>CM053155.1:81304071-86304071 GCA_028571685.1 Heterohyrax brucei | reverse complement strand
GTTCCATGAGTTACTGTTCCTTCGTGAAAGGATGCTGGAATAGATCAGCAGTTGCCCTAGTTCTGACTCCTTATTCCATGATGGATGAACTAATGCACAGCTGACCTCTGTAAAACAACGTGACCGATAGAGAAGCAGATCAGCAGAACGAAATAGAGTCCCAAAATACGCCAACACATGAGATCAGTGGCAGAGGTGCCAAGGAAACTGAATGGACAAAGATTAGTCTTTTAAATTAGTACGTGATGCTGGGTCAACCGTATCTCTTAAAGAGGAAAGAAAAAAGGACTGGATGTTTATCTCACACCAAATATTAAAATTATCTAAAAATAGCTTATAGACCTAAATATAAAAGCGAAAACTATAAAAACCTTCCCAAGAAAACATAGAAAAGCTTTGTGACCTTAGTGCAGGCAAAGTTTTTTTTAGGACAAAAAAGTACTATTCATCAGCTTAAAATTTTTTTACTGAATTATAAATACACATTTCTACTCTTTGAAAGATACCGTTTGAATCAAAAGCAAGCCAAATAAAGAGGCAAACCTCAAAGCAGGAGAAAAAGTTTGTAACACAATGTCTGACAAAGGTCTTGTGTCTATCTAGAATATTTAAAGGACCCATTTTTTTTCCTGAGTTTTCTTATTATTGTGTTAAAGAACTTACAGTAGTAAGAAAACAACTCAGAAAAAAAATGAGTAAAAGACTTGAAAAGACACTCCGTCAAAGAAGACAGCAAATGGCCATTAAGTACATGAAAAGATGTTCGTCATCATTAGTCAGCAGGAAACTTATTTAAAGACACAATACAGTGCCACTTAGGACTTTGAGAAAGGCTAAAATTAAAAATATTAAGAAAATCAACTATTGGAGAGGATGCAGAAGAGCTGGGACTTGCACATTGCTGCTGGGAGTGCAGAGTGCCACAGCCAGTTGGAAAAGTGTTGGGTGGTTTCTTCATAAAATTATAGGAACACGTGTCTTATGACCCAACAATGCCATACTTAGCTGTTTAATGAAGAAAAATGAAAATAATGCCTTCAAAAAGACATGCACAAATGTTCCTATTAGCTTTATTCATGATATCCTCAAAGTGGAAACAGTTCAAGTGTCTATCAGCAGAGGAATGGGTGAACAAATTGGGGAGGAGGTGTTCAGTGGGACACTCCTGAGCAGTAAAAAGGAACAGTGCTGATACTTGGGAATGCATCTCATAAGTACTGCTGAATAAAAGCCTTGGCACAAAGGAGTTCGTATACTGTTTTACCATTTATGAAGTCCTAGAACAGGCAGCTCTACAATGATAAGAGATCAGATCACTGATTGTCATGGTGGGGTCCAGTGGGGAGGTTGGTTGAAAGGGGTAGAAGAGACCATTTCTATCAGGTGGTGGAAATGCCCTCTAGCTTGATTGGGGTATGATTACTTGAATGTACCCATTTTTCAAAGCTCATTGAATTCTATACTTAAAATCTGTGTATTTTAAATAGCTTTTAAAAGTAATTTAAAATACTGTTATATATATATTTTAAAGTGTCATTTAAATTTATGGAGAGCTGATATTTCCAGGATGCTTTATTAAACTCTCTAGAAGGCTAATTAAATGAACTTGTTACAAATAATCTCAATTGGCACCTAATAATAGCTAAGAGAACGTTTCTTAACATCTCTAGCTTTTGCTTTGCTTTGAGTGTTTGATATTATAGAATACATACCAGTTTTATTATATTTACTTTTCTGTACTTGATTTTTTAGCACACAATAAAAATGTGAGTATGTCCATTTTGCATTTATTTTCAAAAACAGTCCCTATTTAATATGAGTCGTAAGGACCGATCTTCTTCTATCTGAGTTGGAAACACACTGGTCTGCACAGTGGGGCGTTTCTGCTGTTATTTTTTTCTTCTGCTTTGTGTCTTGATGTCCAGCAGATGAACTGGCGACATATGATACTCACTAGCCATGTTTTTTCTTTGAGAAAAGAACATAAGCTTTCTCATTAAGTTCTCTTATTTGTGAAGTTCTGGTCACTTTCTCAGAGATTACAGTTTGCAGTATGTGAAAGAAATTTAACTGCAGGTTATAAACATTATTTTGAATGGAAAAAGCCTGCAGCAGATGATGTGTTAATAAAAGTCTACCCTAGTATCAGGCTGCCTTTTTCAGAAGTGGTGGGGAGAATTGTTTCTTGAGGACTGAGGTCATACAGACAGCTGTTGTTGGAGAGAACATAATTATGTGAGTGTCAACTTTGTTTTTATGTGGCGTAATGTCCTTTAAGGAGTAGAAGTGTTTCTGTTGGAAAACAAGTGGAAAATCCTTAGATAATTTAAAACTCTTGAAACCTTGCCTACTGAAATTTTAGCTTAATAATAACAAGAATAATTTTTTTTTCCCAATTAAAAAAAGCCTGATGGTTTTGTGTCATCTCATGTGACTTACCCAGCAGCTCACTGTGGGGAGCAAAAAAAATTTTATTTCCACTATCAATAGGCGATGCTTGAGGTTGCATTCGGGGTTTGGTTACGTTATATAACTTGCATCGCCTTACATTTCCATCCAGTGGATCTGAGCCTGGCTTCTTTACTCGTTTAAGTAATCTAGCTGATGCATCTAGTTGGTGCCCAGGTTTATCTAAGCGCAAACTTATGTGGAGTTAAGTTTAACTTTTATGGCGTTTAATCACCCATCTTTCTGGAGAGAATTGAACTTTCATTTAGAAATAAATGGTAAAGGCCTTATGAAGCAGTTCCTGTTTGAAATAACCCTTTATGTGAGTGTCACCCTTTATTTCTTCAGTTGATTCCTCCACCAAGGCCATGAGAAAATTAGATGCAGAGAAATGGTATTTAATATAACTTTTACATGTCATTATGCTGCCTCTCATTTGTTGCTTTTATGGGAGAGAATATCAGGAAAATCGACTTTCAGAAGCTGATGCTATAGAAGTATGTTTAAAACAGTTTTAAAAGTAAATGTGCATCCAGTGTCTACCTGGGAAGGAATTAGAATCTGTCTGCTAAGTTGAGGAGTTATTGTGGGTGTTTTCCAAGTTGGTGAGAGCTCTATTTAAATAAATGCTTGATTTTAATTATGGACACCGATTCCTAACGTTTAACCAAGTATTCAAAATAAAATCTCTCTTTTAATTATGTCTTTTATTGCAGCGCATAAGGGCCTCACTTTTGTATTGCCTGGCTTAAAGGACTGCAATTGTTTAATGAGAGCAAAAAGTTTAATGTTAAGTACCATATACAGCTGTCTGTTACCTTAATGAAAATTTTCAAAAAATAATGATCTTGTTTTTAACTCCAGAAAGTTTCTGAGTTCAAGTAATTTTATTGCAGAGTTTAGCAAAAGATGTAAAATATGCCATGTAGTTAAGTTAGTAACATGAACTAAAACTAAAAACACAAAACAAAACAAAAACCATTGCCGTTGATTGGATTCCTAGTCATAGTGACCCTATAGGATAGAATCAAACTGCCCCATAGTGTTTCCAAGGAGTGGCTGTTAGATTTGAACTCATCCTTTGGTTAGATCCTAGGCAAGTAAAATTTAGGTAGTTCTTGAACTCGTAACAGGGCTCATGTGCTGGATATTGTTTCTTTCCTTATTAACATTAATCCTTAGAAGTAAGATCAAAGAGAGTTTAGGCTTTGGATTTAGATTGCCTGAATTTCAAGAAACCCTGGTGGTGTAGTGGTGTGGCGGCAAATTTCAGTGACATCTCTGGAACATTGTCGTTGTAAGGAGTAACTTTGTGTATTAGTAATATGTCCATTGTGCTGCTTCCCTGTGATTGGAAGCCTGGTGGGGCAGTGGTTAAGAATTTGGCTGTTAACCAATAGGTCAGCAGTTGAAGTCCACCAGCTGCTTCTTGGGAACCCTATGGAGCAGTTTTACTTTGTCCTGTTGGGCTGCAGTGAATGGAATCTACTCGATGATCAAGGGGTACTATGCCTGTGGTTATAATTCCATTTAGGAATGCGATTTCTTTGTTATGTTAATGAGACAGTATTAGTGTAGAGTCCGTCTTTTTTTAAATATAAAAGAGATTAAAGAAGCAAGGGAAAGAAGCAAAGATGGGAAAGAGAGGTGCCAAGCCACAGAGTGATTGCCCAGAAGCAGAAGCTTCAAGTGACTTAGACCTTCCTCCACAGGCAGCAGAGAGAGAAAGCCTCTTAGAGCCCTCCCCCTGAATTTGGACTTCTAGCTTCTTAAACTGTGAGAAGATACATTTCCACCTGTTAAAGCCACTGCTGGTGTTGCTTCTGTCACTGAGCACTAGGTAACTGAGACAGGTGCCTTCTTGTTGTTGGCTGCCTTTGCATCAGTTCTGACTCATGGTGACCCTACCTGTGCAGAGTAGAAGCGTTCTCTAGGGTTTTCAGGGCTGTCACCTGTTGGAAACAGATTGCCAGGCCTGTCTTCTGAGGCATCTGCGGGTGGGTTCCGACCACCGCCAGCCCTGCAGCTAGTAGTCATTCAGGAACTCCGCTGGTGAGGATCCGGTGAGATGTATGGATCACTTAGGTCATACATGCACACTCACATGACGTAGTTGCCTGAATCGTCTGTCAGTAAAGGAGATACGTGAAAACCAGACTTGAGCTGGTGAGTGGTTTTGACCTATGTGCTTGATTTGTTGGTTTTCAGTGCTTCTGTTTTCTTCTGCTGATGATCCTACTGAGCTGTGATTTAATCATAATATGGGCAAGTGTAACCCTTCACTAATGTGCAAAGCGGGTGATAGATAGCTGGACAGTCTAAAAGTCTGAAACTTGGCTGTAATTATGCTTTAAATTAAAACAGCAACAACCAAAGTAACCTAGAACATACCTTAAAGGCAGGATAATAACTCATGTGAAAAATTAGACAGAGGTGATCAAGAGGAAAGCAGTGAAGTTGACCGGGATCTCAGTGTGATCGCAATTAAGTTAATTGGGATCTCAGCTGGTAGGTGAACAGAGTGATGATGAGTGAGCCTGAAGTCAGGTGCCGGTCTGGAGAGCTGAGCGGCCGCTCAAAGGGGAAGTCAGACCAAGAGATGTACTTGCTGTTTTCTTAAAGTTAAATCTGGTTTTCCATACTCAGTTCCATATTCTGTCATGGACGATGTTAGATTCCGTCATTCAAAGTAGCTATATCATTGTTTACACCAGAATGTCTTGCTGCTATTTATGTAACGCTGCTCTTGTTTATTGTGGTAAAAAAATATATATGTATATGGTGCACACATATATAACCTGCTGCAGCTGGACTGATTCCAAATCATAGCAATGTCCTAGAACAGAGTAGGACTCCTCATAGAGTTTCCAAGAAGCAGCTGGTAGATTTGAGCTGCCAACCTTTGGGTTAGCAGCCAAGCTCTTAACCATTATACCATGAGGGCTCCATATATATGTGTGTGTGTGTGTATAACCAAACCGCTGTTCAAGTTGGTTCTGACGCATAGGAACCCTATAGGGCAGAGTAGAACTGCCTCATAGGGTTTCCAAGGAATGTCTGGTGGATTTGAACTGTTGACTTGTAGGTTAGCACCCATAGGTCTTAACCAGTAGGCCACCAGGGTTTCCATATATGTAACAACATTTACCATCTTCATTGTGTTGTGTAGGAGAGCTTTTTTGTTTGTTTTGTTGTTATTTTCTAAATTGGAGAAATAACACATTTGTAAGCTGATGGAGAATGACGTGTTACAGAGCGAAACATTTATGAAATGCATGAGAACCAAGAGCTGTGTGCCTGTGTTCTCAACTAGGTGAGAAGGAGTGGCATCTAGCTGTAGAGGGAAGGATGATGGTCTCCTGAAACAGGGCGATGGCAGAGTCTGTGCACAGGTGCGGGTGGGTGAGTAGCTGTGGTGGTGTGTGCTCTTCCGGTTGTTGTGTATTCCCAGTGAAACAGGGGTGTAGCTCTTTAGTTGAAGCTGGAGGAAGGTGTGTCGGAGGTTGGAGGTTCCGGGAATAGGTATGAGTTGGCCATGTGAGAGGAAGAAGAAAACCCTTTTAATGGCTGTCAGAGACAAAAACAGGGCTTGGCATCAAGAATGAAAATTACGGCTGATAGCAGACTCCTAATAAGTGCCAGAAAGCTGGATAACAGTCCCTGCCAAGTGCTAAGGGGAGTGAGTTAAGAATGGAGGTGGAAAAAAGACACTCTGGAGAACTGCAGAGGTGGAGGATGTGTATCTCTCGTAGACTTGCTGAAAGAGCTACGGAAGCAGGCATGTCACCCAAAAGGAAGAGTGGACTCTGATGGAGAGTGGGAGGTGTGAGGCTCCTCATGAGCAAGGAGGAGGGCAGAGGCTCCGGTCAATCTAAAGTAAGTGTTAATTGTAAGAAGTAAGTGTTAAGGGTTCAAGTTACTAGTTTAAATACACCCGTGAATGCAGTTATTAAAGCATTTGAAGTGCAAACGTTCTAACATGATGAGTTTTCTCAGTTCTTAGGGGTTTCTTCCTCACTTTGCAATGAGTGAGAAAGCAGCGAGAACTCTGCAAGCTGGTTTTAAAGAGGCCCTGTTGTTTAAGCTGCCTTTGTGATCACTGTTTAGAAGCTTGAAGTGCAGTGTGACCTCCATCTACACTGTGTGAAAGTAGAAGGTACCAGAGATATTTGACGTTGCCTTCCAAGTGTACTGAAGATTAGGCCTCTCCATCCATGATTTATCGGACAGCAAAGACATTCCCAGGCTCTGAGCTGTTTGCTCAGCGGCTGGGGGAGAGGTCTGACTCCTAGGGTTAGGAGGCTTGTGTTTGGGCAGCCCCTCAAAATGAAACAGTAGAGTGAATCAGCATTCAGTTTGTTCTTAGATACATTTTTATTTCCCTTGTCTGCTTCAGTGTTCGCGTGTCAGCATTGGTCCAACCCAGTAACGCTTGCCATATGGCCTTTGTGCCTCTCCCTTTCAAATCTTCGTTGTTGAAGAATACCATGAGTTGACTTATTCATTCCCTGATCAGGAAGGATGAAGCTGTAGGCACTGGGCATAAGCTGAAAGATATTCTCATAGCCCTTAGGTAAAGACTCGGGCACCTTTAGAACTCCTTTGAAAAACAGGTTTTTGAGTACATGCCAATGACTTTTTAAGCTTTTTCAAACCCAAAAGTACACTCCATGGTTGATGTACACATGATTTGGTGGACAGAAAATATGTTGATGCGAGCTTCCTATGCCTTGACTCTGGTAATCACTCAGCCTTTAATCTGTTACATCCTGACAAGCTATTACAAAGTCATTTATTGGTAACCCCGGTGAATTAGTAGTTAAGTGCCATGGCTGCTAAACAAAAGGTTGACAGTTCAAATCTGCCAAGCACTCCTTAGAAATTGTGTGGGGCAGTTCTGCTCCCTCTGTAAGGTCACTGTAAATCAGGATTGACTTGGTGACAGTGGGTTTGGGTTGATCTATAGCAAAGATATTATTTATATACTGACATATTTGTGGCTCTTTTCAATACTGTTTAACACATAGGAGTCCTGGTGGTCCAGAGGTTAAGCGTTCACCTGCTAACACATTAGCATTCATGGTATTCAAAAGAGGCTACATGTTAATTTCTAAAGCCTTTTCACTTAATAGACTATGTTAAATTTAGAAAGATAACTAATCTTCACCTTATTCAGGGATTAGGAGTTAACAAAGTGATTTCTAGTAATTCCATTGTAATACTGGAGTATTTTACTTTTTTTGTTTTTACTACATTTTACTGTATTGCTTAGAAAGCAAAATCACTCATGCTGGAAGGGATATTTGCTGGTAATTTCAAATTAGATAATTTATTTCAAGACTAGTCTTACTGACTTTTTAGATGTGGATTCTGTTATTAATGCATCTAAAATTAAAAAAAGGAATTAAGTAGCTACCGTAAATCCTTTTAGAAACAAGTTAGAGCATAGAAAAAAGTGAATATAAGATAGACTGTGACATATTAAATTGTGTTGGGCTAGCATTTTATGTTACAATGAAAGAAAACAAACTTGTTGCTTGCGATTTAATGACAACTCACAGCAACCTTATAGGACAGAGTAGAACTGCCTCGGAGAGTTTCCTTGGAGCACATAGGATGAACTCAAATCGCCAACCTTTTGGTTAGTGGTTGTAGCTCTTAACCACTACACCAGCAGGGTTTCTATGTTAGGGATAGTTAGATAATTTAAGAACTGTTTCTTCCCTTGAATGTGAGTTCTAAATTAGGCTAGCGTGGATGCATATTAGTAACACTCAGAATGGAAAATGCACACCTGTGGTAAAAGAATATGTGCATAGTAAATATGTTTATACAGCTGCACGGTAATGTCACTTGTCACAGAGGACGTTTACAGAATCATGTAATGAGTCTTATTTTCAAACAGCCATTAACTTTGGCTTAGAAATGGCTAATTAAAGAATAACCTCATTTCTCAAATGCAGACTATATAAACAGTATATGGCATCACTGTAGATGCCCACTTAACGCTAAACGGGTAAATTTGATCATAAGTATGTGTTGGCATACTGCTGAGGTTGTAGGGACTTTCCCTGAGAGTGCTTTTCTTTCTAATTTATGCTCTTGCTGCATGTAATGTCTACTTTTTAGCCCTGGACTGAGTTTCTATTAAAACTTTATTGCACTTACATGGAATCTTCTGTCATGCTTTAATAAAATTATAAAATTGACTTAATTGGGTCTGTGTGAAAGCTTCCTTTATCATTAGCAAATTCCACTTATTCCATAGGGCTATTAGTTTTGGATAAGTTACATGACTTCATTCAGACTGGTACTAGAACATGAATAAATATTATTTAAAAATTAAGTAAGCATGAATAAAAGCAAGTTTTAAAAGTATCCATAGAACTTTGAGGTTTAAAAAAACATTTGATTTAGAAGAGTAAAATATTACCATTAAGTATATATTACTGTAATGTTACCTGTAAAAATAGTTCATCTGAAAAATAAGATAGGCAGTGGGTGGTTTCAGCCTTTTGCCCCACTTTGAGCACCTGTTATGCACCATGTATCTTTTTAAGCTCTAAAAATATCAAGATGGAAGGGTTGTTTCCTGCCCTTATACTTTTAGTTTCCTTCTGCCTGGATAGAATGCCTGGCATCAATTTGCAATTAGCAGCAATTATTTTTATTTTTTTATAAACTGTTATGTGAGAGGAGGTTTTGCAGCTCTAGTCAATATAGAAAGAGTACCGTCTTTCTCTGAAGTCTTTTTAGACTCCCTGAAGTGGGAGCTAGGTTATAAGAGGGGCGGGAAGGGAGGGTAACCAGCTCACTATACGTCCATTCCTGCACCTGGGAAAAAACAGTCTCAAGTGCTTTTCAGGTCAGTAGTTTGGGAAGCTTAAACAGTTTAACTTTTAAGATGGACATAGAGTGATGAAGTATTTGCAATTGTTTTAAGATTAATTGTGGAAGGTCTTGACTTTTTTACAGCGCTTTAGCATGGTGACTAGCACATTAAAACAAAAAAGTTGCCATCAAGTGGATTGTGACTCACAGCAATCTGTGGGACAGAGAACCACCCCAGAGGTTTCCAAGGAGCAGGTGGTGGTTTCCCGTTGCCAACTTTCTGGATAGCAGCCTGAGCCCATAGCCACCATTCTACCACGGTGCCCACTAACACACATAGCAGAGTCTTTAAAAAATCTATTCATTTAGTGAGTGAGTAAATAAAGATCAATAAAACAACATGGGTGATTGCTAAGTAAGGAAGGTGAACCTTCTAGTAGAGGGGGAACTGCAGTGGACTTGGCATGGAGGCAAGAATTATGGAAGAGTTTGTGAGGCTGGAGTGAAAATTAGAGACAGCTGTGTTGAACAGTGACAAGAGACAAGTTCAGATTAGGTAAATAGTACAGTTACCAGAGGGGCATATATATTAACCTGTGCGGTTTTAATTCAGCATGAGAGTACTGGGTTATTACATGAATGAGGAGAATTAGTTTGATTAACTCCACAGAATACACTAAAGGGTAAAGACGCTAGGGCAGAGACTCAACTAGAAGCTTCAGTGTCATCCAGGAGCTTTAGAAAGGCGAGGTCCAGGCTCCAACCCAGGCCTCTTGGTGACAGGACCCAGAAACCAGAGTCTTAAATCCCCTGGGGGATTCTGCTGTCCGCTGGCTCGGGTTTGAGGACCTGTTTGTGGAGGAAGGGAAGTCAGGTAAGAGGTGACCCAGAAGTCAGTCTGGAGACGACCACTGTAAAGGGAATTACTCAAAGATTTCATGATGTAGTGCAACTATCAAAAGTCATTTATCAGAGTTTTAAAAGAAAAAGATGTGTGCACTTTGGTGAAATTGTGTCAGCCTTTTGGCTCTGCAGGTGGAAGGACTCACTTTTATCAGTTTATGACAAGTGCCTCGAGACTTAATTGTGAAGCAGAATTCAATTTATTGTGTTATGACGGGAACAAAACTAGCACAGACCAGAAAAATATGCCTCCATTTCGTGTGTTGACTCTCATGGAAGCTAAAATTATAAATCATAGAGATGGTGTGATGGGCATAGAATTAAATCTGCAGTTACGTGTTCTTAAGCAGTATTTCTGTTGAAATCAGTAACTTAATGAATCGACTCTCTCCCTACCGTGAATGGAAACCCTGGTGGCATGGTGGGTAAGGGCTACAGCTGCTAACTGAAAGGTCAGCAGTTCACTTCTGCCAGGTGCTCCTTGGAAACCCCATGGGGCCAGTTGTATTCTATCCTATTGGGTCGTATGAATCAGAATCGACTTTATGGCACTGGGTTTGGTCTGTTTTATATCATGAATAGAAACCATGATGGCATAATGGTTAAGTGCTACATCTGCTAACCAAAGGGTCAGCAGTTCAAATCCACCAGATGCTCCTCGAAAAGTCTATGGAGCAGTTACACTGTGTCCTTTACAGTCACTGTGAGTTAGAGCTGACTCTGTGGCAGTGGATTGGGTTTGGTTATACCATGAATCTTCAGTGTTAAATAAACAGAAGCCTTTTCTAAAACCAGAAGCCATTTTTTCCAGTCAATGTTAAAGATACCCTTTGAAAATTTATCCTGGTAGCCTTCAGTGTCCTCTGGGAAACATTCTATTCTCCAACAGAAAAGTCTGTTGTGTTGGTTGCTTCTGAGAAGGATGGGCCAGATGGGTTAGGGAGTTCCTAGGTGACACGAACATTTAAGCTTTCAGAAGATCGGTGGCTCCAGTCCACCCAGAGGTGCATCAGAGGACAGGCCTGCTGTCTGCTCACGGGAGGTCACAGCCTTGGGAGCCCTGGGGAGCAGGTCTCCTCGGCACACATGGGGTTGCCGTGAACTAGAATTGACTCAACTGCAGTTAACAACAGATGGGTTAAACTCATTTATTTTTACTTGATCTTTAGTTTCCATTCTGTTCAAGACAGGCCCTTTTTAGAATCATTTCCCCAATTATTGATTGTATACAAAGAACAAAGGAAGTCAGAGAGATGGGCCAGGTATGGTGTGTAATGTTTTATAACTATTAGCTGACCAATTTTCTTAAAGTTCTTACTGCTTCAGTCTCAGTATGAGGAAATTATCACATTCAAGTGGCTTCCTTAGTGCGATTGTTCTTAATCAAAGAGCATAGAATTAGATGAAAGAATACGACACTAGTTCATTATGTTGCTTCTCTTCCCCAGTTATTTAGGGTTGTGTTGACACACGCCTGTTCTAACATGTGCATGTCAACTCACACTTATCAGGAGCCCTGGCTGTGCAGTGGTTAAGGGCTCAGAGTGCTAACTCAAAGGACGGTGGTTCAGATCTACCAGTCTCTTCTTGGAAACCGTATGGAGGCAGTTCAACTCTGCCACAGAGCCACTATGAGTCAGAGTCAGCTTAGTGGCATACAACAACAACAGTGTCTTGTACAAGAACTCATTACATCTTAGGTACCATGCTGGGTACCAAGGTACAGAAAAAGGGATATAGGAAAGCTCTAGTGAAGGTGGCTCCATAAGGACTGTGGTTTCAGGGGACATCTAGGTCAAGTGGTGTAACAGTGTTTATTTAGAGGACATTCTGCATCCCACTTTGGTGAGTGGCTTCAGAGGTCTTAAAAGCTAGTAAGTGGCCATCACAGAGGCATTAATTGGTCCCAAATCACTTGGGCCGTGAAAGAATGAAGAACACCAAAAACATAAGGAAAATAATGAGTCCAAGAGACAGAAAAGGCCCCATAAGCCAGAGACTAGTTCAGCGTGAGACCAGAAGAACCAGATGGTGCCCAGCTGCCACCAGTGACCACACAGACAGGAACACAGTGAAGAGTCCCTGATGGAATGGGAGAAGAGTAGGGTACAGAGCTGGAGCTCTGGTAAAAAGATTACTCTTGATGGCCAGACAGACTGGAGGGTCTACTGAAGACATGACCCCTGACTCTCTCTTCCCCTAGAACTAAAGCCATTCGCAGAGCCAGCTCTGCAGATGATTGGAGTATAAAAGTGACCTTGGTGACGAGTGCATCGTGACTTCAGTAGGTACAGGAGACAGACTGGGCAGCTGCTGTCTGGAGGCGAGACAAGAAAGTAGAGGGGGACAGGAGCTGGTTTGGTGGATGTGGGAAATTTGGGGTGAAAGGGAGGAGTGTGCTGTCACGGGGTGTAGAGAGTAGCTAAGGTCCAATTACAGTGTAAGTTTTTGTATGAGAAACTGACTTGAACCGTCAGCTTTCACTTAAAGCCCACAAAAGCATGAGATGCTCTGTAAGGTCTTATTTCAGCACTGACTCACTTAGCAATGACGGAACATAGAAGAGAAAGCTGAAATGACACAGCCAACCTTACAATCAAGGTAAACATCTGAGATGTCCGGAAAATGACCTGAAACAGAAAGTTGTCAGCGGAAGCCTGCTGAGCTCCCGGCCAGAAGAAGGTGGCGGCTCAGCTGCTGCACCGCTGGTTCACGGGAGGTGTGGAGCCGAGTCAGGCCCGCTGCCTAAAGGGAGGAGTGCGGGTAAGGCAAGGCCTTCCCCGCCGGGCCATCAGTGCCATGAAAGGGGGCCAGAAAGTTCCTTGCCAGCTCTGCCTTGGGCCATCGTGCTGCTGAAAGCTGGGAACTGAGGGAGAAAAGTAAGATAAAGATACAGCATTGTGACCCTAAACTGAGTCTTGTCTTCTGCTGGCTCTGTGGTATCTTTAATGTTACCATAGGGCTGGAGTGAGACCTAGTTTGGGCTGGTCCAGAGATGACAGGTGTGAATAGTCCGACTGGAAGAGGGAGCGAGTACAGGCAACTACAAAAACAAACATCTGGAGAGGGGAAGAAAGAAAAGCAAGGTCACAGCGAAAAATCCTGCCCACTAAAATGAACCTTGCTCTTCTGTGCTGCTGAGTCAGTTTTCAGAGAGTGACCCCGTGGGACAGAGTAGAACTGTCCCATAGGGTCTTCTAAGGCTGTAGTCTTTGTGAGAGCACAGATCACTAAGCTTCTCTCCCACAGAGGAGCTGGGTGGATTCAAACTGTAAACCTTTTGATTAGCAGCCAGGCACTTAACCTTTGCACCACCATGGCCCCTTAAAAATGAATCTACAAACCTCAATTCAAAAGCACATGTTAGAGAGGCCAGCAACAGCCACAGAAATAAGTAATTGGAACTTGAGTTCACTACAGAGAAAACGATCATACATACAACTCTCTGACAGGAATTTTAAAATAAAGATGTTTAGGATACTCATGGTGCAGAAGAGATGATGCTCAAGAATTTCCCATAATTGATGTAATCCATGAGTCCTGCAGTACACTGAAGACACTAGTCAGGGTACAGAAAAGTAAATCTAGACCTAGAAACACAGTAATAGCTCTGTATCATAGAGAAACTGTGAAAACAACATCGGAAAAGACTTTATGTAAAAGAGAATAGATTTATAATAGCCTTCTAATTAGCAGCATAGATGCCAGAAGACAATGGAGTAATATCTTCAAAGCACCAAGGAAAAATAACAGTGTGTATAGAGTCTTGTAGCCTTTGAAACTCCTGCTATTGAAGGATGATGGCAAATTAAGATATTTTCAAGTGTGTAAAATAGCTGCTCACTTCTCATGTCTCCATTCAGTTTCAACTTCTACAGAAGAGATACGGCAACAAGAAGGAAAGCATTGTAGATGGACAGTAAAGTAAATGATAGAAAAAGTAAGTGATAAGTTGATGAAATATGTCAGTTATAGGATTAATTTCTTTAAGAATGCATCAGCCTGTTATGTTAAACAATAGCGCTTAAGCTCTCAAGACACTGAAATTATCCAGTAGATGGTGTGGACACTAGCTGTTATATATTCAATAAAGACAGATCTCTGTGAGCCAAAGTTGTCAAAAAAGAGGAAAGGAAACTTCACTGCACTTTGAAGAAAGAGGCAGCTTTGCCAGCCTAGCAGGAGACTGAGGAGTGGCAGGGAGTTAAGTGAGAAATTACACAGAGGTGATGAAGTTCAAGGCTCATTTTGAGAGTGTTTGGCCAAGCTTGAGGATTTAGGTATAAGAATGGTTGGTGTCCCCCAACAACGTTGGCTGTGATCCAAGAAACACAAAACAACAAATGCTAGAGAGGCTATGGAGAAACTGGAACTCTCCTACACTGCTGGTGGAGTTGCAAAATGGTACAACCTCCTTGGAAAACAATTGGGTGCTTCCTTAAAAAGCTGGAAATAGAGATACCATTTGATCCAGTAATCCCACTGCGCAGAATATATCCTACAGAATCAAGGGCAGTCACATGAACAGATACATACACAGAAATGTTTATTGCAGCACAGTTCACAGTAGCAAAATGATGGAATCAAACCCAGATACCCAGCAACAGATGAATGGATAAACAAACTAGGGTACATATACTCAATGGAACACTACACAATGATAAAGGACAATGATGATTTTAGGAAGCATCTCATAACCTGGCTTCAATTGGAAGACACTAGGTTGAATGAAAGTAGTCAGCGGCAAAAGGACAAATATTGTATGAGGCCCCTACTACAAGGACTTAAAAACAGACTCATGTACAGAAGAAAAGACTCTTTGATGACTACAAGGGAGGGAAAGGAGGGAAGGAGAGGATTGGTTATAGATTAGATAGCTGATAGAAATTTAGTTGGGTGAAAGCAGTGACAGTGCACAGTAGAAAGAAGATCAACTGAACTTCAGCATAAACTGAAAACTCTTCTAATCTTAACCCAATGTTGCAAGGACAGAGTAGCAGGGGCTGGGGTCTGGGGACCATTCTGTCAGGGGACATCAAGGCCAATTGGCGTAACTAGCCTATTGCTAAGAGAGTCTTATACGCCCCATAGTGGTGAGTGGTGTCTGGGGTCTTAAAAGCTAGCAAGCTGCCTTCTGAAGTACACCAAATGGTTCCAACTCAGCCGGAACAGATGACCACCAAGGACAAAAAGGCATGCAGGAAAAAGAGTCCAGAAGACAGAAGGACCCATGGGTGACTGTATCAACATGTGACTAGAAGAGCCAGATGGTGCCTGGCCACCCCCAAAGACAGCTGTGATGAGGCACACAATGCAGAGTCCCAGAGGCAACATTAGAAAAAGAAGGGTGCACCTCAGAAACTCCACTAGAAGACTGCAGTTGATAGTCCGAAGGCCGCGGGGTTCCTCTGGGAGAGTGGCCCCTGCTTCTGCCCCTGACCAGAAAACACTACCGAGGTCGACTCTTTGGACAGGAATCGACTAGACTTGGGGGTACAATGTGACCATATGATGTGTGCACTTTATGGTTCTATGCATGTATAGGATACTGTTTTGGGGGGCCTCTTACTAGAAGGGAGAGGAATGGGTGGAGAGGAGGGGACAGGAGATTGTTAAGAGGATATGACATGTATAGAATGGAAAGGAGGAGTGTGCTGTTACTGGGCAAGGAGAGCAGAAGGAGCTGCAGATAGGCAGGCATGCAAATTTAATTTGGATTGTGTGCTTTCACTCAATCACAATAAAAAAAAAAAAAAGAATGGTTGGGGAGTTGCTGTTGGTCCTTTTGCAGCCTGTCCAGTAGGCATAGGGGTATCTCTCTGTAGGAATGAACATCAGCTGGACCTTGGAGAAGAACTGCAGTTCCCAGGAGTGCGTACACCTTCTGTACTAAGTCCATAGGTGCTTGGAGTGTTGTAGTTTTCTACTTTTTTGTTTCTTCTGCCCGTAAATTGTTTTCGAAGCCAGATTACTTACCTAGTTTTTCTTCTGCCACATACATTCTCAGAGTTTGGTTTTGTCCGCTCCCTTCAGTTTCCTACTTTCCCCTCAGACTGCCGTGGTTTCTGTCTTGCTTTTCTTCCCTGTTATTTGATGCATGTGCGTCTTAAAGACGCCTCGGTGGCGCTGTGGTTAAAGCACTTGGCTGCTAACGAGGAGGTCAGCAGTTCAAAACTACCAGCAGCTCTGCGGGAGGAAGATAGGGCAGTCTGTTTCTGTAGGGATTTACAGCTTTGGAAACCCCATGAGGCAGTTCTGCTCTGTTTTGTAGGGTCCCTACAAGTCGGAATCAACTCAGTGACTGTCGAGTTTGGTTGTTTGGTTTTATGCCCTTTTAAATTTGTCACCCTGACCACTTAGGCCTGCTTTCTGTTTCCCACAGTGCCAGTAGCACTTGCCTCCCCCACCGACTTCCTTGTCTTAGCATCCTTGTCTTCTCTTTTCCTGTGCACCTTCGTTTCCTCCAGTGTTGAACTCTTTTACTTAAAGGGGATGGGGTTCATAATAGGAGCCTGATTGATGGATTAATCAAAGTGCTCTTTTTAAGTTTATTCTCAGGGTTCATTAGAAAGGAAGAAAATTACCAAATACAGTGCAGTATATCTTTAAGCCCTGGTAAGTGGTTCTTGCACTTAGCATCTTAGGGCAGTTAATTAAAGTTGTTTGATTACTGAAAGTTTCACTACAGAATGTGAGCTAAAAATAACGGAGGGATAGGGACCTGCTTTCATGTTGGGGGTTGACGTAGGATGTGGTGCGGAGGAGAGTGAAGACGAGGAGCATCGCTGCGCTGTGCGGCGGTGTAATCCTGGAAGAGGATGCAGTTCACATGACTCTTGACCTCTGTGATGGGATTTTTCTGCAGGAATGGAAAAACAAACAACAACAGAAAAACTGTGCTTGAAAAACTTCTAACTGTGCTTTAAAGTTTTGGAATATGGTAAAAAATGGTTATGGAAACTTAGCACATTAAAAAGACTTACACTGACGTTGTAGGAAGTAAGACCTCTTGCATAGACACGTCTCTGTCTCCTTGGTACTGTGTTCTCTTCAAAGGCTTACCTGTGAGACGGTGAAGAATGAAATATAAAATCAAGACTGAATTATTTTATCAAATAGTAAAGCATCAAGCAAATGATCTAATGAATTGTCTTTTTATAGGTGATTATTAGTTTATATACATAAGATGCTAAGTTAGATTGTATATATCAGTATAGAGTAGAGATGTTACTTATCCAAAATCTGAACTTTCAGGTTAAGGAGCTTGAAAAGACGTTAATTCATAAAATACTACAATTGCTCAAACCATGTATGTCTTTATGTTTACATATAATGTCTACATATATACATGCGCCAAGCCAAGCCACATGTCTTTATATTTGCTTAGCACTGAGCCTTTATCCTTGGTAAACTTGCTTTTCCTCACTTTCTCTGTGCTTTTATTACTTACTATCTTTAAAAAAAGTGGCAAGATACCAGCATTAAACATTTTGTAAAAGAATAGATGAAAAGTAGAATAAAAATCTCTAATTAGCGACCATTTTGGGGGAAAATTTTTATAAAATTTGATATTCACGCACTCTTTGTATAACAGACACAATCCAGATCTGAGTGGGAATAATTTTGTTCCTAAATTTGTTCTTAAAAGTGGGAATAGGTTTTTTTAAAATACATTCTAAACAAAACAAAACAAAATGTGTGAGGTCAGCTCATGTAACTAATCCCATCTATGTTTCCCTTAGCCAAGCCAGTATATGCTGCTTCTGGTGCCAACAGATCCAGAGGAATCATTACAACCTGTGGGTTGTTATAAAATATCTTGCTGCTCTATTTGAAGTAATTCTAGATCAAAGGCTTTGGGACTCAGGTTTTAAAAAGAACGTTGTATGAAAAACAAAATGCCTTTTAGGAAGACTTACACAGTTACAGTTGTCCTTTTCAAATATAGTACTGGAATCTAGAAATGTGTATTGCTACAGACAAACTAAATTGACATCCAAAACATATTACACCCAAAGGATATTGGTTTTATGCTTTGAAGTTGAGAACAAAAGTATATATTTTTTTCTTGCCATCTGGTGAGGTCTAGACATTGTTATGAAAATGCTGGTTGCATAGTGGTTAAGTGTTACGGCTGCTAAGCAAAAAGTCACTGGTTCAAAACCACCAGTTGCTCCTTGGAAACGCCATGGGGCAGTTCAGCTCTGTCCTGTAAGGTTGCTGTGAGTTGGAATGAACTCACTGGCAATGGGTCTATACGTTATTATTAATTTAGATTGCGAGCTTTCTCCAGGCTTGGCCCGCAGAGACAAGAGGACATGTGTACCAGGACCTTACCTCCTTTTCCAGTCTTTTCACAAGGTGCCCCCTCTCCCCTACTCTTTATGTTTCACTTACTCTCCTGAAAAGGGTACTGAGTCATTGCTCGGTGTAGTGAGAGACCATGGTGACACAGTGGTTAAGTGCTGTGGCTGCTAACCCAAAACTCAGCTGTTCGAATCTGCCAGGTGCTCCTTGGAAACTATAGGGCAGTCCTACTCCGGGGGCAGTCCTACTCCGGGGGCAGTCCTACTCCGGGGGCAGTCCTGCTCCGTCTGTCGGGTCGCTATGAGTCAGAACTACCTTGACAGCAGTGGGGTTTTTTTGGCTTGGTAATATGTATTGCAAGTAGTGTTAATCATGAGTGGCAAGCTATTCCCCGTAAGAGGTTCAGGAGGAAGTCTTGTAATGTTTAGTCTTTGACAGTGTCTAGTGACGTAAGGAAGTTGAGGTCACAGAGGAAAGATGAAGCATCTGTCATATGCTCGTGGCTTTCTGCACTTGAGCTCATCTGTGGTTGTCCTTGTCCTGGCACTGTCTTTGAGTGCCTGGGTCAGTGTTTCAGTGCCAGCACTCAGAGGTTGACAAACACAGTAGTTTCCAAAAACTTTATGTTCCCTTGATCTAAGTAAAAGGTACATTTTAGCTTTATACAGAATTAGGATTATTTTAGATGTTTATGACAGTCCCACTATTTCTGTATAGGAGATCTGAGCTTGATCCCTAACGCTGGATCTGACTCCCTTTAAAGCCAGCAGGGTGTGGACACGAATGGTTAAGGCATTGCACTTGGCAGAAGAAAGAGTGAGCACTGCATTGCCTAATACCCCACTGGGATGGGAAGGGGGAGTGCTGAGTGTCCCTGGGCTGTGGTGGAGGGCTAGTGCTGACTGTGTAGGGAGTGTGGCTTGAGTTCACTGAATGCATATATAGGAATTCGAGTCACTGACCAAGAATGTCCAGGAGAGCAAAGATTGTTGATCACTAAACAAAGCAGACACCTTAATTGTGGAACAATGCAGAGAACTTAGTAGTGACCTTTCTCTGACACCTCCGTTTCTGCCCTTTCTTTGTTTTGTAATATAAGGCACTTTCAGTGACAGACATTTGCAGAATCTAAATACTGAGTATTGTTCATGGTATTTTATTTTCTGCTTGCTTTTAAGGTGGAGATCTTCTTGGTGGTGTCTTGTTATTAGTGTAAGTTGGGACTCTGATACAATAATACATGAAGTTCTTGGCTATTTCCAAAACCTGTGTCAGCTTGTTTTATTGTTGCTGCTGCTCGTAATCAATGTTAATGAGTGTCCATCTTTGTTGGGAATTCAGTGTTGGAACCAATGTTAGTTACCTATTCAGCCTGTAATTATTATAGGAGCAGATTGTGAGTTTTGTTGCAGAGAAGTAGAAACACTGAAGCTTACTTTAAATACTTCCGCCTACATCTTATCAAAGGTTTTGTGATTGCTGGTTATTTTGGACCAGGTTAACAAAAAGCCTGTGCTATTTTCTTCTCTAATTGGAACGATGGTTAAGGCTAAGGATGCCCTCAGTGACTGCGGCAAGTGTGATCCAGCCTCAGTTAGAGCATCAGGAGTCCTTTGGGAATGCCAAGATAGAGGGGTGCCCATCCGGGTGCACACGTGGTCAGGGATGGGGCCTCGCTGTGTCCACAGTCCCAACACTGGGGCTGGAGCCTTGCTCTTTCCAGGTCCATTCTGGCTGACACCCCCCAATTCTATCAGTCAGGGTTGGCAGTGGTAAGCTAGAATTTGCCAGTATTGATGTGCGATGAATGTGCCAAAGGTGCCTTGTGTTTAACATCATGGTGACTTTCGTTAAGGTTTTTATTAGGCTTTAGGTGAAGGTTTACAGAGCAAATCAATTTCTCATTAAACAGTATCTATGTTACTTTGTGACACTGCTTGCCAACCCCACGGTGTGTCAACACTCTCCCCTTCTTAGCCATGGGTTCCCCCTTAGCAGCTTTCCTGTCCTCTCCTGCTTTACTGTCCTTGTCCCTGGGCTGATGTGTCCTTTTAGTCTCATCTTGTCTTGTGGGCCTGTCTAATCTGTGGCTGAAGGGTGAACTTCAGCCGTCATTACCGAGCTGTCAGGATGTCCCAGGCCACACTCTCAGGATTTCCCCAGGCTCTCTCAGACCAATAAATCTGGTCTTTTTTCTTTGTTTGTGGTTTTGAATGAGAATTTTGTCCTCTATTTTTCTCCAGCTGTCTGCAGGATCTTCTGCTGCGGCCCTTGTCAGAGCTCTGCGGGGTGGGAGCTGGGCACTCTGTAGCTGCGCTGGACTCAGACTGGTGGAGGCTGTGGCAGCTGTGGCCCGTTAGTCCGTTAGACTCACCTTTATCTTGTGTCTTTGGTTTTCTTTATTCTCCAGATAGGATGGGAACAGTGGAGTATCTTAGATAGCCACTCACAAGCTTTAAAGACTCCTGATGCTACTTACTGAAGTAGAATGGAGAACATTTTCTTATAGACTCTGCTATGCCAGTTGAGCTGGATGTCCCCTGAGCCAGGAGTTTGGTCCCTCAGGGAGTTTGAATGTATCTGTGAAGTTTCGGTGACTTTGCCTTGGTTGAGTTGTGCTGACTCCCCCAGTTCTGTGTCCTGTCTTACCCATCATCAAAGTTACCTGTTATGTGCGCGGTGTTTCAGTGTTTTTGAAGTGGCTTTTGCTGAGCTTAGTGACCTGCTGCTGCTTTTGAGTAAGTAAAATAGCCTTTTACTTTCCGTGACCTAATCCTAGTTTCTAATGTGCCCTGTTTATAAATATGTCCTTTCAGCCAGGCCTACATTTTGAACTTGCAACAGTGCTTTGTTGGAATATTCTACAGTGTTTTTAAGAGACCTCAGGAAACTATTCTGGCGTATTTTCACATTCTTAAATTGTGATATAATTATTCCCTTCCCATTGTTACTACCTTTATTTCTTATCTTTTTACAGCCATCTCACAGAATTTTATTTTATATAAACAAATTCTGAAGCCAGACATAGCATAAGTTCCATAATTCTGAGCTGTTTGGAACATCTGAGTAACTAAAATGAGGGTGTTATCAGCATATAAAACAACTCCTGCGACATTTGTGAAATACCTCACCCTAATGTCTTGGAGTTTGGGTAATTTGAGGCTCTTTCCTTGCCAAAAATAATATCACTGCACATTGCAAAAAAGTATAAATAAATAAAATGGAATTCCAGTTTTCATTTCCTTCTGTGCAGCTTCATTTTACGTCAGAGAAGGCTGGCATGGTGTTGCTTCGCCCGAGCCTTCAGTGAGGATGACTGGGGGTAAGTTCAAATGATACACTGATTTTCCTATGAAAGTCTCATTTTTGGAAAATTAACTTGCAATTTGTATTTTCTGGCGTAGGAAAGTAAGTGAAATTTTCCAAATGAACATTAGATACGCAACTTACAAAAAGCTTCAGTTCATTAGTCACAACCTCTCTTAACGCACGCGTGCCGTAGTCATTTCGATTTTCTGGGTGTGGCCACTAAGTGCCCCTGACAAGGTTGCAGTACCACCCTAATGACAGCAGAGGCCCAGCACAGTGATCTTCAGCATAGCCCATGCCAGGAGCTCCTATTGTGAAGATAAAATGTATTTTCTGTTGCAAACCAAAAGTATTTTGGGAACTCTCCCGGAGCCCGTGGCTGCAGCATGCTTGGCTTTCCAGCTGTGGCACATGACAAGGGTGTCTCTTAGGTGGCCTGCCATGCCGTTCAGTTGTGGCTGAGATGATTCCGCTTGTTTTTGATAGAAAGCTCTCCTGGCCGAGCCTCCTCTCCGCCTCTGACACCTGACGTGTTCCCTGTGCCTTCACTGGGAGGCAGGCACTCAGGCTGATTGGGTGCTGCTCGCCTGAAGACTGTGTGCCCGCCACACCTCCTGCGTGAAACCCAGCAGAAACCAACGTGGTTCAGTTCATTTTTGCACTTGAACAGTTATTTTTTTAATAGTGATTTTAGGGTTAGGTTAAGCAAGGCTCTGAAATTTGTGTCTTTTGCCATAGCATACCCACCCAACCCACTGCAGTGGAGTTGGGTCCGACTCATGGCAAACCTAGAGGTCAAGGTAGAACTGCTCTGTAGAGTTTCCAGGGAGCACCTGGTAGATTTGAACTGCTGACCTTTGATTAGCAGATGTAGCACTTAACCCAATATGCCACCAAGGTTTCCATACCATGACATAATTAGAGTTTATTTTTTCCTTCTTCACAGGAAAGTAAAAGACTACCTTTTATTTTTCTCTGAGGTAACCCCCCATTTTTTTCTTTAAAATATATACCCTAGTTTCTGAACCTTACTAAAATTTTAGATAGTACATAGATTGATGTTAAGTAAATTTCATGATGGATGCCCCAAATGCTTTCTGGGTTGTTAGTAACATGTATAAGGCAGCCAGCCAAGTGCCGTACATGTATATAGAGTCCTAATTTTTAATCAAATACAGCAAATAATGGAATGACTAGAAAGTGAAAGTTTCTAGAGTCATGTGTTTCAAAGATACCTTATTTTGTCCCCAAAGTTATATTTATTGTAGTACTATTAATTGACAGTTAAGCAATAAGTTCATAGACTATTGTGTTTAATGCTTAGTGTGTGTCAAAACTCCTCTTTGGTTTACTGTCATTGCTTGAAAGTATTTCTGTTCATGCCAGGGAACATCTGACCTTAGAAACAAATAACATGAAAAGCTTACCCTCCTCCCCCCGCCCAAACAGAGAAAGCTTGTGTATTGACTTCTGCAGTGACTGCTGCTGGTTTGAAGAAAGGGTGAAAAGGCAGCTACTAGCCTCGTCGTCTATTACTCAGTAGCACTTCAGGATCAGAAATTAGGACAGAGAAGAGTGTGACACACTGCAGTTGTGCCTAAAGTGTGTCGATTCTTGTCTGTTGTTTCTTTACCACGACCACAGTGGAAGTGGTTCTGGGGACCTGTATAAAAGCAGCGGAAAGTAGGGTTTTACGCACAGATTTTGTTTGTAGACTGTATTTCAATACTATGTTTATTCTACAAATAGAGAATGTATGTAATAGTAATAAGTTGAGAATGTCATTTAGTCAGGGAATGTTTGTCAAATGCCTGCCATGAACAAGACTTCCTAAGGGATAGACTGGTGACAACAATAGTGCCTGTGCCTGCAAGTGTAGATTAAGAGAGTCAGAGCGGTGTGCAGATGGCCACGATAAAGAAAGAGCACCTTGTGCTAAGCGTGGTAGAAGAGCTCTAACGGGTAGTGTAACTGACCAGTAGGATGAGAAAATCTCCAGCATAGGTCATCTGGAAAGGCTTCATGGAAGAGCTGTTATATGAAGTGTGTTGTAAAAAATGGGTGGGATTGCAGCAGCTGGAGATGAGAGCAGAGGCTGTTGCAGACAGAAGGAATAGTGTAAGCACTATGTACATGCTTGTTTGGAGGAAAGCAAATTTCTGTTTGACAAGAGCATTAAACAGAAAGGGAGAGAGCCCAAAATATGCATGGGCTTACATATTAGCTGAGGAGTTTAAACTTTTCGTGGATAGCTATGGAGGCGTCATGAGCATTTTCTGGATGGAGGAGTGGCTTGATCAAATCTATCACTTGTGATGCTGAATCTCCAAGTTCTGTGTTGCTCAGATTGGAGAGATAGGAAACAACAGGTGGGACTGTTAGGTCGCAGCAGTGGTTTGAGGGAAAAAGGGTAAGTAGTTTAAGAAAGTGGCAGAGGGAAAAGAAGGAAAGGATGGTGAGTACAATGTGGCAATGAATGGACGGGGTGGACGGTGAATACAACTTGGTGACGAACGGACGGGGTGGACAGTAAGTACAACTTGATAATGAATGGACGGGGTGGACGGTGAGTACAGCTGGGTAACGAATGGACAGAGTGGGCGGTGAGTACAACTTGGTGACGAATGGACGGGGTGGACGGTGAGTACAACTTGGTGACGAATGGACGGGGTGGACGGTGAGTACAACTTGGTGACGAATAGATGGGGTGGACGGTGAGTAGAGCTTAGAAGAAGGTTCCATGGTGTAGCTCAGGATGCTATGCCACAGAGAGCAGTTGTTCAGAAAGCAAATATTTCAGTGAAAATTTGGGGCTCAAGTGACCTAGAAAGTGGAAAAAAAGTAAGAAGCTGAAGGTGATAATTTATGTTTTAGATTATTGAGTTTGAGCTGCTGGCAAGACACATGGATTGAAATGTCCTTAGTGGAAACTGTAGAAATGGAACTTGGGGAAGACCAAAGAAAGGGCAAAAAACAGAGTTTTGGGTGTTGGCCAGGACATAGAGTAATGAGAATGAAGAAGAGCTGCCAAGAACTCAAAATAGAGGCTTGAGTGATGGAGAATGTTAGAATACTTGTGGAAACAGAGTAAGGAGAGGATTATCAGGGGGGCTGAAAGTGGAGAAATATAAAGAAAACACCTATAGAGAAAGGACCCAAGAATTTGACTTTGAAGGACCAGTTTCACTAGGGAAAGAGTAAGGTCGTTAAGCAGCTAAGGAACCAGATGGGGTAAGGCTTGAGTGCTGTTGGCCCATGAAAGGCAAGGGAAGGGTAGGCTAGCAGCCTGAAGACCAGCAGGGCAAGGGAAGGATTTTGTTTTTCTAGGCTGGGGAAGCAGTAGTTTTGTAACTAACTGGATCTGGCTAAGTGGGAATGATGAAGACGGCCCTGGGGGAAGAGAGAAAGGGAGTGGGAGGAGCGAGCAGGACAGAGAAAGGAATTGTGGTCGTGAGGTTCTAAGGTGGCACTATCCCGTAAACTTTTTGTGATGGTGGAAACAGTCTTCATCTGCTTTGTCCTGCTGAGTAGCCGCTAGCCACATGTGGTTGTTGAGCAGTTGAATTGTGACTGGTGTGACTGGGGCACTAGCCACACAGGGCCGGTGACTCCCTAGGTGTTGTTAGGTACCGTCCAGTCAGTTCCGACACGTGTTGACTGCGCGTACAACAGAACACACACTGTGCAGTCTTGCGCCCTCCTCACAACTCTAGCTGTGTTGGAGTTCATTGTCATGGTCACCGTGTCAGTTCATCTCATTGAGGGTCTTCCTCCTTTTCTTACCCTCTACTTTATCAAGCATGATGGTCTTCTCCTGGGACTAGTCCCTCCTGATACTGTGTCCAAAGTCTGTGGGGGGAAAGTCTTGCCATCTTCAATTCTGAGGAGCATTCTGGCTGTACTTCTGCCAAGATAGACTTGTTCGTTCTTTTAGCAGTCCATGGTACGTTCAGTATTTTTTGCTAGTACCATAATTCGAAGACATCAGTTCTTCTTGGGTCTTCCTTATTCATTGTCCAGCTTACTCAGGCATATGACGCAATTGAAGATACCACAGCTTGGGTCAGGTGTTCCTTAGTCCTCAAAGTGATATATTTGTTTTTCAACAATTTCAAAAGGTCTTTTGCAGCACATTTGCCTGATGCAGTGGGTCATTTGATTTCTTGATTGTTGCTTCCGTGAGTTTTGATTGTGGATCCGTGTAAAATGAAACGCTTGACAGTTTCAGTCTTTATTAATCTTGATGCTGCTTATCGGTCCAGTTGTGAGGAGTCTTGTTTTCTTTATGCTGAGGTTTTATCCATACTGAAGGCTATAGTCTTTGGCCTTAAGTGCTTCAAGTTCTCTTCACGTTGAGCAAGCAAGGTTATAGCATCTGCATATTGCCGGCTGTTGATGAGTCTTTCTCCAATCCTGATACTGCATTCTTCCTCATATAGTCCAACTTCTCAGATTATTTGTTCAACATGCAGATTGAGTAATATGGTGAAAGGATACAACCCTAAGGCAGGCCTTTCCTGACTTGAAACCATGCAGTATCCCTGTCATGGATTACACTGTGTCCCCCCCAAAATGTATGTACTGAGTGGAGTCCCAGTGTGGTGCAGGAGTCCCAGTGTGGTGCAGTTCCACCCAGGTGTTGTGAGTGCTGCCTCTGTGATACTGATGAGGGAAAATGGACAGCAGTTGTGCTGGTGAGGGAGGACTCAAGTTACCAGCTTGTGAAACAGAAGGGAGAGAATGGCGCAGAGGAAGTTGGGAACCTCATACCACCAAGATAGTAGCACTGAGAGCAGAGCACGTCCTTTGGACCTGAGGTTCCTATGCTGAGATGCTCTCCTTGAATTTGGACTCAGCCCAATGGACTGTGATAACTTCTCTTACTGGATGGACTTATAACTCCCAAATGGGTTTGTGGCTTACCAGACTATGACAATAGAGTTTCTCTTCATGAAACCATCCACTTTGTGATGTTTCTGTTAGAGCAGCACCAGGCGACTAAAACAATCCCCTTGTCCTAGGTGAGGAGTGGCGCCTTGATCTAAGTACAGGTAACTTCCTTATTGGATGTTAACTTAGGAAAGACAGAGGGACATTGTGAATGATAAGGGATGTGCACCAGGAAAAGTTTGAGGTAGAGATGACAGTATGTAAAGGAACTAATGGCCAAATAGAAACCCTGGTGGTGTAATGGTTAAGTGCTACGGCTGCTAACCAAAAGATCAGCAGTTCAGCTCCACCAGGTGCTCCTGGGAAACTCTGCAGGACACTTCTACTCTGTCCTGTAAGGTTGCCATGTGTCAGTATTGACTTGATGGTAATGGGTTTGGGTTTTTGGTGTATAGCCGCCTAGCCTTGTTCCTTGTCATAAACCAGGCAGCACTGTTTGCCAAGAGGGTTAAGGTCATGAGCATGGAGAAGCGGCTGAGTAGGCCTTGTGAGGATGTCCAGGGCAGCCTGCGACCGAGCGGAGCTGTCGGGACAGCGCGGAGAGCCTCCTGAGGCGGGCGTGTGTCTGCTTTAGGCCTCTGTGTCCTGCCGGTGACTTTCTTCAGTAGGACTCCCAAACCTGGGAACAAGCATTCAAAACAAAACCACATCGACCAACCAACAAATGAAGGGCAGGAGGGGAGAGCAAGTTTAGGAGGAATCTGAGGCAGGTGCCCTGGGATGCTACTCCGTAACAACCAAAGTGGCTGTTGTCGTCGAGTCCATTCCGACTCACGCGGACCCTACAGGACAGCCCTGAACTGCCCCATAGGGCTTCCAAGGAGGGGCTGTTGGCTTCGAACTGCTGACATTTTGGTTAGCAGCCAAGCTCCAGCAGCCAAGCACCAGCAATGGGATACCAGAGAGCCAAGTAAATGCTGACCATGACGTCTGCACTAAGCACAAACCAAGTGACAACAGGGTAGGAGGTGGACGGTGTGTGGAGATCAGAGTTAAGGTGACGAGCAGATTGTTGGAGAGTGGTAAAATTAGGTTTTATTGTATCTTTTAAAATAAAAACTGAATTCAGAGCCAGGAGAGACTTGTGAGATTATCATCTGTGTAATGCCGAGATTTTGTGGCTAGGAGACCACAGTGTCTGGATCAGGTGACTAGTTCACAGTTGTATAGCTTGTGAGCAGCAGGGCTGAGGCTGGACTTTAAGTCTCCAAGGAGTCCCAGTTCAGGGCCTTCACTTGAGCAGTGCTGTGTTCTGGGCTGACGTCTTCTGTGTGTGCTCCCAGAGCTTTAAAGTACAGGTGGAGTGTTACCTGCAGAACTTGCCTATGAGTACTTTTTCTGAATTTTTACTTCCAAATTAATAAATAATTAAATTGACCATAGCAAAAGAAAAATCCTGCTGAAGCAGCATTCTGGCATCTCCTTCAGAGCACTGTGGACTCACTCATAGCTCCTACATTTACAGACACGTGGGATTAATCGATGGGGTTTCTAAATGTTAATAAATAAAACAAAATCTGAATTACAGTTTGGACTAGACTCAGCTATGAAAGAATTTGTTAATCAGCAGCTGTTTTTTCACCTTTAAGAGATAGGATCGTGTGTGATACCTCTGCTGCCATCCTCTGTCTGTCCTTCTCCATGCCTTCTGCCGTCCTAATAGTAAAGAAAAGATACCCACATCACATAGTCAGAGAAAGGAAAAGGACTTTGTTTTCAGAGAACTTTGTAAGGTCACTAGCACTTTCTTTCTTATTCCGAGTGAAAGAGTGAGAAACATATTCGAGTGACTGGAAATAATCTTATTTATTATTTGTAAAATATATCCAGACCAAACCCATTGCTATTAATTCAGTTTTGACTGATAGCAACCAAGTCCCTTCTGATAGAGTGGAACTGCCCTGTAGAGTAGGAGGAGCTGGTGGATTTGAAACGCTGGCGTTTTGGTTAGCCGCTGAGCTCTTAACCACTGTACCACCAGGATTCTGGCAATACCAGAGTGCACTTTAAGTGTGCTAATTTTATATGGATCTCAAACTTTTAACTCATTTGGTTGGCCTTACTTTTCTAAAACTGTAAAATAGAATTTGTAAGTTGATCAGTTTTTGTGTTTACATCCTTGGTTTCTGTGACACCATGACTAATTTAAAGGGCTTCTTGAAGCCATTTGTGGGATTCACACTCTAGAACTCCTGTCTTCATTTCTTGCATCAGTAACTACAGTGAAACAGGATTGAAACCAAATGCGTGTGAAAGTGGTCAAAGCATGTTAAAATACCTTCATTTTCATTTTCATTCTCTGATGCCTTTTTGTCTTGAAGATTTTTAGGACTAATGACACTTGGCATGGGTATGACCTGAAAACCACGTACCCTAAGAACCCAGCACTAGCATCACTTAACGTACTTACTTGAGTAAAGACTTCGTGTCCTTCTCTCCATCTCTTGTCTCCTTCGTCCCTGAGGTTGGCTCTCTTGTGGGTGCGCCAGGAGGTGCAGAGACGAGGGTACCTTTTCTACACCCTCGACCTCACACATAGTCTGTAATACAGTAGTTCTCTACATGTGAGGCTGTGGCAACTGCATCACCTAGGAACTTGCTAGAAAAGCAGACTCTCAGGCCCACCCCAGACCTACTGAGTCAGAACCTTTGGGATGGGGCCAGCGATCTGGACATCTCGTGTTAATGGAACCACGTGATAGTTCGGTCTTTGTTACTGGCTTCTTTCATTTAGCATGATGCTTTCAAAAAGCTCATTTGAGCTGTAGCCCTATCAGTACATCATTCATTTTCATGGCTGAATAGTGTTGCACTTTACAGATCCATTCCCTCATTGATGGCCTTTTGGTGGTTTCCCCTTTTCTGGCTCTTGTGAATAATGGTACTGTGAGCATTTGTGTATAAGTTTTGTGTGAACATGCGTTTCAGTTCTCTTGGGTATATGCCTAGGAATGATATTACTGCAGTCACATGGTACTTCCCCGGATTAATTTTTTTAGAGAACTGCCAAGTGGTTTTCCGCAGTAGCCGCACAGTAGCTGCACCAGTTTACATCCCCACCAACCATGGGTGAAGCTTCCATTTTTCCCACGTTTTTGCAAACACTTGTTATTGGCTGTTTTTTTAATAGCCATCCCAGTGGGGCTGAAGAGTCCTGGGTGGCACATATGGTTAAGAACTCGGCTCCTACCCAAAATGTTGGCAGGTCTCATCTACCCAGAGGTGCCCTGAAAGAAAGGCCTGGCCATCTGCTTCTGAAAAATCAGTCATTGAAAGCCTGGTGGAGCGCAGTTCTCTGAAACACCTGGAGTTACCGAGTGTCAGAATCAGCTGGCAGCATCTGGTACTGGTAGTTGGGGTGAAGCGGGGTCTCAGCATGATTTTGATGTGCATTTCCCTAATGACGATGGAGGAGGTCCGGCAGCAGAGTGGTTACGTGCTCCGCTGCTAACCAAAGGGTCAGCAGTTGGAATGTGTGAGCTGCTCCGCGGGCGAAAGATGTGGCAGTCTGCTTCCCTAAAGATGACAGCCTTGGAAACCCTGTGGGGCAGTGCTGTGGTGTGCCCCAGGGTTGCGGTGAGTCAGAATTGACAGCAGTGGGTTTCATGAGTGACGATGTTGAACATCTTGTTGTGCACGTATTGGCAAGCTGTGTATCTCCTTCAAGGACATGTCTACTCAAAAACTCTGCCCATTTTTTAACTAGGTTATTTATCTTTTTATTGTCATTTGTAAGAATATATATGCATATATTAGGGAGCCTTGAAGGGCCAGTGGTTAAGCAGCTGAGCTGCTGACGGAAAGGCCGGCAGTTGGAATCCACCAGCCCTCTTTGGAAACCTGTGGGGCCGTTCTGTTCCATCGGGTAGGGTCCCTAGAGGGCGCATGGGAACAGATCTAGTCTGGTGTGTATTCTGGATATTAGACTTTTAGGGAGATTTCAAAATGTTTTCTGTCATTCTTTGAGTTGACATCTCACTTTCTTGACAACATCCTTTGATGTAAAAACATTTTCATTTTGATGAAGTTCGGTTAGGCTATTTTTTGTTTGATTGCTTATGCTTTTGGTGTTACCTCCTTTATTTCTGGAAAGTACCATCTTCCCATGATTAATCAGTTTGCCTGCTAAAAGAGTTGTGTATACATGTGTTACAGAAACCAAGAAGAGGTAGATTTCGTGCTTTCTGTAAATTAACGCATATTTGCTAACGGATATCATTTGTAAATTCAAAGCATTTGTTTGCATGTATTTACAAGGTTTTTATATTGTGGCTATGGGATTTAAATACTGGCATCATTAGGGCCATACATTTATAAAAAGCAGGGTTAAATTAACTGTTTTTGTTCAGGAAAATTGAAAATAAAACACAACTGCTTAGAATAGTATTTTCCTTTTTGAAAAAGATGACTCTGTCTCCTTTAAAAACTATGAACTCTCTGCTCTAAAAGCAGAGTCTCAAGAGGCGTTTGTGAAAGAACACAAGAATCCCCGGAACTTGGAAATAAACACGGACTGGTGTTTATTTGTGTTCGTTTAAAAGTAGTAGCCCTATGTGTTAGAAAACTGGATCTGTGACACTGATGTTAGTCTAAGCAAGAAAATAATATCAGCTAACAGGGCTTTAATCTACTAAGTAACTTTAAATCCAAAAGATCAAAGGAAGTTATAACTGAAAACAGTCCTTGATGCAGGTTCCCTGTAGAAGCAGGAAAAGAGTAGAAATTACATGTCACCTTTATATCCTGGCTTGCTGACCTTGCGCTGAGATCAAGCCCCTCTGTATGCCAGCTGTTACCATTATTGAGACCTTGCCCCTAGGGGTTAAGTAGGAGAAAAACTCTCCTGTCCCCTAGGAGAGCAAACACGGAAAGTTCCAGCCCCTAACACGCCTAATTCAAAGCGATCTGCGTGTGCTTGCCATTCCGTCCGCCCACTCCTCCGCGGAGCGACTGCTGCCAGCTCGTTGCTTTCTGCCGGGCTGCGTTACCGCTGCAGCTCAGGCTTCTGGCTGCTGCCGTCGCTTGCAGATCCAGCTGAGCCCCGGAAGCCACTTCTCCCGGCAGAAAGGTAATGCGTTCACTCCTGCTTTTGTGTGTATGAACTGGTTATTTTGGTAGGATTACTTAGAAACTGTGCTTCTAGGATTATGTTTAAAATTGCAGCCCGTGATTTCCTTCAGTGCAGACTTCCCATGACATTTTAATGCATTAAAAGCTCAAGAAGTTTATCTGAAATATTGTGTAGCACAGCACAAGTAAGGTAAGCCAATTCTTAGGTTTATTAAGATGTCCTTTAGTTTGAAAGAAACGATTTAAAGTACACTAGTTGTTTGTACTTGAAAGCTGATAGTTTGATGTTTCATAACTTGAAATTCTTGTTTGGTCCATGTCTAAATCAGAGAATTTTGAAAATACATGGTTCTGTTGTTACCAGTAGGCAGAGAAATCATGTGGAGTTATAGAGATCACTTTAATCACCTTTGTGAACAGAATGTTATAAGAAAAGTAATAAATTATAAGCATACCTTGACCCAGACAGATAGGAGTGTGGTGAAGATACCCACTTGGATAATAAGCTGCAACGGCCGGCTTCATTCCCATCCACATTCTTTTCAGATAATCAGCCTAGCATGTACCCTCCAGTTGTGTTTGAGTTGATGAAATATTTTATGCACCATAAAACTGATAAAAAGTTTTATGCATTTTAAGTGTAGCAATACTTGGATTTACTACCCAGAGTAGAAGTCAGAATGTATTTGCCATGTTTACTTTTGCTTAAAATAAGAGTGGGTAATTTATAAGTAATGGGTAGAAAAATGAAGACTAGTGTAACTTTTGGAATATTTTTATGTCTGGTAGTAAAATGTGAATTTCTATAAAATGAAACATATCAAAACTTAGTAAAAACTGAAATATTTCATGAAAATCGTCAACAGACCATAAATGCAAGAAAGATGGATCCCATTTTATAATTTACTGAAAATTGAATAAGCAGGTATAGCTGTTGAAATACAAACAATGAAATATGCCCTTATTACCACCAGAGGGTTATTTCAGATCACAGTGTTTATCAGGGAGAAAACTCGAGGTCACCGAGGAGTCTGGGACGTCACTCTACTATGGAAAGAAGCAGTAGGCTCGTGACTGTCTCACCGTTAGGCAGCGGGTTTGCTGCTTCCCATGGTTTTCATGTCTGCTGACGCATTTCTGCTTTTTAAAATGTTGGGATAGCCTTTTTGTGTTCATTTAATTTATGTTTTAGCCTTGCAATGGACTATCTTAGGATGTTTTCCTTGCCAAAGTTGTATTGAGGCATATTCTTTGATTTGTAACTGTTGTTTTAGGACTCAAAAATAAGACAAGATCTTTTTTCATGTGTCTTCTGTACTTGATATAGCTTACATTTTAGATCTGAGTTTTAGAATTGTGAGAATGAACTATTTATGTTGATTATGAAGAGAGAAAAAGTGTAATGTATTAGTGTCTGAAATGATTGGCCTGCAAGTCATTTAGAAAGTGTATGCTAATTTTGCCTTGATGTGGGAAATGATATGCAGTGTAAAATTGATCCATCCAGTTCTGTCTCCATAGTTTACATTTTGAACCGATCAATGTTTTTAGTGACTGTTGAGAAATTTGCTTTGCAGTGTTTCCCTGGCACCAGCTCTTTACCTTCCCTTCTAGCTGCTTTGAATCCTGGGATTGCATGGGATCCCAGTCAGATCCCTGTCACTGTATGTATGGTTCTTAGAACTCTGCTTACCATGCAGACTGTGTTGACGTGTCCTATTTTTAAAACTTGCTTTTGTATTCATGATTACATTATAATGCAGGAAACCAAAGCAGAGTGTTAAGGATCAAGACCGATCAACTAGTTAGCCTGTCAGTCTCTAGAGAGAATATAAAATAAGGCAACTAGAGTAACTTTGAGGGGACCGCCAGGGAAGTGGGTGCACCTTTGTTTTGTCTATCTTAGTTTCTGTTCTTTTATCACTTCCATCACTGCTAAGCCAGGCCTTCTATTTAGATTCCCAGAAAACTACTCACAGGAAACACCAAACCAACCAAACAACACCCGTTGTCCGTGAGTCGATTCTGACTCCCACCTACCCCATAAAGACAGAGTAGAACTACCCATGGAGTTTCCAAGACTGTGGTTTTATGAAGCTGACGGCCGTACTTTTTTTCCCTTAGAGTGGCTAGTGGGTTGGAACTGACGACCTTTTGGTTAGCAGGCAAGTGCTGTAACCACTGCGCCAGCTGGGCTTCTTCCACAGGGAATGTGGTAGGCACTTACTGTTGCTTGCTGAATAAGGGCAGTTACCCACCTAACTGGGAAATGTAGTTTAGTGCTGTTTGTGAGCAAGCAGCAATTCTACATTAACAATAAAATTCCAGTTAATCTCATACATACATATAAGAGAACAGATAGGACAATTCAGGAGCATTTACAGTGATAATTAGAATAAGACAAGACAGAAATTTATGACATTGGTACTGAGGCTCTTATTAACAGTTAACTTACAATTCAGACAAGAAAAAAGTCTTTATAAAGTTGATGTTTCTCTCCGTTTAAAGAAACCTCGGATCCGACTTGACGGCACTTGGCTTGGCAGAGTCCTTTAAATGAAAGGATGTCTCTTAAATTGTGTTTCACAGAGATACCTTGAGAGAGATTTCCCAGGTTCCTCTGCAGGCTGAAGGCAAGGATACCCTGGAGACATTATTTGCTGAGCTCTGCAGGGAAGAACCCATTTGAGGAGTTCTTCTCGGAAATTTGATTTGCTGCTTCTCAGACTTCACAAAGCAGCAGGGAGTGGGGCCTGGTGTCAGGTTCTTAGCTTTGTGGGAAAAGCTTAGATAACTTTAAGTGTGGTATTAAAAAACAACATACCACTACTGAAATCAAACAGCATGTAAGTGCTGTGTGGTGACTGATCTCAGTTTTGGACTTTATGGAAGACATTTAAAAAAATTTTCTCATGTTCTTTTTATGCCTGATGAGTGTGGGAGTAGATTTTTCTTAGTTTGGTTTCTCCTCAGTGATTTTTCCTTTATCTTTGAGCTGCTAATAGTTGAGCTTTTGAGATGTGTGAAGGATTGCACATCCCTGGTGATCTGTTCAGCATCAGTACTGGTGGTGGTGGTGGTTGTTAGGTGCCATCGAGTCGGTTCTGATTCACAGTGACCCTGCACACGACAGAACGAAACTCTGCCCTGTGTTGTGCCACATCGACAATCGTCTCTATGCCTAAGCCCATTGTTGTGGCCACTGTGTCAGTCCATCTTGTGGAGGGTCTTCCACTTCTTCACTGACCCTCCACTCTACCAAGCATGATGTCCTTCTCCAGGGACTGATCCTTCCTGACAGCATGTCCAAATTATGTAAGACGCAGTCTTGCCATCTTGGCTTCCAAGGAGCACTCTGGTTGGACTTCTTCTAGAACAGATCTGTTTGTTCTGTTGGCAGTCCATGGTACATTCAGCGTTCTTCCCCAACACCACAATTCAAAGGCATTAGTTCTTCTCCTGTTGTCTTTGTTCATTGTCAAGCTTTTGAATGCCTATGATGCCACTGAAAATACCATGGCTTTGGGCACACTGCAGTCTTCAAGATGACAGTATTGGCGAAGCTCGGTAATACGATCCTTTTGAATTGGGGCATAGCTGGAAGTGATACAGCTAGGTGGCTCGATTGTGAGGTGCCCATTGTGCTGTTTTTAGTTGAGCCAAAGAGTTTCTGATGAAACCTTATGGACTCAAGATAAATGTATCACATCTTGAGAGTCTGGTTTATTCCCAAAGCATCTAATGATTTGTTTTGGGCATGGGCCTGTGAGCAAGCCTGGGCCTCTGGAGACTGGCTGACCGCACCATTACCCAGTGTAAGATGCAAAAAAAAGGTGGTCAGAAAGCAGCCCTTCTCCCTGCAGGGGAATTTCGGGGAATGTGCTCTTTTATTAAAGGGACTTGGGACTTCCTTTTGGAGGTCAAGCAGAGATTGGGGATACCCTTTTTCCATGGGGGTTAAATAAACTTAATCTTCAAATTAGCTGTTTCCTAAACTTTCTTCCAAAGATCTGTAAGTAACTGAAGAGGCCCTGTGAGAGATTCCTTCACCTTTCCGTAACATTGGGTCCCAGGAAGTCTGCACTCTGTCTTTCTTGAACTTCTGTCTCCCTAAGGTTTTCTCCTCACTGCACCCTTTTCCCTACCCTTCCAACTTTAACATGAGCATGGGGGAGAAGTGGAGAGTATTGTGTGGGAAGATAATTTTTGTAGATGAATTTGGAAAAGAAATCTGTGAAAACTGCTTTAATAATTGCAATATATGATTTAAGAAAGAAGCAAAAAGCCAAACCTCCTGCTGTCAGATTGGTTCTGACTCCTAGTGACCTGATAGGACAGACTGAGTACAGACAAGAACTCATTGCTCATAGGGTTTCCAAGGCTGTAATTTGTATGGAAGAAGACTACCCCTTTTTTCTCCCGAGGAGCAGGGAGCGACTCAGGTTCAAAACACCAACCCTTTGGTTAGCAGCTTCACCACTGTGCCACCAGGGGGCCCCACTGCAATGATACCCAATACCCATTGCCACCAAGCCCTGTCTGCCTCACAGCACTCTTGAAACATGTGTATAGGAAGATATGATATCCTCTTGTTATCATAAGTTGGACCTACCTACTTGGTAATGTAAATTTCATAGTAACACAGTAAGCTTTACTGTAAAAGAATAGTAACACTTTTACATTGAGTTTGCATTTTCTTGGAGTGATAGAAAGCACCTACGAGGCACTTATGAAATGAAATATATGTTCAGTGGTATAGACCTTCACATTTATAGCCTTGTTTCTTTGGAAGAATGTCTTCCAACTTATTATAGATTGTGCTTAAGGTGGATAATAGCAAGAACACCTTATTTTTGTACAGTTCTTTGCAATGTACAAAATACTTATTAGTGACTAACCCAAAACCAATTGCTGTCAAATCAATTCCAACTGATAGTGACCCTATAAGATGGAGTAGAACTGCCCCATTGAGTTTCGAAGGCTGTGCTGTGTGATACAGCTGACTGCCTCACCTTCCTCCTGTGGGGTGGCTGGTGGGTTTGAGCTCCTGACCTTTCTCTTAGCCTCTGAGCACTTAACCGCTGTGCCACCAGGGGTCTTTTAGAGATGACCTCTCAAACCAAGCTCACTACCATCAAGTTGATTCCAGCTTACAGAATTGATTCCAACTCATAGTGGCCCTAGAGGTACAAGTAGAACTGCCCCATAGAGTTTGCAAGGAGTGCCTGGTGGGTTTGAACTGCCGACCTTCTGGTTAGCAGCTGTAGCAGTTAACCCAGTATGCCACCAAGGTTTCCTATAGGCAACTAGGCGAAGACGTTTCTAAGTGTTCTTATTGAAAGAGAGTTTATTGATGGAAAGTTCATGAACTCAAAGAAAAATAAAGTTTAGTTTGTGTCAGAGGGAGAGGAGATTATATTTCTTTATATAAGACTGTCTTTTTCAGTTCCTTAAAGGTGCCAGATTCTTTGATAAATGATACCTATTTTGCCATCAGGTCACAATTACATGATTTTAAAATAGTCCAGACTCTACCTGACACCAGAGGTGAACCCTGCCACGCTGTGTCTTCCAGTTTGCATAGTACGATACACGGATGGATATCATGTCTTTGTAGGTCAGTGAAGTACTGACTCTCTTGCATGTTGGGCTGTAGTTTTAAAACTTTCTGGGGAAATACTGTTTTTTTTTTTTTTTTTTTATGGACCTTCAGACAGAGTTTTATATCAGCAGCCCCTAGTGGTACTATAAAAACTAGTTGAATGTGGCCTTGCCCTAGAGGAATCTTGAGTCATACAGGTCTAGGGTGAAATCTCCGTCGTGTGGTCTGGGTTTTTGACTTTCAGTTTTGTCTGCAATATGTTTCATAATGTCTCCATAGCAGGGTTGTGAGTCAGGTGGTTGACACAACGAGATGCTAAATCACTTTTAATCACCTTGGAGGGGGAAAATATTCCTAGAGACAGACAGCCTGGCTGGTTGCCTTCTACCTTCCAGCTTTAGTAGGTACTCTGCAGAAGGTGCTTGTGCTAAAATTCTGTGTTGGTTACTCTTATGCATTTTGTTGTTATTGCTGTGTGCTGTGAAGTCAATTCCGACTCGTAACAACCCTGTAAGGACAGAATCAAACTGTCCCACAGCATTTCCAGAGAGCTTCTGGTGGATTTGAACCGCTAACCTTTTGGTTAGTAGCTTGGGCTCTTTACCTTTGCATCGCCAGGACTCTACTTGTGCATTGAGAGAAGGTAATTTTTTCTCTGGCCTTGGCATGAGAAAGTGATAAGCCAGCTAGTATCAGTGATCCGAAATGAACCATCATTTTGGAATGAGTGCTAAGCAGTTTTCAGAGGAACCATTTCGTATGGAAACCCAAACCAAACCAAACCCAGTGCCATCGAGTCGGGTCTGACTCAGAGCCACCCTGGAGTACAGAGTAGAACTGCCCCACAGAGTTTCCAAAGAACCCTTGGTGGATTTGGACTGCTGATCTTTTGGTTAGCAGACGTAGTGCTTAACCCGCTGTGCTACTAGCGTTTCCTCACCTGGAAACAGGTTTTGTGAATTGCGGCTCCAAGTGCTCCCGAGGCTGACTACTTTTATGCCTGGCGGGTGGGGAGAGAGGGGAAGGGACTTCAGGTATCTTTTATACACCCAATTCTTAATATCTAGGACCCCAGAAGCCTATTGCTGAAGTGTCCCAGCTCTGACTCCTGTCAGTCCTATACAGAGTAGAACCACCCTCGGAAAGGTTCTAGGGCTGTAGATCTTTACAAAAGTGCACTGCCAAACCTTTCTCCCGCCAAGCAGCTGGTGAGTCCCATCCACCAACTTTTTGGTTAGTAGCTGAGCGCTTAACTACTGTGTCACCAGGGCTCCTCTGTGTAATGTCACGGGAGAAACCAAGTGTCTCACCGTTTAGTTAACTGGGCAAGGTGCTTCAGTCCATATATGTGAGTTTGGTGAAAAAGATGAAAACTCAGTCAGCTGTTACTTCCATGTGTAAAAAGTCTTGGGAGTCCCAAGATAAGTGATAATTAACCTTGGTTTTCAGTCAGAACCTCTGTTGTCAAAATCCTGCTGGTGTAGTGGTTAAGTGCTAGTCTGCTAACCAAAAGGTTGGCCGTTCAGATCCACCAGGTGCTCCTTGGAAACTCGATGGAACAGTCCTCCCATGTCTTATAGGGTCCCTGAGAGCTGGCAGTGACTCGACGGCAGTGGGGTGGTGGGTGGTTAAAATTAGAAAACACAGCTCTTGCTCTTGTCAGCACGTGCCCCGTTTGTCTGCTGCGGAACCTCTTCGGCTTGAGATGAGTATCGTTGCTATTACTTCAGCCTAATCTGCTTGTGCCCTGTCCACTGGACAAGTTTGCCTTGCAAACTTGCAAAGCAGAGGGGGTTCCGGGCTCCAGTGGCACAGACGTGTTGTCAGGAGCTTGTGCCCTGTCTGCGTCTTAGCAAGAGCCCCCTGCGGTCCTTGTGTTTAGTCAGCACTGGTTTAAAGTGGTTGTGTTTGACTTGGTTATCTGTTCCCCAGGGAGCTTCACCACTCCTCTGGAAAAGACAACCGGTTGGCAACACTGGATTCTGTGGGTGATCCAGTCCTGCTGTTTGCTGTTCAGTTTGCTAGGAGTCTGGTAAAGCAAAGGGTTATTTTAAAATGCATCATCAACGTTTAGAGAATGTAGTTGAGCAGAAAGCCCCCCAAACCTTGGGATTAGACTGCCTAGCCTTTTGTCATGAGCATGACGTGACCTCGGGCAAGTTACACACCCTCTCTGTGTCTCCGAGTTGGCCCTTGCCAGATGGGGCAGTTTCTGAGCCCTGTTAGGAGGAGGAACTCAAGTGAGGCCTTGGGTGTGGAGATGGCTTGGGAATGCTGTGGCTGGGCATGGTGGTGTTCTCTAGGGCTGTGTGGGCCCCAGTGTTTGTTAGGGATGGTGTTGGCCTTGCCAAGTGGTTACCGTGGTAATGGGAACAGGTCTGCATGTCCTTGTCAATTTTTATTTGACGGTTTTCTGGCTGGCTCCAGCAGTCTGGATTCTAATCCCAAGATTGAAAACAAAACAAAAAACCATTGCTGTCAAGTTGGTTCTAACTCTCAGTGACTCTGTAGGGCAGAGTAGAACGGCCTGTGGGGTTTCTAAGGCTGTAATCTTGACGAGAACAGACTGCCCCATCCATCTTCTGCAGTCTGGTTTGGGTTTGAACTGCCGACCCTTCGGTTAGCACCCGAGCACCCAACCACTGGGCCGTTGTGGCTGCCGATTCGAAGATGGCCACCATGACGGCTTCTCAGTGCTCATGCAGCTGTGTGTGCTCTGGGAGCCCCCTAAATGGCCGGACTGAATCCTTGGGAAAATTGGGTGCCGTTCAATTTGTGTGTGCAGTATGTTGATGAATACAGTTTCCGTAATTCAAATAGATCCTGTTTGATGATGGAGTGCTGATTAAGAGCTCAGCTGCTAACCAGGAGTTTGACAGTTCAAAGCCATCAGCCACTCGTTGGAAACCCTTTAGGGCAATTTTCTGTCCTAGAGGGTCACTATGAGTCAGAACCAACTTAATGGCACCCGAGAGCAACAACATTATGTTATAGCATTTTCAGCAAGATACAGTGTTTTTGTCTCTGAAGCATAATAATTTCCTTATGTTTTATGGATTTAAGTGTCTCAAGTCCCAAACCAGAATAGGATGTCATCATTTTTACGCTTCTAATCACAGGAATACTGATTACTTTTTTTATTTAACATTTCATCATGATTGAAATATTTGTGCATTCCTGCATTGTGGAGTCTAAATGATCACGAAACTAGTCACGGAGCTTTTGGTTCAGACTTAACTTTGGTCCAGCAAGTAAATCCTTTATGCTTCTGAAAACTTTGAAAGCTGTGAGATGAGCCACGACGCAGCGCCTTGTCGGAACAGGGTGTGCTCCTCCGTGCTTCCGCGCTGAGGTCTGCCTTCATTCCCTGGGCAGCACCCTAAGAGCCTGATGTGGGGTCACTAGGAGGTGGAACTGACTTGATGGCAGTGGGTTTCAGTTTGTTGTTGTTGTTGTTGTTTAATTACATGTTAGAAGATTAACAATTTAAAATGTACCCAGTAAAGGTCAAGTTATCCTTTAAGGTAAAGTAATTTTGTTTGTTTTTGTATTTTAATTATAATTGCTCCTTATTCACTGTTAGTCACTGGTTCAGCAACTTTGCTGTTTTACTATAAAAAGACACATTTATAGTGACAGTAACAAGCACTAGAGAAAGTCAAATGTGAAAGTATTCTTCTTCACTCTTCCAGATGGCCCAGTCCATCTCTCCAGCAGGAAGTAATGTGAACGTTTTCTTATCTCCTTCTAGAAAATGCCTGGGTGTGTAGATCTAACCATATATGTGTGTCGATCTCTTCCCCGCCTCTTTTTAAATAAAACAGATTCATACCACATAAGCTGTTGTGCATATTGGTTTTATTTGCGCATGTCAATCTACTAACTCTCCATAGCAGCGCTTCCAGGTCTAACTCAGCCTTTTGTGTTGTGCAGAGTGCCCAGTGTATCAGTCAGACAGTGTCTGAGTATCTGGGGTAGTAGTTGAGCTTGACTCTACTTTGTGCTCCTGCAGCCAGTGCTGCAGCCTGCCGAGTTGTGCCTACACGGAGCTCTACATGTTCTTCAAGGAAGTCCAAAGGGTGAAGTTCTAGAAGTAGAATTGTGGGTCGAAGGATGAGAGCATCTGAAATTTGGGTAAGCAATGCCACACTCCTCTCTCAGAAGGTTGCACCAGTTCGCAGTTCTAACAAAATTAACTCTTAAGAGGCAAGCAAGACTTAGAGCTAAGAGTATAAGTAACTTGGTAGCTAGTTAGTAACTGGTACAGTGAGCTTCCAGACTCACCCACTGCTATGTTTTCTAACCTACAGATACCTCAACTACCATGTAAAAGCAAAATTTTAGTCTGAAAACAAAGAAATGTCATTCCATATCTTGTCTGTAGTCATTCAGTCAAGCAGTAGTGGGAATTCTTTGCATTATAAAGACACAGCCTTTTAAGGCTTTGGAAACCCTGGTGGTGCAGTGGTTAGGTGCTAACCAGAAGCCTGGCAGTACAAATCTGCTAGGTGTTCCTTGGGAACTCTGTGGGGCAGTTCTCCTCTGTCTGTTGGGTTGCTATGAGTCAGAATCAACTCGACCACAGTGGGTTTTATTGGCTTTCCACGTGTTCTTACATTGTCATAGGAATCTTATGAAATGTGAAGAACTGAGGCTCAGGGAAAAATAAACAGAAAAGTAAATTTTAAAATTGTATCAAAAGATGGCTTTTAATCAAAGAATTTGTAACCCCAAACCACAGAAGCACACTGGGCATAAAATGCTGGCTCAAAAACTGAAATGGGGAACATGGGATTAGTGGCTTTGACTGGGCTGGTACCGGCATAGTGTGTTGGTGAACTACAGGCAATAACACTGGAATGGTTGTCACGGGGCCCTGTCACCTCCAGCCAGTGCCTCAAGCAAGTTTTTGTTTTGGCAGCCGTTGTGTGTTGTGGCTATGGAGAGGACAAGTGATTTAGGTGTTGCTGTCATTTAGATCATAGTATTTGATCTAAAACTTACTGGAAACTTCAACCATAAATCCTGTCTACATTGTGTAACGGCCCAGCGCTGCGTTTATCACACAGCTTGGCCCAAGTAAACGCTGTTACCGTTTTATTTCCGGGTCTCCGTATTTCACTCCAGTGTGCTGGTGGTTCTTCCTCTGTCGCTCCCCTTTTCCTGTTAGTCTTCTTCAGCCTTGGCTTGCCTGAGCTCTCCTGTATTTCAGTTCTGGAGGAAAAGGGCCTTTCTCCACGCAGGCCCTGGGTGCAGCTCAACTTCAGGTCACAACTTTGCTCTTCTCCTGATCAGCTGAACCCCTACAGAAATGCATCCACTGAATAATAGTGATAAATACTTCGTAGAACAATTTTTCTATGCTTACTTTTTGAGTCCATTTGATTGTTCCCATTTTATGATCGAAGAAACTGCTTTATCAAAAGCTTCTGTGGTTTGCTTCAAATAGAAGTCAGTACCAGAGTTCAGATTATTTGGTACTTGTTCCTGTGTCGTTACAAGAAGTCCCTGAGTTGAACACAGATTGTGTCCCCAAAATTCATCTGTCAGTCAGTTATTTGGCTCTTGAACTGCCTTTTACCACAGTGGGGGAAAAAGAAAAATGATAAAGGGTGATTAGTAACTTGGTAGTTAGTAACTGGTACTGTGAGTTTCCAAATTCGCCCTTCCACTGGCCTCCAAAAACCCGTTTAATGACTCGACAGCACTAGGTTTAGCTAAGAAATGATGCCTTTGCAACAAAAATAAAATGATGGTTGTAGTTGTGGTTACAAAGAAGAAAAGAGAAATATTGTTTCTCTTGAAGAAAAGCAGATTTGACTAGAAGATGGGAAATGTGAACACGTGGTGAGTCTAAGGGGGGATTTCAGGGCATTTTCCAGGTATTAGACCTGAGGGCTCTCTGTGTGGAGTTTCTCTTTGGAAGTCAGAGGGTTGGGTGGTGGCTGTTGTCGGGTACCCCTCCCTGGCTTGACTCCCCCTGCAGCTGTGGTGAGAGTTCGCCGGACTGAGTTAGAGTCATTTGGGTCAAGTCCTTACAAAGGACACGCAAGTTTAGCTGATGCTAACCATGCTGGAATGGTAAACGCAAGCCAGCAGAGCAGAAGGCGCAATCCTTACTTCCTCCTGACGGCATGGGAAAAGGGGGTCAGGGAAGGTGCTGCTCTTCCCATTCAGCCCATCAGGTCACGTAGGCTGGGGTGGCCTAGTTGGTGTCTGGAGAGAAGGAGTGGGAGCAGGGGCTGTGGGTGGAGGCTGGAGAAAGTGTGAGCACCCAGTGATTTGTGAGTGTGTGTATGTGTGCAGGGAGACTTCTCATTCTGGAAAAGGACTGTGTTTGTCTCTTGTAGTGGTTGCTTCCTACATGATCTCGACTGCCTTGCACTTAAGCATAGAAGTAAGCATCTCAAATTTCAGTTGGCTTTGAAAAAGTTTAAGGTTTCTTTAAATGTCCTTTAATAAATGCATAAGCACATATAATACATATGAATATATAATATACACACATATTAAAAAAATTGCTGTTGCGTCACTTCCAACTCATAGCCACCCTGTAGATGTGTATGTGTATATGTACACGTATGTGTATATGTAAAGCATTTGCATACGGCTTTCTCTTTTGATAATAACAAAACGGGGAATATGTTCTTCAGTACACAGGCTTCAGTGAGAAGATCTTTTTGACGAGGTCACATTAAGGGAGTGGTGGATGGGGTTAGCGTGTATGCCTTCGGAGTCAGAGGAGGCCTCTGTCCTTCACACCTGCTCTGCTTTCCTCCAGCTGGATGACACATGCGATGGCTGTTCCTTTGTGTTGGTTATAGTATCTGAATGCTTTATGCTGGGTATTTATATCCAGGAGTGATTTAATGAAAGAGAGAACAACTGTATTTACTACAGTGACTCAAAAGCATCATAGTGGTCATTATAGAAAGAAGTTTGAGATTGATGGGCCACTTTCAAAAGCCATGCTAAGATTGATGAGAAAAGTAACATGTCTACTTGATTTCATTTGTTTTGTGCTTTTGAACCTTGGTCTTTCCTTTCAAATCATTTGTAAAGCAATTTTAATGTCCACATTGACACTTCCATTTTTTTAGAGTATTGGCATCTGTGTAACTGATGTGTGTGTGACTTTTTCAGAAAGGCAAATAAGTTAACACCGTTACATTGACGCCCTAACAGCATCTTCTGGGCTGAGCGTTCAGATGGGAGCCCTGTGCACCCCACTGAGTGTTTATGTATCGGGTGACACTGTGCACAGATCTCTTTCTCGTGGGTGAGCGGGGCTCATCGTGTTGGGTTACCATGAACTCAGCTCGAAAAGAGAGAACTTTTCCTTGCATGTCTCCCAGAGGTAGGGAGAGACTAGAAAGAGATTCTGCAGAATGCTGTGCTGGGAAATGTTACCAAGCCAAATGAGGCTTTTAGTTTTTTTTTGTTGGAGTTCATCTGTAGGTTAAATAAACCAGTGGCATCTGATAGCCTGTTTTTCTACTGTAAATTCCTAGATCTGGGTGTAAATTCTACTGTAAATCCCCAGAGGATGGTGGTTGAGGGAAGAAGGAGAAGATGGTCTGTTTTTGCTTGTGTCTGGCTGTTGGATAGACAGAACCCACTCCTGGTCCTTTGAGCACATAAGGATTTTCCTTTACATTTAGGGCCTAGACGCTTTGGTGAAAAAAAAACAAAACTTAAGGAAAAAACTTTCATTTGAAGCAAATCCCACCCATGGGATTTTCTTCCACACGTGCAGGACTTGCCCCCTCGGGTACGTGACACAGAAAACAGTGCGTTCACGGTCAGTGCAGGCGGCGCATCTGTTTGTCATTTTCCTAACTGCTGTATTCATTGGTGTAGAGGACAAGACTGTTGCATCTGATATTTTAGTTGCCATGATTCTTAGCTTAACTGATATGTTTTTACTTTCTTTTGGTTGTTCTTATTCTAGGGCTTGAGTGACTTAGAGAAAGAATCCGGTTTTCCTGAGGTGGTGCTTACCCACCTTCCCTCGTGAGGTTGCCACCTGAGAGCAGGAGCTGAGGCCTCAATGCAGCATGGCTTTTCTAGGACACAGGCATCACTAAGATGATTCAGATTGTTTTAACCCCTACACCTGACCACCCTCAGAGGGATTCTGCATTTTGCCCTTCACTCCTAAATCAGAACAACCCAAGTATGCTCAGGGTGAAAAGTCAAAGGACGATCCTTGTGTCCTTTCTTTTCCCCTGTCCTTCCACTCCGCAGGGTGACCCTTGCGCACCCTAGGAGTCCTGGTGGCATGCATCAGTTAAGTGTTTCACTGGTGACCAGAAGGTTAGCTTTTCAGACCCACCCGGTGGCTTTGCAGGAGAAAGACCTGCTCATCTGCCTCCATAGAGATTACAACCAAGAAAATCCCAGGGGGCTTTCTCCTCTGTGACTGGGGGTTGCTGGGAGTCAGGATCAGCTCAATGGCACCCAGCAACAGCCCATGCCCCGTGAGGATGGGGAGAGAAGACAAACTCTGAGGGTAGAGGTGGAGGAGGAGAAAGTGGTCGGTGGGGACAGAAAGGGCCCTCTGGGGCCTGTGAGGGAAGATCAGGGGAGTTTATTTGTTGGCCGGTGGTTGCGGATGCTGCTGGGCTCCCACCACTCTCTCACAGTCCTTCCAAGAACTGTTTGAAACTATCACAGGGGTCTTTTGTATCTCTTTTGTGCCTGATGGTAACTGGATGATTTTGCATCATTTCTTAGGGCGGGAACATCGGAGCATGGCTATGAGCAGTGGCAACAAGGATTTGGGGGTTCTGAGCAATGGCAGCATCACAACCAGCACAACCAACCCTAGTCCCCTCGCCTCCTGTGACGGAGACCATGCAGGCCAGCCACCCCCACCCAGAGACGCACCGAGGACAAAAGTGAGTCCAAATGGCTGCCTGCAAGTGAATGGCACAGTTAAATCATCTTTTCTGCCTCTAGACAACCAAAGAACGCCTCTGATGTCACCCCAGTGCTGCCATCCTTGTCCATACCATCACCCTCTGGCTAACCATCGCAGTCACCAGGAGGGCCACCCCGAGGCTGGTCCCACAGCACCCTCTGCCTTGGCCTCGTGTTGCATGCGGCCGCACCCAGAGTGCTCTGCATCTCTCTGTCCGAACCATTCTCCCGCCTACCAGACCGCGGGCTGTCTCCAGCACTCCCCACCCTTCTGCCCGCACCATCCGTGGCCCGACCATTTTCAGCACCAGCCTGTGCAGCAGCACCGAGCCAGCATGAGGTGAGTGGTCTGAGGGCTGGACGGGTCTTCGGGATCCGACCAATGCCACCTGAACAGGACCGCTCGTTTCTCCGGTAGGAGGAGAGAGGGGTGTCAAGGAGTGAGAAACCAGTGAACGTGCATCTCTTGAAAAATTGTCAGAAGCCTGTTAAATGCACATGAAGTAATGTTCTGTCTGCTGACTTGAGTCAGTTATTTTGTCCCTTGTCCTTTCTTTCTCTCTCTGCCAGCTGCCTCTCCTAGAACCTCAGTTATAAAGTTCTTTAAAAGGTTTTATTGTTAGCAGTCTGTGTTGTCTCCCATGGGAGATACATCTGTGGTGAGGCTGCTAAAGGCGCGGCCTTGATTCACTGTTCCTACTGATCAGCCCAGGACACAGAAATGGAAAGCTCACTGCTGCTTTGTGCTTCCAGCAGCTTTCCTCAGTTTCCCTTCACGTGGTTTGGGTGACCGTGCAATATGCTGAGATAAGCATAGCAACTCCTTCTTTCATAACTGATGAAACTTGTAAATCTTAGCATAGGACCTGAAAATATTCTTTGTAAAACACCTTCGGTCACGGTAGCCGGGAAACGAGTGGAAAATGCCAAGTCCCTATCAGTCCTCACCGTGCCTGAGCCACGGTCCCGCTGTGTCATTTTCAGGTCTTTTTGTCCTGAGTAAGTTAAGTGACATGTGCCATAATGTGAACAATGATAAGCCATTTTACAAAATAATAAGGGCTTTTTTAGTTAATGAGCATTTTTTAAATTTTAGATGAGCCAAGTGCCTTCTCTTTTTTAAATCAGGGTGTGATTTACACACAGGGAAGGCACACATGTGAAGTCTATAGCTTGACCCATTTTGAGAAAGGCTTATACTTAGTGTAATCCATACCCTGTCACGATGTAGAACATTTCTGTCACCCCAGAAGGTTCTTTTCCTGCCCTTTCTCAGTCATTCCCTTGCTCCTCACCAGAAGCAATCCTGTTCTGAGTGTTAGCCTCATAGATTTCTTTCTCCTGCTCTAGAACATCATATGAATTAGACAGTATGTCCTCTCTGTCGGGCAGTTCTTACCCGCACAACATGTTTGATATTCATCCAACTGTTGTATTTGTTTTCCTTTTTGTTTGTGAGTAGTGTATACATGTAATAGATTCACTGCTTTTTAAAACATTGTATTAGTGCAGTGGAAGTATCTAGAAGAAAACATGTACCAACTCAGCATTCTGTAGGTGGATGGTTCTGTGACCTCAGTGTTGTTTATCTTTTTGGACAGCTGTCCCCACTGTCTGGTCCCACCTGACTCCACCACCTGTAGCAGTTAACTCCTCTACCATGTATACCCTAAGCAATGGCTCCACTTTCCCCCTCTGGTAGAGTGGAGCCCTGGTGGTGCAGTGTTCAAGAACTCGGCAGCTAACCAAAAGGTCAGCAGTTCAAATCTACCAGCCACTCCTTGGAAACTATGGGGCAGTTGTACTCTGTTCTGTAGGGTTGCTATGAATTGGAGACTCGATAGCAACAGTTTGTGCTTTTGCTTTTTGGTGTTATTTCTCTCATCAAGTGGGATTATAGCAATATTTGGTCATTTCAGTGGTTTCCACCTTTTGGCTCTTGTGAAAAGTGCTGCAGTGTACAATGGTGTATAAATTAGCAAAGTCACTTCTAACTCAAGAGTCAGATCCAGAAAGTAATTAAGCAGTAAAAACTGTCTACCACTTTCAGGGTTTAGGCATGGTTGAGATGCTCTGGTTTTGTTCTTTCAGAGGGAGAGACGAAATAGGACTCCTCTGCAGCAAGGTTTTGCAGTGTTTGAATGCATTTCCCACAGTCTGTTAGTTACAGAAAGATGATAAGGACCTTTACCTACCATTTCCTACCAGTTTGGTTGGCTGTAGTTGCTTTCCATTTTAAATTAGAACCAAATCTAATTTTAGATTTGCCTGACCATCAAGATAGAAAATCTTTAATTATGAGTTCTGTGGTTGTGGAGTGTGAGATAAGATGGATAGCTTTACATTCTGAAACTAGTATCTCCTTTAAAAAAAACTTCACAGAATATTGTAACTACGGCAGGGAACCAGGTCTGCCAGCATGGTAGGTTGTATAAAGGTTTTTAGGGCTCTGACTGGACATTTCTCAGTGACCTCAGCTGAAAGGAATGAGCCCTATGTAGGACTTTAAATAGAATGGCCGTAAAAGACAAAGCAATACAAATTCCATATTTGTCCCTCAAGAAAAGTTGTAGAAGAAAGTGGAACATTATGAGGGAAATTTTTCATCTTCTAAAATCTTATCTCAAGAATAATGTCTTTCAAAGATGCCTCCTAAGGAATGAAATGCGGCCAGCTGTGTATATTACATACTTTATTATGAAACAGACATCTGAAGGATTACAGTCCAGTTTTCTCATTTGCTTATTTAACCAGTAGTATTTACTGAACACCTACATGTGCCAGGCACTGAAGATTTAATTCTAAACAAGATAAGACCCTTTCCTTGCCTTCCTGTAATTGAGTAGGAAAGGAGCCATGAAAGCCTCAGGCAGCTACAGTATGTTGATGAGTGCTACCCAGAAGGAGCAGGCAGGGCTAAAGGTGAATCAAGGTACAGATGGAGAGAGACGGTATCCTGAAGTAAGAAGAACAGTCCGTGCCAAGGTGTAGAAGATAACTGGATCCAGATAACTGGATCAAGTGGTCGAGAGTCATAGCAGAGGAGATACCAGATCCTGAAGGGCATTGTGTCAACCAGAGATCTAGGGCAGTGGGGAGCCACAATAGGTTTTTAAGCAGAAAAGATACACAGTCAGATTTGCATCTTAGGAAGATCTGTTGTCTGTACTGTGGGAAGTAGGCTGAACTCGCTCCTGACTGTTGTAGATAGGAAGGCCATCAAGAAGGCTTATTGCTCAGTTCAGGTGACAGATGACAGTGACTTGAGCCAGGACCCTGAAATAACTTCATTCCAGAGAGACTTTGGAGGTGGAATCTTTTGGGCTTGGGAAACAATCTTTTGGATGTAGGAAAAAGATGAAAAAAATCACGAATGACTTTTGGTTTCCTGCTGGAGCATCTGGGTGGGTGGATGTGGCCACCTTCCCTGAGAAAGGGAAGACAGGGCGCTAAGTGAGCAGAGGGAGCCCGTTAGGGTTCCAGTGGGCAGCAGCCTTCTGGGAAGAAGAAGGATGCTCATTCATACGTGACAGCTGCACTGAGAACAGTAAGACAGACCGGTGTCAGTCTTGGAATGAACCCTCAGCTGTTTCTGTTCGGCCCAGCATGTTTGTATTTGCACACTTGTGCTCAGGACAAGGTACACAGTCACAGGCTGTGTCTTTTCCCAGCCAATGAGATGGCCTCAGAAGCGCGTGTCGACTCAGATGTAGTTACTGTGTAAGGGGAAACGGGCAGTGTGGGATAGGCCAGGCAGTGTGCCTGCGTTGAGAACGAGGGTGCTGTGTGTGCCTTACTGCCTCCTACTAGTTATCTATGCAACTCATTTAGGAAACTTACTGAATAATAGGTTCTAGGGGCTGATCTCTACCAAGAAGTCAACTCTCTACACCTTTTCAGTTTCTTTCTGTGATTTAGGGAGTCCTGGTTGCTCAGTGGTTAGGGGTTATAACTGCTAACCAGAAGGTCAGAAGTTTGAGTCCCCTGTGTCTCCCTTAGAAGCCCCATGGGGCAGTTCTCCTCTGTCAGCTAAGGTCTCTCTAAGTCGGAATCAACATGATGGCAATTTTTTTTTTAGACCTTTTTTTTTCTTTTTTATTTAACATGACTGAGTGAAAATGTACATTCCCATATAAATTTACATGCCCACCTATATGCAGCTTCCACTGTTCTCCCTGTCCGGTGACAGCACACTATTCCTCTCTGCTCCATACATGTCTCATCCTCCCAACAGCCTCCTTTCCCCTCCTCTCTACCCACTCTCCTTCCTCCAGCCGGAGGTCAGCAGGATGATATCCTGTAGATGTATAGAACGATGAAGTGCTTCCAATATATGGTCACTCTGCATTGCCAAGTCCAATCCATTCCTGTCCAAAGAGTGGACCTTTGTTATAATTTATGGGTAAGGACAGCATCAGGGCCAGGGGCCATGCTCTCGGGAACCCTGAAATCGCTGGACCATCAATTGAGGTCTTTTAGTGAAGATCTCAGGATGCACCCCTTTTTATTCTTGTGTTGCCAGTGAGACTTCTCTCTGTGAGCTCCATCATGGCTATCACTGGTGATGGCCGGGCACCATCCGGTTCTTCCAGTCCCAAGTCAATGAAGGCACCCACTCTTGCAGGTCTCTCTGTCTTCTCGGTTGTCTTTACCGCATGCCATTTTGGTCCTCGGTGAGCATCCGTTCCTGTTGAGTTGGGACCATTTGCTGTGTCCTCAGATGGCAGCTTGGCAGCTTTTAAGACCCCAGACACCACTCACCAATGTGGGGTGCAGAGAGCTCTCTAAGCAAAATGCTAGTTGTGCCAACTGGCCTTGATTTCGCCTGAGAGCATGGTCCCCTGCTCCCTGCCCCAGCTACTCTATCCTTGCAATATTGGGTTAAGATGGAAGGAGTACTCAAGTTATGCTGAAGTCCACTTAATGTTTGGAGTTCGTTTTTTAATTGATAATCTCAAGGGCTTAGTCAAGTATTATTCAAATAATGTTTCAGATGTATTCGTGATTTGGTATGCTGTATGGTGTTCATGTTGCTTTAAAAGATATTTTGAAGGATGACAATCTTACAATAAAATCATGTACAGATGGAAGAGCCTAAATGCTTCCATTTGTTGCTGTTTGCACCTCTGCCACAGACAGTGAGTATTTTGTTACATTTTTAAAGCTTTTATTTTAATCCCCTGATTGATAAAATTAAGATCATTGCAGGGAATCACATTTAATGTACTCTGGTTTAGTTGTACTTATCACCAAATACTAAGTAGCTTAAACAGATTTTATGTTAAAGCTTCTGACATTTTCATTTGTAGACTCCTACCCTCATACCTGAAAACCCTGGTAACGTAGGGGTTAAGTGCTACTGCTGCTAACTGAAAGGTCGGCAGTTCAGATCCACCAGGTGCTCCTTGGAAAATCTGTGGAGGGAGTTCTACTCGGATGTTTATGTTTGCTGTGAGTTGAAATTAACTTGATGGTGATTGGTTTCATTTTTTTCATCCTCATACCCAATGCTTAGCCATAAATAAACACAATTAATTAAGAATATGAAGGAATTCAGAAAAAGCCAAAAGTAATTTCTGCTGACTATGAAGTAAGACCTATACAGGTAAGTTTAAACCTAGCTGACAGTCAGAATCACCTGGGGAATTAAATGTTTTATGTGTGTGTGTATATTTATAAATATATGAAATATATTTAAATACATATATGTATATTTTGGCTAGATTCCATCCTCGAAGTTCAGGAACGATAAAGAACTGTAGGAGTTCAGAGGCAGAAAGCATCCCTGTAGGTTTAACCAGGTGAGGGTTAGTCTGGCTGATAGGACAGAGCTCGGGAGGCGTCTGGAGGCTATCCAGGAGTTGGTGAAGGGGCCAGAGGAGAGAGAACATGGAAGCTGGTGGAAGACAAGAGGGCTATACGGGGAGGGTTTGCAAGTCATGCTTCATGAAAGGTTAAGAACAAGATTGCTGGGGTGGAGGGGTTCCTTTAGGGTGGTGATAACAGATAGCTTTTCTTGATTCTCTGTCCTGAACCCTGTCTGATTGTCTAAAAGAATGCATGTCACCCATCTGCTCTGGCCTCTCAGCAGCCAGTCACATTCCGTGTGGGCGGTTGCAGCAAGTTTGGAATTCATTTGGGATGTTCTTACTGCCGTTTTAAAGTGAAATGGTTGTGCTATTACTGCACAATTAATAGGGAGTTCTGAATCCAAGAAGTGTGTAGTGTTCCTAATCCAAACTCGCCTGGCTGTTTAATTTGGTGTGGCAAAGCGGTATTCTTGATTGTGACAGAAAGTGCTGTAAGTGATGTTTGGCAGGGCCATGGACTCTTTATCATGGTAGGGAACCTGTGATGTTTTGGGGTACTGGGCAGCTACATTTTTATTTCTTGGAAGGTGATTTCATAGACAGATGTTCACTTTGAATGTTTCCTGTGGCACACGGGAGTGGGTGGAGCTGTACCGAGTTAAGAAGGCTTGGCACAGAACACCATGGCACCCAGCATTAGCTCAGCCCTGAAAGGCTCGCCAGACATTGTCCCTGTCCCCCCATGTGTGGTGACTGTATTATCTTTGTAACACATACTGTCTTTCTCCTTCAGTTCTTTACTAGTTTTCCAATTTCTGACTCACTTTTCTTAGAGGTTTTCTTTTTGTTTCCCCTTAGGACATTAGTTATTTTCTGTGTAGGGACCTTTCTTAAAAAGTTAGAAATGAGAATTCTTGTCTTGGTTAAAAGAACTTGAAGTCTTGTTCTTGTGCATGTGTTGGATTATAACATCTGGTGGTAAATTTGCAGTTTGAGGCATTGTTTCCCAAAGTGCCTTACTTTGCTGTGCTTGGCCAACAGTGATCCCCCATGTCACCTCTGCTTAGACTTTGCAATTGTATTCTTTTATCCAACCAGGAAATTTGTACCCCAGATCACTCTGAACACTTCATCAGCCTCATGGCATGAAGCTGGGCATGGGCACAGATCCCAAAGTCTCTGGATTGACCAGGTCACTAGACTCAACCCCAGTGCTCTTCTGAAATGATAGAGGGTTGGATGGAGAAAGTCAAGATTAGGTGTTCATTTATTTATTTAACAAGTTTGTAATGAGAGCTTACTAAGTACTGATTAAGTGCTACAGCTGCTAACAAAAGGATCGGCAGTTCGAATCTACCAGGGGCTCCTTGGAAACTCCATGGAGCAGTTTTACCCAGCCCTATGGGGTCACTATGGGTCGGAATTGACTTGATGGCAGTGGCTTTTTTTTCTTTTTAAACTGTTAGGTGCTAGAAATTCAGGTAGATGCTACAGGCATGATCCCTGACCGTAGATTTTGTGGAGGTAAAGTAGACTCATGGACTGACCACAAGTAGATTGTCTTCTTGAACAGATGGAATCTTCACTGAACTGCTGCTATTCTCAAGCTTCTGGAAGTTAAATGCCCGTGCCCCGGCAGAGCCATGTGCCAGTTTATAGTTTCATGCAGAAAGGAACTAGGCCACGCAGGTTTGCAAGTTCATTACCCCTCTTCCTTTCTTACTGTTGAAAAGTAGCTATTACCTATGTAATCATTCATCCTTATTTCTTGATATAAATCACTCAAACAAAACAACTCATAGCGACCCTATGGGACAGAGTCGAACTGCCCCATAGAGTTTCCAAGGAGCACCTGGTGGAATCATTACCTGTCTAGAAGTACCAATTAGGTGTTTTTTTTCTGAGAAGCAAAGGTTCAACTACATTCTTTAAATCTACACTGTTCAGTGAAGTTCAGTACAATTAAAAATTCAGTTCTGTCATGTTTTAGGTGCTTAATCGCCACGCGTAGCTAGAGGCTGCCTTTTTGCACAGCACGGAGCACTCTCGTCACGGCTCCCTGGTGGAGGGGCCTGATGTTCTCTTCTGTTCGAGGGAATCACCTCCCTTTTCATCCTTCATGGGTGTGCATAAAACTCACATGATGGAGAAGAACACGAATATTTGACAGTGAATATCCATTCTTGACAAGAGAATTCTAGTTCATTGGAGTTTGCTTGCATTTTGTTTTATAGTAACAAAGAAGTGACAAGTGGCAAATTCCTCTTCTTCAAAAATCTGAGCCTTATAGTAGAAAGCATGGTGTAATAGGTAATCAGTATTCCCCAGCATCAAATCCAGCATTAAATCCATCTGGAGGCAAAAGTCTCAGCTCATATAGTCTGTAGTTGCCCCAGCTTTTTCTAAGTAGATCTAACACACAAACATTAAAAAAAAAAAAAAGTGTTGTTAGGCGCCATCAAGACAGCTCAGACTACAGAGACCTGGTGTGACAGAACAAACTCCTACCTAGCTTCTGTGCCATCCTCACAGAAAATAGTCGACATGTTTGAGCATATTGTTGCAGCCACTGTGTCAGGTCAGTGAGGGTCTTCTTGTGACCCTCTGCTTCCCTAGTCTTGGCGTCCCTCCTGACATGTCCAAAGCAAGCTAGGTGCAGGGTCACCATCCTCACCTCTGAGCAACATTCTGGCTGTACTTCTTCCAGGTCAGGCTTGTTCCATCTTCTGTGTCCGTAGCCTCTTCGGCATTCTTCACCGATACCACAATTCCAGCGGGTCGATTCTCCTTAGATATTCCTTTTTCGTTGTTCAGCTTTCATGCAATATGACCTTATGGAAAGATCATGAGTGACTTTTAGTCCTCAAAGTGACAGCTTTTTAACACTTCAGAGAAGTCTTTGCTGTAGATTTGCCCAATGCAGTATGTCATTTGGTCTCTGAGTTGCTGCTGCCATGGACATTGGGTGCGTGAGCTGAATCGGGGGTAGGTAAATACAGGAGCTCTCCAGGCTAGCCTGTGGCAGCTGTGCACGGGGCTATTGCTTCCCTTTTTCTTTTCTCAAACCCTCTGCTTTCCTCCACACAACATTCAGAGTAAGAATGTGGGTTTGGGGAAAGACACACTGTATTTGAATCGTGATTCTGCCACTGAAGTGGTCTGTAGGGTCCCTGTGGTTGGAATCAATTCAAGGACAACAGGTTTGATCTTTGGATTTTGGTGACACAGTGATTAAACAGTCAGCTGCTAACCGAAAGGTCAGTGGTCTAACCCACCAGCTGCTCCACAGAAGGATGCAACAATCTGGTTCCATTAAGATGTGCAGCTTTGGATGCCATATGGGACAATTCTGCCCATAGGGTTCTGATGGGTCCTTGTGAGCTGGAATCAAATCAACAGCAATTGGTTTTTTGGTTTTCTAGCTTTGTGATCTTGGGTAATTATTTAAGGTCTCTCAGCATTGATTTCCTTCTGTGTAAAAATGAGAGTAATAATAGTTGCCTGGCACCTGGCACCATGCCTGGCATTAAATATTAATTTCCTCTCTGTACTCTGTTTTTGTTCCTTTAATTTCTTTCTCTTAAATTCTTTTTTCCCTCTTCCTGGTCTTTGCTCCTTGTGCCTAATTCTGGTGTTGCTTCATAAATCAAGCTATCGCTGAGGCCTGGTTTACGTGAATACATAATACATGGCTTTTCATCCTTGCTTACAAGTTGTCGTGTTTCATCCCATTGACCTGTGAGAAGAACAAGTAAAGAAAATGGTCCCTAATTGGTCTTCAGGAAGAGAAAAAGCTGTTTTAAGAGTAAGTGGGCCTCTTTATCCCTACAGCTTTGGAATCTTTATACTAATTAGATAATCTGATTATGATAGTTAATTTTAGAAGAAGTGTGGTAAGACTAAATCTTGGTTTCACTGGAGCCAAAGTTTATTTTTACATTCCTTCAAGTAGTCAAAATTAACTTTTGAAAAGGGATAATGTTTGTAAAATTTAAAATGTTCCAAGCTGCCTTGCCAGAGAAGTTGGTTTGGCAGTCAGACTGGTAAAGGCTTATTTTATTAGCTCTACTTTTTTTAAAGACCTCACCTTTATATTACGAATGAACAGGACTTCGAGTGTGCTGTGCCTCGTGGTATGCACTGCCTCATCTGTAAAACCTATGAGAATAGGACCCTGGATCATCTTTTCCCTTGATAATAAATGTCCATAAGCAATACCCTCTTTATTTTATAAGATTAATTCATAAGACATTTTTGGAATGAAGCATTATATTCTGTAATTACACCCTTTTCGTAGTATTGCTAGTTGTTTAACAGATACTTGAGTGTAAAGAAATAAAAAGAAACGATTCAAATTTTCACCTTGTCTTTTTGGCTACAAAGCACTGTTGTGGATCAGCTGCTTCTCTAATTCCAGGAAAAAAGCAGTCATTGTCTATGGCCGGCTTCCTACCTAGCTTTTTATAGTGAACTATTAGGTATAATTGGAAAGAATTTGTAGAACTTAACATTTATAGGAGAATTTTAGTTGCTGTATCACGTTGACTCTTCAAAATACTTTTTTTAAAAAAAATGTAAACCACATATTCAGCTGAGTGCTTATTTAGTACTTTGTAGTTTGAAATATAGCCAGTGACTGGGGATGTATTCAGAGCTCAATAATAGTTGTTGAATAAATGAATGATTACAAAAAAATCATTCTCAGGGCACATCTGTTTGTGAAACATTCAGAGAGTGGGAATGCTTCTAAAACCTGGTGACATTAGACTGGTCACTACCTTCAGACACCTTCTAGTCTAGGATAGATGTTCTGGGCCAAAGCACCCAGGTCAGAGTTCAGAGGGTTGTGTGAGGCCTAAGGAAAGCTGGAGTCAGAAAAGCCAAGGGACAGCGGCCTGGGAGGCCAGAAGAGTCTTCAGAACATGAACAGGAGTCTAAGTGTCTGACTACAGGGACTTGGAGCCCCAGAGGAGACAGGAAGTGACATCCAGCATGAGGCAGGCTTGGTGAGTAGTCTCCTTTGTTTGGGGAAGGGGCCAGTGGAAGAATCACAGGGTGCTGGGACTCCTTGGTTCATCTTGTTAGAGCTTTGAAGAGCGTTAGTAAGTGATGGATAGTCAAAGAAGATTTCTCTTCTAAAATGCCAGATTCCACAAGTTGTGAACTGGTCATAAAGAATGTATTGTATCTAGCTGCTTTCTATCCAGCAGTTACATAGTTTTAGTGCCTTGATTCACTGACATTTTCCAAGACTTCTTTTGTCTTGCTCTCTCTGTCCATTACCTAGTGTTTAGTAGACACTCAGAAGTTGGTGAATGACTCGAATAAAAGGTTGAACACCAGTCGAGTCCTGTGTGTGCAGAACTCTTTTGTGGTAGGATCCTAATTTAATAATGAAAATCAGGCACCATGGGCCAACTGTAGTTATTTCCCAGACCGTTGGAGGTTTAAAAGGGCTTATTTCTTTTAAAGCACTGGTTCATTTTTGTTCTTTGAGTCTGTCTTTGGGGATATTTACTCCTGTCCTTTAAATTTCAGTGCCCCAAATGTATTCATTTCAGACTTTTTAAAAAATTGTAGCCTCATTGGTGAAGAAGGGAAGAAAAAGTAGAGGCCCAGCCCACTGCCAGCGCTCCTGAGCCCTGAGGATCTTTTATGGGTGATTTCCCCATTCCTTTGAGAAGGACAGGAAGCGGGAGGGAGGCTGGGGAGGGCTGGAGGCAGCCTGGAAAGAGCTTGCTTTTTGAGTAGCCCCTGCCACTTCCAGGATATTTGCAAATCTAGTTTAAGTGATTTTTGTAAGCATTTGGTAGATTATGAAACTTAGGGATGCACCATAAATTCCTGAGTCAGAATCTGGGCTTTCTTGTGCTTGTATATGTTTTCCAAACTTAGAAAGTAGAATATAGCAGAAAGGTACCAAGACCAGATCTAATGCCTTCCCTGTGAATTTGCTGAGTTGGTTGATTTAGTGAAATCAGTTTTATCCCCCCATTTGAGTTCTGTAAGGCTCTAGTAGCTACCAAACAGTCTGAGAACCAAGCAGGGTGCTCTGTCTGGGACTGTTGGTAGGTGGCTGTTTCTAAGCACTGTTGTGTCCAATGAGAAACAAGGATGGACACTCAGTGCGTTCATGCCTCCCCCCCGGGTGCGTCCGTGCTCCCTCGGGCCCGCCCGCATCCCCCTAACCGCGTGCGTCCGTGCTCCCTCAGGCCCGCCCGCGTGCCTCTGTGGTCACTCAGTCCTGCCCACCTCGCCTCTGCAAATACTGCTTTCATTATGTCACTTTGCTCAAAATCTTCCATGATCTCCCCAGACTTCTTGACCTGGCATTGGGAGTCCCTCCAAGGAAGGAGCCTGTTCTGCGGGGAAGGGGGGGCAGTCTGAGAGGCGCAGTGTTCTAGCCCTGGACGGGAAGGAGGTGACAAAGCTCAGGGAATAAGATTACCAGAGCAGATTTTTCCTCTACACTTTAGTAATTTTAACAGAAGCCAAGTTGATGACCTTGATTCTTAGTTTCTACTTACCTCTAATGGGAACCAAAGAGCCATAGTGGCGCGGTGGTTGAAACAATCTCCTGAGAGCTAGAAGGTCAGTGGTTTGAAAGCACCAGCAGCTCCAGGGGAGGAAGGTGTGGCATCAGTTTCTGTGGGGCTCTGAGCCTTGGGAACCCTACAGGGTTGCTGTGATTCAAATCGGCTGGATGACAGTGGTTGGGTTTGGTTGATAATGGGGAACCAGACTCAGGTTGTCTGTTTTGGTTCTAGCCCACTCTGTAACAAATATTCCTGGTTTTTTAGATAATAGCCTGGGACCTCTGGCTTTGTCGGCTTTGGCCAGCCATGCAGGCTACCAGAAAGGGAGGGAAACAAACTTCATTGCAAGGCAATCCCTAGGACAGATTCATTTGAATTCATTATATGATCGTTAAACTCTCGCCCTGTCACGTCTAGAGTTAGATCCCACAGTGCACTCCAAATTGTATTGATTATGTATTACCTATTTTGACTCCTTGCGCCAAGCCTCCTAGTCTGCAAGCTTTAGGTGCTGAGTGAACGTCATTAGCGCCGGGTGAGTGTTCTTGCCTGAGAATTCTGCGTTTCAGTCCAGCATTCCATGTGCTTAAGTTGGTTAGTTTTAATGAGATTTTCCTGGCTTTCTTATGAGCTTTTTCTTGGATCTCTTACGAATGATTATTATTCACATCTTATTAAGGAAACTCTGCACGTGTTTTGTGTGGGACACAACAGCGGTCTGGCATGGAGAGACTTGAGTTTAAGGGTAAGTGCTTTCTAACTCAGTGTGACTTGTAACCAACGCGAGGGACCATTGGCTGTATCACGCCGAACTTCACTGTGCACCTTCCACTTCCTGAGCCGAGAAAGCCTGTGTTATTTTACCCAGTGGTAGTTTTCAACCGTTTGAAAGTAGTTTTAATTAACCAGTTGTTGTTTACAGGATTCTAATAAATTTAAGTGGTTTTCTTAACTGTTGGAAACAAAAGGCATTCTTAGCTCTGGGGTGTTCACCACCCAAGGTCAGAGCCATGTCTGCTTTGACCTTTAGCACTGTTCCCCACCCCCCTCCTCCTTCTAAGAGAAAAAAATGTGTTTGAAAATGAATTTCCCATGCCCTGCAATCTTCACCTCTCAGCGGATGGCAGAATAGCCACCCTTTAACTGGTGGTTGGCCAACTTTGGCACTTGGGGTTCTCAATAAGAAATCATTAACTAATGAGATAGGGGGAAATGACTCCCTCACCTTGTCACAGCATTTTGTGTAACACAGTTCCTTTCTTGTTGACTGGGAAGGCAGCCGTGTCACCTTTTTCTCTTAGAACCTCACTCTCCTAATAAGAGGGATTTGTTTTTAACTGAAATGAGAACTGAATCTGTTGTATGGAAAGTCCTGTTTGTTCCAACTTTACGGGGTTTTGAGTCTGTGGGATGGGCAGAGGTGGTGTATGTCATACCCAGAGGGGACTGGTGTCTCGAGGTATCACATGTAAGTACTCACATGGGTCCGAGGCTTGGCTGCTGGTTGAGCTCAGTAAGCAGATGCCAGGAGTGTGCACTTTTGGCCTCAGACATTACCATGGATAGAAGTCCTTCAGTGTCAGGCGTTTTTCTTTTGCCAGCAATCTTGGGTCGAGTTGGCGTAGAGATGTATAAGTATGTGCAAACTTCACATTTCTGTCCCTGCCCTCTTCTCCCTCATCTGCTCTGTAGTATTCTTAACATCTTAAGGGGAAAATTGCAAATTCTTTAGCAGCTGAGTTGCAGGTGAGTTTTTCTCAGCTATTTAGTGGATACTGAATGCTTAAGTGTGCGCCTTTAAGGGGACAGACGTGGGAGATGGCAGGCAAAGAAATTCGGTGGGACAGCTACCCCGTAGTCCACAGACGTTCCAGCTCTGGCTTTAGTCACTTTAAAACAAAGGCTGTGTTTTCTTCCCTTAAGAGTTCTGTGACCGGCTGTTAGACAGAGACAGAAGAACTAGGTAGTAAGTGCCCAGCTACCAACAATGGCCGTCCCGACAGGGAACACAGTAGAGGGTCCCTGAAGGAGCAGGAGAAAAGGGGAGAGCAGAACTCCAATTCCGATATCACGCCCAGACTTAATGTTCTGACTGAGGCCAGAGGAACCCTGGGAGACATGGCTTCAGGACTCCCCATTAACTCAGAACTAAAACCAGTCCCGAAGCCAGCTCTTCAAACCACGATTAGACTGGACAATAGAGAACAGTACTCATGAAGACTATGCTTCTTAGTTCAAGCAGATACAGGAGACTAAATGGGCAGCTCTTGTCCAGAAGTGAGATGAGAAGGCAGAAAGCGATGGGAGCTAGTTGAGTGGACCTGGGACATCAGGGTGGAAAGAAGGAAGGGGAAGTCCCGTTACAGGGGTAGCAACTAGCACCATAGAATACGACTGGTGTAACAAGATCCCTATAAAATCTTGTGTGAGAAATTTAAAGAAAGATTTATTTGACAGCATATCCGTGTTAGTCATAAAGAAAACAAATGTGTATGTTTAAGTCTTAGAAATTTCTGACTGAAAGTAGAAATGATCATAATTAGGGGTCTAGATATATCATAAGGAGGGTATATTTATCATGATTTTAAATGTGATTTTAGGATCACATATAACAGCAATTAAAGTTCTTGGTTTTCCTAAGTAAAAATAAACTAAACTAGAATTCTGCTTCCTAAACCATGTTTGAGCTTCTGGGCTGAGGGCTGAGGGCTGGGGACCATGGTCTTGGAGACATGTAGTTCAGCTGGCATAACACACCCTCTGAAGGAGTTGTTCTGTATCTGACTCTGTTAGGTAGTCTCTGGGCTCTTACAAGCCTGCGAGCAACTGTTAGGATACATCTGCTGGTCCCATCCTGGCTGGGACAAAGGCAAGGGAAGAAGACCAAAGACACAGGAAAAGATGAGTCCAAAGGACTCACAGACCTCAACTACCATAACCTCCAACAGGCTGAGCCCAGAACAACTAGATAGATGGTACCCCATTACCACCCCTGAGTGTTCTCCTGAGGGTCACAGTAGAAGGTCCTGCAGAGAGCTGGAGAGAAAAGTCAAACAGAAATCAAATTCATACCCAGACACTGACATGCAAAAAAAAAAAAGGCCGGATCTTTTGTTCTGACGGAGACTGGAGAAACCTGAGAGTATGGTCCCTGGGCACCCTTTTAGCTCAGTACCAGAGTCATTCCTGAGATGAGACAGGTCTATACAGGGCTGCTGTGATGAGTCAGAATTAACTCTGTGGCAACAAGTTTGGCTTTTTTGGTTTAACGGGCCCCCCAATAACGTGAGGACTGTGCTTCACAGTGCAGCTCGTGTGTAGGAGACTAATGGGTACAGCAGCCCGAAAGCAGGACGAGAAGGCAGGGGAGGGAGTGGAAACAGGGAACCCAGGGCTGACAAGGGGAGATTGTTGATCCCCTGTCATCAAAAGGTGGCAGCCAAAGTAAAAAACAATTTGTGGGTTAACTGTTTAATGAGAAACTAATTTGTTCTGTAAACTTTGACCTAAAGCACATTTTTTTTTTATGTGATATGCATAGCTATGTGGACTCTGCAAAGATATACAGACTGGTTCCATCTTGCCTTTAGAGAGGAGAGCTGTGTGTGGGCAGAAATTTTCACTGTATATCCTTGCGTACTGCTTCAATTTTACATCATGTAAGAAACAAAAATAGATTTTAAAAATCTCTAAAAAATTATAATTTAAAAGAACAATAACTTCACTGTTGTGCATTAGGTCTGTAAAATTTCAATTGTAGAATATGCTTAAATGGAATATTATTTTTCCCATCAAGGCTTCAAAACATAAAGAAATGAAAGGTTTGAAGTGGTTTGCTTCTTGTCCTCTCACCCCTGTGTGCAGTCTGTGCCTGAAGGTATCAGTGACACTGATACTTCCGCGCACTTCTGTGTTGATGATTATGTTATTAACTGGCCACATAAAGTATTAACAGTATTCGATTTTGATCAATATTATAATTTAGATTGCATAATTTTTAACTTTTTTCTTTTTCTGGTTCACATGAATATCTCTTTGTCATGGACTGAATTGTGTCCCCCTCAAAAATGTGTGTGTATGGTGCATTGGGTACGCCATGATTCCTGGTATTGTGTGATGTTTTTCCAAGCTGTAAGCCCCGTGTCGATGGAGTTAATCAGGGAGGATGGGCAGCAGTTGGGTTGCTGGGGCAGGACTCCATGCGTAAGATTATATTGTGCCCTGACGCAGTCCCTTGGGATATAAAAGAAAGGGAAGCAAGCAGAGTTGGGGACTTCATGCCATCAAGAAGGAAGTTATGCAGGGAGAGGACTATGTCCTTTGGAAAGGAGCTGGGATTCCTGCGCCTCAGAAGCTCCTAGTCCAGGAAAAGATTGATGATAATTACTTTCCTGCCGAGCCTACAGAGGAAGCCTTCCCCTGGAGCTGATGTCCTGAATTTGAACTTATAGCCTGTTGGGCTGTGAAAGAATGAAATTTCTCCTTTTAAAGCCATCCACTTGTGGTATTTCTGTTACAGCAGCACTAGGTGACAAAGATGCTTCTTTATGTAATTTATGACTTTTACAACAAAATGACCTTTTAAAATAAGTTTTATCATTAGTACAGATATTTTAAAAGGTTCCAAATATGAAGAATGGTCTCTGAATGCAAAGAAGTATAACAATAACGTTAAATTTTGTCATGCACTGTTCTTGAGTCCTTGGTGAAGAAAATGAACTTTAATGTCATAAACTGTCAATTAAATTTTCTAACAGTACTAACAGTTTTATTGAACCCTCACTATGTGGCAGACACTGTGCACTGTTTTACAAGCACTCTGGTTTAATCCTGAAAACAACCCAAGCAAGTAGAGCTGTCACTATCATCTCCTTTCTGTAAGTGAAAAATTAAATCATTTTTAATAGATATCAATAATTACCATAAGTGGTAAAAAAAACAAACCAGAAAAAAAACCCAAAACAACCAAACCACTGCCACTGAGTCAATGCCGGCGTATAACAACCCTATAGGGCAGAGCAGAGCTGCCACATAGAGTTTCCGAGGAGCACCTGGTGGATTTGAACTGCCAACCTTTTGGCGAGCAGTCATAGCACTTAGCTGCTACGCCACCAGGGTTTCAGTGTAGGTGGCAGAGCCTGAAGTCGAGGCCAGGTCTGGGGCATTTTGAAGCTTTGTTCTTACTCATACCTCTGTGCCGCTCAAATATAAGATAATGAATTCTTTTGTAGCTAATTTTTTTTCTTTTTTTAATTTCCACAGAAGTCAAAGAACGCTTGTTGAGTACTTACTGTGTAGCAGGCACTGTTCAAACCCAGTCCTGAGATCACACAACTGGGCACTGATGGTTGATCTTAGGGTTCCATGGTCATTTGGGGGCATGAAAACAGCATATTCACAGTGTCACTGTTCCTGGTCCTTGGGAACAAATCCTGCCTGATTGTTCTTGGCTGTTTATATCATGTCCCTATTGGACACCTCCCATGGGGCAAGTACCCACGATGGGTTCTCAGAAACGTTAGTAGTAATCAATAGACTGTGCACATTTGGAGTGTAACGTATCCTTTTTGGATGTGCTGTCTACCTTGAAATCTCCAGTTTAAATGTCACACTTGGTATTGTCATCTCCTGGGTTGTTGACGTCTTGGCTTCACCTCCTGAGGTGTCAAACACTGCTTGCCATAAGAGAACGGAAGACTGTGTAAAGCGTAGATGTTCGTTAAATTCGTTGTCTTATATTTGAGCGGTACAGAGGTATGATCAAGCACAAAGCTTCAAAATGCCACAGACCTGGACTCGATTTCAGACTCGATCACTTACAGTAGCTGTTAGGATCTCATGCAGCCTAGTGTGACCCAGTCCACACTGCTGACTCACAGACACATGTCCTGACGTGCTCCCCTGTCCTTAGTTTGCAGGCACATGTCCTGCAGTGGCTCTTTGACATGCTCTGCTCGCTGTCCTTAGTTTCTCAGACCTCTCCGCACACAGTCAGCATCACCGGCTGCTGTACTTCCACAGCTGAGGCTGTGTGCTAGGACACGCACAGTCATGAAGAGTGTGGGGTCTGGGGCTGCGTGCTGGAACACACACAGCCATGAAGAGTGTAGGGTCTGGGGCTATGTTTTAGGACATGCACAGCCATGAAGAGTGTGGGGCCTGGGGCTGTGTGCTAGGACATCCACAGCCGTGAAGAGTGTGGGGCCTGGAGCAGGCCGCCTAGGTTTGGATCCTCTCTAATTAGCTCTGTGAGTTTAGCAACTTATGTAACCTCTCTGTCCTCAGTTTCTCATCTCTAAAACCTAGTACCTGCCTAATGCGGTTGCTTTAAGAAGTTAAAAGTATTTTAATATAAAGTGCTTAGGGAAGTTTTGGGCATAGTGGGTTAAGTGCTACCTCTGCTAAGCAAAAGGTTGGCAGTTCATATCCACCAGCTGCACCTTGGAAACGCTGTGGGGCAGTTGTACTCTGACCTCTCGGGTTGCTATGAGTCAGACCCGACTCGATGGCGTAGGTAGGGAAGTGTTGGGCACATGTCGGTGTTACTGGCTGCTGAGGTAACTCTGACTCATGGCCACCTTACATAGGACACAGCAAGAAGTTTCCTGGTCTCCTGACACCCTCATGATGATAGGTGAGCTTGGCACACACCGCTTAGTGAATGCTGAGTGAGACTGCTTTTAATACATAGTCCGTTTGGTGTGCATAATCTTCCAGCCCTCCTACTTGGCTGGCAATGCCTAAGTCAGTGACCTTGCAGAAGTGACCTGGGGGCAGTGTGTGACAGTCTCTAAGTTCACAAAGGGGAAGGACACTCCAGAGCAGCACCCGAAGGCTGATTCCTATGAGGCGGGAATCACACGTGCCTCCTCTCTCCTCCGTCTTTGCCACTTAGGACACCAACTGCACCCCCCACCCCCCCGTATTCTCTGCTTCTCTGCTGGGCTCCGTAATTCTTTTCAGTGGGCAGACAAAACTCAGACAGTACTCACGATTATGGAGTCCATTAGGGAGGTAACACGTTGCAGTTCAGGCTCAGGTACTCTCAAAATACAGTTCTTGTATCAGGATAACCTCTTCCTCAATGTGCCTGCAGGAATGCCTCTCTCGGGTCCTCATTCTCTGCCCAGGGGCACTCAGCTCCCTCACCCTGGGGGCTGGGAAGTCCTCAGTGCCCATCTCCTGCTAGTCTGTCCTGCTGGTCTCTTCTTCCTTGGTGGTGGTGGGATTCTCTTTTCCCACCTCTGGGGTGGCTCATTTCAAGTCCAGCCGGATGGTAAAGCTGACCAGTCCCTCTGGTGTGCCACAGTTGCTGTGTCTGCGCGGTCCTGCCCAGCCACCTGGATGGCAGTTACAAGATCATGATAGGAAAAGGCTGAAGTGGTCTCTGCCGCACTGCTGACCTCTTTAACAAACACCCATTTCTTCTCCTTAGTTCTGTAGAGTGTATTCACTATTTACCACTGTCTCCTCAAAATGTTTTCTTTCTACCATTCCATCACCCTATTTTAAAAAACAAAACAAAAAATCTGTTGTCCTTGAGTCGATTCTGACTCATAGCGACCCCACAGGACAGAGCAGGAGTGCAGGGTTTCCTAGGAGCCGTTGGTAGATTCACACGGCTGACTTTTGGGTTAATAGCCGACCTCTTAACCACTGTGCCACCGTGACCCGCTGCTTGTCTCAGTTTTGCCCTACAACTGTGATTGTTTCTGCCCTCTCTTGCTATTGACAGAGCGGCCTCTTCAGCCCTTTCCTCTGACTCACTTCTGTAATACCTGGCTCACTTTTCTTGAAAGCCCTCCCAACTATTAGGAATTTCAGGTCCTATTTCTGGTCTCTATTTTTCCCTGTTCTTGGCTGTCCCTATGATCACAATAGCCTATAGGACACCTTCATTTAAAAAACCCTACCAAGCAAAATATCAGAGTTAAACACTTTGTCATCCTTAAACCGAAGGACACTTTTGTGAATCATGTAGTAAGTTCAGCATAGCAACTTATTATAACTAGGTGTGCTGCTGACTAGGGTGAGATTTTGAACTTTGGAAGGCACTGCAATGTAGAGAAGCAGAGACAGGATCGAGAGTAGTTTTCTGTAGATCAGTGAAGTTCTGTAGCTCATCAGAGGCCTTTTACAGATACTCTAAGAGCTCCACCGTATAAATCATTTGTGTAGGTACTTCTAAAACCTCAGGAGAGAAGACTGGTTGTGTCCTAAGACAGACTATCTAGGAGTCATCCACCTGAAATGCTGCTAGGGTTTCATTTTTGTGTATTTTTCCAGGCCTGCACTGGCTGGAATTCTCTACAGGCCTAGTTAAACTCCGTCTTTGACTTTCTTAAAACAGATGATCTTGTTGGCAGAACTAATTGATGAGGAAAGAAGCCTGGATGGTGTCACCTCTGGGAGTGGGGTGGGATCGCTGACTGGGAGGAGGCAGGAGGGAGCCACGGAGGGGTGCCAGAAGTGCTCTGTATCTTGATCTGCGTGGTAGGCACATGCATGGATACATATGTAAAGAAAGCGCTGTCCCACTGGGCCCTTCTGTGCCTGCCACTAAAGAGTTAAGTGAGCTAGGAATGGTTCAAGTGGGAGACATCAGGAGTATAAGAACGCTTCAAAAATCCTGAAACTTTCTTTCACCGTCTTGAGCATTCCTGTTCACTTGGAAGGAAGGGACAATGTTGTATTAATTTGTATATTCCTGCTGTGGAGTAAGAGGGAGGACAGGAGTCCCTGAAGGGCTGGCTTGGTATTCCCCTCCCTCTGGGAGTTCCCTAGTAAACACACTTCCAGTCTAAGCTACCACCTTGCTGTTTAGGTATGCGTGGTTTTTCCTTGATTCAAAGACAGTATCTAATGCTATTTCTGTTCATAAACAGTGAAGTTCAGATGTATTTTGATTTTGAGATCTCAAAAACAGTATTTGGGAACATGGTCGCATCCTTGTACCTGTTCACCTTGTGTGCTTTCCCACTTGTCTGTTCTGTCGCCTCTTGGCCCCCTGCCTTGGTACTTGAGTGCAGCTCTAGCTGTCTGCGCTTTGCTGTTCAACGAGTGCTTGTCGAGTTGGAATTTTTAGGGAGCCTGGGGAAGAGGCAGCAAAAGCAGTGATTTTAAAATGCTGTGAAAGTGAATGGCTGCCCTCAGGGAAAGAAGTAACATGTCTTTCCCTTTTTCCTGCCAAAGATGATCTTATAGAAGGAAGCCAGGATTATAGAAAGATTTAAGTTTTCCATATGGGAGAGCCATATTTCAGGCCAGGAAGAGGGGCTGGGGGAGGAGGGTGTTGTGAACGGTTATGATGAGAGCACACTTGGATTCTGCAGCTGTTGGCTTCTTCCCTCCCAGTACCTGCTTAACCTATGACGTAAGTCAGGGTCTAGGAAAATTCACTGTGTTCAGTTGACTTGAAATTGGATTTACTTTGCAAGAAACATCTCTGCACAAGGAAAGTGTACTAGAGCCTTACTGTGATATGCCCTTGGGTGTCAGGCTACCGTCCTGTTAAAATGTTGTTCTGAGTGAGCTGAAAGACTTGAGAGTTCCTTTAGGATCTTTGTTCTAGAGAGTAACACAACAGTGCTGACCATCAGAGAATTAAAGTCCTTATATTTGGATGGAGGCCCATTGGTTAATCTTTTCCTGTCTTTTTCTAGCTAGAATTGTCTTCAAGTTAGGTGTAAGTTAGAAAAACACTGTAAACCCATTAGTTCTCTAAAGAGCTTTAAAATTTCCTAAGTGTACTGCCATTCCGGGACTTGCCTGTTTTGAAGCCATGTGGTTCTGTGAAAAGAGTTGGTAAACAGATCGTTGGGTGCATGACCACAAGTGAGACCAGTCTAGTGTGTATAAAATCTTAGTAAAGACCTTAATAAGGCTGCCTGATAGAACTCAGCAGGCCTCTGGTCTCTACCTAGCCCTCTTCTCAAATGGGCACACACTAGAATTCTCCTCACCAGCCAGGTAATGATAGCCGACCTCCTTTTAGGAAGTTAGTGGACAGAAAGTGGAAACCCATGTTTGCTTTCTAGGTAGTCCCTGCCTTTCAGCAGGGATCCATCCCACAACTCTATCGTTAAGTAGGTTCTGATAGAAGTCAAATAATCTCATTCTTTTTCTCAGTTTTCATTATTACTGTCTTTTACTGCCAGTATCTTTATAAATCCAATCTTTGGATATTGGAAGCATGATATATAAACTTACAGACATGCTTTAATACATACATAAATGAAAACTATGCTTCACTTGGGGAAGGTTCTGGGTCAGCTGCATTATTCCTGGAAATGGGGATGGCATTTCTAGTCAGAACATTAGTGCAAGTTGTCTGTATGGCCCTTTTCTTTTTTTCTTCCTATATTCCTTGGTAAATCTCACTGCCTCCTGAATTTGCCTGTCAACTAGAAAAGCCATCACCTTCTGGATCCCTGTTTCCAAGCAGTTAATGCCCTTGATTCAGTTCAGCAAAATACTGCAGCTAATCCTTTTACTGTAAAATTTTGTTGACAACTTCTTCCTTTTCCTCATTCTTTCTTTTTTATTCAAAATGTACTGAGCCCTGATCGGCCAGTTCCCCTTCTTCTAATCTATCAGCTGTTCCACATCAGTGAGATCAAGTTCTAAAATCAGTGTTCTTGCCACATAAATTACTTTTCCACCGATCTTGTCTGTCATATTATCCTGATCACGTATTTGGAGCATGCTCACATAACTCAAGACATTCTTTCTCATCCCTTACGTGCATTTTCTCATAACTTCCCCCGAGAAGATGTACTAGTGATAAAATGAAAAATAAGACGGTTCTAAGTGTGGTTCATCATAATGTGAATACACTGTAAGGCAGAAACACCTGTCCTTGCCGGGCCCGCTTGCCCCAAATCTGGCTGATACCATGGCTACCAGTTAACCAGGAGTCTCTGTGAGCTCTGTCATGAGCCTGTCGGACCAGCCCGTTCAGAATCTGCATTCATCCCCGCTGATAGTACAGCCCGGTGAGCAGCTACTACTGGAGAGCCCCAAACCACACAGCCCGTGCCAGCATGCATCCGGGTGGTCCAGCCAGACCATGCGAATCCAGGCCCTAGCTGCACAGGTAGGTGTGCCAGGGTCCGTGCCATGTCAGGATGCCGTGTATTTTGTGCAAATGAATTTTTGGACTTCACTGTTCCCCTAAAAATAGAGCTTCATTAGAGATGATGATTGAAACATCACAAACAAATAGAGCAGACCTGGATTATTCAGTGAGGGTGACTAGGAAAACCAGCCCATTAGGGAAAAAAATAAGATCAACCCTCTCTTCACACCAACACCAGAGTAAATTCTACTGATTTATTTATGTATGTATTGTATCACTACCACACCCCCTTTTTTTCTTTTTTTTTATTGGTTAAGTGAAAGTTTATAATTAAGCTGGTTTGTCATACAGTGACTTGCGTGTCACTATGTGACCCTAGTTGTTCTTCCTATGATGTGACAGCACACTCCTCCTTTCCTGCCCTGTTTTCTGTGTCCGTCCAACCAGCTCCTGTCCCCTCTGCTTTCTCATCCCACCTCTGGACAGGAGCTGCCTGTTCAGTCTCCTGTTTCTGCGTGAGCCAAGAAACAGAGCCTTCATCAGTATCCTTTTGTCTTCGAGTCCATTCTAATCTCTGTCTGAAGAGTTGGCTTTGGGAATGATTTTGGTTCTGGGGACCATGTCTGCCGGGGATCCTCCAGTCTATCAGACCATCAATTCTGGTCTTTTTACTAGAGTTTGAGTTCTGCACCCCACTTTTCTCTAGCTCTTCCAGGGACTCTGTTATATATATAGCCAAGTCAGCCATATAGCTATGTATATACATATATATAATATATAGCTGACATCTGGATCAAGGATAAGTTTTGGTCTATAAAATGTAAAAAAGTAAGTAGTAATAGAAGTTACAAAGCGAAATGACAACTATTAAAAACTTTAAAATCATGTCCATAAAAAAAAATCATATAATACAAACTAGAAAAATATTTGCCACAAAGGTGATGTGTCACAGGTGATTGTTTATCTTCCAGTTTCTTTGGGACCAAATGCAATCTGTGACTTCTTGACCATGGCGTATACTTTTATTATACTGTTAGGATCAAAAGTAACATTTTTGGACTATTTTTATACCCTTAAAAATAGGGAAAGATTATGATTTATCGGTAATGTGGGAGGACAGGAGGATGAGGTAGAAATCCACTCCTGGAAATACTAAGAGCTGGGCTTGGTATATACATGGGAACACTGTGCCAGAAGTGCTTTAGTTAATTTCATCACTTCTACTTGTTACATGTATGGGCACATTATTTATGTGGGCATGTTATTTGTGAGTAAAATATGTTAATCGTTTTTAAAGCCTATAAACTCTTAAGGTAAAGGTCCAGCATTATTTTAAAAAGTATTGAAAACTACTCGTTCTTACCTAACTCGCAAAAGGATCGTTTTTATTGACTATTCGCACAAAGTATTTTAACACAGAATTTTCATTAAGGGAAACTGGTTACCAACTTTCCTCATGGCAGAGTGTTGAAATTCTTCCCAAGAGACTAAACTGTGTTGTGCTTTGGATTATCTGAAGTTCCACCGGAGAATTTTACAGTCAGAAAGGACCCTGGAAATAATCTAACTCTCTTTATTTTATAGATGGGAAAATTGAGGCTAAGGAGGTTGATGTCCAGTTCTTCTGACTGCTGGTTGTAGGCTTTTAAATATATTCTACTTAGGATCAAGTGCTCTAAGTTTATAGTGTGGTATCTTAGTATTGGGGCATCGCTGCAGCTCCCTGCATCAGAAGTTTTCCTCATGTTTCTTTAGAAAGGTCTTTTGTCCTTTGTCTAATTCTGTGAAGCTTAGTTGATTTGTTTTTTTAATTCAGACTTGACTGAGAATAAATTCCTTTTTTATGATAGTATTGTTTTTACAGATAGTGCGTGGGTTAGAATTTTACTTTGATCTTTGTTTATTAAAGTTTTTGACAGTTAAATTATGTAAATTATAATTTTTAAGCTAAAAGGTAGTCCTGAGAAAGTTTAGTTAGGGAAGAAAAATCAATTTCAGTATGTATTTTTGTTCTTAAAAGCATAACTAAAGAATTTTGTAGAAACTTAAGGGCATAGTCTATCCTTCTGGCCAGAAAAATGAAGATATCACAACAGCTGCAAAATATTTGTTACACTGTCGGAATTCATTTTGATACAGTGGATTTTTATTGATTTTTTTTTAACTTCCTCTTGACCTTTTTTTTTTTTTGAAAGCAGGTGTGACAGTTAACCTTTCAAACTCAAACCTGTGCAATACTGAGTAATTTTATAGGGACAAAATAATCCAGAATATATGGGAAGTGAATTTAAGAAATGTGCAAACATCTGTCTTGTAATTGGGAACAAAAACAATACTTGTTACATTGAACAAAACGTAGACCTGCTAGACTAAAAGTGTTAGAAGCAGAGATCTTGGTGAGGTCATGCATTCTAGTTTTGTTGGAATATTCTAGCTGTACAGACGCATCATTAGAAGCAAGAGTGTGAGACTCGCATACTTCAGACATGTTGTCAGGAGGACTCAATCCTTGGAAGAGGATGTCATGCTTGGCAAAGTAGAGGTTCAGCCAAAAAGAGCAAGACACAGTGTCTCTAACACTAGGTTCAAACGCAGCTGTCACAAGAATGGCTGAGGACCAGGCAGGGTTTCCTGCTGTTTTACGTAGGTTGCTATGAGTTGGGAGCAACTTGACGTACCTAACCACCACAATTCTGTTTGTACTGTTGATCTTTTGTCTGATTGGTTATGGTCTTTTCCTATTGATATGCAAGTGATTTTAACATTGGGACTCAGATGTAAAACACAAAATTTACTTTCAGAAATGTAAATAGACATTCACTGATGTTATAATAAGTGCACAAATCCTCATTTATATAAATAGCTAGCATCAGGAGACAAAACATAAGCATAACTCATAGTCTTCTTCTTTTGAAATATATACTATTTTTCTTAAAATATGTAAGGCTCCCAAAGCAAGAAATTACAATGAAAATGCACAACATTTTTACTTTTTTATGAACAAGATATTTAAAATTTTGAAAGTGAGAAATGCTTGGGTGTCTTTCTAATCTTAAATAATCATTGAAATATGTTTGTCAAATTAGATATAATATGAGCCCCCAGAATACTTAGTTAGACAGTACTTAGAAGGCTGTGCCCTCAATGGCCAGGCTAATTTGTTGGACAGCATCTTTGTGTTGTAACCCAGATTGTCACTAACTCCACCCAGCAGGCACCGTTACCATTTTAAATGTGTTGTATAAAGCCTTGACACAGTTTTAGGCAAGGCTTCTTCTGGAGCCCTAGTGGTTCAGTGGTTAAGAGCTTGGTTGCTAACCCAGTGTTGACGGTTCGAAACCCAATAACCACTCCTTAGAAACCTATGGGGCAGTCCTACTCTGTCCTGTAGAGTTACTATGAGTCAGAATCAACTCAGTGGCAACAGATAATATCTTTCTAATGGCATGTCAAGTATAATATTATGTTCAGATATGTTCATCAGTGATGAGCATGGGAATATATGTTATGGAGTATGTCAGACATACAAACGTTTGTTTATTCGAAAGTTATTAGGCGTTTTTTCTTATAATACCGTTTGTATTTAGACAGTAGCAAACCCTTTGCTGTCAAATTGTTGTCCATTCCTAACGAACCTATAGCAACCCTGTAGGACCAAGCAGAGCTGCCCCATAGGGTTTCCAAGGATAGCCAGTAGAGTTGAACTGCTGACCTTTTGGTTAGCAACTGAACGCAACCCTTCCACCGTGCTAGATGCTCATGATTTTGATTCAGCATATTTACAAGCTTCCCAAAGGCTTTCTGAGTCCTTAAGTGAAGATGAAAGTTTTGCCCTCTTCTTCCTCCTTGTCCTCTACATAGGTGACTGCGGTAGCTTTCCGTCTGGCCGTCTTAGTCCCTCCTTCCTAGTTCACTCTGCACACCGTCACCAGATCCCTCTTCCTAAGACAGTGCTTACAGCAGCATCAGTTCTTGCTCTTGAAACCGGAGCAACGTCCAGTTCTGTCAGCCACTTCTGGTTCGGGGTCTTTGCTTCCCAGCAAACATCCTGAGTCCAGTACGCAGCTCTCGCTCCCCGTTCTCTCCTGATAAGTCCCTGGCTGACCGCTCTGCTTGCATGCACAGGTGTCTAGCCGGGTGTCAGCACAGGGCTTGCCTCCTTCCCCTCTGCCTCCTGACTGGCTGTCTGAAACCTACCTGTCCTTCAAGACCAAGATCAGATGACCTCGCTCAAGTTTCTGGAATCCACTGTGTAGCCTAAGCTAATAGGATCTCCTTCCCCATTCATATCACATTAATACTATGCTTTTAAGTTTTAATTACTTTCTTGTATTGTCCTATGATTGTGTCTTGTGTAGAGGTCATGTTTCCCTGACAAAATCAGCAAAGGCAGCAGTAGTCTCAGCTCTGACTACAAGCACAACTCCAAGGCCTGCTGAACCAGATGCCCAGAAAGGCTGAGAAACCTGTTTTTCATAAGTAGCAGGTGATTCCAGTGATAATCAAATTGCAATAAATGCTTGAACAGACTAAGTGTAGATTTTGTGTTAAATGTGTTTTGTTCAAGGGTTCCTTGAAAATTTGTCATTGGTATATACTTTAAAGAACAAACAAACAAAACAAAACAAAAACAGGCTATAGTTAGCCAGGATGCTCAATTCTCCCCAAATTCTGTATTTAAAAAACTCCAAACTCTTTTTGTGAAGCCCAGTGCATGGTGACCACATGTATGTGTCTCAGAGTAGAACTGCTCCATAGGTTTTTGTGGCTGTAATCTTACCGAAGCAGATCTCCAGGCCTCTTCCATGATACCACTGGATGGATCTGAACCATCAATCTTTAGGTTAATTAACCAACACCAAAGCAAACCCAGTGCCGTCGAGTTGATTGTGACTCGTAGTGACCCTATAGATCAGAGCAGAACTGCCCCTTAGGGTTTCCAAAGGAGTGCCTAGTGGGTTTGACCTGCCAGCCTTTTGGTTAGCAGCCGTAGCACTTAACCACTAGGCAACCAGGGTTTTCTTCAGGTTAGTAGTCAAGTGACATTCTGTATCAGTAAGACAAGCTTACATATAAAATGTGTCTGTTGCATGTACATAAAGTCAGATGGATTTTCCCTTTTTACAAATTTGTTTTCACTTAGTTATACAATTAATCCACAAAGAACATTTTCATGAAAAATTTCAACAACACAAAGTAAAACTCTTCATTCCTTCCCCAGTTCTTTCCCTCCCCCAGAGATTAATGTAGGAGCAGTTTGTCGTGTTCTCTTCTAAGCTTGTTAAATATATATACATATTTTTAATTGTCTTTTTTTACATATATGCAGTATGAATTGTTTTGCAGATTTCCACTTTATGTTGGAATGTGTGTCTATTAATTCTGTGTAGCATCTCATAGTACACATCTCCAGTATTTATTTAAGCATCTTATTAACAGAAACCCTGGTGGTGTAGTAATTCAGCAGTAGTTTGAATGTACTAGGCATTCCTTGAAAACTCTATGGGGCAATTCCCCTCTGTCCTGTAGGGTTGCTATGAGTCAGAATGGACTCAACGGCAGTGGGCTTGTTTGGGAGTTACTATTAATGGACAGACATTTAGATTGCTCCCCCTTTTTTCCTTGTTGTGAACTACCACTGAGTGAATGGCCTGCTTGTGCCCATGTACACATGTACTGAGGGGCTGTTCCCACTGGGCCTCCTTTCCACTTTGTGTTCACAGTGTCTGGTAGCCTGTGTGCACTTTCTCTTTTTCATTTTTATTTTGGTGTGGCCCCCGAATCACAGAATGAACTCAGGACATCTGGATTCTCAGCCTGGCTCTGCTCATGGGTTGCTCAGTGACCTTAAACTGGTTTTCCCCCAGGTTATGTGAAGGAGTTAGATGGGATGGCTTTTAGGATGTCTGACACTTTTCACTATCTCTTAATCTAATTACACCGGTGGGTGCAATGCCAGTGCTTTGGGCGTCATGTTCGGCCAGTAGCAAGCGCCCTTTGAGTCTTGTGAAGCAAGTCAGCGATGTAAGCTGTGGTTCTCTGAATCAAGGGCCTGTTCTGGACTCGGCGTCTGTCTTCTGCTTTCCTAACTGATGGGCGAGTGCCATGTCCAGGTGCAGCAGTAACACAAGTAGTCCTAGTGAAACGCCCTTCTTCTTTCTGACGGTGCCGGCAGTTCACAGGGAACTGCCACCCACCTTGGCTCACAGTCCTGAAAAATTAAAAGGCTTGCTCAAGATCATTCAGCTAATGAGTTTGAGAGCCCAGATTTCACCTCTATCTTTTGCTTGCTAAATTCACTGTTCTCTTAAAATAGCCTCATTATCAAAACAGTCATTTACTGTAGCCAGATTTCTTATTCAACGTTTATAACGTGCATAGTGCTTACTGGGTGCTCTTTAAATATTAGATTCCCACCCCAGCCTTTCCCTCCCTTTTAGTTTATTTTCTGTTTGGTTGGCATCATCTTAAAAGGCAACAGTTGTGACTCCGCTCAGTGATAACAGTCCCAGACAAAAGGTGCCCGACACTTTGGAGTCAGTGTCTTCTGAGGGTCAGGCAATGCGTTGTGCAAGTCCCCTGGGTATCGTTATCCTTCAAATCACCTGACACAGACGGTAAACATTTAGCTCTGGTGCATGAGAGACGGATTAGAGGCCAAGCTTAGCTTGTCTGCGGGGTGTCTGTTTCATCTTCACGACAGAACCCAAGAGTGCCAGTGATGACTCATGGAAATGCTTAATGGTGAAGAATGGCTTTGTTTTTGTTGGAAACCTTTTAAAGAATGCTCATCAAAGTGTGGATTCTTTACTTTCAGATACATTCTTCTGTACATGCAAGCACTGATGGTATTATTTGCAGAGTTGCCACTTACCGAAAGGTAACAGCGTCGGGATGCTGCATGACCACTGAGGCTACAGTGTGCTGCTTTAAGCACTTTCTTCCTTGAATTCAACTGCTTTCTGTAAAACAGATTGTATCTCCTTTATAGCTCTTTAGTTGTTCAGAAATATACAAAGCTATTTTTCATCGCTTTGATTTTCCTGAGTGCGAGAAAGAAGGCTTACCATATTTTTATGCAAATAATGCACACCTTCTATGTTTGTTTGCCAGTTTTCCTTTTAGTGTATTTTCATAAGCACACCATGCTAATTTTTTTTACCATAATGTGTCAAAAAATTCACATAGTCCTGCTTACAAAAATTTCGTGGAGGGGTTGGATGGGGAGCAGTTGGAAAACAAACAGAAGGCATGAGTTATTTTGGTAAAAATACAATCAGACATTTGTGGAATCTGTTTCTGCCCCTATATAAGGTGATATTAATCCTACAGCCATGAGCAGAATCAAGTTCTCCAGACCTACGGGAAGTTCTCATGTTTTAGTATTCCCATTTCCCTCACCATACAATCTCCGTCTCACTCCAGAAATTATTAAAGGAGGGACAAAAGGTGAGGGAACTAGAGGCAGGAACACGAAGACCATTTGTAGCTTTCCTGCCTTTTTTTCTGTTTCTCATGAGCTTTTCTTCTCCTTCTCCTCTCCTTTATTCCCCTGTTACCTTTCTAGGGTTCTCCCTGTTTCTGTGTCTGCCGCAGCCCCCATTGTCTTGGCTGCCCTGCTGGGTACCTCCTGCCCTCCCTCCTCCTGGGAACTGTGCCGTCCTCTCTGTGGTCCCCTTGACTGATACGAGCACACATACCACAGTTCACAGGTCATCGGAGGCCTGGAGCCAAGGTTCTGCACTGCCAGCACACTTCTGAAGGGAAGAGTCAGACTAATTTATTACTAAATACGGGTAGCCAAGTTTGTAAGCTCTCTGCTTTTTTAAAGCAGATTTGAGCTTAGCCCTGTAATAATGTCACTGTCACTGGCTTGGATGCAGAAATGCTTTCCTGAGTGGCAGAGAAACAGTAACAGCACAGCTGGCCATGAATTGTGCCCTCAAACTTAACTGCAGAGCTGTGGGGGTGCGCGAGGCCTGCAAATGTCAGGGGCCTTGCGGGGGGTCTTCTCTCAGCAGGAAAAAAGGTCAAAACCTTAATTAAAACACAGGCCAAGGTTCTCACCTAAGGTTATTGTTATTGTCATTATTATTATTATTATTATTTGGCAGGTGAGTGGCTTGTGCTTTGACCATATATTAAATGGTGGATGAATCCTGGGAAAAGACTGTCTCTCTCTGTAACAGGTGGTGGTTGGTGGTTGGTGCCTTCGAGTCGATTTCAGTTCGTATCGGCACCATCTGACAGAGCAGAGCCACCCCGTGTTCTGGGTTCTGCGGAGGCAGATTCTCAGGAGCACCAACCTTTAGGTTAGCCACTGAGCACTTCATTATCGAAGCGCCGGGGCTCCGCGCCACAGCGGTTACGGTGTTTTTTAAAATTTATTTGTTTCTACTAGTTGTTACTTATTAACACTGGAATGAGAAGTTGGGGTGAAGAATCATCTTGCCAGTTTCTTGGACAGAGTGGCAAGTCTGACTAGTTTACAGAAGGAGGAAGACTACCCTAGAACTAGGAAAACGTGTGACGGTGCCCCTCGCTGGCCTCCTTCTGTGTGGAACTCTTGGCTGGAGACTCGAAAGGCAGAAGTCAAGATAAACCAGAGAATTCCCATGTTTTACTGGCAGTTGTGGTTTGGGGGCTGGGAACACCTGTTTGTCATGTCCGTTAGTGTAGAAACTTCGGAGGGATCTAGTGTGTTCCCAAGAGGTGTCTTGTGGTAACCTCAATTTTTCTTTTTCAACTGATGTCTACAATCTACTTATTGTCTCAAATGTAAAATCACATCTTGGCTCAAGCAGCAAAAATGTGCTGTGTCCATCACTGTTTCTGTCTCGAGGGAGTCACCTAGTCAAAGATCTGTGCATTTTTATTTAAATGGAAGCCAGCAGGAGGCAAGAGAAGACACTATTTGTTATAACTGAAAAGTGACTTAACAGATAGCAAGCATTTCTTTGCAGTGACTGAATATGACCTTTCCCAGAATTGTGACTCTGGGGATCATTTTAGGCCTCAAGATAACAAAATCTATGAAATTTCCATGGACATTGAAGAGGTACTTTGGAGAGTGTGGAATGGAAAACTAGAAGAGAAAAATGAAGGGTGTGTGCCCGAGTTCAGTGGTTCACTCCCTTCAGGGCCTTCCTCTCCCTCTCTGGAGAAGCAGTTTTCTCTCCTAGCTCAGAAAAAGCATAGTGTGTTCTTTAGAAATCTGCATGCATGATTGTGCTGATTGTCACACAGCACTGTGAAAATACTGAAAACCATTGAACTGTACACTTTAAATGGATGAATTGGATAATATGTGAATTATATCTCAAGAATCATTATATTGAAAAGTTAACATATGCTTATATTTGAAATTGTACTATTTTACAGTAGATTTACCCACAGATACTGAATGTGCTTTGTGGCTTCTTCAGTAGTGAACATTTTTTAGGGCAAAAAAGGACAGAGAAGAGTAAACAAAAAAAAAGCTAAATTTGCCTGTTTTAACATTTCTCTTCTCCAACTTCTTGCTTTATTTTCTTAATTAAGTGCTGACTTCAAAGCTGTTGAGCCTGAGAAATGTAATCAAAGATGCTCACTCATTAATCCAGCAGTGATCTGCCGTCACAGAGTACTGAGCTATGGGGACATGGGGACAAAAAAAGATACGATCCCTGCGTTGTGCCTTTAATGTCTTTTTTCCTTCAGCTTTTAAAAATGAATTGTCTTTACATGTATTTTTTTTAAAATGCATGTGATTTGGTATTTTTTACTAATACTGTGAATGTTCATCTTTATTGCAAAAAAAAAAAAACCTACTGCTCCGCGAGTCAGTTCTGTCCTGGCCTCTAGGGTCGCCATGAGTCAGATCCGCCTCGACGGCACTTGCTTGGCTGGCTGTCAAGTTGATTCCAACTCATAGTGACAATATAGGCAGAGCAGAACTGCCACATAGAGTGTCCAAGGAGCTCCTGGTGGATTCCAACTGTGGACCTTTGGGTTAGCAGATGTAGTACTTAACCACTATGCCACCAGGGTTTTTTGCTTGTTCTTTACATCAAGGAATTGTCTTATGATGTTTTTACTGGAAACCCTGACTTTATATGGCACGGTTCCACAAAGAGGAGGTACAGCTTCTCTTGTATGAGAGATTGATACTTGATGATTGACCCTGTGTCTGTCCCCCTTGGATTTACAGATAGACACATGCAGGGCAGAGAGCAAAGGTTAGGCATCCAGATTTGAGTTCTGTTCCGCTACTAAGACCCTGCATGCCCAGAGGCCAGCTGTGGCCCATCTGAAACTGAGGCTGGAGTTCTTTCCAGTCCTGGAGGTCCATGAGGGTGTTCTGTATCCTTGATTTTGACATTCTTAGTGGTCTTAATCCCCTAATGAGAACGTGTAAATTTAAGGTGTGAGATGGAGCACATGCCACATCTTTCGTATTAACATGAAATGCACCCTAGAATGCATCAAATATGGGGGAGAGGTGACTGCATGTTCCAGGCAGTCATTGTTCAAATGGCTTGTGAAGTTAGATGTTGAAAAACTCAAAGGTGGGAGAGCGACTGGTATCTTAAAGAGGAAATGGAATATTTCTTGTTCAAGAAAGGACCGATACTTTCTTTAAAACATGTGCGTGTTGGAGAGTCCTTGGCCAGTACAGCAGCAGCTGAGGTGGCGGCCTTAGAGGCGTGGACCACCGCTGTGAGGCCGAGGGGCGAGGCCCACGGGTCTCGGAGGGGGTCGTGAGTAAGCCTTTGATTGCATTAGGGACAGTGTGGTGCGGAGTCTGGAGGAGCCTGTGAGATGGCCAGCGTGTGTCATTCAGTCCCTGTGTATCTAAGTCTCTCCATCCTTTTTTTTTAAACCTTCCAGGATTGCTTCATAAGGTGAGATAACAAAAAACTGTTAAAAAAATATATATGCAATACCTATATGTAGTATTTGTCTTATGCTGCTTGCTGTGTTTTTTATCATTTTTCCTTTACTCTTTTTCCTTCTAGACCATCCAGACCATTCAAGTTACCAAAAAGGTAAAGTGCTTACCTCATCATCTTATTAAATAATCAGCTTCCCTGCATGCCGCATCCCTTCTAGCACATTCCCCACATTTTGCTGTCCAGCCTCCCCATTCTTCTTTTTTTTATGAAGGAAAAAAAAATTTCCTTGGAGTTGGCTGCTTGAGGAATCCCATATCTTCAAAAGTGGTTTTCACCTCAAGGTAGATCTTGAGATTTCCCTTGTGTTTGTGTTGAATCACTGATAGTTGGCTGATTACATTCCTCCTGGTGGCAGACCGAGCTCTCCGGTCTCACTTGTGAAGAGAGAGGCACTGCTGCACCAGCTGCTTTGACTTGAATCCTGTCAGTTTACTGGCAGTGGTTTATCTACGCGTCTTGTTAATCATTGTAATACCATATTAAGACTGGGAATATTCTTTTATGTGAAAAAATTTTATCTTTTCAGTTGAAAAGCAAATTTTGAATAGATAAGAGTTTCTGAAAAAAAAATACAGTCTCATCAGATGTCCTTTTATACAGTGGTTCCGGATATAATATTATGACAGAAATTCAGTTGCCAAGGAAACTCAGAGGCCCTTAATTGTGACACATCTTTTTAAGTAAACTTGCTACGTAAATCTTAGTTAATAAACTCTCCTGTCATTTTTACAAATACACACACACGCATTGTATATATGGATATATATATATAATTACCATCAAATGGCTTCTCACTCGTAAGGCCCCTGTAGAACTGCCCCAGGGGTGTCCTAGGCTCTAATCTGTACAGAAGCAGCGGGTGATCTCAGACCACTAGGCTCTGGGTTAGTGCTTAGCCACCGCGTGTGTCCTCTTTCACTCTTTCATCTGTATGTATATGTGTGTGTATACATACACACACACACACACGTGTGACAGAGATAAGGACAGGCTATGTAAGTAAATGTGACATAGAAAATGAATTTCCTTTTTGTTTTTTTAGAAATAATAGGACCTCAGATCACTGAAAATATTGCATTTTGAGAAGATTCATGTATTTTTACTCTATTTTTAGACTTTTTTAAAAGTATGAACTACTTGTTTTTAATCTATACACATATAAGCACAGCTTCTTCCCACCCCAGGTTCAGGTAATCTATTTACTGGATTAACAGAACACTTTCATGTGTGAGTTGGACATGTGTCTCTTTTTACCTAGTTTTGTGGGTGTTTGTATACCTGTTTGGTTTTCCTTATTAAACTATGGAGCAAGATTTTTGTATTCCTTTGTGAAATTTTTCAAGCTTCAGTCATTCCTCACCACTAAGTTGCAAGTTGATGTCCCTGGAAAAGTTGTTATTCATCACATTTTGAAATGCCTAATCTTAAGGGACAAGAGGAATAAGGAAGAGTTATTAAGGGAAACAGCTAAGAAGAAAGCCACAGAGAAGGGATTTTTAGGAGGAAGGGAGTAGCTAATAGTATTACATGTTGCTCAGGTCAACAAAGATGGAAACCAAGAATACAAAAACCCAAACCAAACTCAATGCCGTCAGTTCCAAGGTGTAATAACCCCATAGGACAGAGTAGAACTGCCCCATGACGTTTCCAAGGAGCAGCTGGTGGATTTGAACTGCTGACCTCTCAGTTAGCAGGCAGACTCTTAATCACTGTGCCACTGGGGCTCCAAACCAAGAATAGTTGTTGATTTTGACAGTTTCAGAAGACTCATGAGAGTAGATGCCAGGCTACAAAGGTCTGGGAATTGAGTGGTTGGTATGGAAGTGGGAGGCAGTGAGTCGGGATCACCTTCTGCTCACAGAAGGGTGGCCCTGGGCTCAGAAAGAAAGGGTGGTTTAAGAAAGGCAGCAAAGGGCAGAGAGAGCCTGCAGACCAGAGGAAGGGACCATCAGAAAGGAAAGTGATAGACACTCGGGCGAGAAGGTGCTTACTCAGTGAAGGCTTAGAGTGAAGTCATGGTGGGGTGGCACCCCAGAGAAGGTTCAGGGCACAGTGGAGGAACGGCTTCTTCAGAGACTAGTCCACAAGGAGAAATGTGTGAAGACTGAAAAGAAATAGAGACAGAAGAAACAAAATTTTAGTGGAAGGTCTTTGAAATTTATGAATAAAACTTTGATTTTCAAATCCCCAGCATTTATCTCACTTCATCATTGGCTCTCATAATCATTTAAGAAGATACTGATGACTGAGACTATTTGGCTAGTATTACAGATTTGGTAACACAGGTCTGAATCAGCGAAGCTATTAGTGTAGACTTTTAGGCAGTGGTCAACAAGGATCTGACCCCAGAGGCCTAAACTATCCTCTGAAGCATGTCCTACACACACAGTCCCCTGGTTGGGGGGGATGCTGATGCTCAGGGAGGAGGAGTGGGCTGACTACGGAATGTGTCAGAGAGTGATCTAGAAATAGAATTCATGAAAACATGGCTGCTTCTTTGAGGCTACAAACCAGAGACTACATCTTTGAAAGAAAGGTATTCCTTAATCACATAATAATTGTAAGGTAGGTTGAGCTTAAGTGTACTTATTAAAGCAAGGATCCTCGAGACATTAACTTGGTGTTCTCTGTGTGAATCCGTGGAAGACAGACAGTGTGCCTGCTTTTATGTTGTGCTGACCAAATGTGGTGCCTGGGTGGTTCTGCACCCTAACGTGGAGAGTGAAAAACCAAGGCTGCTGAGCAGTGAGTGAGGAAGACCGAAGGGCCTCTGATGCCTTTGGACCATGTGTTGACGAATACGGAGTACCCCCTGAGTGCCAGAAGAACGAACAGAGGCGTCTCGGAAGAAGTACAGCCCTCATGCTCACCGGAGGGAAGGAGGGCGATACTCTGTCTCACCTGCTTTGGATGTGGTGTCAGGAGCCACCAGTCCTAGAGAGGACATCACGCTGGCCAAGGCAGAGGGTCATCAACAAAAAGGAAGACTCTGGACAGGATGGGGGGATACTTGGCTGTAACAGCGAGCTCAGGCATGGCTGTGTACAAGGGCGACAGGAGCAGGCAGTGCTCTGTGCTGTGTCCACAGGGGCTCTGTGAGTGGGAACTGACCTGAGGACACCTGGCACCCCAAAGGCTATCTAAAATCTGAAGGAGCCGTGAGATGCAATGGCTAAGCCCTCAGCCCCTAACTGAGAGGTGAGCAGTTCAAACACCTCCAGGGCTCTGTGGGACAGAGGACCTGGCGACCTACTCCCGGAGAGATGGCATCCTAGAGAACCCTGTGCGGCAGTTCTGCTCTGTCGTGGTGGTCGCTCTGAGCTAGAATCAACTCGATGGCCCATAACAACACCAGTACACATTTGAGAAATCCAGGAGTAATACAGAGTTGAAGATAATCTTTACGTTGAAAGTATTATAACAGCCAGAGTGAGAAGACACACAGTAATGGCATCACTGTTCGAAAGCTCTGTCGAGGGGTGGAGAGTGTTGGGATACAAGGCGGTGCCCGTGGTTAGCATCATTTTAATATCGGTTGGGTTGGTAAGACACTTGGTATGCTTACTTTATTCCCCCCTCTCTTTTACTGTGTTTTCAGTGAAGGTTTATGTAGAAGTTTAGGTTTCCATTCAATAGTTTCTACACAGATTGTTCAGTGATGTTGGGTGCGTTCTTCACAATGTGTGAGCATTCTCCATATTTCCATTCGGGTTGTTCTGTTTCCCTGCCCCCTCCGGTTCCCATCTTTGTTTTAAGTTTCTGTTGACCATTGGCTCTCAGGTAAGCTGTTGTTGTTTTTCTAAGGAGCTGAGTACTAATAGGTTATACTCATTGTTTGTGAGTCCGTCTGTTCTTAGCTGTAAGGTGGGCTCGCAGGTTAGTTTCAGTTCAAGATTTGAAGAATTTCTCAGGGCTGGGTCTTGGGTGGTCCTCTAGTCTCAACCAATCCAGTAAGGCCATTTGGGGTTTTGTTGTTGTTGTTCGTTTGTCTAGGAATTTGAGGTTCTTTAGTGGTTATTTTTTATCTATTCCGGGGTAAACCCATAATAAGGTGACTGAGAATCTGATCATGTTAGAGGGACTCCCCAAGGTATAAGCAGACCCCTACCATGTAGGAATGCCTGGCCAGACTGTTAGTGGCCTGCGCGTCAGCTCACAGCTGCCGCTAAACCGACAAGTGTCTCCCTCCTCCTTCTGTTTCATCTTCTGTAGAGAGGAGGATCAGTCCTTGAGACCCACGGGCTGCCTGAGACCCTGCCTTTTGAGATGACGGGGAGTGGTGTACTGGACCAAGCCACAGGCCCTGCCCTAGACTCCTGGCTGTTCACTGGAACATGGTTGCCTGCTGCACCCCAGGGGTTCCTGAGGGGGCCTGCACTTAACAACGGTGTGGTGGCGTTATCTAAAGAGTCCCTGGGTTAGTGCAGTGGGATGAAGGATAGCTGTCGCGTGCTGTGCAGGAAAGCGCATTACAGTAAAGGAAATGGTCTTGTAAAAAACTCTTCTCACACCCATGTGGTTCACTTTTCAAATACTGAGCAGGCCCTTTGTTCTTTGAAACTTAGGTAGAACATGTACCTTGAGCCTGGAGTCCCCAGGAGTGAGACTCGCAGACCTGGAATAAATACAGCTGTGGGATTTACACAGCATTTTTCATTTCCTTTACTTCCCCAGTTTTCCTGCCTCATTCAGTTTTTATCGTGCTATTACAACCATTGTCTGGATCTCACGTTGGACAGGAAACTTGCTGCCCACGTGGTGGCCGCAGCTGCGCAGGAGGCACAGACAGCCAGCGAAGCAGAAACATCCTTAGCAATTTTTTGGTGCTCGGGAGAAACACATCTGAGTAAAATGTCCTCAGAGTAGCCAGGCTTTGCCAGTGTGGCCCTGCCTGGCCTCAGGACAGCGAGCCCCTTCCCAAAGCGGGAACAGCTGTCCCTAGAAAAGGTTAGTGAGCAGAGCCCCCGCCAGGGAGGCAGCCGACCTGCCGGTGGGAGGTGAGGAGTGTCCGAAAGAAATGTCCTGAAATCACCCCTGCCGTCTACGTTCCCCACGTCATCGGCACCCAGGGGTGGCATCCGGCAGCCCTGTAAAATCAGAACCAAATGTTCTCAAAGAGAGGAAAAGCAGTTACTGACTGAATCTGTAAGGTTGCTGTGCACTGCATGTGTGTACGCAGTGTTTTCAAGGACACAAAACATAAAGTCCTTGGGTGAATGAAGGCGCAGCGGGAAAGCAGGCCAGGGGATCTGCAGTGCACGCCTCTCTATTGGTGACATGTTTATAGGTTAAAAAAAAGGTATACCTTCCCGCTCACCTGAATGAAAACTGATGCATGTAAAATACAGTGAGTAATTATGGAAGCCTGGGGCCGTTCTCATTTCAGAAGGCTGATGTGTTGAAGGTATAAAGTGTGAAGGGCTCTTTTCGAGCCTGAAGCCACGAGTAGACAGTCTGAAGTGTGCCGTGAGACAAAGGGCCTTACTGCTTCAACATCAGTGGCCTTCTTTCAGTTTGTGTTTGGTGGAGGAGGGAGCAGTGTGTGGGGAGTAGTCCGGCTTTGGGCGTGTTCTGGAAGTGGGAAAGCCTCTGACCACTGGTGTTGACATTTGCACGGCCTCAATCAGCGTGCTAGAATTTATGTGTTTTCATTATATTTAAAATTATTCCTAAAAGGTTATTCCATCTTCACTAGCATAATTTTTCCTTCATGAGTTTTCAAATCCAGAATTTACAGCCTAGTGAATAATATTCAGACATGGAGTCCTGTGGACCAGTGTCATTATGCATAGAGAAATTAGCTGTTAACGTGGCGTAAGAATTGAACTTTTAAACTTGGACGTGGAGAAGCAGACATTTGAGACAAGCTGAATTAGTCTGAGTGTCTTGTTTCTCTTGTGTTTGAAGAGAGAGGGAGTAGCATAGTGGTTAAGAGGCCAGCCTGTAGTGCCTGACCACCAGGGTTCCCAGCTCGGTGACTTTGAATGTGTTACTTCACCTGTCTGAGCCCCAGTTTCGTCTCATAAAGCCTGTCATGGATTGAATTATGTGTCTCCCTCCCAAAGTGTGTGTATCAACTTGGCTGGACCATAATTCCCACTGTCGTGTGGTTGTTCTCCATTTGTGATTGTAGTCGGAGGTTAAAGAGGATTAGGGTGGGCTTGTAATACCTTTACCAAGATATATCCCTGGTCCAACGTAAAGGGAGTTTTCCTCTCATGAGATGAGAGAGAAGAAGGCAGAGAGTAGGGACCTCGTGCTACCAGGGAAATAGCACAGGAGCAGAGCGTGTCCTTTGGACCTGGGTCCCTGTGCCTGAGAAGCTCTTTGACCAAGGGAAGACTGACAATAAGGACCTTCCTCCAGAGCCAGCAGACAAAGCCTTTCCCTGGAGCTGATGCCCTGAATTTAGAGTTGTGACCCCCTAGACTGGGAGAGAATAACTTTCTCTTTGTTGAAGCTGTCCACCAGTGGTATTTCTGTTACAACAGCAGTAGGTGACTAAGACAAGGTAATTGTGAGAAGTAAGTGAGGGGTAACCTGTGTGACACTCAGGAGTAACTGGTATACCCCATGTTACCCGTACCAACTACTACTGCCCTGGAGTCCGTTTTGATTCATTGCAACCCTATAGGACCAGGCAGGACTGCCCCATAGGGCTTCCAAAGCTGGAAACTTGACAGAAGCAGATGAGCACATCCTTTTCCTGAGGTCCAGCTAGTAGGTTCAAACTGCCAGCCTTTCACTTAGCAGCCTGCTGCTTTAACCACTGCCCCACCAGGGCCCCTGTTGTGTGTTTGTTAACTGTGATTAGGTGCTTATTTCCATCAGATTGCTTTAAAGGAACAAGAAGGGACAGTGCCTGCTCAGGTGTTCCCGTAAAGCATACATGTGTGGGGTTTAAATTTCCTGACAACAGCTGTATCCCAGGTAAATCTCCCCACAAAGCCAGACCTCTGGGGTTAAGAGACCAGAATATGCAAGTCAGGCATCTAGTCCCAGAGACATCTGTTCACTTTTTCCAAATGACATGTGGAGGTATCAGCTTCACCTGTGGCTGGGAGCATGATTTGGAAGAAATCACACCAAGATAGGAGGATGAGGCCTATTTCAAAGGATTCACAGAAGCCAGAAAATGCCATCACACCAGCCAGATAAACGAAAATTGTTGACAATTTGAGATTTATGGCCCAGAGATTGTTTTCCTTTTATTCCCTCTTCTAATAAAGATTCGGAAAATCTAAGTTGGCATGACACATACATTTTGAATTTTAGAAGAAATTCAGTCCATCTCTGTTGGCTACTCAGTTCAAATCAAGACCTGGAAGTGTCAAGATAATACAGAGTGGGCGGGCTCCTTTGGGAGAGCATGCAGAAACAGCTTTCTCCATCAAAGGTAGTGACTCAGAGCTGGGGAAGAGCCTGCTGGTGGCATGTGGTAATTCAGAGGAGAGTTGCAGAGGCCTGGGAAGAGACCAGAGCCCCAGCATGGTGCAGACCATCAGTGCACTTGGCCTTTAACCTGCGAGTTGGAAGTTCGAGTCCAACTGTCAGCACTGCAGGAAGAAGACCTGGCAGTCTGCTTTGGAAAAATCAGCCCTTAGAAAGGCTCTGGAGCCCAGTCTTGCTGTGACACGTGCAGGCTCAGAGTCTGCTCAGTGCCTGGTTTTTACCAGTAGTAAGAGACTAAAGCCTGCCTCTAGCAGCTTAGAGAATGGAAGAGGGCTGAGTGTGTAGGTACTGGCTCGTTTATTCATAGATTTTTATTGAACACTGTATGGGGTCACTAAGTTAGAAGAAGCTTGACCACAGTGGGGTGTTTTGTTTTGTTTATGTAAAAATTACTGTTCTAGGCACTGATATAGCAATAAAGAAAACAGACACAAATTTCTGCCTTCCTGGAATTCACAGTCTAATGGATACATTCATCATATTTTTGCAGTTCCTGGGTTTTTATGTATAGATGATTCTTCTCCCCCAAGAGCACATGGAATTTGAAGAAATGAAGACAGGAAGTCTGCGTTTCCCATAGGAATCTTAGCTGAGAGGGAATGACTCAAGGACCATAGCTAGAGTGAAGGTTATCAGTTTATGGGAAGTTTTTGGTTTGCATTGTTTAGCTTGTTTATTTAAGATTTACACTGCTTGAACGTGTTTGTAGACTGTTTTTACGAACTGATGGAGCAAAATTATGAAGAAAAGGGATAACTCAAAAAACAATTCTAGAAAAGACCGGATGGAGAAGGCATCCTCAGTTTGCATGTGGTAACTCAGAGGAGAGTTTCAGAGGCTTCGTTTGCTTTTCTCCCCTCTTAGGGAGTTTTAGATGCTCTTTTTCGCAGTACGGATGAAGCAAGCAATGTTACTTGTTAGACATGGAAGTTACTCTGACTCTTCAGTGACTTGTGGTTTGTGGTCTACTACTTTATTACAGAAATGAGACAGGACAGTGCTCTTGTGCCTTTCTACCTCAGTTACATGGACATGCTCATGATGACATTAGCTGTTTAACTGATAGTTGATAAACACTTGTACCAAAACAACGACAGTGCAGTTGAGTCGTTTCTGACTCCTGATGAGTGTGTGTGTATCAGGGTAGAGTTGCACTGCCTGGGGCTTTCAGTGGCTGAGTTTTCAAAAGTTGACTGCCAGGCCTTTCTTGTGAGGTGCCTCTGGCCGGACCCCTACCATGAACCTTTCGGTTAGCAGCCAAGCAGGTAGCCCTCTACACCATCAGAGCCTCCAAATACCCATCCCAGGTCCTGAATAATGACTGAAATAGCTCCTGTCTTAGTGCGGTGTCTGCGAACCAAAAGCTCACAGTTGGAAGCCACCAGGCCCTCCTTGGAAACTCTGTGGGGCAGTTCTACTCTGTCCTGTGCGGTTGCTGTGAGTTGGAATCAACTCGATGGCGGTGGGTTTGGGGGAGGAATCAGGGCTCTGTGTGCTGCCTCTGAAGGGCTTCCTTTCCTCTGCTCCCGTAGTTATGCGGCCCTGATCGCCGACTGGCCCGTGGTGGTCTTGGGCATGTGCACCGTCGTCATCGTGGTCTGTGCCTTGGTGGGCGTGCTGGTCCCGGAGCTTCCTGACTTCTCGGACCCCCTGCTGGTAAGGCGGAGGAGTCCGAACACTTTGTCTGTCTGTCTCCTTTAGTCCAAATACCCATGAAACGCTGAAGTATTTAACACAGGTTGCATGTACCCCTTTCGTTTAAAGCCTCCTCCAGTCACTGGAAAGTATATAACTCGAAAATTAAGACATGTCTCTTACCTGTATTCTCAGGTTCTTTAGGGTTAAGGAACTCACTGGCCATCCAAAGTCTGGAGACTTTGCTCCTTGGTCCCTGTGTTTAAGCCAAAAAGTTGGAGAATCTGGATACTATTACAAAAAATAAAAAGTAAAAAAATTTCATAAAGCCTTTAAGACTCGGTACCATTTTTCTCTCAGAAATTTAAAAGAATTTCAGTATCCTCAACAGAGCAGGGTCTGCTTTAACTAACTGTGAGGACTGCAGGGGGATGAGGAAGACAGAATGTGTTTGCATCAGGTATAGTTGATGAAAAACTCTAACCTGCATCGCACAATTTCGTAACAGAAAGAAGTGCTTACCAAATGTGTAGGTGTGTGAATGAGGATAAGCTAACACTCCTTTCTCCTCTTTCCTGAGACTTGTAACATAACAAAGAAGCAGAGTTCACTTGTCACAGTAAATAGCTGACCATCGCCCCATCGTCTTGGTTTCCTGCCGCTCACCTCTGGAGTAGCCGTGAGGAGCCTCTGTCTTTTCCGTTGAGAACTCTGCAGCAGCTGGACACTGCCCTCCCCAGTGGTGTTGCAGCCAGGCTCGGTCTGAACGAAGGGCGCTAATGGGACCTGGTCATATTTTGCTTTAGGGTTTCGAACCAAGAGGGACCGCCATAGGCCAGAGACTGGTCACGTGGAACAACATGGTGAAAAATACCGGATACAAAGCAACCTTAGCAAATTATCCTTTTAAATATGCAGATGAGCAAGCCAAAAGGTAATTTTTTTTCATGTGATTTTAAGCAAAACCATTTTTAATAAATTCTGCTTTTAAACTCAATCAAAGCCATAATGTTCCATGTAAAAATGTGTGGCTGGAGCTGTTTTGCCACTGAATTTGTCTAACTCAGCGTTGGCTTCTAAGGTTTTGTTGTGTTAGAAGGAAAAGGTGAGGCTTTTGTTTCTTGAAGTGAGCTAATGAGTGTTAGGATGAAACGCTCAAAAGGCCCTTCCTTTAAGGATGTGCTGTTTATTACCAGTGTGGAAGCCCTGGTGGCCTAGGAGGTTAAGTGCTACGTCTGCTAACCCGAAGGTTGTCTGTTGAGATCCGCCAAGTGCTCCTTGGAAGTGCTGTGGGACAGCTGTGCTCTGACCTCTAGGGTCGCTATGAGTCAGAGAGGGTTAGACGGCCGTGGGGTTTTTGGTATCAGCAGTGTCTTTCTTGGCCTTGAACCAGCCGGAGCCTTTCTGAAGATGATGATATTGTTCCCTTTCAGTCACCGGGACGACAGATGGTCAGATGATCATCACGAAAGAGAGAAGAGAGAAGTCGACTGGGACTTCCACAAAGACAGCTTCTTCTGCGACGTCCCAAGTGAGTGGCATCGGAGGTGATGAAGTTCCTCCCCAGTTTCTTATCATTTGATGCTGAACATGATTAAAATCTACCTTGGTAAGAGCATGTGACAGAGGTTTACACAGTGTCACTGTCTCTGCCCTGCTGTGAGAGATTTCAGCTTCATTACTCTTTACTTGATGAAATCAGTCAACTACTAACAAGAATTTATTTACAATAAAAATCATTAAGAGATCATTGCATTATATTCAGTTCTAAGGAAGATGGAAATCTAATAAAATTCTTCACCTTTTCCCAAATTTCAAACTATTTCTAAAATGCCTTGTACGGTTTAAAAGATGTCCTAGATTGTGTAATCAGTCCATTGTTATTTTTTACAGAACCCTGAAATGATCTGTCAGAAATACTATTTTAAAGTTTAGATCCATTCCAAAAGCATTTAGTAAGAGCCTCTGTTTGCTTGCCACATTCAATCAGAATCGAGTCACTGGCAACGGGTTTCACATGCCTGGCTCAGCACTAAGTGTTAGAGAGAAAGAGGGGAACAAAAGGGAAGTCTGTGGTCCAAAGCTGGAATGCCTCAGGCACCCTGCCCAGAACACAAGTGAGTGAAACTGGTTGGGTGTAGGGCAGTAGGGAGTGATGTGACTTTGGGGTGGCAGAAATGATGGCCCAGTGTTGCAGGAACTCGCCAGAGGCCAGGAACCCAGATTTGACCCTGGACTCCCCAGGTCTCTAACCCTCACAGCGCACTGACTGTGCAGGCTCAACAAGATTTGCTGTAGCTTCGAGTCCGGCTGGGGGGAAGTTCCCTGGGGGGAAGGAGCCCGTGGCCCAGAGGAAACGCTGTAAAACCTGCGAAAGCCTGAACCTGTGTGCGTCAGAAGCCTGTCAGAGGGGCAAACGCGCACATGTGCCACTGACAGAGCGATAGAAAAGTGGTGAGACTGCACCCTGTCAGTGGCGGAGAACGTGCAAGACGCAGAAAAACAAGGCAGTCGTGTCGAGTTCCGCTGTCGTACAGGGATGGCCAGGTGGAGCAACAGATTAAGCCCTAGACTAACTGAAATGTGCCTGGGAAGTCAGGCCTGGGGAGCCACTCCCAAAGTCACAGCCTGGAAACCCCATGGAGCAGTGCTGCTCCGCACATGTGGGGTCGCCGTGGAAGTCGTTGATGAACGTTACCTTAGGAGCAGGGCTTTGTGGATACCTAGTTTCGGATAAACTGAATATTAGCACTGGAGCTCCTGTTTCAGCCTTTCTTGTTGAATATCCCTGTGGACCGTGTGTTTTATGGATTACGAGAGGGCCGAGTCGGATCTCTCGCTGTTCCTAGATGGTGCCGGACTGTAAGGTCCTCACTGCACCACAAAGGAAGAGATAGAATCTTGTGCTGAGCCCAGAGAGCAATGCCAGTTTCCTTTGCTGTCTCTTCTCGTAAAATACACACAGTGAAACCTGTGAGGGCCAGAACTCCAGGAGAGTGCTTTGTTTTCCTGGGACTCAAGAGTTTGGTTGGTTTGTTTTGTTTTTGGCCTTTGACAAGGTACAGCCTTCCTACTTTTCTGTCCCTCTATTACAGGTAGTCCCCAGCTTACTGTGGGGTCCCCTTCCAGCAACTCTGTTATAAGTCAGTCCTCATGTGAGTGGAGTATCTTTTTATTTGCTTTTTTTTTTTCAGTTCTCTCTGAAAGGTTCCTGCCTTACACGCTTTCTGAGCTGTGCGGGTCTCACTGTATCAGAAAAGCTGAACTCTGGCTAGTGATTGTGTTCTGCTGTACGTGTTGTCCTTTATCCAACACCCGTCAGAATCTGAGCCAGGAAGGACTTCAGCAAATGCAGAAACTCAAGTCTTGTTTGTGTTTACGTCATCACACTGGGTTTTTATCTGCTGGGCACTAACAGGTTCTGCCTTGACTAAAGCCATTACTGGCTCTGTGGAGATGAAGGTGCCTTCATTTTCATAGGGCTTATTTAGTTATCTCAAATAAGTCACCATAAGGTAATAGCCATCTGATGAACACATGAGTTTGCTCAGGAAAACTTCCTGGTTATGAATAGAACCTCACATCAAAAAGCTTGAACCATAAATTTGAAGATGGACTTTTTTACTTCAATCAAGCATTTTAGATCGTGTAAAATTGATCTCTGTTGTTTTATTTGGTTCCTAGTAAGTCTTTTTTAATGACTGAAGAGACAGGAACAATATTGAGCACCTATTTCTTATTTTGTTATCTCATTGAATTCTTAAAATTATTTAAGGTGGATGTTGCTGTGCCCATTTTACAGATGAAGAATCTAGGACTCCAAGAAGCCGTTAGGTGCCTGGGGTCATACAGCTAGTAAATGGGAGGACTTGATGACCCCCAGGTTTGACCACGAAGACCATGCTCTGCAGTGTGTCACGTAACTTGCTTAGTCAGTGATGTGTTTGATATTAAACTGATGGTCAAACTAAGTTTTCTAGACTGCTATGGCATAGGGACTGTGCAGTGTCAGGGACGTGGGCAGCGTTCTCTGCTCCGTTGAACATTTGGTGGCTGGAATTCCTTCATGTGTCATCTCTCTGCCCTGTTAGCTCCCAAGGAGAATGTCCTTATAATCTATGCCTGATGGCTCTCTCTGGGGTCCTTTGATTTCATAGACCCTTATGGTAATGGGTTCTTAAACTGAGAGCAGGGCACTGAATTTTTTACTGCTGAAAGTCCTTCTGGATTATTCTTCCTAATTATAGACCAATCAGAAATAGATTTGTTAGAGAATCCCTGCGATGGTAAGATACAGTAAGAAGAGACGGGCTTTGAGCTCAGGTAATATATCGTAACATCACTTTCTCTTCTTTTTTTTTTTTAACATTTTTTAAAACACTTTCTCCTGTGATTCACCAATGGCAAGATTTCCTGCTGCTGATGAACCGTCCGTGTAGCTCTCTGGTGTGGTTCTGAATGCTGAGTCTGATGAAGTAAATGATATATAAATCTCTGATTTTTTTTCCCTATCACCAGGTGATCGATACTCCAGAGTGGTATTCACTTCAGCTGGAGGGGACACACTGTGGAATTTACCTGCAATTAGATCAATGTGCAATGTAGATAATTCCAGGGTAGGTAAAAGAAAATGGCCATCCCTTTCACTCCAATAAGGGTTTACTATTGAGACTCCTTTACTGCTGACCCTGGTGGCAGTACTGGGGTGGCTGACCTGCTGAAGAGTGGACACGGCAGGCCAGTGCTGCCTGCTTGCCTGTCCTGGGGTCAGAGGGTCTCTGCGCTTCCCTGCCCTTCAAACCTACCGTCTCCTTTACAATAAAGAGCTCTTTCTTTCCCACCTGTGTTCTCTCTCCATAACGGTCTTTTTATTGTATTTTTTTATTTCATGGCACGCTTCTCTTCAGGGTAAGAGTTAAGGCTTTTTCTCGTTGCTGTGTTGTAGTTTCTTTCTTTCTCTCCGTACCCTTCCTCACACTCATGTGCAGTCTTTTTTCACCAAAAGAAAGACTTAGGCTGTGTCATTTCCTGTATTTCTTAGCATCTTAGTTACGCATTTAAATCCTGCCTCTCTGGCAATCAGTGGGTCATTTGGGCCAGTGACCTCAAGGAAAAGTTAGAGCCTGCGCTGGGTAAGGGGACACTGGGGGCACAGATACAGTATATCTATGTAAATTACTGGAGTCATCCAACCCAGACATCCCTCAGCTCTCAGTGCCTTACTGCTTTAGGAGGCAGAAGGGTGCAGGGAGACAGGAGCTTTCTCTCTGGGTCTTCCGTGGAGCCCGAAGACGGTCAGCACCAGAAATCATAAAACTCACTTCTGAGTTGGGAAAAGGTGCAAATTCTCGTCTCCAGGGGTAGTTCCTCAAAGCAGAAGCTGCTGTCTGATGTGACTGATGGTTCCATCAAAGCACGGTGACCAGACAGGAAAGAAATTCAGTGTTTCCGTGGCAAAGTCACTCTTGAGTTAAAAAGGCCTGTAACATTCCCTGCTAACATGTGCCTGGCCACCTGATGCCACCGTCTGGTCTACCAGCCACCCAGCACACTGAGCCGACTCGCACTCATCACAGAGCTGCCCCATAGGGTTTCCAAGGCTGTGACTGTCGCAGAAATAGACCGTCACATCTGTTTCCTGTGGAGGGGCTGGGGGGTTCAAACCACAGAGCACTTAACCACTGCACGAACCAGGCTCCTTTGGGGCTATCAGTAGGGTGTCTGTACGGAACAGGAGGGGTAAAGGAGCCTCCGAGGCAGTCCCTGCCGGCTGTCTCATTATGCTGATGCATGCGTACCTGGGAGAACTAAGGGCTCACCTAGATCACCTGGTTGGTCCCGGGTCTCTTGGCTTTGCTCTTCATTCCAAAGAGTCTATTTTATATGTTTTGAAAATAGCTTTCCCATTGATTAGGGTACCAGGATTTCTGGGTCGTTTTTTCTGTGTCCAGCTCCTAACAGTCCAAAGCCACACACCATCTCTAAAGATACTAGAGTTCCTTAACTTTTATTTGCTATCTTCCTTTATAGTCTTGGATCGTTATTTAGAGACTAGCAGTAAGTTAATTCTGAAGCAGTAGCTGTCTGCATACTGTTCCATACTCTACAGCTGTTCCATAGTCTCTGCAGGCCTTCACACTAGGTACCTCATGTCTCTTTTGAAGCCCTGGTGGCCTGGTTCAGAGCTTGGCTGCTCACCAAAAACCAACTGCCACTTAAGTCACCCCATGGGGCAGTTCTGCTCTGTCCTGGAGGGTCACCGTGTATCAGGATCAACTCGACAACACTGGTCTCGTTTAGTTTTTTTGTTTACATCTCTAACCTTTGGCCGTGGAATCCCTGGTGGTGTAGCAGGTACATGCTGTGGGTGCCCCCCAAAAGGTCAGCAGTTAGGATCTGCCAGGTGCTCTGTGGAACCCTGGTAGGGCAGTTCTGCTGTGTCCTGGACGGTTGCTGTATGTCAGAGTCGACTTGACAGTGGAAGGTTTGGTTTCCTGTTTTTGTGTACATCTCTCACCTGTGAATTTGGAATTTATAGCCTTTTCTAACAAACTAGAAGGTAAGCTTAGAGAAACTATGTTGTGGAGAAGTTAAGCCAGTCTGGTCATTGCTTCGTAACACACCTTGAATAAGCACAGGTCATTGACTCCTGTACTTTTTAATCCTCATTGTTCTGCCTTGGCATTTGACCTTCAGACCTTCCTCTCCCTAAAAACTGCTGCATGACTGACTTCACCGATATGATGTGCAGTCAGTGTTTATTGAATATTCTCAGATGCCAGGAAGCACTTCAAATACTTGAAGATTTATTTCATTTCATCCTCATGACAGTATTAGGAGTTTTTGCCCATTTTGTAGTTGAGAAAAGTTCACACAGTAGTTAAGTCCAGGCCCAGAAGTGAACCCCGCCAGGGCTAGGTCAGGTCTGCTTGGTCCTCCATGCTTTACGCTCTCACCACCCCCGCTGCTGCTGTGTGTCACCTGTGTCAACTAGACCTGCCATTTCCCTCTGTGGAGACCCTGCAGGAGTCGTCACGGAAACCCTGGGGGGTTAGTGGTAAAGTGCTGCATCTGCTAACCGAAAGTCAGCAGTTCAAATCTGCTGGGCACTTCTTGGATACTCGGTGGGGCAGAGTCGTCATGACCTGGAATAAGTGTCTTCTTCTTCTTATTTTTTTTAAAGAGCCATCAGTTTATTCTTTGACTCGGAAGACCCCAAAGCCAATAAGTAGTTCTGTGCCATTATAAATTTTATAAAGGAAAGCAGTATGGTATTACTGTGTGCATCAGAGTAGCAAAATCAGCATATTGGGGTGGCTCACGAAATGTCATACCCCAAAGGTAAGATAATTCGGTTGAATCAGTTACATGAAAGGAAATGAAGAAAGCTAAGTCTAATACTTAACATGCATAAAACATGTGCCCCGTGGTCCAGCTTAACATACATAAAACACGTACCTTGTGATCCAGCTTAGTGTACATAAAATGCATACACCACAGTCCTGCTTAACATACACAAAACATGTGCCCTCTGCCCCCAGCCCGGTCCTGTCCGTCTGCTGGTCATCAACTGTTAGCTCCCTTCTAAACTCCCTGGCAGCCAGAAGAAAAGGGAATTAACCATCAGTGACAAGTCAGAAACAGTGACAGATTTTATTTTTTATTTGTTAGGAGAAATATAGTTTTTCCTCATGCTAAAATGGGACCACTTTCCATAGTCTTCATAAAAATAAAAGAGCACCGTGTGATGCTGTGTACGCAGCTGGTGGCAGGTGTCCGTGAGCTACAGCCCTGTGTCTCAGCTCTTCCGTAAACACATCTCAGGTTGCTGATAGCGGAAAAGGTTATAGCATAACGCGTTTCTGCCAGGGTCTGAGCAATGCGCTCTAGGTCTGTGGCTCTCTTAATGCTTTGCCTTAATGTGTTTGTAAAATTTAGACTATCTGAAGAAATAGATGTACCCTGCTTGCCTGAGTATTTCTCCCTACAGGGCTCATAGTAAGGTTTGAACAGTTGAGAGATCAAGTCTGTAGTCCCTGGCAAGAACATGGTGTCTTAGAAAACCAGTGCTGCTATGACAGAAATACAACTAGGGAAGGGCTTTAACAGAACAGAAATTTATTCTCTCACAGTCTAGGAGACTAGAATTTCAAGTTCAGGACACCAGCGCCAGAGGAAGGCTTTCTCTGTCAGCTTTGAGGGAAGGTCCTTGACATCAGCATGCCCCCAGGTCTGCAAGTTTCTCAGCACACAGACCCAGGGTCCCCAGGGTACATTCTGCATCCTGGCTCTGCTTGTGTGGTGATAGGAGGTCCTTATCTGTCTGCTTGCTTCTCTCCCTTATCTTGGCATATAATGAAAAAGTGATACAGGCCACACCCCAAGGACGTTCCCCGACATCAGGGCTGTGACCAGAGTGAGAGTGTCACGTCCCCGCCTGATCCCCTTTAACATGACTTAATCTCGCCACCTTAACCACAGGCAGAATTTAGGGTTTACCAGGAAAATTATGTCAGGTGACACGGTAGAGGACAACAATACAATATGTGGCCCACCCAAATTGACACGTATTTTGGGGGACACACCTCAATTCATGTCACATAGCAAACGTATTTTCCAGGTCACCAATGAAGAGCATAGCTGTGTGCTTTGGCAGTTCGTTGGGAAGAGGGTAGTATTGTGGTCTTGTGCAAATTTGAAGAACAGAACCAAGACGTGTTTGAATGGCCAGTTACAGAGCCCTGACAAGTGAATAAAAGGGCTCCAGACCCCAGAGTTCTGTCTCAAAGAGAACGTGCTTATAATTTAAGCATGGAAAATTGAGCACTGTTTTATTTTTTTTAAACCAAGTGCAAATGTCTTTGTATTCTAATCAGACTCTGCTGTGAACCCAGATAGTTAAGCTTTTTCATGGAGGTAATTGATTCATCTGGTATCTGGAAGTAACAACTGTGCTTGCTTAACAGTTTGGGTTTCCACTGATCTCTGGCCCATTTTCAAGTCTGTCAGCTGCAGACCCTCTTAGGATTTTTATTTGGTACAGTAGTCTGAGCAAACTGTGTCTTTAGGCTGTCTGGCAATCTTGTGTTTCTCCCTCAAATCCTAGTTATTGTACTTAAGCACTTGATTATTAACAGCTCTGAACTTGAAGGAGACAGCCCCAAATGACAAAGAACAGAAGAGCTGAATTGCTGGTGGGCTGACTCCAGAAACTGTGTGGTCACCAGTGGAACGCCTCCCCGAGACCAGGTGTTTCAGTTGCCGCCTGCCTGTGTTTACAGCACTTTGAGTTCAGGCTCCAGATTCTGTGTAAATTACACACCTCTTACACTAAGAATTCTGACAAACATCAGTTTCCAAAGTGGATAGCTTCTGTTTCTGCTGTTGGTGTCCGCCCCAAAGGGATGTGCTGTTCTTGTAGATTCTCTCCCAAGGAGCTCCAGCTAATCCCTGGTCTGAATTACTTCCTCCTGACCTTCTGTGGGACAGATAGTGATTAAGAACCAGAGTGTGAACTTGGTCTCATCTAGACTCAGGTGAAGACCGTTCACCCTGCTCCTTATCTCTGCACATTGTAGAAGGTGGAGGTCCCAGGGATCAGCTCGTCAAATAGATTTGAACAGTGTGCCCAAGACCCTGCTTATGAAGGTCACCTTTGTGGACAGCTAGAATCCTCTCGAATCTTATGGCACCCCAGGAACATATTTCCCAATCCTGTTTTTTAAGAGGGCTGTGGAGCCCTTATTTTTTCTTTCTACCCGGGACTCCCCTTAAACCGTCAAGATACTGACACAAGGGAAGCTAATATAAGGGGCTTTAGTCTTTTCTTGGCCTTTTAAAATTTCTCCAACTTAACCACTAGTAGTTTTAGATTTCAAAACAAAAAAAAAACCCAAACCCACTGCTGTTGAGTGGATTCTGACTCATGGCAACCCTATAGGGCAGGATGGAACTGCCCCATAGAGTTTCCAAGGAGCAGCTGGTGGGTTTGAACTGCCAACATTTTGGTTAGCAAACATGGCACTTAACCCTCTATGCCACCAGGGTTTCCTTTAGAAGTCAAGGTTTCGTTGAACACTTGGCTTGTTTCTCTTTTCTTGTCTCCTCACTCCTTCTGCCCCTCTGTAAGTCGGCTCCACCCCTGTGGCTGCTGCTGTCTGACGGGGAAGGTGAGTGCAGAGACGCGGGACGGCCGCAGGAGCAAAGGGGGCTCTCAGTGTCCGCTTTGTAAAGAGCTGGAACCAGAAGGCTGCACCCTCAGGAGATTTACAAGAGAGTGTTCTCACTAACCCTGTTTTTAGTTTTATAAACTTCAAAGATACTGAAATTATTCCCTTGAATCCCTTTTCCAAAAATATGGCAAAAATACATAGCTGCTTTCTGCATGAAGATATGTCTGCTTGCCAGTTTCCCTAAGCCCCCCACTCTTCCCTCTGTGTTGAGCTTCTTGGTCCTGAAAGACTTGTGGTGCCACTTTCGCACCCCACTCGTGGCTGGTGGCACCCCCTCCTCGGTTCCTGTCGTCTTTACACGTAAAACAACACTGGCATTATGGGGCTGCTTGTGTTCCTGTCTGCTTTCCCTGCCAAACTGAGCACCTGAGGGCGGGGACCACTCTGCGCCTTATTCATCTTGTGTGCATGCTCAGCAGATACTGTGTTCTTGTGGTTGGGTAGTTGGGTGGGTGGACGGGTGGACGGACGGACGGACGGACGGACGGATAGTGGGTAGGTGGGTGGATGAATGGAGAGTAGATGGTGGGTGGGTGGGTGGGTGGATGGATGGGTGGATGGATGGGTGGATGGGGAGTAGGTGGATGGATGGTGGGTGGGTGGGTGGGTGGGTGGGGGATGGGTGGATGGGGGATGGGTGGATGGGTGGGGGATGGGTGGATGGGTGGATGGATGGATGGAGAGTAGGTGGATGGAGGATGGGTGGGAGGATGGAGGATGGGTGGGAGGATGGAGGATGGGTGGGAGGATGGATGGAGAGTAGATGGTGGATGGTGGGTGGGTGGATGGGTAGATGAATGGAGAGTAGGTGGGTAGATGAATGGATGGTGAGTGGGTGGGTAGGTGGATGGATAGTGGGTAGGTGGGTATGTGGGTGGACGGATGGGTGGATGGGCAAATGGATGAATGAGTAGGTGGATGGGGGGTGGCTAGGTGGACTAATGGATGGGTGTACCGATGGCCTTATTCTCTGAAAGCCTAGATGGGCTCTTGAGTTCTGTCCTTATAACTTCAAGATGCTAATGTCCCACTCAGGTCAGCTAAAGAGAATCAGTGACAATGTCATTCCTCCACCCTTGACTCTCTCCTTGTAGTCCTTTAAGGAGTCCTGGTGGTGCAGCGGTTAAGCAGCTGTCTGCTAACCAAAGGGTTGGGGCTTCAGACCAACCCAGCGGCTGCCTGGGAGAAAGAGTAGAGACTACAGCCTGGAAAAGCCTGGGGACGCCTCTGCTGTGCCACACAGGTTCACTGGGAGTCAGAAGTCGACTCAGTGGCACCTAACAACAGCAACACAGAGTGTCCATTAAAACTCTTCCCAGAGCTTGTACCTCAGCCAGCAGCCACCTTTGCATGTGAGGATTGGCTTCCAGGTGACTTATGCTGGCATTTATTTTGAATAGTAACCATCAAAGGAGTATTTGGTTATCTGTATTCATCTAGCTTTTCAGTCCGGGGTCAAACCTATGCCAAAAAAAAAAAAAAAAAAAAAAAACAACCAGCTCATACTTGAAAAAGTTATTCAAGGACAGAATACTGTGCCTCTTCTCCCAATTTCAGCTGGCCACCGTCGTCTGTTTATCTTGGGCTGTTGGTTATTACAGCATCTCTATTCCTTCTGGCTGATAGTGGGTTTGCTAATAGATACCATTCATTTTCTTCCATCTGAAAACTCTCAGGCATTGGGGAGGCATCACCTTTCTTTGCTTTCAGCAGGCTGATCCCAGAGATTTGCTTGTTATTTCTTTGTGGGATAAAACTGGTTATCTACCATGAAAGCCAGAAAGATGCTATTTCAGGGTTTCCTGTGATTGCTTACTTGGCTCCCATGTCCACCAAGTCAGCGTATGTGAATATTTTTACCTGGAAACAATCAAATACGAATTACCCAGTTTTCTAGAATGCCAGGTAATTGTTGCTGTTCAGAAAAGAGCTTAAAAAGTAAGCCTATGTTTAAATAAATGTTATTTTACTGTATCTGAATAATAATCCTTTTGGCTCATTTTTCCTTAACCTCAGTAGAGTATATTTTTATAAAAAAGAAAACTGTTTCTTGAGGAAAGTTTCAAACGTACGCGCAAGTGGGGAGAATAGCACGGTGCACCCCTGTGTGTGGGTGACCAGCTCTGGCGGTTACAGCCCATGGCCGGTCCCGCCTCACCTGCCTTCCAGCCCCGCAGGCCTGGTCCCCAAAAGCGTCTTGAGAAGCTCTGGTGGGCAGTGGGCAGCCCCTGGCTGTTACCAAAGGGTGGTGGTCCACACCCACTGGGGACTCGGTGGAAGACTGCAGCCCAGGCCGTCTGCTCCCCTGAAGGTGACAGTCTAGGAAGCCCCACAGGCAGTTCTGCCCTGTCTTGCAGAGTGGCTGTCAAACAGTATCCACTCACAGTAACAAGGGATGGTAAGTCACTTGGCTCTGGGAGAAGTCCAAATTCCCAAGGGACGGTTTGCGGCAAGTTCTCAACTGCACCTTTGATAGAACTTAGTTTTATAAAGGTCAAGGGTGTTCGTAACCCTGTTAGGAAACAAATGTTCACATGGCACTTGAACTCTGGAATGTCTTCCCTGGAGCAGCCCTTGGTGAGCAGAGATGAGGGACAGGGGACAGAGGAGGAACAAAGCCGCTGTGGCTCTGGCTCTTCCAAAGAGCTCGCTCTGGACAGGCTCGGGGGGAAGGAGAGTGTCTCCTATCTTCACAGGCGGGAAAGAAGAAACATTCATTTAGTTTATAGGTTATTAAGGAGGTAAAATTAGACAGGCTTCACTGGCATCTAGTCATGCCCCAACAGGCCCATTTTGCAATCTTCTGTAATAAGAACAGCCATTTAAAAAAAAAAAAGGTCTTCTCCAGGAATAGTGTTCTAAGTGAAATGCTGCCCACCCTGAACCCAGAGTTCCCCTGTTTGCCAATGGACAGCAGTCCTCCACTTACCCAAAGAGAAGATTCCCCAAGAAAGAGCTTTGGCCAACCTGAATAAACATTTAAAAATGTGAAAGAAAACTAAGTTCCTACCTAAGTAGTATATTATCTTAACTGTATGCATTTAAAATCCCATATAAACATTTTAGAATACTCCCCTTTTCCACTCACGTTTCAGGGTACAGTTTTATTCCAAATCTTGCACACACCTTTGATGGCAGTGCCTGTGACATCACCAGGGTAACTTTCTAAGTCACCTGACAGTTTCTTAGGACATATCATTTCTCTTCTGACTAAATTGAATTACAGTACTTTTGTCACCAAAACTTTTATGCCAGAAACAGTAAGTTTAGGCAAAGCCACACATTTTTCTGTATCAGACAATTTTCTCAATCTTACAGGCAATGTAGGAGCTTTGAGACTTCTCCACTTTCTTCTCAAAGTGTTTTTTAAAGGTCTTGTCTGCTAAACAGATGTTCACTTGGTGTCTCACGTGTCATTCTCAAACAGCTTGTGCTTCAAAATAAAGTAATCCAGGAAGCGCAGTGGTTAAATGCTATAGCTGCTAACCAAAAGGTCAGCAGTTCATATCTGCCTAGGCGCTCCTTGGAAACTCTGTGGGCAGTTCTACTTTGTCCTATGTGGTCACTGGGAGTTGGAATCGACTCAACAGCGGTGGGTTTGGTTTTGGTTTTTGGTTTGTAATTGGAGCGTGCCACCTGTAACGTATGACCCTGTCAGAGAGAGCAGGCACCCTGTAATAAGAGGGGGGCAGAGTGGGGAATCTCACTTTGTGATCAAGTGGAGACCCAGTTTAAAGAGATGGTTATGTAACCCCCATAATGTTCCCTGTCCCTCCCGAGCACCTTGATTCAGGCCTTTCGGGGAACCGATTCTCATCTGCAGCCCTTCTGGTGTCTCTGTCTCTGCAGATCAGATCCCACCCCCAGTTTGGTGATCTCTGCCAGAGGACCACTGCTGCATCCTGCTGCCCCAGCTGGACCCTGGGGAACTACATTGCCATCCTCAACAACAGATCATCCTGCCAGAAGATCGTTGAGCGGGACGTGTCTCACACCTTGAAGCTGCTTCGGACCTGCGCTAAACACTACCAGAATGGCACTCTGGGGCCAGACTGCTGGGACATGGCGGCCAGAAGGAAGGATCAGCTCAAGTGCACCAACGTGCCTCGAAAATGTACCAAGTACAATGCTGTGTACCAGATCCTCCACTACTTGGTCGACAAAGACTTCATGGCCCCCAAGGTGAGTGACTCCCCCGCGCCAGCCCTGAAGTACAGCATACTCTTCCTGCCTACAGAGAAGGGCGAGAGCATGATGAATGTCTACTTGGACAACTTTGAAAACTGGAACTCCTCCGATGGTGTCACCACCATCACAGGGATCGAGTTTGGTATCAAACACAGCTTGTTTCAAGACTATCTCCTGATGGATACTGTGTATCCGGCCATCGCCATTGTGGTTGTCCTGCTGGTCACGTGTGTCTACACCAGGTCCGTGTTCATCACGCTGATGACCATGTTTGCGGTCGTCAGCTCCCTGATCGTGTCCTATTTTCTCTATCGCGTGGTGTTTAACTTGGAGTTTTTTCCTTTTATGAACCTCACCGCGCTCATTATTTTGGTTGGGATCGGAGCGGATGACGCTTTTGTCCTGTGTGACGTTTGGAACTACACCAAATTCGACAAGCCCCACGCCGAGACCTGGGAAACAGTGAGCATCACCTTGCGTCACGCCGCCCTCTCCATGTTTGTCACCAGCTTCACCACGGCGGCGGCCTTTTATGCGAACTACGTCAGCAATATCACAGCCATCCGGTGCTTCGGGGTTTACGCGGGCACGGCCATCCTGGTGAACTACGTCCTCATGGTCACCTGGCTGCCAGCAGTTGTGGTCCTTCACGAGCGCTACCTCCTGCAGATGTTCACTTGCTTCAGAAAGCCCCAGCAGCAGATCTACAACAGCAAGAGCTGCTGGACGGTGGCCTGCCAGAAGTGCCACAAAGTCGTGTTTGCCGTCTCAGAAGCATCTCGAATTTTCTTTGAAAAAGTGTTGCCCTGCGTCGTCATCAAGTTTCGCTACCTTTGGCTGTTCTGGTTCCTGGCCTTAACGGTGGGCGGGGCCTACATCGTGTGCATAAACCCGAGGATGAAGCTGCCCTCTCTGGAGCTGGCCGAGTTCCAGGTCTTCAGGTCGTCTCACCCGTTTGAACGCTATGATGCCGAGTACAAGAAGCTTTTCATGTTTGAACGGGTGCACCATGGGGAGGAGCTCCACATGCCCATCACAGTCATCTGGGGGGTGTCCCCCGAAGACAATGGCAATCCCCTCAATCCCAAGAGCAAAGGGAAGCTGATGCTGGACAGCAGTTTCAACATTGCTAGCCCAGCCTCGCAGGCCTGGATTTTGCATTTCTGTCAGAAGCTGAGAAACCAGACCTTCTTCTACCAGACTGACGAACAAGACTTCACTAGCTGCTTCATCGAGACGTTTAAGCAGTGGATGGAAAACCAGGACTGTGACGAGCCTGCCCTGTACCCATGCTGCAGCCACTGGAGCTTCCCCTACAAGCAGGAGATTTTTGAGGTGTGCATCAAGAGAGCCATCATGGAACTGGAAAGGAGCACCGGGTACCACCTGGACAGCAAGACCCCGGGGCCGCGGTTCGACATCAACGACACCATCAGGGCGGTCGTGCTCGAGTTCCAGAGCACCTACCTCTTCACTCTGGCTTACGAGAAGATGCATCAGTTCTATAAGGAGGTCGACTCGTGGATTTCCAAAGAGCTGCGTTCTGCGCCCGAAGGCCTCAGCAACGGTTGGTTCGTTAGCAACCTGGAGTTCTACGACCTTCAGGACAGCCTCTCCGATGGCACCCTCATTGCCATGGGGCTGTCAGTGGCGGTGGCGTTCAGCGTGATGCTGCTCACCACCTGGAATGTCATCATCAGCCTTTACGCCATCATCTCCATTGCCGGGACGATCTTTGTTACTGTGGGCTCTCTCGTCCTGCTGGGCTGGGAGCTCAATGTTCTGGAGTCGGTCACCATTTCCGTCGCAGTGGGCTTGTCCGTTGACTTTGCGGTCCACTACGGGGTCGCCTACCGCTTAGCTCCGGATCCCGACCGCCACGGCAAGGTGGTCTTCTCCCTGAGCCGCATGGGCTCCGCGATCGCCATGGCGGCGCTGACCACCTTCGTGGCTGGGGCCATGATGATGCCGTCCACGGTGCTGGCCTACACGCAGCTGGGCACCTTCCTGATGCTCATCATGTGTGTCAGCTGGGCCTTCGCCACCTTCTTTTTCCAGTGCATGTGCCGCTGCCTCGGGCCGCAGGGGACCTGTGGTCAGATTCCGTTACCCAGAAAACTACAGTGCGGTGCCTTTCCCCACTCCTTGTCTGCAAGTCCTGGTGACAAGCGACAAAGCAAAACACATACCATGAATGCATATCATTTAGATCCCAGGGGCCCGAAGTCTGACATGGAGCGTGAGTTTTATGAATTACAACCCCTGGCATCTCACAACTGTCATGCCTCTGAGATGACCACTTACAGAGAGACTCACCTCTGCTCCGAGCACTTCAGCAGCCACGCGGAGAACTCGGGGATGGCCGTGCCTGCCGCATACCAGCGGGTGAACAGCCACAGCACCGGGAAGGAGCCGGGCTCCGCCTCGTTACAGCCTGCCCTGGAACAGTGTGCCCTGGGGCACCAGCTCTTCTCCCTGAACCACAGCTGTAGCTGCCCTGATGCCTACAAACAGTTGAAGTACAGCCCACACTCCTGCCAGCAGCTGGGTGACTGCTTGTGCCACCCATGTGCCCCTTCCGCGGGCGGCTTTGTCCAGATCCAGAACGGCATGGCTGTGCTGCAGGCTGTGCACCAGACCCCCAACAGTTTTGTACATCCCTTGGCACACACCCACCACTGCCCCTGCCTGCAGGGACCCAGGAGGCTGCCCGGGCTGCAGAACTCTCGGCCCAGGAATTTCTCCCTTCACCCAGCCCAGCATATCCAGACCCAGGAGCAGACTGGGACAAGCAGTGGGCTCGGCCTCCAGAGCCCAGAGGGGCACCTTACAAAGATGGCAGAGCCACTGGCACCCGCCTGCAGAAGCCCTGCGTCCTTCATGGACGTCTGTGGGGACGCTGAGACCAGCCTGCGGGGACTCTGTAGGAACAGAGACGTCCGGGACATGGAGGGCGGCGGAAGGACTGAGTGCTCCGTGCATCAGACCGACAGGGCAGAGGGGAAGATGGGGCCAAGGCTGTCACCTTCTGAGGCCACTGTCAACTCAGAACATCCAGCTCGGAAGGCATCCACGTCCATATTGAACCATTTCACGGGGGACGCCAGCTATGTGTCTTGCCCAGACAGCCCCTCAAGCTGTGGGCGAATTGGCAGAGTGAAGTGCAGTTCTGTGGACTGTGAAATGCCAAACATAGACACCGACGTGCCTGCTGTCTTCACACACTCAGAACTTTCTGGTGAAAGCTTGTTAATAAAAACACTTTAATAAATAGACCATTAAACTCAGAACCAGTGTCTCTGTCAGTCTTTTGAAACAGCAGTGAAATTCAGAACCTTAGAAAGTGAGCCCCCGAATACAGTCCCCCAAAATAATTTTGTGAGAAATTATGGAACAGAGAGCAAACTTGAAGGAACAAACCCACACATCTAACAAGGAGGATTGGTGGATGATGGTTTTTTTTTTTTTTTAGTAGTTTCACACATTGTGGTCAGTTTCAAAAATAATTTTCATTCCCCTCCCATAGCAGTGAATCAGATTCTGAGTTTGAATGACCTAGGTCTCTCCGTCCTCCCCATTAGCCGTATTAACCTGACATCCCTGTTCTGGTGCATTTGGTTGGCAAGATTCAGGACTTCAAGTTGCTCAAGAGAAGTACTAGGAAACTGCTCAAGTTTTCAAAGAGCCCTTCAGCTGAGAGCCAGCTTTGCAAGAATTAAACACTAGGAGTTGCTGTTTTTAGTGAGGCCTTGTTTCCCAGTCAGCTGCCAGGCATTTTAATCACACATTCCACCTGCCTGCGTGCGTGAACTGTGCGTGAAGCCAGTGATAACGCTGATATACAGACTACTGTCTTTTCCAGATTCACCAAAAATCTCATTTGTTCAGTTATGACAGCTACTGGCCCAGGATCCTGGGCATCATCTGTGTCAGGGCGACAGTGATGTCAGTGGCACAGAAGAACAAGCATGAGGGGAGAAAGGATAAAGGCAGACTGATTACCCAAGATAGTACAAAGCGCTGAGGACAAGTTGCCAGTTGACAAAGATGGGCCCTCGTCAGGTGCCCCCAGAGTCCCCGGAAGCCTTCAGTGGAGGGAACTAGTTCGATGGAAAGTTTTCTTCCATCTCTGCCTCTAAGGGGGCAAGTTCAGGCAGCGGCTGTCTCCTGTTTTGGTGAGCCATCACAGTGTGTTTCAAGACACGCAAGGTGGATTTTCATATGCGGCTAACACCTGGAAACACAGAGCCTGCGGGCAGTGTCGTAAGTGGCTACCTTGTGTTAGCTCAGCCTGCAGTGACTGAGCTGTTGGAACGTGCCTTTTGGGTACAGCTCTGCAGCTGCCAGCCCTCGTAACTGCATGTCATCTGAGACTAAGTGCTTCACAGGCCAGCATGGGGAGAGGCCCTTCTCCTTCCTTTGGTGACTTAGCCTCGAATTTGATCCTCTGAAGAAAGCTGGTGGGAGTATTTCAATATGCAGTGTTCTTTACAAACATTCTATTAACTATTTCCTAAAATGAGTTTTCCAAATCAGATCTTTCGGTTAGTCTAGGGCCTGAACAAAGCTACCTAGAGTTGGAAGGGATCATTGAGATTGCGGAATCCAGCCCACCTCTGCCAAACCAGGTTTCTGTTAAAGTGGCTTTCAGCTTATGCTTGAATGCTTCTGTGACAGATAGCTCACTGGATGCCCTCCCTGGCTGAATGACCATCTGTTGGCCTGTAGTTTCTGTCCTGTAATTTTTATACCAGTTGGCCCTCAGCCTGTTTGCAGAAGTGAACACAAAACATCTCTGATCTTCCTTCCACACAGTAGACCTCCAGCTGTTTGGAACACAGTCACTGTGTCCTCGCAGGGATAATCCGCAGTTCCTTAGACTCTTCTTCCCGGATCGGGTTTCAAGCAGTTCAAATCCTGATGGAGCAGTCGCCCTCTAAGTGGGGTACCCAGGGCACTCAGATTCATCCCGAGGAGATGGGGTGACACTCCTGATAATTTGACTACCACAGCCCAACCAGTGACCCTGGAGTCCGTCCTGTTGGTGGCCCCATGCGGTGGGAGCAGTTACTGCTTCCCAGGGTTTCTTGGCTGCCAGGCCTGTCTTCCGTGTGCGGCCGGCTGGGTTCACACTGCCCACCTTGGCATTAGCAGTCTAGTACAATGCATCTGTGCCTCCCAGGGACCGTGCAGCTTCCGAAATAAACCATTGCCTTCCAGTCGATTCTTACTGCCTCATAGTGACTCTATAGGAGAGAGGTAGAACTGCCCGTCGAGTTCCCAAGGAGTGCCTGGTGGATGTGAGCCACCACTTCTGTGGTCAGCAGGTGAGCTCTTAACACTGCGTCACAAAGCCTCCTCATGCAGCTTGTCATTGTCAGATGCCATCAAGCCGGTTCTGTCCCTCAGTGACCCATGTACAACAGACCAAGACACTGCCCAGTCCTGCGTCGTCTTCACCGTCATCGCTATGTGTGGCCCACCGCTGCAGCCACTGTGTCAGCCCTGTTGAGGGTCTTCCCCTTTTTTGCTGGTCACCTACCTTACCAAGCATGATGTCCTTCTCCATGCTGTGATCCCTCCTAATAATGTGTCCACAGTGTGTGAGACACAGTCTCGCCATCCTCACTTCTAAGGTGCATTCTGGCTGTACTTCCAGGACAGAAATGTTGGTTTGTTTCCGCAGTCCACGATATATCCAGTATTCTTCACCAGCACTACAATGTGAAGGCATCAATGTCTCCTTGGTCTTCCTTATTCATAGTCCAGCTTTCGCATGTATATGAGACCACTGGAAACACCACAGCTTGGATCAGGCACACTTCAGTCTTCAAGATGACATTGTTGCTTTTCGACACTTGACAGGTGTCTTTTGCAGCAGATTCATGCAGCTTAAAACCCACTGACAATAAGTCTGTTCTCACTCATAGTGACCCTGTAGGACAGAACAGAACTGCCCCGTAGGATTTCCAAGAGGCACCTGGTAGATTTGAACTGCCAACCTTTTGGTTAGCAGCCAAACTCTTAAACCACAGCACCACTGGGGTTTCCAGCAGCCTAAACCAAAACAAAGCCAAACCCACTGCTGTTGAGTTGATTGCAAGTCATAATAGTACTGCAGACTGAGAAGAACTGCCCCATAGAATTCCCAGGAGCACTTTTTTTTTTAAAGACATCACTGGGGCTAGAAAGCCTCTCTTCTTTTAATTCTTCATTGCTGTGTAGTGAAGGTCATTTGTCGAGTTCTGTTGCACTAAGAAATGTCATCCATTGTCCTAGATCGTTTATAAAGCAAATTATACCCAGGTGGTTAAGTTATACTTTGGGAAAAGAGCCCTTGCCTTTCATTGTGAAACAGTTGTAACTTGCAAGGTATTTGATTATGGAATTTCCATACTGCCTGTGAGCGCAATAGAAGAAACAGGCAGTCTTCACAGAATGGCTAAATAGGATCTTTAACGTCCTGGAAGGTGTACCTGTTATCCACATGGCTTCGCCTTCGACCTTTGAGTCAGTATTACCGAATTTGTTTGTAACTTCTTCCCTGTATGGTCACTTTTTAAAGCCCTGGCTTGAATGAGAAGGTGGACATAGGCCAAGGGTGAGACGTGCTTCCCAGAGAAGAGCTGTATTTTGTGAAGTAAACTAAAGGCTTCAGCAGTGTCTCTGCACCTCTTGTGTGATGACTGTAGAACACACACCCTTCTAAAATGATGTTCTTGAGAGGCATGCTAAGCTGCTATTGAATTTCATTGCAATTAGTTACCATGCCCCAGCCTTGATCACTGTCAAGTTTAGAACCTTCGCCACCAGCTGTTGGCGTAGTCGTTTGACAAATGTCCTTCAGCAACACTGAGAAATGCTCCCAGCTCCTGGTGTCTCACGTGTGAACTATCTTTCCGTCAGCAGTTGGGCAGTTAGGCTCCTTTCTGAGTTAAGTCTCAGGAAACAGAGACTTTGAAAGCAGCTGTATCTTTTCACTTTAATGAGGAGAGTCATCCTAGAAGAAAAAAAAAGAAAGCTATGTATTAAAAAAAAAAAACAACTGAAGACTTTTTTTTCTTTTCTGTGAAGTTCAGACGCAGCCACAAAGTAGAAATACATTGTCATCATTAAGGATTTTTTTTTTCTTCATGCAGAAGGAAGTTCATGTTCAAATACCTTTTATGCCATTCTGGATCTTTCTCAATTTTTTTTGGCTGGCAATTTATATCCACTTGTTCTTACATGAAAATACAAGGCTTTTTGTAAAACAGCCACCTGTGTTAATGTTATATTTTCACAGTGACTTCAGAGGTTTTATATCTCAGTATAACATATATTAAAAATATATAAGTAATGATTATCCATGGCAGATTAGGAGACTCTTAGACCTTTTGTGCTTAACAATATGTAACTGCCCTAATTTTGGGTTGTTGGGGGAGGGGGAAGATGTCCTCTCCATTTTAATTTGCTTTGGAAATCAAAGTGCACTCAGCAAATAACCAGGACCAACAGAAAGTTTCTGTCGTCTCCCGAAGCCATCAGTTAAAACCTGACGTAAACAATAGCCATGCCAGCCATGCCAGCCTAACTCACTGGAGCCTGGTGGGTATTTGTTGCTCATATGTTGCAAACATATGTGGGGCCTCCTGCAGTGTGGGGATGTGACTGCTGATTCTAAGTCACTTCAGGGAGGGGATGTTCTGTGCTCAGAAGTGACAGTCCAAGAGAGGGCTCTTTCTGGCCTGGACGTTCTTCCAGGGTTTCATTTTAAATAGCCTTGAGACTTGTACGCTTCCTGAGTAAAAGAGAAGTCAGAGGCCCAGTTGGTCAAGAGTTGCTCTGTAAAGCCTACTGTGCTCAGTAGCATCACTAGGAGGGTGCAAACCACACCAAGTGACACTGTCAGAGAGGTGATACCCAAATGACTGCAAAATCTGTGTGTTTCAACAGAAATTTATTAGTTTTTATAAAAGTATCTTTGTAGTTACTTATAAAAAACATTTTTCATGAGCCTGGCTTACAAGTATCAGTACCCCTACAAGGCTAAACTGCCGTGCTGAGTTACTCCGTGACCACTGCTGCTGTGCTCCAGTGAGAGCTGTCCTGATTACTCAGTCACAGTGATGCTTTCATTCACATGGTGGTTGTGCTCCAGTGAGAGCGGCCGTTGTCGTCCAATCACAGTGGTGCTTTCATTCACATGGTGGTTGTGCTCCAGTGAGAGCTGCCGTTGTTATCCAATCACAGTGGTGCTTTCAATCACCTGGTTTCGTCTGCACTTGCTGAAAGCAAGCACATGCTGCTGTTTTTGTTGTGACCAGAGTTTGTATAGTTGCCGGTTTTGCCGAAATTGTCTGATGTTTCAGCGATGGTGGAAGCCTTGGTTGCATAGCGGTTAATGCTATGGCTGCTATTGAAGTTGGCAGTTCAAATCCACCAGACACTCCTTGGAAACCCTATGGAGCAGTTGTACCCCATCCGATGGGGTCACTATGAGTCAGAATCAACTTGATGGCAGTGGGTGTTGGTTTTCAGCTATAATACTGAGGTATTTAGCATTGAAGGGTGACACCAAAAGTTACCACACTGGTGACCCTAACCCTAGCGGCACTCCTGTATGTGCCCTCTTTGCATGGGTGTGAGGCAGCGGTTGACATCCCAGGCAACCCTCCCGCTGTTCTCACCCGACCCCTAAAGGGGGCTGTGTTTCTTGTGCACCTATTAGCCGTCCTATGATAGCCTGGCCCCGTGACGATCACACTTCCATTAATGCTCCTGACAACCGTGCATCTCTTAATGTGCCTGTGATACCCCAGCCCAGTGACAATCATGGTTCTGGTAGTGATCCTGTGACATCCCAGCCTGAGGACCGTGATGTTTTTATTAACACTCCTGTGATATCCCAGTCTGGTGACAGTCATGCTTCTACTAGTTCTCCTATGATGTCCCAGTCTGGTGACAATGGTGTTTCTATTAACGTGCCTATGATCATGGTTCTAGTAGTGATTCTATGATGTCTCAGCCTTAGGGACAATAGCCAAAGCCAAGTGCCGTCAAGTCGGAGTCAACTCATGGACAATGGTGCTTCTATTAACTTTCCTGTGATATCCCAGCCGAGTCACAATCCCAGTGAAGCTGGAGTCAAACTTCACATTTTCAAATCAGGGAGCAGAGCTGAACCTTGACGTTTACCTGTTCTAATCTTGTGGGTTTTCTTTTTTTTTTTTCCGCATAACTTTCTGTCATATAATCTACACTTCCTAAAAAGTGAAAGGCAGATAATTTTCAAAAGGAAATACTTCTCTCTGGAACCCAAGAAAGTTCTTATGAGAGCTGGTTTTATTTTGAGGCAAAGTGGTGATTGAAGTGGAACTTGCTGAAGCTCTCTCCCTTCACGGGACACATTTGATCAACAAGGAGACTTCAGCTTTGCTTTCTCTAAATGGGAAAGGATTTGCTAAATAAACCAATAATGCAAATAAGATCACAAAGAGCCAGGGCAGCTGGCCCAGGAAAGCAAACCTCCGGGGCTTAAAAAGTGATTGTAGTGTGTTAATGCCTTTGCAACATTATGCAATCACTTCAAATCTCAGCACTAAAAGGTCCAGGTGGATTATCTCCAGACAAAACTCTAGGAGATGTTTTAACACTACTTGAAAGTGACAAACTGCAGCTAGTTTTCGAGAGTCTGATGTATGGTCTTTCTGTGGCACTCACACCCCTCTGGTACTGTTCCCCTACTTGGGAAGCTCTCTGGTCCAGGGTGACTTTTGTTTCTCTGCAGCAACCCAGTGCTGGACTGGATGTAGCCTTAAGGGACGTGGCACACAAAGCCACAAGCTGGAGCCTCCCTCCAGCAAAATGTCTTTCCATGCAGAGGAAAGACTTTAGGGGCGGGAAGGAATCTCTGACTATTAGACAGCAATAATTTTTATTTGTTTGTTTATTTATTTATTTTGGTGTAGACTCTCCTGAACGGGAGTAGAGGAACCTCCTTTGCTCAAATCCATACCCCTGCTGGGGTAGGCTCTCTGTGCTTTCGCTCAGCACTGAGGCTGACCTTTGCATCTATCTCCCTAGATTAGAGTCATCTGATGATTAGTGTCTCCTCCTCGCTGGACTAACTCCCCAAGAGCAGGGGTTTTTCCTCTGCACACTGCTGTGTTAAGTAACAAAACTTCATGGAAAGCCCACTGCGTTCAGGGCACTGGACAGAGCCTCTGGTGACAGGGAACCCTGCCCTCGTGAGCAACCCAGCCCTTCCGTGCAAAACCCATGCACTCCTAGGAGGAAGGGCTTCCCAAGTTAGTAATTGTACAAGTGAGACTCAATTATTTGTTGTTTCTTTTTTGTTGTTGTGGAGAATATACACAACAGAACACACACCAGTTCAACAATTTCTGTGTGTATATTTCAGTGACACTGATGGCATTCTTCAAGTCGTGCACCCGTGCTCACCTTCCTCCTCCAAACTGTCCCTTCCCTGGTCCCACAAACTCACTGCCCCGTAAGATGCCTATTTAGTCTTTTGAGTTGCCCTTGTTAGTTTGATCCCATACAGATAGATCTGAAAAGAGCAGTGTGATCTTTTAAGAATGAAAATACAGGCAGACCTTTATTTCGAATGGGCAACATGAAAAATGTTCTAGAATTGAGCACCCTGAAATAGAGTTCAAATGGTCTCTAGCGTCCCACTCCTGTGTGAAGCCGCAGATTCTTAAAAACAAACAAGGCATTTGGAGTGTAACAAACAAGACGGAAACCTAGGTTGAAGAGGAAGCCCTGCCAGCCACTAGGACCTCAGCTTCCTGACCCTTCAGCTGAAGCAGACAAGGCCCACAGGGAGGCCACAGAGAAACATGGACTAAAGAGCTTTATTAACTGCTACGCTGTGACTAGGACTGTCCCAGTGCCTGTTACCCCACCTGTGTCATTCTCTCCTATTCATTAAAGCCCCTCCTGCAAAGATTGCAGGTCACCCTCTGTCAGCTCCGTCACCACCATGCCTATGCTTGTATTACAAAAATATATATACTGTATAGTATATAGGAAACCCTGGTGGCATAGTGGTTAAGTGCTATGTCTGCTAACCAAAAGGTCAGCAGTTCCCATCCACTAGGCTGTCCTTGGAGACTCTATGGGGCACTCCTCTGTCCTGTAGGGTCACTGTGAGTCGGAATGGACTCAGCGGCAATGGGGGGGGTATAGCATATAAATGTGTGTGTATATGTGTGTGTTCAGTGTGCCGATTTACTGCAAATGCTTTTAGTAAAAACTTTCCCTCCAGCCCAGCTATGACCAGCACTCTTTTCAAGTAAGATTTATTTCACCAGTTGTGTCCACGTCCACAGTGTTCTCAGGTATCACAGAGGTACATTCTACTCTGGCTTCATAAGCTAAATATTTTCAAGGTTATCCTTTCTGTTATAATCATAGAGCATTTTGATTGCTTACACATCACTTTTATGTACATTCTCATTTCAATCAAACCAACCAGCACTATAAAACCGACTGCTAGGAAATTTTCAGTGAATGAATGGGTAAACGGATGAAAGGGTAGAAGAATGTTTCCCCATTTTACAGACAGTGAAACAGAGGTTAAGGAATTTAACTTGATCACTCGACTAACATATGACAAGATAGGAATGTAGAGTTTTGCCCCTTATACAAGCCAACTATGATGAAATCGTTAAAAACATGGTTCATAATTCCTTGATATTGACTGATGTTAACAGAACATATATGGCCAGTCTCCTGATGTCTTTGATCACTAGCCTGTTTCTCTCTACTTAGTTCTTAGTCAAGGGATGTGTGTGCATATGTCTGTATACCTATGGAACCCCAGTGGTATAGTGCTAACCAAAAGGTTGGCAGCTTGAATCCACCAGCTGCTGCTTGGAAACCATGTGGGGGAAGCTCTACTCCATTCTATAGGGCTGCTAAGAATAGAAATCAACTCAAAGGCAAGGTTTTATACAACACACACACACAAACACACTAGCTCTGATAGCCCTGTGGTTAAAGCTCTCAGGAGCTAACCAAAAGATCTATACGTCGGACCCAGCAGCCACTCTGCGGAAGAAAGATGTGGCTTCTGGGAAGAAACAAACATGGTGTGGAAGTGTACACACACAAGGTAGCAAATAAAGAACTAGAAAGAAGTACATATACATGTATACAGATAAAAACCCACTGCTGTTGAGTCAGTTCCAATGCATAGCAACCTTATAGGACAAAGTAGGGTTCCCGTAATGCTTAGGAATTTGAAAAACAAAACCGTGCAGTGAGATTTCTAACATCTCTAATAAACCAACTCCTGCTGAAAACCGGCCGGAATAAACAACTATCTGCTGCTCAGAACTGGGACCAGCTGCAGGGAAGCTACAGGCTTGTATGCCAACACCTAAGACGGAGGTCACTGAGCCCCGGCCTCGTCAGGGATTCTCCTTGCACCCGCAGACCACTGCATCTTCTCTTAATAAGAACACAGACATGCTAGGAGCAGTGGCCTCAGAGCCTCTGAAGTGTCTACTTTCCAGCAAATGCCAGCAGTGGAGACAGCTGGACAAGAGGAGTACCTGTCAGTACAGAGGCTGCTGCTCTGCCTCCTTCCCCACGGCAATGGTCCATCCTGAAAGAAGAGTGTGAAGAGGAGGGGAGAAGGCATTGTTAACCAACTCTGGGTTTCTTAAGACAAGGTGGTCTGTTATCGTAAGCCAGGGACGCACTTATCTGAGACAGGAGTCCAGGCGGAGGTCACACGGCCCGCTGGGCCTGGTCTGGGCTCACACCTTGTCCACACGGATAATTAATCATCTCAGCTACAAGTTCCTGCGCACTGTCTTTAGTCACCTAGTGCTGCTGTAACAGAAATATCACATGTGGGTGCCTTTAACAAACAGAAGTGGATTCCTTCACTGTCTGGGAGCCTAGAAGTCCCATTCCGAGCATCAGCGCCAGTGGGGAGCTTCCTGTCGCTGCTGGCTCTAGGGGAAGGTCTACAGCATCAATCTTCCCCGGCTGAGGAATTTCTCACCTCAGGGCACCCAGGCCAAAGCTGCCCTGTTCTCCCAGCTCTTGTCTCTTCGTGGTATGAGGTCCCCCTGTCTCTTTGGTAGCTTCTGTCTTTCCTATCTCAAAAGACAAAATCTAATCTTGTGGCTTGAGTGCTGACTTGTTAACATAACTGCCTCCAATCCTGCCTCGTTAGCGTCTTGGAGGTGGGATCCACAGCACACGCGGAAATCGCGTCAGATGACAAACAGGGAGACAGTCAGACAATACTGGGGATCTTGGCCTAGGGAAGCTGACGTATATTTTTGAGGGACACAATCGATTCCACAAGAGTCACTCACTAGGCACCCAAGCCCTGGACCCAGTGTTTTGTGCATATCAATAATTTAACCCTCACAATGCCCCAGATGAGGTAGAGATGTTTTAGTCTTATTTTATAGAAGTGGAATGGATCAGTTGCCCTGATCCAGACGTGAGGTTGTTCTGGGGCTGGCCAGGACATTCTCAGTCCCCACCACTTAGGCCCCGGTCACTGTCTTTGGTCAGACTGAGAGTTAAATGACCTGCCCAAAGTCATACTTGACCAGATTCCCCTGCCTCTGCGAGCACTTTGCAAGATCGCCACCTGTGATCGCTGCTAGGTACCATTCAAGTGAGCTCTGACTCGTCACAACCCTCTATTCAGCACAAAGGGACACTGCCTGGTCCTGTGCCATCCTCACGATGGTCATGCTTGAGCCCATTGTTGCAGCCACTGCGACCCTCCACCTCATCGAGCATCTTCTCATTTACGCTGACCCTCTACCAGCATGAAGCTGTTCTCCAGGGACTGATCCCTCCTGATAACATGCCCAGTAGACGACGTTGTCTCAAGTCCCTCACCACCAAAGTGCCAAGGGGTGGAGACACATTCTAGACAAGCTCTGGATGCTTGGCAGGGAGTGCAGGGCAGTAGCTGCTGTTGGTCTTGACTCATCTAAATGCAGCTGAGCAACAGGCTGGTGATGAAGCCACAGCTGTGTACCTGGGGCTGTCATTTCTTGAGCCACTCTACCCACCCCACCAAAATATTTGCAAACTCATTTGGGCTCCAGGGCCACATGGAGACAACGCAGGCCTGTGCCTTGATGCCACTTCAGGAAGATGATGGGTGGAGTCTGGGGAAGTGGAAGAAAGAGCATGAGAAACCATTCCAGAGATCTTGGAATCAATCTGAAGAAGACGAGAGACAAGGACCTGCTATGGGCCTCTGTCCCTTTAGTGGTCGGACCCGAGAGTGTCCTGGCCAGCCGGCCCCAGAACAGTCCCAAATCTGGATCAGGCCAACTGAGGGCCCAACTCATCCTTTTGGGAGTATCCCTTGAACTTAACAAAGGCTTATTGGTGGATGGAAACCCTGGTGGCATAGGTTAAGTGCTACGACTGCTAACCCAAAAGTTGGCAGTTCTAATCCACCAGGTACTCCTTAGAAAATTCTATGGGACCATTCTACTCCATCCTAAAGTAACTGAGTCATAATTGACTTGACAAAATAGTTTGGGATTTTCTTTTTTCTGTATTGGTGAGTGGGTTGATTTTAAGACTCCTCAAAAGTGGCCTTAACCCAGTTCAGAGTCCTATCCACCACTCCCTACCCCTTCAGATCACCTCTGGTCAGGGGGCTGCCCAGGAACTGGCCAAGCTCAGCAATACTTTCCCAAAGCTGAGCAGCTTCCCCTGAAGCCATCTCTGTTTCTATGGGATCACCCTAGAGGGAACTGCTGGGGTGCAAGTCATCGTGGGTCCTTCCTTACTTCACACTTGTCAGAAGCAGGCCAACAGCTACTGCCAGCAGGGGAAAGTCGGAGGACTACCCTGGAGGGAAGCTTCTAGTTCTGCAGGTCACTGTGCTCTGGGGGAGCTGTGTCTCAAGGGAAAAGCCCAGAGCTGGAGTCCCCTCCACCGGAGTCAATTGCAGAGAGCTGGGCCAGTCGGTAGGCAGTTAGGGTTGGGGTGGGCTGGGGATTACTTCCTCCAAGGCCACATGAGGCTAGTCCTGCGTGTCTATAGCTCCCTAGATATGGTCACCAGTAGCCGTCTGTCTTACTGCGGTGGTTTGTGTGTTGCTATGGTGTGGGAGGAAACCCCAGTGGCATAGTGGTTAAGTGTTACATCTGCTAATCAAAAGATCACTGTTCAAATCCACCAGGCAATCCTTGGAAACTCTATGGGGCAGTTCTACTCTGTCCTACAAGGTCACTATGAGTCGAGACCAACTTGGTGACAGTGGGTTTGTGTTTTGTCTTTGTCTTGCTTCCTTTTTTTTTTTGTCTTTCTTTATGATACTGGAAGCTATATCACCAGTATTTCAAATACTGGCAGTGTCACCAGTGGTGGGTAGGTTTCAACAGGGCTTCCAGACTAAGACCGGCTAGGAGCGAAGGCCCGGTGATCCACTTGGGACAATGTGACAATTCGCTCATGAAGCCTGAATCACCAGAGAACACTGTTCGACAGAGTGCGGAGCTCCTTAGGCAAAAGACACTCCTGATACGCAGTGGTCGCAACAGGCTGGAGCGCACCAGCGATTGTGGGGATGGTGCCAGCGGGATATCCTTTTGTGCTGTGGCCTCCAGCGTTGCTGGGAAGAGCAGGCTAGACAGCAGCCCCCCACAAGATTCGTCATCCTCAATTTCGAGGCAGAATTAGTTTACTTCCATGATGAGCAAAGCTGTTTTGAAGTAGAAATGAAAACTGAAAGGTGGGTGACTGCCTGCTGAGGGACAGGTCTGACCATCCAGCCGGGACATGGGTCCAGCGCAGAGTCCGAGCTCTGGGGGACGAGGCTAGGTGAGAGATGAAAGGTGGGCTTTTAATCCAGAAGCTGAGGATCGATCCAGGTGCTCTGTTAGGAAAGCTACGTCTCTGAGCATTGTGATTGGCTGGTGACTAGAGGCTTGGCCAGTGACAGGAAGCTGCAGGACAAGCCTGGCTGGCTAGAGAGAGTTGGCATTCCTGGCTGACCCGCAGTGCCAGTTCCAAGCTCATGGAGTCACCTGCCTCTGTGCGTTGGTGAAGTGTCCTCTTGGTTGGGTCCCATTGTCCAGCTGGCCTGCCCCATGTCAGCTGGCTGGTTGGACAGTGGGACAGTCAGCCTCTTGTGTCACCCAGCCCCAGAGCTCCCCACAGGTGCAGAGCTACAGGAATGGTGGCAGGAGAGAGGCAGTTTTGTCCCACAGAAAGGCCAGGCACTCTTGGGTGTCCTTACAGGTGAGCCGGGGTCCCCTCTGTCACCTGCTTGCCTGCTGGGAGAGAAATGGAGGCCCCCTCTGCCCTCCTTTCTCACAAGCTGAAGGCCTCGTGCACAGCCACCTCCGTCCCTTGGGACAGAGTCCTGCAGGGAGGAAGCAGCAGCCTGGAGCCCAGGGGGAAACACGTGCAGCTGGTGGCCTGCGGGGGAGAGGGGCCGCTCTTCCGTATCTGCCGGGTGGGACCAGGGTGGGGCAGAAACAGAGGCTGCCCAGCACTGAAAATTCCTGAATGGGCTATTTCTTTGTGACTGGGCGGAAGGGATGGCCTGGCCTTGGTCCGGAGATGGCCCTGCTAGGAGCCTTTCCAGCCCCACAAGAGGAAGGGCTTGGCTCTGTGAACGGGATGGCCCAGGCTCTCTCAGGCCCTGATTTCCGGGGACAAAATAATGAGTTCCTACCAAGCTGACCCCACAGGTATCACAGTAGCCTGTGCTCCGCAGAGTTTAAATCGCTAGTTTTTCAGACCTAGTTTGCTAGGCCTGTCTTCTGATGGGCCTTTGGGTGAGCCTGTCAGAGAGCAGCTGAGCACCTTAACTACTTGTACCACTGAGCAGGAGCCAGCCAGACCTGGGTTCAAGTCCAGGCATCCCCCTCACCACTGAGACCAGAGCCACCTCCATTACCCTCTGTAAATGAGAAGAATAAAGCCAACCGTCTGGGTGGCATGGGCCTGTTGTACCCTGGACATCCAGACGCTGTGGTCACAGTCTCAGGGTGGCAAGATGAGTGGAGGTGACCAGACTCTTTCTGCCCCTCGAACATCTGCAGAGACATAGCGGCCACTTGACTTAGGGAAGTGGCCATTTCCCTATGGTGGCTGAGGAACCACAGGCCACAGCTGGAGCCTGGATGCAAATGAGAACATCAGCAGGGAGTCCGGCCCACCTCACTGGGTGTTCTTTGACACAGGCAAGACTCCTGAAAAATCTGCAGTCGCCCTGACCTGCAAGGACTCCCGGAAGATGCAGGAAGAGTTGGGCCTGACACAGGGCCCCCCAGGAGTCCTTTGGGACAGAGAGCCTCAGTCGGCAGAATCTAGCAATAAAAGAAGACAGAAAAATAGACGCATTTGAATTCTGGTGTTGACAAAGAGTGCTGAATCATCCATGGACCGCCCGAAGAGTGAACACGTCAGTGGTAGAAGAAATAATACTGGGCTCAAAGAATGGATTACCATTCTTCGAAGAAACACAACGCAAACCGCAATACTCTACAGAGGCAAACAACAGGGCCTCTTAGGAACATTGTCAGGAAAGACCAGTCCCTAGAAAATGACATTGCATTTGGTAAAGCAGAGGGCCAGAGAAAACCAAGGGAAACCCTCCGTGTGATGGGCTGCCACCACGATGTCCACCACAGACTCAACCTTAATGAGAATGGCGCAGGACTGGGCAGCGTTTCCTTGCTGCTGTGTGCGTACGGTCACCAAGTGACAGAATCCACCTGGCAGCAGCTAACAGCGATACCACTGCCTACTGAGCACTGGTGGTTGGCTTGTGAGATTGAAGCGCTGAATTTTTCATTCAAATGTGTTACCGTTTAAATGACCGTACATGCCTGGTGGCTTCTGTACTGTACAGCCCAGCTCAGGCTGCGCAGTGCTCCCGCTGTCTTGAATCCGGGGTCACCCTGGGAGCCCCTGAAAAGGAGAGGCTCAGAGCCACCAGCAGGGATGAGATTCAGCGGGTGGGAAGAAGCCCTGGCCGGGATTCTAATCAGTGTCCGGGCTCTGCCTTCCTCTGTCTCTCTCCCTGCCCCTGCCGTCTCGTGACCGCTTCCTATTCGGCTTCTGTCCTTCCATCGTAGCACTCTCTGTGAACCTCTCTGAATGGATGACCTGGGGTTGATGGACAAACCACTGAGGTGTCCAGACTTTAACATGAGATCTGAAGGCGTTTTAGTTACCCAGTGCTGCTCTAACCGAAATAGCGCAGGTGGACAGCTTTAACGCAGAGAAATTGATTTCCTCACAGCACAGTGGGCTTAAAAGTTCAACTTCAGGGCTTCAGCTCCAGGGGAAGGCTGTTTCCCTCTGCCAGCCTTCTCATCAGCCTTCCCCCAGACTAGGGGCTTCTCTGCACAGGGACCCCATGTCCACAGGGCATGCTGTGTCAAGTCTCTTCTTGTGGCATAAGGTCCTGTCCTCTCTGCTTACTTCCTTTGCCTTTCATCTCTTGTAAGATAAAACGGGGTACAGGCCACATTCCCGAGAAGCTCCCTGTACATTAGATCAGGGATGTGACCTGGGTGAGGGTGTTACAGTCCCACCCTAATCATCCTTAACATAAAATTGCAGTCTCACAGTGGAAGACAGCCACACAGTACCAGGACTTACCACCTAACCAAGTGGACATGTATTTTGGGGGGACATAACATAACCCATGCTAACAGTGAAGGTTTGAGATGGGGTCAGAGCATGGTGCATCAGCCTAGAGTCAGGGAGTAGATGGGCCTGGGCTTAGATGTCTCTCCTGGTGACTGGGGACATGGTGATCCATTCTTTGAACTTGAGTGTGTGAGTGTGTGTGTGCATGTGTGTGTGAGTGTGTGTGTGCATGTGTAAGACTCCTTTATAAGAAGACTATGGACAGTAAATGGCACACAATGTATGTTGTGAGTTGAATTGTGTCCCTTGAAAGAGAAGCTGAGGTCCCCGGCCTGGCACCTATGAGTATGACCTAGTCTGGACATAAGGCCTTGGAGATGTTTTGGTCTAACACACAGACACGCTGGAATCAGGTGGATTCTGATCCCTCACGAGTGGGGTCCTGAGACGAAGAAGCGAACCACAGACACAGGGAAAAACACCATGAGGGCAGAGATGGCAGCGATGCAATCCACAAGCTAAGGAGTGCCAAGGATTGGCACGAGGCCCCAGAGCCAGGACGGGGCAGGGGAGGGACTTCCCCAGAGACTTCAGAGAGCGTGTAGCCCAGTGACACTTTGATTTGGGCTTCTGTCCTCCAGATCATGAGACAGTAACTTTCTGTTTTTATCAGCCACCCAGTTTTTGGCAGCTTAATAGTTAAGCATTCAGCTGCTAACTGAGAAGTTGACAGTTCAAATCCACCAGGCGCTCCCTGGAAACCTTGTGGGGCAGTTTTACTCTGTCCTATAGGGTCACTGAAAGTCGGAACCGACTGCAGAGCAAAGGGGTATAAGTGAATCCATAGGAATCCAACAAACTCCAGTTCCCTCCGGCCTGTGCCCCTCACCCCCTGGCCCTACTCTGCTCCCATTCATGGAACAAGCCCCTGGGACCAGGCCAGAAAAGACAGCGCCTTTCCTCTTGTTTCTGTGACTGAAGCGCAGACCCTCCACCGGCGTCCTCTGTCGCTTCTCAGTAGACACTGCCTCGCCTTTCCCCTCGACAGCTTTTGAGTCTGAACTTTTAAGGTTTCTACAATCCGGTGCAAAGCAGATAAACCAAGGTTGGGGCTAGGAAAAGTCCTGACAGGGGCTTCCTCAGGGAGGTTGGGGGGTGAGTGTCCCAAGAGAGTCTGAAGTATCCCAAAGGCCCCTGAAGAAGCCAAGTAGGCAGAGGGTGGGAGCGGTTAACTTGGCTCTCTAGGTAAAGTCTGAAATTACAATGCTACCTGTCAGCGCATTGGGCTAGGCATTCACAGGCCTTAGAAAAAAAAAATCAAAGAACTGGGTGAAGGTTTCAGCCCTTTGCAGGAAGCAGGAAGGTATCTTGCTGGGGCCTGCTGCTCCTTCACTCCCGCCAGGCTCCAGTGCAAGGAATTAACCCCAGCGTCAGGTGCCAGCGGGCATTGCCCCAGATGCCTCCGGGTCCAGGCACTTCCTCCTGGAGAGCAGCTGGCAGCAGTTTCCTGGGCCCAGCCTATCTCAGTACCTGATAATTCCCTGAAACTAACCCAGCCCCAGCCTCAGGGCGACTCCCAGCTCGCTCTTCACCTGCCACCGGGCTCTGGCTGGGGTCGGTCTCAGGGCTCACAGCTGCTGGGCCATGGGGTGCTGTTCTCCCCAAGCCTGGCTTCCCAGCAGGGCAGCTGTCGTTGTCCTTTCCCTGCTGGCCTGGTTTGCACCCAGAGGCCCTGCAACACCCCTAAATGAAGAACTGGGGGCCTAGAGGGGCAGAGACAGGCCGGACTGAGGGCTCTCTGGTGCATCCGTCCCCCGTTTTGCAGGGACAAGGCCTCAGTCTCACGGCCTCTACACCCTGGGCAGAGGAGGGATTTCTCCTGTGACTGTCTGGCATGAGGACTCCATAGAAAAAACAGTTGGAGCTGGAGGCGGTCACACTTGTTCAGATTTCACACTGCTGTGATTTAGGGTTAGCGGGAAGGAGAGGCAGATCAGACAGGGTCTTCGTTAGGGACTCACCTCCCACGGGGCCAGCCTCGCTCTCCCAGTTCTTCTCCCACCTTACCCTCCTGCTCCTGGCCGGCCTCCCTCCCAGCCCATCCTTAGGAAGGAGCTTTCTGGGTCAGCCGGGGAATGTGCCCCACTGACTTCTGAAGCCCCCAGAGCTCGGTGGCTGTGAGTGCGGGTTCAGCAGACATCAGCAAAGTAGCCTCAGGGCTGGCCCATGGGAGAATGATGGGTGCTGCTGGGGTGGGAGCTTTAACGGACCATGTATTTGGGCCCCTTGAAACTCAAGCTAGTTATTTAAATACAATGAGTTTGTTTGGTTATAAAGTATTTCTGAGTTTGAGTCTTTGCTGTTTGAGCTACCATCAGTGAGAAAAAAGTTAAATATGTGAAGTATTTGAATTGTTTCTGTTGTGTGAGAGAGAATGAAAATATGTCAGTGTGTCTGGTTCCTCCTGTAGTGACCGGTACATCGTCTGTCCTTGAGAAGGAAGGCCTCCGCAGGCCCGCGCGTACACATCAGTGGTGTGCTGGCATGTGGCTCTCCGAAACAGCGACACAACAAACGAGTGACAAGACCTGACGTGTAGTATCTGCCACCTGCTGTGGAACTCTCAGGAGCCGTGTTGGGCAGCGGTCAAGCGTTTGGCTGCAAAAGGACAGGTCAGAGGTTCAAACCCCCCACATGCTCTGTGGAAAGAAGATACAGTCTTCTGCTTCCTTAAAGAGCTGCCGTGGACTTGGTTGTGAATACTTCCTCCAAAGTGGATTTCGGGTCACCTGTGGGGCCGCAGGGGCCAGCGTGGGGGCCAGATGTGCTCACGCAGTGCCCCCATGCCTGTGCAGGCGGCTTCGTTATTCCAGAGCCAGCTGTCACACAGGGCCTCCACGGACTCCCGGCTCAGAGCTGCAAGCCTGGACAGGAGGTGGCAGGTGCTGTCCCGAGGTCCCAGGACCCAGACATCAGCAAGCCAGGGGAGAAAAGTGAGAGGATTCTGTTGCGATGCCCACTCTGGCTGGCTTTTCCCCAGCTTGGCACCCGGCAGAAGCAGCCTGTGCCCAGAAGCTTGAGTGGAACGTCTGGTTCCCTGGAGGCAAATGAGTCCAGGACTGAGGCGTTCCGGGCTGGCTGGGGAAGGTGACATGCCGGAGAAAGCCGTGTTTCAGTCAAGTGAGGGCTTATAACAGAGGGAAATGGCAGGCTACGTGGGCGGAGGTGGCGTGGGTTGGATGAGGCTGGCTGATGCAGGCCACGGAGCAGGGACTGGAACACAGGGCAGAAGATAAGCAGGGATGAGAGTTGTCCGCAGAGGGTGGCTTTTCAGATTCCAGAAGTTACGGTGGACTTGGTAAGCCATTGTGAGCATGACATGCAGTGGGACTCTGAGGCCAAGTGGCCCCTGGATGGCACAAACGTTTGGTGCCAGGCTTTGAATCGACCATCAGTGCCATGAAAGAAGGGCCTGGTGGTCAGCTTCAGTAAACAGCAGCGCCGAGACAGCCCTGCGGCGCTCAGGCCTACCCTGTAGCCCATGGGGTCACCAGGAGTTGGCACTGCCCAGAAGAAAACAGGTTTGCATTTCTGGTGTTCTATAGCCAGGGCGGGACGTGACCGTCAGGAACAACAAGGAAGTCGAGACACTGAAGCAAAGGGGGCGCGGCAGCCACCCTCAGAGGTCTCCTTTCAGCCCCCAATAGAGCAGCTTCTCAAATAAACAACATCCCCCAAGAGAAACGTACTTCGTTAAATAATCAACTCGACGAGACCAAACAGTCAACATTTACTGAAAAGCAAAGAGGAAGAGGCCAGGAGGGGCAGGGAGACCAGATAAGCGGAAACAGGACGAACAGCCTGGAAACAGCAGAAATGCTCACCCACTGCCAAAACTGGAACCAAGTGTCACGGAATAGTGCATACAAAAGTTATTAAATGGGAATCTAATCTGTTGTGTAAACTGTCACCCAAAATACAATTTTTTTTTTAATGCTCTCCAACTGGGAATAGGAGAAAGAACTGTAGTGAGACATTTTCATTTTAGAAACAATGAAGCAAACTTCTTGCTGACTAAATAGATACCGTCCCCCCAAAAAACAAATAACAAAACAAAACTCACCGTCACTGAGTCTATTCCAATTCATAGTGGCCCTATTGGACAGAGTAGAACTGCCCCATAGAGTTTCCAAGGAGCACCTGGTAGATTTGAACTAAGGCCGCCATAGGCCTTAGTGACTGCACCACCAGGATTTCCATCTGGATAGCAGACAAGAATTATTGAAGGTGAAGGAGAGGGAATGTCAACACAAAAGCAGAGTTTCCTGGACGCAGTCAACCACTCTGAGGGACAGAGTAACAGGGGCAGGAGGCAGATGCCATGTTTTCAATAAAAGTTTAAATTACAAGTGAATTTTCCATTTCAAAATTTATTCTTACATTATTGATGACCCTGGTTATAATTCTCTCAGTGTGTCAGCGCTCTCCTTTCTGCTCCAGGTTCCCCAGGTCTGTACAGGTCACCTGGCTTTACCTGCTTTCCTCCCTTTGGTTTTTCTGGGAGTTGCCCATTTGCTCTCGTACTCTTGACTGAACCAAGACACACATTCTTCATGCGTGTTCTTTATAGCACTGCCTAACCTTCGGCTGAAAGGTGGACTTAGGGGGTGACTTTTGTTTGGAGTTAGCAGGATGTAGTGGTCACAGTCTCTGGGGTTCCACGCGTCTCTGTCAGACCAGTAGGTATGATCTTTTTTTGTGAATCTGAACTTTGTCCTTGTTTTCTTCCCACTCTGCCTGGAATCCTCCCGTGGCATTTGCTGGTAGGAGCCAGGCACCATCTAGTTCTGGACTCAGACTGGTGGAGGCTGTGATTTACACGGATCACTGGCCCTGGGGACAACTATTCTCTTTGTGTCTTCAGGTTTTTTTCATTCTCCTTTGCTGTGAAGAGGATGAGACTGATAGACGTAGGTTAGACGGCTGTTCGCAAAGCTTTTAAGACCCAAGATGCCACTCACAAAAGTAGGATGTAAAACATTTTCTTTATAAGCAGTATTAAGCCAGTTGACCTAAATATGAGGTTGGACAATTAAGTTTGTGAACTCATCTTGGAAAAAGTGCTACATCTCTCATTGCTGAATATCACTACTGTCCCCTTTGAAGTTGTCCTCTTTGAAGTACCCCCTTTGGGAAGTTGCACACCAATGCCAGCGCATAGGCCACTTTCAAAGCCCTTTTTTATAGAATGAGTTTGCAAACCTAATTGTCAGAACTTGTCCAACAGTGGCTCTGATGGACATTCCAGAAAGAGCTCCAAAATTGCTTTGAAGGGTGGACTAGGCACTGCCATCAGTGCAGAGCTTCCCAATGGGAGGACTTCGAAGGTAACCATTGTGGTATTCAGCAATGAAGACTGCAGCACTTTTTCTAAGGTGAACTGAACAACTTGATTGTCAGATCTCATATCCCTTCCTAGACTACTGTCCCTGGCCCTGAAACTCAGTAACTCCACCCCTCAAGGTGTCTGTGTGTCTTTAGGAAGCTTCTGTGCCTTTGCCTTGGTCAAGTTAGTGCTGACTTCCCATCTATTGTGTACTGTCTTTCTGGTTACCAAAGTTAACACTTGTTTACTCTGTAGTTAGGGATTTCCTCACCTTACCCCATCCCACCCCCCGTAACCAAACATCAGTTTTGTCTGTGTGTAATCATGAAGTTTTTATAATAATGGTCTCGTGTGATAGTTCTCATTTTGTGATTGCCTTAGCTGACTCAGCATAATGCCCTCCAGATTCATCCTTGCTGTGAGATGCTGTGAGGATTCCATTCCAGTTCTTTCTCATTGTGTAGGACTCCACTCTGTGTGTGTGTGTGTGTGTGTGTGTGTGTGCGCGCGCGCATGCGTGGGCCATGGTTTGTCCACTTACCTGTTGATCGGCACTCAGGTTGTTTCCATCTTTTTGCCTCTGTGAACAGTGCTGTGATGCACGTGGCTGTACACGTGTCTGTCTGTGGGACGGCTCTTAACTTCCCAAGGGTGCATTCCAGAGGGAAGGATTACTGGATCATGGAATATTTCTATTTCTAGCTTTTAAAAGAGGTGCCCTCGTTCTTTCCATCAGGCTTGTGCCCTTTTGCATGCCCACCCATCTCCCTGCGCTCTCTCCAAGATCTGTCGTCTTTTCTCTGTTTGATGAATGTCAGTAAGATGATGTCTCGCTGTAGTTTTGATTTACACTTCTCTAATGGCTAGCAAGGAAACCCTGGTGGCTTAGAGGGTTAAGTGCTACAACTGCTAACCAAAAGCTCGGCAGTTCGAATCCGCCAGGCCCACCTTGGAAACTCTATGGGGAAGTTCTACTCTGATCTACTGGGTTGCTATGAGTTGGACCCGACTCAGCAGCAGTGGGTTTGGTTTTGGTCAGTAATGGCCAGTGAACACAGATGATCTCTGTCATGCGTGTTAGCTGCCTGCATGTAATTTTTAGTGAAGTGTCTATTTGCATCCTTTGCGCATTTTTAAGTTGGATTCTTTGACTTTTTATTGTTGAAATGGGCTTTTTTAGGGGGGAGCAATTGCATTTTCTACTCTTTGGCCTGCTTCTCTTTTCAAAGGAGAGCTGGAAGCGGGTGAGCCTTGGCCCTGCCTCTCTCTGTGTGCCTGTGTTAATGTGTTTCCTGTAACCGAGCGGCAGCCCATTTACAGATCTGGAAAGGGTGGCAAGCCGCCTGTGTGAACGTCATCGTTGCATGACATAGGTTTGCACTGCAGCCCGCTGGAGACTCAGGGCCTGCTCAGCGTTGGCGGTCCCGGAGCAGCTTCCCGTGGCTTTGCACAGAGGGGCCTTTGTGCAGCCAGCCGCCCCCGCAGAGCTACGTAGCCACAAGCCTTGTGGAGGCGATGTGAGCAGAGGCCCCAGGAAGAGAAGCCAGGCCCAGCGCGGGGATGTGGAGGAGAATGTGCTGTTGTCGCTGTCAGCTCTGTCCTGCTGAACCTTAACTCACAGTGAACCCATGCACAACACAACAAAACCCTGCATGGTCCTGCAGATCACAGTGTCCTGTCTGCTGATGTCCCTGTGTCATCTGCAGACATGACATTGTGATCCATGGGGTTTTCAGTGGCTAGTTTGGGGACATCAATTGCCAGGCCTTTCTTCCTAGTCTGAAAGCTCCACAGGAACTTGCTCAGCATCCCAACAACACACAAGCTACCCTGACAGATGGGTGGTAGCTGCTCCTCAGCTGCATAAACCGGGAGTTGAACCCAGGTCTCCTGTGTGAAAGGTGAGGGCCCTACCGCTGAACTGCTACAGTCCTCATGAGGTCCCCTGTGATGACCAGATTGGTTAGCAAAGACAAGGCAGGTGGACCCAGAGATCCAGGCAGCAGGACTGGGGAGCCTGGGACAGCAGGCCGCAGAGGGGGTGGGCTGCGGGGAAGCCTGACGGGGACGACTGGTGCTGGACTGACAGCCAGACTGGGCGATGGGTCTCAGAGGGGCAGAATCTGACAGTGGCATGTGGAAGGCAGTGTGTCAAGGACCCCTGGGCAGTGTCCTAGGCCTGACCTACTCTGGTGACCAGGCTGGGGCTGGGGTGAGGCCAGTGAGGTGTCCATGGCACGAAATTTAAGAAGGTGCTCACACACGACCCCAAAGCCTCGGAGCGAGGGCCTCCTGAAGCTGTGTGGCCTTGTCACCTCACACCTTCGCCCCAGCCTCTGACTGTACCTTCTCTTGGACCCGGCCCTGGCGAGCCAGCCCTCTGTCTCCACCTAAGAGCAGAGAGAGGATGGATGTTGTCTTAGTCTTCTGGTACTGCTCTAATAGAAATACCAGAAGTAGACAGCTTTAGAAAGAGAAATTTTATTTTGTCATAGTCCAATAATCTGAAGGTCCATGTTCAGGCCTCAGCTCTAGGGGAAGACTTGCTCTGCTGGCTCTGGAGGAAGTGCCTTGTTGGGAGTGTTGCCCTGGACTGGGGGCTTCTGAGGCCCAGGGACCCCAGGTCCTTCCTGCTCCCTGCACTGCATCTTTGGTGGTAAAATACCCCCACCTCTCTGCTTGCTTCCCTTTCCTTGTAACTCTTTTAAGATAAAAGGTGGGACAAGCCACATCCCAGGGAATCTCCCTTTACATTGGAGCAGGAAGATGGCCTCAGGAAGGGTGTTAAGGTCCCAACCTAATCCTCTTTTAACATAATCCATCTGTTAACCATGGAAACCCTGGTGGTGTAGTGGTTAAGTCCTACATCTGCTAACCAAAGGGTTGGCAGTTCAGATCCACCAGACACTCCTCGGAAACCCTGTCGGTCGGTTCTACTCCGTTCTACACGGTTGCTATGAGTAGGTGTCAACTCGATGGTAGTGGATTTGGTTTGGTATGATCTATTAACCACAGGCAGAGACTAGGATTTACTGCATGGGAAAATCCAAAAATTGAGGGCAATCACAAATACTGGGAACCACGGGCCAGCAACACACAGTTTTGGGGGCGTGCGATTCAATCCATGACAGATGTCTTCATGGATTCCAGAATTAAGTGATCTCTTGGCCTGGTGTTGTGCACCCTCTAAGGGGGTCCTCGATGGCTCTTTCCTCAGCCTCTGTTCCCGGAAGGGCACCTCCACTTGCCCAGACACCCAGACAGATTCTTGGCCATCTACCCTGACCCGTCACCCCTCCTCCCCTGGACGGCTGAGCCGGGTTCCTGCCTGGTCTCCCCGTGTCCGACACTGTCCCCTCTAACCCACTCTCTGACTCAGCAGGGGGGTCTTTCTGAAAACCCAGACTCATGATGCCCCCCAAACCACAGGGCTCTAATTGAGAATGAAGGGAGAGGGCAGAACTCAGTCTGGAGAGGCCACCCTGTTCTCTGCTGAATTTGGCTCTATTTTCTGACAATAAAAGTCATAGACAGGCACACGGGGAAATGCAGAAAAATAAAGATTGCGCACTAGTTGTTTCTGTCCTGTGAAGCTCAGACAAGACCACATGGCTTGCTTTGCTGATGAAATGTCAGAGGAAAGTGACATGAGTCACTACTGGACAGAAGCCTCAAGGACCAAAGGGTGGTTTTCTGAGCTCTCTTTCCCTTGCTCCAGAGTGTCTGTCTGTCTATCTGTCACAGGCATGACCTCACTGGGGCTAGCAAAACCTCCTAGGTAAAGAATCATCAGGCCACCACGTCCCTGACCCACACCCTGCAAGAGCCAGTTGGCTTTGTACAAAGGGACATCTCTTTCCAGCACAGACACCAGTCCTGAGCCGCCAGCAGGAAATATGACAGCTCCATTCATGCCATCTCCCCTTCTGGAAAGACAATCCATTTGTTGAAAGCCCTCTCTTGTGTCCCCAGGCACCATCTCAGACGTGCGGGATGTGGAGCTGAACAAGACCAGCAAGGTTAGGTGCCAGCTGTTCTGGTGCTGGTCTCTACGGGGACGGGATAAAATGAGAAGTCCATTTCAAGTGGTGCTGAGTGTCTGGATGCCAGGGTGATGTGTGTGTGGTGGCTCAGTGATAGAATGCTCACCTTTCACATGGGACACCGGGTTTGCTTTCCAGCCAATGCCACTTGTGTGAGCCCCCACCTGTGTATCCGCGGAAGCTTGTGTGTTGCTGTGGCCCACAATAGCTTCCAGTGCAGCTCCAGACTGAGGTGCACCGGGTAGAAAGGTCTAATGACCTAACTTGGAAGATCCGTCAGTGAAAACCGTATGGATCATGACGGCCTGATCATAACCAATTATGGGGCTGCTGCAGCACCAGGCAGTGTGGCACTCCATCGGGCATGCACCTGCCATGAGTCAGAGGCCAAATGGACATCAGCTAACAGCTGTCCCGGGGACCACAGAGGACCAGCACGAGTGGTCAGGAAGGGGTTCTGCTGAAGACAGAGTCTTAGCCGAGTACCGAATCATCATAGAGGCCAGCCACACAAGGAGGCTGGAGAAGAGGGGCCCAGGATGCGGTGGACACATTTGGACATTTGAGGAACAGTCAGCCGTTAAGTGTGTGGCTGGAGAGTCGCAAGCACAGACAGCAGGAAGGACAGAAGACTGATGGGAGGCAGACAGAAGGGCAGATGGGGGGGCCATATGTGCAGCTGGGACTGAGTGCTGTGGGGAAGTTCTCTGAGGGCTTGTAACAGGAGAGTGATCTGTTGTGACTCGCCCATTCTGAAGGTTCCCCTGGCTAGCGGGGAAGTCCCATGAGGCTGGAGGTTCAAGTGGCCCCAGAGGTGCCTCAGAAGAGAGACCTGGCAAGCTGCTTCCTCAAACACCCAGTCACAGAACTTACAGAGCACAGTTTTATCTGACACACAGTTCTACTCAGACACATTTGGGGTTGCCATAAGTTGGAATGTTCTCTGTATCAACTGTTGTTGAAAGAATCTGTTATTGTGGACAATAGAGAAGAGATGGTCATGGCTAATGTCATGCGTCAGCTTGGCTAGGGTTTGACAGATACTGCACAATCATCCTCCGTTTTGTGATCTGATGTGAACAGCCAATCAGCTGAAAGGGAGTTTCTTTGGGGGTGTGGCTTGCATCCAATAAATATAGCTGATTGGACAAAGCTCTCTTTTGCTGGATCCTCCACCCAACTCAGCAACCTCTGACCTCTTGTTCTTGGGATGGCAGCAGCAGCCTGCCGTCTGACCTGTAGATTTTAGTTCCTCAGCCCCTGCAACCAAGTGAGTCAGGAGAAATCTCCTGCCTGACTCCTGACCCACGGATTTGAGAACTGCCAGCCTCCACAGCTGTGTGAGCCATCTCCTTGAAATAAATCTTTCTCTCTCTCCGTAGACGTCTACCTCTAGGTCTGTGCTTCACTGGTTTTGTGTCTCTAGAGAACCCAGCCTCAGACAGGGATGCTGCTGACTTTGGGATGGCAGTAGTGACGTGGCTAGAGACAAGCACCCTTAGAAATGACTGGGGAGACACAGCTGATGAGACTTGCCCACGAACTGAATGTGGAGGCGAGACAAAGAGAAAACAAGGATGAGGCCTGGACTTTCGGAGTAAGTCCCAGCGCCACTCAAAGCTGGACAGGAATTGTCATATTTCCTCAATAGCTTCCCTAGAAGGCGTTTCTTAATGAGAAAGATGGGGACACAGGGACCTGAGGCTTCTGTCTCCCTGGAAGGGTGTGCAATATGCTGTGGGACACAGTGGAGGAGGAAGGTGCAGAGACCTCCCACCCCGTGTCCAGAGCCCCTGGGCTATTACTGCCGGCTTTGGCACAAGTCTTTGGCACAAGCATCAGGTGACTCTTGAGAAGGTCAGGGGTTAATGTTGCCCCAAAGGCAGGCATCGTGCCCAGCCTCTGTGCAGGAATGTAGAGCATGTGGCCAGCTCTGATGGCCTGCTTGGAGTGGACTGGCCCCTGAGGCTGCAACAGACACAGGACTTGTTTGCCCTCCCAGGCAGGGGAGGCCCTGCAGGCGGAGAGTGGAGCCATCAGTTCTGAGCAGTTCTTCAGTGGACTCGGCAGATGGTGCTGCAGTGTGGCACCCTGAGAGACTGGTCGGCTTTCTCTGGATTTAGGGTCTGCGCTGGTCTCGGCTCCCTCTCCACTACAGGAGAATACCTGTCTTCACGCTTCTTCTCAAGACCCCATGAAGAAAATGACTAGCCCTAAACCAAACCCTTTGCTGTTGAGTCAATTCCAACTCAGAGCGACCCCATGTGGTACAGAGTGGCGCTGCTTGTAGGGTTTTCTTGGCTATCAGTTCCATGGAAGCAGATTGCTAGGCCTGTCTTCCACGGTGTTGTGGGTGCGTCTGAACTCCAATCTTTTGGTTAGAACCAGGCACAAGTGTCTCACACCACCTGGGAACTTTAGGATAGTGATCAGAGAACTGGTAACATCACTACTGACACTGCTGAGGCCAGATAGGGTGAAGCTGGGACAGAACCACTGGGAAAAGGTGCTCTGTTAAGACACAGGAGAACGGTTCCTTTGGTACAAGTTCCTATATTTAGTTGCTGGGTTTGAATGCAGTACTGAAGCAACCACGTAAGACATAGTCATGGACTTGGTGCATTTTCTATTTTTGTGTCTCTCCTCTCCTCCTTCCTCTTTAGACAAACAAACAAAAAACCCTGGGCTAAAAAATACATGTTCTCATTAAAAAATAATCAAATGATTCAAAGATGCCACAGCTTCTCAGTCTTGGCAGCCAGAGTTAACTACTGGTAACAAACATTTTTCGAGAAATTTTCCATGTGGAAGCAAGGCAAAATGTGTGTGTTTGTCTGTGCGCGTGTAGAGACAGAGAACACTGTAGTGAGAGAGAACACTGAATGAGTGAACACTGAACTAGCCTTGTTCAAACTCACTGGGAATTTTTCACCGTTCCGCATATGGGAACATGCTGTCATCGAGTGAATTCTGACTCCCAGCAGCCCAGTGGTTGGCAGTCCGAATCCACGAGGCACTCCTTGGAAATTCGATGGGGAAGTTCTACTCTGTCCTACATGGTTGCTATGAGTCAGAATCGACTTGACCGCAGTGGATTTGGTTTTGAGTTCTGCATATGTGAGAAACCCTGGTGGCCTAATGGTTAAGAGCTACAGCTGCTAACCAAAAGGTCAACAGTCCAAATCCCTCAGGTGCACCTTGGAAACCCTATGAGGCAGTTCTAATCTGTCCTAGAAGGTAGCTATGCGTCAGAATCAACTCAAAGGTAGGGGGTTTGGTTTGGGTTTTACATGTATTATTTGCAGTTGATTCTTACTTTTTGTGGATTCTGTATTCACAGATTGGACTATTTGCTAAAACTACTTGAGCTTGAAGGGAATTTGCAGGCAATGCACATAGGCAGGGCGAAAAAAGCCAACCCAAACCAACCCCATTGCTACTTAATTTAATCCCCACTCTCAGCGAGGCTATAGGACACGGTAGAATCACCCCGTTGTGTTTCCAAGGCCGTCAGTCTTTACAGAAACAGACTGCCACCTCTTTCTCCCAAGGAACCACTCACTGGTGGCTTTGAATAGCCAGCTTTTCGCCTGAGCAGCAGAAGGCTTTAACCACTGTGTCTCCAGGACTTCTTATAATACGTGCAAGGTCTGACAATTATGTCCACGAGCTTAACTGTTTTAAGTGCTAGACACCTCACTGCTGAATATTACCATGGTCACCTTGAAAGTATTCCCCTTGGGAAGCTATGCGCTGATGCCAGCACCTAGTACACCCTTCAAAGCAATTGTGGAATTCATTCTGGAGTGGTCACTGCACACAGTGGCAAGGTGGCAAGTTCGTGAACTTACTTGTACAGTTTGTCTGTGAGGGAGTTTTTAGCCAGCAAACAAATAACTGTATTGGAACACCTTCTCTGCTCACCTGATCTGGCCCCTCATGACTTTCTTCTTTACCCAAGGATAAAGAAAATACAGAAAGGAAGACATTTAGATGACATTCAGGACATCAAGGGTAATAAAGCAATAGCTCAGATGGCCATTCCAGAAAAAGAGTTCCAAGATCGCTTCAAAGGGTGGACTAGGTGCTGGCATCGATGCCCGGCTTCCCAAGGGGAGGACTGCGAAAGTGACCCTAGTGATACTCAGCAACGAGTAGCACCTTTTCTAGGATGAGTATGCAAATGTCATCGGCAGTCCTCGTACAGTATACTGTAAATACCAAGAATTCTCACGGGCTGTGTGGGAGACCCAGGTTTCATTCTCGGCCAATCCAGCTGATGTGCAGCTACCACCTGGCTGTCAGTGGCGGCTCAGGTTCTCCTACGATGTTGAACAGGCTTCAGCAAAGCTTCTAGACTAAGCATATGAAGAAAGGCCTGGTGATCCACTTCTGCGGGCCAACTGACACATCACAACAGCTGGATCCCGCTGAGCATGGGGTCTCCATGAGTGGGGCAGCCAGCAACAAGACTGATATGATAAACACATAATATGTTTATATAATTGATATATTTAACATGTTGGAAACCCTGTGAAGTGCTGTGGGTGTTACCCAGAAGGTCGGCAGTTCAAATCCACCAGGCACTCCTTAGAAACCCTATAGGGCAGTTCTATGGGGTTGCTGAGTCAGCATAGATGCCATAGCAATGAGTTACAGTAAACAAGATAGATAAATTTGATACATCTACCACATATATTGTAAATATTAAAAACCACAGATGGCAGGGACTATAAGGCTCTTTTGCATCATGCTTTTTTCATATAACACAACTTTTTAGCTTGTTGCTTCAGTTTTTGCAGGTCTACTTTGTTTTTTTCAGTGACTGGCTAGCTGTCCGTCCAATGGACGTGCTACAATTTACTTAACCAGTCCCCTACTAATGGATGGTTAGGTGATTTCCAGTTACCTGATGCTCTAAATAATGTATCAAAGAACAATGCAAAAAGACATGGAGTTCAAGTGTAATTTCCAGAAAAGTAGAATGAGGGAAGACTTTCTTCTCCTGGTTGATAAATGAAGGACCCAGGAAGGTGTGGCCTGACAGTCTGCAAGGACTCAAAGCTGAAATACGATCCCTGGCTGGTAAAGTTCTTAAGGTTTCTGGCAGGAGCACCGACATAGTCCTCTTATAATAGGTCATACTCAATGGCCATGGGACTCTTACTCCCGGTCAAAAGTCCCCCAGGTCAAGGCAAGAAATATGAGCTCGAGATTTTAAACTGTGAAAATAAGCTACTAAGAGCAAGAAACAGCAAAAGCAACAATCAGAACTAAACCTTTAAGAAAATCAGATCTTGAGATTGTTACACACATGTTGTAAAAACCCTGCTGGCGTAGTGGTGGCCCGGGGGTCAAGATTCCAGCTGCTCTGCGGGCGCCCCTCGGAAACTCTATGGGCCAGTTCTCCTCAGAGTCAGCTCAATGACAACAGGTTTAGTTGTTTGGTTTTTTAAATTATAAAACTGACGTTTAATATAATTACAGAAACTTGAAAGCCATATTGAAAAACTGAGAAGAGAGCAGGTCAATGGAAAAATAAATGAAAGGAAAGAAGCATAGCCAGCGGAATCTAAAAACAACACACAAAGAGTAAATAACCGAAAAGACAGTTGTCTGGAGAAGGATCTGTAGGAACTCGGCAGAACTTAGTACCAAAAATAAAGCAGATTAGAAATATGAAAAAGAAATTAATGATTTGGGGGACATTGTAAGACAATCTATACCTACGTGTAATTAGAGTTCCAGAAAGAAACACAGGAGCTAGAAGAGGCAGTATTCAAAGTATTTTTTTTTCTTCCCCCCTCCTGAGAATTTTCCCAACTTTATGAAAGACATGAAACCTTAGATTTAGAAAATATTAAATCACAAACATGGTAAATAAAAATAAATTTGAATCGAGATGCATGGTTATGGAAATTTCCTGCCAAATTCAATCCAAAAAATAAAACTCCACCCAACCCATTACCAGTGAGTAAATTCTGATTCATAGCGACCCTGTAGGGCAGAGAGAACTGTCCTTTAGGGTTTTCAAGGAGGGCCTAGTGGATTTAACTGCCACCTTCTTTGGTTGGCCACTGAATGTTTAACCTCTGCACCACTAGGATCCAGGGACTTCTTTATTCTGGTGCTAAGTACAGTAAAGCAGAAACAATAAAGATACACTCTTTTCATGAACAATGAAAAAAGAAGTGATGTATTTGAATTTTGGTGTTGGCAAAGAATACTAAACAGGTCAATGAATGACAGAAGAGCGACCAAATCAATTTTAGAAGAAATAAAACTGGAATGCGCTTTAGAAACAGTTTGGTGTAATGTTGTCTCACCTTCTTTGTCACCTGTTTATTTTTTATTGAATTTGTTACTGTTACAGAATTCTCCCATCCCACAACCACACCTGAGAATCCAAACAAAGCAAAGGTGTTATGAAGAGCCTCCTTGTCTTGCTGATTTTGAGTATATCATCAGAAGACCAACCCCTAGAAAAATACATCATGGTTCATGAAAGACAAGTTTGGGCAGGATCAGCTGGATTGACCCAGTAGCTCCAACAAGACACTTGCACACAGATCTTGAGGCTGGCACAAGTCTCAGCCACATTTTCTTAAGTTATACACAAAGTCAACCTGAGTTGGACCATACCAGGTGGCAACTGACAACGTTTTCACTTAGTGCTTTCTATTTCTTCAAACAGTGTTTATAGGGTGGTCCATACAGATGCCAAGGGTGAGGCTTTGACCCGTGAGAAGATGCATGTCCAAGATTAAGGGACCACTTTCAGACCAGCTCACTCAGTTGCAGACACTGCTCCCTTGCCTCCTGGGCTGGGACCCCTTTTGCTCTGGCCTTCTAGAAGAAAGTTAACTTTCGAGTTCTTTGGAAGCCACCTCCAACTACAAACAGTGGGCTCTGTCCCACAGGGTTGCTACGAGTCTGAATCGACTCCACAGCAATGGGTTTGCTTTTTGATTCAAGATAGGGGCTGGGAAGGAGAAGACTGCCCCATGTAGAGGGGGTCCCGGGTTGCTGGGTCAGTTTACATCAAGACCTCCCCACTGTGCCAGGGCAACTGGTGATGCCTCCTTCCTGCCTGAAAGGAGCTGCCTGTTGGGGTGCAGGGAGAAGCATGGGGCCTTTGGGGAGTCCCTACAGCTACTCTGGCTGTGGGTCTGCCTGAGCCTGAGCAGCCTTTGATGTTCAGGTGGGTTTGACAGACTGTGCAGACAGTTGTCACTAGTGCGTAAGTGCCTGTAAGTAGGCTCTTTGAAGTTTCTGAGGCCTTTACTATGTTCTTGGGGTTGTCTCCCATTGAATGAGGGACCCAGCTGATGGGGGCACTTATCGTGGAGAAAGAGCCGAGCTGGTGACTCATTCTAACAGCTCTCTAAGGGACATCAGCGTGGCTGTAGTGTCTGCCAGGGGGCATGGTGAGAGAACTTTGGGTGGCTACGGGTCAGGTCCTGTTTTGTCACATGGTGTTTGTCATGAAGTTGTCCCTAACAGGAGCAGGGTGTCCAGCACGCAGGGGGCAGGAGTGTTTGTAGTCAACAAAAATGATCCAGGAGACCTCAAACTTGCTGGGAGTGAATACCTTAAAATTTCTCAAAAAAAGCTAAAGGAAGGTGTGAGGTTTTTGTTTGTTGCAACTGGACATGGTGGGAAAAGGTTGGAGGCGCTGAACAGGAGGGTCTCGTTGACGGGCACTTGTTCTAGCTGCCTACTGTCTGAGCGCCCCTCCTGCTTGAAGGAAATCCCCAGACTGAGGTAATGCCACCTCTCACTACAGAAGCTCAGAGCGCTTGATACTCTCTTTCTCAGCCTCGGGTAGCTGGACCATGACGATGTCCCCTAAACACAGCCAACCAATCAGAGGCCTTTGACACTCCTTCTGAGTTTTGAAGACGTGAACAGAGCCTCTGGGTCAGTTAACTCGAACTGGTTGCCATGGAGTGGATTCTGCCTCATGGTGACCCATGGTGTGTCAGAGCAGAAGGTGCTCCATAGGGGTTTCGGTGGCTGGTTTTTTGGAATTAGATTGACAGGTCCTTCTTCTGAGGTGCCTCTGGGCTCACCTGAGCTGTCAACATTTCAGTCAGCAGCTAAGTGTTAGTTAAACATTTGTGCCACCAAACCGGGAGCCCCTAGGTCAACAGAGACTTCTTTTTACGGTGGCTGTGGCCAAGTGGAGGTCTCATTGCCCAATGGCTGGTGCCTAGCAGCGAGTGTTGGGGCAAGTGTCCAGGCATGGCTAATGACAACCTCAGTGGACACTGCAGCCACCTCTGGGCCGGGAGCATGTTTTCCCGACTTCCCGTGGTTCTCTGGGCTGCCAGTCCTCCTCCGTTTCGTTAACCAGGGCCAGTGCCATTACTGAAGGCATAGAACCCTGAAAGGTACATTCCAGTCTGTGAGGTTCCTTTCCATCTCAAAAACTTCATGAGCTTAAGAACTGTCCTTTATGCTGTTTACTTTTTAATGGTCAATTACCTTTTAATTCACAGCCCCCAGGGTACCATTGCTTTTATTTTCCTAAAGATCAATTTTATTCTACTCCAAAGCACAAATTTTCACATACATTTTAATGATTTGGATAGCGTTACCTTTGAGCAAACTTTGGATGAATTTGAGAAAAGTAAATATATTAGAACTGAAACACAGACAATCAAACAGGAGGCACCCAGACGTTCAGAAGCACACATACAGAAGTGGTCTGGTCGACGAAATTACTGGGTGCCTTCCCTATTTGAGAATTTATCAACAAACGCCAGTTCTTCTACTTCTCTTTCCCACAGAATTCAAAACCAGCACAGTCTAAACACAGGTACACGGACAAGGCTTGGAGAAAAGCTATGGGCCCGTCCTCCCCAAGGCAGGGGGCACAAGCTGCGTGAGAAGGACCAGTTTTCAGATCTCCCCACATCCACCTTAGTTCCCCAGGCTGGAAAGGACGTCAGAGATCCTCTCATCCAATTCTTTCATGTAACTCTCAGGAAAAATTATGAAAGACCTTGCATGAGGGGAAAGGTCTGGATTACTGAGAGCCCTGTCTGAGTCACCTTCTGAGTTCTCCCTGCCCTCCGTTGTCTCCCAGGCATGTAACAGCTGTGTTAATCGTGGAGAACTCATAACAATGCAAATGACTGTTGCTCATAAAAAAGCCAAGTACTTGTGCACGATGGCCTGCAGTTACTGCTGACCTGTTCTGAACACTGGCTTTGTTCCAGTATATTTCTGCTTACATGTATTGAACCAGTAACATCTGACTCTCCCATGAATCCAAGGGTTAAAGCGTTTGACCTGTTCGTTTTGTGTCACTATGAATCATGGTTGTGTCCTCTGTCTTAGTCACCTAGTGCTGCTGTAATAGAAATACCGCAAGCAGGTAGGGCTTTAACCAACAGAAATTTATTCTCTCATAGTCTATGAAGCTAGAAGTCTGAATTCAGCGTTCCAGCTCCAGGGGAAGGCTTTCTTTTTCTCTGTTGGCTCTGGGGGAAGGTCCCTGTCATCAATCTTCCCATGGACAAAGAGCTTCTCAGCACAGGGATCCCGTGTCCAAAGAACACGCTCTGCTCCGGGTTCTCTTTCCTGGGTGGTAATGTGTCCCTCTCTCTCTCTGCTGGTTTCTCTTTCTTTTTATATCTTAATCATGATGAAACACGACATGGAACACAGCCCAGGGAAACTCTCCTCACATCAGATCAGAACTCTGACTTGAGTGAGAACATTACATCCCAACCTCATCCTCTCAGACACAGCCTAATCTTGCCTCATTACCCACAGGCAGGGATCAGGATTTACAACAAACACACTGGAAAATTTTATCAGATGACAAAACGGAAGACAGCCATATACTACTTGGAATCATGTCCCAGCCAAGTTGGCATGTATTTTGGGGGGACACAATTCAATCCACGACGCCCTTGTTTTATGTAACCCGTGGCTCTGTGAAGTCAGCGGCTTACTCTGAGTTACTGTGTTCACGTGGCTTCTCCGCAAAGCAGGAGCCAAGACGGGATCAAACCCTGCAGTCTTGTCTTGTCAAGTCCGTTCTGACAAACAGTAGCCTCAGATCTGTCCCATGGGGTATTCTTGGCTGTCACCTCTGCTGAAGCAGATCATCAGCCCTTTTCCTTCTGCTGTGCCACTGAGTAGGCTGGCACCACCAGCTCTTTGTGACCAGCTGGGCACACACCACTGACATCACCGAGACGTCTGCGTGTCTCTTATTAGAGGGATGGCTATGGGGAGAAACGGGGAGGAGGCTGGGAGACGCTAGTCTGACCTCTGCGAAGAGGAGGGGTGCGTGACGTGACCTCACCTTCAGCACTCTGAGGAAGGCTCACCACGGCCATCGGGAGTCCAGAGCCAAAGTCAACACTGAGAGGAGGCTCCTGTCCCCGAGTCATCTCGGACGTCCTCAGCGTCACTTACCCCCATTTGTCTGTTTTGTGCGCCACCAGTAAGCAGGCCTGAACATTTGCAGTCTTCTCTGGGTGGGAGAGGGGATTCTGGAAATGGCCACGTGATAGTCAGTCTGGGACATTGCCTCTGGCGGGCGCAATTACTCTTTGACCGTAACACAGCACTGTTTCCAGGTAAGTCCACTGAGTCTAGCCCCACTTCAGGCTGAAAAGTCTGCTTCCGAGGCCACCAGGAAGTCAGTGGAAACCGTGGTGATGTAGCGGTTAATGTGACGGCTGCTAACCAAAGGGCTGGCAATTCAGATCCACCAGGCATTCCTTAGAAGCCCAGTGGGGCAGTTCTACTCTGTCCTATAGGTTGCTAGGAGCCAGAATTGACTCTATGGCAACGATGGGGACGTTCTTTCTTCCCTCCTCCCTTTCTCTCTCCCTCCCTTCTTCCTTTGTATTTTTTTTGTGGCAGGGGGAGTGAATGTTCCCAGAGTAGCTGTGGTCTGGGTTGGATGTGTTGGGAGAGGCCAGCAGGAACCAGCTGCTCTCTGCCTTCCAAACAGCTCGCTGCCTTGCAGCACTCCTTGGCCTGGAAGAGCAAGGATGCCTTCCAGATGTAGCCAGTTTATATCAATCCATGGAAATCCTTTTGGCATTTAGAATTATAAGGCACCTTGGATGGACCCCAAGAGCATTCCAGCCTTCTTTAAAATCCGCTCTGTACCAAATCCACCAGCAGTTGCTGTCAAGTGGACTCTGACTCAAGGTGCCCTCTCCTGTGTCCGAGTAGAGCTGGGTTCCAGAGGGTTTTTTTTCAGTGCCTGAGTTTTTGTTCCCCAACCTTGACAGACACCTGCCCATAACAACCTAGAAGGCCATATTTGAATTTTGACTTCTGGGTTCTTTGGCATCTGGGCCAGAGTTTGAGGTGCTAGAGTTGATGGCCACAGTCTACCTCCTCGACACCACCCCACTCTGCCAGCACCGCGGGGGCTGCATACACGGGGGAGGGGACCCTCTGGTGGTAGCTTGCTTGCCCCCTCCACCTCCTGGGAGAGACAGCCTGGAGAAGGATCCCATGCAGGTCCTGGAAGCTGACCCAGGCTTATGTGGGTAGGGAATTTGGGAGTCTTGGGTCCGCTGAGCACAATCTGGATTTTAGAAGGCAGGGCAAGGGTTCTGAGTGGGCACATCCTGTTGGCCCTATGGGAAGAGGTCTGGCTGGAATCCTCTAAAATGTAGGTCTCAGGGCAGGAATCCCTCTTGTCTGACACCTTGAGAGTGTGGTTGTAAGGCCCTGCAGGCAGTGGGCACAGTCCTGGCAGAGCCTTCCATTGGGATGGAATCTTCTGGGTGGAGACCCCCATCACCATAAGAATTCTTACTCTCCAGCTTCTGCTTCAGAACCACTGGGCTCAGCTCTACACCTGGGATCCAGGACTGTGACTGAACACTGGTGCTCAGCGGTAGGATGCTTGGCCTCCAGGCCTCGGTATTCGATGCCTGGCCAATGCATCTCAGATGCAGCGATGACCCGTCTGTCGGTGGGAGTGTGTGAGCTGCTGTGATGCTCAGCTGGTTTCCATGGAGCAACCCGACTCAGGCCAGGAAGGGCTGGAGATGTACTTCCCCCCTGAGCGAATGAAGACTGATGAATCACAAGGCTCCAATCTGCAGCTGGTCACAGGGGTGCTGCGGGGCTGGATGGCCTTTCACTCCATGGTGACAGGCTCAGCAGCTGACTCACAGACAGCAAACCACCCCCACAGGACGGTGAAGCCTTGGGGCAGGTCCCTTGTGTTTGGTGCTGTCCAGGCCTTGTGCAAGGGGACTGAGACAGAGAATGACTACCCAGTGACTGCCATCTCTTCCTTGTCATGTTTCCCTTTAAAATTGACTTACGTGTCTTCCTGTCCATCTGTCCTCTTCCTTCCATGGGCCTGGCACTTCTGTTTTTGAAGGCCTGGGCAGGGACCAGGGAAGGCAAGCACAGCCAAATCAAACAGAGTTTTATCTGCCTCCTTGGCTGGTGGTCCCCGCTTATCTTCCTGCTCCAGCCTCCTCTCTCTGCCGGAAGGTTGGGCCCTGCCTTTAACTCTGGGCATCTCCCCAGAGAGAGCGGGGTGGGGAGCCCCAAAAGAGAGTGGTTAGCTGGCTCCTGGAAACTGAGGGGAGACTTATTCCGTCTCCTCAAATTGAAATGAATTTCTCTCCCTGGGTTTTCTCTTTGGGAATGCTTATGTGTGGGATACGTTTATGACCAGATCCTAAAAAACAGTCCCAAAGTCCAACCCCCAATAAAGCCCTCATTTAATTTTTCTCACATTTCTTGCTCAGCTGTCAGACCCAGGCGTGGCAACTGGCGCTGTTTTCCTGAGGGCACTGCGGGCCCCTTCAAGGGTCTCGGCCTGTGCAATGTGTCTGCCTCTACCCTCAGCTCAGGCCTCTGAAACAGCAGTCACCACGGTCACCTCTGGCATCCTGCGTTGTCCACAGACACATGTCTGTTCCCTGTTCTCCATCTATAAGCTAGTCACTCTGCTTAGAAGAAGCGGGCTTTGACAGCAGGCTGTGAGGCCCCCCAGAGGGGTGCTCAGAGGGGCAGTAGCTGTGGGATGGTTAATTTTATGGGTCAGCTTGGCTTGGCTGAGGTGTCAGTTATTGGTCAAACACTAGTAGTTGTTGCTGGGAAGGTATTTAGCTATGATTAAGATTTATAATCAGTTGACTTTATGGAAAACAGATCACTCTCCATAGCATGGGTAGACCTCATGGAATCGTTTGAAGATTTTAAGAGCAGAAACTGATGTCTCTTGAAGAAGGAAAGTATTCTGCCTCAAGGCTGCAGACAGAAATCCTCCCAGGTTTCCAGAGCCCAGTCAGCACAGTCATTAGGAGCTCAGGCTGCTAACCAGATGGTTGGCAGTTCGAATCTCCCAGTCACTCTTTAGAAAACTTATGGTACAGTTCTTTGTCCTGTAGGATTGCTGGGAGTCCAAATCCACCGAACAGCAACTTTTTTGTTTTTAAACCACGTTTCTAGCCTGTCTCCTTTTCCTATAAATTTCAAATTCAAGATGATAATATCAACTTCTACCTCTATCTCCAGCCTGCTGGCTTACCCTGCAGATTTCAGACTTGTCAGCCCTCGTGAGGATGTGAACCAGTTTTTAGAAGTACATCTCCCTCTTCCTCACTCTCTGTATCTGTATCTCTCTACCTAGCTCCTGCTGGTTCTGTTTCTCTGGAGAACCCTGAATGACACAGCAGCCTTTCTTCTGCGATCAGCTCGGAGCCAGCGAGGTGCGGAATGGGCTGTTCACTGGCTGTGTCCACGCAGCGTGTGCTGACAACACGTAGATTCACGGACTCACTGACTCAGAACATGAGAACTGAAAGGAGCCTCGTAAGTTACCCGATTGATTTAACCCTTCATTTTGCAGAGACGGAAGATAAGAAATGAGTTGCCCAAGTTTAAGATTTAGAAACCTTATTGAACATTCTGAGGTTTTCAGGCCAGACAGCCTCAGAGCCACAGAGTAATGGAACTTGCGCTTCTCCAGTGGTTTGATGATAGAATGCTTGACTTCTGTGTCAGAGACCTGAGTTCAATTCCCTGCCGGTGCCCCTCACGTGCAGCAGCCACCACCCTTCTGTCAGCAGCAGCTCGCGTGTTACTGTGACGCTGAACAGGTTTCAGACTCAGCTAGATTAGGAAGGGAGGTCTGGTTTCTTCCAAAATCTCTCCCAAAACTAGCCAGTGAAAACCCTACAGCTCACAAGGGCCTGATCCTCAACCCATCATGTGGACGGCACAGGGTGGGGTACAGGGGTGGCTGTCACTTAGGGGCCATTAGATGGCAGCTGACATACCACCAACAGCTGACTTTCCCAGAGTCGTTTGCTGTTCTCCTGTCCTACCGAAGAGAGAGAGCTGGCCAACAGAGACACTGACAACACCCTCCTGACCCAGGACCAGCTGTCTCTTAGACTCTCAAAGGGGGATTGGATGGCACTCCACAGAAGGGTTTCGGGAGAGAGCTGCTGACATGGGGGTGTTGGAGATGGAGCCTACAGAGATGATCAATAAGGTATGGGAAATCTCTGCAAGCCTGGAAAGGGGCAGGAGTCTGCTTGGGTCCCCAGAAGAGGGGAGAAGGTCCATTGGTCACCAGGCCAGGGCTGGGAGGAGAGCAGGATCTTAGTGGGGAACAGCTTCAAGGCCACCCTCACCCCAGGACTTTGGTCCTTGGGGAGTCATACCCGTCTCCACCCTCCCCAACTCCCTGAGGCCTGCACATGGCCTTCTGGGAATCACAACCAACTATACCAACTCCCCGCTATTCTTTCCAGAATGGTCCATTTGTCTTCTCACTCTGATAGAAACCTGGCTTTTCCCTAAGGATGTGTATCCCACTGAAACCTTCTCAAGGGGAATCTCTCGTCTGCCTAGAGGCTCAAGCTGCTGAACCTGAGGAGACGCAAATGTCTCCCCTTCTCCGCCCTGCCACCTCCCCTTCCCAGATTTTACCTCATTTCATCAGAGAGACTTTCTGAGATGTCATGTAAAGCTGTTCACTGACCCCTTGAGTCCTTCCCCCTCCTCCTGGATCACTGTCGGTCTCCAAGCCATTGCTCCTGACCGCCAGGAGGGTTGTTGCCATACCCAGGCCTTGAATGCCGCCCTCATTCAAGTTGGCCCCCTGAACTTGATCCAATCCTAGACTCTGTCCTTGCCAATTCAAATACCCCTCCACGGTCACAGTCGAAAACCACAGCCCCCCAACGTCTTTCCAGCTGACACTCACTAGCATCCACTCCTCTACCGCACTGGGGTGACGTCTGTTCATCCTTCTACCTTCTCACTGTTCCTTGTCCCTGCATGGGTTTTCTTCCCTTCTTTCCTAGCAAGGGTCTTGGGGCCCATTTCTATCTTTACCTTTCTGCAAACACCTCACCTCCCTACTCTCTTGGGCCAGTCACTTAGCAAACCCCTCCCCCCCATTAAACCCAGCTCCCCACTTCACTGCGCCTCAACACAACATAGCTGGGGAGGACGCCTGCCCTGCCGATCACTGTCATCTCAGATGGGTGACCGCAGCCTGCAGGGGGCCCCAGTGCCGGCTCACGGCAGGTCACTGTCCCACCCTCCTAGGTCATCGTCTCACGCTGGATGGCTCTCACTCCTTCCGCAGTTCTGCCCCTTGGCTCACACTCAGCAGGTGGTTCAGTGTCTGTGCTGTCTTCCGCTGCTGGCTAGTCCGCCCCTCCTCACCTCTGGTGGTGTGGACAACAGAGCAAAGCGCTTGCCGGGCCTGCGTCGTCCCCCATCCACCGTGGGCTGGACTGCCTCGCTCCATCGGGATCACCGTGGCTGATACTGGGAGGCACATCACTAGGCCTTTCTTCCTAGCATGGCTTCACGTGGAAGACTTCGTGAAACCCGTTTAGCAACACAAAAGCCTCCAGCTGGCCACAGGGAAGGAGAGAATTCTGTCGCTGAGCCACCGTGGCCCTCACTGTCTGTATTAGTAACTGAGAAACTAAGTGCAGTTGGAAGAGACCTTCCACGTGCCATGACCAGCATGTCTGCAGCCCTCCCTCGCTTGTACCCAGCCGTTCCATCTTCCCCCTTGTTATGATGGAGGAAGTGTCCAGCGAAGGACAAATGTGTGTCTGTACTGGGTTCCCGGCTCAGTCAATATCCCCTTCCTAAGAGGTCCTTCCAGTCTGCACAGAAACCTGTTGTAATAGCTCCCATTTCCAACAGTTTTGCTTGGCTTGATCTCTGCTTCCAGCCCCTGACCCATTTCTTTGCCGCTTCTTAAACAAATGCCCTGAAAAGTGTGTTCACTTGCCATCTCCGATTCCACTCCTTTCATGTTCTCTCTATTTTGACTTCTTTAACTGAACTATTAGTGTAATACGGTAAGGTACACAAATCTTAAGTGTATAGCTCAACAACGTTGTAAAGACGTGTGTTGCTGCAGTTGTTTGTTGCTGTTGAATCAGCTCCAACTTGTGGTGACCTGTGTGTAACGTAACAAAATATTGTATGGTTTGGTGCATCTTCACAGTTGTTGCTGTGTTTTACCCTATTGTGGTAGCTCTCACAGAGGGGGTCCCCTGTTTTTGTTGACCTTTAAGCAAGCGTGAAACGATGGTCTTTTTGGTCACTTCATCTGCGTGTGAAAGCTGGACAACAAAAAGGGAAAGATGTATACATCCAACTCATCGTCACCTAGATTAAGACGTTAAACACTTCCAGGTCCAGGAAGCACTCTGCCATCCATGTCCCTTCCCAGTCAATAACTTCTCAGCTCCACCCTTCCCCAAGAGACAACTACTCTTCTGGACACTTGGGGGACTGGCAGGTCCTTGGGCAGTCAGCAGAGGTCCTGGCAGAAACACAACGAGATCATCAGCCACACAAGTTAAATCCTGTGGCCCAGAGTATTTCCACAAGGAAGAGGCAGTGCCCCAGGAGGGGGTCCCTCTGTGGTCAGATATGTATATGGATGGACCCAGTGCTCCAGGAAGGCATAGCCTTATGGGAAAGACACCACGGTGGAGACACTGAGCAGAGATGGCCCTCCGTATCCCCGGGTGCTACATCGGCAGATTCAGCTAAACATGGATAGGAAATATACAGGAAAAAAAGACGTTTTCTTCACTGTCAGTATTCCCTAAACAGTACCATGTAACAGCTATTCACTTAGTGCTTACATTGTGTTGGGGACTGTAAGTAATCTAAAGATGATTTAAAGTATCCAGAAGGTGTCCACAGGTCACATGCAAATACTTTGCCATTTCATGGAAGAGGTGCGAGCATCCACAGATGTTGGTACCCTTGGGGTCCTGGAGGCACTCTACTGTAGACATGAAGAGACAACTGTGTTATGGGTGGTAGGATTGTGGAGATTTTCAAGAACTTGGTGCTTTTCAAAAATAAATACATTGCCCTGTTGCCTGTTCCAGCAAAGAAACACTGGTAGTTTATTGGGTTTTCCTTAAAATTCAGTTTTTTTCGGGATATATTTGGAAACCTAGCTTGAATTAGTCCTTGAAATCTAGTGAACAAATCACAGTTTTGGGAGCAGACGTTAGAAAATTTGTGGTTGAAGTTAAAATCACATGTTCTTTGATTCGTGGTCTAAAATTAATTCCACTAAACATTTCACACTTTCTCTTCTGTAAATAATTTCATTCTACATGCAGAATTTCCAGCACAAATCTTCTGTTGATTTTTGTTATTTCCGTATTTTTATCATTCTTGTTTTCATGTTTATGTTTCTTCATTTAATAGGAACCCTCCTTACCAGTTCCCTACACATCACAACACCGTTTCCAGTGTCCCATGACTACCCATGGAAACCCTGGTGGCCTGATGGTTAGGTGCTGCGGCTGCTAACCAGAGATTGGCCGTTCAAATCTGACAGGCACTCCTTGGAAACTCCCTGGGGCAGGTCTAGGTTGTCTATAGCATTGCTGTGAATCAGAATCGACTTGACGGCAGTAAGTTTGGTTTTTCTGTGTGCCACTCCTTATACTCCACTTCTTTATCCATTTGGGGTTCATTTGTCCATATTTTGAAACATATCTTCTTTTAATTCCTTCAGAAATGTTGTTTTCACAGTGAAAAACTTTCTGAGCCCTTGCTTGTCTACTACTGGTCTCATTTTGTACCAGAATGGTCTTTTATCCGGGTATTGAATTCTAGCGATGATACTTTCCCATAAAAACGTAAAGATCTGGCTCTACTTTTATTTTTCTGGTCTTAGAGATAGGAAGTTTTACGCTTGTTATAAGGTTCTGGCTCTTCGTGGTGAAGCCTGTGTTGTTTTGACTTCTTCTTGGCCCCCTCTCAGGGAATTTTTCATTTTAATAGGGTCCAGAAGTGACATCAATCTATCTCTTGGTACATGTTGAGTTTCCTCATTTCTGTCTGGATTTCTGGGACTTTTTGATGTCATGGTGAGTGTCCTCTTAACTCTGAAAACATTACTTCTCTTCTTGTTTTGATTGTATCATATCATTGAGCACATAGCATCTCTATAGCTGAGTAAACTTAAGACTCTGACTTCCCTAAGGGAATACGCTCTTGGAGGAGCAAGTTGCTGGATTGCCACACATATTTCTACCAATCCATTGGGAAGATCTGGGTTAAGTGGACACCTCCATGAAGAGCGCCATCTGTTGACCAGAGTGCTTTCTCCAGCAGTGGAGGAGGGAAGAGGTCATGGGAGAGTTAGGACGTGTAAGAAAACTTTGAAGAATTAGCATCAATTGCGAAACATGATTCCTTTATGGGAGAGCCCACGGGTTTTGCCTGAAGCCAATGGAAATTTGAGGGATCATAAAAAAGTTTCAGTAAGATTTTCCACTAAGTGCTGTCCAGAAACTCATGTTGGAGAGGCAGATGAAATCAGAAACTCTGCCCTGGTGGCACACTATGGGGGCTTACTTAGGGGACAACATTCCACACAGCCATCAGCAATGATGACAAGGACATTTCTCTATTTATTACATATATATATAGTTATATATAATGTACTATCTTCTCTCAGGACATGGTTTGTGTTTTATGTTCTTAATAGTGTCTTGATAAACAGATCTTAATTCTAATGAAATCCATCTTATAAAACTTTCTTCTGTGGTTAATTTTTGTGTGTCTAATTAAACAATTCTTTGCCTTACTGAAGATCACGGGGATATTATTCCATGTTTTCTTCTAGAAATTTTATCTTTATTATTATTTTTGACATTAAGTTTATGATTCATCTGGAATTAATTTTTGTGTATAGTGTGAGGTAGGGATCAAAGTTTTCTTTTTTCTTTGTAGCTATCTAATTACTACCGCACTATTTTTTGGAAAAGATCATTTATTTCCCCCTTTGAATTACAGTCATAACCTAAGGATTATACACTTTTTGGACTTCATATTCTACTCCACTGGCCTATGTGCTTAACTGTGCACCAGCATCACATTGTCTTAATCACTGTAGCTTTGAATTTAATTCTGCACTTTTAAATTTAAAACATACATAACAAATGTGTTTTCCAACTTTGTATATGTTTTCCAACTTTGTTGTTCCTCTTCAAAGTATTCTTGTTATTTCAGGTTCTTTGCACTTTGATGTAAATTTATTTATTAATTTTTAATTGTGTTTTAGGTAAAAGTACTTCCATATAAATTTAAATATCAACTTCTTGATGCTCTAAAAAATTTCTCCAGAACTTTCATTGTGATTTCATTGGCTTTATAGATCTATTTAGGAAGCATGGACATAATGCAAACACTGAGTCCTTCCCAGAAGACAGAAAGACCCTTACATAAGACCAGAAGAACCAGGTGATGCCTGGCCACCACCAACGACAGCCTTGATAGGGGACACAATTTAAGTCCTTGACATAGCATGAGAAAAGAGGCGTGCAGCTCAAGAACTCTACTAAAAGTCAGAACTGATGATTTGATAACCTGGAGGGACCCTGAGAACATGGCCCCCAGACTTACTGCTGCCCTAGATCTAAAAACCAGTACTGAGGTCAACACTTCAGACTAAGAAGGCACTGGACTGGGAACACAGAGTGAGTATGTGGTATGTGAACTTCATGGTTTTATACATTTATAGAAGGCTGTTTTACTGATTTCTTTCTAAAGGAGAGAGGAGAGGATGGAGAGGAGGGGACAGGTGTTCCTTGGGAGGATACTAGAAGTAAAAAGTGAAAAGGAAGCGTGTGCTGACACGGGGTGGAGAGAGCAGATAGAGTTGTGGAGAGGCTGTGTGGTGATCAGGATTATGTCAACTTGGCTACTCCATATTTGGCTGCTGTATTAAGTGGCAGGGCGGGGTTTGTGGTGGCTCCCCGCCCCTGGGCTCTCATCTCCCGACCTTCACTACAGCTGCTGGTCTGCTCACGTAGCCAGGAGCTCCTGCTCTCTTCTTCCAGTGTCTGGTTCCGGGACTTGAACTAGCAGCTGTTGGACTCACCAGTCCTTACAGTTGGCGCTTGAGAGTCCTGTTCCCTGACCTGCCGATCCTGGGTTCGCCAGCCACTGTCGCTTCGTCTCGCCACCAGCTTGGTATCCACTGACCTACACAATCGGTGACCTAGAACTCTGGTCTCTGACCTGCTGACTTTGGGTTCCTCAGCTTCCGTGGCCACGTGAGGCTTGTGCCAGAACTTGGGACATTCAGCTTCTGTGGTTACATGAGATGTTTCCTATATCTGTATCTCTCTATCTATCTATCTGTCTATATATATTATAAATCTTTCCTTGTACCTACACGTGTTATTGGTTTTGCTTCCCTAGAAAACCCAGCTTAAGACAGGCTGGTTTGCAAAATTGACTTGGATTATATACTTTCACTTCATCATAATAAAAAAAATAAAAAAATAAAACATCAAGCTGAAAAGTAAAAAAGAAAAAACAATTAAAAAAAAACCTGAGTCTTTCAATTCATATACATAGTATGTCACTCTATTAATTTAGGTCTCCTTAATTTTCCTCATCAATATTTTGCAGATGTTTAGTGTACAGGTCATATACATCTTTTGTTAGACATTTGATGTTATTTTAAGTGACATTATGAAAAATTTCATTTCCTAATTGTCTTGGAAACTCTATGGGGCAGCTCTACTCTGAACTCTAGGATCACTCTGAGTCGGACCCGACTCAAAGGCAGTGGGTTTAATTGTCAGTAGCATATAAAATTCAATTATTTTTTATATTGACCTTCTATGCAGTGACATTGTGAAATTCACTTATTAATTTGAATACATCGTGGATTCTTTCAGATTTTCTATGCATACAATCGAGTCATCTGGTAATAGAGACAGTTTTATTTCTCCTGCCCAGTCCCTACAATTTTCTTTCTTCATTTTGTTTGGCAACACAGTGTTGGATGCAAGTGGTGACAGTGGGAGTCTCATTGTCTGTTTCTCAGTAGAAATGGTTAGGAAGTGCTTTAACCGTGAAAGGCTTCCTCTCGTGCCCAGTGGAGGAACTGTGCTTGACCCCATCCAATGTCACCTTCCCTGCAACATGACAGCGATTGCGTCAGCACCACCGGAGAGCTGCCAAGGATTCCATTAGGGTTTGGATGTCTATAGGTCCTTTGTCTCCCTGCTGGGGAGGAAGGGGAGATATTTTTACTGCTGTTATAGATGGAGAAACTGGGTCACCGCATTAAATCAAAGCAGAAGGAGGACCCCAATCCAGCCACCTTGCCTGCTGGCCCACTGGCCATTTCCTGGGCGAGGCTGGTCTGAGGCCATCTATAGGTAGAACTTGGCTGGCTTTTTCACTTGGAGTCCAGCTAACCTGTGAACAGAATTTTTGAGAGCTCCAGAAACAGTCTTGTTTTTCTGACAATCACCACGTCAGAGGCTACCCAAACTTCTGTCACAGGGACTCATTCCAGCAGCACGAGAGGGAATATAGACACCACTCAACCTCTCTCCCCATTTGGAGGATGAGGACACCCTTCTTGGCTTCAGTTCTCTGCACTGATTTCAACTGTCGGTTCCTTAGAGGGCTTCTTGTTGGTCCTTGGCTGAACTCACGAGGAAACCTGTTTGTACGATAGTGACGCCTATAACTTTTCTTCTGTCATGATTCACTTATGAAATGTGACAAGAATCAGACAGCTCATCATTGGCCTCTTTTCCATGCCTCGCCATCTGTCCCATTCACGAGGTGGGGAGTTGACTTCGTGTGAGCAAGCTGAACTGAGTCAGAAGAACTGGCTTTGTTTTATAGCCTCTGTTGCTTCCTAGACTAAACTGAGAGCAAGTCTGAGAGTCGTTCACCTTGTCTTCTGTCTGCTGGCTCTGCCCGCAGCATCTCTCATTGTCCCGACTGCTGGGACCCAAGTGCAGCATCTGTCACCTGGATTCCTGGAATAGCAGCCAAACCTGCTGTCATTTCCCTTCCACACATGGCCAGACTGGGCCGTCACCTCGCATGGACAGCCGGGGCTGTCTCGTCACTTGGACAACCTGGGCCACACTTACAGAGCTGGCCTGGGCTGTCTCCACACACCACGAGCCTGAGCCATCTCTACTTACAGCCAGCCTAGGCTTCTCCACACGTGGCCAGTCTGGGCCATCTCATAGAAAGGTCTTCACTGGTTCCCATTTCACTCAGCTCACCAAATTTCTGAGCACACCTTGCCTGGTGATGCAGGAGAGGGTATCTCCCACTCTGCGTCTGACCTCGTCTTGTTCTGTCTCTCTGTGCTATGACTGTGCTGGCCTCGTGGCTGTCCCACCAGTTTTCCATGTATGCACCCACCTCAAGCACTTGTGCGCCTTGGGTCTGACTCAGTGCGCTCCCCCGACACTCAGCAGCATGGCTCACTCCCCCAGGTCTGCAAGTCGTCGCTCAAAAGTCATCACACCACCCGGCCACTTTGTCTGAAAAGCTCCCACTCCCACTCTGTGTCCACTGGCCTGGCTTCATGTTTCATCGACTCACAGCTGCTGTGGGATCAACTCTGACTCCCAGTAACCCTGTAGATACCAGAGCAGAACTGGGAGTATCCATCCAGCAGCTGATATTATGGAAGTAGATCACCAGGTTTTTCTTCCAAGATGCCCCATGGTGGACTCAAACTTCAAACCTTTCAGTCAGAAGCCAAGTATGTTAACCATTGGCACCACTGGGAAACTATTACGTTTTATGGTTTATGTGCGTCTCCCTCCCCTAGAATGTAAGCTCCTAGTGGGTAGGGACTTTGTTCATGTCTCTGAGTGTCTAGCACAGCACATGTTAGGTGCCGTCAAGTCAGTTTTGACTCCCAGGATCCCATATGACAAAGTAGAATTTCCCCACAGGGTTTTCTAGGCTGTTGGTTTAAAGGGAGCAGAAGTCTGAGTCTTTCTACCATGGAGCCACTGGGTGGGTTTGAACTGCCAGCCTTTGGTTGGCAGCTGAATGCTTAAATGTGTCACCACCAGGGCTCTTGGCAGCACAGAGTAGGTGCTTAGTAACTATGTGTTGAATGAACGTATGACGAAGTCACAGAGGCCGTTGGGAGCAGTGGTGATCACTACTCACATTTGAGACAACAAGTTTGCATTAGAGAGAAAGAGAGAGTGCAGCGGAAGATCCCATGGGTGAGCAGGGCCTCAGCCAGGCCCTGGAGACTCTGGCATAGGCAGGGGCTTGGGAAAGAAGATCGACAGATAGCAGACGGGTGGGAGACCCATTTGTGGAGCTCAGAGAGGCAGCTCTGTGTCGCATTAAAATATTTGTCAGTCTCCTTGTTACAAATTCCTCGAAGCACAGCTGACGTGCCATTCACCTTTGTATCGCGGCGCCAGATACAGTGCTGCCATGGAAAGCACGCTCAGTAAAGACTTCCTAGTCGGTGGGTGAGGGACTGAACGAGCAGTTGGTGTGTCCCAGCCACATCAGGACAGGAACAGCACAGCTCACTGTCAGCACTGTGAAGCACGGTTACTCCAAATGTGTCCCTGCCCTGAGCTGGTCTTTGATTCCCTGGAATGTCTTGGGAGTCTGAACAAAATGTCGTCTCCTGGGTCCTTATGCATCCTGGTGCTGGTGGCTGTTTCCCCTCCTCCCCTGCCCAGTGGGTCAGCTGTGGTGACATCTCATGTGGCAGACAGCACTGCAGTCCTGTGAATGGATGGGTGCTGTGACAGGTGCTGCTGAGCTGGGTGTGACTGCCCCCACTGCCCCCCAGGGTCTGGTCATAGGCTGCTGGTAACCTGGGATGGAGGGGGGCGTCTGCGTGGGACCACTGACACACTGATTGTTGTGCCGAGGGGACCCCCTGGCCCTGATGGTGGGCGTGGTCCTGCTGCTGGTCACGGTCAAGGCTGCTGGTGCCAATGCTGGGGAGACTTGGTGCTTCTCAATGGGTGCTGTTAGTTGCTGTCGAGTTGGTCCCATGAGTTGGTGATTCCAGGTGTAGGGAGAACTGTCCTCCACAGGCTTCTCAAGGCTGTGACTGTTGGAAGCAGACTGCCTGATTGCCTGTCTCCCAAGGCGCCTCTGTGTGGGTTTGACCCACTACCTTTGGGATGTGGTTGAGCAGTTAACTGGGTGTGACACCCAGGGAGACCTTTTAAATGCCTAGTGTCAGTATTGGGGAGATTGGCTTAGAGCTCTGTGTGGTTCAGCAGAGCCAGGACAAAGAATGGGCAGCACACTGAAGATGGTAGACGATGTCCTCGGGACCCAGGGCTGGAAGATTCCTGCCTGGGGTGGGCAGGTGAGGCGGGGAATGAGGGGGCTCAGTGGACCCTTCAATTCCCAGCACCCAGCTGCTGTGGTGAAGACCGGTCTGGGTCCGCTGCAATCCGGGGCCACTAATATGTTTTAAAAATGGGTTTCTACTCTGCTCTTGTTCAAAAACATTCAGCTATTACACATACAGCAAAAGTTCCCCTTTGCCTACCACCCAATCCCACTCTTCCACAGAGGTGCTCACTATAGCCAGATCTTTCTCTGTCCATGGACATACACACACACACACACACACGTGCATACATACACACATAAGCACGTGCACATACACACACATGTACAGACATACCCCTGTGTACACACATGCACGCACGTTTACACACGTGAATATGCTCACACACATACACACACATGTGTGTACATGCTCACATGGACACATACACACGCACACGTGTGCACACTCATAAGCACACACATACACGTTGTTCTAGATGAATGAAAAAGGACAGAGGCTGAGATGCTGAGTCCCATCCAAAAAGGCGTCTCGCCTTGTAGCTGGGTGGGCAACACCCTGAAGATAGTGGGCAATGTTCTCGGGACCCGGGACGGGGAGACTCCTGCCTGGGGTGGGGTAGGAAGGTGAGGTGGGCAATGAAGGGGCTCAGCGGACCTTTCTGTTCTTAGCACCCAGTTTACATACCCCCTTCCTTTGTCCCAGGAAAGTGCTGGGGGTGATGGTAGGGAGTCCAGTTTTACGTCAAGACAGAGAGCGTGGCCTTGGGAAGGTCTCGGGGTCTGATTGTCCTCACCTGTAAAATGGAGATACAAGCACACAGCAAGATTGTAACCATCTTGGGGTTGTTGTGAGACGTGTTGTCATGGATTGAATTGTGTCCTTCAAAAAGACAACCAAAAACAAACACAAACACGTGTAGTCATTTGGCCGGGCCCTGATTCCTGGCATAGTGCCATGCTCCTATAAGTTATAATTCTGCCTCTGTGATGTTGGTGAGGGAGGATGGGCAGCAGAATGTCCCCCGCAGAGCTCAGAGACCTGCCAGGAGGTGTGAGGGGCCCCTCCGCAGGCGAGAGGCATGAGAGGGGCGTGGCCTGTGCAAACGAGGCTCACTTGGCAGCTGGACCATTCTTCCTGTTTTTTCACATGCTCCCAGTAACTTGGAAATCCTGGTGGTGTAGTCGTTAAGTGCTACATCTACTAACCAAAAGGTCAGCAGTTCAAATCCACCAGGCCCTCCTTGGAAACTCTATGGAGGAGTTCTACGCTGTCTGTAGGGTCCCTGTGAGTAGGAATTGACTTAACAGTGGTGGGTTTTTTTCCAAAAACTTTAAAAAAACAAACCAGATGCCATCAAGTTGACCCAACTCCTGGAGACCCCAGGTATGTCAGCACAGAGCCACCCTCTGAAGGGTGTTTAAGGCATGATCTTTCAGATGTAGGTCACCAGGCCTTTCTCCCAGGGCACTTCTGGGGGAGACTTGGCCTGGCAGCCTTTCAGTTACGTGTTGCAGAGTTGGCCATTTTCTCCACTCAGGGTCGCCTCCCACTGACGGAAGCACCACCTTTTCTGAGCTCCCAGCGGCTCACCAGCAATGCAATTCATCTTTTAGCATCATGGCACACGGCACATGGCACATGGCACACGGCACACGGCACATGCTCTTCTATGAGAGTAAATGGAATGTACACGATGGCTGGAGCATCCTGGGGGCATAGCAGCGCAGTTCTGGGTGGATGGGAGACCAGGAGAAGACTGCAGGACATCTCCCATCTAGGCATGTCCCAGAACAGTGCCATGTCTGCCTTCTAGGTGCTCTGACTCCGCCCCACACCCACCTCTGTAAAAAAAGCTGCATGCTCTTGACCTTCCCCCTCTGCCTCCCTCAGCTAGCTGGCACTTCACCCTTCTGCCCAGAGTTGGCCACAAGTCCTTTCTAGAGTGTCATACCAAACATTCGATGTGCAGCTGGAATCTACCACTTCCTGGCTGAGGAACCTGAGAAGTCGCTTAACCTCTCTGACCCTGAGATCATCATCTTTTCAGTGGAGGTACAGAGGCAGCAACCTGGTGATTGTTCTGAGAAGCCAACGCAATCAAGAGTGTGAACACCTAGCCAAGTGGCCACCACTTGGGGACTATACATCTTCATCCTGTTGTTGGTATAATTGCTGTGGCCCAGCTAAAGTTGACTTCATGGCTGATAGGAAGATGAATGAGACGTGTTCTCTGCTTTCAGAGGCTCATATCTGGCTGGAAAAGAACCACCTGTGTTGAGAGTTTGGATGTGAGTGTGAGAGAAGCAGAGGTTCACTCTGACTTTCCAGGTACCAGGGCAGCTGTCGAAGGGGCCTCACATCTGGACAGCTGTGGATTTAGAATAAAGCTGTGGCTCACAGCCCGGTAACAACCTAATACAATGGTAGGTGCAGGCCCAGTTTGGTTTCTCTTTCCTGTCAAGTTCCCCATAAAAGTCCTGGAGGTACCTCTGGCCTCCTGTCCCTCCCCTAACATACCTCCCTGTCATCCCTTAGAGCCAGCTTGCTGGGTTGAGATCCCCAGTTTGGATCTGATCTCACACCTCTTGGTGAAATCCCTTCAAAACTGAGACTTCAGCTACCCATGGGCTCCTAGATCCTCCACCCCAACTGGAGCCCATCTTCTTTGTACCTCTCCCCAAAGGCCAGCCCTGCCCCACCTGGACTCAGTCAGGAGACTCAGCCTATATTTGTGTGGGAAGGACACTCAAACAGGAGTGGCCCATTCCTGGGGCACGCTCCACCACCCGTCTGTCACCTTGTCATCCTGCGGTGGCATGTGTGTTGCTGTGATACAGGAAGCTTTACCACCAGCATGTCAAATACCCATGGGGTCACCCATGCAGAGCAGGTTACAGCAGAGCTCCAGACTAAGACCAGGAAGAAAGATCTGGCAATCTGCTTCCTAAAATCAGCCAATGAAAACTGTATAGACCACAACACCCAACTTGCTTGCTTTGGGTGCATCATGTGGAAGGATCAGTTGCAAGAGGAAGACAACATGTTTGGTGAAGGAGAGGGCCAGCGAGGCCAAGGGAGACCCTCGTTGACATGGACTGGCATAACAGTCACAGAGTTGGACTTCAACCTGCCAGCAACCATGAGGATGACTTGTGACTAGGCAACGTTTCATTCTTTTGTAGATAAGGTCACCATGGGTTGGAGTCTACTTGGTGGCAACTGTCTGTCTGTCAACTATTTGTCACTTTGCTGGACTCATGATGAATGAAAAGCATCTCTTAAGTGCCCATGCCATCCTGCTTGAAGACATGAGGTTGGGGACAAGTTATGGGTGAAGTGGAAGGCTCCCTGGGCCACAGTCTTGTCATGTAGGCATAAGTCGTTTGGTCCTATCGCTATAAAACATACCCCCCTGAAGATAAGCAGTCCCTTCAGGTCCAAGGCCCACCTGGTGGCCCCAGTGGTGCTGGGATTCAGCATCACCCTCCTTTTCAGTCGTGTTTTGCCTCTTGATGGAAGAGAAGCTGTGGCTTGTGGCGGAGAGATGGAGAAGGTAGCATTCCAAGGAGACGGGTAAAGTGACAGCAATCAATAGAAGAAGCCCCTAAGATTTTGTATGCCAAGTGGATGATTCTTCCAGTATTGGGTGTATGAGGACTGACAATTAAGTTCACAAACTCGTCCTGGAAAAAGTGGTATGTGTCTCATTGCTGACTGTCACTATGGTCACCTTTGAAGTCCTCCCCTTGGGAAGCCATACACCTACACCAGGGCCTAGTTCGCCCTTCAAAGCAATTTTGGAACTCTTTTTCTGGAACAGCCATCAGAGCTGTCATCATATTACCTTTGATGTCCCAAATGTCATCAAAATGTCCTCCTTTTGGTATTTCCTTTATCTCTGGGTAAAGAAAACAGTCACTGGAAGCCAGAGCAGGTGAACAGTTAGGCGTTCCAATACAGTTATTTGTTTACCAGCTGAGAACTCTCTCACAGACAACTAGACGATTAAGTTCAAGAACTTGCCACCATACCACTGTGCACAATGGCCATTCCAGAAAGAGTTCCAAAACTGCTTTGAAGGATGGACTAGGTGCTGGCATTGGTGCTTAGCTTCCCAAGGGGAGGACTTCGAAGGCGACCGGAGTGATATTCAGCAATGAGGTATGGAGCACTTAGAGCAATTCAGTTCACAGACTTAACTGTCAGGTCTCATACCTAGAGAGTTTGGCTTAGGTTCAAGCATTGGTCCAAATCCGTGTAAATCAATTAGCGGTGCAACAGACAGGAGGTGGTGGCACTCCTGTCACCCAGCTAGCATCACCACACTTGAGCATCTGAGGCTGAGGACCAGCGATCTCTCAGCACTTCCAAGAGGAATCTCTCTGGAGATACTCCCTCAGGTGCTTTGGCTCACCTTTTATTGTTTAGAAGAAGTTAATTATTGTGAAACTCTCTTTTTATTGAGTTAATAGATGGGGAATTAGAAGGGACTGGATTAAAACCACTGGCCTTCAGTATGAACAGTGTGAGACTGATTAACTTAATTGTCTTGTACTTGCTGTTTTCCAGTCATTGAGAGTGTATTCTCCTTTTAATTAACCTTCTGGACTTTTTTTTTTTAAAGTCTTTGAATCTGGCACTCACCAGTGCTTTGCTCATGAATAAACACTTATTGAGTCCCCATAGCATAGGGGCCAGACACCGAAGCAGAGCCAATCCATCTGAGCAGCCAGAAGGCTCTGGGGTCTGTCTGGCATGTGAACGAGCCCACCCCATAGCAATCTACTTGGGCTCTGTATTGCTCCACAGCTGTGTGGCTGCTGTGATCAGTTTTTTAAAAGCACGAAGTGACAAGGAGGACTGAATTCAGGGAAATGCCAGTGGGGCCTCCTCTAGGTGAATTTAACCAGTGATTGTCGGAATCACAGCCTCGTGGATTCAGAAATTTGCTGTCAGCACGCAAAGAATGACTGTCTTTTGAGACAGACTCATACTAACCACACTCACAGAGGCTGATGTACACACCAGAATGAAGCTCTTCACCACTGAGAGCTCTGAGGAGCTCTCTCCCTGTAGGTAGGCCATTTGACAGCCAAGTGACAGTAAGAAAATAATCTCTGAGCTTGGAAGTAGAATGGGGGGAGCTGATGCCACATCTGAAGGTTTAACAGCACCAGGCTAGAGCCAGATTGACAGAACGCTCAACAGACTTCTAAGAGGGTAAGCCCGCCAAGCCAAGTGCCGTCGAGTCGGATCCACAGAGGGAAAGGCCATTTTTATTTGTTCCTTATCCCCAGCGTGTAACATGTTATAGGTGTTCAGTGAGTATTAGTTAAATGAATAAATAGGTCCCAAAACAACAAAACCTGTCATGAGCTGAGAAAAGTGTAACAGTGCTAGGCTGAGAATGATGAGTGCTGGGAACAGAACAGCAAGAGACAGGCCCCTCAGCAGGGAAACTGTGCTGAGGAGGAAGGTGGAGCGCAGGCACGGGCCGTGCAGGCAGACAGAAGAGCAGGTGTTCTCAGCACAAGGGCTTGCGGGAAGAGGTCTTGAGAGGTCATGGGAACCCAGTGCGGACAGAGGGTTTGGGGCTAGCTGTGTAGATGGACCAGACCACTAAATTGACCAGTGTGTGAAGCTGTCTCAAAACAGTGGAACTGTGAGGCATTGGTGCTTATGGTACAGATCACTGGTTACCCCAAATCCATGTACAATCCAGTGGTCACTGGTTTGAAATGAAGTGTGGTGTGGTGGCCAGAGGTCACTGGGTCAGTCCCAAGATACTCAACAAGAGCTGGGCAACCTGCCGGGCCCTGGGGGCAAAGTCTTTGCTTTTGAGGTCTTGAATTCTCGTGAATTCCAGTCTCTGTGCTTTGAGGAACGACTTCCAAAGACTGCTGATGTCCACACCTGATGCCCTCAAGACCAGAATCCAGAACTCCTCAGTTTGCCAGCCCCGGGCACTCAGACTTCACTCATCAGAAGTCAGACCTGGAAGCAGACAGCTTGGCGTTTCAGTCATCTGTCCAGAAAATGACTGTTTAAGGCTGGATGTGTCTTTTCTGTGGGGGTCGGGGTGGTTCCGTCGAGAAGTCTCTCATTTCACCTGAGACACAGGGGTTATTCTGATCAGCTCTAACTATAAAATCAGACTTGCACCTTGGGGCTACCACCTTCTTAGCTCTGGGAAGACGGCTTTGGTGACTCTTCTCAGCCACACCAGCAGGGGTTCAGGCTCTGTCACTCTTCTCAGGATGAACATCAGTGAAGGGAATATGAAAGCACCACAGCCTGGCTTGTTGCATTGTCGTTTCTTAACGTAAAAACTACACATCTACAGAGAAACACCTCTGTGCCAGGAAGGATCTGGCCAGGAGACAGATTTTGGGGAATCTCTGAGAAAGAGGAGGGGAAATCGGAGACAGGACAGAGCAAGACTGTCACACCTGGGGCTCTTCTAGAGATCAAAGACATGCCAGAATGTGATTTGTTCTCAAGTCCGCTTCGCATTAAAAAACCGAGGCCAAACCACTTGTTGTGGAACTGACTCCAGCCCATGGCAACCTCACATGTGTCAGAGCCGAACTGGGTCCATGCAGCTCTTAATCACTGTGACCTTCCAGTGGTAGGTTGCTAGACCTTTCTTCCAAGGTGCCTTTGGGTGGGTGTGGACCTTCGGTCTTCTCGTCCATCTACCTGCGACCTCTGAGACCGCTCACGGGGCCCTCGAGAGGCGCAAGGGGAGTAGAGAAGTATGATTCCTGGGAGCTCCCAGCAGCAACTCTACACCACGGAAGGGAACACAAATATTCACTGTGGCTAGCAACACCTGCGCAGGGATGACAGAGAAGGGGAGGGTCCCAGAGGGAGGTGTGGGGAAAAGAATCTTCTGGAGATGCGGCTGCCAGGTGGGTTCCGTGTTCCATTAAAGGGGAAGCTTTGAGACCCTGAGCTGCTTAGAGTCACTTTCTGCCTACCATGGACACCCCACCCAGGGACAGTCCTCAGGCAAACATGGCACCCCTGCTTGAGAGGACGCTCTCCTTCTTTCCCTTCTTGTCCCAGCCACCTGTATAATAGCAGAACTCCTCCCAACCTGTCCTGTGCCCTGAGAGTAAGCCATGCAGGACTCCTGAGAGCACAGGGCACCTCGCTGGCCGACAGACATTTTTCTGGCATCTTGTGTGTCCTAGGTGCTCGCGTGTGGAGGGAAGTTGTTTCTGGACCCCAGAGTTCTGGAACTGGGCTCTTATTGTGGCATTGGACAGCTCACTCAAGCCCCCTAAACTCTGCTCACCCACCTGTATAATCAAAGTTCTTTAAACCACCTCTAGCTCAGCAGTTTTGAAGAAGTGTGTTTTGTTCCCCCAGGGCACATTAGACAATGTCCAGAGACATTTGGGGTCGTCCCAATTGCAGGGCGGTGGTAGAAGCTATTGGCATCGAGTGGGTAGAGGCCAGGGAAGCACTTGAACATCTCAAATGCACAGGGCAGCCCCCACAGCCAAGAGTCACCCATCCTGGGTGTTCAAAGTGTTCTCACCCTAACACTCCATGACTTGCTAGGCAGAGAACAAGTGCATCTGGATTGAGGGTGCCTGGAATTCTCGATTCCTCTGAGTCTGGCCAGTGGCCCATTCTCTTGGCTTCTTTCTCTTTCAGTAGACCTCCCTGGAGTTGCTGCAGGGACCAGATAACAGTAAATGAGCCAATGTCACCCACACAGCTGCCATGGGAGTGACCACTAGTCCTTCTGGATGTCTAGCCTAAGTCCCTCCTGCTGCAGCACTTCATTCTCCTTTGACAGGGTTTAGAGAAAACAAGTGAGAATGTGCGGATGGTATGCTTGGGGTGTCAGCCACTAGGAGCTAGACCTTTACCTTTTTGGTAGAGGAGATGGTTTGCAGAGAGCCACCCCAGTCTCTTTCTTTGTCTACTGATCCTGTGAGATGGAGCCGAAGGAGTCCTCATGTCGCATCCATTCACGCGTTCATTTGTTCATTCACTAGTTCATTCACCCGTCCATCTATCCACTTGTTTGCTCGCTTGTTCAACACACGTTTACGGAGCACCACTGCAGGCCCTCCACTCCACATGCTGGCCACAGAGCAAGGAAGGAGGCAAAGTCCCAGCACCGTTGGAAACCACCTGCTGGGTGGGGGCTGGCTCCTACACAAATAATCACAGTTTATTCATGAGGTCAGGCGCTCCCCCTCTCTGAGGCAGCCTCTTTGCCCCAAGGTCAGGCACCCCAACTGGGAGATCACAGATCATACAATTTTGCTGCAGAAGATTGCCGTTTTTGACCTTCCTCTGCCTGACAGTCTGGAAGGTTCTGGACTGCGAACTCTCCCATCCAGGTTGCCGCCTGAGCTGAGCCCAGCTCTCCCCAGAGGCCCCATTTGGGGAGCTTGCTTTCCTGCCCAAGTGGTGTGGGCCATCCCATTTTGGGGACTGAGGGTGAAAGGACTGCTGTGGGGAGGGGGAGGCGGGGACAGAGAGGACAGTGTGCGGGTCCTACCAACCCTCCCAGTCTTGTAAAATTCCAAGACTGCATCCAAGCTCTCAGAATGGAAGAGAAAGGAGAACAAAATTCATGGTTTCAGGGGTTCCTCTGCTGCGGCGAGCAGAGCTGCTGGCCCGGAGTGGGGGAGCGTGTTGGTGGGGGTGTGGGGAAAGAAGCACAGAGGAGCAGGGTGATGAGGCAGTAGGAAAGGGCAGTACCGGGAGTGGTGACCGCAGTGACAAGGCAGCAGATGTCCCCCACCATTGTCCTCTCACGCCCCATCTGCGGTGGTGGCTTCTTACTTTAGAAATAAACATGTTGCTTTTTATGGACTCGGGAAGAGGGCAAATGACAGCAAGACCACAGGCTGAGGAAGGCCCAAGCAACGTGTCCCTGTGGCAAGAGCAGTTGAGTATTTGTGGACACAGACAGGGATGCATGTTTTGTGTTCCTGGCAGTTGGTATATTGCAAGCGTGTGTCTGGTTTCATGTTTCTGTTCTAAAGATGAGAGTTTATTTATCCAACTGTCTGGGAAGAAGCCTCTGAGTGCATCGGCAGTGTGCTGAGAGTTTCCAGCTTGACAGTTAGCCCTTTAGATGTTTATTTCACAATTTGTTAAGTTCAGTAAACACTGTTTTTGATGTTTTAATGGTCTCTCATGAAGATACCAAGACACACTTAAATTTAAAAAAAAACACATTAGATTAAAAACAAAACAAAATAACTCAAAGACCTAAAAGAACTTTTTTCTCTCCTGTGAACAGACAACAGATAACATTATCCTGAGTCAGCTGAAGCCCAGAGAAACTCAGACACTTGCCTGATCCACTCTGCGACTTTGCAGATGAGGAGCTGTGTGAACCTGGGACTCCTGCCTCTGTTATCTTTCCATAAATAGCCCTTGAACATCCCTCATTGAGTTGAAACTTCCTAAAGAATAGAAACAAATCAATCAAACAAACAAAATCTTAGACAGAATATGTCTTACAAGAAGGCCCTTGCTGGGTGCAGTCTTTATACTCTGGAAGTACTATCTGGTACCTAACTCAAATCCCCTCCACTGCTGTTAGCTGCCTCCTGTCGACCCTCAGCTAATGGGGGCCCATGCACAATGGGGTCAGAGCTTTGGGATCCATAAGGTTTTTGCTGGCTGATTTTCAGGAATGGATTGCCAGCCCTTTCTTCCTAGTCTGTCTGAAGTCTGGAAGCACTGCTGAAGCTAGTTCAGCCTCACAGCAACAGGCAAGCCTCCCCTGAGAGGTGAGGTGCGGCTACCACAGGGTGCGCTAGCCAGGAATCGACAGGGGATCCTCACACAGAAGGCTATGAATCTACCACTTGCCACTGAAACACCTAAGCAAACCCACTGTGGTCATGCCAGTTCTGACTCACGGCAACCTGAGGGACGTCATAACACAATGTGTGTCCCATAAGGTTTTCAAGGGCTTTGATCTTTCCAAAGTACATCACCAAACCCATTGCCCTCCAGCTGATCGGGACTTACAGCGACCCTGCAGGACGGAGCAGGGCTGCCTCCTAAGGTTTCCAAAGAACAGCTGGTGGACTCCACGTGCTGGCTTTTTAGTTAACAGATGAGCTCTTAACTGCTGCGCCACCATGCTCCTCCTCTATTACATTTAATTGAAATAGGCACTCTTGGGAGGTAAGGGCAGCTGAAGAATTATCCCTGCCACGGGTGCCGCTCTGCAGGGACCTGCCCACGTTCTCTCCCGATTCTCCTTGTAAGCATCAGCATTGCCTGATGTCTATGGAGCTACGTTAGCTGAGGACACGTCTAGGGGTCCGTGTCAGGGCTGTGGTGGCAGGCTCTGCCTGAGGGGGAGGACTTTTACCAGCTTTGAGGGGTGAGGGGATACCCTGGTGGTGTAGTGGTTAAGTGCTATGGCCGCTAACCAAAAAGGCAGCAGCTTAAGTCCACCAGGCACCCCTTAGAAGCTCTAAGGGGCAGTTCTGCTCTGTCCTACATGGTCACTATAAGTCGGAATGGACTGAAGAGCAGTGGTTCGGGTTCTTGGTTTTGGAAGAAGGATGGGGAGGGTATTTCTAGATGCTGCCCGTTATCTCCTAAGGAGAAACAAGTCAGGCCTAGGACACAGTACCCCATGGAAGATCTCTTCTCCTATAGGAAGAAAGTCCATTTGTCCCTTTGTGTCTCAACTCTTCTGTTCCTTAGATTCAGTAACAACCCGTACCTTTAGCTATGTAATTCTTTAAGCTGGCTCTTGGTGCCTGGGTGTATTTCAGAGAGTGGGCACCGTACACGAGGCTAGTTTCTTATGCCAGCCTAACAGCTGTAAGTCAGTGTCTGATTGTCAGCGAGTTGACTCTAATCCATGGTGGCCCCATGTGTGTCCAAGTAGACTGTGCTCCAGGAGGTTTTCAATGACTATGACCTTTTGGAGGTAGATCAGCAGGCCTTTCTTCTGAGGTACCCAGGGTAAACTTGAACTTCCAACCCTTTGGTTAGCAGCTGAACCATTGGCTCTGTACCAGACCACTAGCTGGCTATTGTCTTAGCATCAAGAGGGCTGAGACTGACAGAAGTTGAGTATCTTGTCCAACGGGGAGCAGCCAGCACAGGCTGGAGCTGGGATTTGAACCTGGGCAGACAGCAAAGCTCACACTGTTTCTTCTCTTCCAAGCTGCGTTCCCCTCTGCCCAAAGGCCCTTTCCCACTTGATCTTGAAGGATCCCGAAGCGACACTTGGGCATCTAGCAATGCCTTAAGGATCCCCCTTCCTGGTCGAGCCTTCCCAACCCCACGGCTCATCATTGCCCACAAGGCCCACGGGCAAACTGTGCCCTGTCTGGTTGGGCAGGTCCTGGACACAGAGCCATCTGTAACACAGGGAATGTCAGCATATCATAGGTTTATGTAATTATTATTGTTACTTTGGTCTTGATTTCCTCTTGCAGATACGATGTTTAAACAGGAAAGCCCAGCCTTCCTGTTTGGGGATCAGTGACTTTTAGAGGAGGTGGCTGTAGAGGTTCCCCCCTCCCCACCACCTTTCTTGTGGTTTTCAAAGATTCCTTCTCTGTTGTGAAGATGAGTGGGAAATACCAATAATAGTCTCCAGCAAAGGAAGGAAAGCCACAGCAGGCCAAGTTAGTGGATGCCGCTGCAGCCCCAGAGATGGCTGTGTTCCAGAAACTTCTCCCATCCAGCCTGCTGTGCAGAGCTGTTCTACACTCACAGGGAGCATGAGTGGCCCTGGGCCTCAGAGCAAGAGGACCCCAAGAGGGTCTTGGTCTGTGGCTGGGCTTCTGCCCTGTGCAGTAGTGTCTGCTGGCCACTGCACAGTCAGGGGACCTTCCCAGTGTCGCCATACGCATTTATTCCACTCAACTGGTCACTGGCTCCTCTTAGCTTCTGTTTCTCCTTCCTCATGTTGACCCCACGCTCGGTGGAAGGAAACCCTCTCCACCCCTGCTCCACCCCCACAATCTGTTGGGGATCCAGCTGTTGCCATCCAGGGGATTTCTGCTGGTTTGGGAAGTAGATCGCCAGGTCTTTCTTCCTAGTCCACCCTACTCTGGAATCTCTGTGGGATCACAGCAATACGCACACCCTCAGTGACAGGCAGCAGGTGGCCGCGCTTGGTGGGCCAAGCATCAAACCCAGGTCTCCCCCATGGAAGGCAAGGGTTCTGCCAATGTACCACCACTGGCCACTACTTGTCACTTACTGAGCAGTGACTGCAGAAGACACTGCCTGCATTAGGGCCTCTGGGGGACCCAGAAGTGAGCAGAACTGTCCATGTCCGAAGACAGCAGAGAGAGGAGAGGACTGCATGGATACTCAGCTGAGCCATGACACAGGGGCCAGGGTGCAGGGAGGACGAGAGGCGAGACCCACCGAGGGTGCACTGGTCCTATTTGCTCAGGTCTGGACCTGGGACTGTCACCTGTGGTACCAGGCAGAGCTGGACAGCACCCCTGGGACGCAAGGTCTACCTCTGGCTTGGGGGACCTTTTCCTGGGCCGCAGGGAGAGAGCGGGTGAATGCTACCCTCTCCTGTGAGCACCGTGTGCTGCCTACTGTGCACCCCTGCCTTCCTGGCTTTATGCTGGGTCGGGTACGGACAGCAAGGCGACAAGGTGGCGGGGAGGAAAGAGAGTCCTTTCCTGCTGTCCCGGGGACCTAGAGGCTGGTCTTAGAAGGATGAGGTAATGTCTGCAAGTGCTCTGCGGAGGGGGGGGATGCAGGCACAGGCAGGGCTGGCAGACGTCCCCTCCCAGCTGCAGCAGGCCCCGGGCCTCAGCTTGATCCTGCAGCCCTCCTGCCCACCTTCAGCCAAAGGGTCCCAGGCACCCCCAGATCAGCAGGCTCAATCCTCCCTCCAAAATCCCCATCAAGTGCTAACCCAGCCATAGTGCTGTGAGGGACAGACAAGGCACCAGAATGAGAACTCTGAGGCCATCGGGATCTAAGGCCCCTGACCATCAAAGCTGACCCCACGGCCTTAGCTGGGACTGTACAAGAAAGGGGGTCCCTAGACCCAGCCTTGACAGCAAAGTTGGTCTGAGAACTGAGCAGGAGGCAGAGGGCTTCAGGGCAGGGCTGGTGCTGGCCGGGGGAAGTGGGGCGTGGACCATGGCTGCGGGCGAATCTGCCTTGCGTGGGCCCTCGTCTTTCGGCCGACCAGGACCAGAGGTGCCTCAGAAGAAAGCCCTGGCAGTCTGCCTTCAAAATATCAGGCACGGGACACCTGTGGAGCACAGTGCTGCTCTGACATCCAGGGTCCTGCAATTGGTCGGAAGCTGGAAGTGACTCGACGGCCCCTGGTTCCTCTCTGGTTCACACAACACCTTGGGGCCCTGAGCAGGCAGCCTGGAGGCCAGGTGGGCCTGGCTGACCCTCACACTGTCATCCAGACTGACTCTCCGGTCTCTTGCATCCATGGTTCCTGCAAGCGCCCTGCCCTCTGCTCTCAGCTTGCTGTCATGGACTGTAACCCTGCCTTTAGGGAGAGGAGAGGAATGGGGTCGAGGTGGAGCTCTGGTCCTGGGTCACAGCAGACTCTTCTCCCATAGGGGAAGGGAAGAAAGCCTCTCTTATCCAAGGTTACAGTCAAAATGAGGTCACTTAATAGGTAAAAGATGTGGCTTGAAATGAGTTCCCTTTAACCTTTTCCTTCCCATCACTTTGTATGTGGTCATCCTCCTCTCAGCAGCTCTGGACCAGAAGAGCCAAGCCTGAAGCCCGGCACCTTGGGGACTTCTAGCACAGCCCTGGCTGCTGTTGGCCTCCAGCTGTGGCGCCCACTGCAGATTTGGGTGCTGACGGCCAGCCAGGCTGTAGTGTGGGGCTGGCCAGCTCCTCCAGGCTTGCCGTCCCCTCAGAGGACAGTCACTGGGTTGTTTCCAGATCCACAAGGACTCAGCATGAAGAGCCAGTTCTGGGACTCTGCATCTGTGCTGCTCCATGGTGTGTGTGTCAGGAGGCGAGAGTGTGAGTGTGTGATGTGGATGTATGTGTGATGTGGATGTGTTTGCGGGGGCTGTGGTGTGTGATGTGTGTGGTATGTGCGGTGTGTATGTGGTGTGCGTGTGTGGTTGTGTATGTGATACGTGATATATGTTGATGTACATGATAAGTGTGAAGAATGTGTGTGATATGCAGGGTGTGTTATGGTATGTGTCGTGTATGTAGCATGCGATATGTATATGTGGTGGGTGGTATTCAGTATATACTATGCGTGAGGGATGTTTGTCATGTAGGTGTATGTGTGTGGGGTGTGGTATATACGTTGCATGTTATGTGCATATGGTGTGTGGTGTGTGTTTAGTATATAGTGTGTGTGATGGATGTTTGTCATGTAGAAGTGTATGTGTGTGTCTATGATGCAAGGTAAACACATGGTACATGGTGTGTGAGGGTAGGTGTGTGGCAATATGTGGTATGTGTGTATGGTGTGTGGTATATGTTTGGTATATATGTGTGAGGGATGTTTGTAGTGTGTGTGTGCACTGTGATATGTGTGTGCAGTGTGACATGTGTATGATGTGTGTGTGCAATGTGATGTGTCTGTGATGTATGGTGTGTGTGCGGTGTGATGTGTGTGAGGTATGGTGTGTGTGATGTTTGACATGTATATGATGTGTGTGATGTATGGTGTGGGGGGGTGAGTTATACTATGTGTATATGGTGTATGATACATGCTTGTATATGATGTGTGTGAGGGATGTTTACCATGTGGGGTGTGAGTATGTGCTACGCATGTGGTATAGAATGTGAGTGTGTGTGTGTGTGTGTGTGTGTGTGTGTGTGTGTGTGTGTGTGTGTGTGTGTGTGTACATATGGTGTTGTGGTGTCAGGGGAACCCCCCTTGAGTGGCGTGAAGGAATCACAGAAGGAATGTGGGTAGACACAGGGAGCTGTGTTCTCAGCCCCAGGGCACCATCTGTGAGAAGGCTTGTGTCCGTCTGCTCTGGTTTTGTTTGCTGCGCTGAGCTGGCGCTCCAGGGGTCTGTGGCTGGGCGGTGACCAAGCTCCCAGGGGCCAGGAGAGGCCAAGGGCCTGCAGGCTTTGGGTCAGCGGGGAGTCGGCGCGTGGGAATTCCAGCACCAGGCTCACAGGCCCGTGTCACTTCTGACATCAGAGGCAGGGAGACGCTAGCTGCCTCCGCGCCTGATTGATCTCAAAGGCTCCAGAAAGGTTTGCAGAGCTGAAAGAACTCCAAGTCTTGAACTCAAGCTTCAGCCGCTCGAGGCCTGCTTCCGAACGGACGCTGTGCGAGCCTAGCAAGGCGGCTGGCGCGCAGGGCTGCGGTCCTGCAGCGCCACCTGGGGGCAGCAAGGAGAATGGCTGCGGGAGGAGGAGCCTGGGCCGCCAGGGGCTCCGCTCCTGCGCCGACCTCAGAGGGGACTGGGAGCTGCCCCGACTTTCAGGCTCTTTGAACGATGGTGGGATGTGCTTCATGTTTCCATCAGAAGACAGAAAAAGAAAAGAAGAGAAAAAAAAAAAAAAAAACTCACCCTGCAAGGCTGAACTTCCACTGGGATTGCCCAGCCTAGAATTGCAGAGCACCGCAGGACCATTTCGTGCCACTCGTTCCCTCCTAGTTTTTGCCGGAATATCCGTTTCACTAAGAGGCAGACCTTTATTTAATGAATTTCAGACTCTTCACACTGGGGAGATCGTTGAGTCAGCTGGGTCCTTTTTACAGGCGAGGAAACTGGACCCCCCAAAGACTCGGTCTCTTGACTCCTGTCCAGGCCAGCACTCTTTCTGTTCTGTCCACCCCGCTGCGCTGCATGTGTGATTACGATTTCAAAGTTTACAGTCCCAGTTAATATTCTGTATAAAACCCCAAGCACCCACCTCTCTGCTACTCTGTCTGCTCCTGTCTGCTCCTGCTACTTTTCCACTCTTTACTTCCAGTATCCACTCAACCAACACTTACCCCCTCCTTTCCACTCTCTCCTCTCCCCTCTAAAAAGAAACCAGTAAGACAGCCTTCTGTATATATTAAACCATAAATGACACACACCATATACATTTCTCTCTGTGTCCCCAAGTCCAGTGCATCCTTTGTCTAAAGTTTTGGCACTGGTTTCAGCTCTGGGCTAGCAGCAAGTCTAGGGGCCATGTTCCCAGGGGGGCCCCCACGTCATCGGACCATCAATTCTGGTGTTTTAATAGAGTTTTAGGTATGCATGCCCCTTTTCCTCGTGCTATGTCAGGATCTCTACATTGTGACCCCATCACGGCTGTCTTGGGTGGTGGCCCGGCCCCATCTAGTTCTTCTGGTCTCCCGCTGACGCAGTCTCCCAGCCATATGGGTCCTCCTCTCTCCTGAGCTCATTTTTCCTTGTGTCTTTGATGTTCTTGGTAGTCACCTGTTCCAGGTGGGTTGGGACCAGTTGATGTTCCTCAGATGGCAGCTTGCTGGCTTCTTTAAGACCCCAGGTGCCACTTTTGTCTCCTAGGGAAACCTTCGTCAAACAAGACCTTAGTCATCATCTTATTACATAGGCTGGTGGTAGATTTGTGCTGGGGAGAGCATCCAAAGACGTTTAAACAGTTTAAGGCAAAAGCAGGCATCTCAATCCCACTCACACTTTAGTGAGAAGCTCAAGTCCCCCTCCCTCGCACACCTAAGTTCGCTTTATTCTGCTGAAACTAACCAAGTCCCAGTCTGTACCTTGTGGACGTAAATGCCATCACCACCGCATCAAACCCACTGAGGCCAAGCCAACGCTGACTCGGACATCCATGCGCACGTCAGAGTGGAACTGTGCTCAGTGAAGTTGTCGGTGGCTGATTTTCTTGGAGGAGGTGACCAGGCCTTTATTCCAAGGCACTTCTGGATGGATTCAAACCTCAGCCTTTCGGTTAGCAGCTGAGTGCGTTAACTGTTTGTACCTCCTAGGTTCCCTGCCCACCTCATCAGACGCTATCATTTGGTATGGCTAACTATTGAGTGTACACATGTAGTCTTGCCTTTCCTGTTGCTACTGTGTGTATTTGGTAAATGATCAATACCTGCACCCAAAAAACCAAACCCACTGCCATCGAGTCAATCCTGACTCATAGCGACTCTACAGGACAGAGTAGAACTGCCCCATAGAGTTTCCAAGGAGTGCCTGTAGGATTCAAACTGCTAACTTTTTGGTTAACAGGCATAGCACTTAACCACTGTACCACCAGGGTTTCCTGGGGTAACCTCAAGTCTTGGTTGTTTCTCCTCCAGCCCCACTCATGATGCCCACCAGCAAGTGGCCAGCACACGGTGGGTACTCAGAGCACCCTTGTTGTCAGCTGTGGACTGCCGAAAGGCTGGGGACGTCTCCTTCAGCACAGCTTTGCGGCACAGGGCTGGGCACAGACCTGGGGTCTGTAGACACGTTGAGTGTCCAGAGTGTGAATGAAGAGAACTACCCACCCATTGTACTTTCCTGGCTTTGGGGACACCCACCCCAGGGTTCTCCAAGGATTTTCACCTTTTCAGAACTGTTGGATACACCCCTGGGGGGTTTGCAGTCTCTAGATGAACCTCCTGTGGAACAAGGCTGCCCAGCTCTCTTGGATGTCAGGAGGAAGAAAAGTCTGTGACATTTGGTCTGCGGGTCAGATCTAAACAAGCTAATCCTGCTTCAAGAGGCTTTTCTCTTCAGATGCCTGAAAGTCCCTGAGAATCTCTCCCACTGAATAAATCCCATGTTAGATGGATGATAACAGTTTCAGGGACAACACATTCAAGATGGATTATGACAGCTTCGGGAATGACAGGTTTGCTTCTCCCACGCCTGACAACAGGGGCTTCCGGTCAGGGGCCTGCTGGGAGGACACCTGAGCTGTCTAGACAGAAGGAGCCTTTGGAAAGGCAACCATGGGGCTGGAGCAGGCGATGTGAGTGAGGGACATGAGAGCAGGCGGCCAGAGGATGTCACAGAGGCAGGGAAGGGGAGGAGGTGGGTAGGAGAGTGGATCTTCTTTGAGGCTGTCCCAGGAATCAGGATGTTATGGATTACATTGTGCCTCCCCAAAATATCTGTCAACTTGGCTAGGTCACGATTCTCAGTAATGCACAATTGCCTGGCATTTTGTCATCTGATGTGATTTCCGTATGTGTTGTAAGCCCCCTCACTATGATGTAATAAAATGGATTAGTGGGAGTTATACTGATGAGCTTTACAAGATGACATAGCGTCTTCAACCTAATCTCTTTTGAAATATGAAAAACAGAAGCAAGCAGAGAGATGAAGGGCCCTCATAGCACCGAGACAGCGGTGCCGGCCCACAGAGCATCCTTTGGACCTGAGCTTCCCGTGCTGAGATTCTCCCAGACCGCAGGAAGACTGACGAAAGGACCTTCCTCCAGAGCCGACAGAGAGAAGGCCTTCCCTCGAGCCGGTGCCCCGAACTTGGACATTTAGCCCCTTGGGCTGTAAGGGAATCGGCTTTGGTTTGTTAAAACCATCCATGTGTGGCCTGTCTGTCACGGAAGCACTAGATAACAAAGACACAGGTCCTGAGAGCTCCTAGTGGCCAGGAGACATCGATCAGTAACCGGAACACAGTGGCTCCTGCCTGTTGCTCCACCAGGGCTGCAGTGCTGCTGAGAGCTGGAGCCTTAGGGGACCCTGTGACTCAGGGGGTATCCCTATGTGAACCAGGGGGCAGGGAGCCCTGCTAAGGGTCTCAGGGGGAGAGAAATGGCTCTCAGCACATTCACATTGTTAAAAAAAAAAATAGTAACCAAAGCAGGCTGCTGTTGCTTGACTCTGACTCGTGACTGCTTGTATGTTAGAGAACTGTGCTTCACAGGGTGTTCTGTGTGGTCTTTTAAGAAGCAGATCCACAGGTCTTTCTTCAGAGTCACCTTGGGCTGGACTTGAACTCCAACTTTGCAGTTCGCAGCCAAGCCTATTAATCACTTCTACTACCAGGGGTTCTCTCTTTCATGTCGCTGGGAACATATACTCATGTGACATGTATTTTATATGATTCACACACGCATATTGGTTTGCAAACTCTCTCATGTTTTTCTTAGTTGATCCTTAGCACAGTTCTGTACTTGATCATCATCACTGTCATTCCCATTTTGCAGATGAGAGAACTGAGGTTTGAAGAAGTTGGACCCTGTTAAAGTGCAAGAGATACTTATTAAGGGAGAACATCTAGCTTTCAGACCTAGGCCACTGTTAGTGTCACATACAGTCCTACTGAGGGACCACGTACTGCGTGACAGGCCTCACAACAGCTGTACGAAGATGAAACTGAGACAGGGAGAGGTTGCTCCAGCAGGGATTATCAGGACTGGGCTTTGAAATCGGGTCCTTGGTTTCAGACGCCAGGCTGCATTTACTTTCTGGCCCTTTGTCTCCCCAGGGCGGCGCCCCGAACCCCAAGCGCACCTGGCCTCTGCTCCAGCCTCTGGATTGGGGTACAACTGGTACATCTCTGTGGCTTAACCAGGTCAAGTCTGGCTTTTTCTCGTTAGGATGCTGGAGTCACATTTGGTCCTGAGGCATGTCTAAGCCATTTGTAAACTGGAGATTTGTTGTGTGTGACTTTTCAGTGCACTTTGAGGAATCCGCCAGCCTCATCACTCTCTGCAGAGGCCCTCCACTCAGCCTCCTATTGGGGTCTTCAAATGCAGACTGAAGACCCTACTTCAGACCAGAAAACCTCCCGCAACTATCTGCCGACTCAGTTAATGTGCCTGCAAGAGCTTAGGTCTTTGAAACTCAGGCTCGGGTGCGTTCCTCTCTCGGCCGGTGCTGCTTTGCTTTCTCTGCTGCGCTGTCTTCCCTCCCCCCAGGCTTATTTTTAATGAAAAGAAATGGCAGTTGGCCACTTCTCTGAAGCCTTTTTGTGGGTCTCTAATGAGGGTTGCTGACATTCTGGAGAGGAAATCTCTCCCCCCACAGGTGCAGATGCGGAGATTTCAACTTCACTGATGTCTGTGGTCTTTTTCCTCGGGGCCAGCTGGGTTTGCTCCTTCGAAGATGCCAGTCCCAGCCTTACATGCATGCATGCATGTGTGTGTGTGTGTGTGTGAACAACTCATCAGTCAAAAACAGCTGAAGCAATGTTAACATACTTTTTACTCCAAAATATGTGCTCCTAGCCTGACTCGGATTGTGGAACGCTTCAAGGGACATGTTTTTTAGGAAAGTTAAGTGCAATTAATGAGGACGGAGCTGAAGGGCGAAAGAATTCATCACTGTTTGCTATGATGTCATTTACAGCGCTGCCCGACCAACACATGAACAATGTGATGGTCACTGTCTCTCCTCTCTGCACCCAGATTATTAAGAGAGTGAATGTTTCTTTCCATTACAAATCCATACAGCTTAATTTTTCCAAAAGGAATTTTAAACCAGATGATGTATAGGTCTAGGTATACATGTATCTGCACATACATGTATATGGCAGTCTTGGTGGCGCAGTGGTTAAGTCCTCAGTTGCTAACCCAAGGGTGGGTTCAAACACATCAGTTGCTTGGAGGACAAAGACATGACATCTATGTCCCTAAAGATCACAGCTCTGGAAACCCCATAGGGCAGTTCTACTCTGTCCTTTGGGGTTGCTATGAGTCAGAATTGGCTAGATGGAGTGGGTTTGGCTTTGACATATATGTATGGCGCAGTTGTACTCAGATGGTAGAATGCTTCAAGGGAAATGTTTTTCAGGAGTTCCTACTTGCTATGAGTCGGACTCAATTCCACAGCAGTGGGTTTGCTTTTGGTTCTGTATATATTTATTATAACACTCTTTGAAAATACTGATGAAAAAATTTCCCCCAAATACATAAAGCAACTAGTCAGTTTACTAGGAATGAATTTGCCACATGCTTAAAGGGGGCGAGGTTTTGAGGCCTGAACGCAAATTGGAAAGGCATGGGGGAGGATTGTATTCTTTTACCTTGCTTATTCAATCTGTATGCTGAAGAAATAATCAAAGACACTGGTCTATACGAAGAAGAACATGGCATCAGAACTGGAGGAAGACTCATAACAGCCTGTGACACGCAAATGACACAACTGTGCTTTCTGAAAGCCAGGAGGCCTTGAAGCACCTACTAGCAAAGGTAACAGACAACAGCCTTTTGTACAGGTTACACTTCAACATAATGGAAGTGAAATTTTCCCAGCGACAAAGACATTGACGTTGTCAAGGGTTCTATCTTCTGCGATCAACTACCAATACCCATGGAACAACAACCACAAAAAAACCCAAACTCACTGCTACTGAGTCAATTCCAACTTATTGTGATCCTATAGGACAGACCTATAGAGTTGCCAAGGAGTACCTGGTGGATTTGAACTGCCAACCTTTTGGTTAGCAGATATAGCACTTAACCACTGCACCACTAGGGTTTCCAATATCTATGGAAGCAGTAGTCATATCAAATGATGCATTACCTTGGGTAAATCTGCTGCAAAAGATTTCTGGAAAAATCGAGGCCATTTGGCACTACTAGTGTTTTGCCAAGAGAGTCTTCTGCACCCCATGTTGATGAGTTGCGTCTGGGGTCTTAAAAGCTGCGAAGCTGCCATCTAAGGTACACCAAATGGTCCCAACTCAGCAGGAACAGATCATCACCAAGAATCAAAACAACAGGGGGGAAAGAGAACCCAGAAGACAGCGAGACCCACGCAAATGGGTGACCACATATACATGTGACTGAAAGAACCAGATGGTGCCCGGCCACCACCAGTGACAGCCATGACGGGGCTCACAAAGTTGAGTCTCACTGGCAACACAAGAATAAAAAAGGGTGCACCCTGAGTTTTCCACTGTAAGACCACAATTGATGGTCCAGTGGCCTTGGGGTTCCCCTGGGAGCACGGCCCCTGACCCTGATGCTGCCCTTGTCCATAAGTTATGATGGAGGTCAACTCTTTGGACACGAATGGATTGGACTTGGTGATGCAGAGTGACCATATGGTGTGTGCATTTTATGGCTCTATGCATCTATAGGATGTCGTCCTGCTGACCTCTTACTAGAGGCAGGGGAGAGGATGGAGAGGAGGGGATAGAAGATTGTTAGGAGGACACGACATGTATAGAATGGAGAGGAAGAGCATGCTGTCACCGGCAGGGAGAGCAGTGGGAGCTGCGCATACATGGGCTTGCAAATTTATACGGGAATGCACATTTTCACACCATCATTAAAAAAAGAAGATTTATTGGAGTGTTAAAAAGCCAGGATGTTACTTCAAGGACAAAGGTGTGCTTGACTCAAGCCATGGTACTTTTTAATTGCTTCCTAGACATGGAAAAGCTGGACAATGAACGAGGACAACCGAAGAGGAACTGATGCGCTCAAGTGGTGGTGCTGGCGAAGAATACTGAATAGACCACGGGCTGCCCGAAGCAGGAACGAATCTGTTTCGCAAGAAGTGCAGTCAGAACGCTCCTTAGAAGTGAGAACGACATGTCACCTGAATTACTTTGGACATGTTATCAGGACAGAATGGTCTCTGGAGAAGGACATCATGCTTGATGGAGTGGAGGGTCCATGAAAACAAGGGAGATCCTCAACGAGATGGATTTGGCAGGGTGGCTGCAAAAACGAGCTCAAACCGGGCAAAGTGTTGTTACACATCCAGTTGGGGGGTGTCAGAGCTGGCTGCACCACACCTGACAACAGTGCGAGACAGCGTCAACGTTGTGATCTCAACAGGAAGTAGCTTGCTCTGTAGAGACCAGGTGTTTCATCCTATTCAGACTTGGCTGTGTTTCTTCCAACTTCAGAAGTACCTTTGTGGCCTTGTGCAGGGTGTTTGTGTCCAGGTTTGTTGTATGCTACTTCCTCTCCTCCTTCAAGGTTCCCAGGAGACTCTCCTCTTCCACGCCCACTTTCTTAACTGTCCCCAGTCAGGAACCTCTTGCTTGTGGACCCTCAGCTGTCCCCTCCCTGCTGACTCTTCTTTCCCAGAGCACTTCAATATTTTCAAGGCTCTTCCATCTTAAAACACAGCAATGTAGAAAACAAGTGCTGGTGATGTTGTAGGGAGATTGAAACTCTTATACCTTGCGGATGGGACTGTAAAGTGGTACAAGCACTATGGGAAACGGTGTCTGAGGCAGAAAACCAAAACCCAAACCAGTTAAAGTCTATGGATGTATATTATAATGTAATAAATTATATAACCCATTGCTGTTGAGTGGGGGCCAACATCTCTCTCTCTGTCTCTCTAGTAGGGAGCAGACAGCTGAGGTACACTTGTATGCATGTATGTCTTTAGGAAGGCAGACACGAGTATATAGGCGTAGATGTGTAGATGTGTCTGTAGTCGTGTGTATATACACGCTTGTTTGTGCTACATATATATTTATATAAATAATAAACCACATGGAGACACAACTGTGACTATTTCCTAGACATAACTGAACATCTCATGGGTTTAGTTTATGGGATTTGAAGGTTTAGAACTATGGTCTCAGGGGACACCTTGGTCAACACAGCTCATAAAGACATTGTTCTCTGTTCTAGCTTGGTTGTAGCACCTGGGGTCTTAAAATCTTTGGAGTGACTAAGACACAACTGTCTGTGTGTACTTATCTAGTGCAAAAGAGAAAGAAGGAAACCAAAGACTCAAAGAAGAAACTAGTCTATAGAGGTAATAGCCCACACGAACCATGACTTCATCCAACCTGTGACAAGAAGAACTAGATGGTGCCCAGCTACCACTAACAACTGTTCTGAACAGGGACATAACAGATGGCCCCAGAGAGAGTGACAGAAAAATGTAGAGCAAATCTCAAATTCCTTAAAAAGAAAAGACCAGACTTACTGGACTGGTAGAGACTAGAGTATGTCTTGAGACTCTTGTCCTAAGACACCCTTTAAATGTGTAACTCAACCCAAATAATAGATTGTTTCTTAAAATAAACAGTATCACCAGTGAGTAGTGTGCTTCTTGGCTTCGGCTTGGCTATATGAGACCAAAGAGTCAACGTTTAGACTGAAGCAAAAATGAGAAGATTAGGGGAGGCAGGGAAGCTAGATGAATGGAAACAGAAAAATTAGAATGGAAAAAATGAGAATGTTGACACCTTGTGAGAAATGAAACCCATGTCACTGAACACTACATATTTAAAAAAGAAAAAGGAAAACAAACTTTGCTGTTGAATCAATTCCAACTCACAGTGACCTGTAAGACACGGCAGAACTGCCCCACAGAGTTTCCAAGGAGCACGTGGTGGATCTGAACTGCCAGCCTTTTCCATAGCAGCTGTAGCACTTAATCACTATGCTTAAAAACCACCCGGGTTCTAAAACCAAACCCACCTTCTGACTTACAGTGACCCTGTAGGACAGAGTAGAACTGCCCCACAGGGTTTCCAAGGAGTGGCTAGTGGATCTGAAACTGCTAATCTTTTGGTTAGCAGCCATAGCACTTAATCACTATACCACCAGAGTTCCTAAATGGGAACCTAATTTGCCAAATAAACTTTGAAAAAATATATAATAATTTTAAAAAGTAAAGCAAAACCAAAACCAAAAAAACAACAGGAGCCTCTCATCCTTGCATCTCCGTTTTACTAAGCACCCTGTGTCTTTTTCTGTCCTGCAGTCGTATTGCTGGCAGCAGCGCTCTGCACCTGCTGTCTCCACTTTCTTACCCACTGCCATTCCCAGACAACCACTCTGTGCTTTCTTGACTCTGTGCTGAGTTATCAGTGACCTTCATGTAGTCCATATCTATGGGGTGTTTCTCAGGCCTCAGAATTTTCATGCATCATTTGGGAATGGCCACCCACCCATCCACCCACCCATCCACCTAACCATCCACCCACCCATCCATCCAACCACCCACCCACCCATCCAACCACCCACTGACCCAACCAGTCACCAATCCATCCATCCACCCACCTGTCCACCCCCCTATCCACACATCCACCCATCTACCCATCCACCCATCCATCCATCCGTCCATCCATCCATCCATCCAGAATCTGCTGTGTACCAGTGATTATGGAAGTGCTCATCCACACACCCATCCATGTACCCACCTGCCCATCCATCCATCCTTCCATCCACCCACCCATTCGCCCACCTGCTCACCTGCCCACAGGTCCACCCATCCACCTGTCCACCCACCCACCCATCCATCCACACACCCACCCAGGCATCCACCCACCCACCCAGGCATCCACCCACCCACCCAGGCATCCACCCACCAATCCATCCATCCAGAATCTGCTGTGTACCAGTGATTACGTGAAGTGCTCCATCCATCCATCCATCTACCCATCCATCCACCCATCCATCCATCCACACACCTGTCCATCCACCCACCCATCCATCCATCCACCCACCTGCTCATCCATCCATCTGTCCATCCATGCAGGGCACAGACACTTGAAGTCTCTCTTACCTCAGAGGCTGACCTCTGGCTTCTGCGAGGTTGCTCGCTCCTGGCTCCCCTCTCCTCTACAGCGCCCCCTCCATAGTCTCCTCTCTGAGCATCTGTTTCTTCTGCTCTTTCCCCAGCTGGCTCCATCCCTGACCACTGGGTTTCTCACTCTATGTATCTTTCCACTCTTTACCTCAACTTCTCCCTTTGTGTTGACTCCGGAGGCTGTACTTCCAGCTTGGGCCCCTTTCCTCAGTCCCAGAAATGCCCACGGACCCCTCTTCAACTGCAGCCTCTCACTCTAATTTGCCGTCTCACCTGCAGCCCATTCTTCACTTGGTGCCCAGGGAACGATTCCAGAATCCTAGGAGTCTTCCGTGCTCATTCCACTCTTTCTGCTCAACTTCAGGCCTCTACCTTCTGTGCAAAGTAGCTGATTTCTTTACTCTCTTGGATGTACCATCAGAGAAAGGGAGCCAGCTCCAACCCACCCCCTCAAATCTAACCTGCCCTCCACCACCTGCCCATTTCTTACTGATCCCAGCAGGTGCTGAGATAAACACCTTATAGGTGATATTTAATCCTCACAAAACCCTGTGAGATAAGTGATAAAATTATCCCATTTCACAGATGGGAAAACTGAAGTTCAAGGTAGTTTTTTTTGAGCCCTTCAGGTGAATGTTCCTGCACAGCTTCCCTCTCCCATGTGGTTTGTTCCATGTCACAACCACGGAGCAGCTGCCACTGTGCTCCTTTCTCAGGAACCCCAGTCCAAGTCACAGCCCTTGGCCCTCCTTGCTGAGGCCTTGTTTCCTCTCCCCTCATCCCTTTCTATCTAAAAAAAACTCATCTCTTGAGACTCTCTGCCCTCAAGTAGGTCTTTCTGACTTGTCCCCCTCCCTGCAGTGGGATTGTTTCTTCCAAACACTGATCTGTTCATGCCCCTTTCTGTCTTAAAACCCTTGAAGTGAAATCTCTTCTTTCTTTGGACACAGTCTCGATTCTTAGCATAGAATTAGTCAGAACCGCTTCTCTGACCTCAACTCTTCCCATCCCCCAGGAGGACCCCGAGTCTCACATCTGCTGGGCGTGGGGTATGCCACGAGGAGCTGCAGACAGCCCTACCCTGCTCTCCTCTTCCTCTAACAAGCACTACTTGTGAGCACTACTGTGCTAACCACCGAAAACGCAAGGAGGCAACAGACAAACTCACAGACGAACAACAGGAGCCCTGCCCTAACAACGTTAACACAGTCTGAGAGTGTGATGTGATGTGCTGTGCTGTGGCATGATGTAATGCATGGATGTGATGGGACACAGTGTGACGTGTTCGCAATGACAACGGTAATAAAGTTGCATCTCCCCCCAAGGGTTCTGTGTTGATTCACTCCCCCGTACTCTGGCATTCTCCTAGTTTGGTCATTTTGCTGAGAATGGGTTCTTCTGCTCACCCACTTGAGTCGCTCTTAATCTGCCTTCACAAGCCAGGGCCACTCAGGTGCACCCACGCACAGTGAAAGAAAACGATGTCCCATCCTGCAGCCTCTCCAGGATAGGTTGCAGACTGAACTACTGAGATCTGTAGGGTTTTCAATGGCTGATTTGCAGACATGGATCACCAGGCCTTTCTTCGTGGTCGTCTGGAAGCTCTGCTGAAACCTGGTCAGAATCTTAGCAATGCGAAACCGTCCTCTGACAGACGGCTGGTGGGCCCACATGAGCGGCACTGGCTGGGAACTGAAGCCCAGCCTCCTGCATGGAAGCTACCAAACCCAAACCGGTGAGGGCAGTTGTGATCTGCGAACTTTGCCGAACTGCCCCAAGGGCTGGTCTACGTCAGCGACCGTGGTGCTAGGCAACGTGGATCACAGGACACCAGACCAGCAGGTCCTGCAGTCAGCCACCGGGTGCCTTCTTTAGCGGTGGTGGTTGCTTTTCACTGTCACGGAGTGGCTCTACCTTGTGGCCACCAGCAGAATGAAATGTCATCTGGTCCTGTGACATCTTTGTCACCATTGGTCTGCTCCAGCCCGCTGCTGTGGCCACTGTGTGTTTTGATACCCCCGCCCAGGGAGCTACCTCCTAGCACCATGCTGGACAAGACTGTTGTGCTCTGCATGGTTTCACTGGCTCTGCAGGTGATGCTTCATCACCTGTCTTAGTCTGAAGCCTCTCTGAAACCATGAGTGACCTCACTGATACTGGAAATGCCAGTGGCATAGCTTCCAGTGTCATAACATCCCATGAGTGATGTGACAGGGTGACAGATGGGTGATGGTCTTTAGGAACAAGCAAACCAAAAACAAACCCCTTCCCTTCAAGTTGATTCCAATTCATACAGACCCTATAGAACAGCGTAGAACTGCCCCATAGGGTTTCCAAGGCTGTAAATCTTTACATAACCAGACTGCCACAAGATTTTCTGCCATAGCATGGTTGCTAGTGAAGTGACAGGTTCGAGCCACAGGACTCTAGGCACTGCACTACCAGGGCTCTCTGTCTTTAGAGATACCAGTTTGTAATTAAGCAGATAAAGTCTGATCCTCAACACTGACCCTCCAGGCTTTGGTAGCGTCTCTAATATGAGAGTTAGGAGGCGTGCTAATAACAATACTGAAAGCCACTGTTTCCACTGAAAGACCTAATACACCCAGGGGTTAATCATCACAAATGCAGAAGGGGAGGTGGAGGAGGGAGGGGGGAGCACAGAGGAAAAAGGGAGGTGGGAGGTAAGAAGGGAGAGGGGAAGGGGGGCAGTGGGCGAGGGGTGGGGAGCATTAGTTTCCCTAAAGCTGAAGTAAACACATTCTAGACCACAGACGGGAGAAGGGAGCACTCTGGCCACTGGTTTATTCACTGTTCTCCGTAGCGAAGGGCTAACCTATAGACATCCCCAAGCGGGTGGGCAGCTCAGCCACTGTCCTCATGAGAACACAGCTCTCCCAGCAGCAGACACCCACCAACCAGGGAATTACATTCATGTCTCAGAAGGTGAAGACGCAACAAGAGAAACAGCAGTAACAGCGCTTGAGATAGGGTTCTCTCCAGTGACATTCACAATATGCCATCTTTAGTCTGATACTGTGTAACGAGGACATGATCACTTAGTAGAGTTACTTTACTTGCCTGAAATTACACATCTGTGTAATTTGTGGTTGAACTGGGACTCAAGGCCAGGTCAGGATGACACCAGGGCTGACGGTCTGACCTTCCCACTGAATTGTGGAAATGCAACCAGCCAGAGTATATTTCGTGCTACAGTGGTGTATGAGTCCATCAGCCACTGTGAGCACTGAAGATCCCTCAGGCTCACCAGCCAACTTCAGGCCCCCCTGGGCTGCAGAGGGGTGCACAGGGGACTTCTGCGGCATGCATCACGCCAGGACATGGACTGTCCTCTCAGCCCACAGATGGTCCCTACAGGGCACGGCAGGGGATGGGGGAGGTCCAGCCTAGCAGGGTGTCTTTGGGCTGGCATCCTCTCAGAAACACTGGGTGTTCTCTCCTTCAGAGTCTTTTTCCTGAGCCCGCTGCGTTTCCCTGAGTGGTTTCAATTGGAATGAGGGGTGGCGGTAAACGTAAAGACCGAACAAAGGTCACTTAGGTTACTAGGCTACGTTCTTCTTCTGCCTCAATTACCACCGTCAGACTGCGCTAACAGAGCTGCATTCTTCTCCCCATCTCTTCCTCCCCCTACCTCTGAGACATAGAGTTGGTAAGACCTCAGAGAAAGACAGTGAAATTTTGGGTAGTTCACACTGCTTGTTAGATGTAATGAAACTGTATGATGTAATGAAATCTCGTGACTCCTGACTATTGCTCTGTGACGAATCCCCACTCCTTTGAATCTTGACTATAAAAATCAACAGAAATGTAACCCAAACAGGACAGCTTTCGGCTCGCTGTCTCCCAGATTGCTAGCAAATCTGCAAATAAATTATTCCTTGAACCCCACACTGTCTCTGAATTTCCGACTACAGTGACAGGTGGAACAAACCTGCTCCAGTTTCGGCATCAGGGGTAGAGTATCCACAAAGCAAGGTAAGCACTGGTTTTCCTGCACTGGCTTGCTAATCTGTGGTGAGCGATTTCACAGGGGTTTCACCACGCCGCTTCGAAGGGAAACCCCTATGAAATTGTTCGCTACAGACTGGTAGGTAGCTGCACAATGAACAAGGAAGACCAGAGAAGACTCGGCGCCTGTGAGTTGTGGTGCTGCCGAAGAATATCGAATATAGCATGGACTATCCTTGGAAGGAAAGACGGCAAAACTTCACCTCATGTACTTTGGGCATGTTACCGGGAGAAGGACATTACACTTGGCCGAGTGGAGGGTCCACGAGAAAGAGGAAGACTCTCAAACAGACGGGTGGACGCAGTGACTGCAGGGTGGCTTCCAACAGCAATAACCGTAAGGCTGGCGCAGGACCGGGCACTGTGTCCTTCTGTTGTTGGTGGGTTTGCTGTGGGTCAGAACGGACAGCACCTGACAACAGCGCAGAGCAGTGAGGAAGCCCGAGTTAGCCCACACTTACCTTGCCTGCTGGGTCACCTGCCTCTCACGGATTACACATTGGAACAGAGGCTTTGGTTTTGTAGGAAGGCACTGGGGTGGGCAAGAGACAGATGCCAGTCAGACGTAAAGGCAAGCTCTTTGGGCACGGTGAAAAAATATGAACATGTTCACTACAGATGACCTGGTCAGCAAGGGATAAACTGCCCCTGGGTCCCCGCTGGCCACAGATGTTTGTTTCCCTCCCTCCCTTCCGTGTACGCTTCACCCTTCAGGTCAGCTGCCTTCTGCAGTGTTTTTAGCCAAGAGCCGCTTGCCCCGTCCTCACCGTGTGATGCCTGTGAGGTAATATCTACCTTCTGTCGGGGAGAGGGTGGCCCGACACAGAGGCAAGGACACACCAGACCAAGGATCCAGTGAAGTTTATTCAAAAAGAAAGAGAGTGGGGTCTGGGCTGAGAGTGGCTCAGCCTACCTTTCCCCAGTAGGGCAAGTTTTTCATAGTTTTAAAGTTCTGATGAGGTGGTGTGGGATGAGTGGCTGATGGTTTGATAAGGACAGAAAGAGAGGAGAGGCAGCAAGAAATTTTGGTTAGGGGATTTATGGTCTGATAAGGAAGAAGTGTTGATTAGAAGAGGGACGGGTAAGGTTTTTGGTCACGATTTTAATAAGAGAAGAGCTTTTAATTAGTAGCGTGGGGAAGGCAGGCATAAAATTATTTACGGTTTTATGGTTGTACCAGGGGAAACCACGGTGGCATAGTGGGTTAAGTGCTACATCTGCTAAACATAAGGTTGGCAGTTCAAATCCCCCAGGCGCCCCTTGGAAACTGTATGGGGCAGTTCTACTCTGACCTCTAGGGTCTCTGTGAGTTGGACAGGACTTGATGGCAGTGGAGTTTTTTTTTTTTTTGTTTAGTTATACTAGGTGGAGCACACCAGGCTGTTTGTGGTCACCCTGTGGCGCATGCATACCAGACTGTTTTCAGCTGATGGCAAAGTCTGATCATTGGATAGGACAACCTCCCTGAATTTCAGGGACAGAGTTCCGTCCCCTTCTTGGTAATATCTACCCCTGTGGGGACACTCCTACCCTGTGACCCAGTGTCATGGGAGAGACCCAGAAAATGCTACTCAGAGGAAGCAGACTGCCTCCCGGGCCTGAGAAGTTCTGACAGAGAGTTCTGGATTGCCTGAGATCAGCTCAGCATCACCACTACCCCTCCCCATGGTGAGGGTCTCCTCTGCATGACAGGAAAGACCAGAACCATGTCCCTGAACTCCCCTGTCCTGTCTGGTTGACCAGGAACCCTGGAGTCAGCCCTGACCCATGAAAACCCCGTATGTCAGGGAGTTTTCAATGGCTGATTTTTTTAGATTGCCTGGCCTTTGTTTAGAGGCACCTGGGGACCAATTCTAACCGTTCCATAAGCATCAAAGTGTGCACCACCTAGCAGCTCCTGGTGCCTGGTCAGAATTAGGAATTAGGTTAGGAGAGGCATTCTGAGATCAGGAAGCAGGAGGAGAGAGCCCTGTTAGGTGGAGGCAGTGCAAGCAGACGTGAGGAGCGGAGACGAGATGCACAGGCTGTTTGTAGCCGCTGTAGAGGCGTCAGTGGGCGCGTCCTTGAAGTTCCAGCAAGGTCCACTTGCTTGAGCATCTCAGGCTGAGGCCTTTGGCGCTTTCTTCCCCAGCTTTTCCTCTCCCAGATCTTCCAGCAGTTCTCGACGTTCCAAGTTATCTAAAGCCTGAAGATCCCGAGTACACAGAGCCGCTCTGACACCTCCGAAACAGAGAGAAAGCACAAACTCCTACGGAGAAGAAACGCCTCTGAGCTTGCTCCTCATGTAGGGGTCCTCTGGTGCTGTGTCCGGACACAGCAATAGCTTTTCAGCAGTGACAAAAGCCCCCAGTGCACAAGCTTTCCAGGTGAAGCACAGGGTGGCAAAAGGGGAGTGTTGGTGGCTGAGTAAGGACAAGCAAAGACTCAGGAAAACTCAGATGTGAATCACTGTCTAGCTGGGCATGTTGCTTAATCTTTCTGAGCCTGAGATTCAGTTTCCTTATCTGTAAAATGGGGATGTAGGCACCTGTTGTGTTACCTTGCAGTGTGCCTGAAGTGAGCTGACTTAGGTAAATCCCTTAGCACAGAGCCTGGAAGGTAGAAGGTGTCCAATACATGTTAATTCTTCTTTCTTTTCTTTTTCTTCTTCTTGGCTGAGACAATGGTCCATTCACTTAAGATCAGCCATTACGGAGAGTGTAAGATAATACTTTTTCTTTCAGAGGCTACAGTTTTCTAATTCTTCTACCCCGTTCAGATAAAACCCAGTGTCGTCAAGTCAATTCTGACTCATAGTGAGTCTACAGGACAGAGCAGAACTGCCCCCCTTGGGCTTCCAAGGAGCACCTGCTAGATTCAAACTGCTGCCTTTTTGGTTAGCAGATGTAGCACCTACCCACTACACCACCAGAGAAATCTGTTTAGATAGAAAACAGCAAAACCCTCAGTGCCAAAGTTCCGCTTCTGCCAGTGTGCAGTTTAATGCACTAACAGCTCTTTGAGGCTATAAAATTAGCCCTCAGACCAGCTCAGGGATGGTGGAATTAAATATAGAAGCTAAAATTAGAAAGCGTCTGGAAGAAAATATAAAGGATTATCTTCAAGACCTTGGTGTAAGCAATCATTTCTTAGGCAGGACCCAAACAGCACTAATTATCAAGTAAATTGATAAATTGGACTTCAAAAAATTAAAAATTTCTACCACCCAGTAAGGGAGGGTGAGAATAGTCACACAACTCTAAGAACGTAACCACTGTCACTGACTCATGCATGTAGAGACTACTGAATTGGTATACGTTTTTGGAATATATATTTTTAACAACAAAATAAATACAAAATTTTAAAAGAATTTAAAATTTCTGTTCTCTGCAGTTCAAATCCACCAGGGGCAGTTCTACTCTGACCTCTAGGGTCACCATGAGTTGGATCTGACTCAATGGCTGCAGGTTCACTAAAGACATCATTAAAAAATAAAAAAGGGAACTATAGTCTGAGAAAATATTACTAATACAAGCACATATGACATAATTTAATCCAGGACACAAAAAAAGTCTACCAATCAGTAATAAAAGACAAACAATCTAATTAAAATGGACAAAAACTTGAACACTTTATGAAAGACAATATACAGATGACTAATAAGCATGTGAAAAGGTACTTACCCTGTTAGTCATTAGAGAAATGCGAAGGAAAACCACTCTAACATGCCACTTCACACCCATCAGGTTGGCTAAAAGGCAAAAGACCGATGAAATCAAGTATTGAGGATTTGGAGCCACTGGAACTCCCCTCCATAGTCGAAAGCTACAACTGTGTATGGTTGTAACACTTTGTACTTCTACCAAGTCTCATTCTTAGTCTAGCAGCATAAATGTTACAATCACAGTAAAACATACACCTAACTTAGGACCCAGCAATTTCACTCCTAGCCATTTACTCAAGAGAAATGAAACCAAAGCAATTTAACAAAAATATTTGTTAACTAACTGTACATAGTAGCTTTGTTGACAACAAAACGACAACAATCCTTTGCCACTGAGTCAATCCTGACTCGTAGTGACCCTATAGGACAGAGTAGAACTGCCCCATGGAGTTTCCAAGCAGCATCTGGTGGAATCAAACTGCCAGTCTTTGGGTATGTTGCCGTAGCACTTAACTGCTATGCCACCAGGGTTCCTGTAGCTTTTTAAGTAATAGCTAAAAACTGGAAATAAATCAGGTGTCCCTCAACAGCTGACGGATAGATAAGCTGTGGTATATCCACACAACGCAATAAAACAGAATAAACCACTTATATATGCAGCAACCTGGAAGAATCTCAAAACATTATGTTACCCCAAAGAAGCCAGATATGAAAGAGTGATTGAGTTATTCTGTTCATCTTACTTTCTAAAACAGTCCAAACTATGCTGCTAGAAAACAAGACAGTGTTTGTCTGACTTGGGACATGGTGGGGATAGCAGCAAAATGGCAGGAGGGGACTTTCTGGAGTGATGGAAATATTCTGCACACTGATTGAGGCAGTGATGTGCATGGGTATATACAATTATCAAAATGCATTGAAGGGTACACTTAGTATCTGAGTATTTTACTGTCTATTAAAACTAAACAAAACTCCCCCAAAGCTCAGGAATTTCCTTCTCAAATTTCCAGAGGCACTGCTTGGAATTCCAGAGAAGACAAAGGTACCCTAGAGACAAGGAGCAAAATGACCAGAGCAGAGGAACTGAAGGCAGACCGAAGCGCTCCGGGGAGACCTAGCCAGTCAGACTACACAAAAACAGGTTTACCTCCATGCAGTCCCAGGTGTCCGTGTGCATTTAGTTTAGTCTGGGAACTGAACTATGTTGGAGTCCCTGGGTGATGCCAATGGTTAACGCACTTGGTAGCTAACTGGAAGGTTGGGGGTTCAAGTCAACCCTGAGGCACTTCAGAGGAAAAGATTGGTAACCAGCTCCCCAAAAATCAGCCATTGAAAACTGTAGGGAGCACGGTTCTTCTCTGACACACGTGGGGTTGCCCTGAGGTGGAATAGATTCATTAGCAACTTGTTACCCCAAACCCGAGTTGATTCTGACTCATGGCAACCCTATAGGACAGAGTAGAACTGCCCATGGGGTTTCCAAGACTGTCAATCTTCACAGAAACAGACCGCCGCTTCTGTCTCCCACGGAGCAGCTGAGTGGTTTGAGGCACTAGGACTTCTTGACAACTGGAAAGAACCCTTTAATCATGATGGTAGTGGAGGGGAACCCCAAACCTAAATCTGAAGCTCCAAGGGATTAAACAGCACACAGCTAGGGCCGCAGTAGAGGTCTTCCCGTTGCAACCCATGGGGAGGAGAGGATGGCTGGGGAACTCCTGCCAGAGGCTCCCCGTAAGGCTGCACCTTGAGCAAAGAGAGAGACCATTCCTTCACCAGCAGTGACATAAAAACTGCTTTTCCTCCTTCAACTGGCAGCTACGTCTCAATGTCTGAGAAGCACCAGTTGCTGATTCCTTGTTCCCTCTCCAAAAACATTCTCGTGTGAAAATACAGACTATTGCACAGAAACCACAGGTGACTTATTTTTGCAAGCCCCTCCAGGCGTGGCGAGACAAGGAAGACAAAGGGCCACATAACACAGCTGCAGCTGGAATATGAGCTAGGAGCCCATTAATGGCCAATATCACTGGAAGAACCATGAACATGGCCTCCAGTGTTGCAAGGCTACTTGAGCACAAACTTGGGTCAACCCAGCCAAAAAACATCCCAGCCACCACTCAGCCAAGGTGCCTGCTTCCTGTAAGATGGCAGGTGGGGTGGAGGACTGTGCTGATGAGACATGATGTCACTGATTTTATTATATCTCAGTGAGGTGACCTTCCAGGGAGGAGACAGGAACACAGGGGCCTGCAGAGGTAAAGAGCCTGAGCTGGGAAAGGAAACAGGATTCCCAGCCTATGGAATCAACAATCTGACTTTCAGGAACAAAAGCAGCCTTGTCAGACTCCCACACTGCCCTATAACCATAAGTGGCTTTAGCTAGTTCTTTCCATGGAATTTTCTGTAAAGTAAAAACTAATTTCTTAAACGTTCTCTCCAAATGAAAGCTAGTGGTGCCATGGAGAAAGAAAATATTTAATTCCTATATTAAACATTAAAAAAATGTAATCTTCAGAAAAATAAAATTGAGCAAACTTTATACATATAAATATTTATTTTTAATCTACTGAAGTAACAGTGTTTTCTTTGTTGGTTGTTTAACTGAAAATTTCTGCCTAATTTCTCTGCCTTTTGCTAAGGGCAGAAATTTTATGGATGAATTTTTTTTTGCTTATTTTTCTCACTATTAAAGAATCATTAATGAAATGCATGTGCATTACTAAAAACTGTTATCTCTGAAGACTTCCCACACGTCTGCAGCTATTTCCCAGCTTCACCTTGCCCTGGGTCTCCCAGCACAGGCTCCTGGTTTCTTCTTTTGGGTGGCTGAGCAAGGAAACATGTTTAGGCTAGGTGCCATCCCTAACTTTCCCTGCCGGAAGAGTGTCCCTTTAGATCTACATGGATCAGTCTTCTATTAGACATTTTCTATTAGCTCTACAAGGATCAGTCTACTACTAAAATCCACTGCCGTTGAGTCAGGTCCAACTCATAGCAGCCCTATAGGTCAGAGTAGAGATGTCTTCTACAAGCTCTACACAGGTCAGTCTACTATTAGACGTCTTCTATTAGCCCTACATGGGTCAATCTACCATTAAATGTCTTCTACTAGCTCTACATATGTCAGTCTACTATTAAAACCTACTGCTGTTGAGTTGGGTCTGACTCATAGCGACCCTATAGGTCAGAGTAGAGATGTCTTCTGTTAGCTCTGCGTGGGTCAGTCTATTATTAGATGTCTTCTACTAGCTCTATGTGGGTCAGTCTACTATTAGAGCTACAGAAACACTGGTGGTGTGTGCTTATGTGCTATGTATGCTAACCAAAAGGTCAGCAGCACGAATCTGCCAAGCACTACTTGGAAACTTTGTGGAACAGTTCTACTTTGTCCTATAGGGTGTCTACCAGTTGGAATCAACTTGTCGGTACTGGGTTTCTGGGATCAGCTCTACAGGAAACCCTGGTGGCTTAGTGGATTAAGTACTATGTCTGCTAACTGAAAGATTGGCAGTTCGAATCCACTAGGTGCTCCTCAGAAACTCGGTGATGGCGGTTCTACTCTGTCCTGTAGGGTTGCTCGCTACAAGTCGGAATCAACTTGATGGCAGTTGGTTTTTTGGTCTGGTAGCTCTCCAATGTCTCTAAATAGACAAAAAGAAAAAAAAATCCAGCTTTTTGAGATGTTCTCAGTGAGAAAACTGGGCAGAACTCCCTGGGGCAATCATCATGAATTTGTCTAGCTCTTTCTTCTGCGATCTCTCTATTCTAAATATACATTCAGAGGGCAATTTCCCACTTTTGCACCTTAGACAGTTGACACGGGTTTTACACTGGGCTAGCTGAGCATTTAATGCTCTTCCACTTACACCCCACATCCTTCTAGCCTCCCAACACACCAATTTCAGAATTTTACATTTTAATCTACTTTTGGGTTAAGTTATTCATTGCAGGCCCAAGGGGTTGACAAGGAACACTCCAAGCTGGTTATACTTGAGGTGATGGGGAGTGACACTCTCTTCATGTTTTCAGCAGCTGCAGTCAATATTCCAGGCTTTCTAGAGCAGTTTCAATTCCAAGTACAGCAAGCCCTAGCCAGCGTTGGATTTATAGTAGCGTTTCCTGCTATTTTTGAGTGGTGCTGAAGGACCACCATGCACAGAGATTATTGCCGAGGTCCAGCTTGGAACTGCCTCAATATAGTGTGAGAGCAAGCTGATTAGCAAGTGGGGGGTCTCACCTGGACTCCCACCTGGACCCCCATCGCACCTCAGCTCTGATCACCTTTCCCCCGGTTACGTATGCAACAGTGCTTATGAGGTGTTTTGGAAAATGGAGGCACTTGTGACCCCAAACCCAAACACGTTGCTGTTGAGTTGATTCTCACAGCAATCCTAGAGGACAGAGCAAAACTGCCCACAGGGCTTCTGGAGACCGCCTGGTGGCTTTAGACTGCCTGCTTTGGGGTTAGCAGTTATAGCTTAACCACTATGGGAGGTGTGACTTCGGAAAATGGCTCCAAAAGAATCCCCTCTGCTGGCCCTAGTGATGGAAGAGAAGATGAATGACGAGGATTTGAGCGAGTTTGGGCTCTTTGCAGTAAAGTTTTTTGGAGACACTCGAGTGGCCTGTTGAATTCAGCAGGGCCGGCATGTGTGACATGAACAAGCCTGCCGTCGACGCTATAAAAACTGTGAAAGGTGGTTTTCTCCGTGTTTCATCAGCAGTATTACCTATTCGTGTTCCTTTCAGGTATGGATGGCCATCTGTTTTCCAACTTGTTCCTACAAACGCACTTGCACTTGTCACTTTACAAGTCTCAGATTTGGTTTAAAAATTTGTCCTGCGGTGGTGACCCAAAGCATGGTGGAGGGACCTAGTGCAGTGTAGTGTAACCCTTCCCACTGGAGTCAGAACCAGGAAATGCCTTTTGTCAGGAGTCGTGTCCTCGAAAGAGGGTCTGAAGAAGAGGCTTCAAGAGGTCCGGGCTGACCTGTCCCCTTGGGCCCCCATGCCCGGGGCTGAAGATGCCATTTAGGGGGACTCAGGCCCATCAGCAGGCGTGACAGGGCAGACTGAACCGAGACAAGGCAGTCTTTGCCCAAGCTTTTCCACTGTGTCTGTGACTGTTCTTGGCAGAACTGCTGTGGAATTCATTTTGTCTTTTTTTTTTTTTTCCTATTACAAGGGTCAAAGGAATCTTCTTCACCTGACTTTCCTTCCCCAGCTTTCCATTCCAGCCCAATTCTTGGAGAGGTCGTTGGTTCAAATCCACCAGTCACTCCAGAAAGAGGTGGCAGTCTGCTTCCACAAACACAGCCTTGGAAGCCCGAGGGGGCAGTTCTTCTCTGTCCTTTTTGTAGGGTCACTATGAGTCAGAATCAACTAGATGACAACCAATTTGGAGTCTAGGCTTCACCTGTTCCTCTACCAGGCGCTCCCTGCTGGGCTGGTTCTTAGCAGTGAAGTCCCGTGGGCTTCTCAGAGCTTGGTCCCCAGCCCTCTTCAGCTCACCACTCAGCACCCGGACTGGCACCCTGCCTGCCCTGCCCTCCCCCTCCACAAAGAGTTAACAGAAACAGGTGCTGGAGCTAGGGAGGCTGGCTCTCACAGGGCACTTCATTCAGCCACAAGCATTTATTAAGCACCTACTAGGGTCGCTTGGAGTCAGACACGACTCGATGGCAGTGGTTTTGCTTTTGGACTAGGAGCCAGGCACTGTACTGGGCCCTGGGAAACAACAATGAAAACAGGAAGTTCTCTGCCATTAGGGGGCTCATAGACTAGGTTGCCCTATACACACACGGAACACATTCTCCCATTGCTGCCGAGTAGATTCCAATTCATAGCGACGCCCTGTGCTTCAGAGCAGCACTGAGCCCCAGGGTGTTTTCTTGGCAGTAATTGTGCAGAAGCTGATTGCCAGATCTGGGTGGATTTGAACCACCAACCTTTCATTAGTCATGAGTGCTTACCCATTTGCACCACTCAGGGACCACAACACATTAGCACAATGCAGTGTTATCTATCAGTGGCAGAAATCTGATGAGTCACAAGCAAAGGGTGGTGGAAATCAGCCAGGTGGACTTGGAGGTGGGGGTGGGGAGAAGGAATTCCAGGGGGACGACACAGCATGACAAAGGTACAGCAGCTATATGTTCTGGCTGAAAAAGGGCATGGGTGAGGCTGGACATGTGGAGAGACCCTGAGGGTGGAGAGGCAGTTCCTGGTGACCTAACGACCTCCCAGCTTGGAGGGAACTTCTCAACAAACTGCAAGGCAAGATGCCGTGCCCTGTGAGCGCTGTTAACTGTGAATCTCATTTACTCGTTCCGTTATTCATTCAACAAGTCTTTATTGAGAAGCGACGGTGGCCACGGCTGTAAGAGTGGGCATGGCAGTGAGGACTGCTTGGCCACTACCCTCCTGGAGTGTACAGTCTAGCTGAGGAGGTAACGCTGGATGGACACGTGTTTAGACTGGGACTGGCTGATGTCTGCTGACAATCACCAGGGCTAAAAATATCTGTGGCGTATCCCCCCCAAAATGTATGTTTTGCTTTGACTCTGCTTAGGAGCCCCGATATGGTGCCATTCCTCCCATGTGTTGTGAATCCTGCCTCTGCGATATTGATGATGGAGAGTGGGCTGCAGTTGTGTTGGTAAGGCAGGACTCAAGCTACGAGCTCGTGGGCTGTAAGGGAGAGCAGCGAGCAGAGGAAGCTGGGAGCCTCACACCACCGAGAGGGCGGCACCGAGAGCAGAGCATGTCCTCTGGACCCGAGGTTCCTGTGCCGAGACACTCTTGCTGGATTTGGACTCAGCCTACCAGACTGTGGTAACTTCTCTTGTCAAACGGACTTGTAACTTGTGGATGGATTGTGGCTTACCCAACTGTGACAACCAAGCTTCTCTTCATGAAGCCTTCCACTCGTGGTATTTTCTGTGGGAGCAGGACCCGGTGACTAAGACAGGAGGTGAGTACCACTTGGCTGTTCCCTTCCTGGAGTGTACAGTCTAGCTGAGGAGGTAACGCTGGACAGACATGTGTTTGTACTGAGTCTAGCTGATGTCTGCTGACAATCACCGGGGCTAGAAATACCTCTTGCATGTTTGTTGTTGTTTGGGGAGGCTGTCGGGTCACCCCCAACTCATAGCGACCCCACGCAAAATGGAATTGGGCCTTTGCACATCCACAGGGTTTTCACTGGCTGACGTTAGGACCCAGATCAGCAGGCTTTCTTGCTGTCTTATTCTGGGTGTTGTGAACAACCCTGTTTAGCATCCCAGCAACACGCTGGCCTCCACTGAGGGACGGTAGCAGCTGCGCCTGCGCTGCATGGTGGGTCTCACACATAAAAGGGTCAGCTTTTCCGCTGAGTCACCACGGCCCCCTTTGCAGGTATCTGGTTGTTGTTAGGAGCCGTCGAGTCAGTTCCAACTCACAGTGACCCGATGTACCACACAGCGAACACTGCCCAGTCCTGCGCCGCGCCCACAGTCATTGTTACCCTTGAGCTCATTGTTGCAGCCACTGTGTCCACTCAACTCGTGGAGGGTCTTCCTCTTTTTTACTGGTGGTCTGCTTTACCCAGCTTGTCATCCTTCCCCAGGGACTGACTCTCTGTGATAAAATTTCCAAAGTGCGTGAGGCAAAGTCTCACCATCCTTGCTTCCCAAGAGCACTGTGGCTGCACTCCTTCCAGCACAGATTGGTTTGTTCTTCTGGCTTCTTGGATCTTCCGCATTTGGTGATCACTTTTCACCTGCATGGGAGGTGACTGAAAACACCCCGACTTGCGTCAGGCATACCTGGAGTCCTCAAAATTGACATCTCTGCTTTTTAACATTTTCAAGAGGTCTTTTGCCCAAGGCAATGCATCACTGGATTTCCTGACAGCTGCTTTCACGGGCATTGATTGTGGGTTCAAATAAGATGAAATCCTTGGCAACTTCAGTCTTTTCTCCATTTATCATGATGTTGTTTATTGGTCCAGTTGTGAGGATTTTTGTTTTGTGTTGAGGTGTAATCCATACTTTCATCTCTGATCTTCATCAGTGTTTCAGTAAGCACATTTATAGAGACATTTTATTTCTCAAAAATCCTTTCTCATTGGTTGTTTCATTCTAATTTCACCTGGACACACATTCATATATCACACACATTTCACAGAGGAAAATCCCAAGGTTCGGAGATGTTCAGTGACTTTCCTACTATCTCCCAGCGGAGCTGGTCAAGAGGGGTCCCACAGTTCCTAGACTGGATTTTCTTTGCATGAGAGTTGGGAATGCTCCCATTTCAGAGCCAAACCTGTCCTACACTCCCAGGCCACCAGGCTGAGAGACCCTGCAGAAGGTACTCCCTTCACTGCAGGGCCTGAGGCACATTCCAACGACAAATTTCCAAGTCCCTCCTGGAAATGTGCACCTGGGGAGAAGTCTCCATTGTTCTGAGTTATTTCAGAAGTACTATTGACTACAAAAGACAGTTTACAATTAAAAATACAGACCCAGAACATCAATAAATCAATACTTACGTACTAGGGGCTTCTGACAGTGTAAGGCACTGTACTAGACTCTGCAAGCAATTCACCTAGTTATTCGTTCAATGAACAACTAAAGAATGTTTTATCTAGCTCAGATTCCTGCAGCTCTTTTAAGAAAAAGTGGAGATAACTTTTACTAAGATCATCCTATGCCTCAGACATAGGATCTGAGTTCCCTGTACACCTCATACAGTGCTGACATGTATGCAGTGTAACGTTATACACATGAGGTCTGACAATTAACGTCTATGAATGTAATTGTCCTAAGTGCCACATATCTCACTGCTAAATAGCACTGCCGCTACCTTCAAAGTACTGCTCTTGGAAAGCTATCACTGATGCCGGCACCTAGTCTACCCTCAAAACAATTTTGCAACTCTTTCTGAAATGACCAGAGCATGGTGGCAAGTTCGCAAACTTAATTGTTTAGTTGTCTGTGAGGGAGTTTTTAGCCCGTAAACAAATAACTGTATTGGAACACCCTCCCTGTTGACCTGATCTGGCCCCTGATGACTTTTTCCTTTATCCAAAGATAAACTGAAAGGAAGACATTTTAATGACATTCAGAACATCAAGGGTAATACAATGACAGCTCTGATGGCCATTCCAGAAAGAGTTCTAAAATTGCCTTGAAGGGTGGAGTAGGCCCTGGCATTGGTTCATAACTTCACAAATGGAGTCCTTTGAAGGTGACTGTAGTGATATTCAGCCGTGAGGTGTGTAGCACTTTCTCTAGGATGAGTTCAGAGCTTCATTGGCAGTCCCTGTACATTGATGTGGGAAAGGTTGCTACGCAGTGTCACACAGAGGCAAGCTTGGCCTCACATGCTCATTAGGACTCCTTGATTACACATGGAGCCAGGCCCTGCAGGGAGGGGACACAAACAGAAGACCAAGTCTGTCCTTCTGGAGTTTACTGCCCATGGGGTGGGTGGCCAGACAGGCTCACAGCTCTCCACGGAGGCAGGGGGTAGTAAGAGCTGGTTTTAAAGAGAACAGATGAGGTACCAAGAGCTTTCTCCAGCAGGAGAGAGGACTTCAGGTTGGAGGGATCTAGGAGGCTTCTTGGGGCTGGATTTTAAAGGCTCCATAGGGAGGGTGAGCAGAGATAAGAGGTGGTATTTCAGATGGGAGAGGCAGAGTGTGCACTGTAGAGCTGGTAGGGACTGGGTGACACAGTGACCGAAGTGACTGATATTTAAGTGCTGAGTCCAGCCTAGGTATACCTCTCAGACTGTGGTCCTTTACCTAGAGACATGTTGGATTCGGAGAAGGCCATATGCTTAACCCGGTGTCCTTTGGTGGTATAAATGGTTAAGTCTTGGCTGCTAACCAAGAGGCTGGAGGTTCTAGTTCATTCATGGGTGCTTGGGGACAAAGACACGGAACCGTCCACTGGAAACCCTAGGGTGAAGTTCTACTCTGGCACACAAGGGGGCGCCATCGGTTGGACTCTCCTCAAAAGAAACCGGAAAACCATGTATGTGACCGACCCATGGCATCTTGGTAAGCCACTGTTGTTTCAAATTTTCTTAATGCTTTTTCTGGAAACGCATTCTAACATTTTTTTTAAAAAAGATGGAAAGTGGAACAGAATGATGTACTGCTATAAAGACAAAAAAATTCAACTTCAAAAAAGTTAACTGCTTCAAAAGTTCCCCAAAGAATACAACCCAGAGTCTGTGACACAGTGGGAGAAAAACGGGAGTGCAGAACTTGAACTCTATTCTAAAGACCAGACTTGATGATCCTATAGGCTAGAGGGACCTCAGGAGACATGGCCCCTGGACTCTCTGTCAGCCCCCAAATAAAACCATTCCCACAGGCAAATCTTCAGACCCAGATTGGACTTGAAGACATAAAATGATCCCGGGGAAACGTGCGCTTGTTGGGCTTCAGTAGCTCCAGGAGACTGACTGTGCAGCTCCTGTCCGGAGGCCAGACGAGGGGGCAGCGGGGGACAGCAGCCAGCTGAATGGACACGGGAAACACAGGGTAGAAAAGAGGAGTGTGCTGTCACAGGGTGCGGAGAGCTCCTAGAGTGACACAGCAGTATGTGTGAAAGTTTTTGTATGACAAATTGACTTGGATTGTAAACTTTCACTTACAGCACACTACAATATTTTTTGAAAATCCAAACTAAAATAAAACAAAAGAAGATATAACAGGATGCAAAATAAAAAAGAAGAATGTAGCCTAGGGTAGAGAGATTTTTATAAAGGCAGCAGTTTTAGTATTTACAAGGAACATGTAGAATTTTAGTCAGTGGACTGGAACACACACACACAAGTCTCCTGAGCATCTGTGCATGTTCACAGCCTTGAGGGGACTTTCAGGGGAAGAACTGAGAAGCCCTGATTCCGTTGGCCCATTTAATTTTCACAGTAACTTTGAGAGGTAGACATCATCGTCCCACGGCTGAGACAATGAAAGTGCAGCAAGGGCAGGTGACTTGCTAACCAGCAGCCACATCAGGGCTGTCGCCAGCATCTGTACCCATCCTCTTTCCATAAGTGCTGCAGGGTTGATGACAGCTGTGGTAGGCCATAAAGCTGACATGGTAGGTTGTGGCAATTCTTGGAAGGCTTGGAATGCCAGGCTGAAACAAAGGTGACGTGCCCAGACAGTGTTCGGGGCCTGCAGTGATGCAGAGCAAGCTCGGCCCTGACCTTAGCCGCCCACGGTAGAAACAGGGAGTCTAGTATGACCGCAACAGACCCAGCTATTCTTCTCCTGTTGAGGGCACTGGTGGTGGCATTCTCACCTTCCACCTGGCAGTCCCAGGTTCGATTCCCAGTCAAAGCACCTCACGTGCAGCCCCCACTCATCTGTGAGTAGAGACGTGTGGGTTGCTACAGTGTCCAACAGGCTTCAGTGGGGCTTTCAGACCAGGAGATGGACCTGAAAGTCCTGGAGATTCTCTTTCTGAAAATCGGCCCACGAAAATCCTGTGGCTTAGAGCAGAACACTGTCCAACCCACACCCAGTCATAGGGACAGCACTGCACCAGGGATCATCATTTTGTTACGTGTGGGGTCATCACAGGTTGGCCTGGCCTGAGGACAACTAGCACCAATAATTCTCACCTCAGTTTCTCTGAGACTACCCCTGACCCTAGAGGGTGAACTTGTCCCGTACCCAGTGATGTCACCGCTCTGAGGCAGAGGAGCCCAAGGCCCAGACAGGAGGCACGCCTCTCCTGGCTGTTTCCCACATGTGGTACCCTGCAGAGCTCAGAGCACTCAAATGCACTGGCTGGTCATTCTTGACCAGAATGCTGGAGTAACTTGTCAGCCATCTGTGACGTCTCCCAAGGTGCCTTGCCACTAAGAGGAGATGTCTCACAGCAGATACAACAGGAGAGAACAGTACTGTTGGGTTTGAATGGAAATCAGCAGTGAGCAGGAAGCTTTGAAGCTTAGCCAACTTTTTCAGGGCGGTCACAAGCTCTAGATCTGTTCTTTTCCATCTGCAGGTCAGAGAAACAAAATACGGTGGTGACACGAAAATCAAGACGTTTATGCTGCGTTCCTGGTAGAAAAAACTCAAACCAAATAAAACCCCTGGTCAAGTCAATTTAGACTCATAGTGACGCTACAGGCCAGAGTGGAATTATCCCATTGAGTTTTCAGGGAGAAGCTGGTGGATTTGAACTGCTGACCTTTCGGTTAGCAGCCATAGCAGTTAACTACCAGCCACCAGGGTTAGGAAAAAGAATCCCCAAATGGTGACTTAGTGTAAACACACAGTGAGTTAATTACAGCTTGAGGTACACTGACAGCTGCCCCTTTTGACTAAGAGGCGGCTGTGACAGTTTGTAACGCAATGCTATTGTCTCTCTTCTTCTCCTTGTCTTTCTTGAGTATTTGTTGAGAGAGTTTATCGAGAAACCAGTCCACATCCTGAAGATCCTCAGGCCACCTCAGGTACTGCCGCTTCTGCACGAACCCTCTGATGGACTGGTGTTTCATCAGCTGGTACTGGGACAGGGACCCCACGACCACCATGATCAGGACACCACTGAGGTCAGACAAGCACCGGCCTTGGGCGTAGCTGAAGGCTTCAAGGCACCAGCCGTCCTGGAGAAAGTGCCTGCTCACCAGGCAAACAATCTTTCGGCTGCTCCAGACGGCCTCCTGGATGTTGGCTATGTGGTTTTCTCCTGGAACAAAGTCCCTTTCTTCGAAGCACAGGTTAAATCTGTTTTGGTCACTGTACTGAACATCCAGGCACTTGAGCAAAGCATTCTGCACCCACTCAAAGTCTTTACTACTGAAGCAGAAGTAGGCGTCATACTTGTAGGGATCGGTGTCCAGGCCCTGGCGGTGGCCCCTGGACACCAGTCCCCGGGCTGTCTTATAACAGAGGAAACAAAACCCGCGGAACTTGGTGACTATGAGGACGGTTATGAGGAAAAGCATCAACACGATGGTGAAAAAGATGAAAAGGGAAAACTTCAGGGCCTGGAAGGCTCTCTCTTCATCACACATCTCCATGGAAACAGAGAAGAGGGAGACCCCCGAGACCTCCATGGGGAAGGTGCAGTACATGTCTGCAGGAGCGCCAAGGACAGTCACGTTTGTTTGATTGAGCCAGCTGATGAAGGGGCTCAGTTCACAGCCACAGACGAAACTGTTATGCCTTACATTCACGGCCGTGAGAGATGCAAACAAACTGGGATCAGGGGACAGGAGCTGGTTCCAGGACACATCTAGGATCTCTAAACTAGCAGGTAAATCACCAGGAGAAAGAACCGTCAGCTTGTTGGTGCTGAGGTCGAGTCCTCTTAATGCAGTCAGGCCACTAAATACTCCCGGTGGCAGGAAAGTCAGGTAGTTACTATTCAAATACAGTATCTGGAGGTGAGACAGCCCCTTAAAAATGTCCCAGCAGAGCCCGGTTTCCCAGGCTAGTTGTAGCATATTTCTCCCGAGGAACAGTGTTTCTACGCTAAGGTTCTGGACAGGGTGTCCGTGTCTTTGGCTACAGGCGGAAAGGCGGTTTTGGTCTACAAGGAGAGTCTGAAGATGAGGCACTTGGAGAAGGAAGTAGACATCAGCCAGATTTTCCAGTCTGTTCTCTGATAAGTGGATGAAGTTGGCCTTGAGGCTGATGTCTGGCAAAGTCTCCAGTTTATTGCCACCCAAGAAGATGGTAGGTATGCTTGGAATAGAATTAATTGTCTTCAGGGCATTGTCCCGGAGATCTAAGGTATGTAGATTTTTCAGGAATCTGAATGTTTGGTTCTGAATGATCCCAATGTGGTTCTTTTGCAGATCGACATAGCTTACCTTTGGAAGTCCATTGAAATTATAATCATAAAGCTCCCCCAGAAGGTTATACGACAGATTGAGAACTTGGAGGCTATGGAGTCCATAAAAGGCTCCCTCCACAATCTTGTTAATCTTGTTGTGGGCCAAGTTCAGTGCTTTCAACTCCCTGAGGGTCTCAAAGAGCCGGAAGTTCAACGAGAAAATATACCCGTAGGAAAGGTCCAGGTGGATCACCGAGCTCCTTGCTAGGCCTGCAAAGGTGCTCCGGTCAGGGTCTCTGATGTTATGGAACCCGAATCCAGAGCCCATAATATGGTGGGCCAGAACCAAGGAGGAAGTCTGGCTTCCGCTGATGGCATTGCTAAAATTTCCCGTGATGTCCGCTGTCCAGCCATTACCAGAAATATCTAGGGTTTCCAGGGCCACGTTTCTGAGTGGGTTCATGCACTTTGCCCAGTCCACCGAGACTCTGCTGTACAGCGCATTGTTTGCAAGGCTCAGAAAGGTGAGCGTTTTGCCCTGCAGGGGCCTGAGCTCAGCCTCACACACAGTGGTCACTCGGTTGAAGGAAAAGTCCATGGACTTCAAGGAATCCAGCCCTCCGAATGAAGGGTGAAGGTGAAGGCTCTGAATCTGATTTTTGGACAGGTCCAGGTGAGTTAAGGATGTTAAATTTCTGAAATAACCGTCTTTTAATATACTATCTGAGAGACCACAGTGAAACAATCTCAGTTCAAGGAGAAGCGGCAGGCTCTGAAACGCATCTGGATGCAAGAACCTGATCTCACTGAAGCCCAGATCCAAGACGCGGAGATTGGGCAGGTTTCGAAAGGCTTCTTTTTCAATATTCAGGGGTGTGTACTGGGTCCCGAGTTCTAGCAGCTGCAGCTGCTCCAAGAAGGGAAATGACGCAGAAGTGACTGTACTGATGTGGTTGAAACTCAGCAGCAGTCTTTCAGTGCTACTGGGGACCTGGGGAACCGCAGTGAGGTTGCAGGCACGATATAAGGCTATCCCACCATCAAAGGAGCACGGAGAAATCCCAAACGCAGGAATGGCCACCAGTACCACTCCCAAGAGAAGTTCAAGGTAGTCTCCCATGATCCTAAGGGGAAGAAGGAGAATAAAAACACAGGCATTAGAGCTCACAGGTCTTGAGAACTTGGGGCTTCCTCTGTGATGTGCCTGCTGTCTCAGGCTCCTTTGTGTCTCTGACCCCCTGGATGTGGCTGATGGCAGATACTGCCTGATATAGACCAAGCTGTGCCTGCTCCTTTTGTCAAACACTCACACTGCATTTTCTACCAACAAGGCACTCGTCTCACATCCCCAAGTGACTCAAATGCTTTGTGCACACCCACTGAGCTAAGAGTTGGTGGTCTGAATGCATCTGGTGGTGTTGCGGAAGACAGGCCTGGCAATCTGCTTCCATAAGGATCATAGCCAAGAAGACCCCATGGAGCCAGCTTGACTCTGTACCATATGGGGTACCCACAGTCAGAATTCATTTGATGGACAAGAGTTGGGCTTTGCTCTAGGCATTAGTCCACGTACTTTCAAGCATGATCCCACTTAATCTTCAGAGTAGGCTGTGTTCGTTTATCCTTCATTTATTCATTCAAGATTTGCAAGGGAAGTTGGAGAAAAGAGCAGGAACAGACCTCTTTTTGCTTCACCATGATCAGAGACCCCAGCTCAGCCCATGGGTGGCTCAGCCTTCTTCTTGATAATTGCGTTGATTTTTTTTTTTTCTCCCCTCTAACCATCCTGAGATACTTGTCCAGCTCAGGTCACCCATCCTCCTCCCCATACAGTGCATCTCATTCTGCATAAAATGGGCATTTTATGTCATTTCCACAAAGAATCCAGTTTGGTTTGAGTTTGGGGAAAAACTCAGAGAGAATGTTTACCTCAGCTCTTCGTTTTTTCCCCTAAAATACCAGATGGTGTACTTCTGAAAACGAGCCAATGAAAATACGACAGGTCACGACAGAACAGTGTCTGATGCTGTGCTGAAAGGCGAGTCGCCTCAGTTTGATGCCCTGGCGACAGCTGCAGCGGTGCACTCAGACACCACAACTGTTGTGGAGAAGACCTCCTGCTCCCCCGCTGAGGTGAGAAGGGGTCCCGAACCCTTTTCCACCATCTGGCTCATCCTTGTCTCCCCTACAGCAGCTCCAACATGAATGAAGACGTTTAAGAAATGTCAGTTGGATACTGTTTTACATCTTTTAAATCCAAACTATTTTTTTTTTTTGATTGTGCTTTAAGTGAAAGTTTACATACAATTCAAGTTAGTTTCTCATATAAAAATTTACAGCCAAGCCAAGTGCCGTCGAGTCGGATCCGACACATTGGTGTTGTGACCACACACTCCACCTTTCCACCTCGAATTTCTCGTGTTCACTCAATTAGCTCCTGTCCCCTAGCTCCTGCCCATTTGGTCTCATCTATCTACTTGAGCGAAGAAGCCCTCTCTTCACAAGAACCATTTTATATCTTATAGCCCAGTCTAATCTTTGTCTGAAGAGTTGGCTACACGAAGTCCTTCATTTTCAGTTGTGTCTGACTCATTTTGTCTTCCAGAATAGTTTACCCAAGCATTCACCTACTGAAGCAGTTACTAATTCATTGTAAATTACTTTCCTTTTTTATTTTTCTTTTTATACTACTGTTAGAAAATTGTCTTGATTTCTTTAAAACCACATATACGCAGATAAAACCAAAAACCTGTTGCTCTTGAGTTGGAATTGACTCATAGTGACCCAACAGGACAGAGTAGAACTGCCCCACGGGGTTTCCAAGAAGCCCCTGCTGGATTCAATCTGCTGTCCTTTTGGTTAGCAGCCACGGCTCTTAGCCACTGCACGAACAGGGCTGCATATATGATGTTATATCTATAAGTTTCATTTTGAAACAGTAAAGGGGTCATTGCAAACCTTTGTTATAAAAAGAGGACAGATTCAGATGGTGCTGTGAGCCTCCCCCATTGTTAGCAGGAGTTTCCATCTTGTGCATTCATTTGCTTGACGTCTTAAAGCAGGAAATCTTAGGATCATATTTATTCTTGCCACCTGCAGTTTGTGATGGTGTTTTCTGTGAAAGGTTGAATAACAAACAGACGAATAGTGAAAACAAACTAGCCACTGTCTTCCTCTGTGAGTTTCTTTTGAATTTGGAACTAAGGACCTTGTACTTCTAGATGATACAAATTGGTGAAGAGCCCAGCATTTTGGAAAAGTGACAGAGGCTCCAAGGCATCTTGACAAATAGACTGAAGAATTAGCAGAAAACAATAGAAACTAGTCAGGAGAGATACAGCTGTTACAGTTCAGAAGAAACCTCCAAAGGCAAGCATGGTCCCTCTCTCCTCGGAGGGTTTGGGACAGGGACTCTCAGGGGCCACTAGACCGGGCTCTGAAACACCACTGTCTTCGGTTAAGTATTTATACTTCACATGCTGCATGCTGCCTGCCTGTCAGTTTCTCCTACCATAGTGATTCTTGTGATACGTGACGAAGCAGGCTATGCCAGCAGGGTTTCAAATGCCAGGAGGGCCAGCCATGGTGGGCAGATTTCAGTGGGGCATTCCGACTAAGACAGACTAGGAAGAAAGGCCTGGTGATCTCCTTCTGGACATTACCCAATGAAAACCCTACGGAGTACAACAGAGCCCTGCCCGACTCATTTGCCTTGGAGATGACACAAAGAGGGACTGGTCACTGCCGGAGGACATCACCCTAGGTGAAGGAGAGGGCCACTGAGAGGAAGGGACACCCTTGGTGAGAAGGACTGGCACAGGGTGGGGAGAGCAGCTAGACTGACACAATAGTATTTGTGCAAGTTTTTGTGTGACAAATTGATGTGTCAACTTTCACTTTAAGCACAATAAGATATTTTTTTTGAAAAGCCAGCCTCATTCCTCATATTCAAGGAAGACTCACGCTGCCTCAGTTTACATGGCTTGGTAGTAAACAACATTGCTGCTATTACTGTGTGCTGTACAGTTAGTTCTGAGTCACAGTGACCCTGTGGGACAGAGAAGAACTGCACCGTAGGGTTTCCCAGACTGCAACTGTAACCGGACAAGTCAGGAGGGGTCAGGCCCTGGGGAAGGACATCATGCTTGGTAGAGTGCAGGGCCAGCGACAAAGAGGAAGACCTTCAACAGGAGGGACTGACATGGTGGCCGCAACAACGGGCTTAAGTATAAAAACGATGGTGGACGTGGCGCAGGACCGGGCAGTGTTTCCTTCTGTTGTGCACGAGGTCGCCGTGAGTCAGCATTAACTCGACAGCGCCTAACAACAGCATCAACAATCTTCACAGGAGCAGGTGGCCAGGTCTTTCACTTAGGAATTGGCTGGGTGGATTCTGATGACCGACCTGTCCATCTGCAGCAGAGCACTTTACCAAGGAGCCACCAGCTGCTTAGACAACAGGGGGATAGCATGTGAACACCGTTATACCGTGGATCTCTCTGAGAATCTGATGACAGCTCTGAACGCTGGCTCTCCCAAAAGTACACACGCATTACAAACCTAATTTTCCATCCAATTCCAAGCTAAGAAGCCCCAGATGATATTAAAAAAATCACTTTTTTTGATGTTGTATAATAAGGCTTGGAAAACTGTCTTCTGTAGAGGGCTAGAGAGTAAATATTTCAGACTTCACAGGTCGAGTACCACAGCTTGCCAACCTCTGTTCTAGAAGAAAGGAGAAGAGAAATCTTCATCACTGAAGATTTTAAGTGACTGTCAGATGAACAGGAAACCCTGGGGGCTCAGTGGTTAAGTGTTACGTCTACTAACCAAAGGGTTAGCAGTTCGCATCTGCCAGGTGCTCCCTGGAAACTGCAGAGCAGTTCTACTTGGCCCTATAGGGTAGGGTTGGAATTGACTCTACGGCAATGGGTTGGGTGAGACAAACATGTTCTGTGATCGAGTCACCAGCGTTTGCAGGGAAGAACTCACTGGTTCCCAGGATGCTGAGACTTTGCAGCTGTTTTATCCAAACACCAGAATGGATTGGACTTTCATCCTAGGTAGCCAGACAGAAAAATCCCTGCAGAAACAGTGTGGAAAGCTCAGAATAACAGAGTTTATGTTTCATGTTTCAAGTCTGTCTTCTAATGGAATTTTCAGTCATTCAAACCCACTGCTGTTGAGTTGATTCCAACTCACCACAACCCTAAAGGACAGGGTAGAGCTGCCCTACAGGGTTTCCAAGGCTGTTCTCTTTACAGAAACAGTCTCATCTTGCTCTTGCAGAGCTGCTGGTGGGTTCAAACCACTGATCTTTCAGCTGGCAGCCAAGCATTTAACCACCTGTCTTCTCAGTGCTGACCTCCAAATGAATACACTGAAGCAGGTAGCCTTGACCTTGAATTTGTGGTGCTAACGAGTGAATAAGAGCCATGCAACCACATGCTTTCCAAGATATGGTATTCTCAAGTCCATGACTTGTTATCCTGTCAAGTTAGTGCCTGACTTATGGCAACCCCCAGTGAGATCAGACCTCTGTCATGCCATAGGGCGTTCACTAGCCAGGCCTTTCTGCCTAGTCTCTCTCAGCTTACGGAAGCTAAGCACACCCTATTCAGGATCATAGCAACACACAAGCCTCGACTGACAGATGAGTGGTGGCTGCAGGTAAAGTGCATCGGCCAGGAACCAAACCCAGAGCTCCTGCATGGACAGTGAAAACTCTACTACTAAGCCACCACTGCCTACAAGCCCATAATAGGGAAGCCAAAATTAAACAAGAAGGCAGATAAAGCCAGCTGAACAGGTATATTTTAAAAACAATTAATTCGGCTTATGTAGTATTTGCTGTGTTACAAAGACACTATGCAGACCTATAGTTAAATACAGGAATATGTGATCTAATTCTTTTTTTTCTTTTTTGTCTTTCAAGCTGACCTCTATGGGTCAAATGCCAGGACAGGTAAGCTGAGAGGCACCGGGTGGGCTGACAGGAGCCCCGAGGAGCAGCTCACGATGACAGACTCTGGGAGGGTGTCCACGAGAACTTGAAGCTTCAGTGGCTTGGAGTAAATAGACATGAGCCCTGGTTGTTGGGCAAATCTAACACAGAGGCAAGAACCAGCAGGGAAGCTGTTTGCGACCCAATCAAGTGCAGAAGGACAGGAGCGTAAGCATCGGGTCCAGGCAGGGACAGAGCAGAGGGGGACCAGACAGATGGGGACAGAAGGGGATCCAAGGGTAAGACCAAGTGACCAAAATCGTGAGCCCTAGATGAGTTCAAGCTGTAAGGGGACAAGGGGCGTGAGTGTGTAAAGCAGGACCCAGAAGCTTGCCCAGCTGTGGGCCACCAGCTTCTCCCCAGGTTCAGGTCCCTAGATGTCGTGACGAGAGCAGCGTTGGATGCTGTCACGAGTAGTACGACAAGCCAGCTGTCTTTGTGGCCATGGGAACAGAGAGACCAGAGAGTGACCGTAGCCAAGAGTGGGCAGGGTTCTCCGAAGTCACTACTAAAAGGGTAACAAACAGCAACACATACAATTACGGGCACACTTAGACCTGCTGTGTGGTGCCTACGGCGGATTTAACGGCGTCCCCGTAAAATGTGTGTGGGCCCTGGCATAACCAGCACTGTGAGGACGGTGCAGGACCAGGCGGGGTTTTGTCCACACAAGGTCGCGAAGAGTCAGAACTGACCCGATGGCTTCCAACAACAACAACACCACCACATAGACTGAAATCCTGGCCCTTACACCTGTAAATGCAGTGTCTGTTTTCAAGGGGCGTCAGGGGTATTTAAGCCTCGCCAGGGGACCCCAGTGAGAAGAAAGTTTACCATCTGGTCCTCTGCAGCAGCCCCGACTGCACAGGAGCCACCGAGGCACATTAAAGGCCACTGCCACCTCAGTCCAGCTTTCAGAGGTGCAGGTTCCAGAGGCCTGTGGAGTCCAGACACCGCTTCGGATGCAAGTGTCCTCAGGCCATGAATGACCCTTCGCCTCGAAATGCCGTGACTGTCCTGGAGGAAGGAGGCAGGTGACAACCTGCTAAGGGCTGTTACTTACTGGGTTTGGGGGAGTCTCTGGGTAGTACAAGCAGCTAACCAAAAGGTTGGAGGTTTGAGTCCTCTCAGAGACACCACGGAAGAAAGGCCTGGTGATCTACTTTGGGAAAACTAGCTAACAGAAATCCTCTGCAGCACACAGGGTGCCAGGTACTGGCACTCACTTGACGGCAACTGGTTTGGTTTCATTCGCATGCAGAGCTTTAAAGGCTGGGCAGGAAAAGCACAATCAAGGCAGCCTGGATTCTCCTGCCAAGCACTGTTAATTAAGATAACAAGGGCATAGGGAAAGGGGTCAGTACCTCTTATGTGAGTTGAATTCATTTAGCTTGAATCCCAGCCACGAGCTGAGCTGGTTCCCTTTCTTGACTTAATTGTTTGGACAGCAGAGCCGTTTGCTTAAGCTTGGGTGACACATGAGCCACGGTGTCTCCAAGGCAGACAGACAGGACGAGGATGCCCACGGGAGGTCCTCTGCTGCCGGCCACCACATTCAGCCACATTAAGCCCTCTGACTAGGGCTAGGGCTGCTGCTGAGCTCATTTCATGCTTGGTTCTTCACAAACGTTACCAGCCACGGGCTTCTTGCTGGGACCCAGGATCCCAGGATTCTCAGTGTGACCCTAGCTGGCTACAAGGCTGATGAGCGAGCCTTCTCCCAGGAGACAGTGGGGCCAAATGCACTAGCACACTGAGCATGGAGGCCTCCCTTCCAGGGAAAACATTCCACCTGTTGGCAAATGGGTGCCTGGGAAAGCTTCTGTGACATTCACAGAGAAATAAAAATCCTGGACTGTAGAATCCTGGACCCATAGGTGTAGAATCCGAGTCGAGCCTAGGAGCCCTGATGGCTCAATGGTGAAGCACCTGATGGCGAACTGAGTGGTCAGTGGTTGGAATCCACTCACTGGCACCTCGAGGGAAAGACCTGGCTGTTTGTTTTCCATGAAGATTACAGTGCAGAAAACCCTGTGGGGCCATTCTATTCTGTCACACGGGGTCACTATGATTTGGAACTGGCTCAGGAGCACCCAGCAACAGCAACGAAGGCTCAAAGGCAGTGGGTGAGCGGAGCCTCTCACAGCAGGTCTCTAGGTACATCTCTAGATGCACAGGGTGGGATTCCATGGGAACAAGTCACCACACGGGGTCACATAAAGCCCTCAGCTTTACAAGAACCACAGTCTCTTCCGCCCAGGAAACGGTTTTACCGCTAACTTTGGAGTTCTCTCCCAGAAACAATTCCAACTTCCTTCATAAACCAGGTACCCCAACTTGAAGACTCTTCTGAAACAATTTTTTTTCATCGAGCACCCTTTGTCCACTGGTGACCCCTGTTGTATGTCTGTCTGTCCTGGATGTAACCCTTCTGAGGCTGAGCGCTCATATGCAACAATCAGGGTGCCAGACACTGAGCAGTCTCTGTCCTCCAGAGGGGGGGTGGGCGGTATATGCTCTACAGAGACTCCAGAGGCGAAGGTCCCAAAGTGGTCCTTGGACCAGCGGCATCAGCATCACCTGGTATCGTTAGCAATTGTCACGGATTGAACTGTGTCCCTGCCCCCCCAAATGTGTGTGTTGAGTTGACTTGGCTAGGAGTCCCAGTGTGGTGCCACTCCTCCTGCGTGCTGTGAACCCTGCCTCTGTGATACTGATGACAGAGAATGGGCTGCACTGGGGTTGGTGAGGCAGAACTCCAGCGTCCAGCTTGTGGGATGGAAGGGAGAGCAGAGAGCAGAGGAAGCTGGGGAAACTCCCGCCACCAAGAGAACGGCACCAAGAGCGGAGCACGTCCTTTGGACCTGAGGTCCCTGTGCTGAGATGCTCTCCTTGAATCTGGACTCAGTCACCTGGACTGTGATAACTTCTCTTGTTGAACAGACTTGTAACTTGTTAATGGTCTTGTGGCTTACCAGACGGTGACAATAAAGTTTCTCCTTGTGAAGCCTTCTGCTTGTGATATTTTCTGTTGGAGCAAAACCAGGGGACTCAGCCAGGCAGTGTAAACTCTGCATCCCACCCCACCCCACCTGCTGGACCAGACGTTGGGCACCCAGCAGTCCATGTTAACAATCTGGGTGATCGTTTTAACAGTCTATTTTAACAATCTGGTTGGTTCTGATGCACACTCAAATTTGAAAACTTCTGAGCTAGCATCTAGAAGAAGGACAAAATACATCATAATAGCTGCCACACCACAGAGCAGGCGGCCTTCACCTACGTGCTTATCCCCATACAGCTCTGACCCTCCTGCCTTCACCCCTTCCAATCCTCTGCAGGTATTATTATTATTCTGATTTTGTAGACAAGGAACCTAAGGCCCACAGAAGTTAGGTAACTTACTGAAGACCCCACAGCTCTCCCGCTAAGCCTAGTGCCTCTGGGTGTGACCGCATAAGTTCAGTACAGTGTCCCTCCTCCAGTCCAGCCTGTCATCCTTTTCTGATCTTGTGGCCATTTCTTCTCTACCACAAAGGGCATCAGTCCTGATGCCCAGCCTGCCATCGTCCCAGACAATGTCATCCCCATCGCCGGGAGGCTTAGGCTCTCCTCCTGTTGTGGATTGAATTGTGTCCCCCACAAATACGTGGGTCTGTTTGGCTAGGCCATGAGTCCCAGTGTTGTGTGACTGTCCACCGCTTTGTCATCCAATGTGGTTTTCCTGTGTGTGGTAAATCCTGTCTCTATTATGTTAACGAGGTGGATAGGCAGCAGTTAGGTTAACAAGGCAGGACTCTATCTACAACTTCTGAGCTATAAAAGGGAGAAGCGCGAGGAGAGGTGGGGGACCTCGTGCCGCCAAGAAAGCAGGGCAGGGAGCAGAGTGCATCTGTTGGACCCAGGGTTGCTGCACAGAGAAGCTCCTAGACCAGGAGAAGGCTGATGACAAGGACCCTCTTCCAGAGCCGACAGAGGAAGCCTTTTCCCACAGCTAATACCCTGAATTTGGACTTCTAGCCCACTAGACCACGAGAGAATAAACTGTGGTATTTCTGTTACAGCAGCACCAGATGACTAAAATACAGCCCTTTGTCCCCTCCAACTGCCGTATGATGGCCCGCCCGCCAGTCTAAAGTCCCCATTCCCAGGACAACTGCTCCTCCTCCGCAGTGCTGAGCTCCCCTCTGCTCTCCCGGTGCCTCCTTCCTCCTTCCTGCTCCCTCACGTCCCTGCTCCCTGATGACCCCAGCTCTGGGACCTCCATCACTGCCCTAGCTACCCTCCAAGCCTACCAGCCACCTTACAGAGCTCTCCACCACTCTAAATCCCGTGGGCCTCCCCTTTAAGCCCTCCCTCAATGCCTCAGCTCCCCTGTCCCCTGGTTCTCCCATTCCATCTGCCAGCGCCAGCCGCCGGCCTTCTGACCGCCCACTGCTGCTGAGCCTATCAGCACAAACCCCACACCGCACCCCGGTGTGCACACAGACGTGCCGACCCCAGCCACAACGTTCCTCAACACGACCTGGCAATCCCCTGACACGTCCCAAGTCAGCTCCCTCTCCTTCCCTCTCAGATGTGATTGGAGCCTTCCCCAGGGTCCCCTCACCCCATCCCGCCCTCTTCCAGGCCCTCTCAGATGCAGAGGACCTTGGTTTTCTGTCTAGAGAGACAGAAGGGCCAGCTCCTGGCCAGGGGTGCACTGCTGCCCTCTGCTGGCCAGTCTCGTGGGCTCACGGTCCCGCAGTGCCCCTGGTGGGTGGGCGCTGGGAGTCAGGCGATGCTGAGGGTCCAGGCCACTCACACTCAGGCTAGAGCAGTCAGAGGGTGTGCTGACTCGCGCAACGCCCCGCGGCCAGGAGGCACAGGCTGGCAGCTCACCACCAGCTCTCCTGACCCCATCACACGCTGGCTCAGCAGTGGCCGTTAGCGTGGTCCATGAGCATCAGGCCCAACACAGCGGGGAAGTCTGACACCTCATCACTGCTCCCTTTAGCAGAATCAGAAAATGCAGCCCACTGGATTCCAGCACCCAGGGATGAGCTCAGTAGGGCGGCTCAGGGGTCCCACCGTGGTCTGTTGGCATCTGTGTTTACCACTCTCTAACACAAAGCTCATCTTATAAGTCTAGCCCAGTGAGAAATGTCCCTTTCATGTGCAGTATTTTGTTCGACAACTCACAACGACCCTACGTGTGTCAGAGTCAAGGTGCTCCAGAGTTTGCGATGGCTGGATTCTGGGAAGTCAATTGTCAGGGCTTTCTTCCGAGGAACATCTGGGAGGACTTGATCAGCCCACCTTCCTGTTAGCACATAACGATTTTCACCATCCGGGGTCTCCATCTGCAGTGTAATTGGTGGAGGGGGAGGAGTACCCACCAGCCGCTGCCTGAAAACCCTATGGCATGGTTCTACTCTGTCTTATAGGATCGCTATGAATTGGAATGAACTCCATGGCAATGGGTTTGGTTTGGGGGGGCAATATTGTGAGAAACTGTCCAAGGCCTTGCTGAAACCCCAGAGTTGCTATCAACTGGCAACCCCGTTTGAGACAGAAATGAGCTGGACCCCAGATGCAAGTCCCCAGGTATATGTCCCCTCTGCCATTCCTCAGAGCCACAAGCCAGCTCCAGGATCTGTTCTAGAATTTTGTTCTCAGTGGCTGTCTGGCTCACTGGTTTGCTGCTCAAAAGCCCCCCTGTGCCGCATTTTGTAAGTGAGACCTTCATTCCCGAGGGACACTGCTTTGCTCAGTAGTTCACTCCCCATCGCCAGCACCTACAGTGGGACGTGTCAGCAAACACCCACGGACTGTGTGTTTGTTCACGGCCTCCCCTCACTCCTCACGGCCCTGCGGGGTCCCCAGGGGTCCTCTTTCAGTCCTGGGGGTCCCCCGGCTCTCCGGGTCTGCGCAGGAGCCTGGCCCACCCACAGCATCACCTCACTTGCTGTCTTCGCTCCCACCGGGCCACCCCTTCTCTCTCGCCAGGGAGAGCACCTGTGTGTTACACCTGTGTGTTATACCTGTGTGTTACACCTGTATCTTATCATGTTCTGTTACACCTGCTGCTTCTGGAGGAAGAGCCCTGGTGGCGCAGCAGTTAATGGCTCGGAAGCTAATCAAACCACCTCTGCAGGACAGAGATGGGGCGGTCTGCTTCTGTCAAGAGTTACAGTCCTGGAAAGCCACCAGCAGTTCTGCTCTGTCCTGCAGGGCTCCTACGAGTTGGAACTAACTCAACAGCAACAGGTGCTACTCGTTTGGGGCTTCTGGGAGTGATCTTGTCCCTTCCTTCACCTCTGCTCGCACATGCTCTCAAATGTCTCTTTGGACACCTGTAGCCTTTCCCCCAGTTCCAAGCCTTCTGGGCTGTGGTCTTTCTGACCCCTTTCTAGCTGGACAGACACTGCCTCCTATTTGTCATTCGTTATGGCCCACCCTGGTGGCACAGTCGTTAAGCACTACAGCTGCTAACCAAGAGGTTGGCAGCTTGAACCTGCCAGCTGCTCCTTGGAAACTCTATGGAGCAGTTCTACTCTGTCCTATAGGGTTGTTATGAATGGGAATCAACTCAACAGCAGTGGGTTTGGATGGTTCCCCTAGTTATATTTTAAGAATATATACGCTAAAGAGGGAAATAAGACAGGCATTATTGCTTCCAAATCCAGTTAGATGGGTGACAGCATACTGGTTTCCTGAATTTCTTACTGGAAGAGGGATTCCTCACTCGAGACCCACGTGACAGCATGGTGGCCAGTTCTGTGAATCTGACCTCAGGAATATCTTCTGCACTGATCCCCCTGCTCCGATTCCTCCGCCACTGCTCAGTTTCAGGGCCCCACCGGCTCCCACCAGGACCCTAACTCCCTCCGCCGTAACCTGCTGGCCTATGCTCCAGGGCAGGCCTCCCCCTGCACGCATGGCCACTCTGCACTTGGGGCTCTGACATGAGACGATTTAAAGCATACAGGAGGACGTGTGTAGGTTATGCACAAATACTGTACCGTCTTATATAACAGACTTGAGCACCCATGGGTTTGGGTACCCATGGGGTCCAGAAACTGACTCCCTGCTGACACTGAGGGACGACTGTACTTGCCTGCTTACCTTGTTCCAACTCACCCTTTAAAGCTACCTCAGATGCCAGCTCTCCCCTGATGCAGTCCTCTTGTTTCCATGGGCACGTTCCATCTCTTTTCTAACGTTTTGTTTACGTGGTGATGGCACTGTGACATTATGCCTTCCCTAGACTGCAAGTCTCCTGAGAGGACAGACTTGGTTTTACCCCTGTGGTATGCCCCACACTGGTTCTTGGCTGGTACACACTGTTAACAAGATTGGCTGCTAACTGAAAGGCTGGAGAAAGCCACAGTAATTGTTTTTAATCTCCCACAGTACTCTGCACAATTTTAACAACCAGTTAATATTTTGAAGAAGATATATTTTCACTGGGAGCACTCACCGCCCAATCCTAACACAAACCAAACCAAATCCACTGTCGTAAAGTTGATTCCAACTCCTAGCAACCCTACAGGTCAGAGTAGAACAGCCCCATACAGTTTCCAAAGAGCACCTGGTACACTTGAGCTGCTGGCCATTGTGCCACCAGGGTTTTCAATCCTAACACAAAAAAACCCAGTACCATCCAGTCGGGTCTGAGTTACAGCAACCCTAGAGATTAGAGTAGAACTGCCCCATAGAGTTTCCAAGGAGCGCCCAGCAAATCTGAACTGCCTATCTTTTGGTTAGCAGACTTACCTGACCCACTACATCACTGGTTTCCAATCCTAACACAAGGGACTTCTAATTCATTCTTCTCATTCCAGGGACAGAGAGCACCCTGGCTGCTTAAAGACTTCAGTTCCTAAGACTACAGGAACCTCACCACAGTGACAGTGGTCAGTGTTTTTACCATTAACTAGGAGAAAGGTCTTTTGTGTTCCTAACAGTGAATAAGAAAGCCAATTAAGGGGAAGAAACAGAAATCATTGTGCCATTAAATTCTTTGGGGAAGAATCTAAAACTTTAATGTGCTTCTTATTAAATGGAATGTTAATTGGAAAAGATCAAGGCTGCCTTATAAATAGAAGTGCACAGAACATCAAGGTTAAAGGGATCCTGATGAATTCCTGGCCCAGCAGCTCGTTCAGAAGATGGATATTCGAACTAGCCAGCCAGATGGCAGCCTTCTCCTTTGTCACTTCAGGGAGGGAACTCCACCGTGGCCTGCCTAACCAGGCCCTTTGTTCCCTACCACTGTGGTGGTGAGGAAATCCTTTCCTGACATTTCTGTAGCCATTTGGTTACCAAACACAAAGTCGAAGACAATCTTGCTGTCTCTCCTGTCCAGTGAGCCAGAGGAACTGCTGACCCAAAGGCCTCTGGACTTTCTAACGACAAATGAGAGCTGAGATGGCATCGGGTCTGACATTTCTAAGCAGTGTGATCAGGGGAATCACGGTTGTTAGGAGACATTGTGTAATTAGTGGGTCTTCATCCCTGCGGGGTGACTACCAACTGTAAAGGGTGTGGCCGGAATCCACCCAGAAGTTCCCGGGGAAGAAAGGCCTGATGATTGGATTCGGAACAATCAGCCACCGAAAGCCTCTCTGAGCAGTTTTGTTGAGACACTCCTGGGACACCATGAGTCAGAACTAACCCCATGGCAGCTGGCTTTATGTGGCAGCTGGCTTTATGTGCCCCCCTACTCACCGGCCCTGCCCACCTGGGCTGCCTCGTGACCCAGATGATGCGCGATCACTTTTGGGAAGGGGACTGTATTACATTAGCCTCAATTATTATTAGTCCTGAACGGTAAGCACCAGATAGTTTCTCAAAGGCAACTCATCTGAAGCTTCTGAGGAGGGGGAATGGGACACATGACATCATGTTACCAGGAGCCAAAGAAAAAGGAGAGCTTGGGTGGCATTTGTGTCCCCCCAGGACAGGCACTTCTCCTGGAGACCAGCAGGGGGCGCCTACCACCAGCTGGGAGGGAGGAGCTGGCTGAATCCTCGGCCACCAGCCGGGCTCAGCAGGAATGCTGGCAAGTTCCCAGGGCTTGCTTACCGGTCGGAGTGCACACAGGTGTCCCAGGTGGGTTTGCCGTTCCTAAAGCCGGGAAACAGGCCATCACTGCTGAACTTCAAAACTGGGTTGTCGTGCATGCCTCTAATTCTTGAGCTCACATATGCAAAGAAATTGCCCCTCCATAGCCTTGGCGGTTGGTTCTGTATTTATTTTACATTGAATACCATTTTCAGAGCCCTGGTGGTGCAATGGTTAAGATCTACAGTTGCTAACCAAAAGGTCAGCAGCTCAAATCTGTCAAGCGCTCTTTGGAAATCATGGGGCAGTTCTACTCTGACCTGTATGGTTGCTATGAGTCAGAATCAATTTGACGGCAGTGGGTTTGGTTTGGTATACAATTTGGGTTTTTTTTTTTTTGAAAAGAGCAAAATGACAGCTAACTTTGTAGCTGAGTTCAAATTCCAGCTCCACAATTTAATGGATGTGGGACATTGAGCAAATATTTCATGTGTCTGAGCATCAGCTGGCTCATCTATAAAAGAGCAGTAACAGTTTCTGCCTCTTTTCCTCCCCAGCAGCATCAACGGCTGCCTTTCAAGCAAGGACACTCCCGTGCCCAAGCAGAGGACCCCGTTATTCATGTGTAATCCTCTCCCATTTCTTGCTTGAGTGAGCCCCAAATCCACATTCATTGCAGTCAAGCAGATTTGGACTGACAGCAACCCCACAGGACAGGGCAGAAGGACCCCAGAGGGTTTCCAAGGCTGTAATCTTTAATGAAGACACATCTTTCTCCCTCAGAGTGGCTGGTAAATTTGAACCACTCACCTTTCTGTTGGCAGCTGAGTGCTTTAACCACTGCACCACCAAGGCTCTTTGCATCAGTGAACAGACATCATTTACCCAGCTGCACTTCACCGGAAATGTATTCCTTTTTGGAACCACTGAAGGGAAAGAATGAGAGAAGGAAATAGAATTTCTCAATACATACAGGTGATGCCTTTTCTCTTTCTGTCTCTTTTGCACTCATGGGAAACTACACCAAAGTTTCCCCTGCTCTCTTAATATCTTGTGGTGATCGTCACAAACACCACAAAACAACAAAAGAAGTAGCAGACCTGAGGCACCAGCATCCTGAAGAAGGTACGAAGAAAACTCAAATGGCCTGGGTACAGAACAGCTTCCAGTTTTCTCCTCATTATAAACTCTTGAGTACAGTTTTAAACCTCCATGGAAAGGCATCATTCCTTCAGAACTATTACGACAAACTAACAATTCACATGATATATTTGAAATTCTTGGGAAAAGGTAGTTCACCAAAGAACTGAATGTCCCAACCTGTGTCTGAAGGTCACTGGTGGTGCAATTGGCTGAGTGCTGGACTCCTAGCAGAAAGGTCAGCTGTTCGAATACACCCAGAGGAGCCCCAAAAGACAGGCCTGGAGATCTACAGGCCTTGAAAACACTACAGAGCTGTTTCATTCTATATGCACGGGGCTACCGTGAGTCTGAATTGACTAGATGGCGCTTGTAATGGTTATGGTTGTGTGTCCACTTGACTGAGCCATGATTCTCAGTGGCTTGGCAGTTATATAATGATGTAGCCATCATCCAAGATGTGAGCTGATATTACCAGCCAATCAGCTGTAAGGGTAGTTTCCTTGGGGGTGTGCCCTGTATCCAACATATACACATGGTTGTTAGGGCAAAGCTCATTCTCTTGCTCAGGATCCTGCATCTGGCTCATCCTCATCTGACCTCTGGTTCTTAGAACTTGAGCCAGCAGTCTGCTGTAGTGCCTTCCAGTCTTGGGATTTGTCAGCCTCAACAGCCTGTGAGCCTACAGGCTGCCATCTTACCAACTGACCTTGGATTCCTCAGTCTCCACAGCCTGTGAGCCAGAGACCTACCTTCTGACCTGCCAGTCATGGGGTTGTTACCCCCTACAGCTATGTGAGTGAGGAAATGCCTCCAGCCTGACATAGAACCATGACCCTGCAACATGCCATTCTCTATAATAAGTTACTAGGCTTAAGCCGATTTATGGACCCAGAGTCCTTTGAATGTAGGGCAGAACAAGTCCTCTTGAGGAAGGACTCCACTACATTGTCAAAAATTTATACTGTTAATCTTTTTCCCAGCCTCCTGTAAAGGAATCTACAGCTTTTTGTGAGAGTGGCTGTTCATTAGGGAGAAAGAAATAATCAGACTTTGAGGAGATTACTGGATACTGGCTTTGAATTGACACTAATTCCAGCACACCCAAAACATCACTGTGGCTCACCAGTCAGTAGAGGTATTATGGAGGTCAGATTATTAATGGAGTAGCTTGGTTTCACCTCATAGTGGGTCCAGTGGGTCCCCAAACCCATCCTGTAGTGATTTCCCCAGGTCCAGAATGTATAAGTGGAATAGATAGACCCACCAACTGGCAGAATCCCCACAATGGCTTACCAACAAGCAGAATAACAGCTATTACTGCAGGAAAAGTCAAGTGGAGGCTTTTAGAACTGCTTCCACCTGGGAAAACAATAGCTCAAAAGTAATGCTGCATTCCTGGAAGGATTGCCGAAATTACTGCCACCATCAAGGACTTGAAGGATACAGAGGTGATCACAGCTACCACATCCCCAGTCAACTTGCCTATTTGACCTCAGGAAAAAAAAAAAGGGTGGATCTTGGAGAATGACAATGGATTATCATAAATTTAACCAGTTTGTGACTACAGTTGCAAGTGCTGCTCCAGATGTGGTTTCATTGCTTGAGCAAATTAATACATCTCCTAGAGGCTGGTATGCAGCTATTGATCTGACCAATGCATTTTTCTTGATTCTAATTTTGAAGAGACATCAGAAGCAGTCTCCCTTTGGCTGGCAAGGCCAGCAATAGACCGTCACTGTTCTGCCTCAGAGGTATATCAACTCTCCAGCCCTATGTCACAATTTAATCCACAGGGCCTATCATGGATTGAACTGTGTCCCCCCTAAAATGTGTGTAGCCATGTGGCTGGGCCATGATTCTCAACATTTTGTGATTGTACTCCATTTTGTGATTTTCCTATGCTATATGTTAAAGGATTAGGGTGGTACTATAAATACTTTCATAAGATCACTTCCCTGCTCCACTGTAAAGGGAGTTTCCCTGGAGTATGGCTTGCATCACCCTTTGTCCTTTCATCCTACAAGAGATAAAAGGAAATGGAAGCAAGAAGAGAATTGGGAACCTCACATTGTCAAGAAAGCAGCACTGGGAGAAGAGCAAATCCTTCAGACCTGAGGTTCCTGTGCCAAGATGCTCCCTGAACAAAGACTAATGCAACACAACACAAGAACTTTCCTTCAGAGCCTTCCCCTGGGGTGTATATCCTGATTTTGGACTTGTAGCCTACTGGACTGTGTAAGAATAAACTCTTCTTTGCTAAAGCCATCAACTCTGTGGTATTTCTGTTACAGCAGCACTAGGTAACTAAAACAGGGCCCTTGATAGCTTTTTCTTTCCACTGGTCCATTTCTTGGATGACATTATGCTGATTGGACCTAGTAGGGAAGAAGTATCAATGACTGTACGTATTAGTAAAACTTCACATGTCAGAGGGTGAGAAATTAATCCCATAAAAATTCACATGTCTTCCACTTCGGTGAAATTTCTAGGAATCCAGTGGTGTGGGGCATGTCAAGATATTTATTCTGAAGTGAAGGGTGAGTTGTTACATCTGGCCCCTCCTAAAACTAAAAAGGAGGCAGGCACAATGCTTGGTGGGCTTCTTTGATTTGGGAGGCAACATATCACTCATTTGGGTGTGCTACTCTGGCCCATTTATCAATGATTCAAAAAGCTGCTAGTTCTAAATGGGACCTGGAACAAGAGAAGGTTCTTCAACAGGTTCAGGCTGCCATGCAAGCACTCTGCCACTTGGACCATATTATCCAGCTGATCCAATGAGTCTAATGCCAGTGGCAGACAGAGATGCTATTTGGAGTCTCTGGCAGGCCCCCACTGATGAATCAAGGTGTGGTCCTTAGGAATTTGGAGTAAAGCCCTGCCATCCTCTACATATAACTACTCCACTGTAGAGAAAATGACTTTGGCTTGTCACTAGGCTTTAGTAGAGACTGAACACTTAACCATGGGACACCAAGTCAACATGCAGCCTGAGCTGCCCATCGTGAACTGGATGTTGTCTGAGCCAAAGGGTCATAAATTTGAATGTGCACAGCAGTAATCCATCATTAAATGTAAGTGGTGTGTATGAGACTGAGATCAAGCAGAACCTGAAGGTGCAAGCCAGCCGCATCATGAAGCGGCCTAAATGTCCATGGTCTCCACTCCTGTCACATTACCTTCCTTCTTCTAGTCCTCACCTATGTCCTCACAAGGAGTACATTATGATCATTTGCCTGAGGAAGAGAAAACTTAGATCTGGTCTTTAGATGGTTCTGTGTGATATGCGGGCATCACTTGAAAGAACACAGTGGCAGCACTACAGCCTCTTTCTAGGACCCCTCTGAAAGACACTGGTGAAGGGTATCCTCCCAATGGCAGAACTTTGAGTAGTAGACCTGGTTGCTCACTTTGTTTGGAAGGAGAAATGGCCAGATAAGCAACTGTACACTCACTCATAGGATGTGGCCAATGATTTGGCAGGATTGTCAGGGACGTGAAAGGAACATGACTGGAAGATTGGAGACAAGGATGTATGCACATGAGGTCTGTGGAGAGACCTCTCTGAATATGGCAAAGAAGATACTTGTGTCTCACGTGAATGTTCAACAAAAGGTGACCTTGACAGAAATTTTAACAATCAAGTGGACAATTGTGTAATGGACTCATGAACAAAGTGACCATGGTGGCAGAGGTGAAGGTTATACAGTGCTCAGCAACATGGACTTCTACTCACTAAGCCCAGTTTAGCTACAGCCACTGCTGAGTGCCCAGTCTGCCAGTAACAGAGACCAACACTGAGGCCCTGACGTGGCACCATTCCTCAAGGTGATCAGTCAGCAACCTGGTGGCAGGTTGATTACATCAGACCACTTCCATCATGGGTTGGGCAGTGATTCATTTTAACTGGGATAGTCATTATGTTTATATATCTGCCTTCCCTGTATGCAACAATTCTGCCAAGACTACCATCCATGAATTCATAGTGGCTTATCCATCATCTCAGTATCCTATGCAGCAATGCCTCAGATCACAGGACATACTTCACAGCAAGTAATTCATGGAATTTCCAAGCTCCCCATCATCCTGAAGAAACTGGATTTATAGAACAATGCCATGACCTCCTAGACACAATTACAGAGCCAACTAGGTGGCAACACTTTGCAGGATTAAGGAAATGTTCTCCAGGAAGCTATATATTCTCTCAACCAGCACCCAGTACATGGTACTACATTCCATAGTGAAGATTTACAGTTCCAGGAATCAAGGGGTGGAAATGGGTGTGGCACCATTCACTATTACCCCTAGTGACTCACTGGCAAAATTTTTTCTTTCTGTCCCCACAGTCCTATGATCTGTGGGTCTAAAGATCTTAGTTGCAGAGGGAAGAATGATCCCACGGGAGACACAAATGGATTCCATTCAACTGGCAGGAAGTTAAGAATGCCACTGGGCCACTTTGGGCTCTTCCTGCCTCTGGATTAATCAACAGGCAAAGAACAGAATTACTGTATTGGCTGGTGTAACCGATCCTGACTGCTAGCCAAGCCAAGTGCCGCCAAGTCGGATCCAAGTCATGGCGACCCTGACTACCAAGAGGAAATCAGATTAGTGTCACACAACGAGGTTCAAAAAAAAGAACATGTCTGGAATAAGGAGATCTCTTGGGTCATCTCTCAGTACCACCATGCCCTGTGATTCAAGTCAATGGAAAACTACCACAACTTAATTCCAATATGACTGCTAATAATCTAGACCTTTCAGGAATGAAGGCTTGGGTCACCTCACCAGGCAAAGAACCACAACCAGCGTAGGTGATTGCTGAAGGTAAAGGGAATACGGAATGGGTGTGGAGGGAAAACCAAAAACCAAAATTGTTGCTGTCAATTCTGACTCATAGTGATGCTACAAAACAGAGTAGAACTGTCCCAAGGGTTTTCCAAGGAGCAAGTGGTAAATTTGAACTGCTGACCTTTTAGTTCACAGCCATAGCTGTTAACTAAATACTAGCTACAGCCATATGACCAGTCGCAGAAACCAGGACTGTAACGGTTATGTCTTCCTTGTATGTGTGCATCAAATATTTTTGCTTTATTCACTTATATAAGATATAAATAGGCTAGTGCTAGTTCAGTTATGCACATGTTAGTTGTATCATGTCACACACAAGTATGACTTTGTAATTGTCCTTATTTAGAGGTAGTATATTATTTAAATAGATGTATACAGGTGCCAGGTGGACAGTCATAAACTGCTATGGTTCAGGTTGTGTATCAGTCTGGCTGGCCCATGATTCTCAGTGTTTTGGTAGTTATATAATGATGCAGTCATCATCCATGATGTGATCTGATGTGATGAGCCCATCAGGTGGAAGAGGATTTTCCTCAGGGGTGTGACTTGCATCAGCATGTATTTGGACATTCTGACAAAGCTCATTTGCTTATTCTGGATCCTACATCTTGCTCATCATCATCTCACCTCCAGTTCAGGGGACTTGAGCCAGTGGCCTGCCACACTGCTGGCCAGTCTTGGTACTTTTCAGCCTCCATAGCCCATGAACCAGGATAAGCCTCTAGCCTTATGCCTGACCACAGACTTGGGACCCGTCAGCCTGTACAACCCGGTGAGCCATTTCCTTGAGATAAATCTCTCTCTATATGTTTCTTCTTCATATTCTTCTCTGTGTACATATACTCTTCACTGGTTTTACTTTTCCAGAGAACCCAGCCTAAAACAGCAACCCTGGGTGGCAAACTTTGTGCTTCAACCTGAAGTTTGCTGGTTTAAGCACACAGAGCAGCTTTGCAGAAGAAAGTCCTGGCAATCTGCTTCCATAAAGATTACAGTTCTTCTCAGTAACATACTGGGTAACCATTAGTTGGAACTGACTCCACAGCAACGAGGTTATGTTTTGCTACTGTGACCACTGCTGTTGTCAGACCTGTGTCTAGGTTCAGGCAGCACCGATAGATATCCTCCATTAGAAAATTAACATCCGGGACTCTGCTGTCCTTCCCGAATGCAATTCAGCTACATTGGGTGTTGATCGCCTGAGCGAATACCAAGCAGGAGGAGCAAAGGCAAGGTCAGGCAGCTTCAGCCCAGGGGCCATGGGAAGTCCACGTCCCAGAAAGCATGCAGTCAATCCGCTAGGAGCAGTAAATAACACTTGGAATGTGATGTAAATTGGAAGCAGCTGGGGAGGAGGCAGAGACTGGAAATACGAAGAGATGATAAAAACCCTTGAAAACTGTCCTGGGGTGGGGGGATCCATGGTCTGACTTGGGCTAGTAAAAAAAATCAGGGAACATCACTAGGCTGATAAAATCAACTCAGTTCTGTGGGGAAGAAGATGACGTCTTAATTAAAGGTAAAATGAGGAAGGAAAAGGGAGGGAGCAGGGCTGGGAGGAGACCACCCTCCCCCCTGCTCTCAGTCAGCTGGACTCAGGGGAGAAGAGAATGATGATCTCACTGGCGGAGCCTGAAGGATTCTGTACACGGTGTACATGGGGGCTGGACAGGGAACCCCTGCCCTGCCAACAGCACAGGTCCCTGCCATGTGTGTCCTGAGCCCTGCAGGAGGTTTGCGGAGCATGAAAGCTATGTGGCTGCCTGAGGAAGCTGCTCTCCATTCTGAGGGAGAAAGAGGCTGAGGCAGGGAGCCTGCCTGAGACTGGGCTCCATCCCTCACATGGTGATTACTTCTCAGATCCATGAAATCACAGCAAAGGCTCTGGGCTGGCAGATGGGAAATCCAGGCACTACTCCAGCTTCAGAGTCCCTGGGTGGTGCAAAGTTTAAAGGGAACTCAACTGCTAAGTGAAAAATGGGTGATTGGAATTCTCCTAGTTGTACCTCCAGAAATTGCTGGAAAACCAGCCATTGGAAACCCTAAGGAATCATCATTCTACTCTGAAACACATGAAGTCACCATGGGTCTGGGTGGTCTCAGCGGCCACTGGATTTAGTTGTTCTTTTACAATCATCTGAGGATCCTTAGAAAACCCTGGTGCTGGAGTGGTTAAGAGCTCAGGCTGCTAACCAAAAGGTTGGCAGTTCAAATCCACCAGGTGCTCCTTGGAAACTCTATAGGGCAGTTCTGCTCTGTCCTTTAGGGTCGCTATGAATCGGAATCAACTTGAGGCAATGGCTTTGTTTTTTGCATCCAGGGGGCCCTTGACAAATTTTACCTTCCTAGTCCTCAGTTTCTGCATATGTACCATGGGGGGTCGAATTGACAACATTCTCACATCCTTGTTAACTCCAAAATTGTCTGATGAAACTTGCTGAGTATCATGACAGAAATGATAGACCAGCATATATTCAGCCTCATTTTCTGCAAATTCCCAAGCCTAAGGGTCTAGAAAATATACATGAAAAATAATGTCACTAAAATACCAATTATGGCTCACATTGTGTAAAATGGGAATTCCAGAACATTTAATTGTGCTCTTAAGGAATCTGTACATAGATCAAGAGGCAGTCGTGAGAGCAGAACAAGGGGGTACTGCATGGTTTAAAGTCAGGAAAGGTGGGCTTCAGGGTTGTATCCTTTGACCATACGATTTCAATCTGTATGCCAAGCAAATAGTCTGAGAAACTGGATTATACAAAGAACGAGGCATCAGGATTGGAGCACAACTCATTAACAACCTGCGTTATACAGATGACACCACCTTACTTGGTAGAAGTGATGATGATTTGACACATTTACTGATGATGATCAAGGGCAAGAGCCTTCAGTGTGGACTGCACCTCAACATCAAGAAAAGAAACATCCTCACAACTGGACCAGTAAGCAACATCATCATAAATGAAAAGGATTGAGGTTGTCAAGGATTTCATTTTACTTGGGTCCACAATCAATGCCCATGAAAGCAGCAGTCAATAAATCAAAAAGCTGCATTGCACTGGGAAAATCTGCTACAAAGGATGTCTTTAAAATATTGAAAAGTAAAGATGTCACCTTGAAGATTAAAGTGTACCTGACCCAAGCCATGGTATTTTCAATCCCATCATATGCATGTGAAAGCTGGACGGTGAACAAAGAAGACAGAAGAATCGATGCCTTTGGACTGTGGTGTTGGAGAAGAACGTTGAATGTTACATGGACCACCAAAACAACAAACAGATCTGTTCTAGAAGTACAACCAGATTGGTCCTTGGAAGCAAAGATGGCGAGACTGCATCTTACGTACTCTGGACACGTTGTCAGGAGGGATCAGTCCCTAGAGAAGGACATCAAGCTTGGTAGAGCAGAAGGTCAGCAAGAACGAGGAAGACCCTCAACGAGATGGACTGGCACCGTCGCCGCAACAATGGGCTCAAGAATAGAAACGACTGTGGACATTGCACAAGATCTGACAGTGTTTTGGTCTGTCATGCATAGGGTCGCTGAGTCAGAACTGACTTGACAGCACCTAACGACAATGTACCAGTAAAAGCGGACCCGCATATGTCCTGCACATAAATTACCTGTTGCTAGCCAGTCGATTCTAACTCATAGTGACCCTACAGGACAGAGCAGAATTACCCCATGGAGTTTCCCAGCTGTAATCTTTGTAGAAGCTGGTTGCCATGCCTTTCTCTCTCAGAGAAGCTGGTGAGTTCAAACTGCCAACCTTTACTTTGGCTGAGTTTAAATTCTGGTTCAGTTTCCCCCTCAGTGAAATGAAGTGGATATGAAGATCAAATGACAGGAGCTATGTGGCTTATGTTTTGTGTTCCTTTGCAATGCCTTCTACTTCGCAGATTATAAACTGACTATGAAATTACTTACTCACTGTCTTAGCTAGGTTCTCTAGAGAAGTAAAACCAGTGACGTGCATATATATAAAGAGAGAGAGAGAGAGAGACAGAGATTTATATCAAGGAAATGGCCCATGCAGCTGTACAGGCTGGAAAGCCCTAAGTTTGTGGCTCAGGCTGGAGGCTTCTCCTGACTCACGTAGCTGCAGGGGTTGACTTACTCCAGATCAGCGGATCAAACAGCAGGCCTCTTGCTCAAGGCTGCAGAGGTCAATCCCGAGACTGGTACGCAAAATGGAAGGCTGCTGGCTCACAGGCTACGGTGGCTGACAAATCCCAAAATCGGCAGGTAAGCTGATAGCTCAAGTCCCAAGAAGAGGAGGTCAGAAGAACAGGAGTCAGCTGCAGGATCCAGAGCAAGCAGAACCTAGAAGCCTTGTCAGAAAGTCCTCCTATATTGAATGCAGGCCGCACCTCCAAAGAAACTCCCTGTCAAATGATTGGCTATTCACAGGAGGAAACATCATGGAGGCAGTCAGATCAGATCTGATCACAGAGGTGATTCAACATTATAGAATGGCCAAACTACATCATAACCACTGAGAATTGTGGCCTACACACAACTTTAATCATTGCATTGACTACTAATGCTGGTCCAACCCAGATAGCTAACTGGTCTTGTGATGCTGGACAGAGTCCCTGGGTGGTGCAGATTGTGAAGTGCTTGACTGCTAAGAGCTCCATCCAAGGACACCTTGGAAGAAAGCCTGGTGATCTACTTCTGAACAATCAGCCATTGAAAACCCTGTGAAGCACAGGTCCACTGTCACATACATGGGGTTGTCATGCGTTAAGAGCTAACTTGACGGCAATTTGGTGTTTTGTTTGTTTGTCTGGCACTGGATAAGCCATGTTATCAGTGGTGGCGGGACTGTAAACTCTGCAACGGTGTCAGAAACACACACATCCAGCAACATTTATGTACAGACTTGATGGGCTCCTTTTCGCTGTCTGAGAAACGAGATTAACAGCATGTACCTTACGGCACTCAGATAGCGTATGGCTCAGAACAGGCCACCGATGGGTTTGCTGTTATTACTCTTGCTGGCAGTGTGTGCCCAAGACAGGAGAAGTCTGGCCAGCATTGTTATGAAGGAAAGTCAGGCGTGGAAACAATGGAGAAATGTGCACCACCAGCCAGCAAGGTGAAAGCCAACTGTGCAGACTGCAGCATCCCCTGGTTAGATGGAGCAACATCACAACACTGGAAATTACCAGGAAAGGAAGTTGTGTGGGATATGTGTGCTGGGGAGGAGGAACGCACTGTGACGAGGGGTATCACTCCACAATCCTTTAGAAGAAAAGGATTCCCTCCCTTCTACATTCCAGGGTCATCAGCTCTCTCTTACCACAAACCTGTTGCTGTGGAATTGATTCCAATTCATAGTGAGCCTACAGGACAGAGTACAACTGCCTCATGTGGGTAGATTCTAACCACTGACCTTTCGGGTTAGTGGGTGAACGCTTAGCCCCTGCTCTGCCAGCATAATTAAAATTCACTCTTGATCAGACCACCTCTCCCTTCTTGCTTTAGGGTAATCTATCCTTTCTTTGGGAACCCCTGGTGGTGCAGTGGTTAAGTGCTCCAGCTGCTAACCCAAAGGTCGACAGTTCAAATCTGTCAGGCCCAATTCCTCAGAGGTGAAGTCTAAAAGACCCCACCCAGTGTTACTCTGCCTAGTCACGTGCTCTCTTTCCAAACCCTGGAGATCTGCCATTCCTAAAGGGGTGCCCCTCTCCACGGTCACCTCCTTCTTATCTTGTCTGAAGCTCCTTGTTCTCTTTGTAGCAGCTGACAGCTTTAACCACCGAGTTCTTCTAGAAATATCTCCTCCCTTGGCTTCCTGGGTTTTCTTCTGATCTTTCTGTTTCTCACCTGGCCCTTCTTCTCTCATTCCCTCTGGCTTGTAGAATTTTTCCAAGACATTGCTCCCGGCTTTACACTTCTTCTCTCAGTGAACACATCTGTTTTCCCAAGTTGGGCAGTCTCCCCTCAGTCCCAAGGATCTCTCTGTTGTGACTTTTTGTTGTTGCTTAGTTGCCTTCAAGTCGGTGCATAGTTCATGGTTGAGTCCACGCACAATGGAATCCAGCCGTTGATCGATAGGGTTCTGATCGGCTGATTTTTGGAAGTGGTGGCCAGGCCTTTCTTCCTAGTCCACGTTAGTTTGGAAGCTCTGCTGAAACCTGCTCACTGTCTTAGCAACACACAAGCCTCCTGTGACAGACAGGAGGTGGCTGCACTGGCATGCACTGGCCAGAAATTAAACTTGAGTCTCCTGTGCGGAAGGTGGGAATGCTTCCACTGAACCACCATGCTCATCCCCAGCAGCATTAGCAGGAGTCAGGTCTTTGATGGTCACAAGGGTGGGGAGGGAGGGAGAGGACTGGTCACAGACAGTCAATAGGAATCTGGTTAGGTGAAGGGAGTGACAGCATGCAGTAGAGAGCAGATCAACAAAACTGGACTACACCATAAACTGAAAGGCTTTCTAAACTCAACTCAATACCAAATAGCAGGGACAGGGGTCTGGGTTCCATGTTTTCAGGGGACATTGAGGTCAACTGGCATAACTAGTCATTTGCTAAGACACTCTTCTGTACCCCATATTAGTGAGTGGCATCTGGGGTCTTAAAAGCTAGCAAACTGCCATCTGAGGTACACCATATGGTACCAATTCATCTGGAACAGATGAAGACCAAGAACAACAAAGACACCAGGGCAAAAGTGCCCAGGAGACAGAAGGACCCTTATGAATGGAAGACTGTATCAACATGAGACCAGAAGATGGTGCCAGGCCACCACCAAAGGCAGCCGTGATGGGGGACACAATGTAGAGTCCCTCAGGCAACACAAGAAAAATAGGGGTGCAGCTCAAATCTCTGGTAAAAGACCAGAAACGATGGATCATCTGACAGCCTAGAGGGTCCCCTGGGAACATGGCCCCTAAACATGCTGCTTGCCCTGATTGGAAACCAGTAGTGAAGTCAATACTTCAGACAAGAATGGACTGGACTCAGGGACACAGTGTGGCCATACAGTGTATGTACTTTATGGCTTTATATATTTATAGGAGGCTGTCCCTGGTTTCCTTCTAGATGGGAGAGAAGAGGGCAGAGAGCAGGGGACAGGTGCTCGTTAAGAGGATACTAGAAGTATAGTGTAGAAAGGAGGAGTGTGCTGTCACTGGGTGGAGATAGCAGATGGAGCTGCAGATAGGTGGGCATGCGAAATGATCTGGATTGTATGCTTTCACTTAATCACAGTAAAAAAAAAAACAAGAGTCAGGGAATGTGGACTGCACCTTGTAGGAAAAGGGTGTCTTTGACTGTTCTGAGCTTCTTAACATGTGTATTTCCAGCTGATGGAAGGATGTCTCTATTTGGTTGCTCTATTGTAACTTCACACTGAATATGTCCCACAGTGACTTCATATATTTTGAATCTTGAAAATCCTTTAGAAAAAAAATTACAAACTTTTTGCAGGACACCCTGAAGCGTATAAGTGGAGCTCTCCTTGTGCCCTAGACCCAGCTTTTGAATGGCACTCCCTCTACCAGCCTTGCGGGTGGTTAGCCAACCTTAAATACTTTTTCCTTCCAAACAGCTCTTAGATTTGTCCTTCCTTTTACATCTTCATCACCCTGGTTCAGCTTTCAATACAATACCTGGTGCCCGGTGTCTGGCACAGTCTCCCAGGAACCATGGTAGCTGATGGTGGGAGACAAAAGCCAGCCCAGTCACTGCCTTGGGGAAGTCAACAGTCACGTGTGCAAGTAGCCACAGAAAGGGTGAGCAAGGCTGGAGTGGGCAGCCAAACCCAGCCTGAGGGGATCTGTACATTGAGAGGGTCCAGCACTGAGTCCCAAGAAGCGAAGGAGTGAAAGGAGCAAGCTGTGGACTGCAGTGGGTGTCCCTGGCAGAGGCCGCCAGCCGGCATGGTCCAAGGAGCAGAGTCCAGGCTGGGCACTGCAGCTGCCATCAAAGCATCCAGAGGTGAAATGGTGGATTTCCAGATGGGAGCTGGAGGGAGGTGAGGCTGGAGAGGACACTCTGCAGCCACATTAATTGGTCCTTGCATATCCATTCTGGGAGCAGCTGGGTCACTAAGGTACTAAACACCACTTCTGCATTAAATTCAGATTCCTCCAGGACTCAGATTTGGCTGTACCTAATTTACCAAATCTTAAAAGCCAAACATCATTTACCGCAGGCCTCTTGCTCGAAGCCGGTGAGGTGCTTCACTGGACCCTAGACACAACTGACTTTTAATCAAGAAGCAGCCCTCAAATGCTTCCTCTCTGCCAGATACCAGATTTGGCTCTGAGGATCCTGAAATGACAAAGACACAGCCCTGCCTTGGTGAATAGGGCCGTACAGACGGTAAGAGCTGCAACAGGGGCTTATACTAAGAGCAGTGGAGGACAGAGGAGGACCTGCAGCTCAGCTTGAGGACGGCGTAGCAGTCACCCAGACAGCTCTCCACTGGAGAATGTGCCATTTGAGATAGTTTGTAAGAAATGGAGAAGACTTCTAGAAAGGGTATGTAAAGAGAGAGAGAGATGCAAGAAAGGCCTGGTCAGACCCTATAGGAAGGGTGGTATGGCCTGGACATGACACAGGCAGGAGAGGCAGGGGGTTTGGACTGCATTTTGTGGGCAGCAGGGACCCTGGCTTGATGCCTGCCTGTCACTTCTAAATCCAGCTTTCTGCCAAGTTGCTCCCCAAGCCCAGGCTGCCTTTCCCAGCTGTGTTCTTTGAGGCAGCAGATGATGCCACATTACTTCACACTAGATTGTTCTCTAATTTTGTTGTTGTTGTTCTTGTTAGTGACCATCTAGTTTAATTGATTCTGACTCATGCTGACCCCATCTGTTACAGAGCAGAACTGCTCCACAGAGTTTTTGTGGCTTCAGGTCTTACAGAAGCAGATCACCAGGCCCTTTCTTCCACGGCACCGCTGGGTGGTTTGGAACTGCTTAGGTTAGCAGTCAGGTGCCAACCCACTGTGACACTGAGGGAGCCTGTTGTTTTATGGCGCTATTTCTGTCTAGAAGCTTCTAGAGGGTAGGGGGTCATGCCTCCAACCTGTGTTCGTTTCCACAGAGTTGCGCACTTTCCAGGGGTGGCCCTCAGAGATCTGACTACAGAGCTGATCTGCCGTCTGCATTCTTCTCTGTAAAACTAAAAGGGAAGCAAACACATCTGAGGTCACTCACTACGTGTTCCCATGTTCCCTCGCTGTCCAAGTCTGCGAGCATACAGAGGTAAATAAACATGCCCACTCTGATTGCAACACTCAGCAAAATCAAACTTCCTGGTGTGCAGAAACCCACAAAGAAGTCACTGCGCTGGGCATGCCTCGAGAGAGGTCTTCTCTGCTCAGAAACTGAACCAAAAACCTGTCTGTGTTGGCTTTGCATTCAGGCTGCATTCAATCAACAGGATCTAAAAGCTTGCTCAGATTGCAAATTTCCCAGGGTGATGTTGGGTCCTCATTTAGGATGGAAGTCCCCCCCCAGGGCTGGTAATTAAGACTGTGTGCATGGGTGCAGAGAGCAGTTAGGGGTACAGCGGTGAAATCCTTGCTTGCCATGCAGGAGCCTCAAGTTCAACTCCCAGCCCAGGCACTACACATGCAGCCACCTCCCATCTGCCCATGGATGCTTGCTTGTTGCTATGAGGCTAAACAGGTTTTAGTGGCACTTCCAGACTACGACAAATATGATCCAGTTGTTACAAGGGGTCCCGAGTCAGAAGCAAACTCACCAACAGTTAACAACAACGTATGGCTATAGCCATACTGGCTGTTAGAACATGGGTTAATGTTGTACTCTTGGTAGATAGCTTTGGCCTTTGCTACTGAGCTGGAACCTGTGGACTTTCCCACAACCCAGCAAGGGAAAGATTAGCATCTAGCACTACAGATCTCCCAGAACCCTTCTCTAGCGCTTCCCTTTCCAAGACTGCATGACACACTGGGAGGATCCTGGCCACTGCCTTCCAGCCACAAGAATTAGGGAAAAGTGAATCAAGGGGTTCAGGAAAGCATAAACAGACTCTTTGGAGCTCAGAGCCACAGAGTAAAACGCAAGGAGAAGGGTTCAAACTCCAAACCTTTGTCAAAGGCCTGGCTGCTCAGGCGATGCTCAGCATCCTTGGTTTGTCACCCAAAGCATCTTTTAGGCAGTGAACAAGAGCACGGCGTTACAGACGGACTGGACGTCTGAACGGGGCATCATGTCTGTTGGGCCACTGCTCAGCAACTGTATCTGAAGGCCACTGGGGTTAAGCCAGTGTTTGGGGTTCACTGGCCTGGTGAGATACGTTCCAGCCCCCAGGCGACTGACTACAGAGCCCCAGGGAGAAAGCTCCAATCATCACTGCTCACCGGAAGTGGCCTCAGTTGCTTTTCCTGGAGCTGCAGAGGTGCATCCTTTACCCCTAAGACCACCAACCGCAACACTGAGTGGTCCGAAACCCACCCTCAGAAAATTCTGTTGCAACTGTGGTTTTCTAGGAGCACTGCTCCTGTGTGATTATCTTCAAAATCCGAAGCCATCTTTTTAAAAAGTCGTTAAAAATAGAAACAAAATTTTTTAAATCTGCAGAGAATGGATTCTGGCTCATGGTGACCCCATGTGTGACAGAGCAGAAATAAATGCTCTATAGTAGAGTTTTCGTGTTTGCGATCTTTACGGAAGCTGATCACCAGGCCTTTCTTCCACGGTACCACTGTGTGGGTTCCAATGCCAACCTATAGGTTAGTAGTCTAGCACAAACCCAGAAACCTTTCTAATACATAAAAGCCAATAATATTTACCACCGAGTCAAGACATCATTTTGCACGCTGAGCGCAGGGTCTCTCTCTCTTTACCTGTCGTGTGGGATAGGGGCTCAGAGGCTTTCGTGAAACCGTTCGGAAACGTTCTGCACTTTCCATGTGCTGCTGGAGGTGCTCTGTCCCTTTGCCAAGGAAGGCAGAAAAAGCTGTCAAGTCACCTACCTGCCTCTTCCACAGGGTGAAGAAGAAGGTACAATGGAGCAAGCAGAAGAAGCAGAAGAAGCAGAACCTCTCTAGACGGCGTTTTTCCTCACCTTCGTGGTACAGGTAAACCACACAGCAACCCCCCTCCAGACACACCCCTCCCGGGGCCTCAGGGCTGGAGCGCTTCCAGGAATGGCACTCCCGGGGCGGCCAGGAGCGGCCAAGCAGCCTGGGCAGTCCCAGGAGAAGAGCGGAGGGGCAGGGCGCCCGATCGCAGCAGGCAGCCTCGTTCCTGCCCCGCGGCGACCTGGGTCTACCGCCCCCCGTCCCCCGCCCCCCGCCCCCCGCCCCCGGAATCAGCCGCCGCCAGCCTTTCTCGGCTGTAGAGCTCACCTGCAGGACCTCTTCCCTAGCCGCGGGCTCCTCCTCTGGCTCCTCCCGTGACAGTGGCGTGGGCCCCTTCACGGAGACACACGTCTGGATGGCCTAGCCCACCGGCAGGCTCCACCCGCAGGCTCGACAAGCCCACCCGACTGAAGTCCCGCCCTGACATAGCCACACCCTCCAGGCCTAGGCCCGCCCACTTCCCTGGCTACACCCCTTGGGCTGAGCTCCCCGTCCAGGTCTGGCCACGCCCACCCGACGTCCGCTCCCGTCAGGCCACGCCCCCTCACCCTGGGTCCGCCCATCGATGTGGCTATGCCCACACCTCTGAAATCCTGGTCAGGGCCTGGCCACGCCCACCCGACTGTAGTTCCGCCCCAGGCTCGGACACGTCCCCTGGGCCTGGGTCCACCCACCCCTCCGGCTACGCCCACTCGGCTGGATTCCTGCTCCCGGCCCGGCCACGCCTACCCACCCGAAGTCCCGCCCCTGGCCCAGCCCCGCTGACTTTGGCCTGGATTCCCCAACTTTCCTGAGGGACTTTTTACCCCAGCCCCTGGGGCCCCTGGACGCTCTCTAGAGACCCTGAAGCTGTCCGGACGAGGCATGATGTCCTTTTGCCTGGGGGCGTGCGTCGGGGTTTGGGTGTGAATAGAAGGCCTATAGGTTGGGAGGTGGAGGACTGGGACTCGCATTTGGAGCCTTGGGGCGCCCTGGATCTGAAAGAGAGCGGCTTCTGAGGTCAGCAGGGGGCCGGTGGTGGCGGGGGAGAAGGGGCAAAGGCGGTGCTGCAGCCTCTACAGACGCAGGACACTCATCGACGTCTTCCAGGCCGGCATTGTCCCTTTGCCTCCCCTTCCCATCGGACAGATGAGAAAACTGAGGCCCAGAGACCTGAAGTAATTGTCCCAAGACACAGCTAGCAGCTGTGCAAAGAGGAATTGGATACCACGCACTGAAGTCCTTCAACTCTGGCAAAACTTCAAGCTAAACTGAGATTTTTTTGTGTGTGCATGCTACGTTTTTATTGTTGTAAACAGTATGTGCAACATACAGCCCAGTGACACCGATTACATTAACTGTGTTGTGCAAACATCACCGTTATGGGTTGCCAAGTTTTCCATCACCGTAAACAGATACCCAGTGTTTCCTAAACAGTTCTGAAGATCTTTCTGACAGATTCTGTCAGTAAGTGCTGCTTTGTACTTACCTACTGGAGCAGGGTTGGCTTAAAGCTCCGTTTACCCGGAGGACCGGAGATAACCTTTCTGCCGTACGTAGGTGGTGTTTCTTCTTTTCCCACCTCCTCTGGTGCAGGGTTCTACTGCATTTTTAGGAAAAGGGATATGTCAAAAGAAAGAAACGTTTCCCTAGTGCCCCGTGAAGCCAAAGAGTAAAGACAGATGACTTCATCTGAAAGTAGTGGATTGGTTTTCTAGGGTGAAACCAAGTTTAAGGACAGCTATGGCATTGCCTTGAATTAGACTGTGAAGGTGGCATGCGGGGGTGGGGGCGTAGACTGTGCAGGTAGATGAGTGCCACCCCCCACTCCTCCTACCCCCTGTAACCTGCCACTGGGCACTGGGTATCATCACAGCACTGCCAGCTGGAGCAAAGCCTGACATTATTACACCCATGCATCTCATTAAGGAGTCTTGTCAAGTCCCTCCTAGGCTGCCAGCTTGAAGTGTGAGTGACACATTGCCTCCAGGGCTTGCACATGGAGATGGGAGTTGAGAAACCCATCATGTCTCCCTGGGTAGTAGTGTCCCCAGCATCACTGTATGGAGAGGTGGTCATGTTCTAGAGCTCTGCAGGGTGAGTGGGAGACATCTCTAAGTACACCCAGGAACTACTGAGGACTGGGAGCTGCAGGGCCGAAAGCAGACCTGAATGAGGCCTTGCTGCAGCAAGCCTCCATGGGGCTCCAAACTCATTCCCAGTGAGTGAGTTCCAACTCATAGAGACCCTATAGGACAGAGTAGAATTGCCCCATAGGGTTTCCAAGGAGCACCTGGTGGATTCTAACTGCTAACCTTTTCTTTCTTTTTTTTGTTAATTTTTAAAGTTGTGATTAACTGACAGTATGCAATCCAAGTCAATTTTGCATACCCACCTCTCTACAAATCTGTTCTCTCCACCTGTTTTTTCCTTCAGTTTTATTGTGTTTTAGGTGATAGCTTACAGCGCAAATTGGTTTTTCACTCAGAAATTTGTACACAATTTTTTTTTATGACATTGGTTGCGATCCCCACATTATGTCCATGATCTCCTCCTTTCTCTTGCCATCCCGGGCTTCTGTTTCCATTGGAGCATCTTTCTTGCCCCTTCCTGCCTTCTTATTTCTGCAGGGGTTGCACATTTGGTCTTGTATACTTGCTTGAAGTCAGAACCACATTCTTTACAAGTGTTATTGTTTGTTTTCTAGGCCTGAAAGATGGACTTTGGGAGTTGCTTTAGTACTGAGTTAGCAGTAGCTAGTGTCCTGCAGTTTCTCCAGACTCTGTTGGGCCAGTAAGTCTGGTCTTTTTTGGTGAATTTGAATTTTGTTCTACATTTTACTCCTGCTCTGTTAAAAACAGCAACCTCTCTCTTAAAGGCAATAAATTCTTACAAGAATAACATCATAGAGAAATAGATTTATTTGAAATGGAATATTTAGATTCTTTTATTGTTTCATCACTGATGCTACCATTATTTTTCCCTGATATAGCATTGGATTTTGACAATTAGTTATTTTAAGGGATTGGATATGTTACTGTTACTGGAAAAATCCAGGAGTTCAGCTACATACCACTAAAGCCAATCTCAGAGACAGGAGATTAGGTGAATGATCAAAGATTTTATTTGCAAGCCAGCACTGTGAAGGGGGAGGGAGTGGCATTCTTATCTTCAAAGTCTGTGTGCCTATACTACGTTGGGATATTTAAACCGAGAGGCTGCATGCAGATGCAGGAGTTCAAAAGGGTCTTGAAGAGGGGGCTGGATTCCTTCAATCCTCTGGCCTCTCGAAGTCATGTGGGCAATAAAGGTGTTACCTGCTTTGCAATCTCGCATCCCATCAGTGGCCATCAAGGAAAAAAAGGGACAGTAGAGCCATCTGGCCAGCAATCCCAAAGAAGAATGCTCAAAGACAGTGACTTCCCTGTCCTTCTTGGCCTTCTGGTTAATTCTTTTAGCATTGGTTAGAGCCCCATTATCAAAACAAGAGGAGTCATTCACAGCCTGTAGTTTACTGAATCTATGGTGGTGCCTCTGAGAGTCCCACCCTAGCATTGCTGCCTGGGGCTTGTGAAAGGTGAAGGTCCTGTCTTGCCCTGTGAACTGGAGGTGATCCAAAACACCACCTCTCAGGCCCTCAATCTTAGGTTTCCCTCCCCCTGATGCTTTTCAGTCTCTGGTTTCATTACCAGGGGTCCCTAAAGACCCTCAAAGACCCTCAAGGGTCTTTGTTAGACCCACAAGAAGGAACTACACGGGGAAACCTGACTGGTCTACAAGATAAATCTTTATTGGAAAATGAAAGCACTTCAATGTGAGACAACAACAGAGTATAATGGTACTCCGGGAAGCTGCACCACTGAGCAAGTTCAAGGCTGGATTTTTATAGCCTGTGTATGCCTGGGGTTGCATATGAAAGCTGTACAATGAATAAGGAAGACAGAAGAAGAATTGATGCCTTTGAACTGTGGTGTTGGAGAAGAATATTGAATGTACCATGGACAGCAAAAAAGCAAACATATCTGTTCTGGAAGAGGTATAACAAAGTGCTCCTTGGAAGTAAAGATGGTGAGATTGCATCTCATATATACTTTGGACGTGTTGTCAGAAGGATCAGTCCCTGGAGAAGGACATCATGCTTGATAGAATGGAGGGTCAGCAAAAAAGAGGAAGACCCTCAACACAATGGATAGACACAATGGCTGCAACAATGGGCTAAGCTGAAAAACAATTGGTGGGCATGGCACAAGACCAAGCAGTGTTTCATTCTGTTGTGCATAGGGTCGCTATGACAAAACAACTATGCCCCGGGTATAGCTGGGGATAACAAATCAGCAGTGGGGATCTGAAATACTCACCTTTTTGGCAGGCAGAGACTTGTCCCTTGGTTGTATGCATGGAAACTTCAAGATGGCTGCTGCCCAGAGGGCTTCTGGGACTGGTAGCAGGACTTATTACGGGATGTTGCACACAAGCATTTTCTTGCTCTCTTGGTTCAGTTCTCCAGTCCTGATTGTAGTTCTCTGGCGCCCCCAGTGGAAGGACAGACACATAGTGGTCAAAGTGGAGTTTTCTAGTGTCCCCAGAATTGCTTCCATCTGGTTCCTTCTGAAACACAACTTGGAGGAAGTTTACATAGTTGTTTGGGGACTTGTCTTAGCATCCCAGGAGGTAGTTAATACTGCTTATTGGTAGTTTCAGTGACATGTTTACAGAGACCCTCTGGCTCCCTCTCTGCCTGCCTCCCAACTGTGGTACCCTCAAAAGAGGCACTGCATTTTCCTTGGGATTCCCATTGTACGTGTCCCCAAAGACTAGTCCGCCTGCCTCAGCTGAATTGTTTTGGACTAAATACACGAGAGAACTGCTAGAACTTTGCACTAACTGATGACCTTTTGGTTAGCAGCTGAACTCTGATCACTGCACAACCAGGGTTTCCCCAGGGGGCCCCGTGCTCCTATTTTGTCAGAGGAAGCAGGGGCAAGGCGGAAGTGGGCTTGATACAGCCGCTCTTTTTCCTGTTTCCGCGGTGGACACCACAAAACCTGCCCAGAACAACCTGTGTCACAGGAGCCTACAGAGCCTGTGACTCTATGGGGACGAGGAGTGGGGCTGGTGGAGCCTCGGGGGCTTCCGGTCCCTCGTTACCCACCTTCCACCATCTGGCTTGAATACAGGGTTCCAGGTTCCAGTCCCGGACTCCCGGGACTCAAGTTAGATCTGGAAGGTACCTTCGGCACTGTGTAGGTGGCACTGTCCTTCCGCAGACGAGGAAAGTGACAGTGCCCACCCGAAGGGCCAGGACAGCCTGGCGTCTTCTCACTGGCGGCCCTTGGACTCAGCTTCCAGGGTGGGCAGGGCTGGGCCTGGGGAGCAAAGCTTTTGACTGACCAGGGCCAGAGGGGCTGTCGCTTGCTTTTTTCTCCCGAAATCCAGGGTAAGAGATGTGACATTTGTGGCACAGGGCACCACAAAGTGCTTCCAGGTGGAGCCCTGGGAGAGGACCATGTCACTCTCCCACTCAAAATTGCAGTAGCTTCCCCGCACACCAGGAAGAAATTCAGATCCAGACCAAAGCCCTTGGTGTGGCCCCTCACAATCTCTCTAGACTTCTGTCACCCCCAGTCCCCAGCACTGACCTCAGGCCCCAGCTTCACCAGCAGCCTGGGGATGTTCACATGTGCCACTCTTGTGTGTGGAATGCTCTTTTCCCTCGATGGCTCACTCTTACCCACAGTTTGGTCTCCCTCTAAGGTCAGTTCTTCAAAGAGAACTTCTGGAACCCTTCTTTCTAAATTACCGTAGCGTGTTGCCCCTAAGTCAGTTCTGACTCATGGTGACCCCATGTGGGTCAGAGGAGAACTGTGCTCCATACGGTTTTCAGTGGCAGACTTTTTGGAAGTAGGTCACCTCTTGGTTAGTAGCTGATGTGTCAAATCTTTCCACCACCACCACCCTCCTCCCCGGGCTCCCTGTACAAATTAAATCCCTCCTATTACTATGTCTCCTGTTCACTTCCTTTTCAACTCTCACTTTTATTTGTAATTGTGTATTGATACAAGTTATTGGTTCAAGGTCAGTCCCCTCCCCCGTTAGACTAGAAGGCTCCTGAGACGAGGGCTATGTGTGATTTTTCACAAGTTTAGATCTAGTATCTAGCAACTACCTCCAGTGAATATTTGTTGGTAAATGAATGATATTAGCAGTCTTCATCTGAAAAGGCAGGATTAGAGCTCAAAAACTTTCAAATGCATGCATTAGTAAATACTTCTACTTAAAAAAAAAAAAAAAGACAATAACCAAAACAAGAGTCAAGAAAATACAAATGCCAACTCTTACTAGGTACTTCTTCAGACTAACCTTCCACTGTAACCAACACCACGGAAAAACTAGTGTAGAAATTGTTGAATGGGAACCCTAACTGTAAACCTTCATTGAAAGCACAATAAAATATTATTAAAAAAAAAAAAGCCAACTATTCATCAGCTGCATACTAAACTTCTACTACAGGCTCCCTGCTTCTTGCTGGTGAGCAGGTCTGAATAAGAGCTGACTTTCAGTATTAAGGAAACCCTCGTGGAGTAGTGGTTAGTGCTACACCTACTAACAGAGAGGTTAGCAGTTCAAATCCACCAGGCACCCTTTGGAAACTCTATGGAGCAGTTCTACTCTGTCCTATAGGGTCACTACTAGTTGGAATCAACTCAACAGCAATGAATTTGGTCTTTTATTTTTTGGTACTCAAGCCCAGTGTGGGAGGTAAACACATTAACAAATAATTGTAATATCATTGGATGAATGCTGCAGTAACATGTACTTAACTCTGTCTGGGAGTTTGAGAAGACTTCATGGACTTGATGGCGTAGTTGCTGCAGTTAAAGGATAAAGGCTATTTGGTGACCTGGGCAGGGTAGAGAGAGGGCATTCAGGCCCAGGGACCGGCTAGCAGAGGGACTGAGGTGGGAAAGAATGGGCTCATTTTGGGGAGATGGCTGGCGTTACCAGTGGTTGGCACAACCAGCGCTTGGCATGACCGGTGGTTGTGTGACTGGAGCATAAGCTTTGTAAGACTGTGGAGGGAGTGAAGAGGCAGGCAGGGACTCGACTACAGGAGTCCCTGCTGAGTGCGGACTCTGCTTTGTTTCCCTGTGGGGCTGCGGGCTCCACAGGATGTATTAAGCAGTACGGTGGCCCTACACTTTTCTAGTTCTGTGTTAGAAGTATAACCCTAACAGCAGTATCTAGAATGAATGGGAAAGGGTACTCTGCAGGAAATCAGCCCAGTTAGGAGGCTACTGCAGTTATTCAAGCCAAGATAATAAGAGTCTAACTAAGAGCAGTGACCTTTATTCCTTTCACCCAGTAAATGTTTTCTGATGCTTTTATGGGCTGGGAGGACATAACATTAATAGCCAACATTGGATGAGTGCTTGCCATGAACCCTGGTGTGTCCTAAACACCATCTGCGTGTTACTTGATTTAACCCTCACCACAACCCTATGAATCAAGTGCTATTATGATCCCCATTTTACAAATAGGGAGATGGAACCCAACAAAGTGCTGTAACTTGTATGTGTATACAGCAAATGATAGAAATTTGACTCAGGTGAATGGTCTCCAAAATCTATGCTCTTAATCACTGTCCTGTGCGGATATCACAGTAATGAACGCATTGGACGAGGTTTCTGGTCTTGTGGCATTTGCACCCTGGCACTGACAGTGCAGACAAGCTGACTGGGGCATGATTCGGGTTGCAGAATCAGGAAAACTTGGTCCCTACAAAAACAGAGATGTCTAGGTAATTTCACAGGCTTTACAATTGGTGCCTGGTGGCACCAGTCGTGGAGATAGGGAACACAGATTTGGGCGATAGTGGCTTGGAAGGTGGCTTAGAGGATAGACTGAGTTCACCTTAGAGTACACTGGTTTTAGGCTGTATCTGGGATGTGTAGGTGGGGCCATCCAGCAGGCAGTTGAAGTCCTAAGTCCAGAGGACAGGGGAGAGTTACATGAAGATGGAGTTGGGAACCGTCAAAGTTAGAGGTGGAAGTTGAAGTCATAGGTGAAAAACAGTGCCTAGGAGAGAAACTAAGTCAGAACCAAAGACAGAGACTAAGAGTTCATGAAGGAAAATATTGATAAATTTAACCACATTAAAATTAAGACCTCTGTTTATCAAATGGCATCATAAAGACAGTAAAAAGACAGGGAACAAAACTGAAGCTGTTTGCAACACTTATAATTGCCAAAGAACACGTAGCCAAAACATGTAAAGAACTCACACAAATCATTACAACAAGATGGGAGAAAAATGGACCAAAGGTACAGAAGGTACTTCACAAAGGGGAAAATCCAAGAATTAAAAAGGTAGAAGTACCATACAATCCAGTAGTTTTGCTCCTAGAAATATATCCTAGAGAAATAAGAGCCTTCACACAAATAGACATAAATAACCCCATATTCACTGCAGCACTGTTCACAATAACAAAAAGACTGAAACAACCTAAGTGCCCATCAACAGATGAATGGATAAACAAATTATGGTACATACAATGGAATATTGTGAACGCAACAATAAAGAATGATGAATCCACAAAAGATCTCATAGCATAGATGAATCTGGAGGCCAGTATCCTTAGTGAAACCTGTCACGAAAGAACAGATGCTGTGAGCCCACTGTCATAAGAACTCAGGAATGCATTAAATAGAGAAGAAAGCATTCTTTGGTGGTTATGAGAGTGGACTGGCACGGGGAGGGGAATTCACTAGACAGTGGACAAGGATTATCTTAGGTGAAAGGAAAGACAGCGTACAATACAGAGGAAGTCAGCGAAAGCTATGAAGTTTTCTGGACACGTCCAAATATTTTGAGGTACAGAGTAGCTGGGGCTGGGGCCTAGGGACCATGGTTTCAGGAGATATCTATGTCAATTGGCAACATAAAGTTTATTAAGAAAATGTTCTGCATCCCTCTTTGTTGAGTGGTATCTGGAGTCTTAAAAGCTTATGAGTAGACATGTAAAATGCATCAATTGTTCCCAATCCAGTTGGAGCAAAGGAGAATGAAGAACATAGAAAACACGGAAAATATTAGCCTGAGAGACTCAAGGTACAACTAAACCGGCGATTCACCGTCCTGAGACAAGAAGAACCAGGTGGTACCTTGCTGTCATGAGTGATTACCTTGACAGGCAACTCGACAGAGAGTCCTGGAGGAAGCAGGAGAAAAGTGCAGAGCAGAACTCAGATTAACAAAAGAAAACCAAACTTGATGGTCTGCCCTAGACGGGAGAAAATTTCGCAACTGCAGAAACTGGACGCTCTATTAATACTGAAACCATCCCGTAAGTCTACTCTTCAAGCAAAGATTAGACTGGACTATAAAACATACCCGTGAGGTAAGTGCTTCTTAATTCAGTCAGATACATGAGACAAAACAGGTGGCTCCTCCCCAGAAGGCAGGAAGGGACAGGAACTGACTGAGAAGACACAGGGAACCTGGGGTGGAAAGAGGGAGTATGCTGTCATATTGCATCTAATGTCACAGAACAATAAGTGTATAAATTTTTGTATGAGAAATTAATTTGAGCTAAAGACAATTTTAAAATATATTGGAAGACAGAGAGGCAAAGAAAAGTAGGAAAAGCAAGCAAGTGAGAAGTCATGACGGTCGTTATACGAGTTTCAGGAAGGTGAGACGTCAGTAGTGTCCACTACTCTAGAGACCAGGAGACCAAGCGTCAATAGGAGTGAAGTTTTCCTTCTGGATGTGACCAACCACAGGTGATGCGGGCAGAATCTGAGATGGCCCCAAGGTTCCAGTCCCCAGATGCGCTTGTCTTGTATAGTTCATTGTCATCTCTGAAGTGTAAGGGTGACTAGAATGAGACAGTCACTCCTTTGATGCAGTTAGGTTGTGTAAGACTCCTACCGAGCCCACTGGCTTGGAGAAGCAAACAACCACGGTGTACACTCTCTTTGAAGGGGGCCGTGTGGCAAGGACCTGAGGGCAGCCTGGAGGAGCAGTCCCCAGCCACTAATCAGTAAGAAAACAGGGATGTTAGTGCTGCAACCATAAGGAACCAGATTCTGCCAAGACAATGGTGAGATCACAAACTGGTGTTGTCTTAGTCATCTAGTGCTGTGCTTACAGAAATATCACAAAGTGGATGGTTTTTAACAAAGGAAAGTTTATTCTTGCACAGTCTGGTAGGCTACAAGTCCAAACTTAGGTTTTCCACTCCAGGGCAAGGCTTTCCCCATTGTCAGCTCTGGAGGAAAGTCCTTAAATTTTATCAGTCTCTGGTCAGGGAGCATCTTGGCGCAGGAACCTCAGGTCTGAAGGATGTGCTCTAATCCTGGTGCTGCCTTCTCAATGTACGAGAGGCCCAACTCTCTGCTTGCTTCCCTTTCCTTTTATCTCTTATAGGATGAAGGGAGTAAAAGTGGTACAAGCCACGCTCCAGGAAAACTCCCTTTACAGTGGAGCAGGGAGGTGATCCTGTGAAGGGATTTACAGTCCCACTCTAATTGTCTAGCATACAGCATAAAAAAATCACAAAAAGGTGAACAATTATAAAATATTGGGAATCATGGCCCAACCACATAGCTCTACACACTTTTGGGGGGACACAGTTCAATCCATGACAGATGTCGTTTGCTTTAAAAAAAAAAAAAAATCATTCACACACACAAAGTTGTCGTTTTTAAGTATACAATTCAGTGACATCAATGACATTCACCATGTTAAGCAACCATCACCATGATCCACTTCTAAAAATTTTGCATCCCCCCGAACAGAAACTCAGTACCCCTTAAAGCAGTAACTCTCTATTTTCCCTTCCCCCAGCCTCTGATTAAACAAACCACCATCAACAAAAACAACAACAAGGAAAACAAACCTGTTACCATCAAGTCTATTCTGAGTCGAGTCCAACACATACGGACCCTATACTACAGAAAAGAACTGCCCCACAGAGTTTCTAAGGAGTGCCTGGTGGATTCAAACTGCAGACCTAATGGTTAGCAGCTGTAGCCCTTAAGCACTGTGGCACCAGAGTAACCACTAATAAACTTCTGCCTCTATGCATTTGTCTGTGGTAGAGATTTCATGGAAGTGGGGTCATACTGTGTTTGTCCTCTTCTGTCTCGTTTACACAAAACTTGACATGTTGTCGAGGTTTCATACAGTTGCATGAATCATGTTCTCACTTCTCTTTACAGCTGAGTAGTAATAGTCTATTGCATGGACAGACCACATCAGCTTGTCCATGATGGACACTTGAGTTATTTCTGCCTTTTGGCTATTGTGAATAGTGCTACAGTAGGCACTGTGATGTAAGTGTTCTGCCCCTGGTCCCTGTCTTCAATAAATGTCTGAAGGAGTGAACTGATGAATGATGAAGACTCTTGTCACCTTCTTATGTCCATCAGGGACCATTCTCTGGGAAGGTAGGGAGCTGGCTTTCTCTGTGGTAGGCAAGGACCTTCGCCTAGCACTGACAGAGGTCTTCCCTGGAGCTGGCAGCCTGAATTCCTGAATTTAGACTTCCAGTCTCCCACCTGTCCGAGAGTGCTCTTCTGTTCGTTAAAGCCATCTGCTTGTGGTGTTTCTGTTACGACAGCACTGGATGACTAAGACAGCCCTCTTCTTTTCCATTTGTGGAATCCCTCAGGTGCTTTTTGGAAACTCTGTGGGGCAGTTCTACTCTGACCTCTAGGGTCCCTATGAGTTGGATACAACTCGATGGCAGTGGGTTTGGTTTTGGTTTGCTCAACAGTGATGTGGGTTCAGGAGCCATTTGGATCGATGTTAAAAATTCAGCTGTCTTATTCTCTAGCTGTGTTGACCTTGGACAAGTTTTCCAATTTTTCCAAATCTCAATTTCTTATCTGTAAAATGGAAAGAATAAAGTTTACCTTATGAGGTCAGACAGTTAAGTTTACAAACTCATCCCAGAAAAAGTGCCACATACCTCACTGCTGAACATCACTATGGTCACCTTCAAAGTCCTCCCCTTGGGAAGCTATGCACCAAAGCTAGCACCTAGTCCACCCTTCAAAGCAATTTTGGAACTCTTTCTGGAAAGGCTGTCAGAACTGTCATCATATGACCCCTGATGTCCTGGATGTCATCCAAATGTCTTCCTTTCAATATTTCCTTTATCTTCAGGTGAAGAAAAAAGTCACTGGGAGCCAGATCAGGTGAGTGGGGAGGGTGTTCCAATATAGTTATTTGTTTACTGGCTAAAAGCTCTCTCACAGACAACTAGATAATGAAGTTCGTGAACTTTTCACCGTGCCACCATGTGCAATGGCCATTCCAGAAAGAGTTCCCAAATTGCTTTGGAGGTGGACTAGGCACTGGCGTTGGTGAATAGCTTCCTAAGGGGAGCACTTCAGAGGTGACCATAGTGACATTCAGCAGTGAGGTGTGTAGAACTTAGAACAATTAAGCTTGTGGACTTCGCTGTTGGACCTCATATTGGGTTCTCATCAGGGTCAAACTAACAGAGGGCGGTGTCCACTAAACACTTACTGAATAAATGAATAAGCTGTGGGGATCCCTGATGGGCTAGATGGCTGTCAAGACAGGGCAGGTGAGACCCTCTGTGTGTCAGTCATTGGCTGTCTCTCTGGTCCACCCTAACACAGAGAAAAGTTCCTGTCATCATGGCGCCCCTCTTTGATGACTTCTCATTACTTGGTGGACTGAAAATTATTCTTCTTGATTTATTTCTTTCTATTTCAAAATCAGCAACTGGTCACTGAAGAATGATTGGAAAATTAACAAAGTAACTAAGGAAATCTCCAACACTCTTCCATTTAATCATAATCATTGCTGACATTTAGGATGGCTTCCTCTGGAAGATTTGCTATGAAGATTTGAAATGTAATTGTTCCATGGTAAATATAAGATTGTATAATTCGATCTATAAGAAACAATGTTTTTTTTTCTGATCATAAACGTGTACATGTCAACTGTAGAAAACTACTGAAAATGAAAATGGAAATGAAAAAGTTACTGAGATTCATATACATTTGTCTTAAGTTCTTTTTGTTGCTACACACACACACACACACACACACTCATGCATACACCCCCACATGCAGGCACACATGCATACACACACACACGCCTCCCCACACCCACACCCACACCTACAACCACACAAACAAGCCTCCCCACTACTATACCTGGCTTTTCATTGTATCTCACAAAAAAATACTCAACTTTACAACACATTGAGGAAAAATAAATATATTACAGAAGAGTTTGTTTGAGAATAAGAAAGAGAATCTACATTACACACTCTGACCTTGGGCTGGCAGAAACCTGGCCAAATTCCTATTAAAACCAAAAAAAAAAAAACGTTGTCCTTGAGTTGATTCTGACTCATAGTGACCTTTAGGAGTGGGTAGAATGGCCTCCTAAAGTTTCCAAGGAGCACATTTTCATTAGCAGTGCTAACGCTTAACCACTACACCACGAGGGTTTCCAAATTCCTGTTGGACACCTCTGTCTCCCATGACTCCTCTTCCTGGGCAGAGGAAGCAGGATGTGTGATGGTTAGAGATTATGGGGTCAGAATTGCTTGGTCCCAGCCCCATGTTCTGCTACTTACTGGCTACAGGACCTTAGGTGAGTTACTTAACTTCTAGTTGCCTCAATTTCCTCATCTGTAGAGATAATAAAGTTGTTAGTACTTTAAAAAATGCTCACAACAGTGTCTGGCAAGTACTAAGTGTCAACTACCATTGCTCTTCTGTTTGCCTCCCCCAATTCCTCTATGCTTTGGAGCAATTCAGTTGCCACCCTATTTTGTATTCCTACTCAGCAAAACAGGAGTCACATGGTTAGAAAAATTATAACTACCAATTGTAACATGAGTTTGTGTGTGTCTGCATATATGTACGTGTGAGTACACACATCCGTGTCTACCTGAGGTTTATCTATGAAGCCTTCTAATGTAAGAAAAATAATTTCCCGGAGAAGATTTCTACTGCTTGGAAAATAAGATTCATTTTTGTCTTGTTTTTTCATTCATTCTCTCTCTCTTTATGTATACTTGTATACATACACATACATACATACGTACATGCACATGCATTTGTGTATGTATGTATAAATTGTGTAGTCAAGACCACACTACGTATATTCCGTTTCAAGAGTAATTAAGAGAGTTGAATTAGCAGAAGTTGTGTGACAGATATATTCACAACAATGGAAAATAAAAAGGAAGGAAGGAAGGAAGAACAGCTGTTGAGGCTGATTATGTACAACTCCAAATTTTGTGAGATTCCTTTTTTTGGTTTGGAAATTTAGGGTCATGGTTTCATGTGACTTCCCAGTTAATTGGCCTAATAACGTGATTGGTGCTTCTGTTCTACCTCCTAGTTAGATGTGTAGTTCCTGGGGTCTTAAAAGTTTGCAACTGGCCGCCCAAGGCACAACAATGGTCTGTATTTGCCTGGAACAATGAAAGAGAGAGTCAGGAATAGGAGGAAGATAAGTGTTGTGTGGCTAGTCACCTCTGTGAACAATTGTCTCTTTTGTCATGAGGCCAGAAAAACTGAATGGTGTCTGGCTACCATTTAGTGAACAATTTTGACCCAAGAGTCCAAAGAAAAATCTTGATCAAAAGGGTGAAAATGCACAACAGAATTTCAAATTTGTATGGACTCCAGACTTCCTGGAGCCATAAAGATTGAATGAACCCCGGAGACTACACCCTGAGACAATCTTTAAACTTTAAGCCAAAAATATTCCCCAAAGTCTTCTTAAAACCAAATGGTAGGTTAGCTTAACTAGTAAAAAATGTCTTCCTTGTGCATTATGTTGTTTAAAAACTATCTCTACAGGGTCATATTGACAACAGCAACATGAAAGATTCTATAAGAACCTTACGGGGCAGTGAGTTTATGTTAATGAGGGAGAAACAACTCAGGAAAGGAGGGTGAGAACAGTCACACGGCTCAAAGGCAACCAGCGTCACCAAGCGGCACCTGTAGGGACTGTGGAATTGGTATCTGTTTTGCTGTGTGTATTCTCATCTCAACAACAAAAACAAAATAAAAGCATATCTAAAAAGAATAACATAAGAACATTCACATATCTTAGGTGAAAGATGAAGTGAATAGAGGTTAAAATCGAAAACCAATCCCACTGCTGTCCAGCAGATTCTGATTAGTAAGGATCGCTATGTATAGAGGGTAGGGGTACATTATTTGCTTCTTGACATCTTATTATTTTAAAAAGAATTAAAGCCCCAAATTTCATACCATTTTAATTGTAGAAAAATCACTATTCAAAGTTATTATTAATGTTATGTGGCCATATTTAACTCTTTTTTAATGGAAGGCCAAAAAAAAAAAAAAAAAGGTTTTCTTTGCCTACTCATTCCCCTGGCACAGTCTTCCACTGTGTTAGTGGTTACTGTTGGTCATATGTGGATTGCAACACCAGCAGTTATTGTGCAGATTGCCTTTTCAGGGTGGGAGGAAATCCCATTTCAACCCCTGAAGGGTGGCTATGGTGCAAAACCACGCCGTATGGTGCTGAGAACACAGCAGTGCTGAAGATGAGCTGAGGGGATGCTACCAGGTCAAGCTCTATTCTCAGTAAATGGCTAACCCAACTGGAATACTAAGATTAGGAAGCAAATCAAGCAAGAAAAGATTTACAATCTAGTTTAAATTTGCATGCCCGCCTAGGTGCAGCTCCTTCTGCACTCCTTGCCTGGTGAGAGCACACTCCTCCTTTCTGTTCTATACATGTCATATCCTCTTAACAATCTCCTGTCCCCTCCTCTCTAGTAATAGGCCTGTAAGATGACATCCTATAGGTGCACAGAAACATAAAGTGCACATATGATATGGTCACTCTGTGTCACCGAGTCCAATCCATTTTTGTCCAAGGAGTTGACCTCAGTAATGATTTATGATAAGGGGCAGCATCAGATTCAGGGGCCATGCCCCTAGGGGAACCCCCAGGTCTTCGGACCATCAATTACAGTCTTTTAGTGGAGTTCTCAGGGTATATACACTACTTTTATGTCTCATTTCACCAGGCTTGTGTTCTAAATGTGTCTTTTGGTTGAATAGAACATATGTCCGTGTTTTTTTTCCTGTGAAAATTACATTTTCTATGTCCATATCTAAGAATATCTTTATGTTGTCTCTACATAGCAATTAGCCAAGCCAAGTGCCGTCGAATTGGCTAAGCAGAAATAAGTCCTTACCTTCTAGGACCAAAGTGATCTGAATGTAACTTATTTTTTAAAACTTTAGTGTCGCTAAGTGGTCTTCAGCTAACACACACACACATACACCCTTCCCCACCCCCCCGCAAAAATCAGTTCTTTCACCTGAAACGTAGATTAAAAAATTTCCCTTGTCTGGGTGTTTATAATTCTGTTTTACACTTCCTTATAATTAAAAACTATTTCCAAGTTTTCTAGATGGTGGTTATTACTCTTTTCTGGAATCCAGTCCATATTTTCATTCTTCGTTGTTGTTATGGCTGCTTCCTGCTTCGAGGTGACTGTTGGTACAATGGAACTCAAAGCTGCCCAACTTGTGTCATCCCGACGATCACTGTGAAACAGGCCATGGTGATCCATCGGGTTTTCACTGGTTGGTTCTTGGAAGTAGATCACCAGGCATTTCTTCCTAGTTGGTCTTAGTCTGGAAGTTCCGCTGAACCCTGCTCAACAGCAGAGGAACACGCACAGTGCTGGTGACAGGTGAGGGGTGGCTCCACTGGAGGTGCACTGGCTGGGAATTGAACCCAGGTCTCCCATGTGGAAGGCAAGAATCCTATCACTGAACTACTAGTGCTCCCCAATAAATGTATGTACCCAACAAGCATACATGAGTACCTACTAGAACACTGGGGAGCCCCATGCATCTGGGAGTGTGTCAGACGGTGGGGACTTTCATACTGCTGTGCTGCTGGAAGCTACGTCACCAGTATTTCAGACACCAGGAGGGTCCCTCTCGACAGACAAGCTTCAGCTGTACTTCCAGACTAAGACAGATTAGGAAGAAGGACCGAGAAATCTACTTCTATAAAGAACTAGCCAGTGAAAATCTTAAAAATAGCAGCCTGATGTTGTCTGATATAGTGAAGGAAACTGAGCCCTCCAGGTTGGAATGTACTGAAAGGATGACTAGGAAAGAGCTGCCCCCTCAAAGTAAAGTGGGCCTTAATGACGTGGATGGAGTCAAGTTTCGGGACCTTCTTTTGCTGATGTGGCATGACTCAAGAAGAGATGGCTACAAACATCCATTAATAATGTGAATGTGGAATGTACAAAGTACGAATCAAGAGAAACTGGAAGTCATCAAAAATGAAATAGAAGACATAAACATTGATATCCTAGGCATTAATGGTGTGAAATGGACCGGTATTGGCCATTTTGAATCAGACAATTATGTGGCCTACTATGTCAGGAATGACAAGAGAAATGGTATTGAATTCATTGTCACACAGAGCGCTTCAAGATATATCCTGAAATACAACATTGTCCCCAAACTCATTGCCAGCTAGTTGACTTCTACTCATAGTGACCCTAAAGAACAGAGTAAAACTGTCCCATAGGGTTTCCAAGGAGCCCTTCATGGTTTGAACTGCTGGCCTTTTGATCAGGTGCCATAGCTCTTAATCCTTAGGTCGCCAGGGTTTCCACAGTGTTGTCAGTGAGCGGACAGCATCCCTATGTCTACAAGCAAAACCAGTTAATATTAATCAAATTAATTCACTGACCACTAAGGTCAAAGATGAAGAAATTGAAGATTTTTACAAATTTCTGCAGCCTGAAGTTGATCAAACATGTAATCAAGATGCACTGATAATTATGGGTGGTTGGAATGCAAAAGCTGGAAACAAAGGAGAAGGCTCAGCAGTTGGAAAATATGGCCTTGGTGACAGAAATGATACCAAAGATTGGATGACAGAATTTTGCAAGACCAGTAACGTATTCATTACAAGTATCTTTTTTTCAGCAACATAAACAGCAGCTATACCAATGGATTTTGCCAGACAGAGTTCACAGGAATCAAATTGACTGCATCTGTGGAAAGAAATGATGGAAAAGCTCAATACCATTAGCAAGAAAAAGCTGGGGGCCAACCACAGAGCAGACCATCAATTGCCCACGTGCAAGTTCAAGCTGAAACTGAAGAAAATTAGAACAGGTTCACAAGAGCCAAAGTACAACCTTGAGTATATCCCACCTGAACTTAGGACCCTTTCAAGGACAGATTGGACATGTCAAACACTGAGGACTGAGGACCAGTCTCTCCGTGTCGGTTCAGGTTTTACTACCAAAGGAGTTTGTCACAAATGGACCAAAACACTTTTGTTTCTCAGAGTGTTTTGGATTTCCGAGTTGTGGAGAAGGGACTGTGGATCTGCAGTGTAGAAACATGCATAGAAAAGATATGTGGTGAATTCAGGTTACGGTTACCTTTTCAGAGAGAATGAAGAAGTAGGAATTAGGTTGGGGGCTTCCCCTCTATTTGTAACTCCCTCTTTTCTTTTGGATGCCAAGATGGCGAGATGCTGAGATTTGATAAAGTTCAGTGGTGAATACCTGAGTATATATTATTCTCTACAAAATGCTGTGTGTTATTAAATGTGTCATAATAAAGAATATTCAGCCCTTGCATCCTCTAGCCCCTAAGGCTCAGGAGATGAAGTGAATTTCCATTCACACAGCTTGTTGGTGATGGAGCCAGAATTAGAATGCTGTTTTTTCCTTGACTCTTTTCACTAAGAGGACTGAGATATTAGCCTGTTTGTTAAATAAATGGCTATGAATCAATGAATTAACGGCCAATTATTTTCTCAGAAAAAACTAAATTGCAAATAAGATAAATAATTGTAAATAACATAAATAACAAAGAAGACAGAAGAAAAATTGATGTGTTTGAGTTGTGGTGCTGGAGAAGAATATCGAATGTACCCTGGACTGCCAGAAGAACAAACAGATCTGTTCTGGAAGAAGTACAACCAGAGCAGTCCCTGGAAGCAAAGATGGCAAGACTGTGTCTTACATACTTGGGACATGTTGTCAGGAGGGATCGGTCACTGGGGAAGAACATCATACTTGGCAGAGTGGAGGGTTAGCGTAAAACAGGAAGACCCTCAATGACACGGATTGACACAGTGGCCGCAACAATGGGCTTAAGCATGAAAACGATTGTGAACATGGTGCAAGACTGGGCAATGTTTTGTTCTATTGTACATAGGGTCACAACACAGAAACAGAATATAGCAGAGCAAAGAGCACCCAGAAGTCACTGGGTGGCATACACGGTTAACATGCTCAGCCACCAACTGAAAAGCCAGCAGTTCAAGTCTACTCAGAGAAGCCTCAGAAGAAAGACCCAGTGATCTATTTCCAAATAATTAGAGTTGACTCAATGGCAGCTGGTTTTGTTTAAAGCTCTTTCAGCACCTTTTCCGGTTCACTCTTCACAAGCACGGAAGCCTACCCTGAGATCCAAACTTGTCCATAGGTGATTTATTAAGAAATTGCTCCCTGGAACAGAAGAAGGAAAGCCAGGGACAGGAGAAGAAAATGGGAGATGTGATGAAATGCTTCTACAAACAATGGCTCTCTCAACCAGAGACCAGAAGAACTAGGTGGTGCTCAGCTATCATTACTGAACATTTTGACCAAAGATCCCACAGAAGAATCTTTGATCAAAAGAGGGGAAAATGCAGATCAGAATTTCAAGTTCAAGTGGAATCCAGCCTCTCTGGGGCCATGGACTCTCAATAATTCCTTGAAACTACTGTCCTGAGTTAATCTTTATACCTTCACCAAAAACTTGCCATGAAGTCTTCTTTAAACTAAACATTCCTTTAGCTTAATTTGTGAAGTGTGTTTGCCTTCCACATTGTGCTCTTTTAAGAACTGTCTGTATGGGATCAAACTGATGACAGCAGCTCAGAAGATGAGAAAGCAAACTTTGGAGACAGTGAGTATATCTTAATGACAGAAGGACAACTCCTAAAGGAGAATGAGGATGGTGGCCCAACTGGAAGAATGTCAGTGATGTCACGGTGTTGCACCTGTAGAAACTGTTGAATTTGTATGTCTTCTGTTGTGTATATTCTCAACAGTAACAACAAAATTAAATTACTTTTTAAAAAAGAAAGTGCTCCCTAGAGAAATAGGTAAGGGTATGTGGGAAGCTAATCAGGGAAGGAGAAACCACCAGGTAAGAGCACTCTTAGGCGAAAAAACAAAAGGCACTGCCACTGATTCTGACTCATAGTGACCCTACAGGGCAGAGTAGAACTTCCCCATGGAGTTTCCAAGGGGACCCTGGCAGATCTGAACTGCCAGCTTTTGGTTAGCAGACATAGCAGTTAACCACCACACCACCAGGGTTTCCAACACGTCATCAGGAGGAATCAGTTGTCGGAGGAGGGCATCATGTTTGGGGAGACAGAGGGCCAGCAGGGGCAGGGGAGACCCTCAGTGAGACGGGCTGGCACAGAGGTCAGAAGGACTCCCTTGAACATACTGGTGGTCATAGGGAGCACATAGGACCAGGCTATGTTTCATTCTGCAGTACACAAAGTCACAGCCATTCGAAATCAGTTCAGTGGCAGCTATCTGTGCATACATCTCTCTGTCTATCCATCCATCCATTATACTTACCTACCTCTAGCCATCCATTTGGAAACCCTGATGACATAGTGGTTAAGCGCTACATCTGCTAACCAAAAATTTGGCAGTTCAAATCTGCCAGGTGCTCCTTGACAACTCTGTAGGGCAATTATACTCTTTCCTATAGGGTTGCTATGAGTCAGAATCGACTCAACCACACTGGGTTGGAGTGGGTTTCTATCCATCCATCCATCCTTCTAATTCTTCATACACAGGCATGTGGTTTCTTAATATACAAACTGTGGTATAATTTTCTTCATTTAATAATGAGTTAATATTTTCTCAATTCTTTGCTGGTGTTCAATGATTTCCTTGTTGCTTGAACTTCCAGAGCAAGGAGGAAGGTAAACTGCGAGTTTTCTGAAGTATCAGTGACGTGCTCTTACTGCCAGACCCTCCTAGTACAATCCAGGTGCAAACAGTTAAGCACTCTGCTGCTAACTGGGAGGTTGGAAGTTCCAGTCCACCCAGATACACCTCAGCCACTGAAAACTGTACGGAGCACAGCTGGTTGTAGTCTAACACACACGGGTTGCTGTGAGACAGAATCAACTGGAAAGCAACTGTATTTTTAAAAAATAGATCTTGACACTAGATCAGTAAGCTACAGAAAAATCCTCTATGAAGTGCGTTTCAGTCTGGCTTTGGAGTGCTCTCATTTCCTCAAGGACAACTGAAGGGTGGGTGTACATATGCACAGCCGTGAGATGACTGCTCCGCGGGAGCACTATCGTGAGTGCTGCACGCACGTGTTCCAGGAGGCAGCTGTACCACACTTCATTTAGACGGTTCCCCTGCCAGGCAGCCCCCCTTTCTCATTCTTCCAGAACTGTCAGTACGACTGCAATGGCCCCAAATCAAACCTGTGGTTGTCAAGTCTATTCCAATTCACCGTGACCCTATGGAGAGGGTAGAACTACCCTATAGGACTCTCAAGCCTGTAACTGTTGGTAGAAGCAGACTGTCAGATCTTTCTCCCATAACGCAGCTGGTAGGGTCAAACTGTTCACCTTCTGGTTGCCCCCAAGTGCTAACCACTGTACTACCGTGGCTCCTTGCCATGGCCCCATTCACACATAAACATGGTGATTGAATTTTAAGTACTAGCTATAATTAATGTGAAATGTGTCAGAAAAAAGCAAAGAATTTATGAGTTCAGAGGCAGCCTGGACCCCGGAGCACTTGGGCAACGTTTCCGTGCTAAGTCTGCGTCCAAGGCAGTACTTTACACCTCGTGGCCCCACGGTGATTCCTGTTTGCGGCCCCGGTAAGTCAGACTCTCAGCAAGCTGTTGTCAGTCTAAGGATGACCCAGAAGCTGTAGGTGCGAGGAAAAATCAGAGTTGTATCTAATTTCACAGTTCTACCTTCATTTTCCTTCAGGCAGAATTTCCAAGCATTGCCCCTGTGGCGATACATGGAATAAATGGGTGTATTTCAAATTCTCTTTGGAATCAAACACTATTGAGCACAAGGTCTAAGTTTAACGGAGGCCACAAGGGTACTGGTAGCTGTCCAGTCGATTCTCTCCCATGGTGACCCCACGTGTGTCAGAGTGGGACTGTGCTCGATAGGCATTTCAGTGGCTGATTGTTTGGACACAGATCACCAGGCCTCTCTTTTGAGGCACTCAGGGTGGGCTCAAATTGCCAACCCCTTGGTCAGCAGCCAGGCATATTAATTGTTCACATCATCCAACTGATCCAGTGCACAGAACTGTCCCAAAGGATCCTGACCACAGTCTGAAACACAGAGGCCCCACGTCTCATGGGATCCTGGGCTGAGAGGGTGTAACAACTCATAGGTGCTTCCAGCTGAGAGACCACTCTGAAGGCAGCAGACAGTGTGGGTGCCCAGCCTGATCCCCTCAGGCCTGGTTACCGTTCTTCACACTTGTTGCCTGATTTCAGCATACCTCTGCGTAACAGTGGAAACCCTGGTGTCATAATGGTTAGGTCAGGTTAAGTCTGCTAACCAAAAGGTCGGTGGTTCAGATCTGCCAGGCATTCCTTGGAAACTCTATAGAGCAGTTCAACCCTGTCCTATAAGTTCTACTCTGTGAGTCGGAATCAACTCAACAGCAGTGGTTTTTTTGATCTGTCCACAAAGCGTGACCTTGCTGGGATTTAAAATACCAGTGATACAGCTTCCAGCATCCCAACACATGCAAGCCACTACAGTGTGACACGGTGACAGAGTACTGGAAGATAGATGCCTATGACAAAGCAGTCAGTGAAGTCTACAATGTACCACGTAAATGTACCCCTCTTTCCGCCATGGATGCCGTCTTCACTCTTGGAGATTTATACTGGATGGAAAGGCCAGAAAAGCACAGGAGAAAAGCCAAAGCAAAACCTGGGGAAGAGCTAATCAGAGAGTTAAGCAGAAGTCAGTGCACCTTCTATGTGTGGGTTCAAATCCAATCACTGTCATTTATCAAGTAGGATAAAGAACAAGTTACGTTACTCCTCTAAACCTCAGTTTTCCCATCTGTAAGCCAGGAATTATAACACCCACCTTGCAGTGTTATGCGACCATAAATGTATTAATAGTGTACAGTGCTGGTACACTGAAAGGGCTCAGTAAAAACAACAACAACAAAAAAAATCCACTGTTGTCAAATCAATTCAGACTCATAGCGACCTCACAGGACAGAGTAGAACTGTTCCACAGAGTTTCCAAAGCACACCTGGAGGATCTGAACTGCTGGCTTTTTGGTTAGCAGGCACTGCACTTAATCACAATGCCACCAGGGCTTTCAGGCTCAGTAAGTGGGAGGTTTTTTTTTTTTCTAAAACTCAGTTTTACTGAGGCACAACTTACACGTGATAGAACTCACTGAGCTGCAGACACGATGCTGCTGTGGCTGCTGGTCCTGCCATCACCGCAAGTTAACTTAGCCCTCCCACTGTCTCACACACGTGGGGTCACAGCATGCCCGTCTCACTCAGCCTAGCTAGCATTTCCCAGATGCATCTGCACTGTTGCACGGACCACTCCTGGCCCCACACTGCTAATATTCCTGCGTGCCCACCGGCAGGTGAATGGATAAGCAAATTGTGGCATTTGCAATGGAATGTCACCCAGCAAATAATGAAAGGAATATGCAGCTGATACGACTTCTGTTAGGTCCCAACACACAGCCCCATGCTATGTGACAGACCCCAGAGCACGATTGCAAGACTGTGCGGTTTTCAACTCAGCTGTCCAAGAACTGGCCCAGGCCACATGTGACAGGGGCTCAGTGGACTCACTGCACAACAGATGTCTTGCCTTCCCAGGAAGGAGAATCACCCTGGATGGGGGAAGAGAGGGAGGGGTGAGGAGAGCTTTCCAGGGAAATGAAACTCAGGCAGGGTAGTGCCTGGAGGATGGTTTCCCTTCTAGGCAGACAGACTCCAGGTGCCAGGAAAGACATCCCTGGGGGGCTTGAGCTCTGGACACTGAGGAAGATATGGCCAGAAGGATGGTGAGCTGGAAGCCAACAGGAGTTTGGATTCACCCTCTGAGGCACCGGGATGCTCAGAGCTTTCAGAGTGGGGGTGGACATGCCAAGGGCTGATGGCAGGTCTGGGAGGACCCGCATCTTGTCGCAGCCAGAGTGAGGAAAGGAGCAAGAAAAGCTACACAGTCAGCCAGCCTAGAGTGACAGAGACAGGGCTACTTGCTGTGAACAGAGCTGTATAAATTTCTATATCCAATAAAGTGGCATTCAAATTTTTCTTGATGGTAACCTGTACCAAAAATACATTTTACATCTGTACACAGAGACTGACACAAACACGTAGACACAACTGAAGCAAAAGTTTTATGAAACAACACTGACTTACTATGTGCAATGATGAACTGTGAGATTTTGCTTCCCCTCCCCTCCCGTCCCCTTCTTTCCCTTCCTCTCCCCGAAATGGCAGTAGCACATTAAAATGACTTGTACAGCTAAGAAGGCAAAAAGCCTAACCTGTACTGTTACCCCAATTAGTATCAATTTCTCAGGGCTAAGCTGAGAAATCTGCCTTTGCTGTGCACGTTCCCTCAGTGCAGGTGGGTTTTTTTACGAAGATGATTTTTTAATTCAAGGAGGGTTTGAGGATGCCCTCCCAGCCTGTGGGACCCTGACCGCTCAGTGGACCAGGGAGGAACTCCATCCAGCCTGCCTGGGTGTGAGAGCAGGTCCACTGGGAAGCCGTGGCCAGAGTGGGTATTTTAGAGGAGGGCGAGGCACAGGACAGGCTCATAAACAACTCTGTCCTCCCTCTGCATGGGATTCACAGCACCGTGACAGGCCGTGAAATGAAATGAAGAGCAGAGAGTGCCCCAAGAAGCTGAAGCATCAGCTGGGACAGAGGGTCGGGTGGGAGGGGTAACAAGGTGCAGAGGCAGGTTAGAGAGAGCACGGGAAAGCTGCTGACCCCTGAGAGGCAAGAGGAAGCCCTGGGCTGCAGGTAGTGGGTGTGAATTTCTGTTCCTGTGTGTAGGAGACAGAGGGAGGACCTGAAAGCCATTAGTATTACAGGCCCCTCCCTGCGTTTTAAACTAATTCAAATCCTCAGTGGCGTACCCAGTTACAGGCTTGGTTGCTGATGGAAAGAAAGGCTGGAAGTGCTAGTCCATCCGGAGCCACCTGGGAAGAAAGTCCTGGTGATCCCCTGAAAAATTAGCCCTTGAGCACTCTGTGGAGCACTGTTCCATCCCGACACACATGGGGTTGACATGAATCAGAGTCAACTTGACGGCAGCTGGTTACTGATTTCCACCTAACTCTGCTGGTGGTCTTCTCCCACGGGGAGGTTTGTGCCCGTCCCCTCACTCTCTCGATCTGGCTGTCCCTTCATCTTCAAAGATGGCCGTCAAGTTCGTCATTGATAGCTGCTGTCTGGGTGACTCCAACTCACGATGAGGCCACATGTTATGGGGTAGACTTGCCCCCCTGTCCCAGACTGCCCCGTAGGAACTGCTGTGAATAACCTCCCAGCCCTTTCAAGTCAGTGGAGCCTCTGCTGGCCCAGCCCCGAGCTCGGTCCTGGGGAATGCTGACGTCAGACATGCAATCCCAGTCTTCAGTGAGTTTGCAAGCTGGTTGTGCTCCAAGACTGACCAGCAGGCAAAAAGAAACTTAAATGTAGTAAGGTCTCTGGAGAGGAGGCAGACAATGTGTAGACCAGTGTATTCTAAGCACATTTGACCCAAAGGTACCTCGATCCCCCAAATGAATACCCTCCCCCAAACAAACACTTTTTGTTCTCCAAATCTCTTGGGAGCTAAGCTGTGTGACCACAGTGGGACAAAGTAAACAGAACCTGCCCCTTGGGAAGTTTCTCTGAGAATCTCAGTGTGATCTTAATAAATGACACCATGTGAGTTTAACTCATAAACTAAACCAGAGACTCTTGCCAACAGCCGCTATGGCCTATGTGGAGAAGAACCATCGGGAACTTTTTACCCACTTGACTTCACTAGGTCTCTTTCTTTGGGTGTTTTTGAAACCAGAGTTGTTATTATCATCCTGTTCATGCCTTTCTTTGCTTATTTTAAATTTTACCTTTGTTTTCCCTCTGACTAGGGGTAGAATTTTGCTAATTTGAGAATAACCCTTGAATGAATGGGTAAGAGGAAGGCTATGTGCAGATCAGTGTATCCTAAGCACATCTGACCCAAGGATACCTCAGTTCCCAAAATAAACACCCGCACCAAAGCATACACTTTCTGTTCCCCAAATCTCTCGGAGTCTAGGCTGTGTGACACATCCCTTTTAGAGATGTGAATTTTCTCCAGAGCCCTGGGACAGAGGTTTAATGCCACCTCTTCTGGAAAATTCTTACGAGGAGAATCAAGGCCTTAACTTCAGGTTTCCCTTCAGACTAGGAGCCTATTGTTTCCGAACTGGGAAAAGCTATTCCAGTGAACATGTTGCCTGCTTTGTAGAAATCTGACTGAGCTACATAGATTCAGCCCAAGTCCATTTATATAATGCTAAATGAGTGTTCTCCGCATGCAGAGAACTTTAGTATCTCCAAATAAATACCTCTGCCAGAAGAACTTGCAAGTTATGACTTAAAGCCTAACTCCACTTTTGTGCAGAGAATACCACTGTGGCTTTACCCTTTAGCTACGGCCATGTAGCTACTGCTTCTTTTAGGCAGATACATGTCCCCTGTGAATCTGTTTCTTGAGAAATTGGAAAAATAAACAGACTACTAGCTAGTCAGTTTGTTTTTCAGAATCCCAGCAGGCACAACAGATCTGGGTGAGTTAGTGGAATTTTTAATCAACAGGTCTGTAGAATAAGCATCACTTTAAGCAGGACTAAAAACAGGTTAAAGTGAGTTCATTGGTAGGGATATGAAGGTATAAATCGTTAGCTGGAGACTTTTATACTCACTTTGCAAACAAGATGTTGTGAAGAGCAAAGAATGCACATGGATGAGAAGTGTAAAAAACAGTCAGAACCTCAAAGAATGAAAAATGCAAAGTATAAAGTACTGGACACCAAGGGAAAAGAAAAAAAATTAGTCATAGAAATCTCTGACTAAGAATATAGGCAATTGTAAGACAGTATGAACTGGGGACGCTTAAGAGGTTGTGAGACCCTTAGAGGCAAGCTGATTCCCACATCTCACAGGAACCCCAGCCTGGCCGCCCGTGCACTTACGTAGGGTGAGATTGTCCAGAAACTGAGAGTGGACCAGGTAGAACTGAGGGGTTGCTGCTGCTGTTAGGTGCTGTCCAATTGGTTCCAACTCATAGCCATCCCATGTGCAACAGAAGGAAACACTACCCAGTCCTGAGCCATCCTCACAAAGGCTGGCTGCTACGCTTGAACCCGTTGTTGTGGTCACCGTGTCAGTCCACTGTGTTAAGGGTCTTCCTTTTTGTTGCTGATTGTTTTCGTTAGCCAGAGCTGCTCTAACAGAAATACCAGAGTGGATGGCTTTAACAAAGGAAAGTTTATTCTTACACAGTCCAGTAGGTTACAAGTCCAAATTCAGGATGTCTGCTCCAGGGGAAGGCTTTCCCTCTTGTCGGCTCTGGAAGAAAGTCTGGTGTTGCATCAGTCATCGTCCAGAGAGCATCTTGGCGCAGGAACCTCAGGTCTGAAGGATGCGCTCTTCTCCCTGTGCTGCTTGCTCGGTGGTGTGAGGTTCCCAATTCTCTGCCTACTTCCTTTTCTTTTTATCTCTTGCAGGATGAAAGGATTAAGTGTGGTACAAGCCACACTCCAGGAAAACCCCCTTTACAGCAGAGCAGAGAGGTGATCTTCTGAAAGAATTTACAGTCCCACCTTAATCCTTTAACATACAGCACAGCAAAATCACAAAACGGAAGACAGTCATAGAATACCGGGAATCATATTTTTGGGAGGACACAATTCAGTCCATGACATTGTCTATCTACTTTATTTGGTGTAATGTCCTTCTCCAGGGACTGATCCATCCTGTTAATGTGTCCACCGTATGTCAAAGTCTCGTTATCCTTGCTTCTAAGGAGTATTCTGACCATACTTCTTCTAAGACACATCTGTTTGTTCTTTTGGCAGTTCATACTATATACAGTATTCTTTGTCAATACCATAACCCAAAGGAACAAATTCTTCAGTTTTCTTTATCTACTGTCCAGCCCTCACATGCATACAAGATGATTGAAAACACCACGGTTTGGGTCAGGCATACCTTAGTCCTTAAAGTGACATCTTTGTTTTGTAACACTTTAAAGAGGTGTTTTGCAGCAGATTTTCCCCACACAATACATTGTTTGATTTCTTGAATGCTGCTTCAATGGACATTGATTCATAAAATGAAATACTTGAGAATTTCAATTTTTTCTCCATTTATCATGATGCTGTTTATTAGTCTAGTTGTGAAGATTTTTGCTTTCTTTATGTTGAAGTGTTATTGGATTTTAAATGGTTGTACGCTGATGCTGCTGATTTAATTGGCTCTTCTTTACTCTTAAGGAAAAAAAAAGAAGTCAGATGCGGTAGATAAAAGGAGAAAGAGAACACATAAAAAAGAACAAGAGTGTGGAGTAAGGTCAGGAAAGGAAAGCGGGTCTAAAGGGAACCGAACAGCAAAAGAAGAGAAAGAAAACATGAATGAAAATTAGGGGCTTATGCTGTCCAACTGGTCTTTTTCTAGATGGGAGAGAAGAGAGTAGAGAGGAGAAGACACGGTTTGTTAAGAGGATATGACATACATAGAATGATGAGGAGAAGTGTGCTGTCAGGGGGCAAGAAGAGCAGAAGGAGGTGCAGACAGGCAGGCACAGAAAATTAATTTAGATTGTATATTTTCACTTAATCACCAAAAAAAAAAAAAAAGAAAATTAGGGGCTCAGATCACAGCCAATATTAAAATGAATGTGCAGTTGGGGAGAGAGTAAGGGATCCTAGTTCTCAGAAGCTGGAATAGACATACTTTAATTCTCGTCCTTCTTGATAAGGACAAACAGAAAGCCTGGACTGTAATAGAAACAGAAGAAGATTCTGAGAGACACAGAGAAGACAGACCAGAAAGGACAACAAGGGACTATGGAGCCTGAGGAACAACGTAATGGCGAGTTTTCTGGTTTTTGTGCTTGCTTTTGCAAGATGTATCCCTAACCTGAGGATGAAGAAGCCAGCAACGTACACAAACAAAATTGAACAAAAAACATCCAATGAAAGCCTGCCTTCTCTTCCCAAAGGTAAAGGAAAAGGGAAGCCCAGCAAGACAGAATACTTGTAGACAATAACTGTTCTACTCTACCCAAACACCACAGAAAAAAAGCTATGACCCAGTCCTCACCTATGTCAACAAAGACCTACTGGGGATCATAGACTTCTTCACTCACGAGGCCATACTGGACACTCCAACACTCCTGCTGGTGGTGTCAGACAAGATCGAGAGGAGACAATCTTTTAGATGGTCCAAAGGGCTACCATTCCTCCCCATTCCATCCCCTCTGCTACATGTTTGGGCTTCACAACAGGTCGTTGCACCTTTCCCTCTACAGCCTAATGGTTTGTTTAAATAAGAAATAGACTAAAGAGATACAGTTCTGGGCTAGCAATTCCAGGATTGTGTCCCCATGTCTAACTACCCTCTTCTTTGGGTAATCAAATGGGACAACTAGCATTATACTCTATTCAGTGAAATATACAACCCTTGGAATAACAAACGAGGTGGGGAAGATCCTCAAGACCCTTTGTCCATGCCACAAACAGAGGGGCACCTGCATCTGGACAGCATTTGAGCCTGGGAGGACTGCTGATGATTAACTTTTCCTCCTGTGTGCTGTTGTCTGTGAGCACAGAAATGCCTCTCACTAATGCCCATGCTGTATACATGTGTCATGTCTACTACTTGATTGGGGTTAATGGATGTAACATCTATGGATTGGTTAATACCATTGGATTCAGTTTCGTTCAAGTGCTCTGTTGGGTACTTGAGATCTGAAGTCAGTCTATAAAGCAACCTGCACTTTCAATGCCAAGACCAAGGAAGAAGCTAGAACTTCTGTCTCTGCCATCACTCTGGTGTAAGTAGAGATCACACGGGAAGCTGGAATCCCCACTCACACCCAGCAGTAATGAGGCATCCTCCCTTTGAGTGTCAGTGAAGGCTGAGTGGGGAAGCCTGACTTATATTTCCATCTGGCGATAAGGAAGCAGGTCCTCCCTTCCTCCACTGAAGTAGCAACTCAGGAAAGGCCAGCCAAAACAAAAGGTTTAAATAAGATTCTGAGTAAAAAAAATTCACTCATTATAGGGTCACTATGAGTCTGCATTGATTCCATAGCACTGGGTTTCATCATACCAAAACCCAGAAAGATTTCAAATGGAGGAAAAGAGACAACTGATAGATATCAACATTAAAATCACAGTGAAGTTAAAATTATGTGACAACGATTTTAAAGCACCCATTGTTAAAATGCTCCAGCAAATAATTATGAAAATATTTGAGACAATTAAAAAATAGACCATCAAGTAGATACAAAGTCTCAGTGAAAAAAGGAAAACATATAAAGAAGAAACAAATAAAACTTTTAGAAGCCAAAAATACAATAACCAAAAAAAAAAAAAAAAATCAGTGTATGGACTCAATAGCAGAATGGAGAACACAGAGGAAAGAATTGGTGAACTGGAAGATAAAACAAGAGAAATTACAAGTCTGAACAACAGAGAAAAAAATGGACAAAGGCTCTGAACTTATGGGTCTGTAATAAAATATCTAGTGTTCATGTTACTGGAGTCCCAGAAGGAAAGGGGGAAGTGGATAAACTGAAAAAGACCTGGGAGAAAAAATAGCTGAAAAAAAAACCACAACTCTCAAATTTGTCAAGAGACATAAACTTACATATTCAAGAAGCTGAGGGATCCCTAAACAGGGTAAAATTAAACAATTTTATACCCAGAAACATCAGAATTTAACATCAGAAAGTAAACACAAAGGAAAAAGTCATGAAAGCTGCCAGAGAAGAATGATTTGTTACCCAAAAAAGAAAAGCAATGAGAATGACAGCCAATTTCTGATTGAAACTATGAAGGCCAGAAGGAAGAGGCACAGTATTTTTCAAATGCTGAAAATAGAACTGTAGGCTTAGAATCCTGTACCCAGCAAAAATATCCTTTAGGAATGAAGGGGAAATGAAGACATTCCTAGGTGAAGGAAAACTAAAAGAATCAAACGTGCCTCAAAATAATGATGAACGGACAGTCTCAAAAGAAGAAACTTGGAAAATTGTGAAGGAAGGAAAAACACGGGTAACTGCAATAGATTTTACTTCTCTTTTTGAATTTTCTAAATTGTGTTGTCAGTTGAATAAAAAATTATAACACTATCTGATGTAGTTCTAAATGAACAATAGACAAAAGACACAAAGACATACATCACTGAAGAAGATACACAGATGGCAAATAGCAAACCAAAAACTGAACCCATGCCGTTGAGCTGATTCTGACCCACAGCAACCCTATATGATGGAGTGGAACTGCCCCCCATAGAGTTTCCAAGGAGCACCTGGTGGGTTCGAACCAAAAATAAGCACATGAAAAGATGTTCGTCATCATTAGTCATTGTTGCTACGAGCTGCTGTCGACATGATTCCAACTTATGCAAACCTATGTGCGTGGTAGAACTTCTCAGTCAGTGTTTCAAGGTTGTGACTTTTCAGAAACAGATCGCCAGGCCTGTCTTCTGAGGCACTCCTAGGTGAGTTCAAACCACCATCCTTTTGACTAGTAGTCTAGTGCTTACCCAGAGATTTGTCATTAGCCATTAGAGAAATACAAATTAAAACCACAATGAGATATGGCTACATAGAGATATCGAGAAGCTAGGTTGCTCATACATTGTTGGTGGGGATATAATGTGGAACAGCCACTCTGGAAAATGCTTGGCTATTTCTTTAAACATTCATACCACAGGATCCAGTGTCTTGGTTACCTACTCTGCTGTAACATGACTACAACTAGTGGGTGACTTTAAAGAACAGAAATTTATTTTCTCATATTTCTGAGGCTCAAAGTCCAAATCATGATCTCAGCAGCGTTGACTGCTTCCTCGTTCACAGTCCCAGGCATTCCTTGGTTTCTCGGGTTGCATATGACCCTTACATGACACGTGTCTTTCCCTGTTCTTGTCTCTGTGCTTTCTTCTCTTTTTATAACTCAGAAAAACAAAACAGAACAAAAACCAATCCTGTTGCCATCGAGTCAATTTTGACTCACAACAACCCTACAGGACAGAACAGAACCACCCCATGGGGTTTCCAAGGAGCAGCTGGTATATTCAAACTGCTGACCTTTCGGTTAACAGCTGAAATCTTAACCACTGCACCACCAGGGTGCTCCTTTTATAACTCAGAGTCATTAAATTGAGAACTTACCCTACTTGTGTATGATCCAATTAGCATAACAAAGAAAAGCCTGTTCCCAAATAAGATCATATTTATAGGTACAGGGGCCAGGGTTTCAATACGTTCTAGGGGTCGGAATGGGAGGACACAATTCAGCCCACAACACCCAACAATTGCATTAATAGGCATTTATCCTACAGAAAAGAAGATTTATGTTCACAGAAAAAACTGTACATGAGTGTTTGTAGCAGCTTTATTCAAAACTGGAAACAATCCAGGCGAGCTTCAGTGGGTGGACAGTTGAATAACGTGTGATAAACTCATACCATGCAACACTACTCAGGAATAAAAAGATACAGCTTCATGCATACAACCGTTGAATGAATCACACAAGGATTACGCTGAGTGAGAAAACCTCTTCCCAAAAGACAACACAGCCTATGAGTCCATTTTGAAACCATTTTTGAAATAGCAAAGTTATAGAATGAAGAACAGAGACGTGATTGCCAGTAAGGTGTGGGAGTGAGAGGGAAAGAACAAAAGCCCTGTGCCATGGATTCAGTTCTGACTCACGGTGACCTTATAGCACAGAATAGAACTGCCCCACAGACTTTCCAAGGAGCAACTGGTGGATTCGAACTGCTGACCTTTTGCTTAGTAGCTGTAGCTCTTAATTACTGCACCAATAGGGTTTCCAAGAGGGAAGTAGATGTGGCTATACAATGACAACAAGATAAAAATATTCTGTATCTTGACTACATCAATGCCAGTATTCTGGTTGTGATATTGTACCAGGGTTTTACACAGTGCTACCACTGGGGGAACCTGGATCTCTCTGTATTATTTCTCACAGCAATAACTCACATTGATCTCAGGATAAACTTTTAATTTTTAATGAATCCAGGGAAGGAGAGAGTAGAAGCTGGGTGTTTGAAAGGGCTAGAAATAAAAACACAAAGTTTAAAAAATCTGACTCATAGAGTAGAATTGCTTGACTTCTAATTACAGACATGTACTGCCAAAAGAATAAACGAATGTGTCTTGGAAGAAGTACAGCCAGAATGTTCCTTAGAAGCAAGGAGGGCAAGACTTGTCTCATATACTTGAGACACGCTGTCAGGAGGGACCAGTCACTGGAGACAGACAGAATGCTGGGTAAAGTAGAGAGGCAGAGAAAAAGAGGAAACCTCTCAGTGGGACAGACAGACGCAGTGCCTGCTTCAAAGGGTTCAAGCACAGCCACCATCACTAGGACCATGGCGGGCAGTTGCTTTATTCCGTTGTACACAGGATCGATGAGTCCAAACTGACGCCATGGCTTCTAACAACAACAGTTGCCAATCACTGAACAGGACATTTGACTTTCATGTTTCCAACGAAAAGGCTGAGTAGTTTCCATGATGGCTCTACAGCTAATCAGACAGCTGTAAGTGGCAAAGAAGGGTGGGCGTCTTGATTACCTAGTGCTGTCCTAACAGAAGTACCTTGAGTGGGGGCTTTAAAGAACAGAAATTTTCTTTCTCACATCTCTGGAAGCTAAAAGTCCACGTTAGGGTCTTGGCCACATCAGTTGTTTCTGGGAGCCTCTGTCCTCATTTCTGCGATCTGCCAGGGAGGCTTGGCATTTCTCAGCACTGTGTGTGTCTCTGTTCCGCTCCTTGTATAACTCGAAAACCATAAGTTGAGGACCCATTTGACACTACTCTGGTGTGCCAAATGCCAAAGGCAAGTGCCATCGAGTCAGATCCGACTCATGGCGACCCTAGAGGCCAGAGTAGAACTGCCTTCTGGAGTACTCAAGGAGCCTCTGGTGGATTTGAACTGCCGACCTTGTGGTTAGCAGTCAAAGCTCAGCTCTAACCAAAGTCGGCAGTTCAAATCCACCAGGTGCTTCTTGCAAATCCTGTGGGGTAGCTCTACTCTGTCTTATAGGATCACTATAAGTAGGAATTGACTCAACAGCAACAAGATTTGGGTTTTCCTACACTAATACGGTCTTATTTGGAAACCCTGGTGGTGTAGTTAAAGTGCTACATCTGCCAACCAATAGGCCAGGGATTTGAATCCACCAGGAGCTCCTCGGAAGCTTTATGGAACAATTCCACTCTGTCCTACAGGTTGTTATGAGGTGGTATCAACTTCATGGCAATGTGTGTGTGTGTGTGTGTTTTTTATGGCCTTATTAATGTAATAAAAGAAAACTCGTATTTCCAAACAGGATCGTATTTACAGGTAAGCAAAACACTGAGACCAAACTAGTTGATTCTGACTCCTAGTGACCCTACCCCAACCAAGCATAAATCAAAAACCAAACCCATTGCCGTCAAGTTGATTCCAACTCATAAAGATCCAACAGGACAGAGTAGAACTGCCCCATTAGGATTCTAAGGAGTACTCGGTGAATTTGAACTGCAGACCTCCTTGTTAGCAGCCCAACTCTTAACCACTACACCACCAGGGTTTCCAGTGACCAAGCAGAACTCAGAACCCAGTGCCATCAAGTTGATTCTGACCAATAGCAACACTATAGGACACAGCAGAACCGCTCCATAGAGTTTCTGACGAGCACCTGGTGGGTTTGGACTGCTGACCCTCTGGTTGGCTCCCATAGCACGTAACTACCACACCACCAGGGTTGCATAACTGGGTATAGGGGTCAGTATTTCAATACATAATATTGGAGTAGACAATTCAATGCATAACAGAGGGGACTTTCTTCTCTTGCAGATCTAATAGGGGCAATGCCAGGGGAGGAAGGAGGGGAGTAAAGAGGGACAGGCAGAAAGTGGAAGGGGGTGGAGCTGAGTCACCTGCAGGGTTCAGGAAGGACAATGTTCTTAAGAGGCACTGTTAATACAAAAGTCAGTCTCACTCAAAGGGTCCTTGTCTTTACCAAGAAGAATACCCCAAAAAAGACCATTATCAGTTGTAGTTCAGCAAGCTTTATTTTACTTCTGACAAGTACAATGAGCCAGTGGAGGTCTAGGCCTCTTCAAAGTCTGACTCCACTCAGAGGAAGAGATTGCAGACTTTATAGTCTCAAGGCTAAGAATGCAACTATGATTATTCCAGAATTTTCTGAGAAGAGGATGAGGACAGGCTGAAGAAGTTGTGTGTGGAAAGGGGAACATGGACGGATTCCTCAGCAGAGAGTTTTGGGACCTAGAGTGAAATTTATTACAGGTTGTTGTGCTTTCAAGGTTTCTTGCTCCCCTTGTTTAAATCTCTAAGCCAGGCTGGGGTCCCCAGAGGCTTCCGGCGGAAGGTCATGGAGAGTTAAGAGGTTTCTGTTTACGAATGCTCAGCATGCTGTTTCTAGCTGGCCAGTCTCTTCACAAGCAGCTCAAGGAGATGACTTAGCTACTCTTAGTAACCTTTCTCTCCAGAATGTGGCAAGGCCAAGGTTGCATTGATTTTTTCCAGATGGTTATTATCTCATCTCATATGTTTCACATTGTGTTTGGTTGACATTGATCCCACTGTCTCATTTCCCTATGTTAGCACTGCCGTGTGGCTTCATCAGCTAGGCTGCAGTGGTCAGTAGGGGAGTGGAGAGGACATCCAACCCTGACATTACCTCACTAGAAAATTACACAGAAAAGTAAACAGGAACTGGCAAAAAGGACCTTGCTATCAGTTTGGGTGAATTCTATTCCACATTTGGGTGAGTTGTTTGTGTGTTTTCCTTGTCATCAGCTGCCATTACAATCATGACTAGTTACAGGGCAAGATCAAGGTCAGGCAAAATACTTAGTGCTTTGGGCCTGTAAAGGCTCCAGACACAAAAATGGACCTTTCAGTGGGCCACACTAGTCAAGGAAGTGACTTCTAGGTCCTCGAGTGCTCTCTTAGTGGATCCAGTCCACTGCATCTCCAGTTCCTTGGGACAGTTGGCTGTCATCCCATATAGCACAGAACTCATGGGGTCTATGACATGGGGGAGGAGGCTGGAGCCCCAAGTGCTGGGTGACTTTCTAGATCCCAGTGACTGTGTGAGTGTCAGACAGACCATGGTTCAGACTTGTCTCTGCCACTTTGTGGTTGGAGTTTCTGGTTGACCCTTTGAGCTGAGCTGCTTGTTTCTTCTGCAGTCTACTGCCTTCTAGCTGGGAACACTGGAAAGCTAAAGTAGCTTGTTTCAGACTCCCTTGCAGCTAGGGTTTTCAGTGAGACATTGGGTGCCAAGTTGCAAAAGTTTCAGAAAGTGACATTTTTAATCCCTTGTGATTGTATTTGGTGGTAAGCAAGCTAGTGAAAAAAACAGGATTTCCAGAAACAGGTTCCCAGCCTCCAGGTGTGGGGCAGAGACAGCCCCAACTGCTTATTCCTGCTTCCTGATCCCAGGATTGCAGCCACAGACTTGTCTTGAAATCAGTGTGTCCAGTGGTTCTGGATCATTTGAGGAATCATCCCTAAATGACAATGTAAACTAACAATTCTTTAGTTAAACCCTCTCTGCTTTGGGAACAAAATCACTGGTACTCCTTGGAAAAACTATGGAACAATTCTCTTCTGTCATTATGAATAGAATCAATAGCAACAAGTTGGAGGTTTGGGGCAATTGAGTTTATAAAATGGGAACTTTCACCCTTATAAGAAATACCTACCCTATAGGATTGATGAGAGGATTAAGTGAGACACTAAACGTATCAAAGAGGCCCATTCTGGGAATGCCATGGGCGCTCCCTAAACACTAAACTCTGTTTCCCTTCCTTCTGAAAAGAATGAACATCTCCAGTTTGACTCCAGAGAATCCCCTAGAGTGCTCAACTTCAGAGTCTTGGATGCTTCTTCCCCAGTTAGTGAGGGTCCCCTCCCTGCTGAAGAACATGCCAAACCTGTTACTATGAGTTCCATGCTGACTCTTGGTGACCCTAGGAATATAGAGCAGAACTGTGCTTCACAGCTTTTTCAAGGGCTGGACTTTTGGAAGTAGATCACCAGGTCTTTCTTCCAAGGAGCCTCTGGGTGGACTCTGACTTTCAACCTTTCTGTGAGCAGCCCAGTGCTATCTGCTAGTGCCATCCAGGCAGCCCATGGCCTGGGACTGGGTGTTTCCAAAGTGCCCCTAGGTTTCTGTTGTTCTCAATTTTCTAACCACAAAAACATAGGAGGTTCACACTGCTGCAGAGGAAATAGAAATGTGATTTATGCTCCATAATTTATGTAGCTGATTTCATAGCTATTTGGTAGTTTTCTCATGTACCCAATAGGTACATTTTTTTCTCCTCTAAGAGGTTGTTGCCTGTGAACAGCTAGAAATTATTTGAACATGATAAAAACTATTTACTAAAAACCGTGAGCAAACATTTTACTAAGTGACGAGATGCTGAAGTCATTTCTATTAACTCAAGAAAGAGTTACTGTGCTTGCTGTCACCACCGCTGAGCAGCATGACTCTGGAGGTTTTAGCTAATATAAAAAAATAGGAAAATGAACTGACTGCAATAAATATCAGGAAAGAAGATGAAGCTATCTTTATTTACAAGTGATCTGAGGGGTTGCCTAGGCAACTCAATAGATTTTAATAAAATCATATTAAAGTGAATGAGGGGATTTATTAAGTGCATCACTACATAAATACAGAGTTTGATCTATGATAGCAATCAATATTTGAAAAGGGGAATGGAAAAAAGGCCTGTTTGTAATAGGAACAAAAACTATAAAATTTCTAGGGATCTACTTAACAAGAAAAGGTATTCTGCTACCTGTCTTAGCTTCCTAACGCCTCTTTAGCAGAAATATCACACAGGGATGATTCTGACAAACTGAAATTTGTTTTTTCACAGGTTAGGAGGCTGGAAGTCTGAATTCAGAGCTGGCTCAAACAAAAGGCTTTCTCTGTCACTTCTGGGGGAAGTCCTTGTCTCTTCAGCTTCTGCTTCCTGGTTCCTCAGAGATCTCCATGTGTCTTGGCCTCTGTCTTACCCCATCTCTGTTTCTTTCACTTGTTTGTTAATCTCCTTTATACCTCTAAAGAGACTGATTTAAGGCACTCTGTACACTAATCCTGCCTCATTATCATAATAAAAACAACTCATATCCAAATGGGATGATAACCACAGGCACAATGTTTAGGACTTGTTGTTGTTGTTGTTGTTAGGTGCCTTCGAGTTGGTTCCACCTCCTGGAGACCCTACATACAGTAGAACAAAACACAGATCTGTCTTGTGCCGTGTCCACAATCATTTCTATGCGTAAGTTCATTGTTGCAGCCACTGTGTCAGTTCATTTTGTTGAGGGTATTCCTCTTTTTTGCTGACCCTCTACCAAACATGATGTCCTTCTCCAGGGATTGACCGCCCCCTAACAACATATCCAAGGTATGTAAGATGCAGTCTCACCATCCTTGCTTCCAAAGAGCACTCTGGTTGTACTTCTTCCAGGACAGATCTGTTTATACTTTTTGTATGTTCAATATTCTTCTCCAACACCACAATTCAAAGGTGTCAATTCTTCTGTTGCCCTTATTCATTGTCCAGCTTTCACATGCATGTGATGCTATGGAAAATATCACGGCCTGAATCAGGTGATATCTTTACTTTTCAACACTTTCAAGAGGTCCCTTGCAGCAGATTTTCGCACTGCAATGAGTCTCTTGATTTCTTGACCGTTGTTTCGATGGGGGTTGATTGTGGAACCAAGTAAAGAAAAATCCTTCACAAACTGAAACTTCTCCATTTGTCATGATGTCGCTTACTGGTCCAGTTGTGAAGATTTTTGTTTTCTTGATGCCGAGGTGCAATATATACTGAAGGCTGTGGTTGTTGAACTTGACCAGTGTCTTAAAACTTCTGCATTTCCAGCAAGCAAGGTTGTGAGTCCTCCAATACTGGTGCCTTGTTTTTCTTCATATAATCCAGCTTCTCAGATTATTTGCTCAGCATACTGCTTGAAAAGTTATGGTGAAAGGATATAACCCTGATGCACACCTTTCTGACTTTAAACTGTACAGTATCCCCTTGTTCTGTTTGCAGATTCCTTCAGAGCACAATTAAGCGTTCTGGAAGTCCCAGTCTCTGCAATTTTAGCCATAATTTGTTATCATCCACACAGTTGAAAACTTTGGCATAGTCAATGAAACACAGGTAAACATCTTTCTGGTATTTTCTGCTTTCAGCCAAGACCCATCCAACATCAGCACTGATATCCCTGGTTCCATGGCTTCTTCTGAATCTGGCTTGAATTTCTGGAAGTTCCCTATCAATACACCATTAAAGTTGCTTTTGAATGATCTTTAGCAAAATTTTCTTGCATGTGATGTTATTGATACTGCTTGAATAATTTCCTCATTCAGTTTGATCACTTTTCTTGGGAGTAAGCATAAATATAGATCTCTTCTAGTCCGACTCAACGGCACTTGGCTTGGCTCTAGTCAGTTGACCAGATAGCTATCTTCCAAATTTCTAGGCATAGATGAGTGTCATGGATCAAATTGTGTCCCCCCAAAAATATGTGTGCCACGTGGCTGGGCCATGATTCCCAGTATCTTGTGACTCTCTTCCATTTTGTGGTTTTTCCATGCTGTATGTCAAAGCATTAGAGTGGGACCGTAAATCTCTTTATAAGATCACCTCCCTGCTCCACTGCAAAGGGAGTTTCCCTGGAGTATGGCTTGCCCCACCGTTAATTCTTTCATCATATGAGAGATAAAAGGACAGAGAAGCAGGCAGAGAATTGGGAACCTCGTACCATCAAGGAAGCAGCACCGGTAGAAGAGTGCGTCCTTCAGACCTGAGGTTCCTGCGCCAAGACTCTCCCTGGACAAAGACTGATGCAATACTGGACTTTCCTCCTGAGCCGACAAGGGGAAAGCTTTCCCCTGGAACGGACACCCTGAATATGGACTTGTAGCCTACCGGACTGTGTAAGAATAAACTTTCCTTTATTAAAGCCATCCACTCGGTGGTATTCTGTTAGAGCAGTCCTAGCTGACTAAAACAATGAGTGACCACTTCCAGTGCTATATCTATTTGTTGAAACATCTCGGTTGATAGTCCATCAATTCCTCGAACCCTGTTCTTCACCAATGCCTTCAGTGCAGCTTGAGTTTTTCCCTTCCGGACTGTCAGTTCCAGATCATATGCTGTTTCCTGAGGTGGTTGAACATTGATCAATTCTTTCTTGTAAAATGACCTTGTATTCCTTCTGTCTTCTTTCGATGCTTCCTGAGTTGTTTCATTTTTTCCCTATAGAATCCTTCAGTATTGCAACTCGAGGGTTGACTACTAAGCCTCCAGGGCTTCCAGAAACATCTGTAGGTGTGTATAAATATGAATACCTGGGTGCAGGCACACACGTCAATGAAGACAGAAATGTAAATACTCCACAGACATAAGAACCAAACACCTTCCAAGACTGATTTTTTCGGTTTGAAAGCTTAGGACCATCCGTCTTATGGGATAACTGAGTCAACTGGAATAACACAGTTCACAAAAGTCATGATCTGTATCCTAGAGAAGTGAGTAGTGTCTGGGATCTTGAAAGCTTGCAAGTGACCGTGTAAGACACAATTATGGGTCTCTACTCACCAAAAGCAAAACAATAAGAAAGTAATCAAAACTCAGAGAAGAAACAAGTTTACATGAGCCACTTACCTCATCTACCCTGAGGCCAGAAGAAATAGATAGTGCCTGGCTACCACTACTGACTGTTCTGACCAGGGTCACGATAGATGGTCCCAGATAAAATGGGAGAAAAATGGGGAGGACAACTCAAACTTTTATTTAAATAAATAAATAAGCCAGACAAACTGAAACAGGGGAAAATGGAGAACTCCCTGATATATTTGCCCTGAAATACTCTTGAAACCTAAAAGCCAGCCCATTCCTTGTGATCACTGTTTAGCGAAATAGCAGAAGGGCACAAAAAATAAAGGACATTTCCCGAAAGATCTATGCTCTACATAAAAACCATCAGTACAAGACCAAAAGGTCAGCAATGACTCAAAAGCCAGCACAAGACAAAAAAGAGCTAGGGAGGGAAACTAGAGTACCAGAAACAGAACAAGCACAACACAGGGAAACAGAATGCTGATATGTTGTGACAAATGTAGCTAATGTCACTGAACTGTTGGTATGGAAATTGTTAAACGGGAACCTAACTGGCTGTGTAAACTTTCACCAAAACTCAGTAAAAAAAATATTAGCAAAAATATTTGGCAACTCTATGTCAGACTGACACCTGATCTCCATAATCTATAAGATACTACAAAATATCAACAATAAGAAGATAAACCATCCAATTAAGCAATGGGCAAAGGAGATGGACAGACATTTCAGTAAAGAGGAGATCCAGGCAGCCGAAAAACACATGCAGACATGTTCATGATCTTTAGTTATTAAAGAAATTCAAATCAAGACGACAATGAGATACCATCTCACCCCAGCAAGATTGGCCATGATCCAGAAAACACAAAACAACAAATGCTGGAGAGGCTGTGGAGAAAGTGGAACCCTCCTACACTGTTAGTGGGTTGTAAAATGGTCCATCCTCTCTGGAAAGCAATCTGGAGCTTCCTTAAAAAAATGGACATCGATATACCATTTGACCCAGTAGTTCCACTACTTGGAATATATCCTACTGAATCAAGGCCTTTCACACCAATGGACACATGCACAAAAATGTTTATTGCAGCACAGTCCACGATAGCAAAAAGATGGAATCAACCCAGATGCCCAACAACAGAAGAATGGATAGGTAAACTATGGTACATATACCCAATGGAGCACTATGCAATGATAAAGAATAATGATGATTCCAGGAAACATCTCCTAACCTGGTTTCAACTGGAAGACATTATGTTGAGTGAAAGTAGTCAGCGACAAAGGGACAAATACTGTATGAGACCTCTACGATAAGATCTCAAAAACAGACTTGTGTACAGAAGAAAAGACTCTTTGACAGCTGCAAGGGAAGGGCGGGAGGGAGGGTGAGGGGGAGAGGGTTTATTTAGATAGTTGCTGGAAATCTGATTGGGAGAAAGAAGTGATAGCACACATTAGAAACAAGAACAACATTAAGCGGACTTCAGCATAACTTGAGTACTCCTTCCATCTTAACCCAATATTGCAAGGATAGAGTAGCTGGGTCGGGGGGCAGGGGACCATGCTCTTAGGCAAAATCGAGGCCAGTTGACACAACTAGCATTTTGCTAAGAGAGCTCTCTGCACCCCACACTGGTGAGTGGCGTCTGGGGTCTTAAAAGCTGCCAAGCTGCCATCCGAGGACACAGCAAATGGTCCCAACTCAGCAGGAACGGATGCTCACCGAGGACCAAAATGACATGCGGTAAAGACAACCAAGAAGACAGACAGATCCACAAGAGTGGGTGCCTACATCGACTTGGGACTGGAAGAACCAGATGGTGCCCGGCCACCACCAGTGATAGCCACGATGGAGCTCACAGAGAGGAGTCTCACTGGCAACACAAGAATAAAAAGGGGTGCATCATGAGATCTCCACTAAAAGACCTCAACTGATGGTCCAGCAGTTTCGGGGTTCCCCTGAGAGCACAGCCCCTGGCCCTTATGCTGCCCTTACCCATAAATTATAACAAAGGTCCACTCTTTGGACAGGAATGGATTGGACTTGGCAATGCAGAGTGACCATATATTGGTTGCACTTTATGGTTCTATACATCTATAGGATATCATCCTGCTGACCTCTGGCTGGAGGAAGGAGAGTGGGTGGAGAGGAGCGGAAAGGAGACTGTTGGGAGGATGAGACATGTATGGGGCAGAGAGGAATAGTGTGCTGTCACCGGACAGGGAGAGCAGTGGAAGCTGCATATAGGTGGGCATGTAAATTTATACGGGAATGTACATTTTCACTCAGTCATGTTAAATAAAAAATAAAAAAAAATATTAGCAAACAAAAAATGTAACCCAAACTAGGCTGATCAAATAAGAGCCCATCTCATATGTATATATGCACAGCCCAACAGTTAACCATTCAGCTGCTAATCAAAAGGATAAGGGTTTGAACCCACCAGCAGCTCCTTGGAAACCCTATGGGCAGTTCTAGTCTGTCCTACAGGATGGCTAGGAAACCCTGGTGGCATGGTGGTCAAGAGCTAAGTCAGCAGTTCCAGTCCAGTGAACACTCCTCGGAAACTCTATGGGGCGGTTGCTGTGTGTCAGCACTGACTCCATGGCTACCAATATGAGTTGGAAATGACTCGAGGGTATTGGGTGACATACATGTATATACAGGAAACTCTGGTGGCATAGTGGCTTAAGTGCTGTGTCTGCTAACAAAAAGATCATCAGTTCAAATCCACCAGACACTCATTGGAAACTCTATGGGCAGTTCTTCTCTGACCTCTAGGGTCCCTACAAGTCTGACATAACTTGATGACAGTGGGTTTTATACATATCTAAACAAAAAAAATATGTGCACTTCGAGGCTAAAGAAAGGTTATCATTCAATCAGCGGCATTGAATCAGTGCATGGTCCCCAAACCAGCCTGGGTACTTGGTAGAACAGCAAATTCATGGGGCACACCCCAGACCCAGGGACGCAGACACTCTCGGGGTGGGGCTGGCAGTCTGTGTTTAACAGGCCCTCCACTGATTGAGGGTCAGCGAAAAGAGGAAGGCACCCACTGGGATGGAAGGACCTGCAGTGACGGGCTCAGACACAGCAATGATCGGGAGGATGGCACCGGGCTGAGCAGTGTTTGGTGCTGCTGTGCGTCGGGTGGCTACAAGCAGGAATCGACTCATGGCACCTACCACCGTTGGGAGGATGGGGTGCATGCTCACGTGGAGAGCCACTTGTGCGGGCTCTACAGGGTAGCCCCACGACTCCTGCCCCAGCCAGCCCGCCCTGGAGGCTGCAGGGCGGGGCTACAAGCTCCTGGGGACCTCACCGTGCCAGCTCCAGCCCGCACAGCAGCCTGCTTCAGGGAGACAAGCTGCACCAGGCACTAGCATTAACAGGCAAGTGAGATAGATGAGCCATCTGCCAGCTTCGCAGAAGGCTAAATGAAGCTTTACGAGAGGCTCTTCAGGAGCAGCGGCCCGCGGGGAGGGCGTTCAGCTGAGATGAGCTCCTCTCCAGCCTCTGGGTCCCTGCTTCCCTTACAGCACCGCGGTGGGACCCTCTGACTCCACGGTTTACAGCCTGCTACCTAAGAGACTGCAGTCCCTGGGTGGTGCAAAGCATTAGCACCTCCAGCTGCTAACCATAAGGATGAAGAAGGTTTCTGTCAGCCCAGAGGTGCCTTGGAAGCAAGACCTGGTGACCTACTTGCAAACGACCAGCCATTGGAAGCCACGTGGAGTGCCATCCTCCTCAGACACCCATGGGGGCTGTGAGTGGGACCTGACTAAATGGCAGCTGGCCCTGGCATTGACCAGACGGACTCCTGGAAAAGCTCAGTGTTGCCAGGTGGGCATTCAATTGGGCAGACTTCACCCACTGTCAAATCCGTCAGGTCCCTGAAGGTAAGTGCATCTGTGCCGGAAGTCACGCCTCTTACCGGAAGTCACGCCTCTTACCGGAAGTCACACCTCTTACTGAGCCCTGCAGCTTCACAAAGGGAAGGGTATGTCCCAGCCGGGGGCTTAAGGTCAGTCCATTTGGCGGGAGCCATTGCTCCATCAGCTGATCAGCCTCCTGCAGCCTTGCTGACTCTGTTGGCTCCTGGGAAGAGCAGAGGTGAGGAAATGACGGACAGGGTCGCACTTGCCATCCTTCCGACAAGGCACTTGGAATCTCCCCTCCGGGAGGACACAGGTGCTCCTTCCAGAGCTGTCACACACCTGGTGCAAAAGTGAAGGGCCAGAAGTGATGGGACCAGGGCATGGAGCTGCACGACACCTGTCGTGCAGGGGCCTCTGCAGTAGGCTCCTTCCTGGCCCAGCCCCCCAGGGCCACCTGGATGGTGGAGACGTTTGTGTGCTGCACCAAGTGGCTGAAGAGTCTTGGGGTGGGGGCGAACCTCAGCTCACGCTCCGCCTGCCAAGCTATGTGCCCAGCGTGGGGCCAGCCCGCCTGGAAAAGGCATGCTTTTCACTTTGCACGAAGGTGCCACCTGGCTAGGTACAGCATAGGTGGCAATGGCTGTGTTGCTGTCTCTGTAGGAAGTGCTGGGATGGGCCAGGCCACAGCATCGTTCCCCCTCGGGATCCAGCCCTGTGTGGCTCCAGTGACGTTTCTGAGAATTCCTGTAAGTGAGGCACTGGTGGATGGCAGAGCCTGGCGGTGTCTGTGATTTGGCCTTTCAGATCTGTGCCCTTCCAGAGAAAGACATTTACTCATGTCTTGTAGACCGTGCGAAAGCATTCAACTTGTGTGGGTCATAACAAATTATAGATGACATTACAAAGAATGGTTTTCCAAAAGACTTCATCGTGCACTTGAGGAACCTCTACCTATGAGGTCTGATAATTAAGTCTGCAAACTTAATTGTCCTAAGTGCTATATAACTCATTGCTGAATGTCACAACAGTCACCGTCCAAATACTCCTGGTAGACAGAGGCAGTCATTCCAGCAGAACCAGGGGACGCTGCAGGCTTTAACAGCACGGAAGGCACGCATCAATGCTGTGGCCTTTCACAGCACTTATTCAGTCTGCATGCTGAGCAAATTATTGGAGAAGCTGAACTCTACGGAGAAGAAATAGGACATCAGGATTAGAGGAAGACTTGTTGACAACCTGCAGGGTACAGATGATACAACCTTGCTTGCCGAAAGGGAAGAGGACCTGAAGCACTTACTGATGAAAATCAAAGACAACAGGCTGCGCAACATCAGGAAAATAAAAATTCTCAGAGGCATGACCTCAACTGATGGGTTGACCACATCGTGTTGCATTGTGTTATCGAAGACGATTACATTGCATTAGATTAGGTTAGATCACAGTTGTAGGAGTTAGAATCCTAACACGTATTTGGCGGGGGGGAAGCATAATCCAACATGTAACAGCCGTCCAAAGCTGGCCCCTCAGATATTCTGTCCTTTGCTGTCCACACAGTCAGCCCCACGGAGTCCTTTCCACGTTCCTGGGCCCAAGGTCAGGCCTCCTGACACTTGCCTGTAGCCTCCCCTGCCTTGACACCTGAGATCCTGCCCTGCCTGGAGAGAGGAGGTGATGCCCTTCTAAGCAGAGCTTCAGGCCTCTTGTGACAGTGGTCTGGCCTGCCCTGGTGTTGCAGAATGTGCTTTCTGAGAAGGTCCCCACAGAATTTTCCACCCCACGAGATCATCCAACAATGTGTTCTTTGCATTCCTCCCTTCAGGGGGTGGGGCCTAGGTCCTAGCCCCTTGAATTGGAGAGGGTCTCTGACTACGGCAAAGTGATTCTATTTGAATTCTGAGACTTACTCATAAAAAGCAATATAACTTCTGGTGCTCTCTGAAGCCCTGCTCTTGGCTCCTGACCACCCAGAGAGGCTACATGTAGAGTTTATGGATGACAGCCCCAGATGAGGTCTCAGCCAGAGGAGGGAGAAAGCCTACAAGGTGACTCCTGCCTGTACTACAGTCTGGTTATGTGACAACTAACTCCAACCCTCAGAACTGTCAAAGAGAATGATACAAATATTATTTTAAGCTACCGGCTTTTGGATGATAACAACCATAGATAGTTAAGAGATCACTGGTGTCAGAATTCTAGCAAAGCTCCTACCCTGATCATTTGATCTCTACCACATTCCTGGAAATCCTGGTGGCCAGTGGTTAAAAGTTCAGCTGCTAACCAAAAGATCAACAGTTCAAATCCACTAGGCTCTCCTGGGAAACTCTACGAGGCACTTCTACTCTGTCCCAGGGGTTCACTGTGAGTTGCAATTGACGTTAATGGGTTTGATCTGTCACTTTCCTGGGTGCTCAGACATCTGCTCAATTTATCTTTGTTGGGCACCCACCCCATGCCAGACCCTGGGCCCAGTGTGAGGACTCAGGGGCGAACACATGGTCTTGTACGTGTCTTAGTTATCTAGTGCTGCTGTAACAGAAATACCACAAATGGGTGGCTTTAATGAACAGTAATTTGTTTTCTTACAGTTCAGAAGGCCGGAAGTCCAAGTTCAGGACACTGGCTCTCAGGGAAGGCTCTGTTGGTCTACTCTGAAAGAGTCTTCTCTCAGTGTCTCTGGCCTCGTCTCCTCTTCTTGTATGTCAAAATTTCTTAGGTTGAAGTCACGTCTTGTAGTGATGTGGATTCATTAACATGAGAAAGCTAGCTGAATTCCCATGTGAGACCCACAGATACAGGGGTTAGGATTCTAACACATACTTGGCAGGGATACAATTGAACTCATAAGGATGCTGATCTTCAAGGAACTCAGTCTGCTGAAGAGACAACCTCTATCCTCCTTAATGAGTAGGATGATGGGTGTCTGGTGCTGCCTGGCTTTCTCCAGCCTCATTACCCCTCAGCCAGGCTGGGCCCAGCAGCTTCTAGTTTCTGTCACTACAGTGACAGAATTCTAGGCTTTATCACTGACTTCCTGGAGAAAGTGAAGAAGGGACTATGGAGACAGAAGACTAGACAGACTTGAACAAGAGAGAAGACCAGGTGTCCGCTAACAGAGAGGTAGTGTGGGGTGTGGAGGGGCCCCTGAGAGCAGGGCACTTCCCTAGGACAGAGTGAGCTGAGCTTGGGCTGGTAACTGCCTGGTGGCAAGGACACCCCTGAGTGTCACTCAGTGTGGTCATGCTCACCTGTCTTTGGTTTTCCCTTCAGAGAAGGGCCCATCAGTGGGAAAGGTGGGCCACATTTTGTCTAGTAGTAACTCACCCACTTCTCAGAGGGTGACCCAAAGATCTACAGTTCTGAAGAGAAACCACTTGCTCAGGTGAGGGCAGTGGCGATTTGGTGGTAGAATTTTGCCTCCCATGCTAGAGACGTAGGTTCAGTTCTGGACCCATGCCCTTGAGGGAGGGCCACCACATGTCTGTCAGTGGAGGCTTGCACTCTGATGTGATGCTGAGCAGATGTCAGCAGCCATGCAAACTAAGGTGGACAAGGAAGAAAGGCCTGGTGATGCAGTTCCAAAAACCAGACAGTGAAAACCCTGTAGGCCTCAGCAGTCCGATTCCACTGTCCGTGAGATCCCACAAATCAGAGGAAGACTCAGCAGCAATTAGCAATAACTTCCTCAATCGCAAGGCCTCTTCAGGAAAGCTTCATGGAGCTCTGGCAGGGCAGGACAGCTGGACTGCTACGAGGGTGCCGAGGGGGCGAAGGAGCTGGACTTGGGGGGCAGGAGGGCCCTTGGTTCAGTGCCGGGGCTCCGAGTCCATGGGGCATGGGCAGTTACAACAGAAACAAGGCCCCTAACTGGACACTCAGCTTCAGGTCGCATAATCGTCCAACAATCCCAGAAGAGAAAAACTGTGTATTTTTTCTACCTCTTTATTACAAAAACATCTCCAATGTAACAGCAAAGGTGAAAGAATTTTACATTGCACATCATCTATATATGTATGCCTGATTGAGCCTACCACTGACAGTGATATTTTTTGTCACATAATGTATCCATTGATTCATCCCTTATCCAGCCATTCATCTGTCTTGTGTTTGATGCATTTCAAAATAAATTGTAGACGTTAGTACAACTCTTCCTAAACTCAGCATGCAATCATTAACTAGAGTTCAATATTTGTTTAGGCTTTTTTCCTTTGAGGCAAAACATATATATGTTAAAATCCTCAAATCTTAAATGTGTATCTATTGAGTTTGACTGATGCAAACACCCATTGCAGTAGATCAAATTTTGTTTTCCTAAAATATATGTTGTAAATCCTGTGCCTGTGGTTCTAATCCCATTTGGGAAAGGGCTGTCTTTGTTCTATCAATGAGGCACAGTTAGTGTGGGATGCATCCCGTGTCAAGCTTTTGAGACATAAAAGAGATGGAACTGGTGAGGAGAGGTGGGATGGGATAAGATTGATGCCAAGAAACGTGGAGATCCGAGGAGACAAGGATATTCTTCCAGAGCTGACAGAGACAGGAAGTCTTCCCAAAGCCTGCCACTCTGAATTCAGACTTCTCACCTCCTAACCCGTGGAAGGAATAAAGTTCTGGTTGTCGAAGTGTCTGCTTGTGATGTATATTACTGTTACAGCACATCAGATAACTACAACAACTGTGTAACCCAATCCCTCTCGAGTTAACAGAACATCGTCATCACAGAATGCCCCCTCATGCCCTTTCCGGGCAATCCCTGCCCCCAACCCCAGGAGTCAGTCTGTGTTGTAGCTGTTCCCGTATAGGTTGATTCTGCTTGTTCTAGAACTTCGTATAAATGGAGTCTGTTCCTTTCATTCTAGGCTTCGTCCACTGAACTTCCTACTCTCAAGATTCATTCATGATGCTGTTTTCCTTTTCAGTGCTGAGTAGTATTCCGCTCTGTGGGTATGCTTGTTTTGTTCATCCATTCTCTTGATAGGCAGGGCCCTGGTGGCACAATGGCTAGCACTGGACTGATGACCTAAAGGTGGGCAGTTAGAACCCACTTGGCGGCAGCTCCGCCAAAGACCTGGAGATCCGCTTCTGTGAAGGCTGTAGCAAAGAAAACCTCATGGAGCAGTTCTGTCCCATAACATGTGGGGTCACCTCTGCAAAGGCAAAAGGTGTAAGGTTTGGGGACATTGGTGGTCACCTGGGTTGTTTCAGAATTTAGTTACTATGAGTAACAGTGTATTGCACACTTTACAGATGAGGAAAATGACTTGCCAAAGGTCATACAGCTAGTGAGGGACACTAAGATTTGAACTCAGTCACATGTGTCTGATGTGACAGCCCCAAAGCTTTTTTAATGACACTGGGGTACATCTGGCTTTGTAAGCCTGAGTTTTTCACTGGCTGGGTCACTTCTATCATGGGATGTGAATTTAGCACTTACCTGACTCATTTCTGTTATCAGTGGGTGGTCTGCCATCTTCCAGCAGTGGGTGCATGACTGAACTTGTCTTTCCCCCTGTTTTCCTACCTGTAAAATGGGATGATAAGAAGACATGCTTTAGGATTGTTGTGAGAAAGGAGTTAACATATATAAATATATGTTAATATATGCAAAAATGTGTAACCGTTCCAGGTAGATGCTACCAAACCTTCTGCTGCCTAGTCAATTCTGACTCACAGCAGCCCCAGAGGACAGAGTAGAACTGCACCACAGGGTCCCCAAGGCTGTCACCTTTGTGAAAGCTAACTGCCACGTCTTTCTCCCTGAGTGTGGCTGATAGAATCACTGACTTTTCCATTAGCAGCTGGGCACTAAACCACTGTGTCACCACCTACCAGGTGCATGGTAGGGACCTTACAAAAACCTAGCCAGTTGCTGTGCAGCTGACTCTCACTCATGGGGACCCCAGAGGTGTCATAGCAGAACTCTGCTCCCTAAGGTTTTCTATAGCTGAGTTTTTAGAAGTAGATAACCAGGACCTTCTTCTGAGGCACCTCTGGGTGGATTTGAACTAGTGTCCGAGTGTGTTAACTGCCCGCCCCTGCCAGGGACCCCAAGTATTTGTTATTACTAATTTGATAAATACTTGGGGAACACCATGTCGACACCAGGTCCCTGTCCTGAGGATGTGAAAGAGTCGAACAGGGGAGCCAACACCTCTTGGCCCCACTGCATGACCTCTGGACCTGCCTCTTCTTCCAGCCATTGATGAGGCCAGCACTTCCATGCAGGTGTCCCATGTCTCCCCAGAACTGCTCTCATGGGCAGCCTGTATGAATGACAGCGTTAACAGCTAAAGGCACAAATCGTGATTTACTTAATTTTTTAATTTTTTTGTAGATGCTGTTTTCAGTTCAGCTTTGCATTTGTTGCTTTTTGTTTAATTTTGTCGTGCCTTAGGTGAAAGTTTACAGCACAAATTAGTTTCCCACTCAAAAATTTATACACAAATTGTTGGGTGACACTGACTGCAGTCTCTGCGATGTGTCAGCACTCTCCCTCTTTCCCCAGGTTCCCGCATCCCTTCCCCCTGTTTCCATGTCCCTTTCTGCGCTCTCATCTTGCTTTTGGGTAGGTGCTGCCCACTTGGTCTCCTGGACTCGACTGAATGAAGAAGCCAGTTCCTCACATGTGTTGCTAATTTGTTTTATAGGCCTGTCTAAACTTTGAATGACAGGTGGCCCTCAGGAGTGGCTTTAGTTCTGAGTCAGCAGGGTGTCTGGGTGCTACAGCTTTGGGGGTTCTCCAGTCAAGGGACAACTCTTAACCAGGGGAGACAGAAATGAGTGGAGAAGGTTTCCATCTTCCAGCCTTGGGAGCAAAATCTGAGGTGCATTCTCCTCAGTACTTCAGGGGGTGACTGTGGTACCCACACGGTGACAAACCCTTCTGTTGCCTTTCCCTCTTTCTCAGCTTCTCATACACACACTCAAACACAAACACACACACACACACACACACACACACACACACACACACACACGCCGCTGGTCCTTGGCGTGGCTTCTCACATCACCTACCTGCAAGCAAGCGCTTGCCTCAGGCTTTTCTGGGCTGAGAAACTTCATCTCACAGACCACAAGGAAGACAAATGGAGGGCCAGGGCCAGGACGCAGTCGGGATCAGCACCCGGGAAGCAGGCACCAGGCACCCTCTCTCAACTGTCTCTTCCATCAGCACAGGCACTCAGAGGGTGGGGCCAGGGCATCCAGGAGAACTGACTCAACAGTCTCTCCTGACTGCTGGCCCACTGCTGACGGCTGGTTGGTTGGACTCTAGCTTAGCAGGATCAGGGAAACCCAGGAAGTCAGAGAGGATGTCTGACAGCCTGTGGTGCACCTGGGCCTCTGCCTTAGGCGTCAATGAATGTCTCAGAACACAAGGAGGGGGGTCATGACTTCCTGGTTGGTGAGTATCATGGATCAAATTGTATCCCGCTAAACATGTGTCAACTTGGGTAGGCCGTGATTTCCAGTGTTGTGTGGTGGTTTACCATTTTTGTGATCTGATGTAATTATCCTACGGGTTGTGAATCCTGACTTCTGTAATGTTATTGGGAGACCCTGGTGGTTTAGTGGATAAGAGCCACAGCTGCTAACCAAACAGTCAGTGCTCAAACCCAACAGATGTTCCATCGAAACACTACGGGGCAGCTCTACCATGTCCTGTCTGATTGCTATGTATTGGAATTGACTCAACAGCAATTGATTAGTTACATTAGTTAGGTTGTTAATGAGGGAGGATTAAAGTTATGTTATATTAATGAGGCAGGACTGAAGATACAGGATTAGGTTATATCTTGAGTCAATCTCTGAAGATACGAAAGAAAGAAGTGAGCAGAGAGGAGAACGAAGTCATGACCATGAAGGAGGAAGAGCCAGGTGCAGAGCATGGCCGTCTTTGGATCTGGTAGTTTCCACACTGAGAAGCTCATAGACCAGGGGAAGATTGATGACAAGGACCTTTCTCCAGAGCCGACAAAGACTTCCCCTAGAGCTGAAGCACTGAATTCATGTATCTAGCCTCCTAGCCTGTGAGACAATAAACTTCTATTTGTTAAAGCCATCCTCTTGTGGCATGTCTGTTACAGCAGCACTAGATGACTGAGACAGTGAATAAAAGGCGGAGGAACGACCTGAGCCCAGTAATGTAGTTCCCAGCCCCTGTCCCTGGCTGCCTTGTAGGGGCTGCCTTGAGAAAGGCTCAGCCCCACTGTCTAAGTCAGGCAGGACCTGAGCTCCATGGATCACTGGGTGCAGGCTCCCCAAAGGTGGCAGGGACACTCACTCTGAGGAGGATAGACTGATCTTGGAACGCTTGACTGGACTATGGGAAATTTGGATCCAGTTCCCAAATACAGTTTACATCAATGTCTGCTATTTCTGAATAGTTACTGGAAACATTTTATCTTCTCATTCATTCAGAAGGCACACACTGTCTATGGCATGGTAGAGACATTTCTAAGCAGCAGGGAGAGAGAGATGACAGAAGCCGATCTGATCTGCCTTCTAGGAACTCAGAAGGCCAGGGGGAGAGGACACAAGACAGGTGGTGACACACAGCTGGATGAGTCCTCACTCAGGGAGGGGACCCAGGGCACAGAGGACAGAAAGACATTTAGTGATACCTAAAGAAGACTGGGAGCCTTGGTTGCTCAGTGGTTAGGAGCTTGGTTGGTAACTAAAAGGTCAGCAGATCAAACCCACCAGCTGCTCCTTGGAAGCCCCATGGGGTAGTCCCACTCTGTCCTATAGGGTCACTATGAGTCAAATTCAACCTGATGACAATGAGTTTGGGTTTTTTATAGGAGAAGTGAAGAAGAATCAATGCCTTTGTATCACGGTGTTGGTGAAGAATATTGAATATACCAGGAAGGGTCAGGAGAGAAAACAAGTCTATTTTGGAAGAAGTACAGCCAGAATGCTGACACACTTTGGACGTGTTACCAGGAGGGACCAGTCCCTGGAGACAGACATCGTGCTTGGTAGAGTAGGTGGTCAGAGAAGAAGAGGAAGGCCCTCAGTGATGTGAGCTGACACAGGGCTGCCACAATGGGCAGAAGCTCAACGGCAGCTGTGAGGCCAGGGCAGGACTGGCAGGGTTTGGCTTGGCTGTGTGTGGGGTCACCATGAGTCAGAACTGCTTGGATGGCACTTAGCAACGAGGCAGTTTGACTCAGTCCTACTGGGTCACTGTGCGCAGGAATTGACTAATAGCACACAGCGATAATAAACTGAGACTGGAAGACTGAGCAGATGCAGCCGGGCAAAGGGGAAGTGGAGGAAGAAGCTTCCAGACCGAAGGGACAGCTGGTGCTATGGCCTGGGGCCCAAAGAGCAGGCGGTGTCTGAAGACCAGAGAGAGGTTCAGCACAGGCTGCAGAGGGGGACAGAGGGAAGACAAGAGCTAGGTCTGCAGGACTAAGGCCTTGTGGCCATGTCAGGGACTTGGGGGCAGATTCCAAGGGCTGTGAGAAGGCCTTGGCCGCTCTGAAGCAGGGAACTACTGTAAGGTGTTGTCTGTACCAGAGAGGTTTCACCCCATCGAGAGAGCAAACATGGGCTGGCTTTCAACGTGCCAACTACACAGCCGGAGCGCAGAGAATCACCTGGATGCCCCCAAATGCCCTGCTGTCCTCTGCAGCCAGTGTGGGGGTGGGGCTGGGGGACAGGGGTTGTTTGAACTGCTTCCTCACTCAGGGCCGCTGAGTCCAGTGCCTGACCACAACGTTAGCAGCTGCAATTTGGACGCTGATGACACCGATGGCTTTGTGCAAGCCTCTAGTGGGTGTCACCATGACCTGGTCAGTGGCTTCCTGGGACGGAAGGTTCTTGGTCTTTCGACAAGACTGAGGCTGACGTAGCCCTAGGTCAGCATGACTCTGCCAGGGCCCCGCCTAGCCCACCTTCCTCCCTGCGCACGCCCACACCCACAGCCTGAGTGGGCAGGAGCTTTGCTGGTGTGCTAACAGCCCGGTGGCTCAGCCCTAAGCAGCCGGCAGTTCTTATCAGGGGCCTGCGGCCATGGCCACAGGGACCCGAGGGCTGGGGCCTGGAGGGACTCGGAGCTCAGGTGTCTTCCCAGTGCTTCCAAGCTGGCTCATTCATTGGGCTTTGAGCATGCTGTGATTTACTGGGGTGTGTGTTTTAATGGAGTCATTTAAAATCAAACACACCGATTTAAATAGAAAAAATATGTTATTATCATAGACTGAAAAACCATTTTCAGTTTCCATAAACAGAAAGTAAAACTCAAAGCCTAAATGTGAAAAGTTCGCCCATATGCTGCCTGAAATCAGTCCATGGTCCACAGCTGGTGTGTGGCGCTTACCTTGGGCACTCGATCAGATCCAGAAGCATTTGGGTGAAGCTTCTGGCACCAACAGTCCTGGGCATCAGAGAGCACAGCTGGGGAGGGTGGACCCCCAGTCCCATCATGTAGCAGGGAAGACCGTGATCTGAAGAGGCCGGAGTCCACAGGGGTCAGGCAGGGCTGGCGGGTTACGAAGAGGAAGTGGTCACCCAGCAGGTGGCACTGGTCCAGGAAGGCTTCCACGATGCCAGGCTCCAGCTGCATCCTGAAGGAAAGTGGAGGTGACACCTGGCAGACACCAGACATGCCTGGCCAAGACGGGAGCTGAGGGCCTCTAGTCAGTCAGTCAGTGACTGGAGACCATCCAGAGAAGCCATGGGGCACTACTGAGTCCTAGAACCTGGTGTTTGTCCAAGGAGGTTGGGAGCCTTGGGAAGCTTTTAGGATATACTGGGGCTTTTTTTTTTTTTTTTTTGCTGTTAACCAGTTGCCATCAAGCGGACTCTGGCTCATGACAAACCCGTGTGCGTCGGGGAGACGTGTGCTGAATTTTCAGATCTAGTTCTCCGGGGGACTCCATTTGGTCTTCAGGAAGGAGTCTTCTCATGTTGATAGAGGGAGGAAAGGGGCACACAGAGGAGGCCGCCACTCTGGTCCAGTTCCAGCCAAGGCCCGGGACGTTTGGCCACCCTGCCAAGGCCCCACAGCGAGTGGCAGAAGCAGCTGAAGAGGACGAGGGATGGAGCTCTGGGCTCCCACCAGAGTGGTGCGTGATGAGGAGACAGTCACATAATCCAGTGTCCTTTCAGAAGACAGCACCTGCAGGAACCATCAGCAGGAACCATCAGCAGGGCTCACAGAGCATTCTAGAAACAACCATACCCACACCCCACGCCGTGAGAGCTTCCAGTACTATCGCTCTGGCCGTCTGACCCTTGAGGGTGCTACCTCTCCCCTCTCACATCCCTGCAGACAGCACTGAGCTCCCCTGCTTTCCTTCTTGCTCTTTGAGTGCCGCTGGCTTGACCCCCCTCCTCAGCCCTGGCTGCCTGCCCTTGTCCCTCCTCACACCTCCTCTGGGTCACCTTGCCCTTCACCTGGCTGAAATCCCATGATGTGACGCGAAATCCCCGACTCTGTCCAGCTCCTGCCACTGCCCGTCCTGTAGCTCTCTTCTGAGTCTGGTGCGTTGCTCACGTTCAACACTGCGGAGCCGCTTCATCACCTCCTATCCCCAGCACTGCGGCTGATGCTCTCCACCCGTACTACGGCCATCCACCAGAAGGTTCTTGCCCTGCCCGCCTACCAGCTCCCCGTCCAGTCCATCAGGGAGCCTGCCACCACTGTCTTTCCACCCATCCTCTCCCTGCCAGACTAGCCCCGGCCACATCATCTGTGCCCACAGTCTCCTCTCTGGTCCCCCTTCTCTAGTGGGGCTTCACCTCGCATGGTAGCTGGAGGGATCTCTCAAAACCCACACCCCTGCTCCGTAAGACCCTTCTCTGGCTCCCCGCTGCTCTCGGCATGGCCCCAGGCCCTCTGCAGTTAGGATTTGGGGGTCTCTGCTTCAGACTCCCAGCCGACTTTGATCCCCTCTCGCTGTGCTCATCATGTGACTGAGGTGACTCTGCTGTCTTCTCCTAGTCTCCAGGTGGTCTCGGGGCTCCCATCTCTTGTTCACCCCCTATGTCTTGTCCCCTGGATCCCAGTCTATGGGCTGCTGTCTCTTTGTTTGCTCTGGGTCCTGCATGAGAGCTGACACAGATGTTGCTCTTGTTTTCTAGAATCAAGTTGGTCCCCAATTCATGATGACCCCATGCCCTAGGGAACAAATGCTGCCTGGCCCTGAGTCTTCCAAGTGATTGACTGAGAAGCAGTGGTCCTGATCCACAGAGCTTTTATTGTCAGGTTTTCAGAAGCAGATCCCAAAGCCTTTCTTCCCAGAACGTCTCAGCCTGGGCACTCCTCCAGAACCTGTCCAGCATCAGAGCAATGTGCAGGCTGTGACTGACAGACAGGTGGTAGCTGTGCTGGTCGGACACTGGCTAGGACTTGAGCCTGGGTCTCCTGCATGGATGCTGAGAATCCTACCACGGAACCACCAGTGTCTTGTGGTGTGAGGTGGGTGCTCCCTACACCTGGTCAAATAAGTCTGGGGCGGAAAGAGTTTGTTGGAGCTCACACAGCCTTCCACACACATCACCCAGTGCTACTGGTAGCAGGCCTGTAACACGGACTTTTCTCTAGGCTGTCCTGGGAGTCCCCCCTGAGACCCATCCTTTTTTTTTTAATTGTGATTGAGTAAAAGTTTACAATGCAGTTTAAATTTGCATGCCTATCTGTCTGCAGCTCCTTGCCTGGTGACAGCACACTTCTCCTTTGTGTTCCATATATGTCACATCCTCTTAACAATCTCCTGTCCCCTCCTCTCTTCCCTCTCTACTCCCTTCAAGCAAGAGGCCAGTAGGACAACACCCTATAGATGCATAGAACCGTGAAGTGCACACACAATACGGTCACTCCGTGTCCCCAAGTCCAATCCATTCCTGTCCGAAGAGTTGACCTCAGTGATGGTCTGTGGTCAGGGCAGCATCAGGTCTAGAGGCCATGCTCCCAGGGGAACTCCCAGGCCTTGGGACCATCAGTTGCGGTCTTTTAGTGGAGTTCTTAGCATGTACCCCTTCTATTTCTTGTGTTGGCACTTGGACCCACCTTGTGATCCTCCTCACGGCTGTCGTTGGTGATGGCCAAGCACCATCTGGTTCTTCTGGTCACATGTTGATATAGTCACCCATTCATGTGAGTCTTTCTGTCTTCTGGGTGAGCCCCATCCTTTTGAGAAGCAGAGCGTAGCACAGACGTTTCTATTTCACAGGGGTTTTGTTTTGTCACTTTTAGCCCATTTAGTTCTGACAAAGAGTTTGAAATCAGACTTGAATTCAAGAGTGACAGTGTGGTCTCTGGCTTCCTGTGCAATGTGGACAACCATACCACAGGGTCACTGTCTGGATTCAGCGAGACAGGGAGCGTCAGGGTCGCAGGGGCCTGGGCAGTGTGCTTGCGAGAGCTGGGCCTCCCACCCTGTGTCTTACTGGGCCCTTTGCAGACCTGCTCATTCTGTCTTGCTGTAACTCTTTTACCAACAAGCATGCTAGTTAAGCCCCTTCGAACCACTGCTGCTGACACGCATTGTGGGATCCCCCCCCCCGTCTATTCCACCCTTGGGACTTTCTCTAGGCCACAGAGAGACCCAGGGTGAGGGTCCCACTCCACAGCCACCCACCTGGCTGAGCCAGAAGATGAGTATTCAACTGACCCAGGACAGCTTCTCTAGTCCACCGCCCTGTTTCTCCACAGCCTCCCTCAGTGCCCTCGGTGCTCAGGCCAACTCTAAGTGCCCAGACCTAACCTTTTGCTCCCAGGAACACAAGGCCTTCCGGGTCTCCAGTAGCTGCTCTGTGTGGCCTTGTGCCATGTCATGCTCCTTGTGCCCTGGGGGCCAGACTTGGCCACTCCACCCTAGAAATCATCTAGGTTCACCTTCTCATAACAGATGACGAAACTGAGGCCCAGAGAGCTGGTGGAAGGCTGGGGTGCATCTCTTGACACCCCACCCAGTGCTCTTCCCCACAGCCCTGCTCCCCCCCGCTCGTTAGAAGTCCCAACACTGCCCTGACCCCTGGTTTGCCCAGAAGGAGAATCACAGCTATGCAGATGGGACCAGGCTCCCTGTGACCTCTGAATTGTCACGGAGGTCCTCCAGGTCCCCATCAGCATTCAGCTCAGCTCCCTCCACTTGTGGAAGAGGAAAGGACGACCTGGCAGGCCATCAGCCTCCGTGGCCCGGCTGAAGGAGCCATGAGTACAGGTGCCACCTTGGAGAGCTCACGGAGAGCAGCAGTGACCTGAATACAGAGCAGCCATGTGGGGGTGCTCCACCCGTCAGCCAGCGCCAGGCCGCAGGGCAGCCTGGGAGGGGAAACTGCACCACCAGACTACAGCCTGCCTCCCCCAGCTGTGCCCCTCCTCTTCCAGCTGTGCGCCCTCCTCCCCTCCCTCCCCAGCTGTATCCCCTCCTCCTCTCCTCTCTCCCCGGCTGTGCTCCCTCCTCCCCGCCCTCCCCATGCACCCTTCTCCTCCCCCACCTGGATTCCCCAGTAACCTGGAAGGGCAGCTCCAAAGCTGCCTCCATGGTGACGTTTCCCCCACCCTGCTCCTCAGAAAGCCTGGCTGCCCCTTTCTCCGGGGTGCAAGACCCCTGCTTCCTCATTCCTCTGAAAGAGGGGTTCCAGGTCTTGGGCGTGCAGGCTGGCTCTGAGTCCCCGGATGTGGCAGAGGTGGGGATGGCAAGGTCGGAGCAGAGGGTGAGTTGCCTGCTGAGGAAGAGGAGGAAGCCTGGAGGTTAGCTGGGGGAAATGAGGCTGGGATCAGGTCCCAGTCACAGGATGTGAGGAGAATGAGCCACCCACATTGCCTAAGGCAGAGGGGGCACTCTGTACCCACTGATGACATTCCTGGTAAGGAGCTGCAGAGAAATGCAAGGACAGTTCCCACAGCCAACCACAAGCTGGGACTCCCAGCTGAAGACCTCTGCCCAGTCCCATGAGTTCTGGGTTACCCAGGAGCTGAGCAGTGGATTGTGGGTGGTGGATTGTGGGTTGTAGTGATAGTGGATGGCACCTCCTTTAGGGTCATAAGGGGTGGAGCTCCGAATCGGTGTGTCTGTGCCCAGAAGTTTTGCACATTGCAACTTCTGGAGCAGGCTGTTCACGGCCCAGAAGGCCTCTGTTCCTGGCTCGCTGCACCCTCCTGCACTCACTGCAGCCTGCTGCACTCCTCCGTGGTTGCTGTGACCCACTTCCTGCCCACTGAGGGCCAGGGTGGGAACCTGAGGCAGTAATGCCCAGTGCAGTCTGTGGGCGTTTGTGGTTTTCACCGGCTGAGCAAAGGTGTCGCAGGCAGCCTGGGCCCCCGTGGCCTGGCGGGAGCAGGACGTCACTGCCCCTGGAGCCTGAGCAGCAAGCCTTCTGCAGGAAGCAGAGGTCGCTCACACCTGGTGTGGAGCAAGCTGGCCGATTTAAGTCCCCAGGAGTCAGTCTCACCCAGTATGCTCACCTGAAGCCCGGGAAGCATGGCTGGTGGCCCGATATAGCCGTGCAGGGCCACACATTCACGGACAGAGCAGGGCACAGAAACCAGGTCTCCTTGTCAGAAAGTAAACCAACAGAGGAAATGCCACAATGGCATGCCGTGCCATCGCTGGTAGACGGGAGCTCTGGCTGAGTGGGACAGGCCAGCACTCATGGAGGCCACTGAGGCAAAGACACAGCTTAAAGGCATGTCGGGTTCATTTGGCTGTGTTTTAGACTTTACTGTGTATGTAGACCCATGCAAAGACTGACGTACCTGCACGGAGTTCTTGGGAGAACCAAGCAAGGAAACGGATGTAAACTGTTGGTGCCTGTTGCTGTCAAGTCAACTGACAGCTACCCTATTGCACAGGAGAGGGACTGTCCCATAGGGTTTCCCAGGCTGTAAGTCTTCCGAGATGCAGACTGTCACGTCTTTCTTCTGACCTTTTGGTTAGCGAGGGTTATCAGTTTTAGCCACTGTACCACCAGAGCTCTTTAAAAGCTTCATAGAAACCGAACCCACAGCCAATGAGTCAATTGGTACTCACAGTGACCACACAGGACAGGGGAGAACTGCTCCACAGAATTTCAAGGAGTGCCTGGCAGATTTGAAGTACTCACCTTTCGGTTAGCAGTCATAGAGCTTAACCACCACCCCAGAGTTTCCAGAGCCTTGGTTGACTCTACAAATGTTAGTTATTATCCTCATCTTCTTATCAGAAGGCTTGCATCCTTTGCAGCTGGGGCTGATGGCGCTTGATGAAGTCATAGAGTGGGCCCGGACCCAGGAAGCCAGGCAGATGCCCCAGCCTCTCAGCGGAGGGCCAGCAGGGGCCTCCAGACTCTTGTTCAATGTGGGGGCCTTCTTTAGGAAAAGGAGCTCTTGGGTGGTACAAATGGTTAGTGCACTCAGTTGCTAAACAAAAGGTTGGTAGTTCAAGTTCACACAGAGGTATCTCCAAAGAAAGGTGTGGAAATCTACCTCTGAAAAAAACAGTCGTTGAAAATCCTTATGGAGCAGAGCTGCACTCTGACACATACTGGGTCACCTCCAGTCAGAACTGACCTGGTGACAACTTTGTTTTCTCTCAGTGAAAAGAGTACGAAACCACCCATAGAGAGTTCATACAAAAATGAGTGTTTGTTTAGAATGAGAAATCACAATAAATGATACACTTCAAAAAACTGACAACACAGACATCATAAAAATGCAGAAAAAAAAAACTCAGAATACCTAATAAATCCTTAATGCTGTTCACCTGCTGACTCTCATCTAGAATGCTTTTATCCTATATGTTTGGGCCATTTATTGTTTGATTTTACCTCTATAGGGCAACGATTTTGTATCATCATTTCCTATAGGGAAAATAGTAAGATAATTCTGTCTTCCCTGTAGCACAATCAATCCTGATCTTGTTTTCAGTTGGAATAGTTTTAAAGTGAGTTTCTTTCCGCTTCTCTGCTTGGCAATGGTGATGCCATATTTGAACTGTTCTCTGCGCAAGTGGGTGAGCTCCTGGCCTGGGCAGGCCCACTAAGCCCCTAGCCGGGGTCCTCACTCTGCACAGCTCCTAGAAAACCCCCCAGGAGCAGGTTGAGCTCAGCTGCGTCCTTGTCCACATGGGTACTGCCTGCCTGCCCTTGCTGGTCTGGACCTGGTGTTGTGATGGTTTCAGCTGTGTGTCCACTTGGCTGGGCCAGGACCCTTCAGTGGTTTGGGGATTGTGTGGCGTTGTGATCACATCCATGATGGGATCTGTGGGTGGCCTGTGTCAAATACAAGAAGGATGTCCTGTCAAGGCTCCCAAGCTTTTGTCTGTGCTGGATCCCGCAATGAGTCCTGTTCCTCTGACCTCCAGTTCTTAAGACTTGAACTAGCAGCTTATGTGTGCTCCTGCCTGCCAACTGGCAGACTCACTGATCTTTGCAGTCTGTGAGAAGAACTACTGCTCTCTGACCTGCCTGTCTTGAGTTCACCAGCCCCTGAGGCTCTGTGACTCAGGAGAAGCCTCTGTCCTGACCCAAAGACTTGAGATGTGTCACCCTCTACAACTGTGCAAGCCGCTTCCTTGATACAAATCTCTCTTTGTGTGGATTTACACACTTTGCAGATTTTCCCTCTCTTGAGAACCAAAGCCAAGCCAGCTGGGGTGGAGGCAGGTGGCCTACAAGAGGGAAGCTGAGCTGTGGACTGCTCCGGTCCTTCTTCCTAGGGACACAGCATCTGCTGCCTTGGTGACATGTGCACTGGGACTGTCGGATGGAGCAGAACTGTTGCTCAAAGAACTGCCCCCCTGGGAAATGAGCATGACCCTGGCTGGGACAGTGCAGCCTCTGAGGCACACTCAGAGGAGAATACGTTGGTACTGTGTAAGGGTTCTGTGCATGGGGCTGTGCAGCTGGGTTTTGGGGGCCTCCCAGTAGCCCCCTGTCATGTGAGGTGACTTTTCCAGAGTGGTCCCAGGATGCTCATTGATGATGGAGCTTCATGGGAAATCTATGTCTTCATTTCCTAGGGCCTCTCTGACATATTACCACAGAGTGCGGGATATAAGCAACAGAAACTTACCATCTGACAATATGGAGGCCAGAAGGCCAAATTCAAGGTGTGAGCTGGGCCATGCTCTCTCTGAAGCCTCTAGAGGAAGATTCCTTCTTCCTTCTTCCTGGCTTCTGGTGGCTTGTGCAAGCCTTGGCATTTCTTGGCTTATAGACGCATCACTCTAATCTCTGCCCCCATCATCACAGGGCTGTTCCCCCACTGTGCCCTGCCATCTCTGTGCCTCTGGTCCACTTTTATAAGTATACCATTCAGATTGGAGTAGAAAAACCCCAAAGCCAATGCTGTTGCATCCATTCAGACTCATAGCAAGCCTACAGGACAGAGTAGAACAGCTTCGTATGGTTTCCCAGGAGTGGCTGGTGGATTTGAACTGCTGACCTTTCATATAGTAGCCAAGCTCTTAACCACTGTGCCAGCAGGGCTCCTGCTAGAGGAGGGCCTACCCTAGTGTTAGACTCACAAGGTCATAATTCTTCACAGATCCTACTTCAAAGCAAGGTAATGGCTGCGAGACCGCAAGAGATCTCTTTTGGGCCTGCATTTCAATCCGTAAGACCGTATATTATAATTACCCTGTTAAATACTCAGAAGCCTCCAGTAAAGAGCCCTAACCCAGCTTCATGGAACGTTTCCTAAACATGCTTGAAACCTCAGACCACTTCTATCACCAGCATCTAGCAACTTCTACCAATATCCCAGCACTTGGGAAATAGCACCAGGTAGTGACTTTCTTGGAGAAAAGTGGCAGTGGCTAAAGGTTGAGACCTTTGGAAGGAGAGCCCACCAAAAACAGATGCCTTTTTCGGTAATGTCACATTCAACAAAGGACTAACATGAGCTTGATATTCACTTGACCAGTGTAGATGTAAATTTTCCAAACTCATTTAAGAAAACCTAGGTTATTCTACCCTGGAGTTATACGGGACTTGTGTGACATTTGGGTGCCAGGAAGGCCCAAACATTGACATGGTAGAATTAGTGTCTGGAGTTTGGAAAATTGAAACAGGCTTAGAAATCTTCAGCAACAACAAACCCTCCAAAAATTGTTTAGGAAAAGAGAAAAATTTTGCTCAGTTAAAAAAAAAAGAAAAAAATACAGTAAATATAGTCTTGAGGGTGTCACTGAGATTTGCATGAAGCATACATACTTTGGTGACTTGGCTTCCATCAAAAGAGTGGGGCCTGGTAGCAGCGTCCAGGCAGGGAAGATGCCCATTCACGAGTCAAGTGTGTGCATCTGGATAAAATGACCTAGAAAGCATTTATACATGAACAACAGCAGAGCACAAAAGGGTTGACTTGGTATAGGAATTTGTGAAAAGCCAGTTGACCAGGTGCAAGAAGTGAATGCAATTTTAGACACAAATCAGAGAACATATACCATGCAGATGGAACATTTCTCTGATCTAGAATCTTACAATTAACACCCATGGAAGCAGCAGTTAAAAAAAACAATAGATGCATTGCACTGGGAATATCTGCTGCAAAGGACCTCTTTGAAGCGTTGAAAAGTAAAGATGTCACCTTGAAGACTAAGGTGTGCCTGACGCAAGCCATGGTGTTTTCAACCGCATCATATGTATGTAAAAGCTGGACAATGAATAAGAAAGACAAGAGAAGACTAGACGTCTTTGAATCATGGTATTGGACAATATTGAATGTACCATGAATCGCCATAAAAAATCAACAGATCTGTTTCAGAAGAAGTACCACCAGACTGCTCCCTGGAAGCAAAGATGGCAAGACTGCATCTTACAGACTTTGGACATGTCACTGGGAGAGATCAGTCCCTGAAGAAGGACATCATGGATGGCAGAGTGAAGGGTCAGCGAAAAAGAGGAAGACCCTCAACGAGATGGGTGGGCACAGTAGCTGCAATTATGGCCCTAAACACAAAAACTACTGGGGGCATGGTACAGGGTGGGCAAGGTTTCGTTCTGCTGGACGTAGGGTCACTATGAATCGAAACTGACTGGGAAGCACCTAGCAACAACAGAATCTTGCTAAAATACTACTGGATTTGGACTTCCCTTAAGAAGAACGGCTACCCATTTCTTGAACACCAACCTATGTGCAAAACACAGGAATCAGTAGCTTCCGTTTGCTGTCTTCTTTACTCCTCACATCCAACTACAAAGCAGTTGGGATGCTCCTCACTTTCACGTATGAAGAAACTGAGGTTCCGAGATCCTAAGTGACAGACACCAACGCACACGAATAGCTGCGTCAGCTGCAATGTCATCAGGTCTTCTTGTCCCACAGCCTGTGCTTTTCCACTTGACAGCAGATTAGATGCCAGGGCGCTACTCTGGGGCTCGTGACATCTCCTAAGGTGCACGTTCTGTGCTGAAGCCAGAACTCACGTCCAGTGGGAAGGAGGCTGTAGAAACACAGGCTTCAGAACAACGGCTTGAAACCTGGGTCCGTGGACAAAACTCCTGCGGTCCATGAACTTGGATGAGAAATGCACATGAAGACTGACAGTCAAGTTCACAAACTCATCCTAGAAAAAATGCTACATGCCTCATTGCTGATTATCACTATGGTCCCCTTTGAAGTCCTCCCCTTGGGAAACTATGCACTGACACCAGCACCTAGTCCAAACTTCAAAGCAATTTTGGAACTCTTTTTCTGGAGTGGTCATCAGAGCTGTTGTGGTATTACCCTTGATGTCCCGAATGTCATCCAAATGTCTTCCTTTCCATATTTCCTTTATCTTCGGGAAAAGAAAAACTCAATGGGGGCAGATCAGTTGAGTAGGGAAGATGTTCCAATATACTGGCTAAAACCCCCCTCACAAACAACTAAACAATTCAGTTCATGAATTTGCCACGGTGCCACTGTGAAGAGCGGTCATTCCAGAAAGAGTTCCACAATTGTTTAGAAGGATAGATGAGGCGCTGGCGTCGGTGCACAGCTTCCCAAGGGGGTACTTCTGAAGGTGACCATGGTGATACTCAGCAATGAGGTGTGTAGCACTTAGAACAATTAAGTTAGCAGACTTAGTTGTCAGAACTTGTACATCTCATTTTCACGAACTTCTAGTGGAGCATTTCCTTGCCACATAGGCCATAAGGCACAGTAACATAGCAGTACCAGGGACACCGTCCCCCAAAATGTTACAGGTTCTTTTCACGGCACATTTATGTTCACAGATGTCTCAAAATATTATTTGTGCAACTGCTTGCTGCTTTGCGTTTGTGACTATTAGATCTGCTGCTAGACCTTGTTATTTAATGTGTAGATAAAATATACACGTATGAATGTAAAACTGTCCTGTATTTGTTTTCTTAAATGTATTGATAACCAAAAAAAAAAAAAGTGTTGATAACCATGCTTCAAAGTCATGACTAAACCAGCTGCCATCAAGTTGACTCTTTACTCTCGGCAACCCCCTGTGTGTCGAAACAGAACAGTGCGCCACTAGGTTTTCAAGCATTGATTTTTTTGGAAGGAGATTGCCAGGTCTTTCTTCTGCAGTACCTCTGGGTGGCCCCTTGTTTTCAGCCTCTGGGTTAGCAACCGTGAGCATTAACCATTTGTACCGGTTTTGATGAAATTCATTTATCTTCTCTTACTTCATGTATTTAAAAACATTGGTCTGAGAAAGGGCTCATGGGCCCAAACTTCCAGCCCAAGGTGCCTGGCACAAGTGTTCAGGTGCCTTCAGTGACAGCGAGGATGACTGAGTTCAAATCCTGGTTGCATCACCTTTCTTGGGAATAGGACTAAATATAGATCACCTGCAGTCAACGGACTGGGTAGGTCTCTTCCAAGTTTCTTGGCATAGATGAGTGAACCCTTGCAGCGCTGCATCTGTTTGCTGAAACTTTTCACTCGGTATTCCAACAATTCCTAGAGCCTTGTTTTTCACCAATGCCTTCAGTGTAATTTGGAATTCTTAGTTCTTTAAAGGTGAAGGACAAAAGGTCCTCACTACTGCTCGGGGTAGATGGTGTAGGATTGACAGAGGAGGAAGGGGGCACATCTAATCCTTCTGGAATTCAGAAGGAGAAACAGCAGAAAGACAGACAGCAGGTGTCACATGTTTTAGAGTCTACTCCTTCCAGGCGCTGGTCTCAGAAGCATCACTGTATTTAACCCTTAAAACGAATGATGAGGCAGACATAGGTGAAGGAGATTGTCATAGCTGCTGTCACGTTGGTTTCAACACAAGGCAATGCCATGTAGAGTGCAAGGAAATACTGTCATGACCTGTTCCATCTTCGCGATCACTGGGACATTCCCATGTGTCATATACATGTGTCACATACACAGTGTGGCAGCCACTGTGTATTCTGGGTGCCTTCCAACCCAGGGGGGTCATCTTCCAGCCCCTTGTCACGTGATGTTCTCTTGTGGCCTGTAGGGTCTCCCCTGGTTGGCTTTCATAAACAGATTGTTTTTCTTCACAGTCTGTCTTAATCTGGAAACTCCGTGAGAACCCGTCCACCGTGGACGACTCTGCTGGTGTTTGAAATCCTGGTGGCCTAGCTTCCAGCATCACCGCCACACTCAGGTCACCATGTGATGGCAAACTGACAGACGGGTGGTGCAGGTGAGGGCTAGAGAGCTCAATTACATTGATTATATCTTGCCTGCCTGCCTTTATTTCTGTAAGTGACAGACTTAAAACCTAAGACCAGCTATGTCCAGGCTCAATGTCCAAGAGCTTAACCAGTAGACAACACCCCACCAGCGCCTGCTGAAGGGACCCAGAGAACCCAGCCCTGGTCTCGTTGGACCAGGTGAGTGCCACGAGGAACCGCAGAGGCCAGGACTTCTCCTGAGTGACTGGGGATGCTAATCTGAGAAGCCATCTGACAAAAAGCAGAGAAGACGGATTCTGTGACCCATGAACTTAGGAATTCCGTGTGGATGTTACACAAGCATCCGGTTCCACTATTAAGCACATGGCTGTCAGCCCTTGGGTTCAGTAGAGACAGCTGACAGAAGTCACTGTAAGATCACCAAGAACAAGGCAGGACACTCTAGCCTCCTTCTTGGTTACAGGGTGGCTCTTCTCAGGGGCTGGAAGGGAGGGCGATGGAAGATCGTCTGTGGGTGGCTTCTCATATATGGTCTACACAGAAGTCCCATGATATCTGGGAGGACAAGAGACGGAAAAGGGGGCTGGGTGATGACAGGGTGGGCAGCGTTCTTTCGGGGTGAAGACCTGTGCCCTAAGGGGCCTCGGTGGCCGGCTGCAGGTAGGTCAATCATCAGTGTGAAGCACCGCTGTGACACAGACATGCTTGCGGAGAAAGCTGAGCTCCACAGGCCAGCGGGTCACTTAAAGTCTGGGACTCGGATGGAGTAATACTCGTAACAGCTCATTCGTCTTGAATATGGACTCGGTGCCAGGCTCAGTACCAACCAGTTCACGTAAATTAACCCATTTCATTCCCCTCAATAATCCTACAGGAAACCCTGGTGGCACAGTGGGTTAAGTGCTATGTCTGCTAACCAAAAGTTTGGCTGTTCAAATCTGCCAGGTGTCCCTTGGAAATGCTATGGGGTAGTTATACTCTGAATTCTAGGGTCGCTAAGTCGGATGCAACTCTACGGCAGTGAGTTTTTTTTTTAATAATGCTACAGGGCAGGCGCTATTATTTTCCCTATCTTACACTTGAGGAAACTGAGGCAGGTGGCATTCTCCTGGCCAGCAGGTAGCAGGGGTCATTGTGGATGCTGGTATTGAGGCAGTTCTGACTCATGGCCACCCCACACATGTCAAAGCAGAACTGTGCTCCAGAGTAGAGAGACAGGCCGTTCTTCTGAGGCATCACTCAGTGGGTTCAGATCTCTAGAATTCCAGTTAACAGCCAGTTGCATTAGATGTCTGCACCACCAAGGGATCCCACACAAAGGACACGGTCTATGAATCTGCAGTGTAGAACAGGACACGCTATCAAGTGGCACAGAATTTGTAGGCAAAATCAGTCTGGACTTCAGGAGCATTAGTGGGTGTCTGCCCCTTCTGGCCACGGGCCAAACGCATCAGGGTGGAGAGAAGTGCCATGGGAGGCCAGCACTGCTGTGGCCAGTGTCACACTCTCACCTACCCCCAGTAGGGTGGCTGCAGAGCTCCTGGAGTACAGACTGTGTCCTCAAGATGCACCGGAGTGGGGCTGCTGCCTTCCCCACAGAGGGAGGGATGGGGGCTGAGATCAGGTGGCTGAGACGGGGAAGGAGAAGCAGGAAGCCAGCTGCTCAGAGTGCTGCAGGAAAGGAGCTGGGCGCCCCTGGATGCTGAACTAAAACAACAGATAGGGGAAGAGGATTTTTCCTGTCCAAGCCATCCATTCTGCCTTCTCACTGGTCAGGTGAGGCAACAGGGCCTGGAGGAATCGCCCTGAGACCCAGTGCAGCCCCAAGCTGGGCTCACACATCCCCGACTCCTGGACAGTTGTTCTTGTCCCTGAACCTATAGCTGAGCTGGCCTTGCAGAGCAAGATCTGGTCAGTTTCTCCTCCTGACCTTCCTGCTTCTCTGCTTCCAACCTCCCACGGCTTCCTCTTCTCCAGGGGACACCATTCTGCTCCCTAACACTGCCCGCTCCCACCAGATCTCTTTGGTGCTGTGGTCCTCCCTGACCCCTCCAGTCTCCTGCCTCATACTTTCCCTGTCCCCTCCTCTTCCTCGAGCCTCCTGTCCACCCACTGTCCCGCTGGACTTACCACACAGAAGGACCCTAAACCACACCCGACTGCCGTGCAGTTGATTCCGTCTCATCGTGACCCCATAGGACAGAGTAGAACCACTGCATAAAGTTTCCAAGGAGTGCCTGGCTGATTTGAACTCTTGACTTTTGGTTAGCAGCCATAGCACTTGATGACTATGCCCCCAGGGTTTCCAGAACAACTCTATTTCCCCAAACCCAGCAGCTCTCTTCTGCTCCCCGCTCATGCTCCCACTCCCTGATGCCCACTGAGCTGCCCTTCCTAGCCTGGTGAGGTGCCCTGAGCCCCATCTCTGGGGTTGTAGCTGCCCGTTTACCAGTCCTCCTGTCCCACTGACTGGTGAGCACAGATGAGTCTGGGCCATCACTGGTCTTGATACTATTTATTGAATGCAAAGTGGTCTGTAAATACTTCCCGCAAACACCCAGCAGAAAACACCTCACCGAGCTTCCTCAAATTCCAGGTTGTCTGCCTTGCCCCAAACCCTCTCTGCAGCCACGGGGGATTTGTTTTCATTGCTCCTGGCCTCAAAGGACCAGACACGCTGTGAGCTCCCAGCACGGCTGACTGGTGGAAACCATTGGGGTGGCTGGTAGCCCAGCGGTGAAGGCACTTGGCTGCTAGTGAAAGGGTGGTGTGTGAACCATTCAGTGTCTCTGCGGGAGAAAGATGTGTCAGTCTGCTTTCTATTAGAAACCCTGTAGGCACCTCCACTCTGTCCTATAACGTCACTCAGAGTCAACTCAATGGCAGTGGATTGGCTGGATTCAGGTAGCAACTCCCCAGATGGCACAGTTGAGCACTGAACTGCAGGTGACACGTTGCTGTGTCAAACCCAGCCAGAGGCTCCTCAGGTGACAAGCTGGGTGATCTGCTCCAGAAAGCTGTGGAAACCCTACAGGGCAGTTCTACTCTGCACATGTGGTGTCACCACGAGATGGAAATGACTCAACAGCCACTGACAGCAATAACCACATTCCGGTAGCTGACACCGCTCCTCACCACTGAAAACAGCCAAGTGTGACATCTTAGTCGTCTAGTGCTTCCCGATACCACAAATGGGTATCTTTAAAAAGAGAAATTTTATTCTGTCACAGCCCAGGAGGCTGCAAGTTCAAATTTACCTCCAAAAGGAAGGCTTTCTCTGCTGCCTCTGGAGGAAGTTCCTTAGTTTAGTCAGCTAGGGCTGCTCTAACAGGAATTCCAAAGAGTGGATCGTTTTAACAAAGGAGGGTTTATTCTTATGCAATCCGGTAGGCTACAAGTCCACATTTAGGGTGTCCGCTCCCGGGGAAGGCTTTACCCCTTGTCGGCTCTGGAGGAAAGTCCACTAGTGCATCAGTCTTTGATCAGGGAGCATCTTGGCACAGAAACCTCAGGTCTGCAGGATGCGCTCTTCTCTCTGTACTGCTTGCTTGGTGGTGTGAGGTTCCCAGTTCTCTGCTTGCTTCTCTTTTTATCTCTTGCAGGATGAAAGGATTAAGGATGGGACAAGCCATACTCCAGGGAAATGCCCTTTACAGTGGAGCTGGAAGGTGATCTTATAAAGGCATTTACAGTCCCACCCTAACCCTGTAACACACAGCATAGGAAAATCACAAAATGGAAAACAACCATAAAATATTGGGGATCATGGCCCAGCCACATGGCTACACATATTTTTGGGGGGACACAATTCACTCTACAACAGTCCTTCTCATCAGTCTTCCTCCAGATTGGGTGCTTCTGAGGCTCAGAGACCCCAGGACTTTTCCAAAGGACGTACTCTACTTCCAACACTGCTTTCCTGATGGTACGACGTCCCCAACTCTCTGGGAGCTTCCCTTTCCCTTATAACCCAACTCAAGGCACAATACAACCTTACAGTCAGTCCTGGGCCACCAACATAACTGCCGCAGAGGCAGCATTTAACAGCAAGCAAGAGCACCACACAACACCAGGAATCAAACTCTTACACACTTCTTTTGAGGGGACACAATTCAGTCCATGACATGTGGGTTCCCAAGGCTTGCTTTCCAGCCCAGAGTGGGGATGGTCCATCCACGCTGTGTGCAGTCTGCACTGAGCTTTACAATTTTAAAACCACCCTGCTCCGTGCCCACCGCCCCGCTCCATGCCCCACCACCCCACTCTGTGCCCACCACCCCACTCTGTGCCTGCCACCGACATGTGGCTGCTACCCTGGCCCTGTTTTCTCTGCTCAACCAGGTGTCTTTTCTGCAGACTTTTCCGTGGAACACCTCGAAAGTGGATTGGCATTAACTTCTATGCTTTCGATTTGAAATGGACGATGAATTACGGAAGCAGGTAAGTGCTTGTCTTCGCCTTGGGGGCTGTCTGCAGAGGCGATGTGAGTCTTTTGGAGTCCTTGGGGGACCTTTTAGGGGAGACCTCTCAGAGGGGCCTCTCCTGGGCCTCCCTGAGAAGTCTCTGTAGCTTCAGAAAAAAGGGCTATACTGGCCAGGAGGCTAGTGCCCAACGGGCCAAGGACTGAACACAGTTCTGCAGCAAAAACAGAAATTGCAGAAGCAGGGGACAAGCTTCCAGGAAGAGGGTCCTCGGGGATGGGCAGTGCATGATTCAGCCCGTCAGCTTCTGGCCACCCCAGGCAGGCTTTACTGCGAACAGACCCAAGGGCGGGAGGGATTAGTGCCACTCAGCTTGTGCCTGAGCCAGCATGGCTGTCAGCATCCCGCCTCATGACACCATCCGTCACACTGTACTGAGGGTGATAAGGGGGACAGCAGTTTCGTTTACTAGTCATCTGCTGGGCACTGGGTGCCTAAAGGCAGCTGCCTGCCTTACCTCCAGAGCAGTGAGGTAGGCAGAGGTAGGCAGAGGTCGGCCGGGTGTCAAGTCACAGTGACCCCATGGTGACCCCACACAAGTCCAGGCAGAATACTGCTCCACAGTATTGTGGAGTGGCTGGTTTTTAGCAGCAGATTGCCAGGTCTTTCTCCTGAGGCACCTGTGGGTGGGTTTAAGCCATCCACCTTTCGGTTAGCAGCCAAGCACAGCAACTGTTTGTACCCCTCAGGGACTCCAGGTAGAGGTAAGCCAGCCCCCACTTCTACACGACGCTACCGAGGCCCAGGGTGGCTCAGAGTATGACCAAGTGGCACAGCCAGGTAGCGGCAGATGCCAGGCTGGTAGGACGGTTCCAAAGCCCGTGCTTTCCCATGATTCCATGCTGCCAGTGCAGGGAGTGCTCAGAGAAGGGGAGATGTTGGAGGGTGGGCTGTGGGGCGAGCGGGGGTGGGCAGCTGCCTGCCCCTGCCAGGCACAGAGGAGGGGGCACAGGAACAGGACAAGCACCTGGACCAGCAGCCTGTGGCCCGGAAGCCTCATCATTTGAATTTCTTCTGCCCTGGGCCTGCTGTGCGGCGAGAGGCAGAGCATTTCTGCAGCGACAGGAGGTACCCGCCCGTGCGCCAGCTGCTGAGGCTGGTGTAATTAGGTGGGAAAGATGCTATAGTTCCCACGCCAGCAAAGCACAACCTCACAGTTAACAACAGCTCCCCAGCAGTGAAGTGCGAAGACTCCCTGTGACATTGGCTGAGCTCAGGGCGCGGGAGCAAGCCGGCCAGGGACACGCCACTCTGCTGCAGCTCTCTGGGACACACACCTGGGCACACATCGCAGCCTGACCCCGCGGGACTGACAGCCTTCGGGGTCCCAGCTCCATGCTCCTGGATGCCCTCCTGAAAGAGCACCTGTCCCCTTGCTGCCCACGCCTCTGTGGCATCAGTTCGCAGTGCCGCCCCATCTGTCCACTCATTTCTGAGGTGATGTGAGAGCGTGGCCAAGGTCAGTCCACCCAGAGGGCCAGGCAGGGTCTTTCAAAGACAAGAGCGCTGGAATCACAAGGTGCTGGGGACATTGCAAACACCATGCAAATTCAAGCAACAGCTGTTATTGACTCTGACCTGTGATGACCCCATGTGTCAGGCTAGAACTACGCTCACAGCGTTTTCAGTGGCTGCTTTTTCTGGAAATCACCAGGCCTTTCTTCTGAGGCACCTCTGGGTGGTCTAGACCTCTAACCTTTAGTTAGCAGTTGAGTGTGTTCACTGTGGCACCACCCAGGGGAATATGTCAGCAAAAAACCCTGACCTTGCACAGTCCATAGGGGTGGACTGTGACATGTCTACAAGCTGTAGGGGTTCAGGGGAGACGGAGCTGTGGCCAAACATCTGCGGCTGCAATGAGCAGGCATCTTCCTCCTCCCAGAATTCCAGGATGGGACAACAGTCAACACACTCAGCTGGTAACTCAGAGGTTTGGGGTTCGAGTCTGCCCAGAGGTGTCTCAGAAGAAAAGCCCAGAAACTTCCTTTTGAAAGCCCCGCAAGGCAAAGTTTGACTCTGACCCACGGGCGTTCAGCACCCATCGGCGTGGACTCCATATTGGCTGGTGCGTGGTTCCTTCCTGCCAGCTCCTAGTCTCAGAACAACGCTGATGCCAACACCCTGACGTATGCGACATCTGTCTCTACCAGCATCAGGGTTAGAGAGGCATCTGTGTTCCCCTGGGCTGGCAGGCAAGGGGGCTTCCCCTTGCCTGCTGTCAACTTTGGGAGGCAGAATGTTTCCTGGAAGGAGAGACTTTGCCACAGAGGCAGCCCCACACGCCTCTGTGGACTAGCCAAGGAGAAAAGAATGGATTCCCCTGGTGGTACCTGAGACGCCCACCCCCCATTGGTCAGTGTGTCCTGCCTTGTGCTGTGCCTGTTGCTGAGATGCCTCCACGATTTCCAGCGTCAGCAGGGTCTCCGGTGATGGACAGGTGTCAGCGGAGCTCCCAGACTAGCACAGATCAGGAAGAAAGGCCTGACAATTTACTTCTGAACACCAGCCAGTGAGAACCCATGGATCACAGAAGGCAGTCTGAAACACGTGCTCTGGATTCTCGTCCTCAGGAGGGATGAGTCTCTGGGGAAGGACAGAATCCGTGGTGAAGCAGGGGGCCGGTGAGTGTGAGGGAGACCCTCAGTGAGATGGACCGACACGGTGGCTGCAGTGGTGGACTCCCACACACCTTCCACTGGGAGGACAGGGCAGGATAAGACACAATGCGTCTTGCCATCCATCAGGTGGCTATGAGCTACAGCTGGCTCAGTACTCACTCCCGAGAACATCTGAGACTTGGCCTCCATTAGGGCACATGTGAGGGAGAGTGGGGATGAAGCGTAGGGTCCTGAGGCCCTGCAAGACAGGGGCCTGGAAGCTGGGCAGGTGGAGGCTCGCCCGCCCCGGACCTCAGATCCCATCACGCCCACCTGCTCCCCCATCTCTCTGAGCAAGCCACATGGCATGTAACCACAAATCCTTGTGACAGCCAAGCCCTTCTGCCTGAGCTGGTGTGACAGAGGTGGCTAGTGGCAAGGTGGGCACTCAACAGAGGTAGAATCATGACACCCTGCTACCCACGTGCCCAGTGTCACTGACCACGGGTGGCTATGCCAGCCACTGTGTTTTGCACATCCCACTTGACAGCTTACAGAGCCCGTCTGTCACCCAGGCTCACTATCACCACCCGTCCCTACTCATCAGCAAAGCCACGGTCTCAGCCGTCATTTTCTTTTCAACGTTTAATCAGTCTGTGTCAAGAAATGAAACAGGACTTGATTAAGCTTCTAGCTCCATCAGCATAGCGATTTTACGGATAGTTTTGTTTCTGTTTGTCTAAAACCCAGAGGACACAAGGAAGCAACTTCCCAGATCGACGTGCATTTGAAGAGATGCTTTGGGACAGGCATCCCCAGGTGACAAACAAGATATCTCCCTAACAGTTCTTTAACTGAACTTCTAGCTAAGTCAAAGCAGGTGAATACCATTCTCAGTCAGCCTGACATCAATGCACAGGAAACCCTGGGGGCACAGCTGTTCAAGTGCTCAGTTGCCAACAGAAAGGTCAGCGATTTGAACCCACCAGCCACTCGGAGGGAGAAAGAGGTGGCAACGCGCTTCTGTAAAGACAGCGGGACCCTATGGGGCAGTTCCACTCTGCTCTCTAGGGTCGTTACGAGTTGGAACTGACTCGACAGCAGAGGGTTTGGTTCGGTTTAGTGCAAGAAAAGTCTCCAAGTCTTGCCATTGATTTAAAAGCTGCACAGGCAGCAGATGAAAGTAGTATCCAAACCCAAACCCACTGCTGTCGAGTTGGGTCTGACTCATAGAGACCCTAGAGGTCAAAGTAGAACTGCCCCATAGAGTTTCCAAGGAGCACCTGGCCGACTTGAACTGCCGACCTCTTGGTTAGCAGGTACAGCACTTAATCCACTACGCCACCAGAGTTTTCAGTGAGGGTAATGGTGACAATTAATTTGCTGTGAGTAGGGGCGGGTTGTTTCAACATGAGGGCAAAATTACCTAACATTAAAAGGCTAAGTACGGGTTATCAGAAAAACTCAGGACTGCTAAGGAAAAGATTAGCAGTCTGAATCCACCAAGCACCCCTTGGAAATCCCATGGGGCAGTTCCACCCTGTCCTATAGGGTCGTTACGAGTTGGAAATGACCTGATGGCAATCGGTTTGGTTTGAGTGTTTATAACCTCCACTGGACACCACAAGCCAAAGAGAAAAAAAAAATACAAAAACAGTTGCCATAGAATTGCTTCTGACTCATGGCCACAGCATGTGCATCAGCAGCACTGTGCCCACAGGGTTTCAATGTTGGTTTTTCACAAGCTGCTCACCATGACTTTCTTCTGAGGCACGTGTGGGTAGATTTGAACTCGCGACTTTTTGTTCAGTAACCGAGTGCTTAACCGTTTGCACCACAAGCCCAGCGCAAGAGGAATGTAGTGTTGGCAGGTAAGGCAGACCAAGACCCCTGAAGCAGGAGGGGAGGCCGCCTGGGGGCTGGGAGGCCAGCTTCCTGACTTGGGTGGCCAAAAGAAATGGAGGGAAAATAAAAAATCCAACCCCCGGCTTCACCTGGAAGCAGAATGTGTTTGCAGAAATTCTATCTGTTGTGGAAAATAGGGTTGGGGTAGGGCAATCATATTAAGAGTTACTGGCAGAGGGACTCATGACTGAGAGAAACTGCTGAGTAAATCTTGGTCAGATGCTGAAACAAAACATCACCTTGGTAACTTTCTCCAACATAAGATAATGTATTTGCACACATTCTGATCGTTTGGAAAGTAACAGGTTTATCCAATGTCATGGGCCCAGGTTACAAACCGGGAATACAAATACTGATGATATGTCACCAAGGACAGCAGGAACAGACCAACTCTTCTTGAAGAAAGTTCCAGAAGGCAGAGTCAGCACGAGTCTTTCCATTTCCACTGGAACTGCCACATCCTGCTCTAGTCTTGCTTGGAGTAGAGTGTTCAGGCCCAGGGAGACTGTCCAGACAGCTGCACATGAGCCCCCCCACGGGGAACCTGCCCCTTTCTGCCCGGCCATGGGAGCCTGGCTGCCCTTTCAGCAGCAAAACACAGACCCTCTGCAGAGGGGGAGCCGTCCTCATTCGGAGTCCAGAGACAGTTTAAAGCAGATTTTAGAAGCAGATTTACACAATGTGACATGCTTGCAAGGAGGCAGGTAGTAGTCATAATCAGTGGGATGTGGAACTCAGTGGGATGTGGATGAACTGTCCTGTGTCCCGTGTCCCGCAGCGTGGAGACACATGAGTGCCTTCATCCAGGGCCGTGCGGGGTTTCCCTTCTGCCCTTCTTCTCGACCAGTCTGGCAAGTCCTGGAGTCTCTCTGAAAGCACTGTTGCTATCTGTCAGCCTCCCTGCTGAGACCCCGATGTACATGTGAATCACTGTCACCACGGAGATAGGTCAGAAACCATCCCCTGTCCCCCTAGCTCTGTCCTTCTTCCACCTCACTCCAAAATACAAGGTTCCAGTCCCCAGGGGGGGGCAGCAGGATCATCTGGCATGTTGCCCCGTCAAGGGTCTTCTTCCATCAGTGGGATCTCTGTAAAAGAAGAAGTGGTCACTGGCTTACTGGGCTCAAAATGACTGCCAGTAATCCGCTGTGATGAGCCCCACTAAACAGCCTTAAGTCACACACATGGCTGTCAAGCCACTTCTGACTCAGGGCAGCCCCACGGTGTCAGAGTAGAAGAGCTGCGTGGGTTTTCTCGGCTGTAATCATCACGGAAGCAGGTTTCCAGGCCTTTCCCCCATGGTGTAGCCACGTGGGTTCCAACCACCAACCTAGGTCAGTGGTAGACCACAAACCGTTCCCATCATCAGGAACCTAAGTTGTCTGTGATTCCTGAAATGAGTGAGGAGGTGAAGAAAACATTAAATCTTGCATCTCCTTTAGCCATCAAATAAACTATCTCCCCACACAATGTCCATCTGCTGGAAACCCAGGCATCTGTGGTTCATGAAAACGAAGTCTTCGGTTTTCACCATCTGCCCTAATGGCCAAACAAACCAACAGGTCACAAAATTCAGAAACAGAGATGCAGCGCTGCCGAAAAGGGATTCAGGGAAGGACCAGGGGACTTCTGGAATTAGCACCTCCATTTGTAAAGTGGGGGCTGGCATTTCCCTCACCCAGGACATGGAGCTTTCATTACTGCAGTGTGTGTTCTCACAGGGAGCTACAATCTGCCTTCCCTCGGACGGGAGCACAGACGTGTTTTATTTTCCATCTGGTAAAAATAACTTCTACGCACACAGACGTCCTCAGGGGACACAGTGATCGGGGCCCACAGCTGGGCTGAGGGGCAGCACCTGGACTTCTCCTCCTGCCTTGTGTGCTCTTGTGGCTCTAAGCGCCACATGCACAAGTCTGGACTCATTAAGGCACGCAGGAGTGACATTCTGGATTGCACGCAAGCTACGAAAACCAAGTGGCAGCTCCACCACGCTTTCCACCTGGGTGACTCGATGCCCTCTTGTGTCTCCTGAAATTTCCACTAATAGGCTCATCACTTGTGAGATGGCGATCACGCTTTACAAGTAATTGTCCCTGATGATGTCCTGTACACGGAGTGGGAGAAAGAAGCAATTTAAGCTGAGCACTGGCTCTGTGCAGGTGGGGTGGCAGGAGCCATGTGTCGTTGGAGGCTGGGTGGACAACCCACGTGGTATCTGCAGGTGGGGTCAGGCCTGAGGTGCACACTTACCGTCTGCAATGTCGATGCCTGGGCTGGTGGATGCCACCTCCCCCGCCGCACCTGCCATTGTGTTGGGGTTGTCCAAATCGGGCTGGGTGCCACCCTCGCCCACAGGAAGTGAACAGAGACTCTGGAGCAGCTCTGAGGAGCCCGAGGTGCTGTCACACGTCTCCGACTCCCCTGGGCCCGTGTCCGTTTCTGCTGAGCCAGGGTACGCTGGGGGGCTCTGGTCGTCCACGGGTAAGCGGCAGTCCTGGCCCACGGAGGCCGGGTACCCAGGGCCTAAGGCACTCAGCCCGCCACTCACGGCCTCATCGTAAGTCGGGAGCATGACAGGCACACCGTCCACCACCACGAAGTCGGGGTCACTGCTAGAACTCCTGGGAGGCCCCCTGTGGCAGAAGAAGGCAGGGTCAACATGTCATACACCGCCTTGGAATGGAGGCTAGTGCTCCCCACCTTGCCTGGTGTCCTCAGGGCCCAAGACGGGCAGGGAAGGCCTGCAGGGACACTGGTGTCGGGAAGCGCCAGCCCCTTGCAGGCCCTCCCCCAGCAGGTGGTGGCCAGGCTCCAGGGAGCAGGAGTGTCATGACCCATTCCCCACCCTCCTGCCTCTCCCCTGACTCATCCCTCTTGCCTCTGGGCTCTGTTGTCTCCCCTCTCTTCCCTCCTCTGATCTCTGACCTCTGGGCTTCGTGGCCAGACAGAAGTGGGCAAAGGGGCCATGGGGCCCAGTTCAAAAGAACATCCCAATGTGTGTCTGGCAGGTCTTGTGGGAAGGCTGACAGTATAGCTGAAGTATGGCAAACTGTGGTCTCTGGGCACCCACAAGGAGAGGGTCGCCCCTGTGCTGGCTTACTGGCATTAGCTACAGCATAGAAGTCTCTTAATGTCTAGTCAAGACAGAACAACAAAGTGACAACACAGGAAAGCCTTGAGCATCATCTCACAGAAGGACCTATGCCACCTCCTTCAGTCCCCTGGGCTCAACCCCATCTCTGTCCTCAGCAACCAGTTTCCTCTAGGCTCTGCCTATGCTGGTCCCTGGGGATGAAAACGGGCCACACATTCAGCTACTAACAGAAAGGTCAGGAGTTTGAGTCCACCCAGAGATGCCTCAAAAGAAGGCCTGAGGATCTACTTTTGAAAACCAGCCACTGGAAACCCTACAAGGCACAGCTGTGCTCTGACACACAGGCATCGCCAAGAGGGAGACATAACTCCAGCACTAAGCGGTTGCAGGACCCCAGAAGGTGGCTAAGGAGTTGGTCTGCTACCCTAGGGAAGTTATTCCTCACGTGCAGGACCAGCCGCTTCCTGGCCTTGACACCTGGCATCTCGCCACCTGCTGAGTTTGGACCCAAGTGTCTGAAGCCAAAGCCCAAGCCCCATCCAATGCCTCACTCTGTTCCCAGCCTCCAAAAGCAACTCAAGGTGGTTAGGAGGTAGCCACTAGGCTCAGCTTCTTATCTCCTCCACCGGGGACTGCAGAAGGCTGAGCAGCAGAAGAGAGGAACCTGGCGGGCAGGTTTGGATGCCCGGGGCGCTGGCTGTAGTGCCTGACTGAGGAACATGTGGGCACCCACGTCAGAGGTGGAGGTGAGCGTGGACCCTGATGCTCTCAGACACCCGAGGGACAGTCCCATGTCCACTGCTTTCTGGAAACATCTTGCCAAGGCTTAGAGGGGACTTCCTGTTCCACGCTCTCAGAGGTCACCCAGAGAGGGAAGGGAGAAGGGCCCACGCACCCCAGACGAGAGGAGGCACAAGGGAAGACAGGGGCCAGGAATCTCTGCAAAGGGGCTCCTTCCGAACTAGACCCCACCCCCTTCCTCAGCCTCCCCCAACAGCCAGCCTTGAGAGGATGCTAAGCTGAGCCCCTGCCTCTCTCTCATGGCTACCCATCATGCGGCTCCTCACTGAGGACACCCTGCCTTCTCACCATTCCTCCCAGCGGCCAGGCCAGGCCAGCTAGATGGCTCTCTGCCCCCTTTCCCACCCTAACAAGGACAGACCGTGGCTCTCCCATGAGCTGGCAACTTCTCTACTATGTCTCAGCCACCATGTCATCTCCCACCACCAAGCTCCAGGGTCCACTCTTCCGGGACCCAGACACAAACACCCATTCTGGGCCTGTCCCTGAGAAGTGTGTCTTCTATCTGGATGATGTTGTTAGTTGCTGTGGATTCCAACCCACAGTGGACCCACGGGTTACAGTGTACAATTGCTCCCTCATGGGGTAACCTTCACAGAAGTAGATCGCCAGGCCTTTCTGCCATGGTTCAGTTGGTCTGGTTTGAATTGCCAATGTTTAGGTTTGCAGTTGGGCACAAACCATTTGTGCCACTTAAAGACCCCTATTTGGACAGATGAGACCAAATTCTTCAAAACAAGAAGAGACCAACCTAAGAAGAATAGACCCAAGGGTTAAAAACCAAGTAAAAGTTTTGAGAATACTTTAAAAACCTCAATATTTCGTTGATATTCTGAAAACTTTTCTTCCAAGCATATGTAGAAAAATAGCCACATGGACCCCTGAAAGGTTTCCCTCCAAAACCAAAAACCAAACCCATGGCTTTGATTCTGACACACAGTGAACTTACAGGGCAGAGCAGAACTGCCCCTGCAGAACATGTTCTGGCTGTCAATTTTACGTGCTTTGTAAGCTAGAGGGTCAGTGAAAAAGAGGAAGACCCTCAACAAGGTGGACTGGCACAGTGGCTGCGACAACGGGCTGAAGCACAACAGTGACTGTGGGCATGACATGAGATCAGGCAGTGTTTCGTTCTGCTATGAGTCGGGTCACTGTGAGTCAGAACCCACCTGATAGAACCTAACAACTACAACCATTTTTATGGAAGCCAATTGGTGCATCTTGCCATTAGCGGCTGAGTGCTTCACCATTGTGCCACCAGGACTCCTTAGCAGTGCTCCTGTGTACGAAGCACCACAACCATGTCCTCCAGCCTTCTCTTTGCAATCCTTAAGCCATCTGTACACACAGTAGCTGCTCAGTGATGGAACATGGTCTGGAAGAATAAAGGACAATGCTGCAGAACTGGGAAAGTGGTGGCAGGTCTGGGACAAAGGAGGTTCTGGCGTAGCAGGAGTTCAGCTGAGACCCCAGGACAGCACTGCACAGCTCAGGCCTGGGAAGCAGCTCGGGTGGCCCTCATTTCAGTCGGGAGGGTTGGGTGTCTTGATGCAGGGCCTCTGTGGCCAGGCAGAGAGCACTGTGAAGTCAGGGGAGGCCCCTAGGGAGCCAGGACACCAGGGGTGAGGGTGGCCGGAGGCAGGGGGTTGACCAGTGAGCACGGTATGCACCGGCTTCACGACATGTACTTGCTACAGGGAAACCCTGGTGGCCTAGTGGGTAAGTATGGCTGCTAATCAGGTGAGCGGTACAAATTCACAGGTGCTCCTTGGAAATGAGGCAGTTCGGCTCCGTCTATGGAGTCGCTGAGTCAGAATCGACTTGACAGCAGTGGCTTTGGTTGTTATTCGGTGGTGAGCAGTTTCACATGGGTTTCCCATCACTGACAGGGTGTGGACAGAGGACACTGGCCCGTGGGCTGGTGCAAAGAGACCACTGGGCCTGTGCAGACCGTGCGTATGGGGCAACGAGCCCTGGGAGGGAGGGCTCTCCAGCACCTCGGCCCAACCCTCCTCACTCCCCCACCCCCTGGGGACCATGAGCCGCACGGATTTCCTGGAGGGATGACAGTGAAGAGCTGCCTTCCAGGGGACCTGCTCCTTCACTAAGCAATTTTCAGGGGTTGCTGCACAGAGCGCCGGGGGGAGAGACAGGGCTTCTGGGCAAAAAACAACAGCCTGATCAGAAGCATTAGGTCCCCAGATGGGAAGTGCCTTCCGCTTAGGTCCCAAGACCGGAAGTTCCTTCTCCTTAGGTTCCGAGAGCAGATGTACCTTCCACCGGGAGGAATCCAAGACGGTAATCATCATCCCTTGGTAAAAGGCAGCTCATGTCAGACATCTGGCTAGTAGGCTGTGCTGCTCTGGTCTCAAACCTCCCTTCACTAAGGTCTCCCCTGGCTGTCTAACTCGTTTTGCCCTCCGGGAATCACGTCTGCCTACTACGGAGACAGGTGATGTTTCTTGGTCACAGGACTCGTCGCTGTTGTCAACGCCGGGGGAGAAGTGCCCGGGCTGCTCCTTGCTGGGGCCACAACTACCTGTGGGAGAGTTTGGCCAGTTCTTGCTTTGTGTCGTTGACTGTGAAGCCACCAAACAAAGGTCGTCTGTGCAGTCAGGAGGCTGGAGAGCAACTCTTTGCAGGTCCCACGTTCAGCCCCTAACTCAAGTGCGCACACGAGAATCCCTCTCGAGCTCCCCGCCCCAAAACCTTCCCGCCTCCCACCTTCCAGAGAACGCCATGGCATCCTGTCCCTGAGCCTCTGCCACACCACTTCCTCCACCCTGTACTCTGAGAGGTTTTGTGACTGTCCCATTGTCCCTGGGGGTTATCAGCTTGCTCGAACAGAACCGCAGGACACAGGCAAGCAGAGGTGATGGAGATGGTGCCCCAGGGCATGACGGTGCCCCCCTGGCAGCCTTGGCTCTGTGCTTCCCTCTACACTGCACAAAGCCTGCCCTGAGAATGGGATACAGAGGGAAGGCGGGAGGGAGAAAAGACGGAAGTTATGTGCTTGGCCACCAGCCACATAGCACCCCAGGAAAGTGGTCCTACTTCTCTCTCCTAGTCCCCTTAAAACCAACAGTTACCACCAAGTCAGTTCCAACTCATGGCAACTCCCTGGCTGTCAAATAGAACCACCCCCTACAGAGTTTTCAGACACTGATTTTTTTCAAAGCAGATCGCCAGGCCTTTCTTCTGAGGGGCCACTTCGTAGACTCGAACTTCCAACCTTTTGGTTACCATCCAAGCACTCAGCTGTCTGTGCCACCCCAAGGCTCATTTCCCCTTTAATCAAATTTGTGACTTGTCTCTTTGCTGCGCAAGGTGGCTGCAAGGAGACTGACCAGTGCAGACATGAGATGCCAAGGCCAGGGCACTGACCTGGGGGGAAAGTGGGCCTTGAACTTGGTCTGGAACATCCTGGCCAGGATGACGAGCAGCAGCACCAGCAGCACACTGGTTGCTGTGAACGCCACGATCTTCCACGTGGTCAGGAGGGTCTCGTGGGTGCCAGGCCACGTTTGCTCTGCGTGAAAGAGGACAAAGCTGAGTGTGAGGCTCTGGATTGTGATGGGCACACAGGCTCCCCTTGTGCTCACCTGCTGTGCTTATCGAGTAAGCTGAGATGGCCACAGTCTGGCCCCCAGGGCAGGCAGAGGTAATACATGTGTGAGCTGGTGTGTAGGACACCATATTCCGATCCACACTGTGCCCAAACCCACCCCCAGGGTGGGCTCTGCCCTCACGTCCCCATTCCAGAGCTGGTGCAAGACCAGAGTAGAGCTGAGGCTGACGGGGGTGCCTCTTTCCTGCAGACGGGTGATTCTGAAATGCACCAGGGGCAGGGGAGAAGGAAGCTGGGCTGCAGGCCTTCGTGAACCTTCCAGTGTATACTAATGGTGGGGGTGAAGCACAGTGGGCAGCGAACCCCAGGTGCCTGGTCTGTGCTCCTCTCCCCACCCCCCAACCTCTGCCAGGTAAGGAGAAATAAGAATGGGCCCTCTGGGCACAGGCCAGCCTCTCTCTTGAGCCTCTCTTCCACTGCAGCTGTCTCCTACCTCTCCCCACATCTGGCTCTTAGCTTCCTCTCAGACACTCTGACTTGCTGGTTGATATTATCATTTTTACACCCCCAGATACCTGAGCTAATAAAAGCATCTCCCCATGTGCTGTGTCCAGGGGAGAAGTGTGCAGCAATCCCCACGGCTCAGGGCAGGCAGCTACAGCCACAGCTCAGATGTCACAGAGTAGGGGCATGACTGGGTGTGCACTAGTGACTGGTGCCATGAGTGCAGCTCTGAGATTGGTTTGCAAGCCATTTGTTAATAGCTATAACTCACTGATCAAAGCTTGCAAATGCCCACATGAGTCTAAGTGAGAGCCTAACGCACACATCTGTACCCTGACGCGCTTCCTTGAACAGAAGAGAAGGGTGGCTTGGGCATAGCATGGTCCTGGGCACTGTCTGTAATTCTGGTCACCTGCGTGGGAACGAAAGGCTGGGAGAACATGGCGTGAAAAGAGGCTGGAGGACAGTCCATAGTGGCCACGAGCCTAGGTTTCCTGTTCACGGTCAGGATTTTAACCGAGAACGGGCAGGTGAACATTCCAACCTGGTAAACATGGCTGAGCATCACTGACTCAGCGATCAGATAAAAATCAGACACGTACATCCCCAAGGATCCTTCTCAAGATCCTGCTCATCACATTGCGTCCAGGAAGGAGGGCTGGGGCACTGCACACCAGCACAGCCACAGGCGGGCGGGGACTGAACTAGGGCATCCCACCCCGGGAGGGCCGCGTCTCCCACAAGGAGAGCCTCTGGCTCCGCTCACCTGACTTGATGCAGTAGACCTGGTAGGAAGGAAACCATTCTCCATACTGGCAGGTGATGTACTTGTAGTCACTGGTGAGGCTGTAGCCCGGATCACAGTAGAACTCCACCACCGTCCCGTGATTGTACCGCTCGCAGGGCCGCGGGTGGCAGATGAAGTCTCCGTGACTCACCATTGGAGGTAGTGGACAGACTTGGGCAGTGGGGGAGAATAAGGGTTTGAGAACAGCATGCTTGCTCTGCCCGCTGCCCTTGAGATACCGACCGGCCTAGCAGCCACCACTACTTCAAGTGTTTATCCACTCATCACCAGACTACTGCGTCAGACCAGAGACAGTCCCTTCTTTCGTACGTTCCTAGGGGGCCAAACTGAAGCCGCTTACACTATTTTCAGCATGCGCGGCTCTCTCTTGGTGCTACAAAGTGCATCATGAGAGAGAAGTCTTTTTTACGATGCAACGGGTATGTCTCTTTCACAGACAGTATTAGCTACTCTGTTAATAATGCATGCTATTCTGTGCCAGACAACCTAGCAAAGAAAGTGAAAATATTTGTCATGGATTGAATTGTGTCCCACTAAAAATATGAGGAGTTATTTGGCTGGGCTGGAATTCCCTGTGTTCTGGGATCGCCCTCCATTTTGTGATTTTCGGATGCTGTAAATCCTAATCTCTGCCTGTGGGTAACAGAGTGGATTATGTTAGAATTAAGATGGAACTATAAATCCCTTAAGGTCACCTCCCTGCTCCACTGGAACTTTCCTGGAGTGTGGCTTTCACCACTGTTTTATTCTACAAGGGATAAAAGGAAAGGGAAGTAGGCAGAGCTGGGAACCTCACACCATCAAGAAATCAGCACTAGGGAGGCCAGCGTGTCGTTCAGACCAGAAGTTTCTGTGCCAAGATGCTCCCTGACCAAAGGCTGGCACAACACAAGGAACTTCCTCCAGAGCCAACAGACGGAAACCCCTTCCCCTGGAGCGGACATCTGAATTAGGACTTGTAACCTACTGGACTGTGCAAGGATAAACATTTATTTTTAAAGCTATCAACTTGGTGGTATTTCTGTTAGAGTAGCACTAGCTGACTAAAACAGAATTTATGGACAAAATCTTTACCAAAAGAACAGCTATCTCGAGACTACGTCTGTGCCTAAGTAGTACTGTGGGAACATTCAGGTCATGGAGAAGTACCCCAAACCTGGTCCCCAGACAGCCCTGCTGGGGTTTAGCCAGTGACCAGCAAGGAGCAGTTATTCTGGCCTGATGCAGGCGAGGTGGCAGCGGGCGGAGGCTCAGGGGACTTGGGTGTCAGGCTTGGCTCTGTCACTGACCCACTGTGTGACCTTAAGCGCATCACAAAGCATTCTGAACCTCGCTTTTCTCCTCTGTAAAATGGACAAGTGACAGTCCAGGGCTTTTCTGGCACTAAGACCGTATGATTTCAGGGGAAGAGAAATGTTTGGGGTCTCCTATCTTGAGACCCAGCTCTTGGTTGTGAGGAAGAGCAGTTCCATCTCTGTGACCAGAACAACAGCTTTGGTAGCGTTCGGGAGGTTCCCTTCCTGCCACCAAGAGCCCTCTTTCCTGAAGAAGGACTTGGAAATAAACATCTCCTGTACTTAAACATTCTTCAAGAAATAATCAAACCACAGACTCTTCCAAGGCTCCAGAACCGCCCCACCTGTGGGAACCACTGAGCACTTTCACAAAAATAAATAAAGTTGACGTTTAAGTTTCTCCCTTGGGGTGCCACGGTAGACCACGTCACTGCGCTGAACTGGTTCACGCACCCAAGTACTGGTGGGGCTAGGCCAGCCCTCGGCTGGCTGCCAGAAGGTCACTGAGAAGCTGGCAGTACTTGCTGGCAGCAACGTGTGTCTGCTGAGGCCAGGGAACGAGACAGGCCTCTCCCCCATACCAACACTTGACGGAGGTCCTCTGAGGCAGGGAAGACAACAGGGCTTCCTGAAACTGCTCCTAATCCTCCCAACAGCACCTCAACAGAGACCCTGCTGGTTATTTTAGAGACAACAGCAGAAACTCAGAGTTCACGCTCTCCAGAAGCAAGGGCAGGTATGGTAACAGCTGCAGCATGCCTGGCCAGACGCAGGACGCCACTCTGCCTGACCTGTCCCCTAGAGGCGTGACTTAAGAAAGCTGTTACTTTTCTCAGCATCAGTGTCCTCACTGGCAAAATAGGGGTCTCAAGGCTTGTTCTGAGGGGTGCAGGGAAGGGCTTAGCCCAGGGCCTGACAAACTGTAAGCAGATCCATCTGGACAACCAGACTGGGCGTGAGGACTCGGAGAGAAGGGACAAGGTAACTGTGCCTGTGATGGGAAACGGTGCCAACAGCAAGGGCAATGAGGCTGCAAAGACGAGCAGTCCAGGAAGCCACTGCCTCCCCTAGACTGGAGGGACCACGGAGCTCCCGCAACGGTCCTCCTTGGCAGAAACCACCCCGGCCCCAAAGTGACACCAGAATGGCAGGAGGAGGAGTGAGATTCCACTGCGCTAATCTGAAACCCAGTGTGTAACTAGGACACTGGCCCCCCAACCGGTCTAATTTCTCGGGGTCTTAGCCTCCTCAGCTGCCTAAGGAGGGAAGGAATTCCTAACTCCGGTGGCGTCGTGGCTAAGTGCTACAGATACCAACCACAAGGTCAGCAGTTCGAATCCACCAGGTACTCCTTGGAACCACGAGTGCAGGACTCTCCCGCTCTGACACGCACAGATCATCCCAATCTCTGCCTCCAAGAGCTCTGAAGGCTTTCAGCCATCACCACTGTCACTGCGCTGGCTGCCCCCAACCAAAGCTGGAAAACAATCCCAGGAAAATGGATGGAACCCTCCATGTCCAAGCCACAGCTGTCTCCAGGACTATGCCTGAAACTTTGTCTCAGCAGGGGCAAAATCAATAAACATTACCCAGCGCATTACATGTCCCATTTCTGTTCTAACAGCGTGGAAGGCTGATAAACGTTGTCTGCCAGAGGAAGCAGATGAGGACGATGCCTGGACGCTCACTAGAGCCTCCTGTTTACCTGTTTGGAGATGTGGTGATGGATCAAGTGTGAGATCGATATTACCCAACAGCCCTGAGGGAGAGGATGTCACGGTCTCTCTGTCCCAGAATCACCGCACTAGGGTACCCCTACAGAAGCCCAAGAACAACTGCGACACTTCAGTGTGAAAAAACACAGCATCACACCTGAAACCTTCAGCCAGCCTGGTTCTGCAGATGCCACGAAGTCACAGAGGAGCACGCAGGAGACACACAGGTTGGAGAGGCGTGATTTACACCCGCGGCCTTCAGTGGCAGGCTGTGCTGTGCCACAATTGAGAGCTGACGTGCACCTCTGGGTGCTGAGGAGGCTGCCCTTAGCTCTCTAACATGACGGTGGCACTGACAGCTACCTCAAGAACAGCCTTCGTCACCATGAGAACACATCACCAGGTGGCGGTGTGGCGTGAAAGTACGTAGAGGTGTGTGAAATCCTTCCCCCATTATGATCTCCTACAATTGGCATTTCCAGTGGAAATCAAGGCATTTTCTTTTAAAGAGACACACAAATAAAAGGCGTATGTGTCCCACAGGGAGAGCTCTGGTGGTGAGGTGGTTAAGCGCACAGCTGGTAACGGAAAGGTGGGAAATTTGAACCCACCAGGTGCTTCACGGGAGAAGGATGCGGCAGTTTGCTTCCATAAAGACGTACAGCCTTGGAAACCCTGTGGGGCAGTTCCGCCCTGTACTATAGGGTCGCTACGACTCAAACTGACTCCACAGCTGTGGATTTGGTTGCTCCCATAAAGTCACCCAGGAAGTCCACAGGGACACAAGCATTAGTCTCTTCTGTCTTCCTCTGGAATCAGGAGACTCTTCAGGATCAGAGGTGACCCTAGAGCGAGGTGTTGCCAGTGTCTCCTGGCAATTCTCAGACCATTGCTTCACCAACTGGACCAAAGTGTCACACTAGTAAATTTAAATTAATGTATCACATACTTTGAACCTCAGATTTTTCTTTGCTAGATTTTTTTATTTTGGTGCACTCTCATCCTTGTCCATTATGAAGTCCTAGCAGATGAGGACTTAGAAGATGAAGCAGTCAGTCAGTAATGTGTTGCTGCCTGCCACGGAGTCAGCCCCCAACTCACACCACAACCCACGGAAACTGCTTGTACAGCAGACAAATCTCCTGCCTGGTCCTGGACCATGCCCAAGTGGCCACGACTGGTTTCTGATCAAACCACTGTGGTCCACAGGGTTTGCACTGTCTAAGTTTCAGAAGCAGATTGCCAGCCCTTTCTTCCTAATCCAGCTTAGTCTGGAAGTTCCACCGGTTCTACATAAAAACAAAACAAACAAACAAACAAAACTGTTGCCATCAGGTCAGTTTTGACCCATAGCAACCCTACAGGACAGAATGGAACTGCCCCATGCCCCACAGAGTTTCCAAGGAGCACCTGGAGGATTTGAACTGCCAGCCCTTTGGTTAGCAGCTGTAGCCCTTAGCCACTGTGTCAGGAGCATTGGAGCAACACCTGAGTCTCCACGGACAGATGAGTGGTGGCTGCACAGGGCACACACTGACCAGGAATGGAACCTGGGCCACCCACACGGAAGGAAGAGTTAATTCCGTTAATAACAGTGAGAAGCAACTGGTCATGCTTCGTTTCTAGCTGTGTATGCATGCGTGTGTGTGCAGGCACACACACCTACCGGCATGGTCCTACAGCAAACATAGAAAAGAGACAGCCGTGTTGCCTGGTAGCACAATTGTTCCTGCTTTGTACAGCAGAATTCATTTTCTCAGCATTTCTTACCGTTTTGCAAAGAGGTGTGCTATTCCATGAAAGGTATGATTGCTTTTCTAACACTTGAGCAACTTTGGGAGCCACTGGTTTAGAAATCATAGACAAGGGACAGAGAACAGAGGAGAGATGGTGAGGGTAGCAAGACAGAGAAACTGTCCATCAGTGGGTGAATATCAGACCCTGGAGGCAGGCTGGCGTAGTGCAAAGCACACCTCCTGGGTTCCAACGCTGACACACACACACTTGCGAGTGAGGTGACCTCAGGTATTATAGCTAAACTCTCTCTGGGCTTTAATTTCCATCATTTGTGTAATATGAATGACAATACATTGTAAGGGGCTTTGGACAATCAGCTATACCTGCAAACCAGCAGGAAATCTGGGTTGCATAGTGGTTAAGTGCTACGTCTGCTAGCCCAAAGGTCAGCAGTTCCAGACATTCCCTGGAAACTCCATGGGGAAGTTCTACTGTGTCCTGTAGGGCTGCTATGTGTCAGCATTGACTTGGGGGCAGTGGGTGGGCCAACCAGCAAACACTGCACTTGGCACCCAAGTAGAAGTCCAGCAAAGAGTCACTGTTGTCAGCTGCTACCCGTCAGCTGTGACTCCTGGTGACTTTGCCACTAACAGTCCTGAAGCTTCTTCACAATCATCAGTCTTTCTGAGTCCACTGTGACTATTGTGTCTCTGCATCTCACGAATGGTTCCCTTGTTTTTGCCGACGCTCTGCACTGTCAACCATGATGGCCTTTTCCTGTGACTGCTCTTAAGACAGTGACTGTTGTAAGCTATACCATGAGCCACTGAGATAAACGCAAGCTGTAACGACAACATTCACCAAGTGTCCAGAGTGTGTGTGACAGATGCTCATTTCTTCATTCAATCTTACTTCCAATTTCGCAGCATGGCTTTTCTAATTGCCTCACTTACGCAGGTAAGGGAACAGAGGGTCAGAAGATGAAGTTCTCTTTCCAAGGTCACCTGGCAAATAAACAGCAGAGTTGGGACGTCCTCCTCCGTGATGCTGACACCAGAGCTGAGCTCCATCACCAGGCCTTGCTGTGGACTTTCAGGTGTAGGAGGGAAGGGGCACAGTTTCCTCCAGGGGCCAATGTCCGGGCAATGAGAGTTTCTTTATCTATTAAGGTACAGACTCTGCACATTGAGGTTACAGTCAGGGAAAGCCCAGCGGTCATTAAAGTGACAGGAAATGCCACTTGGGGCACCTGGACAGACAGGGAGGAGTGTTCCCATTTGGCTCAGTGGGCATGGGCAGAGTGTCACACACTGGGCCAAGGAGAGGGAAGCTCAGCAAGGGGTTATGGGCAGAGCCGAAAGGATGCTGGCCGACTGGGGTGAGGGAAGCTTTGAAGCCAGCGCTTCTACGTGGAAGCAAGAGGTGGAGGGCAGACAGAGAGGAGCCTGCTGCTGCTGAAGCGAAGGCCGGGTGAGCAGGAGCCCAGCCTGGGCGGGGAAGGCCCGGCCCGGGGGGCAGCAGCCAGCTGGAGACGAGCAAGACTGACGAGACAGTGCCTTCCAGCTTAGCCAGGCTCCCTGGTTAATGTCAAAATGCCTCTCTGAAACATTCAGACAGTAATGTTGTCAGGGACACGCCGGGTAGGAGGGATGCAGACCACATCAGGTGACACTGTCAGAAGAGGGCGATGCCAAAGTGATTGTTTATAACATTTTGTACACTTTTAGCAGAAATTCATTATTTTTTTGAAATTATCTGTATAGTTAGTTATAACAATGAAAAAACTTTTGTAAGCCTAGCTTACATGTATCGATAAATCCATAAGATGAAAATTCTCTGCTACTTCACTTGTTGAACTTTCTCACGGGCTCCAGTCAAAGCTGTCATTATTTTCCGGTTACAGGGATGCTCCATGTTCAGATCATGAGGTTCTATCTGCACATGCTACAAGCATGCTTCTTGGGTTTTGTTGTTGCCAGTGTTTCACAGTTTTTATAGTTGCTGATTTTGTCAAGTTTTCTGATATTTCAGCTACAATACTGTTGTAATTAGTACCTGTGAACCTATATCAAGACTTTTTTGAGAATGAAGTAGTCATTAAAGGAAAGGAGTGTTACGCAGGCGTGATGATTCATGAGAGAACAAACAACATTACTAAATATTGTGAATAGTCTGGTATAGGAGGGAGCAGGTCCATGGGGTGACACCTTTGAGTCACTGCACTGAGTAACACCAACCCTAGTGACACCGCTGTATCCTGACCCTGAGATTTCCTCAAACTGAAGAAAAATACACCTGTGTGCACTAAGGTGGTAAACTCATGAGATATACACTGCATTGGGGTGAAGTGAACACAGGAAGGCAGAACCCCAGGCCCTAGCACCAGGAGCTCCCTGGGGAAGATGAGTCATTCTTGTCCTTGCACAGCGCCAGCAGACACGAGGCTGGGATCCTTACGCTTTGGTAGTCACCCACAGCGTCAACGAATATGTCAAGCACTGTGGTTAATTAAGTAAGATTCCCCTAATTTTAGTCATGTTGGCTGTAGAATTTCCAGAGTCTTAGCTTCCTACAAATTTACCCTCCTTCCCAAATCAAGAACATTTCTTGCAGAATAAGATATTTATGGCATGAAAATACAGATTGATATAGTATGCACGGTTGTCGGCTTGTGACAGGCTGGGCTAAGGACCAGGTTTAAGATTCTGAATTCCAGTGTAACTGCCTTCCTTTGTTAACTCCAGCTCTTTTCCTTGCCTTTCAGTGCCTTGGCCTATTAACTGTCTTCCCATTGGTGGAAGAGGTGGAGTTTGGAAACGCGTTAGGTTCTCATCCATTACAGAATAAACTGGCAGGAATCTGAGCAGAGTGCTAGATTTTTCATTTTAAGTCACAGTTACCAGAAACGAAATGGATTATCACATAAAAACATTATTTTCTCTAAGCACTCTATAACTGGAGAGAAATCTGGGCACCATTCAGAGTCAGGCTTTATTTCTTTGCAAAAACAAAAACAAAACCCTCCTCTGCACAAAAAGAACTGTAAACACAGGTTCCAGGGTCTAGGAAAAAAAACAAGCAATATAAAACAGGAAGACAGACATGGAAGGGTATGTCTATTTTACCCATATATCACCCCAAAGTGAAGCACGGGCTGTTCTGTGATAGACCTCTCTCCCTCCACGTGGGGGACCCATGTTCGGTTCCCAGTCAATATACAGTGACCATCACTCTGTCGGTGGAGGAGGTTTCCATGTTGCTATGATGCTGAACAGGTTTCAGTGGAACCTACACACTAAGACCTGGCTATCTCCTTCTGAAAATCAGCCAGTGAGAACCAAATGGATCACATGGCCTGACCTGCAATGAATCCTGGGAATGCCACACAACCACCCAGCATTTTGTTCTGTGGTGCACGAGTCACCATAGATGACAAGCAATTGGATGGCAGCTGAGAACAGTGATCATCCCAAATATCGAATTATTCTGGGAGAAAAGGTGAGAAATTCTTGCAGTGATTTATAGAGAAAAGCAAACACCGGAGTGGTAGCTGGGAGGAGGATAAGGAAAAGGTGGGAGGAATGACCCCCACATCACCCTGCCGAATACTGCGGAGCACTTCCCAGCCTGCAACAGGACCTTGGAGGGACTGGAGGGATTTATGAGCTTCTGTGTTGCACCTGATTGTGAGAGGTTTTATGACCATGAAATACAAGTCACCTAACTTCCCAGAGAGGAAAGAAGGAAATAAATTCTGCCTGGAGCAGGGACAGAAAAGACAGTCTAGAGTTTGGGGACAAATACCAAGAATTCTCCATTTGTCCCGGTCATCTATTTTCTGAGTATAATGAAGTCACCCTCTGGCACAAGCGAGTGGCCCCAAGCCACCGGTGACAGCTCTGCTGGTGCTCAGCTCTGCTGGTGCTCAGCTCTGCCTCCTTTCCAGTGACCTGGCATTTCAACATGAGGAAATAAAGATCTCAGCTTGTACACCTGTGAATTTTCTAACACATGAAGAGACTTGGGAGCAAACTGGAACTATACATTTTGGTGAAAACCACAGGCCCAGTGAAGAAAGGGACAGGTTCTCACTGGGCTGGCCCAAGCAGACCCACCTCAGCCGTCAGTGGGGTAAAGTGACGCAGATGCAGCACAGAGGGTGCAGAATTCAGGCCCATTCACAATGGACAGCCAGGGAAAGATGCGTGCGTGGTTCCTTGTGCAAGTGGGACTCACTGCCGCCCTGCTGACATCCTCTGACAGCATGACACCCACCGCACGACGGGGACTTCACACCTGTGGATTTGCTCACTGACCAATGACCAGCCCCACCTCTGGGTCTCATTCACCAGGGACATTTCCACAGAGACACAAGCATGGAATCCCAGGTTCAGACCCACTGTGCCGCAGAGCAAATGGTTTAACATGCTTGGTTGTTCATCAAAAAGCCTGAGGTCTGATTCTCAAAAAGTCAGCCACTGAAAAGCACAGACAGCACAGCTCTGTTCTGACATACACGGGGGTCACTGTAAGTCTGAGTTTGAGACGAGGATGTGAAGGGCCAGCCTCAACATACTTCCCAACAGTCCAAAGTTACAAGCAAGTTATTTTATCAGCAATACCGGGGATGAGTTGTTTAAATAGTCCCTGAAGCTGTTCTTCAGAAAAGCCTGTTTAGATCTAATTTAGAGGCACAAGTAGATGCAGCAGAGGTGGGTCTTTTATGTCCTCCCAACACGGCCACCAGAGAGCTACAATCAGGGCCAGGGGAACAACCCAAGGAAGCAAGAAATTGTGCAGGCCCAACACCCCATAATTAGTCCTGCTACCAGTCCCAGAAGCCTTCACTTCAGAAACCATCTTGAAGTCTAATTGCCTGGGCATCTAATTTCCTTAGTCCCATCACTTCCTGGAAATCTCTGCCTCCAAAATGAATAAAACATAGAGCTCCTCTTTCCCAAAATCCTTTATAAAACTCATTGTCGTTGAGTCAATTCCAACTCCCAGTGGCCCTACATGGCAGAGCAGAACTGCCTCACAGGACTTCCAAGGAGCACCTGGTAGATTCGAACTGCTGACCTTTGGGTTAGCAGCCTTAGCTCTTAACCACCAGCCATCAGGGTTTCTAAAATCCTTCATAAGCCCTGAAAAAACCTGTGTAGAGGGAGACAGGGGTGGTGGGGGTGTCAGCATTGCCTAGGTCCTCCTCCTCGCTGCTTGCAAGCTCTTATCAAGTTTTGCTGGTGGAGGAAGAGTCTCTGTGCCTTACCTGTTCATTCTTGATCAATGAGGGCCAAGAACCTCAGTGGGTCCCTGGCATCTTAGATGCCCCCCAGCAGCAAGCTGACTCAGTGCCAACTTAGTGTGTAGTCTCCCCCTCACTAAACCAGAAACCTGGCACGGGCTATCTGCGTAGGTTCTGGCAGGACTGCGGGGCTGGCCACCAGTCTGTGGGATCCCACCTCTGAATGCAGGTATGTGGTGGGAGGAAGGGGTTGTTCTAGCCTCTCTCAGTGCTCCTTCCACTTCTTGATTTGCTAAGACCCTGCCTGCTTTGTTCCCTTTAGTGGGGAGAAGACTCATTTCCTCTCCTTCCTATGACTTCAACTGAAATCTCTGCATGCAAATAAGATTAAAAAAGAAAAGGGTAAGTCCAGAAGCCCAGGACAGACGGGAGGTTGATGGTTATACATTTCCAAGGAGGCTGACGTGAAGGGAAGGTGCTAAGACTCGTCAGCACAGAGCTAGATAGGAAGGGTGATGGGGTGCTCATCCATCCATGTCCAACCCCCTGCCATCGAGTCCCGTCCGACTCATTCCATCACGTCAGACGTCATCAATTCACCAGAAAAAGAACCTGCGAAGTTAACAGCAGAGCAATCTAAAACTTGGTTTTACTTGAAAAATAGCAGCAAAGTGCCTCGGTTGCCTTAGGACAGAAAGATCAGTCTCAGGATTCAATACTGAAAAATAAAATAAAAAAGAATAATGAGCCTTCTTGATGCGATGGACACAATCTTCTCTTGAGTACAAGAGAGATGTGTTGCAGAGAAGAGGCAGAAGCTGCAGTGGCAATTATTTAGTGTGTGCATACATATATATATCAACATTAACAAAAACACTGAGCGGAGTGATCCCCACCCGGGCCGCGTGCCTCACCAGCAGCTATCTCCTTGTAATCCCTCCGCCGTGACGTACGAACAGCACATGGAAATGTTATTGGAATAACTTATTCTTGCATGTGAACAATAAATTAACAAGACGGCCTGCTATTCTGCATTACACTCTAATAAGAAACCCCCTCGCCAGGGTCACAGGCAAGGCTGTAACACGAACAGTGCCTGATACAGGGGTTCTCACTGCCTGGGAACAAAGTGGGAGAAGAGGCGGGAAAGCAGTAGCCCCCTGGCCCGTGTCACAGAGCTCGGTGTCGGTCCTCAGGGCGGCCTCCGGGTTTTTCCGCCTGCCTCTGCCAGCCCGTGTAGTTAGCACGTGCTGGCTGGGGAGAGCTCAGACGTTCTCTTTCCCAAGCCCAGAGAACAGACATTTGCCTTCAAAGGCAACCTCAGGTTCTTTTCAAGACTGAGATCTAAAAATCCCGTAAGACTTCCACTGATGTAAACTGGGTTCGTAATTAGGTTCCAAATGGGTCACAGACTTAACACGCTGGAAGGCAGGGAGTCTGAGGAGAAGGCAGGCTTGAGAGACCATTCTCTGGTCTCAAGTTCCCGAGGTGGCAGGGCCAGATGAATGTTTTTCAAATTTGACACCCGCAAACTCTTTCTTCAAGTCAGTCTGTTGCAGGAACACAGTATGTAAAAAGAGTCATTCAGGAGGCAGTCTGCAACAAAGCCAGCCTGGGCCCTCTGCTTTCTGGGTAACTCCCAGAGCCTCAGGGCTGGATGCCAGCAGTTTGAACACCACTGGACTTGCTCCCTAACCAGATGCTGTGGGCATTCCCTTGGCTGCCCATGACTCACAGTCACCCCAGGCCCAGCTGAAGGAAATGCTGCCCAGTCCTTTGCCTTATCCCTGTCTCTCCCCATCCTTGTCAGCAGTCATGGGGGGAAGGGCTCCTAGCTCCGCCAGCCCCTCATTTCACTGCTGCTATCCTGGGTGAGCAGGAGGTCAGGCCAGCCTCACTGGACACCGTGCACCCTGGAGAAGAGCCACTTCTATGACTGTGACCGCCAGGAAGGATTCTCCGAGACCAAGCCCTCCCATCCTCATCTGAGGAAACAGAGGCCTAGACCTGTAAGTGACACCAAAGGCCCAGGCTGCAGGCGGGAGCTTGCTGGTACTCCCGAAGGGGTGGCCTTGGGGGAGCGGGAGAGGTAAAGCAGTGATGTCTAAGTCTTCCTGGGCTCTGCAGTCTGTGATCACTGATCCGTAATCAGTGTCGTTCAATCCCTGAGGTGACTCTACTGTCCTCCTTGTTTCAGTTACAACCCACTGCACAAGCGTTTCCAGTTAACAAAGGCCCCATTTCAGTGCCTCCTTATCGTGGACTATCAGGTGTGGCCGGGAACTTCAGGAGGTGACTGACCCCAACGCTCCCTTGCTTGCCCAGTGGAGACAGGATATGGAGCATCAGCACCAGGGCCTGGAAAAATTCTGGGAGGGACACAGCCACCGCTGACTGGTCAGTGCGCAGGAAGTCACAGCCCGTGTTGGGGGCGGCTGGAACTCCTTTCTGCAACATGGGTATTCCATTTGTAAACCAGGAAGGACAGCCTCATTCTGTGTCTCCCCAGGTCCCCTGGGTACCGGGCAAGTCTCACAGGCACCCCCGGGGTACCCTGGCCTGGCGCCTCCTCTGTCTTCCTGAGGCAAGCAGGGTCTCTGATCTAACGAGGCCCAGAAGTCTCAGATGTGTCTTTCGGGAAGGTTCCTCACACAGGACTTACTTTGAAGCCCTCAGCTGCCTCTGAGGGAAGCAGGGTTCGTGGGGAAGCAGCTACCTCAGTAGCCTCCTGAATGATTTTTGACGTGAGAACAAAGTAGCCTGAAATGCAGCTTGGGAGCTGGGATCCCTCCAGAGCCAAACGGGCTTTGAGTTTTGATCCCAAATTGGAACCTTTCAAGTTATTTCACATTTGGCCAAACAGGGTTTTTTGGTTTCTTATTTTTCTCCCTTTTCTTACAGAAGGACACAGGCCTGAAAGGAGCCCCGGGCACTAGCTGGTTCTTTGGAAATCACAGGGCTGCCTTCCCTGTAATTGAATCTGAAACAGCCTGATTAAATGCCTCTCTCAGTCCACAGGAGCTCAGAAGCAAATGGGAACCTGGGGTGGGGTGGGGATCACTTAAGGCATTCTGAGTTTTAAGGTTGAATTTAAAAAACAAAAAAATTTGAGATGTTCAGCTTCTGATGAGGTCAGGTTTGCTGGTTCCTGGAGAAACGCCAGCCCCAAGGCTGAAAAGCCTTGAAAATGTCAGCTTGGGGAAGGGCTCTGCTCTAGTCATTACAGATGAAACCCGAGGGGCCTGCAGTTCTGGAGTGATTCATTCTCCTGTTTGGGAAAAGCAGACACGCAGGCAAGACAGCTCCCCTAAGTCCCCAGGCCCACACTCACTGCTTTCCCAGAGCTTCTGAGTTCAGCCTGGGGGCCTGACCCCAAACAGCAAACAAGGACACACCAACACAACCCTTCCCAGCTCTTTCAGAATCATAAGTCCACTTTAAAATGCTTCTCGGTGGCCTCACAGTAGGTAACAATCTTCTCTACTGACAGAGACCCCAGAGAACTTCTTGTTAAGTGTCATCAAGCCCATCTTGACTCATTGTGACCCTGTAGGACAGAGCAGAACTATGCCACAGGATTTTGCCTAGGCTGTAATCTTTATGAGGGTAAGCCCTGGTGGCGCAGTGGTTCAGTGCTAAACAGGAAGTCGGTGGTTCGAATCCCTCAGAAGCTCCATGGTAGAAAGACATGGGAGTCTGCTTCTGTAGAGTACAGTCTTGGAAACCCCATGGGACAAATTCCACAGAGCCACTATGATTGGAAATTGACGTGATGGCAAGGAGTTTGGCTTAGCTTTTGGTAATCCTTATGGGCTTCTTATCACCAGGTCTTTTATTCTTCAGAGTGGTTGGTGGGTCCGAATGCTAACTTTATGGTTAGGGGCTGAGCACTTAACCATTGCTGCACCAGGGCTCTTTACCCCGCCGAGAACATGAGGTTTTAGGTACGCCTCCCAAATTATGTATGCCCTGGGGGAGAGTTGTATATATGTCCCCCTTGAATGGCTTGTCCACTGCTGTATTCTCTGTATCTTACAAAATACTTGGTATAGCAACATAAGAAAAGTTTACTGAATGAATACATGACTCCCACAAGCATTTATTTAAAATAGCACATGCCACTGACTTTGGTTTCTTTTCAAACTAATCTCAACCAAATTGTTGAATGATTCCTTCTAGATTTGATCCTGTCTTTTTCCTTAGAGAACTATTCAAAGACAGACTTCTTGGTCAGAGGACATAGTGCTCACATTTAACACTAAGGGGTCATAAGTGGCTCTGTCTTTCTGACTAGTCACATGCCTCAAAGATGTCTAGTCTTGTGATTTTGCGCTGTTAATCTGTCCTGTTAAAGAGGGGCCCCCAGGAATTCCCTGACTCAGATACGCAGCAATGCTGCTCTTTCAGACTGCTGAAAACCCAACTGTGAAGAGAACGTTCCAATTAATACTTTACGATGTTTCTATCTCCTCATAAAGAAAAATACCTGTTCTGCAGCTGCTCGTAGTGTTTGCTTCAGACCCAAGGTCATGATGCCTAAAGGGCTCTGGGGATTATCATCGAGTCTTCTTTCTAGATGGTTCCATGTGTCCATGGATCCCTCAATGTCCCCATTACTGCATGTTGGTTCATTTCCTCATTTTCCTGCCCCTCGATTTCCTCCCGTAATTCCCACCCTTCAAGCCACTGGACCAGCATCCCTTGCACCTGCTAAAGCACTTGTCTAAGCTGATGGCCTCTGCAGAGCTTCCTAAGGCAGAGCCCTGCCCTGTAAGTGAGATGTACACGCCCTTTCCTGGAGATGGAGACAGAAAACGGGCTTCTGTTTGGTCTCTGGTGAAAACAAACAAACAAATGAATGAACAAACCAACCAACGCAAACATGCCCTAAATGCTAAGGTAGCAATGTTCATTCTGCCCCTGTGACAACACCCACTAGAGGTGTCCTTCTCTGCCTCCCAAATGTAGAAGGGCTTGTGTGCCCTGGTAAGAAGAGCGGTGTGCCTACCTGGACGCCATCTGTGACGATGCTATTTCTTTAGGTAACCAAATGTGTTTGCCATCTCTGTTAGACTGCAAACTCTCCAAAGTAAGAGATAAGGTCTTTCTCTTTCTTCGTAATTCCCCAGTGCCCAGTTTGGGGCTGCTCTGTGTCTAATAGGTTTTCCATAAACACTGCCACTAAAGTAAACTGAGGTCTTAGCACTTATGAATGAGAAACTGCCTGCATTCATTCTCAAATGTTTTATTTTTTTAAAAAAAAGATTTCTTGGATTCACTGTGGTTGTGTATGCCAAAGAAACAGAAAGAGAAGAGAGACTCAGGTGGACAGGACCGTGGAATAGGAAACCCGTAGATAACAGACAAAGTATACAGACCCTCAGTGAGATAGGCCAACACACAGGAAACCACAGAGAACCATATATGGGTGTGTGCATATATGTTTATGCCTGTGTATATTTACACTACTATGTGTCTGTCAGTTTGCCGTATCAGGAGGGTATGCCTGTTGCTGTGACACTGCAGGCTGTGTCACCAGTATTTCAAATGCTAGCCGGGTCACCCAGAGTGGACAGGTTTCAGCTGAGCTTCCAGACTAAGACAAGAAGAAGGACCTGGTAGTCTACCTCTGAAAAAACTGCCAGTGAAAATCCCTACGAAAAGACCGCAGAACATTGTTTGATATTCTGTCAGAAGGTGAGCCCCTCAGGGTGAGCTGTCCCCTCAAAGCAGAGGTGACCTTAATGACATGAATGGAGTGAAGCTTTCGAGACTTTCATTTGCTGCTCTGGCATGACTCAAAATGAGAAGTAACAGCTGCAAATATCCTTTCATAATCAGAAGGTGGAATGTGCAAAACATGAATCTGGGAAAGTTGAAGGTAGTTGGAAATGAAATGGAATGTATGAACAGCCACATCCCAGGCATTAATGAGCGGAAATGGACGAGTACTGGCCATTTTGAATCAGGCAGTGATATGGTCTGCTATGCTGGGAATGACGAATTGAAGAAGAACGACACTGCTTTCATCATCAAAAAGAACATTTCGAGATCGATCTTCAAGTCCAGTGCTATCAGTTACAGGATAATTTCCATATGCATACAAGGAAGAGACCAGCTAATACAAGTATTATTCAAATTTACACACCAACCAATAATACCAAAGATGAGGAAACTGAAGAATTTTACCAATTTCTGCAGTCTGAAATTAATTAAACATACAATCAAGATGGACTGAAAATTATTAGGGACTGCCACTGTTACAGCTGGAAGCAAAGGACCAGCAGCTGGAAAATACGGCTTTGATGACAGAAATGACACCAGAGATCCCATCACAGAATTGTGAAAAACCACGGACTTCTTCAATGCAAATATTTTTTTCACCAGTGTAAAAAATAGGGTCGCTGTAAGAAGACTCAACAGCAGTGAGTTTGGTTTGGGTTCTAAACAGCATCTATATGTACGGACCTCACTGGACAGACTTAACAGGAAACAAACTGACTGTATCTGTGGAAGGAGATGATGGAAAGCTAGACATCATCAGTCAGAACAACAGCAGGGGCCAAAGGTGGAATAGACCATCAACTGTGCCTATACAAGTTCAGGTTGAAGGTGAAGAAAATTTAAAAAAGTCCATGAGAGCCAACATACAACCTTGAGTATTTTCCACCTGAATTTGGAGACCAACTCAAGGATCGATTTGATAGGCTAAAGACTAATGAACGAAGGCCAGACCAGCTGTAGGGTGACATCAGAAAACCAAAAAGGAAGAACATGCTCAACATTTCCCACTCAGAAAGAACTGAAGGACAAATTCAAGCCTTGAGCTGCAACTGTGAAAGATTCTATGGGCAAAATACTACATGATGCAGAAATCTCAAAAGCAAATGGAAGGAATACACAGTCACCGTACCAAAAAGAATTGGTCAACATTCAGCTGTTCTGGGAAGTGGTATACAATTAGGGACTGGTGGTGCTGAAGGAAGAGGTCCACGTGGCACTGAAGGAACTGGAGAAAAACAAGGTTCCAGGAATTGAAAGAATACCAATTGAGATGATTCAATCAAAGCATGCAGTGCTGGCAGTGTTCACCATCTAGGCCAAGAAATTTGGAAGACAGCTACCTGGCCAACTGACTGGAAGAGATCTGTATTTGTGCCCATTCCAAAGAAAGGTAATCCCAACTGAATGCAGAAATTATCAAATTAATCATTAATATCACATGCAAGTAAAATTCTGCTGAAGATCACTCAAAAATGGTTGCAGCAACACACTGACAGAGAACTGCCAGAAATTTGAGCCAGATTTGGAAGAGGATGTAGAACTAGAGGTATCACTTCTGAGGTCTGTAGATCTTATCTGAAAGCAGAGAATACCAGAGACATATTGACTTCTATTTTACTGACTATACAAAGGCATAGCAAATAATGGATAATACTGCAGAGATAAGGATTCCAAAAGACTTATTTGTGCTCATGAAGAAACCTGCACATAGACAAAGCAGCAGGGATTCAAAAAGAACAAGGAGGCATGTGTAGTTTAAAATCAGGGAAGGTGTGCATCAGGGTTGTATGCTTTCACCATACTTATTCCAACTGTATGCTAAGCAAATAATCCATGAGGCTGGACTATGTGAAAAACAGGGCATCAGGATTAGAGGAAACCTCATTAAAAATCTGTGTTATGTAGATGACACAACCTTGCTTCCTAAAAGTGAAAGAGACTTGAAGCACTTCCCGATGAAGATCAAAGACCACAGCCTTCAGTATGGATCAAATCTCAACATCAAGAACACAAAAATCCTGGTAACTGGACCCGTACACAACATCATCATAAATGGAGAAAGGACTGAGGTTATCAAGGATTTCATTTTACTTGGTTCCGCAATCAGTGCCCATGGAAGTAGCAGTCAAGAAATCAGATGACACACTGCATTGGGAAAATTTGCTGCAAAGGACTTCTTTAAAGTGTTGTGAAGTACAGATGTCACCTTGAACACTAATGTGCCTGACCCAAGCCATGATGTTTTCAATCGCCTCCAATACATGTTAGAGCTGAAAGACAAAGCAGGCAGGCAGAATTGACACCTTTGAATTGTGTTGGTGGAGAAGAATATCGAATACATAACGGACTGCCAGAAGAACAAACAAACCTGTCTTGGAAGAAGTACAACCAGAATGCTCCTTAGAAGCAAGGATGGGGAGAGTACGTCTTGCACACTTCGAACATACTGGCAGGAGGTACCAATCCCTGCACTGCTGGAGGAGGACATCCAGCTTGGTACAGTAGAGAGTGAGAACAAAAGAGGAAGACCTTCAGTGAGCCATCTCAGTGGGCTTAAGCATCACGACTGTGAAGAGGGCACAGGACCAGGCAGTGCTTCCAGGTGCTTCGCCTAAGGTCGCTACACCTGGAAGCTGACTTGACAGCATCTAACAACAAAGTGATGTGACCAGCCAATCACCGGAAAGGGGCGTGTCCTTGTGGGTGTGGCCTGCCTTCCTGCGGTGCGGGGATGTTGCCGCACTGCCTGCTTGCTCTTAACTTTGCAGGCTTCCTGTCTGACTTCCGGCTCCTGGGATGGGAGCCTGCAGAAGTTTCTGCCCTGCTGACTGACCTGTAGACTTTGGATTTGCCCACCACCAAACTCCAGCCCCCATAACTGAGCGAGCCATTTCCCTGAAGTAAATCAAATGCTTTGGCTGTCTACACACACGCACGCACACACACACGCACACACACACGAGCACACACATGTGCATTCATACACACACATCTCCCTGATTTGGCTTCTCTGAAAAACTCAGACTAAGATGGGGGCTTTGGCATCTTCTGACACGGCCAAGGCTGGCAGGGGAAGGGGTCCAGTGGTCTCCCCACATGTACTAAAACCTCAAGAATCATTTCCAAACCAGAGCCCACCACTGCTCCCTGCGTTTTACCTTAGATCGTTACCTCCTGAAGCTCGGTTTTATTTTATGTCTATTTTTATCAAGTCCTCTACATTCACTAAAAACTGCTTTCAAAGTTCCAAAATGAAACCTATCAGAACATGACTCCTTGAAACCCATTTAAACCAAATTTTAAAAGATTTTTAAAACAGGCATTTCAAACAGATGTAATCATAACAATGATATCTTTCAACTGCCTTCCTTTTCTGGTTATCGGAGCAGGGAGAACCTGCTTTCATCTGCTGCCCACCCCACCTCAGCCCACCAGAGGCGTCAGACAGAAGACAGAGTCATTCCCAGTGGACACCAAGGAGACAGCCTTACCCCTCCTGGTGACGGTGGTCAGATTTAGCAAATAACAATACAGGACTTTCAGTTACATTCGAATTCCAGATAATCAATGAGTAATATTTTACTATAAATAAGTCCCACAAAATATTAAACCATTGTCTGTTTTCAATAAATACAAATCTGTGTGTCTTATAATTTTATCTGGCCACTCTACTCCAGATACCAATCCCCTAGGGAATCTGGGGCAGGTAAGAAGCCGGGGTCGTGGAAGGGGCGCTAAATCAGTAGCCTAGGAGTCTGGCAGATTAACGACCCAGGCCTGGCATCCTGCTCCCTCACAAGACAGGCTCCCCACTTCTTTCACCCACTCTTCTCCAAAAGGCCCCCGGGCTCCCTCCCAGCATGCTCACGCGAACCCCACTCCAAGCTCCACTGCTTCCTTTAAGAGACACTTTCCCTCCGGCTCTCGGGCCAGCACAGCCCGCAGCACAGCTCCTGACTGGACTTCCTCCCACGCCGAGGGACACCTTGTAGGCACGTTAGCAAGGGCACCCTTGTTCCCACCAGTCATTGCCCTGTGTCTTGTTTCCCAAACACGGCTATGAACAGGCTGTGGAGGGCCACGTGACTGGGAGTTTCATTTCATCTTCCCTTCTCCTGTTGTCTTAGTTTCCTAGTACCGCTGTAACAGAAACACCACAAGGGCCTGATTTTAAAGGACAGCAAATGATACCGTTCAGGAGGCTGCAAGCCCATGTTCTAGACACCAGATCTAGGGAAGTGCCGTGTGTGTGTGTGTGTGTGTGTGTGTGTGTGTGTGTGTGCGCGCGCGCGCACATGCACGCATGCTCTAGGGAAAGACACCTGTCTCAGCTTCTGTAAACTGGGTGTTCCTCAGATCTTTGGCCATCGCCACGTGTCAGGTATCTTTCTTCTTTTGTGCTCACTTCTCTCTGTGTCTAATGTGCTCTTCTTGTATCTCGGAAGTGACCCGGTTGAAGACATCCCCTGCACTGACACAGCCCTACGAACATAAAGAAAACCCTACTCCAAATGGGACTACATCAACAGTACAGCGGTGAGGATTGCAACACCCATTCCAGGAGGACACCACTTAATCCACAGCACCTGTGCTGACCCTTCCACCCACTGTCCGTGTCGAGATGCCAGGGGCATGGGTTGTCTGTAAGCTTCAGCACAGGTGCCATCAGCGACAGACTCTCAAGGCCTGAGTTAACACAAGGGCTCAGCACACATGTCCATCGTGCTTAGCAAGTTTTTATGGGCTCTACCCCCAAAGACTGCGCCATCCGACTGATTTAGTGGTCTATAGGGTGCTGCACTCTAAAATGACGGCATATATTTAACAGGAACAGGGAGGAAAGAGCTCACGCTTTCAGGCCTCCCCCTGTGTATCTGAAGGAAAACATTTACGGCTCAGCTATAAAGTGCATGGAAATATGGAAGAAACATCGACACTACAGTAAAACGAAGGTGAGATTAATGATGCCAGGATAGAATCTGTCTTCATCAGGTGTGGAGAAAATTAATTTTCTGAAGACACTTCATTTAACTTTGCAGTATCTTGTGGTTTAGCCTTTGACGCCGGAAACTTTTCACTTTTAGCCAGCCTCATCACCTTTAAAGCAGAAGACGGGGATGAGTTTTATACCTAGTTGTAAGTATGGCTTCACAATGGATGATTTGGTTTGCCGCCTCAGCTCTGGACAAAGAAGAGAACAGTCTACTTAGGTAACAAAAGCTACCGCACACCGTAATTTGCAAGGCCTCACCTCCTTTTTAAACATCTACCTTAATAATCCAAAATACAGCTTCCAAAAGAAGGAGATTATTACCTTCCAGAGCAAGGCACCGGGGTGGGCTGGACGACCAGATTAGATTGTGTAAGCACTCCAGGTATTCGGACCCCTCCAGCTTAAATCCAGGGAAACAGTGATAGGAGATCACAGTTCCCACTGGGAAGGAGGTCTGGAATTCGGAGATGTTCACATAGCCATTAGAAGAGGCAGATGGTCTCAGGCACCCTGCGAAACAGGAAAGATGATCTTTTATTAGGAAACATCTCACTGACAACTCTGCGAGATGCCCCCGCTGTAGAAATGACACCACCTGAGGAACAGAGCACCTTGTTCTGAAACGCTCAGACATCCGTATTTGTTGATGGTACCTGTCGTCACTTACAGCGACCTTATGTTCAACACAACGAACCGCTGCCCGGTCCCGAGCACCCCCTACCGTCGATGCTGTGTTTCAGCCCAGTGTTGCAGTCACTGTGTCAATCCATTTCACTGAGTTCATCTTCTTCTCCCACTGACCTTCTCCTTCACCAAGCTGATGTCCTTCTCCAGCAACGGGTCCCTCCTGATGATGTGTCATCTTCCACTCACCTATTCTATTTACAATGTGGACATTTGCTTTTATATTTGCAAATGGCATAAAGTGGGTCGGATAAGTGATCAGTAGTCAAAGAAGGCAGGACATGTGTGACTCAGGACTGGGACACCCCTCCCCCACCGGGTGCCAGACCGAAAGGCGTATAAGAATTACCTGAAACCAAAAGCCAAACCCATGAATGTGGCATTGATTCCAACTCACAGAGGCCTGACAGGACAAGACAGAACCGCAGCACAGGCTTTCCCAGGAGAGCCTGGTGGATTTGAACTGCCAACCTTTTGGGCTGGAGCTGAGGGCTCCACTGCTGTGTCACCACGGCTCCAGATCAGCCAAAGAGCTTTAGACACTACCAATGCCCCGGGCCCAGGCCCAGAGATCTGCTTTGTTTTTTCTTGGTTGTGGCTAGGCATCGCTATCTTCTTTTTTAAAATAGTTTTACTAGGTTTTATTTGTAGATGTATGGATATTATCCTGTCTTTGAGTGTTATACTACATGATGGATCATGAAATATTCTTTTATTTTTTTTTATCTTGTTGAGAATCTACTCAGCAAAACATTCACCAATTCACCCATTTCCATAACTACAATTCTGTGACTTCAGTCACCTTCTTTGGGTTGTGTATACATTCTCACCTCCTTTTCTGCATTGCCCCTCCTTCATAAGCTCCTGTCCCCTAAGGTTCCCATCTAATCTTTCAAATTGCTGTCATCACTGTGATCCCACATACACAGTTCTTAAAAGAGCTTAATACACAAAGCAGACTTTTTTTTTAAAACCAGTTAAGCTTAACTCCTGCTCGGTTTTAAGATAATTTGGGGGGATATATTTGGCTTACGGTCTAAAGATAATCTTAGGGCAATCATTTCAAGAGTTCATCCAGCCTCTGGGACTCCAGAATGGCTAGAGTTCATGAAAATTAAAATTCTGTTCCAATTTCCCCCCACCTCCTTTGATCAGGATTCTTTTACATAATCTTTGCTCAAAATGTTCAGAAAAGGTAGCTGCACAGTATCCCATTCTGCTGGTCTCGTGGTGAAGAGGCAGCTGTTCTTAGAGGCCATTAGCCTCCCATCCCAGGTCCTCTTCCTCTTCCTGACTCTCCTCCCTCTTCCGCTGCCTCAAGCAAACAGTGACCCACCGTTGTTTTTGATGGCCACCTGCAAGCTTTTAGAACCGAGGCATTATGCTATGAACAAGGAGGTCCAAGTGCTAAAGACATCATTAGGCCAACTAACCGGGGTGCCCCCTGTAACCCTCCACCTCCAAACCAAGGAACTGCTCCCAAGTAACTGTCATGTGCTGTCAGGGACGAGAACCACAGAAATGTCCCAACAGGAAAGAGGTATCCAAAGGTTTTAATGGTAGTGATGTGGGTGGTGAGGGAAGGCTAGGGACCAAACGCAATTCCATGCTAGTGATGCAGGTGGTGAGGGAACGCTAGGGACCAAACGCAATTCCACCACAGGAGACCACAGGACAGACGCACACCTGCAAAGGTGCAATGAACCTCTGGGAAACCCAGGTGTGTTTCTGACATGAAGCAGGTACAGCACTTTGTTGTACGGTGATTCAGACACGCTGGTCACCTCAGAACCACCTGCAGGGCTTGTTAAAGCACAGATTGCTGGGCTCAGCCCTAGAGCTTCAGATTCTCCAGCTCTGGGGTGCGGCCTCAGAATCCACATTTCTAGCATCTCCAGGGGTTGCTATGCTGCCAGTCGAGGGACCACACTTTGAGAACCACGGCTGCAGCGAGCCCTTGCACCAGCCAAAGAATTCTGTGTGACACCAGGGCGCAGGCAAGACCCAAACCTGTCATTCCATCTCCTGTCAAACACTCCCAGATGCCATCAGGTGGATGCCACCTCATGGCAACCCCATGCATGTCAGAGTGAAAATATGCCCCACACGGTTTTCTTCCAAGATCAGCAGGCCCTTCTCCCAGGGCACCTCTGGGTGGACGCGGATCACCACCCCTTCAGTGAGCAGCCAGTGCACTAACCACTGGAGCTGCCCAGGAACCCCCTGTCCAACATCAGCTCCCTCTTCGTCTGTAAGTCTGTGCAGCCCACGAGAAAGCTGTGGCGGCACCGAATTCCACGGTGTGTGGCTTCTGTTGTGATCACGGCATTTCTCGCTGGCTTCAGCTTTTTCACTGGAGGGAGCAATGACGCTGCAGCGACAATGGCCTTCCCGGTGAGGATTAATTGTGTGTGAAGTAAATAATATGTCATAAAAATGCCTGGTTTCCTTTCCAGTCACCAAGCAGAGATTATTGCATCTGCACAGGAGCTGAGGACTGAACGCTTCTCCAGAGCTCACTCCGCTCACCAGCGCATGTGGAAAAGCCCTCTCAGCAAACTGCTGAGTAAACAACACGTGTTTAGAACACCCCAGTACACAGGGTTTGCACATTCCTGGGTGGTGCAAAGGGTTAACACACTCAGCTGTCAACTGAATGATTGGACATTCCAGTCTACCCAGAAACAGCCTGGAAGAAAGCCCCAGCAATCTACTTCGAAAAAACTCAGCTACTGAGAACCTTCTGGAATACAGATCTACCGGACACACATGAGTCACCATGACTCACAGTTGACTTGGCAGCAGCGGGGCGGTCTATCAGGGCGGGTCAGAGGGCACTGAGGTGCCTAGAATTGGGTACTCACTGTCAGGGTCTGCAAGCACAACAATGCATTGCTGTGTCCTGATGCCACAGAGCTTTGTAAACTCAGACGCCCACTGTCCTGCACCAGCCAACGCTCAGGGCCTAAGGAACAGGTCATACCTGGAGGGGCTTCTGGAGTGGGAAAAGGCTCTGGAATGGGCCATGCGTGAAGGACCCCCGGAGTGGGCCACCCCTGAAGGGCACAGGCCTCATGTCATCATTTCAGACAGTCTTGCTGGCCTGAAATCATTATTTCTGAGCTGAAAACGAACAGCATTCATGGTACAAATGAAGTACGCGTGAGGAAGGTGGCCACCAGAAGTAAAACCGATCATCTGGGGGAAAAACGTGCAAATGGACACGAACAGGCGACTGTGCGACAGCCACGTGCACTGAGCACGTGAGCTGGTGTGCAGGTGAGTGAGCCCACTCCTTCCCCTGCGAAGGCGGAGTCACACGTCACCTGCACTAAGACAATCGCTGCCCTCGTGTACGATGTGCTCAGACTGGTAACCCAAAGGAAGCGCCAGCACGCTGTGACCCAGGCATGAGGGTCCCCTGACAAATGGCCATGACCAGTCCCCACCCTCATCCCAGGGAGAGGGAAGGTGTGATAACGGGTAGAGTTAATTAGAGGACAGCGAAGACGTGCTCACTGTCAGCCGGACAAAGGCTGTCCTCAACAGACCAGGGGAAAGCTGGCTTCCACTCAAGAGTTCTGCGTGATTTCTATTTGCACTTAGAGATTACAGAGAAAAGGCTTCCTCAGGCTTTAGCCCCTGGATCTACAGCTGCAAATAAAAGTTAGAGAAATGAAAATGTCACACCACAGGCCAATTATCCTCCCCCTGAGGGCTCGAAGAGTGGGCTCCAAGAGGTGCCAGGCTGCCTACAGCAACTGGGAGGCCTCCTTCCCTGGGCCAGGCTGTGCCAGCAGGGGCCGGGAGGAAGCCGGGCAATCAGAAGCTGCAGCTCCAGCTGCCTCTGCAGCCCGGCGTAGCAGGTTACGGAGAGCACGGACGAGGCAGGCCCCTCCGATGGGGGACAGAGCGCTCTGAGAATGAAAGCCAGCTGTCTGGGACTGTTGTTGGGAGAAGCATGCCTCTCGAGGTCAGCCAGCAAAATCCTATGTCACTGCTGAAGCAGCGTGTGACACTGAGCTGCCATGGAATTGGTCTCCAATCGATGGGGACTCCAGGCACGACTGAAGGAAACGCGGCCTGTGACCCACACGCTTTTCATCAGTTGGTTTTCAGAAGTGACCCCCAGGCCTTTCTTCCTCGTCTGTCTTAGGCTGGAAGCTCCTGCTGAAACATGGTCAGCGTCACAGCAACAAGCAAACCTTCACTGACAGGTGGGTGATGGCCGTGGGAGGTGCCCCGACTGGGAACTGGACCCAGTCTCCTGCTCAGAAGGCGATGGTCCCACCACTGAATCACCACGGCTTCCTGGAGAAACACACAAGCTGTTTTTTGACTGAGATCTGAGCAAGTAGTGGGGGAGAGGAGCGGCAAGAGTGGGCCGGCAGAGCAGGAAAACTTGTATCTGAACTTCTCACGATGACACCCTGACATGTATGCCTCCACAGAATTTTTAAAAATAACTTTATTGTGCTCTAAGTGAAAGTTTACAATCCAAATCAATTTGTCACACAAAAACTTGCACACACACTGCTGTGTCACTCTAGCTGTTCTGCCCACCCTGTGACAGCACACTCCTCCTTTCCACCGTGTATTTCCCGTGTCCATTCAGTGAGCTCCTGTCCCCCTCTGCCCTCTCATCTCATCTCTGGGCAGCAGCTGCCCAGTTAGTCTCACGTGTCTCCTTAAGCCAAGATAAACGTGCTTTGCTAGAATCACTTTATGAGTTATGGTCAAGTCTAATCTTTGTCTGAAGAGTTGGCTTTGGGAGTAGTTTTAGTTCTGGGCTAACAGACAGTCTGGGGGCTGTGTCTTCCAGGGACCCCCCAGTCTACTGGGCCATCAAGCATGGTCTTTGTAACAGAGTTTGAGTTCTGCACCCCATTTCTCTCCCACTACGTCAGGGACCCCATGTTGTATTTGTTGGGGAGAGAATGGCGTGAGCACTCCCTGTAGGGTAGTCACTGGTGGTGACTGTCACCATTTAGTTCTTCGGGTCTCATGTTGCCGTAGTCTCTTAGGCTCCTATTTTCCTTGGGTCTTTGATGTCTTTCATTCTCTTCTGCTCCAGGTGAGTCTGGAACAAATCGATGCTTTGATAGCTGCTTGTTAGCTTTGAAGACACTAGACTCCACTCACCAAAGTGGTGTGCAGAACAGTTTCTTAAAAAGCTGTTTCACCAACTGACTTAGATGGCCCCTGAAACCATGGTCTCTAGACCCCTGCCCCTGCTACTCTATCCTTCAAAGTGTTAGGCTATATTTAGGAAACCGCTTAGCTTTTGGTTTAGTCCAGCTGTGCTGATCTGTTCTACTGTGCACTGTCCCTTCCTTCACATAACCCAATTCCCGTCTACTATCTAATCAACAAATACCGCTTGCCCTCCTTCTTTGCCCTTGTAACCATCAAAAACTGTTTTCTTCTGTTCTTAAAACTTTTCTTGATTCCCTGTAATAGCGGTTTCATATAATTTGTCCTTCTGTAACTGACTAATTTCACTCAGCACAATGTCTTCCAGACAACTCTAAGTTATGAGGTGCTTACTACGATCATCAGTGTTCTTCATCTTTGCCTAGTGCTCCACTGTGAATACACCATAGTTTGTTTATCTGTTCATCTGTTGTTGGGCACCTAGGTTGATTCCACCTTTTTGCTATTGTGGCCAATACTGCAATAAAATTGGCCTTCATGTATCTATTCCAGTGATAGCTCTTAATTCTACCAAATACATTCCAAGTAGTGGGATTGCTGGATCATATGGTATTTCTATTTCTAGCTTTTTAGGGAAGTGCCAAATTGATCTCCAAAGTGAGTGCACCATTTAACATTCCCACCAGCAGCACAGAAGTGTTCCAGTTTTTCCAGAGCCTCTCCAACACTTATTATTTTGTGTTTTTTTGACAAGTGCCAGCCTTGTCGGAGTTAGAAGTTATTTTGTTGTTGTTTTAATTTGGATTTCTCTAATGGCTACAGAGAAATCCTGGTGGCATAGTTAAGTGCTACATCTGCTAACCAAAAGGTTGGCAGTTCAAATCTGCCAAGTGCTCCTTGGAAACTCTGTGGGGTGGTTTTACTCTGTCTTATAGGGTTACTGGGAGTCAGACCTGGCTTGACGGCACTGGGTTTGGCTTTTGGGAATGAGTAATGAGCATGAGCTCTTCCTCCTGTGTCTATCAGCCACCAAATGTCTTCTTTGGTGAAGTGCCTGTTCATCCCCTTTGCCCATTTTTCAGCTGGGTTATTTGTCTTTATGTTGCTGAGGTTTTGCAGTATCTTATAGATTACAGAGATTAGACACTAGTTGGATTTGTTGTAGTCAAAATTTTTTCTCCAGTCCATAGGGTGTTTTTTTTAATCTTTGACTCTTTGAATAAGCATAACTGTTCGACTTTTAGGAGTTCTCAGTTATCCATTATCTCTTCTGGTGTTTGTGCATTGTTAGTAATGTTTTGTAGTCTCTTTATGCTGTATATTAAGGCTCCCAGATTGTCCTTATCTTTTCTTCCATGATCTTTATTGTTTTAGATTTGATATTTAGATGTTTGATCCATTTTTGTGTATGCCTTGACAATCAGACCTTGTTTCATTCTTATGCAGATGGATATCCAGTTATGCTAACACCATTTGTTAACGAGACTGTCTCCTCCATAGTTTATGGACTTTGGGCCTTTCTCAAATATCAGCTGCTCACAGGTGGATGATCTTATGTGTAGATCCTCAATTCAGTTCCATTGGTCTATGTATCTGTTTTTGGACCAGTACCAAGCTGTTTTGACTACTGTGGCAGTGTAATAGGTTCTAAAGTCAGGTAGTATGAGGCCTCCCACTTTGTTCTTCTTCTCCAGTAATGCTTTATTAATCTGGGACTTGCTCCCTTTCCATATGAAGTCAGAGATTTGTCTCTCCACCTCATCAAAAAATGCCATTGGAATTTGTATGGGGACTGCATTATATCTTGAGATCACTTTGCGTAAAACAGAGATTTTCACAACGTTAGAGGTTTTCCTAGCCATGAGCAAGGCAAGTTTCTCCACTTATGTGGGTCTCCTGGTTACCTGCAGCAGTGTCTCCACAGAGTATGTTTTAAAAAAATTATTGGGAGGAAGAAAAAGACCTCCTAAAGAAGCATACTGCGCTTAAGTGGCGGAAAGGAAATAGAAAGCCTGGAAGAACTACAGGGTAAGTGAGAAATACGGAGGCGAGACAAAGCTCAAGTATGAGGTTATTGTCTCTGCCGTTACCCTGACAGGGCTGGGCACTGGGACAAATCAGTGGTTAGTCAAGTCCATTTGCATAAACAGCTCAACCTAACAGCCAGCTGCTCATTTCATAGACGGTTTCTGAGAGTGTAAATAAATCATGTATTCCCTTTAAAAACTGTAATGTATAATATGCTAAGCAGCTTGGAAAGTTTCTGGGGAGAAATGATTGGGGCTGTGATGGCCTAGGCTGCCTCCATCACCCTCATTGCTTCAGAGGGCTGTGACACTTCACTCTCACATAGGAAATGATCTATTCCCAAGTGTGGCGCCGACAAAGCAATGTCACAGCCTGCCAGCTGTGATGTCCAAGCACCAAGTTAATGGCCATCTCCACTTTAACCTGTCAGTCCACTCAGGATGAATAATGCTGCCCTCCCCTGCCCAACCCCCAGCATGATGAATTACGCATCGGCTACCTGGTCTTCTGGTCCAAGTCACATATCAAAAAATAAAATCAGAAATAACGTGAGGTCAAGAGCTTATTTTCAAACCAGGGCCCCCTGTGTTGGGCCGGGCAAATTAAAAAAAAAAAAAATACAGAAAAATGCAAGAGGATAAATATTCACTGTGTGGTTTGGATGGAATTTGATTATTTTTCCACTCTTCATTCATTACAAAAAGGGATGACATTATTAGGAGAAAATCGTCTCTGTAAAATTGGCTTTAAATATATTGTCACCACGACTGGAATAAATATAAACATGCTACCATTTCCATTACATATACAATAGTCCATCATGGTGCTGACAGCCTGGCTACAAGTCTCCTAATTCTTAAATGACTTTTGATTTCTTAGTGTAAAGGGGACATTCAACAGCTTAAGAAGAAGGTCTTCCCCTTCCGCACTTTAAGACTGGGAGTGGGGAGATGGCAGTGACTTCTAAGAAGAGGGTTTGGGAAATCGCTCTAAAGACAGAGCTGGGTCCATGCAAGAAGCACGGCTTTGTCCCCTCAACTACCGCCCAAACAGCTGCATCTATTAGAGAAACAGTATGTACTTCATCTGGAACCCTGGTGGCATAGTGGTTAAGAGCAATGACTGCTAACCAAAAGGTTGCAATTCAATGTGTGAGACTACTGCTATAAAGACTTAAAAATGGACTTCTGTAAAGAAGAAAAGACTCCAACAGCTACAAGAGTGGGAGGGAGACAGAGGCATGTTCATAGGAATTTGGTTAGGTGACAGGAGTGACAGCACGCAGTAGAGGGCAGATCAGCATAACTGGACTACACCATAAATCCAAAGGTTTTCTAAACTCAACCTGATAATTCAAAAGATATAGTAGCAGAGACAGGGGTCTGGGGACCATGTTTTTAGAGGACATCAAGGTCAATTGGTCTTTTGCTAAGAGAGTCTTCTGCACACCATATTGGTGAGTGGTGTCTGGGGTCTTCAAACCTGGCAAGCTGCTATCTGAGGAACACCAAACAGTCCCAACTCATCCAGAACAGATGTCAACTGAGAACATCAAAGACACGAGGAAAATGAGCCCAGGAGACAGAAGGACCCATGTGAATGGGAGACTGCATCAGTGTGAGACCAGAAGAACAAGATGGTGTCTGGCCACCACCAAAGGTAGCCGTCATGGGGGACACAATGTAGAGTCCCTGAGGCAACATGAGAAAATGAGGTGTGCGGTTCAAGAACTAGACTAAAAGACCAGAACTGAGGGTCTGACAGAGTGGAAGGTCCCCTGGGGACATGGCCCCTAGACTTGTTGCTGGCCCTGAACTGAGACCAGTACTGAGGTCAACTCTTCGGACAAGAATGGACTAGACTTGGGGACACAGTGTGAGCATGTGGTGTATGTACTTTATGGTTTTATACATTCACAAACGGTGATCCTACTCGTTTCTTTCTAGATGAGAGAAGAGAGGGCAGAGAGACGGGGACATGTGTTCGTTAAGAGAATACTAGAAGTAAAGAGTGAAAAGGAGGAGTGTGCTGTCACCAGGTGAGGAGGGCATGCAAAATTAATTTAGATTGTATACTTTCACTTAATCATTAAAAAAAAAAGGTCAGTCAGCAGTTCAAATCCACCAGCCGCTCCTTAGAAACTCTATGTGGTAGTTCTAGCCTGTCCTGTAGGGTCACTATGAGTTGGAACTGACACAAAGCCAGCAGGTTTGGTTTGGTTTTCTCATACCTGATCTACAATAAAGTCAGAGAAAAGCAGAACCAAGCTCTACAGCCTCTGGACCTACCTTGACAGATGGGCAGGTTGTCCCACGATCCATCATCTCGACATAATGAAACCAAGTTGTAGAGGTCAGGGTACCGGATCTTGAATCCTTCATGACAGGTGATGATCAACTTATCTCCGTGTCTGTATGTCTTGTTACGAATCTCAGCATCTTCAATTTGAGGGATACGGCAATCTGAAATTTTGTAAGACATCCACATTATTATAACACAAATGGTTAAGGGCTCTGCCACCTGCCAAAACGTTAGTGGACTGAACTGACTCCAGAAAAGACAGCTTTCAGTGCAGTCAGTGGGACAGAGACACACTGCGCTGACAGTGCTTGTTAATTTTAATCTGGATTCTAGACTAACAGCTATGCTTTTTGAGGAAAAGACGTTTTTCCTGGGTGTGAAATTATATATCCCAAGGGGTCTTAACCAAGTGACCATCTGTATTCCTCAAAACATATGTACTCAGGAAGAAAGCTGTCTGAGCGTTGTGGCCAACAAGATATTTCTGCAAGACAGACACGGAAAACACATGCAAGCAATGTGGGACTGTGACGTAAGCACCCTGAGAAAATATCTGTAATCACCAGTGACACTATTCATAACCAGAGTACAATTATTACAATATCTGTCAATTTTCCTGTAATTCCCCTCCCTCTGGTTTCTCTTTCAGCCCAAAAGAATACTTGCGTGACGCAACTGCCCTAAGACTACTTGGTTCCATTTTCGAGGGACTATGTAGTTTTCCAGCTGCAACTGTTTGAGACCTCTAATAAACCCCTCTGACTTAACTTGAAACCACATTCCAGGCTTTCTCTACTACAGAACCCACCCAGAGGGGCCCTGAAAGACAGGCCCTGTGATCGAATCCCCAGAGGTCAAAGCCTTAAAAACCCCGTGGAGCAGTTCCACCCTGCAACTAGTTCTACACGGTTAGAATTTAAAACAGTTGTGATGGAGAGCTTCACCAGAGAGGTCTTCTACTGAAACCTGATCTCAGCCTACAAAGCAGCCTAGTCCGATGGTACCTCATTTACCAAGGAGCTCAGGTCCCAAGGACAAGGACCAGAGCCTGCTTCACAGGAGTTAAGAGGAAGAGGACGCTCTGAAACACACAGAGATAGGATGAAATCACAAACAGAACTTTATTTCTGCCTGTGACACCTCACACAGCACAGGCGACCTTATGAGAATTGTGGAAATAAGTGAGGGACAACACGGGCTGGGGTGAACCAAGGGTCCCCATCCATGCGACGCCTTACTGTGTCTGAATAGCACAAAACAGGAGGCAGCATGAGTGGCTGGTCCTCAGGGCCAACCGATCTGCCCCTCGGCCTGCCTGGCAGGAAAAGAAGTGAGCGGAGAGGTGGGGGCCGAACGGGAGGCCGAGCCGTGGTCAACTCCACAATTAGCATTTCCCATCCACCTTATGTGTTTCTAAAATGATAAAGTACAAAGCAGCACATACTATATTGCCAATATCACAACAGTCCAGAGCAAACAACTCTGGTCGTAAAAACAGACCAAGAGCTGAAGGCTGGTGTGTGAGAGAGAGGGGGCAAGGTGCGATTCAGGAATAGGGCACTGGAGGGCACCGAGCCCAGGCGGCAAGTGACCAGCAGAGAAAATGCATGCCTTCCCATTAACTGCTTCTGAGCACTATTTGGAAACAGCCCAGCAGCACAGTGGCTGAGAGCTCGGCTGTGAACCCAAAATTCTGCAGCTGGAATCCACCAGGTGCTCCTTGGAAACCCCATGGGCCCACTCGATTCTGTCCTGCTGGGTGGCTAGGAGTTGGAATCAGCTCCATGGCAATAGCTTTGTTTTCTTGTTTTTTAAACTCTGCCTACTTGCAATTCAGTACAGAGGCCACTCCAGACCTTGCCACTAAGTAGGGCCCCGGCGCCCCCTGCTTCCCTCCCCACCCTCCTGAACCCCTGTCCTATTATCCTACGATCCCGTCTGGGTTTGTCCCAGTGACCAGTGTGTCTCTCTCCGTCACTCACTGGCACATCTCTGGTTAGTGCTTCTTGGTTTCACCTGGTGTCGGTGCTTCTAAGCTTGAGCTCTTGATTCCTGCTTTCATGGGCAGGGGGCCTGGACCTGGAGTCCCCTTAGTGCTGCAACAGTAACATGCTCGGCTGCTAACTGAAAAGCTAAAGGTTCGAGTCTCCCCAGAGGTGCCTCAGAAGAAAGTCCTGGTAACCTACTTCTGAAAACTCAGCCACTGAAAATGCCATGGAGCAGAGTCCTATTTGGACACACATGGGGGGGCCATGAGTTACAGCTGGCTCAGTAGCAACCAGTTTGGTTCAGGTTAAGGTCCTGACCTACAGACGGTTTGTGTTCCAAGTTTCTTGGCTCTTAACTTTCGGAAACAAGAGGGAGTCCAAGAAGAGTGCTTTGGCAACCACAGAAACGTCCATGCTTTAAAAGACAATGGATTTCTCAGCCACTCCCAAATGCCTGGTGAATCCGTAACAGGGCTGAAATAGTATCCACAGGAACCCCAACCTCTATGCTTCAGGCTCGCAGTACTGAGGGGGCGAGTCTTTGGACCCTGACACAGCTGGTAGGGTAGAGGAAGAGCCATGGTTGATGGTGGATGGCTCTGGTGGCTGGGAACATTGGTGGCTTCAGAGAGGGCACATCCCAGGAACAATAATCCCCAGTGCCGTTGGCACTGCGATTATGGGGGAGCCACCAAGACTCTAAGGACAACAGGCTCCAGGAAATGAAATGTCAATGGTAAGCAGGGGTCTTCCCTGGCAGATGGACCCCAGCAGCTGGGAGGGGAGGGGCGGTGGCCACTGTGTGCCTCCTTCAAAGTCACATGTTCATAAAGTCGGTCAGCCATGACCTCAGTGTTTGTTACCACCTGTGGCATCCCTGGGGGGTACAAACAGTGAACACGCTGAGCCACTAAATTAAAAGCTGGCCTTTCAAGTCCACCCAGAAGTGCCTTGGAAGAAAGAAAGCTCTGGCACTCTAAACCAAAAAGACCAAACCCAGTGCCGTCAAGTTGATTCTGACTTACAGCGACCCTATAGGACACAGTAGAACTGCCCCATAGCGGTTCCAAGGAGCACCTGGTGGATTTGAACAGCTGATCTTCTGGTGAGCAGCCACAGCACTTAACCACTACATCAGCAGAGTGGACCTCTCCAGTTTGACACCCGTGGGGTTGCCAAGAGCCAGCATCAGCTTGATGTCAACTGGTTCTGCTTACCACCAACAGCCCGAGAGCCTGGCAGCCTGGCTGCATCACCCCCTTCCTTGGCCACTCGTTCCACGCCTCCATCCTTCTGCGCACAGCTGGCAAAGCTGAAGTGCTGAGGGGAGCGTCTGCACTTCTGCAGAGAGTCTGCCCGTGCGCAGCCCCGCAGAGACCCACCAGCAGGCTCGCTGTGCAGCTCGGGCAGCTAACCGTCCCCCAAGGACGAAACCCGTCACGAATCTTTCCCTCTCTGTGGATCTCCATGTAGAGCGTCTAAGCTAGAGAGCTGTATTCTCATGTCAGTTTCACCACTCCTTGTGTCTCAGACAATGGAAAGCAGTTTTCTAACTTTCATGTTTAACCAGCAGTGTGTCTACTGGAGCAGCGGAAATCCTCCCCCACCAATCCCAGAATAATCCCAACTGGAATCACAAGATAATTGACAACTCTCTGCACAATACTGCTGCATTCCTTTTAATGGAAAATGTGAATTACATTTTTGCAATGTCACTATGCAGAAATTATTCACAGCAAATAAAACAAATTTATCAAGGCATCTGCCTGTAAAATCTTGGTTGTAAATAGATCCTGCAGCAGGAATTTATATGTCTTAAACAAGCTCTTCACAATTGACTTAAAAGTTATTCAAAAATTAGTTATATCCAGGAGATGACAGACAACAGACAGCAGAGTCAACGGGCAGAACTATCTCAGCCTCACGGCCACTGCCAACCAATAGCAGAATGTCTGAGCCTTGTTTCCAAGGCTAGTTTCCCACCACAGAACTAGGGTGCTAGAATGATTTGGCCCAATCACAACTCCGGGTTTCCATGAGCAGTAGTTGGGAACTCTTGCAGAGACTACGACCCAGTCTTCCTAAACCCAATAATTATGTACTCTGCTCAAAGAATAGTCACCATGGGGAGTGACCACGGGCCCATTTATCATGTGAGGGGAGCCGTGTTATCAACTAGGGAGTCAGAAGTTGGGAGTTCAAATCCTACCGAGGTAGAGAAAACAAAACAAAACAAAAAAACCAACCCACTGCTATCCAGTCGATTCAGACTCATAGTGACCTTACAGTGACCCTACAGAGCAGAAAACTGCCCCATAGAGCTTCCATGGAGTATCTGGCAGATCTGAACTGCTGATCTTTTGGTTAGCAGACACAGCAATTAACCACTGTGCCACCAGGATTTCCAAGGCAGAGAGACCTCGGCAAAACTCTCTGGGCTTTCAGCAGAGCCTCCAAGAGGGCTGTGTCCTGAGAGTAAGGAAGAACCCAATTAGACCACTCTAGCCTAAAGGAGACTCGGTGGTGCAATGGTTATGGGCTTGGCTGCTGACTGACAGGCTGGCAGTTCAAACCCACCAGCAGCTCTGTGGGAGATCTATTCCTGTAAAGATTACAGCCCAGGAAATCCTCTGGCGCAGTTCTACCTGCCCTACAGCGTCCCTGTGAGTAAGAATCAACTGGATGGCACAGAACAGCAACAGCAAAGCAAGACCTAGAACTAAAGCTTCAGGAGACAGTATCACCCACATGACACTGCAGTTTTTAACCCACAATGCCCAGCACCAAATCATCGCACCAAAAAAGGCTGAACTGGGAAGAACAGTGCCCCTGGGGTAGGTGGGTGTCTCAGCCAGGGTCTGCATCAATCAAAAGCCAGGAATGTGGGCTCTAAGTAAAGAAAGAATCCAGGATCCCAATGTCTGAAAACACACATGGAGTTTGCACCAATTCTGAAGTTTCAGAAAGAAACAAGATCATTTTCTAAAGCAGAAATTCTTCCAGCCGACAGAAGCCCTTTCAAACATACCGTCACTAAGAACTATAAAAAGTGTCTATTCATATCTGACTCTGTCATGTTGAATCAGGTCAGCAGTCAGAATTCACGGACATGAGGCATAAATGGGCAATTTCAGGACGGAACTGGAGGAGTACAGAAGGAGTCTGCCCACCTCTGTCATTCTGGTTGTGTCAGGTGCTGCCTGGTTACCCTCAACTCAATGGCAACCCAGTGCACAACACGATCAGAACACTGTGATCTGTGGCATGTTCGCTGGGTGATTTTTGGAAATAGGTTGCCAGGCCTTTCTTCCTAGTCTGTCTTACTTGGAAGCTCCGTGGAAGAGCAACATGTAAATGTCCTCTGACATACGGTGGAGGGGAGGGGTACTGTAACAACCAGGGTCCAATGTAATGAATACATAGAAAAAGGGACAGAAGATTCTAAGCCAGTCTCAGACATTTCCGCCTATGCACAAATTAAGTGAGTCCTAAGGGATACTCAGACATTTCTGCCTATGCACAAATCCTAAGGGATACTGCAGCAACGGTAAGAGGAAAAGGAAGCTGTAAGGAGTATGTTCTACAGGTTGATTTACTTTTCTTTAAAATGTCAGGTATCTACAAAAATGAATCTGATTCCTTAAAAACTCCAAGTGTCAGCATCGACATTCCTCAAAAAGTGTTTTCAGGAACATGAGCACATGAACGCAGAAATTCACAATTCCCACTCACATTTTAAAGGTTCTGAAAGTCTTTCAGCAAAGAATCCTGTAACTAATTGCGTTTACGCCAGCCTTTGCACACGGTACATGTCCTCGTCTCTGGATTCCTTCATTCATTCATTCAGTGACTGGCTGGGCACCGACGGCATGCCTGGCACATTCTAGCGGCAGGGGTGCAGACAAAGTGGAGCATCGTCCTCTGAAGGCACGTGCATGTAGAGAGACTGCTAGCAGGCAAATTAACAGGTAAATGAGCCTGAAAATGACAGCCAGTGAGGAATGCATTGAACAGGGAGATACGACAGGGATCGACCTAGGGCCTCCCTCACTGAGGACAAGTAAGAAAAGCCTGAGGAAATGACCTTGACTAAGTCGAGCTCGGAATGACCACAAGATCCAGCCAGGTGCAGCCCTGGGAGGAGGATATTCCAGGCAGGGGCACAGCTCGTGCAAAGGACAGAGAAGAGGCTGGTGTTCACAGACATACAGTGAGCCAGAGAGAGATGAACAGGCCAGGTCACACAGGGCCTTAAAGGTTAGGGCTAGGAATCTGAGTTTCGTATTTCAGCGCAATGAGCAAGTACTGGAGCTTAATCGTAGGCCATGACATCTGACTTATATCCTAAAAGGGTTTGCCATGGAATCCTGACAGATCTCCTACTGAGTTACCGCTGTAGCTGTTGTGAGGCACCCTCCAGGTGGTTCCGAGTCGCAGTGTGACCCCACGTATAGCACTGCCCGGGCCCGCAACACTCTCACAACTCTTGTCAGGCTCGAGCCCGCTGCTACAGCCACTGGGTCAGTCTGTTCCGTGGAGGGTCTTTCTCTTTTCCACTGACCCTCCGCTTTGCCAAGCATGATGTCCTTCTCCAGGGACTAGTCCTTCTGGATTTACATGGCCAAAGTTTGTGAGATGAAAGTCTCATCATCTTTGTTTCAAAGGAACATTCTGGTTGTACTTCCTCCAAACAGATTCATGGATTCTACATCCTGGCCTCTGACCCCGTCACTGTTACTACTTGCTGGCCTCTGACCCCGTCACTGTTACTACTTGCTGGCCTCTGACCCCGTCACTGTTATTACCTGCTGGCCTCTCACTGCTACTACCTGCTGCCCTCGGACCCAGTCGCTGCTACCATCTGCTGCCCTCGGACCCAGTCGCTGCTACCGCCTGCTGCCCTCGGACCCAGTCGCTGCTACCATCTGCTGCCCTCGGACCCAATCATTGTTACAACCTACTGGCCAACAAACAAATCACTGTTACTACCTGCTAACCATCTACTGAATCACTAAAGATAGTCTTAGAAATTTCCAAAGACGGAAACCATACAGAGCAGATTTTCTGACTACAATGCAGTTACAGGAGAAATGCCTCACTAGAAAATCCCTGTGTGTCTGAAAACTAAATAAGACCTATCAAAATAACCTGTGAATCAAAACACATTAAACAAGAAAAACGAGAAAAATATTCTGACCTGAATAACAATGGAAACACTACATATTAAAACTTATAGTACACAGATAAAACTAAGACTGTAAATTTCCATCTGAGCATAAATGCATGAAAAGAGAAATAGCTGAAAATCAAAAATACGCATCCTGGAATGGATTGCTCAAATTTTAAATATCCGTACTGGGTGGTTTCTTTTTCTTTCTTTACTACCAAGAAATACAAAGAACCATTAGACCATGAAACTCTGGTGGTTTTATAAATTACTGAGAGAGTAATTTAACCTGTTTTTTTGTGTCATTCTTTGTTTTTTCTGGTTGTTTTATGAATTTCTGAGAGAGAAGTATTTAAAGCTCTCACTGTCAGTGTGGATTTGACTTTCACCTATTAATTTCTACTTTATATATTCTGAGATATATTAAGCACATACAAATTCAGAATTTATTAAATGTTCAAATTAAAAACTTTCCCAGAAAAATTAGAGAGAAAAAAAAAACCCAGCAAGTATAGAATAAGTAGAAGAACAAGTATAATAAAGTACAGAACAAGTGTAATAAAATACAAAAGAACATCCATTAGAGAGAATCAATAAAGCCAAAAGTTGGTTCTTCAGAATCAATGTAAGTCATAAATCACTGGTGAAATGGATCAAGAAACTAACAGGAACAGCATATACACAAAGTTAACAAAAATGACAGGCCCTACATTAAAAATAATAACAGGATGTTATAGACAATGTTGGAGGAACCCTGGAGGCTCAGTGGTCACACATCCGGCTGCAAGTTGAAAGGTCGGTGGTTCACACCTACCAGCTACTCTGCAGGAGACAGATGTGGAGGTCTGTTTCCCTAAAAGTGACAGCTTTGGAAATCCTATAGCGCATTTCTACTCTATGCAGTTACTGTTAAATCAGAACAGACTTGATGGTAACAGGTTTACAAACAACTCTGCACAAAGAAAGCTGAAAATTCTTTCAAAAAGAAACTACAACTCACCAAAACTGACACAAGAAAAAACAGAAAACAGTTACAATCCTACAACTATTAAATAAATTGGATCCAAAACTAAAAACCATCCCACAAAGAAAGCTCTAGGCCTAGGTGGTTTCACCTATGAATTCCACTACACATGTAAAAAAGAAATAGTTTATTCCTACACAAAATCTTTGGGGGACTGAAAAAGAGGGACAACAACTTGTTTTATGAGTGCAGCACAAGGCCAATTCATTTTAGCAGCATAGACGTAAAACTCATAAAATATTAGCAAACATAATCCAGCAGTAAATAAACTTGGCCAAATATCATAACTGGATTCATTTCAAGAAAGCTAGGCTGATTTAACATGTGACAATCAACCAATATAACTCACTAAAATGATAAAATAAAGGAGAAAAAATGATCTCAATAGATGCAAAAGAAGCACTGGTTAAAATTCAACACACACTCACGGTATTAAAAAAAAAAAGTCTTAGCAAGCTAAGAATAACAGGAACTATCCTTAATATAATAAAGAGTAACTTTTTAAAAAAACTTACAGCAAAAATGTTGAAAACCATTGATTACATTTGAGATTGGGAACAAGACAAGGCTTGTTCTATTCATTATTGCAGTGGTGGTGTGATTCAAAGCAAAAATGCAATAAAAGAAATATAAGGTGTTAGGATCAGAAATGAACCATATACAGCATGGTCATGAATGTGCTGAAAGCATCCCAAAATTTATATAGATAAATTGTAGACATTTATATACAGTTTAGACATTTTATAAATGAGTTAAGTGTGGATGCATTTTTATCTTCCAGAAATGAAAAATACTACCAGCATCAGAATATTTTAAATAGCTATGCATAAATCTAAAAAGTATGTAAGATCTTTATATAAAAACTACAGAACATTACTTAGAAAAAATTTTAAAGATCTAAATTGATAGCAGGATACTTCACATTGTTAGATTAGAAAATTCAGTACTAAAAGGCATCCTTTTCCCAAAATGTATCTGTAAATGTAATACAATCATATTAAAAACTGAAGCTTTTTTGACAGTTGGCCTTTGTTTCTAAAATTTACCAGGAAATGCAATGGCCAAGAAGAACTCTGCCATCCTTGAAGAAGTAGAACAGGGTGGGAAATCTACTCTACCAGAATTCAAGACTTATTAGAAATCTATAGTAATTAAAATAGTCTAGTATCAACGCATATACAGAAAAGCAAGTGCATTGAACAGAATACGGAGTGCTGAAATAAGACATCTGTCTTATGAAAAAGGTAGTGCTGGGGAGCACGGGGTAAAAAGGCACCTCAATCAACAGTGCTGGATGATCTCAGAAACCCAGATCCAGACCAAATGCACTATATAGCTAAATATAGAAGTCAAAACAATGAACTTCTGATAAGATATACAGTAAACTATCTTTGTGATGTCTGAGTAAGAAAACATTTTTTAAGCAAGTCAAAAAAATAAAAGTGTTGCTAAATCTGACTACATTAAAATCAAAATGTCTTGGGTATCAACAAATACAAGTAAGAGAGTAAAACTGTACGTCACGAAACAGGAAAAGATATTTACAACTCACAAAACTATCAAAGGGTTTGTATCTAATACATATAAAGAATGTCTACAAATCAACAAGAAGAAGACAACTCAAGAGATAAACGGGCAAGTAAATTAAACAGGCACTTACTTCCCAGGGCAGAATAACAAGCTGGTCACTAAATGTGATAAAAAGGTGCTCCACCTCATTACTCGCCAGGGTGATGTACATTAAGGCCATGAGATGCCACTAAATACCCACCAGATGGCTAAAATATTAACAATCCCAAGTGCTGGCAAAGGGGCCACTGGAATTGTGATATCCTGCTGGTGGGAGCTGGAGCCAGGCACGTGCTCCATCTCCTGGGACACAGCAGTTCTGCTCCGAGTGCCAGCAGAAGTGACCACACAGGTTCACCAAACCGATGTTCAAAACATTATTTACCAGAGATCTCTATGGGGTCAGAGTTGGGGAATAAACTCCATCACCAAGCTGAAAGTTCAAATGACGGTATAGTTATGTCATAAAAACCAAACCAGCTCCTTTGCCACAGAGCTGATTCCAACTCACAGCAACACTGCAGGACAGAGTGGAACTGCCCCACTGAGTTTCCAAGGAGCGCCTGGTGAGCCCGAAGTACCGACCTTTGGCTTGGTTTAGCAGCCGTAGCCCTTCACCACTGCTCCACCAGGGGTGTCCACCAGGGTAATAAAACAAAAAATAATAATAATAATAAAAAAGTACTCACGGCCATCAAGTCAACTTTGACTCATAGCAGAGTAGCACTGCCTCACAGAATCTCCAAGGAGCACCTGGTGGCTTTGAACTGCCAACCTTCTGGTGAGCAGCCACAGCTCTTAACCACTATACCACCAGGGTAAAAGAACACTATAAGAGAAATAAAAAAAAAATAACCATCCAAATCTATGGGCATTGAGTTGATTCCAACTCACTGCAGTAGCGGAAACGAATGCACTACGGCTACCCCAACAATCAGCGCGAAATTCACAAACCCGAAATAAACGGAGTCTTATGTAAAATAGCATTGACTCTGTAATTCCACTTACATAAAGAAAAAAGGCAGAAGTAAGTAATTTAAACTAGTATGATGGTTAGGGATGTGTGTTTCTGGGCAAACTGATCCCTAAAAGGTTACATCTGAGAGCATGGGGAAAAGCCTAAGGGGACTCTCGGCATGTCGGTGGTGTTCCATGTCTTCCTTTGGTGGTGATGTGGTGTTGCTTTGTGATAATTCACTGGATGGTTCTGCTTTGTCTGGAGTGGTTTTTAAGATACATTTCTATATATTCAATATATTTCTATTATTCTTCATATTTCTACGTAGTGCACAAACCAGAAAAAGGTTGAATGAAGAGAAAGGAAACAAAAGAATAAAGAGAAAGGAAGCAAAAACTCATCTGGAAAGAAAAAGAAAGTTCAACACAGAGGCACCGATCCGCCTAGCTAAGCCAGGAGCTTCCAGTCCTGAGAAATAATACGGTTTAACAGGATGTTGCAGAAGGAACACCTAAGCTTATGGGGCTGGTATTTACATTTTCAAAAGAAAAATAAAAACAACCTTAATTGCTTACCAGAAAATTCTCAGAAGGCAATTTGACTTGTAAAGATTTTGAGATTTGAGATTGTTGGAGACACTGAGTTTGGGTTTACGGAGCTCTGAACCAGAGGACAACCTACCAGATTTCTTGCTTTTCCATTGATAAATACCACTATGATTATTTTATCTTTAAGGAAACCCGAGCTCGCCTCCCACCTTCTGAAAGTAGCCTCGTTGCGGACACAAGGGTGTGATCTAAAGCCTCCTGTAGCCAGAAGAGAACTCCCAGGGAAGACGCAAGGTAGCATTTCAAACGCCGTCCTCGCGGTCTGACTGATGATGGGCAGGCCCTGGCTCTGCCCCACGTCTCGATCTTCTGCTTGCGGGGCAGCAGAATCATCTGGAGCTGTCTGCTGCATTCAGAGTCCTGCCGGCCGTTCAAACTCACCCCACAGCTTCAGGGAAGGCAGATCCGACAATCTCCTTCTGTAGTGGCTAAGTGCTATGGCTGCTAACCAAAAGGTCAGCAGTTCAAGTCTACCAGACACTCCCTGGAAACTCTATAGAGCAGTTCTGCTCTGAACTATAGGATCCCTGTAAGTCAGAATCAGCTTGGCAGCGATGGGTTTGTTTTTTTGGTTATTGGCAGTTCAAACCAACCCAGCTGCTTCAGGTGAGAACGACGTCGCAGTTGGCTTCCATAAAGATTACAGCCTACAAAATCCTCTGGGTCAGGTCTCCTCTGTCACATATGGTCACCATGAGTTGATACTGACTCGGTGGCACCCAGCAACAATGACGACATTGCATTAGCCTAATCTCTGGGTGATGCACACAGTTAAGGTACTGGATGGAGGTGTGAACCGTGTAAGGAGGTTGTTTTTGTTTGCTAACCAAAAGCTGGCAGTTCAAATCCACCAGTTGCTCCTTGGAAAACCTACTCTGTCCTATACGGTCACTATAAGTCTGAACCAACTTGATGGCAATGGATCTGGTTTGATACAGAGGCACCCAGGGAAAAAAGAAAGGCCATCTACATCTTAAAGATCACAGCTACTGAAGCCCTTACGACAGTTCTACTCTGCACATACATGGTCACCTTGAGGTCAAACTGTCTCCACGGCAACTGTGTTTTTTTGGTTTTGTTTTTTAAGTAGCATAAATATCTCCAAGAGTGGGTCTGGGAAAGGGCATTCCTAACATGCCTCCTCAAGGCAACTCCCATGACATCAACCTGCCTCATGGGACATGGAAAGCCAGTCTGGAGTTGAAGGGACTGCAAACAGCACTCAAATTGCAAAGCTGGTTCAGAATCCAACAAGCCCTGGTCCACCCCCTACCACTGCAGACAAATGCCACCATAAGGAACAGAATCCAATCCAATCAGGCTTGCAGACACCTCTGCAAGCTGATACCTGGCGCTCTGCAAACCAAGTACAGGGCTCTGAGGAGCTCTGAATTTCTGGGTGTGGGGCCACGGTCAGTCCCAACACATGACAGCATGAGCTAAGACTCCTGTGGCTGTAGCCGTACATTCTTATAAGCAGCCACCCAAATTCCAGGTCCTTTCACTCCAGGCTCTAGGGTTGCCGTGAGTCAGATCTGACTTGATGGCATTGGGTTTTCAGTTGCTGGCTAGTGAACAGCTGCTTTCTGGGGCATCTCCAGCATCAGCTGAGTGTCTAAGCTTGCCAACAGTTGTGCTGCACCCCCCTTTACACAAGATCTGACGAGGAGCTGTATTTGTGCTGGTGGCTTTCATTGCTGTCCTCCATTTACCTACTAAATCTGTGACTTCAAATGACTCCTCATCCCCCGAGTGCCTGGAGAGAAACGCTGACATCTCAATATTGGCCTAAATTGGAAGAATAGGAGATACAGCCAGTAATGGAAGGGGGGTGGGAGACGGCATCTGTTGTATCGATTCCAGCTCATGGCACCCTCCTGCGTATGAAACCAGCACACTGCTCCACAAAGTTCTCAATTTTTTCAGAAGCAGAGCACCAGGCCTTTCTTCCAAGGTGCCTGTGGATGGATTCAAACCTCTAACCTCTCAGTTACTAGTCACATGAGTTAACCACTGCACTACCAGGGACTCCCGGGTGTCATTCGGACTTGCTCTCCACTCTAACGGGGGCTTGAGGGCCCTCATCCCTGGCAGACCAGCTGTCCTAGCACAATGACGTTAACCAATCATTTCTGTCACTAGCCTTTGCTCCATCTATCCCTACCTGGCCTGCCCTTACTGCCTTGGTATTTTTTTTCTTTTCCCCTTTCAAGTCATGACTACCTTTTAGTTAAGGAATTTTTTTTAAGAACAAAAATCAAACTCATGGAGAAGCCATGGGGAGCAAGTATAGGAGAGCAGTGACTTCTGTTTACAGAAGCATGAATAAGGAACGACAATAATCCAGGGACAGGTAGAGAAACTCCTTGCTCCTCCCCTCTTACAAGATGGAAAGTGAGAGAGAAATATCTTAGGGAAAGACACAGCAATGCCTGCCCTGGTGGGTATAGGCTGCTGCTTCTGATAACCCATGTCTACGGCAATTGGAAATAAATTATAGATGACAGAGAACACACATGAGAAGAAAAAGTTCTAAATAAAACCTGTTTAAAACATCCACCTGTTCTGGTCAAGTCACAGAGGCTGGGAGGAAATTCACCTCAATACATGAGTCACTAGGGAAACCCTGGTGGCGTAGTGGGTTAAGTGCTACATCTGCTAACCGGAAGGTCAGCAGTTCAAGTCCTGCCAGGTGCTCCTTGGAAACTCATTGGGGTGGTTCTACTCTGGCCTACAGGGTCACTATGAGTTGGACCCAATTCAACAGCAGTGATTTTTTTTGCTTTTTTCTTGAAACCTGCCTGCGCTCCCCAGTTTTAACGAGTAACAGAGACACTGGCCAACTTCACCACCAGCATTAGCTTATGAGTCAAGCTGAATCTTTTAATTAAAATTTTATAACGTACTAGTAACACTCCAAGTCACACTGCACCTTTTCCCTAAGAATCTCCAAAAACCCCTCTTAATGTCAAATTACTCGTTTACAGAAATTCCAATCAAATCTATGGGAGCCAATATTATTTCAGTAGGTAATTAAAAATGGCGCTAGCAGAATAAGTGACCTTTTCCCTGATACACTGGGCAAGGCACTGGGAAAACAAGGGGTTAAGTATGGAGCGGTGGCCCACGGAGGCCACGACTGTCAGCCCTGCCCATGTTCCAGGCTGCCTTTACCAGCGACCAGGCAGGGAGGGAGATGGAGCCAATGTGCAGGTTTCTGGCATCTCTGGTGGCACGCTGACGTTCCCTGGGGAGCTCTGAAGGACATCTAGGCTGGGACTCCCCCCGACTGCGGCCTCAACAATTAAAACACAGTCACCTGCAGTGGGTTCCAGGCATTCTTACTTTTAAACGTTCCCCAGCTGAGTCTGAGATGCAGCCGGAATCACAGGCCACCAGCGTGGTCAGAGCACTAAACTAGGAGTCTCTGTCCCTGTTTTCCTGCCAGGTGACATGGGTTGGTCATTGGTCAGGTTCTGCATCTGCAGAATGGCGACACTGACATTTTCCTGATTCTCCAACCAAATCCACACCCTTGAGTCATTCCCGCTACCTGCAGGCACCAGGGCAGACCTGTCCCATAGTGCTTCCTTACGGAACCAGGTCACCTCTGTCCTCCCGGGGAGTGGCTGGTGGGTTGAAATCCTCAACCTTTGGGGTTCACAGCTGAGCACCTTAACCTCTGCACCACCAGGGCTCTGATTCTAAGAACTGTCCCCTAGGATCTTGGCTTTCACACCAGAGGTCATGTTTTCTTCCTCCTTGGCCAGCACCATGAGACCATCTCCCTGCCTCAGTGGGTCCCAAATCCTTTTATGTCTGAGAGTCAGCCAGCAGTTGCATGGATGGTTTTTAAAGGCAGCTTCCTTGGCCCCAGCCTACACTCCGGAGGCCTAAACATGCACTTTCACAAGCAGCTGATGCAGGTAGCTCTTGGCACACACTTTGGGAACCAGGGGCCTTCTTGAGTGACAAGGTCAGCTAAGGAGCCTGACTGCTGCAGCCACATATTTTGCTCCAGAATCTGGGGATCACAGAGGTCTTGGTTTACATCACAGAAACACATGGTGTTGGTAAGGTCACCAAGGGAACCGGATCTGCCATACACCAACAGCTCTCCCTGGCACCTGTGATACAAATCTAAGCTCTTTCTGGCCGCAGTGACATGAATACATCAATTCCTCCTGGCATCCTAGTCAAGGGGCTACAGCAGCTCAAACCCAATCAAAAACCAACTACCTACCTCCCCCTCCCATCTGTGACATCATCCCCTGCTTCTGCCAATAAAAAGCACCGCATAAAGGTATACTGGATCTTTCTCCACTCATGGAGACCAGACCGACCTGAACCCTCTTTAGAACACACTTTCCCTTAATAAACTTCATCATTTGCTACACAGACGATGCACTCTCCTGTGCTCTGGGGGAGGGGGAGCCCAGTTTGCCACCTGTCGGGGGACCAAGCTTGCTAGCTCAATCTCTGGAATCTGAATCAGGTCACTCGGGGTCTAATCAGCCACTTGACCTCGACCATGGGCAGACTGTTACCTCAGCGCACCTATAGCAAGATGTCTCCATAACGGGTTGTGGGCCTGGGGCTGTTACAGTGTGTCACCTGCTCCTGTCCGCAAGCCAGGTGAGAAAACTAATCTTCAGCCAGGTGAGATGATCATGTTAGAAAGCAGACTGGAGCCCAACTCTGCCAGTGACCACCTACGAGGCTCTGGGAAACTGAGCCTTCCTGTTCTTATCTGTTAAATAGGGGGTCCTGGAATGAATTACGAACTCCCCTCCCTCCACCACCCCTCCCACCCCCACCCCCTTGTCCCCGCTAAAAAAAAGGAAGTATCAATTTGGCTAGGCCACGAGTTCCCCTATTGCGTGACTGGCCATCGCTTTGTCATCTGGCCTGATTTTCCCTTGTGTTGTAAATCCCAGCTCTGTGACATTAATGAGGTGGGATAGGAAGAAGTTATGTTAAGGAGGTGAGACTCCCGCTACAGGACGGGAATGGTCCTGGACCGATCTCTTCTAAGACACAAATGAGAAGCGAGCAGAGAGGCAGGGGACCTCATACCACCAAGCAAGCAGCCCTAGGAACACAGCTCTTCCTTTGGACCTGGGGTTCCTGCTACAGAAGCCTCTAGGCCAGGGGAAGACTGATGACAAAGACCTTCCTACACAGCCAGTGGAGAAAAAGCCTTGCCTGGGAGCTGATGCCCTGAATCCGGACTTCTAGGTTACTTGACTGTGAGGAAATAGATTTCTCTGTTACAGCCATCCACTTGTGGTATTTCTGGCATAACAGTGCTAGATAACTGAGACATAGAACAAGCGGCATAGATGGCTGCAGAAATTAAAGAAGCTGTTAGCTGCCTCCAACACCACCCTCAGCTCGTGGCAATCTCGCGTGTTATCCAGTAGAACAGCTCCACAGGGTTTTTTTGGGCTGTAATCTATACGGAAGCAGGTTGTCAGGCCTTCCTTCCATAGAGCCACTAGGTGGGTTCAAACCATCAATCATTGGTTTAGCAGCTTATCACAAACCACATGTACCACCAAGGCTCCTTAATTAAAGAAGTACATTAAAGCATTTTGGTGCTGTTAGGTGCCATCGAGTTGGTCCTGACTCCTCGTGACCCTGTGTGTGACAGAAATAAACACTGCCCAGTCCTGCATTGCGCCCACAGTCACTGGTACACTTGAGCCCGTTGTTCCACCCACTGTGTCAGCCCATCTAGTTGCGGGTCTTCATCTTTTTCAATGACCCTCTGCTTTACCAAGCATGACGTCCTTCTCCAGGGATTGATCCCTCCTGACATGTCCCAAGTATATGACACAGTCTGTAGCTTCACCACTCTTGCTTCTAAGGAGCATTCTGGCTGGACTTCTTCTAGACAGATCTGTCTGTCCTTTTGGCAGTCCATGCTGTGTTCAATATTTGTCTCCAACACCACATTTCAAAGGCATGAATTCTTTTTGTCTTCCTTATTCATTGTCCAGCTTCTGCATGCATATGATGTCACTGAAACCATGGCTTGGGTCAGGTACACATTAGCCTTCAAGGTCACATCTTTATTTTTCAATGCTTTAAAGAGGTTTTTTTGCAGTAGATTTTCTCAAAGCATTGCATCTTTTGATTTCTTGACTGCTGTTTCCCTGGGTGTTGATTGTAGAACCAAGTAAAAAGAAAGCCTTCACAAACTTCATCTGTTTTCCGTTTATTATGAGGTTGTTTACTAATCCAGTTATGAGGATGTTTGTTTTCTTGATGCTGAAATATACTCCACACTGAAGGCTGTGATCCTGGATCTTCATCCGTAAATGTTTCACTTTTTGCCAGGGAGGTGGTGTCATCTGCATGATACAGCTCGTTAATGAGTCTTCCTCCAATCCTGATGCCCCCTTCTTCTTCATATAATCCAGCTTCTCAGATGATCTGCTCAGCATACAGACTGAATACACAGGTGGAAGGATACAACCCTTATACACACCTCTCCTGACTTTAAGCCATGCAACATCCCCTTGTTCTGTTTACACGACTGCCTCTTGATCCATGTACAGATTCCTCACCAGCACAGTTAAGTGTTCTTGAATCCCCTTTCTCCACAGTGTTATCCATAATTTGTTATGATCCACACAGTCAAATGCCTTTCCATAGTCAATAAGATACAAGTAAACGTCTTTCTGGTATTCTCTGCTTTCATCCAAGATCCATCAGACATCAGCAATGATATCACTGGTTTCACGCCCTCTTCTGAATCTGGCCTGAAGTTCTGGTAGTTCACTGTCAGTATACTGCTGCAGCAGTATTTGAAGGATCTGTAACAAGATTTTACTTGAGTGTGATGTTAATGAAACTTCAATAATTTCTGCATTTGATTGGATCACATTTCTTGGAAATAGGCATAACTATAGATCTCTTCCAGTTGGCTAGCCAGATGGCTGTCCTCCAAATTTCTTGAACAGTTGAATGAGCACTTCCAGTGCTGCATCTGTTTGTTGAAATATCTCAATTGATCTTCCATCCATTCCTGGAGCCTTGTTTTTCGCCAGTGCCTTCAATGCAGCTTCAGCGTCTTCCTTCAGTACCATTGGTTCCCGAGCGCACACTACCTCCTGAAACGGTTGAACATTGACCAGTTCTTTCTGGTATAACAACTCTATGAAGTCCAACAATTAAGTGTGTGAACTTAACTGTTCTAAGTGCTACATACCTCACTGCTGAATATCACCATGGTTACCTTCTAAGTACTCTCCTTGGGAATCTATGCACTGATGCCAGCGCCTAGCGCCTAGTCCATCCTTCAAAGCAATTTTGGAACTCTTTCTGGAATAGCCGTTGTGCATGGTGGCATGGTGGCAAGTTTGCAAACTTAATTGTCTAGTTGTTTGTGAGGGAGTGTTTAGCGAGTAAACACGTAACTGTATTGGAACACACTCCCTACACACCTGATCTGGCCCCCAGTGACTTTTTCTTTTGCCCAAGATAAAGAAAATATTGAAAGGAAGACATTTGGATGACATTCAGGACATCAAGGGTAACATGACAACAGCTTTGATGGCCATTCCAGAAAAAGAGTTCCAAAATTGTTTTGAAGGGTGGACTAGGCACTGGCCTCAGTGCACAGCTTCTGAAGGGAAGTATCTCAAAGGTGACTGTAGTGATATTCAGCAACGAGGTATTGGTACTTTTTCTAGGATGAGTGTGTGAATGTAGTTGTCACACTCTGTAATTGTGAGATCTCGCAGTCACCATTTATGTTGCAGTGAAGAAGTCATTGGTCTCGCAAACTCTATCATGCAATCTGTGGCATTGTTTCTATCCCCAAGGTTGTATTTTCCAACTACCGGTCCATCTTCTGTTGCCAGCTTCTGCATCCAATCTCCAGTAATCACAATGCATGCTGATTGCATGACTCATGAATTTTGGACCATAGAAGCTGGTAAAAATCTTCAGTTTCTTCATCTCTGGCCTTAGTGATTGATGCACAAATTTGAAAAACAGTCATATTAACTGGTCTTCTCTGTAGGTGTATGGAAATCATTCTCTCACCGACAGCACTGTACTTCAGGACAGATCTTGCAGTGCTCTCTTTGATGATGACCGCAACACCACTTCTCTTCCAGTTGTCATCCTGAGCATGGTAGACTACGTGACTGTCTGATTCAAAATAGCCAATACCAGTTCATTTCGGCTCATAATGCCTAGGATATTGATGCTTACGTGTTCCATTTCACTTTCTGATGATTTTTCACACTTCGAGTTGTGCCATGTTAGCCAGTGAAAGCCTCCAAGGCCTGACTCCACCCATGTCATTAAGATCAACTCTACTTTGAGGAGGCAGCTCTTCCTCAGTCACCTCCTGAGTGCCTTGCTATCTGGGACTCATTCTCCGGCACTACATCTGACAATGTTCCATTGCTGTTCATGAGGGTTTGCTGGCTACTTCTTTTCAGAAGCCCTCAGCCAGTTCCTTCTTCCTACTCTGTTTTAATCTAGAAGCTCAGCTGAAACCTGACCCCCATGGGTGATCCTGCTGGGACCTGACATACTGACGGCATAGCTTCCAGCATCACAGCAACAGGCAAGCCCCCACAACATGACAAAATGGCAGACACGTTAAAGCACAGGTACCTTACAATGCTGTTATCTTGTTGAGGAAGGGAAAATAAAGGCAACATGCAGATAGGAGGAGGGATAATAACTGAGGACAAGCAGGGTGCAAGGGCGTGACGCAGGCTCTGCCTTTGGGGACAGGAGAGAGCACGAAAATGTTTTGGGTTGATTACACCCATATGTGTCTCAGGAGTGTTCCTCCACCTCCTTCAACTGATGCCTCTCTGAATCCTGTCCATTTTCATCAATATCCCCTAAGCACATGACCCAGGGCAGGCAATTCATTTGCGATGTCCCACAGAGAACTCTGATTCAGTGGTACTGCTATTGTAAAACTGTGACCAAACCAGTTGCCAGCAAGTCGATTCTGACTTGGGGTGACAGTGTGCCAGAGCAGAACTGTGTTCCATACAGTTCCCAGGGGCTGATTTATCTACGCAGACTGCCAGGTCTTTCTTCCAAAGAGCCTCTGAGTGGATTTGAACTCCCCAATTTTCGATCAATGGCGGAGCGCTTAACTGTTTGCACCACATCAAGCAACTGCGGAATATAAACTGAGACAATCAGAAGTGTGGAAGAAAAGAGCGCCCATCTGATCTCCTTGTATATGAGCGACTAAAGATGCTGACAGCAGCTGCGCTCGGAGACTCAACAGCAGAAGCAGCAAAAGGAAAGGCCAGGATAAAAAAAGAAATCAGGAACTCCCGCAGGAAGCTGGTCTGAGTATTTGTGGGTCCAGTTCACCTCAAGGGTGCCCAGTCTGGACCACAGTGCCTGTCTAAAGGCCGTGGGGAGCATCACGTGCAGAGACAGAAGGGTTCCATCAGATCAATGCTAAAACTCAAAACCTCAAACCCACTGCCACCAAGCTGACTCCAGGCTATAATGACCCAACAGGACAGAGCAGAGCTGCCTCACAGGGTTCCCAAGGCTGTCACCTTTCAGAGAGGAGACTGTCCTATCTTTCTGCCTCGGATCAGCTGGTGGGCTTAAATCACTGACCTTTTGGTTATCAGCCAAATGGCTCATCGCTGCGACAACCGGGATCCTTGCCAACAGCCATGTGACTAAAAGAGACGGGCCAGGCAGCAGGCAAAGGGAAACAGAACTGCCAGTGTGGTGGGTTCTCCTACCACCTTCTGGGAGAGATCTGCCCACCCAGACTAGCAGGTAAGAAGTGGTACCATGTCATGAGACTGCAGCACCAGTCACTGCACACACAGAGGCCAGTCTGCCAGTTATACCGGCAGCTGCCTTCTAAGTCGGAATCTCCCCTGCAGAGGTACAGAACTGCTGGATGAGGTGGTTCTTTTGGTTGCTATGCAAAGCTCTTTGGTTTAAGCCATGTTTCCCTCCTTCGTATGGCTGCACACAGTGCGGCAAGTTGTACAGAATTCTGTCAGCACTAGTGGGGTCTCCTATGGAATGAAATGGGCACCCCTAAAGTGTGTCATGAGTCCTAACCTCTATGCTTGTGTTAGAAGCCCAGGTGGTACAGTGGTTAGCAACTTTACTTCAAATGAAAACAAGCCAGCACTTTGAATTCACTAGCAGCTCCATGGAAACCCTACAGAGCAGTCCTGCTCTGTACTACAGGGTCACTCTGAGTCACAACTGACTGGATGACAAAGGGTTTGATTTGGCTTTTTGGTACACCCGTGGTTATAATCCCATTTGGGAACAGGTTGCGTTTGTTAGGTTAATGAGGCAGGATTAGTACAGGATGTATCTTGAGTCAATCTCTTTTCAGATATAAAAGAAATTAAACAAGCAATCTAGGAAGTAGAGGTAGGGGAAGAGCGATGGGTGAAGAGCAGAAGCTCAGAAAAGACTAGGACCTTCCTCCACAGCCGACAGAAGGAGAAAGCCTCCTCTTAGAGCTGGCACCCTAAATTCAGACTTTCAGCCTCCTGTGAGAAAACATGTTTGTTGTTAAAGTCACTCACTTGTAGTGTTGCCATTACAGCAGCACTGCATGACTAAAACAAGCCCATCTCACAGCTGGGAACTGTTGGCTCTGCTCACGGAGCAACACTCCGGATGGTCATTAAACGTGTGTTTAAATAACGCTTCCATCTCCTATCTGTTGCTGCTCTCTGTTCTCTCTTGTTCAGAAGGAATTACTGGCCAATTACAGAGGAAGGAACTCCTGAGTGCATTCTCTGCTCCATCAGTTCATTTTAAAACAAGCAATGATCTGCTGAAGCAAGGTATGCTCCCTTAATAGCACCGTGTTGGGATCTGAAGCAGAGCCCCACGTTGGCTTAAGCTGCTCTGTTCTAGAAGACTCTCCCTTTAACAAGCTGTGTATTAGATTTGCGGGATGTTCACTGCATGAAAATACTGTCTTACTTGCTTATTATGGATTTTTCTGAAATTCATTTGAAACCAAGTGACTGATGCACCACAAACTATTCTCAGACCCACTCATGGAAGACCGCTCAGAAAAACAAAAAGTTTCTCCACCTCGAACACAGAGATGCGTGAAGAAGCCCTCAAATACTAAAATACTAAAAGGATCAAGTTATAAAAACCTCATTTCATAAAAATCTAAGTCTGCAGCAGCTATGTTTCAGCTCCCTCCACTTCCGTCAGCACAGACGAGAGAAAAGACGCTGAAAGACAAAAAGCGAGAGTTGTATTTCTGTGCAAGGAGTGTGTTGCCTGCAGCCAAAGGTGCCTCAGCAACACCAGCGACCACCAGAAGCAGAAACTCTGGCTCAAGCGGTCTGACTTTAAAAGCATCACACACACCCTTCCCAGGACTGAGAGCTCTACAGGATGACGGGTACGGGTGCTATGTAACAGTCTCACAACATAAGTAATGAATGTAAGGATCTCATCCACCCAGGAGCCACATGCAATTATTTATTTAGTTCTTTATTAAAAAAAAAAAACAAAAAAACCCCAACACACATCGTCTAGCTACCATAACCACTAACTATGCAGATCTGACAATTAAGTTTGTGAACTTGCCACCATGTGCTTACAAACAACTTGGTAAGCCTTCACAACCTTGGCGTATCAGTGTCTCACAGCTGGGTTCATGGTGAAGTGCGTCAGTGTCTTGCTGAGTGGCGTTCATTATTGTTGCATGTTTTTGTGTGCCCTCACAAGAATGCTGGAGCTTGAATTAGAGTAAAGAACAAACATAAATTTCTTGTTAAAGCTTTTCTGGTTTTTGGCAAGAGTGAAAGTGAAATCACAGACATGTTAGTTCAAGTTTATGGGGATCATGAAGAAAACCACACGGTACAAACGCATTTAATGTTCTTCTGAGGGAAGAGAAAACATCACCGATGAAAACAAGTCAGGGTGGCCAGTAACGAGCAGAACTGATGAAAACATTGCAAAAACTCATCAAATTGTGCATCAAAACCATCGCCTGACTGTGAGAAGCATAGCAGACCAAGTAAACATCAATAGATAAACAGGAAAATTTTAACTGAGTATCTCAGCATGAGAAACGTTTGAGTACAAAAATGGTCCAGAAGGAGTTCACCAATGAACAAAAGCTCAGGAGAGATGAAGTTTGCCAGGACCTTTTGGAGAGACAAGATGATGCTTTGGGCCTCATTATCACTGCTGGTGGCAACAAGGGTGTACCAACATGACCTGAAACAAAGCATCAAAGTGCACAGCAGAAGTCAGCCAATTCTCCACGACCAAAAAATTTCCATCAGTCCAAATCAAGAGTCAAAATGATGTTGCTAACCTTTTTTGGTATCAGAGGGATTGTTCTTTATGAATTCGTGCCAACTGGACAAACGGTTAACCAAGTTTACTATTTGGAAGGGCTGAAAAGGCTGCTTGAAAAAGGTAGACAAAAAGGACTTGAACTTTTCGCCAGCAACTCATGGCTCTTGCATCACAACAAGGCACCAGCTCACACAGCACTGTCTGTGAGGGAGTTTTTGTCCAGTAAACAAATAACTCTTTTAGAGCACCCTCCCTCCTCACTCACCTGATCTGGCCCCCAGTGACTTTTTTCTTTACCTGAAGATGAAGGAAATATTGAAAAGAAGACACTTCGATGACATTCAGGACATCAGGGTAATATGACAACCACTTCGATGGCCATTCCAGAAAGAGTTCCAAAACTGCTTGCAGGGAGGACCAGGTGCTGGTGTCAGTGCACAGCTTCCCAGGGAGGACTTCAAAGTTGACTACAGTGAGACTGAGTAATGACTTATGTAGCACTTTTCCTGAGTTTGTGAACTTAAACAGCAGAGGTGCTCACACACCAGTGTTCACTGTAGCACTGTCAGCAACGCTCAAAGGCTGGAAACAGCCGAAGTGTCCATCAACAGCTGAACGTATACACAAAATGTGGCATATCCGCACAAAGGAATATTATTCAGCCATGAAGAGGAATAAAGTTTTGCACGAATGAACACTGGAGACGTTATGGTGCGTGAAATCAGGCAGACACCAAAGGACACACATGTGACCCCATTTAGGTATCTAGAGCACACAAATACATAGGGACAGAAAGCAGATTTGACGTGACCGGGGGTTGAGAGAAGTGGGAATGGGGAGTTATAGCTGAAGAGGAGCTGAATCTCTAGGGGTGAAAGTGTTTGGGAAATAGTGACAGTCACACAACACTGTGAATGTAACTAATGCCACTGAACTGTATGCTTAAAATGCCACAATGACAAATTTTATGCTACATGTTTTACTGTAATAACAGTTTAAACACAGAAAATGGAAAGAGCTGACATGCATTCTGTATCACAGCCATACGAAGAGATGGTTAAGTAGGGAAATATTTTTATTGATATTGACCATAAACAAACTTTGACAAGACAGGCTCATTAATGCCCTCCTCCCATCATAACATAAAGGGATCTTGAGTTCATTTTCTTTTAGTCTCTTTGTGGTATTTATTTTTAAAATACAATAATTGCTTTGTAGAAACCTTGGTGATGCAGTGGTTAAGTGCTACGATTGCTAACCAAAAAGTCAGCAGTTCAAATCCACCAGATGCTCCTTGGAAACTCTATGGAGCAGTTCTACTCTGTCCTACAGAGTTGCTATGAGTCAGCATCTACTTGACAGCACTGGGTTAACTTGCTTTATAATGAGCCAACAAACCATAGCCTAAATCACAGGGTTAAACCCACCACTTGTGAGGTTTCAAGGATGGGGACAACATCTTTGTATGTCCTGATCTGACACAGGTATTGCACAGGTACTTATAAACTGCATTAAAGGGGCCTTGGTGGCATACTGGTTAAGCGCTAGGGCTGCTAACGACAAGTTTGGCAGTTCAAGTCTGCCAGGCGCTCCCTGGAAACTGCCCCACGTGGGGCAGTTCTACTCTGTCCTATAGGGTCACTATGAGTCGGAATCAACTCAACAGCAGTGGGCTGGGGTTTCGGTGGCACAATTGTTGACTGCCCAGCTGCTGACTAAAAGGTAGGGAGAGTTATGAACTCACCAGCCACTCCACGACGGGCAAGACTTGGCAACCTGCTCTTGTACAGACGACAGCCTAAGAAATCCCGTGTGGGCAGTCCCTCTCTGTCACACGTGCTGCTGTGAGTTGGAAGCAGTTGACAGGAACACAACAACAACGAAGTACATTTATGTCAAGTCAATCTTATTTCACTTCTATCCTTTCTTATGAAAAATAAGGTAGGAGAGTATTTACCTGGGGGAAGTATTCCTCATTAGACCCTCAGGTTGAGTGAAAGAAGTGGCCATCACACTGACCCTTATCACTGTTCTACCCATGTCAGGAGCCCTGTGTCCATGGGGCACAGTTTTCAATCCTCTACCAATGACAGAGTCTCCCCACTACCATGCTGGTCACCCCCCATGTTCCCAAGGTTACCAACCTTTTACACTCACGCTTACAGATGGGCAGGCTGCAGTCTTGTAGAAGCAGCTTGAAGAAGCACAAACATCTCTCCAGTGAGAAGCCTTGGCTTCTATAAAATTAACCCATTCTTTATACTAAAAGCATGTAAATCCAAACTTCTGTATATTGAGTTTGCATGAAATAAGCAATGTGGATGGGATGAAGGGACCCATGAGAGCACAGGATGACTGGTACACGTGGCAGAGAGAGGGCAAGAGCCAGACAAGGAGTCTATGTGATCTGCACAGGGGTCCTGCCACCACCTTGCATCTGCAGGTCACTTACTGTTACAAAGCATTTTAATGCAAATGAACTCATTTGTTAAAAAATGTGTGTCTAAGGCAGAACTGGAAGAGTAGAAGTCCAGGCGACAGAGATGAGGCTCGAGGGTCAAGCAGGTCTGTCCCTAAATCATCGCTTAACTCTGGGGGAGCTCTTCTCTGCCCCGAGCCTCAGTCTCTCTCTTGGTCAAACAGAAGCTAAACGAGGATAAGGGTTCAGATGACATGATTTCTCCAAGTCTTTCCATCCCTGACAGTCGATGATGCCATCTGTTGTAAGAATTTGCTCTTGGAAGATCAATTTAACTGGTTTCAACATAACCTGAAAACTCTTCCAAGCGTAACTCAATGTTGCAAGGACAGAGTAGCAGGGGCGGGGGCCTGGGGACCATGCTCTCAGTGGACATCGAAGCCAATTGGCATAACTGGCTTATTGCTAAGACAGTCTTCTGTACCCCATATTGGTGAGTGGCATCCAGGGTCTTAAAAGCTAGCAAGCTGCCATCTGAAGTACACCAAATGTTCCCAACTCAGCTGGAACAGATGATCACCAAGGACAACAATGACATGAAGGAAAAAGAGCCCAGAAGACAGAAGGACCCCCATGAATGGGTGACTATATCAACTTATGACCAGAAGAACGAGATGATGCCCTCCTATCACCAATGACAGCTGTGATGGGGCTCACAAGGTCAAGTCCCAGGGGCAACATGAGAGAAAAAAGGGAGCACCCTAATAACTCCACTAAAAGACTGCAAATGATGGTCTAAAGGCCTGGGAGCATGGTCCTCAGACTTGATGCTGCCCCTGATCATAAATCATTGCTGAGGTCAACTCCGGACAGGAATGGATTGAACTCGATGACACGGAGTGACCATACTGTGTGTGCACTTTATGGTTCTAGGCATCTATAGGATGTCTTCCTACTGGCATCTAACGAGCAGGGAGTGGAGAGGGTAGACAGGAGGGAACAGGAGGTTGTTAAGAGGATGTGACATGTATAGAATGGAAAGGAGTATGCTGTCACAGGGCAACGAGAGCAGAAGCAGCTGTAGATAGGCAGGCATGCAAATGTAAATTGGACTGTACACTTTCACTCAATCACAATTAAAAAAAAAAGAAAGAAAGAATTTGCTCTTGGGTTAACTGTTGGCAGTGGCGGTAGTTGGCCACGAGGCTATTTCAGCTCACACAGCCCCTGGGTGTGCAGAGCACAGCAGCGCTATGTCTGGTTTCTGAGGCCGTGAGCTTCCACGAGCAGATGGCCAGGCCCATCCTCCGAGGAGCCTCTGGGTGGGTCTGAACTGCCAACCCTGATGGTCAGTGGCCCAGCACCAAACCCACTGAACCCCCAAGGAGTGAGACAGTGCTTCTGGGACCCAGGAAATCCTAGTGGTGTGGTGGCTAAGAGCTACAGCTCTAACCAAAAGGTTGGCAGTTCAATTCCACCAGACTGTCCTTGGAAACTCTATGGGGGCAGTTCTAGCCTGCCCTATAGGGTCACTGTGAGTCAAAATCAACTCGACAGCAGTGGGTGGTTTGGGTTTTGCAGCACAAGGAAGGTCAGACACAAGCCCATAGAAAAAAAACAGCTCGCTTAAAACGAGTTCCAGCTCTGCTATGTGACATGAGCAAAGTGAGTCTCTGAGCCTCAGTTTGTCATCTGGAAATGAGACAACTGGACTCATCCTTTAAGGGGTTGGGCACGTTAGACAGGCCAGTGAATCTGAAAGCATTTTAGGCTTAATCAGCTAAAAATGTGACAAATTATTATTATTAACACCACTACAAAACGGGATCAATTACTGTGAATATCATTACCACCACCACAAAACTGCATTCACCTCATGAAGTAACCTGACACAAGAAGCCCATGAACTCAGCAGCCTTTACTATGTGTCTGGCATAAATCCCAACCAGGAGCCAAGGCCATTTACAAAGCAGGAGAAGCTAAGTTCAGCTTCTTCACTGCCACGTGATGTCCACAAACCAGACTTCCAGATGCCCTGTCCCCATCTCAGACCTGTCACCTACACAGAATTATGAAAGTCTATGACATTAACCAGTGCAACTCGTTAAGCACTCAACTGCTCAAAGGCTGGTCATTTGAATCCACTCAGAAGTGCCTCAGAGAAAAGGCCTGGTGACCTGCTTCCAAAGGGTCACAGCCCTGAAAACCCTACGGAGCACAGTTCCAGTCTGAGCCAGAATCAACACGACGGCAGTCCCTGTGGTTTCTGTTTAGGATATCCCCAGTGATCACTTGCTCTTCACTGCCAGGGAAACAAGTGCAATCTTCCTATGCGGACTCACAAAACTATCATCAGTACCAAAATGAATACACCATTGTACTCAGAGAGACAATACTAGTCCTTGCATACCTGGTAAAGTGAATCTGATCAACGCATACTGGCATGGCTGGTCGGGTTGACAGCACACAATAAAAGCTCTGGGTCACCACTGCCACCCCCGCCACACAGCCTGCCCACACACCGCAGCTGAGTGTGACCAATTAGGAGGAAGACGGGGCGATAAGACTTCCCCATCCAAGGGGCTGTCTCCCTCCTCCTGGAACTATTACATGCTATGTAATTATGTACAGGATTACAAGGTTGGTGAGAAATTCAACCAAAAGGTGATAAACCCTTTTCCTTTCCTTTTTTTTTTTTTTCCTGATAATAAAATAACAGGCCCTTCATCTTTGGGAACTATTCAGGAAGCGTATCTTAGTGTTCTTCATCCTCTGACACTCCTGAGCTTGTCTGGATTTTCAGCACAGGGTATCTCAGGCTGCAGGTTCTATCCTGGTGTGGTCCATGCGCATACGAAGCACACCAGCTTTAATAAATAGAATCTCTTCAAAACCGCTTGCATGAGCCTCATGTAACAGGATAACTTTTATTTTTTTAAACCTTAACTCTCATCATAAGGAGTCCTCGGGGTACAGTGGAAACGCTGGTAGCGTAGTGGTTAAGAGTCAAGGCTGCTAACCAAAAGGTCAGCAGTTCAAATCTACTAGGCTCTGCTTGGAAACTCTATGGGGCAGTTCTACTCTATCCTATCAGGTCTCTGTGAGTCAGAAGCCATCCAGCAGCAGTGTGTTTGATCTTGATTTAGTGGTGTAGTCATTAAGCACTCAGCTGCTGGTGGAAAAGTTGCCAGTTTGAGTCCACCAAATGGCTCTGCAGGACAGAGACATGGCAGTCGTCTTCCAAGGAGATTACAGCCTGGGAACCCAGTGGGGTGGTTCTACTCTGTCCTACAACGTTGCTATGAGTTACAATCAACCAGACAGCAGTGGGTTTGCTTTCACCCTTATCATATTAATTTTGCCTCTTTTTTTTTTTTAACTAGGAAATAAAAGCAAAAACAGCAAGCACTCTAAGGGAAAAGGCACTCTCCATCTTACCATCCTTTCTAACTCCAGTTAGGAGGTGCATAAGAGATGCTCAACAGAGGCTTGAATGAATTATTTTTAAGAATGTCATGAATGAAAAAGTCACTGTTGCTGAGTTGATTCTGACTCACAGTGACCCTAAAGGACACAGCAGAACTGTCCCATAAGGTTTCCAAGAAGCTCCTGCTGGTTTTGAGCTGCCGGTCAGCAGCTATAGCACTTAACCACTGCACCATCAGGGTTTCTATCATGAAGAAAAGGCACACCAAATCAGAAAGGTATCTTTAAAAACATTATTATAAAAGTGGAAACCCTGGTGGCATAGTGGGTTAAGAGGTACATCTGCTAATCAAAAGGTTGGCAGTTCAAATCCACCAGGGGCTCCTTGGAAACACTATGGGGCAACCTACTGTCTGTAGGGTTGCTATGAGCTGGAATTGACTCAATGACAGTGAGTGGGTATTATAAAAGCGCTATCCCAAAATACAATCAGTAACAGTATGAGGAGAAGTGAACTAATTTCTAATGAAGTCAATGAAATATAAATTCCAGGCCTCATGGAAATCTGAGGCTAGAATTAATTCCTGACTCAGGCCTTTTCTTCCCTTGGCCTGGCTAGTCCTCTGAGATACATCACGGACAACGTGGCATTCCAATCAGTGCATTGTTTAAACCCTAAATGTGTCTACATTGAGTAAAAATGAGAGATGCATCAAGTTGTTTCAACAAACCAACTTTAAGGATAATTACTAGAAGCAAACGACTGGCTCATCAGCACCAACACATTTAGAGGTATCGGCCAGACATAAACGTCTACTCTATCAAGCTGTCACTTGCTGGCCACCGCTCCTCCTTGAGTGACTCCCGTTGAAGGCAGGATTGATAAGTTGTCATTGATTTCATCTTCTGAGTCCCATAAATCTTCTATATCATTATATACAGTTTGGGACAATATATTTACTGTACTTCGTATTGGGTAACATGGAAATGACTGCTGTCAGTCTAAGAATAAATAACCCTAATGTTACCTGAGCTGCTCGCTCTCATTGACAAACAGTGATAGATGGGGATGTCATTGAGATAGAGAAGGAAGACTCTTGTTCTTAACCCTGTGAATAATTTACCCCCATTCCTGCCTGCATTGCAGTCGCAGCAGGCTGAGCCTCGAGTCAGGGAGAAGCGCCCCGGGCACTCACCTTAGGTCACCCACCACAGGTACCCCGGGTGGCCTTGTGCAAACTTAGCCGTGAAGCGACTGGCACAGGGAGGAAAGCCGCCTACCTTCTTGCACACAGACGGGCCTGTCACTTGGGATCCAGCCCAGGGTCCCGTTCAGATGTCTCACGCACAGCCTTTTCATGGAGCCCTTCAGCTTGAATCCGTCCTCGCAGTGAAACCAGGTCACAGAGCTTTCGAAGAAAACCCCTGCAGTGGGGGTCCGGAAGCCATTCTCGGGGACGCCCGGGTCAGCGCACGCGTTAAGGTCATCGAACCCTAGAGCAACAGAGAGACGAAAACGTGATTCTAAGGATATTCGTCAAAGGCCAGGGATCTTCCCAGGCAAAGGGCAGATGGCCTGGGCCTCCCCAACTACACCAACAAAATGGCCAATCCCCGTGCAGGCTGGTGTCAACCCAGGAAACCAGGATGCCGAAATAAGTGTGGGGGAAGGCACGCTCAGCCTTGTGGAGCGGAGGGGACCTAGTCTGCGCCTGGCCTGGAAGGACAAGTGTGACGTCACCGGAAGCGGAGCCATGACGATGCCGTCGCCGGAAGCAGCAGGAGCGATGGAGGGTGCTGCAGAGGGTGAGCGTGCTCAGGGAGCGGCCAGTGCTCGGGAGAGCTGTAACCCAGGGCATGTGGCAGAGGGGTACCCGCAAGGCACCCCCATGCCCCCCATGTCTCAGACCTCCCCGCCCTCCTCCTCAGGGCCCACTCAGGGCTCGCCTCCACCAGAATGCCTCTGTTAATCCTACCTCCGTCCACCCGCAGGCCAACCAGGCGGAGTTAACCATTCCCCTGCTGACGCCACCACTCCGCTCTGTCCTCAGTCATTGGTAGAACAGCCGCCTCCCAGACTAGGCTGTTAGTCCTTCAAGGACAGCGCCTGTGGCTTTCTCATCTTTGTCCCCAGAATCTATGAGAGCAGCCAGTGTAGAAAGTGCTCCGTGGGTGCATGTGAATGAGTTGGGAGAGCCGGAAAGGAGGCTGGTGACAGACAGGGGCGAGCCTAGGGGCCAGGCGCAGCAAAGAGGCCAGTGCAAAGCCACAGAGGAACCAGGGTCACCAGGCCTTTCTTCCCAGGCACCACTGGGTAGACTCCAAGCTGGGGGTACCTCTGCTAGAGGGGTGAAATGAAGGACAGCGAGTGCAGGGTCACATGAGGAGACCAGAGGGGCAAAGGGTGATGGGACCTGAAGGCATGACAGCGGTGGGGACAGTGAGGAGTGCGTCCAGGACCGTCAACTGCCTGGATGTTGGCACTAGGGGCTGTCTGTGGGAGTCTGTGCACGAGTGGCTGGAATGCAGGAAGATCCCTGACAGAAATGTAGATGCCAGGAGCTGTTCTGGGAGGCCAGGAGTAAGGGGGGATCCCGCGGGTTCAGTGCTCAAACAGAGCCTCACTGGGAAGGAGTGCAAACGTTCCCGAGAACCAGAACGCCAGAGGGCAACAGAGGCACTCTGTCCAGTTTAGTACTCCTGTTTCAACTGACAAGTCCTTCCTGGAGGGTTATGCAAACACACACAGCTCTGCCTGGTTTGGGTTAGCGTGCTCATCACCCCAGTCCCAAGCATAGCTTGCTGGTGCCAGGTCACCAACCACTCCGCCTAGATGTGGCAGAGGGACACAAACACCCAGCGCCACCTCGTACTGTCTCAGCCCAGGTCCAGACAGTAGCAGCACAGAGCTCCTGGTGCATTTACCAGGCTTCTAGGTGATGTCCAGATGGCAGAACATGGCATACCCCATCCTCTCTGACACGCTGGACCCCCAATGTCGTGTGTGTGCGGAGGGCTCCCTGCTGGCCCCCCTCATCTGGCCTCTAGACCTGGACGTTCTGCCAGGGCCTCTGTGCAGCAAGTCAAATCAGCATGCTGAGAGTCAAAACCCCGAGAAGACCCTGAGGCTGGCAAGCTTACTCTCCAGAGATCAAGAGGAACTGGGCTACCAGGGAAAAGCCAAAGGAGAGGCCAAGGGGGCGCATCACATCCAGATCCAACACCCTGCCTTATTATCACAAAGAGCCCTGGGTGCAAATGGTTAACCCACTCAGCTGTCAACTGAAAGGCTGGCGTCCACCCAGTGGTACCTTGGAAGTAAGGCCTGGCAACCTCCTCAGAAATCAGCCACTGAAACCCATAGACATACATGGCACAGTTCTACTCTGACATCTAGGGCGTCACCCCAAGCAAGAGTCAATTCAACGCCAACTGGCTTGTTCTGTTTTGTTTTTTCACGGAAGAGCAAGTCTGATGTTTTCTCAAACCACAGCTGCTTTCACAAAGCAGACACCATGCAGCCGTCTCAGCCCTCCTGTCAAGCTGCGCCCACACTGTCCAGCCGACACCCAGATACCCCCGCCTCAGAGGCGAGCTGCTCTCCAGCCCAGCAGAGCCTTGATTCGTGCCAGGGGGTTGGGGGAGGGAGAAGGAGAGGCAGAAAATACCGGAACATCATTCTCTGATGCCTCATGATTTTATTTTTTATTGCAAGGGAAAGTACGGCAGCTCATGAAGCGCTCCCTAAGTGACGAGGGTCAATGATTTCCCCCACAGAGCTGAAAGGAGGAGCAGTGCATGGCAGCCACTTTTTGAGCACGTATCCACTACGGCGTCATGGTCACCACGCAGGAGCAGTGGAGGCCGTGACTTCATCACTGTCTACAGGCACACACACGCGCCCCTGAAACCTAAGGGCCGGGCATTTCCAGCAGGCTGAGGGGAAAGCTAGTCTTTCTTTCTCTCTCTCTCTCTCTCACATACACACACACACACACCCATCTGCACACACGCATGCACATACGTGTGCATGCACATGCACACACACACACACAGGCACACACACCTGGTAAATCAGTCCCTGCTACCAGACAGGCTTGGTTTACTGCTCTGTCCCAGGCACAGGCCCACTGCCCACTGCACCCTCCTGGCTATTCTGTCGGAGAAAGACAGATAGTTCAACCAAGAACTGCAGACCCAGTCCTGGATCCATCAGAAAAGCAAGTTCTGCTCTCATAAATAAGTGATAAGAGCAGCTGGATTTGCACATCAATCCAATTTGATACATTTTCTTCCATCATTCTTTTCTTAAAAAGAAAATCATCCACTTTCTCTGATTTCATATAACCATAGCTCTGATTCTGATCCTGTGTCCATGCTCCAGGCAGCGCTGATTCAGGGGCGCAGGGCTGGCCATGGGATCCCGCATCATAATAACTCCCCCTCCAGAATAACCTGCTGCCATCGAGTTGCTTCTGACTCGTGGCAACCTTGTAAGACTGAGTGGAACAGCCCCATCGAGTTTCTGAGAAGCACCTGGTGGATTTGAGCTGCCCATTTGTTGGTTAGCAGACACAGCACTCAGCACTGTCACCAGCATTTCTGGCATCCGCATCGAAAGGGGGAGAACGAATAAGTGGCAAACACAGAGCAACCCGAAGATGGGATGGTACAAGAAGGAAATGTTCTTCACCTCGGACAACTAATCCCATTGGGTAACAGTATTTTCTAGGGCCTGCCAGGGCTTTTCAGATTACCCCCTTGCAGATCAATTCCCAGCCTGGAGCATCCTTCTGCAGACCCATTCTGTTCCGTAATGGTGATGATCGGCCCTGTCAGCTAATACATCCCTTAAGGGATGAGCTGGAATACATGTTAGCACAAAGGAGTGAAAAATAACTTGCACACAGTCCTGTTCAAATAATCTTGCCCTAGGAACTCACATTCCTGAAGTCCCAACCCATTTCCTTCCCATTCTTCAAACTCTGTATGCTCCGGAAACTAGGAGCCTCAGTGTGGAGAAAAGAACTCACAGGATGACTTCCAAGGTGTCTGCTTTTGAGAGGAATGGGAGAGGGGGGCATTCTATTGTAATAAAAACCCAAAACCAAATCCACTGCCATCAAGTCGATTCTGACTCACAGTGACCCTATAGGACAGAGTTGAACTGCTCCATAATTTCCAAGGAACACCTGGTGGATTTGAACTGCTGGCCTTTTTGGTTAGCAGACATAGCACTTAACCACTATGCCACCAGGGTTTCCTCTATTGTAACAGGTCCCCGGAAGTGGCATCCCCTAGAACCAGCCAGCCTTAGAGGAAAGACAACCAGGGCGCTCCTTAGAAGGCAGGACGGTGACACTTCAGCTCCTCTGCTTCACACACATCATCAGGAAGACCAAGAGCTAGAAAAGGACATTGTGGTTGGGAGAAATGGCATCAGCAAAAACAAAGGAAACCTCAACGATGTGGATTGCCACAAGAGCTCCAGCAGTGGACTCCGACACAGCATCAACGGTCAGGGTGGCGTGGACCAGACAGAGTTCTGTCATGTTGCCACGGGTCAGTGCCATGGGTCAGTGCCATCTCGAGGGCAACTGACCTTAGCAGTTCCTCCTTAACTGAATTGGGTGTGCAGCCCTTGCAGACAAAGGACAGCCTCCCTCAGTGCACTGGGCACTTCAAGAATGCTCATAACCACGAGGTAGGAGGCCTGGGTCTGCACACGGCACTAAAGAGACAGCCTCTTTTTTTCACCCCCATCTCCTTTCTAGTACTGACATCACCATCACTGGCCCAGGTTTTCCTGCCTAGCCCTGTGACCCAGAAACAAGTCAGAATGTCCTATCACTCCGCTCAGTGGAGGTCACAACCGTCTTTCCTCCCCAACAAAAATCATGGTCGTCATTGGAACTGAGAGTGCTCTGGTCTACCCACACAAAGAAATAGCTCACCTCCTAGTTTCACAATGGGGCCTTGACACTGGCTCGTTCAGTTACCTTTGAGCCTGATGAAACCGCACTGTGAGTCACATAAGATGCCTTCTGAAAAGAATCTTACAAATAAAAGAGGTGTGAAAAGCAATTTTTTGGGTTATTATCACTGAAAAGTCATATTCAGGAAAGGAAGAATATATCAAGTGAAGTCAAATCAATTTAGAACGAGGGCTGGGTTTCCATTTCTCTGTAAACTGCTGTATGAGTCTTTGGGGAAGAAACAGAATACAGACCTCAAAATTGATGCTGTACGCACTGAGTTAGTGAGAGGGTTCTCGAGCTTGGAGGAATGCTACTGCTTAAATAGAAATATTTGCAAATTGGACCCAGAATCATGAGGAACCCCATTGGGCCTTCCACAGTACTTACTGCCAGCATCAGGTAGCTGGCATTAAAATCACCTGATGGGTCATCTTCCGTGCCCAGAGGATGGCACCAAGACCAGGAGAGGTACAGACTGGCCCACCCTCCATCGAATGGCTGGTCTTCTGACTGACACCCAGATTCAGTGTGTGAATGGCCTGCCCTGACGATGCTGTGAGCTTTCAGAGGGAAAACACACTCTGACCGTGGTGGAGTCCCCATAGCTGTTAATAGGGTTGAGCAAAGGGTAACCATCAGATGTTTAATGCTGCCAAGTCAAACGATCCTCATGGATCCCTCAAAGCCAAGGCCTCCCGCACAAACTCAGCACGGTGGGGCTGCAGAACCTCAATTCAGCACATCAACCACCAAGCATCTACTGAGCACCACATGGCCCTGGACTACGTTTCTGGAGACAACAGGTGCCCCTGCGACCATCACGGCCCAACCCCAGACAGTGTTTCAGGGGGCCAGAGTCAGTCCTAGAGACAGGGTGTACACTGCCCTCAGGAGTAATAGGATGTAAGGAGAAAGACGTTCACTCGACTATGTTCCTCCTGACCACGGAAGGGCTTTCCTCCTTTAGATTCCTTCTGTCTGCAGCTTCCCAGGGGTGACATCCGCCTTTGCCTCCTCAACAGTCACCCAGATAAAGTTCCCTATAAACTGCCTAAATGTCCTCAAGGTGCTTCAATAACCTTTATTATTAGGAAGGGACTGCATCCTTCTCCCCCCCTGGAGAAAAAGGTCTTCGAAAACTCTTGTTTTTAAAGAATCTGAAGGCTTGGTTTACTGGATTTGGTGAGTGATAATACGCATAAACTAAATCGTCCTGGTTCCCAGGACCTACTGATGACAGACTTCCTGTTATAAATGGAATTGTGACACCCCAAAATATCACCTTGGCTAGGCCGAAATGCCCACACTGTTTGGTTGTCCACCATTCTGTGATCCGACTGTGATACATTATCCTCTGGGCTGTAAATCCTCATGTCTAGGATGTTAAGGAGTCAGAATCTGTGGCAGTTATGTTAATGAGGCAGGATTCAACCCTACAGGATCTTCAGTCAATCTCTTCTGAGATATAAAAGGGAGAATCAGGGTGAGCGGAGAGGGCCTTTGTACCCCCGAGAGAGGAGCCAGGAGCAGGGTGCATTCATGGGAACCAAGGCCCTTGTCCTGAGAAGTTGCTAGACCAGGTGAAGATTGATGACACGGACAGAAAGCCTTCCCTTGAAGTCGGCTCTATGAATTCAGATTTCTAGCCTCCTAACAGTGAGAGGATAAATTTATGCTTGTTAGAGCCACCGACCTGTGGTGTTTCTGTCATAGCGGCCCTAGATGACTGAGACTGTCTCCTTACTGCCAGCACTGGGCTCTCCTTAACGCCTTTGGGTGTCTCTACCACTTCAAAAAGCCCTTGCCTGCAGAACTATGTTGACTTATTTTTAATGAAGAGATGTACTGTCATTGCAAAAAAGCCCGTTGCCATCAAGTAGATTCTAACTCACAGTGACCCTACAGGACAGAGTAGATTTGCTCCATAGAGTTTCAAAGGAGCACCTGGCGGATTTGAACTGCCAACTTTCTGGTTAGCAGATGTAGCAGTTAAAGACCACATCACCAGGGTTTGTGTTGTCATTACACACCCGAGTCAATTTTTGACTCAAAGAGACCCCAAGTGACAAAAGTAGAACTGACCCATCCCATAGGGTTTTCTAGGCTGAAATCTTTAAGGAAGCAGATCACCAGGTCTTTCTCCTACAGGGTGGCTGTTACATGAACCCCTGACCCTTCAGTTATCAGCCACACTATGTAACTGTTAGAGTTGTTATGTTCCATTACTCTGTCTTGTTTCAGAAATTCTCTGAACTAGTGTTGTAACAAGGCATTGTGAAGGAAAAAGGGAGAGAAAGGCAATAGTGAAGAAATCATACTAGGTGGAACCTAGTAAACCAATTTTTAACACCAGTATTTTAAAACACGATGCCCTTGACCTTCAGTGCCTGCTAACACAAAACTACTGGACATCTACCTTGCAGCCAGCTACATGTTTAGGCTGGTCCATGTCCTGCTCACCAGCCCATCTGCGGTGTCTCCACTAAGACCAGATGGAGTGCTCTTCTAAGCTTGAGATTCTGGGGAAGTTCCATGCATTCTGGAGGTAACGCCCTAAGCCAAAGCCAGGCTCAACCATTCAGAAGACCCCTACCCATGACAGACAGTTTAAGGGCTCTTAGACAACTTCCAAAGAGCTCTGGTGGCACGGTGGTCACACATTCAGCCATTAACTGACAAGTCGGTGGTCTGAACCCACCAGCCAGTCCACGAGGGGAAGACACGACAGGCATTCCATGGGAGAAAGACATATTGCCTCTATATAGATCATGACCTCGGAAGCCTGATGAGATATTTCTATTCTGTCCTGTAGGGTCACTTTAAGTAGGAATCCACTCAACTGCAATGGGTTTTTTTGAGGGGGGTTTGCAAACTTCCACTTCTGTCCATCTGCTAGCATGTCACACTGGGGTGACTTGCATATTGCTATGATGCTGGAAGCTATAGCCAACGGTATTTCAAATTCCAGCAAGGTCATCCAAGGTGGGGAGGTTTCAGCAGAGCTTACAGACTAAGACACACTAGGAAGAAAGGCCTACAGTTCCACTTCCAAAATTAGCCAAGGAAAACTGTATGGACCACACCAGAACACTACCCAACTCATGTACTTTCAACATGTCATCAGAAGGGATCAGTTGCTTGAGGAGGACATCCTGTTTGGGCCATGATGGCAAGAGAGGGCCAGCAAGACCAAGGAAGACCCTGGTGACGTGAATTGGCACAACAGCCTGCAACAGTGAACTTGCACATGCCGGGTACTGTAACAATGACCCATGACCAGGTAACATTATGTTCTGTTGTACGTAAGTCACCATGAGTTGGATTTAACTCCACACAGACATCTAGCTAGCTAGTTAGCCATCTATCTCGGTATAACTTCCTCTAAATGGTAGCCAAGCCAAGCCAAGTGCCGTCGAGTCAGACTGAACTAAACAGGCCCCAAGTTTGCCTTGAGTGCCTTGAATCCTACAGAGGAGGGACAGGAGGTAAGACCAGCCCAAACTGGCCTGGAGATGACTAGAAGTCAGCATGGGTCGGGAAAGACCCCCACAGGAATAAGAGGTCACAGAACTAGCATGTGATATAAACAGCAAAAGACACAGTTGCATTGTTAAAATTACAATTAAAATCCACAGAAAACAGAGTTTGCTTTATAAAAAGTCACTCTGTAACACACATGTCCACAACTTGATCATTACTGAGTGAGTTCTTGACTGTCTCTGTTCCCAGTCTAAATCATCTCCATAGCTGTCAAAATTTCATATTTTGTTTTCAAAAAGAAGACAGAAGAAGGAAACAACAGTACTTTCAAAAAAAAAAAAAACAAATTCAGTGAGAAAAATGATAATCTATTCACTCACTCAGTCAACAAACAGCCCCAAGGAAAGGCGCTGACGGCCACTCATTCAGCAAACAATGCATACTGGGGTCTCCTAAGGAGCCCAATTGTTCTAGAACATTCTGTAGTTCTTCACTGGCAGGCTGTGACCCTACAAAAGGGCATGAAATCAATTTTAAGGTCACAACCAGCACTTTACAGAAATGAAGCAGAGAAAAACGTCAGAGTGCATCCCCCAGGCAGAGGCGAGCACTGTTTGGGGTGGGTTTTGTTAGTCTTCCTTGTCCATATGGACTCACTCATTTGCAATGTGAAGTATGTTGCACAGTCAAAAAAGTTTGGAAAACTCTGCTGTAAATACCCTGAACCACGTCAGGATATTTGAAAACACAGATTCACTTCAAATACCACAGTGGTTGCTTACGAGGCACAGGTTGTGGAGAAAGGACGTGGTGTGAATCCTGACTCGGCTGCCATCTCTAGCTGGGTAACTTGAGGTGAGTCACTTAACCTCTGTGTGTCTCAAGTTTCTTTATCCCAAAACCCACTGCCATCGAGTCGATTCTCACTCACAACGACCCTATTGGACAAAGTAGAACTACTCTATAGGGTTTGCAAGGAGCACATGCCAGATTCAAACTGCTAACAGTTTTTTGCTGTTTTTGTTGTTAGCAGCTCTCAAATACGGTGGTGCCCCCAGGGCTCCATGTTATATGGAAAACGGGTAAAGTCACAAGATCTATTTCTAGGATGGAAACCCTGGTGGTGCAGTGGTTAACAGCTCAGGTCATTAACCGATAGGTCAACCGATTAAAGCCACCAGACACTCCTTGGAAACCCTATGGGGTGGTTCGACTCTGTCCCATGAGGTTGCTGTAGGTCAGATTTCCACTCAACAGCAACGGGTTTGGTTTCAGTTTTTTATTTCCAGAATGACTGTGGGGTTGAAGTGAGGTATCCACACATACTAGGGAGCGACCAGGACACAGTCAGCATGCAGTAAATGCATGGAAGTTGCCATTAATACTCTGCCACTTTCCTGAAGGACAGCCACGTATCACTTCATAGAGAGGCAATTCCCTAATTTCCTAACCAGCTGCCAGCAAGCTAATTGGACTCGTGGCGACCTCATGTAAGTCACAATAGAACTGTGCCCTGTGGGGTGTTCAACGACTGATTTTTTCGGAACAGATCGCCAGGCGTTTCTTCCAAGGAGCCCAGAGGCTGCTGGGTGGACTCCAGCCTCCAGTCTTCTCAATAAGCAGCTGAGAGCAGTTAACAGTCCGCAGCACCCAGGGACTTCATCCTAATTTATCACAGCCACCTTCATTTCCCAAAATACTCAAACCTGTCCTCTTTCTTGCAACCCTGCTGGCTCCGTGGTTAACAGCTATTGCTGCTAACCAAAAGGTCAGCAGTTTGAATCCACCAGAAGCTCCTTAAAAACCATGGTGGGCAGTTGTACTCTGTCCTATAGGGTCACTGGGTCAGAAAGGACTCCACAGCAACGGGTTATCCTCCTTCCTAACTTGCTCAAAGAGTGTCTTTGGAAACAAGTGGAAAAAACAACCACACAAAACCTCGGGGGTGTAGTGGTTAAGTGCTCTGTCTGCTAACCAAAAAGTCAGCAGTTTCAAGTTTACCAGACGCTCCTTGGAAACTCTACTTTGTCTTACAGGGTCGCTACATGTCGGAATCGATTCAACAACAGTGGGCTTTGGGGATTTTTTTCTTAGCCAACCAGTTAGGTCATACAGTACTTAACAGGAATGCACAAAACACCAGCGAACTGAACTCTGATGTCCTGTAATGAAGGGCAGAGCCAGGAGAGGGAGTTGGTGGGATGGCAGCCTTCAACGCTTGGGCAAGTTCTGGACTTGGTCCTAAGAGACAGCCAGCTCCCGGCAGAAACATCTCCAGTGCTTTCTCTTGGGGTGAGCCATCAAGCCTCAGCACTCTCCTCCTCAGTCAGTCAGTGGAAGGTGTGTATGTGCCTGAGCACCAGTGAATCAAGACAAAGCCACACACACACACACACACACACACACACACACACACGGAGTCTAAGACTCAGAGACAAAGCGCACAGCAGCAGAGGAGGCTGAAGACAAATTTCCCAATAAGAAACAATACCAAAAACCCCACAAATGCAACATTAATTAAAATTAATTTTAATTTTGAATTGGTGAATTCAGTTCTGCCATCCCATAATTCAGTGCATTATTGGTTATACATGTAAGAGGACTCAGAAGGGCAGAGAGAAGCTGATGACTGTTACCACGTTTTAGGCTAAACAGCTTTTTCATTGCAAAGCCTTCTTTGGGAAGTATGGCAAAGGAACACCAGAAAGCAACACCAGGCTAGTCTCTACAGCAATATTCCTGCAACACCGATACCCTGGCCCCTAGTGTCGCCATGAGTCGGATCCGACTTGACGGCACTTCGCTTGGCAATACCATGAAAGACGATTTAGCACAGCAAATTTCAACTAATGGGAGACTGCTTAAACCTACTATCTGAAGACAGAATGAGCTGAAGAATGCAAACTATAATTGTGAACGTAGGCTGAAAGCTCCATCGTACCAAGATTCCACCCCCCAGAATCCACAGCCAGCACTGGACCTGCAGGTATACAGACAATGCCCACCCACTGCAGTCGAGTCGATTCCTACTCACAGAAACAATAGCAACTGAATATTTGGATGGTAACTGAGCAAGGGCACTTTTCCCTAGAAACAGGGAGAGCTTTCCACGTGTCAGGAAATATCCCAAGACAAGCATAAAGGCTGCTGTGTCTGAGCAAGTACATGTGGCGAAAATAAGTTTTAACAGCATAATTCCGAGTTGATTAAAATGGATAAAGACCACAGATGTAGAAGGCACAGCAACCCCCATCTGATGCCAGAACTGACGGCTTCCCCTCTCAATTTAATTTGCTTTGATTACCTGATTACTCCTAAATCCTTTCACTCAGTTTCAACTCCAATAAAACTGGTAACAATGTGAACTCATAACACGTTTCTATTCCAGCCTCAGCATACTGCTTCCTAACCACATGCCCAGCCATGCAACACAATTACCCAGACTGTCACATCAGAACACAGAAAAGCAGAAGAAACCTTCATCTGCCAGAAATAAAGCCAGCTCAGAAAACCATGCATCAGAAAAACTGAAGCATTCCTTCCTCCCAAAGGAAGACAGGTGGCCTGGACGTTTTACTGTCCATCTAGATTTTAGGATCGTTAATTGTCCAAGCTTGTGAATAAGGCACAGATCAATTTAAAAACAGATGGATGTTTATTAAAGACGTGGAACTTTTCTAAAGCAAATCACTGAGTAGAACTCAGGCAGCTTGTCTCGCTAGCTTGGTGACCCTGGACAAGTGACTTTGATCTTCCTGAATTTTAATTCCTTAGCATTAATGAGACAGTGAAACGGCATCTCAGGTTCCTTCTATCTCTAAATTGCATGATTTGTAATCAGTGTTTGATGAAAAGTATTAACAACCTCCCAAAGCATCTAGAGGGAAGCAGCCCGGAAGACAGTTCACACATGCTTTCAAATAAAAAAATAATAATAATTTCCAAAATGTATTCTCAAAATGCATCTGGCAATTTGTACAGTTTTCCAAAAAATCAAATTTCCTCTTTTCCATGAGCGACATCTTCAGGGCAGTGCTAAACACCTTTTCCACATGCACAGAACTTCACAGTTTATAAAGCATCTTGTACACTCCATCTCGTTGTGTCTACATAATAGCCCTGTGAGATCAGTCTAACAGTTGGACAGGGTGAGTGTCCACAGCTGCCTTATGGAAAGCCACTCATCAAAAGCAACAACTTTCAGTCTTTCAGAAGTCCTTCCTACCCGCCCCTCCTCACTGATTCTGCACAAACTAAAGTCCAAATCAGATTTTTTTTTTTTTTTTTGGTTGGGGAAGACAGGGGAAGAGTGCAGGACAGGAACGAAGAGCAAGTCACTATGCAAAATAGAAAACACTGAGTGACTTAAGAGAGGATCACACAAGCACCCTGTGTCTGCATGACTGTCTTACGTCTGTGTGTCTGCATGTGTGTGTGTGTAACTGCATATTCGTGTGTTTGTATGTTTGTGTTTCTCTGCATATCTGTTTTGTCTGTGTATCTGGCTGCTTATCTGTGTGTCCATATGTCTCTGTGTGTGTCTGCATATCTGTGTATCTGGATGTCTGTATGCAGCTGCATGTCTACATCTGTTTGTATATCTCTGTGTCTATCTGTGTGTTTGCATGCCTGTCTGTGTGTGTACCTGCATGGGTCCATGTGTGTCCTATTGACAGGTGAATTTCAGTATATGCTTAGTGGAGTAACAGAGATTAGGGCTTTGTTTGGATTTTTTCTTTAAGATGATCAGCTTGAGAACTATCACACCACCATCATCAGTATAAATTTACCACAAATAACATGCCCAGATGTCCAGGGACCGCAATTCTCATTCTGTCCTCATACGAATCAGCAGTTTGGGGGCAAAGCTACAATAGCTACTCACTGATGAGTGGTCGCTAATTGTGCCACTGGGTCCTTTATCTGAATGGGGCTGGATAATGTATTTAAGTAGCAACTTAAACACAAAATGTTATTACCTATATCCCTTCTAGAGTGATTAAAATCAATATAGATTTTTACACAGATATTCTGAAAACAGTAAAATAATATGCAAGCACATGTAAACTGAAACTTTTTAGGAAGGCAAAAACTACAGAATTTCATTCCTAGAAGGAATGAAATCTGAATAATTTCTTGTTTCATAACTGACAAACCTGAGACCAAAAAGTTTAAGTGACTGTGACTGTTAAGGTTGTGTGTCATCTTGGTTGGGCCATGATTCTCACTGGTTTTATAATGATGCAATCACCTCCATAATGAGATCTGATATAATGTGATCACCTCCATGATGGGATCTGATATAATGTGATCACCTCCATGATGAGATCTGATATAATGTGATCACCTCCATGATGAGATCTGATATAATGTGATCACCTCCATGATGAGATCTGATATAATGTGATCACCTCCATGATGAGATCTGATATAATGTGATCACCTCCATGATGGGATCTGATATAATGTGATCACCTCCATAATGAGATCTGATATAATGCAATCACCTCCATAATGAGATCTGATATAATGTGATCACCTCCATGATGAGATCTGATATAATGTGATCACCTCCCTGATGAGATCTGATATAATGTGATCACCTCCATAATGAGATCTGATATAATGTGATCACCTCCATGATGGCATCTGATATAATGTGATCACCTCCATGATGAGATCTGATATAATGTGATCACCTCCATGATGGGATCTGATATAATGTGATCACCTCCATGATGGGATCTGATATAATGTGATCACCTCCATAATGAGGTCTGATATAATGTGATCACCTCCATAATGAGATCTGATATAATGTGATCACCTCCATGATGGCATCTGATATAATGTGATCACCTCCATGATGGGATCTGCTGTGAACAGTCTATCAGTTGAAAGGGAGTTTCTTGGGGTGTGCCCAACACAGGTGGAATTACTGGCAAGGCTTGTGGGCCTTTGTTTGCTCCTGGTCATCTGGCATCCTACTCATGGGACCTGAGTTTGCAGCTTGCCTGTGGTTTGGCCTGCTGATCTTGGGACCTGCCGATCTTCACAGCCTGTGAGCAACAGCCCTGTTCTCTGACCTACCAATCTTGGGCTCAACAATGCCCGCAGCTACATGAATCAGGAGATGCCTCTATCCTGACTCACAGACTTGAGACACTGAAGTCCCTACAACCTTGTGAGTCATTTCCTTAATACAAATCTCGCTCTGTAGATATTTATATACTTTACTGGTTTTGTGTCTCTGGAAAACCAACATCAAGACACCATCCAAGCTCAGAAAGCTTTCAGGGGGGCAGAGCATCAGCTTCCAGGTCCCTAATCCAGGTTTCTCTTCCTGCCCTGCAGGCAGCAAAGCAAACTTCAAAGAGGGGTTATGATATTTTCCTCCTGCTGGAACGGGCACCTTGACAGGAGAGCAGTTATACCTCAAGCCCTTACTAAGTTTCTTTTTGGAAAAACGTACAAAAACCAAACCTAACAAAACCAACCCAGTGCCATCACTTCTGGCTCACGGTGACCCTCTGTGTTGCAGAAGAGAACTTCTCCACAGGCTTTTCTCAGTGTTTTAGTTATCTAGTGCTGCTATGGCACAAAGACCACCAACAGAGGGCTTTAACAATCCAAATTTTACTCTCTCACGGTCAGTAGGCGAGAAGCCCAAATTCAGGCTGCTGGCCTCAAGGGAAGGCTTCCTTCCTGTGTCAGCTTGGGAGGAAGGCCCTTGTTAACAGTCTTCTCCAGGTGAAGAGCATCTCAGCATAGGGATTTAAAGTCCAAAGGACATACTTTCCTCCTGGTTCTTCTTTCTTGGTGGTGCAAGGTCCCCTTATCTCTGCTCACTTCTCTCTTTTATATCGTAAAACAGACTGACTTCAGACCCAACCTAATCTTGTAGATTGTGACCCACCTCCTTCACCAAGCTGCCAGTGATCTCACCGTACTAACATCATACAGGAAGGATTTACACATGTAGGGCAATCACATCAGGATGATAAAACAGTGGTCAGTCACACAGTACTGGGAATCATGGTCTAGTCAAGTTGACATACATTTTGGGGGAATACGATTCAATCCATAATGCTTGGCTTTCATTTTCACAGAAGCACACTGCCAAATCTTTCTCCCATGGTGCGTTTCAGTGGGTTCAAACTGCCTATCTTAGTGTTGTTGTCCTGTGTGTCACTGAGTGGAATCCAATACAGAGCTACTGAGTGCCAACACTTTGCGCCATGCAGGGACCTTTGAAAAAATGTACAGAGATCTTTAAACTTAAAGGATTTCCTCTAAATAAGAATAACCATGTGAATTCATTCAAATACTCTTTCATAGACTATATATTCTTTTCTGACTATAAATATTTGGGCAACATTATTCTTCTAAGGCATAAAAGCTTGTTTTGCTCCCTCTCCTAGCAAACCCACTCACAGCATAGCAGGGTAGGAAATTTTTTAAAAACTTGCTGTAACAGACTAATAGCAATTCAAAATAAAGCCAAAAAGAAACACATGTGCAGGTATTTAGCTGCGTGGATCCTAACAAGTGATGGAGCATCAGGATGAAGAACTGGAATGCCAGAAGGCTGCACGGCGCTCCTGCAGATCCTGTATCTGGATCAAGAGGCTGCCTCTCAAACAGAACAAAGAGATACTGTGTGATTCGGAGCTGGAAGAGGTGCGAGGGGCGAGGTATTCACCTTACTTAAACAATCTATATGCAGAGCAAATAATCTGGACAGCTGAACTTTATGAAGAAGAACAGCACCTCCAGACCAGAGGAAGATTCATTAACGATCCTCCCTGTGCAGGTGACACAACCCTGCTTACTGAGACAGAAGAGGACTTGAAGCCTTAATGATGAAGATCAAAGACCACAGCCTTCAATATGGATTAACCTGAACGAAAAGGAAACGATACACCAGCAATAACAAAGACAGTGCAGGATGGGGCCAGTCTCCTTTCTGCTGCCCATAAGGTCACCAGGAGGCTGTGCCGCCTGACAGCAGCTGACCCCATGCTGCCGGGGCACCACCCTGCCTACCTCCACGCGCAGCCCCAGCCCCCTGCTTCCCACCAGCTGCAAAGCATCCCATCGACAGCTGTCCTACAGGCAGCCATCGTCTGTCTACTCATTCCTAGGTGTCACTGGTAGCAGAGGCAGTGGAGTTAACCACTCAGCTTCTGACCAAAAGGTCAATGGTTCAAACCCACCAGCTTCTGCATGGGAGAAAGATGTGGCAGTCTGCTTCTGGAAAAATTTACAAGGACTGTCACTTAACATTCTAGATAAAAGGCTGCCTACTTCACTGCTGACTATCACTGAAGTCCTCCCCTTGGGAAGCTAGGCACTGATGCCAGCGCCTAGTCCACCCTTCAAAGCAATTTTGGAACTCTTTTTCTAAAATGGCCATCGGAGCTGTCATTGTATTACCCTTGGTGTCCTGAACGTCATCAAAATGTCTTCCTTTCAGTATTTCCTTTATCTCTGGGTAAAGAAAAAAGTCACTGGGGGCCACCACAGGTGAGTAGGGATGTCGGGAGCCATGGGTGAGCCCCCAGGCCCCGACATACAGGAAGCTTGTAGGGCTGAAAAAGCCCGCGCGCGCCAAGTTTGAAAAAGCCCGCGCCCGCGAAATTCAAAAGGCCCGCGCGCGGGAAAAACTTCCTGCCTGATGTCACTGCCTTAGTCCTATGTATATCCAATCCCCAGCCGACAACTACCTCACTCCAAATGTCACTCCATCCCTACGTCACTTGATCCCTCCCCATATTCCCGCTGCTATAAATATACCTCATTTTAACAATAAACTTTGAGGCTTGATCAGAATCTTGTCTTGCCTCCATTTTTCCGCCTTCCCTGCTCCACTTTCACAGGCTTCCCCTCGTCCCTTCGTTGATTTGTCCCGCGGGTCGGGGCATAGGGAGGCTGTTCCAGTATAGTGATTTGTTTACTGGCTAAAAGTTCCTCACAGACAGCTGCTACATAAGTAAGTTCATGAACGTGCCACTGTGCTCAAGAGTCAGTTCAGAAAGAGTTCCCAAATTGCTCTGAAAGGTGGACTAGGTGCTGGTGTCAGTGCACAGCTTCCCAAGTGGAATGCTTTGAAGGGGACCATAGTGACGTTCAGCAATAAGGTATGCAGCACTTGGAACAATTAAGTTCGCACACTTAATTGTCAGAACTTGTACCTTCTTGGAGACCTTATGGGACAGTCCTGCTCTGTCCTACAGGGTTACTCTCAGTTGGGTTGTGCTGATACCTGAGTTTCCTGTCTCTCTGTTGACGTTTTGTGAAACATTTTGCTCAGAGAAGGGTGGCTCTGGCCGGTACCCATGCTGCTTCCTACCACAGACAGGCAGAGCCATGTGGCAGAAAGCTCAGCCACTACAGAAGTAGGAGACCTGTCACCAGCCAGCCCTGCCCCAGCCAAGTGACACTGAGCAGTCATTTGACTTCCAGGTCTCTGTCCCCTCCCCTGTAAAATGCCGACACTGTGGGAGGTGAAGTCTCTTTGAGCCCAAATGGAACCAGAGGGGAGTCCCTCTAACAGGTGGTTCGGCCTTCATGCCATCAAGTGACAAGGAGTTAATCTGTGACAACCACTCCCAGCAGTGCCTGGCATGTGGCAGCTGCCTGTAAATGTTAGCCGCTGGAACCACTGTCGTCACTATGTGGGGACACTGACACAGGAGGGAGCTGAAGTTAAAGACCCCAGTGTGGGGGGCAGAACCGGAACCAAGGGCTCAGCGGCCCGGGTCGGGCTCCTGGCCTTGCGCTTCCTCTACCGGTTCTCAGAATTCACTGTGGAACAGCTCATCTCTGGCCCTTCTGCTGGGATAGGTAAACGACACGGACTTCACAAACATTTATCGAAATTCAGTCCAGGATGCTCCAGGAGAGATACTGCAGGGCCCCTGCCCACAGTGCTTCCAGGGGAAACAGACCCCGGCAGACACAACGGGGAGGGGCTGAGCAGCGGCCTCCCAGAGCTCCTAGAGGACGGAGGGGTGGGCTCCGTCTGTGCTGGCCCAGGGGAAGGGCCTCTACAGGATGACATTAGGGCCACCCTTGGAGGACAACTGGGACATCACAGGATGGAGATGAGCAGGACACTCTGGGTCGGGAAAGCTGCAGGAGCCTCGGCGTGGAGCCTCAGGGGCCCTGACACTCCTGGGGCCACCTGTGGTTAGTGTAACAAGGACGTGGGAGTGTAGGCAGAGGAGAGGCAGAAAGAGGACAGAAAGATGGACTGGGCCCAGACTCTACAGGGTCACTGTGAGTCAGAACTGACTTAGCAGCAATAGGTTTTTCGGTTTTTGCTGGAAGGAGTCTTCGACTGAGGAAACGTAAAGAGGCTAGTATGGGCAAGGATGGACTGTCCCAAGCCTGAAGGGTCTCTGCAGTTCTCCTGGTGGACAGAGAGGGGCCTGCCGCACTGCTTCGGGACCACATGTGGACAAGGAGCAGGGCCTGCCACACTACTCGGGGACCACATGTGGACAGACAGCAGGGACCCACCGTGCTTCTCAGGGACTGACCATACAATAACAGCGGCCTGCCACACTGCTCGGGAATGACGGGCTGCTGTGCTGAGCAGGAGTGTGGCACAGAGGACAGCCTGACCCCTCCCATGAGAGCAGCACCCAACACGGCCCACAGAAGTGCCCCATGCCGCAGAAGACGCAATGATGGAAGAAGCTGCCAGGATGAAGGGCCTGGCTCCTTCCCTGCCTGGACTTCTGTCTGATCCTGTGAAAGGACCCTCCGTGCACCCACACACAGTCCCTCCCATATGGACACACACATAGACACGGACATCACAGACAGACACACAGACACTCCCATACACATACAGACACTGCTACACAGTCATACACTCACACACATACTCCCATACAGTCACATACACTCCCATACTCACAGACAGACACACAGAGACTCCCACACAGACACATAGACACTCCTACACAGACACATGGACGCTCCCACACAGACAGTCCCATACAGATAGACACAGATGCTCCTGTACAGTCACAGAAACACTCACAGACACACAGATACTCACACACAGACACACATAGACATGCAGACATACACTGACACGCAGACAGACACAGACATGCAGACACACCAAGATACAGACACGCACAGACATATACCAACACACAGACACACACGCACACACAGAATGCAGACACACATGGATATATACACACAGACAGGCATGCACTCACAGACACACAGAGTTGAACTCATCAGCCAGGCAGCTGGGGACTCAGCAGGTCACAATTTGGTCTCCATATGGAGTCTCATTCCTGGACGGTGAGTCTGGTATCAACAGGTGGAGTGACCCTGGTGGCAGCTGTTCCAGAATGCAGAAGGCCTGGAAGACAATCCTTCCTGAGGACAGGACATGTCTGCCACAGGACTCGCAGTTCTGGAGAAGCCCCAGCAGACGTCGGCTAGTAGAGTGTCTTCTGCCCTTACTTAGATCAGCGACCCTCCAGGAGCAATCTGGTTTTTCCATCTGACCTTGTTGATTCAAAAGTGCCACATTGATGGCACCAAGTTTTGTTTCTACAGCTCACAGGTGGTCAGCACAGCTCTGGGACAAGGCTGGACAGCACCAGGGCACGCTGGGACTGAGCGCAGCCCTCACTGGTGGCTCACTGGTGATGAGTCAGAGACAGAGGTCCCTGAGAGCAGGCAGAAGAGCACAGCACATGGGCTTTTCCTGCTCCCGTCATCCTGTGTGGCCACCCTCTCCATGGCTGCAGCTCCCTCAGCTCCCAGGACACAGAGCCCTGAACCCAGCGGAGAGGAAAGCAACTGTCTCTGGGGTTTTGCATGTCACAGCCAACCTCCCAAGCCCACTGTGTGATGCTTACAGAGTCCTCGGGTGGGCAGGGGTTGAAAGTTCAAGTCCACCCAGAGGCACTTGGAAGAAGTTCTGGCAATATACACCTGAAAGATCAGCCACTGAGAACCCGATGGAGCACGGTTCTGCTCTGAGACACGTGCGGTTCCCGCAAGTCAGAACCAACTCCTTGGCAACCAGCGCCATTCTTGCAGGAGCACAACGGTGTGGCCTGACCTTGACCTGCGGCACGGACATGGGCTTCTGTCATTCTCCTCCTGGGGCCCTCCAATTACAGCTCACAGCCCCCCAGTCTGCAAACACACTGGCCATGCGGCACCTTGTCAGGAGCCCCTGAACTGGAACCCCCTTTTCTTCAGGACCAAAACAACTCCTAAGAGGCCAGCCATCATCAAATACTCGGAAGGAGTCTTAGGTTAAAACTACACTCCTGACATTCTCTCATAATCAGTGTTAAGAAACATGGGACGATCCCTCTACGCGAAAAGTACCTAGAAAACCAAAATACAAAACAGTACAGGCAGCGTGTTATTTTGGAAAAACATACACAAAGTATACATGTCCCTAGAAACAAAGAGTGAATACACACACACACACACACACACACACACACATATACATACCTAATTGTTAACTGTGTAATTCGGGGTGTTACAGGTTGTCTTAGTCACCTGGTACTGCTCTAACGGAAAATACCATGAGTGGAAAGTTTCACGTAGAGAAGCTTTTATTGTCTCAGTCTGGTAAGCCACAAATCCATTTACAAATTGTAGGTCCATTCAGTAGGAGAATTTATCACAGTCCGGTAGGCTAAGTCCACATCTAGTGAGAGCATCTCGACACAGGAACCTCAGGTCCAAAGGACGTGCTCTGCTCTCGGTCCTTCTCTCTCGGTGGTATGAGGTTCCCAACTTCCTCAGCTCACTTCTCTCCCTTATATTCCACAAGCTTGTAGCTTGGGTCCTGCCTCACCAACACAACTGAAAACCATTCTCCATCATCATATCACAGAGGCAGGATTCACAACACATGGGAGGAAGGGTACCATGTTGGAACTCCAAACCAAGTCAAATCAGCACTACATTTCTGGGGGGACACAGTTCAATCCATGACACAGGTCATCAGTGATCTTTGTGTTTTGCTTTATACACATGTGTGTTTTTCCAGTCTCAGCAATGAACAGTTAGAATCAAGAAACAAATGTTATATATGTGTATTTTTAAACATGAGCCCTAATGGCAAGGGACTGTTAAGTGAGGGGGTAAAAATGGCCCGTGTGACTCTCTACAGACCCTGAGTTCCCAAGATGAAAACACAAGAGGAACATCAGAGTTCCCCTAGTGCGTGGCAGAGAGCACCAGCTCAGCTTTGGCGGGTGTTCAATTCCACAGAGATGTCTGAGAATAACACAGTGTCCCTGGAGTGGGGTCCCTAAATCATCTCCCTGTGTGCAGAGCAGTGCGTCTGCCATGAACGTCCGAGGGCTATTGACACCTAGAAAGCCATGGGTTTGTTTTATGGCTTTTCCTCCCCAAAGAGGGTCTCCTGCGCCCTGAAAATCAATGGTGCTCACGCAGGGCAGACACCACGAGACAGGGAGAGACACAACAGATGGACGCCGTGGGAGACTCTGCCGCCTGGCTGGGATTGATAACAAACTGTTACATCCTATCTGAAATTACTTAATTTCCCAAACACTGTATTAAAAATATGTTGTCAGTGAAGTCGGTTAGTTTGTGAAGTGGGAAGGATGGCTGAGGAGGAATAGTTTGATAATATGCCACCAGTTCCCCTAATAAATATCCTTCTCTGATCTGAGCCTAAATACTACCTGGAGGTTAAAGGGAAATACTAGGACTCAAGCCTCTGTTGCTGGTGAACCACTCGGCTTCAAAAAAAAAAATTTAGGACTTGCTAGGTGGCACTAAGCATGGAAACTGTCACCTAGATTTCTCTCCTTGCTTAGGGTTTGTAGAAAACCCTGGTGGTACGACGGCTAAGTGCTATGGCTGCTAACCAAGAGGTCAGCAGTTCAAACCCCCAAGACACTCCTTGGAAACTAAGGGGCAGTTCTACTCTGCCCCAGAGGGTCACTATGAGTCAGAATTGACCCAGCAGCAGGAGGTTTGGTTTTCTGGTTTAGAGTTTGTAAGTGTTCTTTAAAAATGTCATGTTACAGAAGCAACTGAGGCAGAGGGTGTCGGTGTGCAGTCACACATGGGAATCAATTAATTTTAAATGAATGCAAGGAAAATACCACCAACAGATACTTGTTTACTCAGAAATAAGCTCAGGCTTTTTCTTTTTTTCCTGTTTGTTTTCCTTGCAAAATCTTATAAAATCCCCAAGCCCCCGACAGAAAAGCAGATAGATCTTCTCTTTTGTCACAGTGCAGCCTGTACTATCCTGATGGCCATGAAAAATGAAAGAGAAACATGTGCACTTAGTCGCAGACCGCCCAGCTTCTCTGTCTGCATGCCCTTGCTGCAGACACAACGACGTACAACTCTGGGCTCCGTGAACCAGCCATTGGCTCGTTTCCTCGAAGCTCGAGCCACTTTCTAATTTCATCCCTTTGGTACCAGTCCAAGGAGAAGCCTCAGGTAGCCCTCCACCTGCAGGGGGTCATTAATTAGCAGTCAGCAGGGTGAGCGGGAACCGGGGGCTCCATTTGCACGGCTAATAGTTCAAAACACTGAATGGCGCTGCTCAAAATATTTTATGCCGGCCAATCTGGAAATAATCACATGATACTGGTTAAACGTAAGGCCTCCGGTACCCTGCAGGCCCAGCCAGGCCTACCTCGAGCTGCCATGCAAATGAGATCGTCATAATTTCAAAGTCCGACAGGAAGAAAATGAACCAGCTGCTATTTCTTTTTTTTATGGTGCCTACAATTTTTCTCATTAGCTGGCAAACAGGCTAGGCTGGGAACTAAAACCAGCCTGGGCCTCGACTCTGCATGACAGAAAAAAAGGGAGCCCTATCCCATCACTCACACAGGTGCTAGGGGGATGAAGAAAGTGCACCAAACGGGCCAGAAATCCGGGCTGCTAGGCCAGCTCTGCTGTCTCAGTGACACATGACCTTCAGCAAATCACAGAACATTCCAGAACCCAGTCACCTTGTCGAAGTAAGAGGCATGGGCTCCCAGGGAGACAAGGAGCCGTAAGCACTTTGAATGCACTGCCGTGGAGTCGGTCAGGCTCACTGTAACCCTAGAGGTCAGAGGAGAACTGCCCCATAGAGTTTCCAAGGAGTGCCTGGCAGATCTGAACCACCGATCTTTTGGTTAGCAGACGTAGCACTTAACCTCCAACGCCACCAGGGTTTCCTAGGCACTTTGAAAGGCAATTCCAATGCCATCTGACAATGACCAAAAGGACAGAGGTTCAAATCCACCCAGAGGAACAGAAAGATCTGGTGATCTCCTCTGTCATCAGCCACCCAAAGCCCCGTGAGGCACACACTAGTACTCCGACACACGATGTGCCCGCTGGTGTCTCTGTCTCTAAACCTGACGCCATGCTGTCAACTTGACCCATGGTGGGCCCACGTGTGTCACTGGAGAGCTGCGTTCCACAGGGATTCTGATGGTGGCACTCTCACTGCCCTGGTGGTGTGGCAGCAGTGAGATGCGGTTCAAACCCAGCCAGTGGCTCTGTGGGAAGAAGACCTGTTGAGCCACCTCCATAAACATTACAGCCAAGGTAACCCTCCAAGGTGGCTCTACTCTGTCACAGGTGCATGCTGTGCGTCAGGACTGACTAGACAGCTCCCAGCAATCTGATGGAAGCAGGTCGCTGGGTCTTTCTAACACAGCACCACTGGGTGGATTCTAATCACCCATCTTTCAGTCAGCAGCCAAGAGCAGGCCACCTGCATCACCCCAGTACCTTCCCCACCCAACAGTGCGGCAGGTGGGGAGAGGACAACAAAAGCCAGTGTGTTTCCAAGGTCGTTTTCCACCCGGGAACAGGATGATATTACCTGGTGACAACTCTTGATGACCTGCTGACAGAAATGCAAAGACTAGGAAGAGAAGGTCAAGTCTAAAGGATTGGCAGGATGCAAAGCACAGAGCCTCAGGGCTGAGGGCGGCAGGGAGGCAGAGGTGGGCATGACAAATTGTCAAGATCTCTGTTTGGATCAGAAAATTCGAAGGTGAATACTGGCTTCATCACTCAGCTTCGTGACCTTACACAGGTTATGAGATCTTTTCAATTCCCTGAAATTCTGCTCTCTGACCGGCAGGATGGGGAGAATACAATCTATCACATCACATCCCAAGGACAGAATGAAGGATAGCACCTGGAGAAGCACTCATGGAATGGAAACATCCAGCAGCGTGGGGGGATCAGGGCTGAACGCCAGGCCGATGCACGGCTGGCTTCAGTCTTGAGCCCCAGGTGAGGGGCGTGGGCACCGACGCTGCTGCAGGCACAGGATCGGGGGAAAACACGTGCAGCAGGTGAGCGGGCCCCAAGCTTTTAAGGATGGGATTCAGAAAGGCTGAGGAAATCTCCCTCCATCAGCAGAGACTGGAAGTTCTCTGTCGGCTAAGAACTGTCTCTGTTTGCACATAGATTGTTTCAGGTTGAATCTCAAAGGGAAAGAAGAGGCTGAAGGGAGTGAGGCTCTGGGACCACTACTCATTTTAATGTTTTCTTTACTGAAGGTGCAGGTGAAAAGTCAATTGAAAAAAAAAAGAAGGTTTCTGGTATTTTAAAAAAAGCCTTTGAGAAAAGATGTGATGAGCTGAGCAGCTGCTCCTCCAACCGTACCCCCCGTTTCAGGAATTAAATGACAAAGTGACCAGCTGCAGTCTTGGGACTAAAAGACTGCTGCTTCGAATTCCTGATTGTAAAGGGAAGGAAGGCTGACTTCTAAAGTCTGTCTTAAAAGCCTGTATGTATCACAGCGGGCTTCCAAAAGTCAGGGAATAAGACCAATTCCACAGTGACACTCTGGAAATAAAGATGCCTGAAAAGTGTTGGGTGACTGAGTGACCTATGCAGTGTTGGTGAGCTCAGGGGTTAGAACCTGTACCAAGGCTGGGAGAAGGCAGGCACCAAGGTGACCAAAGACACTTACAAGAGGTGTAGTACACTGGTCTCAACCCACTGGGAGCAAGAGAGAAGGAAGAAAACCAAAGACATAAATGAAAGACTAGTCCAAAGGATTAATGGGCCACAACTACCACAGCCCCAGCAGACTGAGTCCAGCACAGGTAAATGGTGCGCGGCTACCAGCACTGACTGTTGGGACGCGGATCACAACACAGGGCAAAGCTGGAGAAAAACACAGAACAAAATTCTAAGTCACAGAAATGAAAAAAAGTCATTTACTGGTCTGACAAAGACTGGGCCATGAGTATGGTCCCTGGACACCCTTTTAGCTCAATCTGAAGTCACTCCTTGGGGTTCTCCCTTTAGCCAAAGATTAGAGAGGCCCCTAAAACAAAATGAAACTAAAGACACACACCATCCCAGGGACAAGGACAGGAAGTGGGGAGGGAACAGACAAGCCAGTAATGGGGAACCCAAGGTCAAGAAGAGAGAACGTTGACACATCGTGGGTTTAGCAACTAAGGTCACAAAACCGCATGTGTGGTCATTGTTTAATGAGAAGCTAGTTTATTCCATAAACCTTCAACTAAACTACAATAAAAAGACAAAACAAATTTCTTTCATCAAAAAAAAAAAAAAGTATGGTACAGGCTCGGAAGAAGAGTGACAAGAAGGAAACTCCAAATGACTTGCAAAAATCTTAAGGACCAGAAGGCAAGGGATTGGTGATGGAGTAACTCTAAAAAAAAACAAAACGTGTTGCTATCAAGTAGACTCCCATTCATAGAGACCCTAAAGGACAGAGGAGAACTGCCCCTCAGTTTCCAAAGAGCGCCTGGCAGATCTGAACTGTTGACCTTCTGGTGGGCAGCAAAAGCTCTTAACCACTGCACCACCAGGGTTTTCCCTTTGTCCCTAAAGCAGCACAAAAGTAGAGAAAGCTGCTTTTATCTTCTCTCTCTCTGGTCCCACCATTTCAATAAGCGGGTACCGAAAGAGAAAGCAGTAACATCTGTGGTCCTCCCTGCTGGGTTTAATGCCCTAATGAGGGGTGGGAAGCTGGGAGTTTGGGGAAGGTCCTTCGAGTAACCCTAATCTCTTGATTAGGGAAGGCAGGAAGACCTTACCCATGGCAGCCAGTGCTTACAAGCTGAGGTCAGCCCTGCTCTCACAGAAAAAGACAAGTTCCCTCCCGGCCAGAGTCACCTGCTCTCTGCCCACATTGACAGAAAGACATCATACCTGTGACCCTCAGAGCGCTGGGACATCAGAGACTGGAAATGAGGTGGCACGGTGCTTGCTCAGCTTAATACTTCCCCATTGTGGAACAGGGGAAGTGGTTAAGTGTCACGGCTGCTAACCAAAGGTTGACAATTCAAATCCACTAGGCGCTCCTTGGAAACTGTAGGGGGCCGTTCTACTCTGTCCTACAGGGCTACTGAGTCAGAATCAACTCAACGGCAGTGGGTTGGGTTGGGTTGGGTTTGGGTTGTGGAATGGAATAGCAGACCACAGAGAGTTCTGGAAAACAGGAAGCTGCCGAAACCTAGCCTATAGTTCCCTGCCAGGAACTGAAGGAGAGCAGAAGAGCTTTTGAGCCTGAGGGTCTCCGTGCAGTGTAGCCTCTAGGCTGAGCTCTCAAAAGCTGCCCACCGGGCATCGCAGCCCCAAGAAGGGGGATAACGTTGGTTGTTCCACAGACACCTTTTCTTCCTCCATGCCCCCAGGCTCCTGGACAGCTGGCCAAACGCCTGTGCCCCAGGACAAAGACCCAGCACCACTCCAATGGCTCTTTCCTTTACAAAATCGTCCTAGACGCAGTTGAAACCATGTAAGTCACACAGAGTCCCTAAAACACAGTCAGCTGTTGACCAAAAGGCTGGAGTGGAGGCTGAAGTCTCCACAGCGGGACGTCAGAAGACATCTACTCCCCAGATATCAGCCACTGAGAATCCCACACAGCACAGTTCTATCCTGACAGACAGGGCTTTCCTGAGTTAGGGTGGACACAACAGCAAACCTCTCCTTTACACGGTTTCCTGATCGACTTCTTCCAAGTTTCAAACATTCCACCGACTCCAGCACCCTCTCTTCCCACGTCTTTCACGACGTCGTCAGTTCCAACTGTGACTTCCCTCACGTCTCAACTTTCCAGCCCAGGGTTCCGGTGTGTACAGACGTCTTCCAAGCCACATGCCTCTTCCCCTCTGATGAGCTCACTATCTGACTTTATCACACTCACCTGCCCTCCGAAAAGAACTACTGACACTTCACGGCCAGTGACGGTAGAGACAGGACATTTGTCCTCGAAGGATGGTGTGTCACAGCCTCTGCAGAAGACGCTGGCCAGCCTGAGCTGAGCCAACCCTGCCTGCTCCAGGCTCAGGTACTCTTTCCTGGGAGACAAGTTTATACGTGGCAGGGACACAGGAAATCGGACAACCTGAGTTTACCCCTGCACCAGTCATTCCTAGCTGGATGACCTATAACAAGTTAACGGGTGTTTCCAGGTCTCAGTTAACTCATCCATAAAGTGGGGACAACAGAGTGTCTGCTGTTATGAGGCTTAAAGGAGATACTGCATGTAAAGCACTTAGAAGTCTGCCTGGCAGAGCTGTCATCAAGTTGATTCCAACTCACAGCGACCCTATAGGACAAGGCACAACTGCTCCATAGGGTTTTCAAGGAGCACCTTGTGGATCTGAACTGCCGACCTTCTGGTTAGCAGCCATAGCACTTAACCACTAGGCTACAAGGCTTTCCTGGCAAAAGTAATCAATATACGTCAGTTATTTTTAGTATCATGATTATCGAACATACATCATCTCTTCTTGGAAGACATCTTTGACTTCGCTGGGCAGGGCATGCATTTCTTCCGGGGACCTCCTGTACACCGTCTTCACCCCACGCGCCCGGCACTTACACGTTGCTGCAATTATGTAATCCCGTGTTTGCTGATCAGCTGGATCAGGTGTCCTAAATCTTTTTGTAAAGGGGTCTCTTTGGCAACCTGGTACAGCCCCTGGGCACCTTCTCAAAACAGTGTTTTTAAAAGCATAAAACAAAAGATGCAGGCTTATCAAATAGTAACCACACTGAAATACAGTTATCACATTTTTAAAAATCTGTAGTATGGTCATATACGAGCTTCTTTACGAACACATGAAACATCAAGATTTATTGCTGGGTCACAGAACGACCCTCATTTCGAAGGAGCGAAGAATATAAATGATATTTTGAGATTTCTACGGCAACTCCAAATGACGTGAAAATAGTTGTGATGTCTACAGTGACAAAGTCACAGGTCCTGCGAAGGTTACCCTGGTCCACTTCCCACATTTCTAATCAATGAAAACATCTGACATCACCTAGCGATTAGTGATAATAAAAAGATCATTTGTTTTCTCCTCTGAGTTCACCGACCCCTGGAATTCCGGTGCGAATCATGACCTCAACTGTGAGTTTCCCAGAGTTCCTTGTTTTATTTATCTTGGTCACCTCCATGCCTTGAACTGAACTTGTGACACAGGAAGGGCTTAACACACCTTTTTTAAAATTAATGAATTGAAGACATTGGGCCCAAGTACTACAAAACAGACACAGCTCCTGCCCTCTAGAAGCTAAAATGCACACACAAATCACTGTGATGCCAGTTATGAACTGGCAGGTGTCATAACACAGGAGATTAGATGGGGAGGTGGCCCACGGGGCGGGGGGAAGGGGGACTGCGGTGGAACTTCACACTTACCAAATTATTTTGAAGTGACCCGTTATAAATCTATCTCCTAGAGCAGAACCAGCTTTTCATGGACACAGGCTATGTTTTATTTATGGCTGTGTAACAGTAACGCTAGCTGGAAAATATTAAACTGATGTATTTTTTATTCACTTATAATCACTGCAGCCCTCACACCTGAACAGCTAAGCTTTCTACCCCAGAGAAAAGGGACTCAGCATCCATAAAGGCCACAGAAGCAGGAGGAGAGAACGACGGAGAAGGCAGCCACTCCGCCTCCTCCGACGGGGTGGGACAGAAGGGGAGGGGCTCAGGGCGGTGCCATGACTTGCTCCGCCTCTCTTGGGGGCTGGTCCTCCAGGGGAGAGGGGCTCAAGAAAACAGGGGAGGGGATAGAGAAGAGGGAAGAAGGAACAGATTGAGGGGAAGAATGGAAAACTGAGGTCTTTGTTTTCTGCATCTCTCTGAGACTCTGAGTAAAGGAGACCATCTGGCAAGATCTTCAGAACCAGCGCAAGGTGCTACCGCAGAAAGGGAACGTGGTGTGCAAGGTTCTGGTGGAGAGCACCTCCGCGGGTCCCCGGCTTCCGCTTGGCATGAAAGGCTGCCGTGGGGGTGGGCAAGGTAATATAGGCCCTGAGGCTCCAGCAAGGGGTGAGGGGCTTCACTGCATGGCTGCAGAGTGGTCCACCCAGGCTATGGGCAAGACGCAGGCACAGAGACTCGGGGCCAGTTAGCAGGTGGCCGTGCTGACAACTGTCACCCGAAGTTACACAAGCTGTGGACTCCAACCCTGATGCTGGAGTCCACAGCCCTGAACGCCTAAGGTCAGGGGGCAGGTCTCTGGGGGAAGGGCTCAAGGCCCAGTGTGGCCCTCCGGGCTGCCACAGGAACCCCCAGGCTTCCCCTACAGCCAGATCCATTAGGGGAAAGGGGAACTTCTGTGTCTCAGTCACCCAGTGTTGCTCTAACAGAGACACCACAAGCAGATGGCTTTAACAAACAGAAGTTTATTCTCTCACAGTCCAGTAAGCTATGAGTCCGAGTTCCAGGCATCAGTTCTGAGGAAAGGCTTTCTCTCTCTCTCTCTGCTCTGGAGGAAGGTCCCTGAGTTGCATCAGTCTTCCTCTGATCTGGGAACACCTCAGCACAGGAATCTCCGACCCAAAGGACGTGCTCAGCTCCAGCACTGCTTTCTTGATGGTTTGCGGTCCCCCACCCTCTGCTTGCCTCCCTTTCCTTTTATCTCTTGTGGGATAAAAGGACACAAGGAGACCCAAGCCATATCCCAGGGAAACTCCCCTCAACTGGGTCGGGCAAGTAAACTTTAGTAAGGCAAAAGGCTGTGGGTTTTTTTTTAACACACACCCCTGCCTCTCCCACCAGCATTTCCAATGTCCAGGACCACATGTGAGAGCCAATGACAAATGACAACCCACAGGTGGTCACAGAGAAAGAGGAAAGCACAAAGTCCAAGCTGTAAGAACTGAAGCAGGCAGGGCTTCTTGGGGCCATTCTGTGTCTGGGCAACTGGCCACTGAGGCTGTCACTGTCTTAAGGGATGACCTAACGGTGAGAGTTCATAGTAAAGACCCAAGATACAAGAGTTTCTCTGCTAAAGAAGAGACAGAAAATAGGTCATGTGTTATAGTTTAGAAGGATCCTACCCAAACTTTTTTTTTTAATGCATCTTAAAGGAACAAGAATCAGCTAGTGAAAAATTAATTTCCATAGAACCCAGCACTCCCCTAAGAATGCTGAATCAATAAAAACAACTGCACACAGCCATGGTGGAGTGCTTAAGCGCTGTAGATCACCAGGCGCTGTTGAGAGCTGTACCCAGAGGTCAGCAGTTCAAATCCACTCACCACTCCTTGGAAACCCTACAGGGAAGTTCCACCCTGTCTTAAAGGGTCGCTGTAAGTCAGCATCCACTCGATGGCCATGTTTTGGGGTTTTGATGTGGCCCTTGGCCTCAACCCCCCTCCTCTTAGGATCAGCCCAGAAATAGTCCTTTCCCTTTGTGTGACCTCTGCAGGCTGTACCACTCCACTAGGGGACCCGCTGGTCGGCCAGGTGCCACCCTGTCAAGTCTGATTCATGGTGACCCTGTGTGGACAGAGTAGAACTAATCTGGAGGGCTTCCTGGCTGTGATCATCACAGAAGCAGACGTCCAGGGCTTTCTCCCGTGGAGTTGCTGGGTGGGTTCCAACTGCCAACCTTTCCATCAGCAGCTGAGTCCCACTGCGTCACTACGGCAGCAAGTCTTTTTAAAAAGCGATGAGATACAACCCAAATCAGCACTGGGTGAAGCAGAACCGTGCCTGGTCTCTGTGTAACTCAGGGGGAGGCCAGGGTGGTTCAGTGGCAGAGCTCTCAGCCAATGAAATCAGCCAATGAAACCCTGTGGACCACAAAGGTCCAATCCAAATGAACCTGAGGCACAGTTAACACCTGTTGTCGGCAGAGGCTTGTGTGTGGTTATAATTCTGAGTGGGTGTCGGTGGAGCTTCCACATTAAGGCAGACTAGGAAGAAAGGCCTGGTGATCTACTTGTGAAAACCAGCCAATGAAACCCTGTGGACCACAAAGGTCCAATCCAAAACCAATCACGTGGATGGCACGGGAACCAGGCATGCTGTTGAGCGTGCGTGGGGTTCCCACGAGCTGAGATCTGCTATTTTAACCAGCAGAGTTTTTATTTACAAACACACACTCACACCCTCCAAGATCAACACACTGCTCTCCGTGTGGGGTTTCTTTCCTGGGTGTCTCCGGGACACCTGTTCCCACAGTACAGTTGAGATGAGTCTATGATTTCATTCTGCAAAGGGGGTGAGGAACCACAGCATTTGGAAACTGGAATGACTTGGTTAGGTCACAGAAGCCCTGACAGCATAGCAGTTAAGAGCTGTGGCTGCTAACCAAAAGGTGAGCAGTTCAAATCCACCAGGCACTCACTAGAGACCCTATGGGGCAGTTCTACTCTGTCTATAGGGTCACCGTGAGTTGGAATCGACCCAACAGCAACAGGTTTGGGTTGGCAGGTTAGGTCCTACCTGACCTCTTCCAGGACCAGAGTTAATGCCAGCTGTAGTTAGGAGGCTTGCTGTCAGTATCCCTCCTCTCACCTCCACCAGAAATTGAAACTTTCCCAAGGGCTGAAGTCTTTATTTAAAGACTATAAGGAAGAAAATTAAAAAACAAAAGAATTCCCAAATAATGTGATCATTTGATTGAAGTCAACCAGAAGATGGAACTCCAGAAAAGTCATGACTGTCACAAAAATACATTAAGGGTGACAGGGAAGATTAATTTTGGAAATTACAGTAGTTGTACAGAATTCTAAGGAAAGACAATTCATAATTCATACCAAGCTTTGCCAATGTGCGCAATCTCCCGTCAACTAGTTTTCATTCATCCTGTGATCTCACTCATTCATCTGAGACAACAAGAAAAAGTGGTTTTCCTGCTGTTGGTTAAAACCTAACTGTGTGGCCCGACCAAGCCTGGACTCAGCAGGCTGACAGTGTTCCTGCAGAGACAAGCCCAGATCCTGCTTACTCTCAAAACAAAAAAAAACCCATTGCTGTCAAGTCAATTCCGACTCACAGAGATTCTACAGGACACAGCAGAACTGCCCCATAGCTTCCAAGGAGTGACTGGTGGATTCGAATTGCTTACTTCTAATTTAACAGAAGCGGGGCCTCAGGAAGCCTCTGTGTCCTTACAGATGGACAGCTGTGCTTTCGTGCCAGAGCCTAGCACTGATGAGCCAAGCCTTCTCCTTGCCCAGCACTCCTGGGCAACGTGCCACCCGCATAACCCTAGCCAGGGAGTTGTCACCAGCCTCAAAGATTTGATAAGATAGTACATTTCATACACATACCCTCTTTGATCAAACCATCCAATCACTGAGAAAACACTCGTTTGCTGAAAATGTGTCTTACTGAAGGGCAATTTCTTGTTGGGCTCTGCAGCACCAGGAAGAGTGATGCAGAGAGAGGACAGTTTCCAACAGCTGCCTCCAATCGCTTAGTCCACAAAGGCAATCTCGCCCTCCACACTCAAGACTGAAGGCAGACAGAAAACTCGTGCTTTCAAAACAAACAAACAAAAAACCCGTTGCCATCAACTTGATTCCAACTCATAGCGACCCTACAGGACAGAGTAGAATTACCCCACAGAACTTCCAAGGAGCGCCTGGTGGATCCAAACTGCTGACCTCTCGGTTAACAGATGTAGCACTTAACCATTACACCACCAGGGCTTCCACTAGTACTACAGGGGGGTACAAACAGTGTAATTAGTGTTCTCTAAACTTTTTATTTATTTTGAGAAAATCAGAGTTTTTCATCTGTCTACTAGACAAAATAATCCCAGTGTCAGGATATCTACAGATGGCTACTGTTATCGTCTTACATGCATCTGACATGTGTTTTACTCATGTTTTACAGTGTTTTACTTGCTCCTTCAGCTAGTCCTCACATGCTGCTGCCTTTCACGTATGAGGAAATGGGGGCTCGGAGAGGCCAGGTGACTTACTTAAGGTCTCACAGTCCTCGGCAGAGCCAGGACGGAGCCCCCGAACATCCCCCTTTCCCAATCTGGCCATTCAGTATCTGGGCAGAGTTGTCTAAACCGCACTGAAGAGAGAATCCATCCAATCTATTCTGAAAGTTCTCAGCAATTCCAGTGGCACTTAGCAGCTCCCTGACTGAATGTCACCTCTGGGTTTATGGGTTCACTGTCTTCATTTGTCCAGAGAAAGGGAGACCAATGAGTGCTGCTGTCTCACCCTTCACCCATCTTGTCCCAGGGCCTCATCACCCTCTCCACAGGTCCTGAATCCAGGCACATCAGCAAGGCTCGCTCGGTCGTCAACACTGTTAAGTCCATACGTCACAGCTGTACCTCCAGGGTAGCCACTACTGCCCGACCAGGTACACCAGCTGACCCTCACAATGCCTCAAAGATCCTGCCATTCAGGGTCAAAACTGGCTTCCAGAGGATGAGATAGAATTTGCTCAAAACTCCTGACGTGGCATCAAGTAGAAGTGAGTATTGACTAAGGAAGCACCTAACTCTGCTCCACAAACTTGGCCTGGAGTTTGATGGCTGTCCACACTCAGCTCCAACCACAAGGCTTCCAAATCCACGTGTCCCTGGACAGATCAGTGCCAAGACAGCCAACATCAGCCCCTGAGTTTGACTGTCATACTGACCACTGACTCTGCGTCATCTGAAGTTGATGGCCCTGTATCCGTTTCTCCAGTAGCATCTCTGCTTTCTCCCCAGTTCACTGTACTTTCTGGGGGCACTTTTCACTTTAATTCAGCAGCCCTACCCATGGGTAGAGAGATGAGTGAGAAAAAAGGAGTCTTGAGTCCAGTTTCCTCCTTAACGTCAAGGAGAAGGCTGATGCTGACATGCAGATACAATTTCCAGATTTTCAATAGCCTTTGTTTTAGTCAGCTAGGGCTGCTCTAACAGAAATACCACCGAGTGGATGGCTTTAACAAAAGAAGGTTTATTCTTACATAGTCCGGTAGGTTGCAAGTCCATATTCAGGGTGTCCGCTCCAGGAGAAGGCTTTTCCCTTGTCGGCTCTGGAGGCAAGTCTGGTATTGCATCAGTCTTTGTCCAGGGAGCATCTTGGCGCAGGAACCTCAGGTCTGAAGGATGCGCTCTTCTCCCGGTGCAGACTTCTTGATGTTGCGAGGTTCCCAATTCTCCTTGTTTCTCTTTCCTTTTGTCTCTTGCAGGCTGAAAGGATTAAAGGTGGGGCAAGCCATACTCCAGGGAAACTCCCCCTACAGCAGAGCAGGGAAGTAATCCAATGCAGGAATTTACAGCCCCACCCTAATCCTTTAACATACAGTTTAGTGAAACCACACATTTTTGGGGGGACACAATTCAACCCATGACAGCCTGTATTTATTCAAGTTATCTTATTTTTGATTACAGATGAACAAGAATAGTGGTGGGTTGTCTGTTTCGACATCCTAACTTTATAACCTCATTCCAGTAAGCCCAAAACACCTCTACCTGAAATGGCCTTGCCTTTCCCATGCACTCACACTCTTAAACCAAACTCAGTGTCACTTTCCCTAAGGTTGTTAGCATTTCCTTTGCCTCACGCTTCCTCTGCAGGTTTCTCTGGGGGCTCTCTTCTCTGTACGTGTGTTGTGCTGCTTGCTAACTCCAAGCTCTTGGACAGCACACACTCCTGGATTTAAGTCTGAGCTCCTGAGGTTCTTACCCCTGGACCTTCAGTGAATGAGGAAGATGGACAGACGGCAGGAGACAGCAAAGACAGGAGACTCTTCCCTCATGTGCACTACCTTGGCTCAATCTCATTTTGTATGTCTTTGGACAAGCCACTCACATTCAACCTCATTACCACGCTCATTGGATTCCTCCACACGTTCTCAGCTGAGGTTTTTCAATTTATCGTCTCCTACCCCTAAATTAAAAGCCCATTGGCATACTGTAACAGAGGAAGCCCATCACTAGTCCAAAACCTGAAAGCTGCATTTCCTACTAAAACACGGCCCTCCTACCATGTCCTAGTTAAGAAATAAAAAGTCTTCCCTTTGGAAAATTCCCCAGGCCTCCCTTCCCTCACCTGTTTAACATGCCTCCTGAGTTATCCTGAAATACCTTTACTCTTTCCTAAAACCCTGGTGGTGCAGTGGTGAAGTGTTACGTCTGCTAACCAAAAGGCCAGCAGTTCAAGCCCACTAGGTACTCCTTGGAAACTCTATGGATCAGTTCTACCCTGAACTATATGGTCGCTATGAGATGGAACCGACTCAATGGCAGTGGGTTTGGTTCTTTTTTTTTTTAGGTTTGCTAAGACCCTCGTCTCCTCCCCTCCACACCAAACTTTCAGTGTTACACAAGGAGATTCAGAAAACAACAAGGAAATAAAGTCTACACTGAGAAAAATAAAATAGGTTAGCTGACAGCAAAAGGAACATCTGCCGATAACACCACCATTTGTCTTAGTTACTGCTTTTAACTTTCTCTCTCTCCTGGCGTTAAGGGAAATAAAGCTGTGTGTCTCCAGCCTCGTGCAGCTAATGGACACGGAGCACCCCAGGCCACAGCAGCCACGCAGTTCAAGTCCAGTGAAGACAAATTCAAGTCAATGCATTGTAGACACCATTGACTGCAGCATTTCCCGTCTCATGGGACTACTCACAATAGCCAGTGGGTTGCATATGGAAAACCAGGAGGTCCTGGGTGGCACCCCGGGGTGGTGCAAACACTGAACACGCTTGGCTGCTGAGATTGAAGGTTCGAGTCCACCTTGGGGGACCCTGGAAGAAAGTCCTAGCTATCCAATTCTGAAAAAAATCAGCCACTGGAAACTGTACAGAAGGTGATTCTGCTGTGACACACACGGCGTGACCATGAGTCAGAGGTGACGCAACACAAGTGGAAGTGGACGTGAGCCCATGTGGCCAACAGAGCGTACACACCACAGAGCTTGTCACCACTCAGAAACTGGCAGAGGAGGACTGGAGTGAGGAACGGTGCCAGGTGGTGACCAGGGATCTGTGTCCCTGCGGAAACAGCTCACCCCCCTGTGCGGGTTTGCTGCAACCTTCGCCCCCTGCCTAGCCACCGGTACACACACACCCTGACTCAAAGGACGTCAAGGCATTTCCCTACGGCTCCCACGCACACGGGTTGCCCAGTCCCTGAAATCCTTTAATAAGGATTCACCCTGAGGTCGCTTACTAAACTCGTACCTCCAATCAGATCTGTAGTAGTTTCTTTAATGGCAATGACAAGAATAACTGCTGAGGGTGGTGACAACGAGGAATCCAAAGATTCATGAGATCAACAACTCAGATTAGTTTGGAGACCCTGGGTGGTAGAGACAGTTAAAGTACTTGGTTGCTAGTGAAACGGCTGCAGGTTCAAGTCCACCCAGGTGCCACAGAAGAAAGGCCTGGCTGTCTATTGCTGAAAACTCAGCCACTGAAAACCCTACGGAGCACAGCTCCAGTATGACACTCACAGGGCAGCAGGCATCTGGATCCACCGATGACAACCAGTGAGGCAGATTAGCATTCCCAAGGTGCCTGTACCCCCCACTGTCAGAAAACCCACCCCCAGCACAGAACCATCCCCCAGCACAGAACCATCCCCCGAGCCCCCAAGGTCCCAAATAGCCAAGCTCTCTCTTCTTTTCTTATTCTTCTGCCTTCAAGCCAGCTGTGAAACCATGTGTGCCAACAGAGCTCTGTCATTTGCAGCAAAAACACAGCTGAACCTGTGTCCCCACATGTTTGGAACAGAACACCACTAAAAAGGCCCCAGAAAAGCAAATACAAACATGGCCTGGAAATTGCAGTCATTTCGCACTGTCTCCTTAAAAGCCGTGGTTTAGTCCCAAGGCCGGTGAGACTCTTGGCACCAGGCAGAAAAGGGGGTGCCCGGGGCCTGGCACTGTTTACCAGCAGCTCACGTGACTCACACACTGAGCTGGTGCTCAGTGCACACGGCCCTTCTGCCTCTTTTGGCCAGGCTGCAAATGCCTGGAGGACATCACCTGCTCCTGCGAGCGGGCCTGCGGCTTAAGGAGCCCGAAGGCCCCACCCCCAGCCTGGTGGTGCTGACCCAGGGATGCCGAGTAGGACACCTGTCCTCCTCTGCCTTCACCAAGAAATCCACCCCACTTGGGGACAGGTACAGCATGTCCAGCACAACAACAGTCCAAGTAACAAGACCACAACTAAGATGTTATCTGTAAACGCTAAAGGAAGGCTTTTCTTTTTCCTCCTTTCATTTATTTATTTTTTCATCTCTGGGTGGTTCAAACAGTTAAGTGCTTGACAAGCAGCCAAAAGGTGAGCAGTTCAAATCCACCCAGAGCCACCTCAGAAGACAGGCCTGGTGACCTGGTTTTGAAAGCTGACAGCCATGAGAACCATTAAGGGGCAATTCCACTTTGCACCCACAGGCTCACCACAAGCCTGAGCAGACTAGGCAGCAACAGGCAACCACAACTGTGGTAAATGCACACACGTACAAAACGCTGGCCACTTCATCCGTCTTCACTTGTAGGAGGTCTGACAGTCAAGTTCACAAACTCATCCTAGAAAAAGTGCGACACATCTCATTGTTGAGGGTCACTGCGGTCACCTTCGAAGTCCTCCTCTTGAGAAGCTATGCACCAACTATGCTAGTGCCTAGCCCACCTTCAAAGCAGTTTGGGAACTCTTTCTCTGGAAGCGCCATCAGAGCAGTCGTTGTATTACTCTTGACGTCCTGGATGTCATCCAAATATCTTCCTTTCAATATTTCCTTTATCTTCAGGTAAAGAAAAAGTCATCAGGGGCCAGATCAGGTTAGTAGGGAGGGTGTTCTGGTACAGCTGTTCATTTAACGGCTGAAAACTCCCTAACAGACAACCATACAATTAAGTTTGAGAACTTATCACCACGCCACCATGCGCAATGGCCATCCCAGAAAGAATTCCAAAATTGCTCTGAAGGGTGGTCTAGGTGGTGGCATCGGTACACAGCTTCCCAAGGGGAGTACTTTGAAGGTGACCGTAGTGACATTCAGCAATGAGGTGTGCAGCACTTAGAACAATTAAGTTTGCAGATGTGACTGTCAGGCCTCATACACTTTGGTGATCCCATTCATCATGCCGCTGAATCTCATCTGTCCCCCCAGTTTCCACCAGTTGAAGGGATATCATAGTTTCCCACCTGCTCATCATTCTGGAGGTTTCCTTGAACCCACACAGAGAGAGTCTGAGCTCTGCAGACAGAAGAACCTGTGTGGCTCACTACAGGCCCCCTTTTCTCCATCTTCTAAATTCTGGTCCTTCTTGGTCAAATGCCACTTGTTAGGTGAAGCAGCTGTCAGGGTGTTGAATCAGAAACACTTTGTGAGGCCATAAAATACGTACGATGTGGTCCATAAAGCACACGGAGGGAGCTCTCAGGAAGCACGGCAAGGCTACCTCCAAGCAACTTGTTTCATACGTGATCATCCATACATATCTACAGAAAATATCACGGTATATGTACAAATGATGCATCTATATTCAGACATGGTGCCTGAATTCCAGCAAGCACCAGAGATCACGCTGCTTTGGTGAGCTCTCTTGCAAAGACGGGAGATTTACTGCTGCTCTGGCATCTATACCCATTTCAGGTGCTCACATTACCATCCACCAGCCTTCCTAGCTCACTGCACTGAGCTATATAAAGTTTCTTAGGACCTGTCCATTTAAACGAGACGAGAGGTCATCAGTTATTTTTAATGCTGTAATTTGGATTCAGGACTTTAAAGTACATACCCTAGGCACTGAACCACAGCCCGACTGTACTGGAGTGAATTATCCTGCAATTCTCTGTGACCAGGAGAGGAGGCCGGGAGATGCCAGCCCCCAGACACGCCTCTCCTTCAGTGTGTGGGATGCAGTGATTTTTTCGGGCCACAGGAAATACAGCTGGGTGAAAACTTCCTCCCCTGCCTCTTGGTCTGCACCTATCCCCCGCCCGTAACACCTCCTTCCTGTGAGAGGGTGGGGACCATCCTTGAATTCCTGGTTAATGACATGATCGCTCCTAGCCATGTGCTCCTAGCATGCAGGGTGAGCAACACTGCCCTGCTGGCCCCCTCCACTCTGCACTCTCACTCATGTCAACATCACCACCTCGCCGGCACACAGGCCAGGAAAATCAGCCTCCGTGCCAGGTGCACAGGGACGCTCAAAGCCTCTCAGCCAGCTCACCTGCCTGGGGCCTCCGCTTTTGCACCCAGACTGGCGCGGCCTTTCTTCTCTGGCTGCCCTGTGAATGCATGCTGGTTCAAACACACACACGGGCACAAGTCCTCATCACTGCAGGGCTGCCCTGTGCTGCTGTTGCTTTTGCAGCTGTCAGCTGCCATGCTGTCAGGTCTGACTCACAGTGCCCGCATGGACAACTGTCTGAAATGCCACCTGGCCCTGTGCCAGCTCCAGTCATTGGTATGTCCGAGTCTGCTGCTGTGGCCGTGGTGTCAACCCATCTCAAGGACAGCCTCCCTCCTTCCCACGGACCCTCTGCTTTACCAGAGATGCTGTGCGCCAGTGAGCAAGGCTTAGAACCGGCCTCACTCGAATCCAGGCTCCACCACCCCCACTTGGGTGGTTACTAAAGCTGTCCCCGCCCAAGCTTCCGTAGGGGTTAACAAGGACATCGGCGCCTCCATACAGAGTGGCCACCATGAGTCACTGAACTAGACACGTCAACTGCTCAGAAGAGCACCAGGCACATAGCACAGACTAAATTAAAACATGTATTGTGAAATAAACAAAAGCGACACTTGGGCTTCTTGCTGAGCACGGCAGATCAGACAAGAGGGTAATTTTTCTCTTTCCCAAAATTCCAGTAAATGAGGATAAAGGATTAAGGGGTAAACTCCCAACAACAAGGAACACGGCAGAAGCAGCAATGCCTACAATGTCTCTGATTTTATGGAAAATGAAACGTGCCTAGAGGAATCCATGGAGCTGAGAAGGATAAAGTCCAGGGCACCCAGACTAAGCCACAGAGCCCCCAGAAAGACCAGGGCACCCAAAGCACCAGGGGCTACAGATAGTAGAGCAGGCATGGGGCTAAAATAGAGGGACTGGTGGAAACGTGTGGAAGCAGCAGTTAGACCCGTGTCCTCTCTCCTGTCTGGGACCTCCAGGTTACCATTCCTCCCCATGACAGAAGAAGATGGGCACACTACAAGGGAGAAGGCACCAGAAAAAACCCAGACATAGATATGCGGACACCAGGCACATCAGACGTCAAGGGAAAAGCACTTTATACAAATAGTAAGTTTCAGTAACAGTTTAAACACAAACAAAACATCCCTTCTGCCTATCCCTTCCACCCTTTCCAAGGTGGTATCCAGGTGTGTTCCTTCTGTCCCCACCCCAGCAAGAAATTAGAGATCTCTTTGGAAAATAAACACTCAGATAAAAGACCTACAGATGTAGACAGCCAGGCATACTCTCCTCCCTCGGTCTTACCCCAGCCCCCACCCCGTGAAATGGCTCGATTCCAGCCCCATCAATCTTCAGTTATGCTCAAGTGTTGGCAGACCCTACCCACACACAGAGCATCCTTCCTGTCTCAGTCTTAATTATCAATTATGAATGGTCAAAGAAGACTCCAACTTGAAAGGCAAAACATAAAGAAATATGAAACAGCACAAAAAGAAAAAACTGTAACAAATACTCTTACACATATAGACAATATAATGTACACAAGAAACAAGAACAGATTGTTATTTTAAAAATAATCAAAGAAAAAGAATTCTTAGCAATTAAAAAAATAGTAGCTGAAGAAAGTCAACTAAAACACAGAAGAAAAGTTGAACTCTCGTTAAAAAAAAAGAGAGAAGACAATGGAAAAGAAATTAAAAATTAGAAAACCACTAAATCGTGTTCCCCTCAAAACATGCAGTAAAGTCTTAGCCTCTGTATCTGTGAGTGTGATCCTGTCTGGAAATAGTGGTTTTCTTTTTGTCACGTTAATGAGGTCATATCAGAGCGGAGTAGGTGGGTCTTAAATCTAATCACATCTGAGTTATAAAGGGAGCAGACCATGCAGAGACATACACAGAGGGAAGGCACACACCAGGGAACCCCAAGGAACTCGCTGCAGTGCTATGGAGTGCCCAGGGATGCTGGCGAGTGAGGACATACCCCTAGAGCCAATGCCCTGATTTAGACTTCTAGCCTCCAAAGCTATGAGACAATAAATTTCTGTTCTTTAAAGCCACCCATCTGTGGCTCTGTGGTGCTTTTCATTAAGGGCAGCATTAGGTAACTAAAATAAGGATTGATCCAGAAATTCTGGCATCTAACTTATGGGAAAGTCAGAAAGAAGAGAGACAACAAAGAGGTAAAAATTATCAAAGAAATAACATAAGTTCCGAGAACTGTGTCTCTAAACTGAGAATTGTCACAATAAATGAAAAGGCCATTATACTGTGTACATCATTGCAAAATTTCAGAAAACCTGAAGCAAAGACAAAATTCTATACTTCTTTTGAAGGGAAGGGTGTTGTGCGTACAGGTCACATATGGAGGACTTAGAATGCCATCAGACTTCTCATCAGCAGCATTAGAAGCCAGAAGATAATGGAGTGAAGGCTTCAAAATTCTGAGGGAAATTATCTTTAACCTCAAATTCTATGTCTCACTACATTATCAGTCAAGGGTGAGGGTAGAAATAAAACAATGTTTTAAAACAATCAAATCTCAAAACACTTACTTCCCTCACCCCTTTACTAGAGAATGTGCTCCATCAAAACCAATCCAACCAAACCCACCGCTGTCCAGTCGACTCCACCCTATAGCAACCCTACAGACAGAGTAGAACCACCCCACAGGGGTTCCAAGGAGCGCCTGGGGGATCTGAACTACCAGCCTTCCGTTAGCAGCTGTAGCACTTAACCACTGTGCCACCAGGGTTTCCTCATCAAAACCAGGAAGGTAATAATCGAAGAAATGGGACAGTACGGATTCAAAAAACAGGGAATCCAACAAAAGCACTGACCTTCCAAGACAACTGGACAGCAACCTAGAGAAAGGTCAGCACAAACTGAAATAGTGGTTGGAAGGCTTGGGAAATGACAACTCCATGAGGGAAGAAAAACTTCTAACTGAAAGACTACTAGTTAGCAACACTTGACCATATGCAAAACAGTGGTCAAGAAAGAACTAGAATTCTTTTGAGAGATTTTGGGAAGAATTCTTTATGGAGATACAGAAAATAGTGAAAAAAAAAAACAGTTATTATTAACTCTTAGAAAAAAGTCAGAAAAAAAATCACCAGCATTTTAGTATGTTTCAGTACTGAACAGTACTAAGAAAGTCATTATTTTACACAGTGACCATTTATTGAAACAAAACCTGGGAGACCGCTATCTTGGAAGAAGGAAGAAGGGGAAGCAAGGAAGGAAACGGTTATCATCTTCTGTACTGAGGAGTTACCAGATAATATCTAGAACTTACAAATCAAGAACTATCAGTATAAGCAAATTATCTAGAACTACAAAGACTGCCACGTGAAGAACCAGAAGTGTTGACAGTGGCTGCCTCTGCAGAAGGGACACAACACTGAAAGTGGTAGTGCCAGGGATGGCTAAGGCCTGCCATTCTACAGACCCTGCCCAGAGGTCACAGAGTCCTGTGCCTGCTAAAAACCTTACCTGTACATTATTTAACAGGTACGAATTTGGTAAATGGACCTACAGGCTTGCACAAATCTCATTCACTCATGCAGTAGCACCTGGGTGACTGTAACGGAGAACGTTAGTCCCAGTTAGCCAAATATCTAAGTAGGCTTGGTTGCTCAATGGTAAAGCACTCGGCTGCTAACTGAGAGGCTGGTGTTTGGAACACAGCAGTGGCTCCACTGGAGAAAAGACCTGTAGGTCGAGTCCCTTACAGATTACCCCTTGGGAAGCCCTATAGGGCAGTTCTACTCTGTCCTATAGGGTTGCTACAAGTTGGAATCAACTCAACAGAACCCATCAACAACAGCAAACCACCTAATTAAAGACCTATGAGAAAGGTACTGTCAACTACTAAAGATAAACCTGCTTTTAGGAAATGAAAAGCTATGAGGTGGGTCTTAAGACAGCTACTCAACACCGTAGCAAAGAGATCAGAATCATTGGTAACCAGCACGGTGGCGTTTGAATGTAAATGCTATTGTTCAAGTGGTTCCAGAAAATAATGTTTTGGCCGTAATTCTTGCCCAGGCTCAGTTATAATCACCTCACCCGGACAAAAACCTTCTTTATGGGCCACACTGGAAACAGGCAATAATCATTGTAGCCACTACTGTCGGACGTATACTTAACGCAAACTTCTAATTAATGCTGTCCCTCACAGCATTAATTATTATCCCCCTTTACAGTACAAAAGGAATTTGGATCAAAAGCTCACACAGCTAATGATCCAGATAGGCTGGAGACTCAGCCCTTTGGGTTCCAAAATCTAAAGCTCATCTGTCTCAGTAACTCCCAGCCCAGTACCTGCCGCATCAAAAAACGCTGCCGTCGAGTTGATTCCAACCCACTGCGATCCTCTAGGACAGAGGAGAAGAGTCCCATATGGCTGCAGCTGGGAGATCAGAGCACTTAACCACTGCACCACCGGGGCTCCTCTGTGTCCACAGAGTATTTCTTTAAACCAAAAAAACCAATCCCATTGCTGCCAAGTCAATTCCAACTCATAGTGACCCTACAGGACAGAGTAAAACTGCCCCATGGGGTTTCCAAGGAGCGCCTGGTTGATTTGGACTGCCAACCTTTTGGTTAGCAGCCATAGCACTTAACCAGGCCCCCTTACTATGCTCCACAGCATCACAACATCAACTTGTATTGCCCAGAAACACCTCGTGAGGGGCATGGACTCTTGAGACCTGGCCACCAAGCCAGCAGGAAAGGCCACCACCACCAGTTTTCCCACTGGTCCCCCTCTTCCAGTCACCCTTTGGCCGACCGAGTCTCTGGCCTACAGCCGGGGGCTCTCTTCCAAGGCACCGGTCTTCACCTGTTTCACTGTCCTTTCCGTAAAGGAGGGGCTGTGTCTGCCTTACACACCACGGCTCCCACAGGACTCAAATATTAGTGGAATACATGCATGCGTGAGACTTCACAGCACCTAGCCACACACAGGCTGTGCTCACAGGACAAGACCTTTCAGTTTGGCTCAAGGTGGGAGAGACAGCTGAAAGGCCCTCGCAACAAACCGCTGGAAACAGGGACGGGGAAGGCACCGAAGCTCTCACAGCAATGGGGGGTGAGCAGCAGAGTTCTACGGCATCCCGGCGACAAGCGAGGACACCGTCTGCTCAGAAGACAGCGCTGAGGGCACCGCAGCCGCAAAGCCCGAAGCCACGTGCTGGCACCTGTGAGCTGGGGACATACATGTCCCCTCCCCTGTCTGTGTCAGTGGAGTGACCCGCTAAATGATCAGCTGACAGAGCCACTGCACAGGGTGCTTCTTGTCTCCAGAAGGAAGACTGTTGTGCTTGGCACACAGAGGCATGTGGCCTTGTCACGGAGACGCCCCTCACCGAGAGCCCTGGAGCAGCACCTGCTCGGCAGCAGGCCACCCAGACCTCAGGGCTGAGCCTCCTTCTCAAGCAGCACCAGATCCACCCTACCACGGCCCCTGGCCTCCAAGGGCTGCCTGGGCTACTCTTCACTCCTTTAAAAAGGTGAATGGAACATGGAACTGGTACATTTATCCAGGACAAATCTGCACAAGTGAATGTGAAAACTCAGGTTTCTTCACTTTCGATCAGAACCCCAGTGGTGTGGTGCAGTGGTTAAGAGCTGAGGCTGCTAACCAAAAAGTTGGCAGCTGAAGTCTACCAGGGGCTCCGTGGAAACTCTGTAGGGCAGGTCCACTCAGTCCTACACGGTGACTGCAAGTAGGAGTCAACTGGAGGCAATGGGCTCTGCTGACAAACGAAGAAAAGTAACTATCACTTAGTAAAGGCAGGCAGAATCTTTGAAAGCAGGAGGTCAGTGGATTCCAAGTAATAAAGGCTTGAACACTGGGAGCCACTGTTGGAAAAGGGAATCCAGGTCCTCTGCATTGTCACCAGGCCCCGCGGGGCTGCACAGGGGCTCCGGTGACCCCCAGTGGCCTAGTGAGGCTGAACGAGACACAGGGAAGTGGCAAAAGCTGAGGACGGAGAAGCAGACAGGGCCTCATGCAGTAAGCCTTGAGGTCTGCAAGAAGAACGTGCACGGACTTGAGCAGAGACGTAATATACTCAAACGTGTGTTTCAGAGAAGGTGGGATGGACCAGAAGGGGCAGGGAAGCCAGCCAGGAAGCTTTGCCAGTGGTCCAGGAGTGATCAGAAGCAGGCCTGAATGAGGGCAGAGGACATGCAGAGATTCACCGTGGGGAGCTGCCAGGACAGACCGGATATGGACATGCGGGCGACTCCCAAGCCTCTGATTTGGATGACTGGTGTTACAGACTGAATGGTGTCCCCATAAAAGAAACAGGGAAGTCCTAACCCCTGTACATGGAAACATGACCCCGTGAGGAAACACGGAGTTCTTTTGTTTGCTGGGAACCCTAGTGGTGCAGTGGTTAAGAGTTCAGCTGGTAACCGAAAGGTCAGCAGCCGGAATCCACCAGGAGCTCCTTGGAAACTGTAGGGGCAGTGCTACCCCTATAGGGTTACTGTGAGTCGAAACGGACTGAAAAGGCAACAGGTTTGGGTTGGGGGGGTGGTGTTGTGTCCACACTCCATCATGTCTGAAGACTGTCTATTCCAAAGGCAGAATAGACACAAACATAAAGTGCCCCTGACCCAAACCATGGTGTTTCTGGTCACCTCATTTGCACAGAAAAGCTGGACAATGAATAAAGAAGACTGAAAAACAGGATTGATGCCTTTGAATGATGGCGTTGGCATAGAATACTGAATATACTATGGGCTACAGAAGAATGAACTGACAAAGGAAGAAAAGAAGTAATTACGAATAAATCTGTCTTGGAAAAAGTACAGTCAGAGTGCTTTCTGGAAGCAAGAACGGTGAGATTTCATCTCCCATATTTTGGACATGTTATCAGGAGGGGCCAGCCCCTGGAGAAGAACATCATGCTGGGTAAAGCAGAGGGTCAGCGAAAACCTGACAGACCCTCAACAAGTTGGGCTGACACACTGGTTGCAACGATGGGCCCAGACACCGTAACGACGTTGGCACAGTGCAGAACGAGGCAGAGTTTCGTTCTGTGGCGCACGGGGTCACCGAGTGGAACCGACCTGATGGCATGTAACAACGGCAAGAGACACAGACGCACGAGGAAGAGGAACACCACGGGAAGGCTGGTCTAGCAAGGAAGGCTCAAGACTGATGGTAGAGACCAGAACCTAGGACAGAAACTCACAGAAGAAAGTGATACTGAGATCCAGATTTGGAACATTAGTCCCCAGAATGGTGAGAGAAGAAATTTCCATTCTTTCAAGTCACCCACTGGTGGTATCTGTTGTTACAGCAGCACTAGATAACTAAGACAACCGGGCAGACAGTTATGCCACTCACCGAGGCAGTGAAATCGGAGAGAAAAGCAACGGTAAGTTCCCTAGCCCTGCTGTAACAGAAATATCAGAAGCGGATGGCTTTAACAAAGAGAAGTTTATTCTCTCACAGTCCAGCAGGCTGCAAGTATGAGTTGAGGGCACTGCTCCAGGGAAAGGCTTTCTCTTTGTGTCAGCTCCGGAGGACAGTCCTTGTCATCAGTCTTCCCTTGGTCTGACAGCATCTCTGTGCAGGAATCTCAACTCCATAGGGCACGCTTTACTTCTAGCGCTGCTTTCTTGGTGCTGTAAGGTCCTTCAGCCTCTCTTTTATATCTCAAAAGAGACTGGTTTAAAACACTGCCTAATTTTGCAGATCTCATCAATATAACTGCCAATAATCCATCTCATTAAACCCCACTGATACGATTTACAGCACAGGGAAGTCACATCAGGTGACTAAGTAGTAGACCACCACACAACACTGGGAATTGTGACCTATTCAAGTTGATAGACGATTTGGAGAGATACAGTTCAATCCATGACACACCATTTGGGGAAGACTAATTCTGTTTCAGACACATTAAGACATGCGGGTCGCAGCTCAATGGAGAAATCCAGTCCATGGCTGACTCTCCTTATCTGGAGTTCAAGAGGAAAAATATCCAACAGGAAGAAATCTCTCCAGGACCTCTCTGCTCAAGCCAAGAGGGTGGGCAAGATGACACAGGTCAAAGTGCAGAGGTGAGAAGAGTGCCAGGGAGGAGCTCTAGAGGGAAGAGCGGGAGGTAGTATAAGAAAGAAACAGAACTGCAATGCCCCAGCTCTCATGGGAAGGCAAGACATCAGATACTGCAAAGAGCCTGAAAAAGACGATGCCAACATGCACGTGGACTTGGCGTTGGCGTGCCTTTCGATGGTGACATACACCAGGACTTCAGTGCAGTGGTGGGGGTGAGAACCAGATTGCTGTGGGTTGAGCAGTGAACTGGAGATGAGGAAAGAGACCAAATACAGGTGTCTCCAGGAGTTTGCCTATGGAGGGCATAAGGCAGGTCAGGATCAAGGGAGGGTGTTTACTTGAAAGGGACAGGGCTGGGTGAGGCCAGGAGGGGCAACAGCAGGTGGGAGAGAGGGATCCCTCTTCCCACACTCCCACTGTGCCATCTCCTGAGCCCCTGCCTGCCATTCCTCTGAAGGTCTGTGGCCGCTCTTGCTGACTCCAGTGACGCAGTAGTTAAGTGCTATGTCCTCTAACGCAAAGGTCAGCAGTTCGAATCCCACAGGCACTCCTCGGAAACTCTGTGGAGCAGTTCTCCCCTGTCCTATAGGGTAGCATGAGTTGGAACTGACTCTGCGGCAGGGAGTTTCTGGCCAGTAGGTCTGGATTCGCTGCAGCCATGTTCTCTTGGGAAGGGTAAGTCCTCCCTCATCTACTGTGGGATTGATGCAGTCACTAAAGCAGAGGTTATTAATCCCAGCTAACAATCCATCAGAGTGTCAAGGGCAGCTCTTAAGTATGTATATTCCTACACTGCACCCAATGACACACGGGTAGTTAGGTGGTAGAATTCTTAACCCACCACGTGGGAGACCTCGATTCAACTCCTAGCCAAAGCACCTATGGGCAGCTGCCACTCATCCGTCACTGCAGCCCTGAGTGCAGGTATGACACCAAATACATTTCAGAGGAGATTCCACTCTAAAACAGATGAGGAAGAAAGGCCTGGTGATCTCATTTCAAAGACCAGCCAATGAAAACCCAATGGACCACCTGGCCCGATCCACAACCAATCAGGGGATGGTGGACGACCAGTCAGCATTTTGTCCCATTGTACATAAGTTTTCCCGGAGTCAGGGACCTACCTCACAAAAGTCACCAACAATGCCACCCAGACCTACTCTACCTCTCATCTGTAGAAACTCTCTGTGGCTTCTGGGGCACGTGGAAACCACTAATTTAATGAACCTCTAAAGCCACACAGAAAGCTGGGGCCTCGTCCTCGTCGCCTCCCAAAGCTGCCTCTCCCACAGCTGCTGTCCAGAGAGCAGCCCAACACCTCAGCCTCCCACAGCTCAAGGCTGTTCCCGACAGACCTGAGAAAAGCCGACACCAACTGGTTAAGATCACGGAAACAGGGTTCTTACCCCAACACGGCACCCCGGGCAAAGCCTTCGTCTCCCTCCAGCTGTCTTCCTCCTCTCAGCGTGGCCAGGCAGAACCACGTGGAAAGTGACAGCTCACAGCCAGCTTGCTCTCTCAGAAAGCCCCTTGGCTCCAACCTCACTCCCGGAAGATGACTAGTGACAGACAAATTCTAGAAAAACATACTGGCTTAGGGTGTGGGCTTCAACGCTGGGTCCAGTGCCAAAAGTTTACACATCCCATCTGTCTGAGCAGCAAGGGAGCTGTTTACACACCCACTGCTCTTTGCCCAAGTCAGCTGATCCCTCACGACCTTGATCCTGCCTCCTGACACGGGTGTGAATTCAGACACCAGAAGCCTGGAAAAGCCACAGGCCTGTCATCCTTATGAGGGTACAGAGAAAACATGTGGGATCTCTACAGACACATGGGGATCCCCCTGGCCCTGCGAGGCCTCTACTTGGGGTGCAGAGCTGGGAAGGCACACCACACTGCAGCCGTCACTGAGGATGGAGGATAGCTTCACATTCGAGAAGAGGCCAAGAAAGAATCCTGGGGTTCAGACGACTTTGAAAACAGATGGATCGCAGTCGAAGGTGAGGAAGGCACTGTTGACCTCCAGCTCTTTAAATCTCCACTAGTCCAAAGAGCTTCAGTTCAGAGGTCACGACACTCAACCTGCTTTAGCCACTGAGCAGCTGTGTCTCAGAGGTTCCAGCTAAAAGATCAGGGCTGAGATATAACCTCTTCTTTAAAGGCAGCAAATGTGATTCTTCCCAGTCTGTGAACTAGGAAGGAAGTAAGGTGAAAGGAGAGAACACGCAGAACAAGCCCCTTGAGTGACAGAGACGTGAGAGGCTGCCAGGCTCCCAGCAGGAATACTTCTTAAACCTCCACTGTTTCAGAAACACAGTGAGCCCCCTGCTAATGCTGACTTCTCAAAAAAGACACGCTTGACCTCACACTTCTAACCCTCTGAGTGTTACACATATTCTTTAATCTGCTTTGTATGCAGGTGCCTTCATTTCTAAGAGAGGGAATAAAAACAACTTTGTTTGAGCACGCACGCTTGGTACATAAAGTCCTAAAACTCGCATCCCCGTTCGAAGCAGACAGTGTAATCACCTGGTGTTCTCGAGGAAGCATTGTCATCCTCAATTTATAAAGGCCAAAGATACCTACGCACAGTGGTACCGCGCCTGACTGGTATCCCCAGTGAGTGAAGCGTTCCTCACCTCACTTGTCCCCCTCTGTGTCATGATGACCCAAAATGCAGAGCTAGTGTCTGTCGCGGTAGCTGGCAGGCTGCCCGTGCTGCTGCAATTAGCAAGCTGGATCACGGCTCAGCGCCAGGCCAGCAGCCTACACCCAGCGTAGAGGACAGCTTACACGGAGCAAAGCCACCGCTGAATCTGCCAGCCCAGGCTCCACGCGAGGACTCACGGCACCACGAGCTGAGCCTGGAGGGGGTCCCGCCACCCACCTGCTCCTCGCTTGGGCCCTCCCGGGAGCCACAGCTGCCACAGCCTCTCGTGGGAAGCAGAAAGGATGCCCCCCCACCCAGCAGAACACGTCATGCAGGGGTGCAGTGGTCCCTCATCTACTGACACAGCCTCCCAGTGTTCACAGGTTGGGGTCCTACTTTTAAAACACACACCATGGAAACAACCAACATTCTCCCTTCCCCCACACCCCCAGTGTCCCAAATCGGGTAACAACTGCACATGCAACTACGCCCCTAGGGGATGCTTCCGCTGACCCCCTCCCCAGCTCGGAACCCCCGAAGAGGTAGCACTGGACCTGAAGGAGAAGGAACGAACACGGCTTCAGAGAAGAGCTGAGCCTTTGTTTTCAGAGACCCCTGGGTTCAACCTGTTTCAAACATCTGCCAAGAGACACCACCGAGCCTCCAGCTTGCCGGCCCTCGGCCTCTCCCATGTGGCCAAATTATGTAACTTCCTAGGGCCTCAGAGTCTTAAGACTGTCAAACAGAGCTAAAGATGGCTAATCAGCTGCTTTTCTAAAGAGCAAATGCAGTCACATGCAGAGCACTGAGAAGTGCCCACAAGAGACCTTCGCTTCCCCTTTCTTAGCTTCGTCACAGGCACAGCTGAGGGTCTGCCCTGGTGGACAGCAGCCTCGGTGACATCGTGGGGAGACCATAGCTGGGGACCCAGGCACCCAAGACAGGGAAAAGCACCAGCAGGTACTCAGTGCCCTGGTATATTTGTCAAATTTTCATTTCAGGAAAGTTCTCCAGGGCAGTGACATTTTCTAGATGGAACTGCAATAGCCTCGGGGCTGATGTTGTTTATAAATGTTCTACCCAATAACCCAGAAAGGAGATTTGAAGTAATGGAGAGTTTTGCCCTTTTTCTGAGACTAGTACTGAAAAGATGTCGTTTGTTCCCAATTAATGTACACAATTAACAAAATGATTCTCAAATTTATCTGGAAGAATAATTTTATGGGAAGGAGCTGAGATTTTTGTAAACAAAGAGGAATGAATGGGGATTTGCTCTATCAGACTTTAGAAGACACATGTGATAAAAGAGTGTGGTGCTGGCAGACGAAGGGACATCAAATCCGTGGAGTGTAATGGGTGGTCCAGAAATAGGCCCAGGTATCTATACAAAGTCCATATGTTACATAGGTAGTATTTCAAAATCAGTGGAAAAACGATGAATGGTTTCATAAACACTGTCAGTACAACTGGCTAACCATTTTCAGGAAAATAAACTGTACCCCTGCTCCTCTCAAACACAAAGGAATCTCCAAACTGATTAAAAATTTAAATGTGACTAATAAAAGGCAGACAATACAGGTGAACACACAACCTTGGGTCAGCTGAGAACTTTCTATACATGACACCAAATACAAGAACTAGGGGGAAAAAAAGTTGACAAAAATATCATAGCTAAAATGAGAAGCAAGTGAAAACCATAAGAAAAATAACTGCAATGTATTGGAAAAGATAAGCATTTAGAAAGAATTTTTACAAATGAGTAACAAAAAGATAAATGTATCAATAAAAGACTTGCTAAAGAACGTGACCCAGTGACTTCAAGGCATCAATACAAACTGCCAACAAAGTACAGGATGCTCTCTGAGCTCCAACCACACTGATCTTGAAGGTTCTACACAGCCTCCTGACACAGGACCTTTGCACAAGCTGTTCCTTCCGCTGGGAATACCTTCTCTTCATTTATCTTTACCCAGTCAAATCCTCCAGCCGTGCTCAAAGCTAACTTCCCTGGGAAAACCTTCCTTGAATGCTCTGTCACCCCAGAGCAAGTGAGGGTCTCCATTCTCCTTCCTGGTGAGCACTTGCAGCACCAAGTAATTTTCTTCATGACACGTTTTTTCCCCACCATTTGGAATCACACACCTATCTTTGTGCTTTTCAGACTGTCTGCCTCCCCCACTGGACAGACTGCCTCCATTTCTGCTGGCCATTTTAACTATAGCACAATGGTTATACAAATTACAGGATATCCACAATGAAACATGGAGCAGTGACTGAAAATGATGCCACACAAGATATTTCTAAAAGATCATGACGGCTATCACCATAAAAGACAACAGCAAGTTACAAAACAATCTGTAGAACAGCGTTTTTGAGAAAAGATGGACACCTACAGAAAAAATGAGTTAAGTGGTCACACAGAACCACAAAGTTACCAGAGGATTAGTGTGATATTTATTTCCTTAATTTTGCTTATCTATATTTTCTTTAAAATTTCATCAACAAATATGTGTGTGGGTATGTGTGCATGTGTGTGCACTGCTTTTTTAATCAGGGAAAAAACATTAAAACTGGTTAGGGCTTTCCCGCCTAAATCCATGAGGTCCCTGTTGACCTGCTACGGGACCAGGGTAGCTTTCCTTTACAGGCGGCTCCCCGGTCCTCTCCTCCACCTCCCCAGCTCCGTTTCCACCCCCAGAGAAAGACAAAGGCTGCATCGGCACCCTCTAAGGCCCCGTGAAGAACTCTGTCCAGCCACCTCCGAGCCCAGGTTAACCTCCTTCAGAAAATAAAGTTAAGAAAACCTCGTTGGTGTTAGTTGTCACCTAATTGGTCCTTGGATCGTGGTAAGCCCCGCCCTCCAACATAGCACTGCCTGGTCCCTTGCCTTCCCCTGATTGGCTGAAGATGACACTCCTGTGATCCACGGGTTTTCATTGGCTGATTTCGGAAGCAGATGGCCAGGCCTTGCTTCTCAGTCCTTGTCAATCAGGAAGCCCTGCCGAAACCTGTCCAGCATCACAGCAACACACAAGCCTCGGATAACGCCCAGTGGCCACACGTGAAGTGTTTCAGCCAGGAACTGACCCCATACAGAAGGTGAGAACATGCTACTGCTGACCTACCACTGCTCCCAACAGAAAACCTTACATCTCCTCCAGGTAAGAAAAGATACAACGGTATGTGTGGCCAGCTTACTGGAAACCTGTCCGCGCTTTGCTTCAACACCGTGTCTGCTCAATGAAGACACGTGGGCTGACTGACCACCTGCTAAAACGGAGGAAGGGACATCTATCTGCAGGTTTTAGCAGAGGGACAGCAAAGGTCACCTTGGCACTGTCTTAAACAGGCTGGCCTAGTTTGTGTGTCTGAAACATATCCTGTGTAATATGACAAGATCCAGGGTGGTCCAAGTGTCCCTGCCAGAGTCCAGGAGAGGTGGACACAGGGCCCAGTTTCCCAGGTCAAGGTCTCAGACAATTAAAAAAAAAAATGAATTTCATGAGAGTTTAAGTACCCCTGTTGCCTGGCCTTCTGAATGCCATGAGGCTGTGCTGACCTCACAGTTTCCTGTGGGTTTCCTCTCTCGAGAATACAAGCCTGCTGACTTGCAGCTAAGGGAAGAGCTGATCAAAGAAATAAAAATAAAAATAAAAAACCAACCCGCTGCCATCCAGTTGATTCCTGACTCACAGGGACCCTACAGGACAGAGTAGAATTGCCAGGAGCAGCAGTCGGATTTGAACTGCTGACCTTTTGGCTGGCAGCCGAGAGCTTAACCACTGCATCACCAGGGCTCCCAGGGAAGAGCTGCGTTAATACGCTGAAGGAACCGCACGGGAGCTAGCAGGCCCTGAGCCTTGTCACTTCTCAGGGTGGGTTCCGCAGGCTGTCTGCACAGAGTGAGACCCGAACTTCAAATCCGACTTCTCTGTAAACTCAGGACCACTTTGCTGTTGTTTTTAGGTGCCATCAATTCTGACCCATAGTGACTTCCGGTGACAGAGCAGAACTGCCCCCTAGGGTTTTGCAGACTGTACTCTTCACGCGGAGCAGACCACCAGGACTCTGTCCTACAGAGCTGCTGGGGGTGTCGGACCTGCCAGCCTTGCAGCTGAGGGCTACGCACTTAAGCAAGAGGCGCCCACCACAGGGCTCCTTCCAGAGCCCTCGTTTACCGAGTCTCCCATCAGGGGCGGGGTGTGCCACCCTCACACGGCCCAGCAGGTCTGTGTTGCCGCCCAGGAGGACTTTAACGTGTGCCCACAGCCAGCAGACAGACTGCCTTCTTGAATCGTGTGGACCATTTTCCTGAGTTCAGAGCACTGAGCACCCCTTCTGACATTCAAGACTGGAAGTTTGGGGGCCCGGCGGGAACGACTCTGGTGCAGTCATGGTAACCTCCTCTTGCTGTCTCTCTCCTCCTGTTTATAACTTCTCATCGATCCCTCTTCTGTTTCATTCTCCTCAATAGTTTGTCCCTCACAATGGGAAAGATGATACCAACAATTTACTATTAAATCTATACGTATACAATTCTCGACGGCACTTGGCATTTGGCTATACAATTTCTGTCACCCACTGCAAAAATACAGTAATAATTGGATGTCGCGGTACCTGTGAGTCTGGCTTCTATTAATTAAAGTGGGTCTGGCACACTGAGGATGTTGTCCCCAGAAATTCTAATGAGCTCTTAACACAGGGGCTGATTTTAGCTCTCACCTGTCCCCTTGACCTCTGGGGAATTTCTCACCACTCAGCACCCTGTGACACCCTCTCGCCCCTGGTTTCAGTTGTTGTTGCTGTCAGTTGCCATGGAGCCAACTCTGGCTCCTGGTGACCTCACACACAGAACAAGATTGCCCAGTGCTGTGCCACCCCTGGGATCCCTGGTCTGCTCCAGGTCATCGCTGCAACCACTGTGTGATGCGGGTGCCTTCCAACCCGTGTACAACAGTATTCTATTGTGATCCACAGGGTTTTCACCGGTTAGCTGTAGAAAGTACATCACCAGGCCTTTCTTCCTACTCTTAGTGTGCAAACACCACAGAAATCCATCCACCCTGGGTGACCCTGCTGGTACCTGAAACAGCAGCAGCACAGCTGCCAGCATCACAGCAACGTGGAAGCCACCACAGGGGGACAGACAGACACACTGATAGTGGTGGTTTCAGCAACGTGGCACTATCCTGGTTTCCCAGGCATCTCTCTGAATGTCCTCTCTGCTGTGAGGCAACTGAGGCACAAAGAGGTAAAAGAAATTGAACCCAAAGTCCCACCCAAGCGTCCCGAGTCTCCCTCCCCTGCCCTCAGGGGACGTCCCGCATCAGCCCTCTGTCCTGAATCACCTATCCAGACCACTGGGCACTGATCTCAATGACCACTTCCCATGACACGGTTCCCAAATCCCATGTTTATAACCCCACCGTCTCTCGTTCCACGGGCAATTCCACCTGCATGTCAACACGGAAATACCTTAAGACCAAACTCATCATCCTTCTAAACGAAGCTTCCTTCCTGATATCCCCACATAATTGCCGGCTCTACTGTTCTCCAGCTCCTAAACAAGAGACAGCCTGCAATCTCTGCCTTGGTCTTCACCTCTGCTCTCCTGAATTCATTCTTCAAAAAGCCTTTCTCTTCCTTTCTATTTCTGCTACCAGCACCTCCTCTAGGCCCTTGGCACCTCTCACCCGGAACACTTTGCAGGCACCTGCCCCAGGTGCCTCCCCTCCAGGTTATGCTGCCTACCACCACTAGAACGGGGAGTCTTGGTCTCAGAATTACAGACATTTGGGATGGAGTAATTCTTTGTTGTGAGAGGCTGTCCTGTGCCTTTAACTGCAACTCTCACCTCTGCTCTCTAGACGCCAGGGGTACCCCAGCCTCTCACACCCCTAGTCAGACAATCAATGTGTATCCTGAACTCGTCGAAGGTCTATGCAGGCAAACCTGCTGAGGACCGCTGCCTTTCAGAAGCCCTCAGCAGCCCACCACTGATGCCCAGAGGAGTCGCTGTGACATTCCAGGCTGCCATGGCCAAGCATCCCAGCCCTGGAGGCAGTAGGGCAGACGACAGGGAAGGCTGCTTGGATATGGATCCCAGCTCCACTGCTCCCCATTCTAGAACCCTAGACCTGTCTTCTGAAGGAGCCCTGGTGGCACTGTGGTTAAGGGCTCAGGGGTGACCCAAAAGTCAGTGGTTCAAATCTACCAGCTGCTCCACAAGAGAAAAATGTGGCAGTCTGCTCAGATGATGATTTTACCTTGGAAACCCTATGGGGCAGTTCTACTCTGCCATGGAGGGTCACTGTCACAGAGCAGAACTGGCTCACAGAGTTTTCCACAGGGAGAATGCTTACCCTCCCCAAATCACCCATGTCCATTCTCCCACTGCTCAGCAGGGGCCCCAGGGTGCAGGTCAGAAGCAGTGTCTGCATCACCACTGTCTCTGGCTTCTACCACGCGGCTCAGCTCCCCAGGTTTCTGCTCCACTGCTGGACCTTGCTGGCCTCTACTGCCAGTGCTCAGGCCTGGGCCACACCACCTGGGCCCCCACTACATGGGCAGAGGTGTGTCACTCCTGCATGAGGCACACGCAGAACTCACCCTCCAGGGGCAAACACTGCAGCCCTTTTAACTCAGTTAGCAAGGCTGCTGCCCCAAGGCATCCAGCTCCGTCCCCCTACGGGAAGACCTCTGCACAGAAATCTCTGAGACAGCCCCTACCGTGGGCACACTTGGACCTCCACCCTGCAAGACCAAGTGTGACAGCCCTCAGCTCCGCTAGCAGTCCCTCCGGGGCCTGCCAAGCCCACCACCATCGTCCCTCGCCATCTGGCACCACCTTTCATGTCAACACTCTCTTCTGGACCTAGGAGGTTCTCGGTGCAGGGGCCCTGAGTCCAAAGAACACGCTCTACTCCAGACTCTTCTTCCTGATGGCACACGGGTCCCCCCAGACCTCTGCGCAACTGGCCCTTACATAAGCCTGCTTCTTGTCATCCTCCTGCACGGACCACAAATCACTCAATTCACAGAGAAAACTAACTCATCTCTTCAGCGGACCACAAGTCAATGAATCTGCGGAGCCAATCAATCTGTGAGAATCACAAGACTATGGCTAGAAAGGCCATGTAGAAGCAACTCAGTGCACACGAAGGCAAGACTTTCAGGGCATCTGAACACGCCTACTCCACCGCACTGGGCTCAGCACCCTGCTAACATGTTACTAATAGAGAAGTGCTCACACACTCACAGTTCTCATCTGTAAGATCTTAATCATCATGAATACTTTTTCTTTTTTGGTATGTTCAGGTTGAATTAATATTCTCCAATAAGCAAGAAATATTCGATTATTAATTTCTTATCCAAGCTGGGCCTCTGCGTTGGCTCTGATGATTTCAGGCACAGTAGGCAGGATGGTGGCATGGTTACGGGCTGTGGCTGCTAACCAAAAGGTCAGCAGTTGGCATCCACCAGGCACTCCTTGCAAACTCTATGAGGCAGTTCTACTCTGCCCTGCAGGGTAGCTATGAGTCAGAACAGGTTTGGTTTGGGTTTTTTTAAGGCATGGTAAAGCCTCACTATGTATGTCCTCTTAAATGTGAAGTTCTCCGCGAGAAGGCTTTCTCATTTTGTGGGCTCCTGAGTTCTGCTGTCTGGATCAGGAAAAACAATTCACACCATGGAACAATGGGCTCCGAGCTATCAGCACCACACAGCTAAGGGCCTGGGCCTTCTGGTCCCTGCAGATAACATCATGCAGTGTGTTACTGGAAACAGAGTCTTCAACACTGAACTAGACGTCACTGCAAAAGAACCTGCCACTCTGTCCTCGCACCAACACACACGCAGGTAAACTACTGCTCCTCAGCCAAACCTCAGAGGGAGCAAAGGGTCCCAGCTGTGGAAGACCCAGGGCCACGGGAAAATGAGGAAATTTGGGAGCCAAGCGGAGGGTGGTCTTCCCAGAGAGGTGAACAGTTGATGTTAACAGTCTACAAAAACGCAACAGGCAAATTTTCCAAGTATCCCTGATGAGCCAGGGTCCCCTTCGGAAGCCAGATAGAAGCGACTGCATGGGATGGTGACACAGGGCATGGTTAAAAGAACCACTTCACACCTTAGGAGCCCCGATGGCACAAGGATGAAGTGCTCAGCAGCTAACTGAGAGGCTGACAGTTCAAACCCACCCAGCAACTCCGAGAGGGATGGGCAGCCAAGAATGCCCATGACACAAGGGTCACTGCAAGCTGGAAGCAACTCAACAGCACTTAACAGAAATAACAACTCCCCAGCGGGTGAAATATGTTACCCAAGAGGTACCACGAGAGGCTGAGAGGAGACCCAGCTAAGAAGGGTTAAAACGAATGTAGGGAGACACAGTCCACAGGTGGTAAAGTGGAGTGCAGGTAATAACAGCTAATCTTTGCAAACTCACCTCCCTATCAAGTCTGGCTGTAAGGGCCTTTCCAGGTATTAGCTCATTTAATCTTCAGACACCCCACAAGTGAGCCTTATTGTTTTAACCCCAAGTTGTCTGAAGGAAGGCAAATGATGTCACAGTGAAGCTCTACTTGAGAGAAGGACTGGGGAACCCTATCTCACTTCTGCCACTAACCAGCTACGAAACCAGCAACTCACTCCCCTCTCTGAGTTTTCTTTCTTCACCAGTAATGTAAGGTACCCTCTAAAAATAAATAAATAAATAAACCAAACCACTTGCCACTGAGTTGATTCCCACTCATGGCAACCGCATCACATGTGAACTTTCAGAAGCAGACTGCCAGCTCCTCCTTTGGACACATCTCCGGGTGAGCCAGTCACTAGTTGAGCATCTCACCACGTGGGCAACCCAGTGACTCCACCCCTCCAGCTCTCACACCACACCCCCAGAGCCCAGGCTGGCTGGACCATCAATCTAAACAACGGTGACATTTATTTTGTTCCTAATATTTGTAACGGGGGGGGGACACCCTTTTTCATAGACTACTAAGTCATCCATTTATAACATGGAAACAGAAGCATAATCGCAGTTATAAAGTCTATAATGCTTCAATATGTCATAACAACATGCGGAACTGCACAGAAAACGGAGACAAAAGCATCGCTTTTGCCTGTTTATTGGAATATTTCTCATTCTGCCCACATTTTCGGGGGAAAAAAATAAAGATGCCTATTTTCACACATAATCTGCCATCATAACTGGAGCTCTGGAACGTCGCCTATCACTCCTCACTGATTCTCTCTCGCCCTGCCTAGCACGGTGCCTTGCTCACAACGGAGGCTCAAAACATGTTTCCTGAATGAATGACCACCTTTTCTGCAAACATTTATTCATTCAACATTTACAGAGAAACCATTTAGCTGCACAAGGATTTTCTAAACGGCACAATGTTTGTAACTGCCAAGGCATTCAGAGGGTTAAATTAAAGAAGTAGCTGGCCAACGGCTGCCAGAGCCAGCAGGGTCTGTCAGCCAGCACTATCTACACTTTCTCTTTAGATCCTCTTTCTCCAGCATGTCTTGAACCCTATATCAATAGTATTTAAGCCCAAAATCTCAAGAGAAAGGAAATCATAAACCTGAAAAATACATTTCCCAGTCTTCTGAAAACAATTTCCTTCTCTGCATGATCTCAATTAGGAGCTTCACCACAGACTCACTGAGGCAATTTGTTCTACATCCATGATGTTTAATCCCTTTTTGGGGAGTGAGCTCATCTGAGAACCTGCTGGAAACCTGAGATCCTTGTGATAGCTAAGGCTGTGTGTCACCTTGGCTGGGCCATGATTCTCAGTCGTTGGGCAGTTACGACGTAGCCTGGCTGTTGTGTGATGATGCAATCTGGCAAGTCTACAGGGATGTGGTCAGCCTCCCTTCTGCGATCTGACAGATCACCTCCACGCTATGATCCGAGGTGATCCACCAATCAGTCGCAGGGGAAGTTTCCTCGGGAGCGCGGCCTGCATTTGATACACTTAGGTGCTCTGGCAAAGCTGGCTAGCTTTCCTCTAGATCCTGCATCTCACTCATCATTCTTGGATTCTTTAGTTCCTGGGACTCGAGCCAGTGGCCTGCTGGACTGCCTGTAGATCTGGGGTTCGTCAGCCCCTGCAGGTGCCTGAGTCAGGAGAAGCCTCCAGCCTGATGCCCAACCCATAGACTCTGGGCTTGCCAGCCTCTACAGCTGTGCCAGCCATGTCCTTGAGATAAATCTCACTCTTTCTCTCTTTCTCTCTCTCTATGGATACACATATATATACATGCACATACATATACAAGGTCTGACAATTAAGTTCACGAACTCATCCTAGAAAAAGTGCTGCATACCTCATTGCTAAATGTCACTACGGTCACCTTGGAAGCACTCTCCTTGGGAAGCTATGCAGTGACACCAGCACCTAGTCCACCCTTCAAAGCAATTTTGGAACTCTTTTTCTGGAACGGCCATCAGAGCTGTTGTCATGCTACCCCTGATGTCCTGAATGTCTTCCTGCCAATATTTCCTTTATCTTCAGTTAAAGAAAAAAGTCGTCAGGGACCAGATCAGGTGAATAGGGAAGCTGTTCCAATACAGTCATTCGTTTACTGGTTAAAAACTCCCTCACAGCCAGCTCTGTGTGACCTGGTGCGCTGTCGTAATGCAGGAGCCATGAGTTGTTAGCAGAAAGTTCAGGTCATTGTTGACTTTTTCACAGAGTCTTTTCAGCACTTCCAAACAGTAAACTTGGTTAGCTGTTTCTCCAATTGGTACAAATTTATAATGAATGAATTTGTACCCTCTGATATCAAAAAAGGATAGCAACATTGTTACAACTCTTGATTTGCACTGATGGAACTTTTTTTTTTTGGTCCTGGGGAACTGCTGCACTTTGACACTCTGTTTCAGGTTGTATTGGAACATCCATGTTTCACAACCAGTGATAATATAGCCCAAAACATGGACTCTCCTCTCCAAAAGGTCTTGGCCAACTTCCACTCTCCTTTGCTTTTATTCATCAGTGAGCTCCTTTGGGACCATTTTTGCACATACCTTTCTCATGCCAAGATTTTCAGTTAAGACTTTTATGTTTACTTGGTCTGCTATGCATCTCACAGTCAGACGGTGATTTTGATGCACAATTCAACGAATTTTTGCCATGTTTTCATCACTTCCGCTCTTTACTGGCTGCCCTGACCTCTCATGATCAGTGACACTTTTCTCCCCTCAGAAAAACATTTAATCCATTTGCACTCTCCTGTTTTCTTAATGGCATTATCCCCATAAACTTGGACTAACACGTCCGTGATGTCACGTCCACTCCTGCCAAGTTTAACAAGAAATTTAATGTTTGTTTGTTGCTCTAATTCAAGCTCCTGCATTCTCATGACAGCACACAAAAACACACAACAGCAATAATGAACGCTGCTCAGTAAGACACCACCACACGTTGACACAAACACAGCTGTGAAACACTGACACACCAAGGTTATAAAACCTTAACAACTTGTTTGCACAGTGCTACCAATGTAAGCTCATGGTAGCAAGTTCATAAACTTCATTGTCAGACCACATACATATACACATTTCACTGGTTTTGTTTCTCCAGAGAACCCAGCCTAAGGCAATCCATTTCAGAGAAGTGCCATCCAAGTCCTCATGCATTCACAGGGGGTGACACAGCGTGGGTGCCACGGATCTCCCAAAGCTCACTCAGTGGTCCCTAGACTAAGAACCTTTAAGAGGACTGAGCAGAGAGAGGAAAGGAAGGACAGTTAGCCTATGTCTGACTTGGTCACTGCCTTGTCTGTTGGTATGGAAGGGCCCCTTCTTGACCAAAACGGGAGGCAAGTCTCCCACCAAGCTCCTGCAAATGACAGCACAATCTGACATGGGCACAAAACTCATCACACACCCACCGCTTTACCTAAAATATCCAAAGGAGAAGAAGAAACAAAGAGAACAAAGGAAAGGTTTGACTGGAGGAGAGGAGAAACTGCCCCATAAAGACTAAATTAGAAATAACTGCGAAATTAAATCCAAGATCACCTCCTATGACTATAGACATCAGCCTGTCACCTCTCTGTGGCATAATTCACCATAACAATTTAATATTTATGTGACCTAAACCAGGGCTGGGTCTCCTGGGTGGCCTGGGGAGCACTTGTGATTTGATTTTCAGTGGTCAGCAGCTGTCATCAAATGACTGACTGTCTAGCAATAGGCTGCTTAGGTTAGAACAACGGTATGGCTCTGTAATTTGGAAAACTCCGCAACTTTGAGTTTCTAGATCATCCTCGGGCCCCACCATCAGTACTGGCATGCAGGCTGTACACAGCCAACCTTGGGAAGGGTGTGAGGAATGACTTCATGAAATACATCAATTAGTAAATAAAAGATGCAGTTGCCTCCCACTGGAATGCCTGAGTGGCACAAATGGCTAAGCGTTCAGCTACTAACAGAAAGGTTGGTGGTTCAAGACCAGCCCAGGGGTAACCTGGAAGAAAGGCCTGGCAATCGACTTCCAAAAGACCCTAGTTTTTGAAAACCTTCTGTAGCACAGTTCTACTCTGACATACATGGGGTCACCGTGAGTCATGACATGCTTGACAGCCACTGGTTTGTTTGGTTAGCTGCTCCTCCACACCCCGCATCATGCACACATCCTGCAGACATACACCACACACACATCACAGACACACGCCTCACACACATCACGGACACACACCACACGCACATCACGGACACACATGTGGTTTCGCGCAGCTACAGCTTGCTCACACAGCTTCCTCCTTCCCTTCTTCACTCATTTCCTCTCATCCTTCAGAAGTCAGCTCCAGCCTCAGATCCTCGCGGAAGGTTTCCCTGATCTAACCTGGCTGAACTAATAACAGCACTGCCTCTGGGTCCCCACAGCATCTTGTCACTGGAATGGGCATCAGTCTTCCTCTGGTGTCTCACACAGACCTGAGCTCCTTGAGAGCTGGGGCTGCGTCACTGTCGCCAGATTTCTGTTCTCAGCGCCAACGCAATCTTTCGCACTTAGTAAGCGCTTAGTACATTTGTGGTGTGTGACTGTTACAGTGAACGAGATAAACTCCTGGAAATGCTGCCTCACATTCTCACAGAGCACAGCCCCGTCTGAACCTCCTTCAGGATAAGTGAAAAGACATCAGACACTCCAGGTGATGTCACTTGTCACTCACCAAGGAAAGGGCAAGGTTTAAGTCACGGCCAGGTATCGACCCTCTCACTGCCCTTCCTGCCATATCTGCAGCTCATGTGGACACCTTATCCAGGTGACAACAGCCAGGGAGGAAAAGAGTTTAGAAATGATGACATGCTTGACTCAATAATATCTCTTATTCATACAGCGGTTGGTCTTGGCAGACAAAGCTAGCTGCAGGGTCCTTTAATCCTCTCATCAACTTACGGGTACTGGACTAGCGGCATCTAAGGAGCCCTGGGGGCACAATGGTGAAGCACCCAGCCACTAACTGCAAGGCCAGTGGTTTGAACTCAACAGTATTGGTGGGAGAAAGATGTAGCTATCTGCTTCCATAAAGATTACAGCCTTGGAAGCCCCATGAGACCAGTCTACTTTGTCCTACAGGGCTTCTGTGACTCTGAGCTAACTCAACAGCCATGGAAGCGTATGTCTGTGTTTGTGTACTGTGCTTTCAGAGGTAACAAATAACTGGGAAACCTAGTCCCTCTATCAAAATTGTCCCAAGAAGAAATAGAAAACCTGAGTAGTCCTATGAACATTAAAGATACTCAATTGGCCATTTAAAATCCACCCGCAAACAGATGACAGAAACTCCTTTGTCCTGATCGCTGACCAACAGAGCTGGGCTGTATGTGGGGCTTCCATATGCTGGTGACAGGACATGAGGAGACACAGGACATAGAGCAAATGCAGGCTCAGCTGCAAGCAGGTGGGGACCCACCAATGAGCTTCTTTAGAGATTCTCTCAGACTCTACTCTGTTGAGAAAGAGCTGCTAGGGGGCCAAGGGGTCCACGTAGAACCCCTGGGCCAGGTTATCTCCATGCGTCTCTGCAGCACAGCACACCACAGTTCTAGACATCCAAGAGGTCTAAGACCAGAGAGACTTCTTCAGGCTAGGACGCGGGGGCCACCTGAAATTAAAGAAGGCTGTAGAGGTGACAGCTAAGCTGCCTCTTACAGCCCAGGAAGGATCTGTGAAGGCAGCAAGGAAACTGAGGGAAGTCCAGCCTGAAGAAGGCCATGTACGGCCAGCTGGAGGACAGAGGAGAGCGGCATAGGGCACGGTGAGGCAGTGGGTTCAGCAGGTCTGATGTGACTTCTGTTCCACCCACTTCCCCAGGTGAATCAGTGTGACAGCAGGCTCATGTCAGCAAATCCTGCTGACTGTGGCAACTGTGCAAACTACTCCAGGGGGACTACAGTCACCCCCTTCTGCCACCAAACTGTGTGGTGGATAACAAATCCCACTCTGTGTGCCAGCTGTCCTCTGAAAATCTTAGCTCCCCTTCCCTGTTCAGTTCAGACACAGCTCTCCCCTCTCTCATCCCCCGCCACCCAAGGCTGAGTCAACTGGTACCAGGCACACACTTCCAAGTCCACACGACTCCCTCCACTTCAGACCAGCCGACCCCAATCTCAGAACTTTCCTTTAACCCCCTAGGGTACCAACCACAAGCCCAGGAATCCAAAAACTTTCTCCACTTCTGACCAGTTGGCTTCCCCTGCTCATTTGGGTCCAATAATTCACTGAAATAACTCTCAGAGATCAGTGGAAATACCATACTTGAGATAGCAACTTTAATATCACAGAAAGGGATACAAATGAGGGAACACAGAGGATGACTTCTCAGAGAGGTCACGGCTGAAGCTCCCACACCCCAAGGAGGGGCATGCTACCCTTTCCCACGTGCTGTCACCAACCAGAAAGCTCTTCTGAATCTCTGTCCTCAGCATCATTACTGGCCTCACCATGTGCCCAGAAAAGATTCTATGACACTTTCTGAAGCTGGTCAGCACTGGACCTCCAAGTGGGCCCTCTTATTCTGGTGCAGGGCCCCTTCATCAGCTTCAGGTATTGGCACACCAAAAAGAATGACCAGCAACGGGCAAATGGTTTCTTCAAGGTGACTCTATACCCCCTGATCAGCTGTCCTAAGTGTATCTTCTTCATTCTGGTCATCTCGGATCCGACTCCACGGCACTTGGCTTGGCTGTTCTTTAACTTTGTGAGGCAGTATGCATCTTAACCCAGTAACGGTACCAAGAATGGACAGTTTAAATTTAAGATCCAAGAAAAACTAGGCTTGGTACAATCTTTTCAATTTCAGGAGAAGTTGCCTTATGTTACATCGCCGAGAACATGACCCACTTTAGCAGCAACGTCAACACAGCAGGCACTGGAGTGAGTGCCGAGCGTCAGGAGACCAGTGCACACAGGAGGAAAAACGCACACCAACTTCACTGTCGAGACCTGCACCCAGCTCTCCGGATAAACGTTCCAAGGAGCCACACTGCAGGGAATTAACTAAGGATAATCTGAACAGCCGCAAAACAACAGACCACCTGGACCAACCCTTGCCTCTGGCTACAGATCTCTGTTCAAGGTGCAAAGGTCATGGCTTCAGACCCAGGGCAGGTTCAAACCCACTTTGAGCTGTCTTGTGCCTGGAATGCAGCCCTGGTGGCACTGAGGCTGAAGCACTCAGCTGCTAACTGAAAAGTCGACTCCAACCCATTAGATACTCTGCAAGAGCAAGAGGCGGCAGTCTGCTTCCACGGAGACTGGGGCCCTGAGAAATCCCACGAGGCAGTTCCACTCTACCCTACAGAGTCACTATGAGTCAGAATCAATTCCAGGGCAGTGGGCTGGGTTGGGTTTGGTGCAGTATGTCTGGGCAGCCCCCAAAGAATTGGGTCTTCCTTCATCTGGAGATGACAGAAGGTAACAGCTTCTGTGCTCATTACCATGTAAATGAAAACTGCAGCAGCAGATTTTCAGCAAAGCCACTCTCCAGGGGATAAATGCCTTGCTACCTAATAAGACCATACAAGACCCTCTTTGACTGATGCGAAGCCCATTGATCGGGCTGCACTTTAAGGAGCCTCCCCCAGAGTCAGACCCCATGGTCCAGGGAACCCGTTCCTGCAAAGGTTGGAAGACAGCCAGAGCCCAGAGGGCCTGCAGCGAGATGCCCTGGGCAGGCATACAGGCTGCTGTCCTGAAGGGCCCCGAGGCTGCTGGAATGCAGACAGAGGATTTCCAGGCATCCCCCTAAAGGAGGAGGAATCCTAAGCGCTCCAGCCCACAGACACTCAGAAACAGCATCCCACCTGCGAAGCTATAAAGAGACTCCCAAGCACGAGGGCAGCACGCGGCAGAAGGTGAGGGGAGGCACTCAGCAAGGAGAAAGCCCTCGGTGATGCTCTGGATGCAAAGGCAGGTTGAGATGCATCCTGGCAGCCGACCTCTGCCTGAAGATGCTGGTCCAACACCATAGAAGCCACACAGGACCCAGGGGAAGGCCAAGGAAGGGCCACATGGAGACACGGCCTCCCGCACAGGCCTCTGTAGCACCCCAAACACATCACTCGTCTGCCTCACATGGGTCATTTCTCTCTCCGGAGGCCACTGGGCTTGGGCCAACAACTACTGAGAAGTCCTTCTTCACAGCAAGAGGACCCTCTCCATCTATTCTCTGAGCACCAACAGCAGAGACTGACATGTCCCATTCTGCTGCCGAACAGCCCCCACAGCTGCCTGCCATCACATCGCACAGAATGAGCTTGCGCGGGGGCCAGGACCTGCACACAGGGTGCTGAGGTGCTGCCGAGAGGCAAAACAGCAAAAACGGCCCGAGGTGCCCTGCAGCAACGACCCCTTCTGACAGGCAGTGAGAACTCTGTTTTGTATCTATAAAATGCCTCACCATCTGGCACACCGCCTCCTGTACCCTGCATCTGCCAGGGCCCCTGGGAAGTGTAGAGGAATGAGTCTCTCTGCCCCTGATTTACAGATGAGAAAACCAAAGCAGGGAGAGATTAAATGACTGCTTCAGAGGTGGCAGAGCTGGTCACAGAGGGTGGGGTGCCGGACAAACACTCTCTGACAATCAAACCTTTGAAGATGAGCTGACAGCCTGGGAAGATGAACTCCCTGGAAGGCTCAAGGACAGCGCCGCTAAAGGCTTGGTGCAGAGAGGAGATGCCTCAGAAGTGTGGAGCACACAGAAATCCCAGCGTCCCCAGGAGCAGGGAAGATGGGGCCTCAGCAAGAGAGTCCCACGGCCACTAGCCTGTACTCAGGCACCCAGTCCCTTAGGCCCAGCATTCCCAGGTCTGGAAGCACATGATTGTACAGCTACCTAGTGATCCCATCAAACTCCAGTTCTGTCTGTTAGCCCTGAAGCCCCACTGACGGATAAAAAGCATTCCAGCTTCCCTGCAGTCAAGCCTCCAAAGTCTCTCTGCAGACTCTCCACCCAACAGGCAGAGCCTTCCTCCCAGCTGGCCCACTGTCCTCTCCTTCCAATTGGCAGGGACATTCAAAAGAGCCTGGACGCCCGAAGCCATGTGACATGCGTTGCTAACCAAATAGCTGGCAGTTCACACCCACCAGCGTTCCACAGAAGAAAGGCCTGGTAAACGCTGAGGGCAAGATTACAGCCAAGAAAACCCTCTGGGGCAGTGCTACCTGGAACACACAGGTCACCACGAGTTAGGGGCAAACTCGACAAGAGCCAAGAATGACATGCACACCCAGAATTCCAATTACTTGACCAGCACCCTAATAACAACACAATTCAGAAAGTAAAAGCCCAGCTCCCAGATCAGGGTGAGCCATCAACACCCAGCTCTCAGATATTGGCTTTTGTTACCAATACTGATGATCGCCACAACTCCCCAGCCTCCCTGTGGGCTTATTCTGCTGCCAGTGGAACGTGGCTATTTCTGGCCTGCATCCTGGAGCCCTCTTCTCTGCTCCCTCCGTGAGGTCTCCCTGGGGGACACCCGCCTGCTGCAGCTCCAGCAGTCTCTCAGTGTGGATGCCCCACAAACACACAAACTTATGCCTCTAGCCCCAGTCTCACTCTGGAGCACCGAACGCAGCGTCCAGCTGCCTGGTGGACAGAGGGTGCCCAAATGGATGTCCTGCCGGCAGTGCGAGCTTCCTGATCCAGAATGGACTCATCACCTTCCCCTCCAAATGACCCCTGCTGCAGTCCCACGCACAGCTCTTCCTCTTCTGCCACTCCTTGTGAACTCAGGTATCTGGTTCCGGTTCACTCTCCTTCCTTTGTGTCTTCTACGTCCACTTCCTCCTCTCTAGTTAAAGCCCTTATCACGTCCCTCCCGGCCAATGCAACGGTTTCTAAACTGGCCCCACTGGAGTACAAATTCCAGGAGGGATGGGCCTCGTGTTCCCCACTGTTATACTTCCCCAGCACCTCACACCAAACCAAAAAGCAAACTCACCACCGTTGACTCGATTGTGACTGACAGCGACCCTACATGACAGGGTGGAACGGCCCGATACCGTTTTGAAGCAGCACCCAGTGGATACGAACAACGGACCTGTTGGTTGCAGGTACAGCACTTAATCACCATGGCACCAGGGTTTCTCAGTGAAAAATTAGTAAGTAAAGATCTCTCTGCCCTTCTTCATCTGCTAAGCTCTTTTTAAAACCAAGCTCAGACCATGCCATGCCCCTGCTGACATCCTCTGCGGGCTCCCAGCTGCCTACAGCGTAACACTCCAAGTCCTAAGCGTCACAGTTAGCTGGGCACGTGGGTTCAGCAGATGCTTCCAGCCTCTCTCGTCTCCTCTCAACCTGTTTTACCTAGCTAGGGTTCCCTGAGGGTGGTGAAACTTTAGCACTAGAACCCTCACCTTGCACGCAGGAGACCCAGGTTTGACCCTCAGCCCACGCGCCTCACGTGTAGCCAGCACCTGTGCATCAGCGAAGGCTATGTCTGCTGCTGTGCTGCTGTGCGGGTTCATCAGCGCATCGGGACTCAGAGTCTCCAGGAAGAAAGGCCCAGACATCGACTTCCAAAACTCAGTCAAAGATCACAAAGGTCCGATCCCTAACGGACCACGCAGACCGCGAAGGACCTGGTGGCATGTCCTTCCACTAAGCAGGGGTCACCACGAGTTGGGGCCATCTCTGGGCAGCTAACAGCAACCAGGAGGCTGCCCTGAACCATCCCTGTCACTGATGCCCAGTCTTTCTCATTCTGAGTCTTTGCTTACACAGCCCTCTCTTTTGAAAAAGACCACCTCCCAATACTTCTCTTCCTGGAAAAGCAGTTTACTGTTGAAGACTGAGTTCAAATGTCATTTTAGTCACTTTCCATAGCCCTCACCCCTCCCGGCGTCTCAGAGACAAATCTCCACAACAGACGTTATTAGGCCAGTAGGTCGACTCTACTTTGAGGAGGCAGCTCTTCTTCAGTCATCTTCCGAGAGCCTTCCAAGCTGGGGGCTCCCTTTCCAGCACCCTATCTGACAGCGTTCTGCTGCTATTTATAAGGTTTTCCCTGGCTAATTCTTTTCAGAAGTAGACTGCAGGTCCCTCTTCCTACTCTGTCTTAGTCTGCAAGCTCGGCTGAAACCTGTCTCCCATAGGTGATCCCGCTGACACCAAAATATCAGTGGCATAGCTTCCAACACCATAGCAACAAGCAAGCCTCCACCGACAGACCACTGGGGGCTGCTCACTGTATCTCTACCCACCTTACCTGACGCTGTTACCCTCCTTTACCTGGCACTGCTACCCTTACCCTCAGGTAAGGAAGGTAACAGCACCCAGCACTGCACACATCTGTTGAAACACCTCAGTTGATTGACAGTCCATCAGTTTTACTCCAGTGTCTTCTGTGCAGCTTCAGTTCCATTGGTTCCTGATCACATGCTGCCCACAGTCACGGCCCAACGTCAGTGACTACCTACTGAACACCTACAGCACACCTCTGTCTCAGCTCGGGCCACTCTGAATTATTATGCATTCATTATGTTATAACCCTTCAGGACAAAGAAATTTCTCCAAAGAGGTAACCCCGGCATAGCCAACATACCCAGCATTCGTTAGCATTTGTTGGTGACAATGGTGCTACCTCAAACAGGCATGGAATTGCCCCTTGATTAATGCATCTGGTTCTTATACCAATCACAGGGGGCAGAGAGTCCCAGGATCATCCCCATTTCACTGACAGTGGAACTGAGGCAGCAATGAAATAACTGTTAGCCAGTTGGTGACAGTATCAAGGAAAACTGGCTCTGTATACTTCCTACTGGATCCTACAGCTCTCCAGTTCTTTGCCCTGGAAATTAAAACATGTCCACCAAGTCATTATCAAAAGGAAATGAACTAAAAATAGAACTTTTATTACGTGACCCAGCAAATCCATTCCTAGGTATAGACCCACAAGACTTAAAAGCAGAGACTCAAACAGAGATTTGTACACCAATGTTCACTGCAGCACTACTCACAATAGCCTAAAGGTAGAAATAACCTAAATACTCATCACCAGATGAATGGGTAAAAAAATGTGGTAAAACATACAATGAACGGTACACTACCCAGCCAGTGAGAGAAATGAAATCTTAATAGATGCTATACAACATGGTTGGAGCTTGAAGACATCCTATGCTGAATGATATAAGTCAGTCATAAAAGAGTAAATATTGAACAACTTCACATATATTAAAAAAAAGAATATGGCAAATACATAGAGACCACAGAAATAAAAGACAAAATTGGATGTGAGAAAAGACTCCAACACTTGCTCTTGAACATCAAGTAGCTACAACGAAAGGAAGAAAAGATAAAGTAAAACAAGTGAACAGAAGATTCCAAAGTGTCTCTCAAGAAGAGCGAAAAATAACAACACACACAAAGAGCTGAAGATAGAAAACCAAAAGGAAAGAACACACTCTGTATTTCTCAAGCTGAAACAACTGTAGAGAAAATTTAAGCCTCGAGTTGGAATAGTGATGGATTCTACAGGGAAAATATTAAACAGCATAGGAATCATCAAAAGAAGACAGAACACACAGAGTCATTCAACCCAAAAGAACTGGTCTACGTTCAGCCCTTTAAATGGGCAGCATATGATCAGGAACCAACGGAACTGACGGAAGAAGCTGAAGCTGCACTGAAGATACTGGGAAAAAAATAAGGCTCCAGTAACTAACAGGCTATCAACTGAGGTGTTCCAACAAATATGCACCGCTGGATGCTGTTACCCTCCTTACCTGACCGTAAGGATAACAGCATCAGGTAAAGAGGGTAATGATACAGTGAGCAGCCCCCACTTGTCTGTCAGTGGAGGCTTGTTTGTTGCTGTGATGCTGGACGTTATGCCACTGGTATTTAGGTACCAGCAGGGTCACCCATGGGAGACAGGTTTCAGCTGAGCTTCTAGACTAAGATGGACTAGGAAGAAGGACCCGGCTATCCACTTCTGAAAAGAATTAGCCTGGGAAAACCTTAGGAATAGCAGCAGAACACTGTCAGCTATGGTGCTGGAAAGTGACTCCCCAGGTTGGAAGGCTCTCACAAGATGATTGGGGAAGAGCTGCCTCCTCAAGACAGAAGCAAGCTTAATGACATGGATGGAGTAAGGCCTTCGGGATCTTTGTTCTCCGATGAGGCACGACTCAAAATGAGAAGAAACAGCTGCAAACATCCATTAATAATCAGAACATGAAGTGTATGAAGTATGAATCTAGGAAAATTGGAAATCATCAAAAATGAAATGGAATGCATAAACATCAATATCCTAGGCATCAGTGAGCTGAAATGGACCAGTCTAGGCCATTCTGAATCCGATAATCATACGGCCTACTACACTGGGAACAAAAACTTGAAGAGGAATGGTGCTGCATTCATCATCAAAAAGAACATTTCAAGATCTGTCCTGAAGTACAGTACTGTCAGTGATAGGATAATATCCATATGCCTATAAGAAATGCCAGTTAATTCGACTATTATTCAAATTTATGCACCAACAGCTAAGGCCAAAGATGAAGAGACTGAAATTTCTGCAGTCTGAAATTGATCAAACATGCAATCAGGATGCACTGATAATTACTGGTGACTGGAATGCAAAAGTTGGAAACAAAGAAGAAGGATCGGTAGTTGGAAAATATGCCCTTGGTGACAGAAATAATGCTGGAGAGTGCATGACAGAATTTTGCCAAGACTAACAACTTCTTCATTGCAAATACCTTTTTTAACTAACACAACAAGCAACTGTTCACAAGAATCTCACCAGACAGAATACACAAGAACTAAATTGATTACATCTGTGGAAAAAGACGATGGAAAAGCTCCATATCAGCAGTCAGAACAAGACCAGGTGCTGACTATGACACAGATTATCAATTGCTCATGTGCAAATTCAAATTGAAACTGAAGACAATGAGAACAAGACAAGGTATGACCTTGAGGACATCCCTCCTAAGTTTAAAGACCATCTGAAGAACAGATCTGATGTGTTGATTACTAAAGACTGAAGACTATATGAATTATGGAATGGCATCAAAGATATCATCCATGAAGAGAACAAGAGGTCTTTAAAAAGACAGGAAAGGAAGAAAAGACCACACTGGATGTCAGAAGAGACTCTGAAACTTGCTCTTGAACGTTGAGCAGCCAAAGCAAAAAAAGGGAAGGAATGGCGAACTAAAAGACCTAAACTGAAGATTTCAAAGAGCAGGTCAAGAAGACGAAAGAAAGTATTATAATGGCATGTGCCAAGAGCTGGAAATGGAAAACCAAAAGGGAAGAACACATTCAGCATTTCTCAAGCTGAAAGAACTGAAGAAAAAAATCAAGCCTTGAGTTGCAACAGTGAAGGGAAACTACTCAATGACTTACGAAGCATCAAAAGAAGATGAAAGGAATACGCAGTCATTATATCAGAAAGAACTGGTCCATGTTCAGCCCTTTGAAGAGGGAGCATACAATGAGGAATCAAAGATACTGAAGGAAGAAGCTGAAACTGCATTGAAGGCACTGGCAAAAAATAAGGTTCCAGGAATTGATGGGAGTATCAACTGAGGTATTTCAACAAACAGATGTAGTGCTGGAAGTGCTCACTCATCTATGCCAAGAAATCTGGAGGACAGCCACCTGGCTACCTGACTGGAAGAGATCCATATTTATGCCCATTCCAAAGAGAGGTGATCCAATCAAATGCAGAAATTACCAAATGATATCATCAATACCACACACAAGTAAAATTTTGCTCAAGATCATTCAAAAGCGACTACAACAGTATATTGACAAGGAACTGCCAGAAATTCAAGCGAGATTCAGAAGAGGACTTGGAACCAGAGATATCACTGCTGATGTCAGATGGATCTTGGCTGAAAGCAGAGAATACCAGAAAGTCATTTACTCTTACTTCATTGACCACGCAAAGGATGTTCGACTGCACGGTCATGATAAATTGTGGCTAACGTTGCGGAGAATGGGAATTCCAGGACACTTACGGTGCTCTTAAGGAATGTGTATATAGATCAAGAGGCAGTCGTGAGAACAGAACAAGGGGACACCGCATGGTTTAAAGTCAGGAAAGGTGTGCATTAGGGTTGTATCCTTTCACCACACCTTTTCAATCTGTACACCAAGTAAACAATCTGAGAAGGCAGACTGCATGAAGAAGAATGGGGTATCAGGATTGGAGGAAGACTCATGAACAACCTGTGCTATGCACAAGACAAAACCCTCCCTGCTGGAAATGAAGAGGATTTGAAACGCTTGCTGATGAAGATCAACGACTACAGCGTTGAGTATGGATTACATCTCAACATAAAGAAAACAAAAATCCTCCCAACTGGACCAGTAAGCTACATCACGATAAATGGAGAAAGGATTGAGGTTGTCAAAGATTTCATTTTACTTGTATCCATGATCAAAACCCATGGAAACAGAAATCAAGAAATCAAAAGACACATTGCATTGGGAAAATCTGCTGCAAAAGACCTCTTTAAAGCTAAGACATCACCTTGACGACCAGGGTGTGCTTGACCCAAGTCATGGTATTTTCAATTGCATCATATGCCTATGAAGGCTGGACCACGAATAAGGAAGACAGAAGAAGAACTGGCACCTTGGAATTGTGGTGCTGGAGAAGAACACCAAATATACCATGGGACTGCCAAAAGAACGAACAGATCTGTCTTGGAAGACAGACAATCAGAGTGCTCCCTGGAAGCAAGGATGGTTCAGACTACATCTTACACACTTTGGACATGTGTCAGGAGGGACCAGTCCCTGAAGAAGGACATTATGTTGGTAAAAGAGTGGGACAGCGGAAAAGAGGAAGACCCTCAATGAAGCGAACTGACATAAGGGCTACAACACTGGGCTCAAGCATGGCAAGGGCTGTGGGCACGGCGCAGGACCGGACTGTGTTTTCTTCTGTTGTGTACAGGGTCGCTACGAGTCAGAACTCACCTGATGGCACCTAGCAACAAAAACAACAAGGTTTATTAGTGGTTACCAGGGGTGGGAGGGCGGGGAAAAGGGGAGTTAACACTGATGGGAGAATTGCGAGTAAGGGTAGGGCTGCACAGCCCATTACTGTAATTGCCGTCAGCAGGTTGTATACTTGAAAAAAGTTGAGTTGGCAAAGGTTACGCGATAGACATATTTACAACAACAAAAAATAAGTAAAAGAGTAACTGTTGAGGCTGCTTACGTACACACAGTCAAAATACCCCATGGGATTTTTTTTCCTAGTTTGGAGGTTTAAGGTCATGGTTTCATGGGACACCCCAGTTAGTTGTCCAAATATGTTTAGTGCTTCCGTTCTGCTTCCTAGTTCGCTGAGTAGTGTCTGGGATCTTAAAATCTTGCAAGCGGCTATCCAAGACACAACAACTGTTCTCTATTCACCCGAAGCAACAGAGGGAAAAGAACAGTCAAGAAAAGGAGGACGTGGAAGGTGTGGTTAGTTTCTTCCATGGAAACTGCTTCCTTTGCCATGAGACCAGAAGACCTCGACAGTGCCCGGCTATCATTACTGAACACATTGATCAAAAATTCTGTAGAAAATCCTGATCCAAAAGGAAAATGGAGTACCGAATTTCAAATTCTCATGGACTTTCCAGAGTCATGGAGGATGGACGAAACCCTGAAACCATTGCCCTGAGATACTCTTTAAACCTTAAACCAAAAATAACCCCTAAAGCCATTATAAAAACCAAACAGTGGTTTAGCTTAACGAGTTAACATCTGCCTTGGCCCTTAGGCTCTTTTGAGAATTATCTACATGGGATCGAGCAGACAGTAGCAACTGGAAAGATAAGAACCTTAGGGGACAGCGCATTGATGTTCCTGAGGAAGGAACAACTCAGCAAAGGGCAGTGACAATAGTTGCACAACTCAAAGAATGTGTCAACTAAATGTGTCACTGAACTGCACATGCAGAGATTGTTAAACTGGTATATGTTTTGCTGTGTATATTCTCAGAAACAACAAAATAAATAAAATTCAGGGGGCAAAATAAGATGAGCACCTCTCCTCTACAAAGCAGCAGGGTAGGCAGAGGCAGATGGGCATAAAACCCTGGTCTCCCCTTGATGATCTGAAGAGCAACATCTCCAGGCAAGGCCACAGAGATTCAGACTGCACTGTTCTAAACTAGATGAATGGTCAGTTTCTAAAATATGACTGCTCCAGGATCAATGTTTAAGCATAATTTAAACACAGAAGCAATCTCAGCCACCAAGTACATGCTGTCCAGCAACAACCTAAATGTGCAGACATGTCCCCAAAATGAAACTGTTAGCTTACAATGCATCCCTGAATCAATGCTGACATTGAGGCTTGGAGTTCGTTAACAGCAGTCTAATTGACCTGAGAGCCTCTCTCAGGATTAACTCTCTAAACCTATCAAATTTCTGCAAAACAAGCAGATGTTTTTGCTTCCTGACTGCAGAAAAATCAGAATCTTCTGAGTTTAAAGGAAGCCCAAAGGATTCTCCCTTCAAATCCTGAAAATTTAGAAACCAAAGAGACCAGTAACAACATTTGTAAGCACACAGGTTTTAAAGAGTCCACTGTCCGAAGGCACTGTTCGTTCTTCAGAGAACCTCCCCCTCACTGGTTCACCCAACATAGCCACATAGATCTTTTCCAAGTGCAGTCAGGCCCAAGAAATAAGGTCTTTTTGTATTTTGCTATTCTGGGAAAAAACAACGCAGAGCATGAGAGCCCTACTCACATGCTGGTCATCCTAGGAGACCAAAGTCACTAGTTTCAGACACAAGCAGGAGAGACCCGGGTAGCAAGTTCATTTCCAAAGAAGCTCACCCTTACTCATCCTCTTTTTGAAAGTCTAGTTTATTGAAAGAATGATGAAATGACTATTGATCAAGTTTACTAAGCTTTTGCAATTCTGCATATTTCCAAGAACCCAAATCTGTTCCTGAAGACTGGGCAGACACTTGAAGGACCCTGCCTTAGGCATCTAATGCTGCTGTAACAGAAATACTTTAAGTGAATGCCTTTAACAGAGAAATTTATTTCCTCACAGTAAACTAGGCTGAAAGTCCAAATTCAGGGTATCACTTCCCGGGGCAAGGCTTTCTCTCTGTGGGCTCTGGAGGATGGTCCTCGTCCCCAAATGTCCCGTGGTTGAGCAGCTTCTCAGATGCAGGGACTCTGGGTCCAAAGGACACACTCTGCTCTCAGCACTCCTTCTTAGTGGTAGGAGATTCCCCGTTCTGACTCTCTTCCTTATTTTATATCCCAAGAGAATGCCTCAAGGCACAATACAACCTTATAGGCTGAGTTCTGCTCCACCAACTCAATTGCTGTCCATCCTCCCTCATTAACACAACAAAGGCAGGCTTTACAACACAAAGAAAAATCGATACTGGGAATCATGGCCCAGACAAACTGATACACACATTTTTGAGGGGACCCAATTCCGTTTGGGACAGAAATTCACACTTGGGGCTGCCTGTCCCTCTCCACAGCATGGCCACAAAGGCTCCACCACCACGGTGCACCGAAGTTCACTGTCACTTCCAAACAACATCAAAAATTTTGTTTTACTTCTCTGTTTAAGATTAATAGCAAGGCAATTATGACACTCTCAATTAAGAAGCTATTTTATAATATACTTTTAATTTGCAGTTTATGAGCAACTCAATAATTTCCACATATTTTTCTTCCTGGATGGATTAACTTCTCCCTTGTAGAAGGGCAGCAATCTTAAACTACCCCCCCCTCAAAAAACCCACTGCCATGGAGTGAGATTTGACTCACAGTGAACCTGGAGGTCAGAACAGAACTGGCCCCAAGTTTCCAAGGAGCGCCTGGCAGATCCAAACTGCTGACCTTTTGGTTAGCATACGTAACTAGGCCACCAGGGTTTCCCAATCTTCTTAAAGAAGGTGAAATAGTCGGTCAGATCCTTCCCTGAGACACAGCCCCGCGAGCTCCCATCAGCCCTCCAGCATCATAAGCCATCCTATCAGTTACTTACTTCAAATTGAACCTTTTCAAAGCAATATATTCCTACTTGTGCCCAGAAGTCCCTGAGTGGACAAACACTCAGCTGCTAACCAAAAGACGGGGGGGTTCAGGTCTACCCAGAGGTACCTCCAAAGAAAGGCCTGGCAATCTACTTTCAGGAAATCAGCCACTGACAACCTTACGGTTTGCAGTTTCTGCTCTGATACAAATGGGATCACCATGCACCAAAATCAACTCACAATCCTCAGATACAAAACCCTCTCTCAGCTTTAGGTACACACTAATTAGGGCATCACCTGCATCACACAACTGACAACACAGGCTTCCAGTCTGTCCCGGAGTAACGAACACGTCAGTCTAGACTCAGTAGGCTGGACCCAGTAAGAACCCTGGGAGATGAACCTCGGTGGGGATGTTGCTTCAAATTGAAGAAAAGAACAGGGAAATCATACTGTTTTAGTCAGCTAGGGCTGCTCTAACAGAAATACCACAGAGTGGATGGCTTTAACAAAGAAAGATTTATTCTTACACAGTCCAGTAGGTTGCAAGTCCATATTCAGGGTGTCCGCTCCAGGGGAAGGCTTTCCCCTTGTCGGCTCTGGAGGAAAGTCCGGTATTGCATCAGTCTTTGTCCAGGGAGCATCCTGACACAAGAACCTCTGGTCTGAAGGACGCGCTCTGCTCCTGGTGCTGCTTGCTTGATGGTAGCGAGGTTCTCAAATTGTCCTTTGTTTCTTTTTCCTTTTATTCCTTGCAAGCTGAAAGCATTAAGGGTGGGGCAACCATACTCCAGGGAAACTCCCCCTACAGCAGGAATTCACAGCCCCACCCTAATCCTTTAACATTCAGGTTAGCAAAACCACACAATGGAGGACAGTCCCAAGATACTGGGAACCATATCCCAGCCACGTGGCTGCACACATTTTTGGAGGGACCCAATTCCAACCATGACACATACCCTCTTCCTTATCTCACTGGGTAAAGGAGAGGAGATAACTTCTGTAAGAACCCCTTGCCAACTTCTGCACCCTCAACAGCTATCAGCCAAAGGTACTGCCAGTGCTTGTTCAAGTCGCACTCCAACAAGGCTATCACAAAGGGAAGGAACAGGACAGAGGATCGCCACGAGCAGGCGGTGACAGTGGCAACTGTCACTCTCAGAGGGTCCTGGAGACCAATCACTTGCTGACCCACCCCTTGCCAGGTAAAAGAAGGAGCAGCAGAGTCAGGGCAAACCCAGTTCTGATCACCTTTCTCAAAGAGCAGTCCACCTTGACAGAGTCCCAGGTCCCTCTCCTGACCTGCTCACTCGGCTTGCTGGCTTCCAGCACTCTGCTTTCTCTTTGTCTTGGGCTTGGGGGACCTTGTTTTGGGGATTGTTCCCTGCTTATCTGTTTGTTTCTCTCAGTTTTTGTCACAATCTAAAAGAATTCCCCTGTATCAGGTTGGGGAGAACCAAAGTTCCAAGACATGCAATAACTGTGGCTTAAAGAGAAATGCTTGGCTGGAGATAACACGAACAGAAAAAAAAAAATGCCATTTACGGATTGATGCTATTTCCATTCCTTGGCACGTTCCAGAGAAGGCTTTTAATTACAAGAAGGATAATCTGGGTGACCTTGCCTGGCGTACCAGCTGGGTGGCCCTGTACAAGTTGCCCCATCTTTCTGTGTCTGAGATGCTTGGCTATACAGTGAGGTCAGACGGCAGCACCTACCTTTACAGCTGCTCCAAAAATTTAATGAACTAATGGAGCTGGAGTTCAGAGAACAGGTTCAACGTTTATGATGAAGATGAATGATCTGAAAATGCTTCTCCACTGCTCAGATGCTGGCCAATTTAAGACTTCATCTTATCCCTTGTCCAGTCCCCCATGGCTGAGAATAGGTGAAGTGCTCGTGAAAGCGGACATGATCTCAGCCTCACAGACATATGACAGTCACAGAAGTTAGCAGCACTTCTCAGACATTCCGGTAAATGGTATCTGAAGCATCTGAACACACACCTTCCTGCCTGTCCTAGATACCATGGTTAGTTCTGTTGAAATATGATTACATCTGTAAACAAATGAGAAAGCCTAGTCTTCTGTCTCCCTCAATTCCAAGGCTGTGGTCCCAATGACCTCTTTAGAAATACTGTTGCTATGCACGGCTATTTCAATTATAAAATACTAATGTGCTTTCAAAACAAGGCAAGGATACAAAGCAGCAGCCTGGATAATCACTTTTCTCATCGGTATCACTAAATAAAACTGAGTTTTCTAGTGAATTAAAAACTTGGCATGCGAAAAAAAATTTTTTTCGCAAGACTCTTGTATTCAAACTTGGGAGAAGAAACGTCGCCCTGACGTGGATATTTATCCAGGAGTGTGCACTGAACCCACCTACACATCCACCCCAAGGCACACAACAGGTACATCACAAATGACCCCAAACCCACACCACTTAGCAGAGTCCAGCTGACAGCAGCCCCAGGCAATTTCTAAGGCTGTAAATCTGTCCCTAGGGAGCTGACTGCCACATCTCCCTCCCACAGAGTCACAGGTGGTTCTGAACGGAGGTTAGCAGTGGACTTCTTTAACCACTGTGGCACCAGGGCTCCTCCCACAAAAGACAGACACCTAGAAAAAAGCTGAGCCTGCCTTGCCCAGAATTCAGAACATATCAAATTCCTAAAATCACACAATCAGACATTGTGGTTGTCATTGTTTGGCTGCCATCAAATGGGCTCCTGACTCATGGTGTCTCCCTGCACAAGAGAATGAATCACTGCTTGATTCTGTGCCAACCCCACCCCCCCATGATCGGCTGGGGATCATACTGTTTTCACTCAGGGGGTTTGCATTGGCTGATTTTGGGGAAGCCATGCACCAGGCCTTTCTTCCTCTTCTGTCTCAGTCTGGAAGCTCCCCCTGAAACCTGCAGGACATGTAGCGGCTGCGTGTCAGACGCGCTAGCTGGGAACAGAGCACAGGTCTCCTCCATGGAAGTGAGAATTCTACCATGGCCTCATCAAACAGCGTAGGTGAGACAGGAGGCACTGAGTCAAGGAGATGTCAACTCGCCCAAAGACATGTAGCTATTCAAGGCAGAGGGTGAACTTTAATTCAGTCAACCTAATAAATGACTCGAGGTCTAAATGTCACATCAAGTTTCCCACTGAAGGCAAGTCTCCCTGGCCTCTTGGTAGGTCTTGCAATGTGCCTCTGAAGCTAAAAAACGCTCACAATCATTAGCTATTAAAGAAATTCAAATCAAAACTACAGTGAGATACCATCTCACCCCAACAAGGTTGGCCATGATCCAAAAAACACAAAACAACAAATGTTGGAGAGGCTGTGGAGAAACTGGAACCCTCCTGCAATGCTGACAGAATTGCAAAATGGTACAACCTCTTCGGAAAGCAATCTGACACTTCCTTAAAAAGCTGGAAATAAATATACCACTTGACCCAATAATTCCACTGCTTGGAATATACCCTACAGAATCAAGGCCATTTATACCAACTGATACATGCACGCAAATGTTTATCACAGCACAGTCCACAATAGCCCAACAACAGATGCCCAACAGATAGGTAAACTATGGTATATATACTGAATGGAACACTATGCAATGATAAAGAACAATGATGATTTTAGGAAACATCTTATAACCTGGTTTCAATCAGAGGACATTATGCTAAGTGAAAGTAGTCAGTGATAAAAGGACAAATACTGCATAAGACCCCTACACTAAGAACTTAAAAACAGATTCATGCATATAAGAAAAGACTCTATGACAGCTTCAAGGGTAGGGAGGGAGGGAGGGCGAGGCGGGGGAGGGTTTAGATTAGATAGTTGATAGAAACTCAGTTGGGTGTGACAGCACACATTAGAAAGATCAATATTAACTGGACTTCAACGTAACATTATTACTCCTCCCATCTTAACCAAATATTGCAAGGACAGAGTAGCTGGGGTGGGGGGCCAGGGACCATGCTCCCAGGGTAAATCAAGGCCAACTGGCACATTTAGCATTTTGCTAAGAGAGCCTTCTGCACCACACATTGGTGACTGGCATCGAGGGTCTTTAAAGGTGCTAAGCTGCCATCTGAGGGGACAGCAAATGGTCCCAACTCAGAAGTTATGGATGATCACCAAGGACCAAAATGACATGGGGAAAAGAGAACCCAGAAGACAGAAAGACCCACGTGAGTAGGTGACTACATCAACTTGTGATGAGAAGAACTGGACAGTGCACAGCCTCCACTAGCAATAGCTGTGATGGAGCTCACAAAGTTGAGCGTCACCGGCCACACAAGAATAAAAAGGGGTACACCCTGAGATCTCCACTGGAAGACCACAACTGATGGTCCAGGGGCCTTGGAGTTCCCCTGGGAGCATGGCCCCTGTCCCTGAGACTGTCCCTGTCCATAAATCATAATGGAGGTCAACTCTTCGGACACAAATGGATTGGAGTTGAGGGCACAGAGTGACCATATCATGTGTGCACTTTAGGGTTCTATGCATCCATAGGGTGTCACCCTGCTGACCTCTTACTGGAGGCAGGCGAGTGGATGGAGAGGAGGGGACAGGAGACTGCTGAGAGGATAAGGCATGTATGGAGCGGAGAGGAAGTGTGTACTGTCACCGGCCAGGGAGAGCAGTGGGAGCTGCATACAGGTGGGCATGCAAATTTGTATGGGAATGTACATTTTCATTCAATCATAATAAAAAAAAAATAGAAACTAAGAAAAAAACATCCACTGCCAGTGAATCGATTCTAACTCAGTGACCCCACAGCACAGAATACAACTGCTCCATAGTTTCCAAAGAGTAGCCGGTGGATTCAAACTGCTGATCTTTTTTGGTTAGCGGTCGTAGCACTTAAACGCTACACTACCAGAGTTTCCCTGAAACTAAGAGCAGAGTAGAATTAAGGTGATTTTCTTCACATATCCAATCAATGTTTATGGAAGAGATTTTTCACCTACTTGTCCACACTCTCAGGAATTAAAGAATCACTGGTTCTCGACGGCACTTGGCTTGGCTTGGCTGGTTCTGTCTCCAACTTGCTTCTTCAGGCCTCTAACAAGAGATTTGCTCTTTGCTATGGGGAAGCCAAAAGCTCTCCGATTTCACCTTGAAATTAGATCAAAAGTGTTTCCACATGGTTATTTTAAGATGGTCTTTTGCTGACGAATCCTACTGTTCGAGGAGTTGGGACTTTGCTAACAGACTGAGTTAAGCACAGTTTGAAATCATGGCTTGTGTACACAGCACTGGCTGAAAAGCTTAAACTCTACCAGGTCAGAAAACTTTTCTTAATAGAATTCCAAGAGGCTAGCATCTCCAAATCAGTGAATCATCTAGAAAACATCTGTTCCCACCCGTGGGCACACAGCCCAACACTTCGACCACATGGCCGATACATGACTAATGCCACAACTTAAGTGTGTAGAGAAGGCAGCCAAACTCAAGGGGGGCCGAGGGTGTGCCCTAAATTAGTAGGGCAGAGCTCAGACAATATTCCACTCGTGCTCTAAGCCCTTCAGGGGTTCCCCACCACATCCTGTGTGGCCCCTAACTAGAGATTCCAAGAACGCTTATGACACGGTTCTAACCGATTTGTTCTCTTACCCTACTTGGTCCCCTGCTATGTTCTAGACAAACCAGATTATCCTCCGCTTTCTGATCTCCAGGTCCTTGTACAAGGCGTCTCTCCCTCTGAGACACCCCAGCTGCTGCCTTCCTGAGGTCCTATCCCACTGCTCTTCCCAGAAGCCCACCCTGATTCTTCTGCAGTCTCCTGGACCACCTCTAACTGGATGTGACCACAACTGCCTTGAAAGGCTGTTGTCTTTATAACTCGCCCAAGGGGCTTATTTTCTAAGCTGCACAGCAGTAATAAGAGAACGCCAGTGGCTCAGGGGTAGACTTCCCGCCTTCCTTGCAGTGCGCCCAGGCTCAATTCCCAGCCAGCATGCCTGAAGCACGGCCAGCACCTGTCTGTCGGAGGAGGTTAGCCTGTTGCTAGGATGCCGTACAGTGCTCGGCAGAGCTGCCAGACAGAGACAGACAAGCAAGAACGGCTACAGATCTACCTCCCAAACCCACCACTGTCTCCTGCAGTCCTACCCCATTGCCCATGGGGCTCCTGGGAGTTGGGGGCCACCCTGTGGTCAGCTAACAGCAACAAGATGGCAGTATGGGGGAATCTTTTTTCTTAATCTCGACCAACACCAGCCAAGTGACTGTTAGGATCTGACACGATGCTGAGTGCCGGGGGCTTGAAAATGAGTCACGGTTCTTGCCCTCAAGGGGCTTACAGTCTAGTGAATGAGCCAATGCTATGATGGAGAGCGATACTTAGGGCGATTAGAGCCCAGGTGAGGGGAGCAGTTACTGACCAGGGAAATACAGAGGAGATGACGCCATTTAAGTCATGTCTTGAAAACAAACGTGTTTACTGGGCAAAGAATGGAGTGGAAAGGTAAGTTGAACTCTTTCAGGTAAAGAGACTACCAGCACTCGGCACAGGTAAGGATGGACACTCTGTGACAGTCACTGAGTAAATGAAGCAGACATCCCAGGGTTAAGGCACTGTCTTAGCCCCCTCCTCGCTACTACAACCTACATTTCCTGAGCGCCTACACGACTGCCACCCCTCGACCACAAGTTCATCATCATCTTCACTTTACAGATGAGGAAAGCAAGGTTTCCAGGGCCCCAAAGCTGTTGCCAGGGCTCTATCCTGCCCTCCATCCTCTGATAGTAACTGACACAGATGCTAATGAGTTCACCTTCAGGACCTCCTTGTAGAGCAAGCTCTTGGCTCTCTTCTTGCAAGCCTGGGTGGCCCATTCCACACAGCCCTCAAATGCCCAGCCAGCCTGCGGGGACGGAGAGTCACCCCAGGTACCTGGCTGGAGGTGGAGGGTCACACAAAGTACCCGGGTGGGGGCAGAGGGTCACCCCAGGTACCCGGGTAGAAACAGAGAGATGGAGCTGAAACCAGGCTCCATGCAGACTCTGGAACAACGAGTCCTGTACCTCTAAACCTGAAGACCTAGGATTAGTCCTCTTGGGTTATTTGGTCTTAGAAGCCCCAGATGAGGGCTCTTTTTTCCTAATTTGCAAAAGATAGCCTGGAGAGAGCCACCCACCACTTTCTCAGGCCACCTCAGGCCCAGGAAAGCTCTAGAAGGGCTCGAAGAATGGCAGTGAATCTCTGGCTTTCTGGGACATTGCATCACGTTTTTGATAGGACTTCTTTTTCTCCCTTTTCTTTGTCTGATCATTTTCTCAGCCTCCCTCTCACTAGCTCAGGCTTTTCCTGTATAACACTTGTATTGGGCACATGCTTTTTCCTCCTAGCTGAGACTATTATATCTTGCTGCTGTATTGTTCCTCTTCCACTGAAAGCAATCAAAAATGAAAATCCACATTTCAGAACTGTATCTGTTAAATATGCACCTCTTTGTGGACAGGAAAAGGCAAGTGCTCTCCAAGGGCTGGTTTTCAGCTCCAAGTCACTCCTAAAGACCAGATGCTGATGAGACCTGTCACATGAGAGCCATCTGAACTTGGTAACTGAGACTGACAACACAGAATTTGGAGAACCAACTTGTGTTACAGAATGCCTTACTCTAAAGCCTTGCTCATCAAAGGATGGTCTGTGGATCGGTAGCAAAAGCCTTACCTGGGTGCTAGTTAGAAACACACGATCTCACATCCCATAGAAGAACAAATGAATCACAGTCTGCCTGTTCACAAGATCCCCAGGTGAGCTGTGTGCCCATTAAAGGTTCAGAAGCACAGGGCTGGAGAACTGTATGGTGAATCTGCTTTTATCCCACCCCAGAGCTACACATGGGTTTTTTTTCTCCCCTAAAGAATGAACATCTTTGTATAATAAACGCCACAGGACATCCCCCACCACTCTCCTATGCCCCAGCTGTTCGTTCATAAGAGCATTCTGAAATGATCGAGATTCTTCTAGAAAGCACGCTCTCGGCCTGAGCCTTGTCTGCAGCGGAGGGGAACCTAAAAAGAAAGATCCGAAACCAACAGGTGAGAGGCAACTCTCACTACCACCGTCCTCTTCAAGAACTTGTATCTTGCAGCCTGACAGGTACCGCTCTGGGAAGAGAGGGGTCCAAGACGACGCACAGACCTCACGGAGCCCTGGGGGCACAGCAGTTAAAGAGCTTGGCTGCTAAACTGAAAAGGCTGGCAGTTCCAATGTACCAACGGCTCCTTGGAAACCCTACGGAGGAATTCTTCTCTGTGCTATAGGGTTACCAGGTGTCCTGACTGACTAGTGTCTTTGTGTCTTACAGGTTGGAGGAACCTCACAGGTGACTGATGCGACAGCAAGGGAGCCACACTAGGCACCCAACACTGAGATCCCCAAGGAGAGTGCTCTGTAAACAGAAACAAGAGAGACCCAGGGCACAGCGCTCTCCCCAGACCTCACTCGTCCCATGACAACTGCCAAGTCCCTGTCATCTACATGGGAAACATGAACCAAGAGGATGGGAAATTACATGCACCTGGCTTGAGTGACTGAACGCCAGAACTGAGAGGCAAGAGATGGGTGGGTACGGGGACAACAAATGATGCAGCCCTACTCAGCCTTGCCCACCTGTGCCTTCTCCCCCACAAAGCAGAGCTAATGTCCAGGACAGAAGACAGTCCTGGCAGGAGGCACATCTGACCCTGTCTGTTACAAGGAGGAAGCCCAGTTTACAGAAATTTCTCCAAAAATAAGCATGTCAAAAAAGTTACCCCTTGTTACAAACCAAACCAAACCCAGGTCCCCCACCAGGTGTTTTCTCACTAATTCAGACACGCACGCACCTCGTGACACGCATCTGTACGCGCAGGATGGATTTCTAAATAGAACGCCTGCCTGAATTATCGATCACTGTATTAAAGCCCACCCTGTCTTTCCCGCACCCCTACTCCTGCTAATTCTTCCATTTTTCCATCTTCACCTTCAAATTCTGTGAAATGGCAATATTTCAACAAGCAAAAGATGGTTTCTTTATGCCAGTCGATACTTGTTTCTCCACCATTTAAAATTCATTTGTATATCAACAGTAGTCCAGCTCCAGAAACCTGGTTCTGTCCTTTGAACACGCCTGCAAGAGCAAGACCTCCCAGAAAATTTGGATGGGACAGCAGTGAGGGACAGCAGGGAGACGTGGAGGTAGGGAGACTCAGAGGCTCTGAAACTCCAACAGAAACTCCACGCCTGAAAGCCTTTACCGAAACCAAAAGCTAGCCCCCTGCCCAAGATTGAGTATGCTATAGACGAGACGCTTCCAGAGGCTGAGGTTATCTATTTTATTTCGGCTAACTTCCCTGTCACAGGCCAGCACTTGACTTTTTTCTCTCATGTCCATCAGACCTAGACAGGCAGAGCAATTCTGCAGACACACAACTGAAGGGAAACCTCCGCCTCCCTCCCCCTTCCTCTCCCTTCCCTCTCCACCCAACATGCGCAGACATGCTGGCACACATCACCACCCAAGGAAAGAGAAAAGAAGAGAAAGTTAACTTGCCAATAAACCTGCCCTTCAGCCCGACAGACTGGCCGTGTTTTCAGCCCCGTCCCACTCAGAAACGTGGTTCTGGCAACTCTTGGCTAAATTCAGCTGGGGAAACCTGGTCCCTGTCTGCTGAACGCACTGGCCAGGGTCAGGGGTCCCCAAACACACCACTCTTCCCCTTTCTCTTGGCAGGGGGAGACGGACCGCCCAGGCTTTGCCGTCCTTCCTTCCGAGAAGCCAGGGTGGCCGCCGGTGGGAAGTCACAGACAGAATGTAGGTGGGCGAAGGTGTGCGCCCACAGAGGAATTTCAGGTGACTCCAGGGGTTCTGCAGTGTGTATTCTCAGGCTGGGACACTGGGACCCTCGGGCTGTCAGGTACCCCTCAAGTCTGGGCGTGGAAAGGGGAGGAGGGCAGGGCCTCCCCTCCCTGCCCGGACTGTCCTGGGACCCCCCCGAGGCGTCCCAGCTGGGACACTCACCGCCTGTGAGCTGTGCAGGGCCGAAGCACAGCGCCAGCTGAAACCACAGGATCACGGCCAAGAGTCTCTGGGGGGACTGAGGCTGTGGCTGCCGCTGCTGCTCTAGAAACCCATCTCCATGGCTCGGGTTCATTCCATGATACATCTTTCATCCACACAGGGCATCCGGCTTGCAAGAGTCTGCAACCAGGAGCAGAGCGCGACAATGCCCCAGGCTGTGGGTCCGGGGGCCACGCTTCCCCTCCTCCGCCCGGGGCCCGGAGCCCCGGCTGCCGCGGCTCCATCCCCGCTCCTTCCCCGCCCCCTTTCCCACGGCGAGCTCCCCGCCCCCCGCGCGGGGTACACAGAGTAACAGCGGCTGTGGGATGCTGCGCGTGCAGGAGGAATGGGGGAGGGGAGGAGGGCAGGGGTTCGCGCACATTGGCTCTGCGCCGGTCTCCAGAATTCAGCGCTTGAGACCGCGACAGGAAAGTCCACAGCCCTCCCGCATCTCGGGGCTGAGCCACCACTTTTCCCTGGGCCTACACGTTCACTCTTGCCAATCTCCCGATGTGGCACCGAGTCCCCCCTGCTACTTCTCTGGCTTTCCCCAGGATCGAAAGGGGTCCTTTTGCTACAGTCCCCAAAGACATTTCTCCGCGCGGTCCCAAAATTCCCTCCCTGGGGGAGCAAAAGCAGACAGCAACTCCCTCTCCCCGGCCTGCGCGCTCCTCCCCGGGACGGGAAGCCCCTTCCGGGGTTCCGGGCTTACCTGTGGGGCTCATGCAGGCAGCTTCCTTCCCTCCTCCGCCTCCTCCCCCCGCCAGTCTCACCCGCATCTGTGCGCGACCTCTGCTGCTGCCGCTGCGCGAGCGAGCGAGACGGAAGCCTCGGCGGCGGCGGCGGCGGCGGCGGCGGCGCCCGGCCCGGCTCCCCCGCCCACGCTCTCCCTCCCCAGCTCCCGCGGGCGAGCCGGCGGGCGCGGGGGGGAGGACGGCAGCCCGGCCGCGCGCCCCCGAGGAGGCGCCCGCGCGCCCGGTACCTGAGCTCGCCAGCGCGCGCGGCGGCGGCGGCGGCGGCGGCGCGAAAAGGGGAGGGGCGAGGGCGGGGAGGCGCGGGAGCGCGCGCGGGCACGCACTACCACCGACCCACCGGCACCGCGGCGGGGTAGGGGGACCGGCGAGGGCGGGGAGGGGAAGGGACCCGCGCCGCCGTCGCCGCCGCGACCAATGGGAAGCCCGCGCGCCTGCACCTGTCGGGGTGCGAGGCGTCCTGCGGCCGCCCCGGCACGCGCGCACGCGCAGCCGCTGGTGCCCTGGCCAGGGCACAGGACGGCGTCCCCCTGCCCGGCCGCTCGCGATCCCCGGTGCCCGCCGCGGCCTCCGCTCGTCCCCGGTGCCCCGGCGCGCGGCGCGGCGCGAAAGGAGGCTCCTCCTGGGACGGCTGGAGCGGAGACGGCTCCACCCGTGGCGGCGAGAGCGCGCGTCCCGAGCTGCTCCGCGTCCCGGGACCCTGACTATTAACAGGGTTACCGGGGGCGGCGCGGGGGCGGGGGCCGGTAGCGATCCGGAAGTCTGTTATTCTCCCGCAGTCACACCCTGCACCCCTGCCCAAGCTCCCGGAGGCTGACACCCCACCCCCACCTCTGGCATTTTCCTGTTTGCCTGCGAGCCGCGGCGTGGAGCGAAAGGACTCTTATGCCGCCTTGGAGCTGGACAAACCCCTCTGAGCCTCGGTGGGGAAGGGAGCCCTGGGACAGGGAATCCAGGGGTGATCCGAGCTGCAGCGTAAGGTTGTGTATGGGAGGAGGGGAGAGTGCAAAGGGAGGCTTCTGGGATCGAGGGTCGAAACCCAAAGAGCCCCCAGTGGAGAGAGCAGCTCAGTGGAGAGAGTCGGTCTCTCTCTGGAGTTTCTGGTACCGAGTGTGTCCCGCCTTGGGTGCCTTTCTTGCTCCCTAGAGGCTCTGTTCTCCCGCAGACGCTGCCCAAGATTGGTGCCCTCAGGCTCTAGGGGAAAACGTTCCAGCCACGGAGGTTAAGAGGTGTGAGCAAATGACGTGGTACAGGCAGGCAGCACTTGAGAACCAGCGGTGCTCCGATATTCAGTAGCGATCTGTGAATGTGAAAAACATGTTTCGGACACTGCTGACACATGATCCCTTGCTTGTACCCCCAAATCTCACACTAGCCTGGAAATAACAGCCTTTACTGTGTCGACTCTTACTGGGAGTAATTTTAACAAATTCTGTGAGGATAGATTTGCTTATAGCAGATAAATCAAGTTCAGGATGTTTTGGCTTCATAAAATTGAGACACAGTAGCTTTGCACGGAACTTCAAGATTTTAACCAGTACAAGTTTGTTCCTGCTAAAGCTTGTACCTTGAGGCTCCAGGTTCTTGGTTGACCACCCCTGCTCATTTCTAAGGTCATCTGGTTCACTCTACAGTTTGAATATCGATACCAGTTTTTTTCTCAGCTAATATTCTGGTCTTTCTGAAACAGCCACCGAATCAACAAAGCTCAAAACTACTTGTGTCCATGCACATGTTTTTCAAAATATCAAAGCCATAGCTAAGTACTATTGAAATCTGTTCTTCAGCTGGAGTGCAATCCAATCCTTTTGTACAGAGAATATCAGGATTGCAAGGGAGGTACAAGGTTTTCTGGTCCAGACAGTCTTTGCTTGAGGCCTGTATCTGACCTTTCTGTAAGTGGTCATCCAGTCCTGTTGAACAAGCCTGGAACAAGCCTGTTACCTTTCCCAGTAGCTCTCCTAGAAAAACAAACCAGAATAACCAAAAACGCGTGTCGGGGGAGCCCAGGTGGCAAAGTTCTTAAGAGTGCGGCTGCTAACCAAAAGGTCAGCGGCTCCTTTGAAACTGAATGGAGCAGTTCTACTCTGTCTATAGGGTTGCTATGAGTTGGAATCGACTCAACGGCAACAGGTTTGGTTTTGGTTTACGTGTGTCACAACAGAACTGCTCCATAGGACACCTTTGGGTGGTAGGTGGCTTGAAACCACCAGCCATTTGGCTAGTAGTAGAATGCCTAACTGTCCACACCACCTCCAGACTCGCCTCTTAGAAAAGCCTTTCTTACCCTGAAGTGAAATATACCTCCCGAAACTTTTCCTCACCAGTTGTAACTCTCCACTCTGGGCCCACATAGCTAAATCGAATTCATCTTTGTTATGAAAACTCTTCATCTCTTTGGAGATGGTTTCCTGTTCTCTAGAATCTTATCTTTGTAAAGGATTTCCTTTTACTTGGATCCACAATCAATGCCCACAGAAGCAGCAGTCAAGAAATCACAAGACTCATTACATGGGGAAAATCTGCTGCCAGTCACCAGTCACCTGGAAGACTAAGGTGTGCCTGACCCAAGCCATGGTATTTTCAGTCTCATCATATGCATGTGAAAGCTGGAGAGTGAACAAAGAAGACAGAAGAAGAATTGATGCCTTTGAATTGTGATGCTGGAGAAGAATGCTGTAGGTGCTATGGACTGCCAAAAGAATAAACAGATCTGTTCTGGAAGAAGTACAACCAGAGTGCTCCTTGGAAGCCAAGATGGCAAGACTGCATCTTACCTACTTTGGACATGTGGTCAGGAAAGATCAGTCTAGAGAAGGACATCATGCTTGGAGAGTGGGGGGTCAGTGAAAAAGAGGAGGACACTGGATGAGGTGGACTCAGTGGCCACAACAATGGGCTTCAGCATAAAAACGATTGTGGACATGGCACAGGGCCGGGCAGTGTTTCATTCTGTTGTTCATAGGGTCCCTATGAGTTGTAACCAACTCAACGACACCTAACAACCACCACAACAGAATCTTCTCTGGGTTAAACATTGCTGCTTCCTTCAGTCTGACAACTCCTAGACTCCTTACCAGCCTTGTAGCCTTTCTCTGGATGTGACCCCATTTCCCAGTGGCTCCTGTCCCCAACATTCAGAGTTTGTGCCCAGAAGGGGCCTCTGTGCTTCAGCTCCTGGCCTGCACAGAACAGGACTGGCACTCCCTGTGTTCTGAATAATTTGCTTCCATCAACACCACTTAGAAGAGAAGCATGTAGGGGACAGCCATATTGTTATTTTCTACATTATCTCACAAGACGAAGTGAAATTCATCTTACAGGAATGAAGGCATCCAGAAAGGTCACTCTGTTTCTCTGGAGACCAGCCAACCCGTCAAGGTCTCAGGCTTGAATCCAGGCCACTTTGACTTCATCCTTAGAGTTTTTCCTTCGTTCCTCAGCTGTTTCTATGTATGCCTTCCACCTCAAAGAGTCTACAAAATAAGTCATCCTGACAATATTTTGATGTATGTATTTCTCAAGAAAGAGGAAAAGAATAAGGGCAGGTGGGTAGCAGGAGGAGGAATAGATTCCTTCCTACTCAGTGGGGAAACACTACTTCATCTATTTGCCTCTCACCTGAGAGTGAACTCCAGTTCCAGTACCAGCAGAGAGTTGAGGCAAAGCTAGAAGTCCCCGTCCTAAACAGGAGAGCCCAAGGGGCTTTTGGGGGGATATTGTAAGTGACACCCCCTCCCTCCACCCCTCTCTGAACCCTCCATGTGTGAAAACAGAACTTCACGCATTTCTCAGAGCCCTGGCAGCACAGTGGTTAAGAGAGTAGCCGCTATTCAGAACATCAGCAGTTTGAACCCACGAGCTGCTCCTTGGAAACCCTGTGGGACAGTTCTACCCAAGGCTCCACTACCCGTCCCCCTTCCTCTCTGTTTGCTATCAGAGAGGATTGCTTTATAAAACTTACTGAAGCTGTTTCTTTGTGGCATAGAATCAGTGACAACACTTTCTATGGCCAAAGGATTTCATTCAAAATACATTAACTGAGCACTTATTATCTGCCAGGCGCTGTTCTGGGAGTAGTAATGCCATGCTGAACACAGTAACTGAGTTCGCTGGCCTTCTAGTTAAGGAAGACAGATACACAAATAAGGGAAATGCTTAGCACGTCAGAAGGCGTGAAGTGATCATCAAAATACAAAATAAATTCATTGAAGAAGAGGTACAGCAGCTGTGCACATCTGTTAAGCTATTAAGACAAAGCCATCCAAACACTTAGGAACCTAAACGGAAGTTTATTTCTCTCATGTAACTGTCTGGCCACTCTAGCAGTTGGGACATGTGAGATCCGTGGAGCCTGTTTGCTATGAGACAGGATTGCTTTATAAAACTCATTGAAGCTGTTTCTTTGTGGCATAAAATCCAGATGCCTTCCCTCTCATCATTCTGCCATTCCATGAAGGCCTTGTCCTCATTTGGAGACCTGGAGCTGGGCTACTGGCATGTCTGGACTTCTGCTTGAGAGAAAGCAGAAAATAAATGAAGTCCAAGGCTAACAATTTCCTGTCAGGCAAGTGAGGCCAATGCTACACAAACTAGGTGTCTCACCCATCGTTAGTGAAGGCCTAGTCATGTCCTAGCATATGTTCTAGAACTGATGGTACGGAAAGTGGAAGCCCACGTCACTCTGAAGGCAGTGGTGAGAAACAAGGCTCCAGGAATAGATGGAATTCCAATGGAGATGTCCCGACAAACAGATGCAGAGCTGGAAGTGCTCACTCTTCTATGCCAAGAAACTCAGAAAACAGTTACCTGGTCAACTGACCGGAAGGGATCCATGTGTATGCCCATTCCAAATAAAAACGATCCAACAGAATTCAGAAATTATTGGGCAATGTAATTATTATCACACACAAGTAAAATTGTGCTGAAAAGCATTCAAAAGCATTTACATCAGTATATCCACAGGAAACTGCCAGAAATTCAAGCCAGATTTGGAAGAGGATATGAAACAAGGATATTATTGCTGAAGTCAGATGGCTCTTGGCTGAAAGCACAGAACACCAGAAAGATGTTTACCTCTGTTTTATTGACAACACAAAGGCATTCAACTGTGTGGATCATAACAGATTACAGATAACATTATGAAGAATGGTAATTCCAAAACACTTAATTGTGCTCATGCGCGGAACCTATATGTAGATCAAGAGGCAGTGTTTTGAACAGAACAAGGGGATACTGCAAGGTGTAAAATCAGGAAAGGTATGAGTCAAGGTTATCTTTTCACTATTCAATTTGTATGCTGAAAAAATAATCAGAAAAGCTGGACTATATGAAGAAATATGTGGCATCAAGATTAGAGGAAGACTCAGCTCTGCAACAGGAGGATGCCCAACCTTGCTTTCTGAAATTGAAAAGGGCTTGAGGCACTTACTGATGAAGATCCAAGACTAAAGCCTTCAGTATGGGTTACACCTTAACACAGTGAAAACAAAAATCTTCACAAATGGATCAATAAGCAACATCATGATAAACTGAGAGAAGACGGAAGTTGTCAAGAATTTGTTTTTACTTGAGTCCACAATCAACACCCATGGAAGACATCAAAACACACAATGCATTGGGCAAATCTGCTACAGAGGACCTCTTTAAAGTGTTAAAAAGTACAGAGTCACTTCAAGGACTAAGGTGTGCCTGATCCAGCTGTGGTGTTTTCAGTCACCTCATATGCATGAAAAAGCTGGACCATGAAAAAGGAAGACCAAAGAAGAACTGATGCCTTTGAAGAACAGTGTTGGTGAAGAATATTGAGTATGTCATGGACTGCTAGAAGAACTGACAAATAGTCTTGGGAGAAGTACAGTCAGAATGCTCCTTGGAAGCAAAGATGGTGAGACTTTGTCTCACAGACTGTGGACAAATAAACAGGAGGAACCAGTGCCCAGAGGAGGAGAAGGGCACTAAAAAGGAGAAAAACCCTCTGCAGGATGGACGGACACACACAGCAGCTCTAACAGTCGGTTCAAACCTCCCAACAATTCTGAGGAAGCTGCAGGACCTGGCGTGTTTTTGTTCTGTTGTATGAGGTCCTACAACCAAGCACCTCGTCCACCCTTCAAAGCAATTTTGGAACTCTTTCTGGAACGGCCATTGTGCATGGCGGCACAATGGCAAGTTCACAACTTAATTGTATAGAGTTGTCTGTGGCACAGTTTTTAGCCAGTAAACAAACAACAGTACGAGAACACCCTCCCTGCTCACCTGATCTGGCCCCCAGTGGCTTTTCTCTTTACATGAAGATAAATATTGAAAGGAAGACATCTAGATGACATCCAATACATCAAAGGTAATGCGAAGGCAGCTCAGATGGCCATTCCGGAAAAAGAGTTCCAAAACTGCTTTGAAGGGTGGATACCCGCTGGCGTTGATGCACAGCCTTCCCAGGGGAGTACTTCGAAGGTGACTGTAGTGATACTCAGCAATGAGGTATGGAGTACTTCTTCTAGGATGAATTTGCAAACTTAATTGTCAGTTCTCATATGTAGGGTCTCCATGGGTCAGAACTGACTTGGCAACACCTAAAAACAAGTGGCATGATCATGTCTACCTGCAAGAGAAGCCTAGAAATGTAGTGTTTTGTTTTGTTTTTTGTTTTGTTTGTGGTAGAAATATACACCAAACCCAGAAAACCAAATCTGTTGCCGTCAAGTCGATTCTGCCTCATAGCAACTCTATAGGACAGAATAGAGCCGCCCTATAGGTTTCCCAAGGAGTGGCTGATGGACTCGAACTGCCAGCCTACTGGTTAGCAGTGGTAGCTCTTACCCACTGCACCACTAGGGCTCCAAAAATATACACAACAACCCCCCAAAGTTATACCCTTTGCTTTCATGTCAATTCCAATTGATAGTGGCCATACAGGATAGAAGAAAGCTGTCCCATGAGGTTTCTAAGGTTGTAATTTTCACAGAAGCAGATTGCCACAACTTTCTCCACAGAGCAACCAGGAGGTTTGAACCCCTGTCTGTTCAGTTAGCAAACAAACACTTAACTACTGTGCCACCAGGGTTCCTCTGTATACAGTGAAACATAGAGCAATCCAGCAACTTCTACATTTAAGATTAATTGAAACTGGTTAGGTTCTTCAAGTTGTGAAACTATTCTTGTTGCCTTTTTCCAAATTACCCCCCACCGGGACCGCACTGTCAATGAACCCTAAGTGCAAACTTCCTCTTTCCCCTGCCCTCTGACCCTTGGTTCCTATATATTTGTTTGGTGAGAGCTGAGGCTGCTGGCCAAGAGAGGTAGTATGACTCTACCAACTGCTCCTTGGAAACCCTATCAGGCAGTGACTCACTGGTCTAACTCAGCATAACGTTTTCAAAGTTTTATCTGAGTTGTGGCATGTACCAGGACTTTGTTCCTCTTTATGGTTGATTCACTGTCTGTGTCGACCACACTTTGTTAACGGAATATTCACTGCGTGTGTGTACCACGCATCAGCTGATGAACATTTTGGTTGCTTCCACCTCTTGGCTGTTGTGAGTCATGCTTCATTCAATACTGGTATGCGTCTGTCTGTTCACATCGCTGCTTTCAGGTATTAGGGGGATGTACATAAGAGTGGAATTGCTGGTAAAGGGTTGGTGAAAAAGAGGAAGACCCTCAAGGAGATGGACTGACACAGTGGCTACGATGGACTTCAGCATAAAAACAATTGTGGGCATGGTGCAGGACCGGGCAGTGTTTCGTCCTGTTGTGCACAGGGCCGCTATAAGTCAGAGCCCACCCAACAGCACCTAACAGCAATGACATGGTCCTTCTACATTTGGTTTTTTGAGAAATCACCAAACTGTTCTCCACAGTGACTGCGCTGATTTACAGTCCCACCAGCAATGTGGTGTTTCTCCACATTCCCAACAACGCCTGGTATTTTCTGATCATTGCCATTCCAATGCGGATGAGATGGTGTCTCACGGTGGGTTTGATGGACGTTCCCCTAAGGGCTAATGAGAGTAGCCCTGATGGTGCAGTGGTTGAAGCAATCTACTGCTAACAGAAGGATGGAAACCAGCAGTGGCCCCGGTGGAGAAAGATCTGGCAATCTGCTTCCATAGAGATTTACAGCTGTAGGGTCATGAAGCTAACTGCCCCTAAGGCATCCAACTCCTGCCTGAAAGCCTTGGTCCAGTGGCTCTCAGTTCTAGCCCACAGGGTGACAAACCTAGCTCCAAGCGCCCAGAGGCACTCCACTCCTCCAAGAAGCCTCTGGTGAGAAGGCACTCAGCTTTTTTGCTCTGGGGGTGGAACCTGTCATCTCCTGCTGGTGTCTTGCCAGCTTCCTGCCTCTGCTGTTGCCTTTCCCTGCCACCGCCTCTCACCATTTTCAGTATTACAGCTCTATCCCTTTCTCAGTCTCCTAGTTCCAGGAGCCTCTCAGTGCAGGAATCCCAGATCCATAGGACACACCCTGTTGCTGGCTCTTCTTCCTTGGTGGTAGTGAGAGCCCGTCCTTCATACTCTGAGATGACGCATTTTAAGTGTAGCCAGATGGCAACAGAGACCAATCCTTTCATTATGTTCCCTATATCTTATTAGCATGGTCCCACCCAATCATTTGGTATGGATTACAAAGACTGTGGCTAGAAGGATCATATTAAGCAATTAATTCCACTGCAAATGTTTTATAAATTTTAAATATTAGACCCTTATCAGATACATCATTCCCAAAAAGGAAATTAAGACTTCATTGGGTAGCCAGGCAACTGGCAAGAAGGAGAGGATGGCATCGAAGGGGCAGGGAAAACTAGCAATCTGTAATAGCTTCTCTGCCTGTGCAAGGAGAGAGGTGGTAGTTTTAATAAAGTGGATAGCGAAGCCCTCAGTAAGAAGTTGACATTTTAAGCAAAACCCACAGGAGGCAGAGAAGTAAGCTGTGCAGCCTTCTGATGTAAGAAAATTCTAGGCAGAGGGGACAGCAGACGTCAAGTCCCCGAGGCAGGAGTGTGCTCTGCATCAACAGGAAACCAGAAGGAGATCCGCGTGACTGAAGTCAAATGAGTGATGGGAGACCCATAGGAGGTCAGGGCAGAGAAGTCAAGGGAGGCCTGGTTAAGAAGGACCTTTGAAGCCTTAGCACTGACATGACTCTTAGGCAGAGTGAGGAGAGAAGCCACTGGAGGTTTGCGAGCAGAAAAGGAAATGATGGGATGCAAACAGGGAGTCATTGAGAAGAACACACGTCTAGCATCGTGTCAGCTACACTCCACCGTGTCTATCTGACCTGTGGCCGTTTCTTCTTCCTTCCAGTGTACCTCTTAGCTCCTGTGCTCCTGATGCCCCAGAGTCTGTTGTTCAGCTCTGACGCCACTCTGCTTCACAGGCTTACTCAAACCAAAACCCCTAAACATCACGTCTATGAAGTGTCCCACACTCAACATGCCTCCAATCGTCTTTCTTTCCATGATCACAGGCAGCACAGACCATTGCAGCAGGTACTCGCCTGCCATGCTTCTGAACAGCTGGTGAGTTCTCTGAGAGTGAGGCCAGTGTTTATCTACTCAGTCTACCTGTCGCAGAGGACCATGCCCGGAACCCAGTAGAGCAATCAATCGTTATTTTTCTGAATAAAGATTAGAAGGAAAGGATGGCTTCCCTATCAAGCTTTCCCTGAGATTGGAAACTAGAGACTGAAGTCAATTGATCATCTCCTCCCTTCTCTGCTGCTTTCCTGAATTCTGCATGTCTAGGAACGCATGTGGTCAACCACAAGCTGTTTAATAAGCCCAGAGCATGCAAGCAGTGTACTGGAAGCTGTACAGGGGTGCAGACCTAAAACCCTCGAGGCTCTTTCACTTGCCTCACGTGATCAGCCCCAGAGGGACTACACACTCACTGAGGAGGTGAGCTTCAGGATCTGGGGTGCAAAGCAGGATGGATGTGCTTGCTTTGCCACACTCATGCATTCTTTCATCTACTCAGAATGCCTTTATTGGGTACCCTACATGTTTCAGTCATTGTGTTACCTGATGGAGGATTAAAAATCAAAAAACGCATGTGAACAAACCTTTGTCTCCAACAAGCTTGTAATCTGTGGGAAGCACTGAACAATAAACCCACAATTACAGAGTCGTGGGATAAGTGCTAGGACTGGCAACCACCTAGGAGGGGCTGCTCTGGTAAGGGCTCCTGGAAATAACCCTGCATAAATCGTGTGAATAGAAGTGTGTGTGTGCACATGCATGTGCATAATAAAGTGCAGTGAGTATTCTAGGCAGAGGCAACCAGCCGAGCAAAGACCACAGAGGCTGTTGACCTAGGCACAGACAGATACCGAGGGTGGAATTTAGAACTCCTAGTTGGCAATAAAAGCTGTCACACAGATATATGCAACCTATGCTCATTGCAACATCTTTCACTACAGCAAAAAGATGGACATAACCCAGGTGCCCGTTAACAGATGGATGGATAAATAAATCATGATACATACACATAATGCCACACTATGCAATGATAAAGAACAATGATGAATCTGTGAAACACCCTACAACACAAATGAATCTGGAGGGCATTGTGTTCAGTGAAGTAAGTCAATCACAAAATGGTGAATACCGCATGAGGCCACTCCTATCAAAACTCATAAAAAGGTTTACAACCTTGTACAAGGCAAAGTCAAGGAAGCTCCATGGACACATCCAAACTCCCTCAAGGACAAAACTGCTGGGCTGAGGCTGCTGGAACCACAGTCTTGGAAACATCTAGCTCAACTGGCATAACACAGTTTATAAAGGAAATGTTCTGCAGTCTACTTTCCATTTAGTCATAGTGAAAATGCTACTTTGGTGAGTAGCACCTGGTCTTAAAAGCCTGTGAGCAGCCATCTGAGATACTCCACTGGTCTCACTCCTCCAGGAACAAGAAAGAATGAGGAAAACTAAAGACAAGAGGGGAAGATCAATCCAAAGGACCAATGGACCACAACCACCATGGTCTCTACTAGAGTGAGTCCAGCACAACTAGATGGTGCCTAGCTACCACCAACAGCTGCTCCAGCAGGGATCACATCAGAGGGTCCTGGACAGAGCTGGGTGAAAATGAAGAACAAAATTTTAACTCACAAAAGAAGACCAGACTTACTACTCTGAGAGAGACTAGAGAAACTGCCAGAGGATGGTCCCTGAACATTCTTTTAACTCAGCACCAATGTCACTCCCGAGGTTTGCCCTTCAGCCGAACACTAAACAGGCTTATAGAACAAACAAACTGGAAGTGCTCACACGTATGTGCCAAGAAATCTAGAGGACAGCTACCTGGCCCACCAACCAGAAAAGATCCATGTTTATGCCTATTCTCAAGAAAGGAGTTCAACAGTATATAGAAATTATCGAACAATAGCATTATTACCACACACAAGTAAAGTTTTGCTCAATATCATTCAAAAGTGATTGTAACCACATGTTCACAGGGAACTGCCAGAAATTCAAAGTGGATTCAGAAGAGGATGTGGAACCAGGATGTCGATGCTGATGTCAGATGGATCTTGGCTGAAAGCAGAGACTATAAAAAAGATGTTTACCAGTGTTTCATCAACTATGCAAAGGCATTCATCTGTGTGGATCATAATAAATCATGGATAACATTGCATAGAATGGGAATTCCAGAACATTTCATTGTACTCACGAGGAATCTGTACACGGATCAAGAGACAGTCATGTGAAGAGAATAAGGGGACACTGCATAGTTTAAAGTCAGGAAAGGTGTGCATCATGGTTATATCCTTTCACCATAACTTTCAATCTGTATGCTGAGCAAATAATCCAAGAAGCTAGGCTACATGAATAAAAAAGAGCATCAAGATTAGACAAAGACTCATTAGCAACCTGTGTTATGCAGATGACAATACCTTATTTCCCGGAAGTGAAGAGGATTCTAAATAGTTATCAGTGAAGGTCAAAGGCCATGGCCTTTAGTGTGGATTACAACTCAACACCAAGGAAAGAAAAGTCCTTGCAACTGGACCAATAAGCAACGTCATGATAAATGGAGAAAAGATTGAGGTTCTCAAGGATTTTCTTTTACTTGGTTCCACAATCAATGCCTATGGAAGCAGCCGTCAAGAAATCAAAAGATGCATTGTGTTGGGAAAATCTGCTGCAAAGGACCTTTTTAAAGTGTTGAAAACTAAAGAGGTCACCTTGAAGACTAAGGTGTACCTGACCCAAGCCATGATATTTTCAGTCACATCATATGCCTGCAAAATCTGGACAACAAATAAGGAAGACAGAAGAAGAATTGATGACTTTGAATTGTACCATGGACCACCAAAAGAACAAACAGTTCTATTCTGGAAGAAGCAAACCACAGTGTTCCCTGGAAGCAACAATGGCAAGATTGCATCTTACATTCTTTGGACATATTGTCGGGAGGGATTAATTCCTGGAGAATGACACCATGCTTGGTGAGGTAGAGGGTCGGCGAAAAAGAAGAAGACCCTCAACAAGATGGATTGACACAATGGCTGCAACAACTGGCTTAAGCATGAAAACGACTGTGGGCATGGCACAGGAGCAGGCAGTGTTTCATTCTGTTGTACATAGGGGTCACTGTGAGTCAGAACCAACTCAAAGGCGCCTAACAACAACGTAAAACAAACAACAACACTCACAATTCAACAATGTATACAAAACTAAAGGGGCACACCAGCCCAGGGGCAAGGATGAGAAGTCAGGAAGAGACAGAAAAGCTGGTAATGGGAAACCCAAGGTCTCAAAGAGCAGAGTGTTGATACACCGTGAGGTTGGTGACCAGTTTCATAAAACAACTGTGTATTAATTGTTTAATGAGAACCTAATTTGCTCTGCAAGTCTTCACCCAAAGCACAATGAATAAAGGAAAGGGAGGAGGAGGGAGGGAGGGAAGGAGGACTTTGAATTGGGAAATGCCAAGATATAACACTCTGGAGAAGCTGGACCATGTGTAGAAGGTCAGATGAAAAAGTCACGCAGAAAAGTTTGGCCTGTGTCTACAGACAAAGAAAAGATCCTTGTGAACTGGGAAGAAATTCTGTAGGGGAGCCTGGAATGGACTCTTCCTCGTCAACCCATAGATACATGAAAGGTACTCAACATCATTAATTAATGGAGCATGACAATTATAACAACAAACACCATTTCCATCCATCAGATGGATTATGAATGAAACAGATAACGTCAAGTATTTGGTGACAATGGAAAAGGAGCCCTGGTGGCTCAGTGGTTAAGTACTGGGTTGTTAACCAAAAAGTTGCTGATTAGAACGCATCAGCTGCTCCATGAGACAAAGATGTGGCAATCTGCTTCCATAAAGTTTACAGCCCAGAATACTCCATGGGGTAGTTCTACTCAGTCCTATTATAAGGTCACTATAGTAAGTTGGAATCAACTCAATGGCAGTGAGTTTGGTTTGCTTTGGTGATGACAGAGAATAAGAAAATTCACATATCCTGCTGTTAGGAGTGTAAATTGCTACCACTGTGTTGCTGTTTTGTTGGTGGTGTTAGGTGCCACTGAGTCAATTCCAATTCCCAATGACTCTGTAGAACAGAGTAGAACCATCCCATACGGTTTCCTGTGCTGTAGTCTTCACAGGAACGGATGACCAGATCTTCCTGCTACAGAGCTGCTGGTGGATCTGAACTACCGACCTTTGGGTTAGCTGTTGCACCACCCGGTTCTTCACTGCCGAGATTGAAAATATTCCTCCGTGTTAACCTTCCATTTGTACCACTCAGTATACCCGTTGTCACTGAGTTGATTCCAACTCATAGCAATGCTATAGGACAAAGTAGAACTGCTCTGTAGGGTTTCCAAGATGTGGCTGGTGGATTCCCACCACCAACCTTCTGGTTAACAGCTAAGCTCTTTCAACACTACCCCACACCAGGGCTCCACTCTGTACCTAACCCTAAAGAAACACTGGTGTATTTGCCTGAGACACTTCGCCGATCAAATGGAGATGACAACAGCCTACCTCATAGAGTTCTTGCATCCACACTCCCACCCTGCCGTCTCTCCACTTAGTTGGGGAACTAGAATGAAGAGATGAGAAAGGAACTTCATCTACCACGGCAGTCATTCAAGGAGTCAGCCAGGGACCATGTGTCTTCAACACATCGTTTCCCATAGTCTCTGGTCTTTGTCATTTCAGCCCGGTGGAGAAGAAAACAAAGAGATGTATGGGCCAGGCTTGAAAGTAACCTGCATCTCTTCTGCACACACTTCATTGGCCAGAGCAAGTTCACATGGTCAACTAGTTGTAAAGTCACACAGAGATGCAAAGGTCCCTGGGAAATGTAGTCCCAGGGGCAACTCGATTCCCGGGGGAGGAGGGATGCTCATATTCCCGTGCGCCACTAGCAAGCGCTGCCACAAGGTTGTACACAAGTCTGCTCTCACACCTTTCTCTGCTTTTTTCCTTTTCCAGTTTTTTCATATCTATTCACTGCTTCGATGGTAAGCTGCTTCAGGGTAAGAACCGTGATAGTCTCCTGCTTTTGATTCTTTCCCCAGTGTTAATTCTGCATCCAGTGATATTCTTCTCCCCCCACCCTCCCAGTGATATTCTTAATGAATGAGCCTGTAACTAAAATAAGCTTCAATATGCAAAGATAGCTGCCATTGCTGAGTCTGGCATAAATATCTGATACTTAGAATATAACTGCAGTTAGTTAAATTTAGATTACGAGGGGAAGTAGGGAAGGGGGAAAAAACAGCAGCAAAGACATTCTCTGAGCCTTTAGCCTTTTTACTGAAATCTGAAATGGATAAATTTTCATTAACTTTAAGACCTGGCCTCTGTATAGTTATATTTGGTTCTTGGATTAAATCAAACAAGTGTTGCTAATGAGATGGTTTAACAATATCACCCACCTACAGTCAATACTTCCGTTTCAGTGACTACCAGGTGAAGGTAACCCAGAGCTTTCTGAAATGCTTCCAGTAGTGAATCACACAAGAAATATAATTTTCCTCTCCTTTTTCCTTTGTCTCCTCTCCTATCATCTTGCCTTTTTACTGGTTTCTTGAAGACTTTAAAGCCCCTGACAGCATGGCATGAATGGTTTCCTTAGGATGGCTAATGCATAGTGACACCAGAAGAAGGGGTGGAAGAGAAACAAATGTCAGCCGCAGAATCACTCATCCAGTGTCTATCCAGCATTTACTGAGTGCCCAAGATATGCTGAACCCAAGTAAATCCATAAAAATGCAAATAGACTTCATCTGAACCTTCCAGGAGCTCACAGCTATAAACCCAGATCTTCACTGTTCACACACGGTTTCTTAATTCAGCCCCCATTACCCAAACAAATATGTATTGTCCACCTACTCTGTGCCAAACACTGCTCCAGGTTCTGGAAACAAAATTGAGCAAAGCAGACAAGATCGCTGTCCTCCAGATGTTGTATTCCAGTGGAGGGAGCCAAGCATGTATCCTCACTCCCAGTCTCTCTAGCCTAGAGATGATTTCTTTCACCTGTGAAGACCCTTGACTTTCGAGAATCTTTTAGCAATTGCTGCTGTCTACGAGGTATATTGAAACACTGATGAATCAAACACCAGTCTTCAGCATGGATTACACCTCAACGTCAAGAAGACAAACGTACTCACAACTGGGTCAGTAAGCAAAATCATGATAAACAGGAAAGACTGAAGTTGTCAAGGATGTCGTTTTACTGGATTCTGCAATCATCACCCATGGAAGCAGCAGTCAAGAAATCAAAAGATGCATGGCATTCTGGAAAATCTGCTGCAAAGGACCTCTTTAAAGTGTTGAAAAGACGCCACACTGAAGATTAAGGTGCACCTGACCTAAGCCATGGCATTTTCAACTGCACTGCATGCATGTGAAAACTGGACAATGAATAAGGAGGAGAGAAGAAGAACTGACTTCTTTAAATTGTGTTGGAAAAGAATATTGAACATATTAGACTGCCAAAAGAACAAGCAGATCTGTTCTGGAAGACGTACAACCAGAGTATGCCTTAGAAACAAAGATGGTGAGACTACAGGCTATGCGTCACATACTTTGGACATGTCAGGAGAGATCAGCCCTTGGAGAAGGACACCCTGCTTGGTGAAGCAGAGGGTGACCAAAAAAAGAAGAAGAGCCTCAACAAGGTGGATTGACACAGTACCTACACAATGATTGGCTTAAGCATAAAAATGAATGTGGGCATGGCACTGGACTGGGCAGTGTTTCATTCTTTTGTGCACAAAGTGACTGAATCAGAATTAACTCAACAGCACCTAACAACAACAACATCCAAGTTGATAAAGAGTAGAGACCAGGTATTAATTTTACGTCCTATTGATGGTGTTGTTAAGACACCATGGAGTTGATTCTGACAGTCACCAGTCCCAGGTGACAGAGAGGATTTGTCCCATAGAGTTTTCCAGGCTGTGATCACTGGGCCTTTCTCCTGACGAGTGGCTGGTGGGATCAAAGCACCAGCCTTTTGGATACCAACTGAGTACTTAACAACTGATCGGCCAGGGGTCCTCAGGAGGTGGAACGAATGCTTATCAGCTTGGTGAATGAATGTGTGTTTTCACAGAAGCACTATCCACTCTAGTTTAAGCAGGTAAAAACCCAGTGAAAGCCAAAAGTATCTTTTCCATTTCTATTATATGAGTCAGTAATCAGATGCTCCGTGAGGCTTACATCCAAACCCTGTCACTACACTGCCTTCTCCCCACTTTGCTAAGGAATTTGGATGGATGGGTGAGAAAGGAACTGTATCAACTATTGCAGAATGCGTCACGGGTCCCTCTGCAGTGTGCTTTACAAGGTCTGACAATGAAGTTTGCAAACTCATCCTAGAAAAAGTGCTCCATACCTCATTGTTGAATATCACTATGTTCACCTTAGAAGTACTCCCCCTGGGAAGCTATACACTGACACCAGTGCCCAGTGCACTCTTCAAAGCAATTTGGGAATTTCGTCTGGAATGGACATCAGAACTGTTATCATACTACCCTTGATGCCTTGAATGTCATCCAAATGTCTTCCTTCCAATACTTCCTTTACCTTTACGTAAAGAAAAAGTCATTGGGGACCAGATCAGGTGAGCAGGGAGGGTGCTCCAATACAGCTACTTGTTTACTGGCTAAAAGCTCCCTCACAGACAGTGCCGTTTGAGCTGGTGCATTGTTGTGACTCAAGAGCCGTGAGGTGTTGGATAAAAGTTCAGGTCGTTTTTCTCTAACTTTTCACACAGCCTTTACAGCACTTCCAAATAGCAAACTTGGGTAACTTTTTGTCTAGTTGGCACAAATTTTTGCAATGTTTTCATCAGTCTGCTCATTACTGGCTGCTCTGACTTCTCTTCATCAGTGTTTTCTCTCCCCTCGGAAGAACGTTTAATCCATTTGTACACTGCCATTTTCTTCGTGACCTTTTCCCTGTAAACTTGAGCTAACACGTCCCTGGTTTCACTTTCACTCTTGCAGAGTTTAACAAGGAATTTAATGTTTATTCATCGCTCACATTCAAGCTTCAATATTCTTGTGACAGCATACAAAAACACTCAACAGGAGTCCACACTAACGCAGCTGTGAGACACCGATACCGCAAGGTTACGAAACCTTACCAAGTTGTTTGTACAGTGCTGCCAATGTAAGCACATGGTGGCAAGTTCGTGAACTCAACTGTCAGACCTCATATATTAGGAGTCTTCCTTTTTAGGGGAGAGAGTTATAGGGAACAGCGTGAGGAGACATACAGAAAAGCTTAAGGTATGATTCGGACACGAGCGACACCTCTTGTGGCTGGAGATTATAATATGTGGGTTTAGTAATGGGTAACAGGTTTTGGGGTGGCTGTTAGAAACACAGGCAGAACATTGTGTTGGGACCATACCATTAAGGATCTTAAATAACCCACCAAGAAGTTTGAACTTAATTCAGAAAATCTTCGGGGAGCCATCAGAGGTTTTGTAGACGGGAATTATCATCACTGGGTGTGCTTTCCATCATTAGTCTTAGAGGAGGGATGAAGGTCGGAGTGGAAGAGTCAGTGGGGAAAGGACAATGCATTAAGGTTCTGGGACACCTATAGCAACAGACCATGTAGGAGGTAGCAAAACCAGGTAACAAGAGTGATGGTGGCGGGCACGGGGTCTCTAAGGAGGGGCAGATGTCAGGTCGCAGGCACTGGTATGTGTTGAAGGTGAGGGAGAAGGAGGATGCCAAGACAACACTAAGACTCAAAGTCTAGGAGACTGCTGTACACTGCCCACCAAAACAGGGAGCACATACGAAAAGGCAGTTTTGATTTTTTTCAGAAAATGTTCTGCTGCCTACTTTGGTGAGTGGCATCTGGGGTCTTAAAAGCTAGCAAGTGGCCACCTATGAACTATCAATCGGTCCAAACCCACCTGGGGCAGAGGAGAATGAAGGACATCAAAGATATTAAATATATACATATGAGCCCAAGAGGCAGAAAGGTCCACATAATCACAGACTCCACTGGCATGAAACAGAAGTAGATGGTGCCTGGCCACCACCAACGACTGCTCTGACAGGAAATACAACCTAGAGTCCCTGATGTAGCAGGATAGAGATGACTGTACAGCAGTCAAACTCTATTAAAAAGACTAGACTTGACGGTCCAACAGACTGCAGGGTCCCCTGAAGACACAGCCCCCAGACTCTATTAGCCCAAAATGAAAACCACTCCCAAAGCCAACTCTTCAAACAAAGATTGGACCTGACTGTAAGACATAAAATCATACTTGTGCAGAGTGTGCTTCTCGGCTTAAGTAGATATGTGTGCTAACTGGGAAGCTCTGTCCAGAGGGGAGATGAGAGGTTAGAGGGGGACAGGAGCTGGTTGAGTGGACACAGAAAATACTGGGTGGAAAGGAGGAGTGTGCTGTCACAGTGTCGGGAGAGCAGCTAGAGTTACATAGCAATGTGTGTTTAAGGTTTTGTATGTCAAATTGACCTGTAAACTTCCACTTGAAGCACAATAAAAGATTAAAAGAAAACACAAAGGCAGATTTATGGGAATCATGATGAAATCAATTCTGGACTTGTTCCATTCCAGCAGCCAGAGAGTGATCCAGGTGGAGATGCCCAGCAGGCAGCTGGAAATTAGGGCTGGGGAGCTTTGGAGAGGGTTCAGAGTGGGAGAAGGGACTCATGAGTTGCTCCCAAGCTTTCCATTAAGGCCAGAGTAGAGGCACAGGCTCGGATAGTACCCAGTGAAAAGAAGAGGCCCTGGACAGGACTTTGGGGAGCCATACTATAGAGAGGTCCCTAGGTGTCTCAGTTTGTACTTGACACCTAATCAAAAGGTTAGAGTTTGGAACCCATCCAGCAGTGTCTGGTGACCCTATGGAGCATGGTTCCTCCCGAGTGAGTGACTGATTCAAGACAGCAAAGGCAGAAACTGCAATCACTTTTATGACCCAGTCTCAGAAGCCACACTTGTCATTTTTGCACAATCCTATTTGTTGCACAGGTGAGTCCTATTCCACATATATGCAATTTCACCAAGTGACAGGAGAAAAAACCACAGAAGCACCTTGGAAGCTGTCTGCTACTCATCTCTGGACCTTTAGAGTGATTTGATGAAAATGGCCCTCAGAGAAACTGTGAATGGAAAAAAGGTAAATAGAGAAAGCCAAAGGAGGAAAGAAAGTCAAACAGAAGGTAGACTTCAGTGTCCACCAGAGCAGAGAAGTCGAGATGAGGCTGAGAAGAATCATTGGTCTTGGCCTCTGGGATATCAGTCTAGATCTTCTTAACTCCAAATCACTTCTATAAAACCTGTCTGACGCAACCCATGTGTCATGGATTAAATTGTGTTCCCAAAATAAGAGTATCAATTTGGCTAGATCATGGTTCCCATACTAGGTAACTGTCCATGATTTTGTCATCTAATGTGACTTTCCTATGTGTTGTAAATCCTATCTCTGTGACAGGATTTAAAAGATGTTGAGGATATTCAGAGATGGAATTATTGGCCATTATGTTAAGGAGGCAGGAGTCAATCTACAATACTGGATTGTGTCTTGAACCACTCTCTTTTGGGATATCAGGGAAAGAGGTGAACAGAGACACATGAGGACTTCACAGCACCAAGAAAGCAATGCTGGGAGCAGAGTGTGTCCTTTGGACCCAGGGTTCTTGCCCTGAGAAGCTTCAAGACCAGGGGAAATTGACGACAAGGACTTTTCTCCAGAGTTGAGAGAGGGCACTTGCCCTTAAATATGGATTTCTAGCCACCAACTGTGACAGAATAAACTTCTGTTTGTTGAAGCCATCCACTTGTGGTATCTCTGCTATGGCACCTTAGATAACTGAGACACCATGCTAAGAGATATGTTTTACATCACCACCCGGTACACAATATATCCCCAGACGGAAACAAATGTTCCTTGAATTAATTCTACTTCTACTACATAGGAGGCATAAGTTTTTTATTCTAATCTAGTTTATTTCTTTTTAAAAGAATCTAATTAAGGTCCATGTGATGGTTAAGGTTGTGTATCAACTTGATGGAACCATTATTCTCAGTGTTTTTGCAGTTATATGATGGTGTAATCACCTTCATGATGACATCTGATGTACTGTAATCATCTCAATGGTGAGATCTGCTATGAGCAGCCAGTCAGTTGAGAGGGATTTTCCTTGAGAGTGTGGACTATCTTCAACATAGACAGACTTTCTGGCACACTCACTGGGCTTTTGTTCTACTCTGGATCCTATATTGGTTTGATCATCCCCTGACTTCTCATTCTCAGGACTGAAGCCAGCAGCCTGCTGCCTTACCTGCTGATCTTGGATTCATCAGCCTCTGCAGCCCCGGAGCCAGCAGTCTTCTGTCTGACCTGACAATCTTGGGCTCATCAATGTTGCAGTTACACTGAGTCAGAAGCCTCCAGCCTGAAGCCTAACCCATGAACTTGAGACTCTCCAGTACATACAACTTTCCAGTACATGCAGTTGGGTGAGCCGTTTCTGATATAAATCTCTTTCCACATACACATATGTACGTAAATGCACATATACATTTAACTGACTTCGCTTCTGTAGAGAACTCAGCCTAAGACAGCCCACTAACCTGATTCTGTTGGGCTTAAGGCATCTTGACCTGAGGCTCTAAAGAGCAATGTGAATAGGACAGGGTAACCATGGCGATGATAATAACGATGACAACCAATGTACACTGAGCATTTACCACGATGAGGCACTGTCCTAAGTGCCGTATCATGGGTTATCTTATTTAATGTTCATAACAACCCCGCAGTTCAGTACCGTATCCCAGTTTCAGACAAAAACAACTGAGTCCTTAAAGGATTTGAGTGCCTTGTCCAAGGTTGTATGGTTAGGAGGTAGTGAGGACATAATTTATTTCACCCTGTGCAACGAGGACTCAAAGCTGTTCATTTAGAGCTACAATGTCCAGTGTAGTATCCACTAGACACATGAGGGTATTAAATTTAAGTTAAACTAAATTTAGCAAATGATTCATTACATATATACTTACCATGATGAAAAATGAAAGCAAAAAATCTAATTTAAAAATCACTTCCTCTGTCACACTCCCCACATTGGCCACATGTGGCTAGGGACAGTCTCTACTGGACAGCATGGCTATCAAGCATGCTTTTCATGGCTGAATGTTCTACTAAACGGTGCTGGTCTACAGCCTTTGTACTGGGAACATCAGAGAGGCCTGAGGATGGTTCTAAGGTGAGAGGAAGAGCCCATGGAGACAGAAAGACTGAAGAGTCACGATAGTGGACACAGGCCAGAACAGCGAATGGGGAGAGGGCAGAAGGGCACAATTAGAGTAGGAAGGTTAGGCTTTGGCAAGGGGCAGAGACAAGCTCTGTTCTCCATCAGAACTGCACGAGACGATGAGCAAAAGTGCACAAAAGGGGAAGTTGGGTGAGTTAGCTTTGATGACCTAGCTCTTGTCTGCAATGTAGAGGCTGAGAGAACTAAGGAGTGGGTAGAGACACAGTCAGAGGCTTGAGCTAAGCTGTTATTAGCTGCCGTTTAGTGGTCTGTGACTCAAGACGACCCCATGTGTGCAGGGTAGCACTTCTCCATGAGGTTATCCAGGCTGTACCCTTTCAGAAGCAGACCATCAGGCCTGTCCTCTGAAGTGCCTCTGCCTGGCTTTGAACCACCAACCTTTTGGCTAGAAGTCAAGCACTTAGCTGCTTTTGCCACCCAAGGCCTCCTGTGCAGGAACGGTGGAAAAGCATCCCTGCAGCAGGTGCAGACGCATGAATACTGGGCTTGGTGCTTATTGGTGAGGGCTTGGCTCTAGTTTCACCCTGTAAATTTGTAGGGTGGCCAATCATTTACTTCATTCATTCAGCAAGTACTTACCAAGTGCCTACAACATGCCAGGTGCTGGAGATACACTGCTGAGTGTGGTGACCAAAACAGCACAGTCCAGTCTCTCTTGGAGCTTACTGTTGCCTGGTAGAGGATGTCATCAGTGTCACATTCACGAACCTCACCAATGCAGCCCTGCAATGGACACCTGCCGTCAAGGAGAGGGACTGATGCTATTGAGTGGCCGTGTGAAGGCATAATGGGGGGATTTCATGTGGTCAGGGAGGCCAGAGAAGGCTTCTCTTGAACAGAAGCCTAAAGGAGCACCATTCTGTGCAGAGAGGGGGACAGTTAATAACTTTTGGCACAAGTGTGGCTGTGCAGAGACCCAGGCAAGTGGACAAAGGAACCTCTGTAAGGTTCCTGTGGACGTAAGTCATTGCTGAGTATGTAGACGGAGCCCCCTGGAGTTGCCAAGTTTCTGCTCCAGCCCATGTATGGGTGGCTTTGAGCAAAAAGAACACGGTGAACTGCCTGCTGACAATTCTTTCATAGTACAAGCCTGCTGGATGAAGGGGCTGGAATCTCAACGGGCTGAGGGGGCACCTACCCCCACCCCCACTGACAACTGCAGCAGGGGTTCACAGCGCCTCCTCCACATCACAGCACGTGCCGAGTCAACAGGTACACCAGATGTCTATCTCAGCCTTCCACCAGACTACTGTCTCCCTTCATTCACACATTTCTCCAAATCAAATTTCCTGTGAGCTTAAAAATTCCAAGAGCCATTTCAGCAAAAAAGAAAAAAGAACTTAGAAAAAAAAAGTTCAGAAAAGATCATTCTCTCTTGTGACAATTCTTCAGTGTAATTCCTATATTATGTCAGGGATGAAGAGGAAATCCAAACTGGACAAATTGGTAAGCGCAACTCTTATCCCATGTTTTCATTAGGAAAACCTTTTCATATGTTCAAAATTAAAAACTACTTGTGATGGTATTTCAAAAACAGATAGCCATATCAGCTTTGCATCTCTGTGACCACTGACTCATCCAGTATCTGTGAACTTACTTTCAGCTCTGAAAAGTGCTGATTTCCACTCCTTCCTGTCTTCAAAATAATTGCCTGTTTTCTATCTCTCAGTTTTAATTACCTTAAGGTAAAAAATGGGGAAAACATTAAAATCCTAAGACATAGCAAAACTAGATACTTTTAGGATTCTCTATTACTCCTCTGTCTACACCCAGTTTTCTCTGGTTATAATTACACAGCGTTGGTACAAGAGTGCCCCCTGGATTACGCGAACAGTTAACACACTTGGCTGCTAACTGGAGGCTGGACTTCTGAATCCACCCAGAGACGCCTAGGAAGAAAGACCTGGCGATCTACTCCTGAAAAACCTGCCGTTGGAAACTACATGGGGCACGGTTCTTCCACAACACATGTGGGGTTGCTATGACTCAGAATCCACTTGATGGCAACTGGTTAGCATGGGAGACCGTGTCATGCAGAGGGCAGGCTGAGAGCCCGGATCTCAATCCGGACTCCGTGTCTTGCAGAGGGCAGGCTGAGAGCCAGGATCCCAATCCAGACTCCGCTGCTGACTGGCTGTGTCATCTCGGGCGGCTCTGCCTCCACGTCTCAGGACAAAATAGCCCCTACTTCACTCTGCTGTAATAGAACTCACATAGGAAGCACTTACCCAACATTCCTAAGACACGCTCAACAAGTGTCACCCACTGTATTCACATTTATAACCTGTCATCCAGATGGAATATTTGCATGATGGGTAAATGACTGTTTCCATGAAAACATAACTTTCATATTTCGGGGCTCTTATCTCAAATTTCCTCTTTTTTTAAAAACAAAATTTACAGGGCACAATTTTCATTATGAGCGCTGTATTAACATAAGCTTTCCATTTACTGACCTGGTGTCTGCCTTCTTTTCTTTTTGTTAATGTTTTCTAGATCTTGTGTTTTTAATGAGTCTGTATCTCAGAGGCACACGCAGAGAGTGACCTGCTGTGTGTTCTCAGACTCTGCTACTTGGGGCCTGCAGTTTTCCCGTGGAGCAAGGAAAAAATAGGGACAGATATGAAAGTGCTGAAATCTTGAGAAAGTGCCTGCAAAGCTGAATGAGGCAGATTCATCATTGACCCTACCATCCAGCCGTGGAGGAAAAACCTCCAACCCAAACACTAGCTGCTAAGAAACAGCGGTTGCAAGGCAATCCATTTATACACACATGACAGTGACCTCCACGGTACAAGCTTCCACTAACCACATGAATGCCGAGGAACTTCAATTACGTAGAGCAGTGCTACGCCACGGAAACACACCGCAAGGCACACAAGCGACTTTAAACTTACTAGTAGCCACCATAACACAAGCAACAAGAAAGGTGAAATTCATTTTCACGATCTGTTGTACCTGGCCCAATGTATCTGAAACACCATCATTCCAATATGTGGCTGATTAAAAGCTGTTCAGATCTTTCACATTCTTTTGCTATACTAAGTTGCTGACATCCGGCATGTATTTCACACTTAGCGCACGTGTTCCATTAGAATCACTCACCTTTCAAGCGTTCGTGATGGTTTCGGCTCCTTGCTGCCCTATTGGACAGAGTGGCTTTAACCCATCCAAAAATTACCAGCTATGCTAACAGAATGAATTTGAGGTCACCACAACTAGCAAAGATGTCTCTTTGAGGACTAGGGTATGCCTGACACAAGCCATGGTATTTTCAGTCACCTCGTAAGCATATGAAAGCTGGACAATGAAAAAGAAAGAGCAAAGAAGAATTGATGCCTTTGAATCATGGTGTTGGCAAAGAATTTTAAAAGTACCACAGACTGCCAGAAGAACAAAGACATCTGTCTTAGAAGAAGCACAGCCAGAATGCTCCTTAGAAGTCAAGGTGGCAAGAGTTTGTCTCACTTACTCTGGACACGTTATCAGGAGGGACTAGTCTCTGGAGAAGGACATCATGCTTGGTAAAGTAGAGGGTCGTTGAAAACCCTCAACAAGATGGGTTGGCACAGCAGCTGCAATGACGGGCTCAAACACAGCAATGATCAGGAGTGTTTTGTTCTGTTGTGAAGAGATGCTGTGAGTCAGAACTGACTGAATAGCACCTAACAACAACACAGCTAACAGAAAGTTCTGAGGAAGGACATCAGTGCAATTTTTATTCCCTTGATGAATTTTGATTGTGGGGACAGTGCAGTGCGTACCCACAGTTTCTCCAAGTCACCAACAAAAGAGGAAGAGGCCCAGGTCTTCAGCTGGCAGAAGGACTGCCTTCTCGGGCTCCCATCAAAATACATTCCAGACTTTTTCTGCCAGAGAAAAATGAGGCTGATTGTTCTTAGTGCCAAGGGACGGCCTGATAGCTTACCATTTGCCGAACATCTCTTTCATCTGCGCCGCCCAAGAGCCAACTGTGGCATCTGCACGTGTGACCCTCCATGGGGTCTTCATCAGATGTCAGGGATGCAGGAGGGGAGCGTGTGGCTGCCTGCAGTGAGCTGCTGTGCACCACGGCCCACCATCTCCCGACCAGGTCCCTCGGGGAGAAGGCTTCTCTTCCAATTTTTGTCAGTCTCTTTGTCCATCTGTGTCGAGCTCAGTCCTATTAACCGTTCTCCCATCCAGTTTCCAGGATTGATCTTTTCAAGGTCACTCAAGGTTAAGGTCACCCATCTAGGAGGAGCTCCTGTTGCTAGCAGTCACCACCCACTGGGCTAGCAACCTTCTCTCTTCATGATCCATCTTCCGTTTATGGTCCCTTGACGTTTGAACAATCCTTTGAATCCAAAACATTTCCAGTACCATTGCCTCTGTCCTGATTTACAGCTCCTCTCCAACAACAGGTTTGCACGCAACCGTTCACCTATAGGTTGGTAGTTCAAACCCACCCAGTGACACAGAGGAAGAAGGCCTGGCATTCTCCTTCTGTAAAGGTGACAGCCCAGAAGACCCTCTGGGGCACTGCTGGTCTGTGACATGTGGGGTCACCAGCAGTAGTAGTAGACTCAGGGGCAACAGAATGCTGAACTGGCCCCCCAGCTGACCTCTGGTCTCCTGTCTCACTTCTCTCATTCTTCTACTGATCTTCCACCCTCCTGCCAGGGGAAGCTTTCTAAAACATAGACCCATCACGTCATTGTTTTTCTTTAAAATCTTTTTGTTTTTAAGTTGAGGGTACCATGTAAGCTGATCTCTGCCACTGCAGTGTGAACCACGCGTGACACAACAAACCACTGACCCCAAAGAAAACATGTGTGCATTTAAAATGGTTTATCCAGTATCAAAATATTAAAAAAAAAAAGGAAAAAAAAAAAAAAACACCAGTTAACATCTTGTTTGGTTTCAAAGACTTTTTAATTGACTCCCTGCTCTAGCTACACAGTAGATTTCGAACTCATCTGTTGATTCAGTGAAGCATTATAAGGGGCCACAATGTAGAAAACACATTAGTCAATCTGAGCTGCTCCGGGTAAAGCGAGGACAGAGGCCTCAGAGGCCCCCAAGTCCCCGAGCCCCGCTCCAGGGCCCTACCTTGGATGGGGGCACATAGGGTACATGCTTTGGGTACCGCTTAGGGCAGGCACCAGTCAGCAAGTTGCCGGCCAGCTGTAATAGCTCATTGAGCAATCCAACCCTAACTGTTCCAGGTGTTCTTTTCCATAGTTAGACCCTGTCACTCACTCTAGGGCCCACGATACCCCCAAATCCAGCACACTCATAGCAAGCCCCTAGAGTTTCCAAGGCCATAAATCTTGACGGAAGCAGACTGCCGTATCTTTGTCCTGCGGACTCGCTGGTTGTGTTGAACTGCCAACTTTTTGATTAGCACTCAGTTGCTTTAACCACTGCACCACCAGGGCTCTTGAGCCCAAGATGTTGTGGTGGTGGTTAGGTACTGTCCAGTTGGTTCCAACTCACACTAATTCTGTGTGTAACAGAATGAAACACTGCCTGGCCCAGCGACATGCCCACAGTCTTTGCCATGCTAGAGCCCATTGCTGTGGCTACTGTGTCCCTCTATCATGTTGAGGGTCTTCCTGTTTGTCACTGACCCTCCGCTCTACCAAGCATGAAGTCCTTCTCCAGGGACTGGTCCCTCCTGACAATATGTCTAAAGTACGTGAGACATAGTCTCACCATCCTCGCTTCTAAGGAGCAGTTCTGGTTGTACTTCTTCCAGGACAGATCTGTTTGGTTGGTCTTTTGGCAGTCCATGATGCATTCAATGTTCTTCTCCAACACCACAATTCAAAGGCATCAATTCTTCTGTCCTCTTTGTTCATTGTCCAGCTTTCGCATGAATACAATGTAATTGAAAATATCATGGCTTAGGTCGGGCAGGCACATTTTAGTCTCCAAGGTGACGTCTTTGCTTTTCAACAATAAAGAACCCTTTTGCATCAGATTTTCCCAGTGCAATGAGTCTTTTGATTTCTTGACTGCTACTTCCATGGGCCCAAGATAAAGCCAAAGAAGGGGGCGGAGGAAGCAAATCCATTGCCACTGAGTCAGTTCTAACTCACAGCAACCCCATAGGACAGAGTAGGACTGCCCCTCAGGGTGTCCAAGGAGTGCCTGCTGGATTCAAACTGCCGACCTTTGGGTCAGCAGCTGTAGCACTTAACGACTATGCCACCAGAGTTCTCTGGGCCTAAGACAGGTTGATGGAATTCTGGAGTTCTTCTGAACACAGCTGAAAGTCTGTTGGGATTAAGCCCTTGCTTAACTAAGCATGACATTAAAAGCCTTACCAGAGTTTGGGCCCAGTCCACCTTTCTGCCCTCTTTCTGCCTCTCCTCTGCCTACACTCCCACGTCCTTGTTACACTAACCACAGGTGGCCCCAGGAGTGTCAGGGCCTCGGAGGCTCCACGCCGAGGCTCCTGCAGCTTTCCCGACCCAGAGAGTCCTGCTCATCTCCATCCTGTGATGTCCCAGTTGTCCTCCAAGGGTGGCCCTAATGTCATCCTGTAGAGGCCCTTCCCCTGGGCCAGCACAGACGGAGCCCACCCCTCCGTCCTCTAGGAGCTCTGGGAGGCCGCTGCTCAGCCCCTCCCCGTTGTGTCTGCCGGGGTCTGTTTCCCCTGGAAGCACTGTGGGCAGGGGCCCTGCAGGATCTCTCCTGGAGCATCCTGGACTGAATTTCGATAAATGTTTGTGAAGTCCGTGTCATTTACCTGTCCCAGCAGAAGGGCCAGAGATGAGCTGTTCCACAGTGAATTCTGAGAACCGGTAGAGGAAGCGCAAGGCCAGGAGCCCGACCCGGGCCGCTGAGCCCTTGGTTCCGGTTCTGCCCCCACACTGGGGTCTTTAACTTCAGCTCCCTCCTGTGTTAGTGTCCCCACATAGTGACAACAGTGGTTCCAGCGGCTAACATTTACAGGCAGCTGCCACATGCCAGGCACTGCTGGGAGTGGTTGTCACAGATTAACTCCTTGTCACTTGATGGCATGAAGGCCGAACCACCTGTTAGAGGGACTCCCCTCTGGTTCCATTTGGGCTCAAAGAGACTTCACCTCCCACAGTGCCAGCATTTTACAGGCGAGGGACAGAGACCTGGAAGTGAAATGACTGCTCGGGATGACTTGGTAGGTGGCAGGGCTAGCTGATGGCAGGACTCTTAGCTCTCTGGTGGCTCAGCTTTCTGCCACATGACATGGCCTCTCTGACAGGAAGTGGCCTAGGTAATGGCTAGAGCCATCATTGTCTGAGCAAAGTGTTTCACAAAGCTTCAACGGAGAGACAGGAAACTCAGGTACCAGTACAACTTGACTCAGACTGACCCTATAAGACAGGGTAGGACTGTGCCATAATGCTTCCAAGGCTATAATTATTACAAAAGCAGACTGCCGTATCTTTTTCCCATGAAGCAGTTGGTAGGTTTGAACTGCCGACCATTTGGTTAGCAACCAAGCCCTCTAACCACTGTGCAACTAGGGCTCCTTACTGAGTTCATGCCTAACTGAAAAGTTAAATGATTCTCTCTCAAATGTGGTTTAATGATTTCACTTCGTGGTAAGGCTTGCCATCACATAAAGTCATCTCTCTAACAGTGGTAAGAGTGGTACCCGTAGCAATTCAGGCTGGGAACAATGGCTTATCCTCAGCTCTGCAAGGGCTCATGACTGCAAACATGGTGCTGGCCCAGCAGAGCCAGCTCCTCTTACCATGTGATGGTTCTGATTAAGGCTGCGTCCACATGGCTTCGTGGACATGGCAACTCTGACCTGCTGAAGAACATCTGATCATATGACATCACCATAAGGACATCATAGTGGGAGGATGCTCTGTTACGCAGCCTTGCCAGCCTCACCTAACCCACTGCTGTCAAGTTCATTCCAACTCACAGCAACCCACAGCACAGAGCAGAACTGCCCCTTAGAGTCTTCAAGGAGCACCCGGCAGATTTGAACTGCTGACCTTTTGGACAGCAGCCACAGCACTTACACTGCACCACCAAGCCTCCCCTGGACAGCCTAGTCGGAGTGTTGAGCCTGAGACAGTCCCTGATAAGGCAGGCTGACACCTGAGGGGCTCTCGGTCCCAGTTCCTTCCTCTTCCTGTTCTGTTCTGGGTGCCCAGGAAGGCTGCTTTGTACTGCTCATGCTTGTGTGTGACTTGGCACCTGCTAACCCCTTTGCTCTACCTGTTCGTGGTGGAGAGGTCTCAGGGTCCTTCTAGACAGCCTGACCTCCTGGCCACGAGGAAGTGATAGCCAGTATGAAATCTGACCCTTCTGTCTCATCCCTGTGTGAGTAGAGCATTATTCCAGCTAGCGTATGTGTGAGTTGTGGCTTTCTCAGTGGCCTTGGACCTTAGCTCGATGAGTTCTTAAAAAATATGTCTCAATTCAGAGTGTATTTCCCCCAAAGCAGCATGACATTAAGGAAAAGGCACTGAACCTGAGGTCACAACTCCTGCCACTCATCACGTGTTGTTTGGGGAAGTCATTTACTGTGACTGTGTCTCTGATTTGTCCTAAGGAAAATTCTAGAATCAATTTGTCCTAAAATCATTTCTATGGTCCTTGCCTAGTGGCAGTTGCTATACAACTCCAAGGAAATATTAATTAAGGGAACTGCAGGGGGTAGGTAACCCCAGTGATTAAGACCTATAGCTGTTAACCAAAACGTCGGCAGCTTGAATCTACCACACGCTCCTTGGAAACCCTATGGGGACGTTCTACTCTGTCCTGTAGTGTTGACTATGGGTCACAATCAACCCGACAGCAACAGGTTCAAGATTTTTTGCTTGGGGGCATAAGTAAGTACTCATTTTTCTTCTTTAAGGTTTGGAGAATGTGTTCCAGATATGTTTCCTATTGTATCTCAGAGAAGGGAAGCAATTTGGCCAAAAATCTGCACTGCAGTGTGGACATCACAGAATTTTGTGACTTACTCCTTCCTCACCTTCTTCTACCCTTCACCCAAACTGCTTCAGAATTACCTTCTTTCCTAGAAATCTGTAGACATTTTTATAAATCAATATGTTATGTCCTAAAACTTTAACTGAAATGTAGCAGGAAATTAGAATAATACTTACCCAATACATAAACTAGTGCCAGGCTCTAGACAGAACTGCTGTCGTTACCACCCACCCTGTTTTCCATCTGCGGGGACCTGAGAGTTAAGAAAGTCAAGTAATGTGTCCAAGATCACACCTGTGGCAATTTGCAGAGCTAGTCAAACTCAAGTTTGTCCAAAGAAAACTCAGAAAATCGAGAAAAAAGACAAAAGACGCAATAAATGCGACTTTAACATGGTGTTCACTGAGGCTATTTCAGAAAGTGCACAAGACAGTCAGACTTGGATACCAGCAATAACTGCCACGTTAGGGAAATAAAAGAATTCTGTTTTCCCCGTTCCAAAGTTTTTAAAAGTAAACATTAAAACAGACTTTGGGCGTCCTCGCTTCACCGTGAGTAGGACACAGGCTCTTCAGGTACTTCGGAGGTCGCAATCTGCCTGCGCTGCAGAGGTGCACAGATGCAGGGCAGTGACTCAGCTGCTCAGCGACTCTTCCCCTCTTCCCTTTCCTGACACTAGCCACTCCGGGCGTGATGCCTTCACCTGGACTCTTAAAACTCGGCCAGTTATAAAGTGAGCAGACGGGAGTTCAAATTCCTACTTGACTCTGGTGGGGGTTCGCTCCACACCCTCGGCTTTCTTTGTCACCGCCGATTTCCTGCAGCTCCCCTCACCACCCTGCCACCTTGCCACCTCCCCACCGCCCCCACCCCCCCACCTCTTACTGTCCCGTCTTGGCGCGCCGGTGCTAGCCAGGCCGGGCTGCGAAGACCCGGGGCGCCAGGAGCATTGTGAAGTGGCCCGAGCGTCACAGGCGACCCCAGCCCTCGGGGGCGGAGGGCGGGGCGGGTCCCAGCCGCGCCCCCGGAGGCCCCGCGCCCCTGCCGCAGACGCTGCGCGCGCCCGGAGGCAGCATGGCGGGTCTCGGCCACTTGTCCTCGCGGCCCTACCTGGACCCCTGGGAGCCCCCTCCGCCCTGCGGGGAGCGCGCGTCCTCGGCGCGGCTGGCGCGGCCTGCGCCACGGTCCGTGTCCTTCCTGCGCGCCTGGGCTGGGTCCCCGGCCGCGGGAAGCGAGGCGGTGCCACGGCGCTCGTCGCCCACTGCGCGGCCCCGGAGGCCCGGCTACACGGAGCCGCCGTGGGAAACCCAGAGCCTGACCGACGTGCCCCGGCGGCCCCTGTACCGCGCCAGGAGGCAGCGGCCCGGCAGCCGGCGGCCGGAAAATGCCTGGGGGGAGGCAGGGACCAAGGGCCTGCGGCTGGGCGGCGACAGGCACGGCCTGACCTGGCAGCCGCTGCGCCACCGCCAGCCTCAGCCCTGGCAGCACTACCCTCCCGCCCAGGGAGACTGGCCCCCGCCGAGCCCCCCGAGCGCTTACACTCCCTCCAGTGGAACTGTTGTGGTAGAAAAGGAACCGAATGGCAACCAGTGGGCCGTGCCCATCTGTCGAGGTCTCGGTTGCTCCTCCCTGTCCTCAGTCCCCACGGAGAAGTCGTCTGTGCTTTCCAAAGTCAGTACGCCGTCAGTCTGTGCCTACCTCCGGGACAGAGGCAGTCGAGAACTGACGGAGTCACTAGTCAGCCAGCACTGGCAGCTGGAGGGAAGGAGTCCAGGGCCTGTGCCCAGCCGGGAGCTTCATAGCCGACACACCCAGCTGCTCAAGAAGAAGCTGGCAGAGGTGGTGATCTCTTCCCGGGACCAGAAAATCGTGGCTCTGGTGCTGGCCAGGCTCCAGAAGGCCCAGAGGATGCGGGAGCTGCAGCAGCAGGCAGCCGTCGCCTGGGAGGAACTGAAGCGCTCTGACCGGAAGGTCCAGATGACCCTGGAGAGGGAGCGGCGTCGGCTGCTGCAGCAGAACCAGGACCAGTGGCAGCAGGAGAAGGAGCAGCGAGCCCAGCAGGACATCCAGGTGAAGAACCGGACCCAGAAGGAGGGTCTGTGCAGCAGGCAGCTGGAGAGCCAGGAGAGCCGGTGCCAGAGGAAGGTGGAGGGCACCAGCGGCCAGGCTGACAGCAGCAGGCAGTGCCAGCTGCAGCAGGTGAAGGAACACAAGAGGGTCCGGGAGCTGCAGAAGAGGCTGGAGCAGGACTGTCACAAGAGGCACCAGCACACCCTGAGGGACCTGAAGGCCCAGGAGACCAACCTTACCTCCATGATCAATTACCAGGCCCGCAAAGTCCTTATGGACTGCCAGGCCAAGGCAGAAGAGCTCCTCAGGAAACTGTCCCTGGAGCAGAGGTCCCAGCTGTCCCCTGAGAACCACCAGTACCTGGTTAAGGAGCGTCCTCCTGAATTGAGGGAGAAGGCCCAGAAGGAGGACAGGCAGCTCCAGCAGGTCAAGTGGCATGCCAGAGAGTCGGAGGAGCAGGGAAAGATGCCTAAGAGGATGCTGACGGAGCTGGTCAACCAGAAGATCCAGCAGGCTAGGATGAATGCTCGCAGGAACATCAAAGACAAGGTGAAGCATGCTCGGGATCCGAGCGTTCTGCAGGAGAAGAGTCAGCACATCCTGAAGCTGAAAGCTGAGAAGGAGGAGAAGTGTCACATTGAGGGTATCAAGGAAGCCATCAAGAAAAAGCAGCAGAGGATAGAGCAGATCTCCCGAGAGAGGGAAGCAGCTCTGGAGGAGTACCAGAAGATCTCCAGGACCTCCTCACAGATGCGAGACAAAGTGAGACCCCTCCACTGCAGCTCCTTAGGTCAGGTGGTGTGGGAAACATAGCTCCGCGCTAGTCAGCAGAGAGGGGGCTACCAAGGGCCCAAGGACAAGCCCGTGTGGCCAGAGAAGATGGGGAGATGTGACCCATTTTATAACCTGGTTGTAACTAAGCTTTGGTTTAAAAAGTATAGAAAACCACTGCAGCTTTCTCTCCTGAACTAATTTATTGATTCACTTGGGATAGTTTAGCATGTTGGGGATAGAATTTGGGAATTTTAAGACAATTACTTGGCATGGTGAATTTTTTCTTTGAATAGGAAATATTCATTTAGCTTTCCAGTGTTAGAAGAATGTATCTGACACCTTTTGCAGAAATCAGAAAACCCCTGAAGGGGGGAGGGATATAGGTCTGTGTAATGTTTTAGTAAGTCCTTTTCTGTCACAAAAGTTACAGATGGGTGAATGACCAGTCCCAAGAAATCCCAGAGACAAAGAGGAAGGGACAGTTCTGTGAACAAGCAGGTCTGAGAAGTCTGCCTAGGAATCTCCTCTTGGGGTGAACATCAATGTTCTAAAGGTTCTAAAGAAGCCTGCAGTATCAGCACTGATTTATTTCAGTTAGCGTCTTTCACAAACTAGGGGACTCCCCCCCCAATTTTTTTTTCTCAGATTATTTCATGAAATTGGTATTCTGTAGAACATGCTTTTGGGAACGGTGATCTGAGATGCTCTGTTTGCAGACGGAACTGCCTCAGTCCACCCTCCCTGTGTGGATGCAAAGTGCTTATAACCCTACCATCTTGACTTGACTGCTCCACCAAAGCCGTCCTGTCTTAGCCACCTAGTACTGCTGTTAACAGAACCACCACCAAAAAAACGAAAACCAGAGCCAGTGCAGTCAAGTCGATTCTGACTCGTATCGACTCTACAGGACAGAGTAGAACTGCCCCATAGAGAAGAGCTCCTGACAGATCCAAACTACAAACCCTCTGGTTAGCAAACGTAGCATTTAACCACTACACCACAAAGGCTTCCAGCAATACAGCAAGTGGTATTTATTTACTTTCTCACAGTTAGCTGTCTAGAATTCCAAATTCAAGGCATTGCCTCCGGGGAAGGCTTTCCCTCTGTGCCAGCCCTGGAGGAAGGTCCTTGTCTCTTGAGTTTCTATTCCTGGGTGATCTTCACGTGGCTGGTTGTCTCTCTTGCCCCATCTCTGCTTAATCTGATCCGTTTATACTTTGTGAGAGACTGACTCAAGACACACCCTACACTAACCCTGCTTTATTAACATAACAAAAATAACCCATTCCCAAATGGGATTATAACCAGAACGAAACCAAACCCACTGCCTGTTGCATCCATTCTGACACATAGCAACCCTATAGAACAGGGTAGAACTGCCCCTTAGAGTTTCCAAGGAGCATCTGGTGGATTTGAACTGCTGACCTGGTTAGCAGACATAGCACTTAACCACTACACCACCACGGTTTCCAATGAGATTACAGCCCCAAGAATAGAATTTAGGGTTTACAACACAGGTTTGAGGGTGATAATGTTCAACCCATAACATTATCCAAGAGATTACTGGAACATATTTGGCCAGATTTCCTTCTGCTCTTCTTCTTTTTTTTTTTTTTTTTTTTAGTCCTAGCCAAAATTATGAAACATAATTCTATTGGAATCCTTCCCCTCCATTTCGCCTCTTTTGAAGGAGTTCTGTGATGTCATTCTGTCTGCCTACATTGTGTCTAATTAACCTAACCAGGCTCTGAATGAATGACTAGGCATGACTCAGAAACATGACATTTTTTAAAAAAGGATCATGAAGCTGAGTAGAAATTAACCCACCATATCTTTCAAGTTTCTATTAAAAAAACCTTTAATGTTTTCTTAATGTAACATGTCTCTTAAAAAGACAAAGAGGAGAAAATTGCCATCAGCTGAAAACAACCTGGCAGGCCCCACCCAGTATAACCATAAATAACTTTCTACCCGTCTTCCCAGCTCTCCTAATTGAAAGCTCTTCCCTTATCAAAATCTTGACCATAAATCAACCTTAGCTCTCCCCCTTCTAATCAACAATTCTTTCTTATTCAGACCATAAGTCCATTAACCAGAATTTCTTGCTACTCTTCTTTCTTTCCTTGTCAAAACATAACCCCCCTCACCCCACACTATCCCACTGAAACTTTAAAACTATAAAAAACCTGCCCTACTAGGGAGGGGTAGGCTGAGCCACTCGGCTCAGACCCCACTCTCTTTGTCTTCCAATAAACTTCACTGGACCCATGGACTGGTGTGTCTCTGCCTCTGTTTGGGGCTACCCTCTCCCCCAAAATGACTTCTGTCTTAGTATTAATTTTTGAAGTGAAATTAACCTGGAAAGGGGCTTGGTCAGGAATTTTGCACAGAGGTCAGATGAGGTTTTTCTCATCCCGTATGTGGAATACTGGCCCTCTTCTCTCTTCTTCCCCTAATCTAACCCCTGCGTCTCCAAAGAGCCGAGCTCAGGCCCTCATGCCTCTACTCTCTGAGACCATCTTCTTTTCTCCTCTGGCGTTAATCCTCTGTTCCAGCCAAGGCCTTGTGCATTCCAGGCACCCAGGGTAGTGCTGAAGGGGTTTCAGACAGACCTGGGCATGAATCCTAACTCAGCACAACTGGGTGGCTTTGCAGAAGTTACCTCCCTCAGTCTCAGTTTCCCCTTCTTTAAAATAGAATTATTTGTACTACAAAGGACTATAGTACAATTATGAGGATAATTAAAATAATCCATGTAAAGTGCTTGACATAGTGCCTAGAAACTAATTTTAAAACAAAAAATCCCTTGCCGTCGAGTTGATTCCAACTCACAGCAGCCCTAAAGGACAGGGTAGAACTGCCCCATAGAGTTTCCAAGGAGCTTTTGGTGGATTCAAACTAACAGCTGTGGCACTTAACCATTATGGCACTGGGGTTTCCCAGGACCTGATATATACACCCCAGAATGATTTTTGTTATTATTGACAATACTAACCTTATACCTTTTTAAATTCTATTCTCTTACCTTGATACCTCCTTACCAGCTGGCTCCAACTCTTGTTTTTTCAAATATGAGTTTACTGAGCTTACCTGACATTCTGCCTCTTCCATAAAATAAGGACCTGCCTGTCTTGCTCAATTTTAACATGCCCCTTCTCTGTCAAGCTCACTGATCACTGAGCGCTTAGCAGCTGCTGCTTTATGTGGCATATTCTTTTTACAATTCACGCCCTGGCTCCCTAGCTGAACTGTATGCTACTTCTGGCCGGGATCATTGCCTTACACCCTGCTTAACATGATGGTCAGTATATGATCAAAAGCTGCAAATATGTTTTGACCACACAGCCTTGCACTATCCTAACGTTCTTGGCTCTCTGTTCTAAGAAATAGACTTTCCTTCTTTGACTCAATTCTTTGCAAATATCAATAGTACACATAATCCAAAATAAAACTGATGGAAAATGGAAGAGAGATGGAATTAAGAGATAATTTTCTAAAACTGATGAAAGACATGAGTGCAGTAACAGGAAGTATGAAAGTTACGAGGTAGCAGAAAGAAAACATAAATCTACACTTAGAAGTATTGAAAACAATGTACAGAACACCAGAAACAAAGGGAAGATCTTAAAAGCATAAAAAAGAAAGCATCACCTACAAATGAACAACACTTAGACAGACAGTAATTTTCTCAACAGCAAAAACCAAACTTGAAAGACAGTGGAGTAGTATCTTCACAATGTGAGAGAAAGTAACAATCAACCTAAAACTACAAACCTGGTAAAGTATCTGCTGCCATGAAAATGAAATAAAAACATTTCTGGAGAGTCAGAATTGACTCCCAATAGACCCCAGCCAAAGAAATGTTTTAAAGATGAGCTCCAGAGAAATTATGCTAAAAGGTCTGAAATACATAAAAAAGTAAATAAGTAGCTAAATATTAACAGTGTTTGTAAAAAATAAATGACATCTAACTTAAGGAACCCTGGTGAAAAGCCTTATGACGCTACATCTGCTAACTGAAAGGTCGGCAGTTCGAATTCTCCAGGTGCTCCTGGGAAACTCAATGGAGCAGTTCTACTCTGTCTTACAGAGTCGCTAGGAGTTGGAGTCTACTTGATAGTAACAGGTTTGTTTGTTTTTTGAGTGGCAGAAATGGCATGGTGGTTAAGTGCAATGGTTGCTAACCAAAGGTCTGCAGTTCAAATCTACCAGCTGCTCTGTGGAAACTCTATAGCATGCTTCTCTGTCCTATAAGGTTGCTATGAGTTGGAATCTACTCAACAGCAAAGGGTTTTTTTGGTTGGTGGCAGAAATGGTTAAGCACTGGGCTACTAGTAGAAAGGGTGGCAGTTTGAACCTATCCAGTGACTCCTTGGTTGAAAGACCTGGCTATCTCCTTGGATAAAGACTACAGACAAGAAATCCCACTGGGGAGGTTCTCCCCTGTGACGTGAGTTAGAATCAACTTGACAGCACTTAACAACAGCAACACTTTATTCATAGAAATAAATATGTTTGAAAGGGCAGAACTAAAATACTGAAAGAAAATAATAAGAAAGTCAGGGTAGGAAATGGTGGTGTAGCTTGGAAGGAGAACTAAGACACTACTGTTAAAGTGCAGTACTTTTGGGGGGGTAAAGTTTCAAGAGTGACCATAAAATAATAATCAACAAGAAGAGGAAGAACACAGCATCATTTCCAAACCAACAGATGAGAACAAAATAGAATGACAAAGCAAATAAAAATGCAAATTTTTAACACTCAAGAAGAGGAAAGTAGGTATATGAAAAATGGTATAAACAGGAAGCAGAAACAAATACAGAGAAATCAGTCACCAGAATGAATGAAAAAGGACTAAACTTGCCACCTGAAAGACAGAGACCATCACATTAGCTATTTACAAGGGACACATTTAAAGAAAACAGAGTGAAAAGGTTGGAAGTAGGAGATGCATAAAGCAAATGTTAACAAAAAGAAAGCTTTCTGCTATCAGAAAAAGTAGAATTTAACACAAAACACCATTATTACAAAGAGGCTCGCTGCACAGTTACAAATTAATTCACCTGGAGGACAAAATGACCCTAGAAAGTTGTATCTACACCCATTTTGATATCTATCTTTCTATCTATCAATCAGCAAAACTGACAGGACACCCAGAAAACAAAACCATCATCAGAAAGGAACATATTCAAGACGCCTCTTTTACTTATTGATAAGAACAAAAACAGTTAACAGAAATATAGAAAATGCAATTGACAAATGTGATTAATATTGGGCATATATGGATTCCACGTAACAGTGGAATATTTACAATTGATGATGGATGGGGCCATAAAGTGTCAAGATCTTCAAATGTCCAGTATCATGTGATCCAAGTTCTCTATGTGCAGTGACATTAAAGTGGAAGTCAAAGTACATGCATGACATTTAAAACCTCATTTTTAAATATTTTGTGGATAAAAAAATTATAACAGAAACTAAAAATATGTGGAACTGGATAATAATGAAAATACAATATACTCAGTCTTACTGCAGGCAGTGAAAAAGTTAATATGAGAGAAATGGAGAGGCTCAAATGCTTATTAATATTAGAGAAGACTGAAAATTAGTAAGCTAAGCAACCAACTTAAGAAATTAGAAAAAGAAAAGTAGAATAAATTCAAAGAAAATAGAATGAAAGCCAAGTCTAAGTGCAGATACTAATAGAAAAGAGATGCAAAAAAAAAAAAAAAACACAAAAAAGCTGGTTCTTGGAAAAAAATGGACAAAATTGATAAGCTTCTAGCAGAATTGTTGAAGAAACAGAGAAGTGTGAACAATATTACAAATAAAAAGGATATGATAAGAGATCCAGCCGACACTAACACAGTAAGAGCATAATGCAGAAAGCCATCCCTGGGTGATGCTGACTGTTAACTCATCCACCTGCTAATTGTAAGCTTGGTAGTTCAGGTTCACCCAGAGGTGCCTTGGAAGAAAGTCCTGGTGACCTACTTCCAAAGAATCAGCCACTGAAAACTGTGTGAAGCACAGCTGTACTCTGTTGCATGGGTTAGAACTGACCTGATAGCAACTACATAAAACTATGTACTATAGTACTAGAAACTGTACAACAAAGAATGCACTAAAATACATCAACTTAGATGAAATGAATATATGCCCTTAAAACTCACCAGCTCAAAAAGAAACACGAAGTCCAAACAGCTCTTAGCTATTAAAACAAGTGAGTCAATCATTTCATTTTCCCACAAAGAGAAATATCAGGCAAAGGAGATTTTACAGGCAAATTCATGGAATCTAGCATTCAAATCTTACACAAACTCTGAGGGAAAAAAGAGAATCTCCAATGCCTCCTATGAGGCCACTATGTCCCTGATACTAAAGCTTGAAAAATACAATAATGAAAAAAATCACAGAAAAATCTGACTTACGAGCATAAAGGCAATAACCCTATACAAAAATTAGCAAGATGGATCCTGTACTTGGTGAAAAACACTAATACTTCATGACTAAGTTTAGTTTATTCCAGAAATGTCAAGTTCACCTTTAGAAAATCTGTAATTATCAGGTACCACATTAGCATACTAAAAGAGCAAAATAATACAGTTATTTCAATAAACAGAGAAAACACATTTGATGAAATTCAAAATACCTATTTATAATTTTTAAGGAAGTGAAATAATTCAGAATAGAGGAGAATTTCCTTAATCACGTGAAAACAGTCTACTAGAAAGCTACAACAAATGTTACTTTTAATGGTGAAACAATAAAGGCTTTTAAAATTAGGAAAAAAGAAGAAAAATAAAAGATATCCAGCTTGAAAAGGCAGGAGGGAAAGGAATAATTATTCACAGATGATATAATTGTCCAGACAGACTGTTTTACCTACAAACTTAAGAGCTTATATATTCATAATAGCACTTCCTGTAATAGCTAAGAACTGGAAACAATTCAAATGCTTTTCAGTGGTAGAACGGGTAGATAAAGTAAGACACATGCAATGAAATTCTATAGCACAATGTCCTGGGCCTTCTGCAGCCATGCTGAAGAACCTGATGACTGTCACACAATTCATGCTGAGTGAATGAAGCCAGGCATGCACTGTGTGACCACCTTTATGTTAATACAGACACTGCCGAAGTTCACTGTAGAAATCAGGATGGTGGTGCCTCATGGGTGGGGGGTTAGAGGCCGAAGGCATGCAGGGATGCAGTGTGCAGTCAAGGGGTGCAATGTGGATTTAGAGTTGCTACATGCTGGACTTGAATGCTGGCTCTGTCCCTTACCAGTTGACTGACCTTCCACAGGGGACATAATCACTGTAAGTCTCGGTTTCCTCAACGGGAAGACAAGCCTAATAAGAATACACATTTCACTGAATTGTATAATGAGTGAGAAGCATCTGGTTCATAGAATTCTGAAAAAATGGTAGCAAGGGTTGCTATCTTGTTACTGGTCTTCACGGTGCCATCTACCAGGGTCAAGGTGGCGCCCAGGAGGGAGGGGAGAGAGCCAGAAACAACCGCCATGGAGTCAGCACTTCCTCACGGCAACCCCCGTGTTGTGGAGTAGAACTGGGCTTGATAGAGTTGAAAGGACTAATTTTTTTTGGTAGTAGAAATCATGCTTTATGCCCATGGAAGCAGCAGCCAAGAAATCAAGATACATCACATTAGGAAAATCTGCTGCAAAGGATCTCTTTAATGTGTTGAAACATAGAGCTGTCACCTTGAAGGCTAAGGTGCACCTGAGCCAAGGCATGATGCCTGTGGAAGCTGGACAGTGAACAAGGGAGAAGCAGAATTGATGCCTTTGAATTGCGGTGTTGGAGAAGAATACTGAATGGATCACGGACCACTAAAAGGACAGACAGATCTCTTCTAGAAGTACAACCAGAGTGTTCCTTGGAAACAAAGATAGCTGGACTGTGCCTCACACACTTTGGACATGCTGTCAGGAGGGATCAGTCTCTGGAGAAGGACATCATGCTTGCTACCGTGGACTGTCCATGAAAAAGAGGAAGACCTTCTTCAACCAGATGTGGTGACACAGCGGCTGCAATGATGAGCTGATGCATAAAAACGACTGTAGGATGGTGCAAGACCGGGCCGTGTTTTGTTTTTGTGTGTGTGTGCACAGGGTTGCTATGAGTCAGAACTGACTTGACAGCACCTTACAACAACAACATTGCCAGGCCTTTCCTCTGAATCCCCTCTGGGTGAACACGGACCGCCAATCTTTCAGTCAGCAGCTGAGCACATTAATCAAGCGTGTCAACAGTTTCCTTCAAGATGTATCTTTCAAAGTCCCTCTGGACAATGCTCACACCCTGGTGTGGCCTGCACCCGTGCTGTTTTGCCATTCATTGTCCCATCAAGGTCACAAGCACTTGTCGCCAAACAATGAATTCAGAAAGGAGAAGGACTGAGTCCTTGGGAGATGCTGGATCAACTGCTTATTTTACTGTGAGATCTCAGAGCCAGCAAAGCAGAGCTTTCCTCACTTCCTTCATGATCGGAGCTGCTTGAGTGCAAGAGCCTTTGGGCTTGGCATTGAAAGTGGAAATGCTTTCCATACCCATCTATTAGGGACACGCCTTCACCCCCATGGCGTGGTGTTCGGGCATTTATCATGAAAAGAAGGCAGCACCTGCTCCCCACCTCTGCAAGTTTCCTGCTCTTTTGTAAAAGCTCCTAAAATAAATTTCGAACTGCATGGTGTTCATACATACAATCCTGCCTTGGCAAAGTGTTTCTTGAATAGTTATTTATGCTTGGTGTTTGAAAAACAACCTTCTGAAAGAGAGGGAATATAACCTACCTTCTTAATACAACCTGTATTAATGGGAGCACAGAGCGAAACTGTGGAAGAAAGAGGGCACGTCGAAGACGAGCACCACTGGGAGAGAGCCATAAACATGACCACCCAAAATACAGACAGTTCTACCCATTAGCACTCATTAGACGGAGCAGCCAAGGGAAGGAGACGCACATGCGGGCGCATGAGCGCGCACACGCACACACGCACATAAGCACGTACGCATCACGCACGCATGCACGTAGACACCAAGGGGTATGAGAGTGAGTGAATGGTGCTCTGCACTTGTTTTCAGCTGCAGGTATGACACAAATGCCACAAGTGACGAGTGTAAAGAGTAAAAACTTGTGTCATACTTGGAGACAAAGTCAAAATCATGGTCTCAGCTGTATCAATTTTTTTCTTGACTATAACATCAGTCTTCTTTCCTTATTGGCAATGCTGACAGGCATCTGCCTTCCCGTGTGTGTGTGTGTGTGTCTTTTTCTAACACATAAGTGACTAGGTTTAGGGCACATCATACACCAATATGGCCTCATTAAACTAACAAAGAAAACCCTATTCCAAACAAGATTGCTAGTTACAAGTACAGATCCCTAAGGAGGTAGAGAGGTAAGGACTTCAACACATATTTTGGGGGGACGCAATGCAACCCGTAACACTATCCCACCGCTGTGACTTCTGCCTCACCCCAGGATGAACTGGAGCCTTCTCATGTAGGATGGACAATAGGAAGTACTCCCCAGCTCATGAAACAAAGCAGGAAGGAACTGGAAGCCGAGTGGGCAGGGCAAAGGGTGCTGCGTCCAGGGACAGAAGCAGTGCCTGTCAGCCCAGAAGAAAAGCCATCCACTCCCCTGCTCAGGTTACAGAAGACATGGTCCAGTACATCAATTCTGCCGTGTTTCTGTCCATTCAGATATTTCAGGCAGAAAGTCCTGGAGAAAGTGACTTTGGCTGGTTGGACAAAAAAGAATCAAAGATAATAGATGGTGAAGCACTTTGTGCAAGTGGAAGAGATCATTGTTAGTAGTGATGTGTTTGCTAAAATGATGCCTGGATATTTCTATTTGAGCGGTGGTCATGGTACCACAAGGTTTGACTGTGGCAGGATGAGGAGAGCTTTGGACCTGGCTCCTGAAGACACGCAGTCAAGCACAGTCCCCCACTGACAGACCAGCGTCAGCAGGACCGTCACCGCACTGTCCTGAGTCGCCACACCTGGTGTTGCTGTAATTGCTGCAGAGTCTGTGCCAGCTCTTGGTGACTCGTGTACAACACAATGATCTGTTACCCAGTCCTGCGCCGTCTTCATGACTGTTGCCATGTTTGCATCCATCGCTATGGTCACTGTCTCAGTCCATCTTGCTGAAGGTTTCCCTTGTTTTCAAGACCCTCTGCCTGACCAAATATAATGTCTTTTCGTACTGTTTGGTCTTTCTCAATGGCAAGTCCTAAGTAAGTGAGCTGAAGTCTTGGCATCCTTGCTTCTAAAGAACCCTTCTGTTTGTGTTTCTTTTAAGACTGATTTGTTTGCTTTCTACTAATCACTGGTAGTTCAGTGGTAGAATTCTCACCTTTCATGCCGGAGATGTGGCCAATACACCTCAAGTACTGTCACCATCACCTGGCCTTGTGTGTTGCTGTGATGCTGAAGACCAAGCTTCCGTATCAGGAGGCCAGGAAGAAAGGCCTGGTGATCTATTTCCAAAAATCATCCACTGACAGTCCTGCATATTTGTAAGTAAGGTATAATAATGCCCTGTGCATGAGTCTGGTGGAAGGTCATGTATGTGACAATGCCTGGTGAGTGGGTGCCCCTCAAAAACAGACCTCATTGACGGGGTGATCATTTGGCACCAGATACCAGGCCGAGACATCATGTGCATTCTTTCCTTAATCTTCATAAGAACCCGTTGGTATTTAGAACTGCCTTTCTCCATTTATGGTGAAGACAAGGCAGCTCTGAGAGGTTTCCAAGGCCCCACCACCCTCGAGTGACAGAATTGGGGCACAGACACCAGCCTGAAGACTCTAGTCCTGGGCTCTGTGTACTCTGCCCCTTTACCTCAGTAAGTGTTGATGGAATCCCAAGCAGGTTGCCCATCTTTTGAAATCAGGTGCTTGTTTGTATTTCTGGAACTCTCATCCCAGAGCATCTGGTCCAGTGTCAGCTGCCAATAAATGTTTACTGAGACAGAATTTTAAGAGCTTCCTGCTGACCTGGTCAGAGCTGCAACAGCTTTCCAGAAACTCCACGCAACTCTAGATCCAGGTGGACAACCCCTGCACAAGCCCCAGCTTCCAAGGGGAGCAGAGCTGATATCTGCCCCCTCCCTGACCCTGTGAAGAGGAAGAGAGCCATGCACGGGTACCTTTTAGGTAGTTGAGCAGGTGTCTGGGTCCCTTCTGGACATCATCCAGCCCAGCTTCAGGAATATAATTTTTTGGACACTCTTAAAGCTTCAAATAACATTTTAGAAGCATAGACATCTTGCTTTGTAAATCTTGGCATATTTTTGAAAGCTTGATGTGAAGACTGTAGGTTAGAAAACACTGTACCACTGGAAACATCTAAAGGAAAAGGATTAAAGCGTGCACAGTGGAACATGCACCCAACATTCCGAATTAAGGCTTCCTAACATTGTCATTTCTTCATTCTTACAGACAGATGCATGGGGTTTGACTTGATGAGATAACCTAATACAACCCAAGCATAATTTAAGAAACTGGAGTTATCTGCGAGTCAGTGATAAATTAATACTATTGTAAATTTTCTTCAGGATGATGTCTTCAAATGTCAGATGAAAACACTCTGGTCTTCAACTAAATGAAAGATGGAATTGAGTGCTCCCTAGGGAGCTAATTGGTGGATTCAGTAAAGCAGTTTTTCTCATGCAGTCACACAGCCTCTTTCTTTTTTGCATATTTCCCTCTAAGCAAGCTTTTCCTGTTCTGGTCACTCTCTGCTGGTGACTAGGTCCCAGCTGGTTCCTGTGGGATAACATACTACAGGCAGTCCCCCGGTTACGAATACCTGACTTATGTACAGACTGTAGTTACAGACCAACCCTGGTAGAACTTATTATGTTAAAAATTTGAGGTATGTGTGATGGTTCATTAAAACAAATGGGCAGACTTTGTGGCCTGGTACCAAAATAATAATAATAATCCTGTTATTATTATTACTGTATTGTTATATTAAAGATGTTTTACTGTATCTGCAAGTGTCTCTAATTTATTTCATGCATAGAAAAGTACACTATATATTATATACAAAGACACATTTGACTAACTGACATTGCTTATGAACTGTACCTAACTGTCTGACTTACATACAAATTTGACTTAAAGACCTATTTAGGAACAGAAGTTGTTTGTAATCTAGAGACTGCCTTCAAAACCCAAGGAAGCCCCCCTGAAAGAACAGGAGAAAAGCAAACTGGAAGAGAACAAGGAAGAGAAGCGGGCAGATGGGGCCGCTCACAAATATGGCACCATGCTCCAAATCAAACCAAGCTTCACCTTTCTTGTGACGAGAGTAATTTCTTCAGGGGGCATTTCCCAGCCCAAAGTGCTATATGAATGAGCAGTCAAGTGTCCCAGGGCCTCTCCAGCTTCTAGCATGAGACACATTTTGATTTTAATTGCATTTTGTGTCAACCTGCTCTCCTAAGCTCTTGTTGCTGTTAGTAGCTGTAGAGTTGGCTCCAACTCCTGGTGACCCCACGTGACCCCACGCGCAACAGAAGGAAACCGTGCCAAGCCCTGTGCCGTCTTCATGATTGGAGGTAGTCTGAGCGCATTGTGGAAGTCACTGTGTATCTTGAATGTCTTCCAGTTTACAGGGCTTATCTTCTGTCGCTGTATCAGGATGTACTGTTGTGACCCATGTGGTTTTCACTGGCTTATTTTCAGAGGCAGATTACCAGGCCTTTCTTCCTAGTCTCTCATAGTCTGGAAACTCTGCTGAAACCTATACCATGAGTGACTCTGCTGGTATTTGAAATACAGGTGGAATAGCTTCCAGCATCACAGCAACAGGCAAGACACCCAAACTACAACACGCTGATGGTGGCATTGCATCTTACAAGTATTCAAGGATGTCTCTCCTGTGTTCCTGAATGGGTCAACCAGTGCAGCCATCATGAGTGGCAGTGCTTCTCTCCTGGTCCGTAGATGCTTCCTGAAAGCCCAGATGAGAGTGATCGGGACTTCCCAACTGAGGTCCCCAACGTCTCTGTCACCCTGCACTGCTGATCTTGACAGTTCTCAAGCTCTAGACTAGAGGGAATGTGTTTCCAGAGTAGATAGAATGAGTATCTTTGTCCCCTACACTGATTCCTGCTTTGTCACCGGCAGCATACACACCCACTGCTCGTGTTCTTAGACTCATAATCTTTGATGCAAAACCATTTCTTCAGCCTTTCCTACTGCCCTTTGCTCCTTGTCCCCAGCTCCAGAAGCCCGGCACAAACTCCCCTCAGCCACACGTGGGGACCATGCACTTCAGCTCCTGCAGACAGAATCCTCCAGGCACCTAGCACACAGGTGCAGACGTGTTTACCCTCAGTGCACACATCAGCAAGGTCCCCCACCCCAGGAACACTGGATGTTTCAATTAACACGGCTAATTTCATCCTGACAATCTTAAAAATCTGAGACCATAAATAAGCATAAAAGAGGGACAGGACAGCTCTTCCTTTCAGTAGAAAGTGGTTGAATCAGCCTAAAAGAAGGGACGTGTTTAGAAAGCCACCGTAGTGGGAATGCCATCACCATGGCAGGAGCAGGAGGGGGCCAGAATGACCCCTGCTTCCAAAAGGGGTGGGTGAAATTTGAAGGAGCTCATTTACAGATTCCAAGTACGCCCCCACAGCTACTTATTAATTAGAAAGTTACAAAAGGGGAAAAAACAGTAACTTTTCAGTGGGGAAACCTGGCAGCTGCTACCTTAGCCAGTGATCAAAGCTGGCAGCCCTGCTAATGAGACACAGTGACAGCATGTGCCTCTCGATAGGACACCTGAGGAGAGCACAGTCCCATTCGGCAGCACTCCTGCTGGAAATTTCCAGTCTGAATCTCATCATGGGGACACATCAGACAGACCCCACCTGAGGACAGTCTACATAATAACGGGCCTGTGCTATGGAAAAATGTCACCATCAGGAATACAAAGAGAGACGCAAGAGCTGTCCCAGACTGAGACAGGCGTGATGACTGGATGCCAGGGCTTTCTTGGCTGTGCAGGACACTAGTAGGAACCCTGGTGAGAGCTGCCTACAGTCTGCCGGTTAGAGGACGGTCGTGCATCCCTCTTACCGTTGACCAACGAATGCGGAATCTCCCCTGAACCTGTAATCCTGAGAAACAGGGAGGGTTAAGGAAATCCACCCGTCCTTTGAGTTCAGGAAACTGGCTGACTGCACATGACCTGGACAAGGTTCAGGGCCCCTGTTTGCCTGTGACCAGGCCAGGTACAGGCCCTCCGCGGTCCCATCCTTTGCCTCATAAGTGAGTAACTGAATTGCTTGGCCCCACTGGTCAGTTGGAAACACAGTGATTGTTCACCAAACTGGTTAAGCTTCTGTTTTCAACAAGCCTCTGAACTTGGGCCGGCTCAGAGCCGAGCCACAGACAGCGCCTACGTAAAGCTCGTCACAGAGAATAGGCTGACCACAGTGTAGAACGTTCTGGTTCGCTGTCCGCTGATGTCACCTGCTCTTCTACCTTCCCTACACCCATAGTTTTGCTCTTCCGGTTTACTCTTAGTTTCTATGAAAGAAAACCTTCATCCTCTAACTCTCTGAGATGCTCGTAGTCTTGTAGTCAGATTGTGCACCCCACAATCTCCTTCCCCACCACCACACAGCTCTTCTCTGCTACCAAAATTCCTCTTTGTCAAAGCCATCCACTTGTGGTATTTCTGTTATAGCAGCACTAGATAACTGAGACCCCAGTCCAAGCCAAACTCTTCATCACCTCTATCCTGTGCCATCCCACGGTCGGTTGCACACCGGACCGTCGTGATTGGTAGGGTTTTCACTGACTGATTTTGGAAGGTAGGTTGCCAGGCCCTTCTTCCCAGCTCTTTCTAGCCTAGAAGCTCCCCTGAAACTTGTTCAGCACCCCAGCAGCACATTGGCCTCCAATGACCCACAGGTGGTGGCTGGGCAGGAACTGCATCGGCCAGGAATTGAACCTGGGCCTTTTGCATGGAAAACCAGAGTTCTACCTCCTGTTCTATTATGTGCTCTCTGAAACACTTAGCTTTTCCTCTCCCCTTCTCTTCTATCTGCCTCACTCCTGCCACCACACACATGCATACACACACACACACACACACACACACACACACACACAGAGCTGCCTAAGGAAATCTGGGGCTCTCTTGGCAGAGAAACGTGACATAACTCCTTCCTTACCCATCCCCAGGATACATTCCATAAACTTGTCGTAGAATGTGTTTTTGGAAGTTGATCCGTCAGCAAAAGGAATGTCAAGTTCTGAACACTTGCTTTGCCTAGACCCAATTTTAGTGGTTCAGATAAATATTGTTATCACTTTCTTGGTCATCTAGTGCTGTTACAACAGAAGATACCATAAGTGGATGGCTTTAATAAGGAAAAAAAATATTTTCTTACAGAAAAGTAGACTGAAAGTCCAAACTCAGGGTGTCAGCCCCAGGGAAAGACTTGTTCTGTTGGCTCTGGAGGAAGGTTCTTGTCATCAGTCTTACCCTGGACTCAGAGCTTCTCAGGCACAGGGACCCCGAGTCTGAAGGATGCACTCTGCTCCCGCTGCTTCTTTCCTAGTGGTATGAGGTCCCGGACTCTGTTTGCTTCCCTTCCCTCTCGTCTCCCCAGAGATTGCCTCAATGCACAGTACAGTCTTACAGACTGATGCCTGTCTCAGCAGCACAACTGCTACGCCTCTTCCTTCTTTGCATCACAGAGGCAGGATTTACCACGTACAGACATCACGCAATCATGGCCTGTCCAAACTGATACATTGTTTTGGCAGGGAGGACAAAGTTCACTCCATGACAACACTCAAAACAGGAAGAAGTACACTCAGAGTTCAGGAAGCAGCCTTTCTTGGAACCTAGTAGGGACCCAGGCTTGCACTAGGTGCTTTCAAATGCATGATGGAATTTAATTCTGAAAGCAACTTTGCCAGATAAAAATCATGACACACTTTAAAAGAAAGTTCAAAAATAAGCTCAGAAAAGCAAAATAATGTGCTCTATGCGCTAGCTGAATGTAGGACCCTTTTGCCTTCTGCTTTTACAGTTCTTCTGAAGTGCTCTCACCCTGGCCCAGGGACTTAAAACACCATCCATCAGCTGACCCGCTACACAGTTCTCGTCTACAGCTCCGTGCTCCAGACTCCATCTAGCTTCCCACTGACGTCTCCACCGAGATGCTAGCTACTTGGATGGCTTAACACTTTCCAAACAGAACTCTTGATTTTCCCCTCCCTACCGTGATAGCTACAGGGTCGCTATGAGTAAAAAACGACTCACTAGCAGTGGATTTAGGGTTTCTGTTGACCACAACTCCTTCTCCACCGTCCCCTATCTTTCCCACCCAGTTGTGCCATCACTGATACGTGGGGCCAAGACCCAGAGGCATTTCTGATTTGTTTCTCTCCTTCATCCATTTCCACACTTACCCAAGCCTTTGGTCTCTACTTCCAAAGCAGGCTCTGGATCCCAGTACTTCTCCCATCTTCACAGCAGCAAGGCCCTAGGCCAGGCCCCTGGCATCACTTGGCTACATGACTGCCACAGTCTCCAGCTGGCCTCCCTGCCTCCACTCTTGTCCACTTCCCCATCCACGGCACATTTTCCACACAGCAGGGTGTGATCTATTCGATGTATCTCCATGGCTTACAAGTCCTTGACGATTTCTCATCACCATGGCCTGCTCTGTCCGCTGACCTCTCTGCATCACCTCCACTGCCCTGTTCCTGCCTCCACGTTCCGATAACACTGGCTGACCTGATATCAGCCTAACATGTGGATCTCATTCTTGTCCCAGGAAGTTTGTGTTTACCTGATGTATCAGTTATCTAGTGCTGCTTAACAGAGATACCACAAATGGATGGCTTTAAAAAGAGAAATTTTATTTGCTACCATCCAGAAAGTTAAAAATCCAAATTCAAGTGTCAGCCCCAGGGGAAGGCTTCCCCTACCAGCTCAGGAGGGAGGTCTTTGTTGTCCATCTGCCCCTGGACTGGGGACTTCTGAGGTACTGGCACTCTAGGTCCTTTCCAAAGGCTTCACTCAGCTCCCGGGACTGTTTCTCGGGTGTGTGAGGTCCCCAAACCTCTCAGCTAGCTTCTAGCTTTATATCTCAAAAAGACTGCTCCGAGGCACAAAATAATCTTACACATTGAGTCCTGCCCCACCAACCCAACTGTCACTCATCCACCCTCATTAACACCACAGAGGTAGGACATCAGCCAGTACTGGGAATCAAGACCCAGCTAAATAGCTGCACAGATTTGGAGGGACCACAGTTCAATCCATGGCACCTGGAATGTTCTTCCTCCCAGATCTTTACATTGCTTCTTCCTTCACATCATTCCAATCTCTCAGCTTCCGAGAAAGTCTTCCCTGTCACCAAGCGTACATAGCCACTCTGCCCCATTACTCTTTACCTTACGGTTCAATTTTATTTTCTTGTTAGCACTTACTGGTATATGAATACCCAGATTAGATAGTAAGCTCCATGAAGGCAGACACTTCCTCTATCCTGTTTCTTGTATTCCGGCTCTTAGCATCATCTGTGACACAAAAGTGAAGCTGTGTAAAAACCCTGACCTGTTGCTGTTGAGTCCATTGTGACTCAGAGCAGAGCTGGCCCATATGATTTCCAAGGAGGGCCTGGTGGATTTGAACTGCTGACCTTTTGGCTTGCAGCCATAACATCTGACCACTACACCACCAGATGCTCTGTACACAAATGTTAAACCAAAGAACAAGTGAGTTTCAAACACAGAATTGAAATCAGGCTCATGTAAATGCCACCCTCTGCTCCTTCTATTAGGCCATGCTGGGTTAAAGATGAGTGGCGGTCACTTGTCCCGAACTTCTAAGATGAGACAAGTCCCCTGGAGCACATGACACCTTGGTGGCCAGTTTGGCCCCAAGGACCCTGCATGGGGAGAAAGAAGCAGGGGCCTGGGTCTGCCATGACTCCCCACGGTCAGCCCCACCTTGAAGGATCCATGCCTTCAGCTTCTGGCCAGGGTTGCTGTTGTGAAGTGGATCCAACCCCCCAGTTTCACCCTCAAGTGAACACTCCTGGCTGCCTACCTAACAGGCATTCCTCTTCTTCCTAGGATTCCCAAATTTGTCCACGGATCTACTTGTCTCTGTATTCCATGTGTTTGGGCAGAAGACTGGGCACAACCCCAGTGTTAACGGTCCACATGAACCTAAGCCAATCACAGTAGGCCTGTTCTCTGTAACTGTGACTGGTTTAGCCTTGAACACGGGGTACAAGTCTTGCCATGGGAAGATAATGGGAAATCTTTTGGGAAGGTTCTGTTAAAATCTCTTCTTTTCCCAAAAAGAGGTACAAGGAAGGACAGTTTCTTGTCTTCTTCAGAAGCAGAACTATGAATGTCACCTTGACCTAAAAACAAGGCTCAGCTGCTGAAGCAGGCAGGCCAGAAGGGTGGAAGGAAACTGGGGCCTTGATGGCATACTGAATCACGGAGTTAACCAAGCCCTGGGGCCCGCGTCAAGACTCCTTTTCATGTGCAACTGTGCACTACCCTTGTTACATGGACCATTCGGTGTTGAGGTTGCTGCTTCTTGGAGCCAAAAGCATCCACAGCATGCCCTGTTGAAGTTTGGTCAATCTACTTCTTGCCTTAGCACAAGCCTGTATTAACCACTCACAAAAGAATGCGACAGGTTGGATTATGGCTGTCTTTCACAACAATGTGACCTGCATTGGGATGTCCTTGATCTTGAACTATTGTCACTACATGGAAATCTTCCAGCTATAGAAAGGCCACATGTAATGAACAGCTATTTTAATATAGTATGTATTGCATTTTATAGAGCTTTCCATCTTTCCTTTGAAACTAATTCTTAAGAACCTACTGTGTGCCAGGCATAATTGTGGTGGATTAAATTGTGTCCCTTCAAAATATCTGCCAACTTGGCTAGGTCATGATTCCCAGTATTGGGTGATCGTCCACTATTTCGTTATCTGATGTGACTCCTATGTGCTGTAAATCCTGCCTCCGTGACGGTAATGTGACTGGATTAACAGCAGTTTTGTTAATGAGGCGGGACTCAATCTACAAGATTAGGCTGAGTCTTAAACAGATCTCTTTATTGAGATATCAAAAAAGTGAACCGAGAAACATGGAGACCTTGTACCATCAAGAAACAAGAGCCAGAATATAGTGCCTCCCTCGGATGTGGGCTCTTTGCCCTGAGAAGCTTCTCAACCAACGGGACATTGACGACAAGATATTTCCCCTGCTGCCAACAGAGAGAGAAAGTCTTGCCCCGGAGCTGGCACACTGAATTCAGCCTTCTAGCCTCCTAGACTGTGAGGGGATCCGTTTCTCTTGGTGAAAGCCACCCACTTGTGGTATTTATGTCACAGCAGCACTCAGTAGCCAAGCCAATGACACGAGTTGATACAGATACAAAACAACAAGATCTCTGTCCTCGTGAAGCTTACAAGAAAACAAGTAGGACAGTTTCAGACTGTAGTGACATGAAGGAAGTAAATAGGACAACAAGACAGGGAGTAATTGAGTAACCGGGGTGTGGAGACTTCTTAAGAATGGATAGCCAGGGAAGATGTCTCTGAGGACGTGACTTTGCAATGAGAGTTCAAGGGTGAGAAGAACCAGCTGCAGGAAGTGCCAGGGGGTGGTTTTCTGGCAGATGGAACAGCACAGAAAAAAGCCTGGGCAATCGTTGAACTTTCCTTAAGACCCAGCTCCAATGCCAATGCCTCTTCAAAGTCTGTTCTCACTTCCCTGAGTAGGTGGTCTTCCCCCTCTCTGCACTTCCAAATAACTCCGCACATCCCTGTATCTGTCCCACCACTAACTGCCGCCTCCCCTGCTGGGCTGTGGTTGTAGCCCTTCTCCCAACAAACCATCTTCCGAGAGCTGAAAATGAACGGCAGAACTGGGAATCTGAGCTGCCCACAAACTGCAGAGATAAGAGATTTGAGTTTCTCTTTGCTTCAAGTGCCACAAGGCAGAGGAGTTGAGGAACAAGATGAAAAGGCAACTGAAAGCTGCCGAAGGAAGAGGAAAAGATGCACATGCTGCATTGTCTATCAGCGAGCCTGGGATTTTAGAGCCGTGGCTTCCCGGGGGCTGGAAGGGCCTCTGGAGACCACCTAAATACGATGTGTTTGCTTTGCTCTGGGGGTGCACAGGTGGCACCAACAGTTAACATGCTCCATTGCTAACTGAAAGGTTGGAGGTTTCACTCCACCCAGACGTGCCTAGGAAGGAAGGCCTGGCAATCTACTTCTGAGGTCATTGTGAGTCAGGGTCAACTTGACAGTAACAGATTCTGTGCGTGTGTGTGTGTGTGTGTGTGTGTGTGTGTGTCCTTTGGTCCGGGTGAGATGCTTCATGCAAGCTTCTGAGAGGGACAGGATTCTGCTGGGAGCAAAGGAGGCTTCAGCAATCCTATGGGGTGTTTAAAGAGCCTTTTCACTGCCCAGAGAGCTGGAGCCTCATGATCACTCTGTGACTGGAAGGTGTGCTGATGGGGCCAAGGCAGCCTGTGCAGAAACGCTGTGACCAGCATCGGGGTGACTCATTTCTCTCTGGTCTGTTGGGAGAGAGGGAAGCCAGCGAACAGATACCACCACCGCTGGCCCCCAGGACCCTGATCCCAGAGGAGAGGGAGGCTTGCTCTCTCCTCTGAGGACCCTGCCCTTACCCTGCCATCAGCACGAGTGGGCTGGGAGGGGGGCCTGGTGGTACTGAGGATCTGTGTGCTCTGGGGTGGATGGGTAGGCAGATCTTCCTGGAAACCTCAGCTTGCCCCCACCCCTGCTCGCAGGCCCGGACCCACCAGCACCTACTGAACTCTCCCTACACTTGCCACCAGCAGCCCGAACCAGCTTTCTCTGACTCTGTGACACAAACTGATTAACTCTGTTGTAATAACTCTCAGGCCCCTTCATCCCCTCCAAAAGCTATTTCCTCAGGTGACCTGGGTCCCCCTTTCAAGGGAGACAGAGTATATAAACTAACACCAGTGATGAATTCCCAGAAAACAGCCAAGCATTTGCATGTGTGTTTACTGTCCCTCCCAGAGAAACAAGGAGACAGCTGCCATTTATTTTTTAATTCATTACCGACTCGATGGCACCTGGCCAATTAAAAAATTATCCAAATCTACTATGTTCTCAGGACTAGACATTCTGGAAGGGAAGGAATGACAGTATGTATTTCGGGCTCTTTGCAGAATTACCAGCCTATTCAGAATTGCTAATGCATGTGGAACTGTGAGAAGAAGTCAGCAGGCAGTGAACAGCCTGGACGTTTAGGGTACAGCTTCTGGGTCACTGTCCATCTCCAGGAAGGACTCCATTTCCAGAGGATGAGATCTCCCTCGGAATATTTTTGAAGGTGAACTAGGCACTATTGTTCTGAATGGGGCATTCCTTCTAAACACTAGCATGCAGTTACAGGAATACATTTGCTCAACAAATAACGTTCGATAACCCTTAGAGCAGGCACTGAGTGTGGCGCTGTTTATGGACTCTGAGGACTTTGGGGTCATCTCAAGGACAGCTCATCACTTTGACTTAGAAATCCAAGACTGAGAGTGCCACCTCTTGCCACGCTGTGCCCCTATCTTCTTCACTGTGTGGCTTCCCAGTGTGCCAACTGGGTTTCACTGCGGGCTGTGGCTGAACAGGCACGGTGACACTTGTTTTCCTGAGGCTGCATTTCGCGAGGAGTCCCTGGATGGCACAAACAGCTAAGACACTCAGCCGTTAACCCAAAGGTTGGTGGTTTGAATCTACCCAGAGGTGCCCAGGAAGAAAGTCCTGGTGACCTGTTTCCAAAAGATCAGCCACTGAAAACCCTATGGAGCACAGTTCTCCTCAGACCCTTAGAGGGTCACCAGGGGATGGAGCCAGCTGGACAGCAGCTGACTGTTGTTATTGGACTTGGCAAACCTTACACCCTCTTCTTCTGGGTTTCTGAGAGGGTCTCTTTGGGTCTCTCCATCACAGCTGCCATTGCTCCTCTTCTCCATGGCTGGGTTGCCCTTCCTCACTTTCCTTTCTTGCCAGAATTATACAGTAAGGAAAAAAAAAAGCAATTCCTCTATGAGAAATTCCTAGCCTGGCAAACACTTCTAGAAGCAAGTAATCGGATCTGTTGGTACCATCATCCCTGTCCCCACAAACATGTGCTGACCTTCAGGTTGGCAGGGATGCAGACTACTTGTATCCCCCAAAGGCCTTTATGTTTTACTGCAATTAAAAAAAATCATCATCATCCAAAGCCCCAGGGAGGGATGAATAGGTGGATAATAGGGGATTTTTAGGACACTGAAACAACTCTGCATGATACTGTAGTAGGAGGTATACAGCTGTTATGGATTGAATTGTGTCTCTTCCAAATATGTGTCATAATCTTAACCCTCGTGCCTACAGATCTTGCTTGGAAATTGGGTTTGTCTTTTATTACGTTAATTAGGTCATGCCAGCCCAGGCTGGGCCCTACCCCTAGCCATTTCTAAGTTATGAACAGACACAGAGACACATGGAGGAAGACACACCGTGTGAGGACTGCCCAGGCCCACTGACGAGGAAGGAAGTGACACAGCAGAGGCCCTGGTTCGGCCCTCTCAGCTCCTAGAAACATGAGAACATAAAGGTCTGCTATTTAATGTCACCCACTTGTGGTCTTTCTGTCCTAGCAACACTAGATCGCCAAGACAATAATTTCTTGTGTTTGTCCAATTTGTTGACCTGTATGAGGTCTGACAACTAAGTTTGTGAACACATCTTAGAAAGGGAAATACAACCTCATTGCTGAACATCACTACGGTCAGCTTTGAAGCACTCCCCCAGGGAAGCTATGCACTGATGCCAGCACCCTTCAAAGCAATTTTGGAACTCTTTTTCAGGAATGGCCATGAGAGCTGTCATTGTTTACCACCAACATCCTGGATGTCACCAAAATATCTTCTTTTCGGTATTTCCTTTATCTTCAGATAAAGAAAGAAGTCGTCGGGGGCCAGATCAGGTGAGTAGGTAGGGCATTCCAATACATTTATTTGTTTACTGGCTACAAACTTCCTCACAGATGACTATACAGTTAAGTTTGTGAACTTGCCACTGTGCCACTGTGCACAACGGCTGTTCCAGAATGAGTTATAAAATTGCTTTGAAGGGTGGGCTAGGCACGGGCATCAGTGCATAGCTTTCCAAGGGCAGTACTTCAAAGGTGACCACAGTGATATTCAGCAATGAGATAAGCAGCACTTAGAACAACTGCGTTTGTGGACTAATTGTCAGACCTCACACAACACAAAGAGTGACCCCTTTAGATTTCAGAGTACCTCTATTGGCTCAATAGAAGTAACCGAGATGGCTCACTAATGAACAGGTTAGTAATAGGGAAACCGAGGGCAGAGGAAGAGTGTGTGACGGGAAACTATCTGTACTCAGTGCTATTTTTCTGTAAACCTAAAACCACTCCAAAAATTAAAGTCTATTAATAAGAAAAGAAAGACAATTGATGGGAACTTTCTGCCTCTCTTGGTGCCCCACCTTGGTCCCTTTGCAAAATTTCCCAGCATGTAGTTACTTAGAAATTTTGCCCAAGCCAAATGCATGGCTGTACAATCAGTTCTGACTCATGGGGACCCCATGTATGTTACAGAGGAAACTCTTCCGTGGAGTTCTGGACTGTAATCTTTGCAGAAGCAGGTTGCCAGGTCTTTCTTCTATGGCACCACGGAGCAGGCTGATGTCGGCAGCCTTGAAAAACTTCAGGCCCCGAAAAACAGGAAGTTTGGAAAGTCCTTGAAAACGCACATGCGTGGAAGTCCTTGAGAACGCGCGTGCGTGGAAGCCACCTGCACGTCACCACCTGCACGTCACTGTTCAGGCATCCTGCCTAACAAATCATGAAACTCCAAGTGCCTTACACCAAGATATCACCCGATTCCTAATCCTTCCCCTTCCTGCTGTGTATATATATATCTGCTGCAAAAAATAAAACCTTTGAGGCTTGATCAGAACTTTGCCTTGCCTCCATTTCTTCGTGTCCTTGTCTCATTATCTTTTCACAGGTTCCTCCCCGGTCACCCCAGCTGATATGCCCCGCGGGCCGGGGCAGGCTGGAACCTGCAACCTGTAGACTAGTAGTCACATGCAAAGCGTTGATGCCACCCCGGGACCTGCGGACTGGCCGTAGACCCAGGTTACTTTTGCTCCTTTCTGGGATCTTGGGGATGACAAACAAGAATCTGTCATATTTTTGTGGGTTAAGTGCCACACATACACAATTCCTTTAACACTCCAATCTTGACCTAAATACCATGAAAGATGCATGCCGTCCTTCAAGGATTGCTTCCTTGAAAGCATATAATTCGTCATTATCTCTACATGCGCGGGTGTAATTGGCAGGACCGGAAGATTCATTTTCGCATTTAAGAGAATGAATGGGCTTGAGATCACAATTTGTATGGTAGCTGCTTTATGCTGCCAACACCAGACACTTCCATCTTTGATCTAGGATGGTGTCAGTTTTGGAACAAAACCAGCCAGGAGCAGTCAGACAGGCAACCACATGCCAAGTGGGAACTTTTGCCAAGAGGGAAAACTCTTACTGAACTCATCGGGGACAAACATATGATAGCCCATCAACCAAAAATCTATTGTTGTTGAGTCGATTCTGACTCACAGTGGCCCTATTAGACAGAGGAGAACTGCCCCATAGAGTTTCCAAGGAGCACCTGGTGGTTTTGAATTGTTGACCTTTTGGTTAACAGCTGTAACACTTCGCTGCTATACCACCAGGGTTTCCACTTGTCCATCAGTGTAATGGAAGCAGCTAAGACCACAGGAAGAAGTGGAATAGTAGAACACGAAGGTCAAAGGCGGGCATAGGCCCTAAACGGCCACAGAGACATAGCAGCTAGGCCCAAGGGAGCCAGAGATGCAAGACTGGACATCTGCCCATGTCTTTGGGAGAGATGATGTTTCTGAAAAGAGTCCAGAGGCCAAAGAAGAAGAGTGAGATGGCCCAGAAGGCAGGCAGGCCTTGCCTCTGCCTTCACAAAGCGTCACACCAGTCCACATGTTGTTTGAGACTGTGTTACTTTGGATCCTCTGAAAATCAGATGGCAAGACAGCAAGAGTTCCTGGGGAAATTGTCTGTGAAAGATAAAAAGGGAGAGGCTGGAGAGGGTGGTGGGGGCCATCAGACAATGACACTGGTCTAACACCTGTGACGGAATAAGTAAAGGAAGGAAAGCTGGATTGGAAGGGTCTCAGACCTCAGCCCAGGCTCACAGCGGGTATTACGGTTTTCTAAGACTTCCCTAACAACCTGTCACACGGTGGGTGCCTTTAGAGAAAAGAAATTTATGTTCTCCCAGCTCAGGAGGGTAGAAACCCACCTTAGGGGGGACCTTTAAGGGCAGGTCCTTCTCTACCTCGGCTTCTGGAGTTGTCGGCAATCCTTGGAGCTCTGGGCTTCTAGATGCGTCTGCCTCCGTCGTTACGTGGTCTTTGCCTCCATCTCTGTCTCTCTTGTCTCTCCCTCTGTTTAGTATTTTACTGTGCTTTAAGTGAAAGTCTACAGTCGGAATCAATTTGTCCCACAAAAACTAAATACCCATATTGCTGGGTAACTCTAGCTGCTTTCCCCACCCTGTGATGGCACACCCCTCCTTTCCGCCCTGTATCTGCCATGTCCATTAAACCAGCTCCTGTCTCCCTCTGCCCTCTGGCCTTGCCTCTAGGGACAGAAGCTGCCCAGTTAGCCCCATGTATCTACTTAAACCAAGAAGCACACTTTTTGCCAGTATCATGTTAGGTCTTACAGTTCAGTCTTGTCTTTGAAGAGCTGGCTTCAGGAAAGGCTTCAGAAAGAGCCTGGGTGCCATGTCTTCAGAGGACCCTCTAGTGTGTGTGTCTTTTGTAAGACATCTCTCAGAAGTATTAGGTTTGGGACCCAACCTACCCCGTATGACTTCATGAGCTTAACAAAAGAAGACTCCTGTTTCCAAACAGGATAATACAATGGTGAAGACTTGAGCACAGCCTTTAGCAGCACACAGTTTAATTCACAACAGGAGTCTCTGAGCCAAAGTGTCCATCACAGAAGGCCCTATCTCACATGACTGTCACTTCCACCACACTTAATCATTGACTGGGACCCTGGCACTAAATGCTCTAGTACTAATACGGTGGTAAGTCCAGCTGGAGTCCTCCATCAGACTTGCTGTCGTGGATTGAATTATCCCCCGAAAAATTGTGTATAGCAATTTGGTTAGGTCACTATTCCCAGCATTGCACAGTTGTCCTCTATTTTGTGATTTTCCTATCTGTAAATCCTAATCTCTGCCTGCAGTTAACAGATTGGATTATGTTAGAGAGGATTAGGGTGAGCTGTAACACCCTTACTAAGAGAGTTTCCCTGGAGTGTGGCTGGCACCACCTTTTATCCTACAAGAGATAAAAGGAAAGGAGAGCAAACAAACAGCTGGGGACCTCTTACCATCAAGAAAGCAGCACCAGGAGCAGAATGTATACCTCAGCTCTGAGGTTCTTGTGTCAAGATGCTCCCAGACCAAAGAAAGATTGAGGCAACACCAAAACCTTCTTCCAGAGCCAACAGAGGGTGTTCCCTGGACTAGCACCCTGAATTGGAGCTTCCGGCTCACTGGGCTACGTAAGAATAAGTGTTTCTTTGTGAAAGTCATCCACTTGTGGTATTTCCGTTAGAGCAGCACTGGGTGACCAAGACACCGCAGCAGAACATCTGAGTAGTGCATATCCTGGGGTCTGTTGGTGACCCTCATGGGGACACACTTTATTCATCGTACCTCATACTTGTTACTAACCACAAGTTGCTGCTCCACAACACCACTTGCTCATATGAATGGTTTTGAAAGACAAGGAGGAAAGTCGGCCCTACTGGTTGAGACTGATCAGGGACTGTATCCGATCCTGCATCTTAAGCTGTGTCCTGCACACTTTCAGTGCCCCTATACAGTTTATAAACTATTACAGTAACTGTAGTAATAACAGTCACAGCAATCTCTGCAAATAACAGGTCTGATTTCTCATGCTTGCCAGAGGTGATTTTGTTCCTCAGAAAGAGTGAGATCACGGGAGAAGGGTTTTCTTTTTCTTCTTTCTCTCTCGTTTATAACTTTTAAATGCTTCCAAATTATCACCACTGCCTGTTCCTAACAGTTTCCTCTTCAGTTAGAGAGGGCAGGCTATGACAGCTCAGGATGGAGAGAGGAGAGCCGAAGGCCAGAGAGGCTTATGGGAGAATGCTGACCGAGCGTACAAAAGCACCTATCTGACAGTGCTCTGCTATCTGACTCCACACCACAGCCTCACGAAAGAAATCACTTCTGGAGGAGAAGACAGACTTACACAAGGTTATACTATAAGGGGCAGTGCCTATTCCGGTTCCAGGTCAGCCTAACTCCAAACCCCACATCCTTTCTGTTTCCTATGAAAAGATTGGGAGCAGCTTTCTTCACGACATCAGAACTCGAGTCCCTCTCCTGGTGTCATAGATTGACTTGTGCTCCCCCTCTGTCTGTAGCAATTTGGCTAGACCATGATTCCTGGTATTGGTGTGATGTCCTCCATGCAGTAAACCTGTAAATCCTGCCTCTGTGATGTTAATGAGGGTAGATGGATGGCATTTCTGTTGGTGGAACGGTACTCAGTGTGTAGAACTGTACTGTGCCTTAGAGCAGTCTCTGGAGATTAAAGGAAAGAAGCTAAGAGTGAGATTTGGAAACCTCGTATCACCAAGAAGCAATCTGAAAACTGAGCGTCTCCTTTGGAAAGGACCAGAGCCCCTGTGCCTCAGAAGCTTCAAGTCTAGGGGAAGACTGATGACAAGAACCTTCCTCCAGTGCTGACAGAGGAAGCCCTTCCCTGGAGCTGACACCCAGAATTTAGACTTTTAGCTTGCTGGACTGTGACATATAGTTTTGTTTTGTTTTTTTAAAGCCATCCTCTTGTGGTATCTCTGTTGAAGCAGCACCAGCTGACTAAGGCACCTGGGATTCCAGGTCCCTCTTGATGTGCCTCACCCCCCTGTCCTATGTACCCTGTGAAATCCCTCTCCAAGATTTCAGCCAGGTACCCCTCCTCACTTCTCACTGCTCTCCAGCGGGGCTGGAGAAGCAGGTTCCCTTCCCAGCCCGCACACCCCCAGCCCAGCCACCACCGTCTGTCGGTGGAGCTCGTGTGTGGCTGTGATGCTGAGCAGGCTGCAGCAGGGCTCCCAGCCTGTGATGGACCAGAGAGAGAGGTTCAGTGATCTACTTCCAGAGATGAGCCAGTGAAAGCGGTCCGACCCCAGCCCACCACAGGGATGGCATCATATCAGGCAGTGTCTTGTACTAACATCATGGGTCCAACGAGTCAGGAGCTGTGTTGGTGGCAGCCAATACCACCATCCTGCTGCTGACTCAGCCATCCCTCTCCCACCCACTTTATTTCCCAAGGACCCACTGGCAGACCGAGGACAATTTAGGGTTTGTAGTTCCCCTCTGCCTTCACTCAGCTGGCTAATTGCTATGCAGTCTTTTGTACCTGTTGGGATCCTTTTAAAACAGCAACTAGTTAATCCTTGTATTCTCTTGGTGCTTTATTTGAGCTTAGTCCTGTGCTATGAACACATTAGGTGCTCTATACACAGGTGTATGGAAACCCTGGTGGCATAGTGGTTAAATGCTACAGCTGCTAACCAAAAGACTGGCGGTTCAGACCTACCAGCTACTCTTTTGAAACTCTACAAGGCAGTCCCACTCTGTCCTAGAAGGTCACTATGAGTCGGAATGAACTCAACAGCAATGAGTTTTATAAGTTCCCACGAGTTGGAATTGACTTCATGGCAGTGGGTTTGGTTGTTTGGTTTCCATTCATTCTTTAAGCATCAAGAGTGTTAAGTGCATTTGGCTGGGATTACCCCACAGAAATCCACCATTTGGTTACGTATTACCTCAATCTACAATGCTTTAATTATTAAAATACTGTCTTCCAGCTGCCCTAGGAAAAACCTTAGGGCAGAAAGAAATATAGAGCCATCTGCAGTCCTTTATCTGCAGTACCAGAATCAAAAAGCTCTGAGCACTGAAGCTGGGTTTTCTTACCCTTGAAAGTTTGAGGCCAACTCCTTAGGCGGCCAGACCTGACCCAAACTGATTAAGACTATTTATAGCCTTTATTTATCCTCTTAGTATGAATATTCATGCATCAGCTACAGAAATATTAATGCCTTTGATTCCACAGTGCTGCCCCAGGCCCCTCTTGCAATGTTACATAATACATCGTGCATGAACTAAATTACCTTTCTAAATCCAGAAAATCCCGAATTTAGAAGCACACACATACGGCCCCATGGATTTGGGATAAAGGATTATGGTCCTCAGTTCTGCAGCAATTAGTATCTTTTCAGAAGCTTGTAACTGAAAATCCAATTCAAATGGATTTACAATGAAAAAGAAGCTATTGACTCATGTAGCTAAAAAGTTTGGAGCTGGCCTGGCTTTCAGGCACGGTTTAATCCAGAGGTCCACCAAGTCACTAAAGCTCTGTGTCCTTTCTAAATTTTGTCACCTCTACTCTCCTCTGTCTACCTCCTTTGGCCTTGGTTAACGGCTGCACAGTCCTAGGCTCCTGTGGCCCTCAGAGAGCAAAGAGAACCTTTGTCCTGCCATTGCGGGTGAAGTCTTGGGATCACACTTGAACCATCACTGTGTGTGTTGGCAGGACGGGTGGGCTGGGCTGCTCACCTTTGCCTGGGGCAAGTGTGCTGCCCCCAGGGCAAGAACTTGTCATCAATTCTGACTCCTAGTGACCCCACAGGACAGAGCAGAACTGCTGCATGGGGTTTCTGAGGTTATAAATCTTCATGGAAGCAGACTGCCACAACTTTCTCCTGTGGAGCGGCTGGTGGATTTGAACTGTCCACCTTTTGGTTAGCAGCTGAAACACTGTGCTGGCAGGCTCATTAGGACAAAATTAGTTAACCCCAAACTGCAGGGACTGTCTTCATCCACTCCAAGCAAAAACCAGGAACTGCTGGGTAGGGGAAAGAGGAAATAGACATTGCAGAGGTGTCATGCATTGAATTGTGTGTCCCTGCCACAAAATATGTGTAGTAAATTGGCTGGGCCAGGATTCCCAGTGTTGTGTGACTGTCCTCAGTTTTGTGATGTAGGGTGATATTGTAATGCCCTCCCTAAGGTCATCTCCTTGCTCCAGTGTGGAGGGAGTTCCCCTGGTTTGTGGTTTGCACCGTCTTTTATCCTTTCATCCTACAAGAGACAAAAGGAAAGGAGAGCAAGCAGAAAGTTTGGAACCTCACAGCATCAAGAAAGCAGCCCAGGAAGCAGACCTGAGGCTCCTGTGCCAAGATGCTCTCTGACCAAAGACTGATGCAACACAAGTACCTTCAGATCTAAAGAAGAAGAGCAAGCACCCTGAATTCAGACCGGTAGCCAATGCACTTTGTAAGAACACACTTTCTTTGTTAAAGCCATCTACCTGTGGTAAGTCTATTAGAGCAGTGCCACATGACTCAGACGGGAAGCAACCATGGCCTCATCTGCTTTTAGTGTGTACCCAAGCTCAGCTGTTAACCGGTAGGTGACCACTGGAATCCACCTAACAGCTCTGTGGGAAAAAGACCTGGTGATACTCTTTAGTTAAGATTATAGACAAGCTTCCATAAAAAGCTGGATCTAGATATACCATCTGACCCAGTAATTCCACTGCTCGGAATATATCCTACAGAATCAAGGCCATTCACACCAACTGACACACGCACACAAATATTCATCGCAGCACAGTCCACAGTAGCAAAAAGATGGAATCAACCCAGATGCCCAACAACAGAGAAATAGATAAACTATGGTATATATACTCAATGGAACACTACACAATGATAAAGAACAATGACGATTTTAGGAGACATCTCGTAACCTGGTTTCAGCTGGAGGACATTATGCTGAGTGAAAGTAGTCAGTGACAAAAGGACAAATATTGTATGAGATCCTTACGATAAGAACTTAAAAACAGACTCCTGCATAGAAGAAAAGACTCTTCGATGGCTGAAAGTATGAGGAGTGAGGGAGGGAGTGTGGGTGGGGTAGGAGGGTTTAGATTAGATAGTTGATAGAAATTTTGTTGGATGAAATCTGTGACAGCACACATTAGAAAGAAAATCAATATTAACTGGACTTCAACATAACATGATTACTCCTCCCATCTTAATCCAATATTACAAGGACAGAGTAGCTGGGGCAGGGGGCTGGAGAAATGCTTTCAGAGGAAGCTGAGGCCAACTGGCACAACTAGCATTTTGCTAAGAGAGCCTTCTGCACCCCACATTGGTGAGTGGCATCCAGGGTCTTAAAAGCTGCCAAGCAGCCAAGCTTCCATCTGAGGGTACAGCCAATGATCCCAACTCAGTGGGAACGGGTGATCACCAGAGACCAAAACAACATGGGAGAAAGAGAACCCAGAAGACAGAGAGACCCACGAGAGTGGGTGACTACATCAACTTGTAACCGGAAGAACCGGATGGTGCCCGGCCACCACAAGTGATAGCCGTGATGGAACTCACAAAGATGAGTCTCGCTGGCAATACAAGAATAAAAAGGAGTGCACCCTGAGATCTCCATTACAAGACCACAACTGATGGTCCACGGGCCTTGGAATTCCTCTGGGAGCATGGCCCCTGGCCCTGATGCTGTCCCTGTCCATAAATCATAATGGAGGTCAACTCTTGGACAGGAATGGGTTGGACTTGGTGACACAGAGTGACCATATCATGTGCGTAATTTATGGTTATATGCATCAGTGTCCTCTTACTGGAGGACGGGGAGTGGGTGGAGAAGAGGGGATAGGAGATTGGAAGATAAGAAATGTGTGGAGCAGAGAGAAAGAACATGCTGTCACCGGGCAGGGAGAGCAGTGGGAGCTGCATATCGGTGGGCAAGCAAATTTATGTGGGAATGTGTATTTTCATGCAATCATAATAAAAAATATGTATATATTTTTAAAAAGATTATAGACAAGAAAACCCTATGGGGTGGTGGGGCGATTCGACCCTGTCAGGAGGGGTTCTGATGAGTCGACACCTTCGTGAGTTGGCACCTACTTCGTGGCACCCGATAGCAGCAACCAAGCACGTTAGAGATACTCAGCACCTGCTGGTTTCTGTGCAGTTCAGCCTCCTCGTCAATGATGAACAAAGACTCTGGTTTCTTCATGCTGTCAGCTTTAGACCCTGCTTCAGGACCTCTGTGGAAACCCTGGTGGCATAGTGGTTAAGTGCTATGGCCACTAACCAAGAGACTGGCAGTTCAAATTGGCCAGGCACTCTTGGAAACACTGTGGCGCAGTTCTACTCTGTCTATAGGGCCGCTGGGAGTCAGACAAATTGATGGCAGTAGGGTTTGGTTTAGTTTTGGTTTCTGGAGCCCCTCAATTTCTTTCTGCTCATCTTAGAGGATTTATGTTATCTGGTAAGATTTGTCATACTTTACCTCATGTTAATTACGTGTGTAAATATCTACCTTACTAAACCATGGAGTCCCTGGGTGGGGTTAAGTGTTAACATGCCCAGCTGCTAACCGAAAGGTTGGAAATTGGAGTCTACCCGGGGTACTAGGAAGAAAGGCCTGGGGAACCACTTCCAAAAAATCAGCCACTGAAAACCCTACCAGAGTGCAGTTTTCCGCTGATGCACATGGGATTGCCATGAGTCGGAATCAGATCCTTGGCAACTGATTTCCTAAACTCTAAGCCCCTTTGGACAGGCCTGTTTTGCCCAGTGTCCTCTTCAGTGCTCAGTACATGCCTTGTTCTAGTGAAAACTCAACATGTGCTGGGTGAACCAAATCAGTTCTCCACCTGAGATCAAAGTGGTGCCAGCTGAGAGAATCTAGCAAGGCATAAAGGTTGGGGCAGAGTTGGATGGAAAGAGAACAATGTGCTCTCTGCAATTTTTTTTTTTTAGAAGCTTGTACTTCAATGCACCAAGGTGACACGCTAAGGCAAAGAGATTTGGGAGCAAGAAGCAGAAAATCCAGTTTGAACCACCTTACACAATTGTTACTCTTGTTGTTAGGTGCTGTTGAGTCAGTTCTGAATCATAGCACCCCCTATGCACAACAGGAAGAAACCTATCTGATCCTGTGCCGTGCCCAAAGTCATTTTATGCTTGAGCCCATTCTCACAGCCTCTTTGCCAATCCATCGCTTTGAGGGTCTTTCTCCTTTTCAGTGACCCTCTAATTTACCAAGCATGATATTCTTCTCCACAGATTGATCCCTCCTGACATGTCCAAAGTATATTAGATGCAGTCTCACCATCCTTGCTTCCAAGGAGCTCTCTGGTTGTACTTCTAAGACAGATCTGTTCACTCTTTTGGCAGTCCATGGTACATTCAGAATTCTTTTCCGACACCACAATTCAAAGGCATCAACTCTTTGCATTATTGCACCCAAACTGAGAATTCTAGAACTAGAGTAGTCTTCAGAATTGTTTGAAGGACTCAGAAGCTCAAGGATGTCAACACTAACCCAGTTTCTTTCATCCCTCCATTCTGTATTTGAAACATCAACTTCATCCCAAGGCTGACTGCCTCGTGGTGATGAAATGGCTGCAGTGGTGCCAGACACCTCACTGATACACCACACTGTCTACAATGTCTGTATTGCTTATCCTGAATAGTGTTGAGGTGAGACAGTTTGCTGCTTGCTGCAATCCAGGGAAGATCCATCCTTGGAACTGAGGTTAGGTCAGCTCTTCCCTAAGAATTGCATGGGATGGAGAGTTAGGCAGCTAAGCAAAAATCCAGATTCTGCTAGGGAGAAAAAGCAAGGCAATGGATGTTGAACCAGCAGCCCTAAAAGTCTTCTAGAATGATCTTTTTTTTCTACGAAGAAAGATATGAGGCTTTGGGTGCAGCTATTGTGGAAGATAGTTTTTCCTTTCTCCAGCCTGTGGTAGATTACACGTGACAGTAACCCTTAAGAGAGAGATTCTCTCCGTCACACTGTCTTCTGTCCTGATGGCTTCACTCTAGGTTGTCATTCTAGCGATCATGGGCTAATTAAACATTTAAACATTACTTAGTTAATCTGGAAGGCACCTTCTGGCAGATAGGACTTCACTCTGGGAAGCAAGTTCCAAGGAGATTTAAAACAGCAAATTCCTAGAAATGAGGGACCCCAGGCTGCCCGCATGGTCCCGTGCACTTCTCTTCCCCCAGCCTAAGTTGCTTTCACCACTAAAAGAACTAGCCAGTGGTGGCCATTAAAAAGCACGTTTTTGGCCTTGGTGGGGCCTGGGGGTCCTAGTGGGGAGAGACAGCTCCTGACAGCCCTCATTGGCAACGTCCACAGGAACGTGGAAGCTGAAACAACCCCTCCAGGAGCAGGGGCAGGAGCAGGGGCTCATCTCCTAGCAGACAGGGCTCTGTGGAAAGAATGGGCTGAGACTGCACGAAGGCCAGGAAGGACCTGGGACAGCTAAGGGGTGCTCTGAGCTCTTAAAGGAACTCCTTCAATCCTAGAAAAAGAAAATGCTACCACACCCCCAACGGAGCTCTGCTGGTTCAGCGGCTAAGCATACAGCTGCTAACCAAAAGATCAGCAGTTCAAATCCACCCACTGCTCCTTGGAAATCCTATGGGTCCAGTAGCACTCCGTCCTGTAGGGTTGCTATGAACTGGAATTGACTTAAGGGCCACAGGTTTGCGTCATATGTCAGGGTAGTGCAAACAGGAAAGACACTCAGCTGTTAACCAAAACGTTCATCCAGAGGTGCCTTGTAAGAAAAGTCTGGTGACCTGCTTCCCAAATCTGAGTCACTGAAAACTGGGCAGCACAGTCCAGCCCTGACACACGTGAGCTTGCGTGAGTCGGAACTGACCCCATGGTAACAGGCCATCACAGACACAGCCAGACGAACCATCTAGAACATCTCACTCAGCAACACAGCTGAGACCACACATGACACAGACAGCTCTTACACTCTTCAGATTTTCCTATAGAAACAGTCACAGTCAAGTCTAAGGGAAAATTGTATGGTTTGTGTGACTCATTTTTTAACAGTTTTTGAGGCATGATTGACACGCAGCATGTAGCGCTAACTTGACGTGTATAATTTGATAGACTTTGACATATGAGTATACAACCATGAAACATCCCCACAATCAAGATAATGAACACATCCATCACCCCCAAAAATCCCTCACACCACTTTGTAATCCTTCCTCCCACCTCCTGCAAGCCTCAGCAGCCATTGATCTGTTCCCTGTCACTATAGATTAGTTTGCATTTTCCATAGTTTTATATAAATAAAGTCATCGATTATGATTTCTTTATTGGTCTGGCTGTTTTTCTCTTTTTCACTCGTCTAGTGGTTTGGGGATGAATCCATAGTGCTGTGTGCACTGGTAGACGATTCTCTCTCACTGCTGAGTACTGTTCCCTTGCGTGGCTACACTACAATTTGTTTCTCCATTCACCATTGCGGACATTGGATTATTCTCGATCTCTGACTATTACAAACACACCTACTACAACCACTCACATGAAAGTGGTTTGATGACAGCGTGTTGGTTTGCTGGGTGTGGCTTTATTTCCTGTCTGTGGGTGCTTGGGGCACAGAGGGGTGCTTTACGGGTGACAGCTCTGCTGCCATCCCTGAAGTACAGCTGCAAGGGGCTGGTGTGCTGGGGCTGCCGTCTCCTTCCTTCCCCAGCCCTAATGCTGCTGCTATCCGTGACTACACTGGGACCCACGGAAAGAATTATCAGGGGACAAGAAAGTGCTTTTAAAAGGATCTGGGGTTTATTTCCTTAAAATCAATCCTAAACTACTCCATCATCACCAAGCAAGCTAGTGGGCCACACAGAACCCCCTCAGGCCCAGGTGAGAGTTGCCACAGCCCCAGACTCTGTGATTACAGGGATGTTTGGTGCTCCTGCCATCACACCCTTTCCTCATTGCCACGAGGCTGCAGGCAGGAGCTGTGCCCACTCACAGCCTGTGCCATCGTCAACCCCACCATGACCACCCTCTTGGTATCTGAGGCCCTAAATCTCACCCAGATGACTTCTGCCACTTTGGGGATCTCCATGGGCTTGTTCTCAGAGCTGAGCTGTCTGTAGCATGGCAGCTGTTAGTGAATGGATTTCGTGTGTTCACTGGTGTACCTCCATATGTTTACTAGTGTGAGTTTGTATGTGTTCACTACTGCTGTACCCACATGTGATTATTAGTGTGAGCTTGTATGTGTTCACCAGTGTACCCATGTGTGTTTACTAGTGTGAGCTTGTATGTGTTCCCTGGTGGTGTACCCATGTGTATTTATTAGTGTGCCAAGCACTATGCAATGTGTGTCAGAATCATCAATGACTAGAGAAGGGAGTGATCCTGGCCGGGGTCGGGGGCCAGGGCCAGCTCTCCCCATGCTCCCAGCATAGAACTCCAGAGAGTTTAAGCATTCTAAATTTGAACCTGGCCTGCAGGTTGCTATGAGGGTCCATTTGCCCAGGCAGGAGCTGCGGCACATTTCACCTGAGCCATGTTTTGTGTGTTCAGACACTTGGCATGTGGCATCTGTTTATCCCCTTGCCATGCGCCCCGCAAACATCAGAGGTGAGCCTGGAGCCACCCTTCCTTCCTCCTGCAACATGTATCCCTCGCATTGCTTGCTGGGTTTTGAGCCTTCCTATTGCCTTTCAGGGCTTTCTTTGATGCTCATGTTAATCACATTTCAATAGTGTAAATATCTAGAGAAAGATACCTGACTGTGGTTGGGTGCAGGGAGAAGCTCACAGTAAAATTTGCCCCAAGCCCATCCCTCTGGAGGCCAGGCTTTGCCGTGACTCTGAATTAATGAGCTTCTGTTTCTTGCCTGGATTATGGAAATCATGGTAGACACACGGCTTTGAAGTCAGGTGGCTTGGGTTCCACTAGAAAACTACGCCACGCATGGCCCTGGAAGTCTGTGGCAGAAACAGTTCTGATTCTCTGCTTTGCCATGTTCTACACACTTGCCAAATGACTTTATGATTCCTGCTACCAAAAGGTGGCCTCTATCCCCACCCATTGTTCTGGGCTGCTCTCATGACTTCCTGTGACAGACAAAATGTGGCTAAAGTCGTGTTATGCAACTTTCAAGTTGAGCCTCAAGAGGCTCTGTGTTCTGTCACTGTCTCTCAGACCTCTGCTTCTGCTTTGAAAATATGATTGGTTAGACTTCTGGACACCACGCTGCAGCGGGGCATGCCACCCAGAGCTGAGCCTAGACCACCCACCACCAGCTGTCAGCGTGTCACGCCGTGGTGGGGTACATGTTGCCACAACACTGGAAGCTATTCCTCTGGTATTGCAAGTACTGGAAGGTCTACACACTGTCATGGATTGAACTGTGTCCCCCCACCAATGTGTGTAGCCATTTGGCTGGGCCATGATTCCCAGTATTTTGTGATTGCTCTCGTCGGCACTTGGCTTGGCTTGGCTCCATTTTGTGATTTTTTTTGTATGCTATAAATCCTAATCTCTGCCTGTGGCTAATAAACGGGTTGATTATGTTAAAACAAGGATTAGGGTGGGACTGCAATATCCTTGCTAAGGGAGTTTCCCTAGAGTGTGGCTTGAACTACCCTTTATCCTTTTATCCTCTGGGAGATACAGGGAAAGGGACACAAACAGAGTTGGGAACCTCATGCTGTCAAGAAAGCAGCACCCGGAAAAGAGCTTGTCCTTCTGACCTGAGGTTCCTGTGCCAAGATGCTGCGTGACCGGAGACTGATGCAACACAAGGACTTTCCTCCAGAGCTGACAGAGGGAAAACCTTCCCCAGAGTTGTTGCTGTTAGGTGCCATTGAGTCAGTTCTGACACATAGTGACCCCGTGAACAAGAGAATGCAACACTGCCTGGTCTTGTTCCATGACCACAATTGTTTTTATGCTTAAGACCATTGCTACGGCCACTGTATCAACACGTCTCATCAAGGGTCTTCCTCTTTTTCGCTGACCCTCCACTCTACTACCATGATGTCTTTCTCCAGGGACTGATTTTTCCTGACCACGTGTCCAAAGTATGTAAGAGATACTCTTGCCATCTTTACTTCCAAGGAGCACTCTGGTTGTAATTCTTCTGGAACAGATCTGTTTGTTCTCTGGGAGGTCTGTGGTACATTCAACGTTCTCCTCCAACACCACAATTCAAAGGCATCAGTTCTTTTTCTGTCTTCTTGGTTCATTCTCCAGCTTTTGCATGCATATCCCCTAGAGTGGACACCCTACTGGAATATGACAAATGAAATTTCTTTTTAAAGCCATCCACTCGTGGTATTTCTGTTAGAGCAGTACCAGATGACTAAAACGTCCATGGTGGACAGACTTCAGCAGAGCTTCCAAGCTAACACAGACCAGGAAGGAAGGCCAGGCAACCTACATCTGAAAATTAGCTGCTAAAAACCTTATGGATCAGAACAGAATAGTGTTTGATGTCATGCTAGAAGATGAGCCCCCTAGGTAGGAGGACACAAACTGATGATCGCAGCAAGGGACTCAAACATGCCAGCCCTCATGAAGATGGGGCAGGACCAGGCAATGTTTCATTCTGCCTCACATGTGTCATCACCAGTCGCAGCCAACTCGACAGCAACTAATAAGTGCAGCAGATACTGGAGTGGGACATACTACCCAAAGCCAAGCCTAGCCCAACCACCTGCCAGCTCAACACAGCTTCTCGAAGGATCGCAGACAAGACCAAGGTGGCAGGCCCAGAGCTGCAGGATCACCCATCAGACTTCTGAGAAGGAGTAAATTCTTGTTTGATGCCACTAAGGTTTAAGGTGCTATGGGAATGTAGGAAAATATTTTTGTTTCTGCATAGCTAGGGCTTTCTAACCAAATTTCTAACTGAAATTTGGTTCCTGGGGTGCCATTGTTTGCTGGAAGGTAATCTATGGTTGCCTGTTTAGACAGTGAGAGAATTCCAGAAAGACTTACCTAGCTCTGGAGGTCTTGGACCTCTAAGCATCTCTGAAACATATACCTGGTGTCTGAGTCAGCTATTACTGCTTTAACAGAAATGCCATAGGTGGCTGGCTTTAAAATGAGAAATTTTATTTGCCACAGTCCGGTAAGCTAAAAGTGCAAATTCAGGGTGTCAGCTCCAAGGGAAGTCTTTCTCTGCTGGTACTGGAGGAGGGTCCTTGTCATCAATCTTCCCCTAGACTGGAAGCTTCTGAGGCACAGGGATCCCATCCTTTCCAAATGATTTGTCCAGCTCCATCACTGCTTTGTTTCTTGATGGTATGATGTCCCCAAATGTCTCTGCTAGTGTCTCTCCTTTATATCTCAAGAGACGGCCTCAAGGTACAAAATAGTCTCACACACTGAGTCCTGCCCCACCAATACAACTGCCACCTACCCACCCTCCTTAACATCCTAGAGGCAGGATTTACAACCTGGAGGAGCATCACACAGCACCAGGAATCATGGCCCAGCCAAACTGCTACATGCATTTTGGGGGGAACACAATTCAATCTATACCACCTGGAGGTACTGAGTTTTCCTTTTTTTTGTGAAGAAATTAGTCAAAGGGTTAAGGTTCCACGAAGCCTCCCAACAGACTCTCAGAAAGAGGAGTGAAGGAAGTTGACTCATTTTTGCTCTGTACCTAAGCATCAAAACTTCACTTTCCTGTGCCCCTTTGTCTACACCATGAGATTACTGCTCACACAGTGCCTTCTTGCATGGGGCTCGCAAGGCACTACTTAGTAGGATGCTGGGTTGGACACTGTCACTGCAACGTTACCCTGGAGGGTGATCTGTGAGTGTAAAAAGAAATTTGTCTCTGACTCAAAAAGCCGTTGGATGCGTTCACCACAAAATAATAAAGATGAAATCTTTTGGTTGTTGCATAGCATTTACTGTGGCAATAACTGATTGCTGCTGTGTGTGCCATCGATTCTGATTCATAGTGACCCCATGTGACAAAGTAAGCGTGCCCCACAGAGCTCCCTAGGCTGGCTGTCATCTCTACATCAGTCGCTACATTGGTCTACCTCAGAGCCGCTGGTGGACTTGACCTGCTGACTTTTGAGTTAACCACTGAGCTCTTAACCAGTGCACCACCTGACCCCCTGAGTGGATAGCTGCAACACTACAGGCACTTTCTTTATTGCTTCCTGCTGGTACCTGAGAGGCTGCCTGTAAGCCAGATGTCCGTCAGAAACTATTCTTCATTTTGTTGTTATAAGGGGCTGAGCGCAGTCCTCTACTCAGGAACGTTGAAGGACCGACCATCCAGATTTGAGCAAACTCTCTCTGAGGAACCTTAGGATATTTTGTGAAAAAGTCAAAAGCAATGTTTTCACATCAGTTTGTGACAACCCAAGTTAATGTCATACCTACTTCTTTCCTTCAGGATTTTTCGGAACTTTGAAGGCTGAGCTGTCTGTTCAGTGCGCCTGTGACACGTAGGTCCTACAAAAGCCACCACTGGACAGAGCAAAACTGTTGTTTGTGTAGGTGCTGTCGAGTAGCTTCTGACGCACAGCAACACTGTGGACAGTGGAAGGCAGCCGTGCCCGGGCCTGCAGCTGCCCCACGGTCATCGCTATGTTCTGGCTCATTGTTGCGGCCCCCGTGTCACTCCACCTTGTTGAGAGTCTTCCTCTTTTTTGCTGACTCTCTGCCTTACGAAACATGATGTCCTTCTCCAGGGAGTGATCCCTCCTGACAATATGCCTAAAGCATGTGAAAGCAACTCTTACTGTCCTGCCAGGGGGCATTCTGCTGTACTTCTTCTGTGACAGATTTGTTAGTTCTGCGGGCAGTCCACGATGTACTCAATATTCTTTGCCAACACCACAATTCAAGGGCATCAAGTCTTCCTGGAGGTATGTATAAAGCCATATAATTAAAAACTAATAGCCGGAGTGTCTCGTACAATCACTTAAAGGCACCTGTTACCAAACCTACCAGGTGGTTCTGCAGGAGAGAGGCTTATTCATTGTCCACCTTTGGCACAAATATGAGGCAATTGAAACTACCATGGCTTGGGTAAGGGGCACCTTAGACCTCAAGGTGACATCTTTGCTTTTTAACACTTTGAAGAGTTCTTACTCAGTGAATTTGCTCAGTGTGATGGGTCGTTTGATTTCTTGACTGCTGCTTCTGTGTTTGTTGAAGGTGGATTCAAGCCAATGAAATTTTTGACAATGTCAATATTTTATCCATTTATCATGATCTTGCTTATTGGTACAGTTGTGAGGATTTTTGTTTCCCATAGGGTCTCTATGGGTGGGAAACAAATCGACAGCAGTGGATTTGAGGTCTTAGGTTGAGATAAAATCCATACCGAAGGCTGTAGTCCTTAGTCAGGGTTTCATGTCCTCTTCACTTTGAGCAAACAGAACAGTAATTAAAAAAAAAAAGGTGAAGTCAGTATCAGGCTCTAAAATGTTCATTACCTCAAAATTTGTTCATTAAAATGTATGTTGATTCTTTTCTTCCTCAAACTTGTCTTACTAACATGAAATATTATCGCAACGAAGCAATGACATCAAACTGTTATAGCACTTTATCTCAAAATCTTCACCTTATCCAAGAAAAAAGAGTCATGTTCTAAGCATCTCCATGAGCAAAATGAGAAGTCATTTTAAAAGATCAGTGGCAACGTTATCAGATCCAACTCACGGAACCACGTATAAAGCCATACATTTAATAAGTAAGGGCTGGAATCCCTCACACAACTGCATAAAGACTCCTTCTGCCAAACCCACCCAGTGATTCTACAGTAAAAAAACTGGAGATCTGTTCCCATACAGATTGCATGCCAGGAAACCCTATGGGGGAGTTCCACTCTGTCACACAAGATCCCTGTGAGTTGACATTGAGCCAACAACAAACACCTGGCTGTCTGGGGAAACGTCGGTTCTGTGTTTGAGACCTCTGAAACAAGGTACCAACCAGGAGCATCTTGGCAGTTCAGACTGCACACAGGCCAGTCACTAAATCAAACCGTTTCCATGCAGGGTGAGGATCTATGGATGTTAGTAGCTGTGCACAGTGAACACATCACTTAGCGTTTTAGAAGAAAAAAAGGCTTGGAAGAGCATTATTTGTTTTGCCAAAAAAGTACCAAAACAAACCACAGGTGATGAAATATCAAAATGATACATAGAAACATTGATACAAATATTATTAGAAATCCTGCCTAAGGCTGTGCACATTGATGGCGCTGCAGTGGCTGAAAGGTGGGAACGCAGTTTGTCAGGAGTTCCTTCCGATAAACCCGGGGTGCGCATAAGACATCATTTGATTTACAGAGAAGCCTACCTATGTACTGGTTTATAGGTTGTTGTTGTTAGGTGCCATAGAGTCGGTTCTGACTCATGGAGACCCTATGAACAACAGAATGAAACACTGCCCGGTCTTGGGCCATGTCCACAATCGTTTTTATGCTTAAGACCATTGCTGCAGCCATTGTTCAATCCGTCTTCTTGAGGGTCTTCCGCTTTTTTGCTGACCCTCCACTCTACCAAGCACGATTTCCTTCTCCAGGGACTGACCCTTCCCCACAACATGTTTAAAGTATGAAAGATGCAGTCATGCCTTCTCTGCTTCCAAGGTTGTACATTCTTCCAGAACAGATCAGTTTGTTCTTTTGGTGGTCCGTGGTACACTCACCAGTCTTCTCTGACACCACAGTTCGAAGGCATCGATTCTTCTTCTGTCTTCTTTGTTCACTGTCCAGCTTTCATATGCATATGATGCAACTGAAAATACCACAACTTGGATCGGGTATACTTGAGGCTTCAAGGTGACATCTTTTCTTATGCACTGACACCAGTGCCTGGTCCACCCTTTAAGGTAGTCTTGGAACTCTTTCTGGAATGGCCATTGCACGCGGTGGCAGAGTGGCCAATTTGCAAACTTAGTTGTATAGCTATCTATCAGGGAGCTTTTAGCCAACAAACAAATAACCGTATTGGAATATCCTACCTACTCATGTGATCTGGCCCCCAAAGACTTTCTTCTTTACATCAAGGGTAATATGATGACAGCTCTGATGGCCGTTCTAGAAAAAGAGTTCAAAAATTGTTTTGAGCTAACAAGCTGCCATTGGAGGTACACCAAATGGTCCCAACTTAGTTGGAACAGATGATCACCAAGGACAACAACGACATAGGGGAAAGAGAACCCAGAAGAAACAAAGACCCGTGTGCATGGGTGACTAATCAACATGCGAGCAGAAGAACCAGATGGTGCCCGGCCACCACCATGACAGCCATGATGGGGCTCACAATGTTGAGTTCCAGTGGCAACATGATAAAAAAAAGAGGATACACCCTGACAACTCCATTAAAAGACCACAACTGATGATCTGAAGGCCTGAGTGTTCATTATGGCCCCTAGACTGATGCTGCCCCTGATCATAAATCATTATTGAAGTCAACTCCTCAGACAGAAATAGATTGGACTTAGGGACACAGAGTGACCATATCATGTGTGCACTTTATGGTTCTTTGCATGTACAGGATGTCGTTCGACTGGCCTCTTACTAGAGGGGAGTGAAAGGGGTGGAGAGGAGGGGACAGGGGACTGTTAAGAGGCTATGACATGTATAGAATGGAAAGGAGGAGCGTGCTGCCACCAGGCAAGGACAGCAGGAGCTGCGGCGGATATGCAAATTTAAACTGGATTTTACACTTTCACTCAATCACAGTAAAACAATAATAATAATTGCTTTGAAGGATGGACTAAGTTCTGGTGTTGGTGCACAGTTTCTCAAAGATAGTACTTCGAAGGTGACTGCAGTGACATTCAGCAATGAGCTACGTAGCATTTTCTCTAGGAAGAGTTCATGAACTTAAACTGGCAGTCCTTGTGCACATATATGTATTTCTTTTGTTAGCTGTAACAACAAAAACATTGTTCCTTGGCCCAGCTTATAATTATCAATGCACATACATGGCTAAAACTCTCCACTAGCTTACTTTTTGAACCTTGTAATGCTCTCCCATCAGGGCTGTCCTTATTCCCCAATGATGGTGATGCTTTGAATTACGTGGTGTCATCTGCACTGCTACAAGTTTGTGCTGTTATTTTCCTTCTTGCTGGTGTTTTTAGAGTCACTGACTTTGTCACCTTTTTGGGGGGGGTTTAGCTATAATACTGTGTATGATATAGGAGGTGTTCTGCCCAGTACACGTACATACATGTGAAACCTATTGCTATGGCACTGATTCTGACTCATAGCAACCCTGTAGGACAGAGGAGAACTGCATCATGGAGTTTCCAAGGCTATTGTCATGGAAGCACACTGCCACATCTTTGGCCCCAGGAGTGGCCCCAGGTGAGTTTGAACCACTGACCTACCAGGTGCTTAACCACTGCACCATCAAGTCTCTCTCCCTCTCTCTCTCTGTATTTATATTTATACATATATATTATATATACAAATATATTTTATATATATATAATATATATTACATACACACACATATATTCCGTTACTTTATACTACTTGGAGACCCTGGCTCAGTGGTTAAGAGCTACAGCTGCTAACCAAAAGGTCAGCAGTTCGAATCCACCATTCCCTCCTTGGAAACTCTGTGGGGCCATTCTGCTCCATCCAGTAGGGTCGCTGTGAGTTGGAATTGACTCGACAGCACTGGGTTTGAGTTTACACAGTCTGCCCACCTCTTCTAACTGTTTTTTGGGGGGCAGGTCAGGGGCTACTGTGTCGTGAGCAGAACCAGACATCCAAAAGGCATTATCTGTTGCTGGTTTCAGTGACAGGTCTGGCCATCTGGAAGGTGTAGACCTGTAACTTCACGGTGCCATCGGCACATGACCCTCTAAGAAAGTGTTGCCCTCCGAGCTTTCTGCTATGTTTTGCTTCATTGCTAATTGTCTACACGTCCTGAGGGAATGTGAGCGTGAACCTCCGTTCTAGCGGTCGGCACACACAAAGCCGGGCTGTGCAGGACACGTCCACAAAGTGGTCAGATCACACTGCTGAGTTAACTTGTGAAGAACAGTTATACCAACCTGTGTGTCCCGCACGGATCTGTCTTTCTTGCTTAGCAGGATCTTTTCACCTCCCCAGGGCACCACGTGCCTGGTATTCACCTTGAACCTCTGTTATCTTGGCTCCTTACACCTAGTCAGCCACCTGGGCCTCGGAGGTGTTCCAACCAGGGCTTCTTGTCCCTTCTTGCCACCATTGCCCTCCTGATCACCCTTCCTGTGGCCTGCCTGGACAGCTGGCCTGCACAGAGCTAGCCACCTTCCCGCTTCCTGGCTCTCCTGTGCGTGAGTGCCCCAGACCTCAGCCTCACACAGCATTCACTCCTCCCGCTGCTGCCCCCTGCATAGAGGACTGGGTCCTTGGCCTGGCACTCATGGCCTGCCCAGGGCACCCTCTGCTTGGCTGTCTCTTACTGTCTGCCCCGGGCACTTAATAGCGCCACCTGAAATGGATTTCCTGTTGCATTAAGTCCCCCCCAATCTCCCCACCCTCTACCTTTGCTCCCAAGCAGTGGTGGCCTCCTGAAATCCCTGAGCCAGTCCCTTCCTTGCCCTGTAAATATGGCCTTTTCCAAGAACCCTTTACTCAGCTCATCTAAACGTGGGGTGGGCTGTTTCTTTTTCTCTGTCATTAAACCATTGTAATATTATATTTCTATCTTTCTGAGAGTACAAATAATTTCTGCCTTACATTAAAATCATTATGGGTGGTTCCTTAAAAAGTTTAAGATAGAACTGTCACCCCCTCAAAAAACAATCCAAACCTATTGCCACTAAGTTTCTTCTGGCTCCTAGTGACCCTACAGGGCAGAGTAGAACTACCCTATACAGTTTCCAAGGAGTGGCTGGCAGAGTCAAACAGCCGACCTTTTGGTGAGCAGCCCAAGAGAGCTCTTGACCAGTGCGCCACCAGGGCTTAGAATCACCACGCAACCCAACAGTTGCACTCCTAGATATACACACAAGAGACTTGAAAGTGGGGACTCAGAAAGATACTTGGGCACCAATGCTGATGACTCATTATTCAAATACAAGGACAAAGATTTATCAATGGTCACCAGGGGCTGGGCTGCCCAGCAGTTAAGCGCTCCACTCTTGCTAATTGAAAGATCAGCAGTTGGAATCCACCAGTCACTCTGGGCAAGAAAGAATGTGGCCGTCTGCTTCCTTGGAAATCCTATGGGGCGGTGTTACCCTGTCCTCTGGGGTTACTATGAGTCAGAAACAATTCCATGCAACTGGTCTGGTTGTCGGTACCAGCAGCCGCAAGAAGGGCGAGTGGGGTGGTGTTCTTGACAGAGCACGGCGCTTCCATTTAGGGTGATGAGAAAGTTTTACAAATAGATGGCACTGATGAGCACACAGCACAGTGAAGGTGACAGATGCCACTCCGTTGTACACCTAAAGATGATCAGCTTCAGTGGCCCCACCCGCTCCCACGCTTACAGAGCCCAGCTTTGCGATCCCAAGGGGCACAGTCCCTTCCCCATGCCGTTTCACGTGCCACCTGCTGTCCTGTCACAAGTGAAACCCCAGGAGGCATAAAACAATCTGCCCCTTTCTCCATCACTTCCAAACTTGGCTCTAACAATTTTTACCACCACAAAGCCCTCTTCAACAAAAGAGCATCCCAGCGACTTTTCCCTTATCGGAGGGGAGCCCATAAGGGATTCCTGCAGCAAAGACAGGCTCTGGGCCTTGGGAAAGGAAAAGGGTTTTAAGGCCTCTATTGTCACTGCTAATCCATCTCTCTCACACAAAGCTGACTTTCTTGTCCTAGGAACAGGTATTTACTGGAAAGCGCAGTTTTTGGAGCCCAGGGCCCTCAGGCAGAATTACCAGGGTGGTAATTATTCGCCCGCACTTCTGTGTAGCTTACAGCTCTGCACCCTGTCTTCCTGAGCAGGCAGGCTCAGAATGCAAATGATATGATCGCTTTCACTAAATCATCTTTTTACGACTGTATAATTTCAGTAATTAAACCTTTACTAATATATTCTATGAAGCAGGCAAAATGTTACACTAATGTATGGCCCTTATTAATTTTTGAAAAACAGGGGTGAAATTTGAATAACCTCCTACTACCCACTTAAGGGCTTCTGAAGACACAGGGGAATAATGAAGCTGAATACAATTGTGATTAATGTAAACTAATTAGCATTCATTGTTTTTTATTCCCTCCTCCTCACCTGAAAAGTCACAGTAGAGGGTATTAGCACTGCCCCGGGTGTGTTTCAAATCCTATCTTATTTCTGAGATACCTCTGGGTTTGTTACCAAGAAAGAAAGTCTGCAGGTCTTGAGTTATCATAATCAGAGAGAAATCTAAATCATCAGCTATTCCCCCGGCAGCAAGGACCCAGTGAGTTCCCTGGTACATTGTGGCAGTAGCTGCTGGCTCAGAAAGTTCTAGAAGATCTTGTTTACCCCCAGCAAAGCCTTGCCATCTCCTAAGGCATGTTCCTATGCTTGATTCTGTGACACTCAAGCCTGTGGGCACAAGAGTGTATGCATGTATCTGCCAGGTATAAGCAGGTACTCTCCAACACGGAGTTTGTACTTTGCTGCTTTCACTGTAAAACCAATAGAAACTAAAATTTGGGATACAAATGGTTTTAGTTAGACCTATAACGAGCCCTGTGCCCCGTGTGTACTTTAAGCATAGCCAGAGAGGCCAATATTCATGCTTTATGGTAAAAGCCTCAAAGAGAACATTGGGATGTATAGTGGCTGAATTCAATTTAAGTTTTGGTATAAAACATTAGTTTTCTATGTGAAATATGTGTACCAGTATCTCTTCTGAAAAAGAATAATTTCTAAAAAGAACTCACATCCCATCAGAAGGAACTCTGCAGGGGATAGACTTTTGTCCCTCCAGAACACTAAAGTAAGAAAGTGATTAGCTAGTGTTTGTACATAATGTGATTTTAGCATCCACATTTTATTTATACTAATTAATGCTGTCTTTCAGTGTTTGTTGTCCCTAATTTCAATCTTTTTTTCTTTCTTTCAATTTTTTTTTTTTCCAAAAATGTTCTAACTTCTAATATATTCTTTGAGTCCCTGGGTGTTTTTTATAGATTGAATTGTGTCTCTCACCTCCCAAATGTATTGTAAATCTTAACCCCTATAATCATAGAGGAGACCCTGGTGGTGTACTGGTTAAGTGCTACATTTTTCTAATCAAAAGGTAGGCAGTTCAAATCTGCCAGATGCTTCTTGGAAACTATGGGGCAGTTCTACAGACCTACTGGGTCACTATGAGTCAGAATCAACTCAATGACAGCGGACTTGGTTTGGTTTTGGTATAATTGTAAATGTTGCATCAGGGAATGGGGTTTTCTTTGTTATGTTAATGAGGTGACATTAGTGTAGGCTGAGTCTTAGGCCAATACTTGTGAGATATAAAAAAAGCAGCTTAGTCACAGAAACCAGCAAGTACACATGCGGAAAGACCATTTCAGTGGAGCTCACCAAGGAGCTGAGGAAGACAGGCTAAAAGAGACAAGGATTTTCCCCCCAAGAAAAGGCCTTCCTCTAAAGCTGGCACCTTGAATTTGATGTCTAATCTCTTATACTAAGAGAGGAAACCCTGGTGGTATAGTGGTTAAGTGCTGTGGCTGCTCACCAAAAGGTTGGCAGTTCAAATCCACCCCAGACTCCTTGCAAACTCTGTAGAAAAGTTCTACTTTGTCCTATAGAGTTGCTATGAGTTAGAATTGACTCCATGGCAATGGATTTGGTTTGGTTTGGGGAGGGCTTTATACTATGAAAAAATAAATTTTTGTTCATTAAAGCCACCTATTTGTGGCATTTCTATTATACAGAGTCTGACAATTAAGTCCATGAACTTAATTGTTGTAAGTGCTACATATCTCATTGTTGAATATCACTACAGTCACCTTCAAAGTACTCCCTTTGGGAAGCTATGCACTGATACCAGCACCTAGTCCACCCTTCAGAGCAACCTTGGAACTCTTTCTGGAATGGTCATTACACACAGTGGCACAGTGTCAAGTTGGCAAACTTGAGAATTTTTAGCCAGTAAACAAAAAACTACATTGGAAAACTCTCCCTGTTCAGCTGATCTGGCCCCCCAGTGACCTTTCTTTACCTAAAGATAAAGGAAATATTGAAAGGAAGACATTCGGATGACATTCAGGACATCAAGCATAATGCAACAACAGCTCTGATGGCCGTTCCAGAAAAAGAGTTCCAAAATTGCTTTGAAAGGTAGATGAGGAGCCGGTGTCAGTGCACAGCTTCCCAAGGGCAATACTGCGAAGGTGACCATAGCAATATTCAGTAATGACTATATAGCACTTTTTCTAGGATAAGTTCATGAACTTATTTGGTAGCCTTGTTAGTAGCCCTAAGAAACAAAGACAGTGGTAGAAACGGTTAACGTGCTCAGCTCCTAACCATAAGGTTGGAGGCTCAAGTCCACCCAGAGGCACCTCAAAAGAGAAGCCTAGTGATCCACTTCCCCAAAAATCAGCCATTAAAAACCCTACGGAGACCAGCTCTACTCCGAGACACATGGGGTCCTCTTGAATTGGAACATCTTGAAGGTTCTGGAACAGGAACTACGTGCCAATTCCATGCTGAGCTTTGGCCCCAATGTCGCTGGGGGCTCCCCACTGCCTACAGAATGAGGTTTCTTCTTCTAAGTCCTTCATGACCTGGCTCCGGTTCTAGTATCATCTTCACTGCTGTCTTGCAGGCAGCTGTGGTCCACTGCTCTACTTGACACACACACACATTGACTGTGCTTAACCAGCTCTTCCTTGGCTGACGCTGTGTCCTCCGACTGGAAGGCCCTGCTCCCTGGTTTCTGCACATCCAAATTGTTACTGCCTTAAAACCCAGCATAAATGTCATATACTGTTTATAGTCTTCCCATAGCTAAGGGATCTATTTTATCTGTGCATTCATATTTATGACCCACAGACACCCTGTTGTGTGAGAAAATAAAGGTTGTCTCATAATGAAAATTTTGATTAAGGGATTGACCCCTTATAAAGTTAGTTCCCATCTGACCCTGGTTAACACTAGCACCTACCCTGCCCAAACTTAAACAGTCAGTCTTTTCGTGATGGGAGGCTGTTGCCAGTGTGACGTACATGCAAAGCAAATTGACTGCAAAGTGAAATGGTGAGTCTTGCGAAAGGTGTGGGTTTCATGAAAGTAATGAAAGTGCCGTTGGAGAGTGGTGAAACCTCCTGCTTAATCACTGACATGACAGGTGATCAAGAGAATGTCAACTGGAGAAGAGGACAACACTCCGGAGGGCTTCAGAAAAGGATGAGGTGAGTATCAGAAAGTTAGGAGAAGCCCTTGGAAAACTAATACAGCCCTTAAAAATTTTTGATCAGCCATGAAGGTCTCCATGAGTTGGAGTCAACTTGACGGCAGTGGGTTTTGTTTGGAGTTAACCCAGTGCCGTCAAGTTGGATCCGATTCATGGTGATCCTAGAAGCCAGAGTAGAACTGTCACTAGAGTATTCAAGGAGCCCCTGGTGGATTTGAACTGCCAGCCTCTTGGTTAGCAGTGGTAGCACTTAACCCACTGCACCACTAGGGTTTTGGTTTGGAGTTTATGAAGGTCAAAAGTGAGGAAGGGTGCCTTATGCTGTCATACTGTTTGTCTGACAGCTAATGCAAAATAATACATATTCTCTAATCAACCCAGACGCTCCTTGAATACTCTGGGGGTCAGTTCTACTCTGGCCCCTATGGTTGCCATGAGTAGGATCCAACTCGATGGCACTTGGCTTTGGCAATCAACCCCAGACGCGATTTACATTCATTCTAAAAATTAGTGAAAAGTTGTGAATTTAAATTAAATAGAGCTAAAAACAAAAAACCAAACCCACTACTCTCCAGTAGATTCTGACTCATAGCAACCCTATAAACAGAGTAGAGTGGCCCCATGGAGTTGCCAAGGAGGGCCTGGTGGATTTGAACTGTTGACCTTCTGGCAAGCAGCCATAGCACTCACCAAGACGTCAAGGTTTCCAAATAGAGTTAAAACAAAATTTTAAAAATCCTATAACATTTAGTTCGGTTTTTCCAAACAAAGTCCCCATCACACTGCTTTGACCCATCTTGCTGGTATATGTTGCCATTCAACAGCCTGTCCCCAGAACCAATTATCCTTGAATGACAAGGGTCTCTTGGACCTCTCAGCGGACCTGCATCCTCATGTGGCCCCATCCCTCTGAAGCTTATGTTGTAGCTATTTATGAGACAGTAGGACCTCACCCACCATCCTGAGGCTGGACCTGTGTCTTATTGCTCAATAAGAGATTGCCTTTGGGCAGATTAACTGCAGTGACATCTTAGGTCACCTCTTTGAAGCTATGTGGATGTCATGGATTGAATTGTGTCCTCCCAAAAATATGTGTAGTAATTTGACTGGGCCAGAGTTCCCTGTATCCTGTGATTGCCCTCCATTTGGTGATTTTCTGATGCTATAAATCCTAATCTCCATCTGTGGCTAATAGATAGGATGATTATGTTAAAAGGAGACGAGGGTGGGACTGCTACATCCTTGTTCAGGAAATTTCCCTGGAGTGTGGCTTGTGTCACCCTTTATCCTTTCGTCCTATGAGACATAGAAGGAACGAGCAGCAAGCAGAGAGTTGGGGACCTCACACCACCCAGAAAGCAGCACCAAGGGCAGAGCATGTCTTTCAGACCTGAGGTTCCTGTGCCAAGATGCTTCCTGGACAAAGACTGATACAACACAAGAAACTTCCTCCAGAGCTGACGGAGGGAAAGCCTTCCCCTGGAGCAGACACCTTGAATTCAGGCTTGGAACCTAGTGGACTGTCTAAGAATAAACTTTCCCTTGTTAAAGCTGTCCACCCGTGGTACTCTGCTAGAGCAGCACTCGCTGACTGTAACAGTGACTTTGAATGGCTTCATGACTCTTTCTACACCAGAGTTCCCCATCTATAAAACAGAAACAATGAAAGTGTTACCTCACAAGATTGTTTTAAAGATTAAGTTAAAGACATAAAACTGCTTGGAATAATACCTAGTCTGTGTTAGTTTCTCACTACAGAACTGTATTCTTTCTGTTCCCTGAAATATCTCAGGGGAAACAACTTTTACCACATGCTTAATTTTCTCCCTTGTGGAGATATGAGACTTCTCTCATCTTTCTTCACCCTCCTCTTCCTCACTTGCAGGAAATACGACTTTTTCTGAGTAAAGGTTTTGGGAAGCAGAATCTGGGCACAATGGGCTTGACTCAGCTTTTTCATTTTTCCCCTTGGGAGCCAGGCTGCTCACTGCCTAGGGGTACAGACCCTGCACTTGTGTGGAAGTCTGAGGTCATTCAGCACATTCTGTAACTGGACACATTTGACAAGCTCACTTGCTCCCACTCTCAGCCACATCTTATAGGCAAATCTTCATCAGTACTAATTGTGATATTTTAGGCTCCATTGGACTTCTTATTGGCCTTGTTTTTTAGTTCATTCAGAACTTAAATGCGGAAAAAGAACCGTTCTTCACTAGGGGAAAAGGGCATCTCCTCTCACATTCCAGATGGGTGCTCAGTTCTTGCAAAAGCTCCAGATTCTAGCGTTGCTTCTCAAAATATTGGTTTTTCAGCTAAGGACTATGATGCAGCAAGGGAAGCGCCTGCTGTGTTTGGGTCCACGGAGTCCTATTAACAGATGAGGGGAGCATCTATCAAACATGCTCATGTGTGCACTGTAGGATCATCCAAAGTGAAAAAAATGACACTGAAAATACACTAGCTATTCCCTAAGTGCTTTCTCCAATTGCCATTTGCACTCTGAGACCTGGCGGTTCCAACCCCCTGCTATTGTTCCACAGATACTGGCTCTGAGTTTATGGCACACCACTTACCAACCTTCAGTGGCCAGAAATTGGCTCTGTGAAAGAAAGAGACCCAGGAGAGACTGCACTCCTGCTTGGGGCTTGATAGTTATTGACAATTTGTGTTTTTGAGATTTTCTTCTCTCTGCCAGAACTTTCTTTTCACCTAAACTAGCTGGATTTCTCACCCAGCAGAGGCTACTATTCCTGCTTGCACCATCCGCCCCTGACCTAGCACTCCGCGTTGACAGCTGTCCCCATGCTGGGCTGCGACACATCAGAAACCACGGCTTCTTGTTCCTCAGTGTTTGCATGAACTCCGTCAAGAACCAACAAAAGAGGAAGCTGGAATTTCTTAGTCTCTGTCTCAAATTCTTATAGATGGAATTCTCTCAGCTGACACTGGGGTGGGTGTCTACTCCTGAGACCATCAGCGGGGCAAGAGGGGAGGGTCATCGTGTACAAAAACGACTGTTGGTGGTCTACCACTGTCATCAAGTGTACAGAGAAGAACAATTCCCGAAAGAGGAGTATATAAATATCACTATTCCAATGCTCTCTTAAAAACCAACTCTTCCGTTCCTCCTCTCTTCCCCACACCATTTCCGACACCCATCCTTTTTTATTACTTCTAAACCATCCCAGATACTGGCTTTGTCTCCAGTCAGGCCTCGGCTTCTCGCTGACGTCTTGAAGCCAATTCACACTCCATGAGGGGCCTAAAGAGCGCTAGACACCAGGTGGCCCCTGACCCATCGCTGCTGGAGCTATGTGAAGCTAGGGCCATGTCATCTTCACAGTCCCCTTATCTTTCCTCTCTGCTCATGGGCAGTGTAGGAGCCCTCATGGCACAATGGTTAAGCACTCAGTTGCTAACTAAAAGATTAGAGGTTCAAACCCACCTGGCAGCTCTGTGGGAGAAAGACCTGGTGATGTGCTCCATAAAAGGCTTAGGACGGGAAGACTCGGCATCTCCCTCCAGCAGACCGCGTGAGCCTCATTGCTCCACAGAGGCATGGGGAATTCTTCCACTTCCATTTCCAGAAACCTGATGAATCTCAGAGAGGAGGGGAGGCAGGCACTGATAAGTCAATTTTACAAGTAAGTTAAGGCATAATAGTCCCCCATGCACAGCCAGGGTCTCTTCAAGCCTGAGTGGCTGTGACCTGGGACCAGCATGTTGTTGCATCCATCCAGGCCCTCACAAGTCACTTCAGATTCACAGGCAGCTGCATCGTCTCTGGAGGGAAGCGAGGGAAATAACACCTCAGGATGATTCTATCAAGTGCTGGTCACTGACACAGTGGCCACAGAGGTTGGCACTCAACGACGTGGGCCCCATCACTGAATTTCACAGGTAGGGACCCCCTCCTTTCTGCTCTACCCTGCTTAATCTTTAGGACCTGCTTGTCTCCCTGCTTTATAGCCATTCTTTTCTCTCTCTGCAGACCAACAGACTTTCTCTGCTCTGTCCCAACCATGGCTGATGACAATTGTCCCTTGAGGGACTACTTCGTCCACCAAATCCTCCGTTCTCTGGGATGACCCCTAAGACTCAGGGCTGAGCCCCCTATTAACAATTTCGCCCTCATGACATCTCTGCCGTAGCTGACTGTCCCAGGGGCAACCAGCTGATCTAAGCTGAGCCAGTCTCCTCTGAATGTGAATTCTGAAAGAAGAGACAAATCACTAGAGAAGTTGGTGTGGAGTCCTGCTGGCTGCAACCCAGGAGAGCTTATCACTCTCATCAAGTGTGAGTCATTGACCTGGTGGCCAAGGAGGGTGGAAGTGCCTGCTTCTTCTCCTTCCTTCATTGACTGAAATCATTATTACTATTAACGTTACTGTTTTTATTAAATCTTTGCTTCGATGAGCCAGGGTTAGAGTCTGTCACAGGGCAACAGCAAAACTCTGAAGCCAACTGGATCATCTTCTTCGTGTCTCTCTTCCAGATTCCCTGGAGAGACAATTGGACTGGCTTGAACTGCCCTCTAGAATGGTTTCTCTTGGGTCAGTGTCCATCCCATGGCAATCAGCTGTGGTTGGAGAGCATAGGGTTCCTTAGAAACTTGGCTGTAGCAGCAGCCCACTCTTGAGAGTATGGGGGACAAGGCAGGCTGAGGCAGGAAGACATCTTTCCAGGTGGGCTGGGAAGGACCCCACAAAGGGTCTCCTACAGTGAAATTGGGCAGAGGAGGGGGAGCCTGGCACAGCTGAGGAGAATAAGGGATCTGCTCTGGCTTAGGCCAAGGGCTTGTGATGAAGCACTGGGAGTTTGGCTCAACTGATCCTTATAAAGTCTTCCTGAAGATACGAAGAAAGGTGTTCTGGAATTATAACACTATCAGCTGGGCAACTCTGCCAACGCCGGAGCCTGGATGTCTTGCAGACTACAGAGACCTGTGATTTAAGGTAAAGGATAGCAGGGCTGATGGGTACGTTTCCATGAGAAATAACTTATTGGTTATTCAGAAATCTGTCCAAAGCTGTGAGTCTAATTAGCTTTAATATCCTCTCTGCAGCAGGACCTAGTGAGAAAACACAGACACACGCAGGAAAACACATTTGGTTAATTAGCTTTGTGAAAACAGTGCTCCTCCCTGGCTCTGGCTTCAGGGTCTCCTCACTAGGCAACCAAAGCCACCAGGCACTGTCTTTCTGACAGTGATAGCTGGCTCCAAGGAGCCCTACCTGCCTCCTCCAGGGCCCAAAGGAGGCATCTGGCCCAGAGGAGAGGCTGTGAGCTGGCGGCAGCTGCTCGTTGTCTCCAAGATCACCCTGGCTGACATCCTGGGAGGGCGACTGGGGAGCAGCTAGTAGGGTCCCCACCTTTTATTTGACCATTTTCAATGTCAGTGCTTTACTACACAGGTGGCGTCCAGGTGGCACAGAGGTGAAGGGCTTGGCTGCTAATCCAAAGGTCAAGAGTTGAAAGCCACCAACTGCTCCTTGGAAATCCTATAGTGACGTTCTACTCTGTCCTATAGGCCGCTGTGAGTCGGAATCTACTTAACGGCAATGGTATAAGTTAATGGTAGTGTACAAGTAACCGATACTCACTGCAGAAAAATCAGAGACCCCAGATAATTTTTAAAAAAGCAGAACAAATGAATCCTTAATTTTATCAGAGATGAGCATGGTAAGCATTTGGTTCAGAATTTTCTCACTCCTTGAGGTTTTTTCCTTCTTCTACATGTTCATTTGTAAGCATAATGGAAATACATTCTATGTAGTTTATGATACACAATCTCTACATACATATGTGTATGAATATCAGATTAGTTGACATGCAGTCAATTCTGACTCAGGTGACCCCACGTGTGTCAGAGTACAACTGTACTCTGTACGGTTTTCAGTCATTGATTCTTTAGAAGTAGATCACCAGGCCTTTCTTCCTAGGCACCTCTGAGTGGACTCAAACCTCCAACCTTTTGGTTAGAGGGTAAGTGTGTTAATCATTTGTACCACACAGAGACTAAACACACACACACACATATGTGCATACATACTCACACACGCGGACACATGCACATTGTTAGACAATTTTGAGGACTTCATTTTAACCCATTGTATGGATGTACCATTGTGGGAAGCACTATCACATAACTAGCCAGTCACCCAGTGCTGGACGCTCAAATTGCCTTCAATATTTTGCTATCGTAAACAATGTTACGTTGCACCCTTAAAGTGGAGTATTCACATAGGGCCTTAGTTATTTCTTAGGATAAATTCCTTGTGCAGAATAATTGAGAGCAGTCTTAGTTTGCGAATGTGGAAACTGGGGCCCAGTCAAGAAATGTGAATTTCCCAGGCTTCCACAGGCACAATCTAACCAATAGTCAGAGTAGCACATAGCAAACACGAGCAATGCATGTTTTCAAGCTCTATTTCTACACTTCAGGAGCTAAAACCTTCATTCCTTCCTGAACAGACACCCTGCTGTGCTGGCCCTCCCCGGTCACCCGAGGTGCTACCCAGTGGTGGTCCTGCAGCCTTTAGGAGGCTGTTTGTATGCCAGGGTTTATTTGATTAATTGGCTCTTGAGGAAGTGTTGATGGGTAATAAAAATCAAACCCGCTGCCACTGAGTTGATTCCAACCCATGGTGACCCTATAGACAGAGCAGAACTGCTCTGTAGAGTTTCTGGCAGGGCACCTGGCAGATTCAAACTGCCAACTTTTCAGTTAGCAGACATAGCATGTAACCACTACACCACCAGGGTATATAGGTAATAAAGTCTAAATAATTCTCTAGAACAGATGACATTGACCAACAATTCCAATTGTTGGTAGGTGACAAGATAAGCAAACCCAGGTATTTGGTATCTGGAATTTCAAGAGCATTTACAGTGACTGTGGAGTTCAGGCTCCATAAATGTTAAAAAAGAAAGAAGGAAAGAAGGAAGCTGGGAGAGAGGGAAGACAAGGGAAAGAGGAAAATCTGGAGGCCAACTCTCCTGCTCGCTGGTCTTTGTTTGCCTACATTTGACTCTACTATTGCTCATCCTTCCCCCAAGCTTGGTTAAAACGGGTTTTCCCAAGCAGAGGTTGAGCAGATACTTGCACACCAGTGTTCATTCCAACATGAGACCCAATAGCCAAATGCTGAAAACAACCCAAGTGTCCCTCACCAGACAAATGGATAAACAAACTGTGGTCCCCACATGCAATAGAGTACAGCTCAGCCTTGAAGAGAAACTGAATCCTGATGTCTGCTCTGACCCGGCTGAAGCTTGAAAACATTCCACTGAGTAAAAGAAGTCAGACACAAAATACAGAATAGGCAAGTGCACCAAGAAACAGTTGATTAGTGGTTGGGAGGAGGAGGAGGAAGAAATAGGTGAATTTACTGTTGAAGAGGCTCCGAATTTCTGTTCGGGGTGAGAAAATAGTTTTTGAACTAGATACTGGTGATGGTTGCACAACATGGTGAATTTAATTCATGCCACTGTGCTGAACACTTAAAAATAGTTAAAATGCCGTTTTATTTTTAACTAGCCAAAAAAATGGTGATTCAAACTGACCCACAGGCACCTGAAAAGCCCAGCAATCTTCTTCCAAAAGTTCACAGCCATGAAAACTATATGAAACAATTCTACTCTGCACACATGGGGTCTCCAGGAGTCAGAAATGACTCAGAGACAACCAATGATAACACATCTTTACCACAATAAGATTATTTTTTAAAATAGGGAGGAGGGACAGCATTCCAAGCAGCGAAGAGAGAGAGACTCGGCTCTGTTCTCTCACCCAATTTCTGGATTCATTAGCCACAGGCATGGAGGGGCAGGCTGATTTATTGGGCTCCGCACCACCATCATTTAAAGCTGCGTGATGAATTGGGACGGTAATGCATGGAAGGCAAAGCACCAACGCAGTGTGGTACTCAGCTTGGAGAACTGATGGAGACAGTATTATGAATCTGAAGGAGAGCAGAGAAAGTTGATATGAACAGGAGGGAAATTGGGGCTGGAGGACTGGCTCTTGGGACAGGCTTTGTACCCTAGCACCCCACGCCAGCACTTGCTGGTTAAAGGGTGCCAAACCTCCCAGGCATCTTTGGGTTTGGATGACACTGAGTGGGGACAACTTTGCAGTCACAGCCTTGGTTCAGCACAGTTCAGGGTTGACTTAGCACCAGCCTGTGGGGTGGCCCACCCCGAGGCCCACAGAAGGGCCCTATAGTGCCTGACTTCCAGACTACTCCATAGACTGTGGCCCCCTGGAGAACAGACACTGGTGCTTCTCAACAGTGAACCCCAATAAGTAACCACCATGACTGGGAAACAATCTGTGCTCAGTAGGAGTTTATTACATAAACAAATAATTCATATTCCTTTCAGTTACTCCATAAATACAGACTTCAACCACATACAAAATATCTGAAGGACAAAACAGAGTGTGGCAGTTCCACAGGAAAGTACTACACATACGTACACACACATAATCACTGCCATTGAGTTGATTTCAACTCATAGTGACTCTACGCGCCACTTCAGAGAACAGAGAGAGAAATTACACAAGAGGGTCTATGGGAACCTCGTGGGGGAAGTGTCATCTAAGGAGGGGCTGTAAAGGGTGGGTGGGATCTCCCTCAGTGGGACTGAGGACGCAGGGTGTTCTGAGGTGGGGAGAGGGCTTGAGCTCAACCTTGGCCTTGAATCTGGGGTATCCAGTAAAACTGATGGAGAAACAGGAGGAAGGTGACAGACCTGCATGTGACAAACAGGACAGATTGTGGGAAGTTGAGACCCTCTCCTCAAATTGATATGTATGATGTTGGGAAGAATGAGAATCCCAAAAAGTTTAATGGTGCTCTTGTGGAACCGGTACATAAACCAAGAGGCAGTCATTCAAACAGACCAAGGGGACACTGCACGGTTTAAAGTCAGGAAAGGTGTGCATAAGGGTTGTGTCTGTCACTGCACTCAATCTGTATACTGAGCAAGTAATCTGAAATTCTGGGCTATATGAAGAACAAGGTCTCAGGGTCGGAGGGAGACTCACTAACAACCGACAAAATGCAGACGACAGCACCTTGCTGCGAGGGAAGGGGACCCGAAGCACTTACTGATGAAGATCAAAGACTACAGCCTTCAGCATGGACTACACTTCAGTGTAGAGAAAATCACAAAAGTCTTCCCAACTGGACCTCCCAAACTGAAGCAACATCATGATAAACAGAGAAAGGACTGAAGTTGTCAAGGATTTCATTTCTCTTGGTTCTACAATCAATGCCTGTGGAAGCAGCAGTCAAGAAATGAAATGACACATCTGTACATACCTGTATACACACATGCTGTCACAAGGATGCTTACAGAGACGTAAGGGTACAGATATATGTGGGTATAGATATGTACGGGTATTGTAGCTTACAAAGAACTCTGTAAGATAGTTTAATGTAGTTGCCTCCATTTTACAGATAGGGAAACTGAGGCTTACTGTTTAATTGACTTGCATGAGAACACAGGGATCCAAATAGTCTGACTGAGTCTATCGCCATGTAGACCACATCATACAATATGTAGCAACCATGTCCTTGAAATAGGCAGAGCGAAATCAAAGGCTAGATCCTGAACGTAACCTACACCATTTGCTTTCCTTATGAACTTATTCTCGGCACTGAGTAAAATTCTGTTAAACCTTCACTAATGATTAATGTCCTTTCAGACTGTAAAGGATAAATAATACCATTCTGAGTCCATAATGGTAGAAAGTGGTCAGCATGCCTGAAACGCAACCATTGTGCCCACACAAAAGGAAAATGGACTCAGAACCCTTATCCCAATCCCCTCTCATCTCCCTGTTGGTAGTTACTTTTCAGGCTGGCTGCCCAGAACCATGCCGACAAGAAGCTTGGGTGACTGCCAGATGACTCCCCCCCATAACAAGTCCTGCCTAAGAACCAAGGAACTAAAAACTCTGGATACACAACCCGGTGTGGGAGCCAGGAATCTGATCCCCACATCCATGTCAAGTCTCGGCCCCACCCCCTTTTTAACACGCATGCTTATTTCCCAGAAATTTAGTGAATAATTCCTCTTTTGCTATGAAGTACAAAACTTCTCAAAACTCTTTGTGTTCGTCATGTATCCACTTATAACAAAGCCCTTACTACTTACCTCACTCAAGAATCAGCTCTGTGGTAGACGTCTCCAACCTATGAATTACGGTAACATCTTCTGCAGGACAGGAGCAGCAGCAGGCAAGCTGAAGAGTGTAGCTCACTGTCCATCACATCAGCCACCCCGCAGCTGCAAATGGGGGTGCCACATCAGCTCTAACTCAAACATCGTCGCCTCTTGCTCCCGCTAGTACAGACCAGGTCCTCTGCCATTCTATTCTGCCCAGGACCCTCCCATGAACAAAAGTCACAGTTACTATCCGTTACAAGAACCACGTCTGTTCTATGGTAGCCCTGTGGTCAGCATCCTCTGCTCTAGAAGGTATATGAGGAGGCCTCCCTGCTGATAGTCCAACCCCTCCTGGTCACCCTCGCCAGTTTCGGGTCAGCCTTGGGCTCCAGGAGCCTGCTTTGTGTCCTGGCCTCAGAGGCTCGTGTTCCCCTGGACCTCCTCCCCACAGCTCAGACCAAAGTTCCTGGGCTGGAGGACGTGCTTCGAGACACTAACCATACTCTTCTCCTCTTCACCCTTTTCTCTTCCTCTTCCTCCTCTTCCTCTTTCTCTTCCTGAGCTTACCGTACCACAAACAAATTGGCTCTCACAGTGCATCTCATCCCATCTTCCCAGAGTCTGGGTTCTAGTAGTGGACACAAGGATTTTAGTTCTAGTCGTGGACACAAGGATTTTGGATTTGTCTGTGTGTGCATCTGTACTTTTGTGTGTTGTAAATAGATATTTACACACATTCCACAACACCAAATACCAATACCACAATATTACTTTAAAAGCTATGTTTAAGTTGACTGTTAGTTGGGACACAACGCCTCCTGAGAACAGTGTTGTAATTAGTGGCCAGGTCCTCAGACCAACTGAAGCCCATTCATCTGTAACCACTGAACCGCATGTAGTCCTTCCTTCAGCCCCTCCTGGGATGAAGGGGCTGGGGTGAGCAGCAAGGAGGAACAGGAGGAGGTAGAAGATGATGCCCTTCCTTGAAACCACATCCCTGTCCAGCCACAACTCACACCTCTCACTCTCTCATGGCAAAACCTGAACATCTGCTCTGCACCCTTCGAAGCAATTTTGGAACTTTTTCTGGAGTGGCTGTTGCACCTGGTGGCAAGGTGGGAAGTTTGCAAACTTAACTGTATAGTTGTCTGTGACAGAATTTTTAGCCAGTAGACAAATAACTGTGTTAGAACACCCTCCCTACTCACCTGTTCTGGACCCCAGTGACTTTTTAGTTTACCTGAAGATAAAGGAAATATTGAAATGAAGACATTTGGAGACATTCAGGACATCAAAAGTAATACGACGACAGCTCTGATGGCCGTTCAGACAGAGCTTCCAAATTGCTTTGAAAGGTGGACTAGGTGCTGGCCTCAGTGCATAGCTTCCCAAGGGGAGTACTTCGAAAGTGACTACAGTGATATCTGCCAATGAGACAGGTAGCACTTTTCCTTGGATCAGTTCATGACCTTAATCGTCAGACCTCCTATCCTAATCTTTGACTTCTCTGTCTTGCCATGTGATTTGCTTGGGCCAACGGAGTACTAGCTTTTGTGCTGCAACCAGTTTGCATGAGTGGGCTTGTTCTCTTGCACCTCTGCCATCACCAAGAAAAGGTCCCTCCCAGTCCCAGAAGAAAGACGAGAGACACGTGGAGCAGACTGAATGGCCGGTTGAGCCAGTTGGATGAGCCAATCTCCAGATGAGCCACAGGATTGTAAGCTAAATATGTGCTCACTGTCACACATGACTGAGGTCTAAGGGTTATTCGCTATGTGACCTTCCATGGAACTGCACTCAATTCCTACCTCACCTGCTGCCCATTCCAAATTTCATTTTTGACCTCTCTCACCAGAGCTCTCTATCTCAAGAAGCTCTAGGGCCCTGTATCTTTATCCATCTTCTTTATCCATCTTCTGCCCCTAAGTGAGTTCCTTTTGTGCATCAGATACTCTCCTGATGCTGTGACACCCAAACCTATGGCCCTGATATCTACCCCAAACTGCAGATTGGTGCAGCCCACCCTGCTGTCTACTCCAATACCTAAGATGGCCCAAAGGGAACTACTGTCCCTCCCCCTCCCCCACCATATTCCCTACCCAAATTTCCCACGCCCAAGTTTGCTCCATCTCATAAATGGACTCTTCCAGTTGCTCAGGCCCCAAGCCTGGAAGTCATCCTTTCTCTCTCTCTTCTGTCCCACCCACATTCAATTCGCCATCGTTCTATGGTCTGTCCTTGCAGGATCTACTGCAAGTCAGACCCCTCCTCGCTAGTGCCACCGCTACAAGCCTGTGCAAGTCACCACCGTCTCTTCTGCCCACTTAGCCTTCACCCTTGCCTGCCTCCAACCTGTGTTTTTTAGAGCACATGTCACATCTGTCCTATCTAGCTTTCATGACCTGACGAGAAGATTGGCCTGTACTGCCATCCTTTCTGCAGAATGCATGTATGTGTGTTTTGTGGAGGAAAGAGCATGGTGTGTGTGTGTGTGTGTGTGTCTGTGTGTGTGTGTGTGTAGGAACATACACAGTGTGTGTGTGTCACGTGGAGGAATATGCGCAGTGTGTGTGCTGTGTTATGGTGTATGAGGTGTGTGTGTTCACATGTATACAGTGTATGCACCCACATGATTGTGATATGTGTGAATGTCTGGTCTGGTGTGTGGTGGTGCAGTATATTCTTGTGTATGGTGTGTGCGTGTACCGTGCATATACAAATGTGTGTTGGCCTGTGCGTGGGTGTCATGTACAGTATGGGGAGGGGGCAGGGGTGAAGTGGTCACCCCAGGGAGGCCGGTACTGGCTGAGTGATGCCTTTTGCATGTGGCAGTCATTTGTAATATTTGTAATTGCCGCCAGCTTTTGTGAGTTAGAAACGCCTGGAATAGAAAAAGGTGGGAGGGAAAGGAAAATTAATGACACAAATAACCTGGTCCCTATGAATATTTGTTTTGCTCATTTCAGTTTGTTTAGTTCTTAAGAGCTCTGAAAAGCAAAGCCAAACAGGCTCAATTAGGTGCTTAATAAACACTCTCTGATGAAGACAAATGGCGGCGGTGCTAACAGGACTGCGCTCCTCTGAGCCTCCCGCTTCTGGGCTCCCAGCTCTTGGTGCCAGTTACTCGTCACCAAGTCACTGGGCCTCAGCTTCCCCACCAGGGGTGCCCCCGGGGCCTCCCATGTCCCTTCATCATTGGATGGTCTCCCTCAGTTCAGGTGGCAGCGCCAAACAGGAGCTCTGTGACCTGCTGACTCCAACAACAGGTCAGAATGCTAGTGAGGAAGCTGCAATCCACAGTGTGGCCTGACGTAGACCACCCCCGCAGGTGTCTCCCACTCCTCACAGACTCTGCACCCATATACTTCACACAGAGCCCAACATTTTAAAATGCCTTTAAAAAAATGTTCATTTCCTGAGACCCCAGAGATGACACCATCTGCCTATGAACAATTGATGTTTGACAAAGGCCCTCAGACATTAAACTGGGGTAAAAACAGTCTCTTCAACAAATGGTGCTGGCAAAATTGGATGTCCATCTGCAAGAAACTGAAACAAGATTCATATCTTATACCTTATACAAAAACCAACTCCAACTAGATAAAAGACCTAAATATCAAACCTAAAATGATAAAGATCATCAAAGAAAAGATAGGAACAACAATGGAAGTTTTAATACACAACGTGGACAGACTCCAAAATCTGTCAAACAAACCACAATCATCAGAAGAGAAAATAGATAAATGGGAACTATTAAGAATCAAACACTTTTGTTCATCCGAAGACTTTATTAATAGAATTAAAAGAACACCTACAGAACGGGAAAAAATATTTGGCAACTCTATGTCAGACCAACGCCTGATCTCCATAATCTATAAGATACTATAAAATATCAAGAAGAAGATAAATCATCCAATTAAGCGATGGGCAGAGGAGATGGACAGACATTTCACTAAAGAGGAGATCCAGGCAGTCAAAAAACACATGCAGACATGTTCACGATCTTTAGTTATTAAAGAAATTCAAATCAAGACAACAATGAGATACCATCTCACCCCAACAAGGCTGGCTATGATTCAAAAAACACAAAACAACAAATGCTGGAGAGGCTGTGGAGAAAGTGGAACCCTCCTACACTGTTGGTGGGGTTGCAAAATGGTCCAGCCTCTTTGGAAAGCAATCTGGTGCTTCCTTAAAAAAATGGATATTGATATGCCATTTGACCCAGTAATTCCACTACTTGGAATATATCCTGCAGAATCAAGGCCTTTCACACCAACGGACACATGCACAAGAATGTTTGTTGCAGCATAGTCCATGATCGCAAAAAGATGGAATCAACCCAGATGCCCAATAACAGAAGAATGGATAGGTAAACTACGGCATATATACTCAATGGAGCACTACACAATGATAAAGAATAACGATGACTCCAGGAAACATCCCATGACCTGGTTTCAACTGGAAGACGTTATGTCTGAGTGAAAGTAGTCAGCAACAAAAGGACAAATATTGTATGAGACCTCTAAGATAAGATCTCAAAAACAGACTTGTGTATAGAAGAAAAGACTCTTTGACAGCTGAAAGGAAGGGGAAGGAGGGAGGGAGAGGGGAGAGGGTTTAGATTAGATAGTTGCTAGGAATCTGGTTGGGTGAAATCGGTGATAGCACACATTAGAAACAAGAACAATATTAAGTGGACTTAAGCATAACATGAGTCCTCCTTCCATCTTAACCCAATATTGCAAGGATAGAGTAGATGGCGCAGGGTGTGGGGAACCATGCTCTTAGGCGAATTCCAGGCCAATAGGCACAACTAGCGTTTTGCTAAGAGGGCTCTCTGCACCCCACGTTGGTGAGTGGCGTCTGGGGTCTTAAAAGCTGCCAAGCTGCCATCTGAGGGCACAGCAAATGGTCCCAACTCAGCAGGAACAGATGGTCACCTTGGACCAAAACGACAGGACAAAGACAACCCAGAAGATAAAGAGACCCACATCAGTGAGTGCATCGTCAACTTGGGACCAGAAGAACCGGATGGTGCCTGGCCATCACCAGTGATAGCCGCAATGGAGCTCACTAAGTTGAGTCTCACTGGCAACACAAGAATAAAAAGGAGTGCACCCTGAGATCCCCATTAAAAGACCTCAATTGATGGTCCAGCAGTTTCGGGGTTCCCCTGGGAGCATGGCCCCTCACCCTGATGCTGCCCTTGACCATAAATCATAACGAATGTCCACTCTTCCGACAGGAATGGATTGGACTTTGTGATGCAGAGTGACCATATATTGTATGTACTTTATGGTTCTATACATCTACAGGATGTCATCCTGCTGACCTCTGGCTGGAGGAAGGAGAGGGGGTGGAGAGGAGGGCAAAGGAGACTGTTGGGAGAATGAGACATGTATGGAGCAGAGAGGAATAGTGTGCTGTCACCGAGCAGGGAGAGCAGTGGAAGCTGCATATAGGTAGGCATGTAAATTTATATGGGAATGTACATTTTCACTCAGTTATATTAAATTTTTTTAAAAAGTGTTCATTTCTGCATCAGCAGCTGGAGCAAAATGCACCTGCCTAATTCCATCTGCCTCTCTGCTGGCTCTTGTCCCTCCAGCCTTTGCCACGGTCTCCCAAACAGATGGGATCTTCGCTGCCTCGGCTTCCCTCTGCCTCATCTTCTAGTGGCTCTGGGTATCACTGTTGCAGAGCCTTCCCTGACCACTGTATCTAAATTAGTCCCACCCACCAACGCATTACTTCTCCCTTAAACCCTGCTGTCTGTCGATTCTGGTTCCCAGGGTCAGAGAACTGTGTGCCACAGGGTTTTCAGTAGCGGATTTTTTACAAGACCACCAGCCTTCCTTGGGGTGAGCTCAAATCCCAGCCTTTCAGCTAGCCTCTGAGCACATTACTGTTTACACCACCTGGGGACTTCTCTTTACCTTGCTCTGTTTATCCTCATGCTGCCTACCATACCCAGAGATCACAGTGTATATTTAGTTGTTCAGTGATCTCTAATCTCTAGAATGTCAGCTCCCTGGGGGCAGGGACTTTGTCTCTTGTTTATGTTAATTTAAACTCCAGGTTTGAATTGTATTTGACACCTAAAAATGAGTTACTATGAGCCAGGAACAAAGGAGGGAGTAAGAGAAGGAAAGAGTTCACTGAGAGAGTACATTTTAAATGAGATATGAAGTAGTTGGTCTATAAGGTCCCTGAAGCATACAAATGGTTTGTGTTCAACTACTAACCTCAAGGTTGGTGGTTCACACACACCCAAAGATGCCTCAGAAGAAAGGCCCGGTAATCTGCTTCCCTAAAGATCACAGCCTGGAAAATCCTATGAAGCAGTTTTGCTCTGTAACACGTGGGGTCACCCCCAGTGGGATCTGACTCTACAGCAGTGAGTTCATTTGTTTGTTTTTTCCACTCAAGGTAGATTTTTCTTTTCTCCAAAGAAATGAAGCCCTGTTGGAGCTGTGGGGGTGGGACACTCACCCACAAAATCCTTGGCCCTAAGGAGCTCTTTTGTTGCGAGGAGCCCTACCTACCTGCCAGGTATTGTCCCCACCAGCCCAGTACATTGCAGCCCTGGGAGTTTTTGTTTGCATTTCAAAGAGGATGAGGATTATTAATTACATAGCTGTTGTTCTCCTTGCCTGCCTCTGGAAGCAGCTGTCAGTCCCAGGATGTGTGAGGATCAGGCAGCTATTCATTGTGGCTGCCTCCCCTGCCCTCTGCTGTCAAAGCAGGTCTGACACTTGGACACAGGCTGGCTTTCCATCTACCTTGGCCAGGATCTGAGCTCTGAGTTCTCTGAGTCCTCCCACCTCTCTGTCCCTTGCCCCCAGAGGTGGGCATAGGAGGTAGGTGGTCTATACCAAAGGCGTGGTCCCTGAGAGGCCTGGGGGCTCCTGGTGATAGAGGCAGAGTCAGTGCACGCAGCTGCTAGGATGCAGTCTGAGTGAGGTCCGGTGCAGAGCTCCATGCCCTCCTGGTTCACACCTCAGAGCCCGCGGAGCTGCTGCCTCTTGACCTGGTCTCGCCACCTGCAGCTCCTCCTGTGGGATGCCTCTGTCTCCCCTGTTTTCCCCTCCCCACTTCGCCACATGCTCCACCTTCGTGCCACAACAGAAACACCACAAGTGGATGGCTTTAAAAAGAAAATTTTTATAATGTGACCGTCCAGCAGGCTAAAAGCCAAAATTCAGGGCATCAGTTCCAGGGGAAGGCTTTCTCTGTTCGCTCTGGAGGAAGGTCCTTGTGGTCAACCTTCCCTTGCACTTGGAGCTTCTACAGAGCAAAGACTCCAGATCCTTTCCAAAGGATATGCACTGCTCCTGGCACTGCTTCTTGATGGTGTGATGTCCCCAGTTCTCTGCTAGCTTTCCTTTTCTTCGTATCTCAAGAGATTGCCTCAAGACAGAATGAGAGGTTACACCCCAAGCCCTGCCCCACCTACGCTACTGCCACCCACCCAGCATCGTTAACATGATAGAGGCAGGACTTCCATACAGGAGCATCACACGATACCAGGAATCGTGGCCTAACCAAACTGCTACACATGTTGCTATACACATTTTGGGGAGGAAACAATTCAATCCATGACACCTGGACAGAGGGATTTTCCTAAAACACTCTACCTGTGTGCAGAAGTTCCCATCTGTTGAAAGGATGAAGTCCAAGCTCCTAATGAGGTTCAGATCCATGATTCCAGCCATTTTCTCCCACTTCTCACCTATGTGTGCGTAGGTGGTATGCTTCCCTGTGTGGGCGGCACTTCTAAGAGGAAGAAGAGAAAGGGAAAGGGTTAGAGGAGATGGGTGTTATCGAGTCATTCCTGAGTGCCACACTCCATAGCAAACGTTTCAGCCACATCACTTCATATAATCCCTGTGACCATTTTGTGAGACAGGCACTGTGCCATTTCTCAGATGAAGAAACTGAGGCTCCAGGGGTAAAGATCACACACATGGTGAGAGTAAAGCTGAATAAAGCTGCAGGCCTGTCTGCCTGCAGAGCCTGCACACCTGTAGTTCTGCAGGGAAGGAAGAAGCCTTTGAGAAGTTACAGCATAGGAGACGTGAAGCTTGCAGAAAAGGGAAGACTGAAAAATGGAGTGAGAAGGAAAACAAGAGCAAAAAGAGGTCTTGGAGATGTTTAACAGTGTTTTTCTATATTGGAAAAAGAAAAAAAATTTCCATTGAGTTGTGTCTGATTCATAGCAACCCTCTAGGACAGGGCAGAACTGTCTCATGGGTTTCCAAGGCTATGAGCTTCACAAGAACACGCCGCCACATCTTTCTTCTGCGGCGTGGCTTATGGGTCCACCCGCCAACCTTTCAGTTAGCAGCCGAGTGCTTTCACCGCTGTGCCCTAGGGCAGTTCTACTGTGTCCTTTACAGTTGCTAAAGGTTGGAATCAACTAGACAGCAGCTGGGTTTTCCCACCTGAGTGGGACACTTTGTCAGAATGGTGGGGAACAAAACTCTGAGTGGGGATGCTCTGGGGAGGCAGCTCTGCAAGCTGAGTCCTGGGCAGGTGGAAGTGGCTGATGACACGGCTGTAGGTCTGCCTCTGTGGGGCCAGGCCACCCCAGGCTTGGGGACACCAGAGGCCACTTTGTCACAGGGTTGTGCTCTGGAGGCTGTGCCTGGGATGGGCAGTAGGGGGACTGCCTTTTGTGAGGCACACCCTAATGGATGCTGTGGCACAGTGAGGCAGGCTTCTGGAGCACCTTACAAACATCTCCCAGTGGCAGCAGCACCCAGGCTCCCGGGAACCAGAGGCTTCATCAGAATAACCTGGCTGCAGAGTCACTGCGTGCCCTACTGCCAGAGGCCTTAGGGACAAAGAGGCTCTCGGGCAGTGCCCTCTGAGGCCCGGAGGTCCTGCAGTAGTGCCTCTCATTGCCTGGTCTGGATGGAGACACAACCCCTCTGCCAGGCAGGGTAGCTCTGGTTTTCTGTATTTATTTTCTGCTTTAGTTTTGTCTCCTTTCCCTCCTAAGAAGTTGAAGATTCTTTTCTTTTGACAGATTGTGGAAATGGTTTCCAGGGATGCGAGGTTTCTTCCTCCGGCCCCAGAGGAGGTGGGACACAGTCAGGCACAGATCTCAGGCATGCCAGCTGACAGCTCTGAGCTCTTTAAGCCACATAGCCCATCTGCTTTGGAGAATAGCGATGGAGCCAGCGAGCCACCTTCTTCATGAGTGAAGAGCCAGACTGGCTCCAAGGTGGCGGGGAGCTTGGGACCCCACTCAAGAGAAACAGTTTAAGGTGAAGGAAACAGGAGCAGCTGGGCTCTACCCTGAAGAACATCTCCTGCTTCCCAAGTCACATCTTATATTTGGCGGACAGCTTTGCCAGCTCACCTTTCCCTCTCGTTGATTGCAGTCAAGTCAACTCTGACTCAAAGTGACCCCACATACAATGACCCGGCGCCAGCTTCATGATTGTTGGCATGTTTGAGCCCAGTGTTGAGGCCACTGGGTCACTCCATCTCATGGAGGGTTGTCCTCACTTTTGCTGACCCCTGCTTCACCAAACATGATGTCCTTTTCTAGTGATCGGTCTTTCCTGATGACCTATCGGAAGTAAGCGAACTCAAGTCTCTCCATCCTGGCTTTGAAAGAGCATCCTAGCTGGACTTTCTCCAAGACAGATTTGTTTATTCTTCTGGAAATCTGCAGAATACTCAGTATTCTTCACCAACACCACAGTTCGGTTGCACCAAGTCTTCTGTCTTCCTTTTTCATTTTCCAGCTTTCACATGCGTGTGAGGTGATTGAAAAGACCACGGCTTGGATCGGCACACCTTTGTCATCAAAGGGTCATCTGTCCCTCTTGCAGCCTCTTCAAGCATCAATAATCTAGCTTCTTTTTCGAAAGAGAAAAGAGGGCAGTGGCAGCAGAACTCCAAGGCCAAGGCTCTGGAAGCTGGGGCAGCAGACAGGATTTGTGGGTCCCAGCCTTGGCTGACTGTTAGAGTCACCTGGGATCTACAACTTCACACCCACTGACCAAACACAAACCCAATGCCGTTGAGTAGCTTTCAACTCATGGCAACCGCTTGTATATCAGAGTAGAACTGTGCCCCACAGGGTTTTTAATGTCCCTGTTCTTTGGTAACCCTGGTGACATAGTGCTTAGGTGCTACAGCTGCTAACCAAAAGTTGGCAGTTCCAATTCACCAGGCGCTGCTTGGAAACCACATGGGGCAGTTCTACTCTGTCCTACAAGGTTGCTATGAGTTGGAAGCAAATCAACAGCAGTGGGTTTGGGTTTTGGTAATCTTTTGGAAGTAGATCTTCAGGAGTTTCTACCAAGTCACCTCTGGGTGGACTCCAACCTCCAATCTCTCAGTTAGATGCTGAGTACGTTAGCTGTTTGCACCAGCTACAGACTTCTCATGTCCACTGTGTGACTTGCGGTGATTCTGGGGCACTCACATTGGCCTGTTGTGATCCATAGGGTTTTCAGTGGCTGGTTTATGGAATCAGATTGTCAGGCCTTCCTCCTAGTCCACCTTAGTCTAGAGGCTTCACAGTGGACTCCGTATCAACAGCTTTTTTCCAAGCATGTAGTATTTGTTTATTAAATGTTTTATTGAGGAAGGAAGGGACTAAAGAATTTGGAAGACAGAAACTAACTTTCTCAGTGCATCTCTTATGTGGCAGTTCTGGCAGGTCCTCTGCCTTGAGCTTTGTAGACAGGATTTCACTCTAATGTCCCAATGGCCTTGTATTGAAGCCATGATTATCTTTCTCATTTACGGATTGAAAAGTGAATGAGGAGATCAGTCAGTAAGGGATAAAGCAGTGAGTGAACAGCAATGCCACTTCGCTCTCCTTTCCCATCACACAGAGACAGCTGAAGTTCTCGAATTAGAAAGCATTTTTTAAAAAGTCAGAGAATGGAGACAAACTCATGTCAAAAGCAGATTAAGGCAGGATGGTTTCTGAGCCATTCAGAAAGAAATGGAAATCGCTTTGCAATCCAGAGCCTGTCTTCATAAAGACATTGTTACCATGAGATAGAACCTCTGTTAACTCGGAAATTGGAATAACAGCCTGCTGTGTAGCAGATTCAGGAGATGAGCTCCACGATTCTCACAGCGCCTGCGAAAGTGCTCCTGAACGTTAGCTGGGTCTGCAGGATTCACAGTAAGAAGATCCGGTTTAAGTGTTCTGCTTTACAAAGGAAGAGCCACAGTATGTGATGACTCCGAAAATTTCTTTTTATGTTAATTAGGATTGGAGAACAACTCTAAAATGATGGGACCATGTTGGCCTTTGGTGGCGGGAAGAAGGAAGGCCTTACATATGTTCCACGGGAGTTTCTCTGTTGGGGGGGTGGCTCAGACATTGTGTGGTCCTAGTGGTGGCAGAGGCTGGCCAGGGTGACGGGTTCCAAGTGAACCAAGCAGTAACAGCTGTAATAGTGTTTACTCCAATTTAAAGGCAAATTTGTGAAGAAGGAGGAAAATGCACAAAGCATTTTCCTGAAGCATATTATTATACTTTCTGAAAACTAGTCTGAAGTTATCAGATAAATGTAATTCCTAGAGGGCTAGCTATGGTGTCTCCATATGGTGTCTCCATGTCTTGGAGACATGTGAGGGCTGCCAGTTAAGTTCACAAGCTCATCCTAGGAAAAGTGCTCCACACCTCATGGATGAATGGCACTGTAGTTACCTTTGAAGTACTCCCCTTGGGAAGTTACGCACTGATGCCGGTGTCTAGTCCCCCCTTCAAGGCAATTTTGGAACTCCTTTCTCTGGAATGACCATCAGAGCTGTCGTTATATTACCCTTGATGTCCTGAATGTCATCCAAATGTCTTCCTTTCAGTATTTCCTGTATCTTCACATAAAGAAAAAAGTTACGGGGGGCCAGATCAAGTGAGTAGGGAGGGTGTTCCAATATAGTTATTTGTCTACTGGCTAAAATCTCCCTCAGAGACAACCATACAATTAAGTTCACAAACATGCCACTGTGCCGCTGTGCCACTGTGTGCAGTGCCATTCCAGAAAGAGGTTTTTTTTCTTTTATTTAACATAACTGAGTGAAAATGTACATTCACGTATAAATTTACATGCCCACCTATATGCAGCTTCCACTGCTCCCCCTGTCCGGTGCCTGCACACTATTCCCCTCTGCTCCATACATGTCTCATCCTCCCAACAGTCTCCTTTCCCCTCCTGTCCATCCACTCCCCTTCCTCCAGCCAGAGGTCAGCAAGATGATATCCTATAGATGTATAGAACCACAAAGTGCTTCCAATATATGGTCACTCTGCATTGCCAAGTCCAATCCATTCCTGTCCAAAGAGTGGAGCTTTGTTATAATTTATGGGAAAGGGTAGCATCAGGGCCGGGGGCCATGCTCTCAGAGGAACCCCAAAACTGCTGGACCATCAATTGAGGTCTTTTAGTGGAGATCTCATGATGCACCCCTTTTTATTCTTGTGTTGCCAGTGAGACTCCTCTCTGTGAGCTCCATCGTGGCTATCACTGGTGGTGGCCAGGCACCGTCCGGTTCTTCCGGTCCCAAGTCGATGTAGGCACCCACTCTTGTGGGTCTCTCTAGAGTTTCAAAATTGCTTTGAAGGGTGGATTAGGTGCCAGCATCGGTGCACAGCTTCCCAAGGGGAGGACTTGGAAAGTGACCACAGTGACGTTCAGTAATGAGGTGTGTAGCACTTAAACCAATTAAGTTCACAGACTAGTCAGCCCTCCTATTCCCATGCCTTGTTGCCACGATGCTGAGCAGGTTTTGATACAGACTAGGATAAAATGCCTGGCAACCTGCTTATGAAAACCCCATAAGTCCCAGTGGTCTCATCTGAACTGACTGCAGCGATGGTGCAGGACTGTGTGTGAAGTCACCATGAGGTGACACTCACTTGAGGGCAGCTCACAGACATTACCTCCAGGCTAGAGCATTCTCTGTATTTGCACCGGCTGCAAACAATGGCATACTCTTGTTTTAGCTCCTCTTCTTCTCTGGTATCTCATTTTGTGGGTCCCTTTAGGGGTGCAGTGTGGCACACAGTCACAGTCTCCTGCCTTAGGATACGGCCTGAGTGTTCTCCTGCTTAGCTCCACCCAGTCCCGGAGAAGGGTGCTCAGCATCACTCCCTGATAGTGCATGCGGAAAGACCTTTGGAAGAGGTTCCCACCTCTTATGTAAAAATCCTGCAGCTTCCGGACCCAAGGTAAGCTGTATCTCTGAGAAACAAAAGGAAGACTCCAGAACCAGTGATCAAGACACATGGATGTTTATTTTAGCAGGGCTCACTTACAGGGCAGCCCAGGAACAGTGACTGGCCCAGGCAGCACTCTGCTACTGGTGCCGTACCGCACCAGCTGGGGCTGAGATTTGTTGTTCTTTCTCTTAAGCCCCTTGGCGTCAGCATTCTTACGGACTATTTGTCCGAGTTCAGGTGTTTCTTTTTTTGTTGGCAAAGTATAACTAGACCTTTGTCTGCAGCCCAGTCATGCTGCCCCTGCCCTGGTGCTATAGCCTGAGATCATCTTGAGTTCATCCCCAGCATGCTTGGCGGAACAGCAACATCAGCTCCATCAGAAGAGGGCGTCTAGCTGAATAGCATTACCGTCTGCCACCTTAATCTGGTGTCAGGTTCATTTACGTTCATCTCTCCTGCCTTAGGACCTGGCCACAGGGACCCTGGGTCAGCCACCACTGTGCTGCTGGTGTCAGAGGAGCAGGTCCTCGGGCAAGAAGAGAGTGCCTTAAACGGACCAAGATCTTGTCGTGTCTGCTTTAGACATGAGCTCCTCTAAGCCAGCTGGGGTGGGATTAGCGTCTTCCCATCTCTCAGAGTGCCTCCAATCACAGGCACATTGTGGATGATGGAAGGAAGGAAAGAGGGAAAGAAGGAAGGTGGGAGCGAAGGAGGGAGGGAGGGAGGGGAAGGGAAAAGGCAGGCAGGAAGCCCAGGAATGAAGAGTCCAGGTTATGAGAAGAGAGATCTCCATGGCCACAGATCAAACACAAAACCATAGGAGTGATTAACCCAGCTCCTTTCTTTTTCTCTGACTTCCCGTGGGACAGGGGGGACCCACGCAGACTGAAATATCATTTGCCAGTTTTCACATTATCTTTACCAACAGGATCGCGCTGTCAAGTTGATTCCTAAGCTGTTCATCAAAACCCCCTTTCCCCACCCCTGCCCAACACAGACACCAAAGGGTTATTTTTAAAGGCTCTGTGACCCTTCTCACTAAAACACGCTGTGGAGAGGCTGATGGCTCGTTGGCTGGGCTTGGCTTCACCCCACTCACCCAGCCTCTGGGCTACCAGACGGTGTGGCCCAGAGGCTCAGGCAGCAGACAGAGCCCAGAGTGGCCCTCTCCTTCCAGCCCAGGTTCAAGGGGAGCTCTCTGCTGGAGGCCAAGGCATCCAGCAGAACTAGAGGTGACAGTGCTGACAGCCAGCTGGGGTGGCAGACGGGATGGTTGGCATTCTTCAGTGGTCTTTCCCTTTTTTTCTTCTAACATAAAGTTTTCATGGTGGAGATGTATTTCCCGTATTCTGCATTTTTCCCTCTCCCAAGACAAGTCTCTGGACCATTCCGTGAGCAGATACTGTAATTACAGCTTGGGAGGAAGAGACTTTCTCTTCCCATTGACCTTGTAGCTTCCAGACAGCCTAGGTTTCTGTGGAACAGCTGACCTGGGAAGGAGCTGGAAGAGTGTGCTGCTGGGTTTGCAGGGGCCGGGAGGTGAGGCATCCAGTTGACCTGGAAAGTCCAAAACTGATAAATTACAGCTCTTGGGCCAAATCTAGCCTGGGCCTGTTTCTGTACAGCCAACAAGCTGAGAATTGTTTTCCCATTTTTCCCTTTGCCATCAGGGTGATACCTGATCATGACCACTCCCTGTGTTACAGAGGAGAACTCCTCCTTGGCTGTAATCTTTGTGGAAGCAGGTCACCAGGACTTTCTTCCAAGGCACTGATGAGTGGATTAGAGGTTAGCACAAACTATCGGTACTACCCCGGGACCTTTCATACTGAGGCTGAAAAACATGCAACAGAGAGACATATGTAGTCTGGAGAGCATCAAGTGCTTTTCAGATGGTTTTTTACAGGAAAAGCTTGCCCACCCCAGGTAAGACCACCTGCTAGAGATCATCGAATGTCCCAAGCTCAGAGAAAAAATATAGACTGTGTCTTCAAACAGTCCCATTCTAAGGTTCTAGGTAAACATGAATTTACAGGTTGTAAAACTTCTTGCAGTCAAGTTCTCTGAAAACCTATTAGGAGTCAAGGTGGGTGTTTTAGTCAGCTAGGGCTGCTCTAACAGAAATATCACAAAGTGGATGGCTTTAACAAAGGGAGGTTTATTTTTACATAGTCTGGTAGGCTGCAAGTCCATATTCAGGGTGTCCGCTCCAGGGTAAGGCTTTCCCCTTTGTCGGCTCTGGAGGAAAGTCTAGTATTGCATCAGTCTTTGTTCAGGGAGCATCTTGGCAAAGGAACCTCAGATCTGAAGGACACACTCTTCTCCTGGTGCTGCTTTTTTAGTGGTGCGAGGTTCCCAATTCTCTGCTTTCTTCCGTTTCCTTTTATCTCTTGGAGGATGAAAGAATTAAGGGTGGGGCAAGCCATACTCCAGGAAAACTCCCTTTACAGTGGAGCACGGAGGTGATCTTATACAGGGATTTACAGTGCCACCCTAATCCTTTAACATACAGCATAGGAAAATGGAGGACAGTCATAAGACACTGGGAATCATGACCCAGCCACATGGTTACACATATTTTTCGGGGGATACAATTCAATCCATGACAGTGGCGTTTTGAAGCTGTTTTGCTAGCGGACTCGGGAATATTGGAATGTCGTGTGGTCGCTGATCACCTGGCCCCAGGTTCCCAGCTCAGCCCCTGTAGTCCGGGAAACTGCCTCTCTTAGCACATCCTCCCCGTCAAGCCCCGTGGTCCACAAAGAGGCAATGGAAACGGAAATAAAGGCCAGTTCATTAAAAAAATGCTGGCAACCTGAGATAGATTATGATCTGTCTTGGTGACTTCCACCGTCACCAGAAACACAAGTTTCCATCTCAGAGTTTTGCTGCATTCCTTCTCTCTACTTAGAAGAATGCTGGCAGGGTCTGGGCCAAGGAAGTAGCCCCTGCTCTCTCATCACGCCTCCTGGTTAGAAGGACAAAATAGGAGAGGTCTTTCACTTTACAGGGAGCGCCCTGTTCACCCACTGGGGCTCACTAATACGCTGGGTCTGGACAGCCAGATCGCTGTACCCCCTCTTTTATGGAGTCCCCATGTGGAGAGTGGGAGGGCAAAGGAGGACAGGATGAGAGGGCCCTTGCCTCCCTAGGGACGTCCACCCTCTACATGCTACAACTCCCTCTCAAAATCAACGCAGCTCAGTTGCCTCCACGCCTCAGCCACAGGTCATGCTTATAGCACTGACCAAAATCATTTGTTTAATGCTCTGAGACCCCGGTGTTTTTCCTGGGAGATGTACTCCCTAGTTATACCTGCTAGGAGTTCCAGGTATGGAGGGGCAAAGGAGGAGAAGGTGTCACACATGATGCCATCTGCTGTCTCTACCTTCTTGTCTGCTGCTCCTGCTTCGTGTGGTCTCCCCAACAGATGCCCATGGGACTGCAATCTTCCACAGTCTGGCCCAAGGCTGGTGCCCGTCTGACCACCTCTGGCCCATCAACCTGCTGTACTCACCACCCTCTGCCTGCAAAACTGAGCCAACTGTGAAGTCAGAGGCAGTAGGGTTCACAATGGACCGCCCTAATTTCTGATACCAACTAGAGAGTTCAGGGGTCCCCGAGACCAACTCTCAGTTTCTGTAACTCACGAGAAGGACTCACAGCACTCACTGACCACTGTTCAGTTCACTGCTGCTGCTTATTACAGGGAAAGGACACAGATTAAAATCAGGCAAAGTGAGGCAATCACCGAACTTCCATTAAGCCACCCAAACCCACTGCTGTCAAGTCAATTCTGACTCATAACCACCCGGTAAGGCAGAATAGAACTGCTCCATAGAGTTCTCAAGGAGCACCAGGCAGATTCCAACCGTCGACCTTTTGTTTAGCAGATGCAGCGTTTCACCACTAGCCACCACAGTGGTGATAGTGAAGTCTGTGGAGAAATAAAGGTGAGGATTGAATGGTGTGACGGACACAATGAATGTCGCTGAATTATACGTGTGAAGAATGTTCAAATATTTGGCTTTAAATCAGCCAGAGGTAAGAGTACATAGGAAAGAGTCCAGAAGATTCCCAGTGTCCAGGAAATCCCTCTCCCCATGGAGTCAGGACAGCATTACTGTGCCAGCATCAATATGCAACAACCTACCTGGAATATTGACACCTGGGAAGCTCATTCCAGCCTTGGTGTCCAGAGCGTTATGGCTGTGTTGTCAGGCACAGCTGGCTAGCAGTCTCTACCCCCCAGGGGCTCAAGTTGGTACCAGGAGACCCCAAACCCTCACCCTAAGTCTACACCATGGCTCAGAGCCCCCAGCCTGCATCCCACTGTTACCGTCTAGCTGCCCCTCCATCCCCAGGTAAACAAAGACACTCCTGTCGGTTATGACATCTCAGGATCTAGAAATTGCCTTCCAGAAGCAGAGAACAAAAACCAGACCTCCTTCCAACCATGGTTGAGTTCTTATTACCCACCACGCCACTCTCCACCCAGGAGACAAGTTCCATCCCTTTCTCATGACCAGCTCCTTTAGGACTGTTAGGAACCTAGTGACAGCTGTGTCATGGGTGACCCAGTCCTTTCCTCCCTGGGTCACAGGCATGCAGGGTTGGGTGGAGGCAGCGGGTGGCAGGACCACCCTCACACCACGTCGGCAATGTGTTCAGCTCCTTCCAGCACCCAGGCCTTGCCGCCGAGGCTGCTCCACCTGCCAGGTGTAGCTTCACTCGAGGGATTTCCTTAGCAGGCCTTCTGTCAAGTCGTCCTCCTTCGGGGAATCACACCATCTTGAACCCCAGTTTTGAGGGAGCTTTATGTCTTTTCCACCGACTTCTGGGCTTCAATCAAACCAGAGAATGTACTTGGACATCCATTTTCTTGACCAGAACTTTCCAAGATTCAAGAAGCTCCCTGTCATCCACGACACTTGGAGGTGTCCCACGCAAGGCAGGCAGGAAAACCCTTTGCTGTCTAATTCCACACAGCATCACAAGAGGGTGACGGCAATCCAGCCCAACTTTTCAAGGTGCTTTTCACAAAGAGGTACACTTTTAAATGTACATTTAATGTGTTTTTTCAACATTTCAAAATGTCCCCAGCTACCTGGAACCCGTGCCATGGTTCCACCGGTCACCCCCTCGGCAAGGCCTGGCCTGGGGTTGTCTTGCTTACCTGGTGGGACCGTATCAGAAAGACCACATGGATGACTTTGAAGGGGAAATGTGCTTTCTCATGTTCCAAGGGCAAGATGTCCACTCAGAGTGTTGGCCATGTTGGTTCCTGCTGCAGGGTGCCCTCCTGGTTTCCGGCACCTGCAGCCCATCCTTGGCATTTCTTGTCATGGTCTGTCTTCCCCCGTGTGGGTCTGTCAGTCTGTTCTCCTCTCTTTATAACTCAGACGTGATTACATTGTGAGTCCACTTCATCACTGTGGCAAAATAAACTGTATTTCCAAACAGGTACAGAGATTAGGGTTTCCCATGTATTTTAAGGGGGCACAATTCAGCCCACAATGGGGACCATGGTGGCATAGGTTGAAAGAGCTGTTTCTTCCCTAGTTTTGCTCTGTGCACTTATCCTTTCTGGAACTCAACTCTCATAATCTGTAAAATGGGGATACACCACTCCTGACTGTCTGTGTGGAACCTCAGACATCAAATACAGTGATGTCTGTGAAAAGAGTTCATAAACCACAAGTTATACAACCATAAGGTCTGTATTTCTTGTTTGAGTCTAACAGCAACAGCCACCTGTAATACTATTTTATACTGCTGATTCTCTGGTCCGTAGCCTAGGCTAGAGGTACGCATCAGAATATCCTGAGGAGCTCTAACATACCCTCCTCCCAATTGACAATCTGACCTATCCTGCTGGGGGTTGGAGGAGGATATATTTATTTTTAAAGCCCTCTGTCATGGATTCAATTGTGTTCCCTCCAAAATCTGGGTAGCAATTCTGCTAGGCCAGGATCCCTGGTATTCTGTGATGTCCTCCAGACTGCAGACTCTGCCTCCGTGATGTTAACGTGGGCGGATGGGTAGCAGTTGGGTTGGTGGGGCAGGATTCATGGTGTAAGCTCAGTCTGTGCCTTGAGACAGACACTTGGGCTAAAAGGAAAGAAGCTAGCAGAGAGATTTGGGGACCTCACACCACCAAGGAGCTGTGCCAGGACCTGCCTGCATCCTTCGGAAAGGACCCATGATCCCCGCACCATAGAGGCTTCCTGTCCAGGGGAAAATTGAGGACGAAGACCTTCTTCTGGAGCCCACAGAGAAAGCCTTCCCTTGGAGCTGACACCCCGAATTTGGACCTTCGGCTCGCTGGACTGTGACAAACAAAATTTCTCTCTTTGAAGCCATCCACAAGCGGAATTTCTGTTAGGGCAGGACCAGATGACTAAAACACCCCCAGGCGGTTCCATCACGAACTGCCTTGTCTGTTCCCAGCCTCCCTTCCCCCAAGCTCAGCTCCCCCAAGGAACCCATCAAGAACCAACAGCCCAGAAATGTCCTACACCTTCAGCTAGCTCAAAGTCTTCACCCAGTGCAAGTTCATCAAAACTTCCTGAACAGGAAATGCTGTTAGCCACAACTTCCTTCTCTCTTTTCCTGGCATAGTGTCTTTGGCCCACAGCATGGCTGCTGTCTTCCAAGCCTGATGGGACCATCCGGAGACAGCTGCCTAGTAGAGGCCTGCAGGGCAACAATGGTTTGGCCAAGGTCCCTTCCAACTCAGAAATGTAATGAGATGCATCTTTCCTATAGCCCTTCTGCAAAGTGACAGTGGTTTCCAGGGGGAGATGAAGAGACTCCCTGGAACCAGCAGCCTTTCTGGATCCTAGGGGTCTCTTGGCAAGCAGCTTGAAAGGACACCAGCCCAGATGGGGAGTCCAGACAGGCTTGCCTTGTGGTGAGCCTGGCAAGCCCATGTTCCAAGAGAGCGGCCTTCAGCCAGCAACGAGGGTACTGCTGCCTCCCAGCCTCAGGCAGGAAGAGACAGGAGATAAGAACACCTGGCATTTATTGAGTGCTTTGAGTCCCTGAACCCTCTGGTGTATTCCTCCCAATAACGATATGACCTATCCACTGCCTACAAGGCGAGGTAGATGGCCCGGAAAAAAGAAACAGGCCTTTGCTTGGGTCCCTGATTTTCAACAAAAGACCACGGAGTGTGTCACCTGGAGGTTAGGCCTGTGCCAGACTGGCTGTGATACGTTCAGGTCCAGCACCAGGGCACTGGGTGGAAAGAAGCGAGGGTTCTGTACCCCTGGGGTCCCTGCAGGAGAGGTGGCAAGCACGAGGACAGCTATGGTCCTGTGTTTCAGGTCTTTTGCAGTTGTTGTTGCTGCTGCTTCTGCTGCTGCTGTTGCTGTTGTTGGTTGCCACTGAGTCGGCTCCAGCTCAAGATGACCACATGCGCCACAGAACGAAACACTGCCTGGTTGGTCACGTGTCACCATCAGGATCACTGGTGTCTTCCAGCCCATTGCTGCTGCCATCCTGTCAATCTATGTCACTGAAGGTTTCTATGTTTTTGTGATCCTCAACTTTATCAAACACAATGTCCTTCTCTGGTGACTTGTCTTGCCTGACCACAGGTCCAGAGTAAGCAAGTCTCGGTCTCTCCATCTTCATTTCTAAGGAACTTTCAGGCTGTACTTCCTCCAAGACAGATAGGTTCATTCTCCTGCAAGTCCATGGTACAGTCAATATTCTTTGCCACCGTCACAATTCAAATGCATCATTTCTTCTTCTTCTATTGACAGCTTTTCTGTCTTCCTTTTTCATTGTCCAGCTTTTGCACTGATGAGACTGAAGATGTCATAGCTTAGGTCACACGCACCTTTGGGTATTAGGGTGGAGGGAAGTCGTCAAGATGGGAAGCGGCTGGGTTATCCGAGAAAGTTTCCTGAAAGAGGTGGTGCTGTCACTGAGTGTTCAAGAATTAGGACTTTCTAGCGGGGTCATTAGAAGGGAGCTGCGTTGAGAGGGGACAGGCAGTGGGCACTCAGGTTAAAAGGAACACCCACTTGAAAGGTCTGTCTTGCTCTAACCACCTCTTCTCTTTTCTCTGAGGTCCTGTCATTGAACAAGCTGCAGGACAGGTCCACTCCCCCATGGCCTTGACAATGCACTCTGTGCCCACTTAGAAATCCACCAAAGAAGTAATTACTAAGACTGACTTGGCAAGAACATGACAGAACTCTCAGGAAGAAAACAAATTGCTGCTGTTTTCAGAGAGACCAGACACACTGCCTTCAAGTAAACACATGCACACGGAAAAACACACACACACGGAAAAACACACACAGCCCAGGAACACAATTTATCTTCCAAGCATCCCTATAAAAGAGGCCTCAAATATGCTGGTCATTAACTAGCTCCCACAGGAGTAAAGTGATACTAAGACCCCTGCATCCAGCAGACAGCAGTGGGTGGTTCCGGAGGGCAGGAAGCCCCCTGTTGACTCTGTCCCTGGTCCTGCTCTGCCCTGCAGTCATTCACCCTGGGGGGAGTTCGGGGAGCGTATGAATTTCCTGGGTGGTGTAAACTGTTAAGTGCTTTGCTGCTAACCAAAGGGTTGACAGTTCAAATCCATCCAGAAGAGGCTCAGAAGAAAGACCTGGTGACCTGCTCCAAAAATCAGCCACTGGGAACTGTGTGGAGCACAGCTCTGTATCGACACACTGGGGTTGCCAGGAGTAAAGAGCTGACTTAGTAACAACTGGTTTTTTTAATTAGATGTCTAGGTCTGTCACACAAAGTAGAGTGGCTTAAAACAACAGAACTGTATTCTCTCACATTTCCTGGAGGCTGAAATCAAGGTGTTCTAGGGGTTGGTTTCTTCCAGGAGTGCTGAGGAAGAATGCGTCCCACGCATCTTGCTCATTTCCAGTCAAGGCCAGAGACTCTTGGCGTTTCTTGCCTCGTGGGTGGATCACTCCAATCCCTGCCTCTACCAGCCCCTGGCTTTCTCCCTATGTGCCCATGTCTCCGTGTCTCTGAGTGTCTTCTCTTCCTAAGAAGACACCACTTATTGGATTCAGGGCTCATTCCCGTCCAGTGTAACCTCATCTTAACTGGTAACATCTGCAGCACCTCTAATTCAAGACAAAATAACATTCTGAGGTTCCAGCCAAGATATGGATTTTTTGGAGAGGACACTATTCAACCCAGCACAGGAGAAGACACTTGACGTGACAGCTTAGTTTTTCTGAGGTCTCTCCCTGCCCTCCCCAGTCCACCTTCCTGGGCCGGGATAAGGAACCAGCACAAAAAGAGGCCTACTTTCTCCAGCACAGGCTGTGACAGGGCGTGTCTGCGAGGGCACAGGTCCAGGGGGTGTTAGGTAAGTCAAGTTCAAGAGTGAAACGTGAGCAGTGTTTTCTGGCTGCATGGCTAAAGCTGCATTCCCCAAGAGGCTCCTTGGTTATGAAGTTATTGTTTTGACTGCCGTCCCTCTGCCCCTGCAATCATCTCAGATGGCTCTGAACTTGGGAGGGAAGAGAGAGGTGTTGCCTCCTGACGCTCTCAGTCCTTCCTCACACCTCCTGTGGTCTTGCCTCTCTGGGTCATGACATGTGAGTTCAGGGACTGCTGAAGAAGAATGCAGTCATTTGTCTGAACCAGCTGGCGTCTGCCTGCCAACCCCGGGCGTGAGTCCAACCCTGGGCAGCTGTGGAGAAGGATGAAAGGCGGGCCTTGGCAGGAGCCAAGCGCTGAGTGTGTGCCAACACCATGCGGGCTTCTCCCGTGCCCTCAACCCCCCAACACGCTGCGGGGTAGGGTGGGCAGACCCCACTGCACGGGTGAGGCCTCCTCCTTGAACCCCGAGTAGGCCCTACTGTACAGGGAGGCAGAGAGCACCCTCCCTGCCGCACAGGTGAGGAACCGCTCCTCAGACACTGCCGAGGGAGCCAGCTCCCCACTGTACAGGTGAGCAAGGCCCCTCACAGCTCTGAGGAGGCGGGCTGTGCTCCCCACTGTACGAGTGAAGGACCGCTCCTCAAGCCTCCGTTGAGGCCGAGAGTGTGCTCCTCCCTGTGGAGGTGCAGAAACTCGGAGCCTCTTGCCCGAGTCCTCCATCTGGAAGGTGGGGTGCAGGGTCTCGCTCAGGTCTGTGAGAATTCAAAGCTCTTGACTCACGCCCCTTCCCTGTCCCCTGCAGCTGAGATGAATCTCTGGTTAGCAGGCAGCAGAAGCTGAATCTAAACATTTTGCGGCGTGTTTTTTGTGGTGGAGGGGTCGCCAACATGAGGCTTTGCGGCTTTGCGGAGGCCAGGCTGACGTCCCTCTCAGTTTTCTCAGGCAGACATGCCGGATTATACACTCTATCTCTCTCTCCCGCTCTTCCTGTCTTCCTCCTTCGCCTCCCCCCGCTTCCTTATCCAATTCTCTATCATCGAGTTTGATTTCTCCAGCAGAGAGAATCGCACTCATAATAACACGGCCCGTCTTCTGGAGCTTCAGGCACTTTTATATATTATCTCATTTATCTTCACAGTGGCTCCGTAAGGTGGAGCCTTGACAAGAGATGGTAAAATGTGAGAAGAGAGATGTGAAGAGTCTTTTGTGTTGCTTGGGGCTGCAGCAGGGAAGGACTGGAGTGGGTGGGACAGTGCTTCTTGGGGAGTCACCAGGAGAGGGATACACAGGATGTTAGCATGTTTCATCTAACTCCTCCAACAAGCCCAGAAATGGGTTGTTTCAAAATCAGTACACTAGGGGACCAAAGGGAAGGAAGGAATGAACTCCGTCTAGGGCAGCCTCTCTGAAATGACAGCGTGACATCTGTGCTCAGCCTCAAAAGATTCTTCTCTGCAGACTCCAGAAAGACTATGTCTGTGGCAAAGAAGGGCCAACGTGCTTGGTTCGTTTGGACTCATGGGGCTGGAACGTCAGGTGCTGGTGTGGGGGGCAGGGGGAGGGAGAAGGGGGTGGCTGATGAGATGAATTGGAGGACAAAGGGTTACAGCTTTGAGCATCAGTCTACGGGGAGAGGGGCACAGGAGGGCTGGTGAATAAGGGAGGGTAGGAATCAGAGTTGTGTGACCCAGAGTCCACCCTAATAAGTGGGAATGTGGAGAACAAACCGGAGGAGGAGAGGTTGGATGGGTCTCAAGGGCCAGCTGGGAGGCTCCATGCTGTAGGCTGCGAGGCAGATGAGAGGTGTGGATTAGGGAGGAGTCTGGGGAACAAAGAAGGAAGCCAGAGGCCTCGGGGATTCACTCAGTAAGGTGCCATGGCTTGTGCTGGGTGCTGCAACTGGTGCTAAGGTTTAGGGCACAGCCCTGCCCACGAGGAGCTGGAGACTTGATTAGGAAATGAGGCCAGCAGACAGTAAACCAAGTCAGTGTCCAAGCACCAAGTCCAATCCAAAGAAAATGTGAAACAAAGGGAAGATAGTATAAGCTAGACAAGTACCAGAAATCGGCATGAGAGGGCTGGACGTTGACCTGAAGGCGGGTGGGAAGAGGAGAAGGGAAAGAATTAGGCAAGTGAGTCCCTGGGTGTGCAAATGACTAACTGCTTAGTTACTAACCAATAGGTTGGTGGGTTTAAACCCATCCAGAGGTGTCTAAATTCAGAATTCCAGAACACTTAATTGTGCTCTTAAGGATGGCACTTGGCTTGGCAAGGAATCTGTACAGGGATCAAGAGGCAGTCATGTGAACAGAACAAGAGGACACTGAATGGTTTAAAGTCAGGAAAGGTGTACATCAGTTGTATCCTTTCATCATAACTTTTCAATCTGCGTACCGAGTAAATAATCTGAGGAGCTGGATTATATGAAGAATGAAGCATCAGGACTGGAGGACAACAACCTGGGTTACACAAACCACTTTACTTGCTGAAAGTGAAGAAGATTCGAAACACTTAACTGATGAAAATCAAGAACCACAGCCCTCAGTTTGGATTGTACCTCAACTTAAGAAAATAAAAATCTTAACAACTGGACCACTAAGGAACATCATCATAAATGGAGAAAGGACTGAAGTTGTCAAGGATTTCATTTTTCTTGGCTCCACAATCAACGCCCATGGAGGCAGCAGTCAAGAAATCAAAAGATGCATTGCATTGGGAAAATCTGCTGCAAAGAATCCCTTTAAAGTACAGAAGAGTCAAGATGTCACCTTGAAGACCAAAGCCATGGTATTTTTAATTGCATCATATGCATGTGAAAGCTGGGAAGCACAAAGTAGACAGAAGAATCTATGCCTTTGAATTGTGGTGTTGGAGATTGATGAAGATACTATGAACTGCCGAAAGAATAAACAAATCTGTTCTGGAAGAAGTACAACTAGAGTGCTCCTTGGAAGCAAAGATGGCAAGAATGTGTCTTACAGACTTTGGACATATTGTCAGTCCCTGGAGACAGACACCATGCTTGGTAGAGTGGAGGGTCAATGGAAAAGGGGAAGACCCTTGATTCGACGGATGGACGCGGTGGCAGCAACAACGGGCTTCAGCATAAAAATGACGTTGGACATGGCACAAGACTGGGCAGTGTCTGGTTCTGTTGTGCACAGGGTAGCTACGAGTCAGAACTAACTCACCAGCACCTAACAACAACAACAGAGGAGCCTTAGGAGAAAGCCCATGTCGCAGCCATTAAAAATCGCATGGAGAACAGTACTACTCTGAAACAGAAGGGGTCACTATGAGTGGGAATCAACACTATGGCAACTGGTTTTATGAGTTTGGGGTTTGGGTTAGTTTGTTTATTTTAGACAGGCAAACAGGCGGAAGGCCATTCAGGTGAGAAGGAAGAAAGAGCTTGTGTCAAGGCTTGGAGGAGGTGTGGGGAGCCAGGAAGATCTCCTTCCCTTGAGCATTACATTTGTTCCCCAGGTCCTCTGTTGTCTGGTCGTGATGCACATCCCTCCCTCTGTGGATACCTTGAGCAGAAAATAATGAATGCCATTTTATCACTATCTCTTTTATATGAAAAGGGCATCATGTTTCCCTTTTTGGTGGAAAAGTAAGTGAACCAAGTGGTCATGGGAGGGATCAAGTTCCCTTAGGAGGAGAATGAAAATTTTGTAAGCCATCAAACCTGAATTCCTTCCTTCCTATGACTATCCTCTGGCAAACTCAAGCTACATCTTTACCTCTCATGCCTGGAGTGACTTCAGAAACACCAGCTTCCTTAGAGGGCCCCAGAGATCTTACAACACATCCCTTTCAGGATCTGTGGTATATGTGGTATATCGTCGACTTTTTCCAGCTCTCAGGTTCTTTGGGAATATATGTTTACCACTGAAAGTATTTGCTGCCCTCTACTGGGCACTAGCAACAGCAAAATGGGAAAGAAATGTTAGTTGAAGCAAAATAGCTGGAGTGGGAGGCTTGCAAATGAGTTAGTGTAACCAGGAGGTGCAACTGGGTAAAACTTTTGTTGATTTTGCCTTTTGTAACCCTGGATAAGCCTTGTAAACATATTTATGGTTTCCTGTGTGGAAGGAAGCCCCAGTTTCCTGTGTGGGAATCCTGGTAGATTTGGCTTTGTTTCCTTGTGGTCGTATTTGGAAAGCCAGAGTTTCCCCATATAGCCTCTGTAAAATATCAGCAACCAAGATCCAGAGGTACAGTCTGGAATTTGCTAATTATGAGTTTCCAGACCTTAAACGTTCTGTGACAACCACGTGCTACCAGGTAACATTTCTCAAAATCAGTTTTACTAACCAAACATTTAAACACACTCCATGACAGAAGACGCTTCCATTACTGAAAAAACATGGTATTGAAAAAAAAATCAAAGAGGATAACTACTGTGTCTTGAAAGGCTTATTGTTATCAGATGCTGTCAAGTTGGTTTTGACTCATACCAGCCCCGTGTGGCAGAGTCAAACTGTCCCATACGGTTTTCTAGACTGTGATATTTATAGAAGCTAATTGTCAGGTCTTTCTCCCACAGAGCTACCGTGGGGGTCAAGCTGTCAACCCTTGTGGTAGCAGTTGAGAGTTGAGTGCATAACCAATGCACTACCAAGGCTCCTTTGCAAGATACTAGTCCACAACATTCAGCTGGTGAATGAATGAGCGAAGGTATCAGAGACCCAGCTCCCTTTCTGTCTCCTTTCCACTTCCTCCCCAAGTCACAACCAGCTCACCTCGGTCCCACCTCCCAGCTGGGTAGGACTGAGGAACATGGGGGTGGGGTATATGATGTTTCTATAGTGATTTTTTGTCTCCTTTTCTAGATAACAGCCACCCTCATCGGGTGAAATGGAAACGGCTCTGTGGTCGGGGCCATGGTCTCCTTGTAAGACGCTGTGATCAGGCCTACGCACAACTTGAGTTCATGCAAAAATCCAGTGCCATGATACATGAGAATATACAAATGGAAGGGTATGCCTCACACCCAGGAGATTTCAGCCGGAAGTCTGTGCCTGGTCAAGGATTCTGCATGCTTGTGCGACTGAGGAAGGAAACCCATGCTGATGTTGGACAAATTCTGCTTTGCTTCTGGAACATGTGTCTGCTGATACAAATGGTTAGAGCTGCTGCCCTGCTCCCAGCACCTCCCCAACCAGACACTCCCTCCACATCACAGCACGAGGAGCTTGTCTCACCTCTGTGCCCCCAGGACTTTGCACAGGCACTTAACGAATGCACCTGTGTCGAGGCCGAGCCCTTAATCAAACCCTGAGCTGGGTACCTTAGCCCCTACCATCCCTCACTCTGCCAACAGCCCTGTGAGGTCCATCCATTGACATTTTATGGCTGCGGAAATGGACGTTCTGGTGGATTGTTTGCAATATTGATGATGACGATAATAATACAATCACTGCTGATTCTTACTGAGCATTGATTATGTGACAGGTATCGTCTAAATGCTGTAAACACATTGTCCCTCTTAATTCCCATGACCACCTCAGGAGGCAACCTTGTTGTTAGTTGTTATTGAGTCGGCTGTGACTCATAGTGACCCCACGTACAACAGAATGAAATGTTGCCCTGTCCGGTGCCACCTCATCAGACAATTTGTGATCCACAGGGTTTTAACTGGCTGATTTTTGAAAGTGTATCACCAGGTCTTTCTCCCTAGTCCATCTTAGTCTGGAAACTTCACTGAAGCCTGTTCAGCATCAGAGCAATGCGCAAGCTGCCATTGACTGATGGGTGGTGGCTGCGTATGAGGCACACTGACCAGGACTCAAACCTGGGCTGGTAGATCGGAAGGCAGGGACTGAATCACCAAGGGCCCAGCACCAATAGAAGTTATGACCATTTTAAAGATGAGAAAACTGAGTTAAGGAATCCACCAGCAAGTAAATGAAGAGAACGAATGAAGGGCACTGAAAGGCATCTGCGAACAAAAAACAAGAAGTCCCCCAGGCACGAGTCCCACTCATCCTTGAAGCAGAGGTCAGTGACCCCCCCAAATGCCTATCAATAGGGGGACTGTCTCCTCAAGTGTCACCTCCTCCCCCTGCTCCCCAGGGCAGAGCAGCCACTCAGAGCTGTGGCTCTTCAGATGATAAAGGGCTCTGGGACCCTCTCCAGGAGAAGGGAGTTAATTAGCTCACAGCAAACAGAGCAGGAGCCGAGGTGACAGGCAGTCGATGGCTGGTAAAGGCTAAGCCAGCCCCAGGCAATTCCTTCTCTCTGCTCCAGTCAGCCAGGTCCAAGCCACCACCCAGACTAAAACAGGAGGGGCTCCTGTGAAGTTACTCTTGGCCCACCAGCCCCAACACTGGCTGGATTGCAACCCTCCCCATGTGGGTCCTGTCCTCACCTCCAGGGCACTGTAGTGGCCAGAAGGCCCCCTGCCCAGCTGCTCCAAGGCCTCGGTTGGACTTCTAAGCTTGCCGCGCCTCCCCCGTCCTCTTCAGCTACAAGGGCAGCAGCAACAGCCCGCGTTTTGAAGGAACATAGTCTAGGTTCAAGTCTTGGCTGTTTTCATTTGCTAGCTGTGTGACCCTGACATTTCTTGACCTCTGTGAGCACAGCTTTCTTATTTAAAAAAAAAGAAAAACTACCTACTGCCGTAAGAACTTAACAACACAGCATATACAAATTGCCCAACACAAAGTTACTCAGATCATGTTAGCCCCTTCCCTATCAACAAGAGAGCTAACCTCACCTGCCTCTCCCTACCTTACAGAGACTGGAGCCAGTGCGCTGAGTTACCACATTACAAGCTGCTTGAGGACCTCTTACTTACGCTGGACACAGCTTCCTGGCCGTCCTCACTGGGAGGGCACGACACTGGTTCCCAGCCTGACTTACTGTCCTGCACAGTGATTTCAGCGGCCAGCTCCAGGACAGGGACGACGAGGAGACCACCAACGTCTTAACGCTGCCTGATGGTTGCTGAGACATATCCAGCGCCTCAGAGAGGGGCGAGACCAGCCCTTGTGCCCTTACAGGGAAAGACTTGTCACAGTAGGGTAAGAAGACCAGAGTTCTAGACCACAGGTGAGGCCAGAGAGGTGAACCCACTACCCAGCTGCCACTGAGTCAGTTCCAATTTATGATGACCCTGTGTGTTCAGAGCAGAGCTCTGCTCCATAGGGTTTCTGATGGCTGATTTTTCAGATGCAGATTGCCAGGCTTTTTTTCCAAGACTCTTATGAGTGGGCTTGAACCTCTAACCTTCAGTTAGCAGCCAAGCTCATTAAGTGTTTGCACCACCCAGGAACTGAGAAAAGAGAAAGCCGCTCCAAGGGCCAATCACCCCTAGCAGAGGAGTCAAAACCTGTGGGATTCCCATCATTCTGTGACAGGGGTTGGAGGGTCAGACGGAGGGCTGCAGGAAGGCAGTTAGCAGAGGTATCCCAGCAGGTAACAGACTATATCGGGGCGCATGCCTGCTCATCTGGGCATCTGGGTCTCCCATAGCACCTGGGGTCCAGGGACAAAGACCTAGGAGGCTGTGAAGACAAAGATCATGAACATGGTAGGCACAGCACCATCCGAAGACAGAGTCCCTGTCCTGGAGAGCAAGACAGCTGTGCCAAGAGCCATCCAGCAAAGGTAGGTGGCGGTGGGTGGGCGGGAGGATGGGTAGTCAGGAAGCACAGAGCAAGACCTGGAAAACAAGAGGCCTTGAGGCCAGAGTAGAAGGAGGTCCAAGAAGCTGCCTGTATTTCCTGATTCTCCTTCTAGCAGCCCAGACCTTGACCTTGGGCAAAGGCATTCAACCTTCCCTCTCAGTCTCTATCTCCTCATTAGAAAACCTGAGAAAACAGTACTTATCTGCATCAGTCTCAGACTGTCTTTAAATAATTAACATTTGTGGGAATGTTTTGAACTGCCTCAGATAGGAACTGCTATGAAAGTATTATTATTGTTTTTTAAAAAATAGGATGTTTCAAATCACTGGCTGTGGCTAATGAACTGTTATCCCTGGGGATAGCTGTTTGCTAGCTGATTAATTAGAACTCAATTTTTCAGACTTTTTAATTTACATGTTAATAAATTCAATAATTTTACCCATTTATTGCACCAGATAAGATCCCTTGGGAATAATTCTCATTTACGATAGTAACCTGGGCAAGAAGACTCATAAAGTAGTATTATAAATACCTCTGTATGAAACCATGAAAATTACACTGTGAATACAACAATCCTGCAGGCCTCCAAATTGCCGAACCCACTACCCAGTCAAAACACTGCCGTTAAGTTGAATTAATATTCCTGTAAAGAACCACAATGCTTGCAGAGTCTGATTTGCTGTTTAATTTCTCAGCCCAGCTACACTGACTTTTTCATTTAATCGACTTTGCCTCAGTCTTTACCCAAGGAAAAATATACATAGAAGCAGAGGGCAAATGACAACTGTGTCCCCTTCTTTTCCCTTCTGTTTCTGCCTCCTTCTCCCAAGAGGCGCATCACCTGGGAGGACAGACACAGCCACCAGCCATCAGGGGTCTTGTGCCTCTGCTTAGGAAGCAGAGGAGAGCTGTGTCTCCCACCCACATGAAGGGGCTAGCCTTTCTCTGGATGGAGAGGACTGGAGAAGGAGTCTGCAGGCCAGAGAGGCTCAAAGATTCAGGGAGGGTGGGCTGCCCTCACTTCGCAGGGTTTTATAACAAAACATCACAGAGAGGGTGGCATCAAAGGCCAGAGCTTTGTTGTCTAGGCATTTTGAGGTTGCAAGTCCAAATCAGGGTATGGTTCTGACAGAGAACCTTCCTTGACTTTCCTTGGCCTAAGAGGGCTGTGTCTCCGCATTCCTTGGCCTGCGATGGTCCCTTATGACTCTCCCCTTGGTTGTGTCTATTCTGCTCTTTATGACACCACTCAGCAGAGATTAGCTTTAGGACCCGTGCTACTGCCTGTGACCTCATCAATGTAAAAGAAATTCCCTTTTCCAAATGAGGTGTTATTGATGGATATAGGGGTTAGGACTTCAATGTAACGTTGGAAGGCACACAATTCAACCCATAACAGGGAATCTTCAGGAGGCTGGCTCACAGCCCATCTATAAACTCCTTCCAGCTGGCCACCCAGGGCCTAGGTCAGTCTTGGAGCCCCACAGACATAGAGATCTTACTGGGGATTTTACTAAGTTTGTTAATCTGTCTCAAAGAGATCAGTTCCGGGTTCCTAGGACCCTTTGGAGAGAACCTTGATCTTCCTCTTGACATAACTCTGTCCAGCCTCAAAAACTCTGGAGGAAGCCATAGATAGGCAGACAGACAGACAAACAGGGAGACAAGGAGGCAGGCAAACACACAGGTCAACAGGTCGACAGGCAAACAGGTAGACAAGCAGACAGGTCAACAGGCAGACACGTAGACAGGGAGACAAGTAGATAGGTCAACAGGTGGACAGGCAGACAGGCAGACAAATAGGTAGGTGGACAGGCAGATGGCAGGTGGCTGCCGACGAGTCTGCAGGGGCTCATGGCAAAGCAGAATGAAACATTGCTGGGTCCTGCATCACCTTCAGAATTCCAGCACGTTCGAGTCCATTGTCACGGCTGTGTGCAAATTCGTCTCACCAAGCGTCTCCTCCATGCCAGCCCTCTCCTTCACCAAACACGATGTTCTCCAGGCATTGATCCTCACCCCACAACAGCCTTGGTAGCACAGTGGTTAAAGCACTAGGCTGCTAACTGAAAGCTTGCCAGTTTAAACCCATCAGCCGCTCTTCAAGAGAAAGATGTGGCAGTTGGCTTCCACAAAGATCGCAGCCCTGACAACCCTACAGGACAGCTCAACTCTGTCCTGTAGGGTCATTATGAATTGGAATCGACTCAACAGCAGTGGTTTTGGTTTCAGTGTTGTGTGCAAAGCAAACAGGTCCAACAACATTCTGTTCTGACCCATAGGGTTTTCACTGGCTAATTTTCAGAAGTAGGTCACCAGGCCTTTCTTCCTGGTCTATTAGGTTGAAAGCTCTGGTGAACCCTGTCTGCCATGGACAACCCTGCTGATATTTGAAGTACCAGTCACATGGCTTTCAGCACCACAGCAACATGCAAGCCACTGCCATGTGACAGACATCCTCATTCCTCTTTTCCAGCACTTGGCCTCTGCTTCTGTCCCCTCCTGCCCTCTGTCTCCTGCTCTCACCAACCTGCAGGCTCTCTCCAATAAGTATTGGGGTTTCATTTCACACTCCAAGTAGATCATAATCATCTAATCCACAGTAATGAGGAGCCCAGCACCTCCCGGCGGCCTGTGCTGAGATGGAGACAGCAGCTCCAGGAAAACAAAGCCAGGGCCCACTCCAAACCGTTAACGCTCCAATCGGAGCGTGTTGTGCAACAGTTTTGTAACTACTCCCAGTTATGCTGGTGTTGGGCTAATACTAGAAGGAACTTCACTCTGGGAGCACGGTCCCTGACTGAGGCAAGTGTTTCACGTGGCCATAAGGGCCTAAGGGAGCCCCGTTGGTATGGTACTTCAGACCTCAGCCGCTAACCAAAAGGTCAGCAGTTTGAATCCGCCAGACACGTCTTGGGAACCCTATGGAGCGGTTCAACTCTGTCCTATAAGGTTTCTATGAGTCAGAATTGACTGGAGAGCAACAGGGTGCGTCACAGGAAGATGGGAACATCAGCACTAGCTAGCAATCTTTTCCTCCAGGTCTGCTTTGGCCTGAGTCCCTGGGTGGTGCAAACAGTAAAGCCCTCAGCTGCCGATAGGAAAGCTGGTATGCAAACACTGCCCAGAGACACCTCTGAAGAAAGGCCTGGCAATCTGCTCCTAAAAGGTTGCAGTCTTTAAAACTTTATGGCACACAGTTCTATTCTGCCACACATGGGTCACCACAAGTCGGAATCAACTCAATGGCAACTGATGGTCTGACTAAAATGAAATAAACAAACCCACGGCCGTCAGGTTGATTCTGACTCTTGGCAACCCTGTAAAACAGAGTAGAACTGCCCCATAGAGTTTCCAAGAGCATCTGACATATTCGAACCACTGACCATTCAATTAGTAGACATATCACTTAACTACTGTGCCACCAGGGTTTCCACAGTTTGACTAGGAAGGTACAATTGGCTCCTGGGGACCCAGATGGGGTTAAATGGTGAGACTCCGCTTTGAAAGTGAGCAGTGCAATCAGACCATCTGCTGAGAAGGAGGGTGAGAAGAGAAATCCCTTTGGACTTCATCACAGAGTGAGCAGTGAGAGAGTTTTGGCACAGATAGGTCTGGAACTCAGTCCCAACGCTGCTCCCCTCCAGCTGGCTGCACAAAGTCTGCTTCCTAAGGTTTGGGGGTGAACCTGATAGTGTCCCACCCTCAGCCACTGCTCAGCGGGGGATCCCTGCCACAGTCCCCGCTGCCCTCTGCATCCAGCCCAGTCTCCTTCACTCATTCTCCCAAAGCTAACCAGGCTGCCTTCAGTGTGTGCATTAAAAACATACCCATAGCAAGATGTTAGCCAGTTCAATGGTTTTCACACGTCTGATTCAGTGACACGGGTCAGCCGCGTCCTGCAGTGCAGTCGTCACCACAGTCCTTTAAAGTCATCCCACTGCCTTTCACAGAAGCTCAGTGTCCGGCAAGCAATGAACGCCCTTTTCCCTCCCTCCTAACCCTAAAAGCCACCAATATTCTGTAATCTCTATGCCTTTGCCTATTTCATGGAAGTAGCATCAGACACCATTTGTTCTTTCGTGACTGACTGACTTACTTGGCTCAACACGTGTTCAAGGTTCATTCTTGCTGTGGCACACATCAGGAATTCATCCCTTTTCGTGCTCTTCCACCCTGTCTCCCCCTGCCTGGCTAATTCCTACTATCCTTCCAACTCCCAGCAAGCAAGGCCTTAGTCTGGGTTTGTTCCCCCTATCTGGAGTCCCAAGCCCTGTGTGTGCTGCTTCATAGCTTTTAACTTTCTTAACCGTCCTCATCGCCGGAAGGGTAACCCTGGAGTTCTTGGCTGTGTCCTGTTCTCTGGTGTATCCCCAGAAGCTAACATGGAAAGAGGTCAATAGTTCAATATTTTCCTTCCTTTGCTCCCCAAACAGTGACAGAACAGGCCTCATCAAAGTCAACTTGGACACCAAGATGAGAAGCAGATTAGCTAGAGATTAAAGAGTGGCCTTAGACCCATGCTGCCTGAGCTGGAAGCCCGCTGAGCTCCATGGGGCTTAGACCCAGGCTGCCAAGGCTGGAAGCCTGGATCCACCCTTTGGAGTATAGACCTTTAAGGCTATGGCCCTGTCCTATCCCTTGAGCCCTAGACTCAGGCTGCCTGGGCTTGAAGCCTGGCCCCACCCCTTTCAGCTGTGTCACCGTCCTGTACGCAAATGGGGTGACTCACAACAACAGGAATTTACCTTCTTACAGCCCTGTAGGCCAGAAAACAAGTATCACGGCATCTGCAAAGCCAAGTTCTCAGTGAAGGTGCCAGGGAAGAATGTGTCCCAGGCCTTTCCTTAACTTCCAGTAGTTTCAGTAATCCTTGGTATTGACAAAACTCCAATCTCTGCTGCCGTCACCACATGGCATTCTCCTTGTGTGTCTATGTGTCTCTTCTTACGATGATGACACCAAACCCCTGCCCCAAAACAAAAAAATCCAAACCGGTTGCCATGGAGTCAATCCCAACTCACAGTGACCCCATAGGACAGAGTAGACTGCCCCTAGGCTTTCAAAGGGCTTGAACTGCCAGCCTTTTGGTTAGCAGCTAAGCTCTTAACCACCACGCCACCAGGGCTCCCAGTGACAGTTAATCGGGGCACCTCCGAAGGATCTCATCTGAGTTCAGTTATACTTGCAAAGACTGTTTCTGAACAGGGTCACATTTAAAAGTACTGGAATTTAGGACTTGAACATATCTTTGGGGGAGACACAATTCAACCCACAATACCTCAGTTTTCCTCTCTATAAAATGTGGTTAATGATAGTCTTACGGCCATCCATTGTGTCTTTGTGGATTAAACAGGCTAACATATCTAGAACACCTAGAACAGTGTCTGCCATGTAGTAGGTGCTATGTCAGTGTTAGCTGTTATGAGTAGTGAGACGCTTAACCCTTTGAGGACAAGGGCTGTACACTATATCCCTAGATTGCCACACCTCTCCTGCCACATAACAAACAGCAAAATGGCCTAGCGAAAAGTCTGGCATTGAAATGCAGCAGGAATCGTATCCTGGCTATGTGATCTTGGGTTGCTTCTGTGTCAATGATGAAACTATTTTATGATTTGAAAGCCTTGCTCATTTGATGTTAGGTGTGCGGTGACGTCTGTAAGGCCCTGGTTAGCCTAGAATCCAGCCCCGGCTGGACACCCAGTGAATGGGGGCTGCAAGCTCTATTCTGAATCCTGAATGAGTGAGAATGAACAGCAATCCCCCTAGGCCTAGAATCACAGCGGTAAATCTTCTAAATTGGGCAGCGGGTATAATCTAGGGAGTCAGTACAAGACAAAAAGGCAGGCCCTTGTCCAGCACTCGCTCAAAATTTCTGCCTGGTGATGGGACAGCATACAGCCAAGCAGAGGCCCTCCTCAGTGGACAGCCTTGCACCCCTAAAGCCAGTCCTGCCTGTGGGACCTGGCCAGGGCTAGCTGCAGGCAAGTGTTTCAGCCCAGAGAGGTGGAGTGCCACGAGTCACTTTTCCACTGAATCACTGACAAAGTGAAGCCTAGAACTCCAAACGCCTGATGCTGAGTCTGGTGTCCCTGATGGGGGTCGGCCCTGAGTGATAGCCCTGGCACCCCGTTCTGCTCAGCTGAGGATCCAGTTCACAGAAAGAAGATAGCTTAAGGCTATCCCTACCTTTGATTCAGTTTGGACTTAAACATTTATGCAGTCATTTTCTAGAAGGACTTATAGAACTCACTGAATGTATCTTTTGGGACTAACGCAATTCAGTTCACAAGACCTCAGTCTTCCCCTCCATACAATGGAGCTGACAATAATACTTCCTACAGCCACTGACGGCTGTGTGAGCTAAATGAGTGGATACACATAAATTGCTTAGAACAGTGTCTGGCACATCTCAATAAAAGTCCCTACTACGATATCCAACCAAAACTGCTACAAAAGACCTCTCTAAAGTGTTAGAAGACAAAGACGTCACTTGAAGGACTAAGGTGCGCCTACCCAAGTCATGGTGTTTTCAGTCACCTCATATGTGTGTGAAAGCTGGGCAATGAATAAAGACAACTGAAGAAGAATTGATGCTTTTGAATTATAATATTGGCAAAGAATATTAATATACCCATAGACTGCCAAAGGAAATCCAGGCAGCGTAGAGGTTGAGAGCTACGCTGCTCATCCAAACAGATCTGGTGGTTTAAATCCACCAGCCACTTCCTGAAAACGCTGTGGCTGCAGCTGTACTCTGTCCTATAGAAAGGCTGTGAATTGTAAGTGACTTGACGGCAACAGGTTTTTTGGACTGCCAAAAGAACAAACGTACAGCCAGAAAGCTCAGAAATGAGATTCTGAGACTCCGTGTCACCTACTTTTTGGACATGGTATCAGGAAGGATCAGCTCCTGGAGAAGGAAATCGTGCTTCTTAAAGTAGAGGGTCAATGGAAGACAGGCAGACCCTCAACAACAGACACCGTCTCGGTGGCTGCAGCAATGGCCTCGAGCGGAACAAGTCATAAGGATGGCACCCAGGACCTGACAGTCCTTCCTTCTGTTGTACAGAGGTTGTTAAAGATGTATCCAACTCTACAGCACTCAAGAACATCACTACGATGTACGTAGACCGTCCCTATTTTTAGTAAGTAGTAAGATGCTTAAACCCTTCTGGTTGGGTGCCATTGAGTCAGTTCTGACTTACAGCAACCCCACATGACAGAGTAGCCTTGCGCCATAAGGCTTCCTAGCAGGTACTCTACAGAAGCACATGGCCTGGTCTTATTCCCATGGAGCAGTGGGTCGGTTTGAACTGCAGACCTTTAGGTCAGCAGCCAAGAGCTCTAACCACTGCACCAGCCCGCTCCTCGCTTCTTAATCCTTTAATCCATTTGCAATAGCTGAAACACTTGTATCATTTAACTTTCTGGCATTTATTCTCTCACACATTAAGAAGTCTAGAGATAGGAGGCTGTATGGCCTCGGCTGATGCAGCAGAGTGTGAAGTTATCACCACACTCACATACCATGGTCAGGAGAGGAAGGAGTCCCTGAGCCTGTGGGGAGAGGATGGCTGAAGCTCCAGGCTGGAATCTTCCTGCACTCCGCTCCGTGTTTCTTTTCATCTGTGTCTGTCCCCTGTAATAAACTGTATCTGCAAGAGTAACTATTTTCTGTGAGTTCCATGAGTCCTTCTAGCAAGCTATCCAAGTTGAGGGTGGTTACTGAAACCCTCTGAAACTGCACTTAGTGTCAGAAGTAGGGTCCCTTAGGAGTCATTCCTTCTAACTTTGCAGTTACCTAGCTTTCACAAAAATCAGGTGCTTACAAAATTCTTGGAGGGGCTGGAGGGGAGAAACTCATGGACGCCACCAGCAGCCACCATCAAATTTCAGCTTTAATACCACAGCAGTGACCCCGATGATCAGGAAGTTGCTGCTGTTGTATGGAGCTCTGGATGCGGCCGAAAGCACTGCAGATGTTCACAGCTGCTCAGCATCCTGGAGGTGGGGAACTGGCTGGGAAGTGGTGAGTCTCTGGACAAAGACTGGAGAAGTCTTGTCAGCCAGAGTTCCCCCAGGACCACTAGCTGGGAGAGGAAGACTGGCTCCAGACTCCGTTCTGACCACCACATCCAACTCCAAGGAAACTCACTGCAAAATTAAACCACACCAAGCGCCCTGCTAACGGGGGAGTCTAGGAAGAGTCTTCGAGTTCTCCTAAACAAGACAGCCGGAAGACAGCGAACTCTGTCTGAAATCTCAGTTTCTAATTTTCAGTTCCCAAGCCTTCAGTGCCCTCGTGAAGGATGAGGTGCTACTGAGTTTTGTGTGACTGGAGTTTCGGCAGCTGCACTGTAAATCCTGCAAACGGTGTCCTTTCTATTTGAACAATGTAGGCATGGTCTGGAGTGCCCTGCAGTGTGAGTGGTCACCACACAGGGCTGTGAACTGACAAGCTGCAGGTTCAAATTCCCACACAGGTGCCTCAGTAGAAAGTCCTGGTGACTGATCTCCAAAAAAAAAATCAGCCATTGAAAATCCTGTGGAGCAGAGCTCTACCCTGTCACACAGGGGTCACCATGAGCTGGAATTGACTCAATGGCCATCAGGCACACTGGTCTAGGAGTTTCAGTCACAAGCATGACAACAGCTACAGTACCAAAAAAAATAAAAAACTGGGATCATAGTGGGTAGATCTAATTCCATGTTGGCCTCTACTCTGGCCTGCGGAAGTAATAGACACAGTCACAGAGCTTGACGTACAGGTGGGACAACAGGTGTGCTGCCATTAGGGTCCCTCTTATAAATACAGAATTAACAGAAAGACAAGTTAAAGGATGAATATTCATTTGGTAAAATAAATACCTTTTTGCAAAATAATCCACTTTAATGACAAGGATTTCTAGGTGTTTACCACTTGTCAAAACAGAAGAAACTCTAACATGTTAGGAGCTATTGTTCACGGAATACCAATGATTAGTGGAGATAAAGTAGCTTAGAAGCATTTAGAAAATCAACAGAGAAGTGTAATTTACATTACACACCATTTCTATGCATGCAATTTATTTTATTTTTACTGTGATGGTTTACAATCGAAGTCAATTTGCCTTATAAAACCCCAAGCACCTGCCTCTCTGCGACTCTATCTGCTCTCCTCACTCTGTGACAGCACATTCCTCCTTTCCACCCTGTACTTCCAGTACCCACTCAACCAACACTTGTCCCCTCCTCACCACCCTCTTTTCTCCTCTCTAAAGAGGAACCAGTTTGACAGCCTCTGTGCATGCAATTTTTTAATAAAGTCTGTCTGTCATGATAGAGAGCCATGGTGGTTACCAGTTAACAGCGTGACTGCGAACCAAAAGGTCAGCAGTTCAAATCCATCACCTGCTCCTTGAAAACCCTATGAGGCAGTTCTACTTTGTCCTGTTGAGTCTCTGTGAGTAGAATCAACTCAACGGCAATGGGTTTGGATTTGGGGTTTTGGTACACGATGGTTATGACACGGGTACAGCCCGGGCTGGTCAGGACTCTCCAGGGTACCTGATGTGTGTCTGGTCTGTCTCCCCGGAGACTGATCTCCTCACAGGGATTTTCTGTATGTTTCACTCAGGATGCTTCCGTGAGTAACAGAGTATTGCAATTGAAATGGCTTTAAAGTTTTAGTATTTAAGCTACTGCTATTTATTATCTCTCACATGAAAAGATCTAGAGACAGGATGGCCTAGGACTAGAAACTGGTGGCATAGTGGTTAAGTGCCATGACTGTTAACCAGAAGGTCACCAGTTCAAATCCATCAGATGCTCCTTGGAAACTCTGTGGGGCAGTTCTACTCTGTCTGTAAGGCTGCTATGAGTCAGAATCAACTCAAAGGCAGTGGGTTTGGTTTTTGTTGTTTTAGGACTGACTGAGCAGTTACGGGAAGTCCTCGTCACATTCCCACAACTCTGCTGCTCCTTTCTCAGCATCTCTCTGGTCCCCTCTTGGCCAATCCCCTGTAATCAGGTCAGAAGGAAAGAGGGACAACCTCTCCTCGTGTTTCTTTTTATCAGAGGGAAACTTTCCCAGAAGAACCCTCATAGACTTGCCTTGCTGGTTCCTTAATCAAGGCTGGGTCACAAGTACACTGTCTGGCCGTGAGGAACCCAGGGGAAAGTGAGTAGACAGCGTTTTAGGTGTCTGCCTGGTATGGCGTGCTCCACTACAGGGGAAGAAAGAGGCTGGGGAAGGCTGCTGGCTCAGCACCTATGAGTGTCTGCCACCCTATGACCTCACCGGTTACAGCAGTTGTCACTGAGTGGACTCTGTGTGTCTGACCAGAGCTGGGCTCCATCGTGTTTCCAGTGGCTGTTCTTCCAGGAATCGGTCACCAAAGTTTCCTTCTGAGGCCTCTCTGGGTGGACTGGAACCTTCCGGTTAGCACACTAAGACTTGACTCTCTCCTCAAGCCGTATCCCAACTCTCTGGACACACGAGGGGTGTCCTGAATGCAAGCCAGGAAATAAAAATTTGCACAAGCCAGCTGTGATTGTTGCTCACTCACCCCAATCTCAGTCTCCTGAAGGCAAGCACTTTTCACTTTGTGGTACTCGCCTCCCTCGCGGGCATTGAGAACCAGGCACCAGCCTCCTATGTCCTGCTCATGAAGTGAGGCAGGCCCGGAAGAGAGCAGAGGAGCCCTCTGCGCATTTTGTCAGGACCTCAGCCTTCAGGCCCACACTGGAGGCTTACCTAGGCGGTGGCCGATGTCATCCCTAAGTCTGCAGGCCCTGCAGGACAAAGGGACTAATGGGTGGCAGAGGACACAGGGAGTGCAAAGTTGTCCCCACAGAGATCTCAAGAAGGTCTGCCCCAGGGTTGGCCTCAGGTGACCTGCCTTCAGATTTCAAAATAGAAGAATCTTGTCTGCTTTCCTGAGGAAACTGAGCAGGAACACTCTTGAGTTAAAACCGACATTTCACACAGAGCTCTTTGCAGGAAATAAACGCAGATGGCTTTGAGGGGGAGAGAACTTTCAAGTCTGGAGGTGAGCTATGTCAGGTTGTTGAAGAAGCCCGGCCCAGCAGGGACCTGTGGGCAAGACGCTCCCTCTTCCCTTAAGGTACCTGCTGGAAGATGAGACTCACTAAAATGTCACAGCCTCTTCAACTGGCACTTGTGACAAAATCTCATTTATCTCTTGGCCCTGTGGCCTCTCAGCAGCACTCCCTCTGTGCGCACTCGGCTTCTTGCAGGAAACTGGAGAAGAGACAGATTCTACCAAGGATCCGTCAGAAGTGGACTTTGCCATAGACAATTCTGGGGTGAGTGTGGAGTGCTGCCTGGAAGACCGCAGACCCCTTGTCCTGGAAGGAACACGGGAGACACCCTCCCACACAGCAGGAAATGCAGCCCCAGAGAGAGGCCGCAGGTGTCTGATTCACCGAAGTGGCTGATGCGTCCACAGTCCACTCCTAACGAGCTGGGTACTTAGCTGTAACTCCTCAAGGGTACTGGTTTCTTCATCTGTAAGATGGAGTTAATACCGCTGCCTGCACAGGCTGCTGCGCACCTCAGTTGAGACAAAGCAGGATGTGGTGGCACTTTGCAAACGGGGATGTCACTGGGACCGCCTGCAGGCTATCAGTACCCTCTTCTACCTCCCTCACGGCCCCTTGACACTCCTCCCTTCTAACATAACTTTGGGCCTGCCAGCTTGGAGAAGGGCAGATAGACAGGGCATCCACATCCAGGTCCCTGCTGTGGCCTTGGGAGGGTGGCTTCACTCGGCAGATGGAGAGAGACTGAGCACCCCGAGGAGATGCAGCTGTGGCTCGCCTGCACCTCTTGCCTTGACCCATCTCCTCTTCACCCCCAGGGGGAGGCTGTCTTAGTTACTGAGTGCCGCTGAAACAGAAAATCCCCCAAGCAGGTGGCTTTAAAGAAAACACCCTTCCTCCCTGTTCTGAAGGTAGGGTCTGGCTCTAGGAGAATTTATGGCCTAACCTAGGAGAAGGTCCTTCTGTGTCTCTCTCAGGGGCCAGCCATCCTTGACGTGTGCAGATTCGTGTCTCCATAGTCACAACGTGTCTACCCAGTGTGTGCTTCTGTGTCTGTTCTGCTTTTGTTAGAAGGTACCAGTCACAAGAGACTAGGGCTGGGCCTGCCCTGCTCTGGTCTGAGCTCACTCTCACAACAAGGATCTCTGCCTCCACACAGGGTCATGTCTACAGATGCAACAGTTAGAACTCCCACGCAACTGCCTGGAGACCCAACTCAGTCTACAGCAGCAGCCCTGCGATATAGCCTCAGTGAAGATGGCACGGCTGCTGTGAAGTCAGGCCTCTTCCTCCAAGCTGCCCACCCTGACTGCCCTGAGGGGAGCTGCTGCACCCACTCCCTAGCCCATCAGGAGCAGGTAGGTCTGGCTCTGAGGGATCAGGGACATATCCCCACCTCTTACCTCCTCCTAAGAGTGCCTAGACAGGACCTACCTGTGTCCCCAGATGGTCTGCACGGTGACCACCAAATGAGAACAATGACAGCCTGTAAGGACCATCCTCAGTGCAGTCGCTATCACAGGGCTGGACCTTCTGCCCAAAGCTCCTAGATCTGGCACAGGTGACAAGGGCCCTGGGTGTCCCGAGCGCCACATTCTGCCCAAACACCAGGAACCTGATTTCACATTGCCCCTGCAGCCTGTGCAGCATCCATTTGAATAGGAAATGTGCCCAGGAAGCTTCCAGCACAAACAGAGATATTCAAAACCCCTGGGAAGCCCTGGGTGGCAGCCAGGATTCCTGCTCCAACTTCTTCTGGGACCTACGCAAGGAGCACTGTGTGCTGTACCATGGAAAGCTTGAGGTGTAGGCAGGACCTTCCCCACAAAGCAGTTGCAAGAAATAACCAAATAGTAAGGGTGCTTTTAAAGCACTTTGCAAAATGCCATGTAAATAACTCTTCGTGTAAGTAATTGTTGAATAATAAAATTGAAAAGAAAAAGAAGGAAAATAAACTACTGCTAGAGATAGAGGCGCCCAGACCTATGGCAGGAGGGTCCCTGGAATGATGTGCCTGCAGGACACTGAGATGTCAATGTCAGAGAGACCCTGTCCCCAGTGTTCATTCCCTTGAGCCACAGTGCAGACATCAGGACATAAGTCTATATGCCTTAAAAGTCATCCACAGTGGGAGTTTATTGAAGCATGGAAACAGCTCTGATGTGGAGCTGGGACTCTTGGTGGCATAGTGGTTAAGAGCTCGGCTGCTAGCCAAAAGGCCAGCAGTTCAAATCCACCAGCTGATCCTTGGAAACTCTACAGAGCAGCTCTGCTCTGTGCTGCAGGGTCACCAGGAATCAGCACTGACTCGACAGCAGTGGGTTTGGATGCAGGGTGGGAGTTCCTGGACAGCAGAAATGGTTAAGCACGTGACTGCTAGCCAAAAGGCTGGTGGTTCCAGTTCAGCCAGGGGTCCCTCCAAAGAAAGGACATTCTGCTTCAAAACGCCAGACACCAAAAACCCCGTGGTGCCCAGTTCACTTGGGTCATCACGAGTCAGCATCGACCCAGTAGCAGCTGGCTTGGTTTCGATGTAGGTGTCCATGGTGACACTGATTTTACCAATTACTGCCACCTATTCTCTGAAAAGTGTGAGATGATAAAACATAAACACTAAGCCTGAAGTGTGACCTGCGGCTGCTAATTCTTTTCCTACTGAGCACCTTCTACTGCCTTCTGTAAGCATTCTTTCCCAAGCAGCAGGGTGCTTGGTGTTAATTAGGTGTCCTTTACGTAGGTGGCTCAAGGCCAGACTACTTAAAAATCAAACACATGTATTCCCTTCCATCTCTGATAAAGCAGTGTGAGGAAAAAGTAAAAGAAATAGAATATGACTGTGTAAAAGTTATCACGCAATTGTTTAGCGTGACAACCTAGTGTCTCTCAGCTGCTGATGACAGTTTGGCTATTTGAGTCCATGCACAGATGCCTTGGGAGAAAGGCCTGGCCTACTCGATGAAGGAATGGCAAAGACTGGGGAAAAAAAGGAAAGTAACAAATGTTGGCAAGGATGTGGGGAAACTGGAGTGTTACCCATTGCTGCTGGGTATATAAAATAGTACAAACTTTGTAGAAAAAAGTGTGATGATTCGACGACTCCTCAAAACACTGAAACTAAAACTACCATGTGACCCAGCCATCGCACTCCTAGGTATAGACCCAAAAGATTTGAAAGCAGAGTCTTAAAAAGACACTTCCACACCAGTGCTCACTGCAGCACCTGCCACAGTAGCCAAAAGGGGGAAGTGACCTACCTGCCCCTCAGCAGACGTGTGGGTCAACAAAACATGGTACACACCCACAAGGGAACACTACTCGGCCAGCAGGAGAAGCGAAGTCTTGATCCGCACCACAAGCCTCTGCAAATACAAGACTAACTCATGGTGCTATCCACTTCTACAGGTGATCCTATCTCCGTCCCTCCTTTCTTCCGCTTTCCGGTCCCCATTCCCTCCTGCCTTCAGCAAGTGTGCCATCCAGTGGAGGGCTTTTAGCACGTCTGTGGGGTGACTCAGGGGGCCCTGCTAGAGAAATGGTTAAACATTTGGCTGCTAACCAAAGGTTGGCAGTTCGAATCTACCAGCTGTTCCTCGGAAATCCTGTGGGTCAGTCCTACTCTGTCCTATAGGGCCCTTTTTTCCACAAAGTTTGTGCTGTTTTATATACCCAGGAGCAATGGGTAACACTCCAGTTTCCACACATCCTTGCCAACATTTGTTACTTTCCTTTTTTTCCCCAGTCTCATAGGGCCTTTCCTTTTTTTCCCCAGGGCCCTATGGAGTCAACTCAACTACAACAGATTTGGTTGGGGGTTTAGTAGGGTGATTCAAACCTTCATTCCTAAGGGATCTGCCCTATTAGCTGCCCCCCATGACTGGAACTGTTATAATTCCCCAGTGCCTTCCTGTATGAGACATGGAAGTATCAAGTGACACCCCATCTCCTGATTCCAGAGATTCTCTCCCTTGTTTCCCATTGGGCAGTAGCTCCCCCATGATGGTCAAGACCAATCACCCTAGCCAGGAGAGTAACCTCCTTTTCCTGTCAAGTCGCTGTCATGAGAAGCCCAAAGAACTCTTGACTTCCAGTTGACTGTCTTTCCACTTCTGTCTCCTGGTGGAAGCTGAATGCTTGATACAATCCTTCAGGAAACTGATGAGTAACTGAGAGTAGATTGACTTCCCTGGACACTGTTCATGCTGGAAGAGGCAGTAATTTGTCCTTGCTGGAATCCATACAAACTCTGGATGTGGGGTTGCCTTCTCTGCCCACCTTGTGCAGGCCATCCCAGCACTTTAGGGATCAGAGAATACCTCATCTGTTGGCATGATAACCTCCTCTGCATGGTTTTGTACCAAAGGACACAGCTTTACAGCAAGAGAGATATGACAGTAGGCTCTGGACCATATGACACACTGGTCTTATCATGTGCCATGTCACCAGAAACAGCCAGCCTGAAACAACAGGACCTGTCACAAGGCTAGGTGACCCTGATGACAGCACACTGCTGGGTTGCTGTCTTCCAGAAAGGATAATATTCCTTGATCTAATGACTGATATGAAATACTGTGTTGTCGGGAGCCGAAATCATCTTAAAGAAAATCTTAAAGGAATTTACTGGGCAAGACTCGCTTAAGAAAAATATTTTGCCAGCAAGGTCATGAGAACTGACTGCTTAGCAATATCCCAAGAAAGAATAACAACACTTGGCTGTCCTTGGATAGGGCTATTATTAGATCAGAGGTTTTGAGAACTAGGGAACACAGGTGTGTGAGTAAGACCAGAGTTAAGAATAAACAAAGAAGTGTGGACTGTATAAAAGTTTGCTTGAAAAAGAAACAAACATCTCAGCTTGACTGGGTCCCTCCTGATGTGAGCATCTTTCTTTAAGCTCCCACGCCCTCCCTTCAGTCCTGTTCACCTGTAGACAGACGGCTGGCTCCTGTCACTGTGTTCCCTGCAGATAGAACGGAAACCCCAGGAGTGTAGTACTCAAGTGCTGCATCTGCTAACCAAAAGGTCAGCAGTTGAAATCTACCAGGTACTCTTTGGAAACTCTACGGGGTAGTTCTACTCTGACTAATAAGGTCACTATGACTTGAAATCAACTCGATGGCAGGAGGTTTCTAGCGGAGGTTATAGGTAGAACATACAGGTTTAGGAACCAAGAGTTGGAAGCAGAAATGGTCCTCTCACTCTAACATACTCTGTACTTAAATTCTCAGGATTACAGAATCCAGTTCGCAGGGACAGAACATTTGTGTCAAAGGGCGTAGTAAGGATTCTACTGAGCTAGAAGCTCTGACTACTACCTGGAAACTTCAGGCACCTCGTTGAGATAAACCAAGAAGGGAGTTTCTGTATTGGCTGGGGTCAGTTATGCCGATTACCAGGAAAAGAACTCAGAGGGGCAGGAAAGAGATGTCTGAACCCAGAGAGTTCACTAAAGTATCTCTTAATACTTCTATGTCCCATAATTATTGTTGATGGGCTGCTGTATCAGCCTCAACCCAGTAAGAACAGGACTACTAAGGGCTTAGATTCTTTGGAAATGAAAGGCTGGGTCACCCCACCATGTAAACAACTCAGAGCAGACAAAATTTAGCTAATGACAAAGAGGAGATAGAAAGAGTAGAGGGAGTGGGAGATGATAGATACCCAGGAAAGCCGGAGGAGTGGCTACAGCAAGTGGACCATAGCTTATTACACTGATGCTCTTGCCTTGGTCTTCAAGGAGACCGTGAATGCGTGCCATCTTGAGGGCAACTCCCTAACTGATGAGACCTGTGCCTCCCTGTCAGCAAAAGAACGTGACTTCAACTCTCTGGAGAGAACGGAGGGCCACTATAGACACAGGAGATCCAAATAGAAAGGAAGGGTGAAAGAGGCTCTGGGTCTGCAAGAAGTAGACGTCCTCCATGTTATCACAGCACGGCTGTTCTCTTTTCTGGATTATGTCCCGGTGTCAAGAAAGTGCAGACAATGGACATTTAAAGAATAAAAAAATTAAAGCTCTATGAATACCTTTTCTGAACATATTTCTTTTAATAGTAATGAGCTAACATTTACTGAAGGCGCTCTGGTGGTGCAGTGCTTAAGCACTTGGCTGCTAACCCAAAGTTCTGCAATTTGAACTCACCACCCACTCCAGAGGAGGGAGATGTGGCCATCTGCTTCCCAAAGATAGCAGCCTGGGAAACTCTATGGAGCAGTTCTGCTCTGGTTATATGGTTGCTGTGAGTCAGAATCGACTCAATGGCACACAGTGACAACAACACATTTGTCCAGTGTCTGCTCTATGACAGTCCCTGCTCTAAATCTGGTACTCACATTAACTCACCTCATTTCTCACCAACAGCCAAGAAAGCAGGAGCCACTATTACCCCCATTTCACAGATGAAGAAACCGAGGGTTGATGAGATCAAATACCTTGTTCAAGGTCACAGGGCTTGTAAGTAGGGGTTCAAAGTGTGACTCAGAGTTCAGATTTTTTCTTTCTGGCTTTTCTCAAGTTCTGTCTAAACTTTCTGCACTTCTGCTGCTTCTAATGCTTCTACCGGCTTCACAGTTCGAGGAAAATAAATTTCTGTCCAGATTTTTTCTCTCTCTGCCGAGAAAAAAAAAAAAATCGACCTGTATCCATTCGAGTGCTCATTTATTTCTCAGGTCAGAGAGAAAATTTCCAGAAATGGGTTTCTATGTGAGGTGAGTCTGTTGTCCTTTGGCCTTGCCACCTTAAGAGATTAAAGACAAAAGGCCCATCAGTCATGCTTTTCTGAGATCCACATGCTCACTGACTTTGTCTGGGCAAAACTGAAGAGTTTGCTGAACCCTCATTGGTCAGCAGCACTGGGGTCCCCCTCTTGCCTCAGTCTTCCTCAGCCACCCCAAAACACCTCTTCTCTCCCCTTCTGGACACAGAGACTTCCTAGATTATCTGTGCTCCTCCATCAATTCCCAGTTGCCTCCCCTTCCTGTAAGTACCCCACACACTACATGGTGCAGGGGTGGCTCAGCAGGAGAATCCTCACCTTCCACTTAGGGGACCGGAGTTAGATTCACAGCCAATGCACCTAATACGCAGCCACCACCCCTCCTTCAGGGCAGGCTGGCATGGGGCTATGATGCTAAACGAGTTTCAGCACACTGAAACAGACGAGGAAGAAAGGCCTAGTGATCTGCCAAAAACCCTGTGAACCACAAGGACGTGACCTGCACCTGACCATGGGGATGGGACTGGATGGGGCAGCGTTTCATTCCCCTGGACATGCAGGCTCCATGAGCCGAGGGCCGACTCCACGATAGACTCCTACATAAAAACTGACACCCTCGTCAGCTGTGCAGTTCAAGAACTGCTGCGGGCCATTCGCTTCCCCCACAGCACTCACCTTGACCTTGACCCTTCCTATTGTCAGCTCTCCCTAAACGCATCCACCCTTCATTTCTTGGCTTTCCCTTTTCCACCTGACTCTGAGGTGACCTGGCTCTTGGACCATCTACTCTTCTTGCATCTTGAACCCCCTAAACTCAGCTTCCATTGTCTGCCCATTGGTTCCCCACCGCCTTCTAAGCAGGGTCCCCCTTGAAGCTGTGCGGCCCTCTCCCAGCCAGAATGGGAAGCAGACAATGGGGTCCCATCAAGGAGAGAGGGAAGAAGTGGCTGTGAAGTACCAGACACTTTGTAATTGTCACTTAGTCTTTATAACAATTTGTCATTTATTTGTTCTCCATTTTATTCCAGAAATGGATTAAGAACTCTTGTGAAGAACTCATGCCAACTAGCGTGAATGAAAACCAGAAGCAAAGAAGAAAGAGAAGAAATGGGACACATAAACCAAGGTTAAGCACAGAACTGTGCTACATGAAGTCTTTGCTGTGAGTGGGCCGTGATGTTGTCTTGACTCTCTCATGCAGCCAGTAAGAGAAGGACACTCTAGACAGTTCCAAGAAGCAGGTGTTACCATTGCCAGTGTACAAATGAGGAGGCAGACCAGATGGTCTAGTGATTTGCCCAAGGTCACAGGGCTGAGAGGTGATAGATGAGACTAGGACTGCCTGCTATAAGAGGCTTTCTAATTCTAATAAGACTCTTTCTGAAGTCCCCTTCTTGGAGCTTGTCTCCCGGCATTTATCTCAACCGGAGCTTCTTCCAGAATATGGAGTGCCCTTCACAAGGTCATGAAAGCTTTGCAGACACAGCCAACCTCCCTGAGAGACTGAATTGCTGGGCTGGGAGCTGTGGGGGTCATGGTCTTGGGGAACTTTTAACTCGACTGTAAAGAAAATGTTCTACATTCTACTTTGGTGAGCAGCATCCAGGGTCTTAAAAGCCTTTGAGGGTCATCCAGGATACTTCACTGGTATGACCCCTTCAGGAGCAAGGGAGAATAAAGAAAACTAAAGATGCAAGGGGAAGTTTAGTCCAAGGGCAAATGGACCACAACTCCCGCAGCCTCCACCAGACTGAGTCCAGCACAATAGGTCGGTGCCCCAATACCACCGCTGACTGCTCCAACAGGGATCACAGCAAAGGATCCCAAACAGCTGGATTAAAATACAGAACAAAATTCTAGCTCCCAAAATAAGACCAGATTTCCTGGCCTAACAGAGTCTGGAGAAACCCAAAAAAAGACGGCCCCCAAGATACTGTGGGGGGTTCGACTGTGTCCACTTGACAGGACAACAACTTTCCCTGTTAGACTGCAGTGTCAAGTGGCAGGGACGGGGCCTGTGGTGGCTTCCCTCCCTTCAGGTCTCACCTCTCCGCCTTCCACCAGCTACTTCCTGTCTGATCACGTGGCCAGCAGCTCCTGCTGTCTTTTGCATCTGGTTCCTGGACCTGAACTAGCAGCTGCTGGATTCATCAGTCTTACAGCTGGTGAGTGAGAGTCCTGTTCCCTGACCTCCCGATCCCAGGTTCACCAGCCCCTGCATCTCTGTAAGTCAACGGAGACCTCGCAGTCTACCCACCAAGTTGGGATCTGCTGACCTCTACAGCAGTTGGTCTAGGACTCTGGTCTCTGACCTGCTGACCTTGGGTTCACCAGCTCTTATGGCTGCGTGAGACTTGTGCCAGGACTCGGGATGCTCAGTTTCTACAATTGCGTGAGCTGTTTCCTTTATATATAAATCTTTCCTCATATTTTCCACTTCTACATATACATGTTACTGGTTTTGCTTCCCCAGAAAACCCAGCCTAAGACAGATACCCTATTAGCTCAGTAATGAAAGCACTCTCGAGGTTCACCTTTCAGCCAAAGATTAAACAGGCCCATAAAACAAGAGACTAAAGGGGCACGCCAGCTGGGGGGCAAGGATGAGAAGACAGGAAAGCTGGTAATAGGGAAACCAAAGTCAACAAGGGACAGCATGGCTATGTTGTGCAGTTGGCAACTGATGTCATAAAACAATATAAGTACTAACTGTTTAATGAGAAGCTAGTTCTGTAAACCTTCATCTAGAGAGCAGGTTTTAAAAAATTAAAAAATTAAGGGCCCATCAGCAGCCTGTGGCCCTTTCTCCAGCCACAGTGGTGCTACTTTGATGACTGTCATTGTTGTTAGGTGCCACAGAGTCAGTTTCGACTCACACTGGCCCTGCGTACAACAGAACAGAACCCTCTCTGTTCTGTGCCATACCCACAGTCGCTGCCGTGTCTGTCCCCATCACTGCAGCCACGGTGTCAGTCTGTCTCCTGTAGGTCCTTCCTCCTTTTGGCTGACCCTCTACCCAGCTTGAATCCTTCCCCAGGAACTGGTCCCTCCTGATAACAGGGACCGAGTAGTGTGACACAGTCTCACCCTTCTTGCTCTCAGGGGGCGCTCCGGCTGTACTTATGCCCAGGCAGATTGTTTCTTTCTTCTGGCAGTCCACGGTGTATCTTCAATATTCTTCACCAACACCATAATTCAAAGGCACCAATTCTTCTTCCATCTTGCTTATTCATTGTCCAGCTTTCATGTGCAACCAGGTGATTGAAAAATATCACAGACTGAGTCAGGCCCACCTTAAGCTTCAAAGTAACCGCTCTTCTTTGTGACACTTGACAGAGGTCTGATGGTTACAGAAGAGGACACTGGCTGCTGCGATCTTTTCTCTCCCTAGAACTACAGGAAAGGGCTGTGGCAATGAGGGCCTGCGCTCCTGCAGCTTTTCTGTCCTAGAAACAAGCAGAAAGCAGCCCAGCCCCGGCACAAAGCAGAGGCCAAAGGCGCTGAGGGAGGGAGGAAGGGGAGCCCTTCAAGATGTCACACACAATTCTGTACGAACGCCCTGCTTCTCTGCTTCACCCCACAGACAGCATAAAACTAATAGGCTTGTCATCTGGGGAGATAACATTGGCTTCATCATTCTCGTTTTACTAAATAAGTCATTTTAAATTAATTATGTTGTGCTCTGGAAAGAATTAGCTCTGGTTGACTTTCTTCCTTCTTGCTGATTATCGCTTTGGCAGAATTCATTAGTCCTGCAGATAAACCCTGGTGTTTGTGTGCGCGTGGCTGCAGACATCTCTTCATCCCTGACAGGTGTGGGGGCAGGGGAGGGCTGGGGTCTTTGGTGGTAGCATGGTCAGGGCCCATCATGTCCTCTGACAAGGCTGCAGCCCCCTCAATGCCAGTAGTTACCCCTGAGAGTTGCATCAGGCTCTTGGAAGATTTTTTAACTGGTTGGCTTCGCCCTCTGCCCCCCTTTGAGTTTTAGGGGAAAATCATATGAATTAGCATGTCAATTGCTTTCCTCTCAGTTGGAGAGTCTCAAAGAACCAGCTGGAGATCCTGCCCTCGGGAGGGGGGAAAGAAGGCAGGCAGACTTCTTGTGTCTGAATACTGATGGGAAATGGGGCCAAGAGGACCATTCCAGGGTGCCGGGTGGTAGGATGGGCAAGTGTGGGCCACCTTCTCTTAACTTTTCTGTTATAGATTGAATGGTGCCCCTCAAAAGTGTGTGTTGAATTCCTGGCCTTTGTGCCTGTGGGTGTGATCCTGTTAGGGAATAGGGTTTTCTTCTGTTATGCCACTGACAACATACCAATGCAGGGTGGGTCCTAAACCTAATCACTTCTAAGTTATAAAAAGACCAGAGTAGACACAGAGACACACACAGGGGGATGACAGAACCCAAAGAATACCAGGGAAGACCAAAGACATCAATGGACACCAAAACCTCAGACAGAAGCTCACAGAAGTTATCAACACAGCTGACATCCTGATTCAGACCTTCAAGAACCATGAAAAAATAAATGCGTGTTCTTCAAAGCTAGTAGCAGTGGCCTTTCTGTTACAGCAGCACTAGAACACTAAGACACTCTGTAAACTTCACTTTCCTCAGGAGTCAACAGGAAGAAGAGAGCTGGTGGTATCGTAAGGATTATCACTTGTAGTATCAAGACCTAGATTTTAATTGATTGTTACCATGCACTGGGCATTATTCTGGAAACCCTGGTGGCATAGTGGTTAAGTGCTATGTCTGCTAACCAGAAGGTCAGCAGTTCAAGTCCACTGGGCGATCCTTGAAAACTCCATGGGGGCAGTTCTACTCTGTTCTATAGAGTCACTGTGAGTTGGAACTGACTCAAAGGCAATAGCCTTTTTTTTTTTTTTTTTAAAGGGGGGTGCACTGTTCCAAATACTTCCCGTGGACTAGCTCATTGAGTGCTGGTCACCACTCCGTGCGGTAAGTACAATAATCATCTTTGTTTTCAGATGAGAAAACATAGCTTCAGAAAGTTCAAAACACTAATCTGCCCAGGAGAGGCAGCTAATGAGTAGCAGGGCTGGTCTCTGCTGATAGATGCTTGTCTTCTGTATCTTCTGCCTTAACCACACTGGCTTGTTAATGAGACAAATCAGGGCATAAAGCATTTAAAGGAAACTAGTGCTCACAGGGAGAAATCTTGGCTACTGTTAGCTGCAATTGTTGCAATTATGAACCTTAAAACAGAAAAAAAAAAAACCCTTTGCCATTGAGTTCGTTCCAACTTCCAGCGACCCTATAGGACAGAGCAGAATTACCCCCAGGCTTTCCAAACAACGACTGGTAGATTTGAACTGCCAACCTTTTTATTAGAGGGTGAACTCTTAGCCACTGTGCCTCTAGGTCTCCCACTTACGTGCCTTAGTGGGATAGGAAAAGGCCAAACAAGGGTAGGGACCGGGAACTTGAACTTGAACTTGAGTTGGAAGCTGCGCTGGTGCACCAGGCTCCTGGCTCTGCGCCTTTCCCACTTTGCTCAGCAGCTCCCTGCTGACAGGGGACGTAGCCTTAAGTTCCAGCTCCGCAGCTGCTGTCCCTGTGCTGGTATCAGCTGCTATCAGGTCACCCTGACTCATGGCGATTCCACACACAATGCAACACAATGCCACCCATCTCGCACCACCCCTAGGCTGGCTGGGGGATCAAACTATTGTCATCCACCGCATTTTCAGTGACTAATTTTAGGAAATAGATCGCCAGGTGCTTATTCCCAGTCCTTCTTAGCTTGGAAGCTCTGCCAAAACCTTTTCAGCATCATGGCACGGCACAAGCCTCCACTGACAGACAGCTGGTGGCCACATATGACATGCAGTGGCCAGGAACCGAACTCAGGTCTCCCAAAGGAAAAGCGAGAATTCTATCCCTAAAGCACCAAATGTCTCAGCACCCTCAGTAGACGCTTAAATAATTTTCCCAAACATAGAACATTAGGCTCCGAGAGCTGGAAGCTGATTGACTGTCTATCTCAGCTCCTCCACGTCATGGCTGAGGAAACTGAGGCCTGGCAATGTCCCTGAGGCCGTGAGAATGGAGTCCAGCACGGAGCTTGGTCCCCTGGAAGTTCAGGGCTTTTTCAGCATAGTAAGCTTGATGTGCTGTTCTTATTTGCATACTGCTTTCCATAAATTTGCATGTCAGCAGTATGTGAAACAAAATAAAAGAATTTATGGACCCTGAATTCAAACTTAATAATCAACACTTGACACATGAAATACAGAACAGACTTCAGACTGCAAAGCCGGGGCTGCTCAGGGCCTGGTGGAGAAGCCAGGTGCACAGGGCACAACCTCTGCAGTGTGCGGGCAGACTGGTCCCTGCAGTGAAATCACTGAATCACCCCGGGGCCCCGGGCACCCCAGGAGCTGAGTCGTAGTCATCTAGTGCTGCTAAAACAGGAATAGCACAAGTGAAAGAAACAGCAAAGAGAAAGTTACTTCTTCACAGTCCGGTAAGCTACAAGTCCAAATTCAAGGCTTCAGCTCCAGGGAAAGGCTTCCTCTATTCTGTCGGTTCCTGAGGGAGGTCCTGTATGCATAGGTCTTGCCTTGGTCTGGGGGCATCTCAGCACAGAAAGCTCAGGTCCCAAGTGCGTGCTCTGCTTCGGTGCTGCTTCCCTGAGGGTACGCGGTCCCCATGTCTCTCTGTTCGTCTCCCTCTTCTAAAGTCTCAAGAGACTGGCTTAAGATACTGTCTAATTTTGTAGACCTTATCAGTATTACTGCTGATAATCCATCTTATTAAATCACAGTGACAGAATTTACAACACATATAGGAAAGTCTCATCGAACGGTGAACAGTTGCACAGTACTGGGACTCATGGCCCAGCTGAACCGATAAATATGTTTTGGGCGAGATACAATTCAGTCTAGGAGAAACCGCTCTAAGGGGTCACCTGACAAGACCTTCCATGATGGTCCATATGCAACCCAAACAAGGGTCCAGAACACCAGGTCACCCAGCACAGCCTGTGTCCACACTCAATGGCCACTGAGGCCCAGAGAGGTGAATTGATGTCCTGAGGGTGACTGGACCATTAACAACAGCCGAGATGAAGACCCGTGCTTCCTGACCCTCAGCCATGCAATTACAGCCACATTCTGGGCAAAGCTACCACATACCCCAGCTGGAAAGCAATCTCTTCCACGGTTGAAAAGGGAAGCACCCCAAGATTGCCAGTAAGCACCCCTCCTCCCCTACACCCCCACTTCTCCACCTCCACCATCCCCCCACCCCCACAACCCCCCGTGGAGTCAGTCTCCTAAGGAATGGCCCTGGGAAGACCCAGAGGCCATGGGCAGATGAGCTAAGGGACAGGTAATTGTTGGGGCTCACGCTGTGATGTGAGTGGTCTCCAGGGGCATATCCCTAGAGAAGGCAGGCTCTACTCTTGGTGAACTTGGCCTAGAGGCGTGGTGGGGAGTAGGTCACGGGTGAGAAAAAGAGACCAGAAAATGCTGCAGCAACAAAGGAGTTGCCTGTGTGGGAAAGAGAAGCAGAGAGAGCAGTCAGCTCTGGTGGTGTGGGGAGAGAAGGACTAAGACCAAGGGCCCAGGGACAGCCAGATCTCTCTGCCAGAGCCCAAGAAGGAGGGGACAGAGACTGGCATGAGCTTGGGCTGGAGCCCTTGTTGGTGGAAGAGACTGGGACAGGGGGGACCTGACAGATGTGAGTAGAGACTGGACTGGGATTCCGAGATATCAGGAACTTTGGTGAGTCTTCTCCCTTTTGAGAGCAAAAGCTCAAACTCTGCAGTGACTCTCCATCTCACCCAGTAAAATCTAATGTAGTTACAGCGGCCTGCAAAGCCCAGACATCTGGCTTCCACCTTCCCCTGGGACCTCCCACCTTCTGTCACCCAAGCTGCATGCTCCAGCCACACAGGCCACCTCCAACCTGTTGTGCTGCGTTCTTTGGTTTCCGCTACCTAGAAGGCTCTGCCCCTGATCACCATGAGGCTTGTCCCCTTCATTTCCTCAGGTCTTCACACAAAGACTGTGCTCTCAGAGCAGGTTACACACACACACGCATGCGTGCACACAGACACACAGACACACGGACACACACACAGTGGAGCCTCACCGGGGCAGTGGTGAAGAGCTCAGCTGCTGGTCATTCTGTCATACGGGATCCCTATGGGTTGGAATTGCCTTGAAAGCAATGGGCGGGTGGGCGGGCAGGTAGGCTTGTTTACCTGTTCACTTGTTTACCGTCAGTCCCCTCTGCTAGAAGGTACGTCCTTGAAGCAGGGGTTGTCATCTGTTTGGCTCACTGTTGTGTCCTCAGGGCTATTAAGGGGGCTGGTACTTTATAGATCCTTAAGTGAATACATCTGGTTTGAATCAGTGAATTACCGGTTCGTGGTATGATACCACCTTCTGAACCTACACCTTCTGTGATAACTCACCTGGTTTCCTGCTGCCGTGGCCTCCAGCCTCGCCTACTGGTTAGTCCCACTCTAGGCTCTTGCATCTCCCCAGTCCCTGAACCCAGAAATAGTACAGGCCCTGGGGCCACAGTTCACAGGCTCAGCTTCAGGGCAGGCTTGCCCAGCTCTAACTGGGAAAGCTGACTCTGTTTTGTCCCTTACAAATAATAACCTCTGCCTGATCCTCATGCTCTAGGAACTGGGTCCTGGTTTTAAAACCCAGGTCTTGATTCTCACACCCTCCCCTTGGCTGGAGTCCCATTACCACACATTTCCCTCTTCTGACACTATCTGCTGTCCTGAACCTGGACAACTGGCCAGCTGCTACAAACACCCATGTCCTGGTTAGTAAGCTATTGTCTTGCCTCTCCAAATCCACCTTTCTCTGTTCTTATTTGTGTTGTTGGGGCTGGCACGCTGCAAACCCCTTTTCTGCTTTGCCACCTGGCACCATTTTAGGCTTTGCCAGTAAGGGGTACCCAGAGACAGACTAGAGTCCTTGGGCAGACTAAACAGGGAGTGTAACTGGTGGCTAACCCAACGCTTAGAGGTTTCACCCACCCAGAGACACCTTGGAAGAAAGGACTGGAGATCTACTTGCAAGAACAGTATAGAGCACAGGTCTACTCTGACACACGTGGAGTCACCACGAATCTGAATCAACTAGATAGCCACCGGATTCTGTTCCATGTCACCTCTCCTGAACCTCAAGCTGGAGCTCAGTCTCCCTCATGCTCTGTAGCCTGTCTCCAACATTGTCCCCATCACCTCATGTTGAAGGCAACTCTCTCCTTCCTTAGACAATGGTGATACCAAAAGAAAAAAAAAAAACCAAACCCACTGCCATTGAGTTGATTCCAACTCAGAGCGGTGCTATAGGTCAGAGTAGACCTGCCCCACAGAGTGTCCAAGAAGTGCTTGGTAAATTTGAGCTGCTGACCCTTTGGTTAACAGACATAGCACTTAACTACTACATCTCCAGGGTTTTCAAAACACAGTTAGATGCCACAAAGTAGCTGCCAGTGCCTTGGCCATGTATGTGTTGTAAGGCCCAATGGCCTCTTCCATCCTTTTCAAGGGAGTGCTGGTACATGATTCCAAAGGCGGAGATTATAACTTATTCAGATTTCTAGCCTTCCTGCCTAGCATCCGCTTCCCAGCACATAGTAGGTGCTTGATAACATTTGTTGCATCTAACAAACATTTGATTATCTAGACATTCCAACATGGCATGAAAGCCACTCATTTAAATGCACTGTTCCACGTAGTATAGACACATAACTAAAAAAAGCATCCAGATGGCAACAAAAACACATCAAAACAAAAAAGAAAACAAGAAACAAGAAAAAAACCTAAGTCTCTCTGCTTTAATCACCACCACGCAAACTGGAACTTTCAACATTAAAATGCGGCTGGTCCCCAGCGAGTCTCCCCCTCCTGATGTTGGCCTATAATTATGTTTGCTGGTATCTGCATGTTATTATTTACATTTCTGTGTTGGTGTTTGCACAGTTGGCAGTGTTCCCAAGGAAGCCTTTCCCGTCTGAGCCCAGAGGCGGTGCTCCTCGCTGGCAAGGGCCGCCAAGCTCTCCACACAGCCAATCTCCTGCAGATGACAGCCCTGAGCTTTCTTCCCAGTCCGTCACTCTCACTCTCCTTCTGCCCCCTCTCCTCTCCCCCTGCTCTCTCATCCCCCCCCTCTCATTTCTGGGACAGCCTCTATTAGAATTGCCTGTGCAATAGATAACAGCCCACTTACAGCTGTTCATGCTTCGTGTGCATAATTAGGAAGCACATTGTTGCGTAATTCAGAAATTAATTAGTGGTAGCTGTTTTAAGATGCAGGTGGAGGTGGAAGCCTACTGTGCTCCATCAGCCTGGCACCTGGCTTGTTTTTCATCTCCACGGGAGCATTTTCAGCTGTCACCCAGGGCTGCCCCCTATAAACGACATTCCCCAGACCTGTGGTTCTGGAGGCTGGCCCTGCTTCCTCACTGTCAGTGCTGAGGACAGCTCCAAAGGCGACAGACTGGCTACCATATTCGAGGGCTGTGGCCCCTGCTGGTCTGCTAAGAAGGTTCTCTCAGCTGCTCAAAGAGCTCTCTGGGCCTTGCCAGTCCTGGGAATGGATGGGACAGACGTTACCGAGAACCCTAAACCTCGGGAAGCCCAAAATCTTGCCCTATTTGAGGCATAGCCTGAAATGATTTCCCTCTGATAGGGAAAGGCAAAGCACAGTGAAACAAAAGACAGGAATAAGCTAGGAACCTGCTGCTCCATGGCGCAGGCTGCCCTGCTGAGACAGGTGACAGCCTCCATGCTCCAGTGCCCCTCCAGACCCTCCTCCACAAGAGCCCCTCCAAATGGGCCCTGTCTTTGGCCGCTCATCCCATTCCCCCATGCTGTTCCCTCCACCTGGAATGCCTTTTCCTCTCACCTATCAGTCATGCACCAGACATTTCAAGCATCTTGTTGCTGTGACAAGAGCCAGCCAGTAGGCTCTGACCTGTGGTAACCCCATGACAACAGACTGAAAAGCTACCCCTCCCAGCCATCTTCACTGTCACGGGTCCACTCAAGTCCATGGCTATGGGCACCGTGTAGTGCCAGTCTTTTCCAGCCTCTCGGACTCATCTTCTGGTGCTGTATCAGTGTCTGTTTGCGATCCATAGCGTTTCCACGTACTAATTTCCAGGAATCGATCACCAGGCCTTTCTTCCTGGTCTGTCTCAATCTGGAAGCTGTGCTGAAACCTGGCCACCACAGGTGAACCTGGTACCTTTGAAATACCAGTGGCATCACTTCTAGCATCACAGCAACACGAAAGCCACCACAGTACAACAAACTAGCAGATGGAGAACGGACCCAGAATATCCAAAGCAAAAACTCAGACCAAACCCATGACGGTCCAGTTGGTTTTGACTCATAGAACTGACAATGTAGAACTGTCCTCTGGCTTTTCCAAGGAGCTTCCGTTAGAGTTCAGAAGCCAACCCTCTGGTGAGCTGCTATAGCTCTTGCCCACTGTACCATATAGAAGATAGCTGATGCTTAAAAAATATTTACTGAATAAATGTTCTACCAGTCAAAGTCTTATCCATGCTTCCAAGCCCAGACCCCTGCACAAAGCCAGCTCTGCTCCCTGAGACTTCTTACCTTCTGTCCTCTCGAATAACCTGACTTCTTAGGCCACTGTCATGGCACTTATGTCATACTCTTTCAAATTATTGATACTAGTATAATGTATGATTACATTAAATAGTGATATAATTGGACAGTAAACTTCTTGGGACAGGGTCCTGTCTTAGTCATCTTTATACCCCCTGTCTCTGACTCCCAGGGCAAGAACAGAGCCTGACATGTTTGTTAGTTGAATTATTGAGTGAAATTTAAGAGAGTGACTCTGCCGCCTTTGAGCCCAACCAGCATCCTTCAGGATGGTGGGTGATTCCACTCCAGCTCATATTGAGAAGCCAAAGGGTCAACCAGGAGTGTCCTACGCTTGCCGGGTAAGTCCCCTGGGCAAACCCATCACTAGCAGTCATCAAGTTCTGGAACAGCCTCCCTAGCCAGCCTTCTAGAACATAAACCCCGTTGCTGGTGAGTTGATTCCCAAATCACAGCAACCCTGTAAGCAGTGACTACAGGGCTGTACTGACTCGAATTTTATCACCAGGTCATCTTCCTCATCTCCTCATCCTGTCTCCCTTGTTGACTTGGGCTCCACTCCACAAATCTAAACTGATGGCTCACAATACAGACAGAACCGCAGCACCTTCAGAACCCTGGAGATGTCCCAGCCAGTCCCTCTGCTTTTCTTCACAGAGCCGTGGCCTTCAGCGGAAACTCACACCGATGCGGCTCGGCCCCACACTGCCCCCGGGTCCAGTGCCATCAGACCTCAGAGGGACCAGGGCAGGCTCAGCTGTGCTCCCTTGCTACGAGGATCACTTAGTGGCAAATCAACTCTGAGCAGGTTGCTGAACCTCAGGGGTATCTGTTTTAGACCCCAAATGGATCAGGACCAAAGGGAAGTCAGTAGGCAAGGCTCAGAATATGTAAAAGAGACCCAAACTCTGCCTCTAACAGTAACAACTATGAGTTCAATAATAATAGCTGTTGCTTATGGTCCGTATCCTAGGAAAGGACACTGTCCTTTGTGCTTTCTGGGCAGATTTGAGTCAATAACCTTCTAGCTAGCACCCAAGTGCAAAACATTTATGCCACCAAGGGACCTTAATACTTAACAACAATCCTATAAGGTGTTAGCATTATTATATCCCATTTTACAGATGAGGAAGCTGAGGCACAGGGAGACTAATGGTAAAATGGCTGTCTTAGTCACCTAGTGCTGCCATAACAGAAATACAAGTAGATGGCTTTAACAAAAAAAATAAAAATTTATTTCTTCACAGAATAGTAGGCTGAAAGTCCAAATGCAGAGTGTCAGCTCCAGGGGAAGGTTTTCTCTGTTGGCTCTGGAGGAAGGTCATTACTGTCAGGCTTCCCCAGACTGGGACCTCCTAAGGCACAGGTACCCTGGGTCCAAAGATGTGCTGTGCCCCCAGCACTGCTTCTCTCCGGATGGTTATGAGATGCCCAACTCTCTGCTTCCCTTTCCTTTGTATCCCAAGAGACTGCCTCAAGGCACAGTCCCATCTTATTGATTGAGTCCCAACTCACTAATACAACCACTGCCCATTCTCCCTCATTAGCATTGTAGAGGCAGGATTTACAACCTATAGGAACACTGCACAATACCAGGAATGGTGGCCCAACCAAATTGCTGCCCGCAGTTATTGGGGGTGGGGAAAACAATTCAGTCTATGACAACGGCAATCTAAGAAATCCATAGCAATCTGCTTGAAGGTGGAGAGGGCAGTGACTACTGTTTAAATGAACAGATGAGTGACGTGAAATTCCAGCCCAGAAGGCCCCACCCCTTTTAGAGAGACCCCAGGTGCAGACTTTGCCTTACCTTCGCCTTCCTGTATCAACAAGCTGTCTCTGTAACACTAGAATAACACACTAAGGCTCAAACTGAGTTTATTTTCCTTGTGAGTTTCTCCTCTACCATTGTAAGTGAGTGGCCAGGCTGTGTGCTCTCTGGCCTTCAGAGAACACGGCAGTCGACAGAAGTAGGTTGGGGATAACCCCTTCATATTGTCTTTTCTGATGTTGTCTTTTTCCTGAAAGCTGGGGCTCCTGGAAGAGGCAGGAAATAGGGGAGAAAGGATACAGAAGAAGGAAAGGATTCTAGATGACAGAAGGAGATGCTCTCCGTGGGTATCTACTCCCCACTCTTGGTCAGAGGCTCAGGAAAAGCAAAGACCAGGGTGGGCTCCAGATCGGAGGCACCCACATCAAGTAGTGCTGGAATCAGACGTCACCTCCAAGGGCAAGCAGGCCTGGATGACAAGAGCATCTGTGGCAATCATGGTGGAGTGAAAATTAGACACCCTTTTTCATTTTCCAGTGTCGAGTAAAGCAGCCAGATTCCTGCACGGCCTGGGGAGATGGAGGAAGCCTGCTGGGATCAGATCTCTACTAGAGATTTAATTAGACTGAAAAAGATGTAGACCAAATTCATATTGCTGGCACTGTTTTTTAAAAGACTAATTGTTTATTAACCAATAGACGACATGAAGAAGGGGACGACTGCTTTACGTTAAAAGGTGCAAGGTGAGATGTCTGAATCCCCATTCAAAAAACCAACTAGAAAAATATTTTTGGAAATCAACCAAGAAAATCTGAATTTGGCGGTATGGTGGTTAAGTGCTACAGCTGCTAACCCAAAGGTCGGCAGTTCATATATGCCAGGCACTCTTTGAAAACTCTATGGGGCTAGTTCTACTCTGTCCTATAGCGTCACTGCGAGTTGGAATTGACTCAACAGCACTGGGTTTGTTTTTTGTTTGTTGTTAGGTGCCATCAAGTCGATTCTGACTCACAGCGACCCTGTGCACAACAGAACAAAACACTGAGAGTCCTACTCTGTCCTCACAACCGTGTCTGTGCTTGAGTCCACTGTTGCAGCCGATGTCATTCCATCTTGCTGAGGGTCTTCCTCTCTTTCACTGACCCTCTGCTTTACCCAGCATGATGTCCTTCTCTAAGAACTGGTCCCTCCTGATAACACGCCCGAAGCACGGTGAGACGCAGTCTAGCCAACCTTCCTCTGGCTGTGTTTCTTCCGAGACGTACTTGTTCATTTTTCTGGCAGCCCAGCCTTGGAAACTCTATGGGGCAGTTCTACTTGGAACCACAGGGTCACTATATTTGGAATCAACTCAATGGCCGTATATTTGGCTTTTTTTTTTTTTTTTTGGTAGTCCAAGGTATAGTCAATATTCTTTGCCAACACCATAATTCAAAATCATAATTCTTCTTCAGCTTTCCTTATTTACTGTCCAGCTTTTGATACATATGAGGTGACTGTAAACACCATGGCTTGGGTCAGTTGCGTCTGAGTCCTCAAAGGGACATCTTTGCTTTTTAATACTTTAAAGAGTCTTTCATGACAGATGTGCCTGATGCAAAGAGTCATTTGATTTCTTGACTGCTGCTTCCATAGCTATTAGATATGATTAAAGAATTACTGTTTAGTTTGTTAAGTTGGACCACAGTGTGGTGACCATGGCCTTTTTTAGAGGTGATAAAACCTAGGGTCACCATGAGTCGGATCCAACTTGATGGCACTTGGCTTTGGCAATAAAGATTAAACTGTGCTGTCTATGACTTACTTTAAACTTCTTCAGCAAAAAATGATAAAACTCAGTTTAGCTCCATTAGTAAAGAACATATATGCCTTGAATATTGTGCTCTTTTAAGATGACATAAATGATGACTTGAATTGTAAACTTTCCCTTAAATCACAATTCAAAAAAAAAGAAAAAGGTTATACAGAGAGACCAAAGGCAGCAGTTACTGTAAAGCATCAACGAGGAGACAAGGTAGGTACATTCAGGGGACAACAGCTCTAGGTCAGTAAAGGTGAAACAATGTGAGTAGAAACAGGGAGATTTTTGACACATAGTGGAGAATGAATGTACCCGTGGTCACTGAACTGCTGAATGGGTTTGTTTTGTTCTACGTGTTTTGGCCAAAATTAAAATAAATATTTTGAATGATAAAGCAGATCTGGGGAAATACTAAAAATTCTTAAATCTAACTGATAATACATGGATTTTGAGCACACAGTTCTTTTGTTTACACTAAAAATCATTCGTAATGTAGTTTTTTTCAAAAAGCAAAGGTTTCCTTCCGTTAACTAAAGGATCGCCCCAGACCCAGCCGTAAAGAGAAACAAAGTCCTGATGCTTGTGACAGTGGAACAAACCTTGGAAACCTGACAGTCAGAGACGTGACCAAAAAATCCCAACCCACTGCCGTCGAGTCGATTCTGACTCACAACAACCCTACAGGACAGTGTAGAACTGCCCTATAGAGTTTCCAAGGAGCATCTAGAGGATTCCAATTGCCCACCTTTGGGTTAGCAGATGTAGCGTCTAACCTCTATGCCACTAGGGTTTCCCCAGTGAAATTAGCTAATTGCAAAAGGACAAACATCCTATGATCTCACTTACATGAAATGAGAAAAATAGGCAAATGTACAGAGACCAAAGTTTATTAGTTGTGACTGGAGAAGCTGGAGGTCGGATGGTCACTGTTTGGGAAGCAGTGAGTGTATGTTTAGGGTGACAGGAAATTTGGCAGTGATTACCAGTGATGGTTGTGCACAATTAATGTAACTGATATCACTAAACTATAGATCCAGAAGATGTTGGACTGGCAAATGCTATGTTATATAGAGTTTATAACAATAAAAAACAACAACAAGAAGTCTCTCCAGGATGTCCCCCAGATTTCACTGGGCAGCATGGCAATCAGCCTTCACTAGCCCTCAAACAACTCAGTGACTGGGACGATGTCCTACGTCTTATTTCTAGCCCCCAGCAGTCCTGCACTCAGTGAACTGGTGGACCAAACACACATAACGCAACAATTGAGGAGGCAGCATCTATCGTCACAATTTGCAAATCACCAACCATTGCCCTTTCCCCCTTGTTGAGCCCTCCTCCAAGCAGCTGCCTCCAACAAATGACTAATGTCACCCTTCCCAAAGACCAGAACCGATGAGACAGAGCTCAGACGTGGTGTTTTAGTCAGTTAGGACTGCTCTAACAGAAAGACCACAGAGTGGATGGCTTTGACAAAGGAAGATTTATTCTTACATAGTCTGGTAGGCTGCAAGTCCATATTCAGCGTGTCTGCTCCAGGGGAAGGCTTTCCCCTTGTCGGCTCTGCAGGAAAGTCCAGTATTGCATCAGTCTTTGTCCAGGGAGCATCTTGGCGCAGGAACTCCAGGTCTGAAGGACGCGCTCTTCTCCCGGTGCTGCTTCCTTGATGGTACCAGGTTCCCAGTTCTCAGCCTGCTTCTCTGTCCTTTTATCTCTCATAGGATGAAAAGATTAAGGGTGGGGCAAGCCATACTCCAGGGAAACTCCCTTTACAGTGGAGCAGGGAGGCGATCCTATGAAGGGATTTATAGCCCCCACCCTGATCCTTTAACATACAGCACAGGAAAACCACATAATGGAGGAGAGGTACAAGATACTGGGAATCATGGCCCAGCCACATGGCTACACATATTTTTGGGGGGACACAAGTCAATCCATGACACATGGCAAGCTGCACGAGACAAGATCGAAGGTAGACAATACTTAGGATGCTGCTCTCCATCCTTGCTGCACCACGCAGAGTCCTCCACAGTAACACCGCCTATAATTTGAAACTAAAGAGCAGAGAGAAGGCACCAGGTAAGTCTCCTCTTGTTCAGTCCTTTCTGATTGCTGTCTCTTCTGAAATGCAGCAAGAGGTCAGCGAGTGTCGAGATTCCATACAGTCCATGATGTGAATTCTCTGTCAGCTATACCCGTAATTCAAAGGAAAAGGCTGATGCACGGAAGAGAGATACGGATCAGGGACTGGGGTCCCCAGGGGAAGCAGTGGACTGGGATGTGATGAAAAGACTGTGTCCTGGAGTAGAGCCAGAAGCACTGATAGGGACTGGCACTCAAAGGAACCAGAACATCTAAAGCTGAGAAGATGCCAGACCTCCAAGAACTCGGCAGGTTGAAGCTGGCAGTGAGAAGGAAGTAGAATTAAGTCTGCCGAGTCAGGCAGAGACAGCAGCAGCCGACTGTTCTTTGGCTCTGCTGCCCGACCCTCGAAGGGCAGCTGGCATCAGAGAGAAGCCGTAAGCCAGAGCAAGACCACCCCGGTGAGGCTGACAAGCCTCCGCCAGTTGCGATGCGGGCAGTGAATGGCCCCTGCAGAGCCCGGCTACAGGGACCCTGGGGGGCCGCTGTCAGGACCTTGGCCAGGAAGAGCCTCCTGCTGCTGGAGGAAGGCCTGACTCCCAGACTGACTCAAAGCTGTGTCTGGGACTCTAAATATAATCACGGGAGCCCTGCCTGGGCAGGTGGGTTCAAGGAGAGAGAGAATCCTGAGTCTGTGCTCTCACGGGGAGAGGGGGCTCACTGGAGAGGCCTCGTTGATGTAAAAGTGCCCAGCACGTGTGCTATGCCCCAAATCAGCTACCGTTCTCCAGGTCTCAGCCGTGTCTGCAGTTCCTGTTGGTTACTAACCGAGAAACAAACCACACCTCGAAGGGTTAAAGTAAAAGGTCTCAGAGGCTGGCTGTGCAAGATGAATAGTGACTCAGCATGCCCACCCCACCCACCCCTCCCAGTGGCCTCTGCGGCTGAGGCAAGTCTCCACTAGGCTGCTTTTGATTCTCCTTACAGAAGATGCAGGAATCCAAGAGCATTCCCAGGGCTTTTCCCCACAAAGACTGGCTGACAACTGACGTGGGAGTCAGCCCACAGGAGGCAACAACGTCCTCTGCTCCAGGCATGGTGGCAGGAGGTGGGAGGGGTTCCATGTGAGCCATCTCTGCCCCAGAGCTCCCCAGCCCTTCACCCCCACCCACCCCAGAGGCCAGCTTTAATGCAGCACTCCATGTGAGGCTCCTTTGACCCCAAACTGTGTTATCCGCAACCAACCACGACACAACCTAACCTCTATTGAAAACACTAAGTGGGGCACATACTCTACAGAAGCCTCATTACTTACAAAGGAAGGGACACCCTTTTCATTCACTGAACGCCTACTTTGTGCCAGGCAGTATTCTAGGCTCTGGGGGAACCAGAAAAACACCACTCTGCCTTCATAAACTATCCAACTGGAATAGAGAAGACAGGCAATTAGACAGTTAAACCAAGGAAGAGCAGTGAGCACAGGAGGCTGCGGGGAGCCTTCCTCAGGAATTCATGGCACGGACCCCCGGATTCAAGGAGAGACTAACCCCTCCTGAGATGCTACACTTGTGGGGGCCACAAAGAAGCCACAGCTAACAGTGACATCGGCAGCTGTTGTTGTTAACTGCTGTCAGGTAAGACCCCAACTCATGACTACCCTGGGCACAGAGGAGTGAAAGGCGGGCCCATCCTGCACCACCCATGTGACAGTTGCAGACGGGACCACTGAGGTCCACAGGGTTGTCGTTGGCCAGTTTTCCTAAGTAGCTCATCGGGCCTCTCTTCCTAATGCATTAATCCGAAAGCACTGCCAGAACCTGTTCACCATCACGTCGTTAGGCTGTTAGGTGCCACTGAGTTGATTCCAACTCCTAGTGACCTTGGGTGACACCAGAAGGAAACACTGACCAGTCCTGTGTCTTTCTCACAATGGTTGTCATATTTGAGCCCATTTGTCATGGATTGAATTGCATCCCCCAGAGTTATTCATCAACTTGGCTAGGTCACGATTCTCTGTATTGTATGACAGTCTACCACTTTCTTATCTGGTATGACCTTCCTGTGTGTTGCACACCCCACCACCTCATCCGTGGTGTGCGATGTTTTGCAGATTCATCACTGTCCTTTATCATTGCATAGTACTCCATTGTGGGCATGTACTGTAGTTCATTAGTTCATTTGTTAATGGGCACCTAGATTGTTTCCATCATTTTGCCATTGTGAATAATGCTACAGTGAACATGGATGAGTTTTTGTCTATTTGTGTGATGGCTCTTATTTCTCTAGGATATATTCGTAGGACTGGGATTGCTGGATCATAAGATATTTCTATTGCTAGTTTTTTAAGGAAGGCTCATACCATTTCTCGTGAGGTATGATATTAATAAGATGGATTAGCACCAGTTATACTGATGAGATCTATGAGATTAGGTAGTCGCTTAAGCCAATCCCTTGTGAGATATAAAAAAGAGAAGCAAGAGGTAGAGGGAACCTCAGACCATCAAGAAAACAGTGCCAGGAGTGAAGTGTGTCCTCTGGACCTGGGGTTCCTGCTCAGGAAATCTCCTCATCCAGACAAAGATTGATGAAAAGGACCTTCCTCCAGAGCCGACAGAGACAGAAAGCCTTCCCCTCAAGCTGACAGCCTGAATTTGGACTTCCAGCCTACTAGCCAGTGGGAAAATAAATTTCTCTTGGTTGAGGCCATCCACCGTCTCACTGTTTGTTACAGCAGCCAGCACTGGCTGACCACGATGTCATCGTTAGTGCCACGGTGCCAGTCCATCTTGGTGAGGGTCTTCCTCTTTTCCCCTGATCTTCTACATTATCGAGCATGATGTCCTTCTCCAGGGACTGGTTCTCACCTGAGAATACATCCAAAGCACATGAGACAACATCTCACCATCCTTGATTTCAAAGGGCTCTCTGGCTGTATTTCTGCAGAGACAGACATGTTCGTTACTCTGGCAGTACGTTGTATATTTAGTGTTATTTGCCAACACCATAATTCAAGTGTGTCAATTTTTCTTTGGTCTTCTTTATTCATCATCCAGGTTCCGCATATATGAGGTGACTGAAAATATGACTTAGGTCAGGCGCACCTTCATCCTCAAAGTGACATCTTTGCTTTTTAACACTTTAAAGAGGCCTTTTGCAGCAGATTTGCCCAGTGCGACACATCTCCTGATTTCCCGACTGCTGCTTCCACGGCAGTGGATTGAGGATCCAAATAAAATGAAATCACTGACTTCAATCTTTTCTGCTTTTGTTGTGATGCTGCTTATTGGTCCATTTGTGAGGATTTTTGTTTTCTTTACATCAAGGCCTAACTCATACTGAAGGCTGTGGTGTTGGATTTTTCACAAGCGAGTGGTTCAAGTCCTTTTCACATTCAGCAAGCAAAGTTGTGTCATCTGCACATCACAGGTTCCTAATGAGTCTTCCACCAATCCTGACACCTCTTTCTGCTTCATAGCAACACGCATCCTAGCGTCATAGCAACACACAAACCACTGCTGACAAACCGGGACTGCACGTGTGGTGCGTTGTCTGGGAATCACCCCTGGACTCAGCACACGAAAGAATTCTGCCACTGAATGTCCCCACAGAAACATCTACCACTGCTATAACCCGGAGGGTGGGAATGGGGGTGGGGAGAGGGAAGCCACAGAGTGCTAAGATCTTCAACTTGGTTCGTAGGCTGTCTTGGTCAAGAGCGTCCAGGACAATCCTTACGTGGGGACACAAAACTCCCCAAAGAGACACCACTTTATAAGGAGACTGTCAGTTTTCGGTTACCAGGTTAATCACCTAAAGCAGTTGAAGCATGGGCCTTATACAAAATGACCTGTTGCAACTTATTTCTAATCTGGCACTTTAAATGGAGGCAGGCAGACCAGGTTTAAGATGTGCGTCTTCATTTGGATTTTTAAAAGATGGGGGGAAAGGCTTGCACCTGGGCAGTGGTCAGTTCTCTGTGAGTTCCAGACACCACCAGCTGGGCCCATGAAGTTCAGGCCAGGGTCTTCCAGGCAGCCAGAGGGGGGTGCTGTATGCCTGTGGACCTGCTGCTAGAACCACTGGCCCCTCTCTGCACCACCAGCCCCACAGGGCAAGGAAGGACACAGACTGTCCAAGTAAACACACCTCCTTTCCTACAGTCAGATGAGCTGGACCCTCCCTGAGAGGGGAGACCCTGGAGCCATACCTCCCCGTTCGGTTAAGGACTTGTCCTTCTTCCCCACTGGATCTCGGGAGACATGAAGGCAACATTAAAGCTGACTCGCTTTTTGCCATACTCACGAGTCCTGTTCTTACAAGGAGAGACCTCAGAGCCTGTAGATCTACTTCTGCAAGTGCGTGCGTGTGTGCGAGTGTGTGTGTGTGGCCTCCAGCAGCAACCTCCTCCATATTTCACTTCCAAAGTGTGCATCTAAGAGCCAGTTCAGTCTGGTCTACCCATGAGGACACTAGACAGTGGTGTCTATCTTCTTACCAAGAACAAAGGGCCCCGTGTTCCACTGTGAGCAAAACTAACCTGACTTATATTTGCCCTCGAGCTATTTGTCAGAAAAGACTTCCCACCAGCAAGAATTTACCTTTATGCTGAGCAGATGTTGACAGATACAATATATCAATTTCCTTGTCGGGAAGGAAGCCCTGTGTCCCTGGCACCTGAACCCTGAGTGTTCCCAGGGGGCTGAGGCCGGCTCCTTCCCTGAGGCTAGCCGTCGAAAGCCATGCCATCTGGAGTCAGACTCTTTTCCCAGACATGCACCCATGCTGGCTATCTGTCAGCAGCTCTGGACCACACCATTTCCCAGGAGCATCTTCTTTCCCCAGATTCATGTCCCCAGACGCCATGTCACCAGAGAAAGACAAAACCATCTTGGCCAACAACTTTAATTGATTTCTTTGTCTTCCCTGTCCCCACCCCCATGGCCTCAGGGTCAGCCCAGGTGATGGGGTGCTGCTGGGAAGAGGCCCAGGGTCTCCCCCAGCCACTCCACTGGGATGGGCCAGGATCACCAGAAGCAGCAACAGGAAAGAAATTTATGAGTAGCCAATTCATGCCACTCATGGGTACAGATTCCCAAAATCATCAACAGGGAGGAAAGAGGCAGGCAGGGAGAGTCACTGACGTCCAGAGCGCTGGGTCAGACCAACACACAGCACAGCCACTGAAAGGAAAGAGAGCAGAGGTGAGCGGACTCTTCTCGGGGCCTGCAGACTCTTGGCGGTGGGCGCTCTCCCACCTCATGTGGACGAGATCTATGAGGATCTTTGCCCTCTAAAAGTCTTTGCTGAATGACAGGCCACAGGAAGCCCTTGGACTAAGCCACTCACTCTTAAGCCAGAGCTCTACAGAGACACGACTTAGAAAAAGCTCTAGACTCCAAAGAAACTTTCAAACATAGGTGTGTCTGTTCACACACACACATACATATGTATTCCCATTCTGTTGCTAGGTGCCGCTGAGCCGGTTCTGACCCATCGCAATGCTCTGCACAACGGGACAAAACACTGTCTGCTCCTGTGCCATGCTCACAATGGTTGTTACGCTTGAAGCCATGGTGGCGGCCACTATGTCACTCTATCTAGTTGATACATTACTATACGAAACATGGAAACCCTGGTGGTGCAGTGGTTAAGTGCTAGGTGCTCCTTGGGAACCTTCCAAGGTGCTCCTTGGAAACGCTATGGGGCAGTCCTACTCTGCCCTATACGGTCACTATGAGTCAGAAGCAATGGCAACTTTTTCTGTGTATGTGGTTACAGGAAATACATGTACTTCTCATGTACATATATAGATTACATAGATACATATTCCCATAGGAAATATTATAATTTCTTTATATATACAGGGGATATATATATATATTCCTAAAGGAAATATTTATAATTTTTATACACATATACAAGAGACATACATACATACATTGATACCTACACACACACATACATATATTCCTACAAACATAAAAAAAAAAGACCCAGTACCATCCACTTGATTCTGACTATAGTGACCCTACAGGGCAGATCAGAAGTGTTCCACAAGATTTCCAAGAAGCTGCTGGTAGATTCCAACTCCTTTTGGACTTTTTGGTTAGTAGCCAGGCTCTTAACCACTGGGCCACCAACACTACACACACATAGGAGATGCGCAGACCAGTATTCAACTTTAGGTTCAACCCTACTGCCTGGGCATTTACAGGAATCCACAGACCAGTGACAGGAAAGGGGTCAATGACATTCTCCCTTTTAGAGACGGAAACAACATGGCCACCGAGACAACTGGCAGTGTCACGAACAACTAGTCCTCTAGTTCCAGCACCTCAGGTGCAGACAGAGGGTCAGCACCCCTCCTCGCCAGCCCCTCAGTTTCCACACCTCCTGCCACCCCTTTAGGCCAACAAAGGGCTCTGCTTTAGAGGGCTACAGCCTTCCCCGGTGGAGGTGCTCTGATGTTTTCTGCACACAGCCTACGGGACTTTGCACCCAGCCATAGCACTCAACCACTTTGCATCTTCACCCTGCCTTGTTGCGGGGCAATGCTTTGTTCCCAACATCCTTCTACACGCTCATCTAAGAAATTGGTCCTAGAAGTCAGACACCTTGGACTACGTCCACCACCCACAATTCCATCCAAGTCAACAGGGGCTTGTCTCCTTGAAATGAACTGAAATAGAGCTGTAGCTCATCTTTCAAATAATAATAGTAATAAATGAAAAGGCTGGCAAAACTGCATTACAGTATGGTCATATTCCTCCTCCAACCCCAGCCACAGAGCATGCATGGTATTCATGGATTTCCAATGGGGCCCTATAAAGGAACAAACACCACCCAGCATCCATCAGCCCGGGAGTTCCCAAGGCCCCCGTGCCAGCATTCGCCAAACCTCAGACCACGTACCTCAGCCAGAGAGAGCTGGATCACGCCGTCCTGGTCCTGGTCTAGAAGTCTGAATATTTCTGCAACACCAGAGAAGGAAAGAAATCACATGGGGATTCTCCTGGATTTTGGAATAGCCAGAAAGCTGCCTCTGCCCAGCCCTCCCCTGCCTGGTACACTCCCCCTAGATCTGCACACATCTCTACCCTGTCCTCCCCCACACCTGCCAGCTCCCCAAGGGCCTTGAAAAGCTAAATCCAGCCCCAGCGCCCAGGACCAGCCTTTTCAGCAGCAGTGCCCCTGCCTAGGTGAACAGATTCCGTGTCAGCCTCTCCAGCCTCAGACGGCCCATCAGAAACCTTTCAATCTTTAGGGGGAACGGGCAGGGGCAGGAACGGACCGCACGTGCTCTGCTGTGTCATCCAGCCTCTTTCTAGACACCCAGCCTTTTCCCTTGGAACTTACCACCTCTCACCTCTGAGGGAAAGGCAAACCCCCTCCTCGCTTAACAGGCCACTGTAGCCCACGTCCAAGGAGAACACCTTTCACCTTCGATAGGGGCCCCCATCTCAATGGTCCCCCAGCAGGCAGAAAAGTGAAGAGACACTAGACGCGGCTGGAGGGCAGTGACTGGGACTCACGATCATGGCCCAGTGTCCACACATAAAATCTAGACGACCCTCTTCAAGACCTCGGGTCTAGCCAGCCTCGACTTCCCTGGGCTCCTTCACTTTCTGCTTCCCTTCGTCTCTGGGGTGCCATGGTGACACCCAAATTGTCCTTGCCCACTGGATGCCCAGAGGCTACACTGGTTCTGCCTCGGGCCATAGCCAGCCCCCCGTGGCTGGGGGTAGAGGAAAGGGGGCTCACTGAAGAGGCTCTCCAGGCGGATCATACACGACACGAAGCCTTCGAAGTCCAGGCAGAGTGTGCTGCTGGCGTACCGCCGGGCGATGGTCTGCTGAACCTGGTTGTTGAGAGCGAAACCTGAGGAGCAGAGGGGTCCGGCTCGCTGGCGGAGATCCAAGAGCTGCACTCAGCACCCTTTCCAATAAAAACTCAAGTGGCTGGTGGCTGGTGGCTGGTGGCTGGTGGCGCACAAGGCGGGCTGTGCTTCTCCGGGAGCTTGCGAGCCAGGCCTGACCCCGCCCCCAAGCTAGGCCTGACTCCGCCCCCAAGCCGGGCCTGACCCCGCCTCTAAGCCGGGCCTGACCTCGCCCCCAAGCCGGGCCTGACCCCGCCCCCAAGCTAGGCCTGACCACACTTCTAAGCCAGCCCTGACCCCACCCCAAGCCAGACCTGACCCTGCCCCCAAGCCAGGCCTGACTCCGCCTCTAAACCAGGCCTGACCCCTCCCCCAAGCCAGGCCTGACTCCACCCTCAAGCCAGGCCTGACTCCGCCTCCTTCAAGGGACCCTAGAAGGCATCTGGTCATCTGGTTGATCTCTTAGATAACCTTCATCAGGATTAGCTCTTCCCTGGTCCTAAGGCTGTATGCAGAGCTACAGCACAAACTCACAGTATAATAACAAATATTTAAAATCCAGCTACCATCGCGTCGACTGGGACTCACAGGTCACCCGATGTGTGCCAGAACAGAACCGTGCTCCACAGGGTTCTCAAGACTGTGATATCTTCCAAGGCACCTTGAACAGCCCACCTTTCAGTTCATAATTAAGCACTTACTTGTTTGTACTGGCCAAGGACTCCACAACAAATAATAACCCACTAGTATAGCACTGTAAGTGTCATCCACAGCAAGCAAAAACAGAGACGGTGAGGGCGATGCCTCTCTGATCGGTCCCCTGCTAGTCTCCTTCATAGCCCCACCCTCTGGGATTGCCGTCACTTTCCCAGTAACAAAAAGTCTCTCTGACAAAGTCCAAAGTGTGACGCTATGCCGAATCCAGCAACGTTGGCTTTTCTGTACACGGAAAATACTCAAAAACTCCTTATTGTCACATCAACAGCCAAACAGGGTAACTGCCACTGATGATCATTAGCAGTCACACAACAAGAAGTGCCTTCTAGCACATGTACACCTGGCTCCAAGGCTTGGTCTGGAGCATATGCCCTCACCTGCCTTCTCCAGGGCTGTCCTCATCTCGTGGGCATTGATGGTCCCACTGCGGTTATAATCAACCTCCTGGTAAATCTCCTAGGACAGAAATGAAATTCCAGGTGGAAAACAACCATTCAGGGGCTTATCAGAACCATCTTCCCTCTACACTCTCATGTTTCCTTGAAAGCCAGGGATGTTTTAGAGAATCTGTGGAGTCTTCCCAAGAAAATTTCAGAACAAAGATAAGAACACAGGCTGAGAGCCAGGTCTGGCTTCTCCTGCCCTCTGAATGGTGAGGCTTTCAGTGCAGGGACTGACATGGGTGGCTTTCTCATGGCCTCTTGTCCCTTCCTGAACCATCTGTCCAGGGTTTGTGGAGGCTGAACCATGATCAGACTAGAGTCTGAAAGAGACCAGGAACAAGCATCAGGGAGAGGAGAGGGTCCAGAAAGAGAGCAGAGGAGGGGGCTGAGGCCCTGGGGATGCCCAACTGGGGAAAATAGTTACCAGGTACTTCTGAATCTTCAGCCAGAGTATCTTCAGTTCCACCAGTCCCAATGTGCCCGTCTCATTGCTCTAGGTGTGTTAAAGACCAATGTTCTACATATCCAATGGGGGACACTTGGCTTGGCATCTCTCTCCCATGATCCCCCACATCTGCAATACGCAGGGTGGCAGGTGATGGTGGAATGGGTTGGTAGCAAACAGTTAAACAAGGGTTAAAAAGTCACCAAGGTGCTCCTTTCAGGGCAGGCACAGAGGGAGAGACAAAGAGCCAGGCCTCAGCTGACAGATCTCAAATACTCTTAACTAGCCCCTAACACAGTGGAATCAACTGGCAACAGGCTAACACCCTCATCAGAGCCCTGGTGGTACAGCAGCTAAGAGCTTAGCTACTAACCCAAAGATTAGCTGCTCCTTGAAAACCTTATGGAGGAGTTCTACTCCATCCTACAAAATCATCTTAACAGCAACCAGTTTGGTTTGGTTTGATTTGGTTTGGCTTGTCCTCAGTTGTGGAGAGAAGTGAACTTAGAAGTAAAAAGACTGTTGCCATCAATTGTGACTCATGGCAATCCCATAGATTACAGAGTAGAACCGCTCCATAGGGTTTTGACTGTAATCGTGATGAAAGCAGATCACCAGGTCTTTCTTCCGCAGTGCTGCCGTACAGTTCGGAGCCACCACTCTTAAGGCTAGTCAAGTGCAAACTGCTTGTACCATGCAGTGTAGCACTTGCGGATTTCAATCTCTGTTTCAATCTCTATTGATCATTCAAATAGCTGTAACGGTCAGCATGCCATAATGTCACCAGGAAAGCCATTGGGATGCACAGAATTGGGATTCTCAGCCATTACAGTCTACATGTGCTTTGCAGCACGGCACACAGAGAGATCTGGGGATCTCAACAGTCATTTCTGGGTGCTGGGACATAGCCCCAGAAGCAAAACTGGCTCACAGACCACTCCGCAACCCAAAGCGGGGAGTGAGGGCGGGTAACAGAATTCTCTGTGCCCAAATTACATTCATTCAATAAGTATTTACCGAGCACTGTGCTAGACGAGGAAACTCTGGTGGAGTGGTGGTTAAGTGCTGCATCTGCTGACCAAAAGGGTGGCAGTTCCCCTCTGCCAGGTGCTCCTTGGAAACTCTGTGGAGCAGTTCTACTCTGCCCTATAGGCTCGCTATGAGTCAGAATCGACTCGATGGCAATGGGTTGGGTTTGGGGATTTTTGGGTGCTAGATGATAGGTTTGGAACTGTCCCCACTCTAATCAAGTCTGTTTGAAATGCTACCCTTTCTTTCACCAATCACAACTAATCAGTATTCACAGCAACAGCACTGATGTTAAAATTCTGAGACAGACCAAGCATTCATATCCCTCTCAACTAGGCAAACAAAAAGTCCTGTTTACACCCGAGAGTGTGAACCTCCCCACACAGTCTGTTTTCCCGTGTCTGTGATGGACACTGAGTACTGAATGCCCCACAGCCTCCGACTCTTACTAATAATGCAGCCAACAAGCTTCAGAATTGGAGACTTCAAAGGGAACCAGGACCTGTGACATACTTTGTAGTGCCAGACACTTTGTGTACTGTATCCTTCCAGTACCCAGGTAAGCCCGACATGATGAACTTATTTTCCAGGAGAAGAAACCCAGATCGAGGGCATCTAGTAATTTCCCCAAGGTCACCCACCTAGTAGGCAGTGGACCTAGAATTGAACCCAGATCTGTTCCCAAGTCCTTGACCCTTAGCACCAGCCAAACCAAACAAAAGCAAACCCATTGCCGTCAAGCCAATTCTGGCAAATAGTGACTCTGAAGGACTGAGCAGAACTGCCCCATGAGGCTTCCAAGGGAACGCTAGCAGATTCAAACTGCCAGGCTTTTAGCTGGTAGCCAAGCTCTTAACCACTCTGCCACCAGGGCTCTCCAAACTGAGAACCTGACAAACTTAACAATTTTTTTAAAAAGCATCTTTATGATCAGCATCATGGAGAAGGGTCACCTGGACCCAATCCATGCAAAGCTGATGGAAGAGATTCCTAGGCATTCAGCCCTGGGGTTTCCTTTAAGCTCTTCCCTACTCCTGGGGTGCCCTGACCTTCACTACACTTCCTGCAACTCGTACACAATCGCCAGCATAAAATGGGGTTACTTTGGAGGACCACAGAGAATAAGGGGGCTGTATCTTTTATGCCACTAGTAGCAGCTGTCTGAGGGCTGTGTTAAGATTCTGAGACAAAGCCCAGCTAGTTAGCGATGGAGAGAGCTGGGGGTAGGGGAAGGGAGGTGAAAGGACGGATGATGAGGATGAAATCCAGGAGAAGGAATACTGGCCATGGTGACCCAAAGGAGTGTGGAGGCAGGAGAGACATCAAGGCTACATGCCTGCTATCTCTAAATTAAATCGTTTTAAACCAGTCCCTTAAACATTGTGCATCTCAGTTCCTTCACCTGTAAAATGTAGGTAATCTCAGCTTATTGAGGTACATATGTGAGATTTTACATAGATAAACATAAAAATCAAACGCATTACCACTGAGTTGATGCTGACTCTGCAAACTGCTCCATAGAGTTTCTGAGGAGTGGCTGGCAGACTTGAACTTCCAGCTTTTTGGTTAGCAGCTGTAGCTCACCATAGCGGGTGGGTGGATGGATGGATGGAGGGAGGGAGGGAGGGATGGGTGGATGGGTGGGTGGATGGATGGATGGGTGGATGGATGGGTGGGTGGATGGATGGGTGGGTGGATGGATGGGTGGGTGGATGGATGGGTGGCAGACAAAACATGTCATGTATAATACGTATCATATGTAATATGTATATGTATTAATACACATATATTTAAAAGCTTCCAGTACAATGGCTGACATGCTCAACAAACGCTCATCTCCCTCCTTGTCCTTTCTCTTATCTACCCTTCTCTTCATCCTCATGGGAAAAGGATGAGGAACCATCTAAAACAGGGAGAAAGTACATTGAATGGATACATCCAGCAGGCTGACCATTTCTCTGCAAGTGTTGATGTCGAATCCATCAAATTTGATGTCTGTTCCTAAATATTAAAATAGAAAAGGGAAGTGGGAATCAAGACCAAGGGAAATCATCTCCATGCCAGGAGACCACCAGAGACCCCAGCCACACAGTACGGAGCTGAACGTGGTCTCCCACTAAGTGGGGACAGCCCAATGGCAGGTTCATGAGCTGACACCCCTGAGAATGCCCCAACCCCAGGAGGAAGTGCAGCAGTGTGGTTACGGGCTCAGCACTGGGGGACCATGTTTGACTCTCAGCTCTGCTACTCATGGGATGTTGGCAAACTAATAATACCGCTGACATTTCAATTCCTCCTCTAGCAAGTGAGAAAAATATATCTTGTCTGAAAGACAGGTCAGAATTAAATGAGATAATGTCAGTGAGCTTATCCTGGAATTAATCACAGCACCCAGGACAGGGTAAGTTCTTAATAAAACAGCTGACTTTTTATTAGCTAAGTTTTATTGTCAACACTGTACATTTATTCCTCAAAGTAACCTCTGTGGTAGATACTCTCATTGTGCCCATTCTGTAGGAAACTGGGGTACAGAGAGATTAAATAACTTGCTCAACTTTGCACAACCAATAGGGAGCAGAGCTGAAATTTAAATCAGAGCTGCAAACTGGTTTGTTCCAGTTTGAACCCCTCTTGAGAATTTGCATTTCCTCCTCAGATGTACTGAATCAGAATCTACATGTTAACAAGATCCCCAGCTGATTCTTACAGGGAATCAATTTTGAGACGCACTGGTCTAGCAGTGGTTCCCACAACTGATCCCTAGCCAGCAGCATTAGCATCACCTGGGAACCAATATGAACCAGTTTTAAGGCCTGATAGTGCTTTTAGGGACGACTTGTTGTCCTTGTTTTTAGGTGTCACTGAGTAGGCTGACCCACATGACAACCTCACGCATGACAGAATGAGACACTGCCCCAGTCCTGGCCCATCAACATGCCCACGTCCATTGCCGTGGCCACTGTGTATTTAGAGAACTTTGTCACCCGGGGCTCATCTCCCAGCCCCACGTCGGACTATACTGTGCTGTGACCCCGAGCACTTCCCCTGGTTAATTTTGGGAGGCGCATCATCAGGCCTTTCACCTCTTCTGTCTTAGTCTGGAGGCTCCACTGAAACCTGTCCCCCAAGGGTGACCCTGCAGGTCCTTGAAATGCTGATGACATGGCTTCCTGCAAACCAGCCACCACAGGGCTACAAACTGCACACCAAGAACACGGTACTAAGCTCAGTGCTGTCCAGTTGATTCTGACTCATAGGGACCCTTATAGGACAAAGTAGAACTGTCTCACGGGGTTTCTAAGAGGTGACTCATGGATTCAAACTGCCGAACTTTTGGTTAGCAGCCAAGCTCTTAGCTGTTAAATGGCAGCTTTTATCAATATTTGCTAAATGGCCAAGCTCTCCCTGAAGCTCCAGCCATCCCTGCCCCCACCCTTACCTTCCTCACTCCTGGGAGCCAAGGCTGGAGCCAAAGACTCTGCATCCCTCTCCACCCCTCCCTGAGCCCCTCTACTCCCCTCCCTGCATCCCTTTCCTCCCCTCCTTGGACCCCTTTCCTCCCCTCACCGAGGCCTTCTCTTCCCCTCCCTGGGGCCCTCTCCTCTCCCCCTGTGCATCTTCCCTCCGCTCCTCGGACCCCTCTCCTTCCCTCCCTGTGGCCCTCTCGTCTCCTCCCTGCAGCCCTCTCCTCTTCTCTCTGCTTACATCAACAACTTCCTCCCTGCCCAGAGGAAGACTGGAGCAAGAGCTGGAGTGAGGGTGGGAAGGACAGGCCTGAGCCCTGGGAGCTGCTCCTCTCGGCCCCCAGGAGGGGTCTCCCTCGGCCATGTGCTGAGACCTGTTTCCTGCCCTCTCACACCAGGACTTGCTGCAGCAGGTGAACTGGAGGCCAACACTCAGCCTGCCAGCAGCCTGGCCGGGCCCATCCCTGGACCAAAAGGAACCAGGGCCATGCCAGTGCCTATGGGCTGGGTTCAGACAGGGCAGGGCAAGCCTCTCCCGCCTGGAGCAGCTTAGCCCTCCAAACAGCCCCAACGCTTGCTGACGTCTGACAGTGAGTCTGGGAACCAAGCACAGTCTGGGCAGAGGCAGAATCTTGCCTTCCACGTGGCTTCTCCTGAAGACAACCGATAAAATAAAACCCGGCATCGGCGTCACTTTCCACAGCATCGAGTCACTCACACTGCGGGAGCGTCTCCTGTAAGTCACTCCCAGCCCTGCTCTTTCTTCCCAGAACCAGGCACAAGATTCCACTGAACAGAACAGGCTTGTTCCCGCAGTCTCACCCTCCTGCCCCCCGCACCTGCTCCCCTCCAGCCTCCCCAGCCTCCCTTCTCCCGACCCAAGGTGCCCTGTTTCTCTGACTCAGGGGCCCAAAGCATGCCCCGCCTTCACCCCGACATCTCTTTCAGGTCATCCTATGGACCTTCTGAGAGGAGTCAAACAGGGACTTACGTTTGGAAAAGACCCCATTCAGAACCGCCCTGAGCTCACTGGCGCTGATCTCCGAGTCCTGGAAAGAGAAACAGGATATAAGTCACTCTGACCCCGACGAGCCTATCAAGACCTCCAGCTGACACAGAGCCTCCCTGCGGTCAGGCATCAGATCCACAGATGCTTAGACTGTGATAAAGTACAGTGTTTTGCTTGCAAAATTCAAACTTCCCTTTCCTCTGGGGTCTATGTTGGCAGAGTGAATACTGCCCACATTGCAGCTCAAAGGACTTGGTGGCCTGCATGACACTTGCTTAAACAGAGGGCAGAATTCCGGAGTGGCCATAACAGGAGCTAGGACATGTGTCCCACTCGCCCTGTGTGGACACCGTCACCCTCAAAACAGCTACGTGTGGAATCCAGAGTGGTGGTGTAGTGGTTCGAAGGCTCACTTGGTAACCTAAAGGTGAGCAGTCTGAATCTGGCAACCACCCCTTGGAAACCCTGTGGGCTGTTCTGCTCTGTCCTATAAGGTTGCTATGAATTGGAATCTACTCGACCACTGCAGTTACGATTTTGGTTTTTTAAGCCTCATATACATAAATAATTTACCATTTTCATACGTGATGCTAGTGCTTGGGGCTCACAGCTACCGAGTGGAAGAGTTGTGATCACCACCTGAGACGAGCTCACCCCAAAGTGTCCAACTTCCCCACTGCACCTAGTTCCTACTCCTGGGAGCCACTATTTCCAGGAGCAGCCTACCTAAAGCTGACAGCAGAGGGTTTAAAAAAACCAAAGTCAGTGCCGTCGAGTGAATTCTGACTCATAGCAACTCTATAGGACAGAGTAGAACTGCTCCATAGAGTTTCCAAGGAGAGCCTGATGGATTCAAACTGCTAACCTTCTTTGTTAGCAGACACAGCACTTAACCACTATGCCACCAGGGTTTCCAGCCGAGGGTTAGGGGACCAGAATTCCCCATGTTCACTGGGGTAAAGGCTCAGCCAGAGGAACTCTGTCTGCCCCCCTAACTCAGATGGAGGGCAGACCCCACTCAGGATGCTGAGTAAGGTGCAGACGGCCAGACCCAGGTCTGGGTTCCAGTGTTGACTCCACCCCTTCCGCAGTGCGTGACCTCAGCAGGTCACAGCCCCTCTTAAAACACAGTTTCGAGTTTGCACCCAAGACAGTCCCACCTCCCCCACCTCCAAGCTCCCACCCTCCACCAGCCAGGTAAAATCGAAACCAGCTCCTGCCAAGTTGGTGGAACTCACTGCCAACCCGTGTGGGTCTGAGTAGAACTGAGCTCTATAGAACATTCAATGGCTGATCTTTCAGAAACAGATCTCCAGAACTTTCTTCCAGGGAACCTCTGGATAAATCTTTTGGTTAGCAGCCAAGTGTGTGAACCATCTGCCCCACCCCCACCCCAGGGACTCCTACCTCTCAGGGGCTTCTGGGAGCACAACTGGCATCATTCAGCCACGGGTAGGTGGCCTCTATCAGGCCTCAGAGAGTCCTCGATGGTGTAAACAGCTTGTACTTTACTACTGACCTAAAGGTTGGCCATTCAGATTTGCCCGATGGTGCTGCAGAGGAAAGTCTTGGTGATCTGCTTCCATAGCGGGGGAAGCAGTTCTCCTGTGAAACTCAGGGGGCTGTCAAGTCAGAGCTGACTTGACAGCAGTGGGTTACTTTCTTTTTATAAGATTGAAAAAGCCGCCTGGCCTAGTACATGGTCCCCATCAGCCTTCCAGGGAAGAAACAGGACATCAGGGAGTCTGTGAGGACTGCCAATTAAGTTCGTGAACTCATCCTAGAAGAAGTGCTGCATACCTCATTACTGAATATTCAAAGGAGTCCCCTTGGGAAGCTATGCACCAATTATGCCAGCACCTAGTCCACATTTCAAAGCAATTTCGGACTCTTTTGCTGGAATGGCCATCAGAGCTGTCGTCGTATTACCCTTGGTGTCCTGAATGTCATTAAAATGTCTTCAATATTTCCTTTATCTCCGGGTCAAGAAAAAAGTCACTGGGGGCCATATCAGGTGAGTAGGAAGGGTGTTCCAATACAGTGATCTGTTTACTGGCTTAAAACTCCTTCACAGACAACTATACAATTAAGTTTGAAAAACTGCCACCGTGCCACCATGAGCAATGGCCGTTCCAGGAAGAGTCCCAAAATTGCTTTGAAGGGTGGACTGGGCGCCAGTGTCAATGCACAGCTGCCGGAGGGGAGTACTTCGACGGTGACCATAGTGATAGTCAGCAGTGAGCTTTGTAGCACTTTGAACAATGAAGTTTGCTTATTTGTCAGATCTTGTATGTTTGACCTTCGGCCTTGTCCCACCTTATTTTCCCTGTGCTTGTCCCTTCACCTTCTGGGACGGGAGAGTGACAGACACAGCCCCACAGAGCAGTAGAGAAAAGCAAGATAAAGTATGAGAAGACCTATACAATATGAGCTCTTGTTTTGCTGTTCTCAGTGTGCTTGAGAAAACACAGCCCTTTGGTGGCCGAGGCAGCCAGGTTTCACTGGTAGAAACTCTAGTCTGCTCATCCGTCTAGAACATAAATCAGGTCATTTGCACAACAGTGTTTTCAATGGCTCTGCAAAGGGGCTGTCCTCCCAGGTCCTGTTTCTGCAGAGGATTCTGATGGATTTTCTTCATATATTCCATTCTCGTGTCTAGACATTCACCCGGATTTCCCTGAGGGGGCAGCAAGCCCTGTTTCTCCTATCCAAGGCCATTTTGCACACCCTACTACCCCCGAAGGACAATGCATTTACATCTTTATAGGACCTGGTGTGGCCACTCTAATGCTTCACGGCTGTCACAGGACTGCAGTCCCAATGAGCCCTTGTAGGGAGGCGAGGTGGGAAGGAGCAGCATGGGCTGGTGGCTGCTCTCCCCAGCTTGGTGTGCCCCCGAGTCTCTGAGCTGGCAGCCCCAGCCAGACTTGAATTCAGGAGCAGAGAGTGCCGTTGGTACCCCCTTCCCACCTCCGGGGCCGGAGAGTGAGCGGGCCCCCGGCTCTGCACACCTGTCCCAGGCAGGTTAGCCCAGCCGCTTCCCACAGGGGTGGGCCGGCCTTCCCACCTCTGAAGCTATTGATCTGGAGAGGTTCTGCAGCTGTACCTGTTCAGTCAGAGGCCAGAGCTGACACAGCTGATTTGTAACCCTTCTAGCAGGACCTGAAGATTGGATTTCCTGTTTTCTCAAGAGTCGTTCAATGTAGCAGTAAGAGGGACCCAGGACTAGATTACTCCCCAAGCTGTGCAGGAAAGGCCCTGGGGACCGATGACTGGACGTAGTAACAGACACAGAGGCTGGGGGCGGGACCACAGCCTGGCTGGTTTCACTCACAGGTCCTCATCGAAGGAAAGACTGAAGGACCTGCACACTCTGCCCGCCTGTCTGCCCCCCTGTCTGCCCGCCTGTCTGCCCACCTGTCTGCCCCCCTGTCTGCCCGCCTGCGGAGCTGTGTTTGCTCACCACGCACCTGCCCTGCCAGCTTCTTAAACAGGCTGTTGAACTGGCCATCTTCCTGTTCCACCTCGCTGGGGTGGGGCTAAAACAAAGGACAATCACAAAATTAAAAGGTGACCTGTGGAGGAGGCTGAAAGACTGAGATTTAAAAGTCATTCATTTGTTCCTATCTATAGAGAACCCATAAGGTGTCAGACACTGGGCTGAGTAGGGGCTCAGAGACATAGGCAAGAAACACCTGAGGTTCTGCCCCAAGGGAAGTCACAGTCCAACAAGGACACAGTACTGGGGCCTGGGAGGTGGGTTCCTTGCCCAGAAGCTGGAGAGGTCACCCCTACCAACCCTCAGCTTTGGGCACTTGGATGAATCTTTTGCAGAGAATAGAGGAAAAACTAAATACAGGGCACCCTGACCCAGCTCTTGGAGCTCCCGAAACTACATGAAAATTCTAGACAGTGTTTATATGCATTTTCTTAGCTTCCATCAGGTTCCCACAGAGCAGCATGGTTAACAGGCAGTTACACACACAGCCCAGGAGGAAACGTAGAATGTGGAGACCAGAGACCTGGGTTCAGGTACCAGATCGGCCACTTCCTGCACAGCATTCCAGAGCTCTGAGCATCTATCTCTTCACCTGGAAATCTACATTAATAAGGCCAGTTTCACACAGTGATTTGGAAAATCAAATGATGGCTAATGTGTGTCAAAGTCCTTTGAAAATTACAAATCCTTATAGGGATGACTGTCCCGAGACTGTCGCTACGACAATGGGCTCCATCCAAAACAGAATGACCCAACCTTGCAAACTGTCACCACTAGACATATGCAGAAAACGACATGTGTCCTAGATGGCTTGAAGAGGTTCCAGAAAGCCAAGTCAGTGTCCTCTGAAATGGTCCCTCAGAAAAATACAAAATGTGCAATATGGCCTGAGATTATAGTAAGAGCAGTGATGGTGATAACATTTAAAGTAGTCCATGCTTAATATCTGTCAGATACTTACATGGATTCTTTCGTTTCATAGTCACAATCCACCCTATGAGATTAATCCTGCTATTATGCCCATTTCACAGATGGAGACACTGACATTTCAAATGGTAACAGGCTGAGACCGTATAGCAGCAAACCATGCAGCCAGGCTCCAGATCCCTCTACTGCCTACTGTGACGACCAGAGTGGGTACTCTCTGCGTTCTAGTATGCTCAGCCACTCCACGATTCTGCTTCCTCATCTGTAACGTGGGATGTTAGTGCCTACCATACATGCTTCCATACGAGGTAAGTGCATCCTTGAATGCATCTAAATTTTTAGAAGATAAAGGATAACCACCTCACATCACACCTGTATGACCTTAAAATACCTTGGCAGGAAAACCAATTACTTTGTTTATGTGATACAATGTACTGTTTTCCAAAATTTAATGGGAAGCTCATCAGTTCAGGACATGGAGTAATACTATGTTATTCTTGGGGGACTAAAGGGTAACATCTTGTAGCAGAGAAGGAGGAGGGGCAAGAGGAGGGAAGAGAGGAAAAGAATCCTTATCTGGATATCAACCAATACTGGTGTGAAGCTCCCAGCTGCTCCCCTTAAGTTGGCCATTCAAACCTACACTGCAGTGCCACGGGAAAAACACCTGCCAATCTGCCTCCGTAAAGATGACAGCCAAGAAAACCCTATTGGCGGTTCTACTCTGTCCCACGACATCTCTGTGAGTCGCGTCATCGGCACGTCACACTAAATTCTGATAGACAGCGGACACAGCCAGTGTCATTTTTGGATATCAGGGAGTGAGGAAGACCAAGTTACCTAATGATGAACACTGCATGCCTCGTGATTTGTTCATTTATTCATTCATTTTAAAAAACAATGGTAAATGCACTGAACCCCTGGCATGTGCTGGGACCATCCTGCCTGTGCCTGAAATACAGCCGAGAACAAGAGAACGTCCTTGTTCTCTAGAAACTTACTGGAGTGGAGTCATTTGTTGTCCTGGAAAATCCTGTGACATGCTTTGTAAATAGTAAGGCATCGTGGCAAAATTAAGGCATTATCTTATTATTGTCATAGCACATGTGGGTGGCATCTTTACAGTCCCACTCTAACTGAACACGTCTAAATTCCAAGAGCATGTCTGTTAACCCCGAACTTCTCCCTCCCCACTCCAAGCACATAGTCAGCCCTTCCAGTGTGTTTCACAAGCCAGGATGTGGGGACTTCCAGAGGAGGAAAGCAGAAGTTCTTGAAGGTAATGGCTTTTTCCATGCCTTGTAAAAGTCGAAGTCCCCTGAGGATGTTGTGCTGTGTGTCTCTGTGTATGCATGCTGGGGAGAAAGAAAAGGCAGCATTTCCCTGAGACCAAGAGGAGGTTGAAGTCCACAGGGTGGCCTTGAAATATTGGCAACCCCTGCATGGCTCTATGGCCATGCCCCAGAAACTTTGGAGGGAAGACTGGACCCTAGGCATAGAGGCTCTCAGTTCACCAAAAACACCCAACCTGTGAAATGGATACCAAGGCAGATTCGTGACCAGAAGGGACTTTCTGTTGCTTTGGGGCTTCAGAGAACCCCCAAGACCACTGAAGGTGCAGTGGGAGCCCTAGTAATGATGCCCTGACTGCTACTGAACATCTGTCAACCTGATGCAACGGGGACTTAGGGTCTGTTTTAAGTTGACTTTTAAAAAAAGAGAGGGGCTTAAGAGCTCAGCTGCTAAATGGAAGGCTGGTTGTTCAAGTGCACCAGCTGCTCCACGGAAACCCCATAGGACAGTTCTGCTCTGTCCTGTAGGGTCACTATGAGTCAGAACCAACTTGATGGCAGTGAGTTCGGTTTGGGGGTTTTGTTTTTTTGATGGAGCTTTCCCAGTCTAGATCCTACACTCCCAAGAACCACACTCGTGGAGGTCATGCTGGGTTTAGATCCATTTCCATCAGTTTTCCTTCAAGTGTTTCACATGCTTCTGACATTTGTCCCCTCGGAGACAGGAAGTCTATTCAAAGGCAAGGGACTAGGCCTACTTTTCCCTTTGCCATCTCCACCCTGCAAGAACCACTCAGGCACACAGTGACTGCTCCATCTGTGTGTCCAGCTGACTGGATGTGGATGCTAAGACTCCTCAAGGGGTGAGGATGCAAGTGAGGATGGCCTTGTGAGGATGCTTGGGTACCAGTCCTGCTTCTATTTCAACTTCACCAGGAAGAGCCAGTGCTTAGAAAATGTTGTGGCCTTGACAAATAAAGAATTATCATCTTCTGTATATAAAGAACATTTACAAACAAGAAACTCCAGATAAAGAATAATGGCAGATCTACAAAGCATCTCACAACACAGATGAATCTGGAGGGCATTATTCTGAGTGAATTAAGTCAATCACAAAAGGCCAGATATTGTATGAGATCACCACCATAAAAATTCATGAAAAGGTTGACGCACAAAAAGAAATAATCTTTGACGGTTACAAGGAAGCAGAGGGGTGCAGAGGGAAAAACTCCAAATAGACAATAGGTAGGTGATAACTTAGATGAAGGGAAAGACAGTACACAATACTGGGTAAGCCAGCACAACTTGTTCAAGGCAAGGTAACAGAAGCTCCATAGACACATACAAACTCCACAAGGCACTGAAATACTGGGCAGAGGGCTACGGGGACCATGGTCTCAGGGGACATCTAGCTCAAGTGACATAGCATATTTTACAAAATGTCCTACATCCTACTTTGATGAATGGTGTCTGGGATCTTAAAAGCTTGTGAGTGGTCATCTGAGATATTCCACAGATCCTAACACCTCTGGAGCAAGGGGGAATGAAGAAGACCAAAGACACAAGAGAAAGATAGTCCAAATAAGAAACCCAAGGTCAAGGGGACAGTGTTGACATGTTGAGGAGATAACAACCAATGTCACAGAAGAATGTGTATCTGTTGTTTAATGAGAAATGAATTTGCTTTGCAAACCTTCATCTAAAGCACAATTTTTAAAAAACAAACCCCGAATACTTGCTGTGGAACAATGTCAGAGCTTGGCATCCTAAAAGACTGCATACCTCGTGTGGGTTTCCAGTTACGACATCTCCAATTTCCCTGAAACATGAAGAAAGAATGAGTAAGCGCAATGCACAGCTCATGGCTTGGTTCTTTTGGGAAGTTTTGACCCTTCTGAGGGATTGGCTTCCTGTCCAAGAACTTCACTTCCTACCAGCACCAAACTTGACGAACTGAATCTTTAATGACACCCCTTCCTCACTTCCCCACCCTGTTGCCGCCAGAGACAAACCCGCTGCCGTCAAGTCAGTTCCGACTTCAGTCAGCCCCTTGTGTATCAGAGTAGAACTGTACTCTAGAATTATCAGTGGCTGATGTTTCAGGAGTAGGTCGCCAGACCTGTCTTCTGAGATGCTCTGGGTGGGTTTGAACCTCCAAACTTTCAGCTAGCGACCAGGTTCACTGACCATTTGAACCACTCAGGGACTCTTCTCTGGAGACAAGAGCTGCTGGTTTGACCTGATGGACCCTAGAACTTCAGTCTTGGTGGATCACTCTGTTGGGGGTTGTCTCCCCACCTTGTTCAGTTATCATCTTCCATTGTCCCAGCCTGCACCCACTGGGAGCCCAGCTACATCGACTCCTCTTGGAAAGAGCTAGTAAGCCCATGCACAAGTGTGTGTGTACACAAGTGTATGCATGTATATGTGTGTGTGTGCGCATGGGTGGGTATGTACACATCTGTGTGGCATGTGCGTGTGTACCTGTGTGTGGATGCGCAATATGCATACTTGTGTTTATATGCACACGTGGGTGCACGTGCATATGAACATGTGTGTGTGGTACACGTGTATGCATATATGTGTGCAGCTGTCTGTGTGTGTATGTGTGTGCAGGTTCACGTGTTTGTACACGTGCATGTGTAAGACAGAGGAGGAGGCGGTGCCACCATTTAGAACCTTTCCCCTGGGCCTCCTGACTCTAACCCTAACCTTCTAACCAGGCTGCTCCTGGTACCAGGGCCATCCAGCCTTGGCCTTTGTTTCAAGAAAGTCTTCCCCTGTAGACCAGCATGGTGGGGACAGGAGGAGACACCTTGTTAGGGACCCTTGGTGTTTGACCAATGTCATCTGAGCGGCCTCAGCTGGGAGCATCAGCCAGTGGGGCCTGGTGCCCACGTCAGGCCACGTCCCTCAGCGGGCCTGAGCTCTCAGACAGGACGCCCCACCGTGGAGGACGGGGAGCACGCACAGGGCCGTGGCCTTCTTCTCCGTAAACACTCGCAAGCAGAACTCGCCGTCCTGGAAGGGCTCGAAGGTGGACGGCACCACCAGGTACTCGCCCGGGGGCAGCCAGACCCGGCTGGAGACCTCACGCAGGTTGACATAGGTGCTGGAGCGGGCCGAGGCCTGGTGGCCACGGAAGAACTCCTGGCCCAGGTGCACGGTGGTGTGGTTCTCCAGCTGCATGGAGCGAGAGTCACAGTCAATCTCTTCTGAATATCCAGAAGATGGGGACAGAAAAGGTCAACTTTGTGACTCTAATCTAGTACTCTAATCTAGGGCTCCTCGGTTTTTAACACAGCTAAGCATCAGGAGGCCTACGTTGTCACCCGAGCTCCTGCCGTGGATTCTATCACTAACTCACTGTGTACCGGTCACCAAGGGAGGTGTGAGCACCTTCTATGTGCCAGGCCCTGTCTGAGTCCTGCCCTTGACTGTGCCCATGGCCAGGTCCCCTGACCTCCAAGGGTGGGGGGCAGTTAGGGGTGTTAGCACTGACCTCCCAGGGTGTGGGGGAGAGTTGGAGATGTTGGCATTGACCTCCCCGGGTCAGGCCAGAGGCTTCAGTCCTAATCCTGTGAGAAGGACCTTCTCACCTGTGACTATTTGGAAACTGCTCTGCAAGGCCACTGGGGTGCTGAGGCATTGAGGGTGGCGGGCAAGGGGAACCAGAGGACTCCTCTTAAGAAGGCAGGCAGAGGGGGCTTCATAGCCTGGCTTGGTTCTGAGTGCCTTCTTGTTCCCTCAGAACCCGAGCTCCCCTTGGAGTGGGAGAGATGCTCCCTGCGACCCACCTGTTTTGGGGGGAAAGGGAGACTTTGGAATGTAGCACAGGCTAACTAGCAATGGCAGGTACAGGTACCAGTTAGCACTGCTCTAAGTCACCCCTCCACAATGGGGTTTACGGTCAGCCTTCACCAAAATACCCATCACAGAGGGCAGGGGTTGACTCACTGCCTGGAGCCCAGTGCCCAGAGGCCCACTCTGGAGTGGGAAGTGTCCATTCACAGTCAGCAGTCCCTCGTAGGACCACAAGTCTGCAGGACAAGGATGAAAGCAAGACCACTGCCCCTACTGCCCTGGTTGGGACTCCATGGACACCCCAACACCCCCACTGACCTGACTGAAGGGCAGCCACAGAGCTTGTGGTTCCCCTGAAAACAGTTAGACTCTGGGCAGGACAGTGCTTTGACCCCTGGCCAAAGGCTAAGGGTCATAGAGTTCGATGTCACTTTTGCTGTCACTGTTGGGAGCAAGGGGAGGAGATGGGGAACCAGTAGGAGACAGCACTTGGTAGGACTGAACAAGGAAGCCAGCTCTTGTTTGGGCTGAGCAGGGAAAGGAAACTGAGGATCAGCATGGTTTGAGAAGCCAAACTCTGTTCAGGAGGCCAGAGTGGGAATCGGAGGACCCTGAGGATGAGCTGGGGGTCCTCCTGTCCTATCAGAGACCAAACAAGCAGGTGCCACCAGGTCCCAGGCCCTCACACTACTCAGTGACAGGAGCAGGTGGTGCAGTTTTAATAAGTGTGCTTCTCAAAGTGTGGGCCCAACATCAGCATCGCCTGAGAACTCGTGAGAAGTGCCAATTCTTGGCCAAGCTCCCCTTGTACTTAGAGAACCAGAAACTGAGAGTGGGGCCTAGCATCTGCCCTCCAACCAGTCCTCCAGGGAGTTCTAACACAGTGGTTTGAGACCTGAAGACCCCCCTGGCACTTGCAGAGCACAGGACGACCGGTAGTGACATATTGAGGGCACCCTGGGGCACTGTATGCACATATGACTGCTTAGCCCTATGAAAGTGATGTTCCTTGTGTGTTTTGTCATGTTTTCAAATAGTGAGGAGGTGAAATGGATTGGTATTTGCTACGGAGCCTCCCTCTCTACTGGCTAGATGGTATCCCTCCATCATAAATAAGGAGGACAGGGTAGACCAGCAGTCTGCAGCCTACACTAAGGCAAGGGATGCAGCCTGTGAATCCGGGTGTCACTGGCACAAGCTGTCACTAGTTAAGCTTGAGAGAATTTGAGAGTGGGAGTGAGAACAAGCAAGAAAAATGTATCACTACATAATTAGTGCACTTGACCCTGGCTAGAGGCAGCTCCAACCAAAACAGTGGTTCACAGCTTCAGCTACGGCTAGAATACCTGAGAAAGTTATTAAAATACTCAACGCCAGGTCCCTTCTCAGAATCTGACGTAACTGGCTTGAGGTGCAGCCTGGGCACTTGATTTTTAAAACTCCCCATGAAGCCTGGAGAAGATCCTAAGGCTAGAATTTATGGGGGCTTGGCTTTGTGCTTGCTGCCCCCAGGGGGACCAAGAACATCCCCAGGATGCACTCGCAGAGGTAGCCACACTGGGTCCCTCCCCAGAAGGCCACCTGGGCTCCTCCCTTCACCTGGCTGTGGCTGGTGGTAAAGCCAGTAAAGCCCCAAGATACCCAGAAGAAACCCTGGGTATTAAGTATGATACAGATGATAAGCCTCTCTAGCCCAGCTCCAAATCACTGCAGAGCCAAAAGATAATGTCAGTGTTTCTGCTCTCATCAGACAGCAGGGCCTTCACTTCTGTTGCTCAGATAAATAGAATCAAAGGTGTGCCATAAGCAGCTTGTTTGGGTCAGACCACCAGGTACACAGAAGGCCAAGGTGACCACCGCCCTCACTCGCGGGGGCCTCACAGGTGGGACTCAGGGTTGTCTTTCACAGCTCTCAGAGGTACCAGCTCACCAGATCACGCAGGAGTCTGTCTTACCAAAGGGGACATCGCTGTCGGCACTCACATACCTCTTTAGGAACCTATAGGGTAGAAGAAAGGAAGCTGTCACCAGGAGCTCCGAGGTTGTCCCTTCCTGCCTTAGCCCCCTGACCCACGTCTCGCAGACATACCTGCAGCTCTGGGCCACAGGGAAAAGAAGCCTGCTAAAGTGAACATGAGTTAGCCCTCCTGAAACTGGACCCCAATTGATGAATTCCAAGGCCAGGTGCAGGGCACTAAGCCCTAGAAAGGGGGTAGAAGGAACTCTACTTCTTTATTTTATAGATGTGTAATCTGCCCATTGCCATGGAGTCAATTCTGACTCATAGCGACTCTATGAGACAGAGTATGACTGCCCCCAAGGGGTTTCCAGGGAGCAGCTGGTGGATTCAAACTGACAACCTTTCGGTTTGCAGCCTAAGCTCTTAATCACTGAGCTACCAGGGCTCTGTATACTCTACTAGGATCCCCAATCTTTAGGGATAATATCCTTGGTGTTTAATGAGAGCTAATTCCTTTGGCTCACATCATCGGGAAAGACCAATCGCTAGAAAAAGGCATCATGTTCGCTAAAGTGGAGGAAGACCCTCCATGAGATGGATGGACACTCTGGCTATAACAGTGGGATAAACACGCCAACACTCGTGAAGATGACCCAGAGCCAGGCAATGTTTCTTTCTGTCATATGTAAAGCAACCATGAGTCACAGTTGACTCCACAGCCATTACCAACATCCTACAGACCTAAACTACACAGAAGCACAGTCTCACCCAGGCAGAACCATGGTTTCTCCTGCCCTCAGCTACAGCGATGGGCCCAAGGACATGACCAAGCCAAGTCCACCAGAGATTTCTCCAGGAATGTTCAACTGAGCTAATGGAAGGAGGCCCCTTCCTTTATGCAGGTGACATTAAGGAGACGATGAAGAAAGACAGACTGGAAGGACACTGACAGCACAGACGACAGACATGGAAGGGACTCATCCAAAGCCCTTGTTCCAAGCTCTCCTGCCCTTCCCTTGGCTTGGTGACATGCACTGCTAAATTCTTTTTCCACTCGTCCAGCTCAAGCTTAAAAACCACCAAATCTGTAGCCGTTGAGTCAATTCCGACCCATGGTGACCCCACCTGTTACAGAGAGCTGCTCCATAGGGTTTCCTTGGCTGTAATCTTTACCAAAGGAGATCACTGGGCCTTTTTACCACAATTGCACTGGGGGGTATTCGAACCAACAACTTTCGGTTAGCAGTTCAGAGGAAACCATTTGCGTGACCCAAGGACTTATTTATCTGCAGCTGAAAATGTGGTCTCCCACTAGGGCTCAGCTCTCAGATCCACAGTGGAGCCCTCCCAAGCCAGGGCACCACAGATCCTCTGCCAGCAGAGAGAGGTTTAAGTTCCCGTTTCCTCTTGTCCCTTCCTTCCTCAGTCCCTGCCACACAGGTTTCATTGACTAGAAGAGCAGGAATGGCATCATTTACAGCTTGGGCCTGTGAGCACCCACCTACAACTCTGAAAAAAAACAAAACTAGTGAAGCTGGTACCCTACTTCCTGAGTTCCTGTTTGCAGCTGGCAGCAGGGGACGAAACCTCAAGGCCACTGGTACTCTGTGACCATGAGCTTAAAGCCAAATCCCTGTGCAGACAAGACGCCTGGCTGCCTGGGCAGCAGGAGCCCTCACTGGTATCTTCTGCCCCCTCCCAGCCTAAAAGCCTTTCTATCCTCTCCCAGTCAGGTTATTCCTGCTGGAAGCAGCCACGCCTACAAGTCCCAGTGTCCCTAAGTGACGCAAATGGTTAACATGCTCACTGCTAACCAGAAGGCTGGAAGTTCAAGTCCACCCACAGCACCTCAGAAGAAAGGCCTGACTATCTACTTCTGAGAAATCAGCCACTGAAAACCCTAAGGCGCACAATTCTGCTCTGACGCACATGTGGTCACCATGGGCTGGAGTCCACCAGGCAGCAACTGGAAACAGCCAGTGAGCGCAGAGAAACTACCTTGGCTGCCGTCCTCCCAACAAGACGATGCCAGCATCTGTGCTCTGAATCTGTCCTGCAGAGAGTCGCTGGGCAGGAACCAAGCCAGGCTGGTGGGAGGTGGGGGCCTCTCAGTGGCACAGATCAGGAGCAGTGAGGCAGGGTTACAGGCCTTAGTCACTGCCCACTGATGGACGGAAAGGGCCAATCTTCTTTGAAATGCAGGCTCCTGAATGACAATGTCAGGCCTGCCTGGTCAGAGCCCTCAGTGAGGGCAGGAAGATAACAAGAGAGAGAGAGGAAGCTGGACAGGCGAGGGGCTCTCTTGCCTTCTGGGATCCTGGCTCCTTCTCAGTTGGTGTCAGGTTAAAGCAGACAAAGCCAGAAGAGGCAGACACAAGAGTCAGATGATGGAACTCTCTGCTTCCCAGCACCCCCTCCTCAACATAAGTTCCACCCACAGCCATCACAGTCTAAATTACACGCCTCTGGCTGTAAAAAGGTCCACGGATAGTGTGCATTGGCGTGTGGTACAAGCAGCTGTAATTTGGCATCTGGAAAACTAGTACGCTTTATATATTATTTATTAGAACAAATGCCATGCTGAACAGAGCTATTTCAGTGTGTTAGCTCATGTGCCTTTGGAAGAAGCCTGGGCTGATCTGGTTGTGTAAAGTGGGCCCAATGGATAAGGAGCCTGGTGGCCCCCAGTCCCTGAGGAACCCACCCTTCAGCCCTGCCCTCCTGCTGTCTGCTCCCTTCTGCATGTTGGAACTCTGACTCATTCCTGAAGCCCTGGTCAGAAGCCTCCTCCACGGAGCTGTCCTTCTCAGAAGTGGCTCTAGACTACCACCTTGGCTTCCATCACAGCGTAATCTGACTGGACTGGAGTTCAGCGACTTCCACTCCAGACTGAACTGCAGAGGCCATGCGACAGTCTTCTCAGTGTCCCCAGCTTTTAGCACAGCACGTGGCACACAGTAAGTGTCCACTAAAGCACCAAACTCAATGGTGTCGCTTGCAGTTCATAGCAACTCTATAAGACAGAGTAGAACCACTCCACGGAGTAGTTAACCACTGCCCCACCAGGGATCCTTGAAGTTGGCCGAATTGAGGCGCAGACCAGAAGTGATTTCACCTGTAGGCAAAGAATCAGCTCTTGTGCTAGCTCCCTTCCAGGTAGGATGGGTGAGCTAAGCTAGAGGACAACTGGAGCTGACTCAGCGGTGACTCTTACGTCCTGCCGTCCAGGAGCAATGGTTTTCTGGCTTCCATGCTCCCGACCTAAAACACACAGACACACACATGCTAAACTCTGAAGCCTTAAGTTCCAGAACAAGAGAAACAAAAGGGCTGGAAATGTCCTGTAACATCTGGAACTTATGCACATCCGTTTGGTCAAGCTGGGGCCCATGAGACAATCTCACTTTTCCTTTCAAAGTCAAACCAAACCCACTACTGTTGAGCTGCTTCTGGCCCATGACGAACCCCTGGTTTCCGAGGCTGTAAATCTCTGTGGAAGCTGAGTGCCCACGTCTTCCTCCCTCAGAGCAGCTGGTGGTTTCAGGCCATCACCTTTGGTTAGCAGTTCATCGCTTAATCACTGTGTCACTACGGCTCTTTCCGTTGTCCTCACTGGTTTCTAATTACAATGCATCTTTTTCACACATTGACTTACCCCAAGTTCCTGTGCCCACAGCCAGCTCTGTACCCCAAGTTCCTGTGCCCACAGCCAGCTCTGTACCCCAAGTTCCTGTGCCCACAGCCAGCTCTGTGCCCTACACTGCTCTTCGTGACTAGAGTTGTACTGTTTCTCTGGAGGTGTCTTTTTAACAAAACTGTACAAAAACAACCACTATGAATCCTTCTGAAATTTGCAGTTAGGAGCCATTGCCTGTATTAAAAAAAAAAGTAAATTCCTCTTTGCTCCTGGCTAGGCTTGTAGAGAACTGAAGCTCTGGGGTTAACATATCTCTGGGGCTGTAAGGGCGCTGTGATAACATTTCTGAGGCCCTTCAGTCCCCAGCTGGGTGGTCACTAGTGCAAACTGGACGACTGAGCCAGGGACTGCAGCCTGATGCCTTTGCCAGCTTCAGCTTCCAGAACCAGAGCTACGTGGACCAGAACTGGCTGTGTGGCTTCCTTGACGCAGCCTGTGACTGTGCACTCCAACAAGTGTCTCAAGGCTGCCCAGGGAGAGAGAAAGGGGGTGTCTGTCCTTGCTGTCACACCCAGCCTCTCTCCTCCCACCCACAACCGCCCCACATCCTCCTCAGGTCCCCTCGAGTGCCTTGTGCCCTCACGTCTTTGGCTCTTTCCCTTGAAAAATCTGCATTTGCAAAGAGTCTAATAAGTGTGTCCAAGCCAAACTTGCCAATGGGTCTATTCTGACTCACAGTGACCTTACAGGACAGAGAGGAACTACCCCACAGGGTTTCCAAACAGAGGCTGGTGGATTTGAACTGCTGACCTTTTAGTTAGCAGCCAAGCCCTTGACCACCGTGTCACGTAGACTCCAGTGTATCTACACTGAGATCCAAATGACAGGCAAAGTTCAGCAAATTATATGCCTCAGTGTTAACAGGAGACAAAGACTTAAGCCACCAGAACGAATCTCTAACGGTGGAATTGAGACCTCAGTAAGGCCCCGGGGAGATACACTTAGACAAGCAAGAAGGAGGCTCCATTAGGACTACCCAAGCAACAGAAAACACGTGCCCCAGCCAGCAGCCCAAACCTTCAGACCCCAGAATCAGGCGTGGACAGGGACAAGCTGAACTCGGTTTACCTGGTAGACAGCGTAGCCGATGCTCAGCATGCCCTGTCCTATCTTCTGCTGTCGCCGGCGATTTTTCTGCATCAGACCCAGCAGCATCGTGCAGCAGGGCTCACCAGCATGCTCCTCGAGATCGTCCTCCTCATCCAAGCGGATTTTGAACTGAGGGTTGGTCCAGTAGGTGGCTGGAAGTCACCCATGTGGTGTTGTTTCCCCCCGCCCGGGGGCATGGACAGGGGGAGAATAGAAGGAGAGGGGAGAATTTCAATCACCCCAATGAAAACATGACTTCTGGGGCACTCTAGGAGTCCCTGATGTCGCCAATGGTCAGCACAAGCTCAGCTGCTGACCAAAACTTGGAGGTTGAGCCAAAAAAAGGCCTGACTTTATATTCTGAAAAACTGAAAACCCTGTGGAGCGCAGTTCTGTGCTCTGACACACACAGGGGGTTATCATTGGTCGGAAAAGACTCAGCCACAACTGGCTAACCACCAACCTTTGGGAGAGCAGTAGAGCATGAGACCTTTGTCTCACCCAGGGACCTGTTAGTTAGGTGACTAGTACTGAATAAGCAGACTTGGGGAAGTTTTCTTTACAAGGTGGTCACGCATTTTTTACTGCTCACCCTGACAGACTTGGGATGTGTTGTCAGGAGGGATCAGTCCCTGGAGAAGGACATCATGCTTGGTAGAGTGGAGGGTCAGTGAAAAGAAGGAAGACCCTTGATGAGATGGACTGACACAGTGGCTGCAACAATGGGCTTAAGCACAGAAATGATTGTGGACACAGTGCAGAACTGGGCAGTGTTTCGTTCTGTTGTGCACAGGGTCGCTGTGGGTCCGAAGCAACCTGATGACGCCTAACAACAACAACAACACTCTGACATACACAGAGACACAGAAACATCTCATAGCATTTGGAATTTCCTAAGTTCCATTTGATGGAGCAGCAGCCTAGGGACAGTTGACATGGTCCCCAGGCTCCTCTGCACCCCACCATGGAGGAACTCTTGGGAAACTGTTAATGTCTCCTTTGTTCTCAGCCTGCTGGTCTATAAAGGCAAACCCACCTCTTGACGAAGGGAAATCTCTGAGTAAAAATAGGGTTCTGGGAGAGATGAGGACTAAGTCCCAGAGGAGGCTAGCTACCAAGGGGGCCTCTGCCTGGCAGGCTAGAAAGAGGATCTGCTTGACTGACAGGTGCTTTCCCTCAGGGGTCCCTGCCTCAGATCACAGCTCCGGCAGCCTGGGAGCTTCTCCTCTGTCCCTCAGTCCCACAGCCTCACTCGATGTCTGCAGCATCAGAGAGCAGAGATGAGACAACGCTCTTGTGGACGGAGCCATTTAATAATGCATCAGGAATGATGATTGGTAATGAGCAAGCGTTCCCCCATAACACCTATGAGTATTTCCAAACGGCTTTGTTTCCAAGATGACTTTTTTTTTTTTTTTTTTTTTAGTATCTTATAACAGTGACTACATAAGCCAAGGCACAGAGGAGTCAAATGGATGACCCAAGGACACACAGCAATTCTGTGACAGGAACCAAGTGGCAGAGCACAATGGCAGAAGACAAGCCTGACAGGCACTCCCATGCTAACACCTCGACAATTTCAGTGACAATGGGGCTGAGGGGACAAATGAGCTGGGAGGAGGGGAGGGCATCTCTCTTAGCATTGAAAACAGGGTTTCACTTGATGAAACAACAAGACACTCACAGTGGACCAAGAGCCACTGGTTACACTTCTTAACAATGAACTTACTTACTCAATTCTACCTCCCCAGAACCTATGCTTCCAGATTTTTTGTCTCCTCACTGAGGGCACAAGTGTATGGATTTTAAAGCCAAATATCTGTAGATTCCAGAGAAGACAGAGAAAATTGTGTGATCTTCCATAGAGCTATCCATCTTTTCCTGAAAGCCAGCTGGCAGTGCAGATGGATTAGGGATTTGGTGCCTACAGATACCCTGGGCATCCCCTACCGCTCTGAGCTCCCAGAATGATCTGCATAAATTTCCTAGACATTTCTAAGAGCTTGCTAATAGCAAGCCTATTTTAATTTCTCCCAGACGCAACATCACAGCAATCCCTGCACTTTGTGTTTACTTCTTTAGAGAACCAGAGGCAGAGAAGAGGCCATAAAAACAACACCTCCCGTTTGTATGACACTAGGCAGTGTACAAAGTGCCTTTCTACACATTTCATGACAAAGTACACATAGGGACCCAGGGAGGTTGCATGGTGGGTCTCATCCCATTTTGAGGATCAGGAAACTGAGGCTCAGAAAGGAGCAATGTCATCCGCAGAGTCCTCAAGCTAAGCAACAAGGACAGGAAGTTAGCAGGACTCCTTCCTGTCACTCGGGGCTTATCTCTGCTGCTGGAGCTGCTAGCTTCAGGTCCGATGGGAGATGGACGAGGCACTTTGCCATGACTTCAGGACATGTCACTTTGGACAGTCCTCAGCATAGCCCTGGGCAGAGGCCCTGCCTGGGTGCTTATGCTCTATCAACCCACATCATAAATGCCATCAACCTGGGGAGAAGGTGGAGGTGGGAACAGCAAAGTGGAGAGAGCTGGGCTTGCTTCCTTTCATTTCTCCTTAGAGATCTGGGGTCGGCTTTCAGGGTGTCTTCATCAGCTGATTCACCCTAGGAGCAGGAGCCTGGACAGGCATTAGTGACGGTGTGGGGACCAGGGGAGGCTTCCACCGCCAGTAAGATGTAGCCCAGGGTTAGTGCAGAGGCCAAGGTGTGCGGCCGACCACCTCCACCAGCTGCAGACCACTGAAATCCAGAAGCAGGGAGTGCTGCCCCCGGCTCGTCCCTGTGTACCTACCCCTCCTGCCCACACTGTCACCTTTCCACTTGTGACTCAGGCGCAAATACCAAGCAAAGCATCTCTCTCATAGATGCAGGTGCTGGAATAGCAGGCCTTATGCCACATTCCTGCGACTCACCATTAGACCTCATCCCAGAATTCAGTGGGATGGGGTCTCCGGTGGACTGGGTGGGGATGGTGGAAGCCCGAGAGAAGCACAGAAGGGCTCGGCGTAGGTTAACAGCATGGTTAGTATGGAGAAGCTCGTTCTCCACGGCGTGCAGCAGCGGTGGTCTGCACGCACAGACACTGAAGAACCACACTATCTGAGGTCAGCCCTCCGGTGCCGGGCTGCAGAGCCACGCCCCTCTTTTGCAGGCCTGGCCGCCAAGCCCAAGGGCGTAGCAGCACCAGTTGGGATCACCCAGGAGCCAGAAAGCAAAGTCCAAAGGCTTTTTCCAAAGCTATCAAAGCACCCAGCTTGGGGTGACAAACAGCCGCCTGACCGGGTGGGTCCTGCACCTTACCTGGGTAGTTCTGGCAGCCGCCAGCGGTGGAGCCCCGCACCCAGCGGCCATTAAACAGGACCAGGTTCCACTTGTGTACCTCCTCACTGGTCAGTGAGTCCGGGGACAGGTTGCAGATCTCCAATCGAGAGAACTGCTTCAAGAAATCCGAAAAGGACATCCTGGAAACACAGCAGCCAGAGGGCTCGCGTTAAGATAGCTGGGACCGGCAGGTGAGGACACGCATGCTACGGGGCTCGGGGAGGGGCCATGACAGTGACCGTGGGGGCCCGGACCTAACAGGACACTTTTCTATAGTCCACAGATGCAAATATGCAGGCACCACTGACCAACCTCCTCACTGGTACTAGCTTCCTGCTGTTTATCAGATAGCCCTCTCATATGCTTTACCCACCCCACAGAGAGGTCTGAACCCTAAACTGGAAGAGATCCCAGAAGCTCATGTGGACACAGCCCCTCCCGTCAGGCTGGTTCCCATTGAGTGGTTTTGTGTTTCTGCGGTTGCTATTCTTGGCATCTTCTGGCTATAACTCCACAAGGTGACTAGTAATCCCTGGCCGTCACTAATTTTCTTAGGTCTCCATGGATTTACCTACTCTAGATATTGCAGTTTTTTCAAGGCCAGTTGCAGTAAAGATGTCACCTTGAAGACTAAAATGTGCCTGACCCAAGCCATGGTATTTTCAATCACATCATATGCATGCAAAAGCTGGACCATGAACAAAGAAGGCAGAAGAAGAATTGAGGCCTTTGAAGTGTGGTGCTGGTGAAGAGTGTTGAATGTATGAGGGACTGCCCAAAGAACCAATAGATCTGTTCTGGAATAAGTCCAACCAAAGTGCTCCTTGGAAGCAGAGATGACTAGACTGCATCTTACATACTTCGGACATGTAGTCAGGAAAGATCAGTCCCGGAGAAGGACATCATGCTTGGTAGAGTGGAGGGTCAGCAAAAAAGAGGAAGACCCTCGACTAGATGGATTGACACAGTGGCCACACAAGTGGGCTTAAGCATAAAAACGACTGTGGACACGGCGCAAGACCGAGCAACGTTTCATTCTATTGTTCATCAGGTCACTAGGGGTCAGAACCGACTCGACGGCACCTAACTACAACAACAAGATACTTCTTAAGTGGGATCATACAATGTGTGTCCCTTTGTGCCAGATCCCTCTCACTCAGGGTGATGTTATCAAGGTCCACCTGGGTCATGGCACATTATCAGGACGTCGTCTCCTTAGGGCTGGTCACTAGCCCATTGTATAGACAGACCACAGTTTTCTTTATCTGTTCATATGTTGATGGGCACTCACACTGTCTCTACCTTTGAGCAGTTGTGAATAGCGCTGTAGTGAAAACTGGTGTATAACTACCTGTGTCCCTGGTTTCTTTTTTTGCAGCATACACATAGGAGTGGAATTGCAGGGTCACAGGGTAGTGTCATGGTTAAGAGCTATGGCTGTTAACCAAAAGGTTGGCAGTTCAAATCCATCAGACACTCCTTGGAGACCCTAGGGGGTAGTTGCACTCTGTCCTATGGGGTTGCTATCAGCAGAACTGACTCGATAGCAGTGGTGGTGAGGAGTGGCAATTCTGTGGTTAGTATTTTAAGGAACAGCCAAGGTGTTTTGCACAATAGTGGCACCTCTTTACATTCCCACTGGAAGTTCCTATGTCACTGTTAGTGAAGGCCAGCACAGAGATGCCACCATCCCTCTGGCATACTATATTCAAAGGTGACCTTATTATCATCCTTGGCCCACCAGCAAAGGCAGTTCTACTTGGATGGTCACCTAAATCTCAGAGTGCTTCTGGACTAGATCTTAAGGAGAGAGAGTACTGCTCTTATTTCCCAGGAAAGACACTGAAACTGAGAAAGACAGGCTGACAGCAAGCTCAGGTGGAGGGCCCAAGTATCACAGCTTCACGCCTTTACACAGGCTGCTATAGAGGTGGAATTAGAAAAGGGCAAAGGGGAGAGGAAAGCGAAGCATCCCCTCTCCCCGGCCAGAAGCTTGTCACATTCCTAAAACACTTAGAGACACACTCCCCTGCCACCTCCCACACTCCCCTATCTCCCATTGACCTTCAGAACCTGGAAGCAACCCTGGCTAACAGGACAACTCTCCAGACAGTGTTCTCACCAAAACTCTCCATCCTCCGCTCTCTTGTCCAGCTTGTCCTTCAGCCTGGGGTCTATGTAATCCCACTCTGGTGCACTAGGAAAACACAAAGCAGACACAGCTGTTGGTCTTGCTGTTCTCAGGGTTCTCCTGTTCCTGAGGGTCCTGTGGTTTCAAGGGTTCTCGTGCTCTGAGGGTTCTGCTATTTTAAAGGGTTCCACTGCAGCAGAAACTGTTCCCCACAGCTACTTATCCTCAAAAGGCCAGAAATGGAATGCAGAAGAACAGCCAGCAGGGAAGGAAGGCAAGAAAACAGTTTGTCAAGGTGCAAAGTCTGGGGAAGGGACACAGACTGGGGTCACGGACTGTCTGGGCATAAAGGGGGTGACATGTGTCAGCAGCACTGAGGCCATGGGACTTGCTCTAACAGTTAATACATTTACTGCTAACCAAAAGGCTGTTGATCAAAATCTACCCAGAAGTGCCTCAAAAGAAAAGCATGGTCATCTACTTCTGGGAAATCAGCCACTGAAAACCCTACAGGAAGGGAGGAAATACAGAACAGAATCTTCAAACTCTCATGGAATCTGGATTTTCTAGGGCCATGAAGGCTAGTGAACCCTGTAACTACTGTGCTGAGATGGATAACTGTTAAATCTTAAACTAATATGTCCTGAAGTCTTCTTAAAACCAAACAACAGTTTAACTTAATGAGTCAAGAATGTCTGTCTTGAGCACTGTGCTTTGTATAGAACTGCCTTCATGAGCTCAGATTGACAACGTCAACTGGACAGATGAGACAAAACCCTGAGGGGCAGTGGGTTTGTGTCAACAAGGGAAGGACAACTCAGAACCGGAGGGTGAGAGTGGCTGAACAAGTCAAAGCATGTCATCAGTGCCGCTGAAGAGTCCCTGTAGGAACTGTTGAGTCAGTGTGTGTTTCACTGTGCATATTCTCAGCAACAACAACAAACAAATCACCAAAACAAAAGAAATTCGTACACAGCGCACTCCACTCTGACACGTGGGACATAGCTGACTCAATGGCAGTTTTTTCAAAGCCAGTTGCATTTCTAATGAGAACCCTCCTCCCTCCAGGTCCCTGACAGCAGAAATGAGGACACCCAACCCTAGAGCTGCGGCAATTCCTGTCACAAGACAGGGAGTCACACCAGAATTGATCGGCAAATTGTCCTTCTGGCTTCCCTATCAGTCTGGGTAAGCACACTGTGACAGGCTCCGACCATCTCTGGGTACGTGGACGTGGCCCTTTTTGAGTCTGCAAGGATGACAGTCAGACCCATTTTTAATGACAAGTTCCATGAAGTAATGTCACTCAGGGAGGGCTCCTGCTGGTGGCCTTTCCACAGTGATATTCATTCCCTTTCCACATACTTTATTCAAATGCCATCTCCAGCTACCTGACCTTTAGAAGGTTAGGTTTTCCTGAAATGTATATGCAATATCCAAACAACTGTAGTGTCAAGATACATTTCAAAAATACCCTTTCTGCTGAAAACTTTTAGCAAAATGTCTTTGTTTCCCTGCACAAACATGACATACGCACAACACACACACAAGCCCCTTCTCTCTTTTTCTCTCCTCTCTCCCACTCTCTGCCTATGAGTCCCCCAGTAGACCAGGCAAAAGTGTTCCCAGGTCCTCCTTAATTAATATGATCGGAACTGAAACTTAGAATGTGCTAGCTATAAACAAAGGTAAGCAGACTGGTTGGAGAATTTTAGATTTGACCTAAATCTCCCAGCTGATTTTTTTAATAATAATTTAAAAATGTGTACAGATACATAGACAGACTTTAGACTGAGCGTAGAAATGTTCCCTGGGAGTCGCCTGCCTCCCCTCTCCCCAGCCCGTAGCTCGGGGAAGACCAGCCTCACCAGTCACCTGCTGTGAGCTGCCCAGCTCTGCTCATGACCAGCTGGCACCAGGGACAGAGACAAAATCAAGTCAGTCCTTTGGGTGGCCTGGGAAATGGCTATTGGTCAAAATGACCAAACCTTGGGGTTTCAGCTTCACTTCTCATCCTTTTTGGACAGTTGACAGAATTGAGGTTTTGGGTTTCCTTCAAACTTAGGCAATGAAATAAAAGAGTCTCTTAATACAGGGGCCATCCAGGGCCCTTGGGACACAAATGTCTTCATGACACAAATTTGAAGGGAAACATTACACATCGGCACTGTGATGATGCTGTCATTAAACATAATCAAAGTCCTTTCAAAAGCCCAAATAGCATCATCCAGTCAGTTCCGAGTGGAAAAGCACAGTGGAGATTGCAGACATGGCACTGCTGTTGTCATGGGCCGTCAATTCTGACTCATGGCGACCCTGCAGAACAGAGCAGAACTGCTTCAGTGGGTTTTCTAGGCTCTGATCTTCACGGGAGCAGACTGCCAGGTCTTTCTCCCTCAGAGCAGCTGGTGGGTTTCAACCGCAAACCTTTCGGTTAGCAGCCAGTATTCAGTCCTTGTACCACCAGGGTGTATGGGCAGGGGTTATTTTCATGACCAGCAGTGTCTCTGCTGGCTCTGTGCTGATGATCCTGGCAAATTCCAACTCCTTCCCCACCTTCAGTGCATCTCCTTCTTCCCACTGCCACACTTTCACTCCTCTGGCCCTGGGGACATCAGCTCCAGGGCACAGCTGCCTCCTGACAGCATGGGAGGCTGGGGCTGGGGTCCAGGCACCACCTCGACTGCCTTTCTGTCACCAGCGGAGACACTGCCCAAGAAGCACCTCTTGGCCATTCATGATCTTCTCGGGGGAGCTCAGCAGCTGCCCCCAAGAAGGAGCTCAGCAGCTGCCCCCAAGAAGGAGCTCCCCTTCCATTCATCAAACCGTGGCTGTGGGCTCCTAGGATCAAGTTCCATCTTCTAGGCGTTGCTTCTGCTCAGTGCTCAGGAGTCTGGCCTCTAGCCGAGGGACTAGGGTTTATGGAGTGGAAAGAATCCGATTGTGAGTGATCGATTTGACCTTTGGATTACTGTGGCGTGGTGGGTAGGAGACAGGCAAACCCTTCTGAGCTGAGCACAACTTGATTGAGAAGACAACTTCCGCATGCCAGAGCCGAAATCCACAATCAAAGGCCAGCAGCATCACTGCGGGGGTGACGGGGGTGCAGACTGTGCCGGGTGACACCATCCAAGGAGGTGACACAAAAAGGACAGTCTGTAAAAGCTTTGTGCAGAGTTGCACAGAAATTTATTATTTTTCAACAAAAAATATCCCTGTAGCTAGTTATAACAACAAAAATGCTTTTCATAAGCCCACCTTGCGTGTATAAGCATCCCTAGAAGACTAAAACCATATGCAAATCTACTTTTTGAACCTTCTAATGAACTCCAGTCCAAGCTGTCATTATTGCCCAGTCACGGTGTCAGTGAGTCACATGGCTTGTCTGCAAGCAGAACACGCATATGCTATTGTTTTTGTTGGCTGCTGGTTGTTTTAGTCATTGATTTTGCCAAATTTTTTAGATGTTTTAGCTACCAAGCCAAACCAAACCCACTGCCATCAAGTCGGGTCTGACTCACAGTGGCCCAAGAGCTAAGTGAGTTCCGTATGGTCTCTCTCAGCCCATTTACTGCCCACTCCTGAGCACAGCGGGTCATTCGTGGACGGACGGTGCCACTGAACTCCTATGTCAGTCTCATTGAGATTGTATATTGTGCACAATGCCCTCCCTCCAGGAGGGACGAGAGCTGGGGCTGGGGCTGGGGGGCAGGACCTACTCACTTGTCGCTCCAGGCTCCTGTCCACTCCACTTGGCCCCATGGATTCCTGAGTCTGATCAACTTCTCCGGATGGCCACGGAAATCCACCTGCAAGTCATACACACACACGAGAAAAAAATCCTTCAGATGCTGACATACTGAACTCCTGCTGTCCCACATTCACAGTGCACTGGAGAAGACTTGCATAAAATTGTTCAAACAACCCTAAACAAGCATACTTTTGTTTTCTCTTACCGCATGTTTTCAGGCTTTTGCCAGGTGTTCTAGTTTTCCACTGAGTTGAAGAATAAGTCTAGCACAAAATCAAGTTTATGTCTGCTTTCACTTAGATTTAGGCTTTATGGCTCACCAACACTGACTCAGACCTAATACACAAGACCTGATCACAACGACCCGTTGGTCAGTCTATTGTACTGTGGGGACCTGTGTGTTGCTGGGATGCTGGAAGCTAAGACACCAGTATCCTAAATACCAGCAGGGTCACTCATGGTGGACACATTTCAGCAGAGCCTTCAGACTAAGACAGACTAGGAAGAAAGGCCTGGCAATCCACTTCTGAAGACTAACCACTGAAAACCTCCTGGGCCACAACAGAACACGGTATGACACACTTGCTTTGGTCACGTCATCAGGAAGGGTCAATCATGGTGAAGGACGTCACGCTGGTGAAGTAGAGGGCTGGCGAGGCTGGAGGACACCCTCAGTGAGAGGGAATAAGACAGCAGGCGCAGTGACGGGCTCAGACACACGGACAGTCTGAGGATGACACAGGGCTGGGTCTTGTCCTGTTCTGTGGTTTGTAAGGTCAAAGCCGACTGACCACAGCTACCAACGACAACAAGAAGCGTGCTCCAAGCAACAGCACAGCAGGCACACTCCCTTGGCACCATCTGGGGGCCGGTCACCATGCTAAGCATTTCAGAGGCACTGCTATCCCACAGTAGCCTCACAGCGGTCCCATGGGGAGGGAGCATTGTACATTGGCTTTCCAGCTCCAAAAACTGGGACTTGGGGCGATTCAGTTATCAAGATGACCTGGGGACAAAGAAGGAGATCCAGGAAGGGACGCCAGTCTGTCTCCAAAGCCCATACTGGTAACCCACACATACTGCCTTCCGTAATTATTTTTTGAACACTGTTGGGGAAATAGAATTAAAACTGCGATCAGCTCCCAACCCAGAAAACCTCTCCATGAAGGCAAAAGAGGGAGACAACCGCTGTATTATTGACTAAGCACGACACCAGAATGGGATGCATCTGAGCAGTTAGTTCACAAAGAAATGGCAGACAGACAGACAGCTGAGCCTGCATGAGGCAAGCAGCCATGACCCACTTCCCACACACTGTCACGACAAACAGGAGCCAAATCCTCAAGAGGATTTGACCGCGCTACTTGTCACACGTGTTGTGGCTGTTGTTAGGTGCCACTGAGCTGATGTCACCCCATGATGACCCCCCATGATACAGAGTAGGACCTCTCCACCAGGTTTTCCAGGCTGTAATCTTTATAGCAGAAGATGTCCCACTAGGTTTTTCTCTTCCAGAACTCCTGGGTGGGTGTGAATTGTAAACCAAACGCACTGCCCCGAGTCAATTTTGATTCATAGCAACCTGATAGGACAGAAGAGAACTAACCCGAGAGAGTTCCCAAGGAACACCTGATGGATTCAAACTGCCGACCTTTTGGTTAGCAGATGCAGCACTTAACCACTACGCCCAGAAGGGAGCAGGCAGCTGAAATGCCACTTCCAGTCTTCTCCCTTCCTCCCAGGGATGCCCTGGACTGATAGCAATGTGATTCATACTACCCTCCTCCACCCCCACCGACCCGCATTACCTCTTCAGCCCCTGTGACAGAGTATGCGTGACTTTTCACCAGGTTCTGGCGGGTGACAGCTTCCATGTCGGCTGCCTTGGAGATCTAGGGTGAGCACAGAGTCCACTCAGGCAGGCTCACCTGGACCTCATGGGACCACTCCCCTGATCCCTTTATAAGACATGCTATTTGACCCCTAGGGGTGCAGCTGTGGCCCTGAGCCCCTGTTGAATGTGGCTGTCTCCACTGGGTCCCTCTCTAGTCAGGCCTGCAGGTCTATGCAGGCTGCTGTGTGGCTGCTGGCTTTTAAAATGCCATCAGGAAGCCAGGAAACCCTTTATTCTTGGGTGTGGCCCCGAGCTGCCCAGCGAAGACAGACTTCTGTGACAGCTGCCTTGGACTGGTCCTGGTCACCAATGTTCTCCTCATGAGGGCTTCCCAGGCACCCTTCCACTGTGGCTTCACCTCCCTGCCCCACGCCCACCTCCTGTCCATCAACGACACACACGTCCTGCCAGGATTTTTGACAGACAGGAGAAGAAAAGCCTTGTCTGGTTCTTTCCATGCCTGAGATCACCAGGTAAGGGAGCCCAGGAAGGAAGGACGCCGGGAGGACCAGGGGATACCCAGACCCGTAGGCCTGAGGGTCTCAAGGCTCCGGTCTCTGTGGCCACCTTAGAATCTCACTCAGTCAGCCTGACCCCAGGAGTCAGACCTCTTCCTTTTCCTTCAGAGATCTCAGAGTCCCCCAGATATTGCTAACCAGGGCAGTCACTTTCCAAAGTTCCAAGGTCATTTAGCAAAAGAAGGCGTCAAAAGTCGGGGCTGGGACCCCGGGACACAGGGCCCTGTTCCTAGAAGTGCCAATGTTACTAAAAGCACTGCCCTGTTGGGGCTGTCCTCTGGTGCTGTCAAGTTGATTTGCAACTCACAGTGACCCCGTGTGACAGAACAGAACTGCCCCCATTGGGTTCCCCAGGCTGTCACCCTGCAGGAGTTCAGACTCCTCAACCTTCCAGTTTGCAGCTGAGCACTTAACCACTGCGCCACCAGGGGCTCCCAGCAGGGTAAAAAGTGGGCTTTGCAGCTAGACAAATTCAACCCCCTCCACTAATTAGGTCTCAGAAGGTCCCTGGGTGGCATCAAATGCTTGCGCTCACCTGCAGGCACCCACCCAGCAGCACTGCTGAAGGCAGGCCTGACAACCCACTTCCATGAAGACTGCACCTCAAAATACTCTAGGGAGCAGCTGTGCTCTGAAACTCATGAACTGGAATCAACTCGAAGGCAGTGGGTTTGTTTTAATCAGGGCTTGACCAGCTCCTAAGTGGTAGGGACCAATCTGTCACAAAACCTGGCCATTAACGCCTATATCTGCTTCTTGCTGGTTCTGGGTCAGAGCCTCCCCAGGCCTCTCTCCCCTGGCCAGTCCCCTCCCACCATCCTGGCTCACGTTGATGGAGCAGCCCAGCAGGGACCCCGCGCGGAGGGCCTTCTGGACAATACGATACAGAGCAGCTGGTGGCTTCTTCAGGTCATAAAACTCTGAGATGCCACCTGTGAAGTCCTCAAACCCTTCCATCGTGGACCCTCCAACAAGAGCTTCATAAGAGCCATTGAGCCTGTCAGGAAAGAGGGAAAACCCATGTAACCCACAGCCGTCAGTCATGCCAGCAAGGGGCTATGGGGGCAGGGAACAGTGCTCAGGACACTGTGAGCCTATTCAGCAGTCAGCAGGACAGGTCTCAGATGACCTGGCACCAAGCCACTCAGGCCTTCAAAAAGCAGCAGACAGCCCTTGCAGAGATGACCCAGGCTCTTGGTTTCAGGGGTCACAGGGCACAGGGAGGGGTCAAGGATCCTTCTCTCAAAGCTTAGGATTGCTTTGGGAACAGGGTTGAAAAGGAACTCCAGGTACAGAGGGGATGTCAGTAAATGAAACTGGGAAACCCTGGTGGCATAGTGGTTAAGTGCTATGATTGCTAATCAAAAATTGGCAACTCAAGTCCTCCAGGCAATCCTTGGAAACTCAACAGAGTGGTTCTATTTGCCCTATAGGGTCATTATGAGTCAGAATTGACTCAACAGCACTGGGTAAATGAGACTAATTAAAAGAACCCCAAAGAAGGTTTTGAGAACCCAAAACCAGTAAAAAAGGGAAAGACTCCCGTTAAATGGGTGGAGACTTTATTGACTTTCGTGTCCAAGGATATCTTTTTACCATGATTCGTCATTCTTTTAAAAGTTCACAGTGACTAAGCACTTGCCTTGTAGACTAACGGGAAAGCACTCCACTGCAGGAGACAGGCCTGAGGTGTGTAACTCCTGGCCCAAATTTCTGTTTGTTTCTACTGCTAAGAAGCGCTGCTGGCAAAGTGGTTAAAGCCATCGACTGCTAACCAGAAGATCGGCACCATGGGCTCCGCGGAAGAAAGATGTGGCCGTCTGCTTCCACAGGGCTTTATAGCCTCAGAAACTGCATTGCTGTGGTTCCTGAGGGACGCTTTCTTTTCAGCGCATGGGAGTCCCAATGGCCGGGAAAGACTTGGGTATGTGAGCCTGGGAGGGGACAGGAGAGGTCTTTTGGGGAGAACCTGGAGTCCCCTGAGCCCCTAATCACCCTACTTACTTGGCATAAGCCTTCTCCAGGAGGGCGCTCCAGAACTCACTGCCTTCTTCAGAGTGCAGGAAGAGCAGCTCCCCGTTCCTGGTAGGCAGCCTGTCGTCCACCACCACGTCCACCCACTCGCCATACTGCCAGAACTAGGAAAGGAAAAAACAGCGACTGCTCATGGGCGCATGCCACAGGAAGAGTGAGTCTCACCAGAGGACCTCAGAAGAGGGTACTGTGGCCAGCAATGTTCAAGTCTTGGCCTTTCAATGAATCCCAAGCTCCATAAGAGCCAGACCTGCGTCTTATCCATGCACATAAAACCCACTGAACCCGTTACTGTTGAGTCCGACTCACAGTGACCCTATAGGACAGAGTAGAATTGCCCCCATAGAGTTTCCATATAGTGCATGGTGGATTGGAAGCACCAATCCTTTGGTTAGCAGCCAGAGCACTTAACCTCTGCACCACCAGTGTTTCCCCATGTGCATAAACCAAAATCAAACCCACTGCTGTTGAGTCGATTCCAACTCATAGTGACCCTATAGGACAGAGTAGAACTGCCCCCATAGAGTTTCCAAGAAGGCCCTGGTGGATTCAAACGACTGACCTTTCCGTTAGCAGATATAGTACTTAACCACTGTGCACCAGGGCACATCGCAGATGCCAAATAGCACATAGGTGCAAGAGACACTTGGTCCAGCCTCTAAGTTGTGGACAAGAGAATTTGCCCAGTCTTACACAGTGGCAACATTACAGTCTCTCAGACCCCCATTTCTGGAGGTCAACCCAAGGGGCTCTTTTTGAGGTCCACTGCTGGAGGTGGCTAGGGTCAGGGATGGATGTTTGTACGTCAAAGTAGTGGTTCCCAAGTTGAAGTGTGCCTCACTGTCACTTGGAGGGCTTGTTCTAACACAGCTGACCAAACCAAAACACCCCAAACCAGCTGCTATCAAGTCAATCCCAACTCACGGCAACCCCATGTGTTTCCCACTAGAATTGTGCTGCACAGGGTTTTTCGGAAGACGGGTTATTTGGAAGTAGATCACTGGGTCTTTCTTCCGAGGCACCCACAATAGTTAGGTAAAGCAGCCGAGCACATAACTGTTTGCACCACCCAGAGACTCTGAAGCATAGGTGGTGGTGGTTGTTGGATGCCCTCGTGTGACAGGACACAACCATCCCACAAGGTTTCCTAGGCTGTCATCTGGGAACAGACTGCCGGGTCCTTCTCCTGCTGAGCAGCCCAGAGGGTTCCAACTACCAATCTTTCAGTTAGCCACTGAGCACTTAATCACCGCACCCCACAGCCCCTAAAACAGGCTACAGAGCTCTGACTCAGTAGGTCGAGGGGGACAGAGGGTAGAGAAACCCGTGTCAAGGAGCAAGAGCAAGGCACAGTACCCGGAAGTGGAAGATCCCAGCGTAGTTCTCCCGGAAGCTCTGGTCCTTGGGGACCACTCGGTACAGCAGTTCTTCATTCAGCGTGAGGGAGGCGATGGCAGCCAGAAGCCAGCAGTCTCCTGCAGGACAGCCCGGGCGACACACCCTGGTCAGCAGGGCCTGCAGGCTCCCTGTTCTGTCTGGTCCTCGCGGTCCTGTCCCATCCAGAATCCATGTCACACCCTTCTTTCCACGTCAGCTCATAGGATCTGCCTCTCTGGTGTCTGATGTGTATGGGCCACCGTCAGCTTTGGATGCCTCTTCAGGAGTCACTTACTCAGGGCTAGAAGTCCTCTGCTGCTCCCTACCGCACCCACACTCTGGCCACTTCCCATCTCCTAGGCACCCAACCACTGGAGTGGAAAATGGAAAGCAACGAGAATCAGTCCAGCTGGACCTTACCAGCAGCTCGTATAAAGAACTGTTTGTGGGAACTGGTGAAGCAATTTGGCCAGGCCTGAATGTGGGGGGGTGTGTGGGTGCGTGGGTAGGAAAGTGGGTGGATGGGTGAGTGCAAGTGTATGTATATGTACATGTGCATTTGCGTGCAGGGTTAATGCGCATATGTGTGTGCATTCGTGCATGTGTGAATGTGTGTGCACATATATATGTATGTGCGTGTGTCAGTGAGGGGAATGCATGTGTATAGGTGAGTATGTGTGTGCGTCTGTGCAGTTTGCATGGGGGGATGGTACAGGGATGTGAATGGATGTGGTTGAGTGTTTATGTGAATGGGGGGGTTGTGTGCATGTGCATGCATGCGTGTGGGTGTGTGAGTACAAGTGCTGGCGGGCTGTGTGTCTGTGCCCCTCACCCCCGGTGGCCTTGGGTAGCAGTGGGTGGCTGTCCGTGGTCTGAGCAGAGCATTCTCATGTTTCAGAGGTTACCATGGCAGCCTCAATGCTTCACTGATTACAGCACTCTTGAATTATAGTGATTAGCATTAAACCATCATAACCTGGGGTGGAAGGAAGCAAAGCCAAAAGCGGGGGAAAATCTTACAGCTTGATGCTGGTTACTTTGAGGCTCCAAGTAAATGTAGAGGAACACCCCTTTCTGTGAGTTAAGTGTCTCCCTGGAAGACACTGGGTCCCTTGTGGTGTCAACTTTCCCAAACCTTAGGATTATAAAGGATCTATGACCTTGAAATCAGCATAGCATTTTCTCACATCTGAAGAACAATATGCTTATTCTATGCCAACCCAGGAGGCCTCCACGTCTTTGCTACTCATGGGGTGAAGAACAGACCCTCCTACCGGCCCAGGAACTGCCGCCGTCCTGCTCTGCTGAAGAGCCCAGCTCCAGGACCCCAGCCTTTGGTGAGCCAAATCCTGCCTGATGTCTCAGCCTTCGTTTTTCCCGTATCAGAATTCTGCACCTCTCCTGTGTATCTGCCGGTGGAAGCCCTACACCCTTTCAGGACTTTGTCTGCTTTCAGTGCTGCGGGCAAAGTCGCACACACGCTGTGTACAAGTGGTGGACACACCATGGTGTCCTCAGGCTCAGGCTGCCTCAGCAAGCAGTAAGTATATGGTGACCCGGAACCTACATGGGAGGCTCCATGTCACTGAGAATGACTGTCACCAGGTCATTCTGGAAAGCCCTTTTGCTCTGTCAGCCCTTATCTTTCTTAACAGAGGTTCGTGATTGGGTTCAAAATCCATTTCTTTCCTCTCCTTTTGCTGGTTCCCAGTTTCTCCCTCTGTCTCTCTCTCTCTCACATGTGCACACACGCGCACACACACCCCTGCTCTCTGATCCAAGAGCAGTCCTGTTTCCCACGTCCCTTTCTCCCCAGGGTCCATGTCACCAACAAACATCATTGCTCTGACGGCAACAGGACTCCAGGATGATGCTAGTTCTGGAGGTCAGAGGAGAGAGGTTATAGGGACAGGCCTGGGTTATGTCATCTCCCACCAGAGAAGACTCATTCTTCAGTGTAAGGTAACTCATCAAAAGACACCTCCCAGGGAGTAGAATACTGCGTTTCCTCTCTCGCCCAGCTCTTCTCTCTCCAGTCTTCCTCCCACTGACACCCGCCTGTGGACAGGTCATCTTCTACTTAACAACCTCAACCACCCTCCACTGCTTATGGATGAAACAAAAATGCTTGTCAGGGTCTCAAGAGCCCTGGTGGCACAGCGGAAACCGTGATAGTGTAGTGGTTAAGTGCTACAGCTGCTAATCACAGGGTTAGCAGTTTGAATCCACCAGGTGTTCCTTGGAAACTCTATGGGAGGTTGTACTGTGTCCTACAGGGTCACTGTGAGTTGGAAGCAACTTGACGGGAATGAGTTTGGTTTGGTTTGCTGGCACAGTGGTTAAGTGTCTGGCTGTTAACCCAAAGGTTGGCAGTTGGAATCTACCAGGCACTCCTTGGAAATTCCATGGAGCAGTTCTACTCTGTCCTACAGGGTTGCTGTAAGTTGGAATTGACTCGATGGGAATGAGTTTGTCTTGGCTTGGCTTGGTTTGGTTTGGTGGAGCAGTGGTTAAGTGTTTGGCTGCTAGCCAAAACGTTGGTGGTTGGAATCTACCAGGCGCTCCTTGGAAATTCCATGGAGCAGTTCTACTCTGTCCTATAGGGTTGTTGTCAGTTGGAATTGACTTGATGGGAATGGGTTTGGTTTGGTGGATCAGTGGTTAAGCATTTGGCTGCTAACCAAAAGGTTGGCAGTTGGAATCTACCAGGCGCTAATTGGAAATTCCATGGAGCAGTTCTACTCTGTCCTATAGGGTTGCTGTAAGTTGGAATTGACTCAATGGGAATGGGTTTGGTTTGGTTCGGCAGAGCCGTAGTTAAGCTAACCAAACGGCTGGCGGTTCAAACCCACCAGGTGCTCCTTGGAAATCCCATGCAGCAGTTCTACTATGTCCTGTAGGGTCACTATGAGTCAGAATCAACTTGACAGCAACAAGTTTGGAACACGGTATCAAGACCCTTCACAAATGACTGCAACCCATCACTCCAGTCTCATCCTGCTGTACTCCCCGCCATGAATCGAGTCCTCCCATCAGACTTGGATGTGGTCTTCTTCACGTCCATGGTCCTGCTCACTTATTTCCTCCATTCCAAAGTCCTTGCTCCAGCTTCACCTGTCAAGTCTTGCCCCTGGGCAGATTCTGCCTCCACCAGTATCAAGCTCCTTTGTCATCTAAAGTTCTCGGGCAGATGGAGAGAAACAAGGGTGGCCAAACACAGAGATGCAGATCCTGGGGAATGTACGGGGCAGTGGGGCTGCACCCCTCTTGGAGGTAGGGCTTCTCCAGGTTATCAGGGCAGCCATGTGCTCCCCTGACTGGGTGCAGCCCTGGTTCTCTTCTCCTGGACCCAGGTTGAGGGGTGGTGCCCCTGGGTGACGCCAACGGTTAACACACTCGCGTGGCAAAGGAAAGGTTAGAGGCATGAGTCTACCCAGAGGTACCTAGGAAGAAAGGCCTGACAATCAGCCACTGACAACTAAATGGAACACACTTCTACTGTGACACACGTAGGGCTGCCCAGAGTCAGGACTGACTCAACACAATGGGCAGTCGGTAGTCAGAGCAGCGGGCAGCCACAGACGCAGGAGCGTCACCAGGGACAGAACCGCAGACCCTGAAGTGCCCACTTGGCACTCTCTCTGCCTGTCCGAATTCAACGCACAGCAACAACATGTTCCTCGGTTGCTGACATTGCAGGTGGCTGTCCAGCTGGAGGAGAGCTGAATGTCCTCTTGGTCTGCTTCCCTCCTAACAGTTCATAGGATCTCTCTGGCTCTTGCAGTGAGCACAGGAGAGCACAGATGAAGTGGAAACATGGACTTTCAGATCCCTGCCGGTCACCACATCACATGTGAATGGGCAGCGAGGACAAGAACATCTTTTCCTCAGGAACATATCCACATGAGTGTCTTCCCCTTCCTATGTTCCTCCAGGGAGGCTGGGCCCTCACCCTTTCTTAGAACACTTCAGGAACTTGTCTCTGGGGCGTGCTCTGAATGAAGCCTGTGGCACGTTCTACCAGCTTCCATCAGTGGGGATAGCAATCTGACCGTTGTGGTGGTGTTGTTAGTTATAGTGGAGCTGGTTCTGACTCACAGCGATGCTATGCCCAACAGAAGGAAATGTTGCCCAATCCTGCACTATCCTCACAACTGTTGCGATGTGTGAGTCCGCTGCTGCAGCCACTGTGCCCACCCATCTCACTGAGGGTCTTCCTCTGCTTCACAGACTCTCTGCTTCACCAAGCTTGATGTCCTTCTCCAGAGATCGGCCCGCCTGATAATATGTCCAAGCCACTGAGATGAAGCCTCATCATTCTTGCTTCTAAGGAGCATTCTAGTTGTACTTCTTCAAGACAGATTTGTTCATTCTTCTGCCAGCCCATAGTGCCTTCAATATTCTTCCCCAGCACCGCAATTCAAAGGCATCAACTTCTTCTTCATCATTCTTAGTCACTGTCCTGCCTCCACATTTTCAATTGAAAATCCCATGGCCTGGGTCAGGTGTATCTTAGTCTTCAAGGTGACACCTTTGCTTTTCAATACTTTAAAGAGGTCTTTTGCAGCAGATTTTCCCAATACAATGTGTCTTTTGATTTTTTAACTGATTTTTAACTGATTTTTTAACTGATTTTTTCATGGGTGTTGATTGTGGATCCAGCAAAATGACATCTTTGACAACTTCAATCTTTTCTCCATTTATCATAATGTCACTTATTGGCCAAGTTGCACATGTTTCTGTTTTCTTGATGTTAAGGTACAATCCATAACAAACGCTGTAGCCTGTGATCTTCATCAGTAAGTGTTTCACATCCTCTTTCCTTTCGGCAAGAAGGGTTATGTTATCTGCATACCGCAGGTTGTTAATGAGTCTCCATCTAATCCTGATGCCCCAACCCAGTCTTCTTCATACAGTTCAGCTTCTCTGATTATTCGTTCAGTATACAGAGTGAATAAATATGATGAAAGGATACAAGCCTGACACACACCTTTCCTGATTTTAGACCATGCAGTATCCCTTTGTTCTGTTTGGACAACTGCCTCTTGATCTACGTACACGTTCCACGTAAGCACAGTAAAGGTTCTGTGATTCTCATTCTTTGCAATGTTATCCATAATTTGTTATGATCCGCACAGTTGAATGCCTTTGCACAATCACTTAAACACAGGAAACCATCTTTCTAATATTCACTACATTCAGTCAAGATCCATCCAACATCAGCAATTGATATCCCTCATTTCTCATCTTCTGAATGACAACTTTCAGTGGGGATAACTATTTGATTTTTGTGCATAGTTTTAATTTCCAAAAACAACCAAGAAACTTTTAGACTCAAGTTTGTTGGATAAAAACACTGGAAAATATGTCAGCAGATAAGCCCCTCCTCCTCAATGCTCTTCCCATTAGAGGTAGTCAAGGGCTAGCATTCTCATTTTTGAGCTGGAAGCAAATGCCAGCTCAGTGGGATTTGGGAGAAAACTTTTGATTTGCTGATAAAAGAGAATGCCCTGAATGGCAGAGTTTTATACCCTTTGCCTTGTCCCATCTTCCCACCCAGGGAAGGTGAGAGGTGCCTGGAGGGGAGAAGCCTTCTTATAATCCTAAAGCAGCTTGGGGTGAAAGTCCACCCAGTAAGGAGAGTGAAGAAGAGGCAGAAGGCGAGTCTGGGTGTCTGCACACACTGCTGAACGCTGTGCAGGCCTGGAAGGACGTATCTCCTGACATCTTATCATAGAAGGAAAATCAGTCTGTATCTGCTGAGCCCCTGCAGTGGGCTTTTACATTACTTGCAACCAACAACTTTCATAACTGATTCAATGAGAATGACTACAAAGGAATTTAGAATGCATTAACTGACTTGGGGGAAAAAAAATCCACAAAAGGATTCAAATAATGTTAATAACAAGAACATGGTGGAAATACACATATTGTCTCCTTGTTCAAGTCATTGGATTCAACAGGTTCTAGCAGCCTGGAAGACCCACATGGGCTGCCTGTGTCTGGTCTTCAAGGAGGGGGTCATAGCATTTGCAGGTGAACCTCAGTGATGGGCTCGAACAATGAAGGAGGCTGCCCGAAAAAATCTAGAGGCTTCCAACCACCCCCCAGCTGTTTCTGCTGGTGGCTGTTGAGCTGGCAGTGATCCGTGGTGGCCACATGTATAACAACAAAACCCTGCTCAGTCCTGCCTTAGCGTCATCGTCACTGGTAACCGGACCATGAGCAACTACTACCATCCACGGGGTTTCCCTTGTTTAAATTTGGGGCGGTAGTTCAACAGTTCTTCTTTCTTAGTCAGTCTTATTCCAGAAGTTCCACTAAAACTTGTCCACCACGGATGACCCTGATGGTGTTTGAAATGCTGATAACTGCCAGCATCACAGAAACACACATGCCACCACAATATGACAAATGGCCAGACAAGTGGTGGCAACCTCCAATAAGGGTGCATGTGCTTTGAACTACAGGAAAGGTGTTCTTCTGAGGGACATATGTAAGGATTATTCTGAGTCTAAGTGGTGTGTGTGTGTGTGCGTGCATGTGCATGTGCACATGTGTGCAGGCATGTACATGTGTATGTGTGTGTGTACAAGTGTATGATGAGTGGGCAAGCATGCATGTTGCCAAGAAGAAGAGGAAAAGAAAGAGGAATTCAAACCTGGAAAATCAGGGATTCTGCCTGGCCCTCTTGAGCAGGACAAGCACAGATAACTAGCCGTGGACTAGCCTCTTACCCACCCCAGAGACCCCTGGGGCAGCACAGGGAGGAGCAGTGTCAGAAGGAAACAGAGGTTGCTAAGGTGGGGCTTGACAGAAACTCCCAGCAATGGGGTCTCACAGAAGCCAACTTCAGCTGCAGAGAGTTTGGAAAAGGAGCAGCCTTAGAAGGAGTATCTTTCATCAGGCTCACAAAGAGGACAGGAGCAGAGGAGCCACGGCTACTGAAGCAGGCACAGCCCTAAGCAGGAACCAGGTGACTCCACTTTGAGTCCACTCTGATTGTTTACTAAGAAGAAACCTCTGTCTTCAGAAGAAAATTCTCATGGTCAAAACATGGCACCTACCCAGTCTAACACCTCTTAAAAGGGTTTACGGGAAAAGAGGGTCATGGGGGTTCTCAAGAAATGGGAGAGGAAAACTGGTTGCTGACAACTCTGGGTTTCCTGAAGAAGATGACTAGGAAGGAGAAACCCTGCTCAGGGTTTGGTGGTGGTACTCTTCTCTGAAAAAGTTGTGATGAAACAGCAAAAGAAAAAGTGATTCCTAGAGCCTGTTCTGGGTTGATTACAGTGAGGGATGCAATCTCTTTAGAGAAAAACACAGAGTAGCATCCCTTCTCCACCACTGACTGTCTATGTGAACCTAGGAGAGATACATTATCTCCCTGAATCTTGGTTTTCTAATCTCTGTAATTAGAGAGATAATAATGTCCTCTGCAGTAAGCACTGTGAGAGCAAACGATCTCAGTAACAACTGGAAAGTAGTAGATGTTCCTAAAATTACAGCTCTCACAGCAGAGAAGGAGCCAGAGAAGGGGCACCCACTGGGCTAGGAGGAAAATCTACCCATGGGTGTCCTGGAAAGCAAGTGACAAAAGTCCATCAAAGCAGGGTGATTGGGATGAGGACTGGAATTGACCACTGGATTTGAGTTGTATGGAGATCATCAGCAACAAGTGTTATTGTTGTGTGCTGTCGAGTTCATTCCAACTCATGGCAGCTGTGTAAACAGTAGAATTGCCACCTAGGGCGTCCGAAGCAGTGATCTTGAGGGACACAGACTGTCGCATCTTTCTCTGCAGAGTGGTTGGTGGGTTGGAACCTCCAACCGTTCTGTTAGCAGACAGGTGCTTAGCCACTGCTCCACCGGGCTCCTTTCAGTGATGACAGCAGAGACATTTACTGTTTGCCATGCACCCCAGTACACCCTCCACTTACCATCCCCTTTAGAGTCAGGCAGAAAGCCCGGTGGTGTAGTGGTTAAGTGCTATCTACAGCTGCTAACCAAAAAGTTGGCAGGTCGAATCCACCAGGTGCTCCTTGGAAACTCTATGGGGCAGTTCTACCCCATCCTATAGGGTCGCCATCGACACAATGGCAGTAGGTTTGGTTTGGTTTTGGTTTTGCAGTTAGGCAAGACTGTGTGGCTATTTCTCAGATGTGGACAGTCAGTAATGATTGCCACTTTGGGCCTAAACATTTAGACACAAGCATACACACCTCTAGTTCATTCTTTGCTGACTCTTGTAAACTAGAAGCTGTATGTTCTAGATCATATAGCTACAAGATGCAAATAGCCTGGATCCCTGAGTCACTGTTTGGGAGAGAGCTGCCCTGGAGAGAGAGCAAGCCACGTGTGGGCGAGAAACAAACCTTTAGGTATTAAGCTACTTTAAAAGAGTAAATTACGGTTGCTATCCTTTCCCTTTAGTGAAATAACAGTGATGCTACGTTTTGATTAACCATGGATCTTGCCATAGATTTTGGCCAACTGGGGAGCTAGAGTGGGATCTCCTGGATCGCTGAGCTCCTGGGAAGTTCTGGGAGTCATCTGAGCTTTGTTCTTCCTTCTCCTAATTCAAAGTATATATGTAATCGGTTTTTAATGAGTTGAAATAATAAGTTTTGATTTTTAATTATCCCTAGACTCCCTACCCATTGTAGAATAGGCTAAGGGTTTCTGGGAGATAGCAGACAGACCCCAACCACAACAATAAAGGCATTGCTCTGCTCTCTCAATTTCTTTTCTTAATTCTACCAAGAGGTTTCATAACCTTGAGTCAAGCTTCACTACAAAAATAATCCCTAAATTCCAAAATTTCTACTTACACATTAAAAGCAGTTTGCAGTCTGAACACTAGCATTATTAGAAGCCATAGGTGTCAAGAACTCAAGCTATAGCTTAAGGGAGTTTCCTGCACACCAAAAGAAGTGGAGATGCTGCTGGGCTCAGCTAGAAGTCAGGAGGCAAAGAAGAAAGACAAAAGGTGAGACATGGGCAACTTTGTAACAGTCTCAGCTCCAGCTTGAAGGCCAACTTGAAGAGAAAGCAAAGCATAGAGGACTGATGTCTGGCTTCCTATTTAGGATCCCTGAAACAGAATAAAAATATCAACAAAGGGTGTTCACTTATTTTTTAACAATCTGTCATTAGTATTTCATCACAGGCAAGGCATCCTTTGCTTGCTGTTCCATGGCAGGCTGCTCAAAGTGTGTCCTTCATACATCCACCCATCGTTCTAGCTCGACACGTACTGCCAAGAAATCAGGATTCTGAACTGGCTCACATCCACTCAGCTATGGCAGAGGAAGCAAAACCAGAGCAGACCTGAATGTTCACAATTTGGGTGATCTGGAACAATAACAGGAATAGGAAAAATTATGAGTCAAAGCCCTAGGAGGAGCGACTCAGAAGAGGCATAATGAGCCCTTCCAAGAGGCTGGATTATCGGCAGGGCTGTGGAGAATGACACACATTCAGAGCAATGTGGCCTGTCACCAACTTTGAGCAGGGCACTGCTGTTTCCAACTCTGCTCAAAATCCAGTGAGCAAGAAACTTGGTTGCTATGCAACACATGTACTGCCCTAAAATGGAGACTAGGTCTCTAATAACTTTTCACCTGGTAATTTTCCCATTCTAGTTATTGTTTCAGGTTACCCAAATTTTAAAATTCGGGTCTGTTCCAGATTTGCTTCCTTAGCCATGACTGGACCAGGAAGAACCGGTTTGAAGCCCTGTAAGAAATCACAAAGCTGCCCTCCTCCAGAGAGGAGGAACTTGCTTCTGCAAGCCCTTAGCATTTAGCTCGTGCCATTCGAAGTGTATTCAAAAAGCACACACACGCACACACACACACACACACACTTTTGATTCAGTCTGTTAACAACTCCCATCCCTCTATCTAGACCATGAGAGCTCTCTGGAGGCAGATTCTCAGCTTCATCCTTTTCACGGAATCCAGCATAAAATGCTTACTGAACGAAATCACTTTGTTATGATTCTGTCAAAGCTGATTTAAAAATGCATACCTTGACTACCAGCAAGGAGGTCTTATGATTTAGTCCATTTTGTAGTTGATATCTCAAACAGGGAGAGATAAAATGCCACCTATTACTATTTTATAAGGCTAGAACCAGATTTAGAGCTCCTGCCTTAATAAATAAGCCCCAGGTATATCAAGCAAGAACAAGATTTCTCAAGTTCCACACTACAGACATTTTGGACTAGACACTTCTGTGCTGGGGGGGCTTCCTGATGGTTGATAGGATGCCCGGCAGCATCCCTGGCCTTAGCCCACTGGATCTCAGTGGCATCTCCCAGTGTGACAGTGAAAAATGTCTCCAGACATCACCAATTGCCTGCCAGAGAGCACAACCACCTCCCATGGAGAAACACAGCATCAGAACATCCAATTGGCACTGATTTCACTACAATAAAACCAGGAGTCGAGGAACGCTCCCAGCACTGGAGAGTAACCAGAATGGTTTCTTCTGAGTTGACTGCTCTCAGCAGTTGCTTGGTAGTTTATAAATGCTTCTGCCAATGATGATACCCCTTTAGCCCATCCCTACTACTGGGCATTCCTGGTGGGTGTAAAGGGTTAACACACATAGCCACTAATCCAAAGGCTTGAAGTTCAAGTCTGCCCAGAGGGGCCTCAGAAGAAAGCCCTGGTGGTCACTTTCCAAAACTCAGCCACTGAAAACCACATGGGATGCAGTTCTATTCCAACACCCATGGAGCTGCCGTGAGTCAGAACTCACTTGACAGTAACCAATCATCGGTTTCTGCTGAAAATGGGCAATTCCGCTGGTTTTCCAGGACCCAGGGCAAAACAGGACCGTCAGTGGCTGCCGGAATAGCAGATTAGGGGTTCTGCCGGCGCCACGGGCTCTGTCTGCAGCAGGACTCAACGTGGGCCAACACTGAGCCAGAGGACACGCGGCTGTGAGCGGCAGCTCTGCCCAGCACTGCCCACTGTGAGCCCTGCCCAGATCGTCATTGTCATCCCACCATCCCGGGACCGCAGGCCCGCTTGGGGTCAGCCTTAGCACACCAGGCCTCCGCACCTTCTTTGATTTGCCAGTGTTTCCAGAGTTAATGGACTTTGAATGTCTGAAGGTGCCTTCAACAAATCCTACTAAGCCCTAAAGTAGGTTAATCCAGTAGTTTCTGGGCAGAGTGAGTTCCTACGTAATGGAAATGAGAAGAAAATCGTCCCTCTCAACATGGTCCTTCATCTCTATTCCGGGTCACACTGTGTTCCTCAAGAACACAGGAAGATGTAAACTCTGGTATCTGTGACTGTGCACTTGTCTGGAAGTAGAGACCTTGCGGATGTAATTAGTTATGTTAAAACAGGGTCATATTGGATTAGACTGGGCCCTAAACACAATGCCTGGTAGCTTTCCCGGAAGAGAAGAGGACTCACAGAGACACCAGACCACGCGACCATGGAGGCAGAGAGTGGAGAGACTCAGCTGTAAATCAGTGAACACTTAGAGGCACAGAAAGATTCTTCCTTACAGCCTTTGGAAGGGAATGGGGACTGCCAGAACCTTGGTTTTAGGCTTCCAGCCTCTGAAATTGAGAGACAATAATCATCTGCTGTTTTAAGTCACCCAGTTTGTGACACTTTGTTAGAGAGGTCCTGGGAAACAAGATCAAACAAAAAAGATAAGAAAAAAGGAAAAAAAAATTGCCATTGAGTTAATTTCCACTTACAGTGACCCTAGAGGAAAGAGTAGAACTGCCCATAGGGTTTCCAAGGAGTGCCTGGTGGATTCGAACCGTTGACCTTTCGGTTAGCAGTCAAATTCTTAACCACTGCACCTCCAGGGCACTGACACAGGGGTGCTGAAGCCACCCACACAAGCCACTGCCCCAGTGAGCATTGCACCAGGGTTTTGTAAGGCCTCTTTGTATCAGAATCTTTCTGTGCGTTGTACCAGACGAAGAAGGAACTGACTCCCTAATTCCTGGCGAGTCAAGCTGAGGTCAGCGGCCAAGGCCACTCTCCCAGCTTGGCAGCACCACTCAGAAGCAGAAGTGAACATCTGAGGTGAACTCAAAAGCATTTGGAACATGCGTCCTGGAGTTCTGGGCAAAAGGAACATGACATGGCAGGCACTGTCCCTTCTCCCCTCCAATCACACACATCTTCTCATCAGCCTTCCCCGGTCCTCACTTCTCCAGTACGCCGCCCCTCGGCAAACACTCACGTCGCCCTCTGACTATCCTCACGGAATGGTGTCTGTGTGCAGTGAGATAACACGGTTGCGCCCTCTCAGCCTTGTTAGGACAACACAAATGAGATCGTAAGTGCAAAGGGTTTGTTTGGCTTACTATCTGCCAGAGAGCAAGCCCTCAGGGAGCCACCTTATTATTACCTAGACCGACAATTAACCCCAAACACAGGAGAGACCAAGCGAGTGACTCCGCAAACATTTAGTGTCTGCCCACCGACAGCCCTGCCCCACACAAAGGGCTAAGCACTCAACTAGACAAAAGGTTGGTGGTTCAAATCCACCCAGAGATGCTCAGAAAATAGAACTGGTAATCTGCTCCCCAAAGGTCCCAGCCTTGAAAACCCTGAGAAGTTGTACTCCGCACGCTAATACGACCACCACCTAGAAAAAGATAAAAGAGAAGCTGTAGTAGGAGGCTGGTGGGGGATTCCCCCCACCAACCTGTGTTTGAAAGCAGGACTCCCCACCTTAGCCCTACTTCCTGCTTCTCCCCTGAGTGTCTGTCTAAGGCATTAGCATCCCTGGTATCCCCACTACTCAAACTTGACAACTGGGAGTCATCTGATTCCTTTCCTTTCGCTCCACTTGTACCCGTGGGCTTCCCAAAGCTTTTGGTTTTACTCCCGGAAACCTCTCGAATCGTATCCCTCCTCTCTAACACCTCAGCCATGGCCTTCTCTCCTACTGGGACTAGAAAGGACCCTCTTTCTCTGAATGAGGCCTGGTGGCACGGAAGTTAAAGCACTCACTGAAAGATCGGCAGTTCAAACCCACCAATCGCTCTGTAGGAGAAAGATATAGCAAGATTTCTGCCCTGGAAACCCTGTAGGGTTGTGCTCTGTCCTATAGGGTACCTATACAGCAGAACTGACTCTGCAGCAGCGGGCTTGCTTTGGGTTTTGGTTTCTCTGAATATTCATTATCCAGCAGCTATCATTAGAAAGTTGTTGAAACAAAACTGCCAGGAGATTAAAATACTCGTGTTTGCACTCAAACATCCCTATCCACCTAACACTACTGAATGTCCCTACCAGTTATACCAGTGTTACCTGCATTTGTGACGCAAGTGATGGCAGAATGGCACTGAATTCTTTGCTGAAGTTCCAAGATTTTATGACGTTGATGAAAGTGACATTGCTTAGCTGTTCCCAGCTATCAACAGAGGAGAAGTCGACCAAGTTAGAGTGGCCGTAGCTGAGGAAGAGGAGCTGATGGGGCGAAGGCAAGGCTGCTACTGCCAAATAAAACTATCTGAGCATCAAAGGGTTGAGAGAGGCCCTGGGTAAAACTGAGAAAGTCGGAATGTTTTCATGGTTCTGCTTACAAAGTCAAATGCAGAGTGGAAGGTGCTGAACCTTACTGTCTCACTGTCTCTCTGAAAAAAATTACACCTCTCAGAAATTCAAGAGCAGATTCATGTAGCACAAAGCTGTGATTATTACACAAATATTGTAAAATATAAGATAAACTGTTTTTATGATGTTTTTGTTTTTGTTTTCAAAGAATAAGCCAATCAGACCTTTTAAAACACTGTTTATTAAGAAACAGAGGCCTCGCTCAGGTGAGTAACAGACACATGAGGAAATATTTGTGCCAGTAGTCATTAGAGAAATACAAATCAAAACTACAATGAGATACCATCTCACCTCAACCTTACTGCCACTAATCAAAAAAAAAAAAAAAAAAAAAACAGAAAACAACAAATGTTGGAGAGGTTGTGGAGAGACTGGAACTGTTATGCACTGCTGGTGGGAATGTACAATGGTATAACTACTATGGAACGTGATATAGTGCCTCTTTAAAAAGCTGGAAATAGAAATACCATAAGATCCAGCAATCCCACTCCTCAGAATATGTCCAAGAGACAGAAGAGTTGTCACACAAATAGACATATACACACCCATGTTCATCGAAAAATTATTCACAATAGGGAAAAGACAGAAACAACCTAGTGCCCATCAGCAGATAAATGGATAAACTATGGCACATAAACACAGTGAAACAGTACGCATCTTAGTCATCTAGTGCTGCTATAACTGAAATACCACAAGTGGGTCACCTTAACAAAGACAAGTTTATTCTCTCACGGCCCAGTAGGCTAGAAGTCCAAATTCAGGGTGCTGGCTACAGAGGAAGGAGTTCTCTTCCTGTCACCTCCATAGGAAGGTCATTGTCATCTGTCTTCCCTTGATCTGTGAGCATCTCAGAGCAGGAACTTGAAGTCCAAAGGATGTGGAATGAGTTCTCCCTGTCTATCTGCTGACTTCTCTTCTTTATATCTCAAAACAGATTTGTTTATGACACTATCTGATCTCATAGATCTCATCAATGTAACTGCCACTAATCCACCTTACTAAATTCAGAGTGTTAAGATTTACAACACATAGGAAAATCACATCAGTTAACAAAATGATAGAAAATCAGACAATACTAGGAATCACAACCTAGCCAAGTTGACAAGATATTTTATGAAGACACAATTCAATCCATGACAGCAGCAATGACAAAGAACAGTGATGAATCCATGAAACATCTCACAACATGGATAAATCTAGAGGGAGTTATGGTGAATGAAATAAGTCAATCATAAAAGGACAAATATTGTATGAGACCACTACTATTTAAAAAAAAAAGCTTTACACACAGAAAAAAATAATCTTTGACAGTTATGAAGAAGGGGAGGGATGGGAAGAGAAATCACTAATTAGACACTAGACAGGTGTTAACTTTGGTGAAAGACAACACATAACAGAGAGGAAGTCAGCACAGCTTGATCAAGAAAAAGTCATAGAAGCCTTCTAGACACATCCAAACATGCTGAGGGGCCAAATGACCAAGGCTGAGGGCTGAGGATCATGGTCTCAGAGACATGAGGTCAAATGGCACAACATAGCTTATAGACAAAATGTTCTGCTCCTGCTTTGGTGAGGAATGTTTGGGATCTTAGAAGCTCACATCTAAGATTCATCTATAGTGGGCTCATCCCATCCAGAGCAAAGATGAATAAGGAAACCCAAAGACAGAAGGAAAACATTAGTTCAAAGGATGAATGAGCCATATGAATTAGAGCCTCCACTGGCCAGAACCCAGAAGAACTAGAGGGTGCCCAGCTACATCAACCACTCTGACAGGGATCATAATAGAGGGTGAGAAAAAGGTAAGCAGAGTGAGAGAAGAAGGCAGAATGAAATTCAAATTCACAAAAAGAAAAAAAAAATCAAACACTGATCTGACAGAGAATGAAGGAACCCCCAAGAATATAGCCCCCAGACACTCTGCTTCCAACCCAAGATTAGACAAGTTTGTAGAGCAAACAACGACAGAGAGGAGGAAAGTGTTTCTCAGTTCAAGCAACATGTGAGACCGGATGGGCTGCACCCGCTCCGAAGCAGAGATGAGGAAGAGGAAGGGACGGGAAACCTGGACACACGGGCACAGAACATGCAGGGTGGGAAGGGAAAGGGGGAGAGTGCTGACGTGTTGTGGGGACGGCAACCAAAGTCACGAAGCAGTGTGTGTATGAATTTTTGAATGAGAAGCTAATTTGCGTGGTAAACGTTCACCTAAAGCAGAATAAAATAATTAACAAACTCAACAGAAGTCTCCCTCTTACTCTTAGTGGCCTCCTTCCAAGGGCACGTACCCTCCCGTGGTGAGCGTTCCTTATCTGGCGGGAGCCCCCAGGCAGTGCAAAAGATTAACTTGCTCAGCTGCTAATCCAAAGGTCAGAGGTTCAAGTCCTCACAGAGGCACCTCAGAGGAATGGCCTGGTGACCAACTTCCAAAAACCCAACCACTGCCAACCCTTAGAAGCACAGACACTCAGACACACACGGGGTCAACATGAGTTGAAAGTCAACTCAGTGGCCTCTGGCTCTCGTATTGCATCTGTATGGCGTTTGCATTCCCCATGCTGCCCTAAATCTGGCTGCACAGCTCCCTTGTGTGAAAAGCTTCCCTGATTCCCCATTGCCCTAAAAAACAAAGTCTGAAACTCTTAACCCAGCATCAAAGACCTGCTTGATTTGGCCCTGGGATTGCCCTCCACTCAGCTTCTTCTTCCTGCTGCCTGCTTCCTGCGCCCCAGCCCTACCACTTCTTCCGGGTGCTCCTGCTAGCCAGTGGGCTCTTTCTCACCCAGAGACCTCTGTCCGTATTATTTCTGCAGCTTGCAGCCCTCCTCACTGCTCTCCTTACAGGGAGACAACAAACAGTGCCTGCTGTGTCTCCTCTTCGCCCAGAGTCCACTATGCCTGACACAGGCAACAGGCACTTTAGGAACATGTGAGGAGTCAATGAATGAGCTCTGCAAGTTCTCAGCCCTCTGATAAATCCGTCCTTCAAATAAGCCACATGTCCCTTCAATTCTATAAGCACCCATCACCAAATAGAAACAAACCCATCGGGGGTCAGCACTAAGAACCTGATCCCCCCGCTGTATCTGTAAATGACAAATCTAGCACAGCTCACGGGAGTATCTGTCTCATTTTATTTCTGCATGATACCAGGAGACCCTTGTTCTAGAAGCAAGATCCCAGGGTACCTCAAGGCCTGGCATCACAGCTGTCCAGAAACTCTAGAGGGTCATGGCACCCTACTCTCAGCAGGGACACTCTGGGAGAAGTGGTCACCACTACATCGCAAAGATTCACTCCCAAGCTGATGGTAGTTGTTCTGAGCAATGGCAGTATGATTCACTTATGGCAACTGTAATTGTTACATGCTTAAAATAACTCCTTCCCAACTGTACTGCATATAATAAAGCACATTAAATTATCCACCTCTGCAGCCCCCCATAGGTCACCCTGCAGCTCCACTCCCCAGTTCCCATGGCAACCCAGAAGGCCCTCTCGGACGTGCCGGCAGGGTAGGGGTGGCTGAGCTTGGAGGGAATGCTCTAACACGGGGTGGCATTCAGCTGAGGACAATTCTGGGCCAGGGGGTCCTCAGCTTCCAGGAGGTACCAAGCCCCTTACACAGTAAGGCACTTCAGAGCAAAAGGAAACCCTGGAAAAGTGGGCAGGTCGTCTCTGGCCAGAGGCCACCTTGCAATCGGTGGGGAGGAAGAGGAGAGGACAAAGGCAGGAAACTCCTCACAGCCAAGGTGTTATTTACTCAGGTTATTTCAGCTTTTCTTCCAGGTGCTCGTGACACCCACCAGGCCAATTTTCCTCTAATTTCTGCTATTGTCTAAGGAATGAAGCTTAATGACAGGAAACTGCCTCTGGACGTCAAGCTCTTCCCCCAGCTTCAAATCAGAGCTTTAATGCTATTTAGAGAAGCGAAATTTCTCAGTACGTTATAGATGGGGTTGTTTCACCCAAAGGGAAAAACCACTAAGTCAATATGTTTGGGACTTATGTAAATACATCTGACAGCTGGTAGCAAGGCAAAGTGGCTTGCCCACTGAGTTTAATGACAATGCCCCTTGGATTCAAAAAGAAGACAGAATGCTGGAACGCAGGTCTCTCGGAGACAGAAAGAACAAGGTGAGCTCGCAGATCCCAGAATTAGCTCCAACGCGGGCTGCAACGCGTGTGGCCGCGCAGAAGGTGGTGCCCCACTGTGTAGGCCGCCAGCTGCCAGCGACAGGGGGTTAAAACACCCCCTCCCTCCAACAATGACGGTAAATTGCATGGCACTGCTACACAGGTGGCGGAGACCGTGAGGTCACCAAATACACCTGTAGAGTCCTTGGTGGTGTTGGTTGCCATGGAGTTAATTCCAACCCGTGGCAGTGCCCTGTGTGCCGAGATTGCGCCCCCGGGGCTCTCTGAGGCTGTGACATGTCCACAGCAGATTGCCAGGCCTGCTCTCTGAGGGACCGCCAAGCAGGCTGGAATCACAGACCTTCCAAGAAAAAATCCAGCACTTAAATATTTGTACGTCCAACCATATTAAATACAGGACAATCGGGGACTTCCCCGCAGGATGAGGAAGGACATCCAGGCTCTAAAGGATGATTAAGAGATGAGATGACATCAACTCAGGTGTCACACCGCCCGGGAGGCACGGCATTGTGGGCAGGAAATGGGCTTTGTTTAGGCTGGCGAAATGTCCTACCTACAGCACCAGAGAGCAAAAGGATGTGAAGAGTCAGGAGGAAGCGAAACTCCTGCGCAGGGGTGGAGGAATCCCGGCCACGTGAGCGGGGCAGCCGCGGGGAAAGGGATTTCAACAAGAGACCAGCTCAGGCGCCTGGCAAAACAAGGGTGTTTCTCCAAGGACCAAGGAGAGAACAGCTCGCAGCAGTAGCTCAGCGCAGATCAGAAGGATGGCAGTCAGCTGCAATACCAGCGAGTCCGAGGGTCAGTGGCGGCAGTCAGCCCAGCAGGCGCGTTGTGTAGACTGAAGGGGATCCCCGGCCATCACTGGCTTGCAGCTCTGTGCTTCACACATACAGCACAAGCCCACGTGGTGATTCCAGTTACACACGTGAATTAGAAGGTTGCACATAAACATACAAATTTCTGTCTTCTCTTAAAAACGGCCAACTCTGCTCAAAATTCCTATGTACATTCATTCTACAAATATTTATTGAACATACAAGTACTACTCTAGGCCCTAAGGATACAATGGAGGCAGGGAGGCAGGGAGGCAGGGAGGCAGGGAGGCAGGGAGGCAGGGAGGCAGGGAGGCAGGGAGGCAGGGAGGCAGGGAGGCAGGGAGGCAGGGAGGCAGGGAGGCAGGGAGGCAGGGAGGCAGGGAGGCAGGGAGGCAGGGAGGCAGGGAGGCAGGGAGGCAGGGAGGCAGGGAGGCAGGGAGGCAGGGAGGCAGGGAGGCAGGGAGGCAGGGAGGCAGGGAGGCAGGGAGGCAGGGAGGCAGGGAGGCAGGGAGGCAGGGAGGCAGGGAGGCAGGGAGGCAGGGAGGCAGGGAGGCAGGGAGGCAGGGAGGCAGGGAGGCAGGGAGGCAGGGAGGCAGGGAGGCAGGGAGGCAGGGAGGCAGGGAGGCAGGGAGGCAGGGAGGCAGGGAGGCAGGGAGGCAGGGAGGCAGGGAGGCAGGGAGGCAGGGAGGCAGGGAGGCAGGGAGGCAGGGAGGCAGGGAGGCAGGGAGGCAGGGAGGCAGGGAGGCAGGGAGGCAGGGAGGCAGGGAGGCAGGGAGGCAGGGAGGCAGGGAGGCAGGGAGGCAGGGAGGCAGGGAGGCAGGGAGGCAGGGAGGCAGGGAGGCAGGGAGGCAGGGAGGCAGGGAGGCAGGGAGGCAGGGAGGCAGGGAGGCAGGGAGGCAGGGAGGCAGGGAGGCAGGGAGGCAGGGAGGCAGGGAGGCAGGGAGGCAGGGAGGCAGGGAGGCAGGGAGGCAGGGAGGCAGGGAGGCAGGGAGGCAGGGAGGCAGGGAGGCAGGGAGGCAGGGAGGCAGGGAGGCAGGGAGGCAGGGAGGCAGGGAGGCAGGGAGGCAGGGAGGCAGGGAGGCAGGGAGGCAGGGAGGCAGGGAGGCAGGGAGGCAGGGAGGCAGGGAGGCAGGGAGGCAGGGAGGCAGGGAGGCAGGGAGGCAGGGAGGCAGGGAGGCAGGGAGGCAGGGAGGCAGGGAGGCAGGGAGGCAGGGAGGCAGGGAGGCAGGGAGGCAGGGAGGCAGGGAGGCAGGGAGGCAGGGAGGCAGGGAGGCAGGGAGGCAGGGAGGCAGGGAGGCAGGGAGGCAGGGAGGCAGGGAGGCAGGGAGGCAGGGAGGCAGGGAGGCAGGGAGGCAGGGAGGCAGGGAGGCAGGGAGGCAGGGAGGCAGGGAGGCAGGGAGGCAGGGAGGCAGGGAGGCAGGGAGGCAGGGAGGCAGGGAGGCAGGGAGGCAGGGAGGCAGGGAGGCAGGGAGGCAGGGAGGCAGGGAGGCAGGGAGGCAGGGAGGCAGGGAGGCAGGGAGGCAGGGAGGCAGGGAGGCAGGGAGGCAGGGAGGCAGGGAGGCAGGGAGGCAGGGAGGCAGGGAGGCAGGGAGGCAGGGAGGCAGGGAGGCAGGGAGGCAGGGAGGCAGGGAGGCAGGGAGGCAGGGAGGCAGGGAGGCAGGGAGGCAGGGAGGCAGGGAGGCAGGGAGGCAGGGAGGCAGGGAGGCAGGGAGGCAGGGAGGCAGGGAGGCAGGGAGGCAGGGAGGCAGGGAGGCAGGGAGGCAGGGAGGCAGGGAGGCAGGGAGGCAGGGAGGCAGGGAGGCAGGGAGGCAGGGAGGCAGGGAGGCAGGGAGGCAGGGAGGCAGGGAGGCAGGGAGGCAGGGAGGCAGGGAGGCAGGGAGGCAGGGAGGCAGGGAGGCAGGGAGGCAGGGAGGCAGGGAGGCAGGGAGGCAGGGAGGCAGGGAGGCAGGGAGGCAGGGAGGCAGGGAGGCAGGGAGGCAGGGAGGCAGGGAGGCAGGGAGGCAGGGAGGCAGGGAGGCAGGGAGGCAGGGAGGCAGGGAGGCAGGGAGGCAGGGAGGCAGGGAGGCAGGGAGGCAGGGAGGCAGGGAGGCAGGGAGGCAGGGAGGCAGGGAGGCAGGGAGGCAGGGAGGCAGGGAGGCAGGGAGGCAGGGAGGCAGGGAGGCAGGGAGGCAGGGAGGCAGGGAGGCAGGGAGGCAGGGAGGCAGGGAGGCAGGGAGGCAGGGAGGCAGGGAGGCAGGGAGGCAGGGAGGCAGGGAGGCAGGGAGGCAGGGAGGCAGGGAGGCAGGGAGGCAGGGAGGCAGGGAGGCAGGGAGGCAGGGAGGCAGGGAGGCAGGGAGGCAGGGAGGCAGGGAGGCAGGGAGGCAGGGAGGCAGGGAGGCAGGGAGGCAGGGAGGCAGGGAGGCAGGGAGGCAGGGAGGCAGGGAGGCAGGGAGGCAGGGAGGCAGGGAGGCAGGGAGGCAGGGAGGCAGGGAGGCAGGGAGGCAGGGAGGCAGGGAGGCAGGGAGGCAGGGAGGCAGGGAGGCAGGGAGGCAGGGAGGCAGGGAGGCAGGGAGGCAGGGAGGCAGGGAGGCAGGGAGGCAGGGAGGCAGGGAGGCAGGGAGGCAGGGAGGCAGGGAGGCAGGGAGGCAGGGAGGCAGGGAGGCAGGGAGGCAGGGAGGCAGGGAGGCAGGGAGGCAGGGAGGCAGGGAGGCAGGGAGGCAGGGAGGCAGGGAGGCAGGGAGGCAGGGAGGCAGGGAGGCAGGGAGGCAGGGAGGCAGGGAGGCAGGGAGGCAGGGAGGCAGGGAGGCAGGGAGGCAGGGAGGCAGGGAGGCAGGGAGGCAGGGAGGCAGGGAGGCAGGGAGGCAGGGAGGCAGGGAGGCAGGGAGGCAGGGAGGCAGGGAGGCAGGGAGGCAGGGAGGCAGGGAGGCAGGGAGGCAGGGAGGCAGGGAGGCAGGGAGGCAGGGAGGCAGGGAGGCAGGGAGGCAGGGAGGCAGGGAGGCAGGGAGGCAGGGAGGCAGGGAGGCAGGGAGGCAGGGAGGCAGGGAGGCAGGGAGGCAGGGAGGCAGGGAGGCAGGGAGGCAGGGAGGCAGGGAGGCAGGGAGGCAGGGAGGCAGGGAGGCAGGGAGGCAGGGAGGCAGGGAGGCAGGGAGGCAGGGAGGCAGGGAGGCAGGGAGGCAGGGAGGCAGGGAGGCAGGGAGGCAGGGAGGCAGGGAGGCAGGGAGGCAGGGAGGCAGGGAGGCAGGGAGGCAGGGAGGCAGGGAGGCAGGGAGGCAGGGAGGCAGGGAGGCAGGGAGGCAGGGAGGCAGGGAGGCAGGGAGGCAGGGAGGCAGGGAGGCAGGGAGGCAGGGAGGCAGGGAGGCAGGGAGGCAGGGAGGCAGGGAGGCAGGGAGGCAGGGAGGCAGGGAGGCAGGGAGGCAGGGAGGCAGGGAGGCAGGGAGGCAGGGAGGCAGGGAGGCAGGGAGGCAGGGAGGCAGGGAGGCAGGGAGGCTGGTTTTTCACTCATGGAATTTACATTTCACTGTGGAAAACAAACAATCAATAGATACTGCACCAGGTAAATGCCCTACAGAAAACAAATGCAGAGTGAAGGCAAGGAGAGCAGCTGGGGGCACTGTCTTAACAGAAGGCAGTCAGGGTAATCTCCATGCTCTTTCTTGGTGACAACTGGCTCACACTGGGTGCTGATGGTGTCCCGCTCTTACAGAGCATGCTCTCTAGTTTCCCACAGTCCCCACCACTCTCTCTTGTCTTCTTCTACTCCAGCCATACTGTCCCCACCTCTGTGGTCTGTGTAAGTATTTGAGTCATAACCCCTGGAGTTAATTCTTCCCTGTTGTTGTTGTTAGGTGCCATCGTTGGTTCTGACTCATAGCGACCCTACGTACATCAGAACAAAACACTGCCTGGTCCAGCACCATGCCTACAACTGGTTTTATGCGTAAGCCCATTGTTGCGCCCACTGTATCCATCCATCTCATGGAAGGTCTTCCTCTTTTTCCCTGACCATCTACTTTACCGAGCATGATGTCCTTCTCTAGGGACCGATCTTTGCTGACCACATGTCCAAAATATGTAAGATGCAGTCTCACCAGCTTTGCTTCCAAGAAGCACTCTGGTTGGACTTCTTCCAGAACAGATCTCTTGGTTGTTACGGTGGTCCATGGTACATTCACGATTCTTATCCAACACCACAATTTGAGGGTATTATTAACTCTTATTAACTCTTCTTCTGTCATCTTTGTTCATTGTCCAGCTTTCACATGCATATGATGCAACAGAAAATACTGTGGCTTAGGTCAGCTACACTTTAGTCTTCAAGGTGACGTCTTTACTTTTCAATATTTCAAAGAGATCTTTTACAGCAGATTTTCCCAGTGCGATTCCTTTTTTCATTTCTTGACTGACGCTTCTGTGGGCGTTGATTGTGGACCCAAATCAAACAAAATCCCTGACAATCTCAACCCTTTCTCCATTTATTGTGATGTTGCTTACTGGGAAGGGAGGGCCTCTGCTTTTCTTTCCTGGATGAGGGAAATAGCTTCTGGAGCCAATGCATAGTCAGGATTCCCAGGGTTGGTGACATCCACTTCCACCCTTAGGAGGGCCAACTTCCTGAAGAACAAGGACTCAAGGGTCAATCCTCTACTCCTTGTAACAACCTGGTAAACTCAGCTTGACTGGACCCCAAACTGAGGTGGCAAAACTATAGGCAGGTCATGAAGACGCAGGGTTCCCTGTGTGTGTTCTTCCCATCCCAGTATGCTGAATTGCCACCGGTAATGGCCTATCCGGGGAGTGGGGACGAGGGAAAGACATTGCCCTGAGTGCAACAAGCTGCTGTGTTCACAGGAGGGGAAAAGTGCTGGGGCCATTGGGTTCAGAGAGCAGTGGTGATCTGCGGAAGGTGTCACGGATTGACTTGTGTCCCCCCCCAAAATGAGCACGGTCTTGGCCAGGCCGTGATTCCCAGCAGTTTATGGTTGCCCTGCCTTTTGTGATTGGATGTGATTTTCCTGTGTGTTGTAAATCCTCTGTGATGTTAATGAGGCAGGATTAGAGGTAGCTACATTAAGGGAGCAGGACTCAATCTACAGAATTAGGTTGTATCTTGAGTCAGTCTCTTTAGAGACCTAAAAGAGCAAGAGTGGGACCTCCTGCCACCAAGACAGAAGTACCTAGAGGACAGCACATGTTTTGGATCCAGGGTCCCAGTGTTGAGAAGTTTCTGGACCAGGGGAAGGATGATGACAAGGACCTTCCTCCAGAACTGAGAAAGCCTTGCCCTGGACAAGCTGTTACATTGTTAGTTGACATTGCCTCAATTCTAACTCACAGCAACCCTATAAGACAGAGTAGAACCACCCCATAGAGTTTCCAAGGAGCAGCTCGCGGATTTGATGCCTTGAATTTGCACTTCTGGCCTCCTAAACAATGAGAGAATAAACTTCTGCTTATTAAGGCTGTCCTCTTAAGGTATTTCCATTACAGCAATATTATCTGACTAAGAAAGACGGAACAGCACAGACGGGCCATGCCTAATCTCACCCTTTATTTACATGTCAAAGTATTCTTTTGTTGTTTTGCCTACCCAGAGCCACTGTCTCTTTCATTTGAAGAATTTCCCCCTGTGGTTTGGAGGAAGGCACCCAATCCTAAACCCATTAGCCTGACCACAAAAGCAGGCCTAAGAGCCAGACTGGCTCAACCATATATCACCTAGCCCTCTGGCTAGAGCAGAAATCCTGGTGGTGTAGTGGTTGGCAGTTCAAATCCACCAGGCTCTCCCTGGAGACTATGGGGCAGTTCTCCTCTGTTCTGTGGGGCCACTATGAGTCAGAATCAGCTTGACAGCACTAGGTTTGATTTCTCTTCCTCGGCTGCAGTAACTAGCCCAAGGAGGTGGCAAAAATTCACACCATCAAATTAAAGTCTTTTTCTGAGATCCATAAAGCTGAAGCTTGTTTCTAATGTTTGTGGGATGAAGCTTGCAACCACTGGGGGTCATATTTCCTGTCTGCCATGGAAGAGAATGAAGCTGCCACATGGAGACCAGCAGAGATGTGAGACAGAGATGGCCTCGGCGCTATTTAGATCCCAGGAGCCAGGCTTCACGGAGGCCAGCTCTGTCCCTCTCTTTACCTGGGCTACTTAGATGAGTCAATAAATTCTTAATTCACTGTGGTCAGTTGCCGCAAAGTTGCCTCCCACTCATGCTGATACTGTAGACAACAGGACGAACCAGTGCCTGATCCTGAGCCATCTTCGTGGTCGTTGGCATATTTCAGTCCACTGCTTTGGCCATTGTGCCAAGCCAGTCACGGAGGTCTCCTTTGCCTTCACTGGCCCTTCACTTTACCACAAGCGATGTCCTTCTGCAGCAGCCAGACCCTCTGGGTCCAAAGTAAGCAAGTCAAAGTCTCAGACAATATTCTGTGGGATCCAGAGGGCTTTCATTAGCCAATTTTTGGAAGTAGATCACCAGGCCTTTCTTCCTAGTCTGTCTTAGTCCGGAAGCTTGCTGAAGCCTGTCAACCATGAGTGACCCTGGTGGAATCTGAAATTCCTGTGGCATAGCTTCGAGCATCATAGCAATCAACCCACAAACCACCATAGTTCAACACACGGACTAACAGGTGGTGGTTTTTCAGCTAGTTGGGTTGGGCTTTTAAAACCAGTAACCAAAGGAGTCAGGTTTGATACACAGGTGTGACTTACATTGTGGGATACACAAAGCCAGAAATGGATACTCATGTTTAGGACAGGTCTGCTCTGTTGACCACCAAGATCTCCAGATGCACTGGCAGGTCTGTGTGGCACAGTTTAGGGAGAGAGGGACTGTGCTAAAGCCAGCAGCAGAGAGGCCAGCAGGGTCTCTGCAGTTCCTGAAGTGATGCGTCAACAGTGAACATTCGTCGGAAATGGGTGCTCGCACAGCCTGAGACCAGAAGAACTAGATGGTGCCCGCCTTCTACCAATGACTGCCCCAACAGGGAACACAGCAGAGAGTCCCTGATGGAGCAGAAGAAGGGAGTGGGGGCAGGACTCATGTAAAAATACCAGACTTAATGGTCTGACTGAGGCTGGAGGAACTCCAGAAGACGTGGTACCCAGACTATCTGTTGCCTAGAACTAAAACCATTCCCCAAGCCAGCTCTTCAGACAAAGATCAGACTGGAGTATGAGACATAAAATGATACATGTGAAGAGTGCGCTTCTTAGTTCACATAGATACAGGAGACTAAATGGGCAGCTCTGGTCTGCAGGTGAAATGAGACACCAGAAAGGGATGGACGCGGGAAATCCAGGCTGGAAAGGAAAAGCGTGCTATCACGTGACAGGGACAGTAACTAGGACCCATAACAATATAACGTTTTGTATGAGAAATTAACTTGAGCTGTAAACTTTCACCTAAAGCACAATTTCAAAAAAAAAAAGGAGGGGGGTGTCCACAAACATGTGCTACAGAAGATTCCACACTCGTAACTGACGCTGTCGCAATGTGGTGTGCCCTGGGGCTCCTCATGCTGTGGAGGACACAGCATGTATGGCTCTTGTTGGACCTGGTGAGTACAGAGCCCCTAAAATGATGGGGCAAAGAAAGGCTGGGATTGCATAGGATGCTGTCTTTGGAGAACTCCTTCCTCAGTCTGCTGGACTAAAAGCAACTTGGGCTGGAGACCCAGGGGGACTTTTCTCTGGGGGAGGGGGCTGTTTTACCAAAGGACACCACATTTAATGGCTTGCATGAGCTCAAGCTACACTTTGTGCCTGTAGAAGGACCCATCCAAAGGGAAGTCACATTCTATCTGCAGCAAGAGCTACTGGATCAGCCGAATCTTTTGCGATACAAGTGGCACACTCTTCGTTTTCCTGCAATTCTGTCTCCAAAGAAAGCCAGTTCCTGGGCTATCTGTGAGCATAAATGGTGCTGGGGACCAAGAGAGTCACACTTCAGGATGAGGATCTCGTGGCAAGAACAGGAAGGAGGAAAAGAGAAGGGTGTCCCATGATGATCAAGGGAGCCACTTCAGACCTGCTGACCGATGTCTTCACACAGACAATATGACATACAGACAATGATATTCACTGCCACGTTTTTCCATAGCAGCCAAAGAGCAAAAATGGCCCAAACATCTAAACAGGAATCAGGTTCAGTCAACTGTGATACAGCCATGCAAGAGAGCACAGTATCCTCAGTGGTTAAAAAAGGATGAAGCTCTTTACAAGTTCATGTGGAAAGGTCTCTAAGATATTTTATTCTAGTGAAATAAGCAGCAGTTTTGCATATGCTACCAATTCCTGCAAAAGGACATCGTGTTTGGTACGGCCGGGGGTCATCGACAATGAGCGAAGTCCTCAGTGAGATGGGCTGACACAACAGCTGCAGTGGATTGTAACACACCGATGATTGTGAAGCTGGCACATGGTCGGGTAACGTTTTGTTCTTTGTGATGAAGGTCCCCATGTGTCGAAGCCAACCTGACAGCAGCTACCAACAGCAACAATGCTTGAAGAAAGGAAGGCACGAGCAGTGACAAGAGGTACTTAGATGGGTTGGAATTTGTATAAAGAAACACAGAAGGATAGGCACACTGGGAAAGGGGTATTGCCGAGCAGCGAGCAGAGGGGTGGATGGAGACAGGGATGCAGACTCAGCTTTTCACGGTGCACCTTTTAGTTGTTTTAATGTTTGAACTGCTTTGTATTCACAACAGAAACCCAGTGGTGTAATGGTCAAGTGCTACAGCTGCTAACCAAAGGGTTGGCAGTTCGAATCTACCAGGCATTCCTCGGAAACTCTATGGGGCAGCTATTAGTTGGAATCGACTCCTTGGCAATAGGTTTGGACTTGGGAATTTTGTATTCAAAATAATGACACAATTTAATCTATTTAAAAAGACGTAAATCTTTCCATATAAATCGACTTTTTTTTTTTTTAAGGTGGAAACAGGGTGGACCCCTCTGTGCTCTGGTGAACTCAGAAAAGCCAACAAAACATTGAGCAAATATTAATCCACGGCCCGCCCTGGTTCAACAAGTGCCATCTGATGCTGGCTTGTCCTTTGGTACACGCACTGCGTGTCATCAGGTGAGAGAAGTCACCTCTCAATCTTACCACCATTCAGCCATTGTTCAAGACCAGCCCCGGCCACACCCACTGCCCAAGGCCGGCCCTGGCCACACCACTCCCTGAGGTTTAGCCTCTGGCTTCCCACCCTGGTGCTGCGTTGTGTCGTGAGAAACTGGTGCCGCTTCAGTGGATTTCAGCTCCTGGCGACCACGCGGGTGTCAGAGCAGAAGCGGGCTCCAGAGGATTTGTGATGACTGATTTTTCAGAAACAGATGGTTGCTTTCGGCCGAGGTGCCTCTCTGGTTAGATTTGAACCAACTGTCTTGTTAGCAGCAAGTGCATAAACTGTTTGCGCTCCCCAGGGACTCCCTTGTGCTGTTACCCATCCCCTTGTGCTATCGCACCCACTTTCCTACTTAGTGACGTTCAGTCTACTCAGTGGACCCCAGCCCAGGCCTCCCACCAAGAACCCTGCCCCTTTCAGGAACTTTGACTGGGCACCTGCGCCCCCGGATTCACGAGACGCACCAGCTCTGCAGCTGCCGTGCTTGCCTGGGAGTGCGCTGGAGCTCAGTGGGGTTCACCTCCTGCCTTTCCAGACCTGCCTCTGTGGGCAGCACCCATTCACCACGGTAGCACTCAGTCCCTTTCTGGAAACACTCTGTTCTCCTTGGTTAACTCGCTGCCTCTGAGTCGATTCTCACTCATAGCAGCCCTGTAGGACAGGGTAGTCCTGCCCCATGGGGTTGCCCAGGAGAGCCTGGTTGGTGGATGGCTAATCTTCTGATTAGCAGCCTAAGTTCTCAACTACTGTGCTTAAAACTATTTAAAGGAAAATCCATCCAAGTCAGTCAATTAAAAGACACTTACTAAATACCTTTTCCAGAGTTAAAAAAAAAAAATCTGTAACAAGGTGCTGTTAAAGGCCTAGCTGAGACACATGCTAAATGTGTCTAAATATTTAGCTTGAAGTGAAAAGATTTGCCATGTGGATTCAGAACAAGAGATCATGGCACTGCCCCACCCCCACCCCCCACCTCTCCACCCTCAGCCCTCCGACAGGGTCTGAGGACACCCAGGTGTGGGTAGCAGGGCAGAGGGTCCCCCCGTTCTATGTGGAGCCCGATTGATTCTCTAGCCTTCACAGCTGCACCCCATGGCCCCAAGCTGAGGTCTATTTGCTATCTCATCAAGGGAAAGAAAACCGACCATTTCAAACATAGGCCTTGTAATTTTTCAAAACCATGAGGACTTCAAGCAAACTGGAGGAAGAAAGGTTTGCTGGCTAGAACAAGGAGGACAGAGGGAAATCTAAAAAAATAAGAATCTAAAGAGCCATTGAGTCAGTGTGGATGATGAGTATTTTGTTTGTTTTGCTGTTGTCTTTCCTCCTGGCCTCGCTTCCAGCTCTGCATCTTGCAGCTCTCAATAGACAGTGATTTAGAAACCCAGTGAATGCAATTCAAGGCCACTTTGTCCCGTAAAGTGCAGTGCTGTGCAAGGCAAACCAGCCACTCTCGCCTGCGAGGCCCTGGGGTCAGGAGGGCTTGAGAGGGAAACAAAGCTAACTAAGTGTGCTCTCAGGCAAAACCCGAGGCTTCACAGCAGAGGCTAGAACTCATAAAACAAGGTAAAATAAACAGTTTTTAAGCTCAACTGTGCCAGATATGAATGGAAATGAAAGGTTGGGAGAGAAAGGGCCTCAGTTCCAGGCAGGATTCTGAGCCTATGAAAGAAAGCCGGGCTAGAAAGATAAGATTCTTGTTTACCTACTGCTTACCAAAAACATCTGCTGCAGTGGGAAAAACATCTGTAATTATGCAGACATGCCCCTTCCACACAGCAAGTCCTATCCACCTTAAGAGTAACCAGTATAAAAACGTAATACAACATGCTTATCTGCTTTACCATATGATCCTGACTGGTTCCTCAAATGAGCTTGCTGAAAATCTCTCAATAAAACCAACCTAGCTCGTTGCCATTCAGCAGATTCCGACTCCTAGAGACACTATCGGACAGAGTAGAACGGTCTCATAGGGTTTCCGAGGAACAGTGGATTTGAGCTGCCAACGTATTTGTTAGCAGCCAGGCTCTCAGTCACTATGCTACTGGGACTCCAATCTCTTGGTCAGCAAACAAATAAATCAATAAACAAATCTGCTGCCCTCCAGTCAGTTCCCATCCATAGTGACCTATTGGGCAGAGTAGAACCACCCTATGGAGTTTCCGAGGAGCGCCTGGTGGATAGGCACGGCCTGCTGTTTGGTCAGCAGCCATAGCACTTAACTATGTCACCAAGGTTTCCAGTTTCCTGGGAAAGGAGCCAAAAGACAGCACCAGCTTTGCAGAGCCATAGAGAAGAATGCAGTCTCAGGGACACAAATCCACATGGATACTCCTGTGTTCATAATTTTAATACCCATATGCGTATAATTTAAGGGGCATTGGTAGGGATGAGGAAACCCTGGTGGCGTAGTGGGTTAAGTGCTAGGTCTGTTAACCCAAAGATCGGCAGTTCAAATCCATGAGGCACTCCTTGGAAACTCGATGGGGCAGTTCTGCTCTGACCTCTAGGGTCGCTATGAACCGGACCCGACTCCACGGGAGTGGGTTTGGTTTGGTGTTTTTGGTAGTGGTGAAGTGCTAAGGCAGCTAACCAAAAGGTCAGCAGTTCACACCTGCCAGATGCTCCTTGGAAACTCTATAGGGCAGTTCTGCTCTGTCTATAGGGTCACTATGAGTCAGAATTGATTTAAGCGTGGTGGGTTTGGTTTTGGTTTTGTGGTGCAGAGGTTAAAACACTTGACTGTTAACCAAAAGGTCAGTGTTTTGAACCCACCAGCCACTCCATGGGAGAAAGACAAGGCAGTCTATTTTGGTAAAGGTCACAGCTCTGGAGACCCCACGGAGCCATTCTACTCAGTTTATAGGGTCACTGTGACTCAGAAGCAACTTGACCACAATGTGTTTGGCACACAGTTGATACAGTTAAGTGTGATAGCCTAACCTGATGTTGCTCATTCCCCACACATCCTCTCCCAGAACAAACAGGTCTCTCCCTGGTTACTCACCCAGACTGCCTTGACAAATGTCTGTTCGAGTAGCTCCACCAACGATAAACTGAGGGCGGGGACACAGTTCCTGGAAGTAATTAGAGACAAACACAAGTCACAAGCTGCTCAGCAATGGTGGGTGCATGGTAAAGGCACAGAAAACCAGCTGCCCCTCAAGTCGACTCTAAGTCACCGTTACCCTACGTATCAGAGTACAGCTGTGTTCCACGGGGTGGATGAGTGATTTTTCAGAGGTGGATCACCAGGCCTTTCTTCCTAGGCACTCCTGGGTGAACTCATACCTCCAACTGACTGGTTTGTATCCAATTGTGTTAACTGTTTGTGCCACCCAAGGAGTGCCAAAGGAGCATTAAAATCAGAATTCCAAACCCAGAAGAGACCTAGAAGATCACATACTGCATGAAAGACAGGTGGTCTCCAATTTACAAGCATTCAACCTATGACAAACTAAGTTCAACAACTGCTTTGGGGTTTTTTGTACTATACAGAGCACGTAGTTTGCTGGTATATCATGGGCAGATGTTCACTTTTGAAGGTTTACATGTTACCCCCAAAGACAAATAAAGAGCAGATTTATAAAGATCGGGATGATAAAAGGCAATAATAATGAGAAATTAAAAAGAAAAAAAAAGGTATTTAACTTTCATCAGAACCAGCTTAGGACACAGACACTGAAACAGAACCCTGGCTAAGCTGGGGACTGCCTGCCTTTCTTCATTTCACTGCTGAGGATTCTGCAGCCTGAGAAGCAAGGCTGCCCACAGTCACACAGCTAGGGAGCAGCAGAGCGGGCACTGGCCCAGAGCAGGAGCCAGCCAGGCCCCAAGACCACCATCTCTGTAACTGCTAAGTGTGCCGTGTCAGCGCTGGGCTGTTAAATGTGGCCGAGTCTGGGAGGTGGGAAAAAAGGTAAAGGCCAGGATAACTAGGTGATGAGGTATGACCTCATTCACTCAGGCAACACCCCTATTTACAGGAAGAGGATCAGGATAATGTTTAACACTCTAGCAAAATGCCGTGAGCCCCGCGGATACCCATTAAACATCCGACTAAATGATGCTCATCGCATCTGCTGGTGGGAACGCTGGGGTGTCAGGAAGTGCCACATTCAGACGAAACAACTCAGCTCCGGGAGGTTCCAGCATCCAGCCTGGACTTCCTCCGCCCACCAGCCACAAACTGGCGTCTGCCTAACGGCAGCCTGTGGCAAGAGCTCTGCTGGGGGTGACGCATTCTTCAGACGTTCACCAAGCAGGGCTTCCCTGAGCACCCGGGAGCCCTGGTGGTGCGGCATTTAAGTGCTCAGCTGCTGACCAGAGATGCTAGTGGGTCAAACCCCATGGGGCAGGTTTACTCTGTCCTATAGGATCGCGTTGAGTTGGAATCGACTCAGTGGCAACAGATTGGGGTTTTTTGCTGGGCGACACAAACAGTTAAAATGCTCACTGCTAACCTAAAGATTGGAGGTTCAAGTCCACCCAGAAGCATCTCAGAGAAAGATCAGGTGATCTAATTCTGACACATCAGCTGCTGAAACCCCTAGGGGACACAGTTCTACTCTGACATGCATGGAGTCACTGTGACTTGGGGTTGACTTGATTTCATTCTGCTGAAAGTTCTGTTTGCATCGTGATGTGTCTGGGTGTGAGTGTGAGTAGGGCTGAGAATGAGGATGGAAAAGACAGCAAGTATGTGGTTTTTTACTTCAAAGTGCTTTCAGTCTACATGGGGAAGAAAGACCAACACTCAGGAGAAAGCATCAGAGGGAGCAGCCTAGGGCATAAGGATGGCGTGTAGACACAAAGGCAGAGGACTCAGAAAGGTCCAATAGGGATGCAGGCTGAAAGACTACCATGAGACGAGGATGACAAATGTCCGTCAGAAAGGCAGGATTCTAGAGCAGTCTATGGGGTGATGGTCTCTCTAGTCCCCAGGGAAACCATTACCACCAAGGGACAGAAAAGAACTCAACCTACATTTAATCAGAGGCATCCTAAGTTATGCTACATCTAGGACTGCCTTGGAAGGAAGGCTGGCAAGACTGCGTCTTACATACTTTGGACAAATTGTCAGGAGGGATCCATCCCTGGAGTGGGACACCATGCTTGGTAGAGTGGAGGGTCAGCGAAAAAGAGGAAGACCCTTGACGAGATGGACTGCAGCAATGAGCTTAGCGTGAAAACGACTGTCGACACGGCCCAAGGCCGGGCAGTGTTTCGCTCTGTTGTTGACAGCATCGCTGTGAGTCAGAACCGAATCGACGGCCCCAACAACAACGACAGAGCTGCCTGACCAAAAGAACAAAAAGCATCTCCGTCTTAACTCCACGGAGATGAAACAAACAAGATCAAAGCCCCTGCCGCTGAGCTGATTCTGAGTCACCCCCACCCAGGTCAGAGCAGGCCGTGCTCCAAGTGGTCTTCAATGGCGGCGGTCCTCATGGAAGCAGCTCGCCAGGCCTCTCTTCTGCAGTGCCACCGGGGGGTTCTAACTGACAACTTTTGGATCAGCACTTGAGCGCAAACTTTCTATGCCACCAGGGACCCAGAGAGATGGGAAAGGTAGGTAAGGAGGGATGGGGAAGCAAAGAGGGCAGAGCTGAGGGCAGATGCCCCAGGCCCAGAGGTCACAGCGCAGTGACAAACAGGTAGTCTCTGGCATTCAGCTGCATAACACAGGGCCTTCCAGGTGGGGGCCGTACACTCAACATTAAGTCACCACTCCTGCCTAAAGGGGTACAAACAGCTCTTTGGGGCTGGTGCTTTTTAAGTGTGTGTCTGTGTCTCTGTGTGTACATACATATATAATATACACAGATACATATATGTGTGTATATATATATATACTGAGTTGATTCTGACTCCTAGTGACCCTCTAGGACACAGTAGAACTGCTTCCATAGAGTTTAAAAGAAGCATCTGGTGAATTTGAACCGACGACCTTTTGGTTAGCCAGCTGTAACATTTACTACTACACCAACAGGATTTTCAATTTATATGTGTGTGTGTGTGTGTGTGTGTGTGTATTATATACATATATGTAATGTATGTATACATATTAATATATATAAATAATTTAATTACCTTGTTTTTAAAACAAGTTAATAAATTTTTTTCAAAAAAGTCCTTCCCATCCCAGACTTCCCACTGCCCATATTTTTACACATCCTTCCAGAAACTGTCACTGTATAAAAGTGCACACGTATCTCTATATACATACACCTCTTTTTTATTGTGGTATGTGTGTATGTACGTATATATGTGTGTGTGGAGAGACAGGAACACACATAAATAACAAAGCACTTGCCATTTCGACACCTTTTACGCACACAATTCAGTGACACTGATTTCACCAACCTTCACCACTAACAGGTCCCAGACACTGCCATCACCGCTAATGCAAGCTCAGCGCCCCCTCAGCAACGGGGATCCCTCCTCCATCCTTTTTTTAATCACCTCTATACATCTTCTCTCATCAGCACATACAGATCTTTACAATTTCACTGTAAGTGATGGACTTTTGGTTTTGTTTCTTTCTTTTTTTTTTTGCAATATCTGGTAGCAGTTTAAAGAGAGAAATGGCATTTGTCAGACAACGCATTTAAAAGCAGGCAGCAGCAAATTCCAATCCCAAATGCTCACCAGCTTCCAGTCTCCAGACAGTTCTTGCTTGGTGCATGAAATATGGAGAGATTAGAAAAAATAATAAATCAAAAGGAATGGATTAAAAAAAACTTTTTTTTATTTAAAATGTATTTCATGTACATATGAGGGCTACAGGGAAAAAATAGAAAGTATTTTAACAAGGAGAGATTAAATTCTATACGTGAAAAATATCAAATTGGCAAATGTTGTGTTACATATATTTTTACACCAATATTTAAAAAAATAACAGAAAGGGAGTAGTTGTTTCCTTGAGAAGGATGGGAAGTGAGCACACAGAACACGGTTGTGGGAGTATCCCTTTCCTTAAAAACCCACCTGGGAGACCCTCCTCGTCCCTGTCACCCATCTACCAGCAGTGCCCAGAAGTCTGACCGCTGCAGCCACGGCTCCTGCAAAGTTCCTCTTAACCATGTCACCAGTACTCACAGAATTGGCAGGGCCCTTCTATGTCCCAGAAACCCGGGTGGCATAGTTGTTAAATACCACAGCTACTAACCCATAGGTCAGCAGTTCAAATCCTCCAGGTGCTCCCTGAAAACACTATGAGGCAGTTCTACTCTGTCCTATAGGGTCACTATGGCTGGAATCGACTCAATGGCAGCAGGTTTGATTTTCTATCTCCTTGCCTTACTTACTGCTCTGAAGCATGGGATCGTGGAGTCTACTTCCTCCTTCTGAAGACTTTCAGCTCTTTTGGCTTCTGAGTCCTTCTTCCCTCTTGATTTTCTCCCCATCTCTCTGAGTATGGCCTCCCAGCCTCTTTCGGGGGTTCCTCACCCATGCTCACCCCTAAGCATCAGGGTATCCCCGGGCCCTCTGTCCTGATCCCACTCCCTGGAGTAGCAACACAGCCAAGCATTCGCTCCTACTAAAATCATCCAAGCCCCTGGATCCAATGACTGACCACAGAATATGCTGACACTCCCAAAGTGGTGTCCTGAGCTGTATGTCCAATTACGCGTGTCACACCATGGTCATTAGACTCCTATCTAACGGGTCTACCAAGCGCTGCTCACGTTTTCAGTTTGGTCTGGAAAACAGGGTGCTGGTTCCCAAAGGCTACATTTAAGGAGAAAGTGGTAAATCCGGAACGGTGCTCAGGGGTCTACAGAGAGATAGAATATTCATTATAATACATTATTCATGAACATGATTCAAAATACCTCCCTCATTTCACTCTCCAAAAACAACAACAGGGAGACAGCATCTCGGCATGACCCTGGAAGCACTTCCCCATAAGCTGTTCCTCCTTGCTAACTTCCTGTTGAAATGCAGATCAGAGACACAAGGCAATGTGACAGCCCATGAATAAGAGGTTCAAATGACAGTATGTCTCCATGAAGAGATGGGGCCCCCACCTCTCCACACTTAGGGTGCTATTTTTGTTCTTCCCTAGGGATAATCATGTCTTTTTAGTGATAAGATTTTACTATGACTCAGGTAAATATGGCAAAACACTCTGTAAACATCAGCGACTCAACCCTCCTGTGAGCCTCTAATGGGTGGACCCATGAGAACGTGGGTGTCAGTTAGTAACCCAAGCCAGGAAGCGGCTTACAAGCCTCACATGCCCCGTACTGACAGCTCCCTGGAAGCACTGCTCTCCCAGGCCTTCAGACCACGGCCAATAGCCCCGGTTTGGCATCTCAGGAGCTCTGGCTGTGCACTTTCAAGAAACCCAATGATGCTACTATCTTCGTCATCATCACCGCCAGTGATGCCAACACTCCTCAGCCCAGGGCTCCTGACCTTGTATAATCTGACCCCATTTGATGTTTCCAGCATCAATGTTCTCTCTCCTATAATTACAGCAAACCTTGCACAGGAGACTTTAGAGACTCGGTGATAGAATTCTTATCTGGGACCTGGGTTTGATTCCCAGCCAGTGTATCTCATGCACAACTACAACTCGCCCATCAGTAGAGGTTTGTGTGTTGCTAGGATGCTGTATGGGTTTCCGTGGGGCTTCCAGACTAAGGAGACTAGGAAGAAAGGCCATCCAACAAGCAGTTGCTATCTGGCAAAAGCCCAAAGTCCATTCAATGGGGAAAAGTCAGTCTCTCTAACAAATGTTGCTGGCATAACTGGATGTCCATCTGAAAAAAAAGGAAACAAGACCCATATCTCACACCATGTACAAAAGCTAAGTCAAAATGGATCAAAGAATTAAATATAAAGTCTAAAATTATAAAGATCATGGAAGGAAAAATAGAAATAACACCAAGAGCCCTAACATATGGCATAAACAATACGAACCATAACTAACGATGCACAAACACCAGACGAGAAACTAGATAATGGGGAGCTCCTAAAAATCAAACACTCATATTCATTAAAGACTTCATTCAAAGAGTAAAAAGACAACCTATAGACTGGGAAAAAAATTTGTCTATGACATATTCCATCATATTCAAATCTCTGAAATCTGTAAGATAGTGCAAAATCTCAACAACAAAAAGACAAAAGCTCAGTTAAACAATGGGCAAAGGCTATAAACGAGCACTTCACTGAAGAAGGCATTCAGGCAGCAAACTGACACATGAGGAAATGTTTTCACAATCATAAGCCATTAGAGAAATGCAAATCAAAACTGCAAAAAGATACTATCTCACCCCAACGAGGCTGGCACAAATCCAAAAAAAACAAAATAATAAACATTGGGAAGACTGGAACACTTACTCACTGCTGATGGGAATGTATAAGGGTACACCCACTTTGGAAATGAACTTGGCACTTCATTAAAAAGCCAGAAGAGAAGTATCATATGACCCAGCAACCCCACTCCATGGAATGTGTCTTAGAGTAATGAGCTGTGACACAAACAGACACATGTACTCCTATGTTTATTGCAGCCTTGTTCACAATAGAAAAAAGATGGAAACAACCTAGGTGCCCACCAACAGATAGGTGGATAAACCAATGATGGTATCATACAGTGGAGTACCATGAAATGATAAAGAACAGAGATGAAGCCTAGAAATGTCTCACGAATGGATGAATCTGGGAAGCATTATGTTGAGTAAAATTAGTCACAAAAAAGACAAATATTGTATGAAACCACTATTATGAGAACTCAAGGAAAAGTTTTAACAGAAGAAAACATTCTTGGATGGTTACAAGGGTGGGGAAGGAGGGAGAAGGGTATTCACTAACTAGACAGTAGACCAGAATTATCTTAGGTGAAGACAAGGGCAACACACAACACAGAGGAAGTCAGCCCAACTAGACTAAACCAAAAGCTAAGATGTTTCCTGAATACAACAAAACACTTCAAGGGTAGTAGGGGTGGGGGTCTGGAGACCATAGTTTCGGGGGACTTCTAGATCAATTGGCATACAAATTTTATTATGAAAATATTCTGCATTCCACTTTGATAAGTGATATTTGGGGTCTTAAAAGCTTTAAGTGACCATCTAAGGTGCACAAGCTGGTCCCAACCCACCTAGAACAGGGGGAATAAGAACACCAAACACAGAGAGAAAATATTAACACAAGAGACAAAAGGGCCCTGTAAACTAGAGACTCCATCAGCCTGAGACCAGAAGAACTAGATGGTGCCCGGCTACCATCAATGATTGCCCTGAAAAGGAACACAGCAGTAAGTCCTTGACAGAGCAGCAGAAAATTATGGTGCAGAACTCAAACTCATGTAAAAAGATCAGGCTTAGTGGAAGAACTCTCAAAAACACGGCCCTGAGGCACTCTGTTAACCCAGAACTAAAACCATTCCCAAAGCCAAGTCTTCAGACAAAGATTAAACCCACTGCCATGGAGTCAATTCCAACTCACAGCAACTACATACAACAGCGTAGAAGATTAGACTAGACTATAAAATTCAGAAACCCTGGTGGTGTAGTGGTTAAGTGCTAAGGCTGCTAACTAAAAGGTTGGCCGTTTGAATCTACCATGTGCTTCTCGGAAATTCTGTGTGGAAGTTCTACTCTGTCTTAAAGGGTCACCATGAGACAGAATCGACCTGAAGGCGGTGGGTTTTTGTAAAACATAAAATAATCCTCATACAAAGTACACTTCTTAGTTCAAGCAGGTACACAAGACTAAATGCGCAAGTCCTTGCCAGAGACAGAAATCTGGGTGGGGTAGTGGCTAAGTGCTCTGTCTGCTAACCCAAAGGTTGGAAGTTCGAATACACCAGGCACTCCTTGGAAACTACATGGGGAGCAGTTCTATTCCATACTGCAGGGTATATAAGGTCACTGAGAGTCAGAACCGACTTGAGGGCAGCATGTTTGGTTTCTCTGGCATTTTCCAGAGACAGGATACGAAGTCAGAAAGGGACAGGAGCTAGTTAGAGGGACACGGAAAACCCATGATGTAAGGGGGGAGTGCACTGTCACATTACGGGGATTACAATTAATGTCTCATAACAATATGTGTGTAAATTTTTGTGTGAGAAATTAACTTGAGCTGTTAACTTTCATCTAAAGCACAATTCAAAAAAACCCTGTGGGTCACGGTGGTCCGACCCCCAACTGATCATGGAGGTTGGGGGGACTAGGTAGTGTTTCATTTTGATGTGCTAGGGGGTCACCATGAGTCGGGGGCCAACTCCACAGCAGCTGACAACTGCTCTCCTCTGACGACACTTGCCTTACCTCAGCCCCGTCTCAAGTCTTGGTCTTCTGTCTGGGATCATGAGCCTCTACCTCCATCAAACCCAGGTCAAATGTCCCCAGTGATTAACCCGCCCCAATTCCAGGGTTTAACTTAACTGCTCCATCTTCTGAACACCCACGGTACTGTGTTCAGATATCTCTTTCACAGTCTGGACATTCAATCCAGTGACAACAGCTAGTGACAGCTCTTTGTATTAAGTGCGTGTTATGTGTCAGCCACTGTGCTAAACCCATTCTCTCATTCCAACCTCATGAAAACCCAATGAGGTGGTAATATTAGCATTCCCATTTTATGGATGAGAGAACTAGTCTTGGAGAAGTTAGTTATGTATCTATGGCCATACAGCAGTAAGTGGCAGAGAAGGAACCAAAACCCCAAACCGTATGATGCCCAACCCACACTCTTAATCACTGCTTGTCCACTGTCTCTCTCCCCAGCTAGCTGAAGCTCCATGACGGCTCCCATCTAGGACTTACCTGTGAGCGGCACTCAAGAAATCACTGCTCGGTTGAGAACTTCAGATTCACTAACCTAAGAGGCAGCAGCTAGGGGAAGGGTGGAAGCTACCCTTGGCCTCGTTCTAGGCTTCTCCCGGCAGTTCAGCCTCTCGATGTTTCTCTTAACTTGGGTCGGTTATTCCTTGGCTATTTAATATGCAGCTGACATCACCTCAGTCCTCTGTATACTGACCTTCTTTAGATGGTTAAGCTACCTAACTGCCCAAGAGCGGATGCTGACTGGACTGCAGCAGGCCTGCTCACAGTGGGAACTCCTCAGACCACAGGGGCTTCCAACCCTTGGGACAAGAGCACAAGTCAGCCTTTCACTCAGCAACTTAAAGTCAGACAGAAAGGTCAGCCAGCAGGGACAAAATATCCAATTTTGTGATTTCAGAAAATATGTAAGAATCAAGTTTGTTATTGAGAGGGCAAAAATGTATATCCATATATATATTCAGCCCATCTCATTTCCCTCAAAGCTAGGTGAAAAGTAACATCTTTGTGAGAACCAGCGACATCAGAGCCACATCTGGGCAGTGAGCCTGAAGCCCTGGGGACTAAAGAAGGAAGAAGTCACCCTCAAAAGTCACAAAGAACCTCGCAATGCATCTGATTGCTGGGCAACCCAATCTGCTTGCAAGTTCCTGAGAGACTTCTTGGGGAAAAGAAATGAAGCATTTGAGAAGAGACTGATCTCTGCCTGGCTCTGAGCCACACCCCCAGTAGAGACAGCACCAGGATCTTTGGGGACTCCAGAGTCAATGTGATGATCTATAACATCTTAGAAGTTGAGACTCTACCCTTCAGTGTTCCCTCGTGTATGTGAGCATGAGCACGGCCCACAGCAGCCATGTGATAATACCTCATTTATGATTGAGGGGAGATTAAAACTTGACAGACATTTATTTATTCCACGAGGGTCTGAAAACTCTGAATAATAGAAGTCCTTTGATTCCGTGTTAATCAGGCTTCTCTGCCACACCTTCCAAACTCGATACCTTCCGTGAACGGACTTCATCGGCATATCCAGTCATTCCCGTGGTCACAAGGACAGCGAGACCCGGAGAAGACGTGGTTTGGGGAGTGAAGACAATGGGGCTGAGAAGACAGCTGTTGCTAGGTGCTATCCAGTTGGTTCCAACTCCTAGCAATTCTATGCACAGAAAAACAAAACACTGCCTGGTCCTGCACCATCCTCAAGCTAATGGCTGTGCCATCGTGTCAAGTCCATCTCATGGAAGGTCGGCCTCTTATTCTGCGACCCTCTACTTCACCAAGTGTGATGTCCTTCTCCAGTGACTGATCCCTCCTGATAACATGGCCAAAGTATGCGAGACACAGTGCCACCAGCCACGCTTCTAAAGAATACTGTGGTTGTACTTCTTCCAAGACAATTTGTTCTTTCTTTTGGCATCTGTGGCATGGTCTGTATTCTTTGCCAACACCACAGTTCAAAGATATCAATTCTTCTGTTTCCCTTGTTCATTGTCAAGCTTTCACAAGTACACGAGGCAACTGAAAACACCATGGCTTGGGTCGGGTGCACCTTAGTCCTCCAGGTGACATCTTTGCTCTTCAGTATTTTAAAGAAATCTTTTGCAGCTGATTTGCCCAGTGCAATGGATCCTTTGAGTTCCTGACTGTTGCTTCCATGGGTGCTGATTGTAGATCCAAATAAAATGAAGTCCTTGACAATGAAATCCTTGACAATCCCCATCTTTTCTCCATTTATCTCGCTGTTGTTTATTGGGCCAGTTGTGAGGATTTTTTATAATCCACACTGAAGGCTGTAGTTTTTGATCTTCATCAGTAAGTACTTCAAGTCCTCTTCACTTTCAGCAAGCAAGGCTGTGTCATCAGCACATAGTAGGTTGTTAATGAGTCTTCTCCAGTCCTGATGCCCCATTCCTCTTAAGGTTCAGCTTCCTGCACTGTTTGCTTAGCAGACAGATTGAATATGTATGAGAGGATACAACCCTGACACACACCTTTCCTGACTTTAAACCGTGCAATATCCCCTTGTTCTGCTCAAATAACTGCCTCTTGATCCATGTATAGCTTCCTCATGAGAAAAATTAAGTGTTCCAGAATTTCCATTCCTCTTCATATTATCCATAATTTGTTATGATCCACAGAGCTGAATACTTAGCATGGTCAATAAAACACAGGTGAATATCCTTCTGGTATTCTCTCCTTGGGCTTTAAGAATGTCAAAGTAAAGGGGAAAACTAGACAAAGGTTAACTGGTACCTGGCTTTGGTCACTAAGTGAAACCTAGCATGCTCCCAATCCCAAACCCTTGGGATCCTTTAGTTGCAACAGTCATACCTCAGGTTCCGATGGCCCACTGTCAATGCCTCTGTTTAGTGCCAACTTATTCCACCCTGGGCATTGATCCTCTCTTCACCTGTCTCTCTCCCCATCACCTCCATCACAGCAGAGAGCACAGCTCATTTCTGTTCCCCCCACATTGCCTTCCCAAATGGCAGGGAGCTAATGCCTACCACAGAAGGAGGAATCAAAATACTGTCTGCAGCAAGGACACGTAGCTGTGAACTCTGACATTAGAGTACAAAACCATGACTCCTGATCTAGGATTCACCAATGTTGCAGGGCAATACCATGGTTTTTGCAGAGGGGTGGTGGCAGTGGGGAGTGGAGACAAAGGTGGAAGCTGGAGTGCTATCTTGACAAGATGAAAGCAGAAGGGACAGAGGTGGCTGGAGTGAATGGTGCTTTTGACCATCTCAAAAGAATTGTTCTCTCCTCTCCCTCCTTTTTCACTCACTGGCAGGAAAACAGGTGTCATGACTTGATTTCCCCATTGTGGCGTAGAAGACAAAAAGGAGCCCTAACCCAGAGCTTGAAGTGGATCTGCTGAAAAGCCTCCTCTTGTGAGACTTTGTTAGGTGACAGACCTGGGACAGAGAACTTTACATGAATCATCTTAAATCTTACAACCACTGTGGCTGGGGGCGGGAGGAGTTATGAATCGAGTTCTGTTCCCCCCAGATACGTGTGAGCTTGGCTGAGGCATGATTCCCAGTACTGTGTGGTTGTCCATCATTTTGTCATTGATGTAATTATCCTACTCCTGAGTTGTAAATCCCAATTTCTATGTATGATGCTGATGAGGCAGGATTAGAGGCAGTTATGCTAATGAGGCAGGACTGGACTGGGGTGTATCTTAAATCAAACTCTTCTTTTTTCCTTGTTGTACTTTAGAGGAAGCTTGATGAAACTAACTAGTTTCTCCTTAAACAGTTAGCACACATACTGTTTTATGACATCGGTTAACAACCCTACAACATGTCCACACTCTCCCTTCTCAAACTTTGGGTTACCTAGTACCAGCTTTCCCATCCCTTCCTGCCTTCTAGTCCTTGCCCCCGGGCTAGAGTGCCCCTTTAGTCCTGTTTTGTTTTATGGATCTGTCCAATCTTTGGCTCAAGAGTGAACCTCAGGAGTGACTTCATTACAAAAATGGAAGGGTGTCTGGGGGTCATCTCTCAGAATTTCTCCAGTCTCTGCCAGGCCAGCAAGTCTGGTCTTTCTTTTTGAGTTAGAATTTTGTCCTACATTTTTCTCCACCTCTGTCTGGGACCCTCTACTGGGATCAGCGGTGGTGGCCAGGTACTATCTACTTGTACTGGACTCAGTCTAGTGGACACCGTTGTAGATGTGGTCCATTAATCCTCTGGATTAATCTTTCACTTGTATGTTTAGTTTTCTCCATTCTCCCTTGCTCCCAAAGGAGTAAGAGCTGGATGGCTGTTGAGTCGATCTCTTTTGAGATATAAAAGAAGCAATCGAGCAGAGAGGAGAGAGATCTCCTATCACCAAGAATGAAGAACTAAGAGGGAATAAGTCCTTTGGACCCTGGTGCCCATGCTAAGAACCTCTTAGACCAGGAGAAGATCAATGACAAGGACCCTCACCCAGAGCTGAAAAAGCCTTCCCCTGGAGATGGTGCCTTGAATTTGAACTTCTAGGCTCCCAGACTGTGAAAGAACAAATTTCTGTTTGTAGAATTCATCCACTTGTGATATTTCTGTCAATGCAGCACTAGATAATTTAGACAGGAGTCTCATTCCTGAGAGTCAAATGGAAGGTAATAGGATGGGCAACAAATATTGGCCCAAGGTTAAAACGCTGTGGGATGGGAAACAGGATTGATGGTTCTCTTCACCCTACCCTTGAGCTTTGGGCAGTATCAATAGCTGCACCCAGGAGCCCCTGATTTCCATTTGCATTCATTGACCCACTGCCTCCAGCTCCCCACCTATCAGCCCTGATGAAACAACAGCCGTTGGTGGTAACTGTAAGTTGCTCTGACCCTTTCAGCAATTTTGTTAGCACAGTTTGCCCTAGGACTGTTTATGTCTAACATTGATTTGTTTTGTTGTGGGCCTGGGCTGTAATCCAAACCAAACCCACTGCTTCTGAGTCAATTCTAACTCATACGACCCTGTAGGACAGAAAAGAACTACTCCATAGAGTTTCCAAAGAGTACTTGGAGGATTTGAACTGCTGACCAATAGGTCATTTAACCACTACACCACCACGGTACCTACTATGTGTTCTGTAGCTGTTCACAGATTTGGGGGAAGAATATTGAATGCACCACGCACTGCCCAAAGAACAAACAGATCTGTTGTGGAAGAAGTACAACCAGAGTGCTCCTTGGAAACAAAAATGGCAAGACTGAGTCTTACACACTTTGGACATGTTGTCAGGAGGGATCAGTCTCTGGAGAAGGATACCATGCTTGGTAGAGGGGAGGGTCAGTGGAAAAGAGGAAGCCCCTCAACGAGATGGGTGGATGGACACAGTGGCTGCAATGATGGCCTTGAACATAAAAACGACTGCGGACATGGCACAGGACCAGGCAGTGTTTTACTCTGTTGCGTACAGGATGGCTACGAGTGAGAACTGACCCAGTGACACCTAACAACAACATTGTATACCTACTGTGCAATCCTGTAAAATAAGTCATACTGTTGTGCTTTGTGTGCTATTGTACTGCTGTGATTTGGGAAGCTATATAACCAACAGTTCAAACACCTGTAGGGTCACCAAGGAAGGCAGGCTTCCACAGACCTTCTAGATTTAGACTAGAAAGAAAGACCTGGAAATCTACTTCTGAAAAAATTAGCCAGTGGAAATCCTACAGATCACAACAAAATACTGTCCAAAACAGGGCTTGAATATGAGCCCCATGGCTCAGCAGACACTCAAAATACAAGTGGCTGCAACCACTTGTTCGAGGGCACCAACATCGTGAAGACGGCACAAGACCAGGCAACAATTCACTGACTTATACATGGGGTCGCCATGATTCAGAGTTGATGGACAGCAGTCAATAACAATATAATTTTAATGGTGAGTAAACCAAGGCCTTCAGAGGTTAAGTGATCTTCCCAAGGTTACACAACAAAGAGTCCAACTTGTTTGGCTGCAAACCAGTGGGGAGCATCGGAACATGTTCTTTCCTCTATAGTTCACTAAAAACCTGTGGCCGTGGAGTTGATTCTGACTCACAATGAACCTACAGGGCAGAGTAGAGCTGCCCCAGAGGTCTCTGAGGTGCAGCTGGTGGGTCTAAACGGCCAACCTTTAAGTTCACAGCCAAGCTCTTAACCACTACACTACCAGAGATCCTCATTAAAGGCATTTAAAATGTGAGGACAAAAGCTTTCTGAAATACAGGATCCAAGAACTTCAGACCCAGAGCAATGACCTCTCAGTACACAACTTCTGACCCAAGCGAGGGCCCTTCGTCTGCCATGACACTCAAGAATAAAGGCCCCCTCCTTACCGTGGGTCGTTTCCAGATGATGCCTTGAGTTTGTGGGGAATGTGGTCCAAGGTCCCTGTACCCCAAAGCTGATGCACACGCAGGGAACTCTGGGTCCTTAAACAAGACCCCTGAGTCCAAGCACTGTTGCCTCAAGGTCTCGAAGTCCTGATCCAAGTACTTCACAGCTTTCTGGTTGGAGCCAAGACCTTGGGCCACTGCCCACTTCTTGGAGACTCTGGCCGCCAAGGCTGCCATGGCTGTGAGCTCCGTGGGGTAGACCAGAGGGCAGGGCTGCTCCACACACTCAGAGGCCTGATCCACTAGGAAGGAGCTATAAGGTGGCCGAAGAGAGGTGGAGCAGGTCAGCCTCTCACCTGAGGTACCGCTCCAGGACATGAGTCATGGCCTGGAACAAATATGTACCCAAGGTGTAGAAGGACTGGCCCCACCTCCCTCCCTCTGCCTTTCAGCAGACCATTCAAGAAGCTGAGAGCATTGCAGGGGCCCATCCCAAGCCATTAGTCTAAGAAATCCATTAGGATCATGCCCAGTCCCTTCTCTAAGGGTTTCCTTAGCTCCCATGGTGCCCCTCGAATGAAACGAGAATGCAAGGAAAGTTGTCACCAAGGGAGTGGAGAATTCTAAGTTTGAGGACAGCAAGTGGTTCCCAGAGTCTTCTTTCCTTCCAGAGAAGTTTGGTTCCGTATTTGCTAACCAACAACCAGTGGCCATTGCATCAACTGCAACCCGTGGTGGCCCGTGTGTGTCAGGGTAGAACAGTGCTCCATCGGGTCATCAGTGGCTGAGTTTTTGGAAACAGATCACCAGACCTTTCTTCCAAGGAACATCTGGGCAGTTCAAGACTCCCACCTTCTTCTGTTCACACCACCCGGGGACTAGGGCTCACTATCCAATCCACAGATGGATTCAGCCTAAGTCTAACTAAGGTTGTCAGACCTGCGATTGGAGGTCTTGGCATCTGACTGCCTGGGTTTCCACCCCAGCACCACCTTTAACGAGCTCTCACACCTCGGGCAAGTTGTTCACCTCTCTGCCCTTTAATTTTCCTCACCTGTAAAGTGGAAGATAATATAGGACCCACTTCATAGGATTGTTTGGAAGAGTGATGAGCTAGTACACGTAATTGGCTTAGAACAGTAAATAAGAAATGCTGAGGTACCCACCCTGTCGCAGCCTGCAGGCCCTGCTGGGCTTTTATTGCCCAAGTGACTTGAGAGCTGGCAGCTGGGAGCTGGGATCCCAAGCCAGGACCTATAGGTCCACTCATCTTATCCTGTGGGCCTCGGGGCCAGGCTAGGCAGTGCGGCCCAGGCAAGCAGGCCTAGACCTTGCTCCAGGGCTGAGGCAGAGGATCAGCAAAACATGGCCTCACACAGAACACGCCGCTTGGAGGACATCCCACTTGGGGAACACGTCTGGGGAGCAGTGGGTGTTTCGTTTTCCTCAGCAGCAGTCTTCAGAGGTAAACAAGAAGCAAGCCAGCATCAAAGAGAGGAATACCTTGGAAAAACTGGGAGGCAAACCATGACCTGAGCCACACTGAACCCTAAAGGGGTCTCTACGCCATCCTCACATTTTCTAGTAGAGAGCAACTCCAGAGATTAAATGAAGCTGGAAAAATACACAGAGGCAACACCGCAGCCTCTTTAGATGTCAGGGTGAAAGATCCCAGAGAGATACTAATCGCCCTGGATTAGGTAACAGGTCATAAGGAAGACAATTAGTCTTCAAAATTTCTAGAAATCTTTCAACCTGAACAAAAGTGAAGAAGAAACTGATGTCATGGTATGCCACACCCCACACTTACCAGTGTTTCGGGGAAAAGATGATCCCTCTTTGACAGCTGTCAAGGATTGAAATGTGTCCCTGCAAAATATCTGTCAGCTTGGCTTCGCCATGATTCCCAGTGTTGTGACTGTCCACAATTTTGTCACCTGGTGTGACTTTGCTATGTGTTGTATATACTGTCTCTAGGACATTAATAAGGTAGGATTAGAGGCCATTATGTTAACGAGGCAGGACTGACTCTCCAAGATTAGGTTGTGTCTTAAATCAATCTCTTTTAGACACAAAAGAGAGAAACCTGAGAGAGACAGGAGAGCTTCATACCACCAACAAGCAAGAGCCAGGAACAAAGTAGTGTCCTCTGAACCCGAGATCCCTGTACTGAGAAGCCCCTCCAGCAGGGGGACACAGATGACAAGGACCTTCCCCCAGAGCTGACCGAGAGCTTCCCCAGAGCTGATGCCCTAAACTCAGACTCCCGGCCTCCTAGACTGTGAGAGAACAATCTTGTTTGTTACAGCCATCTGCTTGTGTTACGACAGCAGGCACTCGATGACAACGGCAGCTGCTGCTATGATACAGATATGGCCAGCTCTGACACCATCAGTGAACGCGACAAAAGTGGAAAAGGAAGGTTAAAAAGTGAAAGCCTCCTGGGTGTGCTAAAAGGGCAGCTTTCTGGGAAACAGAAGCAGAGGCAAGGGCAGCGCTCCATCCAGGAACTCGGCCGCGGACGGCGCCTCCTCCTCGGCCGTGGTGGTCTTCAGAGGCGGAGGACCCGAGGCCCACATGGCACACCTCGCTCGCCATCACCACGAGGGTCAACCCCGCGACCTCTGCGCCCTACGACTCGGAGAAGACGGGCCTCAAGATGGTGATGAGGGTCACAGTCCTGATCCCCTTCGCCAGGTGCCGTCCAGCCCTAACGGGATGCGGAAAGATGTTCATGACATGCAGCCTGAAGGTGTGTCCAGGGGCCAACCCCCCTAGTGAGGGACCCTTGACAGTCATGTGCCTGTCGCCGGTGGACTCAGGCCTCAGGACCGACTACATCCAGTCTGCTGTGCCTTTATGTGACAGGACGCATGCTCTAGACGCCATGGAAAGGGGCGCTCAGCGCCCGCGGAGGCCTCTGCAGTCCCTCCACCAGGGATAGGACCCCTTTCCCCAAGATACGAGTCAGGCAGACCGGGACACGGAGCGCCAAGCACGCACACACGTGCATGCATGCAAGCACAGCATGGCGGCCCAGCCGGGCACATTGCACAGACTGGCACCACGAAGACCTGTTGCTGAGCCGGAGGGTGGCACGAGGGTGTCCCCCATCCACTCCTCCAGTGCAGAATCACCAAGCCCAGAGAACCTTCAGTGGACTCCCTGGCACAGAGGCCCGCGTGTCTGAAAGAGCGCTCTGTCATTTGACTTTTAATCATATCTCTGCTCAGTGGGTAGCAAGGTCTGTGACTCGGTGCAGAGTAGCGTGTCCATGATGGTGATAGGCCTGACCAAAGAGGTGAAACAAGGATGTGCTGGGGCCATCAATCGCTGGGAGGCAGAAGGGACGCCAGCGAACATGCCAGATGGCTCTCTTCTCGCCCAGTTCAGGTCTGACAGCCTTACTTTTTAAGCTTGGGCCTCCACTCCCATGGAGGAGAAACACTTTCTTCTGGCTAGTGTCGTGCACTCGTGGGGCAAGTTTGGCATCTACCAGCTGCCAGATGGAGAAGGACACACGCGGATAATCATCTCCTTAAACGTTCCACCCAGGATTCTGAAAACGGAGCTTTTGTTACTCTGTCTCGGGTTGCCCTCTGCAAAGGTGTGCTCCCAGCAGCATCTGTGTCAGGATGGGACAGAACACCACGCCAGATTGGGTGCAGAAACGGCCTTAGCAAGCAAAATGAAGGACTCTGTGCAGGGGAAGCACTAGGGAAAATCTGAGGATCCTGGAGATGGCACTTTGAGAATGAGAAAAAGAGATCGAAATGCATTTACAAATTTGTATTGCTATCAGAATGGTTTGGTGCCATTAACTGTGTCAGTTTTCTGTGTAGCAGAGTCAGCAGCTTGTCTAGGGGTAGGAGAGTGTCGGCAGAGTGTCTTGAGTTTATTTGGGTCCCTTCAAATAAGTGTGGAGCTTCCGGGAAGTGTGAAGTGTCCCTGCTGACTGTGCGGAGGCATCACGGCGCAAAGCAGCAGATCCGCCTTCATCCCCCCTCCAAGTCCTTTGCTGCCATCCACTGTGATTTTTATGCATTAAAAGCACATTTCTTGTGCGTTCAAGCCTAAGTAAAGTTGAATGAAGACTTACAGAATGGAAAAAATAAAAAGTAAATATTGGGTATCACTATTCCCTGCCAACCAGGACCAGAAAGAGGCCTGGAAATCAGGAATCTTGGGTTCTAATCTAAGAGCTGAATGAGAAGCTGCCTGACCTCGGGGTGATCACTTCTGTCAGGGCTCCAATTCTTCTGCATATTCTACCCAGAGTCCCTCGGTAGCACAAGTTGTCAAGTGTTTTAACCAAAAGCTTGGTGACTGGAACCCCCTCAGAGATGCCTCAGAGGAAAGGTCTGGTGGTCTGCTTCCCAAAAGGCCACAAAGACTCAAAACCCCTGTTGAGCACAGTTCTGCTCTGCACACATGGAGTCAGCAAGACTCAGAGCCGACTCAGTGGCAATTGAAAAACTAAATAACATCTACCTTAAGTGTGTGAGAATGTGAGCCAGACTAGTGGCTTTCAAACTAGTGTGCATGATAGCCTGAAAAATCACTTCCCAAAGATGTCAGGGCCTCAGTCCTAGAATTTGTAAGTATTATCTGATCTGGAAAAAGAGTCTTGGCAGGTGATTAAGTTAAGGGCTTTTGAGATGCAGAGATGATCCTAGATGATCTGGGTGGTCCCTAAGTGCAGTCACAAGGGTCTTGTGATTGGGGAAGACATGCAGAAGAGGAGGAAGCAAAGTGACGACCAGAAATTGGAGCGATGTGGCCATAAGCCAAGGAATGCTGGCAGCCACCAGAAACAGGAAGAGGCAAGGAGTTGATTCTCCCCTGAAGGTTCCTATAGGGCCTGTAAATCAGAATTGATGGCAACGGGGTTACTAGGTTTTTTTGTTTGGTTTCTTGTTTTTTTGGTAAAGGTTCCAGAGGAAAAGAGCCTATGTCAACACTTTGACTTGTCCAGTGAGAGCAATTTCAGTCTTCGGACCTCCAAAACTGGGAGAGAATGAACTTCTGCTGTTTTAAGCCGCCAAAGTGTTATAACTTGTTGCAGCAGCCACAGAGCACTGAAACACTGTACTCTGGGCACTTACTTAAAATGCCGAGTCCCTGATGGGCACTACCACTACCCTCATTTTAAAAAAAAAAAAAAAACTTGTGATTCAGTAGGTCCAAGGTGAGACTCAGGAATTGGCATTTTTTAAACCACTCCCCCAGTGATGCACGGGGTCAGGGACCATGCCCTGAGAGGCTCTGGAGCGGCTCACCTCTGAGGGCTCTAGCTATGACCTTCCACGTCAGTGACAGTCCACGCACCAAATCCTTAGCTAGAGGGGCAGCCTGGGCCAGCAGAGAGAAGAGTCTGTTTCCCAGGTATTCCGGATAAAATGTAGTTTTCCAGACGTCTTTGTTATCTAATTCTGCTATGCCAGAAATACCACAAGCAGACGATTTTAGTAAACAGGAAGTTTATTCTCTCCTAGTTTAGGAGGCTAGAAGTCCAAATTCAGCTCCAGGGGAAGTTTTTCTCTGTTAGCTCTGGGGGAAGGCCCTTGTCGTCAGTCTTTCCCCTGGTCTAGGAGCCTCATCATGGGAACCCCAGGTCCAAAGGACAGACTCCATTGCAGGCTCTTATTCCATGGTGGTAAGGGGTCACCTCCTCTCTGCTCAGATCTTTTATATCTCAAGAGAGACTGACTCAAAATACAACCTAATCCTAACAGACTGAATCCTATCTCATTAGCATTAAAAAAATCCATTGCAGCCAGGCTGATTCTGACTCCTAACTGCCCTATGGGACAGAGTAGAAATGCCCATACTGTTTTCAAGGAACACCTGGTAGATTTGAACTGTCATTTTTGGTTAGCTGCCATAGCTCTTAATCAGTATGCTACAAGGGTTTCTATAACTGCCTGTAATCCTGTCTCATTAGCGTCATACCTGATGCCATCTCATAGTGGCCCTATGGGACAGAGTAGAACTGCCTCATAGGGTTTCCAAGGAGCAGCTGGTGAATTTGAACTGCTGACTGCTTTAGTCAGCTAGTGCTGCTCTAACAGAAATACCATCGAGTGGATGGCTTTAACAAGCCATCCAAGTGCCATCGAGTCGGATCTGACTCATGGCTTTAACAAAGGAAGGTTCATTCTTACACAGTCCGATAGGCTACAAGTCCAAATTCAGGATGTCTGCTCCAGGGCAAGGCTTTCCCCCTTGTTAGCTCTGGAGGAAAGTCCCATATTGCATCAGTCTTTGTCCAGGGAGCATCTTGGTGCAGGAACCTCAGGTCGGAAGGATGTGCTCATCTCCTAGTACTGCTTTCTTGATGGTACAAGGTTCCCAATTCTCTGCCTGCTTTTCTGTCCTTTTATCTCTTTTGGGATGAAAGGATTAAGGGTGGGGCAAGCCATCCTCCAGGAAAACTCCCTTTACAGTGGAGCAGAGAGGTGATCCTATGAAGGGATTTATAGCCCCACCCTAATCCTTTAATATACAGCATAGGAAAACCAAAAAATGGAGGACAGTCGCAAGATACTGGGAATCATGGCCCAGCCACATGGCTACACCTATTTTGGGGGGGACACAATTCAATCCATGATACGGACCTTTTGGTTAGCAGCCACAGCCTTAACCACTGCACCACCAGTGCTCCCATTAATGTAGAGGTTAGGACTTACAACACACAGGGTGGTTAAGTCAGATCACTCAATTGTGGACAATCACACAATAGGGGGAAGCATGGCTTAGCCAAGCTGACACATATTTTGGGGGGACACAATCTAGTCCATAACACTGGAATGCATCAGAAATTCAAGGCCAAATTGACCTTCAAGGGCTCAAACCAGCACAAGGACTTCGTGCTGGCCCGTCCCTTTGGAGGATCACCGTCAGGTCCTCTGCACACTTTCCCCTGATTCCGTACCCACCCCTACTCATGAGTTTACCCAGTGTTCACAGTTACTTTTAACCAGCCCACAGAGCAGACCCTCGTCTCACTCTTGTGATTAGGTGGCACCATCCTTCTCAACGGCACTTGGCTTGGCTTGGCATCCTCCCCTAAAACCAGAACTACACGTCCATTGAATCAAGATGAATCCTAGGAGAAATCTAGGAACCTTGTGTGGAAAAGGAAAAAGGAACTTAGGTTCACTTTTGAACCTATTGCCTAATTGTCCAAGCCATGTGATTGATTCCTGTACCCAGAGCGCTCATCCCAAACACAAATCTACTTATGTTGCTTCTGAACTTAAAACTCAATGGCTGCACATTGCTCTTTGGATAAGAACGAGGGGATATTTGTCAGTCCCTATAAAACCCTGAGAGTTCAAACGGTTAATGTCCTCAGCTGCCAGCTGCAAGGTTGGAGGTTGGAGTCCACTCAGAGGTATTGCAGAGGAAAGTCCTAGTGACCTACTGAAAAACTCAGCCATTGAAACCCCTGTGGAGCACAGTTCTCCTTGGACCCACACAGGGCCACCATGAGTCAGGAGCAATCTGATGGCAATCGTTAGATTTTTTGTTCTCTGTTTATAGACTCTGGACTGAGAGGCCATTCTCCACCTCCCCACTTTGTCCCCCTCTGCTTTCTTGCACCCTGGTTTTCTTTCAGTTCCTGGAATCCTGAGCTCTGCTGGGCCCTCTGCCAGGAATGATCTCGCTGCCCCTCCCCTGCACTTGTGAACTCCTGCTCATCCCTCAGAACCCGTGGGCCCCAGGGAAGGCTTTACGGATTCTCCGTACTAAGCCATTCCGCCTGCTCCTAGCATTCTCACAGCAATCTGCAGTGCCCTGCTCAACACTATATAAAAAAACTCGTTGTTGAGTCACTTCTGACTCTTGACAACCCCACATACTACAGAGTGGAAATATGCACTATAGATTTTCTTAGCCATTATCTTTACAGAAGCAGTTTTCCCAGCCTTTTCCCATGGTGCATTCAAACCACCAACCTCTAGGTTAGTAGTTGAGTGAAAACTGCTCTCCCTGGGAACTCTGCACTGATCCCTGCAATTATTTCCTTAATGCCCCTGTGCAAAATTCCAGGCACTAACCTCCACAAGGACAATTCTCATGTTTACTTTGTTCATCATTGTACCTTTGGAGCCTAGAAAGTTCCTGGCACAGAGTGTTAGTTGTTGTTGGCTGTGCTGGAGTCAGCCTCCAATTCATGGCGACCCCATGTACAAAGGAGCAAAACCCTGCCTGGTCCTCCACCATGTCCATGGTCAGCTGGGGATGGACTATTGTGAACCATGGGGTTTTCATTGGCTGATTTTCAAGAGTAGCTTGCCAGACCTTTCTTCCTAGCCCGTGTTGGCCTTAAGCAGCCTGAAACCTGCACAGTGTTGTAGCAACACACAAACCTCCACTGACAGATGAGTGAGTGGTGGTTGTACGGGAGGTGCCTTGGGTGGGAAATGAAGCTGGGTCCTGGCATAGAAGGTGAGAACTCTGCCACTGAACCATCATTTCCAGGTAGCAGGGACTCAATAAACACGTGAACACCCACAGGTATAAAAAGTACAGTGATTTTATACTTGAACACCAGCATGTTGGTCCTGGCACCTGCAGCCATCCTTCATCACCCAGGATCTCTGGTATTGTTTTCCTTGGCTCTGTTTCTCCCCATTCTGCCCTGAAACATCCCTTTAGACTGACTGAAACAAACAAGCCCCTCTTCTACCCAATTGCTGGTAATTTTCCTTCTCTGTACAGGGCTCTTTTGGGGCTCAAGATCTCCTGCCCACTCCACCTAGTTCAATTATTTCTTTGGTCTGCATCCAGATGCCACACAAACACTTCTTCATCCAAGCAGGCAGGTGGAGGGCTGCACATCAAGCCTTCATTCAACTGTCACAGATAGGAAAGCACATAGAGTCTAGCCAAGACTGTTCAGGGGCTTATGAGCAGACAGTGAACGCCTGTTTCCTGGTGATGTGGCCAGATGCACAGGAGGAGACACTGGCACCATGGCTGTCATGGATTGAACTGTGTCCCCCAAAAACATGTGAATCACTTTGGCTAGGCCATGATTCCCAGTTTGGTGTGGTTGTCTGCCATTCTGTCATCTACTGTGATTTTTCTGGGTTAGAAATCCTGTCTTCATGGTGTTGATGAGAAGGGATTATTGGCAGTTACGTTAATGAAGCAGGACTCAATCTACAAGATTGGTTTATGTCTTGAGTGAATCTGTTTTGAGATAGAAAAGAGCAGAGAGATAAGGGAACTTCATACCATCAACAAGCAAAAGCCAAGAGAAGAGCATGTCCTTTGGACCTGGAGTCTCTGCACTGAGAAGCTCCTAGTCCAGTGAAAGACTGATGACAAGGAGCATCACCAAAAGGTCACAGAGAGAGAAAGCCTACCCTGGCGCTGACTCGCTGGATTTGCACTTACAGCCTACTAGACTGCGAGGGAATACATTTCTCTTTGTTAAAGATGTCCATTTGTGGTATTCCTGTTACAGCAGCACTAGACGACTAAGACAATGGCTGTCAGCCTGGACAGATGTCTCTCCAACCTCACGCCCAGACACACACAGGAGCCAAGGCCAGCTCCCTTGCAGGAAGCTGGAGTCTGCGGAGGCCAACAGCCGAGGTAGAGCCTCACTCCTGGTAACTTGCCTGCACCACGGTCACAGCCCAGGGGGCTGCTGCTCCTCTGCTCACGAGCCAAGCCAGAGAGAGGGTTTTTTCCACTGACAGATCCCCGTCAGCCTCCAGCAAGGCCAAGGCTGTATTATCCTGGAAGCAAGGTCCAGAGGACCCGATGTGCTTCACAGACAATTAAAGTCTGTAAAGCTGGTTGTGTTGTGTGACTGTAATGTTGGCAAAGGGATGTGGAAAGACGGGCAGCTAGACTCTCCCGGGTCTTCCCATCTCAGGTTCTAGAGCAATTAGAGGATGAATCTAATGGCAATCCTATTACAGGACTCTCAGCCTGTGCTGGTGGGAGTGTGAAGTAGCCCAGTGGCTGTGGAAAACAGTCTGCAGTCCCTCAAAAAGTTAAACATCGTTACCATATAACCCAGAGATCCCACTCCTAAGTATACACCCAGGAGAAATGAAAACAGTGTTCACACAAAAACTTGCAGATGAAAGTTCTTAGCAGCATGATTCATAAATAACAAAAAAGTGGGAACAACCCAAGTCTGCACGAATTGGTGAATGGAGAAACAAAATGTGATCTCTTCACACATGGACTATTATTCAGCCACAAAAGAGAATGGAATTTGGGGTACATGCTGCCGCATGGATGAACCTCACAAACATGATGCCGAGTAAAAGAAGGCAGACACAAAACGTCACATACTGCATGATTCAGCTTTTATAAAAGGCCCAGAACAGCCAAATCCAGAGACAGAATGCACATTAGTGGTCTGTCTGCAAATAAGTGTAAGCCTTCTTTTGGGGGTGATAGAAATATTTTGGAATGAGATCACAGTGATGGTTAGACCACCAGTTGCACAGATTAAAATTACAGGATTGTTTACTTTAAACGGTGAACTTTATGTTATATGACATATCTCAATTTAAAAAATGTTTTTAAATTAGAAAAAGGGAATTACAGAGAGGAGGGCCTGCCTGGATCCAAGCATTCACTAATGGTTTCTAAGAAGAGACTGGCTCCTCATCTGTTCAGAACAGCAAGTGTGCAGGCCAGAGAGCTCCCGAGCTGTAAGACAGAGCCCTGTGCATTCAGTCCGGAGAAAACAGAAGGCTTGTTGGCTGAGAACAGGGGCTCTCCTCTCTCCTGGTCTGCAGGGATCACTCTCATCATCTCCTAGAGTCACACACCACCTCAGACCCTCTTCCCAGCCAAGCCCAGCTGGCAGACCAGCTGAGATTGCTCCCCCTGCCCCAGCGGGCTGCCCAACTCCTGCTGACCATGTGCTAATACTGTGTTGTTGCTGTTGCTTGTGTATCATCATGTTAATTCCACCACATCCTCATCAAGACCCCATAGGACAGAGTAGAACTGCCCTATCTGGTTTCCTAAGCAGACTGCCACACCCTTCTCCTACAGAGCGGCTGGTGGGTTTCAACCGCCAGCCTTATGGTTTAACAGCCGAGCACTTAACCATTACACCACCAAGGCATCTGAGGACTTGTGCTGAAAGAAACCACAGGTCTGCCCAGCACCGCTCCATCCACTGGCCAACCGGTGTCTCGTAGCCAGTCTACGAGGGAGATGATAATGTCTTTTTTTGGACACTGACCTGAGGTTAGTCAGGTGGTAAACTTGAGCCCAAGTCTGCTGATTTTAAATTGTGTACTCTTTCCATAACACAGGGCCTACTTGCAGATAATGTCTGAAAGAAACCACTGATTAACTCAGCCCTCCATCCCACAAGTCTTCTTGCTTCCCAGTCTGCTGGGAAATGGATAGACACTAGGTAAGAAAGACAAAAGAACAAGTAAAAGACCAGCTCAGCCCACAAGGGACTTCATCACAGAGGGAAGGACAGAGGGACACCCAAAGAAAAGAACAGCTAATTCTAAGGAGAGGCTCATCAAGAGGGCTTCCTGGAGGAAGTGACATTCCAGCTGGATCCTGGATGGTTAATCACTCTAGAGGGTGATTAGGACTTTGAAAAATGGCAATGAAAAAAGGGCATTGAGATGAAGGCAGCAACATAAACAACAGCAGGAGGGCACATCCATACCCAGCACCACAAGAATATCAACGATCCAGGGGATTGAGAGTGAGGGGCTTCAGGATCTGCCCACTGCTGCTGCCCTGGGAGCTGCAGCCCTGCTCAACCATCTAACCCAGCCCTGCAGTCAGCTGGCTTCTCTGGATGACTCACAGCTTTTGCTCCAGCAGAACGCTGACTCCCTCTGGCTCTTCACGGCCTCTCTGCTCCACCTCTGGCTCCTGACCTGGCCAGTACAGCTGCCACCCCTAACCAACAAATATTCCCAGTCACTGACCACCATAAGGGACTCTTTGCTGTAGCTCACGATGTTGGGGTGCTGCCCACACCCTTTGGAGCCCATGGCCTCCAGTGTCTGCACCCTCCAGCACCTGGTACCTGCATTTCTCGGTCAGAGGGCTGCAGGAGCCCCTTTCCAGTAGTTATAAGAGCCAGAAGTGGCTCTCCAACTGTGGACGTATGACCCCAGGAAGCTGTGACAGGCAGAGTATAAATGTGGTATGTTTAATTGGACTGTCATTTTACTCAGGGATATTTTTGTGAGCTAACTGTTAAAGGTTTTCAGTAAGACGCATGTCAGGAAACCACCCAGCCCCGCTCCCAACAAGCACACACACGCTTTGTCCTGGCTGAGGGTCTTCCGGTTCAGATTTTAGCAGAGACATTTTTAATGTGGAAAATACAGTGTAGATCTACAAATACATAACCCACACCCAGAAAAAGGAAAGATAAGCACAACGCAGAGGGTGGTGGTTCCTTCCAAAGAGAGGGAGAAGGAATGCAGAAGGACTCCTTAAGGTGGTTCAGGGGTAGAATTTTCACCTTTCCTTCTGGAGACCCAGACTCAGTTCACAAACAATGTACCTTGTGTGCAGACACCAGTTGCCTGTTGGGCGGGGGCTTGTGATTTGCTACAAAGCTGAACAGATTTCAGTAGAGTTTCCAGACTAAGAAAGACTAGCAAGAAAGACCTGGTGATTTACTTCCAAAAATCATCTAATAAAAGCCTCATGCAGAAGTTCACCCTTAAGCCAAACATCGGACAGGTCCATAAAACAAAACCAGACTCCAGGGGCACACCCAAACCTAAAAGGCCAAACCCACGGCTGTTGAGTCAGTTCTGACTCATAGCGACCCCATAGGAAAGAGAACTGCTCCACAGAGTTTCCAAGGAGCACTTAGAGGATTTCAACTGCCAACCTTTGGGTTAGCAGACATAGCACTTAACCACTATGCCATCAGGATTTCCAGAGGGGTGTGCCAGCCCAGGGGAAAAGACTCGAAGGCATGAGGGAACAGGAAAGCTGGTAACAGGGAAGAGTTGTTGACCTGCTGTGGGGTTGTTAACCAATGACATAAAACAACATGTGTATCAATTATACAGCAAGAAATTAGTTTGTTCCATAAGCTTTCCTCTAAACCACAGTAAAAAGAAAAGAAAAAAATGCCACGGACCACAAAAGGTCTGATTCCCAACCAGTCACATGATGGCACAGAGCAAGGTAGCCTTGTTCCACTGTGCACAAGGTCACCAGGACTCAGGACCCACTGGATGGCTTCAGGGAATGTCTGAGTCCTTGGGTTGGGGGGTGGTTACACAGGGGTCCACTGGGCTGTTGATAATAAAGACAGCCACGTGTGGAGCCGTGGCAAGAGCGTATAGGAGTCAAGGATTACAATTAATCCAGTTCTGAAACTTGACAGTAGGAAAAAGAGTTCCAGAGTGGGCAGAGGGGGATCTACTTATAGGTCTGGAACTGTCGTGAACTGAACTGTGTCCCCCCAGAAATGTGTGTAGCCATTTGGCTGGGCCATGATTCCCAGTATTTTGTGATTGTCCTCCGTTTTGTGAATTTCCTATGTTGTATGTTACAGAATTAGGGCGAGACTGTAAATCCATTCATAGGATCACCTCCCTGACCACTGTAAAGGGAGTTTCTCTGAGTATGGCTTGCCCCACCCTTTATCCTTTCACCTTACAAGAGATGAAAGGAAAGGGAAGCAAGCAGAGAATTGAGAACTTTACACCATCAAGAAAGAAGCACCGGGAGAAGAGTGCATCCTGCAGACCTGAGGTTCCTGCACCAAGATGCTCCCAGAACAAAGACTGATGCAATACAAGGACTTTCCTCCAGAGCCGACAGAGAGAAAGACTTCCCCTGGAGCAGACATTCTGAATTTGAACTTGTAGCCTACCAGACTGTGTAAGGGTAAACTTTTCTTTGTTAAAGCCATCCACTCTTCGTACTTCCGTCCAAGCAGCACTAGCTGACTAAAATAGGAACCCTGCCCTCAGAGTCTCAGATCTGACCACACTGCTATCCCAGCAGACCTGACAGTGTCATTGGAAGGAGGGGAGGCATTCACAGCCCTGCAGTCCTTTCTCCCTGGCAGGCTGGCAGCTGCACTGGGAGACAGACAGGTTTCCCATCCGCGACTCCCCACTTGGCCCAGACAAGGAAAACACTGAATTCCCCACTGGGTTTTTCAAAGAGAGATTAAAAAAGAGAGATTCTTGTTACAGTTCCAATTTCCAGCAAATCTCAGAGGTGCACACCAAACTGAACCTGTATCAAAACCCAAAACCAGGTGCTACTGAGCCATCTCCCATTCACGGTGACACCCTGTGTATCAGAACAGAGCTGTGCTCCAAAGCAGGCTCAGTGGTTGTCTGGGAGGAGGTCAGCGGTCCTTTCTTTCAAGGTGCTTCTCTCTGGGTGGCCAAGAACCTCCAACCTTCTGTTTAAGAGCTGAGCCACCTAGAGTCCCCACAACTGTAATAGCTAGGTGGTAACCGGGTATAAGGGGCCCTGGAGGCAAGGTAGTTAAACGCTCAGCTGCTAACCGAAACGTTAGTTCAAACACACCAGTGGCTCTCAGAAGAAAAAAACCTGGTAGCTTTCTCCCCTAAAGACTACAGCCTGACGAAATCGAGGCCAATTGGCACAACTAGCGTTTTGCTAAGAGGGTTCTCTGCACCCCACATTGGTGAGTGGCGTCTGGGGTGTTAAATGCTGCCTAGCTGCCATCTGAGAGCACAGCAAGTGGTCCCAACTCAGCAGGAACGGATGCTCACTGAGGACCAAAATGACATGGGGTAAAGACAACCCAGAAGACAGGGAGACCCACATGAGTGGGTGCCTACACCAACTTGGGACCGGAAGAACCGGATGGTGCCTGGCCACCACCTCTGACAGCCGCAATGGAGCTCACAAAGTTGAGTCTCATTGGCAACACAAGAATAAAAAAGGGTGCACCCGAGATCTCCACTAAAAGACCACAATAGATGGTCCAGCGGCTTGAGGGTTCCCCTGGGAGCATGGCCCCTGGCCCTGATGCTGCCCTTGCCCATAAATCATAACGAAGGTCCACTCTTTGGACACGAATGGATTGGACTTGGCGATGCAGAGTGACCATATATTGGATGCACTTTATGGTTCTATGCACCTGTAGGATATCATCCTGCTGACCTCTGGCTAGAGGAAGGGGAGTGGGTAGAGAGAAGGGGAAAGGAAACAGCCTGAGGAACTCCCTGGGGCAGTTCTATTCTGTCATATAGGATCACTATGAATCAGAATTAACTTGAGCACATCACAGCATTTTCTTAAGGTTGATTCTAAAACTTTGATAAAGACCGTCCCCCACTACCTGCCCCCAGCCTGTGGTAACTGTACAGACACACGTCCTGTCCAGTCTCCTGAACTCTCCTTGAGTCACCTCCCCTTTCTGCATCCACACAGCCATGCCTGGAGTCGAGTTCCCTGTTCCCTCTAGCCTGGATCATAGCACTCACTGGCCACGTGTCTCAAATCCCTGCCGTCTCCTCAGGCTGACCTTGTTACCGCCCCTACCTTGCCTGACAGACCGCATTCCGTCTCCCACCCCTGCTCCGTCTGCCCACATTTCCTCTGCCCAGACCTCTGAGACTCCCCCAGCTCACTGTCTCCCTCTGACTGAAATCATCTTCATCCCATTTTCTCACTGCAAAACTGTGACTTGTGTTTCTAGATTGAGTTCCAGCATCGCTCTTCCAAGGTCAAGGCCACTGTGTGCAGCTCAGTGAAGTGTAATCACTGGCCAACTTCTCTGATTCCTGTCTCCTTCTCTCTCAGCATCAGAGCTGGAATTTCCTTGCAATGTAGAGACTGTATTTCTCACGCCTGTGTCTCAATCCCTCCTTCTCTCAGCACTCCCCAGAAGTCTCCCATGATCTAACACCTGACACATAATTGGTGCTCAATAACTGATTGATGAATTAATGCTAGTTAAGTACATAAGTCAGAGCTAACCTTTGTATCTCACACCCTTGGAGAGGCAAGACACAGAGTGCTATTAAGCGCAGGCTGAGTGTAAGCACACACATTTCGTTGAGAACATGCATTCCATGCACTATTCTCTGAAAAAGTTTATAAGTATGAACTGAATCAAGACAGCCTGAGAAAGGCTTAGGGAAGAACTAGGATTATCTAACTCATCCGTCAGTTTACCGCATTATGGTGGCTTTCAGGTTGTTGTGATGCTGCAAAGTTTTTACCACCGTCTGCAGGCTGCAATTGATCAAACATGTAATCAAGATGCACTGATAATTATTGGTGATTGGAAGGCCAAAGGCGAAAAATGAAGAGGGAATATCAGTAGTTAGAAAGTATGGTCTTGGTGATAGAAACAATGCCAGAGATCACGTGATTGGATTTTGCAAGACCAATGACCTATTCGTTGGAAATGTCTTTTTTCAGCAACATAAATGGCAAGTGGAATACATGGGAATCAAACTGACTACATCTGTGGAAAGAGAGAACGAATAAGCTCAGCACAAGTCAGAACCAGGCTGGGGGCCTACTGTGAAACAGGTCATCAGTTAATGGCTCGCCGCAAGTTCAACTTGAAGTTGAAGAAAATTAAAACAAGTCCACAGGAGCCAAAGTATGACTTTGAGTAGACCTCACCTGAATTTAGAGATCATCTCAAAAGTGGATTTGACACACTTAACGCTAATGACCAAAGAGCAGATGAGTTGTGGAATGATCTCAAGGATATCATATGTGATGAACTAAAAAGTTTATTGAGACTCTGAGACTTGGTGCTGAGTGTAGAACAGCTAAAGGGAATAGAAGACAAGGTGAAATGAAAGCTGAATGGAAGATCGCAAAGCGTAGCCTGAGAAGACAACCTACAGTGTTACAATGGTGTGTGCAAAGACCTGGAGCTAGAAAGCCAAAAGGGAGGAACTCACTAGGCATTTCTGAAGCTGAAAGAACTGAAGAAAAATTTACATCTTGAGTTGCAGTATTGAACAATTCTGTGGGCAAAAAACTGAACGACACAGGAAGCATCCAAAGAAGATAAAAGAAAAAAATAAAAATTTAAAAAAGAAGGTAGAAGGAATACACAGTCACAGTACCAAAAAGAATTGGTAGACATTCAACCATCTCAGGAGGTAACAGGTGTTCCAGAACCATGGTACCAAAGGAAGAAGTCCAAGCTACGCTGAAGGCGCTGGCGGAAAACTAGGCTCCGGGAACTGACAGAATATCATTTGAGATGCAACACTGGAAACACTCACTTGTCAATGCCAAGAAATTTGGAAGACAGCTATGTGGCCAACAGACTGGAAGAAATCCATATACGTGACCATTCAAAGAAAGGTGATCCAAGAGAATACAAAAATGATCAGGCAAATCATTAATATTGCACACACGTAAAGCTTTGCTGAAAATAGTTCAAAAATGGTTGCAGCAGTACATTGACAGAGGACGGCCAGAAATTCAAGCCTGATTCAGAAGAGAATATGGAACCAGGGGTATCATTGCTGATGTCAGACGGATCTTGACCAAAAGCAGAAAATTCCAGACAGATGTTTACCTGTCTTTTGTTGACTATACAAAGGCATTCAATTGCGTGGATCATAACCATTACAGACAACACTGCAAAGAATGAGAATTCCAGAACACTTCATTGTGCTCATGAGCAACCTGTACACAGACTCAGAGAAATACAACCAGAAGGCTCCTTGGAAACAAGGGTAGTTAGACAAAGGTCACACATTCTTTGAACATGTTACCAGGAGGAACCAGTCTCTGGAGAAGGACATCATTCTTGGTAAAGTCGAGGGTCAGTGAAAGGAGGAAGACCCTCAATAAAATGGATTGACACAACAGCTGCAACGATGAGTTCAAATATTGTAACAATTGTGAGGATGGAACAGGATCAGGCAGTGTTTCGTTCTGTTGTGTACAGGGTCACTATGAGGCAGAACTGTATCAACAGCATCTAACAACCACCACAAAGACGGTCTAACCCTCAGAGAGGAAGTGCAGCAATAAGCTCCCTGGGCTGAGAGTCAGGAGACCGAGGCCGAGTCCCAGCTCTGCCCGTCCTCGCGGCTGGGGTGGAGAAGTCACTCCCTTTCTGGGTCCTCCTTCACTGGCCTGACACGGAGGAACAGGAGGCCCAGAGTGCAGCCCTGTGTGAGGGTCAACACACCCTCCTACTTAGACTTCTCGTCGGCGGCCTGCCTACGGGGCAGGCTGAGCACAGCCACCAGCGCAGGGCTGGAACCAGCACGGTCCAAGGGTGCTGCGGACACTGGTTCCCTGTTGCTGGCACAAGCTGCCTGAGCCTTTACTCCATCATTTCTTGTTGCCACAACAACCTTGTGCAGGAGCAACTTTTTTAACTCCCCCTTCTCCTTTCTCCCCACCCCCTGGTAGCCACTAATCAGTCTTCTTTTGTCTCTATGGGTTGCACCTCAACATGAAGGAAACAAAATCCTCACAACTGGCCCAGTAAGCAATGCCATGATAAATGGAGAAAGGATTGAGGTTGTCAAGGATTTCATCTCACTGGGTTCCACAGTCATCTCCCATGGAAGCAGCAGTCAAGAAACCAAAAGACGTGTAGCACTGGGAAAATCTGCTGCAAAGGACATCTTTAAAGTATTGAAAAGCAAAGATGTCACCTTGAAGACTAAAGTGCACCTGACTCAAGCCATGGTATTTTCAATTGCATCCTATGCATGCAAAAGTTGGCCAATGAATAAGGATGACACAGAAGAACTGATGCCTTTGAATTGTAGTGTTGGAGAAGAACAATGAATGTACCATGGACCACCAAAAGAACAAACAGTTCTGCTCTGGAAGTAGCACAACCTGAGTGCTCCTTGGAAGCAAGGATAAAGAGACTGCATCTCACGTAATTTGGACACGTTGTCAGGAAGAATCTTTCCTTGCCACAGGCCCGGGTAGTGTTACATTCTGCTGTGCATGGGCTCGCCAAGGGTCAAACTGACTCTGTGGCACCTAACAACGACAACAGATATTTCATCCACCCCACATCTGTCAGTTGATCTAGGCTGGCCTGCATGTTGCTCTGATGCTGGATGTTATGTCGCTCAAATTTCAAATGCCAGCAGGCTCACCCACGTTGGACAGGGTGTCAGCAGAGTTTCCAAACTAAGACAGACTAGGAAGAAGGTGCTAACGATCTACATCCAAAACGTAGGGAATGAAAACTTTCAGCATAACAAGACACTTTTTTCCAACATGGAGGTAGAAGAGGAGCCTCCTAGGACAGGGGCACCCCAAATACACAGCTGATGGAATCGTGGGCTTGAGTGAAGCAAGGATTGCGCAGATGGCTCAGGACCAGGGGACACTTCTTCCTGTGGTCCATGGGGTCAAGGCCAGCTTGTGGGCAGCCAGGAACAATGACACACTTCACAGATGTAAGGTCACCCGGTATTGGTCCTTTCATGTCTGACAGTTCACTCAGCAGAACGTTTTCAAGGTTTATCCACACCTTAGTGTGTATCAGACTTCACTGCTCTGTGCGGCTGAACATCAGGCTGTCACATACATGTATCACATGTTGTTCATCAGTCACCCATGGGTGGACACCTGGGTTGCCCCTGTCGTAGCACTATTAGCCACATTTGACAGACAGAGAAAACCAGCTGCCTTGTTCAGCTCATCAGTAGAAAAGCCAGGATTTGAACCCAGGTTTTTCTGAGCGAACAGCTCACATTCTTATGCAAGATATCACACTACCAGTTTAAAACTGGCAGGACAGTCATTTCCAAACTAGGATGCTCCCAGGGGAGTCGAATTGGTGGGGTCTGTTTTCCCGTCACTGACAGTCCCCCAGGAGAACATGACAGGCATGGCACTCCCCTCCTCCCAGGAGCAGGTAGCAACACTGAGTCCTGAAAATTTTTCCAAGGGCTCAGGCTTGGCTCTAGCAGCTAGTGGTCTCTGCTGCCCCCTAGCGCGCTGTTTCATCCCTGCAGGCCTGTGGAGCCCACGGAAAATCAAGTGCTGCCTACAGAGGTAGTAACAGCTTCCTCCGGCTTCACTTCTCAGAGGATGGCTGCTGGTTTTTTTCTGAAAACAACTAAAAATAAACAGCAAAAACAACGAAAAAAAAAAAACCAACTCATAGCAACCCTATAGGACACAGTAAAACTGCCTCACAGGGTGCCCGAGGAGCCACTGGTGGATTTGAACTGCAAATCTTTAGGTCTTTAGGTTAACACCTGAGCTCTTAACCACTGTGACACCAGGGGTCCCAAAAAAACTATATGGCATATTTTAAGTGTTATTTCTTAAATGATTGTGGATTCTAAAAATTGGTAAAGAGACAGAATCACGCATTTATCCTGCCTTTCCTGGATGAACGGTGTTTCCAGGTAATTAAACAGCTCATGAAGCAATGCTTTCTTATATACAATAAATGCAGCTAACAGGAGGGTGGGTAATAGAATTAGCCGACTCACCACCGTGCGAGCCTTAATGAAATAATGGATCTGGGCAGCCATCACCAATAGATGCTAAAACCGTTAAATGAAAGCTAATGGTGTACTGGATAATGGACGGATCAGGCTGCCAACACCTAAACCCATTTATTCGTCTGAGCATCATGAAAACTTGGGCATCAATGCCTTCTGGTACAGTGTTACAGGCTGGACACAGCACCACCCCTGATGAGCTCTCTCCCCTCCCCAACAATAAGCCCAAATCTAATCAAGCCCAAGCCTCTAGGTCTGAGGGCTATTTTAGAGAAAATGAAGCATCAAATTGAATTTCTCCACTTCTACACTACTGACATTTTAGGCTGAATAATTCTGTGTGTAGAGGCTGTACTGTGCACTGTGGGATGTTTATTTAGCAGCAACCCTCTCCTCTACCCACTAAACCGAAAACCAAACCCACTGCTATTGAGCCAATGCCGACTCATAGCAACCCTACAAGACAGAGTAAAACTGCCCCATAGAGTTTCCAAGGAGCGCCTTTTGAGTAGCAGCCATACCACTTAACCACTATGCCACCAGGTTTTTCTCTACCCACCAGATGCCCATACAACCAAAACCCAAACTTGCTGTCCAATTAATTCCAAAAGGGTCGTTGTGACAGTCCAGATGTTGCCTGACATTCCATGGGTGACAAGAGCCCCTTTTGGTTAAGCAGCTGGGTCAGAGACATGTGTGAAATGATGTCATGAAGACATAATCAGCCAACTCCAAGAGGGTGGAAGTTCAGCAAGACAAACGACCCACTTTCTTCAACAAACACATGGAAAAGGAAGGGGCCAAGGCATCTCTGTTTATATCTAAAGATACTTAAGAAACCTATCAAAGGAAGCACTGCTAGAGATAATCATACTCCAGTAATAAAAAGTCAACAGGAGGATAATTTTAAATGTGTATACACATAACAACATAACAACACAGCTGTTTTAGTCAGCTAGGGCTGCTCTAACAGAAATATCACAGAGTGGATGGCCTTAACAAAGGAAAGTTTATTCTTACACAGTCCAGTAGGCTACAAGTCCAAATTCAGGATGTCCGCTCAGAAGGAAGGCTTTCCCCTTTGTCAGCTCTAGAGGAAAGTCCGGTATTGCATCAGTCTTTGTCTAGGGAGAATCTTGGCGCAGGAATCTCAGGTCTGAAGGACATACGCTCCTCCTGGTGCTGCTTTCTTGATGGTGGGAGGTTCCCAATTCTCAGCCTGCTTCCCTTTCCTTTCATCTCTTGCGGGATGAAACGATAAAGGGTGGGGTAAGCCATACTCCAGGGAAACTCCCTTTACAGTGGAGCAGGGAGGTGATCTTACCAAGGGACTTACAGTCCCACCCTAATGCTTTAACATACAGCATAGGAAAACCACAAATGGAGGATAATCACAAGATACTGGGGATCACGGCCCAGCCACATGGCTACACATATTTTGGGGGGTCACAATTCAATCCATGACAATAGCTTCCAAATACATAAAGTAAAAATTGGCAAGACAAAAGGGAAAAGGTTGCAATCTTAATGAAAGATATGAGTACACTTACATTAACTAATAGAACAGGGAGGCAAAACTATCAATCAGGATATAGACAAATTTGAGCAGTACAAAGAACACACTTGACCTTTTGGACACAGACAGAGCACTGTCCCTGGGTGGCACAAACGGTTCAGTGCTCGACTCATAGCAGAAAGTTTGGCAGTTTAAACCTATCCAGAGACCCCACAGGAGACAGGACTAGCGGTCTGCTTCAGAAAGTCACACAGCCTTGAAAGCCCCATGAAGCAATTCTGCTCTGCGTTTATGGGGTTGCCATGCGTCTTAGCCACATATCTTAAGGGCAGATAGTACCAACAACAAACCCCTCACCCCAGCAAAGGACACATTCTGGTAAAATGCGCACAAAAATCAACCCAAACTGACCACCACAACCTCATGGTCCTGGCTGCTCAGACACCCTGTTGGCCATCGTTGATGGACACAGGACAGCGCACCTCACCCAGGTGGAGCCACTGAGTTCCTGCCCTGGATCTTTGGACTTGGTCCAACGGCTGAGCCCTGAAAAGTCAACTTCGGGTTCTCCTGTCCTCCTTTCCAAAAATCGTGGTTGCATAGTGGGTTAAGTGCTACATCTGCTAACCAGGAGGTCGGCAGTTCAAATCCGCAAGGTGCTCCTTGGAAACTATGGAGCAGTTGTACTCTGACCTCTAGAATCGCTAGGAGTTGGACCTGACTCGATGGCAGTGGGTTTTGGTTTGGATTCCTCTTTTTCTACCATGAGAGCTGGAGAGGCAGGGCTTCAGCAAGAAAGGAGGTTTGGAGCAAGAACTCGAAGGTTACTTCCGTCGCAGCTCAGCTGCTCCTGAAACATAACTGTGGTCTTCCCCTTGGTTTTCCCTGAGACAGATATCCTTCGTGTATTTGCTTGCATGTTTGGCGTGGTGTAAGTAAGTTGAGTTTCTGTCACCTGTACCAAAGAGTCTCTGTGTACAGCCTCCTAGGAATAGTTTTATTTCAACCATACAACACAGCTTTAAACTAAAGAAATTAGACTACAACGTCTGGCATCTGCTAGCTCATGGGAGAGGTTGGAGAAGGATTCTGAGTTTCCCGTAGACCCTGAGGTCCCAGCTGTTAACCTAAAGGTCAGCAGTTCAAATCCAACAGCCATTCCTTGGAAATCCTAGGAAGCAGTTCTACTCTGTCATATAGGGTCGCTAGGAGTCAGAATCAACTTGACGGCAATAAGTTTGTTTTTGGTTTTATTACAAAGTGACTCCTTAGTTTTTCTAATAATGCTGTTTGCCTGGAAGTTTACTCTGTCTGATATCAATAGTTACAGCACCTTCCTTCTGGGTAATGCTTTCATAGGGTATCTTTTCCTGTCATATTTTCCAACCTTTGCATATCAGTATAATTAGGTATTGTTCTGTTTACCATGTAAATCACAGGGATTGAGTCCCTGATTCTCTAATGTTAAACCACCTCTCCGTTCCTGGAACAGACATAATCGCAGGTTGTAATGGATTATCTTTTATATATCTACATTATACAGTATATATGTATATGACTGGATTCAACATGCTCATAATGTGATCAGAGGAGGAGGCAGGGTGCAGGTGGCCCTGGGAAGGGTGTACCTTCAGGTGAGGTGGCCTTCTGCACACGACATAGGTGCTGAAGGAGCTGAGAGCCGGAAATTGTCTGTGAATGTTAGTCCCCCACATTCGGGAAAGCCCACATCCGATACTCAATAGAGGCAGGGGCATGATGGGTATAATACAGGCTGCCCCAACTTTGCCACTCTGACTGACGACACAGAGCACCCCGGAGGACTGGCCAACGCTTCAGCAGGACTGCACTGCACTTTGACATCACCCTGTCTCAGTCGCAGATGGGGATCCCTAATAAACATCCCACGAAAGCCCAGGGGATGCAGATGGTTAGTACACTCAGCAACTAACCAAAAGATTGGAGATTGAGTCTACCCAGAACCACCTCCAAAGATGGGCCTGATGGCCTACTTCTGCAGACTCAGACACCGAAAACCCTACAGAGCACAGTTCTGCTGTGACACAGACAGGGTGAGTCACCCTGAATCAGAATCAACTCAACAGCAGCTGGTTTCAGTGCATCCTCTGAATGCAAAACTCCATCCCAGGGTCTGCTTCTGGAGAATCCAACCGGCAGCAGAATCAGCAGGGCCAGCTAGCTTCACTACATGGCCCCTGCTCTCAGAAGGGCCCTGGGTCTGTTTTTATGCTCTGCTGTCACTGTCCTGAAGGTGCAACTGTGGGTGACCTAGTAAATAGGTTTGCAGAAAAGTTAGCAAGAAAACACTTACAGTCAATTAGCATATTGCATTAATAATGTATCATTAATCATTGTATTATGTAAAATTATGCCAACAATTTCTGCAGTGTGTAAGTTTATACTGTTACTCATGTATCACTTTTTACCCCTATTATACTTTGCAAGTAAAAATATTTTTAGAGGAAAAAAGTTTTATATTTGAGTGCGTTTAACAGAATTTATCACCCTGGATTTTGAATAAGGGGTTGCGTGTTTTCATTTTGTGTTAAGCCTGCAAGTTCCATGGCCCTGAGGGTCCCATCTTGTTCCACTAACCTGGCTGTCTCCAAAGCAGCCTAGAAGAAAAGACTAATACTTTAATCTGTTATCTGCAGAGGCTTATATGTTCCTAGGATGCATGTCCAGACTAAGACAGACTAGGAAGAAAGGCCTGGCAATCTATTTCCAAAAACCAGCACGTGAAAATCTGCTGGATCGCAATGATTCAATCTGCAGCTGAGCACGCAGACGGCACAGGACCGGGCTGTGGTCTCTGTTGTGCTCAGTGACGTCACAAGTTGGGGCCAACTGGACAGCGGTTGACAATAGCACCTTGACAAGGATGACCATCAGATCCTTTTCTGAGAGATTCAAAAATGTGTCAAAAGAGACCCCAGGGCCACTGCAGACACAGAAAACAGAGAGAGCACGATTTCAGTGGGAAACAGTGACTTAATGGGGACCAAGAGCCTCAGGATAAACTCCAAACTTGACCCAGAGTTGGGCTCTGTTAGCAAGCTGTGCCTGACTCTTAGAGAAGAAAGTGCACAGCCCAGCTATTAAAAACCAAAAGTTAGGATGTCATTTATAGGAGTCATAAAAAAAGTTCCCGTGTTACCAAAAGCATGCTGACACTATTTATAAAACTGAGCACTCGGGACACCCTGCATCCTCTTTAAAACTGGCCCTGAGAGCCTCCTCTCCAGAGAATAGGAACTGGTTTTTAGGATCTCAACTCCCCTAGAGGGATACCAATTTTTCAGACCTCTAAATAGAGCAATATCTGGAGTTCACTAGAGTGTGCAAATACCATCCTTCTCGATGCAGGGTGGAAAGGACATGGGTGCCACCAGGACAGCAGCAAAAGGCTGGTAACAATATACGTCACTGGTAAATTGAACATATGTTTCCTGGGAGGTGATCAAAACACATCTTTTTCTAAGGACAGTGTGCTGTAACAGGGTGAGGACAGCAGAGAGAGTTGCAAAGAGGTGGGTACTTGAGGTTTCACATGGAAAATTGACTTGAATTGCAAATTTTTACCGACTCACAATAAAAAAAAAAAATAACACAAACACACACACACCTTTGTCTCACATTCTGTTAGATGTCTATTTGATGTTTCCACTTACGTGACGACCTTTTGAGTAAAGTAGGACTTGATTTCCTGTTGACAGTTAACACTCCAGCTAAGGTCAACGGAATAAATGGACTCACACCTGTTCTTGGACAACGAACTAAGAAGACAGAAGAAGAGTTGATGCCTTTGAATTGTGGTGTTGAAAAAGAATGTTGAATGCACCATGGACTGCCAAAAGAACCAACAGATCTGTTCTGGAAGAAGTCCAACCAGAGTGCTCCTTGGAAGTAAAGATGGTGAGACTGTGTCTTACAGACTTGGGACATGTCAGGCAGGGTCAGTTCCCTAGAAAAAGACATCATACTTGTAAAGCAGAAGGTCAGTGAAAAAGAGAAAGACGCTCGACAAGATGGCCTGACATAGTTATCGCAACAAGGGGCTTAAGCATAAAAATGATTGTGGACATGGCAGAAGACCAGGCAGTGTCCTGTTCTGTTGTTCGTAGGGTCGCTATGAGTCAGAATGAACTCAATGGCACCCAACAACTCCTGTTCTAAATAGATTTCAGATTCAGAAAAAAATCTTGTGGATAGGGGTAAAAAATGCCCAAAGCATTTGACTTTATACCTTCAGTAAAGACAAAAAGCAAAAAACCAAAATTATTGCCCACAAGTCATTCTAACTCATAGCAACCCCACAGGACAGAGTAGAACTGCCCCATAGTGTTTCTCAGGAGTACCTGATGGATTCAAACTGTTGACCTTTCAGATAGAAGCCACCACACTTTAACAACTTTGCCACCAGTGTCTCCAAACACAAAAAGAACTCTTGAAGAAAGTTTAAAAAAAAAATGCTGAATACTAGTCAGCACATTTGATCTTCACAGTAGTACCTATGGGTTAGCAATTTGGAAACTGCGTTCTGTTTATTCCAAGCTCACATAACACCCCCAAACCAAGCCAGTTGTCATGAAGTCGATTCCAACTAATGGTGACCCCTTATGTGCAGAGCAGAACTGTGCTCTGTGGGCAGTTTGTGGCGGTGGCCTTTCAGATGCCGATCACCAGGCCCTTCTTCTGCAGTGCCTCTGGGTGAGTTTGACCCAGAGGTTAGTGGTCAGATATGGAACCACACATGCCACCCAGAGAACCTAAGCTTAAATAAGCAAATAAATACCCGGAGAATAAAGCAAGTGACATCTCTCACTGTTGGCGAAGGAAAGTATCTCTCTTATTATCTTGGAAACTAACTGAGCCACTTCCAGAACATTCCAGAGCAAATACTGTGTGCTGGGCTGAACCAAAAGTCAACAGAACCACACCGAGACGCCATCTGTTTGTTGTTTGCTGCTATCGATTCAGTTCCAGCTCACAGTGATCCTGCGGGACAGTAGAACTTCCCTGTAAGGTTTCCCAGGCTGTAACCTTTACGGGAACAAATTGCCAGGTTTTTTTTTTTTTTTCCACAGAGCTGCTGGCTGGTTGAAATCATCCGCTCTTTGGTTAGCAGCTGAACACTTAACATTTACACCACCAAGGCTCCTTCACGTGGTTATATTAATTTAAAAAGAAAAAAGGTAAGTAACAAGGGTTGACGAAGATGTGGAGAAACTGGAACACGTGTTCGTTGCTGATAGGAGTGCAAAATGGTGCAGTTGCAGTAGGAAACAGTTTGGCAATTCCTCAAAAAGCTAAACACAGAATTACCACGTGACCCAGCAATTCCACTTCTTGGTAAATGCCCCAAAGCCGTGACAGTAGGGACTTAAACAGGTACTTGCACGCCAGTGGTCTCGGCAGTATCACTGACGATAGCCCAAAGGTAGAATCAACCTCATGTCCACCAACGGATGGATAAACCAAACGTGGTGCATACACATCACGGAGTGCTCCTCAGTCATAGAGAAAGACGAAGTCCTGATACTGGCCACACCGTGGATGAGCCTTGAAAACACGATGCTGACTGAAAGGAGACAGGAAAGGACAAAGAGAGCACAATCCCACTTACACGAAATACCTAGAACAGGCCGATCTGTAGAGCTAGAGAGGTTAGAGGTTACGTGGCTGTGGGAATGAGGAGCTGATTGCCTGGTTGAGAAGTCATCTGAGATGACAAAGGAGCTTTAGAAATGTGTTGTGATAACGATCACAGAATACGCAGGGTGTAATTCATGCCAATGAACTGTGCACTTAAAAATGGTGAACGTGCCAAGTTTTATGTTGTGTATCTTTCACCATAATTTTTTTAATGTTGTTTGCTTGATATATTTTTTTCTATCCTTTGAGTTTTAAGCCTAAGGTGTATCTTCTGTAGGTAGTATACAGATGGATCTTTTTTATACATTATTCGATCGGCCACTCTCTATCTCTTGGTTGGCACATTTCATTTGATTACAGTCAGTATATTTACTGACAGGACTGAGTTTAATGCTGCTATTTGGATGTCTTCTTGTGTGTAACACACAATTCTTCTGTTCCACTTAATTGTCTGGGCTGAGTCGTTTTTTTCTTTATGTGTTTTCATCTTTTTCATTGTTGGTGGTTTTTTATTTGCTGAGACTTCATATTTTTCATGTTTTTGATTTTGATGCATAGGATTGACAGTTTCCTTTGTGGTTACCTTAACATTCACCCCGAGTTTTCTAAACTTGAACCGGTCCTTTATTTCTATAAATTGTGTTCCCTTTACTCACCATCCGGGCATCGCCAGAAATCTTGGCTAAAAGAACAAGGGTCGGTATGTTCTGGAAAGAAACCAGGGGATCATTATAATTTTTTTTCAAGTCAGTCATAGGTCACCCCAGGATCTGGGCACCCTTTTAGGTCTCCCTGAAGTCCTACCCACCCAGAGGCTGTCTGGCCCAGCAAACAGAACCAAGGAGGCCAGGCAGCCAGAACCACTGCAAAAGCACACTGTGAGACTCAAGTGAGGGCCCACTGTCACAGCCCTGAGGGACACTGGGCACTGGACAGATCCATCACTAGCCACCAGCAGCAGCAGCACTAGACCTGGATGCCATCGGCATCGCCGCCACCACCATTCCTAAAACGAACCCTCTGCTGTCTTCTTTGAGTCACTTGCCTAGAGCCTGGTCCCAGTTGGGCACCTCTGGTTAACAAGCTTCCGAGCAGGGGAAAGAGGATGGGAGTGGCTCGCTTTTCAGTTTCATAGACTGTGACACCTTCTCCACTCTGATTTCCTGCAGCCACAGGTTTAGCGGCTCACAACAACTCACACATACTGCTGCAGTTTTGGAGGTCGGCAGTCCAAAATTCACCTCATGGGGGTCCAGGTAAGGTGTGGGTGGGGCTGGTCCCCTCTAGAGACTCTCAGGGCAGAATGGTCCCCTTGCTTTTTTCAAGGCCACCTGCATTACTTGGCTTGTGGCTCCTTTTTCACATCTCCAACCTTTTATTGCGACTGTCATACCTCCTCCTGCTGAGGCTGATTCCCCTCTTCCTCTTACCGGGACCCTGGGATTACATTGGATCCTCCCAGATAATCCAGAGGAGTTACTCTATCTCAAGGCCATTAATTTAATCTGCAAATTCTCTTCTTCCACGTGTACTCATTTTCCTAGCCTTCTGTAAGAAATTACCACAAAGCAGGCCATCTAAAATAGCAGAAATTTATTCTCTCACAGTTTCAGGAGTTAGAAATCCAGATTTAGGGTGTCAGCAGGGCCATGATCCTCCAAAGCCTCTAGAAGTTTCTCCCTTGGCTTGTCCAGCTTCTGACAGCCCCAGATGTTCCTTGACCAGCGACCACGTCACCCTGTACCTCCATCTTCCCACGGCCACCTCCCCTGTGTCTGTGTCTCCTCTCTACTTATAAGGTCATCAGTCATACTGAGTTAGGAGCTTCCCCACTCAGTTTGATCTCCTGTCAGCTAACTGCATCTGCAACAACTCAATTACCAAACAAGGTCACATTCACAGGAACAAGGATTAGGTCTTCCATATAACTTTTTGGGACACACAACTCAACCCATAACAAGTAAGGTCACATACTCTCAGGTTACAGGGACAAGGACAGGACCATCTCACGGGAGCTATTATTCAAACTATCACATCTACCAGGACTCACACACTGGAGGATTCCTAAACAGACAAAAGGGGTTCTGTTAGGGAGAAGCACAGGGGCTGGAAGCTGGGACGCCAACACACTGTGTCCCACAGGAGTTTCCGCGTTCCCTCCAGGCATAAACTTCTCTGGATTTACCCAGCAGCCCATCTTTTTGCTGTGCCCTTAGCTAAGATGACAGGCTACGATGGAAAGGGAAGTTATCACCCTAGGAGAAGTCAAACAGTGAGGAAAGTTCAAATCAGAGATATCTCAAAGAATGAGTTATGACTGGGGAGAAAGGGAAGTAGTGATTTGCGGACAGTTCAGGGAGAACCCCAAGCCAGGTTTCTGAATGCAGTCTCACCGTACCCTCCTCCTCCATCCAGCTGCTGCTCCTAGTGATGTGGTCGACCTGGAAGCTTCTCATCACCACTTTATCCTGTTGTCATGGCAGCACTTTGGTTACTCTTTCCTTCTCCCCAGACCCATTTTTATGACACTTCAATGGCAAAAGTATGACAATTTCTAATGTGGGCAAAAGACACGTCACTCTGCTTCGCAACAGAAAATCTTTTCATATTTAGTTTACTGTGAAAGGAGCACTGGAGAAATGGAAGCAGCAGGAAAGTTTGCTGTTTGCAAGATGATGAGGTTTGGATGCCATTGGTCAAGACACAGGCAACGTGGTTTGCAGAGAGAGTGGGAGAGCCTAAAGGTGCTGGCTTCTGACCCCACTGCCTCAACAGAACTTCACAAACCAGATCCGGTGACCAACCACCAGTTCTTGTCCTACGGGACCTCTCAGAGGCTGCTGACTTTTTCCCCTTGAAGACATCTCCATCTTCACACCCCTTGACATTGTTCTCTCCCGGTTTTCCTCCTGCATCTTTGGTTGCTCTCTCTCTCCCAGTCTCTCTCTTTGTTACCAGCTCCTCTCTGTCTGCCTGTTCCCTGAGTGCAGGTGACACTCGGGCTCTGATCTTGTCACCTTCACCATCTCCCACATCAGATCGATTTGTGCCCGTGACTTCCGTGACTGCCTCATGTGTTGTCACTGGCTGTCGAATCAGTTCCAGCTCCTGGCAACTCCACGTACAGAGGACGATGCACTGCCTTGTCCCAGAGACACAATCATCTCCCCATGGTGGGCTACTCAAGTTCATGATTGCAGCCCCTGCGTATGTGAAGTGCTTTCCAGCCTGGGGGTGAGTATAGTCCAGTCCTGTATCAGGCCACGATCTGCCACTATTTATAAGACTTTCATCAGCTAAGTTTCAGGAGTCTCAGACTGAGTCCATCTGTGTGTGGAAGCTCTTCTGAAACCTGTCCACCATGGGTGATCTTAATGATAGCGTCCAATGTCACAGCCAGAAGCAAGCCACCATGCTATGACAAGCTAATCAATTGGTGGTGGCCTTATGCTAATCACTCCCAAAGCTTCATCTCCTGGCTGAGGCTCTCCTCTGAGCACCACACACACATTTCTGAGTGTCCACGGGACATCCTAGAGCCATCTGAAATCAGCGTGTCCCAATTAAACTCACCATCTTCCCCGCTTCCTCCCCGCTTCCTCCCCTCCACATCTAGCCTGGTCTCCTCTGTCTCAGAAAATGGACCATTTCTCAAGACCAGCCCCAGGCATGCTCTGAAATTTGAGCACAGCCGGTTACTCACTGGATTCTACCTCTTCTACACCTAACAGTGATCGTGGAATCCATCCACTTCCGTCCTCACTACCGCCACCCTCCGCTGGTCCAGTCACTACTCTCCCACCCCACCCCCGCCGCCACTCTCTGGGTCATTGAAGCAGCTTCCTAACTAGCACTCCTTCCCCATAACCCGCTACCTGCTGTTAAAAGCCTGAAGCAGAGCCCTGTCGAAGGTACTCCAGCACCCCTCACATGGCCTGCCCCCCGAGCCCACTCTCCTCTCTGACCTTACTCTCAACACCTCTCTGGTGGTCAAGGCTACATGCCAACCACTCTCAACTTCTCTCAGTTTTCCCAGCTCCTTGTCTCTCTCTGCTGCCAAGCCCTCTGGTCTGGATCCTTTCCCCTTCCCAACATCTCTCAGTCCGCCTCCCCCCGCCCCACTCACTCTCCCTGGTACAAGTCAGCTCCGTTCTCAGGCCTCAGCTAGGTGAGGGCTTCCTCGCGGCGGTGGCTTCACCAGGGGGTGTGAGGGTGCAGGCTGCATCGCTGACACTCTCAGATGGGGAGTGATCACAGGGTGAGCTGTGGGTGGATAGGTGGGTGATAGATGGACAGATGATGAGTGGGTAGGTGGATGGGTGAACAAGCGGACAGGTGACGCGTGGATGGGTGGACACATGACGGATGGATGGATGGACAGATGATGGGTGGGTGGATGGATGGATAGACAGATGATGGATGGGTGGATGGATGGATAGATGGATAGACAGATGGATGGACAGGTGATGGGTAGATGGGTGGATGGATGGTGGATGGATAGATGGATGAGTGGATGGACAGATGTTGGACAGAGATGGGAGGGGAAAAGAGGGACAGACAGATATGGATGAAGGACTCAGTGGCAAACTCTACAGGGTCTTGGAATCTGTGGTAATGACTGCCTGAGATTTTTCAGAAATACTCTTTACCAGTTTTACTTACTTTAAACTGAAAACTGTCACAGGTTTTGAAATAGTTTTTTGTTTTTGTTTTAAATTGAGAAATTGGAGTGCTTCTTGCTTTGAAGAAACAATACAGAACTTGACCACTTGGTGGCACCAACGCAACACCCAAGAGGCTTCCTAGGCACCACCTCACCCCTTCATCTGGCCGGGTGTGATCTCACCCACCACTGTTCAAGTGCAGGGAGCTATTTTGGTGACAAGACTCTTCCACTATGCTTGTATTTGTCTTTCAGGGAATCTCAGTGATTTTAAAAACTTTCCAAGACTCAAAAGATATCACCCCAGCTCTACACAAGAGTGGAGGGGTCATCTTCTTTCCACTGAGGGCCGGGCTACCAGGTTCTGCAGAGGGAAGTGAGCCTGCTGTGTTAAATAGGGTGGAAAGGAAGCTGGGAGACACCACAGAGAATTGTTTTCTGAAAAAGACAAAGTCCTTTTCTATCAGGGCGAGGGTGAGTGGGATCAGGGGTGCGTGGAGTCCTGGCCAGAGGCCAGTTAAGTGCTTAAAGGAACCCTGGACACCAGAGTGGCCAAGATCCCTGCCTGCTACCCACTCAGCCTGACCACACTCTTCGGTGGTTCTCCTGTTGCTCCCATGAGGTCTTGTAGGATCTGCTCCCTTCTGACACCCTCCCCATCCCAGCCTCACCTCCAGCCCCCTATGACACCCCCTCGCCACATCACCCCATCATCCCCATACAGAGGATTCTCAGGAGGCCAAAAGGGTTCTCAGGGCTTCCGTAATCTCTAGAACTTTATTCTAGGCCCTGAAATGCCCCAGGAGGAGGAACGGGGTTGAGAAGCCGGACTGTGTCCTTCTGACACCTTGCCCGTCCCAGCCTCACCTCTAGCCCCCTGTGACACCCCTGCGCCACATCACCCCACCATCCCCATACAGAGGATTCTCAGGAGGCCAAAAGGGTTCTCAGGGCTTCCGTAATCTCTAGAATTTTATTCTAGGCCCTGAAATGCCCCAGGAGGAGGAATGGAGTTGAGAAGCCGGACTGTGTGTATTGATGGCCTGTCCAGCCTCAGGTCGACTTCCCTCAGATTCCCCGGCCGCACACACTGACCACCCCTACCTCCCACACTAACCCGAGCACCCACATCTTAGGGATGGACCAGCCCAGCCCCAGAGGGAAAAGGAGGGTGAGAGACAGAAGAAAATCAGTTCCAGGGCCTTTGTCCAGGACCTACCTTCCTCCTCGAGTGGAGGCACCCCACACCGGGGGTGGGACCTTTGGGTGCTGGTGACAAGAGGATGTGCTTCCTACCTCACTGCACGCACTACAGGTGCAGCAATCTCGTCCTCTCCAGGCTCATGGCGACCCCATGGTAAGTGGAACAAAACACCACCCAGACAGGACCATTCTGTCCCATAGAGTTTTCACCGGCTGATTTTCAGAAGCAGATCACCAGGCCTTTCTTCCTCATCTCTCTTGGAAGCTCTGCTGAAACTCAATCAGCATCACAGCAACGTATGCCTCCAGGGACAAGTGGGCAGTGGCTGTGCTTTGGGTGCCTCGGCTGGGAATCAAACCCTGTTCTCCAGCATAGGAGGTGAGAGTTCTACCGCTGAACCACCACTGTCCTCTGGGACAGTCGTGGCAGATGCCAGATTGGGAGTCCTCAAAACTCTCAAGGCAGTGGTCCCTTTGGCAGGGGCTAGAGCCCTAAGCAACCCGCCCACCCCCACCCCATGTCAGTGATACTAACACTGGAGACGCCAACAAGCTTTGTCATAGGTGAGCTCTGCCTCGGGCGGGCTCTGCCTCGGGTGGGCTCTGCCTTGGGTGGGCTCTGCCTCGGGTGGGCTCTGCCTCAGGTAAACTTTGTCTTGGATAGAATTTGTCTTGCTTGGGCTTAGCCCTGAGTGGGTTTAGTCCTGGGTAATCTCTGCCTTGGGTGGGCTTTGCCCCAAGTAAGCCTCTGTCTGCCATCCTTCACTCGCTCTGCCTTGACTGAGGACGCCCCTGGTGCCAGGCACTCTGCGGGATCACAGCGGCAAACACAGAAGACAGAGTCATTCCATCTCTGGCACTTACGGACCGGCAGGGAGTCAGACACCTAAGGAGGTATCAGTAGCACCTGCTGACACGTCCTGTAACAGAAGGTATAGAAAAAGGCCTGCAACTGAAACGGCTAATAACTGTTAAATATGAAAAGTCCTTCCCTGATCTCTCAGACTGACTTAGAATAATTAACCCCAGTGGCACAGCGGGTTAAGTGCTATGTCTACTAATCAAAAGGTCAGCTGTTTAAAATCCACCGGGCACTCCTTGAAATCTCTATGGGGCAGTTCTACTCTGACCTCTAGGGTCGCTATGAGTCGGACCAGACTCGATGGCAGTGGGTTTGGTTTTGGGGGAACCTAGAGACTGTGAGGGTTTTTTTGAGATCCCATGCACGGGACTGAGCCAAGTAACATCGCCCACCTTGCGTAGAGTCCAGATAACATCACAGTTCCTCTAACAAACCCCCTTCATGACTCTGGCCTACCTTGTGACCAGCAGCCCCCCACAACCCTCCAGCTTGAGACAAGCCGTTAAGACACTGCCCAGGTGACATCACCCACCTTGTGACTCCAGGCCTCACCCAGGGACCTGAGACCACTGCCCGGATAACATCACAGTTCCTGGACAACCAGCCTCATGATGAACGACTTCCCCGGGCACCTGAAGAACATGCCTCCCTCTCCCCCTCACCCCTCTGCCTTTTTTTCTCTACTCTTCCTTCTTCTCCCTCTGGCTTGAGACGAGATGTTAAGATGGTTTCCAGGGTGCTAACCCACCAACTTCTCAGACCACCGGCCACCTGAATAAAGCACTATCCCTCCCCCCTTCCTCCCCATCTCTGTGTCTGGCTTTGTGGTGATAGGCAGCGCGAAGCTGTGACTGGGTTTTCCAGTTACAAAGTGACAGCCCCGATTACCTGTTACTGTACTTTTCTGTTTATATTCAAATCCCTGTCACAAACTGCGCTTTAGAGAACACTCAGGTCCGGATAAGACTTGCATTTTCCATCAGTACTCAGACTGCTTGGGTGGAAAGTCATTTTTCTAAGACACTTCTTTCTGGATGTGAGTCAGGACTGAGGTCTCTCCTGCTGGACCTCATCAGGCCCCTGGCAGGGCCTCGGGACACACCCCGTGTCCATGGGGCTGAGGGCAGTGTAGCCTGAGGGGCAGGATGGGACTGTTTCGAGGACACCACCCGCCCCAGGCTGCTGGAACTCCAGCTGTCCCAGTCCTCCTGCAGCCTCGGGGTCTCATCAGCGACAGTGACAGATAACAGGGCTCCAGTGCATCTTTCACCTCGGAGAGCTGGGGCACTCCCATGCTCTGAGTCAGAGGCTGGGAGGCCACATCGCTGAGCTGTGACTCAGCCCCACCCAGGTTCCAGCCCTTTTTGTAGGATTCCCTTATTTGGCCCCAGGCAGTGGCCACGTGAGAAAACGTTACAAAAGGTGTCCTCCTGGGAGCTGACGGGCAGAACTTCTCTCAGGGACAGGGAGCGCCACTGGTGTCATCGACACTCATGCTTCAGGCTGGAAGGGCCTGGGATGGACTGAACGGCCCCAGCTCTGGAGAGACTGTCACAAGGAAACGTCTTCGCTGCATTTCAAGTAACAGGGAGAATAACTTAAAGCAGCTGCCATCGCATCGACTCTGACTCACCGTGACTCCATGTGTGTCAGGACAGCGCTGTGTGCCATAGGGCTTTCTGGTTTGTTTTTTGGAAGTAAATTGCCAGTCCTTTCTTCCAAGGCATCTCTGGATGGACCCAAACCTCCAATTTTTCAGTTGGCAACCGTGTATGTTAACCATTTCCATCACCCTGGGACTCCGCAGAATATTTTAGGCACTATTAAACTTTCACTAGCTGTGCTAGGAAACCCTAACTTATGTCCTAAAAAATCTCTAAGTTGAAGAAAAGAAGCCAAAAAAGCCAAAGAGATAAAAAAAAAAAAAAAAAAAAAAAAAAAAAACCACCTCCGCAAGGAAGAAGCCTCAGCCAGAGAAAGTATTTACAAGTGTCTCTACGAATGAAGGAAATCCTGGTGGTGTGGTGGTTAAGTGCTGTGTGCTAACCAAAAAGTCTGCGGTTCAAATCTACCAGGTACTCCTTAGAAACTCCATGGGGCAGTTCTACTCTGTTCTGTGGGGTTGGTATGAGTTGGAATTGACTCGATGGCAAGGGGTTTGGTTTGGTTTGGTGGGGGCTGAGAAAGGAAATTAGAAGCATAGACAATGTTGAATCAGATTCTGAAGCAGAAAAGCGCCATCATCTACACAAAGGCATGGACAGAGACAGCGGAGTTGTTGAAGGAGACCAAGAACAGCCAGAGAGGTAGGAGGAGACCTGGGAGAGGGAGGTGCCACCAGAGGGAAGGGAGGCCATCAGGAAGGGGGAGAAGGTCAGCACTGTCAACAGCAGCTAAAGGACAGGCTGAGGGACACCATCAGTGACACCGGTCACTACCATTTGCCATACACTTACTGGTGAATAAGGGCTGAAGGTTCACTGTCTCCCATTCTCTGCAGACTACACTGCTCCATGTCTAAGGCCACCCAAAAACCCACACCCACAGCCACCACGTTGACTCTGGCTCATAGGGAAGTGACCCTAAAGGACAGAGTGGAGTTGCCCCCGTAGATTTCTCAAGGAGCAGCTGATAGATTAGAACTGCTGACCTTCTGGTTAGCAGGCAAGCTCTTAACCACTGTGTCACCGGGCCGGAGGCTCCCTAATCCAGCCTCACATTCTGATTCCAGCCAGTGCTCAGTGGCTGGATGGCCCTGGGCAAGTCACCGTAACTGTCCTTACCTCAGTTTTCCTGTCTGTCAGAGTGGAAATAACGGCATGGTCTACCTTTTGGGGTCATTATGAGGATTAACCAAAAAAGATTCTGAGGGGCAGAGAAATAATTCCTTCAAAATGTAGTATCCAAGCTCCAAAGTCATTGCCATCAAGTTAATTCGAACTCATAGCAGCCCTACAGGACAGAGAAGAGCTGCCCACAGGGTCTCCAAGTTTGGAAATCCCTGCAGAAGCAGACTGCTACAACTCTCTCCCCCCAAAATGTAGCTACCCAACACCAAAGCCAAGACTGACATTAAAGCGAAAAGGAAATGGGCATCCTGGTGATGCTGGAACAGTGCACAGAGGGCTGGCTCTTTCCAGCCATCTGCCAGCACAGCATTCCAGCCGAGGGCATGCCCTCCCAGGGGGTACTGTGCTGGCCGCTTCTAACAGGCCACCTGTGCTCAGGAGCTTCCTGGCAGGAGGACCAAGACTTCCTCAGCACTGCCGTGCAGCCAAGGCTCCCCCTTCCTCCTCTCTCTTTTCACGAAGTCAGCCCTTCACTGCAGTCTCAAAGCTTTCCCTACCTCCCCCTACTCTGTGTTTAAAGACATTCCCTCCGTAAGTCTCCCGCACCTCTCACTTGGTCTCCGCATTTGGTCTGCAGAAAACCCAAGCTCACACAGTCAGGTCCACAGAGCATTCTGTGCTATGGGACTTGTTGTCAGGTGCCGTCAAGTCGTCATGGCGACCCTTCGGACAACAGAAAGAAACACCGGCCAGTCCTGCACCAGGGACACAGTCACTGTGATGCTTACGGTCACTGTTGCGGCCACCGTGTCAACCCATCCTGTTGACCCTCGACTGTACCCAGCAGGATGGCCTTCTCCAGGGACAGATCCCTCCTGACAATATGTCTTACGTATGTAAAATATAGTCACCTTCCTTGCTTCTAAGGAGCCCTCCAGTTGTACTTCTTCCAGGACAGATGTGTTTGTTCTTTGGTGCTCCGTGGTACAGTCAATATTCTTCTCCAACACTACAACTCAGAGGCATCAAGTCTTCTGTCTTCCTTACTCACTGGGCAGTTTTCGCACGTATATGACGCGACTGAAAATATCATGGCTTGGGTCAGGCACACCTTAGTCTTCAAGGTGACATCCTTTCTTTCAACACTTTAAAAAGGTCTTTTGAAGTAGAGTTTTCCAAGGTGATGCACCTTTTGATTTCTTGACTGCTGCTTCCATGGGCGTCTATTGTGGATCCAAACAAAGTGCAATTCTTGACAACCTCAGTCTTTTCTGTTTATGTTTTGTCTTCTTGATGTGGAGGTATAATCCATAACAAGATTTGTCTGAACCTTTAATAACATACCTTAGGATTCACTGAAAGAAGACTATTACATGAAGGACATCCCACATTTATTTGATCACTGAAAACTAATATCCACATACTCACACCCACACACACCATAGAACATCTATTAACATCTCATGAAACTTCTGTTTGGTTGAGTCAAGTTTGTTTAACCCTGAACTAGAAGACTTCTCAAGTTTCATGAATACTGCGATTCTGTCATACAGATCTCAAGATATGAAATGTCACAGTAATTACCGCTTTCTGGTCTTGTCTGTGCAGAGGGAAAGTCCCAGGGCCTCACCTGACTTTTATCAACAACCTGAGATGTCTTTACAAGTCTGAAAATTACAGAGTACTTTGCCCACACCTTTGACGTCACTCTTCCTATTTCACAGAAGGGAAAACAGAGGCTTGGGATGGTGAAGACTCTTGCCTCAGACCCAGTTCTTGGTGTTGTCAGGGAGCCACATTGCTTTGATTTAGGGCCAAGGGGAGCTTAAATGGGGAGAGATAAGGTGAGTTCCCAGAATCTAGGCCCGGAATAAGTGGGACCAAAGAGACCATGGGCGGTCACTGGGCAGGACTCCGCGACCAACACCAGGGAAGAAAGGAGGAGAAAAATAGTGCCCGACTCGAGAGAAGATATAGTCTATCACTGAACAGAAGAAATATGTCTAAATGTGACACAGCAACTGTAAGAGACAGCACACGGGCAATCTGGAGAGCCAAGGGGATGCAGTGACAGAGATGGGCGGCTGGCATACCTAACAAGCTGGACAGTCACCTCACTGCTCTCAGCCTCTTCCCCTGAGTCCCCAGCAACCCCAAAAACATCCACTAAAGGGTTAAAGTCTAACAAACTAGGGGTCTTCCAGCCCCAGTGCCGACATCAAGGCCCCTCAGATCTAACTCATCAATGTTTGAGTCCATAGTGGTTAATAAATATTTTAATATCCCTCCCTGGTAACAAGCTTATTAACTGATCGACTGAGGAAAGGAATGGAATCAGGCAAAGTAACTACACAAAGAGACTGAACAGATCCATGTTTCTCAAAATGTGGTTACCTAAGTCAGAATTTCTACCACCTGTCTGGGAGTTTGTTGTGCCGTGGTGGCTGGTGTGTTGCTGAGATGCTGGAAGCTGTGCCACCGGCATTTCAGATACCAGCAGGTCACTCATGGTGGACAGGTTTCAGCAGACCTTCCAGATTATGAGACTAGAAAGAAAGGCCTGGCAACCTACTTCCAAAAATTAGCCAATGAACACCCTCTGGATCACAACAGACTACTGCCCAGTGAGTGCTGGAAGATGATCCCCTAGATAGGGAGACACTCGGAATAAATACACAGTGGACCCAACCTTGGACTTGAGCAGGCCAAAGACAGTGAGGATCCTGACAGACTGGGTGGCAGGGAGGATTCACCAGTAAGGAAGGGAGTGTGCACTAGCTTACAGTAAACAAAGTACACACAGGCTCATGGTAAAAAAGGTACACATGAGCTCACAGTACATGAGGTACGCACACAGGCTCACGGTAAACAAGGTACACACAGGCTCATGGTAAACAAGGTACGCACACAGGCTCACGGTAAACAAGGTACACACAGGCTCATGGTAAACAAGGTACGCACACAGGCTCACGGTAAACGAGGCACACATAAAGCCAAGCCAAGTGCCGTCAAGTCGGATCCAACTCATGGGAGGTACACATAGGCTCATCATAAACGAGGTACACACACAGACTCACGGTAAATGGGGTACACACTGGCCCATGGTAAACGAGGTACTCACAGGCTTACAGTTAAACAAGGTACACACTGGCTCACAGAAAACAAGGTACAAACTGTTTTGTATATAGAAAAAAGGTACTGCAGGCTTAACGGTGTTTACATACTAATCTGTGGTGGACCATTTCATATGGTTTCACCACTTTGTGGTGAAGCCTTCAGTATGGATTCCATCGCCACATAAAGGAAACAGAAATCCTCACAAATGGACCAATAAGCAGACATCATGACAAATGGAGAAATTATTGAAACTGTTCAGGATTTCCTTTCACTTGGATCCACAATCAATACCCATGGAAGCAGCAGTCAAGCAATCAAGCTACATTGCACTGGGCAAATTGGCTGCAAAAGACTTTTTTTAAAAAAGTGTTAAGAAGTAAAGATGTTACTTTGAGAGCTAAAGTGCACCTGACCCACATCAGTTTTCTCAGTTGTCTCCTATGCTTATGAAGGCAACACAGCCAGAACTCACCTTAGAAGTGGGGACTGAAAGACTTTGCCTCCCATATTCTGGACATGTTATTAGGAAGGACCAGCCCCTGGAGAAGGACACTGTGCTTGATGCTTCTATAATAGAAATACCACACACGGATGGCTTCAACAAAGAGAAGTTTATTCTCTCACATCCTAGTAGGCTACAAGTCCAAATTGAGGATGTCAGCTCCACGGGAAGGGTTTCTCTGATGGCTCTGGAGGAAAGTCTTTGACAATCTTTTCCTATATGGGAGCTTCTGAGTTGTAGGGACTCCGAGTCAAAGGACACAGTCTGCTCTGGGTGCTTCTTTTCCCAACTTGCGTCTTGGTTCCCTTTCCTATATATCTCAAGAGATTGCCTCAAGACACAATATAATCTTACACACGGAGCCCTGTCCCACCAACCCAACTGCTGCCCATCCTCCCTCACTGACATCATAGAGGCAGGATTTACAGCCCTCAGGAAAAGTCATACAATACAGGTATCATGGCCTAGCCAAACTAACACACACGTCTGGGGGGAGGACAGAACTCAACCCATGACGGTAAGTGAAACAGAATGAGCTGGATTGATATAATGGATTGATACTACGGATGGATTGATACAATGACTGGAAGCATGGGCTCCAACACAGCAAGCGAGGTGGGGCTGGTGCAGCACCGGGCAGCTTTTCACTCTGCCGCATACAGGGTCTCTGTGGGTCAGAACTGTCTCAACAGCACCCAGCACGGACAACAGATGAAGTCGGGGGCGCTTTGGGACTTGTCTTGCAACTATTTTTGCTTCGTAAGCACACTGTTTCGACTGAAAACTATATTTATTTGGGGGGCTTGGGAGAGACTGTTGAAGGAAATAATGGGTGGGCTGACACCGAGCTATCATTGCCCGCAGAGTGGAAACCAGCCTCTCTCTACTTGTTTCCTGTATCCAGGGGTAAAGATGGAGGTGTCACTCCCCCAGGTGGAGGACATGCCTGTAGAATAAAGGTGCCACCGTTGACAGTGATGAGAATAGCACATACGGTGGACAGTTTCCAAAGCCATCCCCCCCACTGTGACTAGGTGCTTATAAACAACCCTGTGAACTGTGCAAACTAGGTATTACACACCTATTTAAAGAGATAAACAAACTGACGGTTAAGATTTTTAAGATTGCAAAGGACCCCACAGATACAAAACACCATTTATTGCTCCAGTCCAGTAGAGTGGACCCATGGTGTCAGAGCAGAGCCGTGCTTCACGGGGTTAGCAGTGGCTGGTTTTCTTCAGAAGCAGATGGCAGGGCTTTTCTGAAGTGTCTCTGGGTGGATCTGAACGTCTGACTTTCCCACTAGTGCTCAGCGCATCAACCGTGTGCAACATTATGAGGACAGGTCGGCTGTCACACACTCTAGAGACAGCGTTTGGTAGGTGCGGGGCAGCATCTCTGGGGGTCAGCTTTCCAGGCGAGGGGGGGATGAGACGCTGGATGCTGCCGCAGTTGACGGTAAAATAAACACAACTCCGGGAAACTGGGCTATCTGAAGCTTTCTTTCCAGCGTTCTCCTCCCTCCTCCTTGCTCAGTGGCACCTCCCGTATTTTGTACACAGAGAGCGGCCATCCATCTCTTGGTCAGCTCCTGGAATCCCCGCCAGGAGCCTCTCCTTGCCTAGGGGTGTCTAGCGGACTTGTCAACACCTAGCTGCAGTCCTAAGAAAGGAACCACTTCTGTAACTACTCCACAAGAAAGAAGTCAGCCTTAACCGCAGACTTGACATTCCCTCTGACCTCCCTGGATTTGGAGCTCAGACCTGCAAGTGGGAGAAAAAGTACAGGTGGGCTTTCCCTCAGCCTCCTCTGCTGTGCCCTTGTTTGTCCTCCTAAACCAGGACAGAGGAGACCTGAGGGGACTGCGGTCTGGAATTTTAATGCCAAACACACTGGGCTGCATTTTCTGGGCCTCTGTGAGCTCACCTGTAGAATGGGGAAATACATCTCCCTCTTCGAGGTGGGAAGATGAACTGTGCAAACACCGCAGAGCACTGAGCTTGGTGGCCCACACAGAAAAAAACAAAACAAGCCATGCTGTCAAGTCAGACTCATACTGACTCTACAGGATAGAGCAGAACTGCCCCACAGAGTTTCTAAGGAGTGCCTGGTAGATGGGAAATACTGACCTTCTGGATAGCGGTCACAGCACTTACCCACTATGCCACTAGGGTTTCTGAAGAAAAGTGCTCAGTTCCCGAGGCAGCCTTGATGACTCTCCAGAGCACACATTTCATACAGCAGGACCAAGGAGGCAGCCCGACCTTTGCTGCTGGGGCCTGCTGCCACGGTGTCGGCCCCCGAGTCATGGCAATCCCATGCAGGGGGGATCAAAACCCTGCCAACCCTGCGTCATCCCCGTGACTGGTTTCAGATTCTCACATTGTGATCCACAGGGTTTTCACCGGCTGAATTTGAAAGTAATCACCAGGCCCTTCTTCGTTGTCTTAATCTAGAAACCTGCTAGAACTCGTTCAGCGTCCTAACAAAACTCAAGCCTCCACTGACTGACGGGTAGGGGTTGTGCTCAAGGCGCACTTGCTGGGAATCAAACCAGGGTCTCTGCGTGGAATGGGGGAACCCTATCCCTGAACGTTGACGTCCACTGTCCTCAGCATGGGCCTAGACCAAACCAGACCTAATGAGCCCATTGCCATTGAGTCGATTCTGACTTATACCCACTCTAGATGCGTTTGTTATCTTCCCTTCTTTTCACTTGGTAAAAATGGTCTAAAGAAAATGCTATAGGAGGAGACTCCTTCACGACGGCCCCGGGAGGCCGTGCCAGGGCCTTGCAAGGGAACAAAGGCTCTGAAACAACAGGGCCGTGGCCAGGACCCAGGCAGCTTTGCACAAGCCCCGCTGCTGCTTCTGACTCACTCGCTTTCTGGGGCCGGTGACTCACTCCGGGATGGATTTCCACCGTGATGCTGGCACTGTGTGTCTCTGTGTATCCCTGTGTCCCTGTGAGAGGGAACATGTGGTCAGAGAAATGGAAGACCTGGCAGGGTCCCAGGAGAGCATGTCACATGAGAGACTTTGAAGAGTACAGGTCCGAAACCTGGACCTTCCCAGGTGACCAGGGCAATAATAACTGTGTGTTTGCAATTATTAGTAGCTCAGGCCAGCCTAAGGCCCTTAATGGCTGGGGACGTCTCGGCCAGGCTGTCCCAGCACCCAGAGGGCAATGCCGGGCAGAGAGGAAGCTCAGGCCAAGCCAGGAAGCTCCCCAGCCCAGTGTTGCATGACACCTCTGACTGCAGTGGGGGCCACGTCAGCCCTGCCCAGTTCCTTTGCTGCTCAGAGGACTTGGGAGGGACCATACCCCCTGCCGAGATGACACACTTCCTGTTGGGGAGAGAATGATGCAAAAGAGGGTGGAGAAACCCCAGTCCGCGGATCCTCATCCCATTCTTTTTCTCTTCAAATAAGCTTCACTGGCCCCTCGGGCTGGTGGGTCTCTGTCGGTTTCACACCATTTTCTCCCCAACACTTCCTGCAGCGACCGGCTGTCCTGGAGGAGACCAGCGGGGAGAGAAGCCTCGGAATCGCAGGACACACTCCTGGATGCTCTGCCATGCTGGGCTGTGGCCACTCTTTCTCTCCAGATGCTGGAGCTCAGAAGAAATCGAGGTGGGCCCAGAGGAAGTTGATAAAATAAAAGCCAGCTTCAAGAAAGGGCTGTGTCTTTCTTCTGTTCCTCACCATTACAGTTTTATTAGGATGCTTGTACCAGAAGCCCAGAAGCTAGAAACCAGTATTCTATCACTCACCTCATCCAATAGCACCAGTGCAGTCAGGGTGGTCAGGCAACCCGGCCATCAGGCAACATGTCCCAGTATGCAAACTGGCGGCAGAGGACCACAACAGATGGGCAGGGTTCGTGAGAATGTAAATATTAGCAAATTAAGGGGGGAAACCCTCAAAATACAGGCTACCTGCAATGGGATGCCTGGTAACTGTACTTAGTGAAGAATGTAGTCCATAAGGTTTAGTTCTTTGAGATCTTCGTAAACTATGGGGTCAAAACCAAACTCACCAAATCTAAGACTCCTCCTTCCATCACCACGTATAACAAGTGTCTACCATCTAGAGAGGAAACCCTGGTGGCATAGTGGTTAACTGCTAACAGTCACTAACCATAAAGGTCGGCAGTTTGAATTGACCCAAATTCCCCACCAAACACTCTCTGGAAACTCTATGAAACCGTTCTACTCTGAGCTATAGGGTCACTGTGAGTAGGAATCGACGCTACGGCAGTGGGTTACTATCTAGAAAGTAATTCCCCCTTCCCGTTCATCCTTGGTAACCATCAAAAAACACTTCTTTCTGTGTACACCTACTCTTGTGTTTTTACAAAAATGAAGACCATACATTATTTGCCTTTCTGTGATTGACTTACTTCACTCAGTGTGGTGGCCTCCAGATTCACCTACGCTGTCTCTCAGACTCCTCATTACTCTTCACAGTTGTGTAGGATTCCACTGTATGTATGTTCCACAATTTGTTCATCCATTGATCCATTGATGGGCATTTAGATTGTTCCCATTTTTTGCTACTGTATGTAATGTTGCAATGAGCATAGTGTTATAAATTTAATTGTGTTCCCTCCTCAAATGTATTGACTTGCCCAGGCCGTGATTTCCAATATTCTGTGGCTGTCCTCCATTTTTGTGATCTGATGTAATTATCCTACATGTTGTAAATCCTAACTGCTATGATGTTAATGACACAGAATTAAAGGAAATAGTTAAGAGCTGGCCTACTCACCAACAAGCTGACAGTTTGCACCTACCAGCCCCTCTTTGGAAACCCTATGGGCAAGTTCTCCTCTGTCCTATAGGGTTGCTAGAAATTGGAATCGACTTGATGGCAACAGGTTTTCGAGGATGGAGATTATGTTAATGAGGCAGGATATAATTGTATCTTGAGTCAATCTCTTTAGAGATAAGAGGCAAGTGAGCAGAAGGAAGAAAAAGAACCTCATATCATCAAAGAGCCAGGAGCAGAGAGCATCCTTTGGATTCAGAGTCCCTTACACTGAGACTTTCCTAGGCCTGGTGAGAGACTAAATACAAGGATCTTCCTCCAGAGCTAATAGAGGATGCCTGCCCCTGCAGCTGGCACCCTGAATTCGGACTTCCAGCCTCCTGGACTGTGAGATAATTAATTTGTTTCTTAAAGCCATCCACTAGTGGTATTTCTGTTATAGGGTTGCTGGGTTTGTTGGGGTTTGTTTTTTTTTTTTTTTTGGTATTTTTTTGTTTTTTGGTGTCCCGGAATCCCTGCTCGGCCTGTTGTTGGTTGTGCGACGGACATTAGGTAATATCATTTAACTATCCTGCTCCTCAGTTTTCTCATCTGCGAAGTGGGTACAATAACACGCCCTTCTTCAGAGAGTCGCTGGGCGATCAAACGAGATATCTAGCGCTTAGTACTGTATCTGATACAAATTAGAGGCCAAATTAATGATAGTCAGTTTGGTCACGGACACGGACACCCTGGTGGAGTAGTGGTTACGTGCTACAGCTGCTAACCAAAAGGTCTGCAGTTTGAATGCACCAGGCACTCCCTGAAAACTCTACGGGGCACTTCTGCTCAGTCGTACAGAGTCACTGTGAGTTGGAATCCACCGGGCAGCAACGGGCTTGAGATTTTTTTAAGCCTGGAATTCTTGACTGCACTTCCCGATCCTCTGCTGACTCACGGGGTGTTTCCTGGGGAGGCACAACTTTCCATCCCCAGGTTTCGCCCAGCCCTCTCCCCCCAGGCGCTGGGGGCTGGACCCTCCTGCTCGCCCAGGAGCCCCACTTTTTCCGCCCCCTCGAGCCCAGGGTCCGGGCGAGTTCCGGCCCAAGCTCTCCCGGAGCCGTCGGCAGGTGGCAGCACAGGCGCCGCGCGCCGCCCGCCGCGCTCGCCTGGCCGCTGGGTCGGCCCGGCCGGGGCGGCGCCGCGCAGGCCGGAGCGCGAGGCCACACCCCGCCCCGCGGCCGCGGCCCGAGTCGTCGCCGCAGCCCGCCCGCGCCGCCGCGCGCCCCGCCGCCGTGCGCCCGCGCCGCAGCCCGCCCCCACGCCGTGCGCCCTCGGAGCCTCCGTCCCGCGGCCTCGCTGGCGGCGTCGCTGACCGGCAGCATGGCAGGAATCGCGGCCAAGCTGGCCAAGGACCGGGAGGCGGCCGAGGGGCTGGGGTCGCACGAGAGGGCCGTCAGGTACCTGAACCAGGACTACGCGGCGCTGCGGGACGAGTGTCTGGAGGCCGGCGCGCTCTTCCAGGACCCGGCCTTCCCGGCCCACCCCTCCTCGCTCGGCTTCAAGGAGCTGGGACCCTATTCAAGCAAAACTCGGGGCATCGAGTGGAAGAGGCCCACGGTAGGAGCGCGGGCCGAGCGGGCCCCGGGCCCCGGGCAGCGCCGCGGGGCGGGCGGGAGGCGCGGGGGTGGGCTCTGCGGCGCCCCGTTACTCGGCGCGGGGGCGCGCGGCCGCCATCCGGGGCGCGGGGCTTCCGGGGCGCGGCGCCCCGTCTGCCGCGCCCGGCGGGCCCTGACGATCACAGGCCCTCAGACCCCCAAAACAGTCACTGGGAGAGCCGCCCTCAGACTTGGCCGTGGCGCCGGGGGACGGGGAGGGACACTTTTAGCCGGGGAGTTGGGGACTAGCGCCTGCGAGAATGCAAAGGCTGAGGCAGTGTCCCGCAAGGAAAAGCCAGCCCCCAGGTCAGCTCTCTGCGTCAGGGCAAGAGCTTGGTTCGGTGACGGACTGCGTGCTGTCCCCTCTAGCCACGGTGGATGGATCGATGGGCTTTTGTTGAGTTTCCAAAGGGGGGCCTCGGAAACTTCCCGGTAGTGCTTGCACTGGCCCTTAGTGAGTTTGTCATCGTTCTCGGCCCACTGCCCCAGCACCCTCACCCAGGACCTTGCAGGCCCTCTCGTTCTGCCCGCGGGCGCTCTGCGCTTCCCGCCTGCCTGACTTTAGGACAAGGTCTGCTTCCCTCTGCTGGGCCTGCCCTCTCCTGTGGGACACGTCCCAGAGCTCCCCCACCGTACCTGAGTGGGGCTTCCTGAGACAACTGAACTTTAGATTCCTGTAAGGAGCAGCAAGAGAGCCCTGGCAGCCCAGTGGTTAAGTGCTCAGCCCCTAAGCCAAAGGTTGACGATTTGAACCTACTAGGGGCTGTGCCAGAGACTGATGTGGCAGTCTGCGCCCCTAAAGATGTACAGTCTTGGAAATCCTAGAGGGCCCTTCTACTTTGTCCTGTTCAGTGGCTACATGTTAGAAGTGGACTGGTGGACAGTGGGTTTGGTTTGGGTTTGGAAGGTACATTCCTGTGCTTCCTGCTCTCCCCTGAGTGTCCAGTCAGGTCCCTGGGCAGCAAGGAAGGTGGGGTGGCCTTGCAGCACTAAGCAGCACTAGGACTTTTAGGTCCTCGTTCTTGCCGACCTGTCGGGTGGCTCTGGGTGAGTCATTTATCCTCTCTGTGCCTCCAGTCCTTCGTCTAAAACAGGGGTGGTGCCTGAAGTTTCCTCTCTGTGGCCCAGCAGGCTCCGCGGCTCTGGCCTTCCTGCAGTTTCTGCAGTGTGCCTGGTTCTTTAAGCCTCAGGTTGTCTCCCCTGCCTGGGGTGCTGTCCCCAGTTGTCTGGAGTTGGCTCACTTACCTGCTTCGGGAGGAGTTAAACAGCTCTTCCCCAAAGAGGTCTCTGGCAAGGCTTCTTAGCAGCTCCCCGCAGCCTGTAATCCTCTTTTGCTGCACCCTGCTGTTGCCTTCAATGCACTTTCAGTGTCTAAATATATAAGCATGGGATTGCGTAGAAATAGTTCTCCTTCCTAGTGAAGCAAGGACATTATTGGCCCTTCTATCCACAGTGCCTAGCATGGTTAAAACCCATTATATTCGAGGCACTTCTGACTCATAGTGACCCTATAGGACAAAGTAGAACTGTCGCATAGGGTTTTCAAGGAGTAGCTGGTGGATTCCAACTGCTGTCCTTTTGGTGAGCAGCTGAGCGCTTAACCACTGTGCCATCAGGGGTCTGCAGCATAGTTAGGTATTCATTCATTCATTCAACAATGTTTATTGAGTGCCTACCATGTGCCAAGCACTGCACTGAATTCTCAGAATACATCAGTGAACAAAAGAGACAATGATTGTGTGATGAATGAATGAATGAGTGACACTCTGTCATGAAAGTGACACCCAAGCAGGAGAATGTTTGCACCTCACGTTTGCACAGCACTCTACAGCTTACAGAGTGAGCTCATGCACTCCTGCCCTGTTCTTTCCCGTGTCCACCAGGACTTGCTGGACACCCATATGGCAGGCCCAGTGCACATAGTGTTTGCGCCTTGGCTTGGCACAGCAGTTTCCAGCTTACAGAGTGAGCTCACACTCTCCTCCCCTGTTCTGTCCCTCATCCGACAGCTCTTATTGGATGCCTCCTGTCTGCCAGTCACAGTGCGTGTCACTTTTGCTTCAGGACACTAGTGAGAGGAGACAGAGAGCTGACTTAATAGGTGGAGCTGTCTGCAGAATTTCCAGACAGGGTGGTAGAGATTTAGAGGTGTGTTAGGGCTGCTGTGCGGGGTGAAGCATTCGGCAGCTGAAGAAGTGGAGGCTGGGAGAGGTTAGTCAGACAGGGGTACATGGTGCAGCCGGGACTAGGCATAGAGCCCGGGCCCTTACGGCTGCGTCTCGGTCCCACCTTCTCCAACATGGCCAGGCTCAAGCAAGGAAAACAGAAAGTTTTCTTGAGATCTGCACAGTGACAAGCTTTCGGTGACTTCAGCAGAGCAGCGTCAGCAGGAAGGCGGGGGTAGAAGCCAGATCACAGCAGACTGGAGCATCTCTCCAGTCTTAAGTAAGGACCTGGAAACGGAGAATGTCATCAACTGCTTTAGGAAGTGTGCTTGGAGAGAAAGAGGAAATACTGGGGCGAGGGGGACCACGGCTGGATGACAGCACCTCACATGTGTTCTCTGTGTATTCCCCAGAAAGGAAGGGATGGAAGATGAAGGTGGAGAACAGTCAGTCGTGAAACCGCGGATGTCAGAGCATGAGGTCCCGGGAGGTCAGGGGAGTGGGTTATCTCACGGGGAGAAGGGACTGTTTTCCGGGGAGAGGAATTGGTGTCTCATGGGTGGTCACCATGCTGCAGAGAGTGGCCACAGGGAGGAAGGGGGATGCAGCTGATAGTGGCAGAAGTCCTGGTGAGACCGGGGACACTACCAGGACACAGTGAGAAGGTGGGCTGCTCCAGGCTGGCACACCCAATCCCCCAGCACCCAGTCAGGTAGGACCTAGGGCTTCTTGCTGTCATTAGTTGGCATCAAGTCAGCTGCACCTCAGAATGACCCTCATCCCGCCCGGTCCTGCGCCACTATCACGATCTCTGACATGCTCAAGTCCGCTGTGTATTTTGAGTGCTCTCCAACGGGGATGGGGAGGTGGGGAGTGTCATTGTGTAGTATGTACTGGGCTGTATTCTGTTGTGATATGTAGGGGTTTCATTGGCTGATTCTCACAAGTAGACTGCCAGGCCTTTCCTCCTAGTCTGTCTCAGTCTAGACTCTCCACTGAAACCTGTCCACCTTGCATGACCCTGCTGGTGTCTGAAGTACCAGTGGCGTATCTTCCAGTATCACAGTACCACGCAAAGTCACCACAGTGGGACAAACTGACAGACAGGTGGTCAGGGAGCAGGGCAGGTATTTTCCTTATGAGGGAGCAAGCCTCTGAGAGGTTTATGACTTGCTTACATTCAGCAGTCTGAACTCTGCCCCAAACCTGCACTTCCAAGTTCGGTAGTTACCGTCATCAACATTTCCTACAGTAATAATAATAATAAGGAATGTCTGTGGAGTGCTTACCAAGGCATGTTTACATAGTTACCTGTTTTAACTTCGGAACAACTCTATAGGGATAGGTATACTTGTCATCATTGCCCCATTTTACAGATAAGGAGACTGAGGCGTAAAAAGGTTAAGTAATTTTCCCTGTCTTACAGAGTCCATGGAAACTGACTGGTGGCCTAGTGATTAAGTGCCATGGCTGCTGACTAAAAGGTCAACAATTTGAATCCAACAGGCACTCCTTGGAAATTCTGTGGGGTAGTTCTGCTCTGTCCTAGGGTCCCTGTGAGTCAGAATCCACTCAACGGCAGTGGATTTTTCTTTTCTTTTTTTTTTTGCTTATGGAGCCCAAGTAACAAATGGCAGAGCCAGGATTTAAACCCACGCTGTCTGAAGCCCACACCGTCAACCCTTTGCCCCTGGCTGCCGCATCCCAGGTTCAGTTCAGTGCCCTGTGTGCCAAACCCTGGTAATGTAGTGGTTAAGCGCTACAGTTGCTAACCCAAAGGTCAGCAGTTCAGACCTGCCAGGCACTCCTTGGAAGCTCTATGGGACAGTTCTGCTCTGCCCTATAGGGTCACTTTGAGTTGGTACTGACTCAACGGCAGTGGGTTTGGTTTGGGGACTTTGTGTGCCATGTACAACATTCTGCTTTATGAAGCACCTCTGTGTGCCACTCAGGCCTTGGACTTCTCTGGAGAGGCTGCAGAGGCAGGAACAAAGTTTCTGAAACATAATGGAAAAATCCTCCTGGGGTCAGTGCCTGGCACGCAGAGCACTGTCAATATGATTGTAATAAGGGGCTCCCAGAGCCACGGCCGTTCTCTTCTGCCAGCCGGGTAAGTGCTTGACTGGCAGACTTTCCCTGGCAAAGCTAGTGCCCTTGGCCTCCGCAGGAAAGCATTCTCATTGTTCCGCCCCCCCAAAAGCCCACGACCTAAGCAGGCAGTGCAGAAGCAGGACAGCTGGGACCGACAGATGAGGGCTGCATGCAAGTCTCGCCTGTTTGACAGAGGGCTCATTGACGGACCAGGGGTGGCAGCACCCATCTGTGACACTCAGAGCAGACATGAGATACAAGAGCAGCTGGTACCCCACTAAGGCAAGAGAGGCCCAGATTTATGCCTGACTTCCTCTGTGGCTTTGAGGTTAAACGGTTGAGAATCAGGAAACACACTCAAAGAGGCCTGCTGAGAGGCCAGCCCTGTTGGGGGCTGGCTTCCCCCAGGCTGCGAGTATGGACATCACCCCTGGGGTTTTCACACCCCTGAAACTTGTTAGGAATCAGTTTAGAGGCAATGTTGGAGTAGAAGCTGTATGCTGTGTGTCACTTATGAGCTGTGTAGCTGTGGACACGTTCCTTTTCCTCCATGAGCTCATTTCCTCAGCCATGAAATGGGAAAATGCCCCCTTTGAGTTCCTGAGAGGGTGGTGTGAGATAAAGCACCAAGCCTGCTGTACAGTATACAGAAGGCACACAATACATGAATGCTTCCAGTGTTACCAGGCCCTGTGGAAGATTCAAGGCATGTTGGTGGCTTGGTAGTCGGATTCTTGCCTTCTGCCTAGGAGACTGGGTCCAGCGTCCAACCAGGGCCACTCACGCACAGCCCCTCACACTTGTCAGTAGAGGCTTGCGTGTGGCTATAATGCAGGATAGGCGTCAGCAAAACTTCCAGAGAGACTAGGAAGAAGGACCTGGCAATCTACTTCTGAAAAATCAGAAACCCTGTGGATCACAAAATCCTAATCCACAGCTAATCACAGGGATGGCCAGGACTAGGCAATATTTGTCCTGTTGTGTGTGGGGTCAGGGGCTGACTGGACGGTCACCAAAAGCAGCAGAAGCATGGCCGTGTCCTTGGCAAGTGTATGTGTATTAGGAGGGTAGGGAGAGAACCACAGATATCACGAGACAGCTCACAGTTAAGGACTAAGCCACAGAGTTACGGCTACTCTGGGGATCAGAGTCAAGGGGTATGTGAGGGCTGGACTCTGAACCGGACATTCACGGAGACGGTGGGAGTGAGCTGTGAGATACAGTGAGAGGAGCCCCTCTCGTGGAGTGGTTGCTCTCAGTTGCTAACTGAAGGTTGAGGGTGTGACCCCCCCCCAGGGGAGAAAGATGTGACAGTGTGCTTCTGTAAAGGTTACAGCCTTAGAAACCCCATGGAGCAGTTCTGTTGTGTCCTGTAGGGTCGCTGTGAGTCTGTGGCAGTAGGTGAGCGGAGTGGGAGGGAGAAGGGCGGGAAGGGGAGGAGCTCCATGCAAGCCCAACAGCTGGTGCTGGGACAGAGGAGAGGACGCAGGCTTGGCCAGTGGGGACTCTGCACAGGATGCAGCCACTGGATGCAACGGGAGAAAAGCAGGCTGCAGGCACCAGGCTGCAGGCACCAGGCTGCAGGCACCAGGCTGCAGGCACCAGGCTGCAGGCACCAGGCTGCAGACGCCTAGGTGTGTGCGTTCCAAGTGCTGCCCCTCTCAGCGGGGAGCATGCACACCCACCACCAGCGCTCGTGGGGGGAAGGGTCAGGACACCAAGGGCACACCGGGCCTGTGCAGAACTTCTCCTGGGGAGAGGGAGGGAGAGATGGGGCTGGGTGCAACCCCTGGGACCCTAGGCATCCTGTCCGTCTGGTGAGCTGACAGCGCTCTGTGGGTCTCGCCCCCAGGAGATCTGCGCCCATCCCCAGTTCATCGTAGGAGGAGCCACCCGCACAGACATCTGCCAGGGAGCCCTGGGTAAGTGATGGGACCAGAGCATGCGGCGGGGTCCTGTCTCCGAGTGGTGGGACGAGGGGTGAGGGCCGAGCCTTGGCTTCTCCTTCTTCACTGACAGCTCAGTGAATCCTAATTCCCAGAGCCCTCCGAACCTCTGGGATTTCCTGTCCTCTGACAAAGGAGTTCTACCCCCAGACCTACAAGGAGGTACTCACATTGAGGGCCTCCTCTAGGTGGCGCGGTGGTTGAGTGCTGTGGCTGCTAACCAGAAGGTCAGTGGTTCAAATCCACCTGGCAATCCTTGGAAGCTCCATGGAATAGTTCCACTCTGTCTGACATGATCACTGTGAGTTGCAGTGGACTCAATGGCAATGGGTTTTGTATGGCCCCTGGGTGGTGCAGAGGGTTAGTGAGCTCAGCAGCCAGACAGAAGGTTGGAGGTTCAAGGCCACCCAGAGGCACTTCAGAAGAAATGCCTGATGGTCTACTCTGGAAAAACTACCCTTTGAGAACTATGGAGCACAGTTCTACTCTAACACACGTGGAGAGGCCATGAGTCAGACTTGGCCCGATGACCACTGATAATCACTGTGTCCCCTGCACAGGGCAGTTACTGAGGTGACAGAGATGTGCCCACAGGGAGGATTTCAGCTGCCTTTGGTCTCAAACCCTGGGGCCAGCATTAGGTGACCGGGGAAACATTGTCTGGCCTGAGACCCAATTGGGGGGACTCCCTTGGCGCTTAGACATCATCCCCTGAGGCGCAGGGACAGGAAGATGACTCAGAGGGGGTGAAGAGGAAAGCCCAGTGCTGGCTGCTGGGAGGAAGTCAGCGGTCCAGAGAGTTCCAGTGTTTGCAGGGTCACCATGGTGTCACAACAGGAGAAGCCGGGTGGGTGGTGTTGAAAGGCCAGTGTGACAGTCATTCGCTACAGATGGTGAGCGTCTGAAACCTCACTCCCTGAGCTGTGTGCCGATTTGTTTCTGGGTACAGTGCCTGTTAACTTCTGAACCTGGATTCCTCCAACTTAGTGTGAATGCCCCCAAGACTGCTGTGGGGTTCCAGCTGTGGGCCTGGGGCTGTTATTTAGCAATCTCATCATCTTTTTCATGTATGAGAATAGATACAAGCCTAAACTTGCTCAAACAGCTTATTTACTCTAATAAACCAGAAACCTATTTCCTGCCGTCCGCCTCAGCTGGCTCCCCTGGCTGAGGGGAAACAAGTCCACGAGGAGCAAAACTGATGAACTTGAACTGTACCCCCCTTCCTTGCCCACGTCGCAGGGGTTACTGACAACAGCAACTCCGGTTTACCGAACGTTTCCTGTGTGCAGGATGCTAAGCTAGCCTGGCCCAAACTGAGGTGCTGTGATGATGCCCATTCTGTAGACGAGGACGCCGAGGTTTGGGGAGTCACTTGGTTAAGGTGCCACAGCTGGTATGCAGATGCAGTCAGCCGGACCCCACAGCCTGTACGCTTAACCCTAAGCCAGCTCACTAGAAGGGACCTGAGGAAAATTCAAGCTCCTGGGGGATATCGACGTGGCTATAAAGGGTGGTTGTGAGTTGGGTCGACTCCACAGCACTGTGTTTGGTTTCTGGTACAAATGCGTAAGACAGACACCCCAGGAAAGCAGGGAGAGGCCTAGGAGGGCATACCTGCCCTGGGCTGGTGGAGCTGGCTGGTCTGAGCTCAGATTCCAGGCAGATTCCTAAGATGCCTGAGCACACTCTCACCTTGGAGAACACGCCGGCCCTTCCCCCTTCTTGTCTCTTGTGCCTTCCACCTTGTCCAGAAGAAAGACAGCGAGGGGTCACTGAGCACCTTAGGCAGGTGCTGGGGAAAATCCACTGGTTAGAGACAATGTAGGTTGATAGGCCCAAAAGTGATGGAGACCTCAGCCAAACCTGGGGGCCTAAGAGGCTCCAGACAGGCAGCTGCCTCCCCCAGACTAAACATCCGCCTCCGAGTTTAACAGCATCATAGGAGCCGGATTGCAAGTCCCAAAGCCCTGTTTAAACACCCAGAATATTCACAGCCCACCCTCCTGGGGGACTAGCCCCCTCTGTGTGCACCAAGGGGCTCTGGGGTACAGTGGTTAAGAGCTCAGCTGCTAACCAAAAGATCAGCAGTTCAAACCCTCCATGCACTCCTTGGAAACCCTGTGGGACAGTTCTGCTCTGTCCTGTAGGGTCACTAGGAGTTGGAATTGACTCAGAAGCAATGGGCTTGGGTTTTGGTATGCACCAAAGCAAGTAAAAGCGTGGTTCCGTGTAACTGGAGTGTTATTTGTAGAGCTTTCTGTGCCGTACCTTGCCATTGTGTTCTCTTAGCTTTTTTTTTTCCCTAGAGGATTCTGTTTTAGAGCATGGGGTTTGAAATGTGGTTTGCTGAGCTCTTACTCTGATTCTGGCACCTGGGGGCAAAATGGTCATGTGATGGTCACCAAGTCCCAGCGTGTCCCAAAGTATTGGAGCAAGGGCCACAGCAACAACACCCAGCCGTGTGGCCAGAGATGGAGGACCCTAGACAGGTCATCATGCGTCCGGGAGCTCAGTGTTTCCTAAAGGTCGGTGTAGAGGGGGCGATGAGGGAACGGCAGAGATTCGCCGAGACACGGTATCCGGCCACTCTGGAGCCGTTCCTGTGCCTGGCACCGCCTGGCAGGTGGAGCGGGAAGGGCAGCGACACTGGGACACCACTGTCACTCCTGGAGCACTTTCCGCTGTGTGATCGCCCGTCATCATGGCCACCTCTCCACCGGTCTGTCAGCCTGTCACTGTGGTGGGTGGTGTATTCCAGTGATGCCGGGAGCTCTGCCGCCACTATGTCCCAGGTACCAGGAGGGTCACCCAGCGGTTGGCTCCTAGCCAGCGTCCCGGCCAAGTCAGATGAGGAAGGAAGGTCTGGAGACCTAATTCCGAAAATTAGCCAATGAAAACCTTAGGTGACACAGTGGGACGTTGTCTGACTCACTTGCTCTGGACACTTCATCCAGAGAGCTGAGTCACTAGAGGGGACATCGTGTGGGTGGAGGAGAGGACCAGTGAGGGCAAGGAGACCATCAGGGAGGTGAGTGGCACGTTAGCCACGATGGTGGACTCAAACATGGCAGCGAGCGTCAGGAGTGGGCTACTTTGGGCTGTACACAAGGCCACCAGGAGTCGGAGTCGCCTCCCTCCCCTCCCACCTTTCCTGCCTCCCACCTCCCCTTCCTCCCACCTCTCTTCCCTCCCTCCTGTCCTCCCTCTTTCTCTCCCTCCCTCTCTCTTCTCATCCCTCCTCCCCTACCTAGATAAGAAACCTAGAAGCACAAAGAGGGAGGTCACACGCAAGGCCACACAGCTAATAATTGCCAAAAGAATGAGTCCTGGTCTGATGAAAATCCTTTCGTACCTCCTGGTTGCTCCGATTTGCCAAAAGGCTGAGCCAGGAACCATGGAGCTGAGATTCTCAGAGGCATTCACTTTCTAGACCTGGTTGGCTCCCGTCTGACGAACTGTTTACCTGGTGAACCTGGGCGAGTGATGTCTTTGAACGTGGACTTTTCCATCACCCTGCCAGCCTCGACTGTGTGCCCCCCACAAACCAAAACTCATTGTCATCAAATCAGTTCTAACTCTTTGTGACCACGTAGAACGGAGTAGAACTGCCCCGTAGAGTTTCCAAGGAGCACCTGGTGGATTTGAACTGCTGACCTTTTAGTTAGCAGCTGTAGCACTTAATCATTACATCACTGGGATTTCCCTGTGCTGCCCAGCAGGGGTTAATCCACAGACACCCCACCCCCCCACCCCAGTCTTCCCAGAAGACTCAGCTTTGAAGCTTCATCAAGGAAGTTGCAACCATGTGGGCAGAACTGCTCTGACAAGAAAGCATCCGTGGAGTAGAACATGCCTGTGCTTAGAATTGACTCAGCCCAGGAAAATCTGCCCGTGGGGGTGGGGGCAGAGACAGAGGCCAGACTGAGCCTCAGCTGGGCAGCCCTGCAGGTGACCTGCAGCTAAATCTGGCTCTGTAATTGCTAGGAGAACGCTGTTCGGGCAGGTGATTACCCCTTGGAATGACCTCCAGGGGCCCAGGAAATTCTGAGTGTGCCTCCTCTGAGCACTGGTGGTTTTCACTGGACCACTGCTGAGCCTTGTCCACTGTCCCCCAGGCTCCTCACAGGCATAAGGCACAGATCAGGGAACCTGGCAGACCCCTGCTTCCTGAGGGAGAACCCAAGGCTGTCCAAACAACAAGCTCTATTTCATTGTAACCCAGCCAGAGTTCTCTGGGCTCCCTCAGAAAAATGAGTCACCCTGCGTCTACCTCTTAGAGCCACACAGAACCCCCAAAACATCAGCTGGAGGTGTTGGCCTGTAGAGTGTCTCACCCCACAGCCTAGCTCAGCAGACAGTGGAGAGAAGAGGAGGGCAGATGCATGGGAAAAGTGCGTCTAGTTTCCATTTCCTGCTGTCTGAGCCTCAGTCTCCTCTTCAGTAAAGTGGGAATATGGTGGAGGTGTAAAGTGCGATTCATCCAGGCAAGCACACTTGGTAAACAATACAGTCCAGAACCAATCCAAGGGGCTGGGTTGTTAGGGAGTCCAGCTTTGGGCAAAGGCTCTTTGCCACATTGTAAAAGAAAGGAAGAAGGAGGAACAAAAGTGAAGACATGGAAAAGGAAATAAAGCTGTTCTGGAAGCCTTGTCTTTGTCCCCCGAAAAGTCAGATTCTAAGGGTGAAGTGCCAGGAAGGAGTAAGGGCAAATTTGGGATTAGCTAACCGAGGTTGGACCACTCAGAAGCAAAGAGAAAAACGCGGGCAACAACGTGCAGTCTTCCATTTCAAAATATCTTTAAAAATAATAGGTGCCCATTTTCATTTTGACTATATTTTTTAGAACAGTTTCAGATTTACAGCAAGATTGAGAAAGATGGCACAGTGAGCTCACAGACATCACACACCCAGGTTCCTATTATAAATGTTTTACATTACCAATATTACTATATTAGTAATTAACTGAAAACAAGCAAACTCATTGCCTCCCCCTTACACTGACCCACTGTGTTACAGAGCAGACCTTGGGGTGTTCTCTGTAATCGTCATGGAAGCCGTTTGCCAGGCCTTTCATCCACGATGCTCTTGCCATTCAGGACACTGCCCTGTAGGTTAGTCGTTGAGCACTAACTGTGTGCGCCACCAGAAACTTTCATTATTAACTAAAGTCCATGCTTTTATTCAGACGTCCTGAGTTTTATCTCCTGTCACTTTTCTGTACCAGGACTTCCCGCTACCAGGACACCACACTTAGCTGTCATGTTTCCTTAGATCCCTCTTGGCTGTGACATTATCTCAGACTTCCATTGTTTTTGATTACCTTCATGGCTTGGGGAATACAGGTCAGGTGTTTTGTAGGATTCACCTTCTTGGGATTTGCTGGTATCTTTTTTTAAACTATGCAAATAGATTTTTTTATTTTTATTTTTTAAAGATGAGAAAATAGGTGTTGGCTGGTTGATGAAGAAAGGAAATGTTTTTTTCTGTTTCTTGAAAAGCGTCATTTGCTCCCCGCCCCGGTGCTACCCTGCCACCCCAGCACCCCGACCTCCTGGGCCAGATGTCAGGTGTGTCTGACTCATCATTTCCCCCCTGCTCCTCCTCTGATGAGTGTAAATGCTCTTTCTCAGCCGTCGCCCCGGCTGCCTGCCCCCCTGTGTCTGAGACAGTTTCATAAATGGGGCAGGATGAACCAGCTACACCGCCAGTGTGCCCAGAGGCACCTGGCCTGCCCCACCTGTCGCCTCTGCCATGCCACGTTGGGGTTTCCTCCTCAGATACCCAAGGAACAGATCTCTCCCTGGCTGCTCCTGCCTGCAGGGAAAGGGGCGATGGGACCCATCCCCTGAGGATGGGTCCCACACCCTGTCCACTGCCCCACACCCTGTCCTCCAAAGTCACAGGTGCCCGGGAGGGCCGTACGGGTCGTAACTTCAGGGTGTGGCTCTTTATCTCTCCAGGTGCTCCGCGCCTCTCCGCCAGCTTCCGGTGCCCACAGGCTGGGCCACAGCCTTACATGGCCTTAGTCATCTCACCCGTGAGACGAGGGTCTGGTTCAGATTTTTCTAGAGGAGCCATTACTTCTAGGTCTTGTGGCTCTAAAAACATTCAGCTTCCCCGGCGGTCTCTGTGTTTTCACCCACTCAGCTCGACTGAGCTCGGTGGAGCTGGCTCAGCGTGGGTCACTCAGCAGTACTGGCCTGGGGGGCCCTCCTGAGGCCTTCAGAGACGCAGGGCCTGTGTTCTGTGGGCCTGGTGGGTGCTGGCTGGCCACACTGGGCACGTCTGGTGGGTGCTGGCAGCCGCGGAGCCTGTGCTGAGGGCACTCAGTGTTTCTGGACTTCAGCAAGACTCTAGACCAGCGCTGTCCAACAGAAGTGTTTCTCAGTGACAGAAAGGTCCTGCATCTGTACTGTCCAGTCACGTAGCTGCTAGTCACGTGTGGCTGTGGAACACTTGAAATGTAATTAATGCAACTGAGGGTCTGAATTTATTATTTTAATTTAAATCACCACATATGACTTACGGCTTCCACGCTGGCTAGCTTGTAGCTCACAGGCTGGGCATTGGGATCCAGTGCCCCGTCCCCTGCTCTCCACAGGGCAGGGTGGCTCTCGCAGGCCTAAGTCTCTGCACAGGGCCAGGCTAGGCACATAAAGAGTCAGCACACACCTGAAGCTCAGGGTTCGGAGTGAGGAGTTGGGTGTCTACAGCCACAGGCTAGACTCCCTGCTCTGTCCTTTAGGGTAGATCATGTTTTCTTCAAACCAGAGTTTCCTTGACTGTGCAGTTCTAGTCTGACTTCTAGGGTCACTGTGAGTAGGACCCAACTCAATGGTGGGGGGGGTTGGTGTTTTTTTAAGTCGTACCTACTTCCGAGGGACGTGAGGATACAGTTAAAGAACTCCTGTACCCCCTGAGTGTCAGAGGCGATGCATAGTAGACTTGCTTTATTATAATATTTTATGGTATATTTGCTGAAAGTTTATAGAGCTAGTTAGGTTCCTGTTTAACAGTTTCTATATACCTTGTCTCATGACATAGGGTACATTTTTCGCAGTGTGTCAACATTCCCCTTATTTCCTCTCTGAATGTTCTGTTTTCCCTGCCCACTCTCTTATCTTCCTATCTTTGCTTTAGGACAGGTGTTGACCGTTAGCCCCACATAGATGATTTTTTTTACAGGAGCACATTACTCACAGGTCGTGTTGTTTATGTAATGTTCTAATCCCTTATTTATCTGAAAGGTGACCTCTGGATGTGGTTTCAGTACAGAAAGAGTGTTACGGACTGAACTGTGTCCCCCCAAAAACGTGCGTAGCCATTTGGCTGAGCTGTCAGTTCCAATATTTTGTGCTTTTCCTATTCTGTACATCCTAATTACAAGAGGATTAGGATGGGACTGCGACACCTTGCTAGGGGAGTTTCCCTGGAGTATGGCTTGCACCGCGCTTTATCCTTTTATGCTACAAGAGATAAAAGGAGAGCAAAGCAAGCAGAGAGTTGGGAACCGCCTGCCATCAAGAAAGCAGCCCCGAGAGAAGAGTGCATTCTTCAGACTTGAGGTTCCTGAACCAAGATGCTCCCCGATCAAAGACTGATGCAACACAAGAACCTTCGTCCAGAGCCAGAAAAGGGGGAAAGCCTTCCAGTGGAGCGAACACCCTGAATTCAGACTTGTAGTCCAGCAGACGGTGTGCTAATGCCATCCACCTGTGGTGTTACTGTTAGAGCAGTGCCAACTGACTAAAACAAAGGATGTTTCAGGGCAGTAGTCCCATGTGGAATCAGGGATATCATAGCTAATGTCCGATGGATCCTGGTTGAAAGCAAGGAATACCAGAAAGATGCCTCCCTGTGTTTTATTGACAATACAAAGGCATCCAACCATGCAAGTCATAACAACTGTGGATAACCTTGCAAGAACACTTACTGTGCTCATGAGGAACCTAGAGGTTCTTGCGTAGAGCAAGAGGCAGTCTTTCATACAGAACAGAGGATGCTGCATGGTTAAAGTCAGGAAAGGTATGCATCAAGCTTGTATCTTTTCAGCATGCCTATTCAATGAATACGCTGGACAAATAATCCAGGAAGCTGGACTGTGAAGAAGAATGGGTTGTCAGAATTGGAGGAAGACTCATTAACAACTTGTGTTATGCAGATCCTTGCTTGCTGAAAGTAAAGAGGGCTTGAAGCCCTCTGATGAAGACCAGAGACCACAGCCTTCGATGTAGGTTACACCTCAACATCAAGAAAACAGAAGTCATCACAACTGGACCAATCAGCAACATCATGATAAACAGAATAGATTGAAGTTGTCAGGGATTTCATCTTTCTTGGATCCACAGCCAACACCCATGGAATCTGCAGTCAAGAAATTAAACTAAGCACTACACTGGGAAATCCCTCAAAGACCTCTTTGAAATGTTGAAATGCAAAGGTGTCACTTTAAAGTCTAAGATGTGCCTGACCCAAGGCAAAGTGTTTTCAGTCCCCTTGTATGTGAAAACTGGGCAGTGAATAAGGACGGCCAGAGAAGAGTCTACATCTTTGAATTGTGTTGTTGAATATACCGTGGACTGCCAAAGGAATGAACCAAATCTATCTTGGAAAAAGTACAACCAGAATGAATGCTCTTTAGAAGCAAGGATGGTAAGGCTATGTCTCATGTACTTTGGACATGTTACCGGGAGAGACTAGTCCCTGGAGAAGAACATTGCGTTTGGTCAAGTAAAAGATCAGCCAAAAAGAAGGAAGACTCTTAACAAGACAGACTGACACAGTGGCTTCAACAGTGGGCTTGGGCACAGCAGCAATTCTGAGGGTAGCCCAGGACTGGGCAGGGTTTTGTTGTGTTATACATGGTGTCGCTATGGGCTGGCACCAGCCCGACAGCCCCTGACAACAGTGATGCCATCGTGTGGGCGGTTCCTCAGGTCTCTGCCCATCTTGTGCCTTTTCAAGAATTTTGAGTGTTTGCTGTACGGCTTTCTACCATTCTATCTGGGATCACCTGTTGTGTCCGGGATGCAATTAATTTGCCCTGGCAGGACAGTGAGTACTGGTAGCTGGGCACCGTCTGGTTCTTCTGGTGTCAGATAGGTGCCGCCATGGTTCTGGTGGTTTAGTCCTGTAGGCTGGTTTCTTCTTTGAGCTCTTGATTGCCTTCCTTCACTTTTACTCCAGATGAGTAAAACCTTCTAAGACCCCAGATGCTGCCCACTGAACTAGGATATAGAACATACACTTGATGACCTATATCATGCCAGTTGACCGAGTTGCTTTATGAGGCTACGTTCCTAAGCCTTCAAGTCTAGTAGACCAGCCCGGTGAGGTGTTTAGTTATGTCTAGGAAGTCTCTGTGATGGCGCCCCCTGTGTACTTTGCTGTATATATCTGCACCACGTACATACATGTGTCCTGTATGTGCACCCGTGTGTGCACACACAGACCTTCTACTCATGTATATGCATGCATATCTACCTATGTAACCACACCCATATTTCTTCTTATTATCAAGTTGTGTGTGTTATAGCCTTGATCAGAAACTTCCCTTGTTCTTCTCTCCCAGCACACGCCCTTGCCTGCATGCACTGCTTTCACGTTAGCCACGAACTGTTACTTGCCCGTCCGTGAGATGGGAGTGGTGGAGAGATTTCCATGTAACTGAAAGTTACAGTTGGAACCCAGGGCCTCCTGTGGTCTCGCCATCTGTCGGGGAGTTAGGATTGGAGGGGGAGGAGCTCCAGTATCAGCCGCCTTAGGTCAGTCTGCAGTACGATCTTTCTCTTGCCTTGGTTTGTCTCAGTCACAGTTCACCTTCTTCGGGGCTCAGCACCGGAAGCACCCTGGGAATCAAGGAGAGTAGACACTCCCTCCCAGTTCCCATAGGAAGCCAGGAGGAGATGGCAGCTGAGGGCCAGGCTCCTCTTCCTCTCCTCTGTGGGGTCTTTGTCTAAAACAGGGGCCAGGGAGAAGGTCAAGCGAGGGTCTTTACACCCCGCCTGTTGTGGTTGGCTGCTGTCCAGTCACGTAGTGACTCATGCACAGCAGGATGAGACCGTTAGGATCCACAGGGCTTTCATTGGCTGGTTTTGGGAAGTAGATCTCCAGGCCTTTCTTCCTAGTCTGTCTTAGGCTGGAAGCTCCACTGAGACCTGTCCAGCATCACAGCCACATGCAAACCTCCAGTGACAGTCAGGCTTTGCCTGACGTACGTTGGTCGGGACTCAAACCCAGGCCTCCTGCATGGAAGGGGAGGAATTCAACCACTGCCCACTTCCCACTCTGAGGGCCTCCTCGAAGTGAGAAGTGATAGTACCTGGGTGGGGAACTGCAGCTTTGGGGTACCTTCTTCTGGGCTGCTGCCAGAATGAGTCACCCAAGTGGATGCCCGGGATGACTCATCAGCCGCCCCCTCACAGGCCTGGCTCAGCTGGGCAGGGCGGGCTCTTCCTGCACAGAGCCCCTCCCTGCCAGCTCCAGCGGGTGGTCCTTCAGTTGGCCCTTCCGGCGTTCCCACCCCTTCCCCTCTCTGCCAAGACGAGAGGGCATGGCTGCTCTCCCTCCCAGGGTCCCTCACCGGTCAGTGGGCCGTCGACAGTCCAGAGCTGAGAACGCTCACTACGATCTGGTCCCTTTAGGGTGGGGCGTGCCATCTGCTGGAGACTTGTTAAAACACCAGTGTCTCAAGGAAAATAAAACAGAGCCAGAAGCAGCCTTCAAGATCTTGGTCTATGTATCAAGCACTGCTCACGGGAAACAAAGAGGCAAAGTGCTGATGAGTGAGGCGCAGGAGGGAGCTTCCTATCCTTGGCACTCTTAACCTGTTGGACCATATGATTCTTTGTAGAGAGGGCTGTCCCAGGAAACCCCGCTAGTGTAATGGTTAAGAGCTACGGCTGCTAACCAAAAGTCAGCAGTTGGAATCCACCAGGGGCTCCTTGGAAACTCAGTGGGGCAGTTCTTCTCTGTCCTGTAGGCTTCTGTGAGTCAGAATTGATGGCAGTGGGGGTGGCTTAGGGTCCTTTTTCTTGGAGAGGACCATCCTTTGTTTGGGAGGGGGCCATTCTATGTATTGGAGGGGGCATGGCGTTGGCCTCTGCCCACTCAATAACACCCCCCCAGTTGTGGCAAACAAAAATGCCCCCCACCGTTGCGCAGTGTCTCCTTGTTAATTGCCCTTGAGCCAGTGCCAACTCATGGTGACCCCATGCACAACAGATCGAGATGTTGCCCTGTCCCACGCTGTCTTCACCATCATCGGTGTGCCCTGTCCGTTGCTGTAGCCACTGTGTGTTTGGGGTCCCTTCCAACTTTGGGGGCTCATCTTCCAGCACTATATCAGATAATAGGGTCATCGTTGGCTAATTTCCGGAAGTAGATCACTAAGTCTTTCTTCCAGTCTGAGTCTGGCAGTTCCACTGAAACCTGTCCACCGTGGGTGACCCTGCTGTCATTTGAAACAACAGTGGATAGCTTCCAGCACCACAGCAACACGCAAGCCACCACAGTACAACACTCTGAGTGGCGGGTAGTGGACGCGTCCCCATTTGGGAACCGCTGACACACAGGGAGGGTGAAGGGAGTGCTGGGGAAACAGGAAGTACCATTGGGGGCTGGGGTGGGAGGCCACTGGACACCAGGGCACGGACCACGGATGCAGGGAGCAAGGCAGGGAAGGTGCCAGCGAGGAGAAGGCTCTGCGGCGTTGGCTGTGATCACAGGAGTGGTAATGGGTAGGCGAGCCACCTGACACCCTCACTGCACAGTCCTGCTGCAGCCTCAGCCTTGCCGCAATTAGCAACAAAGGCTGTAGGGAAGGAGAGCACAGCACTGACGAGGACAAGGCCGACGGGCACAGCGAGGGCAGTGCCGACGGGCAGAGGGAGGGAAGAACCAATGGGCAGAAGGAGACAGGGCTGACGGGCAGCGCGAGGGCAGGGCCGAAAGGCAGAGCGAGGATGCATCACGGTGATGGCTGATGGTATAGGATGGGCCAGCCGTCCCATCCACCATCTGAGTCGCTGCCCCGAAGATTTGACCCTGCCCTGCTTCTGGGTAAAGCCTCCCCACTGTAAGCCTTTTTTCTGCCTCCTCAACCTTCTGTACTAGATGGCTTTCCAGAGCACCCACCAGGAGGACTTAGAGTGCACCACCAGCTCAGGGGACACCCCGAGGACCCAGAGTGTCTGGGCATCCTGGATTTCTTGGCCCAGCCTCTTTGTCTCCATGGGTCCCACTCTGTTGCTGGTTAGCAAGATGTTAGCAGATGCCTCTTAAGCCCTTGCCATTGAAGTCCAGATTCCCAGCACAGATTTCAGGGAAGTCCTTATACTGTCACACTGGTCTCTATTAATAAAAAGCAGTTGCCATGGCGTCTGACTCCTGGCCACCCTGTGCGTGTCCCGGTAGAACTGTGCTCCCTGGGGTTTTCGTGGCTGGTTTTTTTGGGAGTGGGTCATCAGGCCTTTCTTGCAAAGCTCCTCTAGGTAGACTTAATCCTCCAACCTCTTAGTTTATGGCTGAGCACAGTAAACATTTGCGCCACCCAAGGACTCTGAGTGACAAACCACCCTGAAACCAGTGGCCCCAGACAACTATCTTTGTATCCTTGGCCTGGAGGGTGACGGGACCAAGTGGGTGACCCACTGGCAGCATCTCATGCAGTTGCAATCAGGCCAGAGCTGGGGCTGGCATCACTCAGGCTCCTTTGTCAATGTGTCTGGTGCCTGGGCTCAGAAGAGTCGACAGCAGGGGGCTGGGTCTGCTGCGCTCAGGGCACATCCGTGTCCCTCATGTGGTCTCTGTGTGGAGGCTCTCAGGTAAGCGGAAGTCGTACACAGTGGTGCACATGCCAGCAGAGAGCCCAGGAGGCTGTCTTGCCCTTAATGATCTGGCACTGGCAGTCACATGGGATCACTTGTGCCATGTCCTGTTCACTAAGGCAGACAAAGGCCTGCCCAGGTTCCAGGGGTGGAGATGTGTGTGAAGTCTGACAATTAAGTTCACAAACTCATCCTAGAAAAAGTGCCATATAACTCACTGCTGAATACCAGTATGATCACCTTTGAAGTAACCCCCTCCAGGAAGCCATACACCAATGCCAGCGCCTAATCCACCCTTCAAAGCAATTTCGAAGCTTTCTGGAATGGCCATCAGAGCTGTCATCTTATTACCTTTGATGTCCTGAATGTCGTCCAAATGTCTTCCTTCCAATATTTCCTTTAGGGTGTTCCAATACAGTTATTTGTTCACTGGCTAAAAACTCCCTCACAGACGATTATACTTGCAAAATTGCCTCTGTGCCACTGTGCACAGTGGCCATTCCAAAAGGAGTTCCAATATTGCTTTGAAGGGTGGGCTAGGTGCTGGCGTCGGTGCAGAGCTTCGCAAGCGGGGGTACTTGGAAGGTGATCATAGCGATATTCAGCAGTGAGGTCTGGAGCACTTACAACAAGTGTGTCCACAAACTTAATTGTCCACCTTCATACTCCGCCTCCTGATAGAGGGTAGTGAGCATATTCTGGAAGAGGATGTGAAACCTGAAATTCTGCCGCGGCAGTTTGAGAAGATGTTGGGGTTCTTCCCCTTCGGTTAACAGCCTTCTTGTCCGTTACCATCTTGTAGGGTGATGGGGACCCCGCTAGGGGGGCTGATTCCAGAAACTTCCAGGCTCCATTCACCTGGCCGCTGTGGGTGACACAGTCTGCTGAGCGCCAGAGCCCCACGCACACAGGCCAAGCAGTGGCTGGCTTCGTATGTACCTGTCCCAAGAGCAGTGCACAGAGAGTTTAGGCAAAAGAAAACGGAAGAAAAGCTTTCTTGTTTCTCAGTACCAGACTTGCTGCTGCCTACCCCACTCCCCTCCCCACGTCCAGCCATTCCTCTGCAGTCTCATCCTGCTTCTCTCTGCAGCCCTGGCTCTTCTGTTCCCAGCCCCCTTACACCAGGGCAGGCCTTCATTCTTGCCCTGATGGCAGTGATGTCTAAACGGGTTGCTGTGGAGTCGATTCCCAGGACAAAGCAGAACTGTCCCAGAGGATGTCTGGGCCACAGCCATTACAAGCAGACTGTCACAGCTGTCTCTGGCAGAGTAGCTGGTGGGTTCAAACCAACTTTTGGGTTCCCAGCCGAGCACCTAACCACTGTGCTACTAGGGCTCCACTCCGTGTCTTTCTGTCTCCAGCCCAATTGGGAATTAGTGCCCGAGGCCCTGCCCTGGGGGAGCCGGGGGTCCCACGCGGAAACAATTAAGTGGACAAATCTGATATGAGCTGTGATCCCGCTCTGATAGGAGTCAGCTGGGGTGCTGATTAAACAGGGCAGAGGGCAGCACGGGGGTGAAAGGGGGCCTCCCTGAGGCCCATGCTGAGGGCTGGGGAAGAACATGGAGAGGGCTGGGAGGGAGGGTGTTTGGGTGCAGGAAGCTGGTGCAGGGCGTGCATGCCCCAACTGAGGGTGGCACGTTGTGCAAAGTGCTTGGGGGCTGGTGCAGCAAGGAAAGGAGGTATAGGGACATGTGTTCCCTCGGGGCCCTTCGCCCCAGGGTTCAGAGTCCTCATCCCCAGACGTAAGCCTGACCTAACCTCTCCAGCCTCAGTGCTCTCTGTCACCAGGGTCCCACACCCCATCTTGTCAGTCCCTCTGCCCACCCTGGACCATGCCACCCCCCACTTTGGGTCTCTGCATGTGATGTTCCGTCTCCCCGAGCATGCTCCCCAACCTCTTCACCTGGTGCCTCTGGCCCCAGTCTGCACTCCCTGCACCCCGCCTGCGGCCCCAGGCTACCCTGTTCTACCCCGCCACCCCGCGCTCACCCCAGTTTTAGTTGTGCTCCCTCCCCGAAGGCCCCTTTCTACAAGGAGCAGGAGGGGAGAGGCTGCCTTGTGGGAAGCTGATGCAGGGACAGGTGTCAGGGGCTCTCACGTGCTTTGCCCTGGGCATGTGTCTATGTGTGTGTATATAAGTATCTGCTCTCCTGTGTGTTGCCCGTGTGTGTGTGTTTGCAGCTGCTCTGCTGTGCATTTCTCTGGTTTGTGTATGTAAATTTTCATCAGCCCCGCTGTGCTTTTGTGTGTCTGTGCCTGTGTCTGTGTGTCTGAGTCTGAGTATGTGTCTGTAAGTACACATCTGCTCTCCTGTGTTGCCCGTGTGTGTGTCTGTCTGTGTCTGTGTGTCTGTGTCTGTGTCTGTAAGTACACATCTGCTCTCCTGTGTTGTTCGTGTGTGTGTGTCTGTGTCTGCAGCTGTTCTGCTGTGCATTGCTCTGGTTTGTGTATGTAAATTTGCATCTGCTGCTCTGTGCAGTGCCCTTGTGTGTGCGTGCATGTGAGTGAGGTCACATGTTTTGCTCTGTGTTGCCCTGGGCTAAAGCAGCACGGGACAGAACTCCAGTCTCCTGGGGCTGTCTGCAGGTCAGCAGGCAGCCACACTCGGGTGTGATGAAGCCAGTGAGGAAAGCCTGGAAGCCCCTTCTGGCTTCCCTGGGGCACTGCCCGTCTCTGCCTCACTTCCTGTTTGTGGAGGAGAGACAGGAATAGTGGAAGGGAAGGCGGAAACACACACAACAAGTACTATGCTCTCCTTTTAGCAAAATTTCCAGCAGCCACAAATATTAGTATCCGGTGTCTTCTGCTGACCTTGGAGACACAGACCCCAGCTGGAGGAGCCGGCTCTGGAAGTTTACTGACATGGCCTGTGTGAATTACCTTTTCAGACGAGGACCTGAACTTGTAAGAGCCATTCATGAGCTCTGTTTACAAATGCTGTGTGCTCAGAGGAGGCTCCGGGCGTGCCCCTTGCTGCGGGGTCCCTGCTGGGGGCTTGTTTGCTTGCGGAGGGAAGGCTGTGTACCCCTGGTCTGCTCTGGGAAGCCACCCAAGGCCTAGCCCAGCTGAAGAGTTGTTTTTCCCAGGGACAATTAAGCCTTTTATCGGGGTAGGTCCAGGTTGTGGAAGGCGGCTCCAGAAATCCGGCCCTGGCCTCCGTTTCCTGAGTAAGGCAGAAGGGGGAGGAGAGTCTGAGTTCGGGCCGGTTTCCCTCAGGACCGTGAGCCAGAGGAGTCACTCGGAGTTGGAGTCCTCTGGAAGGCCCTGGGTTAGGCCTTGGTAAGCACTGCACAGGGAGTGGTGGGCGGCGGGCAGGTGGGAGAATTCTCACCTTCCGCACGGGAGACCCGGTCCGGTCCTGGCCCGTGGGCCTCGTGCACGTCCACTGCCGCCTGTAAGGAGAGGCTGGCGTGTTGTTACGGATGCTGGACAGGTGTCAGCTGAGCGTCTAGACTAAGGAGGACTAGGAAGAAAGGCCTGGTGATCTCCTTAGAACTCAGCTTTTGGGAACCCAGCGTGGCATAACAGGGTTGCCGTGAGTCACAGTCCGTCCGACAGTGGCCTGTTTTTGTTTTGTTGGTACTTCTGAAGAGCTTGCTGGAGCTCTAGGTGGGAGACAGGCCAGCCGTGCACTCCCTGGGGACCCAGTCCTCCCCGCGTTCACCCCATGCCCACGCTGTGGCTCCCGTCCTGCGTCACTGCCACCGCAGTCCCCCCGTCCGCCGTCAGCCCTCACTCTTCAGGGGCTGGGCTTGGGCCCTGAGGCCCCTCAGCCCGGTTGTAACCTCTTCTCCATCTCAGTTTCCTCGCTGATGAGTTAGAAACAGCAACAGTCAACACTGACGAGTGCTGCGCAGTGTGCGCTCTGTGTTTCGTGGTGTTTAATTCTCCGCTCTAGGATGATTTCCCGTTGTTTGGTCATTTTATGTGCACATACCCACGTGCACATGCACAGGCATGCACACACACTTACAGCCGTGTGTGCACACACACACAGCGCCAATAGTTTGCCCACAGCTGGTAGAAACCCTGGTGGCATGGTAAGTTAAAGTGCTGCATCTGCTAACCTAAAGGTCAGCAGTTCAAATCCACCAGGCACTCTTTGGAAACTCTGTGGGGCAGTTCTGCCGTGACCTTTAGGGTCACCATGAGTTGGACCCAACTCAATGGCAGTGAGTCTGGTTTTATTTGGGGGGGGTGGCTTCAGACTGACAACCTTTTGGTTAGCAGCCAAATTCTTAACCTCTGTGCCACCAGGGATCCTGTTTGAGGACACCAAAAAACCCAACCCATTGCAGTCAAGTTGGGTCTGACTCACAGCGACCCTGTCAGACAGAGCAGAACCGCCCCACAGGCCTTCCAAGGAGTGCCTGGTGGATTTGAACCACAGACTTTTGGGTCGGCAGCCGTAGTGCCTTACCACTGTGCCACCAAGTTTTGTCCTTTGAGGAGAGACCGCATTATCACTCTGTTCCACAGCTGAGAAAACACAGGTTCAGGTGAATTTAGAAACTTCGTTTTTTAAATAATTTCATAATTTCAAAAAAGAAGAACGATTTCTTTAAAGTTCATTGTTTAAATTTAAACTTAAAATTATGAAAATAAAAAATCATTTAAATAAATGTAAAATAAGAAGTCAGGTTCGTGCAAGCACAAGTTCAGCTCAAATTCACGTATTCCGGCCATGAATCCAGTCTGCCTCTCTCTGCCTCTCTGCCAGAGCCTCTGGGAAGGTGGCCCCCTGGTTAAGGGGTGTCTTCCTGCTTCACTGCTTCCTACTTTTGTGTCGTCCTAAAGGCACAGTGCAGCTGGGCTGCCCACAGAGCCATCTGCCCTGTGTCTGTCAGCCTGCGAATGGGCATCAGAGGTCCACCACCCGTTCTGGGTCATCAGCCACATGGAGCTCGGTCCTCTGTCCTGCCCGGCTGACCTGTGCTCTCCCCTGGTGCCCCTAGATCTGTACACCACCCTGTTGGGTGGTCTGTGCCCTAGCAGGGTGCTGGCAGGGAGGTGCCTGGGCTGTAAATGTTGCATCTGCCCTCAGGGCAACGGAGAATGGATGGGCACGTGCCCCTGAGTGCAGCAGGGACGACCCCTCGAGGCTGGCCCGGAAGAAGACCCAGCCCTAGTGGAGTAAGCAGGCTCTCAGGAGTCTAGAGCTAGCTGAGGGACCTGGACAGGGTGGGGTGACAACAGCTGGGATCAGTGGGCAAAATGGGGTGTGGGGAGGTGAGAGGATGGAGTGAGAAGGGAGATAGAGAACCAGTGACATCACCCCTTGAGGGTGAGCCTTTGTCCGCTGAGACACTCCTTAAACACTGAGTGGTCCCCACTGGGGGAGGTGGGCAGTCACATTTCTCAGTGTTGACCCAAGTAGAAGATAGAGGGGGTGTGTCTCACCTTGCCACCCTGGACCACCACCCCTGGGTGATTTCTTTTCAGTGCTGAGAGCTTTCCACCTCCCACCCCAGCTCCAGGCTCCCAGACCTCTACCTCTTTTTCTTCCCTCATAAACCCGCCTCCAGTGAACTTCACCTTAAAAAAAAAGTTCCCATCACGCCGTGAGTCGGATCCGACTCCATGGCACTTGGCTGATCAAGTATGCTGTGACACATAGCATCTCTGTAGGACAGAGTAGAACTGCCCTCATAGGGTTTCCAAGGAGTGGTTGGTGTATTTGAACTGCTGACCTCTTGGTGAGCAGCGATAGTCCCTAACCACCATGCCACCTGGATTTCTGTTTTCCCCTCAGATCATGTACATCCCGGGGCTGCCCTTCTTGTTGCTGTTTGCAGTGGAGCAGGTCTGCATGGTTCACGTGGGCTCACCAGGGGTCAGCACCGATTCAACAGAAATGGGTTGGGTTTGGGAATTTTTTTTCTTGCTGCCCCTGCTTGCATGAGGCTGGTGGGGCCCCCCAAGTGTGTTTTTCCCAGGCTAGAGGCAGGGCAGAAAGCCTCCCCAGCCTCTCATGCCTGTAAAAGTTGAATGTCTTTGGGACAGAAAGGACAGGACAGGGCCCAACGGGGCGTGGAGGAAGCCCAGAGGCAGGAGCAGGCCAGTCTGTGAAGCCTGTGGTTAGGGCCTTGATGGAGTGACTCAGGGACCTCTGAGCAGGGCCCTGTCCTCTGCCCTCAGCAGTGGATGTAGCCTGCAGTGTGCTGCTGAGAGGCCCTGTCACTAGCAGCCAGAGAGACACAGAGAGTCTTTCCAAAGGCTGTACAAGTAGGCAGCTCTGACACTTGTCCCTGTCTGTGTCCCAGGGAGTGGACAGCACACAGGCAGGCAGACAGCAGGCGGGAGGCAGGAACCAGCAGGCTGGCTGTGTTCTGGAGACTGCAGGCTCCCAGGATGAGAGAGGCAGATGAGAGATGGTGACTCAGAGCTTTAGAGTAGTTGGGTTGGAATTTGTGGTATTTACACACGCCTCACCCTGTTCCACAGAGAAATTAGGACTTAACCTGGAAGTCCGTGCAAGAAACCCAGGTATGGTAAAGAAAAGCAGTCAGTTCCAAAGAAAAGACAAACTACAAAGGAGAGCCTGTCATACTTGGGGGATAGAGAAGAGGCACAGATGCTGCCCGGAGGCCCCCCGGCTGCCTGAGCTGTGCCCCACATGGGTGCTGATGCTTCTCTGGAAGGGAAGAGTCACCGAGCTTCCTCCAGGGAAGGCTGGCTTCGTAGCGGGTAACCCAGCTGCCCTTAGACAGCAGAATGTCCCCCTCGCCCACAAATCCAGCGTTTCTAAGCAGGCTTCATGGAATGCCAGCTATGTGACCTGCCACAGAAGGAGTTTTAGGGTCAAACAAATTTGAGAAACTTGCCTATTATGGGAACCCTGGTGGCATAGTAGGTTAAGTGCTACGTCTACTAAATGAAAGGTTGGCAGTTCAGATCTGCCAGGTGTACCTTGGAAACTCAATAGGACAGTCCTACTCTGACTTCTGGGGTCACTGTGAGTCAGACCCGACTCGACGGCACTGGGTTTGGTTTTTGGTTTTTGCCTGTTATGCCCGCTCCCTCCTCCCCTCAAGGGTCCTAGTTTGTGTTTGCCACTGGAAAGCTCAGAGCAGTCTCCACTCAGGAGCTGAGTGTTGGGGGCGCTCCGTGTCATGGCAGCCTCACATGCACGGAGAAGGAAATGACACTGTACCGTCCCCGTGTTGTAGGTTAGACTGTTGTGATCCAGGTGGTTCCTATTGGCTGATTTTTGGAAGTAGACAACTAGGTCTTTCGTTCTGGTCGGTTTTAGCCTTGAAGCTCTGTTGGAAGTGTTTAGTATCCTAGCAACACGCAGGCATCCACTGACAGACGGCTGGCGCTGTGCCTGGGGTACCTTGGCCAGGAATTGAACCCAGGTTTTCCGCATGAAGGGTGAGAATTCCAGCACTGAATCACCACTGCCCCCAGCTTAACCTGCTTCGCTTCACATTTCCTAAACTTACCTGACCATAGAATTTTTTTCTTAAGGAATGCCTGTTAAATTCTTGGAGAACCAGTTTCTGCAAAACACGCTTTGGGGAACACTGGAATAAATGAATTGGTTGGCTGTTTAGTCTTACAGAATATGGACTGATTATGGAGAACCTCTCTGCAAAATCAGAAACGTCGGTGGCGTAGTAGTTAAAGAACTATGGCTGCTAACCAAAAGGTTGGTTAGCAAAAGTTGAAATCCACCAGGTGCTTCTTAGAAACTGGGGGGCAGTTCTGCTCTGTCCTGCTGGGTCTCTGTGAGTCAGAATGGACTGGACAACAAGTTTGATTTTCTATGCAAAGTAATAATTTTCATTTTAGAATAACTGATATTAAGCTGTTGTTATAATCAGTTAACACAGGGCTTTCCTTAACCAGTTGCCTTCAAGTCAGTTCCAACTCATGGTGACTGTACATGTGTCCCAGTAGAACTGTGCTCCAGGGTTTACAGTGGCTGATTTCTTGGCAACAGGTTGCCAGGTCTTTCTTCTTAGGTACCTCTGGGTGGATTCAAACCTGCAGCATTTCAGCAGCACAGCATATCAGCTATTTGCACCACTCAGGGACTCACTGGTCTAGGGTCCTAAAATCACAGTCTAAGCACGCGGAAGGATGCTTGTCCCTCGGCTCTCTAATGGATCACCCAAAAAGGATTTCAGACTGTGGGGATAATAAGTTACAAAAGAGGCCAATGTACTGTTTCCCCCAGTCTTTTTAACAAAAACAGTGGTGTATTTATTATAAACATTGTTTTGTGCTTTGCATTCTTTTACTTAATGTATCTTAGAGACCACTCCACATCAGCACATAGGAGCGTCTTCACTCTGGGGTATGTCTGCAGGGAATCTTGCTGTAGGGATGTGGTTTATTTCACCCGCTTTCCTGATGGGCACTGGGGTTGGTTCCCAGCCTTGCTATTACATCCTGTGCTGTAGACTAAATAACCTGAAGCCGACATCATTTCTTATGCAAGGATGTCTCATAGGGTTGATGACCTAGAAGGGCAGTGGTGGTGCAGTGCTGGAATTCTCACCTTCCATGCGGAGACCCAGGGTCCGTTCCTGGCCCGTGCACCTCCTGCACAGCCCACACTCAGCTGTTGTTGGGAGCTCGCGGGCAGCTGCAATGTTGAACAGACATCACTAGCGCTTCCGGGCTGGCAGATCAGGAAGAAAGGCCTGGCAATTGCCTTCCAGCACTCAGCCAATGAAAATCCTGTGAATCCGTGATCATGGGGATGGCACAAGGCCAGGCAGCACTTGGCTCCTTTGTGCATGGGGTCGCCATGAGTTGGGGTACCAACTCCAGGGCTGCTCACAACGAGATGACTGGAAGTGTAATTGCTGGGGCAAAGGGCAGGTCATTTTTGACGATCTTGTCCAGTTACCTTCATAGAGACTACACCACTCCCAACACTCAGAGACAGGGTCCGTGAGTGTCTGTCACCTCACTGCTTTCCAGTGATGCTGTTTGGTCTGTGCAGCTGGGAGGTGGAAAAGGACCTCTCTGTGTCACTTGACTTTCATTCCCTTTGTGACGAGTGTGTCTTCAGCACCTTTCATCTGTCTAAGAGACATTAGTCTTTCCTCTTAGCTCTGCCCATCTTTGCCTGTTGTCTGCTGAGTTCTGGTCTTTCTGTATGCTGAGAGAATTAACCGTATGCTTGGCATATGGACAGTAGATATTTTCCCGGTTATCTTTTGACTTTGCTTATGGTGTGTTTTGGCCATGTAAAGTTTTTCAAGCTTTAAAGCAGTTGAATTTATATTATTTTGGTTTCCACTCTGAGATGATAATAGAATTCTGTCATTGTTTCTTCTACAGTATTTATGGAATATCTATATATTAAAGGTAGTCATAACATAATTAGATAAAATATAAATAAAATATGTGATATCAGCATGTAAATAAATACTAAATGCAAATTATAAAAGTGGTTAAATGGATCCTATTTTGTATGAATATATAAATCATATAGTTATTAAAATATACATTTAAGATGTATAATATTCCATGTGTACATTTAAATACTGTTCCCTTTAGAATATGTCTCTGTGTAAAGATGAATTATAACTTGATCTTTTCCCACAAGTGATCCATATTTACTGAATTCCTGTCTTTGGAGCTATTCGTGGACTTCCTGCTCTATGCTGTGTCTCTCCCTCTGTAGTCAGGTACAAGTGTTTTACTTATTATAGTTTTGTGTATAATACATCTGTATATACTTATTGAAATACATTTTGATTTCTGCAGCTTTAATATCCAGTACAGCTAGACTTCCTTTGTAGATTTTTTTTCTGGCTATGCCTCATGTTTATTTTTCCTTACAAGCTTTAGAATCAGCTGTGTTCTAAATTTATTTATTGCTGCCTTCTGGGATTCACATTAGATTTATAGGATAACTTAAGGGAAATGGCATTTTTATGCTGTGGAATTTTTCTAGCTCCCCCAAACCAAAGCCATTGCCATCAAGTTGGAGTCTGACTCATAGCAGCCCTATATAGGACAGAATAGAACGGCTCCCATAGGGTTTCCAAGGCCGTAATCTGTATGGAAGCAGACTGCCTCATCTTTCTCCCATAGAATGGCTGGGGGGTTTGAACTGCTGACCTTTTGGTTTGCAGCCAAGGGCTTAACCATTGTACCACCAGGGCCACATTCGGAAATAAAGTAAGTGACTGTCACAGCCCTTCCAGGCTGGAGTCAGTGAGATAAACAGCTGGGTAAACACACTCCAAGGAGACTGACCAGGCATGGAGAGGCAATCAGAAGCTATCAGGAACTCCTCCGCCCCAGCCTGCCATCAGCCAGACATTCCAATCTCCAAGAGACTGTCTGTGCTCTGAGATAGCAGGGTAAGATCTCCAAGAGACTATCTTTGCTCTGAGATAATGGAAGAAACAAAGCTGGAAGACTCATTACAGTGTAAGGAAGTGCAGACTTTGTACCTGGGCCAGAACAACTGGGAAACCCACCAGGAGAGGAAGGGGTGAGTCTTGTATGTACAGGCATATTGTTCAAGCCTGTCCCCTGAAACTGTCCCCAAGGTCTGGCTGGCCTTCTCACCCTCACCACTACCAAAATTCTCTTATAGAGCTGGAAAGCAAAAAAATGAACATGAGGAAAAATGTTCCCAAAAGCCCAGAGTCCCCCACAGAAACATCATTTTAAAACCTACAGAAAGAACTACACCTCCAGACCTTTCTTTCCTCAGCCCCATCCTCATAACAACGTTTAGAGAGGCCCTGGCCCTGGAAGGCACACCTGGGGCTTTGCTGCCGGTCACACAGGAGACCCCGGGGGTTGGCAGTGTCAGAGCTCAGCCTGTCAGGCCCAGCCTGAACTAGCTGGCCTGGCTTCCTTCAGACCAGGGTGCGCCTGGCCCACACAGGCTTTGATGGGAGGAGACGCCGTTGCCTTCGGCAAGGACACCTCTGCAGGAGCAAGTCAGTGCAGACTTCAACACAAGAGGTTTCTTTAGGGAAAGTGGATTCCAGCAGTGAAGGGGTAATTGAGGACCTGAACCCTCAGCCAGGGAGAGAGGGACTAAGTAAGGGCGACAGCTGATGAGGAGGACATAGAACAGATTTCTGAGTGGGAAGAAGACCCTCGTGGGCCCAAGTGTCACTGGCTGAGGTGGCAGGAAGTTGGTGAGAAAATACCATGCACCCCAGAGGCTGAAACATCATCAAGTCTCCTCTCAAGGGCAAAATACCCTAGTTAATGTCCCGTCAAGTGAATTGGAAACAGTTACCAGCCTATTTCTCATGGAAGCCAATTAAGGTTAGAGATTAAAAACATGTGCATTGTCACTGATTAACTGGGACTTTTGGGTAAGCCATTCTACCTCTTAAACTTTAGCTTCCTCAACTATGAAATGGGGTGACAGTAGCATCCACCCTGAATTGTGTCGTGACCGTGAATGAAGTAGCTCACACATCCCCCTAAAGCCCTTAGCACGGGGCCCGGCAGGAAGCCTTTATGAATGTAAAGAATCAGTTCTTGTTACTGAGAATGCTTAAGCTGTTGTTAGTGAGAAACATATGTGCAAATGTTAAATAAAAGCGATTGCCAGAGTGAGCTCACTTCCTGAATGATTTTGCTGGTGGAGTGAGGAAGAGGATTAAGGAATGAGAACAATCAGATAGATTTCAAAGGCTTCCAAGTTGACTCCAAATTTTGGAAAACTGATGAAAAACTGGCAGAGTCTGCAAAAATGCATGTGCACAGTGGCCATTCCAGAAAGAGTTCCACAATTTCTGTGAAGAGGAGACTAGGTGCTGACATCAGTGCTAGCTTTCGAAGGGGAGTATTTTAAGCGTGACTGTAGTCATACTCAGCAGTGAGGTCTGGCGCATTTAGAAAAATCACGTTTGGGGACTTGATTGTCAGACCTTGTTTAAACTGTCTGACCTTTAGCTTCTTCATTACCAAAAAAAGAAGTAATAGCAACAATAATCAACTTACAAGGTATCTGTGAGGATCAGGTAAGATCTGTAAAATAATCTTTGCAAACTGCAAAGTATTATATAAATGTTGGCTACTTAGGAGTGTTTTTGTCTCATAATTGGAAAGTGCCGGGCCTTCAGGCTGGGAGTCCGGGTTCTGATTCTGGTTCGACTCCTTCCTAGACGCGAGTCACCCTCCCAGGCTGTCAGAACCACAGCTTTACCATCTAGGAAACATCTAGGCTATGAATTCTTCTAACTGCTGGGGATCTTTTTAGTAAGCCAGTCCTTGCAGAGGGCAGGGGGAGATGGAGCCTTGTCCCTGGTGGGTCAGCAGGAGAATGCATCCGAGATGTGGAGGACAGGCGGGAAGCCTGCAAGCATGATGTCTGATCGTGGGGCTGCAGCAGTAGTCCGAGGACTGGTGGTGGGCGGTCACTGGAGCTCAGTGCATGGTCAGCACCGACTGGGGTGCGTGCGCCACCAAATAAATAGCACCAAAACCACAAGCGAAAGCTTCATGCGTCTGTTACAGTCATTGTCCTGTAAATAACCATGCAGTTGGCTGTGAGCTGAGGCTATGAAAGCAGTGGGCCCAGCAGGTCCTGCAGACACACACCTGTGGCGTGCCTACGCGCACATGCACACACACACCCACACACAGTATAAAAGCATTGACTGACACTCAGAACAGACGATGTTAAGGTGGCTGACCCTTGACCCAGAGCCAGGAAGATGCTGGGGAATTTGATGGAAGATACAGAGAAAGCATGGGTGTGACCGGCTCCAGGACTTCTGTGGCTGCAATCCCACCCTGGGGCCCACTTTATCCCCAAGGCTTTGCTGCCTCTGTATGTTGACAGGGTCAGATGGAAGCATTTTTCAAGATCCCTGGAAAATCCCTAATAAACTCATGAAAAATAAGAGTCAGACCTCCCAGGACCCTAAAAAAGGAATAAAGTCAGGAGAAGACAGGATATCAGAGGCAGAGGAATAGATTGGAAAGGAGGGTGTCATGACCCAGATACGCAGTGACACAGTCCTCGAGGATGGACAGTCGTGTGAAGCTGAGTGAGAGTAATAGGTACCCAAAAAGCACCTGAAAGGTCCATAACTGAAAGTCCAAAGTCGCTTCAGGCACAGCTTTATCCAGAGAGCCCAGCAGTGTCACTGGGACCTGGTGCCTGTCTGTCCACCTCTCAGCTGACTCCCTGTCACAGAAGCAAGATGGCTTCTGCAACAACTCACCACGCATTTCTGCAAACTCAAGGTACCCATCCAATTCCCCAGGAACCGCAGTGAGACTTGCTGCACCTCATGGGCTCAAGGGGGACCAAGCACATTCCTCCAGCCAGTCGCCAGCTCCAAGGACAGTGATGTGCAGACTGGCTTGGGCCCCGTCTTAGCTTGGGGTATGGCCAACCCATGGAAGTATCACAGTTCAAGAACTCATGATCATGGCATATTAGGGATGTCAGGGTCATCCAGAGGAAAGCAAGTGGTTGCTGCAAGAAAAACCACAGGTGAATCTGCAGGACCTCAACTTAAGAGCAAAGAACTTGCAACAGGAGTACCTTCTTTGGAGCAGGAGTACCTGCTCCATCAAGGAGTAATAACTGCAAGTTTCTTGCTGAAAATGCAAGCCCATTCCCATAGGGTCACCTCCCATCATAGTGACCCTGTGTAGAATTGCCCCATGTGGTTTCTGATCTTTTTGGAAGTAGACTGCCACATCTTTCTGCTGTCGACTGATGGGTGGGTTCAAACTGCAGACCCTTCAAACAGCAGCTGAGCCACAAAGTGGCGGGGGCAGGCGGGGGGGGGGGGGTGTGTGTGTGTGTGTCTCGTTTCGCTCTCCGTGGTCCTGAAATACATACTTAGCTCAGGCTGGTGATTGTTATTGACAGGCCTCCAGAGAGCCATCACAGTGCTTTCTGAGTGTTAACGGAACACTTGTGTTCCAGAACTCTGAGGATGCTAAGTGGCCAGCCAGTTACTGAGCTCACTGAATTTCTAATAATGCTTTTTGTTACATATAATAACATTAATAGTTTGGGCATTTTTAATAGACTTGCCAATTAGCCAAAGCAAATCAAACTGAACATTTGAAGTGACCCATGGCTTATTTCCTGTTACTGTTACAGGAAATCATAGGCAAGTGTGACATTCCTAAAGAGGAGTGGACTTCTCTTCCTCTTTCCCAGTCCCCTGGAAAGGAGCCTTTTGTTGGTGTTTAGTGTGAGTGTGCCCCACCCCCAGGCCATCTTATATTGGTGCCTTCTCACCTCTAGCCAGGGATCCCTGCCTTGGGTTATTTGCTGAGTACCTGCTGTGGGCCCACATGGGCATTATACACACTGGCTCTGGGTCCCACACACCTGATCCACATTCCAGAGAGGCCTAGAACTCCAGCCCCGCCCTCTGTGCTTGGCTGCCCCATCCTGCCCACAACCCCCATGGTGCCCACACCCGGAAGTGGTCTCGGCAGACATGCCCTGGCCTTCCCTCACGTGAACCTGGAGGTGCCCAGCCTTGCCCACCTGTCTGACTCATGGAGCACCCGCATGCATGTGCCATCCCCCCTACCACTGTCCCGCCCCTCAGCATCCTTCCCATCTCCCTTTTCCCTGGGACCTTCATCCTCACCGTGGACTGCTGGACCACTTCCCATCTCTCAGGATGTTTTGTTGTCTCCGTCTTTCTCAGCACTCACCTGTAAGCCCTCTTTTCTCAGAGCGCGTCGTGATGGGTTCAAATCACTCGCCCCGCAGACACCCACTGATGCGCGTGTTCTGTGTCAGGCACCACGTTGGTCTCTGGGGACATGGCCCCACCATCACAGAGTTCTGGTCTTTGAGGAAATGAATTCTTCCACCTCCACCCAACCATAAACCACTTGCCATCAATTCAACTCATGGGGACCCTGTGTGTGACAGAATAGAACTGCCCATTTGGGTTTTGAGTGGCTGGTTTTTGGAAATAGACTGCCAAGGCTTTCTTCCAAGGCACCTCTAGGTGGACTGAAATCTCTAGCCTTGCAGCTGGCAACCGGGGACTCCCAACCACAACAAAACATGTCTTCCTTAGCACTCCCCTCAACATGTCACCCAAGCCCTCCCACCTAAGCCTAAGGTGAGACCTGCCTGAACCATTGAGGTCTCTTCACTGTGCTCTCCGGCTCTGAGCTCCTGGAGGTGGGAGGACACTGCCAGCATCTTCCCCGGCTTCCAGTCCCTCTGATGAGGCTTCCTGCTGTGTGTCCACAGGTGACTGCTGGCTGCTGGCAGCCATTGCCTCCCTCACCCTGAATGAGGAGGTCCTGGCTCGGGTTGTCCCCCCGGACCAGAGTTTCCAGGACAACTATGCAGGCATCTTTCACTTCCAGGTAAGGTAGCTTCTCTGCAGGTGCTGGCTGCAGGCACAGGTGTCCTGGTTTGGCTGGGTTTCTTGGTCCCCACTGTTCGCAGACTCCCACAGAGGGCCCCGGGGGAGAACAGGGAGCCCCCTGAGCACCTCTGCCTGGGACCCAGTAAGGACGGCAGTGGGAAGCGTCTGTGGCCATTGCTAGGAGGAGGGGAGTGGAATGAATCCCCCAGTTTCGGAACGAGTTTAGTACTGGAGGTCTGAGACAGACCTCAGGTGTACCTCTCTATCTTGGCTTTGCTAAAACAAGAATGATAATTTAAAACCAGAAGACAGGGGGTCATAGAAACAGGGACACCTTCAGTGAGATAGAGTCCCGCAAGATACTCAGCAGTGGGCTACAGCACTGCATCCATGAAGATGGTGCAGGATTGGCATTTCCTGTTATACATCAGGTCGCTGTGAGTCAGGGCTGACTTTGCCCCAGCTAACAGGAGGGTGCTAGAAAGAAGGGTGCCAGTTAGGAGAGAATGACCAGCTTCATGTTGTGAGTTTCTTGGTGAGGAAGCGGCTGTGGTAGGAGAGTTAGAAGGAGCATCACCACCAGGATGGGCCTGAAGATGTAGGCTGCCCTGAGGGGTGGAGGGAGGCCCAGCTGCCTCGAGCTCCATTCCCCACCTCCCCTCACCCCCTGGTTCTGGCTGTGCAGCAAGTGGGTGGTGCTGAGGCTTCGGTCGGGTGCTGCTGGAGGCTCCTCCTCCAGCCCGTCTCCACCTCCTGCCCCCCTTCTTCCTGCAGTTCTGGCAGTACGGTGAATGGGTCGAGGTGGTAGTGGATGACAGGCTGCCCACCAAGGATGGGGAGCTGCTCTTCGTGCACTCGGCCGAGGGCAGCGAGTTCTGGAGTGCCCTGCTGGAGAAAGCCTATGCCAAGTAAGTGGCCGCGCCCCTGCCCACCCTCCCCCTGGCCCTGGAACAACAGAGAATGTTCAGGAACACTAGGAAAGGGTGTGCTACCCTACAGAAGGACTGCTTTGGCCAGAATCAGGCTGTCAGGGTAAGACAAGACATGCAAGGTGCCCGGGTCACATCACACCATGACCTGTGACAGCCTTTGTCATCTTTAACACAGGAACAAGGGAGGTTGTGGCTGTGCCGACTTTGAAAAGGTCATAGCCCAGTTTTCCACTAAAGGTGGCTAAGAGTCTTTGCCAGTGGGTGAAACCACCACTGCAGAAGTGCAAAACTTATGTCAGCTTGTCCAGGTTTAAGGCCCCTAGTGTGTAAAACAGTCTGTCTCGACCACTAATTGAGACGTTGGCCGCTGGAGACCATGCAAGTGGTGCTGTGGAATAAAGGCCTGGCGATCTGCTTCTGTGGAGGTTATATCTAGGACAGCCTGTGTGGCTTCTCTGTGACACACAAGGTCACAAGTCAGAATTGACTTCATGACAGTGAGTTTGGTGGGGGGTTTTGCCTAGAATATGTGGTGTCCCTGACAGAAATGGCTAGAGCCCTGGTGGGAGAGCTCAGCTGCAGACACAAGGGTCGGCAGTCTGAATCCATCAGCCGCCCCCTTAGAAACCCTATGGAGCAGTCCCACTCAGCCCTGTGGGGTCGCTATGGGTCAGAATTGACTCAACAGCAAGGGGTTTGGTTTTTGTTTTGATGGAAATGGCTCCCCCACACCCCTCCCAAGTGGCTTCCCCCTGGTTGCCCAGGGTCCAGCTTGTCTAGAGCTCAGAGCAGGGGTCAGGAGTCCCATGCCCAGCTGTGAGATCCTGGGACATGACGGATGGCGCCAGCTGTAGCACTATAGAAGACGCAGCCCTCACTTGGTGGTCGGAGTGTAAGCCCATGGTCACACTGTGCCTGCTTCTGTGGGAAACTGTCCTCGTTACTAGACTGCTGTGTCATTTTCAGCTCTCAGGCCAAATAGTTAGCTGACTTTCCCTTTCCTGCCAGGAAGCAGGAAGAATCCAGCTGCACACTTGTGAGGCTGGGGCAGAGAATCACCAAGATCTCTCCAACTCAAAGACTGAGATTTAAAACAAAAAAAAAGTCAAGTAGCAGGGAACTGGTTACTGTGGAGATGGTAACTCCCCTTCATGGGCACTCTGCCTTGGGCACAAAGCCCAGAGACTGAGCAGAGGGTCCCTGCAGTGTCACACTGACACACGTGTTGTCAAGAGGGGAACTCACTGAGAGGCAGTCTGTCTATGTGCCCATAGCAGCCTCTCCTCCCCTCTCATAGGATCAACGGGTGTTACGAGGCGCTCTCAGGGGGCGCCACCACTGAGGGCTTTGAGGACTTCACCGGCGGCATCGCTGAGTGGTATGAATTGAGGAAGGCCCCTCCCAACCTGTTCAAGATCATCCAGAAGGCTCTGGAGAAGGGCTCTCTCCTCGGCTGCTCCATCGACGTAAGTCCAGGCCTCCTTCCAGTCCCCTCACCCCGAGTCAGCACTGCAGGGAGGCTCCAGAGGCTGAGGAGAGACAGGCTGTCCCACCTCTGTCAGCCCTGTGACCCCCTGCCCACTGTCCCATTGTCATGATATCTCTATAACCGGAAAACCCAGTCGCAGCTGTGTGCTACCCACCACCACAAAGCCAGAAATAGAGACAGGGAGGGACTGTGCTTTATTCAGATGGCCGGCAATCTGAGAAGCTAGTGGGTTAGCACCCTGAAAACCTTCTCAACATCGCATCTCAAGCTAGAGGGTTTCACAGGAAGAAGGAGGAAGGGTTAAAGAAAAAAAGGGGGTGTTATTCAGGTGCCCAGGGGAAGTCATTAGTCACAAGGTTAGTTGTCCACGAACTGTGATAGTCCCTGGGCAGTGGTCTCAGGTCCCTGGGCAGGCGATGTCACCTGGGCGGTATCTTAATGTCTCATCTCAAGTCAGACCGTTGGGGGAGTGGCTGGGGGGTGGGGTGGTTAGAGGAACTGTGATGTTATCTGGACTCTGGGTTTCTCAGGTTCCTGGGCAAGGTGAGCGATGTTATCTGGGATTGAAAAACCCTCACAGTCTCTAGGTTAGTCATTGTAATTTTTCTAGATGGCGTGAGAAGTCAGACAAGAATTTTTAATCTGTAGTTTGTGCTTATCAGCCTTTCCATCTCGTCTGCCCACGTCACCCTGCTCAGTCTCCTGCAAGTAACTGCCCCTGACCACAGGTTCCCTGGATCCCTCTGCCCTCTGCCAGTCCTGCAGGAAGGACAGCTTGGGATGTCCTCCCCCATCTGTATGGCCTGCACGCGCACAGCCTTACCCTCGCCCTGTTCCAGGATTAATGGACAGAAGGACTTTAAAGGCACAGAAAGAAATCATGTCCTCATAATAGCTGTGCTGGCACACCCCACTGGGGCAGCGAGGGGGGCGCTGTGTCCTGACCCCCAAGGAACGTGAGGCACAAGCTGTTCCCAGTGCCCTGAGCCTTGTCCAGTCCAGGAACTGATGCCCACCAGGACAGAGCCTAGAAATTCTGGCTTTGGGGGTTGAGTCTCTGAGTTTTGTTGCAGACCGTGGCCTGGCAAAAGGCCCTTGTACTCTCAGTCCACCCTCCCAGACAAAACGGCAGCTCCTCCCGAAAGGGAGCAAAGAGTGGTCTGGTGGTGCTCTGGGATGAGACGCCCACCCTGAACTCAGGTCCCAAACAAAGAGCCGCCCTAGTGTGCACTGTGCTGCTGGGCTCACCCAGTCCCGGGAGCGTGGGGAGCTGGCCCTCGGGGCCACCCTCCAGTGCCCCGACCGCCGAGGGCCCCCCAGGTGTGATCGCACCTGTTGCACATTAATGACGGTGGGCGGGCGCAAGGCAGCGCCCCCCGGAGGCTGCGTGATGGCTTTGCGCCCGTGTTCACGGCGTTTCAGCGCCTGCAAGCTGCGGCAGCCTCTTCCCCTAGCCTCGTCACCCCCAGCATTTGAGGCGTTTAGGGGCGTCTGGGAGGGGGCAGCTGTGAAGGAGCCGGGGGGCGACGGCCCGAACGACTCCTCCCGTTTGCAGATCACCAGCGCCGCGGACTCGGAGGCCATCACCTTCCAGAAGCTGGTGAAGGGGCACGCGTACTCTGTGACCGGAGCCGAGGAGGTAACGCCGGCCGGGACGGGCAGGGGTCTTCCCTGCGTAACACGACGTCCCAAAGCACATCTCGGGCAGTGTTTGCCCAGCGCGGTGGCGCGGGGCCCGGCGGTACCGGTTCGAACCGGGCCCGGCGATCCCGGTGTTCCGGTCCGAACCGGGCCGATCAAGCGCGCGGCTGCCCCCTGGTGGCCGCAGAGTTCGCTGCGGGCTTCCACTTCGCTGAAGTTTGGCTTAGACTTACTGGTCTGGGCTAGTTAGTGAAAAGATACTTTACATCTGAACAAGGTTTTATGCTCCGTAAGGTTCTCTGATCTCAGAAAAGCGGTTGCCTCTAAACTCAGGCTGCCCCCTTTCAAAGCTGGTGCTGCCTCTTTGCCGCTGTGGGACTTTAGCAAATGTTCTGCCCCTTAGTTTCTTCAAGCTTAAAATTCAAGCAATGCGATATTCTTTGTGAGATGGTTAATGTCTGTCCAGTTCCTGCCCAGGGCCTGAGGGTTCTTGAAGCTGTGATTACTGTTTTTAATATTTTAATTATTCCGCAGTCCATGTTCAGTACTAATTACAAGGCCCGGGACAGATACCAGGTTTTCACCATGTCTAAACCAAAACAGCCCAAACCTGTTGCTGTTTAATCGATTCTGGCTTATAGTGACTGTATAGGACAGTCGCCTAGAGTTTACAAGGAGCACCTGGCGGATTCAAACTGCTGACCTTTTGGTTAGCAGCTGTAGCACGTAACCACTACACCACCACGGTTTTCTCCCCACATCCAGTGGGGTTTTTCTTTAGTTTTGTTAGATTTTTTGTGTTTTTATTTTTTGCTACAGCTTCATCTTCTGATTCTGAAAGAGCAAATGAAGGGACAGAGGCTAGTGACAGTGAGGTTTGTAGGAGTCGAGGACCAACCACTGGCTAATCTGGACAGGATTGAGCGAACCCTTTTACAGAGATCAATTGATACCAAATTAGTAGGTGGCCTCTGTCCTGGCCACTAAAAAAAAATTTACCATCTACACACCTGCCGGCAGGAGAGCTTTTGAGCTGTGAATTAAATAAGCCTAGAGTCTTTTTCATTAAATCATCAGAGGTGATGGTATTGCTATTGCCTGCCTCTCAAAGCCTCCGTGGGAGTGAGATGTGGCTTTTGCTTCCTAAAGATTACAACCTCAGAAACCCGCTGGGGCAATTCTTCTCTGTCCCATGGTGTTGCCTAGAGTCAGAACTGAAGGGTTTGGGCTTGGGCTCTTTCTTGAAAGAGGAAAGAAAAGTTGATTAGTGGCTTCCAGTGGAAAAAAATAGGCCAGCGTAGCAGCAGGCAGGATTAATTTGGGTTCAGAAACTTTCGATTCCTGGATTAGGAAAGTCTCTTGAATTAAAAGTAAAAAAGAACACTAAATAACATCATCTAACATATTGTCCCACTTTAAATTTTCTCCTTTGTCCCAAAATGTCCGTTTTAGCACACCCAGACCCAAAATTCAACCAAGATTCACGTGCTGTCTTTAGCGCCTAACACCAGTGTCTTCCCCCACCCCCATTGTTTTGTTGTGGTAGAAATGCATACAACAAGACTTTTGACAAGTCAGCATTTTCTCCCTGTACAATTAAGTGACAGGAATTGCGTTCATCCTGTGTGGCCGTCACCCCTGCCTGTCATCCCCTGTTAAGGGAAACAGTGTCCTCTGAGCAGTGATTCCTCTGCACCCCACCACTAATAACGTGGGCTTCTTACACCCTTACCTATTCTAGATACTTCCTACTGGGATCGTACGATTTTTGCCCTTTGGTGGCTGACTTCTTTCCCTCAGCATTGTGTTTTCAGGGTTCATTCGTGTTGTGACGTCCGTTGGGATGTGACATCGTCTGCTCGTGCACATCTGTGGATGTAGTCATCCATCGATGCACATTTCCGTCATTCCCATCTCTTGGTGACTTGGGCAGTGCTGGTTACTGGTATAACTTTTAATAAGTGGTCAGACTTCTCTGAACTCTTGTGACCAAGTCCATTTTACTGTATTCAGTTCAACTAAGGTTCCCAGAGTTCAGGTCCCAAAGATGAATCTAGAACAAGCATTTCTGTGCCTCAGACTCCAGACAGAGGTGAAAAAGCCACAAGCTACATTCAGGCCACTCTAAGTCCACCTTCTGAAGCTGGGCTGCAGTGAGTGGCCTGGAAGTCAACCCCACTCCCAGGGCATGCCCAAGTGGGCCTTGGGCCTGAGTCGGTCCAGGACCTCTCAGCCCTCTTTCATCCCATCCTGTAGGTGGAAAGCAGTGGAAGTCTGCAGAAACTGATCCGCATCCGGAACCCCTGGGGGGAAGTGGAGTGGACCGGGAAGTGGAATGACAAGTGAGAGGTTTGGGCAGGGTGGGGGCCAGGGAGGAAGTGCCCGAGAGAGCTGCAGGGGCGCGCTCTGCCTGGGAGGCTCTGGCAAGCAACGAGGGGGAGACACATGTGATGTGCAGCGGAACAGGCACCTGGAGTCCCAGGCCATGCTAGCAGGGTGCATCGGGCAGGCAGCACCCGCTGATGAGGCCTCTTGACCAGTCAGAGTGCTCTTGGAGTCCCTGGGTGGTTTAACATACTTGGCCGCCAGCCAAAAGGTCGGCAGTTTGAGTCCACCCAGAGGCACCACAGAAGGAAGGCCTAGGGGCCCACTTCTGAGAAATCAGCCACTGAAAACTGTCATGGAGCACAGCTCTGCTGTGAGACACCTGGGGTCGCTGCGAGTCAGCCTTGACTCGGCAGTGCCTGAGCCAGGGTACAGCATCCAGCAGCCAGGGGCCGTATTACAAGGCCCGGTGCGCTCCTGGTTCCTCCCTTCTGTGGGGCCTTTAGCTAACCTCCCACCCACCATAAACACTTGTTCTGTTCTAGGGACATGAACTTCTGTGCTAGAGACCCGAGGAAAGCTCCTCTGTTGCTCTCTGGAATTAACTAGAAGGCCTGTTACACCTCTAGCTATTTGGGGTGCTATCTCATTTGGAAGAAGCCCTGGTGGCACAGAGGTTAAGCACTCAGCTGCTGACTGAAAGCTCAGTGGTTGGAATCCACTAGCTGCTCTGGGGGAGAAAGATGTGGCAGTCTGCTTCTGTAAAGATTTACAGCCTTGGAAACCCTATAGGGCAGTTCTACCTTGTCCTATGGGGTCACTAGGCATTGGAATTGACTCAGTGGCACACAACAAGAAGAACCTCTCATCTGAGCTTCTCGCATCCATGGCTTCCCTCCTGCTCCTGCTCCTCCTCCTCCACAGCCAGTACCCATGGTTCTCTCCTGGCAGATTCCCAGCAGCCTCTGCTACAGCCTGCCAGCACCCACAGTTCTTCCCTGGCCCACTCCCACCAGCCTTTGTTATGATAGACACACCCACCAGCACCCACATTTCTTCCCTGGCCCACTCCCAGCAGCCTCTGCTACAGCAGAGATACCCGCCAGTACCCACGATGGTTCTTCCCTGGCCCACTCCCAGCAGCCTCTGCTATGGCAGAAACACCTCACTGGGCTTCGGACCATCTCTTTGAGATGCTTCTCAGCAGATTTTCAGTTGTCTCTGAAAAGGTGACCAGGCCTGTCTCAGCGAGTCATCTCTGTCCCAGAAGGGTTGTGCTCATTCTCTAGTCTCTGCCCTGTCACCACCTCCCAGGGTGAACCATCCTCTGGCCTTCTTGCCCTGAGGAGCTTAGCCACATGGTGCTCCCTGCCCCCTTTCTGTGCCTGGGCCCTCAGAGGTGACAGGGGTATCCTAACTCTCAGCTCTGAGGAGCCTTGGGGGAGGTGTCCCCCGATACCCCTTTCTCATACCTCCCCACCACTTTGCCTTCCAGCTGCCCAAACTGGAACACAGTAGACCCAGAGGTGAGAGAGAGGCTGATGGAACGGCACGAAGATGGAGAATTCTGGTGAGATTCAGTAGAGGCTTCTGGAGAGGGTGTTTTCAACTAGACAGTTGTTCAGAGAGCCGTGTGAACTTGAGTGAGATTAGCATGTTGAGGGCAGAGGCCGTGACCTGGGTGTATGTGTATGCATGTGTATGTGTGGATATGGTGTGGGTCGGGGGAGTGGTGTATGTGTTCACGCCTTTAATTCCTTCCAGTGAGTCACTGGAGGGTCCTAAACAAAAAGTCGCTAAATGTAACTGTCCTCGGTGTGTCCATCTGGGGACAGCCTAGCAGCGTCAGCCAGGAGGCCGAGAGGACCCCATGGGTGCATGTTCAGATTCCAGGAGAAAACAAGGGGCAAGATGGGGTCTTTCTCCCAGCCTGTCCCTGGAGCACCCCACCCCTTAAGAAGCCAGTCCCTGAGTGAGCACTGATGTACCTGTGTATCTGCATAGGTGTCTGTCACCATGAGTAACATCCACGTCTGAGCAGGCACCACAGTCACCACGTATGTCTCCACGGGGTCACCTGTGTGCTCCCAGCTCCCTTCCTTGCAGGCCAGAGCTTTGAGTTTCCAAGAGGTCTGAGTAACTTGTCCCGAGTCCCCGAGCTAGGAAGGGGCAGCCCCAGGGCTGGAACTTGGGTCTCCTGATGTGAGACCTGGTGTCCATCGGGCATCCTGGCCACCCCGCCTGGCCTCTGGTAGAAAGTCAAGGCTTCTCAGTGTGTCCTCGTGTAAGCCGGGGACGCCCCCCGTCTCCGCTTTCTCCAGGATGTCCTTCGGTGACTTCCTGAGGCACTACTCCCGCCTGGAGATCTGCAACCTGACCCCAGACACCCTCACCAGTGATTCCTACAAGAAGTGGAAGCTGACCAAGATGGACGGGAACTGGCGGCGAGGCTCCACCGCGGGCGGCTGCCGGAACTACCCGAGTAAGGCCGCCGGGCCCGGCGCAGGGGCTGCAGCTCTCACGGCCCGCTGTTTCCCTTGTGCTGGCGCGGCCTCCGCACCTTCTGTGTCTTCTCAGCTCCTTCACCTGCAGCGTTCACTTGCCCCTCCCCTCCCTGCCCAACCCCCAGCAGAACTTGGCTCTTTCTGGAACATTCTGTTCAGGTACTAGTGTCCTCTGGGCCCTCTGAGGTGTCACTTCACCTGCCCAGGAGCCACTTCAGGCACCGTGAGCCGGGCAGCCCAGCCTGCACCCCTGGGGCCCATGCACACTGTTGACAGATCCCCTGTTCTTGAGACAGGCGCCCCTGTTGATTCCTTGACCCTTCTCCCTTGCCAGCTCAGGCTCCCTCAGGGTTGTTCTAGTCATCTAGTGCTGCTCTGACAAAAATGCCACAAAGCAGATGGCTTTAAATGTTTATTCTTACACAGACCAGTAGGCTGTAAGGCCAAATTCAGGGTGTTGCTCCAGGGAAAGTCTTTCCCTGTCAGCTGAAAAGAAAAGTCCTCGTGATGCGTCCGTCTTTGGTCAGGGAGCATCTTGGCGCACGAACCTCAGGTCTGAAGGACATGCTCTTCTCCTGGTGCTGCTTTCCTGAGGGTGTGAGGTCCCCACTGTCTGCTTGCTTCCTTTTCCTTTTATCTCTTGTTGGGTGAAAGGAGAAAAGGGGGTGCAAGCCACACACCAGGGAAACTCCCTTAGCAAGGGTGTTGCAGTCCCACCCTAAACCTCTTTTAAGGTAACCACTTGTCCGCCACAGGCAGAGACTAGGGTGTACAGCACAGGAAAATCACAAAATATTGGGAATGACGGCCCAGTCAAATGACTGCACACATTTTTGGGGGAACACAACTCCATCCACGACAGAGTCTTAGCTGCCAGGTATGGAGCGCCCCTAGGACCTCTCCTCAGTGCCTCAGCATACCATTCCATTTTCTCCCCACAGCCCCTTTCTGAGTAGCCTCTTATTTATCCCCTCCTTCTTTAAAGAGGACGGAACTGAGGCTTGAAGAGGCTAAGTGACCTGGCCAAGGCCTCACACTTAGTAAGCTAGGATTTGAACCCAACCGGTCTGACTGGAGTACACTCTGCAAAGTGCTGTGACGGGCGGGTCATGTACAGATTGTTAGCAGTGAAGAGACAGAGGCTTTAAGAGAGTGACCTGATCCACAGAGCGAGCAGTCCACTGGGGCCAGCTGGCTGGTGCCTCGAGGTCTGGTGTTCTCACTCGTGCACCTCAAGTAGAGCGCCACCAGGTGGTGGTTTCCGAGGTGCTGAGAAGGCCCTCTGCACCCACCACTGCAGGCCTCCTCCTGTGCCTGCTAAGTCCAGGGCCGGCACAGTCTTGTAAGGGCCAGGTGGTAAATATTTTCAGCTTTGGCAGCCGCTCTGTCTCTCCCACAGCTGCCGGCCACCGTTCCGTCTTTACCACAGCCTCTCAGCGCAGCTCTCGTAGCCTGACAGCGGCCGCAGACAATGGGTACGCCAGTGTCTGGGGCCGGGTTCAGTAACATTTATGTACAAGAAACAGGCAGCAGTCTGTAGGCTGTGGTCGGCCAGCGCCAGAGACGGACAACTCCTCACTGACAGTTTCATCCCGCTGGGTGAGGGGAGGTCCTCCCCATCCTCACCCCCGAGCATGAATGAATCCCACATCCTTCTGGAAATAAGCTTTGGAAGTGGGGAGGGCAGAGACCCCAGGAGGGTGGTCCCGGAGAGGACCAAGCAAACCAGAGACCCTCTGAGTTCACAGAGGGTCTGCTGTCATGGGGAGAGCCACCTCGGGCCACACTGACCCTGCTGGGCTCGGACTTTCCTGCCAGAGCCCCGTGTGAGGGGACGTTACCACTAGGGGGAGCCGCAGCTCAGTTGAAGGAAATCGGGCGCCTTCCAGGATGACACTGACAGTCCCCAAGACGGGTCAGCCTGAAACCAAGAGAGGATGGGGGGGCGCTCTACTTCAGGCCCCTGTGAGACTCAGGCAAGCACGCTGTCTCCTCAGCCCACCCAGACGGGGCTGTCAGCCAGTGCCCACTGTGACTGCTCCCACCATCACCTCTCATCTTCTGTCTCCTTCCAGGGGACTCTAGCCATGGGGGACAGAGCCCCTCAGAGCTCCCCTCCCCCACACGGAGGCTGAGGCCACCTCTGCCCTCTCGGGGCTATGTGCCCACCTGTGGCTGAGCTGAGCCCTTCTCTGTCCCCCACACGGAGGCTGAGGCCACCTTTGCCCACTCAGGGCTGTCCGCCTGCCTGTAGCTGAGCTGGACCCCTCTCTGGCTGTAGACACTTTCTGGATGAACCCTCAGTACGTGATCAAGCTGGAGGAGGAAGACGAGGATGACGAGGATGGCGAGAGCGGCTGCACCTTCCTGGTGGGCCTGATCCAGAAGCACCGGCGGCGGCAGAGGAAGATGGGCGAGGACATGCACACCATCGGCTTTGGCATCTATGAGGTAGGCGCTTTGCTTTCCCTGCCACCATTGCTCCTTCCAGGACCTGCGCGGAGGATGGCCCCAGAGGCACAGCCAGGGCACAGGGAGCCTGGCCCAGGGAAAAAGAGCCACGGCCTGGCCTGGGGCGGGCGGGGCCACGGCCTGAGTTGACCGCCAGCTCCTAGTGACAAAGGAGCAAAATGCTGCCTAGTCCTGTGCCACCCTATGATTGATTGTGGATGAGACCACTGATGCATAGGGTTTTCATCGGCTGGTCTTTGGAAATAGATTGCCAGGCCTTTCTTCCTAGTCTGTGGTGAGCTGGAGGTACTGCTCAGACCTCTTCAGCATCACAGTGACACACAAGCCTCCACCAACAGATGTCCCGGGAGTTAGACTCTTTAGAATGGCCTCCGTGTGTACCTCACAGCCACAGCCCTGGCCGTCGGGCCTACCCACCAGTCTCCAAGAAGCAGAGACCTAAGCTGAGAACAGAGTGTTCTGGACCATGGCAGGGACTGTTGTGGGGACAGGAACTGAGCCAGCAGGTCCAGTGGGTCTGGGCCAGCAGAGCTATTGGCCTGGAAGGTGGCAAGCTTGGGAAAGAAGGGGACAATTGATGGTTGTGCTTCCGCCAGGCCCCACTGGCCAGGGTCCCAGCCCCGCACAGACAGGTTGTCTGCCCGAAGGTCGCTGTCGTTGGTCCCTCAGGCTGAGGCCGGGCAGAGAGAACTGACCGCCATCTAGGGCCCTGCACTGCCCCACTGCCTCTGCAGAACAGAGACCAGCTGGAGGGGTGGGTGCTGGTTTGATGGGTGGCTCTCCCCAGCCCCACCTGCAGTGAGGTCACGCCAGCAGCCTGTGAACTGCCGTGGTGGAATATTTACATCACAGAAAATGGGGACACGACCGATCAGGCCTCCTGCCCACCAGAGTGCCGTCTGCACACACCATCACGGGAAGTGCCATAGCTGTTCACCCACCTGAGGAAGCGGGTTAGCCCAGCACCCACAGTGCTGAAAAGGCACCTAATTCCAAAACCCTCAGTCCCAGAGACAGGTGCTGAGGACATGAGACCTGAGACACACTGGCCGCAAGGAAAATGCCGATTCAGATGTGAGGCATCTCGCCTGCCCCAACCCCACATGCCTGCGGCTTGAAGCCCAGTCACAGACTCTGAGCTTGGAAAGACTTGTGACATTTGGTCCCATTTTAGAGATAAGGAATCCGAGGCCAGAGAGGAGGCGATTTGCTGCAGGAAATACAGGTTGGGTGGGCAGACAGAGGCCTAGACCTGCCTCACCTGCTGTCTCCTCTCCACATGCCTCCCCCTGGCCTCTGACTAGGTGCCCCCCCCCGGGTGGGGACAGCATGGGGGACTCTGCCACAGCTGCTGGCTGATCTTGACGAGTCACTTCATCTCTTCCTCTGCTGAATTCTTTATAAATTGAGGGTGGTGGTAAGGAAGGACCTCTCAACAGTATTACCAGGTACCAGGTATCACCACCGGGTCCTCAGTGTCACCTCTGTGTCCACAGTATCACCACTGGGTCCACAGTCTCACTGTCTGAGTTTCTTTAAACAGTCCCTATGCTACTTTGATTAAGTTACAGGGAGAAGGTGATCGCAGGAGAGACAGTGGAGGTGATGACATCTTTGAGTCAATCATTATTCTCCTTTATCCTGGCAGGTTCCAGAGGAGGTACGTCGGACCCACGTCGGACCCTGTCCCTGGGGGCTCAGGTCCAGCAGCCAATGAGAGACTCAGGAAGCTCGGACAGGGCTGGTGGCCATGAAGGAAGAGGCTTGACCCCCTGGGGCCCCGGTGAGGTTGTTCAGATCCAGCTGATCTGAGGCCCAGCACCTGGGAGAGCCCACATGTGGTGTTGGGCCAGGTAGACAGCCTGTGGTCCCAGGACTAAGAGGCTTCCTGCTGAGTCCTGCGTGGCTCTTAAAATGAGCCTAAAGGGAATTGATGAACCAGCAGGCTGGGTTGCACGCCAGTGTGGGAGTCAAGGGAAAGAGGCCTGGACCCACTTCATCCCCAGCTCTTCCACTTCTAGGCTGTGTGTCCTCAGGCCCAGGTTACGTGTCCTGTCTGGGTTTTAGTTTCTTTTCCAGTGAAACTGGGCAGTCATCCTGCTTCATCAGATTATTGTGGGGATTAAATAAACCATGTTAGAGTCAGTAGGTCCACAGAGCCCTGGTTGCTTAGTGGTTAGTGCTCAGCTGCTAACCAAAAGGCTGACTGTTTGAATCTACCAGCTGCTCCTTGGAAACCCTCTGGGACAGTTCTACTCTGTCCTGTAGGGTCACTATGAGTCAGAATAGACTCAGAAGCAACAGGTTGGGTTTGTGCAGCTTTGATATTAGACCAGCTCTGACCCAGCCTTCATCACCATAGTCCTTTGAGCTCAGCACATGCAGATGGCACTTCCTCCCTCTCTGTCCTTTCACCAGCTAGCTGGACAGACCAGCGTCCACCTCAGCAAGAACTTCTTCCTGACGCACCGAGCCCGGGAGCGGTCCGACACCTTCATCAACCTCCGGGAGGTGCTCAATCGCTTCAAGCTGCCGCCAGGGGAGTACATCCTGGTGCCCTCCACCTTCGAGCCCAACAAGGACGGGGACTTCTGCATCCGGGTCTTCTCTGAGAAGAAAGCCGACTACCAGTAGGTGGCGCTGTCCCCACTCACGCCCCTCGCTGCTGGTTCCTTCCTCTGTCTATATCCCCTGTCACACTCTGGTGTTCCTGTTTTCATCCATCGTCCCCACCTGCTTCCGAGGGTGAGTGTGGGGATTTGGTGTTGAAGGGTTTTTAGTGTCACACTCTGGAAAGCGCAGAAAAAAGCCATTCAGGAATTTTTTCTTATTGGAAAGGCATCATTGGCCCACTCTAGGGTGAAGTGTAGAACCTGATGTCACCGCGGTGTCTCTGAATTTTCATTCTGATGACTTCTGTTATAGACTCACTGTGGAGCTCGGCTGCTAACCAGAAAGTCAGTAGTTCCGATCCACCAGCTGCCCCTTGGAAATCCCATGGGGGCAGTTCTACTCCATCCTGTTGGGTCCCTGTGAGTCAGAATTGACTCGACAGCAGTGGGGTTCAGTTTTCGTGGTTTTGGTATCAGACTAGCTATGAACCTGGTCCTACTGTCTGGAGAAAGCAGACAGTGCTGGCGTGATCCTTGGTCTCCCAGGTCACTGGCCTCTGAGAACCAGCAAGGATATAGGTGACAATCTCAGTCTGTCTGCAGAACCTCTCCCTGCTACAGTCGTTAAGGCTCCAGGTCCCTTCCTTCCTCTTTGGACCCCAGCTGCCTGGGAACGTTTCTGGCAGGTGTCCCAGCTTCCTGCACTCTCAGCACAGCTTTTGCTCCTTTGCTGGTGGCCTCAGTTCACAGCTGCTCCTGCCTCAAGCGTGGACATTCAGCTGGGCACTTGACTCCAAGAGACAGAGTCCACTTTGACCAACTCTAACCAAAGAAAATGCCCCGAAAGGCTGTTGGGGACCCCAGAACTGAAGGGGGCCAGGATAGCAAAGGGCAGGAACCGAGGAACTGCAGGAGGCCTAGGTGTGGGAAGCAGGAAGTGTAGCGGCTGCCGTGCCCTCTCCATGGGGGCGGTGGGGGCTCAGTGATAGAAGTCTTGCCTTCCACGCAGGAGACCCAGGTTCGTTTCCCAGCCAGGACACCTCAGTTGAGGACACCCCCATCTGTCAGTGGAGAGTTGTATGCTGCTATGACACTGAACAGGTTTCCGTGGGGCTTCCAGACTAAGACAGATGAAGAAGAAAGGCCTGGCGGTCACCTTGTAAAAGTCAGCCCATGAAAACCTTGTGTGTCTAAGTGACCCAGTCCACAGCAGGTGATGGGAAGGGCCAGGACCAGGCCACAGTTCGTTTTGCTGGGCGTAAGGTCACCATCAGTCAGGGTCAGGCTCCACGGCATCTAACAACGTGTCCCCTCCAACCTCGTGCCATTTGCTGAGATCCAAAGAAGCAGTGCCGTGTGTCTCACGGGCCAGGCGCAGGTCAGCCGCCTGGCCCACTGGCTTCTAGTGAGAAGAGCAGTGGGAGGTAGAAGCCAGGAGCTGCTCTTGTGCCAAGACCAAGGATGTTAAACCCAGAAACCAAGCCCAGTGCCATCAAGGTGATGCTGACTCACGGCAAGTCTATAGGACAGAGTGGAACTGCCCCATAGGGTTTCCAAGGAGTGCCTGGTGGATTCGAACGTCTGACCTTTTCGTTAGCAGATGTAGCAGTTAACCACCAGGATACTAGGGTTTCCAGTCCAAGGACAAGAGAGAAGTGATTTCTTTTGAGGAAACAGGTGCTGTCAAGGACAGAAGACAATACTGGGCAACTGCTGGCCCAGAAATGCCACTGCAGCCTGCCTCCACTTCCCTGCAGTGACTGCGCTTTTGTAAAGCTTGTCCAAGGCAAGGGATCTTCCTGCTCAGGTCATAGAAGGATTCTTGTCTGCAGTCCCCACTGTCCTGTGGCAACTCAGTACTGTCCCTTCCAGCCAACTACAAGCCACTGTCCCAAGGAAGCCTCAACCTCTCAGCTCTCTCACTCTTCAGAGTAAGCTCCCTACCTCAGTAGGAACCTCCCTCCCCCGCAAAGATGTCTTAGTCATCTAGTGCTGCTATAACAGAAATTCCACAGCTAGCCACTTTCACAAAGAGGAGTTTATTTCCTCACAGTGAAGTAGGCTAAAAGTCCAAATTCAGGGCATCTCTCAAGGGGAAGGCTTTCCCTGTTGGCTCTGGAGGAGGGTTCTTGTGGTCAGGCTTTCCCTGGGCTGGGAGCTTTTGAGGCTCAGGGACCCCGGGTCCAAAGGACATGCCCAGTTCCATGTGCTGCTTTCCTGGTGGTAAGCAGTTCCCCTCTCTCCCTGCTTGTCTCTCTTCTGTGTCTCAAAATACTGCCTCAAGACACAATCCAGGCTTAAGGATTGAGTCAATCTCACTAGCACCACTGCCATGCACCCTCCCTTGTTAACATCACAGAGGATTTACAACCCACAGAAGCATCACACAATACTGGGAATCATGGTCCAGCCAAACAGATACACAAGTTTTTGGGGGGAACACAATTCAATCCAGGAAAAATGTTTTGTCCCAGGCTATTAACCCACTGATCCTGACTCCAGCAGCCAGCACCCGGAGGTCCCTGATCCTTTTTTCTGTGAGGCGTTGGCCCTGCAGAGAGGGCTCTTGGTAGCCTGGGTTAAGATCCCGGGGATGAACTACCTGCCCCTTTGCTTGTGTGGAATTCCACTTGGACAGAGTCCACACTGCTGCCCTGTCTAGCCTTGGGTAGAAAAGTAAGCCTGGTGTGCTTCTCAGTATAAAAGTTTTACTGTGATGAAGAGTGTTTCAAATGTAACACAAAAGTTGTCTAGAGTACCTGCCCATACTACCACTTGGGAAGGCTGTGGACCAGAAACATAGTCTCCAACTTCCCAAGTTGTTTTGACCTGAAAACTCCTTTGAATCTTTTTTTTTGCCTTAATTTCTGTTACCCGGGAGAAGTGTTGCCATAGAAACTTAGGATGCAAAGCTATCCCCACTGGCGCCCCCTGCTGGAAGCAAACTTTGCACTTCATCTCAGCACGCCTTCTTTCCTCCTCCCACTAACTGGTGGTTTCCTTCTCTTCCCAGAGCCGTCGATGATGAAATTGAAGCCAACCTGGAGGAGGTACGGAACTCGTGGCGTTCCACCCACTCTGGCATGGGCAGCCCCAAGATCAGAGGAGCGAGATGCAATCCCAAGGGATAACAGGGCTCCTTGGGCTTCTTGGGCACAGCTGGGAGCTGGGGATACAGTCCTTGCCCTGGAGACCGGGGGCCGCTTGCTGCAGCAGCTCTGCCCATCGCACTGGGGTCTGGGCCTGTCCCTAGCCTGCTGGAGCAGTCAACCCCATGCACCTGAGGGGATGTTGAGGACGGGATATTAGCACTGCACACGGGACTACCCTATGCTGGTTTGTAAAAGGAAAGCAGCAGGACATGACTTCTCAGATTTCCTGAAGTTGTGATGCAGGGAAGAATCCTGAGGGGTGTAGGGATATGACACGTGAATTTCATTCAGACTAGGCCCAGCCATAACAGATCCACAGATGACACCTTCTCCCTCCGTCCCAAGCCTGAGGGGCTGGAGAACAGCAACTCTATAGTTGCTGAAGCTCTGTGTGTGTCATGTGGATTAAGACACTCAACAATTTCAAAGGGTCCTAAGGGCTGTGCTTACCAGCCACTGTCAGAATTCTTCCAGAACATTCCAGCAAGGCTGTAAGCTTCCAAGGCCCCATTACCAAACAAATCTAAACCTTTTGCCATTAGGTGATTCCAACTCATAGTGACCCCGTAAGACAGAGTAGAACTGCCCCATACGGTTTCCAGTGAGTGTTAGGTGGATTCGAACTGCTGACGTTTGGGTTAATGATCGAATGCTTAACCTCTGCACCACCAGGGCTCCAAGTTCCCGTCAGAGTAGATGGTAAAAAGTAACTTTGGCCAGATGTTAGAGAAGAGATCTGTCGTGAGAAGCAAGAGTAACACCTTCCCACGTGGGTGACATGCTCTCCCGTGTGTTTTAACTGGGAACAAAATTCTATTCTTAGCCCACCATACCGCCTTTATCTCAGTCCCAATAACCGTAGAACTGAGAGAAGCTACAGAGGGAGCCATGGAAAACGGGAGCCAGGAACTGAGGTGGAGGCCGCTGTGGGAGGGCACAGGCAGTGGTCAGTGGCCGTAGCAGTGACAGCAGGTGTGGCAGTGCCATCTCATTCTTGCGCTGAGCCAGGGTTCTTGTTTCTGTGCTCCCCCTTGCAGTTTGACATCAGTGAGGATGACATAGATGACGGATTCAGAAAGCTGTTTGCCCAGCTGGCCGGGGAGGTAGGTGTTCCAGAAAACCCTGTGTTAGAGGCACTGGCTGATGGAAAAGAAAACACAGTCATTGTTCCAGGAAGACTTCAGCTTAAACAGACGTAACCAAAACAGAGAGGAGTTGCAGATATAACTTGGGTTTCAGCTCACAACCTAGGCAACATCGTTCCTGTGACCTGTGCCCTGGGCCAGGGCATCTGTTGGCGTGGTCACCTCGGGCTCCGTGTTCCTCCTTCCGTGGAATTCTTGCTCTCAGCTGTGGCTCTTTTATTTTCTCTGGTCCATGATGGCTGAGGTGTGCAGTGTGTTCTCTCGTCCTTGATTTCCACAGACGCCCATCGTGTATAAGCATTTAGGGGACCAGAAGGACTTCTGTCACAAGCACGCAAACATGTTATAGCAGTATTATAGGTCCCTGTTCCTGACAATCCCTCAGCCATTTACAGTACAGCTCCGCAAGGCTGTTCAGCTCTTTTCCCAACAACTCCACAAAACCGTCCTCCAGTAGAGGAATTTAGACGTTTGCTTTCTCCATCAGACTCTGCTGAGCCTCCCTTGGTTCAGCCAATGACTTGAGTCATTGAGGTGCCAACCGAAGGGCTATCTGCTCCCACCAGCCAACCCTCTCCTCCCACCGGTTTCTCAAGGGACTTTTCCCCTCACACATGGAGATTCTATAGATACACACCCCAAAAAGGCAAAAAGACTACAAATCAGTCTTGGTTTTTAACAGTAGAGTTTGTCTCTCATTTTCACAAATATCCATAGATGACAAGGATCCCTCACATAGTGGGTGACAGATGGTTTTACCCATTTTGTAGGAAACCTGAGGTCTGGGATCTAGGGGTGAAGAAAAATCCTTGCAGATGGGAGGGGTGGGCTGAGGACCCTGTCGGGGCAGCCCACAGCTCTGGGTGGAGCAGATGAGGGAGCATCTCTCAACAGGAGGCCTTGAGTGAGGCCCGGCCGGCTCGCCATTCATGAGCAAGTGGGCAGCGGTGGTGCCGCTGCTCAGAGTGCTCCGGGGCTTGTTAGACCTGTCTGCTGCACCTGGTCCAGGGCTGAGGAACTGCTCTTGTTGCACTTCCACAGGATGCGGAGATTTCTGCCTTTGAGTTGCAGACCATCCTGCGGAGAGTTCTGGCAAAGCGTGAGTGTCCCCCGCACCCCACTGTAGCCCCACCAGCTGGATACTCCTCCTCCTTCTGCCCCTGGTGTGGAGGAGGGAACACGGGAGTCCTTTCTTCCTCTTCCACGTAGTGGCTGCTCTGACTACACTCATCACTCCTTACCAAAAGGTCACAAAACCGTCAAACAATTGGATGGAGAAAGTTCCTGAATGATGTGATCCAAAAAGATCTAGAGGTCACAGATGAAATCCAGGTGTCCACAGATAACTAGATTTGTGGGGACAGAACTTCTCTCCTTTTTATTTTTCTATCGTGATTGAGTGAAAGTGTACAATGCAGTTTAAATTCGCATGCCCGCCTACGTGCAGCTCCTACTTCTCTCCTTGCCTGGTGACAGCACACTCCTCCTTTCTGTTCTATATAGGTCATATCCTCTTAACAATCTCCTGTCCCCTCCTCTTCACCCTCTCCACTCCCCTCTAGTAAGAGGCCAATAGGACGACATCCTCTAGATACATAGAACCATGAAGTGCAGACAACATATGGTCACTCTGTCACCAAGTCCAATCCATTCCTGTCCAAGGAGTTGACCTCAATAATGATTTATGAACAGGGGCAGCATCAGGTCTAGGGGCCATACTCTGAGGGGAGCTCCCAGGCCTTCAGACCATCAATTGCAGTCTTTTAGTGGAGTTCTCAGGGTGCACCCCTTTTCATTCTCATATTGCCACTGGAACTCAACTCCGTGAGCCCCATCATGGCTGTCACTGGTGGTGGCCAGGCACCATCTGGTTCTTCCTGTTGCATGTTGATGTAGTCACCCATTCACATGGGCTTTCTGTCTTCTGGGTTCTCTTTCCCCCATGTCATTTTTGTCCTAGGTGATCGTCTGTTCCTGCTGAGTTGGGACCATTTGGTGTACCTCAGATGGCAGCTTGCTAGCTTTTAAGACCCCAGACGCCACTCACCAATATGGGATGTAGAAGACTGTCTTAGCAAAATGCTAGTTGTGCCAATTTGGCCTCAATTTCCCCTGAGAGCATGGTCCCCGACCCCCCGCCCCAGCTACTCTGTCCTTGCAATATTGGGTTAATATGGGAGGAGTAATCATGTTATGTTGAAGTCCAGTTAGTGTTGATCTTCTTTCTAATGTGTGCTGTCACAGATTCCACTCAACCTAATTTCTGTAAACTATCTAAACTCTCCCTGCCTCACCCTTCCTCCCTCCTCAGCCTTGTAGGCGTCAAAAGGTCTTCTATGCATGAGTCTGTCTTTAAGTTCTTATCGTAGGGGTCTGATGTAATGTTTGTCCTTTTGTCACTGACTACTTTCACTCAACATAATGTCCTCCAAGTGAAACCAGGTTGTGAGATGTTTCCTTAAATTGTCATTGTTCGTTATCATTGCATAGTGTTACATTGAGTATATATACCATTGTTTATCAATCCATTCCTCTGTTGTTGGGCATCTGGGTTGATTCCATCTCTTTGCTTTTGTGGACTGTGCTGCGATAAACATCCGTGTGCATGTATCAGTTGGTATGAGTGGCCTTGATTCTGTAGGGTATATTCCAAGCAGTGGAATTGCTGGGTGAAATGGTATGTCTATATCCATTTTTTTAAGGGAGTGCCAGATTGCTTTCCAAAGAGGTTGCACCATTTTGCAATCCCACCAACAGTGTAGGAGAGTTTCAGTTTCTCCACAGCCTCTCCAGCATGTTGTTTTACATTTTTTGGATCATGGCCAACCTTGTTGGAGTGAAATGGTATCTCACTGTAGTTTCAATTTCAGTTTCTTTAATAGCTAATGACAGTGTGCATGTCCGCATGTGTTTTTTGGCTGCCTGGATATCCTCTTTAGAGAATTGTATGTCCATCTTTTTTGCTGATCACTTAATTGCATTATTTATCTTTTCCTTACTGATATTTTGTAGTACCTTATAGATTATGGAGATCAGGTGTCAGTCTGACACAGAGTTGCCAAATATTTTTTCCCATTCTGTAGGTGGCTTTTTAATTCTATTACTAAAGTCTTTGGATGAGCAAAGTATTTGATTCTTAGTTGTTCCCAATTATCTATTTTCTGTTGTTTGAGGTTTGTTTGACAGATTTTGAAGTCTGTCTGTGTTGTGTATTAAAGCTTCCTTGTTGTTTCTACTTTTTCTTGGATGAGCTTTATTGTTTTAGATTTGATATTTAGGTCTTTTATTCAGTTGGAGTTGGTTTTTGTATAAGGTGTAAGATATGGGTCTTGTTTCAGTTTATTGCAGATGGATATCCAGTTTTGCCAGCATCACTTGTTGAACAGATTGTTTTTACCCCAGCTTAATGTCTTAGGGCCTTTGTTGAATATCAGCTGTTCATAGGAAAATGGTGTCATCTCTGGGGTCTCAGTTCTGTTCCATTGATCTGTCTGTCTCTTTTTGTACCAGTACCAGGCTGTTTTGACTACTGTGGCCGTGTAATAGGTTCTAAAGTCAGTTAGTGAGAGGCCTCCCGGTGTATTCTTCTTCTTCAGTAGTGCTTTACTCATCCGGGGCTTCTTACCTTTCCAAAGTTGGTGATTTGTTTCTCTATCTCATTAAAAAATGTCACTGGAATTTGTTATTGGGATAGCACTATATAAGTAGATTGCTTTGGGCAAAATGGACCTTTTCACAATGTTAAGTCTTCCTATCCATGAGCAAGGTAGGTTTCTCCATTTATGTAAGTCTCTTTCAGTTTCTTGTAGTTAAGGTCTTGTAGTTGTCTTTGTAAAGGCCTGTTATTTCTCTGGTTCGATTTATTTCTAGGTACTTTATCTTCTTAGGGGCTATAGTAAATGGTATTGATTTGGTGATTTCTTCATTAACAGTCTTGTTGTTGATATAAAAGGAATCCTACTGATTAACTTATGTTTATCTTGCATCCTGAGACTTTGCTGAAGTCTTCTATCAGTTTGAATAGTTTACTTATGAATTCTGTAGGATTCTATGCATATACAATCACATCATGTGCAAATAGGGATATTTTTACTTCTTTGCTAATGCAGATGCCCTTTATTTCTTGGTCTTGTCTAATTCCTCTGGCTAGAACTTCTGATACAATGTTGAATAGGAGAGGTGACAGTGGGCATCCTTGTCTAATTCCCGTTCTCAAGGGAAGCTGTTTCAGTCTCTCTCCATGCAGGATGACGTAGGCAGTTGGCTTTGTGTAAATGGCCCTTATTGCACTGATGAATTTGCCATCTATTCCTGTTTTGCTGAGAGTTTTTAGCATGAATGGGTGTTGGACTTTATCAGATGCCTTTTTTGCATCAACAGACAAAATCAGGTGATTCTTGTCTTTTGTGTTATTTATGTGGTTGATCACATCAGTTGTTTTTCTGATGTTGAACTAACCTTGCATCCCTGGTATGAATCCATCTTGGTCAATATGGATTATTTTTTTGATATGTTGTTGTATTTTATTGGCAAGAATTTTGTTAAAGATTTTTGCATCTAGATTCACGAGTGATAATGGTCTGTAGTTCTCCTTTTTTGTTGGGTCTTTCCCTGGGTTATGCTGGCTTCATAGAATGAATTTGGGAGTATTGCATCCCTTTCTATACTGTGAAATAGTCTCAGTAGTATTGGAGATAACTCTTCTCCAAAAGCTTGGTAGAGTTCTGCAGTGAAGCCATCTGGGCCAGGGCCAAGTCCATTCTTGAAGCCACTGTGTATTTTGGGTGCCTTCCAACCTGGGGGTTCATCATCCAGCATTGTATTGGACCTCACTGTCCCTTTTTCATTTAGGGGGAGGGTCAGAAGATAGTGTTTACCCATGAGGCCACTGGGCACAAGTGAGGTCACAGGGATCTTCAGATGTGTGGTAGTCACGAGCCTGGGAGACTAAAGTCTCATTGTTTCTGTAAGATGGAGGGGGTGGTCATGACCACACTGGCCTTGCTGGGTGAGCCCATCTGACACACAGGCCTCAGAGCTCAGCACCCCACCCCCCAGCTGCCTGGTGACCCTGGCTTCTGCCCAAGGGCGCACACTCAGCTGCTGGCTGTGATACCAGGGAAAAACATGCCCACGCCCAAGAGGGCATTGGAGCTCAGAATGTCAGCTGTGAGGCCTGTGTCCCTGGGTCAGATGTGTTAGGCCCTGGCATGGCAGTTGTCCTCCCTGGTAACCTTTTAGAAGAGCGCTTCACAGATGTGGGCGCCCCATGACATCTGTGGGGAATGAGCCACCCTCTAAGCGGCACTCACCCAGGACAGCACAGCAGCTCATAGAGAGCATCGTGGTCATCAGGTTTCTCAGTCAGCAGGGACACACAGACCCTCTATACATGCCAGTGGTGCAGACAGATAGTTCTGGTCAGTCTCTCCTGTCACAGGCCATAGCCTGAAGTGAACACACACCCCCGCTGGCTTCCTCTTCCCTGCCTGACACCATGAGATTGTGCACCTTGGCATGTAAAAGGAGTCCCTGGGTGGTGCAGAAGGCTGGGCTGCTAATTGAGAGCCAGCAGTTGAGGTGTACCCAGAGCTGCCATGGAAAGAAGGCCTGGTGAGCTGCTTCCGCAACTCAGTCACTGACAGGGATACGGAGCACAGCTGTCCTGTGACACACACAGGGTCACCACCAGTCAGTCACTCCACAGCAACTGGTGATAGCACATAAAGACTCAGTCAGTTATTGTTCTTATACTTACTGAAAAAGAACTTCTTAAAATTCTTTGTCCATGGCAGATGCACAGAGAAATGAGACAATTGTTAACACATGCCTTGCACTGTCTGATACGTATGCACCAACCACATGTGGCTGTTTTAAAAAATTAACCAAAAGTAAAAGCTTGTCATGTATTCTCATCAGTCACAGGTGGCTAGTAGTTACCCTGCTAGACCACATAGATATAGGAGTTACATGATCAGAAGAGGTTCTGTTGGACAGTGCTGACACAGAACATTCCACCATCACGGGAGGTTCTGTTGGACGGTGCTGCTCTAGAAGGCTTTTCTTTCACACTTGTCTTACAGGCCAAGATATCAAGTCTGACGGCTTCACCATTGAGACTTGCAAAATCATGGTTGACATGCTGGACGTATCCTTTCATGCGCTCCCAAGCACAGGGATGGGGGTGGAAACTCGCTCTGAAGAGACTCACACTGTTGTCTTGTCCCCCTTCGGCGGGGCCCAGCTGCTCCCCTCTCTAACCTGTGGGACTCTGTCAGCACTGGCCTCCTGACTAGGGAACTGCAACAGAGCCCTCCTGGGGAAAGAGAGACACAGGCCTGCAGCGGTCCCCTCCGTCCCTTGGAAAACATCCCCTAAACCATAGTATTTCTGGTGTGAGTCTGTTTTCTCAGGTCAGGATTACCCTGCCTGGCCCCTTCCTCTGGATCCTTTATGGGATACTGAGCAGCCCACCCACGGCCCCTCAGGCAGCCAGGTCTCACACTAAGGGTCAGGCAAAGCTCTTGGCAGCTCTGGCTACTAGTGATCTGTCTCCATGGCGGGCACCGCTGATGTTCCTCACAGAAGGCCTCCTGGAAATACTCCAGACAATGGCAGGAGCCCACCTGTTGGATGCTGAGGCTCTCTGCGTGTCATCCTGTTTTAGCGGGGTCTGTGGCCCTGCAGTGTTCCCCATCAGTGCAGCCACCAGAACCAGCAGGGAGCTGACATGTTTCACTCTTCCTCACCCCTTCTGATGAGGACTAGCAGATGTGAGACGCCAGGAAAGAGTCCCTCTGCAAAGGCCGTGTGGTCAGGAGTACTGACCTAGTCAGGACGACAAGCCAGGGCCCCAGTGATCCCGGCCTGAAGGAGCTTTCCTTAACTGAAGGCAGTCGGATGGGAGTGGTAAGCTGGGGCTGAAGGAGTTCTACATTCTCTGGACGAAGATTCAGAAATACCAGGTAAGGTCCCAGAGGGTCAGATAGGAGGGCTGGGGGACCTGTAGCCAGGGACATGCTGTGCACATACCTTACAAGGCAGCAACTCGCCAGAAGGCCGAGCTCTGCCAGGGCAGGCTGGCTGAGTGACCACGGTCAGTCACCTAGGAGGGTCCCGGGATCCAGCATATTCAGTGGTCCCTCTGGTGTTTATGGGAAATGGGAACATCTGAAAGTCATGCCCAAGGACCACCTGGGAAGGCCGCGTGGCCCCTTGGAACTTGGATTCTTGGCAGCTCAAGCACAGAACCAAACCGGGGCCAGCAGCTCAGCCTGGGTACGTGGCTGGTGGCACAGCGGCACAGGATGGTGAGGATCTTGAGAGGCCGCCTGCTGAGCCTGCCTACCAGGACAAGAGAATCCGCTGGCCCCGAGAAACCTGCAAAACAGTGTTAAAACTTTCTCAGATGTGTTTGTGTCCTCACCCACCAAAGCCCAACCTGCTTCCATTAAGTCAGTTCCAAGTCATCGGAACCCTGTAGGACAGAAGGGACCCTGTAGGACAGAAGGGAGCAGACTGCCCCATCTTTCTCCTGCAGAGTGGCTGGGCATTCAAGCCACTAACCTTTCGTTTAGCAGCTGAGTGCTTAAGCATGGCACCACCAGGGCCCTCCACCCAGCTCACAGTGGGACAAAAGGCAGAACCACAGGTGACCCCTCCAAGGGCACAGTAGAAAGTCCAAAACTGGGAAAACATGATCCCCATTCAGTTTCACTTTGGGCCATGGTTCACCTAATATTTTGCATGTTCCAGAAAATTTACCGAGAGATCGACGTCGACAGGTCTGGAACCATGAACTCCTATGAGATGCGGAGAGCGCTGGAGGAAGCAGGTAGTGCTTCGCAGCTGTTTCCTTCCCCTTGTTTTACCTGTCGAGTACGGGGAGGCGTAGGGTACACAGTGTATGGATCAGTTGAGTAGGCTGTGAATACAGCACAGAGTTTGGTAGGCTGTGAAGTAGGCGCCGACTGAATACAGAACAATTTGGTAGGCTGTGAAGTAGGCGCCAGCTGAGTACAGCACAGAGCTCGGTAGGACGTGAAGTAGGCGCCAGCTGAGTACAGCACAGAGCTCGGTAGGCCGTGAAGTAGGCGCCAGCTGAGTACAGCACAGAGCTCGGTAGGCCGTGAAGTAGGCGCCAGCTGAGTACAGCACAGAGCTCGGTAGGCCGTGAAGTAGGCGCCAGCTGAATGCAGACATCCTGGGTGGAATGAAACACGGTCCAGGCTGCTCCATCCACTGCTGCGGGCTTCCTGAAGCCTAGTTTCCTTCCAAGTGGTTGAGCAGGTCAGGCAGGCAAAGCCAGCCTCCTGCCGACTACCCCATTCTCCTCCTCCTGTCAGGTTGGGCTGGTTGGAAATGGAATGCCTTTAGTCCAACCCTTATGGTTGTCCCTAGTGCAAGTAGATACCACAGAAGGGGGATAAACTAGTGGTTCCAGCACAGTGGGAGACTGGTGCACTTTGGGAACTTTGGTTATGGAAACAGTTTGTTCACCGGACTCGTTGAGACACACTGCTGCAGCAGTGACCCCCGTACTGGGGGTCTGATCAGATCCATTTTCTCCTGTGTGGCAATCCAAGCTCAAGTCATCCCGGGCTGGGCTGGTGCCTCCACGCAGTCATGTTGCTCCGTCACCCTTACCTGTGTGACCCAGGATGGCTGGCCACCACAGCCACATCAAAGCTGGAAGAAAGCGAGGACAGCTCCTTTCCCCTAAAGCCACACACGTCTTTTCATATCCCACTGGCCATCCAAGGCTGCAAAGGGTTTCCAGGGAAGCCGGGAAATGCTGTCTTTATTCTCAGCCGCCATGGGCCCACTGAAAATTCTGTTACTGTGGAAAAAGGGAAGAATCTGATCTCTAGGATGACACTGAGCTAAACAAAACACAGGAAGCATGGCTGACACAAAACAGCACAGGTCATGGAAATCAGAACAGACAAGGAAGTCAGGGCATCGGAACTGGTTTGACCAAAGCAAAGGGCAGTGGTAGCTCAGGAAGTGAGGCCGAGGGAGGAAGCAGGCAGGTGAGGGTGAACACCCAAAACTGAATGGCAGAAGGCACCAGCTTTGCAGGATAAAGCCAGCCTCCAAGCAGCCAGGAGACAAAAGCAGTTACAGTCCTAATATGATTCGCCACGTCCATTCTGTGACCCATGCATAGCTCTGTGGCACAATAAGCCCCATCTGTCTGTCCACTACCACTGGAGGCTTCAAGCTGCCCTGTCAATGCCATCAAGTCTTAACTTAGTCGTCGGTTTGTCTGTCCCTTGCTGCGTTAGGCTCCAAGATGCCTTCCCTGTCAGTGCCACCAAGTCATATATATATAGTCATCAGTTTATCCCTCGTACCCTTAGGTTTCAAGATGCCCTGTCAACTCCACCAAGTCATTGTGGCTCGGTTTGCAGATGACCAGCTCATCATTGATTTCGACAATTTTGTCCGGTGTCTAGTTCGACTGGAGACACTGTTCAGTAAGTGCATTTGGGGGGTAACCCATTCCTCCCCTCAGTAAGGACGCCGACAGCCTTTCAGGACAGTGAAATCGTCTGGGCCCCGGATACTTTGGTTCAGAATTGAAAAGGAAATTCCCTCCTTAATGAATATGGGGGTGGGGAGGGAAGAAATAGGAGCTGGTGACAGTCAGTGACATCACTGGCCACACTGCGGGGTGGGAGGGTAATGTGACCTGTGTTCGCCTGGTGCATGTGTGACATCCTCCTCTCTTTACAGAGATATTCAAGCAGCTGGATCCCGAGAACACAGGGACAATACAGCTTGACCTTATCTCAGTAAGTTGGCAGCCATCCGCCCTTTTACCACCACTCCCTCGTGAGGACAGAGAAGGACTGTCAGGAATCTGAGTGACAGGCCTATCAATTGTTGACCAGGAACAGGCATATGAAGGGCCATCAGACCCCACAGTGGTTTCCCAACTCCCCGTCAAAAGTTCAAGAAACACGCCTGCTCTCATGGTCCCGGGGGCTCTAAGTCAGGAAGGAGGTTAACACTGGAGGATCACTGTGGGAGACGCATGACTCACCAGGGCGCACAGAGAAGGTGTGTCTGTAACCGCACCAGTGAATGCAGTTCCCCGGGGCTCTCAGGGAGCTCTGTTCCAATGACAGATCTGCTTATGCACTTCTGAGCAGACTCCTCGTCTGTTGTCTTCCCCCACCTTAAAAACCTGACCGCCAGTGGTGAGTACGCTTCCCATGTAGAGTTGCCTAGATCCCCAGTGAGACCTAGCTCTGAAATTTCCACCAGTCCCTGTGAAGCTGGCTTTCCAGTTTCACAAACAGCAGAGTGCCCTGAGATGACAGGAAGTTCCCTCACTTCATGAGGAAAGTGCCAGGAAGGGGAACTTGGCCTTTCCCCGGGCTCTACACTTGGGACCCGAGCCTGCAGCAGCACCACAGGCTACAGAGGCCAGCACTGGCAGGGAGAGCAATGTGAACAGCCCCTTCCCCATGTCACCGAGAGGGAGGAGCAGGATGGTAACGAGGACGAGTCCAGGGGACTGCTCTTTCCTTGAGTTTTGAACCTTGGAGGATGCTGGCAACTGACGAGTTTGACTCTCTTGTTACCGTTAGCACTGACTGGAGGCCACAGGGAGCCCAGGAAACGTTCCTGCAGAGTTTATACATCCCTGCTGGACATCTGTCTTCCCAGGTCCTACCTCTGTCTACAGGGGCCTGCCTCCTTAGCTTGCCCGAGCTGGCTTCCATCACTGAGAAAGCTAGGGGCTTTCTCCCCTGTTCCCCAGCCTGCGAGGCTCCCAGGAGTTCCGGGCTCCAGCCACCTTTGCCAAGGGCAGGGTCATCATGCAGACCGTGCCCTGTGTGCAGGGTTCTCAGCCTTGTGCACTTATATAACCTGAGAGCTCTGAAAACATCCTGATGCCCAGGCTCTGCCCAGGACTGATTTCAGGTTCCCCAGGCCATTCTAAGGCAGAACCAAGGTGGAAAATGGCTGGTTTAGAGACTGTTCACACCGGAAATCAGCTTCTGATGTGGCTGCACTGAGGCAGAGTGTTGTGCAGGCTGCTTTACGTGCCGTCTGAAGTTCAGGCCTCCTGGGCTCAGTCAGCCCCGTAACACAGCTTGTGGGGGCCACTGCCATCCTGCAGGTGCCCAACACCACAAATGAGTTAGAAAAGTACAACTTAGTGCAGAGGGGTCAGTTTTCTGAAACAAGTCTTTCAAAATAACAGGCAGAGGCTTAAAAGGCCTTTTAATTTAAAAACTCGTCACTGAATTGACTGGAGGAGAGCCCTGGTGGCGCAGTGGTTAAGTGCTCAGCTGCGCCATCAGAGAAGGATGTGGCATCTTTCTGGAAGACCTGCTTCCATCCAGATTCCAGCCTGAGAAACCTTCTCTAGCCGTTCTGCTCTGTCCCATAGGGTCACTGAAAGTCAGAACTGACTCGATGGCCAGTGGGCTTGGGTTTGGTTTCAAGTTAGCACGTCAGATTTTAATTTGGGGTGAAATGACCCTAAGAAAGAAAGGAAATACTTGAAAATAATTTAAAGGAGACTGTATCCTAATGAGATGTTCCCTAGTGTGCTGAAGTCCATGTTCAAGGAGATCTGCTTACACAGCCCTGGTGGTGCCTTCAGATGCTAACCGAAAGGTCGGCAGATGGAATCCACCGGCCGCTCCTTGGAAACTGTGGTGGGGGGCAGTTCTGTGCTGTCCTGCAGGGTCACCATGAGTGGAAATCCACCCAGTGGCAATGGCATTTTTGGAACTGACTTGTTTTTTCCTTCCTCTCCTCTCCCCAGTGGCTCTGCTTTTCAGTACTTTGAAGACTCTTCAAGAAAGATCCAAGACTGAGCTGCCACAGAGAAATACTTTTTATCTGGACCTTGAAATCATGGGAACATTTACTTAAACTGATGACTATAGCTGACAGTGATGATACTATCTAGCTGAGATAGCTGACTTTTCAGATACCAAAGTAGAAGATGCGCACAGCATTACGCCACATGCAGAGGTGAGCCGCCTAACCTGGGCAAGCTTTCCGACCATAACAGGGCATTTTCCCGGTGACAGCAATAGTAAATCAGGAACGCACGCAGGGAGCTGTTCAACAGCTGAGCAAACGTCATGCCCTCTTCAGGGGCACAAGGCCCTGGCTGGGAATACTTAAAAGCAACTTTAATGTGGCTTCTACCCACCAGCAGCCCAGAGACTGCCACTTGAGCAAAAGGGTAAAAAGTGACACTTCAGGAAGTAACCCTGTCAAGGCCCCAACAGTACAGGCCAGAATCTTCCCTCGTCACTCAGGTTAAGCGAGAGATGGACTTTCTGTGATGCTGACCGCTGACAGGGATCGTTCTTCTCAAACGCATGGCCTAGACCCCATCTGGCCACTTGCAGTCAGTGTCAACGTCACTGCGGAAAGGGCTCCACTGTTTGCCACGTGACACTGGGACCCTGACCACCTCCAGTGTTTGCATGGAGCTGGGGGACCTCCACACAGGGGGGCTGTGGACACAGCGCAGGCGTGCTTCCTGGCTTTATCTTGGGAAAATGCTAGTGATGTTCTAAAACTGCCTTACTGCCTTACCTTCTTCCACATGTATCATTCAACAAATAAAGAGCCCAGTGCAGCCACCGCAGGCCCTGTGTCCTTCCTGGAGGGGCCTGGGCGCAGGGGGGTGTGAGCGAGCCCCGAGCAGTGGCCGGTTTTCACCCTGATGAGGTGTGCCGTCCTCCTGCCGATGCGCATGTTGAGGGAAACGAGCATCACACCTGTAACTAAAACGTGGAGCTAGAGGATTTTTGCAACTCCAGTTCAGAAGCTCTGATCAAGCCAGATCAGCTCTAATTTTCATAGTCTCCTGAGAAGGCCCAGGCAGAGACACAAGTACTCCTCCAGAAGCCCCCTGTGTCACCTGCCACCTAGAGGCCACCTGGGTCATCTCCCACAGGGGTGGGGAACAGGAAAAAGGGAAGCTGAGAACACATGCCAAGTAAATCCCGGTCTGCAGTTGGTCCCTGAAGAATCATAGAAAACGGGGACTGTGCAAGGTGACTGGAGACAGGTATGTGCAGTCCCGACATGCCCTGAAAAGGTACTGTGATTTCCCAAGCTCTACCCCACCGAGTTCACAGTCTTCCTGCTGGCAGATGGGTTTCAAAGGTGCAGACATGGCGGGAGCCATGAGTGTGGAGTGAGCCTAATCCACTCAGGTGTTTGTTCAGCAGCACAGGTTTGGGGACAGTCCCCTCGTAGGACGACAGCTATGTGACTCCATGCAGCGTGTGGCCCGGAATCAGCTGGGGTTACTTGCAGATGTTCAAAGACAAAGATTGGGCTTAAAGAGACTGATAATCAAAGGTGACGACAATGAAAACATTTTCAGAACCAATTTATGATGAGATCGTTGGGACAGAACCCCATCATAAATGAGGGACAGCTGCAGACGCTTGGACAACTGAGGACTGAAGGCTGACCAGGACTGCGTGGCTGAAATACGGGAACACGAGTTCTGGGCTGGGAGCAGATGCATGTTCTGAAATCAGATGATTGAAGCTGGCTCTGCGGAAGGGAGGGGTCCTTAGAGACAAGGTACAGAGAGGAAGGGGACATGGGAACCTCTCCCAATCTGCACTGTGGCCACCACACCCTCCACTGCTGTGCTGAGTGCCCTGTCCCCGTGCCTGAGTCCAGGGCTAACCTAAGGTGACAACTTCATTTTCACAGGTAGATTTCTGTCTCATAAAAGACAGCAGGACCGAAAAGGCCATGCTGACCGCAAGTTTAGGAGCGCAAGGACCACCACCCACAGGTCCGCCATCCGAGACAACGCTTGATACGCTGGTCTTTGCGGTGCTGTCCCCTGCGTATCGTTAGGTGACCACTTCACACCTATGCACAGATGGAGCCCAGGGGCACAGTCATTAAACACTTGGCTGCTCAACAAAAGGTCGGCAGTTCGAATTCACCAGCTGCTCCTTGGAAACCTTATGGGGCAGTTCTGCTCTGTCCTGTGGGATTGTCATGAGTTGGAACCAAGTCACAGCAATGAGTTTTCTCTGAAGTGCTCACACATTCTAAAGTACATTGTACACACTCCTCCAGCCTGACCTCCTCCCCCCAAGCCACGCTTTCCCTGTCTGCCTGTAGCACCACCTGCTGTTCCCTCCCTCTTCTCCTGGGGCCCATTCTGTGTTGTCATGGCTAATACCCAGGACACCGTGACACTTGCTGCTCCTTTGCTCCTTTAGGTAAAACTCCTCGGCAGCCTGAGCTTGCAGAGTCTGAACCCAGCTACAGTTTACACACTCTTCCCTTCAGCATCATCCCTACACCAGTGGCTTTCCCCTGCATTTTTCATAAACCCAAAACTCTGCTACCCCAAAGATGTGACTGCAGCATCAAGGGTGATACACAGAGCTGGAAAACATGGAGCCAAACATTCAAGATGAGACTAATGGCTGGATAAATTACATGAGACATCAGTGTGCAGCCACTAAGATCACGTTCAGAAATACTTATCCTGAAATAAATGTAAAACAGGAATACAGAAGTGCTCAAACAGTATGCTTTTAACCATGTGAAGAGAAGAAAATATGACTACAAGAAATATGCCCAACTATGAATGGTGGTTGCCTCCCCAGAGGGCGCCCTGGTGTCCCCGTGGTCGGTGACTCAAACACAACTGCCCTGCTCCACGGCAGAAAGATGTGGCAGCCCGCTTCTGTACGGAGGACAGCCTGGGAAACCCTGTAGTGTAGCTCTACGTGGTCCTACAGTGTCACTGAGTTGATGGCAATGGGCTTGCCCCCTCCCAACCTTATAGCCCTTTTTCTCCACTTATTTAAATATTTCTGCAGATGCAGTGTTGCTTTGAGAATAAAACAGATAAACACGTGAAGAAAAGGTAGAAAGCAAACCCACGGTGCTCCAAATTCAGGTGTTGAGTCAATTCTGACTCACTGCGGCCCTGAGGGACAGAGCAGAGCAGGCTCTGCAGGGCTGTCCTCGTCCCAGAAGCCGACTGCCACATCTCTCCTGCTGAGCTGCCGGTGGGTCCACACTGCTGACTGTCGGCGCATCTGGACGCCCAGCCACGGTGCCGCCAAGGTGCCTCTTAGTTCAGGACAGCCAGACATAAAGCAGACTGCCACTGTCCTCATTCTCACACCTCCCCTTTCCATACATTTCTGATTCTTTCCTGCTTGCCTTACCGAGTCTGAAGCCTGCAGAGGGTCAGTGTCCCACGCCACAGAGGAGGAAGGCACAGCTCCGAGGGGCCTCATGTCTGGGGCATGTGATGCTTGGCAGGCGCAGCAGCCTGGCGCAGAATCCAGGCTGTCGGCACTGCCATCGGTGCCTGCAGGCGGCACCACAGCCTGGCTGCTCACCGCACCCGGGCCTCATGTCCTGCAGGCCGGACTCCCAGGGCTGAAGCCGGGGTGTCGGCAGGCTGCGCTCCCTCCTGGAGAGCAGGTGGAGGTCGCTTCCTTGTGGGCCGCCAGCCGAGGACTGCTCTCTAGCAGCCCACGTGCCCTGGCTGTGCCCCCTTCACTGTCCACATCTGCGCCAGCCAGTCCTGCGCCTACTTGGGATTTCTCTGCTGTCCCCTCTGCCTTCCTCTTCTCAGTGTCCATGTGGCTGCAGCGGGGTGCACCCCATAACTGGAACCGCTCTGTTTTAAGGCCAGCTGATAACAATCTTAACGACTCTGCAGGTCCCTGCACCTGGGCAGTGCTGGACTGAAAACGGGGGTGGGGGCACCTTCAGGATTCTGCCCAACACCCGTCTGTAACACTGAGGCCGTGTTCTTCCTGTTTCTCCCTCACTTTGAAAGACAGAATCTAGTCTATCATCTACTTTCTCTGCTGGAATTTGGCTTCTCATGAAAATGTGCAAGGAAGAACTACTGGTTTTGCTGCATCTCCTACTAAGTAAAAGCCTCGCTAAAGACATGTTGTAGAACAACTCACCAGCTTGGTAACTAATGAACACTGCGTGGAGGACCTGTCTGGGTCAGCTCTCACCAGAAGCCAACACACAGAACTCTAGCCCGGCCTGAAATGAAACGTGGCCAATGAAGCAAGAGGAGCAGACAAGCGTCTGTAAGCGGGGTCTCTTCCTGAGGCCTAACACCCCTCCACCACACTGTGAGGAGCACCCTGCAAGTCCTGACCTGCAGAACAGCGTTTTCTAGGTTCAGTGACATGGAGGCAAAGGGAATGGTATATTTGTGTTAAAGAAGTTACCTTTTCAGCTGGGTGAGTTTTCCAAGAGCTTGTGACTTTTTTTTAAAGAGATTGTTTATGACATCAAAATTAAAACCAACTGGTCACAATAGCGAGTGTTTGCTGTAATTTTAACACACAGACACACACACAACTAAAACCAGTACGAAGTTTAGAGACAAAAGGTTTAATTGTATTACAGTTCTTTTTCAAGGACGCTATGATTCTGACAAATATAGGTAAGTCTATACCAAGTCTAATGTCCAAGGTACAAAAGACAATAAATATAGATTCAAATTCAGCCTAAAAACATGATTCTAAATCTAATTACTTGCAGTGTAGCACAGTTTTAACATTTCAAATCGATAATTGAGACGCTAAGGACTTACATGACCAAGTTACTGCTCACTGGCAGCAGCTTTCCACTGGAAGCGCACAAGGGCATGGCACTGCCGACCTTGAGTCCTCGCAGGGTCCCCTGGCACTGGGAGACAGTCAGCCATGGCATTGATCCGTCTGGCAGGAGAAGTGTACTGGGGCAGGTGCTCAAGACACCAACTAAGCAGTACTTGAAGCTGATTCTCTCACTAGCAAAATAAATGGCCCTTCTTGCAAAACACTGAGTGTCACCATTTGTCTATCTGCGTTACCCAGCCCAGCACCACTCTCTAACTTCTCAGCTCCATTTCATCTGGATGAATGGCCTCCACAGATGGTGAGCTCCTCAGTCCTTCACTTTCTTCCCAAGTACATTCGTCAGTGCTTTCAAGCCACACTGTCATTAAACTAAGTCTTAGGAAATTTGTACTTCTTCGTAGTAGTAGCACAGATTATTTCTTCATTAACTGAAGCTCCATAGTTTCAGGCCAAGCTCCTTTGTCTTGGTTTAATTCTTGGGTACAGCTAGAAGAGAATTCAGACAACACTTACATAAGATACACAACTGATGGGGTACAAAATTTCTCCAAATACTGGGGGGGAGGGAGGAGTGAATGTCACAGAAAGGTGCCGCAGGGCACACCTGACACTGCCTGAGTGCACAAGGACTCACATGTCACAGCTGCTTCCCTCAGCTACTCTGCAAAAGACATTCACAGGTCACAAGGACCTGCCCGCAGTGTCACTGCCACAGCACAGAACATCGCAATCCGAAACCAGCCACGCCAGGAGAGCACTGAGCGTCAACTTCCACAGCTGACACAGTGGTCGAGCATTTGCTGGTAGCCAAGGCTGGCCATTCCCAGTTACCAACCACTCCCTGGAAACCCCATAAGGCAGTCCTACTCTGTCAACGCAATGGCTTGAGACCCGTTTAAGATGAAAGGTGCTCTTTCAGGCAGGAGGCTGGGGTCCTGGTTAGGGCCCCTGCTGTCTGATGCTCTCCACAAGGAAGGCTGGAGAGGAGGGTGTCTGTAAAGGCCACGGGATCTCCGGCCTGGAAGCCAACAGCAAGTCAAGTCATCCAACTGACAAACCAAACTAGAAGACCTCCCCCTCCTCCTCCTCCTCCCTTAAACAGACAAAAGAGGTTTATTAAAAGAAGTAAGAGTCAGAGAAAATTAAACCTCTGGCCAAAACTGGAAAGACGAGTAGCTCAGTGCACTGAAAGGGTTGTTTTTCAATCTGAGGAAAGCGATTTAACCAGCACAGCTTTCCAGATTCATACATGGACCTCTCACTAAAAACTCTACAAGTATGTACTTTCCTTTTTTAAAAAACTCAAAAAGAAACGGGGCAGGGGGTAGAATTCAAAAAGATATACAGAAGCTGTTCCCGCCCAGAAAAGATTTCCAGAACTGTAGCAAAACACAGATACGACTATTTCAACATGGGATTTAGATGACACCCTTCGGCCTGGTCTACTCGCCACCCGGGGGTCCCACCTGAGGCAGAGCCCGGCAGCTTCTGCACTCGGGAACAAAGAAGCCTCCCTGGGGTTCATCACACCCAGTGCCTCTTTGTTAGAAAATTACAAGAAAATAAATGACCTAGGAAGCAGCCGCGTCTAAGAGGAAGAGTTCTGCCTTTTCAGATAAATTATGAAAAGTAATGAACCGTGACAATGTATGAATAGCCACATGGAAGGCATTATACTTGTCAGGCCCTAGAGACTTCCTCAAAGCAAACTGGGAGCTTGGAATACTAGGACCGTTACAGTTAGTTCTCCTCTCCCCCGCCAGTTGGGCAGCTCTTTGTTTAAAGGGCTCCACAACCTAGATGTTTTTTTCACTCTCACTGTTCCCTGCAACTGGCATTACGGTCACACAAACGGACACTGACTAAACCCCAAAGGCCTGTTTCACAGTACGCTGCACCACCAGGAAAGCAGCCTGGTCTACAAGGCAGCGGCAGAGGGCTGGCCCCCGGGCTGTGACAGTCCACACGGGAGGCACTTCCACAAGCTCCGCGGAAACGCAGGCTGAGGTGGGTGACCCTTCCCGGACACAGCACCATCCCCGGCCTGCCCACCAGAGGGTCAGCTCTCTGTGGGCACAGATGGAGTCCACTGACATGGGATGACGACAGGAATCCTGTCTGCCCGGTCTCGCCGTGAGCCCTGCTCTAGCCTCGCAACAGTCCGAGGGGCACGACCCCAGCCTCCCCACCGTCCTTGCACCACCGCTGTCCACAGAGGGAAAGCGGCCGTGGCCTGCCACCCTCCAACTTTGCCTTACTTCTCCCCAAGAGTAAATTTCAGAAGCACCCTTACCTTTAACTTCGACTTCATTTTTCTCATTAACCTTATCATTTCCGTCATTCTTTCACACACTCCAACATACACAGACAGCCACACACGAACTGCATCTACGACAGTGCTCAACGCTGCATCTTAAAGACTGTTCTCTCTCTCTCCTCTGTCCCACCAGGCTCTTTTTTTTACCTAAAAACACTCCCAAGAATCTTTCCGACAGCTGTCCCACTGCACTAACAGAGTTGTGATGGCTTTACACAGACATATGTGATTTCACTGATGTTTCTGGTTTTTGAGAAACTTTAAAAGTAAAGAAAGAATAAAGAAATCTTGTGTCTTCAATGTCCTGCTCAGCTCTCTACCACGTGCCTATGTATATTAGACGGCAAATCCTGATTCAGGAAGATTTCAGATCTATGTCAAACGTCACAAGCTCAGTTCCCATCCTAATACCCAGTTCTCTCTTCTCTACTCTCCTCCTTTAGAGGCTAGCAGATATGTGAATGTACTGCTGATTCTAATAGGAATCGTCGATAACACAGCTCTAAGCCTAGCTCTAAGATTCTTAGCGGCGAAGCGCAGGAAGCCACATTACATCCGTAACACATGGGCGTTCCTGCAGAGCCCCGCCACCCCACACACGCGCCTCCCAGGGGCTGGGTCACTCACCCCCAGCAGGTTGCGTGGAACGTAGCCTTCCTTCTCGTTCAGGCGAGCCCACCACCACTCGACCTCGTCCTCGTCTTCCCTACGGACCACCGTCATGCAGTCGCCTTCTCTCAGCAGCAGCTCGTCGTCGTTCTGAGGCTCGTAGTCCCAGAGCGCATAGATGACTCCTTTATTCATGATGCCCATCTTCTCCTGGACCCCTGAGTGAGACAGACACACAGCGCAAACAGCACTCAGACTACACTGCTCCTAAGGACTTGTTAGCAGACAGGGAGAACAGGCATGTGCCGGGTGTTGGAACTACTGTGTCTGTTAACCCTTCAGTGAGCACATGTCTGGGAGAGCGGACCAGGCAGAGTAGCCGGCAGGCAACAGGGAACGCACGAACAACACGTGACTGACATCCATCAGCTCCAACACCACTCCAAAACAAACCTGACAACATGAGCACGTCTCAACAACAGACTCCCCTGAGAGGACCGAGATCTCTGCAAGCCCAGGGGTACCAACGAAAGCAAACAATCTGCCTGTCCCATTTCAGCATGCTCCAAGGTATCGTGTACAATGACTACTGCTCCTGAAACTGACAGTGGAAAAAACTACAAGTGTTTTGTCAGTTGAAGATGTCACTACCAACTGTCACATGGGGGAAAAAACTATAAAGAAAAATCAAGTTCATTAGTGTACAGAAACATGGCATTTTAGAAATGACACAGAAATCAACACACAAGAATCAGAGCTCTAAGACACTGAAATCCACAAGCTGGGGGAAAAGCCCTCAGATGTGTACAGATTTCCACCAGAATTAACAGACATGCAAATGAACTGCTTCGGGATCTGCCTTTCACCATCACACCCTCCTATCCTATGTGGGGAGCCCTGTTGGCACAGTGGATCAGGGCTCTGCCACTAACCCACAGGTCAGCAGTTCAAATCCACCAGGTGCTCTCTGGAAAGCCTTCAGGGCAGTTCTACGCCATCCTGTAGGGTCGCTATGAGTCGGAATTGACTTAACAGCAACAGGCTTTTGGGGTTTTATCCCACAGAAGCAATGTTAATAAAGAATAACTATCAAAACCAGCAGGTAATAAAAAGGAAGCAGAGGAAAAGAAAAGGAATGAGACAAAAGTCCTGTACTAACATTAATTCAGAATTAGTATGATTTTCATCTTTACATTAAAAAAGCAAGCCAGGAGAAGTGTCAACTTGCTTTCTGATAGATTTTTCCACTTATACAACATTAAACCATCAGTTACTAGGTCATTATTTCCATACCCATTAATGGGATGCAGCAAGCAGTGTATCCTCACTCTGCAACACAAATCCACCACAAAATGAAATCGTTCTGCCAGCCTCAGGGGTCAGGTTTCTACTAATGGGGACCAGAAAATTACCCATCTTCCTATTAACCAAGACATGCAAAAGCTGACAGGTCCCGTTCTCTTCAGTGTGGGAATGGGAAGAAGAGAGATATTTAGTGTATTTCAGTATACTCAGAGTGAAAATGTGAATCCCACTTCTCAGAAATCATCAGGACTGGGAGAAAATCTCTCATTACTCCGCTGTTTACTATAAAATGAGCTGCAAAGAATCCTTTCAAAAAACTTCTCAGGGGCCTGAAAGCTGCTCAGGGCGGCTGGTAACTGGGGACGTGCCAATCAAAGCCCCAGGTGACGGCAATCGAAACTCCCCCAGGTCTTTGTAGTGGGCGTTCAGCAGGCAGATTACCACCCTGGGAAGTGACGCCAAAGTCACTAAGACAGCTGAGGACCGGCAGAGAGGTGACCTGCCAATTCTACCCCTCGATACACACAGAAGACGGGTCCAAACACAATCACAGCAACAAGCAGCGTTTATGAGAGCACACAAGCATGAACACACACACACAGAGATGAAATCAAGCCACACATGTCCTTCCAAAACAGAATGGAAAGGTAAACTGTGGTAGAGTCATAGAAACAACACTACAGCATAATGAAGACAAACCACAGCTGCATACAGCAACCCAGACAAATGTCCAAGACAACAGTGGTGAACAAAGCGGGTCTCAGAATCACCAGTGTGATTAATCTTACACAAAGCCCGCCAACTGCCAAACGAAGCAAGATTAGCTACAGGATTCACGGAGAGGCCGCCGTTTCCGGGCAATGTGAGAGGGCGGCATCAGGGAGACACCCAGGTGATTCAGAGAAAGCTGGTGCTGTTTCCCCAGCTGTGGCGACAGTACATGGAAGGTCACCAGGGTCAAATTCATTTCATTATCATTATTTAAGCTGCACATCCGTATCATAAACACTTCTGATATCTATGATACGTTTCTAATTAAACCAGGCCCATTGCCATCAGGCCGATTCCGACTCACAGCAGCCCTTCTGGACAGAGGAAAACTGCCCACTGGGTATCCACAGATGTCAGTCTTTACAGAAGGAGACGGCTGCACCTTTCACACATGGAGCAGCTGGTGGGTTCCAATGGCTGACCTCTTGGTTAGCAGCTGAGTGCTTAACCACTGCACCACCAGGACTCCTAAGTCCCAAATGTTTTTTAAAATTATATTCTATATTTAAGTAGAACTCAAGAAGAATAGTAAATTTAATATATTAAGATATCTTATGGTCTGAGTTAGCAACAACAAAACCCGAGAGCTGAAGCAGCTGGAGACAAAACCCTGAGACTCATGTCTCTCATCCTCCCTCCCCTTCTGGGCCGGCTCCTGCAAACAAGACTTTGAGGCAGGGCGCCACATACTCCAAAGTCAGGCTGCAGGAAAAAATTAACCTCAACTTCTATGTCTTGCAACTAAAAGAGAATTTTCCTTGAAAAGGACAACCAACAAACATCCATCTAAAACTTCTCTTCTCTCCAGGTACAGATCTGGCATCATTAATCAGAAACACAAACTTGAAATCAAGAAACCAAAAGAACAGCACACACCACTGTGCAGCCTTCAGGTTGCTTTGTAACAAGCGTGACTCAGCAGAACCCCGAGCTGGTGTGGTCTCAGACGATAACGCATTCCCTTCACTGTTCCACAGGGCTAGTTCTTCTCTGCCGTCCCTCACTAAGTGCCAAAGCCTCAGTGGGGGTCTTCCAACGGCCACAAGCAGGAACAAGCAGGAACACCACGCCATCAGATGCTGCATCCTCAGTCGCTTGCAGTGGGCCACTCCCTGACAATTACTCTCTCTCAGCACATGCACAGAAATCTGGCCTTAACATTTCTAGCTGAGGCTGCTCTGCTTTCAACACACACCACTAAAGACTGCTTCTAAACAAGAATACTATCCAGTCAGAGGGACAGAGGACAAAGGACACGGCACGTGCCGCAGCTACAGACCGTAGAGAAACTGGGAGCACTGCGTGTAGCCCTCCTCCATCTCCTCGCACTTGTCGGCGGCGGTCTGCATGTCGCTGTAGGTCATGGCAAACACTGCCGCTCCGGACTCCACCAGGAACTTGCAGACCTGAACGTTGTTACACGAGGCAGCGCAGTGCAGGGGAGTCCTGGGCGGGGAACACAGCAAGGGTCGGTCAGACAGGGTTCCCACACCACGCAGCGCCTGAGGGGAAGCCCGCCCTCTGACCGTAAACTAAAATCAGCCCGAGTCAGCCAGAGCTGAGAGTAACTAGCAAGGAATATCCGCCTGTGCATTCTGCTTCCAAGGTGTCTCCACACCATCGAACTGACAGCTAGAACTTGAAGAGTGTAATCAATGTCACTCAACTGTCCATGGAGAAACTATTAGAGAGTTAGGAGAGAAAAGAATTTGGTATTGGATTATAAATTTTAAATGGCCAAACATTAAATAAAATGAAAAAAAGGCTATAAACTTACAGCTACTACAATAAATACATCATTACAACTTCAAAAAAAATCCTACATAAAAAAAAGGTAGATTTTTGGGTGGATTTTTACAAAGAAACAATATAGATACACATAATTTAAAACTTTCTTTTGGTTAAAAACAGAAGCTAAACACAGTATACCATGCAACTGACTACAGTTAGGAGCACAGTTAACAGGACTGTTATAACCATTTACAATATTTCCTGTGTTCAGTGCACAACATCAGCCTCATAAAAGGCTCCATGAAAAGTGGACTGCATGGTCACGGGTCCCTGGGGAATGTCGTCAGTGATCCTCCCCTCCAGAAGACACACAAGGGACAGTAGCACAGGGACACCTGTGTCAGCCTGGACTCAGCTGCCTCCTTCCTGGTTTTGCTCCTTTTCCACCTCTGACAGTGTGCAGTCTCATCACATCTCCGTCACTCATCTCAGAGGAAAAGACCCGCGTTTCCCTTGTCTGCCAGCTCTCCACTGTACGCCATTTCTGGCTCTGGCAGGTTTTATAGTATATTACAGACACTGAAAAGTTTCAGGGAGCAAGGGGAACCTTGTTTAAACCAGCTCTTCCCCCACTGTTTAAGCATGCTAATTAATAACTGTGTACTACTTCCTGGTATTTCTCATTTTTAATATTAGCTATTAAACTTTAAAAAATTCCATCTGCTTACAGGATAGGAATGGGAGGACAGCGAAGACAAGTGAACTCCTCAAAAACCTATCCCACATTTATCCAGCTAGATTATACGGCAGCTTGAAAACATCACTGATAGACTTCTCTACTTTTCACATATGAAGAGACACAACTGGAGTGTCATGGAGTCCCAGCAACCTCAGCGCCCCTCACTGTCAGCAGCACTGACATCCACACCCACAGCCCCGCACACACTGCAGACACGACTGCGGGTGACGGAGTCCCACAACCTCAGCACCCCTCACTGTCAGCAGCACTCACCTTCACACCCACAGCCCCGCACGCACTGCAGACACGACTGCGGGTGACGGAGTCCCACAGCCTCAGTGCCCCTCACTGTCAGCAGCACTGACCTTCACACCCACAGCCCCGCACACACTGCAGACACGACTGCGGGTGACAGAGTCCCACAACCTTACCACCCATCACTGTCTGCAGCATTGACATTCACACCAAACTGGACCAGGAACTTGACAATCTCGGTGTGGCCTGCACACACAGCGTTGTGGAGAGCTGTAATGCCTTCATCATTAGGCAGGCTTGGGTCATCGACCTGTAACGTCAGTAAGCAGGGGGAGCATCACTCAGATTTCCTGTCACCTGACCTGTCACCATTACCTGGCTCCTTAAGGCCACGAGAACAGAAGTAGACTCGTGTGGCTTTTTTTTGTTTTCTCCCCTTTCATCACAATTAAAACTTGAATAATTCTAGAAAGAAGATAGCAGGAATAACCACAGTACATGCTTGCTATAAAAAGGTGTTTTAGAAAAACCACAGAAGCAGTACCAGGAACTATATTCTTACAGCCATTTTTGTTGTTTAGCTTCCCAACTTCCCACCACAAAGTCATTTCTCAGCAGAAGCTACATTTGCTATGGAAACAAAAAAAGGTCAACTACAAAATCTTAAATCACAGTCTTCTAAAAGTAGGAGCACATTTGTACTTAACACTGTACAGTGTAAAAGCACAAAGGAGCAATCTGTAATGAATTAATGATCTCCCTAGGAAAAAAACGTACTCTTGAGGACCAATTTAGGACCAAAAGTCAAGATTTCACTCTGCGCTGTAGAAATTTTAGTCACACCTTTAAAATCAGTCTATTCTGGAACACACTCCACAGTTTCTCTACACCGAGACACTTCTCCAAAAGACAACATTTATTATTAAATGTTGTCCAGTTGTTTTCTATCAGAGCTTTAAACCCAAATAGAAGACCCTTAAAAAAAAAAAACTTAGTAATTATGACCATACCTCATATATAATTCTCTGCACAAGGTCAAATTCTCCTTCCAAAGATGAATCTAGAAGTAAAGCGAGGGGGTTGAATTTTACCCTCATTCCGTGAGCAATCCGCTCTGAACCCGTTTTACGTAAGTTGGTCCTTTTGCCCTGTGGAGGAAACGCATGCAAAGCTCAGGATCTTGGTCCAAGCAGAGGAAAGTGGAGTGCTGTTTACTAAACCGGAGGAGAGGAGCTGTAAAAACATGTGTGTTTACCGCATGTTGTGGATGTATAGCATCTTCAGGGAAGTACACAAATCACGACACTCAGCTCGGTGAATCTACGTAAGTATACCATGTAACAAGGTGGGAAGAACTTTACAAACCCCAGTGAAATTAGAGTAATACGTTATAGCATACACACACACACACACCCACACCCCAAACCCATGGCTGTCAAGCTGATTCGGACTCACTGGGACCCTACGGGACATGGGAGAACTGCTCCATGAGGCTGTAATCCTTACAGAACCAAGATGTCACCTCTTTCTTCCGTAGAGCAGCTGGTGACTTTTGGTGACAGTCAAGCACCCTCTGGGCTCCTTCTTTATGGCATAAGCGAGGAGTATAATCTCATGTGGCAAGGGGGCTAACTTTCAGTCCAGTGTCAAGAGGACTTATCTCACCAAGTATAACAAATCCTACACTCTTAAACTGGATGACAGTACAAGCCGAACTGTAACAGCAGACGTTTACTGAACAATCCCTCATCTACTCCTCACAAACATGTTATATGGCCCTTCTACAGACCAGGAAACTCAGGCACACAGGAAAAGGCAGAGCTGGAGACTAAGTCACAGGACCTGGCTTCTCGGAAGCCCTCGCTCTCAACAACTTCACTCCAAAATGCCTCCTCAGGGAAAAGCGTATAATTACAGTAAATAATTAAAACCATCTGCATTATATATACCAGTAGACTCCTCCCAATCTTAAAATGTCATCACTATGTTATACAGGGAAACCCTGTTGGGGCAGTGGTTAAGTGCTGTGTCTACTAACCCAGAGGTCAGCAGTTCATATCCCCAGGCACTCCCTGGAAATTCTGTGCGGTAGTTCTCCTCCGACCTATGGGGTCACTATGCGTTGGAACTGACTCGATGGCAGCAGGTTTATTTTATATATATAAACTTATTCTTATACACACAATAGTAGATTTTCATCTTTTTATATTTCAGTAAAAAAACATTACTGTAGAGTCAATTCCAAGTCATAGTGACCCTTACAGGGCAGAGGAGAACTGCCCCCTAGGGTTTCCACGGAGCACCCAGTAGACTCAATCTCCCCCGACCTTTGGGATGGAAGCCAAACTCTTAACCACTGTGCCACCAGGGCACCATGTCAGTAAGTCAGGCTAAAAGCCAGGGCAAAATTAAAACACTAAATCTAACATTCTTGTTAAACAGCTTTTCTTAAACACACCCAGCAAAGAGAAATACTTCCTTAAGGGGTGATACCCACACATGTCTTTCATCTTCACACATGTCTTTCATCTTATCCTCGTGTGGCAAACTACCAAAGGGAAGGGGCACACTGTATATAGTTCACAAAGTCTGCAACAGCTAAAATGTCATTTCTAGAAACCAGAGAAGTGTCAGCATGACATGACGATGGGGAATGCAGAAGCAGGACTGCAGACGCACACCTGCTGCACTCATGTTTGAGGAGCATTCAAGATACCAGGACTCCTTATTTTCCTTGAGAAGGGGAAGGAAAAGGTGAACTGCTTGCCCAGGAAACTCATAAAAGAATCTTTAAAAAAGAAAGTATGGTACTTCTTCACAAATTCCACTTTCCTTTTTCCTCCTTGAAAACTGTGTTGTTTGGGGTTTTTTCTGACCCAACAGAACGTACAGGGGAAGGCACATGCACAGCCACGGTGAGGGTCCCCGGGCGCACAGCGGTTAACAGCCTGGGGTGCTGAGCACAAGGGCAGTGGTTCGACTCCACCAGCTGCGCCCTGGAAGCCCTCAGAGGGTCAGGTGTGCTCTGTTCCAGGAGGTCACGGAGTCAACTCAGCTGTAACAGGTTTGGCTCTGGCAGCGACAGTGTGGACTGATACTGGCCAACAGGGCTTAACCATTCCTTCCTCCTTTCTCAAATGACAGAAACACGGGCCTCAAGATCTTGGAGATGCAGAGTTGTTTAAACAGTGTTAACCTTGATTTTAACACTTTCTTTTCCTAGAGTCAAATGTTTCCTATGTAAAGTTTAAAGGAAGCACTTACTGTAACTAAGAAGCTGAAGTGAACCCCAACAGCTGCCACCCATGAACACCATCTCAGCTACAGACAGGGCAAGGGATCGGGCACACAGAGGACAGGTTCTGTGATCCTTGAAAAAGGCTCTTTCAGTTTTGACCAGGTTTTAACAATTCATAAGCACCTGCCTCTTTTGGTGTTTACTGAAACAAAACGACCTCCAATTAAACTCTGGAGATGTGGGCTTTATTTAAAGACACTCTGGAATTTTGATTTCCTCTCACTCATTTCAAGGAGACATGTTAAACTTTTAAACAAAAGTTTCATGTCTGAAAGGAGTATGGGGTGCATGTCTAAATCAAAACATAAGGAATTATAAGTAATTTACTGCTAGTGTACAAGAGACCTCATGGCCATCACATTACCCAGAGGTTTGCAAACTACGCTGGAGGTGATGGGAGGTGGTCACCCTGACCTGCCCCCATTTCATTCAACCCTATCTCCCCAGACAAGTTCATGTTTCCACCTACTATTTCATTAAAAATAAACCGCACTGCTAGAAAAGAAAAGGTCTGAGAAAGTGGGACAAATCTAAGAAGTCACACTAGCACCCTGAGTCCACAGAGGGGGCCAGGGCTCAAGTTTCAAATCCAGGCGTGTCACTCCCCACCTAGAGTTGCCTCCATAGTGAGATGCCAGCTAGAGAAGACACAGCTGACTGGCATTCATAAAAAGAAAATGGTTTCTTTCACAAAGAAAGGCTCTTCCAAAAACAAAAATGTTTTTTATCTTGAACATACTGACTCTTGATGACATCGTAAGATCCACTCTGTACCAAGAGCATTTTAAACCAAAGGCTCATGGCAGAGTTACAGTCTATTTGCTCTACTAGGCAATTTGAAGACAAACCATTTTCTATAACTGACAGTAAGTACTTGGTGGTGGTGTCTCACTGATGCATGACCATCAACCATCTAGAAAAGGGGGACAAGCAATGGACTCCTGAAACCATCTGAAGATCCTACGGTACTTACGGGAGGCAGAGAGACCTGGCCTGTGACTTCAGGTGGGCGCATGCTCACAGAGTCTTCTCCGGGCCCTTCAGGCTCCCCAGATGGGTATGGCGGGGGTGGGTATGGTGGGTATTCCTCTGGGTACACTTCAAGATGGGGAACCTCCACACTGGCTTCTTCCAAGTTCATTTGGAGATTGGCGCCACTGTCTGGAACTCCTTCAGACACACGGTCAAGTCCTGGAGAAGGAGCTGTAGGGTCACTGGTCTCCGTGCTGGCACTCCCTGCTTCCTCTGGGCACACTGCTTCAGGAACCAGAGAAACCACCTCCTTCTCCGGTTCCATGTGTAAGTATGGATTTGGGATCTCGACGGGGCTTTCAGGGCTGGCCGTCCCCAACACCGGCTTAGGTGGGTACGATGGGACAGAGATAGTCTCCATGGCAGCAATGGTGGTCCTCTGATAGAGAAGTTTCTGAATATTTGGCCCATTGGGACCCTCAGGCTCTGTGATGGAGCTCCGCTTTTTCAGTGGTCTGGGTGCATTGGACAGCTTCTTCCGCAGGGCCTCCAGGTCGGCATCACTCTGATTGCGGTACGGGTGTGAGAGGAAAGGCAGGAGCTTGGTGGGGCTGAGAGGCCGGGGAAAGCGCTCCTGCTCCTGGCTCTCCTGGGCCGACGAGGCAGGCTCGGGCTCGGGCTCCGGGCTGCCGGGCTTGCCCTGGCCACCAGAGTACACGTTGTCAGGGTGAGGCTGCTGGGTCTGGGCACTGGCAATCACAGGCTTGCCATACACTAGCCAGAAGAGCAAAATCCCCGGTTAGTGTTAACTAAGCCAAGCTGGCAAGTAACAGATACACTAACAACAACTAAAACTTACTTAATACATTACATTCTTTAAAGCAAGCAGTATTTTTTAAATAATAATGTAACAAATGACAAAGTATGACTTGTATCACAGTGTAACAAATTTACTACGCCTATTGGCTGTAGCAGGCACCGTTATTATTATGCACCAATAAGAAGTACTACCAATTAAAACTGGAGGAAATCACTCCATGTAACCTGCATCCAGATTTCAGACACTAAAATGTGAAAAAAAGTACAAGTCAGTATCAATGAAAATTGGTAATTCTCCACTGTGTCCAAATTAAAGCTAAATAAACATGCACTATCCACACCTGCATGCTTTTCCAGGCAATGAACGTGAGAAATCATGATAGGCCTATGAAATCATCAAGAGCCACTTATATTTACCAACAGTATTCTCTATGACATCAGAATCACAGAAAATTATCTAATTCTCAAATTACTACCAGCTGTCATCAAAAGACCCACGAAAAGAAAAGAAAGAGTATGTGGCATATATACTGAGTTTTTTTTGTCTGATTTCCTTTCTGACATTTCAGGTCACAATTACATGTTTACCTCATAACCAGAGAGATACTTTCATTAAACATGGTAGACTGCATTCTAGATAACCTTCCAGATAAACAATAACTTGACACCCAGTAAATTAACAGACTGTACACATTTAGCACAAACTAATCATTTTCTGATTCTGTATTTAGTTAAGGGTCATGCCCTTAATAAAACTTGAGATACAACAGTGTCACAGTCTCTGTCCAAATCAGTCCAGAACAACTAGATGGTGCCCAGGCACCACCACCAACTGCTCTGACAGGGATCCCCTCAGAGGGTGCTGTGCTGGAGAAACACACCGAACAAAATGTAAACTCACAGACACCCTCTTAAATCACTACTGAAGTCACTCTTGAGGGTCACCTTCAGCAACAATCAGACAAGTCTACAGGGCCAACAATAACACCTGAGGAACCTGCTTCACAGTTCAATCACGTATCCAAGACTAAATGGGCACACCGGCCCAAAAGCAAGGACAAGCTGCCAGGGGGATGGGAAAGCTGGACAAACGGAAACAGGGAAGTGGGGTGGAACAGGGGAGACCGTTAGTTGACACATCACAGGGTTGGCAACCAAAGTCACAAAACAATTTGTGTATTAATTGCTTAATGAGAAATTAATCTGCTGTCAATTTTCATTTAAAGCCACATATACCAAACCACACCCACTGCCGTCAAGTCAGGTCCAACTCATAGTGACCCTAGAGGTCAGAGCAGAACTGCCCCACAAAGTTTCCAAGGAGCACCTGGCAGATTTGAACTGCCAACCTTTTTGTTAGCAGGTGCACCACCTAATCCACAACACCACCAGGATTTCCATGTAGATACAGAGATACTGTCACAGACTGAATTGTGTTCCTCCAAATATGTGTAGAAATTTGGCTGGGCCACGACTCCCTGTATGGTGGGATTGTCCTCCACTGTGTGCTTTTCTGATGCTGTAAATCTTAATCTCTATCTGTGGTTTAACAGAGTGGGTTACGTTAAAGAGGATTTGAGTGGATTAGAGTAATACCCTTCCTAAAGTCCCCTCCCAGCTCCAATGTGAAGGGAGTTTCCCGGAATGTGGCTTGCATCTTGTATTCTTTCATCACACAAGAGATAAAAGGAAAGGGAATCAAGCAGAGAATGGGGACCTCACACCATCAAGAAAGCAGCACTGGGAATACAGCATGTCCTTCGGACCTGAGGCTCCTGAGCCAAGACACTCCACAACCAAAGACTAATGCAACACAAGGACCTTCCTCCAGAGCCAACGGCGAGGGAAAGCCTTTCCCCTGTAGCAGGCACCCTGAATTTGGACTTGTAGGCTACTGGACTGTGTAAGAATAAATTCTTCTTTGTTAAAGCCATCCACTGTGGTACTTCTGTTCCAGTAGTACCAGATGACTGAAACACACACACAAACGCACAAATATATATAAAATCAAACCTGTTGCCAACGAGTCAATTCCAACTCATAGCAACCCTACAGAGCAGAGTACAACTGCCCTACAGTTTCCAAGGAGTGCCTGGTGGATCTGAACTGGCAACCTCAAACACCAGGCCACCAGGGTTTCCATGTACACACATATGTGATTGTGTGTATACATGCACAATACGGTCACTACGAGTCAGAACAGACGAGATGGCAGTGGGTTTGGTTTGGGTTTTATACATATACATACACACATACATACAACACAGTGATTTTTCTTAAAGAACCTACACACATGGGCAGTTGCGCAATCCTCTGTGCTGGAAAGCACTTGGGCACACTGACAGACAGACATGGTTGGCATGGCACAGACTGTGGCATTTCCTGGCCCCTCACCAACGAGCCCCGAGAACTGGACTCACTTCACTAACTGCTGCCTTCAGTGTCCACCACAGTGCTGATACCCAGCAAGCACTTTTTTCCCAATCTCTATTGATAATGAGAGCCACGATTTGATACAACTTGGAGAACCAAGGCATTTGTCACAACTCACACAAGTTCCTTCGCTGCTGGGACAGACGAAAGCTCTGGTGCAGCATTCCCCCAACACGTCATCCACACAGGGGACAAGACCCAGAACCTTACCACTTGCAAAGTGTGGGCCGCGGCTGTGGGTCTTGGTCAAGGCGCTCTGCACCGCCTGCTGGAAGTTCTTCCCAGGAGCCGGATGCTGTGTGTACATGGAATAGATGGAGCTCGCAGCCACAGTCTGGGGTTTTCTGAAGGCTGGGAGGAGGGTGTCCTTGGAAGGCTGGGGCGTGAAGGGCCGAACGGCAGCAGCAGGTGGGCTTTCTTGCTTAGAACCTGGTGGAAGGCTTTGGTCCTGGCCAACTGAAGGCACGCTGGTGGACAGCAGGACCCTCGGCTGCTGCCCTGCTGTCTTCGGCTTATTTCCCACGGATGTAACAGCTGCTGACAACTGCTGAGGATTGCCATCGGGCTTACTGTCTGATGGTGATGGAGTCATTTGTCCAAAATAAGGCAGATTAATCTGCTTTGGTTTTGTGGGAACAGGAGGTGGTACTTTAGCACCATTTTTATTTGTAGCCTGCAACACACACATTAAAAAGCCGGTCAAAATCACTGCATAACAGGATGCTTCAGATGACCTCCCTTCACAAATTAAGTACACACTTTATAATCCCTAAACTTCTCAAGTGTTAAGAAGTTTTACATCTCTGGGCTTAATTACATTTAATAATAACAGACTTCAGGAACGCAACATACTGCCCTCCCCTAAAAGACCCCCTCCCCACCTCTACTTCCTATTCAGACAACAGTAAGTGCTCACTGGACAGCTCGTCACGGCCACCGCTCATATTCACAGATGGACCAAGGAACAAAAACCACTCTGTCCACTGGAACACTGTGCAGTCTAGATAGACCACTGTGGTAAAAGACACCTAAAGTGCAGTGCTCACCCCACCTCCACTTCCTGTTCAGACAACTCTCTAAGCCCCTAGACAATTTGTCATGTCCATCGTTCACATTCACCAATGGACCCATGAAGGAAAACCACTCAGCCCACTTGAACCCTGTGCAGTCTGGACCACTGTGGTTAACGGATACCTCACGTGGGGTGCTCACCCACAGTCTTCGTGTCAGAGGGTAACATACACTGTTACTGAACATTCACCACCAAACCACCAATACAATCTCAGCTCCAAATTCTGAAGAAACAACACACCTGAACGCACAAATACAACGTTCTTCAACGCACTTTCATGTTCTAGAGAATCACAAGAAACACGACCCAGAAGCAACTCTACCAGCCATATTCCAGTTTGATAGGAGACCACAAACACACTCACATAACAGAAATTAAAATAACAGAATGTCGTTCTAGTTTCTACTCTACACATTTCTTTCTCCTGATACCCTGCACATCATTCTCTATCCCTTCTAAAAACTGAACAAAAAATTGCCACTGAATTCCTAAACCAAGACATTCCGCCGTACCTGGGCATCCCGCAGGATGTCCTCACTGCTCTGGTTCTTCCTCAGGGTCCCAGAGGACGGCGGGGCGGCTGACTGGTCGGCCGTGTCAAACATGGAGAAAGGGCGTACTCTCTTCTCTTTCTCCCTCAGCGGGACCTCCTCCTCCTCAGCTGAAGACAGGAAAAAAAAAAATCACATCAATAGTCAAATTATGTGATAAAATTTCTATCAACTCATAAATTCGTCTCTCCTAAATCTCTTTGAAATGCTTCACATTTCAAACATGCAGATTCTGTAAGTTTCCTGTGTCTGAATTCAGCTGATAAAGAATAACCAAGACACTACAATAACAACATCCTTAGTTCTCAGCTAAACGAAAAACCCACTGCTGTCGATTCCAACTCATAGCAACCCTACGGACAGGGTAGAACTGTCCCATAGTTTCCAAGGACAGCCTGGGGGATGTGAACTGCTAATCTTTTGGTTCACAGCCATGGCAGTTAACCAGTAACCACCAGGGTTTCCAGCTAAATGACAGTACCCTGCAGATAAACTCAATACAAGCTTTAACACACTGGAAAACAAACAATCTGAAAAACAACACATGGCACTTTGGAGATGACCAAAACATAATGTTCACTCCTGAACAGAGAAAAAAATCTACAACAAGATTCAAATTCACAATACCAGTCTGACAGAGACTGCAGGAACCCCTGAAACTATGGCTCCCGACACCCTGCTAACTCAAAACTGAAGGCACTCTCAAAGTTCCTCTTTCAGCCCAGTAACAGACAGGACCCTGAAACAAATACCACCCCGACGAACGTGCTCCCCAGATGAACCCCATCTCCAGAACCCAAGGGACAGCACCTGTCAGACACAAAGATGAGGAGGCAGAAAGCAGTGGGAGCATCAGACAAATGGAAATGGGGACATCGGGGTAGAAAGAGGGAGAGTGCTGACGTACCGCAGGGACTGCACCCAACGTCACAAACCAAGAGTGGATCCATTTTTGAATGAGAGACTAACCTGCTCCGTCCACACTCCCTTGCAGCACAAGGGAACGTTTACATACCCAGCGTCCGGAGCAGCACTGACCAGCCTCACCTTGGTCCAGCGCGTTCCCAGGGCTTGGGCACACAGAAGGCGAGCCTTGGCTCAGGAAAAGGTCTGCATTTGAATGGCCCCAGTCATGGCCAAGTGGATGGATTTTAGAGCCTAGAATACAGGGAAGCAGCTATAAATAACCCAGTATTCTAAGAGTTTTTTAATGGTTCAGCTTACTGCTAAGAATTTTAATCTCTAAAAACAGCTTTCTGTTACAGACTTACAACATCTCAGGAAACTTAGAAAATTCAGTATCCAATTTCTAACTAAAAATTTTCCCTTACACAAGCAATTTAAGATTAGTCATAGAAAATGCAAGGTCTGCCCTAAGCAGTGGCAGCAGGTTACTTTTCACCATGTTAAGAAAACACCACCACAGCAGAGATGACAGTGACACAGACGACAGCAACTTACAGACAGTGACAGCCGTTCAGCACACGGCAGTGCCACATGCCCACCTGTAAATACTGCACCAGAGGTGTGCACCTAGCCCCCACAGGAGTGCTGGCTTCTAACCCAGGACTCCCACAGATCTGGGCACTTAGGTTCCATCTACATTCATATTTTAATGTCAAAGCTATGGCTTTTATTTTCCTTATAGAAACAGTTCTTAAGCTTTCCCCTAAATCACAATTTAAAAAAGATTTTTATTCACAACAGTATAATCACAACATAATAATGATTTTAAAATTTGTTGCATTTTACACATAACTATGGTTAGAAAAAACAGATGATTACTTTTTCCCTTCAGGGATCTGAACAATGAGATCATGAAGTGACGTCTGTACCCTGTGCCTCCCAAAACTTTCCTCTCCCTCCCACTACAAAACCCTGGCCTGCATGAAGGCCCCATGTACCTGAGGCCTACCCAGAATGCAAAGGTTGCTAAATGAGGCACTTCTCCCCAGAAGCAAGGAGCTTCCATCCATTTGTATCTGCCCCTATTTCGACCTTCACTCTCAGAATCGCCAGCAGGTAGGCACTCACCTGCACAAACGTGCCCAAGTTCTACCACCACTCACCAGAGAAGATTCCCAACCTCATGTTCAGTCACCCAAGACACCACCAACACCCACACACGTGGGGTTTCTACCCAAAAGAAGCAGCTCTCAGGGGACTGACACCAGATCAAAATGTCCCTATTGAAAAAAAAGAACTTACTACAACAATCATTGGATCTTCATAACTCATACTTTATTTATTTTCCAAAAGATAATGGTACTATTTGCCAAGTGGTTCTATTTACCGTTGAAAAAAACTTAATGCATTCAGAGAGAGAATGCACAGGGATTCACAGAATTTAACAATCAGTAGGGGGTATGATGACAATATTTTTCTTAAAAAAACACCAAACAGTGGCGGAGAAGACAGAAGGACTACTGGCAAGTCCTCGTTTCTACCTTTCGCTTGTGACGCAGCCCCCACTCTCATATTCGGCAGCGTCTGCATCTTCAGCGGCCCCTCTGAGGCCTGCACAGCCAGGGCCCCGTCGGCCAGGGCCGGCTTCCCCAGGAGCTCGGGCCGCGAGGGCATCCGTGGCATCGTGGACGACTGGATGTAGGGACCCACAGCAGCCACTCGGCTGGGCGCTGACACAGCGTGGGGGGGGAGGTTCCCATCAGATGAAACCTCGGGGAAAAAGAGCACAGGTCTAGGAGAGCTACAACCCACAGGAATGACGGGCTGAGACGGTCCTTGGCTCTCGCTGTTTACAACTGTTTTTAAAACAAGCACTTGTGGGACCTAACACGAGTCTTTAAGAAACGTCTCCAAACAGAAACACAAGGAACTCTTACCCACACTTTGTTGCAAGTGTCCAAGCGACAAGTAGAGTTACACAGGTCGTGACACCACAAAGGCAAACAAGGGTGGATTCTCCTGAGGACCCACACACCACCTCTCCCTGCTGAGGGCACAGCCGGCAGGGACTGCAGAGGCAGCTGATGGCTAACTGGCCTCAGGGACTGGGCAACCCCTCTCCCTTCTGAGGGCACAGCCAGCAGGGACCGCAAAGCTGCTGATGGCTAACTGACCTCAGGGGCTGGGCCCCCACTCCCGCCGCCCCCGGCCCGCCACAGCAGCCCCCCTCCTTACTGGGAGATTCTCCTTCTGCTGCAGCGCTGCCTTCTTCTTCCACAGCCGGTCCCTCAGCTCGCTGACACGCTTATCCATGACTGCCACTTCTGAATTGCGCTTATTGAGACACTCCCTCTGCTGCTGAAGCTTGGCATTCTGCTCTTGATTCAACTTGTTTCTCAGCTGGAAAAACACAAAAACGAGAAAAAAGGTAGCCAAGCAGCAAGGAGAAAAATGTCTCTAAAAGGAAACCACACGGACAACTATTACATAACGTCTGTAGCTGTGCGTTCCCTCCAGCCCTCCACACCCCGAATCCCCATCTGAAATGCAGGGAGCCCCACGTCAGACCACCAGCTGAGGGGAGGAAGGCCTCGATTTCAGGGGTAAGGCCCTGTCAGGTTTATTTCGGATTCTTTGGGGTTTAGGTTTCCCTCCTTGAAAAACAACACCAATAAATGGAACAAGCAGCCAACAGCTTCCCTTTGCACCATCAATGCTGCACTCCTGGGGGGCTCCCTGGGGGTGCAGGAGACACACTCGGCTGCTAAGTGAAAGGTCTGCCTCCACCCAGACACTCCTCCCAAGACAGGTCTGGTGACAGTCAACTACGGCAGCTGGGGGCGAGGAGGTTGCTGTCGTTACTTTGCCAGTGAGTCAGTTCTGACTTGAGGCGATCCCACAGGTGGAGACAAGAACCGCTCCAAAGGACTGTCAAGGCTGTGACCTTTCAAAGCACATCACCAGGCCTGTCTTAAAAGGCGTCTCTTGTGGTTAGCAGAGGAGTGCTTAACCATCAACGCCACTGGGGACCAGAGAGGTCCGCTGTACCTGCAGTTCCTTGTAGAGGCGGTCCAGCTCAGCCACGGCTGATTGGCTGTCGTGGTGGCCATCAATCCTGCCGTTCTTCAGCATCTCCAGCTGTCGCGTCAGCTCCTCGACTTTCGACATGGCCAGAACCAGCTCCCTTTGCTTTTGCTGGAACAAACTATTCATCTGTTCAATTTCCTCCACTAGAATGGGAGTGAGATGAGCAAGAAGAGTTGAAAAGAAGGGGTTACTTCCCAGGCCACCAGGTTTTATGACTAACCTTCAAGTAAAAGGCAGAGTGGTTTCTCAGAAATGTCCTAAAACCTACCTATTTATTTTAGATGCAAATGAAACAAAACAGACACTTCTATATGAATAAAAGTTCCTACACCTTGATCAAAACTCTCAGCCAAAATATGTCTAGGGAAAAGAACACTACATTTTCAAAGGTAATTAAGTAAACCCTGTTCTAAAACACTGAACAACTGAATGCAATTCCTCAGAAACATTAGCAACAACACTGGAGCGTCCTCCGCCAGCCCAAGCGCAGGACAGCTAGATGGCACCTGGCCACCACCAACTGCTCTTACAAGGATCACAATGACAAGTCCCACGCAAAGCAAAAGAAAAACACAGAACAAAATTCAAATCCATACACACACACAAAAAGACCTGACTCGCTGGCCTGAAGGAGACTGCAGGAAGCTCCGAGACCAGGGCCCCAGACAGCCTCCTAAGTCATCACTGAAGCCACTCCGCAAGTTTACCCTTCAGCCGAAGACTAAAACCAGAAACTGCACACCCACTGCCACTGAGTCGATTCAGTCACAGTGGTCCTACAGGATGGAAGCAACTGCCCACAGGGTTTCCAAGGGCCGCTGGAGGATTTAACAGTCACCCTGCCGGTTAGCTGCCAAGCTCTCCGTCACATCAGCAGAGCCCAACCCAAGACGAGGCAGGCCCACAAAACACGACAGTGACGCAGTCAAGGAAAGTGCTTTCCAGCTCAGTCGTGCACAAGGGACCAAACAGGCAACATCTGCCCATAAGCCACGACAAGAAGGCAGGAAGGGACCGGAGGACGGCCAGGAGTGGCTTACCAGTGCTGACCACTCTGACAGCAGTCACAATAGAAGGTCCCAGAGAGAGGAAGAGGAGGAAAACAGAGCATAAAGTTCTCTCTCTCACACACACACACACACAAACAAGGCCTGCTGTTCCAACAGAGACGGCAGAAACCCGCCAAGTACGGCCTCCAGACACCCCTTTAACTCAGAACTGAAGTCACTGCTGAGGCTCACCCATCAGGAGAAGATCAGACAGGTCTACAGGGCCAACAATAACACACGTGAGGGGTGTGCTTCACAGCTCCACCACCTACACCAGACCTATGGGCACTGCAGCCCCAAAGACAGACAAGAAGGGAGGACGGGACACAACACTGGACACACAGAATGGGGACCCTGGGCTGGGGAAAAGGAGAGTGTTAACATATCATGGGATTGCAGCCAATGTCACAAAGCAATCTGTGTACATGAACTGTTCAAAGAGGAACTCATTCGTGATGTAAACTTTCACCTAAAGCTTAACACATAAACTGTAGTCAGTTAACACTTTTCAGAAACTTCTGATGAAGCTGTCTACACAGGCTTATGTCTTCCCTCTTACCCAATGCACAGTGACATAACCCTCCGACACTGATGCGGTCCTCACACTGCTGGCCTCGGCACTAATGTCACCAACAGTGGCCACTCACCCAGCTTCCCGTTGCTCAGCCTCTTCTGCTCCACGTGGCCTCTCAGGGCTCTGACTTTCTTCAGCTTGGCTTCCTGGTTCTCAGCAATCTCCTTCAGCCTCTTCAGCTTCTCCTGCTCAGCAGCCTGCTGCTGCTGGCGCTGATCCTGCTGTTTCAAAAACTTGAGGCGCTGTTCCTAATGGGAAATGTAATCACCAGCTGTGTCAGTTTCGACAGGCTGACCACTGACCCAGAAATAACCTGAACAGTGCCCTCAAGTGCCAGGATGGCAGTGCACCCGACACCTTGTTCCAGGCACACCACCTGTCCCGTGTGTGCCATCAGCGTCACCTTGGAGGACTGTTTAAAGCACACAAGCCTGGGCCTAATCCCAGACTTCACCACCCAGAATCTCTTGGGAGAAAGACCGAGGGATCTGCAGTTGTAGCTCCTATGGTCCCACACAGCAGACACGCAGGGGGCCTGCGCTGGTTTGCATGAGCAGCTGCTGCCACACTGGAGAGGAACTCTAGAAAAGACAGGAGTCCTGGGAGAGAGATCTGGACTGGAACCCAAGTTCTGCCCCTTATTTGCTAGGAGGCCCTGGGTAAGTTAGAGAAGCTCCTTCAGCCTATAACAAGGAGATGATGGGTAGTAACTGTCTTTTAAGGCTACATAAAAACTCAAATCCATTGCCATCAAATAGATTATAGCTCAGTGACCCTACAGGACAAAGGAGACTTGCTCCATAGTTTCCGAGGAGCACCTGGCAAATCTCAACTGACCTTTTGGTTGGCAGACATGGCACTTAACCACTACACCACCAGGATTTCTTAGCAATGGAGAGGTATCCTGTATTTCTCTTGTTCAAGGACAGACTGGAATCAGTTTGTGAGTGAAGAAGGTCCTCAGATAAAGATAAGCTGCCTGTTATTGCTGCCAAGCACCAGGAGGCAGTGTTTGTACCAAAAAAAAAAAAACAAAAACAAAACATGCCACTGCAGTCAATTCTGACTCACATCGACCCTACAAAATCCCAAAACCAAACTCACTGCCATCGAGTTGATTCCGACTCACAGCAACCCTACAGGAGAAAGCAGAACTGCCCCCACAGAGTTTCCAAGGAGTGCCTGATAGATTCAAACTGTCAACCTTTCAGTTAGCAGCCATCATGCCCCCACGGTTTCCTTCAAGTTCCTCTTGCAGCTGGCAAGATCCAGGCCCAGAGGAGTTCCCACAGGAAAGCTGAAGGCTTTGTTATACCTTCCATGTTTTGCTTACACCCAACATTACATGGCTCACGGACTGAACTGTGTCACCCCAGAACGTGTCAAGCTGGCTAGTGCATGACTCCCAGGACTGTGTGGCTCTCCACCATTGTGTCATCAGATGTGATTTTCCTCAGTGCTGTAAATCCTACCTCTGTGATGTTACTGAGCAGGAGAGAGGCAGTTACATTAATGAGGCAGGACTCAGTCTACAAGATTAGGTTGTATCTTGAGTCAATCTCTTTTAAGATATTATAGAATAAAGAAGCAAGCAGAGAGAAGGTGGACTCCACACCACCAGGAAGTGAATGTGTCCTCTGGACCCCAGGCCCCTGTGCTACGAAATTCCTAGACCAGGAGAAGACTGATGAAAGTAACTTTCCCCAGGCCAACGAGAGGCAAAGCTTGCCCCAGGAACTGGTGCCTTGGATTCAGACTTCTGGCCTCCTAGACTGAATCAATTTCTCTTCATTAAAGCCATTCACTTGTGGTGCTTTCATTACAGCAGTACTAGGTGATGCAGACAGCCATCCACTCGTACTTTTGTTACAGCAGCACTAGGTGACGCAGACAGCCATCCACTCGTGCTTTTGTTACAGCAGCACTAGGTGACGCAGACAGCCATCCACTCGTGCTTTTGTTACAGCAGCACTAGGTGACGCAGACAGCCATCCACTTGTGCTTTTGTTACAGCAGCACTAGGTGACGCAGACAGCCATCCACTTGTGCTTTTGTTACAGCAGCACTAGGTGACATAGACAGACAACCACTTGTGGTGCTTTTGATACAGCAGCACTAGAGACTGAAGCAGCTTGATTAATCCGGATGAATAGAATCAGGAGTCAGGAAGAGCTTCAGTAAGTGGGATGATTTCAGGCTTTCACTCTTCACACAGGAGTGTCTACAAAATCCTCCAGTAAGTGGAAGAAAGTAGCTCATGGCAGGTGACTTTGCACTGATAACCTCAGCCCTTCTCTGTGAGTTGGCCAGCTTAGGAATGAGGATGGAATGGAAATTATTTTACACACGCCTTGTCCTCAGCAGCCTGTTAGCCTTTTAAAACGAGCTGTTACCTTGGTGGCCAGCATTTGCTGCTGGGCCTCAATCTGCTGCTGCTGGCGAGAGGCCATCTCCTGAAGCTCAGCAAGCGTCAGGTCCATCCTAGGACCGCTCACCTGCAGGGAAAAGCCCAGGCAAAGCAATGTCACACAGCATGTTCCGACACGGTCAGAGAAAGTCCCCTACAGAGGTCTGTGCATAAACGCCAAATGAACCATGACCAAGTTATCTCACCACGTTTTCCACCGTATTAAAGAGACCATTAGTTTTTGTATATTAATACCCATTTCATCCAAGATAAGAAACTTATTATATTAAGATGCAAAACATAGTAACATACAAACCAATAATCTTTTTCTCCCCCTTTTCCAAAGTGAAAAATAATCTTTTATGTTGTTAATTTAAAAGTAGTTTTGGCAGCAGGACATATAAATGGAACAATTTAGCATAACTGTGTTCTGTGGTTAATGTATTAGGGCAGCAGGGTTCGATCACATTAAACCTGAAATTAGGGGCAATGGCAGCAAAACGAGAACACAGTAGTAACTAGACGGGGCCTGACTACCACACTGACCACTCTGACAGGGGTCACACAGTGTCTCAGATAGAGCGGGAGAAAACGGTAGAACAAAATTCAAATTTACAAAGAAAAAGACCAGACTTACTAAGCTGACAAGAGACGGGAGGAACCATAAGACTATGGCCCCCTGGACACACTGCTAACCCAGAACTGAAATCACTTACGAAGCCCACCTTTCAGACAAAGATTAGACAGGCCTACAGAGTTACACAAGCAACATATAATTGGTTATCCATTTGCATGGGAAAAAAAATTGATCCTCATACCGTATGCAAATGCTAACTCCAAATGGATGATAAATGTCAACGTAAATCCTAAAAATATACAGCTTCCGAAAGAAAACAAAAAAGTCTTTGTGGCCTAAGATTGGGAAAAGATTTCTCTGATGCATCAACGGAAAAAACTTTCCATAAAAGGAAAAAAAAAGATCAACTGCATGTTATCAAACTGAGGAATATTCGCTCTTTGGAAAAACGTGTTAATGAGAACAGACAAACCACAGACCGGGAGAAAAATACCTGTCTCATGTATCTATCTGATAAAAGTCATACACGATAAAAGACAAAATCTATGCAATTACGCACTTAAAATACGTGCAGTTTCTGCTACCCACCCCGGCCACACACACACAAAGAATCACCTTAGTGTTGGGGGGGGGTGGTTTACACTGAATATGACTCAATCAAATCCCATTAATGGCTGAGATCATTTATATTACTCTTAAATTATCCTTTCATCATTGTGAGATAACTTAAAACAATCAAACAGGAACAGGAAAAAATTAAAGGCACAGCACTTAACCACTAGGCCACCAGGGTTTCCAAGGAAAGGCTACGCAGGAGTAATCGTTTGTTTAGATAATCTGGACTCAAACAGAAACTTACTCGGACTGCAACTTAGCTAAGCCCTACCAAAAAAGCCCAGATACATTTCTGTCAAGTCGATTCCCATTTCCAGTGGCCCCAACAGACAGAGTAGAACTGCTCACCAGAGAGTGCCCAAGGAGCACCTGGTGGATTCGAACTGCCAAGCTGTTTGTCAGCAGCCATAGCAGTACCCAAAATTCTGAGTTCTGGAAAGAAACTGTCTACAAGGTGCACCAAAGACAACTGCCGAACTATATGCAGCAACACCTAGAGCATTACTAGATTACTATCCACATTTCTCTTTATCTAAAAGACACAGCAAAAAAAACTCACAAAGTGAGTACTTTTTAAAATTTGTTCAATATTTATTTTGTTCTTAACTTGTAGTGCAATTAGTATCTACTGTCTTGTAATATTCAGGATGCAAACTATTAAAATTGAAGTCATCAACAAAAATATAACAATCAAAATATATTAAAACTTCAACAGTGTAACAACAAAAAGACAACCCAATTCTAAAGCAGGCAAAGGACTTGCAGAGACATTTCATGAAAGAAGACACTCATCAAAACGGCCACCAAACACGAGAAGATGCTCAGCGTCACTGGCCATCAGAAGGATGCACATCATGAGATTTCACTCCCTCTAGAATGGCTAAGAAACAAAAAAGAAAATACATAAATAACAAATGCTGATAAAGATGTGGTAAAACTGGAACCCTTATCCACTGCTGGTGGGAATGTGAAATGGCATATTCACTGCAGAAAACAGTGTGATGATTTCTAAAAATTAAAAAAAAAAATTACCACATGACCCAGCAATTCCACTCCTGGGTACAGACCAAAAGACTTGAAAACAGACTCAAACGGAGAGTTGTACACCACAACAAAATTCACTGCAGCACTACTCACTATAGCCAAAAGATGCAAACAACCGAAACGCCCATCAACAGACACACAAACAAAATGTGGTAAATAACAGATACAATGAAATACTACTCAGCCACTTGGAGAAATAAAATCCTGATACAAGCTCAGTATGGGTGGAGCTTCAGGATATTATGCTCAGCAAAATACGCCAATCATGAAAGGTCAAATATTGTATGATCTCACTTATATAAAAAGACAAGAAAAGGCAGAAATGGAGAGACTAAAGTTAATTAGTGGTTACCAAGGGTCACTGGCAGGGGTGCACGGCCAATTATTACAATTGCTGTAAACTGTACACCTGTATAAAGTTGAACTGGTAAAAGCTGTCTGACAGATATATTTACAATGACCAAAAAAAGAAAAACGGACAGCTGTTGACATTTCTTACACATAATCAGACACCTCATGAGATTCTCTGCCACAGTTTCACCCCAGTGAACAGCCTAATAACATGTTTAATGCTTCTGTTCTACCTCCTAGCTTGGAGTGTAGTGCTCAGGTCTTAAAAGCTTACAAGCCACCAATCAAGGCACAACTGGAACAACAGAAGGAGGAGAATGAGGAATCGGAGAAAGACGCAGAATGTGTGGCCGAACTGCTTCCATGATCAACAGCTTCTCTGGCCACAACAGCAGAAGAAGGGGACGGGCAGCTACCGTTACTGAGTATTCCAGTCACAGAGCCCATAAACAACCCTGACCAATTCTCAAATTCTCACAGACTCAAGACTTTCTGGAGCCAGAGAGAGTAGATAAACCCCTGAAACCAATGCCCTGTGATAAACTCTAAGTCTTACACCAAAAATATCCCTTGAGAAGGTCTGCCTTGAGCATTATGCTCTTTAGGAACTATCATATGAGAACACCAATTGAAACACTAGGTAAGAACCTTAGGGAGCAGAGACTTTTTGTCAATGACAAGAAAAATCCACAAAAGCAGGGTGAGAACAGGTACACAATTAGAAGAATGTAACCAATGTTACTATACTGTGCAGGTACAAACTGTTAAAATGCTATACCATCTGCCGTGTATATTCTCAACAATAACAAACTAAATAAAATCTAGGGAAAAAATAAAATTATCGTGAAAATTTGTTTCTGTGACATAACTATAAAATGACCTTTTTTTAAAAAAAAAAAGTCATCCTTAATCTATTAAACAACAAATTAATGGTAACGGAAATTTAAAGGTTCAAAAAGCAGTTGCACTATGGTACATACAGCACACATAAAAATAATCACTTACGCCATTCTCCTTTCTTCGATATTCACCAGGAACTTTCACACCATTTCTTTTTAAACTTGGATCCTGAGACCTTGGTCCACTCACTAAGCACAAAATGTAAAAAGTCTGTATTACACTAGAGTTGCCAGGTACTGTACATGAGCATGTTTGAGTTTTGTTGCTTTTGCTGTTTGATACTTTACGTTGAAAGTATACTTGTAGCAATACATTCTCTAACAGCATCAGAGTTAAGGTTTCATAATTCAGTCTGTTTTGGAAAATCAATTATTTGGATTATTGACTAGTTATCACTAATCACTATCACATGCTAACTGTTCAGTAGGAAAGCTGCATGACTCCAATACCCGAGAGGGAAAGTTCACAAGAAAACATTCACTTCTGATGAACGGGTCATGCACACTATTTACTCAGAGATGCCCTCATCCCACGTCCCTACTGAACTACTCAGTCATGAAATCAATGGTGGTTTCATTGAAAGAAATGATGTTAACAAGGATGGGACAATGTGGAAAAGGAGGATGAGAATGGATGTACAACTAGAAAAATGCACAGCATATTTTCAAAAATAATGTACCCATACATACAACACACTCAGTACACTAGGAAAACAACACTCCAAGAAGCTGTGCAGTTGGAGAAAAGCACTGTGTGTGATACTTGCTAAAATACCCTCCAAAGTATTACCAAGTTCTACCTGTAGAAACTGCTGGATTGGTGTACAGTGTGCCGTGCATATCCTCTTCAACAACAAAAAATAAATTGTTTTTAGAAAGAAAGAAGAAAAAGAAAAAAAATCCATTCTTGTACTTATTAACAGTGTTTCAGCTTGCAGGGGAGAAATCGACTGAAGACAGAACAGTTACCATTTCAAATATCTAGTTTCATGGAACTTAGTCAACACATTTAAGTCAAAATTTCCATTTTCTTGGTTGGGGAAAGTACTAACAGCAAAACACTATGTATTCTGCTTTTGGGGGACTAAAAGTCATTTTTTACACCAAAACATATGGGCCTCAGTACCAGTTAATGCATCAAAAAAAGTCAAACTAATACATTGTAAGAAATAAACCTATTAACATAAACTTTTAAAAATATATTAAGTGATAAATAAATCTACTTTAAAATCCACTTTGCAGAAGTTAAAAAAGCTATTAAATTACCTCTAAAGAAATGTAAGTTTCTCCTCCACCCAATGCCCACTGTGCCTGCTTCACAGCTGAGCACGTACACCCACGCTAGATGGTAAACACACACTCAGAAGCGGGCAGCAGGCCTAACCAACCCACTGTGTTAGTTTTCTCTCTAAAACACTGTTCAGTTCTCCAGCAAAATAGCTCAGATAACCTGTCAAAATATTTCTGCAAAAGTTAAAAAAAAACTTCCATAATTTAAGAACAAATGCTTTCCTTCCTGCCTGAGAGACAGAACACCCAGCTAGCTTCTCCTCTGCATGTTCAGTTACATAATTCGAGTAAAAAATAAGAGTTTCAAAACCTATTTCATGTATACTATGGGTCACAGTCTGAGTGACCACAGAAAAACCCTATGGTCAACCAACAGCTTCCCAGCTGTTAATCTAGACACCCCGACTGAGAAGGTTACACGAATGCCTCACTGGAGGACACTGAGAAGCAGTGCTGTCTTGTCCCTCTGTCAACGCTGTGTGGCACTGGTGCTCTGTGGCAACATCAACACAGCTCCTGTGTCATTAGATTACATTTCTCACATTACAGACACGCTGAAACTGCACAGTGCACCACTGAGAGGGTATTTAATAATTTACTCAGTGCACACAGCAGTTATTTTGAACTGGTACACGAACATGTCACATTCAATATATTTAAAATAAACAATGACATAAAACTAAAATGGAAATACCAGCTTAAAGGCTTAGAAAAATAACACCAGATGCGGAAAGGCAGGGAAGCCAGCCTGGGCCAGGTGATTCAGGGTCCATTCCGGGCTCTGCCTCCAGGCGCGCGGCCTCCGACAAGTCATCTAAGTACCAGCATTCTCATCCGCTGTGTGAGTGGCCAGATTACACCAGTTCTAGGACTTCCCACTCTACAGACACTTGTTTCTAATTGCCACCATCATACGGACACTTGGGTTAGAGCACTAGTTAGTTAACAGGAAACCCTGGTAATGCAGTGGTTAAGTGCTCCATCTGCTAACCAGAAGGTTACCAGTTGAAACCCACCAGGTGCTCCCTGGAAACTCTATGGAACAATTCTACTCTGTCTGTAGGGTCAGTAAGAGTCAGAATCAACTCGATGGCATTGGGTTTGGTTTGGTTTAATGATTAACATGTTATCTACATGCTTACACGCAAGAATTCTATACTAAAGTCACATATTACCCTCCATTTTGAAACTCCCAATGCTCTTTGAAATGCACAGCAACCTGTTTCAACCAGTGGCTCTCCAGAGAAGAGATAGTGTCCCACAGGTCTCAGACACCCTACAAGACCTTCAGCGTCACAAGGCATAGTCACATCTCCTCAATGCCTGGTGTTACGTCCAGCCCAGTATTTCTCCATCCTTAGGTATTTCATACCTTCTGCCCTCTACTTGGAAACTCTGGCGGTGTAGTGGTTAAGTGCTGTGTCTGTTAACCACGCGGCTGGCCATTCAAATCCACCAGGCACTCCCTGGAAACTCTATGGGGCAGCTCTCCTCTGTCCTATAGGAAGACTATGAGTCGCCATCGACTCAAAGGCACTGGGTTTGGTTTTCAGCACCCTCCCCTTACTGTCACCTATAAACTGGTCACACCCTCAGTCACAAAGGATGTGACTAACTCCCTTGCCCTCTCCACCACCTCCAAGTGCTGCGTTTATTCTGGGTGACTATACTTTCATGTGGAACAACCCATCCACAAGCCAGTCTCTCAGTTCTACAGCTTCCTCACTTCCACCACCAATCACAGGGTCTTCTCGCCCAGAAGTGACGGAACTCTCAAACCCTAAATTCAAACTTTCTACTTTCTGACCACCACTGCCTCTCAAGCTCCCCGTCCTACCTCTTCTCACCACACCTGTTCTTCACCTGACACTGTGTCTCCAACCCTGTGGACTTCCCCTATAGCCCCCTGCTGTCTACACATCTTCCCTACCCAGCTCAGATGGCAGAGCCGTTACTTCAGCCGCTACCTTGCCGGTACCCTCCTCTCCCCTGCCCCAATGACCTCGCACTGAGGGTCTGGCAAAACCCCAACCTTGGATCAACCCAACTGTCCACTTCTCCACTTACACCCCACCTGCACTCAGAGAACTGCTGCAGAAAAACCACACAGGTCCTATGGTGTCCTATCTCTGCCGGCCTTCAGCCTTGCCACCAATCTGCTTTCCCTAGTAAGCACTCACTCCTATTCTTCCCAACAGGTCCAACTTCTGGGCTCCAACGCCCAGCATCAATTTCAGAAGGCTGTGTCTCCTGCCCCTCGACCAGCTCCCTCAAAACGCACCTCTGTACCTGCACCTGCAACAGCTGTCTCTCCGTCCTGGTCCAGCAGATGCGGCGCTCCTCCTCTCACCCGGGAGCACTCTCCCTTAGAGAAGCGAGAGCTCTTTCTCAGAGGTCCTGTACTATCAGCTATTTCCTTTCTTCCTTCCCACCTCTTGCCCTACTGACTCCTCCCACCCACAGTAAAAAAAATGCAAAGTGTCGAAGTTCTTCCAGGTTCAGACAAAACAGAACAAGCCTACTAGCCTTCCTCCCCTTGCCCCGACAGGTCTACCCTCGCAGCTTCTGCATCCCTTCCTTTCACTCACCCGTCTTCTGCTGCCCCCCAAAGATGGGCCAGCTGTGCCCCAACTGCGTCACTGCACAAAAGAAGAGCTCTGATATTGGTTATAATTCATAAAACAGTCAATACCGATGTCTCTGCTAGGCGGGCGCTCATGGCGAAGGAAGAAACGAACTTCATTCCTCTGACTTCCAAATCGCTGCAGCACATCAAACATCCGCTCATTCTCAGCCACTGGACGTTCTAAGAGAAAGGAAGTGCAACCACATTATTTGAAAATAAAAGACAAGACATCCTTTACCATTTATGCTTCATGCAAATTATTTATTATGAATACAGAAAACACTTAGCAGCATCTCAGAAATTCTTTTCCATTAAAAAAACTCTTAGAAAATGATGTATCACCAACTTCCCATGACACACAGTCACTGTCAAACCAGGGGAAGGACTGGAAAGAACAACAGCCCTGGACCGCAGTCAGGAGCTCAAGAGGCCAATCCAGTCGGTCCCATAGCTATACAAGGAAACAAAACCCGAACCTGCTGCCATCAAGTCAATCCTAACTCAGGAAATACTACAGGACAGAGCAGAACTGACGTACAGAGTTTCCAAGGAGTGGATTACATCTGCCAACCTTCTGGTTAGCAGACATAGCTCTTAACCACCATGCCATCAGGGTTTCCACTAGCTGTAGAATCCTAAGGAAGCATCCCACTGAACATCTTCAAGTTCCCCAGATGTCTCTGAAGTCCGTTCTAACTCTATTGTTCTCCAAATACACAGAGAAAAACAAACAACATCCTAAATATCATATTCTTGTTCCCTACTGTTGTCATGTGCCATTAAGTATATGTTAACTTCTAGTAACCCCGCAGGACAGAAGGCAACAGCCCCACAAGGCTTCCTTGGCTGTCCCCTTCACGGAGGCAGATCACCAGGTATCTCTCCGCAAAGCAGCTACTGGATCCACATCTGACCTTTCCGTTAGTGGCTAAGCACTCAGACACTGCCTGTTGGGCTATTTTTAAAGTATAATCTCAAAGACAAACTGTATTTAAAAATCAGCAGTCCACTTCCAAATAAAAGACTATCAGGAACCAAAGACACTATCTGAGTACCTTAAACAAAGAATGTGAGCAGAAAACAGAGCAGCCAGGCTTTCAGCTGCCAATTCTGTGAATCAACTCTCAAAGTCATCTGCTTGGTTGCAACAGAGAATGTGCAGTTCCTGTAACAAAGTATACTGAGTTGATACAGATAAACCAGTTTCACAAACTACAGAAATCCTAAGCAACACCTCCAAAAAAGTCAACACTCATAGCTGAGTAGATACTCCTCAAAGAAAATTCTAAGTGGACCCTTCTCCCCAGAGAAAATACACACGCATAGCTTTTACTCAAAGGAAATGAAGGGAAATCCCCACGTTCCAGACAATTCAGAGAGACAAAAGTAACCTCCAGCTCAAGCCAGACTGCCCCAAAGGGGGATGGACTTGCTAATCAGCTAGCCTACTGTTAGAGATTGAATTGTGTCCCCACAAACCATACGAAGTCCTCCTCCTGAGCCTGTAAGTACGACCCTATTCAGAAATTAGGGTTTTCTTGTGATGTCAATGAGGTCACACCAGAGTGGGGTGGGCTCCACACCCAATCACTTCTGAGGCATTGTAATAAGACAAGGCAGAACAAACAATAACAAGGATAATACTATTAATTAATATAATACTACTAATAATAAGTATACAGGTAGAAGATAGCCACCAAGGACCATCAAGGCACCCCTGGGGTGACAGGCAAGGAAGGATCTTCCCCTAGAGCTCATGCCCTGATTTTTACTTCTAGACTCCCAAACTGTAAGGAAATAAATTCCTTTTCTTTAAAGCCACCCAGCTGTGGTAGTTTCTGTCACACAGCAGCACCAAGTAACTAAGACAGGTCCTGACAGCTTGTGATGACACAAGATTTCCACAAGCTAACACAGTTTACAGGTTCTCAAAGAACTGCACCAGTCCATGAAAAATACCCACTGCTGTGGAGTCAATTCTGACTCAGAGCGACCCTTCAGACAGAGCACAACTGCCCCATAGGGCTTCCCAGGAGCAGCTGATGGACCGGAACTGCCAAGCTTCTGCTAAGCAGCAGAATGCTTAAGCACCGTGTCAACAGGGCTCCAGTCCATGAGGAGGAAGAGAAATGATTTAGAAAACAGAAGAACAGAAATTAAAATGAACAGACTGAGTGTTATTTAACAACAAAGCTTACAGGTAGATTTCAGTAAGTCACAAAAAACTTCTCAATATGAAAAACTCATTAAAACGTACAGGGCAAATTAAATAGCAGATGAGATACAGCTGAAGAGAAAAACTAGTAAAGTGGAAGACAGTTGTATGGAATCAACTAGAACTATGTACCAAGAATAAAGAAATGAAAATTTCCCAGAAACAGTAATTGAGCAAGTAGCACTGTTCAAAGCACTGGAGACACACCACTAAACAAAAGAGCGCCCTCCTCCCAAAAAAGCCCTTTCCCTTTGGTAAAGACAATAAACAACAGAACTAATTAAAATATGCAGTATATGAGCGGGCAATGAGTGCAATGAGAATACAAAACAGAGACAGGGGATAGGATGTCAGAGTAAGTATCGCCAGTTTGGCAAAGTAGCCAGAAAGGACCTCAATGAGAAAGTGTATTTTAAAAGAAGACAAAGTATGAGAATAAACCATGTGGCTATCTGGGTTCCAGCAGAGAAGGGGAAGGAGAAGGGACCTAGTGTATAGACAAACAGAGAGGAGGCGAGCATGGCTGGAGGTGGGAAGTGTTAGGTTAGGGTGAGAGAAAGACACAAGCCCTCAAGAGGCAGATTAAAAGGGGAACAAAGAAACTTTGGGGGTGACAGTTACATTTATTAAACTGATTACCATGCAGGTTGGTTTTCAAGGGTCATGAAAAACTCATGTCAAAACTGTAAGTCAAACAGACTGTTAAATAAGGCACTGAAAATCACTATCCATTAGGAAAAAACTATGTTGGTCCCTAATTCACACCAGTTACAAAATAAATCCCACCTAAATGTAGGGAAGAAAAAAAGAAGAGGAGAAATTTGAATACTTGTGGCACTGGAGTGGGGATGGACTTCTCAAACAAGACACAGATAAGATTGAGATTCAGAATAGTTTTTATCGTTGTTGTTGTTTATTTAATACCTACAAAAGTAAAAATGCGCAAAGCACAAAAACTGAAAAAAACAGAAACTCAAATGACCAACGAACAAACAAAAAAAGGGCACCATCATTTGTGATTAGAACTGTATATTTAAACCAAAGCATTTTTCAATTACCACTTAGCAAAACTGAAATATTACTACAGCAATTGTTGATGAGGAATTCTTTCAGAAATAACTGGCAAAAGAACAGACACGGTTTTGCAGAGGGGAAGCTGAACATATATTCCATTTTAAATGTGTGAGCCTAAGCGAAGCAATTCCACTTTTTGCGAGCAAATCAAAAAAAAAACAAAACCATTGCCATCAAGTCAATTCCAACTCACAGCGACCCTAGAAGACAGAGCAGAACCGGCCCATAGAGATTTCAAGGGGCAACTGGTAGATTCAAACTGCCGACCTTTTGGTTAGCAGCCAGCGGTAGCTCTAAATCACTATGCCACAGGGTTTCCAGTAAGAGGATCCCAAAGAGACTTTTATCTGTGAGTCAACGTTAACTGTGAGTGCAAACAGACTGCATGCTGTCCATGTGTGACGGGGGCACTCACCCAACGGGGGCTCAGTCAGACTGTAGGGAATGACAGGGTCACTAAAATCAACACGGGCTCAGCCGCTAAGCACTTGGCCATTAACCAAAAGGTTGGCAGTTCAAGTACACACAGCATTTCCATAGGATAAAGACCTGGTGATGTGTTCCCATAAAGATTACAGCTAGACAAGGGATGGGGCAGTTCTATTCAGTCACATGGTGCTGCCACAAATCAGAAGTGACTCAAAGGCATCTAACAACAAAAACAGCCTACGAGCCACATTTATGGGTGCTCAATTTGAAAAGCTCTTCCAGCTTTGTGTACAGTCAAGCAGCAAGCTGCACTGACACATATGATACTGTTTACATAAAAAGGAGGGGGAGACAACACACATAACTATTTATATAGTTATTTACAAATGCAGATTAAAGGCCTGAAAAGTTATCTGCTACAAGCAGACGTCATCCACCGAGGGTTGGGGGATGGGCCTGGAGGAGAGACTTCCATTCTGTCTGTATTATTTCTTTTTCACAAACAAGAACACACTGTGGTGTTACTGATGGTTACTTTTTTAAGTTGAAAAATTTAACTTAAGGAAAGTCCTTTATACCTCATCCTCACATAGTCTAGGTTACTGAATTCAACTGAGCGAGAAACAAGAGGAAGAAAGAATGGAATCCCAGTTTCAGGGTAGGGAATAAGTTTTCCAAAAGGAAAGAATGCATCTAATCTGACGAAAGGGAGGGCACACAGAAGCTGAGGCGCAGAGAAGGAGATGGAGGAAGCACACGTCAAACACTTCCAGTTATCTAAGTCAAGTCAAAAGCAGGATGATTTGCTAATGAGAGGAAGCTGCCAGAAGCTGCTCTAAGTTCATCAATGTATCCGTTCAGTCAATATTTACCGAGCATCTGCTGGGCCTCAGGCACCGCCATCAGTCAGGATCCACCAGTGAACAGGGACAGAGAAGCTCTCTACTCTCACCAGCAGTTTCTGAGCGGTGCTACTAACTCAAAGGCTGGATGCTTGAGCCCACCCAGAGGTGCCTGAAAGAAAGACTTGGTAATCAGCTTCCACAAACGCAGCCACTGAAAACCAGACGGAGCTCAGTTCCACCATCACACACGCGGTCACTATGAGTCAGAGCAGACCCAACACTGCAATCGTTCTGGCTGTTCTGGGAGAGTTCCCAGTATAATGTGTGTGTTTCAGGCTACAGAGATTAAGGAGGCAATCAGCTAATAAACACACAGAAATCAGCTAGTGTCATATGTTATGCAGACAATGATGATACTCTAGAAAATGTCATGGCTGTTTTGGAAGGGTGTTCTCTAAGTAGGCCACCAACTGTACTGTAATGGAGTTGACTCTGACTCACAGCAACCCTGCAAGACAGAGCAGAATTGCCCCACGGGGTTTCCACGGCTGCAGTCTTTACAGAGGCCAACAGCCACATCTTGCTCCCACAAAGTAGACAACACATTAGGTGAAATCTGAATGACCAAGAAAAACTAACAACCAAATGCTCTGGAAGGAGAGGGATAAGGCGGTGGGCACAGTTGGCATCAGCAGCTCTACAGTGGGAGGGGTTTGGAACTTCCAAGATACAGACAAAAAGATGCAGCAAAGGGCAAAGAGGAGGAGGACGTCAGAGACAAGGAATAGTAAGGACTTCACAACCTAAGGCAGAGTCTGGGTTTACTATGAGTGCAAGAGAAAGTCACCACAAGAGCTTTAAGCAGGACAGTAAACATTCTACCATTTTCATCTTAAAAAGATGAGTTGTGCTTCTCTTCGCAATGTTTTACTCTGGCCCTGGGGAAAAGGCAGTCTGGTGGTCAGGACAACAGCAGAAAGCACCTTCTAGGACCTCCACATAGGAAAGACACTCTGAAATGAAGAAAGGCACTGCCTGGTAAGAAGCCAGGGCTCAGCTGAAGTGACAGTGAGTGGTGTGAGCCCAATCAACACAGCAGGAAACTGGCTCTGGGGATCCTGGCAGCCCAGAGGAGAAAAGGAAACAGTTAAGAGTTCATCAGTCTGTAAAAGAACAAGGTAGAAATGATGAAAAATTATACCCATATCTACAGACTCCTCTGAGGCCAAAGAAGCAGGCTGTCTCATTTCAGAGCTCCCAAGAACTAGGCTGACAGCTTCAATTTCCAGGCTTCACATAATGTCTCTGAGAACACCACTGCCTTCTGCTACTACAGTTCTTCAACAGTGAAGCAGTGTCTCTAAAAGCCTACAAAAATTTAAAGAGAGAAAAATGACCAGGATGCCTTGAGAGAGAGTTCACTGAAGTTAAGCCCAAACACACAAAACCCGTGGAGCAGCTCCGCTCCACACACACAGAGCGGCTGTGAGCTGGAACTGATGAGATGGCAACCGACACCACACAAAACCACTTCTGAACAACACACATTCAGCCATATATACCGTAACAACCCAGAAGCTTCCACCTGTTCTCTGCATGGCCTCTGACACGGTGACAGTCACACCCAGCGCCACCCCTACTGGCCACTAATAACAAAGACAGCACAGCTAAATGCCAGATTGCGTGGGTCTCCTACCAGAGCCACACCACACTTCAGCCAAGTGGCAGTCGCTCTCGCCGGGCTCTTTGCAGAGATCCACCACGTCTCTGCATATTGTCTCTGGAGTAACTGGGACTTCAGTGAAGTGCTGCTCGTTGTTACTGAGGTACACGGTGAGAAACATCTGAAAATAAAAGGGGAAACACAACAGTTACCGATATGGTCTGCGCAGGTGGTTTTCATTCTTTATTCACCTTCAAGTCCTTTCTCCAAACAAAAACCTCAGATAGAAGCACAAATGTGAAAACCAGAACAGTGTGGCATTCTTCTGCCCGAAGGGGCCCAGGGACTTGGCATCCTGCCACCTTCAGCCCTGTCCCTTCCCCACAAGCAGCCTGCAAAACCCTTGGGGATCCTGGAGCACAGTCAAACCAGCTCAGACAAAAGTGCAAATCACATCTCTTTCTGCCAGTTTATGTGTCAGCCCTTAGGCTGTTGGGGAACAGTACTGTGTCCCCACTGGTTTACACACAGCTGAAGGACCACCCACATAGGGTACAACAACACAGGGTGCTTCTGTCAGCAGGACAGGAAACAGGAGACGGGGTCGGGGACAAATCCAACGCTTATACCGTGTGTGCGTATTACCTGTGTCAAAAACTGTATTAAATATCTACGATTTTAAAACATAAACCTTCATCAATCTTGTGTAAGTAGAAGAGATCAGCAGTTATGTTAAACCTGTCTGACCTTATATCTACATAAACGTCCTGGCCAACAGAAGATTTAAAATCTGAAACTCCTAATTTTTCTCCTAGTTAGAACAGACATTGTACCTTAAAAACACAGCTACTGAAGAACTCACTTCTATTGACTTAAAAAAAAGTTTTTGTTAAATCGTAACACTCGGCTCCCCAAACTAAACATAACAGCCAACTGCCGACAGCCAAGGTGAATTAGTAAGCCTTTTGTTCATTCAGTGCAACTAAGTACAGACTCTGTGCAAATCAAATCACATGAGAGAGTAATCGCATTGGGAATTTATCCTGTGAAAATAATTCTAACAAAAAAAAACACACACATCTCATCACCAGGTGAATGGATAAACAAAATGTGGTGCATACACACAACAGGACACTCCTCAGCCAGCAGGAGAAATGAAATCTTGATCCAAAACACCCCACCACTGTCAAGTGGTTCCAATTCATAGTGACATTATAGGGCAGAGCAGAACTTCCCTGTCGAGTTTCCAAGGAGCACCTGGTGGGTTTGAACTGCTGACCATTTGGTTAGCAGCTGCAACACTTAACCACTACACTACCAGTGTTTCCAAAATCTTGACAGATGCTACAATTTGGACAGAGCTAGAAGACATTATGCTGAATAAAATAAGTCAATCATAAAAGAGCAAATACTGTATGACCCGACTCACACAAAAAGACAGGAAAAGGCAAATAAAGAGACATCCAGTTCATTAATGGTTACTGGGGTGGGAGGTGGGGAGAGAAGGAAATGGTAACAGTAAAGGAAAATTCACATTGATTAATGGTAGGGCTGCACAGCCATTACTGTAACTGCGCTCAGTAAGTCGTACACCTATAAAAAGTTGAACTGGCAAAGGCTGTGTGACAGACACAGCTACAATAACAACAACAAAAACCGCAGCTGCTGTGCCTGCCTACATGCAGCCTAACACCTCAAGGGATCTGTTTCCTCATATGGAGGTTCAGACCCCGTTTCATGGGACACCCCACTTATAACTAGCCAAATAATGCGTTTAGTGCTTCTGTTGTACCTCCTACTTCACTGCAGCATACCTGGGGTCTTAAACACTTGCAAGTGGCATTCAAGGTATAACAACCAGACTCTACTTCCCTGAAGCAACAGAAGAAGACGGAACATCAGGAACACAGGGAGGACATGGGATACTCTCACATGTCTAACTGCCTCCATGAATGCCTGCTTCCTCTGCCACCAGAACTGGAATGGTGTCTGTCTACCATCACTGGATGCTCTGATCAAAAATTCCACCTGATCAAAAAGGAGAAGACTGATGAACAGACTTTTAAATTTTCATAGTCTCAGGACTTGGTGGAGCCATGGGTGGTTGATAAATCCCTAAACTACTGCCCTCAGATAATCTTTAAAGCCTTAAAACAAAACCATCCCCAGAAGTCATCTTGAAACTGAACAACAGTTTAGCTTAACTAGTTAAAAAAAGGGGGGGGGTCAGCCTTGAGCATTATGCTTGTTTAAGAACTATCGATATGTAATAAGCAACAACATGATGAACGGATAAAAGACTGTGATTGTTAAGGATTGTGTTTTACTTGGATCCACAATTAACACTCATGGAAGCAGCAGTTAAGAAATCAAAAAACATATTGCACTGGGCAAATCTGCTGCAAAAGACCTCTTCTAAAGTGTTAAAAAGCAAAGACATCACTTTGACGACTGAGGTGCACCTGACCCAGACAATGATGTTTTCAATCACTCGACTATGCATGTGAAAGCTGGACAATGAATAAGGAAGACTGAAGAGTTGATGTCTTTGAATTATGGTGCTGATGACAAATAGTGAATGTACCATGGACTGCCAGAAAGACAAACAAATCTGTCTTGGAAGATGTACAGCCAGAATGCTCCTCAGAAGCAAGGACAGTGAGACCGTGTCAGGTTCTGGAAGACGTAATGCTTGGTAAAAGTAGAGGGTTAGCGAGAAAGAGAAAAGCCCTCCAGAGATGGAGAGACAAGCAGTGGCTGCAACACCGGGCTCAGACACAGAGACGACTCTGAGGGGCCACAGCGCCGGGCACTGTTTCCTTCTGTGCAGGGTTCATGAGCCAGAATGGACTGGACTGCACCTAACAACAACGTACAGGGTCACAACGACAACAGAAACTTGAGAAGATGAGATAGAAACCTTATCGGTCAGTGGGCTTTATGTTAGTGAGGGAGGAGCAACTCCCTCAGTAAAGGAAGGTAAGAATGGTACTTAACGTCATGAAATGACACACGTAGAAACTGCTGAGTTGGTGGTATGCTCTACTGTGCATACTCTTCACAATAATTAAAAATTAAAGAAAAAGAATACAAAACTATGAAACAAATTTGAAATTCTTTAAAGACAACACAACTATGTTAAGTGTAAGAATACTGTGAAAAAAGGCCGAATGACAAGGACCCTCACCATGACCACAGTGACACAAGACATCATACAACATCCCACGAGGGTCACACAACTCCTCCTTCCACCTTCAACTTCTCTGTCTGCTACCCCAGAATCCAGGAAGTCGCCTCAGGCCTTTCTTTGTGAAAAGCAAGCCGGGGATTCAGGTGAGGCGCCCCCCGGATTGGGCCAGGGTAGGAACAGACGAGAAGAGCAGCGCCACCGGTCAGCAGGCTGGCGCTGGGGGCTCCCACGCTTCTCCCTGCACTAAACCCGGGTTTTCTGAGGGTACTTCAAGTCACCACCTGCTGCCACCAAAAACTCCCAACTCCTGTCAGCGTCAAAGGTAACGCAGCAAAATCAAAACAGAGAGTACTGCTGAAACAAGAAACAAAATGTGTTTCGTTTTTTTTTTAATGTCCAGTTTCCCAGTACAAATTGAGAATTTTCAAGCAAATTCTATCAGGTTTTTCACAAAATCTGATAAATTATACCACACAATGATACCCAGTTCTAGGTCTCCATTTAGCCAACAACAAAAGCACTTAAAAACTGTTACACAGAAACTATAAAGCCTTGACAAAAATCACTTGAAAAAATAACAAAGATGTACTAAATTCAGGTAATCCCACACTACTCCTGTCAAAATACACAGCATGCCTAGTGACAGTGAGAAATGATTTACATGCCAACATTAAATGACACCTCTTCTCCACACTCCCCACACCCACCAACTTTCTTTAAAGTTTATTCCTTCTAACAGTTATTTTCACTGTAAATATGAAAGCTGTGTTCTACTCAATATGACTGTACCACTCTTTCCCCCCCAAAACACAGTACTGGATCAGTATGAATGGTAAGCAAATGAGCTGACATGTCTCCATGTCCTGTATGAGGACAGTTTTGGATGATTTTACTAACTGTGCTGAAGACCTCAAAGCTGCCAGCCCAGCAATATGACCCTAGAGTGGATTACCAGGCAGGAGAAAGGAGTTATAGACCCAAATTGAGTAACAACTACTTAAATTATTTCAGAGAAGTACCATTCTCTCCCTGAATCTGAGCCTTACCACCTTCAAAATGAATCCTGAAGTTCCTTAATACCAAAACAAATCCAACCCGTTCCCATCAAGTCACCTCCAACTCACAGCAACCCTACAGGACAGAGCAGAACTGCCCAGGAGGTGTTCCAAAAGTCTGCAAACCTTTACAGAAGCAGATGGCCACATCCTTCTCCATGGAGAGGTGGCTGGGTTCACACCACTGACCTTCTGGTTAGCAGAGGAGCACTAACCACTGTGCGACCAGGGCTTCCGAGTTCCCCACTAGCTACTCCTGACTGCTGACAGGTGCCAGAGGAAAAGCTGACATCTTCACAAGCACCTACAAGGACCCCGTGATCTGCCCACACCAATGCCTGCTCTATGACCTTTCCACCCTCATCTCCTCGAAATCCCTCCTTATTCTCGCTGCTCTGCCAGTGTCCTCCTTGCTGTACTTGGAAAGTGACAAGCATGTTCCCACCTCAGAGCGTTCACAACTGCTACTTCCTTTTTTGGAATGCTCTGTCCCCGCATCAGCATAACTTGTTTCCTTCAGGTCTTCACTCAAATGTCACATTTTGGTGAGGCTTTCCTAGATTACCTGTCCCCTCCCAGTTCCAACCCTCCCCCATCAAACTACCCGCTGCCTAGCTCACTTCCCTGTTTCCCTCCCTAGCACTTATCACTGACATGCCATACGTAATATTTATTTAACTCAGTTGTTATCTGCGTTTTAAGGGCAAGGGTGTTGTCTAGAGTTGTACTTGGTATGAAACAGACCCACAGTATTTGATAATGAATGACTAAATCCTCCAGATGTTACTGATATTTTTCCGTTTCAATATCCTTTTTATTCACCCAACATTTACAGAGCACGTAATGTGTTCTAAGTTGTAATGCACACAATCTTAATAGTTGATAAGACACAACAAAAACACAAACATATACAAGGTCTGACAATTCAACCGCAAATTTAAGTGCTACACACCTCACTGCTGAGCAGCACTACAGTCACCTTCAAGGCCCTCCCCTTGGGAAGCTATGCACCAATGCCAGTGCCTAGTCCACCATTCAAAGCAGTTTCAGAACTCTTTCTAGAATAGCCACTGCACACAGCGGCAAATTCACGAACTATATAGTTGCCTGTGAGGGAGTTTTTAGCTGGTAAACAAGTAACTGTATTGGAACACCCTAGCTACACCCCTCATCTTCCCCCAGTGACCTTTTTCCTTACCTAAAGATAGGGAAATATTGAAAGGAAGACATTTGATGACATTCAGGACATCAAGGGTAACATAACAGCTCTGACGAAAAGAGAGTTTCAGAAAAGAGAGTTCTAAAACTGTTTTAAAGGGTGGGCTAGGCGCTGGCATAGGTGCATAGCTTCCAAAGGAGAGTACTTCAAACATAACTGTAGTGATATTCAGCAGTGAGGTATGTATTTTCTAGGATGAGTTTGAGAACTTAACTGGCAGTCCGTGTGTGTTTGCGCATCTGTACAGAAACCCTGGTGGTGCAGTGGTTAAGTGCTCCATCTGCTAACCAAAGCGTTGGCAGTTCAAATCCACCAGGTGATTCCTGGAAACTCTACAGAGCAGTTCTGCTCTGTCTCATAGGTGGTTATGAATCAGACTCTACTCAAAGGCAGTGGTTGGTGTGTGTACTTATATTTACATATCACCCGTCACTGTGCTCCCTAGCTTCTTGATCTCAGGCAACCTTTATCACTTGACCTTGAATAGCCTTCTAGAGACACCCTATGCCTCAATAAGGACACAGCACACCACACATTCTTAGTTTTTATACAAACAGCCTACTACTCTATATCTTGCTCCATTTTACTGTGCAACATTTAAGATGTAAAAAGTATAACTAATAGAGAAATTACTTTTACTACTTGGCTTAAGAAATTAGAGACTCCCAACAACGTTAAATCCTGCTGGCGTCCGCCTTGCTGACTTGTCTTGCTACAGATCTTAGAAATCACGCCGTCTGCACACACAGCTGGGGCACTGTTTTAAAGGACAGCACAATACTCCTTAGAATGGATGTACTATAATTTATTACAAATTTTTTAGCACCCTATTGGAGCCCTAATGACACAGATTACACATCTGGATACTAACCAAAAGGTCAGCAGTTCAAATCTACTAGCAGCTCCTTAGAAACGCTATAGGGCAGTTTACTCTGTCCTACAGGGGCATTTTGAAATGGAGCGACTCAACGGCAGTGAGTTTGTTTTTAGTACCACGTTGATAAACTTTTGTACCATTTTCCAATCTGCCCCCCATACTTCACTATTACAACAATGCAAAGATAAATGTTCTTGGACATATATCATCCTCTTGTTGAATTATGTCTCCTGGTCAAAGTCCTAGTAGTGGATTTGCTGGGCCAAAGAGCATACTCATTTACAAAGCTGACGGATACTATCAGATTGGAAACTGCACCAACTGCTACTCCCTACACCACCACCGACGCAGCAGAACACTGTCCTCACGCCTGCCGGACACCTGCCCCGCAGATGTGCCTGCACACAGCACTGCTGCACAATGCATATCTGGCTACATTTCAGAACCTTAGCAGGCTAGCTCTTCCTCAGTAAAATCAAAAAAAGCAATTCTTTCAAATCAGATTCTCCAAGTTTGTCAGAGGAGAGGAGAGTCTCGGGTTCAAGAGTTGAAGCTGTTAAGTCAAACTGCCTCTCCCAGTGTGGGGAACTCTCCCTCCACTGCCAAACTTGGAAAAACAGCTGTGATTTGGTTAGGAAAGACAGAGGGTTTTCTCATTAGGACTGTCAGAATTAACTCAACTTTATGTTCTTTTTATCACCCATTGGTGGGTAAAAGGATGGTCTGACAATTGAAGAACAAATAAGCTTTTAATAGAGGAAATAATTAACTTCCCTCTATAGTATGTTACTCCATCTATCTTCCAAATCCCACTTCCTTGATCTCTCTTATCTATAAATTACTACACACTGCCAAAAAAAAAAAAAAAAAAAACCCCAAACCCCACAATGTGTTCCTCTAGCTTTCCTGACCCTACCTGGTCCAGCAAAAGCTGTCTCTGTAGACCAGCCTCACCCTGTTTCTCTGGGGTCACATACAGAAACCACACGGCAGTCTGAACTCGAGCCTAGAGATCTTGCTGGAATTCAAGACACTGCCATCTACTTTCCTTGATTTAATTCAGCTTCTGACTGACAGCTTGTCGGCCAGGGTCTAGTAGAAAACAAGTAACACACCCAAATGGAGCACTTAAAAAAACAATTAGAGCAAGAAGTATGAGAGTCACAGAATTACATGCACTTTCTCGGGCTAGTAACAGAGGATGTCTTCACCTTCCCAGGACTGCAGGGGCCAGGAGACACAGCAGATGCAGATTTTGAGGCTGGGAGGGCAGACAGACACTGCCAGCCCACAGTGAACTCACAGGGAAAGAACTAGGGGAGTAAATATCCCAGTCTGGCCTTCCCCTGTAACAGTCCCCTATTACTTGACTCAGTGCTGGACAAACTCAAGAAGCCAGAGAGCCCCAGGGAAGCCAACCCCTGGGAGGAGAAAGGCGGAGCTCGAGCCAGAAGAGCAAAAAAGATATGCAGCCCGGGAGTCCTCCTTCCGGAACCCACACTCAAGGGCTCCAACATCTCTGCTCAGCTCGAGCTCAGCAGTGGCACACCTGGCTCCGCCGGCCGGGTCTCCTCCAGTGAGAGGCAGTCACTGCGTCACTTCCACCGCCAAACCCTAAAACTCCACAGACCTTCTGTCGTCTCATTTTACACCTTCACCTATTTTTCTTTCTGGCATCCTTAGCTTTCAGACAAAACTCAATGGTCAGCACTTTTTACTCCAACTCAGTTCAACAGAGACTCCACTCGTTCATTCAACAACTGCGGGAGTCACTTCCCCAAACCAAGGACCATGCTCAGCACACGGCGACAGAGGTACACAGAAGGCAGGCCTCGGCCTCCTGAAGCTTCTTACAGCAGAGTGGTTAAGACCAACACTGAACAAATTATCGTATGAATATTACTACAAGCCAGCCAAGTGACGTCGAGTCGGAGCTCATTACAAGGGCACGTGAAAAAGACTGAGCACACACAGCGAGGCACTCCTGCCCAGGTGGGGTCTCAAGAGAACAGTGGAAGCACAGCTTGCGCTGCAGGAAGGACAAGCACTTGTCCACGAGGTTTTCAGAGTTAAGTGCGTCTGGGTAAGTGAAGCAGGGATGGAGTGTTTGAGGGCAAGGAAACATGTGCGAAGTCCAGGGTGACACAAATCACGGTGATTTCAAAGAACAGTAAACACGTCTGTTAACTGGCGGGACAAGCAGTGAGAACGGAACGAGCAGCGGCGGAGCCTGGAGTACTGTGCGACACTCCTGGGCTGTCCTGCGTCTGATCCCACAACATACCCTTTTCAGAAATCCTGGTAGCCTAGTGGTTAGCTGCTATGTCTGCTAACCATGAGATCGGCAGTTTGAATCCACCAGGTGCTCCTTGGAAATGCTATGGAGCACTGGCATCCTAGAATCCCCGCTAACCCTGGGTCTCTCGGCAGGGTAAAGCTCGCCTCTCAAAAGGCACCACCAACATCTCCTTTTTCTGAGCTCCTAAACCCAGGCTGAAGCCTTCGTATTACACATTAACAGATGCAAAACTATTACGCAGAAACTAAACTATCACTAATTCATGGCAGTTAACTTCAGCTGACAATCACTACTACTGAGCAATTTATTTATTCCACTTTGGATAGCTCTTTCCACTCCATTCTCAGAAGTCCAGTCCAGTTACTTTCCTTTCTCCTCAACTCAACCATGAAATGTCACTGCCAGACTAGGTAACCTCATCCACTGCCATTCTGGAAAGATCGCCCATACTCACCTACGCAAGTATTTACAGACCACTTCCAAGTGAACAAATCCTATCTGGAGTGTCATAAATCTGCGGTGGAAATGAAGAAGTTAAGGATAAGAGGGCAGAGAGTACAGGTAGCATTTTAGATGTGAGGTGGCTGGACGGGGCCCCTAAGCAATGGTCCAGGCATCCCGCTGAAGTCTGGGAGAAGAAAGTCCCACGCAGAATGAAGAGCAGATGTAAAGACTGGAGGAAGACACAAGTTTGTCACATTTGTGGAAGAGAAAGGTCAGTGCAGAGGGACAAAGCATGAGGGTTAACAGATAAATTCAGAGTAACTAGAGGCCAAGGCTCTCACATGAGAATGGCCAGAAATCAGCTGGACAAACACAGCACTTAAACAAGACTTCTGGGCCCTGTCCTCAGGCTGGGGATTTGGTATGTCTGGGGGAACACCTGAGAATGTGATGCTGATACTACCGGTCAGGAAACCATGTCTGAGAACCACTGTTCTAAGACCAGAGCAAGTTTAGATTTTCACCTAAGAAGCCACTGGAGGCATACCCACACACAGGAGGCTTTCAATCACCTCATCTGCACAGGAAAGCAGAACAACGACTACGGAAGACCGAAGGCTTGAGGCCTCTGCCTTGAATTATGGTGCTGGACAAAAATACTGACTATCGCATGGACTGCCAGAAGAGGAGGCAAATCTACCTTAAAGACATGCAGCCAGAACACACCTTAGAAGTCGGGATGGTGAGGCTCTGTCTCACATACTTTGGACGTGTTATCAGGAGAGACCAATCCCCGGAGAAGGACACCATGCCTGGAAAAGCAGAAAACCAAGAACAAGCAACAAAAAAAGCCACTGTCGAGTCACTTTTGACTCACAGCAACTCTACCGGACACAGTAGAACTGCCCACAGGATTTGTGAGGAGGGGCCCCTGGATTCAAACTAATGACCTTCTGGTTAGCAGCCAAATGCCTACCCACTGCACCACCAGCAGAGTGCCACACAAAAAGAGGACACCTTTCACCAAGACGGACTGACGCCGTGGCTGCAACACCGGGCTCCGGCACAGCGAGGGCCACGCAGCGTTTCGTCCCGCACAGAGGGCTGCTGGGCGATGGAAGTGACTCCGCAGCAGCCAGCGAGTGGGCTCGGAGAGAGAGCGTGGGAAGGGGCAGTCGGGAGTACGGGGCTTCTTTCGGAGGTGGTGACAATGTTTCGAGGCGGAGTCAAGATGGCAGAAAACGTTTTGAAATCAGACGGTGGTTACAGCTGCACTCTCTGAATATACTAAAAACCACTAAGTTATACATCCTAGCAGAGGGAATTTTAGGATATGCAAATTATAGCTCAATTTTTTTAAAGCCTGCTATACTATATGCCTACTGTGTGAAAGATGGAGTCAGAATCAACTTGATGGCAATGTTTTTTTTTTTAATTGTTTACACAAATTTACCCATGGAAATATTCACGGAGAATTTAGTAGTACGGTACATGAATGAGACTGCACATAAAACATAAACTCAGAAATGAAAAGAAAGTGACCTAAAGCAGGCTGAGGTTTCAGCAGGGAGGTATAATCTAAAAATGCATAAAGGAGCAAAGAAAAATTCTTCATTCCAAGATGCCATGTTTTCCTGGCACTTAATATATTTGTTATATGTTGTATTTTCAAAATATATGGATGACTTCATTAAGTTCTTTCTTTTGTGGAAACAAGCAAAATGAGAAACCTATTGTCAGATACTAAATTATGCTCACGGACTCAAGCTACAAACTGGTACCTGGGAATTTCTGTAGTAAATTAGTTTCATCATGAAAAGCACGGCAATGATCAGACCCAAATGACATGTAAGCTTTACAGATGAACCCAGATTTCTCCGGCATCAAAAAACATTCCCTGTAACTTACAGGCACCCTTTCCTCTTTCCCTGATAGAAGAGGCAAGTACTGAGCCTTCTCTTCAACTTATAAGTCAGCAACTTCCATTTCTCACAAGAGCCACAAGAGATGAGTCAATAAACAACAAGCTCATCGCAAAAACGGCGTATCAGAGGCATGTCACCTCCTCTCACTTCACAGGGGGAAAAGAGAATCCAGGCCAACAGCCACAGTTGACGGCTAAGAGGCCTCCAATCTCCAACCCTTTTATCAACTCCAGATACCAACAGACAGTCCACGGCACTCTCTACCTCTCTGCTGGGTCCAAGAATTCACTGCATGGCCACACAGAATTCACAGTCCATACTCCTGACTACAGGGTTCATTAAAGAGGTGACAGGTTCAGGAACACTCAGGATCCTGTTCCTTCCACCAGGATAGCCTCTTCTCAGCTGTGCCTGCAAGCACAACTCTGTCTCTGTCTCTCTCTGTGTCTGTCTGTCTGTCTGTCTGTCTCCTCTCTCTGTTTCTCTCTCATCATTCAACAATGTCTGGGCACTGCCTCCGCCTAGCTCGAGCAAGTGTTACAAAGCTCTTCCAGCTCTGGAGGTAAGTGCTTTGAAGCACCCCACGCTCCACCAGCAAGCTTCAACCCCAAAGCGCTCAGCTCTAGCTGCCCGGGTCAGCAAATCTACTGCCACCAAGAACCCAGAGCCACTATCGCCTCCTACAAGCCTCCCACCCACAGGCACGCAGCTTTCTCACTCCCTGGACTCGGAAGCCTCCTGCACCATGTCCTGCAGATTTCCTGCTGGTTCTCTGCCACTACTTCTCCCCACCTTCAGTGTTAAGCGTTCTCAATCTCCTGGTTTCAGGAGCTTCTCCAGTGTGGGATCCCGGCCCCCAGGACACCCTCCACTTTTGGCTCTTCCTTCTTGGTGGTAGTGAGAGCCTCTCTCACCTCCGGGATGGCCCAGTGGAATGATGAATCCCTTCATGAGGGTATCATATACCTTACATGCACAACCCCACTCAATCAACGACCATGGGTAGAAGGGTCATATTAAGTAATCCATTGCACCACAATAACATACCCTAAACAAACAAACAAAAAACAGTGCAGTCAAGTCAATTCTAACTCATAGCCACCCTACAGGACAGAGCAGAACTGCCCCGTAGAGTTTCTAAGGAGCACCCGGCGGATGTAAATTGCTGACCTTCTGACTAGCAGCTGCAGCACTCAACCACTACACCACCAGCATTTCCCAATAACAGACCCTAAAACACACCAACACAGCCCTGGTGCGCAATGGTAAAGGGCTCAGCTGATAACTGAAAGGTCAGCCATTTAAACCCACCAGCTACTGTGTGGGAGAAAAGACCTAGAGACTGCTCCCATCAAGATTACAGCCCAAGACCCCCATGGGGTAAGTTCTCCTCTTTCCTAGAGGGTCGCTCTAAGTCAGACTCTACTCAGTCATGACAACAACAAAGGATATTTAGGAACAGATGATGAGAAGACAGATCACGCAAAACACTACAAACAGTCCAAGACGAGGTGGACGTGCGAGCCATCGCAGCGAGGCAGACTCGGAGCTCGCCAGTCCATCTTCAGTGGACAGGGAAGCTCCAACACAGCCAACACGGAGCTAAGTGACACCCTCAGAGCCACGGTGGCGGTGTGTCAACTGCTTTACTGGGAAAAAAGAGACTGTGTGGAAACCATAACAAACACAAGACACAAAATTACATGTACCTCACAACTGTACTCCTCGGAATTTATTTCAAAGAATTCACTGAAACAAAGAAAAACCTAAAAGCCTGAAGATTTATTATAGTGTTACGATGTATAAAGAGCCAGAAAGAACCAGTGACACAAAAAAGTTGTAATACATTTGTTGGAAGCACTAGGACCTCAGCTAGCTACCAGCTACCACCAGTGTAGAAGCTGCTTCAGTCGTCTACTACACCTCTAACAGAAAAGCCTCAAGTGGATGCCTTTAACAAAGAGGAGCTCATTTCCACACAGTCCAGTGGGCTGAAGTCTGCATTCAGCGTGTCAGCCCCAGGGAAGTCGTTCTCTGCCGGCTCTGGGGGAACACCCTTGTTGTCAACCCTCCCCTGGACTGAAAGCTTCCAAGGCGCCGGGAGCCCAGTCCTTTTTCCAAAGGATGCACTCAGCTCCTGGCACTACTTTGTGATGGTATGAGGTCCCCCACTCTCTGCTTGCTTCCCTTTCTATCTCTTGTAGGACAAACGGATTAAAAGGTGGTAGAAGCCACACTCCAGGGAAACTCCCTCAGTAAAGGTGTTACAGTCCCACCTTAATCCTCTCTTAACATAATTCTATCAATCACAGTCACAGATTAGGCTTTACAGCTTAGAAAACTCACAAAACAGAGGACAATCACACAACAACGGAATCATGGCCCTGCCAAAGTGCTACACACATTTTTCAGGGAACACAATTCAAACATGCACAGTTCCAAAACTGTTAAGGTAAAGTTATGAAACAGAACAGTAAACTGTAAATCATAACCACATAAGGTGAGGTATTTACGGGACTGGTTTGTAGAGGATCCCCACAAACGAAACCCATGGAGGGGTAGCACGTATGGACACCACTTTTAAAATTTCAGTACCTCAACAGTAAAATATTATCACAGTATTTTACAATTTAAAAGTACACTTAACATAATAGAAACTGTGATAAAAGCCAAGCCAAGTACCATCGAGTCAGATCCAACTCATGGCAATCCTAGGACCCAGGGTAGAACTGACCCTCACAGTATTCAAGGAGCACCTGGTGGATTTGCACTGCAGACCTTGTGATAAAAGAATGTGAAAAATACTTCACTAAAAAATGTAAATGTGACTGCTACTTGCTTCCACATTTTCAAGTAATGAAGCTGGAGAGAAAGAAGAATTGTGGAAATAGGAAACACTGCTTATAGTCAGCCGTGCCTGACAATCTCCACACAACACAAGAACTCAGGCCAAAGTCACATGGAAATGAAGTCTCGCTGTTCCAAAATCCAAGCTCACAAGTAATCTTCACTTACAAAGAATGAGTCATGGAAGCATCCAGGAGAAGGCAAGTTACCATAACTGGCCTACACTATAACCTAAGCCAAGCCAAGCCAAGTATTTTCTAAATCTGACCCAACATTTCAAAGGACATAGTAGCAGGGACAGGGGTCTGGGGACACGTTTTCAAGGAACATCAAGGTCAAGTGGCATAACTGGTCTTATTTCTAAGACTGTTCTACACCTGGCACTGATGAGTGCCTGGAGTCTTAAAAGGCAGTAAGCCGCCATCTAAGGAACACCAACTGATCCTAGCCTGCCTGGAGGCCATCAAAGACAACAGGAAACATGAGCCCAGGAGACAGAAGGACCCATATGACTGGGAGACTGCGTCAGCTCGAGAACACAAGGACTAGATGGTGCCCGGCCACCACCAGCAACAGCCATGACGAGGAACACACGGCACAGTCCCTGACACAGCCCAGAAAAAGGGGCACGCAGATGAAAAACTGCAGTACTGAAGACCGGAAGTGATCCTCTGACAACCTGGAGGGTCCCCTGGAAACATGGCCCCCAGACTTGCTCCTAGGCCACAGCCAAAACCAGTACTGAAGCCAACATTTCAGTTAAAGAATGGCGTGCACCTAGGGACACAGAGTGATGCAGCTGTTGTGTGGGCTCTGTGGTTTAACACACAGGGGAAAGGAGAAGGTGGGAAGTAGGGGATAAGGGTTGGTTCAGTGGATACTAAGTACAGAGTAGAAGAGTGTGCTGTCACAGGGTGAGGAGAGCAGATAAGAGCTGCAGAGAGGTGGGTGCTCAGGGTTTTACGTGGCAAATTGACTCGGACTGTAAACTACCACTTAACCATAATAAAAAAAAATAAAACAAGAATGGGTCATAGAGTCAACAGTCCTATCTTTTACAGGACATATATTCATTTTTGTTACAATAGCACAAATGATTCATTTCCAAAGAGGAATTACTCTAAACTGAAATTTGGAAGACTTTCCAGGCCTGTACAAGAAATTTACTTTGTATCAAAGATTAAAAGTTACTCCTTTGATTTAAAGTAACCTGTGAATTTCCACAAAAAGAAAAAAAGGAAGAGTATAAATGTTCCTCCTCACAGAAAGGAAATTAAGCTTTCCAATAAGCCTTCCAAGTTTTTTCTTTAACAATTTAAATCCCTTACGTACGTTTATCTAAAAGGAAAAGAGTATAGGGGGAGGGGAGAGAACTATCCTTAAAGTGACCCTTAAAGTTATCCTTAAAGTAATCTGTCAAATGAGTGGCATGAATCCTCCCTGTGATACACAACTACAATCTTCATTCCCAGGAAACAGATCACAGAAACAATCACGTGACTACCCTACCAGTGAGGACCGTCTGACTGGTTTCTGAGATCAGTGATTTCCTGTGTGGAGGCAGCAATGTCAACAAATGACTTCATTTTTATACTGAGCCGTAAAAGAGGGAGACTCTACCTCACCTCCTGTACGCTGGAGCCTCCACTCTCAAACTACCAAGATAATACACTCTTCCCATCAACCAAAAACGCCTCTGTCAAGATACAGAAACCAAACCCAACCTGCTGCGGCTGAGTCCATGCTGACTCACAGTGCCTCTATGGTGACGCTACAAGACGGAGCAGAACTGCCCCAAAGGGTTCCCTAGCAGTGCCCGGTAGATTCGAGCCCTTAACCACTCGGCCACCAGTGCCCTGGAGATAACAGAAACGTGGTTTTAATTAATGTTAGGAGCTGAAGTAACATTAACACAGTTAATGTTATGAGCTGAAGTCTACGGCTAACATTGCAGAGAACGGGAGTTCTAGAACACCTCACTGTGCACTTGAGGAACCTGTACAGGGATCAAGAGGCAGTCGTGAGAACAGAACAAGAGGACACTGCAGGGTTTAAAGCCAGGAAAAGCGTGAGTCAGGGTTGTATCCTTTCACCATACCTTTTTAATCTGTATGATGAGCAAATAATCTAAGAAGCTGGATTATACGAAGAAGAAGGCAGCATCAGGATTGGAGGACAACTCATTAGCAACCTGCGTTATGCGGATGACACCACCCTACTTGCTGGAAATGAAGATCTGAGACATTTACTGATGAAGATCAAGGACCACAGCCTTCAGTATGGATTGCACCTCAACATCAGGAAAACATAAATCCTCACAACTGGACCAGTAAGCAACACTGTCATAAATGGAGAAAGGATTGAGGCTGTCAAAGATTTCGTTCAACTTGGGTCCACAATCAATGCTCTTAGAAGCGCAGTCAAGAAATCAAAAGATGCATTGCACTCGGAAAATCTGCTGCAAAGGCCTTCTTCAAAGTATTCACAAGTAAGGACGTCATCTTAAAGACTAAAATGCACCTGACCCAGCCAAGCCAAGTGCCGTCACCGACTCATGCAATGGTATTTTCAATTGCATCATATGCATTTGAAAGCTGGACCATGAACAAAGAAAATAGAAAAACTGATGCCTCTGAACTGCAGTGTTAGAGAAGAATGCTGAATGTACGATGGACTGCCAAGAGAACAAACAGATCTGTTCTGAAGAAGTGCAACCGGAGTGCTCCTTGGAAGCAAAGATGGCAAGACTGCATTTTACCTACTTTCGACATGTTGTCAGGAAAGATTAGTTCCTGGAAAGCGACATCATGCTTGGTAGACTAAAGGGTCAGAAAAAAAGAGGAAGACCCTCAACGAGATGGATTGACACAGTGGCCACAACAATGGGCTTAAGCATAAAAACAGTTGTGGACACGGCACAAGACCAGGCAGTGTTTCCTTCTGTTGTTCGCAGGGTCGCTATGAGTCAGAACCAACTTGATGGCACCTAATAACAGGAGCTGAAGTGTATCCTCCAAAGTGTGTTTTAAGCCCTCTGTTCTGTGCAGTGGTTATAATCATCCTTGGGAACGAGTTGTCTTTGTTATGCTGACGAGGGAGGATTAATGTAAGCTGTGTCTCATATCAACCTCTTTTGAGATACAACAGTACAGGCAAGCAGAGAAGACATGGGGGAAGGGAGACGTCACATGAAGCGGGCCCAGGAGCAGACGCTTAGAGAGGCAAGGACCTTCCTCCAGAGCTGACAGAGGCAGGCACCCTAAATTCAGACTTCCAACCTGCTACACTGTGAGAAAATACGTTAGTTAAACCCACTGCTTGCGGCATTCCTGCTATTGAAGCCCCAGGTAGACAAGACAATTAGGGAAGACCTACGTCAGCCAAAGCCCACGGTCATCGCCTGGACTCCACACAGCCGTGCAGCCCACACACGGCTCACAGCACAGCAACGAGCCGAGGGATGACATCAGAACCATTCCAACCGTCTGGGATTCTCCGCCTTCCACTCCTCAGAGACCTGGCAGTCTGCTGAGTGGCAGCTGTGCTGGCAGAGACGACACACTAGCTCTCTGACTTGTACACGTGCCCTCTCTGTTGTGGGCCAAGCTGCCACCCTGTAGTGAGCGCGTCACTTAGTGATCCCAGGGCTGGAATGATATGTTGCATGTCTCCTTGACACAAGAGAGAGAAACCCAGAGGGTTCTCTGTGGCGCCTCCCTCAGGAGATACAGGAACACTACATTTTCAAGCCCCTTCCCTCAGGGAAACTCTCCAGCCTCCCTGATGACCTGTTCCAACTTCATCACTTATCAGAGGACCAGAGCTTACCAAAGTCCATTATCACTTCTGAGCTGCTTTTCTCCTTGAGTTTACTCTTGGGGCTATTAAACCGGTTTTTAAAATCTGTTCAGTTACCATAAGTTACAACCAACCAATGTTCTTTTAAGAGTCAGTGATACTAAACACACTTCTGTGTTCAGTGGATCACTATTCATCACAGAGTATTTTCAACATCAGTCCATCAGTTCCCGTCATCCAAATCTGAGTTATTTAAAGCAAAATCATAAAATCAGATTCAACGGGTTTTTTTAAACATCATAAACTATTCCCGCGGCCACCATAGCAAGTTAGCAGAATCTGGATATCATCAATGCACAGAATCTCAATATGTTTGAACAGTATTACTTTTTTTAAAAAAACATAAAAAATAAAAAGGACCCCTGGCGATATGGTGGCTGGAAGCCAGGCTGCTAACCCAAACTCAAGATCTGACCCACCAGCCACTCTGCGGAGGAAAGATGCAGCAGTCAGCTTCCATAAGGATCAGAGCCCAGCGGATCCTACGGGGCGGTTCTACGCTGTCCTACAGGGTCCCTAGGAGACCAAAGCGAATGGACAACAACGGGCTGTGCTTTGACACCTGTCCCACAGCTGTTGTTAGTTGTCACTGAGTGGATTCCAACTCATGAAAACTCCACGTGACAAAGCAGAAGTGCTCCACAGGGTTTCCCCGGCTGGTGGACGCGGACTGCTAGGCCTTCTCTTGCACCGTCAGGCCACCACACCCAATGCTGTCCAGTCAGTTCCAACTCAGAGTGACCTACGGAACGAGCAGAACTGCTCCAAGAAGCGGCTACTGGATCCGAACTGGCAAGTTTCTGGTTAGCAGCCATAGCTCTTAACTACTATGCCACCAGGGTTTCCACAGAATTGCTAGGTGGATTCAAATTGCCAACTTTTAGGTTAGCAGTTCAGTACAAACTATCCTGTAAGTTTCCTCAGGACAGAAGCTCTGGTCTCGAAATGCTTCCACCTATTCTTCTCCTCCCCATCACACCCCACCCTACAAAAAAACACAGCTCACTATCTTACACAGAGCAAATCTACAAAACATGTTTATTCAACTGAACTGATACTGTGACTCAGAAATTTAAAGTCCCCCAGACATTGTGGGAAAGCTGACATGAGACCAGAACATGACAAACAGTATGTTCATTTCAAGAGGTACTCACGCGGTGTCAACAAACATTTATGTATAAACACACGGTATGACTTCAAAGTGAGCTTTCTCAAAGCCAGGTGATCCAGTAAGTGGAGAAAACAAGGTGATTTGCTTATTTGGGGATAATTTAAGAAATCTTTTCTTTCCTTTTCAACCCACGTCTGAAGTTTAATATTGACAGGTTTCAAATTTCAAACACCCAACGCAATCCATTTTAAGCTACTCCATTTTCAATTATCTGTCATAAGACAAAGTAAAAGAACCATATATGCATATACATGTGTATACACGTGTATACACATATGTATGTGTATATACATATACGTGTATGCGTATGTATTGTGTGTGCATATGCATATATACATGTATCTATATACACACACACATGCACATTTAACTAGTGGATTCCTGTGTCCCCTCCCCCAACAATTCTGTAAGTTTGTGGGTATGCCTTCTTATAAAACACTGTTGCTTTTTTTTGTGCCTATGTTTTGTTTTACATAACCAAGCCCCAAACCCACTACTGCTGAGTTGATTCCAATTTATAGCGACCCACAGGGTTTCTGAGGCTGTAAATCTTACAGAAGTAGACTGCTCCATCTTCTTCCTACTGAGCTGCTGGTGATTTTGAACCTCTGACCTTTAGTTAACAGCCGAGCACTTTAACCGTTGCACCACCAGGGCCCCTATTTTATGTAAAGGTACTGTTATATGTTTCCTTCCACCTTTTTTTTCTTTCGTTCACTAAGCACTGCTGTTGTGAAGGCCCATCAACGAGGCTACAAGTAGAATGTATTCATCACAATTTTTCTACTTCTTTTTCTACTTCGACAGAAACCCTGGTGCCACAGTCGTTAAGTGCTATGTCTGCTAACCAAGAGGTCAGCAGTTCGAGTCCACCAGGTGCTCCCTAGAAATTCTACACAGCAGTTCTACTCTGTCCTACAGAATCACTATGAGTTGGAATCAACTTGAATGCAGTGGGTTTGGTTTTGGTCTTCCACTTTGTTACAGAAGTGCTCTTCACTTTCAAAGACTCTGCCCCATGAAAATCGCCAAGGAAGCACATGAGCCGATAATGAACATGGATTTAAATGAGAAACAACTAGCCTCACTCAAACCTGCTGCTGTCGAGTGGATTTCAACTCACAGCAACCCTGTAAGACTGAACAGAACTGCCACGGAAGGTTTCCACAGAGCAGCTGATGGACTCAGACAGTCAACTCTTTTGGTTCATACCACGGCCCTTAGCCACTTCACCACCAGGGCTCCACTAAGGAAAACCAAAAGTATAAGCATTTCTTCATTTACCTAACAGGACTTGTTAAGTCCCCACACCATGCCAAACCGTGAGCTGGCGCTCAAGCCCTAAGACGAAAAGGCAGGAGTCAAGCCCTAAAGAAGCTTACAGGGCAACGCAGAAGCAGGTGAAATGAGGATGCAACGTGAGACCCTCCTGTTGGAGGTCCCTGTAAGGTCCAGTGAGAAGAAAACAAAAATTAATCCCCAGCACCACAGAAGTGCTGCTGGACTGAAAACTGAGCCATAAGTGAGACAAGGCGGCAGAGAACCACCTAGCCAGGGAGGCACGGTGCGTGACAGCACACAGGCTCGAGACACCTGGCATGCTGTGACAGACACAACCCTGGAAGCGCCGAGAAAAAGGAGAGGGGGAGTGGAGGCTAGTGTGCCGCGAGTCCATGGATCCAATGCATGCACACATAAGCAGCTGTGGCCAAGTCAGGGGAGCACAGAGGGTCCTGGACAGCAGAGGCAACAGGGTCCCCCTGCTGCGAGCAAGAGGAAAGTAAGTTAACATCATACCCCCCACTTGTATGCACCTTCCTTCAGGAGCCTTGCCAGTGAGTGGAGTCGGTTCCATGGCAGTAAACACATCTGCCAAAACTGCAACACAATTCCAAAGGCAGAGCTGGTGACCAGATGCCCTTTCCCCAGTGTCCTGGACGGTGAATGGCAAATCACGTAGCTGCAACACTACCAGAGCAGGCCCTGCCTTTTCCCCGCTGCCTTGTTTGGTGTTTTGAGTCTTTCGATCACTTCAGTGGGACACTAAAAATTCTGAAATGGAAATCTATCACTGACACAAAACACTGAAATCCACTGGACTAGACAATGCTGTAATAAAAATCAGTATTACATCTGAGAGAGATTTGTGTTTCAGCGGGTAGAACACGGAGGCAGCGGGTAAAGATAAGAAAATAAATGAGGGGATTCTAACAGTTCAGACAAGAGAGGGGTAAAGCAGAAACAGAACACCAGGAGCTGGAGAGGGAGAGTCCACAAGACAGTCATCCAACAGCAACGGGAAAGAACATCGGCTAACACCCGGGTCTCTGGTTACAGAAAGCAACTGGTAAAACATACCAGAGACAGAGCTTATCTATGTTTAAAAATAAAAGCACCATCCCAAACAGCCCTCTTTCCAGGAAACTAACATGATCTCCCTTCTCTCTCTCTCTCTGTCACACACACACACACACACACACAACTACACATCACAAACAAGCTAGTATTCACCATTTAGACCTTCAAATAAATTCTAGTACAGTTAGGTCTGATGTGGATGTCTTGTATCACTGGTTCCTTTGTGTCAGTAAAATGACGAGGGAACTGATATTTAACAAAAACAACAAAAAAAAAGTCAAGGAACTTTTAGGAGGAAATCAGTAGAAGCTTCCAGGTAGTATGGTGTGCTAACTTTTCTGGTAACAATTTTAAGGTTTTGGTTCCCCTGAGAAACCTGAGACATCCTAGGAACCACAATGACAAAAGAAAGCTTTCTCTCAAGTCTAAATTTAAATTGCTCTGTATAGCTCTTTAGCGCTCTCTGGTAATATATCTATAATTAAGTATGGTTTCTCCAATCTTACACCAGTACACTGAAAGCCATATACCCACTGCCATCCAGTCAGGCTTGACTCAGTGACCCTAGAGATCAGAGTAGAATTGCCCCATAGAGTTTCCAAGGAGTGCCTGGCAGATTTGAACCAAGGTTAGCAGACATAGCACTTAACCCACTATGCCACCAAGATTTCTGACAGCTATATAGACCAATGAATTAGAACTGTGAATCCAGAAATACACTCACACATTTACAGTGAATTGCTTTTTATAAGAGTGCAAATTCCATCCAATGAGGAAAGAATCAGCAATTTGAACAAACCAGCCACTCTACAGCGGAAAGATATGGCAGTCTGCTTTCTTACAAGATTACAGTCTTGGAAATCGTATGAGGAAGCTCTACTCCATCCCTGCTTATAGAATCTCTGTGAATCAAAACCTGCTCTACAGTAACAGGTTTTGGGTTGGTTCACTGCAGCACTACCCACCACAGGCAAAAGGTGGACATACTCCAGTGTCCATCCCCAGAAGAGTGTATAAACTACACACAATGGATCATCACTCGGCCACAAAGCCAAGTGAACTCCTGATACACACCACCACATGAACCTGGGTGACATGATGCTGAGTGAAATAAGTCAGTCAGAAAAGGTCAAACAATGCTACGACCCCACGTGTATGAAATGTCTCGGCTAGGCAAGTATATTGACAGCCAAGTTTATTCACGGTCACCAGCAGCAGGAGGAACCCGGAAAGGGGACTCCCTGCTGAGGGGACAATGAGCTTCTGTGAAGGATGATAAGATTCAGAAATGACAATGCTGATGGCTGAACAACGTAAACACAGCCAACATCACAACATAACCAATGTCGCTGAACTGTACATGTGAAGAATCTGTTGACATACATTTACCACAATTTTTTTCTTACGTACAGCTTCTCTTTAGTCCCATGGAAAGGAGTTAGTGGTTCCTACTCACCCAGACTTAACCTTGGGTTATACTTCCAGTCCTGGGTAAGCATAAACAATGTCATCTCTCACCCTGTGGCTTCTGAATGTCACTAAGCCTGAAGAGCAGCTGCCATCAAGTCCATTTTGGCCCACAGAGACCCTGCACGTGGAACTGCCCATAGGACCTCCAAGAAGCAGAAGGCAGATCTGAATTACAGACCTTTTGGTTAGTGGTCACGGCTCTTATGCTCTCAGCCAACCTCTGCCCCACCAGCGTTCCTGTACATCACCAGGACGACTTACAGACTGTGAAGTTCATGACCAACTCCTACTATTAGCAGGGCCCTCAATGTTATAAAATAACCCTTCTGTCATGGATTCAACTGTGTCCCCCCAAAATACAAGTAACTATTTGGCTGGGCCATGATTTCCTGTGTTCTGTGACTGCGCTCCATTTTGTGATTTTCTTGTGCTGTAAATCCTGATCCCTGCCTGTGGTTAACAGAGTGGATGACGTTAGAGAGGACTGGCGTGGGACTGTAAACCCTTCCTAATATCACCTCCCTGCTCAGATGTAGAGTGCTTCCCTAAAGTGTGGCTTGTACCACCTTTTATCCTTTCATCCCACAAGACATAAAAGGAAAGAAAAGCAGAGAGTGGGAACCTTGTACCATCAAGAAAGTAGCACCCAGTAGAGCATGTGCTCAGGACATGAGGTTCCCGTGCCAAGATGCTCCCTGACCAAAGAAAGACCAAGGCAGCACAAGGACCTTCCTCCAGAGCTGACCAAGACAGAAAGTTTTCCCCTGAAGGAGACACCTGAATTTGAACTTGTACCTACTAGACTGTGTAAGAATAAACTTTTCTTTGTTAAAGCCATCCACTGTGGTATTTCTGTTAGAGCACTACAGATGACAAAAACACCTTCTTTCACTTAGGTGACTTTTCCTCCAAGTGAGTATTTTAAGTCTTTCCCAGGTCTTCCACTCTGGCACCCCTACATCCATTCTCCATACTGCAACAGAGGAATTTTTTCTAATCAATCAAATCGTCCCACTGTTACTACTAAAAACTCTTCCAGTGGCTCCCCAGCCCTTCCACCCGCCTACACTCTCCACCCCAGCCCGAGCGCTCCTACACACTGCTAGCGCTTTGTCCCTCATCTCTTGCTTCTCTGCCTCCTGCTCACTGAGCTCTGGCCTCACTGACCTTTGCTGTTTCTCTGGCCCATGCCTGTCCCTAGCAACTCTGCCTATCTGAAATGCCTCTCTGTAGATTTTCAATGGACCAGCTCTTCCTTGTCATCGCAGTCTCAACTGCAACGTCATTGCCCTGACTATTTGATCTAAGCAGCCATCCCAGCCACTTAAATCCTACCTAAAGCCGATGTTCTTCTTTTGTCTGTCTGTCTACCCCACTCAGGCCCCTCACTACGGGAGTGAAAGGTAAGCTCCCTGAAAATGATCGTATTCTCTCCTGTCCCCATAGTACTAAGAGCAGTGCCTGGAACAGAGATGCTGCTTACTAAATACATGTTGAACAAACACTGTCCCAAGAAAGCCACCTGGAAACAATCACCAGTTTAATGAGGAAGAATGGTGAGCAACGACCTCATGGGATTCTACTCAAACATCAGTCCCTATTTCTGATGAACTCATCTGAGTAAACTGAATCCCTACTTCTCACCACCTAGACAGCCCTGAATCCCCAGGAGATACCGTGACTTCTGCCTCATCGAGACACACCACCAGCAGTGGCCACCCCTTACAGTCACTGCTGTACTGCTCAAGCAACCGGAAACGCCTCAAGAACAACAGTCACTTCCACAGCAGGCACGCCTGTGGAGTACTTCCCCACCCTGTGTCCCCCACTGTGCTATTCCACTGCTCACCCTCTCCTACCCATCACCCCTAAACCCTGGTGACAGACATCACCTAAAGAAAGAACGCCACGCAGCACCTCCACACAAGACTGGGCAGTGACACCCTCTCGCCCTCTGCCAGGCATGGAAGATCCAGGAGCTCCAGGGGATCTGGTGAGGGAACCGCGCCACTCCACCCTTGCCGAGAGAACCATTTACCAGGTTCGCAGGTTGGATTTACAAATGAGAAGATGTCTCTACTCTTTCTACTTCAAAAATATTTACTGTTATGCTCTGAAAAGCAACTTGTGAAGTTACTATTTGCCAAAAGAACACTTTTGTCCTGTCAAGTATATAAAAGTGTTCTAAAGCAGGTATTTGCCATCTTGAAAGCCGAAAGTGTTTACGGGCTGCCCTGGTTCAAATTCCATTTCTGCTGAGTAACCAGGAGCAAATTACTTACACTCTAAGGACTCCAAATCCTGTGTCTGTTACTGAGAATGGGAAGACCCACCTCACAGGTCAATAACGGGATCAGGCGGAATGACCTGCCTGAATCACAGGGCTCTCGGCCAGATGGGGGCCAATAAAGCATAGCAAACCTTCTCGATCATTTTTTATTACTACTAGAAGCAGTTTCGGAAACCCTGGTAGGGTAGTGGGTGAAGTGCTATACCTGCTAACCAAAAGGTCAACGGTTCAAATCTGCCAGGTGCTCCTTGGAAACTCTATGGGACAGTTCTACTCTGACCTTTAGGGTCGCTATGAGTCAGACCTGACTCGATGGCAGTGGTTTCAGTAGCAGCTTAAACTCCGATTTTACATTTGTTTGTCACGGTTTTCTACCACTCTTCTGTGCGACCTAAAGGATCTTCGGTTGCATAATTTAAAAAGAGTAGTATTAAATTAAAAATCTGTTTGTACAAACAGCCGAAATATGCATTTCAGAAGTAAAATTTCAACCACCTAAAACGCCCATCAGTGGATGAACAGATAAACAAATTGTGGCCTGTCCATACAAAGGACCACTACTCAGCCAGAAAAACACGCAACAACAAGGGCGGAGCGTGAGACACGATCATGAGAGAACAAGTCAATCACTACGGGACAAACAGGGGATGATCTTACTCAGACAAAAAGACGTATGGACAGCAACCAACGTTTACAACTGGTTACCAGGGGCAAGAGGGAGGCAGACAGCAGAGACTATCACTAGTGCTTACAGAAAGCTGGGTTTCCGCTTAGATGCCCTGCTGAGAATTTACATTCCTAACAAGTTCCCAAGAAGTTATAGTAAGAATCACCTGAGGGACTTGTTGAAATGCAGACTTTGCATTTCCACCCCAGAAAAACTGAATCACAGCCTACATTTTAACAAAATCCTCAGGTGATTCTTAGGTGTAACTTCCTGGGAGCTTGTTAGAATGCAAATTCTCACTGGGGGTGAGAGCCGGAATGAACCAGTTTAAAGCCCTGATGTCTGTTACGGTGTGGAAAAATCTCATTGCTAAGAGTAGGATCCCACATCCGATTAATGTAACTGCCATCAGTAGGTTGTACATCTGTAAAAACTTTAACTGGCAAAAGCTGTGTGATAGATATATTTACAACAATAACAACAACAAAAAGTAGCTGCTGAGGTTGCTTACATACAACCGGACATCTCACAGGATTTCTTTCCTTGGTTTGGAAGTTTAGGGTCATGGTTTCAAGGGACCTCCTAGTTAACTGGTCTAATAACATATTTTGTGCTTCTGTTCTAACTCCTAGTTTTACCGAGTAGTGCCTGGGGTCTTAAAGCTTGCAGGAAACCATCCAAGGCACAACAATTAGTCTTTATTCACCTGAAGCAAGAGAGGAAGGAAAGTCATGAGTAAAAAATAAAAAACCAAATCTACTGCCAAACAAGTCAATTTCAACTCATAGCAGCCCTATAGGAGAAAATCAAACCACCCCACAGAGATTCCAAGGAACACCTGATAGACTCAAACTGCCTGCTTTCTGTTTAGACACAGCTCTCATCCATAACACCACCAGGGTTTCTAGGACAGGAGAAACCTGAAATGTGTAGCTAACTGCCTTATATGCATGGCTAATAACTGCCCTCCTTTGCCCACCTACCATTACTGAACATTTTGATGAAAGATAGCAACACTATAGACATAGTAGAACTGCCCCATAGAGTTTCCTCATGGTATAGATGAGGAGAAATCAGTGATGGAGATCTGAAGTATTTCTTTTTTCGACAGGTGGCTGCTTGTCCTTCGGTTGTGCACCCACGCAGACTGCAAGATGGTTCCTGACACACAGGCTTAGACAGAAGAATTCTGACCAAAAGAAGGAAAATGAAGAACAGACTTTCTCAGGGACTGTTTTAGTTATCTAGTGCTGCTCTACAGAAATACCAAGAGTGGATGGTTTTCCCACAGAAGAGTTTATTCTTACACAGTCTAGGGGGCTACACATCCAAATTCAGGGTGTCTACTCCAGGGAAGGCTTTCCCTCTTTGAAGGCTCTAGAGAAACGTCGTCGTGTTACATCAGTCTTTGGTCAGGGAGCGTCTCGGCACAGGAACCTCAGGTCTGAAGAACGCACTCTACTGCTGGTGCTGCTTTCTTAACCGTATGAGGTTTCCAACTCGGCTTGCCTCTCTTTCCCTTTATCTCTTGTAGGAAAAAAGAATTAAAAAAAGGTGGTAGAAGCCACACTCCAAGAAAACTCCCTTTACAGTGGAGCAGGGAGGTGACCTTAGGAAGGGATTTAGAGTCCCACTCTAATCCTCTTGAATATAGGAAAATCACAAAAGGGAGGGCAATCATAAAACAATGGGAATCAGGGCCCAGCCACATGACTACACACATGGGGGGGGGGGGGACACAGTTCAACTCATGACAGAGAATCCAGACTTTCTAGAGCCCTGGAGGCTGGACAAACCCCTGAAACTACTGCCTTGAGATAATCTTTAAACCTTCAACCAAAAATACTCCCTGAAGTCTTCTTAAAACTAAATAACAGTTTTCCTTAACTAGTAAAGACTGTCTGCCTTGGACGCTGTGCTCTTTTAAGATCTATCCACATATGACCAGACTGACAACAGCAACTAAAAACGTCAGACAAAAAACTTAGCGGAGCAGTGAGTTTATGTCAATGGAAGAGGACAACTCAGAAAAGAAAAGGGATAATGGCTGCACAGCTCAAAGAATGTCATCACTGTCACTGAACTGTCCAAGCAGAAACAGGTGAATGGGTGTACGTATGTTCTGCTGTGTACAGTATGTTCTCAGCAACAAAAAATAATATTAACATGACAGTACAGTATTTACTGGCCAAGCAAACATTTTCAATGAGAACTGGGTTCCACCACTGACCAAATAAAACATTTGTTTTTTGAGTAAACTTTACGGAGAGGATAGCTAGAAATGACTGCCACCAGGGAGTGTACAACGGTCCTTTCCCTACACACTGTACAGTAATGTGGAGAATGAGCATTTCTATGGTCAGACAATTTTCTTTTGATAAGACAGCATGCAGGGGGTTTGAAGAATCACCGGCTCCGTAACACGCAGATGCAGCTAAAGCATCACCTAAGCTCAAACTTCCTCTGGGCTCTCTCCAGTCAGACAAGGACTCGCACAGCCCACCTTCCAGGCCAACAAAGTATACATTTCAGATGGTCATGTAACTTACGCTCTCTTTTCTCAAAAACAACATCTGATTAAAGAAATGTGTTCTGTTCAGTGCCTAGCACCACCACAGGTACAAATATTTCAATAATATTTGGCCTGGTTAAGTGGTGCCAGCAGAAAGAATACTCTGGATTCCTACCCTCTTACACTCCCTGCTCCCTATTCTTGAAGACTTCCTACCTGTAAGTAAAGAAGGCTGAGAGTTTTACAATCCACGACGACAAGTCACATCAGCTCATACAGTCACCCCATTTCAGCTGGAGAGTCAGTGAGACACCCCAAGTTACACAACAGCTTGGTTTTGAATTTCCTTTAGAAAAACTTTTTAAGGAGTGCCACACACTATGGCAGATGACCAAAAGAGATAATAAAGGCCTACAGTGTTCCTTAAAAGCTCCAGAAAAGAAAGAGTTTGCTTGTTTTCACTGTTTGTTGACGGGCAGGGGGTGTGAAGAGGGAGGAAAAACAGCTCTTCCCAGAAACAGTGGAAGAATAAGCGACCATCAGGGCCTAGTCCAGTAAGTAAATTCTTTTTAACTTTATAAAGGTAAGCAGCTAAACATGTGTGCTAAATTTCTTTAAAAAGGCTAAATCCAGTTTTCTGAAACAGGTTAAAAAAAAAAACAACAGAAATGTTTAAAAGCCTGTCAGCTTTTAATTAAGTCACAAGGCAACAAAGCTAACTACAGCACAAGAAATGTGCGACATCTGGCACATTTTAAAAATAGGTGATTTGCTTAACAGCCTTTGAGAATTACAATAAAGGTCGATAGAAAACTACCTTAAACTCCATTCTGGAGTAAAAACTGATTGAAGCTAACTTGCTACAGCCCAACTCAACAACAAAAGAGCATTCCTTTGGCATATGATGTAATCACAGAAGCAGTCCCTGGGTGGTGCAAAGAGTTGACACACTCAGCTGCAAACAGGAAGGTTATGGTTGGAATCCACCCAGAGGCACCTCAGAAGAAAGGCCTGGCAATCTACTGCAGAAAAAGCACCCCCTGAAAACTCTATGGAGCACAGTTCTACTAGTGACATGCACGGGGTCCCCATGTATCAGAAATTGCCAATAATAATCACATAAATCCGGTGCTCCAAGTGTGTAACCAGCAGACCACTTCAATCCACAATTCCACTCTGGAAAACATAATCCATAGACTGCCATGAAGTCTATTCTGACTGACAGAAAAGTATAAATAAAAAGTATGAATAAATATAAAATATAAATATAAAATTTATAAATATAAAGTATGAATAAAAACAAGAACTTTACATGAAAAAAGTATATAAAAGTACCTAAGCAGAAGCTAAGCTGTCGGCCTGTGGAGTTGCAGTTATGTTTCGAAATGTAAAAATCCTTACTCCAAGTGTCGAATTTCTAAAAAAAACCCAAACCCACTGCCATCAGCTCAATTCCAACTCATAATGACCCTACAGGATGGCAAAACTGACCCACAGTGTTTCCAAGTAGCAGCTGGAGGATTCAAACTGTCAACCCTTTCGGTTAGCAGTGAAACGACCGTTTGCCCACTTGTCCTAGACTCGCCCCAAACTAGACGTTCAAACAATCAAGAGTATTTTGTGGCATCTGAGTAACTGAAAATAACTGCCTCTACAGCACTGAAAAATTAAATTGTAAATTAAATCACAGTCATCAGCTCAACTGGCTTTTTACAATGAGCTATTCTTTTCTATCAGCATAAAGGCTATATGACAACATTCAGCTAAACAGAATGCTAAATTACTGGGAAAATCTATTCCTCAGGTCATCCGGACTCCTCACATCATCTGGCCATTACACTTTCATGTTTAAAGTACTAACGGAAACATGGATCTGAAAATACATGATTCAAACGTAAAGCTATTCTCAATGACACTCTGTCAAACTAAACACAGGTGGCTATTTAATTTTAATTGTGATGTAATTAAAATTAAATAATCTGCTTTAAAAATTCAGTTTCTCTGTCTCATTGGCCACATTTCAAGAGCAGTGGCCATAAGCGGCTGCCTGTATGGGACAGTGTGCCAGTGAACACTTCCATCACTGCTGGAAGCCAAATGTGACCAAGGGACATGTGCCAATTCAAGCTCTCCGGTCTTTTGTGCACCACCCCAGAATACTGTGCGTGTTTTGTGTGCATGGTTTTTGTTTCAACTCTTTCAGTAGTAGGTACAAATTTTTATAAAATTGTCTCTCAAAAGAGCAGTGAATGCTTTGAGTCAGCTAAGCTCTTGCATTTGAATTACAGTGTTGGCAGAGAATACTGACTATCCCACAGGCCACCAGAAGAATGAGCAAATCTGTGTTGGAAGAAGTACAACCAGAATGCTCCTCAGAAGCAAGGATGGAGAGCCTTCGCCTCACACACTCTGGACATGTTATCAGGAGGGACCAGTCCCTGGAGAAGGGCATCATGCTCGGTAGAGGGTCAGAAAAAGAGGCGAAGACCCTCCACACGGTGGACAGACACAACGGCTGCACCCACGGGCTCAAACCTAACCGCGACCATGCGGAAGTGGCAGGACCGGGCAGTGATTAGTTCAGTCGTACATGGGGTCGCCAGGAGTGGCACTCAGCGTGCTGACACCCAACAACAACCAAGTTCTTTCAAAAAAATACCTTTTTTAATGTAACACTTCACAAATGAAAGCAATGATTACAAGACAGCTGAAATAATTTTCAACTGACTGAGACTTCTTGCTTGTAATAATTATCTCCCTTCATTTGATAGGAAACTCGGGTGGCATAGTGGGTTAATTACCACGTCTGCTAACCAAAAGGTCAGCAGTTAAAAACCACCAGGTGCTGCTTGGAAACTCTGCGAGGCAGGTCTACTCTGTCGGCTGGGGTCGCTATGAGCTGGACCCAAATCGACGGCTGTGGGTTTGGTCTTTTTGTTTTTATTTGATAATTAAATACAATGAGAGGGCTCACTGAAAGCTGCACTCACAAACTGCAAACAATCCCTTCTTTAATGAAGAACAGTAAGAGATGTCATGTATGAGAGGTTCATCAGTTCCTCCTCACCAAGTTGTGGAAATATCGGAGAACCGGAGCTGCCACCCACGTCAGGTATCTGGAGATAAGGGTACTTATCACATCCCTTCCTGCACACCCCATCATTACCTCTATTGTGCTGATTCTCAGCGCCTGTCTACTTATTTTTAGTCAGCCTACCACAGCGCATCTCCCACTTCTGGATCTGGGTCCAATTATCACTTCACGTCCCACATGAAAGAACATCACTCGCCTATCATTTGGTCATTTGGCGGAGAACCCATGGGCACAATTCACACATTTTTAATGTAATGCAGTCTAAAGAGCAAACTATCATCTTTACAGCACCTCTGAAAGCCAGTCAAGGCAAGAGTCTATATTCTGAGGTATATATTGAGCACAGGGCTTTTTCTGATCAGTTGGTTAGAAATGTTTGAAAGCAATAAAAGATAACTCACCCACGCTGGACTAAAACTCCAAATAGTGAAAAGCTAAAGGTGAGAAATGTATTCAAAACACGTTTTATTTTCAAGTATACAAGGTATCACAGGGAAAGGAAACACACGTAATACAAAGTTACTAAGTGGAAAAAGGAGACTTTGAGGTTCAAGTTAGGAGCTCAGCAGCCAACCTAAAGGTCACAGTCTGAATACACCAGGCACTCCTTGGAAGCCCCATGGGCCAGTTCCATTCGGTCCTACAGGGTCACTACAAGCAGGAACAGCTGGGAGGCAATGAGTTTTACTTTCTGTTGTTGCTGTTGTTGAATGAAAAAGTTTCCTCATCTTTAAATTACTGCACCTCAAGCAGGGGAATCTCCAGTTTAACCAACACTGCAAATGGAGGATGACGAGAAGCCCTCATCCAGCTTCTGCTCCAACCTAGGCAGAGTACAGACTGCTTCACCAGCAGTAACTGCTCCTCTCGACCACCCTGAGACAGGCACGACTGCCGTCCCCATTTTAGAGATGATAAAACTGAGATCCAAGTCATTAACTAGACAAAATAACAGTAATAATAAGCCTGTGGTCATAAACGTAGAAGATGAGGAAATACTGAAGCTTCATTCTGACCTGACCACATCAGGAACCTGTATTAAGATTCTACTCTGACACCAGGCAATCAAAAGAACCACACTAACTAAACTAAACTAACTAAACACACACCAACTAAACTTAGTTTCAAAAGCTACCTAAATTCTCATCAATTTTGATGATTTGATACACAGCTGGGAGAAGGAAAACTTGCAAACTTTTTAAAAAGCCCCAAAGGTACTGGGACCAAAAAAAAAAAAAAAATCTTTCAGGAAGGAACCATTCTCTTGTTCCTTATTTGGGAAAAATTGGCAGACAACCTGCAAGTTATTCGAAGACAAGCAAGGGAAATCCAAGGAATAAATATATTAACAGCAAAATCCCTCCTGGTACACATACATGGTATCTTAATGTTAGGGCATTCATGTTACAGACTTGATTTCACAACCTGGTACTAAACTAAAAACAAAAGAAGGCATAATACGATGAACACTGTTTCCAAATTCCTTGAATCTTGGGTAGGACCAAGTATCACAAACCATTTAAATCCATTTAACAGTCAAGTCTGTCCAGTACGTGGAAGTTTAGAAGCGCTCTCAGGCATCTGTGACTTCAAATAAACAAATCTGTCATCACCCTGTTATGCAGATTTTAGAAAAGTAAAGGAAAAGCGGTTTGTTCTAAATGAAGCCACAGAAAAACAGCAAAACGATCCCACTGTAGTGGGAGAAGAAGGGCGAATGCAACTTTCACGAGGAAATACCTCAAAAACCTGCAAAACCCACGGCAACCTGCAGCGTCTGTAACTGCTGACAAATAACTTTTAAAAAATTACAGCTTTTCATTCCCTAGCGCGGCGATGGAACCTGCGGTCCACCTGTGGCCTGGCGGCCATGTCCAGAGCCCGCGCCGCCCATAAAACAGCTCCCTGCTCCTTCCAAAGGTCGTGTGGAGCCAGACACACACACTCCACTGCAAGCTAAGCCTTCTGAGTTTGCAGTCACCGAAACCAATTTCCAGAAAGAGAGTAACTTGGCTGCTGTCGCCGATAACCAAAAAAAAAAAAAAACAGCCAAAGCCCTTGCCATTGAGTCGGTTCCAGCTCACCGTACAACTGCCCCCAAAGGGTTCACTAAGGAGCAGAGCTCTGCACCACTGCGCTACTGGGGCTCGGCATTCAAAAACAAAGCCCTGGGACACTTTTTCAGCATGCATATTTCACTCCAATAACAAGTTTTCTGCTGTTGGTTTGTTCTGAGTTTTCAATTTTTTAAACAGATGACGATGCAAAGACAAAAGGCTCCAGGTTCCTCCGTCCTTGCCCTTCAAGAACTGCCCAAAGTACGGAGCCAGCAAAAGAAAAAAGTTGGCGCATCCGCCCCCCCAACTCCTCAGCGGCGCCAAGGGTCTCGGTTCCCTCGGCCGGCGACCCGGTGGGGAGCCCGGCGGACGGCGCTGCGGCCCCTCCCGAGAGCCCCCCAGAGCGGCGCCCGCCCCCCCGACCCCGGCTCGGGAGCACGGCCCCCGCGGCGCCGGCCCGGGCCCGCCCGCCGCGACCCAGCCCGGGACCCCGCGCGCTTCCGGGCCCCGCCAGCTTACCGGCATCATTGTGGACCCGAACCGCATCGAAGCGGATGGCCAGACGCGGCCCCAAAGCCGAGCAGAGGGACCCGGGGGTCACGCGGGAGGGGAGCGGCGAGCGAGGCCGCCCCGGCGGCGGCGGCGGGACCTGTTGCGAGGCGGCAGAGACTGTCCGCGCGACGCGCGGCCCCGCGGAGCCCCCTCGCCGGCCCAGACGCCCCCGACCGCGCGCCCACCCGCGCCGGGCCCCCGGACGCGGCTTTGTCTCCTCCGCGCTCCCGGTGGCAGGGCGCCCTCCTCGGCTCCGAAACCAACTAATCCCGGGGCCTGGCCCTCGCCCAGCCGGCTCTGGCTCCGCCCCCCGCGCGGGGCGCGAGGCAGGCCTGGGGGAGGGGAGACGGCGCGCGCCTGCGCGGGCCCGCAGGGGGCGGGGCCGGGCGTCGGGCGCGCGCCTGGGCCGCAGGCCGCCGGGCTGGCTTCTCTTTCGCTCCGGAGAAGTGCGGTCGGGGCTGGCGGCGGGCGGCGCGAGCGCGCGCCTCCTGACGGCGCGGGGGAGGCTGGGAGACGGCGCGGCGGGGAAGACGAGGAGGAGGCGAGACTTGGCCTGAGCGCCGGGTCGGCCGCCGTTGCCTCCCCAGCGTTTTCTAATTGAGCCGGGAGGTTGCCCAGCCTTCGGGACCGAGATTGGGCCCGGAGCTGGACCTGACAGGGGCGACAGTACACTGGTGGGAGCATCCGGCAGCTGCGCGCACACCGACGCGCGCCCTGGAGGCCCCGAGGTCCTGCCCGGTCCCCGCAAAATGGAGATGGTGTTGTTTCATCCGCGGAGCGTTCCGAAAGTTTCCGGGGTCAACGACCGCCTGAGATGTTCCCTTTTCATCTCGTTTGCTGTTGCCCGCCTTCCGATTGAAAACTCACGTGTTACTTTCTATACTATTTTTTTTTTTTTAGTTAAAATGTGTAAAGCAGCATCGTGGTGAGCTTGTTTTCCACTGCTCAATAATACTCCGGATTTCGCATTTGGTGCCCCATAACTAATCTTACGGTTTCTGAGCCAAAAAAAAAACTAAAAAGCCCAAACCTGTTTCTGTGGAGTCCGTTTTGAGGCATCGCGACCGTACAGGACAGAGCAGAACTGTCCCCATGGAGTTTCCAAGGAGGGCCTGGTGGATTCAAACAGCCCATCTTTGGGTAGCACTTAACCGCTGAACCATCAGGCTTTCCTTCCTGAGGGTCAACGCTGTCCTTTCGTAGGAAGAAAAGTGCACCTAGGAAAAGGACAGCGGCTTACAAAGCCTTGCGAAGAGAAGCAGAATTTCCGTGTTACAGCGGGGAGACACAGACTCAGAGAACACTAACTCCATGCAACCTTAATTCTTTTCATCATCCAGCTCTCTCAGAGTCCTTTTTTTCTGTCTTTATACATGATCCTGAATAGTTAGAGTAAACCATTGCCATCTAGTTCAACAGATAGTGAGCAGCACGAGACGACTGCCACATAGGGTTTCCACAGCTGTAAATCCTTAGAAGCAGACTGCCGGATGTGGGTTTGACTTTTTGGTTAACAGCTAAGTGCTTTCATCACTGCGCCACCAAACACACCAGGTACCAACCCATCACCCTGAGTTCTGTCCCATAGGGTTTCCACGGAGCAGCCAGGGGTTCCAACCATCAACCAATTGGCTATCAGCCAGCTCTTAACCATTGTACTGCCAGAGCCCCTTAAACGGAATAAAAACCAAACCCTTTGCCACGGAGTCGATTCTGGAGTAGAGTACCTGGGTTTGTCTAGTTTCAAAACCAGACAATTCTGATACCGGAAGTAAAGAGTGGAAAACAGGAGAGTGCTGTCACAGCGTGAGAGGAGCAGAGCAAGTCGGTGAGAAGCGGGTGCTCAAGGTTTTATGGGGAAAATTGACCTGGATTGTAAACTTTCACTTACATTTAAAAAATAAAAAGGACGATTCTTCCTCAGTATAACATGTATCTTTATATGTATATCCCTTGCCAGAATCTCCATCATACTCCTAATAGGACCATCCTGGGTACATGTATCAGAAAATATTAAACGAAGACTAATTTGACTAGAATGAAAAGTTCTCCAAAAACTAAAGTCTAGTTCTTTTAAGAAGCTTATTCTAAATTAGGAGGCCGAGTGGCTCAGTGGTTAAGGGCTCAGGGGCTAACCAAAAATTGGCAGTTTGAATCCAACTGCGCCTTGGAAGCCCTATGGGGAAGTTCTACTCTGTCCTATAGGGTCACTATGAGTTGGAATCAACTAGACACAGCAACAGATTTGGATTTTTCTTAAGTAATGGAAATTCATCCTTTAATTCACTCAGTATTTATCAAATGCCTACTAAAGGTTGAATATTCTACTTGCCCTGGAGATATATCAGTGAACAACAGCAACAACAAAAATGGAATGGACTAGAAAAGCAATTATCGAGTATATTAATAATTTAGAATTATGTATATTGCCAAGAATAATCACAGGGAACCGAGCAGAAGGAAAGGGGATTAGGAGAATAGGTGGGTTGTATTTTAAATAAAGTGGTCACGGTGGCCCTTACTGAGAAGCTGACATGTGAGTACAGACATGAAGGAAAAAAGAATGAACTATGTGAACATCTCAGAGAAGACTTTGGTGCAGGGGGAACAGCCAATGCTAAGGCCCTGAGTTAGGAGCTTGCCTGCTGTATCTGAGGTCTGTCAGCGAGACCAGTACACCTAGAGCAGACCAGAGCATGCTCAAAGTAGTAGGAGATGACGCCAGAGTGACATAAAGGGTCAAATAACATAGGACCTTTAGGCTGTTGTAAAGACTTTGGCTTTTACTCTGAGTAAAACAGGAAATCATAGAAAGGTTTTGAGCAGAATGCCATGATCTGACTTGTCTTCCTGTGGGATCACTCTAGCCACTATGGAAAGCAGGCAGAGGAAGCCTGTTCAGCTTTCAGCTCAAGACAACAGGTGAATGTGGCTTGGGCAAGAGCAACAACAGTGAATGTGATTAAGGTTTCGGATTTCGGGTGTATTTTCAAGGCTGAAACTGCAGAATTTCCTGACAAGTTAGATATGGGATATGAGAGAGAAGAGTCAAGGTTAATTCCAAGGTTTTTATCCTGAGGGATGAAATTTGCCACAAACTGAGATGGAGAAGACCTAGAGTGGAACAAGTTGCAAAAAGAAAAATGTTACCCAAAAAGCAGGTAAACACAGATATAGGGCATCAACAGAACAGGAACACCAGCTGTCCAGTGCAAATACCCATGGACACTAGCAGACAGGACACAAGGAAAAGCCAGTGCTGCAACGGAAGAGACCCCGCAGGGCACTAAGTGAAACTGATACCAGCTCTAGCGCGTGAGAATGTGCCATCCAGAAGCACAGTTCACACAAGGTCACGAGGACACTTATACACAAGGGTGTTTAGAGCATGAGGCTCCTACCACTTCAACACCTTCGTTGACATCTTTCTCCTCTGCTTCCCGAAACTCTGTATCTCAGTGGGTCCCTTGGAAGTTTGCTATTTCTTTCCAATAAGAGGTGGCGGTGGGCTGTAGAGTCTAACGCTCGCTGCATTAACCCAACATGCAATTGGATCCAAACACAAACACTTGCAGGATGGTTTAGATAACAGATCTTGGATCCATTTAGAGAGAACCATCTTGCACATGCTTTTCTGCCAATCAGCAGCTCCAGCCAGGAGAGCCAGCAATGCTCTCTGCCGTGAAGCAAACATGAGCACACGCTCTTGCTCATATCCTGACAAACGACCAGTGGGAACTCCTGTCCTAGATGAAGTGCAAAGGCAGGGGACCTCAAGCAAGTTGACCGTTGCAATGAACTGAGTCAAGTCACTATTTAGCTGTACAGCATTTACGTACAGAATCGTGTCCTGAGTGTTGTAAACAACGACACAACTAAGTTTTAAATATGTTGGGCACACACAAAGATACAATCTAGCATACATTTAACATAATATTAACATGGATAATAATTAAACCTCATACTAACATAGCAAATGTTCAAAAAATACTAGACATATTAATGTTTATCTAACAAAAGACTTCAATTTATGTATCAAGAGAGTTTCATTTTTTATTGTGTGTTGCAAGGGAATGCTGTTGTTACATGTCATTGATTTGGTTCCAACTCATAGCTGTCCTCTGCACAAGGGAAAGAAACACTGCCCGGATCTGGTACTGCTCTAACAGAGATACCACAAAGTGGGTGGCTTTAACAAAGAAAAGTTTATTCTTTCACAGCCTGGTGTTGCTGGCACCACAGAAATAAAAATCTCTGATCATTCACCTAATCTTCTGTCTCTGAGATGGGCTTTAGCAGCAGGTAGCCAAACTCTGGGACTTTTCCGATAACAAATTCAGCAGCAGTATAAGTTTTTGTTTGTTTTGTTTTGTTTTTTGGTTTCATGTGAAGAAATTGAACAATTCCTTGAGTAAATAAATGAATATGTATTTAGATAATAAAAAACATATAAATGTATTTTATTTTTGATTTGCCTTCAAAGTGACTGTCTTTTAAGAAATTGATTTCTGTTGTTATGGCTCAAAAAACAAAGTTGCTGGTTGAGAAGTCACGCTATAATTACGTTACTTATGTATGTGTCTCCAAGTATGGGAGTTGAACAATTCCACAAAGAAATAAAAAATACATTTTATTAATTTCATATATGGTAACAATTATATTTTCCTTTTATTTTCAGACCAATTGGGTATAACTTCACATCTCTCTTGTCCACCACATAAGAGTAAACCCTGGTGGCTGTTTAAGTGCTACATCTGCTAACCGAAAGGTTGGCAGTTTGAATCCACCAAGTGCTCCTTGGAGACTCTATGTAGCAGTTCTACTCTGTCCTAAAGGTATGCTATGAATCCGGATGGACTGGATGGCATTGGGTTTGGGTTTTTGGTTTTACCACATAAGAACTTGCCAGCAGCACTATAGTCATGTGATTTGTGACGTTCATGGTTCAATCCTGTGCAAAGTCGACCAAAACTCATCTTCAGATTGAGCAGCATGTTTTTGGCCTTCACTCTTCCTCGTCAGTTATCAGCAGTGGTCCAATGAATGGCGAAAATAGATGGAAAATGAGTGCATAAGTTTCAAGTATTAAACGAGGAAAAACACTGGTGAGGATCTGTGAAGGGCTTGCTAACAAATATTGCAGGACAAACGAATGAATTATTCCTGACTACTTTGTAAGTACTATTTCTTTTGACTACCTCAAATCTGAAGAACAAAGTTACATGTTCTAAATCAGCTTTTTTACTTCCTAATTTTAAATATAAATTTTCATGTTAATGTTGATATTCAAATGCAAATTTTATTTGACAGATTTTACTTCTCAATTACTCAGATTTATTTGTTATGGTAGACCCAAACTTAAGAAGGGATGGAACTTTATGGCCAGATAAAACGAGACAGCATCAGCTACGTGGAGCACAAAGACAAAAGCTCACGGAAGACAAAAAGAAAAGGGCTTGTGAGTCCCTAAAAATGCCAGATGGATCTAGCTTAGTGCAGTCAGAGGTTACCAGAAAGGTGTTTACCTGTGTTTTATGGACTATGCAAACGTGTTTCCTGTGTGCTGCTGTTGTTGTTGTTAGGTGCTGTTGAGTTGGTTCCAACTCATAGCAACCCTATGAACAACAGAACGAAACACTGCCTGGTCTTGTGCCATGTCCACAATCGTTTTTATGCTTAAGGCCATTGTTGCAGCCACTGTGTCAATACATAACTGTATGGATCATAACAAAGCAAGAATAACATTGAGGAGACTGAACATTCCAGAACACTCAGTTGTGCCTAAGGGGAACGTGTATTTGGATCAAGAAGCCGTCATTTGAGCAGAACAAGGGGATACTGCTTGGTTTAAAGTTAGGGTGTGTGTCATGTTTGTATCCTTTACCACACTTATTCAGTCTATATGTTAGATCCGACTCGACGGCACTTGGCCCTGGCATGTTAAGCAAATAATCTGAGAAACTGGACTATGTGAAGAAAAACTGGGTATAAGGATGGGAGGAAAACTCATTAACAACCTTTGTTATACAGATGGCATAACTTGCTTGCTGAAAGTGAAGAGGACTAGAAACACTGGTGAAGATCGATGACCACAGCCTTCAGTATGGATTATAACTCAACATCAAGAAAACAAAAATCCTCCCAACTGGGCCAGTAAGCAACATGATAAATAGAGAAAAGATTAAGGTTGAGAGGACTTCATTTTACTTGGATCCGCAATCAACACCCTTGTAAGCAGCAGTCAAGAAACCAAAAGACACACTGGATTGGGCAAATCGGCTGCAAAAGACAAAAAAGTGTTGAAAAGTGAAGCTGTCACCTTGAAGACTGCAGTGTGCCTGACCCGAACCATGGTGTTTTCAATCGCCTAATATGCATGCAAAAGCTGAATAGTGAATAACCAACACCGAAGAATCAATGCCTTTGAATCGTGGTGTTGTCAAAGAATATTGACTATACCATGGACTACCAAAAGAACAAACAGAAGTATTTTGGAAGAAGTCCAGCTGAAATGTTCTACATAAGTAAGGATGGCAAGACTTTGAGGTCTGACAACTAAGTTCATGAATTCATCATAGAAAGAGCACTACATACCTCATTGCTGAGTATCACTATGGTCACCTTTGAAGTCCTCCCCTTGGGAAGCTATGCACTGATGCCAGTGCCCACTCCACCCTTCAAAGCAATTTTGGAACTCTTTCTGGAATGGCTGTCAGAGCTGGCATCATATTACCCTTGATGTTCTGAATGTCATCAAAATGTCTTCCTTTCAATATTGTCTTTATTTTCAGGTAAACTAAAAGTCATGGGGGGCCAGATCAGGTGAGTAGGTAGGGTGTTCCAATACAGTTAATTGTTTACAGGCTAAAAGCTCCACTCATCAAAGCAATTTTGGAACTCTCTCTGGAATGGCCATTGAGCACGGTGGCAGCATGGCAAGTTCGCGAACTTAATTGTCTAGTTGTCTATGAGGGAGTTTTTAGCCAGTAAACAAATGACTGTATTGGAACACCCTCCCTGCTCCCCTAATCTGGCACCCAGTGGCTTTTTTTTTCAGCTGAAGATAAAGGAAATACTGAAAGGAAGACATTTTGATGACATTCAGAACATCAAGGGTAATATGACGACAGCTCTGGTGGCCGTTCCAGAAAAAGTGTTCCAAAACTGCTGTGAAGGGTGGTCTAGGTGCTGGCATCAGTGCATAGCTTCCCAAGGGGAGTACTTCAAAGGTGACCATAGTGATATTCAGCAATGAAGTATGTAGCACTTAGAACAATTAATTCACGGACTTAATCGTCGGACCTCGTATGCCTCACATACTTTGGACATGTTGTCAGGAGGGACCAGTCCCTGGAGAGTCCCTTAGTAAAGTCCCTTAGTCCCTTAGTAAAGTAGGAGGTCAATGAAGAAGAGACTATCTCTCAAGGAGATGGATTTGACCCAGTGGTTGCAACAGTGGGCTCTGGCATTACAAAGACTGTGAGGATGGAGGATGACAAGACAGTGTTTTATTCTGTGATGCACAGCATCACTATGATTCAGAACCAACTCAGTGGTACCTAACAACAAAGACAATTCCAAAATAGCTTCATTTTTAAAATGTAATAAGTCAGGAGAGACCTCTCCCATTGAACTCTCAAGTTTAATAGATACAAATCATTTTACTATTATCACTAATGCCAAAATTACTAATAACAAGGATATTAGAGAATTTTTTCCAAATTCTGTGTCTGTTCCTTCCTCTACTAAAGAAATTAAAATCATGTAGAAAGTGAAACTACTTTAGAATCTTCAGTTCTCACATCTGCAGATCCCAGAAATAACAGAAATACAGCTTCTCCTTTGGGGAATAACGTTTCTTCCAATGATATAAATTATTGTATTGAAAGAGGGCCGAGTGATTGAGAACATTACAACGGATCACTTGAAAATACATGCTGAAAATTTCTGCTTGGCAAACAAACAAGATTTTGCAGCCAGTAGGTATTTCTAGGGTATAAACCTAAGAGTTGGGAAACCCTGGTGACATAGTGGTTAAGTGCTGTATCTGCTAACCCAAAGGTCAACAGTTCAAATCCACCAGGCACTCTGTGGAAACTCTGTGAGGCAGTTCTACTCTGACCTGTAGGGTTGCTATGAGTTGGAATCGACTCAACAGCAGTGGGTTGGGTTTTTTGGTGGGGTTGAACTTAATGGTGAAAATTACAGTCTCTAATCAGGCTCTGCGTACTTGTTCTGTTTGCAAACTATTTAGCCCTCAATTATTTAATTCTCAATCAGCTGCGGATGAATTTAGCAATGGATGCAACTCAAATATGACTGACAAACATGACAGCAGTTCAATTTACAGAGGCTGTAAGCTGAAGACATGGTTTTAAGGTTTAACTCATGAGCTGGAAATACAGATTAGTGAAGAACACCGGTTCTGGAAAGCTGTTTCACTCTGGGCTGTTGCTACCACCATTATAACAACCACTAAACATGGACTACATTTTAGAGGAAGAAATGAAGTGTCTAGGTCTCCTCAAAATCAAAATTTAAGGGGTTTACTTGAACTTGCTCCTCAGTTTGATCCATTTTTAGCAGGTCACATCTCAAAATACGGTAACACGGGAAAGGGTAACCCATCATATATAGCTAAAACAACATGTAAAGAAATAATAAACAGCAAGTGGCAAAATTGAATCAACTATTTTCAGTGAAATTAGATCTATATTTCAGACTGTCTGTAGATTCCACTCCTGATCTTTCTCATACAGATCAGCTAAGAAATATTTCAAGATACATTATCTCCATCGAATGGAAAATCTGTTGAACAAGTTACGACATTTACTAGCTTGAAAAATCAACACCAGTGAAAAAATTGCAAATCTAATACTTCACTATTTATGCAAAGTTTGCAACACTGATTTTTCTAAGTGCAGAGGCCAGTCCTGTAACAGTGCTGCCAATGATGTGCCAGGGCCTAATAAAGACATGCCATAGAAGATTGTGGAATATAATGAATACAAGATCTGACAATTAAGTCCATGAACATGCCTCGCTGCTGAATATCACTATGACCATTCTCGAGGCACTCCTCTTGGAGAGCTGTGCACCGACGACAGCACGTAGTCCACCCTTCAAAGCAATTTTGCAAATGGTATCACATTACCCTTTATGTTCTGAATGCCATCAAAATATATTTCAACATTTCCTTTAATCTTTGGGTACAGAAAAAAGTCACTAGGGGCCAGATCAGGTGAGTAAGGTGCGTATTCTCCAATATAGTTATTTGTTTACTGACTAAAAACTCCTTCACGGACAGCGTTGCATGAGCTGATGCACTGTCGTGATGTAAGACCCATGAGTTACCGGTGGAAAGTTCAGGTCACTTTCGTCTAACCTTTTCATGCAGCCTTTTCAGCAATTCCGAATAGTAAACTTGGTTAACTGCTTGTCCACTTGGTACAGATTCTTAATGAACATCCCTCTGATGTCAAAAAAGGTTAGCAACATCATTTCAACTCTTAATTTGGACTGATGGAAAGTAGAGAATTGGCTGACTTCTATTGTGCATTTTAACACTTTCTTTCAGGGTCATATTGGTACACTCTTTTTTTTATCAGCATTAATAACACAGCCCCAAAACATCGTCTTGCCTCTCCAAAAGATCTTGGCAGACTTTGACTCTCTTGTGCTTTTGTCCATCGGCGAGCTCCTTTGGGACCATTTTTGCACACAAGACATTCCAAGATTTTCGTTTAAGATTTTCCTGTTTCTCTATCTATGTTTATTTGGTCTGTTACGCTTCTCACAGTCAGCTGACGATCTTGATGCACGAATTAGATAAATTTTTCAATGTTTTCCATCAGTTCTGTTCATTACTGACCACCGTGACCTCACTTTATCAGCGACACTTTCTCTTCCCCTAGAAAAACGTTTACTGCATTTATACACTGACGTTTACTTTATGGCGTTATTTCCATAAACTGGGACTCACGTATCCCTGATTTCACTTCCACTCTTGCCGAGTTTAACAAGAAACTTAATGTTTGTTTGTTGCTCTAATTCAAGCTCTGACATTCTCACGATGGCACACAAAAACATGCAACAATAATGAATGCCACTCAGCAAGACACAGCTAAATGTTGACACACAGCTGCGAGACACTGATATGCCAAGGTTACGAAACCTTACCGAATTGTTTGTAAAGCGCTGCCAGTTTAAGGCCGCAGTGGCAAGTTCGCCCACTTAATTGTCAGACCTCGTATATTCATGTAAAAATATAACTTACATATTTTATTTGAATGGGTGAGGAAGCAGAATAGGGGGGCACCACAGATCATCACATGCTTTAATCCATCCCTGGTTGCAGGGAAGAGATGCATGTTAACTTTGATAATTTAAATTAAAATTAAAAAAGCTATAGTCCTAAAATTTAACACATTTGTGGAAAGCAAGATTCTTTTTCAGCAACCCACTAGTCATAAGGAAACCACACACACACACAAAACTTACCTCTTTTCGACTGGTTTTCATTATTTTCATGCATATAAAGAAATCTCAAGAACAACCTGAGACCTAGTCATCTAGATAACCAAATCCATTCCCATACAAAGAATCTGATTATCAGTCACTAAACCACCAATTTCCAGAAATGGAAACACATGCTACAATGCCTCATTTACCACCTGGAGTATACAATGTTAAATTCTATTTACTATGAGCGTTGGCTGCCCTGGCTTATTAATAAAAGAATGACAATGGAAAGAGAAACAGAGAGAATTGGAAGACAGTCCAGGTCTATTTGTTGACTGTCTCTTTCCCCAAACGTTCTGCCTGAGGACAGGGAGGGGAAAAGGGACAGCAGCTGGCAGCTTCCTCTGAAACTCACTTCCAGCCAATCGAGAATTCCCCACTGCCAAGTAACAGGACTGTTTATGATGAGAGATTTTTCTTTTTTTTAAGTCACAGAAGCTGAACCCAAAGGACCTTCTCCCTGCTCTGGTTTCTTGCCTTCAAACTCTATTCCAGTCACATTTGGCTCTCAAAGGGGCTGTTTTCTCCCTTCCAAATTTCCCTTTCTTTCTTCACTTCATCCTTACCCTTGCCTGCTTACTCTCTCACGATTCTCTCCTGGGTTCACCCCACCCTATAATTCTACATCCAAAGATAAGTCGAATTACCATATTCTAGATGGAGAGGAGTTATCTTCTGTTTTCCAACTCACCCTACCCCTAGGCACAAGACAACTAATTATCGGTTTGACTTGAGTCAGCGATTTCAGTTTCCAACTTCTGCAGATTCTTTTTTTCTCCCCATGTGAATCTTCTCTCCATTTCCCATAGTTTGTTCCCAGCTTGGACTCCTCTCTTCCTGGAAGATGAGGTCTCGTCTTACTTAGCTAAGAATGCAGAGGCTACAGGGGCTGGCGCTGCTGCACCGATCGCTCCCTGCACCCCCGAAGTCTCCCTGAGTTGTTTCCCACTCTTGTAGGAGCAGCTTTCTCTCCATCCCTTTTATTGATTCATTTTGCTAGCACCCTGGTACCCCTTATATGCTACCAAGAACTGTTCTAGAGTCTAGATACAACAGGGAACAAAACAAGGACTCTGCCTTAAGGAAACTTATGTTCTAGTGGGGTTATTGATTGTCACTAGCTGCTGTCTTAGTTACCTATGCCACAAATGGCCACCTTGAAAAAGAAAAATTTATTTTCTCCCAGAAAAAAGTAGACAAAAGTCCAAATTCAGGGTGTTACCTCCAGGGGAAGGCCTTCTCTGTTGGCTTTAAGGAAGGTCTTTGTTGTCAGTCTTCGCCTGGGCTGGGAACTTCTGAGGTGCTGGGAACTCCAAAGGACACTCTCTGGCACAGCTTCTCGGTGGTATGAGGTCCCCAACTCTGATAGCTTTTTTCTTTTATATCTTAAGAGACTACATCAAGGCACAACACAGTGTTGTATGCTGAGTCTTGCCATACAAACACAAAAAATCCTCCTTCATTAACATCATAGAGCCAGGATTTACAACATACAGGAACAACACACAATACCAGCCAAACTGCTACAGGCATTCTGAGGGGCGGGGCACAAGCCAGTCCTTGATGGGGCTCAGATTCTTGGTAATGTTATATACAACGGAATGAAACACTGCCCAGCCCTGCACCACATCCAAACCCAACCCAACCCTCTGCCCTTGAGTGGATGCTGACTCACAGTGACACGGCAAGAGGGAGGAGAATGGCCCCATAGAGTTTCCAAGGAGCATCTTGTAGATTTGAACTGCCAACCTTTTTATTAACAGACATAGCCCTTAACACTACACCACCACGTCCACAATCCTTGATGTGTTTGAGTCCCTCGTTGTGGCTATTGTGTCCATCAGTCTTATTGAAAACCCAGTGCCTTCGAGTCAATTCCTACTCACAGCGACCCTAGAGGTCAGATTGAAGGTTTCTCTTATCTTTGCTCCCCAGACCTGACGAAACCCTGGTGGTATAGTGGGTTAAGTGCTACATCTGCTAACATACAGTATAGGAAAATCGCAAAATGGAAAGCAATCACACAATACTGGTAACCACAGTGCAGCCAAACTTCTACATATTTTTAGGTGGACACAAGTTAGTCCACAACACTTATATAAGTGAAGTCATACAATATTTGTACTTTTGTGATTGTCTTATTTCACTCAGCGTAATGTTTTCCAGGTCCATCTGTATTATAGCATGATATTAAGACTTAATTTCTCTTACGGGCTGAGTAATATTCCAGGAGTGGAAGGGCTGAGTCACATCGTAGTTCTACGTTTAGTTTTGTGAAGAAACACCCCCTGCCGACAGCACAATCTGAATGCACCAGTCTTCCGCCTTCCTTTTTCATTGTCCAGTTCTGATGAAGGAGCTACATGGTGAACAAATAGGTGAGATAATACTAAATTCTACAGGGGGAGAAAGCAACTAGCTAAAACTAGTTTAATAATCTTAGGAGTGTGGTGTACTGCTGTAGACAGAGTGCTCAGGGAAGCTTCTCCTAGTAATTAAGTGAGAGATGGAATCCAACTGTAGGTAGTGGGTGCAGCAAGGGCAAAGGGCCTGAGGCAGGAGTGTGCTTGGCATCTGTAAGGAAGAGCAACAAAGCCAGTGTGCCTGGAGCCAGTGTGTCTGGAGGTGAGCAAACAAGGAAGGGAGCGGTGAGAGGGATGGGAGAGGTGGTCAGGTCCCAGGTCACCTAGGGTTATTATTGTTCTGGCAGAATGCTTCCTGACTGAAATCCCAGACTTTCCACTTTTACAGGTTCTGTAGCCTACAATTTATTCAGTCCTTTCTGCATTCCCCTCAAGTTAGAGTGGAAGACAGACAACAGCAGAAGCTTCAGTTTCCAGCCTCCTTGAAACTGTCAATGCTTTTCCTTTCACCTTAAATGTTTTCACTCCGAACTCTTTTCCCTTTATAGTAAGCGTCTACTCATTCTTTCAGTCCCTGCCAAAATGTCACTCTGAATTGTTTCTGAAGCAGAATTAATTACCACTTTGTCTATAGGCTGTAGCTATGCAAAGATACTGAACGCCAACCCGTTGCAGTAGTTGATTCTGATTCACAGAAACCCTACAGGACAGGGTAGAACTGCCCCATAGAGTTTCCAAGGAGCACCTGGCAGTACTGGAACTGCTGACCTTCTGTTTGGCAGTTGTAGATCTTAACTGCTATACCACCAGGGCTCCATAAAACCAAAAAAAAAAAAAAAAACCATTGCCATTGAGTTGACTTCAACTCATAGCAACCCTGTAGAACAGAGTAGAACTGCCCCATAGAGTTTCCAGAGAGCACCTGGCAGATCTGAACTGCCAACCTTTTGCTTAGAAGCTGTAACACTTAACCACTATGCCACCAGGGGTTTCCAGGGCTCCATACATACATTAAAAAACAAAAACAACACATTGTAGTTGAGTTGATTCTGGCTTATAGAGACCCTACAATAGGACAGAGTAGAACTGTCACACCATGAGTTGGAGCATGCAACAGAAACACAACAAACATAAATTTATATATATGTGTGTATATCTTTATATTATTATGCTACCTACAATATGATATAGAAATAATACATCTGTCTCACCAATGAGATTCAATGGCAAAAACTATTTCTTATTTATTTGTGTATCTTAAGCCCCAACACCAGTTCACCAGTACCATCAAGTCTTCTAGGACTCACGGCAATCCCACATGTGTTAGAGTAGAACTGAGCCTCAGTATGGTGTTCAAGGCTGTCACTATTCTGAAGCAGATACCAGGCCTTTCTTCCAAGGCACCTTTGGGTGAGTTCACACTGCTGATTTCTGGGCTAATATTTGAGCAATTGACCATCTGTGGAAACTCTGATAGAATAGGAGTTAAGCACTATAGCTGCTAACTGAAAGGTTGGCAGTTCAAATCCACCAGGTGGTAGCCTTGCTATGAATCAGATTCAACTTGACAGCAGTCGGTAGATGACCATTTGTGCCACCCAGGAACTCTCTAGAGCGCACGAAGCCCTTGCAGTTGAGTCAGTCCTGGCTCCTAACAGCCCAACAGGACAGAGTAGAACTACCCCACAGGGTTTTCAAGGCTACAAGTCTACAGGGAAGCAGATTGCCTCATTTTTCTCCTGCAGAGCAGTAGATAAGTTTGATCCACTGGCCTTTTGGTTAACAGCCAAGCACTATGCCACCAGGGCTCCCTTCTAGGGTTCGTTAGGTACCCAGTAAATGTAGATTTTGTGGTACTTAATAAATGTTTATTTATTAAATGTATACTCCTCTCTTTGCTGAGTGAGGAGAGGTCTTGTTCTGACTGCTGCCATAGCCTGAGGCAGGTTTTGTCTCTTGCCCAATTCCCTCTCCTGGAGGGGGTGGGCACACCTCAGCCTCACAGGCCAGATATGACCTGCCACCTGTTTTTGAACTGCCTGTGAGCAAAAATGGCTTTTATATTTTTAAATGGTTGGGGGTAGGAGGGAGCAAAAGAGGAATAACGCTTTGTGACTCATGGAAATAATATAAAATTCACATTTCTATGTGTCCTTTAGAAAAGGTTTACTGGAACACAGTCACATATTTGCATATTGTCTACGGCTGCTCCCATGCCACAAGAGCAGAGGTGAGTTGCTGTGACGGAGACTGGAAGGCCTGCAAAGCCTAGCCTATTACAGTCTGGCTCTTCACAGGGCAAGTTTGCCAACTCCAGTTCTAGCCAGCAGCAAGAATGAGATCTGTTTTTTTTTTTTTCATTTTAAAGGAAGGAAACCCTAGTTGTGCAGTGGTTAAGTGCTATGCCTGCTAACCTTAAAGATCAGCAGTTCAGATCTGCCAGGTACATGAAACTCTATGGAGCAATTCTCCACTGGCCTATAGGGACACTATGCATTGGAATTGACTCAACAGCAGTGGGCTTGATTTTTTTTTTGTTTTAAAGGAAAGGAAATACAAGTGTCACATACACAACTATTTTCTAGTGAACAATCCAGTGGCACTTAGCGCCTTCACAGTGTTGTGCACCCACCACCTCTATTTAGTTCTGAAAACGTTTTCATCACCCCAAAGGAAACTCCTGTACCTGGTAAAAAGCGAGTCCTCATTCCTTTCCCACCTCAGTCCTTGGCAGCCACCAAACTGCATTTGGTCTCTATGGATTTCCCTCTTCTGGATATTCATGTGAATGGAATTGATACAACTGTGACTTTTTGTGCCTGGCTGCTTTCATGTAATGCGAGTTTCCGAGGTTCAGCCTCACTGAAGCATGTATCAGGACTTCACAAGAAGGATCTTTTAGACACAGAGGCAATCATGGCAGTCTCATGCTTAAAATCTTTTGATTGAAGAGGATGGGAGTATGGGTAGGGCAAGAGAGAAGACTGAAGATTGGTGGTGCCAGAAGATGGTGGTACATGGAATTTTATTATTCTGTTTTTACATGTGTGCTCTAAATTCCACTTAATAAAAAGTTTAAAAGGAAAACCTTTAATGAGTTTTTACTGCTACTAGAATAGAGAAAACACCTTAACATGGCCTTCAAGCCATTGTTTATACGCACCCTCCAGAGCAGTTAGGGCAGGAAGGTGGCACAGTAGATGTGTACCTCCTCATATTCGTGACAAAATAATTCAAAATTAGTTATTCTGCAGGATAAACTCAGGAACTGGAATGTGGCTATTTGTGATTTTTACTATACCTTGATTTGATTTAAGTAACATCTGCTTTATGGGTGTTATGATTTGAATTGTGTCCCCCCAAAATATTCATTGTGCATTCTAACCTTTATGCCTGTGGTTATAAACCCATTTGGGAATGAGCTGTCTTTGTTTTGTTAATGAGGCAAGACTATGGTATAGTGTAGCTCAAGTTAATCTTTTTTGAGATATAAAAGAGATTAACCACCAAAAAGCCAAACCAACTGCCATCGAATCGATACAGAATCATAGCAACCCTATAGGTCACAGTAGAACTGCCCTATAGCATTTCCAAGCAGCGCTTAGAAGATTTGAACTGCCGACCTTTTGGCTGGCAGAGTAGCACTTAACCACTATGCCCCCAGGGATAAGCCAGGGGTAGACACAGAGATGGGGACCAGAGATGCCCAGCCACCTGAGCACCAGCTGGGACAGCAGGTCAGAAGAGACGAGGACTTTTCCTTTTGAGCTGACAGAAAGAGCCTTCCCCTAAAGCTGGCACCTTGAATTAGGACTTCTGGCCCCCTGCACTGTAAGAAAATTAAGTTTTGTTTGTTAAAGCCACTAATTTGTGGTGTTTCTGTTACAACACTAGAGAACTAAGACAATTGATAACTCACAGAATAAGGAGCTTATTGTCTTCCATTGTCAGTTTTCTCCCCATTGTCTCCTCTCCCCTTCGTCCTCTAGACTGACTTTCAGTCTCTCCTCCGAAATAGCTTCTGCCAAGGTCACCAACCACTGCAAACCCACTGTTGTAGAGTCCATTCTGACTCATAGACAGTGACTGTATAGGACAGAGTAAAACCGCCTGACAGTGTTTCAAGGGAGTGACCAGTAGATTTGAACTGCTGACTTTTGGTTAGCAGCTGTAGTACTCAACCACTATACAACCAGGTCACCAGTGACCTCTGTGGCACTGATCCAATAAACGTTTCAGTCTTCATCTTACTGCCTTTCGGTAGCTGTTTCTCATTCCCTTCCCCTTGATATTCCAACTTTTGTGACAGACTTCTCATCATTTTCCTGACACTGTTCTGATTGCTTCTTTTCTGTGTTCTTTGATGACTTCTTCTTCCTTATGAGCCTTTAAATTTTGACCATACTGAAGGCTCAATCCTAGCCACTTTCTCTTTTCTCTGACATCTCCCTAGACAGTGCTATCCACAGTTTTAAATTTCATCTATGCAAGGTTAAAACTTTGATATGTCCAACCCAGACTACTTTTCCGAGCTCTAGGCTCATGCAGTCAGTGGGAAAGCCACCAGCCACATATGGCTACTAAGTGCTTAAAATGTGGCTAGTGCGGCTGAGAAATTAAAATTTTATTTAATTTTAATTAATTTAAATAGCCACATTAGTTATTTTAATTAATTGAAATTAAAATGACTAAAATATTGAACAGTAAAGATATGAACTATCTCCACCATCACACAAAGTGTTACTGATCAGTTCTTTTCTAGAGTCACATCTAACTGCCTGCCCTAGATTTCCTTATGACTGTGTTAAAGGTCTTGAAATTCAACTCGCCTAAGACTAAATGAAAGGTTTAAAGTTAGGAAAGGTGTACATCAGGGTTGTATCCTTTTACCATACTTTTTCAATCTGTATGCTGGGCAAATAATCAGAGAAGCTGGATTATATGAGGCATTGGAGTTGGAGGAAGACTCAATAATCTGCGTTACGCAGATGACACATACTTGCTGAAAATGAGGATTTGAAACACTTGCTGATGAAGATCAAAGACCACAGCCTTCAGTATGGATTGCACCTCAGCATCAAGAAAACAAAAATCCTCATAGCTTGACCAATAAGCAACAGCATGATAAATGGAGAAAAGACTGAGGTTGTCAAGGATTTCATTTCACTTCGGTCCACAGTTAACACCATGGCAGCAGCTGTCGAGAAATCAAAAGATGCATTGCATTGGGAAAATCTGCTGCAAAAGACCTCTTTAAAGTGTTAAAAGCAAAGATGTCTTCTTGAAGACTGAGGTGCACCTGACCCAAGCCGTGGTATTTTCAACCACATCATATGCATGCGAAATCTGGACAATGAATAAGGAAGACAGAAGAAGAACCGGCACCTTGAATTCTGGTGTTGTAGAAGAACATTGAACATACCATCAACAGCCAAAGGAATAAATGGATCTGTCTTGGGAGAAGTGCAACCAGAGTGCTTCTTGGAGGCAAAGGTGCTAAGACGATGTCTCATATAGTTTGGACATGTTGTAGGAAGGATCAATCCCTGGAGGAGGTAAAATAGAAGGTCAGTGAAGAAGAGGAAGATCCTTAGGAAGACGGATTGACACAATGGCTGCAACAATGAGCTCAAACATAACAAGGATTGTGGGCATGACACAGGACCGGGCAGTGTATGATTCTGTCATACACAGGTCACTACGAGTCAGAACAGACTTGACAACACACAACAAGTTATGGCCCAGAGGCAGCATAAAGTGGATCCACAGAGAACAATAAAGAGCTAGAAGACTAAAAAACTAAAAGGAAGGGTATCAACTGTTTGAGGAGAAATTTCACTACAGATTCGTCAGTCTTCAGGCTATATTTATTGAAGTTTTTTTTTTGTTTATTTTCTTGAACTAATTTGTCTTCTGGGAGTGTCTATACATTGATTTAGAGAAACGTATAATCTATTCTCAAATATAGTTCACTTTCACCAACTCTGATATAATAAATGTGAAACGCAAAAAAATCAATTAAGGCATGCTTATATGTGTTATGGAAACTCTGATGGTGTAATGGTTAAGTCCTATGGCTGCTAACCAAAAGGTCTACAGTTCAAGTCCATTAAGGGCTCCTTAGAAACTCTATGTGGCAGTTCTACTCTGTCCTGCAGGGTAGCTATGGATTTGGTTTTGGTTTATAAATATTATAAATGAGTCAGAGTTGCTCAGTGGTTAAGTGCTTAGCTATTAACCAAAAAGTTGGCAGTTCAAACCCACCAGGTGCCCTTTAGGAGAAAGATTTGGTAGTCTGCTCCTGTAAAGACTTAAGTTTTAGAAACCCCCTGGGGCAGTTCTATTCCGTCTTATAGGGTCCCTAAAGTTTGAATCAACACAGTGGCAATGTGTTTGGTTTTGGTATGTGTGTTGTAAAAGGACCAATCACAAAAAGTTGTCTCTATGCGTTTATGTATTGTTGTACTTACCAAAAAAAGAAAATCAATTTACATGCATTTTTTTTTTTAAATTTAATTCAATAAATACTATTGAATGTCTGCTATGAGCCAGACATTGCCTGGAGCTCATCTGTGTGAAATGAGGCCCTATTTTAAGAACGGGGGTGTATGAAATCATTTAACTAGCACAATAATAACGAAGTTGATACTTTCGTCTTTCATTTTATAAATGAGGAACCCGATACACAGAGAAATTAAGTAACGACTGGTGAGGTTTCACAGTTGCTGAGTGGAAGAGGCCAGAAGGTGAACCCAAGTGCTTTGAGGCCAGGTCTGCATTCTAAATCATGCTGTCATCAGCCCTTTACCATTCTCGTCCTTCGATTGAGAGCAGGGTGGCTCTGGGCCAGCCAGAGGAGGACACAGAGGAAGAAAACTCAAGGCATGAGCAGACTAGTCCAGGAAAACCTACCTATCAGCACAACAGTGACATCAGTGTGCAGGTGCTCTAGCTAAAGTCTGCACAGGGACAGTCATGGAAGTCCCTGACCATCCTAGCACGGGACATGAAGGCCCTCACAGAGAGGAGGTTCCCGAGCTGAGCCTCCAAAATGAGCTGACCTGTAGTTGGTGTGTTAGAAGAAAACAGCCTCGTAAGACCTGAAGGCAGGGGTTCTGAGGCAGACAGAACGGTAATAGCAAAACCCTGAAAGAGAAATGTGAGGTTGGCATGTTTAAGGAGCCAGACAAAGGCCAGAGTGGCTGGAGCAGAGGGCCTCACTCTAAATTCCATCGCTAACAGACGGAAAAGATGGTACTCAAATCTGGGTCTGCCTGAGGCCAAAGTCCACACTTAACCACTACGCAATATTGCCTAAAAGCACACACAGAACATTCTGCGTGTTGTCGGCTTTCAGCGTGTTTTTAGATTAATTTGAACAAAATTACAAGAAAAGGGAGAGCATGGAATCAAAAATCAAAATAAAAGGAAAGTCTTCAAGCAGATGGTTTTCTTCTGAGAAGAGAGATGGAAAGACAAAAAGCATCAGCTGGATCAAACCCAGCTTCACCTAACCCTGGTCTTAGCCTCAGCCTTTAGGCATCCTGAATTCTTGTCTTAGACTGCAATCCCTTCTAGGGCTGATGGGAGGCAGCTCTGATACTTCAGATGAGGAGTTCAGATAAACTTCATGTCAATAAGGCTTCCAGCTTCTCACAGGTGTCAGCTGAGTGTTACCCAGTCTGAAGGGTTCATACGTCTTGTGGCTCCAAGAGAAGGGCCACCAGCAGGCAGGTGCCACCTGGGTGAGAAGTTGTGCAGGAGACAACATTAGGTGGGCCAGTCAGGCTGGATTAAATGGGTGTGAGTTCAGACAGGCGCTGTTACTGAGACAGTCATCTAGGGTACACGGCACATGACCAGGTCATGGGCAGGAGAGGCTCAAGTTGCCAGGCAAGCTGTCATAGACAAGTAGCACAGAAAACCTTAGTGCAACATAATATCACCGGTGAATCTAAGACGGATTCCGCCACAGAGCTGGGTCGAACGAGCCCATTTTCACTCTGGGGAGCCAGGGTTCCACGGAACAGTTCTGCATCCACGAAACGTCACTTGTCTTAAAGGGCTGGTGTCTAGACAGTGTGGAGGCCGCCTCCTCCAGCCTCCCCACCTAATTTCACCAGAGGAAGGAGAGTCGTTATGAGCACCAACAGCCCAAGGCTGATGGCTACAAGGAGGAGGTCAGACACTCCTCTTTTGCCAACCTTCTTACCAACTCTCACACCAGCTCTCCCTTCCACATCTGGCACTCTTTACTTCTCTGCTGGATTCAATAATGTGTTGCAGTGAGCACAGTGCTTGCAGTCAGGGGGTTTACCTGGGAGTTAACGGGTTACAACTGAGGATACAGTTATTTGATTAGGGTGGCCTCTTCTCAGCCATGTCCACAAGCTGTCTCTGGCCCTGGCTTCCTTAGCCCTTCAGCCCTTGGCCTGCCCACTGTTTCCTCAGGCAAGTGTCACAAAGCTCTTTAGCTGTCGACCAGTACCCAAAGACACCTCGTTATAGCAGTAAACCTTGCTCTGAAGGTGCCCAGCTCTCTCTCTCCGTGTGTCAGGAACCCTAGCTCCGCCAACAAGCATTCAGAGGCACCCCATTCTGCCAGGAAGCCTCCTGTCTGAAAGCGCTCAGCTCTCTTGCTCCATGGGCCAACACACTCACCATAACAATCTTGCTCTGTGGGCCAGAAAGAACTCTGTGCTGTCTCACACTGGCCAACTGGTTCTGCTGCCACCATTTGCTGCTACCTCTTGTCAACTTGTTTCTCTGTTGTTATATCTCTCTCTCTCTCTCTCTGTCTCTGTCTCCTGGGTCTAGGAGGTTCTCAGAGTAGGGACCCTGGATCCAAATGGTGCTCTCTGCTCCATCTCTTCTTCTTGGTTGTAGTGAAGTCTCCTCTGTCCACCTCTGGGATGGCCCGTTTTAAGCCTAGCAGGATGGCAAAACCGATTGTCATGGATTGAATTGTTTCCCCCAAAAAACATGTGTAGAAATTTGGCTAGGCCATGATTCTCAGTATTATGTGATGTTCCTTTATGTTGTGAACCCTGCCTCTGTGATGTTAATGAGGGAGTATGGGCAGCAGTTGTGTTGGCAGGGCAGGACTCCATGTGTGGGACTATATTGTGCCTTGGGGGAGCCTCTTGAGACATAAAGAAAGGGGAAGAAACAGATTTGAGAACCTCATACCATCCAAAAAGAAAGCATTGCCAGGAACTGAGCATGTCCTTTGGAAAGGACCCCGGTCCCTGTGCCTGAGAAGCTTCCAGTCCAGGGAAAGTCTGATGACAAGGACCTTCCTCTGGAGCCTGCAGAGAAAGCCTTCCCCAGAGCTGGCACCCTGAATTTGGACTTTTAGTTTACTAGACTATGACAAAATTTTCCTTTTAAAAGCATCCACTTGTGATATTTCCATTAAAGCGACACTAAATGACTAAGACAGTGACCAATCCCCTCATTAGGGTTCCATATATCTTATTGGCATGGTCCCACCCCCATAAGAATGCCGTGCATGCTATTTGCATTATCAGCAAGCTAGCCAATCCCCTTGGTGGGTCACAATCACCTTATTTGCATAGTCCCACCCAGTCATTTGGAGGAAGTTACAGGACTATGACTAGAAGGGTCATACAAAAACAATGCCTTACCCCAAAGCTGGGTCTCTTCCTTCCATCCAGCTACACAGTTTGTACTCCAGCTCAGATGGGGAGGAAGTTCATCTCAATTGCCCTGCTGATAATTGGCATAAAAGAAGCTGCTTTTCTAGGGTATGATGTTTATGTTCTGCTTGCAAGATTTATGAATGACAGGCAAAGATACACTTCTACTCTGAGACCTACAGAGCAGCTCTTCTAAAAATGAAATGTCTTCTATTTTCATGATTTGATTAGGAAAAATCCATGAATAGTAATAATAAGAACTATCTTTGATTTTAGGAAACGCTGTTGGAGTAATGGTTAAGAGCTTTGGCAACTAACTGAAAAATTAGCGGTCCTAATCCATCATGTGCTCCTTGGAAACCATATGGGGCGGTTCTACTCTGTCCTGTAGGGTGGCTATGAGTCAGAATCAACTCAATGACAGTGGGTTTGGTGTTTTGGTTATCTTTGATTTTAAGCTCCATGTGGAACACTGAAAATGCTCAATGCATAATGTCTCCTTAAATCCTCCCAACTACCCTATGAAATGGATACCACCAACAGTCCCAATTTACAGATAAAAAGAATACTTGGATTTAGATTAAATAATTTGTGCAAGGTCACATGCTAGTGAGAAGCAGTGACCACTAGGTCACTCTGATACAAAAGCCTGTGCTCTTTTTCAGTCACCTGCATTGTTGTTAGGTGCCGTCAGGTCAGTTCCTACTCACGGTGACCCCATGTAGGACAGAACAAAACCCTGCCCAGTCCCATACCGTCCTCACAACTGTAGTTAGACCTGAGCCCGTTGTGACAGTCACTGTACCATGCCATCTTGGTGAAGGTCTTCCTTTTTGTTGATTACCCTCCACAACTTTGTTGAGATGTAATTTACATACAGTGCAATGCACACATCTGAAGTGTAAAGTTTTCTGAGTTTTGACAGATGCTTAAACCCCTATAATCACCAACCAGTCGAGCCATGTATTTACTTCTCCCTCATCTCCGCTTTCATCAATTTTCCCTACACCGGCAATTGCTGTTCTCATTTCTGACACGAGAATATTTTGCCTGTTCTTGAACATCATGTAAATAAAATCAAATATGAAGTCCGACAACTAAGTCCACGACCTTAATTGTTCTAAGTGCATCATACCTCGTACTCCCTTGAGAAGCTATGCTCCAAAGTCAGTGCCCAGTCCACCCTTCAAAGCAATTTTGGAACTCTTTCTGGAGTGACATTGCACACGGCGGTGGCAAGTTTGTGAACTTACTTGTATATTTGTCTGTGAGGGAGTTTTTAGCCAGTAAACAAATAACTGTATTGGAACACCCTACCTACTCACCTGATCTGCACCACCACCCCACCCCACTGCCCCCAGTGACTTTTTTCTTTACCCAAAGATAAAGGAAATATCGAAAGGAAGACATTTAGATGACATTCAGAACATCAAGGGTAATAATACAATAACAGCTCTGATGGCCTTTCCAGAAAAAGAGTTCCAAAATTGCTTTGAAGGGTGGATTTGGTGCTGGCATCGGTGCACAGCTTCCCAAAGGGAGTACTTTGAAGGAGACCATAGTGATATTCAGCAATGAGGTATGTAGCACTTTTGCTAGGATGAGTTCGTGAACTTAATTGTCTTAGTCGTCTAGTGCTGCTGTCACAGAAATACAAGCAGGTAGCTTTAACAAACAAAAATTCATTTTCTCACTGTTTAGGAGGCTAGAAGTCTAGACCACTTCAGGTGCCAGTTCTAGGGAAAGTCTCTCTCTGACTCTGGAGGAAGGTTCTCATCTCTGCGCTTCTGTCCTATGTGATCTCCTGCAGCTTAGCAACTCTCTTCGGGCTTCTCTGCGTCTTTAGCTTGCTTTACTCTCTGTCATATCTCCAAAAAGATTGACTCAAGACACTCTCTACACTAACCCACTGCCGTCGAGTCAAGTCCAACTCGTAGTGACCCTAGAGGTCAGAGTAGAACTGCCCCATAGAGTCTCCAAGGAGCTCCTGGAGGATTTGAACTGCTGACCTTTTGGTTAGCAGAAGTAGCACTTGACCCACTACGCCACCAGAGTTTCCATACGTTCTATACTAATCCTCCCTTACTGACAAAACAAAGACAACCCATTCCTAAATGGGGTTATAAACACAGGCAGAAAAATGAGCATTTGCAACCTATAGTTTGGAAGGTGGCGCAGTGGTTAAGCGTCACAGCTGCTAACCAAAACGTAGGCAGTTCAAATCTGCCAGGCGCTCCTTGGAAACTCTGTAGAGCAGTTCTACTGTCTATAGGGTCACTATGAGTCTGCGTTGACTCGATGGCACTGGGTAACCTATAGTTTGGGGAGGGGACACAATTCAATTCATAACAGATAGTATGTACTCTTCTGTGTCTGGTTTCCTTTGCTCAGCGTCATTTTTTTGTTAGGTTCATCCATGTTATTTTGCATGTTGGTAATTCATTCCTTATTGCTGAGCAGCAGCATTCAATTGTTTACATAGACCACAATTTATCTGTCTTTTCATCTGTTGTTTTCTCCTTCTCAGTATTATGAAAAAACTGTTACAAACTTTCCTGTGTAAGTCTTTTTGTGAACACATATGTTCATTTTTCTTGGGTAAATATCTAGGAATAGAGTTGTTGGATCATTTGGTAGGTGTATGTTTACCTTTTTAAGGGTTGGATAGTTTTGCATTACCTACCAGCAATGTATGAGAGTTCCAGTACCTCCATATCTTCAAGCACACTTGGTTTTGTCGGTCTGTTTTAGACAATCTGATGGGTGTAAAGTTGTATTTTACTGTAATTGTAATTTGCCTTTGCCTAATATTTTGTAATAATGAACATCTTCTCTTGTGCTTTTTGTGTGTGTATATATTTTCTTTTGTAATTCATCTTTTCAAATCTTTTGCCTGTTTTTAATTGAGCTATTTGCCAAACCATTGAGCTTTATGAATTTTTTGTCTATCCTATAGAGTCTATTCTGTCCTGTAGAGTTAGAATCTACTTGAAGGCAATGGGTTTTTTGTTTTTAGGTGGTATGAACAGATTGTGCTCGAGTTGAAATCTGCTCAGTGGCAATGGTCATAGTTTGGGTTTGAGATACTAACCTAACGGTTGGCAGTTTGAACCCACTCAGCGGTACCATGAAAGAAAGGCCTGGCGATCTGCCCCAGTTGAGGTTAAAGCCAGGAAAGCTTCCTAGGGCAGTTCTACTCTGTGATATGTCATGTGACCCTGAGTTGTAACCAACGTGACAGCAACAGGCAGCTGCACTGAAAACACTCAAGAAGAGGTTCACTGTATCTCAGAACCACATGAAGACTGGGAGAGGATTTTCCATCAGTATACCTGGTTCTTCATACGGACATAAGTGCATAGATGTCCATCACCGGGCAGATTTCATCCCTAAATTCAAAGCTACCAAAAGTTTCACGTGAACATAAAACCCAGTTGCTGCAAATTCTGACTGACGGCAGCTCCATAGGTGTCAGGGTTGAACTGTGCTTCATAACATTTTTTTAATTTCAAAACAATATTTAGTTAAAGGATATCACCAAAGAAGACATACATTAACAGTCTCCATGGTGTTTTCAATGACTGTTTTTTGAGACGCTAATCACCAGGCCTTTCTTCCAATGTGCCTTCCAGTAGACTTGAATGGCCAGTCTTTCAGTTAGCAGCAGAGCATGTGAACAGTTTGCACTCCCCAGGGACCCCTAGGTGTATAAGGAACATTATAAACCCCACTTCTGTGAGGCAGGGACAGAAGACCTCCTCTAGATCTGAGCAGTCTCAGCAGAAGCACGCCTCATCTGACAAGGACTATCTTCCTGGGCTTGAGGGTTAATTGACAGAACTTGTCAAACCGGGTGGAAGACTGGCTGCTTCTAGACTACAAGGCTGAGGGGAGCTATGGTCATGCCCAGAAGCAGTGGGCAAGTGGGTAACCCAATCTGTGAGGATGGGTCTGTGGCTTTGCTGAAGACAGTATCGACCAACAGCTTGTGAGAGCAGGAAGTTGGCGATACAGTGAATCTAAACGCCAAACCAGCTGCTAAGAGGATGAGTTGAAACTAAAAGTGGCAGGAGGTGTTTGCAGATCTTGGTACGCACTAGGTCATGGCTCCTTCTGGATAGTACCAACAGCCTAAATGAAGAATTTTAAATCGACCTGAGAAAAGTTTCCAAAAGAAAAAAGGAAGGTAGAGAGCAATAGACTGAAGGATTTTTCATCAAGGTGGAATGAAACCTCTCCTGACTGTGTTAGAACTTCCCACAAATTGCAGGAGGGGCAACAGATTAATAGCACTGTCAAGAAATTAGAGGCCCACTGAATCACTGTTGATAAATGTTTCCCAGACACAAGAAGGGGAAAATTAGTCCCCTTAACTACAGACAGCCTGAGCCCACCTGTCAAACTCTGCCCTGACAGAAAGCCCACTTGATGTTCAAGAACTGCGGTCCCTGAAAGGAAGTATAAAATCACCAGCTCGGTGTCACACACACCTGTATTGGAAGCCATCTCTGCCACTTACTAGCTAGGAGGTACTGGGCAGTGTATTTAATCTCTCTGAGCACCTGCTTTCTCACTTGTAAAATGAAGGAGACAATACTTATCTCTAAAGTGACTGTGAGAATTAAGGGAGACAGTATATATAAAACGTTTAGCCCAGAACCTGGCCTATAGCAAGCATTGATGAAGGGGTGACTGCAATTATTTTTAGGTCATTGGGTGGCACAAAGAGTTTGTATTCTATTGCTAATCTAAAGATGAGTGGTATAAACCCACCCACCAGGGCAGTGGAAGAAAGCACTGGTGATTTGCTTCTGTAAAGATCAGAGCCGCATGAGACAAGAAAGAGTAGATGGTGCCCAGCCACCACCAATGACTGCCCTGACAGTCTCTGATGTAGCAGAAGAAAAATGGATGTGCAGAACTAGAACTCTATTAAAAGACCACACTTGAAGGCCCATCGGACTGAAGGGTGCCCTGAAGAGATGTCCCCAGACTCTCTATATTAGCCCAGAACTGAAACTAGCATCAAAGTCAACTCTTTAGACAAAAGATTGGACTGGACCACGTGACATAGGATGATGCTGGTGAATGATGTGCTTCTTGGCTTAAATACTTGTATATACATGAGGCTGTCTGAGCACCTCCTGTCTAGAGGCAGGAGGAGAGGGTTGAGGGGGACAGGAGTTGGTTGAATGGATATGGAAAGTACAGGGTGGAAAGGAGTGTGCTGTGGGGTAAGAACAATTAGAGTTGCACGGTGGTGTGTGTGTAGGGTTTCATATAGGAAATTGATTTGTGCTGTAAACTTTCATTTAAAGCACAATAAATGTTTAAATTTTTTTTAATGAAAAAATGATTTTTTTTTCATTAAAAAAAAAAAGATCACAGCCAGGCAAGCCCTATAGAACTGTTCCACGCAGTAACACCTGGGGTTGTGGTGAAGTGAAATCAGTTTGAGGGCAACGCAGTCAGCCAACATTGAGTTTCACATAGTGTCTAAGTCAGACCCTTCGAGCGAAGGGATTGTTCACTGTTGGCATCAAACACGTAGAGCAAACCTTCTGGAAAGGCTGAGTCTCTCTCTGGGGTCCCAGCCTCCCCCGGCTCTGAGCCCTGCGTCCCCGTAACCATCTTTAAGTTCTTCATTCCCCAAGCCAAGCTGCTGTCTGGTCTCAGTCCAAACAGCCTCTGCTTCCAGTCATTCCTTCACAGATCACACTTGCCCAGAGCCCTTCTTGACGCTTTATAAGCCTTGGTTTTGTATTTAAAGGGGTTTAGTAATGCTGGCCTTCCATACTTCACCGGATTGCTGCCTGGATCAATCAGCCTCATACCTGTCAGGTGAAACTTCACAGAGAAACTTGGGGGGCGGGCCCCAGTGGTTGGTTCCAAGGGGGAAAGAACAAAAGAGGCCTTTTCAGGAAGCAGGAAGGAGGTGAGCAAATTTAGGGACGGCACTGGCCACTAAAGAGCAAAAACCATCAGAACCTACTTCTGACAATCAAGTGGGAGAATGTTAAGTTGGGGTGTGGTCTGCTTGGTGTCAGGACCCAAGACGTAAACTAGAAGGTTGGGAAAGAGATCCCCCAGCTGGTCGCTCTGTATCTCAGAGCAGAGGGTGCTAGCCCCCACGATGACAAAGGGGCAGCGGAGGGGCCACAGGCTCTCTGGGTGCTGGCGGTGTGGCTGCAAACAGCTGACCATTCCGGTGTTTCCAGCAGCATTAGCAGCTCTACCACAACCCACCAAACCAAACCCACTGCCGCTGAGTTGACCCCAACTCATAGGGACCCTACAGAAGAGCACAGAGTTGTCCCAGACCATTTCCAAGGAGCATTCGGCAGATTCCAAACTGCAGACATTCTGGTTAGCAGACCTGGCTAACCAGCAACTCCCCCCCCCAGGGTTTCTGGCAGCATCAGATGCTGAGATAACTGGGTTACGTGCTACAGGTGCAAACCAGAAGCTTGGCGGTTTGAATCCACCAGGTGCTTCTTGGAAACCTGATGGGGCAGTTTTACCTCATTCTACAGGATCGCTATGAGTCAGGACTGACCCAGCAGCAATGTGTTACTTAGTTCCAGTGGCTGCACAGAGCTCTGCAGCTACAGGGCGTGTCTGGATGGATAGAACACAGCTGTTTGAAAGGCGGCCCTGGGGAACAGCAGACTTCTTATCACGTCACAGTCTTGCTGCCTCCAGAGGCTGAAGAATCTTGGGAAACACCTGCTACAACCGAGGCCTGACAATTAACACTGTGAACTTAATTGTTTTAAGCACTACAGACCTCAGTGGTGAATACCACTACAGTCATCTTCCAAGTATTCCCCTTAGGAAGCTATGCACCAATGCCAGCACCTAGTCCACCTGTCAAAGCAATTTTGGAACTCTTTCTGGAGTGGCCATTCTGCACAGTGGCACCATAGCAAGTCCATGAACTTAATTGCTTAGTTATCTGTGAGGAAGCTTTTAGCCAGTAAACAAATAACTATTGGAAAACCCTCACTACTCACCTGGTCTGGCCCCTAAGGACTTTTTTATTTACCTGAAGACAAAGGAAATATTGAGAGGAAGACATTTGGATGACATTCAGGACATCAAGGGTAATACAATAAAAGCTCCTATGGCCATTCCAGAGAAAGAATTCCAAAACTGCTTTGAAGGGTGGACTAGTCACTGGCATCAGTATATAGTTTCCTAAGGGGAGCACTTTGAAGGTGACCGTAGTGATATTCAGCAATGAGGTATGTAACACCTTTTATAGAATGGGTTCATGAACTTAATTGTCAGTTCTCGTCATGAGTCGGATCGGACTCGATGGCACTTGGCTTGGCATATGTGAAAACACTTTGTAAATTGTATAAGATTGTAATCAGTAGTTTAAGTTACAAAAAATTGAAATAACATTTAAATTGTGATTTATTCAGTAAAACATTTACTCAAATAAACTTCCACTGGATTAAAAGTGACAGATTTTCTATGTCATGATTTATTTTATAAAGGCATTAGTTTTATTATTGTTAAATTTTATTTTTATTATTATTATTATTATTAAATTTTATTATTGTTTCACATTTGTTTTGCATGATTCTTTTTTGCGATTTGGTGAAAGCTTACAGAACAAATTAGTTTCTCACTAAACAGTTAACACACAAATTGTTACTTGATGTTGGTTGTGAACCCTGTGACATGTCAGCACTCTTCTTCTTCACCCCAGGTTCTTGGTTACATTTGTGCAGTGTTCCTGTCCCTTCCTGCCTTTTCATCTTTGCTTTGGGGCTGCTGTGCCCATTAGTCTCGTACACATGGTTGGACTATGAAGCACGTCCCTCATGTGTGGTATTGTTGGCCCCATACTGCTACTACCTAGTGTCACTGAGTCGATTCCAACTCACAGTGACCTTATAGGGCAGCGTAGAACTGCTCCATAAGTTTCCAAGGAACCCTATAGATCTGTCTGATCTTGGCTGAAGGGTGAACCTCAGGAGTGACCACAGTTCCGAGTTAAGATGGTACGTGGAGGCCACACACTCGCCGTTTCTGTCATCTCTGTCAGACCAACAAGCCTGGGTTTTTGTTGTTGTTATTATGATTTAGAATCTTATTCTACACTTCCCTCTTCTCTATCTGAGACCCTCTATCGTGATCCCTGTCAGAGCAGTTACTGGTGGTAACCCAGCACCGTCTATTTGTTCTGGGCTCAGTCTGATGGAGGTTGTGGTCCATTAATCATTTGGACTAATCTTTTTCTTGCATCTTTGGTCTTCTTCATTTTCCTTTGCTCCAGGAGTGGTGGGACCAGGAGATTATCTCAGATGGCTGTTTGCAGTCTTCTACAATCCCAGTCACTACTCACTACAACCATGGTCCTCAGCTCTCAGCCCAGTGGCTCAGTCCCTCAGGATATTCGAGTGTGTCTGCGAAGCTTCTGTGACTTTGCCCTGGTCAAGCTGTGCTGACTTCCCCAGTATCGTGTGCCATCTCGCCCTTCACAAAAGCTACCGCTTACCTACTATCTAGCTAGAGTTTTTCCTTCCTCACTCCTCTCCTCCCTTGTAATGATCAAAGACTGCTTCTTTCTGTGTAAAAACATTTTCATGTATTTTTGTAACAGTGGTCTTGTCGCATTCAGCGTTTGTGCTTTTAAGACTGAGTTAATCCACTCAATAAAATTCACTCATGTTCTTTATCATTGCAGAGTATTCCACTGTGTGTATGTACCGATGGGCACTTAGGTTGTTTCCACCTTTTTGCTATTGCAGACAATGCATGTATCTATTCTGGTGATGCCTCTTATTTCTCTAGGAATATTCCTAGGAGCGGAATTGCTGAGTCATATGGTATTTCTATTTTTAGCAATTTTAAATTAGCACCATACCATTTTCTAAAGTGGTTGCACCATTCTGCATTCCCACTAGCACTGCATAACAGTTTCAGTTTCCCCACAATCTCTCCAACATTTGTTCTTTTTATCTTTTTATTTAGTTATTTTTTGGATTCATGCCAGTGATGTAAGATAGTACCTCACTGTGGTTTTGATCTGCATTTCTCTAAGGGCTATAGAGTTTCTATGAGCCAGAATCAACTCGATGGCAACAGGTATGATTTTTAGGAGTGGCTAGTAATTGTGAGCATTTCCTCATCAGCTTTTCGAATGTCTTCTTTGGTAATGCATCTGCTCACACCCCTTTCCCATTTTTTATTGGATTAGTTGCCTCTTTATTGTAGATGTGTTGGATTTTCCTACAGATTTTACAGATTAGACCATTGACAGTTATGTCACAGCCAAAAATTTTTCTCCCAATCTGTAGGTTCTCTTTTTACTCTTTCGGTAAAGTCTTTTGATGAGCACACGAGTCTAATTTTTAGGGGATCCATTTATCTAGCCAGTCACCTGGTGTTTGTGTTGTTAACTTATGGCTTGCCTGCTGTTTATGCTGTGTATTAGCGTCCCTAGTGTTGACTTCATTTTTTTCTTTCATGATCTTTATAAGTTTGGGTTTTATACTTAGGTCTTTGATCCAGTTTGAATTACATTTTTTGTGTACGGTATGAAGTGTAACCCTGTTTCATTTTTTACAGATGAACATACGGTTTTGCTGGCACCATTTGTTAAAAAGACTGTTATTTCCCATTTAAAGAACAGGCCATTGTTGAAAATCAGGTGACCATAGGTGAATGGATTTATATCTGGGTTCTTGATTCTGGTCCATTTGCCAGTATGTCTGTAATTGTACTCATAATAGGCTATATTGACTACTGGAGCTGCATAGTAGGTTCCAAGGTCAGAGGTGCCAAGACCTGCTACTTTGTTCTTTTTCTTCATTGATGCTTTACTGATCTGGGGTCCCTTTCCTTTCCATATAAAGTTAATAACTAGTTTTTGAGTCTCACTGAAGAATGCTACCAGTACTGAATAGAGTTTTCACCATAAGCCAAAATGCACATGATTCCCCAGCTTTCAAAGGGAACCTTTTTCTAGAAATATTACATGCATACAAATTATCACATATGCAACTTATAGATGAAACCATATACTCCTCTTTTGAGTGTCTGATGTTTAAAAAGTCAGAAAACACTCTTTATGTGAATTATCATCCTTTCTGAAAGTCATATGCCCAGCCAAGCTATTATTTAAGAGTAAGTCATTAGTTGATATTATAAAACTATTGGAAATTTAGGAGTGACAATGGCATTGTGATTATTTTTTATCTTTTTGATGAATATAGATGGAATTATATCATTAGATTTAAATTCAAAATAATAAATGAAACTGGAAGTGGATGCAGATGAAATGAGATTGGCCCAGAGTTGAAATTCTTGAAGGTGAGTGGTGGATGTACTGGGAGTACATTATGCTGTTCTTTCTATCTTTGCATGAATTTAAAATTCTCTATAATAAAACACTGGAAAAAATAAGCACGTATCTTGAAATATTTAAACAATCGCTCTGCATTAGAATCACCTCAGCAGTATTGTGTTTATATAGAACAGAGCTTAGGTGCAATGAGTAGAAATCTCAGGAGCAAGTCTAATGAATTAACCAACATCATCACCAGGAAGTCACGATGACAGTGAGTCAGTAGATCTAAGCAATGATCACTGCTAGTTTCTAACATCAAAGAAAGAGAGAGAAGTCACCGGCCTATAGAAAAATGCAAATAAAACCACAGTGAGATAATCATTTCATCCCCACTAGAATAGCTAAACCAAATTAAAAAATACAATAAAGTAACAATGTTGGTGGGGATGCAGGAAAATTGGAACAACTAATCAGTGCTAGTCAGATTGCAAAATGGTATAGCCATTGTGGAAAAGAATGTATATTACTCAAAAACTGAAACTAGAACTGCCATGTGAACTGCTAATTTCACTCTTAGGTATATACAGCAAACGTGAAAGCAGAGACACAGAGACTTGTGCATCAGTGTTTACTGCAGCACTGTTCACAGTGGTCAAAAGGTAGAAACAACCTAAACACCCAGTAACAGGTGAATGGATAGACAAAAGGTGGTACATGCGTACGACAGAATACTGCTGCCAGTGAGAGAAGTGACATCTTGACACATGTTGCAGTATAGATGGAGCTGGAAGACTATGTTGAGTGAAATAAGTCATTCACAAAAGGACAAGTAATGCATGACTTCAATTATATAAAAGACAATAAACCTATCGTCACCAAGTCTATTCCAACTCATGGTGACCCTATAGGACAGAGATTCTGCCCCACAGAATTTCCAAGGAGTGCTTAATGAATTTCAACTACCAAGCTTTCGGCGGCTAGCTGTAGCACTTAATCACTATGCCACCAGGGATTTCATAAAAGACAACAGCAGACAAATATACAGATCAAAATTTAATAGCGTTTACTATGGGTGGGGATGGGAAAAGGGAATAAGGATATAAATGCATCCTAAACATTTATGTCAAGTTGGCTAGGCCATGATTCCCAGTATTGCGTGGCTGTCTTTCATTTTGAGATCTGATGTTATTAAGGGGGGTAAATCCTAGCCTCCATGCCTGTGGCTATGGTCCTATTTGGGAATGAATTGTGCACTTTGTTAAGAGGTATGATTTGGTTATGTTAATGAGGATTAGGGTGGGGTGCACAGGCAGGAGTCATACTTTTTATCTTACTAGAGATAAAATGAGAAAGGAGGGAGCAGAGAGGAGGACCTTGGTTTAAACTGTAAAACATGGACTTAGGGTAGGGTTACATGGCCTAGTATCACAATCGGTGTCAGTATCGACGGCACTTGGCACCTGGCTTAAGTGTTGGAAATACCTAGGAAAAGTTCAGTTGGCAAAAGTTATATGATAGGTGTGTTTACAACGAGAAAAGAAGAGTAACTGCTGAGGCTGCTTGTTGTTGTTGTCCTTGGGTGCCATCGAGTTGGTGCCAACTCACAGCAACCCCGTGCACGGACAGAATGAAACACTGCTCAGTCCTATACCACGCTCACAATTGTTGCTTTGCTTGAGCCCGTGGTTGCCACCACTGTCTCAGTCCGTCTCACTGAGGGTCTTCCTCTCTTTCACTGCCCTTCTATCCAGCATGATGTCCTCCGGGAACTAGTTCTTCCTGATAACACGTCCAAAATACATGAAACAAAGTCTTGCCATCCTCACTTTTAAGGAGCCTTCTGGCTGCACTTCCTCCAAAACAGAGCTGGTTCATTCTGCAGGCAGTCCATGGTAAATTCCGTATTCTTTGCCAACACCGTAATCTATAGGCATCAATTCTTGAGTCTTTCTGATTCATTGTCCAGCTTTGTCATGCATACGAGATGACTGAAACCTACGTGGCTTGGGTCAGGCACATCTTAATCTTCCGAGTGATATCTTTGCTTTTTAATGCTTTGAAGAAGTCTTTTGTAGCAGATTTGCCCAATGCAACACAGTATTCGATTCCAGCACAAAAGTAATTCAGAGACTTTGAAGACTCGATATTAAGAAAAATGAAAGACAAGCAAGACCAGTGACCCTGTACTCTGTGTGATGAGAGGAGAGCACAGTAACTCCAGCGCACATCCACCAAGTTCACTGTAAAATGCTGTGAGGCTCAGAGGGAGACATAGCTCTCCCCAGAGGGGTCAGGAAAGACTTTCTGGAAGAGAGGGGTGTCATGCGCAGCACTTGGGGAATGATCTCTGATGACTGTCACCCTTATATAGTCTCATTCCCTTTGAGTATGAGTGGAACCTGTGAATATTATGAGATCTCTCTCATGATTTAAAAAACAAGCAAACAGCAAGCCCATTTCCACCGCGTGGATTCCAACTCATAGAGAACTTAGAGGACAGAGTAGAACTGCCGCATAAAGATGTGGCTGGTGGATTCAAGCTACCTACCTTTTGGTTAGCCACTGTGCCACTAGGGCTCATGATTACGTCCCCTATAATGGTTGACATAGCGGTTAAGTGTTATGGCTGCTAACCAGAAGGTCGGCAGTTCGAATCCACCAGGTGCTCCTTGGAAACTCTGTGCGGGCAGTTCTACTCTGTCCTACAGGGTCGCTATGAGTTGGAATTGACTCAATGGCAGTAGGTTTTTAAGTGGCAAAGGAAGATCACCCAATGGATTCAGTCTGATTACATGAGCTCTTTAAATTTCTCTAGCTGGTGGTAGAAAAAGTCTAGATTAAAAGTGTGACGGAGATTTGATTCAAGAAACAGTTCTCTGTTGCTGAGGTGGAGGGGGCTATGCAGAAAGGTCTGAAAATGGCCTCTAAGAGGTGAAGGCAGCCCCCAGGAACAGCCAACAAGAGGACAGAGACATCATTCCCACAGCTACGAGTGACTGAATTCTGCCAACAACCTGACCTGAGTGAGCTTGGAAGCAGATTCTTCCTCAGAGTCTCCACGTGGTTTTGGCCATGTGGAACCATGAGAAGGGACTCCAGCCCAGTCAGCCTAGAATTCTGACCTACAGAAATGCCACGCCATAAATCGCTATTAAGTCGTTAAGTAGGTGGCACTTCGTGACATCCAAAACAACCTTCAAGCCCATTGCCACTGAATGCATTTTGACTAGTAGCAACCCTATAGGACTGAGTAGAACTGTCCCAGAAGATTTCCAAGGATATATATCTTTACATAGACTTACCTCCACATCTTTCTCTTGCCGTGAGGCTGCTGGGTTCAAGCCACCTATCTCTCAGAAGCTGAGTGCTTAACCACCACATCACCAGGGCTCCTGATTGTCACATAAACCAAAACCAAACCAAACTCACTGCTGCCAAGTCGATTCCGACTCACGGCAACCCTATCTGCCAGGTCATGCAGTGTAACAGCATTGGACTCACACAGGGGCACCACTGATGGGCTTGCCTCTGGTGGCTTCATCATCTCTAAGGCCACTTCGCAGAGTCACCCACTACCATACACCCAGTGGGATTCTACAGAGCGGAAGTCCCTGGCACCTGACTATTTACGAGCCACCAGGACTGACACAGAATTTACTTCCTTGGGTAAAAAGCTGCAAGACAGAATCTTAGACTTACCTGCAAATAAACAATGACAGTAAAAAGGGCACATTTAAAAAAAAATTTCTGAATCTCTAGCAAAACTGGAGCATTGCCACTGAACCTCAACTATGTGAGAACTAAATTTTTTTAAAAAATCTATGGCCCGAGATGCTAATAGAAGGAAGCAAAATAAAACCTGAAGATTTGATAATTGTCCTTTCCCCTAGCTGACGGAAGAGCAAACTGACATCATTAGGTTCTCCATATAGTGTGATCATTTACTGAGTGCTTACAATTTATCAAGCATTTTTACACTATTATTTTATTACATTCTCACAACACTTCAGTGAAACAGTTATTATACCACTACTTTTACAGAGGTGAAAACACTTGGAGAAAGTAGTCTGACCGAAGTAAGCAAAGGAGCTACAACTAAGACCCAGGGCTGCGTGACTCCAAATCCTACTCTTTCTACTGTGTTGTCCTGACCTACTTGGGGGCTCAGGAGCTAAAGAGTGGAATGCCACAGAGGAGAGAGAGGTCAGCACCATTCCTGCTGGGTCAAAGGCCCTTAAGCTCTTACTTCATCCCCGTGATTACATGGGGTTTTCCATGTTTATTTTCCAGGAGGACAGAGTCAAGTGCTTTGCTTAAATCATTGTGGATCGATACCAGTAAGTTAACTCTAAAACAAGTGTGACACCGTGTCCCACCTCCACACGTGTGTTGAGTTTCCTGAGATGACTCATCCTATCTGGTCCTCACCGTCTGTATCAACTTGACAACAACCCTGAAGACATTCACACAGAGTTGAGTGGTGTCTACTTCCACCTTCTGGAATTTCCACCTCAGTGTCCAAACATCACAGGGTCACTCTCTGGTGCCTGTGAGAGATTTACGGTAAGACTGGAATGACATCTCACTGTGTGATTTTTCTGGAATTTTCTTAGGGAAAACATAGACACACACACACACACACACATCCTATACCATGGTGTAGTGCTACAGTCATTTCAGAGGTTAGGAAACTAAATCGGAATGCCTGAGCAGGGCCAAATCAACTGAGCAGAAGTCAAGTGCACTGTCTTGGTCCACTCTTGGTAGAAAAGTTACCTGTTCCTTCCATGGATGGAGATACTGGACATCAGTGGAGGGGCATGTTGTAGGAAACTGACTAGGCACTAGAGTCTTCCATCTTTCTACCTTTTACTGCAGCTGCAGAGAGGAGACTAGCCAGCATTGCTGGAAAAGGGGTCACACTGATTTCCCAACAAAGAGAACTGACTAGTCAACTTTGAAAAGGTTCAGAGAACCCAAAATCCTTCCCAATCTCCTGATTTAATGAGCACTGTTAGCTAAGTGAATAAGCCACTCTTCAAAATCTAGGATTTCTGACTCCACACCCCCTGTTAGGCCAACAGGCAATGCCCTTGGCTGTAGCTTTAATAAGTGACAGCTAAGACAGTTAAAGACAGGATGTGCCAGAGAGTAGAGGTGTTAGGAAAAAAAAGAGAGAGAGAGATTCAAGAAGATAAAAGTTGCCAGTCGTAGTTGGTCTTTTCCAAGCCCCTGTGTCTGGGATCACTGAGGAGGAGAAGGGAGTTTTCATCACCTTTATGGGAACATACAGAAGTATACTCACAGCCTTGGGGCTTCCCATGTTAGGGTTCTAGGCTTAGGAAACAGCTTCTGATGAGTAATGCGGTCGCTTGAGCACCTCTCAACTAGAAATGATGGTGGATCTCCTCCCAAGGGCATGTGTTGGAGGCCAGGCCCCTTGGTGGCTGGAAGGAAAAGGCTTCAGTTGAAAATCATTCCCCTGGAAATCTAATGAATGTGTCTACCTGCTTCCATCTTAGCAGCATGGGTCTATGTCTGGGCAGACTAAGAAAATCCAGTTTCTAGACTTGAAAAATCAACAGTTGAACTGAGCCTCAAGCTAAGCGACCCCTCAGAGGTGCAGCACGGGGCCCTGTGTGTGACTGGCTGGACCCTAGTTGGTGCTCTCATCAGTGACACATCCCCCCAAAAATGTTTACTCATCAGAATGCTTAGAAGTTATACCTGTGTTATAATAATAATGTGTGGGAAGTCCTTGTTTGGAAAAAAGCTTTAAGTATTTGTTTGCACACAAAAAAATGACTTTTTTCTGTTCCAGCCAAAATGAACTTAGTACATGACTATACGCATATACCTACACAAGTCCACACATTCTTTTTCCTCTTCCTCCTGCTCGGCCACACGTGTTTACCTGTCTCCAGATCACGTGGCTCAGGCTGTCACCGTAGTCTCCGCCCCACAGCCATTAGAGGGATGTTGCAGCTACCTGGACTATTCAAGTTGGCCCTTATCCAGGTCTGCCCTGTTCTTGACCTTCCAGGCCGCTGATGCCTTGGGCAAGCACCTGCCCTGTCCTTCGCTTACCCTTGGCATCTGGGGTCCATCCATTATCTTCCTAGCTCCGCTTCCGGCTTCCTCTACAAGCCTGCCTGCCCACCCAGCATCATGTTCTGTCGCCTCCTGGAGCAACGTGATTGGCTCAAACCCCCTCCCCTGCTCCCAGGGACTTTCTCCCAGAAACTTTCTTACATGGACACCCCACTCCTTCCGCTTTCTCACTTTGACCTTGACAGTGGGAATACAGAAGCCAAGGAACTACAAAATGTGGACGATGGCTTTCTCTAAGGGGGTGGTGGCAGTGCGCAGAGGCTACAGTGAGCATCTCAGGCTACAAGTCCTTCTAAAACAGCCAAAGTCCTGGCAACAGGGTTCCTTACTCCAACAGTGCACAGACCCGAGATGCCGTTAAACCAGAGTCGATGCCAACTCAGGGCAAGCCCGCGTGTGTCAGAGCAGAACTGCACTCCAGAAGACCTTCAGGAGTAGACTGGGGGTTCAGTAGTAAAAGTTATGGCTGCTAACCAAAAAAGAGAGCAGTTCAAATCCACCAGGGGCTCCTTGGAAGCCCTAGGGGGCAGTTCTACTCTATCTTACAGTGTCATTGTGAACTAGAATCGACTCAGCAGCCACGGGGTTGTTGTTTCTGTTCTCTTGAGGATCCTCTGGGTGGACTAGAACCCCTGCCTTTCAGTAGCAACTGGCCCTGAACTGTTGGCCCCACCCAGGGACCCCTAGATATGCCACTAAAGGATCCTGATTGCCTTCGGGGGATAAAATGCCCCAGATCCTTTGCCAGGCATTCATGGTCTTGCATGGTCATGTCCCAAGTCATCTTCCATGGTCTTGCATGATCATGTCCCAAGTCATCTTCCGTCTGGCACTGTTCCATGAACAGGCTCTGAGCAGCCCCTTCCTGGGCCTTGCCTTTGAGCAGAAACCCTGGTGGGATAGCGGTTAAGTGCTACAGCAGCTAACCAGAAGATCTGCAGATCAAATCCACCAGGCAGTCCCTGGAAACTCTATGGGGCAGTTCTACTCTGTCCTACAAGATCACTGTGAGTCCCCTCAAGGACAGTGGGTTTCCTTTGTTTTTTTCTTGGAGCAGCCAAGCAGCAATTTGCATAAGAACATGGTGCCTTTAAGGACTTTCTGCAATCAGAAGGCAGGAGAGGAGAAGCATCACAGACAGCCCCAGCAGTGGTCCCGCGGTGGTCCCCCCCAGGACTCCTTTCTCAGGCACACATGGAGAGCACCCCCGTCCCCCAGCTCTCTCCTGGCTACTGCCAGTGCACACCCTCTCGTGGCCCCCTTCTAAAAGTTTCCATATTTTGCAGAGGACTTTCCACCCTTCCCTCATGTGGCACCTTTGTGGTTCCTCCGTCGCTTCACCTGTGTGATCTTTGGTGCCAGACACCGCCTGCCCCCACCGACAGACCCTGCAAGTTATGACAGGAACCCCTTCCCTCAATTCCATGTCCTCCTAGGGCCTCATACCATCCCCTCCATCAATTATTTCCAACTTTTCCAAACTAGGAAACCCTGGTGGCGTAGCGGTGAAATGCTGCCTCTGTTGACCGTAGGTTGGTAGTTTGGATCCGCCAGGCGCTCCTTGGCAGTTCTGTGGGGGCAGTTCTCCTCCGTCCTGTACTAAGAGTTGGAATTTGACCCCACAGCAGTGGATTTGGTTTACTTTTTTGGCTTCTCCAGACGAAAAGTAGCACCCCTCATTTGGCCTTTCGGAACACTGGGTTTGTTTCCCACAGGAGGAACGTGCCACTTTAAGCTGGTTTTACAGTTGTCTACGTATTACTAGGCTTATCTCCTTCCTGGACAGAGGATTCAGAGTTGGTAAAACGAGAATTCATTTTCAGTTTACCTGAGAATATGACAAATCTTGTAAACTCATTCTTATTCTTTGATCCTCTAATTCTCCCTTGAGATCTAAATTCTCATGTTCACATCAGTGCTATCCATAGCTTTCTAAAATCTACGTTAACTACACTAATCTCAACATGTGAAATAACGTTGAGTTAAAAGAAGAATGCCAAACAGTAGGTAAGCACTTGTCACAATTACATAGAGTCTGTGCAGAAACATTGTAAAAGGTAGGAAATGAATTTGGAGGTGTGGAAAACGTTTATAATGAACTGTTCATTAGGTCTGGGCTGAAGGGTGTTGAAATTCACAGAAGGGAGCTTATTCACCTGGCCAGCGTTAGTACAGAGCAGGAGGACCAGATGGCACAGTGACAGGTCAGTGCTGGCAGAGAAAAGAATACCTGGGGTAGGGTTACTGATGTCCCACCCCGGGGCCGTCCAACCGGCCCACTAGACTGGTCCCATGCATACCCGAGAACGCAAGGCCACCTGGTGGCCATATTGAAGAATTACAGTCTGTTTAGTTCTGGAGGTCAGGAGAAAAGCGGGATTTGAATTTATCACAATTCGCTGGTTAAGAAAAGCATCTTAACTGGCTCTTGGTTTACCATCGACATTTTCTAGTAATCCTATTACCTTATCTCCATCTTTGCCAGAGTTCCGAGGCACACCTGCTTCTCTCCCTCTCCACCAATACGGTATCTCCTTTTACCGTCTTGTGGAGAACACGTTACTACCGAATGTAAATGATAAGACTGCGGACTTAGAGACTCAAAGACCACGCCTTCACTCCATGACACTCTGTAACTCTCCTCCAGAAACACAGCAATGTAGTTTATTATCAAACAATGGAAATAACGATGAACTGCTGGACTCACCGTCATAAACACACACAGTTCTGCTCCACTCTCCTTTGTTGATGGACTACTCGTTACGGAGCCCTTGTCCATCACCCCGTCAACTCTTGACTGTCCTTGGGGCCGGTTTGGGCCACTGAAAGAGCATCATCAATTGCAGGTTTATTTCACGAAACAAAAAAGCAAACCTGTCGCTGTCCAGTCGGTTTCGACTCCCGGCGACCCTACAGGACAGAATAGAACACTACCTCGTGTAGAATTTTCAAAGAACGACTGGTAGACTCGAACTGCCTACTTCACAGTTAGCGACCATAGCCCGTAATCGCTACACCACCAGGGCTTTATGGGGGAAGGGGCGAGGATTCATCTACTTGCTTGCTTATTCATTTATTTTATTGTGGTAAAATATGGAGAACAAAACATTTTCCAGTTCAATAGTTTTTACACGTAGAGTCAGTGAGGCCGGTTGCATCTGTCGTGTTGTACAACCATCGTCACTTATCCTAGTCCCAATTTTCCCAACAATTTCATGTCTGTTTTTGTTAGTAGTGTCATTAGACCCCCCAACAGATAGTCCTATTTGCCTGAAAGGACAACCCTCCAGGTGACAAATCCAGATATGACACAGGCACAGGTGAGCAAAGTCTCTTTGGAAAAGAATTATCTGCGGACAGTGACACCAGACTCGCTTAGTTTGCTGCCAGCCTCTGCTCCTGCCTACTCAGCCAACTATTACTCAATTATTGGTCAGGAAAGGAAGTGAATCACAATGAAAGAAAGAAAGAAATCCGGCTGCTGTCAAGTCAGTTCTGACTCATGGCGACCCTGTGTATGTCAGGGTCACACTCTGCTCCATAAGGTTTTCAGTGGCTGCTTTTTCACATGTTGATTGCCAGGCCTTTCTTCTGAGGCACCTAGGGGTGAACTTGCACCCCCAACCTTTTGGTCAGCATCATAGTGGGTTAACTGTTTGCCCCTTCCAGGGGTTTCTGGATCACTGCGGGAGTTCAAAAAACAACACTCCCCTCCTTTCCCATCCATTTGGACCAGCACTCCTGTGCAAAGGCCAGAAGTGTGCAACAAGAGGGCAAGCTTGGAGGACTACCCCTCTGACACCTAGACCTCCGGTGTGAGGTGGGGGGAGGCAGCCAGGGGGCCAGGCCACTCCTTCCAACCTTTGTATCCATCTCACGCTTTGATGGAAATCCTGGTGGCATAGTGGTTAAGTCCTACAGCTACTAACCAAAAGGTTGGCAGTTCAACTCTACCAAGAGCTCCTTAGGAACTCGAGGGAGAAATTTTACTCTGTCCTATGAGGTCACTATCAGGACTGACTTGATGGCAACTTTCTTTATTTCTTTGCTTTGAAAGGTCATAGGACCAGGTAAGCTGTCTTCCACCCCCCTTAACACCTGCCTGCTTTAAGATGGAGCAGCTTTGTAAACACTGAGAAAACTGTGCATGAGGTCTTCAAATTCTTAAGAATGCAGACTTCCTGGACCTACTGAAACTGGAGTGAAGTCCCTGAGACCACGGTCCTGAGTTATCCTTCAAATCTTAAATCAAGACTATCCCCTGAAGTCGCCTTTAAGAAAAAGGTTAACTCAAAAAGTCAAGACTGTGACCCTTGAGTATTGTGTTCTGTTAAAAAGTCATCTGCATGAGATCCAATAGACAGCAGCTATTTTAAACTCCACCTGGGAAGGTTGAGGGGAGGAACAAGCAAGCAGATGGGAAATGATGAGCAGGGGGAGGCAGCGTGGAGGACGTAACCAGTGCTGCTGCTGCTGACATCTAGGAACTGGAGAATGGGAGCGGGCTTCACTGCGTACAATTACACGCACACACGCACACACGCACACATGCACACATGCACACACGCACACACGCACACCTATTAATTAAAAGAAAAACAGGCCAACCCATATAAAGATGGAGTACCCACCAGTCCTACAATCCATCTCCTTCCAGCCCCTGAGCCTAGGCAGGAAATGTTGTGAGGTTTTTTTTTAGTGCACTTTAGATGAAGGTTTACAAGCAAACCAGTTTCTCCTTCAACAGTACATGTATTCTGTTTGAACAACCGCCTCTTGATCTGTGTTGATGAGTGTGGATTGTGGGTGCAAGTAAAACGAAAGCCTCGACAGCCTCAGTCCTTTCTCCGCTTATGATGGTTTTACTTACTGGTCCAGTTGAGAGGATTTTTGTTTTCTTGATGCCGAGGTGCAATCCACACTGAAAGCTCTGATCTTTGGTCTTCATCAGCAAATGTTTCAAACCCTCTTCGCTTTCAGCAAGCAAGGTTGTGCCATCTGTGTAACGTAAGTTATTAGTGAGTCTTCCTCCAATCCTGATTCTTCTTCACGGAATCCAGCTTCTCAGATTATTTGCTGGGCACACAGACTGAATAGATACAGTGAAAAGATGCAACCTTGATGCACACCTTTCCTGACTTTTAACCACACAATGTCCCCTTTTTCTGTTCTCATTACTGCTTTTTGATCCATGTTCAGATTCCTCATAAGCACAGTTAAATGTTTTGGAATTCCTATTCTCTTTAATGTTATTCATAATTTGTTATGATCCACACGGCCAAATGCCTTTACATAGCCAGTAAAACATAGGTAAAGATCTACCTGGTATTCTCTGCTTTTAACCAAGACTACTCCTGTTCTGAATCTGGCTTGAATTTCTGGCAGTTCCCAGTCAATATAGTGCTGCAGTTGTTTTTAAACGATATTGAGGAAAACTTTACTTGCATGCAGTATTAATGACATTTTTCCGTAATTTTCACATTCAGTTGAATCACCTTTCTTGGGAATAGGAGTAAACATGGATCTCTTCCAGTCGGTTGGCAGGTGGCTGTCCTCCAAACTTCTTGGCCTAGAAGAGTGAGCACTTCCTGTGCTGAATTCGTGTGTTGAAACGTCTCAGTTGATATTCTATCAGTTCCAGGAGCCTTGTTTTTCACCAACGCCTTCACTGCAGCCTGGGCTTCTTCTATAATACCGTCTGTTACTGGTCATACGCTCCCTCTCGAAACGGTTGAACATACACCAATTCTTTCCAGTATAATGACTCTGCGTCTTCCTTCCACCTCTTATTGCTTCCTGAGCCATTTACCATTCTCCCTGTAGGAGCCCTCGCTATTGCAGCTTGAGGGATGCAGAGCACGTTCTTTCCTTTTGGTTTTCTATCTCCAGCTCTCTGCACATGTCATTAGAATACTTTAGTTTTTCTTCTCAAGCCGCCCTTTTAAATCTTCTGTTCAGTTCTTTTATTTCATCATTTCTTCCTTTTGCTTTAGCTACTCAACATTCAAGAGCAAGTTTCAGAGTCTCTTCTGATACCCAAGTTTGGTCTTTTCTTTCTTTCCTGTCTTCTTTAACGATCTCTCGCTTTCCTCCTGGGTGTCGTCCTTGACGTGTCCCCATAGCTCCTCTGGTCTTCGGGCCTTAGTGCTCCTCGCATCTCATCTGTTCTCGCAGTGGTCTCTAAACTCAGGTGGGATATACTCAGGGCTGTACTCTGACTCTCATGGACTTGTGATAATTCTCTCCAGTTTCAGTTTGTTTTATGGGCCAGTGTAATCTTTGACTGGAGGGTGAACCTCAGGAGCAACTTTGTTACTGAGCTGAAAGGCTGTCCTGGGGCCATACTTTCAGGGTTTCTCGACTCTCTGTCGGGTTAGTAAGCATAGTGTTTCTTTTTGAGCTAGACTTTTGCTCTCCGTTTTCCTCCAGCTCTGTCTGGGACCCTCTATTGTGACCCCCGCCAGAGCAGTCAGTGGTGGTAACCAGGGACCACCTAGTTGTATTGACCTGATTCTGGTGGAGGCCATGGTTGGTATAGGCAGGAAATGTTTGAAATCCTTTTTCCCTAAGCTTATCTTGCTACAGATCTGCAGCTTCTTCCTTTTTCCAGACTAACTGAAAATTAGAATATGTGCATACAAGGGAACTTAAAAAGAGGGCCAGAAAAACTCTGGAAAATGTGTGCCATTGGTCTAATAAATCCTCATTTACCTGGATTCCAGCACACTAGTTATCCTCTGTGCCTTCAGGTTTTACTTGGCTTGTCAATCATGAGAAAATAGTTCCTCTCCAGTAACAGGACAAACTGACAGTATGACTTTCCCGATGCAATGCACCAGGAAGGACATACCTCTATTTTTGTGGCATTCTTGTCAAAAATGTGTAACATGAATTTAGTCACTTGGAAATAGGAAGCCTGACCTGGACTCCTAAAAAACACTAAAGTCATCCAACACGGACAAAAGCTGAAGACCTAGTGAAGACAAGCAAACTGAAGTGTCATTGTAAGGACTTTATTAAGACATGCGACAAGTTTTGCATATGGATTGTATATTATATATATTATATATTAGATAATAGTATTATATCAATGTTGAATTTCCTGAACTTTATAATAGCCAGCCAAGTGCCGATGATATAACAGACTTATGCAAGAGAATGTGCTTGATCTTAGGAAATACTGATTAGTGTGTTTTGAAGTAAAAGGGCATGAAAGCTGTTCTCAGTTCTCGAGATGGCAATGAGTTTATGTTAACGGTGGTAGACTCATTCAGAAAAGGATAGTGATACTGGTTGCCTGATAAGAAGAACGTAGTCAATTACACATGCAGAAATCATTGCACTGGTGAATGTTTGATTGTGTATGTTTTTGTCCCAATTAAAAAAAAAATAGTTCTGGAAAAAAATAGTAATATGACTAGTTATGTAGTGAGTTAAGAACTGGGATAAAGAGAATGTGGACAGTTCTACCCTGTCCTGTAGGGTCACTCGGAGTCAGAATTGGGGAGAATGTGTTTGGTTTGGGGTTTTTTACATACCAAACACTGTGTAGACTACTTTTTTGAGTAAAGTAGAAAGTATTAGAAATGCAATATGGAGAAATCTCCTTTTTCAAATGGGAGAAAATTTGAGTATGTTTATAGACTGAGAGAGGGTGGTGGTGGCCTTCTAGCTTTCCATGCAGGAGACCTACGATCGATTCCCCAGCCAGTGCATCTCAAATGTCGTTAGCACCATCTGTCAGCGAAGCCTGTCTGTTGCTCTGATCGTGAACAGGTTCCAGTGGAGCTTAGTAATGGACTTTGGAAAATCAGCCAATGAAAATAGTCAGATCCTGTTGCGCACGCAGTTGCCATGAGTAGAGAGCCAACTCAAGCCTCTGACAACAACAGTAGAGACCGGGGGCGGGGGGTGAAGACAAACAAAACAAACAGTTTCAGAGACACAAAATGAATACTGGTCCTGCAGAGGAGGAAGGGCTTGGATGAAGAGCATATTTAGGCAGCAATGTCTGCTAGTCCTTTGTCTCTTCCAGAAATGTTCACAACATTCCTTTTAACTATCTGTACCTTTCTCACTCTGAATATTTAAAAGCACCTTTGACAAGCACAGAACATAGGACACCCAGTGGGGGTCCATTTTTAAGGGCATGGAGACCCTAAAAGCCATTCTTTCCAGCACTGCCTCTCATCCTTTAGGAGAAGGTGAGCACTGGGCTCAAAACCACTAACAGTGAGTGTTGAATACTGCCTCCTCCAAAAAGCAAAGAAACGCAGGCAGCTGCAACGGGTTCTCCAAGCAATTCTGCTGGGCAGGGAGTCATTAGGTTTTTCTTTGACTTCAGTGTCCTGTAAGGTTTTTCTTCCCTCCTTGGCCGCTCTTCAACGTCCTCACCTAGAGAAACCCCTCCATGTCCACAAACACCACCACGGTATTTATTAAACTATGACATGGCCCGGTGTGACAGTTATCAAATATGGCACATGGTTGCGTTATCATCAATGTCATCCACCCTTAGATTTTTATAGAGCCATTCTACTCTGCAATTTAGAGAAACGATGGCTGATAAAATGGTTTTATTAACCATGGTCGGTGGTTGACCTTCGGAATGTTTTTTTAAATGGGCCATATGATTTTTCTAAACCTACTGACAAAGTTCTTACTTTTTGATTTAGAAACACATGGGCTTTACAGGTGTGACAGCTAGTTACGGAGGGGGAGAAGAATCTAGACCCCCGGGCAAAATCTAACAGGCTAGCCTCTGAAGCAGGTAATAGATACACACTGTCCCTCTTCTATCTGCTTTTCAGCTGTCCGCAGGTAACAAACTCCTGTTATTTCAGCTTTCTAACTTAATTTCCACTGAAACTGTAACAAATGTCTACCAAGCACCTATTCTAAAGTAGCACTGCAGACGAAGCCAGTCCAGTAGGGCAAAGAAAGTGGTATACTTCCTGTAAGATGACACAACATCTGGAAATAAAGAATCACAGAGGATAACAGTGCCACAAAAGGGCAGACACAGGTGATTCTGCTTACAGGAAATATCTAGAATAAGCCCGTGGTTGCAGTCCTGAGTTGATTGGTGGCTACCGGAGGTGCAGCAAGGGCAAAGGGACTCATTGCTTAGTGGGCCTTGAGCTCCCATTAGGGATGACGGAAAAATCCGGACGTAGATCATGGGGAAGGCTGCACAGCATGACGGACACAATTAACGCCACTGAATTACTCACGTGAATAAAGCTAAAATGGCAAATAATCGGTTACCTACGTATTTGTTGTTGTTATTAGATGCTGTGGAGTTGATTTTGACTTACAGAGACCCAGGTGACAGAGCAGAACTGCCACAGGGTTTTCTAATCTGAGCTTTACGGGAGCAGACGGCCAGGTCTTTTCTCCTACAGGACCTCTGAGTGGGTCTGAACTGCAACCTCTCTGGTATAGCAGATGGGCACTTAACTGCGAGCCACGGTGGCTTCTGACACACACACACACATACACCACAATTTTAAAAAAGAGAGCAAAGAAAAAGAAAAGTTGTCTCTTCCAAATCCAGTACTATGAGAAACAAATCCGCTGCTGTTGAGTTGATTCCAACTCATAGCAACCCTACAGGACGGAGTAGAACTGCCCCATAAAGTTCCCAGGAAGTGTCCGGTAGATTCAAACTGTTGACCTTTTGGTTAGTAGACACAGCATGTAACCACTGAGCCACCAAGGTTTCCTGAGAAGATAGAAAATCAGGGTTTTGAGGTTGGAGTCATCACACAGAATGGAGCAAGGAAACCAAGTGAGGACACTGAACTCTGAGCCAGATCTTTTAAAAAGAATGGCCGAGCCAAGAGCCCACTGTGCAGCTGTAGGGGAGAACAAAGAAGGGATGGGAGCTGCGAGGGAAGAGCAAGCACCTGGGGCGACCATCTCACTGGGTAAACCTGACGCTCAAAAGCCCTGGTTAGAGCAGAGAGGAGGAAAAAACTGATCTCCTGGGCAGGCACCTGTTTTGTCTTATTTGAGGCCTTCTCTTTTCAAATAATCTAGTCTAATGTACTAGGTAACGGAGTCAAGAGACCAAGTATTTGACATTGCTGGTTCTTTTACGGACTCACATGGACTGACAATATTTATTGGCTGTTTCTCAGTTCTTTCCATAGCTCATGAACATTTCTTAGCTGTGAGCTGGATGGATTTAAATCTTTTATTTTTTAAAAGAGCAGGTTTATTTTCCAGTACAGTTTATGCAAGAAGGATTATAGTAACATCATATTTGCATTTTTATTAAGGGAAAGGAATCCCGCAAAATTTTAAAGTCAACTGTGTATTTTAGTAAACTCAGATACCAAAGGATCTAAAAAAGAGACTTGGGAAAAAATGGGATGCAGACTGGGAAGCAAGGTTTGGCACAGGGTTTGAATGACAAACTCAAAGGCAGACATTATTCAAAGCCACCCAGTTCTGACCAATTGGCTATGCGATTTACCCAGAAAATGAGTGTGGCCTCCAGGGCTTTTTGCTTGTAGAAGTAGGCTAGATAGATCTTCACAGAGTGACTAGAAAGCCTGTCTGACACTGTTATTATTATTTTTATGATGACATTAATCACCATGCTTTCTTTGAACTCTACTAATAAGCTCTGTGGAACACAGTTTACAGTATCTGACCCAAAGGAGAGAGCTCTTTGAGCACATCTATTTTTAAGGTGTTTGACTCATAAAATACACATTGATACCGGAGAACCCAAAACCTACTGGTCAAGATGTAAAAACAATAGGTAGCAATTACTTCAGAAGTCTTATTTTCAAGGAAATCTAATCTTGTGCAGGAGGCAAACTGCCAAAACTTACAGAATGAGTACAGTCTCTCTTCCCAGAAAGTCCCTCCAGGCTACCTTACTGACAAGATACTGAAGGAAAGTCAGAGATAATAAGCTAGAGAAGAAAGTCCAACCTGAGTAATCCCTACACCATCCCCTAAATACTGGCTATGTGGGTATCTGGAAATTCCATCCCTGTTTGATCTTTTTCAAGGATAATTTTTTTTCCTTTTTCTGAGATTTAATTTTCAAAAGTCAGGTATAAGCCTGGCTCATTGAAATTTCCCTGAAATATAAAAAGCATTCCAAGCAACAACATACTACAAGTCTCACTAACCACTTTCTGCCTTAGATTCTGATCACACAGTGATGGAAGGCAGATGGCCACCAGGGAAGCTCAGTTCCTGCCTGTAGAAAGGACTGTCAGAGAAAAAGCGTCTTCTTTGTCGCAAAAGCAAGATTGCCTAACAGAGAGTACCAGAGCTCTCCTCAGTTTCTTTGTCTGTACCTGTCACACACAGTTGTACAAATGCCCTTAGGCTAGTTTTAAAAGTGTGGGACTTTTAAAAGGTAAGGAGAGCAGATAGAGCTGCAGAGCAGCAGGTGCTCGGGGTTTTATATGGCAAATTGACCCGGGTTTTAAACTTTCACTTAATCACAATTAGAAAAGAAAAAAGTGTGCGACAAACATTTAAAAATCCAAACCAGTGCCATGGCTGTCTAGTTGATCCTTACAGCGATCCCACGTGTTACAGAGCAGAACTGAGCACCCCAGCATTTCCTTGCCTGTAATCTCTACAGAGGGAACCCTGGTGGTACAGCGGCTAAGTGCTACGGCTGCTAACCAAAAGGTCAGCAGTTCAAATCTTCCAGATGCTCCTTGGAAACTCTATGGGACAGTTCTAGCCAGACCTTTAGGGTTGCCATGAGTTGGACCCAATGTGACAGCAGTGGGTTTGGTTTTGCTTTGGAACCTCTACAGAAGCAGGTCGCCAGGCCTTTCTTCCATGGTGGTGGTGGCGGTGGCACTGGGTGGGTTGGGACAGCCAAACATTAAAAGCTAATACTGAGCACAAAGTATTTGCTCCAGTCAGGTATTCTTACAACTTTTAAGGTCAGCTCTTGGTAAAAAATTGAGTGAGGCTTGAGCAGTGTAGCCTACCTATGGCTGCCCCCTTTAAGACTTAGTTTTCCTGTTCCATCATTGAAAACCAGATGGGCTCTACAGAGTACCAACTGGTCTGATCCTTCCTACAAGTTAGGAAATGCAGGAATAGATGTAGCTAGAACCAAATTTTTAAGTATCTGCTCAAATGTCTAGGATTGGTATGAGATGTTCTTTCCTAACATCTTTAAGAAAATTCAGTTTCTTGAACAGTTCAAGTGATGCTGTCACTCAGGAGAAAACAAACAAAGAAAACCCCCAACCCATTGCCATCAAGTCAATTTTGACTCACAGTGACCCTATAGGACAGAGTAGAACTGCCCCATTGAGGGGTGGATTTGAACTGCCGACCTTCTGGTTAAGGCAGCTGTATCCAGTTACTAACCACTGCACCACCAGGGCTCTTTTCCTCAGGAGAGTTCCATAACTTCTAAAAGTTTTTTCTATCCTCAAGCTTTTAAAAATTCTCCCCTGCTGGACCATGCTCTTAGGCGAATTCCAGGCCAAGTGGCACAACTAGTGTTTTGCTAAGAGAGCTCTCTGCACCCCACATTGGTGAGTGGCGTCTGGGGTCTTAAAAGCTGCCAAGCTGCCATCCAAGGACACAGCAAATGGTCCCAACTCAGCAGGAACGGATGCTCACCAAGGACCAAAATGACATGAGGTAAAGACAACCGAGAAGACAGAGAGACCCACAAGAGTGGGTGCCTACATCGACTTGGGACCGGAAGAACCGAATGGTGCCCAGCCACCACTAGCGATAGCCACGATGGAGCTCACAGAGAGGAGTCTCACTGGCAACACAAGAATAAAAAGAGGTGCATCCTGAGATCTCCACTAAAAGACCTCAATTGATGGTCCAGCGGTTTTGGGGTTCCTCTGAGAGCATGGCCCCCAGCCCTGATGCTGCCCTCTCCCATAAATTATAACAAAGGTCCACTCTTTGGACAGGAATGGATTGGACTTGGCAATGCAGAGTGACCATATATTGGAAGCACTTTATGGTTCTACACATCTATAGGATATCATCTTGCTGGCCTCTGGCTGGAGGAAGAGGAGTGGACGGAGAGGAGGGGAAAGGAGGCTGTTGGGAGGATGAGACATCTATGGAGCAGAGAGGAACAGTGTGCAGTCACCGGACAGGGAGAGCAGTGGGAGCTGCATAGAGGTGGGCATGTAAATTTATATGTGAATGTACATTTTCACTCAGTTATGTTAAATAAAAATAAAAATTAAAAAAAAAATTCTCCCCTGCTTTTTACCCCTCTCTCATTTCAAAGATCATTAAGAAGGCTCCTAGGATAAGGTTAACATATTCAAGTCTTGCCCAAAAAATGTAAGAAAAGAAACTCCTATTTGATTGGATCAAGGACAATAATTACAGTCCCTAAAAATAAAACGAGCGTAAGCTAAGAAATGAAAAGGCTTATGAAGAAGAAGGTCAGTTCTTTTCTGGCCTCCTTTCATCACCGTGTGATTTGCTTTAATAATAGCCTGTCATCTACAGCTAGATGACTCAGGGGCCTGGTCATGGGCTCCAGACCGTTTTGTCGGGGGTCACCCATGCTGCCCATGAAGAAACTGATACTGAGTCACTGCAGAGACAAGATACTACCTAAATGTCACGCTCGACTCTGACCTCCTGACCCTTGCCCAGTCAGAAGCAGCAAGGAGAAAATAAAACAGTCTGTTGATTTTAGGGGCTGTGACTCACTTCTGATGGCCAGAAGAGAGGGATTGTCCCAGATCCCACCACAGCCATTTCTCTAAAACTGCAGCATGGGACCGGAGGGCAGTAACTGCTCTTTGCCTGTTTCTCAAGAATGAAATTGCTTTCCCAGCAGAAGTGTAAGACAATGAATTAATTTTGGGCAGGAGATACCAAGTATTATCCGCATCGCTATAGAGTTTTCTCCTTAGACGCCTCATTGGGGGACATACAGCATTCTCAGAGCTGTTCTCTAAGTGGGTCAGTAGATCCTGAGATGCATCTGCTCAGCTCTCCCCTAGGTGTAATCTCAGTGACTCTCAAGCTGATGTCCACATGCTCCTGGACCCCTGATCTGCCCCACAGGAGGGTCTTGTCCCAGTGTTCTCACCTCTGGCCCCAAGCCTGACCACCTAGTCTGCCTGAGCCTAACTTGTGACTTGTTTGCCCAGATTCCTGACCGTTTCTTGACCTCTAGTGACAGCACGCTCCTTGACACATCCAATGTCTTCTAGGGCCTGACCTTCTAGCCTATTAATTCTGATAACCGGCCTGCTGGCAGCTACGTCACTGGTATTCAAAATACCAGCAGGGTTGCCCTCCCTGGACAAGCTTCAGCAGTGCTTCCAGATTGCCACAGACTAGGAGGCAAGGCCTGGCAATCCACTTCCCAAAATCAATCAATGAAAGTCCTGTGAATCACAGCCAAACACCACCCGGTAGAGCACAGAAAGAGGAGCCCCTGGGCTGGAAGGCACTTAAACCACACAGTGACCGCAGCCATGGACTTGAGCTTATCAAGGATATGAAGATGGCACAGGACCAGGCAACATTTCGTTCTGTTGTCCACAGGGCCACCGTGTCCCACAGAAACCAACTCTATGGCAACTAACAACCATAAGCTTCAGGATGCTAACAAGAGACACGCTTTTTAAGGCAGAGAAGACAGAATGGACCCTGGGTCACAAGGCAACATACTCGATCACAGAACTGCTGCTGGGAGGACAGTGTCGCTCATGGCCCAAGGACAGCATGCTGGTTGGGCATTTAACACCAGGGCACTGAGATGCTTCGAGAGGTGCATAAGTTCTGGGAAGTCTCTATTGTTTATAAACACAAACACGTGGTATATAAAAGTACGCTCATTCAACTGGGGAGCTATTGTTCTACAAGCTCTAAATGCACTTAGAATAACTGAAGTAGCTTGGGTAATAAAAAGCCGGTGTAGACGATCTGGAGGCAGACCAGAAGTGAGGTGGGCATCGAGAGACTTCATTGGAGAACTGGCTCAGACACCAATCATCTGGCTCATGGTTTCTTCGTAAAAAATAAAGAAGGTGTTTCTAAGTCATGTTTACAGTCCTTTCCAGCTGTGAATGATGTTCTGGCCTTGAGAAAGACTCACAGCTTTGGAAAAGACATTAAAAGCCACTTAATTCAATCACTAACGTACAGGGCCACTATGAGTCGGAATCAACTCAATGGCACTGAGTTTCATTTGGAAACTCTGGTGGTATTGGTTAGGTACTCCTGCTAAATAAACAGCTAGCAGCTCAAACCCACCAAGCACTCCTTGGAAACTCTATGGAGCAGTGCAACTCTGACCTATAGGGTCGCTGTGAGTTAGGATTGACTCGACAGCAGTGGCTTTGACTTTATTGGAAACCCTGGTGGTGTAGTGATTAAATGCTACACCTGCTAGCCAGAAGTTGGGCAGAATGAATCCTCCAGGCACTCCTTGGAAGCTCTAAAGAGTAGTTGTGCTCTGTCCCATGGAATTGCTATGAGCTGGACTCAACAGTAGTTGTTTTTAATCTTTCAGGGACAGAGAACTCAGCATCCCTTGGGCCAGCCCATGCCCTTTCTAAACAGCTCTGACGGTAAAAAAAAAAAAAAAAAAAAAGTGTTCTGTATTTGGGACTGCTACTGTCCTCTCTGTAGTGTCTACTGTTAGTCCAAATTCTTGACTCCTAGACAACATAATCCAGTCAAATCTCTCACCTGTGTGACAGATGGTGCTACACATAGACCCTCGAGGATTCTCTTTCTCAAGCAAACTGGTGTGACTTGATTCATGCTGAAGTCTCAGTCCCATCTTCACCCACGCCACCTGCTCTTGTCTAGCTCTGCTCCGTAGTGTCACCAACCTTCTTAAAGAAGGGGGTGCAGCACAGGTACCCACAAAGTCCAGAGGGAGTGCCACTTCAGTGTCTCTCCAGAAGTGACGAGGAAGGTGGGTTAAGACAGGTTGATTGAAAGAGGGTTGCTTTAAGAAGCAATTTGAATGTACATGAATTTCACCTCAACAACAACCAGAGGTCTAGAGTCCCCTCCCACCACATCAGGAGTATATTCTTCAGACTGTAAAGGGCTGTTGGGGGTTGGGTGGGATACTATTTTCAGGTAATTAAGGTAATCTGTTTCAGCTCAGCCTGTTTCCTACAGAATCCTTTGCTACAGGATCCAACCAGTCCAAAACAAAAGACCTATGCATTCAGACTCGAGAGTGACGTGCCCCAGCCAGACCGCCCTGCACAGAAGCCCACACACAAGCCCCACTCACAGAGTCAGAGTTTCCAGTCTGCAAATGTGCCTCTCCCAAGATAAGGAGACATGTGAAGCTTGCCAGACATGAAGGAAAATCTCCAGCGTGAAAAAACAGATCAAAACAAGAAGAAAAATAATCTTGAAGGAAACAGAGACTGCGGGGAATATAAAACATCACAAAAACTATAATGAATAATCTTATAAAGATAAGATGCTGCCTTTATGAAACAAAACTAATAAGACTATTAGCAAAAGCATACAACTTAGTAAAAGGGTTGAAAGATAAAGTTGAAGAAATTTTCCAGAAAGTGAAGAAAAATGACAAAAAGATAGAAAATAGGAGTGTGGAAATAAGAAAAGGAAAGAATCATCCAAGAATACCTGACATTTGAATAATAAGGGTTCTAGACAGAGCAGAGAAACCCTGGTGGCACAGTAGTTAACTGCTACAGTTGCTAACCAGAAAGTCAGCAGTTCAAATCTACCCAGGGCTCCTTGGAAACCCTATGGGGAAGTTCTAATCTGTCTATACAGTCACTGTGAGTCAGAATCAACCCTACTGCAGTGGGTTTCATAGATCAGAAAAACAGAGGGGAGGAAAGCACTAAAGAAGTAATTCAAGAAAATTTCCCAGAACTGAAAGGTGTAAGTTTTGTGATAGAAAGGGCCTATCTAATGCCCAGGACAATATCTGAAAATGGAACCACAGAAAAACACATGAACATGACATTTCAGAGAACTGGGGACAAAGACGATCATAAAAGATTTCAGAAAATAGGCTGTGTGAAAAAGATTATGAATTAGAATAACCAGAAACCAGAAAGTGGAGCAGGGATTTCAAAATCCTGAGGGAAAATTATTTCCATCCCAAAATTCTATCTCCTTTATTAATACAGTGCCAAGACAGAAAAACAAATTTTCAGACATGAGCAGCCTCAGAAATGCATCTCCTACACACCGCTCTCAGAAGGCTGCTGCGGGATGTAGCCTATCAAAACAAGGGAGTCAACCAAGAAAGAGGAAGAGGTGGGATAGAAGGACCGAAAGTTCTAACTCATGACAAGGTGACTGGTTTCCTGGGATGATGGCATCCCTGGAGGCATCCCTGGAGGACAGTAGGGCTGCAGAACCAGGGAACAGCCAGGTCACAGGGGGCCGAGTGAGCACTTCAGGGAAAGATGTCTGCAAGGGGACAAAAATGATCAATTATGTGGTGAATCTGAAAGTGTTGAGAGAAGATTTAGGTCACTGCAGAGTTTAGGGCTGAACTAATTATAAGTATAAAGAAAACCAAGCAACTAAAAAAATTAAAATAAATAAAATAAAAAACCCACAAGATAATCGTTAACCTCAGGAAAATAAAATGTTGAGCACAAAAGGGTAGATAATCACAGCCTATGACACGGTTTATCTATGAATAGTATTTACACAGTTAAATAATCAAGACAGAACCTTGATCTCACTGGGATGGGATGAGGGGTAGGACAGTTGGAGACAGCAGTGATGTGGTGAGGGATGATAGCCTAAGATAATTAAACCTTTATCCTTGGTGGGAAGTCAACAACGTCTAAAACTGAAACACCAAGAGATAACAACAAAACACGCAAAACACGTTGTGAAGAAATGCTGCTGTTGTCTGCCATCGAGTCGATTCCAACTGACAAGAGCCCTCTATGGCCAAGGAGAATGGTCCCATAGGGCATCCTAGGCTGCTGTCTCTATGGGAACAGATCACCAGGTCCTCTGTCCCATACAGTGGCTGATGAATTCCAACTCCAACCTTTCACTTAGTAATTGAGTGTTTTATCCTGTGGCAGCAAAAAAAAAAAACCTACCATCAAGTCAATTCCAACTCATAGCTATCTTATAGGACAGAGTAGAACTGCCACCATAGGACTTCCAAGGCTGCAAATGTTTGCCGAAGAAGCCTGCTGTGTCTTTTTCTTAAGAAGCAGCTAGTAAAGTCAAATTGCCAACTTTTTGGTGCATCTTTTATTTAGAGATTAAAAAAACCCACTGGCGCTGAGTTGATTCCTACTCATAGCAATCTTATAGGACAGAGCAGAACTGCTCCACAGGGTTTCCAAGGAACGCCTGGTGGATTCGAATTGCCGACCTATTTGGTTACAGAGGTAGCACTTAACCAGTATGCCAAAAAAATTCTAAGCAGCAGCTTAAGGATTGGAAAATTGTCCTCTCTGAAGAAGGAAACACAAAGTGGGAACACTACTTTGTAAGCAGCTTTGTAGACTTAGCCAAGCCAGTAGACTTAGTTGATGCTTTAAACTTAGTGGTGCATAAGTAATTTTTATCAAAATAAAACTTTCTTTGAAACAGAAATAAATAGATGAACAAATAAAGAAATAAAGGGCGTAAGAAAGCCATTTAGCCTCACCAAGAAACCCCTTTCATGATAAAGGAGTCCATCCAATGCTTTGCAACCCATAACCCAAGCAGGAAGGTGGCCAGAAGGAAGGCAAAGGAGCAGAGACCGCTGCTGGGATCTACAGTGGAAGGGACTGTCACGGTCACCTTCTGGAGGTTGAGGGACTTTATTCAGGTCCCTCCCACCACATTCCTGTGTCCTCAGTCCAGGAAAGCAGCATCACTCTCCTGGCAGCTGCAACAGCCTCCCACCTCAAGTTTTATTCCTTCCAAGCTGCTCTCCACACAGAAGCCAGGTGGACCTTTCATCAGGTAGCAGTCTGATCAACCTATCCCCTTTTCTGTAAAAACTTTCTATGGCTTCTTGTTGCCCTTAGCACAAAACACCCTGTACCCGTCCAGTTACCCCCAAGCCAGGGCAGCCCTGTGCCAGTTAGAGTAGAACTGAGCTGCATAGGACTCTCGAGGGCTGCTCCCCCCCCCCCCGGGTAGATTACCAAGTCTTTCTTCCAAGGTGCTTCTGGGTGGACTCAAAGCTCCAGCCTTTTGGTTAGCACACAATGGCACCACCCACAGACTCCTGCCCTCAGCCCGAGACCAGGCTAATTTGACACGAACTGTAGGTATTTCTTGGAAACCCTGGTAGCGTAGAGATTAAGTGCCGCATCTGCTAACCAGAAGGTTGGCAGTTCATATCCACCAGGCATTCCTTGGACACTATGGGGCAGTTCTGCTCTGGTCTGTAGGGTCACTATTTGTTGGAATTGACTCAACAGCACTGGGTTTCATTTGGTTTGGGGGGTATTTCTTAATGGCCTCTCCAGCCTTGTTTATCCCCACTGTGGCAACTGGTATTTTTCTCCTCTGCTTTCCCCTGGTTGCTCTCCTTTGAGCCTTCACGCTTCCTGCCCCTTTTCACCCACCGCCTTCCTACATTCTTTCAGGATGTAACTCCGCAGATCATTCCCCCAACCTCCTAAGCTAGGCTAGCGCCCCCGGCTGTGAATTCCTGCAGCACACTGTCCCACCCCATCCAGCAGTCGGCACACTTGGTTCCGGGACTCCATTCCTGGGACTTTCCTACCAGACTGCAAGCTCTGGGAAAGCTGAGACCATGTCTGTCTTAATCCCGCTGTTAGTCATGACTTGTCTGGTTACAAATGATAGCTCTCAAACCAGCTGACACACAAATGACAACTTACTGGCTTCTATGGGGCCAGACGGGAGGATGTCATATCACAAGCTGGACTCACCAGCTCCCTCCCTCAACCCACTCATCTGTGAGTCGGTATGATTCTGACAGGCAGACTTTCTCCACCCACCAGGGACAACCACTTCACATCTTTCCAAGATGGGGTTCAAAATACAAGACAGTCTTCCCTACTGGGTCCGTCAGAAGAGTCCTGGGAAAGGATGTTCATGACATTTGAGACATATGCCTTCCTCAAATAAAGCAGGAAGGTCCTGCGGCCAGACGTGAACTCTTCTGGCCAAGGGGTCTGAGCGTTCTGACTGGCCAGGCCGGGTCTGTCCCCCGAAGATGGAAAGGATAACAGTGCTCTTGCAGCAATACCTGTTACGCCCACCTAAACGACCAGCTGCTCAGCGAAAGCCTGACACATAGAAGATGTTCAATTAATATCTGTTGAACTAACCCAGGTATGCTCTGAGTGCATGACACCATATCTGTTATGTTTGCTGGGAATTAGTAAAAAAAAAAAAAAAAAAAAAAAAGAATTGCTGTAGCTGATTAGAAAGTGGAAGAAAATAACAGCAACAGCAAGCACAACTGTTTGTGTGTACCAGATGCCAGTCTAAGTGCTTTATGTATATTAAAATGTTTACTCCTTGCAAAAACTCTATAAGGTAGATACTATTATTTATACTATTCAATATTCTTCTCCAACACCACAATTCAAAGGCACCAATTCTTCTTCTGTCTTCCTTATTCATTGCCCAGCTTTTGCACACATATGATGTGATTGAAAATATTATGGCTTGGGAACGTGTCATGGACTGCCAAAAGAACAAATAGATCCTCTCTGGAAGAAGTACAACCAGAGTGCTCCTTGCAAATAAAGATGGCAAGACTGTGTCTTACATACTTTGGACACATTTTCAGGAGGGATCAGTCCCTGGAGAAGGACATCATGCTTGGTAGAGCGGAGGGTCAACGGAAAAGAGGAAGACCCTCAATGGGATGGACTGACACGGTGGCCGTGACAATGGGATTAAGCATAAAAATGATTGTGGACATGTTGCAAAACTGGATAGTGTTTCCTTCTGTTGTGCGTAGGGCCACCATGAATCAGAACTGACTCGACAGCACCTGACAACAACAGCAATTATTAATGTTGTTGAAACTGGGATTGCATCTTCATCCATCTGTCTGGAACCATCACTGACACGTAGACACTGCTTGACAATTTAGAGGTTGTTGAGTTAGGGGTTCTGGGTGGTAGAAACAGTTAACATGCTTGGCTGCTCTCTGAAGGATGAGAGGTTCCAGTCCATCCAGAGGCACTTTGGAAGAAAGGCCTGAAAATCTACTTCCAAAAAATCAGCCATCAAAAACCCTATGGTTTCCTGTGATACACACTGACTGGGTCACCATGACTCAGAGTCAACTTGATGGCAACTAGTGGACTGGTTAGAGTTGGGAGAGCAGGTAACTGTTGATACCAAGACGAGGTCTCACCAAGTAACTGAGCTAGCCTTGTTCAGAAGACGACACAGTCATCTTTAGTGGTGAGGTTCTCCTGCGAGGAGTCTAATAGAACAGTAACTGCTCAGATCATGACTCAGGCATACCAGGGCTTGTCTCGTAGGATTTGTACAGCTGCCGCGCAGACAGGGCCTCTCTGAAAAACAATATTGTTATTATTTAATTGTGATCTAGGTGAAAACTTACAGAGCAAATTAGCTTCTCACTGAACAGTTGACACACAGATTACTTTGTGACATTGGTTGCCCACACTGCGATGTGTCAGCACTCTCCCTTTCTCCACCCCAGTTTCCCTGTTTCCGTTCATCCAGTGTTCTTGTTCCTTCTTGCCTTCTCCTCTCTGCCCACGAGATTCATGTATGTGATTGAAGTATGAAGCGTGTCCCTCATGTGTGTTACTGTTGGCCCTATGTACCCATCTAATCTTTGGCTGAAGAGTGAACCTCAGGAGTGACTTCAGAGTATCTGGGGACCCTACACTCTGGGTTTCTCCAGCCTCTGTCCCACCAGCAAGCCTGGTCTCTGTGTGTGTGTGAATTTGAATTTTGTTCTACATGGAAGAACAATATTCTTATTGCATTCTTTTCTTGCCTGTCTTGACGGAGACTTTGCTCTGGGTTCTAGAAGACCAGCAGCCAAGGATCACTCAAGTGAGTCTCTCTCTAACCTTCTAACCAATGGGACAGGGAAGGAGGCAGGCGGACAGGCAGAGGAGAAGGAAGAGAACTAAGACAGTTACATTCATTTGTCACTGTGGCCAGTTTGCTGCGGTTACTAGGTGCCACCTGTTGGCTGTGGCTCTCGGTGACCCCTGCACAGCAGAACCAAAGAGTACCTGGTCCTGCGCTATCTGCACAATCACTTTTATGCTCAAGTCCATTTGTGCAGCCACCGTGCATTTAGAGCGCCTCCCAGCATAGGAACCAGTGCTGGTAGCATGGTGATGATATACACACATCTACTAATCTAAAGGCTGAGAATTCAAACCACTGGCCACTCCATGGGAGATACAAGTGGAGATTTGCTTTTGTAAACATTATGGATCAGGCATTATGGTAACTCAATCACAAAAACAAATATTATATGAGACCACTATTATAAACACTTAAGAAAAGGCTTACCCACAGAAAAGATATTGACGGCTTTGAAGGGGACAGCGAAAGGAGATCACTAACTAGATAGCAGATAAATGTCAACTTTGGTGAAGGGAAAGATAGCATACAATACATAAGGCAGCACAGTTTGACTGAGGCAGTCACAGAGGCTCTCTAGACACATCTAAACTCCTTGAGGGACCACACTGCTGGGGCTGGGGGCTGGACACATAGTCTCAGGAAATATCTAGATCAACTGGCATAACATATGAGGCCTGACCATTAAATTCATAGACTTAGTTGTTGTAAGTGCTACATACCTTATTGCTAAATATAACTATGGTCACCTTCAAAGTCCTTGGGAAGCTATGCACCTAACCAGTGCCTAGTCCATGCTTCAAAGCAATTTTGGAACTCTTTCTGGAATAGCCATTGGGCACAGTGGCATGGACGCAAATTTGCTAAATTAATTGTATATTTGCCTGTGAGGGAGTTTTTAGCCAGTAAACAAACAACTGTGTTGAACACCTTCCCTACTCACCTGATCTGGCCCTCATGACTTTTTTATTGGAAGACAAAGGAAATATTGATAGGAAGACATTTTGATGACATTCAGGACATCAAGGGTAATATGGTGACAGCTCTGATGGCCATTCCAGAAAAAGAGTTCCAAAACTGCATTGAAAGGAGGACTAGATGCTGTGTAGTTGCATAGCTTCCCCAGGAGAATATTTTAAAAGTGACCATAGTGATATTCAGCAATTTGGTATGCAGCACGTTTTCTAGGATGAGTTCATCAACTTGACTGACAGTCCTTGTAGCTTATAAAGAAAATGTTCTATCACCTACTTTGGTAAGTAGTGTCCAGGGCCCTAAAAACTTGCAAGAGACCATCTGAGACACATCTACAAAAGCTTGAAAGTGGCCATCTAAGACATCTACAACAGATACAAAAGCTTGCAAGTCACTCTCTAAGACACATCTACAGTAGCTTACAAGCGGCCATCCCATCCACAGCACAGAAGAATGAAGAAAACCAATGACACAAGGAAAATATTAACCCAAAAGACTAAGGGACAAAATAAACCAGAGCCTCCACCAGCCTGAGCACAGAAGAATTAGATGGAATTAGATGGAAGAAGAATTAGATGGAATTAGCTAGCACCACCAACTGCTCTGGCAGAGATCACGATAGAGTCCTGGACTGATTGGGAGAAAAATGTAGAACAAAACTCAACTTCACAAAAAATAAAGAAAAAATACCAGACTTACTGATCTGACAGAAACTGTAGGGACCCCCAAGACTGTGACCCCTGGGTAGCTTGATCCCTTAGAAATGAAGCCATTCCCAAAGTCCACTTCTCACACAAAGATCAGACAGCCTATAAAACCAACAACACACATAAGGAACATGCTTTTTAGTTCAATCAAATACGTGATCCCAACGGGCAACTCCTGCCCTGAGGCAAGACAAGAAGGCAGGGAAGGACAGGAAAGTTGGAGCAATGAACATGAGGATCCTGGAGTGTTGTCCTATTACAGGGATTGCAGCCAAGGTCTCACACCAATGTGAGTGTAGATTTTTGAGTGAGGAACTAACTTGCACTATAAACTGATCCGTATATAAAGATTACAGCCTTGCAAACCCTGTAGGGCCGCTCTACTCTGTCCTGTACTGTCACTAGGAGTTGGAATCAACTTGATGGCAAAAGGTTTGTTTTCTCCATTCCAGAGGCTCATCTTCACACACTGTATCAGACAATTATTCAGTTGTGATCTGTCAGATTTGCGTTGGCTAATTTTTGGAAGTAGATAGCCTTTCTTTCTAATTCATCTTAGTCTGGAAGCTATGCTGAAACCTGTCTAGCTTGGCTGACCTTGCTGGTGTTTGAAATACCTGTGATATTGCTTCCAGCATCTCAGTGACATGCAAGTCACTACAGTATGGCTAATTGACACACAGATGGGGGTATGACCAGCGGATGCCATTTAAGATTATTTCATTCGTCCACTCAACAAATATTTTTTTCAGATCCTATCACATGCAGGCACTGGACTAGGCACTTGTGAAACGAGGATGCCAAAATAATCTCTGTCCTCTGGAAAAAAAATATTCTGTGCAAATAATAATCAAAAGAGAGTTGGGGTGGCAATCTTAATATCCAACTAAACTTTAAGAAAAAAAAGTCTGTTAGAGATAAAGATAGATATTATGTAGTGATAAAGGGTCAATTCATCAAGAAGATTTAATAACCATAAATATATACCCACTTGTCATGGGCTGAATTGAGTCCCCTCAGGATATGAATATTGATTTGGCGAGGCCATGATTCCCAGTACTGTGTGACTGTCCACCATTGTGTCATCTGATGTGATTGTCCTTTGTGTTGTAAATCTTACTTGTATATTGTTAACGAAGCGGGATTAGAGGCAGTTATGTCAATGAGGCAGGACTCAATCTGCAAGTTTGGATTGTGTCTTGAGTCAGTCTCTTTCTAGATATAACAGGCAGAAGCCAGCAGAAAGACAGGGGGACCTCATACCACCAAGAAGGCAGTGTTGGGAGCAGAGCATTGACCTTTGGACCCAGGCTTCCTGCACAGAGATGTTCCTAGTTGAGGAAGGCTGATGACAGTGACCTTCCTTCAGAACCAACATAGAAAGACTTCTCCTGGAGCCAAAGCCCTGAATTTGGACCTCTAACCTGCTAGATGGAGAGAGAATAAACTTTTGTTTGTTGAAGCCACCCACTTGTGGTATTTCTGGTAAAGCAGCACTAGATGACTAAGATAGCACCCAACATTGGAGCACCTAAATATATAAAGCAAGCACTGATTGAATTGAAGGGAAAACTACACAGGACTATAATAACAGCTGGAGAATTCAAAACATCACTTTCAGTATCAGAAAGGACATCTAGAAAGAAGACTGGCAATGAAACAGAGAACCTGAGCAACCCTGCAAAGTAACTAGAGACTTGATAGACATGTGTATGGGACACTGGACTCACCAATAGCCAATATGCTTTCTACTCCAGAGCATGGATCTTTCTCCAGGATAGAGGCAAGTCTTGGTAAATTCAAAAGATTGAAATCATACAAAGTATTTTCTCTGACCATGACAAAGTGAAACCAGAAATCAATAACAGGAAAAAACTGTTAAACACATAAACTTACAGAAATCAAACAACACACTGTGTTTTAGTCAGCTAGGGCTGCTCCAACAGAAATACCGAGTGGATGGCTTTAACAAAGGAAGGTTTATTCTTACACAGTCCGGTAGGTTGCAAGTCCATATTCAGGGTGTCCGCTCCAGGGGAAGGCTTTCCCCTTGTTAGCTCTGGAGGAAAGTCCAGTATTGCATCAGTCTTTGTCCAGGGAGCGTCTTGACGCAGGAACCTCAGATCTGAAGGACGCGCTCTTCTCCCGGTGCTACTTTCTTGATGGTAACGAGGTTCCCCATTCTCCTTGTTTCTCTTCCCTTTTATCTCTTGCAGGCTGAAAAGCTTAAGGGTGGGGCAAGCCATACTCCAGAGAAACTCCCCCTACAGCAGAGCAGGGAAGTAATCCTATGCAGGAATTTACAGCCCCACCCTAAACCTTTAATATACAGTTTAGCGAAACCACACATTTTGGGGGTGACACAATTCAACCCATGACATCCCACCCTTAAATTCCTGCTTTGTATGTGTGTATTGGATATTTTGTTTACTTATGAAACATAAGATGTAAATGGGCTAATGCATTTTCAGTTGTACATGTGTTAGTTATATTATGTTGACATAAGTATGACTTTGTAACTGTACTCCTTCAGAGACTGTGCATGGTAAGGTGAGACGTGTGCAGACGCCAAGTTGACAAGGGGTGGACTGTAGTGGTCAGGATTATGTCAACTTGGCTACTACCTATTTGGCTGCTGTATTAAGTGGCAGGGTGGGGTTTGTGGTGGCTCCCTGCCCTTCGGCTCTCATCTTGCGACCTTTTACTACAGTGGCTGGTCGCTCACGTGGCCAGGAGCTCCTGCTCTCTTCTTCCAGCGTCTGGTTCCAGGACTTGAGCTAGCAGCTGCTGGACTCATCAGTCCTTACAGTCGGTACTTGAGAGTCCTGCTCCCTGACCTGCCGATCCTGGGTCGCCAGCCTCTGCTGCTCCTGCTCCCTGATCTGCTGATCCTGGTTTTGCCAGCCTCTGTCGCTTCATCTCACCACCAGCTTGAGATCCACTGACCTACACAACCGGTGACCTGGAACTCTGGTCTCTGACTTGCTGACTTTGGATTCCTCAGCTTCCGTGGCCACGTGAGGCTTGTGCCAGAGCTTGGGACATTCAGCTTGTGTGATTACATGAGCTGTTTCCTATATCTGTATCTATCTATCTATCTATATATTACAAATCTTTCCTTGTACCTACACATGTTACTGGTTTTGCTTCCCTAGAAAATCCAGCCTAAGACACACTGTTAAACTACCATTGGGAGAAGGGAAACATCGTCCTTAAAAACTAGAAATACTAAAGACCACAACTGATGGTCCAATGGCCCAGGGGATCCCCTGGAAGCACGGCCCCTAGACCTACTGCTGCCCCTGTCTAGAAAACACTACTGAGGTCAACTCTTTGGACAAAAATGGACTGGACTCAAGGACACAACACAACCATATAGCGTCTGTACTTTACAGTTCTATACATTTATAGGATGCTGTCCTACTGGTCTCTTTCTAGATGAGAGACAAGAGAGTGGAGAAGAGGGGACAGGAGCTTGTTAAGAGGATAAAACAAGTATAGAATGAAAAGGAGGAGTGTAGTGTCACAGGGCAAGGAGAGAAGAAGAGCCATATATAGGCAGGTATGCAAAATTAATCTGGATTGTATACTTTCACTTAATCAGAATAAAAAGAAAACTAGAAATAGAAATACCTTATGATCCAGGATTCCCACTCCTCGGTATATACACAAGAGCAACATGGACAGATATATAAATGCTTATGTTCTCTGAAGCATTATTCACAACAGAAAAGAAAGAAAGGAAATAGTCTAAGTGTCCTTCAAAGGCTGAATGGATAAGTAGAGTGTGGTATATACATATAACGGAATACTATACAACCATAAAGAACAATGAGAAGTCCATGAAGCATGTTATGACATGGAAGGATCTGGAGAACATAATACAGAGTGAAACAAATAAATCACATAAGGACAAATACTGTATGATCCCACTTTTATAAGAAGACAAGAATATATATGAGACCAGTGTCCACTGGTGGTTACCTAGGATGCGTGGTGAGGTGACAGGAGAGAATCACGCTTTAGATCACAGATATTTGTTATTTTCAGTGATTGGAAAAGAAGCACCAAAGGTGGGTGTAATGAGCACAGCTTAACCAAAGGAAATTACACCACTAAAAGCCTTCTTCCCAGAAATGAAACAAACCAAGCCTCAGCTTTACATGGAACAGCCTTGAATAGCAGAAGCAACGTTAAAAGGGAAGAGCAAGCAGGAGGGTTCACATTTATTGATCTTAAAACCTACTGCACAACCACAGTAATCTAACAGCCTGGTACAGGTATAATAACAATAGACACACAGACAGGCGGAATAGAATTGAGAGTCCAGAAGCAAACCTATACATATGAAATTAACTGTTTTTGACAAGGGAGCCAAGTCCATTTGATGGGAAAGGGAGACTCTCTTCAATAAATAGTGTTGGGGAAATGGAATGCCCACATGTTGAAAAATGAGACAGAATCCATGCCTCATACTATACTGAAAAAAAAATTCAAACTGGATTGAGGACCTAAATGTTCAAATTAAAACCATAAAATTCTTAGAAGAGAATTCAGCAGCAATGCTCTCAGGACTAGCTTTTAATAATGGATTACCTAGCATAACCACAAAACAAATAAATAGGACCACATGAAAATGAAAACCTTTTGTTCATCAAAAGGCTTCAGCACACACCCACAAAGACTTTACCAAAAAAGTGGAAAGACAAGGTACCAACTGGGAGAATATATTTGGAAGCCATGTATCTGCTAAGAATCTGATAACCAAAATATATAAATAACTTCAACAATATAATCACAAAAAGACAAATAACCCAATTCTAAAATGAGCAAAGGACTTAAACAGACATTTCGCCAAACAGAACATTCGAATTATTAGCAAAGCTCAGGAAAAGATGCTCAAAATTGTTAGACATCAGAGAGATACAAATCAAAACCACGGTGACATAACGTTTCCCTCCACGATGATGGTTAACTTTAAAAGTGCATTTACAAGGACTGCCAATTACATTCACAAACTCATCCTTGAAAAAGTGCTCCATACGTCATTGCTGAATATCACTACAGTCACCTTCAAAGTATTCCACTTGTGAAGCTATGCACTTACACGAGAGCCTAGTTCACCCTTCAAAGCAATTTTGGAACTCTTTTCTTGGAATGGCCATCAGAGCTGCCATCATATTACCTTTGATGTCCTGAATTTCATCCAAATGTTTTCCTTTCAACATTTTCTTGATCTTTGGGTAAAGAAAAAAGTCAGTGGGGGCCAGATTAGGTAAATAGGGAGAGTGTTCCAATACAGTGTTTACTGGCTAAAAACTCATCAAGAATACCACCCATGAGTACTGTGCTCCTTTCAATAATCACCTATGTGACCCCACACTGTCAACATTTACACTAAAGGAAAGATGAGACAGTAAGCAGGGAGAGGAAAACTAGATTAATAGAAATTGAACAATCAGATTGGAAGTAATGAGAATACTAACACATAAAAATGTAATCAGTGTCACCAAACAATATGTATACAAATTGTTGAATGGGAGCCTAAGTCTACTATGAAAACTGTGCAATTACACAGACAGACACAGACACACATGTACACACACACACACACACACACATCGAGTAATGGTAGCCGAGCACCAACCAACCAGTTCTTCTGGTCTCATGGCAAAGTAGGGAGTTGTTTACGAAGGCAATTAGCCAGATATTCCATTTCCTCTGCCTCTTCCTCCTCTGCTGTTCCAGGCAAGTGGAGACAATGAGTATGCCTTGCATGGCCACTGGTAAGCTATTAAGACTCCAGAAACTATGCGACAATGGGGAGGTGGAATATGATATTAAGCTAATTAACTGGGATGTCCCAGAAACCATGACCCTAAACATCCAAACCTAGGAAGCGAATCCCATGAGGTTTTGGGTTGTACTGAAGAGTCTCAGCAGTAACTGTTGAGTCTCTGTTGTCATTATTGGGCTGAAAGGTGACCTCTGAGAGTGACTTCAGTCCTAGGTTTAAAGGGGGTATCAGGGCAATAGTCTTGGGAGCTCCTTTAGTCTTTACTGGTCCAGGTCTGGTCTTGTTTTTGTTTTAGGAATCTAGTTTTGTTCTGCGTTTTTCTCTCTTCCTTTCCATCCAGGACCATCTACTTACTGTGTCCCTGGTCCATTATCAAGCATTTTGACCAAAGTTTTCATAGAAGAATTCTGTTCCAAAAGGGAAAATGTAGAATAGAATTTTAAATTTTCATTTAAATTTCATTTCTGGAACCACGGATACTGGATAAACCCCTCAAACTATTGTCTTGAGATAACCTTTAAACCTTAAACCAAAAAACTCTCCTGAAGTCTTCTTAAAACCAAGTAATAATTTAGCTCGACTAGTAAAAAATACAGTAATTTATCTTTTATTCTATGCATTATGCTCTTTTAAGACCTATCTATATGTAATCAAATTGACAACAGCATCTGAAAAGTTAGATAGGAAACTCAGAGGCAGTGAGCATACACTGAGGGGGGAGGAAAACTCAGAGAGGAGGGTGAGAATGTTTGCACAGCTCGAAGAATCTGAGCAATGTCACCGAACTGTACACGTAGAAACTGTGGAATTAGTGTATGTTTTGCTGTGTATATTCTCAACAAAAAAGTAATAAAATAAACTATAAAAAATAATAATAATCTTGATCTTCAGTAAACCCAATTATTTCAATAAACCTAATTATTTCATTTTATACTTCTTCAGAATGTGGTCCTTTTAGAAACAGGACAAGGAGATGGAATGTCAAAATCGCCGGGATACCCTGCTGGGTGACTCGACTCCACTGAACTTTGCCCTGTGGAGTTCACTGGATGACCACATTGTGTCTAGCACATCAGCCCATTACCAAGGAGCGACCCAAGCCATATTCCAGTGGCCAGTGCTAAAATTTAGCACAAGAGAGACTCAGCAAGCTGGTGCCGAGGGCAGCAAGAAACCCAGCGTCAAAAGATCCTTAGCTCAGAGAACATTCGGGAGAATTGCTGATCACGTTAAAGGAGTATGAAACAGTTCTTGAAAAAGAGAACACACTAAAAAAAGAAAAAACTATAATAAGTGGGAAAACACATAAGAATTTCAATAATTGCCTAAGGCTAGAACCAAACCTTTCGTTGGTGTGAAATACCATTGCTCTGGGTTTACTCAACAACAGAACGACACTGTATTGCTGTGCCTTCCTTGGGGAATTCATCTTTGGGCCATAGTTAGTTTATGTGCCTGCTTTTGTGTCTGTTTAGTACTTGCCTTATTGAAAAAGAGATTACAGATGGTTTGCAGTAGAGAGTTCCAGACAGAAGTGGAGAAAAATGTAGAACAAAATTCTAACTCACAAAAAAAGATCATACTCACTGGCCTGCCAGAGACTGGACAAACCTGAAAGATGGTCCACGGAAAAGTTTTAACTCTGTAATGAGGTTGCTCCTGAGATTCACCCTTCAGCCAAACATCAGACAGGATCATAAAACAAAATAAGACTAGAGGGGCACACCAGCTCAAGGACAAGAACTAGGAGGCAAGAGAGAACAGGAATGCTGGTGGTTGGGAACTTAGTGTCAAGAACGTAGAGTGTTGACATGTTGTAGGGTTGGCAACCAGTGTCACAAAACAATATGTGTACTAATGGTTTAATAAAAAGCTAGTTTGTCCTGTAAACTTTCATCTAAAGTAGATGGTGTGTTACCATGACATACAGGTAGCCCTTAAGTTACGGTGGGGTTTCAGTCTGAAGACTGAGTCAGTTCTGCTGTAAGTTGAATACCTCTATGTTTTCTTTTGATTTTCACTGTTACTGCCTTTTGTTATCAGCATCTTTATAAATCTGATCTTTATCTGTCCTCGGAGGTCAGAACATCACAGCTTCAGATTAACAACTGATGCTTCTGGTGAGGCAAAGCACAGAATGAGATCACACTGTAGCCCCTGTGTACAGTGACGTCCACATCAGAGCAGTGACAACGGAGTCACAGTTGTCACAGCTATCAGGGATGTGCACAGTTCAACTGTGGTGTGTTGTTAAGTTGAACACTGTCGTGTCGTGTTACACAACAGTGTTTTGAACAATAAAGTGGTAATGTTGAACATCTGTACATGAACAGCTGAGAACGATGACATCAGCAATCACATGCTACAGTGTTGACTGCAGCACATGTTACTAATGACAAGCAAACCAAACCCACCGCCATCAAGTCAATTCTGACTCATAGTGACCCGATAGGACAGAGTAGACTTGCCCCATAGAGTTACCAAGGAGCACCTGGTGGATTCAAACTGCCAACCTTTCAGTTAGCAGCCATAGCACTTAACCACTACACAACCAGGGTTTCCACTAATGATAAGATATGTATTTGAAAAAAAGTCGTAAGCGTGGTTTGTCGTAACAGTAATACATCATAAGATCCTTATTCAGAGAGAGACCAGACAATGTCTGTGGTTTTCTTTCTCTCTCATAAGAAGACGTTTCTACCAACTGGAGAAAAAAGTGACTAAACCAAGAAAGAGTACAATAATCTGGTCTGTTACTGTCACAACAGCACGAAGAAATGCTCTGCCTTAAAAGAATGACATTTAAAGTATGCAACCTGAAGTCAACGTTCTGCAGAAGAGAGAAAACTACGCGGTGTGTAACTACCTGGAGGGAGCCGCACTGTTGCTTCTCTAGGCTAGCGAGATGCAGGTGACACCTCAAACACACCTCTGTGCTACAGTGGCATGCCAGGCTTTGTGACAGGAACCATTTACTGCAAGAATTTAAAATGTAATCACAAAATAAGTTACTAATAATGAACCCTTGGCCAGAAATTGAGCCTATGTCATGCTAAGAACACATTGCTTTTCACTAGCAAAGAAAATATGGTATTTTTTTCCTAACCTATTAGGTATATCAAAGGTTTTTTAGCAAAACTTTATTATCGTAATTCTTTCACCTGAAAAGCTTATTTCTGACACTTATTACCTCCACTCTTCAGGAGGGTAATTATACTGATGGATTTTTAACCTTGTTTTATAGGAAAGGAAAGCTTAGGAGGATTAAGTCATTTTTCCTCTCTCCCCCCGGGGTTGTTGAGAGTCAGAACAGACTCCACAGCAATGGTCCTTTTTTTTTTCTTTTTTTTTTTGATTATGGAAAAATCCAACACTTCAAACCTGAGACATACCAAAAGTAACAGTCATTGACTAATTCTAGTCCCCCAAATAATAAAACTTTGAAGATTTCCTGTTAAGAAAAAAAAAAAATGGCATCGAGTTGACTCTGACTCATGGCAACACTGGCGTGTTGGAGAACTGTGTTCTGTAGGGCTCTCAACAACTGATTTTTCCCAAAGTAGACCACCCGGCCTTTCTTCGGAGGCACCCCTGGGTGACTCAGACCGCCAACCTTTTGGCTAGCAGTGGGACATGTTAATCATTTGCACCATCTCCTATAAACTCCTTAAAAATAATAATAATTATTATCTCGTACTTTCACCAGGTTGATGTTTGGAGACACGTTAAGTCCTTTGTGAAGGTGACAATCACATGACAAGGTTGTTTGACCACCATGACCAGGCATGTAGACTCATAACCGGGAACATCTGTAGGTTCCAGGGCCTTAAAGAGGTCCTGGTGGTACAGTGGTTAAGAGCTCTGCTGGTAGCTGAAACGGTGACAGTTCGAATCCACCAGCTACTCCTTGGAAGCCCTATGGGGCAATTTTCTTCTGCCCTAGGGGCTTGCTGTGAGTCAGAATGAGCTCAGTGGCAATGAGTTTGGTTTGGTACAACTCTAAAGTCACCTCTGGTGGTGCAGTGGTTAAGCACTGAGCTGTTAACTGAAAGGTCAATGGTTGAAAACCACCAGGCACATCGAGGGGACGGATGTGGCAGTTGGCTTCCATAAAGATGACAGCCTTGGAAACCTTATAGGGTCATTCTACTTTGTCCCACAGGGTGACAATGACTGGAATTGACTCAACACCAAAGGATTATCCCTTGAAACAGGAGCTTTGGGGGCTCACAGTGAAGCCCTGGGCTGCTTTCTGAAAGATGAGTGGCTCAGACACACCCAGAAGTTTGTTGGGAGAAGGACCTGAAATCTGGTCCTCTGACCATCACAGCCGAGGAAGCCCCCCAGGGTGGCTCTCCTCTGCCATGCAGGCTCCCTACAAGTCAGAGTCAGCTCCCCAGCCCACAACAGAAACCATATCCCTTTAACTACTTGTGCTTGTATGTGCTGATCCAGACCTAACTCCCCTGCACTCTTAGCAAGTGGACCCCTTCTTTCCTCTTCTAAATGCTCCCGTCCCTGGGTCACCATCATGTCTGTAAGGGGCACTGACTTGGCCACAGCTCTGCTGTCAGAAGTCGTTTCCTCTGAAAATGCCTCGGAAGCCAGAGCCACCACTGGTCCTGACTCGGCCATTCGAGGTCTAACCTGTGATGCTGCAGGCTAGCTGCTATGGCATCTGCTGGAGAAAAAGCCCATGGTGGCTTCCCGCCCACGGCCACCAGGTCCTGCAGCCTCGGTGCCTGCTCTTTCCTGGCACTCTGCTTAGAGGCCACCACTGAAGTTCTGTTGTCAACCAGAAGAGCCACAAGTAGCTCCTTTGGCAGGTTTTGATAGCATTGTTTCTGTTATTTGAGGTCAAATCACTTTAACTCATCATACAATTTCTGCTAGCATCTTGTGTGTTGTGTGCCATCCATTCGGTACCAGTTCCCAGATTCAGTTACCGCTGATCCCAACACTGATCCAGGAGCTGAACCCATTTACAGATGAGCCCAGAGAACACAGCCAATGCTCCATCAGCTCTGAGTCTGAAGCTCAGCTCCCTTACGCTCCTGCACTTTGTTTCCCAGCCACTGAAATTCTATTTCTAAAAGCAAACAAACAAAAAAAAATCAACGCATCACGTGCAGGAAGCAGAGAGCTGGTATAACCCTCTACCGGTTTAAACCTTGGCCTGCCCAAACCTGTACCCACCCGAAGCTTCAGTTTTTGATGTTTTTCTGTCTCTGCAAAGCTCTGAGAGTGTGCGCTAGGAAGTGTCCCCACTGTCACTGTCTCAGTGTACTGGGTAAACCAGCTGTTGGTAAGTCACTTCTGACTCGTGTGATTTCATGTGTGTCACAGCAGAACTATGTTCCCCTACCTTTTCGTTTTCTTTTCCAGTTCATGACTTTACAGGTGCACTTCTTTTTTTCATTGGGCTTTAAATGAAGGTTTATAGAAGAGATTAGCTTCTCATTAAACGACATTGTTTTACGACACTGGTTAACAACCCACAGCATGTCAACACTCTTCCTTCCCAACCTTGGGTTCCTTATCACCGGCTTTCCTGTCCTCTCCTACCTTCTCGTCCTTGTCCCTGGGCTGGTATGCCCCTTTGGTCTTGCTTTGTTTTATGAACCTGTCTAATCGTTGGCTGAAGAGTGAACCTTAGGAGTGACTTCAGAACTGAGCTACGCGGTGTCCAGGGGCCATGCTCTCGGGGTTTCTCCAGTCTCTGCCAGACCAGTGAGTCTGGTCTTTTTTTGTTTGTGAGTTTCAATTTCGTTCTACATTTTTTTTCAGGCTCTGTGTGATCACACCCAGCTAATAAATCTCCGTAGCTTCCATTTGCTTCCTTCTATGTGTTTCTGCTTATATTCCCATCATTCTGAGAATTCACTCATTTCCTTAATTAATTTTATTATAACATATTTTAAAATTATTGACCCACCTTTGGAAAATATGACTTTTTAAAAAATAAATTTTATTGTGTTTTAAGTGGAAGTTTACTTCTGTATTAATGAGCCATGTAGCACCCTAAACTCACACTGCTATTCTACTCTCTGTGCTCGCCCTGTTCCATGACAACGCACTCCCCCTTTCTGCCTGGAGCTTCTCGTGTCCATTCAACCAAGTCCTGTCCCCGTTCACCCTATCACCTCACCTCCAGCAACGAGCTTCTTGGACAGTTCCATGTGTATATTCAAGCCTGTTTGATCCCTGTCAGAGCAGTCAATAGTGGTAGCTGGGCACCATCTAGTTGTGCTGGACTCAGTCCAGGGGAGGCCATGGTTGTTGTGGTCCATTGGTTCTTTGGACCAATCTTTCTCTTGGGTCTTTAGTTTTCTTCATTCTCCCTTGCTCCTAAAGGGATGAGACCAGTGGAGTATCCCATACGGCCGCTCACAGACTTTTAAGACCCCGGATGCTGCTCACAAAAGTAGAAAGTAGAACATTTTCTTTAAAAATTATGTGAGGTCAATTGAGCTAGATGTTCCCCTAAAACCTTTGAGCTTTTTAGCAATGATTTTTCAGGAGCAGATCACCAGCCCTTTCTTCCAAGGCACCCCTGGACCTCTCAAACCTGCAACTTTTTAGTTGGTTCACAATATAATGGATATCACAGTAAGTACAGAGCTCTTAAAAAAAAAAATCACCTCTGTTGACCAAATGGTCAACAATCACAATAAACAAAGATGAGAATATAAGGAGCAGAGAAGCCAGATCATAAAGAGTGGAACAACTAGAACCAAGAAAATCAGTCGTGATGGTGACACCAGTTAATGGCCATCATCATGGGTAGGAAGCAGTACATCATCACGGCTTTGATTTCCTTAATGACTAATGGTGTTGAATGCTATTTCATACACCTGTTAGCCCTGTGTATATTCTCTTTGGAAAAGTATCTATTCAAGACCATTGCTCATTTTTAAATTTATTGTTGAGTTATAGGGGCTCTTTATATATTCTGGATATTAAGTTCTTACCAAAGATACAATTTGCAAATATTTTCTCCTGTTCTCTAGGTTGGTTTTTCACTTTCTTGATATCCTTTGACGTACCGAAGTTTTCAATTTTGAGGAAGTTCAGTTGGTCTATTTCTTTGATTGCTCATGCTTTGGGTGTCATATTGAAGAATCCATTGCCAAATCCAAGGTCACGAAGATCTATTCTTATGTTTTCTTCTAAGGGTTTTATGGTATTAACTCTTATGTCTAGATCATTAATACATTTTGAGTTAATTTTTGTGTGTGGCGTGAGGGAGTGGTCCAACTGCACTCTTTCATATGTGGAGATCCAGTTGTCCCAGCACCATTTTTCTTTTTTTTTTTCTTTCTGCCAGTTATTTTTTTTAATTAATTTTTTTTTTTTATTATGACTGAGTGAAAATGTACATTCCCGTATAAATTTACATGCCCACCTATATGCAGCTTCCACTGCTCTCCCTGCCCGGTGACAACACACTATTCCTTTCTGCTCCATACATGTCTCAGCCTCCCAGCAGTCTCCTTTCCCCTCCTCTCCACCCAGTCTCCTTCCTCCAGCCAGAGGTCAGCAGGATGATATCCTATAGATGCGTAGAACCATAAAGTGCATCCGATATGTGGTCACTCTGCATCACCAAGTCCAATCCATTTGTGTCCAAAGAGTGGACCTTCGTTATGATTCATGGGCAAGGACAACATCAGGGCCAGAGGACCATGCTGCCAGGGGAAACCCGAAACCACTGGATTATCAGCTGCAGTCTTTTAGTGGCGATCTCAGGGTGCACCCCTTTTTATTCTTGTGTTGCCAGTGAGACTCAACTTAGTGAGCTCCATCGTGGCTATCACTGGTGGTGGCCGGGCACCATCCAATTCTTCTGGTCCCTCGTCAATGTAGGCACCCACTCGCGGGTCTCTCTGTCTTCTGGGTTGTCTTTACCCCATGTCATTTTGGTCCTCGACCAGCACCGTTTTTTAAAAAAATACGTCACCTTGTGGTGCTGGTGACAAACATCATTTTAGGCTTGAATATATACATGGGGCTGTCCAAGAAGCTCGTTGCTGGAGGTGAGATGATAGGATGAAGGGAGACAGGACTTGGTTGAATGGACAAGAGAAGCTCCAGGCAGAAAGGGGGAGTGCGTTGTCATGGAGCAGGGCGAGCACAGAGAGTAGAATAGCAGTGTGAGTTCTGGGTGTTACATGGCTCATTAATACAGAAGTAAACTTCCACTTAAAACACAATAAAATTTATTTTTTAAAAAGTCATCTTGTTTCTGATACTCTAGTGATTTGCTTTTCTAGTAAAGCATTACTGAAGAAAAACACACTGGGAGGCCTCTCACTACCTGACTTTAGAACTATTACACTGCCACAGATGTCAAAACAACTTTGTACTGGTACAAAGAGAGACATACAGACCAATGGAGCAGAGTTGAGACTCCAGAGATGCCACCATCCTCCTATGAACAGGTGATATTTGACAGAGGCCCCAAGATTTTAAACTGGGGGAAGAACAGTTTCTTTAACAAATGGTGCTGGCAAAATTGGATATCCATCTGCAAAAATTGGGAACAAGACCCATATCTCACACCTTATACAAAAACCAACTCAAATTGGATAAAAGACCTAAATATAAAATCTAAAATGATAAAGCTCATGCAATATAAAATAGGATCAACAACGGAAGTTTTAATACACAATGTAGACAGACTTCAAAATCTGACAAACAAAGTACATTCAACAGAAGAGAAAATAGATAAATGGGAATTACTAAGAATCAAACACTTGGTCATCCAAAGACTTTATCAAAAGAATTAAAAGACCACCTACAGAATAGGAAAAAATATTTGGCAACTATATGTCAGAATGACGTCTGATCTCTATAATCTATAGGGTATTACATAATAGCAACAAGAAAATGATAAATAATCCAGTTAAGGGATGGGCGAAAGAGATAGACATTTCTCTAAAGAGGACATCCAGGCAGCCAAAAGATACATGCAGAAGTGCTCACAATCATTAGCTATTAAAGAAATTCAAATCAAAACTACAACAAGGTTGGCCATGATCCAAAAAACACAAACCAAAAAATGCTGGAGAGGCTGTGGAGAAATTGGAACTCTCCTACACTGCTGGTGGGATTGCAAAATGGTACAGCCTCTTTGGAAAACAGTCTGGTGCTTCCTTAAAAAGCTGGAGATAGATGTACCATTTGATCTTGTAATTCTGCTGCTCAGAGTTTACCCTTCAGAAACAAAAGTTGTCACACCAACAGACACATGTACACGAATGTTTGTTGTAGCACAAGCCACAATAGCAAAAAGTGGAATCAACCATGACGTCCAGCAACAGACAAATGGATAAGCAAACTACAGTACATATACTCAATGGAACACTATGCTTTGATAAAAAACGATGACAATTTTAGAAAACATGACATGGTCTCATTTGGAAGAGATCATGCTGAGTTAAATCAATCAGTGTCAAAAGGTCAAATTTTGTATGAGGTCCCTGTTATAAGAACTTAACAAGAGAATTATGCATAGAAGAAAATGACTGTGTTGGCAACAGGAATGGGTGGCAGCTGAGGGTTTATTAGAGATGAGATAATTGATAGATGTTAGAAATTTTATTCTTTTATTGTAATCAATAAAAAACAAAAAAAGTTAGCACTCAGAAAGAAAGAAAATACCATGCCTTAGATCATGTATACCTTACTTTTCAAAATAATGTCTTCGCTTTTCACCACTTTAAGGAGGTCTTTTGCAGCAGATTTGCCCACTGCAATGTATCTTTTGATTTCTTGACAGCTGCTTCCATGGGTATTGTTCGTGGATCCAAGTAAAAAAAAATCTTTGAAAACATCAAAAAAAAAAAAAAAAGAAGTCATCTTTCCCAAAGGTGGGTCAATAATTTTAAAACATAATAAAATTAATTGAGAAAATGAATGAATCCTCAGAATGATGGGAATGTAAGCAGAAACACATAGAAGGAAGCAAATAGAAGCTACAGAGATTCCTTCAGCGGGTACAGATGTGTACACACATCTGTCTCTGAACTTTCAAGAATCATAACAAAGAAAACAATGTGTGTTCAGCTATGTGATCCACAGGGCTCTCAGAAGATTAAAGCAATTAGTTGTGCAGGAAAAAGAACAATTATTCCAGGCTAAAACCAAAGAAAATATTTTCATGTAGGCTGTCACACAGAAAATAAGTCCTATAGTCATCAACAGACACAGAAACATCTACGGAAGGCTAAAGCAATGCCACCAGTTTCCTGCTGGTGGCTCAGCCCACAGACAGATGTTAAGAGTATCTGGAAAAACAGACGAAATGCCTAACCTCACTTTTTAAAAAAATAAAATTCTCAGCTTTTTTTTTTAATACTTCCTTCTTTCTGATATTTGTTCTTTGGTGGGAAAGTTTGGGCTGAAAATGAAAATGAAGCACAAAACCACAATTACAATGACAGCTATCATGAGGAGGAGGAGGAAGCAGAAAAGAAGGATGCAGTTCCCTAAGGGAACTGCATCCTTCCTTCTGATGGAAGAATCCTCCTTCAAAGAGATACAGCCCACATCCTTCTATCCTGCTAATCAAAGTTTAGATGCGCTGTTAGTACGCCATAGACTCTAACACTTGTATCTTCTCCTCTTGCCATTGCAATACAATACTTTTTCCTTTGTTTGCTGTGAAACCTCACTGCTACACCCTGCCCCCAACAGCCCAGCTGGGGAATGTCCCACCCTACCACCTATGAGGTAATTGCTAGAAGTCTCTGGCTAGCCTGCTTGAATACTCATTATTTCCTGGATCCCAATGGCTTTATAAATGAAGCCATTATGTGATTATGGAAGAACTATTAAAAATAATATCAGGAAGCCAGGGGATGTGAAACAAAGAGGTGAGTAATTGCTTTGGTCTGTGATGGGTAAGTATTGTATCCATAAAAGGACAAGCACTTAAAATGAGGCAGGATGAGGCAAAACAGGACAAATTCTTCCCAGAATGACCTTTAGTAGATCGATACCTAGGGCCGGCCATCTAATCTCTGCATGATCATTAGAAGAAATGTGTGATTTTCGAGGATAAGGAGGACCACTGGGAACTTGGGGAAGTTGAAATCATATTGTAATGGTCTAAGATTACCGGACAAAACTACAAAGCAGATTTGTATTATAAAAACTTCTGCAAGTAACGCTAAACAAAATCATGCTGGCTACAGAGAACACTGAGAAGAGGTGATTCACAAAGGCTTTGAAAGCAGCGGGTAGGGTGTCTTTCTAGGAACATACCCAGCACCTTAGCAGTACAGGACCTGACTTACAGAGAGACTGAGACAGAGACAGAGACAGAGACACAGACAGAGACAGAGACAGAGAGAGATAGATGTGAACTTGAAAGAAACATTTACAAAACAAGCCAGTTTGTCATTGATTAGTTAGGCACATGTCACCATTCTCCCTCCTCAACCTTGGGTTCCCTATTACCAGCTTTCCTAATTATGGTCCTTGCCCCTGGGCTGGTACGTGCCATTTAGTCCCATTTTGTTTTATGGGACTGTCCAATTTTGGGCTGAAGGGTGAACCTCAGGAGTGACCTCCTGGCTGAGCTGAAAGGGTTGTCCAGGGGCCATACTTAGGGTTTCTCCAGTCTCTGTCAGGCCAAAGACCTGAAAATTTTTATCATTATTATAAGAAGATACAGACTTAAAAGTTAAGAACCACTGTACAAGTCAGTGGGCTGTGTCTGATTCATCTTCCTTTCCCCAAGGCTTTTCATTTACAGGAAATCCAGGCCAAAAAAAGCCTAATGATAGACTGCATATCAGTGGTCTCTTGGGGTAACAGCATAGGCGGTTGGGGGCTGAGCGAGAAGAGGCACAAGGGAAATTTCTGGAGGAATGAAAACGTTTCATATCTTGATTGGACGAGTTCCGCAAGTATATGCATTCTGTATGACCCATTAAACTACCACAAAGAACAAAAACAAAAAACCATTACCAGAGTCAATTCTGACTTACAACGACCCTAGAGGACAGGGTAGAATTGCCTCATACAGTTTCCAAGGAGGGCCTGTTGGATTTGAACTGCTGGTCTTTTGAATAGCAGACACAGCACTTAACCACTGCTCCACTGTGTTTTCCTCAAACTATTAAGGTAATTAAAATATGTGCATTTCATTGCATGCAAACTATAACTCTATGAAGTTGATTTTCAAAGGAAAATTACATGTCTAAAGCAAAATAGTACATGTCTGGAGCAGAATATCTCATGTCTGAAGAAAACATTACATGCCTGAAGCAGAATGTTACACATCCAAAGCAGAAAATTAGCTGTTCAAACCAGAGAGTCACACGACCAGAACAGAATATTACATGTCCAAAGCAGGACTGTCAGATTCCTCCCCTCCTCTTGTTGCTCTCCCTGTTCTCCATTTGGGGAGATGTCAGTGCCATCCTTCCATTTATTCAGACCTTGGAGTCCTCTTTAACTCCAACCTATATATTACCTAATTTTCTTTATTTTTACCCACACTTGAAGGCTATCTAGAATCCAGTCTCTTCACCATATACACTCTTTACCGTCCTGGTACAAACCAGTCTGATACAAGAGCCATCTACTTGATCTCTGTGCTTCCACTTGAGTCCTCTATCATTCTTCCTTATCAGAGCTGGAGGAACCCACTTACAGTATTTCACACCATGTTGCTCTTCTGCTCAACCCACGCCTCAGTAATTTCCTTTCTGATTCAGAGTACATTCCAAAAGTCTTACGAAGTTCACAAGACTCTACTTGATTTGGCCACCAACCCTCCCCCGACATTCACATAGTCACATTTCCTTTCTTTCCATCCATTTACCCATCCATCTGTCTACCACCCACCCACCCATCCATCCGTCCGTCCGTCCATCCGTCCGTCCATCCGTCCATCCGTCCACCCACCCATCCACACACCCACCAATCCACCTATCCATCCATCCATGTATCTACCCATCCATCCATCCAACCATTTATGTATGTATGTATCCATCCACCCATCCATCTCACACGCACAGAAAGCAGGCACTCTTTCAAGTGGGCCTAATGGCTGTAATCACACCCTGGTCCTTCCCCTCTGTTAGCATCTTTGGACTTCAGAACAAACAATTGACTCTCTTCCCTCTGAAGCCCAATAGTTTGTCTAAATAAGAAGCAAACTAAAGAGGTACAACTCTGAGCCTACAGTTCTGGTCTGGTGGCCCCATATCTGACCAACCCCTTTTAGGGTGATCAGACAGGTAAACTTGCATTGCACTCTATGCAGTGACATGTACAACCCGTGGAACATAAAAGCAGGTCAGGGAAGAAGATCCTCAGGATCTTTCATCTATGCTGCAAACAGAACGGGTAACCGCTGAAGTTTTATACCCCACCTTGGACCATTTTAAAGCCAAAGAAAGATGCCTCATGACGGAACTTTTTCTGTTGTACACTGTTTGTTGTCTGTGAGTAATTAAAACAGCTCTTACTATAGCCAACAACAGGTGCGTGCTTCATGGGTACAACTTGATCAGGGCAGATGGACATGACATCTATGGAGTGGCTGCTATCACTGGGAGGAATTCTCACAGCAATACTCTAGGGAGTACCTGGGATCTGGAGACAGACTTTAAAGGAATCTGCATGTTTAACACACACACATACACAAATACACACACCTTCTTTGAAGGTATCTTCTACAATTATCTTCCTTACTCACTAGGTCCCTGAGGCCTCTTCAGAGAGGCTGTCCTCTACCCCTTTAAATAAGTAGCACTTCCTATCACTCTCTGTGACCCCAATCCTGCTTTCTGTTTTCTTTTGCTGTTGTTGAGAATACACACAGCAGGACATAAAACAACACAACGATCTCTACATGCACGATTCCATGACAGCGATGACATTCTTCCGGTGGTGTCGCCACTCTCACCCTCCTTTTCTGAGTTGTTCCTCCCCTGTTAATATGAATTCACAATCCCCTAAGGTCTCTATCTCATCTTCCAAGTTGCTGTTGTCACTTTGGCCACTTGCAAGCTTTTAAGACTTTGCACTTGTCACAATCTTATGTATTACATATACGCTTTTTTTTTGAAATCTCCGTTAACTAGAATGCTGGTTCCCTGGCTGGCACAAATGGTCAAGAGCTCCACTACTAAGAGAAAGGGTGTTGGTTTGGACTCCCCCAGAAGTGCCACAGAAGAAGAACCTGGTGATCTGTTCTCCAAAGGTCACAGATTTTAAAACCCTGTGAAGCTGCTCTAGTTGGTATACACGGGGTCACCACGGATTGGAAATGACTTGAAGGCAACTAGCAACTGCTGGGTGTGTGTTCTGTGTACCGCTCACAGCTATGTCCCCAGATCCCAGGAGACTACTAGCACACTGAAGATGCTCAGTGTGTTTTTTAACTGAATCAGTTAATGAATCCATTGTTGTCTCCTACTCTCATCCCAAGAACTGAACCCATGAACATGTTAGAACTCACGTGGCCAGACGTAACTCTATGGCTGTCACCCTATGAAAACTGTGCCTCCCTTAGTCTCTCCATCACGTAAATGGTGCTATCACTCCTCGTTGCTCAAAAACCTAGGACTCATCCTCGATTCATCTCCCCATCCAGCCCATTGAAGACCTTTTAGGTCTGTCTCCAAAATCCATCCTTAATACATTGATTCTTTTATATTTCCACCGGTATCGTCTAGTCTGAACAACATCGTTCCTCCCTGAATCATTAAAAGGGCATTCCTGGCTTGTCTAACCACATCATATCCCCTTTCAATTCATTCTCCTCACAGCCACCAGCCACCTTTTCAACATGTTACTTCTTATTAGAAAGGCTACAGTGGCTTTCCTTAGAATAAACTCCAATCTCCTACCCTTGACCGAAGAGACCCTTTGTGAGTTATCCCGTGTCTATCACTTACCCTGTCACTATCCCCCAGACACAGAACATTCTTTTAGAAGTACCAACTTCAGTCTGGCCCCAGGGCCTTTGCACTTGCAGTTCTCCTTGCCTGAGCTTCTCCTGCTTGGGCTCCTCACTTGGTCAGCGACTTCTTGACATGGCAGTCTTAGCTAAACTTCATCTTCTCAATGCCACCCTGCTAGATTATTAAATCTGAATTAGCTTCCCAGCACATGCTGTCACATTCTATGGCATCACCATCTGAAATAACTTTGTCACATTGGTGTAACCATTTACCATACGTCTTGTTCCATCAGAAGCTTTGTAAGGACATTTTCTCTCTTATTGTCCCCTACCAACTGACCAGAACAGCAGCTGATGTTCAGGAGGTGCCCACTAAATGGTTCTTGTACACATATAGGAAAATGTACTTCCAAATACAAAGAGGTAGAGGTGATACATTACAGGAAGTATCTTAACATGAAGCTGGTTAATTGATTTCCACTAATGAGGAATTATTTCATGTTGCAGTGTTAGCCACTTTGAATTTAAAATATTCAAAGCCTTTTATTCATTAATATTGTTACAGAAGAACTCTCCTAAAAACATTTTTTAAGCAATAAAAGCTATATGGAAATGCTGGTGGCATAGTAGTTCAGTATTACATCTGCTAACCATGGGGTCAGAAGTTCAAATCTGCCAAGCGCTCCTTGGAAACTTGATGGGGGCAGTTCTACTCTGTCCTATAGTTTTGGTATGAGTCAGAATCAATTCAATGGCAATGGCCAAGCCAATATGGGATTTATTTTTATACACAAAAGGGCTTACTACATCATTTATAATGTGAACAAAAAATTAGAAATGACCAAAATGTTCAATAATTGGTAAGTAAATAGATAAATCACAGATACTTAATACTGTAATTACCCAACCTTGCACAAGATCAAGGAAAATTTTTCAGATATGTTACATTCTGTTTTAAAAGGCAGAATAAAAAATGTGCATAGCCAAAGCCAAGCCAAGTGCCGTCAAGTCTACCTTAACCCAAATCTCCTGAAGAGGCACCCAGGAATCTGCATTTTCAATGAGTAGTAATGACTTAAATACCCACTGTCACGGAGTCAATTCCAACTCATAGGGACCCTATGAAACAGAGAAGAACCGCCCCATAGAGTTTCTAAGGAGCGCCTGGTGGATTTGAACTGTTGACCTTTTTGGTTAGCAGACACAACAGCCACTGTGCCACTTGGCGCCACCGAGTCAGCTCAGCACAGTGAATAACAAACACCATTGGGACTTGAAAAAGTCGTTGTCACTTCAAAACACCAGTCTATGTGCTGCTGTGAATGGTTGTTTCTCTGTCCTCATCCTCTCTTACTAAAGCATCTTGGTGAACTATCTCAATAAATCGCTCAGGCTAGCTCTTCTATGAGCTCAGGGGGTAGCAATGTCCTCAAGAAACACATGACAACAGGAAAGAATTCTGCAGCTTAACCCCAGGTTAAGACCAAAAAGCTACTTCTTTAAAGTGACACTAAAGTGACTGGGGTGATAGATCGACGGAGGATAACAGTGGCAGGAGGAAGCGGACAGGGACACAGAACAGTGCTTCCTGTGGTCAGAGGGAAAACGCTGGTGGTGTAATGGGTTAAGTGCTCCATCTGCTAACCAAAAGGTCCGCAGTTAAATCCACCAAGTAAGTGCTCCTTGGAAACTCTGCAAGGAAGTTCTACGCTGACCTCCAGGGTCCCTGTGAGTTGGACCCGGCTTCACGGCAGTGGGTGTGGTTGTTTGGTGGTCAGAGGGCAAAAGTAGCCCTATTTCTCTATTTCCTCCTCTATCTTAACCAGGGATAAAAATGAGTGGCCCAAGGAGTCCAGACTCTGACACCGTCACCACAGATGCCCCAGCTGTCACATTTTACTAGACTAAAACATGCAGAGGTAGTGTTCATATGTTCATTCCCCAATACGTGACAAAAGGGAAGGTATCTCTAGAGCCTAACTGTTAAATGGGCTATGAGGACTGTCACAGGTTGAATTATGTCCTCCTAAAAAGGTGGGCAGCAATTTGGTTGCACCCAAATCCCAGTGCCGTGTGGTTGGCCTCTATTTTGTGACTGTAATTTTCATATATGTTGTGTATTCTAATCTCTGCCTATGGTTAATAGGGCAAAATGGGGTTGTGATAAAAGGAAAGGAAGTGAACTGAGAGCTGAAAACCTCATATATGCCACCAAGAAAGTGGAGCACTGTCCTCAGGATGAGAGGTTCCTGTGCTGAGAGGTTCCTGTGCTGAGACGCTCCCAGAACAAGGGAAGGTTGATGACAAGGACCTTCCTTCAGAGATGACAGAGAAAGCCTTCCCTGAGCTGATGCCCTGGATTTGGACTTGCAGCCCACAGGACTGTGAGACAATCCATCTGTCTTCGTTGAAGCTGCCCACCTACGGCATTTCTGTTATAGCAGCTCTAGAGGCCTGAGGCAAGTACACAAGGCAGGGGCGTCCAGAGAAAGAAGGAAGAACAAAGCATGTGCAAAACAGGTCGAGTGACTCAGCGGCCACACACCCAGCTAATCTCTCCTACCTAGGTAATGACTGAGCTTTGACTATGAGGGCAGCAGGGTGATTTAATGACAGATCTCCACTGTACTGGATGGACAAGAGCCTCTGTGCTTGCTTTAAAATCATATCAGCCCAGCCAATAAGGTTGGCTCCCTGCCCACCTTGGTGTCCCATCAAACTCTACAAGTCCACACTTAGTGTGAAGCCCAGGCCAGAACGTCAGCTCACCTCGGCTTCGGGCTCTGCCCCTCAGCCTCAGCTCCTGCAGCTCTCCCTGATGATTTCTTAAAACCACAGACCTTCGAAGTACTGCCCCAGGCTACAAGATAAAATATTGTGTGATAAGGTAACGGCACCGTCTGCCCAGCCCCCTGGGATAGTGGGTGGCTGCTTCTCCATCCGGAGGGTCCGTCTCTCCAGTTCCGGTTTTGCATCTGGGCCTGCATCCTAGTTCCTGGACACTGGACTCAAGTCAGCACGAGAGATGACCCATCTGAAGGACGCTCTAGGTCCTAAGCTACCTGGAGGCACCTAAAATTTTGTAACAGAGTCAAGGATAAAGATGCCTCCAAAGAGGTGCAGAATCTGAGCAGCAAGGCAAGCATCTAGTTCTTAAAAGCCCCCGCTTCCTGGCCTCTGACTCTCTGAGATGCATTTGGATTTGGCAGATGGGATCTGAACCAGAATTGTTCATTTGGACCCCATCAGTTGTTTCAGACATCAGTTGAGACCCTCATGCCTGCAGCTCTCACCATTTCATCTCCCGCTATCAGTTCTTGACTCTTACCTCTCATTCCCTGTCTGCAGTTTGGGCAACCACTCGTCTTGGGGTCTTCGGTTTTGACACTGAGTACATTGGCTTTGTTCCCTGACTTCATCCTCACCCCCGAATCTGGCTCTGACACATTCCTTCTGTGTCTGCTTCTGATCCTGAGGCTCTAACACAGCCCTGGGTTCCAGGATTGTCCTGTGGCCCCTTCAGCGTGTGGGGGACTATGATGATGGAATAATAACGGCACTGAGAATTCCATATGTTATGTTTCCACCCGAAGTTTGTGGATGTCTTAGTTTCTTCATGCTGCTGCAACAGAAATGCCACAAGTGAATGGCTGTAAAGAACAAAAACTTAATTTCTCAGTTCTGGAGATTAGAAGCCCAAATCCGGGTCTCGGCCATGTGGATTCGTTCCTTGCTGGGAGCCTCAGGGGTTCCTGGGTTCCTTGGGTGGTAGATGATCCACAGGTGGCATCTGTCTGTTCATGTCTGTGTATCTTATCTGCTCCTCTTATAACTCAGAAGTAAGATTCAGAATCCATCCCACTGCAGCAAATAAAACCGTATTTCCCAACAGCATAACATTTACAGGTATGAATCAGGATTTTAATAACATATTTGGGGGGCACGCAATGCAATTCATGACAATGAGTTTTTCTTCTGCGCCTTCATTATGGCTTCTTTATGGCATAGGACTCCAACCTGTGGAGTCACATTTGAATGGAGCCTGGGAAAGAATGGAAAAGTTATTAATGAGACATGTCATTCAATACTGTAATTCTGCCCAAGGCACCATCAGTAAAAGTCCCTAGTTAGTTCTGTGTCAGAACCACTTTTTACTCCAAAGCTACATAGACTAGAATTTGACTTGTGGAATAAGTTCCCTCAGCCTGCAGACCAGCTGTGGCTCACCCCACTGACAGCTCCTCTATCTGCCACTGCCCACCTGCTACAGGTGGCCTAAAGGGATGCTGAACCATCTACTGTGAATGTGTCAAACCCACCACTCCAGAGCAATGTACTAATAACTTTAAACACTCCCCAATCTGCATCAGTATCACCTGCTCCATTCATTATATAGTTACAAGCATCTATGATGCCAATGTACCATGCCAGGTACTTGAGGCACACAAAGATAAAAGAGACAAGTTCTATCCTGAAAAAGAATTATAAATTCAAGTTCAGCAGGAAAGCTGAAATATATTTATCTACCAGAAAAAGTTAAGTGACTAATTCCCCACCAAGCTTTATGAAAATCCCTAAAGTGAAGACCAGTGCCTGAAAGTATGAAAAGAATGAGGAAAAAGAATTGTTGAATAGTCATCTGGTTGGAAAATCTGAGTTCCAATGGTACTGTGGTTTTAGTACTTAATCACACCATCTAAAAACTATAAGCAGCTTCCTCACAAATCATGAAAAATAACAGTATAAAAATATAGGAAAATCAACCCTGTAAATGTGCCTAAGAAACAGGCCTGGAGTTTGTTTACAGCAAAGATTCTCCTGCTTCTGATTCGACAGATTTGGATAAGGCCTAAACCAAAAACAAAACAAAACCCATGGCCGTTGAGACAATTCTGACTCATAGTGACCCTTTAGAATGGAGTAAAACTGTCCCATAGAGTTTCCCAGGAGCACATGGTGGACTCAAACTGCTGACTTTTTGGTTAGCAGCCTTAGCACTTAACCTCTATTCTACCAGGGTTTCTAGGTAAGGCCTAGGAATCTTTATTTTAAAAGCACCCTGGTGATTCTGATGCCTGTTTCTGAAGATCACATTTCTGAGGAATTCTGACCCAGAGAAATGGGAGACAGGGGCAGGTAACACACATAGAGGACCCAAGACTAACTTGGGATGCTGAGATTCAAACATCCGGGCTGCTATGAACTCACCACCCTCCATTAACAACTTTTTTGAACATGAAAGAAGGAGTCTGTAGCAGGTAAATGACCCTGAATCTTAAGCTTCATTTGCTTTATGGTTCCTCTACTCTTATGAAAAAGTAAGCCATGGGAATAGCTGGAAAAAGAGCCTTCCAGTCAGGAGGCAGGATTGGGGTATGAAGAGGAAAACAGGCCAGTACGACAGAAGCAGGGAATGACAGGAAGGATAGGTGAGGTGATCAGGCACAGGGGACAAGGGCAGGTCTAGTGTTGTTGACCCCTTGTAAGGACTTTGGCTTTTATGGAATGGTATGGAAAACCATAGTGCAGAGTGATGCGCTCTGACTTACATCACACAGAATTGCTCCGCTCTGGTTACTGGATTGAGAACAGACTGAAAGGGGACCAGAGAGGCACCCACCAGTGAAGAGGCGGTTAGGCAACCCAACCAGGAGGAGACGGTGGCTTGGGTGAGCACCGGCGACGGGGAGAAGTGGTAAAGTCGTAACATAGGCTGAAGGTAAAAAAAAAACAAATCAAACCCACTGCCGCTGAGGCGTTTCTGACTCACAGTGACCCTATAGACAGGGTGGAACTGCTCAGAGAGTTGCTGAAGGTAAAGCTTATATAATTTTCTGATGGGCTAGAAATGGGGATGAAAGACAAGAGTCAAGAATGACTTCAACTAAGGGTGCAGAATTTCTTTTACGGGTAACAAAAGTGCTCTAAAATTGATGGTAGTGATGGCGTCATAACTGTGAATATACTAAAAGCCATGGGATTGTAGACTTCAAGTTGGTGAATTGTATGGCATGTGAATTCTATGTCAATAAGAGTCTTATAAATAAAGAATGACTTTTAGAGCAAAGAAGAGTGAAGAAAACCAAAGACTCAAAGAAACAATTAGTCCAAAGGTGTTATGGAGCACATGAACTACAGCCTTCAATAGTGTGAGACCAGAAGAACTAGATGGTGCCCAGCCACCACCACCAGCCGCTCTGATAGGAACCACGACACTAGGTGTCGCAGATTGAATGTGTTCCCCCACAACATGGTGTAGCCATTGGGCTAGACCATGATTTGTGTGATGTCCCTCTATCTTGTAAATCCTGCCTCTGTGATGTTAATGAGGGAGGATGAGCAGTAGTTGTGTTAGCAGGGTGAGACTCAGTGAGTAAAATCGTCTTGTGCCTTGAGGCAGTCTTTTGGGATATAAAAAAGGGGAAAAAAAAACAGATAGTTGGGGACCTCATAACCAAGAAGCAGTGCTGGGAACAGAGCACATCCTTTGGAAAAGACCAGGGGTCCCTGGGCCTCAGAAGCTCCAAGTCCAGGGGAAGATTGATGACAAGGAACTTGCTTCAGAGCTGACAGAGAAAGCCTTTTCCTGCAGCTGACGCCCTGGATTTAGCCTACTGGACTATGACAAAATAAATTTATCTTTGTTACAGCCATCTATTTGTGGTGTTTCCATCACAGTAACACTAGATGACTTAGACAGTAGGTTATGGACAAAGCAGGAGAGAAATGTAGAACAAAACCCAAACTCATAATAAGGCCAGACTTACTGGTCTGATAGAGACCAATGGAACTCCCAAGACTATGGCTGTCAAACGTCCTTCAAATTTGGAACTGAAGTCTCTCCTGGAGATCCCAGCATAGCCACGTAGTAGATAGGCTTATAAAACAAACAGTGACAGCAGCAAGGAAGGCACACCATAGAGCAATCAGTTACACGAGACCTCCAGGGCAGGCAGCATCTGCCCAAAAGCAAAGCTCAGAGGACAGTGGGGACAGGAAAGCTGGGCAAATCAACACGGGAGCACAGGCAGGAAGGTAGGAGAGTGCTGACACATTGAGAGGTTTGCAACTGATGTCACAAAACAAGCCACGTGTAAACTGTGGACTGGGAAACTCAATTACTTCATAAATTTCACCTAAACCACAATAAAGTGTTCAAAAAAGAAAACAAAAGAAACGCATCACTTCAACATTTTTGGTCCAAACAACAGGAAGGGTGAAGTCACCACCACTGAGGTGGGGACAACTGTGGTAAGAGACAATTCAGTTTAGATATGACAAATTGGGGATGTGGTAAGTTTGAGATGTCTTGTTAGATACCCAGATGGAAATGATCCTTAGGCATTGGGTTTTTGAACGTCAACTTTGCAAGGGTGGCTTGGGCTGGAGATACGTGTGTTTTGAAAGACAGTAGGTGAGACTAGAGCCTTGGTGGTACAGAGGTTAAGAGCTCAGCCACTCACCAACAGGTTAGCAGTTTGAATCTACCAGGTACTCCTTGGGGATCCGAAGCCTTACAGGACAGTTCTACTCTGTCTCACAGGGTCACTGAGATTCAGAATCAGCTCAGTGGCAATGGGCTTGGGTTTGTTTGTTTACACTAGATCAAGAGTCCCTGGATGGCTCTGCTCTGCCAACTGAAAGGAGCCTAACAAGAGGTGCCTTGGAAGAAAGCCCTGGTGATTGGGTTCCAAAAGACCACAGCCTTGAAAACTCATACAGTGCAGTTCTACTCTGTAATGCACAGGGCCACTGTGAGTCAGAATCGACCCCATGGTGTCTGGTAAAATGAGACCACCTAGAGAGTAAACATAACAAATAGAGAAGAGGTCCCAGGACTAGGTTCTGAGGCACTCCATTGTTTAGGGGTCAGAGACAGGAACCAAGTGGATAGAGCAGTCCACTGTGTTAAATGTTCCCGAATCATCAAGTAAAGTGAGAATTAAGAATTGAATTCTTAAGTCTTCATTAGATTTAACAGTGCGTATGTCTCCAGAGACCTTAATAAGAGAACTTTCAATGATATGGTCAGAGCGAAAGCCTGATTAGAGTGGAATCAAGAGACTGTGAGAAGAGAGGTTGAAGGCAGCCAGTGTGATCAACTGTTTTGAGGAGCTTTGCTGTGAAAGGAAGAAGAGGGATATTTGAAGAGATTTTGGTTTTAAGATGGGAGAACCAATGATAAATGTCTATACTGAGGAGAGACAGTAGGTAAAAGAGAGAAACTGTAATAGGAGAGGAAGGAAAACGGCTGGAGTGATTTCTTGAGGAACCACTGGAGCAGAAGAGGGGGAAGGGTTCTAGCATGCAAGAGCAAAGATTGGCCTTAGCTGGAAGCTGGGAAGTTTATCAAAGCCAGGAAAGAGAAGGCAAGAGTACGTTGTGCACAGTGGCAAGTCTGCGAACTTAATTACCTACTTGTCTGTGAGGGAGTTTTTGGTCAGTAAACAAGTAACTGTATTGGAATGCCTTAGCTACTCACTTGATCTGGCCCCCAGTGACTTTTCTCTTGACCTGAAGATAAAGGAAATACTGAAAGGAAGACATTTTGATGACATTCAGGACATCAAGGGTAATACAATGACAGCTCTCATGGTCATTCTGGAAAAAGAGTTCCAAAATGGCTTTGAAGGGCGGAATGAGCTCTGGTGTCAGTGCGTAGCTTCCCAAGGGCAGTACTTCGAAGGTGACCATAGTGATATTCGGCAATGAGGTGTGTAGCACTTAGAACAACTAAGTTCACTGACTTAACTGTCAAACCTTGTATACATATGTCAAAGTTCATCAAATTGTGTATTTTTTTTTTTTTTTGGTGCAGTTGATTGTATGTTAGTTATACTTCCATGAAGCTATTTTAAAAGGGAACAAAAGGATACATAAGAGCACAGATCTAATAGACATCAACAGAAGGCCATCTGAAGGAGCCCACTAACAGGATGTGCTTTAAATTGTTCACAGAGTTGTCGTCTTGTTTAGATAACAGGTCAGCTAGTCCTGGATGCTAACTAACTGACTACCCTTGGAGAGTTTAGGGAAGAGGAAGGCTTTTTACATTCTCACTTCAAGAAAAACTCAAACTGCATGTAACTGTTCCATTTACAACAATAAGTCGAGCAGCAACGATCTACTCTTTAGAGGATTTCCTATGGATGTCTTTAACAACGAGAGCTCTCATAATGTATTTTAAGTATAGTCCTGTTTATAGAATTTTGTTTTAATCTAACACATCAAAAAACACCAAGACCAGAAATTTTTTTTATTTTTATTTTTTATATATTTTTTGGCCACAATGTATCCAGTAAGGATCTAACCTCTAAAATCTACGAGATGCTGCAATGTCTCAAAAACAAAAGACAAAGAACCAAATTAACAAACGGGCAAAGCATAAGAACAGACACTTCACCGGAGAAGACATTTAGGTGGTTAACAGACACATGAGGACATGCTCACAGTCTTCAGTCATTAGAGAAATCCAAATCAAAACTTCAGTGAGAAACCATCTCTCCCTGAGTCTGGCATTAATCCAAAAAACATAACAAATGTTAGGCTGTGGAGAGACTGGAATGTTATACACTGCTGGTGGGAACCTAAAATGGTACAACCATTCTGGAAAATGACTTGGTGCCTCCTTAAAGAGCTGGAAATAGGAGTACCATACAGATCTAGCAACCCTACTCCTTGGACCATATCCTAGAGAACAAAGAGAAGTCACACAAATGACATATGCACACCCCTATTTGTGCAGCACTGTTCACAATAGCAGAAAGTTGGAAACAACCTAGGTGCCCATCAATGGAAGCAAGAACAAATAAATGAGGTGCTAACCGTGGAATACTAGGTAATGAACAAGAACACTAATGAATCTGCAAGACATCTCACAACATGAATGGATCTGGAGAGCTTTATGATGAGTGAAATTAGTCACAAAAGGACAAATGTGGTAGCAGACCACTATTATAAGTACTTAAGAAAAGGTTTAAACACATCAAAAAATACTCTTTGATGGTTATGAAGATGGGGATGGAGGGTCAGGGGACTTCACTAACTTGATAGCAGATAAGGATCAATTTCGGTGAAGGGAAGCCCAGCCAAGAATGCAGGAGAAGTTGGGGCGCCTGGACCAAAGCAAGAGCTGTGGAGTCTGGGTACATCCAAGCGTGTTAAGGGACAGAATAGCTGGGGCTGGGGCCTGGAGACCACAGTTTCAGAGAACACCTAGGTCAACTGGCATAAAAAGTTTATTAACAAAACATTCTGCATGCTACTTCAGTGAGTGGTATCTAGAATCTTCGAAGCTTTCAAGCCATCTAAGATGCATCAGTTGGTCTTAACCTACTTGTAACAAAGAATAAAGAACACCAAAGACACATGGACAATATTAGCCCAAGAGACCAGCTAATGGTCCACATGAATCAGAGTCTTCACCAGCCTGAGACTGGAAGAACTAGATGGTGCCCGGCTACCACCAAGGACAGCTCTGACGGGGAACACGACAGACAGAGTCCTTGATGGAGGAGGAGGAATGGGTGGAGTAGAACTCATATTTATGTAAAAAGATCAAGTAAAAGTCTGACAGAAACCCTGGTGGTGTAGCAGTAAACAGCTACGGCTGCTGAGCGAAAGGTCAGCCATTCGAGTCCACCAGGCGCTCCTTGGAAACTGTATGAGGCAGTTCTACCCTGTCCTGTAGGGTCGCTATGGATGGGGATAACTCAAGGGCAACCGGCAAATGGTCCTGGCAGACTGGAGGAACTCCCAGTACTGTGGCTCCCAGACACTCTGTTAGCCCAGAATTGAAGCCCTTCCTGAAGGCCACTCTTCAGACAAAGATGAGACTGCCCTAAACACCAAAAAATAATGCGCGTGAGGAATATGCTTCTCAGTTCAATCAGATACCGGAGGGAAAACGAGCAGCCCCTGTCCAGGCAGGATGAGGAGGCAGGAAGCAACAGGGACCCCAGGGTGAAAACGAGAGGTGTGCTGTTACATGATGGGGATTGCAATTAGGTTGCAAAACAGTATGTGTATAAATCCTTGTATGAGAAATTAACTCGAGCTGTAAACTTTCACCTAAAGCACAACTTAAACAAAGCTATCAAATTTTAATAAAATAAGGTAGAAGAACAGGGATTCAACTTAGACCAAATTGTAATAAGTTCTATAAAGAGATAGCAACAACTCAAGTAGGAAAAAAAAAAAAAAAAAGGCTACCACTCTGTCAGTTTGCACTACTGTGGGTGGCTTGCCTGTTGCTGTGACACTAAAAGTGCTCCACTGGTGTTTCAAATACCAGAAGGATCACCCGTGGCAGACTGGGTTCAGCAGGGCTTCCAGACTAAGACAGACTAGGCAGAAAGACCTAGTGATCTGACAATCAGCCAGTGAAAACATCAGGGATCCTAACAGAATATTGCCCCAAATAGTGCTGGAAAATGAGTCTCCACATTGGAAGACGCTACACAGTAGCTGCAACAATGGACTCCAGCCTATGAAGGTGACGCAGAAACCCCCTGGCATCTCATTTTGTTACGTGCAGATTGCCCGTGGAGTTGATTGGACAGCAGCTAACAGCAAGAAATAGAAAAATGAAATTGCAGTCTGTTGGTGAATATAAAACTAACAGAAATACGCAAACAGGTCAGAAACATGCCTGAGGCAAATACTCAGCGCTAAATAACTCCAGGGTGGAGAAATTAAACAACATCAAAGGATTCTGTAACCCACTACAATAGTGGATAAAATGAGCCATTCTTTATGTGCCCCGTGAACGGGGACAGGGTGGCAGTTGTGACCAGCTAACAATCACCACCAGCAGCGTCGGTCAGTCTCCTCACTCCCTCCATCCTCTGCCATCTCCGCTCTCTGCAGCTTTCCTCTACCTCGCAGCAGTCAGATTCCCACACAAAACTCCCAGAGAAAGGGCATCTCGGGAATTCTCAGATAAGACCACAGCTAATAAAGACAAGTTTCAAAACACAGTGTTTTAAGCACTTTTGCCATTGCTGTTGTATATTCTAAGAATATAAAGATACAGAAATATTAAAAAAAAAAAAAAAACGTATCAACACTGCCGTCAAGTCCATTCCAACTCATGGCAATCCTATAGGATGGAGTAGAACCGCCCCATAGAGTTTCCAAGGAGTGCCTGGTGGATTAGAACTGCCAACCTTTCGATTAGCAGTTGTAACACTTAACCACTAAACCACCAGGGTTTCCACAGAAATATTAAGCAACAGTTAAAATCTTATTTTGAAATATTTGCAAGATTCTACAAAGGTCTCTTAATATGTGCTTCACTCAGAGTCAACCAGTGGTAACATTTCATCATGTTCACTGTATCATTCTCAATCTATGTCAACCATGTGAAAGGAAATTGAGACATCATGCCCCTGGCCCCCAAATACTTCAATGCATATTTCCTAAGAACAAGGACCTTCTCTTACAATTTTCCAAGTAAGTAAGTGAAACATGATGATAGTGACACTATATAACATATAGCAACATCAAGACAAATGGGGAAAATATCGATATTGTCAAGGATTTCACTTTACTTGGATCCACAATGAATGCCCCTGGAAATGGCAGTCAGGAAATCAAATTATGTACTGCTTTGGGCAGACTGACTGCAAAGAAACTTTTTAAAGTGCTGAAAAGCAAAGATGTCACTTTGAAGACTAAGATGTGCCTGATTCAAGCCGTGATATTTTCAATCACCTTGTATGCATTTAAAAGCTAGACAGCAAATAAAGAAGACCAAAGAAGAATGGATGCCTTTGAATTATGGCATTGGCAAAGGATACTGAATATACCATTGACTGACAGAAGAATGAACAAATCTGTATCAGAAGAGGTTAAGCCAGAATACTCCTTAGAAGCCAGGAAGTCACATACTTTGGACATGTTACCAGGAGGGAACAGTCCCTTGAAAGAACATCACACTTGGTAAAGTAGAAGGTCAGGGAAAGAGAGGAAGAGCATCAATGAGCTGGAATGACCAGAGGCTGCAGCCATGGACTTGAGCATGACCAAAGTTCTGAGGATGGCCCGGGACCTGGCAGTGTTCAGTTGTGTTGCAGATGGGGTACCCAGGAGTGGGAAACAACTCGACGTCACCTAACAGCAACATACAACATATAGTCCATATTCAGATTTTGTCAGTTGTTCCAATAATGCCTTTTACAGCTGTTTTCCTTCTAATCTAGAACTCAACTCAGGGTTTTACCCATGAATTGAGTCACTGTACTTCTTTGGCCTCCTTTAATCTGGCACAGTTCTTTGTCTCTATCTCTTATAACACCAACATTTTATTTTTTATTGTGATTAGGTGATAGTTTACAACTCAAGCCAATCTACAATACAAAACTCAGTACACACACCTATGTGCAATTCTAGCTGCTCTCCCAACCCTTAGACAGCACACTGCTGCTTTCAACTCTATACATCCCATATTCATTCAGTCAACTCCTGTCCCCTCTTCTCCTGGCTCCCATCTAGTTCTGTAGAGGAGCTGCTCCACCCACCTCATGTCTTAAGATAGTCCCATACAATCTTTGTGTGAAGTGCTGTCTTCAGTACTGGTTTCAGCTCTGGGCTAGCAGCAAGTCCAGGGCCCTGTGCTAGGGACACCCTCCAGGATGTCAGAGCATCAAGTCTGGTCTTTTAATAAAATTCTAGACCTGCACCCCCATTTTTCTCCAGCTATGTCAGGGAGTCTTCATTGTGTTCTCTATCAAGGCAGTCCTTGATGGTGGCTGGGCACCATCTAGTTCTTCTGGTCTTATGTTGATGTAGTCCCTGGATTACATGGCCTCTTCTGTATCTTGGGCTCCTATTTTCCTCCTGTCTTTGATATCCCTTGTCCTTCTCTGTTCCAGGTGGATTGGGACTGATTGATGCTCCTTAGATGGCAACTTGCTAACCTTTAAGAGCCCAGATGCCACTCCAAAATAGAATGCAGAACATGTTCTTTAAAAAAAAAAAAAAAAGTTATGCCAATTGACCTAGATGCCTTTTGCAGGCATGGTCCCCAGCCCCCTAGCCCCTGCTACTCTGACTTTCTAAATGTTAGTTGTATTTAGGAAAGCTCTTAGCTCTCGGTATAGCCCAGCAGTGAGGATCTCTCTTCCACTATGTGCTGCTACTTCCACCACTTAACGCAATTCGTATCTAGTATCTCGTCCATGAATGCCTGTCTCCCTCCATCAAAGATGGTAACCATCACAGATTATTTTCTTCTGTGCCTAGTACTTTTCTTGAGACTTCACAATAGTGGTCTCATGCAGTATTTCGCCTTTTGTGACCCGCAGTTTCACTGGGTGTCACGTCTTCCAGATGACTCCGTATTACCAGATGTTTCGCAAGATCGCGGTCGTTCTTTATCACTGCATAGTATTCCACAGTTTAGTCATTCATCTGTTCACGGGCACCTAGGTTGATTCCATACAGGTTCCCCTTGCCCCCATGTGGTTTCCAATCTTAGATAAAAGGGCCTAAAGAAGATCATCTTTGGGGGGTCGAGGGGGTCTGCAGGATCTTCCAGTACTCACCCTTGAGCAAACAGCACTTTGCAGGTCACTCCCCTGCCCCCAAAGGCTCCTCCTCCTCCAGGTGGCCCCTCCCAGGCGGCTGCAGGAGCAGCAGCAGGAGGTGGAGGAAGTGACGCAGCGGAAGTGTCTCTGTCCCCCTTGCAGTGGGGGGAAGGAATCAAACCCCAAAGATGGCGGCGGTGGAGGAGCGGATGGCTGAGGAAGGAGGCTGCAGCCACGGCGACGGCGGCTCCTCTGCGGCCGCTGGCTCAGCCCAGCGACAGCCCCCGCCGCCCCCGCCGCAGCCCTCGCAGCCGGGGTCCCAGGCGCCCCCGGCCCCGGCGCTCGCCCCTGACCAGCTGCCTCCAAACAACACGCTTGTGGCGCTGCCCATCGTAGCCATCGAGAACATCCTGAGTTTTATGTCCTACGACGAGATTAGCCAGCTCCGCCTGGTGAGGCCCCTACCCCCGCGGGACCCCCGCCGCCCAGTCCCTTGGCAGACGGTCTGGGGAGGGGAGGAGAGGGGCGCGCCCTCCCAGGGGATGGAGCTCCCCCCGCGAAGCCTGGGGATGCCAGACCGCAGAGCGCGCCCCTGCCGCCCCAAACTCGCCCTGGGTGTCCGCCAGTGGGAGGGGGCTTCATCCCGAGGCCACCCATCCGTCGGGGCTGGAGCCAGCACCTGGGGGAACTTTGCTGGGGGTGGGGGCTCCGTGCAGCGGGACGTGGAGACCCAAGGGATCTCCTCCCGTGCCTTTTGTACCCCGCGCCGCAGCTCCCGGCCGGGTGGGGGAGAGCACTCAGAAGTGGGGGAACCGGCCCAGCCAAGCGTGGTTTGTGTTGCAACAATAACGTACTCATTGTTCCCGCAGCCTCCCAAGTTTCCTTGTTGCCGAAGGTCCGTTGGGGTGGTCGGTTCTCCCAAAACCGGGTCAGAGGCTTTTGCACCCGTTGGCATCAGTCTTGAACCCAGCGCTCTGCTGGCCTGGGAAAGAACCATTCTGGCCTCACCTCCCCCTGGATACTTTGTATCCTAATGTAGCAACTTGTCCCTTGACGTGTGTCTCTGCCTGCTGTTATTCCTGTCTTTTGCAGTTCATCCTGTAACCACTGATTGACACACACACTTCCTCCTTTAGGATAGGTTTTAATACCTTAAAACCACGGTAGTTCAGTACCTGATTTTTTATAAATAACGAATTGAGTATTGGGATTGTACTTCACACCCGAGATTTGACTGTAGGTTCAGATGCCTGCGTTCCATCAGGTATTTTGCCCTCTGGCAGTGACTCTTGTCTTTAAGTGGCTAAGGAGATTGAAGGAGGTGGACATTTTGAAGTGACTGCAAACCGCTTCTGTGGTTGGGATTGTTTTTAAGAGGACAAAGCCATATATCTGGTGTGCGGTGTCGTGGTGTCTTATTAATCAGCATGCCATATTTTAGGCTTAGATTTCGCGTCTACGATGGATTTGAATTGCATTTTTAAAAGGAAATCATGCTTTAAAAAAAGAGAGAAAGCTTATAAATATTAATTCAAACTGATGGCCAATTTGTTCTAGTCAACACAGCAGTTCAACCATTCCAGTCTGCAGGATGGAAAATTTTTCCATTGAAAAGTGACATTTCGGTCTTGATTGGCCCTGAATTTTCTGTAACATTTCATGTCAGAATTTCCTGGAGGATTTTAAATATACTTTCTGATTTTTCCAAAGAATAGTCTTTCATCAAGATTCATGCTCTGCCTCCTGGTGTCAGGAAATCAGTTATAACATTTGATTGAATCGAACCATTCAGCTAGACAATGGCTTTGTAGAGCTTGAAATGTTCACAGTCTTGTTTTCTAAGTGCTGAGGAAAACTGGGGTTTCTTGTTAGTTTCTTAGCCATTTTATTTTTAAAAATGAAGAACATTTTTAAAGGGGAGAATACCAGCCTACCTAGGAACACTGAAGAACATATCCCATGATTAATAATGACATCTCCTTCAAGTGAGACAGTCAGCTGTAGTCGTAGTTGTCAAGTGGCCCTCTGTCTTGCCTTTTAAGGGTGCAAATTTGTCATTGTGAAGGAAGATTTTACCTAAGGAGTCCCTTCCTTAACAGCCCCTCAGGAAAAAAAATCTGTAGCCAGTTTTATGCCTGCAAAGATGCGTTTTCATATCATTCCTTTTTTTTTTTTTTTTTGGCTTAAGATTAATGGGTAATTCTTAAACTATTTAATTTATCTTTTGTGGGAATTTGGAAATGTCTTTAGTTTTAAATTCATTGATGGGGTATCAGAAGGCCCAAGTTCAGGTAATGTTAAAAGGAATATGTCCCTTTCTTACCACTAGATGTCAGCATTAATTTAATAATGATCGTTTAATGAAATTGACAATTCTAGAGACAGCGTCTGGTAGATAGATGCTTTACGTGCCTTTCCAATTTAAGTGGCCATTTATTCCTAAAGACTCGCGTGCCCCGCAAAACAGAAACATTTGCCTGTCTGGTGTAAAAATGTGTTCCTCCTGTTAGAGTTATTTTTGATGGTATTCTTGGAAGGGAGTGATGTTAATTAAGAACAGAATTAATTTTCATAAAACTAAATAAAATGTGAGTTATTTGATGGCTGATGAGCTAGGTGATGTATTATTCAGGTGTTTATTTTGTCTGTCTTTCCAGTTGACTTGTCTTTTTGGAACCTCAATCATAATTGCTGTTAGCTCTCAAACTAGCAGATATATACACAGATGCATGTAACTTACTACTCTCTGTTTTTTTGAAAAGACTTGGTTTTAGTTGCTAAATGGAATTTTTGATTTGTCATTTGAGTTGATGATGGTTTCTGCTTCCGGTTACCATGAATAATTGAAATTTGACTTTCCAGTCCAGTAATTTCCAAGACACTCTCTGAATTCCTTATGAAATCGGATTTTTTTTTTTTCCTACCACTGACCATAGCTCTAAAAACATGCCTAGAGCCTGGAAATCCTGGTTACACAGAGATAGGACCTTAAATAATTAACTCCCCGATGCATTTAAAATTATTTGGCTGAGTGTGACTTTTGACGTGAAAGAACATGTACTTTGAGCTGTTTTTTCCAGTAAAAGTGACAAACTTGTGCTGATGCAGCATTAGTATGTCACCTGGGCCCCCTCGCCTGGTGTGTGAGACTTTAAAACAAGTGGCAAAGGTGAAGAAGTAAGACCTTCCAGCTTTGGCTCCACAGTGCCACATGCTTAGCTACTGGAAAAGAAGTTTGAAAGAGTTTGGAAAAGATATTTCAGAGAGTTCCTCCCGTATCATTTACCTCTGTTTCAAGTGGAACACCTGCTATTCAGTTAGTGGAGTCTTACTGGTGGTTCAGGATATGCATTGACCAAAAGTCGATTCAGAACACTGGCTTATTACCTGGAAAGAAATGTGTACTTCCTTTCACACCTTTTAGATGTGAGAAAAGTTCAGTTCTAGTAAAGGCCAGTTGGTAGGAAACAGGAAAGAAGGTGGATGAGGAGTCTTTACTTAAGTAGGCAGGCTGTCTTTGTCCTTTCTTTTGCTTTATGCCAGCTATTCTCAGATTTTTTATCTCGGGGTCCCTGTACACTCCTGGGCATTATTGAAGACCCTGAGAGCTAACCTTGGGAAATGGTAGGTTACGTAGCACGCGTTCCACTGGCTGTCAGACCTATGACATCATCATGCGTCCTGTTGCCTCTGGAAAAACCACCCTGTACTTAAGAGAGGATGAGAGTGAAGAAGGTAGATGACATCTTAGAATTCTAAAAATAGTTTGGCCTCGCAGATACCCCGCCACCCTAGGAGGGTATGAGGACTCCAGAGGCCCTCAGCCCCCACTTTGAGACCTGTTGCTCTGTGTTTGTGTGTTTGTTTTTATTTTTGAGTATTTTTCTCCCACCATCATTTCACTGGCCAGATTTTATGAACAGGTAAGAAATTTGAGCATCTTGGGAACAGTTCCTCCTCCTATTAATTCTGCCCTGGCAAAGTGGAGGATGGGTTCAGTCAGTGACCTCGCATGGCCCTGTCACTGAGAGATGACATTCCCCTTTTCCTTGAGCACTCTTGCAGTGCCCCAAGGCAAAAGGCACAGAGAAATATGAGAGGCCAATCAGGAGGGTTTCATCAGAGAAAGCTTTTAAAGACAAAAAGTTTTATTCAGTCAGTAAAAAGAGAAAAACATTCTGAGCAGAAAAACCAACATATAAAGCAGGACGTTATTGGAAAAGGATGACTTAAAGGAGTTATAATGAGTTTGAAACTGGATTCGTGAAGTTTTAGATAACCTAGATTAGAAGTGGGTATCTTCCCTCACCCCAGCTGTTTGATTGCAAAACCATTTACTGTCCTGTTGATTGTGACTCATGGTCACCCCACATGTGTCAGAGCAGAACTGTGTTCCACATGAGGACTGCCAGTTAGGTTCACGAGCTCATCCTAGAAAAAGTGCTGCACACCTCATTGCTGGACATCACTACGGTCACCTTCAGAGTCCTCCCCTTGAGAAGCTATGCTCTGATGCCAGCACCTAGACCACCCTTCAGAGCAGTTTTGGAACTCTTTCTGGAATGGCCACCAGAGCTGTCATCACATTCCTCTTGATGTTCTGAATGTCATCCAGATGCCTGCCTTTCAATATTTCCTTTATCTTCAGCTAAAGAAAAAAGCCACTGAGGCCAGATCAGGTGAGTAAGGAGGGTGTTCCTTCCAATACAACCGTTTGTTTACCAGCTAAAAACTCCCTCACAGGCAACTATACAGTTAAGTTCACGAACTTGCCGTGGTGCCACCGTGCTGAATGGCCGTTCCAGAGAGAGTTCCAAAATGGCTCTGCAGGGTAGGCTAGGTGCTGGTGTCGGCGCAGAGCTTCCCGAAGGAGCACTTTGAAGGCAACTGTAGCAGGGTGGAGCAAAGAGGTACATAGCACTTAGAACAGCTGAGTATGCGGACTTCATGGTCGGACCTCATATTTTAGGTTCCATGAGGGTGGCGACATTCCTGTCCGCCACGACTCCCAGAGGCCTTGCACAATCTGGGATACAGAACATTGCTGCTGTTGGGTGCTGTCGAGTTGTTTGTAACTCATGGTGATCCCGTATGACACAGCAGAGCTGCTCCACAGAGTTTTCTAGGCTGAAATCTTTACGGAAGCAGATCACTAGATCTTTTTGCCATGGGGCCGCCAGGCAGGCATGAACCGCCAACTTTTGGTTAGCCACTGAGCGCTTCACTACTCGGCGTCTGGTGAAAGAGTATAATGGTCCTGATCCGTCATTGGGAAACAAAGGTTTTCTATATAAATTTGATAGTACTGCAGATATATAGTTAATGTTTACTTCCCACAGAGGAGATTAGAAAATAAAATTGTAAGGTTTGGGCATCACCTCAGAATATTTTAACAAAGTTTCATAAGACAATTTTTTTTTTTTTTTTGGTGATTAAGTGAAAGTATGCAGTCTGAGTTAAATCTGCATGCCTGCCTATCTGCAGCTCCTTCTGCTCTCCTTGCCTGGTGACAGCACACTCCTCCTTTTTGTTCTATATATGTTGTGTCCACTTAGCAATCTCCTGTCGCTTGCTGTCTACCCCCTCCTCTCCCTCTAGTAAGAGGCCAGTAGGACAGCATCCCGTAGATGCATAGGACTATAAAGTGCACACACCATATGATCACATTCACAAGACAATTTTAGGAAACAGGACGGCTGAAGAAGAATAAACTCCGACTAGAATGAAAACAGATATGGTGAGTGGACAAAACCAACATCAAACCTGTTGCTGTCGAGTGGATTTTGACTCACAGTGACCTGTGTTTTTCAGAGAACTGTTCCATAGGGTTTTCTTGGCTGTGACTTTTATGGAAACAGATTGCCAGGCATTTGTCCCACAGTACTGCTGGGGGCTTCAGAACAACAACCCTTAGCCTACAAGTGGGACACAAGCCATCCCACCCCCTCCGGGCCTCAAGCCAGTTGCTGCTTGGTTGATTCTGATGCAGAGAGACCCCCCCCCCCATGTTTCAGAGTAGAACTGTGCTCTGCGGGGTTCTGATGGCTTCAGAACCGTCTGAAAGCAGATCACTAAGACTTTCTTCCGCGGAGCCCCTGGGTGGATTTGAATCACCAGCCTTTCAGTTAGTAGCTCAGTGTGTAACTGTTTACAGAAGATAGGGGCTGTATCTGATCTGCAGTTAGCCTGTAACTGATCAACAGTGGCCACATCCAGGAGTGCTTCAACGCTCCTTTGGTGGCATAGTGGTTAAGTGCTACAGCTGCTAACCAAAAGGTCAGCAGTTCAAATCTACAGGGCGCTCCTTGAAAACTCTATGGGGCAGTTCTACCTTGTCATATAGGTCTCTATGAATTGGAATCGACCTGACAGCACTCGGTTTGTTGGGGGTTTTTTGTTTTGGCTTGGTTTAGTTTTTGTCTTTGTTTTCAGTTAGAAGGCCAGGACTTCGCCTGCAGTTGGCAGCAGGCAGGGACTGTTTCTGATCAGCTCTTACTACGTGACTGATGAAGAGAAGCCACATCCACCTTCCTGGCTCTCCCTTGATGATCAATACCCACCTCCTGGATGGGCAAGGATGGGGGACCGGGGCAGAGGGCAGATGATAAAAAGAAACTCACCGAGAAGGCTTTTCTGTTTGGTTTCTGGGTACTTTAGAGGGGCCCAGGGGGCAGCCTTGTCTTCTTCATTATTTTGTGCAGGCTGAGAGTGACATTAATTTGTATTTTCTTTTCAAGTAGATCTCTAGGAAAAGGGTATCCAGAGAAAGGTGCCTGTGATTTATTTATTTTGTAATTCTACCTGCAGATAATTCATTATATAATAATACAGTCATGAACTTAAGCAGTCAATACTAGGAAAAGAGAATTCCTTGTAAGAGATTAGAGTTTTCTCGTGAAAGAGGTGCAGCTTCTATCTGCATTTTTGCATGTGAGGGAAATGAACATGGGGTCAGAAAAGAAGCAAAAAAAGAATCAGGAGGAGAGCCAAAATGGTATGGCTCAGTCATTGTGCATTTTTTAAATGACTTTTATCACCAGCTGCAAGCCTTTTGCTACACTCCTTTATCTGCTGTTTCCTATACACATTTATACGACTGATCATTTGAAAATACAATGCTAATATAATGACATTTTGTCTCTAAATACTTTTTTAATGTAACCGACTTTTATCTCATAACCATAATATCATTTCGAAAGGATTTGATACTGACATACTTAGATTTCTGAATTGTCTCCAAAACATTGTATTTTTAAACTTTTTTTGGTGGGGGGAAGGTCCTGGATCTGACACAAGATTGTCCGTTGCTTTTGTCTCCTTTAATCTAGGACACTCCCCCAGCTGTTTTATATCCTTTCGTGTGATCTTTTTTTTTTTTTATGGGCCAGATGGCCTGTAAAAATGTTTTGTTTGATTGTTTCCTCATGAATCACGTCAGGTTTTTGAACTCTTTGTGAGAATTACAAGATCTTGGTTCATTTCCATCTCTTGTGACTTTCAGCAGTGCAGTGAGAATAGAATCCTGGTAAATGCCCTTAAAGTGCCATGTGCCCTCCAGAATCCTGCTGTCTCAATTGGTGCCAGCGGTATCTGCAGCAGTAGAGACCAATCAGTTGAGAATAACTATGATCTTACTTCAGTCTGTATAGCGGCAATCAACAAGTTAAAAGAAAAAAGGAGGACATTTTTGTTTTAAGTAAATTTTATTGTGATTTAAGTGCAAGTTTATAATCCATATCAATTTGCCTTAAGTAACACCTGGAGCTCACACACCTTTCTACTCTAACTGCTCTACCCTACCCCTGTCCCCTCCCCCGACAGTGCACTCCCCCCTTTTCATCCAGAACGTCGATTCCATGCCCATTTGATCAAAACCTGTCCCCCTCATCCTGGCATCTCACCTCCAGCAGTGAGCTTCTCAAGGTTGGTTCATCACGAGCACAACTCCATGTGTTACGCAGTCCACCTCAGTCTTTGTCTGGGCACTTGGCTTTGGTGCTGGATGAGGGTTTCAGGTCAATAGAGAGTCAGGGGGCCACATACCCAGGGGACCCTCCAGACCAACAGGCCATCAGGTGTGATCATTTGGTAGAATTCTAGTCCTGCACTCTTGTGTTTCCCCAAGACCTGGCTCTTAATCTTGCTTTTGTCATTGAATAGCTGAATAATTTCTCTAGATCTCAGGTTTCTTACTGTAAGACAAAAGGATCAGTTCTGGCATCTTTAAGTTCCTTTTAGTTCAGGTGTTTGATAAGCAGCCTAATCTTGATAAAAGCTTCTAAATTATATGGAGGAAAACATTAAATGTTCCTTTGAGAACTGTAGCTTACCAAATGAATACATTTAAAAACATTGAGTGCCATTACAATATTTCCTTCACTCTAAAATATAAATATTATCCTATTTTAACATTTTTTAAAATCAGAATGCATATTGGTCAACATGTATGTGTACTATTACAGCAATACTTTTTTTTTGAGAGGTTTTTATTATTATTATTATTAAATTGATGGGGTGTCTGAAAGTCCCTGCAGCATTTTAAACAAGATCAGAGTCCAGCATACTATATTTTCAAGGCATCTGAGAAAACAGTGCTGCCAATTATGGTTGTAACAGAGCATCTCATGATGATGAGACCACTCTGCTGTTAGAAATGTTCAAGTACGAACAAATGCACATCTTAGAATCAAAGACTAGATTTAAAGAGAAAATTGTGGGTTTCAGAGATTTATGACCTTTGTGTCTTGCTTTGGTAAGAAGGACTGTGGTGGCATAACAAATCTAAATAGGTTTCTAAGCAAATACAGGTAGAGGGAAGAACTCGTTACTTTTGACCATAACCAAACCCACTGCCACTGGGGGGATGCTGACTCACAGTGACCCTATAGGACAGGGGAGAAATGCCCCATAGAGTTTCCAAGGAGCACCTGGTAGATTTGAACTGCCGACCTTTGGGCCAACAGACACAGCTGTTGACAACTACGCCACCAGGGTCTCCAAACCACCCTGAGCCAGAGCTAAATGTCTTCACTGTGGGCTGACCTATTCCATTACTTCCGTTTTGTTTTCAGAGTGCGCCCTTTTTTCATCCCTTCAAGCACTGATAGCCTTGGACAGTAGTCATCTGATTCATTATGTGTTAGGCTCCAGATTTTTATTTCATTCCCTTGGGGAAATAGCCAAGTTAGTAGGACTTTTATCTTGTTTTAATAACCAGGGAGACAAAATACCATGCCTTGAGAAGTCTTGGGAGATGATTAAAATAACCCTTGATTTAGAGCTCTGCTCTAAATAAGATCATCTTTGCTGGACAGGTCACCATACGTGTCGACCATTCGCATTCCGCTGCTTGCCTGGGGGAAAACGTCTACAGTTTCTGTTTTCCCAGAGGTCACTGTCCTTCCTTTTCAATCCTTAACAAGAGATGTATGTGTGTCCTTGCGTCACAATTGCCAGTCCGCCAGTGCGTACCAGACGTTCGGGAAAGGAAGAGTGCCACGTTAAACACCCTTCCTGCGCTACAGTATTGATTTCTTAAAATCTTTTTTCACTTTGTCTTTTGTGGTGCTATTTTTATGTCTTTGTGACTTTTTTTAACCACCTTTCAACTATTAAATGTTAATTGAGGCTCCATTTATAAGCCTTTGTTCTCGTATCTTCATACACAGTTCATCCACAGTGATCTCAGCCATCTCCAGGGGAAGGTTCTACAGCCACATCCCTTAGTACTAATGTGACAATCACTTTTAGAAAAGAACCAACCCACTATCCTAAAACCAAATCTTTCCAGCTAAGTGGTTGTCTACAAGTCGTTTCTCCTGACCACCAGATTCCCCCTGCTCAAAACAGGGAAGTCCTGACCCCTCTCCTGTCTGCCCACATATTCATCCTGTCTGCAGATGTAGTTTACGTAGTACCAAAAAAACAAACACACCGCCATCGAGTCCATTCCAACTTACAGCAACCCTCATAGACCCTAGAACTGCCCCAGAGAGTTCCAAAGGAGCATCTGGCGGATTTGAACTGCCATCTTTCTGGTTAGCAACCATGGCACTCAACCATCATACCACCAGGGTTTCCCAAAACCATACCCATGGCCTGGTGTTGTTTATTCCAGGCTCTCTGCCTCCGCATGTCATCACCTCCCATTGAGAGTCCCTGTCCTCCTTTCAAAATCCCTATGTCAGGGGAATGAAATCTTGCTTGATTTGATCTTATCCAGTTATTTATTCGGGTCCCTGGGTGGTGCAAATGGTGTGCTTTCAGCTGCAAACCTACGGGCTGGTGGCTCAAATCCACATACCAGCACCTTGGAAGAAAGGTCGGACGGGTCAGCTTCCATAAAAATCGAAGCCAAGAAACCCCGGTGGAGTGGCCCTACTCCATGCGGAGTCACCGTGAGTCGGAAACAACTTGATAGCAATGGGCTGAGTGGGTTTTTGTTTTGTGGTGGTTTTATTCACACGGCCATCTCAAGTCCATACTTCCATCAGGTCACTGCTCAAGTCTGGATTTGAGTTTCTAGGTTAATAAAAGTGGTCAGCTAGATTCAGTGGAGTAAAGTTCTTGTATAATAAAATAATTTAGACAGGTTTCCATGGAAGTTATTGATAGTAGTAGTCAACCTTAATTTTTTTTCTTTGTAAATACATGGCTGCCAAAAATTTGCATTGTCTCCGTAATTGTCAGTGAAGTCAAGTCATAGAGTCTCGACAGACAGAAAGCATCTTTCTGTAAGATTCTGGAAGAGAGGGGGTGCCTTGGGTTTCCCCCCTTAATTAGCTATACATATTGATAAAAACAAAACAAAAGCATTACTGTTGATTCAAACACATGGAAACCCTATAAGGGCAGACAGCTGCCCCGTACCATTTCCAAGGAGCAGCTGATGGATTCACACTGCCATCGTTTTCATGTGCAGCTCCTAACCACTAGGCCAGTAAGACTCCAGGTGATTTAAAAGGTCAAATAGTTTTAACAACAAAAATAGAGTTTTTATAGTCTCAAATTCTTAATTGTGGAGGCAGCCACTTTCAGATCTTTTGGGTTGTTTTGTTCTCTTTTGTCTTTTTTTATTATCTATCTGTTGGCTTTCTAGTACAAAAGGTGAGAATTCAGTCTTTTTTCAGTTGACTGCACACTCATCCCACAAAGGCACTTTTCCCTCCCTCCATAATACAGGATAAACCAAACCAAACCCACTGCCATGTAGTTGATTCTGACTCAGAGAGACCCTATAGGACAAAGTAGAACTGCCCCAGAGAGTTTCCAAGGAGCACCTCGTAGATTTGAACTGCTGATCTTTTGGTTAGCAGATGGAGCACTTAACCGTTACACCACCAGGGTTTGCCAGTGATACAGGAAAGAGTTTCCTTTTTCTTCACATCAGATTAAATACTGGACATTCTAGAAATGTGGTTCTTCAGCGCTGGGACCTGGTTCTCAGATGTGGTCTGAGAATGCTGGGGGTCCCGAGACCCTCAGTGGTTTATGAGATGTTAAATATTTTCATACAGTACTCAGATGTTTTTGCCTTTGTCAGTTTTTCACATGCATACAGTGGAGTTTTCTAGAGGCTATGTGACATATGATGACATTGCCATACTGAAAGCTAATGGAATATATGCTGATGTATTCTTGTTTTCTAGAATTTTTTTCTAGAATTTTCTAAGGTGATAATGACTTAGCAAATTGAATGCAGAAGCAGATATTAAAATTCATCTGTCTTCTCATCAAAGAGACTTGCAAAGAATGTAAAATAATGCCACTTGTTAAAATATTTTGTGTTGGAAAAGAGGTCTTTTTTCATTTTAAAAAGTTATTTATGTTGGTATGTATTGAGTTTATTGGTATATTTTTTGCAGTAGACACTGAGCAGATGTAGATAACTGATTTAGTTTAGTTAAAAATAGTACCTCCCACATTTTAAAATATCACTTCACAGATGTTGCTCTTAGTATCAAAACTTAGAATTTATGATACTTGAATTTATTTTTCCTTAGTATCTTCAATTTGACATGCTTTGGTTTAGAATGAAACCCTGGTGGTGTAGTGGTTCAGTGCTACAGCTGCTAACGAGAAGGTCAGCAGTTCAAATCCTCCAAACACTCCTTGGAAACTCTGCAGAGCAGTTCTACTCTATAGGGTGGCTATAGTCGGAGTCTCAGCGGTAATGGGTTTTCTTTGTTTGCTTATTTAGAAAGTGTCTGGTATTTAATATTATAATATTAGAACCTTCATTAGCTTTAATCTACTATGCCAGAATTTCTGGCACTATATTCTCAGGAGAAAGCAAACTTACTTTAAGAGTGTCATCAGCATTTCAGCAAATACTTGTCAAGCATTTGTGTGTGAGTGTGAGCGAGAAAGGGACATTCAACAGACTTGACCTTGATGTAGCTTCACCTTAGCGCCTGGTGCTCTTGGCATCCACACTGGCATACATGAGCGCTACGCTGCAGGTCCATGGCTGAGTCACTGCAGGATGCTCCGGGATCAGAAACATGGATTTTGTGCAGTGTACTTAGCTAAGAAAGAAGCTAGAATAGCTTAGAAGTACGAGGACTGCCACGTAAGTTTGCAAACTCATTCTAGAAACAATGCCACACACCTCAGTGCCAAGCATCACTGTGGTCACCTTTGAAGTCCTCCCCTTGGGAAGCTATGCACTGATGCCAGCGCCTAGTCCACCCTTCAAAGAAATTTTGGAACTCTTTCTGGAATAGCCAATCAGACCTGCTGTCGTATTACTCTTGATGTCCTGAATGTCATCAAAATGACTTCCTTTCAGTATTTCCTTTATCTTCAGGTTGAGAAAAAAATCACCGGGGGCCAGATCAGGTGAGTAGAGAGGGTGTTCCAATACGGTTACTTGTTTACTGGCTAAATACTCCTTCACAGACAAATTGTACAATTAAGTTCGCAAACTTGCCACCATGCCACCATGTCCAGGCATAGCTTCCCTAGGGGAGGACTTCCAAGGTGACCATTCCTCCTGCACCTGTCCCCCTCTGCCTTCTCATCTTGCCTCGGGAGAGGAGCTGCACCTTTAGTCTCATGTGTCTACTTGAACCAAGAAGCACACTGTTCACAGGTATTATTTTATGTTTTATGGTCCAGTCTAATCTTTGTCTGAAGACTCGACTTCAGAAATGATTTTCGTTCTGGGTTAACAGTGTGTGTGGGGCTCCCTGTCTTCTGAGGTTCCTTTAGTCTCGCAGGGGTTTGTATGTGAATCTGAGTTCTATACCAGACGTTTCTCCTGGTCTGCCAGGGACTCTCAGCTGTGTTCCCTGTTAGGGTGGTCATTGGTGGTAGCCAGGTACCATCTAGTTCTTCTGGTCACAGGCTGAGGGAGTCTCTGGTTTATGTGGCCCTTTTGTCCTTTGCTGGAAACCCCAGTGGTGCAGTGGTTAAGAGCTGTGGCTGCTGACAGTGAAGATCAACAGTTCGAATCAACCAGCTACTCCTTAGAAATCCAGTGGGGCAGTTCTGCTCTGACCTGTAGGATCACTGTGAGTCGGAATCAACCAAATCACAATGGATTGGTTTGGGTTTGGGTTTGGGTTTTGTCTCTGGGGCTAATGTTTTCCTTGTGTCTTTGGTGTTCTTCACTCTCCTTCACTCCATGTGGGTTGGGACCAATTGATACACCTTAGGTGGCTACTCACAAGCTTTTAAGACCCCAGATGCCACTCACCAAAGTGGGATGAAGGATATTTTCTTAATAAACTTTGGTATGGCAGTTGACCTAGATGTGTCCTGAAACCATGGTCCCCGGACTCCTGCCCTTACTACTCTGCCTCTTGAAGTGTTTGGTGGTTGTATTCAGGAAGCATCTTAGCTTTCGGTGTAGTCCAGCTGTGCTGACTCCCCTGTATTGTGTGTGGTGCTTCCTTTCACCAAAGGCAAGTCTTGTACTGAATTCCCATCTCCCTCCATTGTAACCATCAACAGTGTTTAACTATCATCTGTGTTTAAACCTTTTCTTGAGTTCTTAGAATAATGGTCTCATACTGTATTTGTCCTTTCGCAACTAATTTTACTCAGCTCGGTGCCTTCCAGATTCATTCTTGTTGTGAGAACATGTTTTGTGGTTTCATCATCATTCTTCATGGTTGAGTAGTATTCCACTGCGTGAATATACCACAGTTTGTCCATTCACCGTTGATGGGCACCTAGGGCTCCATTTTTTTGCTATTGTGAACAGTGCTGTGGTGAACATACATTCGTGTGACAACTCATTTCTCTAGGATATAGTCCAAGGAGCGGGATTTCTGGATCACACGGTGCTATTTTTAGCTTTTTAAGGAACTGCCAAATCAATTTCCAAAGTGATTGTACCATTTTACATTCCCTCCTGCAGCATGTAAGTGTCCAGTCTCTCTCAGCCTCTCCAACGTTAAGTATTTCGTGTTTTTTGGATTAATGCTAGCATAAAAGGAAATTTTTGTTTCAGACCTTCAGACCCTTCAAGTGTGTTCTTCTGTTGCTCTTCAGCACTACAACCTCTGACCACAGTAGTATAGACAAGCCAAGTGCCGTCGAGTCAGATCCAACTCATAAACACTTTCAAGTACCTGAAGGAAATGGTAATATCATATGTAGACAGAAGAGTGATTTCCTAATGCGATGTTGCATTAGAGAATCGTTCCCACTGATTGAGGTTCAAACAGCAATCTGGGGGACGAGACTGGCATAGAGAGCTCTCAGCGAGCAGGCGTGAGTCTACGTTAATTGTCTATTATCAATTTGATTATCAGTTTTTTTATTCTTTCTTATCTCTCCCCATAGGTTTGTAAGAGAATGGACTTGGTTTGCCAGAGAATGTTGAATCAGGGATTTCTGAAAGTGGAGAGGTACCATAACCTATGTCAGAAACAAGTCAAAGCACAACTCCCAAGGTACGTCCTGGCTAGCAGTGGCAGTCCTTCACAGTTGGGAGTTTCATTTCTTTCTTGATTGTTACAAATTTTAGTCAAGGTTACATGTGTGAGGTGATCGCAGACCCCTTGCCACTGACTGTCTCCCATCTCACAGGGACCCTAGAAGACGGGGTAGAACTGCTCCATAGGATTTTGCGGCTGTGATCCTCATGGAAGCAGACTACCACATCTCTGTCCCACAGAGTGATGGGTAGGTTTCAACCTACGACCTCATAGTGTTAGCAGCTGGGCGCTTAACCACTGTGCCACCAGGGCTGTGAGGTGATAAGCCACCTAAAAAAAATAAAAAGCAATTTGACCTGTGGTCTTGGTTCCTGAGAACCAGACCACATCTGAGGCTAATGAGCCGGGGCTGACCAGCCCAAGAGGGGCCATCCAGAGGCTCAGTGGTGGCTAAGCTTTGGGAGGCCCGATGTCACCTCTCATGGCCAGGGGGGAAGCCAGCAAGGACGTGGAGCCCCTGGGCACAACAGAAGAGCTCTTGGTAGGTGTCCATGCACACAAGAAGATACTGTGTTCCTCTGGGGACATGGAAGCTCCATGCTGAGGACCGTCCCAGACCTTGTCCTGCGTGTCTCTTCATTTATATTGTTTGCTTGCAATAAATCTGTATGTATGGCCAACACTCCATGAATAGTTTGAGTCACTCCAGCAAATTCTCGAACCCAATGGGGCCGTGAGAGCTAGCAGTGGCTGGCATCTGCCTGCTGGGCAGTCTGAAGGACTATCTTTTTAACCTGTGGGCTCTGTCCCAGCTCCAGGTGGCTGGAGTCAGAGAAATCCTGCATGGACAGCTGGCCTGAGACAAGGTGTCCTTCTAGCTGGTGAGCACAGACCCAGCTCCCAGTGCCTAGAGCTGGAGAGAGAGTGCCACTCAGGCAGCTGGCAGCAAGGACTGAGGAGTGGCACATTCTGGGGAATGGATTCATGCTGGGCCGTAGCAGGCATGTGACAAAGCTGTGATTCACCCACCCTGCCCCTTGGTTAGGGCAACATACTGCATGAGTTTCAAGTTTTTGTAGCAAAGAATACACAGACCACAGTCATCTTTACCATGGTGTGCCTGCTTCTATTCAGCATTGCACTGGAAGTGCTAGCCAGGGAAATCAGGCAAGAAAATAAAGAAAAAGGCATCCACACTGGAGTGGAAGAAGTAATACTACATTTACAGATGACATTATGTGTATCAAAGATCCTAAGAAATCCATTAATTCATTATTAACCAGTGAGTTCAGAAAGGATACAGAATATACAGACATTGTATTCCTATACACTCCCAGTGGACAACCTGAAAATTAAAGAACACAGTTCTATTTACAGTAGGATCATAAAGAATAAAATCCTTAGGAGCAAAATGTAATCAAAGAAGTGGGAGATCTGTATACTGGAAACGACAAAATATCATTGAAAGTAAGTAAACCAAATAAGTGGAAAGACATCCATGTTGGGCTCTATGTGTGTGTGCGTGTGTGTGTGTGTGCGCGCGCGTGCACTTGTGACACCTGTGAGAGCCAGAATTGGACAGAACTGCCTTGCTTCTCCGGGTCTCTCAAGTTTTCTGCCTTTGACAGTGTGCAGTCACTGCTTTTCTCTCTTTATGTAGAAAATACTTGCATTTTCCTTCTCAGACAGGTTTCTGCTTTACCCAGACTGCAGCTTTCACAGGTTTTACTGTCTGTCGATGTGTCTGTGTGTCTGTGTGTGTACACACATGTGGAACCCTAGTGGCGCAGTGGTTAAGTGCTACATCTGCTAACCAAAAGATCAGCATGTCCTCCAGGTACTCCTTGGAGACCCTATGGGGCAGCTGCACTCTGTCCCCTGGGGTCACTATGGGTCAGCATCAACTCAACAGCAAGAGTATGTATACACACAGAGAGAAAGACATTTAGTTGAAGGGATTGGTTCACTCAGTTGTGGAGCTGGCATGCCTAAAGTCTGGATCTTGGGCCTTGGCTGGAAACTGGTGCTGGCTCATGGATTGGGGATGCTGGCAAGTCAAAATCTGTGAGTTAGGCAGTAGGCTGCAGACTTCTGCCAAAGATCCACATGTCAGGCAATGGGAAGACAAATTGGACTTCATCAAAGTTAAAAGTTCTGTGTTTCTAAGGACACTGCCACAGATTGAATTGTGTCCCCCCTAAGATGTGTGTATCAGTTTGGCTGGGCCATGACTTCCTACACTGTGGGGTGTTCCCACATGCTGAAAAGCCTACCTCTGTGGTGTTAACGAGAGAGGATGGGTGGCGGTTGTGTGGGTGAGACAGTGTTGGACCTTGACACAATATCTTGGGGTGTAAAGATGGAAGCAAGCTGAGAGTTGGGGACCACACCATTGGGAAAGAAGTAATGCCAGGAGCAGCGTGTGTCTTTTGGACCTGGGTGCCCTGTGTCTCAGAAGCTCCCAGTCCAGGGGAAGAGTGACAGCAAGGACCTTCCTCTAAAGCCAGAAAGGAAAGCCTGCTCCTGGAGCTTATGCCCTGAATTGGGACTTTTAGCTTAGTTTCCTGTGAGAAAATAAATTTCTCTTTGTTAAAGCTGTCCACTAGCAGAAGTTCTGTTATTGCAGCACTAGACAGCTAAGACAGACACCATCAAGAAAGTGAAAAGACAGCCCACAGAAGATGTTGACCCACAATATTTAAGAACTCAGCAATAAAAAGAGCTAATTTAAAAATGTGTAAAGGATATGAATAAGCATTTCTCCAAAGAAGATGTACAAATGACCAATAAACAGAAGGAAGATGTTCAACATCATTGGTTATTAGGGAAATGTTAATCAAAACCACAATGCAATATGACTTTACACTCCTTAGGATGGCTAAGATAAAAAAGACACTAACAGTTGAGGAAGAGGTAGAGAGACTGGAACTCCTGGATCACTGGTGGGGTTGTAAAGTGGCGCAGCTGGTTTGCAAGGCAATTTGGCAGTTCCTCGGAAAGTCAAAACTAGAGTTACCATGTGACTCAACTGCTTCATTGCTGGGTGTGCATCCATGACAAATGAAAATAATACATCCACACAAAAATTTGCATATGAGTGTTCCTGGTACATAATTCATAATAGTCAAAAAGTGGAAACAGCCCAGGTGCTCATCAGCTGATGAATGGACAGAATGTACATCTCTGGAGTGGAATGTTGTTGATGAAACAGTAAGGTTGAAATGCTGATGGATACTTAGCATGAGTGAACCTTCAAAACGGCACAGAAGGCTAAGTACTGTGTGATTCCATGTCTATAAAACTACCCAGAATAGGCAAATCCATAGAAACAGGTTAGTGGTTGCCAGGGGCTGCTGGTGGGTACCTTTTGAGGATGATAAACATGTTCTGAAATTGGGTAGTGATAATGGCTATACAACTATGAGCAACTAAAAGCGCCGAAAGGCTATACTTTAAAAGGTTGAATTTTATCATGTGATATAAATGATATCTCAGTAAAGCTGTTTAAAAAAATATAAAAGTGCTGATTTTATGAGAAAGAACATAGTCTCTTGTCATACACGTGTCCATGTGTCTTTCATCTGTCTCTTATTTCAAACTTTAATAGCCATTAGACGTGACAGAAGACAAAACCAACAGATGAACCAAAAGAAGCCTAGTTTTTTAAAAATAAATTATTTTCCAAATGTTAGATTGGTCCTTGGCAAGGATGTCTAGGTGTAGTGATTCATTCATCATGAGACTGTGGCTCAGCTATAGAGCTCAAGTTAACACCCAAGAGTTACGCTGTTTTGTTAAGGTGTTTTGATCCGAGCATTTAAGTCCCCAGCACGACTTTCAGTCGCCCTTTCTTTTCTTGCAGGAGGGAGTCAGAAAGGAGAAACCATTCATTAGCACGTCATGCAGATATACTTGCTGCTGTCGAAACCAGGCTGTCACTGTTAAATATGACGTTCATGAAGTATGTGGATTCCAACCTCTGTTGCTTCATCCCAGGAAAGGTAAAGAGAATCGCTTACTTAGACCAACTGGATTGCACTGGGTGAACTCCGAAATGTTCTAAAATTTATAAAATGGTTTTTGAAGTGTCTTCTTTCCTTGTTCCTCCTCTTCTGAATGAGTTTCTTTGAAGATGTTCGTTTAGATTTTCCTGTGTAGCTCTCATTATAAGCAGGTATCATCTATGTGACCTTCCTGTGTATCACTCTTCAGGACATGGTACAAACCCTAGTGTTTTTTAATAAGGAACTTTAAATTTCATACTCAAGAAAAATGTTTTGAGCTTTTGCTCTTTGTTAAGATGCCAGAAATGCAGCAGTGAACAAGATAGGTCCTGCCCCTGCCGGCAAGATGTTTATAATTTTGGAGAGGGGAGATGGAAGAGGCAGGTTGGTTTTCGTTCTGATACAAGAAATACTTCATAAACACAACCTGTAAGCTTTCAGATTTGGACACAGTAAATAGTTGGTATATTGTAATACACTCAGAGCCAAGTAATAGTGCTGTTTAACAGAACAAAGTATACTGTGGCCTGTTTACTATTTCAGAATTAATACGGACCCAGCACTCAACATCTGCCTCATGCCTTTGCTAGTAGTACCTTCCTTCTTGGGTTGAGTATAAATTTAGATGAAATACATCTGTATGTTTTTATATAAGAGGGAGGAAGATTGAGTTAAAGATCATTTTGCTGTTTAGTTGATTGTAGTAAAAGATTCCCTTAGCGTGGTTGGGAATCCCTAGTAAAATTTGAATATATTCTTTTTTGTTGTTTCCCTACAAAACTGATATTGGCAAGTATATTGTGCTTTCTCCAGTTTCAGTTTTTTATGGTATTTATTTGGAGGAGCATTACTGTTTCTCATAATTTTATTTGAAATTTTCCGTGATATATCTCACTTTCCTTATTAGCTACAAACGCTTTTTTAAGGCACAGTACAAGGGTGAGCAGTGAGAAACTTTAAATTCTGATTCTTAGGCCAGATTTTCTCCAAATCTGATTTATAAGCCTTGACTGCTAAATATTCCTGAAAAGCTCATTATCCCAATAGCTCTATAGTTTTTATTACATATCCCATTGTTAAGAGTTTGGATATGTAAGAATTATCTGACAGCTTTTATAATGTCGGAGAATGTTCAGTCAGTTGTTAAGGAGAGACCAGGCTTGCTTGCTCTCTCTCTCTCTCTGTGTATATATATAAAACATACTAAAGTGTCACAGACTACACAGTGAAGTTTTATTGGAACGCTATCAAGACCATTCTTTCAGGTACTGTCTACGGCTGCTTTCACGTTACGGTGGCAGAGTTGAGTAGTTTGTGACAGACAATATGGCTTAAAAAAACCAAAGATATTTATTAGCTAGCCTTTACAGAAAAAGTTGCCAACCTTTGATCAGGATCAGATGATTGGAGTGGTAATCTTTGCTTTCTAAACAAATGAGGTTCAATGCAGTTGAATCCTGCTACGTTTTAGAAACCACTTGTTTACTCTCCACTTTAAATTCTAGTACCAAAATAAAAGAACAAAACTGGGATGGCAGCAATAGACAGCATCCTAAGTTCTCAAGATGCAGTAAGTCTTGTTGGCACTTTGCCCTCGGCGGCTCTTTATTTGAAGTCTTTGCCTTGCGTCTGTTTGCTACCTAACTTGACCCTATAGTGTGGGCATCTATTCAGCCCTTTCTCCTTGATGGTACCCAGTTCACAAAAACTCTCCTAGTTTCTTTGTCTCCTCCTTACAAACCTGAACTTGACTGGAAATGAGCAACTAAGAAAACGGGAGCGATTGTGTTTTTATAGATCTATGTCCTGTCACACTCCATTCGCCTTAGATTATTTTGTTTCTTAAAACAGTCATCTTTATGACAATTTTATGTTTGTCTAAAGCAGCACTGTGCATAAGTAGAACACTGCTGTATTTTGTTTCTTTGTTTGTTTAAGTAGCTAGCACTTTTTAACTTTAAAGAAAAAAACCATCTTTGTCTACTTGACTTCAGCTCAAAGCAACCTTGCAGGACACAGTTGAACTGCCCGGTCGAGTTTCCGAGGCTATAATCTTTACAGAAGCACACTGTGGACTTCTCTGAAGATTGTCATAAAAATCAAAATTACTTGAAAGTATTTCTTCTTTTTACTGTGCTTGCCTGACAATAAACATATACAGCCCATGAACCTTTAAGATAAGAAAATAAGATTTGCTCTGCCTTCATACTGAATTTTTAGGTCTGTCATAACTGGGAAGCCAGGCTCATACCCTCCGGGCAGTAATTAACTGTCAGGCAGTAAATAACTATGAGTTATTTCCATTGAAATAGCTCAACCACAGATCACCCTATAATAATTAATGCCACTATTTTTAATACCCCAGTCTGTGCCCAGAATTTCTGATCGGCTTTTTATGTGCTCCATTCTTAAATATATAAGCAGAGAATAGAGAATCACCAGACTATTATTAAATCAACAATAAAACAGTTAGGTAAAACTACTTTTGAGAGAAACCATACATGGATAGAAGACTCAAAAAATAAAAGTACAACTAATGTCAGAGACTTAGGAAAGTATATATTCAGGTACATGCCAGAAATATTTAGAAAAATTTCCATATACTTAACATTTTTAAGTATTAAAAAAATTAAGGAGTTGAACCCTCATCTTCCTTTGCAGGAAATAGTAGATGATCCCTAATTGAAAACTCAGCAAACAACAATGTAAGCATATCATTAGAACTATAAAGGTGAAAATTAAATGACTAGAAAATTAGACTGTGGTTGTCTCTGGGGAGTGGGTCATGAGGAAAGAAATGGAAGGGAAACACCTATTTTTTCACAACAGGTCTTGCAAAGCTACTGGACCCTTTGAATGCATGCATCTATCATTTGGTTAGAATAAAAGGGTCCCTGGGAACCTGAGAAACATAAAGCCAGTTAAGCTTTTCAGAAAACAAACAACTGAACACATAATTGATTTTCCATTGGCTGATGCAGAAAACTAACTTGATTGAGGTTTATTGCCAACAGCAGATTAAACAAGCTGGAGGCTCTGTTACCCCCCAGGAGACTGAAGGCTTGGGTGGTAAGCACAGTACACCACTGACTACTGGGCCAGGGACAGCATACCCCTTGTACAGGGAACACTGTGTGTTAGAAATGGCATAGTTGGTCAACACATCTGGTTTGTATCCTACTTTTTAGGACTTAAAAGTATTTTTTGTAACTATTATTATGTCAAGCCTGATTGGAATTCAGCCTACAGTGTATTTGACAGACATAGGCATAGCCATTAAGGGATAAACTGACCTGCTTAAGATCTGTGATCCATTCACTAGACCCAGGACTCATACCCTGATATTCTTGATTGCTTGTTTTCCTTTTTATTGAGGTAAAAAATATGTAGCAAAACATCTATGAATTGAACGTTTTTTACATGTACAGTTGAGTGACATTGGTTCCACTGGTTCTTTGGTACATGCGCCACCACTGTCCATTTCAGAACTCTTCTGCTAACAAAAACTCAGTGACTTCTAAGCTAAGAAACCATTTCCGTCTCCCTTCCCACTGTGGTAACCTTTAATGAACTCTGGTTTCTATACATTTGTCTTGTCCATGTAAGTAGTATCGTATAGTCCTTGTCCTTTTGTGACTTGTCGCACTCAGCATTATGCTTTTCAGCCCCGTCCATGTTCTGGCACATGTCAGGACCTCCTTTCTGCTCGTGGCCGAGTAGTCTCCCGTTGTATGTATGTGCCCCATGTTTAGTCGTTCATACGTGTTGGTGGGCCCATAAAGTGTTTCCACCTGTTGGCTGTTGTGAACAGTGTGCAGTGAACATTGGTGTACAAGTTCTGTTACCTTCGTGTTATTAAAAAGTAATTTGCAGAATGTGATTACATGGACTCAGAAAATGAAATGTTTTGAGAACTGAATCAGCACTTCCTGTTCTGAATGCGTGGCTCTCAGTGTCCTGCTCTTCTGTCGCCTTGTCCTCTATTTATAACTTCTGAACAGAGGAAAGAGACGACATCACAGTTCACTGAAAACATGAATTCTCCTATTTGACTAAAATAATCTCCACGTGGGAAGATTTGCAGATGTTATGTAATGGAAAGACATCAGTAACTGGAAGGAAAGACCTTGCTCTCACTGTGTATTTAGAAAACGAAATGTGATGACAATAAGACTATTTCACAAAGTATTTTATAGATGTAATTTAGTGTCATCAGTAAGCAGTCCAGTGGGCCATTTTGATACAAAATTCATTCTGAAGAATAAGGATTATGGAGAGGATTAATTGAATAATTCTTTCCACATTAACCATATAATGTAAAAGAAAAAAACCCAGAATAACACATGATATGTTATTAAGAAACCAAACCCATTGCCACTAAGTTGATTCTGACTCATAGCAGCCCTTCAGGACAGAGTAGAACAGCCCCGTGGGGTTTCCAGGGCTGCAGGACAGAAGCACACTGCCACGTCTTTCTCCCAAGGAGTGGCTGGTAGAGTTGACCCCCCGACCTTGCACTTTGCAGCAAAGCCCTTATCACTGCCCTCTTGGTACATCATAGTATGACTTTAATGCCGACTTCTCTCGTGCCCTCCATGCCCTCCGCCTGCTCAGCCTCATTCTTCTGTACAGGCACACCTTCCTCCTAAGGGCCCCTGCTAATGAAGAGGTTGGGGGTTCAAAGCCACCAGCTGCTCCGAGAGAGTCTGTGTCCATGAAGATTAAAGGTTTGAAAACCCTGTGGGTCATTTCTGCTCTGTCCTGTAGGGTTGCTATAAGTCCAGATGGACTCAACCACATTGGGTTTGGTTTTAAGTTTTTTTACCTTCCTTTTGCTCTGACTTCTCTCTTAATGTATTGAAATCCTACTTACCCCTTGTCAAGTCCTTCCTTAAAACCAAAAACAAGTTGTCAAGACACTCCTGACTGAAGGCAGCCTCCCATCTGTCAGAGTAGAACTCTGTCCCCATAGGGTTTTCACTCAGAAGCAGATCACCAGGTCTTTCTTCTGAGGCACCTCTGGGCATGTTCAAGCCATCAACCTCTCAGGTAGCACTTAGCCATTTTCAACACCCAGGGGTTCCTGTGTCTTCCCTTACAAAAAACCAAACCCGTTTCTGTTGAGTTGATTCCACCTCAGTGCTGATGGTACCGTGGCTGCCAGAAGGACCGGCAAATGTGTCTTGGAAGAAGCGCAAACAGAATGCTCCTTAGGGCATCACTATTCTTGTTGGATAATATTTATCCTACAAGTTAGGCTATGCTCACATAATTACAGTTTAGCCCAAGGAAAATACTCCATTTTTTATTTTTATTTTTCAATATATGTGATAGTGTCTAACATGGGCGTTCCCTAATTCTTGAAAAACGTCATTACTTTAAAGTGAGTCAGTAATCTAGCAGTAATGGCAAAAATATACATACCACTTGACCACAGGAGCCTCAGCAGTCTGCACCAGGCAGTCATAGTCATTCTGAATGTCCTCTCCCAGCAGTCTCTGTCCCTCTTACGCCATCGGTGGCTAAAGCCTTGCCACCCGCCACCGTTTCCCTGCCAAGCTCCTGACCTGTATTTCCAGCTGCCTGCTGTGATTTCCAGCTGCATGTCTTGTGTCACTCACCGTCAGCATATACACCAAAGAGCTACTGAAGCTTTGAGAAGTACTAAGGATGACTTCACAGGGATAGAGCGTGGAGTGCTGAAGAGGCTGAGGACGGTGCAGTCACTGTCCCAACAGGAGAGTTTGTGTCCAGGCTCGAACTCTGTTTCTTCAGCATTCTGTGCTGTGCTCCGTGTTTCCCCACGGCAGCTATCATTAGAACAAGGTACTCGTTCCTACCCATGGTGATGGTCGGCGGGTGGTGGATGAGGAAACCTCATTCCAGCCCATAGCAAGTCTTTGAGAAATGAAACTTCAAGGGATAGGACTCACGATGGTAGCAGAAAAACCAAACCCACTGCCATGAAGTTGATTCTGACTCATAGCGACCCTTTAGGGCCGAGCAGAACTGCTCCATAGAGTTTCCAAGGAGCGCCTGGTGGATTTGAACTGCCAACCTTTTGATTAGCAGACACAGACCTTAAGCACTGTGCCACCAGGGTTTCGTAAAAGAGGAGGAGGAAACCAGGCTGAATCCCTGGGGCTTTGGACACAGATGCGATCAAAGCCAGGCAGTTGTGGCGGAGTGACACGGTAGTGACTGGCTCCTCCCCCCCCCGCACCCCACGCAGAAGTCAGTGTCTTGAGCAGTTTACACACCCTCTCATTTTGTGCCACGTCTTGACACACACATGTCTCCGGTTAGACTGTGAGCTCCTTCCGGGCAGGAGCCGAGGATTAGTTGTCCTGGTTCCTTGGCCCCAGTGCAGTGGCAGGTACAGGAAGGAGCTCAACAAATCAAGCATGAGAGTACAGAACACTGTAACCACCCCCAAACCCATGTGTTACCGCAGTGCCATCCAGCCGACTGCAATTCATTGGACCCTGTAGGACAGGGTAGACCTGACCCACGGGGTATCCAAGGAGCGCCTGGCCTATCTGAACTGCCGACCTTTCGGTTAGCGGATGTAGCACTTAACCACTGCACCACCAGGGTCTGTGTTACAGGTGATCATGTCTAGTAATGCTGGCCGCAGTCCAGACGGAGCTTAAATCACCCTGTAGGTCTTCACAGCAACTGAAAACAAGCAGTCACTTCTCCGCTATTTAGTTGTTTCATTTTTTTTTTAAAAAAAGGCAATGCTAATGGGAATTCATGATTTTTAGGTGATTGATGAAATTTATCGTGTATTGAGGTATGTCAATTCTACCAGAGCACCTCAGCGAGCTCACGAAGTGCTTCAGGAATTGAGGGACATTTCCTCCATGGCCATGGAGTACTTTGATGAGAAGATTGTCCCGATTCTGAAGAGGAAGTTACCGGGCTCAGATGTATCAGGAAGACTCATGGGCTCCCCTCCAGGTATCGCTGGTTTCTGATACATTCTCTTTATAATCACGTTTGTACGTAGCTTTCAACTTGGCTTTCTTCACTGGACCATAGTTATCTTAAGCCTTTCTGTGTCAGTAAATCTTGATATGCAATGTCATTTTTAATGACTGGGATACAGACCATGATTTAGGTAGCTGATCCCTGGTCTTTAGATGTTTGTTACTTCCTGTTTTTTCAGTGTCTGAACTACACTCTGAAGAGTAACCTGGGGTGAAATTTTTGCACGTCTTCACAACTTGCAGCAGATTGGTTATTAGAATGGCTGGGTAGAAGGGTAGATACATACATGTTTTTGGATGATTCTCAGTAGTTAATAACTTTCAGGTTTTCCTGAGAAGTAAATCTGTCAGATAAAACCCCAAGCATTCTTCATGGAACTATCCAGTGAATGATTTCAGCCTCCAAAGTGTCTGGCTGCTACTGGAAAACACAGGATGATAACGCTGTTTTGAACACCGTCGCTTCTTCAGTGGTAGCTATCTTACAGAAGTGCACTGGCTCCAGAGACTGGGGTATTTGTCTTTTGAAGGACTGAGTGGCTCATATCCTAACTCTTGAAAATACTTTCAGGAAAACACTTTTAATGAAGCTTCTTGTTTCCCTGGGCTTAGTCAGCTCCCTGCAAGAGTCAGTGGCTCTGCTGAGTGGCTGTCTGTGATTTCACAGAAACGCCTGCCGCGTCTCAGCGCTAATGGATTTGCTGTTGATCGAGTGCCGATTATGTGCAACAGCACTGTACTGTGTCCTGCGGGAACTAAGAAGAAGTGTCATATATGGTGTCTGCCCTCAGGATCTCACTATATGAGAAGGAAAAACGTGTCCGGATACAAAGTTAAATTATCTTAGATAGGAGAAATTTGTGAAGGCAGTGTCTGGTTAAATGCCAGCAAGACAGATTCTTAGGGAAGAAAAAAAAATCATTGGCTGATCTGATCAAGACCTCACAAGAGATAAGAATAGATCTGAGTCCTGATGTGTGATAGCAGGTGTGAGAAGCAGAGACGGGAGGACAGCATTTCAGTGATGGAAACTGTGAAGGCTATGTATACCTTTATCCAAGGAGCAAGTAAGCAAAATGGGTTTAGAGTATGAATGGGTCCGTCATTTTAGAAAACCTTTGAGAGAGAAGGTTTTTTGAACAGCCCTTGTGTAAAGACAGCATGGTGGGGGCAGTGTCTGACCTCCTGTCATTTGACAAGAGGATGGAGAATCCAGACCAGCAGCCTAAGGCTGATGCCTGTGAGGCGGAGGTCAGATCTACTGCCATCCTCCAGCTTTGTTACCACTTCTGACACCAGCTGTTCCTCCCATGGCACTCTTCGCTGCTGCACTGGGTTTGACAGTTAATGGCAGTGGCCACACGGAACTCACAGATAATACTCATGATTATGGGGTATATTAGGGAGATAACAGGTTACAATCCACGATCTGAAATGACTCAGAATACAGTTATTTGATCAAGACAGCTTCTTAGCCCTGGTCCTCAGCCCTTTGGCCCCTTGGGTTTGTCTGGCCTCTGTCTTGCAAGTGTTACAAAATTCTTCAGCTCCCCCAGTAAGTGACTAGAGGCACCCCACTCCACTAGCAAGCCTCAGCCTGAAGGCACTGAGTTCTCTAGCTCTAACAAGAAGTGCCAGGAGGCACCCCACTTCACCAGCAAGCCTTCTATCTGAAGGTGCTCAGCTTTCTTGCTCAGGAGGTCAGGAAGCCCACTGGGCCATCTCCTGCCAGTCTGCTCACACTGCTGCCTTTTATTGGCCACCATTTCTCTGTTGCTGCTTCTCACCATCTCTGGTGTTACAGCTCTCTCTCTCTGTCACCTGTTCTAGGAAGTTTTCAGCACAGACACCCTAAGTCCAAAAGATACACTCTGCTCATATCTCTTTGCTTGGAGGTTTGAGGTCCCCCTCTTCTCAAGCCCCTCATGAGGGTTCCATACTCTGTATTTGCGTAGTCACATCCCCGCAAGAGTGCCATGTCCTTGTTCATACCAAGCTGTTCATCCCCTGAGTGGCCACAGCACCTTATTTACATAATCTCACCCAGTCGTTTACGGGAGTTAGAAGACTGGCCAGAAGGGCCACGCTGAGTACCTCACTGCACCACACCTGGGCCCTCGGTACATTCTAGTCATTCCTCAAACCCTGTACCTCCATAGTCATAGCTCCATGTCAGTGAGCAGTTCTCGGTCATCTTCGTCATCATCACGTGTTTTAATATACACATATAAACATACTAAAGTAAAGTGGACTGTGGTTCTGGTGCCGGAAGACATGGCTTCGTAGCGTAAGCAGTTACACTGCCAGGACACTGTGGGCAACACGGTGTCCCTTGGGCTTCTCAGCTGTCAGAGCACAACAGCTATTCTGCTTTTCAGTAGACTCCCTATTTATCTAAAATCAAAACCTTTGTGTCTAATTAAGTGCAGGGAACTTCCAAACAGGATCATTTCTCTATTTCTAAACTGGAAACTTTGCTCATTCAAAAAAGATAGAATGTAACTTCTCTAATTTTACTACTTGTATTTTTTTTACTGTATCAGGTTGTAAAATGTTTTACAAGATTTTAAATTTAAGTTTATGCCATTATATACCCTCTCCTTTACCTGGCAGTCCACGTGTGACAAACGAATCCAGGCTTGCTGATGGCTAAAACGAGGGTGTCCGGCTCATCCATTAGGCCAAGTTGATTGCAAAGACAGAACTCTCGGAAGTGATTGAGTAAATGCTACGTTTTTAAATAAGCTGAACTAGTCAGCGGGTTTGGTGTTTGGTTTTAATTGTTAGAAGCAGGAAAGCCTGTGAGTGATGAGATGACCACTTTCACCTGTGTCTCCACAGTCCCAGGACCTTCTGCAGCCCTGACAACAATGCAGCTCTTCTCCAAGCAGAACCCTTCAAGACAAGAGGTCACCAAGCTCCAGCAGCAGGTCAAAACCAACGGCGCTGGTGTGACTGTTCTCAGGCGTGAGATTTCTGAGCTCCGCACCAAAGTGCAGGAGCAGCAGAAGCAGCTTCAAGATCAGGACCAGAAACTGCTCGAGCAGACCCAGATCATTGGTGAACAGAATGCACGGTTGGCGGAGCTGGAACGCAAACTGCGGGAAGTGATGGAGAGCGCAGTGGGCAGCTCCTCGGGGTCGGGGCAGAGTGACGAGTCTCCTCGGAAACGGAAAAAGGCAGCCGAAGCCATGGACTCACTTAGGAAATCTAAACGTCTTCGGAATAGAAAATAAATTGGAAGATGGCCCTGGAACCAGAAGAGGACACACAGCTTGGTGGCTTAAGCAGTTACGCTGTCGGACCCTGCGGGCAACATGATGCCCCTTGGGCTTCTAGGCTGTCCAAACTCAACTTGAACTATTTCATGGTTAAGACATTCTTTCCCGCTTCCGCTTCTGCTGGGTGAACTGATGCACAGAATCTTTTATTTCACAATAGATTTGTACTAACCAGACCTATTCTATCATGTTTTGAGGAGTTAACTTTCCTGTGCAAATAATGTTTGATGATTGGTTCTACATGTATGCACATTACATAAGGAAGGATCTTAAATCCAGTCTTGACAGACTAGAAGTTAAGTTTAAATACAGAAAATGTCCTGCTCACTTGAAAGAAAAGACCTACTTTTTAAATGGACACTATCTTGTTTTTTTAAAAGAGAAAAAGTTGACTTTTTGTTAATAAGTGACCTTTGTCTGGAATGTCTGAAAAGTAGTTGATGCTTTTTGGTATTGAAGTAATGGGTAACTACAATGGACTTCCACAGCATTGACTGTAGAAGGGCCTCTACAGTATTGATGATATATTTTTGTAACTGGCAAGGGACTCACCCAGTTGTTACATACATGTTTTCAGTTCTCTCTGGGGGCCATGTCTGACATTTGCATGGACAGATGCATGCATTGCCTAATCAGCTCACTCCAAAAGCTCTTGCACTGATCTTGATCTTGAACCTCTAGACTTCCCTTTTCAGAGCAGCTTCATCATTTATTCAAGCGCTTGACATCTTCCACCAAAGCAGCTTGCCTCCGGAGGGCGACGGTTAGTCCACTGGTCCTCCAGTCTTCACGGGCACAAGAGAGCATTGAAGCCCGTTGCTGTATCCATTCTCTGTAGGGCTCAGGTATGCTGGGTAAGGCAGAACCCCAAATTCCAAGGCTCTTTCTATTGATATCTGACCTCGGGTAACTAGTACTGTTCCTTACCGCTGTGTCACTTGCTGATCAGATGGGACACGGCTGCCGGGGGCAGTTTTGCCATTGAAGCAGAGCTCACTGAAGAAAAACTGTACTATACAAAAGTGTTTCATGGCTGAGGCATGACCTTAGGGAAGCTTTTGATTTTATTCCGAGGTTTCCTTATCCTACCATGTTAAACAAAAGCTTTCCTTTCCTTTGCTCTCCTGTTTTGAGCGAGGAGCTGGAAAAGCATGTCTTGCACTGTTGAGCCTTTTGAGTGGTCACTTTAACAACCTCGAAATTGTGTACAGTGGGTCTTTTTCCCAGTTGTGTAGTTTTGAGACGTTATTCAACTATCACTGTCCTAGTTTTATTTTAATGTACTAAATTAATATAGCTGTTAGTTGACTGTTAAATTCTTTTAAGCAACTGTTGCCTTGGGCTTTGGTATTTTAAAGTAAATTTAGATGTAAAACAGAAAATGGTCCTTTTCCAGGTGGGAGGTTTTGACACCTACCTAAAGCTAAGGTTTCAGTGAGTACCTTATTGAATACAAGCACAAGGCTTCCACCTTTTATATCCGTCCAACAAATCATGGTAATGCATCCTTTAGCCTAACCTCACCAAATGAAACTTTCCTATCCATTTTAATATTGTCCTTAGATTTTGGTCAAGTCTATGTCTAACTCTGAAGCTCCACTTACAATGTAGTATGTTTTCAGTGAAAAAACCATAAAGTAACATCCATGTGTTTCATGGCTTGTTGGGAAGATACTTTTAAAATAAACAATTTCCAAAAAAGAAAAAAATAAAAAAAAGCTTGTCAGCCAAGGTCATCCGTAAAAGTCCCCGTCTGGAAATCATTTTCTCAGCAGATGTCATTTCTGTAATCATAGGATTTAGCCAGTTGTCCTAACTTTGGAGGAGGCCTACTGGAATGCTCATGGCCTTTCAGTCTGTTTTTTTGGTAATGGAAGACTCTTAAAATAACCAAGTACATGTTTACAGGTTTACTAAGTATGATCCTTATGCATTGGAGGGATATAGCCTTAGACTGTTTCTTTAATAGTAGTTAATGAATTATCAAGAGTTTCCTGAATTTCTTTTTAAAGTGTATCTACATAACCTAAATGGACCTGAAGTCTTCCTTTAGTGACCATGAGTGCCGTGGCATTCATGATAAAAACACTGTTAGAACGTAGGTTTTCTGTTTCACAGTCCAGAGTTCTGCAGTATACGCACATACCCATTTGTCCAGAAGGTTCTTGAGTTGCACTGGTTGATGCACAAATGTTGCATTTAACAGTAGGAGGAAAAAAACGCTTTGTTTTAGTCTTAACTCTTAGACCGTCTAGCTCAAACGCTGGGAAACTGCCTTGACCGTGAGTCGCAACAGTTATTTATATTTGCTTTTGGATAGCATTGTGGCATTTGAGGTTCCACATATCACACTTTATTTTGAGCCTCTAAAACTGACATGTGTCAGGAATATTGTCAATTAGCCTCCCAAGAGGGCTCCCCTGCCCTGCATTCTAAGTCAGTCACTGAAATGTTGTTTAAACCCGTGTTGTCCTGGAGCCACATTTGATGAAGCGTCCCCTCATCTTCCTCGGCTGTTTTTCAGAGACTTTATTGTAGTGGATCACTCTCACTTACACGTTCATTATGGTACACACCGCAGACATGCGTTCGATGTGAAAAGGCATATAGAAGAAATGAAGGGGATTGGTCCCGCCCTCTCCCCTGCAGCCAGACCCTCTGCATAGGTCCACGTGGACTTGTTTTACTTGATTTTCACAGATTCTGAGATGACGGAGCCCGTGGTTTCTCAGAGTCCTCTTCTTGATGTATAGAGCCTGGAAGTAACGAGCAAACGTGTATTCCGAGTGATGGTTCTGTTTAAAAGCTGTTGGGTGCCATCAGGTCTAAAGCCACTGGTTTTGGAAGCAACTTTTTTTTGGTTTTTTTGTAAAATGTGGTTTTTGGAGTACTAAACCTTACAGGGGCTTGCCTTAATCTCTGGTAGTTTGAAAGTGAATGCGCTATTACTCTACGTGTTGAAATGTTAAAATATTCTATGTAGCCCACTGTGGGTAAAACAGAGTATAAATCATGCCTAAATAAATAAGCTAAAAGGTGTCACTACAGCCGGATTTTTTAGAGAAAATGGGCGTATGGAAATAGGCTATGTGTAATAGAAATAATGGCACCTTAAAATTGCACTACTGTACACATTGTTTTATATGGCCATTTCATAGCCTGCACTTTAATCTCCAAAGAAACAATGTACATTGTCCCATATTGACAAACCTTTTCCTGAGACAGGGCACTTAATTCTCTTTTACTATACTGAATTCGTTTCTTGGAGATGGATTCGTTTTTTGAGCTCTCTGTTTCCTTAGCCATAATATTTTCTAGGATCTGGGAACTCCTTATCTGGTTTATTTCCAACAGTATATAATCTTAATTTAATGTAATGTAACACTCATACTTGGTGATCAGCACATTTTCATACCCCTGCTCTATTAGTGAGTACCCATCTGTTAAACTTACCAAACCCTCTAAAAATATCACGCTGTAAGTATGATTTCAAACCCAGAATAAAAGGTATTTTCAAAGGAAATATCCTGTATGATGCAGTCTCTTGGAAATGGCTGGTTCTGATATGAAATTCAATTTGTTATCCAATTCTTTGACTGGGGGGGTCATCTGAATTCCTTTAGTTGGCACACAGAGAGGTCAGTAAGTTACAGCTACTTTAAAATAACAGACTTCTGTGGCTTATGAGAGGCAAATTATTTTCAAAAAAGGCTAAAGCAACTCAACAAAATGAGACTGGCAACCAGTTACTGTTTACCCTGATTTCACTTTGATAGCAATACAATTACATTGGTGATAAAGGTGACAGGCTCAAAATACTGGCCTTTTCCAGCTTCCTGAGAATCTGAGTTCAAAAGTTAAATCCAGTTGTGTCTGGATGAGATCTAGAAACAGTGGTAACTAGTTCCACTGCCAGAGTATACTGGTCCATATTCAAATCTATGCTAAAAAGGTCAGGAGTACTGAAAATCTCTGTCTGGTACCATGTATGTTACCTATGAGCATCAATAAATTACTAGTCTGCCTTCTGGAACTTTAATTGTTTATAACCTAGTTCAATTATTGGAAAGTGAAAAACACCTCCCGGTCACACAACAGGGTACGTGAATAAATGTGTTGTTACCAGTGCTGCTTGTTTTCTTTGTGTTTTGCGCACAAAACCACACGGAGCTCTGTTGCTAACACTGATGGCCACCGTCTAGGGAAGCACTGTGCTGTGTGTGCTTTGCATATGTTCTCGCAGTTCTCACGGCTGCCTGGAAAGTGGGCTTTGCTCTCTATGGGAAGGTAAGCGTGGGTTATGTCACACGCCCACAGTGCTACACAGGTAAGCTACTAAGTGCAATTTGAACACCAGCCTGCCTGCCTCTGAAGCTTCTGTCTATCCTGACACACGCTATGCTACATTCTTAAAAAGCTGGGGCTATGAGTTAGTCTCTGAATTGCATTAGTCCAAAGATGAATGACATGTAGGTGCTCATCCCATGCATCTCCTAGAAGCATCAATGCCAAAATCATGAGTGCAATAGAACGGAAGAGCAGGAAAAGCTGGGCTTCGAGGACGCAACTTTTATCCTGAATTGTTTTTAGCAATGTGTTCATCCTAATCATCAGATAAATGAGAATGGGTACCACCTTTTTTTAATCCATTCATCTGAGTCCACCTTTCAGCCATTGTAAAAAGTATTGCAATGATATCAACATACAAGTATCTGCTGGCATTCCAGCTTTGAATTCTTGGGGCATGTACCTAGGAGTGGAATTGCTGGGTCATATGGGAGTTCTGTTTTAACATTTTGTAGGAAGGTCTGCCAAACTTTTCTACAGTGGTGGTTCAGTTTTGTAATCCTACGCATAATGAGGATTCCAATTTTCTCCATGTCCTCACCAACACCTGTTGTTTCTTTGTTGTGTTTATTTGTTTAGTCATAGCTATCTTTGTGAGTGTGATGTGCTATCTCATTGTGGTTTTGATTAGCCATCTTCGAGTGACTAACGATACGATGTTGACCTAGAAAACCAGACCTTTACTAGCATCACTTGTTTTGTGAATGTGTGTGCGAGAGAAAAGAATTATCTTTCCATGGCAGTGCGAAATGATAAAGATCATGGAGGACAAAATAGGGACAACATGAAGATCCCTACTAAAGGGCATAAACAAAATACAAAGCATAACTAACCATGCAAACCACCAGAAGAGAAACTAGATAAATCAGAGCTCCTAAAAAGTCAAGCACTTAAGCACATCAAAAAATTTCATCAAAAGAGTAGAAAGACAAACTACAGACTAGAAAAGAAAAATTGGCTAGGTCATATCTGATCAGGGTCTAACCTCTAAAATCTGGAAGACACTGCAAAATGTCAACCACGAAAGATGGATCAATTGAAAAATGGGCAGAGGCTAGAACAGGCACTTACCAAAGAAGACATTTAGGCAGCTAACAGATACAATGCTCATGATCGTTGCCATTAGAGAAATTCAAACTACAATGAGATAGTATTAATTGATCACCCCAACAAGGCTAGCATTAATCCAAAAAGCATGAAATAATAAATGTTGGAGAGGCTGCAGAGAGACTGGAACACTGCTGGTGTGAAGTAATACGGTATAATCACTTTAAAAATTGATTTGGTGCTTCCTTGAAATGCTAGAAATAGAAGGATTGTATGATCTAGCAATCTCACTCCTTGGAATACAACCTAGAGAAGTAACAGCTGTTGCAGAATAGATGCATGCACACCCAAGTTCATTGCAGCACTGTTCAGAGTGGCAAAAAAGATGGAAAGAACCCAGGTGCCCATCCAGGGATGACTGGATAGAAAAATTATGGTATTGTTACACAACAGAATACTACGCAACAATAAAGAACAGGGAAGAATCCTTGAAGAATGACACATGAATCTGGAAGGCATTATGCTGAGTGAAATTAGTCAATTGCAAGAGGACAAATCTTCCATGAGACCACTATTATATAAGAACTCAAGAAAAGGTTTAAATACAGAAGAAAACATTCTATGATGGTTATGAGGGTTGGGAGGAAGGGAGAGGGGAATTCACTAACTGAAGAGTAGACAAGAATTATCTCTGGTGAAGGGAAGGACAACACAGGAGAGGGTAGTCAGCACCACAAGACTTAACCAAAAGTTAGGAAGTTTCCTGAATACAACCAAACACTTTGAGGGACAGTGTAGTATAGGGCTAGAGGTCTGGGCACCATGATTTCAGGAGACATCTAGGTGAGTGGCATTTGGAGTCTTAAAAGCCAGAAAGTGGCCATCTAAGAGGCACCAATTTGTCCTAAAACACCTGGAATCTAGAAGAATGAAGAACACCAAAGACAAGGAAAATATGAGCCCAAGAGACAAGAAGTGCCACGTACGCCACAGACTCCGCCAGCCTGAATCCAGAAGAACTAGATGGTGCCCAGCTACCACCAATGACTGCCCTGACAGAATACAACACGAGTCCCTGATGGCGCAGGAGAAGAGCGGACTGCAGATCTCAAATTCACATAGAAAGATCAGACTTAATGGTCTGACTAAGACTGGAGAACCCCCAGAAGTCACAGCCCCCAGACTCTCCGTTAGCCCAGAACTAAAAGCATTGCAAAAGCCAACTCTTCAAACAACAGACTGGATTACAATCAAGTAATACTTGTGAAGAATGTGCTTCTTAGTTCAAGCATATACACAAGCCCAAAGGGGCAGCTTCTGTCCAGAGACTAGAAGAGAAGGCAAAAAAAGGACAAGGGTGGTAGGATGGACATGGGAAACCTGGAGTGGAAAGGAGAAGTTTGAGGTCACATTATAGGGACAGTAACTAGGGTCACATAACAATGTGTGTATACATGTTTGTTTAAGAAACTAACTTGAGCTGTAAAGTTTCACCTAAAGCACAATAAAATAAATAAGAATTTCTTTTATTTATAAGCTTTCCCATATTTGAATTTAATTCCTGAAACCACTGTCAGAGGATCCATTAAAGATTAATTCCTTGTCCAAGAATGGACTGGATTCGGGGACACAATGTGAGCATGTGGTGTGTGTAATTTATGGTTTTATACATTTATAGGAGGCTGTCTGTCATGGATTGAATTGTGTCCCCTCAAATATACGTGTAGTCATGTGGCTGGGCCATGATTCCCTATTTCTATGACTGTCCTCCATTTTGTGATTTTCCTGTGCTGTATGTTAAACGATTAAGGTGGGACTGTAAATCCCTTCATGGGATCACCTCCCTGCTCCACTGTAAAGGGAGTTTCCCTGGAGTATGGCTTGCCCCACCCTTAATCCTTTCGTCCTATGAGAGATCGAAGGAAGGAAAAACAGGCAGAGATTTGGGAGCCTCACACCATCAAGCAAGCAGCACCAAGAGAAGAGCGCGTCCTTCAGACCTGAGGTTCCTGTGCCAAGATGCTCCCTGGACAAAGACTGATGCAACACAAGGACTTTCCTCCAGAGCCAACAAGGAGGAAATCCTTCCCCTGAAGTAGACATCCTGAATTTCGACTTGTAGCCTACCAGACTGTGTAAGAATAAACCTTCCTTTGTTAAAGCCATCCACTCTGTGGTATTTCTGTTAGAGCAGCCCTAGGTGACTCAAACACTGTCCTACTGGTTTCTTTCTATAGATGGAAGCAGTAGGGATGGTAGAGAGGAGGGTAGGGAGGAGAGGACAGGTATTTGTCAAGAGGGTTCTAGAAGTAAAGAGTGAAAAAGAGGACTGTGCTGTCACAGGGTGAGGAGAGCAGATAGAGTTGCAGAGATGTGGACATGCAAAATTGATTTGGATTGTATCTTTTCACTTAATCATCATCATCATAATAATAAAGATTATTTCCTGGTCCAGAAAAGTAGGTCTCAACTTGCTGGTATGCATTCTCTTGGTTTTGGGTGAGTCATTTCCTCAAAGCAAAACTACAGGAAATTGTAAGGCAACAAAAACTAGAGAAATATTTGAGCTAAAAGTTATGACTACAAAGGAAACACAAATCAAGAATGAACTTTCCAAAATTCAATATATTCCGTTCATAAAAACATAATCAACTAAACAGCTGTCAACATTTTGTTTGTGTTTTTAAAATCCACCCCTCTCCTTCTTTAGATCAAAGAGAAGTCCATTTCTAACCAACTCATTTGTTACGTCTGCGAAGTGGCAGCAGTGAAAATAGTGGAATCGGCTTTGGGATGTCAAGACTTCAGGTGTGCCCTCCCTTCTCAAGGCTGCATAGGCAGAAGAGGGGTATTTGAATGAATGAATCGATTCCTACTCAGTGACCCTACAGGTCAGAGTAGAACTACCCCAGAGAGTTTCCAAGGAGCATGTGGTCGGTTTGAACTGCTGACCTTGTGGTTAGCAGACATAGCATTTAACCACTACACCACCAGGGTTTCCTTAGATGAGAGGGTTAAAATGCTTGGTATTTCTTTTGAGGGTTGAAGAGAGCTTATAAGAGAGTTCTTCAGACCCCTAGATCACTAGTTTCCATAAATCCAGGCAAGTTTATTAGTGGTCACCGTCCTACATTCGCAAAGCAGCTGTGAAATGCAGCTTGCCACGTGGTGACCAGCTGGCCGGCCTCAGAAGAGGACAATGAAAGAATGAACGCCAAGCAGTTAACACAGTGCGTGGCTGCAGTAAGCCGGCAACAAGTAGTGGTGATGGAGACGGAGACGTGAGGACTGCCCACTGAGTTCACGAACTCATCCTAGAAAAGGTGCTGCACACCTCACTGCTGAGTGTCACGACAGTCACCTTCACAGTCCTCCCCTTGGGAAGCTCTGCACTGATGCCAGCACCTAGTCCACCCTTCAAAACAATTTTGGAACTCTTTCTGGAATGGCCATCAGAGCTGTCACTAGATTACTGTTGATGTCCTGAATGTCATCAAAATGTCTTCCTTTCAATATTTTCCTTATCTTTGGGTAAAAATAAAGTCATTGGGGGCCAGATCAGATGTGTAGGGAGGGTGTTCCAATGCAGTTATTTGTTTATTGGCTAAAAACTCCCTCACAGACAACTAGACAATTAAGTTTGCAAATTTGCCACTGTACCACCGTGTACAAAGGCCATTCTAAATAGAGTTCCAAAATTGCTTTGAAAGGTGGACTAGGCGCTGGCATTAGTGCATAGCTTCCCAAGGGGAGTGCTTCAAAGGTGACCATAGTGATATTCAGCAATGAGGTACACAGCACTTGGAACAGTCAAGTTCATGGACTTACTTGTCAGATCTCATAGGTAACAAAACATTTGCCATTAGATATGCACAGTTCAGTGACATTAATTATGTTTAATATGTTGTTTCACCATCACCATTAACCAGTCACAAATTTTTCCATTACCCTTAACAGAAGCTCCTGTCTCCTAGTCTTTGTGTTTTACTTTATACCCCCTTACTACGCTTCCGTATGAATTTTAAAATCAGTTTAAGACTGCTGGTTGGTTTCTCAGCCATATCAGCGCTTCCTTTTATGAGTATAGTATATCATTCCATTTATTTAGATCTTCTTTAATTTATCTCAACAAAATTGTATTGTTCTCTTTTACAGGTTTTGCACAGATTTTCCCAAATTTGTCCCAAAGTATTCTGTGTATTTCATTGCTAATGTAAATGGGTTGGCTTTATTTTAACTTCAGTTTCCAGTGGTCTGTTATTAGAATTGCCATTGATTGCCCTTTTTTTTTTTTTCTATTGACCTTCTATCTGGTGACTTTGCTAAACTAATTTCTTATTTCCAGTATCTTATTTCTAGCTTCCTTATGAGTTCTAAGCAATCATATCATCTATGAATAAAAAGTTGTTTTATTCTGTTTCCAGTCCATGGACCTTTATTTGTCTCTTGCCTCACTGTGCTGGTCAAAATCTCCTATCTAATGTTGAATTGAAGTAAAGATGGTTGGCCTTCGTACCTAATCTTTGTTCACTCAGAAACGGGTGTTATTTCCTTTCTGTGTGGCAGGAAAACCTCTTGTCATCATCCTATTTCCTCCCTGTTTCATGGTTGATTTGATAAACTGAGCTCCACGCCAGACAACCTCTGGCTCAAGATACTAAAGGGAAGCCTCGAAAACAACCATCAGTTAGATGATATCATGGAAGAAAACACCCCATTTATAATAGCAAAACAATAATAATAATCAAGGAACGATTCTGGTGAGCTTGGCCTATCTGGGGATTTCAAACCAGCAGAAAATGCAAGCCAGCCACCTGACCACAACCTCTCAATGAGTCAGCATTGTCTGGGCACTGCTCCTCAGCAGGGTGGCCGCCCTGGAAGTGGTACTAGCTAAGTCTAGGCTTGCCAGCCTGGCCCCATTTCCTGGCTTCTTTCTGTCTGTCCAAGTCTCCAGGCCTCACCTTACATCATGCTATCAGCTGTAGGTTCTTCACGAGTACTGTAAAAATCAGACTTTCTGATACCTAACAAGAAACCCTGGTGATGCAGCGGTTAAGTGCTGTATTTGCTAACCGAAAAGTTGGCAGTTTGAGGCCACCAGGTGCTCCTCGGAAACTCTACAAAGCAGTTCTTGTCTGTCCTATAGGGCTACAATGAGCCAGACTCAATGGCAGGGGCATACCCACCAAGAAACTAGTGGCGTAATAGTTAAGTGTTACATCTGCTGACCCAAAGGTCGGCAGTTTGTGTCTGCCAGGAAATCCTTGGAAACTCTATGGAGCGGTTCTACTCTGTCCTATAGGGTCACTGTGAGTTAAAATTGACTCAGTAGGTTTTTTTGTTTGTTTGTTTTCCATAACAAAGAAGGTTAAGTGTTGCTATGAGCTCTTAGCAATAATCACTATGGGGAACGTTTCCCCTAAAGAGCTGATCTTTTTCCAGATGCTGGACTTGGGACTCCTACCCAGCAGTTTGTCACTTCTACCCTAGACTCAGTAGATATTTAGCCCCTTGAGTTGGTGCTGCTAGAATCACACCCCCTCTTCTAGAAAACTGTTATATTCCTTCAGACCTTCTCATCAGCAGACATGCTCAATCTGGTGTCTTCCTCTCAACCTGCTGCCCATCTCTGGCCAGGAAATTCAGAGCACCCTGATGTATCCTTCGAAATTCAGTCTTACATCCTAGCGGTCTGCTGCTATAGAGACCTCACAGAGTATTTCTGCACACTCTTCTAACAGAGTTAAGGCCCTGGCTGCAAGGAGGTTTTAACCCTCTCATTTCAGCCTTGTTGAGATTAGCTGCCACTGAGACAACCCTGGTTGCATAGTGGTTAGGTGCTACATCTGCTGACAAAAAAGTCGGCAGTTCAAATCCACCAGGCGCTCCTTGGAAACTCTGTGGGCCAGTTCTCCTCTGACCTCTAGGGTGACTATGAGTTGGACCCAACTCGACAGCGGTGGGTTTGGTTTGGGGACGACCCCCAACCCAGGCGACTTGACACACAGCTGAGCCAAGCGCTGCCCTGCACCATCCCCGCAGTCAGTTGCGGATCACTGTGTCCTGCACTGTTTTTTCACTGCCTGATGTTCAGAAGTACATTGCCAGGCCTTTCTTCCTAGTCTGTCTTAGTCTGGAAGCTTCGCAGAAACCTGTTGAGCATCAGAGCCACACACAAGCCTCCACTGACAGGTGGGTGGTGGCTGAGCATTGGGTGCCAGGGCCAGGGAAGAAAGGAGTCTACCACTGAACCGCAGTGCCTCCACTTCAGCCTAGGAATCGCGCAATGGACTGATACTGCAGACACGTGCTGCACAAAATTAAATGAAAACGTTTCCTTCATGCTATTGTTTAATGTATTGTAAAATAGAGCAAAAATGAAATTACTTCCTGTTAGACTATGTTTAATTAGTTGGGAAATACAGCATGAAACAATAAAAAAAAAAAAGCAAACATGTTGCTGTGGAGTTGATTATGATTCATAGCGTCCCAATAGCCCTACGGCAGTCAAGAGTTCAGCTGCTAACCGAAAGATCAGCAGTGGAAACCCACCAGCCACTCTGTGGAAACCCTATGGGGTAGTTCTGGTCTATCCTATAGGGTTGCTATGCCAGTAGCACATAAAAGTGTATATTTTTAGTATAAAAAACAAAAAGTAAAACAAGCATTGAGTCTAAAGAAGAAAGCAGCTCATGCAACATCAACAGAACTATGTTACATGTTTTAAAAGTCAAAAACTGGACTAACAAGAAAATAGTCTTTAAAAAATATATATTTTATTGTGCTTTAAGTCAACTTGCCATATAAAACCCTGAACACGCAGCACTATGCTACTCTAACTGCTCCCCCACCTTATGAAAGGACATTCCTCCTTTCCACCCTGTACTTCCTATGTCCATTCAGCCAACTCCTGTCCCCCTCTGTCCTCTCATCTCACCTCTAGAGAGGAGCTGCTCAGGCAGTCTTATGTGTATGAGGTCTGACAAGTCTGTGAACTTAATTGTATAGTTGTCTGTGAGGGAGTTTTTAGCCAGTGAACAAATAACTGTATTGGAACAACCTCCCTACTCACCTGGTCTGGCCCCTAATGGCTTTTTTTCTTACCTGAAGATAAAGGAAATATTGAAAGGAAGACATTTTGATGAGATTCAGGACATCAAAGGTAATATGATGACAGCTCTGATGGCCATTCCAGAAAAGAGTTCCCAAATTGCTTTGAAGGTGGACTAGGTGCTGGCATCAGTGCATAGCTTCCCAAGGGGAGGACTTTGAAGGTGACTGTAGTGATACTCAGTGTCATGGTTTGAATTGTGTCCCCCCAAAAATGTGTGCAGCCATGTGGCTGGGATATGGTTCCCAGTATCTTGGAAATGTCCTCCATTGTGTGGTTTTGCTAACCTGTATGTTAAAGGATTAGGGTGGGGCTGTGAATTCCTGCTATGGGGGAAGTTTCCCTGGAGTATGGCTTGCCCTACCCTTAATGCTTTTAGCTTGCAAGGAATAAAAGGAAAAAGAACCAAGGACAATTTGAGAACCTCACTACCATCAAGCAAGCAGCACCGGGAGCAGAGCGCGTCGTTCAGACCAGAGGTTCTTGCGTTAGGACACTCCCTGGACAATGACTGATGCAATACCGGACTTTCCTCCAGAGCCGTCAAGGGGAAAGTCTTTCCCTGGAGCGGATACCCTGAATATGGACTTGCAAACTACTGGACTGTGTAAGAATAAATCTTTCTTTGTTAAAGCCATCCACTCCGTGGTATTTCTGTTAGAGCAGCCTAGCTGACTAAAACAGAATTGGTACCGTGGGAGTGGGGTGCTGCTCTAGCAAATACCTAAAATGTGGAAGCCACTTTGAAACTGTGAATGGATAGAAGATTCAGAAGGAACGAAGAAGGCACAGATGGTGAGAAACAACAGAGGACCGGCAGCAGCAGCAGCGGCAGCAGCAGAACTAGAGGCAGCGCTGGAGCCGACCCGTGGAGCGAGAGAGGTCAGTGCCTGCGCAGAGTTTTCCTCGCGGAACGGGGTGCCTCCGGGCACTTGAATCGGTGAGCTGGCCTTGCTGACCCATGGAGTGAGAGAGTTGAGTGCCTTTGGGCAGGACGCTTTCCAGCAAGAGTGGGGTGCCTCCGGGCACTTAAACCAGTGGAGCTACAGAGCTTTGGAACACTTGCCCGGCAGGGCAGATGTGGGCCTGAGGCTCAGGCCATGCGGCCATAGGAAGCTGAAGCTGAAGAGGCAGATAGCGTGAGAAGCTGAGCTGCCTCAGTCTCAAGAGGTATGGCCATGACCTCAGGGGTTTGAAAGGGTGGAACCATGGCGTGCTGTGTTCGTAAGGGTGGAATTGCCACTCAGTTGGGCTTAGGGTGCTCCTAAAGCCGATGGGACAGAGTTTCTGTCCAAGTGGGCCTTGAAGGCAAAGTTGTAGCACGGGGCTGGAGGTCTCCACTCAGAAACCTGAGAGTGTGGCCGATACCTAGAGTCTGGAGAGCATTGCTGTTGTGTAGAATGTCTCAGAAAATGTAAGAGTATTTCCAAAGCTTTGAGGGCTAATGTAATGTGTTCTGTTGACTTGCCTGTTGCCTGTTAATGCCTTCTAAGTTTCACAGATGTAGAAGAGTTTTTGTATTTTGGACTTGGAACTGATTTAAGACTTCTGTTATATGGATGGACATAATTTTGCCATGGTGAGATGAATGTGTTAAATGTTTTGTGATGTGATTTTTGGGTTGTCAAAGGGTGGGATGTCATAGTTTGAATTGTGTCCCCCCAAAAATGTGTGCAGCCACGTGGCTGGGATATGGTTCCCAGTATCTTGGGACTGTCCTCCATTGTGTGGTTTTGCTAACCTGTATGTTAAAGGATTAGGGTGGGGCTGTGAATTCCTGCTATGGGGGAAGTTTCCCTGGAGTATGGCTTGCCCCACCCTTAATGCTTTTAGCTTGCAAGGAATAAAAGGAAAAAGAACCAAGGACAATTTGAGAACCTCACTACCATCAAGCAAGCAGCACCGGGAGCAGAGCGCGTCGTTCAGACCAGAGGTTCTTGCGTTAGGACACTCCCTGGACAATGACTGATGCAATACCGGACTTTCCTCCAGAGCCGTCAAGGAGAAAGTCTTTCCCTGGAGCGGATACCCTGAATATGGACTTGCAAACTACTGGACTGTGTAAGAATAAATCTTTCTTTGTTAAAGCCATCCACTCCGTGGTATTTCTGTTAGAGCAGCCTAGCTGACTAAAACACTCAGCAAGGAGGTATGGAGCACCTTTTCTAGGATGAGTGGGTGAACTTAATTGTCAGGCCTCATATATTTAAGGGTCATTTTCTTCACAAGCATCACTCTGTGTCTTACAGTCCAGTCTAGTTTTTGTCTAAAGAGTTGGCTTTGGTACTGGTTTCAGCCCTGGGCCAACAGAGCCCAAAGGCCATGTCCTCAGCGGACCCTCCATTCTGACGGACCATCAAGTATGGTCTTCTAAGAGAGTTCTAGTTTTGCACACCCATTTTTCTCCTGCTACATCAGGGACTTCACGTTGCATCAGAAAGTATTTTTAATGTTCTGTTGCCATCATGACCCCTGCACCATTTCCATTCTTCTGAGTGAATCATGGCAGCGATTTTCCTTGCTTTTACAATGTAGATCTGGACCTCTTTTCAAGAACTCTGATCTTCCAAAGTTACTTCATTGTGGACACTGGCCCTGGCCTCTACACAGATCTTAAAGCAACTCCAGGAAGATGTGGGCTGGGGGTGGAAGGGAAGGCAGCACAGTGTGTCTTCATCGTTGAAGAAGAAATTCTCGAAAATGGACACACATGCACAGAGACCAAAGTTGATTAGTGGTCACCAGGAGCCAGAGGGAGGGGGAGAGGGGAGCCCCTGTTTAGGAAGCAGTAGCTTTCTGTCTGTGGTGATGGGAAACTGGCAACATTTACGGGTGACACAAAGGAGCCCTGGTAGTACAGTGGGCACGTGCTTGGCTGCTAACCAAAAGGTGGGTGGTTCAAACCCACCAGCTGCTCCATGGAAGAAAGAGGGAACATCCACTTCTGTAAAGATCACAGCCTTGGAAACTCCATGGGGCAGGTCTACTCTGTCTCAGAAGGTCAGCATGAGTCGGAATTGACTCTACAGCAATACATTACTAATGTAACTGATACCACTAAACAACCCCCCCCCCCACATAAACCCACTGCTGTCGAGTCAATTCACTCAAAACAATGCTATAGGACAGACTAGAACTGCCCCACAGAGTTTCCAAGGAGCACCTGGCATTTGAACTGCCGACCTTTTGGTTAGGAAACATAGCACTTCAGCACTGTGTCACCAAGGTTTGCATATCACTAAATGCTACACCTAAAAATATTGGATTGACAAATATTGTGTTATATGTATTTTTACAATAATAAGGGAGGAGAAACAAAAATAAAGAATTGAGATATTCTAGCCCCTGGCCTCTGGCTGATTGATCTCATTTCATCCTACATCCAGATCTCAAATATTTTGAGCCTGTTTTTTTTTTCTATAACAGTGTGTGCCACCTGGGCCAAGAAACAGAGCCTAAGCATTCCCGGCAGCCCTGTCTGCTGCTCCACAATTCCATCCTCACCACTGTCCCCTCCCAGAAGGTTACCACTATGCTGAACATTGTGCAATCATTTTCATACTTTTCTCTGAGATTTTTTTTTTTAACATCTATGTACATAAAATAGTGTGGCACCTGGGTAGCATGGTGGTTAAGTGTTAAGCCTGCTAACCAAAAGGTCAGCAGTTGAAATCCACCAGCTGCTCCTTGGAAACCCTACAAGGCAGTACTACTCTGACCTATAAGGTGACTTATAGGATTGACTCAGTGATAACAGGTTTGGTTTGGTTTGGTGTAGAAAGTACAAGCTAGTGGTGTGTTGGTGAACGTTTTCCACTAGACTTTCAAGGGAGGGGAGGAACCGAAATTTGCAGCACTTGTCAATTTCTGTGGATAAATAGTCCTACTGTGAATACCAGTGTCTATAACTACAAGATTTGGGCAAAAATACATTTAAAGCACGTAAGACAAAAACGACAGAAAAATTATACTACCAAAAGGTCGATTAAAATTAAGAATATTTCAAATTTTCTACCTTCTTGAGTAGGTTGAGTTAAATCAGGGTCCTACAGGTGAACCTGAAAGCACCTAACAGTAACATAAATGAAAAGGTCACAGTTATAATTAATCTTTCAATAATATGGGTAAAGCTTTTCTGGTATACTTCCCAGAAAATGAGGAAAAGATAATGCTAATGAACACAGGTTTTTCATTTGCTTGTTTGTTTTGTAAAGAAATTTATTTGTGGCTGTTACAATAACATGTGCAATAAATAATTATAGTAATGTGGTAAACTGGTTTATCTAGTTGCTCTTAACAAAGCTACTGGCTCCCTCCTAGCAGCTAATCACCACAATTTCCACTGTTTTGAAATCCCCTCCTTACATTCTGTTCTAAATAAAATCAGTCTTTGAGGGGAGAGTGTTCTCCCCGACAGCAACAACTTCTGAGCCGTTGCTCTAGAGCTAGGGGCAAGGACAGTGGTCTGCTTCTTTCTGAGAGACATCCCTGCTTTATGAGCAGGGTACTGGGCAACGAGACGACTTTTGGTCATCTATCTTGACTTTCTGAGTTCAGAACCTCTGCTCTGCTAGCAAGTTGGGATGAGGGCAAATGAAGCCCCAAGTATTCTTGGCGAACTGCACCTGGTGCAGTGTTCTTGGCCTGTTGTAACCAGTGCAGACCCTCCATCCTGTGACTGGGGGCTGTAACCTCTCAGCTACATTTGCCTGGAATGTAGCCTCTGACAATGAAACTGGGGAGACTGGTAAGAAGTGCTAGCTAGGGAGATTGCACAGCCCTTGCTTGGGACCTGGGGTGCAAAAGGAGCTTTGTTTTCTTGGCCACACATGCCTGTAGGGGAGCTTCAGTGGAGCGAAGGTGGTGGATGGGGAGAGGAGAAGGAGGTCAGGGCTCAAGTGCCATAGGCATCTGCTCTTCTTACTGAGGTTTGGCAGATTTTCTGGAATAAATATTTACCCACTTGCTCCACATTTTTAGGACAATTTCCAGACACTTTAAATAATTGGATTTTTAAAAAATAATTTTTTGCTCTGCCCCAGTAGTGCAGTGGTCAAGAGGTCGACTGCTAACCAAAAAGGTCAGCCGCTGAATCCACCAGCTGCTCCTTGGAAACTCTGGGGCCATTCTCCTGTGTCCTATAGGGTTGCTGTGAGTCTGAATTGACTGGAAGGCAGCAGTTTGGTTTGCTTTTACAGTTGCTTTGAGGGGGGACAGTCCATTGTGTTCTTCATATCACCTTTCCAGAAGTCAGAGCTTCTGAAATAGTGTCTGTTACGGATTGAATTGTGCCGCATTCTTGGAGTTTCTCCTGCCTCTGTCAGGTCAGTCAGTCTGGTCTTTTTTCGCAGCTTGCCGTTGTACTCTATGTTTTCCTGCAGCTCTACTGGGGACTTTCTATGGCGGCCCCTGTCACAGCAGTGAGTGGTAGCCAAGCATCATCTAGCTGTGCTGAACTCAGTCCGGTGGCGGCTGTGGTAGTTGTGGCCCATTAGTCCTTTGGGCTAATCTTTCCCTCTCATCTTTGGTTTTCTTCATTCCCCTTTGCTCCTGGTGGTGTGAGACCAGGGGAGGATCTTAGATGACCTGTCACAACCTTTGAAGACCCCAGATGCTACTCACCAAAGGAGAATGTAGAACATTTTCTTTATAAACTATTGATGCCATTTGAGCAACAGGTTCCCGGAGACCGTAGTCTCCACAGGTCTTGGCCCAGTAATTCATTCCCTCAGGGAGTTTGGACATGTCTATGGAGCTGTGACCTTCTCTGGGATAAGTTGTGCTGGCTTCCCCAGCACTGTGTACTGTCTTACCCTTCACAAAAGTTACCATTTACCTATTGTTCAAGTGTTTCTCCATTCGCACCTATCCTCTGCCTCATAACCATCAAAGATTTTTTTTGTGTATGTGTAAACCTTTTCAAGAGTTTTTATAATCCTGATCTCATAGAGTATTAGTATTCCAGTGATTGACTATTTCACTCAGTGTTATGCCCTCTAGATTCATCCATGTTGTAAAATGCTTCACAGATTCCTCTTTGTTCTTATCATTGTGTGATACCCCTTTGTGTATGTGTACCATGGTTTCTTTATACACTCATCTGTTGATGGGCATCTAGGTTGTTACCATCATTTTTGCTATGTGGACAGCGCTGCAATGAACATGGGTGTGCATACGTCTATTGGTGTGATGGCTAGGATATATTCCTATGAGTGGGATTGGTGGATCAAATGGTACTTCTAGTTCTACTTTTCTAAGAAGTGCCATATTGTTTCCCAAAATGGTTTTCTCATTTTGCATTTCTAGCAGTGCAGAAGAGTTTCAATCTTCCCACAGGTGGATGGATTTACATCTGAGTTCTCAATTCTTTTCCATTGGTCAATGTGTCTGTCATTTACCAGTGGCATGCTGTTTTGACTACCATAGCTGTATGGTAGCTTCTGAGGTCAGGTAGTGTGAATGCTCCAGCTTTATTCTTCTTCAGTAGTGCTTTACTTGTCTGGGACCTCTTCTCTTTCCATGTAAAGTTAATGATAAGTTTTTTCATCTTTTTAAAGAATGTTGTTGGTATTTACATCAGGAGTTCTTTGTGTTTGTAAATTACTTTGGGTCTAATTTTCCTTTTCACAATGTTGAGTCTACTTATCCATGAGCATGATATGTTTTTCCATTTACATGGATCTCTTTTGGTTCTTGCCGTGGTGTTTTGTAGTTTTCTTTTGTAAATCTTTTACATTCCTGGTAATAGATTTATTCCACAGTATTTTAGTTTTTAGGGGCTATTATAAATGGTTTTTTTCCCCTAATTTTCTTTTGTCATTCTCTTTATGGTGTATGGAAACCCTGGTGGCATAGCAGTTAAGTGCTATGGCTGCTAACTGGAAAGGTCAACAGTTCAAACTTTCCAGGTCCTCTTTGGAAACTCTATGGGACAGTTCTACTCTGTCCTATAGGGTTGCTATGAGTCTGAATTGACTCAGTGGCAGGGAGTTTATGGTGTACAGCAGTCCAACTGATTTTTGTATGTTTATCTTCTATCCTGCTTGTCATGCATTGAATTGTGTCCCCCCAAAAATATGTGGAGACATGTGGCTAGGCCATGATTCTCAAAATTTTATGATTGTACTGCATTTTGTGATTTTCCTATGCTGTGTGTTAAAGGATTGGTGTGGGACTGTAAATCCCTTTATGAGATCACCCCCCTGCTCTGCTGTAAAGGGAGTTTCCCTGGAATATGACTTGCTCCACCCTTAATCCTTTCATCCTGCAAGAGACCAAAGGAAAGGGGTGCAAGCAGAGAATTGAGAAACTCGCACCATCAAGAAAACACAGGGAGAAGAGCGCATCCTTCAGACCTGAGGTTCCTGTGCCAAGATGCTCCCTGGACAGAGACTGATGCAATACCAGACTTTCCTCCGGAGCCAACAAGCGGGAAAGGCTTCCCCTGGAGCAGACATCCTGAATTTGGACTTGTTACCTACTAGACCATGTAAGAATAAACTTCCTTTTGTTAAAGCGATCCACTTTGTGGTATTTCTGTTACAACAGCACCAGCTGACTAATACAGAATTTTTAATTCTTAATATCTGGTGAAATTCTCTTACCTCATTCTTCTGTGGATGTGTCTTCATTATTTGTGATCCTTTTACTCTTCCTTATAAATTTTAAAACCACCATATTAAGTTTCACCAAAAACTCATTTGGAATTTTGATTATAGCAGCACTGAATCTGTAGATGAACTGTAGGGTTGGGAAGAATCAACATCTTTTGCATACACATGTTTAGTCTTCCAGTCTAAAAACATGATCTATTTCACCATTTATTCGAGTTGTGTATTTTTTTTCATCTCTCAATGACGTGCTAAAATATTTTACTGAAGATGTTGTTGTATTTGCTGTGAAGTCAATTCCAGCTCACAGTCAACCTCAAGTGTGCAGAGCAGAGCTGCTCTCTAGGATTTTCAAGCCTATGATCTTTAGGAAGCAAACCATCAGGCCTGTCTTCCAACATCCTTCTTGGTAGGTTCGAGCCACCAGCCTTTCAGGTAGTCATAGGGAGCATCACCATTGGTTCCACCCAGGAGCTCACAGGTCGTTTATTAGATTGATTGCGGGGTACTTTTCTATGTTATCGAAAATGCTATCTTCTGTTTGTTTGCATTTTTTAAATAGGTTGCTGCTGCTTTATATAAACAAATGATTTTTTGAGCATTAATTTTCTATCCAGCAGCCTTGCCAGTTTCTTTTGTTTTAGTCTAACGCAGTCATGCATCACTGAAAACCCATGACGTATTCTGTGAAATTGGATGTTATGTGATTTCAACACTGAACTTGCCAAAAGTGAGACCACTGGCTTTCACTGATTTTCCACCTTTCTGTTGCTTAATAACCTTTTGTTTCACTTCCAAATCAGTACTTCTCTGTGCCTTTTACTGCTGAAAATTTCTCAGTGGAACTTCCAAATCTCCACTCTCCTCAAATGTTCCATTTTCAACTTCATTCCACTTCTGAGAATAAATAGAAGCCATGAAACCAACAATTGCATAATTTTGCTCTAGTTACAGTGAAAGAGATGAAATTCCTCTGGCCTTAGGCCAGTTTCTTCACCTACACTGTAAATCCTAATCTCTCTCATATTCTCAGGGGTAATTTACACTATAAAGGAGAGACAAGAAAACAGCAGATACCAAGATATGCTTGGATACTGTGCCAGTAAATGTAACTGTCATGGATCGGACTGTGTCCCACAAAAATATGTCATCTTGGCTAGACCATGATTCCCAGTATTGTGTAACTGTCCTCTATTTTATGATCTGATATAATCATTTTCCTTTTTGTGGTGTTATGTGATTATCTTCCCTTTTATGTGTTATAAATCCCCATATGTTAATGAGGCAGGATTAATGTCGGGTGTATCTAAAGTCACACTATTATTCAAGTCATGCCCTCACTCAATGCATGTGTGAGCAGGTGTACTGTTGTACATGACTGTAACTTACTGTCAGTTCTCATGATTATGACTTTTATCAAGCCATTTCTCATTCTGTTGAAATGACTGTATAATTTTCCTCCTTTAATCTGCTTTTCTCTCAATCTTGCATTCCGTAAAAGTTGAGAGACCTATAGGAAGAAAGCAAGATTGCCTAGCTTGTCTGGGATAACCAGAGACCAGAGATCTCATAGGAAGGCCAGCTTCTAGCATGATACTTAAGCAGATTAGCAATCATAAATGTTTGAACTGCTGGACCTGAGGACAAACACATCCACCACTGTGTAACTACTTGTGGATGAGGCAATCAGCTGAAAGGCATCATCCTTCCAAAAGGGTAAGGTTCAGAAGGCTATGGACTGAAGTGCAGAGAGTTGTATGGACACTGAAACTGGAGACCAGAGATACCAACAACACCAACAATAAATGGGAACCCACAACGCCCCAAGACAAGGCAGGAATAGCTACACTGAGTGAAGCTATCAGGGGTGAGAGTGGGACAGGAGAAGTATTGTGTCTCCCCTTTACCACATCAGATTAGCTCTGTTGTTGCTGCTGCTGTTGTTGTTCCATCAAGTCTGACTTACGTTGACAGAGTAGAATTTCCCCATAGTATTTTCTAGGCCATAATCTTAATGGAGAGGAAACTTGGTGGTGCAATGATTAAAGCAATCAGCTACTAACCAAAAGGTAGGCAGCTCAAAATCACAGCTGCTCCACAAGAGAAAAATGTGGCAGCCTACTTCTGTAAAAATTTACCGCCTTAGAAACCCAATGGGGAAGTTTTGCTCTGTTCTATAGCGGTTGCTATGAGCCTCAGCTGACTCAATGACAATACATTTCATTTAGTTTTTCATCTTAATGACAAGTAGATTGCCAGATCTTGTTCCTGAGGAGCTTCTGGGGACACTCAAACCATCAACAATTTGGTTAGCAGCCAAGTGCTGAACCACTTAGCTATGGTTAAGTTAGTTTAGTTATACCTAAATGCACCCATAAAGAGACAGAGGGTGACAGAATGGATTGGAAAAAAACAGATCCATCAATATGCTGACTATAAGAGACACTACACATCTTAGAAACAAAGATGTAAATGTATCAAAAAACAGAAAAAAGTATACCAAGAAATTAGCTACCAAAAAAGAGCAGGAGTAGAAATATTAACCTCAGATACAACACACTTTAAAACAAAAATCCACCATAAAAGACCAAGAAGGGTACTATGTTAGGATTAGAAGGATGATCCATCATGAAGACATAACCATAATAAACCTATATGTACCCAATGACAGGGCTCCAAAATACATGAAACAAACTCCAACAGCACTGAAAAGAGCAATTGACAGTTTCACAATAATAGTAGGAGACTTTAACTTACCACACTTGTTGAAGAACAGCGGAAAAAAATAACTCAACAAAGACACAGAAGAGCTAAAGGGCACAGTCAGGCAACTTGACCTCATAGACATATATGGAACACTCTACCCAACAGCTGCAAAGTACACATTCTTTTCCAGTGTACACAAATGTTTTCAGAAAAGATCACCTCATAGGGCAAAAAAAAAAAAAAAAAACCAAAAACAAAAAAACAAACAAAAAAAAACTCTGAACAAAATCCAAAACACTGAGATAATACAAAGTATCTTGTCTGACCACAACACCATCAAGGTAGAAATTAACAAAAAGAAGAGCAAGGAAAAAAAATCAATTATATGGAAACTCAATAGCACCCTTCTTGAAAACCACTGAGTAATAAAGAAATCATAGGTGGAATAAAAAAAATTCCTAGAAGCAAATGAGAATGAAAACACATCATATCAAAACCTTTTGGACATGGCAAAGGCAATCCCCAGAGGTCAGTTTATAGCAGTAAATACACACACTGAACAAGATAAAATCAAAACATTAGCTACATAACTCCAAGAAATAGAAAGAGAAGAGAAAAAAAAAAACCAACCCCACAGACATCAAAAACAAAAACCCTGTTGCTGTCAAGTCGATCCAACTCATAACAACCCTATAGGACAGAGTAGAACTGCCTTCACAGAGTTCCCAAGGGGTGCCTGGTGGATTTGAACTGCCAATATTTTGGTGAGTAGCAGTAAGCACTTAACCACTATGCCACTATAATTTCCACAACCACCAGAAGTAAGGAAATAATGAAGATCAGAGCAGAAACAAATGAAATAGAGAACAGAAAAACAACAGAAAGAATCAAGAAAACTAAAATTGGTTCTTTGAAAGGATCAACAAAATCAACAACCTACTGGCCAAAGTGAGAAAAGAAAAACAGAAGACACAAATAACCCAAATAAGAAATGAAATGGAGAACGTTACAACAGACTCAACCTAACAAAAAATTTTTTCAAAAGGATCACAATGGAGTATTGTGAAAAACTATACTTCAAGTCCAAAAACCTAGAGAAAATGAACAAATTTCTAGAAACATACTACCTACCCAAACTAATACAAAATCACGTTGAAAATCTGAACAGATCCATAAAAAGAGAAGAGACTGAAAAGATAATTTTAAAAATCCCCCCCAAAAAGTCCCAGCCCAATTCCACCACACATTCAGAGAAGAGCTTACACCAGTACTACTCAAACTACTTCAGAACATAGAAAGGAAGCAGTATTTCCAAATCTATTCTATGAAGTCTGATACTAAAACCTTGATACTAAAAAGCAGGCAAAGATACAATAAAAAATAAAATTACAGACCAGTAACTCTTAAGAGTGTAAATGCAATAGTTCTCAACAAAACTGTAGCCAACAGACTTCAGCTTCATGTAAAAGAATAATAATATGCCACAACCAAGTCAGATTCATACCAGGTATATAATAATGTTTCAATACTATAAAATCTACCAATGTAGTCCACCACATAAATAAAAGGAAAGAATCACATGATCATCTCAGTTGATGGAGAAAAAGCATTTGACAAAGTCCAATACCCATGCCTGATAAAAACACTCAATTAAATAAATATAGAAGGGAAATTTACAAAAATAAATGGCATCTGGGTAAAACCAATAGCCAACATCATTCTTAATGGAGAAAGGCTTGAAAGAATTCCCCTTGAGAACAGTTACAAGATAAGATTGTCCCTTATCACCACTCCTATTTAACATTGTGCTGGAAGCCCTAGCTAAAGCAATAAGGCAAGGAAAAAGAAATAAAGGGTATCCATACAGGTAATAAAGAAGTGAAACTGTCCCTATTTGTGGATGATATGATACTCTACATAGAAAACAAAAGACTCCACAAGAAGACTACTGGAACTAATAGAAGGATTCAGCAGAATACAAGATACACAGAAAAAAATAGTTGGATTTTTGTGGAGAAAGATGAAAAGGAAGTCTGAAAAAAAACACTATAATAGCCCTTAAAAAAATAAAATATTTAGGAATAAATCTAACCAGGATGTAAATGACTTACACAAAGAAAACTACAAAACATCACTGCAAGAAACCAAAAGATCTATATAAATGAAAAAACATACCATGCTCATGGATAGAGTCAACATTGTGAAAAAGACAATTCTACCCAATGTAATTTACAAATACAATGCAATCCTTATTTAAACATCAAGAGTATTCTTTAAAGAGACAGAAGAACTAATCATTAACTTTATATGGAAAGGGAAGAAGCATCAGATAAGTAAAGCACTGCTAAAGAAGAATAAAGTCGTAGGACTCACACAACCTGACCTCAGAACTTACTGTACAGGTATGGTATTCAAAACAGCCTGGTACCAGTACAATGACAGACACATTGACCAATGGAGAATAATCGAGAATACAGATATGTAAATCCATCTACCTACAGCCACCTGATTTTCAACAAGGGCCCAAAGTCTTTCAAATGGACAAAAGACAGCCTTTTAAACAAATGGTGCTGGAAAACTGGACGTCCATCTGTAAAAAAGTGAAACGGGACCCATACCTCACACCAAATACAAAAACTATTTCAAAATTTAACTATAAAGCCAAAACTATCAAGTTCATAGAAAAAAAAACAAAACAGGATCAATGCTAGAAGCTCTAATACATGGCATTAGTAGGATAAAAAAAAACATAACCAGCAACATACAAACTCCAGAAGATAAGCTAGATAACTAAGATCTTCTAAAACTTAGTTATGCTCATCAAAAGGCATCACCAAAAGAGTGAAAAGAGAACCTACAGCCTAGGAAAACTTTTTGACTGTTACAAAGCAGCCAAAGATCTGATCTCTAAACTCTTAAAGAAAATCCAACACCTCTATAACAAAAAGACAAATAATCCAATCAAAACATGAGCAAAGGACACACCGGTGAATTGCATCTGGGGTCTTAAAAGCTGACAATTGCCACCTGAGGGTACAGCAAATGGTCCCAACTCAGCAGGAACAGATGATCACCAAGAACGAAAATGACACGGGGGAAAGAGAACCCAGAAGACAGAGAGACCCATGTGAGTGGGTGACTACATTGACTTGTGACTGGAAGACCTGGATGGCGCCCGGCCACCACCAGTGATAGCTGTGATGGAGCTCACAAAGTTGACTCTCCCTGACAACAAAAGAATAAAAAGGGGTGCACCCTGAGATCTCCACTAAAAGACCACAATTGATGGTCCAGGGTCCTCAGAGTTCCCCTGGGAGCATGGCCCCTGGCCTGATGCTGCCCCTGTCCATAAATCCTAAGGAGCTCACCTCTTCGGACAGGAATGGATTGGACTTGATGATACAGAATGACCAAATCATGTGTGCACTTCATGGTTCTATGTATCTATAGGATGTCGTCCTGCTGACCTCTTACTGGAGGCGGAGGAGTGGGTGGAGAGGAGGGGATAGGAGATTGTTGGGAGGATGAGACATGTATGGAGTAGAGAGGAAGAGTATGCTGTCACCAGGCAGGGAGAGCATGGGGAGCTGCATATAGGTGGGTATGCAAATTTATATGAGAATGCACATTTTCAGTCAATCATAATAAAAAAATTAAAAAGGGGGAAAAGATACAAGAGATACCATCTCACCCCAACAAGGCTGGCATTACAAAATAATAAATGTTGGAGAGGCTCTGGAGAGACTGGAACATTTATACACTGCTGGTGGGAATGTAAAAATGGAAATCAATTTGGCACTTTTTAAAAAGCTAGAAATAGAAATGTTCATTGCAGTATTTTCCACAATACCAAAAAGATGGAATCAACCTAGACACTCATCATCAGATGAATGGATAAACAACCTCTGGTATATTCACACAATGGAATATTACACAATGATAAAGGACAATGACGAATTTTGGAAACATCTCACAGCATAGAGGAATCTGGAAGGCCTTATGCTGAATAAATTAGCCAGTCGAAAAAGGACAAATATTATATAAGACCACTATTATAAGGATTCAAGAAAAGATTTAAACAGAAGAAAACAGTCTTTGATGGTTACAAGGGTGGGAAGAGAAGGAGAGGTATATTTAACTTTTAAAAAATAAATAAACAGACAACGGAAATGTGAACAGATACTTCACCAAAGAAGATATTCAGGTAGCTAACAGACACATGAGGCAACGCTCTCAATCACCTGCCATTACCATACCCACTGCCACTGAGTCGGTTCTGATTCATGGTGACCCTATATGACAGAGTAGAACTGCTCCATAGAATTTCCAAGGACCAACTGGCAGATTCAAACTGCCAACCTTCTGGTTAGCAGATGTAGCACTTAACTACTGCACCACTAGAAAAATGCAAATCAAAACCACAATGAGATACTATCTCACCCTGGCATTACTGGCACACATCAGGAAACAGAAAATGAGAAATGTTTGAGAAGTGTTATGCATTTCTTTATGCGCTGCTCATGGGAGTGCAAAATGATGCAACCATTTTCGAGACATATGTGACACTTCCTTAGAAAACTAGAAATAGAGATGCATATGAAGAGGACTTGAAATAATGATGAAGACAAAAGACTATAGTCTTTACTATAGATTAAACCTCAACATCAAGAAAACAAAAATCCCCAAACTCATTCTATGAAGCCAGCATAACCCTGATACCTAAGCCAGGGAAAGATCCAACAAAGACAGATAACTACAGACTGATATCACTCATGAACCTAGATGCAAAAATCTTCAACAAAATTCTTGCCAACAGAATACAACAACATATCAAGAAAATAATCCATCATGACCAAGTGGGATTCATACCAGGGATGCAAGGCTGGTTCAACATCAGGAAAACAATTAATGTGATTAACCACATAAATAACACAAAAGACAAGGGTCACCTGATTTTGTCCATTGATGCCGAAAAGGCATTTGATAAAGTCCAACACCCATTCATGCTAAAAACTCTTAGCAAAATGGGCATAGACGGCAAATTCCTCAACACAATAAGGGCCATTTATACAAAGCCAGTTGCCCACATCATCCTGAATGGAGAGAGACTGAAAGACTTTCCCTTGAGATCAGGAACTAGACAAGGATGCCCACTCTCACCTCTCCTATTCAACATTGTACTAGAAGTCCTAGCCAGAGCAATTAGACAAGACGAAGAAATAAAGGGCATCTTCATCAGCAAAGAGGAAGTTAAAATCTCCCTGTTCGCAGATGATATGATTGTATATGCAGAGAACCCCAAGGAATCTATAAGTAAGCTACTCAAACTGATAGAAGAGTTCAGCAAAGTCTCAGGATACAAGATAAACATAAGTAAATCATTAGGATTCCTTTATACCAACAACGAGACTGTTAAGGAGGAAATTATCAAATCAATACCATTTACGATAGGCAATAAGAAGATAAAGTACCTAGGAATTAATCTAACCAGAGAAACAACAGACCTTTACAAAGAGAACTACAAGCTCTTACTACAAGAAACTAAGAGAGACTTAGATAAATGGAAAAACCTACCCTGCTCATGGATAGGAAGACTTAACATTCTGAAAATGTCTATTTTACCCAAAGCAATTTATTTATATAATGCAATCCCAATACAAGTTCGAGCATCATTTTTTAATGAAATGGAGAAACAAATCACCAATTTTGTTTCGAGAGGGAAGAAGTCCTGGATAAGTAAGGTAGTACTAAAGAAGAAGAACACAATGGGAGGCCTCTCATTACCCGACCTTAGAACATACTACACTGCCACAGTGGTCAAAACAGCCTGGTACTGGTACAAGAACAGACAGATCGATCAATGGAACAGAATTGAGACCCCAGAGATGACACCATCTGCCTATGAACAGTTGATATTCGACAAAGGCCCTAAGACATTAAGCTGTGGTAAAAACAGTATCTTCAACAAATGGTGCTGGCAAAATTGGTTATCCATCTGCAATAAACTGAATCAAGATCCATATCTTACTCCTTATACAAAAACCAACTCCAACTGGATAAAAGACCTAAATATCAAACCTAAAATGATAAAGCTCATCCAAGAAAAGGTAGGAACAACAACGGAAGTTTTAATACACAATGAGGGCAGACTCCAAAATCTGTCAAAAAAACCTCAATCAACAGAAGAGAAAATAGATAAATGGGAACTATTAAGAATCAAACACTTTTGCTCATCCAAATACTTTATTAATAGAATTAAAAGAACACCCACAGAATGGGAAAAAATATTTGGCAACTCTATGTCAGACTGACGCCTGATCTCCATAATCTATAAGATACTACAAAATATCAATAAGAAGAAGATAAACTATCCAATTAAGCGATGGGCAAAGGAGATGGACAGACACTTCACTAAAGAGGAGATCCAGGCAGCCAAAAAACACATGCGGACATGTTCATGATCTTTAGTTATTAAAGAAATTCAAATCAAGACAACAATGAGATACCATCTCACCCCAACAAGAGTGGCCATGATCCAGAAAACACGAAACAACAAATGCTGGAGAGGCTGTGGAGAAAGTGGAACCCTCCTACACTGTTGGTGGGGTTGCAAAATGGTCCAGCCTCTTTGGAAGGCAATCTGGCACTTCCTTAAAAAAATGGATATCGATATACCATTTGACCCAGTAATTACACTACTTGGAATATATCCTACAGAATCAAGGCCTTTCACACCAACGGACACATGCACCAGAATGTTTATCGCAGCACAGTCCACGATAGCAAAAAGGTGGAATCAACCCAGATGCCGAACAATAGAAGAATGGATAGGTAAACTATGGTACATTTACTCAGTGGAGCACTACGCAATGATAAAGAATAACGATGATTCCAGGAAACATCTCCTAACCTGGTTTCAACTGGAAGACATGTTGAGTGAAAGTAGTCAGCGACAAAGGGACAAATACTGTATGAGACCTCTACGATAAGATCTCAAAAACAGACTTGTGTATAGAAGAAAAGACTCTTTGACAGCTGCAAGGGAGGGGAGGGAGGGAGGGTGAGGGGGGGAGGGTTTAGTTTAGATAGTTACTAGAAATCTAGTTGGGAGAAAGCAGTGATAGCACACATTAGAAACAAGAACAACATTAAGTGGACTTCAGCATAACTTGAGTACTCCTTCCATCTTAACTCATTACTGCAAGGATAGAGTAGCTGGGACGGGGGGCATCGGACCATGCTCTTAGGTGAATTCCAGGCCAATTGGCACAACTAGCGTTTTGCTAAGAGAGCTCTCTGCACCCCACATTGGTGAGTGGCTGTTAAAAGCTGCTAAGCTGCCATCCAACGACACAGCAAAGGGTCCCAACTCAGCAGGAACGGATGCTCACCAAGGACCAAAATGACATGTGGTAAAGACAACCGAGAAGACAGAGAGACCCACAAGAGTGAGTGCCTACATCGACTTGGGACTGGAAGAACCAGATGGTGCCCGGCCACCACCAGTGATAGCCACGATGGAGCTCACAGAGAGGAGTCTCACTGGCAACACAAGAATAAAAAGGGGTGCATCATGAGATCTGCACTAAAAGACCTCAATGGATGGTCCAGTGGTTTGGGGGTTCCTCTGAGAGCATGGCCCCTGGCCCTGATGCTGCCCTTTCCCATAAATTATAACAAAGGTCCACTCTTCGGACAGGAATGGATTGGACTTGGCAATGCGGAGTGACCATATATTGGAAGCACTTTATGGTTCTATACATCTATAGGATATCATCTTGCTGACTTCTGGCTGGAGAAAGCAGAGTGGATGGAGAGGGGGGGAAAGGAGGCTGTTGGGAGGATGAGACATGTATGGAGCAGAGAGGAATAGTGTGCAGTCACCGGACAGGGAGAGCAGTGGAAGCTGCATATAGGTGGGCATGTAAATTTATACGTGAATGTATATTTTCACTCAGTCATGTTAAATAAAAATTAAAAAAAAAGAAAAAGAAAAGAAAACAAAAATCCTCACAACTGGATCAATAGGCAGCATCATTGGAGAAAAAACTGAGATGGTCAAGGATTTCATTTTCCTTGGATCCACAATCAACACGCATGGAAGCAGCAGTCAGAAAAATCAAAAGACACATTATATTAGGAAAATCTGCAAAAGACTTCTTTAAAGTTTTGAAAAAGTAAAGCAAAGCTGTTACGTTTAAGACTAACTTGACCTGACCCAAGCACCTGGCCCAAGCCATGGTATTTTAGTTACATCATATGCATGTGAAAGCTGCACAGTGGATAAGGAAGACTGAAGAAGAGCTGATGTCTTTGAACTGTAGTGTTGGACAAGAATCTTGAATATTGAATACACCATGGATTACCAAGAGAAGCAGCAAATCTGTCTTGGAAGAAGTACAACCAGAGTGTTTCTTACCAGCAAGGACGGTGAGACTATATCTTACATACTTTGGACATGTCAGGAGGGATCCATCCCTGGAGCAGGACATCCTGCTTGGTTAAGTACCTCTATTTTAGTGAAAAAGAGGAAGCTCCTCAACAAGATAGACTGACACAGAGGCTGCAACTTTGACTCAAGCAACAACTGTGGGCACAGTGCAGAACTGGACAACGTTTCTTTCTACTGTACACAGGGTGGCTACGATTCGGAACTGACTTGACAGCACCTAACGACAACATGATCCAGCAGTCTCACCCCTAGGAATACATCCCAGAAAAATAAGAGCCACCACACCAACAGACATATCTACCCATACCAGTGTTCATGGCAGCATTGTTCACAAGAACAAAAAGATGGAAACAACCTAGATGCCCACCAACAGATGAACGGGTGAACAAACTCTGGGGTATTACACAATGATAAGAGCAATGATGAATCTGTGAAGCATCTTCTAAGACGGATGAATCTGGAGGGCATCGTGCTGAGTGAAATAGGCCTATCACAAAAGGCAAATATTGTATGAGACTACTACTATAAAAACTCACGAAAAGGTTTATATACACCAAGAAACAATCTTTGATGGTTATGAGAGAATGGGTAGGTCGGAATGAAAAAACACTAACTAGACAATAGATAATTGGTAACTTTGGTGAAGTGTGGAAAGACAGTAGACAATGCTGAGGAATCCAGCACAACTTGTATGAGGTGACGTCATGGACATGCCGTAGACACATCCAAACCCCCTGAGGCTGAGGGCTGGGGACCAGGGTCGTGTGGAACATCTAGCTCAACTGGCATAACATGGTTTACAAAGAAAATCTTTTACATTACACTTTGGTAAGTAGTATCTGGGGGTCTTAGAAATCTGTGAGCAGCCATCTAAGATACCCCTCTGGTCTCACCCTGTTGGGAGCAATGGAGAAAGAAGAAAACCAGATACAAGGGAAAGATTAGTGCAGAGGACTGACAGGCAACAACCAGCACAGCTTCTCCAGCACAACCATACGGTGTCTGGCAGCTACCACTCACTGCCCTGACAAGAATCACAATAGTGGGTCCCAGACAGAGTTGTAGAAAAATGTAGAAAAAATTCTAACTCACAAAAAATGACCAGACTTACTGGCCTGACAGAAACCCAGGAAACCCCGAGAGTATGGCCCCTGGTCACCCTTTCAGCTCAGTAATGAAGTCACTCTTAAGGTTCACCCTTCGGCTATAATTAGACAGGCCCATTAAACAAAATGAGACGTAACAGGCACACCACCCCAGAGGCAGAGACTAGAAGGCAAGAGGGGACAGGAAAGCTGGTAACAGGGAATCCAAGGTTGAGAGGATTGTTGACGTGTCATGGGCTTGATTTTGAAACCCTGGTAGTATAGTGGTTAAGAGCAGCAGCTGCTAACCAAAAGGACAGCAGTAGGAACCACCAAGCATTCTTTGGAAATCCTGAGGGGCAATTCTACTCTGTCTTATATTGTTCCTATGAGTCAGAATCAACTCAACAGATAGTTTCGTTTTTGGTGAATTTTCTAATAAATGATACATTTTAAAGTAAGAAAAGACATTTATTGGTGAACAACTACTGATTGAAGTTCCTTATGTGATGTCAAGAAATGGTGATACAACGGTTATCATTATGATTAAGGTTCATTTGAAGTGAATAAAGATTGTTTGCTATAATTACTTTTTTCTGAATTCAAGTTGTCAAAGCTATCCACAGACTAACAGCTTTCAATGACATTAGTATATGTCAGCTGTGCCATTATTAAAATAGTCTTAAAAATAGATTGCACATTCAAAGCCAAACAAATGGAAAGTGAACAGTCTATGTGGAAAAACACCTTGATTCAGAAGTATACAGCCTGCATCTGAAAATGATCTCATCTGAAACTTCCTAATATCATCAGAGACTACTGGGATTTACTCATAAATTTAACAGCAGACTAGGTAGTGTCTTTCCAGAATAATTGGTATAATTGCCTCCAAGCAAATTACTTGCAAGAGTGAGAAAAAGACACAAAGAAATCTTAAAAGTCCAAATTTCAGAAACATGGCTTTGTGTAACAAAAAACTTTGTCAATCATGTGAAAATTCTGTAACTCAAATCCTTTACCTTCTCTTTACATATACATCAATTCAAATGTGCAATGTGTAGAAGTGTTTAAATGAAAAATTCCCTTCCAACCTTCTTCCTTAGAGTCCCAGTGACTCTCCCACAGTCTATTTCTTCAGTGTTGTTCTAAACATTTTATGCATATCCAATGAAACTTGTGTATTTACAGAGTGTACTTGGGAGATCATTTTCTATTAAAATATAAAGCACTTCTGTTAATGAGGGGGGTGGTCTCTGAAGACTCTCAAAAGTCCTTGTTAGGCCTATGAGAAAGAATTACTTGGCGAGCCCTGGCTGGCCATGACAGAAATCTTTATTGGAAAATGAAGGCACTTTGAAGTGGGGCAGCACAGGTCAGTGGTGGGGATCTGAGGTGTTTCCTTGTTTGGCAGGTAGCTGATTGTCCCTTGGTTGCCTGCGCATGTAGATTTCAAGATGGTTCCTGACACGGGGGCCCCTGGACTGGTAGCAGGACTCATTATGGGGTGTTGCACATGCACAGTTTCTTTTCTAACTGGTTTGATTCCCCTGTCCTGACTGTAGTTCTCTGGTGCCCCCACTGGAAGGACACATAATGGTCAAAATGGGACTTTCTGTGCATGTCCCTGGAGTTGGTTCCATCAGGTTCCTTCAGCAAAACAGCCTCGAGGAAGTTTATACAACTGCTTGGGGACTTATCCCATGTCCCAGGATGTAGTTAATACTGTTTGTTGATAGTTTTGGTCACACTATTTACAGAGGCCCTCAGGCTCCCTGTCTTATTCTCAACTGTGGACTCAAAAGAGCTAGGGCATTTTCCATAGGATTTCCCTTGTAAGTTTCCCCACAGACTATTTTGCCTACCTCACTTCCTCATTGATCAAACATGCAGTCAGGATGCATTAGTAATTACTGGTGATTGGAATGCAAAAGCTGGAAACAGAGAAAAAGGATTGGTAGTTGGAAAACATGGCACCGATGATACAAACTACAGCAGGGATCTCATGACAGAATTCTGCAAGATTAATGACTTCATGGCAAATACCTTTTTTAACCAACGCAAATGGCAACTGTACACATAGACCTTAAGGATTCACAGGAATCAAATCAACTACATCTGTGGAAAAAGATGATGGAAACGTTGCCTAACCAAGAGCAAGTTCATTCCGCCTGTCACTGCAGCCAACCCTAGAGGTGGGGAAAAGTTCAAGCAATGCTTTACTAACAGATAAGCATGAAAATCTCAGGAAAAGTGAGAATAGTTTCTCCAAGACTGTTCTGCTTGGGTTACAATTCCAGCAGCTTTTATAGCCAGATTACAAAGGGATTTGCATCTGTAAAACATCAAACCTTGCCACAGGATAGATTAGGGAGTCATAAGATTCCTTTACATCTTATTGACTAATGTAAATTACCCAAAATGTCGATTACCTCCCTGGAGACAGGTAAATGAATTTACATCTGTTGATCCGGTTTGGGACAGGGAATGGAATGTAGTTTAGCAAACTAGGTGAGCTTGATGAAGTCCCATCTCCTAACAGAAAAGCTCCATATCAGCAGTCAGAACAAGACCATGTACTGGATGCGGCACAGACCATCAACTGATCGTATGCAAATTCAAACTGAAACTGAAGAAAATTAGAACAAGTCCACGAGAGCCAAAGTATGACCTTGAATATATCCCACCTGAGTTTAGAGATCATCTCAAGAACATATTTTTTTTTCCTTTTTCTTTTTATTATGACTGAGTGAAAATGTACATTCCCATATAAATTTACATGCCCGCTTCCACTGCTCTCCCTGCCTGATGACAGCACATTATTCTTCTCTGTTCCATACATGTCTCATCTTCCCAACAGTCTCCTTTCTCCTCCTCTCCACCCACTCCCCTTCCTCCAGCCAGAGGTCCACACAATGATATCCTATAGATGCATAGAACCATAAAGTGCATCCAATATATGGTCACTCTACATTGCCAAGTCCAATCCATTTGTGTCCAAAGAGTGGGCCTTGATTATGATTTATGGGCAAGGGCAGCATCAGGGCCAGGGACCATGCTCCCAGGGGAACACTGAAGCTGTTGGACCATCAATTGTGTTTTTTTAGTGGCGATCTCAGGGTGCACCCCTTTTTATTCTTGTGTTGCCAGTGAGACTCAACTTTGTGAGCTCCATCGTGGCTGTCAAGAACATATTTGATGTGCTGGACACTAATGCCCAAAGATCAGATGAACTGTGGAATGGCATCATCCATAAGGAAAAACCAGTGTGCATTACAAACAGAGGAAAGAAAGAGAAGACCAAATTGAATGTCAGGAGAGACTCTGAAACTTGCTCTCCAACACTGAGCAGCTAAAGCAAAAGGAAGGAATGGCTAAATAAAACAGCTGAACAGAAGATTTCAAAAGGCAGACAAAATCAGCATTGTAATGACACGTGCAAAGTAGCGGAAACAGAAAACCAAAAGGGAAGAATATACTCTGTATTTCCTAGCTGAAAGAACTGAAGAAAAAATCGAAGCCTCAAGTTGCAATAGTGAAGGATTCTACAGGGAAAATATTGAATGACTCATGGAGCATCAAAAGAAGAGGAAAGGGACACAGAGTCATTATGCCAGGAAGAACTGGTCGACATTCAGCCATTTGAAGAGGTAGCATGTGACCAGGAACCAATGGTACTGAAAGAAGTACTAGAAGTTGCATTGAAGGCACTGGTAAAAAACAAAGCTCCAGGAATTGATGGAATATCAATTGAGATATTTCCACAAACAGATGCAGCACTGGAAGTGCTTGTTCATCTATGCCAAGAAATTTGAAGGACAGCTACCTGGCCAACTGACTGGAAGAGATCCTTATTTATGCCCATTCCTAAGAAAGATGATCCAACCAAATGCAGAAATTGCCAAAGAATGTCATTTATATCACATGCAAGTAAAATTTATCTCAAGATCATTGAAAAGTGACTGCAACAGTATATTCACAAACTGCCAGAAATTCAAGCCAGATTCAGAAGAGGACGTGGGGCCAGGGATATCACTGCTGATATCAGATGGATCTTGTCTGAAAGCAGAGAATACCAGAAGGGTGTTTACCTATGTTTCATTGACTATGCAAAGGCATTCAACTGTGTGGATCATAAGAAATTATGGCTAACATTGCAGAGAATAGGAATTCCAGAACACCTAATTAATTGTGCTCTTAAGGAATCTGTAAATGGATCACGAGGCAGTTGTGCGAATAGAACAAAGGGACACAACACGGTTTAAAGTCAGGAAAGGTGTGTGTCAAGGTTACATTCTTTCCCCCTACCTTTTCAATCTGTATGCTAAGCAAATAATCTGAGAAGCTGGATTATATGAAGAACAAAGCACCAGGACTGAAGGACGACTCATTAACAACTTGAATTACACAGATGACACCACCTTACTTTTTGGAAGGGAAGAGGATTTGAAACACTTAGTGATGAAGATCAAAGACCACAGCCTTCAGTACGAATTGTACCTCAACTTTAAGAAAACAAATATCCTCACAACTGGACCAGTAACCAACACCATCATAAATGGAGAAAGGATTGAGGTTGTCAAGGCTTTCATTTTACTTGGATCCACAATCAACACTCATGGAAGCAGCAGTCAAGAAATCAAAAGACACATTGCACTGAGAAAATCTGCTGCGAAGGACCTCTTTAAAGCACTGAAAAGTAAAGATGTCACTTTGAAGACTAAGGTATGCCTAACTCAAGCCATGGTATTTTCAATCACATCATATGCATGCAAAAGCTGGACAATGAACAAGGAAGACAGGAGAAGAATTGATGCCTTTGAGCTGTGTTGTTGAAGAAGAAATGTCGAACGTATGATGGACCACCAAAAAAATAAACTGGATCTGCTTTGAAAGAAGTCCAACCAGAGCACTCCTTGGAAGCAAAGATGGCAAGACTGTGTCTTACATACTTTGGACATGTTGTTAGGAAGGATCAGTCCCTGGAGAAGGACATCATGCTTGGTAGAGTGGAGGGTCAGTGAAAAGGAGAAAGACCCTCAATGAGATAGACTGACACAGTGGCCGCAATGATGGGCTTAAGCATAAAAATGATTGTGGACATGGCGCAAGAATGGGCTGTGTTTCAGTCTGTCGCACATAGGGTCACTAGGAGTCAGAACCAACTTGACAGCACCTAAAAACGACAACACTTTATCATAAAGAGTGACCAAGTGGTGCAAATGGTTAAAAACTTGAGTAATAGCAGAAAGGTTGGTGGTTCAAATCCACCCAGAGGCACCTTAGAAGACAGTGCTGGCTATCTTCTTCCCCTCTGCCTTCCTGTGAGTCAGAATCGAATCCAGGTCATCACTGCTTGGTGCAGTCAACTTGGTTTTGACTCATAGCAATCACAGGTGCTACAGAACAAAACAGTGTCCAGTCCTGCACCGTCCTTAGAATTGTTGCTATGCTTCAGCCCACTGCTGTAGCCATTGTGTCAATCCACCTTGTTGAGGGTTTTCTTTTCTTCTTTCTTAATGATCTTCTACTCTATCAAATATGATGTCCTTCCCTGGGGACTGATCCTTCCTGATAACATGTCCAAATATGTTTGGACTTCCTACATGTAAGACATAGTTATCACCATCCTTACTTCTAAGGACTCTGGTTGTACTTCTTCCAAGACATATTTGTTTGTTCTTTGGGTGGTCCATGGTATACTCAACATTCTTTGCCAACACCACAATTCAAAGATGTCAGTTCTTATTTGGTCTTCCTTATTCGTTGTCCAGTTTTCACACGCACATGAAATCTGACAATTAAGTCCATGAACTTCATTGGTCTAATTGCTACATACCTCACTGCTGAGTATCACTATGACTACCTTCAAAGCACTCCCCTTGGGAAGCTATTCACTGACACCAGCATCTACTCTACCTTTCAGAGGAATTTTGGAACTCTTTCTTAAATGGCCATTGTGCACAGTGGCCTGGTGGCAAGTTCGTGACCTTAATTGTATAGTTGTCTGTGTGAGGGAGTTTTTAGCCAGTAAACAAATAACTGTATTGGAACACCCTCCCCCCTCATCTGATCTGGCCCTCAATGGCTTTTTTCTTTACTTGAAGATAAAGGAAATACTGAAAGAAAGACGTTTTGATGACATTCAGGACATCAAGGATAACAGGACGACTGCTCTGATGGCCATCCCAGAAAGAGTTCCACAATTGCTCTGAAGAATGGACTAGCTCTGGCACCAGTGCACAGCTTCCCAAGGAGAGTCCTTCAAAGGCGACTGTAGTGATATTAGCAGTGAGCATGTAGCAGGTTTTCTAGGATGAGTTTGCAAACTTAATTGTCAGTCCTCGTATAAGGCAACTGAAAACACTATGGCTTGGGTCAAGTGCACCTTAGTCCTCAAGGTGAAGCCTCTGCTTGTCAACATTTTATAGAAGTCTTTTGCAGTTGATTCACCAAATACAATGAATGCATCTTTTGACTTCCTGACTGTTGCTTCCCTAGGTGTTGACTGTGGATTTAAGTAAAATGAATTCCTTGACAACCTCTATCTTTTCTCTGTTAATCAGGATTTTGCCTTGTCGTCATTGCCTTGGCCATGATTCCTGGTATTCTGTGATGTTCCTCCATGCTGTAAACCTTGCCTCTATGATGTTAATGAGGGAGGATGTGCGGCAGCTATGTTGGTGGGGCAAGACTCAGTATGCAAGATTGTATTGTGCCTTGAGACAATCTCTTGATATATAAAGGAGAGAAGCTTCCAGAGAGATTTAGGGACCTCATACCACCAAGAAGCAGTGCCAGGAGCAAAGCAAGTCCTTTGAAAAGGACCTCAGGATCCCTGTGCTTCAGAAGCTCCCAGTCCAAGGGGAAGACTGATGTCAAGGACCTTCCTCCAGAGCCAGCAGAGACAGCCTTCCCATGGAGCTGACACTTTGAATTCGGACTTTTAGGTTACTGTGTTGTGACAAAATAGAATCACTCTTTTTAAAGGCATCCACCTGTGGTATTTCTGTTAAAGCAGATTAGATGACTAAGACATGCTTATTGGTCCAATTGTGAGGATTTTTGTTTTGTTGATGCTGAGGTTTAATCCATACTGAAGACTGTGGTCTTTGATCTTCATCAGGAAATGCTTCAAGTCCTCTTCACTTTCAGCAATAAAGGTTGTGTCATCTGTGTAAGGCAGGTTGTTAACGAGTCTTCTTCCAATCCTGATGTCCCATTCTTTTTCACAAAGTCCAGCTTCTCTGATTATCTGCTCGGCTTAAAGACTGAATAGGTATGGTAGAAGAATACAGCCCTGAAACACACCTTTCCTGACTTTAAAACATGGAGTACCCTTTGTTCTGTTCAAACTACTGCCTCTTGGTCTATGTACAAGTTTCCTACAATTAAGTGCTCTGAAATTCCCATTCTTAGCAATATTATCCACAATTTGTTATGATCCACACAGTTGAATGCCGTTCCATCACCAACAAGACACAAGTAATCATCTTTTTGGTGTTCTCTGCATTTAGCCAGGATCCACATGACATCAGAAATGATATCCCTAGTTCCACATCCTCTTCTAAACCTGGTTTGAATTTCTGACAGTTCCCTGTCAATGTACTGCTGCAGCTGCTTTTGAATGATCTTCAGAAATTTTGCTTGCATGTGGTATTAGCAGAAAGGTTGGCAGTTCAAATCTTCCCAGAGGCTTGCTTGCATGTGATATTAGCAGAAAGGTTGGCAGTTCAAATCTGCCCAGAGGCACCTTTTAGAAGGCAGGCCTGGCTACTTGCCTCCCTCTGCATTGGTGTATGCCCGAACTGACTCCATGGCAACTAATACGAACTTCCTCATCCTTTTTAGTGGTGGCGTAGTATATAGCATGCTGTGGTTAACTGCATGTATCATAAGTTACCCATTTTTTAGTTTAGTGGGGTTTTTTTATATATGACTCTTCAAATGATAGGATTCTTTGGAAAATTATAACCATGATATCACGCTTACAAAAGTAATAAAATTATTATCACATATCCAGTTGATATTTGAATTAAATTTGTCCCACAAATGTCCATTTAAATAAAAGAATCTAAATAAAGCCAACATACACTCTTTTATGTTTCTCCTGTAGATTTCCCCTGCTGTCCTTCCCCCCTATTGCTTCTTATTTGTTAAAGAACCCAGGTTTTGTCCTGTAGTTTCACACTAGGATCTTACTGATGGCGTGCCTGCAGTACAGATTAACATGTCCTCTTTATTTTTTATGTAGTCAGATGGAGGGACTTAATCAGATTCAGTTTTTATTTATTTGTTTATGGTGATGATGTGTTCTTTACTTAGGAGGCACTTCACGTGAGGTTACAATTCTTTTTGTACACTTAAAGGTTTTTTTTTTGGATGGAGAATTGGTCATTGATTTGGAAACAAAATGCCCCCTCTTTAAGAGGTCTTGGCTCAGCTGACTTCTGCGGCAGAGATGCAAGGCGGAGCCAACATGTGGAAACAGAAGTGGTCACATCAAAATAATACAGGCGAGAAAACAAGGAGTTCCGCGTCCTCTTTTCCCTTCTCAACACAGTTTTCCTTTTTATGAGCTTAGAACTGCCACACATTCTGTATTTTATGTTCCAGTAAAACCCAACTGTTATTCCCAGAAGGCAGGTAAAAAACGGCTCACATGAATAATTTGCCTTTTAAAACTCAGTAAACAAAACTCGAGCTAGCTGCCACTTCCTACCGGCCAAGGACAGAACCCTAGTGGCGCAGTGGTTACAGTGCTGGCCTGGTAAAGTTCGCCGCTTGAAATTTACCAGCTGCTCTCAGAGAAAAAGAAGCGGCTTCCATGAAACCCGTATGGGACAGCTGTACCCTGTCCTTTAGGGTGGTCCAAGTCCGAATCGACTCGACGGCAGTGGGTTTGGTTTAGTTTTTGGAACAGCCAAGGAGCCTCGTGACCTGGCCGAGCTCCAGCCTTCTCCAGATTCTTTGCCCACGGCGGCGCTAACTCGGCAGCTTGCTTTGCTTTTTCAGCTTTTCCAGTCACACGCACCAGGCACGCACCTCTCAGGAGCCCGGCATCGCGAGTTCCGGGGGCCGAGTCACCGGGCCTCAGCAGCCCGCGACCTCGAGCCGCCGACTCCCGCCCTCCCGGCTGCGGACACCTCCGAGCGCCGCCAACCCGTGACCAGCAGCCGCCGCCCGCAGGAGCCCGCTCGGCCGGGGCGGGGCCTGCCGGGGCGGGGCCTGGGGACTCCGCCCCCGGGCCCGCCTCTTCGGGCCGCCTCCGGGGCCTCTCCGCCCGCAGCCGGCTGACACGAGCAGCGGGGCGGCCGCAGCCTCCTCCTCACAGGAGCCGGAGCCTCTCGCGCCGAGCGAGAGCCGGGAGCGGACCTGCGAGCCGCCACCGCCGCTGCTGCCATGGGGAGCCACGTGTCGCGGGAAGACTTCGAGTGGGTCTACACCGACCAGCCGCACGCCAACCGGCGCCGGGAGATCCTGGGTGAGGTCCGGCCCGGCGCGCCGTTATGTGCGTGCGCGGCCTCCCGCCGCCGGGGCGCGCTCTCCCCCGCTTACCCTGCGCGGCCCGGGCGCCGGAGGCCCGTTACGAGCCCGCTCCTCTGCGTGCCGCCGCTGCCGCCGCCCCGGCTGCCCGCGCAGGAGAGGCCGCGGGAGGTGCAGGTCGGCCCTCGGGCTCGGCCGCGCCGGGGAGGGAGGGATGGAGGGAGAGATGGAGGGAGAGATGGAGGGAGGGATAGAGGGAGCGATGCCCGCGCTCCGCCGAGGCCCTTCCGCGGAGAGGCGCAGGCGCGTCCCCTGCGGACGCGGCGCCGAGCTCGCCCCGGTCCACCCTGCGGCCGGGCCGCCCTTGGGTAGGTTCTCTCCTGCGAGGAGGTCTGCCTTCGGGTAGGCGCCCTTTTCTCGTCTTCCCGAGCAGGCCCGGGCAAAGAGAGTGCCTGAGCGAGACCGGGGTGCGACTGTGCGCGCGCCAGGGCGTGGTCCCGGCCGGGGGCTGGGGGATCTGGGGGCCTGCACTCCAGCCACGGTCACCGTGTCCCAGTCGAGAAGCCATGCTGGGGAGGCTGGTCACCGCCCAGCTTCCGGAGAAGGGGTTAGCTCCCTGCTTGTGTCCTGTGGCCCCAGAGGCTTCTCGGACCAGGTGGGTTCGGTGCGTGCTGCGATCACTGCCACGTTCGATCCCCGCCACGAGCGTGGGGCGCAGGAAGGGCGGATTCATAAGTGGTTTTCATGCATCTCGGTTTTGTGGATGAAAAAACTGGAGTAGGGAAGGGGTTAAGTGACTTGTTTGTCGCTGGCAGCTAGTTTAGGGCCCTTTGCGGCGCCTTACAGATCTCAAGGTGTAAGGCACTGGGTTGCCGGTTAGAAGGGGGTTATTTTCTCTCTCCCAGGTTCCTCTTAATGATAACGGCAGGTCTTGTGTTAAATGCTTTACGAAAATCCAATGTAATCCTTCGAGTAGCTCAGCTAGCTCCGAATTAGCCCTTTGTTAAAGATTGGTAAAAGCTGATGAGTAAATGCTGAAGCAGAGGTTCTAAATCTTGGTCAGATTGACTCCAGAATATAGGCTTATCTTTGCCTTTGTTTGAAAATTCGGGGAATCCAGTGGGTGGTGAGGTGATTACCAGAAATTCTTTCTCATACCAGTATTTCCCTAAATTTTTCTTCTCAGTGTTCATTTGTCCAGAAAAAGGACAAGAAAAAGCAAGCACCTGATTTTTGCAGGGTTGTCTAAACTTAGAAATTTAATGTTTTCAAAGATACAAGCCAGTAGATTCCATTAAAATGAGTTTTAAAAAGACAATCAGTAAGTTGGTAGTTTAGACCTTCATAGTTGCTTTTATCAGGGGTAGCCCTGTATGTTACTTTGGTTTCTTGGATGTTTTTTGTTTGTTTGATCTTAATTAAAACATGTTTTGCGAATCACTTGTACATACTTGATGTGAGATAGCATATGATGCATGTTATCTATGTCTTATCAGTATATTGCATAAGAATAATTTGATTCTCCTAGTTCTAAAACAGGCTCTCGAATACTGGAATTTAGCTATGTATTTAATGTTCAGAATATCAAGGAAGTAAAAAGGTGCTTATCGCAACACGGAGCCTTTTATCACTGAACCCTTTTAATTTGGAAAGAGGGAAAAAAATGGCATTGAGTCGATTCCCACTCATAGAGACCCTATAGGACAGAGTGGGACTGCTCTGTAGGGTTTCCAAGGAGTAGCTGGTGGATTCGAACTGTCAACCTTTTGGTTAGCAGCCATAGCATGCCATATCATGGTGCCACCAGGGCCCTTCGAAAGGAAAAGGACTACAGATTTCTCAATGAAAATATGATCATTTTTCTCATGTAACTACTGCTTAGGGTTCCATTTCAAGGGTGAGAGATGGAAGAATCGTAGGAAAGATAAGATTTCTGGGGATTTGTTTGCACTTTAAATGATAAGAGATAGTTCTGATATCGTAGAGCTTTTGAGAGTGCAGAGAGGCATAACAGAAAATGGAAATATTTAATAACCAACTGGACTGTAAATATGCATTTAGACTTAATGTTAAAAGTCTATTTAATAAGTATTTATTTAATACATTTCTGACCAGTTGGTTTTCAGCAAGGGTGACACAGCCATTCAGTCAACAAACAGTGCCGGCACAACTGAGGTGTGTTGGTGGTTGCTGTTGAGTTGATTCTGACTTGTGGCAACCCCGTGTGTAGCCACATGCAAAAACATGAAGCTGGACCCACACTTTACACCATGTCTGAAAGTTAGTCAAAATGGATCAATAACCTAACTGTAAAGCTAAAACCATAAATCTCTTAGAAGAAAACATTAGATCTAGAGAAGGCATCAAGACTTTGTTTTTGACAATAGATTTCTTAGGTAGAATGCCACAGTCATAAACAAAAGGAAAAATAAATTGGACTTCATCAAAATTCAAAACTTTTGTTCACTGAGGACTTTATCAAAAAAGAGAAGAAACAGCCTATGGAATGGGAGATATTTGGGAGCCATGTATCCCATAAAGGTTTAATATCTAGACTATATAAAGAATTTGTACCACTTAGCAACAACAAGGCGAATAACCCAGTTTAAAAATGGGTAGAGGATTTGAATGGATGTTTCTCCAAAGATTTACAAATGGCCAGTAAGCACATGAGAAGATGCTCAGTGTCATTAGTCATTAAGGAAATGCAAAGAAAATCAAATGAGATACCATTTCACCTCCACTGGGATGGCTATTATCGGAAAAGAGGAAAATAAGATTCCTAAGTGCTTTGTAAAGCAGGTGCACCCGGTTGCCTTCCCTCCAGCGATATAGGAAGATTCCACTCTTTCCACATCCTTGTTGTCTGTCTTATTATTACAGTCATCTTGGTGGGCCTGAAGTAGTTATCTTAGAATGGTTTTCATTTACAGGATGTCACCTTGAAGACTAAAGTGCACCTGACCCAAGCCATGGCATTTTCAGTTACATCTTATGCATGTGAAAGCTGGACAGTGTACAAAGAAGACAGAAGAAGAATTGATGCCTTTGAATCATGTTAGAGAAGAATGTTGACTGTACCGTGGACCACCAAAAGAACAAACAGATCTATTCTGGAAGAAGTACAACCAGAGTGCTTCTTGCAAGCAAAGATGGCAAGACTATGTCTTACATACTTTGAACATGTTGTCAGGAAGGATCAGTCCCTGGAGAAGGACATCATGCTTGGTAGAGTGAAGGTCAGCAGTAAAGAGGAAGACCCGCTATGAAATGAATTGACACAGTGCCTGCAACAATGAGCTTAAGCATAAAAAACAATTGTGGACATGGCACAAGCCCAGGCAGTGTTTTGTTCTGTTGTTCATAGGGTCATGACTTGATGGCACCTAACAGCAACAGCACAGTGACATATAGTGTTAAGCATCTTTTCATGTGCTTACTGACCATCTGTGTATCTTTTAGAGAAACATCTATTTCAGTCTTTTGTCCGTTTTCTAACTGGGTTATTTGTCTTTTATTACTGTGTCGTAATAGTTCTGTATACTGAATACATGCCCTTTATCAGTTACATGATTTGCACACACTATTCCATTCTTTTTTAACCTGATTAGTATCTGCAACACAAAAATTTTTGATCAAGTTAAGTTTATCCATTATCTTCTTTTGTCCCTTGTGCTTTTGGTACAGTATGTAAGAAGCCATGAAGATTTACTCTAGTGTTTTAAGAGTCTTTATCATTTTGGCTTTTAAAGGTAGGCTTGTGGTGCATTATGAATTAATTTTCACATATGGTGTGAGGTCAGGGATCCATCTTCATTTTTTGCATGTGGCTCCAGTTGTTGCTGCACCATCTGTTAATAATAAAGAAAACTGTTCTTCCATTTAATTATCTTGGTACCCTTGTAGTGTTGATTTTTATGTGTAACTTTGTAAAAATTTGGAGCCTACAAAATTACTTGGGCAAATTTGTCTGAGAGGACTGTGTATATATGTATACATACATATATATGTGTGTGTGTATATGTATGTATACATATATACACAGTCCTCTCAGACAGAGGACTATTACTGTAGTGTGTGAGGTTTAGAAGGTAGGTAAGGAAATGGGCGTAAGGAGGAATTGCATCTCTTGCACTGTATATATATACACACACACATATGTACATAGTGAAAATATACAACAAAATATGCAACATTCAACAATATCTACATATACAGTGTAGTGACAGTAGTATTCTTCACATTGTTACCATTCTCATTATCTCTACCCAGATTGCTTTATCACTGTTAATGTTAACTCTGCCCCTTGAAGTTCTCACCTGTGCTTTAGTTACTGTTGTCAGTTTGATGTAGTGTAGATAATTCTTTAAAAGTGCAGTGCTTGAGGAAACATTCTTAATTGAGCTAAGCTGTTACTTAAAGATGACTTCACCAGATAGGTTCTGTTACATAAGTTCCATGATTTTATTTTATTTAACACTTACTACAAAATGTGTATTTTTTATCCTTCTCACATATGTCAGTTAAATGTTATATAAGGTAAAGATGCTGGCACTCTGTGTAAACCTATAAATAACACATACAATCATGTGCCACTTCACATCCGTTTGGGCAGTATCCAACCACATAATACATCCATGGTCCTGTTCCAGAGTAAACAGTGGCTGTCAAACATGTAAAAGCCTGAGAAGCTAGAATGATAGGTGGAGATTTGTTGTTGGTTTTTTTTTTTTAAGATAAGCACTTTGAAATGCTGCTGAAAGGTCAAGCCATATGAAAACCATAGACCGGTTACATTTGCTCAGCTGGTGTCCTTACATGTCATGGCATCTGCTGTCTTCTACTCTCTCCTTTATGGAAGAGTCAGTGTATAGTGTACGTTGCCCCTGAGAAGATGAGAGGCGAGGTTTAGAAGGTAGGTAAGGAAATGGGCGTAAGGATTGCGTCTCTTGCACTGTAATGAGAGGAAATGTTTTCAGCTGTTGGTCTCAGGGCTTCTCTGTACTCTGAGAAGTGGAGGCGGGGTGAAAACAGTGTTTGAGGAAAGCAAAGGTTTGACGTTTCTGTTGAGAAATTTGCAGCAGCAAGAGGCAAAGGAGAAGTATGGATTTGGAAGTGAAACAAAAAGGTTACTGAACAACAGGAAGGTGGAAAATCAGTGAAAGGCACTGCTGGAGAGCTAGCATGTTTGCACAACCTACAAATCACAGAGTATCCTATTTCACAGATTGTGTGAGGACAGTAAGTGATGTGTGACTGCATGAATATAAAAGAGTTGGTACTCATCCACCAATAAACTGAGTTGTTATTCTCTTGTCAGAGAGGTGCTCAGAACTGCAATTTCAATGAATCACTACTTGAACTCTTCATTTATACCAGAAAAGTCAGTCGTACAGTCAAGCCCAGCATATCATCTGTTGGCACGTTGCCTGACAGTGTATACACTGAGGGGCCCATAAAGTTTTTTGGTTTTTTTTTTTAAAGGGAAACCAGCTCTCCTTTTGTTTATTATTTCTGCCTAGCGGTTCTAAAACACCTGAAACCCAGCGCCCCTGGTGCTTCCTCCGCCCCCTCCTTCATCCGCCTGCCTGGAAGCTGTGAGCTGTTCACTCCCAGAGCTGGGCCCCTGCCTCTGCTCCTGCTGTGGGCGCTGGCCAGGCAGGCCTGGGCTCTCATGGGCCCCTGGCTCTGGGTGGCAGTGGCTGCACATGATCAGGAAGTGGTCGCATCAACAGGGCCGTGGCAGTAGCTGGGGCTGCAGCACCAGTCATACTCCCTGCCTGGACGGCGAGGCCACCTTTCCATAAACCGCCTGCACTGTGCCCAGATGGGTGCAGAGTCCCAGTCTGGCTGCTGGCACAGCGCTGCAGCCACACACTGGGCCAGGCCAGCCTCCTGTATCCAGTGGCTACAGCTTGAGGGCTTTGTCTGCTGGGCAGACCCAAAGGGGCGGGAGATGCTGCCCTGGCTCCTCAGTCAGGCAGACAGAAGGGGCACGTCACCAGGAACTGGTCTCTAGCTAGATGATGCAATATGATAATTAGGAAAAAGGGAAAAAAGTGGCAGTTAGAGTTACTGAAATAGTATGTACTTTTCTCAGTTCCTGATTTGTTTTTCTCTTTCTTTACAGCAAAGTATCCAGAGATAAAATCTTTGATGAAACCTGATTCCAGCCTCGTCCGGATTGCAACTCTGATGGTCCTCATCCAGTTGGCTATGATTTACTTAGTAAAAGACCTGGACTGGAAGTGGCTCATATTTTGGGCCTACGCCTTTGGCGGCTGCATTAACCACTCATTAACACTGGCAATTCATGAGATTTCCCACAATTCTGCCTTTGGCCACCGCAAAGCCATGTGGAACCGCTGCTTTGGAATATTTGCTAATCTTCCTGTTGGTATCCCCTATTCCATTTCTTTTAAGAGGTATCATATGGATCACCATCGATACCTCGGAGATGATGGCATCGATGTGGATATCCCTACTGATTTTGAGGGCTGGTTTTTCTGTACCACTTTCAGGAAGCTCATGTGGGTTATTCTGCAGCCTTTCTTTTATGCTTTGCGACCTCTGTACATCAACCCCAAACCAATTTCTTATCTGGAGATCATTAATACTGTAGCCCAGATCAGTTTTAACATTATAATTTACTACTTTTTGGGTATTAAATCTTTAGTCTACATTTTGGCAGCATCCTTACTTGGTCTGGGTTTCCACCCAATTTCGGGACATTTTATAGCTGAACATTACATGTTCTTAAAGGGACATGAGACTTACTCCTATTATGGGCCTCTGAATTTCCTCACCTTCAATGTGGGGTACCACAATGAACATCATGACTTCCCCAACATCCCTGGCAAAGATCTCCCGCTGGTGAGTAAGGACTTGACACATGCTGATTTCTGATGGTTACACAACAAAAAGGAGCCTTGACATCCTTGTTTTAAAAGGAGTCTAGTATAGCTTGTCTGTCTAGGTTATTCATCAAAGAATCAAGCTTGTGAATCCTGAGTTTCTCGATTTAATGTCACAAAGATTCACTCCTGGATTCCTGGGCAGAGTGATTACTCTTACGGTTTAAAAATATTGAAGGAACTATAAAGTGTAACTCATAAAGCCATTTCAGAACAGAAAATTGTATCCTTCTGAAGTAAGGAAAAGTTTATATAACTTTCATCACCATCAGTCTCAATAAGCATATCTAAGAATTGTAGTTTATTACAAAATACAGATGACTTACATAATTAATCTGCTTAAAACTAAATGAATACTAAAGTCCAGTGGTCCAGACTTGGTGAGGCGGGGACACTGCCAGCTTCCCTTGGCACTGGACGTCTTGGGCAGTCTGTGGTGTAAATGAAGGGAAATGTCTGGACCCCCGTCATCCCTTCATAGTGACCCCTTTCCTAACTTTGTCCTGGTCAGTTCTCTCATTAGCTTTCCCATTATTCGTTGACTTCTTACTGTGTTTTAGGTGACACTTTACAGAGCTAATTTAGTTGCTCATTCAGCAGTTATACACAGATTGTTCTGTGACACTGGCTGCAGTCCCTGCCATGGGCCAGCACCCCCTTGCCTGCCCCAGTTTCCCGTGCCTGTTGATCCAGTTTCCCTGCCCCTTCTTGCTCTGGGACAGGTGCTGCCCATTTGGTCTCGTCTGCTTGATGGAACTAAGAAGTCCACTCACGCACACCATCCTGGGTTGTTGTATAGGCCTGTTGAATCTTTGGTGAAGGGTGAACTCCTGGAGTGATTTCAGCTCTGAGTTAAAAGGTTGTCCTGGGGCCATAGTTGCAGGAGGTTCTTCCCATCTCTGCCAGGCCAGTAATTCCGGTCTTGTCTGTTTTTTGGAATTTGAAGTTTCCACATTTTCTCCTGCTCTGTCTAGGACTCTCTTGCGATCCCTGTCAGAACGGTTGGTGGAACACCATCCAGTACTTCTGGACGCAGCAAGAGGTTCAGCAGTGAGAACACTGTGTGGGTGTTTATACGTATGGCAGTGCAATTCGTTAATGACGAGCGAACCTAGGCGAAGGCATGTGGCTGTTCATTCTGTTCTGTCAACTTTTCTGTCAGTTTTACATTTTTCAGAATAAAATCTTGGCCCATACCACTGGAAGTAGCCCGGGGGCTGTAGTGTGCTGTCAGGCTGTCAGTGTCCGTGTGGAGGGCGCATGTGTAGCCTTTGCCTTCTTCCTCAATAGGGAAGTGAATTTTTATTTTTTAAGGGATTTTGGAGAATGTATATGGAAAAAGTTGGTCACTCTTTGAACAAAATATTTTTTTCCCCAACATGAGCATGCTTTTAATGTGATTTTCTTGAACAGTGCCAGAGCTGAAAATGTCATTCACTTCGGACATTCCTGACTTCAGGGTGTGGGACGTTAGTGACTGTTCTCACCCTGTTTCCTCATATCCTGTCTCTGCACTCTTTAGTCTGACAAATACCCTCGGCAATCTCAAGTTAGCTTCCCATCACTATATGTGTATTTTGTTAATAGATATGAGATCTGACAAGTCCGCAGACTTAACTGTTCTAAGTGCTACATACTTAATGCCAAACATTACTACTGTCACCCTCAAAGTCCTCCTCTTGGGAAGCTATACCCTGTTGCCAGCGCGTAGTCCACCCTTCAGAGCACAATGGCATGGCCATTGTGCACAGTGGCAAGTTTGAGAACTTAATTTTATAGTTGTCTGAGGGAGTTTTGAGCCAGTAAACAAATAACTATTGGAACACCCACCATACTCACCTGATCTGGCCCCCAGTGGCTTTTCCTTTACCCAAAGATAAAGGAAATATTAACTAACATTTTGACATTTGGATGACATTCAGGACATCAAGGGTAATACGGTGACAGCTCTGATGGCCATTCCAGAAAAAGAGCTCCAAAATTGCTTTGAAAGATGGGCTAGGCACTGGCGTCATTGCATAGCTTCCCATGGGAAGTACTGAAAAGGTGACATAGTGATATTCAGCAGTGAGGTATGTAGCACTTTTTATAGGATGAGTTCATGAACTTAATTGCAGTCCTCGTACACATCACCAAGGTTTGGTGTGAACAGCTTTGTTGAGCTAATTCACCCACTTAAGGTGTACAGATTGATGGCTTTTAGTACATCTACTGCCATAACTTTTAGGACATTTTCATCATAGTAGCAAGGAGTTTTAATGTGATACCTTCTTTTTCTAAAAACTGGAGCTCTGCTGTTCACTCCACACTTTATGATGTGTGTGTTTTTCTGTCTGCTCACAAGCAGGAAAGCAGGCCGGTAACACACCGTAGGCGGCAAGACGCCCGGGTCCTTGTTAGGTCTGTATGTCATCAAATTGGACACACGGCTAATAAATTTCTCAAGTTTTCCAACTGCTAGCATTAAGGAATTGACTGATTTTTGCTGTAGATCTTTTGGAAAGCTTCTCAATGATAAACTGTTGCTTGTTTGTTTTTACATTGATTTATTATATATTTTTAGGCTTAAAGAGTATCTTGACACAAAATGCTTATTCAGGATCTGAACAGGCCGTGCCGTTTTACTTTTCGTGAAAGATAACATCTTCTCTGCTCTGGCTATGAAGATACAGCTGCTAGCTTTGGCTCCATCCTGTGTGGATTAGGATTAGGATCTGGCTTTTCTGTACATGGTGGTCTGTCACTTTCGCTGCTGTTGGACCCACCTCGTGGCGACCCTATGCCCAGCAGGGTTGATCTTCTGTGATCCATACGGTTTTCACTGCTGATTTTTGGGAATAGATCGCCAGGCCTTTCTTCCTTGTCTGTCTCGGTCTGGAAGCTCCACTGGCAGGCAGCAGCTGTACTCCAGGTACATTGTGTGGCCTGTGGATCATCCTTACGTGAGAATTTGGAAGGACTGTGGTCCGAGATATTGGCCCTTTGGATGCTACACTTAGTTAAGTGTGTTCCATGATAATTGATTAGTATTTGCAAGCTCCTTGGAGGCAGGGTGTCAGGTGTCACCTTTGTATTGGACAGGGGCACCCACATAGCATATACTGGAAAAAAAAATAACAAATTAATTGCATGTATTTGGTAAAGAATCCAGGTTTCAAATTTTACAAATAAACCAGGCATTGGCCTCTCAGAGTTTGATAGGCGAGGGAACCCTGGATGGTCAAGTGTATTTAACTATTGAAATGCATGTTTCCTTCTGCTTAGAATTAGTGAAATTTGTTTTTCTTTTTCTTCCCCCACCTTTTTGAGAGGGAACAGGGAAAGAACGTCTCTGCATTGAATGTTTTTGGCAAAACGTTCTCTGTAATCTTTGACAGGACCCATGAACTCCTGTGAATTCATCTGGCTGTCACTTTCCCTTCTAGGTGAGGAAAATCGCAGCTGAATACTATGACAGTCTACCCCACTACAACTCCTGGGTAAAAGTCCTGTATGATTTTGTGACGGATAATACGTTGAGTCCCTACTCGAGAATGAAGAGGCATCAGAAGGGGCCGGTGGAGCTGGACTGAGTGCCACTGTAGCCGGCAGGGTTCCTCTGGGAGATGGTAACACAGCCGGTGTCATTCAAGTTAGGGCCAGGGACGTTTGGAAGCTACACTGGGACAGTTTCAAAGGCTCCAGGGTCTCAAGAAGCTAACGTGGCTTGACAGCCTATCCGCAGTGTCCTGTTCACTCCTGGGAAGGCCATTGTTCCTCAGATGCTCACTGTGTGGGGTGTTTTCACCTGTGTCTGCCATTTTGTAAGTATATGAGTTACACAAAGGTTTTACAAAGCTGTATGTCTGTCATCCTCTTTACTATAAAGTTTTACTTTATTAAACCAGCTAATAAACTGAGCATTAATCACAGTGTATTACTATCATGTTTTTTTCCAGTCTGTACTATATAATGGAAACCCTGGTGGCAGAGTGGTCAAGTGCCACGTCTGCCAACCAAAGGTCAGGCTCCTTGGAAACTCTACGGGGCAGTTGTATTGGGTCACTGTGAGTCAGAATTGACTCGCTGGCAGTGGGTTTGGGGTTTTTTATACTATATAACATGATAACCTGGTTATTGGATTCACTTAAAATTGGGGAGTGAGGGGAGGCCAGAAGTTGTCATGGTATAAAAGCTGAGGTGGAAGCCTCTTATACTGCAGGTGTATCTCCCTTCTTAATTTTACTGTTGTACCCCTGGGACCTCAATTAGACACTGCTGAATCCTGTTCAGGCTGACCTATAAATAAAGTACTTATTTAATCATGACCAGCATTCAGCTTCCTCTTTGAGATGTGTTGACTGTCAAACTTAGAAACTTCAACTTACAGTTTCAGGGTACTTCCTTGCAGTGGCAGCTAGCTGACGTTTGATGGTAGCTGACTGGTCTCGGGGGAACCCTAGTGGCATAGTGGTTAAGTGTTGTGGCAGCTAAGCAGAAAGTTACCCATATGAATCCATCAGGTGCTCCTTGGGAACTCTATGGGGCAGTTCTACTCTATCCTGTAGGGTCACTGTCAGTCAGAATTGACTCGACAGCAGTGGGCTTGGTTTTTGGTTAGTTGGTCTTGAGAATCATGGACTGTGAAGCTGGCACTCCTGGTTCCTGAGATGTTTGACGTGGGTTAAAGAGTTAGTGTAAAAAAATATGGTGATGTACTTTGAAAATATTATATGGTGTCCTTTGGAAATCCATTTGGTGCTTTGTTGAAAGGTAGAAACAGAAATACCACATGTTCCAGCGTTCCCACTTCTTGTAATACATCCTAGAGGAATAAGGGTCGCAACACAAACAGATACACACACACACGAATGTCACTGCAGCACTGTCCACAACAGCAAAAAGATGGAATCAGCTTAGGTGCCCATCAACAGATGAATGGATGAGATACTGTACACTCAAACAATGGAATACTACGCCGTGATAAAGAACAACAGCGATCTTCAAAAGCATCTCATGATGGGTCAGATGAAAGACATTATGCTGAGTGGAGGTAGTTACAAAAGGACAGATGTGAGACCACTGTTGTAAGGACTTAAGGTCTAAGCACACAAGAAAATAATCTTTGATGGTTACAAGAAGTGAGAAGCAAGAAAAGGGTCCTCGTAGATTAGACAGCAGACAGGACTGGGTTAGGTGAGGGGATGACAGCACACATCAAGAGGGAGGTTGGCACAAATGGACCACACCAAAGGCCAACAAGTTTTCTAAATACAGCCCTACATTTTGAAGGACAGAGTAGCAGGGACAGGGATCTGGGGACCATGGTTTCAGGGAACATCTAGGCTAATTGGCATAACAGTGTTTTAGTCAGCTGGTGCTGCTCTAACAAATACCACAGTGTGGGGATGGCTTTAACAAAGGAAAGTTTATTCTTACACAGTCCGGTAGGCTACAAGTCCAAATTCAGAATGTCCGCTCCAGCAGAAGGCTTGCCCCCTTGTCTCTGGAGGAAAGTCCAGTATTGCATCAGTCTTTGTCCAGGGAGCATCTTGGCGCAGGAACCTCAGTTCTGAAGGACACACTGTTCTCCCGGTGCAGCTTTCTTGGTGGTGTGAGTTTCCCAATTCTCTGCCTCTTTCTCTGTCTTTTTATCTCTTCTAGGATGAAAGGATTAAGAGTGGGGCAAGCCATACTCCAGGGAAACTCCCTTTACAGTGGAGCAGGGAGGTGATCCTATGAAGGGATTCACAGTCCTGCCCTAATCCTTTAACATACAGCACAAAAATCACAAAATGGAGGACAATCATAGAATACAGAGAATCATGGCCCAGCCACATGGCTACATCTGTTCTGGGGGGAACACAATTCCATCCATGACATCCCACCCTTTGGCACCCCAAAAATCATATCTTTGAAACATGTAACACATTCATCCATATGATACAAGTCTTAAATCAGTTCCAAGTCCAAAATTCAAAAATTTCTTTACATCTATGAAACGTAGAATGCAAGCTGTCTGCTTCCAAAGTGATGGCAGAACACGCACAGGTTAGACATTCCGCTACATATGAGAGAAATTGTAGGGAAAGAAGGTACTAACAGGCAACAAGCAAGTCAGCAGAATGCACTACGTTAGCCCTCAAAGCTTTGAAAATACTCTGACATTTTCTGAGACATTCTACACAATGACCCTGCCCTCCAGACTCTAGGTATTGGCCACACTCTCTGGATTTTGAGTGGAGACCCCGCAGCCCCATACTACAACTCTGCCTTCAAGGCCAACTTTGGACAGAAACTTCCCCATCAGCTTTAGGTGCACCCTAAGCCCAAATGAGTGGTAATTCCACCCTTGCAAACACAGAATGCTATGGTTCCACCCCTTCAAACCCCTGAGGTCATGGCCATATTTTTTGAGACTGAGGCAGCTCAGCTTTCCATGCTGTTTGTCTCTTCAGCTTCTGCCTCCTATGGCCACATGGCCTGGGCCTCAGGCCCACATCTGCCCTGATGGGGCAAGTGTGCCAAAGCTCTGTAACTCCACTGATTCAAGTGCCTGGAGGCACCCCACTCTTGTTGGAAAGTGTCCTGCACAAAGGCACTCAGCTCTCTCTCTGGGTCACCAAGGCTAGCTTCACTGATTTAAGTGCCCAAATGCACCCCATTCCACCAGGAAAACCCTGTGCACAGGCACTTAGCTCTCTTGCTCCATGGGTCAGCTCCAGTGCTGCCCCTGGTGCTTCTGCTGCCACTGCTGCCACCAGTCCTCTTGTTTCTCACCATCTGCACCTTCTTCATTCCTTCTGAATCTTCTATCCATTCACAGTTTCAAAATGGCTCTCACATTTTAGGTATTTGCTAGAGCAGCACCCCACTTTCAGTACCAAATTCTGTTTTAGTCAGCTAGTGCTGCTGTAATAGAAATACCACAGAGTGGATGGCTTTAACAAAGGAAAGTTTATTCTTACACAGTCTGGTAGGTTACAAGTCCAAATTCAGGATGCCGCTCCAGGGGAAGGCTTTCTCCCTCGTTGGCTCTAGAGGAAAGTCTGGTATTGCATCTGTCTTTGTCCAGGGAGCATCTTGGGGTAGGAACCTCAGGTCTGAAGGACACGCTCTTCTGGTGCAGCTTTCTTGGTGATGTGAGGTTCCCAATTCTCTGCTTGCTTCTCTTTTATCTCTTCTAGGATGAAAGGATTAAGGGTGGGCCAAGCTATGCTCCAGGGAAGCTCCCTTTACAGTCGGGCAGGGAGGTAATCCTATGAAGGGATTTACAGTCCAGCCCTAACCTTTTAACATACAGCACAGAAAATCACAAAATGGGGGACAATCATCAAATACAGGGCATCATGGCCCAGCCACATGGCTACACCTATTTTTGGGGGGACACAATTCAATCTATGACACTGAGTTTTTTTAAGAAAATCTTCTGCATACTATTTTGGTAAGTGGCATCTAAACAAGCTGCCATCTAAAGTAGCATCATTTGGTCCCGATCTACCTGGAGTAGAGGAGAGTTAATGACATCAAAGACATGAGGAAAATATGAGCCCAGCAGACAAAGTGCCATATGATCCAGAGACTACATCAGCATGAGACCAGAAGAACTAGATGGTGCCCAGCCACCACCAATGACTGCTCTGACAACCTAGAGATCAGACTTGATGATCTCTCAGACTGGAGGGTCTCCGGATTCTCTGTTGGCCCAGAGCTGAAACCAGTACTGAAGTCAATTCTTCACACAAAGATTAGGCTGGACTAGGAGAATGATGCTGGCAATGAATCTACTTCTTGGCTTAAATATATACATGAAGCTATCTGAGCAGCTCTTGTCCAGAGGAGAGGTGAGAGGGTGGAAGGGGACAGGAGTTGGCTGAACGGGCACAGGAAGTGGAAAGGAGGAGTGTGCTACAGGTGTGTGTGTTTGAGTTAGGGTTGCATAGTGGTATGTGTGCAGGGTTTTATACTGCAAATTGTACTGGATTGTAAACTTAAAGCACAATAAGATATTTACAAAAAATAGTATGCAGTGTCAAAAAAAAAAAAAAAAAAACCAGTTTGCAATTTGTACATATCACCAACCTTCAGATACCTGAATCCAAGCCATCACCAGATTGCTACTGTATAACCATCTAATCTGTGGCAGTTTTCTGAAGTTTAAAGCAACACCCAGACTGCTGAGGTGAAGGGTAGAATGCCCACCTTACAGATCTCACTTTATTCCCAAAGGACCTCGCTCTCCTTTCCTGACCCTCCTCCTGGTAAAATTCCTAGTATCCTTGAATAAACTCTAAAGAACCATGAATATAAAGATTGGAGAATAACAGAACTAACTTTACAACTCAGATTTACCCTGTCACTAAAGATGTACAGTGTACCCACTGATTTGATGCTGGACATTAAACAGGTTGCAGACTCACTGTCCCTCAATGCCCCCTACACCTGTAAAACTGTGGCTGATGGCTATGGCTGCCACGTAAATGCTGAGAGCTCCCGAATCTACAGCCTCCTCAGACCTGAATTCCGCTGCCTGCTAGATACTGAGTAAATCATCATCCCTCCTCCAAATTTACTACCCTTACCCAGTATTTATCACTTGCCTGGACGGATGTTTCAACCTCCAGTTGTTTTGCACAAGTCTTCCCTTTTACCCAGGTTCCCTTTTTCAATTTCTGCATTGGTTAGCTGGTCGTTCAAGGCTTATGCTGGCCTTCTGCCACTCACGCCTGCTCCAAAGGAGGTCAGAACCAGTGTTCACCTCATTCATGGGGCCACTCATACTGTCATGTAACTATGCATTGTTAGCCCCACAGAAGGCTGTAACTCCTTCAGCGCAGAGATCTTATTTCTCCGCTTCCCAGACCTACCAAGGTAAGTGTCTGGTTTAAAACAAATGCTTAATAAATGAAGAGACCAAGAGCTAGTCCTTAGACTTGAGAGGCCTTTAAAAAAACCTAAAATAAAAGCAAAAGACAAGGCATTTAGATAACTCTTAAATGCAGCTCCCATCAAGTCAATTCGTGGTGACCCCGCTCACAGTGGAAGACAGCTGTCTGGTCTTGCGTCGTACCTATGCTCATTTGCATGCCATTGTGACCCACAGCGTGTTCACTGGCTGGTTTTCAGAAGCAGGTCACCAGGCCACTCTTTCTGGTCTGAGTCTGGAAGCTCTGCTGAAACCTGTCCAGCCTCTGTGGGCCACGGAGAGTGGCAGCACAGGCAGCACACTGGCTGGGGATCGAACCCCAGGTGTCCACGTGGATGGGGGTGTTATGCATTGACCTGTGTCCCCCCCAAAATGGATGTAGCCATTTGGCTGGGCCATCATTCCCAATATTTTTGTGATTTTCCTATGCTATACATCCTAATCTTGACCTGTGGCTAACAGACAGGATGATCATGTTAAAAGAGAATTAAGGTGGGACTGCAACACCCTTGCTAAGGGAGTTTCCCTGGAGGGTGGCTTGTACCACCCTTTGTCCTTTCATCCTATGGGAGATTAAAAAGAGAGAGAAGGAAGCAGGGAGTTGGGAACCTCACACAATCAAGAAAGCAGCTCTGCAAGAAGACAGGATCCTTCAGACTGAGGTTCCTGTGCCAAGATGCTCCCTGAACAAAGACTGATGCAACACAAGGAACTTCCTCTAGATCCAACAGAGGGAAAGCCTTCCCAAGGAGTGGGCTTCCTGAACTTGGACTTGTAGCTCACTGGACTATGTAAGAATAAACCTTTCTTCTATTTTGTGGTATTTCTGTTAGAGTGGCACTAGCTGACTAAAACAGGTGGGAATTCTACCACTGAACAACCAGTTCCCCTCGACCTTTAAATACATGGGGTATGTTATTGAGACTCCTTTTTTACCAAGTCCATATCAAGTGTTCTTCTGCATGTATTGTTTAAGGACCCCTGATGGCACATTGGTTAAATACTGTGTCTGCTAACCAAAAGGTCTGCATTTTGAATCCATCATGCACTCCTTGGAAACTCTAGGGAGCAATTCTACTCCGTCCTACAGGGCTGCTCCGAGTCAGAGCTAACTCGACGGCAATGGGTCTTGTCTTACTTAACACTTCTATGATGTAACACTATTAATATCTTCATTTTGTAAATCAGAAAACAGAGGCTTAGAGAGATGAGCAGCTGGTCCAAGGTCATACTCAGTACCCTGTGGAAACTAAACTTGAAATTCGGGCATATGTGACTCTAGAGAAAAACATCACCACTGCTTCACATGGCTCGTCTAATGCACTTGGACCAGGAACAAGAAAGAGTCTTGATCCAAATCTTCAGTATTGGTGGTGGGATATTTAGGTGGTTTCCACATCTTGGCTGTTGTGAACAGTGCTGCAAGGAACACTGGCATACAAGTCTCTCAGTCTCAACTTTCAAAGTCTTTTGGATACATGCCTGGGAGTGGAATTGCTAGGTCATATGGTATTTCTATTTTCAGTGTTTTGAGAAATCACCACACTGTTTTCCACAGTGGCTACACCCTTTGGCAACCCCACCAGCATGGATAAGGGTTTTGATTTTCCCACATCTCTGTTAACATTTGCTACCTTCCCTTTTTTTTTTTTTTTTGTTAATCTTAGCCATCCTAAATCAAAAGCCAAACATACTGCTAGTGAGTCAATTTTGACTCACAGTGACTAGCCATCCTGGGAGGGATTAACTGTGACTCCTGATGGTTTTGATTTGTATCTCTGAACACCTTTCCATGTGTTGGGTAGCCATACGAATGTCTTCTTTGGTGAAATATTTACCCACATCCTTTGCTCATTTTGTGGCTCAGTTAATTGTCTTTTTGTTAAGTTGTATATGTATTTTGGTTATGTGCTTCTTACCAGATAACATGGTTTCCAAGGATATCTCGGATATCTCCTAGTCAGTAGTTTGTCTTTTTGTTCTTTTGGTAAAGTCTTTTTTGATGAACAAAAGCTTTTAACTTTTATGAAGTGCCATATATTTATTTTGCCTTTTGCAGTTTGTAATTTTCCTATTATATTAGAGTATCCCTTGTTGAAATCTAGGCCCAACCACTAGATCTTTCTAAGAATTTTAGGGTGTTAGTTTGTACCTTTAGGCCCTTCCGGCTTTTACATTTTAACGATTTAAAATTCTAAGATGAGACATTTACTTTGAAATCCACAGCAAAAATGCATTTATGTATTATCCATTAATGTATTCACTTATTTGCTCTACACAGGGACACGTGACCCAGTCAGGTGAAGCACAGGCTAACTTCTGCTTTGTGATCATCTCTCATAAATCACTTCAGTGTGAAATGGTTAATAATTACTCCCCAATCTGTGGTGAAACTGTTCCCTACAAGTTAGTACATAAGTACCACAAAACCCTTGCTTACAGGGTCAACTGCCCCGTCAGGGATTATAAATTCCAAAAACCTAAAACGAAACCCACTGCCACTGAGTTGATTCTAACTCCTTATGGTCCTATGGGACAGCGTAGAACCGCCCCATACAGTTTCCAAGGAGCACCTGGCAGATTCGAACTGCTGACCTTTTGGTTAGCAGCCATAGCACTTAACCACTACACCCAAACCAAAAGAGGTTTTAATTCTGTAGTAAGGTGCTGTGAGATTGGGAGAAAGACACAAGCCAGCCAGACCTAAAGGCCGAATCTCTGGCGACAAAAGGTGAGGCTGTTCACTACAGATATTCTGGTAAGCAAGATAAGCATAGTGCTTACCTTGCTTATTGGTTAATCCACTCCTGATTGCACAGGTACTTGACCTTGCATGGTGGCTGGGCAGTGAGGACACACCAACAAATCATGGTCCCAAATTAAGGCGCTTTGCTCTACAGCCGGGAGATGTACCTTAAGGCAGACTTCAGAGATGAGAGGAAGGACCGAACACGTGAGGCAGGAGAGGCGAGGCTGTGGCTGGGACCCAGAAGACGGCTCACAGTAGTTACCTGTGGCTGCACAGGCAGAGCAGTATGTCGACCCTTCTTTGCCTTGTGACAGGGGATGGCTGGGGTCAGGAGTGGGGGTTGGGGGCATCCTTCACATGTTTCGCATGAAGAGCTGAGGCTGAGAGGTGAAGTGACTGACCAAGGTCACACAGCTGGCGAGCAGCAGAGCCCACACAGGAGCCCAGGTCTGTCAGAACCTAAGCTCTCCACGCTGTGTTTTCTTTGCCCAGCTCTTGCAAGCTCTTTGTTTGGACAAGGAATGTGTTGTATCTTGTCAGGACATTTGTCCAGGAAGCCGCAGTCCCTTGGAATGAAGCAAGGAGAGTCTGCCAACCTAGGGGAGGTTGACCTGAAAAAAGGGATGTGTGACTAAACCCACCCAATGACACCAAGTCCTGAAAAAGCTATGCCCCAGAAACCCAAGTACAGTAAACTCTGAAGCTCTCTCCAGTATACTGGGCTCCAAGCCAGAGGAAGAGGATGACGGAGTGAGGCACCCAGCACAGGAGGCTGGGAGGACAAACAGAGGAATGAGCTGGTGCACAGAGGCGTGGGGACACCGTCAGAGCTGGAGCTCTCAGTGGGCACGGGTGATACCTGTGGAGTGCGGGAACAAAAAGGGTGTCGTAACAGCCTCCCTTTGGGAAGGGAGGCTCCTGCTTTGGAAACAGGAATTGACAAGAGATGGATGTATAGGTTACATCACACATGTATTTTTCTTTCCCTTGGAAAGTTAATGACATGTAGAGAGGAAAAGTCAGGGAGTGTCATCTACAAAAAGGTAGCTTCGCGTCCCTGACTTTCATCCCAATTGGCAGGGCAGTTCATCAAATTAATAAATGGACCCAGCCAATGGGAGAAGGTGCTCTGGTGCCACCTAAAAACTCCAGGAGCTGCCTAGTTAGTTCAGACCTCGCTGCGGCTTAGAAGGTAGTTGGTATCACAGGCTTGCATGAACTGGCACACAAGACCAGAAGCACGGGGGGCCCTCCGTAAGTGGCTACATGGAAGAGTGTGTGGAGATGTCACCCTTTCTCGGTTGGGGACACACACCTAGAATTTTCTTCCAAGGGTGGAGCCCGTGGAAGCCCTGGTGGTGTAGTGGCTAAGTGCTATGGCTGCTAACCAGAAGGTCAGCAGTTCAAATCCACCAGCCGCTCCTTGGAAACTCTAAGGGGCAGTTCTACTCTGTCCATAGGGTCACTATGAGTCACAATTGACTCAATGGTATTGGGTGGGTTTAGGCCCACATCCCTGTGTTTGTGATCCTTGTGGAAGGAACAGAAAACAGCTTTATCAAGAAGGACTGGAGGCTGAAACTGCCCTCAGTGTTGGGTTCTAAATCCTTGTAGATTTGTGATTTTCTAATCTAAGGAGAGCCTTCGTAATCCCCCAAACTCATTACAGTTCTATTACTGAAGCTTGCTCTATCAGGCCTTTGGGAAGGGTCTAATCAGACTCAGAAGGACTCTGCCCTTGTTAAAAAAGGGAAAAGACAGTCATTTTGTTAGTAGATACAGAACTTAACAAAGGCCACCTAGATTCCATCCTGTCCCATTAACACTCTCCTAAACCAGATCAGCAGGCTTGCATCCTTCTCCCTGTCTCCAGGGTAGCACATCAATTATTTCAAGACTTCAGGGAGGTAATGATGTCGTTGTACAAGATGTAAAGCGATCTTGTGACTCTCTGTTCTTTCCTGTGCAGGGTTTGACATTTTCCGATGCAAGTCCCTTTGTAATCTGACTATAAAAGCTGCTGGAATTGTAATCCAAGTGGGAGAGTCTTGGAAAACCATTCTCACTGACTTGCAGGCTTATCTGTTACTAAAGCATTGCTTGAACCTTGTGCCGTCCCTGAATTTTTGTGGTAGTGACAGTCACAATGAACCGGCTTTTGGTTCAGTAACAATTCACCCAGGAGTAGTTTGAGCCTCAAAATCCCCCCAAGTTAGCAGCTCCCATGCTTTTTGTCACAAAAGAGTACGAGGCTGACAATGAAGTTCGTCAGCTCATCCTAGAGACAGTGCTGCCTATCTTATTGCCGAGTATCACTATGATCACCTTTGCAGTACTCCCCTTGGGAAGCTGTGTACTGACACTAGCACCTAGTCCACCCTTCAAAGCAATCTTGGAACTCCTTTTCTGGAATGTCCCTCAGAGCTGCCCTTGGATGGGGTCTGACAATTAAGTTCACAAAGTCATTCTAGAAAAATTGCTTTGAAGGCTGGGCGAGGTAGGTGCTGGCATTGGTGCATAGTTTCCCAAGGGGGGTACTTCGAAGGTGACCACACTGATACTCAGCAGTGAGGCACACAGCACTTCTTCTGGGATGAGGCCGCAAACTTAACTGTCTGTCCTTGTGTCTCCCAACTTTCCTACTGACCTGTCATCTCTCCTCTTAGCCATAAACTCTACCCAGAAATCGACATTCCCTCTCCAGGTTGCGCCTTAATTACCTGGGGGGGATTTTTTTTATTGTCTTCAGTAAGAGCCCTTTCATGTCACTTTAATTGTCATAAATATATATGTCACAAGACCTTGGCCATGTCAACAATCTTCCCTTGTGTAGTGTAGCGACATTGCTTATGCCCATCACACTGTGTAACCATCACTATTACCCATTCCCAGGTTTTTCCACCATCTTTAACAGAACCTCAGAGCTCTCGTGGCATAACGGTTAAGAGCTCAACTGCCGACCAAAAGGTGTGCAGTTCAAATCTACGAGCTGCTCCTTGGAAACCCCATGGGGCAGTTCTACTCTGTCCTGTAGGGTCGCTATAAGTCAGAATCAACTCAACAGCAATGAGTGTTTTGGTTTAACAGAAGCTCAAAGTCCCCAAGCAAGTTCTCCAAGTTCCTCCTTCCCCTCTACCACTCACGTGTCCCAGTGCTCAAAGCCTATTGCTTTCTGAGGAAACCTGTAGGACAGAATAGAACTGCCCACAGGGTAACCAAGCCTGTGATCATTTTGGAAGCAGAACGACATATCTTTTTTCCAGTGGAGTGGCTGGTGGGTTCCAACAGCTGACCTTTTGTTTAACAGGTGAGTCCTTCATCACCACGTCACTAGGCCCGCCCATGGCAGCCACTAATAAACTGTGGTCTCTATGCATCTGCCTATTCTAGATCTTTCAACATATACAGGATCAAATAATATCTTTCCTTTTGTGACTGCCTTATTTCACTCAGTGAGACTTCCAGATTTATCCATGCAGTAGCATCCATCAGGAGGTCATTTCCCGCTACAGCTGAGTAGGACTCAGCTGTATGTATGCACCACTCACCCACCGACAGATGAACATTTAGACTGCTCTCACCTTCTGGCTACTGTAAAGAACACTGCAGTGAACACTGGTGTACAAGCACCAGTTGGTGTCCTTGATGTCAAGTCTTTCGGCTGTCTAGCTAGGTGTGGAAGTTCTGGCTCATGTGGTAATTCTGTGTTTGACTCCTGGAGAAACCACCGTCTTGCCATTTTTTTGAGGGATGCCTGCTCCTGAGCTAACCAAAACAAGGCCACAGGCACAACTTCAGAGCTCTGGGTGGCCCCCTCCCTCCGACCACACCAATGGAACTTGGAAGGCGTCCTCTATGGCCGAGTTCTTTCAGGCCTCAGGCTGTAGCCACGCTCTGCCTCAGACTGGGGTGGCCTCAGTAGGGCACACTAGAGTGGTTTTCTTGCATCTTTTTTTCAAAGGGAGTCTGCTGTAGACTCCGGGGGAGGGGCGCTTCCCTGTTTCTGAGGAAAGCTCTTCTCCCACTGCAGTGCACGGCTGTCTCTTCACAAAGCCACCATCCTCAGTGAGTCTGGTCACTTGCCAGGCTGTACCCCCCACCCCCACCTCCAGAATGGTCTTAGGGTTCAACAGCACAACTGTGCAGATTCCAGCTGAAACTCAGACATACCCTGATTTTATAAAAGCATTTTTTTTTGCTACCTTCCCAATAGAGAAATAAAACAAGCAAGAGAATTTCACCAAAAAAACACAGTTACATGACAGTCACCAAACTCTGCTTTTTGTTTTTTTTCCTAAGCTTCCTTTCACTGCTGGCCCTGCCTCTGCCATTTGCTATAAGTGGGTCCACTTTCCACTAACAGCACCCAGCTCTGGAAAGTTTAAGCCTTGCTCCTGTCCCTACCCCATACCCTGGGATATCTGATTAATTGCCCTTAGCAGGTCTAAGCGGAAATCCTGGTGGCATACTGGTTAAGTGCTATGTCTGCTAACCAAAAGGTCGGCAGTTTGAATCCACCAGGCGCTGTTTGGAAACTCTATGGGGCAGTTCTACTCTGTCCTATAGCGTTGCTATGAGTCAGAATTGACTCAGCAGCACTGGGGTTTTTGTTTTTTTCTTTTAGGTCTAAGCAGTTTGACTAAAGACATTTGTTTCCATCCAGTGAGGGGCTGGGGCAGAAGAAAGGGCTACAGTTAAGTCTCCAAAACTTCCTTAGTACTTTGGGAAGTGAGATAGCTTTCAGATAACTGATCCAGAGGCCCCAATCTGCTGTGTATGAGAAGCCACCCTAGTCCACCATGTCCTTGGAGCTCTGACTGGGCCCCCTGTGGGTTGGAGATGACCTTGGTTGACAGTTGTGTGTGCTCTGCCCTAAAGAGCTACATTTTGTTGATTTCTTTGTTATCTCTCTCTCTTTCTCTCTAAGGGTCAGAAACAAGCTTATTCGTGTATTGCAAAAAAGAAATGGTCTTATTTTAAATTTAGCATGCTTATCTCCTCTCCTAGCTGCGTTTCAAGCAGGAAGCAGAACCCAAGAGGTGAGGTGATTTGCCTCCAGTGAGTCGGCTCTGTCACCAAGCAGTGGCAGAACCAGAACTCAGATTAAACCAGCCTCCTCCCGAGCCCAAGCCCTGGCCACCACCATGCTTCCCTTCAATTAGGTGTTGGTTGAGGACCTCTGGGTATTTACCGAGGACTCTGTGGCACTCCCCCAAGCAGAGCCGTGACTAGGACACTCTGAAACTGCATCCATTCACAGTCCTTTCCCCACATTCCTGGGAGAAATGCCTCATGACACAATGAATTGTCTCCCCTACAACCAGCTGACTCCCTGGCTGCACTTTTACGGAGAAAGTGAAACACTGATCCAGGTTCGCTTGGCCAACCGAGGGTTGCCTGGGCTCCATATACATCTGCTCAGAAAATTAATAACCCAAATGAAGGTGTAGGAAGAACTTTAACTTAGCTCACAGAAGATGTGTTAAGAAAGCTGAACTACTTCCAAAGACTTAACGAACCGTGGGTAAACAATGAGCTTGCCTAACAACAGAGGACAGTGCTTTGTCACCACATTGGGGGCTGACAGTATCGATAGGCTCCCACCATGTGCTAGGCACTGAGCTAGTCTCTTTATGAACTGTTTAATCTCACACTGGTATTATTCTCATCTTGCAGGTAAGGAAACTGAGAAACAATACCTTGTCTAAAGTCACATGGCCCAAAATGCACGCCGGTGTCTGAATTTGAAGTCCATGAAATCTGCATTTCTTAAAAACAATCCTACAAGGCACTTTTTCCCTCTAATTCAGAGTCCTCTTCCCCATTATTCTAACATGTGAGATTTTTTACGAAGATAACATTAATCTCACTACTTCCATGAAGTGGGGCACCAGGTAGAACCGCGGTCCTCAACAAAGGTGGTGTGGGGCTACAAACTACAGCCAGAACACTTCTCAGAAGGGGGGGATGTCATGGATTGAATTGTGTACCCCCAAAGACGTGCGTAGCCATTTGGCTGGGCCATCATCCCCAATGTTTCGTGTTTTTCCTGTGCTATACATCCTAATCTGTGCCTGCAGCTAACAGGATGATTCAGTTAAAAAACATTAGGGTGGGACTGCAACAGTCTTGCTAAGGGAGTTTCCCTGGAGTGTGGCTTGCACCACCTTTTACCCTTTCATCCTATGGGAGATACGAAGAGAGGGAAGCAAGCAGAGAGTTGCGAGCTTCACACCATCAAGAAAGCAGCACCAGGAGTACAGCACGTCCTTCAGACCCGAGGTTCCTGCGCCAAGATGCTCCCTGACCAAAGACCAATGTAACACAAAGACCTTCCTGAAAGCTTTCCCCTAGAGTGGCTCCCTGAATTTGGACTTGTACCCTGCTGGTGTAAGAACAAACTTTCCTTTCTTGATGCCATCCACTCTGCGGTATTTCTGTTAGAGCAGTAACAAGTGACTAAAACAGAGGACAGCGAAAGACCAATAGCTGGAAAAGGGCATCACCTTTAGCAAAGCAGAGAGTGAGAGAAAAACAAGAGCAACCCTCAGTGAGATGGACTGGCATGACAGCTCCAACAATGGATTCAGACACACCAAAGATCTTGAAGCCCTGGTGGCATAGTGGGTAAGTGCTGTGGCTGCTAACCAAAAAGTCGGCAGTTCAAATCCACCAGGGGGTCCTTGAGAACACTGTGGTGAAGTTCTCCTCTGACCTACAGGGTCACTGTGAGTCAGAACTGACTTGATAGCAGCGGGCTTGGGTTTAGTTAAAGAGCCTGAGGATGGCACAAGACCAAGTGACCTTTCACTCTGTCACACAGAAGGTCAGCATGAGTAAGGGCCAACTCACCAGCAACTAACAAGCCAACTTCCACACTGTGTCTTAAAAATTTCTTTTATTGTGATTAAGCGTAAGTTTACTATCCAAGTCAATTTTCCACATAAAACCCCAAGCACCCAGCTCTCTGAAAATCTACCTTCTCTCTTCACTCTGTGAAAGCACCACTCGTCTTTTTCACTCTTTACTTCCAGTATCCATTCAGCCAACACTTGTCTACCCCTCCACCTTCTCCTCGCCCCTTTCAAAAGAAACCAGTAGGACAGCCCCACATATATATTAATTCATAAAATACACACTCCACCTGCATCACTCTGTATCTCCAAGTCCAGTCCACTCTTTGTCTGAAGTGTTGGCTTCAGTACTGGTTTCACCTCTGGGCTAGGAGCAAATCTAGGGGCCATGTTCTCAGAAGACCCTCCAGGTGCTCGGACCATCAAGTCTGGTCTTTTAACAGAGTTCTTGATTTGCACCCCTCTTTTTCTCATGCTACATCAGGGACTCTACATTGTGTCCCCTATCACGGCTATCTTGGGTGGTAGCCAGGGACCATCTAGTTCTTCTGGTCTCATGCTGATGTAGTTTCCCAATCATATGGGTCCTTCTGTCTCCTGGGCTAATTTCTCCTCATGTCTTTGACATTCTCAATTGTCATCTGTTCCAGGTGGGTCAGGACCAACTGATGTTCCTCAGATGGCAGCTCGAATGGCTTTTTGCTGGTGAGATGCCACTCACCAATATGGGATGCAGAAGACTCTCTTGGAAAAAGACTAGTTACACCAATTGACCTCGATGTTCCCTAAAAACATGGTCCCCAGATCCCTGTCCCTGCTACTCTGTTCTTCAAAATGTTGGGTTGAATTTAGAAAACCTTTTAGCTCATGGTTTACTCGGTAATGTTGACCTGGCTTCTACTGAAGGCTGTCACTCCCTTGCCCTAACTGAATTCCAATCAACTATCTAATCTATGAATAACCTTCTCCCTTCCTCCCCACCCTGTAGCCATCATAGAGTATTTTCTTCTGTGCATAAGTCCTTTCTTGAGTCCTTATAGTAGCGGTCTCATACAATATTTGTCCTTTTGTAGCTGACTGACTTCACTCAGCATGTCTTACAATTGATTCTAGGTTGTGAGATGTTTCATAAAATCATCTTCATCCCTGCATAGTGTTCCATGGTATATATATACCACAGTTTGTTTATCCATTCATCTGTTGATGAGTACCTAGGTTGAGTCCATCTTTTTTGCTACTGTGGACAGTGTTGCAATAGACATTCATGCACATGTATCTGTGTGACAGCTCTTATTTCTGTAGGATATATTCCAAGCAGTGGGACTGCTGGATCATATTGTATTTCTATTACCAACTTTTAAAGAAAATATCAAAATTGCTTTCCATAGAGGTTGTACCATTTTACATTCCCACCAGCAGTATAGGAGAGTTCCAGTCTCTCCACAGCCTCTCCAACATCTGTTGTTTTATATTTTTTGGATTAGTGCCAACTTCATTGGGTGAGATGGTATCTCATTGTTGTTTTGATTTGGATTTCTCTAATTGCTAATGATTGTAAGCATTTCCTCATGTGCCTCTGGCTGCCTGGATGTCTTCTTTGGGTCTGTCCATATCCTTTGCCTGCTGTTTAATTGGGTTATTTGTCTTTTTCTTGTTGATAATTTTCCAGTCCCCTCTAGGCTGTGGAAATTAGATGTTGATCAGGTATGTGGCCACCACTGTTTTTTTACTCTCTTTGATAGTCTTTGGATGAGTGTGTTTAATTTTTAGTACTTCCCATTTATCTATTTTCTTTTTTGCTGTTTGTGCATCATTAGTAAGATTCTGTAGTCTGTTTAAGCTGTGTATTTGAACTTCTGGTGTTGTGTTTTTTCTTCCATTATCTTTATTGTTTTATATTCGATATTTAGGTCTTAGATCTATTATGAGTTAGTTTTTGTAAAAGGTATAGATATGGGTCTGGTTTCAATTTTCTTGCAAACAGATATCCAATTCTGCCACACCATTTGTTAAAGAGACTTTTTCCTCTCAGTTCATGGCCTTTGGGCCTTGTCAAATATCAGCTTTTCATAGGTCAATGGTGTTATTTCTGGATTCTCTATCCTGTTCGATTGGTCTATATATATGTTTTTGTATCAGTATCAGGCTGTTTTGACTACTGTGGCAGTATAGAAGGTTCTAAGATTGGGTAGGGTGAGACCTTCCACTGTGTCCCTTTAATTCAGCAATGCTTTATTTATCTGGGGTTTCTTCCCATCCCAAAGTTGGAGATTTGTTTCTCCACGTCATTAAAAAATGACATTGGAATTTATATTGGGGTTGTATTGTATATGTAGATCTCTTTCAGTAGAATAGACATTTTCATAATGTTAAGTCTTCCCACTCATGAGCAAGGTAGGTTTCTCCACTTAGGTGGAGCTCCTGACAGTTCCATACTCTTGCCTGTCGGGATAGTGTTAGATGGAAGTTAGAGTAGGTACCTTGTGGCTGGGAACTCTCATTTAACCCAACATTTTAAAGAGCTGGGTCAAAAGGTATGGTTTTTCTACACAACATCACTCAGCAAAGACCAGCTAAGTGATCTAGTTACCATTCTAGGCAAAGCAGACAGAACTGAAATGTGGTCCAGGGCCCAGTGGGTCGACGAAAAAAGAAGGTAGACATCTGGGCCTTGTGAGCTCCTCAGACCAGGAGGATAAAAGCAGCATGTCTTTGTTTAAGTCTGATAAAATGTAAGGAATAGCAAGTTTGCTATTTTAAGATATATCCAAACAGTCTGAGGGACTGAGTTACTGGTCTGAGGTCTGGGGGCCATAGTCTCAGGGGACATCTAGCTCAACAGGCATTAACATAGTTTATAAAGGAAATGTTCTACATCCTACTTTGGTGGGCAGCATCTGTGATCTTAAAAGCTTGTGAGTGGCCATCTAAGATACACCTACCAGTCCCACCCAGTTGAGAACAAAGGAGAAAGAAGAAAACCAAAGACACAAGGGTAAGATGAGTCTAAAGGACTAATGGACCACACCTACCACAGCCTCTACCAGACTGAGTCCAGCCCAATCAGACGGTACCAGGCTACCACCACTCAGTGCTCTGACAGCAATCACAACAGACGTCCAGCCAGAGCTAGGGAAAAGTGTAGAACAAAATTCAAGTTTATAAACAAGACCAGACATATTGGTCTGATATAGACTAGAGAAACTCCAAGAGTATGGCTACCAGACATCCTTTTAAGACAGCACTGAAGTCACTCCCGAGGTTCCCTCTTCAGCCAAAGATGAGAAGCCCATAGAACAAACAAATAACACACATAGCCTGAACCTGTACACAAGACTAAACGTGCCCAGCAGCCCATGGGCAGGGAGGAAAAGACAGGAGCTGACAGGAGAGCTGGCTGAATGGCAACGGGGAACCTAAGGTTGAGAAGTCCGGAGGGTACATGTGTCCTATGGCTGGCACCCAATGTCACATAACAGTATGTGTGTTACTGAATGAGAAATGAATCTGCTCTCTAAACCTTCAGCTAAAGTACAACAAAAAGGGAAAAAGAGTTCATTCTTTTAGCAATTGTTACACATACAATTTAATGACATTACTTAATACCCCAAAAGAACGGCTTCCATCCAGTTACCTCCAACTCTTGGCAACACGATGCTAGAGTAGAATCATGCTCCCAGGGTCTTCAACAACTGATTTTATAGAAGGAGGTCACCAGGCCTTTCTTCCAAGGCACATTTCAGTGAACTCAGACCTCCAACCCTTTGGCGGCTAGCAGCTGAGCACAGTAACCACTGGTACCACCCCTGGACTCGGACATGAATTTAGCAGCTGTTTAATACACCTTGGAAACCAAGCACTCGTGTGTCAGGGGCATCCAGGGACAGGACTCCAGCCGAGTCACTAATGTTGTGTGGTCTGTGGAGGAAGCCATATACCTCTAGACACCACAGACCAATCATGGGAAAGAAAACCAGGATTTTTACTGCCTTTGTGACTGTAACAAATTAACTCTCTAAACTGGTTTCCTTATCTACCAGCCTGCCACCGGGGCTGCTGGGATGGTTTGTTCAGGTAACATACTAAAGGTGCCACACTGCAGGTGTGGGCCATGGTGGCTCCTCTTAATCACTGGTAACATCACTGTGGCATCGCCACTGAGCTCAGTGCCAGCAGCAGGCAGGTATGTCAACTGCTCCAGACCACAGCAGTGTCACATTTGCTGCCCCAACTACTGTCACAGTTTTTTTTTTAATCATCCAAATCCTCAACTTTGAACGTGAATCCACACAACAAGTACTCCACAGACGGCCTGTTTCAGACCACAGTAGCAGCGGCAGGTACCAGCCATCAGTGGAGTCACAGTCTTCACAGCCTTGGGTTTGGGTAGTTTTGATTCACTCTCTAGCTGAACCTGGAGAGAGCCTGGTCCACCTGCCTAAGGTGCTGGCAAGGTGCACGTGTGTATGTGTGTGCTGCTCTCCTGGGCGTGGGCCCTGCTGCCAGCCGGTCACCGACCACCTCCCATCCATGCGCTCCGTCACCAGGCTTCCAGCCTGACACGACCCCGGCTGCGCTTCCAAGATTACCCAAGAGCCCTCAGGAGGAAGTACAGCCGGTTCTGCAGTTCCCACAACTCGACATTGGGCATAGCTCGCTTCCCGATGATTTATTTTACTTCCTTATCTGAACAGATACTTCTCCTAGCACTGGAACAGGCCACATTTAAACAGGTGTGTGTGTGGTATGTGTCTATCTGTACGGTGTGTTTAAATGTTTCTGTAGAGTGAATGTATGCATATGGTATGTGCGTGTGTACTGAGTGACTGTGTGTGGTGTGTGTGGTAGGTGTACGTACGTGACATGTGAAGACTGTGTGTGTGTGCAAGTTGAGTGGTGAATGTGTACAAGTGTGTGTCTGTGTATGGTGTGTGTAAATGAGCATGTGTGGTATGTGTATACAGTGTGTGTGTGAGGTGTCTGTGTATGGTGTGTGTAAATGAGTGTGTGCAATGTGTGTATACGGTGTGTGTGTGGCAAGTGATTGTGTATGGTGTATATGGTGGGCATGTGTATGTGGTGTGTTTGTGGGAGTACATATACATGTGTGCAAGTGAGTGGCAAATGTGTGAAAGTGTGTCTGTGTATGTTGTGTGTGTGCCTGTGTGTGATGTGTGTACACAGTGTGTGTGGCCAATGATTGTGTATAGTGTGTATGGTGAGTGTATGTATGTGTCGTGTATGTGAGGGTATGTGTATGCATGTGTGCGAGTGGCGTGTGCAAGTATGTGTGTGTGTGTGCAAGAGAATGTGTGTGTGGTATGTGCGTGTATGTGTGTGTGAGTGTGTGTCATGGGGAGCTGAGAGGGACCGAAGGAAGAGACGCCCCTCGCTCTGCCCTCCTGTGGCCCTCTGCAAGCCCACACAGCTCACAAATCCCCTCTCGTGCACCTGAACTGAAAGGCCCTCGATGGCCTGCTTCCTGATGGCCCTGTCCACTCCCTGGCGCCCACTGGCCATCTTCACACCAAAGGGAGCTTCCTTCCACTCCATGGACACCAAAACAGCACCCCAGGTCCCCTGCTGCTCTCCTGCTGAGGGCACTGTGGCAGGCCTGGTATGACCCTTCCTGTTGGCACCCAGTTCCTGCCCATGCCTTCTCTTTAAAGCAGCCTTTCTTCGTCAACAGTCTAACATTGAGTTTTGCCAAAAACAGGCCCTGAGGCAAGAGTGTGGATACAAACACCTTATTCGGAAGGTGATTCCAGGGTGTCTCAGTTTCCTGGTGTTGCCACAACACCGTAAGTGGGGAAAACAAAAAAATCCATTGCCATCGAGTCAGTTCCAACTCCTGATGACCTCCAGGGCAGAGCAGAACCGCACTGTAGGTTTCCGAGGCTGTGATCTCCAGGGAAGTGGACTGCCACAGCTCGTGCCTGAGAACAGCTAGTGGGCTTCAGTCAAAGACCTTTCGGTTAGCAGCCAAGAACCTGACCACTGCATCGCCAACACCCCAAGGAGGTAGTTTTATTTTCTACCTTATGGCACTTGAGATGAAGGTTTACAGAGCAAACAAGCTTCTCCTTAAACAGTTCATACAGTTTTGTGACACTGGCTGCAGCTCCCCAACATGTCAGCACTGTCCTCGACTGTCTGTTCTCCATTATGGACCTTCCTGTCCCCTGCCTTCTTGTCCTTGTCCCTGGGCTGCTGTGCCTATTTAGCATCACTTGTTTTGGGATGCTGCCTATTTGGCTGAAGGCTGAAAACCTCGGAAGTGACTTCAGCACTGAGTTAAAAAGAGTATCGAGGAGCCATGTTCTTGGGGTTTCTCCAGTCTTTGTCAGACTAATAAGTTTGTTTGCATGTACGTGTGAGTTACAATTTTGTTCTACACTTTTTTGCCAGCTCTGTCCAGACCCTCTGCTGCGGTACTTGTCAGGGCATTCCTGGTGGTTGCTGGGCACCATCTAGTTGTACTGGCCTCAGTCCGGTGGAGCCTTGGCAGCTGTGGTCCACTAGTCCTTTGGACTAACCTCTTCCTTGTGTCTGTGATTTTCTTCTTTCTCCCTTGTCCCAGACAAGAAGTGAGACCACTGGAGTATTTTAGATGACTGCTCACAAGCTTTTAAGACCCCAGATACTACTCACCAAAGCAGAATGTAGAGCTTCCAAGAGACCCTGGTCCCCACAGCCCTCAGCCCAGTAACTTGGTCCCTCGGGGAGTCTGGCTACGTCCATGGAGCTTCTGTAACGTTGCCTTGGCCAGGTTGGGTAGCATCTTACCTTCCACCGCAGTTACCACTTACTCTTTGTCTAGTTAGTGTTTTTCTCTCCCAACCCTTCAATCTCTTGTAACTGTCACAGATGGTTTCTTTTTGTGTGCAAAGCTTTCTACAAAATTTTATAGTAGTGGTGTCATGGGTTGAATTGTGTCCTCCCCAAAATGTATGTGTCTATTTGGCTGTGAGTCCCAGTACGGTGCCCTTCCTCCCATGTGTTGTGAATCCTGCCTCTGTGACACTGATGATGGAGAAGAGGCAACAGCTGTGTTAGTGAGGCAGGTCTCAAGCTACAAGCTGGTGGAATGTAAGGGAGAGAAGTGAGCAGAAGAAGTTGGGAATCTCATACCACCAAGAGAGACGCACCGAGAGCACAGCACGTCCTTTGGACCCGAGGTTTCTGTGCCAAGATGCTCTCACCGGATGTGGACTCAGCCTACTGGACTGTGATGATCTCTCATATTGAATGGACTTGTAACTTATGAATGGATTTGTGGCTTACCAGGCTGTGACCATAAAAGCTTCTCCTCATGAAACCTTCCACTCATGGTATTTTCTGTTAGAGCAGTACCAGGGGACTAAGACAAGTGGTCTTACAATATTTGTCCTTTTGTGATTGCCCTATTTCACTCAGCATAATGCCCTCCAGATTCATCCAGGTCGTGAGGTGCTTCACAGAATCACCCCTGGCTTTTATTGTTGTGTAATACTCTACTGTGTGTGTTCACCATAATTCATCCATGCATCTGTTGCTGGGCATTTAGGTTGTTTCCATCTTGCTGCGATTGTAAACAATGCTGCAACGAAATAGGTGTGCACAGGTCTATGCAAGTGACAGTGAAAGGGAGTGGAAATGCTAGATCAGATGGTGTATCGATTTCTAGCTGCTTAAGGAAGTGCCATATCATTTTTCAAAGTCGTCGTACCATTTTGCATTCTCACAAGCAGTGCCTAAGAGTTTCAATTGCCCTGCAATTATTATTGTCTGCTTTTTTAATTTTTGGCAGTAATGCAGGGGTGAGATGGCATCTCACCGTGGTTTTTATTTGCGTTTCTCTAGTGGCTGGTGGGAAACCCTGGTGGCCTAGTGGTTAAGTGCTATGCCTGCTAACCAAAAGACTGGCAGTTTGAATTCACCAGGCACTCCTTGGAAACTCTCCAGGGCAGTTCTACTCTGTCCTATAGGGCTGCTATGAGTCAGAATTGACAACAGGGCTTGGTTTTTGGTTGGTGGCTGGTGATCTTGAGCATCTCCTCTTGTGTCTATTAAGTTCCTTGAGTGTCTTCTGGGAAGTATCCATTTCTTTTGCCCATTTTTTTAATTGGATTGTCTTTTTGTTGTAGAAGTGCTGGATTTTCACAAGTAGGTAGCTTTAGACAAGAGGACTTTTCTTTTCTTGCAGTTCAGGAAGCTAGACATGGGAATTCAGGGCACTGGCCCTAGAAGAAGGCTCTCTCTCTCACTGCTTGTTCCTGGGGAAGAGCCTTGTCTCAGTTTCTGCGGCCCCACTGTTCCTTGACTCCTTGTTCTCCCCATGTGTCATCTGTCTCTGCGATTGTGCTTCCTTGTCTCTGCGTCTGGAGCCCCGGTGGCACAGTGGTTAAGAGGTCAGCTGCTAACCAAGAGGTCAGTAGTTTGAATCCACCAGCTGCTCCTTGGAAACACTATTTCTACTCTTCCCTATAGGGCTGCTATGAGTTGGAATATAGTTGATGGCAACAGGCTTAGTTTTGTGATTTCATATCTGTGTCTATGCCTCTCTTTATAATTGAAAAGAACACACCCTATACTGATATGACCTTATTAACATAGCAAAGTAAATTCTATGCCCAAACCAGATTACCTCTACAGCTGTATGGGTGTGGTGACACAACTGATTCCGTAACAGAGGCGGGAAATGAGTCAGAAAAGGAAGGTCGATATAGGGTGTACTAACGAAGGAGCAGGTAACCACTGTGGCCAACTGGGGCCCCCTCCACGAAGACCCCTGAGAGACTGCCGAACCTCCTTCATAACAGCCCCACCAATGGTCATAGAGACCTCTACCTTCAAGTAATTCAACAAGCCATACATTTTTTCCATGTATTTTTCTGTATCTGTAATTTATAATTAAAGGTTTAAAGAAAAAAAAACCCTGCTGAGACGTAAGGAAGCTATATACTCACTAACTTCTGTCCCTCTTTGGGTGAGGACTGCTCCTGGGGACTCTTCCAGTCAGCTGGGGTAGGGTGGGGAGCAGGGCAAGGCTCCTGGGCCCAAGAAGGCTGTCATGGATCAAATTGTGTCTTCCAAAAATATCTGTCAACTTGGCTGGGCCATCATTCCCAGTATCCTGTGACTGTCTACCGTATTGTCATCTGATGTGATTGTCCTATGGGCTGTAAATCCTAACCTCTATGATATTAATGAGGCAGGACTCAATCTACAAGATTAAGTTGTATCTTGAGTCAATCTCTCTTGAGCTATAAAAGAGAAGATTGAGAAGAGACAGGTGGACCTCATACTACCAAGTAGTGCCGGGAGCACAGCATGGACAGAGGGTCCCTGCACTAAGAAGCTCCTAGACCAGCAGAAAGATTGGAGACATGGATCTTCCCTTAGAACCAACAGACACAGAATGCCTTCCTCTGGGGATGGCACCCTGAATTGGGACTTCCAGCGTCCTAGACTGTGAAAGAATAAATTTCTCCTTGTTAATTCCACCAGCTTGTGGTACTTCTGTTATAGCACAAGTACAGAGCTACAACAAAGGCCCTCAAGCAAACAGACCCAGCACAAGGGACTTGTCTTCAGGTGGTCTTAGAATGGGCAGAGTGGACAGGAGGGCACTGAGGGGCCTGTATGCCACCCTAGTGATATCATACACCAGCTGTGTCTCACATTCTCCCTTCTAGTCCCCAGGTCAGAGCTGCTGGGATGTTGACAAAGGCCATGCTTTGGGGTCCCTCCACTAGCACAGGCCTCTTCTGAGGTCCTGGGAGGAGCCATGGATCCATGTGGCTGTGTGTGTTCCAGAAGATCAGTTAACCGGTTGCCTTCAAGTTGACTCTGACTCAATGTGGGTTAGAACAGACTCAAGGTGTGTCCCACTGGGTTCTCAGTAGCTGATTTTTTAGAAATAGATTGCCAGGTGGCACAGAATGACTATATCTTGTGGGCACTTTATAGTTCTACGCATCTATAGGACATCATCCTGCTGACCTCTTACTGGAGGAAGGGGAGTGGGTGGAGAGGAGGGGATAGGACACTGTTGGGAGGATAGGATATGTATGGAGCAGAGAGGAAGAGTGTGCTGTCACCAGGCAGGGAGAGCAGCGGGAGCTGCATATAGGTGAGCATGCAAATTTATATGGAACTGTACATTTTCATTCAATCATAATTGAAAAATGGGGGGGGGACAGATTGCCAGGGCTTTCTTCTGAGGTGCCTCTGGCTGGGCTCAAACCTCCATCCTCTCTGGCAGCCTCCAGACACATTAACCATTTTCACCACCCAGGAGTTCCTTTTCTAGAAGAGGTTTCTGCCAAGTTGCTTCAGTTTGGGGCAGCAGTTAAGCAAACAGGAATCAGGATGCTAATGGGGTGTGTTCAGCAGGCCACTCGAGGCAGTGGAGTCTTCTGCAGCATGGGGACCTCTGTCTAATGGCGGGCCCCATGTGTGCGGAGAACTGCTCCATGGGTTTTTTTTTGTTTGTTTTTTGTCTGTAATCTTGATGAACTGCATCCTGGTGGTGTAGCGGTTTGGCTGCTAACCAAAAGGTCAGTGGCTCCAACCCCCCAGCCGCTCTGCTGGAGAAAGATGCAGCTGTCAGCTTCCGTAAGGATGGACGGCCTTGGACTCTGTGCAGCAGTTCTACTCTGTCCTATTTCATTGCTATGCACTGGAATTGACTCAATGGCATTTTCTTTTCAATATTTATGGAAGCAGATTGCTCAGCCTGCCTTCCAGACCACCCAGATTTCGCTAGTGGTGGAGCGCTAGTGAATAAAACTAAGCATAAGCCTAGTAACAAACTCTTTCCTCTCCTCTACCCGCTCGGGCATTCTATGTGTGACCTGCTGCACTTCTGTTGTGCTAACCTACGGTTGGTACTCAAGAGTACTTAAGTCTTCTCTCCCTTCACGAGTCACCCGTTTTGCCTTGTGACTATACTTGGAGCGTTAGTTAAACCTTAAACCTTTCAGCTTTTCATAATTGCGCTTTGTTTCCCAAAAGAAAGGGATTTTCAGTGGATAAGAACGAGGGCTCCGGAGTCACACTGGGCAGACTGACCGGCCAGCGACCGCGTGGCCCCCCACCTGCCCGTGTGGTAGGTGCTTGCTTACACTGTGTGTTTGTAAAACGAGCTTACAGTAATGCCTCCCCCACAAGATTCCTTTGAGTGAAGGAGTTCACAACGTGTGAAGGCTGCAGCTACCCAATGACCCACATTTCAGCTTCTTGGGATTATAAGAGGTGAGCCTCTGTGCCTGCTCTCTGCATAGGTCATAGGGCATAGAGGCTAGAAGAGCTGTGACCCAATGACACTGACCCCGGGGAAGCTGCAATGGCAGGAGGATGATGTGTGCCTGAGACATCCACACTGGCACTGACCCAAGGGTCCAAAGTACGTCAGAGCATCTGCTGCTCAGCCTAGGCGAAAGGCCAAATGGGGTCACTGCAGGTCACTGCTACTTCCATGGCACCTGTTGTGGATTTAAGGTGCCCTGGTGGTGTAGCGGTCAAAGTACTTGGTGGCCACCCAGAAGGTCTACTTCCATAAAGACATACAGCCTTGGAAACTCTATGGGGCAGTTCTATCTACTCTGTCCTACAGAGTTGCTATGAGTCAGTGGGTGTGTGTAGGACTGAAAGAACCCTGGTGGTGAAGTGCTTAGAGCACTCAGCTGCAAACTGAGAGGTCATCGGTTCAAACGCACCAGCTAACCTTTTGGCTGCTAACCAAAATGTCAGCAGTTCAATTCCACCAGGTGCTCCTTGGAAACCCTATAGGGCAGTTCTACTCTGTCATTTAGGGTTGCTATGAGTTCAGAATTGATTTGATGGCAACAGCTTTGGTTTTGGGTTTTATACCTGTGGATGTAATTCCACTTGGGAATAGGGTTTTCTTTGTCATGTTAATGAGGCCATATTGGTGGGGGTGTAGGTTTGTCAGTCACTCTTGAGATAAAAAGAGCAGATTAGGCCCAGAAGAAGGTGGACATGAGGGAAAACAGACAGTAGCTGAAGATGAAAGGAGCCGAGCAGCCTACAAACCTGGACACTACAAGGGTGGCCAGCTAGGGAAACTGAGACAAGACTTTCCCCAGAACGCACACAGAGTGAGCCTTCTTCCAGAGTTGCTGTCCTGAACTTGGACTTAGAGCCTTCTAAACTGTGAGACAGTTATGTTTCTGTTTGTTCAAGCTGTCGACTTGTGGTATTTGTGTTACAGCAGCATTGGGCAATTAAGACAGCTGAGGAAGAGGCTGGCACCAACGTGAAGGGACCAGGGCAGCGGAGCTGGGGACTGATTCCTAGAGCTAGGCTCCAGGTCAGAGCTCGCCCCACCTTAGGCTGGTAGATACTTGAGTTACATGGCCCATGGGTCAGAGGAAATAACTACTGTAAGGAGTGGACACCAAGTGCTACCTCATGCCCTGTGACCTTGTCACTTTGTGGCATGTAAAGTGGTCCTGCTGGGAGTTCTTCTGCCCAGCAAACTCTAACCTCCAAACTTGCAAGGCTTCCTCTCTCACATTTGTCATGGATTGAACTGTGTCCCTCCAAAATGTATGTAAGCCATTTGGCTGGGCCATCATTCCCAATATTTTGTGATTTCCCTATGCTGTACATCCTAATCTCTGTCTGTGGCTAACAGATAGGATGATTATGTTAAAAGAGGATTGGGGTGGGATTGCAACACCCTTGGGAAACCCTGGTGGCCTAGTGGTTAAGTTCTATGTCTGCTAATCAGAAGGCTGGTAGTTCATATCTACCAGGTGCTCCTTGGAAACTATGCAGCAGTTCTACTCTGTCCTACAGGGTTTCTATGTGTCAGAATCGACTCAACAGCACTGGGTTTTGTTTTTGGAAACCCTGCTGGTGTAGTGGTTAACTGCTACTTCTGCAAACCAAATGATCAGCAGTTTGAATTCAGCAGGTGCTCCTTGGAAAATCTACTGACAAGTTCTACTCTCACTTATAGGGTCACTATGAGTTGGAATCAACTCAATGGCTGGGTTTGCTTGTTTGTTTTGCAACACCCTTGCTAAGGGAGTTTGCTTGGAACGTGGCTTGCACCACCTTTTATCCTTTTCTCCTACAGGAGATAAAAGAGAGCGAAGCAAGCAGAGAACTGGGAATCTCATACCATCAAGAAAGCACTGGAAGTAGTGTGTCCTTCAGACCTGAGGCTCTCACACCAAGATGCTCCCTGACCAAAGACTGATGCAACACATGGACTTTCCTTCAGAGCCAACAGAGGGAAAGCCTTCCCCTGCAGCTGACATTCTGAATTTGGAATTGCAGCCTAATGGACTGTATAAGAATAAACTTCTCACTGCTAAATCTATCCACTCGTGGTATTTCTGTTAGAGCAGTACTAGCTGACTAAGACAACATTCTTCTGGTATCATCTAATTAGACAGGCCTCTCCTGACCAGTGTATATAAAATAGCCACCTCTGTGCACACGCGTGCACGAGTGCACACGCGCGCACAGACACACACACACACACATACACCAGCCACCTCCGTGCACAAACACACACACACAATGGTGGGTCAGTGGTAGAACTTTCAACTTCTGCACAGGAGACCCGAGTTTGGTTCCAAGCCAACACACCTCATGTGCCTCCGCCACCTGCCTGCCTGTCACAATAGACTGATTCCTAATACAGACTGAGTCAGCCCTCCCTAGGCCCTTAACCTGTTTTTTCCTCACAGCACTTACCACTCGTTACATCGTATATGTGTTGTTCGTATGTGTACATAACTGCTATCTAGTCGAGTCTGACTCAGAGTGAATCTATACGACAGAGTAGAACTGCTCTGTAGGGTTTCGTAGGAGCTCCTAGTGGATTCGAACTGCTAACCTTTTGGTTAACAGCTGAGCTCTCAACCTCTGAGTCACTGGGGCTCCATATACACTATATATATATATATATATATATATATATATAAGATAGACCCTTCTCCCACTAGATGTCGGAGGGGAATAATGGTTTTGTTCACAACTGTACAGCAGAGCTGACATAGGACCTGGGACCATGGTAGTAGCCAGTCAATAAATATTTGTTGAAGAGATTACTGTTCTCCTCCCACTCACCTCACTGCCCTTCAGTTTCTAATTCCAAGTACAACTGGACTATGGACTGCAAATGACCGTATCTAGTGTGTCCTGACACTAACTTAACACACATTAGACTTACCTGAAATGAACTTCGCTTTCTTTAAACTTGACATCTCTGCCTGTGCCAGGTTACAGGTAAAATAGGTCTAGGACCTATCAAGCTTTGAAACCTTGGGGCACACAACGTTGACTATCTGTGGCAACATGAGAAAAAAGGGGTACAACTCAAGAACTCTACTAACACCACAAATGATGGTCTGATGGCCTGGGCGATGGGAGCATGGCCCCTAGACCTGCTGCTGCCCCTGCTTAGAAAATACTACTGAGGTCAACTTTTTGGACAAAAATGGGACTAGACTCGGGGACACAGTGTGACCATATGCTATGTGTACTTTATAGTTCTATGCATTTATAGGCCGCTGTCTTGCTGGTCTCTATAGATGGGAGAAAAGATGGTGGGAAGGAGGGGCAGGAGCGCGTTAAGAGGATAGGACAAGTACAGAATGGAAAGGAGCAGAGTGCTGTCACGGGGCAGGGAGAGCAGAGGGAGCTGTAGATAGGCAGGCATGCAAAATTATTGTGGATGTATACTTTCACTTAATCACAATTAAAACAAAAAGATCTGACAGCTGAAGTAGTTCTGAAAGTCTTCTTCTTCTGGCTTATTACATTTTAGGCAATGGCAGGTGAGGACGGGGCCCTGGAATTTGTCCCTTATCCTATCCCTTCACTTCTGAATCACAGTGTTCCCTACCTGGGCAAATGACATTGTCTCCTGACTTCAAAACATCTGCCTCCAGCTTGTCTGTAGCTTTAAAAAAAAGGGGGGGTTCCTACGACATCCAGGAAGCAAAGCATCATTTTAATGCTCCAAATCCCCATCAGCCAGCCGACTGGATCTGTCTGCAAATGGACAGAAGGAGGAAGGAGAGGCAGAGAGGTGGGAGGCTAGAAGGTACCACCTGGCTATCTCAGCAGCTCTTAGCATTTCACACCAAGCAGCAGGGACACTCAGACGTGTGTCTCTCACACCAAGAGTGGGAGCGGCTCAGAGCTGCTCAGGTGTGTCTTCCCTGCCGAGAGTGGGGTGACTCAGATGGCTGTCTTTCACGCTGAGAGTGGGGCGACTCAGATTGACTGTCTTTCACACTGACAGAGGGGGAGACTCAGACATGTCTCTCACACTGAGGTTGAGCGGGCTCAGATGCATGTCTGCCCCCTCGAGAGCAGGAGGCTCTGGTGTGTGTCTTGACTGCACATGCTCTGCAAAGAAGACTGATACTGCTCAGTGAGTCACGGCTGGCTGCAAGCCAGGCTTCACAGACCCTGCTTTTGCTTTCAGCTTGACTGAAGCTTTACCCTGTTATGTACAGTTATTTGGGTAATTTGAACTTAAGTGCATCTGCTTTGGCTAATTACTGTAGCCTACATTGTTTTCTTTCTTTTCCTCATAAGCAAACCCCAACTCTTTAAAGAATGTTTTTATTCTGAAATACAGCATATATGCAAATGCATGAAATAAAAACCTAGAGTTTAAACAATAACAACATGCAGGAAACATTTACAAGCACCCCCAGAGACCTCTGAGCACCCCCATCACCTTCCCTCCATCCCAGAGGTCATCACTGTTCTACCTTTTGTGTCCACCATTCCCCCTGTGTTTTTAAAAATCACCTTACCTATCTCTAAAAACCGTATTTTTTAGTTTTGAAAAACTACCAGCAGCATCAAGGGCAGACCCAGCTAGCTTTGTATAGAAAGGACAGTGGTGTCCCTCAGATGCGGCAGCTCAGAGTCTGCGCCAGGCTCCCACCGCCCCTCAGTGGGTGGTCCAGGCTGTGGAGGAAATGAGGAGCTCCAGTCCTGCAGAAACACGGCGGAGGGGGACAGTCTGCACAGGACACTCTGCCTGCAGACTTACCATAGCAACTTCCTGTTCTCTAGAGTCTGCTGCAGCTGATCCACATAGGGCGAAGCCAGTCCCTGCGATTCCAGGAAGCAGGGTGTGCATTTCTTCAGCAAATGCGCACCGTCAGCTACAGATAAGAAGGCCAGGGCACCTGGGCACCCTGTCTTCCTGTTACAAGGAGGGGGTGGTGCCTGATCATAAGTCTTAAGGAGTCTGTCCTGAGTCACTCTGTGTGGTCTGGACTGACTGTCCCCTACCCGAGAGCTCACTAGCTCTTGATCTCACATGGGTTCCCTGCATTCCACATCTTCCTTTTCCCTTGGCTTACGTCTTCATTTTGGTGGGAGGCATCCTCTGATAGTTCCTGCTGTTACTTGTCACTGAGTAATCCCCATGAGGAACTAAAGGAAACAGTGCCCCACTCCCCATGACTGGTTGGAGATGGGACCACAGGGCTCCATATAGTCTGTATTGGCTGATTTTCACAAGTTGATGGCCAGGCCTTTCTTCCTAGTCTAGTCAGAAGTGCCACTGAAACCCACGGAGCTTCCCAGTAACACATAAGCCTCTATCAACAGACACTAGGTAGCTGTACTTGAGGTACACTGGCTAGAAATCCAAGCTGGGTCTCCCCGAGGAGGGTCAAGAATCCTACCACTAAACCACCACTGCAGGCGAGTTTCCTGAGGATGAAAGCAGGGCAGAGAGCACTGCTGGCGGCAACCAGTCTGCAGCTCCAGCTGCCTTAGACCCACCCTTCATCACGGCTGGGATGTTCTCACCTAGACCCCAAAGTCTGCGGCCCCTTCACAAAGTGAGGAGAGTACGGAACTGGGCCTGGAGGAACTTAACCCCTTTATGCTCACGAGTCCCTCTAGGGACCAAGTACTTTTGCATTGTTAAGTCTCTGAAAGTTTGTCGGGAAGCCGCTATAAGAAATGGGCATATGCGACGGAGCTCACAAAGTTGAGTCTCACTGGCAACACAAGAATAAATAGGGATGCACCCTGAGATCTCCACCAAAAGACCATAATTGATGGTCCTGGGACTTCGGGGTCTCCCTGGGAGCATGGCCCCTGGCCCTGATGCTGCCCCGGTCCATAAATCATAATGAAGTTCAACTCTTCGGACAGCAGTGGATTGGACGTGACGCCTCAGAGTGACCATACTTTCTGTGCACTTTATGGTTCTACGCATCTACAGGACATCATCCTGCTGAAGTGTTACTGCAGGAAGGGGAGTGGGTGGAGAGGAAGGGATATGACACTGTTGGGAGGATGGGACATGTAGACAGGATGAGTGTGCTGTCGCCAGGCAGGGAGAGCAGTGGGAGCTGCATATAGGTGAGCATGCAAATTTATACGGGAATGTACATTTTCAATCATAATAAAAATATATATATAATAAAATAATAATAAAAAGAAATGGGCATATGTCACAAATTATTGTTTCTCAGGGTATTATTGGATAGGGGATATGAATTTTTAGGAGAAGCAGCAGAAATCTGGAAAACCTTTGTTACACATATGTACCAATAAACCTCAGTGAGGATACTCTGAGGTACAGTTAGTGGTACTTCACATATAAATTTACTACTAAAAACTTAGAGCAAAGTTGTGGGAGGGGGCAAGATAGAATCCATACTATCTACCAAGAGTTGAGTCACTCCATGGTTCCACACTGTAAAGACGACATGCTGGAGGTGGCTGGCCTCCTCCAACTTCACAAGAGGGTAGGGGAATCAACACCAACAGCATCAGCCACCAAGGCTGGTTCCTATGAAGCAGAGCTTGGACACATCTCTTCTCGCTCACCTGTTAACCAGTTCTGACACCATTCATCCCTCCCACAGCACTGTCTACTTTTCTGTTGGGCTCGACAGTCCATTGCAATGGCCACACAGATCACAGGCCATACTCATGTTTATGAGGTTTATTAGAGAAGTACCAGGTTATAATGCAGGTTCAGAAATGCTTAGGATACAGTTCTTCTAGCAGTATAGCCTGTTCACAGCCATGCCTGTAGGCAGAGCTCTCTCTGGCCCTCAGCCCCCAAGCCCAGCCTCTCCCACGCTTGGTCAAATGTTTCCAGCTTGGCTAGTAACTGCCCCAAGGCACCCCACTCCACCAGTAAGCCTTGGCCCAAAGGTGCTCAACTCTAGCTCCATCAGCTAGGATGCCCAACTCATTATCGCAAGCCAGGAAGCTTACCATACCATCTCCTGCTGGTCTCCTGTGGCCCCCAGGCAGTTTTCTTCCAGTATCATGGTTCTGCTACTGCCTTTTCTCTGCAACTGCTTCTTGCTCTCTCCAGTGTTACAGCACTTCTCTTGTTCTGATTCCAGGAGCTTCACAGCGCAAAGATCCTGGATCCTTTGGAACATCCTTTCCTCTCACTCTTCTTCCTTGGTGGTGGCGAGATCCTTTCCTCTCACTACTTAGATGACTCAATTTAAGCCTAAAGGAATGGCAAAACTGACCAATCCCTTCATTAGGGATTTTTATGTGCAGAGTTTCAGTCATTGTGTGTGAGTCACAAAGTCTCTGTCTAGAAGGGCATAATGAAACAATTCACGGCACTGCAAGCATGCTTGTATTTGTGAAAACACATGGTGTCAACAGAAAGTTCAAAGCAGAAAATAAGTGCTTCACCAAAATGTTGGCACTGACCTGCCCTTGGGGAATCCCTTAAAAAAAGAGAAATTGTCATCAATTTGATTTTGACTTACGGTGACCCTGTATGTTACACAACAGAACTGTCCCATAGGGTTTTCTTGGCTGAACTTCTTGTAATTTTTTTTTCATTATGATTGAATGAAAATTTACATTCCCACATAAATTCACATGCTCACCTATATGCAGCTCCCCTGCTCTCCCTGCCTGGTGACAGCACACCCTTCCTCTCTGCACCATAAATGTCCTATCCTCCCAACAGTCTCCTATCCCCTTCCTTCAATAAGAGGTCAGCAGGATGACATCCTATAGATGCACAGAACGATAAAGTTCCCATAAGATATGGTCACTCTGCATCACCAAGTCCTTGGCTTAACTCTTTCTGGAAGTAGATCACCCGGCCTTTCTTCTGCAGTGCTGCTGGGTAGATCTGAACTACACACCACTAGATCAACAGATGACAGCAAACCATTTGCATTACCCAGGGACTACAAAGCCCCCAAATCAAACACACTGCCATCGAGTTGATTCAGACTCAGAGTGACTCGACAGGACAGAACAGAACCAGCCCACTGAGTTTCCAAGGAGTAGCTGACCTTTTGCTTAGCTGCCAAGTGCTTCACTGCAGCACCGCCAGGATTGCTTAAATGGAAAAATCCCCAGGGGAGGCCAACCAATGTTGATGCAGCATGAATTTCAAGACCTAACACCTGGAATTAGTCCTGGACGGCAGGGCTTCCTCAGTAACAAGACTTTGGCTTTATATGGTAATGTTAGTTACTGCAAGTGTTGATGAGGCTGGAGGTATGTGAGGCCACCTCTCCAGGTTCCTCTACGTGGTGTAAAAAATTAATGGAGAGGTACTCAGGTCTGTCACGTGGAAACTTGTTTAGTTTATTCCAAGGTAGTCATGACAAGGCATGCAAGGACGACCTCACAGCCCTTCAGAATCGGAGAATCAGAATGAATGACTACAGCTTTCATTTGATGGTTACGGTCCAAATCTCTAGAGCCTTCAGACTCGTACCTTCAACAAGAAGTCTCTGGGGCTTCACTGTGGCTCAGACTCAGCGGAGGCTCCTCACAGACGGGGTCCTAGGTTGGCGGTGGGAAACAGAACCTGCTTTCTCCCGGGGAGCTTATATGTGAATTTAGGGTTCACATGTGAATTTGTGGAAAACCTGGTGGTGTAGTGGTTAAGTGCTACAGCTGCTAACCAAAAGATCAGCAGTTCAAATCCGCCAGGTGTTCCTTTCAAACTCTATTGGGCACGTCTACTCTTGTCTGTAGGGTTGCTAAGAGTTGGAACTGACTCCATGGAAATGGGTTTGGGTTTTTCTGACTATGTCACCCCGGCTCCACATGACAAGGGCCAGTGTGAAATCAGACTAGTGTGTCACGTCTTTTCTCTGGAGTTAGAGCAGCTGACTGAGGCATCTTGTCTTCAAGGTGAGAAACTAGGGAGGCTGTTCAGTCTTTTGTCTTCTTGTGTCACAGTATACTGGGTCATAGTGAACTTAACGGCTGTGTACATTCCTTACATACTTTACATGCATTTATGTTTCTATGTCTAAGCTCAGAAATTTTCTAAATAACTTTTTTATGACTTCTAGTTTTCTTATGATTTATAATGTTAGAGAGCCTCACAAAGATAGACATATTTCTATGTCTAAATGTGATTACATACACATGGTTGGAATGAATCATAGTGGCTTGTATCTGATGAGTTTGAGGGCATTACAGACACACACAGAACATCCCACCTAGCCACACTTACTGTCCCCATGCTGATAGGATACAGCACTGTGGCCACACCCCTGATTTCTATCCCTGGAGCTGCTCATGTGCCCCTCATAGATAGGGTGCCAGGTTGGCAGTGGGACTACAGCCAAAGCAACAACACACTGAGCCCAGGTCATCAATGTCCCCCATCTGGAACCTCAGTGAGGCACAGTGTTTTCACTAAGGGTGCGTGGGTGCTGCTCCTGTGTGCATCTGGGCAGTTCACTTACTCAGCCTTATCTCCTGACTGCCAGGGACACAGCTCTGAGGCTTTTCCACCCTCATGGGACACATTTCACTCCAGCTTCCCAGCCCCACCCTGAGACTGGTCCAGTGGTGTGTGGTCTAGCCGGTGGAGTACACTGTCACCAAGCTCCACTGCTGCTTGTGTGTCACTGAATTGAGAAACACCGGCGGATGTTGGCCTTTAGCAGTGCGGAGACTCAATAGCTCCGGGAAGGAGAGCTACAACTGTGGGAAGTATTTTGCAACCTGAAACTCAAATGACAACTTCCTGGGTACCTTCTGTGCTCCTGAAATACAGCCTTGTTTAAAAAACAAACAAAAACAACCTTCTTCTCTTAAATCCAAGAGGATTTTAAAAATACAATGTAAGCACTGGTTTCTGATTATGCTAGACAACAGGACAGCTATTTCTCTGCCTCTGTTCTTCCCATTTAAAAATCACGTATTTAAAATACTTAGGGGCTAGGTGATACGGTGTCTGAGATTTGCTTCAACATAACGCAGGGTGGGCTGTAGGGAGAGAGAGAACAGATGAAACAAGACTGGCCCTGAGTTAGGTACGCAGGCACAGATAATTTCATTTTTAACAAAAGAATCTAAGTCAGGCTTGTAATATTCAAGAATCTGATTATTAGTTCAACATTCACATCTTTAGTGTGCTGAGAATAACAATGGTAGCAATTTAAAAATATCAGGCATGAGGTAGGTAGTCAAAAAATATTGAATTAATCTCCTTTCAATTGCTTTTTCAAGTAGAACTTTTTAATTTGAAAAACTGATTTCCTTCTAAGTTGGCAAAGAGCATTTCTATAGCCCCTGAACTAAACTATCTTATTTTTCCACATAAAACGCACTCACGGAAATAGGCCCCCATACATACAATACGCACAGTGTGCCTGGGCGTTGCATGGCTGGCCAAAAAATGTATTACATGTGTTTAATTTGCCTAAGCATATGTTATTTTCCTCACCCAATATAGCTCTGCTCCTAAGGCCTTCGTCACTGTGAGCTTATGGAGCGTTCTGTGACATTAATTTTGAGCAAGTTAAAGTGAGCAAAACTTCTTGAACTCTCAAAAAGACAACACAGTGTCTGCTCAGAAGACTCCTGATTGGCCAGAGGGGGAGAGCATGGGGGGGAGAAGGTAATTAGAATTTAGGTTGTAATCAATACACGTCATCTCCCCTGTAAAACCTTCTGCTTCCCACAATGCTCAGGAAAGCCAGGCTCTTGGAAAAATTTCTTCTGAGTACCTTGACCACATGCTGGGTGCAGGGGCTTATCAGCCAGGAAGAATGCCAGCCACAGTGGCTTCTGATCGAGTAACTCAACACCAGAAGCCAAGCCTGGAAGGCCTTTGGTAGTAGCCACTGGTAAAAACGTCATAATCCCATCAAACCTTTCAATGCTAACTGCTTTGTGCCATAGAATAAAGCAACTGAATAAAAAGTGATTTGGTTCTTATGTGTCTAGTGCTATAGATGCAGAAGTGAATAGGGCCCTGCAACTTGAGCATCTCAACTTGTCATCTCACAACTGATCAACAAGCTAGTGTCGCAGTCGGAGTTGACACAAAGTGCAGTCTGAGCAGGAAGCACAGGGAGGGGCTGGGCAAAGCTTCTGGGGCAATGACAGTCTGAATCCTCAAGTCTGCTTTGCGTTTGGATGGCACAGAGGAGGCATCCCGCATGGTGGGTACGCCATGAGCAGAGGCTCAGAGATGTGGAAGAACACGCTGTTTACTGTAATAGTAACTTCAGCGTGGGTGTGCGTATGGAGGGGGCAGAGACGGGTGGGGCCACGTGCCAAAGGTGGTTGACATCAGGTTACAAAGGTCTGTGAATAATCAGACTAATGAACTTAGATGACTGAAGGGCATTAAGCAGAAAAGTGGCATGCTTAATCTGTATTTTGGAAAGACCAGTCTGGTTTCACAGGGTATGAGAGGCTGGCATGCAAAGCCTGGAAAGCAGATTCCTCAGGCGGCTATTGCAGTAGCTGAGAAAGACGATGCAGCCTGGACTAGACGAAACGCCTTGAGAACAAAGGTCTCTTCCGAGACCTCAGGGGCACTTCTGCATAGTGACTGATGACCGCTTAGATGGGAGAGCCCAGGGAGAACTGAAGACGACATCACGATTTCTAGCTCACGTGACCAGAAGCATAGGAGACGAGGTGTCAGGAGACTGGTGGAAGGGAACCCAGTGAATTCCATTAGCTTTTCCACCTTAGACTTTGTTTGGTCTTGGAAGCCAAATGTCCTTGTTTATGCTCTAACTTGTACTTTTAATCTCTGTATTTAATCAAGGGTTCTTAGAACACCTATGGTATCTTATCTCTCCTTGAGACTAAAGATTACTTGGCAGTGGAACTAGATTGCATACTGTCAACACATTATGTAAGAACAAATTCCAGAAGACAGCTCTTATAGATCATCTTGTTGGCTGCATAAATCTTTGAAGCTCATGATTGAAGATACAGTTCTCCTGGAACTAGAGAATGGTTGGAACCACTGCGTCACTCTGACTCACAGTGACCCCCTCAGACACAGCAGAAATGCTTCTTCACTGAACCTACCTGCTGCTCCTTGGAAACCCCATGGGGCAGCTCTACTCCATCCTATAGGGTCACTATGAGTTGGAGTCAACTCGATAGCAACAGGTTTGTTTTTCTGGTTTGGAACGTACTGTGTCTTTTTCCTGTACAGGCACTGGGTGGGTTCAGTTAACTGACGGTGCTTAACTTTTTGGCTACTGAGGCTCCTTACAACCAAGTCTCCACTTCCATCGAGTCAACTCCGATGACTCATAGTAACCCTACAGGACAGAGCAGAACTGCCCCACAGAGTTTCCAGGGAGCACCTGGAAACTGACCTTTCAGTTTGCAGCCATAACACTTAATTAGTGACAAGGTAATTTAATCAATGAATCCAGCCCCTGCTCAGGCTGTCCAGCCTCATCATCCAGCACTGACCAGATAGCGGAGGAGGAAAAAGGAGAGAAGAAAGGGTAGCTGACTTATCCTCACCACATATGGTGGGTCTTTACTTTTAAGCAAACCATATTTTCCTCTTCACTGTCTCTATCCTCACTTTCAAAATGTTTATGTCGGTATTTGCTGAAGAATTGTCAGTTAAGGCACAATTTTTCACCTGAAGTTTTTTTTCTTTTTAATAGAAAAGTCACACACAGGAAAAGGGCACAAAGAACATAAGGTGTGATGAATCTTCTCACCAAGGACACACACCACATAAGCATCACCCAGATGGAGAGTGGGTCCCGCATCCCAAAGCCTACTGCAGAGGACCTCTTCAAAGTATTCAGAAGTTAAGGATGTCATCTTGAAGACTAAAATGCGCCTGACCCAAGCCATGGTATTTTCAACTGCATCATATGCATGTGAAAGGTACACCATGAACAAAGAAGAAAGAATTATTGATGCCTTTGAACTGTGGTGTTGGAAAAGAATGTTGAATGGACCATGGACCACCAAAAGAACAAATAGATCTGTTCCGGAAGTACAACCAGAGTGCTCCTTGGAAGCAAAGATGGCAAGACTGCATCTTACTACTTTGGATGTGTTGTCAGGAAAGATCAGTCCCTAGAGAGGGACATCATGTTTGCTAGAGTGGAGGGTCAGTGACAAATAGGAAGGTCCATGATGAGATGGATTGACACGGAGGCTACAACAACGGGTTTATGCATAAAAACGATTGTGGACACGGCACAAGACCGGGCAGTGTTTCATTCTCTTGTTCACAGTCACTATGAGTCGGAACCGACTTGATGGCACCTAACAATAATAGCCCCCAATGTTTTTCTAATCTGTAGGTTTCCTTTTCACTCTTTTGCTGAACTCTGTTGATGAACATTAAGTTTGACTATTACAAGATTCCAGTTATTTAGCTTATCTTCTGAGGGCAGTCTAATTTTGACTTGTCTAAAAACTGATCTAATACTAAATGTTCCCTCTGTGCCACGCCGCAAGCAGGCTGGTCACCAAGGAAACAAGACTGACCGGATCCCTCCCTCACAAAACACAGTAGAAGGCTCAAGGCAGTGGTTTGAAGATGGCAATCTTTCCATATTTAACTGAGTATTCTTCTCATTTTTACGAAAACGTGCTGATACTGATGAGAAGTGTTGCTAACAGTTGCTGACGAGGCGAGTCTGATAGAGGCCACCTCATCTCAAATCTGTCTGGTTTCCGAGCTTCGGACTGTGAGTAGTGTAACTTTGAATAGTGAAGGATTTACCTCAAAAATGTATCTGAATCTACCCACTTCCTGTGCTGGGTCAACAAGGGTTTGAATTGTGAGAAATACCGATCAATGACTGAAAACTGTGTGTAAAAAGTAAGGGGTAATGAGGCATCTTCTACACTTTTCAGTTTGGGGAAGTAAGGTTCTCCTGTGAACACTCCTTCCGTGTGTTTTCAGCAACACTCTACGTACAAAAGAGGCTCCCTGTTCTGTTCCCAGAGGTACCAGGCCCTCTCTCGTCTTGGGTCTCATTCCCTTCTCATCCTTCAGGACTCAGCAGAGACATGCCTTTCTCAGGACAATGTTCCCTGCACTCAAGACAGAGGAGTTGCTTTTCTCTGCTGCTCCTTCTCCAGCCTCTCTTCTTGTCCCTTCACACCTCTGCCTGCACTGCTTACTAACTGCCTCTTGTCCAAAGGCTGAGTTAGGATATTTATGTGGCAGTTTCAAGACACCAAAATATAAAGGGCTTAACCAAGATAAAATGTTGCATGCAAAAGCCCAAGCCAGTTGACAGTCCAGGGGTAAAGAAGTTCTGCTGCTCTGCTGTCCCCTAAGATGTTGTCCCCGTTTTGTCTAAGCCAGTTCATCATTACTTCATCAGATTCTAGCCTGGGGAAGAGAAAAGAGGGGTTCAGAGGGCAAGCAGCTTCTTTTTTTTTTAAAAGAACTTGTGGCTTCTTAACGATATTTTTAGTCTTTGCTCACTTAAAAACGAATGAATTCAACAGAGGCAGCTTTGAGTTAATGATGGCTATGCAGTAAGTCACTTCCTTTTAAGAATGTGGCCCAGGCTACTCCCATCACTTCTTTTCATATTACATGAGCCAGAACTCAGTCATACTTCCTAGCAGCAAGAGGCTGGGAAAGGTGGCATCCGACTGGTGGGTGTATGTTCAGCTGACACTGCATGTGTTTTATTACTACAAAGGGAGAATAGATCCTGTGGGACAATTAGCCTTCTCCGTCACACACACCAAATCAGGCAGTACATTCTGAGTCTTCCCCGTTCCATCACCAACGCCCAGCTCAAGGTGTTTGGTGAAACTGCTGGCTCTCACAGTGCCAGGTGTGTCTGGGTACAGGACTGAGTCATTTTCCCAGGCTTCAGGCTGCTCTGTATTAGGGGGTGACCCTAGGCACGTGCTGAGCTTTATTTTAGTAAGATGCAGATAGAGTCTACAGTGTGAATTGGGAGGGCTAAAGAGAAGGTGTAAGTACTCAGCATACACCCTATGCTTAGAAGAGGTTCTCCTTCCCTCTGCTGAATAGCTAGCAGTATCTACTGTGACATTAAAAAAAAAAGAAGAAAGGTTGCCACTGAGTCAGTTCGGATATAAGTTGGTCAGCTTTCTGTCCAGGAAGTAACCACCCGGTGCCCAACCTGTACCATGCTCCATCTGGAGGCTGCCAGGCACGCAGACCGTCTGGTCTCTTCACTCGAATGGCCCAGCCAGACCGCCACAGAGCTGGGAATCTAGACCTAACACTCCACTATCAAAAACCTCTGCTTTGTCTGAAACCTGAATATTTCAGGTACCTGACTGCATTCCTCTTATGATTTGGCTCACATCAAACAGTCTAGTCTACAACTCACATTTGTTTACCTTAAAAAATACAGGTGGTAAAGTATATGTAACATTAAAATATGACATCTTAATGATCTTAAAAGAAAAATTTACTGTTTTAGATGAAAAGTTTACAAAATTAGTTTTTCACTCAAAAATGTATATACAAATTGTTTTGTGACACTGATTGTGATGTGTCAGGCCTCTCCCCCTCCCCCTTTCCACTCTGGGTTCTCCACACCCATTTGTCCAGCTCTCCTGGCCCTTTCTGCCCTCTCACTCTGCTTTGGAACAGGTACTGCCACATCCTATCCACTCTTCGGTGTACCCTGCAGTGACCCTGTAATAACACACCCATGGTGCTGTTGGGCTGTCACCACTATCCCCAAAGAACAGACTGAATACCCATGTAGGATGCCTGGCTCGTACTTCTGGATTCCCTACCTTCTACCCCTCTCTCACACAGCCCAGATTGCTTTTTCTGTGCAGGTGCCCCTTCCTCCAGGCCATGGGGCTCTCTCTGCAGCCTTCCCTGGCAGTGCAGTACTCTGGGTGTGGTCCGAATTCTCTTCTGGACATGTCTGACTGACCTTTCTCACAAATCGGCTTTTATCTGTTCACATCTGCTCCATTTTATCAACTGTATTCTTAAAAGTAACTTCACCCAGCAGGTGGGCAGCACCATAGGGACACAGAAGCCAGCTTGAAGGGGCTGCCACTGGACAACCTGAACACCAAACAGTGACAGTGATGGACCTGAGCCCACTGCTGTCTTGCATCAGCAGCTGGAAGAAGCACTGTAATCACGTGACTGAAACAAGCAGCATGGGGACAAACAGAAATTGCACGGCACCTAACCAGATGCGGCGAGGAGACAGCATCACTTCTGTGACACCGCTACCAACCAAACATGACTGCAGTCTGACCATGAGGAAGATCCAGACAAAGCCCCATCAGGAGCAGCCTATAGAGTAATCTGCCAAAAGCCTTCACGAGTGCCAAGTTCATGAAGAGCATGGCAGAGGAGCTCTTCCAGCATTAAAAAGACTACAGAGAGAGAAGCAACACTGAACTGCCACTACTAACTCTAAAGCAGGTGTTTCTGCTGCATTACTGGGACCGCTGGAGAAACCTGAGTGGAGCCCAAGGTCTAGATGTGGCAATACAGCCAGGGCGATCTCTTGATGCTGGATGCTGGCCACACAGAACAGCCTGGTCCGCGGGAAATGCACACTGAAGTAGTCGGGGTGATAGGGCAGCGGGTCATCCTCTCACACGTTCAGGGAAAACAGTTCTTTGTAATCGAACTGAAATCTATAGAGCTAAAAGTGTTTCTAGATAAAAATATTACTCAGAAAAAAATTGTTATTTTATTTCAGCAGTTTCTAAACTCTTCTTAGAGAAGAGGTAGGGTGTTTCCATACAAGGCTGGCCAGACAGGCAGACACCTTCAGTTTAGGCTCTGTATCACTGATTTGAAAGTGAAAGGCTTCCATGTAACCCCATCTGTTCCCAGCAGCAAGCTGGACGCTGCAGGTGCCAGCTGCTCCACCAGTGTGATGTGCGGGACTCCTCTCCTGGGTCTGCCAGTGATGTCATCGGCTGAGAGACTGCCGCAGAGCTTCATACATCACCTGATCCTGAAGGAAGGGAAGGAAACAATCCAGCACTGAGCATATGGAAGACAGGTGACCTTTCTTCCTTGCGTCTAAAGCCCATGGACACTAATTTCCATGGGGAGTGCATAGCTTTCGTCATTATGTTTCCCTTAAAAGCCAAGCAGAAAGATTCTTACATCTTTGTCTGTATTAGTAAAAAAAAAAGAAAAAGTGATAAAGTTTACTGAGTCCAGATGGGAAAAGGAAGCAAAAGTAGAGGCCTCTTACACTAACATGTAGTAGAACTCCAAAGTGGCTTTACTATTCTCATCAACAGTGGATGAACGTTCCCAATGCTCCACACCTATGTCAACGCTTGCTGTTGTCAGCCAGTTCAATCTGAGCCATCCTGGTGGGTAGTGCGATCTTGCTGTGGTAATAGTAACACTCACAGTCTACAAGCATTCCACCCCTACAGGTTTATCCTACAGAAATATCTGTGGCATGCTTTTGGTTTTTGGACCTTTAAAACATTTTTTTAAAAAATCCAGTTTTGTTAATTATTCTTTTGGACAGGTAAAATGTTTACAATGTTCAAAACATAGAAGAGTTACCAAGAGTCTCTTTCCCATTCAGTCCTTCAGGTTACCACCATGCACTGGTAGGTTTCTCTTCTGCATATGTAGCAGTACTAATGCTACCACTTCCTCTTTTTACATGAACATTGGCACAGATCACACACACAACTCCAACTTTTATTTAGCAATACATTCTGAAGACACAGTCTTCATTCCTTTTTGAACAGTTAATATCATAATTACTTACATGATCATTCAGTATTTTCAGTCTTTAGCTATTATCACACACACCACTCCAATGAACTTTTACACTGATGTACATTTGAGGATAAATTCACAGAAAGGAATTGCGTGGTCAACCTTGGCTACAACTAATTTCAGCAGACATGCCAAATGGCCATCCAAAGGGGCTGAGCTCATGCGCACCGAAACCAGCATGGGTGACAGAGCCTGTCTTGTCAGCCTCTGGCCAACAGTGTGGTCACCGTTTTGGATTTTTGCCGACTGACTGGCAGGTTGCTTTTTTCCGTAAGCTCACGGCCTTTTCTGTGCGGGGCCTGTTCATGCTCTTTGCCCCCTTTTCTATTAAGTGGTTGATCTTTTGTTACCAATTTCTAGTCATTCTTCATGAATTTAAGGAGATTGGCCTTTTGTGACATGAACTGCAACTGTTCGGAGTTTGTCCTTTGATAAATGTTCCCTGTGTCATCATGCAATGATTTTTACTGTTATGTGTCAAATTTCCCCACCTGTTTCTTATGGTTGCTGGATTCCAGGTCACAGTTAAAAAGATCTTTCCCACATGAAGTTATAGAAAAAAATTCTCTCCTCTAATATTTTGATGGCTTTAGTTTTCACATTTCTATCTTTGATTCACTTGGAAAGTAGCATAAGTCTAGCTGTATTTTTTTGCAGATAGTGTTACGGACTGAATTACATCTCTCTAAAACTAAATCCTAACCTCTGCACCTGTGCCTGGGGCCATGTTTGCAAAGAACATTTTCCTCTGTGAGATCTGGAAACCCTGGTTGCTCAGTGGTTAAGTGCTACGTCTGCTAACCGAAAGGCTGGCAGTTTGAATCCACCAGCTGCTCCTTGAGAACTCCATAGAGTAGTCCTGTTCTGTCCTATAGGGTTGCTATCAGTCAGAACTGACTTGACAGCAGTGGGTTTGTTTTTTGTGTTGTTGTATTTAACAGGTAATTTCAGATTACAGTACGTCTTAACACTAACCCCTCTGAATGGTCTCTTACAGAAAGGGAAAACACACACACATAAGCAGCACACACACATAAGCAGCACACACACATGCGCACACGAGGTGACAGACCTGTAAGCTCAGGAAAGCCAAAAATGGCAGACAGCTACCAGAAGCTGAAAGCGACAAAGCGCCTTCCCCTGGAGCCAATGCCCTGAATTCTAGTCTCCTGAACTGTGAAGGAAATCAAGTTTAGAGTTCTGAGCCACCTAAACCTGACCCTTGCTACTGAGTCAATTCTAACTCACAGTGACCCTGGAGGACAGAACAGACATGCCCCATGATGGACTTGAACTGCTGACCTTTCGATTAGCAGCCGAGCTCTTAACCGCAGCACCACCAGGGGTCCTTCACCTACCTGCTTGTGGTGTCTCTGTTACGGCAGCAGCAGGTAACTAAGACAGATGGCTTGCCAGTTATCCCAATATTACTCAGTAGTCCATGTTTACGTGAGATGCCCTGTTTATATAAATTATGGATTAGCATTTATCCCTGAACTTTCTACCCTCTTCCATTTATCTGGTTTTCAATTCACATGCCAGTACCATCACATTTTAGTTATTGAGGCTTCAAAAAAAAACCACATATTCTTAGGCCCCCCACACAGATTTTTTGCTTTTTTTTTTTTGCATTTTTCCTAGCTGTTCGAACAGCTTATTTTTTTGCACGTAAACTCTGGATTGAGCACATATAGTTCTAAAACTACAAACAAAAAATAATTACAACAAGAAAAAAGCAAGAGCTACTAAAATAATTCTGAAGAATATCAAGTAGCCTCAGCACTGAGATTTCCTTATAAGACACAGAGAAGGCAAGTAACAAGATTGTCCCGTATCACTGAAATGAACAGCCAACCAGTCTGACCAAAGCGGTCTTTCCCTTCCAGCACAGTGGAGGTAGGGCTTGCAAGAAGACGCAAAGTGGAGAATTTAAAGAAATTTATAGAAACCGCATGCTGAACTCACAAAGATTAGCAGTAATACACTCTCTCCTGTGTATAATGTTTTACTAAGACCCAGCAATCCCACTCCTAGGCACAGACAGACCTGATGGACCTGAACACTGAGTCCAGCAGATTCTTAGACCCCAGCATTCACTGCAGCACTACACACAACCACCAAGAGGTGAAAAACACTAAATACCCATCAACAGATGAATAGATAAAAAAATATGGTACATAACACAATGGAATATTCTATTATCCAGCTATAAAGTGACAGGAAGTCCTGATACATGTTACTAGACAGGTAAACAGTGAAAACATTATGCTGAGTTAAGCAAGGCACAAGAGGACAAATATTATATGATGCCACTTACACTGAGTATTCAGAATAGGCAAAGACATAAAGACAGGAGTTTATTAGTGGTTACCACCTGGGGGGCTGGAGGGAGTGGGGAGTTATCACTTAAGGGGTACTGAATTTCTGTTTGGGGTGAAGATAAATTTTGCCAACACAGTTATGATGGTTGTACAACAAGGTGAACGGACGTGATGTCACTGAACTGTATGTACACCTACAAACTGTTCAAGTTACTTGTTAACAAGAGATTTTTTTTAAGAATTAAAAGACAATTTTTAAAGTAAGTTAAACACCATTACACTTTATTCTGATGACAACCCTGTGACAGATAAAAGCAGAACAGATGTTATCTTTAATAAATCAGAAAACTGAAGCAGAGAGCAAATACACCATTCAAAATAGAAAACCACATCCTGGAATACCTTTAAAGTTTACCTGTGGTTTGGAAGATGTCTTTTTTTGTTTGTTATTTTAAACTCCTTATATTTATTTACCTTAGAGCCCTGGAGGCACAGCGGTTAAGAGCTGGGCTGCTGACCACAAGGTCAGCAGTTTCAACCTACCAGCCCCTCCTTGGGAATGCTGTGGTGCAGTTCTCCTCGGTCCCTACGGGGTCACTACCACAAGTCTATGAGCCAGCAGCCTGCAACCACATGAGTCAAGAGAAGCCTCGGGCCTGCCCGTGGACCTGGGACTGGCAGCCTTTCACTGTGTGAGCCAGTCCCCTGAAATGAACCTCTCTCTCTGTTTACATACATGGTTCAGTGGTTCTGCTCCTCTAGCGAATCCAGCCTAACATAGGTGGTTAGTATGCAACCAAAGGCAGCAGTCACTTCGTCTTGGTTGTTATGCCTTATTCTTCAAAGATCCAACAGTAATAATCAGTTTGGTCATCTGCTTTATTAAGTATTCACCAGAGTTCACACTCTGCCTGTTCCCAAAAGAACAGCTCTTTAGTCACTAGGCTACCTTCCAGAAATTCTATATTTAAAGGCTTAAGGCCCTTAAAGTTATTTAAAATAATACACAGGAATCAAGCAACAATATGACAACATGCACATAATCTCACAAAGTATGTAACCTAAGAGGCTAAAACAGGTCTACCACATCTGGAATTAAAAGTTCAGGCATGTTTTGTAAAATATCAGTCACACTGCCTGTGTCATGTGGCTGATACCTTCTATGCAAAGGTAACCTACACATCACTTTCCAACATTAACAGAATTGGTGACCAGGCCGACATGTGTACCACATGGACATCCATGGTGGCATTTAACACACAACTCTCTTACTCAGGAACATCTCTTTTTTAATTTTTTTGATCTGGTGAGTCCAGCACAGTTCCTGGCACACACAGCTGGTACATCATAAAGGTCTGTGGATGGATAGAAGGACAGGATCTTAGGTGATCCCTGAATACACAGCTAGGATTAGAGGAGATTCTGACTCAGGAAGTTCTCCTCTCATAAATTTTGATGTGAACAAAAACAATCTGGCAAATGGATGGACCACATAGCTACAAGTATGAAGAACAGGATCAAAGTGCTTTTGGCCAGGGGGTGTGGATGACAATGATACTAACTTAAAAACATGCATGCTGTCGAGCTGATCTGACTCACAGCAACCCTACAGGACACAGCAACAGTCCCCATACGGTTTCCAAGGAGTGCCTGGTGGATTTGAACTGTCAATCTTTTGGTTAGCAGCCGTAGCTCCTAACCACTGCACTACCAGGGCTCTGCAGCCAGCAGGTGTGACAGCACTAACGAGTTTACACAAGAGACTCCATGGTGTAGCTTTAATACACAAAAAGAATTTTAATTTATGTCTGAGTAAGGCTGTCTTCATGATAGAAGAAAAGTCCTATGTAGGCTGAAAAGATGATTATTATTTGAGGCTGAATACCTAGGGAAATTAATCTCAATATTTACCAACACCTAACTCAGCCATAGATCTTCAATGAGTAATTAATACTGAAAAACCAGACTAGTGAAATAAGTCCTATTTCGTTGGCCTGTAAAATGATACTTTTTAGGTAAGGTAATGATACTTTTTTGGGTTCACTGAGAGGAGAAAAAGGCCTAGGTAGTCAAGATGAACATTCTGAGAAGCAACATTCAGAGAAACAAATGGCAAAGAGAATCCAATCTTGTTGTCTGGGACTATCCATCACAAAGAATTGCCAGTCTATTATTAAGTCTTTCTTTGGATCACAAGAGGACACAGACTCTAACCAGAAGTTAGGAGAGGGCAGCAATGTGTAGACAGAACCCAACAGCTGGGTGCCAACCAAGTGGGAATGGGAGTAAGTGAGTATCGGCAGGAATCCGAGAGAAAGGGGTCAGCTCTGTGTTCTCACCTCCCACCCTGGACCACAGTTACTGAGGGTTTACTGGGTCGGGTGGCAAACCTCTGCATTTGAACTCTAAACTAGATCTGACTGCATGTCAGCAGATTCCTAGATGTCAGATCCTCTTTACTTGCTTCTGTCCTCCGACCCCTAAAAATTAAGGATCAGGCAATATCAGGGAGGAAACAGGTCCAAGGAAAGAGGAAGAGCAGTCAGTCTGACAGCTTTATCTGGCATAAGAATACAGGAGACATTTCAGAACCGTGAGGACCAGCTCTGCAGGCGTGGGACAGGACTTCACACTTCTTTATTCCCCACTCCCATTCCTGTTTCCCCTTTTTAGATGCTTCACAGTCATATATTTAATGATAACACACTTGAAGGTGCTCCTATTTCTACAGGTATGCTAAAAAGGCTAACATGTAACAACTGTTCCTTTTCACATTTAACAAAACTTACTGATTCTCTTTTTTTTTTTTATTTAACATAACTGAGTAAAAATGTACATTCACATGTAAATTTACATGCCCCCCTATATGCAGTTTAAACTGCTCTCCCTGTCCGGTGACTGCACACTATTCCTCTCTGCTCCATACATGTCTCATCCTCCCAACAGTCTCCTTTCCCCTCCTCTCCGTCCACTCCCCTTCCTGATTCTCTTTTAATATGGAAAAGCCCAAACTTCAACTCTGCCACTAACAGCCGGCCTTGGGTACCCAGTGTCTACGTCCAGCTCATTCGTGCTAGGGTTTGAATCTGATATCCTGACTTATACACACACCTGTACCCCTTAGAGGAACCCTGATGGCATGGTAGTTAAGTGGTTGGCTGCTAATTACAAGATTGCTGGTTCAAATCCACTAGCAGCTTCCCAGGTAATCTGCTCCTGTAAAGCAGTCTTTGGGGCCTTCAGGCAGCCAAATCACCCCAAGAGAGAGATGCAGCCATTAGGCTTTTGGATCCAGCATGCCTAAAAAGCTAGCTGTACTCTGGACTGCCCTGTAACATGGACCAACGAATTTTTCCTCAGCCCCCACCACGACTTACACTAGTTTGAGTTGGGTTTCTATCAAGAGCCTTTAAGCCTTAACCCAAAACTATACCCTGAAGTCTTCTTTAAACCAAAAAATAGGTCAGCTTGTAAACAACACCTGCCATGAGCCCTGTGCTCTTTTAAAGACTTATCTGTATGGGATTAAACTGACACAAAGCAACTTAAAAGGTCAAACGAGAAAGTTCGGAAGCAGTGAGTTTGTGTCAGTGATGGAGAAGGAATTTGGTCAAGAACAGCCAGAATGTTAAAAATGCAACTGAAGAATTCATGGAACTGAAGAATGCAATCCATCCCACTGAACCGTATACACAGAAGGATATATGTTCACAAACAAACAAATAAACATATTGAACACACACAAGGCAGAAACAGGCTGAGATTTAACTATCTCAACAAATGCTAAGCCCTTCTTTAGGCTTGATTTCTGAAACAATTCTGACTGCCCAGTTCCTCCAATCCCAACCTCATTCTCCTACCTCCGAAGGAAGATGTCCTGCAGCACAGCCCTGAGCTGGGAAAGATCAGGGGCCAGACCAGAACCAGACAGAATGTACTGGACCCGAAATAAAAGGGATATACACCAGTTTCCCATTGATACTTTTTACCAACAGGTGAATGGAGAGCAAAAACAGTAAACAAAGGTGAGGTTTTCTGCTGGCCAGATTTTAATTCTTAATCACAGAGCTAACTGCAAGGCAAAAAAATACAATCAAACTGAGGCATCAGGTCAAGCAATTTTCAAACTCTGACTGACATTTTGTAGCCATCTGTTACAAAACAACTTGCACAACAAACACAAAAGCTGAGAAGTTTCTAGAAAATGGAAGTGATCTTTTCAGAGGTAAAGTATGTGCCTGAGAGGTGAGGAGCTAGTCAACATTAACATATAAAAACTCAAACTATAGGCCAGTGACAATTAGAAAATACAAGTTGAGAAAATACCATTTACAAACAAATAAAAAATTATAACCTACTTCAAAAGACTTGTGTACTGGAAAAATTACTGAAAAAATTAAATGTACTTATTAAATTAACTGAATTTAAATAAATGAGTAAACCTAAACAAATAAAATTAAATGAACCTAAATAGAGAGATACACTATATTCACAGATCAGAAGACTCAATATTTTTCAAATGTCTGCTCTACCAACTGACCTACAGATTCAAGGCAATCCTATTCAAAATCCCAATAGGCTTTCTATAGAAACCCATTTAAAAAAAAAAAAAAAAACATTTCTACAACACAGTAAAACTGCTCCATAGTTTCCAAGGAGCACTTTAGGTAGATTTAAACTGCTGGCCTTTTGGTTAGCAGTTAATAGCACTTAGTCACTGTATCACCAGGATTTTCAGAAACCCATTAGGTGACTATCAAGATTGTATGTTAGATGTAAAAAACTTAAAACTGACAATATAATTTGGGGGAATAGAGGACGAGGAGGCAAAGTCAGAAGACTTATACTTCCTGATTTCAAGACTTACTACAAATCTACAACAGTCATGACACTGGCAAAGAGTGACCAATGGAACGGAATGGCAACTGAAGAAATCTTTTCACGTACAACTGATACTCAAAAGAGGCCATGGTAATCCAGTGAGAAAAGTCTTTTCAATAAATGAAGCTACAGTAACTAGATGCTTGGAAAAAAGTAATCATGACCCCTACACTTCACATCAAATACAGAAATTACTCTTCAAGTTTCACAAGCCTAAATACAAAGGCTAAAACTATAAGACTTCTAGGGGAAAAGAAAGGATAAAAATTCTGCACACTTGGGGTTGATAATATTTCTTAAGACACAAAAACATACAAACCATTAAAATAAAGATAAGGAAAGCATCATCTAAATTAAAAATTCTTATTCTGCAAAAGATGCCTTTAGCGCACAGAAAGAAAAAAACAGAGTAAAGGAAACCAAAGACCGCAGGAAAAATCAGTCTATAGACCAACAGCGCATGTGAAACATAGCCTCTTTTAGCACGAGACCAGGAGAACGAGATGGTGCCCAGCTACCACTACTGACTCGTTTGACTGAAAGCACAACAGAAAGTCCAGCTAGAATGGAAGAAAAATGTGGAACCAAACTCAAATTCATACAAAAGACTGGTTTTATCAGACTGACAGAGACTAGAGGAACCCCAAAACAAGTGTCCTACAATAACCCTTTTAATCTGGAACTGAAGCCCCTCCAGGAGGTCCCTTTTAACCAAATGGCAGCTTACAGTGATCTATAAAATAAACAATTACACTCATGAGGAATGCACACCTTTAAATAATCAACTATATGAAACCAAATGGTCAACATCCACCCGAAAGCAGAGACGAGGTGGCAAGGAGAGCCAGGGAAACCAGGCTGGAAATGGGGCAGCTGGGCTAGAAACTGTATGAGGGCTGACATACTGTGGGGTTGTAACCAATGTCACAGAACAATTTATATGTGAATTGTTACATGCACATCTGGTTTGCTGTGTAAACATACACCTAAAACACACCAAAATATTCAAAAACAGAAAACAAACAGGTCAACCACAGACTGGGAGAAAATATCCTCAATATGTGTATCTGATAAAAGGTTTGTATTCAAGATACATTACAAATTCGTACAAGTCAACAATAAGACGAATCTGTTTTTAAAAGGGAAAAAGAAGTAGATACAAAAGACACCTAAATGACCAATAAGAATATGGAAATATGTTCAAAATTTTAGTCATCAGAAAAATACAAATTGATGCCCCAATGGGATACCACTGAGATCTACTGGGACAGCTAATGAAAGGCTGACGAGACTCAGGGATTGGTGAGGGAGCCCAACAACCGGAATCCTCAGGGAACGCAAGACGACACAATCACTCTGCAAAACAGCCTGGCAGTTTCCTACACAGTTGACAATACACTTATCATATTATGATACATACACTTATCGTATTATGATACAGCAATTCTTCTCTAGCTATCTACTCAAGAGAAGTAAAATCACATGTTCACACAAATGTGGGTACCTATGTACATGATGTTCATGGATCCCATATTCATAAAAACCCAAAACTAGGAACAAACCAAGGGTCCATCACGAGGTGAACGGTAAGTAAGTTCGAGCACACTTACTCAGCAAGAGGATGGATCGAGTGACTGCTCAGAAAGCAGGAGAATCTTAAACGGATCAGTGGTTTTCTGGAGTGGGGTCTGGCCAGGGAGTGGCTTTAAAGGAACACCAGGGAACCTTCCAGAATAACAGAAACGTTCTACACCTTGACCGGGGTGACGGCTACATCACTCAGAGCTCACAGAGTTGTCATCCATGATGCGTGCTCTGGTGTACGTCAGTGAATTTACAATTCAAAAAAGCAAGGTCAGGACACAAGTGACAAAGAAACTCTGCCAATGTGTCCTAGTACACAGAAAACTTTAAAAGTCACGCTGCAAGTAAGAAAATGATCTTAAAAAAATTTTTTTCTAATTACTAAATCTTTGGTGACATACTTTATCACTAAACTCCTTATTGGTAGGAATAAAAAAGGCCAACAATACGAACTGGGAAACTGTACCTGGTTTTAGTTAACAATATTTCACTCAAAGATGTTCAGTAACATGAAACATTTCTTCTGGCATGCCAAAAAACGCTGGAAAGGTCAAGGAAAACTACTTTTTTCTCTATTTATTGCTAAAAGACTTACTCCAGGCTCAGCTGATTTTTACTTTAGCTGAAAAAGTCAGTCAAATGCCTAAAAAAAACCCACCGCCAGACGTGACCCTTTAGCTGGTTATCTTACTTAGAGAGACATGGTGCTCAACCACTTAGCTGGTTATCCTAGTTAGAGAGAGACAGTGGTCATCTAACTTACAATGTTTTGGCCAAGACCTGTGATTGCAGTACGGTAACCCATTAGGTGCAACTGTTGTGGACTTTGAGTTTTCAATTAATAAACAGAATGAGAAGAAATACAGTTTGGGGTATAATAAATGCCCAATTATTTAAAACAAGTTTTAGTACAGTCAGCAAACAGGTTATAATACCTAAGCCATATGAAACTTCCAGGAGTCTGAAGCAAACCGGTTGCCCCCTGAGTCCATTCCAACTCACGGTGAGCCCAGGCATGTCAGAGCAGACCTGCGCCCTGCTGCGTTCTCAGTAGCTGATTTTTCACAAGCACGCTGCCAGGTCCTTCTTCTGAGGCACCCCTGGGTGAGTCTGCTAACCTTTCAGTTAGCACCCAAGTGTGTTCAAGGTTTGCGCACCCCCAGGGACTCAGCTGTGTATCTTTAAAGGTCACAAATACTACAGGGTGAAGACACATGAGGAACTCCCGTGAAACAGTGATATAACCAAGGGCACGATGCTTACCAAACAGTGCCCAACTCAAGACATTTTTGTGGGTGAGATGAGTCACAGTCCAGCCCTCTTTCTCAATGTCACAGTAAATTGACTTCACGTGACAGCAAACATTTCAACTTATTACAAACATGGTATCTCAACACAGCCAGAAATAAATCTATAAAACTTGGCATTGCATGTAAGGAAAAACCACAATGGTTTTTTAAATCCTCCTGCTACCCAACAGGAAGGTATTTTTGCTTCCCTGAAATGTACAGACAAGTCTCCAGGCTCAGTCTGGGTACACTCTAGCTCTGATAAGAAACCGTTTGTTGCAAAGGCACAGGGAGGTCAACTGACACTTGACTGAAAGTGGTTAAAAGTTCTGAGCCTGGGGACACAGACACGGGAGCTCAAGCATTCTCTCTGAAGTAGGCAGTACAGAGTATGGTTAACAGAACCGTGCTTCGGTCTCTAAGAAACATACAAAATTAAAATCTTTCAAGAACATTCTCATGAGCACAACTGTTTTGCTTCTTTTTGTGTCACAGTGTAACATGCAGTTCTCTCCACTTCAGGAAGAAGAGACGGTATACACAGTGTAATCTGTACAAGGTGGCTTCACAGTTCCGGAGTTCCTATCTACTGATCCCACTTCTAGCCACTTCCTCTCTACATACTTAGGAGCATCACTTACCTTTTTGGATATGGATGGTTTCACTTTCTTGAAAGCTTCTTCAAAGTGTTTCAGACTAATCTTGAGTTCACCTGTGGAGCACACACATAAACACTGCAGTTTAGTCTCTCCCCAGAGAACTCCGAGTCCTCTGGGAACACTGATGAGATGAGCAAGGGACAGGCTGTCCTTTGTTTCAGAACAGCATCCAAGCCCGATACATTCGCTCATTAGATGTTAATCCAGTATCACCCCCAGATCCACGCTGCCACTCACAAACAGGTGCCCCTTTCCACTGTTCACCGTAACTTAATGGTGATGCTTATGAAGAACTAGAACTGTTCTCTATTCGAGGACCAAAAAGGTAGAATTCCATAGAAAAAACCCAGAGCCACTGAGCTGATGCTGACTCACAGCGACCCTACAGAATAGGGTAGAACTGCCTCCCAGAGTTGGAATTCCATACTAGTTACTACACAATTAGATGTTATGGAGTTACAATATCCCAACACTGGATTAGAATGGGGTTATAACTCTTTATAAAGGTTATGCGATTACATTAATCAAATAGTTAAATGATAAATACGGCTAGGGTTAGAATGTTAATATGACAATGTACACACATTACAGTCTACATTTAAAACAGTCAACTACACAGATAATACATAGTACCTAACAACAAAATGAAACCAGGTTGGGTGACATTCCTGATTTCCGTCTTAGCAGGATAAGGTATCAGCACAAAGGCCCTATATAACAGGAGTTTACTTTACAGCTGTAGGGCCTGGTGATGCACTGGGTAAGAGCTCTAGCTGTGACTCCAAAGGCTGGCACTAATCTATCAGCCACTACTTGGAGCAGTTCTACTCCTACAGGGCAGTTCTATTTTGTCCTATAGCATCACTACGAGTCAGAACTGATTTAACGGCAACAGGTTTTATGTATATATAGAGTCCATTCTTAGGCTCCCCGCTGCTTCTGTATAAACTCCACTGCCCTCAAGCTGACTCCTACTCACGGTGACCCTACAGGACTGAGTGGAACTGCCCCATAGGGATTCCAAAGCTGTCGTCATTATGGACAAATCTGCTCCAAGTGGCGCAGCGGTTTAAGTGCTACGGTTGATAAAGGTCAGCAGTTCAAATCTGCTGTGTACTCCTTGGAAAGTCCACGGTGCAGTTCTGCTCTGTCTTACAGGGCTGCTATAAGTCCGAATAGACTCAATAGCAGTGGGTTTGGCTTGGGTCTGCTGCCAAAGACCTCTTTAAAGTGTTAAAAAAGCAAAGATGTCACTTCTAGGACCAAGGTGTGCCTGCCCCAAACCACGGTGTTTTCAGTCACCTCATATGCACGTGAAAACTGAACAATGAATAAGAAAGACTGAAAAAGAACAGATCCCTGTGAATTATAGTGCTGGTGAAGAACACTGAAGATACCCTGGACAACCAGAACAATGAACAACCCTGTCTCGGATGAAGTACTGCCAGAAAGTTCCTTTAGAAGCAAAGATGGTGCAACTTCATCTCCCACACTTTGGACCTGTTACAAGGAAGGGACCAGTCCCTGGTGGAGGACATCATGCTGGGTCAAGTTGAGGGTCAGCAAGGAAGAGGAAGACCCTCCACAAGGTGGAGCGACACAGTGGCTACAACAATGGGCTCAAGCGTAACAAAAGTTGAGAAGATGGCACAGGAGCGGGCAGTGTTTGGTTCTGTTGTACACAGTCACCACGAGCTAGAACTCACTCGATGGCATCTAAACCCTGACAGTGTAGTGGTTAAACGCTATGGCTGCTAACCAAAACATCAGTGGTCTGAATCTGCCAGATGTTCCCTGAACACACTGCGGGGTTGTTCTACTCTGTCCTATAGGGCTGCTGTCAGTTGGCACTGACTCCATGGCAACGGGTTTGGGTTTTTTTTTTAACAACAACATGTAACGAGAAAACTGCCACGTCGTTCTCCACAGAGCTACCAGTGGGTCCCCACTACCGCCCGGAGGGTGGCAGCGGAGCACTCAACCACTGCGCCCGACAGCTCTTCAGGGCTCTCTGGTCTAGCAGCCAACAGCCATACAGTACACATCCAGGCCTACAGACTCTTAGTAACAAAACAGATGCCAAAACAGTGATCAGTGAGAGTCTGCTCCCAGAAAGCACCCTATCATGTTTCTTACAGATATTCTTATTTTGTTTACTTATATCCCAACTAGTCCTAAAGAAAATTTCAAGTGGCTTAAAATGGATGTTTAGATAACTGAACCTTTAACAACAAAAAACCAAGGGCTTCATAACAAAGCTATGACAAACTTGAGCTAAGAACAGCTGTGCTGTAACTGCAAACAAAATTTAGTTCTAAGATGCTTGGTAGCAAAGAGAAAAGGGAAAGGAAAAAATAGAAAATCCATACAAATTTTAAAAGCTATCTTTTGGCAGTTTATTGAACAAAAGGACACCAATGTAGGCTTGGACTTTAAAGCACAGATTTAGAGGTACACGGGAGTCCTTTTGAAGAGAAGTGTCCTACATGGCTACAAAGCAAAGGAGACAGCCACACACACCAAGTGATCAAACAACTGTCACAGAAAGCACGGAAAGAAGAGCTGTTTCATAGCCAGCATGGTTGGACGTAGGTCACAAGTGACTCTTTCCAGTCTACACACACTCAAGCAATAAAATCAAGGACACTGGCAAGTGTGAAAGATGGGTCAAAGCTGCGAAGATGGCTCCAGACAGTCACAAAATAAAATACGTGGATTTTGTGGTATGCTGAAGGGAAAAACTCAGTACGAAGACTGACAATTAGCTTCGTGAACTCATCCTATAAAAAGTACTATGTACCTCGTTGCTGAGTAGCACTATAGTCACCTTCAAAGTGCTCCCCCTGGGAAGCTACACACCGATGCCAGGGCCTAGTCCACCCTTCAAAGCAATTTTGGAATTCTTTTTCTGGAATGGCCATCAGTAGTGTGGTAGTATTATCCCTTCATGTCTTTTATGTCATTTTCCTTTCAATGTTTCCTTTATCTTTAGGTAAAGAAAAAAGTGATTGAGGGCCAGATCAGGTGAGCCAGGGAGGGTGTTCCAATAGTTATTTGTTTACTGGCTAAAAACACCCTCACAAACTATGTGATTAAGTTCACAAACATGCCAGCTTGACACCATGCACAACACCGTTCTAGAAAGAGTTCCTAAAACTGCTCTGAAGGGTGAACTAGGCGCTGGCTTCAATGCATAGCTTCCCATGGGCAGTACTTTGAAGATGACTATAGCGATATTACGCAATGAGGTATGTAGCCCTTACAATAATTAAGTTCGCAGACTTCATCGCTGGACCTCATATATGGAAAGTTAATCCAATTTTCACTTCTTATATGTGTATTTGTCTTCCAAGTTCTCTGATTTAAACTGCATTTTAACAGGTATGTAGACATCACACTGTAGCAAAAGAACGAGAAGGTTTCCTCAAGTGGAGACCAAACTCATGATGATGACTGCTTAGATCTAACCACCGGGAGCAGAGACAAGACCCACAACTCTAGAGGAGAGGCACTGAAAAGCTTTGTGATTTTCCGTTGCCAGCCACAAAAGTGGCAAGGATTCCAGCACAATTTCTAAAGGTCTCCTCAGCGACGCCCCGCTCCACTAGGACAGATGACAGATGTCAGTGACGCGATGGTCATACGCCACAGGTCAGCAGGGGTTTTAAGCGTCCACAGCAATCATGGGAATTATCCGATCCTGGCAGAATCAATTATACCTTTTTCATTTCCACTATCCTGTCTCGCCATCTCCTGTCTCAGGGCACACAGAGAAGCTTCCCGCACCAACGCAGAGAGATCTGCACCCCTACAAAAAGAAAAGTGCTCTTACTTATTTGTAGACATGGCAAAAGAAAGAAGGGCAATTTTCTATTAAATCACATGTTAAAAAATTAGGAAAGAAACTAACCAATGAAAGTGGGATATAAACTAATTATGACCACTGGGAAAGAGGTTCTCACTGTCACATTGTTTAACCTAACCTTTAGGAGAAATGACAGAGGAAACCATGCAAACAATTCCACACATACCCGCCCCATTAGCTGCAGATACAGTAACACCTGCAAAAGCCGGAGCCTGTCTGAGAAGGAAAGTGCCAATATTCTCTATCAAAACAAACGACAGAAACGTATCCCCGTCAAAGGTGGAGAACTTGTGAGAAGCAGAGAAATAAGGCCACCGTGATCCGGCTCTCACAGGTTTCACTGTGTTCGCATTAATGTAAAAAAAAAAAAAAAAGTTTGAAACACCCCATCAGTAGATAGAAAAGTCTAAAAATCACTTTTAAGCTTTAAAAATGGCAAATGGCAAATGGCAAAAGTTTAGTTTATTTCCATCTACCAGGGCTATGGTAAAGTGATGGACACATTCGTCTATTACCTAAAAGACCAACCACACCCACTGCTGCTGTCACGTCTACTCCAACTCACAGCAGCCTCACGGGACATAGAATTGACCCACAGGGCTTCCACGGAGCGGCTGGTGGATTCAGGCTGCTGACGTTCTGGTTGGCAGCCTAGCTCGTGACACACATTACCTATAAATCACGCTTACATAGTCATTTATGGCTCCAAGTCCAAAGGGAAAAGTACAAAGGCTGGGAAGCCTCTGATCAACTGGATTCCAGCTCAAGGTGAGTGGAAGCATTGTAACAAGAAGTCACGAGTCTTACTGTTTCAGTCACCTAACACATGCTGCATCTGCACAGCTCTCAGCACACCAGAGACACAGTGCCAAATGGGCTTCCACCGCTTTACAGCTTCAAGGGGACTCTTAAAGACTCTGCGAAAAAGCTTCCGACTGGGTTAAAAACCTCACTTCCACATATTAGTTATTACATATGGTTGACAATCCACATGACATAAAATGAAAGATTCACAGGGCTTCAGTTACTGACTGAACCCAGTGTTTCCTCTGGTAAGTGTCTGAACTGGGAAGGCATTCCATGCCAGGTTATCCGTTTAACAGCACAGTGGACACTGGTGCAGAGATGACAGAACCGGTGTAAACGGATAGCTGAGGGCTATGGTAGAGCACACTGCCACTTAGAGCACACTGCCCTTCGCTGTCCTCAAGTGATCTCAACTCACAGCCACCCTCCAGGAGAGAGCGGGACTGCCCCACAGGCTTTCTGAGGAGCAGCTCAGCGGAGCTCACAAGCCCAGTTTTGGTCAGCAGCTGAGCTCTCTCAGCCACTGTGCCCCCAGGGCCCCCAACTGTAGTGACAGTGGCATTAAAATCAAGATGTAACCAGTCAACTTTAACCCCAACTCCTTAACTGGATGACTCCTTACTTGGTATAATTCGGGGTAATTCTGCTCTCAAAACTGTCTCTGCTTCTCACTGAGAATCTTTTAGGATTTTAGCATCCAAAGGTGTAAACAGCCTGCTTTTGTCTTTTCCTACCGTTGTGAGAGGATGCAATCAGGAAGGCGGGGTACCTACCTAGGGGACGATGGGATCACCCTCAAAGGGAAGAAGGGACTTTCAGGGTGCCCATCACCGCCCTCTGGAACTCCGCTGCTCCCCCACAGCATCTCTGCATTTATGAAGCCAGCAGCAACTGCAGACATCTGTATTACTGCCCGTGAGCAGCTTCGCTGGATATAAACTTATACAGCTGAGGAACAGACTTCTGAAGACCTCAACAACTCCAAAAACACCTGCTTACTTGGCCTTGGCAAGTTCCACACTACGGGACTTGCCCAAGGGGAATATAGTGAGAAGCATACTGTGTGCAATCAACAGGCTTATCAAACAAGCTCCAGGGGAAGAGAACCCAAACAACCAAACCCACTGTCACTGAGTCGATTCCAATTCTCAGCAACCTTACAGGACAGAGTAGAATTGGTCCCACTGAGTTTCCAAGGAGCACCCGGTGGGGAAAGTTAACAAATTCACTTAAAAAACCATGAAGAAGAAAAACTCCAACCAACACGAACACCTGAAAGGCAGAGGCAGAAACACACCAGCCTTTATCTTTGACCCCAGGCTGTCGGGACACTGCCAGGCGTGCTGCGAAGCACGTAGCATCAGCAGTGACAGAGGGGGCCAGGGCAGACAAGTCTGTGAAGTGCTGAGGCTCCAGGGTACTGTGGCAGCAAGCAGGGACATGTCTGCTGGAATATGCCACCATAAGAGACAGAAAGCGCGAAGGGCAGCGACAGCAGGTAGGGCAGCTGAGGACCACGGGCCCTATGACCCCACTCCCAGGAATTCCTTTGTAGGCTCAAAACAGCTGCTCCCTTCTCTGGGAAAGCAGCAGCATGAAAGAGTCTGGCTCGAGTGGGTGCTTTCTGTGGAACTTCACTTATCTCTCCCAATCTGGGGAGGTGGGCATGATTCCTCATCTTAGAGGAGAAGAGACAGCCCCAGAGAGCTAACTGACTTGAGGTTTACACACTCACGTGTAGCAGTCACAGCGGAGGTCACCAGCAATTGCTTCCAAATTCACATCTGCATCCAGTGGGGGTTTGGTACCATTCTACATGACAGACAAAAATGAAGATTCTTCACTGAGGCTTTGAAGACCAATACTATTTTGCATAATCCAAACCAAACCCACTTCCACGGAGCCATTTCTGACTCACGATGACTCCACGGTGTTTCCAAGGCTGTCACTCTCTGTGACAGCAGACTGCCACATCTCTCTCCTGTGGAGCTGCTCACAGTTTCGAACTGTCGACCTTTCGGTTAGCAGCTGACTGCTTTAACCACTGCACTACTGCACAAATAAAAACCAAAACTGCTGCCATCAGGCGGATTCCACCTCACAGTGACCCTATAAGACAGAGCAGAACTGCCTGAGAGGGATTCCAAGAACGGACTAGTGGGTTCAAACTGCTGTCCTTTGGGTTAGCAGCCAGGACCTTATCCCCATGCCACAGGGCTCCTCATTTCACACAGGAAGTTCTCAATACACAGTAACGGCTACTTGGTTAAATGAATAAAGCTCTCAGACCAGCATTCGAAGATTTTTGCAAGTTTTAAGAACTGAGGTTATGAAGTAGATTCCACACTTAGGAAAGCAAAAGGCGAACAATCAATGCTCACCAAGTCTGAAGAATCTATGTATCACTGCAGCAAACAAAACACATAACATGCTACAAAGGCATCCTCAATCGCTCCAGAGGTGAAGACCCACTCCCTTTCCCCCCTGATTAAACGCGGCCCAGCTCTCAGCAGTGCTCAGTTCTGCTGCACACCTGCTGGATCCAGCGACACGCGGTCAGCTGACAGCAGAAGTATGTGAGCCTGGCTGGGAGCAAGTGGACAGCAGCCCACTCGCCAGGGACGGCCACAGCTGCGGCGTGCTCACCCTGCTCTTTGCTGTCCTTCATTGGAAACTCAACTCAGACTCTGGTGCCGACCTTCCTTCAGGTTAACCAGGAGACACTAGAAACCTAAGTATCAGAGGCGTCTCAGAATTCCTGCAATAACTGAAGAAATACCTATGTAGGAAAAAGCCCCAAGACAAGCACGAACACACGAAAGGCACAGAAGAAACGCCTTTCTGTTTGACACCAGGCTGTGGGGATGTTACCAGGTATGCAGCAGAGAACACAGCATGAGCAGTGACAGAGAGAGCCAGGCCAGACTGGTCTGGGAAGTGCCGAGACTCCAGGGCCCTGTACGCATTTCACAACCTCCTTAATGACCTAGGACATCACGGTGATTGTAGGGGTTAGGAGTTTAAATCTAATAGGTCCTCCCTGAAAACTCTATGGTACCACTCTACTCTGCCCTACAGGGCTCCTATGAGTTGAAACTGACTGGACTGCAACAGGTTTTTTTGTGTTTAGTGACTTAAACTGCAGTTTCTGGTGACTTAAAATGTTTGCGTGTGTTTGCTTTATGTTTCTGATCCATTACTACATCCACACTGCCTATTCTTACCTTTGTGAGTGAACTATTCTTTTATAGGGTGAATAATACTTGACATTAAGCTTCAAGGTGAGAGTGCTTTAAGCCAGGGAAGCGGGCTGCAGGGCAGGGCAGGATCCTCTCTGTCGCATTCATTCTCCTCCTTTTCTCTCAGGAAGCATGTTCAAGAATCTCATAAACTGCCCAGCTGCCAGCTGCCAGTATTTGATAAAATGTAAATTGTCCACCAGACCATTTCAAGTTCCAGACACGGGACACCGACCTCCCGTATGACCTTGAGCAAATCTACTATTATTCACTTTCAGATTTTTCTGTCAGCTTTAACAGAAGCTCCATGTTCCCAAAACAATGAGTGACGGACAATCCTTTTATCAACATCGAAATTCTACTCCAGGGTCAAGCTGGCATTTCACAGAGCCACAGAGTCCACAAGAAGGCATTTCTCTGAACGTGCACAAACTCATGTTTAATGACTTGGCTTTGGGTTCCAACCTCAGCTTACCTTAAGAGAACAACCAGCCTGGGTACTGAGAGGCTTAGTGTTGTGGTTATTAAAGGGTCACTCTTAAAGACACTGTCCATAACAACTTACTGCTTTCTTTATGAAAACCCAGGGGAGAAATTAGCAGGAGCAACTCTATCTATATGTAGGCCACGCTGTGTTTAAATGAACACAACAAATAAATGAAGTAGGGGTACAAAGTTTTTAAGAAAAATAATTAGTAACTCGAAATTAATACAAATTTAATCAAAAAATAATTAACAGCCCCCCAAGAAAGTCAATTAACCCGTGTGTGTAGGTGTGTGTGGTAGGGAGTGGTCAATACAGGCTAATTTCCTACAATTCAACAGCAACATTAGTTTCCAATTAGCAGAAATAAGGGCTGATGACTCTCTGGATCATTAAAATCTCATTTCTAAACTGAAATTTGGCAGTGTCCTATCTGTAGGAAGAGATACAGTGAAAGGTGTTTCAGTCACCCGGTACTGCTCCAACAGAAAATACCATGGAGTGGATGGCTGTAACAGGGAAAGTTTATTCGTATACAGGCCAGTAGGCCACAAGTCCCAATTCAGGGTGTCCACTCCAGGGGAAGGCTTTCCGCCTTGTGGGCTCTGGAGGAAAGTCCTTGTGTTGCTTCCTGCATCAGTCTTTGCTCAGGGAGCATCTTGGCACGGAAACCTCAAGTCTGAACGATATACTCTTCTCCCGCTGCTGCTTTCTTGATGGTGTGAGGTTCCCAATTTTCTGCTTGCTTATCTCTCTTTGTATCTCCCAGGGGATGAAAGGATAAAGGGTGGTGCAAGCCACACTCCAGGGAAACTCTCTTACCAAGGGCGCTGCACTTCCACTAATCCTCTTTTAACATAATCATCCTGTTTATTAGCTGCAGGCAGACATTAAGACATATAGCTTCAGAAAATCACAAAATGTTGGCAATGATGGCCCAGCCAAAGGCTACGCGGACTGTTTAAAGGATGCAGTTCAATCTATGACAAAAGGTGAATTCTGCCCACCCTCAAGTGAGGCAATTAGAGAAACCGTAAATGGCACATTTAAATGCTTGTAAAACAAAACATGTAAGCATTTTGGAGACCCCCTTATTAAAACAGTACTAGAATGTGGGCGATTCAGAAGTTTTTGTGTTAGCTCGGTTTTTCTTACTATTTATTACCTCTTTTAAAGGTTCTAATGGAACTCTCAAAAACATGCTCACTACAGAGAGCTGTGCCACGGGGATTAATGGAAAAAGAAGGGAAACGGTCTCCGAGAAAGCCCTGGCCCAGTCACACTTCCTTACAGCTCTGATTCTGCATTATAAGCTGCAGAGCAACCAGGTTCAAAAACTAATTGAAGATACACTATTTTCCTTTTATTTCAATAATTACAACCTTTTTTGTCACACAAATCTACTGTTTGCCACATAAGAGAGTCTAGAATCAACTATGACTTTTCCTTCAAACAGGTCATTGTAAAAAAGGAGACGTGAAAATGAATCACACTACTGTAGCACGGTAATGATCGTTTTGCACTTTCCTTTGAACACACAATTCTGTATCCGGCTTTTTCAAGATACAGTTTAATCACTGGTAAAATGGGAATAATATTCATTTGGATGTTTGAATATTCAATTTCAAAGGGCTGTTTTTAAGATCCAGCTCAATCATACAAGTCAAGTCAACACTGCCAAGACCTGAATAGACATTTCAGCAACGAGGACATTCAAATGGCCATTGAACACATGAAAAGATCCTCAATGTCATTAGCCATCTGAGAGACGCACATCAAAATCCAAACGAGATACCACTTCACTCCTATTAGGACAGTCAAGATTTAAAAAAAAGAATTGTTTTTTTCAAAATAGAAAATAACAAATACTGACAAGAATGTAAGGAAACTGGCACCTCATCCCCTGCTGGCAGGAATGCAAATGGTATGCAGCCACTGTGGGAGACACTGCAGTGCTTCCCCCCAAAACAGAAATGGAACTACCACGTAATTCATCAATTCCACCCCTAGGGATACACCCTAAAGAGCTAGAAGCAGCGACTCAAAGGAAGATGTGCCCACCAGTGCGCACCGCCGCGCTGCTCACAACAGCCATGAGGTAGAAACAAGTGCCGTCAGCAGACGAACGGATAAGCAAAACGTGGTGCACGTCTTAGCACCTGAGACTTGCCCACGGTCATCTAGACTGCTCCACTAAATCCCAACCCCTGTCCCAACTGGATCAGCAGACTTACATTCCTTTACCTGTCTTTGGGACAGTTATGAATTTATGGAGAAGTTATTCTGTCCTCCAGGCTGGCATGCTTGTCTGCTAATAAGGCACTGAGCCCCCCCCACCCCCATCCCTGAATTTCAGCTTTCCAGTGACAGGCGGAATGCGCCTGCTTTAGTCTGGCAGCCCAGACACACAGTGGACTGTGCCTCAGCCAGTGGTGAAGAAAGGAAGTCTTGATACACACTACAGCAAGCATGGAGCTGGAAGGCAGTATCCTGAATGAAACAAGCCACCTACAAAAGGACCAATATTGAAACGACATCCTTCCTATAAAAAGACAAGAAAAAGCACATGTATACAGACCAAAGTTTTTTAGTGGTTGCTGTGGGTAACAGGTAGGAGGAAAGGGGACGTTAATGGTGATAGAAAAACTGTACTGATTAAGGGTAGGGTTACACAGCTGATTACTGTTAACTGCTATCAAAAAGTTGTACACCTGTAAAAAGTCAAACTGGCAGAAGTTGTGTGATAGATATTACCCCCCCCAAAAGAAAAAACACGTAGCTAAGGCTGCTTATATACAACCAAACACCTCATGGGATTTGGTTTCTTGGTTTGGAGGTTTAGGGGTCATAGTTTCATGGCACACCCTGGTTAAATGGCCTGGTAACATGTTTAGGGACTTCTGTGCTGTAACTCCTAGACTGCTCATTGTGTCTGGGGTCTTAAAAGGTTACAAGTGGCTATCCAACCACAAAAATTGGTCTCTGTTCACCAAGAGCAAGAGAGGAAGGAGAGTCAGGAATGTGTGGCTAACTGTCTCTCTGAGCAACCACGTCCTTTGCCATGAGACCAGAAGACCTAGATGGTGCCCAGCTACCACGACTGCACATTTTGATCAGAGTCCATGGAGCAATCCTGACCTAAATGGGGAAGATGTAGAAGAGAATTTCGCATTCACAGGGACTGTCTAGAGCCATGGAAGGTGCATGAGACCGTAAAATCAATCCTTGGAGATAATTTTAAGCCCTAAATCAAAAACATTCCTTGAAGTCATCTTAAAACTAGATAGCAATTTAGTCTAATTAATAAAAAAGTTTGCCTTGAGCATTATGCTCTTTTAAGAACTATCTAAACCCCAAACCAAACCCAGCGCTGTTGAATCAATTCTGACTCAAGAATTATCTACATGTGACAAAAATGACAAGACCCTTGGGGGCAGTGAGTTTACATTCACGAGGAAAGTACAACTCATAAAAGGATAAGAACGGCTGTACAACTCAAAGAACGTAATCAGTGTTGCTCAACTGCACGGCTACTAACTACTGAACTAGTGTTTACTTTCTGTATATTTTCTCAGCAACAACAAAACTGAGGGGTGGGGGAACACTGCCTGGTACACAGCAATTGCTCATATGTGTTAGCAATCGACACCATGCCTGCTACAAGGGGCTCGAGCACCGTGAGGACGGCGCCGGACCAGGCAGCGTTCGGCTCTGCTGTAGTGTCACTGTGAGTCAAAACCCACTCAGGTACACCTAACAGCACATCATTATATCAGTCTTAGCTCACAGAAATTTAACGGATTTGAACTGTGAACTTTCATTTAAAGCACAATAAATTAAAAAAAAATAATAAAATCAACAGGAAAGACTGGATAATGTTTCTAGATTAGCTGCTGACCATATGTTTCAGTCTTACAGGAGGCTTTTAAAAATATTTGATTCTGGTAATTTTAAGTCTTTTAGTAGGACTTTTACCACCATTTAAAAGACTATATATTATCTGAAAGTATTTAGTGACATTTACAGGGAAGTGACATTAGAGAAGTGGAAGTTAACAAGAAGTACGGAAGTCACTACACCAGCAGACACTGTATCGAAAAGCAGTATGTCACAGGCTCATCCTACTTTTCAGAAGCCTAGACTCCAAGGGCCCCTGGGTGATCCAACGATGGACACACTCAGCTGCTAAACAAGGGGTGAATGCTGATTCTGGTCTACTCAGAGGTGTTCCCTGGAGACGGGCTTGGACAACTGCTTCCCCACTACTAGCCAACGACAACTTCATCGGTGAGCATCAGCACAAAGCTGATTCCCACGGCACTGAGATCAAGTCTCTCTTTCTCTCAGTCTGTCTCTCTCCCAGACCCTACTCGAGCCACTGGGAGCAAGGTCCCGGTGTGAGCTCACAAGCTGAAAGACAAGCTGCAAGAGCTCCGTGCTTGGGACACTGAATTCGCTGGAACAACTCACAAAACTCACTGTACCTGCAACTTCCAGTTTTATTACAGAAGGATATAAATCCAGGACATGGTATCGGAGAGATGCACGGGCAAGGAGGGGTTCAGGTGCAGAGCTGCCTTGTCTCAGAGAAGCCACCTCACCCTCCCTCTGCCAACTGGGAAGCTCGCTGAGCCTTCGGGTTCCAAGGTTTGCGGCCAGTCCTGCAGGACTGGCTAAATCACGCCTCCTGAGCGAGTTGATACTGGCCTCCCCACTCAGTCTGTCCTAGTTTGGCCAGCCCTCAGTCACTAGCACAAATTGTCAAGTCCAGACGTCCCAGACCAAGGCAACGGAATTGCTCCAAAAGCTAGTTCACGAAATAAGCCAAGGAGATGTGTCACCTCACTCTGACAAAAGCTAGGCCCCCTGACCCACAGCTGTGTTGCACACACGGGGTTGCCGGGAATCGAAATCGACCTGATGGCTACAGGTCAAAGACCCCAAGATACTAAGACGACAAATCTTATCACAGGCTTTTATCATAACATCTCCCTAATACTCCAGGTACGAATATAAAAAAGGGGAAACTATATACAAAACACTCTGGAAAACTAAAGTCACAAGTCAGCAAACTTTGAAACTGAAGGAGCTGACGTTAAAAAGGCCAATTTCTCTCACTTTCTGTTAACTTACAAAGAACATTCAGGGCCAGGAGGCCTGACTTACAGAACTTGCCCCCTGAAAGGAGACGCTGGGCATCTTCCTCCCTCCCTGCTTTAGTTTTTCCCATCAACAGAGATCTTTGGCAAAGCATCCAAGGCCTTGGGAGGGACAGAAGATAAGGGAGCGAAAAGCGCCGGCAGCTCTCCTCGGCACAGACAGGTGCGGGTTGGAATGCCAAACGAAAGCAGGTCCCCAGGTCCCACTCCTACTTGGCAGGCCTCAGTGGAAGGAGTCCAAATCTGAGAAGATGGCACGCCCAGAATTTAAGCAAGAATACATTCCAAAGTCAAAAAGACTCGACTGCGTCACCCACAGCCCTCCTCTGCCTCTGGTACAGACAGCTGACTCCGCCACAGGGAAACCACAGCTGCTGCCAAAGCTAAACCTATTTTCCTAGCAAAACATCTGCTTTCTTCTTCCTGTGCTCATCGCACCTTGGGGTACACAGCGTGCAACGCCTTTCCATATCTAGGCTCCTTCCCTGTACCTACTCTTCACATTTCTGCCAGGTAACTATTACTTTTTCCTGGTTAAAGAATAATATCTGTCTGGGGTAGAAAAATCTGAAAATATAAAAAAGTATACAGCAACTTGAAAGAGGAGCACAGTCCCCAATATGCGGGAGCTGGCCTGACACTACCAACTTGGCCTCGGTGTCCCCCTGTTCACCGTAAACAGCTTCACAGAACACCAGCATCAGACAAGGCCTGTCTCTGACTATACCACTCAGTCATCACGTCTGAAGACAGACAGAGCAAGCCCCCAAAACAACCAAACATCTTCTGTCCTGGCTGATAAAAACGACTGCTGCTTCTTTACCAGTTACAGCTTTAGTCTCAGTCTAGTCTTCCCTCCTTTAGATGAGGTTTATGATGGTTTACCACAGAATCACTCCTGCTTTCTGACAGCAATCCAGAACAAAGCTCTGCTTCCTTATTAAACCCTTCCCAACATCTAACACAAACTCAAATCAGGTACACAAGTCCCTTTCAACACCCTCTTACTGAGGTGCCCCTCAGTTCTCCAGGGTGTGCATTCTCGGTCACCGCAGAGCCTGGAGCCCAACCTGGCCAACAAGGGAGCCGTTTCGTGGATTGGTGAGAGTCAATCCAGCAGCCTCAGGCATGTTCCTGGTGGCCTCTGGCTGGAGGGTTGGTTGACAAAGAAGGGAAGAAAATGACCTGCAACCTCTCCTCCAGAGGCAGGCCCTGTGTCTGTCCTATTTCCTTCTTGACTTTTTTCTTTTTTTATGTGGATGACACCTTGTGGCTATTCAGTAGCCTTTTATCTCCCCTTCTCAGCAATAAACACGTTTGTGGGTACGGCACAAACAGTCACACCAGCTTATCTACAAGGCACACTCTTTACAGGAAAGAGTTACATCTTATATTCTTGGCCTTACTGCCCAAGCCAAAAAATCAAACCCACTGCCATCAAGTCAATTCCAACTCATACCGACCCTACAGGACAAAACAGAACTGCCTCACAGAGTTTCCAAGGAGTGCCTGGGATTCAAACTGCTGATCTTTTGGTTAGCAGACGTACCATTTAACTACACTATGCCACCAGTGATCACACAAAATCAGGTGTAAATTTAGTTTATTTATAATAAAGATTTCAGCTCCCTGCTCCCAGATTCTTTATTCTAGTAGAATAAACCAAACCAAACCCACAGCTGTCGATTCTGACTCCAAGTAACCCTACAGGATAGAGTAAACTGCCACACAGGATTTCCAAGGCTGTAATCTTTATGGGAAGCAGACTGCCACAGCTTTCTCCCACAGCACAGCTGGTGGGGTCAAAGCCCCGACCTCTCAGTTAGCAGCTGAGCACTTTAACCACTGTACCACCAGGGTAGCTGGTGGGTATCAAGCTGAGAATCTGACTTTTCTTTACTTTCAACTCTACATAGTCCATGTCCTGGTTAATTGAAACCATCCAGCAGCTTCCACACTTCTGCGTTCCCTGGAGAGCTTTCAGTTGGACCCTCCTCCGGGCCAGCTTTCCTGCTGCCCACAGCGGGATCTGTTAACTTACAAAGCTGAGTCTGTCTTCCATCCTCAGCAGTGTTTCCATCTGTGCGATACCATCTACCTTCCTGAGCAGGACAACAACATGTCAGAGCTGACTTCTGATCAGCGGAAAGCCGAACGCACCCTGGACCCGCGGCGGACATGCCAGCAACACTGAGCATGCTCCGTGCCTGCACGCTAGCTGCAGAATTTGCCTCTTGCTCAGCTGCCAAGCAAACTCTGCCTCCATGAAGACCTTCCTGGCACTTCCAGGCAGACTCAGGAAAACGCAGACCCACACGAGCCAAATGCATCTCGTATGCACCCAGGGCTTCTGTGCAGAGCCATGTAAGGTCCAGGTCACAGAGACCACAATGTGAATGCCTCCCCTTGAGCTGCACACACCTTTACTTCCGTAATCACGATAATGATCCTAATTTGCTGTGTGACTCTTTTCTCTCTGACTATCTCATCTTTTCATCTCTAACTTCTAGGGCCTAACACGAGGCTGTCAACACCTGCCTCTTAATTACTCAATATTAAGACAATTAATCTGCAATAAACACTGGCACGTTTGCCTCCGGAGTCGAGGACTAGATTAGGCCTACAGCGGTCTCTCCTTTTCCGCTTTGGGTCAGCACCATCGACACTGTCGTTCATAGCTCTGTATTAATATGATGGCCCAGTCAAGAAGAACCACAGACTCTTCTTTTGCCAACAACCAAAAAAAAAAAAATACTAAAAATATATAACAAGTTACGTAATTAACCAGTTATAATCTTGAAAAGTAGATGCCAGGAAACAGAAACTTCTGGAGTGGGGAGTAATTAGGCCTCCATCCCCTAGAAGGGGTGATGGGGGAAGAAGAAGAGTTGCAATTATCTTGCCAATGTCCACTAATACTTCAATCCGAAGAGAAGCACCCTGAAGAGATGACACCCTTGGGAAAAGTTAAAGAAAGACTCTCAGACACATCATCAAGGAATTTCAGTGAAATCAAGGAGTGCCCAGCCTGCCAACCTTCATGGGGCTGTGCAGATCCAGGGGCACAAGCCTGTAGGGGTGAAACACACTCCAGATGTGTACGGCATTTAACAGAATCTCAAAGAAGCTCAGGCCTCCTCATAGCAAGTAACATCAGCTGAGCATCCTTGGCTACCCAACAAGTGACAAAGGGGACAAAATGCAAAAACTAGACCTGAAATTATAATTGCAGGGGTAGAACAACTAGCTCCGGATAGACTGAGAAGGGGACGTGAGAATTCATCCAATGGCTGAACAAGAGCAGGTCAGGATGCAACGACAAGCAGTATGAACAGAAAGCAGAGCAATAAAAGGAGAACTGAAATTCAAAAAAAGGGACAATTATCCCTGATTTACACGATTAAACTTTCACTCAGGTACAAAAACAACAGGCCTTCTCCATCATATGAAGAACTCAGGGAATATAACAAAATAACCTATTAATAAATAGAGTACACTGGATGATGAAATACTGCCAATCAAAAGAAGCAAAAAACTCAGAAAATACACAACAGCTGTGGCAAAAGCGCTGACTGTGAGTCCCCTATTTAAATATGACCCCAAGATTACGAGCTGTATGTGAGATGTATGTGAGCTGTATGTGAGATGAAACTCAACACAGGAAAACTACACAGCGAACAAAAAACGCCAAGTGGGAAGAGGGAAGGACCAGAACTCGACTGTCTCCTTGTCACGGCAAGGATTCACGGGTAGAGTCAAGACTGACACGTGTACTTAAGAAGGACTTCAGCTGCTGACTGGCTTGCCTAATCTTCCCCCCCACCTCGTTTTTTTTTATTTAGAGAGGTATTTTAGGAAACAGTATCCTTTGTGGAGAAGCAGCATTTTTTGCAAGTTCAGGAATTCCTTTGGTTTTGCTTTCCTACAAACTGCAAATACAATGACCCCCGCCGAAGCCCTCAACCCGCCTCTCGGTCTTCCTCTCTCGCTCGGGGTGTCCACACGCGCCCTGCACCACGGAGCCCCGCGGAGCCCCACGGAGCCCCGGCGGGAAGGGGTTCGCACCACCTGTTGTGAGGCCAACTGCTCTGCGGTGCTGCAAGTCAGGGTGGTTCCTGCTCTTCTTTCTACTCTGTACGCACTGGGGGTTGTTGTTGTAACAACAGTAAAGTATAAACTGTACACGTCTGGAAAGTGGCATATACCTACATGGAGGATGAACCCCAAAGCAGCAGTTTCAAAATTCAAAGTTTCTATTCCATTTTCAAGTATGTTAAGAAAAATTTCTCAAAAGTAACAAAGATCTAACAGAACATTACAAATGATGACAGTAATATTTCAAATAGATGACTCAAGAATTTAATGCCAACTCTTCCTCATCAGCTTACCTTTATTTTAAGCAAGTAAAAATGGAAATGAACTCCTTTCAATTATTTGAAACAGCTGACTTCCGTTTTGAGAGAGAGACGCTGGTTAAATATCTGAAGTTACAGAAAAGTGCTTACACGTCTCCAACCACTGTTAGGATTTCTCTAAAATGACAGGAACACACACAAACACAGCATTTCCTTCCTCACCTTTGTGATCGTCTTTAAGATGGCCAGGCGGTCTGCCGGGGGAGGCAAACCCACAAAGAGTGTTTTGTCCAGCCGGCCTGGGCGCAGGATTGCAGGGTCGATAATATCTAAATAGAAGGGAGTGAGGTAAAAAAAAACAGTTTTTAAAAAGATAACAGGCATGAAAGACGGAAGAGTCCAATCCTTTAAAGTCTAGTAACTCCCGACAATCCCTCAACAATTCCTCTACCATCCAGAGAGGCATGCAATGGGAAGACCGCTGTCCACACGTAAGGCGCATCTATAAATGAGGAGATACATGTTTTCTGATGAACATATTACAGGGTCGCTAAGACTCAACCATTACGTCACGCTTCTATAAAGAGAAAGAATTATTTTTAGGTGGAATTCTGAGTCAAAAAGATTCCTGTATGGCACTTTCCGTATCCCACTACAACGCTGACCAATAAGTTTGCCTCAGGGTCCTCTGACTCAATGGACAGAAGTTCTCATGTACTCTGGCCTCAGGAGCCCTTCACATGCTTCAAAATTACTGAGGCACCCAAAGAGCCTTTGTTATTGTGGATTACAGCTACCGTATTAGAAATAAAAACAGCAAGTACAAAAATATTTGTCAATTCATTTTAAAAACATAATGAATACATTATATGTTAACATGAGCCACCTAATGTATGAAAAATAACTGTTAAAAGAAAAACAATCTGTGAGAATATGGACATTATTTTCTATTTTGAAATATCAACACCATGAAAGAAGGAACTAACATTCTTTAGTATTATTATGAAAACAGTTCTGACTGCACAGGTCTCCTGGAAATGGCCTCAAGAACTGCAAGAGTCTGTGGACCACATTTTGAGAACAGCTGCCTTGAACACTGAGACACTGAACACTGCGCTGGGAAGGACAGACAGCAACGACTCCAGGCCACGCAACATCACGCAGGAGACTGGAGCCGCAGGGATGACAGGGCCTGGCTGGAGGGGAGATCTTCAGGTCCCACAGATCTAGGACCAAACCCAGACAGCTGGTGCACTACTCCCACTTTAGAGGCTTTTGACTTTTCCAAATTGGGAGTGAAAGGCACATGTCAGCATCGGGGAAAGTATAGAGCGACTGGGGAGGAGGAGGAGTGTTACAAGTCCTTTATATCAAACACAGCTCTACGGAGAAACAGAGTTCAGTGTTTTAATTAGCACAATTTTAGTATGTTTACTACCTTAAGTTTCAACAGCCTATATACTAGGTTTTATTATTCAACATGGAAACCCTGATGTGTAAGAGCCACACTGCTAAGCTAAAGGCTAGCAGTCAGACCCCACCAGCTGCTGCCTGGAAACCCCAGGAGGCAGGTCTACCCTGTCTTTAGAGTGGCGATGAATCAGAATGTACTCGATGACAACAGTTTTTTTCTTCTCTATTATTCAAAATGATAAATGCAACACACACAGTTGTCTGAAACACCTTAAAATCTATTTAGAAGTGAAAATATAAACTGTATTGGCAATGCAGCATTGGTCATTTAATTTTTTTTAATTTTTATTTAACATAACTGAGTGAAAATTTACATTGACGTATAAATTTACATGCCCCCCTATATGCAGCTTCCACTGCTCTCCCTGTCCGGTGACTGCACACTATTCCTCTCTGCTCCATACCTGTCTCATCCTCCCCTTCTCTCCGTCCACTCCCCTTCCTCGATCCAGAGGTCAGCAAGATGATATCCTATAGATGTATAGAACCATAAAGTGCTTCCAATATATGGTCACTCTGCCTTGAGCTTGGCAGCTTTTAAGACCCCAGATGCCACTCACCAATGTGGGGTGCAGAGAGCTCTCTTAGCAAAATGCTAGTTGTACCAATTGGCCTGCAATTTGCATAAGAGCATGGTCCTCCGACCCCCGCCCCAGCTACTGTATCCTTGCAGTACTGAGTCAAGATGGAAGGAGTATTCAAGTTATGCTGAAGTCCACTTAATGTTGTTCTTGTTTCTAATGTGTGCTATCACCGCTTTCTCGCAACTAGATTTCTAGTAACTATCTAAACTAAACCCTCCCTCTCTCATCCTCCCTCCTGGCCCTCCCTTGCAGCTGTCAGTCTTTTCTTCTATACACAAGTCTGTTTTTGAGGTCTTATCGTAGAGGTCTCATACAGTATTTGTCCCTTTGTCGCTGACTACTTTCACTCAACATAATGTCTTCCAGTTGAAACCAGGTTAGGAGATGTTTTCTGGAATCATCGTTATTCTTTATCATTGCGTAGTGCTCCATTGAGTATACATACCATAGTTTACCTATCCATGCTTCTATTGTTGGGCATCAGGGTTGATTCCATCTTTCTGCTATCGTGGACTGTGCTGCGATAAACATTCTGGTGCATGTGTCCGTTGGTGTGAAAGGCCTTGATTCTGTAGGATATATTCCAAGTAGTGGAATTACTGGGTCAAATGGTATATCGATATCTACTTTTTTAAGGAAGCGCCAGATTGCCTTCCAAAGAGGCTGGACCATTTTGCAACCCCACCAACAGCGTAGGAGGGTTCCACTTTCTCCACAGCCTCTCCAGCATTTGCTGTTTCGTGTTTTCTGGATCATGGCCACTCTTGTTGGGGTGAGATGGTATCTCATTGTTGTCTTGATTTGAATTTCTTTAGTAACTAAAGATCGTGAACATGTCCGCATGTGTTTTTTGGCTGCCTGGATCTCCTCTTTAGTGAAGTATCTGTCCATCTCCTTCGTCCACTGCTTAATTGGATGGCTTATCTTCTTCTTATTGATATTTTGGAGTATCTTATAGATTATGGAGATCAGGAGTGAGTCTGACATAGAGTTGCCAAATATTTTTTCCCATTCTGTGGGTATTCTTTTAATTCCATTAATAAAGTCTTTGGATGAGCAAAAGTGTTTGATTCTTAATAGTTCCCATTTATCTACCTTCTCTTCTGTTGACTGAGGTTTCTTTGACAGATATTGGAGTCTGTCCTCATTGTGTATTAAAACTTCCACTGTTGTTGCTATCTTTTCTTGGATGAGCTTTATCGTTTTAGGTTTCATATTTAGGTCTTTTATCCAGTTGGAGTTGCTTTTTGTATAAGGAGTAAGATATGGATCTTGATTCAGTTTATTGCAGATGGATAACCAATTTTGCCAGCACCATTTGTTGAAGATACTGTTTTTACCACAGCTTAATGTCTAAGGGCCTTTGTCGAATATCAACTGTTCATAGGCAGATGGTGTCATCTATGGGGTCTCAATTCTGTTCCATTGATCGATCTGTCTGTTCTTGTACCAGTACCAGGCTGTTTTGACCACTGTGGCAGTGTAGTATGAACTAAGGTCGGGTAATGAGAGGCCTCCCAGTGTGTTCTTCTTCTTTAGTAGTACCTTACTTATCCCGGGCTTCTTCCCTTTCCAAACAAAATTGGTGATTTGTTTCTCCATTTCATTAAAAAATGATGCTGGAACTTGCATTGGGATTCCATTATATAAATAAATTGCTTTGGGTAAAATAGACATTTTCAGAATGTTAAGTCTTCCTATCCATGAGCAGGGTAGGTTTTTCCATTTATCTAAGTCTCTTTTAGTTTCTTGTAGTAAGGGGCTCCAGTTCTCTTTGTAAAGGTCTGTTGTTTCTCTGGTTAGACTAATTCCTAGGTACTTTATTTTCTTAGGGGCTATTGTAAATGGTATTGATTTGATAATTTCCTCCTTAACAGTCTCGTTGTTGGTGTAAATGAATCCTACTGATTTACTTATGTTTATCTTGTATCCTGAGACTTTGCTGAACTCTTGTATCAGTTTGAGTAGCTTACTTATAGATTCCTTGGGTTTCTCTGCATATACAATCATATCATCTGTGAACAGGGAGATTTTAACTTTCTCTTTGCCGATGCAGATGCCCTTTATTTCTTGGTGTTGTCTAATTGCTCTGGCTAGAACTTCTAGTACAATGTTGAATAGGAGAGGTGAGAGTGAGCATTCTTGTCTAGTTCCTGATCTCAAGGGAAAGTCGTTCAGTCTCTCTCCATTCAGGATGATGTGGGCAACTGGCTTTGTATAAATGGCCCTTATTGTGTTGCGGAATTTGCCGTCTATGCCCATTTTGCTAAGAGTTTTTAGCATGAATGGGTGTTGGACTTTATCAAATGCCTTTTCGGCATCAAGGGACAAAATCAGGTGATCCTTGTCTTTTGTGTTATTTATGTGGTTAATCACATTAATTGTTTTTCTGATGTTGAACCAGCCTTGCATCCCTGGTATGAATCCCACTTGGTCATGATGGATTATTTTCTTGATATGTTGTTGTATTCTGATGGCAAGAATTTTGTTGAAGATTTTTGCATCTAGGTTCACGAGTGATATCAGTCTGTAGTTCTGTCTTTGTTGGATCTTTCCCTGGCTTAGGTTTATCAGAGTTATGCTGGCTTCATAGAATGAGTTTCGGAGTACTCCATCCCTTTCTATACTGTGAAATAGTCTCAGTAGTATTGGGGATAACTCTTCTCTAAATGTGTGGTAGAATTCTGCTGTGAAGCCATCTGGGCCCGACTTTTTTTGTCTGGCAGTGTTTTGATGACCTTTCCAATCTCTTCCTTTGTGATGGGTTTATTAAGTTGTTCTGCCTCATGTTGTGATAATTTGGGTAGGTGGTATGAGTCAAGGATTGGTCCATTTCCCCTAGGTTTTCAAATTTGTTAGAGTACAGTCTTTCATAGTATTCTGTTATGATATTTTTGATTTCTGTTGCATCTGTGGTGACAACTCCCCTCTCATTTCTAATTTGGGTTGTTTGTTTCCTTTCCTGCTTTTCCTTAGTAAGTTTAGCCAGTGGTTTATCAATTTTGTTGATCTTTTCAAAAAACCAGCTTTTGGTCTTTTCAATTTTTTCAATTGTTTGTCTATTCTCTAATTCATTTAGCTCTGCTCTAATCTTTATGATCTCATTTCTTCCAGTGCCCGAGGGGTTCCTCTGTTGTTCTCTTTCTACTTGTTCAAGCTGTAGGGTTAGATCCTTGATTTGGTTTCTTTCTTCCTTCCAGATGTGTGCATTTATGGAGATAAACAGACCTCTGAGCACTGCTTTGGCTGTATCTGGTAGGAAGTGTTTTCGTTCTCATTGGAATCCATGAATTTCTTTAATTCATCCTTGATTTCCTCTATAACCCATGTTTTTTTGAGCAAGATGTTGTTCAGTTCCAAGAGTTTCACTTTCTATGTTTTTTCTGCTATTGATTTCAACTTTGATGGCTTTATGATCTGAGAAGATGCTCTGCAGTAATTCAATGGTATGGATTTTGTTGAGCATTGCATTATGGCCTATCACGTGGTCAAGTCTGGAGAATGTTCCATGTGCACTAGAGAAGAAGGTGTAGTTGTCTGCTGATGGGTGGAAAGTTCTGTATATATCAATGAGGTTTAGTTGGTTAACTGTGTCAATGAAGTCTTCTGTATCTTTACTGAGCTTTTTTCTAGATGATCTGTCTAGTAATGAGAGTGGAGTGTTAAAGTCTCCCACTATTATGGTGGAGTCATCTAACTCTCTTTTGAGTGTAGTCAGTGTTTCTTCGACATATTTAGGTGCTCTGGCATTAGGTGCATAAATATTTAATATAGTTAAGTCTTGCTTGTGTACTGAACCTTTCAGCAATAAATAGTGACCATCTTTGTCCACGATGGTGGATTTGATATTAAAATTGATTTTGTCTGAGATTAGAATTGCCACCCCTGCTCTTCTTTGTTCATTGTTAGCTTGATATATATTCTTCCATCCTTTAATTTTCAGTTTGTTCCTGTCTTTACGTCTCAAGTGAGTTTTCTTGTAGACAACATATGGATGGGTTGTGTCTTTTGATCCAAAATGACACTTGGTGTCTCTTTACAGGAGCATTCAATCCATTCACATTCAATGTAATTATTGATAGGTATGTGTTCAGTGCTGCCATTGTGATATGTTTATTTTTATGTTGATGTTTTCTCTGTTGTTCTTATTAGTCTGTTCTGGGACACTCTTTTTTGTGAGTTGATTTTTCACCTTTTTCAGAGCTGGTTTTATAGTTGTTGAGACTCATGTGTTAGATTTCTTGAAATGGTATGATACATCTTTGTTGTGCTTTACAGCTGCCCCTATGGATCCCCTTAATAAACTATTTATAAACCCGATTTTAATTACTACCAGTCTTGTCATCTTCCTCTCCATCTGGAAGGACTATAACAACTGTAGTACATCCCTCTTTTTATTATAATGACACCATAGTTTTCATGATGATCACTGGATTGCTTCTTTCCATATTAAAGCTGTGATTTACTCTGGAGCCTTCCCTAAATGAGTAGAGTATTGAGTAGTGTGTAGTTCTAAAATATAAAGTTAGTGGTTTCGTTCTTCTAAGCCAAAGCCAAGAACTTCTTTTAGTACTTCTTGTAGTTTGGTTTTGGTTTTTACAAAGTCTCTGAGTTTCTGTTTATCTGGGAATGTCTTAATTTCATTTTTGTATTTGAAAGACAGTTTTGCAGGATATATAATTCTTGGTTCGAAGTTCTCCTTCAAGACTTTGAATGTGTCATGCCACTGTCTCCATGCCAGCATGGTTTCTGCTGAGAAATCTGATGAGAGCCTACAGGGTTTCCCTCTGAATGTTAGCTTTGCCTTGAGTCTTGCTGCCTTTAAGAGTTGCTGCTTATGTTTCATTTTGTTAAGCTTGATTATAGTATGTCTTGGAGTGTTTCTTTTCAGATCTATATTGGGTGGCGTACGATATGCATCTGAGATGTCTATGTTCTCTTCCTTCATGATTTCTGGGAAGTTTTCTTTCAGCGGCTCAGCAACAATACTCTCTGTGTTCTCAGATGTCTCACCCTGTTCAGGGACTCCAATTCATCGAAGGTTGTTCCTCTTAATAGAGTCCCATATGCTTCTTAATGTTTCTTCATTTTTCTTGTTTCTTTTTTCTGATTTCTGCTCATAGACGGTGGCATCAGTAGCTCTGTCTTCCAAGTCAGAAATTCTTTTTTTCATTTGTTCCATGCTGTTTTCTTGGCTTTGCATGGAAGTTTCTATGTCTTTGATTTTCTTCTTGATCTGTTGGATTTCAGAGTACTGGTGTTCCATCAGATTGAACAACTTGCTTAGTTTTTCATTTTGTTCTCCTGTATTTTGTATAAGGTCTATAAGGGCTCTGTATATAATCAATTTGTATTCACTTCCTGATACTCCTTGGTTGCTTTTTTGGGAGACTTCTGAAGCCATGAGTGATTGCTTGTATGCCACAACTGTCTGTTGCTTTTTGGGTCCCATGTGAGTATACAGAGGCTGGAAGAGGTACTGTGAGGATGGATTGCAAATGTTTCTCTAGGCTGTCTTCAAATGTAAAGCAAAATGTACCTGACCAGTTCACAAATCAGTTAGGTTTTCAGGTGTAGAGGTCCCTCTTCTCATCTGACAAAGTAAGCACCACTATGCCCAACCCCAGATGATACCAAACTAGTTCAGAATACAGCAATGCTACTGCCCTGTTGGCCTCTACTGACAGGGCCTAGCTTTAGCCAACACTGCATCGAGTACTGGTTTTGTGATAGGAAAGCGCTCTCCTGTGGGCAGGCTCTGGCTCCCAAGCTAAGAATTAGGTCCAGCTGCGGCCACCGTATCCAGGATGGCGTCCTCCATACAGGCAGCAGACAGAGGGGTTAAAGGTGCCGAGAGGTAGTGACTCCTCTGATTCTGTTGCACTGTGCAAAATCACTACTTTTCTGTTGGAGAAGCGCTGTCTCGTTTGCAGGCGCTGGCTCCCAGGCTAAGAACGAGGTCCCGCTAAAATCTCGGTACCAACATGGTGTCCCGCACCCTGACCGCGGAGTTCTGCACAAACCCCACTGAGGCAGCTACAAAATGAAAGGCTCAACGTGGCTAGAGTAACAGAGTCCCGAGCCTGGCTCTCAGAACATGGGAATTTCACCTGCCTATCCCCCTAGCAGCGCGTCTAAGTCCAGCCGCCAGGCAAGGCCCAGCTCCGCCCGCCAGCCGAGACCGAGGAAAAATGAAGTCAAACTGGTGCGTTTACCTTCCGTCCCTGAGAGCCAGGGCTAGCCAGGAGTGGGAGTGAGCGAGAGAGAGAGGAGGTTTTTCGCTGAGTGGTATGAAGGCCCAATTAACAGCTCTGTGCCGTGTCCTGAGGCTGATTAGGTGATCAGAAGGCTCTGTTTGATTGTCAGTTCAGGTCTTGGTTTCCAGAGGGATAGAAGGAGACGTGGGCTTAGTCCGCCAGCTTGACTCCGCCCCCCTAATTTTTTTTTTTTTTTTGAGAAAATTTAAATTGTTCTCTCACTTTTTCCTTTTACTGGAAAATGAAGCAGCTTCTACAGTCAGATGCTCCATTTTCATCAATGTGACTGAGTATCAAATACTCAAATTAATAGATATTCTAGCATAAACTACAAAATCTATTGCAAAACAAAACTTTTTACCTCCATGAGGTGTAAGATTCTAATTGCTCTAATGTATCAGGAACAATGAAAGGTCCCCATTTCTTTCCAACTAGCCTTAACAACATGACTGGGTAATTAAAATGCCTGAAAGAAAACATGATACAGAACAGGCAAAAATACATTCCATCCAGTGATTCAAACCTTCCCACCTGCCTGCTCAAGTAACAACACTCTGACAAGCATGCTCCACACAGGTACCCCACCCAGTGCCTGGACTTGTCCCAATTATGCACTCATTTATGTTCATCCCTTTATCACTCATATACATCGCACTTGTTTTATAATATTTGATTCCTCCAGTAACACCTCTGCACCCAGACACCATGCCATATACCCTCAGCTCACTCAGTGTCTGCCGCACAGAAAGCACTATTCACTGTCACGGATTGAACAATTTGGCCATGCCACAACTCCCAGTACTGTGTGAATGCCCCCCACTTTGTGCCTTTCTGATGCTAACCTCTGCCTGTGGTTAACTGACCGGATCAGGTTAACCACGGTAGGGGGAGACTGTAACACCCTTCCTGAAGTCTCCCCCATCCCTCCAAGGTGAAGGGACTTTCCCTGGAGTGTGGCTTGCACTGTCTTTTATCCTAAACAAAAATAAACCAAAGCCACTGCCGGTGAGTTGATTTCCACTCACGGCAACCCTACAGGTCAGAGAAGAACTGCCCCATGGTTTCCAAGGACCACCTGGCGGATCTGAACTGTTGACCTTCAAGTTAGGAGATGCAGCACTTCACCACTATACCACCAGGGTTTCCTACAAGAGATAAAAAGGAAAGGGAAGCAAGCAGAGGGCTGGGGACCTCCCACCCTCCAGACAGCAGCACTGGGAGCACAGCACACCCTTCAGACCTGAGGTTCCTGCACTGAGCTGCTCCCTGAGCAGACGAAGACTGAGAGAGTGCGACACCCCGGAGCCAGCACTCAGGATCAGACTGCTCGCTACCAGACTGCGTGAGAATGAACTATTCTTTATTAAAGCCACCCACTGTTAGGGCAGCACCAGATGACTGTAACATTCACTTCTCCTTTCTGCGCAGACACTGCTGTTGATTTTACCTTCTTAAGTAGCAGCAGCAGGGCACAGTGGTAAAAGCAGAGGTCTTCAACTTAGAGCTAGGCCTGCAAGTCTGCTCGTCATTTGCTGAAAGTGCCACCCTGGGCAAGCTTTTAATGCTTGTCAGACTCATTTTCCCCAACTGTACAACAGGGGTAGTAATACCAAATTAGTAAGTTTGCTGTGAAGATTAAATGGCTTATGTAACTTCCTCAGTGAGTTTTGGTTCTTTGGTTAGCTTTTGTCTCCAATGACAAACAAGTCCTATTCATAATCATTAAGAGCACAGTTAAGAAAATGAATTTCAATTTTGTCTTGTGAATTTTTAACATTTATAATCAGCTTTACTGAGTTATTTAAAAAAAAAGAATCCACTGCCACTGAGCTGATTCTGGCTCATAGTGACCCTCCAAGACACAGCAGAACTGCCCCATAGAGTTCCGGCAGATTCGAACTGCCGACCTTTAGGTTAACAGTCACAGCACTTACCCACTATGCAGCCAGGGTTTCCTTCTGAGGCATAACTGACATAAAATAAGCAGCATACATTCCCAGTGTACAATTTATACATTTTGTGGACATCTGTGACCACCTCCCCATCGTGAAGAGCGTGAACACATCGATGGCTCCCAGCAGCATCCTCATGCCCTCTCCTGCTCTCCCCAGACCCCCTTCCCAACCTAAGGAAACACCAATTTGCTGTCACTATATATCAGCAGTTTCCAGAATTTTATATACATGGCACTGTACACTACATACTATGCTTTGTCTGCCTTCTTGCACTCAACATAATTACTCTGAGGTTAATTGTCACACTGTGTATGTATAAAGACTTCACCTCGTTTTGATGCTGAGTACCATTTCATTTTGTGGATTTGTCATGATGTGCTCTCCCACTAATCTACTGATAAACAGTTGCTTTATAAACCTATAGCTTTAGGCGTGCACAGGTCTCTGGATCCATTTTCACTCAAGGTATGCACGTGATGCAAGGTATGGACTGAAGCTGATCTACTTTGTTATGACTATCCAATTGTTCCAGCACCATTTTTGTAAAGACTCATCTTCCTCTACGACATCGTCATTCGACTTTCATAAAAACCAAGCGTCCATATATGTGTGGGAATATCTCTGGATTATATTCTGCTCCTATGTCTACCTTTATGTCAATATCATGCTGTGGAAACAACTTAAATTTACACACAAAGATCTTAAAGCCAAATCTGCGAGTCCCAAGACAAACTTGATTAGAGCCACAAAGCACTTAGTTTATAATCACTTAATATCTCTATTTAAAAAATACCACATTTAGTATTACTCAACTAATATTTTTTTTATAATTATTTATCTATGATCAAAAAAAGAAAAAGAAAAAGCACCCTAAGCAGGTGACGTAAGCTAAGCACCACCACAGGTTCCCGCGACGCCCCGTCACCCACCGCCTCACAGGAAGCCTCCCCGGACAGGGCCCGCTGGCTTCTGGCTCTAATTCGCACTTGGTGGTTGTTAGCTGGGAAACCCTGGTGGCACAGTGGTTAGGTGCTACAGCTGCTAACCAAAAGGTTGGCAGTTCAAATCCACCCAGTGATCCTTAGTAACTGTATGGGGCAGTGCTACTCCGCCCTATAGGGTTGCTATGAGTCGGAATCGATTCAACAGCAGCAGGTTTGGGTTGTCAGCTACTGCTGCCTCACGGATGCACAATGACACAGGACCACTGTGATCCACAGGGTTTTCACTGGCTGATTTTCTACTGAAAATTTTCTTTTTCCACATCAGCCTTCCTCTGGAACCTGCACAGCATCACAGCAGCAATGCAAGCTTCCAACAACAAAAGGGCAGTGGCTGCATCGGAGATGCACTGGCCAAGAACTGAACCCAGGTCTCCCACATGGAAGACAAGGCTTCTACCACTGAGCCACCACTGCCCCACTCCTGCACTTCAGACATCTTAAACTTAACATGTTCCAGACTGACTCTTTTCTCTTGCCATCTCCACTCCAAATCTGACGCAACCTTTGTCTTCCCCTCCTTGGTTAACTTCAGTTTATCCTTCCAGTTTGTCAGGCCCAAATCCTGCATGCTTGACTTCACTTTCTGACACCCACATCCAATCTACTAGCAAGTCCTGCCCACTCCCAGCAGGATGTAGATCCAGATTCTCTCCATCTCCACAGGTATCATCTGGTTCAAACCACCAACATCTTGTACTTGGATTATGGTTACAGCTTCTTACCGGATTTCTCCACCGTAACGGTGTCAGAGGCAGAGTCCTTAGGTGGAAGACTCAAGATGACAACTCTCTTATTTGCAGTAAAGAAAAAAAAAGATACAACAATCCAAAATTTCAAAGACAAAATCCACTGACACAAATGAAACGGCCACCTAAAGAGGAACTGTCCCTCACATCTGCTGGTCAAAAAACACTTAGTGTTCTACAGAGCATTTAAAAAGTACTAAAATATGCTCAAAATATATCTTACAGAATCAAGGTGATTCACACCAACTGATACATGCACACGAATGTTTATCGCAGCACAGTCCACAATAGCTGAAAGATGGAATCAACCCAGATGCCCAACAACAGAGAAATGGACAGGTAAACTATGACATATACACTCAATGGAACACTAGACAATGATAAGAACAACGATGACGGCAGGAAACATCTCTTAACCTGGTTTCCACTGGAGGACGTTACGCTGAGAGAACGTAGTCAGTGAGAAAAGGACAAATACTGTATGAGACCCCTACAACAGGAACTTAAAAACAGACTCACGCATAGAAGAAAAGACTCTTTGACAGCTGCAAGGGGGGGAAGGAGGGAGGGCGAGGGGGCTAGGATTTAGAGTCGATAGCTGATAGAAATTGGTTGGGTGACAGCACATATTAGAAAGAAATCAACATTAACTGAACTTGAACATAACATGATTACCCCTCCCATCTTAACCACATATTGCAAGGACAGAGTAGCTGGGGTGGGAAGCCGGAGAACATGCTCTCAGAGGAAATCGTCAACTGGCACAACTAGCATTTTGCTAAGAAAGCCCTCTGTGCCCCACATTGGTGAGTGGTGTATGGGGTCTTAAAAGCTGCTAAACTGTCATCTGAGGATACAGCAAATGGTCCCAACTCAGCAAGAACAGAGGATCACCAAAGACCAAAATGACATGTGGGAAAAAGAACCCAGAAGACAGAGACCCACGTCAGTGGGTGACTACAACGACTTGTGACCGGAAGAACCGGATGGTGCCCAGCCACCACCAGTGATAGCCATGACGGAGCTCACACAGTTGAGTCTCACCGGCAACACAAGGATAAAAAGGGTGCACCCTGAGATCTCCAGTAAAAGATGGCAACTGATGGTCCAGAGGCCTTGGAGTTCCCCTGGGAGCATGGTCCCTGGCCCTGATGCTGGCCCTGTGCCTAAATCATAATGGAGGTCAACTCTTCGGACAAGAATGGATTGGACTTGGTGACAGACTGACCATATCATGTGTGCACTTCATGGTTCTATGTCATCCTGCTGACCTCTTCCCGGAGGTGGGGGAGTGGGTGAAGAGGAGGGGATAGGAGATTGTTGGGAGGATAGGACATGTATGGAGCAGAGAGGAAGAGTGTGCTGTCACCGGACAGGGAAAGCAGTGGAAGCTGCACATAGGTGGGCATACAAATTTATATGGGAACACACATTTGTACTCAATCATTAAAAAAAAAAAGAACTACTAAAATATAAGGCAACAGAAGTGCAAACCATATGAAGCAAAGACTGATGGAACTGAAGAGAGACAAATCCACAACTGCAGCAGAAGACATCAGTGCCCCTCTCTCAACAGTTGATCAAACAGCTGGATAGAAAACCAGGCAGGATGTAAAAGAAGTCTGTGACACCATCAGCCAGCAAGGCCAGATCAACATTACAGAAGACCTCGCCAACAGCGCCAGTGTTTTCAAGTACTCACCGAAGGCAGACCTATACAGACTATGTCCTGGGCCATACAACGAGCCTCAGCAAATTCTTTAAGAACTGGAGACACAAAGAATGTTATCTAATTACAAAAGAAAGACACTTCAGAGCAACAACAGAAGATAAAATAAAAATCTCCAAACACTTGGAAACTAAGGAGCACACTTCTAAACAATCCATGAATCAATGAAGATATTTTGAAGGAAATGAAAGAGGAAAAAACATATTGAGCTAAGTGAAAATGAAAACATAATCTCAAATTTTGTCATGCAGTTACAGCAGTGCTGAGAGGGTAAGAGAACCCTAAGTGCTTACATTAGAAAAAAACAGAAAAGCCTTGAATCAATAATCTAAGTTTCCAATGCAAGAATTAAAAAAAAAAAAATCAGAGCAAGCAGGAAGGAAATAATAGAAAAAAGCAGTAACAAATGACATGAAAAACAGAAAAATAGAGAAAATTAATAAAACAAAAAGCTAGCTCAAATAAAAATGACAAACCTCCAGCAAGGCTGACAAAAGAAAAAAACACAAAATACAAGTTCACTAATACCAGAAATGAGCTGGCAGCATCACCACAGACCCTGCAGACATCAGAAGGTTAACCAGAGGTAGGGTGGGAGGACAGGGTGTCACTGCTGTGTGGGTACTCGGTTTCTGTCAATGGTGGTGGAAAAGTCTGGAAAAGGACAATGACGGTGATTGTACAGCATGATGAAGACAATCTGTCACTGAACTGCACATGAGAAAACTGTTGAATTGGCAAGAGTTTCATTATATGTTTTGTCACACAATAGGAAAAAAAAAGGAAAGAAAGATCCAAGAAATTGTTAAGTACAAACCAAAGGTTATCTTCCTGAAATAATTAGCAAAGACTGGCATCTGCTTAGAAAAGTCAGGATGACACTGTCCAAATGGAAGGAACTTTTCAAGATCTCTTCTGGGACGACTCTGACTTTAGGACCTAACAATGACTCCTACTACTATTACCAAGGACACTGATGACAATGATAATTACTAAACAGCTACCAGCAACACACTGTGCTAAGCACATTACCAACTCTAATTAACTTTGCTGACGATCCTGCCAATTAGGCACCATTATCTCAGGATGAGGTAATACGTGCCCAAGGTTACTTACTAAGACATAAAGTGTTAACGCCAGGACTCATACTAGATCTGTCTGATTCAAAGACAGTAGTTAACAAAGTCAAACTGTAAATTACAAGGCTTTCAATTTTTGATTTTAAAATAATGATATACACAACTCATCAATGTTATGGTTTTGATACAAGAAATAAAAAATTACATCAGCTTGATGACTGATAGATCTACTCAGGCCATTTCAGTTCCATACTGTTGCTGGCTGACACAGCCACAGCAGAAGCAGCTATGACAGTGAGTTACACAGATGACCATAGAGTAAGCAGTGGGGAACAGAATTAGCTTCAGATATTTAGGGTCCAAAGTGAAAGCTACCACCAACAGCTGTGAAGCCTTTTTAACCTTTTTTCTAAATCCCTCACAAAACGCTTAAGCTTCAGAACAAGTTTAAATACTAGAGGAGGTAAACGGGCATGGTTCCAGTATAAAATCCAAAACACCTGCTTCAATTTCCAGATAAAGTGAAAAACAGTCTCTGGTTCTTGTCTCTTATATGGTTGAGTGTAACACAGGGCACCATTTCTGGGCACATGTTTGTGGTTAGAAGTATATATGCGTTCTCTCCTCACAGCACAATTTTCCGAGCACCAACACAGAAGACAGTCTCTTAGGATCCACACAGCAATACTATATTCTTACTCCACTACCTAAAAGCTTTTTACAGCTTTAGTTTATAAATGACAAAGTGACTGCACATACGTAACCCTCCTCTAACAGGACGCGTGTAAGCGGCACTGTCCTTACCGCCGACGGGCTCAGCCCTCTCACCTGGCCTGTTGGTGGCTGCCATGAGAAATACCTGCCGCCGCGGTTCCAGCCCGTCCATCTCCGTGAGCAGCTGGTTGACCACTCGGATGCTCGAACCAGCCTAAACAAAATACAACTCTGTCAGCTCCCGAGAAAAAAGGAGAAACAGGGGTAAAGAAGCAAGCTTAATCAGTAATTTCCATACAAAATAATATGCTTGTTAATCACAACAAAAGCTTCTGTGAACGAGACGGTAGCAGTTATCTCCCGGGGACTGCTATCACGGGATGTGATACGTGCCCAGGTTAACTTACTACGACCTCCAGTGCTAACGCCGGGACTCACACCGGATCTGTCTGATTCAAGGACAGTAGTTAACAAAGTCAAACTGTAAACTACAGTGACAGCAACTGCATAACATGATGAAGACAATCAGGGTCACTGCATTGCACATGTGAAAACTGTTGAACTGACAAATGTTTTGTTACATGTTTTCTTACACAACAGAAAAAAAAAAAGAAGGAAAGAAAGACCAGAAGATCCAGGCAGGCACTGGGTAAAATACGCTCTCTTCACTCGCCACTCCCTGCAGTCCTGTTAATATCCACATTTTAGATGAGGAAACAGGCTGACTGAGGTCACTTGTTCAGGGTCCTATTGCCAGATAAGGGCAGAGGCAATCTCAAGCTCAGGCCCCGCTGACCTCAAAAGTCTCAGGCCCCTGAATTATTCAAAGATCTAATGCCACAGGGAACTTCTATCGGGGCTAAATCGCGCCTCAGCTTTGGAACTCCAGACTCCCAGAACATCAGGCCTTCCACATCCTTCAGCGCAGTACGTGCAGGAGCAACTGAGGACTCAGCGGCTTTTTCTCTCTCCCTGAAGCACAGGCCAACATTCAAGAGAAAGTTTCAGGGAGCTGGCAGAGAGAGACGTAGACCAGCGGGACCAGGGAACGCAGAGTGGCGGGCAAAGCAGCAGCAGTGCTGGGGTGGTGCTGATTCCGGGGTTCCCCACCTGGCTCTCTTCAGCATCAATCGTACTGTACACACGTGTGCTACCCGCGCAGGTGGTTAAGGGGTTTAACCTACTGAACTCTCCAGAACACCATGTTCTCACTCCTTGGTGGCCTAATGGAGCCCTGGCAGGACAGTGGTTAGGAGCCTGGGTGCTGCCCAAAGCTGGCAGTTGGACTCTACCAGCCACTCCTCGGAAGCCCCGTGGGGCAGTTCTACTCAGTCACACAGGGGGCTCACCGAGAGCTGGAATCAACTCAGCGGCAACAAGCTTAGTCTTGGTGGCACACCAGGAATAATCAAGAGATTAAGAGCATCATAATCCAGATTAGAAAAATAATAACCATGGGGTTAAAAAACAATACAATCTCCTATCTAAGAAAAACAAAAACCATTTCAGAATCACTAAACGACAATGTTGGTCGATTTTACTACATTAAAATTATAACATTCTTTACAGTAAAGAAAAGTAAAAATAAATGATGTTCTAAGAATTGCTGTTTAGTCAGTTCTGACTCAGACGACCCCGTGTGTGCAAAGCAGAACCGCTCCATAGGGCTCTCAAGACCGTAACATTTTGGAAGCAGACTGCCACTCCTTTCTTCCACACACCACTGAGTAGGTTTGAACCGACAACTTCCTCGCTAGCTGTTGGGTGTTTAACCCTCTGCCTCACCAGGGAGTCCTAAGCAAGAGACGGGAAAAACAGTAATAAAAAACATAACAGGACAAAGGACTAATTTCACTAACTTCCAGCATGTACAACAAGCTCCTGTAAGTAATAATAAAAAGATAAAGGACATTCCAATAACAAGAGGGTCAAAAGATGTGACCAGGCAATTCAGAGAAAATGAAATACAAACTTACAGAAGATGGTCAACTTCACTGATAAACAGATAATTCAGTAAAATTTATTTTATGTTTTGCCAACAAAAATGACAAGAAATAAAAAGATGGATAGTATCAACTGCTGGCAACGGTGTGGGGTATGACTGTTTTTACACACTGCTGGTGGGCACATGGACCATGTAATTTTTATGAAGGACAAGATAGCATCATCTTAGAAATTTATTATGTATATACATCTTCAACCCTGAAATTCCACATCTAAAACTCTATCTCATATTCTCCCATATGTACACAAAAATACACTACAAATGTTGACAACTCTGTTCATAAAAGCAAGTAAGTATCTGGGAAAACCCTCAAGGCAAAAGGACCACATTTACACGAAAAAAGAATTCTAAGCTGTACGGGTTTTAAAGGTATAGGGAGAGTTCTACAATGATAAATCCTGAACACTGAGCCGTCAGCGGTTAGAACCTCTAAACAGAGTAAGGCGAGGAGAACGGAGGCACTCCCTGTCTGTATCGCGCTTTATCTGAACTTTTTAGAAGCATGTATTCACATATAACTTACAGCAGAGAGAGAACGTGCATGCACACACACACAAGTGACTACAATCAAACTAAAATGTTTCCAGAATTCCCTTCAGATGACAATGTTAAAACGTTCCACATGTGTATCAGAGCATGGACATATGGCGGCAGACGTCCCAGAAAGACACCACCCAGAAGTCAGGAATGTGCTCGACAAGGCTGCAGACTTCTCTGAGGAACAGAGTGCACACAAACACATCTCTATCAAGTCCTACAAACTCAGACTCACCAGTGATCACACAGGTAAAACAATGAGAGGGGCCTGTGGACAGCTCATGGGGTTTTCCTTGGGCACCCTCAAAATTGAAAGCAGTAAAATCTACAGCATTTACAGTGGGGACTGGTAAATCAAACTGTGATTTTAGAATCTAACAGCCTGCATGGGAAGCAGAGGAGGAAGCTCCGCCTTAGCACGTAACACCCCAAAACCAACAAGCAATTTCCCTGATGATGTCAATGACGACTGGATAAGGAAACAAAGTCACTCCAACTGCAGTCATGCTTCCGGGAGTCAATTTTTGACTTTTGCAGCTTTTGGTGGTTTCTGGAGACTTTTAAGAGAAATGAGGCATTTAATTAAACACCTCAGTACCTAAGGAAGCACACATAAACACACAAAGACTATCAAAATTATACCACAGCACCCCAGCTTTCAAAAATGCAACCCCCTCTTCAGTCATCTTAGGATAAAATGTACTTATTTAATAGTCTTTGCTATCTTCTTCAGAAAAGGTTATATATTCTGCATACTTTGCTTCAAATTATCATACCACAGTACCCGTGATGACAACTATTTCTAGGTGCCCTCTGTACTGGAATCTCTAAGAACCATGCCTCTAGTGTAGTTGACATGAACAGTGTTCAATGCAGATCGATGTGCTCTCCTGCCTGGAGAGCAAAGGCTTCAGGTCTTAAGCTAAATATCTCACCTACTTACTTGGAATGTGAAGCCTTATGCAGCACAGACAGTTACCTTTTTGGCTGCTAACGACAAGGCCAGCAGTTCTAACCTTCCCAGAGGCACCTCGGAAGAAAGCGTTAACCATCTCCTTCTGAAAAACCAGCCAGTGCAAACCCTGCGGAGCTCAGTCATACTCTGCAAAGCGTGGGGTTACCACAGAATCCCCTCGGTGGCAGCTGTTTTTTGTTTTAATATGCAGTGTCTGAAATCACACTTTGTCCTGTCTGAAGAGCTCACCGCCATTCCCAAACACTCATGTATGAATCACATCATCCAAATGGTATGTAAACTAAGGGGCCCTAGCGGCACAGCGGTGAAGAGCCACGCCTGGTACCCTGAAGGTGGGCAGTCTGAGCCCACAGCTGCTCCTTGGGCACACTGTGGGGCAGTTCTACTCTGTCCTACAGGGTCGCTATGAGTCAGAATCTAACTGACAGGAATGGGCGTTTTCTGTTTGTTTGTCTGTTGGTTTATGTAAATGACGTAACATACAGAAGAAGAAAAATTGAAACAGAGGCTAAAAGAAACCCCACAACCGTCCTCCCTAAGCCCAGGTTTTCAATCTCAAAAGTTTTCAAGGAATGACTTCGTAAGTACTGAGTGGGAACTCAGTGACAGTTTACAGAGAGTGAAATACTCAACAAACCACTCACTGAGGACGCTCACCTCTCTGTCTGATCTTCGGGGGCACAAGGCATCCACTTCATCAAAGAAGATCACACAGGGTGCGGAGTTCTTGGCTCGCTGGAAAACCTGCCGCACAGCGCGCTCACTCTCACCGACGTACTAGACACATGGAAAAAGGATAGAAAACATAGGTAGTACAGGTGGACTTTTAGGTTTCGGCCAAATTAGAATAAAACTAGCTATAAGTGACTGTTACAGTCAAAATACATCAAATCAGATGCAACTGCTAATACTTAGTAATTTATCTGCAGAAACTGCCAATTTCACGTGGTTCAACTTAACAAAATTAGCTATTATTTAAATTTACCATAAATTTCCTCATTTACAAAGAACTGAGTAAATGGGATACGTAGACATCTGAAATACCCAGCAGTCACGATCATTAATTCTTCAGGATTTTAAATGCACACAAGACAAAATACTGTTCCCTTGGTAAAGGAAAAGCTACTCTGCCATCCAGCATCAGAGAAGGTGAGACTGAGCTAGGGAGGCACGTAACAGGTTTCATAATTGTTACTGTATGCTGAAATCTAAATCACAATAGAAAACATTAATGTTAATTGAGAAATACATCAATTCACCAGCAGCTACCACTGGGACTAACTAATCTGAAAAGCCCTAAGGAAGGACGTGGCTTCATTTCAGTAGGCATAAGAAACTGTTCTTGTGAAATTTCAAACTAGTTGTAACAGAAAAAGCAGTTTTTTCCTAGTAAACTGGCTAAACAAGATAGAACTGTAAAATCTCTTTACAATGGCAACTATTCCATGACTGTGTGGTCAGAATCATGTCAGGCCACTGAGGCACAGAATACATCACAGATGCAGATGGCCATGATGTGGGTGACTGTCTATTTCCCAATTAAAACAGAAATTGCTTTCCCTCACATCCGCCCACACTCTTCTTTGTACTTCTGCTCCCACTGCCTCCTTAGCTGAGATGCTTTTCCCATCTCCCTCCCTGCAAGCCTTCTTGTATTATAAAAGACCCATCAATCCTTCTTCCATTACTCTCTCTTCCCTGCTCTTATGGTACTTTCTACTATAGCATTTCCTCTATTGCACCTTTACAACACTCACAGGTCCTTGGAAAGCAGAGGTTATGCCCTTTTCATCTTTTTTCTCTCCTAAAATCCTATGCAATACACAAATATAACAGACAGACTTGATTTCCTAAAAATTCCAATTCAGTAAAAATTATATTTGGAAAGCAGAGCCAAAAGATTCACTAGATGTTTTAAAAGAAAAGTTATCAGCAGGTTGGGAGAGAGAAAATTTCAGACAGGGTTGGGGGAGAGCAATCAGTATAGTTGGCAAGGGGACTTTAGACACAGCAATCCACAATGACTAAGTAACGGGAAATTTTACAGGGAACAGGATTTCAAATTTTCATGGAACTCAGATCTTTCAGAGCCACTAAGGCTGGATGAATCCTAAGATGATTACCCTGAGATCAGCTTTAAACCTTAAAGCAGAAATATCCCCTATAGCCTTCTTTAAACCAAGCACAAGACTAGTACAGAACATCTGCCTTCAGCACTGTGCTCTTTTAGGAACTATTTAGAAGGATCAAAGTGACCAACTGGACAGGTCAGACGGGAAGCTAAGAGGGCAGTGAGCCTGTAAGCAAAGGAAGAACATTCTGAAAAGGAAGGTGACAATGAGTGCAGGATGTGATGACTGTACCCAGGGTCATTGAATTGTGTGTGTAGATAGATATTTTCAATGACAACAATAGTTTACTAAAAAAAAATTTAGTCAGGGAAAGGTAAACTGAGCTTCAAAACTGAAGACGAAAACCAATTTAATCTTAACAAAAGCAACACTAACAAAATAAAATTCTGCTACCCTGCTTTTTTTTTCCCTCTAGAGAAGACAGCATAAACATTAAACCAGAACGGTATGCATCACGGGCAGCCCACTCAGGAGACTGCCTATCACGGCCACAAAAAGATATACTGCAAACAAGAATCATAGTTTTTCCCTATTTACCACAGAGTTTCCAGTCATTATAATCTGGCTTCATAAACACCATTACTGAACATGTCCTCCCCAGTGACCTTTTTAACGGCCAAACTGATTCTACTTTCAGTTTCTATCCGACGGCTGGGTGACACTGACAAGGTCGGTCGAACAGTCTGCCCTGGTCTGCAAGCTGGGCGGGTTCTGGGTGTCCCCCAGCCCCTCACTACCGGTCACTTGCAGTCTCCCTGATGGCTCTTCCTCCTGCCCCCTAAGTGCTGGTACCCTCCAGGGGTCTGTCTGAGGGACTTCTTCTTCCTAAATGTACTCATCCTAAGAGAATCCATTTACAAGGGCTGTTTTTGTAAATTTTACTGTGGTTGTTTTTGAGAATACACACAGCAAAACATACAGCAGTTCAACAGTTTCCACACGTATTTTGTGACGCTGATCATGGCCTTCAAGCTGTGCAACCACTGTCACACTCCTTTTCTGACTTGTCCTTCCCCTGTTAACATCAACTCACCACCTCCTAAAGTCAGTCACAAGGTTTCAGGGCCCACTTAGATGCTACTGACTCCCAACTTGAGCCACAGCTCCAGACACAACTCCCTACTCCCTGCTGGGCCCCTCCATCTGGCTCTTTAAATCTACAGTATCCTAGAGAAAACAGGTTAACCTCTTCCCCTAAGCCCCAGCTGTCTGTTTCCTCATCAGATCATCTCATCTCTCAGTATCTGGGTCTCTTCCACACACTTCTCCCCACATCTACTTACTCCTGACAAGGAAATCAGACGACAGTAAAATAACACTTCATGCTCCTCAGACTGTCAACAATCTAAAAATCTGATAACAACAGTGCTAGTGAGGATATGAAGCAACAGGAACTCTCATTTACTGCTCTAGTGAACGAATACATTCAATATAACCACTGCATGAAAAAAGTTGTCAATAATCTAATATTTTTGAAAGTGCATACACCCTTAAGAAAAAGCAATTCTTCTACATCAAATCCTGGGGAGGTGTAGGGGGAATCTCATCAACACATGTAATGCTATATGTATATAATGTTCAGTTTAAATATCTATCAAAAGAAAAACGGGCATTTTTAAAAATGTGATTATATTAAGTCACTGGAATACCCAACAAAATTAATAAACTTGAGATAAACATACCAAAACATAGAAATCTTACAATGTTTAAAAGTAAAAACAACAAAACACAGTTGCAGAGGAACACACACCATTTATATATAGCGACTTTTGCTTTAGACTTCATAAGAGTTGTAAACACATACTGAAGTAGACACAGCAGTCTAACAAATTCTGTATGTATCTATCATCCAGCTTCAGTAACTGTCAGTTCAATTCATGGCCAACCTTGCAGTGTCCATACTCCTGTCCACCTTTCTTTCCTTTGTTGTTCTGATGGAAATCCCTGACCCTCACAACATCGTATCTGTAAATATTTCAGTATCTCTGAAATGGTAAGGATTGTAACATAACTACATCACCACACTTAACAAACAGTTTCTTATAAGCATTCAGATTTCTAACTGCCTCATAAACATCGTATGTGTGATGAGTAAACGTCTGGGTCTTATAAACTTGAGAGCAGCCATTCGAGACACAACAACTGGTCTCTATTTGCCGGGAGCTGCAGAGGAAGGAGGAGGCTCACAAATCAGAGAAGGAACTGACTGCAAGTCTAATCACCTCTGTGGACAGCTGCCTCCTCTGCCAGGAGACCAGATACCTGGATGGCGCCTGGCTACCATTACTGAGTATTTTCATCAAGGACTTACCAGATCAATCATAAGCAACAAGGAAAAATCAGGAACAGAATTTCAAACTCTTCCCAAACCACACTTACTGGACCCTTCTGAGACTGCAGGAACCCCCAAATTACTGCTCTGAAAAAAAGTCTTCAAACCAGGAACTGACATTATCCCCTAAAGTCATCTTTAAATCAAACAACAGTTTAGCTCATTAGTAAAGAACATCAGCCATGTACACTGTGCTCTTTTAAAGACCAATCTCTATGAGATCAAATTGCTGGCAGTAATCACAGCGCCGAAGTAGATGAGTACTAAGTCTGTGTCAATGATGGTGAAACACTACGGGCAGAGAAAGAGAACGGTGCCACCACATGAAGAACGGAACCGACGTCCCCGTAACTGTACACGTGGAAACTGCTGAATGGCCGTATGTTCACCTGTATATATTTTCACCAAAAAAACTTAAAAAATTAATGTTACTACTCTCCTTTCTTTGGCTATATTACAGAATAGTATTTTATTTTCTATAGGAATACATAGGAAGTAAGAAATTCAAAGTCTTTTAAATTTGAGGTTTAACTGCCTAAATGCAGAATGAAAATATTATAGTACTTTACCGGTTTATTCATCCCAAAGTATTTTAATAATTAATACCTAACTCTTTGTGTCATACAACAACAGAACAAGACAAGCACGGTAGGATTTGGACAACCCAGATTCAAATGTAGACTCTATTCCACTTTCCAAACGGAGACCTTGACCTAGCTAACCTTGCAAAACTTATGTCTTCTTATCTGTGAATTGAAGAAAATGACAGTTCAAGTCTCAGGGGGTTGTGATAAGACCAATGCATGTAAGACATATCATGAATACATAGCACAAAGAAAACACTTTAAAATGTTAAGTACTGTAACTATTTCTGTTTTCAGGTGAGATAACTGAGGCTGAAAGATTTAGACTTAAATTAAGGATGCGTTACTCACACCAAGTGGACAGACAGCAAAGTCCCGTCTCCCGTCAGAGCAGTGACATCACTGAAAATCACACAGCACCTTGATTTCAACATTTGAGGGTGTTTGATGCTGTAATCTAAATAGCCATTATTTTTCCTAATCTAAAACAATAAGTAATACACAAAACTTACCATGTTGAGTAATTCAGGACCCTTTACAGATATAAAGTTTAGTCCAGACTCATTCGCCACAGCCTGGTAAAAAGAAATACAACAGCACAAATGAGACAAATGCAGAATAAAATAACAAACACAATAATCTGTGACAACTCAAGAACTCTATGTGATTTTCACGCTGTTATTCTGCCTTTTATACCTGCGTCTCACTTCTCAGAAGAAAGGAGACAAAGGGGAAAAGCAGCAATCGCGGAAAGAAAAACCATGGAATCCAATTTAAAACTTCCTAAGAACACAGGCAATAAATCAGATGTAGTAACATAAAATATTTATGTAACTGTTTTCTTCACATAAGCATGTTTATGTAAATATATTTATAGCCCTAGTTTGGCTTTCTTGTGAGATTGTAATCACTGTACTCAAGGAATCCTTTTAATGCTGAAAGCAGTCCTTTATTTATAAATCAAAATTCAGAAACTTAATCTTTACTAAGGGTCAATATTTACAGATTATTTCTAATAAAAGGCAAAGGGAGTAACAAAGGAGAAAACACGGTTGCATGTGTGGAAGAGGCTATGAATTATAATCCGAATGCAGAGATGAAACCGTCTGAACTGAATCAATAAGAACCTTAAAAGGATCAAGAAGCATGCCCATTGCTCACTTTCTGACATGGTTACGTTCCAAAGACCAGGTTGTTACGTGAAAACTGAGGATGACCAGATCACAAGAGAGGATGACTACGCAGCAGCTAAGTTACATCACTGCATAACTGCTAAGTCACTGAGAATCAAGCCACTTCACTCATAACCCTAATCATCGCTGCCAGCATCTCATCATGCACCTCGGGGTTCATTACTGTCAGACGCATGTTATTAATTCACAAAATAGCTGGCTAGATTTTTTACTATTATAAAAAATGAGAAACTTCAGATAACGAGCGAGTTGAGTTGGTAAGTGAGGAACAGGTGGACAGTTCTTCCCTGTTTTTACTACCTAGTATATATGGTGGTGTAGCAGTCAAGCGCTACGTCTCCTAACCAAAAAGCTGGCAGTATGGATCCCCCAGGCGCTCCTTGGAGACTCGTTGGCGCAGTTCTACTTTGCCCTATGGGGTTGCTATGAGTCGGAATTGACTCAATGGCACTGGGTTTGCTTTTTTTAATATGGGTTCCAGATCTACACATTCATCATACTGCATTTTTATGCAAACAACATTCACACTGTGAATTGATCTGCCAGCTTTGGATCCCCACTCCAAGCCACCCTCATAGATGCCACAAAGGCAATCCTCTTCCAGACGCTGCTGTAAAAAAATTAGCGCAGAGTGCTTAACAAAAATACAGTGGGGGGAGGTGGGGGACAAGCTGGCAAACAAAGGAGATCATATTATCTACAGTAAAATACAGCACTCTACATTGCTACCTGGATCTCACAGATAACCCCAATCTCTTTCACGACAGGACTCCTCAGTCCCACTCTTTCAGTTCTTCCAAACCCAACCCCCTAAACCCATTTTCCCCATCTCAGTTTCTCAGCCCAGACTTCAGTGTTTTCCTTGATCCCTTGTCTTGTCATCCCATCCAATCCATCCGCAAGTCCTACTGATGCTAATGCTAGCCCATCTGAGACTCCTCTGATTCTCCGCTATACCACCACCCTCATCCAGCCCAGCACCATCCCCTGCCTGGACACAGGCAAAATCTGCTTTCCTTTTTGCACTCTCACTTTCCTTCAACCCATTCTCTACACAGCAATCAGAGTGCTCTTTCAAAAATACAAATCATATCACACCCATTTACAAGGTTTCCCACTTATCTTCAAATGCAATCTGAAATCTGTACTGTGGCTCACAAAGCCTACATTTCTGGTAACTGCTTAGTCAAGCCATTGGCTCCTGCTCTGGGTTTCAAACCCACCAAGCCCTTCTCCACTTCAGTGATTCTGCAACACAGTTCCTCAGTATGGAAAACTCTCCCCCTTCTTCCTCACGAGGCAGCTTCTTCTGCAGGATTCTGTTCAAATGTCACCACTCCTTGAGCATCATGTCCAAAGTAACCTCCTCTTCTTGTCCCCCGAGTCACTTTATCACAGCAATCCAGTAATTTCCATGACAGCTTGGAAGAATCTGAAATTTTACTGTTTTACTTATTTACTGCTTGCCTCTTCTGAACAGATGGTAAATTTCAACAGAGAAGGTGTCATGTTCCCTAGTGTGTCCCCAACCACTTCAAACAATTCTGGCCAAGTAGGCAGCCTGCTAAATGCTTGCTAAGTGAAAGAATACACGTGTGCTTAGCCATGTAAAAACTGCTTATATGTAAATTATCCAAATTTCGTACTCTAATTCATACTGCCCATTTCATGATTTTTGTTAAAAAATTAAGTTTACACAAAGAAAATATAAAGAATTCTCTTACATATGACATGAAAGTTCCTTTTGTTAAATGTTAAAAATCCATGCATTCTTTAACAAATAATTTTTTTAGTTATGCTACAAACTAACCTTTAAGAGAAATGCCTCTTAAGAGCACTGCAAGCATTAAGCTGGAAACTTAGTGACAGAAATCAAATTTTAAACACACACACACACAAGGTCTGAAATTAAGTCCACAACCTTAATCGTTCTAAGGGCTACATACCTCACTGCTGAGTATCACTACAGTCACCTTCAAAGTACTCTCCTTGGGAAGCCACGCACCGATGTCACTACCTAGGCCACCCTTCAACGCAATTTCAGAACTCTTTCTGGAATGGCCACTGTGCACAGTGGCACAGCGGCAAGTTTTTGAACTCAACTGTATAGTTGTCTATGAAGGAGTTTTTAGCCAGTAAACAAATAACTGTATGGAACACCCTCCCTATTCACCTGATCTGGTACCCTGTGACTTTTCTTTACATGAAGATGAAGGAAATATTGAAAGGAAGACATGTGGATGACATTCAGGACATCAAACGTAATATGATGACGGCTCTGATTGCCATTCCAGAAAAAGAGTTCCCAAATTACTTTGATGGGTAAACCAGACACTGGTACTGGTGCCTAGCTTCCCAACAGGAGTACTTTGAAGGTGACTGTAGATACTCAGCAGTGAGGTATGCAGCACTTTTGCTAGGATGAGTTTGCAAACTTAACTGGCAGTCCTTGTTTAAATATACATACATACATACATATTATCTATACACACAAAAGGCACTATGGATGTTTGATATTTACTAAGGAGTCACACAGTAGCTGGTTCCTCTGGTACTTATTAAAAATGTTCTTAATTTTAATTTCTTAAAGGCAATTCAGTATTTATTTACATTGACACCAGTTAAATTAATGACAGGTAGAGTGTCATACAGCCATTAAAAAGGACGGCACATATAACTCACAGCTAGGGAGGACAGTTCTAACAAACATCACTCCAAAGGAAAAAATCCTGAACAGAAATTTGACCACATGAAAATGAAAAAAATAAAAAACAAGCAATGTGTCATAAAATGATTAATAACATTTAAGAAAAACCAATTTAAAAAATATTTACAAATATAACAGACCTTAGTATACCAAGAGTGGTTACAAATAATAAAGAAAATCACACATTTTTATCCCTCAGACTGTCACACAGACAAATCAATGTTAACGTCCACTGGTAACAGAGGATGGAGGGAAATGGATACTCATACCCATCAATACAGTGCAAACTGTAACATGGATCAAATGATTCAAAAACATGCATTTCTCTTATACAGAATTACTCAGGAATATATTCTAATGCATTACCAGTGAAGGTACAAGAGCCTATGTAAAGGAATGTTTAATGTAACATTTTAAGAGTCTAAGTTCTATAAAATAACATAACACCTTTATGATAGAAAATTATACAGGTATTAAAAATATTGATACAGTGTGAGATGTTCAGAAAATATTTCTAAGACAAACATGGTTCAAAATCTTGTGTTTGTGAAAATATGGGTAAAAGTTACCTATGTGGATCTTGACATGAGTACAGAAAAACATCTAGAAAGATTGACAACTGAATGAAGTAGCAGTTCCATTAAAAACTCATTGCTATCGACTCAATTCCTGCTCACAGTGGCCCTGTAAGACACAGCAGAACAGCCCGATATGGTTTCCAAGGAGCACCTGGTAGATTCAAAAACTGCTGACCCCTTAAGGGGTAGCAACTGCAGCATCAGTCACTATGCCACCAGGGTTTCTGAAATAGTGGTTTGTAGTAACTAAACAGTACTGGATGGATTATGTTTTTCCCTTTTGTTTATTATTTCCTATTGTAAAAAAAAAATTTTTTTTTAAAAACTGGAAGTGATACACAAGAAAATAAATTATAAATAATAACGACAAAGCAGGAAAAAGCACAATTACAAATTACACTATATAATAAGACTCATTAAAAAACTAGGCTAAAATACATTTTTTAATATTATAAACTAGAAAGTATGGTGTGCTGCTGTAAGTTTAAGGGGTTTATGGCTGATTTAAATATTTTTTTCTTTTTTAAATTTTTAATGATGTTCCTCTTATAACTTACAAGAAAGCTGTCAGTTTAGCTAAACTTAACTTGTCAAAATTATGCAAAGATTTCTCTCACTGTAATATTTTAATTCATAGTATTCTATACAACAGTAAGAAATAAACCCATGTACTTAAACTCACACCGTACCTTTGCCAGCAGAGTTTTCCCACAGCCAGGGGGACCAGCAAGAAGGACCCCAGCTGGAGTCACTAATCCGAGAGCTCTGAACTGATCGGGGTTCCGTACTGGTGCCTGAAAAGAAAAGGCCCGACAAGAACCCATCACAGGTGTCCTTTCACACTGCATAATCAAACATAGTTCCACATGCACACTTTTAACACCGGTCATGCAGTACAAAAGCCTATGAAAAGGAATGTTTAATACAGCACTGTTTTAAAAGAGTAAGTTCTACAAAATACAGAACAGAAGATATAAAAGGCACCTGGCACAGAATGTCTGTTCTAGACACGAGGTATGTGGTGATAAATAAAATAGTCTTATACTCACAAGAATTTATACTTAAAAGTACTAGATACATTTTAGATAAAAGTACAGTATTTCAATATTTTAAAAGTCAAGACTTTCTGGAAACTCATCAAACCCCTTAAATGTAAAAATTTTAGGCAGTGACCCACTGCAAGAAATGAGAAGTACAGCAGACCAAGATGGTGCCTTCGCCAGACATCAATCGCGCTGCTCCCCTACAGCCAACACAAGACAAACTGAAACAGACACAGGCGACAATCATGAAGCCCTGAGCATCCAGTAAGAGGACACACTTCAAAGCAGTTTTGGAATTCTTTTTCTGGAATGGTCATCCACAGCTTCCCAAGGGGAGGACTTTGCAGGTGACCTAAGTGACAGTCAGCAACGAGGTACACAGCACTTTTTCCAGGATGAGTTTACAAGCGTAACTGTCAGACCTCAGATAACCCTAATACCAAGACCTTATACCAAAGCTTTGCAGAGATACTACCAAAAAGGAAAACTATAGACCAGTATCCCTCATGAATACAATGAATACAGATGTTAAACATTCACAATTAAATTCTAGCTAACAGAATATACAACAGCATACCAAGAAAAAAAAAAGAAGAAGAAGAATATATCACAATCAAGTAATATTTATGCCAGGGAGTTGGGGGTGGTTCAGCATGAGAAAAACAGTCAATGTTAAGTCACCACTCAAAATACAGGGGAAAAAAAATCACTAGATCAACTCAATCAATACGGAGACGACATCTGATAAAAGTCAATTCCCTCCCCTGAAGAAAACCAACAGCCAACCTGATTTTCACCAGAGAGAGACTGAAAGTATTCGTCTTGAGAATGGCAACTAGACAATGATCCCATGAAAAAAATTAGACAAGGCACTGATGAAAAAACAGAAAAGTGCTGGTGAGGTTGTGGGGAGACCGGAAATCTTATACAGTGCTAACTAGGCTGGAGAATGGTACAGCCACTCCTGAAAATGAAAGGTGCTGCCTCAAAAAGCTAGAAACATAAATATAGCAATTCCACCATCGGTACATGATCTAGAGAAATGCAGACAGTGACACAGACAGACATACACACACCCACGTTCACTGAAGCATTATTCACAACAGCAAACAGATGGAGGCAGTCTAAGTGTCCATCAATGGATGAACGGATAAGCAAACTGTGGGACATATACACAGTGGAACACTACTGAGCCAGCAAGAGAAATGAAGTACCGATGCATCACATGACACAGGTGGAGCTTTAAGCCACTGAGTGAAAGAAGTCCATCTCAAAAGAGTAAATACTGCTTGATACCACTTTCATTAAAAGTTAAGAAGCAGCTTACACAGAGAAAGCAACATTCTTTGATGGTTACTTAAGATGGGAGGGAAATGACATCAGAATCAATTACTAGATAGCAAGTACATGTTAATTCCAATGGAAGAAAAGGCAATATACAACACGGGGAAAGTCAGCATAACCTAAGGCAAATGAAGACACTCAGAAATAGGCAAGAATAAAGAACAACCTATTATACCATATACAAATGTGCAACAAAATAACCACCACCAAAATCTGTGAATGGTTATGGAGGAGATGTGTACCCCATATAGAGGGCAGAAGGTATATGAATGTATGTGTGGGTGTATTTTTATTCGTACAAACATATTTGTACATCCTGCATGTATATTCATATATATAACACAGCAGCACATAGGGCCACAGTTACGGCAACCTCTTAAAAGTTACCACTGTCTAACTTACAGAGACCCTATAAGACACAGTAGAACTGCCCCATAAAATTTCCAAGGAGTGCCTGGTGGATTCAAACTGCCAATCTCATGGTTAACAGCCATGGCATTTAGCCACGAGGGTACTCAGTGGCTTGAAGGATAAGGACGATTCACAGTCTGAAAGGACATCTGGGTCAAATAGCATCTGGGGTCTTAAAAGCTTGCAAGTGGCCATCTAAGACATGACTATTACTCTACTTCTGCCTAGAGCAAAGAAGAGGGATGGAAATCAAAGACGCAAGGAAGCAACTAGAAAATCAATGACCCACACAAACCACAGCTTCCGCTAGTCTTAAAGCAGAACTAGATGTTGCCTGGTTTCTACTAATAATTGTTCTGACCAGGGACACAATGGAAGGTTCTAGTTAGAATGGGAGAAAAACATACACCAAAACTCAAATTCATACAAAAGATCAGACTTAGTGGAATGATAAAGACTAGAAGAATCCACCAAGAGTATCACCCAAAGATACCCTTTTAACTTGGAATGGCAGTCATTCCCAGAGGTCACTTTTCAGTCAAATAATAGGCTATTCTTCAAAACGAGCATTAATGCCTACAGTCCTCAGAACGATCAACAAGCAAGACCTTATGGGCAACAACTGCCGGGAGGCAAAGACGGGAAGGCAGGAGGTCCAGAGAACTGAAGAGAAGGAAAGGGGCAGCCAGCTGGACATGGCAGGGACAGCGACCAATGTGGGGCACAGACCAATCTGCACATGAATTGCTGAAAGGAAAACTAATTTGTTGTGTAAACTTTCACCTAAAACACAATAAAATCTTTTTCAAAAAATTTAAAGTAGCAGTACCAGTCACAGTCAGAGGTCAGAGGTCACTGTTCACTGTAATCCTGCTATGTTTTCTCTGTCAGGAGGGACACACCTCTAAATGTATCACATGTCAATTACTGAACCACTTATGACATAAGGAGTAAAGCAAAAATGTAAGAGTAAACAAAGATTCATTCCAAATTTCATGGGGTTACAACTGCTTTGTCCTTTCCGTGTTAGCTCAGAACTAAAACCATTCCTAAACCAACTTTTCAGACAAACACTGGACTGGACTATGAGACATAAAACGATACTGGTAAAGAGTGTGCTTCTTGGCTTAAGCAGATACACACGGCTAACTGGGCAGCTTCTGTCCCGAGTGAGCTGAGAGGGCAGAGGAGGACAGGAGCTGGCTGAATGGACATGGGAAATCTGGGGTGGAAAGAAGGGGTGTCCTGTCAGTGTGCGGTCACCAACTAGGGTCACGTTTAACAGTCAATGGGTAAGGTTTTGTACGACACAATGACTAGAATTGCAGACTTTCACTTACAGCATGTCTACAGTTCTAGTCAGTGTGTCGTACGAAAACTTACAGACACACACACACACACACACACACACACACACACACACAGACTGCTTTATCCCTTCTGAGTGTGATCTAGTTCATTTGGTCTTGCAAGAAACCTGAACTTTTTTTTTCCTAGCAAAGAGAAAAGTACAACCTAAGGATTAAGTCTAAAATAGATTTCAAAAGAACAAAACTATGGTTGTTGGGGACTTAACAATACAAGAGAACGTGCAAAAGAAAATATCTAGTCAAGCCCACTGACTGCACAGGCCGGCACACAGGCACGTGGCTGTACCTCTGGTTACCTGCCCACCACACATGCTGACGTGTGCTAGTGACAAATAGTAGCCCAAACACCTACCAATATGGCCATGGTGAGCTCTTCTCTAACGTCTTCCAGGGCACCGATATCTGCCCACGTCACATTAGGGACAGTGACAAAGCCTTCCCTTTTGGCAGAGGGCTGTACCGAGGCCAGAGCAACAAGGAAATCATTCAGTTCGATGCACAGTCCTTGCAGCTGTTCCTCCGAGAGGGGCTCCTGGTCTCTTAGCAACCCCAGCAGCCTTTGCAATTCATCCTTAAAGGGGGTGGAATTAAAAATCACAAATTTTGTTGAAAACGTTATTTAATGTATTTCTAAAAATACTGGACATTTTTTGTAAGCTACACAGAGCTTTTCTCCATCAAAAGAGAGTTATGTTTATTTTAATCTATAAGGATCATTTGATACAGTCGAGAGAAGATACATCCATCCATTATATTCAAATATACCAGAATGGTTTCTGTGTATTACACTAGGGCTGGACACAGCAAATACAAGCAGCCAGCAAGTATTTATTTCAGCAACTATACTTTCCATTTCTAAATATTGAAGAAGCAGCTGGATTTTACAGTGAAAACAGTTACTCTGGTGGTGGTAAACTCTGCAATACGGCTCCTGGATGGTTCAAGAGCTAAGCAGTCAGTGAGCAACATTCTCAGTACTAGCGCATCTCAAACTTCAGTAAAGCTTTTAACTGACATGGCAATTACCCACCAACGGCAGACTTCTTGCTCTGTGAAGACTACGAAAGGATGGGTATAAAAAATAGGCAACTAGGTAATTTAATTCATAAAACCTTAATTTATATGTAATACTATCAAAGGAATGAATTTATTACTATTACGTTAAACAGAAATCATCATGGTTCAAAATGACTAAGGGAAAAAAGTAATCTGAAAACAAAAGACCTGTATACAAGTCTGTACTCAGGAAGTCAGAAGCTATGGGGCCTTGGGCAAGTCACAATTTCTCAAGCTTCGTTTACTCAATTGTGAAATGGGGAAATTACTAATCTCTACTTGACAAGGTTTTATATATCAAATCATATAATGCACAGAAGTCACATGTGCAAACTACATGACGATACAGAAATCTTAGACTGAGCTTCTGTGATTCACAAAACCCTCAAATTTAACATTAATTTCTGACTGCTAAATATCCTCCCATTCACACAACTGTCCTCCACAACTGCTTGCTACGAGGGACAAGGGCCTGGTCATGTCAGCAGAGTGTGCTGCTCTACTTAATCAAAAGTTACCAAGTCTGCAACAGGCAGCTAGGAGCCAGGAAATACAACTGCAAACCACATGCTCTCACCACACTGGCCAGCTCTGTTTCTAAGGGCGTGACAGTGAACACGGCAGGCCCTGCGGTCAGGTGACCTCTGCTGCAGAGACTCAGTTCTGCCACTGAAGCACAAAACCAGAAATAAGTGACACGTCACCGACTGAGGATGGCCACGTTCTCACAGAACTGTAACTTACATAAAAGCTGGTGGTACAGCACAGTTTGCCAAGTCCTGCTCTAAAATGTCATAATCACTGCTATAAATTTGTACTGAATAAACTAAAAAAAGACAAAAACTTGTAATTTGGGGAGTACACTTAGAGCACACACAAAATGCCAATGCAACAGGAAATCATCCATTTTACCTACACCGACACTTGTCTGAATGTAAGAGGACACAAGTAGCCACACTGAACGGACCTGTGCTTGGGAAGCGAGCGCGGCCACTCTCCCTTCTCCCCGGCACCCCGCCGCGGGCCAGCCGCCCACCTCCAGACCGGCCTCTGGCTGCTCCTGGAGCCTCGTCAAGACCCTGCTGACCGCACAGACAGCCGCCTCCCGGCACAGCGCCATCAGGTCAGCGCCCACAAAGCCTGGGGTGAGGTGTGCTAAGTGACGAAAATCAAAAGCTTCAGGCAGCCTTAGCTTCCTGCATAAAGTTTGAAGTATTCTGCAGAAAAGACAGAAAAAAATTTACTGTATCTAACCTCGTAACAGTACCAACACACATTCCACCCATGCCACATTATACTTGGTTGTCATGTCACCCCAAATTCCTCTTGGCTATGATACTTTCTAAGACTTGCCTTGTTTCTGAGAATCCTGACAGCTGTGGAGCTTGCCGGCCAGGCCTTTTGTGGACTGCTCCCCCACTGGGATTGGTCTGACATTTCGGTTGTGGTTGACAGGGGCGGTGTGTCTTTACAAAAACACCACAGAGGCCCAGTGCCATCCTCACTGCGTCATGTCAAGACACACTCCCCATCACCTGGCTGGAAATCAGACTTAACAGACTATCTGCTACAGTCACCCGCCCTACCCTCACCCCTCTCCACACTGTCCTCTGCGGAAGGCAGTCATCAGGTCCAGTCCATACTTACAGAACACAGAGCTACACTCCGGTACCTCAGGGACGGAATACCTACATCAATTATCTGAAATTCTTCCACAAGGATGTCCAGTTATATCATTCTTCTATTTGTTCAGTCATTTATTTGTATTAGCAAAGAGTCATAGTTCCCTGACTGTCTGAAATTCTGAATCATAAATTACGAAGAGACTAGACTGAGAGCAGAGGAGACAGAGTCAAATCAAATGCAGAGAGGTGCACTGATGGGAAGCAAGCAGAGCTCCCTGGCAGAGCCCTCCAAACTCAGGACGTAGGGATGCAAAGCCTGGACTACAGAGGGTGGCCAAGGCTGAGAGCTGAAAACACAGGAATTACCTAGAAGTCTGGGTAAGCAGTATTTAGACTTCACACACTCTATTATCTCTATCCACAGGATACAAGAAACCTACTCTCTGATGAAACTGCATGAGGGGAGGGACCTGATTCTTGGACAACCACAGTATGAACACTGTCAGGAAGACAGGGCCAAGTCAGTGCAGAGCATGTGTGATTCCTCGGGCGCCTTTCCATGACTGGAAGCTAGGTTTATAACCACAAGGTGTTCTCTAGAGATCCTATTCTGGGAAATCTGCATTAAGCCAACAAAAAGAATCTACAGAAACTGGCAATCAGAATTTTCTAGCTAGTATCTTCAACAAATGGTGCTGGCAAAATTGGTTATCCATCTGCAATAAACTGAATCAAGATCTATATCTTACACCTTATACAAAAACCAACTCCAACTGGATAAAAGACCTGAATATCAAACCTAAAACGATAAAGCTCATCCAAGAAAAGGTAGGAACAACAATGGAAGTTTTAATACACAATGAGGACAGACTCCAAAATCTGTCAAAGAAACCTCAGTCAACAGAAGAGAAAATAGATAAATGGGAACTATTAAGAATCAAACACTTTTGCTCATCCAAAGACTTTATTAATAGAATTAAAACAACACCCACAGAATGGGAAAAAATACTTGGCAACTCTATGTCAGACCGACGCCTGATCTCCATAATCTATAAGAAACTACAAAATATCAAGAAGAAGAAGATAAACCATCCAATTAAGCGATGGGCAAAGGAGATGGACAGACACTTGACTAAAGAGGAGATCCAGGCAGCGAAAAAACACATGCGGACATGTTCACGATCTTTAGTTATTAAAGAAATTCAAATCAAGACAAGAATGAGATACTATCTCACTCCAACAAGATTGGCCATGATCCAGAAAACCCAAAACAACAAATGCTGGAGAGGCTGTGGAGAAAGTGGAACCCTCCTACACTGTTGGTGGGGTTGCAAAATGGTCCAGCCTCTTTGGAAAGCAATCTGGCGCTTCCTTAAAAAAATGGACATCGATATACCATTTGACCCAGTAATTCCACTACTTGGAATATATCCTACAGAATCAAGGCCTTTCACACGAACGGACACATGCACCAGAATGTTTATTGCAGCACAGTCCATGATAGCAAAAAGATGGAATCAACCCAGATGCCCAACAATAGAAGAATGGATAGGTAAACTGTGGTACATATACTCAACGGAGCACTACACAATGATAAAGAATAACGATGATTCCAGGAAACATCTCCTAACCTAGTTTCAACTGGAAGACATTATGTTGAGTCAAAGTAGTCAGAGACAAAAGGACAAATATTGTATGAGACCTCTACGATAAGATCTCAAAAACAGACTTGTGTATAGAAGAAAAGACTCTTTGACAGCTGCAAGGGAGGGGAGGGAGGGAGGGTGAGTGGGGGAGGGTTTAGTTTAGATAATTACTAGAAATCTAGTTGGGAGAAAGCAGTGACAGCACACATTAGGAACAAGAACATCATTAAGTGGATTTCAGCATAACTTGAGTACTTCTTCCATCTTAACTCAATACTGCAAGGATAGAGTAGCTGGGGCGGGGGTCGGAGGACCATGCTCTTAGGCGAATTCCAGGCCAATTGGCACAACTAGCGTTTTGCTAAGAGAGCTCTCTGCAACCCACATTGGTGAGTGGTGTCTCGGGTCTTAAAAGCTGCCAAGCTGCCATCCGAGGACACAGCAAATGGTCCCAACTCAGCAGGAACGGATGCTCACCGAGGGCCAAAATGGCATGCGGTAAAGACAACCTAGAAGACAGAGAGACCTGCAAGAGTGGGTGCCTTCATTGACTTGGGACCGGAAGAACCAGATGGTGCCCGGCCACCACCAGCGATAGCCACGACGGAGCTCACAGAGAGGAGCCTCACTGGCAACACAAGAATAAAAAGAGGTGCATCATGAGATCTCCACTAAAAGACCTCAATTCATGGTCCAGCGGTTTTGGGGTTCCTCTGAGAGCATGGCCCCCGGCCTGGATGCTGCCCTTTCCCATAAATTGTAACAAAGGTCCACTCTGCACAGGAATGGATTGGACATGGCAATGCAGAGTAACCATATATTGGATGCACTTTATGGTTGTATACATCTATAGGATATCATCTTGCTGACCTCTGGTTGGAGGAAGGGGAGTGGACGGAGAGGAGGGGAAAGGAGGCTGTTGGGAGGATGAGACATGTATGGAGCAGAGAGGAATAGTGTGCAGTCACCGGACAGGGAGAGCAGTGGAAGCTGCATATAGGGGGGCATGTAAATTTATATGTGAATGTACATTTTCACTCAGTTATGTTAAATAAAAATAAAAATTAAAAAATAAAAAAATTTTCTAGCTAAAAAGCTGGCTGTCTATCTGAGTGACTTGCAGTGGTGCCCACCCTTCAACAATAAGCTTACACTGCAGACGCAGTGGGTCAGTCTCACTCTTAAAGTATTACTGGACAGCAAGAACTGACACTTTAGGAAACGCTCCACAAGAAACAATACTTATAACAATGGCAGTAACATTAACGCAGTCCCTCGGTAACGCCAACAGTAGTGCCACACGCAGTTGCTGATTAAAGTCTGCCAGTCCGAGTCCACCCAGAGGTACTTCAGAAGAAAGGACTAGCAATTAACTTCCCCAAATTCAGGTACCTCTATGGAGGACAGCTCTGTTCAGACACACAGGGGTCGTCGTGAGCGGGGCACAACTGGATGGCAACTAGTAACGGTATCAATAATAACAGCCGACAATTATTAACATTTACTATATACCAGGGAAGGCCTGATGGAGCAGTAGTTTAACTGCTGCCCAAAAGGTGGACAGTTCAAGATGAGCGAGCACATCAAAGGCACAAGGAAAAATGTGTTCAGGAGACAGAAGGACCCACCTGAACGGGAGACTGCACCAGTATGAGACCAGAAGAACCAAACAGTGACTGGCCACCACCAAAGGCAGCTGTGATGGGAACACAATGTAGAGTCCCTGAAGTGACACAAGAAAAAGAGGTGTGCAGTTCAAGAACTCTACTGAAAGACCAGAACTGATAGTCCAACAACCTGGAGGGTCCCCTGGGAACATGACCCCAGACTTGCTGCTGGCCCTCACCTGAAACCAGTACTGAGGTACTGAGGTCAACTCTTCAGACAAGAATGGACTGGACTCAGGGAATGTGGTGTATATACTTTATGGTTCTATACATTTATAGGAGGCTGTTGTACTGGTTTCTTTCTAGATGGGAAAGAGAGGATGGGGAGTAGGGGACAGGTGTTCATTAAGAGGACACTAGTCTGCCGACGTTTGGGGCAGAGTCAAGGTGGCGGACTAAGCACACGTCTCCTTATATCCCTCTGGAAACCAAGACCTGAACTGATAATCAAACGGAGTCTTCTGGTCACCTAACCATGCCCAGGACACGGCACAGGGCTGTTACTTTCGACTTCATACCACTGACCGAAAAACTTCCTCTCTTTCGCTGACTCCCAGGGCTGGCTAGCCCTGGCTCTCATGGACGGAAGGTAAATGCACCATTTTGACTTTTTTTTTTCCTCTGTCGTGGCTAGTGGACGGACTAGGGTCTTGCCTAGCAGCTACACTCAGACACGCTGCTGCGGGGATAGGCAGGCAAAATTCCCATATTTTCAGAGCCAGGCTTAGGACTCTGTTAATCTAGCCACTTTGAGCCTTTCGTTTTATATCTGCCTCGGTGGGGTCTGTACAGAGTTTAGCAGTCAGTGTGCGGGACGCCATGTTGGATACGGAGATTCTGCTGGGACCTCAGTCTTAGCCTGGGAGCCAGTGCCTGCAAACAGGACAGCGCTTCTCCGACAGAAAAGCAGTAATTTACCCAGTGCCACCTGCTTTGGGGGTCCTGCAACAGAATCAGAGGAATCACTACCTCTCAGGACCTTTAGCCCTTCTGTCTGCTGCCTGTGTGGAGGGCACCATCTTCGATACGGTGGCCGCAGCTGGACCTAATTCTTAGCTTGGGAGCCAGAGCCTGCCCACAGGAGAGCACTTTTCTATCAGAAAAGCAGTCCTCTACGCATTGTCGTCGACCCTGTCAGCAGCCCTGTCAGCAGAAGCCAAAACGGCAGTAGCATTGCTGTATTCTGAACTAGTTTGTATGATCTGGGGTTGGATATAGTGGCACTTACTTTGCCAGTTGAGAAGTTGGCCCTCTATACCTGAAAACCTAACTGACTTGTGAACTGATCAGGTACCTTTTGCTTTACATTTGAAGACAGCCTAGAGAAACATTTGCAATCCATCCCCACAGTACCTCTTCCAGCTCTACATACTCACATGGGTCCTAAAAAGCAACAGACACTTGTGGCATACAAGAAATCAGCCATGACTTCAGAAGGCTCCCAAGCAAAGCAACCAAGGAGTTCTCCAGATCAAGAAACTTTTATGAAAGCATCAGAAAGTGAATACAAAATGATTATATACAGAGCCCTTATAGACCTTATACAAAATGCAGGAGAACACAATGAAAAATTAAGCAAGATGTTCGATCTGATGGAACACCAGTACTCTGAAATCCAACAGATCAAGAAGAAAAATCAAAGACATAGAAACTTCATGCAAAGCCAAGAAAACAGAATGGAACAAATAGAAAAACGAATTTCTGACTTGGTAAACAGAGCTACTGAGGCCAGCATCTATGAGCAGAAATCAGAAAAAAGAAACAAGAAAAATGAAGAAACATTAAGAAGCATGTGGGACTCTATTAAGAGGAACAACCTTCGATTAATTGGAGTCTCTTAATAGGGTAAGACATCTGGTAACACAGAGAGTATTGTTGCTGAACTGCTGAAAGAAAACGTCCCAGAAATCATGAAGGAAGAGAATATAGACATCTCAGATGCATATCGTACACCACCCAATATAGATCTCAAAAGAAAGACTCCAAGACATATTATAATCAAGATCAACAAAATGAAACATAAGCAGCAACTCCTAAAGGCAGCAATACTCAAAGCAAAGGTAATATTCAGAGGGAAACCCTGTAGGCTCTCGTCAGATTTCTCAGCAGAAACCATGCTGGCACGGAGACAGTGGTATGACACATTCAAAGCCTTGAAGGAGAAGAACTTCCATCCAAGAATTATATATCCTGCAAAACTATCTTTCAAATACAAAAATGAAACTAAGACATTCCCAGATAAACAGAAACTCAGAGACTTTGTAAAAACCAAACCAAAACTACAAGAAATATTGAAAGAAGTTCTTGTCTCTGGCTTAGAAGAACAAACCCACTAACTTTATATTTTAGAACAACATACTACTCAAAACTCTACTCAGTTATGGAAGGCTCCAAAGCCAATCACAGCTCAGATAAGGAAAGAAGCAATCCAATGATCATCATGAAAACTATGGTGTCATCATATTACAAAGAGGGATGTACTACAGTTGTTACAGTCCTTCCAGATGGAGAGGAAGATGACAAGACTGGTAGTAATTAAAATTGGGTTTATATATAGTTTATTAAGGGTGATTACAGGGGCAGCTGTAAAGCACAACAAAGATGTATCATACCATTTCAAGAAATGTAACACAGGAGTCCCAATAACCATAAAATCAGCTCTGAAAAAGGTGAAAAATCAACTCACAAAAAAGAACGTCTCAGAACAGACTAGTAAGAACAACAAACATCAACATGAAAATAAACATATCACAATGGGAGCACTGAACACACATCTATCAATAATTACATTGAATGTGAATGGACTGAATGCTCCAGTAAAGAGACATCGAGTGACATCTTGGATTAAAAGACATGACCCATCCATATGTTGTCTACAAGACACTCACTTGAGACCTAAAGACAGGAACAAACTGAAAATTAAAGGTTGGAAGAATATATATCAAGCTGATAATGAACAAAGAAGAGCAGGGGTGGCAATTCTAATCTCAGACAAAATCAATTTTAATGTCAAATCCACCATTGTGGACAAAGATGGACACTATTTATTGCTGAAAGGTTCAGTATACAAGCAAGACTTAACTATATTAAATATTTATGCACCTAATATCAGAGCACCTAAATACGTCGAAGAAACACGAACTACACTCAAAACAGAGTTAGATGACTCCACCATAATAGTGGGAGACTTCAATACTCCACTCTCAATACGAGACAGATCATCTAGAAAAAAGCTCAGTAAAGATACAGAAGACCTCACTGACACAATTAACCAACTAAACCTCATTGATATATACAGAACTTTCCACCCATCAGCAGACAGCTACACCTTCTTCTCCAGTGCACAAGGAACATTCTCCAGAGTTGACCATGTGATAGGCCATAATGCAATGCTCAACAAAATCCATACCACTGAATTACTGCAAAGCATCTTCTCAGATCATAAAGCCATCAAAGTTGAAATCAATAGCAGAAAAAACAGAGATAGAAAGTGGAAGTCTTGGAAACTGAACAACATCTTGCTCAAAAAAACATGGGTTATAGAGGAAATCAAAGATGAACTAAAGAAATTCATGGATTCCAATGAGAACAAAAACACTTCCTACCAGAACCTATGGGATACTGCCAAAGCAGTGCTCAGAGGTCTGTTTATCTCCATAAGTGCACACATCTGGAAGCAAGAAAGAAACCAAATCAAGGAACTAACCCTACAGTTTGAACAAGTAGAAACAGAACAACAGAGGAACCCCTCAGGCACCACAAGAAACGAGATCATAAAGATTAGAGCAGAGTTAAATGAATTAGAGAATAGAAAAACAATTGAAAAAATTGAAAAGACCAAATTGAAAAGATCAACAAAATTGACAAACCACTGGCTAAACTTACTAAAGAAAAGCAGGAAAGGAAACACATAACCCAAATTAGAAATGAGGGGGGGGTTGTCACCAGAGACGCAACAGAAATCAAAAATATTGCAACAGAATACTATGAAAGACTGTACTCTAACAAATTTGAAAACCTAGGGGAAATGGACAAATTCCTTGACTCATACCACCTACCCAAATTATCACAACATGAAGGAGAACAACTTAATAAATCCATCACAAAGGAAGAGATTGAAAAAGTCATCAAAACACTGCCAACCAAAAAAAGTCCGGGTCCAGATGGCTTCACGGCAGAATTCTACCAAGCATTTAGAGAAGAGTTATCTCCAATACTACTGAGGCTATTTCACAGTATAGAAAGGGATGGAGTACTCCCAAACTCATTCTATGAAGCCAGCATAACCCTGATACCTAAGCCAGGGAAAGACCCAACCAAAAAGGAGAACTACAGACCGACATCACTCATGCATCTAGATGCAAAAATCTTCAACAAAATTCTTGGCAATAGAATACAACAACACATCAACAAAATAATCCATCATGACCAAGTGGGATTCATACCAGGGATGCAAGGCTGGTTCAACATGAGAAAAACAATTAATGTGATAAAACACATAAATAACACAAAAGACAAGGATCACCTGATTTTGTCCATTGATACAGAAAACGCATTTGATAAAGTCCAACACCCATTCATGCTAAAAACTCTTAGCAAAATTGGCACAGATGGCAAATTCCTCAACACTATAAGGGCCATTTATACAAAGCCAATTGCCCATGTCATCCTGAATGGAGAGAGACTGAAAGACTTTCCCTTGAGATCAGGAACTAGACAAGGATGCCCACTCTCACCTCTTCACATTGTGCTAGAAGTTTTAGCCAGAGCAATTAGACAAGACCAAGAAATAAAGGGCATCTGCATCGGCAAAGAGGAAGTTAAAATCTCCCTGTTTGCAGATGATATGATTGTATATGCAGAGAATCCCACGGATTCTATAAGTAACTACTCAAACTGACAGAAGAGTTCAGCAAAGTCTCAGGATACAAGATAAACATAAGTAAATCAGTAAGATTCCTTTATAACAACAACGAGACTGTTAAGGAAGAAGTTATCAAATCAATACCATTTACTATAGCCTCCAAGAAGATAAAGTACCTAGGAATTAATCTAACCAGAGACATAACAGACCTTTAGAAAGACAACTACAAGCCCTTACTACAAGAAACTAAGAGAAACTTACATAAATGGGAAAACCTACCCTGCTCATGGATAGGAAGACTTAATTATTGTGAAAATGTCTATTTTACTCAAAGCAATCTATTTATATAATGCAATCCCAATACAAGTTCCAGCAACATTTTTTAATGAGATGGAGAAACAAATCACCAATTTTGTTTGGAAAGGGAAGAAGCGCAGGTTAAGCAAGGTACTACTAAAGAAGAAGAACACACTGCGAGGCCTCTCATTACCCGACTTTAGAATATATTACACTGCCACAGTGGTCAAAACAGCCTGGTACTGGTATAAGAACAGACAGATTGATCAGTGGAACAGAACTGAGACCCCAGAGATGACACCATCTGCCTATGAACAACTGATACTCGACAAAGGCCCTAAGACATTAAACTGGGGTAAAAACAGTATCTTCAACAAATGGTGCTGGCAAAATTGGATATCCATCTGCAAGAAACTGAAACAAGATTCATATCTTACTCCTTATACAAAAACCAACTCCAACTGGATAAGAGACCTAAATATCAAACCTAAAACGATAAAGCTCATCCAAGAAAAGGTAGGAACAACAATGGAAGTTTTAATACACAATGAGGACAGACTCCAAAATCTGTCAAACAAACCACAATCATCAGAAGAGAAAATAGATAAATGGGAACTATTAAGAATCAAACACTTTTGCTCATCCAAAGACTTTATTAATACAATTAAAAGAACACCTACAGAATGGGAAAAAATATTTGGCAACTCTATATCAGACTGACGCCTGATCTCCATAATTTATAAGATACTACAAAATATCAACAAGAAGAAGACAAATCATCCAATTAAGCGATGGGCAAAGGAGATGGACAGACATTTCACTAAAAAAGAGACCCAGGCAGCCAAAAAACACATGCGGACATGTTCGCGATCTTTAGTTATTAAAGAAATTAAAATCAAGATGACAATGAGATACCATCTCACCCCAACAAGGTTGGCCATGATCCAGAAAACCCAAAACAACAAATGCTGGAGAGGCTGTGGAGAAAGTGGAACCCTCCTACACTGTTGGTGGGGTTGCAAAATGGTCCAGCCTCTTTGGAAAGCAATCTGGCGCTTCCTTAAAAAAATGGATGTCGATATACCATTTGACCCAGAAATTCCACTACTTGGAATATATCCTACAGAATCAAGGCCTTTCACACCAACGGACACATGCACCAGAATGTTTATCACAGCACAGTCCACAACAGCAAAAAGATGGAATCAACCCATATGCCCAACAACAGAAGAATGGATAGGTAAACTATGGTATATATACTCAACGGAGCACTACGCAATGATAAAGAACAATGATGACTCCAGGAAACATCTCATGACCTGGTTTCAACTGGAAGACATTATGTTGAGTGAAAGCAGTCAGCGACAAAAGGACTAATATTTTATGAGACCTCTACGATAAGATCTCAAAAACACACTTGTGTATAGAAGAAAAGACTCTCTGACAGCTGCAAGGAAAGGGAGGGAGGGGAGGAGGGTTTAGATTAGATAGTTGCTAGGTATCTGGTTGGGTGAAATCGGTGACAGCACACATTAGAAACAAGAACAATATTAAGTGGACTTAAACATAACATGAGTACTCCTTCCATCTTAACCCAATACTGCAAGGATAGAGTAGCTGGGGCGGGGGGCGGGGGACCATGCTCTAAGGCAAAAGCAAGGCCAATTGGCACAACTAGCGTTTTGCTAAGAGGGTTCTCTGCACCCCACGTTGGTGAGTGGCGTCTCGGGTCTTAAAAGCTGCCAAGCTGCCATCCAAGGGCACAGCAAATGGTCCCAACTCAGCAGGAACGGATGCTCACTGAGGACCAAAATGACATGGGGGAGAGACAACCCAGAAGACAAAGAGACCCACAGCAGTGGGGGCCTACATTTACTTGGGACTGGAACAACCGGATGGTGCCCGGCCACCACCAGTGATAGCCACGATGGAGCTCACTAAGTTGAGTCTCACTGGCAACACAAGAATAAAATGGGTTACACCCTGAGATCCCCACTAAAAGACCTCAATTGATGGTCCAGTGGTTTCGGGGTTCCCCTGGGAGCATAGCCCCTGGCCCTGATGCTGCCCTTGACCATAAATCATAACGAAGGTGCACACTTTGGACAGGAATGTATTGGACTTGGCGATGCAGAGTGACCACACATTCGATGCACTTTATGGTTCTATATATCTATAGGATGTCATCCTGCTGACCTCTGGCTGGAGGAAGGAGAGTGGGTGGAGAGGAGGGAGAAAAGAGACTGTTGGGAGAATGAAACATGTATGGAGTGGAGAGGAACAGTGTGCTGTCACTGGGCCGGGAGAACAGTGGAAGGTGCATATAGGTGGGTGTGTAAATTTATGTGGGAATGTACATTTTCACTCAGTTATATTAAATAAAAAATAAAAAAAAAAGAATCTAAAAAAAAAAAGAAGACACTAGCAGCAAAGAGTGAAATGGAGAAGTATGTTGTCACCAGGTGAGGACAGCAGGTGGAGTTGCAGATACGCAGGCATGCAGAACTGATTTGGACTGTACACTTTCACTTATCATCATCATCATCATCATCAAAGGTCGGCACTTCAAATCTAGCTGCTCCTTGAGAACTCTATGGGACATTTCTACTGTGTCCTATAGTGTCACTATGAGTTGGAATCCACTTATGGCAATAGGTATGCACCAGGAGCCACTGTTCTACGACTTTACACGTATTTCTTACTGCCTTTGACTGTAATATGTGTCAAAACAGACCAAAAACAAACATATATAACCATACTCGAAGGAAAAAAAAACTTAGAGGAAAGAAACAATATAGAAAATGTAACAAAAGTCAGAAGCATCGTCACCAAAGAGAAAAGAATTCAAATGAATGCTCAAAACAAAAACTACTGAATCAACTGCCACTGAAGTCAATTCTCATTCACAGCGACCGTACAGCACAGAGTAGAATCACCTCATAGCGCTTCCAAGGAGTGCCTTGTAGGTTAGCAATGGAACACTTAACCACTACGCCACCATACAAAAAACCCTAACGAAATCCACTGGTGTCAATTCCCATGCACAGTGACACTACAGGACACAGTCATCTGCGCAATAGAGTTTCCAAGGAGCGCCCAGTGGATTCAAACTGCCACCAGAGTTTCCCTCAAAAAAACCCCACTGCTGTTGAGTCAGGCCTAGCTCACAGCACTGCTACAGACAGAGTAGAATACCTCACAGAGTTTCCAAGGAGCACCTGGCAGATCTGAACTGCTGACCTTGTGGTTAGCAGCTGTAGCACTTAACCATTACGCCACCAGAGTTTCCTTCTGCCATACATGAGGCCTCAAATCTGACTAACAAAAGTTCCTGATAGAGCAAATGAAGAAAACAGCACTTGGCATTCAATGCTGCTCTCTGTTTAGCATACTGCTCATCAAATACTACAACACTACCTTAAAAAACTCTTCAAGCCTACAGAACCTAAAAACATTATCTTCTCTGAAGCTAATCTGGCACACAACTCCGTAATGCCAAAAGTGAAGAAGGGGATTATAGTATCATAAGTTCTACAAAATCCAAGGAAAACACAAGACAAACCTAATTATACACATGTAAGAGCACTTTGTAAGCACAAGTGTTGCACGGTAGCTTATCTGTGCCCAACACTGGTCTAAGATCTCAAAATATCCAGCTTCAGATATTTCAGGCTTCTCAAAGGTGACTTGACATAAGAATTACTGAATCAAGTCCAAGCCTTCATTCCCTTATTTAGAGTCAGTTCTCATCCTGTCTTTTCAATCTAAAATGTTCTTGGTTTGTGAAACGGAAACTAAAAGGATTTAAGAAACACTTAAACCCACTGACCAGTAAGAACATCAGACACCACGAGGGAAAGCAGACATTACACATCTCCTGAGGTCACACACAGGAAGCACACAGCATCATCTAAAAAGTATATTGCCAAAAGAACTGAACTTTCCATCAAAGATACATCTACTAGTCCCATCCTACCTGGAGGAGCAAAGGAAATGAAGAGAATCAGACATAAAGGAAAGGTTAGTCCAAAGGCCTAATGGACTACAACCATTACAGCCTCGACCAGCCCGAGCCCAGAACAACTAGACCGTGTCCAGCTACTACCACTGGCTGCTCTGACAGAGACTGTAACAGTTGGTCAAGGACACAGTGGGAGAAAAATGCAGCAAAAAATTCAAATTAACAAAAAGAAAAGAAAAAAGACTGGACATACTGGTCTGTCAGAGTTGGGAGGCAGCCCTGGGCCTGTGGCCCCTGCATATCTTTTTAACTCAGAACTGATGCCACTCCCAGAGTTCATACTCAGTCAGAGATCAGACAGGTTTATTAAAACAAATACAAGTACGAGACCAAGTGGGCAACACTTGCCCAAAAGCAAAGACGAGAAGGCAGAATAGAAGCCAGGGGTAGAGAAGGGGAGAATACTGGCACACTGCAGGAACAGCAACCAAAGTCACAAAACAATCTGTGTATGAATTGCTGAATGAGAAGCAAATTTGTTCTGTCAACTTTCACCTAAAGCACAATTTAAAAAGAAAAATCTTCATCTAATCAAACTCTTGGATATAATATTTACAAGACTTACAGGGCACAGAAAAACCTGCTGGCGATTCCAACTCATGGCAACCCAAAAGGACAGGGCAGAACTGCCCCACCGGGTTTCCAACCTGGGATCTCTCTGGAAGACTCCTGCATCCACCCCCCACAGCGCAGCGAGGGGGCTCCCACTGCTGACCTTACAACTGGCAGCCGAGCGCTTTAACTACTGTGTCAAAGGGGCTCTTTTAAAGAAACATAATGGTACAAAAAACAAAAAACTGACAGGATACCTCTGGAGGAAGGAATCCATTCTTTATTTTGCACACAAGTAAACAGAGAAGAATCAAGTATTTATCCCACTTTTGCAAAATAATCAAATAGTCAAAAAGGTAAAGTTTTGGTTTGGGGAAGTAGTCTGGCTAATGAATGGAGAGAGATGGAATACTGTTCTCGGGCAATCTCTAATGGTTATCAGTAGCTGATCACATCACAAAAAGACAAATACTTAGATACTATGTCTCCAGCTGGAAACACATGACAATCATCTCTTTCGGTGTTCGTGTCCCTTCTCTCCCCACAGGAAACATGAATTCGATCAAGCCTAGATCGAACCACCAATTAACAGAAACAAAGGGGACACTGAACAGGTTAATCTAGGTCATTATCATGCAGTCAGCAAAATACAAACTGCTGGAAATGGCAAACACCACCTTTTCTACAATCAAGAAAGACAAACATTTAAAAGAATTAAAGAAACATTTTAGACAAATGCAATGTATAAGCCTTGTCTGCATCCTGACTGGAACAAATTAAAATTACAAAATGACATTTGAGACAAACCAAGTAGTCTGAATATGGACTGGATATTAGATACACTAAGAAATTATTTTCTTAGGTATATAACGGCATTGTGTCAATGTTAAAAGAAAAACAAAACAGGTTTCATATGTTAAAGATACTGAAGTATTTATAGATAAAATAATGTCCATGACTTGCTTTAAGACAGACCAGGGGAAAAAAAAAGGGAGAGACAGATGAAGCAAGATTGGGAACATGCTGTCAACTGGAAACTGGTGTTAAGTACACGAGAGTCTTTAAAGGACACCCGCAAACTCGTGACACTGTTCCCACTGGCTAGGTTAGAAGAGGCAATGGGGTTTCTGGCTGGAGCCCTGAGCTGGCAGAGAAGAAATTCGACACTCAAGTCTGCAGGCTCCGAGGAAGCCCACATCAATCCACATGGAGTGACAAACAGAGAAACCCTGAGACGACGTCAATGAGAGGGAGAGAAAGGGGGAGACATGGAAGGACGTTAGATTACGTGACTGATGGAAGAATCGACGGGCAGGCTGATGGTGAGCTGGTAGGTGGACAGACGATGGACAGGCAGACAGACAGATATTCACGGTCACCCGCAGCTGCTCCAGCTTCCCCAGGGGCTCATTCCAGCTACCATCTGCCTGTGACCACACTAAGGCCCCACATGGAACCACTCCAGCTGGGGCCTTTGTGAATCCCTGTCGCACAGACATTGGGAGTGACAATAAAATACCTGCTGCTGCTTTCAGCCACGCCACTGTGGGGTGGTCTGCAGCAGCAGACATGAGGACAATTAGGCTAGTCTCTCTCCTTATACATATCCTGAAAAATCTCCACAATAAAAGGCTTTCACAGTTCAAGAAAGTATCAGGAACACATACCATTTCTGAGTATTTCCACATGCTAGACACTGTGCTCTATGCAGTAATTCAATCCTTACAGAAGCAGCCCTCGAGATTATTCCTACCATCTTACAGATAAAGTATATTATCATTACTGCGTTAGAGACAAGGCCCTTGGGGGACACAGTGGCTAAGAGTTTGTATGCTCACCAAAATGTGAGCAGTTTAAAGCCACTCACCACTCCCAGAAAAAACATAGGGTATTTCTACTCTGATCTATGGGGCAATCTGCATCAGAATTAACTCGACAGCAAGAGGGTCTGGCATTCTAAGTGCTTTGAAAGCAGAAATTTTTCTCTCTTTATGTTCTTCACACTGTGTACCACAGTGGTATGTACACATACTACAAACTCATCAGCAACAGATTTTTTTTTAAATATGCTCATCATGTTTCCTTGAATAAATATAACAAAGTTAAATACTAAATAACATTATTTTACTGTAGAAGTAAACAAGACATTAAAGCAATCTGGATGGCTGAGTATCTATGTTTAAAGATTACACCTGTAGGAATGCAATCCGCACACACACAGATGACCGTGAATACAGTAGCTGAACAAGAAATTGCCAAATAATCAAAAGGAAAAGCAACAGCAAGAGATGGAAAGAGGGGGAGAGCTCTGTCCCCTCCTGATCCTGCTCCTGCCCACAGTGGTCTCCAATCACTTGTATGTCCTGCATTCACAAGGTCTGTGCCCCAGCTCCCCCCAGGCCCACTGTCCCACGGCATGTTCCTCTACCGTCCACCGCTCTTCCTAAAAGCTGCTAATGAGCATATGCACTCATTTCAGTGCCTTCAGCCTAGGCCAAAAGCTGGTGCAAATGCTGTTTCTGAAAATTTCTTTATTAAATTTCTACTCCACAACCTGAACAGTCTCCTGAAATACTTGTGCTTAGCTAGACACTGGTGGCCTCTACTCTGCCATCCTCTCAATTCAATAACCAGGACAGCTTTCAACTTCTCTGGCTGCCACTTTATTATCTGTCACGACATTTGTGGCCTCAGGCAGATTAGGGCACTGGGTTAAAGTATGGCACTCATATTTAACCTATATACAGACCAGTTAGCATTACCCTGAGCCAGCTCTAGACACTCAAATCCCCAAGCTGGTCAGCCAACCAAAAATGCAAGGTATTGTTGGCAAGATGAGATAAACTGAGTATGGATACCTAAGCCCAGAATCACTACCAAGAAAATCACCTGAAATGACTACCCTATTGTTAAAAAACTGCTTTCTTAAGCACCAGCTTAATTCCGTTTTCTATGCTTCAAGTAAACCTCCCTGGTACCAAAAAGAGACCGAGAAGGAAAAGACTACAAGGTATTCACCACCCCTCACTTTCAAGGTATTCAGTTTAGATTAGGGGCACACAAGTGCATTCTCTGAGAATATACCTTTCCCTGGACGCTTCATCTGGGATACCAAGGCAGATTTCTCGGTCAAATCTCCCCGCGCGTCTCAGAGCAGGGTCTAGTGAGTCCGGTCGGTTAGTAGCTCCAATGACTAGGATCCGAGCTGTAGCAGCCGTGTCGTTCAGATCTAGTACGAGCCAGACACAGAACAAGTGGTGAACAAGACACCTGGCATTCGGGACAGTAATGCTCATCACACCACTGCCAAAATGCCTGGAGAGAAAGTAACACACATTCTGGCAGCAACATATCAATGCATGCGCGTATGCAACATTACCAAAAGTCTAATAAGGTCACATATGGGGGGAAGATAAATAAAATAAAACTTTTATTCTCAAGCAGCTCGTAACCACTGGGGATACATTAAGTGTACATATAGAAAACTGAGCCCAAAACAAATTGTGTAACATGTGACACTAGGTGTAAACAAAGCCCTGCTGCAGCACACAGGAAGATACTAGAAATCCTGAGTGAGGAATCAGGGAAGGCTATGTGGAGGAGGTGATATCTCAGAAAGGCCTTGAAGGGTAAGTAGCATGTCAACGAGCAGAGAGGCAGGCAGGTAAAATCCCACGTAGAAGAAACTGTGCAAAGGAGAGAACAGAAGAACGAACACGCAGGGTACATCCAGGCAAGGCAAGCACCCCCAGCAAAGGAATGATGGGGAAGGCACAGAAATGTATTCTCAGAGGAGGCGAACGGCATTAACTCAGGATGGTGGTGGGAAACAAGCACACTCATCTGCTCTGACTCACCTGGCGATTAAGATTTTGGGGAAAGACAGAATGGAGAGACAGAAGTTTATCTCTTATATGTATTGTTTCTTTCAAATGAATCAGGACTGAGCAGCAAGGAGTTCACGGTGACACCTGCTCACGGATAAAAGTGGTAGTATGAGGTCAGACCACTTCGAGGTCTGTCCTGAAGTGCAGGGCTGTCAGTGAATGGTTAATATCCACACTTACTAGGAAGACCAGTTAATATCAGTGTGATTCAAAATTACGCACTAAGACCAAACATGAAGGAATTGAAAGTTGGTACCAACTTGTGTAGACTAAAATTGATCCAACATGCAGTTAATAATTACTAGTAATTAGAATGCAAAGGTTAGAAACAAAGAAGGACTGGTAATCGGAAAATATGACCTTAGTGACAAAAACAATATTGGACATAGTATGTTAGAATTTTGCAAGTTCAATGACTTCTTCACTGCAAATATCTTTTTTCAGTAAGACAAAATTATAAATTATACACACCCTCACCAGACGGAACACAGGAATCAAAGCAACTGCATCTGTGAAAAAGACACTGCAGAAGCTCGCATCACCAGTCAGAACAAGGCCAGGGCCGACAGTGAAACAAAATCATTAACTGCTAACATGCAAGTTCAAGATGAAACTAAAGAAAATTAGAGCAAATCCTCAAGAGCCAAAATATGGCGGTAATTGAGTATAACCCACACAAATTTAGAGGCCATCTCAGAAACAGATCTGACACACTGAAAATTAATGACCAAAGATCAGATGAATTATGGAATAATTATTGAGCACATTATGTGTGAAAAAAGCACAGCAAAAGGTCATTAAAAAAAGACAGTAAAGGAAAAAAAGAGCAAATGGGTGTCAGAAGAGATTCTGAAACTTGTTCTTGAAGGCTCAGTAGCAGAAGCAAACGGAAGAAATGGTGAAGCCAAAGAGCTGAAAGGCTTTCAAGAGGCAGCTCTGGAAAACGACAAGTCAACCATTATAGTGAAATATGAAAAGACCTGAAATCAGAAAGCAAACAGTATACTGCTTTAGGCAAATCTGCTGCAACAGACCTCCTTACCATGTCAAAAAGCAGAGATGTCACTATCATGCATTTGACCCAAGCTGTGTATTTTCAACTGCCTCATATGTGTGGGAAAGGTGGACAATGAATCAGGAAGACCAAAGAACTGATGCCTTTGAGTCATGGTGCTGATGAAGAATATTGAATACACATGTTTTTGCCAAAATAACAAACCAATTTGTCTTGAAATAAGTATAGCCAGAATGCTCCACAGATGCAAGGGTGGTGAGACGTCAACTCACATAGTTTGGACACATTATCAGGAGGGACCGGGCTCTAGAGGAGGACATTATGTTTGATGAACTAGAAGGTCAGCGGAAAAGAGAAACAGCCTTAACAAGATGGGCTGGCACAGTGGCTGCAGCAATGGGCTGAAGCATGGAAACGATGGTAAGGATGGTGAGGACACCACAGGACCAGGCAGTGCTTCCTTCTGTCCCGCAGAGGGTCACCATGAGCCAGAACTCACTGACAGCATGTAACAACAACTGCATATTAGTTAGCTACTCTAATAGCCAAGCTGCGAGAACTTTACGGCATACTCTTCAGCTAACCGGATGTGAAAGTTTTTCTGATAATGTTTGTGTGCTGCAAAAGTAATTCTAATAATAATTCTGAACACACTGTCAGTAAAGAAGCAGAGCTGTGGTAGAGCAGTGGTTAAGAGCTCAGCTGCTAACCAAAAAGGAAGGTCAATGGTTCAAAACAGCAGGCAGTCCTTGGAAACTCTGTGGGCAAGTTCTCCTCTGTCCTACAGGGTTACTATGAATTGTATCAACTCAAAGGCAACAGGTCTGGGCCTTTTAGGGGGTGGTGGTGGTTTCAGAGGTACATCAAAAATGTTCTATCCTACATCTGACAACAAAGGATCGCTAGAGAAATACGGTAACTCTAGAATATAGGTCTTAAAGACAAGCACCTCACAAATGATAATTAAACAGCAAAATAAGTCACTTAAACACATAACATGTACTATGTCAAATTTTAGTGTGTACACAAAACACATGCTGTTTCAAAGGGGACAGGGTCTAGTTTCAAGGTTTCAGTTGTGCTGAGTTCTCCCCCTAAAATTTTTATTTAGAAACTATTATACAAATTAAAACACATTACAGACAGGAAGGAAATAACTGCAGCATATTTAACATAATTTTCTTCCATAATATTTAAAAATTTCAAATCAATTTTTGAGACAACTCAACAGAATAGGTAAAAGACGAGAAAAGTCAATGCAGAGGTGATACAAACAGCCAGGAAAAATATGCCAAGATGTTCAACCTCAACAGTAATCAGGGAAATGATGTAAACTAAAATAAATCGAGATACTATTTTCACTCATCAGATTCCAAGAATTAAAACAACTGATAATGTTCAATGTCGTCAAGGATCTGAAAACAGGGAGCTTCTCACACTATCAGCAGAAATGTAAATGACACAGTCTTTTAAAAAGATAATTTCCCAGTTCCTATGAAAATGTTAAATGCATACTCTTCAGTCATCAATTCAATTTTTAGTATTTATCTGAGAGAACTGTATGTACATGAAAAGTTCCATTTATGGATGTCCTCCACAGCTTGTAACACACACAAAAAAACTGAAAATAACTCAAGCAGCCAACAAAGCAGGGATCCTCATATGCCACATGGTAAAAATGTCTTACAGAACACCAAGCCAACAGTTAAAAAGCAGTAAAACAAAACACACGCAGATGGCCAACACGCCCGAGACAGACAGTTAAGGTACAACCCCAAGTTACAGAACGATCTCTGGGGCAATCCCAGGGGAGCAAAATGTAAAGTGACGTGTTGGTTTATGTAAATACATAAAAAAAAACCTGTAAGATAAAGCTCAAAAGAGGTAATAACCTATGGCAGGAAAAACTTCTGTTTTACACTATTTGAGTTTTATTCCATTTGAATGTTTTATAGTATTTCATGTGTTATTTACTTATCTTACTAATTATCTTAAAAGCAATTCATTATTTTCAACTGACCGTCCATGCAGGTAAGGAGCTGGGCCACAATTCTGCGTTCCATATCTTTGGAAGCAACTTCTCTTTTAGGGGTAATAGCATCAATTTCATCAATAAAAAGGATGCACGGTGCATTCGACTAGAAATAAAAATATCAAAAGACAATCATAAATACATTCTCTATACTGCAGTATAGTTAGGTATATAAACCAAAACCAAACTCACTGTCATCAAGTCAATTCCAACTCATAGCGACCCGACAGTACAGGGTTACTTCCCATAAGGTTTCCAGTGCTGTAATCTTTACACAGCAGCCAGCCACATCTTTCTTACGTGGAGCAGCTGAGGAATTTGAGCCACCGGCTCTCAATTAGCATCCAAGTACTTAACCACTGCACCACCGGGGATCTTCAGTTTAAGTATATACCTCTTTTACAATCTTAGAGGTTAACAATCAGTTATCAAAAGAATTACAGTAAGAACAGTATTTAAAGAAGGTAGTTCATGTGTATTTCTTCTGTTTTATCCCAGTACCAAGATGCTTAAAAGAAGGCAGCCACAGACTACATGCAGGCTGACACACTTAGTTTTTTTTGGGTTTTGTGATGATAAATCTACTGAAATTCTGTAAATTACACATATTTGCTATGTTATGTCATTCTAGAAGACTATAAACTTTAAACTAGAAAACCCATGCTTACTACACATTGTCACATGAGTGTTTCTGCCAGTGTAAGAACATCTAAGCTTTTCTGTAGAATCTGCTATGAAAGGAATTTAGGCAGCACCTGAGCTCATCTTAGAGACTACACTGGATAAAGAGGAATGGGAGCCCGCTGGTACACCAGTGTGGTTGCCAGTACCCAGTCTTTTGGTAGAAACAAATCAGGCACGGTTCAGGAAGACAACAATAACGTATAAAGATGAGTTAAAATGAAGGTTTTAAAGCAAAAACATGCAGATTCACACTCTAAAGCACACTTCCTTCTCAGTTCCTTAGCAGGGGGGATGACTGCTCAGATTCAGACTGTAGTCTGCCTAAGATGTGGCAAAACCACTTCAAGAGAAAGCCATCTGGGCCATCACCACCAGCCGCCTCTTTCCCTGATCCTCATGACAGTGTGCAAAGGAGCAGCTATGACTGCTGAGGGCATTATCCAGCAACAGAGGAGTAAGGCTACAGAGGCAAAATTCTCCAGAGAATGGGTGTGTTCGACAAAAGCCAATAAAACCAACCCCATTGCCATCAAGCCAGCTCTAGCTCAAAGCAACCCTGCAGAACAGAGCAGAACTGCCCTACAGAGTTTGCAAGGAGCACCTGGTGGATCTGAACTGCTGACCTTTTGGTTAGCAGCCATTTAACTCTTAACCACTACATCAGCAGTGTTTCCATGCAGAAAACCAAGAGGTGAAAAGAATAAATTAGAGTCATCAGGATTTAGCCTGAAAAAAGCATGGTTTTCAACAAAGTCGATGTGATTTGACCACTTTGTTCTCTGACCCTCCCACTGAACTGTGTAATGGGGGCCCAACAGGCGGTATAGACCATATACTTACTACCCATCTACTGTCAGGCACTGCACTAGTTAACACAAGGATATCCAAACACAGAACTAACCACCTGAAGGCTCCACTTGTCTCTTCATCTAGAGTCATCACTGTGTTTACCAAACACACAAATTTGACTACCTGCCTCTGGCTGCGTAGGCCAACTGCACAATTAAAACATACTGTGCAGAACAGGAACCACCTCAAGGCATTTAACTTGCTTGCACAGCGCCCGTCCTACCCACAAGGCACTATCCATGCCTACATTCTTGCTCCTTCATAAAACATTGTCTCAGTTCCTCCTGAGATACCGTTTCTTTTCTGACCTCATGTCAGCATTTCCACTTGCATCGGCTGTGCTCATCAGCCTCCACCTACTTGGGGTGCAAAGAATGGCCCATCAAACTGATCTGTTGCCATTGTTTACCCATCAGCCACAATGAGGAAGTGTGTACCACGTAACAGCTGTGCGCTAAGCGCTGCCCTGAAACTTTTAAAAGACTCCTCTCGGTGAATCCTTTCAGCAACCCCAGGAGATCTTGGTTTTGTTACTACCCAGGTTACCAGTAAGGGACTGAGTTAGGAGTGGGTGTAGCACGAAAAAGGTAAGTTTGGCCCACGGAGCAGAAAACACCTCGAACACCATCTTGTTTGTAGAAAAAGAGGCTGTTTATTAGCTAGCGGTGCAACGCACCTTGTTCCACTATTAGACACTATTGATACATTTTTAAAGAAAGCAGACAAAGGAATCTCCATATATTCTCTTAATTGGCAGTTACAAGGACACAGATTTTCACGCTGTGAGGCACTAGATAAGCAGTTAGTATTAAGTTACACGGGAAGAAGCTACCTCCTCCTTAGAAACTTGGCTTATCAAGGATTTCTATGGGCAGCGGAGGAAGGGGCATCCTTGGCTGGCACCGCAGAGGCATCTGGACTTCAACCTTCTCCTTAGAAACAGAGCTTATCTCAGGATCTCTATGGGGGGGAGGAGGGAAGCTGGTACCCGATGCCCCAACCCTAATTTAGCCATCAGGCAGAAAGCTGGCATTGATTCGAATAGGGTTTGGGAAGTTCCTCACAAAGTAAACCGGAGCCTTCTTATCTAAACAGTATAACAAAGGTTATTTCCTCAGGTGAATTCACCTTTCAAGGAGGGAAGTAGAGAAGCCTGAGTGTGGGTGCAGAGGTCACATTTAGCAGGCCAGATCCATCTTTTTCAGGGGTTTGATGTCATACATTCCAGCCATTTTCAGCTGTTTACACTCACTCATTTACAGGCTCACAAGCTTTTCTTCCTCTCTCAGGTGACTCTCCTGTCCAACATCACACAAAGAGTACATGGTGACAAGGGATGTGAAGCCAGCTTCTGATGTGAAAGCACAGACATTCAACCGCCAGGCTGTCCTGGTGGCCTAGTAGTTAAGCGCTACAGCTGCTAACCAAAATGTCAGAAGTTCAAATCCTCCACGCGCTCCTTGGAAACTCTACGGGGCAGTTCTACTCTGTCCTATACGGTCACTGTCATAGACTGAATTGTGTCACCTGCAAAATGTGTGTAGCCATATAGCTGGGCCATGATTCCCAATATTTTGTGACTGTCCTCCATTTTGTGATGTTCCTGTGCTGTATGCTGAAGGATTAGGGTGGGACTGTAAATCCCTTCATGGGATCACCTCACTGCTCCACTGCAAAGGGAGTTTCCCTGGAGTATGGCTTGCCCTACCCTTAACTTTCGTCCTACAAGAGATAAAAGGAAAGGGAAGCAGGCAGAGAACTGGGAACCTCACACTACCAAGAAAGCAGAACTGGGAGAAGGACGAATCCCTGAGACCTGACGTTCCTGCACCAAGAAGCTCCCTGGACAAAGACTGATGCAATACCGGACATCCCTCCAGAGCCGACCACGGGGAAAGCCTTCCCTTGGAGTGGACATCCTGAATTTGGACTTGTAGCCTATCAAACTGTGTCAGAATAAACCTCCCTTTGTTAAAGTCATCCACTCTGTGCATTTCTGTTAGGGCAGCCCTAGCTGACTAACACAGTCGCTATGAGTCAGAATTAACTCAGCGGCAGTGGGTTTGGCTTTCTGGCTTCTGTACAGCATCTTCCTGGGAAGTTCTTCTGCTTCTGGATTTAGTAACATAAACCGGCATCAGGATAAATTCCAACCTTGAATTTATCTGGTTACAGGATTCTCTTTTCACAGCTTCAGCTGTGACCAATAAGCGTTTGTCTTGGCATTTCCACAGTTACATTTCCAGTGCAATTATCAAATGGTAAAAAGTGTGCATGTTGCTTGTTAACTATTTTGTCAAACCTAAATTAGGAAAGGGAAAGTGAACAAAAATATCATAGACAATCTACTTTTATCATGATCGCTAGCTTCCACAGTCCAGAAATTCTCACCAACATCTGATTTCATATTAAACAGATTATCTGATCCAACAATCTATATTATTAAATCTACTTTCAATATTTAACCACAGTGGGTAGCAAATTTCCATCCTGGCAAATGAATGGCCAATGAATCAGGGTGTCAGAGAGACTAGGTTCACTAACATAACCTCAGGGCAGCTGACACATGACATGCAGGTCATTAGTGGACTCACCACCGCCTGTTCAAAGAGTTCCCGCAGCTTCCGTTCAGACTCTCCCGACACCCCAGACACAACCTCAGTCGCAGCGACTTTCAGAAGTGGCAGATCCAGTTCCTAGCCACAAATGCATAAAATAAGGATTAAATTTGCACATTTTCTTTACCCAGCACCCCCATCAAAATGGCATTTTTTAGTAAGACTCATTTTCTGAGGAGCTTTATCTTTCCGTGTGGATCCCATGAAAACCATGTAACAATCACTGAGTTTTAATTTGACATCTTAATCAGGCCCTTTACAGATGTTGCTACAGAACTTCAGCGTCATCTCTCCTAAGTAGGGCCCTGACTCTCAAGATGCACGTATTCCGGGTGACCGAGCCAGACCTCACCTGTTCACTAACCCGCTAGATGGGCAACACAGCACTTGTGACCCAGCTGTCCCCATCCAGCCTGCTGACGTTTCTCCAGCCTGACTTAGAGAGCAGCCAGTGCCTAGACGGAGAAAGTCGGCCCTGTGAGACCACGAGGAGAGGCCACTCCAGGCCCACCGGGACAAAACCCAACCGGGCAGGCTACCACTTACCCTTTCAGCTCACCACTTTGAAATTTCACATCCTCACCTGGATCTTCCTTGTCTCCCAGATCTAACAGGGTGTCTCCACCACACAGCACAGAGCACCCTGCACTTTCCTGCCTTCCACTTACTGTAACTCTGTGCAGTATGTATCTGTATGATACCTAGACAGAGAACCCCTTAAAGATAAGAACTGGGTTCGCTGGGACTTACCAATATTATCCCAAGGTTTGACATGTAGCAGACAATAAAGATTTGCTCAATAAATGAGGCAAAATTGTCAAGTGAATCCTTTCCTTCAGACAGCACTGGTCTATTAGTGACTGGAACAGTATGCTACTTCTTCTAATTGAAATCACCTGGATATTTTGCATTTCACTCTCCAATTCCTGAAGAATCTCGCAGGCTTAAGTAAGGTGACTCACTTTATCTTCTGCCAAGTAACTACCTATTATCACCAGTTTTGAAAAAAAGGCTATTCCAACACTAAAAAGTGTAACAACATACCTCTCAATTTGAATAAATTTATCTCTATAAAAAATACAATCTTTAGTCTGCATATTTTACTGTTCTTGAGACACTACCTTAAAGGGAAATCACTGTTAAGAGAAGTAACTAAAAAATAAACTACACATTGAAAAAAAGGGCAGGAGGCATTTTTATAGCTACACTATCTTACTTCCTGCCTAATCCTTGCCACACACATTATAGTATTTTCTAAAAACATATCATATGAAAGAGGTCACATGAAAGGGGGTCAGTTCTTCATGGCCATATTCTTCCCCCAAGGGACACCAGGCCTAGTTGATGTCGATGAAATAGAAAAAACAACAAACACTAACAACAAAAAGAACCAAAGCAGGCAGCTGTCAGCAGGCCTCACCCCAGCAATTGCATGTGCCAGGAGCGTCTTCCCACAGCCCGGCGGCCCATGCAGGAGGACGCCTCGCGGGGGTACAACGCCCAGGTGCTGGTAGACCTCTGGGTGACGCATGTGTATGAGCATCTTGCAGACTTCCTGGCAGGGAAGAAGCAGAAAAATGCCATTCACACGGTCCAAGACCCATAATCCAACGGCATGACACGTGATGGTCTCTGAAGCAGTGAAAGGCCTGGTCTGAATGTTAGTTCTGGTCCCAGGTGCATGACTTCAGGGAAGTCACTAGACCTTTCTAAGCTCCTGTGTCATAAGCTATAATAACTAGTTAACATGCTTGGCTGCTAACAGCTGGGTTGCAGGTTCAGTGCACTCAAAGTAACTCAGAGCAAAAGCCTGGTGACCTACTTTTGAAAACAAGCCACAGAAAACCCTACAGAGACAGCTCTAGTCTGACATACACGGGTCACCGTGAGTCAGAGACAAATCAACGGCAACTATTATCATTGGTTTGTTTCTAAACAATGTATCTTGTGCATGTAACAATAAGTAGCTAGTATGGTAACTGGAAGACAGCAGACATTAGAAAGAACAGCAAGCACCACTCTGGTACTATTACTGTATTACTGATAAATCATGTATCTTAGCACACTCTCCTTAAAATGGTGAGAAAGGTAAAGACAGTATACTTCCTTTAAGGCCTCCCAGGACATGAGTCACGTCTGCCCTTCTCACTTTCCCAGGCTCCTTTTCTCTACCCAGCTCACTTTAAAAACCAACAGGGAAACTCTGTTCAGATAACAGATGAGCAATGTACCCACCCGAGACAGAATTCTGCAGAGACAGAATTCTGCATCCGAACTCACCTTTAGTGTCTCATCATTGCCCCCAACGTCCTCAAATGTCACACTGGAGAGCTGCACTTCTGGCCCCCCAGCCTTAGCTGCCAAGCAGAAATGGAGTGAAGTGAGACCAGTAACAATTCATAACTACATCTGCTAATCTTTGGGAAACTGAAGGTCTAGTAGACGCTGAAATGTTTTCAAACAAGTCTCTGCATAGACCAAGCCCCTCCAAGCAAAACAACAACAGAGATTCCTTCTCTAACAACAGACTGCCTAGAAAATAAGCATCTCACCTTCCTTCTGCAACACAGTTTCTATTTCTTCATCTGCTTCCTGAAGATGTTCTTTCTTCCTTTTGTTTCCTTTAGTCTTTAGCCTGCCTTTCTGTTTTTTATCACTTTCCAGAAGAGAAGCTTCTTTGGAGTCCTAGAGGAAAAAATTTACACACACTTATATTTTTTAGATAAGCATTATACAGAAATTCATCCCTACCCCAGCCCTTTCACCTCTGTTAAAAACCAAAACCAAAGCTGCTGCAGCAGTCAGTTCTGACTCATAGAGACCCTATAGGACAGGGCAGAACTTCCCTATCGGGTCTCCAAGGAGCTGCAGGTGGATCCACTGTCAAACTTTCAGTGAGGAGTTGGGGTCTTAATCACCACGCCACTAGAGCTACTCCCCCTCTGTCAGCCTACTCCCTCCTCTCTGCTCACGGCTGGCCTGTGCTCAGAATGCCTTTCTTTCAGTACTCACAGGGCTCACTTTAAACACTAACATCTGAAAAACCTTTAAGGCCTCCTCTTCCTCACACTCCCAGGATGCTGCCCTGGACAAGAGTGATGTGTCTGCCTGTCTAGACCCCTCACTAAATTGCACCCTCCTTGAGTCGAGATACCAGCATTCAAGTTTCATTGCTCATCGGGGCTTCTTTAGTGTTGGTGCTCATTTGATGTCTGATAGATCACTGAATTAAACAAGGCCATGTGGCTGCTGAAGTGTCACCTTGCTGACAGTCATAAAACACCACAATTCAACAGAAGAGTCATACACATTTCCTGACCATAACAACTCTAACGACGTTTTCTACAAATGGATGACTAAAGCAAAGTGATCTGGAAAAGGCGCACTAATATAAATCAAACGGTGACAGTCTTGCCAAGTCTAAGGGCGTGGTCCTTGGAAAACACCTGGAGCAGTGCCGTCCAACAGAAACACAGCGCCAGCCAGACCTGCAACTCTGTATGTTCTAGCAGCCACGTGTCAAACAGGAAGAAGGGCAATTAACTTTCATAATGTAATTATGAAGGTACTATTATTTCAACATATAGTCAAAGTGAAGAACTATTAATAAGCTAGTTTATATTCCTTTTATACAGTTAAGTCTTCAAATTCCAGTGTGTACTTTACACTTACAGCACTGAATTTTGTGGCAATTACTTGGTACATATCTAGAGTCATCAAATTTCCAGCTGACAGATTCACGTACTCAAGTTGTTCCCAACATACCTAGAAGTTTTCCAGTAACTGAAGTGACAATCAATTTTTAACATTTACATTAAATGAAAGGAAAATTCAGCTCCTTAGTTACACTGGTCACATTTCAAGTGCTCCATCACCATGCCTGTCCTGCACCTACCACAGTGAACAGCAAGCCTACAGCACACCTGCCTCCTATTTCATGAGAAAGGTTGCCTTAAATCCCTTCTCATCCTACCAGCAGTAAAAAGAGTCACTTAAGAATGCATACACTTTCACTTCATCATCATCATGATAATAATAAAAAAAGAATTCAGCCCAGAAAAGGCCACATACACAAAAGACTACATCAGCATCACACCAGAAGAATTAGATGGTGCCTGGCCACCACCAATGCCTTCCCTGACAAGGGATACAACAGAGAATCTCTGATGGAGCAGCAGAAAAGTGGGCCGCAGAACTCGAGCTTCTGTCAAAAGACCGGACTCGGTGGTCTGACAGACTGGAGAATCCCCAGCACACATGCCCCACCCCACCCCCAGACTCTCCCTTAGCCCAGGACCAAAACCAACCTGGAAGTCATCTCCTTCAACAAAGACTGAACTGGTACATAAGACATAAAGCAACACTGGTGAAGAGCACGCGTCTCACTTCAGGAGACACAGGAGACTGGGCAGCTCTTCTCCAGAGGTGAGACGACAGGGCACGGGGGGACAAGAGCTGACTGAATGGCCAGGGGGAACACAGAGTGGAAGACAGGAGCGGGCCTTCCCAGTGTGAGGAGAGCATCTAGGGTCACGTGGCAAAACGCGTGTCCGCTTTTATATAAGAAACTGACTTGAATTGTAAACTTTCACTTCAAACACAATGAAAAAAAACAACACATCCCAATGTGTGGTAAGTCATCACGTTTTATATATATTTCCATCTAAAAAGTAAAAGAATAAAAAAACCTTGCTTATTCTATGTATTTTCACATCATATCCATTTATGTGGGATCCTTCAAGGGCTTATCTTTAGCTGAAAACAGTATCACTATTCAGTAGCAACCCTCCCTTCTACCTAAAACTATCAATTCTCAGTTATACATACCCAGAGGGATTATTTTTTGACTATCAGTAAATGCATTTCAGGAAGTCTCTCAGTTATCAATTCACCTAACTAACGGCAACAGCCTGGACATACTTCAGCCGAGACACATTATGGCCAAAACGAAGTCTCTGCTCGCCTAGGGCTTACACAGCAGAGGAGGGAGACAGTGAGTCAAGAACAACCACCACACAGTTAACTACACAGCAAGTCAAATAAATGTAAGTACTTTAAAAAAAAAAAAGGCAGGGTTAGGAAATAAAACATTTACCTAAGTCAGGAAAGGCGTCTTTGGGAAAACGACACACAGAGATGTGAGCAGTGACAGAGAGAGCCATACTCCTGTGCGGAGAGCACTCCGATAAATGCCTGCTGCATTTCAGAAACGGAGAGGCTGTGCGACTGAAGCAGGCACAGGGGAAAAGGGACCTAGGAGACCAGAGGAAGGAGGCAGCAGGGCTTTCTCTGTGACTGCGAGGTCTCGGCTTTCGAGCGTCACTGGGCCATTGAAAGGTTTTACGCTGAATGGCAACACCTTGATTTCACTTGCAAAAAAGGTGCAACACCTTGATTTCACTTGCAAAAAAGGTAAACGTGCATGAAGAATAAACTAGGGCTGGGAGGTGCTGATAAGGCAAGAAACAGCAGAGGCCTGAGGTCAGACAGACAGGATGGAGGTAGCGGGCAGTGGTCAACTTCTGCATGTATCTCAAAACTGCTATGTCTTTTATAAAAAGCAAGCATCTGCCTGATTAACACTCAATGAGCAGTGGGAGCTGCACATAGGCAGGCATGCAAATTTATATTGGATTGTACACTTTCACTCAATCACAAAAAAAAAAAAAACACTCAGTGAGAAAGTTGTAGCGTATTCCAACTAAGTTAGGCTAGAATTTCACAACAAAGATACCTGCATCCCAGTCACTGGTTTCCTGGGACTACTTTTCTCATCCAATAGGTCCAAGAAAAAATTGTCTTTTGTGTCACCTGGGATTTTGTCAATAAACCACCCTCCCTTGGAAACTGTGGCAGAGGTCTTCAAAGGAATGCAGCCTGATTTGGAAGGCAGGCGGGGTGTTGAAGAAGAAGTGGTTTCTCTTTGCTCCATCTCAGGAGTATCTGAAACAGAATCAGGATTTCCTTTCCGATACAAGGAGAGCAGGGAACTGTTCATGTGATTGACCAACTGTAAAAAACATAATTTTAGTATCAGTTATTCAACAGGGGCTCATGACAGTTCACTCACCTGTATTAACATATTTCCTACATACAAGGCCTGACAATTAAGTCTGCAAACTTAATTGCTCTAAGTGCTACATACCTCATGGCTGAATAATCACTAGGGTCACCTTCAAAGTCCTCCCCTTGGGAGGCTAGGCACCAATCCTTCAAAGCAACTTTGGAACTCTTTCTGGAATGGTCACTGCACACAGTGGCATGGTAGCAAGTTCACAAACTTAACTGTATAGTTGCCTGTGAGGGAATTTTTAGCCAGTAAACAAATAAGTGTATTGGAACACACTACCTACTCACCTAATCTGGCCCCCAGTGACTATTTTAACTGAAGATAAAGGAAACATCAAAAGGAAGACATCTGGATGACATTCAGGACATCAAGTGTAACACAATGACAGTTACGAAGGCCATTCCAGAAAAAGAGTTCCAAAATTGCACTGAAGGGTGGACTAGGCGCTGGCATTGGTGCATAACTTCCCAAGTGACCATAGTGATATTCAGTGAAGTATGTGGTACTTTTTATAGGATGAGTTAGCAAACTTAACTGGTGGTTTTCATATCTTTTGTCTTCTACAACTTCTCCCACTGTACCTACATCTAGAAAGTGTGGTGTTCACATTAAAATGATTCACAAACAAGCTTTTACAATCCAAAAAGATGTACCTCCCACTCCAAGTTAATGGACCAATATGTAAATAATTGGCAATTTAACAAAATCAAAGCTACCCAACACCGCTTGATTCTTCACCCCAAATTACCAAACACACTATTATGCATAGACTTTGACAGAATCCAAATAAACTGTATAACTAGCTTGGCCAAATACACAAACGCATACTAATTCTCTATCTACTATGAGCATCTTTAACAGCAAAGTATCAAAATACAAAGGCTTAACACAACCTACTAAATTTATTCACAAAGTCCTCAATTCAGTGCAATAAATATGGACTCACACAAACAGTAACGTGTTCCCGCTGGTTTAAAAAAAGATAATACAGTCTTCTGAAGACAGCAGCTGTAATAACAATGCTTTTAGGTAATTAGCAATAACTATAACTGAATAAAGAGGAAGTGCAGAATGGTGATTCAGAACACAGGTTTTAAAGAAAAATATTCTTGATGACTATACACCACATTTCCGACAGTGACTATTTATGGGAAAGAGAATGAATAAAGATCCATTTTTTGGCATCATTCATTTCAGTGAGAGTTGAATTCTTTTAACCAGTACACAACTTACTTTACAGTGACAATGTGTATTAAAACTGTGCATGCACGTATCACACAAGCACCTACATCTCAGCAGCTGGTCCCCACAAAAGTCACTGTGATTACCCAACTGTCTCTTCTGTTGCTGTTGTTGAAAACATACACAGCAGAGCTTATACCAACAGCTCCTCCACACAGAATGCAGTGACTGTGGTGACCTTTACTGTGCAATCATTCTCAGCTGCCTTTTGTGAACTGCTTCCCCCACCATGAAGGTAAACTCACAGGCCTCTGGGTTTCCTATCTTTCCAGCTGCTACTGTCAATTTTATTTATTTATTTATTTGATTTATTATGACTGAGTGACAATGTACATTCCCGTATCAATTTACATGCCCACCTATATGCAGCTCCCACTGCTCTCTCTGCCCGGTGACAACACACTATTCCTCGCTGCTCCATACATGTATCATCCTCCCAACAGCCTCCTTTCCCCTCCTCTCCACCCACTCTCGATTCCACACGGTTTTGAAGCACACACGGTTCAAAACAGATACTCTTTACTAAGAGATTGTTTGGCTTAGGTGCTCCGGTGGCATACTAGCTATGTGCTTGACAATGTGAAACCATGAGCTTCTCCAAGGGAAAATGATGTGACAATCTGAATCTGTAAAGATTACAGCCTTGAAAACTCTAAGGGACAATTCTACTCTGTCCTATTGACTGTGATGAATTGACTTGACTGCAATGGATTTGTTTTGTTTTTGGCTTATTGTTTACCTTAGAGACGATTTCAGGGTATATTTCTGGTTTAAGGTTTAAAGATGATTTCTGGGCAATAACTTTCTACAGTGATTCAACTAGCCTCAATGGCTTCAGAAAGCCTGGATTCCATTAAGAATTTGAAATGTTCCACATTTTCCCCCTTTTGAACATGATTTTGCTATAGCATATTTGATAAACTTTCAGTAATGGCAGCCCAGCATCATTCAATTCAGGTCTCAGGTCAAAGGAGGGAGTTGTTCATGCAGGCAACTAGCGACACAGCCCGTTTCTTTTTCCCGACGTTCCTTCCTCTGTTGCTTCAGCTACGAGTCAGAATCGACTCAACAGCAGTGGGTTTGTTTCTTTTTTTCTGGTTGCTCCAGGTGAAAAGAGACCAAATGTTGTGCCTTACATGACAACCTGTGAATTTTTCAGATCCGAGGTACTATGCAATGAACTAGGAGGTACAACAGAAGCACTACACACATTATCACATCAATTACTGCAACATTCCATGAAACCATGACCCTAAAGCTCTCAACTCAGAAGAAACTAAATCCCATGAAGTGCTCGGCTGTACATAAGCAACCTCAGTGGCTGCTCTTTATCTGTTGGTGTTGTTGTGAGTATCTCACACACTGTGTGCCCATTTAACTTTTTACAGATATACAACTTACTGACATCAATTACCTCTATTAGCTGTGCAGGCCTTCGCCTTAATGTGATTTTTCTATCATCTAAACCAAAATTCAGTGCTCTGTAAGCAATAATCTTTCATTCTCCTTCCAGCTTGGTAACCACTAATAAACTCCGGCATCTACACGTTTGCCTATTCTTGTCATTTTACGTAAGTGAGGTCACATAGTGTCTGTCCTTTGTAACTGACTTACTTTACTCAGTGTAATGTCTTCAAAATTCCATTAAAAATAAGTATCTGTTTTGCTCTACATAAACATGTTTTAAAACAGTAGTTAATATCCAATTAGGCATCATAGCCTCTGGAAATTCTCACTAGGTTTGAGACAGGGCCTACAAAACTTTTTTTTTTAATTCCTCTTATTTGAAAATATTGTTTTGAAAAATGTCAAATAAACAGCAGTATGTATGTAAAAAGGCTAACAGACAATGAAAGTCACTACTATGTCATCAATTGAAAACTGATAGTTGAAATTATTTTGTTACTAAAATTCAAAAAATATTTTGCCAAGACAGAAAAAACAGAAAATTCTAAGTAATTGCACATATTCCTATTCTCCTCTTTAAAACAAGCCTACTCACTGACAGCACCAGCTCCTTAGCAGAAAATACATCCTTTTCTTCATTTTTACTATTAATTCCACTTCTTACTTCTGCTGGACCTTATTTGTCGTCAGTCTATTTTTTTGTAGATGATCAATTTTAAATACATATACCAGAAATAGGGCTAATACAAGAATTCATTAACACTACATAGAACATATCCAATTATTATTGATGATAATGTCCAAAGTCTCTCATTTTATTGCTTACTGAATTTTTCTAAGGACTAACAATGATCCGACTCAACGGCACTTGGCTGGCAACAATGATTACATACAGTAAGAATTAAAACAGTTCAACTAAATGCTTGACTTACCTGTGGGTCTAGACAATCTTCCATAACTGAATCATCATCAGAACTGCTTCTAGTACACCTCAGTACAGAAAAAAGAATAAAATTATCACCCCAAACAAGAAAATACACCAAGCCAAAGAAGTACAGTGCTTAAGAGTGCAGGTTTTGGAACCACGGACACCTGGCTTCCAAGTCCAGCTTTCCCATGTACTAACCTTTACCTAACCGGTTATCACCTTGAGCCTGAACTTCCTCACGGGTAAGATAATAAATAATATCTACTTCACAGTTATTAAATGATTAGTACATACTAAGTGCTTAATAAACTGGTTATTTTTACTCTAAAAATAAATCAAAATGAAGCACAAATTCCCATCTAACACAAAGACTTAATTTAGGGATATCAGACTCAAGTAGAAGAAACACTATAGCAACTCATAATTATGTTAAGTTTATAAAATCAACATGACTGAGTCATATGACCAGATGCAACTTTTTCAGCTGTCATCAATGCCCTTTAACTGTGCATGTAGCAACATCTGATTAGTGAAATGCTGTCTTGTGCACATTTGCACTACAGTGGAAAAAAAACTACAAATGAAAACATGATCAAATTGGCAAAGGTTAAATAACAGCATAACTAGGGTGGCAAGGGAACACTGGCTTAAACAAAAGTGTGGTACAAATCAAAGCAAGCTTTTTTGAAGGGCAATTTGTTCCAGAAATTTCAAAAATATGAATTTCTTTTATCCCTGAAATTCTACTTTCAGGAATTTAGCATAACAAAACAATATGCAATATACACAGGTACATGCATTGAGGGATTATAACAGTATGAAACTGAAAACAAACCAAAGTCCTCGACTACAGCTCTAGCTATGAAAATTATGGTAAATCCAAGTGAAGGAAAAAAATGCATACCTAAATAGTCATTTTCTAAAATACTAATTGTGAAAATTATTATTGCTAAATTAAAAAAACTGTTCTTTGACAAAACAGCACCACATATGTATACCAAAAACAATTTATCTTTCTACAAATTACTAACTTAGAAAAAAACACAGTAATGACACAGTTGACACACTGGGCAGTATCTTCATGTGATCATCAGTATGGGACAAACACACACCTTATGTTTCCAGATGCAATACCCTATCAAGGACACAACATCCCTGTGACAGATTAAACATGACCACAGATTCACTGACATTCTTTCCACTGAAAAGTAGAGGCCAGTACCTCCTATCCTAGAACACAGGCAGCCTGGGTGACAGTTCTGACCAACAGAGTACAGCAAAAATTACACTGGCTGCACTTTCCAGCTCTGTCTCCTAAGAATGGCAGCTTCTAATTCCTGTTTCTTGGAACATTCATTCATGGATTTCGTAGCCACCGTATCAGACATGGTAGAGGAATTCTGTGGAGAGCCTCTAGGACTACACAGAGGGAGGAGGGCTCGGCTGACCCCAGCTTTCCAGCACCCCCAGAAAGCCACCAAGCAGATGAGTGTAGGCGTCTTGGATCCTCCAGACCAGACAGCAACCGAACACCACTAAGCGACCCTACGTAGAACACCTCATGGAACAGAAGTAGCCAACTGATCCCTGACTGTACTCCTGATCCATAGATCATAAGTTACAATTAAGCGGATACTGTTTTAAACCACTAAGGACTAAGAAACCATTTAAGATCAAAGGGAGTAAAGAAACATGACAATTAAGTACAATACTTATCTTAGATTCCAGACCAGACTTAAAAAAAATTGCTAGCAAGAACACTATTAGAATAATTGATGAAATCAGTGGCAGACTTATACCAAAGTTTCCTGAATTTGATAGCGATGCTGTGCATATGTAAGAAAGTATTCTAGTTTTTAAAAAACACACTGATATATGACAGGGTAAAGAGACACTCCAGGATAAAGGATATACAACAGTATTGTTCTTCAAATTTTCGTCAGTGTGAAGTTACTTCAAAATAAAAAAAATTTAAAATGTGTATATACATATGGTGAAAAATGAAGGACAAACACCTAAACTGTTATCAATGGTTGTCCGAGGATGATGACACTCAAGGTGTTTGTTTTTTCTTCCACTCCTAATTTTCTTCTCTCTAATCTTTAAAAAATGAGCAAGTTTTAGTGTTATAACCAAAACATCAACAAACTGTAACAAAAATAATTAGAAAACCTTTAGGTATTTGAAAACTAAAAATCACACTGGTCAAAAACAGTGCAACACAAATCAAAAAATATTTTAACTGAATGATATAAAAACATAACATCAAAATTTGTGAGATGTAGCAAAATCAGTACTTACAAGAAAACATGAAGAGATTTTTAAATGCTTACAACAGGAAACAAACACAAAAAATCTACATCAATTAACTTAAGCTTCCTCTTTAGGAAGTTGGAAGAGCAAAGTAAACTCAAAGTAACAAGACAGTAAACATTAAGAATAACAGCAGACATTGAGAACCAGCTGAAATCTTTCTAGCTTTTTTTTTTTTTGAAAAAAAAAAAGGTCAACAAAACTGACAAACCACTAGACAGAAAGAGAAGAGGACACAAATCATCAACATCAAGAATCAAAGACGTCATCACCGCAGATTCTACAGATATTAAAGGACAAGACGATACTGCAAGCTACTTTATGCCAACTGATTTCTTTAAAAAAACTTAGCAAAAGTGACATAGAAAATCTGAAGAGCTCTATGTCTGTTTTGGAAACTCAATTTGTTATCAAAAAATCTTTTCGAAAAGGAAACTCCAGGTACAGACTAATTATAGATAAATTCCAACAAACATTCAAAAAAAAAAAACTAAGAATACACAAGTTTTTCATAAAACAGACAACACAAGACCACTTGCAAATCAATTTTGCGATCAATACACCCTTAAAAACAAAACCTGACAACAGATGCCACTGAGGGAAGACGGAAAGGAAGAAGGAAGGAGGAAAGAGAGGCAGGGAGGGAGGGAGGAGCACGGCAGTACCAGTATCTTTGCAAATCTGTTTAACTAAAACATTAGTAAACTGAGTTCAGCAATACATAAAAGGCCTAAAAAGGCTTTACTCCAGGGATGCAAGATTGGTTTAACACCTGAAAATCAATGGAATTCATCAAATTAATAAAGAGTAAAGCCATAATAAAATCACTCAGTAGATGTAGAAAAATCTTTTGATAAACGCAACACCTATTTCATAGGAAACGTCCTCAATATGATAACCAAGCCAAACCTATTGCCATCAAGGTGACCCTGACTCACAGTCACCCCATGTGACAGGCCAGAACTGTCCCAAAGGGTTTCCAAGACTGTCAATTTTTACAGAAGCTGATGCCCACATCTTCTCCTGTGGAGCAGCTAGTAGGTTCAAATCACCAATCTCTCGGTTAGCACCTCTGTGCTTAATCACTGCACTATCCTGGCTCCTTCAACCTGATAAAGACTAGCTATTTAAAGGAAGAATAAACCTCGAGTTGACATCACACTTAGGGTGAAAGACTGGACAGTTAGTTCCCCACTGGGTGGTACAAACATATAAAAATAAAGGGACAAAAGATGTGAACAGACACTTCATACACAAAAATTATTAATAATGAATTGGCTAATTAACTCATTGTTATGAATTGAGTCGAGTCTCTCCCAAACAATGTGTGTTAACTTGGCTAATCCAGGATAATCAGCACTGTGTGACTGTCCCCCATTTTGACAGCTGGCATTATTTTCTCTATGATCTTAATGAGGCAGGATTAGAGGCAGTTATGTTAATAAGGCATCACTCAATCTGTAAGATTAGGTTGTGTCCTAAATCAATTTCTTTTGAGCTATTAAAAAAAAGACAAGAAAGCTGAGAGACACAGGAAACTCATACCATGAAGACTGAAGAGTCAGGAGAAGAGTATGTCCTTTGGACTCAGTGTCCCTATGCTGAGCAGCTGCTCAGTTAGAGAAGACTTGACGACAACGACCTTGCTCCAGAGCTGACAGAGAAGGTATTTCCTTGAAGTCAATGCCCTGAATTTGGACTTCTATCCTACTAGACTGTGAAACAATAAACTTCTGTTTGGTGAAGCCATCTGCTTGTGGTATTTCTGTTACAGCAGCACTTAATGACTAAGACATCCATGAAAGGATTTTCAACATCACTAGTCACTAGGGAAACAGGTACTAAAACCACAAACAACACAGCTCTGTATACCCACCAGGAACCTACTACACTGGCTAAAATTGAAAAGAGTGGCCACACCAAGAGTCCCTGGATGGTGAAAATGATCACACCCTTGGCTACTGTCCAAAAGAGTAACAAATGTGCTCCAGAAGAAAGGCCTGGCAACATGCTTTTTAAAGATGAAAACCCTATGGAGTACAGTCCTATCCTTCACAACACACAGGGTCACCTGTAAGTCACAACTGACTTGACAGCAACTGGTATGTGTATGTGTGTAGTACACCAAGTGCTCACAAAATGTGGAACAAATGGAATTCTGCTACACTGCTAATGTACAGGAAACAGGTCCAAACACTTTAGAAATAAGGTTGGCAGCTTCCTACAAGGTCGTATCACTTAGATATTCCACATCCAGGTAGTCACCAAGAGAAATGAAAATATGACCCACACAAAGACTAGCACATGAATGTTCACAGCTCTAACATAACAGCCCCAAGTATACACAACTCAAAGGTCCAACACGTAAGTGGTTAAATGCTGGCTTACCTATACATACAAGACAGTAAAATGCAATGTACCAGGAATAAACAAAACATGGATACATCCCAAAATCATTACATGAATGAAACAACAGAGGTTTTAGAAGCACACACCACATGATTCTATTTACATAAAATTCTGGAAAACGCAAGCCAGTGTATAAGGACAGAAAGCTGCCTGGGACCAGGGGTGGAAGGAGGGATGAATCACAAAGGGACACAAGAAAACATGTGGGAGTCATGGAAATGTTTGATATCGTGCTTACGGTGACAGTATGTATCATGGTGTACATATATGGTAAATTTACCAAAATTATATCTTAAAAATACATAGTTTCTTAGATGACAACTATACTTTAGCCAAGTTATTTTAAAAACAAACTCAGTAACACTGTTTGTTTAACAGTGAAATTAACTGGCACCTTTTTAAGTATCTGGCATTCTACTAGGACAAAGAAAAAGATAATGAGGTAAGCCAAGCAAGTAAACAAATAACTCTCCTCTCCCATGACATACTAAGCATTACAACAAACCACCACAGCTAAGGGCTACAGAAACCCTGAGACAGGAGTTCAGGAAGGCCTAATAAAGGGAACAGACAGTCAACTGCCTTTTGAAAGCAGAGTGGGGGTTTCACATTCCACATACAGAAAACCAACCACACAAGGGCAGAGCCAAAGCAAGAATTCGACCCCTGGGGAAGAGTGAGCCCTTCAGTAGGCCGAAGTATAGGTCAACAGAGGTCAGGGAAGGACTGGGCAGAGCTTTGCGGGCAAGGAAGAATCAGTCAGTCTTAGCAGCAAAATACAATAGAACCAGGTTCACATTTAGAATAAAAACTCCACATTCTCACACTTACTCATCATCTTCTTTAGCCTGTCTCGCTCTTTTTGCCAGATATTCACCTTCTAACGCTGCCAGATCCTTGACTCCTTTCTCAGTACTAATTATGTGAAACACTGAAACAAAAAGAAAACTGTCAGGAGTCCAAAGAGTCCTTTCTGCCACACATTACGGATAACTCAGCTCCTGTACCAAAAGACTCACCTTTATCCACCTGAATCCTGAAAGCATTTTTTTTCCTCCGACCATAGTCTACGCTGAAAAACATAACAAGAAGTTCAGTGCAGGGGTCTCGACTAGGCTCTATCTAGAGGGGTCACATAAGTAGGCATAATTATTTAAATATGTCACTATATCCACACTAACCGTAAACCTATTTTTGGACAACTCTCTAAGTTTATATTTTCATGATTAAATGATTTTTCTCTTTACTAGGAGTTTTTGCTTTGATTTTCTTCTTTTGAAATGCCAAACCTACTGAAAGCTAAAAGGTAATGCTCATGCATCTACCCTTTACTTATATCTACATACTGACAACACGTTATTTCTCTGTAAACAGAGAATTTTGTTTTAGCAGAACCATTTGAAACTTAACTCCAAGATATTTAGCACGTATCTCAGAAGAACAAGAATATCTTACATAACACTAGCATATACAGGAAATTTAACAATGACACAATATTATTTTCTAATACACAGTCCACTGCTATTCGTACAGTTTTCCACTGACTGATCCTTTTCAGAAGCACACTGCCGGGTCCTCCTTCCTGGTCTGTCTTAGTCTGGAAATTCAGCTGAAACCTGTCCGCCTCGGGTGACCCTGCTGGGATCTGAACACTGCTGACACAGCTTCCGGCATCAGAGCCACACACAAACCCCCACAGTATGACAAATTGACAGACAAGTGGGTTCAGAGTATGACAAACTGACAAACAAGTGACAAGATTCCCAAACTGCTTGACCACAATGTCTTTGATAGCTTTATCCCTTAATTCGGGACCCCGTCAAGGCTTACGTGTTGTATTTGGCTGCCCTATCTCTTTAAACACGTTGCTGCTCAATTGATTCTGACATTACAGTGACCCTAAAGACAGAGCAGAACTCCCCCACAGGGTATCCAAGGCTGTAATCTTTATAGAAGACTGTCATATCTTTATCCCACAGAGCAGCTTGTGTGTTTGATCTGCTGACCTTTTGGTCAGCAGCCATAGTTCGTAACCACTGCACCACCAGGGCATCCTCATCTCTTTACCAAAAAAAAAAAAGGAAAAAAAAACCCACTGCTGTTGAGTCCATTTCTGCTCATAGCAACACTACAGGACATAGCAGAACTACGCCACGGGGTATCCAAGGAGCACCTGGTAGATTCAAACTGCTGTCCTTCGGGTCAGCAGCCACAGCTTGACAGAACTCTCAACTACTGTGCCACTGGGGCCCTTCTCCTTAGAAGTCTCTAAATGTATCTACTGTGTACATGGATACGTCTGTGTGTGTCTGTGTGTGTGTGTCTATTTGTGAAGATCCCAGGACCAGGCAGTATTTCATTCAGTTGTATGAAGCAACAAGACAGCACATCTAACAACAACAGGTCAGCTAATCTGTAAAATATTCAACAATCTACATTAAGCTTATGTTTCTTCATTATTAAATTCAAATTAAACATTTCCGACAAGAACTTATGCTAAAACTATTGGTTGAAACTTGATGAGAAACAGAGTATTTACCATCTTGAAGCATTTCTGCCTAAATTAATTCCAAATTAATTTACAGTGAATTAATCTACCAAATACAGTCTTAAAATCAAAATTAACATCACCAAGTAACCTCACAGACATATGTGCCTGCTGAGATGAAATCACTCCTGTGGTATTCCCACCAAAAATGTATAACCTGACTCTAAACATGACTAAACATCAGAAAAATCCCAACTGAAGGACATTCTAGAAAATTCTATAAACGTCAAAATCATGAAAAACAAAGACAGGCTGAGGGAATGATTTCCCATCAAAAGAGAACTGAAGAGTGAGGCCAATCAAGTGCAGTGTGTGACCCTGGAGTAGATTTCAGTGGGAGGTGGTAAGGTGGGCAAAGACACAGCTGTGGAGGACACACTCAGACAACTGGTGAACTCTGCGTACGTATAAAAACCAAACCCACTGCCAGCCAAGTTCATTCTAACTCACAGAGACCTTACCGGACGGAGTGGAAACCCTCACAGGATTTCCAAGGAGTGGGTGGTAGATGTGAACTGCTGACCTTTCGGTTAGCAGCCTCAGCTCTCAACCACTACACTGTGAGGGCTCCTGAATTATTACTGTGCAACAGAGTTCACTAATATTTGTATCAATGCATATTTTTTGCTCACTCTTGGAAAACCAGATGCTACAGTGTACACAGACAAGAGATACTCTGCAAAAACAATAAAAAATAATTCTTTGTGCTATTTTTCAAATTTTTCTGTAAGTGTGAAACAGAAGGTTTTAAACAAAACAAACACCATATGTAACCATGGCTGTCTGTAAAGAGTAACAAGCAGAACACAGTGAAGCGATAAGGACATCGATATAAACGCTTTCTTTTTAAGGTAGTTTTGTGCTTTCAGGAGCCCTGGAGGCACAGTGGTTAAGAACCCAGCTGCTAACCAAAAGGTCGGCAGTTTAAATCCACCCAGCCGTTCACTGGGAAACCCATAAGGCAGCGCAAGTCTGTGCTATGGGGTCACTATGAATTGGAATCAACTACACAGCAACAGGCTTGGTTTGGATTTTTAGTTAAATGCGGTACAAAATTTTTAAGTCCTTGCAGGTAACAGTTACAAGTGTTTGTATAACTAAACTGAATGCCAAGTTTATGGACTGCTAATCTGATGCTGGCTGGCATTAAAAGCAATCAGAAATTTAAGCAGGACAGAAATTTTAAAAGGGACAGGAAAGAAAAGCCAGAATCTGTAGACTGCATTTCCTTACCTGTACATTCTTTGCAAATCAGATGCTAAGACTCCAGTGTCCACGTATTTGCCACACCTGTTGCTGGTAAGATACTAAAACAAAAAATACGATAAACAGAAAACACTCAGCATTTCAGAAAGTGACTTTAATTAACAAAGAGATCACACTACTCAAACATGTTCTCCTTGGATGTAAACACTTCATTAATAATGCATACCGGAAACATCAATGAGAATCACCAAATGACTGTCAGTCTGAAATCAGAGAACACTGATTTCTTTAAAAATTAACAGCAGCAGTCACTGTGACGCGCCAGTGACCACAACAATATGCAGACAGGCTGGCATGCACAAAGGAAGGGATTAATTACTATATCCCCCTAAGAGACAGCACAGGACACATGCATGACATTACCAGTGCACCAAGGAGATTTTAACTTGAGGGAACACATGGACGGCCGACATCAGTCAGGCACTGCAGGAATGCCTAGCTGAGGCCACTCGTGCTTTCAGCATTAAATCATCTTTACTCCTTTTGATGTCACCTTTGCAGAACTGGATTTCCGGTGCCTGCTGTGACTAAAGCCAACCCGGCCCAAAAATCCAAGTGGAAGAGAAAGTGAGAGCGGCAGAGTTCAGAGCATGAGACACTGTGCAGTGTCCGACAGGCACACACTTGAAGGTGAAACAGAAATACACTCATTTTTTTTCTCAACTCCTGTATACTACATTTTTCAAATAGCTACCAAGTTAGTCACCTGGACTAAACTAAGTCTGGGAACCCAAGTGCTACACACCTCATTGTTGAGTATCACTACTGTCACCCTCAAGGTACTCCCCTTGGGAAGCTACGCACCAATGCCAGTGCCTAGTTTACCCTCCAAAGTAATTTTGGAACTCTTTCTGGAATGGCCATTGCACACAGTGGCATGGTGGAAAGCTAGCAAACTTAATTGTATAGTTGTCTGTGAGGGCATTTTTCAGCCAGTAAACAAAAATTGTTTGGAATACCTTCCCTATTCACTTGATCTGGCCCCCAATGACTTTTCCTTTACCCGAAGAGAAAGGTAATATTGAAAGGAAGACATTTTTATGACATTCAGCAGGACATCAAGAGTTACATGATGACCGTTCTGATGGCCACTCCAGAAAAAGACTTCCAAAATTTTTTTTAAGGTGGACTTGGCATTGGAGTCAGTGCATAGGATCCAAAGCGGAGTACTTCGAAGGAGACCATAGTTGATATTTAGCAATGAGGTATACAGCACTTTTTCTAGGATGAGTTCGTGAACTCCATTAGCAGTCTTTATACTTATTAAGTTGCTTGGACCTAAATACTTAATATACAGACCTACCAGGCATTTCATTTGGGCTACTCACTGCTATTAATTCCGATTCACAGCAATCCTGTAAGTCAGAACAGAACCGTTCTAGAGGGATTCCAAGGAGCAGCTGCTGGATTTGAACTGTCAACCTTTTGGTTAGCAGCCAAATGCTCAATCATTGTACCACCACAGCTCTTCTGGTCTAGGGACGCCACAAAAATTTACTGAGAAATTAAAGGAGTTGCAAACCAAGAATGTTTGGGAATCTCCGTCCTAAGCACTGTTCTAAGGGCTTCTGACACATCATCTTAACTAACTGTAACAGTGCCACTAAGAAGATGTCAGTCTTCTCGTTTTGTAGACAGGAGTGTTAAGTGAGGCTTAAAGCCATTACTAACTTGCCTGGCGATACTTAAGATGCAGTGCCACAATTTAAAGTTGGACTAAGTATTAACCTCTGTTTCTATACCTGCTGGCTGTGCAGTTACCCAGTGTCCCACTGCACACAGCAAGTTCTTCTCAAATATTCTTAACAAGTCTCTGTATAAATGCCACCAATGGCAAGAGACTCAGTAGGCAACGCTCTTACAGTTAACTCTCCCCGCTCTGGGCTCTGACAACATGCTGTCATTTACTGTAGCTCATCTCAAATTGTAAGTACTTATACTTGGTTTTTGTTTCTTTTTTTTTTTGATATCTATCTCTGTCTTAGTTATCTCGTGCTACTACAACAGAAGTATCACATCCTTTAACAAAAAGAAACGTATTCTCTCCCAGTTTAGGATGTTAGAAGTCGAATTCAGGGTGCCAGCTGGAAGAAAAGGTTGTTTCTCTTTGTCAGCTCTGGAGTAACATCCTTGTCATCAAGTTTACCCTAGTATAGAGGTCTCATGGCACACAGGCCCTGCATCCAAAGGACGTCCTCTGTTTCTGGCTCTTCTTGATTAGTGGCACAAGGTCCTTCTCTCTCTGCTCAATTCTTTTTTATATCTCAAAAAAGGCTGACTCAAGACACTATCTGATCCTGCAGATTGAGTCCTGTCTCATTATCATAATTGCCTCTAATCCTGCCTCATTACTATATTAAACAAACAAACTCCTCATCTTTGAGTCTATTCCAATTCATAGAGGGCAGAGGAGAACTACACTACAGGGTTTTCAAGGACTTGAATCACCGACCTTTTGGTTAACAGACTAATTCTGAACTACTATGCCAACAGGGTTCCCATTAATTTTAACTATAAGTTGAAAGTTACAATAAACAGGATAATCCTATCAGATCACAAAATAGTAGACAACCACACAATATTGGGAATCATGGCCTAGCCAAGTTCACAAACATTTCTGGGGGAGGACAATTCAATCTATAACAATCTCATACTCACTAGCCTATTGTGTTTTACTAAACTATGCAAAGGCTTTTGACTGTGTGACTCATAACAAATTATGGACGACATTGAGAAGAACAAGAATTTCAGAACACTACACTGTGCTCATGAGGAACCTGTATATAAATCAACAGGCAGTTATTCATACAGAACAAGGAGATACTGCATGGTTTAAAACTGAAAAAAGGGGGGACAAGGTTGTGTATTTTCACCACACTTATTCAATCTTTATGCTAAGCAAATAATCTGAGAGGCGGGATTATGGGAAGGACGAGGCATCAGGAATGGAGGAAGTCTGATCAACAATCTGTATTACGTAGATGTCACACACCCACTTGTTGAAAGAAGAGGATTTCTTCATCTACTGATGAAGATCAGACTACAGCCTTCAGTATGAGCTACATCTTAACATTAAGAAAACAAAAATCCTTACAAGTAGACCAAGAAGACATCATGACAAAGAGAGGAAAGACTGAAGTTGTCACAGATTTAATCTTACTTGGATCCACAATCAACACTTACGGAAGCAGCAGTTAAGAAATCTAACGATTCGTGGCACTGGGCAAATCGGCTGCAAAACATCTCATTAAGGTGTCAAGAAGCAAAGACGTCACTTAGAGGATGAAGGTGGGCCTGACGCAAGCCATAGTATTTTCAATTAACTCCTGTGCATGCAAAAGCTGGATAATGAATGAAGAACTGATCCTTTGAATTACACTGCTGAAGAACACTGAATATACCATGAACTGCAAGAAAAGAAACAAATCTTGTCTCAGAAAAAAATCAAGCCATTAATGCTCTTTACGCACAGGGACGATGAGTTTTCATTTCATGGACTTTGGATGTGTTAACAGGAGGGACCAGTCCCTGGAGAAGGACATCATCTTTGATAAAAGAGTCAGCAAAATGAGGAAGCCCTTCAGTGAGACGGACTGACCCAACGGCTACAGCAGTGGCCTCCAACACACTTCCTACTGTGAAGAGGGCAGAGGCCCAACCAACATTTACTTCTCTTATGCAAAGGGCTGCTATGAGTTGGAACCAACTCTTCCACATCCAACAACCCAATCTAACCACGACAGGCCAAAAACTTCCCTCATGGCAACAGAAAGAAAATTATTCGTGAGAAGATATTGAAAACATACTGCTAAGTGAAAAAGCAAGCAGAACAGATGCAGATAAGCTCCTCTGTGATATTTTTCAAAAAACGAATATATATGTAAGCACGTATATGCACATACACATGTATATGTATATAAAATTTTAAGGAAAACACAACAGAAATTCTCTATGGTTACCTCTGGAGAAGGTGAATAAGGAGTGAAGCTGAGAGACTTTTCATTTTATAATCTTCTGTCACTTTTATTTTAAATCCTACAAACCTATTAATTTTATAACAAAGAAAAGTAAAAGCAATAAAGCAAAATGACAACACAAGGGGTCCCAGCAGTAAGGACGGAGAAGAGGTCGCTGGGTTCGGCAAAAAGTGATCGCTCTGAAGCCCAGAGGAGCAAAGAGCAAAGAAACACTGAATGCACTGCTGCTAAGTCAATCCCAACTCACAGCAACCCCACAGGACAAAGTGGAATGGCCTCACGGGGTCTCCAAGGCTGAAACCTTTACGGATGCCACCTGGCACATCTTTCTCCCACAGAGTGGCTGGTGGGTTTAAAACACTGACCTTTTGGTTAGCGGCCTTTCTGATGAGTTAACCTTTAGGATTAGGCAGCCCAGTACTTAACCACTATACTTTCTCTTAAGCGCTGCAAATATCCACAGAAGAGTTAATTCAGAGTGAAGAGCAACAGCCAAGGTTCTGGACTTGGCATGTTTTAGAAGGTCAAAGTTACTGGAACAGAATAAGCAACAAGGACAAAGAAACAAGGCACAGAGGGGTCCAAATACGCAAGGCTTGTTATGCTGGGTTTTACTCAAAATGCCTTAGAATCCACTGGCAGTTTTAAGCTTTGTCCCCCATTCCCCCCCAATCTCTGTTGGGTATAAATCCATACCTGCTGCTATCAAATTAATTCTGACTCATAATTGCCCTACAGATTTTCCAAAGAGCATCTGATGGATGTGAACTGCTGCTGTTTTGATTAGCAGACAAGCTCTTAACCACTGGACCACCCAGGATCTCCTGCTAGGTATAATCTTTACACAAAAGTGAAATCAGAGATCAGTTAGGAAGCTACTGCAATCATCTGATGGAGAGATGGTGGTTTGAATTTGGCAGGATGGTGGCAGAGATGATACGTGGCTGGATTTGGAAGATATTTTCAAGGTACAGGCTATCAGATTGTTAACAGACTGGATACAGAAAATGAAACATGTCAGTCTGAGTGATTCTTAAGGTTTTGGGCCTTAACAACAGATTGGATGGTGATATCACTGATGACAATACAGGACACTATAAAAAGAACAGGCTGGAGCTGAAAATAAAAATCCAGTTTGGACACACTATCAGACATTCAAGATGTTGAATATGCAGCTAAGTATATGAATCTGGAGTCTAGGACAAATGCTGCACTAGATACGAATTTAGCAGTCATGAACATATACACAAGCCCCAAAACCCCAAACCCATTGCCATCAGGTGGATTCTGACTCTATTTCAACTCCTAGCGACCCTGCCCCATAGGGTTTCCAAGGAGTTGCAGTGGATTCAAACTGCCCACCTTTTGGGTAGCAGCCGACCTCCTAACTACGGTGCCCCCAGGGTTCCCATGTACATGTAGATAGTGTTTAAAATGAGTAGACTAGATGAAACCACCTAGGGAGTATGACGACAAAGAGAGCACAGGTGACAGACGCTCGGGGCACTTCTAACATTTACAGGTTGGTAGGATGAGACGGAGTCCCCGGGTGGCACTAAGGGTTAAGCCAAAATGCTGGCAGTTCAAATCCACCCAGAGGCTCCTCATAAGACAGACCTGGTTGTAGGTTTCCGAAAGGTCGCATCACTGAAAACTCTAATGAGCAGTTCTGCTCGGCACACTCCGGGTTGTCACGAGTTGGGACAGACTCCACAGAAACAACGCAGAACAAGGTGAGTCCAAAAATGAAACCGTAGAGGTTAGCGAGATAGGAAAACCAAGACGAGGCCATAGACCCCCCAAATCTTACGTAAAGTAAAATTTCCCCTTCTTTCTAATTCTTACTTCTTGCTGACTGTACCATTCCAAGGCATTAACCACACACTGCTTTGGTTATGAAAATGAGAAAGTCGTAGGCAAAGTATCAATTACAACATCTGGTGCATCTTATTTATTTTCGCTGTGTCTCCAGCCTCACTGAACGCTCCCTGTGAATGAAAATTAATGTATTCAGTACAGTCCCCAAAGTGCTTCGGGACAACTGGTGCGTCTGAAACACGTTTCTGGCCTAAATTCACAACACAGGAAGGCAGTAATTATACAAACTCCATCCTAATTAACTAACGTGCGCGGAGATCCAGGCTGCCCCCTCCCACCATCCGAAGCTTCTCCTTGAGACCCCCTCCAACGGCGACGAGGAGAGGCCCCGTAGCTCCGTCGGAGCAGAGACACAGTCAACAGACCCACGTGGAACCCAGACGAGTGAAGGTGGCTAGTCAAGTTCGGCCCGGGAGACCCCCGAGAAAGAGCAGGCAGCGAGCAGGGACGCTGTGAAACCGCGCCGTGACGAATACACACCTGGATAATTCTCTGTTTCAGCTTACTGTCCACGAAGCCCGCCGGTCTAGGCTTCATCGCGTCTGCCTGCGGGGCCACAGCTCCAGTCTCCACGTCCGCGTGAGCCGGGGGGCCTCCTCGGGGCTGCCTGTGGCGATCGCCAGACCAGCTGCACCTTAAATGCGCCCCGCCAGGCGTAGACCAAGTCTTTCATCTCAGAATAGAAGTATGAGAAATGGGGAAAAGAAATATTGAAGAGAGAGAAAGCCTTAGAAAAATAATCAAGCTGTTTCTAGAAGTCTTAATTTTGCAGGCTTTTTCAACAGGCCCTGAACGAAAAGGACCCCTTTGAACACGCCCAACTTTATTGGTTCCCAGCGGACGGACACTAGCCCCCGGCTGCTGCGTCGGGCTCGCCTTGTGGACGCATAGAGCTTCTGTCTCTGGAGCCCTGTTCCAAGTTTCGTTTGTCACACTACAGCGAGTCCAACCTCGCTCTATGGGATGTCAAGTTAGTTTGGGCTAACAATCTTAAGAAAACAAAGCGCCTTAGCTAACTGGGAGAATTAAATTAAATCAGAACAATAGCCTGCCTCTAGGCTGCTTCCTTTTTCACCTAATTACCTACTTTATTTTGGCCTGAAAAAGGGGTGGGCTGGGTCCGAAAAGGAAGGCCTTGTTAATCTGATAATTAGACTGTTTGTAAATCTGAAAATCACTGGATCTTAGGCTATCTTATCAAGAGATAATTTGTTGAGCATCTCAGGTCGAAGACTCGCACCGTGGTATAGTAACTGCCGAAATACTATTAAACGGCTGTATTTGCCGTAGTAGCGGGATTGTGGAGACACAAATAATAGGACAGTTGTCATTCACAAATTCTTTTTTAAGTTGCTTGTCCTTAATGTGCTTCCAATGTTCTTTCCGATCTTAATTGGTTTAAGGGACTGTTCAGTGCAACCCAAGAAGTGTATTGAGGCTGTGAGGCGGGAAGGAGAGGAAAAATAATTAAGAGAAGTGTGTGAGAAAATATTAACAGATTATCTTCTTTTGAAGGATAACTCAGACTCCTCTGTTTTTTCCTTGAACTCTTACCACTGTTGAGACCGTACTATTGCTCTTTTCAAAAAACCTGTAATAGGTTTTAGCTCTCTGCTCATAAGTAGAGATTTTCACTCTGATATTCAAAGCATTGGTCAACTTGTCTGCTACGTGATATGCTACTTCTTCACCAACGTGTCCCCAGTGCTTTTAGCAAAGCAGCATTGTTATTGGTGGCCAAGGCTCCCACTCATGGTATCCCCGTATCCAACAATGACATGTTGGCAGGTCCTGCACCATCTTCATAATCGTTGCGCTTTCCCAACCTAGGGGGCTCATCTTCTGTCTCTGGATGAGACAGTGTTTAGTTGTGATCCATGGGCTTTTCACCGGCTGATTTTCATAAGTACATGACCGTGCCTTTCTTCCTAATCTGTCTTAGTCTGGAAGCTCCATTGAAAACTATCTACCATGGATGACCCAACTGGTATTTTCAGTATTTTATGAATATTATAAATGTTATAAATAGTTTATAAAATATAAGTATTTTAGATACCAGTGGCATAGCTTTCAGCATCATAATATCATACAAACCATCACAGTGCAACAAACTGACAGATATGTGGTGGTAAGCAACACAACCTGCATGTATTCACTCTGATATTTACTGAAGGTCTACTATGGGACAGACATTCTCCTGGATGCTGAGTACAGCCACTAACAAATGAAAAAGATCCCTGGTCCTACGGGAAGTACTGTTCTAGTGGAAGATGACAATAAACACTGACGTTTCCTCTTTACAACAGTGCTCTTCCTGGCTAACCTATAACTTTCAGAATGTTAGCTGTTCTTCAGTTTCCCCTGATACTTCCCTTGGATGAAAACTCCATCCAACTAGCATTCCTTCAATAGGTATTTATTGAGTGCCTACCAGTTTCCATTCTTGCCGACTCCTTAGTCTTGTGGGGAAAAGCTAAAGAATTATAATTGTACTTTTTTATAATTATCTTTTTTATTATGTAGGCATTTATGTATTTTATTGAGTTAAACTTTAATTTGCCTATAGCAAATAGCACAAATATAGTCAATGTCCAGTACTTTATAAAATACAATTTAATTCTCTATGTGCCACACCTACCATACAGATTGAAAATAAACTACAGGGCCTGGAAAGCATTGCAACAAATGCTATGCAGCGTACTTGATGACTGTGTAATTTGTCATAAAACACAATTCTATACTCAGGCATGGATGCATGTCTGTGCAGTCACAATGACCACATGCACAGAAGGCTTCCACACTTGGTTTAACGCTCTGCTGTTGCCATATCGAAATTCTTAATCATTTTTGAGCAAGTCTTATTTTCATTTTGCACGGGGCTCTACAAATTATATCCAGCCCATACTGACTTCGGAATATACTAGATTGCCATCTGAAGGGCAGTGAATGTGTTTTTCACCTGTGCTGCATCAGGGGTAGTAGGTGGTAATTGAAATGATTTTCAATGAATTAACAAAAGGTATCAGTAATAATATGGTTGAACATTTCCTGTTGGAGTTATTTCCAGTAATTGTTTCCCAGAAGAAAACTTTTCCATTAATACAAAAGCCACCAACCCACTGCCATTGAGTTGGGTGTGACTCATCATGACCCTAGAGGTCAGAGTAAAACTGCCCTGTAGAGTTTCCAAGGAGCATCTGGCAGATTTGTACTGTGGACCTTTTGGTTAGCAGTTAACTCACTTACCTCTTAACACACTATGCCACTAGAGTTTTCTCCATTAATTCAAGTGTTTGAATTTACAGTACTACACATTGAAAACTGAAAAGATGACAGAACTTGAGGTCATACATACGTCAAGAACTTCCTGCCATAATTGAAACGGGCTCCTTTCTTAGGCATGCAACCCCACCTAGTGGCAGTGGCACATTTCAGCTGTTCTTCATACCTTCTTCCCAAAGCTGGGACCTAACATTAGGAAACAGATCTTGTCTAATTGTGCTATGTAATTAAAGTGCCTTAATGTTCCATGTGCCCAGTGAGGACAGCCCTGATTCTGCTCCTGACCCTACCAATTATTAACATGATCAAATGATCTCTGTTGGTACAGTCAATTACATCATCACCTATGTATCATAGGGACATGGAGAAACAGGCTAGAGTGTGGTAGAGTCCCCTACAAGGTTGTTGAGCAAAGCGACCTGCTTCCTGAGAGCAGGATAGTGAGTTCTTATCCATATCGTGTGAGGTTCAAGTCTTGAATTGGTTTATTTTCTTTGATAAAGGTGAACAGTTCAGTTTCCTAATGAAGCTTGCCATGTTTTAAATGACTGCTTCACTCGTGTCTCTAAACCTGAACAAAGTAATTTATATTTCAAGGTGGCATATGAGGTCTGACAAGTCTATGAACTTAATTGTTCTAAGTGTTAGATGCTTTGCTGCTGAATATCACTACAGTCACCTTTGAAGTCCTCCCTTTAGGAAGCTATGCACCGATGCCATCGCCTAGTCCACACTTCACAGCAGTTTTGGAACTCTTTCTGGAATGGCCTTTGCACACAGTAGCAAAGTTTGCGAGCTTAATTGTGTAGTTGTCTGTGAGGGAGTTTTTAGCCAATAAACAAGTAACTGTAATTGGAACACCTTTCCTACTCATCTGACCTGGCCCCAATGACTTTTTTTTTTTTTTTTGACCTAAAGAAAAGGAAATATCGAAAGGAAAACCTTTAAGACATCGAGGGTACTATGATGACAGCTCTGATGGCCATTCCAGAAAAAGCTGCAAAATTGTTTGGAAGGGTGGACTAGGTGCTGGCCTCAGTGCATAGCTTCCTAAGAGGAGTACTTCAGAGGTAACCATAGTGATGTTCAGCAGTGAGGTCTGTAGCACTTTTTCTGGGATGACTTTTGAACTTAACTGGTGGTCCTTGTGTGGTGCACTCATTCTACAAATGCTCTCACGCATTACAGCAGGACAATGTGTCAGTTACTTTGCCAAGGTCAGAGGATACAGTGATGATCAAGATACGGTCTTGGCCCAGTAATTCCACTACTTGGAATATATCCTACAGAATCAAGGCCTTTCACACCAACAGACACATGCACAGGAATGTTTATCGCAGCACAGTCCACGATAGCAAAAAGATGGAATCAACCCAGATGCCCAACAACAGAGGAATGGATAGGTAAACTATGGTACATATACTCAATGGAGCACTATGCAATGATAAATAATAACGATGATTCCAGGAAACATCTCCTAACTTGGTTTCAACTGGAAGACATTATGTTGAGTGAAAGTAGCCAGCGACAAAAGGACAAATATTGTATGAGACCCCTATGATAAGATCTCAAAAACAGACTTATGTATAGAAGAAAAGACTTTGACAGCAGCAAGGAAGGGGAAGGAGGGAGGGCGAAGGGGGGAGGGTTTAGATTAGATAGTTGCTAGAAATCTGATTGGGTGAAATCGGTGATAGCACACATTAGAAACGAACAATATTAAGTGGACTTCAGCATAACTTGAATACTCCTTCCATCTTAACCCAATATTGCAAGGATAGAGTAGCTGGGGCAGGGGGCAGGGGACCATGCTCTCAGGTGAAATCGAGGCCAATTGGCACAACTAGCGTTTTGCTAAGAGAGCTCTCTGCAACCCACATTGGTGAGTGGTGTCTGGGGTCTTAAAAGCTGCCAAGCTGCCATCCAAGGGCACAGCAAATGGTCCCAACTCAGCAGGAACGGATGCTCACCAAGGACCAAAATGACCTGAGGTAAAGACAACCCAGAAGATAGAGAGACCCACATGAGTGAGTGCCTATATCGATTTGGGACCAGCTACCACCAGTGATAGCCACGATGGACCTCACAGAGTTGAGTCTCACTGGCAACACAAGAATAAAAAGGGGTGCACCCTGAGATCTCCACTAAAAGACTTCAACTGATGGTCCAGTGGTTTCGGGGTTCCCCTCGAGCATGGCCCCTGGCTCTGATGCTGCCCTTGCCCATAAATGATAACAAAGGTCCACTCTTCGGACAGGAATGGATTGGACTTGGTGATGCAGAGTGACCATATATCGGATGCACTTTATGGTTCTGTGCATCTATAGGATATCATCCTGCTGACCTCTGGCTGGAGGAAGGGGAGTGGGTGGAGAGGAGGGGAAAGGAGACTATTGGGAGGATGAGATATGTATGGAGCAGAGAGGAATAGTGTGCTGTCACCGGGCAGGGAGAGCACTGGAAGTTGCATATAGGTGGGCATGTAAATTTATATGGGAATGTACATTTTCACTCAGTCATAATAAAAAAGTAAAAAAAAAAAATGGTCTTGGCACTTGTGTTCTAGTGACAGGATAAATATATAATTATATTTAGAAATAATGAGAATCCTAAAGCCCATGGAGCAGTGCCTGTCATCTAACGGGGTCACAGTCCGTAACTGTGAAATAAGTGAATGAAGAGTACGAAGTAAATCATTTAGTATTAAGACGAGAATAAGTAAGGAGTCTGCCTCAGTGATCACAGAAGGTCTGTTTGAGAATGTTACATATAAGTTAGGACCTGAAGGTAAGAAGGAACTGGGTGTACAAAGACTGGAAGAGAATTCAAGGTGCAGAGAACTGTGTGTACGAAGACCCCACAGCAATGAAGAAGTTGGCTTGTTCAGGAACAGAAAGGAAGCCCATGTGGCTGGAAATACCAAGCTAGGACAACGTGTACGCAATAGTCAGGAGGTCAATGGGGGCAAGATCACTAAGAGCCTTCTAGATGTAACAAATAGGAATTTTTTTCTAAGAGGAATGCAAACCTGTTCATGACTTTTAAACACAGGAGTAATTTGATTAGTGAGTATATTGAAACCAAATCTTTGGTCAAGGAGATACGTACAAGGATATTCATTATACATTTGAGACAGTCATACAGTGGAATACAATGGAGTTGTTTAAAGGAATGAGGCAATTCTAGGTACTTGATGGGAAAAATCATTAAGATAAGTGAAAAAAGTGAAGTATGTAGAGAGACTGCTTCTAGAAAGAATGATGAACGCTACTGGATAAAATCACTAAGCTGGAAGAAACAAACACATGAAGGCTAAAAATGATAAGTGATTCCACAGAACAAAGCAAGCAGTGGAACTGGATGTTAGCTTCTGCAGAGGTTCAGAGCCTATAATGAAAGGGCAGGTGGAAATTCCAAAGTACACACTCTTCCCACTACTACAGACTAAACTTTCAGTGAGTGAACTACAAAATATGTTACTCCACAAAGAGAGTTTTCTTTCTCTCTTTGATGCTAGCTAGAGGAAGCAGAGAAGGGTAAAAATCTCCCTTGAGAATTTCTAGCCACAAGTCTATTATCAAACATGTTTGGGGAAACAAATAATGACTGGGTAGACAAAAAAGGCTTGATTTTAAAGTTTACAGTGACTCTGGGTTGTTGGTACACCTAAGTACCTGTCAAAAACAAGTGCAAATCCACTATGGAGGGACATGTACTGAACACCTGCCTCAAAGGATCCCCGTACGAAAGTTGCCAGAAACATAGACTTACTTTTGAACATCCAGTACATGGTAAGAAGGCAACAAGAGGAAGAATCTGCAAACACAACAAACTGGAAAGCATCAGATATAACAAATATCATCAGTAGGTTCAAAGAAATACAGGAGAGCTTTGAAAGTCTGACAGAGGAAGAAATCTACACACTTTTACTAAAAAACAATTTCTACCAATGAAAAACATGAGAGGCGATTTTCAAAGAAATAATGGCTGAAAACTGGCAATGTTGAAAGGCAGACGCTGAGTCCCAATGAATCCTATGAAGAGTAAAAATATAGTCAGTCCACACGTAGTCACAATACAGTAAATCTGCAAAAAAAAAGGACAAAAGCCAAGACCTTAAAAACAACCAGAGGCAGGGAAACGTTATTACAAAGGAATATCAGCTGCAACAATGGAATTACAGCAGCAACAATGGATACTGGAAGTAAATAATGTCTTTCACGTGCAGAGGGAAAATTATCAAACTCAAATTGTTTGACTCCAGGAAAATGGTAGCAAAAACATACCACTGTGCTAAACCTTCCCCACAAATACAACAAGAAATCACTAAGGAAACGGGGCGTGCTCTGAGTAACTCATAGACAAGGAGCAGAGGAAGGTGTCAGGGAATCGCAGACTGGAAAGAATTAGCAAAGCAGTAGTCACATCCAGTAAGAAAATCACTTCTCCCACCATCGTTGCCCCTCCCCCAGTCGTCCAAATGTCTTCCTTCCAACACTTCCTTTATTTTCAGGTAAATCAAAAAGTCATTGGGGGCAGACTGGGTGAGTAGGTAGGGTGTTCCAGTACAGCTATTTGTCTACTGGCTAAAAACTCCCTCACAGACAACTATGTAATTAAGTTCACAAACTTGCCACCATGCCACTGCGCACAGTGGCCATTCCAGAAAGGGTTCCAAAATTGCTTTAAAGGGTGGACTAAGGACTGATGTCAATGCATAGCTTCCCAAGGGGAGTACTTTGAAGGTGACTGTATTGATGTTCAGCAGTGAGGTATGTAGCACTTAGAACAGTTAAGTTAGTTCATGGACTTAATTGTCAAACATCATAGCAGTGAGACAGAATTCCTTGGAGACCCATTCGGAGTGTGACAGCTATGTTCAACTGTCAGCTGTTGGTCCGATACAAACCCCTATAGAAGGCTCCATACAGTGGAGTCAGGAGCTGGGTTACCTAAGCCTAGACTGCTCCCTCAGCCACCACTGAGGCTCTGAAACCAACAAGCTAGATCTCTCGGCGGTCCTCAGGCACAACCAGAGGGCAACACCCAACCCCAAAGGAAGCTGCTTGGGTGTGGGTTTTCCAACCAAAAACCTGATTGCAGAAACAGAAGGGAGGAGAGTACTAACCAGAGGGAGGGTGCTGCGCCCCCTGGTGGGCAAATTCATTAGGACATGACATTTCACTTAAGTAGTGGTACCCACTGTTAAACAGGCTAACGGCAGCGTAGCTGCTGCTGCTTTGGGGGAGATACTGATAGTTGAAAAATGAGATCTGGGAACTTTTGAATCCAAGTTAAACCAGAGAGGAAGAAAGAGTCATCACAGAGAGGGAGAGGAAACACTTGCCAGTTTCTTGCAGAAAGTAGTGCTGGGGAAAACTGAGAAGGTTAACACCATCAAAAATTCCGTTGCCCCAACAAGATATCACAAGACACACAAAGGACATAGAAACAGTGGCCTGTGCAAATGAACATAACAAAGTGAAAGCACGCCTAAAGATGACCAAGTAATGGGGGTTGGAAGGGGAATGTAAGACTATAATATATCATTAAGGGAAAGCAGAGCTCAAAGGAAAACAATGCAAGAACAAAAGGAGAATTAAAAAAAAAAATTACAACTGAAAGTTACAACAACTGAAATGAGAAACACAATAGAAGGACTTACCAACATACCTAATCAGGCAGAAGAAAGAATCAACAAGTTAGAGAATAACATAGTTAAAATCACAGAGGCTGAAGAACAAAAACTAAGACTCAAGAAGCTGAGCACATTTAATGGAATTAATGGACAACAACAGGAGACTTAATATACATATCATGGGAATTCCAGAAGATGAGAGAAACGGACTGAGAGAATATTTGATGAAATAATGACAGAAAATCACCTAATGTAATGAAGGACATGAGACTACAAATCTTGGAAGCACAAAGAATCCCAACAGAGATAAACCCAAAGAATTCCACACCAAGAAACATCCGAGTTAAAAAAACAAACAAAAAAAGCCAAACCCATTGCCATCAAGTCAGTTGTGACACAGTGACACTATTTGATAGCATAGAACTGCCCAATGGGGTTTCCAAGGAGTACCTGGTGTATTTGAACTACCAACCTTTTGGTTAGCAGCTGTAGCTCTTAACCAGTATGCCACCAGGGTTTCCACATCACAGGCTCTCAAAAATCAAAGAGGGAATCCTGAAAGCAGTGAGAGAGAAGCAAACAGTCCCATACAAAGGATCCCCAGTAAAATTAATTACTGCATCTTCTCAGAAACATTGGAGGCCAGAAGGCAATGGAGTGACATATTTAAAGTGCTGGAAGAAAAATAGATGTCAACTAAGAATACTGTAACCAGCAAAACTATCCTTCCAAGAATGAGAGTGAAATTAAAACATTCCCATATAAACAGAAATCAAAAAAATTCATGCCCACCAGACTGGTCCTACAAAAAATACTAATGAGTTTTGTAGACAGAAGGGAAAATACACTGGAAAGTAATTCAAAGTTATACTTAAAAAGATCCCTAATAAAGGGAAATGCATGGACAAGTAAGTTATGTGTGCTCCATAATTTTAAATGTTTTGTGCTTTTTGTTTTTTTAATAACATATATAAAAGGCAAAGATAAAGTTATGTTACCCTGAAACAGCACCCATTGCTGCTGAGTCATTTCCCACTCAGTGCAACCATATAGGACAGAACAGAACTGCCCCGTAGGGTTTCCAAGGTTGTAACCCTTACAGAAGCAGACCATCACATCTTTCTCCCATAGAGAGGCTGGTGAGTTTTGAATCACCAGACTTTCAGTTAACAGCCCAGTGCTTTAACCAGTGCACCACCAGGGCCCCTTGTGGTTATGTTACAGGACACATGAGATACAAAGACAGAATTAGTGAGAACAGCAACAAAGAGGGAGGGAGAGGAATGATATAGAATTTCTTGCATGTTACTGATGGTAAGTTGGTATCAACTTAACTTAGAATGCCATAAATATAAACTCTTAACAGTCATGACAGCCGCAAGGAAAATATGTTTTTTAAAAATGCATAAAAGGAAAGGAAAAGAGAACCAAAAAGCCTCACTATAATAGTAAAATACAAAAGCAAATAGTACTAAAAGACAAAGACAATGAAGGATTCACACACACACACAAAACCCAAATAACAAAATGGCAGAAGTAAGTCTCATCAGTAATTATAGCCAATGTAAATGGACTAAATGCTCCAATCAAAAGATAAGAGAGTGGAAGAATGGATTGGAAAAAAAAAAAAGAAAGAAAAGATCCAACCATATGCTATTTCCAAGAGACACATTAAACCCAAAGGCACAAATAGGTGGAAAGTGAAAAGATAGGACAAAATATTCCATACAATAACAACCAAAAGAGAGCTGGGGTGGCAATTTTAATATCAGACAAAGTAGACTTTAAGTCACAGCTCATGAGAAGAGACAAAGATGGGTAGTGTATTGTGATAAAACAGTCAGTCAAGATTTAACAGCCATAAGTACGTATGCACCAAGTAGCAGGGCACCTGATATATAAAGCAAATGCTGATCGAATTGAAGGGAGAAACAGATAGTACTACAATAACAGTTGAAGACTTTCAGTATTGGGTGAAACATCTAGAGAAAAGATCAACAAGGACACAGAGGACCTGAATAATAGTTACATAAACCAAATAGATTTAACAGACATATGTAGAACACTCAACCCCAAAATAGCACAGTCTACATTCTGCACTAGTGCACATGGATCATTTTCTGGATTAGACCACATGTCCGGTCATATAGTAAATCCATTAAAGACTGAAATAATTCAAAGTATTTTCTTTGGTCACAGCAGATGAAGCTTGAAATCAGTAACAGAAAAAAAACCCTGGAAAATTCACAAAGATATGGAAATTAAACTATCAATAAGTCAAAAGAGAAATCACAAATTTGAGTCAAATGAAAATGAAAGCACAACATACCCAAACTTGTAGGATGCAACGAAGGCAGTACTCAGAGGGAAATTCATAACAATAAATGCCTACATAAAAAAAGAAGAAACATCTCAACAGCCTGACTTGACAACTCCAGAAACTACTAAGAGAAGATTAAACTAAGCCTAAATCTACCTGAAAAAAAGACATACAACAAAAATCAGAGCATAAATAAATAAAATTGAAACAGAAAACAATATAATTAATAAAGCCAGAAGTTGGTTCTTTAAAAAGATCAATAAAATTGACAGACTTTTAACTAGACTGACAAAGAAAAGATGCAAGTGCCCAAAATAAAAAAAGGAAGAGGGGACATAACAACTGACTCAATAGAAATAAAGAGAATTATGACAGAATCTTATGGACAACTGTATGTCAAACAAGTCCATGTGAAATAGACGAATTCCTAGAGGCACGTGACCTAAAACTGACTCAAGAGGAAATAATAGAAAGTCTCAACAGACTCATAACAAATGAAAAGGTTGAATCAGTGATCAAAAACCTCCCATCAACAACATGTTTGGGACCAGACGGCTTCACTAGGGAATTCTACCAAATGTTTAGAAAAGAACTGATGGCAATAATATTGAAACTCTTCTAACACATACAGAAAGGAGGAATACTCCCTAATTCATCCTAGAATCAAATGTTATTCTGATACCCAAATGGAACCAAAAATACCACAGGAAAATAAAAATACAACTCTTTTAAGTAAAAATGAGAAATTCCTCAAGAAGAAGGAAAACAGAATCTAACAGCATATTAAAAGAGTCACGTACCATGACTAAGTGGGATTTACTCCAGGAATGCAGGGATTAAATTTATAGGTCCAGCATCCTGCATTATAAAATCCAGCATCCTTTCTTGATGAAAGCTTTACAAAGATCAGAATAGAAAGAAAATTTCTCAATATGATTTAGGACATGTATAAGAAGCCAACATCCAAAATTATACCTAACGGAGAAAGGCTGAGAGTTTTCCCCCTTGAAATTAGGAAGAAGACAGCGGTGCCCACTCCCACAAGTTCTATTCAATATTGTTTTAGAAGTCCTAGTCATAGCAATAACAGAAGAAAAAAAGGTACCCAGATGGAAAAGAAGTAAAATTATTTCTATTCACAGATGGTACCATTCTGTATGTAGAAAATCCCAAAGAGTCCACAAGAAAACTTCGAGACTTAATAGAAGCATTTAGCCAAGTTGTAGGGTACAAAGTCAACAAACAAAATTTAGGTGGATTTCTATACCCCAGCAGTGAAAAATCTGAAAGGGAAATTAGGGAAACAATTCTGTTCACAATAGGATCTAAAAGAATAAAATATCTAAGAATAAATCTAGCCAGAAATGTGAAGGAGTTAGGCAGTAAAAACTATACAACACTGCTGAAACAATTTAAAGAAGATTTACGTGAATGTAAACATGTTCCATGTTCATGGATTGGAAAACTTAATATTGTTAAGATGTCAATAGTACCAAATTTAACACCATCCAATAAAATAATAGCCTTTCTTACAGAAATAGAATAAGCCAGTTGTCAACTTTATATGGAATGGCAAGAGGCTCTAAATAGCTAAAACAATGTTCAAAGACAAGAATGAAGTGGAAGGACTCACACTTTCCAATTGTAAGATGTACTTTACAGCTACAATAATCAAAACACCCTGATACTGCTACATCAGTAGACACACAGACCAGTGGAATAGAATGGGGAGTCCCAAAATAAACCAATACATCTATGGTCAGCTGATATTTGACAAGGTGCTAAGTCCATTTGATGGAAAAAGAAAAGTCTCTTCAATAAATGGTACTGGGAAGATTGTATTTGCACATGCAGAAAAATGAAACAGGATCCATATCTAACACCACACACAAATAAAAATTCAAAATGGATTAAGGGTCTAAATGTACAAAGCCATGAAATTGCCAGAAGAACAAGCAGGGCACTTTCTGTCGGTCCTAGCTTTCAAAAATAGGTATCTAATGTAGTAACAAAAGCACAAGCAGCAAAATAAATAAATAAATGGAACCTCATAAAAATTAAAAAGTCATGTTCCTCAAAAGACTTCACCAAAAAAGTGAAGAGACAAGTTACTGACAGGGAGAATATCTTCAGAAACTATATATCTCAGAAGAATCTAATAACCAAAATACATACAAAACTTAGAAAAGTTAACAACTAAAAGACAACCCAATCATAAAACGGGAAAAGGACTTGAATATACATTTCACCAAAGAAGACATTCAAATGGCCACCAAACACATGAAAAGGTGCTCGGCGTGATAAGCCATCAAAAGAACAACAAGATATCATTTCGCTTCCACTAGGATGATTATGGAAGCACTAGTAGTGTTATGGTCAAGTCCTGTGGCTGCTAACCAGAAGGTCAGCAGTCTGAATCTACCAGGCACTCCTTGGAAACTCTACGAGGCAGTTCTACTCTGTCCAGTAAGGTCACTGTGAGTTGAAAGCAACTTGACTGGAGTGTGTTTTTTTAGGATGATTATATTCCAATCCTTGGAGAAAGACGTCATGGTAGGTAGAGGGTGTGCCGTTTAAAGTCAAGGAAGGTGTACATCAGGGTTGTATCCTTACACCGTGTCTATTTAATCTCTATGCTAAGCAAAGAATCCAAGAAGCTGGACTGTCTGAAAAAGAACACCGCGTCAGAATTGGAAGACTCATTAACAAACTGTGTTAAGCAGATGACACAATCTTACCTGCTGAAAGTGAAGAGGACTTGAAGCACTTTGTGATGAATATCAAAGACTACAGTCTTCAGTATGGATTATACCTCAACATACAGAAACAAAAATCCTCGCAACTGAACAATAAGCAACATCACGGTCAATGGAGAAAAGACTGAAGTAGCAAGGATTTTATTTTACTTGGATCTGTGACCAACACCCATGGAAGCAGTAGAGAAGAATTCAAAAAATGTGTATTGCATTGGGAAAATCTGCTGCAAAAGACCTCTTTAAAGTCATTTTGAGCACTAAGATGCACCGACGTCAGTTATGTTTTTTCCGTTGTCTCATAACCATGCAAAAACTAGACAGTGAATAAGGAAGACCAACAAAGGCTTGATGCATTAGAATTACACTGTTGATAAAGAATATTGAAAATACCATGGACTGCTGGAAGAATGAGTCAGTCTGTCTTTGAAGAAGTACAGCCAGAATTTTTCTTAGAAGCAGGGATGCCGTCAATAGTACCGATCTACAGACACAATGCACTCCCAGCCCAAATCCCAACAATGTTTTTTTAAAAAATGTAAAAACTAATGGCTAGGTTTGATCCCATTGAACACGGGGTTGCCATGTGTCTGGGGCCAACAGCAGTAGGTAGCAACAACAATTAGCATCTTAAAATTACACATGTAGCTTGTTTTATGTTTTTATTAGATAGTGGTGGCATAAATGAAACAAGATTCTCCATAGTACTTGTTTAAACTCAGTGATGTGTACACAGCAGTTCACTGTATTTTACTTTCTATGTATAGGCTTGAAATTTTTCACAATAAAATGGAAAAAATAAAAATTCTGAAATATCAAATGTTAGGCAACTGTGTGTATGAGAGGACATGGGTGAAATTCAAAATAATGTCAAACACAATAATCAAATCACAGAAGAATATACAAAGCATGAATATATGGTATTCAAAAACAAAGACAACTAAAACATACAGTTTAGAAATAGCTATATATTTGACAAAATGAAACTACAGGCAAGGAGATAAATTACACAAAATTCAGGATTTATAGAGCTAAGAGTGAGGAGAGTATAATACCAGGGGCTGCTAGAAACTGGCAATGTTTTGTTTATTTACCTGTATGTTGGCATATGGGAGTACATTTAATATTATTCTTTAAACCGTGCACTTATGTTTTGTGTTCCTTTTGCATGCATGCTTCATCTCACAATAAAAGCGGTAAAAGAATGTTCTAACATAAAAAGCACAGATGAGAAGTTGACCTTCAGAAGAGAGAATGAAGCAATACAAAAGCCGTTGCAAGGCATGTCATAGGAACACTTTAGTTCTCCAACAAATTCAGGAACTGGAGTCATTTGCTATCTTGGACAGTTGTTGTCAGAAGCTGAGCTGGAAAGGGTGGCTTGGTTACCCTTATTAGGTTACCCTAGGGTACTGTCCTCTGCTCTACCAGAGGCGGGAGGTGTAAGGGCTAAAGAAATTAAACATCTGGCACACCAGATGAAAGAGAGAACAGAAACAAGTCACAACAATGAAGATCTGAAGCGTAAGTGAAAGGCGTCAAATAGGAAACCCCGGCTCATTTCCCAGTTTGGCTCTCTGAAACGGGCAGCGTGGTTTCTACTTCCCAGCAAGAGGTTGGGCTCTTTTCTAGAGTAACTGAGGACAAAAGACTTGCACCTGGGGAAGGGCAACCAATGTCTAGGTCACCGCTGATCACAATGATGAACACACAGTGAAGTCCCTCCAAAATGACCAGCTTTGGCCCCCCCCCCGCGTCACCGAGTTCCCAATCACCTTTTTATGGCTTTTTAAAAAGCCTACTAACAGACTTGTGAGGTGTCATCGAACTGACTCCGACTCATAGCAGTCCTGCGCGCTCCTGAACCAAACTCCACCCTGTCCTGCGCCTGATTTCCTCGTAGTTGCTCATATCCTTTGAAATGGCCTTTTGCATGTATTTATTGGCTTCTTTTTTTGCCTGTTCCTTTCACCCCCTCCAGGAAAGCAAGGGTCTTCTCTGCCTGGTTAGCTTTCTTATCTCCGGAGTCTAAAGCAGTTCTTGACGTACAGTAGAGGTGGAGTCAGCAAGTAATGGTTAAATGGATGTCTGGGTAAGAAGACAAAATACTCGGCTTTCGATTATCTTAAAATGCTGAGGCGAGAGACATTTCTGTAACAGAGGAAAAGCAAAGGACGGTGAAAACTCTGGAGAAACTGAGACCGGGAAGTACAAAGTTGAAGTGTCAACCCAGAAGTATCTAGAGTGGATTTGCACTTTGAGGTGAAAATCTCTACCCAACTGGGTCAGGGATACAGAGGGCGAAGGGTTGACAATAATGATAATTTCACATATGGCAAATCCACTCTACCAGCAGATTACAAGCATTCAGCAAATATCCATTAACTAATTGCTTGTCATAATTTCTGGAAAGAATCATATATAGGGCAGAAGCCCTGCCTACCCTCTTGATGAGGCTTCGCAGTAAAAAAAACTACATTTCCCAGCATGCATCAGGATTATGAAGCGCGATTTCAAAAAATTCGACTACAGCTCCCGGCATGCCGCGCTTCGGTGGCGGCGACAGGAGCTGGTAGGGGCGGGGCGGGAGGGGGCACCGCAGCCAGTTTGACGGAAGGAGCTGTGGCCACGGCGGCGGCGGCGGCGGCGGCGGCGGGGGAGGAGGAGGAGGATGGAGGCAGTGGTGTTCATCTTCTCCCTCCTGGACTGTTGTGTGCTTATCTTCCTCTCCGTCTACTTCGTATCCTTGCTGGAGGCGGGCGGAAGCGAGCGTAGGCCGGCCTGGGGCCCGTCGCCCGAGGGAGCGGGCTGAGGGTGGGCCCGGGCGGGTGCGCGGGCACGAGGGCGGCTCCCCGCGGCGGCCGCGGGTCTCCCGGCGCCGACTGGGCCGAGGCGGCGGCCGAGCGGGCCGCGGGGACGGATGTGGCGAGTCCAGGCGTCGGAGCGCCGCTGCCGCCCGACTCGGCCTGGCCTGGCCCCGCCCTGCCCGTGTGCCGGCCGCCGCTGCCCCCCGGTCCTAGCTGCCCTTCCTCCGCCTAGGCCCCCGTGGCACCCGGGCGCTGCAGGTCCTGCGAAAGAGCCGGCTCCTGGCCTCCCTCCCGCCCTCCGGAGAGAAGGGGTACGGTTTTTCATGGGAAACCCCTCTTCGGGCGCTTGGTAGCTTGCCGCGGCTCCTGGGAACACTGCCCACGTCGCGCTCGCGGCCAGTCGGGCTCTGGAATGAGTGGAGATGATTTGCCGCCTCTTGTCATTCTCTGGGCAGCACCCACGACAACCTTTGTTCTCGAGGCTATTAGTGCTTGCGGGGACCGTTCACATCCATGAGCCCACTGCTTTAAAAAAGCGGTGAAGTGCTTCCTCGGCAATAGATACTGTTTGGCAGTGAGTTTTAGGAACGATTTCTCCCCCCCCCCCCCCCCCCAGAATTTCTGTTGTTTGTTTGGTTGCCTCTGGCGGTTGGCGATTTGGAAATTCAGTCGCTGTGCACGTGTTTTCGATCACATATGTCCCTTTTCTATCGAATTAAACTTCTGTATTTGCCAGGGCGTGCTGGTTTGTTTTTTTCAGCGTCTTTTCACACCTTATTATGGACTTGATTGTAGAGGAAAGAAGAAAAATTTGGAAACCAGATACCTAGTCAGCCAGTTATTTGCAACGCACTTCACCTTTCAGCCTCGGTTTTCTTACCTTTAAAATGGAAGGAATTGTTTGCTTCCCTATGTGTGTTTACAGTCAGAGTTTGTGTTAAACTCCTGGCACAGTGCTCACCTCTAGGGACTGTCCAGTAAATACTGCAACTGCAGTTTTAACTTTAGTTGATGATTTTGAATTAGAAATACACTGAGTTTTAGGTTCTGGGACCTGGCTGAAAAGACAGCATCACTTGCTTAAGTTTTAATGACCCGTATCCCTCCCTAAGGAACTGGAGCTTACACTCTAGATTTCTCCTTTTTTCTTTTTTGCAGTTTGGCAAACCAGCCCTGCTCGTTTTAAAATAGCTTTGGCTTATGCCAGTTTATTTGTGGAGAGAACTGTTAATTGGAATGTGATGTAGGCAGACATTAAGATACATTCAGGGTGTGTTTTGATGAATGCCAGCCTGTTGCATGCATGTATTTTAGGATGGTTACAATAGTTTAGTATTAGAAATAGGTGGAAAATGGTCAGGGTGGACTTTATGTGAGATATAGGAGTTTTCTTGGACTTTGATCTGGAGTAAACCTTATAGAGGAAGATAAGGTAAGGTTATACAGACATTGGCAAGAGTGAAGGTGCAACCGGAAACAAGAATGTTTAGGGGTGGTGCGGTTAATGAATAGGTGATCTGGACCACATGGTTGATTTTGGCAGCCTTAATCATGAGTCGGATCTGACTTGAGGGCACTTGGCGTTTGGCAATCATAGTGGAAGGGCAGAATTAAAGGTAGAATTAGATGTAATTTTGGTAAACTTGAATGTTTCATGGAGGGCTTCTACATTTATCCTCTAGATAGTAGAGAGCCATTGAAACATTTTGGCATAAAGGTGAATGTCAGCATAGGCTGGAAACAGGAAGGACTGGAAGATATAGGCCAGTTAGGGTATAGGTTCTTCTGGATTTCCAACAGTGCTGACTGTGGGCAAGTGACAGCAGGGATTAAGAAGTGATTGATAAGACCTTGTAAGGAGTGATGATGTGATATGACAGCAGAGAGCTTTCCATATTTTGAGCCTGTAAGGTCACTGACAAAAATAAGACAGATGGGAGGTAGAGTTTTGTGGGGAAAGGGGTACCTTTCTTTCTAGATGCGTTTAGGTGACAGAAGTTGGGGACTGTAGCAATATGGCAGGGTTTGGTTGAGTACTTCTTTGAGTAAGTACTGTTTTTTTTAAAGTGGACATTTTCAGACCTCAACAGAAGTGGAGACAGTCGTGCAGTGGACCTGTTGCCATCTCTCTCCTCAGTGATTTTCAACATTCTGCCATTATTTTTTGTCTCTTCCCCCATCTACTGAGGGTGGTAGTGATGTGGGGGGGCATTTTAAAGTAAATCTCAGATTGTATCATTAGATTGAAGACTTTTTATTTCTCTCTGCCTTTCTTAAGTTATTATTTGTGGGTTTAGATTTTATACCAAAAATTATTTTTGATGATTCCAGTTTGATGTCTTTACCGTGGAAAGTTTGAAAAATACAGAAAGGTATTAAGGAAAAAAAAAAAATAGATGTAATCTGAATTTGGGGACATGACCATTGTCAATATGTGACTCTATTTACAGTTTTATAATGTTTTCTTAATCCGCATCCTAAGTCTTCAAAGACTATGGCTATCTTTTAAACATGTACTGTTTATCCTATTGAGTTCAGACTTTTCACATTTGAACTATTTTTATAGGTGTTACTTTGTTTCTTACAGCCATCATACACATTTGAATCAGACTGGTATGGATTAGATTGGAATTGGGAATAATAAGATTGTTTTGTGAAAGTCATTTATTCTGAAGAACAGAAATGAGAACATTGAGTGAACATCAAAGGATTATCCCCAGTTGCTTTCTGAAACTTAAAAAATTATGTAGTTGTTATAAAACCAATAATTCCTTATCTAGATCTTCAGATAATTACATTGTCTGATTTAGAATGTGACTACATTAATGCTAGATCATGTTGCTCGAAATTAAACAAGGTAAGACAATTTTTGCTCATTTTCTGGTACTGAAGTCACCTCTCCATTTTAAAGATTATGATAGCTGCCCAGTCTATGTATATTTGATTTTAGAGTGTATGTTGGAATGTTGATAAAACTGCAGTGTTTTGTACTGTAAACACACTAGGATTTCTTTTCATATGAGGATTTGTGACTTGCAAATTTTGTTTCTTTCCTCTGCCTCCTCTTGTCCCCTCCCCTGGTTAGAGTGGCTCAGGGCAGTCAGAGTTTCATTATGAGGGTAACAGGCTTGTCTTCTGTGTCTCAAACCCCCTCCTCCACACTCATGGAATAAAAGCCCAGTCTGTCTTTTAGTGAATGAAAGAAGACCTCTGTGTCAGTTGTTGAGAAAGGGAATTAATTGGCTGGCTTGTTTTAAGGCAGTTTTATCTTCTGTGTAGTAGGAATTGTATCCTGGCAGGAGTACTCTGAACTGCACTGATTATCTAGATAGACAGAAACCAATTGGTCCTGATTCACTTTATGAGGTGAGCAGGCAGAAGAACTTTCTGGATGAAAAGTCACATAAAAATAAAGTCCTTAGAAGTGATTTTAACTTGACCTAAAAATGGTGTCCCCGTGTCTTTTCATTATCTTCAGTGGCCCATGAAAGAAATGAAGTTACATTTGAAAAGTTAAAGTTTCTGGTGAACTTTATTTCTCATCTGTAGAAAAATGATAGATTGTTTAAAAAAAAAAAAGTAGAGCAAATCATCCCTGTTGCTGTATGTTTCTTGTTCACTCACTGTTTTAGGAGCTTCATGAGTTTTCTTTGACCGAACTAAAAGTCTAGATTGTTTTGTTGAGAAAATTAGTCCTTGGATTTGAAGTTAAATAGTTTTTTTAAAATTTAAAGTTACTTTTTGTATTTATGCAAATTATCCTTGGATGGCATTTGTGTTCAATTTGTTAAACACTTTTTAAAATGCATAATTTTTGTATAGGAAAGTCTCAGTTGATTACAGATTAGAGTTAAGCTCTAGAAAAAGCTTTCCTTTGTTTACAAGAAAATATATAAAATCCAAGAGACTCGGCTGGGTCTCTCTGGATTTGTAGTTATTGTTTTGCCAGCCACTGAGTGACTGTGGGACCATGGGCAAGTGACTTCACCTTTCTGAATTTTACTTCTTCATATTTGAAAGTGGGGATTGCCAGTTTCTGATTCAGTGAATATTAGTTACTAGCTTCCATTAAAAGAAAAGTCTGTATCCCCACTCCTTGCCTACCGACCATATCACTATCCAGCATCTCCCATTAATGACTGGGGTGAAAAGTGTACCATTGGGCTATTTTTCCATTAACAACGTTTGTCTGGCAGTAAAAAATGCTGAAACAGTGCGCAGGCTCAGAGGTAGTGTCTCCCAGGCAGAGGACAGGTTGGCATGTCCCTTCTTTCAGAGACAGCCCTGTGTGTGGGAAGGGAGGTCTACACTATTTCCATGTGGACAGACTGGCCCTGTCCTCAACAGAGACAGCCCCATGGTGGCTGTATGGAGTGTAGTGGGGTCATGTCCAGGAGACACTCCTGCTGGGGGTCATCAGCTGAGGACGCATTGCATACCCTCAGGCCCAGGCCAGCAAAGGGCTGTGCCTCAGGCTGTCATCTTCAAGTTGGGGGTGGCACCAGCCTTGTCGTGTCCCAGTCCCTGTGAGGATGCTTGTTGGTCCTGGTGGCGAGGGGTGAAGCTGCCTTTGTTGTGCACTTTGGTGAACTGTCTGAAGATGTGCAGGACCCTGTGGGTGTTGTGCCAGGGACCCAGGACCGCTGACTGGAGACTTACTGGCTCCTATTAGTCTGGTGCGGGCCTCTCCCTAGCGAAATACTCCCTGATGACCTTGATCACAGGGTGTGGTGTCGGGCTGCGCTCCGCCTTTGACTTCCTTTTCTCAGGACCCTGATTTTCCTCTGACCACCTGGTCTCTGGAGTCTAACCCTATCGGTAAGTGAGGAGTGGGTGTACTGGTTAGAACTCTGCCACAGTAGCTGTTGATGCCTGAGAACCGAAAGGAATGCAACAAGAGAAGACAGTGGAGAGAAAAGCAGGGGTAACTACAACGCCAGTAGGTTGGGATTCTGCATCCAGCTTCCTTATACTGTTGGATCAACTTGGAGTTGTTACTGGAAGCTTTTAAAACACTCCCACCCACCCACCTACCCACCCCATCCCCTTTTTTTCTTTTCTGAGTGTGAAATGATTTTCCTCTTAAGGATTCTGGAGATTGGATAATGTTTGAGGTTGATATTCTGACTTGAAAGGCAGCACATATGTGTACATCATCCAGCCCAAATTAGAGTAAGAGGCTTTTTATTGGAATAGAAAGTAAATAACACTGTCATTTTTTCTCATCCACTAGTTGTTATTTAAAACCTGTTTAGTGACTCTGATTTGCTTGGGATAAAATGTAATTGAAATTGAAGTGTTTTCTTTTTAAGCTGTGCCCTGATGTGCTTGCACAGAGCAAGCAGTATGGAAATCAGGGGCACTGGACTCTTAACGATCATCTTGGAATAGCAGCTTGTGAGAGTTCTGTGGGTCCATTGTTTGAGCCTCAGATGGCCTGTACAGACAAGAAGGACACAGCTGTTGAGAGAGATGTGGTGTTCTCTTCTTCCCTTGCAGTGGGTGATCCCAGAATTGGTCGGCCATGCCGTGGTCACTGTGCTGATGCTCATTTCCTTGCACTGGTTTATCTTTCTTCTCAACTTGCCGGTTGCCACTTGGAATATCTATCGGTGAGTATAGTTCTTGAGTGTGGCTGTTGTTGTAGGAGGCTTGGTACCATAGTGGTCAAGCCCTCAGCTGCTACTAGCAGGTTGGCAGTTTGGACCCACAGTGTCTCTGTGTGGAAAAAGATGTGACAGTGTGCTCCCGTAGAGATTACTGCCTGTGGGGCAGCTACAGGGAGCAGTTCTCCTCTAGGGTTGCTGTGTGTCGGCAGTGACTTGATGACAGTGGGCTATAGTTGTGTGTTTTTTTTCATGTCAGGGCTGGTCTTTTTGTGTGTGTACCAGTGAATGAATAATTAAATCAGCACATACATGGTCCACTTTTAGTGTACGGGGTAAGTGACAATTTGCATGACACAATCTTAGAGTAAAAACATGAATTTGTACTTGTTAATTTAAAATATATATAATGTTTACTTGTAACATTGAAAGCCTGGGAAATGCCTTTTCATTCAGTTTCAATATCTTTTTTCTTTAAGGATAGTCAGAAGCCAGAGACTATGATATAAAGTCCTTGTTAGTTATCTAAGCAGTTTTTAACTAAGGGTATGCTTGAATTGCTTGAAAACAGAGGATATGTAAAAACCTGAAAATTAGTTAAGGTATGAAAATTTAGGTTTGATGAACTTCGGGAGTGTACTGAAACATGGCTCAGTGGAGGCCATCACTGGATACTGTTGTGTAGTTGTTGCCTGGTACACAGCCTCTTTTGTAAAAAGCTACCAGGTAGCCACCTGACAAACTGAAAATACCTTTTATGCTAGTGGCTTATGGCTGTACTAAAATTTTAGTTTTCCTTTTAATTTTACTTGGGTCTAGGATTTTTGGGGGTGAAATCATTCATTGATTTTTAAAATTTTGCCTTTCTATTTTTTTATTATGATTGTGTGAGAATATACAGTCCCATATAAATTTGGATACTCACCAATGAGCGGCTCCCACTGCTCTCCCTGCCCAGTGACAGCATACTTCTCTGTTCTGTACATGTCATATCATCCTAACAATGTCCTACCCCCCTCTTTCCCCCGCATCTAGTCAAAGGTCAGCTGGATGACATCCTATAGTAGAATTTTGCCTTTTTAACATACAATCTTTTCAAAAAAATATTTTCATTGTTGTTGAGACTGTACCTAGCAGAACATGTAATAACAACAACAACAAAAAACCCACTGTCATTGAGTTGATTCCAACTCATAACAACTCCATAGAACAGAGTTGAAATGCCTCACAGGGTTTCCAAGGAGTGCCTCGTGGATTTGAACTGCCAGCCTTTTGGTTAGCAGCTGTAGCACTTAACCACTATGCCACCAGGGTTTCCAGCAGAACATATACTAGCCCAATAATGTCTACATTCACTGGCTTCTTTTTAAATAGGTTTTTAAAAGTACAGTTAACTATAAAAACAAAACAAACCTGTTGATTCTTACTGATAGTGACCCTATAGAACAGAGTAGAACTGCACCATAGATTTTCCAAGGAGGGTTAGGTAGACTCAAACTGCTGACCTTTTGGCTAGCAGCCAAGTTCTTAACCACTGTGCCTAACTACTGCAGTTAGACTTAAACAACATAGGAAAGAATAAAGGACGGTTGAGAGAAGACTAGGACGCTTATGAAAAGATCATGAAAGGTATTAGAGATGAGGAGGGGGTGGATTTGGTGGAATGTTTTACCAAGATCATTAAGCCAGAGTATGAACTAGGGAAGGTTTTTAATTTGTTCTGCATGATGAAGCATGAGAATTTCAGAACACAAAATTGTGCTAATCTGGAACTTGTACATGGATAAGAGGCAGCTGTTTATTTGACTGGAGTAAGGGGGACCATTTGGATTAAAAATTGGAAAAGTGGGTGGCAGGGTTGTAGTTTTTCACTTATTCAATCTGAGTGCTGAATAAAAAATCGAGGAAGCTGAACTGTATAAAGAAAAATGTGTCATCAGATTGGAGCGTGACTCATTATTAACAACCTGTGTATGTAGATGAGACACCCTTGCTTGCCGAAAGTCAAACTTGAAGTATGTGTTGATGAAGGTCCCAGACCGCGACCTTAAAATGGATTGTACCCAAACAGGAAGACAATGTGAATCCTCACAAATGGCCCAGAATCATGGGAAGGGAGAAAAGCTGGAGTTCTCAACAGTTTGACTGTACTTGAATTAACAAGTCAGTGTCCGTGGAAGCCTCAGTGAAGAAATCAGATGACATGATACATCGGGCAAATCAGCTGCCAAAGACTCCTTCAAGGTTCTAAAAAGCAGAAAGACCGCTTTGATGACTAAGGTAGCCTCACCCAAGCCATGGTCTCTGCAGTCTCCTCATTTCATGTGAAAGCTGGACAGTGAAGAAGAAAGACTGAAGCATTTGGATGTCCCTAAGTTGTGCAGATGGTTCAGTGCTGCGGAGTCTCTGAAGAAAGGCCTGGCACTCTGCTTCCCAAAGGCCACATGCCTGAAAATCTCATGCAGCTTGGTTCTGCAGTAGACGCTCGGGGTTGCCTCTGTGGCAGTGGGGTTTTGGTTTAGTGGGTATGAAGTAGTGTGTCATTGTGGTTTGAATTTGTGCTTTCCTGGTGACTAATGGTAGTGAGCATCTTCCCATGTGTTTCCTAGCCATATACATGTTTTTGAGCAGTTAACATGAAACAAATTGTGCTTTGAGAAAAGTTTTCTGGAAGCATTGCATAGTATTGATTGGATGGAAAAGGGCCAAGAGGTGGGGAAACCATTTAGGAGACTGGGGTGAGATTATATAATGTTGAAACAGGGTTGGGATACTGAGAATGAGAAAGAGATAGCTATATGAGTGATGAGAGGAAGACAGAATGGACTACAGTTTCATGAACGGGCTATGAAAGCTGAGAGAAATCAGAAATTCTGAAGAGAAGGTTTTTAAAGGCCATCAAGAAAACGGTGGTAGTCTTGTCGAATAACTGAGAAGTCACAGAACTGGAAGCCTCTCAGCTGCTACCTGAAATGAGACATCACTAGGATATTCAAATGCAGTCCAGCTATGATGGACAGTTAAGATTTGGGAGAAAAGATTCCTGATTTGTGGAACTCAGAGAGGCAACTGCATTCCAGAGAAGAACTGAGAAACCCAGTGTGTGGCAAGGGTCGGGGACAGGGATGGCCCTATCAACTTGGGAACCAGAGTCTGAGGGCCAGGTTAGAGCCTGTCACACAAGCAGCAAAGTGTGGGGGTCGAAGCCCACACACTTAAACTCATCCATCCTCTTGGAGGCCAGCTTCAGTAAGGAGGGAATTGTTTTAGAATTGTAAAGGAATTGTTTTGGGAAGGAGAAGACTATAACATATCTTCAGTACCACAGTGATGTAAAGTAGATGGAGGAGAAATGTTTTTCTGAAGAGCACAAAAGACTCCATAACCCACTGCAGTCGAGTCAGATCCAACTCACAGTGACCCTTGAAGTCAGGGTAGAACTGCCTCAGAGTTCCCAGGGACCGCCTAGCAGATTTGAACTGCCAACCGTTTGGTTAGCAGACGTAACAGTTAACCCACTACGCTATCAGGGTTTCTCATCTTCATGATTGTTTAAACAAAGTTTGCATCTGCTCTGAGTTGGTAGGAAACAGTCGAAAAGGTCTGCGTTTGGGATTTAGCTCATGCGTACTGACAGGGCCCCTGAGCCTTGGGGACTGATGTGGACCAGTGTTCTAGTCCCTCGTTTGTGGTTAGACGTCTCCCGCTTAGAAAGCCTTCTATTTCTTATGTGCTCTAATTACTTTGTAATATTGTGCACTTAATCAGTATTTTTCTAAGAGGTGCATGAAGGTAGACTTTGCTCTGTGAGTGCCCTACCTGGAGTGGAGTTTTATCATTGTAGCATCTGTTCTCGTTTCTGTTCTGCCTTCTCTAAAGTGGTGTTTGAATTGTTGTTTTTGACCATGCAGATTAAGACGTACTCTGTTGATTAGCAGGAGCACCAAATACAGTGGTTCTGTTCTGAATACAGAACCCTGGTGGCATAGTGGTTAAGTGCTATGGCTGCTAACTGAAAGCCCAGCAGTTCAGATCCACCAGGCGCTCCTTGGAAACCATGGGGCAGTTCTGCTCAGTCTATAGGGTTGCTGTGAGTCAGAATCGACGTGATGGCAGTGCGCGTGGGCTTGGGCATCCTGAATACAGAATTTCTCGGGTTTTTTTGATGTCTGTGAGGTGGGAATAACTTGGTATCCCACTCACACTGCCTTCCTTATAAAGATGTGAAGGTGAAGGGAGAAAGCCCAGTAATTTAGAACTTTTTTTTTAGGTAAAGAGTTTTTAGAAACTTGGTAAAGTTGTATTTGAGGTTCCTTTTACCTGTATCTAATGGGAAACAGCTGTAGGTCTGACCCAGTAAGTGGGTTTCATACTGTTGCCATCTGGTCGATTCCAACTTATAGTGACCCTATAGGACAGAGTAGAGCTGCCCCATAGAGTTTCCCAGGAGCACCTGGTGAGTTTGAACTGCTGAGCTCTTGGTTAGCAGCCATAGGCCTTAACCACCATCTGTCCAGGGTTTCCAGTTTTCCTACAGAGGATGGGCAAAAGGGACATAATGCATAAAATACCCTTCTCTAGTGTTACTGTATCTGAGAGAGCAGAAAATTACGCTAAAATTAATAGTATTGTATCTTCCAAAGGAAAGCTAAGTGGTGGCCCGTGACATCACCATACTTACACTGTCTGTAAGTGGTCTGGATTTAAGGCTGCTGTGATTGCTTTATTTCTAAAGATTATTACAGTGTGCTTATTGTTGAGAGTTTATGATGATGTGATTTTCATTCCAATGTGTTTGTGACATTTCATTCCCAGGTTCATTATGGTGCCGAGTGGTAACATGGGAGTGTTTGATCCTACAGAGATACACAATCGAGGGCAGCTGAAGTCACACATGAAAGAAGCCATGATCAAGCTTGGGTTTCACTTGCTCTGCTTCTTCATGTATCTTTATAGGTGAGTTGAAAGTCCTGACGGTGTTTTCCCAGATGCTGTCTGTGTCTGCTTTGGATGGATGTACTGTACTGTAGGATTAGATTACTGTACTGTACGATTTCTGTCCTGATGGCACAGTAGTTAAGAGTTACGGCTACTCACCCAAATGTCAGCAGTTCAAATCTGCCAGCTGCTCCTTGGAAGCCCTATGGGGCAATTCTCTGTCCTACAAAGCAATGGATTTGGTGTAGGCTTTTGCACTGACATTGCAGAGCTTTGGGGGATTATGTGAATTTCTTGTGGCTCTGTACTTTTCAGGTGCATCATTGAACCTGTATTCTGTCTGACCTAGAACCGAATTACTCGGGTATTGCTGTTACTTCTTTACTCTGGAGGCTATCAACATGCTTACCACGGTTTTTGCTACTCCTTTCCTGCTCTAGTAGCCAGCTGTGAGGTTTCACTGTCTGTACAAGTATTAATATATGTCCCACAAAGACCTTTCCACTCACGGCTCTCCAGGGGATCAGACTGCTGACTGGTGCTCCCCGCATCTCAGAGCCAAGTTGGGCTGGCCTTTGTCAGCAGTCAGAAGTTAGGGTGTGGTGCCCCTTCTCCCACGTGCTCAGCGGTCTGCCAGGACCCATGAGCATCAAGGTAGTTCTGACTCATAGCAGCTGCCTTGCTTCAGGCTTCAGTTGGAGCAGACGGAAATAAGGATCGTTACGAAGGACTGACTGTTACGCTCTGGAAGCTATATGCAGTCTCCTTTTAAACTTAAATTGACTCCTTTATGTTTTAGAGATGAACATGACACCTTTTCCTTTGCCCATCATAGACCCATAGAATATAGCAAAGAAGGAAAAGGAAGTCATGCGTGGGTGATTTGACAAGGAGCCCTGGTGGCACAGTGGTTAAATGCCCACCTGCTCACAAAACGGTCAGTGCTTCCAGCCCCCCAGCTGCTGTGTGGGTGACAGACGGGCCAGTCTGCTCCCTTAAAGAGGGCAGCCATGGGAAGCGGTGCGGGTGACTGTCCCCTGTCCTTGGGGGTCACTGGGAATCGGAATCAGCTCATGGCAGCAGGTGTGGTTTGGGTTCCAGTGACTTGATCAACTCTTTAAAAGGCTAGAAGCCAGGCTCAATCAGATTGTTCCTCTTTTTTCCCTAGGTATATTTCCGGTTTTTTTTTCACACAGACATAAGGACTGTTAGGAGAAGTTTGTACTGGACTGAACTTCTACAACTCAGAAGATCTCTAGCGAAACTAGAGATCTGTATGGAGTTTTTAAAAATTACTTTTTGTCTGACATGGCTTAGAAGTCAGAGCCATTTCCCTTCTGCCTGAGGAAACAAGCTTTCTCAGACTCTCACCTGCCCATTCTACCCCCTCACCTGAGTGAGCGCTTTGATAGTTTCCTTTTCACTACTCATCGTATTTGCTTTTCTGTATTTTAAAAGCTGGAACAGAAAAAGCACGACAGTATCAGTTTCTGGTTCTCATACTCTCTCTCTGTGCTAATACAAGTAGTAAAGAATAATAAGAAAAAAAGCTTAATATTAGAACAAGCAGACATACCTGTTCTCATTTGTATTATTTATGTAGGTTGTAAGATACATAAAAGTGTTTTTCACCATCATGTACGTTCCCTTATATGTCTTCTTTCGGAAGACAAAAAGCAAGCCGGATCATCTCAGTTCAAGGTTGTCGTCTCTACTCTCCCCATCCTCCTGGGTGGTTCTTCCCTGGAGAGGAAACACTGCAGCCCTCCCTGGGGCCCGACGCTGAGCCTTCTTTGGGTGGCACTGAGGGCATATCTGATGGAGTCACACTTTGGGGAATGGACGTAGGACTGGGGAGCAGTATCTTGTTTGGTAGACCCACAGTCTTAGAATTGAAAAATGCCCGAGTTTCTTGGGTCTGTGTAGCTGAATGTAAAGGTGGCTGGTCTGAAGGCTGGGAACTGGACAGATCAGGAAGCAGTGTGAGAGCAAGTTTAAAGTCCCGGCCTTTACGACTGGATCAGAGGGAACGACTCTGTGACTGAGCAGCTGCGTTCCTTGCTGGCTGTGGCATCACTCTGTCTTTCCTTGCTCTTTCCCCCTTTCCTTCTTGGTTTGTCATTGATAGCCATAATGCCAGTCCCCTGCCCTTGGGTGTCACTGTGGCTCAAGGTGGGAGTGAAGAAGTTTTTTCAGAAGATGTCCTTGTAACGTTTCTCCCAAGTCCATCAGCTTTTTCATGCTGAGGTTTAGTCTGCTTTTCTCTGTATCACCTACCACACCTTGCCTGGGGCCTGCACAGAATGGATGCGTTTGTTGAAGAGAATTAGGAGAAGGAAAGGGCTCACCTTTAGGGATGACCCAGGGGTGCTGCTCTAGTTTACCTCCATGCCTTTGGGTTTTTGGGTGGTAGCCTAGAGGAATCTGGGCTCTACCACTTACTCACAGTTGGTGTCAGGCAGCTTTCTTAACCTCTCTGTGCCTCAGTTTCTTCTGTGCTGGCCTCTAGTAAGCTCCCCCAAATCCTTAAAAAAATACGGGCTACCACTCTTCACTGTGTTGGGTCCCGAGTCCGTGTGATGCGGGCTCCCTTTCGCCGTTAGTGTCAGTAACGTACGAGTACTTCTGTGTGTTTAGTCAAGCCGTCTCAGCACAAGGCTGGTCCCAGGGTTTAAAAGGAAATGGTGGTTTTGTCATGCCGTGTCCTGTGGCCGTTTTAATAGAATGTTTATTGAGTGACTGCTGTCTGTCACAGTGGGCACGGCATTCCCGGTGACACGGGAGCAGCCCAGCATCCCTGCAGTGAGAGCTTGTAGCTCAGCAGTCGCAGTAGTGGGCTGGCACACTTACTTACGGACGTGCTGAGGAGATGACACTGTGAGTGTGGACCCCATTGTCCTCTCAGAGGTGATCACGGTCCAGTGACAGAGAGTAGCTTGTAAAGCAGACCCTGGAGGAAGCCATGAGCTGCGGGACGGGGTCGTGGAGCGGCTTCCCGATTTGACCCTCAGGGCGGAAGCCGGAGGCTGGGCGCCGGAAGCGGGAAGCGGGAAGCGGGAAGCCGGAAGCCGAGCAGGAGGTGGTTGGGCTCTGAGGGTGGGCTGGGGAGGAGGGTTCCCCGCGTCAGGACGACATCGCAGGCATCCGGGTGAGGAAAGATTTTTGGTTTTTCTTTTGGCCATAGCTTGTTTTTCTAAACTTTAGTCCAACACTGGTCTAGGCTTATAACCCCTTCCCCACACACTTAGTTAACAATATTTTTAAACAAATAAGGCACGTATCGTATCTTCTGCTAATTGCTCTAGACTGTTATTTTCGTAAGCATTATATGCCAGTTTTTTTTTAAAAAACACGTTTCTGGCTTCAGTTTCTATTTCTGATCACATGGTAACTTCACATAAGTATTATAAAGTAACAGAAACCACACATAGTTTTTGCTTTATTTTCGAGTTACCGGGGGACTACCAAAGAATCCATAACTTCTTGATAACTGTCTTACACATTTACTATACAATTATGATCAAAAGTAATATTTTCGGACTATCCTTATACACATAAGCAAGAGATTAAGGAAATCATACAGCCTGATATGATTTATTTGTGATGGGGGAGGAGAGAGGAATGAAGCCAAGGCTCACCTCTGGAGACGTCACCAGAGACGTGCAGTACATGCATGGGTGCAGCACACTGGGAAGTTGTTATGTAATCGCTTCATTTCCCATCCACTGTATGCATGGGTGTGTTGCTTGTGAAAAATACGGTAGTCTGTGTTTAGGGAAGCTGTTTTCTGTGGCATCTAGAGCCCCCGTTGGAGGTATTATTTCTTTTAGGTGTAAGTGATTGTCTCTAATTCAAGTTAGTGTCCCCTGCTGGGCCCTGGGATCCACGTCTGCCCCTGAGCCAACTGGGGACATGGCGCAGAGAGCGGTGGTAATGTTGGTCTCTTCTTTCTGCAGTATGATCTTAGCTTTGATAAACGACTGAGGTGGGAGCACGTGGCGCAGCCTGCCGACCCGACAGTGCTCAGAGGAGGAGCCCTCCAACGTCCATCATCCTTAGAACCCGGCCATAGCAGTATATTTTTCCTCTTGGAACGAAAGACTATTTTTGCTGTATTTTTACCATATAAAGTATTTAAAAAATAAGAATTGAGTTTTTGTAGGTTTCTGGTTCTCAACTTTAGCCAAACCCCAGCACGTGAAGGTGACTTTTCATCATCATATGTTGAAGATGGTTTTCTGGAGGAGCAGGACTGCCAGTCCAGCCTCGCATGCCAAAGAAACAAAGGAAACACTGTGAAGGAGACGCCTCCTCGGGGAGCTGAGCCACCCCAGGGCTGCCACGGGGCTGGAGCCCACAGCAGCCTCGCTCACCTGGACGGAGCTGGTGATGGTCACTGCCCTATTTGCCTATATCTTGGCAGCTTCCTGTGTTTAGTGTGGTTGAAAGATGTGCGGGGCTGTCGGTGTAGACATCTTACATGGATGTTAATGGAAAAATGACATTTCAAAAGATACATATGTTTCTTTGCAGTATCTGTGAGACATAAGCCATTTACCCAGGTACAATGTAATTCTTGCTTATGGAAAGGAAAAATAAATCAGAAAAGCAAACTTTTACGAAGAGCTTTTGTTTCAAAGCCTCTGCCTCTATACTCAGCCTCAGAGCCTCACCATCCCATGGCTCCTGTTGAGTTTTTGTGTCATAATTGTTCCAAGCAGTGTTGGATCTCTCAAATACATTTTTTAATGGGTTTGGAAGGTATTTGGTGATCATGCTTATCAGCTTAGAAATGGAATAGTTTCCTGTCAGTGAGTGTGAGCCTCTCAGCACTCTGGTTTGACACTGATGACCTTGTGAATGGAATACCAGTTAGAAGCCACCTCAGGAGTATAGCAGTGTCCAGCCACACTGGGCTCCCTGGAACTGTCGTCGTAAACTCTTGCTCTTGGTGACAGCAGTTCGCCTCTTCAGCACTGTTGCCAACTGTCTCCTAGACAGAAGTGAACTTGACATTTTATCCTCTATCTTCTATCTAAATATTGGCATGTAGGCAGTGTGTTTTTGGCAGAGTCCAGAGGATTCTTTACTCTGGTAAGACAGATTTGGGCAGCTAAACAAGATGTGTGGTAACCAACTGATCGAATGTTACATGTCTTTCATGTTGTTAGTTGCTATCAAGTCAGTTCTGACTCACAGCGACCCTGTGCACTACGGAACCAAATACTGCTCGGTCTTTTCTGGTTAAGCCCATTGTTGCAGCCACTGTGTCAATCCATCTTGGCAAGTGTCTTCTTTTTTGCTGACACTCTTTCAGACCTGGACTACATCTAATCTTGGCAGAAGGAAGGAGCCAGTAAGTGATACTCCCTAGGTAGACCCATACCAAGACAGAAGTGAGGCCCTGGATAGACAGTGAGAGGGGAGGGGAGGTGGGCTTGTTTCTGTTGGCCTCTTTGGGTTGTCTGAAATCACCCCTTGTGATAATCTGTCTCCCTGCAAGGCTGAGGGCCAAGAAGCTGGAACAGAATTACTTGCCTGCATCTATAGGATTACGAGGAGTTGGCATAGACTTGATGGCAGTAAGTTTGGTTTGGGTTCCTTTTTTCCTTGCCGTTTTACTTGGAGGTACCTTCCTTTGTTTAATAATCTTAACTTCCAGTGCCTTTTCATGTTCTGCTCAAGTTTATAAAGTATTGAAACCTTTGGAGAACTTAAATCCTTAGAACTCAGAGATATACAAGCCGCTTAAGCTCAAAGGTGGTGGAGGACTTTGGACCAAAATGTTTAATCCTCTCATGCAAGTATCATTAATAACCCAAACAGCACCTCGTTTATTGTTAAGGGCCTTTCTGTCAGGCCTAACGTGCTGAGGCCCAGCTGGTGAGAAAGGTGCCCTGTTTACAACAAAAGAAAGCAGCTCTTCCTTCTGGAATACCAGCTGGTTCAAAACAAGCAACCCTTCTTTCTCATATTGCTTGTATGTGTCAAAGTCAAGAAAGCAAGCAGGTTTTTTTTTTTTTTCTTTTTCCTGTTTCTATTTAGAGATTCTAGAAATGATATTGGGGGAGAAGCAAGCACAGACTTCTCAGAGCTGTGCTCACCATGCTGGAGGTTCACTCCTGTGCTTTCCAGAGACTGGGGAGCTGCAGAGGACCTTCAGGGCCATCAGGCCTAAGGTCTTTATCTGAGACCTGGGGACCTTGCCAGAGGGGACTGCTCTAGAACAGGTGGGGGCTGGGGGTGGAGGCCAGTATCTTCTCTTCTCCCACTCCTTTTAAGTGTGATGTTCGCGGGGCTCAGGGGTGCAGACTCCCACGGCATGCTCCCGTGTGCATGTTTGTATCTCCCAGACATTGTGTCATTCTCCGTGCACTTGTCCCTCCACCTTTCAGAGGTGGGAGTGCCCTTGTTAGTCACTGGGACCTCAGCTGAGGAAGGAGGCTCTAGGATGGAGACCAGTTCATCACAGCCTAGCAGGTGCCCTCAGCTGCCTGTCATGCCATACTGATGACAGTGTTCACACCTGCTTCCTCTGACCTGGTCTCACTTTGAACACTGAGAAAGCATCCTGTAGTACTTGGTCTCCTGTGGCACTTGCCACTTCTGTCTGGTATCGTAGGTATCTGTATTAATTTAATCTTCCGTAATAGATTGTACGCTCCTGGAGGGCAGAGGGCCCTTACTCGTGTTTGTACCTTCCTACTGTTTCTGGCACCTAACACAGTGCCTTGTGCATTGAAACAATAAACAACTGTGGAATGAACAAGTCAGTCCGATTGTGTTGTTCTATTGCTGTTTCAGCAAGAAGTCCAGCTGATGTCCTTTAAGGCAGAGAATTTGAAGAAGCAGTGGAGCAACATAATCAAAGGCCCCCACTTGGTTCCCACAGCACTCACAGGGAATGGAAGACATGCTAGGCTAGTGAACTGCGGCATTTGAGCCACTTGAAACTTGTGCAGTTATCTTTGCTGACAATATTTATGGGTAGTAGTGGTTAAAAATGTCATGTACTAGTTGTCTCAAAAATCTAAAAAAAAATTGTTTTAATGTATAGAAATAGACAATGAGATAGAGAAGTATAATATTCTGTGCTTATTTATCTAGATCTCAGACATCTCAGTCTATGTACTTGAAGTCAAATGTACTATTTTGCTATGTAGTACTAACAAAGACGGAAATACTTAGTATACTGGGACTTCAGTTAACAAAGCTGTTCAAAGAATGGGTCTGCCTATCAAGCCTTTTGGTTTTAAGCCATACTTTTTGTGAAAACTTGAAAAGATGGTGGCTGATTTTTTTTGGCTTTCAAATGAATACTACAATCTAATGACTGAGGATCACTGGGAACCGTTAGGGACTTTCTTCTAAACTGCAGTAATCCTAACTGCTGTCAGGACCACAGATGTTAAAGCTAGTGTTGAGCTAACTTGGTAGGCAGCCAAGTTGCTCTTGAGAATCAATTCTTGGTAAAAGCGGCTTTTGTTGTCAGGTGCTTCCCTCTGAAGCTGGGGGGAGGACAGGCGAGGGGCTAGGTGGTCAGATCCCACCAGCTGAGCGCTGAGTTTGCCCATGGCTTCATCTGCTGTGCGTTTGGTTTGCTCTGTCTGTTAGAGGGCAATTGTGTTTTCATCTGTATCATCAGTTCCCAATACCATGAGAACCTAGTTAAAATGTGAATCAGCCTAACACATACTGAAATCCCTTTTCTCTAGTGGTGCTCCTTCTGACCTTGAAGACAGTAAAGCTTCGAGTTTATACTAACACCATCACTTCAAAAAAAAAAAACAATCCCAAACCCACTGAGGTCAGTTCCAACCCACAGCGAGCCTGGGGAGAGTAGAACTCCAGCTGCTGCTTACTCAGGGTTCGCTTCTAAGGGACCTGCACTTCCCCACTCTGTGTTGGCACAGTGGGCTTCCTCTCAGCACTCATCTACTGGTCTAAGAACTATGTACTCTTGGGGCTGCAGGCTGGCACTCGAACAAAGGAGCCGGACTCTCTTCTCTGTCCGATCTCAAAGCTCATCCACTTAAACTGATGGTCCATGTGGGGAGAGAAGGATGTAACAGGGAATCAAGTGAGATGAGAAGTGTGCTAGTTTCCTACAGGAGCCTGATGTCTCCTCACTTGATCAGCAGCCTGTTGTAGGGACTGGAGACAAACGAGCTTGGTTAAAAGCAAGTCTGGCAACCAGTGTACCCATCTGAGTGGCTGCAGGGCTAGGCTAACCCTCTGGCGTAGTTCTAAGTTAATGCACTTACTTGTTGGAAGAGAGCAACAAGACCAGCCTGTTAACAATTGCTATTTTACCACTTACAACCAGAGTTTTTAGGACTCTGGTTTTATCCGTAGCCCATTACCTCCCTCACCCACCTTGTTTTAAAACAGCTTCCATAATCAATGCATTCATGGATGCTTTAACATGTAAGATAAGGGTGTATAAAGCACACCCACCCACCACGGTACCAATGTCACACACCACCTGTGCTCCAGACTTTTAATCCGATTTTAGTAAAATTGACCAAACCTAGAAGAGCATTAATATCAAATACTAAGTAGTCAGTGCTCAAGTTTCCCCACTGGCTGAGGTTTTACAGCTAGTTTGTTCCCATTAGACTCCAAGGTCTGCACACGTCACTGGGTTCACGTATCCTGAGGCTCTGAGGCTATTAGGTTCTCTCTTTTTCCTTGCAGTTTATTTATTGAAGGAATCAGGTCCTCTGACATAGTAAGCAGGTCATTTGCTGTGTCGGATTGCCCATGTTAACTTTTAACTCAATAAGATGTGGGTTAGACCATTGTCTGCTTACTAGAACCACAAAAGCAGACCCTCAAATGTCTCAGCTTTGACAAGTTTTCATCTAACAGTCCCTTTTTATTCCGAAGCACATGCCATCTACACTGTACGGCGCAGTGGTTCAAGTCATCAACTCAAGACACCTAGGCTTCCCTCTCAGCTCCTTTGTACCACTTTGTTTAGTTAAGCCTATTTCTCTCATTTGTAAAGTGTGAATTAAAGACTACCTGCCCCATGAAGCTACCCTGAGAATTAAACGAGGCTGCTTATAAAGCGGCTCGTCCGCAGTGACCGGCCTACAGAAAGCACTATTAGCTATTCAGCCTCTTGCCATTGGGTCAATTCCAACTCAGCAACCCTATAAGACAGAACAGAATGGCCCCATTGGGTTCCCAAGGAGCACCTGCTGGATTCCACTGCTGGCCTTTTGGTTAGCACTGGTAGCTCTCAACCACTGCAGCACCAGGGTTTCCAATAGCCAAAGCCAACAACAACAAAAAAAATCAAAACCCCAAACCCACTGCTGTTGAGTCCGTTCTGACTCATAGCAACCCTATAGGTCACAGTAGAACTGCCCCAGAGTTTCCAAAGAGTGCCTAGTGGATTCAAACGGCTGACCTTCTGGTTAGCAGACAGGGTTTTACCCACTGGGTTTCTAATACTAGCTATTAAGTGACTCCAATACCTATTAACTTACTGTTACTCAATGCCAAATAGGTGTTTGCAGGAAATTAATGTTGTGATTAGTCCCTGTAAAAACCCATTTTGCTCCTGCTTTTACTTCTTGATACAGTACAGTCCTATGATTCTCACACAGGAAGTGGGCTGGTGCCAGGCTGACATCAAATTACCTGGGGTGTTAAAAAAAAACCTGCCGGCCTGTTAACGGTAGGTCCGGAATGGGACTTACAGTCTAAAATTTTGAGTCTCCAGATGAGTCTCACATGCCTTTGTCTTGGGGGGGTCACACGGGCTTGGCAGCTGGATAGGGATTTGAATCTCACTCTAGTGTCCATGCACTGGTAGAATTCTGTGAGCCAGAGCTGATCACCTGAAGGAGTGAGCAATGAGAGCCATCTACGGAGGTCAGAGGTCAATGTTTAAGCTGGAGGGGTCTGCAAGGTGGGTGGAGTCTCCAAGTGTGCCAACAGTGAAGCTTGATGACTAGGAGAAAGGTTGGAAATTCGAATCCACCCGGAGGCACCTTGGAAGACAGGCAGGCCTGGCGATGTGCTTCTGAAAGGCTGCAGTCTTGGAAACTCTGTTGACGGCAGTGCTTCTCCACACAGCCACTGCTGAAGGGCTGAAGTCCAGGTGCAGCAATGTTTTCAATGAAGAGAGCACACGATTTCTTCACATTGCAAAAAACAAAAACAAAATCACAAACCCATTGCTGTCAAGTCATAGCGACCCCACAGGAGGAAGGAACTGCCCCACGGTTTCCAAGAAGAGGCTGATTTGAACTGCCTACCCTTTGGTTAGTAGCCACAACAGCATTTAGCCACTAGGCCACCAGGGTTTCTTAACATGCAAAAGACCCTTCATTTTTCCTAAACTGGACAGTGATGGCACACTGGCCTTTCACAAAGATATTCCAGCCTACTAGTCATGCAGAGCAGAACTCTTCAGCAAATGAGCTGTTTTAGGTAAGAAAAACATTAAGCATTCAGATTAATGGGTATTAGGAGATTTAATACACCAAGAGTTATTTGTTATTCATTCTGTTTATTGGATTGAAAGAGGAAATACAAACGATTGTTTGAGTGCTGAGTACTGACAGGGAAAGGGTGTATTAAAAAAAAAAAAATCCCAGTAAAGCAAATCAAAGTCAATGTAGTTTCAAGTGAACAGAATTTTAAAACTGAATATACTACAAATTTATAAAATAAAAGTTAAAAAGGATGTTTTGTAAATAATTAGAACAAGTGAAAATAAATATCAGACCTCAAGTTTTTAGGCTTTAATGAAATAATATAGCAAAGAAATTTAAACTGAAGGGAAGTTAAAAAAAACAAAAACCCAACCCCCCCAAATTGAAGAACATAATCCTTTGAAACAATCAGTCCACAGCCAACAGTCACCAACATACCAAAAGCTCTAAGTGTTAACTAGTTCCACCACAACTCCATGTACATCTTGACAACTTAGCAATCTTGAGCTCAACACCTCTGTTCTGTTCTTGATCTCTACAGCTTGGTTTCTAAGTATACACATGCTTTTGTGGATCCATTCCTCTGGCCACACACACAGGTTTTCAAGGAGCCAGTATCATTTTTTTTCCATCTGTGCCTAAAAATGTTATGATTCAGATCTAGCAAATTGACCCTGATAATGAAAATGTTTAAGGTGGGGACACAACGTCAGTCTTACAAAAATATACCAGTATTAACCACATCTTAGAGAGCACTTCACCTGGGCTCCAGACTTTTAATTCAAGATTTTAGTAAAATCGACCAAACCCAGAACAGCTGTTTCCAGGACTTATAAAATCTCTTTTCCATACAGATACCACACTCATGCACACACACGCACGCACGCACGCACGCACGCACGCACACACACACACACACACAAGCACACACTTCACCAAATCCAGGCTATCTGGCTTCAGGAGATAGGGGAGGGGTTTTTACAGTTTTTGTCTTTTCAACTACAGGGCAGATACTGGAGCAACAGCTTAACAACACTGAAAAACTTCCATTAAGTTTACCCTGTTTTTAGAAAGTGTCTCAGTATAAATGCAAATTCACCTTTTAAAGTTAGTAGTTTATACAAAATCAGAGAGGGTTTCTGAAATGCAAATGTTTTGGAGAGCAAGCCAAAAGAAGACTTGCTAAAAGTCTCAATGAGAAAGGAAAACCAACAATTTGGGACAACGAGGATATTAAGACAGACTGTCTTCGTTCCTCCCCATTCAAAAGCTGCTGCTCTTCTGCTGTCAAGAAAGTGACATGGGTTTGTCCCTTTCCAGAGATGGTGGCTATACTTTTACCCAGTGAGAAGAAGAGATGATAGGGCCTAGGGCCGTTCTTGTCGGCAGAAATCAACAGCCTAAAAAAGAAAATTTTACGACGGGGAAGGTCGGGAAAGGATTTTTCTCAACACCATGGAGGGCCACTGGAGGCAGGCCACCCCTAATGACAGTCACCATCCTTACTCCGTGTGTCAGATTAATATTGACAAAATTGGATGTTTCAACTGGCAGATTATTTGGATTGGTTTCTATCTTAAGGGATTTTGGGGGGGGGGGTCCCACCCTCAGAAACAGACCATCTTGTAGGACTGGAACAAAATGTCTTATTTCAACTACTTACCTGGCTTAATATAACTTAATTGCCTGCCCAATAAGAGCAACAGAAAGATAGCTGACATGAACAGTATATTAACACAGAAAGATTAAACAGGAAGCTTTGTCTTTCTTCCGAATGCCTGCCTCCAATTCTTTGCCACCCATGCACCCATCTCAGCAACCCCCAAATGCATTATTTTGCCATTAATGACCAATTATTTGGAGGAAAAAGACATTTAATTTGATGCTTGCTCTAGCCCTTACGCAATGAAAAAACAACAAAAACATTTTTAAGCACATGGAAATGATCCGAGTAACCTGTCCGGAGCCCGAAGTCTCCACTCTGTTTTGATCTATGTGCAAAAAGTATTGGTACTTTTCAATTTATACATCTGTCAGTATCTTGCAACTGGCCTGACAGTGTTCTCACTCGGTTTTCCCTCCTAGGCCTACGTCTGTAGTGGCATCAGAAGTGTTCAGGTGACAGTTGTGGATGAGAAGATGCTGCCATCGGGTTCTTTGTACCTTAAGCCCTAGGTTTGGTCACCCCTTATCTCACCTTTCTAGCAGTCACTGCCTGGCAAAAGCATGAAACAGATGTTGACAGCAAATTGGCACAGCAAAGGACCACAGCAAAGCATGTATACGAAGCTGTCAGTCCAGACAGACCTGGAAAGCCAACTCCCCTGGTGGTGACAGAAGCCTTTGCATAGCTGTCACCCCGTTTTCAGTGGAGCTTTGTTCCTGTCCAATGCACCTCACATTCATTCCACTTTTTGAGTGTTCCGAACTAAACTCAGATCTAGGGGTGGACAGGTGAAGGAGAATTGAGTTCCCAACTGCCCTCAAGGGGCACCGATCTCAGAGAATGTGACAGATGCCTATCATCACACCCTGTCACCAACAGCAGTCAAGTGTCTATGCCCACATGTTGTAATGTCACCTGTAGAGACTGGGGGCTATTAACAGCTTCAGGGTCAAATACATGAATCACTTCAAATATCGCTTTCAATTGGACTGAGGTAAAGAGAAGTTGCCACTTAATTAAATACAGTTACCAATGAAGATTTTTATTCAGGCTTAAAGTAAAAAGTAATTTTAGTTAAGAAAAATGAAGTACCAGATAAACTGTAACATATTCTTTAACTCAGAAGTATCAAAACAGGAACTCTTTGATTTTCTAAGTGGTGGTCTCTGCAAAATGGAGCTTCAAGGAATCTTTACATACCAATTTGATAAAATAGTCGGTCTGTCCTTTTTGACTATGCGTTCCTGCGAGAACCCATGCTACTTTAAGGCTGATTGTGTTTTCCCTTCGTCTCCCCTGATTTCTCCTTTCACCCTGCTGCCACCTCCTCTCCCCTGCCCTGCCAAGACAATTCCTGGCACCCAAGCCTTCTTTTCCTGGATCCTGAGGGATCGGCTCATTGTAATTACCGGCTAGCCACTTGACTGGGCCTGATGGGAACTCAGTTCAAGCCTTTTTCTTCAGCGCCCCTCTCTAGCCTAACAGCTCTGACCATCACCTTTATCCTCTACTGAGGAGGGAGAGAACCTGCCTGGGAGATTAAGAGTGTTGTATTCAGCTGTTAAGGGGTTTAAAAGCACAATGTGAACATCAGGCTTTTGGCTTATTTTAAAGGTGAAAAGTCTCAAAATCATAAGTGCTTTTCCATGAAGGAAACCTTTCCTTACACTACAAGGAGAGGGGAGAGGGAAAGACTACCCACAGCACCAGTTTAGAATGAGGTTCAGTATGGCAATATCTGAGAAAATGAGGAGGAATTGTTTTTAAACTTATGTCTCCATGTAAGTCAGAATATTAAGGGCAATGACTCACTGTGAGGTTCAGTATGTTTATAATCGGCTGTATTTCTCTAACCATCTCAAGCACACTATGAACTTCCAAAGTGGTTATGCCTGCTGATTCTACTCTCTTGCTACATCACGTCAAAACTGTGTCCCAAGTTGCCAAAAGCTTGGAACCAGCTTTGTGGGAAACCTGAACTGACAACTGAGCTCTCAGCTTGGATTTATTTAAAATTCTCCTTTAAAAGCTTAAATTTCTTCAAGATTGGGTACTGGTATTTCTTTAGGAATAAAACAAAGGGGGGAACCTTCCCGGTTTGACTTCTCGTGTTCTGTGTCATGTCCCTCCAAGCACTGTTTTGGACCGTGCCTCATGGTACTCAGAAGAGGGTTGGTAACACTGCAGATCTAAGTCACAGCGCAGACTGTTTTTAAGCTGGTTTAGATTCCAAATGTATACAAATGAAGTCACTTTAATCCTATAAATACTTCTTAATTTATTTTTAAAAAATTGTGCTGTTAACCCTTTTACGGGGCAACAAGCTATGTGAAAAGTACAAAACTTTTTGTCAAATGTAATATTGAGAGTGCTTTTGACATAGTTCACTGGTTTGTCATCTGGGTCAGCATATACTGCGCAACGGGCAAGCTAGAATCCATGAACCAAGCTGCAAAGATCTCAAGCTAAATAAGGCGGAAAGATTTGGAGAAAAGAAAGAAGGAAATTCTTTCCTATCCAATGTATACTCTTCAGACTAATGCACTCTTTCTATCGAGCCTTCTAAACTGTTAAATAAAGTTTTCCAAACAAGCATTTTAACTTCATTACACAGAAGAGCAACAAGAATGGTACCCTGCCAGACAAAAGGCAGGAGGGAAAAAAATATATATACTGAGTTCAATGGGTAAGCCTGAATGGAGCACAGTTCTTCACAACCGATGGGGGTAATTCAACATGGTGTCCGACAACGTTCTAACGACGCGCTTCATCTCAACTGGTTACTATGAAGCAGGTGTAAATGTTTGGCCCCAATCGGGCTTCAGAAATGGTTCATTTTTCATGACGAGCATGTCTGTCCAGCTATCAATCATGTTTGTTTGCACCAAATCCCAAGCCATTAAAATACGACTAATTTTAAGTTAAACAGAAGTCGTCTGCTCCACATTCGCCATCAACTATCCATGCTACTGCATTCCTCTGGATGAAGACGAGATGAAACGGGTACATGGGGGAGACAGGAGAAGGGGAGAGAAAAGTCACCAGTTAGAATGTGTGCAAATCAGCATCATGGCATTAAAAAACACAGTCACATTAAAGAAACAACTAACTGCACCAAAGCAAATTCTTGATGTTTTTGTTATAATCATTAAAATCATGCGTCTGCATCACACCTCAGGCCATATGTTACAGTCCAAACTCACGACCATTTTTAAGAACAGAAAACCCAAATGAGTAACCACGGTGAAATTTCATGCTTTCCAAATAAACACTGAAATAGTTATGTTGAACAGATAAATCTTTAAAATAGCTGACAACAGAAAAGCAGACAGACAGCTGTGTAATCTAAGGTGGAACTTGGCAGAACACGTTTGGCTGACTCCCTTTTGAGCTGCTCAGGTCAGAATTCTCCAGCATCAGCCTTCTTTTTATTTCTGTCTGCACGTGTCTCTGTGCAAACGCATAACTGAGATCTAATTCACACAGCATACAATTCAATAATTTGCACAGATTCACAGGGCTGAGCCACCATTACCACAATCAATCTTAGAGTCACATCGCGAATTAGCAACTACTCCCATTCCCCTCCAATCCCCAGCAGCCACTAACCTACTGTCTGTCTCTCTGGCTTTGCCTATTTGGGACCATTTTACATACAGGTCATCTATAACACATGATCTTTTGTGTCTGGCTGCCTGCTGTGAAGGTCCACGTGTGTGTCCACATCTGTCAGTGCTGCCCCGCACCACTTTACATGTCCCACAGACTAACACATGTCATGTCTAACTCCACTGGTACAACAGAAAGGTCAAGCAAATTCTCTCTGGAAATGAAGTTGTGAGATGACACTTTTTATTTACAAAATTTATAGTATCTTATTTGAGTATCGTTTTCATTAGTCTCATCTATAATTTTCAAACTTTCTACTCCACATAGAAACACCTTGAAATAGGAAAAAATTACTTTCCTCCTAAAGAGGAAAAAGCCAGAACACACCTGCATTAAAAGCACACAAACCAAAGATTAGTCACAAGCTGTATTCCTACTTCGCACGAAGATGACTATCTTTTTTGGGCTATACTTATACAGCCAAGCTACAGTGGCAAGTTGCTGCCTGGACCCAGATCTTACCAACGGACCCAAATGTGGCTCGCCCATTTGAGTGAGTGTCCACACAAATGCAATTCACCGAATGTCAGTGAAGGACAAGCGTTCCTAGGCGTCAGAGGCCTCAAAAGTACTCGTAAAAGAAATCCACCTGCAGACTATATCTGTTACTCTATACCCAGTTATCCGCCTATTTCTTCAAACCAAATACGCTTACTTGAAGAACCAACTTTCCAATGATGAGTCGTCCAGTTAGAGAAACACATTATGAGAACTGGTCAGGACTCTAAAGAGTCTAAGAAGGCTGCAAAACCCAAAAAGGATGCAGGTAATCACTTCTGGTCTTGGCTGACTTCTTGGAGAATGTCCGAAGGTTATGTGGAACCAATAAACCAGAAATGCCCCACCGAGGTCTGGGCGATGGCCCTCTGACCCTGTGCTCTTTGTCACTCTCTCACCTCCAGCCACACACCCTACCTGCTGGTGACAGCTGGTCTAGCCTCTGACAACTGGTATCTTAACAGCCAAAAACAAAGTGCAGAGAATTTACTTCTCACATTACACATACTACGTTTTCCACTTACAGCCACTCTACTGAGCAGCTGCTCATCTGCCCTACTAACGCATTTTGGTGGGACACGCTGCTGAAAAGTGAAGTCAGTCGCCTCCTCTAAAACTAAGCCTTTTGTTCCTCACTCTACCTGAAAAAAAGTGATGTCATTTCCATAAATGTTCTCACAGCCTCCCCTCTCCAGAACCGACAGCACCCTCCCTTCACTCTTCTTCACTGAGTGATGTTCTGGGCTTTTTTCCTCTCCACATATCTTAAAACCAAAACCAAACCCATTGCTACTCAGTTCGGACTCATGGAGACCCCTTGTGTTATAGTAGAACTGTATCCCACAGTTTTCAAGGCTGTGACCTATGGAATGCAGACAGCCAGGCCTTCTTCCGAAGCCCCTCTGATGGTCAGGTTAGTTTGGGTGTGCTACACAGTGACCGAGCATCCCAAAGCCGTGAAAAATACCCTTTTAGTCGTGATGTGAAAGCCTAAAGCACTCTACAAGTTAATTAGCCTTGCTCATCTATGAAAACAAGGGAAAGAATCCGCTTCTGAGATGACGATTTTATACATGGTGACGAACACTGAGGGCCTAGCAAGCTAGGGTCCAGTGCAGAGCCCCTGGGTGGCACCACGTGCTACGCACCACACACCACCCAAGGGCACTGAAACCCCTCAGAGCACAGCCCTACTCTGGCACATGTGGACTGTCATCAAGTGAAATCGACTTGACAGCAGCTGGTTTAGTTCTCACGTGTACTGTTAGTTATTTCTCTCAAGTATAAAATGCTTCCTTAATTATTACATTTATGTAGCATGAAATAAAATCCTTTCTAAAAGATTTTTAAAATGACAATACTAAATAGCTAACCAGATGTGAATGTCAGAGCATATGCCAATTTATTCTCTCCATTGTCACTAAACAGACAAAAAATCAGACAGAACCCCCCCAACCCTACTGGATCTTAGCTTAGACAAGCTCCTTCTGTGTGGGGAAATACAGTAACTAAACAAGGAGGAGGAAATAAATTGCACCCCACACTGCCAGTCAACACCTGCTGAGAAGTGCCACAGGTTTACAACACACCCAGCAACAGCACACACAGGACATCTGCACAATGGCGTTACCTTCAATATTCTGGTGGTCTACAAAAGGTGCTGGTCCCCATATTCTCACAGTGCCATCGTCTGAGGCGCTGGCCATCATGGATGGAATCTGCGGGTTCCAGCTGACACAGTTGACTGTGCGCGTGTGCCCTGTCAGCTCTGCAATTGGCAGCTCGCTCCGTCTGTGCCAGATGTAGACCTTGTGATCTGCACAAATCGTGATTCAGACCCAAGTCAGCAGTGGTGGTACACAAGACCAGTGGATTTTAAGTTTATCTTTTAATGCTACACACACAAAACACAGGACTTGGATCACTGTTTATCTCGAAGGCAGGACAAATATCACACAGGAAGTTTAACAATGGCACGCGAAGCCATTTGTACACATACATGTATGTATGTATGAACGCATGCACTTACTTGTTAAAGGTGATCAGCGCTCAGTAAGTCACCAAAAAGTCTACCTGAAATATTCTATCAACATGTAAGTGATAAATAAACCAGGGTCTTTGCAAACAACTCCAGCATAAAGAGGATAAACATGTGCCACCTGCTGTTCTATGGACTTTTAAAACAAAAACCAAATCAAACCCACTGTCACTGAGTTGGGTCTGTCTCATCATGACCCTGCAGGCCACAGTAGAACTGCCCTATAGTTTCAAAGATGCGCCTGGCGGATCTCAAATGCTGATCTTTTGGTCAGCAGACGCAGCACTGAACCCACTATGCCACCAGGGTTTCTGTTGACTCTTAAGGTGATGGTAAAGCAACGAATCTGAATTAAAACCCAAGAGTGAAAGCTCCATCTTCGCCCAGTGCTTGTGCAGAGCTGAGTGGCACACGCTTCCTGTGCACTGACCCTCTTGCCCTCACGGCCACTCCCCAAGTGGGTACTGCACCTACCTACCCCACATGGGTAGTGACTGAAGCAAGAGGTGAAGTGACATGCTCTTGGTTAACAGCCAGCGGCCCTGCTCACAGTCTACTAGTGAGTCCAGACACTGTCCTGCATCTGCATCATGATACAACCCTTCTGTGAAGTGACCATGGAAACCAGTAACTCCAGTAACTCTGTTTCTCTGTGATGAGCTCACCTCTGAGATGAGTAACTAATCTCACAGCAGAGCAGTGGTTAAGAACACAACTTCTGGGGTCTGATTATTCAAGGTCAAATCTCCCTCCCACTGACAAGCTGTGTCCTGGTAGGCCACGTCTTCACTCTGAAACTCTTCACTTGTAAAACCTTAGCTCCTCAGGCTGTTGTTAAGATTAAATAAGTCTGGGTATGAAAACGTGTTCTGAATAGAGGCCAAGCCTGCTGTAAACACACACTACAGCGAAGAAGGCCTTCACCAAGGCGAGGAGACAGCTGTTACAAGAAGGCCAAGGGGCTCAGTCAGTCAGAAGTGGCCAGGCTGGCAGTGCTACCAGTCACTTGAGTGGTCCACGAGTCTGGGAACTCGCTGTGGATGTGCTGCCAGCTGCGAGAACTTCAGAGAGCTAAAGAGGGAAACTAACCTGTGGTGTGAGTGTGCCTGGTCTCAAACTCCTGACTGAAAAGCCAGGAATGCATTAGATAAATGCACTGACTGAAGATACTGAATAATTTTCATTACCTTTTTCTTGTATAAAATGAAACTAAAAACCAAACCTGTTGCCATCAAGTCAATTCCAACTCATAGCGACCCTATTAGACAGAGGAGAACTGCCCTGTAAGGATTCCAAGAAGCACCTGAGCAGAGTTAACGGCAGACTTTTTGGTTAGCAATCACGGCATTTAATCATGAGGCCACCACGGTTTCTTAATGCCCAGCACTTTGCTGTTGCATCATTTCTGACTCACAGCAACCCTTTAGGGCAAAGTCTGGTGGATTCGAACTGCCAACCTTGCAGTTAGTAGCTATAACTCTTAACTAGCACACCACCAGGATAAAGTGCTTCAGCAGCTAAATCAAAAGGTCAGCAATTCGAATGCACCAGATGCTCCCTGGAAACTCAGTGGTGCAGTTCTGCTCTGTCCCATAGGGTTACTCTGAGTCGGAATCGACTCGATGGCAGCTGCTTTTTTTTTTTTTTCTCCTAAATGAAATCAGGAAAAGAAAGTAAATTGGCTCCATTTTTTCCTACAGAAGTTCACAAAGGAGAAGTACTTCAGCTTTGAAAAGTGTGAATTTAACTCAAAGCTGTCTATATCGGGAGGAAAACATCCTGTCAACACATAGCCAAGGACGCTATTTTCTGAAGAAGTAGCAACAACCAGGGTTTGAAGCAGCGCAGGTGAGGACGACAGGCTTTGTCATCAAGCTCTGCTCGCCCGATAGACCTGAGAAGCCAGTAACGTATCTGAAGGTAAGAGCAAGGCCAGCTTTCATCATACGGTCATATGGGAAGGTAATGTATGTCCATTACATCCAACTACAGGTTCCCCAAGAGGATCACTGTTATGTTTGGATCCATAATTAACACTCATGGAAGCAGCTGCCAAGATATGAAAAGTAAAGACGTCACATTTTGAGGACTAAGGTGCACTTGACCCAAGTCACCTCTGTTATGCATGTGAAAGCTGGGCCCTGAATAAAGGAGGACTGAAGACCTGATGCCTTGAATTGTGGTGTTGGTGAAGAATAACGAACATACCATGGACTGTCAAGAGACTGAACAAATCTATCTTAGAAGAAATACAACCAGAATGCTCCTTAGAAGCAAGGATGGCAAGACTGTTCCATATACTCTGGACATGTTATCAAGAGGGATCAGTCCCTGGAGAAGGACACCCTGACTGGTCACGTAGAAGGTCTCGGAAAACGAGAAAATCCTCAACAAGATGGAATGACACACAAGCTGCAACAACGGGTTTGAGCATAGCAACAAGGCCAAAGACGGCACAGGACTGAACCGTGCTTCATTCTGTTAGGCACAGGGTAGCTGTGAGGCAGGACTGACCTGATGGCACAGGAAAACAACACGGGATCACTGGAGCACTAGTGACACAGGGGTTATGAGTAGTTCATAGCCACCAGCCACTCCTTGGAAACCTCACAGGTCAGTTCTATTCTGTCCTGTAGGGCTGGTAAGGGTCAGAATCGACTTTGACAATGAAGGTTTTTTTTTAACTTTTGGGGGTAGGGGGTGAAGGGTTGTTTTATAGCTGATTAAGGAGCCCTGTATGCACAGTGGTTAAACTCAATGAAAGAACAGCAGTTCAAATCCATGAACTGTTTCCCGAGAGAAAAACACAATAGTCTGTTTCCACGAAGATTTTCAGCCTTGGAAATCCACCTGGGGAAGTTTTAGTCTGTTCTGTTCAGGTCACAAGGAGTTGGAACAGACTCGACTGCACATTTTTTATGTTTTTAATGTTCAACTGGTATTCAAAGCATTTTTAGAGCCATTCTAAACCACCTGAGTCACAGGAAAACTGATCTCTTTACTTCACAGTTACTTCTCAGTTTTAGCCCCAAGCAAAATATAGTTTAATTCCATTATCCATCAGCTGTAGTTTTAAATTAGTTTGGGCTTAAAAGGAAAAGCTACCATCACCGGAGATAATGGTGGCCCTATCTGTTTTTAAGCACCTCTAGGACCGTGTTATTTTTAGAAACAGCTAGGGGGAATTCTGAGGCATAATTAAGAGAGGAACAAATTCCCCAGACACATGGCTGAACAGAACCTGGGGGAAGACACTTTAGAACAAGAGCAGTGTTTTTTTTAAAAAAGAAAACTGTTTAAGTAGAAACCTTAACATATTTAAACTATAGGAAATGTCAACTAAAAACCACTGTGGCCTCTGGAAGATGATGCTATGTAACAGGTCAACAAAAATTGTAGAATGGCAAGAAATAACTCCCAATTATCACCTCAACAGCCACTGTCCTCCCAGACTGGAGGGCCACTGCTTTTTGGTGGAGAAAAATGGATACATTCACGTGCTTCATGTTAAAATCTAAGTCCTTAAATGTCTTTGTTCAATCCTTGCAGACATGTAAAGCTCTGTGATCCTTAGCTACCAAGAGCAGGTTTTTTGTGAAGACAGAGACAGTCTATGTCTTACACAACAAAAGGAACATAACCAAGCATCTCCCAGCCTAATCTAGTTCCTTGACACAGCTTGTAAAGCTGGATGCAGTGTTTTCAGAGTGGCCCGGGCTGCTCCAACAGTAGCTGGCACAATGTGGACCAATAGGCCATTATTTACGCCCTAAACACCTTAAAAAATTTCCTCACTTTTTTTTTATTGTGATTAAGTGAAAAGCATACTACCCAAATTAGATTTGCATGCCTGTCTGCAGCTCCTTCTATACTCCTTGCCCAGTGATAGCAGACGCCTCCTTTTCATCGTATATATGTCACATACTCTTAGTAATCTCCTGTCCCCTGCTCTTCACCCTCTCCTCTCCCTTCTACTAAGAGGCCAGAAGCACAGCATCCTATAGCTGCACAGAACAATAAAGTACACACACACACCATATGATCACGTTGTGTCCCTAAGTCCAGTCCATTCCTGTCCAAAGAGCTGACCTTAGTCATGTTTTCTGGTCAGGGGCGGCAGCAGGTCTAGGAGCCATGCTCTCAGGAGAACTCCCAGGCCTCTGGAGCATCAACTGGAGTCTTTCAGTGGAGTTCTTGAGGCGCACCCCGCTTTTTCTCAGGTTGCCACCAGACATTGTTTGCTCCATCACGGCTCTCTCTGGTGGTGGCCGGGCACCACCCCGTTCTTCTGGTCATGTGTTGACACAGTCGCTGATTCACACGGGTCCTGTCTTATGGGTTCTTTTTCCCTCATTTCTTTGTGTTCTTGGTGATCATCTGTTTGGGATGAGTTGGGACTATTTGGTGTACCTCAGACGGCAGCTTGTTAGCTTTTAAGATCCCAGACGCCACTCACCAATGTACAGTGCAGAAAACTCTCTTAGCAATAAGCTAGTTATGCCAATTGGCCTCGATGTCCTGTGAGCATGGTCCCCAGACCCCAGCAACTCCATCCTTGCAATGTTAGTAGAAATTTTCAGTTTATGCTGAAGTCCAGTTAGCTGATCTTCTGTGTGCTGTGACTGCTTTCACCCAACCACATTTCTATCAACTATCTAATCTATGACGAGCCTTCTCCCTTCTGTATATGAGTCTACTTTTAAGTCCCTATAGTGGAGGTCTCATACAATATTTGCCCTTGTGCCGCTGACTGACTTCACTTAGCACGATGTCTTCCAATTGAAACCAGGTTATGAGATGCTTCCTAAAATCATCATTGTTCTTTATCACTGCATGGTGTTCCTTTGAGCGTATGTACCATAGTTTGTTTACCCATTCATCTGATGTTGGACGTCTGGGTTGATTCCATCTTTTAGCTATCACTGACTGTGCTGCAATAAACATTTGTGTGCATGTCTCTGTTTGTGTCATCATCGTCCTTGATTCTGACGGGTATATTCTGAGCAGTGGGTTACTGGGTCAAATGGTGTATCTATTTCCAGCTTTTTAAGCGCCAGATTGCTTTCCAAAGAGGTTGTACCATTCTTCAGTCCCATCAGCAGTGTTAAGAGTGTTCCAATCTCTCTACAGTCTCTCCAGTATTCGTTGTTTTGTGTACCTCACTTTTGATACTGCCTCACTTCTCTGTGATTGCTTATTTTAAACAATTTGAATTTTAAATTAGACCAAATACTTGGAGAACAGTAAGTTTTTTCAAAAGGATCGTAAAGCTGTATCTGGTAATTTCAGCTTTCCCCACACCACTGAGAATTATCAAACTGAATTACTTTCTATGGCCACTAAAAGAAACACTGAAGATCTAAGTATAGTTAATTCTGTTCAGATTCAAGTCAAACATTATCATTAACCTTGACATTTTTAGATACTACCAATCTCTGAAAAGCAGCAGTCCCATAAAACAATGAGTCAATGTACAAAAGTATTTAATAACTCAGCTAAATCGCGATGGCACAGGTTCACCACAAAGGGGTAATCAATAGTGTGCTGGATAACAACACACTTTAATTTGACGTCAGATTGCTTTGAGATGTGACCACCTTCCCAAAAGGAGTAAATGCAGAGCTCTAAATCCAGCGGTACGTGACAGTGTCACCAACACTCACCTTCACTGCCGCTAGCGATGAAGTCCTCATTGTGGCCTCCAAAACACGAATGAATTGTATAAAACCCTTGCGTAACACCTTGATATTTTCTTACTAAAACTCTGTCTTGCAAGTCCCATAAATGAACTCCCTGCAGGTTAAACAGAAAAGCGTTTATTCTATTTCAACTCAAATGAATCTTAAAATGTAACCTGTGAACATTTTCATTTTCTCTTTATGCAACACGCCAATGTTCTGCTAATTTTTGGCTGATTCATTTAAGTATCAAATACATGTAATAAAATCTAAAACTAAATCCTCTTGTTTATGTACATATACAATAAAAATCCTAAGATAAAATTTGAACTGAGCTAAATTTTTCTAAAAACAGTATTATTAAACTTACCTGAGTTGCTACATTTAACAAAGCTAATCGGCCATTTTTCGAAATAGTAAACGACATAATAGGGTGATCCTCTTGTACTCTGTAACCACAAAATAGTTTGTCAAAAGGAATGTACTATAAATCAAGGCATTCAAATTTTTAAAACATACAACGTTCTATATAACAGTCTTGCCTACAAACACCACCATATACTATAAAAAAATCAGAGTTAACCCATTACTGAGTACCACCTGGTGGTTAAGTGGTTCGGCACTATGGCTGCTAACCAAAGAGGTAACCAAAGACTGGCAGTTTGAATCTGCCTGGCACTCCTTAGAAACACTATGGGGCAGTTCTACTCTGCCTACAGGATTGCCAGGAGTCAGAATCAACTCAGTGGCAATGGACTAAGTGTCATCTATCTGTCCATAATTCAACCTACCGAACAAACCAATACCAAAAACATGATAAAAATTCTTGTGAAAAAGCAACCTCCACTACACATTTTAATGCAAATCAGATAGCTGTTTTACAGAAACAAAAAATAGTTACATGTTCCTATCTGTAAGGTCCTCGAAGTTGTACCCCCGAATCCGCTGGTGTGTATCTGATGCCAGCACAGTCTTCCCGTCACTCAGGCACCAAAGGCACTGCACTCTCACCCCTTCCCAGGAGTCGAGGAGATTACCGTCTAAATCCTGACCAGGAGAGAACTGCCGTTAATGCTACTGAAGAGCACTCATGAAGCAAACAGTACCAACACAAAACTCCACCTCTCAGCAGTATCTCTCCGTAAGCATTTGTTCTTTCCTGAGACTGAGCCCAACTTAACTGTTCCAGAAATGCTTTTAATTATGAGAATTCAAGTACTGATCACATCTTGATGACAACAATACTCAGGGGGTGGGGGATGCCCTGCCATGTAGAAATACACACAAAGAAAGAAAGGAAAACAAAACGAACCCCTAAGTTCCAAGTAAAATAATTAGAAAATAATTAAGCATTACTTAAATGTTTCCTAAATTTGGATTTGTCCTGTAATATTCTATAGGATATGGAAACAGATTACTTAAAGCATTAATTATAGCTTTAAATAGAACTTAGGAACCCAATATGATGCTTTATAAAACTCAATTAAACTTGTAACACGCTCTACATACGAAAGCTCTTGCAGTCATGATCTCTCATGAGACAGTCAGAGCTCCAAGGGGCAGTACTATTCCATTTTACAGATGAGGGACTTCTTCAAACACTACATAGGATGGCACAGCTAGCAGAAGCAGACATGGTTTTCTTACATCCATCAAATTAAATACTAATGGCTATGACCAGCCTGAGCTAGCAGAGGACATTAGATTACAAGTATTTCATGGCTACCTTAATAAGTTGATTAGCTTGTAATGGACACATACAAAGTCTTTCTGACAGGCAAGCTATAAATGATTTGATGGGGTTTATTAGCTTGTTTAATTTTGGTCTTAAAAACTAAATCAGGACTCGTGTCCTGAACTAGGCAAGGCAGTGGTATGCAATACTCAAACCAGCCAGCAGAGATATGACACTGCATTTGCACAACCCAAGTGACAGCGCAGACGCTGCTGAAGCGCCTCCGGCAGCAGTCATCCCCATCGTGACCGTGACAGTCTTACGACGATGTTCAGCCTCGTGGTTGGCTTTTAAAATGTAAAAATCCAAAGGGCTAAAAAACTCAAAAGAAACACAATACTAATTTGACTTCTATAAATTAAAAATTTACTTGGGAGAACTGAAACGTTGAGCAACACAATTAAGTCTTACTAAAGCCAAGTCTACGTTTTATAAAAGCACTGGAAATGGCTACAAAGATAAAAACAAAACAACAACCCTAAATAGCTTAATTTTGTTGGTTTCTCTTCATGGGTGTCATAAAAACAGTTCTCTTTTAGTCTAAGGTAGGACTGTAGTGTCCAACAGAGCAGCCACTGGTCACATGTGACTATTTCAATTACAAAAAATTAAATGAAGGAAAAATTCAGTTCTTCAGTCCCACACTAGCCACACTGCAAGTGCTCTGCACTCCACCGTCTGGGACAACACAGCTACAGAACCTTTCCATCCCCACAGAAAGTTCTACTGGGCAGTGCTCATCCAGAAGATGGCAGAGTGGGTCTTCACGTAGCGGATTTTAAAACAGATACTGACTCAAGGGAATTCTTCATGTCAACAAAACTAAGCCTGCTTTTAAGTCAGCATAGGGAAAGGGACACTGAATACTCACACACTGATAGAACTGCCCACGCTGACCTCCAGTTACAAAGCGCTTCCCATCTGGATTCCAAGCTACACTTGTTAAACTGTCTTCATGGGACTGGCTCATTTTTGTCCTTAGCTCTCCCGTCTACAAAGAAATGAAACTGTGGATAAGACCTTCTAGATATTCCTCTAGAAGGAATGTGTAAAGAAAAAAAAAAAAGCAATAATAACTGGGTATCTGGTTTATCTTGTATTCCTAATTAGAGAAATGAATTGTTTTTAACTAGCTTGATAAAACACACTGTATTACTTGGAAGAGAAAGGACTTAAAGACAAACCCAGGGGTTGAGCAATGCTTTGCAGGGGTGACCCAAGATACAGACACCAAGGTATTCACGCCAAACATACCCCGTCTTAAGCCCGTTGTGTTCATAAACTGAAATGGGTAACTTTCCTCAAGCACGATGATGGGAAAAAACCTTGAGGCTACAGATCTAGTCAGCTTCCACTTCTCATCTTCCTTCTTTATAAATTTTACTCTAAAACTATAGTAGATGCAATAGCAGTTTCTCAAAACATAATTACTAAGCAGAGCAGCTATGTCCTTTAAGTAAGCCAAGGGAGTAGAAAGTTTAAATTATGTTAAATTTTGTATTTAAGATGCTCAAAATGTAGCAGAGAAGATAGGAAGACAAATTGAAAATTATTTTTAATATATAACTTTATTTCAAGAACATAAACTTGGTATTGCTTTTGCACTGGCACACTCAAGCAATCCCAGCCTCACAAGCAAGGACATTTCAGTGACTACGACCCTGGGGTATCTTCCTGTTACTGTTTCTAAGTTATCCAACTTAGAAGGTAGACACATACCATTTAATCTAGTCTTGATTCCATTTTGTTCATGGATTAGAAACAGGATCTGAGAGATAATAGCTGCCCTTGGTATACTAAAAAGTACATGGGCATAACTTCCTGTGAGAAATGGGCAATCAAAAGTAAAAATGAAAGAGTGAAAACAAAGGGTATAATTAGGAAATGGGGGCAAGTAATAAAAGCAAAGAGGATACAAAAATAGAAATCTAAATGTCTCTTTTACACTGAAAGAAAAAAATAAAAATTCAGCTCTTAAATCCTTTCCCCGATCTGTTAACAACTATGTTCATCTATTTACCTTTTGGGTTACTTGATAAAGGCAGTTAAAACAAGAATTTAGAATCACAAATACACATGCAACAGCTAGAATCTTAGAAATCACTTTCTATTCACAAAAACCATCAAGTTATGTAGGCAGAAAGTCACATTTCTCCTGTTATGCTCCATATACTGAGTACATGAGGCTATAAGATTATTAGAAATCTATTTAAGAACCCAAAGAAACAAATGAAATTGGAATAAAAAAGCCACCCTCTTAAAACAAGTTTACATATATAAAGTAACAACAGTGAAAAACATTCATGCTGGTAGGCAGTTTAATCCTCCAGAAATCCAAAACTGACGTAAAGGAAGCAGAGCCAGCCACCGCACACCGAGAACCCTATTACAGGATCCGGGGTGCCAGGGGTTTCATTTGACTTGGATCCACAAGCAGTGCCAATGGAAGCAGCAGTCAAGAAATCAAATTAACAAACTTTACCAGGCAAAGCAGCTGCAAAAGCCCTCTTTAAAGGCAAATAAGCTGCAAAAGCCCTCTTTCAACTGTTGATGTCAAATGTCACCACTTGAGGACTAAGGTATGTCCGACCCAAGGCATTCTCTTCCATCACTTCATATGCACATCACAGTGGGACAGTGAACGAGGAAGACAAAAGAATCAAGGCCTTTTAATTATGTTATTGGCAAATAAATACATACACACCAACAGAAGAACAAACAAATCTGTCTGGGAGAAGTTCAGTCAGAACGGTCCCTAGAAGCGAGGATGGTGAGACTTGTTCTCACATACACTGACACCTGCCTCACACATTAAGGACATGTTATGGGGGGGGGCAGTCACTGGAGAAGGAGATTATGCTTGGTAAGGTAGGTGGTTAGTGAAAAAGATCCCTAGGAGACGGACTGACAGTGGCTGCATCAGCGGACTCAAACACAGTGAAGACTCAGACGATGGCACAGCACCGTTGGTCCACGGGGCCACTTTGAATGAGAAATGCCTCTAAAGCATCTGACAAACGTTACAGGATTTCAATTCCACACTTCCTCCTTTTAGGGGAATAAACTTTAAATGGAAAAAACTCTTGTTTAGGTCTGATGCATGACCAGTTCTGCCTCACTGGAGAAAAAGCCCCGTGTTTGTTCTATCCTGTGCATGGCTGCCCTGCGCAAAACATGTGAATCCTCAACTCCAGTTTAACAAAAATGGCATAAAGGATATTTTTTTGAATAACTGGGGATTTTTCATTATGAAATGAATGACTATTAGATGCTATTATAAAACTATAGTTAATATTCTTAGATATGGTAATAGTACGGTTATATGCATGTCATTTTCCAGGAGACACATGCTTACACATTTAGGGGGTAAAAATGTTGGGAATTTACTTTCAAAAGTTTTACACATACACGTACATACATGTGTGTGTATATATACATACATACACACACACATATGTATATAAGTATATATATACACACACACAATGTAACAAAAACCTGAAAACATTCTACACCTTTTAAATCTAGCATACAGGTCTTCAAGGCATTAGGATTTCAACACTTTCAAAACCTTTTAAATAAAAAGCTAAGGTTGAAAGACAGTGAATTATTAGGCAGTAGGGTTTCATATTAACATAGCTGCATCAGAATCACGGGATACCACTTCCAGGTGCCTTACAGTGTTCCTGTACCCTCTATACCATGTCACCATTTCAATAATCTCTACAGAGCTTTACCTTCAAACTCTTTGTCAAAACAATGGTCCCTGGACTCAAAAACCCTACCTATCAAGTTACACTTGTATACAGACGCCCAGCTGATGGCTCAGAGACCAGAGTTCCAGCTCATAGTGTGGTCTAATTTTTTTGGCCTATGGGTGGAAAACAGAGAATCACGTAATGTGCCACCTTATGTACTGTCTTTGTTTTAAACGATAACTACAGGGCCTGCAAAACACGGCCTGCAAACAATGGAGTCAACATGTTAAGCTGTTGTAAAATCAGACTCCACACAAAGTTCAAATTTTCACCTGGAAAACTAGTAATAAAGCCCCTACCAAACTAGCTCAGAATAAAACACAAAATATAGGTAAGGAGATGGAACATCTGCCATTAGAAGGGAAAATCTGGTTTGAGTCCGTTTTCTCATGTGAAAGGCACATCTCATGTACAACTGTAAAACTATGACATGACTGTAAAATCCTCTCTAAGGGCAGGTATTGCAGTAAATACGACAAATGCCACATTACAGAGAACATTTATGAAAATACTCCTATTGATCTTTCAAAAATTTCTATTATACTTAGCATAACGTTTACATGTACACATCTGGACACTTGAGATCCAATGAAAGCATTCTCTTTGACAAGAGATATATTATAGTAACTTAGGCTACAGGGCTCTGTTCAACCCAAGGAGAAGAGCAGTTACTGCCCTAACCAAAGGTTAATCCAAGGATGGAACCTGCTCACTTGAACGTTCCAAAGCCAAAGCTCTGAGCAGTCATCTGGGCCACAAGCAACAAGGTAGCTGTCATCTGGACTCCAGGCAATGTAAGAAACACCATAGGCATGTCCTTCTAACGTTTTCAGCAGTTTTAGCAGGTGGGTATCCTAGCAGAGAAAACAAACTCAGGTTAAGTCTCATTCCTGAAGTCACTGTTACCTGGCACAAAAATGTTCATCAGCTGATGTACTGTGTCAGCGTAACTTAACCTGAGGAGTTCTCCACATCCCTTTATCCCCCCGACGATCCTCTAACGGTTTGCAGCATACAGACTCACTCACACTCCAACCACCATCCAACGCTACTGACAAGGGGCCCTGGTGGCACAGCAGTTCAGGTGCCCATTTAGTAAAGGGACGGATGAAGGTTTGAATATACCAGGCACACCTGCTGTTTGTTGAGCACCTGCTGTGTGCCAGGACTTTTGCTAGGGACGACAGCACATGGTACAGAGCAATGGGGCAGCCTGAATGGTGCAGAGCCGGCCCAAGAGGGTCGCAGAGAACTGCTGAACCCACAGCAGCCAGGAACGGCTCTCGTTTGATGAGCTAAGAGATGCTCTGCTGAAGACGCGAGGTCTTGATGCCAGTGCTTGCCAGAGCACTCTGATGAGAACACCGCGTGTGTGGAGTATTAACTGAGTCACACCTGCAGGGCTTTCGTGGCCAGGCTAGCTGGGGAAGTGGAGAGTTCATGCTTACATTCTGGTCTGCCATGTGGAAAATTTTCAAGACCACTATTTATAGGTAGTTATGCTACAGGGAGTCTTCTGGGACTTTTTTAGTTCTTTTGGTATAAACGCATTTTGTTACGTCAAGTAGTAACTCAGAAATTTTGATACGGCCTTTGAAATGTTTTTTGTGTGTATGTGTCTTTAATAGTTGGGAAAAATTACAGAGAGAACCTTAAGATGCAATTGCTGTCCTTCTGTTGCGCCATTCAGGCTGCCCCGTTACCCTGTACCATGTGCTGTCTTCCCTAGCAAAAGGCGCTGCACACAGCAGGTGCTCAATAAATAGCTGCTACATGAAGGGACTCTCACAGGCTGCTGCTAGAAAAACGACACAGCCAAACACAGTTTTGATACTAACCTTTCATTTTAGACAATTCAATGGCTTATAAATGACTGCACAATGCAATCAGAACTCCTCAAAACAGTTCTAATTTGACTATTCAGAGGCTACAATGTGAAGTCAAACTCTTGTTCTAGCATCATTTCTCCCTCTTGGCTCTGACTCACCCTGTTGTCTTATCTTGAGGAAGGGAGAATGACAAGGGAAGCTGCCTCACTTCCAACAATGCCCTTTCCCTACCTCCACTTGGATTACATATGCAAAGCTCCAAGGCTACCTTTTTAGTGAGGTCCTGCCTCCTGGGAAGCTCTCTGATGCTTTCTTAATGCTTTCTATCTACTACAGGGTGCTGATTTCATGGTGCTTTATTTCCCCTTCAAATGTATACATTCCTTCAGCAGGAGTTCCTGAGAGCTACAAGTGGTTCAGGGAGAAGTCAGTGACGCATGAACTGAAATGGGGAGAAGACATGTCTTTATTGTCACTAACTGCAACATAAATTCAGTACATCCTCCCATCTATCTTGAGAGCAGGCAATTAATCACAGGAGTCCTAGGAAGATCTGTGACTGCTACCAACAGGTATTTGGGCATTTTTGTATCGTATCAGAACTGTTGCAGATTATCTCCCAATATTGTTTATGCTCATCACTTCAAAATTTTGATAGGTGTAACTCAGCTACTGGAAGTTGTTATTTAATGTGTTAATAATGAAGCAACACATGACTCAACTGTAACTGTGTTTCTACTATCTTGGTATCTACTGGATAGTATGACAGTTTCCTGCATCTGGCACTTAAAAATTATTATTCTGAGATGGGGGTTCATATCTACATTTGTTAGACTGCTAAAAGGCTACACCATACCAAAAGAAAAAGAGAGTAAAGAACCTTGCTTTATGGCAAAAATTTTCCTTCGCTGTTCACAGCTTACTGCAGGTACACAATAACTGCTGTATACTCTCACACTCGAATCTCCTTCTCCTATGGCTCCTCTGCTCTGCTCTTTCAACGTGGGAGCCTCCCAAAATTTTATTCGAGGGAAACATATTATAATGTTCCATTTCAAAGATGTCTATTTTATAAATCGAGGTAAAGGATACCTAAACCAAATCTATCTCCTTAACCTATTTAGGGTCAATACTTCTTTGACTGTTCCATAAATGTTCACTTGGCTGAAAAAAAAAATGCAAATATTTATTTCTACAAATCTATAGGCACTTGGCTTGGCTTTATAGGTCACCTACACAAACCAAGACCAATTCGATTTTAGAATTTTAAATCCATTAACACGGTACTCAGTGTCACTTATGCCACTAGCAAGGGTACCTGCACAAGTTCCACATATCCCACAAGACAACGAAAGGAGAAAGAGAAGCAAAACCATCATGGCACCTTTCTAAGCTGTGACAGAATCAACAGTGACTGGACTGATTCTGTAAATCAAACATTAAAGGGAAACTAAGGAGTGGCTTAGGGGTCCACATATTCTAGGCTGTGAGTCCTAACTCTGCCGCTGACAGCCATGACAGCCTGGGCATCTAACTGCTCTCTCCGTTTCTGCATTTGAAAATAAAGAGATGACAGTATCTCACAGTTACTCAGGACACAATACATACACAGACTTGGCACAATCATACGCAGTTAATAATCTGGATAATACTAATCTACACAGACGGTCAGTGAAAAAGACGAAGACCCTCAAGAAGATGGACTGACACAGTGGCTCCAACAATGGGCTCAAGCAGAACAACGACCGTAGGCATGGTGCAGCCCGGACAATGTTTTGTTCTGTGGTGCACAGGGTCACTGTAACTTGGAACTGACTTGAGAGCACCTAACAACAACCACTTACAGATACTGTCTAGACATACAGAAGACAGACGTGATAAAAACGTTAACAATGCACTGGAAAAGAATCTTACTCATGTATGTGTACCTCAAAAGTACAGATGCAAAGAATTAGACTTGAAATGATCTCTCTGCAATCTAAACACACTGGAATACATACCGGATCAACTTGCCATATGATGACTGTTGTGTCTTTTGATCCTGTTGCTAGTTTAGTGCCGTCGTTAGAAAATTTACAAAACCACACCTCATTACAGTGCTCCGTAAGGATCTGCTGAGTGTAACACGGGAACTGTCTCCTAAAACACAAAAGTCCACACGTACTGAATCTTTCAAAATAGTCACCACAAGGAAAAAGAGCAAACAACTGATAAAGCTTCTTTAGCAACTAGAAACTTTATGAAAATCAATTCATATGAAATCTTCTCACTAATACTGAATTCCTATAAACAAAAATTAATAGCCAGAGCTTCTTGTTTACCTATATATACTGGTGGGATCAGGCGGTCTTACAAGGAATAATGTAACATCTCCAATTATTTAAAAATCCAGGTAAGGTTCTATTAGAAAAGCCAATTTTGTATAACAGAAAGAACTGCAGTTAGACAGTAGGCCTAAATCCCTGCTCAGTCACAAGTTTGAATACTGTCATTAGCAACTCATTTAACAACTCGGAGCCTCAGTTCCCTCATCTATAAAATGAGATCAGTATCCACTTAACAGGGTTCTTGCAGGAATTAGAAAAGCTTCTAAACTTCCTAGAATGTGACAGACACCCATGTGGTGATTCCGTGTATTATTCTGGAGGGACCCCAGAAGCAGCACAGCATGTGGGAGGCATGGTAGAGCTGAAGGACAGAGCCTGGAGGACAGGTGACACCAGCTCCCATAGACTTAAGAGTCAAATCCTGCTTCAGCTACTTAATGCCTGTGATTCTGGGAAAACTAATGGACCTCTTTAAATCTCAATTTCTGCAGGACTTGAAGACAACGTCTTAAAAACTTCCTTACACAAGGATGAAATAGAGAAGTTTGATACAGCAAATGTAAAGCACTTAAAGTCTGATGTCTAATTAGTGCTTCACAAATGGCAGTTAGGGTATCTTACATGGGCTAAGAATTATCTCATTTTTACCAAGTTAGAGATGGAAAACAGTCCCTGTGAGGATGACTTCTGTCCAAGTATTCCCTCTTCCGACTCCTCTGGCCCTTCCCTAACTGCCACATGAGCACCGTCCAACAGAGCTTCCTGTGATGATGAAGACGTCGTACACCTGTGCCTGCCAACACTGTGGTCACCAGTGCATGGGGCTAGTGTGCCTGAGGGACCTGATTTTTTATTTTGCCTGAGTATCCTTATATATACCTAAATGCCCTTCTGTGTCTAAGGGAACACTGGTGGTGCAGAGGTTAAGTGCTCAGGCTGCTAAACAAAAGGTCAGCAGTTCAAATGAACCAGCCACTTGTCAGATACCCCAAAGGACAATTGTATTCTGTCCTACTGGGTCACCATGAGGGAATCCCCTGGACGGCCATGGGATGTAGTCAGTGGCTGCTATCTTATACAGTACAGCTTTGTTATAAACTCTGTTATTAAACAAAAACAATACTGGATAAACTGTTAAGCCATTGCTGCTGAGCTGCTTTTGACCCCCGGTGACCCTGCAGGACAGAGCAGCACCACCCTCTGGGGTTCCCGAGGACAGCACAGTGCCTTCCGATAGCCTAGCTCCTAAGTACATGCACCACCAGAGCAGCGGACAGAGATGTTCCTTACTCAGTGGGACACCCTACAGGCACAAAACGCACAAGAGCACAGTAGCTGAAGTAGCTAATGTTGATCATTAATGAAAAGATACATTTAAAAAATCAGCGCGGCAATGTGTCCTTAAGGAAGGATGAGTTGAAGCACGCAAACCGTCCTATCAACAATCAGCAGTATTTGGATATCACTAACATGCTACTTGTCATTCATTATCTTTATCATTTCTTAAATATTCTTTTAAAAAGACTAACGTAACAGCCCCCAATTTGTTAGAAGTCTACTTTAGATACAGAGGTTATATACATCTTTGCTCTCAAACAAATTTAAAACACAAGATGATGTTAAAAAGTTGTACCTTTCCAAAAAAAAGGTAGCATTTTAAACAAACTGAAGATTTTAAACTCAGTATATCTAAATATTGTATATAAATCCCACTAAATAAATTAATACTTATAAAGCTCCCTGTGGACATGTCCTTCCATTGGGTGCTAGTGAAAAAACCCACAAGATTATTAAATAAATTAAAAAACAACACTGCTCCTTACTGCTCAAATTTAACCAGAAGTATGCTTCCCCAACTGTGAAATACATAAAATTGCATATATAATCTAATGGAAGTTCTTTCAGTGTTGATCCGGATCAAGCAAACAAACAAAAAAAATTAAGTTAACTTATTCTTAACTAATTCTATATTCACTAAAGTGGAAAGTAAACATTTAGATTTCTGTGTTAACGTTCAATTTCTGAAAATACTGTTTTGTAATTTCAATACCAAAAAGGAATTGAGTAGATTTGGTTTTTAAAAGGGAATAAAGCAGATAACAGAAAAAACTACCAGTGTTTCTTCTAAAGGCCTCTAGACGAGTGGAGGAAACCCTGGTGACTGACAGCAAAGTACTACATCGGCTAACCAAAGGTCAGCAGTTCAAATCCGCCAAGAATTCCTTGGAAGCTCCAGAGTGGTAGTTTTCTGTCCTACAGAGTTACTATGAGTTGGAATTGACCGGACAGCAGTGGGTTTGGTTTTTTGGCGTTTAGATGAATGTACAATACAGAATTAAATCAAACCAGGTTCTTTTTTTCCCAGATACTCACCCTCAAGAATGTCTACGACTTGGTGCCTGACCTCTCCCCCTTAGGGTTGTGAAATACATTCAAGTAAGTGAAAAGTCCAACTGACTTCCAGTTTTCTGGCTTGATGACACAGGGTGGTTCGCAGCCATTCACCGACATAGGGAATTCAAGAGGAAAAGCAGACTCTGCGGCTGTGTGCTAAGAGGGCCATGTGAGCACCATCTAAACTGTTGTGTACAGGCCTAAGACTTGGGAGGCCCATTCCGTAGTGCTCATCCAGACTCCCATCAAGAGAGCATGCCAATACAGCTGAGGAGGAGCAAGCCCAGGGAAGAACCTCGCTCTAGAATCCATGCTTAGCAAAGGGATGAGCACAGAGGCAGCGCCAGAAGAACAGCCAGGGGTAGAACCCCAAATATGGAATGTTTCAGAAGTCTAAAAAGGAATCTCAAGGCTGAGCAGCGCAATGCTACAGAAAAGCAAAGACACAGGCTGGAGAGAGTTCCACAGGTTTAACAGTAAAGACGTTTCTCACCAGCATCAGCAACAGTTCTGGCACTGTGTTACCTGTACAGGCCCTATTAGAGAAACTAGAAGAACAAAGGGGACGGAGGACATAGGTATGACGAACACTCAGGGACATGTGAATCACAAAGGTGGCCACAAAGTGGAGGACAGAGACGGCAACTAGGAAGAATATACGGTTTTTTTTTTAAAGATTGCAGAGAAAACTTTCCAATCCAGCAGTAATTTCTGTAGAAAAAGAGCTCCTTTACTCCTACGTGAAACTTCACTGCTTCCCTTACACAGGCTCATGGGAGCCTGGCCTCAATCTGAGAACTGGAAAAAGATTTAGTGTTGGCCATCATTTGGTTTCACACGGACTGGTACAGAAGTTAAAAATATTTAGGAAAAATGTAGGTTATCCCACAGATTTCCAACAAGAGAGCAAGCTCTTAAGTTACTGATGGCTCTTGAACCATGTCTAGTTCACTCACAATCAGAAAGTACACTACCAGCCATAAGTTTATGAACAACAAAAATGCAGGTTCACAACTTCATTTTTAATACTGTTCTCAAATTTCCTAAAGCCCCAAAGGACCAATTCCACCGCCAGTGAGTCAATTCAGAGACCCCTCACAGGACAGAGTGGAACTGCTCCAAGGCTGCGGGTCTTGACAGCAGAAGACTGCCACATCTTTCTCCCCAACGGTGGCTGACGGTTCAAATCTCCGACCTTTCAGTTAGCATCCAAGCCCTTTAACCGCTCTGCCACTGAAACAACCAAAAACCAAACCCACTGCTGTCAAGTGGATTCCAACTCCCAGTGACCTTTCAAGAATAAAAACTGCTCCCCAGAGTTTCCAAGCCTAGGGGGTGAGCTGTTGACCTCCTGGTGAGCAGACACAGCACTCAACCACTAAGCCATCCAAGTTTCCATTTGGGCTCCTACATTTCCTTAAAAAAAAAAAACAAACAAAACCAGAACCAGTGGCTGTCAAGTTGATTAGGAGTCACAGTGACCCTAAAGGGGCTGTAAGATATAAAACAACACAGTGGCTTAATCTGTCACTTCCTCCTACCTCTCTTCAACGCAAATGAAAAGATTAAAAATTCTCACAAGGAATAGTGCTGCAGAGCAGAAAGACTGAAAGACCAAGAGGTCCAACAATGGATACAGGTCTCTGACCACATTCACTTAGAACATTTAAGATTTTCATAAATACTTCCACAGTCCAAACCATTAACATTATTATTTTTCAGCTGGGGAGGAGGAGTTGAGAACTCACGTACATTGACAAACGACGTGCACTCACAAGTGCACACCTAAAAAATTATCTTAAATCACAGTGCAGATGTGCGTATACTTAATTTTTACGGGTACTCAGAAGTTCCTCATTTACGCAAAGTCCTCACATTGACATACTTCTGTCCTTCCTAGTCATGTTCTCATTAGTTCTTCAATGATCTTTGGCAAAAGAAATTAAGCATGTCTACTGCAGCTGTTCCTCCTTGCGTTTAGTTCATCAGATCCAAATCATTTCCTTCCTGGAGTGTGAAAGATTTCACAATTTGTTTTTCAGTACCTTAAAAATTAAAGCTTTGCTTTAATTTTGGAGCTCATTATTAAAATAGCAGGGACATTTGTACTCAGAATACTCTTTAACATCAAAACAGAAGCCTGAATTCTTATAAGCTCAATTATGTACATGGGTAGGCATATATAATAACAAAACCAAAACCAGAAAAGCATTAACTGTTATTCTAACTAGTTTATAGTTCATCTTCTAATAAATTTTCATTATGTAAAACATATCTCTATGACCTTTGTAAATAGAAGGTAATTCGGGCCACAGTTAAACTAGCCCTATATCCATCATTAAATCTATATTCAAAGACAGTATACTTGGATCACTGGCATTCTTACACAACACTGCTTATAAGTTTCTAAAAACTTGTTAATACAGAAGATGACTAATGAAACCCAGAGACAGGACAAAGAAAGTAGGCTTTACGACTTCAATTCTCAAAATGTGACTTATAATATAAACACATACAAATTTCTTTTAATTTTCAACATCAGTAGTTCTACTTTTAACTTGTGAATAAAGGCTAAATCAGGTATGAGTTATTTCAGAGCTACATGATGAAACTACACGAAAGAAAGTACTGATATCAAGTTCACAACCAAGTCTGTGAAATGTGCTTATCTCAAGAGTATGAGACGTTGTCCTCTTACCTACTACAAACATGATCTATAAGCAGGGACACCGAGTCTAGATTACTATCGAGTTTGGTGTTGTGGTACAGGCACCGGTCCCTCTGCAGCTCCACGGCCTGCCGCAGGAGAGTCTGTAAACGCCGTGGGGGCAGCATCACTGTCGGGGGTAGATAGGCTGGAAGAAAACACATTTCAAGGCTCAGAAATACCAATTTTCTTCTTTTTTAAAAGGGGCAGGGCAAACATTTATTTCATACATGTGCTCATCTTCTGCTACCACTGCCCATTTCTCAACCACACTGTTGCCTCTTAAGATGTCACATGTGGTCTTCAGCAATTCTGGCCAGCCGCCTGAGCTATGCCAGCGCCAGAACGGGAACTCCTCATTCAGGAGAGCTCTGTTTAGTGTGTGGACTTTCTATAAAACAAAAAGTCTCAAGATGACTGTAGTAGAGGGGATCTGAACATTATTACTCCAAGTGAGAGATCAATCTCCACTTGACAGAGAGCAGGCCACAACACTGTCAGAGGTCAAGTTCCAGGCCCCATGGGATTGCTCCCAGTGCAAAGGAAATAAGTGAAATTCAGGGACTAACTGGTGTTTTGTTATCAACATAAATCTATTCCAGTCCTTTAGTACCTTATACCTTCTCAACCACTTGGTCTTCTCAAGTCTTATGATGCCCATTCCCACCCTGACATGAAAATTATAGAATAATTATGACTTGACCAGAAGTGGAAAGAAGGTCCTTCACATAAAGCTGTGGCAAAATGTAACACTTACTTCTAATTTGAAAGGTATCTATTTGGCAGAGAGAAAAACAATTCACCTAAACCAAACAAATGAAAAACAAAACTATGACTTACTACTGAAATCAACAAAACATTTAAGATACATCTGGCTACTACAAAGAGTGGCTTACAGATTTTTTCTCTAACCACAGTACTTTCCCCTAAACAAAATCTTGTGAGGAATACCACTGCTAAGACAAGTCCCAGGAGAAGCGCTTTGGAAGCAGTGCCTTCTTACATTCACTCCCTACAGCAGCTTTGCAGATGGCACAGCAAGTCTGAAAACCTTTGGTTTCAAGGGCGTCTTAACAGATTCTCCCTCTTTCCACTGTAACAAAACTCAATGAAAGTAGGGCTGGATACAAGTTTCATTAATTGGTTCCTAGTATCTACTTCTAATCTAAGAGGAAAGCACAGAAACATCAAAAATGAAGACGCTTCTTACTCTGAAGTTTGTCCAATAGTTTGGATCGGGAAGCTGTCCCTTTGCCTTCCCATTCTGCTTTTGCTCGTAGGTCTTCTGCATGGCTACACATCAGATACCTAAAATGTATCGGAGAGCAACAAGCATCAAACCCTCTTCTCTGGAATAAATGCACTTGAAAAATACTGGATATCCAGTTCCTATTAAGAAACCACATGTCAAGAAGATGTTTCTACAATGGACTCAATTCACTTCTACAACCTGGCACCTGGATTTGATCACTAAAATGTAACTTACGAAGAACAGCCAACATAAGAATATTACTGCTTTGTTATCTATTAATGGTATATGTTCTATGATACCGTACATGGTACATGGTACTGTTAGTGGTGTCTGTTCTGTGACACGTACACTACAGCTCTCACTGTGCGCTGAACTCTAAGAATGCAACACCTATTTCATTCAGTCTTCGTAGCAGTTCTGTATGTGGGAAGTCCTATTATTATTTTTCAGAAGTGAAGAAACCACAGCAAAGAAACGTGAGGTAACTTCCCTACATCGAAGAGCAAAGTAGGGATATAACCTGGGCGTTCCAGTTCCATGTCCTACTCTCAGCCACTATGCTAACTAGGATGTATCTCAACAGTGAAACAAGACAAAACAAAAAAACTCAAAAAACCTTCTACTAAGCTAATGAAACAAAAAGTGGACACCTCCAGTTTATCAAACATCACTCAAGAAATGGTGCATCCTTGTGACACCCTGTGGCAGGCACTGAGACTGCGACCACAAATTCCAGGACTTGTCTGACTGCTGTACGTACAGATGGAGGCATCAGATCTCCAGTCTGTAGATTCTAGAGAATAAATAACGGCTCTCTGCTGGAAGTGTGACCCTAACTCGCTGTTGGCTCTTCCTCTCAGAAGCTGCAGCTGTCAAAGGAAAAGAAATGAAGCTTCTATTTCAACATGGAGATGTCACCCCTCAAGTCACTCTTCCGCTATTGTGTGTGACACTGCATGAGGCAAAGAGCCTCGTGATGTACAGGTTAAGAGCTCGGCTGCTAAGTAAAAGGTCGCAGGTCAAACCCACCAGCCACTCCCTGGAAACTGGACAGGGCAGTTTTAGTATGTCCTACAGGGTTGCTGGGAGTCAGAACTGACTCAACTGCAACCGGTTTTCACCAGCCAAGTCAGTTTTTCTCCCTTGTAAATGAGGCTGTAAACAGGATGGTGAGCACTGGCTCCAATGACACACGTGAAGTACTCGGTCTATACCTGGTGCACAGGAAAGCTCAACGCAGGACAGTAGAGGGAAACCCTCCTGTAACGTAGCACCTCCTCCTTTTTGTTTAAGACCACATAAAGCATATTTTACTTGATAGTCTCAATGATTTTAACAGCCTCTTACCTAAGAGCAAAACTATTTGCTCTCCTGCAGTTTAGTATATAGTCTTAGCTAATGAGAAGAACTTAGTATGAGTACTTAGACTCAAGGCATCACATAAAAAGTGGGATACTGTGAATATCTGCTTTCCAAAATAACTTTTTGGGAGTCAATATTATCAACACCAAAAGCCAAGTGCCGCTGAGTGGGAAAACTGTTCATGGCTCATTCTTTTGTCCATTATGTAGTATTTAAAAACTCACTCTGTGCCAGACACTGCTCTACATGCTATGATCATATCACACAGTGGTAAATGCAAAACAGAAAATAAACAGCGATGTGACCGACAATGCGTGGAGCTGTTCTCCACTGGCTGGTCTGAGGAGATGACATCTGGGCTGGGGTCGGAGCAAATGAGCCGGTTTTCTAGAGCGGGGCAGGCACATTTATGACAGAGGAGTGCAAATGCCTTCCGGCTTGGCAAGGGAAGAAATAGAAAACCAGTGCCATTTAGAGAAATAAATAAGGGAAACGATGGCAGGAAGCACTAGGGAACTTCTGAGTATGGGGAGAGATCCTGAATTTTAGTTTAAATGTGCCAGAAAGCCAGTGAAATGGAATAAACTGATTCCACTTATGTATTTCTTTAGCTGCTGTGTGAAATATTCAATGTCAATGGAGCGAGAGCGAAGGCACTGAGACCAGTTAGGAGGCTGCTATAATATTCTGGCTGAGATGTATGCTGCTCAACTAGAATGGGAATGGTAGAGACAGACAAAAATGGACAAATGTGGGATGTTTAAGAATTAGGCTAATACATTACCACAGCCAAAAGACAAAGGAATAGCAAGGATGAGCATTAAGGTTCTGGACTGCATAAATATGTAGAACCAAACTCCAAAACACACCATGGTCGAGTCAGTTCTGGGCTAGTGGATCTGAACTAACTACCTCTAGGTCAGCAGCCATAACTCTTTAGTACTGCACCCCCAGGGCCCCAGATGGGCAGAAGGTGCCATTTACTCACATTAGGAAACCTAGAGGAGAAGCCAGCTGGCCCCCTGGGCTGAATTTTGTTTTGAAAAATTAGGTTTGTTTGCATGGATGCCCAAAAGGCGACTGTAGAGCAGGCTGTCACACATACAGGTCTTGGGGTGGGATAAGGCGAAACAATGAGCTCACCTGAGAGCAGGACGCAGACAGAGGACAAAAGAGGGGCCAGGGCCAGTCCCTGCGGAACTTTAATATTTAACGAGTAGATGTGAGGATAAAACACGACTGTGTACATGAAATGCTTAACAAAGTACCTAGTACACGACACTAAAAAATGTGTGTATCTGCTGGTTCTGGAAACATCAGTGCTTATTGTGATCCATGCCACAGGTTTTTACAGAAGATTACGAAATGCCACGACACCAGCAATACATTTTTTCCTCCCTTTCACGCGCTTAACCACATTTCCAATCCAACATGGCAAGTTCCTTAGCATGACAAAATTAGTTTGTATGTGTAAGTAAATTTACCCAAATGTTATCTAAGAATCCAGCAACATGCAAGTACTTCTATCCTGAAGAAAAATTACAGAGCTGTCACCTTACAGAAGTCCCCACCGTAAACGTGCAAGGCCCTCCACTCACATGAAGTCTACGAAGTCAGTCTCCTTACCCACTAAGAACATGAATGCGCTCTGTGTTGTATTTCAGTGGCGTCAATTCACAGCGCAGAACCTGAAGTGCCTCCAGGACCTTGCCATCCTCCAGGTATTCCAGGTACTTCTGCTGCAGCAGCAAAAACTTCATCCTCTGACATGACAGAAAGCAGCAGTCAAGGGAAAAAAGTTGATGGAAGTTTCAGAAAATGTTTGTGCCTAAACAGAACAGTAGAAACCATTCTACTATGCCCTTTGAAAATAACTTTTTATAAAGCTTCAAGGTGACTCAAAATACTTTGTTTTACTAGAGTCATATAGCAGATTAAATGTCACTTTTCTCAATTCCAAATTATAATGAAACTCTACTTTGAAAGAATCTTCTCAGACAAGAAAATTCATGATCAAAGCATAAGCACAGGAAAAAAGAAACTGAACCTTAAAACATTCATCCACACTTATTTCTTGCATAAAATTCTAGAACAATTTTAAGTATTGTTAAGTCTGCTTTTAAGAAGCCTGACTTTTATAAATGGGGCATGGGATGGTGGTTTACTTAACAAGTACTGAAAAACTTGGAGAACAACTAGTTAATGGAAGGATTATTTAAAAATCATACTATGGAAAAAGGAGTAAGTACAGCAGAAAGCAGAGCTAAAACCACTAGCTGGTAGTTGTAGAGCATCAGCCTGTGGCTCATCAAAAGAAAGAAGAGGTGCCCAACAAATGGGCTAGAGGTTGATTTGCAAAAGGTGGAGTTCTCTACCACTAAAGTGGCCAACTGCTGCTGAAATGGCAAATGATTTGTTACATGTGTATTTATAACAGCAAGAATGACAAAATACATAAAAGTGGAAAGCTCAGACTTGATGGGCAACCTCCCTCTAGATGATACAGGTTAAATAAAGATCTTTAAGAGGACCCAATGTTTGTGACCCAATCTGGTCACCGATGCACCTAACTACAAAGCACCTTTATGACTATAGCATCACTTTCCCCCCTCTGAAAGGATGAACCACTTCCTGCTTATTGAGAACTATTTCACATATATTTTTTCTGAAATCTGTTTGCTTTTAATACTTTTAAATGGTTATTATTTAACTTTTTACTTGAAAATGATCATCATAATCACAGCAGCTTTTGCTGAAGTTCATGAACACTTATGCTAGATAAACAGTTTAGGAATACTAAGTCTGAAATTTTTAAACCTTAAAACAATTAAAGGGCCATTGTTTAAGGGGAACTTTTGACTCTAATTTGCTAATTACGGAACTTAAGCAAGCCAAATAGTGTGGCTTTTTGTTTTTTTTAAACTACTTTTTGAAAATATGTAGAAACTTCAAGAAAATACAGTGGTACAGATTTCAAATCCACTTCAAACCAAAATGACAGCTTTTGAATTAAAAATATTTTTAAAAATTATTGGTGTCACAAAATGTTGAGAATTTAGTATTTACGGAATTAAGATTTAATGAATTGCTCTCCAAAATTTTCTGTGGAGGGAGTATTTAGAAGACAGGCATAAACTACAACTGAAGAAAAATGGCTTCTAGGTAAAGTAAAAAAAAAAAAAAAACTGTCGTGTAACTCAGCCATGTATTTAAGTACACCCTTTATAGAATTCACTCCTCATGTTTGCTCTTGATTTATTCTTATAGCTAAAGAATAACAATAGAAAAATCTTCAAAATATGACACAAGCGCCTACATAACTAGAAAGATTATACTTACTAAATTTTACAGTTAGGTTGACTTGCCAATGTTTCACAGTAATCACCAAGATTCCCCACAAATATGTGGCTACACATATAGAGTGAAGTTAACATCTACACATCAAATAAAAAGTATCTTTAAGTCTACCAGGTGATAAAAAACAAAACTTTAAATAGAAACACCTAAAAATAAAAAAAAAATTTATACGAAGTTACTCTAGGTATTCACCATTTTAACTTCTGGAAAAAAAAGTTCAATTCTTTGTGAAATGAAGCCAGCCAAGTGCCGTTGAGTTGGATTCGGCTCATGGCGATCCTAGGGGCCAGGGTAGAACTGACCCCCAGAGTATTCACGGAGCACCTGGTGGATTTGAACTGCCGACCCTGTGGTTAGCAGTGGTAGCACTTAACCCACTACACCACCAGGGTTTTGTGAAATGAAGAGCTCATATATTTTCATTTACTGATACAGGATTATAGGTTTCTTTTCACACAGTGTATTTTTGATTCAAGCCTGCCAGCCAAGCCAAGTGCCATCAAGTCGGATCTGAATCAAGCCTAAGAATCATATTTTGCTGCAGGTCTTTTTTAATTTAAATACTACAGGGAACTGGCCTGCATGTGTATTTAATTTCTTCACTAAATCTTTTTACCAAATGAGAATTTAGGGCTTTTTTTTTTTAAGTTAATTCAGGGCAAGTGTTTCACTTATTTGTTTCACTGGTATCAACCACTAGGTCTCATGTGCATGCACGCACACACACACACCATTCCAATGTGTGTAGGGACAGTGCCCCAAGTCCCAGTCCACTCTTATTTCCCCACCAAGATACTGACAGAAATGTTACTCTATTTCTGTTGGGCAGGAGAGGAAGGCAGAGTACAACTTCGAAAGAAGACAATCTAAGCCCATTTTTCTGTATATACTGAAAATACCATAAAAGCAGTATAGGATCATTTCTCTGAGTTCTTTTATCCAGATTAAGGCCAAGAATACCCTCAAAAAGGGAACAAGTTGTGGTACTGCACCCAGTATGTCATATGCTGCTAGCTAAGCACAGCTATATCTGGCTGGGAAAGAAAATCTTTATTTTCTGAAAAATCAGTTGAACAACTCAAGTATCTAACACACATATTAAAGACAGGGGATGAAACACTATTTACCCTTCTAAAATTTAAGAACAAAAATGTAAACAAAATTTCAAGAAAAGTACAGACTTTGTAATTCTCAAATGATGTTACTGATAATTTACCAAGGAACTTTTTAGAAATTAGGGCAAATTGAGGCTTGTCAAATTGGGGACAGACTCTCACGTTTTTTATTTCTGAAATGATCATGTACTTCTTAAAGCAAGAAGAGAGAAACAGACTGAAAAATAAACTCTCTTACCTTTCACTAACTCCTAATTAGACCTCTCTGAGAGATTATTTCTTGTTGCTGATGTTTTACAGCACCTTTGGTCCAGCAGTATTTCATTCTCTCTTCTAACAGCCAATACAAACTTGCAATTTCAAAGCAACCAGTATGCTTCAAAGACAGCCTATAGCTGCAAATCCTACGGCTGCCTCCTACCTCACCCAGTATTTAGACTGCCTTATCCTTTCCTCCTTAGTATTGACTAGACTGAATTCAGTGTGAAGAAAACATTCAGAAACTATAATGCACAGGAAGTCTGGCTATAAAGCGCAGCCTCCCAGCTAACTTAGTAGTGATTCTGACTAACTCTGGAATAAAGTTATAACCAACTTCTATCAATTATGACTCAGAGGAAAGGGGAAATGAATTATATTTAAACTATGACTCTTTAAACTCCTCCCTACTTGACCTTAAAATAATATTTAATTTTTATAGGTCATTTTAACATCTAGAAACTTTTATTAAGCATATTTATAAATAAATAACCAAACACACACACACATCTTTTAAGTTACTGGTCTCAAACACCCACCCAAATCTCCCAAACCTGGCTAGTCATATTTGAACCTAAACCCCCCAAAAAAATGTTGATTCATGAGCTCAGCTTCCAGAAAATCCAGGGCAAATTCAGCTATCTGCAGTGTTATCTGACAGGGAATCATTTAAAAAACGGGGGAGAGGGGCAAAAGGTAGAGAATGTGGTGGGAATAAGTCAATTGAAACATTCAGGTTTACAAAATAAAATTTTATCTAGACTAAGTCTTTAAATGCATCTGGATACACAACTGAAATAATTATGTTTAAAAACCAAAGAGCTGTATTGTAAGCTACTACTGCAAATTTAATTTCACCCAAGGACAGGGTAAGGAAGAGGGGTAAATGGAAATGATCTGTAAGGTGGAGGGCTATTTTCAACAAAGCTGAACTGAATTTTTTACAGCAACTGATTTAAACACTGCTCAAGATGATACCAAGTTGGAATCTCTTTCTTTGTACCTAAACAGTTTGATAGCCTGAGGCTCAGAGATTTACTCTTCATTGTTTATTAGATCCTAGAACGTTCTAGAGACTGAACAAGCTACAAGGGATTCTCCCTTACTATCTATGTCTATCTTTCTTTAGTTTACATGCTGCTTCCAGTGAAAGTTTCTAATAATGCAACAGTCATAATCTACACCCAATACAGAAGTCTCAACTACTATAAACACACATACATGTACACACACAAAAAAGGAAGTGACCCTATCAAAAATTTTACTACTAAATTACAGACATAATTTGGGTGAAGCAAAAAAAAGGAAAACAATCCTCCAAGAAACCACACTGGTATAGAATGACAGTAAGAACTTGAAACTCCTCTGTAACAAGAGTTCAAAAGAAAGGAAAGAAAAATCCAATAGGTTCTGCTAAGTTTATAGTCAAAGACAGAAGAGATTAAAGTTTGACAGATTAAGAAAATCAAACCACAACAGTCATTTCCTAATATTTAACAAAACAGCTGTTTTCCTTACTTCACTTCCTACTGGCCTTCTAGCCCTCCCCCACCAGACAGGAAACGGCTTTTGACAACAAATGAATCAGCTAGAACTTGAAAAGCCAGCAGCCTGCAGCTGATTCTTTAGTTTCCAATCACAAGCATTCAGAAAAAAACTTATCCCCTGGTCTCCCCACCCCACCAACACTTACGAAAGAATTAAAGGGCATCAAAATACGAGATTCATTACGATTTATAAAGGAGGCTAAGAGGTTAAGCCACTAAACTGATCTTGTGGGGGAAATAAGGCCAGTAAGTAAAGCCCAATTTGCATACAAACTCTCCAACCAGGATGATATAAATTACAAAAACTTGGACACTGTCAACCCACACAACTGAAATGCAAGGGGGGGGTCCACACCAATAGAGTTGATTAGAACTCACTCTAATTCCTCAGGGTTACAAAAAAAAAAAACCCCACATAATTAATGTACAGGCTACTTAATGGCTGTATGGATATGCATACCCTCAAAAAGATTTTTCTCTTCACCAGTACATTTAATATATTAACCAATATAAAAATATAACTTATCCTTCATTCTAATATGAAACTATTAACACTGAGCACTGCAGTATCTTTCAGTATCATTTATGTAGTGCTAAACTTTATACCAGGTTCAAAGGACACATTTACTGATTTTAAAAATACAAAGCTCAAACTTTAAAAGTCTAAACACTCCTTTTTGTTCACAATTACAACTGTATGAAATTTAACTCTTTTTTTTTTTTAGGCCTCATCTTTTATTACAAGAGGCAGAGGCCTAGCATTATCAATAACCTACTAAAATAAGCATAAATGTGAAACTAAGAACAAAAGTGTATTTACCACAATTATTCCCAACAACGTTTGAGAGATTTCAAGTGCGCCTCTTACCACAATAGCATGAGGAGAATGCACTAAAGGCTTTAGTTCATTCAGGTCATTTTCTGCCTGCAAAAATCGGTATAAAAGAAAAACAGACATGTCACAAAATGCACATCCAATATATAATTTTAGCAGCAGTCACACAGCTCTATATGCCCTACTTTACCTTATCCCAGTCTCCTTCCATGACATGATTTCGGAATTTGGTAGCAGAAGGATGTTCTAAACGACATCCTGACTCTTGCATGAGGAGATCAACAGTCTGGCTGCAGGAGAGATACAGTGTAAAAAAGACCTGACCAACTGTAGGTTGTACTCTTCCCAACAAACTAATGTCTATGAGAACAACTGCAAAAGTTTGTTATGCTAACCTCAGAGATCAAGAAAAAAAGAAACTGCTTTAATGTGCTTAAAAGAAACTTGATTTTTTTAACTGCCACCAACATTTAGAGTCCAGTGGAAAAAAACCTTTCTTAACTCGTAAGATCAAAATATTCTTCCCAGTTTTGCCATTTAGTGCCTCAGAAGTTTAACAAAGTACAAGCTTCCTAAAAATTTGTAATCAACTAGCTACATAAATGAAAAATTAGGATCTGCAGACATTAGCTGTACATTTTGAAAAATTAAAAAAATCACTGGCTCCATACAAATTGAGACAGAACCTGCGTTCAGTGAGAGCCTTACATCCAGACCCAAGGTTTGTGAATTCCTCAAATTAAAATAAATCCAGCATCAAAAAACCATTCCCTTTCCCTCTATACTAAAAATAGCCAATTTACTATGGTGTAGGTTCCAAACAGTCACGAGTTATTTCCTCCTGCTGCTGTCAGCTTGCTTCTTGTCTCAGTAATATGTTCTGTGAGCATTTACAAAATCTGTTTCCACACTAATCCATTTCCTTAGGGAATCAACTAAAATCTTCCTACAATAGAATCTCCTTGAGAGCTCACAACATTCATCAGATGCAGTTTCTTCCATCAGAAATTTTGATATGCAAGCACTTGCATTTATCAGTCTTAGCTATTTGGGTGTTCACGGTTTTCTTAATTAAGCTCTATCTTTCACCTGAACAGTGCTGTGATCTGCCTGAGAACCCACATGGTGGTGTCACTTTTGAAAGTGCTGCCTCTCCCCAAACACACCTACAAATCCAACATTGCCCATTATGCTAGCCTAACAGCTTATATTCACCTGAGCTTGGAAGCTAGGCAACTGTTGCATTTTCCCCCTTTTCAGTCTCATGTTGTTTCTGGATCATCTCCCTCCTCCCTGGAACCCCACCTTCCACCTCGAGTTTTTCTTTGTGTGCCCACACAACCACAGTTTGGACCAAGGGCTGTGGCTACTTTCTTCCTGCTTGATGTAGACAAGGCCACTAAACTCTCTCTAAAACACAATGATTCTCCGTATCAGATTCCTTTTTTTTCAGAGTCAATCGTGGTGGTCTGAAATCAGGATATCAGACCTAGGGCTGGGCCTCGTGTATACACCTTAAAGGCCTTTAAATGACATCAACACAGCCTCTTCACTATTCCCGCTAGATTTATTCACCAGCCTCTTTACAAATTATCCCAGCCTCTCAGTTCCCATCAACACTTGTGAGTGATTGTCTTTGCTGATTGGTAGTTCGCCTGGGTGGTTGTCTGTCATGGCAGGAGTGGGGAGGTGTCCCACAAAGATGCCTCTAAGATAGACTAAGGCGGACTTGAAAAACAAATCCTCAAAGGTTCATTATTTCCACCAGCTCTAATCCACCCCTCCCCCAACACACCCAGAGACAGCCTCTCCTGCATCCGTCTTCAGTGACAGGCAGTTCAGCTCCGAAGGTGTGCGGGAAAAGGCTAATTCTTTGGGATTCTATTCCCCACCCCCCTCCCACCCCAGTCTGTCTGGTCTCACAATTTGTCAGACTGATTGATTCCCCCTATTCCCCCTCAGGTCAGCTCCTCCTCCCTGCTGGGCCCGGCTGAGCCGCGTCTTCCAGGTGCCAGGCCCAGGAAGCCCAACAGTCATTCTGAGCTCTTCGCAGCCTCACCCCCTACCCTGCAGCCTCCATCCCTCGGTCTGTCCATCGCGGCCTGTAAGGGATACTTACTTGAGCCCTAAGCCATTCAAGTGCTGTCCTATTAGCCTAATCACATCCTCATCGGACGGCGAGAGCCGCTTCTTCTTCTTGAGGCTGCTGCCCAGTTCTGGGGTGGCCAACGAGGAGGAGGCGGCAGTGGTGGTGGCGGAGGCAGCTGCGACAGTGGCGGAGGCTGCGGCGGCCGCCCCGCCGGGGACCCCGTTATTGACATTCAGGCTGTTGCTATTGTTGCTGGCGGCGGAGGGGGCGGAAGGCAGGAGCCCATTGGCGTGGGCCATGTCCCCCGCGGACGAAGACGACGAGGGGGACGACTCCCCGTTCTGAGCCGACAGGCAAGCGAGTTCCTGGGTCTGTCCCTGGCCCCCGCCGCCCCCTCCCCCTCCACCGCCGCCGCCGCCGCCGCCGCCGCCGCCGCCTCCTCCTCCTCCTCCTGCCCCGTTGGCCTGCATGATGCTGCCGCTGACCAAGCTGTGGCCGCTACTTCGGTGGGGGACGGCGACGGCGGCGGCGGCGGCGGCAGGGGCAGCAGCCGGGGCGAGTCCCACCACTACCACCACAGAGGAGGAGGAGGAGGAGGAAGACGACGAGGGCGACGAGGACGGAGGGGAGAGGCCTGCTCTGCCTGCTGAAGCCCCGGGCTCTCCTGCTCCCTCCGCCGCCGAGGCTCGGGGTTTCTTCCGCGGGGGCGGGGAGGCTCCGCCGGTGTCCGAGTCGGAGGAGGAGGAAGCGGAGGCCAGAGTTTCCTCGCCGAGAGAGGCCGTGGTGGGAAGCCGGTGGGGCGAGGCGGGGGAGGGGAGGCGGGGGCCGGTAAGGGGGTCGGGGAGAGGGAGGGGGGCCGGGGAGGCGGGGAGGGGGTCGGGGTAGGAGGGGAGAGGAGGGAGAGGAGGAGGGGGAGAAGGAGGATCCGGGCCCTTTCCCCCCCCCCTCCCGGAGGCAGCTCGGAGTGCGCGGCCCGGGGGTCGCGCCGGGGGGGGGCGCCGCGGGGCGGCTGCGGGGGCTCGGGGCCCGCCGCTGGGCTGAGCCCCGGCGGTGGCGGCGGTGGCGGCGGGCGGCAGCAGAGGCAGCTGCCGCCTCTGTCCTCGGGTCCGCTCCGCTCTGCTCCCTGGTGTGTTGATTCTTCCCCCAGCTGCTGCCTAATGGAGTCCAGGCGCTCGCGTCACAGGAAATGCCTATACTGCCCTCCTCACTCACTTCCGGTGGCAGGTATGGAACCTATAGGGGGCCTGTCACCCGGTGCGTGCGCCGGGGCAGGCCGCGGGGGAGGGGCGGGAGGCGGGCGGGCTGCCCTCGGGGCCGACCCCGGCCCGGGCCCGGAGCCAGACCGCGACCCGGGCCCGGGCCTGACCTCCGGCGCCCGGCCCTCGCCCCCGGCGGGGCTGGTGCAGCCTGGAGTGAGTTCTTCACCGGCTCTGTGGCCAGGCGGGCACAGGAGGGCAAAGTTTGTGTCTGTGTGTGTGTGTGTGTGTGTGTGTGTCTACGCCAGTGGGACCCAGGCATGTGAAAGGTGCGGGCACACCCCGGGTGCTCCACTGCTGTCTGAAGCTGGGGTCGAGCAGGTGGCAAGGTTTTGCAACCAGGACTTTCCTGGACCGTGGTAGGCCCGGTGGACTCAGATAATGGTACCTCGGACCCAAACCAGGGTGAACTGCCTCCTTACTTTAGTGTGGAAATACTTGGATTTCCACAACCAGGTGCCTTATGTGGTTGCCCTACCCGGAGCATCCTGTGAGTTTTGAGATGGCGAGCCGATTCGTCTTGGGCTCCACCCTGGGAAGGTGAGCTAGTCTCTAAGGAGCAGATCTGATGGCGGGGAGAAGTCACAAAAAGTCTGTGGGTGGAACGGAGGGACTTCGCCCAGGCACCTCCTTCTCCCTTCCAGCTGCCTCTTGAGTCACGGCCCAACTTTGGGAGCGGTCACCTACATGAAGGTTGCCCCTAAAATGTGCATTCTAAGGATTCAGGTTCCATTACAGATCTAGACTTGGAATTTTGACACAAAATGTGAGGTTTCTATGTCTCTGTGACGTACCCACCTGTGTCGGTATAGAAACGCAGCAAAGGACAGGTCTAAACCCTGGCTATCAGTGAATGATCCGCGTTACCCCAAACGATGTTCCTGACTCTTCAGTATTTACATGCATGTGATGCATGGATAGCGTATACACCTGATAGGTACCAGTGTTATCTTAAAAAATTTCTCTCAAGTAGGTACCCTACGCGGGGGGTAGGGGGGAAGTGGGCTCATCCGGTTTACGGTATTAGTAAAGCGAAGTAACTTGGAGGGCAAGCTTAAAAATATCATTTAAAAAACGATGCTTATGAAAGATGAGTGAAGAATCCTGAGCTCTGTTGATCCTCAAACTAGAAGCGAGAGAAAAGTCCAAGGCAGGATCTTAAACAGAGATTGAGCTTTGTCGTTCTCATCGCGTAAGTATGCTTGCAGGTGGCGGCTATAATTGCTAGGTGACTCACATGCGATGTTTTTATTCACCTGAGACAGACCTGAGTTCTAGCTAAGGTTCATAGGGCACCATCACTATGCAGCAGAGCCTGAATTACTAGTTAACAGCTTCAGAGATCTTGTTTGTATATTAACTTTACCCAACCTTATTATTAAAAGGATGTTGTGATTATTTATACAGAATTTAATTTTTGCAGAATGGTTTATAATAATTTATTAGGCCCCACAACAGCACTGAGGCCAAGTTTATGAATGAAGTTGATAGCTTTTATAAAGGAAGCAATCACTTAGCAGTAGCTACTAACAAGAGTCCCAGTTCCTGAACAAAAAGGATGAAAGGAAAAAGAAACTGGCCTCTGTTGCCATCTAAACTCAGTATGTATATCCCAGCTGCTTTACTTTTTGTATAAGCAAGACTGTTCTTACTAGAATTGTGAGTGTGTGGACTCCATGTGCACACACGTTTATTAAAACACAGCTGGGGAACCTGCTGTCCGGACTCGGGCTCTTTTTACAGCCAGGTTTCAGGCCTCCATGCTGATGAATAATTCTGAAATACTACTCTGTACACACTCAGAAACCTTGACTAATGCTTTACTACCTACAAGATAAAATTGAGATTCTGCCTTGCTTTCCACAGACTGGCCTCATTCTTCCCTTTTGACTTTATCTCTCATTGCTTCTTTTCATGAATGCTTCTTAATGAAATTTTTACATACAATGTAAAAGAGTTAGCCTTCCTAATGAAGGACTCCTGAAAATGAAACCAATTTACTGCTGTTGTGTCATTTCCGATTCATAGTGACCCCAGGGCTCCTAACTCTTCATTTCCAAACCAAACCCACTGCTGTTGAGTCAACTGTGACTCAGTCACTCTGCAGAGAGAGCAGAAGATTTCCAGGGAGTACCTGGTGGACTTGAACTACGAACTTCTTGGTTAGTAGCCATAGCATTTCACCACCACACCAGCAGGGTTTGCAACCCTTTGTTAATACCAAACCGAACCCAACTGCCATCAAGTCGATTTCAACTCATGGCGACCCTATCAACAGAGTAGAGCTGTCCCATAGAGTTTCCAAAGGAGGACCTGGTGAATTTAAACTGCCAACTTTTTGGTTAACCATTATGCCACCAGTACGCCACCAGAAGGGATTTCCAGCAATCCTGTACTGACCCCTAAATGTGCTAGTTCTTTTTTTCCTTTGAGCTTTTTGATTACATCCTTGCATCTTGTCTCAACCTGTCTAATTCTAATCAATTTGTCAAGACTCAATTTTGGACCTTCTCAGGGAAGCCTTTCCTGACTTACAGCCTCCTAGTCCTAGCTGTAGATACTGTTTATTAAATCTTCAGTCTTGAACAGTCTTTGTCACCTCACATCACTCAGGCTCTGCTGGACCCCAGTCCAGTGTTAACTTGCTGTGGCCTCTTTTCAAACAAAGAGCTTTCTAGACATCTGTCCCCCTGATTTACATTCCTCTTTTTACCCTCTTCCTGGAAAGTACAAGATGGGCTTAGGAATGAAGGTTCTAGTTGTTTTCCTAAAAAAAGAAATGGAGTATATATTTAGGTATTTGATTAAATTTTTTTTCTGTACTGTGTTAATGGGTATTTACATGGCCAGCCCTGTGCTAGGCTCCAAATAAAAGGTATCGTTTTGTCCTTGAGGTAATCAGGCAAAGGCTTCGGGTATCATCACTGTCATCAGAGATGCTACAGAATGAATTACAGAGTAAATGGCTGAACTAATTGGCCTCTGTGGCCTTTCTGATCGTAAGATGTCTGTGAACTATGTGCATTTATGATTGTTGTGATGTTTTTAGGTGCCATTGAGTTGATTCTGACTCATAGCAACCCCATGTACCCCATAGTACCCCCATGTGTCTGTCAGTTTGTTGTATTGTAGGATCCTACAGGTCGTGTAGTGGTTAAGTGCTATGTCTGTTAACCCAGAGGTTGACAATTGAAGTCCACCGGGTGCTCCTTGGAAGCTCTATGGAACAGTTCTACTCTGCCGTGTAGGGTCACTATGAGTTGGAATTGACTTGACATCACTGGGTTTATATGTTGCTGTAATATTGGAAGCTATGCCATCAGCATTGAAATACCAGCAGAGTCACTCATGGGGGACAGATTCCAGGCTAAGACAAGTTAGGAGAAAGGGCCCAGGGATCTACTTCTAAAAAGAATTAGCTGGTGAAAACCTTATGAATAGCACGGGAACAAATGAGACTACCAACAGGTGCAAGAGGTCTGACAATGAAGTTCGGGAACTACCCTAGAAATGCTGCATATCTCGCTGCTGAATATCACTATGGCCACCTTTAAAGTACTCCCCTTGGGGAGCTATGTACTGTTGCCAGTGTCTAGTCCCCCCTTCAAAGCAGTTTTGGAACTCTTTTTCTGGAATGGCCATCAGAGCTGTCGTTACACTAATCTTGGTGTCCTGAATGTCATCAAAATGTCTTTTCAATATTTCCTTTGTCTTCAGATAAAGAAAAAAGTCTTTGTGGGCCAGATCAGGTGAGTAGGGACAGTGTTCCAATATAGTTATTTGGTTACTGGCTAGAAACTCCCTCACAGATAACTAGACAATTAAGTTTGCGGACTTGCCAACGTGCCACTGTGTGCAATGGCCATTCCAGAAAGATTTCAAAAATTGAAGGGTGGACTAGGCACTGGCATCAGTACACAGCTTCCCAAGGGGAGTGCTTTGAAGGTGACCGTAGTGATAGTTAGCATTGAGGTACATAGCACTTAGAACAATTATGTTCACAGACTTAATTGTCAGACCTCATATAAACTCCTTGTGGGCAGGATCTGTGTAGTGGGCACCTAAGCTGGTGCTCTCCAAACCGTGAGTTGTGACCCATTTGTGAGCTGTGAAATTAGTGCATATTTAGTGTTGCAGTTTGAAACATGTACCTCAGAAATGTGTGTTGTAAATTCTTATGTCTACCTGTGTGTTTATAATCCTGTTTGGGAATGGGTTGTATTTGTTATGTTATTGAGACAGTGTTAGTATTGATGTGTCTTTTTTTTATATATATACTTTCGTTATTGTACTTTAGATATTGGAAACCCTGGTGACATAGTAATTAAGCTTTACGGCTACTAACCAGATGGCTGGCAGTTCAAATCTACCAGGTGCTCCTTGGAAATTCTATGGGGCAGTTCTAGTCCATCCATAGGGTTGCTATGAGTCAGAGTTGACTTGATGGCAGTGGGTTTGGTTTGGGTTTTAGGTGAGCATTTATGGAACAAACTTCCTTCTCATTAAACAATTAGTACGCATAATGTTTTGTGACATTGGTGGCTTACCAACTTTATGATATATCAACACTCTCCTTCTTGGCCTTGGGTTCTCTATTACCAGCTTTCCTTTCCTCCCCTGCTTCTTGTCCTCCCGCTTGGGCTGGTGTGCCCATATAGTCTCCTTTTGTTTTATGGCCTGTCAAATCTGTGGCTGAAGGGTAGACCTCAGGAGTGACTTCAGTACTGAGTTAAAAGGGTATCCAGGGGCCGTACTCTCAGAGTTTTTACAGTCTCTGTTAGGTCAGTAAGCCTGGTCCTTTTTTTTTCTTAGAATGAGAGTTAGAATTTTGTTGTACATTTTTCTCCAGCTCTGTCCAGGACCTTCTATTGTGATCCCTGTCAGAGCAGTTGAGAGTGGTAGCCAGGCACTGTCTAGGTGTGCTGGACTCAGTCTGGTGGAGGTTTGGTAGTTGTGGTCCATTACTCTTTTGAACTAATCTTTCTTTGCCTTGTGTCTTTAGTTTTCCTCGTTCTCCCTGTTCCTGACAGGGTGAGACCAGTGGAGTATCTTTGGGGGCCACTCAACAAGCTTTTAAGACCCCAGACGCTGCTGACCAAAGTAAGACATAGGACATATTCTTTATAAGCTGTGTTATGCCGTGAGTTAGATGTTCCCCAAGACCATGGCCCCCACAGCCCTCAGCCTAGTAATTTGGTCCCTCGGGGAGTTTAAACATGTCTATGTACAAGTTGTGTTGGCTTCCACAGGATGGTGAACCATCTTATGTAGTGTAGGTTTTGAGTCCTTCTCTTACAAGATATAAAAGGAACAGATTAAGCAAGTAGATATGCGGGAAGACTGACAGCCCAGCACGTGTGGAGATCGCTAAGGAACCAGGAAGCAGAAGCTGAAGAGACAAAGACCTTCCTCCAGAGCTGACAGAGAGACAAAGCCTTTCCCTAGAGGTGGCACTCTGAATTCTGACTTGTAGCCTCCTAAACTGTGAGAAAATAAATTTCTGTTTGTTCAAGTCATCATCCACTTGTGGTATTTCTCTTATAGCAACAATAGATAATTAAGACAAAATTTGGTACCAAGAGGTGAGGCTGCTGCTGCTGCAGTAACAAGTGCCTACAATGTGGAAGTGGTTTTGGAATTGGGTAGTGGGTGGAGACTGGAAGTTTTAAAATGTGAATAGTAAAAGCCTGGATTGCCTTAAGGAGACTGTCGGTAGAATTATGAATGTCAAAGGCCATTCTGGTGAAGGCTTACAAGGAAGTGAGGAGAGCTATAAAGTCTCTGTCATCAGAATGCATATGATGCCAGCAACAGAGATGTTGCTAGAAATGTGCTCCTGGCAAGGCTTTTGCAGAAAATGATGAGCATGTGATTGGACAGTGGAGGGAGACAGGCAATGCTTTTTATGCAGTGACAAAGAACTTGTCTGAATTATGTCCAAGTGTTTGGTAGAAGGCAGAACTTGTAAATGATGAACTTAGATCTGGCTAATGAGATTTCTAGGCAAGACCTTAGGCCATGTGGTTTCTCCTTTTTGCTTATGGTAAAATGCAAGAAGAAAGAGATGGACTTAAAAATAAACTGCAAAATGAAAACAAAACTTAATGATTTGGAAAATTCAGTTGTACAGATGAAAACCATGGGTCCTAGAATGTTCATCAAGGATGTGACTACATAGCCTTTGTTAGAAAGATTTAAACCTGTAACAAACAGAGCTAACCAACTTTTGCAGCAGGAAATACATCAGCTTTGACTGAAGGGGACAGAGAGAGAATGAAACGAAGAGAACCATCTGCCTCGTAGATTTCGACAGGCGGGAAACAAGCCAAAGGAGCTACCTGTGTCGTCCTCTGAGAACAGAGAAGGACCATCCTTGAAGCAGATCAGAGATTAACAGAACTGTTGGAAGCAGCACACGCATTTGTGTTTCTGAAAAATATGTGTTCTAAATTGTAACCTTTGTGCCTCAATTGATAATCCCATTTAGGAATGGGTTGTGTTTATGTTAAAGAGGTGGGATTAGGATACAGTGTATCTTGAGTCAGTCCCTTTTGAGATAGAAAGAGATTAAACAAGCAAGCCCTTAGGTAGAGATGAGGGAGGAAAAATGCCAAGATGGAGATCTCCAAGGGACCAGGAAGCAGAAGCTGAAGAGCTGACAAAGGAAGCCTTCCCCTAAAGCTGGCACTCTGAATTTCGACTTCCAGCCTCTTAAACTGGGAGGAAATAAATTTCTCCTGGTTAAAATCCATCTTCCTTTGGTATTTCTGTTACAGTGTCACTAGACAACTAAGACAATATTTTAAAAAATGACATGGAAAAGTTCAGTAAAAAAAAAAGTGAAACATCTATAACAGAAGTGACAGTTTTCAATGACAGGTACATGTGTATGTTTTACAATGTATTTAAGATATTTTGTGCTGTAGGCCATGGTTAGAAAGTTTGACCCCTCAAAGCTAGTCTTGATGAACAAGAAGGCAACTCAAGAAACAGATGTTAGATGTGAGGTTCAACAATTAGGTCCACAAACTTAATTATTCTAAGTGTTACATACCTCATTGCCGAATACCGCTATGGTCACTTTCAAAGTATTCCCCTTGGAAAGCTATGCACTGACGCCAGTGCCTAGTCCGCCCTTCACAGTCATTTTGGAACTCTTTCTGGAATGGCCATTGTGCACAGTGACATGGTGGGAAGTTAGCACACTTAGTGGTATAGTTGCCTGTGAGGGAGTTGTTAGCCAGTAAACAAATAACTGCGTGGGAATACTCTCTCTACTCACCTGATCTGCCTGCCCAGTGACTTTTTTCTTTACCCAAAGATAAAAGAAATGTTGAAAGAAAGACATTTGGATGACATTCAGGACATCAAGAATAATAGGACGACAACTCTGCTGACCATTCCAGAAGAAGAGTTCCAAAATTGCTTTGAAGGGTGGACAGGGTGCTGGTGTCAGTGCATGGCTTCCCAAGGAGAGGACTTGAATTCAGCAGTGAAGTATGTAGCGCTTTTTCTAGGATGAGTTCACGAGCTTAACTGGCAGATTACTAGTACTGTCCAGTGCAGTATCTTAGCTGTAAAAATTGAGAGCTGAGATAATGTGGATGTATTTGATAAAACATAAAACCATATTTTCACATAAGTCTTGGCAAAACTAGTTGAGACTGTTGTTCTTTAATGGTCAAGGTAAGCATGGTGCTTACCATCTCTAGGGAACAATTTCACATTTTTTCACCACATTCCTACAGAATCAAAGCTTGTTTCTGAAATGATGATGACCTAATAAGCAAAACAAGAACAGGTGGTTACTTGCACTTGCTAGCTGGCAGTGAACGGTTTCTCTACGGAGGATCTGGTAAGCAAGGTAGGCGCCATGATTACCTCGCCTGCAGGATAATTCAGCCCCTGTTCCTCAGTCACATTTTAAGGTTGGCATCTCAGTCTGATGCTGACAGTGTAGATACTTAGCATCTGCATCCACTTTGTTAAGCTTCTGCTAGGAAGAGGAAGTTTTAGGGGATCTCAGGTGTCCCTGGGGTGGGCGTACCTGTGCACGTGTCTTTCTTGTTCCATTCCTAGTTTTTCTTTGGTGTTACAACATTGACATGCTGTTGGACTTGGGTGAACTTGCAAGAACTCAAGAAGGAGCTCAGCGCTTGGAGTCAGACCACCTGGTCAGCTGAGTGACCTTGGGTAACTCATTGATTTTGCTGCCCCCCAGGCAGGCCATATTTTACAAGAGGCTAGTGACATCTGCCTCTGAGACGATGTGTGGGTCAAATCAGATACAGGACACAAAATAAAAAATGCTGGAAAAATGCCATGTTGGAAAGTTTCACAATAAAGTTTAAATCCTCCACCATTTTAAAAAGGGGTTGAGTGGCCAAGGACTAAGGAGTAAAATAGGGGTGGTTATTGTTAATAAGTCTCAGCTGTGGACTCTGTGGTCCTTTTCTTACCCCAGCTGTGTGCCTGCATACCTCTAGGCAGACAACTTGGAATCTCATGCTTGCGGGTCTCCTGTGAGCCCAGTGCCTTTGATATCTGACTTAGAGGGAAGGGCACTGTAGCCTGGCCCTGTCACCTGCTATCCCATGCACATCTCTCTAGAACTTGCTCATCTCTCTTCTTCACAAGCATTCCCTTCATGCCTCGACTGCTAAGTGCACTATGTAGGGGAGCAGGGGCCATACACCAAGTGGATCCAAGAGCAAAGGTGGGTCTCTTGCTGCCCTAGGGGGCTCTACACTTAGAAGAAGTTGACAGGTGGAAGGACGGGTGCACCTTCCTCTGGGCTGAGAAGGCTCCTTTTCTCAGTAGCCCTCCCCAGCTGTTCCTGAGACCCACTGGTACGAATAACAGTGTCTCAGCAAAGTTTCTAAAGGACTTGAAAGGATCCAAGGAAAATGAAATTGTCCTTTTCACTTCTCAGAGTTGAGTATAGACTGCTGGAAGTAGCTTGTTCTTGGCTGTACTGACTTCGGTGGATCTTCCCCACCAAGAAAAAAAAAAAAAAACTGTTCTCATTGCCTCAGTTCTGACTCACAGGTTGGGGTAGAACTGCCCTGTAGGATTTTCAAGCAGCAGCTGGTGGATTCAACCCGCTGACCTGTTGGTTGGTAGCAGAGCTCTATGGTTCTTAGCCTGAGCACCAGCAGGGCTGCGCTGCACTTTGGTTGGTCAGGTCACAATGAAAAAGAAACAAACACATGAAACAGGAAGCTATGTGTGCAAAGACACTCGCTGAAGTGCTGTCAAGAGCAGAAAAAGTGCAGTAAAACCCATATGATGGTATGGAAATATCACCAAGATCAACGTTGTTAAATAAAAAGCAAGTTAGAGAGCAGTGTGCATAATATGCTTCATTTTGTAAGGAAATGAATGTATATGCAACATTGTATTTTGCTGATGGCACAGAAAAGCATCAGTAGTGGTTTACCTTTGCTGGAGGGTCTAGGGTGGTGAGAGGCCAAGTTTTTATTATTTTCATTTTACACTTTTTTTTATGGTTTCTATTTTCTGACTGCGTATGAAACATTCCTTTTTCTTTCTTTTTTCTTAAATGTCAATGAGTTATTTGGGCTGTGAGATTATGGATAATTTTTTTATTTCTTTTTTAATATTCATAAATGTTACATTGTTAAAGCTCTCCTGCTCCTTAAAGTATACTAGAAAACCTCAAACTATTCATGAGAATTTAATCATAATAAAAATAAGTCCAATAAAGCAGTGTTACGTTATGCATATTTCATTGTAATTGTCTTTTTTACAAATCGCCTTCTCATCCCCTCCTTGTTTTAAGACTGCCGTCTCCACACGTATGCCCCTGTCTCTCATTTGTACAATTCCTCTGGGGAATAAAGGGCAGGAAGACATTCCTATTTATTAACTTTGAAAAGTGGATAAATAATTAATAGTCCCAGTAGCCCCTGCATAGCCTCTAGACCACAGGCCCTTTGGCTTGTCTTCTGTATTCTCAGCTTCCATGTACTGTTCATCCCTCTGGCGTTCTAATAATCATAAATCATCATCAATGGTAAAACGCAATTATGGCTGTTAACAATGAACAAATGCTAATTATTGTGAGAAAATATGTTTTCTGAATATGTCAACATGGCCCAGATAGTCTAATGGCTAGACTTACACATTCAGAGTCTTAAAGGGTATAAAAAATCCATTTGCCATGGAATCAATTCTGACTTATGGAGAGAGTAGAATTGGCCCATAGGTTTTCAAGGCTGTAAATCTTGACAGAAGCAGACCGTGTCTTTCTCCTGAAGAGCTGTTGGTGGGTTTGAACTGCCAACCTTATCGTTAACAGCAGAGCACTTTAATCACTGTGCCGCCAAGGCTCCTTTGAAATCACATAAACCGGAAAACCAAACTAGTTGAAGTCGAGTTGATCCTGACTCATAGTGACCCTACAGGAAAGAGCAGAACTGCCCCATCGAGTTTCCAAGGAGCACCAGGTGGGTTTGAACAGCTGATATTTGGATTTAGCAGCTGTAGCACTTAATCACTTCAGCTCCAGGATTTCCTTAAAGGCTATATTCAATATTTATTCATAAAGCTAAAAGCGTTTCTAGAGGAATTTCTAGAATTCTTCAGTTATATTTATTTTTAAAAATTGTTCTCTTAATGATACTAAACATATAGGCAAGTATGAGACCTAGTAGTCTAACCTTTACAAAAAAGGTTTGTTGAAGGAGCCTGTGAATGCCAGTCATTAACACAGAAGTGCACAAAAGTCACTCTCAGCTTCTTGTGGCTCTGGAGTCCTGCTTAGCACAGTCAGGGCACCAACAAGTTCTAGAGGCTTCCTGGCTTTGTTAGTATCGATGAGGTTTGTATCCTGACCTGTAAGAACAGTCTGTCTCTGTGGATGTCTGAAAAATAAGGATGACCACTTTCCTGCTTCACCTTTGGGCTCTCTGACCCCTTCTCTCAGAATGCTGACAAATACTGTGCCATGGGGCTAGAGGAGTTCCTAAGTTTTAACCATGTAATTTGAACAACACTCTTTATTTCCAAATCCTTGCTTTCTGTTGTTACCCTCTCTTTCCTGTGATGGCACGTGTCCTCAGCAGGCCTTCTGTGATAATAATAATAATAGCCACCACTCGCTATGGGCCAGAAACCCTGATAGTGTGGTCCTTAAATGCTAACAAAAACGTTGGTAGTTCCAACCAGGCACTCCGTCGAAGCTCTATGGGGAAGCTGTACTCTGTCTTTAGGGTCGCTATCAGTCAAAACTGACTCTACAGCAGTGGGTTTGATTTTTTTTTTTTACTACAGGCCAGGCGTTCTACGTGCTTCACATGTATTGTACTGTTTTAACAAGTCTTGTCATCAACCTCAGGAAGTATGAACTGTTGTCAGGGGCCATCGAGTCATCTCTGACTCCTAGTTTCCCATGCCATCTGTAGGATCGTTGGTAGGTTTGGGTTTATTCTTGCGGCTCTTGTGTCAGTGTGTTTCACTGACCGATCTGCTTTACCAGCCATGTGCCCTTTCTCAGGATTTGGTCTTTCTGGGCCAGCCAAAGCCTTGCTGTCCTTGTTCCTAAAGAACATTCTGGTTGTATTTCTTCTAAGGTTGATTTGTTTTATTCTTTTCCTAGCTCACAGTGTATTCAGTAGTTTTTGCGAACATCACAGTTCGAATGCACTAATTGTTCTGTCTTTCTTTTCTGTTGTTTTGTTTTCACATGTATGCGATGTGACTGAAAAGACTATGGGTCAGCTGTACTGCAGTCATCAAAGTAACGTCTTTGCTTTTTCAAAATTTAAAGAGATCTTATGCAGTGTGTCGTTTGATTTCTTGACTACTGCTTCCATGGATGTTGATAGTTGATCCAAGTAGAAGGAAATTACTGGCAACTTCAGTTTCTTCTCCATTTATCATGGGACTAAATAATGTTCTGCTATTACCTCCATTATATAGGTGACAAACTGAAGCACAGAAAACATGAGCTCACATAGCTGGTGTTTGGAGAGCTGGGTTGTACAGGCTTCAGATCCTGTATGCTCATCCTCTGTACTACACTACTTTCTAGTAAAGACTGGTCTGAAAGTCTGGAGAGTCGCCATTGTAATGACAACTTAGGGGCATGTCATGGATTGAACTTTGTCCCCCCCAAAATGTGCATAGCATTTTAACTGGGCTTTAATTCTCAGTGTTGTGTGATTGACATCCATTTTGTGCTTTTCTGATGTTGTAAATCCTAATCTCTGCCCGTGGTTAATAGAGGGGATTATGATGGAGAGGATTAGGGTAGAACTGTAACAGCCTTCCTAAGGGAAGCCTCTCATCTCTACTGTAAGGGAAGTTTCCCTGGAGTGTGGCTTGTACCATCTTTTGTCCTTTCATCATACGGGAGTAGTTTAGTCAGCTAGGGCTGCTCTAACAGAAATACCCCAGAATGGATGGCTTTAACAAAGGAAGGTTTATTCTTACACAGTCCAGTAGGTTACAAGTCCACATTCAGGATGTCTGCTCCAGGGGAAGGCTTTCCTCCTTGTTGGCTCTGGAGGAAAGTCCAGTATTGCATCAGTCTTTGTCCAGGGAACATCTTGGCGCAGGAACCCCAGGTCTGAAGGACAAGTTCTTCTCCCAGTGCTGCTTGCTTGATGGTGTGAGGTTCCCAATTCCCTGCTTTCTTCCCTTTCCTTTTATCTCTTGTAGGATGAAAGGATTAAGGGTGAGGCAAGCCATACTCCAGGGAAACTCCCTTTACAGTGGAGCAGGGAGGTGATCTTATCAAGGGATTTACAGTCCCACCCTAACCTTTAACATACAGCACAGCAAAATCACAAACTGGAGGACAATCCTAAGATACAGGGAAGCATGGTCACATGGCTACACCTATTTTGGGGGGCACACAATTCAATCCATGACACCATTTGTGTCAGAACCAACTCAACAGTGACTAACAACAATGCACATATACATGGATGGGCACATGTGTAGCTGGTGACATCTGAACAAACTCTGGGGACTGCACCAATGCCAATTTCCTAGTTTGGATACTGCAGTGCATGTCTGCAAGATATTAACGTGGAGGGAGGTGGGGTAGAGGGGATGCGGATCCCCCCCTGAACATTTTGTTGCAACTTTCTATAACTCTACAATTATTTCTGCTTTCTTCCCTTTTATCTCTTGTAGGATGAAAGGATTATGGGTGGTATAAGCCACACTCCAAGAAAACTCTCTTTACAATGGAGCAGGAATATGGTCCTATGAAGGGATTTATAGCCCTACCCCAATCCTTTAACATGCAGCATAGGAAAATCACAAAGTGGAGGACAGTCATAAAATATTGGGAATCATGGTCCAGCCTCCTGGCTATACATATTTTTGGGGGGATACAGTTCAATCCATGACATCAAGATAAAAGGAGAGGGAACCAAGCAGAGAATTGTGAACTTCATACCATCAAGAAAGCAGCACCAGGAGAAGAGCACGTCCTACATACCCGAGGTTCCCGCACCAAGACGCTCCCTAATGAAAGACGGATGCAACACAAGGAACTTCCTCCAGAGCCAACAGAGGGAAAGCCTTCCGGTGGAGCTAATGCCCTGAATTCGGACTTGTAGTCTACCGGACTGTGTAAGAATAAACTTTTGTTTGTTAAAGGCATCCACTGTGGTATTTCTGTTAGAGTAGCCCTAGATGACTAAAACAGGGCCCAAAGAAGAAATGGAGCAATACCTATAAATTAACTTTTGACTTTTGCCCTCTTTGTGTCTATGAAAGGGTTGCAAATCTTTGAAGTCTGATTCTTTTCATCACCATAATTAGTAGCTAAGAGGTACCACAGGGGGTGTCTGAAAGTTCCTTATTAAAGATAGGGTTAGTGTTTCCAAGAGTCTATTAGTGACTGAATTGTGTCCCCCCCAAATGTGTTGTAAATTCTAAACCCCTCTGCACCTGTGGATGTAACCCCATTTGGGAATAGGACTTTCTTTGTTATGTCAGTAAGACTGTCACTGTAGAGTGTGTTTTGAGCCCCTTGACTCCGAGATGGAAAAACAGCAGATTGGGCCTAGAGAAGGTCTCACTAATGGAGGGAACAACACATGCCACAGGAAGATCACCAAGGAACCAAGGAACAGAAGCTAAAAAGAGCCAGAGGTGACAGTGAAAGCCTTCCACTGAAAGTCACTGAAATTCAGACTTTTAGCCTCCTAAGCTACAAGACGATAAATTTGTTTGTGAAATTCTCATGTTATTTCTGTACTAAGAAATTAATGCAAAATCTTTGATGAAATGGAGACTTTTTACTTAGAAGGGAGAAAAAGTAAGCTGGAGGTGTGATGTCATGGATTGAATTGTGTCCCTCCCTAAAATAGGTGTAGCCATGTGACCGTGATTCCCTGTATTCTATGATTGTCCTCCAGTTTGTGATTTTGCTGTGCTGTATGTTAAAGGATTAGGGTGGGACTGTAAATCCCTGTGTAAGGTCACCTCCCTGCTCCCGTGTAAAGGGAGTTTCCCTGGAGTATGGCTTGCCCCGCCCTTAATCCTTTCATCCTGCAAAAGATAAAAGGAAAGGGAAGCAGGCAGAGAATTGGGAGCCTCACACCATCAAGAAAGCAGCACTAGGAGAAGAGCATGTCCTTCAGACCTGAGGTGTCTGCACCAGGATGCTCCCTGGACAAAGACTGATGCCATGCCAGACTTTCCTCCAGAGCCTACAAGGGGGAACGCCTTCCCCTGGAGTGGACATCCTGAGTTTGGACCAGTAGCCTACTGGACTGTGTAGGAATAAACTTTCCTTTGTTAAAGCCATCCACTCTGTGGTATTTCTGTTAGAGCAACCCTAGCTGACTAAAAAAAAACACCTGAGTCTTTAAATTTAGGGGCCATCACCTCAAAATGGCAAGTGAGAGTGAAAAGGAAGGAATGTATTTTCTTTTGCTGTGAATTAGGAAAGATCCTAGATCTGGAGGGCTTCCTGGGTGACACACTGAGTCAGGAGAGCCAAGCTTGTCTTGTCTCACAACTCCTTGTATCATTCGAAGAACGATTTCTTAACTGTTGGCCTTTGATGGTCTAGGGTTCTAGAAGGAAAAGACCTAGTTGACTTACCCAGAAATACATGCTTGATTAGCCTTTTCTATTAGCAGCTCCAGGCAGGTCAGCTGGCCAAGGAAGCGACAGATACCTGAGATGAGGCTAGGGCGCAGAATATCTATGGAGAAGACTGGAAAGGAGAGCCCAGGAAGGCTGCAGAAGCTTCTGTGCGTTGTTTAGGGAGGGCTGCCAGGCTCTTTGGAGACCTTCCACTGGTGTATGTCTGAAGACTGTGGGTAACTTATTGCTCTGCCACTTCCAGGTCCCTAGTAAATATTTTCCTTTAAACTACTTCTCTTGAGAGTTGGAACACGGTGCTGCCTCTGTTGGATACTACACTGGTGTGGTCCAAGTTGTCTGTTTCAGGTACTTGTAGTACAGTGTGCCTGCTGATGGGGTGGCTGAGATGATTTCTAGAAGTCCCTTGAAGTAAAGAGATAAACTTTATTCAAATAATTTGGCTTTTGTCCTTAGGACCTGAGAAGTAAACACTGAAACCTTGGAATTTCCCCAGTGTTTGAAGAGTCTTTGATGAGGCCTCTTGGCCATACCTGAAGGTTTATGCTAATAAGCTGGCCCCTGGGTGGAAGCTGGTGAGGACACGAGGAGGACCCTACGTTAGCAGTCCAACCTTAGTTGGGAAGGAGGGGCTGATGTGCGATGAGACCCCAGCAAAGAATCTGGGTAAGGAAGCTCCTTGGCTTCTAAGTTGAGGATAGACGTGGATGCATGTGGGAGGGTCCAAGCCCATTGCCGTCCAGTAGGTTCTGACTCCTAGAGACCCTGTAAGACAGAGTAGGACTGCCCCATAGAATTTGTAAGGGGCACCTGGCGGATTTGAACTGCTGAGCTTCTGGTTAGCAAGCATGATACTTAAGCACTGTGACACCAGGGTTTCCTGTGGGAGGGTAGCGTGTTCCTTTTAAGGACTTAGAAGCACTGTTTTTGAACCCTCTCAGACCTTGCTCTAGGTATCTCTTCATTTGTAGCCTTTTTGCTAGAATAGCACTTTGCTGAGTCCTTCCAGTAAGTTACCAAACTTGAGGGAGTACTTGGAACCAGCAGGTCAGAAGTGAGGGGGGGCCCCCAAGCTTATAACTGGCATGTAGTGGGAACCCCTGAATTTGTAGCCAGCTGATGAGAAATGAGAGTGTCATGGAGACTCCCAGTCTTATAACTGGTGGCTGAAGCCTTGGGCAGACAAGGCAGTCTAGTGTGGGATAGAACCCGAGGAAGAGGCACGGCCTGTGCAGTTGAATTGGAATGAAATTCCCTTAATTTAGCTGGTGTCAGAGAAGGGGAAGAGGTTGCACTGGTAACAGACTGTGTAAATCTGTTTGGTTATCACAGGTCTCTCTAACCTGAAGGTTATGTAATGGTAATTAGGTTAGGGGAGAAGAGAAGACCTGTTTACGGCTCCTCTGGCTGTTGATAGCCAGTTCTTGGTAGCCACTGAGTCACTTCTGACACATGGGGGCCCCACATATGCAGACTAGAGCCTCTCCTTAGGGTTTTTCGGAAACCTACAGAGGCTGTGACCTTTCAGAAGCAATCTCCAGTCCTGTCTCTCCAGGTGCCTCAGGGTAGGTTTGCACCTGCAACCTTGTAGTTAATAGTCCTGTGCTTAATCACTTGTGATCCCAGGGACAAATAGCCCGTAAGACAGCATTTGCAACTCGGGATTTACTTTCTCTTTTTAAAAAGTTTTATTATGCAAAATAAAGAGAATGATATAGTGATTCCTATGCACCCTTCTCCCCAGCTACAGTAGTCGTTGACATGATTACCCCTTTTGTGTACGTGTGTGTAGTAAAAATACATGTAACAAAACACTTGCCAGTGTGACAATTTTTTACACGTACATATCAGTGACAGTGAGCACATTGTGCAGGCATTGCCATGATCCTTTTCTAAGTTATTCTGGCACCCTTAAGTCATGACTCCCTTTCCCCCTCTCTCCCCACCCTGGTAACTGGTAATTAAGCTTTGCTTTCTGTACATGTGTCTGTTTTCGATATTTTCTTGTAAGTGGGATCGTACAACATTTGTCCTCTTGTGGCTGACTTATTTCACCCAGCACAGTGCATAACAATGATTATGAGGATGGCACCGGACTGGGCAGTGTGTTATTCTGTCGTGCACAGGGTTGCCACAGGTCGGAACTGAGATGACAACACCTAACAACAGCATTTTCAGACTTCACCCATGTGACATGTATCAGGACCCCATTTATCTTTATGGCTGAATAATATTCCACTGCATGTATGTACAACATGCTGTTTATCCATAAACTATTCTTGTTGGGTCTCTTTCTGGCTGTTTTGAAGCAAATTCAAGACATTACACTGTTTCTTTTATTATTTGTTTAAACTTCAGTTGCTATTAGTTGGAATTGACTGGACAGCATACAACATATAGTAACAAATATGAGTACTTTTTAAAAATATTGTCACATTACCCTTATCACACCTAAAAAATGAATAATCCCTTAATTATCATCCGTTAAGGAAAGTTACAGTGTTCACGTTTCCTCAACTGTCTCAAAAATGTTTTTTAAATTTTGGTGGACATAAAGCAGGACTCAAACAATGTCTAAATATTGCGTTTACTTGACATATTTCTCAAGTCCCCATGTTTTCTTTCTTTTTTTTTTTTTTCCCTGTAATTGCTTTTGTTGTTAGGGAGCAAAACATGCATCAGTCCAACAGTTGTTGCGTGTCCCATTCAGTGATGTTCTTCAAGCTGTACAGCTGCTCTTGCCCTCTTTTGCCACATTATTCCTGCCTTCTAAATTTTCTGTCTAATCTTTTAAGTTACTCTTGTCTTTCTCTTTTAAGTGAACATTGTGTGTGTGTGTTTATTGTGATTGAGTGTAAGTGTACAATCCAGTTTCAATTTGTATGCCCTCCTATCTGCAGCTCTTTCTGCTCTCCTTGTCCAGTAACAGCACACTCCTGTTTTCCATTCTATACATGTCATATCCTCTTAACAATCTCCTGTCCCCTCCTCTCCACCTTTTCCACTCTCCTCTAGTAAGAGGCCCAGTAGGACAACATTCTATAGATGCCTAGAACCATAAAGTGCCCACGCAATATGGTTACTGTGTGTCCCCGAGTCCAATTCATTCCTGTCCAAACAGTTGACCACAGTAATGATTTATGACCAGTAGCAGCAGCAGATATAGAGGTCATGTTCTCAGGGGAACCCCCAGGCCTTTGGACCATCAATTGCGGTCTTTTAGTGGAGTTCTGAGGGTGCCCCCACTTTTTTTCCGTGTTGCCACAGGGACTCAACATTGTGAGCTCCATCATGCTGCCGCTGGTGGCTGGGCACCACCTGGTTCTTCTGGTCACATGTTGATGTAGTCACCCATTCATGTGGGTCTTTCTGTCTTCCGGGTTCTCTTTCCCCCACGTTGTTGCTGTCCTTGGTGATCCTCTGTTCCAGCTGAGTTGGGACCATTTGGTGTACCTCAGACGGCAGCTTGGTAGCTTGTAAGACCCCAGACGCCACTCACCAGTAGGGGTGCAAGAGACTCTCTTAGCAGTAGGCTAGTTATGCCAGTTGGCCTTGATGTCCCCTGACAGCATGGCCCCCAAATCCCCACTCCTGTTACTCTGTCCTTACCATATTGGGTTAAGATTGGAGTTTTCAGGTTATGTTGAAGTCTAGTTAAATTCATCTTCTTTCTAATGTGTGCTGTCACTGATTTCACCCAACCAAATTTCCATCAACTGTCTAATCTATAACCAGCTCTCTCCCTCTCCCCCTCACCACCTTGCAGCTGTCAAAGAGTTTATACTTCTGTACATGAGTGCTAAGTGAACATTTTTATTGAAGTGTAATCTACAGGGAGAAGGTGTCTGGGTGACATATATGGTTTGTGCTCTAGCTGCTGTTGGAAATTGCCAGTATTGCCATGGAAGAAAGGCATAGTGACCTCCTGCTGTAAATTTGCAGCCACTGAGGGGGACTGCATCACCATGAGACCAGAAGAACCAGATGGTGCCCAGCCACCACCAAAGGCAGCTGTGATGGGGGACACAATGTAGAGTCCCTCATACAGCACAAGAAAAAAAGGTGTGCAGATCAAGAACTCTGCTAGAAGACCAAACTGATGGTCCAACAGTCTGGAGGGTCCCCTGGGAACATGAACCCCTTAGACTTACTGCTGGCCCTGACCTGAAACCAGTACTGAGGTCAACTCTTCAGATGAGAATGGAGTGGACTTGGGCCACAGTGTGAGCAAGTGGTGTGTGTACTTCATGATTTTATAAATTTATAGGAGTCTGCCCTACTGGTTTCTTTCTCGATGGGAGGAGGAGAGGCTGGAGAGAAGACAGGTGTTCATTAAGAGGATATTAGAAGTACAGAGTGAAAAGGAGGTGAGTGCTGTCACAGGAAGAGGAGAGCAGATGGAGTTGCAGATAGGCAGGCATGTGAAATTGATTTGGATTGTATACTTTCACTTAATCATCATAAAAAAAAATGCAGCCACTGAAGACCCTATGGGTTGCAGCTGTACTCTGAAACACATGGGTTCACAAGTCAAAACTGACACAACAGCAACAGATTTGGTTTTTGGTGTATATATCCTTTCTGTCAAGTCGATTCTGACTCACAGCAACCTTATAGGACCGAGCAGGACTGCCCCTTAGGGTTTCCAAGAAGCAGGTGGTGTATTCAAATGGCAGTCCTTCTTGGTTAACAGCCAAGGTCTTATTCACTGCACCTCCTGGGCTCCCGTGTATACAGAGGAGTGTACAAATCCTCAGTGTACCACTCAGTGAATTTTTTCAAGTGAATATACCTGCAAAACCACCATCCAGGTTCATGAAATAGAACAGATCCCAGCAGTACTTACTGTAGTTTTCATTTTTATTTTTATGATGACTAATTATGTCAAGCACTTTTTCACAAGTTTCCTGTTGGCCATTTGGATATTCTGTTTAAGAATTACCTTTTCAAGGATTTCACCCTCTCTTGTGAGGAGGGCCAGACCTTTATGAAAAGGTCACAGGAAGTTCCGAAAAAAAGGGGAAGCATGCTGTCATGTGGGCGGGGGGTGGGAGGGTGGACAGCAAGAATAGAATAGAGGTGAAAGTTCTGGGTATTATATGGCAACATGGTATAGACTGTAAAATTGTTCTTAATTCACAATAAAAAGAAAAAAATTTCACCCTCTTAAAAACATGTTGCCTTTTTTCTTATTGATTTGTAGAATTCTTCATATATTCTGGATGCAAGTCCTTTGTTGGCTTTTTATACTACAGATTTCTTCTACTCTGTAGTTTGCTTTCACTTTTCTTAATGGTGTCTTGATTAGCAGAAATTCTTAATGTGAAAAAATCCAGTTCATCAATTGTTCCCTCTTTATGTCCTACTTTTAAAAAAGTCATTCTGTATCCTCAAGGGCAGGAAAACGTTCTTCTCTGTTATCATCTGGAAGTTCAATGTTTTGCACATCTCATTTATGTCTACAGTCCTTTTGGAATGCAGTTTTGTAACTGGTATGAGATAGGAATCAAGGTTCATTTTTGTTCTCCATGTGGGTGCCCAGTTGACCCAGTGCCATACTGAAAAGGCTTTTCCAATGGGATCTTTTTTTAAAATTGTGGTAAAAATGTACATTAAAAAAGTTTGCCAACTCATAACTAGTCTTCTGCTAAGAGAGTCTTCTGTACCCCACATTGGTGAGTTGGTGTCTAGGGTCTTAAAAGCTTGCAAACTGCCATATGACGAACACCAAATGGTCCCAACCCTTCTGGAACAGATAGCAACCAAGAACATCAAAGATGTGAGGACAAATGAGCCCAGGAGACAGAAGGACCCATATGAATAGGAGACTGTATCAGCATGAGACCAAAAGAACCAGATGGTGCTTGGCCACCACCGTAGGCAGCTGTGATGGGGGATACAATGTACAATCCCTGATGTAGCAAGCGAAAGAGAGATGTGCAATTTAAGAACTCTGCTAAAAGACCAGAATTGATGGTCCAACAGCCTGGAGGGTCCCCTGGGAGCATAGTCCCTAGACTTGTTGCTGGCCTTGGTGGGAAACCAGCACTGAGGTCAACTCTTCAGACAAGAATGGACTGGACTTGGAGACACAGTGTGACCAAGTGGTACATGTACTTGATGGTTCTATACATATCTAGGAACCTATCCTACTGGTTTCTTTCTAGACGGGAGAGGAGAGGGTAGAGAGGAGGGGACAGGTGTTCGTTAAGAGGGTACTAGAAGAGTGAAAAGGAGGAGTGGCTGTTACAGAGTGAGGAGAGCAGATGGAATTGTAGATAGGCAGGCATGCAAAATTGATTTGGGTTGTATACTTTCACTTAATCACAAAAAAAAAAAGCGAAAAAAGATACGCCAACTCAACAATTTGGAAGCTTTCTGAACTCTGCTTCATTAGACTATGTGTCTTTGTGCTTTAAACTGACAGAAATTTGCACTGATACCATGCTGACTGTCATGATTTTATCGTGTTTGTCATTTGATAGTTTTAGTCTTTCAGCTCTGTGTTTCTTCCTCAAGATTGCCTTGGCTACTTATGGCCCTTGGCAGTTTATATAAAAGGTAGAATGATCTTGTTGATTTCTATAAAGAGGCCTGAGCTTTTGATTGGTATTGTGTTGTGGAGTAAACTGTGCCTTCTAAAAATATGTGTCAACTTGGTTGGGCCTGATTTTCAGTATTGTGTGTTCATCCTCCGTTTTGTGATTACAGTTTGAAGCTAAGAGGATCAGGGTGGGATGTGACACCCTTGCTCAGGCCACATCTCTGATCCAGTGTACAGGGAATTCCCCTGTGTGGCCTGTACCACCCTTTATCTTACAAGAGAAAAAGGGGAAAAGAGGGAAGGAAACCTGATACCATCAAGAAAGCAGTGCCAGGTGCCAAGCATGTCCTTTGGACCCAGGGGTCTTGTGGAGAATCTCCTGAGAAGGACCTTCCTCTGGAGCCCACAGAGAGAAAGCCTCCCCCTAAAGCTGATAACCTGAATTTGAGATTCTAGCCTATTTTATTGTGAGGAAATCAATTTCTTTGTTAAAACCATCCACTTGAGGTGTTTGTTAGAGCAGCGTAGATGACTAAGATACATTGCATTGCATTTATAGACCAAATTGGGGAGAATAAACATCATACACAGACACACAGACACACACACACACTATTTTATTTATAAGAACAGATATCTTGGTAATATTGAATCTTCATGCCTAAGAATATGGCATATTCATTAATTTACAAAGATCTGTAAGTTTTCATAGTATTTTGTGATTTTTTTATGTAGAGGTCTTACATATCTTCCATTAGATTTATTTCTAGCTATTAATGCAAAACAGTGTTGTTTTTGAATTTCATTTTCCTCTCTCTGTCCTTATATTAAGGCCTTTGATGGGTATCTCATCTTCAAAGATAAATTAAAGTCCATATCAGAAGTATGTTTTAGTCTTGAACTTAGCATGTTCTCTCAGTCTGTTTGCTTTTCCCTTCCCAATAACAACACAGCTAGTATTCCATTCTTTGATAAGTCCCAGCTTTAAGTGTTCTCTTTGAAAGAATGGAGGAGAGGGGCACCAGAAGTCTCTCTATGTGAGGAACCAAGGGGTCTGCTGGAAGAACTCATCCCATGGGAGAGGGAGCCAGGCTGGACCCACCTGACCCTGAAACAAGCCCTAAGGGAGGTGGCTGTGTGGTGTCTGTCACTCACTTGTCTTCAATCTGGGTGCCCATGGACTCGTTCTTCAGGCCTTTGGAAGATGGTGAGAGAGGGAGGGCTGCAGGTAACCGTTTAAAGAACAATTTTTCCGGTCATTTCAGAAAGCACTGGGTGTAAGCTGTGCTGTTCTGTTCCCCATTGACAGCATAAAAGGGGGACACTGTCCCCTGCCTGAGAACAGAACTCTTGTGGCTCTGGGACCTTGTGGTAGTGGGACCCGCCAGTGGCATCACCGGTGCCGGCAGGAGCAGCAGTAGTGGAAGTAATAGTTCAGCTGTACTGAGGACCCACCATGCGCTCAGCAACATTCTAAACACCTTGTAAACATCAACTAACTTAGTCCTCGCAGTTGCTGTAGAAGGTGTTAGTTGATATTTCTAGGTGCCGTTGAGGTTGAGTTGATTCCAACTTGTATTGACTTGATGTGGTAAGTTAGATTATATTATCCTATTTTGTGAGGGTGGAAACTGAACTACAGAGGGGTGTAATGACTTGTCCAGGGTCCCACAGTTCATAAAGCCAGGACTCAAACCTAAGCTGGTAGGTACCAGAGCCCATGTTCTGAACATTAGATGCTCTCAGGTGGCCATCACAGGGGGCTGGAGAAGGGAAAAAGGAATAAACGGGAGGTCCCAGCATGGAGCCTGGCCATGTGCTCTACTGGACTTGCCATTCGGCACCTGTGAGACAGCCCTTGAGGACTGTCAGAGATATCTTGGGAAGGGAACACTGCTTTAGAAGGCGACTGGGTGCTAAATTAGCTGTTAAGGCCAAGAGAAGTGAGGTCATCATAACTTGATGTTGAGATCAGATTTACAGACTTAACATTGTGTTGAGTTACTTTTTAATTTTATCATCTTAAATTTTCCTTAGAGTCAATGTAAGAAGCACGACTTCTGGTCTGTCCTTTCTGTGAGGTGACAGGCGCATCTATATTTAGACCAATAGTCATGCTTCTGTGGAGATGGATCAGTGTGTGTCTCCAAAAATGGCTGTGCATTCAAATAATAGCATGTGTGTCTTTATGGACAGATGAATCAGCCACACTCTAGAAGTGATGTGCACATCAGAGGGGCTCCTTCACAGACTGACTTGTCAAGCAGATAAACTAGGACTTGTCCTAGAACCATAGATGTGTCCGTGAGCTCACATAGCCTGGCAGACACAGATTCTGTCACTTTGCAAGCCAAATGAATTTAGGGTTTCACAGGCTTGAAGCGTTAAAAACAAACAAACATAAAAACCCAAACCAAACCTGCTGTTGTCAAGTCAATTCAGAGTCGTAGTGACCCCGTAGAACAGAGCAGGACTGCCCCATAGGGTTTCCAAGGAGCACCTGGTGGATTCGAACTGCTGATCTTTAGGTTAGCAGCCATAGCACTTAACCACTATGTCACCAGGATTTAGGAACCATTAATTTTGATGAAGAATATCCTAATTTCACCCATGGCTGTGAACCAGAAACTGGGATTTTCTTTAACTTCATCATCTCGTCACTTCCCAGGTTTTGTGTGTCACTTTGCTCCAGTGATGCTGCCCTTTGAAGAGCTTTCAGATCTGCCTTCTCTCCAGCTCCATTACTGCTCCTCTTTGGCTCCTTCACATGCTTCCACCTGGATGCTTCGTTTCTTTGATCTAATTAGTTGCCTTCACTGCAGCTAAAATATAAAGGATGGAACGAGTCATCATCTCACTTCTCTACTTAAAACTCTCTTAGCTGCACCCACTGCTTAGAGGATAATATCTAATGTCTGGGGACTGGTCTACGAGGCTCCTGAAGAACTGACTGTCTCTTCTTCAAGGCTCATCTCGCATGTGCCCTTACCTGTAACTTGGGCCATGCCAGCTCTCAGCCTCCGAGACCCCACAGGCTTCTATTAGACTGGGTGTCTTTGTTTTGATGTTTCTCAATTCCCACTCTTGCCACCCTATTCCTTGCTCTCGTCCTTTGGACCAGCTCTTAAGTTTTCCTAGAGATTGTCCTCATACTCATTTGGGGAGAATGCTGGGTCCAACGCTTCTACAAGTGTTTCTCACCCCGTATTGTACCAGGTAAAGGTCTGTCTTCCCCAGTAGACTGTGGGGCCCTTGAAAGAGGATCTTACTCGCCAGTGTGTTTCCCGTTCACCATGGATACTTGGCAGATACTTGCTGAATGGATTCTTCCATCCACCCGTTCTTTCCACTAATATGAATTAACCACTTGGCTATACACAAGACACTTTTCTAGGTGCTGGAAATACGAGAATGAACAACACACAGCATCCTACTTCACATAGAGCGTAGTGATGTAGTGTGGTTGTTAAGTGCTGTGGCTGCTAACCAAAGGGTCGGCAGTTTGAATCTGCTGGGTGCTCCTTGGAAACTATGGGACAGTTCTACTCTGTTCTATAGGGTCTCTATGAGTTGGAATCCATGGCAGTGGGTTTGTTTATTTTGGTTAGTGATGTAGACAGTTAATACACTTGGCTGCTAGCTGAATTTTAGGTGGTACAGGTCCAGCCAGAGGCCCCGTGGAAGAAATGTCTGGAGATCTGCTTCCCCCCAAATCAGCCATTGAAAGCCCTGTGAAGCACAAGTCTACTGTGAAACACACAGGGTCATTACAAATAGAAGTCAGCAGCAATTGTTTGTTGTTACTGCTTTCTTTTATTAAGAGGAGACAGACAAGACGGAAGGAAACAAACAGGACAAATACCCAGTGGGCTAAAGGGCTACACAGAGAATAAAAGTGGGGTCACTTGACACAGAATGCCTATGTTGAGAATCTGTATTGGAGAGTCAGGGAGGGCTTCTCTGTTGCACTGCCCTTAAGTCTGAGATCTGACTGAACCACCCTTTGAAGACCAGGGTAAAGAGCACTATAGGTGGAGGGAACACACAGTACAAAGGCCTTAGGGTAAAACACAGCTCTCTCTTGGAATAAACAGCCTGGTTACCTAAAGCCAGGGCAGGAACAGTGTGTGCATGGGGAAGAAGCAGCCTCTGAGGGAGACAGAGCTGCAGAGATAGGTCATGGCTGGTTTTGGAGTCAAAGGTAATCATTCTTTAAAACATACTCATTGGCAGCCACTAATGGCAAAATAAAGAGACCCTCTTGTTCACCTCCGGTGCACAACAGCGCTTAAGAATGTAGGTGCCAAGTGCCCCCTCCCCGTTTCAGTTGGAGCCGTGCTGTCTGTGTCAAGATGGCCCATGTGAAGACAGTGCCAAGTTCACATCTGCTTGGCTTTTGCTGCTTCTTGGGCTTCAGCTTGCCCAACCCGCACAGCTAATAAAACCACAAGAATGTGAGTACTTTTATTTGCTCTGAAATGTGCATCTCTTCACGTTATCATGGGAAAAGGCCCTCATTATTTTCTGGATTAATTTTTTTTTTTTCTTTTTTTTAGCTCCCTGACGGGGGTGGAAAAAAGGTTCGGTATCTGAAATCCTGTGCCCCTTGGTGCAGGGTGAGCCATGCATTCACGGCCACTCATGGGCCGCGGCCCAGGGTTGTGTAACAAGAGTTGTTCCCAGTACAGTTGGCTCCTGCAGGAGGCCAGGATGTGGCAACAGCCCATCTCAAAGTGGTTGGCCAGGGATCGTGACCCCGCCAAGCCAGCGTCACGGCTCAGGGCATCCTGTTGGTCAGCTTTGTTTTCTGAGTCAGGATGAAAGCTCTCTTGAAACTCCAGGCCTGGGTTCAAAAGACACAAGAGAGGTGTGTTTCACCAGGAGGCACTCCCCACTATAGAATTGGGGTTCTGGAGTTAGACACTTTGTATTTTTCCCGATGGGCAAGTTGGTGACCTGGATGTGATCTGGTTGATAAAAGTGTTCACTTTCTTGTGGTTGTATTAACCAGGTGGCTTGAGCAAACCCAGGCTGTGTCTGCACAGCATAAGACAGCCTGCTGTGGCATACTGATCTCTGTTTTCTTCTTCTTTTAGTTATGTTTCTGGTTATTCTTGTGAGAACTGACCATTTGGAAAGTGTATTCAGCCACAGAGTATAGTAATTTAGGCCTGTGTTTTAGTGATCTGGTAATGCTTTAACAGAAATACCACCAGTGGATGGCTTTAACAAAGAATAGTGCATTCTTACACATTCCAGTAGGCTACAAATTCAGGGTGTCCACTCCAGGGGAAGGCTTTCCTTCTTCAGTAGCTCTGAAGGAAACTCCTTGTGTTGCATCAGTCTTTGGTAAGGGCACATCTTGGCACAGGAACCTCAGAGCTAAAGGATTTACTCTACTCCCGGTGCTGCTTGCTTGATGATAGAAAGTTCTCAACTCTCTGCTTCCTTCCCTTTCCTGTTATCTCTTAAAGGAGAAAAGGTGGTGCAAGCCACGCTCTAGGGAAACTCTTTACATAGGAGAAGGGATGTGATTTTAGGAAGGGTGTTACAGACCCTCCCTAATCCCCTTTAACATAATCCAGACTATTAACCACAGGCACGGATGAGGATTTACAGCATAGGAAAATCACAAAATGGAGAACAGTCACACAGTATTGGGAATCATGGCCCAGCCAAATTACTACACACATTTTTTGGGGAACACAGTGGAATCCCTGACAGACTGAGAGGAGTTTTGGACCTCTGATTTTTTCTGGGTGTCCTGGTGGCACAGTGGTTATGAGCTCAGCTGCTAACCAAAAGGTGGGCAGTTCAAATCTACCGGTCACTCTTTGGAACTCCATAAGTCAGATCTTCTCTGTCCTGTAGGGTCACTATGACTTGGAATCAATTTGACAGCCAGTAGTTTTGTTTTTTGTTTTATTTTTAAAACTTTTCAGGGAGTCCCTGGGTGGTACAGGTGATTAACACATTCAGCTGCTAACCAAAAATTGGAAGTTCTAGTCTACACAGAGGTACTGCAGAAGAAAGGCCTGGTGATCGAATTACAGAAACTCAGCTACCAAAAACCCTGTGGAGGGTCCTGAATTCTTTTTTAAACCAAACAAGAGTTTAGTCTATTTAGTAAAGAATGTCTACCTTGAGTATTGTGTGCTTTTAAAGAATTACCTGTATGTGATCAAATTGATGACAGGAAATCGAAAGCTGAGATGAGAACTTAGGGGGTGCAGAGTTTTTGTTAACTGGTGGAAGAGTAACTTGGAAAAGGATACCAGGAATCCTTATACAACTTGTAGAATGTGGTCAGTGTCACTAAACTCTATACACAGAAACTATGGAACAGGTGTATGTTTTGCTGGGTATAAAACAAACAAACAGAAAAAACCAAACCCAGTGTCGTCAAGTCGATTCTGACTCATAGCAGCCCTGTAGGGCAGAATCAGACTGCACCATAGATTTTCCAAGGAGTGCCTGGCAGATCTGAACTGCCAACCTTTTGGTTAGCAGCGTAGCTCTTAACTACCATGCCACCAGGGTTTGCTGGGTATACTGAACCCAAAATAGAAAATAAAGTTAAAAAAGAAAAAAGAAGAGAAAACAAAGTTCTGTGGAGCACAGTTCTGTTGTGATACATACAGAGTTAGAGTCAACACTGGTTTTAAACTTTTTGGAAAGATTAGGGTTTCCACACTGGGTCTGCAGTCTTGAGTTCCTGACTTGCGTGGTAGCTATATCCCCAGCCACACTACCTGGAGTCGTTAAAGGGAGGTAGCAGAGTGATGACCTATAAATGACCTACTGGATGTTTTTTATTTTCAGCTAATTGTCTATATTTTGCAATTAGGAAATGACACATAACAACATAGATTTCCAGATTTTCTTGAAAGACTGGGTTTACCCCTTCTGCAAGGCAAACTGTTGGTGTCAACAGTAGCTTCAACCTATATATAGTTTACCACAGTCTCTGCTACTCCCTCTTGCCTTCCTGACATTGAGGTTGACCGCCAGCTGCCCATTCCTGGTCCAACTCGTGCTGTTGTATCCAGGGAGTAGAATTTAGAAGTGGTCTCTGCTTCAAGAAGAACAGCGAATTTAAAGAGTAAAGTGTTTTAGGGCCCAGTGCCTGCAGCTGTAGGTATATGGCACACACCACATGGACACTGAACGTCACCACTCTGGTGCTCACTTGTAACACTATCATTGACACTGAAGGTCACCACTCTGGTGCTCACTTGTAACACTATCATTGACACTGAAGGTCACCACTCTGGTGCTCACTTGTAACACCATCATCAGAACTTTGGATACGGCTTTGACAAGTTTTGAAAAGAAATTTTCCTAGCATGGGAGGGCGTTCTAGTTTTTTAGTGTTTCTGGAACAGAAATGCCGCAGACGGGTACCTTTAGAGAACAGAAATTTACCTTTCCGCAGTTTAGGAGGCCGGCAGATTCAGGATGCAGCACTAGGGAAGGCTCTCTGTCTGTTGACTTTGAATGAGGAGCCTGGTCTCGGCTCCATTAGCGTCAGTGTTCCCTGATCCTGGGCCAGCTACACATGGCTTCTGCCTTTCCCCCTGGTTGCTTTCTCTTTTGTTCCATCTCTTTTTGTAACTCAGAAATGGTTAGGTATAGAACACACCCTACATTTATATGGATTAATTAGCATAACAAAGAAAACCCTATTTCCAAGTGGAACTACTGTAAAAATCCATGCAAAACCTATTTCCTGTTGAGTGTGACTCATAGTGACCCTATAGGACAGGGTGGAACTGCCCCACAGTTTCCAAGGAGGGCTGGTGAATTCAAACTGCTGAGCTTTTGGTTAGCAGCTGTAGCTCTTAACCACTACCCAACTGGGGTTTCTAGGGCTACTAAAGGGGTTAGGATTTCAACACATATTTTGCGAGGACACAGTACAATTCATGGCAGAGGGGAAAAGAAAAGTGGGAGAGAAAAGGAGAGGAAATGGGACTTTTCTCCCCTTCCTCCACCCTCATAGCAGAGCTGTGAAAAGTGAGATCAGTTTGTTTTGACACTGAGTCAAGTCCTCCAGAAGACTCCGTGTTCAGAATCTTTGTGTTGACTTTCGGCAGTATTATGTCGCACTGTTCTAGTATGATCTGGTAATCCTGAGCTACTGGAGAAGTCAGCACGGGAGGTTCCTCTGACATTTGCCTTCATAACAGTGACATTGCTGAAATGCGAAGTGATCCGTATTATTTTGAGAAATAAATTGTAAACACGCAACACACTAGATGTACCATTTCTCTGTCTAAGATTGTACACAGAATCTTTGCATTTCTCCTTGTGATTATTTTTTTTTCCTGATTTCTGTTTCCAGATATTCCTTCAATTCTACCACCGAATATTCTTTTGCAAAGCCAGGAGGGGCTCTGTAAAGGTCAAGACTAATTCAGCTATATTGTGTCAAATATAATTAAAATGTCAGGAACCATCCAGAGAGCAGGAGAACCAGTTCCCTCTCCTGTCTCTTGGTGTAGTCTGTTTACTTTCCGGCTACTCGTCACTGAGGCCTGGTCTGAGGCCTGGGGAGGAGTGCTTTCTCTGGTGTGTCCACCAGCAGCCTGCTTTGTCCCTGACTTAGAAGCTGCTGCCCTCCAGGTGAGGAAGGCTTCCCCCACGTGAGGGTTAATGATGGTCAGTGACCGGCAGGCCGAGCTGCTAGCTTGGTCTCACTCTGTGACCAGGCTCCTGTGGGACTCAGGAAGCCTTCTATTTTTGTGTATCCACATCAACGACTTCCTGCCTTGCTTTGCAGAAGGGAAGCAGCCTGTCTGCTGGTTAAAAGGCTTTGGAGACTCTGCACCGGGCCTTTGGGGTTCCCGGGTGATACACAGTCAAGTGCTTGTCTGCTAACCAAAAGGCTGGTGGTTCACGGCCACCCACAGGCACCTTGGAAAAAAGGCCTGGCCATTTACTGTGGAAAAATCAGCCACCAGAGTCAGGCCTCTGCCTGGCTGAATGTTTGGAGGTGGGGCTTATAGTGGAAGAAAGAGTATTGAGGGAGGTGTTGTTATTAGAATATCACACACCTGGCCAAACCAAACCTAACGCCTACCTCCTCTCTGATACACCCACCCAAAGTCTGATTCAGCTGGAGGAGGCAGGGAAGCAGGTACATGATTCAGCCTCAGTCCCCTCCCTTCCCATGCCTACTCCCCCATTGATTACTCCTTTCCTAGAGGTCCAAGAAGTCCTGACACCCAAGGTACAAGTTGGCCTGCAAAGTTGGGACATGTAAAACCCTTGTATTTCAATGCCCAGTGATGTGGAACTTGGGATTGATAGCAAGACTTCCTTGGGGTTTGGGATGCTTTCTGACTTATGAGGAATCTATTGGATCCATGATTAGCCAAGAAGAAGAAGCCATTGCCATCTAGTGGATTCCTACTCATAGTGACCCTATAGGTCAGAGTAGAACTGCCCCATAGAGTTTCCAAGGAGCACCTGTTGGATGTGAACTGCTGACCTCTTGGTTGGCAGATGTAGCACTTAATCACTAGGCCACTAGTGTTTCCGGGAGTCAACAAACAATGACTTCAGTTTCTTGAAGCAGGTAGCCCAGAGGGTGGTGCTGGCTGTTTGACCCCCCACAGAAAGAGCGGGTGAAAGGCTCAGGGGTAGATGGTTATTATTAGGAGAGATTCTTTCTATTCCACACCTTTTATATTATGTATATTAGGATAATGGGGAAAAAAAATCCTCAAAGCTCTACCCAGAAAAAATGTACACCACAGTTACCATGCCTGTGTTGACCACATCAAAGAAACAATTACTTCATCAGGCATGGTAATTTAATATAGATCCCAGTGTAAACATGGTTTTATCCCTTTTTATTTTTAAATGAAGCATTTGGCATATACAGCATGTAGCTCATGGTGAAACATCAAACATAATGCATGGCCTCATTTGAATATGAATCCTTCCTATGTTTTAATAATAACTGGCATTTTTATTGTGTCCATGGCACCATAGGTGCATCATTTTTAATTATGTATACTAGCGTTTAAGGTGCATAGTGACTGCAGTAATTACTGTTGCTTCATGTGACCTATATAAGACATGCCAGTTTAGCAGATGAGGTCATTCAATGCATGTAAAAAAGGCTGCCTTCCTTCGCCCATCAGAACTCATGGAAATCCCGAGTGTCTAACTTACTGCTGTTGAGCCAATTCTGACTCATAGCGACCATTTAGGACAGGGTAGAACTGCTCTGTAGATTTCCCAAGGAGCGCCAAGTAGATTTGAACTGCTGACCATTTGGCTAACTGATGGTGCACTTAACCACTACACCACCAAGATTTCCACAGGTGTCTAGCAGGATTTAAATATCAGTAATAAGGTCCATAAAGGATCCCTGTTGGTGTGATGGTTAAATGCTCGGCTGCCAGCCAAAAGGTTGCTGGTTGGAACCTGTCAGCCACTCAGTGGAGAAAAGATGTGATAGTGTTCTTCTGTAAAGATTCCAAAAACCAAACCTACTGTCGCGGAGTGGATGTCAGCTCATAGCAGCCCTACAGGACAGAGAAGAACTGCTTCGTAGAGTTTCCAAAGAGTGCCTGGTGGATCCGAACTGCTTACCTTTTGGTTAGCAGACCGCTCATCCACTGTGCCACCAGGATTTCCAAATAGCCTTGAAAACCCTCATGGGGCAGTTCTAGTCTGTCCTATAGAGTTGCTATGAATTGGTATTGATCAGTGGCAACAGGTTTGTTTTGATTGGTTTAAATATTGTTCATGAAATGTTTGCAGTGGGAAACTGCCCGATGGTGCCTGGGTGGAGCTAAGTCTCCATGTCCCCTCCTTCCCTACCCTGTCTGCCTTCACCTTTGCAGACCGGGGGACTTCAGCCTTATTACAGGAGCTGTCCCCAGCCCTGAGGGACCATACCCCTGAACATGCCCCGAAGGATAGCCCTCTCCTATTCTGCTTCCTACCGATATATAATCCCCAGTGCCTGCCTATCAGAGGGCCACCTTGTTGACCCAGGTCCTGGGGTACTACTTTGCTTTGCAAACCCAGTAAAACTTTTCCTCTTTCCCCTTGACCTGACTTGTGTCCCTGTCCACCGGTGATACCTAGGGAACCAGGAGCATGTTGAACTCTTCTCCCTCTCCTCTGGTGCTACTTATTACTTACTCCCTTCCACAAGCTTGGCTGGCTCTACATCGTCAAGTTCATCCTTGAAAAGCCCCAGGGTGTAGCGGGTCTAGGAGTCCCTGGGTGGTACAAACAGTTAACGTGTTCATCTTCTTCTGAAAAGCTGGACTTTTGAGTCACCCAGAGGCACCTTGGAAGGAAGACTTGGTGATATTAAAAATCTGGCCACTGTAAACCCTACAGAGAGCACCGTTCTATTCCGACACATGCAGTGTCTCCATGAGTTGAAGTCAGCTTGATGGCAATGTCTGTGGTTTTCATTAGGGGCCTGGACCCTGTGAAAACTTTTCTCTTGCCCCGCGGCCTAGAAACAGGATGGGATCCAGGCACTGGACTACACAAGTGCCACCTGGGATGTGTTGTAACAGTTCCGCTTCCCTTCAGACACTCCTGCTGTGCCCTTGCTAAGAAGAGGCTTGGTCACTCTGAAGCCGCGGTTGTCCTCTCCTCGCACAAGGGCACAGGCTGTGCTGTATTGACTGCCGCTTCTCCTTTTCTGCCAGGACGGTGTTGGCGAGCAAGCTGGAGCCTGCCGCTGCACCTCTGAATCCAGGGGCGGCTGGGTGTGAGTGGAGCAGCAAGGCCTCCTGAGCTGCGGCGGGCCTCCTGGCCCTGGAGGCCAAGCAGGGGAGCTACCCAGGACAAGAGCCTGCTCTCAGGCCTGGAAGGTGGGTGTTTCAAGGTCAGCAGCCAGGTCAGGCCTGGTGAAGAGTATACACGTATATGAGACTCGAACACCAGACAGAGATGTTAAAGGTTACAGAGGAAGAGCGACTACACGCAGAGCTAGGATTTCCCTTTAAAAACAGGAATGGGGCTAGCACTTGTGTCCACCCCTCCTGGCTGAGGGGACAGGGTCGGACTTCCCAAGTAGACTGTAGCTCTAGCAGGACAGGCTGGCCCAGCCATTTTTACATTTTGTGTGTATGATTTAGCAAAACTTCTCTAAAGTTCAAAGGGCACCCAACGAAGCGGGAATCTACGGTATGAGAATTCAGTTGTTTATTTTCCTCTGGCTCCCTTGACTCTCCACCACGCTAAGGAGATGAAATATAGGGCCAGAGGGCCAGACCTGTTCAGCGAGGAATCCCGTTTCCATCCAGCACTGTTTTCCCCCCTTGAAACTTTCCAGTTGTGATTCGGGGAATACGATTGGTAGCTCTGACACCTGGTGGTCACTGCAGAAACTGCACCCTGGGAAGACGGACCGTCCGCTGAAAATTTTCAGTTGTTTTGGCTTTTGAGTCCCTGCTGGCATCGCAGTTAAGAGTTTGGGTGCTAAACAAAAGGTCAGCAGTTCGAATCCACTGGCTACTCCTTGGGAACCCTATGGGGCAGTTGTACTTTGTCCTGTAGGGTCATGATTAGTTGGAATTGACTTAATAGCAATGAGTTTGATTTTTTTGGTTTTTAGTTTCTCTACATGCAATTTCAATATCAGTACGATATATTTTATAAATTAGAATAATTACTAATTATTTATGCATGAAATTCTTGCAGTTGCATTCAACAGGACACACTTGTGTAGAATATTTCTGGAAAAATGCACCATAAACTATGTATGAGTTGGAATCAACTGCCAGGCACACAACAAAGACGATGAGAGAGAGTGTAACAATAGGTGCGGAAGGAGGAGGGCTTGTTTATACCCTTTAGTTCTCTCTGCAAGTATTTCAAACAAGAAGAATGCAGACATTCAGTAATCACAGCTGAAGTACCCTACCCAAGCTGGAAGGCCCTGAGTCCAGGATACCCCACTCCAGGGCCCCTGCCATCTCCTGGCTCGGTGGCCAGGTTCCTCTCGTGCTGTTGAGTGTTTGGAGGGACTGGCGTGCCCCTTCACTGGCTCTGCCTTTGTCCACCGACAGTGGGGAGGAGCCCAGCTGCTGAATGGAAGCCAGTCTTGGGGTGCTGTGTGGCTAGAATATGGAAACTGGGAACAGTTCCCAGCTCCCTTTGCGGTTGGTCACGAGGCTAAGCAGTGCCCTGCTGTCAGCATTCAGTGTGCAGAGGCGGGTGCCCACTTCCGAGGTTAGAATCAGTGGGGGGCTCTGATTGGAGAGGGTACAGCTTTACTTTTTCAGTCCCCGATGCCTCACAGGTGGGAGGCCAGCAGGAGTCAAGTTTTGCAGACGTGGGAGCCCACTCACAGCGAGCATTCCAGGCAGATGGTCACTGGGTTCTAACATCGGCGAGCTGGCCCAGTGTGGGGCAGCCTGCAGTTGGTTGGCAGGAGAAGGAGCTTTGAAGAAACCAACCCCGCTCTGACTGCCTTCTCTCTGTCTCTCTGGGGCTGATCACTACCATTTCATTCTGACTCTGAAGAGACCTCTATTGCTTTCTCGCTGCTCCCTCAAAGCATAACATACTGGCTTTTATGAAATCGTAGGTGTGTTACCCCTTTCAAGTATCTCTGGGCTCAGGGACAGCAAGCCCTCCCTGGCTGGGCCCCACCCACACTCATCCAACTTGATATTGGTAGCCCAGAAACATTGGGCCGCTGAGTGTCCTCAGAGGAAGAGCTCAGTGTCTGGGGCTAGAGTGTTAGGAGAGTCTCCTCAGTGCTGAGTTTGGCCTGCTCAGGTGGGAAGAGATGTCCCACCTGCAGCTGTAACACAGTCTCTGAAGTTTGGAACCAGGATACGGTCAGGGCACTGTTCCAACTCTTAACCATGACACCCGCAGGGCCTCCAGCAGCTCTTTAGGGAAAGGAAAGTCTTAGCATCATGCACTGTGGTTCTCATACCCAGAGCCACGTTGCAGTTACTGTGATCAGCTCCTTCAGGGAGCACCCCCAAGATGGAAGACAGCCTGAGGGCTCCCCCAGGCTTGGTTCCAGTGTCCACCACCTCTTTGACTCCAAACCATGAGTCACCTGATCTGCTAGTGATCTACCTGTCTTGCCTTGTTGCCACCAAGATGATTCCAACTCCTGGGGACCCCAGGTGTGTCAGAGTAGAACTGTGTTACATGGGGGTTTCAGTGGCTGATTTTTGGAACTCAGTCACTGGGCTTTTCTCCCAAGGTGTATCTGGGTGATGTTGGACCTCCAACCTGTTGGTTAGTAGTTCTGAGTGTCTCCACTACCCAGGGGCTCTGTCCCCAGCCTAGTGGCTGCTTTCTATCTTCCAGGACATCAAGGTGTCTGCCTTCACCTTTCTCCCTTCCTCCCTCCTGTTGCCCAGACCAGAGAGGTCCAGAAGATACCGGGTGGCCTTGAGGATGGAAGCCACATACTAGAGGCGACAGAAGAAGCTTGAGACCCTGAGGACTTCACGGAACTGCCCGAGCAACTCCTGACTGCTTGTTTCTCGTCTTTGGTAAGTGAAAAGGAGCCCTCCTTTGTACATGGCTGGGTTTTCTATTGCCTGTAGCCAAGCCTACTTGTAACAGATTCAACGACTCAGTGACAGCCAGGTGTTTTCCTGTCCTTGTCTGAACTGTAACATGGAGAGAACTCTCTCTTCCTAAAGAACAGAAAAATAACAACTTGAGTCTCTGGTGGGGAATTTACGTATTTTGATAGGTCCCCCTGCATACAGTAAGCTAGATCCCCTTGTGCTATTTTACTACTTCTGTTGTCGTTAGTGGCTGTCGAATGGATTCTGACTCATGGGGACCCCATGTGTTGAGTGGAACTGTCCATAGTGTTTTCAAGGCGGGGACCTCTTGGAAGCAAATTGCCAGATCTGTTTTCCAACACACCTCTGGCTGGGTTTGAACCTTCAGCCTGCCAGCTAGTACAGCGGCTAGGGACTCCTGTCAGCTAGTACTCCAGTGTGTGACCATGTGCGCTGGCTAGGGACTCCTATCTTTCCTAGTAGTTACTGAACGTGAAGACTTTCCCAGGTTAGGGAGGAGGCGCAGGTGGAGTTTCCTAAGCACACCCTAGTATTTCTCAGCTTTTGTTTAAATCTGATGCATCAGAACAAGTGGAGGCCAGGCCTTAGAAGGAAGAGAAAGGCAGCTGTGGTTGCCATTTTAACAGGCAGAGTTGGAGCTTGTGCAAAGCCCTGGTCATGAGCTTAGGAAAAATGTGGCCTGGGCAGGGATGGGCGTCAGACTCATGTGATGCAGATCTTTCCTACCTTGGGGTAATCTTTTTTAAACGATGGTGGGAGGGAGAGCCAGTGCCTTGAAATTGACAGAGCTGTGGGTATGAGCAGCCAGGGCCAGAGAGGGTTTTTAGACAGAAAGAAACAGACAGGCAGGAAGCAGGAAGAAACAGAGAGGAGAAAAGAGAGAAGAGAGAAGGCGCAGAAAGATGACAGGAGGCAAAGAAACCTCCTGAAAGACCGGTGGCCGGGGCAAGGGCTGTAACACTGAAGATTGATGGGCCAGAAGGGACCCCGTGTGGAGGCAGGTTAACCGTGAGCAAGGTGCACGCCAGCTTATTTGTGTTTCCTGACTCATCTGTAATGCAGACTTACACATTTCACCGCATCTTTGGCACGGCGAGTCCCAGGTGAGATTGTGCGCTCCAGGTGAGTAAGTAAGCACCGGTAAGCCTGTGTGTACCTTGCTTCCTGGGTAATCCCTTCCTGGCTATGACAGGGTCAGTGGTGACAGATGGCAGGTCCAGGAGGGGTCTGTCCTGAGGGACCTGGGAGGAGCTGAAAGAGCCAGCCTGCACTGGACAAGGGGGACTTTGCCTGCATCTTTCCTGACCCTGTTCCTGCAGTGTAGCTTGTTGGGCCTGATCCCAAGTTGTATCGTGTCTCTTCCTTAATACATTACTGAACTGTAAGTACGGTCTGTGAGTTGTGTGGGACATTGCCGTGGATTATCAAACCCAGGCGAGAAGTAGAGAGTGTCAGTGCCAGAACTGGAAAAAAGTTGTAAAGCGGAGGAATGCCAGACCTCTACCTCTCAGGAAGAAGCTTTGGGCTGGGGCTGCCAATCTGCATTCATAGTGTCCCCCCTGAAGTTAGATGGGGTCTTCCACTGCTGTTACTACTGCTGTGACCACCCCCAGCAGTTTACAAGCACATCTTTCTGGTAGCCTCGTGGTTAAGAGCTGTGGCTGTTTATCAAAAGGTCAGCAGTTCGTATCTACCAGGCACTCCTTGGAAACCCTATGGAGCAGTTCTACTCTGTCCTGTAGGGTCACTGTGAGTCTGAATTGACTTGACAGCCGTGGGTTTGGTTTTTCGGTATAGGACCTTCACATGTTTTGTCAGGTTTATTCCTAAGGTTCTGTGTTTTTCAATGCTGTTAGAAATGCTATTTAAATTTTTAAAAATTTCTTACTGATTGTTGCTAGTATGTAGAAATACGATTGATTAATTTCATATTCATCTTGTGTCCTGCAGAGTTGTTAAACTCACGTATAAGTTTGTGGTTCTTGTAACTTTGCTTTTTTTTAAGATTCTGTCAGATTTCCTACATATTGTCTATGAATAAAGACTATTTGGTTTTACTTTCTAGTCTGGCTGGGTTTTATTTCTTATTGTTGCGTGACTGCAGTGATTAGAACCTCTAGTACATGTTGAAAAGAAGTGACGAGAGTAGTTCATCCTTGGCTTGTTCCTGATTGGAGGGGAAAAGTATTTAGCTTCTCACCATTAACTATGTTATTAGCTGTGGGTTTTTCCCATAGGCAGATGCTCTTTATCAGGTTGATAAAGTTCGTTTGTATTCCTAGTTTGTTGAAAAAAAAAATTTTTTTAATCATGGAACAGTTTTGGATTCTGTCAAATTATTTTTCTGAATCTATTGAGATAATGACATGTTTTTTATTTTAGTTTGTTGAAGTAGGAATTTACATGGATGATTTTTAAATATTAATTTTCAAAGCAACATTGTATTCTTGGGACAAACCTTACTTGTCATAATGTATTATCCTTTTAATAATTGTTGCATTTAATCTGCTTAGCATTTTTATACCTACTTGCATGATCATTATTGGTCTGTAGTTTTTTTTTTTTTTTTTTTCCTTATGTCTTTGGTTTTGGTATCAGAGTAGTGCTGGCCTCATAGAATGAGCTGGAAAGTGTTTACTCCTCTTCCATTTTCTGGAAGACTTTGTGTAGAGTTGGTAATTTTTTCTTTACATACCAGTAAAGCCATCTGTTTTTGTTGTTGTGAGGTGCCATCAAGTTGTGACCACATACACAACAGAAGGAAACACTGCCTAGTCCTTTGTCACCCTCACGATCATCGCTGTGCCTCAGCCCATTGTCGCAGCCACTGTGTCAGTCCATTTCATCGAGCGTCTCCCTCTTTTTAGCTGACGCTGTGCTTTACTCAGCATGATGCACTTCTCTGGGGATTGGTCCTTCCTGATAACATATCCAAAGTATGTGAGGCGAAGTCTCCCCATCCTTGCTTCTGAGGAGCAGTCTGGCTGTACCTCCAAGACAGGTTTGTTCATTCTTCTGGCAGTCGGTGGTATGTTCAATATTCTTCACCAACACCATGCTTCAAAGGCATCAATTCTTCTTCGGTCTTCTGTGTTTATTGTTCGGCTTTGACATGCATGTGAGGTGATTGGAAACACCATGGCTGGGGTCAGGGGCACCTTAGTCCTTAAAGTGACATCTTTTGTGTTATTTAATTTCCAAATATTTGGGGATTTTTTTGGCTACCTTTTTGTTAATAGATTTCTAATTTATCCCATGGTGATCCTAGAACATACTTTATATGAGTTGAATCCTTTAAAACTCATTGAGATATGGTCCAGAATGTGGTGTATGCTGGTGATTCTGGCTAATGATAACATTTTGGTAGATATGCTATGTGCACTTGAAAGAAGCAATGTTGCGCTGCTGTCGGGTGTAGTGATTTTTGTTATGGTTAGGTTTAAATCCATCATCTATGTTTCTTTTTTATTTGCCTCAGGTGTTCGGTGTTCTCTTTTTTCTCTTTTTCTTATTTGGATTGAGTATTTCTTATGTTTCCACTTGTCTTGGTCGTCTAGTGCTGCTCTCACAGAAATACCGTAAGTGGATGGCTTTGAGAAGAGAAAATGTATTTCCTCATAGTAAAGTCATATAGAAGACCAAAGAATTGTGGTGTTGGAGAAGAATGTTGAATGTACCGTGGGCCACCAAAAGAACCAACAGGTCTGTTCTGGAAGACGTCCAGCCAGAGTGCTCCACGGAAACAAAGATGGCAAGAGTACGTCTTACACACTCTGGACATGTTGTCGGGAAGGATTAGTCCTTGGAGAGGGACATTATGCTTGACAGAGTGGAGGGTCAGCAAAAGAGAGGAAGATTCTTGATGAGATGGATTGACACAGTGGTTGCAACAGTGGGCTAAAGCATTAAAAGCAGTGTGGACGTGGCGCGAGAGTGGGCAGTGTTTCGTTCTGTTGTGCACAGGGTCGCCATGAGTCGGACCTAACTCGGCGGCACCTGACAACAACAACAACCTAGTAAACTAGGTGAAGAGTCCAAATTCAGGGCATCTGCTCCAGGGGAAGGCTTCCTCTGTCGGCTTCAGAGGAAGGTCCTCGTTGTCAGTCTTCCTCTGGGACCTTTCAAGACAGAGGAACTTTCCAAAGGACGTGTGTTGCTCCTGGCACTGCTTCTTGGTGGTAGGAGGTCTCCAAATCTCTCTGCTAGTGTCTTTCTTTTCTATCTCAAGAGGTTGCCTGAAGGCACCGTACAGTGTCACATGCTAAGTACTGTGCCACCAACACGACTACTGCCTGTCCTCCGTCATTAACGTCACCGAGGCAGGATTTACAGCATATGGGAACATCACACAATATTGCCCATCGTGACCTAGCCAAATGACTACACGCATTTGTGGGGGTGGACACAATTCAGTTCATGACACTGCTTGTTCTTGTTTGTTGGATTATTAGGCAACACCCTTTGTTTTGTAATTTTAAATAGTTACTTCAGGGCTTATAGTGTAAAGTTTAATTTATCCCAACCTACCCTCAAATGATAGCATGTTATGGCTCAAGCACCTTGTAGTATTGTACCTTCACTTCCTTGCTCCTGGCTGTGACCTGATTGATGGCATACATTTTAAATAGACATTTATTATTAGCCTTACTCTGTATTTCAATTTTCTTAAAAATTGTTTTTTTGAAATAATTTTAGAGTTACAGAAAGTTGCAACGAAATGTTCAGGGGGGATCCGCGTCCCCTCTACCCTACCTCCCTCCACGTTAATATCTTGCAGACATGCACTGCAGTGTCCAAACTAGGAAATCGGTGCTGGTGCAGTCCCAAGTTTGTTGAGATGCCACCAGCTACACGTGTGCCCATTTGTGTGTGTGTATTGTTGTTGTTAGCCGCTGTCCGGTTGGTTCTGACATCCATGGTGTCATAGATTGAATTGTGTCCCCCCTCCGAAATAGGTGTAGCCATGTGACCATGATTCCCTGTATTCTGCGATTGTCCTCCAGTTTGTGATTTTGCTGTGCTGTGTGTCAAAGGATTAGGGTGGGACTGTAAATCCCTTGATAAGGTCACCTCCCTGCTCTACTGCAAAGGGAGTTTCCCTGGAGTATGGCTTGCCCTACTCTTAATCCTTTCGTCCTCCAAGAGGTAAAAGGAAAGAGAAGCAAGCAGAGAATGGGGATCCTCACACCAAAAAAACAGCACTGGGAGAAGAGCGCGTCCTACAGACCTAGGTTCCTGCGCCAAGATGCTCTCTGGACAAAGACTGAGGCAATACTGGACTTTCTTCCAGAGCCGACAGAGGGAAAGCCTTCCCCTGGAGCGGACACCCTGAATTTAGACTTGTAACCTGCTGGGCTGTGTAAGAGTAAACTTTCTTTTGTTAAAGCCATCCACTTGTGGTATTTCTGTTAGAGCAGCTAACTAAAACACGTGGTGACCTCATGTGTGAGCAGTAGAACTGCTCCGTAGGGTTTCCAAGGCTGTGACTTTTTGGGAGAAGATTGCCAGGCCTGTTTTCTGAGATGCCCCTAGGTGGGTTTGAACTGCCAACTTTATGGCTAGTAGCCCAGCACTTAACTGCACCAACCAGGGACTCCTGTGTGTGCCTAGCTCTGTATAATTTTATATATGTATAGCTTCATGTAACTGTTCCAACCAAACATTGCCATTGAGTTGATTTCTGACTCACAGTGGCCCTATAGGACAGAGTAGAACTGCCTCACAGAGTTTCCAAGGAATGCCTGGTGGATTCGAATGGCTGACCTTTTGGTTAGCAACCATAGCACTTAACCACCATGCCACCAGGGTTTCTGTGTAATTACTGTCACAGTCTGAGTGTGGAACTCTTCTACTCCTACAGGGCTTCTTTATGCCTTGATAACCACACCTGCTCCCTCTCCCTGCAACCCAGAATCCTTGAGAACGACTAACCTATTCTCCATCTTTCTACTTTTGTTAAGTTGAAAATATTATATAAATAGAATCATTTATATGTTAGTATACAATTTGTAGCTTTTTGAACCTGGCTTTTAAAAAAAAAATCAGCCTGGGTCCCTGAGGCCCATACAAGTTGTTGCAGGTGTCACTGGTTTGTTCCTTTTAATTGCTGATAGTGATATTCTCTGACCCTGGTGCCATGGTGGTTAAATGCTACATCTTTTAACCAAAAAGTTTGGCTGTTCAAATACACTAGGTGCCTGGGAAACCCTAGAGCAGTTCTACTTTGTCCTATAGGTCACTGTGAGCCGGTATAGACTTGATAGTGATGAGTTTGTTTTGGTATTCTCTAGTGTTTATAGATTGAATTGTGTTCCCCCAAGATGTGTGTCAACTTGGCTGTTGTGTGGTCTGCCCTGCATTTCCTGATCTGATGTTATTTTCGTATATGTCCTAAATCCTAACTTCCATGATGTTAATGTGGCAGAATAAGAGGCATTTAATGACGGAGGACTCAAGTCTGCAGGGTTAAATTGTATCTTGAGTCAGTCCCTTTTGAGACAGAAAAGAGCATCAAGCAGAGGGGAGGAAGACCTTGTGAAGAAAGAAGCCCCAGGAGCAGTGCATGTTCATGGGACCCAGGGTCTCTCTACTGAGAGACTCCTAGACCGTGGGAAGACTGATGACAGGGACCACCCCCTAGAGTTGACAGAAAGAGAAAGGCTTCTCCTGGAACTGGTGCGCCATCTTCGGACTTTTAGCACGCTAAACAGGGAAAGAATAAACTTCTGCTTGTTAAAGTCAGCCACCTATGATATTTCTGCTATAGCAGCACTACATAACTAAGATGCACAATATATACTTACCATAATAAATATATAACTATTTTATGTTGTTTAAGCATTTACCCATTGAAGGACATTGGGCCATTTCTAATTTTTTGCTATTATAAAAAAACAAAGAAAGAAGAAAAGCAAACCCAATACTATCAAGTTAATTCCAACTCATAGCAATCCTATAGGACAGAGTAGAACTGCTCCATGGAGTTTCCAAGGAGAACCTGGTGGATTTCAATGGCTGCCTGTTTGCTTAGCAGCTGTAACACTTATCCACTATGCCACCAGGGTTTCCATTGTAAATAAAGTGGTGAATATTCAGGTAAAGGTTTTTGAGTGAATACAGATTTTCATTTGTCTAGGATAAATGCCCTGGGGTGAAATTACTTGGTTGTAAGGTAAGAGCATTTTCAGTTTTAGAAGAACTGAAATTTTACATTCTCACTAGTGATGTAAAGGTCAGGAAAGAAGAGGAAGACCCTCAGTGGGATGGATTGACCCAGTGGCTGCAACAATGAGCTCGATCACAGCAACAATGACGAGAATGGTGCCACACTGGGCAGTGTTTCCTGCTGTTGTCCACAGGGTCACTGTGAGTTGGAACCAACTCGGTGACACCCGACACCATGACCACCACCACCGGCAATGTGTGGGTGAGTCACCTAGTTTCTTCATAACCTGTCCAGCATTTGCTGTTGCTACCAGTTTGTTTTTTTTTTTTAATTTTTATTTAACATAACTGAGTGAAAATGTACATTCACATATAAATTTACATGCCCCCCTATATGCAGCTTCCACTGCTCTCCCTGTCCGGTGACAGCACACTATTCTTCTCTGCCCCATACATGTCTCATCCTCCCAACAGTCTCCTTTCCCCTCCTGTCCATCCACTCCCCTTCCTCCAGCCAGAGGTCAGCAAGATGATATCCTATAGATGTATAGAACCATAAAGTGCTTCCAATATATGGTCACTCTGCCTTGCCAAGCAAGTCCAATCTATTCCTGTCCAAAGAGTGGACCTTTGTTATAATTTATGGGAAAGGGCAGCATCAGGGCAGGGGGCCCTGCTCTCAGAGGAACCCCCAAACCGCTGGACCATCAATTGAGGTCTTTTAGTGGAGATCTCATGATGCACCTCTTTATTCTTGTGTTGCCAGTGAGACTCCTCTCTGTGAGCTCCATCGTGGCTATCACTGGTGGTGGCTGGGCACCATCCGGTTCTTCTGGTCCCAAGTCGATGTAGGCACCCACTCTTGTGGGTCTCTCTGTCTTCTCGGTTCTCTTTACCGCATGTCATTTTGGTCCTCGGTGAGCATCCGTTCCTGTTGAGTTGGGACCATTTGCTGTGTCCTCGGATGGCAGCTTGGCAGCTTTTAAGACCCCAGACGCCACTCACCAATGTGGGGTGCAGAGAGCTCTTAGCAAAATGCTAGTTGTGCCAAATGGCCTGGAATTCGCCTAAGAGCATGGTCCCCCACCCCCCGCCCCAGCTACTCTATCCTTGCAGTATTGAGTTAAGGTGGAAGGAGTCCTCAAGTTATGCTGAAGTCCACTTAATGTTGTTCTTGTTCCTAATGTGTGCTGTCACCACTTTCTCCCAACTAGATTTCTATTAACTATCTAAACTAAACCGTCCTCCCTCACCCTCCCTCCCTCCCCTCCCTTGCAGCTGTCAAAGAGTCTTTTCTTCTGTACACAAGTCTGTTTTTGAGATCTTATCGTAGAGGTCTCATACAGTATTTGTCCTTTTGTCGCTGACTACTTTCACTCAACATAATGTCTTCCAGTTGAAACCAGGTTAGGAGACATTTCCTGGAATCATCGTTATTCTTTATCATTGCGTAGTGCTCCATTGAGTATATGTACCACAGTTTACCTATCCATTCTTCTATTGTTGGGCATCTGGGTTGATTCCATCTTTTTGCTATCGTGGACTGTGCTGCGATAAACATTCTGGTGCATGTAAGACCTTGAATCTGTAGGATATATTCCAAGTAGTGGAATTACTGGGTCAAATGGTACATCAATATCCATTTTTTTAAGGAAGCGCCAGATTGCCTTCCAAAGAGGCTGGACCATTTTGCAACCCCACCAACAGTGTAGGAGGGTTCCACTTTCTCCACAGCCTCTCCAGCATTTGTTGTTTTGTGTTTTCTGGATCATGGCCAATCTTGTTGGGGTGAGATGGTATCTCATTGTTGTCTTGATTTGAATTTCTTTAATAACTAAAGATCGTGAACATGTCCGCATGTGTTTTCTGGCTGCCTGGATCTCCTCTTTAGTGAAGTATCTGTCCATCTCCTTTGCCCATCGCTTAATTGGATGGTTTATCTTCTTCTTCTTGATATTTTGTAGTATCTTATAGATTATGGAGATCAGGCGTCGGTCTGACATAGAGTTGCCAAATATTTTTTCCCATTCTGTGGGTGTTCTTTTAATTCTATTAATAAAGCCTTTGGATGAGCAAAAGTGTTTGATTCTTAATAGTTCCCATTTATCTATTTTCTCTTCTGTTGATTGAGGTTTCTTTGACAGATTTTGGAGTCTGTCCTCATTGTGTATTAAAACTTCCATTGTTGTTCCTACCTTTTCTTGGATGAGCTTTATCATTTTAGGTTTGATATTTAGGTCTTTTATCCAGTTGGAGTTGGTTTTTGTGTAAGATGTAAGATACAGATCTTGATTCAGTTTACTGCAGATGGATAACCAATTTTGCCAGCACCATTTGTTGAAGACACTGTTTTTACCCCAGTTTAATGTCTTAGGGCCTTTGTCGAATATCAACTGTTCATAGGCAGATGGTGTCATCTCTGGGGTCTCAATTCTGTTCCATTGATTGATCTGTCTGTTCTTGTACCAGTACCAGGCTGTTTTGACCACTGTGGCAGTGTAGTATGTTCTAAGGTCGGGTAATGAGAGGCCTCCCAGTGTGTTCTTCTTCTTTAGTAGTCCCTTACTTATCCGGGGCTTCTTCCCTTTCCAAACAAAATTGGTGATTTGTTTCTCCATCTCATTAAAAAATGATGCTGGAACTTGTATTGGGATTGCATTATATAAATAAATTGCTTTGGGTAAAATAGACATTTTCACAATGTTAAGTCTTCCTGTCCATGAGCAGAGTAGGTTTTTCCATTTATCTAAGTCTCACTTAGTTTCTTGTAGTAAGGGCTTGTAGTTCTCTTTGTAAAGGTCTGTTGTTTCTCTGGTTAGATTAATTCCTAGGTACTTTATCTTCTTAGGGGCTATTGTAAATGATATTGATTTAATAATTTCCTCCTTAACAGTCTCGTTGATCGTATAAAGGAAACCTACTGATTTACTTATGTTTATCTTGTATCCTGAGACTTTGCTGAACTCTTCTATCAGTTTGAGTAGCGTACTTATAGATTCCTTGGGGTTCTCTGCATATACAATCATATCATCTGCGAACAGGGAGGTTTTAACTTCCTCTTTGCCGATGCAGATGCCCTTTATTTCTTGGTCTTGTCTAATTGCTCTGGCTAGAACTTCTAGCACAATGTTGAATAGCATAGGTGACAGTGGACATCCTTGTCTAGTTCCTGATCTCAGGGGAAAGTCTTTCAGTCTCTCTCCATTCAGGATGATGTGGGTAATTGGCTTTGTATAAATGGCCCTTATTGTGTTGAGGAATTTGCCGTCCATGCCCATTTTGCTAAGAGTTTTTAGCATGAATGGGCATCAATGGACAAAATCAGGTGATCTTTGTCTTTTGTGTTATTTATGTGGTTAATCACATTAATTGTTTTCCTGATGTTGAACCAGCCTTGCATCCCTGGTATGAATCCCACTTGGTCATGATGGATTATTTTCTTGATATGTTGTTGTATTCTGTTGGCAAGAATTTTGTTGAAGATTTTTGCATCTAGTTTCATGAGTGATATCGGTCTGTAGTTCTCTGTCTTTGTTGGATCTTTCCCTGGCTTAGGTATCAGGGTTATGCTAGCTTCATAGAATGAGTTTGAGAGTACTCCATCCCTTTCTATACTGTGAAATAGTCTCAATAGTATTGGGGATAACTCTTCTCTAAATGCTTGGTAGAATTCTGCCGTGAAGCCATCTGGGCCCGGACTTTTTTTGGTTGGCAGTGTTTTGATGACCTTTTCAATCTCTTCCTTTGCGATGGATTTATTAAGTTGTTCTGCTTCACATTGTGATAATTTGGGTAGGTGGTATGAGTCAAGGAATTGGTCCATTTCCCCTAGGTTTTCAAATTTGTTAGAGTACAGTCTTTCATAGTATTCTGTTATGATATTTTTGATTTCTGTTGCATCTGTGGTGACAACTCTCCTCTCATTTCTAATTTGGGTTGTTTGTTTCCTTTCCTGCTTTTCCTTAGTAAGTTTAGCCAGTGGTTTATCAATTTTGTTGATCTTTTCAAAAAACCAGCTTTTGGTCTTTTCAATTTTTTCAATTGTTTGTCTATTCTCTAATTCATTTAGCTCTGCTCTAATCTTTATGATCTCATTTCTTCCAGTGCCCGAGGGGTTCCTCTGTTGTTCTCTTTCTACTTGTTCAAGCTGTAGAGTTAGTTCCTTGATTTGGTTTCTTTCTTCCTTCCGGATGTGTGCATTTATGGAGATAAACAGACCTCTGAGCACTGCTTTGGCTGTATCCCATAGGTTCTGGTAGGAAGTGTTTTCGTTCTCATTGGAATCCATGAATTTCTTTAATTCATCCTTGATTTCCTCTATAACCCATGTTTTTTTCAGCAATATGTTGTTCTGTTTCCAAGACTTCCACTTTCTATGTTTTTTCTGCTATTGATTTCAACTTTTATGGCTTTATGATCAGAGAAGATGCTCTGCAGTAATTCAATGGTATGGATTTTGTTGAGCATTGCATTATGGCCTATCACGTGGTCAATTCTGGAGAATGTTCCATGTGCACTGGAGAAGAAGGTGTAGTTGTCTGCTGATGGGTGGAAAGTTCTGTATATATCAATGAGGTTTAGTTGGTTAATTGTGTCAATGAGGTCTTCTGTATCCTTACTGAGCTTTTTTCTAGATGATCTGTCTAGTAATGAGAGTGGAGTGTTAAAGTCTCCCACTATTATTGTGGAGTCATCTAACTCTCTTTTGAGCGTAGTCAGTGTTTCTTCGACATATTTAGTTGCTCTGACATTAGGTGCATAAATATTTAATATAGTTAAGTCTTGCTTGTGTACTGAGCCTTTCAGCAATAAATAGTGTCCATCTTTGTCCACGATGGTGGATTTGACATTAAAATTGATTTTGTCTGAGATTAGAATTGCCACCCCTGCTCTTCTTTGTTCATTGTTAGCTTGGTATATATTCTTCCATCCTTTAATTTTCAGTTCCTGTCTTTAGGTCTCAAGTGAGTTTCTTGTAGACAACATATGGATGGGTCGTGTCTTTTGATCCAAGATGACACTCAGTGTCTCTTTACTGGAGCATTCAGTCCATTTACATTCAATGTAATTATTCATAGGTACGTGTTCACTGCTGCCATTGTGATATGTTTATTTTTATGTTGATGTTTTCTCTGTTGTTCTTATTAGTCTGTTCTGGGACACTCTTTTTTGTGAGTTGATTTTTCACCTTTTTCAAAGCTGGTTTTATAGTTGTTGAGACTCATGTGTTAGATTTCTTGAAATGGTATGATACATCTTTGTTGTGCTTTACAGCTGCCCCTATGAACCCCCTTAATAAACTATTTATAAACCAATTTTAATTACTACCAGTCTTGTCATCTTCCTCTCCATCTGGAAGGACTATAACGACTGTAGTACATCCCTCTTTTTATTATGATGGCACCATAGTTTTCATGATGATCACTGGATTGCTTCTTTCCAAATCAAAGCTGTGATTTACTTTGGAGCCTTCCTTAAATGAGTAGAGTATTGAGTAGCGTGTCGTTCTAAAATATAAAGTTAGTGGTTTCGTTCTTCTAAGCCAAAGCCAAGAACTTCTTTCAGTATTTCTTGTAGTTTGGTTTTGGTTTTTACAAGGTCTTTGAGTTTCTGTTTATCTGGGAATGTCTTAATTTCATTTTTGTATTGGAAAGATAGTTTTGCAGAATATATAATTCTTGGTTGGAAGTTCTTCAAGACTTTGAATGTGTCGTGCCACTGTCTCCGTGCCAGCATGGTTTCTGCTGAGAAATCTGACGAGAGCCTACAGGGTTTCCCTCTGAATGTTAGCTTTGCCTTGAGTCTTGCTGCCTTTAAGAGTTGCTGCTTATGTTTCATTTTATTAAGCTTGATTATAATATGTCTTGGAGTGTTTCTTTTGAGATCTATATTGGGTGGCATACGATATGCGTCTGAGATGTCTATATTCTCTTCCTTCATGATTTCTGGGACGTTTTCTTTCAGCAGTTCAGCAACAATACTCTCTGTGTTCTCAGATGTCTCACCCTGTTCAGGGACTCCAATTAATCGAAGGTTGTTCCTCTTAATAGAGTCCCACATGCTTCTTAATGTTTCTTCATTTTTCTTGTTTCTTTTTTGTGATTTCTGCTCATAGACACTGGCATCAGTAGGTCTGTCTTCCAAGTTAGAAATTCTTTTTTCCATTTGTTCCATTCTGTTTTCTTGACTTTGCATGGAAGTTTCTATGTCTTTGATTTTCTTCTTGATCTGTTGGATTTCGGAGTACTGGTGTTCCATCAGATCGAACAACTTGCTTAATTTTTCATTTTGTTCTGCTACATTTTGTATAAGGTCTAGAAGGGCTCTATATATAATCAATTTGTATTCACTTCCTGATGCTTTCATAAAAGTTTCTTCATCTGGAAAACTCCTTGGTTGCTTTTTTTGGGAGCCTTCTGAAGCCATGAGTGATTGCTTGTATGCCACAATTGTCTGTTGCTTTTTGGGTCCCATGTGAGTATATAGAGGCTGGAAGAGGTACTATGAGGATGGATTGCAAATGTTTCTCTAGGCTGTCTTCAAATGTAAAGCAAGGGGTATCTGACCAGTTAGGTTTTCAGGTGTAGAGGTCCCTCTTCTCATCTGACAAAGTAAGCACCACTATATCCAACCCCAGATGATAACAAACTAGTTCGGAATACAGCAATGCTACTGCCCTGTTGGCCTCTGCTGACAGGGCCTAGCCTTAGCCAACACTGCGTCGAGTACTGGTTTTGTGATAGAAAAGCGCTCTCCAGTGGGCAGGCTCTGGCTCCCAAGCTAAGAATTAGGTCCAGCTGTGGCCACCGTATCCAAGATGGCGTCCTCCACACAGGCAGCAGACAGAGGGGCTAAAGGTGCCAAGAGGTAGTGATTCCTCTGCTTCTGTTGCAGGGCCCCCAATGCAGGCAGCACTTTGCAAAATCACTACTTTTCTGACGGAGAAGCGCTGTCCTGTTTGCAGGCGCTGGCTCCCAGGCTAAGAACGAGGTCCCACTAAAATCTCAGTACCAACATGGCGTCCTGCATACTGACTGTGAAACTCCGCACAATCACCGCTGAGGCAGCTACAAAATGAAAGGCTCAACGTGGCTAGATTAACAGAGTCCCGAGCCTGGCTCTCAGAATATGGGAATTTCGCTGGCCTTTCCCCCCAGCAGCGCGTCTGAGTCCAGCTGCCAGGCAAGGCCCAGCTCCATCCGCCAGCCAAGACAGAGAAAAAAAAGTCAAACTGGTGCGTTTACCTTCTGTCGGTGAGAGCCGGGGCTAGCCAGGAGTGGGAGTCAGCAAGAGAGAGGAGGTTTTTTGCTGAGTGGTATGAAGGCCCAATTAACAGCTCTGTGCCTTGTCCTGAGGCTGATTAGGTGATCAGAAGGCTCTGTTTGATTGTCAATTCGGGTCTTGGTTTCCAGAGGGATAGAAAGAGACGTGGGCTTAGTCCGCCATCTTGACACCGCCCCCCGTTGCTACCAGTTTTTTAACTTTTTTACTTTAACTATTCTGATAAGTACAGTGATCCCTCACTGTGGTCTTAGCATGCATGTACCTAAGGACTGATGTCAAACATCTTTCCCTTTGCTTGTCATCTGTTTATCCTCTTTCACGAAATGTCTGTCCATGTCTTTTGCCCAATTTCTCATGTAATTGTTTGCTCTTCTACTGTTTTAAATTAAAAAAAAATGTATTGTGGTAAAAATACATATACTAAAACATTCACCAGTTCAACCATTTTCCATATGCATGTAAAACCTTATGTGAGTCCATTAATTATGCTGTTCACCTATTACCACGACTGTCCTTATCTCAAATGTTCCACCACTGTTAGCAGAAACTCAGCTTTCACTGAGCAGTGACTCGTTTCCTCCTCCCTCCCGGCCCTGGGAACCACGAAGAAGCCTTGGTCTCTATCCATCTGCCTGTTTCACATCAGTGGGATCACACAGTACTTCTTTCTGTGATTGACGTACTTCACTCAGCACAGTGTTTTCAGGGTTCACCCATGGGTGGCATTAAAGGGACTTTATGGTTGAGTTCTATTTCACTGTAGGTATCTGAGCACGTTTGGTTTAAGTGTTCATCCGTGGATGAACATTTAGCTTGATTGCACATTTTGGCTAAGTGCTGCAGTGAACACAGACGTACACGTCTCTGGTAGTACTCCTGCTGTCACTCCTTTTGGGTGTGTACTTCGGATGAGGATTGGAAGGTCATGTGTCCAAATTTCTGAGGAACTGTTTTCCACAGCAGCTACACTGTTATGCACTTCCGTAAGTGCAATGAATGAGGGTTCCAGGTTCTTCACATTTTCATCCAAAAAAACTAACTTCAAACCTATTGCCTCTGAGTTGATTCTACCTGTTAGTGACCCTACAGAACAGAGTAGCAGTGCCCTGTAGGATTTCCAAGGAGCACCTGGTGGATTTGAACTCTTGATTGGCAAATGAGCTCGTCACCATGATGCCATTCTCATCCACATCTGTTATTTCTATTCTTTTTTTTTTTTTAAATCATCATTCTAGTAGGGGTGAGATGGCATCTCACTGAGGTTTTGATTTGCATCTCCTTTTAACAGTGAGGAAACCCTGGTGGCACAGTGGTTAAGAGCTATGGCTGCTAACTAAGGTGTCAGTAGTTCAAATCCACCAGGCACTACTTAAGACCTCTAGGGGGTGGTTTTGCTCTGCCCTGTAGGCTTGGTGTGTGTCAGAATCAATTGGATGGCAGTGGTTTTTTAATGGCTAATGAATCAGAATTGATGGCAGTGGGTCTGGTTTTGGTTTCAGTGGCTAATGACAAGAGCCCTGATGGCCCCGTGGTTAAGTGCTCAGTTGCCAACTGAGTGGGTGAAGGTTTGACGCCACAAGCTGCCCCATGGGAGAAAGATGGCAGTCTGCTTCTGTAAAGATGTCGGTGTTGCAATGTTACAGGGCAGTCCTGCTCTGTCCTGTGTGGTCACTGTGTGTAGGAAGTAACTTGACATGACAGGCTTGGAATGGCCAGTGATGTAGAGTATCTTTTCATGCTGTTGTTGGTCATTTTATGTCTTCTTTGGTGAAATGTCTTTTCAGGTTCATTGCCCATTTTTTGATTGAGTTGTTTGTCTTTTTGTTATTAAGTTGTTTACCTTCTTGATATATATCTTAAATAGTAAATGCTTACCTGATATACAGGTACCAAGACTTTCTCTCAATCTGCAAATTGTCTCCATTTTTTTGCTAGAGTCTTTGATGAGCAAAAGTTTTTTTATGAAATCCTGTTTATCTATTTTGTCTTTTGTGGCTCGAGCTTGTCATACCCTAAGAGCCCATTGTTAAAAGCTAGATCCAGTAGCCACACCCGTGTTTTCTTATAAGAATTTATGATTTTAGTTCTCACATTCAGCTCTTTGGTCCATTTTGAGTTAATTTTTGTATGTGGTGTGAAGTATGGATCTTGCTTAAATGTTTTGCATGTGGAAATCCGGTTTTCTTTCCCAGCACCATTTATGGGTCTTATGTGCTGAGGCCCGTCACCCACAGAAGCCTCTGTAAGCAAAGCCACACGCCTCTGTGATGGCAAGCGGACACATCTCACCCTTGGCATATTTTTGGCTGTACTCTCCCTGATAATATTTTGCATCCTAATCAAACCTTCCTCAAAATTACCCTCTCATCTCCCGGCACAAGGATTAAGGAAGATGCATTCTAAGTAGGGCTTTACAGCCCTCTCAGCTTAATGAATTCCATGCCCAGCCCAGGAATGCTGAGGCCGGGCCAGCCCCGCTGGCTTCCCCCAACTGCACATCCCCCTCCACATGTGAAATACAAGATTGCAGGAAGGCCCTGGGAAGCTCCCCAGGGATGACCCCCTACACAGCCCTTAGATACAGACATCCCACTCCCCGCATCAGGAAAATGGATAGGCTCCCAAGTTTATTATAACTGGTATGGCAAATGAGTAAATACTAAAGAAATATCCTTCTTAGAACAGCTTAAGAAAGGCATAGGGTGGGGGACGGTAGGTGTTTACTGTCCCCACAGGAAGAGATAAAATAAAGAGCAAAGAAGGAACAAATAGAGACAGCCAGCTTATAACCTTTAGATGAGTTTACCCCTCCTCCTGCACCTTTTGACCTTGAGGTATAGATAGAGCTGACTGAACTCAAGGCATAACTTTGTTTTCACTGTTGATTATAACCACAATATACTTGCCTTGGGCCATTACCTAAAAAGCCCTAATGATTAACATGAAAAAAGACTACAAGGTATTAGCCAACACCTTATGTGGTCAAAGAGAAATCACGTCACTCACTGATTATGTAAAAAATAAAGAAAGACAGGCCTTAACAGGCTGCTGCTGACCTCCAGATTCCTGGTTGTCTGCGTCTCACATTTCTTCACTGACGTCACCCATCCCTTCGTGATCCCAGACCCTGCCGAGGCTGGCCCCCAACTCTTATGGAATGTGCATGTGGCACTTTTTCTCTTTAAGTTCACTTAATATCCAGACTTAGGATGATAACAATATGAAAAAGGAGACTCTGCAGTGATTTCCGGTGGTACCTCAAGCATCTCTGGTACTCCTTCACTGTCACTGATTGAACTGTGTCCCCCCAAAAATGTGTGTAGCCATTTGGCTGGGCCATCATTCCTAATATTTTGTGATTTTCCTATGCTATATGTCCTAATTTCTGCCTGTGCCTAATATATAGGATGATTGTGTTAAAATAGGATTAGGGTGGGACTCCCACACCCTTGCTGAGGGAATGTCCCTGGAGTATGGCTCACACCACTCTATCATCCTTTCTTCCTACGGGGGTAAAGAGAGAGAGAAGTGAGCAGAGAACTGGGAACCTCACCTCATCAAGAAAGCAGCACTGCGAGAAGAGCATGTCCTTCAGGCCTGAGGTTCCTGCACCAAGATGTTCCTTGAACAAAGACTGATGCAACACAAGGATCTTCCTCCAGAGCCAACAGAGGAAAAGACTTCCCTGGGAGCGGGCATCCTAAATTTGGACTTGTAGTCTACTGGACTATGTGAGAATAAGCCTTTCTTTTTAAAGCCATCCATTTTGTGGTACTTCTGTTAGAGCAACACTAGATGACTACACCACCCACTTTGAGTTTCCTGTGCACTGTTGAAGGGCAGCATGGAGTTTTTACTTTGTGTTTTGTTTATAGTCTTTGGTTGACTTAGGCCGTGTCATGGATTGAATTGTGTTCCCCCAAAATGTGTGTGGTGGTTTGGCTAGGCTATGATTCCGGGTATTGTGTGGTGTTCCTCCGTGTTGTAAATTCTGCCTCTATGAGGCTAATGAGGGCGTAAGGGCAGCATTTGTGCCAGTGAGGCTGGACTCAGTGTGTAAGATTGTTTTGTGCCTTGAGGGTAGTCTCTTGGGATATAAAGAAGCTAGCAGAGACATTTGGGGACCTCATACCATCAAGAAGCTCTACCGTGAGCTGAGTATGTTTTTTGGAAAGGACTCAGTGTCCTTTCATCTCAGAAGCTTCCAGTGCAGGGGGAGATTGATGACAAAGACCTTCCTCCAAAGCCAGCAGCGAGAGCCTTCCCCTGGAGCTGACACCCTGAATTTGGACTTTTAGCTTACTGGACTGTGACAGATGAAATTTCTCTTTCTAAAGCCACCTACTTGTGGTATTTCTGTTAAAGCAGCACTAGCTGACTAAGACAGGCCAAGTCTCATTTCTCATCTGGATTGAAAGTCCTTGAATGCTTTCTTCTTTTTTTCTGAAGGCTGTATACACCCGGAGTGCACTCTCTGTATCAAGTGTGCTCAGTGATGAAAAGCACACTAGCACAATGCTGTGTCAGGCACGTGGAGGAAGCCTAGCACTGCCATTCGCTGGTTGGAGTGGTTTCTTCCAAGTTGCCAAGCCTCTCTGATCCTCAGTATCACTGTCTGTAAATTGAATACTACTCACCTTCGAATGCTTGTTAAGATTAGAAATCACACAAGCAGAATGCTTGTCATAGGGTGCGATGCATGCTGTTGACTCACATGGTAGTCAGCATGTTTGTGCAGATGTGGCACCGCTGTGAAGTGCAGAGCTGAGAGTGTTATCCCAGTTCGGCTGGTTAAACGAGCATCAGAGGGACTCAACTATTGACCAAAGTCACAGAAAGAGTGAGTGACAAATGCATAACCAAATTCATAAATACCTGTCTCTGGACTTGGACCAGCCAGCCACTGCCATTGACCAATCCCTGGTGACTCTATAGGACAGAGTAGAACTGCCCTATAGAGTTTTCAAGGAGCACCTGGTGGATTTGAACTGCCAATCTTTCAGTTAGCAGACATAGCACTTAACTGCTACGCTAGCAGGGTTTCCCTCCAGTAAACATGCCAAAATCTAATTTCTGCTTCTGTCTTTATGGGTGAATTCTGGCTTGTAACAGAAGGAAGACACATAAAGCAGCACATTTCAGGAGGATTTACTAAATTTATGATTCCAGACATGGAGCTCGAGGCCTCATGCCTGGAGGCCTGCCTCTCCAGCCATGATGAAACTCAGAATGAACATATGGATGGGTCCACTTTTGACAGGTGTTTTGCTGAGTTTATTTGTGGATGGACTGACAATGCACAGTTGGCAGTTTCTAGGTAGAACGAGGGACATGATTTAAGGATCCACCCAGAGCCTGTCTCACTTTCATTCTGCCTCTTACACGTGCATACACAAACACACACACAGTGTCATTTTGTCTTACTGTGTGTTCTGGAGAAGTTATGCACACTTCTGTGTATTCTGTCTCTTAATTGCCTAGTTCTGCTTTAATGGAAGAACCGTGAGTGGTTTAACAAACAGAAATGTATTGTCTCATAATTTAGATGATTGGAAGTCCAAATTCAGGTTACTGGCTCTAGGTGAAGGCTTCCTATGTCAGCTCTTTGTCTCTTTTGCGCTTCTGCTCCTGTGTGATCTTCATGTGGCTTGGCATTTCTCGTCCCCAGTTTCTGGTCTACTCTTTTTATATCTCAAAAGAGACCATCTCAAGGCACACCCTATACTAATATCACCTCATTAACACAACAAAGAAAACCCATTCCCAAATGGGATTCTTGTCACAGGTATAATCCAAAAAGCACAAATCCACTGCCCTCAAGTTGATTCCAACTCATAGCAACCCTATAGAACAGAGTAGAACCACTCCATAGAGTTTCCAAGGAGGGCGTGGTGGATTCGAATCAGCATTCTGGTTAGCAGACATAAGACTTAACCACTGTGACACCGGGTTTCCTGACAAATTTTCTGATATACAGGTACGAGTCAAGGAAATGACAACTGGAAGTGCTGGGGATCGAACCCAGGGCCGCGCCCACGCTAAGTACACATGCTACCACTGAGTTAGGATTTGCAACACATACCTTTCAGGAGGATACAGTTCAATCCACAATAGTCCCCAAAGCAGAAATGGTCTTTTCTGGATGTTTTCCCCATGTCTTACTGACTTATCAAATGTGCCTGGTTACTTACCTGGAAAAATCTGGAAGACCTAAGTTCTGCCTCAAAGCTAAAGCCAACTATAGGTAAAACTAGTGAAACTTGTGTAAGAGAGGTGTCCTTTTTTGTGCTAGAAGAACACAGCAGAGAAAGTAGGTTTTTGAAAGGATCTCTGGAACGATACAGCTATATACCACAGCCTGTTGATATGAAGTCCCTTCTCACTCTAAGTTCACAATATTGTGTTTCCTTTTAGCCAAATAGAATTGTATCCCCCCAGATTAGGTGTTGTAAATCCTACAGGGTCACCGTGAGTCAAAATTGACTTGACGGCAACAGGTCTGATTGAGGTTTTTGGCAGACCTATGATGAAGGAGCCCTGGTGTGCTTGGCTGCTAATGCTAACTGAAAGGTCAGCAGTTTGAACCTACTAGCTGCTCTGTGGGAGAAAGATATGGACGTCTGTTTCCCTAAAGGTTTACAGCCTTGGAAATCCTATGGAGCAGTTCTACCGTGTTCTACAGGGCTGCTAAGAGTTGGACTCTACTTACGGCAACAGGCTTTGTTTTTTTAATACTTGTAATAGTCCTATTTGGGAGTAGATTTTCTTTGTTATGTTAATGAGGCAATATTGATTAGTGTGTTTTAAAATAACCTCTTTTGAGATATAAAAGGAGCAGATTAAACAAAGAAGAAAAGAAACAGAGATGGGGGAAAAAAGAGGCTAAGCCATGTGAAGATCACCCGGGAGCAGCAGCTCAAAAGAGACAAAGACCTTTCTTCAGAGCTGACAGAGAGGGAAAGCCTTCCCTAGAGGCTGTGCCCTGAATTTGATCTTCTGGCCTCCAGAACTGTAAGGAAAAGAAATTCTCTTTGTTAAAATCACTGATTTGTGGTATTTCTGATATAGCAGCACTAACTAAGACAGCAAGGATAACCATAAAAAAAACACTGCCATCAGATAGAGTCCTACTCGTAGCGACTCTATAGGTCAGAGTAGAACTGCCCTATAGAGTTTCCAAGGAGCCTGCTGGATTTGAATGGCTGATCTTTTAGTTAGCAGACAGAGCAATTAACCACTGTGTGACCAGGGTGTTCAGGAATCCCCATAAACAAGTTAAATCAATATGAATTTTCCCAGGAAAGAATGAAATACTGAGGCCATCGGAAACATTCCCCTACCTTAAAAGAAACAATGGTGCTTCTCCCTCCGGTCTTTTCCAAAATTCTGTTCCTTCATTAAGGAGCCCTGGTAGCACAGTGGTTAAAGTGCTCAGCTGTAGCCAGAAGTTTGGCCATTTAAACCCACTGGCCTCTCTGTGGGAGAAAGATGTGACAGAATGCTTCTGGAAGATTCACAGCGTGGAAATCCAGCGGTGCAGTTCTACTCCTTCCTATGGGATTGCTATGAGTTGAGATTGACTCGATGGCCATAGGTTTTCTGGTTTGGCTTCTGTCATGGATTGAACTCTGTACCCCTAAAATATGTCGCATCAGACTTGACGGCACGTGGCTTGGCAAAATATGTGTAGTAATTTGGCTGGGCTGGCATTCCCTGTATTCTGGGATTACTGTGCATTTGTGATTTTCTTATGCGGTAAACCCTTATCGCTGACTGTGATTAATAGAGTGGATTATGTTAGAGAGGTTTAGGGTTGGACCGCCAGTCCTTTTCCAAGGTCACCTCCGTGCTCCACTAGAGTTTCCCTGGAGTGTGGCTTGTACCACCTTTTATCCTACAAGGGATAAAAGGAAAGGGAAGCAAGCAGAGAGCTGGGAACCTCACACCATGAAGAAAGCAGCACTGGGAGTAGGGTGTGTCCTTCAGACCTGAGGTTCCTGTGCCAAGATGCTCCTTGTCCAGTGACCTATGCAACACAAGGACTTTCTTTCAGAGCTGACCAGGGGGGAAGGCTTCCCCTGGAATGGACATCTTGAATTTGGACTTAGAGCCTACCAGACTGTGTAGGAATAAACCTTCCTTTGTTAAAGCCGTCCTCTTGTGGCATTTCTGTTACAGCAGCACTAGCTGACTAAAACAGCTTCCTTCATGGGAGTCCTCAGGTGGCATAGAAGAAGGTAGGTGCTCATCTACTAACTGAAGCACTGACGGTTTAAACCCACCCAGAGGTTCCTCGGAAGAAAGGTGTGACGAGGGGTCACAGCTTAGGAAACCCTGTGGAGCACAGCTCTGCTCTGTAGCACAAGGAGTCCCCATGAGTAGGATTGAGTTGATGACAGCTGTTTCTTTATTCATTTACTTTAATTCCTTCATAAAATACAGCGCCTGTTAACTAGTTATTTATTTTTTTTGGTATCTGGCAACTTTTGCAGTACTTCATAACAGTAACAGTTGCTGTTGAGTCGTTTCTGACTCATGACAGCCACAAGCTTGTCAGAAAAGACCTGTGCTCGGTAGGGACTTTAATGGCTGATTTTTTTGAGTTTGATCACCAGGTCTTTCTTCTGAGGCTCTTCTGGGTGAACTTGAAATGACAACCTTTTAGTTAGCCGCCAAGTGCATGAACTGTACCACTCATGGACATAGACAGCACAGACCTTCAATGATGAATACAGCTGTATTAGTGAGGCTCTACCATGTAGTTTAATTTTATTTGGTGGTAGGAGGGCTGCTAAAGAGATTTAACTCAGAATTCCATTGCTTCATTGAGTTTTCACTTTAGATGGGAGCACAGTGATTTTGAAAAAAGCTTGGCCCCTGTTTCTTCAAATATTTTTTCTCCCTGTTTTCTTCATCCTCTCCTTCTGGGGCTACAATTGTACACTGTTACATCTTTGGGTAATGTCCCACAGGTCCCTGAACCTCTCTTAATTTTTTGAATCTTTCTGTTTCTGCTCTTCAGCTTGGATGATTTCTAATTCTCTGTTTTTAAGTTCACTGACACTCCACTGGGATACTTGAAGTTGGCCTCACACGTGTGTGGTTCAAGAGTCAGCCAGAGATTTGGCAAAATTTATATGTATAATTTTGGATTCCTCCTTCTGACTCTTTCCTTTTCATAATTTCCTGCTTTATTTTCCAGTGACTGTGTTTCCTTCAAACTCTGTCCTCTGGTTCTTCAAGCCAGTGAGACTATGTGTTTTCTTTCTGACTTTTAGCTGCTCTACGTGATGGAAACCCTGGTGGTATAGTGTTTAAGTGCTACATCTGCTAACTAAAAGGCTGGCAGTTCATATCCACCAAGTGCTCCTTGGAAACTCGATGAGGAAGTTCTACTCTGAGCTGTAGGGTCCCTATGAATCAGAATTGACCATGATGGGTGGTATTTTCCTTTTTTTTTTTTTTTAATGTGATGGCTACGGCACTTGGCTTCTTGGCAATGTTATGTATCATTTTGGCTAGGCCATGATGCCCTGTGGTTTAGCAGATATTATGCAATCATCCTCCACTTTGTGCTCTTAAGTGAGCAGCCAATCAGCTGGGTGGGGTGTGTCCTTGGAAGGGTGGCTGCATCCAGTGCAGAGTTGACTTCCTCTGGATGGTGCATCTGACTCACCATCCTCTGACCTCCTCCAGTTCTTGGGACGTGAGCCAGCAGCCTGCTGCCTGCCTGACCTGCAGATTCTGGGTTTGTCAGCCCCTGAAGCTGAATGAGTCAGGAGAAGCCTGTTACCTAACCTGAAAATCTAGTACTTACCAGTCCCCAAAGTTGTGTAAGCCATTTCCTAGAAATGAATCTGTCTCTGTATTTATATATATGCTTCCCTGGTTTTGCTCTTCGTGTGAGAACCCAGTCTGAGATACCTGCATAGGGCTATTTGAGGCTGCCCTAGGAGCCATAAAAGTAGGAACCTCATCCAGTGACTTTCCCTTCTGACAAATATCCACTCCCTTCCAGTAAATGCCTGCTTTGGTCTCTCTCCAAAGTCTCTGGATAGCTGGTTTACATCTTGTCCGGAGTGTATAGTTGTTTCCTGCAGCAGGTTGATCCAGTAGGAGCTGGTTGTCCCTGCTGGAAGTAGAAGCTAGATAACTGTGTTAAAGCCCAAGAGCAAACCCAAAACCTGTTGCGGTTGGGTTAATGTCACTCATAGTAACCCTATAAAATAGTAGATCTGCCCATGGGGTCTCCAAGGAACAGCTGGTGGATTGAAACTTCTCACCTTGTGGTTAGCCTTGTGAGCTCTTAACCACCGCACCTCTGGGGATCCAGAAAGGAGAAAAACAAAACTAAACTAAACAACAATAACAAAACAACCCAAAGGAATGAATATTACTGTCAAAGAAAGACAGAGAGAAAGGCATTTAGAAAATAAAGGAAGTTAATTGTGTCATTGATTGAATTGTGTTCCCCCCCAAAATATGTCTATCAACTTGGCTAGCTATGATTTCCAGTGTGGTCTGATTGTCCACCGTTTGGTCCTCTGATGTGATTTTCCTATGTTAATGGATGGTATTAGGGGCAATTATGTCAATGAGACAGGACTCTACAAGATTAGATTGTATCCTGAGTCAGTCTCTTTTGAGATAGAGAAGAGAGAAGTAAGCAGAGTGATGGGGGACCTCATATAGCCGAGAAAGTAGAGGCAGGAGTATGTGTCCTTTGGACCCAAGGACCCTGTGCTCCCTGACTCGGGAAGATTGATGACAAGGACCTTCCCCCCAGAGCCAACAGAGAGTGAAAGCCTTACCCTGGATTCAGACTTGACTGTACCCCAAACGAAACCAAATCTGGTGCCATCGAGTCCGTTCTGACTCATGGTGACATTATAGGACAGAGGACAGCTGCCCCATAGAGTTCTGAGGAGCACCTAGTGGATTTGAACTGCTGACCTTGTGGTTACCAGATGTAGCCCTTAGTCGCTACACCACCAGGCTTTCCTCTTAGACTGTGAGAGAATAGAATTCTCCTTGTTCAAGTCATTCACCTGTGGTATTTCTGTTACAGCAGTACTAGAGAACTAAGACAACTTGTAAAGAATGTCACAAGAGAATCCAAACTTTAGAAAGACACGTTCATCAAACAAAAAATGCAACAGATGTTTAAAAGGAGGAAAAAAATGACCAAATCACTGAGCTTGCTGTCAGTTCGCTTTGGGCAGAAAACGGTAATCTTCTCTGATTTTAGTACTTACAGAGGTTGAGATGTACCTTCAGATACCAGCCCTCCCACAGGTAAGGACCAGGGTGTTTCAAACAGGGAGTCAGTAACCTACAGTAAAGCTTCAGCGTTTCACATTTGGTGACTCGAGTGAGATAAGCAGTCCGTGGACGATACAGCGAGTTAACACCCTTTCTGCCAACTGAAAGGCTGGAGATTCGAGTCCACACAGAGCAGTCTTCAAATTGACGCGGAACCAAGAGCAAGTCCGTTCCACCTGCCCCTGCAGCCCAGGTGAGAGACAGCGGAAGGTTCAAGCAATGCTTTATTAACAGACAAGCATGTGAATCTGGGGAAGAGTGAGAATAGTTTCTCCAAGACTGTCCCATGCGGGTTACAATTCCAGTGGCTTTTATAGCCATATTACAAAGGCATTTGCATCTGGAAAATGTCAAACCCTGTCAACAGGATAGAAAAAGGAGTCACAAGATTTTTTTTTATATCTTGTCATACAGTGTCATTACCTCTCTGAGGTTTGAATAATTGATTTACTGCCCAGGAGGGAGAGGAAGGCTAGGCTGCTGATCCAGTTTAGCAATTAGCAATCTAGGTGACCTTGATCAAGTCCCACCTACTAATAGGAAGAAAAGCCTGGTGATCTACTTCTGCAAAAATCAGCCATTGACAACTCAGTGGAGCTTGGCTCTTCTCTGACAGACATAGGGCTGCCATGAACAGGAGTCAGCTTGCTGGCAGCCAAAAGCCAAGTGCCGTCGAATCCGCTGGTTACAATTATACAAGGTCACCTTGACTAATGTCCTTTTGTTTGTTGTATCTCAGGGTGCAAAGTATATCCCCCTGTCACTGTGGGGTGGGATGTGCATCACTCCCAGTGACTTGGCAGAGTGCTGGTTTTGCTTTCACAGTGGCTCCCTGTGGTCGCACACACATACACAAACATACACACCCTGCCCCAGCATGAGTATTTGGCCTTATAAGTTGTTTCGTGATTTTCTGATTTGGGGTAACTCATTTGCTGTTCTGTTTTACTGAACCAGTTTTATTTAGGTAGTGTCTAAGAGGTTTCAACTCATGCAAAGATGACCTTGTTAGAGACGGATAAAACCAGAACCTTCAGATTTGAGAGTTACCTTAATCCTTTACAGTCTGTCATGGATTGAATTGTGTTCCCCCAAAAATCTGTGCAGCAGTTTGGCTGGCCTTGGGTCTTGGTATTGTGAGATGTTCTTCTATGTTGGAATTCCTGCCTCTATGATGTTAATAAGTGGGTGGGCGGCAGTTGTGTTGGTGGGACAGGATCCATGTCTAAGTTTGTTTGTGCCTTGAGGTGGTCTCTTGAGATATAAAGGAGGGGACCTAGCAGAGACGTTTGAGGACCTCATGCCATGTCTCCTTCCTACCTGAGGTTCCTGTGCCCAAATGTTCCCTGATCAAAGATTGATGCAACACAAGGACCTTCTTCCAGAGTCCACAGCGGGAAAGCCTTCTCCTGGAGTGGTCACTCTGAATTTGGACTTGTAGCCTGCTGGTCTGTGTAAGAATAAGCTTTCCTTTATTAAAGCCATGCATTCGTAGTATTTCTGTTAGAGCAGCTCTAGCTGACTAGAATACAGTTGTAATTTACTTCTGTGTATCAGAATTATTTTGTTGCCTTTATCAACTCATCCACTGAGCTGAGGAATAAGAACCATCTGCTTTACTTTTGTGAGGTTTTGCCTGTGCTACCTATAACTGTTAGGGTTGTCTGAGACCCTCTTACCGCCTGCAAGGCTGATATTCCGTAAGTCATAGAATAGGTTCCAGCCTAGTTTTCTGGGAGTGGTGTGCTGGAACTGGGTGAGAGCTGAGTGTTAAATTTGCAAGAATCTCAGGAGCTGCTTGTTAAACATGGCTGTGATTAGAAATTGCATAACTTACAATTAAATAAATTATATTGAAATAATGATAATAGATACTAAAAACTCATCATTGCCTTATGAAAATAATATGTACCTTCTATGATTTGGGATACACTAGATGCTAATAATCCCACTGCTGACGGGTCAGGTCCAACTGAGCTACCCAGACGGTAATGGGTTTAGGTTTTCATATGTTTGTTCGCCAACCTGCCCCACCAGATATTTTTGTAAGTGCTACAAAAAAGAAAAAAAGGGAGGGGGCACAGTGGTGCTCACAAAAATACCTGGGGGTAGGGTGGGCTGTGGTGGAGAGGAAAGGTGGGTTTGGTAAGCAAACTTGGAAGGCCTGTGTTATTTGCGTAAAAGTAGGGTATTCTACAACATGCCAGCCAAGTGCTGTGGAGTCGGATCTGACTCATGGCGACCCTAGGGGCCAGGGTAGAACTGACTCCCAGAGTATTCAAGGAGCACCTGGTGGATTTGAACTGCCGACCTTGTGGTTAGCAGTGGTAGCACTTAACCCACTACACCACCAGGGTTTCCCATTATACAGCATACTACTTTTATATATGCTTTTGAGGTCATTCATGGTGACCCTGTGGGCCAGGGTACCGTGAGTCTGATCCGATTCGATGGCACTTGGCTTGGCTTGGCTTGAGGTTATTTACATCGGTTGTATTTTTATGGTGGAAATACTGTTATCATGCTGTGGTATGTCTCTCCCTAACTCCGTGTACAGTGATGTCACATTGAGCTGGGCCATGAAGGGAGTATTTGTGCAATAACCCACTGCTGTGAGTTTGATTCCAACTCAGAGAGACTCTATTAGGACCGAGTAGAACTGCCCCATAGGGTTTCCAAGGCCGTAACTTTGAAGGAAGACGTCTGCCACCTCTTACTCCCACAGAGCAGCTGGTGGGTTCGTTCCTGGTGGGTTCAAACTGCCAACCTTTTGGTTAGCAACGAGTGCTTTAACCACTGCACCACCAACACTTTCAAATCAGCCAGTGCTACAGAGCAGGACCTTTTGTTTTTCTCTTAGGGAGCCGTTTGTTGAACACTTACCAGCACGGTACTGTTTGCAGGCATTTTCCTCTGACCTGTAAAGCATAGTCCTTGATCCTTAATAGTGGCTTGTCATATTTAATTGAATCATATTTGCGTCTTGGTTATTGTTGCAAATTTGATTTACACAGTTCAATCTTGTGAGAAGGAAGATAGATTTTTATTGATCCTAGAGGAGTAGCTACATGATCTCAAAAAGTAAGGGAACTGGGTGACAGCACTTTAAATACCATTTAACCATTGTTTTGTGTGGTTTGTAGAGAATGTCTATACCCACTGCTGTCGAGTCGGGTCCAACTCCTAGCGACCCTAGAGATCAGAATAGGACTGCCCCCTAGGGTTTCCGAGGAGTGCCTGGAGGATTTGAGCTGCTAACCTTTTGGTTAGCAGATATAGTGTCGTGTCCAGCACCCCAGTGACCAACCCTGGGACAAACTCATATCTGAGGGAGACAGGAAAGGGGATGAGAAAAAACTCACATCACACAAGATAAAGTTGAGGCCAGGTGGGACCAAGGTCTCTGATGGAGAACAATGGCCACTGCTCCTCAGTAGGAAACTTTATTTATAGGGTTACAACCAGGAGGATGTTGGCAGAGCAATCTATTTTGCCCAAAATGGTTACAGTGGCATGGGGGCATCTCACGATTGGGTAATCCGTACGCGGAAGCATCGTCAAGGCACAAGGAAGGAGAAACACGTAAAGGTCAGGCTTTTTCAGAGGATCTACCATACTTGAGAAAAGTCTAAATATTTGTGCAGAAGTCTCAGTAAGGTGGGAGGTAAGAAGAAGGAGAGACAAAGGTCAGGCCTTCCTGGAGGTTCTGCCATACCCGAGAAGAGCCTAGTGAGATAGGAGATAAGAGAATGGAGAAAGAGACACAGGTCAGGCTTTCCGGGAGGTTCTGTCCGTAGGACAGTAGGTGGGCAGTACATTCCAAGCAGACCGCAACAATGGAGCACTTAACCCACTGCGCCACCAGGGTTTCCGGTATATTCTACAGAACCATTGTTTTTAAGTTTCTCTGATAATTTCCTAGTTTAAAGCAGATGCTAAGAATTAAAATTTTTCCCCTGAACTTTGAGGAGGGGTATACTCTGCCCTCCAGGTTCATTGTGAGTGGGCATTGACTCAAAAGCAACAGGGTTGTTTTGTTCTAATAATCTCCCATTTAAAGAATGTTTCATTCCAGGTTATACAAGTACATGCTGTTAAATTTATGGTTTGAGATAGAAAAGAAAGAAAAGATTCCCCTCCCCCCACATTTTAATGTTCTTAAACTGATGTTATCTTAATTAAATTCTTATTAAAAACAGAACACTAACTGGAATTAATTCAGTTCATTTAGTCGTAGGAAATCGATGTTTATTGTGCTGATCTTGGATTAAGCAGTCTCCTTTCACAGAGCCATCTGTGTCTGTGCTATGAGTCTTGGGAACCCTACGTCCTGGATAGAGATGGACAAGTGGCAGTGGCAATGAGGTTGGCTTCTGAAGGCCGGCATTCAGAGAGTCTTCACTGTCATATGAATAGTTAAGAGTGCCTGGTATGGTTCTTATTGAGTCGCTTTTTGAGGTTTCTTCCAAGAGTCTGTTTTACGTCTGAGCTGATAGCAGAGCCCTTTAGGCCAGTAGAATGTACAGGCAGCCCCGATCTGTTGCCGGCAAGGCTGAAGGGCTCTGGCTACCTGATTAGAGCTAATGGTATCAGAAAGGAGGAGAGTGTCGGATCAGTTTATTAGGATTTAGCCAGTGGTTTCCCTGGATGGTGAGGGCTTTGAACCTGGGGCCTTTCCTTCATCCTGTAAAATGGTGTTTTACTGGTCAGCATTTGACCAGAGTATTTTAAGCCTGGAAAGGAACTCTATTTTTTCTTTTTCTTTGTAAGGCATGGTTTCTGTGACAGCTCTTTTGTGAGTCTTCAGGATATAAACTTGATACACGGGTCATGAAGAGGTTGTGGCTTGGGTGACTGATTTTATATTTACAGAACAAAGAGAAAGCTTGCAGGCTGTATTGTGTTTGTTAAAAGTTGTCCTTAGCAGATCAGAAGGCCAGGGAGACCTACTTGGGGCTCTGAAGTTAATGACTCAAGTTAATGAACATTAAGATGTGAAGCAGAAAAACACCAGTAAACCGGACTTCCTTATATGTAACTCCTGGAGCGGAGCTTGGTGGAGAGGCTAAAACAGGCACTCCTCACCTTTGTTTTGCCCTGAAGCCATGCCCCCTTGTTCCTCCCTGCCCCCTGTCACTCTGAAAGAGTGACAGGAATGTATGTTTATGTGTGTGCACATGTGAGTGTGAGTGTGTGTGCATGTGTGTTCGTAGACATATTTTTTGAGGTGGTGTGGGGAGGATCAGGTTGCTTTTCTAGATGCAGGTTTTAGTCAGCCTCTAGGGCTCAAGGAAAGCGTGATTGCCATTAGCTAAAATATCAGTTGTAAACAGCCAGGGGGCAGGGAGGAACAAGGGGGCATGGCTTCAGGGCAAAACAAAGGTGAGGAGTGCCTGTTTTGCCTCTCCACCAAGCTCCGCTCCAGGAGTTACATATAAGGAAGTCCGGTTTACTGGTGTTTTTCTGCTTCACATCTTAATGTTCATTAACTTGAGTCAACCAGTTGCTGATGAGTCAGTGCCAACTCATGACAACCCCATGTGTGTCAGCGGAGAGCTGTGCTCCATATGGTTTTTAATGGTTGATTTTTCCAGAAGAAGATCACCAGGCCTTTCTTCCAAGGTGCCTCTGGGTGGACTCCAACCTGTAACCTTTGCATTACTGTCTGGATGCATGAATCATCTGTACTGCTCAGGGACTCCTGATTTACTTTAGGGTTGTTCTAATTGTTAATGCTTAAAATTCATTTTTAACAGGATATATTAATAATTCTAAAACCTTTAAAATATAGATTGGCCTCAATTTGCAAAGATCTAGATTGACAGCACAATTGAATAATCATTCACTTTTTAAAATAAGACTATCACCGAATTCTTTTAATTTACACTTTTCGTTTGATAACTTATTTATGAGCTAAAATAGCATACTGTATGTGGATCAAGAGGCAGTTGTGCGAACAGAACAAGGGGTTAAAAGTCAAGAACGGTGTGCATCAGGTTGCATCCTTTTATCTTATCTTTTCAATCTTTATGCCGAGCAAATAATCCAAGAAGCTGGACTATATGAAAAAGAATGAGGCATCAGGACTGGAGGAAGACTCATTAACAACCTGTGTTATGCAACCTGTGTTACGCGAAGGACACAACCCTGCTTGCTGGAAGTGAAGAGGATTTGAAACTCTTACTGATGAAGATCAAAGACACTACCTTCAGTATGAATTGCACCGCCACGTCAGGAAAACAAAGATCCTCACAATGGGACCAGTCAGCAACATGATGATAAGTGCTGAAAGGATTGAAGTTGTCAAGGACTTCATTTTACTGCATTTCACAATCAATACCCATGGAAGCAGTAGTTGAAAAATCAAAAGACTCATTGCATTGGGAAAATCTGTTGCAAAGGACTTCTTTAAAATGTTTTTTTTTAATTGTTAAAAAGTAAACATGTTACCTTTTAGACTAATGTACGCCTTACCTAAGCCATTGTTTTTTCAGTTGTACCATATGCATGTGAAACCTGGACAATGAATAAGGAAGACAGAAGAAGAATTGATGCCTTTGAATTGTGGTTGTTGGAGAAGAATGTTGAGAGTACAGTGCACTGCCAAAAGAACCAACAAATCTGTTCTGGAAGAAGTACAACCAAAGTGCTCCTTGGAAGCAAAGATGGCAAGACTGCGTCTTCCATACTTTGGACATGTTCTCAGGAGGGATCAGTCCCTGGAGAAGGACATCATGCTTCGTAGAGTGGAGGGTCAGTGAAAAAGAGGAAGACCGTCGATGAGATGGACTGACACAGTGGCTGCAACAGTGGCCTTAAGCATAAAAACGACAGTGGACATGGCACAAGAGCAGGCAGTGTTTTGTTCTGTTGTGCATAGGGTTGCTATGAGTCAGAACCGACTCAATGGCAGCTAACAACAACAGCAACAACAATATCATTCTAGAAAGTTTGTAAAGTAGAATAGGAAATAAAGTACCTATTTTCTTCCTCTTTAAAGTAACTGATAATTTTCGATAAATTCTAGAATTTTATCATGTGTTACTTTTAAAATTCAGTCATACTGCACCATCTTTTTAGTACTCTAAAAATATGTATAGCACAACATTTGCCAGTTCAACAATTTTTAGGTTTGCTATTGGGTTATATCAATTACATTAATCGTTTTGTTCATCCCCCCCAAAAAACATGTGACCATCAGGTGGATTCCAACTCATAAGGACTCTGTAATTTCCCATCACTGTCAACAGAAACTGGTAGTTTGGTTTCTATACATTTGCCTATTCTTGTTAATTCACGTAAGGGAGATTATGTAAGTGAGATTATGCAGTACTTGTCCTTCTGTGATTGACTGTTGGCACTCAGCATCATGTTTTCAGGTTCATCCATGCTGTAGTGTGTGCCAGGACTTCATGTCTCTTTATGGCCGTATAGTATTCCGTTGTGTGGGTGTACCCCATGTAGTTGGTGCCCCATCTGTTGATTGCCATTGGGTCAGGTCCAGCTTTGGGCCATCGTGAAGAGCACTGCCATGAGTGTTGGTGTACGAGTGACTGTTTGTGTCCCTGCTGTCACTTCTTTTGGATCTTTACCTGGGAGTGGAGTTGCTGGGTCACATGGTAATTCTACATTTAACTTTTTAAGAAGCTGACAAACTGTTTTCCACTGTGGGTAGTGTACGTGGTGTTTTGATTATGCCTCTTTCCCTCTCATCACTGACTCATGGAGACCCTGAGTGTTTTCTTCTTGTCACAGTCTTTGTAATTCCACTTTTGATGTGCATTTTAAATGCTGAATTCTTTAAATAAGTAGCTAAACCCTGGTGGCATGGTGGTTAATTTCTACGTCTGTTGTCGACAGCTCTTGGCTTGGCTAACCAAAAGGTTGGCAGTTCAAATCCGCCAGGCGCACCTTGGAAACTCTGTGGGGGCAGTTCTACTCTGACCTATGGGGTTGCTTTGAGTTGGAACAACTCAACAGCAGTGGTTTTCGTTTTGGTGTTAGTATCTTTCAGTCATGGTATGGTTTAAAAAAAAAACTGCGTGAAGGTGTTCATGACCACAGCCAGTGCCTTACTGTGAGACAGACTCGTGGAGAGGTGGCAATGAAGTCAGTGATGACCTGTCAACACAGGCTGTGCTGTTCCCTGCAGGAAAGCCGTCAACTTCTGAGCGTCTCCACCAGGCATCTAGGTGAGTAGCAAGATGTACTGCCAAGGGAGTTGTTTAAGTTTGCGTAAAAATACTTAATCTGGGGACGATTGGCTTTTCTTATCCAGTGGAGAGAATTCAGGTCACTGTTGTTCACTAGCACTCCTGGGCGCTTCCTGGAACCTGGGAGCAAAGTCAGGAGTAAAGCTGTGTGTGTGTTTGAGGTGCTAGAGGGGAAAAGGCGAGAATGAACAAACTTTCTCCTCTTTCATGCCAGAAGGAGACTCAGTAGCTTCCTCTCCAGTCTGCAAACGCCTGGCCAGAGTCCCCTCATTAACTCTGTTTGTGCTTATCGTTGCCACAAAGCCCACGTGGTATGTAAATTTTCTGCAGTACAGCGGCATTTTAACAGACGATAAACTTAAGCGTATTGATCTGCTGAGGAAGGACAGTGGGAAATCAGATGTGGTTCTTCAGATGAACTGCAAAAGGATAACTGTGTCTTTGAGCCTCTCAATCTTAGAAGCTACCAGGGTCGATGTTTTTAATATGTCTTATCACAGTTGGGTCAAAAGGCTGTGGTGATATGATTTGTGAATATTTTATCAGTGGTGTTTGTATTTTGCAATCCTGGTTGATAACACTGACTAAAAGGACCTTGAAAAAAATAGACTTTGTATCATTCTCAAACAGGATTTTAAAGATCAGTGATCCCCTCAGAATGCTTAAGCAGTCTTAGGTATTAGAATGAAGTAATTCTGCTCACATCTTCCTCTGCATGCTAGGGCCAGCCGCCCACTTTGTCCTTGTGTCCTTCTAATGCTTCAGGCCACCAGGCTGAGGGAGGTCCCGGTCTTGTGTCCTCCTCGAACTTACATCTCTAAATCAGACAGAGGATGCTGCCCCACTGCCCTACTGCTGTCAAGTTGATTCCAACTCATAGCAACCCTGTAGGGCAGAGTAGAACTGCCCCCTAGAGTTTCCAAGGAGCGCCTGGTGGATCCGAAGTGCAGCCATAGCACTTAACGACTACACCACCAGGGTTTCCGAGGAGGATGCTGGAAAGACCAAAACCAGTCAATGTCTCCTGAACTCACTGCCTGCCGTTTCCTGTTCTTGTTTTGTACTCTGGCCAAACCTTCACCTGTGGCTGAAGCGAAGCAGCAAGCTGATTGATGGTACTGGGAGTCCTTGGATGGAGCAAACAGTTGAGCACTCAGCTGGTAGCTACAAGGTCGCAGGTTTGAGTCCACCTAGGAGCACCTTGGAAGAAAGGCCTGGTGTTCTGCTGGAAAACTCTGTGGAGCAGAGCTGCCCTCTGACACAGTGGGGTCACCCAGAACTATAGTCACCTCTCCTGGTACTGGTATGGCATAATTCCTGGATTTCTTCTGGGGGTTCTTTTTGCAGCCACTTTATCCTGGAGAGCCCATAATTGAAGTTTAATTCATTTTTACATCAAACATTTATTGCCCTGCTGGGCTTCCTGCTTTATGGTAGGGGCTGTGTACACAAAGGTGAGCTCAAACGGAGAGGTCTCCACCTGTGTGGAGTGTTAGTCTAGCTGGCTGTAGACGTGAATGACGTAATCACACCCTGTGCATGATATCACAGCAGCAGTAGTTGTTACAAAGAAGTGGTCCACAGTGCAGCTAGGACAGCACAGAGGAGGGATTTCACTGGTCCGAGGGTCCTTCCTGAGGAAGGGATACTGAGCTGAGCTCTCGGGAGGCACACACATTTACCAGGTGGTGGGCACTGAAGTACTTGGACAGCAGAGAGTGGGGGAAAGGACAAAGAGATGCATTCCAGGTAGAGGGTGCCGCCTGTGCAAGGTGCAAGTTTTCTAGGACTGGAGTTGCTCACCAAATTAAAGGAGATGAAAGGAGGCCATGGAGTTTGGAGTGCAAAGAAGAAGTGGGAGGTGGAGGAAGAAGGGAGCAGATTTCGAGGAAAATGGAGAATTTTAGTTGGCATATAGTCAAGTTGGGTGTATGTGGTGGCCTGTTATTGTGATGCCAGAAGCTAGGCCACTGGTATTTCAAATAACAGAGGGTCAGATGGAGAGATTTTAACAGAACTTCCAGGGTAAGACTGGGAAGAAGAGCCTGGAGAACTACTTCTGAAAATTAGCCAAAGAAAAGTTATGGATCACAACAGAACATTGTCTAAGTTGCTTGCTGTGGACATATCAGGGATCGCTCACTGGAAGAACACATTGTGTTTGTGAAGTAGAGGCCAGCGAGGGCCAGCGAGGGCCAGGGAAGCCCTTGGTGAGGCAGATGGGTGCAGTAGCCTCAATGAGAAGTTTGTTTTTTTTTTTAAATTGTGCTTTAGGTGAATGTTTACAGAGCAAATTAGTTTCTCATTAAGCAGTCAGTGCACACTGTTTCGTGACATTGGGTGTCAGCCCCACAATGTGTCACCACTCTCCCCTTTTCCACCCTGGGTTCCCTGTTTCCATTTGTTCTGTTTTCCTGTCCCTTCCTGCCCTCTCAGCTTTGCTTTCAGGCTGGTGTGCACAGTGATGGATTCGAACTTTCCGGCAGTCATGAGGATGGACAGTCCTGGCAGTGTTTTGTTCTGTTGTATGTAAGGTCACCATGCTTTGGAGTTGAATAAATGACATCCATGCATCTGTTCGTCTGTCTGTCCATCTACCTACCTGGTCAAGATTAAGACATTTGTTTATAAGATACCCATGTGGGGAGAGGTGTCAGCTAAGCCGTAACATCCGTTCTTTTCATGTGGAGTGGAACATAATTTGGAAAGTAAAAACTGATTGGAGATGTCACGTGATTCCAGAGATTCAGCCTCTTGTGCCCCCAACAGTGAGAGTTTGGTGATCACTGACCTACTCCACCCCCACAGTTACCTTCTCAGCAACTCAGAATTTCTGGTTCCTGGCGACAAAACCAAACCCATTGCCATGAAGTTGGTTCTGACTCATGGCAACCCTAGAGGATAGAGTCGAGCTGCCCCATGTGGTTTCCAAGGAGCAGCTGATGGGTTTAAACTGCCAATCTTTTGGTGAGCAGCCATAGCTTTTAACCATGGTGCCGCCAGGAGTTCCTCGGGTTCTTTGGGGGCTCTACTCAGTGCCTCTTCTTGTGTCTTTTGGCCTCAACCAAGTGCCTCCTACCAAAAAGGAGGACCAAACCCAGTCCATTCAGTCACTGTGGGCCTCTGGGGAGGGAGCACTGTCGTGTCTGTGCTCCTGGTAGTCTAGGGTCAGATGCTCCATCCTAGCATGTTTGTCTCGGCCTCAGGGTGAGCACAGGCACATGGTGACTGGCATTTAAGAACTGATTAGGGTGGCCATGGATAAGTGTCTTCCCTCAAAGAGTTCTCCCTGTAGTTAAAGAAACAGATGGCTCATATGGCAGATACTGTAAGGCAGACAGTGTGGGATACAGTGGTGTTGGGAGTAGCAAAAATCCTTACTGAAAACAGCACTATCAAGACAGTAGAATAAATACAAGACTGTGATGGACACTCCTTTTTTTTATAGGGTCGCTGTGAGTCAGAATTGACTCAATGTCTGTGTTTTTTTTTTGGTTTCTATCTCAAATACATACAAACTTGAGTAATCCCCAAGAGAACTGAAAACATTATCTTCACCTGAAAGCTGGTGCATGAATATTCATACTAGCCTTATTCAAATAACCAAAAATTGGAAACAACTCACGTCCTTCAACTGATAAATGGATTAAGAAAATATCCATAAAATGGAATATTATTTGGCAATTAAAACGAACAAAGTACCCTGAAAACATGATGCTGAGTGAAGATGCCGGACACCACAGACTGTGCATTGTAAGATCCTGTTTATATGAAATGTCAGCGATAGATGAATGCACAGGGACAGAAGGTAGATTAGTGCTTGCCAGGGTATCGAGGGAGGAAGAAATTTGGACTAGCTGCTCATGGGTGCAGAGTTTCTCTTCGGGGTGATGGAAATGTTCCAGAATTAGTAGTGATGATGTATAGTACTAAAAACCACTGAACTGTATTCTTTAATATGGTGAATTATATGTCCTGTGAATTACTATAATGTAATATATTAGAGTGAGAAGACCTGGGACAGATCTCCTTGTTGAGTTGCTATCTTGATCCTCTTTCTCCAGAATCAGGAGAATCTGTGTTTCCTATGTCATCCTGTGAAGATGACATGTGACCAACCTGCCTGTAGAAAGACGCCTAATTTTTATGATGATGGTTATAACGGTAAGGTTTGGAAGCACTCGGTTATCACTGATGCATTTATAAGGCAGCTTTTGTATGTGATGCTGTTTCCTGGGTCCCTCCCAGAGGGTCTTGGAGTTGGAAGGAATCACCAGATGACAGCATGGGAAAGAACCATGGTGGCACAAGATTTAAGTGCTCTCGGCCGCTAACGTAAAGGTGAAAAGTTGGACCCTCCCAGCTGTTGTGTGGGAGAAAAGACCTGGCGATGTGCTCCTGTAGTGATTACAGCCTACAAAGCCCATGGGGCTGTTCTGCTCTGTCCTCTAGGGTCACTAGGAGTCAGAATCGACTCAGCGGTACCCAACAGTGAAAGAGTCATGGCAAGGAGGCAGAGAGATTCCCCTACTGCGTGACCTTGGGGTCTAGCCCGGTTCTGGGAGAACTGAGAACTGGTGTGGGGCTTCTTCCTACTTGCCTTTTCTTTTGGGTTTTCATTTCAGCATCATTCCCATCTGCAGGTCCTTCAAGTGACCAGGACTTTCCTGCTGCTCTTCCTGATGGTCCAGAAATGACCACATCATTTAAATCACACTAGGGTATGAGTGACTGTCTTCAACTGTGTTCATATCTTCAAAGAGGACCAGAAGAGTGGAGGGGAGACTTTTCAGGCCCTGTGGAAGGAAGGGGCATGGGGACTTTAGGAAGATGTTCTGAAACAGCAGTGCCTTTCGGTCGGGGCTGCAAGCTGGTTCTTCCCGGTTGAGTTGTGGCTGTGGAAGTGATGCTGGAACAGACTTGACTTTTCATTTATTTATTTACTTTTAGTGTACTTTAGAAGGGTTACAGAGCATGCTAGCTTCTTATTAAACATTTAAAACACATACTGTTTTGTGACATCAGTTGCCAACCCCATGATATGTCAGCTGTTCCCCGTCTCACCCTTAGGGTCCTTATTACCAGCTTCCCTGTCCCCAGCCTTCATGGTCTTACCCCTGGGCTGGTGTGCTGCTTTAGTCTCACTTTTGTTTTGTGGACCTGTCGAATTTTGGCTGAAGGGTGAACCTCAGGAGTGACTTTCACGCTGAGCTAAAAGAGCGTCCTGAGGTCATATCATTCAGGTTTCTCCAGTCTTTGTCAGACCAGTGAGGCTGATCTTTTTCTTTTTTTAATTACAATTTGGTTGCACATTTTTCTTCAGCTCTTTCCGGAACCTTCCCAGATGATACGTGTCTGAGCTGCCGTGGTGACAGCCGGGCACCCTCTGGTGGCACAGGACTCATGGCGGTGGAGATTGTGGTAGATGTTGTGGGCAGCAGTCCTTTGGACTCATCTTTCCCTTGTGTGTTTGGGTTCTGTCATTGTCCTTTGCTTCAGATGAAGTGTCAGTAGTGGAGTATCTTAGAAGACTGCTTTTAAGACCCCAGATGCTACTCACTCAAACGTAGAACATTTTCTTTCTAAAGCACGTTACGCTGGGGAGCTAGATGTTCCCCGAGACCATGGGCCCCACCTCCCTCAGACCAGTCGTTTGGCTCCTCGGGGAGATGACATTTGTCTGTGGAGCGCCTGTGACCTCGCTCAGTAAGCTCGTGCTCACCTCCCCAGCATTGTGTAGTATCCTGCCCTTCACCAGGGTTAGCACGTATCTGTCTCCTTCGTGTTTGCTTCCACCTGTACCCACCCCTCCCTCATAGCCATTAAAGGTTGTTTCTTTTTGTGTGTAAATCTTCTCATGAGTTTCATAGTCGTGGTCTCCTGCAGTATTTGTCCTTTTGTGATTGACTTATTTCATTTAGTGTAATACCTTCCAGTTTCATCCATGCTGTGAGATGCTCAGCAGACTCATCATCATTCTTTATTGTGTTGTAGTGTTTCCTTGTGTGTAGGCACTAGAGTTTGTTTATCTCTTCATCTGTTGATGGGCATCTAGGTGGTTTCCATAGTTTTGGTATTGTGAATAGCACTGCAATGAACATGGGTGTGTCTGTCTGTTCTGTTCTCATTTCTCTAGAATATATTACTGGGAATGGAATTGCTGGACTGTGTGGTATTTCTATTTCTAGCTTTTTATAGAAGTGCTGTATCATTTTCTAAAGTGGTTGCACCGTTTTGGTTTCTCGCCAGCAGTCATAAGCTCCAGTCTCCCCAGAGCCTCTCCAACATCTGTTATTTTTGGAACAGATTTGAATTTTTAAAATTGAAGTGATCTAGAAATAGGGACAGATTATTCAATAAGCAAGGAACACATGAGATTACTTGTGTTTCTTACTAATCTGTAGTGTGTAATTTCACTTGTAGTTGAAAACCAGGTGAAATTGCACACTACAGATTAGTAAGTAAGCACAAGTGAACTGTCCTACCTTTTTTGTGCTCACCTTATTTAATATATAAGCCCATTGTACCTTGCTTACCAGTTAGTCTGCATCTGTTCAGAACTATAACCGGAACAGGAATAATTGAGTTGAAGCCCTGCTATAAATTTAATTTCCCTTTTAGAAAACAAAGGTGGTGCACATGTTGCATAGCAACCAAATCTCTTGCCCACTGGATTCTTTGCTGAGTTGGAAGCAGCAGTGACCCTCTCAAAGATGGCTACTGACTTTGCTGTTTTGAACATGTTTCACTCTCTTTGTTCCTGCTGATAAGTGAATTTCATGTATCAGGCTCCTGAAAGAGCTCATTGTGCCTTTTCTGAGTCTCCCATAATTTTTCCTGTACTGGTTATGTTTGTGTTGTTGTTAAGTACTGCTGAGTTGCTTCCAACTCATAGCAACCCTGTGCACAACAGAATGAAACACTGTCCAGTCCTGCACCATGCCCACAATTGTTTTTATGCATAAGCCCATTGTTGCAGCCGCTGTGTCAGTCCATCTCATTGACGGCCTTCCTCTGTTGTGCTGACCCTCTACTTTACCAAGCATGATGTCCTTCTCCAGGGATTGATCTCTCTTGATAACATGTCTAAAGAATGTAAGATGTAGTCTTGCCATTTTCGCTTTCAGGTAGCCCTCTGGTTGTATTTTTTTCCAGATCTGTTTGTTCTTTTGGCAGTCCGTGGTACATTCAGTATTATCCAATACTACAATTCAAAGGCATAAGTTCTTCTTTGGTCTCCTTTATTCATTGTCCAGTTTTCACTTACCTATGATGTGATTGAAAATTACCATGGCTTGGGTTAAGCACACTTTAGTCTTCTAGGTGACATCTTTACTGTTTAACACTTTAAAGGGGTCCTTTGCAGAAGATTTTCCCAATGCAATGCATCTTTTGATTTCTTGACTGCTGCTTCCATGGGCGTTGATTGTGAAATGAAGGAAGGTGAAATTTGTGACAACCTCAGTCCTTTCTCTGTTTATCATAATGTTGCTTACTTGTCTAGCTGGGGGCATTGCTGTATTTCTGGATCACCCAGATTAAAAAAAAATTCAGATCTGTTCCAGTTTTGCTTTGTCAACTATTACTGAACTGGTTCGAACCAGTTTTATGTCCAGGTTTCTGGGTGTCCTTGAATGTCCCCCATTCGGGGACATCTGGGCTCCTTGTTTCAAGGCCAGGCTTGCTTTGCTTGTGCTTCCTGTTGCCACTGCTACACCATCTGGAGGAAGAAGTCAGGAGAATGGCCCAGGTTCTAGCTTCCAAAGGAACCAGTGGCTGTCACTTTGACTCGTGGTGACACTGGTGTGTATCAAATTGTGCTCCATGGGGTTTTCAATGGCTGACTTTTCAGAAGGAGCTCATCTGGCCTTTTTTCTGAAGAAGAAAGGACTAGAACCTCCCTCCTACCTTTCGGTTAGCAGCCAAGTACGTTAACTGTTTGTGCTGCTCAGGGACTCCAGCACTGCTGTGCTGTTATTGTTGGGTTCTGCGGAGTCTATTCTGATGCACATCGCCTCTGTGTATGACACAATAAAAAACTGCCCAGTCCTGTGCCATCATCATGGGCATCGCTGTCTCTGAGCCCTTTGTTGAGGTCACTGTGTCTTATTGAGCATCTTCCTTTTTCTTGCTGACCCTCTGCCTGACCAGCCATGATGTCCTTTCTGGGGATTCGTCCCTCCTGATAGCATCTCCAAAGTATGTGACATAAACTCTTGCTCTCCTTGCTCCCAAAGAATGCTCCGGCTGTACTTCTTCCAAGACATATATGACTGCTCTTTTGGGAGTCCATGGTACATTCAATATTCTTCTACAACACTTTAATTCAAAGTCATCAACTCTTCTTTGCTCTTACTTATTCACTGTCCAGCTTTTGCATGCGCAAGGCTATCGAAAGCACCGTGGCTTGTGTGATGAAGCTCACTAAGTTGAGTCTCACTGGCAACACAAGAATAAAAAGGGGTGCACCCTGAGATCTCCACTAAAAGACCTCAATTGATGGTCCAGTAGTTTTGGGGTTCCCCTGGGAGCATGGCTCCTGGCCCTGATGCTGCCCTTGCCCATAAATCATAATGAAGGTCCATTCTTCAGACATGAATGGATTGAGCTTGGCAATGCAGAGTGACCATATATTGGATGCACTTTATGGTTCTATGCATCTATAGGATATCATCCTGCTGACCTCTGTCTGGAGGAAGGAGAGTGGGTGAAGAGGAGGGGAAAGGAGACTATTGGGAGGATGAGAAATGGATGGAGCAGAGAGGAATAGTATGCTGTCACTGGGCAGGGAGAGCAGTGGAAGTTGCATATAGGTGGGCATGTAAATTTATGCGGGAATATACATTTTCACTCAGTCATAATTAAAAAAAAACAGGAGGGCAAAAACATTCTCTGAAAGCATCAGTTACAAAGTATCAGTTCAAAATATTCTTAACAGAATAAAACTTCATGATTTGAGAAAATACCATGAATCATAAAAAAAAAAAAAGAAAAAGAAGAAAACACCACAGCTTGGATTAGGCACAACTTAGTCTTCAAGGTGACCTCTTTGCTTCTCAACAATCTAAACAGTTCTGTTGTAGCTGATTTGCCCAATGCAACACATCATTTGATTTCTTGACTGCTGCTTCCATGGGTGTTGATTGTGGATTCAAGTCAAATGAAGTGCTTGACAATTTCCAGCTTTTCTCCATTTATCATGGTGTTGCTTAATGCTCCAGATGTGAGGCTTTATTTTTTTAGGTGGAGGTGCAGTCCATACTGAAGGCTGTGTTCGTTGACCTTCATCAGTAAGTCCTCTTCGCTTTCAGCAAGCAAAGTTGTGTCATCTGCATATGACAGGTTGCTAATGAGTCTGCCTCCAATCCTGATAACCTCATTCTTCATATAATCCTGGGCCTTGGTCATACAGTGATACTGTAACAAAAATACCACAAGTGGATGGCTTTAACCAAGAAAAGTTTATTCTCTCACAGTCTAGTGGGCTAGAAGTCTTAATTCAGGGTGCTGGCTTCAGGGGAAGGCTATCTCTGTTGGTTCTGGAGGGATATCCTTGTCATCGGCCTTCCCTTGGTCTGGAAGCATCTCAGTGCAGGAACCTCAGGTCCAAAGGATACACTGCTCTGGTGCTGCTCTCTTTGTCATATGAGACATATGACATATGACATATAACATATGACATATGTTATATCTCAAAGAAGTTGGCTTAAGACACTATCTAATCTTATATGTCTCGTATAACTGTGACTAATCCATCTCACTTTATCATAGTGCTAGGATTTACAAAACATAGGGAAATCGCATAAAATTGTGGACAGTCACACAGTACTGGGACTTATGGCCCAGCTAAGTTGACAGATATTTAGGGATACACAATTCAATCCATGACATACAGCTTCTTGGATTATTTGCTGAGCATACAGATTGGATAAGTATGGTGAAAGGATACAACTGTGCAGACTTCCTGATTTTAAGCCATGCAGTATCTACTTGCTTTGTTCTAACAACTACTTCTTGATCTATGACAGATTTCTCATGAGCACAATTAATTGTTCTGAAATTCCTATTCTCTGTAATGTTAACCTTAATTTTTTATGATCCACACGGTTGAATGCCTTTGCACAGTCAATGAAACACAGGTAAACATCTTTCTGGTATTTTCTGCTTTCAGCCAAGTCCATCTGACATCAGTAGTGATATCTCTGGTCCCGCATCTTCTGAATCTTGCTTGAACTTCTGGCAGTTCCCTGCTAATGTACTGCTGTAGCCACTTTTGAATGATCTTCAGCAAAATTTTACTTGGGTGTGATATTAATGATAACCCGAAACCAAACCCACAGCCACTGAGTCAATTCAGACTCATAACTACCCTATATAACGGGGTGGAACTGTTCCATAGAGTTTCTAGGGTACCTGGAGGATTCAAACTGCTGACTTTTTGATTAGTAGATGTAGCACTTAACCTTTACACCACCAAGATTTAATGATATTTTTCAGTAATTCCTGCCTTCTGTTGCATCATCGTTCTTTGGGATAGCCACAAGTATGGATTTCTTCCAGCTGATTGGCCAAGTAGCTATCATCTAAATTTCTCAGCACAGACAAGGGAGCACTTCCAGTGCTGCATCCCCTGGTTGGAACATCTCCACTGGTATTCAATTAGCTCCTGGAGCCTTGTTTTTTGCCAGTGTCTTTCTTCTGAGGAGCCTCTGGGTGGACTAGAACCTACAACCTGTCAGCTGACAGCTGAGCGCATTAACCATTTGTACGACCCAGGGACTGCAGCTCCTCTGGGACTAGGCAAAAACAGAGGCCACAGTGGCACTAGCAGAAGAAAGCAGGCTGCTGGTGCTTGTGACAGAGGTGACTATGAATCCACTGATTCATGATGAATCACTGCTGGGCCTAGGCCTGGTCTCTTCTCTGACTCAGCTGGAAACTTCTTTTTGTTAATAAGAAACCAGTAAGGGGTGAAGTCTAAAGTTCATATAAGTCTTTGTGGATTGGAAACCACTGGTTGGTTTGTGTATGTTTGTGTGTGTGTTGTGTGTATTTCTAAAGCAACAAGGGAAACGTAGCATAGAAGCTTCTCTGTCTTTGATGCAGACTCTAGGTTAGGAACACACCAAGGGAGATTGTGAACTGGGGCTCCTGCTTTTTATGAAACTGAAAAATTGCAAGGAGTTTACAAAAACAGGAAGCTGGCAAGGGAAGTGATTGGAGTTACACAAACTAAGCTGTCGATGTGGAATGCAGGTGGGAGTTGGCCTGTGGGAAAGACTTGGGAGCAAGTCAGAGACACCAGCTCAGGGGACGGAGCCTGGCAACCAGCGCTATGATGTCCTGTCTTGGTGTGACCAGTCCAAGGCAGGCCCGGCTGTGCAGGGTAGGAGGACCCTCTCTGGCTGCAGTAGGAGACCATGAAGCTGCTGACATGGCACCAGGAGAGATTTATGCTGGATATAAAGGGAGCCCTGGTTGCCTAATGGTTAAGCTCTCAGCTGCTAACTGGAAGGCTGGTAGTTGAACTTACCCAGTGGCTCCCCCAGATGAAGACCTAGCCGTCTGCACCCCTTAAGATTGCAGCCTAGGAAACCCTGTGGGAGAGGTCTAGTTGGTCAGATGGGGTCTCACCAGCTTCCATAACATCGTGGGCACAATGAACAGGGCTGTGTGAGCTCTGCAGGCCCCACTCTGTCCACTGGCTCCAGAGGCTCCCCTCCTGGCTGCTTGAGGGGTTGGGAACCCATGTGGGGACTGGTGCCTGCCGGGAAGGGCAGCTAGGAGAACCCCCTCTGTTCTACTTTGTTTGGGGGACAGTATTCTTCTTCCCACCCTTTGAAAGTGTTGTTATTTTAAAACATAAAAAAAGTTCAAGTCAGTTAAAGTTTTAAATTAAACAAACAAACAGAAACTGGTTTTTTTTTTTAACTTCTAAAACAACTGGGTAGCCTGCATGGTTGCTGACTTTGGGCTGGGCCTCTGCCTGCCAGGCCCTGTCAGCTCTTCAGGGCACATGGGAGGCATTTTGTGCTGATAGGAGGGACGCCTGGGGAGTCTTGGCTTGTTGACTCGTCCCCACGCCAGGCAACATCGACTTCTGGGGACGTTTGATAAAATGTCTTTTCCAAGGCTCATTACTAATCAAAATGTAGTGGCTGAGGTTTTATTTATGTATTTTTTGAATTTTTATTTTTTGATCTCCCTCCTACAGGCTATCGTTCATCCTTCTGTCAGAGTTAATTTCCTAAAAAAACATTTGATCATGCCACCTCCTATCCCTGACACTTTTCATTGCCCCCCATCTCCGCACCTCCCCCCTCCCCCCAAAGTCCAGTGCCCTGACGTGGAGCATGGAAAGCCTTTCATGATGTAACTCTGTGATATCTTTCTAGTCTCAGTGTCTTTTACAACCCACTATGTAGCCCATGGAAACCTTCGTGGTGAAGTGGTGAAGTGCTGTAGCTGGTATGCAAACAGGTGGCGGTTTAAATCCACCAGGCACTCCTTGGAAATGCTACAGGGCTGTTCTACTCTGTCCTATATGGTCACCATGAGGTGGAATCTACTTGACAGCAATGAGATGGTTTTTATTTTTATTTGAATGTAGCCCACAGTTCCTGCTCTCTCTGACTTTAAGGTATTTCTTTAACATCAAGAAGCATAAAAGCATAGCTGAAACTGGCTTCTCCAGCGCAAGGGGACCTATTAAAGAAAAAGTCCAGTGTCAGTGTGTGCTTCAGGTAAAGCTTGGTCCAGCAGGTCAGTAATGTCCCCAGGGACCAGATTGCTTTCTGTCTGACCTCATGGTCCTAAGACAGTTGCCAGCAACTCTTGGGCTTTGTGTGTCTTTGTTCACATTACCCCAGCATCCCTAGCTGATCTTGGATCTGCCTAGACTCACTTTTGTCATATGACTACCCCTGCGTCAGTTCCTGTGGCCAGTGGGGTGAATATGATAACTGGTTACCTGGTGCAAGGTTCATCTTTTCACCAGGAGTTTTCCTGAGAACTGTGTGGGTTCCTCAATGGACATCACAGATGTTGGAAAAGAGGTAGGAGGGCTGGAACCTGGGAAGTCCTCCAGAATTTTGTCCTTCCAGCCCCCTGCATCTTTATGTCTCCCTGCCTCCCATCCTACTTCTGGACCACCTGCTTCCACTGATGACAGTCCTGCCAGTGTTTCCAAGCCTCGCTCAAGTGTCCCCTCTGCTTTGGTGCCCCTTCTGGTCTCCTAGGGAGATGAATACCCCTTTAATTCTTCTCCCCAGGGCATACTATGCTTCTGTCCCATGTATGACTGCAGTTAGTAATTCTACCCTGCAGAATTGGTTGTGTATCTTACTCCTCCATTGAGCAGAAAGGGTTAGGGGGATTCATGCTTTGTTCATTGGAGGGGCTTAAGAATATTGACTAAATGGCCCTAGGTACTAGTACTACTAAATGTCATTATTGAAAGAATGTTTGCTGAATGATTTAAGAATTCTGCTCATGTAATTTTATTCACTCTCGGCAATACTATGGTGTAGTAGGTGCCATCATTACCATTCCCACCTTATAGATGAGGAAGCTAGGGGTTGTTTGGAGTGGTGTAAGTGAATTGCCCAAGGTTATGTAGTAGATAGCAGTGTATGAACTCAAACCTAGTTTATTCCTGCTCCAAAATTCATGTTCTTGCCTTTTCTTTCTTTTTTAAAAAAAATTGTACTTTAGATGAAGGTTTATAGAGCAAACTAATATCTCATTAAACAATTAATACACATTATTTTGTAACATTTGTTGCCAACCCCATGACGAGTTAACACACTCCTTTCATGACCTTGGGTTCCCTATTTCCAGCTTTTTAGTCCCCTTCTGCTTTCTCATACTTGCCCCTGGGCTGGTGTGCCCTTTTAGTCCTGTTTTGTTTTATGGGCCTGTCTGATCCTTGGCTGAAAGGTGAAATGTCAAGAATGACTTCAGTATAGAGTTAAAAGGGTGTCCAGGGGTGCCGTATTCTCGGCTTACGGAACAAAGGAAAAGACTTTCTCCTGGTCTAGGTAACCTAGTGGGGGCAGTCGTGCTTCACTGGTAGAATTCTCACCTTCTATATGGGAGACCTGGGTTTGTGACCAAAGCACCTCATGTGCAGCCGTAGGAAGGAAGCCTGGCAGCAAGCATGGGGACAGTACAAGGCTGGACAGCATTTCTATTGTGCGTGGGGTGACTGTGATTAACAGTAACTGGGAGGCAGCTGAGAGGAACTGGTATCCTTGTACTAGCCTAACCTGCCCAGCCTTGGGAGTTTGGGTTGCTGTTCCTATAAGAAAACTACAGACGGGGTGGAGAGGTAGGGAAGGGAGGGAGAGCCAGCTGCAGTAATTACCGAGCAACCCCCCCTGCATCCACTCCCTGCTATGTTCTCCATAAACAGTTGAAAAAGACTGTCCCTTTTTCAAAAGCTTTACCACTGGGTGTTTGGAGGAGCGAGGCACACACTGGCAAACAGAAAGGAACGCTTTTATCCCTAATCTGACCACTAAAAGGAAGCTGTGGATTTAAAACCATATGAAAGGCGAGGAACAGAGCCAAAGAGACATTAAAGGTGGAGGGAGAGATAAGACGGATGGTGGGAGTGTGTGAGGCGTGTGTGAGGCAACATGGGGAGCTGGGGCTGGGGACTGGAGAGCAGGAGGGAAGAAGATGGAAGAAACAGCAGGGCGCTGGCCTTAGGGGACAGGAAGGACACACCTGCTGTGAGGAAACTGCTCCCCTGGGGGGGCTAGCAAGCCTGGGAGACTCCTGCAAGGATGGCAAGGAAGATGGTGTTGATTTTTTTTTATGATTGAGTGAAAATGTACATTCCCATATAAATTTGCATGCTCACCTATATGCAGCTTCCACTGATCTTCCTGCCTGGTGACAGCACATCCCTCTTCTCTGCTCCATACATGTCCTATCCTCCCAACAGTCTCCTATCCCCTCCTCTGTACCCACTCCCCTTCCTCCAGCAAGAGGTCAGCAGGATGACACCCTATAGATGCATAGAGCCATAAAATTCCCACAAGATAGACGGTCACTCTGCATCACCAAGTCCAATCCATTGCTGTCCGAAAAGTTGACCTTCATTGTGATTTATGGACAGGGGCAGCATCGGGGCCAGGGGCCATGCTCCCAGGGAAACCCCGAAGCCCCCAGACCATCAATTGCAGTCTTTTATTGGAGATCTCAGGGTGCACCCCTGTTTATTCCCTTTTTGCCAGTAAGAGTCAACTTTGTGAGCTCCATTGTGGCTGTCACTGGTGGTGGCTGGGCACCATCCGGTTCTTCTGGTTACGAGATGATGTTGAGACCCTCTCACATGGGTTTCTCTGTCTTCTGGGTTCTCTTTTCCCCATGTCATTCTTGTCCTCAGTGATCATCCATTCCTGTTGAGTTGGGACCATTTGCTGTATCCTCAGGTGGCAGCTTGGCACCTCTTAAGACCCTAGATGCTACTCACCTATGTGGGGTGCGGACAGTCCTCATTAGCAAAATGCTAGCTGTGCCAATTGCCCTTGATTTCGCTGGCAAGCATGGTCCCTGGCCCCCTGCACCAGCTACTGTGTCCTTGCAGTACTGGGTGAAGATGGGAGGAGTACTCAAATTGTGTTGAAGTCCAGTGATTATTGATCTTCTTTCTCATGTGTGCTGTCACCGATTCCATTCAACCAAATTTCTATTAACTATCTAATCTAAACCCTCCCCGTCTCACACTCCCTCCCTCCCCGCCCTTGCAGCCATCAAAGAGTCTTTTCTTCTATGCATGAGTCTGTTTTTAAATTCTTATCATAGGGGTCTCATACAATATTTGTCCTTTTATCACTGACTACTTTCACTCAGCATAATGTCCTCCAGTTGAAACCAGGTTAAGAAATGTTTCCTGCTATCATCGTTGTTCTTTATCATTGCATAGTGTTCCACTGAGTATATATACCGTAGTTTACCTATCCGTTCCTGTGTTTTTGGGCATCTGGGTTGATTCCATCTTTTGCTATTGTGGGCTCTGCTGTGATGAACATTCGTGTACATGTATCAGTTGGTGTGAATGCCCTTGATTTTGTAGGATATATTCCAAGCAGTGGAATTACTGGGACAAATGGTATATCTATATCCAATTTTTTAAGGGAGTGCCAGATTGCTTTCCAAAGAGACTGGGCCATTTTGCAACCCCACCAACAGTTTAGAAGAGTTCCAACCTCCCCACAGCCTCTCCAACATTTGTTGTTTTGCATTTTTTGGATCATGGCCAACCTTGTTGGAGTGAGATGGTATCTCATTGTCGTTTTGATTTGAATTTCTTTAATAGGTAATGATCGCGAGTGTGTTCCCATGTGTTTTTTTGGCTGCCTGGATCTCCTCTTTAGAGAAGTGTCTGTGCATCTCCTTTGCCCATTGCTTAACTGGATGATTTATCTTTTACTTGTTGATATTTTGAAGTACCTTATAGATTATGGAGATCTGGCGTTGGTCTGACATAGAGCTGTGGTGTTGATTTTTGCATCACTGCTTAGGGACACTGAGCTGCTGCTGTCCAGGCAGAGGGGACAGAGGGGCACAGTTAATGGCTGTGGCTGCAGATGATGAACATAATTAATGTCACTGAACTGTTCATGTGAAGAGTGTAGAAATGGAGAATGTTCTGTCACCTATATATTTACCACAATTAAAAAAAAAACTCTCTGAAAAAAAAATTCAGATGGTTTGCTATTTGTTAAGTGACATCTGAGACAGGGTCTCCCACATGTTTGGACCCAGGACTGGCCGCACATCTAGCGTCTTCCACCCTTCTTTACCTTTAGGCCCATTAATTCCTTTCTGTTTTCATTCCCTGTCTCTTGGTCCCCTCCTTCTCCATCAACTGCCATCGGGAAGGGTGTGGCTGCTGGGAGCCCAGGCTGGCCAGGAGCTCCTTCCTGCTGAGGCTTGGGACCTGGGGAAGTGCAGGGGAAGCCTGGGGCAGGAGGCTGCAGTGGTCTGGGAGCCTGGCGAGCCTCCTCTGGTTCCCCCTGCCTGGGGCTGGGTCCGCCCTCCTAATCTCATTCTCACACAGACCTGGCACGGCTGCTCAAGTGCATGGGAGCCTGGAGTTTCCTGAGCAGAGCTGGGGAGCAGTGCTGCTCCAAGGATGGGGAGCAGGAGACTCCCTATTGAAAGCACAGCTGTTGCAGAGAAGATAGCCCAGCAAACCGGCCCAGCCCTCTGGCAGAGGCCAGCTCCTTGCAGGGATGCCAACTTCTATGAAATAACAGACCCAGCCCATGGGCACAAACACGGCTCCACCGCAGCCTTGGCCTAGCCACGGCAACCATTAGGCGCCAAGGCCTTCGCTTGGCTGCCAGCCGTGGAGGGTGGGGACCCAGGGAGCCCCCCGGGTCCTGGGAAGGCCAACAGGCACACCCTTCTCTGTTGAGGTCCCTGGACAGCAGTCTGAGGACAGGGTGGGTCCTGAGGTTGCCTTAGGGACATGAATTTACTGAAAGTACTTACTCTCTGGGAGACTCTCATTTCTTCTGAAAAATGGAAATACTTGCCCTGCCTCCTGAATTAGGATTATGTGGTTCAGTGATGCCTTCTGGAGTTAAACAGAGCTGGGTTCAGACCCCATTGTTGCCACAGTTTGGCTGACCATGGTGGCCTCTGCCTTCTTGTCCAGGAGGGGTGATGATAGCACCTGCCTCATGGGGTCACCTTGAGGCTGGAATGAGCTTCATACAGTGCCTGGTTGATTATAAATTGCTTGATAAATGTCACGTATCAACATCCTCACATGGTGATGGTAATTGCCTCACTGGGTGTCATGAGGATGAGACGGACCCTCTTCCTGGAGAGGTCAGCATGCTGCTAGGCACCCTGTAAGGGCTCAGAGTAAAGGTGCTGAATGTTGGTTTATGAGTGTTTATTTATGTGTAAATACTTGGACTCCCTGGCTAGAGTGTTAGTACTTTATAATCAGGTTTCGTCTCCTGTTTTCTTACCATGTAATGTATCATGATGGGCATGCATCAGGCACTCAATAGATTCCTTGAATATACTTTCCCCCCTTTTTGGTTAACTCACCTATAGGTTTACTTCCCAATATGGTGTATTGCCTGCTGTTTTTACAGGGAAGAGGACCTGTATTTATGAACTAGAATTTATTTCTCTTGAACTGTATCCGGATTCCTTGGGTGGTACAAAGGATGAAGTGCTACAATGCCAAGCAAAGGACTGGAGGTTTGAACACACTCAGAGGTGCCTTGGAGGGAAAAGACCACACAGCCTACTGTCAAAAAGGTCACAGTCTGGAAGACCCTATGTAGTGCCATTCTGCTCTGCATGCGTGGGGTCACGTGGGAATGGGAAATTGTGTATTAGGTGCAGTGCTGGGTGCTTTTACATATTACGTCACTTAACTTTCACGAGAAAATCACATCTCTGGGGCAGGTTATCATTATTCCCGTCATTCCCATAAGAAACCTAAGACTCAAAGAAATTAAATAAATTGACCAAGATTACAGTGCTGTTAGGGTCAGGCCTCAGACTAGGGCCTCTTTAACTCTGAAGTTTTATTTTGGTTTATTTATATTGTTTGTGCCTTTCAACCACTGTCTTGGCAGGTAAATTCTAAACTGTAATTTTATTTATGGCTACTACTGATATTCAGTGCACTGGGGGTGTTTGTCTTAGGTGGGGTTCTCTAGAGGAGAAAAACCAGTGAAATATATATATATGTATGTACACATGTATGTACATATGTATATGTGGCAAACATGTAAATGTCTCTATCTATATATATGTGTACACATATGTAGAAAAAGAGAGAGATTTATTTGAAGGAAATGGCTCACGCGATTATGGAGTCTGGCAAGTCCCAAAGCCACGGGTAGGATATTAAGCTTGGGGCTTCTCCTGACCACGTGGTTGCAGGGGCTGACAAACCCTAAATCATCAAGTCAGAAGGCAGACTGCTGATTCCCATCCCGAGAACAGGAGGTCAGAGGGTGACGAGTCAGATGCTGAATTCAGAGAGGGCAAGTTTTGTGAGAACATTCCTGTACACTGGATGCAGGCTACACCCCAAAGGAAACTCCTCTTTCAACGACTGGCTTCTCACATTCAATCACAAAACGGAGGACGATTACATAATATCTGCCAAACCATGGAGAATCATGTCCTAGCCAAGTTGGCACACGACAGCATTCCCTAAGATGGGTAAGCTGCAAACTGATCACAGAAGAACCTGGAGAAGCAAAGTACTTTAAACTAACTGAAAACAGTAATGCAGTCACTGTACCCTATTGTACTAAAAGTTTTGTTATTTCTTTTGAAATATTTGGTTTAAAGGCTCAATCTTGTTTGCCACTTTCAAAGTATACGTTGCCCTCTGCACCAACTCAGAAAGATTTTTGCTGCCAAGGTCTACGGGCAGTTTCCTTCTTTTAAGGAAACTCAGTTTATAGAATTTTAAGCTATAATGATCTCTCAGGAATGAATCTTTTGGGACTGATGAATCCTTGGGAAAGAAATTCCCTTATAGCAAAGGCAGTTGAGTGTTCAGAGCAACCCAAATACCGGTGGTGAAATGGTGTTGGCGTGAGTCACCGAGCCAGTGGCCACATCTCTATTCCCTGCATGCTTCTATAGTCCCTCTGTGCACAGTCACTCCTCTTTGTCCAAGAACAGTGGAACATGGAAGACTGCAGGCTGAGGTATGAAGCTGGCCCATTCCATCTTCCCTGTCGCCCCTCCCTCCCCGTGGGGCTTGGCCTCCGCTCTGCTTGGCACTAGGGCTCTGCCCTGTAATACTGACACCTCAGAGGATCTGTGGGGTGGTCGTGGGCTGTGCTGTGTACTAATCAGCCCCCCAGGAGATCTGCAGTACTCTAGTTGGCTCAGCTGGTCAGTGGATGGCTTTTCAGGCCATGTGCTACTCCCTGGGGCATTTGCAAGGGGAGACAATGAATGAGAAGGGAGACTGCACCATTCTTCCTTCCACGGCAGTCCCTGAAGTTAGCCCCATTAAGCGTGGTCAGGCTCTTGGTGGTAGGGGAAGGGAACGTAACCAACAGCCACCTTGGGAAATGGCATCAATGGTTTTTACATTAGACCTTCTGCTGTAATGGCATGTTCCAGGTATGAAGCCATCAGACTATGGCCAGCATTGCACAAGAGAGAAAATGACCCCTTCGTAAATTTTCAGCAAGCTCAGTATCCACACAGGAAGAGGACCCTTACTCAGCAAACGAGGGAAGCAGCAATCCTCAAAACATGGCAACTGCCTGTCACTTGAGAGAGAATAAATCAAGGAGAGAATGTTCGTAGCATCCCAGAAAACAGGGGTTGCTTTTTAGAAAGAAACTGGAGTGCTCGCTTCAGTAGCACATGTGCTAAAATGGGAATGATACAGAGAAGATTAGCACGGCCTCTGTGCAAGGATGACGTGCTAGTTTGTGAAGCGGTCCGTATTTTTAGCAGATGGAGCTGCAGACAGGCGGGCATGCAAAATTGATTTGAATTGTATGCTTTCACTTAATCACAATTTAAAGAAAAAAAAAATTCTTGGGGGAGGGAAAAAGGAAACTGGAGCCAGACAGATTGGGTTCAAATCTTGATTTGTCATTTAGTAACACTGTGACCATGAGGAAGTTAAGTATCTTTTCTGTGACTCTGTTTCCTCATTCGTAAATGAGGATACTAATAACACCTGTCTTCTGGGGTTTAGTTATGAGCCTGAAAATAAATGAGTTAATATTTTTAAAGTGATTAAAATAGTACCTGGCACTACATAAGTTCTATGTTAAGTGTTTTTATATTGTCTGTATCTATAGCTGTCTGTATACGTGTACATATATGTGTATTGAACATGTTAAGCAGAAGCAGCCAGTCTCTGGAGAAGGACATCATGCTTGGTAAAGCAAAGCATCGGTGAAGAGGAGGAGGACCCTCAATGAGATAGATGGACACAGTGGCTGCAACCGTGGGCCCAAACGCAGGGACTGTGAGGGTGGCCCAGGGCTCGGCAGGCTTCAGTTCTGTTGTACGTAAGGTCACTATGTGTAAGAACTGACTCAGTGGTGCTTAACAACAACACAATATATATTTATGTGTATGCACGCATATACAAGGTCTGACGATTAAGTTGGTATTCACTGCTGAATATCACTATGGTAACTTCGAAGTACCCCCCTTGGAAAGCTATGTACTGACACCGCCTCCTAGTCCACCCTTCAGAGCAATTTTGGAACTCTTTCTGGAATGGCCATTGCACACAGTGGCAAGGTGGCAGGTTTGTGAACTTAACTGTACAGTTGTCTATAAGGGAGTCTTTAGAAAGTAAACAAATAACTATACTGAAACACCCATCTCATCTGATCTGGCCCGAAGCGACTTTTTTCTTTACCTGAAGATAAAGGAACTGTTGAAAGGAAGACATTTTGATGACATTGAGGACATCAAGGGTAATATGACAACAGCTCTGCTAGCTATTCCAGAAAAGGAGTTCCCAAATTGCTTTGAAGGGTGGACTAGGTGCTGGCATAGGTGCATAGCTTCCCAAGGGGGGTACTTTGAGGGTAACAGCAGTGATACTCAGCAATGAAGTGTGCATCACTCTTTCTAGGATGAATTTGCAAACTTAATTGTTAGACTTTGCCTTGGCTTGTTTATACATACATGCACGCATACACACACAGCTGAGTTTTCAACTAGGACCCCCAGCTAGACCAAAAGACTTCAAGTACACCTCAGTCTAAAGCCCAGAACTATTCCCACCCCTGCTGTGTTATCAGGGGTATCTGTAGGAAGGGATGTACCTGGCATCATGTTCCCTGGTTGGATTCTTGCTGTACTGCAGAAACCCTGCAGGCCCGCCAGGGCGGGAGACCAGTTTACACTGACACCTCAAGAGCTGACACTCGCCATTGATTGGGTGACATATACGTTCACACTTAGAGGCCCTTCACTGTGGGTGACATGAAGACGAATACGACATGGTCTCTGCTTAGGAATGCCGTTTCTATCTCACATATGTGTCTGGTGCCTGTGAGCGAGGGCTGAAGCATGTCTGCATTTTCTGCTGGTTGAGTGCTCTGTCTTACAGGCTTTCTGTCTGGAAGCAGAGTCCGTATCCTTGACTGTCAGGAGGGGGACCATCTGCTGTACGAATGAGAGGCATTTCCATTTTAGGCCCCTGTTTTTGGTGACATGTCAGCTTAGTGGGAATCCAGGCCTGAAATGGTGCTTGGCAGTGGGGAATTTTATAAAACAGAAGCGAGATGGTTTCAGACAATACGTATCCTTCCCCTCTCCCCCCGAAACACAGGCTTTTCCTTCCTCTCCAACTCTCCAGATATGTTCCTTTTGAAACAATGGTCATTAAAGCCAGATGTGGACCTCAGCACACTCACACAGGGCACAGGCTCAGGCTTGGGAGAGTTGTAAAGGCTTTTGGCATTTGAAGGTGCTGGGTTTCATGGCCAAGACAGGAACCTATGAACCAGCCCAGCTGGATTTTATAGTTTTTGCCTGTCTTAATTGGAATTCTTGAGATGCAGTTTTCAATTTAATGGTTAGTGACTTAGCTTACAGTCTGTAGAATGGGACCATGGGCCATTAGTCACACTATGTGTTGGAACTCCTTATGATAAAATATTGCTGTGGCTTTGTATCTGATCTCACTCCTGTCCTTCCCTGTTTTAGTCATTAAACACATCTTGGCCAGTTTAGTTTTCCTAAGCACAGCTCTGATCCAGTTATGCTGCTGCTTCTCATAACATGTCAATGACTGCATGACTTACGGTATCAAATATACAGATACAGTCAGTTCTGGTTATTGACGGTAGTATGTTCTACAGAGTCAGCACGACATTGAATTAGTTAATACTGAAGCATTGCTCTAGAGAAAGCCAATTCAGCCTCAGCTTCTAGGGTGCAGGCCCTGCTTCTCTAAGCCCACTTTCCGTGGGCACCCACAGTTGGCATTCTCCTGGGTTTGCTGCTTGCCCACCCTCCCCACTTGACTGCCTTGTTTCAGCTTGATCACTGAACTCGGACCATCTGCCTCTTGACTGAGGTGGCAAGTGTGTGGATATTCCGCTAGAGATTACCCCCATGGGTGCTCTCCTTCTGGAAAGTGGGAGCAGCAGGAACCGAGTGCTGAAGCCTCATGCCCTGTGTGAAGTTGAGATGTCATCCTCAGCCAATGGGCACCAGACCCAAACCCAACCAATCACCTTTTGAATTGATTCCAACTCACGGCAACCCCATGTGTGTTAGAATAGCAGTGCGCTCTTTGGGGTTTTCACTGGCTGATTTTCTGGAGTTAGATCACCCGGCTTTACATCGGAGGTGGTTCTGGCTGGATTTGAACTTGTAGCCTTTAGGCTAGCAGCTACCCAGTTAATTATTGCCACTCTGCAGGGAATCCCAGCCAGGGGAGGGATGGATTCTTCAGTGGGGCGTGGCAGGATCAGAGGTGATTTGCAGAACCACCAGTGATGGAGTGAGGAGAGGGGGTATGAAGGGGGGACTGTTAGGAGGCTGAGAATTGAAGTCAGTCCCTTGACCTTGATGCCACAGGAATCAGGTTGGCAGGTAAGCGGACCTGTAAGAGGAGCTGGGTTCCAACATCACAAAACCAGATGTTCACGGGCGCTCGGGAGAGTCTCTGGTCTCTGCATACAAGCCTCATCTGGCAAGAGTCTGCTTCTCTGCTGACTTCATCACCTGATGGGAAGTCTGGTTGCTGCTTTGGCCTCACCTAGTGGCAGTCTTGTGTCTGCTTGCTGGCCTTACCTGGTAGGAGTTTGGTCCCTGTGCTGGCCTCACCTGGAGGGAGCCCGTTCCCAGCACTGGCCTCACCTGGCAGGAGTCTGGTCTCTGCCCTGGCCTCACCTGGGGAGAGTCCTGTCCTTAGACACTGGCCTCACCTGGAGGGAGCTGCTCCCTGCGTGTCCTCACCTGGCAGTGATGCCTCCTGCTGACCTGCTTGCACTTCCTGTCTCAGCCTCGACTGCTGAGAGAAGGGAAGAAAGGCAAAGGAGAGCAGTTTCAATCCACCGTTGGCTGGTGCTTAAAAAAGCCTGGCTGGATATGTACAGTAAAAGCCAGAGGATGTGGTTTGGGCTGTCTCTGAAAATATCTCCATTTACGTGCGCCAAGAAATCTCCAGTGGAGGCTTGGTGTGGTGGTGGAGGGGCTGAACTCTCTGTCCAGGCGGCGCCCTACAGCCCGGCTCCCTTGTGGGAGATCTTGAAAAGAAGGGGAACAGCAGATGCTGAGATGTCATCCTTACAAGTGACGCTGTCACACTTGCGGTTAGGCTAGACTGCTGCTTGTCACATGTCTAAATTTCTATTCCCAATCCTGTCTGTAACTCACGGTGAGACGTTAGACAAGACACTTTGTTTTCCCCAGGCTGCATTTAACCGGCTGTAAAACGCTGCTCTATCTTTGGGAAGTGCCAATAGGTGCCATTAATTCGTGTCTGTGAAGTGCTCAAAGGCTCCCAGATGAAAGTCGCCGTGTAAGTAGGTGTGTACTCTCCACATAGACGGACCTGCAGCTTCCTAGTCAGAGGCCTATGGGACTGCTAAGCAGTTGGACTGGTTTTCCTGATTTCATATTCAGACCCTACAAAACGAAAACCCCAACTGCTGTCAACTCAAGTTGGAGTCATAGTGGAGGACAGAGCAGAACTGCCCCATAGGGTTTCTAAGAATGCCTGGTGCACTCAAACTGCTGACCTTTGGTTCACAGACATAGCACTTAACCACTAGGCCACCAGGGTTTCCAAATCCTTAGAGGATGCTTCTTTCTTTCCACTATCTTTTTCTCTAAACATACTGTTTAGGAAAATTCGCAGTGTTGTGGAACCAACACTTATATCTGGTACCAAACATTTGCATCACCCAAAAAGGAAAACCCAAACCCATTAAGCCTGTACTCCCCATGTCCCCCCAGCTCCCAGCCCCCAGCCCTCGGCAATCAGCCATCTGTGTTGCATTGTTATGGATTTGCCTGTTCTGCTTATTTCATGTGGGTGGAATCACATAATATGCTATGGTTGTGGATTGAATTGTGTGCCCCCAAATGTGTGTTGTAAATTCTAATCTCAGTGTCTATGGCTACAATCCCATTTGAGAACGGGTTGTCTTTGTGATGCTGATGAGACAGCATTAGTATAAGGTGTGTTTTGAGTCAGTCTCTCTCAAGCCAAGAAAGGAGCTGATTTTAGCAAGGAGCGAAAGAAGCAAGATGAGGTGGGGAAGAGAGACGCCAACCACTAGAAGATGGCCCAGGAGCAGAAACAAAAAGAGACGTGGACCAGCTTCTGGAGTCAACAGAGCGAGAAAGCCTCCCCATAGAGCCAGCACCCTGAATTTGAACTTCTTATTTCCTAAACTATGAGAAAATAAATTTCTGTTTGTTAAAGTTAACCCACTTGTGGTGTTTCTGTTACAGCAACGCTAGATAACAAAGGCAGTGACCTTTTGTGTCTGGATTCTTTATTTTAACATTGGTTAACTGTTAGTTATCTAATATCACACCACCTTTTTTTTTTTTTTCCTTTTGTTTTTACATAAAAGAAATAAAGTATTTTTATATTCCCCATCCCACCCCACCTGACCCTTTCCTCCCTTGGGCTCATTTACCTCTCTCTGGCCTCTGAGGTGACACTGTCTTGGCTGTGGTACCCTACTTGTTCATGTGCACCCCCCACCCTTCCTTATGTAACAGAAGCAAGCTAGAGCATAACGTGAGTGGAAAAAGCGTGGAGTTTGGGTTTGAGTACTGCCACTACCAGTTCTGGGCTGTCCTATGACTTTTGTGAAGCTTGGTTTCCTTATCTAACCTTGCAATTGTTTGCTTAACATGCTGTGGTTAACATGGAGATCTGGTCACCAATCCTATTAACTACATACTCTTTTAGTGCCTTTTCTAAATAGAAAACCCCTGAGGTCTTAAAAGCTAACAAGCTGCCACCCAAGGAGCATCAGTTGGTCTCAATCCAGCTGGAACAGAGGAGAACAAAGGACATGAAAGACAGGAGGAAATTGTGAGCCTAGGAAACAGAAGGGGCCAAATGATCCAGAGTCCGCCCCAGTATGAGACCAGAAGAACTAGATGGTGCCCACACCCCCAGTGTCTGCCTTGCGTGGCAATATAATGTCAGACTCTGATGGCGAGCGAGAAAGACCTAGAATTCTGTTAACAGACCGGACTTGATGGTACGACACCCTGGAGAGTCACCTGAGAGCACAGCTCTTGGCCTCGCTCTTACCCTAGAGCTGAAACTAGCACCGAAGAGAACTCTTTAGACTCAAATTGGACTGGATCGTAAGGCACAAGGCTGTTTGCACAGCACCCCAATAGTAATGAGAGGAGAGGGCAGAGAGGAAGGGACAGGACTAGGTTAAATGAATGTGGGGTTTACAGAGCAGAAAGGATGAGTAACAGATGGAGTTGCACAGAGGTCTGTGTATGGGGTTTGATATGGCAAATTGACCTCATATGTCAATTTTCACTTAACCATAATAAAATACTATTAGAAAAGAAAACCTCTTGAAAATGGGGATACTGCCCCTAATGTTCTTCCCTTTGTGTTATTTATAGTGCTTCCCAGCTCAGTGTTGGAAGCCTGGTAGCATAGTGGGTTAAGTGCTACTGCTGCTAACCCAAAAGCTAGTAGTTCAAATCCACCAGGCGCTCCTTGGAAACTCGATGGGGCAGGTCTGCTCTGTCCTGTAGGGTCACTGTGAGTTGGAATTGACTTGACGGCAGCGGGATCTTTTTTGTTTGTTTTTTGGGGGGGCTCAGTGTTTTGCACATGAACCCTACAACTAAACCCAATACTGTTGAGTCGCTTCAGACTGACATGGAGGGGCTTATCGGAGTTCCTGGGTGGTGCAGGTGGTTTGCATGCTTAGCTGTTAATCTGAAGCCTGGAGATTTGCGTCCACTCACAAGCACCTCAGAAGAAAGGCCTGGCAATCAGTCTACTTTTGAGAAATCAGCCGTTGGAAACCCTGTGGAGCACAGTTGTACCCTGACACATGTGGAGCTGCCCAGAATTGGAACTGATTGATGGCAACTGGTTTTTACCAAAAGCCCCAAAATCAAACCACTGCTGTCAAGTCAGGTCTGAGTAGAACTGGCCCCATAGAGTTTCCAAGGAGTGCCTGGTGGATTTGAACTGCCGACCTTTGGGTTAGCAAATGTAGCACTTAACCTACCATGCCAACTGGTTTTTAGAGGCTTATTAATTATTTCTTGACAAGATGATTGAAATATCTCAGCCCTGGCTCCCCAGCTGCGGTTCAGGTGCATGTAAGGGCTGGCGCAAAAGCTAATTCTGTCCCACATAACGCTGGGACATCGGGGTGGCCGAGCACCATCTAGTTCTTCTGCTCTCAGGCTAGTGTAAACTCTGGCTCATTCGGCCCCTTCTGTCTCTTGGCAGTTGGCTGAGGGCCGTTAGGGTGGTGAGAAGTGGCCTTCTGAGTGTCTCTCCTAGGTTCTGCTGTCACGTATTCAAATCACACTAGGGGCCGGGGAGGGTAGAGAGAACCACATCTTTGGACTTTATTTTCCTTGACAATCATAAATTATACACTATTACTAAGGTCACTGGAAACACTGGTGGTGTAGTGGTTAAGAGCTACAGCTGCTAACCAAACGGTCAGCAGTTCAAATCCATCAGGTGCTCCTTGGAAGCTCTATGGGGAAGTTCCGGTGAGTCAGAAACAGCAGACGACGAGTTGGGTTTCTTTTTTTCCCCCTTGAATAGGGTTGCTCTGAGTCGGAATTGACTCCACGGCAACGGGTTTGGTTTGGGTTTATTGGTGTTTCGTGATGTGCATTTTTACAGGATTCTACCTTCCCCTGGCTGTTAAAAGACTCCTTTTACAGTGACATTCCCTCAACGTGCGGTGGTCCGGATGTCCTTTTCTGGAGACAGAACGCGCGCCTGTAGGAAAGCGACAGCAGGGGGCGCCAAATCCGCACATTTCAGCGAGAGCTGGCATCCAGGGTGACACTTTTTTTTTTTTTTTTTTTAATTGGTTTGTTCACCACCGTCTTCTGGGATCTGGACAGGTCTATCTCGTCTTCTGGGATCTGGACAGGTCTATCTATAGTATTTTTAGGTTCCCATAGTGGCACAGCGGAGTGTTCCTCATTAAAGCAACAAACAAACAACTGCCTCCCACTCCGAAAGAGAGGAATAAAAAAGGACTGCCCAGAGATGGTAGGAGTTCTCTGGTGGGGGTGCCCAAAGACCTTGGGTCTCAGAGCAGGGAGGCCATCCCCCTCCCACCCCCGCTCCGCGATCACCTGTTCACTCGCAGTAGTAGGCGTTTGTTCCTCTTAGATCAGGAGCCAGAGACCAAATGGGGCAACACCATCTTCTCAAGGCAAAACGTGGGTCTGAACCCCAGTATTTGCTACCACAATGTTTTCACTTCCTGGGGGGGGGGGGCTGTAACAGAGACCACAGTGGGTGCTTTTAAAGAACAGGGTTATTCTCTCCCAGTTCAGGAGGCCAAAAGTTGGAATTCAGGCCACTGGCTTTAGGGGAAGGCTCTCTGTCACCTCCGAGGGAAAAGCCTTGCCTCGGTTTCTAGGGGTTCTCCAATCACATCTGTCTCTCCCCTTTTGTGTTCTTTGTCAAATCTGCTCTTTTCATATCTCAGAAGTGGTCCAGCCAAGACCTACCCTGCACTGATACGGCCTCATCACCATAACAAAGAAAACCGTAGTCTCAAATGGGATTATATCCCCAAGTATACATATAAGAAAAAGCTCATTGCTGTGCAATTGATTCCAACTCACAGCAACCTTATGGATAGAGTAGAATTGCTCTATAGGATTTCCAAGGAGCAGCTGGTAGATTGGAACTGCTGACCTTCAGGTTAGTAACTAACACTTAACCATTATGCAACCAGGCCTGCTCTGTAGGTACAAACCAAAAAAACCAAACACACTACCATCAAGTCAATTCCAACTCTTATCAACTCTGTAGGATAGAGCAGAAATGCCCCATAGAGTTTTGAAGGACTGCCTGGCAAATTTGAACTGCTGAACTTTTGATTAGTAGCTGTAGCACTTAATCACTGTGCTACCAGGGTTTCCACATGGCTTGTAAACAAAAAAAAACAAACCCACTGCCATCAAGTTGATTCCATCTTATTGTGACTCTATAGGACAGAGTAGAACTGCCTCATATAATTACCAAGGAGCTCCTGGTGGATTTGTACTGCTGACCCATTGGATAACAGCTATAGCATGTAAACACTACACCGCCAGGGTTTCCACATTGTTTATACTCAGCATCAATAAAACTTTATATTTATTTTTATATGTTTTAGTCAGCTAGTGCTGCTGTAACAGCAGTCCTACAAGTGGATGGCTGTTTCCTACAAGTGGAAATCTTGTTTGTCACAGTCCAGTAAGCTAGAATTCCGAATTCAGGGTGTCAGCCCCAGGAGAAGGCTTTCTTTGCTGGCACTGGAGGAAGGTCCTTATCATCAGTTTTCCCCTGGACTGGAGGCTTCTGAGGTGCAGGGACCCCGGTCCCTTCCAAAGGACATACTCAGCTGCCAGCGGTGCTTTCTTTCTTGATGGTAAGAGATCCCCAAATGTCTCTGCTAGCTTCTCTCCTTTATATCTCAAAAGACCACCTCAGGCACAAAACAAACCTACACACTGAGTCCTGCTCTGCCAACACAACTGCCACCCACCCACCCTTATTAACATCACAGAGGCAAGAATTCCAACAGGGTGGAACATCATGCAATATCAGGAATTATGGCCCAGCCAAATTGCTACAGATTATTTGGTGAATTCAGTTCAATCTGTGGCAGTTTAAAAATGGAAATTTAATTTGTTTTAAATTTTCTTCTCCTGTCCTGTGGATCATGTTTTCTAGCCCACAAATCTAGAAATCCCAACCGTAGTAATAGAATCCAGAGGTACCGAAAGGTACCAAAAGCCTCTTGTAGTCCAGCCTTAGTTTGCCTTTCCAGCTTCATAACCAAGTGCAACCGCTACCATCTGGCCTTATCTGTGGTTTTCCCATGAGACTGTGTGCTTCAGAGGACAGCCAAGGTATTCACCCTTGTCATGGATGGCTCCATGTTAGAATTCTCATGTGACAGCCGGGAGACCTGGGCTCAGTTCTTGGTCATTGTATCTTAAGTACAGCTACCACTTGTCTGTCATGTTGTCTTGCATGTTACTATGATGCTCAACAAATTTCAGGAGTTTCTACACTAAGGCCAGGAAGAAAGGCCTGGTGAACTACTTCCAAAAATCAGCAATGAAGACCCCGTGGATTCCACATGGACCACAGTCTACCAGAAGACTCTGAGGCCAGAAGAACTTGGTGCCCAGCTACCAATGCTGATGGCTCTGATTGGAGTCGCAGCAGGGGGTCCAGAACAGAGTGGGAGAAAACTGTAGACAGAAAAATCAAATTGACAAGGAAGATGAGACTAAATGGTCTGACAAGTAATGGAGGAACCCCTGAGGCTATGGTCCTAAAATACCTTTCTGACCTGGGACTGAAGGTGTCACTGAGACAACCTTTCAGCCAAACAGTAGACAGGCTCATCAAACAAACAAAAAACAATAACCCCAGAGAGGAATGTGCTTCTTAGAGCAGTTATATGGAATCAAAAGGGGAACATTTGTCCAACAGCAAAGACGGGAAGGCCGGAAGTGATAGAAAATCCAGACGAAAGCAAATGGGGAGCCCAGAATGGAAATGGGTGGTAGAAAATCCAGATGAAAGCAAATGGGGAGAGTGCTGACACGCTGTAGGGAATACAACTGCAATGGATGGAATTGTGTCCTCCCGAAAATGGGTGCATGGATTTATCTGGGCTGTGATTCCCAGAGTCAAATGGTTGTCCTCCATTTGTGACTGTAATTCCTAATCTCTGCCTGTGGTTAATGGGGCAAGATCGGATTATGTTAAAGAGGATTGGGGTCCAACTGTTGCATGCCTAATTCAATATAAAGGGAGTTTCCCTGGATTGTGGTCCGCACCACCCTTTATCTCTCAAGAGATAGAAGAAAAGGGAAACAAGCAGAGAGTAGGGACTTCATACCCCCAAGAAGGCAGCAGCACCAGGCACATGGCACATTCTTTGGACCTGGGGTAGCTGTGCAGAGAAGCTTCTGGTCCAAGGGACGACCAATGACAAAGACGTTCCTCCAGAACCAACAGAGAGAGAAAGACTGTCCCTGGAGCTGGCCCTCAGAATTCTGACTTCTAGCCTACTGGACTGTGTGAGAATAAACTTCTGTTTGTTAAACCCATCCACTTGGGGTGTTTCTGTTATAGCTGTGCAAGATGACTGAGACAGCATCTGGCATCACAGAATGCTTTATGCACAAACTATTGAATTCGAAATGAATTTGCTGTATAACTTTTCACTAAAGCATAAATAGCAACAAGCCAAAACCCTGCAAACCACAGTGGCCTAGTTCCCAACTGGTCCCGGGGATGGTATGGGATCCAGCAGCATTTCAGTCCCTCAGGCCTGGATTCATCATGAGTCGGGGCTGGCTCCACAAAAGTAGCAAGAAAAATAGCAGAAGTATCAACACAGTAATGAGGCCACTTTAGATCTGGAGGTGGAGGTGCTATGGGAAAGAGTCTGGGGCTGTCTATTTGCATTTGGGCTGGTGCAAACCCCTTGCACACCCCAGGTGAGTGGGATCTGGCCTTCCTTGACCCTGCAGACTTCCCGGGGCAGCCTGTGTCCCTTCACAGGAGCCTGCTCAGCCAGAGCTGACGAGCCATTTGGCACCTGCCAGCAACTGGGACAGAAGAACAGCTTTGAACAGATGGAGCAGATTGCAAACTTTGCGGCACAGTTCCCTACCCTCTGACTTCATCGCATCGTCCCACTGCATGATCTGTCTCCAGGCAGCATGGCAGTGACACGCTTTCTTTGCAAGGCCTTCCTGAGCCCCATCTGGATTTTTTGGGAGACATAGGTACAAAACCAGATGGCTTCACCCACTCCGCAGCCCCACTTGTGTTTTCAGTGGCAGCCAAGTGAAGGGCTATTTTTAGGAGTGGAAGGAGCTGTGGTGTCTCAGTGGTTAAGCGCACACATGCTTGGCTGCTGACCGAAAGGTCGATGTTTCGAATGCACCAGCTGCTCTGCAGGAACAAGATGTGGCAGTCTGCTTCTGTAAAGATTAAAACAAAAACTTAAACCTGCTACTGTCAGTTCAGACTCACAGCAACCCTATTGGACAGAATAGAACTGCCTAACGGAGTTCCCAGAGAGCTGCTGGTGGATTTGAAATGCACAAGTGTTTGGGTTGGTGGCTGCGTTCTTAGCCACTGAGCCACCAGGATTCTCTGTAAAGAGTGAACAGAAACCAAACTCATTGCTGTCAAGCTGATTTGGATTCGTAGTAACCCTATAAATACTACCAAGCATCCCCAAACTCAACCTGCAGTCATGATGACTGTATGTACAACAGAACTGAACACTGCCTGGTCCTGGGCCAATGTCACTGTCGTTGCTGTGTTTGGGCCACTGTTGTAGCCGCTGTGTAGATCCGTCTTGTCGAAGGTCTGCCATTTTTTCAGTGACTCCCGATGTTACCAAGCATGAGGTCCTCCTCCAGTGACTGATCTCTCCTGGTAACATGTCCAAGCATGTGAGATGAAATTCCGCTATCCTTGCTTCCAAGGAGGATTCTGGTTGTGCTTCTTCCAAGACGGATCAGTTGGCTCTTTTAGCAGCCCGTGGTGCATTCAATATTCTTCGCCAACACGGTAAGTCAGAGGCGTCGATTCTGCCTTATTCATCATCCATCCTTCACATGCATATGAGCTGAGTGAAAACACCATGGTTTGGCTCAGATGCGTCTAGTCTTCAAGGTGACATCGTTGCTTTTCAACACTTTAAAGAGGTCTTTTCTGAGCACTTCATGATGGCAGCTTACTCCTCTGGTGATCATTATAAGACCTTGCTGACTCTGGATTTGGAGATACTGGGGGCTGAGCCCAGGGGACTTCATGTCTACAGAGTGTAATTTACCAGTGAACAATATTCCAGTGTTCAACACCCATGCCAGTTAAGCTCTTCAAAACCGGGAAGATGTACCCATGCTCTAGGGTTGCTCATTCACTTTGCTGACTGCGGGGGAAAGCAAAGAAGCATTTTAAAAAGTCATCTTGTTGCAATTATTATTCTTTAGTGTTCCCCAGGTATTACTGGAAGAGGAGAATGCTTTGGACATATCTACTGCAGCTAATAAGGGCCAAGTGATGTTTGTTTGATATCTTTACTCAGGATCTGTGATTCTGAATTTATGTCACTGATAGGATTTTCTTTTTTTATATATATTAAGCTTTTATCGCTCTTTAAGTGAAAGTCTATAGTCCAAGTCAGTTTGTCATCCAAAAACTTACACACTGCTGTGTAACTCTAGTTGTTCTCCCCACAGTGTGACAGCACACTCCTTTCCACCCTGTATTTCCTGTGTCCATTCAGCTAGCTCCTGTTCCCCCTCTGCCCTCTCATTTCATCTCTGCACAGGAGCTGCCCAGTTAGTCTCATCTGTCTACTTAAGCCAAGGAGTACAGTCTTCACCAGTGTTATTTTATGTCTTCTGCCAGAGCCGCTGCCCTTCGGTCGATTCCAACTCATACTGATCACATAGGTTATAGTAGAACTGCCCATAGAGTTTCCAAGGAAGGCCTGGTAGATTTGAACTGCCAGCCTTTTGGTTAGTAGTTGTAGTACTTAACCCACTAGGTAGTCCAATCTTTGTCTAAAGAGGTGGATCGGGAATGGTTTCAACTGGGGCTAACAGAGATTCTGGGGGCCACGTCATCTGAGGACTCCCTAGTCTGTCGAACCTTAAAGTCTGGGCTATTTATTAGAGTTCAAGTTCTGCACCACATTTTTCTTCTGCTACATTAGGGACTTTTTGTTGTGTGCCTTGTCAGGACAGTCATTGGTAGTAGCCAGGCACCATCTAGTTCTTCTGGTCTCTGATTGATGTGGCCTCTAGATTATGTGGCCCTTTTCATCTCTTGGGCTCGTATTTTCCTTATGTCATTAATGTCCTTTATTCTCCTTTGCTTCAGGTGGGCTGAAATCAATTGACGCTTCTTAGATGGCCACTTGCTAGCTTTTAAGGTCCCAGATGGCCCTTACTAAAGAGGAATGCAAAATATTTTCTTAAAAATACCAATTGACCTAAGTGTCTCATAGGATGTTTTGATTCTCTGAATTCTTCCATATGCTTGTCCTACAAAAGATAGACTGTAATGTAGATATTACACTTTGATGTGGGCATTGTAAAGGTGAGGTTTACAATAATTTAGGGGATTTACAGAGACCTAGTGGTGCAATGCCTCACGTGCTCAGCTGCCAACCAGAAGGTTGGCATTTTGAACCCACCAGCCTCAGAGGGAGAGGAGACGTGGCAAGCTGTTCCTGTGAAGATTGCAGCTTAAGAAACCCCCTGGGGAAGTTCTGCTCTGTCTTACAGGGTTATTATGAGTAGGAACCACCTTGATGCCAGTCAACAAAAACAAGGGTCCTAGTTCAGAGATTTAAGGGAGGAAAACAGCCAGGTGTTGATAATGGGAAACCAAGGATTATTCCTAAGAAGAAAATATATCAAATCACAGCCCCTATAACAAGCATTCTTCTCCGTATAAGGTCAGTTGGAGTCACACACCAGAGGATCAGGGTGAGAAATTCTAGAGCTGCTCTTGAAAGAGAACTGAGAACACTGTGGGGACCATTAGCATCGTTACGAGGCTGGCCCAGCAGTGAGGTCTGCCCAGCCTGGCAAAGAGGCCTCCTTACAGTGGGGGCTCGGGGCTCCAGAGGAACTGACTCTTCTTTATGCAGCCCTGCAAAACCAACCCTAATATAGTTGTCTCTTTTCTTGGCACCTTGGCTATGGGATTTCGCTTCAGGAACAGTGATTTCAAACACAATCCACGGTGCTGGTCCTGGCTGGCCAATTTCTTTTTGTTTAAGCACATAATATAAAATAGTAAGATGAGTATGCTGAATTCCATGCAAACTCTTTGTCTCTTTTTTTCTTTCTCTCTCTGTCCTTTCTTCTTCCCTTTCTCCTTGCCTTTATCTTTCTTTTACATTTTTTGTACTTCAAAAATTGCCTTCTTCGTTTTGTCAAATGCCAGGGTTTTGCTGGGTTACTTTTAAGTGTAATTTTTCCCCTTGGGTAGAGAACGGAGAACCAAGGGAAGTACTCTGAGCTGGATGGAGCTCTCGGGGCTGTGTCTTGAGAGGTCAGGGATTTGGTTTCTTTTCCTGGTGTGTGCTTTGCTGATTGAAGGCTTACATCAGGGTTAAGTTTGAAGTAGCTTTAGTCTGCAGTGCATCTCCTCCAAAACAGAGGATTTCACGTTTTCCTGAAGCCATTAAATTTCTGCCCTTTTCCCCCAACAGAAATCCTCCCCTGCTGATTTGTTCCATGTGTTGGTCTTGCTAATACAGCAGCCCCTTTTTGGCAGGTGGTGCAGTAATTTCCAGCTGCTGTGCAAGTTCATTGCAATGAACGTGAACCACAGTTTTTGTTTTGTTTTTAAATTATGTGTTGGAGCCTTGCCAGCCTGGGGAGTCAACAGGTGTAGAGGTACCAATCGTTTGTCACTCGAGCTGTCTATGTAGTAGCTCTGGGCCCTGGACCTTATAATCACCTGCGACATTTTTACGAAATACCTGTGCCTGGACCTTGCCCTCCAAGGTCCCCATTTAACTGGTCTGGCACAGGCCTGCGCCTTGGCCCGTTTTTAGGGGATTCTGATGCATAATGAGGGTTGAGAATCACTGCAGATCACATCATTTTCTGATCGTCTTACATGACTAAGCTCAGCTTGGTTTCCTGCCCCTGACAAGCTTTCTCCGCCACACTCTACCCATGAGCTTTGCCTCAGTGCCTTTTCTCTATGCCTGTATGGAGACCCAGTCTCTTGATATCTTGATCTCAGTGTTTACCCTCTGCACTGTTATTTATTTATTAGCCTATCTTCTGGAAGAACACTTCAAGATCTGTTCTGAAGTACAGTGCTGTCAGTGATAGGATGATATCCATATACTTACCAGGGAGGCCAGTTTATGTGACTATTATTCAAATGTATACACCAACCACAAAGGCCAAAGATGGAGAAATTAAAGATTTTTACCAGCTTTTGCAGTCCAGAATTGATCAAACATGCAATCAGGATGCACTGATAATTACTAGTGGCTGGAATGCAAAAGTTGGAAACAAAGAAGAAGGATCGGTAATTGGAAAATATAGCCTTGGTGACAGAAATAGTGCCAGAGATCATGTGATAGAATTTTGCAAGACTAACGACTTCTTCATTGCAAATACCTTTTTTAACCAACACAGGCAGTGATTGTACACGTGGACCTCACCAGGTGGAATACACAGGAACCAAATTGACTACATCTGTGGAAAAAGACGATGGAAAAACTCCACATCAGCAGTCGGGACAAGACCAGGTGCTGACTGTGGCACAGATCATCAATTGCTCATATGCAAATTCAAACTGAAACTGAATAATATTAGAACAAGTCAATGAGAGCCACGAGAGACCTTGAGTATATCCCACCCAAGTTTAGAGGCCGTCTGAAGAACAGATTTGATGTGTTGACCACTAATGACTGAAGACGAGACGAATTGTGCAATGACACCAAAACATCATCCATGAAGAGAGCAAGAGGTCATTAAAAAGATGGGAAAGAAAGAAAAGACCAAATTGGATGTCAGAAGAGACTCTGAAACGTGTGCTTAAATATCAAGCAGCTAAAGCAAAAGGATGGAATGGCAAAGTAAAAGGCCTAAACAAAAGATTTTGAAGGGCAGCATGAGAAGACATGTACAAAGAGCTGGAGATGGAAAACCAGAAGGAAAGAACATGTTCTACATTTCTCAAGTTGAAAGAACTGAAGAAAAAATTCAAGCCCCAGTTGTAATAGTGAAGAATTCTACAGGGAAACTATTCAACAACTCAGGAGCATCAAAAGAAGATGGAAGGAATACACAGTCATTATACCAGAAAGAACTGGTCAATGTTCAGCCATCTAAAGAGGCAGAGTGTGATCAGGAACTGATGGTACTGAAGGAAGAAGTTGAAACTGCATTGAAGGCATTGGCAAAACACAAGGCTCCTGGAATTGATGGAATATCATTTGAAATATTTCAACAAAGAGATGCAGCACTGGAAGTGCTCACTCGTCTAATGTTGAGAAATTTGGAGGACAGCTACCAGGCTAGCTGACTGGAAGAGATCCATATTTATGCCCATTCCAAAGAAAAGTGATCCAAGCCAATGTGGAAATTACTGAACAATATTGTTAATGTCATACACAAGTAAAATGTTGCTTGAGATCATTCAAAAGCAACTGCAACAGTAAATTGATGACGTACTGCCAGAAATTCAAACCGGGTTCAGAAGAGGATGTGGAACCAGGGACATCATTGCTGATGTGAGATGGATCTTGGGTGAAAGCAGAGAATACTAGAAAGATATTTACTTGTGTTTCATTGACTATGCAAAGGAATTCTACTGTGTGGATCATAACAAATTATGGCTAACATTGTGTAAAATAGAAATTCCAAAATACCTAATTGTGCTCTTAAGGAATCTGTACATGGATCAAGAGGCAGTCATGTGAACAGAACAAGGGGGCACTGCATGGTTTTTAAAGTCAGGAACAGTGTGCATTAGAGTTGTATCCTTTCACCATACCTTTTCGATCTGTGTGCTAAGCAAATAATCTGAAAAGCTGGACTATGTGAAGAACGAGGCATCAGGATTGGAAGACAACTCATTAATAACCTGTGTTATGCAGATGACACCACCTTACTTGCTGGAAGTGAAGATTTGAAACACTGATGAAGATTGAAGACCACAGCCTTCAGTATGGATTGCACCTCAGCATCAAGAAAACAGAAATCCTCACAACTGGACCAGTGAGCAACATCATGACAAATGGAGAAAAGACTGAGGTTGTCAAAGATTTCATTTTACTTGGATCTACAATCAATGCCCTTGGAAGCAGCAGTCAAGAAATCAAAAGATGCATTGCATTGGGAAAATCTGCTGCGAAGGACATCTTTAAAGTGTTGAAAAGTAAAGATGTTACCTTGAAGACTAAAGTGTGCCTGACCCAAGCCATGGTATTCTCAATTGCAGCATATGCATGTGAAAGCTGGACAATGAACAAGAAAAACAGAAGAAGACTTGATGCCTTTGAATTGTGGTGTTGGAGAAGAATATTGAATGCACCATAGACTGACAAAAGAACAAACAGATCTGTTCTGGAAAAAGTACAACCAGAGGGCTCCTTGGAAGCAAAGATGGCAAGACTGCACCTTACACACTTTGGACGTGTTGTCAGAAAGGATCAGTCCCTGAAGAAGGACATCATGCTTGGTAGAATAGAGGGTCAGCGAAAAGGAGGAAGACCTTCGATGAGATGGATTTACACAGTGGCTGCAACAATGAGCTTAAGCATGAGAACGATTGTGGACATGGTGCAAGACCAGGCAATGTTTCCTTCTGTTGTTCATAAGGTCACTTTGAGTTGGAACCAACTCAATGGCACCTAATACCACCACCACCACCATCTTCTGGAAAAACTTTCTTGAGGCCAGGTACCATGTATTTTTTTAAGCGTAGTAATTCCTACACTTAATGCATTTCTGGGCACATAACCAGTTGCTGCTGAGTCGATTCTGACTCAGGAGGATTCTATGAGCTTCAGAACAGAATTGTGCTGATTTTTTGGAAGTGGATTGCCAGGCCTTTCTTCTGAGGCCCTTCTGTGCGTAGTTGAACTTCCAGCCTCTCAGTTAGCAGCTGAGTCCATTAACCCTTCGCCCCACCCAAGGATTCTTGTGGGCACACAGGCATGAAATCAATGTTTGTTTAGTCAGTGAATGAATGGAACTACACACTAACTGACTGAGTTGTCACTGCAGTGAATTTGCAAGTTACTTTACCCCACAGTTGTGCCTTTTGCTCCCTGTAGGCTGTATCTTATAGGACTCTTCTCAGGATATAACACCCAGCACTTCTTGGAAACTCAGTGGAGTTTCTACTCTGTCCTATAGGGCCACTTGAGTTGGAACTGACTCGATGGCAGTCAGTCTTGGTTTCTCAGGATGAACTTACAGTCTTATGTATGTCACAGGGATATCCAGTCCTATAGTATTTTGATCAGTAGTTTGGGTTATTGAAAACATGAGCTTAAACTCTGGAGAACATGGAAGTGAGAGGTGGTGTCCTGAACTGCCCAGCATCACAGACCTTTTGAGATGTTCACACACTTCCCAGGATAATCTCATGTCCTCAGACTGGGAGTCAAGCAGTTTCCAGGCCTGAGAAGACAGTTAAAATTCAGTTTCTCATTCGTACTAGGTTTTACGTTAAAGAGCCCACTAGTACCATTGTACCTGTTGTTGTTAGGTGGCATCTAGTTGGTCCAAGTCACAGCAGCCCTGTGTACAACATAGTGAAACACTACCTAGCCCTGCTCTGTCCTCGCAATTACTATTGGTATGCTTGAGCCCATTGTTGCAGCCAATGTGTCAATCTATCTCCTTGAAGGCCATCCTTCTTTTTTGCTGACCCTCTACCAAGCATGATGTCCTTCTCCAGGGACCGATCCCTCCTGATAACACATCCAAAGTTGACTTGATTCCGACTCAAAGTGACCATGGGACAGAGTAGAACTGCCCCAAGGCGATAATCTTGATAGAAGCAGACTGTCACATCTTTCTCACACAGAGTGGCTGACCAATTTGAATTGTCAACCTTTCAGTTTGCGGCTGAGCATTTAACCTCTGTGTCACTGGGGCTCCTTTCTCTAGTCACACCAAAATAGAAAAGAAAAGAAAAAAACTCACTGCTGCTGAGTTGATTCCGGCTCATAGAGACTCTACAGGACAGAGTAGAGCTGCCCCATAGAGTTTCCAGGGAGTGCCTGGTGAATTCCAGCTGCCTCGGTTAGCAGCCGTAGTTGTTACCCACTATGTCCCCAAGGTTTCCTCTCCAGCCATGTTGTCGTTGTTGTCAGGTGCCGTTGAGTCGGTTCCTACTCATAGCAACACTGTGTGCAACAGAACAAAACGCTGCCTGGTCTCGCGCTGTGTCCACAATTGTTTTATGCTGGGGCCACTGTGTCAGTCCATCTTGTCAAGGGTCTTCATTAGTTTCATTGACCCTCAACTCTACCAAGCATGATGTCTTTCTCCAGGGACTGATCCTTCCTGACAACATGTCCAAAGTGTGCAAGATGCAGTCTTGCCATCTCCAAGCACAGACAACCGAAAATTATGTCCTACTTTTCCATCCCACTCTGAATGGCAAAGATCCTTCTCAATGTGATCAGGATATATAGCTCCTTATCGTCTGGCACCCTACAGGTTATACAATAAGTGTAAATCCTACCAACACACCCGTTACACAAGAGTAAAGAGAAAACAGAGTGAGTTAACAGTCCCATTTGGAAACCAGCAAAAGGAGACACAGCACGGAGTCCTTACAAACATTGTGATCTGCAGGGTGAGAATCGGCTGGCCATGGAGTGAGGTCCGTGACCAGCCTAACCTGTGGTTCTGCTCTGGGAGTGCAACTCCTTTGCTCACCGTTCTCCATTTCCATGCCTGAGGGGAGCACTAGCGAGGATCCTTTGGTGGCTCCCTTCCAGATGGCGCAGGTTTAGGAGATGGGGTTTGCCTTAGGGATGGTCAGTCACAGACCCTTGTTAGCCAGGCTGGGATTTAGCCAGCAAAACAGTTCGCTAAGAAGCTTACACTTAGTACACTTGTAGTCCATATGCATTCGGTCATTTTATGGGATGTTATCCACAGTGAGAGATACCCTTAATCTAAACTTGGCCTGGGAATTCTGTGTTTTAGCAGCAGCCTCAGAGCTCTGCCTGGCTCTCAGCTTGATAGCCTGCAACTTATCCTTTGCATCCATGGAAATCCAACTGTGTCCTGGAACAGGGAGGTGCAGCTATTCTGCCTCTAGTCTGCTATCCCAGGGATGATGATTGTTTTAATGGGTCAGTGACTTGTACACTCACAACCATCTCTCCTTTTCCATCATTGGTGATAGAAGACTTCTAAAATTTTTGATTGACATATAGCACACATACAGAGAAACTGACAAATCATTCATCATATAGCCTAAGGAATTATCATAGAGTATGCTTGTGTAACGTAGCTCAGGTCAAGAAACAGAATGATAATTTGAGGGCTGGGGGCCATGGTCTCATGAGACAGCCATCTCAACTTAGATAACATAATTTATAATGTTCTACTTCCTACTTTGGTAAGCAGCATCTTGGGTCTTAAACACTTGTGAGTGGCCATCTAAGATACTCTACTGGTCTTATCGCCATCTGGAGCAAAGGATAATGAAGAAAACCAAAGATAAAAGGGAAAGATAAATCTAAAAGACTAATGGACCACAGCTACTACAGCCTCCACCAGACCGAGTCCAGCACAACTAGTTGGTGCCTGGCTACCAACACTGACTGCCCTGATAGAGATCACAAGAGAGGGTCCCGGACAGAGCTGGAGGAAAACGTAGAAAAAAAATTCTAACCCATAAAAAAAAGACTAGATTTGCTGACTTGACAAAAACTGGAGAAACCTTAAGAATATGGTCTCTGGATACCCTTTTAGCTCAGTACTGATGTCACTTCTAAGGTTCATCCTTCAGCCGAAGATTGGACAGGCCCATAAAACAAAACAAGAATAAAGGGGACACCAGCCCAGGGGCAAGGATGAGAAGGCAGGAGGGGCAGGAAAGCTGGAAATGAGGAACCCAAGGCCAAGATGGGAAGTGTTGTCATGTCATAAGGTTGGCAACCAATGTCACAAAACAGTGTGTGTATTAGTTGCTTAATGAAAGACTAATTTGTCTGCAAACCTTCATCCAAAGCACACACACACAAAAGAAACAGAATAATAACCAGCACCCTGAGAAGCGCCTCGTACCCCATCCCAATAATTACTCCCTCTTTTTTCCCAGAGGATCTCCATCCACTGGGTTTCTAACACCATGTATCAATTCTATGTGTTTCTGAAGCTTATAGAGATGGATCTCTATGGTATTTACTCTTCTACGTTTAGTTTTTTCACTTTAAAATTGTTTTTGCAGGATTCATTGACACTGTAACGTGTATCAATCATTCACTGAAGAATAGTGTTCATTGTAAAACTGCAATGTATTTAAGTTTTTTCAGTTTGGAATTCTTACAGATAGTGTTGTTGAGAACATTTTTGTAACTGTCTTTGGCTATGTGTATGCACACATTTCTGTGTGCATGTATCTATAGACAGACAGACAGGTGTGGATAGTACGTATCTAGAAATGGAACTGCTTGATAGTGGGGTCTGTATGTGCTCAATTTTAATAGATAAATGCCATGCTGTTTTCCAAAGTGACTGTACCTATTTATTGTCATATTGGCAGAGTGTGTGGATTCTTCTTGTTCCACATCTTAAATCAACACTTGTATAGCCAATTTTTTTTTAACATACTTTGTGTGTGTGTGCATGTGTTTTTTTCCCCCCCTTCTTTTCCTGTGTTCCGGTGAAAATTCATTTATGGATGTTGGCTTTCAAGAAGAAATTTCAGAGTCTCTTTTGACATCCATTTTGGTCTTTTCTTTCTTTCTTGTTTTTTAACGACCTCTTGCTGTCTTCATGTATGATGTCCTTAATGTTCTTGAGCAACTCATCTGGTCTTCAGTCATTAGTGTTCAAGACATCAAATGTCTTCTTGAGATGGTCTCTAAACTCTGGTGGGATATGCTCAAGGTTGTACTTCAGCTGTGGACTTGTTCTAATTTTCTTCAGTTTCAACTTGAACTTGTATGTGAGCCATTGATGTTCTGTTCTGCAATCACCTTCTGGCTTTATTCTGACTGATTCTGATGATTCTGAGTTTTTCTATTGTCTCTTTCTACAATGTAGTTGATTTGATTCCTGTTTTTTCCATCTGGTGAGGTCTATGTGTATGGTCACCACTTACATTGTTGGAAAAAGGTACTTGGAATGAAGAAGTCCTTGACCTTCCAAAATTCTGTCACGCTGTCTGTGGTGTTATTTCAATCACCACGGCTGTGTTTTCCAACTAGTGATATTTCTTCTTTGTTTCCAATACATTCTAATCACCAGTGATTATCAGTGCATCCTGATTGCATGTTCAGTCAATCTCAGACTGTAGAAGCTGGTAAAAAGTCTTCGATTTCTTCATCTTTCACCTTAGTGGCTGGTGTGCAAGTTTGAATTATAGTGATATTAACTGTTCTTTCTTGTAGGCATGTGGATATTATCCTATCACTGACAGCACTGTGTTTCAACATAGATCTTGAAATGTTCTTTTTGACAATTAATGCTATTCCTCTTCAGTTTCTCATTCCTGGCATATAATTGCCTGATTCAGATTGGCCATTACCAGTCCATTTCAGCTCATCAATGCCTAGTGTATTGCTGTTTGTGTGTTCTATTTCATTTTTGATGATTTCCAATTTTCCTAGATTCATACTTTGTACATTCTCAAATTAAAATCAAATCCACTGCTGTCAAGTCGATTCCAACTCATGGCGACTCTATAGGACAGAGTAGAACCGCGCCACAAAATTTCAAGGCTGGCAGGTGCTGGTCAGCCTATGGGCAAGCAGTGGTCCCGGCCAGCCTGTTCAGAAGCAGAAGGCACCCACAACACAGAGCAGCCTGTTCTTCGGAACCCATCACTTTCATCAGTGTTTGCCTGTCGTACCTTTTGTTTTCTTACAGCCCTGCCCTCTACTAGGTTAACTTAGCAAACTGATTATTAGCTAGACTGATAGATAGATAGATAGCTGCTGCCACGTTGAAGCCAACCCATGGAGACCTCATGTACAGCAGCATGAGATACTACCTAGTCCTGCATCTTTCTCATTTTTTGCCAACATGTTGGAGTCCACTTTTGCAGCTGCTGTGCCAGTCTGCCTTACCAAGGGTTTCCCTCGCTCTTGCTCGCCCTCTGCTTCACCACACGTGAGCTCCTCCTGCAGCAAATGTGCTCTCCTGCTGCTGATTCCAAAGTGAGCCAGTCAGATGCTGTGACCAATAGGTTTTCATTGGCTAGTTTTCAGAAGTAGATTGTGAGGCCTTTCCTTCTAGTGTGGAAGCTCCACTGAAACTTGTCCACTGTAAGTGACCCTGCTGGCATTTGAAAAATTCTTCATTTTCTCAATTAAAGTTGAGGACACAAAATATGAAACAGGGCAGATCTAAGGAGTAGAAATCAGACATCGGTCAGTTAGTTAATTTTGTCTACTCAGAATCTTCAGTGGCTTCCTATTGCCCAAAAGATCTAGTTCAGTTCCCGGCTGTGGCTTGAAGAACCTCCAGCACCTAGCTGCTGTCCACCTCCCAGCTTCCCTACCCATGTGTCTGCCTGTGCCCGCCCTCCAGGCTCACTGACCTACACACTTCCCTGCACGTCCTGTTCACACTCCAGGTTTTTGCTTATGCTTTCTCAGCAACCTCAGATGCTTTTCTTTTCTTAGTCTGTGGAATCTTCCCTACTCTTCAGTTTCCACTCAACTCCACCTCTCCACGTAGCTCTGCCTGAGGCACCTTCCTGGAATTAATCGTTCGCTATATGTCTTTTGGGAACCCTGGTGACATAGTGGTTAAGAGCTAAGAGCTATATCTGCTGACCAAAGGGTCAACAGTTAAAATTCTCCAGGTGCTCCTTGGAAACCTGATGGGGCAATTGTACCCTGTCCTATAGGATTGTTATGAGTTGGAATCGACTCAAAGGCAACAGGTTCAGCTTTCTGTCTTTCCAAAGCATTTTGTCTACTCTTCTACTGTAAGACTTATACTTCTTTGTATTGTAGCTCATTCCCTTTCCTCCAGATCATAAGCACTTTGAGGGCAGCCACTGAAGTTTTTTCACTTCTGGTATCTTCTGTGGCTCTAAAATACATGGCTTAACACCCAGTTATTGTTTTTTGCTAACTGCTTCTGACTCATGTTGACCCCATGCACAAACTATCTGGTACTGTGCCATGCCCACGATCACTTTGAAGTAGGTTACCAGGCCTTTCTTCCTAGTTTGCCTTCATCTGGAAGCTCTGCTGAAACCTCTTAGTGTCATAACAACACTCTTGTCCACTGATGGATAGGTAGTGGCTCTGCTTGAAGTCCAGTGGCTGTGAGTCAAGCCGCTAAACCACCAGTACCCCTTACACAAGTAGGTTCTCAATACATGTTAGGATATGAATGGATGCTCTTTAGATCATACAATCAGGGTAATTAGAAGGCTGGCCTTGAAGGATGGGTCATACCTACAAAATTTCTGCCTGTTATGGATTGACTTGTGCCTCTCCCAAATCTGTATCAACTTTGCTAGATGAGTATGGTGTGATTGTCCACCATTCTGTGATCTGATGGGATTTCCTGGTGTGTTGTCAGTCCTACCTCTTTGTTCATAAGGCTGGATTAGACACTTGAGGCAAGACTCGATCTTCAAGTTAGATTGTATGTTGAGTAAATCTCTTTTGAGATATGAAAGAGAGAAAGCAGCAGAGAGACAGAGGGTCCTCATGCCACCAAGAATGAAGAACCAGGAAGTAAGCATGTTCTTTGAACCCAAGGTCCTTGTGCTGAGAGGGTCCAAAACCAAATAAAGACTGATAGGTAGGACCTTCCCCCAGCAGAGAGGGAAAGCCTTTCCCTGGAGCCGGCACCGTGAATTCAGGCTTACATCCTCTCTGATTGTGAGAGAATAAATTTCTCTTTGTTAGATCCATCCACTTGTGGTCTTTCTGTTAGAGCAGCTCTAGATGACAAAGACATTGACCTTCATTATCACCAAGAGTCCCAAAGAAGAGAATCCACCCCAGGAAAGCAGCCAGTGGCAATCCTGAAATGGAAATGCAGAGACACTCTTGTTCCATTTTGCTCCTGTGGCTTTTGTCTTGTGGCCTTGACTTGAAATTTCAGTTGGAACTTGAATTACAACCCAAATAATTTCTTCTGTGTCACCCAGTAATCTGGCTTTGGAAAGTCTTCCTTGTCACTCAAAAATGTCCCTTGAAAATCAATTCTGTTTCAAAGCAGAGCTAATGCAACTGCCACCCGTGCAAATGTAGTTGTGAGGATGACTTGCAGTGGGACATTTTTAGATGCTTCAATATGGCAACAAGTTAAGAGCTTCATTCATTTAAAAAATGGAAATAAATGCGGCTGCATCTGGCTATATGGACAATGAAAGTGAGACAGTGCTAAGCCAAGTGAGAAGAGGCTCTAAATTGAGAGCAGCACTTGGCTTGGAGGATAATTTAAGGAGCCTTAATAAATATATTTGGAAAACTCATGCAGCAAAATCCATACCTCCGGCCCATTTTTCCCCCTCTGCTGTGTGAGCTAGCAGAATTCATAATGATAGCTTAAGAACCACACATAAGAAACTGGCTGCGTATCAAACCCAATTAAATGGCAAGAAAAGGAAGTCACATGTATTATACATGTTTGTTGGAATTCTCCAGTACTATGGCTGGTGGTGTAGTAGTTAAGCACTATAGCTTCTAATCAAAAGGTTAGCAGTTCAAATCTACCAGGCATGCATTGGGAAACTCTTCTGTCCTGTAGGGTCACTATGGGTTGGGAAATTGACTCAATGGCAATGAGTTTGTTTGGTTTTTACACCTGACGGTGTAGTGGTTAAGAGCTATAGATGCTAATCAAAAGGTCAACAGTTCAAATCCAGCAGAGGCTTCTTGGAAAGTCTATAGAGCAGTTATACTGTGTCTTGTAGGATTGCTATGAGTCAGACTGACTTGACGACAATGGATTTGGTAGGTTTTTATACTTGGGGATGTAGTGGTTAACAGCTACAGCTGCTAATTAAAAGGTCAGCAGTTGGAATCCACCAGGCACTGCTTGGAAACTCTATGGGGGCAGTTCTACTCTGCCCTATGGGGTTGCTATGAGTTAGAATTGACTCGATAGAAATGGATTTGGTTTGGTTTTGGTATATTTAAGATGGAGCCCTGGTGGTGTAGTGGTTAAATGCTATGGCTGCTAACCAAAAGATCAGCAGTTCAAATCTACCAGCCACTCTTTGGAAACCTTATGGGGGCAGTTCTGGTCTGTCTATAGGGTCACTATGAGTTGGAAGATGACTTGACAGCATCTAGCAACAACATACTTATAATAATTATAGAATTTCATATTTTTGTTGGAAACTTCTTACTAAGAGTTTAAGCAGTGTTCCACTCACAAAAATGAACCAACCAAAACCTAAATCCATTAGCATTTACTCTGATTTATGGTGACCCAATTCATGTGTGTCAGAATAGAACTACTCTGTAGGGTTTTCTTGGCTGACATCTTTACAGAAGCAGATCTCCAGGCCTTTCTTCTGTGGCACTGCCAGGTTGGTCTGAATCACCTAAAGTGTTAGCAAAAAACTGTTGCCATAGAGTCAGTTCTGACTCAGTGACCATATAGGACAGGGTACAACTTTTCCCTAGGTTTCCAAGGAACAGCTGATGGATTTGATCTTGGGGCTAGCAGCCATAGTATTTAAGCACTATTCCAGCAGAGCTCCTAAAGGTTAATATTGTGTCATGAAGGGATCTTCTAGATTTCCAAAAATCAAATCAAAAGTCTGTTTCTTTGAAGATGCAATGCATTTTCTCATAAAATGCCGTTATAGAAGCAGCTAGGTACTTAGGCTAGCCTACTAAAGTCATTGAAGCTCTTAATATAGACACCATATTGTATGTTTGCAAAAGAAAGTTAATAAAATAAGTTTCATTGGAATATTATCACTTATGTAAGTAATAGAGACTCCCACCCCTGAGAATGACTAATGAAAGATTTTTCATTTCTATAAATGATGGTACAATAGAAATACAGATTCAATTAAAGGAGGATGAAAAAAATAAATGGGTACTGTGGTGGAATTTCTGGACTGAAGTTTGGGCTCTTTCTAAGGTTTTCTAATTCGATGCTACTGGTTTTTTATGACATTGGATCTCATTTCCTAGTGGATGCCTTCCCTTTTACCACGTATGAGTGTATCACTGCCACTACTTTAGGTTCATTATGCGTGACTAGGGTCATTTTTCTTCATCTCACAAATGGAAGAGAAAGGGGACAAGAAGAAGGGACAGCTTCCTGAGATAAATGAGCAAAATTTAGACGAGAAGGAAGAAGGGAGAAAGCTCTTATAAAAGATGTGTGTACATCTGAAAAATAAATTTTCCCATATTGGTTAAGCTGAGTTGCATCATCAAAAATGCATGATTCTTCTAAAGAAAGAAAAAGTTATTCATTAGATTTGAGAGTTCCCTTCCAGTAACAATCTGTGCTGTGCCCTTCTGAAGGACATCGGAAGGCCCAGGATGCTTTGACTCTTTTTCATGGGCCGTTCACAATTTGAGTGCTGGTAATTCTTTCATCAACAGCTTTCCTTGAATTTTGTGAGCATTACTATGGTTTATTTCTCTGTCATCTTCCATTACAGAGTCAACCATTGTTAGGTGCCCTAGACTCAGTCCCAACTCATAGCAACCCCATGCACGACAGAATGAAACACTGTCCAGTCCTGCACCACACCCACAACCATTTTTATGCGTAAGCCCATTGTTGCAGCCACTGTATAAATTTATCTTGTTGTGGGTCTTCCTCTTTTTTGCTAACTCTGTTTTACCAGTCCTGATGTCCTTCTCCAGGGACCAAGTCCTTATCATAACATGTCCAAAGGAAGTGAGACAAAGTCTTACCATCCTTGCTTGTAAAGAGCATTCTGGTTTGATTTCTTCTAAGACAAAAATCTTTCCATCAGTGACAGATTTGTTGGCTCTTTTGGCAGCCTGTGATATTGTCACTGTTCTTTGCCAACACCACAATTCAAAGGTGTCATCTCTTTTTCAGTCTTCCTTGTTCACCATCCAGATTTTGTGTGCATATGAGACAACTGAAAAACACTATGACTTGGGTCAGGCACACCTTAGTCTTACAGTGTGCAGACTAAGAAGATATGTGCGTTGATCTCTTGACTGACTGCTGCTTTCATGGATGTTGATTGTGGGTCTAAGTGAAATGAAATCCTTGACAACTTCAACCACGCAGTGTCCCTTTATTCTGTTCACATGACTGTCTCTTGATCCATGTACAGATTTCTCATGAGCACAATTAAGTGTTCTGGAATTCCCATTCTCTGCAGTGTTATCCATAATTTGTTATGATCCACACAGTTAAATGCCTTTGCATAGTCAATGAAACACAGGTAAACATCTTTCCAGTATCCTTTGTTTTCAGCCAAGATGCATCTGATGTCAGCAATGATACCCCTGGTTCCACATCCTCTTCTGAATCCAGCTTGAATTTCTGGCAGTTCTCTCAATATACTGTTGCAGTCACTTTTGAATGATCTTTAGCAAAATTTTACTTGCATATGATGTTGTTTGATAATTTCCTCACTCAGTTGGGTCACCTTTCTTGGGAAAAGACATAAATATGGATCTCTTCCAGTCAGTTGGTAGGTAGATGTCCTCCAAATTTCTTGGCATAGATGAGTGATCACTTTCAGCACTGCGTCTCTTTGTTGAAATATTTCAACTGATATTCCATCAATTCCTGGAGCCTTGTTTTTTGCTCATGCCTTCAATGCAGCTTCAACTTCTTCCTTCAGTGCTGTTGGTTCTTGAGCAGATGCTATCTCTTGAAATGGTTGAAGGTTGACCAGTTCTTTCTGGAATGATGACTCTGTGTATTCCTTCCATCTTCTTTTGATGCCTCTTGAGTCATTTAGTATTTTTCCTGTGGAATCCTTCACTATTGCAACTTGAGGCTTGAATTTTTTTCTTCCATTCTTTCAGCTTGAGAAATGTAGAGCGTGTTCTTTCCTTCTGGTTTTCTATTTTCAGCTATTTGCATATGGCATAATAATACTTTACAAAGCTACACTTTGAAATCTTCTATTCAGTTGTTTTACTTCATCATTCCTTCCTTTTGCTTGAGCTACTCAGTGTTCAAGAGTAACTTTCAGAGTTTTGACATCCAGTTTGGTCTTTTCTTTCTTTCCTGTCTATTTAATGACCTCTTACTTTCTTCACGTATGGTATCTTTGTTGTCATTGCATAACTCATTTGGTCTTTGGTCATTAGTGTTTAACACATCAAATCTGTTCTTGAGATGGTCTTTAAACTCAGGTGTGTTTTACTCAAGTTCCTGCTTTAGCGCTTGTAGACTTTCTCTTGTTTATTTAGGTACCTCTCATACGAAAGTTTTTCTCAAGTTGAAATGCCATTATACTAATCCATGCTGTGAGTTCCCAGAGAACTGGTTTATAAACAGAAATGAACAGTAGAACACAGTAAAATGCTAAATACTCCCCCTGCCCCACCATGCCCACTCTCCACACTGCTACTTGGTGCCATGAATGAGGATGGATTAAAGAGGAGGCTAGAACTAGAGACCAAAGAGGAACGTGTTATAGATGACCAGGAGCAGGTAACAAAGACTAAAGCAGAAGAATATCGGGGGAATGAAGAGGTTACAGAGTGAGAAGCAACATGGCTTTGTGGGTGATGGAGAATAAAGGGAGACATTCTATCTTGACTCAGCATATCAGTGGTTCAGCAAATTTACGATTATAGGCCCCAGAAGAAAATTATACAGGATATCCCTCATTCAGTCCACCACTCCAAGAAACACCCATTCTCCATGCCCTCTAGGGATTATCTAAATGTATCTTCTAAGTTTCCTGAGCCTGCTGGTGCCATGGCTAGGAGCTTGACTGATAATTGGCAGTACAAATCCACCAGTTGCTTCTTGGAAATTTTATAGGGCAGTTCTTTTCTATCCAGTACGGTTACCATGAGTTGGAATTGACTCGACAGCAATGGACTTGGTTTTGGTTCTTTTCATGCAACCATCAGGTCAGGAGCACTGATTCAGTGAAATGAAAGCATTTTAGCCTATGATGCTGCCTCATTGTCCCCTGGTGATCCTCCTGGAATGCCTTCCTGAAGGAATGGTGATGAGCCCACCGACATGGGACTCAACAGGGATCTGGATGAAGCCCCTATATATAGAAAAGACCCCTGACAGTCATAAGCCAGAAATAGGATATTCAGCTACTTAATTAGGACTTTCCAAGTAGTGATTTATCACCCTAAGATGGGTGAGTATCTAATGGGGCAGGGAGCATTCACTCTCTGCAAGGTGTCTCCCTGCAGGAGGCTCGGTGCATGAAAAGTTATCGATCTGTAGAATCACAGGCTTTGCTAACAATTGGAGATACTCCAGTTTCTCTGGCAATTTGACAGAGGACTGAAGAATAAAGAGAGGATCCCTGAATTGATCTCAAAACAATGCCAGAGGTTTCCTGATTTTAAGAAATTCTCCTTCTTCTCTTCTTTTCTCTGGGGTTAGTCTTATAACTGTGCCATCTATCCAGTCCAGCAAAATATGCTAAAGGAAGCGATATTGGAAGTAATATTAAAAAAGAAAAGAAGAAAAAAAGAACAAAACACATTTCTGTTGAGTCAATTCCAATTCACAGTGACCCTGTAGAACAGAGTACAGCTGCCTCATAGGGTTTTTAAGAAGTGGCTGGTAGGTTAGAACTGCCAATGCTTTGGTTATCAGCCTGAGCTCTTAACTACTGTACTACCAGGACTCTGTGAGTGACACTGACCTCTAAAATTTACTGGGTTCCAAAGCCTGATGGTATGGGAAGAGGATCTCCCCTGTTGGGACATTAATTCTGACTGGAGTCTATTAGAATTTAGAAGTAGTGTGTTGTGGCCATAGTGAGTTTGGTTGCCGCTGATAGTTGCTGTAGAGTTGGCCCCTGACTCATGGTGACCTCTTGCACAATGGAATGAAATTCTGTGTGGTCCTGTCCCATATCTGTCATTGATTGTGGGTGGGACCATTGTGATCCATAGGGCTTTCATTGACTGATTTTTGGAAACAGAGTTCCAGACCTTTCTTCCTAGTCTGTCTTAAACTTGAAGCTTTGCTGAAATCTGTGGAACGTCACAACAACACGCAAGCCCCTGCTCACAGATGGAGTGGGTGCGCATGAGGTGAACTGGCCAGGAATTGAACCTGAATCTCCTACATGGAAGGAAAATTCTGCCACTGAAACGCCAAGAGCTTACTCTGGTTAGTTAAAGATTGCCCATTTCAGTTGTGATTTTAGTAAGATATCATTAACTACTGAGGATTTAGAGTCCCTAAGAAATTGCTTTTTCTAGCTCTGTTGATTGTGTACTGCTCTTATTAAAGGACAATTCTTAGTGGGGAAAGGCCAGTGGTTTTCTGGATTAGTTCAGCTGTTGCTCAGACTCATCTGGTGGGATTCAGTAGAACTCCATCTATCCATACATCCATCTAACTATACAGACATAACATGGTGTGATCCATCTGTAGTGAAATGAGTGACTTTCTGCCCATCTGCCCTTTGCCTTGATTCTTTGAAATTATGGCTTGAGAGGTTTTCCTGTAAGTCCTGACAAGTTACCTTTGCCCTGGTTTTCTACCTCAGAGGACTTGATACTTCTGTCCAGGTTGGCTGACATTTCCTACGTGTGGTTGTTAAGACTGTGCATGTCAACTTGGCTGGGCCGTTTTTCTTAGTGGTTTGGCAGTGATGATGTACTTTGGCCGTTACATAGTGTTGTAATCACTTCCTTGATGAGATCTGATCTAATGTGGTCACTGTCATGATGGCATGTATTGTTAGTAGCCAATCAACTGGAAGATAATTTCCTTAGACATAGTCTGCATCCAATATAAGCAGATATTCTGGTAAGACTTACAGGGTTTTACCTGGTCTGGGTCCTGTAGCTGGCTCCTGTTTGTCTGACCTTGGTTTTTGGAAGTTGAACTAGCAGCTTACCTGCCATCTTGACAACTGATCTTGGGATTTGTCAGTCTGCACCGCCTATGAGCCAGAGCCCTGCTCTGTGACCTGCTGATCTTGAGTTTGCCAACCCTTGCTATATGAGTCAAGAAAAGCCTCCAGCCTCAGACACAGGCTTGGAAATTTCCAGCCTCTACAACCATGTGAGCCATTTCTTTGATATTAGTCTCTCTGTATTTATATTTATATACTCGTTTTGTTTCTCTAGAGAACCCAGCCTAAAGTACTGGGAAATCTGTAAACAGCTAGATGGCATGATAGCTTTTGTCTAGTCTTGCACTGTAGCTTGCTGTATGGCTCGTCTATTGTATGCACTTTGAATAAATTGGCCAATGTACTTATGCAAATGAAGTACCTATAGCTTACTATGCAAATAAAGTACCTATAGCTTACTACACAAATGAAGTGACTGTGGCCTACCAATAGGACATTGGTTAGTTTGTAGCCCTGGTGTGAGGACTATGCCTTGAAATTTAACAGGAGTTTACCTGTGTATGCAACCGACCCTCAGAGGTTTGGCAAATAGAAGAAGAAGGAAGCAAAAGGAGAAGAGGCAAGAAAGGCAAGTACAGAGGAGCATAGAAAGAGAGAGAGATGGTGAGGAGCCTCCTGAAACAGCTGTGACACAGGCCCGGGGCTACAACACTGAGGACAGCCGCAGACCTGGAAGGAGTCCTGTGGCAGAGCCAGCAGTGACAGACCCGAAGAGGCCCTGTGGCAGAGCTGGTGGGTGATGGCAGAAACCTGCTGCTAGGAATGCATCTTAGAGAGCTTAACAAGCTGCTGTACTGGGTATGAGCTGGGGTCAGTTAGTAGTGCAGAGGCTGACAGGAGGGAGGCCAAAGGCAGAGAGACCTGTACTTAGGAGTGAGAGGAGGCCTGTACAGCTGAGAGCAGGGTGTACCCCAGACAGCAGGGCCAGCTTGCTTGTACAGCCAAGAGGAGCTGACAGAGCTGGCCAGCTCTAAAGACAGGTTTATACTCTCCTCTTAAGGGGACCCTTGTAGATTTTGCTTGCATACTTCCTGATTTGGATTCTGAGTTGTAGCCTATTGAACCTGCTTCTGAGCTAAACCCTGGCTAAGTCAGGTATTTCTGCTGTAACAGAAATACCACAAGTGGAAGGCTTTGACAAACAGAATTTTATTCTCTTGCAACTAGTAGGCCAGAAGTCCAAACTGAAGGAATCTGTGCCATGGGAAGGCTTTCTCTTTGTTTTGACTCCAGGGGAATGTCATTGTCATCAGTCTTCCCCTGGCTGAGGAGTTTCTCATGGCAGGAACCTGAGATCCGAAGGACATGCTGTTCTCTTGGCTCTTGTTTCTTGGTGCTGTGAGTCCTCCCCATCTCTCTGTTCACCTCTCTTTTATGTCTTAAGAGATTGGTTTAAGATACCACCTAATTTTGTAGAGCAGGTCCTGCCTCATTAACATAACTGCTGCTAATTCCGCCTCATTAACATCATAGAGGTAGAAATTACAGCATATAAGAAAATCACATTACACAGTGCTAGGAATCATGGCCTAGCCAAGCTATACACAGTTTGGGGGCACATGATTCAATCTGTAACACACTCTGTTACTTCCTTAATAGGCCATTTAACTCCAAGTATGCTCCGTGAGTTCTGTGTGGCCATTACAACAAATTATTAAACCCGGCAAAGTAGTAGAGGGTGCCGTGGGGAGGATGAATAGTGTCAGAATTGGTTAAAAAAAAAAAAAAAAAAACCAAGTGGAAGAATAGAGGGATGTTCGACTTACACCTGTTGGGAATCAACTTTGTGCTGATGGTGGTTCTATTTCCTCCTCCAGAAGTTAGAGCAGCTCAGGTGCTCCTAGGAGATTGCACCATCCCTTCACCAAATATACGCTAATCACCTGGTGGATGGATACTGTGGTGCCCCTCTGAGGTCCCTTTTAGGACTGAGGCATTCATTCCCCAACTCCTTGGAGTCTTGGTTCAAACAGGTCCTATTTAAGTCATTCTTTGGAAATTGCCCTCAGGCAAAGAGATCCTGCTTATTCAAGGTCACATGTCCTCCTCTGATAGTGGCCCATATCCAGTGACTGGTCTGTGTGAGGGATAGAAATGTCTGCCCCCTTGGTTCAAGGAGCACCAACCCTGAAGACCCGTCCCTGCTCCGGAGCATCTTTGATTCAGCTCTGCTGAGATCACATCCAACTTTATCTCCTCCCTTTGCCCAGTCCTTCTTCTGTCATTTCTCCAAGGGATTGGTCCTAAGTGCTCTTTCCAATAAACTTCCTGCAGGGGGAAAAAACAAACAAGCAAAAAAAAAAAAAAAAAAATAGTCCATCTTAGAGTCTGTTTACTAGGAAACCTGAGTTAGGATCGTTGATACAGAGAGTGGTCACAGAAAGCAATGAAATTTGGGAGCTGGATCACTCTTCAGCAGACTGACAACGAGATTCTTGTCACTGGCAGAGTGAGAGCCTGAGTAGCCCTGGTGTGCCATGGTGATGCAGTGATTGGAACTGTCACTGGTGAACTGGGATGTGATACCAGAGAAAGTGAATACACTGCCAGGGGAATATGACAGGCATTTGCCAGTTTAGGTGGAAGTAGTAATATAAGGAAGGAAGATAGAATTGGGTAGCTGTAGATGGAGACAGTCAATGTATTGAAGGAAGGCAACGACTGTGAAAGCTGATTAATCACCAGATAAGGGCTAAGTGTGAAAGCTACAGCTCTCTCTTTGGCAGCATATAAAGAGTCTCTCGTCTGCAGCCAGATGGCAGAAAAATCTGAGATTAGGCCCAGAATTTAATGATAAGAATAGCAGTGTTGCAGAGGAGGTTGAATTCTCAATCTGGGCAAGTTTGCTATTCCAAGGCCAGGGCTGGAGTGGGGCAAAATGAAACCCTGAGATCTACAATGGAAACATCTGGGTCTATGAAATCTTGAGTCTCTGAATCCTGTGGACCTGTGAGAATGGCCTCTTTCTCCCTGTTGAAGACTAATACTCCCCCTTGCTTCAAGACGATGCCACCAGACCGATGAATAGTATTGAGCTATAACATAACCCAGTTGGAGAAGCACAGGGTCTGCCACAAGACGAAAAGGCCTCTACCCTGAAGGGCCGTCAAGATCTACACACCATGTACTTGCAGGAGCTGGGAGAGCATACGCGAGACAGAAGCCTGAATGTTCTGGATCAAGAGAGGACATGAAGTTGGATAATACAAAGTTTATCAATATGGAACTACTCTCCTACAATACAGGGCTTGACACTTTGGTGAAGATACTGGAAGATGGTGCCAAAACACTGCTAGGATGGCTCTTGGAAGCTTGGAAAAAGCAATGGCTTGTGTTAAGTAAAGTGGGAATATCAGAACTGCTGTGACAAATGGAGAAAGAAGGGATCAAAAGACTCAGAGAAGTGGAGGTGCTAGAGCGGAAAGACTATCTAAGGCTGGAAAACCTGTGCAATGTGTTGGAGGGCCTGGCATACACTCTTTACTAGAGTAGTAAGGAGCTTGCCAGGGAGAGAAGCACCAGCCTCATTAGGAGCCCATTGGTGACTCTCCTCCATAGGCATGGGCTGATATTGGAAATTGCTGTTATAGAACTAGGCTAGCCATGGACTCGGTGGGATCCTGAACTACCAAGTGGTGGTGGTACTTACTCATCAGAAGCAAGATAGAACACAATGAGTATAATCAGAACCAAGGTCAGAGTGATAGCCATGGGGCCTGACCATCAGAAGGCTATGGAGGTGGTCAATAGACCATAGCATTCCTGGAGGTTAATGTATACAGTCAAAACAAATCAAAGTGGATGACCACGAGGCTGCAGTCAGCTGTCACAATAAAAAACCATATTCTTTTGCCTAGTTTTCAGACAGGAGCCAGGAAACTGACCAAAGGAAAGGCCAGGTCCCCACTGCCTCTGCCACACATAGAAGGACACTGCAACACCCTAGAAAGGATAGGTGGGGGTAACTCCTCCAATCCTTCCCAAGAGTGACCTGTTGCCATTCATCTTGTGCCGCTATAACAGAAATACCACAAGTAGATAGCTTTAAAAAGGGAAATTTTATTCCATCACAGTCCAATAGGCTACAAATCCAAATTCAGGCCACTGGCTCCAGAGGAAGTCTTTCTCTGTTGGCTCTAGAAGAAGGTCCTTGCTGTTTATCTGCCCCTAGCTTGGAAACTTCTGAGGCGCAGGGACCACTCTGCTCCAGGTGCTGCTTCCTTCCTGATGGTATGAGGTCCCAACTCTCTGCTTGCTTCCTTTTCCTTTATATCCCAAGAGATTGCCTCAAGGCACAGTATACTCTTATAGATGGAGTCCTGCATCACTAACACAACCAACCTTATCCTCCCTCGTTAATATAAGAGGAAAGATTTATATCATACAGGAATATCATACAATACTGGGAATCACTGCCTAGCCAAATTGCTACATACCTTTTTAGGGGAACATAATTCAACCCATGACACTGGAGAAAGAGGGATATTCAAACATTTCAAGGACTTTTCTTTTCAGGATTAGAGTTTGTCTAAGGCTGAATTCTGTCGAGAAACAAAACCAGTGTAATGTATAAATATAGAAAGTGATTTGTATCAAGGAAATGGCTGACAGGGTTGTAGAGGCTGGAAAGTCCAAGTCCATAGGTCAGGCTGGAGGCTTCTGACTCACGTAGGTGCAGGGGATGGTGAACTCAACACTGGAAGGTTGGACAGCAGGCCCCTGGCTCACATGCTGATGAATCGAGATTGGCAGATAAGACAGCAGATTAGTTTCTGGCTCAAGTCCCAGGAACCAGAGGTCAGATGAACAGGAGCCAGCTGCAGAATCCAGAGGAAGCCAGAGCCGGTGATCTTTGTCAGAAAACACATCTATATTGGATGCAGGCCGTACCTCTAAGGAAACTTTCTCTCAACTGATTGGCTGCTCACAACAGATTCCATCATGAACATGAGCATACTGTATAAAGTCTCGCTGTGGAAGCAATCATATCACTACCTAGCTGCCAAGCTACATCATAACTGCCAAACCACTGCCAGGCTGACACACAACCTTAACTGTCACAGAGTTGAAAGTGATTCTTAGGAATCTGAAGCATTATCAGGACTCCTCTGTTAGATCGGGTAATAAATGGTTCATAGCATCTGCCACAGAAAAGTCACTAAACAACCAGTTAGGCATAAGGACTCAGTGAGCTGCTATCAGCTAGCCTCTTCCATTGGCTCACCCTACTGCTGGCACAATGGGTACATGAATGGAGTAGTCAAGGCAAGATAGAACTACAGGGGCATGTGGGCATGGGCTTCTACTCACTGAGGCTGATACAGATACTGCTGCTGCTGCTGAAAGTCCAATCTGCCAGCAACAGAGAGCAATGTTAAACTTCTGATGTGTCATCATCTCTTGAGGAGACTAATGAGCCACTTGGTGACACTACACCCCATCTACCCTGGAAGGCTAGCACTTTATCTTGACTGTCAAGGACACATATTCCAGGTATGGGTCTCTCTTGCCCTTAGGGTCTCAGCTAGCACTGCTATTTGAGGGGCTTGGTGTTTGATCCACCAGTATGGATTGCATGTAACTTCACATTGGATCAAATAATTAATGTAACACCAAAGTAGCTGAGGCAATGGTCACATGACTAAGAGATTCATCAGTTCTATCACATACTGCACTACTCAGTGGCCAGCCAGATGGAGTGGTTTTTCAGAACAATAGGATGGCCTTTTGAAGATTGTAAGTGAGGCCCCAGTTTGGAGATGATACCTTGCAAGAATGGGACACCTTTCTCCAGAATGCAAAATACATCTTCAATTAATGACTGTTATATGGTGCTGTGTCTGCAACAGGAAGGGTATATGAGCTTGTAAACCGAGGAGAGGAAGCAGGAATTGACTTGCCATTGCTTAAACCAGTTTGAGTGAAGTGATTGTTGATAGGTTTGAGTTTAGATTTACCATCTTGGTTTTTTTTTTGTTCTCATTTGCTGCTGCTGCTGGAGGTTGCCCAGGGTATTGATTATTGATTAAGAAACCTACCATCTTGGTTTTTGTTCTCATTTTTTGCCTTCTTTTGGGTTGCCTTTTACAATTCCATTCTATTTCCTTTGCTGACTTATTAGCTGTAACTATTTTTCCCCATTAGTTATTTATTTTATTGTAATTAAGTGAAAGTATACAAAAATATGAAATGCTTCATGAAATTGGACGTCATCCTTGCTCATGGGCCATTCCAATTTTCTCTGTGTTGTTCCAGTTTTAGTATATGTGCTGCTGAAGCAAGCACTGTAATTCTATTCTTTTTATTTTCATATTTGTTCTGGAGTTTATAGTACGCATCTTTAAATTGTCAGAGTCTCCTCTCAAGTGCTTTTACATCAATTGCGTATTATAAACAGCTTACAGTCTGTGTTTTCAGTCCTCTTCTCACATTCTTTGTGATCTTATTGTCATACGAGGTCTGACAATTAAGTCCATAAACTTAATTGTTCTACGTGCTACAGAACTCATTGATGAATATCACTATGGTCACCTTCGAAGCACTCCCCTTGGGAAACTATGCACCAACATCAGTACCTAGTCTACCCTTCAAAGCAATTTTGGAACTATTTCTGGAATGGCCAATGTGCCTGGTGGCATGGTGGCAAGCTTGTGAACTTGATTATATAGTTGTCTGTGAAGGAGTTTTGAGCAAGTCAACAAATAACTGTTTTGGAACATCCTCCCTACTTACCTGATCCAGCACCCAGTGACTTTTTCCTTTACCCCGAGATAAAGGAAACATTGAAAGGAAGACATTTTGATGGCATTCAGTGTATGAAGGGTAGTATGACAACAGCTCTGATGGCCATTTCAGAAAAAGAGTTCCAAAGTTGCTTTGAAGGGTGGACTTGGTGCTGATATTGGTGCGTAGCTTCCCAAAAGGAGTATTTCAAAGGTGGCCATAGTGATATTCAACGGTGAGATATGTAGTACTTTTTCTAGAATGAGTTCGTAAACTTAATTGTCAGACTGCGTACATTAAATTCATAGATGTTGTAAATGCCACAATACATTATCGTTTTTTTATTTAACAGTCTACTATTTATTAAAGAGATTTAAACAATAAGAAAAACAGTTTTATATCTAGAATTGTTTGACAATCGTGAGAAGTTCTGTTTCATGATGTATGTACCTTGTTTAATTCCCTCCTTTTGAGCGTGGAGCAGCTTCATGTTTTTGTTACTAATCAGTTGACTTTGAGTTAATGAAAGTGAGATTATCCAGGATGGGCCTGACATCAGAAGAGCCCTTTAAAAGAAGGCCTGACAGAGACTGAGAAGCAAGAGATTCTCCTGCTGTTGAAGGATCAAACAACTGTGTTGTGAACTATCTATGAAGGTGTTGTGGATTGAACTGTGTCCCCCCAAAAACATGTGTAGCCATGTGGCTGGGCCATGGTTCATGATATTTTATGATTGTCCCCCATTTTGTGATTTTCCTGTGCTGTATGTTAAAGGATTAGGGTGGGACTGTAAATCCCTTCTTAAGATCACCTCCCTGCTCCACTGTAAAGGGAATTTCCCTGGAGTATGGCTTGAGCCACCCTTTATCCTTTCATCTTACAAGAGATAAAAGGAACGGGAAACAAGTAGAGAACTGGGAGCCTCGTACCATGAGAAAGCAGCACTTGAGAAGAGCGCGTTCTTCAGATGTGGAGTTCCTGTGCTGAGATGCACCCCGAACAAAGGCTGATACAACACAAGGACTTTCCTCCAGAACCAACAAGGGGGAACGCCTTCTCCTAAAGCGGACATCCTGAATTTGGACTTGTTAGCCTACCAGCCTGTGTAAGAATAAACTTTCCTTTGTTAAAGCCATCCACTCACGTTATTTCTGTTGGAGCAGCACTAGCTGACTACAACAGAAGGGATATCAGATCTATGAAGGCCCATTTGTCAACAAGCTGAGGGCACCTTCTTGGAGCTTTGGGTAGTCTGTAGCTATAGACAGAAAGAAAGCAGAGACTAGAGTCTCACAGTCTTGATAATTAGCATGAAACTTTGAGCAGAGGACTCGGCTAACTTGCACCTAGACTTCTGACCCACGGAAACTGTGAGGCAGCAAATGGGTAATTAGTTTTGCAGTGATTGAAAAACAATACATCTAGTCACATCATTACCATTTTGGTGACCTTCATGCTGTTGTATAGATCCCTGCTTCTATCTGCTGTAGTATTTACTATTCTTTCTGCGAAGATGTTTATTTCATCTTTGTCTTAGAAGAATATTTTGGGTGTGGAAGTGTCAGTGAACAGTGCTTTATGGTACTTTAAAACGTTTACTTGACTGTCTTCTGGGTTGTGTCATTTCCAGTGAGAAGTCTGCCAACATTCGTGCCTTTGCTGTTCTGTGTGTACTAGCCTCTTTCTCTGTTTGAAAGGTTTTCTCTTTATCAGTGGTTTTGAACAACTCGGTTAAGACATGTGTTTGTGTAGTTTTATTTGTGTTTATTGTGCTTTTGATCTTCTGTGAGCTTCTTGGACCTTTTGAGTTTATAGTTTTCAACCAATTTAGAAAAGTTTCAGCTTTATGTCTTTAAATATTCTTTTTTTGTCCCTCCTTCTCTCTCCTCTCTTTTGGAATTACAGTTGTTTGGCACTTGAAATTGTGGCACAGGTTCCGCTGCTATATCTTTGTTTGTGAATAATTTCTGCAATTTCTGTCTACTCCAATCTCATCCAGCATATTCCTCGTCTCGTGTATTGTTAGTTTGTGTTTACAGATGTTCAACTAGAATCTTCTGAAAATCTTCCATTTCTTTGCTGAAGATGGTCAGCATTTCCTGTGCTTCTCAATCACATGGAACGCAGTTATAATAACTGTTTTGATATCTGTGTCCAGTAAGTCTATCATTTTGGTCATTTCTGAATCAGTTCCAGTTGACTCATTTTTCTCCTCATTATGAGTTGTGTTTCCTGCTTTTTTAATGTCTGGTGATTTTTTTTTAAATTGTGCTTCATGTGAAGGTTTACAGAGCCACTGGTTTCCCATTAAACAATTATTACACATATTGTTGTGTGACATTGCTTGCCAGCTCTACAATTTATCCCCAACATTCTCCTCCTCTTGACCTTGGGCTCCCCATTTCCACTCATCCAGCTTTCCTGTCCCCTCCTGCCTTGTCGTCACTGCTCTGAAATTTGTGCCCATTTAGTCTTGTATGTGTGGTTGAGCTACATGTATTGTCATCTGTTTTAGGGGTTTGTCTAGTCTTTGGCTGAAGGGTGAACCTCAGGAGTGACTTCAGTACTGAGTCAGAGGGTTCCTGGGGGGACATATTCTTAGAATTTCTCCAGTCTCTGTCACACCATTCAGTCTGGTCTTTTTTCGTGACTTTGAATTTTGTCCTACGTTTTTCTCCAGCTCTGTCCTGGACCCTCTACGATGATCCCTGTCAGAGCAGCGGTAGCCAGCCACCGTCGACTTGCACTGGACTCAATCCAGTGGTGGCCCTGGTAGTTGTGGTCCCTGAATCCTTCGGACTAACCTTGCCCTGTGTGTTTGGCTGCCTTCATTCTCTCTTGTTCCAGGTCGGGTAGAACAGTGGAGTGCCCGGCATGGCTGCTCACGATCTTTTAAGACCTTGGACATGGTAATTTTTGAATAGATGCCAGGCGTTTTGAATTTTCCCTTGTTTGGTGCTTGACATTTTTGTAATTTCTTTAAATACTGCTGAGCTCTGTTTGGGGACATAGTTAAGTTACTTGTAAAGAGTTTGATCATGACCAGGTCTTCCCTTTTTTCTTGGTAGCACCAGAACAGCATTTAATCTAGGTATCCTCTTTCCCCAGTACCGAGACAAGCCGTTGTGCACACTCTGTCCAGCATACCGTCAACCAGGAAGCTATTCTCTCTGGCTGGCAATAACAGGAACTATTCCCGGTGCTGTGTGACCCACAAGGATCGTTCTTTCTAGTACTTTTACATAATTCTTCTTGTGGCCTCAATTTTCTCACACACATGAGCTGTTGAGTAACAGCTAAAGACTGGAAGACGATTTTCCTAGGTCTTTCAAGCTGTCTCCTCCTCTTTGGTCCTCTGCCTATGAACACTAACTACTTGGGCCTCCCTGAACTTCCTTGTCTGCGTTCTCCACAGATAAGGCTCCACTTGTATCCTCTGCCCTGTTGCTACAAACTCGGTGCTCTCGTGACCGGCCAATTGGAGGGCTCATGCTTGTCTGTTTACTGTCTGTCAGAGGTCGCTGTCCTTAGCTGACTGCCTTAGTCATCTAGAGCTGCTATAATAGAAATGCCACAAGTGGACGGTTTTAACAAAGAGAAATGTATTTTTTCACAGTCTAGCAGGCTAGAAGTCCAAGTCTGGGGTGTCAGCTCTAGGTTGATGCTTTCTCTATCAGTCCTGGAGGAAAATCTTTCTCACCAGTTTTCTTCTGAACCAAGAGCTTCTCTGACCAGGCACCCTGGGTCCAAAGCTCCAGGGGCTTCTTTCTTGGTACTGTGAGGTCCCCAACTGTCTGCTCACTTATTTTTCCTTTAATCTCTTTGCCATTGGTTGAATTGTGTCCCCCACAAAATGTGTAGCAATTTGCCTGGGCCATGATTCCCAGTATTGTGTGATATTCTTTTATGTTGTAAATCCTGCCTCTGTGTTAATGAGGAAGGATGGGCTGCAGTTGTGTTTATATCCTCTTAAGATAGAAAGGAAAGGGAGGCAAGTGGGGATTTGGGGGCCTCATACCATGAAGAAAGCAGTGCCAGGAGAAGAGCGCATTCGTTGGGAAGGACGGGTCCCTGGGCCTCCGAAGCTTCCAGCCCAGGGGAAGCTTGACAGTAAGGACCTTCCTGCAGAGCCAACAGAGAAAGCCCTCCTCTGGAGCTGACACCCTGAATTTGGATTTGTAGCCTACTGGATTTCGACAAAATAAAATTTCCCTTTTTAAAACCAACCACTTGTGATATTTCTGTTAAAGCAACACTAGATGACTGAGACACTCTTATTTTAGATAAAAGGTGGTATGGGCCATACCCCGGGAAAACTTCCTTTACATTGGATTGGGAACGTGATCTGAATAACGCTGTCACATTCCACTCTAATCCTCTATAGCCACAGGCAGAGGTTATGGTTTATAACATATAGGAAAATCACAAAATGGATGACAGCCAGTCAGTACTGGCCTGTAATACTAACCAAGTTGGCACACATTCTGGGGGGACACAATTCAGTCCTTGACAGTTGACTGAGAGGTGCAATGTCTGCAAACCATTATTTTATATTTATGAAACTCTTGTTTTATGTATTTTGTCTTTGTTTTTCAGTTGGTTCCAGCAGAAGGGCAAATCTGACCCTGTTATTCAAGAGACGTAACTGGAAGTAGAAGTCAAATAGTGTATAGGTTTTTGTTTGTTTGCTTTTAAGTAGTATAATTAACTTGTTAATCTATGGCCTTCATAAATGAAACTGCTTTTACTCTTCCTGTCAAATATGAAAAAACTTGCATTCTGGTATTAATTCCCCCTTCTGTTTCCTGTTTTTGTTGGCACATTTTAAAATTTTCCCTAATATCGCCAAGTTCTTATTATTTTAAAATTAGGTCGCTTTCCCCACAAGCTCTATAACAATTTCATTAGGTTTTGTTACCATAGTTACCAGTTATTGAGATTTATTTCTGTGTTTAGCTAGATTCAAATCACCAGTAGGTTTTTTTTTTTTAATTCCTTGGCATCTCTATGTATGGATTAATTAGTGATTCTTCTTTTGGTGGCAAAGCCAACAATTGAAGGCAGAGTGCTTGTACCATTTACTTTGGTGATTCCCATTTCTAGGCCTAGGACACCTAGAGTGGATCAGTGTCTCCAGGGTGGATTCATGCTGTCCAAATTCACAGGAGGTTTTTAAGGTATCTAGTATTTATGTTTATTCATTTATAGTGAAAAACTTAGCTACCTTCAAGAGCAGGATATGCACGCATTCTCTGGTCAGTATACTGTGTCCCAACAGAGAGATCTAAACAGCAGGCCAGGTTTTGATCCAGAGGTTCTAGGTTCTTGTGGAATCACAGCAGGATGGTTGTAGTGGGTGAGAAATACTTTTCAGATACATAAATACATCAGATTCAGGAGTACCCCTCTCTGCAGTAGAGCTGTCTTCACCCTGTGTGACCATGATCTGTGGCCAATACATCTCCTTTCTGAACTGCTTGGGTGGGCACTGCCAGCAACGGCTTTTGAGTCTCCTTTTGTCTGTTTCATTAGAACCTGATCTCTTCTATATGTATACCATTTTATTAGATTCCATTTGTCTTTGTGACAATACATGGAAGATGTTCTTGCTTATCTGGAAATACTTCATCTGTAAGATATTTTTTCACCTCTCATCTCATCCATTATGAGTTGGGTTTTCCTTTTACTCTTTCAGTTTTGGGTGACTGTCACAGTTTTCCCACCTGGTGATAATTTCTTTCTCAGAATGCCTCTCTGTCTTCTATTACTTGTTCCTGCCCTGTTTGGTTTATTTTTGTAATAATTGTCTTATTGTCCCCAGCTGTCAGTATCTTGCAAGACTTCTTGTAGTGTATTTGCATTCTACTTAGTATTTAATACGGCATCTTGTATGGAGAAGGTATTCAGAAGATACTTGTCAATTGAAATAAAAAGGTAGATTCCCTGATCTTCTCTTCTTTGTTGCCTGAGCACCCACTCCTAAACCTAATTTACCATGTGTTCCTGAAAAAAAGAAGAAGCCTTGGAGACCTTTTTGAATCCACTTAGTATGATAAGGTTGGGTGAACCAAAGCACGAAGGGGGGAGGGGGAAGGAGGTGGTGGTGGACATGAGTGGGAAGGGAGGGGAGATGTTCGAGAAGGAAAATGTGTATTAAAATGCCAAGACAAGTATATTTAGCATCAGAGTCATGAATGGAACAAATATGGTTAACTACATTGAGTGACTTAGTGTGTCTGACCAGTTTTCCTTGTCGTTTTCCATTCTAAATACAATCTCACTGACAGGAGAGCCCTGATCATGTCAGCTTCAGTTCTTTGGTGGAGTGGAGTAGCAGGCTCAGAGACTAATCCTTGTTGCCCACGGTCCTGCATACATTCAGGTACAACTCAAGGGATCCAGGTGTCAAGGCACTGTGGGGCAATGCCCTGTGCTGAGTATGGCAAAGAGAGCGGAGTCTAACCTGCTGGTGGTGAGACCTGGCCTCAGGAGGTTAGTGATGAGGCATATGGGTGTCTGTACCCATTGTGTCATCTCTGCCTCTTCTTGTTTATGTGTTTCTACTCTCCAGCCACTGCTCAGGGGTGGTTTGCTCCTGACTCATCTCTTCCACTCCAGGCTAGGCTCCATGCTCGCCCTGTACATTCCTACACTACCCTGCACTTCCTGGTATTGGAGCCCTACACTCACTGAGCCATAATAGCCTGTTGCCTTCCTTGTCATTCCTGGGCTGTGTGTGAGCTTCCTATGGGCAGAGACTGTACCTTTTTCATCTTTGGGCATTGTGTTTAGGACATAGTAGGTGCTGAGTGAAGGCTCAAGGTATGTCTTTAGGGAAATTGTTAGGGCTTGAGGAAGAATGGATGCCTTTGAGACAGTGACTTACCTGCCTGATCCTGACAGCCATGTTTTTGCTGATGACAGGGAGGCTGAGGCTTTTGAGAACATGGGTCTACATATACCACATCCCCGGGGAGCGAGGCACAAAGAATTGAAGTATGGACTACTTGGACATTTTCATCGCCTTAGATTTCTCAGTTGTAGAGAGACGGGAGAGTGCATTTGATGTGAGGTGACATTCATGAGTTTACTCAATATGCCATGGTCTGTCCAGAGAATGAACAAGTCGGTCTTAGAATAAATACAGCTGGAATGCTTCTTAGCAGCGAGGACGGAGCGAGGACGGCAAGAATTCAACTCACTTACTTTGGACGTATCATCAGGAAAGACCAGTCACTAGAAAAGAGCACCGTGTTTGGTAAAGTCGAGGGTCACCGGAAACAAGGGAAACCTCAGTGAGATGGATTGACGCAAAGGCCACAATGATGAGCTCGGTTGTGCTATGATGTTGAAGATGGTGCAGGACCAGACAGCGTTTTGTTCTGTTGTACGTCATGACGCCAGGAGTCAGCCAACTGGAGGGCAACTAACAGCAACAACATGAACTTATTTGCTCTTCCCGCTGGCAGGGAACGGGGGACGCCTCTGGCCAACTGGCTTGTTTCCTGCCATCTTTGTCTGTTGATGCTGCCTAGCCTGTAGGATGCAGGCTGTGAGGACAGGTCTCAGCTCCTTGGCAAGAATTCCTCGTTCTCACTTCCACATCCACACGTGGCCAAGAGATCTCCAGGGTCTGTGGCCATGTTGTGGGTTTATCTCAAGGTTGGAGAGGACAGCTGATTCACCAAACTTCATTCTCTTTAGATTGGGGGCATTTTCCCAGGTTTCTCCTCCCTCCTCCCTTCTTCTCCTGCTGCAGATCCTACTGAAATTCTGCACCCCCTTTAGAGGGAGTGCTGCAAACAATTTGGTGTGCAACCTCCTGGTCTTTTTACCGTTGCATTTTATAAACATTATTGTGTATAAAACCTACCTACATGTCTGACTGTCTGTCTGTCTCAGTGAGTTCACATTATAAATTCCTTGGTTCTAGGATTGCCTGCCTTCTTTCTTTCCTTCTTTCCTGCAGCCCCCATAAGTGAGTGTTCGTGAGAAGTTATGTTGATCCTTCAACATCCTAGCAAACACTAACTTTACGTTCAAGTAACTGAGATCTCTGTAAAGAGCCCTCATTTGCTGCAGACCCACTATTTAGTTTGTTAGAGATTGACTGCGAGTGGAGCTGTGCAAAAATTCTCCTTTTTCTCATGATAGGCATGACTAGTCCACGATGGTGGGCCTGGAAAACTGTTTATTCCAAAGCCAAAAAAAGCAAGGGATTCCATTCTGAAAGCAGTATTTGTGCCCCAGAGTTCCAGCTCTGTGCTGGCCTTCCGTCTGGCCTCTGGCCCTGCCAACCCACTAGTCTTCTGCTGGCAAACTTGCTCTGCCCTGGCACAGGAGAGACAATCCTGGTTGAAGTCTTGCTGCCTTGGCACAGACTCCACTTGGAAAGAGGTAATGATGACTAAACAGTAGGGTCATGGGCTGGGGTTCCCTTCGCAGATCCAAATTGCTCCAAAAAGCTACCATTTACTGAGTACTTCCTGTGTGATAGGCACCAGAGTCCCTAGATAGTGCCAACGATTAAGGTTGCTTGATTGCTAATCAAAATATTGGAAGTTCAAGTCCACCCAAAGGCACCTCAGAAGAAAGGCCTGGAGATCTGCTTCCAAAAAATCTGCTTTGAAAATCCTGTGGAGCACAGTTCTTCTGTGACATACACGGGGTCGCTGGGAGTCAGAGCAGATGCAACAGTAACTGGTATTGGTCTGTCCAGGTGAAGTTATAATGGCCTTGCATGTGTTAGATCATTTAAAGCCCCAACCTTTTAAAGTTGGTTCTGTTAGCCTCTACATTTTACAGATGAGGAAGCTGAGGCTCAGAGAGGTTGAGCCACTGGCCTCAGGACACACAGTTAACAAATGTGTGGTGAGGATTTGAGCTGGGGCTCTCTGACTCCAGAGCCTGTGCTCCCTGTCCCAGAAAGTGTTGCCTCTGAATGCAATTAAGATTTAATGAAAGCCAACATTTTGGGTACCATGGATTTGGTGGTAGCTTTAATGGTCTCTCTCTGGGGGCTCAGAAGGACTGCTCAGGACTGTCCTAAGATCCTAAGAACATCTTGTCTCAGAGCGCCCCCTACCCTAATTAAAAAAAAAATACTGTGTTAAACATAACATTTTTATTTCTGTAAATATTTTGAGAGACTTAAAAAATAAATTGCCTTTGACGTAATCTGGCTATGAGCAACTTACTTAATTCACAATTGGCTGTGATTTCTCATTCACACTTGGGGAATTCTTGCAAACTAAAAAAACAGATTGTTTTCAAATGAAATGAAATTCTTATGAATACTAATTTAACAAGTAATGAGGTTGACATAATATGTGTTTTGTAGACATTTAATTAAACGTTTATTGATTATGGTCTTTGCAGTGTTCTTTTCATGGTTTTGAGCACAGAGCCCTGGTGACTCAGTAGGTGAGTGCTTAGCTACTAACCAAAAGGTTGGTGGTTTGAACCCCACAGTCTCTCCCTGATAGAAAGATGTGACAGTCCACTTCCGTATAGATCTGCAGCCTTGAAACCCTCATGGGACGATTCTACTCTGTTGTATAGAGTCGTTACAGGTCAGAATCAACTCGATGGAACTGGGTTTGTTTTATCTATCTATCTATATACCATTCTCTGCAATGTTAGCCATAATTTAGTATGATCCACTCAGTCAAATGCTTTTGCATAGTCAATGAAACATGACATCTAAACATCTTTCTGGTATTCTTTGCTTTCAGCCAAGATCCTTTCTCCTTGTATGGCTCATAGGGCCAGCACTGTGGCTATGTGAACAATGAGTGAAATAGCCACATTCCTGGCCATATTCCAAGTTAGCTTGCTCCCCATCAAACCACAAACCCAACCCATTGCCATTGAGTTGATTCCAACTGGTGGTGATCCTATGGGACAGAACAGAACTGCCCTATAGCATTTCCAAGGAGCAGCTGGTGGATTCACATTGCCAACCTTTTGGTCAGTAGCTGAGCCCGTAACCACTACAGTACCAGGGCTGCCTACAGCTGAAGACACACAAGCAGAAGAGTTGGTCCCCACTTGGTGGGGGGCTGTAAGGCTCCTCCTGCCCCAGAGTGTTTTCTTAACTGTCATGGGTCTTCAGCTCAGCTAAGACGTGGATAAACATAGCTGACACAGAATGTGGATTTAAACATCTGTCAATGTTACATCACACCAAAACCTAAAACCAGACCCATTGCCATGGAGTTGATTCCAACCACAATAATCACATAGGACAGAGTAGAATTGTCCTACAGAATTTCCAGGGAGCACCTGGTAGGTTTCAACTGCTGACCTGTTGATTAGTGGCCATAGCACTTAACCACTGTCACTAGGGTCTTCTATCTTAGAGCTTCCTTATTCTAATATTTCAATTCATTGCCTGCAAGCATGGGGCAGTCAATTTCTTCCCTGGGGTGATAGAGGGAGAATCAGCACTGCCTTGGCTTTGTTTTCATGTCTGTTTCATCACTTGGTTTTGCCTTTGTGATTTCCTACTCTGCTTTTCCACATGGTGTCTGGAAGAGCACCCAAACCCCAAATCCACTGCCATCAAGTGGATTCTCACTCATAGTGGCCCTATAAGACAGAGTAGAACTGCCCTATAGAGTTGCCAAGGAAAACCTGGTGGATTTGAACTGCTGACCTTTTGGTTAGCAGATGGAGCACTTAACCACTACACCACCAGGATTTCCATGAGAGCACAGTGGGTAAGAGTCAGGCTCTGGAGTGAGCATCCTTGGGTTTTCATCCCAGTTGGCCACTTTGTGACTTTGGGCAAACTGCTTTGTCTTTCTAAGCCTCCATTTCTGGTCTGTAGAATGAGAACAACAATACAGTAAAATCTACAAAGGCTGGAACCTGTGTGAGGCAGAAACCTGTCAGAGAAGGAAAACAGAACTATCTTCCACTGAAATGAGCAGTAGAAACGTGGTAAAACTTCACCCTGTCAAAGGCGAAAAACTTGTGAGACCTGGAAAAACAAGGGAGTTCCTTTGAGTTCCAAGTTCCAGCTCGCAAGTTTTGTTGTAGTACCTACTTTGTGCAGTTTCTATGGTGATGAAATGGGAACACGCAAATGAGCTAGGATGTCATGCTGGGTTCCTCTCTTAGTCCTGCCTCTTACTAGTACAGCCAGGAGCAAGTGGCTTCACCTTCCTTTCTTTTCCCTTATCTGTAGAAGAGCACCTTCTGTAGATGGCTGTGGCGAGGACTGAGAATCAGGGTGAAGATACGATGCTTACTAGAGACACAGAGAGGGTACGAACACATCCTCCTGCAGGAATCCCCCCAGCAGAGCTGGTTGAGGTACACCATGGATGAATCTTGAAAATATTATGTTGAAGGAAACATGTGAGACTCAAAGGGGACAGAGGTTGGATAACTCCACTTAAACGAAGACTCCAGGAGAGGCACGTGTACACAAACCTAAGTCTATGTACCGTTACTGGGGACAGGAGGACGGGAAAGGAGATGTAGACTCACTGCCTAGGAGCTCAGAGTTCATGTGAGGGATGTGTGGAAAGGAACACAGCGGCAGCAGAAAAACGTGTAAACATCTGTATCACTTATGAAGACTGTTGAAATGGCAAAAAAGTTATCACATATATTTACTACCATTAAAAATATATATACTGAAACCAAATCAATGTCATTTTCGATGAGTCAATTCCAATCCATAGCAACCCTATAGGACAGTAGAACTTCCCCATAGGGTTTCCAAGGAGTGCCTAGTAGATTCAAACTGCCAACCTTTTGGTTTATAGTTGCAACTTTTAGCCACTGTGCCACCCAAGCTTTCAAAATATAATATAACCTGACATGACATGATATGAATCCCAAGATTGGAAGGTAAGCTGCTGACTCAAGTCCCAAGAACTAGAGGTCAGGTGAGGAGCCAACAGGATCCAGAGCAAGCAAAAGCCAGAGAGCTTTGCCACTAAGTCCACCTATATTAGATGCAGGCCACAACCCCAAGGAGACTCCTTTTCACCCGATGGGCTCCTCACAGCAGATCCCATCATGGAGGTGGTCACATTACATCAGACCTCATCAAGGAGGTGGTCACGTCGTTGTACACCTCCCACACTACAGCACAACTGTCAAACATTGGGAATCATGGCACAGCCAAGTTGGCAAACAACCCTAACCGTCACAGATGGGAACCCATAGACTACTAGCTGTCTCTGTAGATGACACGGAAAGGAGCCCAGTTCTGTGAGAGGATAGGAAATGTGCAGGTGACTGGACTGTTCTTAGACTGGCAGGGTGATCGAAGTGAAAAATCTGGGTCAGAAAATGTGGGGGTTTCTGGGCATGATACTTTAAAGAGAAGGGGGCAGAGAGTAGGGCATACGCTAATAAGGAGGGGGAATAAGAAAGGAAGTTTTCGGTGGTGGAGTGTTCTAGTTACCTGTTCTGTGTAACAAACACATCATCCCAGAATTCGATGACACTAGACAGCTGTTTAAACTGCTCCCAGATTTGTGGGTTTTTCATTTCGGCTGGGCTTAGCTGGGTAGGAAACCCTAGTGGTGTAGTGGTCAAGTACTATGTCTGCTAACCAAAAGGTCAGCAGTTCGAATCCACCAGGCACTCCTTTGAAACTCCATGGGACATTTCTACTGTGTTCTGTAGGGTCACTGTAAGTCAGAGTTGATTCGACAGCAGTGGGGTTTGTTTGTTTTAGCTGGGGAGGAGTCCTGCTGGTCTTGCCAGGGGCCACTTGTGTGACTGCAGTCATCTGGTGGCTGGACTGGGCCTCAGTTACATGTCGGATAACCAGTGCTGCCTGTCCCGGACCTCTCTATCCATGTATTCTTCCAGGAGATCAGACTGGGCTTCCCCACCTAGTGGTGTCTCAGGGTTCCAAAAGAGTAAAGGCAAAGTCCACGAGTCCCAAAAAGTGATTTTTGCCACATTCTGTTTGTTGCAGCAAGTCATGAGGGCAGCCCAGATTTGATGGGTGGGACACAGTGACGTACCAACAAGGAGGACCGGCAATGGCAGCAGAAGAACTGCAGGTGCAGGCAATAACCAGCTGCTGTCCAGTCCAGTTGACTCTGACTCACAGTGACCTTAGAGGACTGCCCTACAGGGCTTCCAAGGAGTGGCTGGTAGATTCAAACTGCTGACCTTTTTGTTAGCAGTCAAGCACTTAACTATTATGCCACCAGGTCTCTCCTAAGAGTGTATATTCTCTGTTGAGAATTGAAAAACCAAACAGACTCAAAGTTGGTCTGTTTTTTGATTAGCACTATCCCCACGTGTAGGCAATTCTCAGTAATGTCTGTGATGAACTACTTCTCCCGCTGAAGCCAGCTGCCTGCTCCTTATGGGAACCCTGAGTATTCGGAGTAGACCTGTGCTCCACAGGCTTTTCTTGGCCGTGAACTTTTGGGAGCAGGTAGCCAAGCTTTCCTTCCGAGGCATTTCTGGTAGGTCTGAATTGCCAGCCCTTCAGCTGCTACTCTAGCACTTCACAGTTTGTGCCACTCAGGAACACTTTTCCTTGTCTTAAACCACGCGTGCACACATGCACGCACCCCAAACATATTGCCAATGAGTGGATTCCAACTCATAGTGACCCTACAGGACAGGCTAGAACTGCCCCCTGGGGTTTCCAAAGAGCGGCTGGTGGTTTTGAACTGTCCACCTTTTGGTCAGCAGCTGTAGCGCTGCACCTCTTTAGGGGAGGGGTGGCACAGTCCCACTACAAGGAAGCATGTGTTTAAGATGAAGCACTCTTAGTCTATGTTTTGGTCAGCTAGTGCTGCTCTAACAAAGGTACCCCAGAGTGGATAGCTTTAACAAAGGAAGGTTTATTCTTGCACAGTCCGGTAGGCTACAAGTCCACATTCACGATGTCTGCTCCAGGGGAAGGCTTTTCCTCTTGTGGGCTCTGCAGGAAAGTCTGGCATGGCATCAGTCTTTGTCCAGGGAGCGTCTTGGCACAGGAACCTCAGGTCTGAAGGACACGTTCTCCTCCCGGTGCTGCTTTTCTCCCAGTACTGCTTTCTTGACGGTGTGAAGTTCCCCATTATCTGCTTGTTTCTCTTTCCTTTTATCTCTGTGGGATGAAAGGATTAAGGGTGAGGCAAGGCATACTCCAGGAAAACTCCCTTTACAGTGGAGCAGGGAGGTGATCCTATGAAGGGATTTACAGTGCCACCCTCATCCTTTAACACACAGCACAGGAAAATCACAAAATGGAGGACAATCATAAAATACCGGGGATCATGGCTCAGCCATATGGCTACACGTATTTTTAGGGGGATACAATTCAATCTACAACAGTCTACTTTGCAGACATTCTACCACAGGTGTGAGGTGAGGGATGAGAGATTGCCATGTGGGGCTGGGGAGGGCTCTGGAACAGCTTTTCCTATTTCTCCCTTTCCTGAGCCACAGTGCTCAACTTTGGGAAAATGGTAGGACCACTTTCTGCTCTTAAAAAGTCAGTTAATTACATTGCATTAGGAAAATAATTAATACATGCTAACATTTTTGTGGCATTTTAATTAAGAAATAAAGGTCTTTAAATGAAAAAATGTCTGAAAGCTTACCCATCAATTATCCAAACACTGAAAGCACTCTTTGAGAGGTACAGCCTACAGCACCTTAGTAAAATCAGCCATCAGTCATCTTGTGCCACTACGAGTTGGGGTGCTGGCTTTCCTTTCAATTCAGAATGCAGGTCAGACGCTGACAAGGGGCTCCTCGCTGGTAGGAGCTGAGGCAGAGGCCCTGCCACTCTCTCAAGACGGCCGGGGTTCTCTGCAGACAGTTTTGCTTCAGAGGATATTTCTATTAACAATACCATCTGTTTCCCACTTCTTTTGTTAAAAAAAAGAAGATGAAAATGCTTTATCATGTCACGAAGTTCACTTATTTGTGATTGGCCTTCAACTTCCTGTAATTTGCTGGGGTTTTCACATGTCTCCTGCCGGGCCACTTAGGGGTAAGCTCTTGGGAGCTGAGGAGGGGACTAGGGCTATTTCTCCTTTTTCCCTCTTTGTTTTTTAAAGAAACCTTAACATTTTTTTTCAAAAAAGAAAGAACATTAAGTATATGTAAGTATATATGTATACATACATACACATGAAAGTATAACTTTTTCAAATTACGATAAAGCAAACACCCAGGCCAAGACACAGATTCTTGGCAGCACCCTCACCCAGTCACTCCCTTGCCCTCCTCCTAAAGATTAACCTCTCTCCTGATTTTCGTAGTGTATCTTTGCATTTTACGTAGTTTTACCACCTAAGTCTGCATTCCCAAACTCCTCCTTTAGTTCTGCCTGCTTTTGAACTTGGTTTCACTACCGAGTATGTTTCACTCAGCGTTGTGCTTGTGAAGTTCATCCATACTGTTGTGTGTGAAGGAGCACTGGTGGCGCAGTGGTTAAGTGCTCCACTGCCCACTGAGAGGTCAGCGGTGAGAACCCGCTACCAGCTCCACGGGAGACAGGTGTGGCATTTCATAAGGCATAACATCTCTGTGCGTCCATGAAGATATATAGGCTTGGAAACTGTGGGGCAGTTGTACTCTGTCCTGTGAGGTCTGATTGGGAATCAGCTCTATGGCAGTAGATTTGGTTTCGGTGGTCGGGTGTAGCTTTGGTGCTTTAATTTTCACTGGAACGAATGTACTACATTCACTGGGATGAATGTCCCACAGTTCTTCTGTTTGGCTAATAGTGCTACCATGAATATTCTTTTTATGTCTTTAGCCAAGTCTTTAGGTTCACATAATATAATTATATATACAATACATAATATTGCTTTTACACTTTTTTTTGGTGGACATAATTGACAAAATTATGTGTTATGTAAGACTACTTTTAGGTTTTTCCACACCAGAGTATGAAATTTCTAGGTCAGCAGTAAAGCAAACCGAACCTGTTCCTGTTCAATCCATGTCACCTCATGGTGACCTCGGTATGTGGCCTAGAATGGGGCTTCATGGGGTTTTCGTGGTTGAGACCTTTTGGTTGTAGATCTTCTGTGGTGCCTCTGGGTGGATCTGAACCATCAACCCTTCGGTTAGTGATGGAATGCCTACCCGGTTACACCCCTCAGGGAACACCTTTGGTTCACCCTGTCAGCTTCTATTCAGCTTAATCATGTGCTGCCAGATAATTTTCTAAAGTGGTTGGACCGTTTTACACACAGCAGCTGCTGTTGCTCCAAATCCTTTTCAGCACTTTGTGTGATAAGCCTTTTTGTTTCAACCAGTCTAGTGGTGCTTAATGATATCTCACGGTGGCCTTAATATGCATTTCCCCGGTGACTAATGATATGAAGCACCTTTGCACATGTTTGTTTATGCAAATGTAGTAAGTCAGACAGCTGCAGAGTCAGAGGGCACAGTCTCTGTGAGACAGCCCTCACTTCTAATGCCAACTGCAAGTTATGGAGGATTCTAAAACCATCCTTACATACCACAGGTCCCTAGAAGGACTCAGAATTCATCGAAAGCTGTTAGACTCACCATGATGGTTTGTTACAGGAAAAGGTACAGACTGAAATCACTGAAGTGAAGAGCTGTGTCAGGGGAGAGCCCAGCAGAGTTCCAAACGCAGGGCTTCTGGGCACTGCCTCCCCATGGAGTCGGGGGTAGGGATTGACTCCTCCCAGCCACAATGTGTAACGATACTCAAGGAGTACATTTACCCAGTTTGGGTCTGTGCTCTACAGCAGCTGAGCCAATGAATCGTAAGTTAGAGAGAGAAGGTATAATACCACCAGAGACTTAAGAGCAACACATGCTGTTCTCCATGGAGCCCAAAAGGCAATTTTTACATTGGAGTTTATATATCATTTTGGCAAGGATGTCTTCATGGTTTTAAGCACAAGATAATTGTATATGTCATAAAATAACCACAAGAAACTCTTCATTAAACTACAGACATGTATGTCAGATACCTGGACTCTGTATGTTTGTAACAAGTGAAGCCAAGAGAAGACAAAATTTATATAAAAATTATTTGGCTACTTTAACAAGCCTGCCAAGTCCACTCTGACTGAGGTTAGGAGCAAGAAAGAAAGTTGTAGATACAGACAATGTTGGTCAGCTTTCCTAGCTCCTGTCTCTTAGGCCAAAGGCCATCAGTCAAGAGAGCAAAGAAGACGAGGGAGAACAGGGTCACAGGAGCTGAGGGGGTTCTGCATTTCTTTGGAAAGAGACCAGTGTAGCTGACGCAATAAAAAACACAAGATTACTTAGATTATCATTATGGCATTACTTATGTCAAGCTCTCAATTACCCATTTTGAAAAGTATCTAAGCTCTTCTTGGCTCTTTGTATTTCCATATTTGTATTAGAATCAGCTTAATCAGTTTCTAAAAAAAAATCCTATTGGGGTTTTGATTGGAACTGCATAGAACTTATTGATAATTACATAAAAATATTTTGCAATGTTGAATCATCTTCATGTATCTGGGTCTTACTTATCTCAATAAAGGTTTTCATTTTTTTGCATAAAACCAGAAAAACCCATTGCTGTCAAATCAGTTTCAACTCATAGCAGCCCTATAACACAGAGTAGAACTGCTCCATAGGGTTTCCAAGGAACTGGTGGATTCCAACTGCTGACTTTTTGGTTAGCAGCCAAGTACTTAAACACTGAGCCACCAGGTACCCTATTTTCTACATCAAGTTCTTGAATACCTTTGATTAGATTTCTTCCTAGATATTGCATGTTTTGGGTGCTATTGTGAATGGTATTGTTTTCCAATTCAACTTTCTAAGTGTGTGTTGCTGGTATGCTGGAAGGCCATTGGTTTTGTGGGGTTGCTCTGTAGAATGTTTACTGAGTTATCTTCGGAGAGATTGGGGACAATGGGGAGACAGCAGAGTTAGGGCAACAAGAGTCTGGCAGATTCCAGCAAAGACCAGTGGCAAAATATAAAACCACGCAAGAAAGAGCAACCACTGCTGAACACACCCAGTGGGCCGGGCAAGATGAGACTGGGTGTCATTGCATCTGTCCCGGGGGCAGACAGGGTGTGACTGTGGGGCATTTGGGACGTAGAGACTAAACACTGGTGTTTGGGATAAATTGAATGCAGTAAATGACTGAACCACTTTTAACTGCTGTTCCTGTTTGAGGAAAGTTGGTGGCATAGTGGTTAAGTCCTACAGCCACTAACCCAAAGGTCCTGCAGTTCAAATCCACCAGGCACTCCTCGGAAACTCTATGAGGCAGTTCTTTTCTGTCCATAGGGTTGCTGTAGTTGAAATCAACTAATCAGAAGTGGGTTTTGTTTTGTTTTTTGTTTTATAGTACTTTAAATAAGAGTGATGATTTAACAGCAGCGATAATGTTGTTGTGAATTGTCATCAAGTTGTACAACAGATCCTGAGCCAGCCTCACAGTAGTGGCTTGGTCCCAGTCCCCTGTTTTGGCTACTGTGTCCACCCATCTCACTTGCCCTGGACAGCCCTCCACTTTACAACCATGATGCTCTTCTCTAGCAGCTGGCCTGTCCTGATCAGTTTTATTGTGTTTATTCTTCTTTGGTAGCCACGTTGTGATTGTCTGAAAACCATGAGGCTCGTGAGCTGGCAAAAATAGTGCTCGTCTCTTCTGTGTGGGAAAATGTCACCTTTGCTACCTGTGGCAGCAACAGGGGTGGCAGCAGAGGCAGCAGAGGTGACTGAACACCTGCTATGTGCCAGGGACAGATTGAAAACTGAGTGAGTCAGTCCATGATATCAGGTTAATAAACTATATACATAGAAATATGAATCCCAGATTGCACATACCATTAACTTCTAGGCTGCTTACTGAAAGGCTAGCAATCTGAATCTACCCAGAGGCCCTTGAAAGAAAGGCCTGGTGATCTTCTTCCAAAAGGTCACAGCCATGTTCTACTACACACATATGGAGGTCACCATGAGTTGGAATTAACTCTACAGTGATTGATTCGGTTTGACTTGGTGTCTGTGTTTGTATATGTCTCTTCAAAGACCTTTATAGGTTGTTGTGTGTTCTCAAGATGGTTTCAACTCACAGTGACTCTGCTGGACAGAGTGGAGCTGCCCAATGGGATTTCCCAGGTTTAAATCTTCATAGGAGCACATCACCAGGCCTTTTTTCTCACGAAGTGGCTGGGGGGTTCGAACTCCCATCCTTTAGGTTAGCAGCCAAGCCCTTAAACATGGCTCCTATCTCCAGAAATAGATCTATAAACTGGGTTAGCCAGCAGATGTTTTTAATCTAGTTGGAGCCAGAACCTACCCTCATAGATACTTCCTTGCAAAGTAGCTTGGACTAGGAGTGAAGTGAATGGCACAGAAAGGCAGTTCTTGGGCACTGAGAGCCAAATGCAGGGCACTGGAGGAAGTAAGGACTCCATGGGCAGAAACACCTCATTAGCACTACTGTTAAATTATCACTGTTATTAAAATACTACAAAAAAAACAAACAAAACTAATAGGCACACAGGTGGGCATGAGGAGCAGGAAAGAAGCCAACTTGGTTGGAGCAGGGGGCTGGTGGAGGGGAGCAGTAGGGGATCCAAACCCACCCACTGCCGCTGAGTTGGGTCCAACTCATAGTGACCCTAGAGATCAGAGTAAAAGTGCCCTGCAGAGTTTCCAAGGAGCGCCTGGTTGGTTAGAACTGCTGACCTTTTGGTTAGCAGACGTAGCACTTAACCCACTAAGCCACCAGGGTTTCCACTAGGCGATTAGACAGACTATGTAAGTCAGGGTCAGCTCTTGGAGCACTACAGCTGTGCAGCGAAGAGTGGAGAACGGGAGCCCAGCATTGTTGCTGAACCCCAGGGGCCATGGAGGTGTGCTGCCTAGCTCTCCCTTCGAGAAGACCTATGAGCGGGTGAGAGTTGACTGACTGCTTCAAGTTGCTGCACTTTTGGGTCCTTCGTGATGTGTATGCTGAGGCCACAGGCTGTGCCTGTCAGTTACTGAGCACAGCAAGGGTACCAAAGCTGGGCCATTTCTGCTCCACTTGGGACTCCTCTAATAGATGACTTTTGATTACAGATTGCCATGGATTGTGTTATGTCCCCTGCCAAAATATGTGTAGCAATTTGCCTAGGCGATGATCTTGATATTGAGTGGTGTTTCTGTGCGTTGTAAGCCCTGCCTCTATGATGATAATGAGGGAGGGTGGGTGGTGGTTGTGTTGGTGGGGCAGGACTCAGTGTGTACGACCACACAGTGCCTGGAGGTGATCTCTTGAGATATAAAAGAAAGAAGAAGCAGAGATTTGGAGACCTCATACCCTGGCGCCTCGGGTCGCCATGAGTCGAATCTGACTCGACGGCACTCGGATGACGGCTGGCCATACCCGCAAGAAGCAGTACCAGGAATAGAGCATATCCTTTGGCAATGATCTATGGTCCCTGCACCTCAGAAGCTTTCAGTCCAGGGGAAGATTAGCAACAAGGACTTTCCTTAAGAGCCAACAGGGAAATACTTCCCCTGGAGCTGACACCCTAAATTTGGACTTGTAGCCTACTGGACTGTGACAGAATAAAATTTCTCTTTTTGAAATTGTCCACTTCTGGTATTTCTGTTAGAGCGTACCAGGTGATTAAGACAAAGATACCCCCAGCTAGTGGAGACCTTCTCACAGCTGCTGTGTGAGCTGAGGTTCTTCCCACCCAGGATTCCTTTCTTCCTGTCACAGGGGTTGGACCTCCACTGAGGTCTGAAGTCTTTCCCTGTGGCCTGCTGCTTCCTCCCTCCTTAGCCACCATAGGCTTTCCTCTGATCTGCACCTGTCATGGATTGAATTGTGTCCCCCCAAAATATGTATACCTGTGTGGCTGGGTCATGATTCTCAGTTTGTGATTTTCCTGTGCTGTCTATTAAAGGATTAGGGTGGGACTGTAAATCCCTTCATAGGATGACCTTCCTGCTCCACTGTAAAGGGAGTTTCCCTGGAGTATGGCTTGTCCCACCCTTAATCCTTTCAGCCTGAAAGAGGTAAAAGGAAAGGGAAGCAAGCAGAGAATTGGGAACCTCACATCATCAAGCAAGCAGCAATGGGAGAAGAGTGTGTCCTTCAGACCTGAGGTTCCTGTACCAAGATGCTCCCTGGACAAAGACTGATGCCATACCAGACCTTCCTCCAGAGCCAACAAGGGGAAAAGCCTGCCCCTAGAGCAGACATCCTGAATGTGGACTTATAGCCTTCCAGACTGTTTAAGAATAAACCTTCCTTTGTTAAAGCTATCCACTCGTGGTATTTCTATTAGAGCAGTACTAGCTGACTAAAACAGAATTTGGTACTGAGAGTGGGGTGCTGCTCTAGCAAATATCTAAAATGTGGAAGTCATTTTAAAACTGAATAAATAAAAGTTTCAGAAGGAACCAAGGAGAACTGTTAACACCAAAGAAGGTGCAGATGGTGAGAATCGAACAGCAGAGGACCAGCAGCAGCAGCAGCAGAACCAGAGGCAGTGCTGGAGTCAACCCATGGAGCAAGCTAAGTGCCTGTGCACAGTTTTCCTTGCGGAACGGGGTGCCCTGGGCACTTGAATCGGTGGAGCTGGCCTTGCTGACCCACAGAGTGTGAGTGTCTTATGCAGGACGCTTTCCAGCAAGAGTGGGGTGCCTCCAGGCACTTAAATCAGTGGAGCTACAGAGCTTTGGAACACTTGCCCTGGCAGGGCAGATGTAGGCCTGAAGCCCGGGCCATGCAGCCATAGGAAGCAGAAGCTGAAGAGACAATGTGAGAAGCTGAGCTGCCTCAAAAGGTATGGCCATGACCTCAGGGGTTTGAAAGGGTGGAACCATGGTGTCCTGTGTGTGTCAGAGTGCAGTTGTCACTCAGTTGGGCTTAGGGTGCACCTAAAGCCGATGGGGCCAAGTGGGCCTTGAAGGCAGAGTTGTAGTATGGGGCTGGGGGTCTCCACTAAGAAACCTGAGAGTGTGTCCAATACCTAGAGTCTGGAGAGTGGGACCATTGTGTAAAATGACTCAGAAAGTGGAAGATTATTTTCAAAGCCTTGAGGGCTTATATAATGTGTTCTGCTGACTTACCCGTTGCCTGTTAATGCCTTCTTTCCCTGCAGTTTCTTCTATCCGTAACGGAATGTCTAACCTGTGCTTGTCTACCATTGTAGCCTTAGGGTTCATACATGGAAAGGAGTTTTTGAATTTAGGACTTGGAACTGATTTAAGACTTCTATCATATGGGATGGACATAATCTTGCTATGATGGGATGAATGCGTTACATGTTTTAACAATGAGATTTTTGGGGTGCCAAAGGGTGAGACTGAATGGATTGAATTGTGTCCCCCCAAAAATATGGGTAGCCATGTGGCTGGGCCATGATTCCCGGTATTTTGTGACTGTCTTCCATTCTGTGATTTTCTTGTGCTGTATGTTAAAGGATTAGGGTGGCACTGTAAATCCCTTCATGGGATCACCTCCCTGCTCCACTGTAAAGGGAGTTTCCCTGGAGTATGGCTTGCCCCACCCTTAATCCTTTCATCCTATGAGAGATAAAAGGACAGACAAGCAGGCAGAGAATTGGGAACCTCGCACCATCAAGAAAGCTGCACCGGGAGAAGAGCTCGTCCTTCAGACCTGAGGTTCCTGTGCCAAGGTGCTCCCTGGACAAAGACTGATGCAATACCGGACTTTCCTCGAGAGCCACCAGGGAGGAAAGCCTTCCCCTGGAGCAGACATCCTGAATGTGGATTTGTAGCCTACCTACCGGGCTGTGTAAGAATAAACCTTCCTTTGTTAAAGCCATCCACTCTGTGGTATTTCTGTTAGAGCAGCACTAGGTGGCTAAAACAATACCCTTCATGTCTAATCCTGTCTTGGCTTCTGTTGCCTGTAGGATCTGTCCTGACGTGGAGAGAGTGAATCTTAGAACAGCAGAAAGTCATACAGCTGAAAGACCTTATGAAGCAAGATGAAGCGAAATCTGTGTGTGACAGTGTGTAGGACAAGGGATGGGATGGGGTTGAAGATGACGCTAAGGTTTGAGACCACATCAACCGCTGTGTTGCTGAGGTCGAGGGGATGGTGGACGATACTAGTTCTATGCAAATTAATGGTTTTTTTTGTGAAAAATGTAAAAGTTAAGTTGCGTTGGTATTGACCTTTAACAATGCTTCCGTTGATTCTTTACCAGGGCTTTCAGATAGGGGAGAAACAGAAAACAATCCAGGGAGTCCTATTCGTCTTTCCTGACACCTTTGTTGTTCACCCTTCACACCCGCCTCCTGTTTGGCCCTTCTCTTTCCAAGAGCTGAAGGTCTGGCTGAAGAAATTTGTCGAGCTAGGCCGTTTCCAGTCAGGGCAAAAGGTCAGGGCAGTCTGAGCGCATGGGCAAGTTTGCTTTTTGAGGGGAGTGATCTTAAGGCCGTGTGATGATTGGGGATGGAGATTTAGGTGAGGAGTGTCTGGAATGCTCCATAATGTTTGGAGACGGTGACTTCAAATTGGTAAATGAAAAGTTGGTTTGAATGGGTTATGGATAAACTGTACCACTGTTGGAAGTAGATAGTGGGAAGATAGAGGGAGAACTCATCGCTGCTGAGTGGATTCCAACTCATAGCAACCCTACAGGGCGGAGTAGAACAGCTCCACAGCATGTCCAAGGAGCGCCTGGAGGGTTTGAACTGCCAACCTTTTGGTTTGGTTAGCAGCCACAGCACTTAATTACTATGCCACCAGAGTTTCTAAGATAAAGGTAGAGTGAGAAGGAAAGATTATGGGTGAGCTATCAGGACAATAATACATGTAAACATTAAAGTCATTAGACAGGGGTACAGAGTGTGTGTGTGTGTGTGTGTGTGTGTTTCCCAGCCATAGCTAGGGTAAGGAAAAGGAATTTGTTGGAGGGAGGACAGAGCAAAAGAGGTGCTGGAATCAGAAAGATTCCAAAGAACTGAAGAACTTTGCTGTCCGTGACCACTAATGGCATCTCAGTCAGCTGGCCTGCATTAGGTGTCCTGGATGCCTGGTGGGCATCGCTCCTGGTACAGATGTTGTGTCGGAAGGAAGGGAGCTCGATTTGAGGTCCCTTTCCATTCCAGGATCGGACAGACAGGTGTTTATTTAAAGGAGCCCATATGGTTCAAGGAAGTGTCTAATTTTACACTGTCGGGCCACCAGGTTCCAAACTAAATTTGGGTTCTGGCTTCCCATGTTCCTGTTGGCTCTGGATTGAGAATAGCCTCTTCTTCTACCAGCCATCTGGTCCTCTCAAGTCTCTGCTGATGAGTGGCATCTCCAAGCTATCTTCCCACTGAGAGGACAGAATTCTCAAACAAAATCTAAAGGGTGAATATGTTTTCCCAGTAGGGACTCTGCAGGTGGGATCCTGGAAAGGAGTAGATCTCCACACTGAAAGGGTCCATGTGGTGTGTGGGTGATATTTATGTCTCACTTGATAGAATTGTCTCCCTTCAGCCGTCACGTGTGGAAGGATGACCTGTACTGGATATTCCTTGACTGTGTTTCCACATTTTGGATTTCTTGGTACTTCCTTTTCTAAACGAGCAGTCTCCAGAGTTGATTACCCATCTTCCCTAACATCAGTAAACATTAAAGGCCCCCACCCTGTGTTAGGGGCTGGTGGGGCAAAGTGGGAGAAGGAATAGTCAATACCAGTATGGAACATATCTGGTTTTCTAAGATGACAAAAAGAAAGAATTGAGTAGCTCTGACCCTAAGATGAATTTTTGAGAAAAATAATCTCCTGTTCTCTCTAGCAGTATGGTTTGTAAGCGGAAGAGGTGAAGGCCATCACCAGGGGCTGTGACGACCTTGAGACAAGACATGTGGTTGTTGTCAGGTGCCGTCGAGTCGGTTCCAACTCACAACAGAATGAACCACTGCCCCGTCCTGCGCCATGCCCACAGTTGTTTTTATGCTTAAGCCATTGTGGCAGCCACTTGTCAGTCCATCCTGTTGAAGGTCTTCCTGTTTTTCATTGACCCTGCACTCTAACAGGCATGATGTCCCTCTCCAGACATGTCATCCCACTGTGAGCACTACAAGTCATACTACAGTAAACCCTGTGAGAGGTGACACTCCATGGGCCTGCCTTGGTTTTCCTGGTCTCACAGGTTTTGCGCCTATGACAAGGTGCAGTCTCACCACTTTTCCATTGCTCTTTTTAGTGGAAAATTCTTGAGTTTTCCTTCTTGGATAGGCTTCTGCCTTACACAGCCTCCAGCTTTCACAGGTTTTAATGTATACATTTTCTCTGCTTCCCACTCTCAGCCCCTCTCCCTGGTAACTCCAATATTTGTATCCTGGTGAGATCAGGTCAAAATGACAAATTTGAAGAGGACAGGAAGTCACAAAGTAGGTCCATGTGATAAGAGAGGCTGTGTGGAACTGGATAAAGGCGGTACCGCTTGCCTTGCTGAAGTCTGCTGTTTACAGACGTGTGTGCAGGAGCCCAGGCCTACCTTCTGAGCACCAGATGGCAGAGTCGTCGCGCTGCACCCTGCCAGCTGCCTGGTCCTTGCACCTGGGGTGGGGTAGCCCGGATTTGTCTTACACCAAGATGGCTTTGTCTGCTAGAAGGAATACTTATCACTGAAAGGAATGTGTAAAGGCACATGTAGGAATCTGCTCGGTGGGTTCCCAACAGGTCTCTGGCTAGAGAAGCCCGCAGCAGTTGTGTGCTAGATGGGGTTCCTGGGGGACTAAACAAAGGGTGGTCAGACTTTGCCCACTACAACCTAGTACCCTGCTTCCTCATGTGCCAAAGGACCTTATGGCCATGTATGAGCAATTATCAAAAGTTTTCCCAGAGGTCTCAAAAGCTGCCAAGCTGCCATCTGAGGGCACAGCAAATGGTCCCAACCCAGCAGGAATGGATGCTCACCGAGGACCAAAATGACATGGGGTAAAGACAACTGAGAAGACAGAGAGACCCACATGAGTGGGTGCCTATATCAACTTGGGACTGGAAGAACCGGATGGTGCCCGGCCACTACCAGTGATAGCCGTGATGAAGCTCACTAAGTTGAGTCTCACCAGCAACACAAGAATAAAAAGGGGTGCACCCTGAGATCGCCACTAAAAGACTGCAATTGATGGTCCAGCGGTGTTGGGGTTCAACTGGAAGCATGGACCCTGGCCCTGATGCTGCCCTTGCCCATAAATCATAATGAAGGTCCACTCTTCGGACACCAGTGGACTGGACTTGGCAATGCAGAGTGACCATATATTGGATGCACTTTATGGTTCTATGCATCTATAGGATGTCATCCTGCTGACCTCTGACTGGAGGAAGGGGAGTGGGTGGAGAGGAGGGGAAAGGAGACTGTCGGGAGGATGAGACATGTATGGAGCAGAGAGGAATAGTGTGCTGTCACCGGACAGGGAGAGCAGTGGAAGCTGCATGTAGGTGGGCATGTAAATTTATATGGGAATGTACATTTTCACTCAGTCATAACAAAAAAAAAAAAAGTTTTTCCAGAGAAGATGGTGGAGAGGAGGGGAAAGATGCTTGTTGAAGGGACACTAGACACATGGAATGGAAAGAAGGGATATGCTGTCACCGGCCGGGGGGGACAGCGGAAGGACCTGCAGATAGGTAGGCATGCAAAACCGATTTGAAGACTTAATCACAATTAAAAAAAAAAAAGTTTCCTAACAACAGATAGGCAATAAAACTGGTAACCATTCCGCCAAGTAGATTTTGCAGTGCCTGAGGCCTTCCTCTTAATATATAACAGAGGGATTTCTAGAGGTAATGGATCTCTGTGTGTGTGTGTGCGTGCACGCACGGCTCTCTGCAAGTGTTTTTTTCTTGTAGAAATTTTAAAACAAGTTTTGCAATTGCGATTTAAACTGTCATTGTCCAGTTGCCTATGTGATGTCAATGCCATGTCACAGCTACACCTCTACCTTGCATCCTATCTGCAACCAAGCTCGTTATTACTGCTGAAGGCCCCAGGGAAATAGAGAAGAGGTGCCTACAGCCCCAAGTTCTGCTCTTAATGTAAACCTGCATTTTCTGGTTTGCTCAGTGATCCCCAGAACAGGGATCCCTGTTTCCTTTGCTTCAGGCATCCTGCTCCAGTCACCTTCTATACCGTGCGTTCTGTCTACTGCACTTCCTCACTTGCTCTTTCCCATCTTGGAACTTTTTCTCCCTTGATTTTTTTTCCTTTTGCCTCCTACACCCCCACATCAGCCTCACCTCTAGTCCTCTTTAGAGGCTGAGGCTATACCTGGCTTCCTTGGGGGTGGAGGACGTCTGCTGAACCCTCCCACCTGGCGCTGTGTGCTCCCCATGGCACCCCGATTTCCTTGGTCACAGCACTCACCACCAGTTTGTTTCTCTCTTTCTCCCATTAGGGGTCCCTGGGCGGTCCACATGGCTAGTGCACTTGTCTCCTAACCAGAAGGCTGGAGATTCACGACCACTCAGAGGTGCCTTAAAAGAAAGCCCCGGAAACCCGCTTCTGAAAAAGCCGCTCGTGGGAAACCCCACCGAATGCAGTTTTTCTCTGGATGCTGTGAGTCAGAGTTGAGTCTAGGAGAACGAGCAGTTCCCCTGACAACCTGGGTTCCCCTTAAGACAGGGACAGTTTATTTTTCCTAGGAAAAAACTGGACAGGCACAGATGTGTCCCACTGCGAAGGTCTAGCTGGTCCATCTTCGTTTCTCCTCTCACCACTTTCTCCCTGTCTCATCCAGCCTCCCAGGGAAAACACAGTTTTTGCCTGGCCTTCTGTGTTTCTCTCCCTCTCCGTTTTATTATTAGCTTAGAAATTGGAATGCTTGTTTCTGTGTCAAACCTGGATGTCCTTCTCTGAGGTCTGTTTGGATGACATCAGTGAGATCTAGTGTGTGAGGTCCTCACTGTTCAAGTCCTGCCTCTGTGATTTTAATGACAGTAGGTGGGCTGCAGTTGTGTTGGTGGGCAGGACTTGAAGTGTACGATTGTGTTGTACCCTGAGGCAGTCTGTTGAGAGATAAAGAAGAGGAGCTAGCAGACACTTTTGGGGACCTCATACCACCAGGAAGCTGTAATGGAAGCTGAGAATGTCTTTTGGAGAGGACTAGGGTCCCTGCATCTCTCTAGAAGCTTCCAATCCAGGGGGAAGATTGATGACAAGGATCTTCCTCCAGAGCTAGCAGAGAAAGCCTTCCCCTGGAGCTGACACCGTGAATTTGGACTGTGACAAAATAAATTGTTTCTTTTTAAAGCCATCCACTTGTGGTATTTCTGTTAAAGCAGCACGAGATGACTATGGCATCTAGTAGGCTTTTTCTTTTCTTCTTCCGGCTGCTTTACAGTTATGGAAGAAGAAAAGAAGAAAGATGAGAAGACGCCTGCCAGGGCTTTTGTCATGAAATTGCCAACATTACCCATAAGTCTCTCTGATTCGGTTGTTTTGTATGACAGATCTTTTCAGATTGATTTAGGGATGTAAAGCACATGAGGGAGAAGGTAACCCAAGAGCAGACCCTGTGGGAGTTGCCTTCTTTAGTCCCTTTCTGCCTTTTGTGTAACGTGTGATGATGAGCTGAGTCTGCTACTTTGCAGGGCTCTGTTAGACCTCAGCTGTTACTTCTTCCAGTCTGGAGCTGTAGCTTCTTTCATGGTGTTTTCACAAAAGCAATGTCTTCTCTGTCAAAAAGAGGACCCAGAAGTCTGAATTAAAATGGGGGGAAAGGCGGAAACCCTTCTGTTTTTGCTGTTGGCTGCTGGCAAGTTGACTCTGACTCACTGTGACCCCGTGTCTAAAGACGTCACCTGCTCCCTGGGGTTTCTAAGGCTGTGACCTTTTTGAAGCAGATCACTGGGCTGTTTTCCAAGGCACCTCTTGGTGGGTTCAAAGCCTCAGCCTTTGGCTAGTAGTTGGGTACTTAATGATTGGCACCACCCCAAACCAAACTCACCGCCCTCAAATCAATTCCAACTCAGAGTGACCCTATAAGACAGAGTAGAACTGCCCCAGAGAATTTCCAAGAGGCGCCTGGTAGATTCGAACCACTACCCTTCTGATCAGCAGCCATAGCACTTAACTACTATGCTGCCAGGTTTTCTTTGCACCTTCCAGGGACTCTCAGGAGACTGCTGGATGCTTACATTTAGGGAAATTGGCATAAATGCCCAGGGCAGGTGTTGCAAGATTGGGAACAAAGAGTAGGGCAGCCTAGTTAGTCCTTGACTTTGACCAGACCTAGAAGTTGATTCTTCAATGTATCAGTGATTATTTGAGTTGCAGGAAAACCACACTATTGAAGTTTCCTCAAATTTGTTTTAAAACATTTATAAACAGCAAGAATGAAAAGATGAATGGGCACGACGGCTGTGCTGTGTGCTCTACTTAGTCACCATCTCATTTTATTGTTTTGGTTCAATATTGAGTAGCTACAGGGCAACTGGGACCCCAGTGACAGAGTGCGGAAGAGCTCAGGCTGCTCATCAGAAGGTCAGCAGTGCGAATGGACCTGCTGTGCTGAGAAAACCCATGGGTCAGTTGTACTCTGTCCTGTGGGGTCTCTGTGAATCAGAATTGACGGCACATAACACAACAACAATAACAACAGGAGGATAATTCTAAAACATATGTGATGTGGAAACTCAGGGCAGTTCTACTCTGTCCTCTAGGGTCACCATGAGTCAGAATTGACTTGATGGCTCTGGATTTTGGGTTTTTTTGGTGCAAACAAAACTTGTTTTTGTCATTCAAATGTATGTTCTTGAGATTCATCCATGAGTTGGCTGTTACGGTAACTAATTCCTTTTCACTGCTGCATAGCGTTGGGTTATAAGACTGCACCACCATGTATTTGTTGGCTCTGCCTTGGATGGGTATTTGTGTTGTTTCCTTTCTGAAAAAAAAAAAAAAAAAAAAAAAAACCAGAACGATTGCCAACAGGTCTTCTATGGCCTTTCTTGTGTGTGCTCCCTGGTGCCCACATAGAGGGTTTTCCAGGGTACAATCCCAGCTGTAAAAGTGCTGGCTCACAGGATGCGTGTGTCATCACTCTCTCTGGGATAATGCCAACTTGTTTTCCAAGCAGTTGTGTAATTTACACTCCCACTAGCCCCATGTAAGTGCTCTGGGTTTTCCACATCAGAATCAGCACTTGATTTGTCAGACTTTGAGAATCTGCCAATCTTGGAGGTGTGAAACGGTATCTCACTGCTGTTTTAATCTTGCGTTTCCCTGATTACTAATGAGGTTGGGCATATTGTCAAACACTCATGACTATTTTTATCTCCTCTTCTGTGAAGAGCCTGCTCAAGTCTTCATCAGTCTTCTTTCTGTGGGGATATGTGTCTTTTTCTTACAGATTTGTAGCAATTCTTTAGATACGAACCTAGATTTATGTTGCCACAAATGTCTTCTCCCTCTTTGAATATTGTCTTCTCATTCTGCTTAGAGTGTCTTTTGGTAAACCCCATCCAGTGCCATTGAGTCGGGTCCGACTCATAGCGACCCTAGAGGTCAGAGTAGAGCTGCACGCATAGAGTTCCAAGGAGTGTCTGGCAGATTTGAACTGCTGACCTTTTGGTTACCAGATATAGCACTTAACCCACTATGCCACCAGGGTTTCCTTTTGGTGAACAGACATTCTTAATTTTAATTTATCAAATGCATCAAACCTTCCTTTAGTGATTTTTTATTTTTGTGTCATTTACACACGGTCTTCCTTGTCCAGGGTTTATGAATATAATGCGTATATTGTCTGTTAGAAGTTTGATAGTTTTGCTGTTCACATTTAGGTCTACCATCTTCTTGGAATTGATTTTAGTGTTTGCTGTGAGACGGGGATCAGATTTGTTTTTTCTTTTTTGTCCACGTGAATCTTCAGTAGTCTGAGCACCACTGTTTCCTCCCTGATGAGCAGAGACGGTGTCATCAGGAGTTTACATGCAGTAGGTCTGTTTCTAAACGTCTGGCCATTTCATTGTTCAGTTTATGTATTTCTGTGCCTCCACCACGCTATCTGCATTGTTAGAGCTTGATAATAATACTTGGTACTTGATAAGACAAGCCCATTGCCTTGTTTTAGAGTATGTCTTGGATATTCTTAATCTTTTGCACTTCCCTGTAGCTTTGGGATTGGCTTTTCATATTCCATAAACACTCTCATCTAATTCAATATAGCAGTCTTGTGGTGGAAGTACCAACTCTGGTGGCTTAGTGGTTAAGTGCTATGACTGCTAACCAAAAGATCAGTAGTTCAAGTCTACCAGGCACTCCTCGGAAATTCTATGGGGCAGTTCTACTCTGTCTTATAGGGTTGCTATGAGTAGGAATCAACTTGATGACCATGGGTAGTAAGATAGGTAGTGAAAGTATTATTATCCCTACTTTATTGATAGGGGAACAGATAGAAAATTCAAGTAACTAGTCCAAGATCACGCAATAAGAAGCAGAGCAGGTGAACACTAAATTGCCGAAAGTTTTTTTTTTTAAAGACACCATCCCTTATTGAAATAGAAATTTAACTCTTTTGAAAATGTACTAACATGTTCAACATTTAACTGTAAGTTATTTTATACAAAATAAGTTTTCATGTAAACACCAACCCTTAAAAAAGAAGGTTGTAGAGAAATAGAATTATTAGGATTTATTTTTTTCAAAAAACTTATAAAAGCATAATGTGAGAGCTGTCACCTGGCTGTGATTTCTTAGCCACAAATTTGCTGCAAGAAGTGAGTTGGCAGGGCAGGGGGACTTCTGGTGCAAGCAGCAGGTGCAGCCTCTTTTTGGAGAGAGTGATGGTCTGCCTGGTTCAGGGGTTGAAGGAAAACTGAACCCTTCCATGCCTGGCTTTGAGATTCAAATTGGAAGCTAGGCATCGTGCCAGCAGGAGTTCTGTGGAGGGCTGGGAGCTGTTGGCATCTGGCTTACCAGTAATGGATTCTTGAGTACCTTAGTGTTCAATGTAAGGTGGAAGTCTGATTTCTTTTTTCTTCCCTTTTTGGCTTTGGCTTGGCTCCCTTTTCTATTTTTCACATGGATACTCAATAGTCTCAGCTTTATTTATTTCCTCATTGGTGAGCCATGTCAGTTTCGTTGTGATTTGCATGTATTTATAGGTGTGTTTCTAAGAACATCGGCTGTAATGTAAAGTCCTTTCCTAAGGCAGAATAAAGAAAACTGGAATGAGACTGGAGTCTTTGAGTGGTATAGTTAGAACACATTCAACTGCTAACCAAAAGACTGGAGATTCAGTTCTACCCAGAAACTCTGTGGAAGAAAGGTCTGAGAATCTACTTCTGCAAAATCAGCCACTGAAAACCTTATGGTGTGCATTTCTGCTCTGACACATGTGAGATTGCCTTGAACCAGAAGCCACTCAGTAAAAGCTGGTTTGGGGCCAGTGGTGGGTCAGTGGTAGAGTTCTCAGCTTCCATGCGGAAGACCTTGGTTCAATTCCCAGCCAGTATACCTCATGAGCAGCTCTCACCTGTCTCTCACTGGAGACTTACAGGTTGCACTGATGCTTCACAGGTTTGCAGCAAGCTTCCAGACTAAGATGGCCTAGGAAGAAAGGCCTGCTGATCTACTTCTGAAGATCAGCCAATGGAAACCTATGGATCACAACACGGTATTGTCTGAGTATGGTGTGAAATAAGAGCCCTATTTCATTTTCTTACAGAAGGATATTCCGGTATGCCAGCACTGGTTTTTACAAAGAGATTATCTTTTCCCCCTTTAATGAACTTTGGTCCTTTGTCAGGTATCAGCTGCCTGTGGGTAGATACACCCTGGTGGTGTAGTGGTTAAGTGCTATGTCTGCTAAGCAAAGGTTGGCAGTTCCAATTTGCCAGGTGCTCCTTGGAAACTCTGTGGGGCATTTCTACTGTGTCCTATACAGTTGCTGAGTTGGAGTCAACTCTACAGTAGTGGGTTCAGTGTTTTAGATGGTGGATGGCCCTACTCTGTCCTATAGGGTCACTATGAGTCAGCATTGACTTGACAGTGGTGTTTTTTTCAGGGGTGGGTGGGTGCATGGGTTTCTGTCTGTGTTCTCAGTTGTCTCCCATAGGTCTATGTGTCTGCTGTTGCCCTGGTACCCAGAATACTGTCTGATACAGTGCTGGGAAGCTGAGGCCCTGAAGATGGAAGGCATTCAGAATACAAGCAGCCACAACAACGGACCCAAGCACACCAACAGCTGGGAAGAAGGTGCAGGACCAGGCAGTGTTTCTGTCTCCATACATGGGGCCCCTGTGGGTCCCCATGATTCAGAGCCAACCCTGACAGCACCTCACAACAGCACCAACACAAGTCTGTAACAAATTGGGAGGAGAACCTCCTTGGGGCTACTTTTGTATCTTTACCAACTGCGTGATTTTATACACCTTCTCTGTTTTCATCAGGCCACGTGTGGGTGCAGCTAGCACCTCAACTAACTGATAGCAAAGTGACTTTATGAAAAAGATGCGGATCTCCCCAAGTCCAAGGAACAGGTGGACAACCAAGTCCATTCTCAACACTGTTTTATGGGAAGTGGCAGCTTACCCCAGTGCTGTCAAGGGGATTTCAACTCACAGCGACTATAGGTCAGAGGAGAACTGCCCTGCAAGGTTTCCAGGGAGTACCTGGTGGATTTGAGCTGTGGACTTTTTGGTTAGCAGATGTAGCAGTTTAGCTACTACACCACCAGGGTTAGAGAGTTCAATTTGTCTGACTTTATAATCGATGTCTTGGTTTTCTACAGTGCAGTAACAAAATACTACAAAGAAGTGGCTTTAAAGGACAGAAATTAATTGTGTCACAGTTGTAGAAGGTGGAAGTCCAAATCAGGGTGCCAGCCCTGTCTGTTCCTTCTGAGGACTTTGAGGGAGGAGCTGTTCCATGCTTGTGCTCTGGCTTCTGTTTTTCTACAAGCAAGCCTAGTTTCCAGCGCTGCTGTTGAGAAATCGAGTGTCCTTCAGATTCTTTACACTGTTTTTGAAATGATCTCCCCTACTTTCCTGTCTTTAAAAGCTTGTAGAGTCTTCTCCTGTCTCTGGAGGTCTAAAATTTAACAATGTATGTTTCCGTCTTCATCTGTTTTGCAGGTCTTTCAGTTTGGAAACTCTGGACCTTCCATCCTGAGAAATCCCAGTTATTTCTTGGCTGGTTTCTTCTCTTACATGTAATGAGTAGAGAACAACTCTCTGCTCTAAATCCTTGTCTTCAGACACTGGACCTCCTGAACTGGGACTCTTCATTTTCTTATTTTTCCTTCTTCTCCTATTTTTTGTTTCTTTGCCTTTGTCTGTTTCTGAGAGATTTCTTCAACTTTAACTTCCTATCCTTCTATTTCCGTTTCTCTCTTATTTTTAAATTCCCCAAATCATAGTCTTTTTGGAATTTCTTTTTCTGTCTCTATGAGCTCTGCTTCCTCCAACTGCTTTTTTCCTGCTTGTGTGTCTTGGCCTCTGTCTTTCATTTTAAAGGTTTTTCACCAGTGTCCCCATGGTTCTAGACCCTCGACTTATTTTTATGAGAGGCACCTTGCAAAGCCCACTCAAAGCTTCATGCATGTTGACTGTGACTAGTTAACTGTGATTCAGTAAAAGTATACAATCCAAATTAAATTTGCATGCTCACCAATCTGTAGCTCCTGCTCTCCTTGCCTGGTGAGAGTGCACTCCTTTTTGTTATGTATATGTCATATCCTCTTAACAATCTCTTGTCCACCCACTCCTCTCCCTACTAGTAAGAGGCCAGTAGGACAGCATCTTATAGACGCGTAGACCCATAAAGTACACACACCATGTGGTTGCACTGTGTCCTCGAGTCCAGTCCATTCCTATCTGAAGAGTTGACCTCAGTAATGTTTTCTGGTCAGGGCCAGCAGCAGGTCTAGGGGTCATGTTCCCAGGGGAACTCTTAGGCTGCTGGACCATCAGTTGTGGTCTCTTAGTGGAGTTCTTGAGGTGCACCCCTCTTTTTCTTGTGTTGCCACTGGGACTCGACATTGTATGTCCCATCACGGCTGTCTTTGGTGGTGGTTGGGCATCATCTGGTTCTTCTGGTCATATGTTGATATAGTCACCAGTTCACATAGGTCCTTCTGTCTCCTGAGGGGGGCACTCCTTTGATGTTAGTATCTTTGGGTCTGTTTTAGTTGGCTAGTGCTGCTTTAACAGAGATACCACAAGTGGATAGCTTTAGCAAAGAAAAATTCATTCTTACACAGTCCTGTGAGCTACAAGTCCGAATTCAGGGTGTCTGCTCCAGGGGAATGCTTTCTCTCTTTGTGAGCTCTGGAAGAAGGTCCTTGTGTTGCATTATTCTTTGGCCAGGGAGCATCTAGGCACAGGAACCCCTAGGACGGTATGAAGGACATGCTGTGCTCCCAGTGTTGCTTTCTTGATGGTATGAGGTTCCCAAATGTCAGCTTACTTCCCTTTCTTTTATATCCCAAGGGGCACCCCAAGCCACAATACCAAATCAAACCAAAGCAAACCCAGTGCTGCTGAGTTGATTCCAACTCATAGCTACCCTAGAAGACAGAGTAGAACTTCCGCATAGAGTTTCCAAGGAGTGCCTGGTGGATCTGAACTACTGACCTTCTGTTTAGCAGCCATGGTACTTAACTACTACACTACCAGGGTTTCTTTCCCAAGCTACAGTACAGTTCTGCATTATAGTTCCACATATGAAGTCTTACCCCACCAACTAAACTGCAGCTCATCCACCCTCATTAACATCACAGAGGTAAGATTTACAACAGAGGGGACATCACACAATACCACGAATCATGGTCCAGCCAAACTGCTACAGATTTTATGTCGGGGGCGGTGCGGAACACAATTCAGTCCATGACAGAGTCTTTTGATGTTGGAATTAGATTCTCTAGGGAAGGCTCCCATAGCTTCCTGTGCAGAGGGCGAAAGTCTGGCGTCTCCACCAGCACCAGAGCAGCATGCAGGCCACCACAGTAGGACAAAGTGACAGATGGGTGGCTGGGAGCTGGTTAGGGTTCTGCCTTCTCAGGTCTTCTTGGTAAGTTGTTGCTCACCTGTCTGCTTTCCAGATTCCATTGTGTCCTTGTGATTGTCCTGATGTTATTTCCTTTGGTCTCGGACTTGAGCCTTTAATCGGTCTCCTGTGGCTTTTGTGGGGTCTTGGGAAGGAGCCGAGGCTAGTGAGTGTCCTTAATCTCCCGTGTTTAGCTGGAACTCTAATGTTCCTTGAGGTTCTAAAAGGAGTTATGATATGGAAGAGATTGGAAATTATTGATTGAGCTTTTATTCCCCTCCAACTACCCCCTCCCCCAGGAAAAAGCCAGATGTTTTGAAATAACATTTCAAAACATTTTCCTCTGGTGTCTCATTTTTTTATAGATCTCTACTATCTGCTGCTTAATATGACTATATATGTTGATTAATTGGCACAAATAATAATCAGACTCAACAATTACTCACTGCCCTTGAATATATAATGCCAGGAGTCCAAGGTGTGTGTGAATTACTTCTTCATGTAGCTTTCTTAAGAGAATCTTTGGAAGACAGTGCGTCTGCGTATGGTTTGTGTAATGGGGGCAGGGGGAAGAACTGTTATGCTTACAAGCCCTATGATTTCATTATTGACTGGTTGGCTTTTTAAAGGTGACAGGCATCATTTTTCTTTTCTTGGAAGGTGATTTGTGTAGGTCCTGTTTAACACGTCTGCTTTGCCAGAAATCTTGAGGGATACCATTTGAGTCCTGCCTACGCCTAGAATTTAAGAGACAGACCACTCATATGCAAACTACAGGGGACCAGAGAGGACCTGGGGAGGCCTGGAGCCAGGTAGATGGAGCTGTGGGTCCTGGATACCGGTATATTCCTCTGGACTCAGGTGGGGTGTGTAAGGCTGTAACACTAAGCATTTACCCCTGCAGATGATGGGGCAGGCATGCACAAAACAGGAATGAAGAAAACCAAAAAACCCAAACCCAGTGCCATAGAGCTGATTCCAACTCATAGTGACCTTATAGGGCGGAGTAGAACTGCTCCACAGAGTTTCCAAGGAACACCTGGTGGATTCAAACTGCACACTTTCTGGTTAGCAGATGCAGCAGTTAACTGCTGCGCCACCAGGGTTTCCAAGAATGAAGAAAGATGGTCAAAATTGCTCAGAGGGGAAGCTGGTTCTTCCTCCAGATAGTCTTGACCTTTTTGTCCATAAAGTTAGCATATTGATTCTGCTGTTTGGCATTGATAGGTGATGACTTGGGGTTTCCTTTACTGTCTCTTTTTGCCTCCTTCAGCTGTTTCTGGATTTCTTTTTAACTTTCATTTCTTTCATCTTTTGTTTGTCATCGAGAGAGAGTCCCAGATGTTTAGGGCTTAAAGTGTGTTTGTGTGTTACCGTCAGGTTTTAGGGCAATCATTTTCTTGTTATGTGTAGAAACAACTATGGCAGAACTTTCCTGTTACATGGCTTAGCCATCACAAGTACGTTACACAACAACAGAAAGAGCTAAACACAGATTCTTCTCCCCAGTGGAGCTACTGATGAGTGTGTTTATTCTTCTCTTCCCAGTTGCATCTTGGTTGTTTATTCAGCCAGCTGGCCAGTCAGTCACTCAACGAGACCTTTGTGGAATGTGTTAGTCACTGTGTTAGCCACATTGCAGGCTATAAAAAGATAAGCTATCACAGAGCTTTCTTCACTTGACTTGATTCCCACGATCAACCTTGCAGCAAGTTGTTATTGTTTTTGGCTGTTGTGTAGATTCTGCCTTGTGGTGACCCCATGAGTGTGGAGCAAATTACCAGGCTGATCTTTCCAGGAGCCTCTGGGTGGGTTTGAAGCACCGTAAGTGATAGTGGGAAGAAGACTTTGACGTTCATTCGTTGATTCATTTATCCATTCATTATTCCAGACATCTTTATTGAGTCTTTTCTCTCCATGTTACTCAGCGGAATGAGCTCACTGCTTCAGCATACCAGTTGTGCCAGGGGTAGCAGAAGCTTCTAAGTCAACACGGCATATGCTCCTGGAGGCACTGGTGGGCTCCATTAATCAGTTATGGAGAATTCAAAACTGAAATAACATTTAAAGAAACAGTTGTAAACAAATTGTCCTGGGTTACTTGAGTCAGTGTTCCTAGGTGTTCTCCACCTCCCCTGCTCAGCACCCCCTCATCATTTTATGTCCTTACTTTCCACAAGCACACACAAAGTGCTGGAGAAGGTTGGAGGAGTGGGAGATCATTTCTAGCAGTAAACAGGTCATGGGTGACTATAGAAGTCTTTATGGAGAAGGACATGAGGTGAATCTTGACTAGGGGTGACTGTGTTGAGCAATTGACGGATACATGTTGGGGGACATGGCAGGTGAGGGGATGCGTATGTCCCTCCAGAATACCTGTCAACTTGTTTTGATCATGATTTCCAGTATTGTATGGTTGTCTATCATTTTGTCAGCTGATGCAATTTCCCTGTGTATCGTAAATCCTATCACTATGGTGCTAGTGAGATGAATTAGCGGCAGTTATGTCAATGAGATAAGATTAGATAGTGTTTTAAACCAATCTCTTTGGAAATACAGAAGGGGCCAGGACCTCACACAACGAAGAAAGCAGCACCAAGAGCAGAGTGTGTCCTTCAGACTTGACATCCCTATGCCTGAGAAACTTCTAGTCCAGGGGAAGATTGATGACAAGGACATTCCTTAAGAGCCAACAGACGGACAAAGCTTTTCCCTGGTGCTGATGCCTTGAATTTGAACACTGGTGAAATGGAACACTGTGATTGAGTCATGGGAGCAAGTGATAAGATCAAAATTATTCTAGAATTAGTGGGTGAGAGCCTACCGGCAGTTTTTTTCCTGTTCATTGTTGGAAATTGCTGATGATCTTGGATGTCATTGAGGAGATGCTTTAGGGGCTAGCCAGAGGGTGGCCTGTAGCACATCATGGTGGAAGGTGAGTTTAGAGAAACCAATTAGTGCATCCTGACCAGAGATGTACTTCAAAATCACTTGTGGAATATTTAAAAATAACCCATGTTGGGTCCCCCACCATTGGTGATTCTGGTTTGGGGGTCTGGTGGGGAGCCCCAAAGCTTGAAAAAAGGGGCAAAAGCTTGAGAAAAGCTCTTCATCTAGCTAATTTTCCTGGGCTTTCTGGTAAAGCCCTGGTGACACAGTGTTAAGTGTTATGGCTGCTAACCAGAAGGTCGGCTGTTCAAATCCACCAGGTATTCCTTGGAAAATCCATAGGACAGTTCTACTCTGGTTGTAGGGTCACTGTGAGTTGGAATCTTCTTAATGACAATGTTTTTATTTTTATTTTTTGGTTCTGGTTAGAAACTGTGGGAATGGGAGGTCCTTATAATAGCGTACTTTCAATGTAACAGAATTTGTATTTAGGGCAGTGGCAATGGAAGTAGAAATGGAAAAAAAAGCATTGGATTTGAACTACCTGGTAGAAGAAGACTAAACAGGACATGATGGATATTGGACCACTCTGAACCATGCTGCGGTCCTTGTACCTTCCAGATCAGCCTGTGCTGGGGTCCCCAGCTCTCCCACAACCAGCTTAGCCCCATGTAAAACCTTTTTCTGGGAAAATAGCTCCAGTAACTATTTAGTCTTGGACATCTTCACAGATATTTTCTTTTTTTAAAAGGATATTTGTGCACTCAGTCATTGCTGACATAGCTATTAGTATTAAGAGTTTTAAAAAAGAGTTCTTTTAAGAGGTTTTATTATCATCTCCAGCTTCAGTCTTGTTCAAGTCTCTGCTTTGAAAGAGAGTTATTAGAAAAACATCCTCAAATTTCTGTTGCGTGGAGATGTACCATTCATGTGCACTCTGTATGTCCAAATTGTCCTTGAGCCTCTTTAGAATAATGGGAGACTCAGAGGCAGTATTGTGCCTGGTGATGTTTAAGGTTGCAAGATACTTCTTGATTTTCAACAAATGGAATTTAAGTCTTGTTTGGCAATGACGAAAAACAACTGGTTCTATCACAAATCCTTTATGCCTCAGCACACAATATTTCATTAAAGGCAAAGAAAAAACGCTGATGCAAATCTTTCCTGTTTGGGAAACCAATCCCTTTTGTCATTGAAACAAAGGCTGGTAAAAATATTCACACTTCCTGTCATCATGATGACCAAACTTGAATCTGAGGAACAAACATATTTATCATTTGATACACATGTGTGTATATATAGTGCCTCCACGATTCAGCATTTTGTTTTGCACTGACCATTGTGGAACAATAAAACATTTCCTGGTTGTGAAATAATTTTTGTTCTTTGAAATATTCCTAGTTTGTGGCCTAGGACTGTGTGGCGTTTCCCCCTGATGTGGTATAAGATCAGAACATGGGAATTTCAGAAATGTCACAGTGAGTTAGTCTAGCCTTGAATCTATGAGGACAGGACTAAGGGGTCTGTTTAGGAATGACACAGCTAAATCCACTGAAGTCACCATCAAAGTTAAGAATGAACTCTCTGACATGCTGGCTTTCCCAATAATGTGCTATAGATCAATAAAGCCTCCATTCATCTGAGCCAGTCCTGACACTCGCCTTATTTTTGGTATGCTTCTTCTCTCTCCCTTTCCTGCCCATTAAGATCCCAGATGTCATCACCCAAACCTTTCGGTGTTCACCTCCTTATCATTTCCATTGTCACCTCCCACTACTCCAAGTCACACCCAAGTCAACCCCACCCCTGAAGAAGCTGCTCTGCTTTATCCTCCCTGCCTTTGTATCTTTGTCCTCTGCCTCTAACGCCTTTCCCACCCATTTCCATGGAATGTAATCCCACTCGCTTATTTTTCACAGCCTGGCTCAATGTCGCCTCCATCATGAAGCTTTCTCATCCCCCACAGTCATTCAACAGACACATAACCAGCATCTCCCATATTCCAGATACTGTGCTGAGCATCGGGGATAAAAACGGGTAAGACCCAGTCCCTTCAGGGCTTCAGATATGTCCTTCCGTATCCCATGTAGTGGAGCATGCTGGGCAATACACTGGTGATAGTAAACCAAAGCATGGTTCTTTCATTCCTAAAACGCCCCAGTTCTGGTTGTCCAGTAGCTGTTCAACGGCTGAATGAACGGCTTGGAGAAGTGTGGAGACAGCCTGGGACAAAGGAGTCATGCTTCACCTTTTTGTTTTTTCTTTTTCAATTGTGATGGAAATACACACAACAAAACATTTCGCCATTCAACAACTTCTACAGGTATAATTCAGTGACCTTGATTATGTTCTCCATGTTGCACAACCATTGTCGTATCCTTCTGCATGCCATTCCACCACTGTTAACATCAAGTCCGTGTCCCCTAAGCAAAAGCACTCCTTTCCTCCTTCCTCCTATCCCTCGTAACCGTTAATTAATCTTTGGTCTCTATATATTTGCTTATGTTGTATAAGCAAGATTGTGGAGTATTTGTCCTTTTGTGACTTACTTTGCTAAGGATGTTTTCACAGTTCATTGATGCTATGGCATACATCAAGACTTCCTCTTTATAGCTGAGTTTTATTCCATTGTATGTATACAGCACACTTAGTTTATCTTTTCATATGTTGGTGAACATTTGGATTGTTTCTACATTTTGGCTATTGTGAAGAGTGCTGCAACAAACATTGTGGCACAGCTTCCTGTTTTGGTTCTTCCTTTCACTTCTGGGTGTATACCTAGGATTGAGATTTCTGGATCACATGGTAGTTCTGTATTTCACCTTTTGAGGAACTACCAGACTGTTTTCTACAGTGACTGTACCATTGTACATTCTCACCCAGCAATCATTGAGGGTTCCAGTTTCTCCACAACCTCATCAACATCTGCCATCTTCCTTTTGATCATTATCCCCTGCTGGGGATGATGTGGTATATCGTTGTGGTTTTGATTTGCATCTCCCTAGTGGCTAATGATGGAAGCTCTGGTTGGGTAGTGACTAAGTGCTATGTCTGGTGACCAAATGGTTGGCAGTGAGAATGGGTCAGATGATTCCTGGAAACTCTGTGGGGCAGTTCTACTCTCTCCTAAAGATTGCTGAGTTGGAATTGACTTGATGGCAGTAAGTTTGGCTTTTTATAATGGCTGCAAGAACATTGGGCATCTCTTCATGTGGTTGTTGAATGGTTTACCTTTAAACTCCAAAGTAGATTTTTTGAATACATAACTAGGCACTAGTCTTCAAAGTCAGAATGTGTTGGAACAGAGAAGAGCTTTCATATCAAGAGGTACACTGAGCCTGTGTAGATCATTGAATTGCCACTATGAATATAGAGAGAACTTAGAATATGACAGGGAAGTTCCCACCTCACAGAAAAGAGGAAAGCCTTACCAGTGATGGAGGAGAAATGAGGTAGGAAGAGATGTTTACAGTTAGCTATCTGGTTCTCCCATCTCTCCATGGAATCTGAACCTCTAAAGGAATCTAGTAATGACCAGATGACCTGGGCACTCTGGGAACTTTAGGGCAAGTACTCAACTTTCCTGGGAGACCTTCAACTTCTTGGAGAATGTCTGGGTTTGACATAACTGCTGTGACCACATGGTGTGATTTAAGGGTTTCAAAATATTCCCTTCAATTTTATGTCTACCTGGGACCTCAGAAGGCAATCTTATTTGAACATAGAATCTTGACAGGTATAAGTAGTTAAGGATCTAGAGATGACATCATCTCAGACTTGTGGTAGGCAGTAATCGAATGACTGGTGTCCTGAAAGCAGAGAAGAGGACATAGGAGAGAAATAGGGGAGAGGACCATGTGAGGACAGAGGCAGAGAGGCAGAGGTTGGAGTTATACTGCCACAAACCAAAAAACATCAACAGCCACTAGAAATGGGGAAAGGAAAGGAAGGATTTTCCCCTGGAAACTTTGGAGGGAACATGGTCTTGCTGACACCCTGACTTGGGGCTTCCGGTCTCTGGAACTGTGAAAGAGTATGTTTCTCCTGTTTGAGGCCAGCCAGCTGGTGGTCCTGTGTTGTGGCAACCAGAGGACAGCAGTACAGGGTGGGAGCAGTGAGCATGCTGGGGCTTCAGGACCTGTTCCTGGCTGCCTGTGTCCTTGTGTGCTGCCTGCAGGGGTTCACAATTGACACTTACTGAAATGGGGCACAGATGTCCTCAAGGAGCTGGTGGTAGAGAAGAGTCAAGGAGTGGGACAAGGGATACCACGGAAGATGGGACAGAGACCCAGGACTTCAGCCTTGGGGCAAGCACAGTATTCCAGAATACTGAGAGGGTCGATCACATGTCAGTGTCCAGATGAGACACCTCAGTTGAGATCAAGGCAGAGATGTACCTGTATCCAGTAAGGAAGCAGACATGTGACCACAGCTCCTCAGGAAGGGGGAACAGATATGATAGCAAATTTGAACTTGGAAATGAGTACATAAATAACCTAAAGAAACATTAATAACATAGAAGAACCTGACCTTTTTTTAGTATTTGATTTTATTTATTTGCACTTGGCTTGGCTTGGCTGTTGAGATGATACATAGCAGAACACACCAATTCAACAGTTTCTCTGTAAAGTCACAGCCTCCTTAAGGTTCCTTTTGAGTCTTTCAAGTTGTAGTCAGTTTGGAACCGTAAGATAGCTCTTAAAACAGCATAATGCTCAAGGCAGATGTTTCATTCTCTCTTTTTTAATTTGCTAACTATTCACATTTTTCTGTGACTTTTTATAAAGGAAAACATAGTTTTTCACTGCTGTTGTTCGATAATTTGATTAATTTGTTTTCCAGTTGCACCACTTACTCTTATTTTTTGCTTATGCATTGTGCTTTAGGTGAAAGTTAACAGAAAAAAATTAGCAAAATTAAATAAGCCCTATAGATGCATAGGACTATAAAGTGCATCCAATATATGGTCACTGTGCATCGCCAAGTCCAATCCATTCGTGTCTGAAGAGTGGACCTTTGTTATGATTTATGGGCAAGTGCAGCACCTGGGCCAGGGGCCATGCTCCCAGGGGAACCTCGAAACTGCTGGACCATCAGAGCAGACAGGAATACTGTGCTGTCACCAGGCAGGGAGAGAGCAGTGGAAGCTGCATATAGGTGGGCATGTAAATGTATGTGGGAATGTACATTTTCACTCAGTCATGATAAAAATAAATAAATAAATCAAATAAAATAAACCCACTGCCCCTGAGTTGATTCCAACTTGTAGCAACACTGTAGGGCAAAGTAGAACTGCCCTGTAGTTTCCAAGGTGCACCTGGTGGATTCCAGCTGCCAGCCTTTTGGTTAGCAGCTGTAGCACTTAACCACTACAATGCCGAGGTTTCCACAAAGCAAATTAGTATCTCATTAAACAATTAATATACCCACTGTTTTGTGACATTGGCTGCCAATCCTGTGATGTATCAGTGTTCTCCCCTACTCAAGCTTGAGTTCCCTACTTCCATTCATTAAATTTTCCTGTCTCTTCCTGCCTTCTCGTCTTTGCTTTTAGGCTGGTGTGCCCATTAGTCTCATGCAAGGACTGCCAATTAAATTCATGAACACATCCTGAAAAAAAAGCTACATATCTCACTGCTGAATATCACTACAGTCAACTTCAAAGGACCCCCCTGGGAAGCTGTGACCAATACCAGCTCCTAGTCCATGCTGCTAAGCAATTTTGGAAATCTTTCTGGAATGCCCATTGCATGTCACATGGTGGGAAGTTTGAGAACTTAATTACATAGTTGTCTGTGAGGGAGTTTTTAGCCAGTAAACAAACAAGTGTATGGGAACACTCTCCCTCCTCACTTAATCTGGCCCTCAGTGACTTTTTCTTTACCTGAAGATAAAGGAAATATTGAAAGGATGACGTTCAGGACATCGAGGGTAATATGGCAACAACTCCATTGGCCATTCCAGAAAAAGAGTTCCAAAATTGCGTTGAAGGGTGGACTAGGCGCTGATGTGGGTGACCAGCTTCCCAAGGGGAGGACTCCAACGGAGATTGTAGTGATATTCAGCAGTGAGGTATGTAGCACGTAGAACAATTAAGTTTGCAGACTTAGTCGTCGGACCTCGTATAGGTGGTGGAACTATGTGTGCTAGTGTTTGTTTTTAGTTCTGTGTAATCTTTGGATGAGAAGAGTTACCAGAATCGACTTGATAGCAACTGATTTCATCTTTGGTTAAGGGTGAACTTCAGGAGTGACATCAGTGCCTAGTTCAAAGGGTATCCAGGACCATACCTGCATTTTGGTCTCCAGGGTCCATCTGACTAGTGTGTCTGGTTGTTTTGCTATTTTTTGGAGAGTTTAAATTTTGTTCTACATTTTTCTCCCCCTCTCTTTGGGATCCTCTAGGGTGATTCCTGTCACAGTAGGCCATAGTGGTAGCCAGGCACCATCAAGTTGTTTTGGACTCAGTCTGGGGGAGGCTGCAGCAGTTGTGGTCCGTAGTCCTTTGAACTAATCTTTTCCTTGTGTTTTTGGTTTTCTTCATTCTCCTTTATTATGAATAGGGTGGGACCAGTAGATGTATCTTAGATAGCCACTCACAAGCTTTTAAGACTCCAGACACTGCTCACCTATGTAGGATGTAGATGTTCCCTGAGACTGTGGTCCCCACTCCCTTAGCCTAGTAACTCGGTCTCTCAGGGAATTTAGATGTGTCTTTGATGCTTTTATGACTTTGCCTTGGTCAAGTTGTGCTGGCTTCCCCAGTATTGTGTATTGTCCTACCTTTTACCAAATTTACCACTTATCTGTTGTCCAATTATTATTTTTCCCCCTCTCTCCCCTCCCTTGTAACAATCAAAGATTGTTTCTTCATGCGTGTAAACCTTTCATGAGTTTTTACAATAGTGACCTCATAGGTGTTTCACAGACTCACCACTGTTCCTTATTGTTGTGTAGTATTCCATTGTGTGTACATACCATAGTTTATCAATTCATCTATTGATGGGCACTTAGCGTGTTTCTATATTTTTGCTATTGTAAATGGTGTTGCAATGAACATGGATGTGCATATGTCTATTAGTGTGGGAGTGGGATTATTAGATTGAATGATATTTTTTTCCTAGCTTTTTAAGGACGCATCATATCAATTTCCAAAATGGGTGTGCCATTCTGTATTCCCACCAGTGCATAAGAGCTCTGGTCTCCCTCAGTCTCTCCAACGTTTGTTATTCTCTGTTTTTTTTTTTTTTTTTGGTTTGTGTGTGTGTGACAACAGTGTCAGGGTGAGATGGCATCTCATTGTAGTTTTGATTTGTGTTTCTCCAGTGAGTGGTAATCTTGAGTACTTTGCCATGTATCTGCTAGCCTCCTGAATGTCTTCTTCTTCTTCTTCTTCTTACTAGCTAAGCTAATGCTGTTAAGAATACTTCAGGGTCGTTTTCAATTTAAGGTTTAAATATTAGCTCAGCTCAATAGTTTCAGTGGTTCATTCAACCTTCATAACTCTAGGAAGTCTGGAGTGTACGAGAATTTGAAATCATGTTTTGCATTTCCTCCCTTTTGACCAGGATTCTTCTACGGAATCTCCCATCAGAATTTTCAGAAATGGTAGCTGGGCACCATCCAGTTCTTCTGGTCTCATGGCAAAGGAGGCAGTTACTCATGGAGGCGACTAGCCACTCATTCCATATCCTCCTGCTATTCCTGTCTCTCCGTTTTCCTCTGTTCTGGGAGAATAGAAACCAATTGTGCCCTGGATGGTTGCTTGCAGGTTTTTCAAATCCCAGAGACTGAGTTATTTTAAATTGGCAAATTAAAGTCGTGTATGCGTATGTGTTGTCGTTGGGTATAGTTTTTGCCTATCTAAGTTATAGTGTATAAATTTCAATTCCAGCCTCCCCGCCCCCCCCAATATTCTCCTTATTCTGTTGTGGTTCTACCCCACCAGCCCGGCTTGTTTACACTACTGACCTGTAGGTTATCAGTTAACAGTTGCCATCGTGTCAGTCTTGACCTGCGAGGCTCCTTCCCATGTGGGTCAGGGTAGAATGCTATAGGGTTTCAGGGGTTGATTTGAGGGAAGGAGACTGCCAAGCCATTCTCTGAGATACCTCTGGGTGAACTTGAGCCTCTGATGTTTTGGTTAATGGAGGGTGCATTAATCATGTGTACCACCCAGGGCAGAGATGATTTCTTGCTCCTTTCTGTCCCCAAGACCCAGCAGGACAGTCCTAACATGCAGTATGATAGTCTTGTTGAATATCTGTTGAATGAATGAAAAATTCCAACTATATAAAACAGCATTCCATTTTCTATCTTTCCTCAATATCTTTCTTTCAAGTTTTAGAATGTTTGAATTTTCTTGGGACCTTTGCCTCAGACCAGCGCACTGTAAGACCTTGAGGTCCCAGGAGAAGCACGTAGCCTAGGTGGCATCTGGAAGCTGGCAGCGGTTCTCAGCAGCATACCTGGGCAGGAATTCCCACGTCGGATCTTGCTGGCACCACACTCGCCATCCTGAAGCATGGTCTCCTCCTCTGGTGAATAAATCAGGGATGAAGGAAAAGAACTTTTGGGGAACATCCTAACTCTTCATAGGATCTTCACTGCTACTGAAAAATTTTTTAAAGTGTATTTAAAATTCCAGAGTGTCAGTGAATTCAGATGTAAACAACCATTCAAATAACTAGGAATCTGATGGAACAGAGTGTCTGTTGACATGCCCTGAGTATTTAGCTAGATTTGCACTTTTTCCCCATATGCTGGCAGCTCTCTGTAACACTTATTTCTTATCTCTGCCTGGATGGTGCTGATCGCAGGGGTTGAAAAAAGGCTCCAGAAGCTGGTGGCTGGCTTCTTGGGCTGTAGAACTTGCGGCCAGAGTGCAGGCTGGCCCTACAAAGGTCTGCTGTCCATTCGTGAGGCTGATTTAACATTAAATCTGGGGCCAATCCACTAGCTTCTCCTTGACCTGCTTTGTTGGGGGACCATTTTACAAGGGATCATAGTATGTATCAACTTGTCGGATCCCTGCGGGGATTCAATAAAGATCCCAGACACTGGAGGTGAGAATAGCTAAGGGAGCACAGTTACTACTGTTAAAAGAACATTTCCTATGTTCGTATTTCCTTCTGCCTTGTCTTTGCCTTGATATTCTCAGGGGAAAAAGCTCAGCGCATTTCTGTTCGTGGCCCTGGCCACGGGAGGTCGCTGAGTTCCCCCCATCCTTGTGTTCACTGCTGTGGAGGCTTGACATCATGAATGAGAAGGGACTTTGAAAGTGTAGCACATTCTAGAAACATCTACCACCATCATTTAAATTCTGACTCACGGAGACCTCCTTCCATTCTGTCAGAATGTACCTGCCTTCCCTAGGGTTTTCAGTGGCTGATTTTGGAGGAGTAACCTTTCAGTAGCCCCCAAATACATTTGCTATTCATATTACCCAGGGGCCCCACAGAAAGGCATTGCTGTTAGGTGCTCCTGAGTCAGTTCCTACTCACAGTGACCCTGTGTCCCACAGCATGAAGTGTTAACCAGTCCTGTGCCATCCTCATGGTGATTGCTATTGTTGAGCCCCTTGTTGCGGGCACTGTGTCAGTCCATCTCGTTGAGGGACTTCCTTGTTTTTGATGATCCTCGGCTTTACCAAGCATGATGTTCTTCTCTGGGGACTGGTGCCTCCTGATAGCCCATAGAAAGTACATGAAATAAATAAAATAATTCATATAGATATACCATTTGACCAAGTAATTCCTCTGCTCGGAATATACTCTACAAAATCAAGGCATTCACACCAATTGATACATGCACACAAATGTTTATTGCAGCACAGTCCACGACAGTTCTTGCCAAAACTTGAGTCTGGGGCAGAAATGTCACTTTAAGCTACAGGGCAGCCATCAGAAGTAAAAGTGTCAGAAGGTGGATTCAAATGATTCATACAAAACAGAATCCCAAGCCAACACTACAAGAGCCAGCCTTGCAAAGAACTGGCAGCCTGCTCACTCAGGACCAAACTGGTTTTGTCTGCATATAGAAAGCTGTCTTATTTTCATTTAACTCCAAATACTCCATCTCATCTGAGGAGATGAAACTTATTTTCATTCAGAAAGTAGACTTATAATAATAATGGCGCTTTGTATTTCTGTGGTGAGACTCCATCTCATATACTTTCTTTATTTGTTTGGTTTTTTATGAAATAAAAAATGAAAGTGTACATACTCTGTGCTTACAATCCTGGGTTAAGAGAGGAGGAGTACACAAGTTGTGTCGAAGTCCCATTAATATTGACCTCCTTACTAATGTGTATTGTCACCAATTTCACCCAACCAAATTTCTAACAAGTATCTAATCTAAACCCTCTCCCTGCACCCTCCCGCCCTCCCAGCCTCCCCCCTCCCACCTTCCCCACCCCTGTAGCTGTCAAAGAGTCTTTTCTATTATGTATGAGTATGCTTGTAAGTTTTTATCATAGGGGTCTCATATAATAATTGTCCTTCTGTCACTGACTAGTTTCACTCAACATAATGTCCTCCAGTTGAGACCAAATTGAGAGATGTTTCCTGCTGTCACAGTTGTTCTTTATCAGTGCACACTGAGTACATATACCGCAGTTTACCCACCCATTCTTCTGTTGTTGGGCGTCTAGATTTTAAACCAGAATACAACATACAACTGCCTTGCCCTATGGAAAGGACTCCTGAAGAAGAGTACTCCAGGTGGTCTGTGGATTCTCTTTCACCACCTCCAAGTGGGATTGAGAAGGGAGATAGGGAGGGAGTAGAGAAATTTCTAGATCTTCCCCAGTGGAAACTTGCTTGGCAGTTTGAGAATTACCGGTACATCAGAATATTCACTTTTAAAGGTCGACATAGTGCTTGGCACACAGCAGACCATGAATAAATGCTTGTCAAATAAATGAATACATAATTAAAGACCCAGTTCTACCATATGACCTGTCTTCAGCTGAGCTCTCTAGAGAAGCAAAACCAGTACAGTGTATGAATATCTACATGGAGAGATTTGTGTAAGGGAATGAATGGTTCACTTGGTTACAGAGGCTTAAATGTCCAAAATCTATGGGCCAGGCTAAAGGCATCCCCTAAATCATGCACCCTGCAGGGGCTGGTGAACCCAAGATTGACAGGCAAGACTGCAGGTAAGCTGGTAGCTCAAGTCCCAAGAGGCGGAGATCAGACAAACAGGAGCTACCTGCAGGATTGAGAGTGAACAAAGGCCCACCAGCCTTGCCAGACTGTCCACTTCTGTTGGACGTAAGCCACACCCTCAAGGAAACTCCCTTTCAACTGACTGGTTACTCACAGCAGCTGTCATCATGGAGGTAATCTTATTCTATCAAATCTCATTACAAGAAATAATCACATCATCATAGGACTGCTGAGCTACATCATAACTGCCAACTCACTGAGGATCATGGCCCATCCAAGTTGACCCACAGCCCTAACTATCACAGACCTTACAAAAGGTTTTCAGATGGCTGGTTCCTTTGGATCGTTCTATCTCTACAGCTACCTACCTCTTGAGGTAACTGCTGTCTATCTCAGGCCTGTGCACAGGGGTGTCCATGTGCTGAAGGTCTCCCTTTCTGTGCCTATAGCTCCCCACTTCTCACCGGATGAACCAGGTCATGGACCCTGACTGGATCTGTGACAGTTGTGTTCGGAGCTTGCCATAGATTGAATTGTGTGCCTCCAAAAATGTGTGTAGCATGTGGCTGGGATATGATTCCCAGTATCTTGGGACTTTCCTCCATTTTTTGGTTTCCCTAAACTGTATGTTAAAGGATTAGGGTAGGGCTGTAAATTCCTGCATAGGATTACTTCCCTGCTCTGCTGTGGGGAGAGTTTCCCTGGAGTATGTCTTGCCCCACCCTTAATCCTTTCAGCCTGCAAGGGATAAAAGGAAAGAGAAACAAGGAGAATTGGGAACCTCGCACCATCAAGAAATCTGTACCAGGAGAAGAGCGCGTCCTTCAGACCTGAGGTTCCTGTGCCAAAACGCTCCCTGGACAAAGACTGATGCAATGCCGGACTTTCCTCCAGAGCCGACAAGGGGGAAAGCCTTCCCCTGGAGCGGACACCCTGAATGTGGACTTGTAACCTACCGGACTGTGTAAGAATAAACCTTCCTTTGTTAAAGCCATCCAGTCTCTGGTATTTCTGTTAGAGCAGCCCTAGCTGACTAAAACAGAGCCCAATGGGATTTCTGGGTTTCCTATGCATTATGATTTCTTCTAAGACTTATAAGGGTCTTGTCTCAGAAACAGCTCCTACCCTAAGATTTTCAGAACCAAGCAATCAGTTGCTGTTGAGTTGAGTCCGATTCGTGGCAACTCCATGTGTGTCAGAGTAGAATTTCTCCACAGGGTTTTCGTAGTTGATTTTTTGTAAGTAGGTCACCAGGCCTTTCTTCTGAGGTGCCTCTAGGTGGATTTATACCTCCAAACGTGTGGTTAGCAGCTGAGCATGTTAACTGCTTGCACCACCTGGGGATTCTGCCCCCAAGTTACATGTTCAGAAAGATTACATGGTAGGCACTTTGAAAAATTAAACACCAACTTCTCCTGAATTTGTTTCGTTTAATCCAGGTTGGTGTTCAAGGCCACTCAGTATACCTTTCTAATTAAACCTTGTATTTCACTCCTGTGCTAACAACATGTCAAAGCAGTCTGTTCACTGAAAACAGGCAGCCTGGCACCCTGCCCCCCAGCCCCTTCACTTGGCTGAATTTACCAGCTCTTCCCAGCATAGTTTAAGGGCCACTTCCTCCTTAAAGTTCCTCTTGTATCCTGGCCCCTTTTCTCTCTCACTTGTGAAAGGGGTTATGGTCCACACTATCCTGGAACAGTAAGTCCGGGCCTCTTGGTGAAGGGCTGGGCTGTGAGCAGTCAGACTTCTGGATTTGAGTCCCGACTCCCCTGGGTGCCACCTCTGTGTCCTTGGCAAAGTGACCCCGCTCCTCTGTGTCCTTGGCTCTTACAAATGGTACATGCAGGAGCTTGGCCTCGGAGGCCACTTTCAAAGTATCAGGAGAAGCCACAGACTGATCAGGTCCAGCCCTGCCAGCAATTTCTCCCTGCTCGGGTCTCCAGGATTCAAGGGTGGACGAGTGCTCTCAACATAGAGAGCTTCTGATTTTGTAGATCCTAGACACTGTACTATAAAACGATGCACTTTTATTCTTAGAATCTTCTGAAGTAGCCTCCTTCTGCTCACTTGTCCAGGAAGCCAGTATCCCCAGGCCTCCACCTCTGAGGGAATATCAGCAGCACAGGTTTCAAAGTAAGATTGATGTGAATGTGTTTCCTAGCTGGCCGCTGTGTGAGCTTGGGCAGGTGCCTGCTTTTCTGAGTTCAGTTTCCTTCTGGGTAAAATGAGGATGTTAATAGCTGCTTCACAGTATGAGAATCAAATGAGATAATACATGGGAAATGCTTCCACAGGTCTGCTATCCAGTAAGCAGTCAGCATTGACTATTAGTAGTTGTGACAGTTAAGTTTGCAAACTCATCCTAGAAAAAGTGCTACATACCTCAGTGCTGACTATCACTATGGTCACCTTTGAAGTACACCCTTGGGAAGCTATGTACCAACGCCAGCGCTTAATCTACTCGTCAAAGGAATTTTGGAACTCTTTTTCTGGAATGGCCATCAGAGCTGTTATATTACCTTTGATGTCCTGAATGTCATCAAAATGTCTTTCCTTCAATATTTCCTTTATCTTCAGATAAAGAAGATATTCACTGGGAGTCAGATCAGGTGAGCAGGGAGGGTGTTCCAATACAATGTTTTGCTTACTGGCTACAAACTCCCTCACAGGCAACTAGACAGTTAAGCTCACAAAATTGTCCCCACAGCACTGTGTGCAGTAGCCATTCCAGAGAGTTCCAAAATTGCTTTGAAGGGTGGACTAGGCTCTGGCATTGGTGCATAGCTTCCAAAGGGGAGTACTTGAAAGGAGACTGAGGTGATATTCAGCAATGAGTTACGTAGTACTCAGAACAATCAAGTTCGCGGAGTTAATTGTCATTTGTGTGTGATGTGTGTATGTGTTTGTATGTAGGAGTGTACACGTGGGAGGTACGTGTATTTGCTTGCATGTATGTGTGCACACACATTCTGATCCTGTAAACAGTTTGAAGCATCCTTTCCATGAACTGGAAAAAGATGGACCAGCTCAGTGCCTCCTGTAGCCGCATGGCTTTAGAAGCTGACAGCGTTCTGGACACGCACAGAAAGGTGAGGTGTGGGAGAGAAGAGCTAGTGAGGAGAAGGGACCCGCAGGACTGCAGAAGTCAGTGCCTGGGGAGAGCAGGGGGTGGATGGGAAATCATGGCGGTAGTGTGCAAACTCCACAGAACTAGACCCAACGTTAACCTGTGTGTTACATATGCACTAGCTGTGGGACTAACATGAGTCACCTCCGATTGTCCACAGGATGCCTGAAGTTGGTACTAAGAATGACACACCTCTCGTGGCATGAGAAGGAGTGGGAAGCTGTTTCACTTCTGACGGAAAAGCTCAGGCCTCCACATTTCCTCTCTGAGGAATGGCACCTCATCATTACCGTGTTGGTGACAGCGCTGAGCCTGGCCCACTGCGCCGCCCACCAGCGATGCTTCAGGAGGAAGGAAAGGGCCGCACTGGGACCTGAGCTATAGACTCACCGTTGCGAATGTGCAGGAACCTCAGATCTTGGGGGTACACCATTAAGATCCCCACAAACACTGTGGTTTCTGAGGAAAAAGGTCCCCCTCAGACACGGAGCTGCCTCCTCTGCAGTGACGTTTAGCAAAATAATACATCTTCAGGTGTGGAAGGAGTCAGGGCCCAGAACCTATGGGGGTGTTTCAAACAAAGTCTCGTTATTTGCCGTCTGTCTACAGTGCCTGTTTGACAGACCGCTAGTAATAGGATTAAGTCTCTTAGTTTCTGCAGGTGGTAGCATTCACAGGAAGATGACATTTGGATGAGTGGGGAACGTTGCGTTCCTGGCTAAGGAGTCTCTGCAGTGGTTGGTTCTGTGCTTCAAGTCTCTCCTTGTACCACCTTTCCTCCCACCTGCTCATTTGGTTGACTTCTTAGAAAAACAACTTCCTTTGCTGTGTCCTGTCTGTATAGGTCAGGCTGGCCTGTACCTGATTTTCATGTCAGAGCTGAGACATACTCTGTGGATCTGGGAGAGATTAAGTGATTTGCCTAAAGTTACACACCTTGGAAGTGGGAATTGAAGCCCTGACGGAGAGCATTTGAGATCTTAAGTGGAAGAGTGCTTGGCATGACCAAGATGGCTGATGGCTGCTTTGACACAGGAGCTGTTTCACTGTCTTTCTTCCCCTCTAGTTGCAGAACTCCTTCTTGGGCATTTTGCCTCTGTGCATTTGGAGGAAGTTCATCTCTTGGTGATACTCAGCAGAATGTCTCCAAGGAGATCTATGATTAAGTATAGATAAGAAACTTTACATAACTAACATCTTGTAATCACCTTGTGATTTATGTACATGACTAATAAGAAAGATGAGTATCCTATGCTTGTCTCATAATCGCTGAAGCATAGTATTTTAAATGCCAGCCAGTCAGAAAAACCCACTGTGCCTTCCTGGTGTTTTATGACAAAAGCTTTCCCCAAACCTTCGTCAGTTGGGATGCGTCTGCATCTTTGGGGTTGCACTGCCCCAGTTTGAAGGGTTCTGTTCCCTCAATAATGCTCCATGACCTTTAAATTACCTTACAGAGAGGACTGTTGTTGCTTTCAACAGCTCAGAGCTTCCTGGCTAGTGTGTGATCTGACTCAATTCAATTAAAAATAACTTTAAGAAACATACAGTAGATTCAGAGCTGGGTGCCAAGGGCCCCCATGACTGTGTGCACTTCTTTCCTTCCATTGTTGGGGTTCCTGGGTGGTGACAACGGTTTGCACTCAGCTGCTAATTAAAAGGTTAATGGTTCAAATGAACCCAGTAGTGCTGTGGAAGAATGGCCTGGCCACCTGCTTCGGTACAGGTGATAGCCAGGAAAGCCCTGTGGACCTGTTCTGCTCTGTAGCACAGGGGATTGGCGAGACCTGGAGTTGACTGTCTGGTAGTGTGTTTTTCTGGCTTCCATTTTTAACACATTTTGTTGCAATTGGTAACTTCTGAGCATCTTGGTTAGATTTTGACGTCCCTACAGGTAGAGACTGTGCTCTGTTTATTGTGCCTGCAAAGTGGTAAATGTTTGAAGGGAAATAAGTGACAGGTAGACTTGATCCCTGTCTGCAGGATATGTGTCAGTTAGTGGGGCAGACCAGCTTACTGTCAACCATAAACCCATTGCCCTTCAGCTGATTGCAGGTTATAGTGACCCTGTGTCAATTGTGGAACCATTTAAACTATGATAACTGCATTCATTCATTTGTTCAACATTTATTGGACACTTTAACCTGGTGGAATAGTGGTTAACAGCTGTAGCTAAGAGGTTGGCAGTTTGAATCCACGAGGTGCTCCTTGGAAGCTCCACAGGACAGTCCTGCTTTGTCCTATAGGGTTGCCATGAGTCAGAATTGATAGCAATGGTGTTTTCTTTTTAAGACTATATTCAGCCATTGGGGATTCCAAGATAAATAAGAAAGAGACTTTAAAGTCAATTTATAGATGGAGACAGACCTGTAAAGAGTTGAATGTAAGAGAGGGTGGAGTGTTCCATGATCTGAGGACAGGTGACCCTTGTGGCCAGGCCTGACCTGGACACTGCTTAGGGCCCGGGGTCCAGAGGCTTTGTGCCTGTGCTCCTCTACAAGGGAGACTGGGGGAAGCTAGAAGTTAAGAGCACGTGGAGATATAGAATTGGGGGGTATATTTTACCTAAGCTATGAGAACTGGCTTCATTATACAGACATACATCAGAGACGTTGTGGGCTCGTCCCAGGCCACCGCAATGAAGTACATACCACAGGAAAACAAGCTGCACAGATTTTTTGTTTCCTAGGGCATGTAACAGTTATGTTTATACTAGCCTGTAGTCTAATGAATATGCAATAGCATAATGTCTGAAAAATTTCACTGAAGTTTGCCATCTCACCCAAGTACAGTGCCCCCAATTACAACAGTAACAGCAAAGATCACTGATCCTAGATCAACACACCAGATATAATAATAAAGTGTGAAATATTGTGAGCATTACCAAAATGGGACACAGGAACACAAAGTGAGCACATAATGTTGGAAAAATGCCACCGAGAGACTTGCTTGACCCAGGGTGGCTAAACCTTCAATTTGTAAAAAACCCAGTATCTGCGAAGGACCACAGAGCAAAGCACAGTAAAATGATGTTGGCCCACACACGTTCCCTCCTCTTCCCTGAGCCGGGAGTTCTGTTCACAGTGGGTGTCAAATAGAAAAGTCGTTTGGTGACCGAAGAACTTTTGCTGCATAACACAGCACCCCTTGAGTCAGCTCTGTCTCATGGGGACCCCACGAGTGTAGAATAGACCTGTGCTCCAGAGGGTTTTCAATGGCTGATTTTTTCAGGCTGAGTCCTGACTGATTAAGTAACTGCTTCTAATCCCACCTTATTAACATTACAAAGGTAGGATTTACAACACACAGGAGAATCGCAACAGACAAATGGTAGGCAGTCACACAGCAGGCGGGGGCATGGCCTAGCCAAACTGATAGATGGTTTTGGGGGGACACAGTTCTATCCATCACAGCTCCTCTAGATGGAGTTGAATCTTTAGACTTTCAGTTTAGCCACAGAGTGTGCTACCTATTTCTGCCACTCGGGGATGCCTCCCCCAACCTTCAGTGACTTCGCATAGCCAATGCCTGTATTTGCTCCCCCTGGTCCTGTGATCTGGGGGAGTTCAGCTGAGTGGTTGCCTCTGCTCCACACAGCCTTGATGGTGCTTTTCTAAGTGTTTGCAGTCGGTTGGTGGCCTGATTCGGGCCAGAAGAGCCTCAACGGCCACTCTCACAGGTAAGGTACCTCGGTCAGGTGGCTGGGCCAGCAAAGGGCTGGGCCTCTCTTGGTCCTTGTGGAATGTCTTATTTAATGAGATGGATTCATTTTTACTAATTTTTGATCACCTTCAACCCATGCAGCTTTGTAAGCATCATTTGGCTAAGGTTCAGAATTTAATACATAGAAACAACTTAAAAACTCATTACTGCTTTTGGTTTTGGTCATCAGTCATTTTACGTAATTTATCAGATATTCTGTTAGCTTCCTTGAAGTTATAATTTTCTTCAAATGCTCTATCATCTTTTTTGTTTCTTTCATTTATTCTTCTGTGTTTAATTGTTTTTACCGATTGGTGAATTAAACTGTTGATTTTACAGAAGTAGTGGTTTTTGTAAAGTCACAGAAATATAGCTGTCTCTAATTGAATATTGTTTATTAAAGCTAATTCTCAAAGTTACTTTTTTCATTTTCCAGAAGTTCACTCCCTCTTCACAAATTATATTAAAGTAAATATAACATTTCTAACTTCTTGTCACTTTATGGAAATCCTGGTGGCATAGTGATCAAATGCTACAGGCTGCTAACCTTTTGGTTCAAATCCACCAGATACTTCTGGGAAACTCGATGGGGCCAGTTCTACTCTGTCCCTTAGGGTCACTAGGAATCAGAATCAACTCGACGGCAGTGGGTTTTTTGCGCTTTGTCACATTACATCATTGTAAGCTGTCCATCAGGGTGCAAATATTCCTTCCCAATTTTTAATTTTAACTCCCTGATTATCAAAGATATTGTTTAATTCTGTTTGTGTAGTTGATGTAGGGTACTAAGTAGAAAGTTTATCAAGGAAAAACTTAACGTGATTTATCTCTTTCACCACGTCACCTAGGGGTAATTGAATATGTGACTTAGGCCAAGTTAAATGTACTAAGAAATGTTTCTATGTAAATATTTCTTATTGATACCATTTTTCTCAAACATTGACAAAAGTTTAATATATTATTCCCTATATTATTCCTTCTAATGCTACAAAGTCAACAAGGTTTTCACTTTCTCATATTAAAGTGCATTATTGAAGCATTTTTATGTGAATAGTTGGAGTTTCATAGAGAATAAATTGTATTTTATGGTATTGATTTATGGCTTCTCAAAAAGTTTTCTCATTTCAGTAGCTACGTGTTTTCCAAAACAGGGAGCCACAAATACAGAATGTAATGTACAGTTACATAGACGTTTGTTGTAAAAAATTATTTGGTTTTTTTTTTCATTGTGTTTTAAGTGAAACCTTACAATTCAAGTCAATTTCTCATACAAAATCTTACACACACTTTGCTACATAACTGTAACTGCTCTGCCCACACTGTGAGAGCACACTCTTCTTTTCCATCTGTATTTCTTGTGTCCATTCAACCAGCTCCTGTCCCCCTCTGCCTTCTTGTCTCGCCTCTGGACCAGAGCTGCCCAGTTAGTCTCCCGTATTACTTAAGACAAGAAGCATACTCTTCACCAGTATCATTGTATTTCTTATAAACCAATTCAATCTTCGTCTGAGGAGTTGGCTGCAAGGATGGTTTTAGTTCAAGGCTAGTGGAGAGTCTGGGGTTCATGTCTTCTGGGGACCCTCCAGTCTATCAGATCATTAAGTTTGTTCTTTTTATTAGAGTTCAAATTCTACACCCCCTATTTCTACTGCTCCATCAAAGAGTCTTTGTTGAGCTCCCTATAAGGGGGATCATTGGTGGTAGTCAGGCATCATCTAGTTCTTCTGGTCTCAGGCTGATGTCATTTCCAGTTTATGTGACCCCTTCTGTCTCATGAGCTCATATTTTCCTTATGTCCCTGATGCTATTCATTCTTCTTTGCTCCATGTGGGTTGAGACCAACTGATGCTTTGTAGATGACTGCTTGCTAGCTCGTAAGACCCCAGACACCACTCACCACAGTAGGATACACAATGTTTTCCTAATGAGCTTTGCTGTGCCAGTTGACTGAGATGTCCCTTGAAACCATTGTCTCTAGACTCCTGATCCTTCTACTATGTCCGTCAAAGTGTTTGGTCGTATTTAGGAAACTTCTTAGCTTTTAATACAGTCTTGGTGTGCTCACTTCTCCTGCACTATGAGTTGTCCTTCCCCTGACCTAAAATAATTCTTGTCTATTAGCAAATTAATGAATACCTGTCTCCCTCCCTGCCTACCCTCATAACCGTCAAAGACTGTTTTCTTCTGTGTTTAAGCCTTTCCTGAGCCCTTATAATAGTGGTCTCATGCAATATGCATCCTTTGGTGACTGACTAATTTCACTTCCAGATTCCTCCGTGTTGTGAGGTGTTTCCCAAATTCATTGTCATTTTTTATCTTTCCATAATATTCCACTGTGTCAACATACCATGGTTTGTTTATCTGTTTATCTGTTGTTGGGCACCTGGGTGGATTCCATAATTTTGCAGTTGTGGACTATACTGCAATAAATATTGGCAACTCGTATTTCTCTAGGATATAAGGAAGTAGAACTGCTCGATCCTATGCTATTTTTATTTTTGTTTTTTTAGGAAAGCACCAAATGGATCTCCAAAGCAGATGTACCATTTTATATTGTCAACAGCACTGTATAGTGTTTCAGTCTCTTCTCAGCCTCTCCCACATTTATTATTTTGTGTTTTTTTATTAATGTCGGCCTTGTTGGGATGAGACGGTATCTCAGTGTGGCTTTCTTTTGGATTTCTAGCGGGAAGCCCTGTGGCATAGCGGTTCAGTGCTCCATCTGCCGACCAAAAGGTGGGCAGTTAAAACCTACCAGGCGCTCTTTGGAAACTCTATGGAGCAGTTCTCCTCTGTCCTCCAGTGTGTCAGATCATTAAGTCATATCATTATAGGGTCACTCTGAGTCGGAACTGACTTGATGGCAGTGTTGCTGTTTTTTTTTGAGAATGGCTAGCGAGCATGAACCTTTCATCATATATCTGTTAGCCACCTGGATGTCTTCTTTAGGGAAAGGCCTGTTGATATCCTTCGCCCATTTGAAAAAAAAAAGTTATTATGATGGACTGAAAATTTACAGTCCAAGCCAATTTTCCATGTAAAACCCCAAGCACCTGCCTCTGCAACTCTATCTGCCCTCCTCCCCCTGTGACAGCACACTCTTCCTTTCTGCTCTGTACTTCCAGGATCCACTCAGTCAACACTTGTCCCCACCTCTCCCCACTAAACAGAAATCAGCAGGACAGCCTCGTATATTTATTAAACCATACACTACAAACATCACCTGCGTCACTGTGTGTCCCCCCAAGTCCAGTCTATTCTGTGTCTGAAGTGTTTGGCCTATTTTTTAACTAAGTTATTTGTCTTTTTGTTGTTGAGGTTTTGCAGTATCGTGTAGTCTATGAAGATTAGATGCCGATCGAATTTGTCATACCCCAAAGTTTTTTTCCCAGTCTGTAGGTTGTCTTTTTAAGTCTCTGGATGAGCATAGTAAGTGTTTGACTTTGAGTTTCTAGATATCATGTTTAAAAGGGCTGTTGAATATTTTGTGTTTGAAAATGTTTGATGACATCTAAGAATATGCTGGGTAACATTTCTTAATATTTTCAGTTGTAGGCAGTTTGTCAGACAGACAAGATTTTACCATTTCAGATGTATTATTGTGTGAAACTGAGTTCTTGATTGCTTTTCTCATTTATAATAACAATTTTTTTTGTTAAACCATGAGCTTTGACAGGCTGTGATCCTCATCCTATGAATATGTAAGTCTTTTAACAATCAACTTTGTGTACCATTTATGTCTAATACTTACTCTGTAGCCCTCATGAAAGGAACCTGATTGGTACGGTTGTTTATGGCTGGCTGCTAACCTACAGGTTGATGATTTGCACCCACTGAATTGCTCCACGCAAGAAAGGTCTGGCAAACTGCTTTCAGACAGATTAGAACCAAGGAAAGCCTATGGAGCCGTTCTTCTCTGTAACTTGTGACTGCCATGAGTGAAGCTTAAGAACAGCTAAACAACAGCATCACTAATGAGACATTCATGTTTCTGTTAAAACAATTGAATCGCTTTGCTTTGAAGAGACAGCAGTTATTGGTATAATTTTGTACTAATTCTTGCAGTGTAAAAAAAGGTTGGATTTCTGCCTAATAATAGAAGACACTTCAGCCTGTGGTTCATTATTAATATTGCTACTTGTTCTCTTGAAGATTCACAAGATTAAGGTATATGATAGATGAAACATTAATAATTGTATCCCTACTGATTGTTTCTTTATCCCACAAGTTCATTTTTAATATTTTATGTGTAATTTTAAAATTTACAAATATGAAAACACTGCATTCACAACTTATGCAGGAATTAGAATGCACAAATGAGACAACTAAAGTGACAATTCTGTAGAATCAGTGGAACTAACCATACAATTCTAGGCCAGCAATGAGCTGTGAGTTGAGTGGCGTCATGTGCTTGATGACAAACGTGGACACAGGAGGCTTGCTTGTCAACGGTCCTTGTGACATCCTGTGTCAGTTGGCTCGAATGAATGAGTTTAATTTAGAATGAATTACTAATTAATTTATAGTTTATCACGATAACCACTGTGCCATTCACCATTCAGAACAATGACTGTTTCACTGCTATGACAAGCACTGCAATTATACCAGGGATTATTGGCCAAGGAAACTGCAAGGTGAAAAGCAGAGGATTGGTGAAGTCAAGGATTATTTCCAACTTTAGGAAAGATGTAGCTTTTTGAAGAGATTCTAGGGGATGTTCCCAGGGCAGAGGGATGGGAGAAGAGAATGACTTTGACAGTAGCAGGAGACAGTGGGAAGTAATTTCAGCAGAATGGAAAGAGGCTGAGGTCAAGGGTCTGGAGGAGAGTGACCCATACACTACTCGGTGCTGGGGACTCTGGGAGGAGGCAAGTCTTCAGACACATGGCTGTGCAGGCCCAGGGAGGCTGGGGCAAGTCATCAGGGCTCCCCGCTCCCTAGAACCCGGCTTAGAGGCAGCCAAAGGCTGAGGTGCAAGGATGAGGGAGAGGGCATGCTGAGTGGTCTCAGCAGGAGCCAGTGTGGGCCCATGGCCGATGGCAGAGGACATGCCTGGTACTTTGTGTTACGGATTTCCTCACCTGAAACTTTTGTCCAGCCTTGATGGAAGGCTGATAGTGCGTTTCCTGCTGGTCAAGCAAGGGGACTCAGAATTAACTTTCGAGAAAATAAAGAAGTGATTTTTCTAGTACATTTGGTTGCTGTTAGGTGCCGTTGAGTCAGTTCCGACTCGTGGCACCCCATGTGCAATAGAATAGAACACTGCTCAGTGCCGCCCCGTCTCTCAGTGGGGGCTATGTTTTACCCCATGTTTGCAGCCACCGAGTCAGTCCGTCTCATTTGAGGATCCTCCTCTTTTCCACTGGCTCTTTACTAAGCATGATGTCTTTCTGTAGGGCCCTGACCTTCCTGATAACATGTCCAAAGGACATGAAATGAAGTCTCACCATCCTCACTTCTAAGGAACGTTTTGGCTGTGCTTCTTCCAAGACAGATTTGTTCATTCTTCTGGTCTTCCGTGGTGTATATGGGGTCTGACAATTATGTCCGTGAACTTAATTGCCCTCATTGGTGAATATCACTACAGTCACCGTCGAAGTCCTCCCCTTGGGAAGCTATGCACCGATGCCAGCACCCAGTCCACTCTTTAAAGCAGTTTTGGAACTCTCTTTGAAATGGCCATTGTGGATGGCAGCACAGTGGCAAGTTAGCCAACTTCATTGTATTGTTGTCTGTGAGGGAGTTTTTAGCCATTAAACACATAACTGTATTGGAACACCTACCCTACTCACCTGATCTGGCTTCCAGTGACTTTCTCTTTACCCAAAGATCAAGGAAATCTAGAAAGGAGGATGTTTTGATCACATTCAGGATACCAAGGGTAATAAGACGACAGCTCTGATGGCCACTACAGGGAAAGAGTTCCAAAATTGCTTTGAAGGGTGGACTAGGTGCTGGCATCAGTGCATAGCTTCCCAAGGGGAGTACTTTGAAGGTGACCATAGTGACATTCAGCAATGAGGTATGCAGCACTTTTTCTGGGATGAGTTTATGAACTTGACTGGCAGTCCTCCTATGTAACATTCTTTGCTAACGCCAGAATTCAAAAGCATCCCTTTTTCTTTGGTCTTCTGTATTCATTTTCCAGCTTCTGCATGCTATCAGGCAATGGAAAATACCATGGCTCGGATAGGGTGCACCTTTGTCCTTGTCTCAGTTACCCACTGCTGCTATAACAAAAAATACCACAAGTGGATGGCTTTATTCTCTCGTGGTCTAGGAGGCTACAAGTCCAAATTCAGGGCATCAGCTCCTGGGAAAGGCTGCTTCTTTCTGTTGGTTCTGGAAAAAGGCCTGTGTCCTGAACCCTCACCTGGTCTAGGAGCTTTTAAAACAGGAACTTGGGTCCAAAGAATGCATTCTGCTCTCAGCTTTTCCTTCTTGGTGGAAGGAGGTCCCCCACGTCACTCTGCTCGCTTCTCTCCCTTATATCATGTATGGTAACAGGTGATACAGGCCACACCCCAAAGAAACGCACTTTAACGTCAGATCAGGGATGTGACCCATGTCAGGGTATTGTATCCCCCGTCACCCTCTTAACATAACCTTATCTAGCCTCAGTAACCAAGACTGTGGTTTACACAGGGAAAGCACATTGGATCACACTGTGGTGCACAACCACACACTACTGGGAATCACGGCCGAGCCAAGTTGAAACACATTTTGGGGGGACACAATCTATAGTAGTCCTCCAAGTGACATCTTTGCTTTATGACACTCTGAGGATTAAAAGTCCAGCCCATGCAAGTCTGCAATTCACAGTGTTTTCCCCTGTGTTTATGTGGGCCAGGCGTGTCAGGCAGAACAGTCCTGAGCCAGACCACACTGACACCCATGAGTGCACACAGAACAGCCAACATTGACCACACATGTGGATGAAGTCACTGTGCTCGACACCATGCAGAACAGCTGACACTGGTCATGCCAATAGGGTCGCTGTGCTCAGCACTGTGCTGGGTGGCAGCAGGCACTGCTCTTCTTTTTCTTTTGTCATTGAATGAATTATGTGGAAGAAAAGGGTTAAAATGCCCACGTGGGCAAAGAAAATCTTAGGTCCTGGTTTGAGTCAACCAGCTGTAATGTACAATTTTGGGACAACCACCAGGAAGCATGTAGGCAGAATGGTGACAGCAGTTGAGTGCAGGTGAGGGCAGATGAATGCTTACCGTACTCTTGTCACTGTATTTTGAAAATTGTATAATAAAAAGGTCATAAAAAAAAAGTTCACATCCTCAAGATGTCCAGACCTATGCAAGAGACAGAGAGAGACAGCCTTATGGAGTTGGTTTAGCCAGAATGGAGTCCCTGGTTGGGATTTGAGGGGGGCATTTGGATGGCACCCGGGACAGAAGTTTGGGAGCTGGGTTCAAGCTGGAAGATGGGAACACTTCCTGGGATTCTGACGTGGGTTGGCAAGGAAGCAGAGAGTAATATGATACAGCAAGCACTGAGAAACTCCCGGAGTTCATTTATAGGAGAAATGTCCAGAGACAATCTGGAATTCTGTGTTAAGTGAAGTGTGTGGTCAAGTTTTCCTGTAGGCAGAATAGGCTGGTGACGGCCTGAAACGGGGCTCACAGCACACTGACACTGTCCTTTTAGGCTTTGACCACTCTCTGATCCAGCTGTGGGATGGGTGAGAGGGGAGGGAGGGAGGATTGCAGAGGTGGGCTAAGGTGGGAAGAAGCTTCATGATCAACCAACTCTTGAGTGGTTTAGGGATACTTCACTGGCTTCCCATTCAATAAAGTGAAGTGTCTCTATAAATAAAGCAGAAAAAGGCAGAAAACCCAACGCTAACCCGTGTCTGCAAATTTAGGAGTTGAAGGAGTACGTGAAGAGACTGTCAGGAAAACAGAACAACTGAACTTAGGGAAGAGCAGAGAAAGAATCTGATGAACTTCGCTGAAGTGGTCACCACTTCTGCCATCCCTTTCCTGATCACACAGTGCCCTAGAGAGCTCTGTCCCTCTCTTCTCATACATCATCCATAGCACCTCTGATGGCACCTGGAAATTGATCAGGCTGCAGGCAACAGAAAGCCTGACTGCAGTGCTTTGGCAGAAATGCAGTGGCTACTCAGAATCCACGAGTCGGATCCGACTCGACGGCACTTGGCTTGGCTTTGATGCAGAATCCACTCAGAATTCCTCTTCCTTTGCCTTTCTGGTTCATTAAGCCTGGAAAGAGAAAAGACTCATCTTCTTAAATTCACTTGCAACTAGGTATAGGTGGACAAGCCTCAAGAGTTCTGGTCAGTGAGATGTAGGAGATCCCTAGGGAGGACTTCTTACCTCTTCCAGAAAGACACGACCTCAGGAGATAAAACCATTTGGCTCTTATCTTCCTCTGTGCCTGTAATTTGGACACGATGCCTGGAGGTGCAGAAGCCTAATATTGATGCTAAGGTTGGGAAGTTAGGAACGTACAAGGAGCCTGGAACATGGATGGTGTCTGCTCTCAGTGTGATTAATTGCTCTTGTGTATGGCCTTTCTAGCTAGGGTCTTATAACTACCCCTCAGGTAACTGCGTGTTAGGATAATTATAAACTACCAAGGGAACTGGTCAGTTTTGCCTTAAAAAAGAGTCAATTCTAGAGCAGAGAGGTGGAGCCCATCACCAGCAAGGAAGGAGACACCAGCAGAGGAGACCTAGCAGCACAGACCCAGCAGCAGGAGAAGGCATGGTGGGCTACTGAGCCCTTGGAGAGAGAAAGCAGAGTGCCACTGGGCAGAGACTGAGGGCAAAGGAGAAGTATGGCAGAGAGCAAAGCTAGACGGAGGCTGTCCTCATTTAAGAACTGTGCCTAGAGTGTTCTCAGCCTGAGGTGTAACTGTGCCTTTCCTAATAAATCCCACAATTGTTGAGTCTATTCAGTGAGTTCTGTGTGGCCATTGCAATGAATTACTGAACCCAGCAGAGAGTGCTGTGCCAGGGACAGTTGGTGTCAGAATTAGTAAAGACAGGGGAAAGAGAAGGCTTGTATGGCGGCCACCTCACGAAGTCTGCCCGGTGCTGTCGATCTTGGCTCTCCTTCCCCCTGTGGGGTTGGAGGAGGACAGATACTGCCCCAAACCATTTTTACAACGTCACAGAGCCCGTACACCAGGTTTGAACAGATTACCCTGACCTCCTGTCACATAAAAAACAAGCCATCCAATTACAAGTAACTTCCACGGCTTAGAAAAGTGAGAATTTTATTGTCTCATGAATCATGAAGTCAGGGAACAGGAAAGGCAGAATTGGTAAAGTGTCGTCAGTGACTTTGGTTCCCTTTATCTTCTCAGCTTTTGCATTTAATGGATCGATTTCCATTTCATGGTCACAAGATGACTGCTGTACCTCCAGACATCAGGATTGCATTCCAGGGACACAAAGAAGTCTCTAGATCCATGGGTCCAAATTGTGTAACGAGGTCCCTCCTACCTGCACAATAGCCAGGAAAACAAAAACGGAAAGTAGTAATTGGCTTCTCAATGTTTACGGTAGAGGGAATAAGGCTGACTGTGTTCCCTTTTAACTCTTATCTCTGTTTTTCAGACAACGAAACCCAGGTTTACAGAGGTTATGAAACCTGCCGTTCCAAATGCGCCCGACTCCCCACGTACACACTCGTGACAGTTCCACTAGACTCACACCGATAACACCCAGCCATGGTTGCTGCCTCTTCAGTCTGGATAGTCCACCAAGTCTGCGTTTCCCCAGTCCCAAGGTCAGCTGGAGAGGAGAAGGGACAAGGCTAGGGAGGATTTTGCAGGAACCGGGAGCAAAACTGCAAATACAGTCCATAGCACTGAAGCTGATACCTTCTGGGAAAATCCACCCGAGCTCTCCTGGGGTCTAGAGGCTCGTCCTGTCATCTCCAACCAACACAAAACAAGTCCCCACTTCTTCTTCCATAGGCAGAACTGAGAGAGCCGACAGGAGCAGCCGCCGCGTTCGGACGCGCGCACACCATACCCTTCCGCAGCCTCCCACCTCCTCCAGACGCACGTGTTTAAAGAGTCCCTGCTCCCCCCCCATCCCGCCCCACCTCGTCCCCACCTCCGCGTCCTCCCGGCCCCCGCCTGCGCCGCTGGCCCCAAGTTTCGTCCGAGAGGCTGGCGCGCACAACTGCAGCAGCTTCGGCGGTGGCGACTGAGCGCCCAGCGGCGCTTCGCTACCCACTGCGCCCTACCCCTCGGCGCCGCAGTCTCCGCCCGCCTGGGAGGGCGTGCTCGGCGGAACCCGAGCCGAGGGTGGGGCGCCGAGAGGGTGGGGACCCCGGGACGCGCCGGTTCAGCTCTCGCAGCGGCAAAGGCGGCAGTGGCAGCAGCAGCAGGTGGAGGGAGCTCCGCCGCGGGCAGCGCTTGGCCTGACAGCCGCCGAGGCGGGTGCAGTGCCGCTGGACTGGAACCAGTTCGCGCCGCCGTTCGACCCCAGTGCCCGGGGAACTTGGATAACCGAGGCCGGCGGGCCGGGGTTTTGGCTGGGGCTGGGGCCGGTGTGCTTCAGAGCGCACAGCCGTGCCTGGGGCGCGGGACTTGGGCAGGAGCGCCTTGCGTCTTCTCCTGGCTACCTGGAAGACCTGTTCGCCCGGGAGAGTGCTACAGCCGGCTCTGGGATTCGAAAACAGCGCAGAGTCAGCCCGGACATTTTTCAGGACGCTCTAGGTTTGCGCCCTGGTGGCGCGCAGGGTCCTGAGCGACGCTCACACCTCCTCTTCTGCGGCTTCCGCACGGAAAGCTGAGGACTCTTTGGGATTACACCTGCCTTTCTCCTGGGGAGGTGTAGGGGACCGGGAGCGTCTCATTCGGCCTTCTGTGGAGTCCTCAACCCCCTCGCCGTGTTTGCCTTGAGGGGTTCTCAGATCGGCACTAGTCTGCAGGACTTCTCTGCAGATTTGATTTTTTTCTTGGATTTGGGGATATTTCCCGCCAGCGGCAACCGACGCACCTTTCCCTGTCTTCGCGCGCAGACCTGCATCCGGGGTCACCGGAGTCTGCATGAAGCCTGCCCCTCTTCGCTGACCCTCCACTTTGCTTGGCATGACTGCTTTTAACGGCTGTCTCCTTCCTTACCCCCTGTGAGGGCACACGGGCCTGGAGGGGAGCATTGGCCTCCTTGGGGCTTCTTTGCGTGACGTGGGAGTAGGGGTGAGGGCAGCTCCGGGCCGCAGGCCATGGCCTTCACTTTTGCTGCTTTCTGCTACATGCTGTCGCTGGTGCTGTGCGCTGCGCTAATCTTCTTCGCCATCTGGCACGTAAGTAACCGGTAGCGGTTTGTAACTCTTCTTGCACCCGGAACTCTCCCCTCTCAACTATCTCCTCCAGTTTTTCTCAAATGTCACCTTGCTTCCTCACTTTCTCTGTTGTGGGCGGGCTAGGAGGCTGACCGTCGCGCCCCCACAGGTTAGACCAACTGCTCTCTCTTGTCCCGGGGCAGGAGACACTTTACGGGATCCCGAGTCCGAGCTGTCCGGGCGCCCAGGGTGCACCTTCGATGCCCTGGAGGGCTGGCAGAGACGCCTCAGGAGCTGTTGGTCCCAGGGCAGGGCGCCCTCGCCAGGGCCTGGCCCAGAGTCCCAGGCCCCCCGGGAACAGTCGCTACAACTCCATCTACCCTTCCCTACCCCCGCCTTTCCCGCCCCCTCCTCTCCAGCGCCGCTGTTGGCCCGGGCAATTAGTCAAGTAACTATAACAACTAAACATTTAAAATGTCAGCGTCTGTGGTGGGTTGCATTTAGACAGAATTGGAAACAAAGTAGAAGCACTGCTAGAGCGCCTTGTGTAAGAGGAAGCAGGGAGAGGCTGGGGCCGGGAGGAGAGGGAAACGAGGTGATGGGATCCGAAGTGGAAGGTGGTGGAAAGCAGAGGGAGAGAGAAAAGCCAGCAGAGGAAGGCTGAGGAAGGAGCCCGTTGAATCCGGATGTGGAGGAAAGAGGCTCAGAGTCCGTGTGACAGCCAGGAAAGTTTCCTCCTTTGCCCTCCAGGAGTAAGGCACCCTCCACGCTACTGGGGTCCCAACCACCCCACTCCTCAAATCTCCCTCCTGGTGGCAGAGCTGCCTCTGCCAGCATTCCCCAGCCGCCTGGGCTGGGCCCCAGCTTTCCTTCCATCCTTCATGCAAGGGCTACATCATAAAAGATGACCCAGCTTGAGGGCAGCCAGGGGTTCCGGTTCTTCAGCACCATGGACAAGGGTGGGCCACCTGGTGAGAATTAAGTGTGAAGGGAAGGAGTGAGCAGGACTGAGGAGCGGTGACTTGTCAGTAAAGACTGTATAACCTTTGGCAAAGGAAGTGGGCTCTCAGGGCTTCAGCCTCTGAGGTTGTATAAACGCCCTGTCCTCACCATCAGAAGTTGACTGGGAGGAAGGGTCTGGGTGAAATATTTTGGAAGGAACACCATAGGGCACAGTCTGCCCTCAGGAACAGCCTTGCCTGCCCAGCAAACAACACAGGTGTCAGGGGTGGCTTCTGGGCTGAGTCCCTCAAGGCATGGTTCCAGCCAGCCTTAGCCAGCATAGCACTGCCCTGAAAAGGGAAGACTCAGATGACGACCCAAGAAAACTGTTGGGTGGGTGAGATGCCAGGGTTCTGTACAAGTGGTTTCCAGTGGGTTTAGCTTAAAATAGAACTAAGCAGCTAAGAAATTCAGCTACAATAGATCCTGCCACACGCTTTCTGGTGGGGAGAGGGGTGCCCAGGAGCAGGAGCGCTTCTAGCCATGTTGTTGTCTTTGAGTCCGTTCTGACTCATGGGGACCCCGTGTGTGTAGAGCAGAACTTCTCCATGGCATTTCCACGGCTCTGGCCTTTTGGAGGCAGAGTACCAGGGCTTTCTTCTGAGGTGCCCCTGGGTGAGTGTGAACCTCCAATCTTAAGAACAGTAGTTGAGTGCTTAACTGTTCATGCCACCTAGGGACTCCTCTGACCATTGCCTTTAGGAGACATTTGCCGCACTTCAGTCATCCCTACAGTGAGGAAGTTGACCTGGCTGGCCTCCGAGCTTGCACTGTTTCCAAGATTGTGTCAGTCTGTGATTTGGTCAATTTAGGAGACTAGTGTAAGAGAGGAGGATTGAGACACAGAATTTCCTGGCTGAGCTAAAGTCCTAGGAATTAGGAGTAAAGGGATTCTGCCCTGTGCCCTCTCTGTCCTGGAGTGCTGGGTTTAATTCCATTGAGAAATGAGCCTTGAAGCTGTTGATAGTCATTAGGGGAAAATGCAGCTTCACCTGATTTAGAATGGGAAAGGACATAGAAATGTGCCCAAGTGAAGCAGAAAACTCTGCTGGAGTGTTTTAAAGGAACTTTCTTTGCCTCCATGGATTCTGGGAGTTATTTTCCTTCTGGAAGGGTAACCCCTCCTTTTTGCAGAACTGCTTCCTTGGCCGATCCTCTCTGCATTTGCCTTGCCCGGGGAGTAGACTAATGTTAGAGAGAAAACCAAAAAAATCAGAGCTAGGGTTGTCTGGTAGCTTCTAATTCACAGCAACCCTATAGGACAGAGTAGAACTGCCCCATAGAGTTTACAAGGAGGACCTGGTGGGTGTGGACTGCCAATGTGAATGGTTAGCAGACATAGCGCTTAACCACCATGCCACCAGGATCTCTGTTAGAGAGGAAGCTCCAGGAAAGTTGGCCAGGCTGGAGTTCCTTGAAGCAACCTTTGAAGTGTAGACATAACCGGAAAGAACGCTTCGCTCCCACTCAAAACCAAACCAAACCAACCCTCTGTCATTGAGTCTGTCTGTCCTGGCACCCAGTACCCAATAGGACAGAGGGGAGCTGCTCCGTGGGGCTTGCAAGGCTGGAGTCTTTAGGAAAGCCAGCTGCCACCTCTTTCCCTCCCGTGGAGCTGCTGGTGGCTTTTAAATCATAGACGTTTTGGTTGGCAGCCTAGTGCTTTTCTTGTCCTGCTCAGGGGAAGTTAATAAATAATTCAAGAACAGGTTAATTAAGTGGGTGGTTTGTGCTCCTCATTGACTAATAGATGTTGACATCAAAACTGGGCCTTTTGGTCATCCTGAATTGGGCTCCAGTTTCCCGACACTCACTCCTGTGATGTCAGGGAGCTGGATGGGATCAGACCCCAAGTCCATGTCAGATCCTTCCCAGATCCTTATGAAGCATGGCACAATTCCAGTTTCTGATACGAATTCTGTGCTCTTTGAATTAAAATTATAGTCACAATTCCCACATTGTAGCTCTGCTTCCTTTCCTACTCTTCTCCTTCAGTCCAAACCGAATGACCCAAAACCCTACCACTGAGTTGATTCCTGGACAAAATCTGATTTCTGTGCACACACACTCTGTGTGTGTGTGTGTGTATGTGTTTGTGCACGTGCATGTATGCACGCAGGTGTTGGTTATGGTGGTAATTATTTCAACCAAGATTTAGGACCCTTAGTTCTGGGTTAGACTATGCTTTTACCTTCTCCCTGGCTTTTTAAATTTCATAGGTGTGTCTTGGTCTGATGAGCCTTCTTGATTCATTAGACATGTTAACATCGCGAAGAATTTGGACACTTCACAATATACAGCAGTTAAAAGACTCCTGTCACTACCCTGCTTAGGCTGTGAGGTATAAAGATGGCACCTTTTCCTTATTTAATTGTCCATACCTACTTAGGAAAGCTCTGGTGGCACAGCGGTGAAGTGCTCAGTGCTTCCTAAAAGGCTGGTGGTTCAGACCCATCAGTTGTTTTGTGGGAGAAAGAACTGATGCTCTGTGCCTGTAAAGATTCCAAAAAGAAAAGAAAAGAAAAGAGAAGAAAAAAAAAATGCTATGAAGTCTATTCCAGTTCTTAGTGACCTTACAGGACAGAGTAGGGCTTTCAAGGATGAGCTGGTGCATTTGAACTGTTGACCTTTTGGTTAGTGGTCACCAGGGTTCCCCCTGTAAAGATTGCAGCCTAGAAAACTAACTGTGGGCAGGTCTGTGCTGTGATTCAGAATGCACTCAGCGGCATCTAACAGCCATAGCAGTATGCCACTCAGGGGTGGGAGTTTCTGGTGGTGCAGATGGTTAGGACGCTTGGCTGCTAACTGAAAGTCTGGAAGTTCACTTAACCCAGAGGTATCTTGCAAGAAAGGCCTGAGAATTTCTTATGAAAAATCAGCCACTGAAATCCCTGTGGCGTTTTGTTGTCCTCTGATACCCATGGGGTCACCATGAGTCAGAGTTGACTCAGTGGTTTTTACTTACAGGTTATAATAGTAGCTGCTAGTTACTGAGTGCCTGTGGTGGTGCAGTGGTTAAGACGTCAGCTGCTAACCAACAGGTCAGCCATTTGAATCCACCAGCCACTCCTTGGAAACCCTGTGGGGCAGTTCTGCACTGTTCCACAGGATTACTAGGAATCAGAATTGACTGGACAGCAGTGGGTTTGGGCTTGGTTTCTGGTGTGCCAAGCCCTGACTTAGGTCTTGATGGAAGACCTCTGAGATGTGTCTTTGAAGGTTTGCTTTCTTCTTCGTGCCACTAGAGATCTGGAAGCAAGGATCAGGAAGGATATGGGTGGCCACAAGTACAGCAGTTCTTTGATGTCTTATTTTTAATTTTTTTTAATGAATAATTTATGGAATTTAAAGCCTATTCCATTATATATCTGTATCTATTTTTCAGAGGAAAGTGTTTCAAATTGCCAGTTAGTTATTTTCTGTTAGCCACCAACTTTGGGTATGTTTGTTACAGCTGGAAGGTGTGCTGAATTGCTTGTGTGGCTTTGCCTACTATCAGGCAGATGGCTTCTAACTGCCCAGACAGCCTGTTAGTCCTTGCAACTGACACTTGACTGATGAGGAAACCACAGAAGGGAGAGTGTAAGAAACTTGACCAAGGTTGCACAGCCGGTATGTTTTGCAGCTAGGATTTGATCTAGATCTGTGGGACTCTTGTGCCCTGCCTATAACTATAGCCACTATCTTTGGATGGTTTGACAACAATGGATAACATTTCCATTGAAAGGATTACATTTTTGTCCATAGATACTGTATTGTGGTTAGAACCTTTGATTAAAGTTAATAATCACAACAGGAAGGCTCAAGACATACTATACATCAGTTTCTAAAAGAGGAAATTCTATTTTATCAAAAAAGTTATCTTTTCTGCTTTGAAATGATAACAGATTCATTGCTGAAAAATTGGAAAGTACAGGGACAGAGTGCAAAAATCATCGCTAATCTAATCATCTAGAAAAAGATGTGGAATGGTATTCTTTCAGTCTCTCTCTCTGTGTATATTTTAAAAAACTGCATATGAGCACTTCAGAGGAAAAAGAAAAGTGTTCTAAAGTGTTTCAGATGTGACGCGATGTCTCTTTGCAGCCAGTGTGAAATGAACAATGTTTACTTGGAAAAGCCACCCCGACTCCAGCTTGGCTTAGCTTGTTTGCAGACGGCTTCATGTCTCTAAACACAGATGAAGCTACTCTTTGAAGAGATCAACATTTGTTACTACTTCCTTCAGGTTTTGAGCTCTGAAAGTCTTTGTCTGGAGTAACCTGCAAAAAATTCTGATTTTTGACAATTTACAAATAAAATAATCCCCAGTGTCCACTGGGAAGACTCAGTGTGTCAGCCTGTCTGGACATTTCTGTGGATTCACAGAAGCATTTATTTGCTGTCAGACTTTTAATGGACTCTGATGTGATAACAAATACCTATTTGTCCAGAAGCAGGTTTGCCAGGTGAAGTGTCTTTTTGGGGAACTTCTTCAGGCTGTCGTAAGATCTGCCACTGGGAACTGAGCAAATGTCTCAGATTCTTAGGTGACCCATCTTCAGAAAAAAATGGGCTTATGTGAAATGGTAGACGGCCTGGGGTGGACACTAGCTTGTCTTTGTAAGACCTTACTGTGCCTAGGGGTGGGAATGAGGGTGCTAAGCTCTTAGCCAAGCCGTGCTCGTCTCCCCTTTTTATTCTGCCACCCCCATCCGCACCAGTTCCACTTCCTTCTTGCATTTATCAGGCTTCTGGCTTTGTGCTTTCAGGTGTGAAGGGATAGCTCCAGCCTGTTCTCCTTCCCTCCCTTCGCCTCCTCTCTCCTCCCCTCCCCTCCCTTACCCTCCCCTGTCCCTTCTTCTGCCTCCCCTCTTCCACCTCCATTGCTCTGCATCTTGAGTGGAAAGAACCTCTGGGAGAATAGAGAGGGCTTTTCTGAGTTGCCATTGTTCCTCCAGAGCCTAGTGCAGTGCCTGGCACATAGTGGCGCTCAATAAGCACTCGTAGAAGGAATTTCTGTGTCTTTCTGGCTTGGCGCGTTTCTGGTTGTCTTGATAACTCATTTCTGACTTGGCTTCTGGCTATTTCTTATGGCCCTGAAGAAGTTAAAAAAAAAAAAAAACAACCCAGTGCCGTTGAGTTGATGCTGACTTTTAGTGACCCTAGCGGGCAGAGTAGTACCACTCTATAGAGCTTCCAAGGAGCAGCTGGCAGATTTGAACCTCTGATCTCTTGGTTAGGAGAAGTAGCACTTAACCTACTATGCCACCAGGGTTTCCATGGCCCTAAAGAAGTTTGGGTGGTGCAAGCAGTTTACAGTTAGCTGCTAACCTAGTGGTTGGCGGTTCAAACCCACCCAGCTGCACCATAGAAGAACTGCTTCTGTAAAGACTACAGCAGAGAGAACTCTGTGGAGCACACGGGCTTGCTGTGTCCCCCGTCGGGTTGCTGTGAGTCAGAATCAACTTGACACAACAGGCTTGTTTGTTTGGTTTTGGCACCCTGGGCAGTTGGGTACATGCATTCTGTGCTGTACCCTGGCAATTTGAAACCTTGGAAACTAGTTGTTGTAAAAGATGACTGGCATTTACCATGGGCTACGGGAGCTGTTTGATGTTACTGGAGTTCGTTACCCTGCAGAGGGACAGTCTGGGGAGAAGGGTCAGCTCTGCCTGGAGAGAGCATTCCTGTAAGCTGTGACTTCTGGGTTGATGCTTACAGTGTTACACTGACTTACACTGAGGTGTTTGTGTCTGGCAAGTGATTTTCTGTGACTGCCCCTGAAGGCCACCACCCATCTGGCAGTGTGTCGTATTCTAGTGGCTCATGCCTTGTGATGATGCTGGAAGTTAGAACACCCGTAGGAATTTCAAATACCGGGAGGGCCCCCCAAGGTGGATGGGTCTCAGTGGAACTTCCAGACTAAGACTAGGAAGAGAAGGTGTGATGATCTACTTCTAAAAATAGGCCAATGGAAACACTGCGGTGACAAGAGAATATTGCCCTCATTGGAAGATGAGACCCTTAGGCTGGAGGCGCTCAGAGTGCACAGTGGGTACAACAAGGACTCACGTACACAGACGACCATGAAGATGGCACTGGAGTTCTCGTGATTCAGAACTGATGAGATATCAACTACCAGCCACCACCCTGGAAGAGCAGACTTATAGCTTCTTTGTATTTTCACCACAGTCCTGTTTCAAGAGAAAAGAGAAGGATGCAGAATTCAGAGATGAGCTCAAACCGGAAGGCACTGGCCTTGGTCCTGACTGCTGGGTGAGGTTTCAAAGCTTCATTGGGTTGCATGTCACAGAGACACTGAAGCAACTTTTCCTGACTTTGGATCACTGGACAGACTTCAAAGGCAGCAAGTGTCAGGAGGCCTTTGTCACAGAGCTGGAGCTCCAACCTGTGCTGCTCTGAAGCAGTGCCCACAGAGCTCCTTTCTGAACCCTGAGGTCTGTTGGCTTTGTTTCCTTCTCTCCAGCCCTCACTTTGCTGTCTGGGTGCCAGGCCTCTTTTCTCTGCTTCGTATCCACACTGCTTTATGCATTCTTCTTTGGGCTTGTTTTATGCTGCTGGTGTCCTTTCTGACAAGTCTGCAGTCAAGCCCCTCTGGAGTGTCCTTCTCCACTGTACATGTTGTCTAGATGACTTTCTTGCTACACTTCTTGTTTCTGTCACTTGCCGCTTCCCTGTTGCCCATGCTTTTCTCCAGGGATTCATTGGGGACATTGGTCCTGGATCACATCATGTCCTCCCTGTTTGGCTGTCACTTTAGGTGCTGTGGGTTCCCTGACCTCGTCTCCAATGGCCATTTCCAGTCCTTCATCCCTGCAGCCCAGTGGCCACACCTAGTCCTGCCTCTCCAGTGGGAGGCTCCACTCCACCCCTCGCTCCGGCACTCTGTCGCCCTGTTCTTGGCTGTCTTTTGGACTGGACTTTTCTCATTGTTCCTCAGCCTGTCACCCCTCAAGGATCTGATTCCTCTGCTGTGCCACGAGACCTTATCATCTGTAACTCAACTCTTAGCAAAGCTCTCAACTTCTGTGTCCTGGTTTTCCTGGGCCTCTGAATTCGTCTAAGTTCCAAAGGGCTGCTGACCCCAAGGTGAAGTCATGGTTCGACCTTAGCAGGGTCCTCAGTGTAGCCTGATGAGGCATCAGTGTGATCCTGGCCAGTTCCTTCACCTCCCACATTCCTGTTTAAAACCTGCTTTCCTCTTAGTACCCCGGAAGCTCTGCAGAGACCTGCTACTGTCTCTTTTCAGCAGATGACTTTGCCTCCAACTCCCAGAGACTGTACCCTGCCCCTCCCTGAGCTGACCTGATTTCGTCCTTCCCTCCTAGACTCAGAGGAAGCGGAGTCACTCTTCCCATCTGAGACTAATCCATCCACCTCTGTTCTTTAGGAACAATAAAAAACCAAAAAAACAGAACCCACTCCGCCCCCGCAACCCAAGCTCATCGCCATCTGTGGGTGGATTCCGACTCACGGTAGCCCTGTCTGTTACAGAATGGAAGTGCTCCATGGGATTCTTTTTCACTGCAATGTTAAGGGAAGCAGATCATCAGGCCTTCCGCGGCCCCACTGGATAGGTTCAAACTCCCAGCCTTTAGGCTCGCAGCTAAGCACAAGCTGTGTGCAGCCCCTGGGGACCTTCCTCTGGCCATGACTCCATCGCTTAGCCCTTCTTCCTTGTGCCCTCTGCCTCTGTGCTTGCTGGCCCATCCACTCAGCATGTGTATCTGCAGTGCTCTGAGCTCTTAGCTTAGAAGACCCTGTGACTTTGGGAGTCCTGTGCTGCCCACCTCCCCTTCCAAATCAGTTTTGCCTTACTGTCTGCCTCTCATTCACTCTTTACTCTTGAACTTCAGACAGGCAGAGAAGTATAGAGACCGATAAAGCCGTCTGCATCCACTATCCAGAATGAACAAATTGTGACATTTTGCCATTTTTGCATCTTGTCCTTTTAAGGCCTTTGTTTCCTCCTTGACCCCCTGCCTGCTGCGCCCCTCCAGCTTTATGCCCTGTCTTCAGGAAGGACAGCGGTGGCCTTCTGCTGGGCAGCCTCTAGCTACTGTGTAATGCTCAACATGAATTCTTGGCGGCTTCGACATTGCTGTCCACACGTCCTGTGAGACTCTGTTGTCTGTTGCTGCGGCGACACTTCCCTGGTTCCTTGCTCTGCCCTACTGCCCTTCCTCAGTCTCCTCTGTGGAATTTTGTTCCCCATTTCCCTGTTGGTGGTCTCCCTTGACCCAGTGTGCCCAGGCCTCCCAAACCTGCTTCTGCCTGAGGCCTCGGTGTTCACCGCCTGCCACACCCACAGTGTGTCCAAGCAGAGTCCTTCTGCATGCCCTCCTCCTCCTGACAGCAAGCCTTGTGCCTTTACCCTCTCTAAGAATCAGTTCCACCATCATGGCCTATCTGGTTCAGGCTTGACTCGGCTGTCAGAGCCCCTGGTCCCTTCCAAATTGGCCTCCTTGCTAATAACCTCACCTGAGCTAGCCACCCTCTCACAGCTGCCAACAGTGATCTTTCTAACATGTGAAAGGATCTCTGCTTGTCACCCCCACTCTAAAAATCCTTTTGCTCTCTCACCTATAGCCTTGAGAGTCCCCACGAGTAAGTCCTAGCTAAACTGTTTAACTTGATGCTCACCTTCTGTGTTCCAGATTTCCTCAACTCCTTGCACTTCCATGAACGGGCTGCTCTGTCCCCTGAGATGCTCTTCACCCAGCCCATTCTTCACCTGACCAGCTCCATTCCAGCCTTGTGTCCTCCGGGAGGCCCAGTCTTGGCTTCATGTCCTAGGTCCCCAGCCTGGTGTCCTGGTCTGCATCCTACCACTGTACTGGCCACACCATGTTGTACTTGTCCCTGTGTTTGGACTGTAAGCTCCCAGATGGCAGGAACTGCCCCCTCCTTTGTAGCCTCAACGCCTAGCCCAAGAGTGGCATGGTGGCTGTTGTTGAGTTAGCTCTGATTCCTGGCAACTTGTATAGGAAATGGAACAAAATGTTGCCCGTTCCTGTGCCATTTGCGTGACTGTTGGTGTGCCTGAGCCCATTGTTGGGGCTGTTGGGTTAATCCCTCTCATTGCAGGTTTCCTTCGTTTTTCCTGCTGTGTAGCCAGAGCCGTGGTGGTGCAGTGGTTAAGAGCTCAGCTGGTAGCCAAAAGATTGGCAGTTTGAATCCACCAGCCACTCCTTAGAAACCCTGTAGGGCAGTTCTGCTCTGCTTTATGGGGTTGGTCTGAATCATAATGGACTTAACAGCAACAAGTTCCGCTTATTTTTTTATTTCTACTTTACCAAACATGATGTCCTTTTCTAGAGACTGATCTTTCCCGATGGTCATGGCTTGCAGATGAGGAGTTGAGAAGTTGCAGAGAGAGTGAATTCAGGACCTGGATCATTTCCTGTAACCACTTCACACCTGACAAACTTCCTGGTGGACCAGCTTCCAAGACTTACCTGGTTCCATTACCAGCTGGGACACTTGTTAAAGATGTATGTTCCTGGGCTGTACTGGAGACCCACAGAATCTCCGGGCCCGGTGGCCCTCATGTGGACGGGATGATAACTGGGCTTCGGTCAAGAATGGCTGGGGTGGTGAGAGATGTGTGTCAGGGGGAGGAGGGGGCCCGGCTGGGGGGAGGTACAGAACAAGGCAATAGACGTTAAAAATGCAGAGTTGTAACAGAAAGCCGTGTCATATGGTGACCACTGCCCAAGTGTGTGCCTGAGAGCAGAGGATGCTGTTCAGACCCGCATGTGAGCCCTGCACACTGGTCTTTTCGGCCTGACATGTGTTATGTGGATTTTACATTTCACGATAGCAGTCCTGCTGGTATCTGTGTACCTTTCCTTTTGCTTTAATTGTAAAAATATGTATGACACATTTGCCAGCGCAGTGTTGTGTTACGTGTACAAATCAGCAGCGCTGATGGCATTAATCATGTTTTGCAGCCATCACCTATCTCTGTTGCTGGATTCTCCATGGCCAGAATTACCAATTTTTGATCATGGATGATTATGAAATACACCACTCCTGCGTCTCTTGGTGAGCAGAGGTAGCTTGTCCCCTTGTACCTTAGATAATAAGGCAGATATTAAATTCCAAGCTGATGGATTTGCCATTCAGATTGCTTCTGACTTGTTTCTTCTCTCAGTAGCTGGAAAATGAACTATGTTAGAAAAAATGAACCCATACTATCTAAGCGAGAGGCCGTTGGTCAGGCTGGCTGCAGATGGGGCAAGGGGGCCCGTGGTGTGTGTCACAGACTCAGCTCTTCAAAGTCAGAGGTCACTTGCCTTTGGGATGGCTGGTCACCAGAGCTTCTCCTTCTTGACCTGGGTGATGAGGGCTCACCCGCACTTCTTCAGTCGCCCCTGGAATCTCATTCATTCCTGGAAGGGTCACTGTGAACTCCAAGTACACAATTCAGTCCCAAAGTGGTCTCTGAAGACCAATCCAAAACTTCCCAATGAGGCTGGCAAATATTTTAATTTGGCATTGAAAGAGAGGCAAACATGAGACATTTGCATGTATACTAAAATGAAGTCTGAAATATAGAACATTGAAAACAAAACAGACAAACAAAAAAACTGCACTGCTGTTGAGTTGAGTCTGACTCACAGAGAACCTAGAGGTCAGGGTAGAACTGCCCCATAGAGTTTCCAAGGAGCGCCTGGCAGATTTGAACTGCCGGCTTTTTGGTTAACAGATGTAGCACTTAACCCACTACTCCACCAGGGTTTCCCAAATGCTGAAAAGGACGTCTAAATCAAGACTAATTGCAGACTGTCCCCTGATGGGCTGTAACAGGGCTGGTAGCATCTCTCTGTGCATAGTGTCCTAGGCCTTAAGCATCTTGGAGGGCTGTCTGTATTGCAAGGCCTGGGGTTGAAGACTAAGCTTAGGGATCTCATGTCAATTCCCTATAGAAAAAAAGAAACGAACCCATTGCTGTCGAGTTGATTCCGACTCATAGCGACCCATGCAGGGTGATGTCCAGATCCCTTAGCTTGGTGTTCAAGACCTACTAAAGTGTAGTGTCTATCAGCTTTTACGGTCAATTTCTAACTATTTCCAATCTCAAGCCCCAGTGACACCAGCCAGCCCCATCAACCCGTTGCTGTCACCTGTGACTCATGGCACCTCTGTATGTGTGTGTGTCCAAGGAGAACTGTGCTCTAGAAGGTTTTGAGTGATGTTCAGAAGTAGGTGGCTAGGTCGTTCTTGTGAACTGCTAGACTTGAGCCTCCAGCATTCTGACTAGCAACTGAGCGCGTTAACCGATGATGTCACCCAGGGACTTCTCCCCAACTCAGGTAGCCTTTACTGCCCCTAGATGTTTGTTTATTCCTTGCTCCAGGAAGAAGGACTTCTATCTCTGCTGTAATCTGTGCAGACTCCTTCACTGTCTAGCTTTGATCTCACCGTGGTCAACTCTGCTTACTCCAACCTGCCACAAAGCCCTACAGCAAAGTGGTGGTTGTTAGGTTGTTGGGTGCTGCTCAGTTGGTTCTGACTCACAGCAACCCTGTGTACAACAGAACAAAACACTGCCCCGTCCCTTGCCATGTCCACCAGGGTTTTTATGCATCAGCCCGTTATGGTAGTCCGTGTGTCAGTTTACCTTGTTACTGGTCTTCCTCTTTTTCGCTGACCCTCTTTTTCCTCAAGCATGATGTCCTTCTCCAAGGAGTAATCCCTCCTCATAACATGTCCAAAGCATGCAAGACATAGTCTCGCCATCCTTGCTTCCAAGGTTCACTCTGCTTGTACAGCTGGCTTAGACTGCTCATTTGCTTGTCCACGAACACGACCTTGTGTTATCACACACCTTTACACATATATGCCTTGTCTAGGGGATTCAAGAACTTTTGGAGGGCAGGACCCTTACTGTCTAGTCTAGCAGTCACCTGTGACTGTTGGCACAGATGTTAGAAGGACACGATGAATGTGTGCTGAGGTTGTGCCCGTATGTTGGTGACTCTCAGGCCTGCCAAGTATAGAATGGTGGCCTGCACGTGGTTGTGAGCCCAGAAGCTTGAAGAAAAGAGGGAGCCTTTTACTCTGGGGACATCAGCAGAGCCCAGCAATCAGCTTGGCTCAAGTAGGCTGGCTTGCACTGAGCTGGGGGCGCTTAGGCACCTGGCAGAACTCCTGGGGACTGAGAAATACTGCTGCCATCTGGTCCCCTACTCTGAAAGGAGAGTCAGTACAGTACTGCACATGAGTGCTGGGATCCATGAGTCATGCGGTTGGTGACGATTCTCAGAAAAGCAGGTACGGCATTGTCAAGAGGGAATGGCTTTGTCTTCCAGGGCCTTCCTGCTACCTGCTGCTACCACTGTGGGCTTTCATGCCCTGTCTGTGTCTCTCTGAACCTGCAGGTGAAGGATTTGTAGGGACCTCAGTCACATACAAGGAGCCATGATGGTGCAGTGGTTAAGCACTCAGCTGCTAACCGTGGTGTCAGTAGTTTGTACCTGCCCAACATTACTGCGAGAGAAAGACCTGGCAATCTGCTTCGACAAATATGACAGCCAAGAAACCCCTACGGAGCAGTTCTGCTGTGTCACAGAAGGTTGTCGTGTGTGTTAGAGTTGACTCAACAGCACCCAACAACAATAATTAACATAAAGCGCCTTGAGAGTAGTTGTCTTCTTTACCTCTGGTCCCAGGACTTGGGATAGCCGCTCCTTAAGGACGGGTGGAGCTGAATTGGGTATTTCTGTTCAGCCTCAGTCATTTATTTAGTGTAGGCCAGGTTGAGACTCAGGCTGCCTTAAGATGCGTGTGGATGTTTCCCAGTTTTACCTTTCCATTACCCCTTGTTGACTGTCTCTGTGTTTCCCTAGCTACTTGAGAAGGTCTCACTGAGCCCTGCAGTTTCCGCTTGGGACGTTGTCCCGCTCCGCTGGTTTTCCAAGCCAAGACTGTCTGGGACCCCGTTGTCCTGGCACCAGCTTCTCTGCTCCTTGACCCTCTGCGCTTGCCAGTTGCCCTTCTCTGCTCTCCAGTCTGCCAGGAAATAACAGCAGTGTCCAGAACATCCCAGGCTGGCTCACTTGCTTAGATAACTGGTCTGTTTTTTGCTTTGGATTTTTCTGGACTCCTCAAGGCTGCCATGTAAATAAAATAGTTGTTGAATCTTTATGCAGGTCTCAGCATTGAGCCCTAGTTGTCAGAAATCAGATGGTGGTGGTTAGCTGCCATCGAGGTGGCCATCGAGCGTGGGCTGAGATGCTGCCTGGTCCTTCATCATTCCCGTGATTGGTTGTGGTTGAGACTGCTGTGGTCCACAGGGTTCCCATCAGCTCATCATTGGAAGTAGATCACCAGGCCTTTCTTCCTAGTCTGTATTAGTCTGGAAGCTTGACTGAAAACTGTTTTGTATCCTAGCAACACCCAAGGCTCCGCTGACAGACAGGTGGTAGTCATGAGTGAGATACATTGGCCAGGAATCAAACCCACGTCTCCTGCATGGAAAGTGCAAATGTTACCTACCACTAAACCACACGGTCCTCTTCAGAAGTCACAAATAGGCCTTAAACACAGGTGTTTACAGAAGATACCTCTTGGGCTGTGTCAGAAAAATTGTGCAGTGAGCACTGTCATTTCTGAGAGACAAGTGGTGTTTTCTGTGATTTTAGGCCTGTGGGGTTTGGAGTTCGTGACAACTGGGACATGCACTTGATAACAAGAGAAAAGGATCCAGTAAAAAAAAAAAAGTTGTTTTTCATGAAAGCCTTATCAGCGCTTCTGCTGTCAAATCTACAGGCAGCCCGAAGGCCCAGCACGGTTCTTCGGTAGCTGCTGGGGAAGGGGACCAGATAGCCTGACCTAGGCTGGCAGGGGAGCCCCACAAGTCACCTACTCATATCGGGGGCTGCTGGGGGGCATGCAAATGAAGCATGTTGTCAGCTCATTGGGAGACAAGTTCAGAGGATGACTTTGTTTTCTGGAGTTCACAGTTGGTGCAGATGGTTAGCACATTCAGGTGGTAACTGAAAACTCAGGTTCAAGCCCATCCAGAGGTGCCTCGGAAGAAAGACCTGGTGATCTCCTTCTGAAACTCAGCCATTAAAAACGCTGTGGGCACACAGTTCCGCTCTGACATTCATGGGGTTGCTGTGAGTCCGAGTGGATTCAACAGCTGCTGATATTTACTTCATTTCCTAGTTTTTAAAAATTGCTCTGAGTCACAAAGAGGAGCAGTGGTGCTGTGTGAAGTGCTCAGCGGTGAACCTAAAGCTCGTGGTCTGAATCCACCAGCTGCTCTGCAGGAGGAACACGTGACCACCTGCTGCCATGAAGGTTGCTGCCTTGGAAGCCCTACAGGGCAGTTCTGTTCTGTCCCAGAGCTTCACTGGGGGTCAAAATGGAGCTACAGCAGTGGATTTTTTTTTAAGAAAACACATTTGTAAAAATATAAATTCACATACACAATTAACACAACAAAAAGCTTCATAGCAATGCAAATCCTGCATTTTCTTGGCTGTAAACTGGAGGGACAAGATCTGTGTGTGTCATGGTTCCCTCCGCCCACCTCTCCTGGGGTCTGGGTGGGTGGCGAGTTAGGGAGGAGTTACATGCCCATTTTCAGAAAAAAGCCGAGTTTGGGCTGAATGCCTTCTTAGGAGCCATTAGCCACACACAGTCACACTGTTTTTCGAGAGGCTTGTAGCCCAGGGCTTCCACCCATTTGCAAAGCCCACCCTTGAATGTGACCATCTGAAGCTGTGGGGTTGAGGTTTCTGCTCAATGGAGCTGCCTAGCCAGAGGGTGCTCAGCCTTCCCAGCCTTTGTAGAGCCCCTAAAAGCTGCAGGTGCATGCTCAGGGCATTTTCCTGACTGAGTGGCCCAGAGTCCCTTTCTCTGGACACCTTTTCTCCTAGCAAGGGAGGAGTCACAGGCCAGGCCACTGGGGACTCCATGCATGTCCCCCTGTCTCCTCTTGTCAGCATGAGCTGCTTGTTTTCAGGATCTGATTCCTGTTTGTATTGGGGCTTCCCATTTCTATTGCTTCCCTTGTTTGGCTAACCCTCCCAGCATCTAGAACTCAGCTCTCCCATGGGTGCTGTTGTCTGTGGACAGGTTATTGGAGAGTCTCGGGCTCTGGGGACTCCCAGTCTTTGGCTTCTCTCTCTCTCACCTATTTCTATTCTCCTCCTCTCTTTCTTTCTTTCTCTGTCGTGTTTGACCTTGTATCCCTTCCTAATTGCCTACGTCTCAGGTCTGTTAGGAGCCTGGCATTGTTACTTAGCCCAGCTGGTGGGTCCAAGAATTAGGAAGTTAGCTGCCCCCACCTCCCGCCCCCAACACGTCCACCAAGGCATCGAGAATCGTGGGCTGATGTTTCCAGAGTCAGCCTTAGGTATCTTTTCTGTTTTTGGTTTCACAAGGTCCGTTTTGACTGTGGGACAGAGCTCTCCTGCTGAAGAAGAATGCAGGGGAGGCAGAGTCTTGGAGCTAGCTTCTTTTTTTTTCTCATTGGCAACTGATTCATGAACCCTAAAAAAGAGTCGATAGCATCACAGCCAGCTAGCTATAGCAGTCCAGATGGTCCCCTATATAATAGAGCCATTTGTGTCTTGGTTAAAAAAAATATTTTAATGTGTTATGTGAGCCTTATTAAGAAAAATAATTAGTAACTGTGTTTAAGAATTTTTGTGGATATGGAAATAAGCCAAATGATGAATTTTGCAGAGTGCAAGGATTAGGAAATGGGAAATGAAAGGTCTAAGGGCGCAGCGATTGTGAGGTCTTTCTTCCTAATCTGTCTTAGTCTGGAAGAAGTGCTGAAACCTGCCCTCCAAGGGCAACCCTGGTGGCATTGGAACTACCAGTGGCAGTGCTTCCAGCATGACAGCAACAGGCAAGCCTCATGAATGCCAGAATGCCAGCGGAACACTGTCTGATATGATGCTGTGGAAAGGGAGCCTTTGAGGTTGGAAGACAGTGAAAATACAACTGATGAAAGGCAGCCTCCTTAACGTGAATGGCATGGATGGGGTCAAGCCTTTGGGACCTTCATTTGCTGATGTGACACCACTCAGATGAAACACCTGCAGACATCCATTGACAATTGAAATATGGAGAGCAGGCAGTATGAATCTAGGAAAACTGGAAGTCATCGAAAGTGGAACACATAAAGATCAATATCTAGGCATCAGTGAGCTGAAGGAGACTGGTACTGGCCATTTGATTAGGATAGTCATATGGCCTACTCTGCATAGAGTGACCAATTGCAGGGGAATGGCATCACGTTCATCTTCAAAAACATTTCTAGATCTATCCTGCAATACAACACTGCTAATGATAGGATAATATCTATACCCCTACAAGGAAGACCAGTTAATATGACTATTATTTAAATCTATGTACCAACCACTAAGGTCAAAGATGAAGGAATTGAAGAATTTTACCAACTTCTGCAGTCTGAAATTGATCAAACATGCAATCAAGATGCATTGGTAATTGCTGATGATTGGAGTGCAAAAGTTGGAAATGGATAAGAATTGGTGGGTTGGAAATTATGATATTGGTGATAGAAAAGATGCCAGAGATAGCATGAAAGAATTTCACAAGACCAACAAACTACTAGCTGGAATTGCATTTTCTCAACAATTTAAACGGTGACTTCACACATGGACCTCGCTGAATGGAATACGCAGGAGTAAAATCAACTACATCTGTGGAAGGAGACGATGGAGAAGTTCATTATCATCAACTGGAAACAAGACCAGGGACTGACTACAGCACAGAGTAGCAGTTATTCATGTGCACATTTAAATTGAAGCTGAAGGAAATTAAAACAAGCTCACAAGAGTCAAAATATGGCCTTGAGTATATGTCTCACTTCAATTCAGAGACCTTCTCAAGAACAGATTTGATTCATTGAATACTAATGATGGAAGACCAGATGAGCTGTGGAATGAGGTCAAGGAGGTGATACAGGAAGACAGCAAAAGGTCATTAAAAAGACAGGAAAGAAAAGACCAATACGGATGTCAGAAAAGACTCTTGCATGTAGAGTAGCTAGAGTGAAAGGAAGAAACAATGAAGTAAAAGAGCTGAACAGATTTCAAAGGGTTTCTCAAGAAGACACAATAAAATGTTAATAGCAGAACATGCTAGGACCTGGTTTTAGAACACCAAAGGGGAAGAATGTACTGGGCATTTCTCATGCTGAAAGAACTGAAGAAAGAAGTCAATAAGATGCAATATTGAAGGGTTTCATGCACAAAAAATTGAATAATGCAGGAAGCATCAAAGAAGGAAGGAATACACAGTATGACTGTACCAAAAAGAACTGGTCCACATTCAACCATTTCAGGAGATATTATGTGATCAAGAACTGATGGTATTGCAGAAAGAAGTCCAAGCTGCACTGAATGTGTTAGCAAAAAAAAAAAAAAAAAAAAATAGTGCCAAGAATTGATGGGATACCAACCAAGATGATCAACAAGTGGAGTGGATGCTCACTCCTCTGTGCCATGAAATTTGGAAGACAGCTACCTGGTTAACCAACTGGAAGAGATACACATTTGTGTCCATTCTGAAGAAGGTGACCTGGCAGAATTCAGGAATTATTGAGCAGTACTGTAATATCGCATGCATGTAACATTTTGCTGAAGATAATTTAAAAAATGATTGCAGCAGTACATTTCACATAGAACTGCCAGAAATTCCAGCCTGATTCACCAGGGATATGATTGCTGATGTTAGATGGGGCTTGACTGTAATCAGAGAATACCAGCAAGATGTTTACCTGTGTGTTATTATGTTAAGGCGTTCGAATGTGTGGATCGCAACAAGTTTTGGATAACACAGTGTAGAATGGGAATTCCAGAACACTTAACTGTGTTTGTGTGGAACCAGTTCAGAGATCAAGAGGCAGTCATCCGAATAGAATAAGGGTATAGTGCATGGTTTAAAATCAAGGAAAGTGTGTGTCAGGGTTGTATTCTTTCACCGTGCTCATCTAGCCTTTGGTATGGAGCAGAGATCAACATAAAAATATTCACAACTGGACCAACAAGCAACATTATGATAAATGAGGAAAACATTGAAGCAAAGCCCATGGAAGCAGCAGTCAAAAAAAAACCAAAGGATTGTATTGGACAAATCTGCTGCAGAGGACCTCTTTAAAGTGTTAAAAAGCAGAGATGTCACCTTGAGGACTAGGATGCGGTTGGCCCAAACCATAGTGTTTTCAGTTGTCTCATGTGCATGTGAATGTTGGACAATGAGTAAGGAAACCACAGAAGAAGTGATGCTTTTGAACTATGATATTGGGAAAGAATAGTGAATATACCATGGATTGGCAGAAGAATGCACAAATCTGTCTTGAAGTACAGCGAGAACGAAAGAAGTACCACGAGAACGAAAGAAGTACCGCGAGAACACTCCTTAGAAGCGAGGATGGTGAGACTTGGTCTCACGGCCTTTGGACATGTTATCAGGAAAGACCGAACCCTGGAGAAGGACATCATGCTTGGTAAAGCAGGTCGGCAGAAAAGAAGACTCTCAGCAAGATGGACTGACACAGTGGTCACAACAGCCGGCTCAGACGTAGCAAGGCTGGTGAGGATGATGCAAGACGAGGCAGTGTTTGGTTGTGTTGTACCTGGGGTTGTTAGGAGTTGGAACTGAGTCGACAGCACCTAATGAGGACAGGATGGTGGTTTGTGGTGGAATCCCTGTTCTCCATGCAGGTGACCTGGGTTCAGTGTGCCACTATTGCACGTCCCTTGCAGCCACCCACTGCGTGTCAGTGGAGGCTTGTGGGTTGCTGTGATGCCGAGCTGGTGTCAGAGGAACTTGCAGAGGAAGAGGGACTAGGAAGAAAGGTTAGAGATGGACTCCTGAAAATTAGCCCGTGAGAACTTGGTAGAACCCAGCAGTCTCGTCAGCTGGTTGCGTGTTTGACGTGGGGCCGGACGGCATTTTCCTTGTGTGGATGGCCGTGAAGCTGGTCCGACTCGATGGCTGCTTATAGCCACAAAGCCCGAACAGGAGGGGCTTTGTGTGAGGGAGACGCATTCTGAGAGCACTGCACTGCCTGAGGCCTGGCGCAACCCTACCCTTGGCAGGTCGTGATCAGGGCATCCCCTGGATGCATGTGCCTGTAGAGACCAGACTATGTGTCAGAGGTCCCTCAAGCTGAGTATAGGCCAACCGCAGCAGGAGAGAACCAGTGACTCTGCACTGACCAGATACGCGTGTTACCTGGGGCCCTTTTCTCCCTTTCTCTCTGGTTACTGGGAAATGGTGCAGGCATGTTCTGCTGTGGTGAGTCTCAAGGACCTGTCTGAAATCTGTAGGGAACTTTTTTTTGTTATGACTGAGTAAAAATGTACATTTGCATATAAATTTGCATGCCCGCTGATGTGCAGTTCCCACTGCTCTCCCTGCCTGGTGACAGCACACCCTTCCTCTCCTTTCTGTACGTGTCATATCCTCCTAACCATCTCCTATCCTGTCCCCCGCCTCCAGTAAGAGGTCAGCAGGACGACATCCTATAGATGCCATAAAATGCATAGAGCCATAAAATGCACACACACTACAGTCACTCTGTGTTGTCAAGTCCAATCCATTCCTGTCTGAAGAGTTGACCTCCATTATGACTTATGGACAGGGGCAGCATCAAGGTCAGGGGCCGTGCTCCCAGGAGAACCCCGAAGCCCCTGGACCATCAGTTGCAGTCTTTTAGTGGAGATCTCAGGGTGTACCCCTTTTTAGTCTTGTCTTACCAGTGAGGCTCAACTTTGTGAGTCTCATCACGGCTGTTGCTGGTGGTGGCCAGGCACCATCCAGTTCTTCCAGTCACATGTCGATGTAGTCACCCGTGCATATGGGTCTCTCTGTCTTCTGGGTTCTCTTTCCCCTATGTCGTTTTGGTCCTTGGTGATCATCTGTTCCTGCTGAGTTGGGACCATTTGCTATACCTCAGATGGCAGCTGGGCAGCTTTTAAGATCCCAGACGCCACTCATCAATGTGGGATGCAGAAGACTCTTAGCAAAATGCTGGTTGTGCCAACTGGCCTTAATTTCCCTCTTTAGGGAACTTTTATTGTTCTGTGTGTTGCGTGTTAGGTGCTGCCAACGGTTAATGTACTTGAGGGCTAGTTAAAAGACTAGAGTTCAGGTCCATCCAGAGACCCCTCAGAAGAAAGGCCTGGCAATCTATTTCCAAAAAATCAGCCTTGGATACCCATAAGGAGCACTGTTCTACTAGGACATACACAGGTTTTCATGAATCAGAGTTGACTCAATGGCAACTTGATTTTTCTGTTGGCAGCTGCTGGGTGGGGCTTGAGAATCTTTGCTTGATTGATTGGGTGGCATGGAGCTATGGTGGCATGGACTGCAGGTTGCCATTTGGTGAGGATGGAGTGTGAGGTGGCGGTGGGAAATGCTTTGTGACACTGTCCACAACAGAGAGTGTGTGAGAGGCTTTGGTTGAGGTGGGACGTTCTTTTGGAACTTGTGGAGTCGTTATCTGGAGTTGGCAGCTAGAACCAGATGCTGCAGAAAGGAGCTGTGCTCTGTCATTGCTCTGTCATTGCCGGACCGTGGCTAGTCTTGGGAGCGTTGCTTGTGGCTGTTTTGGAGGGGAATGGATGGGGAGGTGAGCTGAGGCCGGCACAGCGTACGTGCTGACTGTAGCTCAGCTCCTGCAGAAAAATGGGTGCAGACGGGTCTTTTCCCTCTTGTGGATGGTCAGTTTTAGAACCAGAAGTGACGCCCTGGAAAGGGGCAGGCAGCTGAGGAGACAGGTGCTGCTGCTGAGTGGCCTTCTCCAGCAACTTGCTGTCTGGCTTTAGGCAAGCCCCTTCCTCTCTCTGGGCCTTTTAATTTTTGAGTGTAAGGTGATGCGGCTGGACAGAGTGATTGCTAAGATCCTATCCAGCCTCGAGAGTTCTGTGTTTGCCCACTGCTTACATGTTTGCTGCCTGGGTCTTGATCTTTTCTCTTTCTCCTGCTACGATTTTTCTTTTCTGTGAGCTCACTGGCCACTCAGAACCTTCTGCGTAGGGAAAGTATCAGTTACTAAACCAAAAAGTAACTGAAAAACAAAACAACAACAACACCACAAACTTGGTATGGTCGAGTCGACTCTGACTCATGGCACCCCATGTGTTACAGAGAAGAACTGCTCCCTGGGGTGTTCAGGGCTGTAATCTAATTATGAAGGCAGGTTGTCAGGTCTTTCTTCCACGACACCACTGGGTGAACTTGAACCACCAACCTTTAGGTCAGCAGAGGAGTGCAAACCATTTGTACCACCCAGGTTAAGGCTCTAGGAATAGTTCTGGCCACCTCATGCAAAACTAAGAAAATAAAGGGATTTAGGGAAAGGCTATCTAAGTGCTCACAGAAAGGACAGGAAGCCTGCAAAATAGGGTTTGAAAGTGAATGGAATAACCACGATTTGGATTCCTGCCACTCTTTTTCTGTCTGGTGTCACTGCTAAGGACAGAGAGTCTTAGGGATCAAGCTTGGGTCAGTGCCACCCTTTGGCTGTGTGAGGTGGTGAGAGCCAGCAGGAGGGCTTCTGTAGGCAACTCTTGGGCTTCGTGGGGGAAAGGCAGGCTCCTGAACACCCTTCCCCCAGGACTACACCCAAATGGGATGGTGATGAGTCCCCAGAGGAAAGCAGACTCTGGGAGGGACATGTGGATGCAGATAAACAAAAAGCCTGGACTGTGTGTCACTGTTTAAACCTATTACCTCACCTGTCTTCAGGGAAAGCAACATTTTCTCAAAGGTAATGTTAGCACCTTGTTGCCACAGACGCTGCACTGTCTTCTTCTATTTAAGCTGCAGAAAGTGACCTTTCTCCTAATGCTCAGCTGGATGAAGAGTGGCTGTGCTCTGGCCAGGAAGATGGGTTTACTGGACTCTTGGCCCTTGTGTGGTTCCCACCAGTGATGACTGTCCCCTGCCCCTTAGGAAATCCCCCTTTTTCGTTGTTAAAATGCTCTGTGGATGGAATGGAGTCCCTGGGTAATGCCATCTGTTACCGTGCTCGGCTGCGATCCAAGAAGTCAAAAAGTTTGCGTCCACCCAGAGGTGACTCAGAAGAAAGGCCTGGAGATCCACTGAAAACTGTGGGTCACAGTCCCACTGTGACACCCATGGGCTTACCAGGAGTCAGAGTCAACCTCATGGCCATGGGTTAATTGGCGTGAAGGAAATAGGACCCGTTTCCAGGCACATGTCATCTTTTCTCTGCCTATAGTGTTCACAGAGTCCCCTTTGATGAGCGCTCTGTGGGACCTGAAGAAGCCACAGTGTCACCTTGAAGAACGGGACAGCATTTGTGGGAATCCAGAATGAGAACAAAGGGTCTCTTGCCAGTTCTATGTCTCCCGGCTTATTGAGCCCCAGTTCTAGAGGATAACAGTAACGGAAACCCATCTCTTCCTTTTCCTCTTCTTCTTCCCATCCCTTTTGGAGAGCAAACCTTGTACCCAAAGCCCTCCTCATCCTGAGACATTGCCCCCCAGCTTCCCAGCTAGCCTGTGCCTAGTGGGTGTGCTCAGCTTTGTTTCCCTGCGTCCTACAGAGGCAGAGAAAGGAGCCCCCCACTAGCCTTGTCTGCACGCGTAACGTGCCCCCTCTGCCTTCCCTCTGTCTTCCCGCCGGGAGCTGCTCTATGAGAATTAGCTGACTTGGCAGCTTCTGCCACATACAGAGGAAGTTATTTTGTTCTGTAAATGCAGGCAGCATCAATTGTCTCTAGCAGGGATTGGTGACTGGTGGCTCAGAGCTGTGCTGTGCGTTGGTATCTTTGTTAGCATCTGTTCCTCCTCCCCATTCTAGGACTGTCACAGAGGGGCCACATGAAGTTTGGTGTCATGGGATTATTAAAGCCAAGAGCGATTTGACTCTAGGAACAGGATGGCGTTTTCAAGAAGTGAGACCCATGAAGTGGTGTGGAAGAAAGCGAAGGGCAGGGCGTGGCTAAGGGACAGGGACTCCTATGATGGAGCACAGCTGAGCTGCCCAGGGACCACAGAGCTGACAGTCTGGCCCACATCGGGAGTGGTTATTGCTGTTAGCTAGCTAAGTCTTGGTCTACTTACTCTTTTTGGCTTGTTTTCATATATCAAAATACCGAGTGAAATATTTTGCTCAAGACAAAAAAAAAAAAACAAAAAAAAAACAACAGTAAAACAAATCCATACCAAAGGGAGAAAAGGATTTGGGGTCCAGAGCAGAGCCAGGAGTAGCAGTAGCCCTCTATCAGGGAGAGTGCATGATTGTCTTCCCGTGGGACCCCACATCCGGGCCTGGGCTGACTTTATGGTCATGGGGTTAATGGGTTCAGAGTTCAGTCAGTGTGCTTTATAGTTTGCTGATTAGTTTTCTTGTGACTCGGCTGATACTGAGGAAAGAGGATGAAGTTATGGAACCATACAGTCATTGAACCCTGATACCTAAAGGGACTGACCGTCCTCTGGTTCAGTCTCTCCTACTGTAAAGGAGGCCACTTCAAACTGGACAGGTCTCGTGCCTTCACTGACCATCGCTTTTGCTCCCAAACCAAACCAAAACTACCGTTGAGATGATTCTAACTCATAGTGACCCTGGTGGAAATTCCATTGGATAGCTACAGTGCTTCATGGCACCATCAATGAAGAATAAAAATGTGTTCACTTGATCTTTTGCTGTCAGCTACCATCGAGTTGACTCCAATTCATGGTGACACTATGTACATGAGTCGGACCTGACTCGACAGCACTGGTTTTTTTATGTACAACAGAATGAAACTTGGCGTGTTCCTGGTCCATCTTATTGGGCGGTGTTCTGTTGTGACCCTCCTTTGGATTTTCATTGGCTGATTTCCAGGAGGAAATCACCAGGCCTTTCTTCCTAGACTGTCTTTTTTTTTTTTTTTTTTTGACCCTGCCTCTTCTTTTTTTAATGTTTTTGTTATTATTACTATTGTGCTTTACATGACAGTTTACAGTTGAAATTAGTTTCTCACACATTTATACACACTTTTATGTGACCCTTGTTGTTTTCCCTATGACAGCACACCCCCACTTTCCACCTTGGATTTCCCATGTCCCTCAGCCAGCTCTTATCCCTTTCTGCTTTCTCATCTCACCCCCAGACAGGAGCTGCCCATTAAGTCTCATGTATCTACTTTAAGAAGCATGCTCTTCATGAGTATCATTTTATGTTTTATCATCCAGCCTAATCTTTGCCTGAAGAATTGTCTTTGGGAATGCTTTTAGTTCTGCGTTAACAGAGGGCCTGGGAGGCATGTCTTCTGGGCTTGCTCTAGTCTCAGTTGGACCCTGTCAGGGCAATCATTGGCGGTAGCTATAGACAATCTAGTTCTTCTGTTCTCAGGCTGATGGAGCTTCTGGTTTATGTGGCTCTTTGTGTCTCTTTAGCGCATATTTCCCTTATGTCTTTGTTGGCTTTTATTCTCTTGTCTTCCTGTGGGTTTGGACCAATTGATACATCTTAGATGACCACTTGCTGGCTTTTAAGATCTCAGACATTCCTCACCAAATGGGATGTAGAACATTTTCTTAATAAACTTTGTTATGCCTGTTGACCTAGATGTTCCTAGACTGTCTTAATCTGGAAGCCCCACTGAAACCTGCACACCATGGGTGACCCTGCTGGCGTTTGAAATACTGGTGGCATAGCTTCCAGCATCATGGCAACACACAGGCCGCCACAGTACACAAACAGCCGGGCAGTGAATTTGGTCTTTACGATGTATACATTCTTCATATTTTCCCTGTCTCCTAATTGAATTTTATGACATGTGGCTGTTTCCTAGATGTGCTAAAGAGGAAAACGTTAGTTAAGAAACACGCATCGTCAGCCCACATCTGTACTGAAGATATTGCCAGGCACTGAGGAAGATATGTATTAGATTTTTTAAAAAATATTTATTTGTCTATTGATTTTTGAGCAATGCGTTCTCTACTTGTGTACAGAGGCTTCTGTTGGAGGAGACCCAACATGCACTTGCAGCCCCAGTGCAGAGTGCGAGACAGAACAGGTAGTGTGACTGGCCTCCTGGGTACCAGTCCCGAACCACCTCTAATGTGCTTGTGACCCCTGACAAGTCAGGTTACTCTGCTCGGGGTTACAGATCTCTTTCTGGGGTTTTTCTGTCTCTTTGTGTTCTGAATTATGGAGTCGTCGTCTGTCCTGTGTTCATGTCACAGTTTTCATGTAGGATGTTGTATTCTGCGTTTCTGGGAACAACTAGCATTGCTGTCCTCGCTTGTCCTTAGCAGGTCTAGGTAGATGATTGGAGTCCCGGGTGGCTTAGTAGTTATGCGCTGCAGCTGTTAACCAAACAAAAGGTCGGCAGTTCAAATCCCCTAGGCACTCCTTGGGAACTCTGTGGGGAAGCTCTTCTCTGTCCTGTAGGGTTGCCATGAGTCGGCAATGACTTGACAGCAGTGGGTTTGGGTTTGGTTTTGGGGAGTGATACAAGTGGTTAATGCTCTTGCCCGCTTAGCCAAAAGGTTGGAGGGTCAGGTGCACTCAGGGGTACCTCAGAAGAAAGGCCTGATGATCTGCTTCCAGAAAATCAGCCAGAGTTCACCTCTGACACACCTGAAGTCACTGTGCATTGGAATTGACTCACAGGCAACTGGTTTTTGTTTCTCAAAAGGGAAATGGCTTGTTTTTTTTTACCTAAATTTATTTTGTTGGTGTTAAGAATATACAAAGCAAAATGTTGGCTAATTCAGCAGTTTCTACATGTGCCATTTAGTGACACTGAGGACTCGCTTCAGGTCACTCAGGAATTGTCACCGCCTTTTCTGAGCTGTCCCTCCGCTTTAACATAGCTGGCCCCTGAGGTTCCTGTCTAGTCTTCTGAGTTGCTGTTGTCAATTTGATCCCACTTAGACAGTTCTAAAAAGAACCTAATGCTCAAGGCCGACCTGTTTTTACTAGTGAAGATGGACTGTTCAGTTTTGAAGTGACTTCAGGAGATATTTTTGGTTTTAAGATTTAAAGATGATCTCAGAGCAATAGTTTCAGGGGTTTATCTACCCTCCATGGTTCCAGAAAGTCTAGAGTCCATGGCAACTTCAAATCCTGTTTTGAATTTCCCCCCTTTTGATCTGGCTTCTTCTATGGAATCTTTGATCCAAATGTTCAATAATGGTATGTGGACACCATCCACCTCTTCTGGTCTCATCGCAAAGGAGGCAGTTATACATGGAGACGATTGCACACACTTCTCTGTCTGCTTTCTATTCCTGACTCTTCTTCCTCTGTCGCTCCAGGTGAATAAAGATCAGTTGTCATGCCTTGCATGTCTGCTTGCAAGCTTTTAAGACCCTAGATACTACACAACTAAGCAGGAGGTAGAACAGAAACACTGAGTATGTTCTCAGGCCAAGCAACTGTAATGTCCCATGAAACCATGACCCCAGACTTCCAAACCAAGGAACCAAATCCCATGAGGTGTTTGCCTGTACTTAAACAAACTCAGCAATTACTCTTTTGTGGTTGCTGTTGTTGTTGCAAATGTGTCACACAGCTGTTTTTGTGTAAGCCGTCAGTGAAGCCGTGTCCTTCCCCAGGAGGTGACTGCTCCCTTTGTTGTAGTTTGTCTTTTAACTCAGTGCAGTCTTAACGGACACATGGTTGGCCATGAGCCTGGCCATGGCTACTTTGTTACCAGGTGGCCGGTTGAGGTCTTGTCACTCACATTGTCACTGTGTTACTCATCCACCTTGTAGCTGAGCAGAGACTCAGCGTTGTGGTGGTGTAATCTGCGGTGGGTCCTCAGAGGCCCCTCACTGTCGCAGCCTTTCACTTGCTCTTGGGCCCATAGACATCTCCCATGTGACTCCACCCTACTCCCTCCCTTCTGGGGAACGATGTAGCTCTTGCCTTCAGAAGGCAGTCAGATTGGCTGCTGTCTTCCGTGCTTTTAAAACTGATGAATAAGAAAGAAACAAAAAGGAGGCAAGTGGCATTTCGTGTTTATAGTGTCTCCAGGATAGAAATGTTTTTGTGTATAATTGAGGTATTTCCTGCCCTGACAATAAAGGAGGGAAGACACTCATGAAATGGAATCTGGATGATGCTTTACATCCTACACAGACGGATGCCAGCACACTGGGGGCGTAAGCAGGGCTCACCCGTGCCTCAGACACAGAACGCGGGAATGCTAAGTCCCACCTGGTGAGGCTTTTCACTCTGTGCCGAGTGACTGTGCACCAGCCTGGGGAGAGGTGGAGCCGTGTCAGAGAGAGAATAAAAGAGAAGAGTTGAAAGCCACAGGAAGATTGCCCGAGGGTAGGGAGTTTGGTACAGATTTGGTCTAGGCCTTGTCTCTGGAAGTCTTTTCTAGAAACTTCCAGGAGGCTCTGCTGAGTCGGAGCCCTGCCCACCAGGAGACACGTCCTGACAGACAGGTGGATTCTCTTCCACCCCCCTGTGGCTGGTTCTTCCCCCTCAGGCCTGACCTGAATTTGGTTTGCCCTTGCTGACGGTTGGGTTTGGTATGGTTTTTATCCCTGCAGCCAGCCTCATCCTTGCCTTTCTGGACCCTGGTTTCCTGCTCTGTGAAAGGAGGGGTGGTTCCCATAGCTAGCTGTGTGTCAGTCACCTCTCACCTCACCTCAGATGTTGCTCAGGAGGCCTTGGGTAGAGTCCAGGATTTTGAATTTTTTAAAAGCTCCCAGGTGACTTGGATATATGGGGTCTGACAAATCTGTCGACTTAATTGTTCTAAGGCTACACGCCTCCTTGCTGAGTATCACTGCAGTCACCTTCAAAGTACTCCTCTTGGGAAGCTACGTACCAATGACAGAACCTAGGCCACCCTTCAAAGCAATTTAGGAACTGTTTTTGGAATGGCCATTGCATGTGGTGGCAAGTTCATAAACTTCATTGTATATTTCTCTGTGAGGGAGTTTCTAGCCAGTAAACAAATCACTGTATTGGAACACCCTCCCTACTCACCTCATCTGGCCCCCCGTGACATTTTTCTTTATGCAAAGATAAAGGAAATACTGAAAAGAGGACATTTTGATGATATTCAGGACATCAAGGGTAATACGATGACAGCTCTGATAGCCATTCCAGAAGGAGTTCCAAAATTGCTTTGAAGGGTGGACTGGGCACTGGCATGGATGCATAACTTCCCAAGGGTAGTACTTCGACAATGTCCATAGTGATATTAGCAATGAGGTATGGAGCAATTTTTCTAGGATGAGTTGGCGAACTTAACTGGTAGTCCTTGTATGGGAAGCGTTAGGAGGCTTCAATAAGCACTGGGCTGGGGGACCTCTCTGACACTCTGTGACGTCTTGAGCCTTGTACCATCACTTTTCCTCTCTGGGACCTCATATTAATGAGAGTTAATTACCTAGCTATTTCCTTGTACCCAGTTGGATCTCACACCTGTACCTTTAGCACATCCTTACTTCCTTTACTTGCACTTTGAATCACATACCAATCCACAGTTCCCCTTTCATGCCTCCTCCAGAAAGTTTTCCGTGATATACTTCTCACTTGCTGGTTTCCTTTACATTCAGGGCTCTTACATCATCAAGGTGACATACATGTAAAACCAGGTGTTGTGGAGGTGACCTTGACTCATAACACCCCAGGTGTGTCAGAATAGAACTGTGCTCCATGAGGTCTCCAATGGCTGACTTTTGGGGAGCAGCTAAGCGTGTTAACCATTTTCCCGACCTAGAGACTCCCTCACTCTTTGTACATATGTGTATGTGTGGAATCTCGCCACCTAGAGCAAGACTTGCTCTTTTGCTTAGGGGTATGTTCTCATGGCAGTTTTGTCCAGGAATTCTCTTTGCCCAGTAAGAAAGTAAACTTGGTATCCTCACTCAGAAAGGAGCCGGCTCTGTGAACGTGTTTGACCTCTGACCTCTGTCTTCCAGCAGGAAAAAGAGAATTGGTTTAGCATTCTCCTTTGCAGGGATTTTCACATACAACCCTACAGGTGTGAAGACCTGGGGAGTCCATGTGTCCCCCCCACTCCACCTTTTGCTGGTAGAAGTGGGAGTGATCATGACAATAGACACCCCATCTGGTACCCGTGTGTGACACCTGGTGGAGCACCCTCTGCCTGGCGACCCTTGTGTGTGTACGAGGAGCAACGGGATGTCAACTTCCTCAGCCTTCTGCACCCTTCGTGCCTTGCTTTTCTCTTCTGTAAGATAAGGGGCTGCGCAGTGACAGCCAACACCCCTTTCTGGCTCTTCCACTGAAGAGAAACCTGATTCCCCTGTAAACTACTCCCAGCTCTGAACCGTTGGAGGAGCGTTTCTCCCAGAGGCAATTGGACAAGGTGCTCCTTAGACAGGCCCTTTCTTTGCAAAGGATGCTGGTGTCAGCTCTGTCTGGAGAAGCCTTGTGAGCTGGTGATTCAGATGCTACCAAACTCTGAGCCGTTTTGTGTCTCTTGGGAGCCTGCGATTATCTGAATAATTTATTTACTCCGCAGCACGCCCGCAGCCTTTCTTCAACTCTCCTTTGCTCATTAGTGTCTGTGCCCGGAGTGGACAGGGGCCAGAGGAGCAAGGGAAAGGAAAGTCCCTCTGCTGGCTGCCCACTCGTGTCAGGTGGCTGGGGACAAAAGATTGGGTGATGATTGGTGGGTCACCACCAGCATCTGTCAAGTTTCCGGTTGTGTCTGTCACCCCCTCAGGAAGGCTGAGTGGCCATGAAGGGACAGGGGCTGTTAGGGGCTGAAAAGTAGCTCCTTGATATTTTCTGAAGCATCAGACCCGGAGGTGAGGGAAGAAGCGGCGACAGTGAGAATGAGGGGAGGTACCGTGTTTGACCTTCAGCCGGAACGTGTACCGGCTTAGTTCACTTGTTGGGAGCTGTATTTGGTTCCTTGATCAGGGATCAGAGTGTAACTGGGCTGTAAACACGCGGTGATTACAGCTTTATAGGCTCACGTGGGGGCGTGGCCACGAGGGGCGGTGCCTGGGATAAGCCCCACCCATGACCTGGCTCCACCCTCTCAGCTGCCTTGGCAGGGCGCCACCTGCCCTTTGGCCGCCTCCAGGGCACATCCTGGAGCATCATCGCGAGGAAGGCAAGGGAGGGGAAGAGCACCCTCCCTTCTGAGGGAAGATGCATCCTTACTCGGGGGTCATTCCTTAGGAACACTGTCAAGCGCTCTCACCTGCCGGCTTCCCCAGATGGCCTTTCTGGATTCCTTGCTGTAAGTCATTGGCACTGTCCACGACGGTATGGTTCATTGTCAGAATTCTCACTGTCTGTGTGGGAGACATGGTTCAGTTCACAGCGAGTATATCACATGCACAGCGGTAGCGTCTGTCGCTGGAGGCTTCTATGTTACTAGGATGCTTAACAGGCTTGCCCGGAGCTTCTGGGCCAGGAGGGACCAGGAGGAAAGTCCTGGTGATCTATTGCTGAAAGACAGCCAGTGTCAGCCTGGGGGTCACAGCCATCTGATCTTCAGCCGAGCGTGAAGATAGGGCAGGCCTGGCAGTGTTCTGTTGTGAGTGGGGTCTCCGTGAGTTGGCCCCCACTGGATGGGAGCTAACAACAACTCTGGCTCTCAGGCACCCAGGCAGCAAGCCCTGGAGGCATTTCCAGAGAGCTCTTTGCCTCTGTCCCCTCAATCCAGTTGGTCAGTTACCAAGGTCTTCTCTGGCCCCTGCTTTCTGTTCCAGCCATGGGGACCACCAGCCCCGTGGCTAACCAGTATGATGACGGCTGAATGGAAGACATTGCCAGGAGCACACATTCCGCCAAGGACACCTCTGCTCAGGCTGCTCCCGCTGGCTTCCAGGGTCTGTTCTGAGCGCCGGTGCCTTTCTCAAGGGAAAGATGCCAACTCGCAGAGGCTGTAGCCTCTCCCTGCAACATGTGCTTTTCTCCTCTAGCAGGTACTTCCTCTTGTTCTACTGCCTTATCGTCACTGTCACAGGGTAGGGATATTGGCCTGTCCTCACATCCAAGAATGCCCTGAAGCTGCCAGCCCCTCATCTCACTATCAATAAAAAACCAAACCCACCAAACCCACTGCCATCAAGTTGCTTCTAACTCATAGTGACCCTGTAAGACAGAGTATAACTGCCCCATGGAGTTTCCAAGGAGCCCTGGGCAGATTCGAATTGGTTGGCAGCCGTGGCACTTCATCACTACACCACCAGGGTTTCTTACTGTCAGCTGTTGTTAGGTGCTGTCGAGTGGGTTCCGATTCATAGTGACCCTGTGCGCAACAGAATGAAACACTGCCCGGCCTTGGGCCGCGTCCGCAGTTGTTTTTATGCAGCCATTGTGTCGGTTCATCTCATCGAGGGTCCTCCTCTTTTTCACTGACCCTCCACTCCACCAATCATGATGTCCTTCTCCAGGGATTGGTCTTTCCTGACCACGTGTCTCAAGTATGTAAGACGCAGTCTTGCTGTCTTTGCTTCCAAGGAGTGCTCTGGTTGGACTTCTTGAGAACAGATCTGTTGGTTCTCTTGGCGGTCCGTGGTACATTCTAGAGTCTTCTCCAACACCACGGTTCAAAGGCATCAGTTCTTCTGTCTTCTTTGTTCATGGTCTAGTTTTTGCACGCAAATGATGGCTTGGGTCAGGTCCATTTTAGTCTTCAAGGTGACATCCTTACTTCTGAATACTTAAAAATGTCCTTGGCAGCAGATTTTCCCAGTGCAGTCCATCTTTTGACTTCTCGACTGCTGTTTCCATGGGCGTTGATTGTGGACCCAAGTAAAATGAAATCTACCATCAGTAGTTTTTTTTGTTTTTAACCATCAGTAGGTAATGGCAAAAATGAGATGTTAATAGCAGCATGATATGTGGGTGGAGAGACACAGAGGTTTCTAGTGGTGAGGACATTAGGGCAAGGATCCTCTGTCAGCAAAGTTAACATCAGAATCATCTGAGGACTGTCAGCCATCTGTCCAGTCCTCTTGGCAGTGTCTCCTCTCCCTGCTGTCCCCTCTCTGATGACGGGTAATTGACTTGCCTTTGTAAAACATGTGCATACTGTAGGTTTATGGCCTGTTCAGCTGGTAGCTCCATGCAGGGTGTTCCTCACTGGTTTGCTAGACCAGCAGTTTCCAAACTTCGCTGAGCACATGAGTCAGTCACCAGGAAACTGTCGTAAAAATCAGACTCGGACTTGCTCTTGGAGATTCTGGTTTGGAAGGTCTAGCTACGTGTGCTCAGTTTGAAGACAGAGATTTGTTAAAGAATGATAATTTGCTCACACTGCTATTTTGTGCAAGATATGATGGATAGCTATCACTAGACGAGGCACTGTTTTAACTCGCTTTATTGTCACAGTGTCCTATCATAAAGTTACTATTCTCATCTGCAAGGAGCCTCTATGACACAATGGTTCATTGCCTGGCAGCTAACCCAAAAGGTCGGCAGTTCGAACCCATTGGCAGCTCAGCAGGAGAAAAGGCCTGGTGATCAGCTTGCATAAACGTTATAGCCTTGGAAACTGTGTAGGCGGTTCTGCTGTGGCCTACAGGGTCTCTATGAGAATCAACTTGACGCACAGAACACGAATGGTGGTATCCCCATTTTACAGATGGAAAATGGAGGCCATGGATGGCAAGTGGATGGACCAGGATTGGTCCAGGCATGCTTTCCTCAGAATAGGCTCCTTACTCCCATGCTTCTCTGCCTCTCTGCTGTCCTGTGCCTCCTGGGTAACTGTTTCAGACTCTCTGTGTTCAGTAGATAGAGGTTTTATTTATTTTTTAAGAGCGTGGTTGGTATTTCTGATTTCTCACAGTCCTGGAAATGCATGTACGTTAGAGCAGTTCTGATGAACGAAAACCTGAAGCCAGTTGGATTCTCTCGGGATAGAAAACCTGAACCTATGAGAGAAGAGATTGGGGGCCTAGGCAGGAACCTGGAGAAAGCTTGGAAGGACATGTTGGGATGTGATGAACCAATGCCACTCTGAGCAGTGAACTCCCAAGAGAGCTCCAAATGGAAGCTTGCTAATGCAGCTGAGTATACAAGTTAACATGTGTTCCTCCTTCAAAAAACCCCCATTGCCATCAAGTTGATTCTGAGTCATGGCAAGCCTATAGGACAGAGCAGAACTGCCCCATAGGGTTTCTAAGGAGTGGCTGGTGGATTTGAACTGCTGAACTTTGGGTTAGCAGCTGAGTTCTTAAACACTGAGCCATCTCCCGGTGTCCCTTCTCCAGAGCTCTCAAAAGGTCCCTGCTTCTGTTGGACAGCCAGCTGAGATCCATTAGCCTGGACCTGGCTGCAGGCCTTCTGTGGTCCTGGTGGATGGACCATGATCAGGGAAGGATAGGGTTTGGCTTTAGCCCTTGCGTTCCTGCCTCAAATACATCCACTCATTCTGCTGTTATCCACTATGCCAAGGAACCAGAAACTGTGAGTGTGGGGAGGAACACAGTGGTGTCTGACCCTCAGAGCCAGCAGACTCCTAGGGGGAAGCAGATGTGACTGCCCTCCAGCTCGGTGGTTACCGTATCCACAGATACTGTGTGGAGACTCATCTTACGCTAGAGGAGATTGGGAAGAAATACTGCGAGATGCTTCAATATAAACACCCCGGTCTTGGTGGCACCTGGGTGGTGCCACCAATTAATGAGCTTGGCTGCTAACCAAAAGGTTAGAGATTCAGATCCATTCAGAGGCACCTCAGAAGAAAGGCCTGACTGTGTACTTAGAAAAATGTCAGCCACGGACATATCTGTGGAGCACAGTTCTACCCCGACACACCCAAGGTCACCATGAGTTGAAATGGACTGAATGGTCACTGGTCCTGGTATTGGTTGGTTTGGTTGTCGTTTGGGCTCTGAAGGTCAGCCAGCTTGACTAGGGTGACTGAGACAGGACCATCAGTGAGTCATGGAGGCAAAGTCTGGGTGAGCTGGTTTGCTGACTGAGGGGAGGACCTGCTATATGAAGGCCAGGCAGCCCCCAGCTGTGGCATTGTCATTCAGGGCACCTGGAAAGAGACGGCAGACCAGGGAAGGCAACCTCTGATGTCTCTAAAGCTGGGCGAGGGTGTTGGCAGCAAGCCTGCTGAATCCAGTGGGGTGTCTGAATTACGTAGAGAGTGTGTGGCCCTAAGGACTCCCTAGGCTGAACACTACTTGGAGGCAGGGGCCAAGTCTGTCTTGTAGCCATGGCCCCCGCACCTGGCCCAGTGCCTGCACGTGGCAGGCAGTCCACGTGTGTTGGGTAACTGTAGAAGACACCACTGGATAATTTTACATCTAGGGTGGTAACTATGGAGATAGACTACAGGCTATCAGAGAGTGGAGTTGGATTCGATGATGTCTGGGGGTGCTTTTGGCTCTCACAGTCAGCCTGGTGTAGAGCAGGAAGTAGTTCTGAAATGAAACAAATTGTAAAATCCGGGGGAGTCCTGGCGGCACAGTGCTTCAGAGCAAGATCAACAGTTTAAATCCGCCAGCTTCTCCTTGAAAACCCTGTGGAGCAGTTCTGCTCTGTCCTGTGATAGGGTTGCTGTGAGTTGGAGTTGACTCAGTGGCAGTGGGCTTTAGGGAGGAAAAGTGATCCAGTGATCCTTAGCCATTAAGCTTTGTTCTCTTGCATTCTAAGCTAAGGTGTCCCTAGCTTGCAAGTCGGCTGTCCCTTGTCCCACAGACAGCTGACTCTTTCTGGGTGTTCAATTTGAAACCCAGTTTTTTCTCTATCAGCACGTAATGCTCAGCCTCTGCCACTAGAGGGCGCAGATTTTGCGCAGCGACTGGGATGCTGCTAGTTCAAAGGTCGTTGGAGAAACCCTGAGAAACCAAAAGACTCAGAGAGAAACCTGGAGAAACTCAGACAAAAGACAGTCGAGACTTGCTCCAGGGTGAGATGCATGTATGAGGTGATTGAAAACACCATGGCCTGGGACAGGCAGACTTTAGTCCTCAAAATGACATCGTTGCTTTTCAACACCCTCAGTGGCAGCAGATTTGCCCAATGCAATACATCTCTTGATTTCATAACTCCTGCTTCCATGGATGTTGATAATGGATCCAAGTAAAATGAAATCCTTGACAATGTCAGTCTTTTCTCCATTATCATGATGTTGCTTTTTGGTTCAGTTGTGAGGATTTTTGTTTTCTTTATGCCGAGGTGTGATTCATATTGAAGATGGTGATCTTTGATCTTCATCAACAAGTGCTTCAAGTCCTCCTCACTGCCAGCAGCCAGCAAGTGGTGTCGTTTGCGTAGCACATGGTGTTAATGAGTTGTCCTCCAATCCTGATGCCTCCTTCTTCGTATAATCCAGCTTCTCAGATTATTTACTCAACATACAGATGGAGTCGATATGGTGAAAGAATAAAACCCTGACGCACCCCTTTCCTGAATTTCAACTGTACAGTATCCTGTTGTTCTGTTTGAGTGACTGCCCCTCGGTCTATGTACAGGTGCCTCATGAGCACAATGAATTGCTGTTTGGTGCAGTATTATTCATCATTGTGATCTATGCAGTTGAATGCCTTCGCATAGTGAATAAAACACAAGTGAAAGTGTTTCTGGTATTCTCTGTTTTCAGGCAAGCTCTATGTGACATCAGCAGTGATATCCCTTGTTGCACACCCTCTAATGAGTCCGGCTTGAATTTCTGGCGGTTCCCTGATGATGTGCTACTGCAGCCACTTTTGAATTATCTTCAACAGAATTTTTACTGATTTAAAGATATTGTTTGACAATGTCCTCATTCTGCTGGATCACCGTTCTTTGGAGTGGACATAAACATGGACCTCTTTCAGTCTGTTGCCCAGATAGCTGTATTCCAGGTGTCTTGGCGCAGATGAGTGAGCACCTCCACCTGTCTTTACTGAAACATCTCAGTAGGTATTTTGTCTATTTCTGGAGCTTTCTTTTCCAGCAGTGCCTTCGCTGCAGCTTGGACTTCTTCCTTCAGTACCGTTGGTTGTTGATCTTATGCTGTCTCTTGAAGTGCTTGAACATCAGCCAAAATTCTTTCTGATACAATGACTCTGTGTATTCCTTCCGTCTTATTTTGATGCTTCCTGTGTTGTTTAATATTTTCCCCCATAGACTCCTTCGATGTTGTAACTCGGGCTTAAATTTTTTCTTTGGTTCTTTCAGCTTGAGAAGTGCTAAACGTGTTTTTCCCTTTTCGTTTTCTGAGTCTTCACACCTTTCGTCGTAGTACTTTACTTTTTCTTCTCAAGCTACCCTTTCAAGTTTTCTCTTCAGCTCTTCATCATTTCTTCCCTTTGCTTTAGCTACTTGATGTTTGAGAGTAAGTTTTAGAATCTCTTCTGACATCCGTTTTGATCTTTTCTTTCACTTTAATGATCCTTTACTTTCTTCCCACGCTGACCTTGGTGCGATCCTGTGGTTTCTGGTCATTAACATTCGTTGTGTCAAGCCTATTCTTGAGATGATCCTACATTCTGGTGAGATATACCCAAGGTTGTACTTTGGCTGTCACGGATTTGTTTTAATTTTCTTTAGCTTCACCTTGAACTTGCCTGGGAGCAGTTGGTGGTCTGTTCCAGTCAGCCCTTGGTCTTGTTCTGACCGATGATTCTGAGCTTCTCCATCATCTCTTTCCGTAGGTGCAGTTGATCTGATTCCTGTGTGTACCATCTAGTGAGGTCCATGTGCATAGCTGTCATTTATGTTGTTAAAAAAAGTTATCTCTCCAATGAATAGATCATCAGTCTCGCAAAATTGTGTCATGCCATTTCTGTCATCAAAGCCATGTGTTCTAACTCCTGATCCATCTTGTTTCCAACTTTCTCATTCCAATCACCGGTAACTATCAGGGCATCTTGATGACATGTTTGATCTCTTTCAGTGCTGGGCTTATTCTATATCAGTTTTAAAGAAGCAGAAATATCAGGAAGGAGTTTTTATTTATTTGTTTTTAAAAATATTTTGTTGTGTTTTAAGTGAACAGTTGCAATCCAAGTCAATTTGCCATATAAAACCCTGCACACACACCTCTGTGCGACTCTAGTGGCTTTCCCCACCCTGTGAAAGCACACTTCTCCTTTCCACCCTGTGCTTCCCATATCTGTGCAACCAGCTCCTGTCCCCTCCTCTCCACCCTACCATCTTGCCTCTAGAGGGGAGCTGCTCCAACAGCCTCATGATTTTCTTTTTTATAAAACAAGGAGAAACTGTAGGTTTACTTCCCACTTCTCACTGTTTGATCCCTTTCTCTTTCTCTTCCCTTACTGCCTCTTTCTCTGTCCTGACTCCTTTTTGTGTCTTTTCTCCCTCTGCTGTCCTCTTCTCTGTGTGACTTTCAGGGATCTTGCCTGGTTTGGTGTCTGCTCATTTCCTGGTGCTTCTGGAGGTACTCGGGCCCCAGGAGGTGGCTGACCCAGCTCTAGAAGGGAAATGCGGAAAGGATTGACAGAGAGACTGGATCTGACCTTATTTGCCCTGTCCCTTTGTTTGCCACTGTCCTGGATTGTATGCCTGTTAGGAGTTGGCTGTGGAAGTTGCAAACCCAGCAGTGTCACACATCAGCCTTCTTTGGAGCTCAGTGTGTGCAGCGCGTCCATAAACACATGCGCAACATGGCCTCTGTGCTCCCAATGTGCCCGTTTCTAGAGTCCAGAGGTTAGTGAGGCCTGAAACTTGTCAAATTTAGGGTCTCGGTCTAGAGGGCTCTGTTACGGTGGCACGGTTTCCAAAGAGTGCCTGGTGAATTTGAACTGCTGACCATTTGGTTAGTAGCAGTAGCACTAACCACTATGCAGCCAGGGTTTCCCTATACTTAAGGGAACCCAAAAATCTTTGAAGAAGCATAGCCTAGATCCAGTGGTTTCTAATACTCCCTGCTGTCCCCCAGAATGGAGGCGTTTCTGTTGTAGCCTGCTCTCTTCACCAGCCATCTGTCCCTGAAGGAGTTAATAAGCACTGAAATGGCCAAAGGCCAGGAAGCAGTGGGGAGATGCCAGGACAAGTGTGGCCCATGTTTAATTCATAACAAGATCGTCTCTTGCCCTTGGCAATGTGCAGGCTATTTGCAGCCCTGTGCTGGGTAGCCTTTTAGGAAAACCAGTTGTATTTAATTCAGTTTATTATTTATTGAGCACCCGTTTGTCAGTCGCTGTGTTTGGGTTTGCAAGAGGAAGATAAAGGTCCAGTCTGCAGGGTCTTCTCATCTAAGATAATAATTGTAATATAAGGCAGCCAGGATCTGTCATGGTTACTCAAATCAAAGCCCCAGTCGGCTGGGGGCTTTGTAGGGAGATGGTGTTTATATGGACCTGAGCATTTTGACAGATGTGAGTGAGGAGAGAGATGGAGAGCTAGTCTAAACAGTCAGGGTGTGTTTGGGAGAACTCTTAGGTACTTTGGTGTGGCTTGTCTGTGGAGTATGAACTTGGAGGCTGGGTGGTGAGATGGAGCAAGAGGGCTAGCCCAGCTGCCTACCTGGGCCAGTGGGTAGGGGCTGGGCAGAAGCTGGCTCAGTGGCTGCTGGCAGAGACTGGGTTCTTTGTGGCCAAGGGTGCAGCAGGAAGCTCTTAACCAACACTAGTTGCCACAGAGTTGGTGCTGACGCATGGTGGCACTGTGTGTGTCAAGTAGACCTGTACTTCACTGGGCTGTAATCTTTACAAAAACAGTTCACCAGGCCTTACTTTTGTGAAGGCACTGGGGGGACTCAAACCTTCAACCTTTCCATTAGCATCTGAGTGCATTAACTGTTTGTCCCACCAAAGGACGTTCTTATCCAAGACCAAAAAGTTATGTATGACAAGAACCAAAGCTGGGTCAGAACCTGCAGGAGAAGGCAAAGTTCAAAAACGTAGAAGAACAAGTGTCAGCACTAGTTCTGGAGGGGACACATGGGGGCTGATATGCCCTACTGGCTTGGGGGTAGGCAGGACAGAGAGGAAGCAGGGTGGCGGGGAGATGAACGAAGTGACCTGAGATACAGCATCAGCTACTGTGTGTTCCCAGGTAACAGGAATGGGCCACCAGGTGCAGGGTCTAGCTGAGTCAGGTTAACTTAGTGGGTCAGTGGCAGGTAGACAAGAAAGAAGTAAATAGGTGAAGTTTGAACCTCCTACCTAAGACCAAAGAGGCTCAATTCTTCAGTCTGCCTTATTCACTGTCCAGCTTTCACATGCATGTGGAGCATACCATTGCTTGGATCAGGCTCACCCTAGTCTTTAAAGTGACATCTTTGCTTCAGGACACTTTAAATAGCAGATTTGCCCAGTACATACCACTTGGTAACTAATAGGTGCCTAACTTATTTTATTGAGTGAATCATAAATTCCGTATTTTAACTCTTAAGTTGCAAGATAAGAATCTCTGCAGTGCTTTTTGAAATCCACTTGGCTTCATTTGGACAGCAAGAAACACTGAATAGCCTAAGCAGAGAAATCTGTAGTGGTTCCACTTCTGTGGATGGCTGTATGACCAGTTCTCCAGCCATATCTGCTAAATGCTATCAGCCTGCACGGTATTTATACCTGTCAGAGACTGCATTTATTGCTTTGACTCAAGCCTGAACTTCACTGCTTTTTATTCACTCTCAATGCAGATAGAAACTCCAGTGGCGTAGTGATTAAGTGCTACATCTGCTAACCGAAAGATCGGCAGTTCAGATATGCCAGGCGCTCCCTGGGAGCTCTACGGGGCAGTTCTACTCTGACCTGTACAGTTGCTGTGAGTTAGAATTGACTCAAAGGCAGTCACCATTGCAAATGCAAATCCAGGAGAAATTCCACTTATAGAGAGCCAGGTGGAATACTGTAGCCTATGGATGTTCCTGATGGAATCTTGTTGTTAGCTGATACTGAATGATGGTACTCTGCGTGTCACCGAATAGAAGTGCACCATAGGGTTTTCTAGGCTGTCAGAATCGACCCGATGGCAGTGGTCTGGTAATCTTTACAGCAGCAGTTTGCCAGGACTTTCTTCCATAGAGCACTGGGTGGGCTCAAACCACCCATCTTTAGGTTAACAGCTGATCACAAACCATTTGTGCTATCCAGGCTCCTTAAGGGAATGTTAGAAGTCTTTGAATTAGCAGAAGTACTGAGTAAGCGAAGCATAGTTTTGCTGTCAAGACACTCAAATGAGCTAGCAGGTAATAAGCACAATTACAAAAATAGTCTTCTTTGGGCACAAAGTGTCACCAGGGGCAACAGCTGACTCTCTGCTTTGCATACAGCTAAATGTCTTAAAGGTGATGAGCTCCCCAACCACTGTGGCTGTCGGAGGCTGGGAAGCTGCTTCAGGTCACTGGGCGAACTCTTGTGGGCGGAGGAGCAAGTCTCCCTCATGAGAGCCCCTTCAGGAGCTGTGGACCAGGGCACTGCCTGCCTAGGCAGCACTTCCTAACAGGACAGAAGTTTCCTTGGACCCTAACTGAGCAGGGAAACAGATTGGCGATAAGAGGTCTGACCATTAAATTTGCAAACTCATCCTAGAAAAAGTGCTCCATGCCTCATTGCTGAATATCGCTGCAGTCCTCTTTGAAGTCCTCCCCTTGGGAAGCTAGGCACCCACACCTGTGTCTAGTCCGCTGTTCAAAGCAATTTTGGAACTCTTTTTCTGGAATAGCCATCAGAGCTCTTGTCATGTCACCCTTGATGTCCTCAGTAGCATCAAAATGTCGTCCTTTCAATATTTCCTTTATCTTCAGGTAAAGAAGAAAGTCATTGGGGGCTGGACCGGGTGAACAGGGTGGGTGTTCCAATACAGACATTTGTTTACAGGCAAGTAACTTCCTCACAGACAACTATGCAATTAAGTTTGCGAACTTGCCACCGTGCCACTGTGTGCAATGGCCATTCCAGCAAGAATTCAGAATTGATTGGAAGGGTGGAGTAGGCGTTGGCATCAGTGCATAGCTTCCCAAGGGGAGGACTTTTGAAGGTGACCATAGTGATATTCAGCAATGAGGTGTATAGAGCTTAGAACAATGAAGTTCACGGACTTAATTGTCAACTTTGTATATTTCTAAGAAGTTGCTGAAATTTCATCCATTTTATTTTCTGTACTTGGCCCACATGTAGACATATGTAAAATAATATGCAAATAAGCCTCCAAGCCAAGTGGCCTGGCCCTGTTCCCTTATGTGGGATAACAGACTCTGGCCCTGCTACCCTTGTGTTTGGGTCTGTTTTTGGCTCTGGGGCTCCTGCGGTCACGTGGTTGGCAAAGCATGGTGGGAGAGTGGGGGCAAGGCAGGGCAGGAGGGACTGCCAATTGAAACAGCCACAATACCAAAAAGTTCTTTCAGCACATTGGCACACTGTGCATAAACAACTTTCTACTCACGACAGGCTTTAGAAATCTTATAAACTCTTTCCTTAGAAGTAAGAAGTTTGGAAAAGTCTTGTCAGAACACAGCTCCTGAGTAGTTGGGCAGTCTCCTGGGCTGTCCAGTTGGGCTGTCGTTATTGCTGCTGCAATTTCAGGAGGCCGTGGTGTCCCACCAGCCCAGCCTAGGGGCTGGGTCCCTGAGGGCCAGGCACAGAGGAGGGCGTGGAGCCCACGTGTTCGGTAGAGAGAGCTGGCCTTGATGGGGTGTCTGACTCAGGTCCTCAGTTTTTTGCGTCACTTATTTCGATGAGGAGACCTCATTTTCCAGTAGATAGTGGGTGGAGTGGAAGCGAGAGACAGATTGAGAGAGAATATGAATGAGGATGAGTCATGTGCATAGTCAGAGCTAATTCATGTTGACTTTGAGCTCAGTGCAGTGGGAAGCTGCCTCTAGGGTGTGCTTTGTTTGGTCGGAATTAATGAGCTCGGGGAGTCCTTGGGTGGTGCAAAGCGTTAACACACTAGGCTGTTAGCGAAAAGGTTAGAGGTTTGAGCCCACCCAGAGGCACCTTGGAAGAAAGATCTGGTGACCTACTTTGGAAAATTAGCCATTGAAAACTCAATGAAGCACAGTTCTACTGTGACACACATGGAGTCGCTGTGAGTCCGAATCGGTTGCATAACAACTGGCAGTGAGCATGGCCTGATTGCAGAGTTAGAGAAGCAGAGGACTAAGGGAAAAAATTAATGAATTTGCTTTGGGGGATATTTCCCTGATTATATGAGTGTCACACTTGCTGTGGAATTGCAGATATTACAGGAATGGTGTGAGGAAACTACCTAGTGATAGCTCCTGGTAGTGTCTGGGTGGCTATACTTTCCTGTATCTTTTTGTAGATACACATATGCATAATTTTACATAAATGGAATTGCAGCATACGTTCTCTCTTTCTTTTTGTGTTTTTGCTACCATTTTTGAAAAGTTGTAGTTTCATAGTTGCTGTTGTTTCATTATTTCCTCCCCCGTGGGTCTTTGCCTTCCCCACCCTCGCTTTCAACAAGCTCACCGCTGTTAACAGCTGGGGTGCGTGCTTTCGTAGATTTCTTCCTGTTCATGTCGTTAAGTAGAAGCGCTTGCATTTTTAAGGGTGTCTCTTGGCTTGGGTTTTTCATTTCTCTGTGTCTTACTTTCCTCACTGAAAAACATAGCTTGGGGTGGCTGGCATAGATCTGACTGGAGCCTGATGCATCCCAGGTGATTTAGTCATTCTCCTCGTGTCGGATGGTTGCGGTGTCTTCAATTTTTTGCCGTCTCAGACAGTGCTTGGACATATATGCTTACCTAGTGGTGCCTTTGGAAACGCTGCTGGTGCGGTGGTTAAGTGCTGCAGCTGCTAACCAAAGGGTCGGCGGTTCAAATCCACCAGGTGCCCCTTCAGAACTCTACTCTGTCCTGTCGGGTTGCCACGAGTCAGAATTGACTCCACAGCAGTGGGTTTGATGTTGGGGGGTTTTATTTTAATGGTACCCAGGGCAGGGATTGCCAGGTGAAGTCTCGTTAATGATAAAACTTTCGTGTCATTAACGATAGGTTTTGTCAAATTGCTTTCCCGAGGCTGTTGTTAGGTGCCGTGGGATCAGTTCTGATTCTTAGTGACTCTGTGTAGCAGACTAGAATTGCCCCATAGGGTTTTCTAGGCCATCATATTTACAGAGGCAGATTGCCAGGCCTTTCTCTCGGGGAGCTGCTGGTGCTTTGACCTATAGATCTGCAGCAGAGCACTTAACTGTTGTGCCACCAAGGCTGCTTTCCAAAGGCTACGCTAGGTCATATGTCCACCAACAATGGGTCAACGGATTGCTTTTTCTCTGCTTCCTCAGCAGCAATCCACTTATGACACTTAGCAGTAGTTTTCTTAATCTGATGAGGGTAACAGTCCCTCGTGGTTGCCACCTTTGTTTGCCTTCCCTGGTCTGTCTGTGAGGTTCAGAAGTGCTTATAATGCTGTTGATCCATTGGGCATTCTTGCAAAGGAGTAGAATTGGTCTGAAAGTCTCAGCTCCAGCTTTTGGGTATCGGGCTGGGGGATAACAGATGCCTGGCCTTTGGCTTCACCTGGACCGCCCTGCCTGATGTGCTGCAGAAGCAGACAGTGACTATATCATAAGCAGGTTACCAAGGAAGGTTGGGGTAGTTCTGGATGGGGACTAAGACCTGATGTAGGAGAGAAAAATCTGTCTGCAGTCCCCCACGGCCTTCCGGGTGGTCTATACATAACAGCCACAAGCCTGGATGCGTTCAGCCCACAAGATCCAGCAGTCAGGACTTGTGTTGGGCTGGCAGAAATGCCAGTTCTAGGCAGTCAGCTGGACTGCAGCCTCGTGCTCGGTGTAGGGAGAAAGGGATGGCATACAGGGAGCCAACTCAAGACTCCCAGGAAGTTGGGTATCTTAGTTACCTAGTGCTGCTGAAGCAGAAATACCACAACTGCATGGCTTGGAAGAGGAGAAAAGTGTTTCTTTACCTTTCTGGAGGTTAAAAGTTCAAAGTCAAAGCTGTTGATTTTTTCCTTGCGGGTAGCCTCCTGTTTCCTGAGCTCCTGGTGGTCCACACATGGCGTCTGTCTTCTCCCACATTTGCCTGTGTCTAATCTGCTCTTTCTAGAAACTAGGAAGTGATTTGACTTAGAAGCCATTTAAGGCAGAGAGATGAGGATTCTGACACATTCTGGGGGAGACCTGATCATAGCCATCACACAGGGTGAAGAGAATCTTAGGTCCCCAGACAGGTCTGTGCCAGCCCCAGAAGCATCTCCTGTACCAGGCACCGTGACCGAGGGAGGAGCCTGGCTGTACATACCACACCAACCCAGGGGTAAGGGAGACAGGAACGGGGTTCCGTAGACCCCTAGGGCTGGCTGGACTCCCAGAAACGAAGCCCAGGGAAGCGAAACTAAACCCAGGCTGTGCCTGCTGGTGGGGCTCAGACTGTGACCGTGTGTCCTGGCCTTGCTGAGGACTGGCACTGGGCTTGTGAGTGTCTGCTGTCCCTGAGCTCAGCCACGTGGAGGATCAGAGCTCTAGCAGGAGCTGAGTGGGCAAAGGCGGGGGAGTGCAGGGCAGAAGCAGGCAGCCATCTGAAACGCCCCGAGTCCCTTCGTGGTGAAGGCCAGCCTGAGGAAAGGATAACGGAGTGCCAGGCCAGAGGAGTGGCCAGCCAAGCTTTCACAGCAAAAATGAATTATTGATGAGGTTCCACATTTCTTCTAAACTGCATTTTGGTCACTTAACATTTCAAATCAAGTGGAACACCACAGTAAAAACGGTGGTTTATTAGACAATTTCCTCCAGATGCCATCTTTTTCTTCTTTAAATTGTAGGTTTTTCTCAGGACAGTATTTTATGTGAGGAGCAGACGAGTTTTAGGTAATTCTGCTTCTTTCAAAATCAATCCCTTTCACACATTTACTCCGCTGTAAAGAAACCTGTGGAGGACAATCTGAGTTTTGTGGTTGCTCTGAGGCTCTCAGTCTGTTCTTGATGCTGGGAACCAAAAAACTGAAGCCAAACCCACTGCAGTCAAATCAATTCTGACTCATAGCAACCCTGCTGGACAGAGCAGAGCTGCCCCGTAGGGCTTCTAAGGGGCGCCTGGTGGATTTAAACTGCCGATCTCTTGGTTAGCAGATGTGGCACTCAATCCACTACATCACCAGGGTTAACACTGCGTGAATTCAGTGTGCCTCTCAGTTACTGCCACTCAGTGCCAGTGGCCACAGGTCACACTCAGAGTGGCTTTTGAATAACCCACATGCCTGCCTGTTTGCTACAGAGCATTTTTTTTTATAAATAGCTTTTAAAAAATAACTATTAAAATGTATGCTGATGATACTCTTTATTTTAGTTATAAACAAGGGGTGGCCTCAATAGACACTAATTTTAGCCACTGCCTGAAACCCAGTTATAAAACCAGAAACAGCAGGTGTCATTCAAAGTGTAACTGGTTTTATCCAGTGACCCTGTGCAGCAGGTCACTTCCTCTAGTCACTCAGGGACGTCCTTTGCAGAGAATTCATGCTGCAGAACTCAATGGGAAGCTGTGTTGCTCAAACCGGATACTCCGGGGAGCATGGCTGAGATGTTCTTTTTTAAAATACCTCTGTGGAGTGACTATTAACTGCTAACACTTGGTGCAAGATTTCTAGGCCCAAATAATTCCATTCCCTCTTGTGTAGAATGCTGAGGACCCAATAATCTATTTTTTATGATTAATTTATCTTGTGGTTGAGAATATACATGGAAAAACATACACCAATTCAGCAGTTTCTACAGGTACCACTTAGTGACACTGATGACAGTTCCGGTGCATTCAGTCTTCCCTTCCTTTTTTGAGTTGTTCCTCTTCCATTAACATGAGTTCTCTGCTCCCTAAGGTTGGCCTCCAATCCTTGGTGTTGTCATTTTAATCTCATACAGATAGTTCTTAAAACAGCGTCATGCTCAAGGCTGACTTTTTGTTACTAGTTAAACTAAACTCTTGTTGGTTTTCAGAAGACTTCTGGAGGTATTTTTGGTTTAAGGTTTTAAGACTGTCTCAGGGCAATAGTTCAAGAATTCATCCAGCCTTCATGGATCCAGGAAGTCTGAAGTCCATGAGAATTTGAAATTCTGCTCTGTGTTACCCTCCTGGTTAGCATTCTTCCATAGAATCTTGGGGCAAAATATTAGGTAATAATATTCAAGCACCATCTGGTTCTTCTGATCTTGTGGTGATGGAGGTAGTTGTCCATGGACTTGCCTTCTTCCACTGTTGCTCCACGTAAGTAGAGACCAATTTCTGCACCTTGGAGGACTGCTTGGAAACCTTGGTGACGTAGTGGGTTAAATGCTGCATCTGCTAACCTGAAGGTTGGCGGTTCAAATCCTCCAGGCACTCCTTGGAAACTTTATGGGACAGTTCTACTCTGACCTCTAGAGTCACTATAAGTTGGGCCTGACTTGATGGTTGTGAGTCTTTTTTGTTTTGTTTTGGAGGGCTGCTTTCAGGCCTTTAAGACTTAAGGCACTCAACAAGGAAGTAGGAGGTAGAACAAAAGCACTAAATATGTTATTAGGCCAATTAATTGGGATGTTCCATGAAACCATGACTCTAAACCTTCAGACTAAGAAACCAAATCCCATAAGGTTATTGGCTGCACATAAGTAGCTGGAGCAGCTTCTATCTTTTTTTGTTATTTGCCATTGTAAACATACTAATTACACAGCTTTTGCCAACTCAGCATTTTACTATTGTACAACTTACTGATAGCAATTACAGTAATAGGCTGTGCAACCCTACCCTTAATCAATCAATGCCATATTTCTATCGCCATTAATGTCCCCTTACCCGTCCCTCTCACCCCTGGGAACCACTAATATACTTTATTCTCTATATATTTGTCTTTTGTCTTTTTGTATAAGTGAGGTCATACAATATTTGTCAATAAAATTCACTTATTTTACTCAGCATTATGTCTTCCAGCTTCATCCACACTGTAGAATGTATGAGATCTGGCAGTTAAGTTTGCAAACTCATCCTAGAAAAAGTGCTACATACCTCATTGCTGAATATTACCATGGTTGCCTTCGAAGTCTTCCCCTGGGAAGCTATGCACGGATACCAGCATCTAGTCCACCTTTCGAAGCAACTTTGGAACTCTTTTTCTGGAGTGGCCGTCAGAGCTATGGTTGGATTACCTTTGATGTCCTGAGTGTCATCAAAATGTCTTCCTTTCAGTATTTCCTTTATTTTTGGGAAAAGAAAAAAGTCCGTGGGGGCCAGATCGGGTGAGTAGGGAGGGTGTTCCAATACAGTTATTTGCTTACTGACTAAAAACTCCCTCACAGACAGTGCTGTGTCAGCTGGTACATTGTTGTGATACAAGAGCCATGAGTTGTTGGCGAAAAGTTCAGGTTGTTTTCATCTAAATTTTCATGCAGCCTTTTCAGCACTTCCAAATAGTAAACTTGGTTAACTGTCCAGTTGGTACAAATTCATGATGAACAATCTCTCTGATACTGAAAAAGGTTAGCAACATCAGTTTTAGTCTTGATTTGGACTGACAGACAGATGGAACGGTTTTGGTTGTGGAGAATTGACTGCCTTCCATTGTGCACTCTGGCACTTTCTTTCAGGGTTGCACTGGTACACCGTGTTTCATTACTGGTAATAACACATCTCAGAGCATTGTCTTGCCTCTCCAAAAGGTCTCGGAAAACTTCAGCTCTCTTTTGCTTTTATTCATTGGTGACCTCCTTCAGGACCCTTTTTGCACACACCACTCTCATGCCAAGATTTTCAGTTAAGATTTTCCTATTTCTCTATTGATGTTTACTCAGTCTGCTATGCTTCTCACAGCCAACTAATGATTTTACTGCACAGTTTGACATATTTTTGCCTTGTTTTGTCAGTTCTGCTCATTACTGGTCTCTCTGACCTCTCTCCATCAGTGACACTTCCTCTTCCCTCAGAAAAACGTTTACTCCCTTTGTACACTGCTGTTTCCTTCATGGCATTATCCTCATAAACTTGGACAAAATATGTGCTTGATTTTACTTCCGCTCTTGTCAAATTTAACAAGAAATTTAATGTTTGTTTCTCTGATTCAAGCTCTGACACTCACAACAGCACACAAAAACACACAACAACAATAATGAACACCACTCAGCAAGATTCCACCACATGTCGACTGAACACAGCTGTGAGACACTGATACACCAAGGTTATGAAACCTTACTGAGTTGTTTGTACAGTGCAGCAAATGTAAGCACACAGTGGCAAGTTCACCAACTTGACCGCCAGCCCTGGTATCAAGACTTCATTTCTCTTTCTGGTTGAGTCATATTGCACTGTGTGTATGTACCACATTTTGTTACCCCATTCATCTGGTGAGGGGCATTTAGGTTGTTTCCACCTTTGGACTATTGTGAATAGTGCTACAATAAACATGGGTATACAAGTCTCTGTCTGAGTCTCTGCTTTTCAAGTTTTTTGAGTATACATCTAGCAGAGGAACTGTTGGGTCATATGATAATTATGTTTTTGATTTTCTGAGTAACTGTCACACTGTTTTCATTCTGCTGCCACCAGCAGTGAGTGAGAGCTCCCATTTCTCCACATCCACATCGATATTTGTTATTTTCTCTTTCTTTGTTTTCATCTTAACAATCCTAGTGGGTGTGAGATGGTGTCTCATAGTGGGTTGGATTGGAATTTCTCTGATGGCGAATGGTGCCTAGGATCTTTTCGTGTGTTTGGTGACCATTTGAATGTCCTCTTTGGTGAAATGTCTGCTCAAGTCCTTTGCCCATTTTATGATTGGGTTATTTGTGTTTTTTGTTATTAAAGTTGTTGAAGTTTTGTATATATTTTACTTATTAGATTCTTGTCGGATACAGGCATACCTCGGAGAATTGTAGGTTCAGTTCCAGACTGATGCAATGAGGTGATTAAGATAGTAAAGCGAGTCGCATGGATTTCTTTGGTTTCGCAGTGCACATAAAGGTTGTGTTTACAGTACATTACAGTCTATTGAGTGTGTAGTAACATTGTCTAGAAAAAGTCTATACCTTAATTTAAAAAAAGGAGTTATGTGCCAACAAACAAACAAACTAAACTAACCATAATATGAGCTTGATTCAGCAAGCTGTAATCTTTTTTCATGGCAGGGGGTCTTCCCTTTGTGTCAGTGGCTGCTGAGTGATCAGGGCTGTGGTTGCTGAAGGTTGGGGTGGCTGTAGTGATTTCTTAAAATAAAGCAACAATGAAGTTCGCTGCGTTGATTGAAAACCCCGCCGCTGCTTTATCAACTAAGTTTATGTCGTGTTCTAAATCCTCTGTTGTCATTTCCATAGTGTTCATGGCATCGTCGCCAGGAGCCGATTCCATCTCAAGAAACAGCCTTGTTTGCTCATCCGTGTGATGAAGCAGCTCCTCGTCTGTTAAAGTTTCATGATGAGGCTTCAGCTATGCAGTCCGTCTTCAGACTCTGCTTCTAATTCTAGATCTGAGTAACTGTCATACTGTTTTCATTCCATTGCCACCAGCAGTGAGTGAGAGCTCCCGTTTCTCCACATCCACGCCGATATTTGTTATTTTCTCTTTCTTTGTTCGCACCACGTCTGGAGTCCTTTCCTGCCCTGAAGTCTTGAACCCCTCCCAGCCATCCCTGAGGGCTGCTATCAACTTCTTCCAAACTCCTGTTGATCTTGACACTTGGACTCCTCGCGTGAATCACGAACGTTACTGATGGCATCTAGTATGGTGAATCCTTTCCGGAAGTTTTCCAGTTTACCCTACCCAGATCCACTAGAGTGGTTTCTTTCCTTCAACCTCGTGAGCCAGCCTCTGCTAGCTCAGCCTCCTGCAGCAGCCTCACCCTGTCAGCCTTCATAGAACTGCAGAGTGTTAGGCCCGGGCTCCAGATTAGGCTTTGGCTTAAGGGAATTGTTGTGGCTGTTTGATCTTCTAAACAGACCGCTCAAACTTTCTCCCTGTCAGCTGTAGAAGTGTTTTCTTTTCTTATCTTTTGTGTGTTCATTGGAGAAGCACTTTTAATGTCCTTCAAGAACTTTGTATTCGCAACTTGCCTGACTATCTGGTGCAAAAGGTCTAGCTTTTGACTTGTCTCAGATTTTGACATGTTTTTTCCACTAAGCTTAATCACTTCTAGCTTTTGATTTAGACTGAGAGATGTTTGAGTCTTCCTTTCATTTGAACACTTAGAGGGCTATTAATTGGCCTAATTTTAGTACTGTTGTGTCTCAGGGAATAGGGAGGCCCAAGGAGAGGGAGAGATCGGGGAATGGCTGTTCAGGGGAGCAGTCAGTACATTCAAGTTTGCCATCTCACATGGGTGCAGTTCATGGTACCCCCAAACAATTGCAATAGTAACATGAGATGTCACAGATCGCCGTAACAAATGTGATAATAATGAAGAAGTTTGAGAAGTTGTGACACAGAGACACGAAGTCAGCTTGTACTGTTAGAAAAATGGCACAGAATTGCCCCAAACCTTCAATTTGTGAGAAATGCAGTATTTGCAAAATACAGTAAAGTGCGATAAAATGAGATGTGCCTGCTTATGGTTTCCAAAGATGTTCTCCTTGTCAGTAGCTTATCATTTCACTTAAAAAAAAAAATTTTTTTTTTTTGGTAAAGCCTTTTGATGAATAAAAGTTTTTAGTTTTTATGAGGTCCTATTAAGTAATTTTGTCTTTTGCTTTTTGTAACCAGTAGCCATCTATTCAAGTGCTGGAATAGAGCCAGGATATTTATTTAGTTTTCAGGAAATGCAACATAGTGTAACCTGCAGTCTCTCCTTGGCTCCCAAATCAGCCAGGTCCCAGTAAAACAGAGACAACAAATTCAGAGGAGTCATTGGGGGAGTGTAATGAAGGGGCTGGTGGTATAGTGGTCAAGCTCTACAGATGCTCACCGAAAGGTCAGCAGTTCAAATCCACCAGGTGTTCCTTGAAACTGCAGAGCGGTTCTGCTCCTTCCTATACGTAGGGTTACTGTGAGTCAGAATCGATTTGATGGCAGTGGGTTTGCTTCTGTGGTCTTAGAGACTGTTTACAAAGACAAGGGCTAAGAGAACCAGCAGGAATGGACAAGCTCCAGGGTCTAGCAACAGGGGAATTCCATTATCACCTTTGACCTGAAAGGGCAAGAAGAGAAAGCATGTCTCTGGAATGTCAGGAGAGCTATAGCGGGGGAAGAAGGGCTTCCTGGTGGGAGTGGTGGCCTCGTGTAAGGAGCAGAGCCACTGCCAAGCTACAGTTTGTGGGAAGGGACCTGGAGAATAAGTACCTTAACATCAGATAACCCGTACAAAGTCTTTTGCCTTGTTTGTATTTCAAGATACATTTTTACATGGACAAGAGAAGTTTTTTTGAAGATCAGTGTACCCATCAGATATTTTGAAAATGACTGGGAGTGCTCTTAGAAAAGCAGTTTCTGTTGTAGTCTTAGCCAAAACTGCCCATTTTTTTTTGTCGCTGAATTCGTTTAACATTCATGGTTTGTTTTCATGCAATGAGTTAAAGTTGCCAAAAACTAAACGTGGACTGTCTTTCTGGTTGGATTTCCGGAGAGATGTGTGTGTAATGCTAGAGTTCTTAATATTTTATTTTCATCAGTATTTGATATATATACATATATATATATTTTTTAACACAGGCACTGCATTTCCATCTGCTGGTTTAAATTCTTTCACATTTCACCTCTAGTTTTCAGTGTGGCAAATCACGTTTTACTTTCAATTAAGCGCTAGTAATTTGGAGTGTCTGGTAATAACTAGGAAATAAATCTGTGATGGAGTTTTCTCTAGGGCCGTCTAGTCTGCTCCTGGTGCCCCACTGACCTAACATGAGCAGAAGCTGGAGGACGAGGAAGCCTCGGCAGTGCCTTCTGTAGGGTCAGCCTCCTGGGGCCGAGAGCAGGGTGAAGGGTGGAGAGGGACTAGGAGGGGCACGTGGATACTAGTCAGCACAGCTCATCTGTGAACTGAAGGAAAAGTGACATTCCGCTGGTGGAGGCTGGGGAGGGAATCCTGGTTAGGCCTCTCAGTGTTCACAAATCACGGTCAACGTCACTGGTGGCACGTTGGATCTCCAAACTGTAAGGCTTCACTCTGAATGAATAATATGGAATAGCTGTAGGCGAGGCCTTTGCTGGCAAACCTAAAATCGGTTTCCTTGTTCTCCAACTTTTTATCAAACACTTTGTTAAGGAACAGAAAAAAAAAAAAAAAAAAAGACACCCAATAGCAAGAAACAAGCCTGTTGCTGTCGAGCTGATTCCGACTTATAGTGACCCTATAGGATGGGGCAGAACGTCCCCATAGATTTTCCAAGGAGTGCCTGGTGGATTTAAGTTATTGGTTAGTAGCTGTAGCACTTAATCACTATACCACCAGGGTTTCCAACACCTGATTAGGAAATAGTTTAATGGAAGATTATTTTAACACATCCAAACACTGGAGACTACTGTCTTTGTTATTGCGCCCATAAATGTTTTTATCAGGTCGTATTTTTACGTTGAATTCTTCATCGTTATGGAGGGATGGTTCACTTGAATTTAAAGAAAATGAAAATCCTCACAACTGGATCCCAAAACATGATAAATGAAGAAGAAATCGATGTCATTGATTTCATTCTACTTGGAGTAGACATCAACGTCCATGGGAACAGCAGTCAACAAGTCAGATGATGTATTTATTATACTGGGCAAATCTGCTGAAAAGACCTCTTCAGAGTTTTAAAAAACAAAGTTGTCCCTTTGATGACTAAGTGTGCCTGACTGAAACCATAGTCTTCTCAGTTGTCTCATACGCAGGCAAAAGCTGGACAGTGGAAAATGAAGAGAGAAGAACTGATGCCTTCAAACTGTGTTGTTGACAAAGAATATTGAATATACAAGGTCTGACAATTAAGTCCATGAATGTAATTGTTCTGAGTTCTACAGACCTCATTGCTGAGTGTCACTACGGTCAGTTTTGAAGTACTTCCCTTGGGAAGCTACGCACTGTTGCCAACACCTAGTCCACCCTTCAAAGCCACTTTAGAATTCTTTCTGGTACAGCCATTGTGCAAGATAGCATGGTGTAAAGTTTGCGAACTTAACTGTATAGTTGTCTGTGAGGGAGTTTTTAGCCAGTAAACAAATAACTGTGTTGGAACACCCTCCCTGCTCACCTGATCTAGCCTCCAAGGACTTTTTTCTTTATCCAAAGATAGTGGAAATATTGAAAGGAAGACATTTTGATGATATTCAGGATGACAGCTCTGATGGCCATACTTGAAAAACTGTTCCCAAATTGCTTTGAAGGGTAGACTAGGCACTGATGTGGGTGCATAGCTTCCCAAGGGGAGGACTTCGACAGTGTCTGTCGTGATAGTCAGCAATGAGGTGGGTAGCACTTTTTGTAGGATGAGTATGTAAACTTAATTGGCAGTCCTCAGGTGTTTTCTGGGTATTTTTTTTTTCTTTGGCTTGCTGGATCTGTCAACTACTGATAGAGAGGTGATGAAGCCTCCAACTTTACTGGTAGATTCATCTATTTCTTCTTGAAGTCCTGTCAGTTTTTACCTTATGCATTTTGCTGGTCTGTCATTAAACAAAACATGCAATGCTATCTAGTCGATTCCAACTCATGGCAATTCTAGGGGACAGAATAGAGCTGCTCCTGACCCACAGGGTTCCCGAGACCATAATCTTTATGGGAGCAGACTGCATGTCTTTCTCTTGTGGAGCAGCTTGTGGGTTCGAACTGCAGACCTTTTGGTTAGCAGCTGAGTGCTTTGACCACTGTGTTACCAGGGCTCTGTTGTTAGACACATGCAAATTTAGGCTGTCTTATTGGAGAGTGGGAAATCCTCCTGACATAGTGGTTAAGTGCTGTGAGTTGGTAGTTCGAATCTGCCAGGTGCTCTCAGGAAACTCTGTGGAGGGAGCAGTTGTACTCTGTCCTGTAGGGTCGCTCTGAGCTGGAGGGTTTGGTTTGGTTTATTGTAGAATGACTCTTTTATCTCTAGTAGTTTTCCTTGCTCCAAACTAAGTATAGCCACGGCAGCTGTCATTCAATTAGTATTAACATGGTCTGTCTTGCTCCACTCCTTAAATGCAAGACTGAGTAACGATAGATTTTCACTGAGGAGATTTGGCGGTATAGGAGACTTTCTGATGCACGTGTCCACACTCCCTCTTGGGTGCGTACCCCCCAGAGCCCAGGCCAGGCTTGTTGCGGGGCGCTGCAGGCCTGGGTGTTGGAGGAGGTTCTTGCTTATCCAAAGGAGAGTTTTGGAACCAAAAGGATCAGCAGTCCTCCCAGACCATGTAGGAAGCTTGAGTTCCAAACCTGAAAAGGGTGCTTGGAAGGTCATCAAACCATTTGAGCCAGGCATTGCATAACGTCACAAGTTTGACAACCCAGGATGCCAGAGCAAGCCCAGATTTATGGGAGGAAGGAGGAGGCTAGGGCTGGGGACAGTGACCTAGAGCAGACACTGTGGTTCCCAACTTGCTTAATGTGCCAGAGCCGTAGTGCCATGTGGGATGACTCAGTTAGGGGGCTGGCTGGAGCAGGGGGCTCTGGCCCGGCAGAGTGAACCAGAGAAGGCTCCAGATGACTGCAGGCCGCCCACCCTCCTCCCACCTGAGCTGCTTTAGTGTGGTGGCCTCACTGCACAAGCCGGCGGAGTGTGGGCCTTCTCTTCTCCTCCCCGGTCAGGACACCTGCTGGCTGGTGCCGGGGCCTGGCCCTGCTGAGTGCCTGTGGGACTGGTCGGCAGGGCCAGGCCTGCTCGGCTTCTGCTCCTTTGGCGTCAGTCCCAGAAGTGCATGGCTCTGGGGCGTCTTTGTTTTCTGTTAACTAGACGGGGATCAGGGAAGCGGTGTTGGAACCGGCTGTGTCTGCAAATTCTGGCACCGACAATGGCTAATAAACCGCCGGCATCCTATGTTCCCTAGTTTGTACTCATTATTCTGGCCCAGGGAATCGTCTGAGGGAAGCTGAGGCCCGCCTGGCCAGCTCATCTCTGATCCCCAGCCTTCTTCCCAACTTCCCAGCACTCAGTCTCTCCTCCCCCCCCCCCCACATCCCTCTCCTCAGGCTGCCACTTCTGTGGCCCACTTTTCCCTTAAAGTGACTGGCGTCAGACTATGTGATGCCAACAGCTGTGCTCAAGGCTGGTGGGAGGCTTCAGGTGACCAGCGTGGTAGGGCCTGCACATCTGTGGTGACAGCACTTACCGTAATACAAATAACACTTAATATGTATTGTCACTTATGTTGACTACACTGATAGGGTCACAGTGAGTCAAAATTGACTCAACAGTAGTGAGTTTTTTGGTTTTCATTCTACCAGGTGGCCTGGTGGTGTGGTGGTTAAGCTCTCAGTTACTGACTGAAGAAGAGCTGGTGATCCGAGTCCAGCAGGCGTCTTGTTGGAGGAAGATGTGGCAATCTGTTTCTGTAAAGATTACTGCCTTGGAAGCCTGTGGGCAGCTCTGCTCTGTCCTGTAGAATCGCCGTTGACTCAACAGCAGAGGGTTATGTGCCAGGTGTTGTCTCCAGGGCTTTACATATATTATTTCATTTCACCCTCATGGCAACAATGTGGGGTGGGAACTGTCACCCTCTTCTTGATACATCCAGAATGAAGGCTTGGAGATGTTAAATGATGGTCCCGTAGCCCCCCAAATAGGAGGTGGAGTTTGGCTTTAAACCGAGTCATTCTAACTGATACATATGGACCACCCTGTCCTTTTATTTAGAATGGTGGTGTACCCCCTTTTCACCCAGCACAGTCTTTGTGTCTTGCACTCTAGTGCTGAAGAACGTGCACTAGACTGGATCTTCCCATTTCATACTCCCAGCTATCCATCAAGGTAGATAAGAATCCAAAGCTTACAGAGGTGAAGGGGCACGTTCAAGGTCACGCGGTGGTAACTGGCAGAGTTAAGACTTGTTCGAGCCCTCCTCCAGACCCAGGTTCTTCTCGCTGTGAAGCAGCAGCGCCTGAGGTGCAGAGGCGTGTGGACCACGTGGCGTGGCCGTATGCAGAGGTGCTGAGTCACTGATGCAGTAATGGTGTGAGGAAGGGGTCTGGGGCGGGCATTGGGTGGGAGGGTTGATAGGGGAGGACTTCTGGAGATTATGGTAAAATGAAGCTCTCGGGGGGGTTGTCGGGGTGGTGGTGGAGAGGCCACGTCTTGAAAGAGGGCTGAGTTTCTTTTTCTCCTTGACCAGTAGCCCCGCTGCTGCAGAGTCTTTGGGGCTGTTGACCCTCAAGACCCTGTTTTGAACTTGGGCCTGCCCAAGTGGGGGTCCTTTGGGCAGCCCCCCTGTATCCTCACTCATGAATAGGGGTAAGCACTGCTTTTATAACAGCGGCAAGCCACCCTGGGTGTGAGCTGTTGAGGAGACACGGTCATGACCAGGCTACCAAATTCTCCATCTCCACCGGGCTAAGAGGTCCCCTTTTTTCTCTGGCCCTTAGGCCCATCATCCCTGGATGGAAGGCCTGGGTCACACACTTTTTCCAGGTTATTTTCAGGCAGTCTCCTTCTTAGGAGAGCTCAATAATAGGTGCCAAGATCCTTGTCGATGGGGTCACCCATGAGAAGTGGACCCACTTCTGTGCTCCTCAAGCAAGCCCACTGCCAGTCACCTCATGGAAGAAAGATGTGGTAGTCTGCATTTGCAGGGATTCATAACCTTGGAAACCTGATAGGGTTGCTATGAGATGCAGTTGACTTTATGGCAGTGGATTGGCCATGTAGGGTTAAGTAGACAATTTATTTGATTGGCAACCCTTAGCTAGCAAGACTGTGGGTGCTAAGCCTGCTATGTGATGCCCAGTGTAGCACTCCACATCAATGGATGTTTTTATTAATATCTCTTATGCCCATCTTTTCCATTAATGGTAAGCAAGCGTGGTCCAATGGAAAAGCACAAGGAAGAGAAATAAAGACCCTGAGTGCTGGTTCCAGCTCGATACCCTTTCCCCTACCGCCAGCTGGATGACCTTGGACAAGCCCAATGACCTATCATTCTCCTGGATTCTTCATCTAATGTCACACCTATTGGGGATGTTATGAAGTTAACACACAATGAAATAAAGCTTAGGAAAGTTTAAACCTGGACATTGGTTTTTTCTAGGAAAGTAGGGAAGGGCAAGCCAAGGGTAGTCTGATGTCAGAGATGCAGAATCTTTTGACATACACTGTATGATAGGAGCTGGGACTGAGTAAATGGTTGGTGCCCATGGGACCTCCCCAAAAGGTGGAGCCAGTGCCTCTTCTTGGGAGCTTGGAGGTAGTTTCGCAAGCAAAGACAGGTCTTGCCTGGAACAGTTTATAAATTAGTGAACAAAGAAACTTGAGGGCTGTCAGCTGTACCAGCTCTGGACACCCAAGTGAGGGCAGAACTAAGCTTATCAACAGTAAAATGGACTTCTCTCTAAATGAGAATTGTAATCTGAGCATGGTTTGGGGGGGACTTGTGAAAAGGCTTGGGTGAGTACAGGAGCCTGCTTCTCTGGGGAGGTGTTTGCCTTGGGTTGGGAATGCTGCCGTTTGTTTATCATATGCTTGGACGTCAACAGACGTTCCTTCCAGAGAGCTTTTTCAGTAAGAACAACAGCAGGCTCAGGGATTTTGCCCCTGGAGAAATCAAGAGAGAAAGGTCACCTAAGGTGGCCCGAATGCAGAAAGGATTCTGTCTTAGTCATCCAGTGCTGCTGTAACAGAAATATCACAAGTGGATGGGCTTAACAAACAGATAACGTACTTTCTTTAGCTGGTAAGTGAGTAAACAGATGGTGGTTCACCTATACAGTGGAATACTACTCAGCAGAAAAGAGAAAAACAAGCTTTTGATACAACTATGTGACTGCATCTTAAATGCATTATGTTAAGTGGAAAAAACCAGACTAAAAAATCTACATACTGTGTGATTCCATTTCCATGACTAGCTGGAAAAGACAAACCGGGAGAGATGGAGAACAGTTTGTTGGCTACCAGGGTTTAGGAATGCTGGAAAGATTGACTCCAAAGGGTGACAAGAGAGATTTTCTTTTTGAGGTAGTAGGATCCTTCTGTACCTTGAGTGTGGTGGTGGTTACATGACTGTATACCTTTGTCCCACTACTCACTTGTTAGTTTGTCATACTGTGGTGGCTGACATGTTGCTATGATGGTGGGAGCTATACCACCGGTATTTCACATCCCAGCAGGGTTGCCCTTGGTGGACAGGTTTCCAGACTAAGACAGACAAGAAGAAAGGCCTGGTGATCTACTTCTGCAAATAAACCAGTGAAAACCTTATGGATCACAGCAGAATGTCCCACTTGCTTGTTTTGGACATGTTATAAAGAGGGTTCCATCTCTGGAGAAGAATATCACATCTGGTGATGTGGAGGTCCAGTAAGGGTGAGGGAGACCTTTGATGAGAAGGAGTGACATGTTAGCTGCAGCAGTGGAGAGGAACATGCCAGTGGTTGTGAGGATGACTGAGGACTTTTCATTCTGCTGGACAGAAGGCTGCCATGAAGTGGAATCAGCTTGAGAGCAGGTATCCATCCACCCATCCACCCACCCATCCATCCACCCATCCACCCATCCACCCATCCACCCACCCATCCATCCATCTACCCATCCACCCATCCACCCACCCACCCACCCATTCATCCAGATTCATAGAACCATTCAAGAATTTTCCCATCTATTTAAAAAAAAAAAGAGTGGGATTTAGAGTGCTCTTCTCTCTTATTACTGGACCACCACTTGCTGTGTACCATCAGGTGCTGGGATTTGTGGCAGAGCAGAAATCCAGAGGGCACACGAAAAGTTGATCCGCATGCCCAGGTACATTAGGCTGTGCTGACCCATTCATCTGCCTCTCCTCTGACTGTGGCACCATCCTTATGTCATCATTGTCATGTCCACAGTCCCTCCCTGAAGTGAGTGGCGTGGCTCTGTGTAGAGGTCTGCAGCACCCACGGGGTGACACTACACTGTGACGCCTGTGTCTTTCTGTTCTCAGATGCTGGTCGGGAACTGAGGATGGGAAACTTTGTCACAGTTAAGCAGAGTGTAACCTAAGCCCCACTTCTTATGGGAGTTTCTGTACTTGTTCTGCAAGGAAGCCTTTTTGTTCTTCTGTCTGTCCTTGGGGTGCTGACGTTCTCTCTGTGTGCACAGAACACAGCACAACTTGATGGCAGCTGCTCAGATATTAGTGCCAGAGGCCCTGGTTTGAATCCTGGCACAATCCTGAGCAAATAATCTAGCTTCTTTTGGTCTCAGCTTCTTCGTCTCTACAATGGGGACAATAACAATACCTCCCTTACACGGTGGCTGATGGGTTAAATGATAAAAAGCGTGTACAACACTGGACCCAGGGCCCAGTGTCTTATAAACGTGCCATAAATAGGAGCATTCTCCTAGTGATCTCAGTGACGCTGTTGTTAGTTACTATTCAATCTGACTCGCAGTGACCTTTTGTATGAGGCCCAACAAGTCCACGAACTGAGTTGTTGTAAGTGTCACTTCCCTCATTGCTGAATATCACTACGGTTGCCTTCAAAGTCCTCCCCTTGGGAAGCTATGCACGAGTGCCAGCACCTAGTCCACGCTTCAAAGCCATTTTGGAACTCTTTGTCCGAAATGCCCATAGTGCACAGTGGCATGGTGGCGGGTTCATGAACTTTGTTGTATAGTTGTGAGGGAGTTTTTAGCCAGTAAACAAATAATTGTGTTGGCACATCCTCCCTACTCACCTGATCTGGCTCCCAATGACTTTTTTTCTTTACGCAAATATAAAGGAAATATTGAAAGGAAGACATTTTGATGACGTTCAGGACAAGAAGGGAAATAATGACAACAGCTCTGATGGCCATTGCAGAAAAAGAGTTCCCAAATGGGTTTGAAGGGTGGACTAGGTGTTAGCGTTGGTGCATAGCTTCCCAAGGGGAGGACTTCAGAAGTGACCTTAGTGATGTTTAGCAGTGAGGTATGGAGCACTTTTTCTAGGAGGAGTTCATGAACTCAGTTGGCAGTCCTCGTATAAATAGAACAAAACGTGGCCAGATCCTGCATCATCCTCATTTTGTTGGCACGTTTGGGTCCATCGTTCTGGCTGTTAGGCCAGTATACCTCTCTGAGGTTCTCCTACACACTTGTCTGCCCTCCACTTCACCAAATATGATGCCCTCTTCTGGAGGTGGATCCCTCCTAATGACACGTGCAAAGCCAGTGAGTCCGACAGTATTCTGTTGTGATCCATGGGTTTGGGGAACCAGATTGCCAGGCCTTTTTTCCTAGTCTAGTTAGGAAGCTCTGCTGAAACCTGTCCACATATGTGACCCTACTGGTCTCTGAAAGACAAGTGACTCAGTTTCCAGCCTCACAGCCACGTGTAAGCCACCAGAGTGTGACAAATTGAGGAGGCGGTAGATCTTCATGATAGGACTTAACCATGTTCTGTATAATCATCTGCTGACCTGCATGCCTCCTCCTTTAGATCAGGAACTAGGTGCAGAAAGCAGCTGTATCCTGTTGACTTTTGTGTCTTCAGTATTTGCTTAGCTAACAAATGGATTAATTACAGAGTATCTACCCAGGGTAGGATGCTGCAACCCTTACCTTCCCAAAGCTGGCATTTATAGTCATCACTGTCATCAGAAGGCACCCTGAAGGACCTGTTACCTTATGGCGCTCAAAGCCTTAAGCTGCAGTTCTGGGTCTTCCCTTCTGCATGCCAACTTTAAGGCCGGGAGCTCAGGGGGTGGTGGTCACCATCTCTCAGGCTCCCTCAGCAGCTTGAACTCTGCACAGCCCCTCCGCCCCCTGCTTCAAGCACTAACTGCCTTTGCTTTGCTGCGTTTACCCCACACCAACCTCTCGAAACTTCTATAGGGACACAGCCACAGGAGACGGGACAGGGAGTGGGAGTTACACAAGTGTGTCATCACAATTTGGGGGACCTAATTCCCTTGCTTCATAAGCTCCCAGCCTCTTGGAGTGCACCATCAGCTAGACAGAGAATTGTATACAGTTGGCTGGACCAAAATACAGTGAATCGTCTTTGTAACTGGGTTAATAATTGGCTCAAAGAGGGCTGATGTCCACCTAGTGGGCAGCTGGATATGGTCAGTTTGGGGCTCTCGGTCTTGCTCCGTTTGTATCAGCATAAATATGGGTATCATTAGAGTCTGTAACTGGGAGACAGCTCGCGTTTCAACACACTGGACAGTGGAGCAGACCCAGCGGGGAGGAATTACTGGGAATAATGCGAGTTCCTGCTTCTGGGCCCCCCGTCTGTCAGTATTTGTGCAGAGTGAGGGTGACTGAGCTCAAGTGAAGCAAACACGGAAGAACATCGGGGCTTGCAGGCAATGCCGGTTTACTATAGAGCTAGGAATGGGAAGGGGGCCCAAGAAAGCTAACTGTCTTAGGTTGTATCAACAGAGACATAGGTTAGAGAGCCAAGGAGGTGAGAGATGGTCTCAGTGTCTTCAACACAAATGTTCAGGTCTGACACCACACTTCAGGATGGATTTTTGTAGACTGTAATATCAGTGAAGGGTCATCAGGATGACAAGGCGACCTAAAGTCAGTTTATGTAAATACAGCTGTTGTGATTTAGCTTGAAGGAGAAAAGACCTGGTGGGATCAGGAAAGCTGAGAACATCTGAAGGGTTTTCCCGTGGAAGAGTGGATTGACCCACTCTGTGTGCTGCTGAAGCAGCACCTTCCAGCAGGACTTTCTGCACTGATGGAAATGCTTTGTGTCTGTGTTGTTGAGTTGCTACTAGATGCTTGTGACTGTTGAGCACTTGCATGGTGGCTCGGGTTGATTTTTTAGCTTAATTCATTGCAGGTAAAACTTAAATGGCCCCCTATGGCTTTGGACGGAGCAGCTGTAGAGGGTACACACAGGATGACTAGAGCAGAGATTGGCACGTCTTTTTTCTGGAAAAAAAAGGAGGGGAGGGTACATATAGTAACTACTTCGGGCTTTTGGGAGCTACCTGGTCCCTATTGGAACGACTCGATTTCGTTGTTGTATAAAAGCAGCTGTAGACAGTATGTCAACAAGAGAGTGTGGGTGTGTTCCAATAAAACTTTATTTATGAACACTGACATTTGAATTCTGCATAATTCTTATACCTCATGTGATATTATTCTTTTGATTTTTTTCAACTGTTTAAAAATAGAAATATGAAATCCAGGGCATACTTGGCCAGGGGGCTACAGTTAGCTGACGGCGGGGGAAGGCTGCAGGGAAGCATCTATTCCCTCAGCCTCGGTGAGGGCTGCGTCCATCCATTGGAGGCAGCCGGGAATGGAATGAGCATCCTTAGGAAGTGGCGAGTGTCCTGTTTGTAGGGTGTTCAGTGATAATGACCTGACTGCAAGGTGTAATGTAGAAATGTATCCGTGTCATACACATGATGCTAGAGTTTTCTTTTTAAAAAAATTTAATTCTTTTTATTATGATTGAGTGAAAATGTATGATCCCGTATAAATTTGCATGCCCTCCTATGTGCAGCTGCCCTTGCTCTCCTTGCCCGGTGACAGCACACTCCTCCTCTCTCTTCTATACATACCATATCCTCCTAATAATCTCCTGTCCCCTCCTCTCCACCCTCTCCCTTGCGTTCGGTTAGAGGTCAGCAGGATGACATCCTGTAGATGCATGAAACCATAAAGTGCACACACAATATGGTCACTCTGTGTCACCAAGTCCAATCCATTCCTGTCTGAAGAGTGAACCTCCATTATGATTTATGGACAAGGGCAGCATCAGGGCCAGGGGCCATGCTCCTGGCACCATCCGGTTCTTCTGGTCACATGTCAATGTAGTCACCCACTCACATGGGTCTCTGTCTTCTGAGTTCTCTTTCCACAGTGTTGTTTTGGTCCTTGGTGATCATCACTTCGTGCTGAGTTGGGACCATTTGGGGTACCTCAGATGGCAGCTTGGCCCCACATGCCACTCACCAATGTGGGGTGCGGTAGAGTTTTCTTTTGACTCTGAGGGGCGCTGAGGTCATGATGACAGATGACTGCTCTATGCTTATGCTCATTTTGTGGAAGGACGTTAGTTGTCTTCTGGCACCTTGTGCTTACCCTCCAGCCCTGTGTTGCTGGAACAGGGTTACTGGTTGGAGACTAGGGGTTTGCTTTCCTTCATCAATTCTGCAAACGTGTTCAGGGACCGTTGGTATGTACCTTAGTGGGGGAAGTGGGTTATGTTCATTTACACACAACCAACAAGAGGCATTTTGGTGGTACCCAAGGCCTCCACCCTCTGAGAGACGTGGCCAGATACCACCTTGTCTACTGTCCAGTCCTTCTGGGGACAGAGTGTCTGGGGTGAGGAGTAGGATTGGGAACATTGATCCCTCTGTTAGGTCTTTCTATGGATATGCCATCATTTATGCTGGGACTGGAGAAGGCTGCCTTCAACATAATCCCCCAAATGGGGAGGATGTAGCTCTCAGGGACCTGTGAGTTTCTTCACAGAATGAGCAGGAGACCCAAGTCCAGTGACCTAAGCGGCTGTGTAGTGGCTGTCAGGTAGCTGAGTGTCCCATCTGTGACACTCACGGGCAGTGATCAGGTTGTTATTAGTATTGTTAACTCTGTTTTCTTCTTCTTTTTTACGCTGTTTTGCCTGGCTTCTGTCTGTTTCACTGCCACTCAACATCTCTGTCAGAAGGAACACAAATAAAAAAGAAATGGCCCTTTCTGTAAGGAGAGAAGCCAAAATTACTGGCTTGAAACTTAAATTTTTGGTACCTGTATCCAAACTCCGGTCCGTTATCATGACCATAGAGTCTTCTCTACATTTTTATAAGCCACCAAACCCCAAACCCAAACCCACAGCTGTCAAGTTGATTCTGACTCCTAGTGAAACTATAGAACAGGATAGAGCTTCTCTATCGCGTTTCCAAGGAGTGCCTGGTGGATTCGAACTGCTGACCTTTGGGTTTGCAGCCATAGCTCTTAACCACTTAGCCGCCAGGGTTTTCTTGTAAAGCACAGGGGACTTCAACTATTTATTGTGGACATTTTTAAGCTCACACAAAAGTAGAATAGAGAGTCAACTGCATGTACCTATTGCCAGCTTTGGCAGGGACCGCTCCTGGCCGGTCTTGTTTTGGGTCTATCCCCTTCCACCCCAAGAGCCGCCTTGGCCCCGCCCCCGTGCTGCCCCCTCCCCGCCCCGCCCCACCTCTGGCCCCGCCCCGCCTCCCTGACCCCTGAGGCTGTGGGCGGGGCGTACGGCCTCACTGTTGCGCTGACATCTCTGTCCCGCGTGTTCCATTTCAGATCATTGCCTTCGATGAGCTAAGGACGGATTTTAAGAGCCCCATAGACCAGTGCAACCCTGTTCATGCGGTAAGTGCGGGTGCTGGGAAGGGCAGGGTGATGTCACCACGGGTCAACCAGAGCCTGGCAAGGAGGGTCGGGATTTACTGAGTAAGAGGAATAAAGGAAAGGACATAGCCTGGCCCTGACAGTGACTCCGTGCCCGGCTCGAGGAGGCTTCTCATTCTTGGTCTTGAGATAGCTTGCTAATCAAGGATGAGAAGTCCTAATGACTCGGGTGGGAAGGCGGTGCCAGGCTGGTTGTTGAGTCTTCAGGGCCTTGCATGGGTGTCCATTACTCAACCTTGACCAAGGACAGTGGCCCCACATGTGCTCATATTTGCAGGGCCTATGAGCCTGTCAGTAGGCCTGCCCACTCTGTGCTTGGGGTCCGGGCTTTCTCAGATGGAGACTCAGAGGGAGGGTGGATGTAGGAGGCTCCTGGCCTAGCCTGTGTTCCTCTGCTCGATGTCCATTGCTAAGTGTGCACTCATCTTGGGGGGCTCTGTGGTCCAGTAAGCAGCGCGCCACCCATGGAGGACTCAGACGCAGTCTGTTAGTCCCAGTCCAGGCTCGGTACGTGGAAGACCACCTGTCCAGCACTCCCTGCACCTGGGACCCTAGTGCTCCATCGTTCTCATATCGAGTAGTTAAGGAGAAAATGTGGAGTGAGTGGTAAAAACGTGGGCTTCCGTTGCCCTGCTCTGCTGTCCCTCCCTGGCCCAGGCTGTGCCTCTGATTGGGTGCTCTGAAAGGCTGCAGAAGAAGACACCTGGATGCAGGGAGAGGTGGAGACAGTCTCTGTTGGGTGGGAGTGGATGGTGGCTGTCATTTCTCATGTCCCAGAACTGGACATCAGCCATGCATGTGGACAGAGCCTCTGTAAACATTTTCTAGGCTGGCACAGTTTGTGTGAGCATGTTTCTTAATCTAAACCCACTGGGCCTGTGTTTAGTGAAAGCTCCTTCTAGGGCATGGTTTTTTCTGTTTGAATAGCTTTGTTGGTGTTTTCAGTGGGACATTGTAGGGAGAACACCAGACTCTAGTAGCATGCTGTCATCTGAACCTGAAAGGCTCGTGGCATCATTTTTAGGAACCAGGAGACCTAGCCATCTTTAGACACAGGCGCCCTGAGGAAGGACAAGCTCTTGGGGCAGTAACACAAGACTCCTGTGTGGGACCAGGCCTCAGCATCCCTCTCTAGAAAGTAGGTAGTTAGGGTTATTATTGGGGTTGCAATTTTTGAGATTTTACAGTGTGCTAGGAATTTTATGGAGTCGCTCAGGGGTGGAAGGACACCCTGGTAGCGTAGTGGCTAAGTGCTGCATCTGCTGACCAAAAGGTTGGCAGTTCAAATCTGCCAGGTGCTCCTTGGAAACTCTATGGGGCAGTTCTACTCTGATCTATAGGGTTGCTGAGAATTGGAATCGACTTGACTCGATGACGGTGGGTTTTTTCTTTTTGGGGGGATTGGAAATAGAAACTGTCAAACGCTCCACCAGCAGCCAGAAGGTCGGTGGTTCAAACCCACCTGGATACACCGTGGAAGACAGGCCTGGCGATCTGCTTCTTACAGGTCACAGCCATGAAACCCTAGGGAGCAGTTCTACTCTGCACACATGGGGTCACCAGCTCTGTAACCCTTGCAGCAATAAGGCTGCCAGACCAGCCTTGTTAACCCAGTTTACTGACCTCAGACTGAGGGACTGACTCCTAGCTCGTAAGTAGTGAAGTTAGAATTTGAACCCCAGTCCGCCTGCCTCCAGAGCCTACATTCTTAACTGTTCACTCTGTGTTGTCTCTTTGAGAGAACTGATCTATAGTGCATGTGGTTCCCTTTCACATTACAGTCTTTGATTCGATAAATTGGATCCAACTCTTCGTTGCAAGTTGAAAGGATTTCTAAGGGCCATTTGCAAATCTATGACACTATATTATTTAAGTCCATCTCATTTCCATACACCCCCCTTACCACCTACATTACATAATTGGGATCAGTAAGGCCAGAGAGGGTCTCACCCCCGGTCTTGTTTCTCTAGATGTTTCTGTGTTTGGCACCAGCACAGCACACCTGGCTTGTCATTATCTACCAGGTGCCCAAGCTGCTGTAGGCCAAGAGTGAGCTACTATTCTGGAATGCCTGCAAGTCAAGAGTCAGCTTTCCCTCATTCCAGCTGAAGGTTCTAATGGGCAAGCAACTCACTTAGAACATTCCAGAACCTTCTTGAATGATCACAGGGTAAATGCTAGGTTGGGGGGGACATGTGTCCTGCCACTCAGTCCCATCACAGGAACTTCCCCTGGATTACAGGACAGTGGTGAAACCACGAGACATTTTTGTGGAGCTGGTTTCCATCTCACTGTGGCGAGTCCCTGAGTTTAGACAAAGAGAATCCTGGCTGAGCTTGCTGAGCAGGTTTGGTGGAGATGTTCTGCAAGAACTGGACCTGCACAGGTAGCCAGCCATCCCGTGAAGAGGCACCGACAGAAAAAGGAGCGAATCCGGACGGGGAAGGGTGTAGCAGCACAGCTCAAAGCAAGCACTCTGTTCTGCTTTTACTCCCCTGTCATACTTCTAATTAGTTAACTAATGAATTAAGGAGTCCGGGCCCTGTGGCACCCAGATGCTTTTTGTGGGCACAACGAAGCTCCTTGATGCCCTTGGGGAAAGAACTTGGCTGGGATTTGTAAAAACAGCCCAATGTAAGACAACATAATAAGCTTAAATGGGAGTGTTTGAGACCTATCAATCCCTTTCTTTTGATGTTAGCTTTGAAAGCAAGGTCGATGTTTTTGGATGCCTCACTTAATGCATCTTTAAGCTCTCTCAGGCTCTGCAGGGCCCTAGAGCACCATTTCAGGCGCAGGTGGCTTAAGAGAGCTACTTCCCTGGAGGATGATCGGGGTCCAGAGAGGATGGCATGACTAATCATGGCCAGTGGCTGTGTGGAATTTCTGAATGGATGGGACTGAGGCCTGCTGGCTCTTTAGATTCCAGATCTTATATGGCTCCAGATCTTGCTGGACTTGCTGGAGGACCCTCTTCCTGAAGGGAGAGCTATGTTGTGGTCCCTGTGGTTTCTTGTGTTAATTTCTCCCCTTCTCTTGACCACCTGCACACTGAGTCTTTCTTTAAAGCGAGGAAAGATGTCAGCCTGCAGAGGGCCTGGTGCGCTGGGGTAGGAGCTGGTGCTTGCCCTGCACCTCCCGCCCTCCCACCTATGATGTCACACTGTGTTGGTTATCCACCGTTTAGGCAGCCTCCACATTCAGCTGCGTGTGTGCGTGTGTGTGCCTCTTGTGTATGTATACACACACTTGTCTGTATGCATGTGTGTACTTGTTTGCATGCATACACACACACATTGGCATGCATGTGTGCTTGCCTGCATGCATACATGTGCACATATGGTTTGCATACACACACACACTTGCTTGCATGGGTTCGTATGTGCATGCACATTTGTGTATGTGTCACAGGTTTGTGTGCAGATGTGTATGTGTTTGCATGCAAGTGTGTGTGCACATGTGTTTGCATGCACGTGTGCACCTGTGTTTGTGCACAACTGTGTATGTGTGCAAGTGTGTGCATGGTTGCATGTGTTCTACATGCATGGGTACACGTTTGTGTGGATGTCTGTGTGCATATGTGCATATTCTGTGTGTTTGAATGCAAGTGCATATACGTGTTTGTGTGTAAGTGTGTATACATGTTTGCATGCATATGTATGTGTTTGCACATATGCACAGGTTTATGTGCACACGTAAAAATGTGGGGGCATGTGTCTATGCAAGTGTGTACGTGTGTTCACGCTTGCATACATATGCAAATGGGAGTGCACATGTCTGTATGCATGTGGGTACGTGTGAGTATGGACATGCACCTGCGTTGAGGAGGACGCAGTCTGTCTTCCTAGCCACGTGGACACTAATTTGTCCTGATGTGGGCTGTTTCCTCAGGGCTTCACAGAGCCTGGGAATCACTGTAGTTATGATTCAATTAGGAAAATTGAAGTGTCTCAGCCACCTGTCCTCTGCAGATAGGGGAGGCATCTCATTACCATTAAATCTGTGACAACCGAACTGCCTGGATGATGAAGCACTCTTGGTGCCACAGCTGTGCTGAGTGTGGCCTTGGAAATGGTGCGAGTCACTGCAGGAGGAGGGAGGTGGCATCCTTTATTGGTGGGGTTGACATCATCACCTGGCTGGCCACAGAGCAGCATCACTAGGCAGCCAGCCAGACTCCAGGGATGGACTGGAACTTTTTGAAAACTCTCAGCCTCAGGCAACTCTTGGTGTCTAATTTAATGGAAAGAGTGCTTTTACCAAGTACACTTATTTTAGAAAAACAAAACCAAATCATCAGGCAGAGAACTTGTCTTCCTTAGACACTAACCAGGGCACATGATGTACTTTGTGACCCATATGAAATGTCCTTCTGGGAGAGCTAACATGGGCTTCGAGCAGTTCAGTGACCCCAAACCAACTCCGCTGAGTTGATTCTGACTCACAGAGACCCTATAGGACAGAGTACAACTGCTCCATAGGGTTTCCAAGGAGCACCTGGGGGATTTGAACTGCTGATCTTTTGGTTAGCAGTCATAGCACTTAACAACTATGCCACCAGAGTTTCCAGTTCAAGTGAACACATGGGATCAGTTCTGCAGTTTGACCCTCCTACGGTGGTGCAGTGGTAGAATTCTTACCTTCCACGAGAGAGACCATGGTTTGATTCCTGATCAAGGCGCTTCACGCATAGCCACCACCTGCCTGGCAGTGGAAGCTTGCATGTTGCTCTGATGCTATTATGAATCAAAATGTTTCCCTCCAAAAATGTGTGTCGGTTTGGTTAGGCCGCAGTTCCCACTGTTGTGTGATCATTCACCGTTTTGTCACCTGATGGGACTTTCCTATGTTATAAATCTTACCTTTGTGATGTTAATGAGGCAGGATTAGTGGCAATTATGTCAGTGAGGCAGGAATGTATAGGACTAGGTTGTGTCTTAAATTAGTCTCTTTAGATCTAAGAGAGAGAGGCAAGCAGGGAGACAGGGGGACCTCTTACCACTGGGACAGCAGAGCTGGGAGCAGAGCGTGTCTTGGACCTGGGGTTCCTGTGCTAACAGCTCCTGGACCAGAGCGAGGTTGATGACAAGGACTTTCCCCAGAACCAACACAGAGAGAAAAGTCTTCACCTAAAACTGGCACCCTGAGTTTGGACTTCTGGCCCCCAGACTGTGAAAGAATCAATGTCTCTTTGTTAAAGTCGTCCACTTGTGGTATTTCTCCCCTAGTAGTGAAGATACCTAAGATAGGTCAGGTGTCAGGGGAGTGTCCAGACTAAGGGGAACGAGGAGGACGTGCTGGGCAGCCGAGCTTCAGAGGGCAGCCGAGCTTCAGAGGGCAGCCTGTGAAAGCCCCCTGGGTTACAGTGGTCCTGTCTGCAGCCGGCCGTAGGGGTAGGGCAGTACCGGGTGGGATCACATTCTGTCATGCAGAGCTCCATAGTTGGGGCCTGGCTCAGCGAGGCCTGGAGACAGGGAGGCTGGGCCTGGAGATAGAACCACAGAAACTTACAATGGGCTGCAGGCCGGAGAGCTGAGCGGACACCCGAGCCCACTCTGTGCCGGGAAGTTCTGGAACTGCCGAAGGACAGGTGGAGGGAAGAGCCCTGGGTAGGAGTGTGTGGCCCTGTGCCAGAGACGGGCCTCCGGTGCACTGGGCGCTGGGGGGGCTGCTCTCACCCTCTGCCGGTGAAACCCGTAACCTTTCTCTCCCTTCTCTCTCATGCATCTGATAGAGGGAGCGACTAAGGAACATTGAACGTATCTGCTTCCTTCTGCGAAAGGTGAGCGAGCGCCTCTGATGGAGGGTGAGGGTGGCCACAGTTAACAGAGGGTGGTGGACCCAGCGCCTGCTTGGGGCTGTGCCGCTGGGAAGGCTAATGGCCAGGAGCAGGGGACTGGGAGCAGGGGACCAGCTCTTTGGAAACCTCCAGGGATGAGAGGAGCTAGTTAAAAGGGTAGCCATCAATCGAAATGTCAGGCAGCACTGAGTATTTGCAAGAGCGCTTTGGTTAAATTTGGAGGCTTTTCATCCTTGCAGTGCTGATGGATGGCTTTACAGTTGATGTGACCTCACCCGCTTTGTTCCTTCCCGTGATGGGCTCAGGCGCCCTCTCTCTTCCCATAGGGATGTTTTGAACTAGCTGTTGGGTTTCCCTGGAGGTTTCGGCCTGTCACTCAGCTTTGTAGTTTGAGTGGCAGCATCACTGGGGGCACTGGAGGCGTGAGAGCGGGTGGTGATACGGGGGGCAGAGCTGTTTGGAGGGCTGCTCTGGATGGCGTGGCGCACAGCTGCTCTCCACCAGGGACACACGCGCCTTCATGCATATTCATGGCTGCATGTGCAGCTGGAGCGAGGTGCTTGGCACAACTACATGACAGGGCTGGGGGACCCCTGTGGTAGGGAGACCAGCCTGTCACTTTACAGTCCTGAAAATACATGCATTTGGAGGGCAGCAAGTACAGAAAAGCGACTTACAGGTACTGCAAGCAGCACGTGTTGCTTTCAGCCAAAGGGCGTCCCTGACTTCTGCACGGAGTGGTGGACGGCAGGCTCTGGGAAACCCATCTGTCAGTGCAAAAGTGTTTTTTTAAAAATTCATTCATTTCTGTATCTATTTATCCATTTATCTATCTATTATCTATTTATTTTGAACATTCACATCTTTGTTCATAAAATGGGTAAAATACCCTTGTTGTGGAAACAACAGTTTATGATGGAAATCTTTTCAGCCCCGTATACTTATAAAAGAATCTACATACTATGTTACCATTGACAAGAGAGAAGTTTTGCGAACATCAGACTTTTTTTCTGTTTCAATAATGATGCTTTTCCTTTGGAGAGCTTAATTAATGGCCAGTTTTTTTCCCCCTAGCTAATTACTTGTCCTATAATATTTCTAATAAACCTAGCATGTTAGAATTCTTCCTGCTGGATTTCACAGCAGGGAAGTGTGCTCCGTGAGACTTACCTGTGAAGATGCTTTTGATCCAAGGGACAGAGCAGGATAAAGAAACCGACGTTACAGCCCTTGGTATTAAGGGTAATTTAGGACTTTGTCATTTGTTTTCCCAGATAGTATCTTAGATACATAACCCACTCCAGTGGTCTCTTTCACAGTCGTCGGTCTGTTCTTTAAGACTCAAGACATAGATGGGATAGAACTGGATCCAGACTAAATCCTAGGTTTGTCTTTCAAACTCCAGATTGGCCCCCCAGGTTTTTTGCCATCCTTGATGTACCATCAGGAGCCCTGGTGGCACAGTGGTTAAAGCACTTGGTGTTTCTAACCCATGTGCTACTTGACAAGAGGAAGATGTAGAAGTCTGCTTCCATAAAGATTAATAATCTTGGAAACCTCGTAGGGCAGGTCTCCTGTGTCCCGGAGGGTCACTCTGAGTTGGAATCAACTGGACGGCAATGGGTAATGTACCATCTGGAGCTAGACATCAAAGGAACTGAAATGCTGCCCTCAAGGCTTTGAGGTGTTACAGCGGTGTGAGTGTACACACTTCTTTTCTGGTTCCCATGGGGCAGGACTGGGGTGATGTGCACCCCTTCATAACCTTGAGGCAGGAGCAAGCCTCCGGCCTTGTTTCCCGTGGAACTGTCTGCCTGCCCCAGCCCTCTCTCTGCACACGCATCTGTTCTCTTAGCCGTTGCCTCTGTTGGTTCTTTGCTGTCTCCACGAGCCCTGGGTACCGGAAGTACTTTGCATTGATGTCAGCGTGATTTCTTTCTGAATGTAATTTCAAATGATTGGCTCTTCCGAGAGCCTGGCTGCTGAGGCCCTGTTGTACCTTACATGTTCTTTCACTTCCTTTGATAATTCTCGGTATATTCAAAGACCCAGTCAGTAAGTGCTGGGTGTATGGGGCTGTCTGCTTCCAGTGGATCATAAGTTCTGGCAGAACTGCAGCCCTGATCTGTTCCCTGTCACATCCAATGACATACAGCAAAGAAGGGCACGCTGCCTTTTGATGTGTGCTGTAAAAGTTTGTTCAGTGAGTGAATGGACGCATGTGTCTTGCCTGACACATCTGTGATCTCAATGCTCCGTTTGGGAATACTGGGATAGTCAGTTACTTTGTTTCTTCTATCTAGTATTGTTCACGACATACCCCAAAATGTATGCGTCTCATTGCATTGGCTGCTGGCATCAGGTTTGTCTTTTAAAGGCATTTTTAACCCTGTATCCCATTCAGTTGAATTGTGTCCCACAAAAAATGTGTGTAGCAATTTGGCTGGGCTGTAATTCCCAGTATTGTGCGATTGCTTTCCGTTTTGTGATTTTCTGATGCTGTAAATCCTCATCTCTGCCTGAGGCCAATAGACTGGATTGTGTTAAAGAGGATTAAGGTGAGACTCTAACACCCTTCCTCTGGTCACTTTCCTGCTCCAATATAAAGGGAGTTTCCCTGGAGTGTGGCTTATACCACCACTTATCCTACAAGAGATAAAAGGAAAGGGCAGCAAGCAGAGAGTTAGGGACCTTGTACCATCAAGCACTGAGAGCAGAGTGCATCCTTTGGACCCAAGCTTCCTGCACAGAGATGCTCTCAGACCAAGGAAAGACTGAGGTAGCACAAGGACTCTCCTCTAGAGCCGACAGATACAGAGAGTGTTCCCTGGGAGCTGGCACCCTGAATTCAAACTTGTAGCCTATTGGACTGTGTAAGAATAAACTTGTCTTTGTTAAAGCCATCCACTTACAGTATTTCTGTTAGAGCACCAGATACTGAGACAATTATTGACGTAGGAGGTCTCTAACCCACAGTCCCTCCTCACCCATTCTCTTTAGTCACATTTGTGCCCTCTGTCCTGTCTGTGGTGTATAGTTTAAACTCACGGAGACTTTCTCTTAGCAGTTCTGGTTCCCTGACCAGAGAGGTGACACAGGGCAGTGGTAAAGTGCCCCAATGTCTGCTGCTTCCAGACCTGCCTCTGCATTTATTAGCTGTACAGCCTACACCACGTCCCTTAGTCTGCCTCGAAAGGGGGTGTCATGCTAACAGCATCCCTTCATAGAGTTGTCAAAATGAAATGAGATAACACATTTACACAGTACATGCATCCAGCCTGTAAGTGGCCAAAAACCAAACCCATGGCCATTGAGTAGATTGAGACTCATAGCAATCCTTTGGGCCAGAGTAGAACCGCCTCATAGAGTTTCCAAGGAGCGCCTGGTGGATTTGAACAGCCCATCTATGGGTTAGCAGATGTGGCACTTAACCCCTACACTACCAAAGTTTCCTGTAAGTGCCCAAGACGTATCAAATATTATTATTTTTAAATGTCTTCATGGAGGATTCCTGGTGGCACCGAGATTAAGTGCTCAGCTGCTAACTGAAAGGCTGGTGGTTAGAACCTGCCAGCAGCTCTGTGGAAGAAAGATGTGGCAGTCTGCTTCCATAAACATTTCCACCTTGAAAACCCTGTAAGGGAGTTGTACTCTGTCCTGTAGGGTCACTATGAGTCATAACTCACAGTGCACAACAAGGACAGTGACAGCAACAAATCTTCACGGGAGCGGACCGCCACATGTTTGTCTCAAGCAAAAGCTGGTGGGTTCGAACTGCCCAACTTCTATGTAGCAGCTGAGCGCTTAACCACTGCGCCACCAGGGCTCCTTTATTATTACTAACTTCTGCCTAAAATCCCTTATAACATCCCCAAGCACGCTCTTAGAGCCCTGGTGGCGCAGTGGTTAAGCGCTCAGCTGCTCACCAGAAGTCAGCAGTTCAGCCCACCAGCTGCTCCTCAGAAACCCCAGGGGGCAGTCCTACTCTGTCCTGTAGGATCGCTGTGAGTCGTTTTAAGATCAATGCATGTGCCGAATCAGGCTGAGGTAATTCTGGCCTGGAAGCGTCCTCCTTAAAGCCTCCTTCTGTTTTCTTAGGCAAGTGCCATTCGGTGGCTGAGTAGCCTTACAAGATGTGACAGGCCTGGGCCTTCTCCCTTCTTCTCTCTGCTTGAATGAACTTCTGAGTTTTGATTCCCGTGCCGGGTTGGTGTGTTGGGGGTAGTGGGGAGGGTCAAAGGGTTTGGTTAGCATTGCCACTTTCTGGGAACTGTACCTTCCAAGAAATTTCATGGAACTAGTCTCCTGAATACCCAAGAATGTGATGCTTTTCAGCAGCTGATTGTCATTAAACCACCTCCTCCGCTTTCTTGAGAGAAAGGAAAGAATTTTCTGAGTGGGTCCATTTTTAGCTCTGCAATTATCAGAAAATGTGTTCTTTGGGTAATTGTCTGAACTGTAGGATTCTTGTGTTGACTTGTGTTCATGAGTCATCTTTCATGGCAAGAGCCACTTGCCCCTTGCGCTTCTGTCTTCGCTGGAGCGCGTTGTGGGCTCCATGGGCTGGCGCTCAGAGGCGGCTGGGAGCTGGAAGTGACCTGAAACACAGCACCTGGTTTGATGCCTGCTGTCGAGAACAGAAAGGCCCTGGGGGTGGAAGACTGACCAGCGGCCTCCTGGTGCATCACCACTTTTCAGGCACATTTAGAGGAAGCGAAGTTAAATTGGAGTCCAGTAGATAGGTGTGAGAACAAAGAGGAACTTTCTTGCAGAGTGGCGGTCGTGAAGTCTTGGGATTGGCTGCCCTGGAGCACTCTGGAATGTTCACATCCCTTCAACCAAGGTGTTGTGGTGTTAGTTGTCATCGAATTGATTCCAGCTCGTAGCTGCCCTGTGTCCAACAGAACCAAACCTGGTCCTGCGCTGCTGCCACAGTCCTAGCGGCGTCTGAGCCCATTGCTGCAGCTGTGTCAGTCCCTCTCATTGAGGGGTCTTCCTTTTTTTCCCATCACCCTCTACCTTAACAAGCATGATGTCCTTCTCTAGGGACTGGTCCCTCCTGATAACATGTCCAAAGTATGTGAGATGAAGTCTTGCCATCCTTACTTCCAAGGAACTGTCTGGTTATGCTCCTTCCAAGACACATTGGCTCATTTTTCTGGCAGTCCATGGTACATACATTCAGTAATCTTTGCCAACACCGGAATTCAAAGGCATCAGTTCTTCTTTCATCTTCCTTATTCATGGTCCTGCTTTCACGTGTCTGTGAAATGACTGAAAACACCATGGCTTGGATCAGACTCGCCTTAGTCTTTAAAGTGACCCCTTTGCTGTTGGACACTTTAAAGAGGACTTCTGCATTTAGACAAGCACAGATCTGAGATGGTTTCAAGTCAGACTGAGTTAAGTTGAGAGCGGCACCTAGCAGCATGGTTTTCAGCCGTCTCGTCTGTTCTAGAATTCTGTGATTCTCAATGCCCGAGCATGTCCCATCTACCACAGTTGTCTGATGGTTGTGAATGCAGATAGTGTTAGTGCACGGGCAGTTGTGCAGTTACACTGGGATGAAGTGGAGGAGGATGAGTGAGCAGAGGGGAAGGGAGTTGAGTTCACCGGGGTGGCCTAAACAGGACCGGCCAGCATGCGTCTGCGGTAGTGGTTTGCCTCTGTCTCGGGGAAGAGTCTTCACATAAAGGCAATCTGCTAGAAGAAGCCCGACTCCATTGTAGAAACTCCATGGTACGGTTCTGGAAGCAGTTGACAGTCGTACATCTGAGATGGTTTCAAGTTAGACTGAGTTAGCTTGAGAGGGGCATCTCTTCATTGGAGGGGGACGGGGACTGTAAGTGACACTGTCACAGTGAAGAGTCAGTTTTGTCAAATGTGAAATTTGCCTTAGTTTTCTCCATTCCTCGTCATCCCATGTCTAGGACTGGCCCAATTTGCAGGACCCACTGAAAAGGAAAATGAGGGTCCTCTGTTAAAAAAGTAAGGCTTTCAGGACAGTGAAAGCAGAGCATCAAACTAAGAGGAAGAAGCAGGACTTCTTTGTTGTTGTATGTTAAGTGAAAGTTTACAATTCAAGTGAGTTTCTCATGTAAAAGTATATGCGCTTTGTTATGTGACCCTAGTTGCCCTCCCTATAATGTGACAACACACTCCTCCGCTCCACCCTGGATCCGCAGTCCATTCACCCAGTTCCTGCTCCCTTCTGCCTGCACATCTCCCCTTCAGACAGGAGCTGCCCATGTAGTCTTTTATACCTACTTGTGCTGAGCAGCCATCTCGCCAGGAGTGTCATTTTATGTCTTATAGTCCAGTCTCATCTTTGTCTCAACAGCACTTGGCTTTGGGCATCTTTGTCTGAAGAGCTGCCTTTAGGAGTAGTTTCAGTTGTAGGCTAACAGAGAGTCTGGGGGCCGTGTCTTCCAGGGACCCTCCGAGCTCAACCAGACCATGAAGTCTGGTCTTTTTACTAGAATTTGAGTTCTATACCCCCGTTTTCTCCTGCTCCATCAGGGACTCTCTGTTGTGTTTATAGTCAGGATGGTCAGTGGTGGTAGCTGGGCACCATCTAGTTCTTCTGGTCTCAGGCTGATGGAGTCTCAGGCTTATGTGGCCCTTTCTGTCTCTCAAGCTCACGTTTTCCTGTGTCTTTGGTGTTCTTCATCTGTCTTTGCTCCAGATAGGTTGGGACCAATTGATTCATCTTAGACAGCCACTTGATAGCTTTTAGGACCCCAGATGCCACTCACCAAAATGGCGTGCAGAACATTTTTTTAATAAACTTTGTTATGGCATTTGACCTAGGTGTCACCTAAAGCCATGGTACAGGATCCTTCTGAGTGAAGGTTCCTGCCTGTACGTGTGACCTTCACCACATGACTTTGCAGTTCCACCTACTAGAAGTTGAGTGTATTCCCACCTCAACCACCTAGAGCAGGCTAGTCCAGGTAACTGGTTTTGCCCCATGGAATGTGACCAGGAATCTGAGTGGATGAGTTTTAAGTCAAGGCCTTAAGAGTCACTGGATGGAGGCAGACTTGCAAACTACAGCCTGTTCACCAGTGTTCATTGCAGCACTGGCCACAGTGGCTCCAGAGTGGAAACAGCTGAAGTGGATAACGAGATGAGGTGTACACCTACCATAGAATATTATTCGGCCATCAAGAGAAATGAAGTACTGACATACGCCACCATGGAGACGAACCTGGAAAACATGCTGAATGAAGTGTCTGTCCAACGGACAAATACTGTATGGTCTCACTTATATGAAGTAGGCAAATGTATAGAAGGCAAAGAGTATTGCCCGTTGCCAGGGATTTGAGGGAGAAGGAAGAGGGGAGTTTTTGCTTGGGGGGCATTGAGTGTGTTTTCATGGTGGTGGAATGCTTTGGAAAAAAACAGCGGGAATGATTTCATAGCTTGAAGAATATAATCAGTTTCTCCAAATTGTTGACACAGCATATATTTTGTTATGTATATTTTTACTACAATGAAAACAGTAATACAAAAGAGGGGCAGTTGGTGTTCACCATGGGGCAACCCACTGGTGCGAGGAGGCTGGAAAGTGTTGGGGGGCCAGACCCGAACCCACCTGGAGCTCAGAGCTCAGCCCACTGCATCAGGGCCCTCCCACCCAACCTGCAGGCACGTGGACAAGTAGATGTGCTTATGGTTTTTGGCCACTGACTTTTAGAGTGATTTGTCACAGACCCTAATTATGGTAATTGCTAACTGGTACAGAAGACATGCTATATTTTTTAAAAGTGATTTTATTGTGTGTTACAGAGCAGCTGTTCTGCTGGCTCTCCAAATTTTCAGATAGACCTTTCAAGCTCTGTCCCAATTTTTTTGACCTCAGAGGAGGCTACTAGATGTGTTTATTTGCCGGAACCTAGAGAAAGAGTCAGGTTGCTTTGGCACATAATTTAACTCCCAGGAATAATGGAGAAGACGATGCCTTTTCTCTAATTACTGGCACTCTCTGCCACGAGGGATTCTTTTGATTTCAAGTCTTGTTAGCTGTAAATGCCAGTCATTCCTGCAGGGCTCTCGGGGATGGCTGTTTTAATTGAGAGACAGAACAGAGTGAAGAGGGACTCATAAACTCAGAGGCAGATGTGTGAAAGGCCTTCCAGGGGCTGTTCTCCACTCCAAGGAGTTTTCCAGATCTGAATTCTCTGTTGTTGGGGCGATATTGTAAATATGTGAGTGACTGCTAAGTGCCTGTAAATGTCTTCACTCTTTTAATCACCGCCACAACCCTAAGAAGTAGGCACTTTGCATAACCCCATTAAACAGATGAGGAAATTGAGGCTTGGAGAGATTAAATGTGTATCCTAGGGTCTCCTGATTCATCTGTGGTAGATCTGGGATTTGAATTGAAATCAAGTCTCTGATCAGAGTCTGAAATGTTTTTAACTACCACATTCTGGAGGAAATTGTTGATTCTCTTTGAAACATACCCCTTGAGTGACAGTTTAAAAGGGAGGGTACTAACACCACAAGCCACATAGGGCCTCAGGGACCCTGTAACACACTTGGCTCCCCACTGATGGGCCAAGCGGCTTCCTTTATGGCCCTTTTCTAGTTCCATTGAACTTCTTGCTAGGGTAGTTCACCCCTGGAGGGGCTGTTTAACAGAAAGTAAAAATACACTGAAACAAAACTTTCCACTAGTTCAGAAACCATGTCTCATGTATAATTTATTGTCAGATGCGTTCTGTGCAAGCTCCTTGTTAGTCAGAGGGAAAGATGGAACATTTAATCGCTGTGCAATAGAGGTGCTGTCACGGGACTGGTGAAGGGCTGGAGGGAGCTGGTTAAGGAGCCCTGTCTTCACCTCAGGCCTCGCCCCAGGGAACAGCAGGCTAAGCAGCCACATTGTGTAAAGAACCAAGTACCGTTCTGTGTGGCTAAAACCATTGCCTAGGCTAACCCAAAAGCTGAGAAGTTTCTAGAACACAACCACTTTGAAGGACAGAGTAGCAGGCTCTAGGGTCTGGGGACTATGGTCTCAGGGTACAGTTAGATCAATTGGCATAACAGAGTTTATTAAGAAGATGTTCTACATCCCACTTTGGTGAGTGGCATTTAGGGTCTCAAAAGCTTGCAAGCGGGCATTCAAGATGCATCAGTGGGTCCCAACTCATTTGGAGCAAAGGAGAATGAAGAACATCAAAGACACAAGGAAAGTATGAGCCCAAGAAACGAAAGGGCCACAAGAACTTGAGACTACATCAGCACGAGCTCAGAAGACCTAGATCGTGCCTGGCTACAACTGGTGACTGCTCTGATGGGAAACGCGACAGTCCCTGATGGAGTGAGAGAAACATATGGAACAGAACTCAAATTCATATTAAAAGAGCAGACTTAAGGTTTGACTGAGATTGGAGGAACCTCTGAAGCCATAGCCCCCAGAACTAAAACTATTCCAGAAGCCCAATCTTCAGAAAACGATTAGACTGGACTATAACACAAAATAATATTCAAAGGAGCCCAGATGGCTGGTTGCTGTCTGGAGGCAGGATGAGAAGTCAGGAAGGGACAGGAGCTGGTTCAATAGACATGGGGCACCTGGGGTAGAAAGGAGGAGTGTGCTGTCACACTGTGGGGATTGCAGTTCGTGTCAGATAACAACATAGTGTACATTTTTGTATGTGGAATTAACTTGAACTGTAAACATTCACATACAGCACAATGAAAAATAAACAGTATATAGTAAAACCAGCTGCTGTCCTCTCAATTTGGACTTGTGCTGACCCTGAGTATGTCAGAGTAGAACTGTGCTCCTTAGAGTTTTCAGTGGCTAATTTTTGGGAAGTAGATCACCAGATCTTTCTTCCATGATACCTCTGGGTGAACTTGAACCTCCAACCTTTCCATGAGCAGCTGTGTGCATTAACCGTTCACACCACATACACACACACACACAGAGAGAGAGAGAGAGAGAGAGAGAGAACACGCAACGTTGAGTCGATTCTGATTCATGGCAACTCTGTAGGGCAGAGTAGAACTGCTCCATAGAGTTTCTTAGGAGCGCCTGGGGGACTCACGCTGCCTACCTTTTGGTTAACAGGTGTAGCATTTAGCTAGTATCCCACCAGGGTTTCCTTACACCACACGGAGATTCACAGATCCTCTGCGTGTGGGCTCTAGCTTTTCACTTCTTCATCTGTGAGTCCCCAGAGCTGAGAACAAAGTGGGTTTTTTTTTTTTTAAGATATGACTGAAGGTTCTGAATTAAATGTAGAGCTGGCACAACCAGCTTCACAAAGTGAGGGTCCTCGCAGCCTTCGTGGTGGTGGAGGGAAGAACCCTGAAACTGTCAGTAGCCTTGGGGTGTATCCTGTCCAGAGCATTTCCCAAGTCCGCCTGGGTTTCAGCTTGCATCTGGAGAGTGTGTTAACAATACAGATTTGTGAGTCACCCCAAACCTGAGAAGTTCAGGGTCAAATACATTTATGGAGGGGCCTCCAAGTGCTGTGTCTCTGAATCTTCATAGCCTCTCTGGGAGCTGGGTGGAATGCTATGCACTCACCAGATGGTAATTAATGTGCTCAAGGTCACTCAGCTAGTAGGTCTGACTTCAGAGCCAGTGTTTGTTTCTTCATCCTCAGCTATTTCCATTTGCTTCCATCTGTAGGGTAGCTATGAGTTGGAATCGACTCGATGGCCGTGGTTTGGTTTTTTGGTTTTGGTAGAATCTGGTTATTTTTCATGACTTTTATAGAGCCTCTTGCCCTGATCCAAGGGGCTCGTCTCTTTAAGGGCAGTGACCAAGAGTGAGGATCACTCAGTCTCTCCTGTGGTCCTCACAGACTGCGAGGACCAGGTAAAGTGGCAGGTCCATTAATTGCATTCATGGGAAAACCAGATTCTCATAGCCTGGCCTCCTAAGCAGTAAAGACTTGTGGACTGTGGGCAGTTTTGCTAGGAGAAGTCAGCAAATCATTGACTGTTCTGACAGATAACTTGGGTCTTTGTACTGTCTTTCATCTCTTCTTAATGCAAAAGGAGACTGTAGGTATTGTCAGACAGGTTAGGGGCGGGAAAGTATGTTGGGACATGGAGTCGATTGTGACTCAAAGAGACCTCAGATGACCATGTAGAACTAGATGATACTCACTGGAAGGTAAGTGACGGTGAGCCTGCCTCCCCAGGTTGTGAGAAACCTGGTCTCCTTGTCTTAGGCACCAGGTACTGCTCCAGCAGAAAATACCACAAGTGGAAGGCTTCATGAAAAGAAGTTTTTATTGTCATTGCCTGGTAAGCCGCAAATCCATTTACAAATGGTAAGTCCATTCAGCAAGAGAATTCATCACAGTCCGGTAGGCTGAGTCCAAATCCAGTGAGAGCATCTTGGCACAGGAAGCTTGGATCCCAAGGACGCGCTCTGCTCTCGGTCATGCCTTCCTGGCGGTGTGAGTTCCCGGCTCCCTCTGCTCTCTTCTCTCCCTTACATCCCACAGGCTTGCAGCTTGAGTCCTGCCTCACTGACACAGCTGCTGCCCGTTCTCCGTCATCAGTATCACGGAGGCAGGGCACCATACGGGGACTCCTAGCCGAGTCAGATCAACACATACATTTTGGGGGACACAATTCAATCCATGACACTCCTCTTGCCTCATAAGCTCTTCCCTCATTAGGGTGCTTCCTTGTTCCTGTGGGCAGTGAGGTCTTCACACCATGACCTCATTTCCTCAAGCAGGATGGGCACTCTAAGAACACAACCCAGAAGTTGTACATGTTACCTTTGCCTAGCTTATCGGCTCTTAGTCCAGTAATCACATCTAGTGTTTACTTGGGGGCCAATGGAGCAGGACAATGAGCTCAGCAAGGAGCCCCGGTAGCGCAGTGGTTAAAGCTGCTCACTGAAAGATTGGTAGTATAAACCCACTCAGCGGCTCTGTGGGGGAAAGACCTGGTCAGGTGCTTCCATAAAGATTTTATGGCCTAGAAGACACTATGGTGACAGTTCAGCTCTGTCACATGGGGTCACCATGAGTTAGAATTGACTTGAGGGCACTTAACATGTACTCGGCTAGAAATGAAGGATTTGATGCCAGAGAAGAAGGAGAGTGGGTACTGAGGACAGCTGCAGATGTCTGTCACAGGCAGGGATTCAGCTGGTGCCGCAGACATTGCAGGGCGCACAGCTGCTGCTCTGTCATCAGCGAACTCGGAGGGCCACGTAGGGGCTGTGCAGGGGTGTTTGCCATAGGGGGTGGGTGGGGGAGTTGGTGTGATGTTAAATGGTACTCAGTGGTGGATGGGTCTTAGAATATGCATCCCAGTGGGTTAGTTATGTCTTGGATGTCCACTGGAAACTGCTCATTTGTCCCTGGGTGGCACAACCAGTTTAAGCACCCAGCTGCTAACCGAGAGGTGGGAAATTCAAGTCCACACAGAGGAGTCTTGGAAGAAAGGCCTGGTGATCTTCTTCTGAATAATCAGCCACTGAAAACACAATTCTGCTCTGACGTACATGGGGCTGATTCCCAGTAGCTGGCACTGGTACTCGTACTGTGTACAATGTCCTGTGTGTGTGCTGAGGGGCATGTGTGCGTATGTATGTGTGTGATGTGTTAGTGGTGAAGAAGTGCTTAATTCAGTTAAAATGGATCTTGCATTTTCTCTGAGTTCCCATCTGAAATTCACTCAAAGCTCTTAGCTCACAGTACCTTACGCAGAGCCATGTTACCCCATCAGCAAAGTATGCACATGCTTACTTGTGCATACTTACTAATCTGTAGTGAACAGTTTCAAAGATGTGGTGGAACCCAGCTGAAATGGTTCCCTGTGGGTTTGTACGTGAACACAGTTAAGCCCGTACACCCCACTTACTGTCAGCCCGTGCTGTGCCTTATGGATTACTCTGCTCCTGCTGGTATTAGGGGAGCCCTGGTGGCCTAGTGGAAACCCCACTGGTGTAGTGGGTAAGAGCCACAGCTGCTGATCAGAAGATTGGCAGTTTGAATCCTCCAGGTACTCTTTAGCAACTCTGTGGGGCCATTCTACTTTGTCCTGTAGGGTCACTATAAGTCAGAGTCAACCCAATGGGTTTAGTTCAGTTGTTTCGGTGGCTTAGTGGTTGATGTGTTTGGCTACTAACCAAAAGATCAGCAGTTTGAATCTACTAACTGCTCCCTAGAAACTCTACGGGCAGTTCTACTGTGTCCTATAGGATCACTCGATGGTGACATATTTGGTTTTGGTTTTTTATATTACAGTTGCTTGTAGACATAGCTTATATAATTTTCTTCTAGAGGGCAGGGATCACGTCTTCCTGACTTTTGTATCTGCTGTGTTCCCGAGAGTGGCGTCTGCTTCATGTTAATGAGCTAAATGGATTAGTGACAGGACAAGGGCCACCACACAGTGCCTTCAGCTACCCTTTTCCATAACCCATGAGGCCCAGTTCTCAGTACTGAGCAGGGGATTAAGGCAAGAGGGGGGACCAGAGATAGGCCAGTGGGCTGGTGCCGTGCAGGTGTGATGGGCTTTGTTGCATCAGAGCGCCCCTCGGGGCCAGCAGATACGATGGGCTTTGTCATATCAGAGAGCCCCTCAGGGCCTGACAGGCATGATGGGCCTTCTCATGTCACAGTGCCCCTTGGTGCCCAGCAGGCATGATGAGGTTTGTTGTGTCAGAGTGCCCTTCAGTGCTGACGGGATCTTGTTGCGTTGGAGCACACGTTGCTGTGTGGCAGGCGAACACGTAACAGAGGTGGGTAGGGCCACTGTGTCTCCACCTTGGCTGCAGTTGGGGCCACCTGGGAGGCTGAAAACATGCTGCTGGCTGGGTTCACCCCTGAGGTTCTGATTTAATCCTTCTGGAGTGCAGCCTGGCCGCTGATTTTTAAAAAGCTCCTCAGTTGGATTCTAATGTGTGGCAGGGTCCCTGAGCTGTAGGGAGCGTATGGGCTTTGGTAATGCAGGTGGGGGGGGGGGTGTTTCCACTTTCTCAGTGTCCAGGCTGGATTCAGCGAGCCGTCATTTACTAAAGGGCACTGCAGTAAAAGCTGTCATTTGCCAGTGGGAATGCAGGTGGACAGAAGGAGCCAGTGCCTGTTTCCAAGGGGACAGCCCCCCAAGTCTTCTGCAGACTGACTTGTTTCTCTTGGTGGGAGTTTTGCATCCAGATATTTACTTTTCCAGAAAAGTGATGAGCAGTAAAAATTCTTCTCCCCCAAATGGTCACCCTTCTGGCTGCTCCTTCTGGTCCTCCTGCAAAGTGCTGAGAAAGCAAGAAGCATTTCTGGGTCATGTTTCTGGGCCAAAAAAATGTGCCAATATTACCAAATCCTAATAGCCTCTTATTCCCTGTGGCTTTACTCTGTCTCTGTCTCTCATTTTCTTCCATAATCACTACTCCTTCCTGAAATTAAAACCAGGTGCTCTCTAAGACCAAAGCCAGGACAGCAGAGAGCCCTTGGGTGTGGATGCGAATCCCTACGAGCTTGTGCTTCTGCTGACTTGGTGCTTCTGCTTCAGCCCGATCTCCCCATGGAATGCTGGCGCTGCAGAGCTTTCCTGCCCGCTCCATTTGCCACTTCCGTGGGACTGGTTATTCTTAAAGCAATTTGGGGCATTGGTCCTTCTCCAGCTGAGTTTTGCTGGCTCTGATTCCTAAGCTGTCTCTGTGGCATGGACAATTAGGAAACACATGGAGTTTTGTTTCATTAGGTTAAAACCAGGCAATAGACAAGGAAGTGCAATGAATAAGTTAAATGTGCTATACAAATGCAAAGTGCCATTATTATAAAGGGACAGAAAAACCATACTGTTCGTTTTCTGTATCTGCCAAATGGTCAAAGCCATCATGAGATTCTGGAGGATAATGGTCACCAATTATAGCACAAGGAGGTAGATAGGGACACACAGCTAGAACAGTCCCTGCTGCCGTGGCCTTTTGGTGGTGACATCACTGCTTTCACCACTCAGCACGTCAACACACTGTTGGTATCCTGGTGGGCAGTGAATAAAGAAGACCTTTGATGTGATTCCTGCCCTGTGGGAACACACAATTCAGATGACATCAGCAGGGACGTGGCAATGCGATGCAAACAATACGTCTTAGCAGAGGCTCTGGTGGTCTTCCTTGTGTATTCTAGACTTTAATATCCGTCATCACAGGGCTTGAAGTGCTTTTTGCTGGTGGCAGTGCCAGTTGTTAATGAAAAACAGTGGTAACGGACTCACTATTTGGGGCTGTTGTTCAGGTATTTCAAACACAAATGTTCTAGGCTTGCAAAGGAAAGTGGATCTGGGAAGGGAAAGTTAGAAGATACTGTGATTTATTTGTTGTCGGTTTCTGTCGGTAGGCGGTGTAGTTGGTGACGGCAGGGTTTATGGCTCTGTTCATTGCTCTGTCCTCAGCACATGTTTAGGAACTCTTTGGGACTGGATGGATGGACGGATGGATGGGTGAATAGATGGACGGGTAAATAGAATGAACTCTAGAGTGACTGTGCCTGGTGTTTCCCCTCAGTCCTTTGCCTGTTTCTCACAACAGCCCAGTAAGGTGTAGATGGGGCTGTGTGCCCAGATCCCTCTGGAAGTGCTGGGTCTCAATTTTAATCTAGTCCTGACTCATAAGCCCTGATCCTTTCTTAGAGCCCTTATGCTTGCATGTGCTGGAGACTAAAAACGTTTCCCTCCTTTTTCCTGGACAGTTGTGCGCCTTTGAATTCCTCGGAGCACACTTGGCCACCAGCCTCTGACACCCGGCATTTCTCCAACACGTGGTCCACGGAGCCTTGCCTCTAACACACTCCTGCAGGCCTGCACCATTCTGTTGCCTGTAGTCTGAGTCCTGTCCCTTCTGTCCTGATTTTCATCCTCCATGCCACAAATAGGCTAAGGTGGGTGAGATATCTAGGTTATTTTGACCAGAGGCATCTTCTCAGTTTCAAGAGACTATTGGAAGACTGTGAATTCCCGTGGGCAAACAGCTAATGCTTTCAGCTGAAAGATTGGAGGTTGGGTCCGTCCAGCATTACCTTGGAAGAAAGTCCTGGTGAGCTACCATATTTTTTTGCAAATAATGCACAACTTCTGTGTTTATCAGCCAGTCATAGACTCCCCCCACTAGGCACCTTCACGAGCACCACCTTGCCAATCCTCTTTCATGTGTGTCTTTAAAAAAAATTAGCACAGTGCCTTTATGAAAATGCCATCTTCAGAGGAGGGCATGACCAGCAAAGAAACCCAGAAGGTGAGCATTATTTGCATAAAAATATTGTACTTCTGAAAAATGAGCCATTGAAAACCCACTGGAGCAGAAGTCTGCAGTGACATACACGGGGTCATTGTGAATCAGCTAGAAAGTTGGGGGCTGATGGTTTGGGAGAAAGAGGCTTCAGGAGTCCTGTACCCTCTTATCCTGGTTCCCTTGGGGTTTATGCATGAGATAAGAGTTTGCATGCAAAACTGCCTGCCCTTGGTTGCAGGAAAGAGTTACCCTTGCCTTGAATTCGGCTCCTAGATGAAGAACAAGTAAACACTGAGGCCCTGGGTTTTGATTTCAGCAGCATTTTCCCATCATAATAGGTAAAAGAAAGAGCCAGACTCTGATCTTCTTGGTTGGAATCTATTGTACGTTTACTGGAACAAAATGCAAACATATTCTGAGCAAAGGCCATGAGGAATCTCCCGCACTGCGCTACAGCGGAGGTGGCCTCTCTAGGGGAGCTGGGCCCCATCTCTTCATGCTGCTGCACCGCTCCAGGTGGGGCACACAGAGCCGGTCCTTAAGCCCAGACTGTTGACACGGCACACGATGGAAGCAGCGCAGGTGTTCATTCAGCACGCTAATTAGCTGTGGTTCCCGTCGCCCCGGGAGGCCAGGGTCAAAACCAGCCCATGTCTGCGATGTAAACTTCTGCACAAGTGCCAGTTGCTGAGTGGAGCTGAAGTTACATAATCATTGTAACTATTTTTGTTTGTAAGACATCCCTTCCCGGCAGATCCCAGGCGCTTCCCTGCCAATAACCAAGTTGTCACCTGGTAGCGGGACAGCAGGACCCATTCTGGGGTTAGAGGAAGTAATAAAGAATACCACCCACCCAGAGTGCCATGCAGGCTGCATAAAAGAAGTCCTTACAATCCGGCTCCTGGGAAGGCTGAACTGGGGCAGCCCTCTGCTCTGCAGAGAGTGAAAATGGCCCTTTTTCTTTGCTGCAGCAAGTGAGCTTACCTAGAAATAGAAGGAGGTTCTTGGTGGCGTGGGTACAGTTTTTCTGTAACTACAACTTCTAAAACAACAACTGCCATGATATTTATCAAGTTATCACTAAATATGGCATGTAACATACCAGGCATCCTGCCAAGTGCTTGATGGGATTATCTTACTCCACACAGCAAGCCTCTGATGTGAACATCTTTGTGGTACCCTTTTTACTGATGAGGAAAAGGAAGGGCAGAGAGGTGAGGTAATTTAAGCTACTTAGTACTGCAGGCCAAGATTTGAATGTAGGGAGTCTTACCCCAGAGCTCACTCTTATTTTTCTGATTGTTTTAATTATACAAACAATATGCCCTCATTTTAACTAGTAAAATAACATGAAGATAATATGAATAAGCTCTCCAACACTGACTCACAGGTAATCTCTTTTATTTTGTGTGCTGGTCTGTTACTTCGTTGAAAGGTGATCCTTGGATCATTTCAGTTGAAGGCTTAAAGAGTATCTCATGGCGACAGGGTCAGGGGCTCCTCTAGTTTCAGCTGGTCCCCTGTAAGTATTTGCCATTTTAAGAATTTGACTTCCCTTCTGCATTTTTTCTTCTATTCTGTCAGGATTCGTCTATTGTGCCACTAATCAGAATGGTTGGTAGTCAGAGCTGGGCACCATCTAGTTCTTCTGGTCTCAGGTAGATGAGTCCATGGGGTTTTCAGTGGCCGTTTTTGGAACTAGATCATCAGGTCTTTCTTCCAAGGGACCTCTGGGTGGACACAAACTTCCAACCCTTCAGTTAACAGTTGAGTGCTTTAACTGCAGTACTTACATACTCCCTGGGTATATTTAAACATAGACAGATACACACATACTACATACATAACTCAGAGTTTGTTCCCCCTTTAAAGTTTTTTCCCAATAAAACTTATCTTTTCCGTATATTTCATGACATTATATACATCTCTCTAGATCAATAGCTATAGATCTAACTCTCTAAAAATAATTGCACAAACTCTTATAATATTGTGTACCACACACAATTTATGCAGTCATTTCCCTATCTTTGGACATTCTGTATATTTCCAGTTTTGTTTGCTCCCTGACAATAATCCTGCAATAAACATCTTTGTGTGCTTATATTGTAGGAGTGAAATCATGGAGTTCAAAGAATATAAGAATTTTTATTTCTCTAAAAGTTGTCAGATTACTTTCCCAAAGAGGTTGCAGCAATTTATCTTCCCACCAGCAGTGGATGAGATTGTCTGTTTACCCAGATTGTCACCAAGACTGAGTATTATTGAGGCACCCACAGACTGGCCTGTGGCTGGGCTATGGGCCTTAGTCCTATGGGCAGCCCGGGAGCTTCCTTCCACTCTAAGTCAGCTGCCAGCAGTAGCTGTCTGGAATTTGTCCCCAAAGGCCATGTCTCTGAATTTCACCAGCACATTAGAACCTGGGAGAGTTTCTAAAACCCACAGGTTCAGCTGCGGAGGCCCCACCCCTGGAGAGTCTCATTTAGTTGTTGAAGGAGGTGTTCACGCAGTGGTGGTTGAAAAAACTCCCCGGGTCATTTTGGTGGCTTCCAAGGTCACAGCATCTGATATAATCTGTGCTTGAGAGCTGGACAGACAGCAAGAACCTAACTTCCCTCTTGCCTCCGTACCCCCTCCGTACCCCCTCCTTCCTTACTCTCTCCTCTGGGTCCTGTCCTTGCAGGTCAGTGGAGATGTGACTGAGTTGGACACTGTATGTATTTTTCCTTCAGCCAGCAGCCTCTTGTTCCAGATACCCTGTCCTCGGCCTGAGGGACACACTGACTTTAGTCCTTGCAGAAAGTCCCCAGCCCGCTCTCGGAGCTTAGGACCCATCAGGATCTCCGCTTTGGTGGAGCGTTATGGGTGTTGTTCTCCATGTGTCTGCTGAGGGAGCTGATTCCGGCAGAAAAGGGGGTGTGCCTGAACCAGGGGAAACCCTGGTGGTGTTAAGTGGTTAAGTTCTACGGCTGCTAATTAAAAGATCAGCAGTTTGGATCTCTCAGGTGATCCTTGGAAACTACGGGGCAGTTCTACCCAGTGGAGGCCTGCTGGCGCTGTGATGAAGCAGGCGGCTGCTGGCCAAGATGCTCAGAGCCACCAGCTGCTCTGTGGAAGAAAGATGTGGCAGTCAGCTTCTATAAAGATTGTTGCTTTTGTTGTTAAGTGCTGTCCAGTCAGTTCCATCTCATAGTGACTGTGTGTGCCACACAATGAAACACTGTCTCATCCTGGGCCGCGCCCACAGTCAGTTTTATGCTTATGCCCGTTGTCGTAGCCACGGTGTCAGTCCGTCCCTTTGAGGGTTGTCCTTGTTTCCGCTGCCCCTCCACTGTACCAGGCATGATGCCTTCCTGCTCCAGGGACTGATCCCTCCTGACAGCAGGTCCAAAGTGTGTGAGATGCAGTGTTGCCGTCTTTGTTTCTAAGGAGCACTGTGGTTGGACTTCTCCACGAACAGGTCTGTTTGTTCTTTAGGCAGGCCGTGGTGCGTCCAGTGCTCTTCTGCCAACACCACAATTCAAAGGCATCAGTTCTTCTGTCTTCCTTATTAGTTGTTCAGCTTTTGCATCCATCTGATGCAATTGAAAGTACCGTGGGTTGGGTCAGGCACACCTAAGTCTTCAAAGTGACATGTTTACTTTTCAACACTTTAAAGAGGTCCTGTGCAGCGTTTCTTAAGCTGAAAGAACTGAAGCCTTGAGTTGCAATAGTGAAGGATTCTTCAGGGAAAGTATTAAACAACTCAGGAGGCATCCAGAGAAGATGGCAGGAATACACAGAGTTATTACCAGAAAGAGCTGGTCGGCATTCTCTGAAGATTACGTCCCTGGAAACTGGGGCAGGCAGTTCTGCTGGTCCTGCAGGGTTGCGGTATGCCAGAGTCCACTTCATGGCGATGGGTTTGGGTTTTGGGGGGATCATGGTTTATACCAATGGTTATAATCCCGTATAGGAATGGGATTTCTTTGTTATGTTCTATCAGAAGCCCACCAATCAATAGCAGCTCGGGTGTCTGGAGAAGAAAGGACATGTGTTTTAGTAAGCTAGTGCTACTCTAACAGAAATACTATACAGAATGGATGGTTTTAACGAAGGAAAGTTTATTCTTACACAATCTGGTAGACTACAAGTCCAAACTCAGGATATCCACTCCGCATGTCTGCTTTCCCCCTTGTTGGCTCTGGAGGAAAGTCCTTGGGTTGCATCCAGTCTTTGTTCAGGGAGCACCTTGACACAGGAACCTCAGGTCTGAAGGACGCGCTCTTCTCCCGGTGCTGCTTTCTTGATGGCGTGAGGTTCTAATTCTCCGCTTGCTTCCCTTTCCTTTTATCTCTCTCTTGTTTTTTTCGTTCTTTTTTTTTTTTTTTTAAATAAAAAAATGAAAATGTACATACTCTGTGCTTACAATATTGGGTTAAGAGAGGAGGAGTACACAAGTTGTGTCGAAGTCTCATTAATATTGATCTTCTTACTAATGTGAATTGTCACCAATTTCACGCTACCGAATTTCTAACAATTAACTAATCTAAACCCTCGCCCCTCGCCTTCCCGCCCTCCCACCTTTCCCACTCTTGTAGCCGTCAAAGAGTCTTTTCTATTATGTATGAGTATGGTTTTAAGTTTTTATCATAGGGGTCTCATGTAATAATTGTCCTTCTGTCGCTGACTGGTTTCACTCAATATAATGTCCTCTAGTTGAGACCAAACTGAGAGATGTTTCCTGCTATCATCGTTGTTCTTTATCAGTGTATAGTACTCCACGGAGTATATATACCAAAGTTTACCTATCCACTCTTCTGTTTTTGGGCATTTGAGTTGATTCCAACTTTTTGCTATCGTGGACTGTGCTGCAATGAATATTCGTGTGCATGTAGCAGTCGGTGTGAAGGGCCTTGATTTTGTAGGATATATTCCGAGCAGAGGAATAATTGGGTCAAATGGTATATCTGTATTCATTATTTTAAGGTAACGCCAAATTGCTTTCCAAAGAGGTTGCACCATTCTGCAATCCCACCAACAGTGAAGGAGAGTTCCAATCTCTCCACAGCCTCTCCAACATTTATTGCTTTGTGTTTTTTGGATCATGGCCAATCTCATTGGGGTGAGGTGGTATCTCATTGTTGTTTTGATTTGAATTTCTTTAATAATTAATGATCGTGAACATGTCTGTATGTGTTTTTTAACTGCCTGGATCTCCTCTTTAGAGAAGTGTCTGTCCATCTCCTTTGATCGCTTAATTGGATGATTTGTCTCTTTCTTATTGATATTTTGTAGAACCTTGTATATTATGGAGATCAGGTGTCGGTCTGACATAGAGTTGCCAAATATTTTTTCCCATTCTGTAGGTGGTCTTTTAATTCTTTTGAGGAAGTCTTTTTTGGATGAGCAGAAGTGTTTGATTCTTATTAATTCCCATTTATCTATTTTCTCTTCTGATGAATGTGTTTTGTTTGTCAGATTTTGAAGTCTGTCTATATTGCATATTAAAACATCCATTGTTGACCCTATCTTGTCTTGGATGAGCTTTATCGTTTTAGCTTTTATATTCAGGTCTTTTATCCAATTGGAGTTGATTTTTGTATAAGGTGTGAGATATGGGTCTTGTTTCAATTTTTTGCAGATGGATATCCAATTATGCCAGCACCATTTGTTAAAGAGACTGTTCTTACCCCAGTTCAAAATCTTAGGACCTTTGTCAAATATCAGCTGTTCAAAAGAGGATGGTGGCATCTCTGGGGTCTCTACTTTGTTCCATTGGTCTAAATGCCTCCTTTTGTACCAATACCAGGCTGTTTTGACTACTGTGGCAGTGTAATAAGTTTTAAAGTCAAGTAGTGAGAGGCCTCCCAGCATGTTCTTTTTCAGGTTTCTTCCCTTTCCAAATAAAGCTGATAATTTGTTTCTCCATCTCATTAAAAAATGTCGTTGGAATTTTTATTGGGATTGCATTATATAAGTAGAGTGCTCTGGGCAAAGTAGACATTTTCACAATATTGAGTCTTCCTATCCATGAGCAGGGCAGATTATTCCACTTATGTAAGTCCCTCCTAGTTTCTTGCAGCAATGTCTTGTAATTTTCTCTGTAAAGATCTCTTATTTCTCTAGTTAGGTTTATTCCTAGGTATTTTATCTTCTTGGGGGTTATAGTAAGTGGAATTGATTTGGTGATTTCTTCATTAATAATTTCATTGTTGGTATAAAGGAATCCCACTGATTTAGTTATGTTTATCTTGTATCCCAATACTTTGCTGAATTCTTCCATTAGCTCTAATAGTTCACTTACGGATTTCTTTGGATTCTCTGTATAAACAATCATATCATCTGCAAAGAGGGAAATCTTTACTTCTTCAGTGCCAATATGGATGCCTTTTATTTCTTTGTCTTGTCTAATTGTTCTGGCTAGAACTTCTAGGACAATGTTGAATAGAAGTGGTGAGAGTGGGCATCCTTGTCTAACTCCCATTCTCAGAGGGAATTCTTTCAGTCTTTCACCGTTCAGGATGATGAAAGCAGTTGGCTTTGCATAGATGCTATTGATTATATTGAGGAATTTCCCTTTTATTCCTATTTTTCTGAGAGTTTTAAGCATGAATGGATGTTGAACTTTGTCAAATGCCTTTTCTGCATCAATTGACAAAATCAGGTGATTTTTATCTTTTGTATTATTAATATGGTTGATTACATTAATTGTTTTTCTGATGTTGAACAAGCCTTGCATCTCTGGAATGAAACCAACTTGATCATGATGAATGATTGTTTTTATATGTTGTTGAATTCTATTGGATAGAATTTTGTTGAAGACTTTTGCATCTAGATTCATCAGTGATATTGGTCTGTAATTTTCTTTTTTTGTGGGATCTTTCCCTGGTTTTGGTATCAGGGTTATGCTGGCTTCATAGAAGGAATTTGGAAGTATTTCATCTCTTTCTATAGTGTGAAATAGCCTCATTAGTACTGGAGTTAATTCTTCTCTAAAAGTTTGGTAGAATTCTCCAGTGAAGCCGTCTGGACCAGGACTTTTTTTGGTTGGTAGATTTTTGATGACTTCCTCAATCTCTTCCTTTGTGATAGATTTATTAAGTTGATCTATTTCTCCTTGTGATAGTCTTGGTGAGTCACATGAATCTAGAAATTTGTCCATTTTCCCCAGGTTTTCAAACCTGTCAGAGTATAGCTTTTCAAAGTATTCTGTTATGATATATTTTATTTCAGATGGGTCTGTTGTAATATCTCCCAACTCATTTCGTAATTGGGTTATTTGTATCTTCTGTTGTTTTTCTTTTGTAAGTTTAGCCAATGGTTTATCAATTTTGTTGATCTTTTCGAAGAACCAACTTTTGGTTTTGTTAATTGTTTCAATTGTTTTTCTATTCTCTAATTCATTTAGTTTTGCTCTAATCCTTATAATCTGTTTTCTTCTGGTGCCTGAGGGGTTTCTTTGTTGCTCTCTTTCTACTTGTTCAAGCTGTGAGGTTAATTCTTTAATTTGTGTTCTTTCTTCTTTCCGGAAGTGTGCATTTATAGAGATAAACTGACCTCTGAGCACTGCTTTTGCTGTATCCCATAAATTCTGGTAGGATGTGTTCTTGTTCTCATTTGAATCCATAAATTTCTTTAATGTGTCTTTGATTTCTTTTATAACCCAAGGCTTTATGAGTAAAGTGTTGTTTGGTTTCCACAAGTTGGAATTTTTACCTATGATTTTTCTGTTATTGATATCAACTTTTATAGCTCTGTGGTCCGAGAAGGTACTTTGCAATAAATCAGTGTTTTGGATTTTATGGAGAATAGTTTTATGACCCAACATATGGTCTATTCTGGAGAATGTTCCGTGTGCTTTGGAGAAGAAGGTATATTTATCTGTTGATGGATGAAAAGATCTGTAAATGTCAATAAGGTCAAGTTGGTTGATTGTTGCAACAAGATCTTCTGTATCTTTACTGAGCTTTTTTCTGGATGATCTATCCTTAACTGAAAGGGGAGTGTTAAAGTCCCCAACTATTATTGTGGAATGATCAATCTGATTTTTCAATGTTGTCAGTATTTGTTCAATGTATTTAGGTTTGGTATTGGGTGCATAAATATTTAATATTGTTTATTTATTTATTGCTGAACGGTTCAATACTCAAGCAAGACTTAACAATATTAAATATTTATGCATCCTTTTATCTCTTGTAGGCTGAAAGATTAAGGGTGGTGCAAGCCATACTCCAGGGAAACACCCTTTACAGTGGAGCAGGGAGGCGATCCTATGAAGGGATTTACAGTCCCACCCTAATCCTCTGACATATGGCGTAGGAAAAAATCACAAAATGGAGAGCAATCATAAAATACTGGGAATCATGGCCCAGGCACATGGCTACACACATATTTGGGGGGACACAGTTTAATCCATGACAGCATGCTACTGCTTACCTTGCTTTGTCTCCATACTAGCTCCATATGGCAGGTGACAGGGCTAACGAGTCAGCAGAGTCCTGCAGGACTAGGAAGGAGTTCACATGTATAACAGAAAAACTAGGGACAGTTTTGCCTGGTGAACAAAGACGAGCTGGCATCTTTCCACAAACAAACTGCTTCAGAAATAGTCTTCTGAGCTCAGGAGTTGGCGAGGGACACTCGCAGGTGAAGAAATCAATGAAAACAGAATGTGTGCCACTGGCCAGAGTCGTGGCCAGCCCTCTTAATTGTTAACTGTGATAACTAACATATGCCAGGTGCTCTTTGGGGTACTGTTTTTCAAACTCGACTCTACAGTTGAGTCATTTGGGGAGTTTAAAAAATATTGATGGCTGGGTCCCATCCCTGGAGATTTTGACTTAAGAACAAGTCTCAGGTGTCAGGACTTGTGAAACTTCCCCCAGGTGATAGCAGCAAGATTTGAGATCCTCTGCTGTGTGGGTTTCTTCATGCTCTTTCCTTTCTCATTTAATCTGCCCAGGTAGTGTCCTGGCTGCTGTCACTGAGCTGTGTCCAGTGCTCACTTCTACCCTGTTCCTGCACTGCTTCCTACTACATAGCCAAGTAGGACACACAGACACCCACCGATCACTGGCTTTTTAAAACCTCTTGGTCCCTCCAAATCTTCTATAAAGATTATAGCCAAGTAAACTCTATGGGGGCAGTTCTGCTCTGTCACCTGGGGTTTCCTGTGAATTGGACCTGACTTAGGGACTCCCAACAGCAAACACAATACTGTCATCACACTCAAGGACATTACTATAATGTCGTAGCATTGCAATTCATGTTCACCTTGACCCGGTGTGCTTAATAATGCCCTTTGTGGCTTTGTTTTTTCCTAATCAAGGATCTAATCAGAGATCATGCATTGAATTTGCTGACACATTTCTTTAACCTCCCTTGATCTAGAAAGCCTTCCCGTGTTACTCATAACCTTGACCTCTGTGAAGAGTCCCTGGTATTTTTTTTCCTCCCATTTTGCTTAAATTCTCAAATTTATGAATATATTTCTCCTAATACGTATCTTGGCAATATATATTTTTAATTCTATAGTGCTTTAGGTAAAAGTTTACTGCACAAATTAGTTTCTCGTTCAAAAATTTATAACTAATTGTTTGGTGACATTGGTTACAATCCCGGCAAGTGTCAGCAGTCTCCCCCCTCCCCCCTGGGTTCCTGCGTCCATCAGTCCTGTCCCTTCTTGCCTGCTTTCTGGTCTGTGCTTGTGGGCAGCTGTAGCCCATTTGGTTTCCTAGACTTGATTGAACTGAGAAGCATGCTCCTCACATGTGTTACTGTGTGTTTTCTAGGCCTGTCTAGTCTTTGTCTGAAAAGTGGGCTTGGGGAGTGGCTTTGCCTCGGAGTTAGCAGGGTGCTGGTGGGCCATGTTTTTGGCTCCTCCAGGCTGTGTCAGACCAGTGAGCCTGAGCTCTTTCTGTGAACTTGAATTTTGCTCCATACTTTTCTCCCGCTTTCTCTGGGACCCTCTGTGATCTCTGTTAGAGTGGCCAGTGCTGGGAGCTGAGCACTGTCTAGTTCTGGGATCAGGGTGCTGCTGGGGTGGTTTCTAAAAATGTTCCCCAGGTTTATTTACTGAGCAGTATTTAGAGAGGCAGTGCAGTGCGGAACTGCATTTCTGCAAGTTTTGTTTTCCCAGTGTAAATATTTACATGGGCAAACCAGCTACCAGATGCTGGCCTGTGCACTGAGGCTTCTGGCTCTCCGTCCTTGGAGCAGCGTCACAGCTGTGCAGTGTCGCAGCTGTGTGCCGTCTCCTCCACTGCCGCTCAATCCGTGCAAGAGCCGCAGCCGGCCTTGGCATCCCGTGCGTGGGTCTGGCTCCTTGTGTTCTTCATTCCCAATTGATCCAGGGTTGCAGACCACCCCAGTCAATACCTTTTCTGCTTGTCCAGCGTCTTTGCCTCCTTCCTCTCCCTCCCAGAACCTCTGCTCCCACTCTGCATTTCGTGCTGCACTGTCACATACTGAACCCTCCACGCAGCTGCCTGAGGCAGTGGCCTGTGTGTTGGGGTGTGGAGTGGCTGCACTGTCCCCATAGCGCTGCCACGCCTTGTTGAGGACATGCTGCAGGCTGCTGCCACGGCCCCCCGCTCTGGCCACCCGGAAAGAAGCCGGGCTTCGTCAGCCATCCCTTCTTGCCCCACTGTGACTTCGTGGGTCCACCCCTCCCGTTCCATAAAACTCAACTGAAATCACCCCTTCTGGAAGCCTGTAGCCTGCCTCGTGATACAACGTGCCTCAGTTTTGTCAGGCTGTTTATTGATGTCAGTTTCCACACCTTGTGGGCTTTCCACCGTCGCTGTGTGTAACCCTTCAGACTGCTACAAGCGCACAGCCCCTTGTGGGCCAGCTCCCTGACAGTCCGTTAGCATTTGTTCAGGAAAGACAAGTCCATTTAACAAAAGCCCAAGCTAGGCGTCATAGAGAGAGCAGGTCTGTGGGATGAACTCAGGGTGCCAGATCTAGGGAAGTCTGTTTCTCTCTGTTGGTTCTAGGGGAGTGTCTTTGTCCTCAGTCCTCCCTTGGGTCTAGAAGCTTTCCGGCACAGGGAATCCGAGTCCAAAACACATGCTGTTCTCCAAACTCTTCTTTCGTGGTGGTGTGAGGTCCCCTGTCTCTCTGCTGGATTCTCTCATTTACATCTCAAAAGAAATAGATTTAAAACACAGCCTAATCTTGTAGCTTGAGTCTTGCTTTATTAACGTAACTGCCTCATTAACAGCACACAAGTAGGATTCATAGCACTTAGGAAAATCACATCAGGTGACAGATTGGTAGATAATCACAGAACACTGCGGATCAAGGACTAACCAAGTTGACACATATTTTAGGGGGACACATTTCAATCTGTGACATCCACTAATCTGTGGATTGTTATGTTTTATCATTTTCCTGCATCATAACGTCTACCTGTTTAATCTCCCATAAAAAGCAAGTCAGATTTGTTGCATCAAGTTGATTCCAGCTTGCGGTGACCCCGTGAGTGTTAGAGCGGGACCGTGATCCATGTGGTTTTCAGTGGCTGATTTTTCAAAAGCAGATCACCAGGCCTTTCTTTGAGGTACCTCTGGGACTCGAACTTCCAACATCTCTCTTACCAGACCAGCACAGTGTCTGCACCACCCAGGACGTCCTTACCTGTCTGTGGCCTTCCCGAGGGCCAGGAGCACATTGCCTTCAGCCTGGAGTTGTCCCAAGGTGCCTGTGCAGTCCTGGCACACAGGAAGCAGTCTATGATGAATATTTATAGAATTGCATTTTCTCTCAAGTAAAAAATGGAACAGGCCCAAAGAAAAGTGTTTTAAAACACAAATAAATTAAACATAAATCTCGATATTACTAAACATAGCTCTAGAGAGACAAATGTGTCAGGATTAATAAAAAAACATATTTGTGAGCCACTGGCAGTCCTGTCTGAAATAAAACAATGTATAAAAAGGTTCATGTTTCTTGGTCTCATCTATTCGTTTTCACTGTTACTGCCACCAGTTTAGTTTAGACAGGTCCTGTCTCTTTATCAACACCCCAGCGGGGGCAGATGACGAATACACTTGAGTGCCAGCTGAAGGGTTAGAGGTTCGAATCCACCCAGAGGTGCAAGAAGGGCCTGGCAGTCTACCTCTGAAAAACCAGCCATTGAAAACCCTAGGAGTGCCGTTCTGCTCGGACACACACAAGGTCGTCGTGAGTCGGTTGACAGCAAATGCTACCAGTGTTCCTTTATCTATTAAAAACTAGAGGTTTCTTCATGGGTTTCCTTGGAACTGGATGCCAGCTTTCACCAATCCTTCCATCGTAACTCCACCAGATTATTTCTCCACTTGCGGAGCTGCTGTCAGGAAGGATCAGTCCCTGGAGACGGACATCGTGCCTGGCAGAGTGGAAGGTCAGCAAAATAAGGGAAGAGTCTTGACGAGATGTGTTGACACAGTGGCCACAATGATGGGCTGAAGCATAGAAACGACTGTGGACATGGCACAAGACCGGGCAGTGCTTCGTTCAGTTGTGCACAGGGTTGCTGTGAGTCAGAAGCGACTCTAGAACCGACTCGACAGCCCCTCACAACAACAACCGTGCTGAGCTGTAGGTCACTCCCGTGCTTAGGGGCCTTGAATGGCTTTTCATCGCCTGTGGATTCAAGTTCCAGCTCCTGAGCCTGACCTTGGTGGCTCTTCCCAGGGCCTTGCCCAGGCTGCTGTCCTGCCTCTGTCCAGCTCAAACCTGGCCCAGCTGTGCGATACCACCCTCTTTTCAGGTGACGCGTGTCTTTCCTAGGGTCCAAAGGCCCCCCTGGAAGCTCCCACTCCCGTGGCACTTTCAGTGACCGTTTCCTTCGGAGCCCACTCTTCCTCCTCTTACCTCCAGCAGGCCCGCACCTGACTGCCTATCAGAGTGACACTGGCAATTCTTAAAAAAGCAGTCTCTGGGCCCCATCCTCTGGAAATTCTGAATGGAGCCTGGAAATCTGCATTTTTACAAAAGCCAAAGCCAAGTAGGGCTACCAAAAAATTCAGGTGTGCAGTGGTTTGGGGAGCCAGAGAGCCTTGGAGCCCTACAATTCCGTGATCTGTGGCATGCTGCCTTGCGTTGTGGGTAGTGTTTCTGATCTTTCCTTGTAGATGGTATACTCTTCCTAAGGGCCACCACCACTGCCACCAGGTGCCATTGATTTGCCTCTGACTCGTGGTGTATGTCAGAGTAGGACTGTGCTCCATAGAGTTTTCCATGGCTGATTTTTTGGAAGTAGATTGCCAGGCATTTCTTCAGTGGTGCCTCGGGGGAGACTCAGCCCCCTAACTTTTCATTTAGCGGCCACATACATTAACTGTTGGCACCACCCAGGAACTCCTAAGGACAGGACTGTGGAATTATGTAGGTTATCTTTTGGACTACTTGGCAGGATCTCTTGGTCATGGTCATGTGATGAATCACTCAATGAGTGTTTGTTGAATGAATGAATGGGGGCATGAGAGACTTCCCACAAGAGGTGAGACCTCCTGTTATGCGGCTAGGAGTGGAGAGGAAATTCAAGTCGACAGAGGAGCTCATAATTTGGGCATCTTGTGGCATAGTGGTTAAGTGCTATGGCTGCTAACCAAAAGATCAGCAGTTCGGATCTGCCAGGAGCTCCTCAAAACTCTGTGGAGCAGTTCTACTCTCACCTGTATGGTTGCCATGAGCCAGAATCAAGGTCAGTGGGCTTGGTAGTGGTTTTATACAAGATGCTGATAAATGACAGATAGTCAGACCCCTGGGGAGGAGACACTTGAGAAGTTTTTTTGGATCCAGGGTCAAAATATTTTTTCATAGGTTGACTTATTTTCAGTTTTGAGAAAACTGCTCATTTATTTTTTTAAAAAAAGAATTTTCAGTGTGTACCTTGTTTGTTTCATTTCTGGCTTTCTGATCATCAGCCATTGCTGGAATGCTTCGACTCTTCCACAGTCTGGTCTCTGAGGTCGCTCTGGCAACCACCTTGAAAATCCCGTGAGTTGGTCCTAGGTTTCCAGACTTGGTTTTTCTGGCTGCCGTGTGGCTTTTCTGCAGTGCCCCGGCTGAAAAGCTAGCAGTAAATCATCGTCATGAATTAACTAAATCATCTAAAACGCTTAAGAAAAAAAAATCCCACGTGTTGAGCATCATTGTCGAATCTCTATTTTTTGATCATGTTGGCAAAAAAGCCCTGGATCTATGGGAACTAGAGTTTTTATCATTGTGTTAACGAGGCATCAAACACTCACTGCCCCGGGGGGTATTCCTCTACAGCCTGAGGGTTTACTTAACCCGTAGTTACTGCGCCTACTGCTTCCGGAAAGTAACAGGTTCTGTGGGAAAGCCAAGCAAAATAAAATTTTTAGTTGCTGAGACGTCTTCGTGGTTTGGGTTGCCATGGTGACATCTTCGCCATGTTCCAAGTGCCATTGCTAGCATCACAGCTCTGGCCTGGCTGGGCCTGCTGTCACCTCATCCCCAGTGTCAGGATGTGAGAATGTCGAGGGGGTTGTTTCTGCATGTCCTCCACACCTATCACTGGAATCAGAGCTCGAGGCTCCAGGTCACATCTGTCACTGGAATCAGAGCTTAGGGCTGTATAGCTCACACTTGTCACTGGAATCAGGGGTCAGGGCTGCAGTCCCAGTTGAAATCACTTAAGTGCTGTGTGACTTTGAGAAAGTTACTTTGACTTCTCGGAGCTTCAGCATCTTATCCTCTAAAATGAGGATTACAAAAGCACCCAGCACCCACTTCATAGGTTGTTACGAGGAATAAAGTACTTAGCACAGTGGCTGGGGCCGAGTCAGCATTAGCTCTTTATCCATTGCTGTTGAGTCAACTCAGTGACTTTATAGAACAGAGTGGGAGTGCTCCATGGAGTTTCCTAGGAACACCTAGTGGATTCGAACTGCCAGCCTTCTGGTTAGCAGCCGTAGCTCTTAGCCACTGCACCACCAGGTCAACTAACATGCAAGCACACACTGCTGCTGTCGAGTGGGCTGGGACCCACAGACACCAGAGTAGGATGTGGCCTGGTCCCGTGCTGTTGTCAATGTCACTGGTATACAGCAGTCCACTGTTGAGGCTACTGTTTGTTTCCAGTGCCTTCTAACTGAGGAGGCTCATCTTCCACTGCTCTGTCAGACAGTATTCTCTTGTGAAACATAGAGTTTCCGTTGGCTGCATTTCAGAAGTATATAGCCAGGCCTTTCTTCCTAGTCTGAGTACGGAAGCTCCACTGAAACCGGATGCTGCTGGAATTTGAAATGCCAGTGACATAGCTTCTAACATCACAGCAGCACGCAGGCCAGCACGGCATAGCAGACAGGCAGATGGATGGTGGATAGGAACACACAGCTGTTTCTACCCAGTGTAAATCAGGTCTGTTTTAGTATATTGGCTACAAAGAAAAGCGTTGCCTAGCCTGAGTTTTCCTTCTCCCATTTCAATGTAATTTTAGTTGGTCTGCAATGTGTAGTACTCACATAAACATCCTCTGAGCTCCCTCTGTGAGGCCTGGTGCGCTCTGTGATTCAGCAGCCCCCAGAATCCAGCTTGGAAGCCACAGACAGGAGTTGTTGTTAGGTGCCATCGAGTTGGTTCTGACTCAGCGACCCTGTGGACAACAGAATGAAACACTGCCCAGTCTTGCGCCATGTCCACAATCGTTTTTATGCTTAAGCCCATTGTTGGGGCCACTGTGTCAATCCATCTCGTTGAGATGCTGACCCTCCACTCTACCAAGCATGATGTCCTTCTCCAGGGATTGATCCTTCCTGACAACACGTCCCAAGTGTGTAAGACGTAGTCTTGCCATCTTTGCTGTCAAGGACCACTCTGGTTGGACTTCTTCCAGAACAGATCTATTGGTTCTTTTGGCAGTCCACGGTACATTAAGCATTCTTCACCAACACCACAATTCAAAGGCATCCATCATCTTTGTGTCTTCTTTGTTGTCCAGCTTTTGCATGCATATGATACACTTGAAAATATCATGGCTTTGGTCAAGTGCACCTTAGTCTTCAAGGTGACCTCTTTTCTTTCAGTACGAGGGCACCCCTCTTTTCCACTCCAATGTGTACAAGGTTCTGTTGGAACTGTTTCTCAAAAGCATATATTTCATTAAGAATCATGCTCCTTAAGCAAATTCTGGTGACCTAGTGCTAGGGCTGCTAACCAAGAGGTCAGCAGTTCAAATCCACCAGGCACTCCTTGGAAACTCCACGGGGACAGTTCTACTCTGTCCTATAGGGTTGCTATGAGTCAGAATCAACTTGATGGCACTGGGTTTGGTTTTGGGATTTTTATATGGGAATTCAGACTATCCCGTGTGTGTTGGAGTACAGTGGCAATCCACAGGGATTTCATGGCTGATTTTTCAGAAGCAGGCCTCCGGGCCTTTATTCCGAAGTGCCTCAGGGTGAACTTCAACCTCTAGACCTCTGGTTAGCAGCTGAGTGCGTTAACTGTTTGTGCCTACTGGGAGCTCCATGGGTCAGAATCAACTCTACAGCGACTGTTTTTTTTAAAGCAATTGAGGGACACTGTAAAAATGTCTTGAGGGAGGCATCTGACATCCCTCAACTTCACAAGGAAGGAGAAGAGACAAAATCAGCTGAAGTCCGAGTCCTGTGAGGCGGAGGTCAGATGTGCCTCCTTCCTCCGCCATCATTAACCAATTCTGACACCAGCCATCTCTCCCATGGCACTCTGCTGGGTTTGATAACTCAGTACAGTGGCCACTCAGAACTCGTGGACCATACTCATGGTTATAGGGTTTGTCAAGGAAGTAACAGGTTACAATTCAGGCTCCGGAACGTTTAAGCATACAGTTCTTCCATCAGGACAGCCCGTTTCCAGCCACGCTGGCAGGCCCTCTGTCCCCGGGCCTCAGTCTCTGCTCAGAGGTGCTCAGCTTTCTCCACTGTGCCATCCTGCCATCCCCTATGAGTCTCTCCTGGTCATCTTTCCTCCTTGGTGATGGGGGCTCTTTTCCTGGCTGGGGGGTGGCTCATTTCAAGCCCAGCAGGATGACAAAACGGCCAGTCCCTTTGGAGGGCCCCAGTTACCCAGTCCTATATTCAACCCTGTCACTTGGCATGGGACTTAACAAGACCATGGCTAGAAAAGTCATGCACAAAAAGTGACCTGTCACACTACAAGCACTGTCAAGGAGCAGGAGGACCTGCTGGGTGAGAAGGAAGGTCCTTCCCAGCCTCTCTCACCCTTCTCTGCTGTTGCAGTGATTGGCCCAGGCTGGGAGTGACGACAAGTGGAAATGACGAGGGAGAAGTGTCATGTTGCTGTGACCCAGTGCAGCCCTTGCTGGGCCTGATGGGAGCTCCTGCTTCTGCTGCGGGAGCCCTCGGAGCACCCCAGGAGCCTGGAGGGGGACCTCAGTAGCAGCAAAGATTTCTGTGCAACAGCTGGGGGCAGGTGACCTTTCCTTTCTTTCTCGTTACACCAGTCAACCTTGTTAAGGAGGGTGCTCCAGGAAAGTGCTGTGTGTGTGTGTGTACACGTGCATACGTGCATGTGCCCTGGTGAGGCCCGTGTTGGCAAGCCCACCTCTTCCCTCCCTCAAGCCTCTTGTGATTGCACTTCTGTTCTGCTCCTCCACACTCTGCCTTGGATTACAGTCACTTAGGTGTTTATTGTAGGCTCTTTGGGTCTTCCTGCTGAGTCTTCTGCCATGTTTAGCCCAGCACCCTAGATCCTCAAAACTGGGAGAGGTGAGCTGAGTTTGACTAGATTTATACCGCTTCTGCTTAGTCCGCGGCTTCATAGCCACAGTACAGAACTGTAAGGAGCCACCAGGCCTGGGGTTACAGGCTGTGGGTGAGGAGACCGAGACTCCGCGGGTCCAGACCTGCTGAACCACAGTGCCATGTAATTAATGTTGGGGTAGCACCAGGGTTCGGTCCACTGAGACGGATCATGCCAGCAGCTCTCTTGGTGTGGGCGAATGGCCCAGACTTCTGTTGTGTGTCCAGACACCGTCCCAGGCACTGAGGACAAAGCAGTGAAGAAGACGAGCATTCTAGTGTTGGGAATAGACCATTAGCAAGGGAACGCATGCGATCGATGTGTTTTCAGATAAAGGTAAGTGTCATGAAGAAATTAAAGCAAGATAAAGACAAGGGGGCCTGATCTGAGGTGGCCTTGAACAGAGTCCTCAGTGAGGAAGTGGCACCAGCCTCCTGGGTCTCTGCTCTCCAGCCAGAGGCGTTGGCATGTGATAAGGCCCTGTGTTGGGAACCAGCTTGCTGGGCTTGAGGCTCAACAGAGGGGACCGGTGTGACTCGAATGGGTAAGGGAGCAAGCAGGAGGTGGGGGAGCAGAGGAGGCCAGATCATGTAGGGCCGTGTAAGTTTTTATTTTTCTGAACATTTTGGTGTGTTTTAGGTGAAAGTTTACACAACCAGTTCATTTCCCATTCAACAGTTCATGCACACAAATTGTTCCACAACCTTGGTCGCTGTCCCTACGTGGCGCTCTGCCCAGGTCCACGGTGGCATCCTCGCTTCCATCCCTCCAGCTTCCCTGCACCTCCTGCCTTCTCCCCGGTGCTTTCTGGTAAACGTGGCCTGTTTGCTGTCCTACAGTTGATTGTGCTGAGGAGCATGTTCCTCATGGGTGCTATCGTTTATTTTAGAGCCAGTCTATTATTTGATTGAAGGATGACCTCCGAGAGTAGCCTCAGTTCCACGTTAAAAGGATGTCTTAGGGCGATAATTAATCTTGGGGGCACAATGGTTAGGAGCTACAGTTGCTAACCAAAAGGTTGGCAATTTGAATCCACCAGTCACTCTTTGGAAACTCTATGGGGCAGTTCTGTTCTGCAGAAACCCTGGTGACATGGTGGTTAAGGGCTACAGCTGCGAACCTAAAGGTTGGCAGTTGGACTGCACCAGGCACTCCTTGAAAACTCTGTAAGACTGTTCTACTCTGTCCTGTAGGGTGGCTATGAGTCATAATTGACTTCATGGCAGTGGGTGTTTATTGTTTGTTTAAGGGGAGTTCTCTGGTCTCTGTCAGTTCAGCAAGTCTGGTCTTCTTTATGAATTCGAGTTTTGTTCTACATTTTTCTCCCATTCTCACCAAGACTTTCTGTTGTGTTCCTGGTCAGAAGGGTTGGTGTGGGTACCATCTAGTTCTTCTTGTCTCTGGCTTGAAGTGGTGGTGGTCACATGGGCCATTGGTCCTGTGGACTGTTTCCTTGAGACTTTGGTTTCCTTTGCTCTCTTTAGCTCCAGACAGGAAGAGACCGACAGCTGTATCTTAGATGGCCTCTCGCAAGTTACTCACCAAGCTAGGGTATAGAATACTGTCTTTATAGATTTCGTTAGGCCAGGTGACTTAGATGGCCCCTTGAGAGGGCCTCATAGCGCTTTATTCTGGGAGTAACAGAAAGACACTGGAATACTGGGCAGAGAAGTGAAATGGTCTAATTTATATTTCTAAAAGATCCCTTAAGAGTCCCTGGGTGGTTCCAAGGGTTAAGCACTTGGCTGCTAGCTGACAGGTCAGTGGTTCACACCCACTTGGGAGCTCCTTCCTGGTGATCTACTTCCCAAATATCAGCCACTGAAAACCTTCTAGGGCTGAGTTCGCCTCTGCACACACAGGGTTACTGTGAGTTGCAATTGATTCAGTAGCCACTAACAACCAGAAGTGGTCTGTCAGCAAAAGTTTGTTGAATGAATAAACGCTGACTTGGCTGAGCACTTACTAAGTCCCAGGCACTGTGCTGCTAGAAGGAAAATACAGAGAGACCCACAGAGACCCCCCCACAGACACAGCAGTGACACAGACACAGGTACATGTATCCTAGGGACTCGAGAGACAAAAGGATCAGGCTCCCAGAACACAGGTGGCTTTATTCCTCGGGAGCAGTTATTGTTGACGTGAGCTACTCCAGAACACAGGATCTCAGGAACAGAAGTCAGTGGAAGGAGAGGGGCTTAAAATTTTGCAAGCACTAGAAGTATACTTGAGAGGGAAAGAAAAGACATGTTGCTTTAATTTTCAAGAGAGTTTAATTGCTGTTTTTTTTCTTTTTTAATAAAGTGCATAGAATATATGAACAGAAAATGACTATACAGATCATATAGGTGAAATGCCTCCTTTTACAGTTATTCTTTATGGACTTTTACTCTGTGCCAGCTACTGTTTTAAGATCTTTAATGTAGTAATTCCTTTAACAATAATCCTATGAAGTAGCTCCTGTTATTATGATTCCCATTTTGTGGATGAAGAAACTGAGCCTACTGAGATTTAGTAGCTTGTCCAATGTTCTGTGACTTCTTAAAAGCCAGGACTAGAGCTCAAGTCTCTTGTTCCTTAATTGAGCACCATTTCCACTAAGACACTGCCACTTAAGTCCTTGCTGGAAGACAGAGTTACAAAATCATTTCATCTTTTCTTTAAAATATTGATTGATTTGTTGAATCAAACTCCTGGCAGAGCTAGTGGTAATGCTAGCCAGACTTTGAACAAACACATTGTCATATGCTGGCCTTCAGAGGCCCTCCTCCACCCGGGAGTTGGTGAGGGCATGCCCATTGCTCTGCGCCCATACCAGGGGACTTCCAGGAAATTTCGTTGATGATGGTGATGGCAATTTGCTGTCTTTTCCCAAATGCCCATATTCACTATCTCTTTCAAACTACCCTGCCCACCTCTGTTTGTTTGGAGTGAAAATTTCTCCAGCCTGCTGAATATAACAGGTAATTAACACCACTCAATAACCATTCAGTAAGATAATCGTGTGTTTTTCTCCTGAAAAAGGCTCTCCTTTGGAAGTTCGTGGTGCTGCTGAGACCCAGGCTGAGGCTGGGTGCAGTGAGTGAATACCCTCTTCTGAACCCAAACAGTGGGATCTTGTTTCATAGAAGGTAACAGAGCCTCCCAGCAGACAGCCTCTGGGAGGGCAGACAGTTAGGAAGGTGAGTCTTCTTTCCCAGTTGGTAGGCAGTGCCTAGTAGGCACTGGGAATAAGACAGTCAGGGGAGGGGAGGGCCAGCAGCTGTGCCTAAATTCACTGGTGAACTTAGAAGTTCAGTCCAATGTCAGCACTAACTGGCATTTACTGTGTGCAGAGCTTTCTACTCAAGCTGTAGACATAAATAGTGGCAGTAGGTGACTCGTTCCTGCCCTCGGCCCCTTTCTGGTCACCGGTCTTCCCTGGCCAGGTGAACTTATTGTGACCATTCCATGGAAGGGAGTCCTTGAGCGAAGCAAGTGGTCAACACATCCAGTGGCTGGCTGAGAGGTCAGCGGTTGTAGTCTATCCTAGAGGTGCCTTCGAAGCAAGACTTGGGAATCTATTTCCAAAAAGCAGTCATTTGAAAACTCTATGGGTACAGTTCATCTCTGACACATGAGATTGCTGTGAACTGAAATGGACTGAACAGCAAAACCTGGTATTCTCTGGAAGGTTCTACACGGGGGTAGGGGTGGAGGGTAGAGGGTGGGGCTCTGTTGTTTTTATGAGCAAGATCCCACTGCTTGGATTCAGAGGAAGGTGCTCCCCTCACCGCACCCGTCCTCAGTCTAGGTCTCCGCAGCACCACGACCTTCCAAAGGAAGAGATTTGTAGGGAGGATTTCCAGTCCCTGTGTCATGTCTGTGACGGGTTTGTAAGTGGTGGCCCATGACATGAGACAGTGTTTTCTTTCCAGGGCATAGAGAAAATAGGGACTATCTGAGACACTTAAAGAAAGATGAATCTGATCATCCCTTAGGAATACGCTTTGCATCAATATTTTGTATTTCCAGCTCATGGAAACCCTGGTGGCGTAGTGGTGAAGTGCTATGTCTGCCAACCAGTCGCCAGTTTAAATCGGCCAGGCGTTCCTTGGAAACTCTGCAGGGCAGTTCTACTCTGTCCTGTAGGGTCGTTACAAGTAGGAATCAACCCAGTGGCAGTGGGTTTAATGCAAGTCAAGGAGCCCTGGTGACACAGTGGCTGAGCACTCAGCTTGCTAACCAGAAGGCTCATAATTCAAATCTGCCAGCAGTTCTGTGGAAGAAAAGACCTGGCCGTCTGCCGCCACAAAGACTACGGTGCAGGAAACTCTATGGGGTAGGTCTGTACCCCTCTAGGGGTTTGCTATGAGTCTGGATTGACTTGACAGCACCTAACAACAACAATACAACTCATTTTGTGAGTCTCAAGTCTAAGGAAGATGTCTCCAAGGAGCGTGTCCTCATTTCCTCCCTCAAAATGAATGGTGTCTTCTCTCCTTTATTCCATAGCATGTGACTTCTGGGACACCTCTGACTAGTGTATCGGCCAGTGTTTACTCTGCTGCAGAATCTTGGTCTCTGCAGTTGGGTTGCAGTTTCCCTAGCTAAACTGCTTCACATTCATCACTTAATAAGTGCTTATAATAAATATTTATTGAGTAAGTGCATAAGTGGACCTCTTCAGCACTGCACCAAGGCTTGTTAAATTCATCCCCCCTCTGCCCTCCGCATTCTGGAACATTCCTTTCCCTGAGCGCCTCTCTTATCAAACAAATCCAAATCTTTTGCCTAATTACTTCCCGTATTCTGAACATGATTCTTACTCCCGTCTTTCCTGGCTTAAAGAAAAGAAGAAAAGCAGTGGGTAACTGTGAGTGGTAGCGTGTGATGTCGCTGAATTGCTTACAAGTTGTAGGAGAATTTTGTCCCTTTAAAAATGTGGCATTATTTGAGAGAGTGCTTTCTTCCCCCCCACTTCCTCCCCTGTGGGCTCTTAGGTAGTTTGGTAATTTAACAAATGTGTGAGGAAACCGGCAGGGAGGCTTTATGTGTTCCCGTGTGTCTTGCCATTGCAGGAAAACTAAGATAAAAGGCAGGCTGGAACGTGTGGGCATATGGCACAGCCTAGAATCCAAGGGTTTGGTGCTAAAGAGAATCAGTCATCTCCCAGGTCTAGAAAGTAGTTGTTGAGACACTCGCAAGGTCAGAGATAGAAGGGGTGGGTGGGGGTAGAGTGGAGAGGTGCCTGCAGAGGACAGGGAAGACTGAGGGGCTAGGAGGCTGTGGGGGTCTGGAGGTGGAAGGTTCCAGTGAGCTTCTTCCCTCCCAGGCAAGTGGGAAGCTAAGCATCCCAGGTTAGAGGGTGCCAGCCCTGGGTGCTAAGCAGCCCCATGGGTGTCTCCCACTTGGGGCAGTGGCAGTGGCTGGGAGGTAAGTGAGCCAGGTACCACTGCTCTTATGCACAAACCCTGCCTGCCCCAGACTGCACGCCCTTAAGCCAGGGAGGGTGTGCCACGCTCTCTGGGCACCGGACTGTCATTACCAGCCTGTTCAAGGACTGGGGATGACGACCGGAACCTGGGCTTTGGGAAAGGAAGCTGCTACCTTTTGTCTCTTCAAACATTGTGCTCTCTGAATCTCAAGCTTAAGTCTTTAGTCACCTGGGAAGCTTCTGAAAAAACTGCAGATTCCTTGCCCAGAGATTCTATCTCAGTAGTCTGGGGAAGAACCTAGAAATCTCCATTTTTACACCAGTTCTGGGTGCTGTTGATACAAGTGGTTGGTAGACTCTGTTTGTGGAACCAGTGCATGTAAATCACTGGGGGGCCTTTTTTGTTCATTATGGTTAAATGAAAGTATACAATCCATATCAATTCTGCACACTTACCTATCTGCAGCTCCACCTGCTCTCTTCACCTATGACAGCACATTCATCCTTTTCACTCTGTACTTGTAATATCCTCTTAATGAGCACCTGGCCCCTCCTCTTTACCCTTTTCTACAGCACAGTGTCCTATAAATGTATAAAACCATAAAGTATGCACACCATGTTCTCATATTGTGTCCCCAAGTCCAGTCCGTTCTTGTCTGAAGAAATGACCTCAGTACTGGTTTCAGGTCTGGGGCAGCAGGAAGTCTAGAGACCATGTTCCCAGGGGACCCTCCAGGCTGTCAGATCATCAGTTCTGGTCTTTTAATAGAGTCTTGATCTGCACACCCCTTTTTCTCGTGTTGCTTCAGGGAGTCTAAATTGTGTCCTTTTTAAAATTCAGATCTGGGAGTGCAAATGGCAGTGCCCTGGGCTCCACCAGAAGGGCCTCGGAAGACAGGGCTGGAGCCCTGCTTCTGGAAAATCAGCCATTGAAAACCCTATGGAGCACAGTTCTGCTCAGTCACCCACAGAGTTGTCATGAATCAGAATTGACTCAACAGCATCTCGTTCCTGGGTACTACCTGCCCACTGCCTTGGAGTGGATTCTGACTCGTAACGCCCTATAGGACAGAGAAGAATGGCTCCATAGGGTTTCCGATGCTGTACATCATTACGGACGGAGGTAGATTGCCACGCCGCTGTTGTTCTAGAAGCAGCTGGTAGGTTCCAACTGTTAACCCTTTGCTTGGCAGCAGAGAGGTGTACCCACTGCACCTCTGGAACACCTCACTTACTGGGTATGGGGCCAGATTTGGCTCAGCACTAAAAAGTTCCCAGATGATACTGGAGAGGCTGCTGCCGAGGCCACTCCTGAGGAGCAAGGTTCACAGGGGTTCCCCTGAGAACTTGTCAGAAATGCAGAGTCTTCGGCCCCGCCAAGACCTGTGGAATCAGAAACTCTGTGGGTGGGGTCCTCAGTCTGTGTTTCAGCAAAGCCCTTCTGGTGATTCTGGAGTGTCATCGAGCCTGACAGCCAGTGCTGAACAGTGGTGCCACTTAGAGACATGCACCAGAAGGGACAAGGCATGTGCAGGGCAGTGGAGCGTGAGCCAAGCCAACATGTCATCTGTCTTCCTGGTCTCCTTCTCATGCAAAAACTAGGCTGGTCCGCTGGAAATTCAGATGCAAAGCAAGGTCTTCTTCATGGTGTTGTGTGTGGCCACTTTTCCTCTTGGATAAAAGCAGGGAGACCTCCCTTGGTGGGCAGCCTGGGAAGTCTGTCGTTTATGCAGGCCAGTTGGCAGATGTCCCCAGTGTCTGGCAGAGCTGGTGATGAGGGCTCCAAGGGACACATCCATGGGACCGGAAGAGCCAGAGCCAGTTGGCATTAAGTCCTGCTGGAAGCTGGTGCCCAAGGAGCAGTCAGAGGCCCAAGAAGGGTCAGGTAGCTCCCAGAGCTCTGGGTGGGGCAGGGTAAAGTCCAGGGTGATCCAGGAAGGCCAGGAAGGTGATTCAGGGGACTCGGCCAGCAGTGTCCGATGCCTGTGCAGCTGAAGGCAGCAGCCTGGGTTTTTCAGTGCCCAGCCCATGCCTGACAGCTTGGACCCTGGGCCTGCTGGGAACTGGGTTATTGACACGATGTAGCCAGGAGTGATGGGCCGCGTCAGGCACTCCTTTTGCCCTCTCTTCCTTTTCCTTCTGCTGTTTCTTTTCTGTGCTGCCTTCTCCCCCTGTGGCAGTGGAACGAGTCCAAGTGCTTGCAGTAAACATGAGAAACTTGTGTACACAAAACAAAACTGGAAACAAAAAACGACCTGTCTGCGACTCGTGATGACCCCTGGATATCAGAAAGAGCTGGGCTCCGTGGACTTCCAGTGACTGATTCGAGGAAATAGTTGGCCAGGCCTTTCTTCCAATGTGCCTTTGGGGGGACTTGAGCTGCCACCCTTTCCATGGGCAGTGAACATGTTAACCTTTCTCCATCCATGGACTCCTAGAAATGTCCACCAAACACAAAACTAAACCCACTGTTGATTCTGACTCACAGTGACATTATAGGACAGAGTGGAACTCCCCCACTGCTCCACAGCTATAAATCTTTACAGAAGCTATTTGTGACATCTTTCTCCTGCAGAGAGGTTGGTGAGATCAAACCACTCACCTTTTGGGTGATAGCCAAGTGCTTTAACCACTGTGCACCAGAGCTTAGAAATGTCCATGGATTAAATATGGTTAGGGAGGGTAGGCAAAGCAAAAGGTGGAGAGAAACTGGAGAAACCAGGGGGCTGGAGAGTGTGAGGCCTGGAGCTGAAGCTTCGCTGGGACTGGCCACCACGCTCTGCGGCTCCCTTCCTGTCAGTCCCCAGGCCTCTTCTGCCCTCACTGACCACTGGACTCCCCAAACCAGAAGGCCCATCCTTCAATTTTCAGGCCCTGGGTCAGTCAGGAGGGGAGCCCTTTCTCACCTTAGGGTCAGTCCTCCATGGTCCCAGGATAGTGCAACAGACCCCTGGGTAAATCTAATTCTATCCTAGATAAATCTGTGTTAAATCATTTATGTATCAGACTCATTTGCTAACTACTTCAAACATATTTGTGAAACATTGCAAATTCCAGGTTCAGACATTTAATATGCTGGTATCATCAAATAGACGTTCTTGAAGTCAACCCAGAGTCCCAGCCAGTATGAACGGTCAGTGTGCTTGGCTGCCAGCTGAAAGGTTAGAGGTTTGAGTCTATCCAGAGGTGTGTTTAGAAGAAAGGCCTGGTGATCCGCTTTCAAAAAATCCACCACTTGAAACCCCAAGGAGCACAGTCCTACTCCGACACACTCGGGGACACCGTGAGACCATTAACTCGATAGCAACATGCTCAAGTCAGTCGGACCCGAGGTCTGAGCTGTTTGGGGTGCCATCTCTACCATGAGAGCATCAGAGGGCTGTTCAAGAACGGGCGACCCTGGGGACAGAAGGCTGGAGAGGCTGATGCCAGCTCTTGTCTGACTGCCTCTGGCAGCATTCCCACAGAGAGCTTGGCCTAGAGTAATTAGAGAGAAAGTGGCCTCTTTGGAGCAGAGGAACTCAAACTGAAGCTTCCAGACCATGCTGGGAAGTGCTTTTCTTGTAGACTCACTGCTTTGAAAACTCCCAGTTTCCCCAGCTGCTGTCCTTTCCTTCTCTGTCCTGGTGGCCCCTGTTGAGAGGTCCCCTGACTGGTGACTGCTGGTGTGCACGGTTTTTCAACTGTAAGCAAGCTGAGAACCATCTGACCTCCACGGCCTACCCCTGGGAGAACGCTGACCGCTGCAGGTACTTGCCTGTGGCAGAAGGGATCTCTGTTTGCGTGCTGGTTAGAATGGGCTGGGGGATCCGTTAAGAGCCATTACCCTTTCCTTTCTCTTCACACCCCTTGGCGCCTGGAACAGATGCCCAGGAGGCGACGTTATAGTCATTGAAAACAACCAAGGACTGGAGGGCTGGATAGTGTGCGAGGCAGGCTGTTCAACATCCTGGGTTTCTCTGGGTGGGGGAAGCTAGTGGCTTTGTTTAGGCAGAGCAAAGTCCAGGGAGACTGGATTAGAAACAGGAAACAGGGTTTGGTTTTCAACCATTTCCCAGACTCTGAGGTTAAGAGTGACAAGTTACCTGTTTGAGGTTAATAATCGAAAAAACATAATGCCTTTGAGTCCAGTTTGACTCATGGTGGCCCAATGTGTTACAAGGTAGAAGTGTGCTTTGTAGAGTTTTTTGGGTATAATATTTATGGAAGCAGATTGCCAGATCTTTCTTCCATGGCACCGCTGGGTGGCTTTGAGCAGTTTGCCTTTAGGATAGTGGTCATCCAGGGACCACCTCTATCTAAAGCAGGGCACAGTAAGGCTTGGGGTTCAGTGGACTGTGGCTTACATAGGAGTGTCTCCATTTTTGGAAAGAAAGTTTGAGATTGGCATGGTGGAACAGCTTCTCTTATGGGGAAAAAAACAGTGTTTTCCAAAGCTACAGGAATGACTCAGGGTCACAGGGAGTGTTCAGATGTTCTGCTTGGTAGAACCTGAGGTAGTCTTTCTATGGCAGGAGGGCAGCTTCAGAGTGGGGACATCAAGTCCAACTGCCCACAGAAATGGGTTAGCGTGCCTTCCCAGAAATGACTCCTCCTAGCCCTGCCTGAGTGCCCACAGGAGCGGATGAGCATCGTGCCTGCTCAGTGATCTGAGTCCTATCTGTGCATGTGCCCGCGGGAATGGGTGAGCATCGTGCCTGCCCAGTGATCTCTGGGTCGTGTCTGTGCGTGTGCTCACGGGAACAGGAGAGCGTTGTGCCTGCCCAGTGATCTCTGAGTCCTGTCTGCATGTGTGCCCACGGGAACGGGTGGGCATCATGCCTGCCCAGTGATCTCTGAGTCCTGTCTGTGTGTGTGCCCACAGGAACGGGTGAGCGACGTGCCTGCCTAGTGATCTCTGAGTCCTGTCTGCGTGTGTGCCCATGGAACGGGTGGGCGTGGTGCCTGCCCTATGATTGCTCAATCCTGCCTGAACTGTGCTGTGCCAGTCTTCAACAGCTTATTCAAGAAAGATTAGGATGGATGGTCAGGAGAAGGACGGAGGGATAAATACAGCTTTGCTTTGCCCGTTGGATCGAGCTCATGGACATGATCCAACAAACAAAACCCAGATCCTTCCTCATTGCTTCAGTTTTCACTCGTGTTGACCCTACCTCTCTGGAGGGTTTTCTTGGCTCTAGTCTTTATGGAAGATCCCCAGGCTTGTCTTCCATAGCACCCTTGGGTGGGTTCGAACCACCAATCTTTAAGTTAATGACCAAACTCACTGCTGTTGAGTCGATTCCGACTCATGGCAACTCTATAGAACAGAGTAGAACTGCTCCATAGGGTTTCCAAGGAGCAGTCGGCAGCTTTGAACTGCCAACCTTTTGGTTAGCGGGCATAGCACTTGACCACTACACTACCAGGGTTTCCTTTGGGTTAGTAGTCAAACCCAAACCTTTTGTACCACCCAGAGACCTTGCATCGGATAAGATAGGCTAAGTTACCCTGTTGTAAGAAACAACTCTCAAATCTCAGACACGTAAAGCAACCAGAGTTTCTTTCTCCCTTGTGCTGTGGGTCCATCCTGGGTTCCCAAAGGCATCAGTCCTCACTCAGAGGTTCAGCCAGTTGAGTACTCACCATCATAAAGGCTTGTTACCTCGTCAGAGGGTAAAAGAGACTGAAGAACCGTGTTGGCTGTCATCAGTCTGTTGTACTGTGGTGGGTTGTGTGTTGCTGTGATGCTGGAAACTGTTGCTGGTATTTCAAACACCAATGGGATCACCATGGTAGACAAGTTTCAGCCAGCCTGTCCAGACTAAGACAGACTACGAAGAAAGCTCTGGCCATCTGCTTCTGAAAATTACCTAATGAAAACTCTGTGGATCATAACAGAATACTACCCAAAACAGTGCTGAAAGATGAGTCCACTTGTTGAAAGGCTCTTAGATCATAAAGAGGCTGTGATTATGGACTGGAGCCATCCCCTGGTCGTTAAGATGGTGTGGGACTGGGTGACATTTCATTAGCAGCTGACTCACAGGTGACTAGCAACAACATTAAGGTTGGTAGGGAACGAACAGCCTTCTTTCTCTGTCATTTCTGCTCCTAGCCCACGAGGGAGCTCACAAATGCCATCTTACCATGTTCCAGAAGACAGAGTCCTGGGAGTATGTTGGGGAAGGGACAGCAGCAATGGCCACTGCAGAGGCCTCGTAACAATGGCCTTGGTGATTTTCACTTGGTTGAGGAAACTAGGCTGTCTGCACCATCTATATCATGGGACAGAGAAAACCTGAGGAAGTAGGTGAGAACCAGTGTGTGTCTACATATAAAGGGGAAACCCTCTCCCAGAGATCTCCCTGAATTAGCTAGAGGCTCCTCAAACCCTTTTAGGGAATCTGTTCAGCATCCCACATATTAAGAGGCAGAATCCCCTCCAGAAGAGTAAGATGAATTCTTCAGCTTTTCCTCCATCCCCTGGAGGCTAGGGACCATCGAGACCAGCTGGGCTCCACAACACAGTTTTCCCCTGCATGGTGACAGTGACGAATCCTACCAGCTCAGAAGGTTGCAGCTTCCACCGTAAATCAAGTGCCAAGGAGGGAAGCGGCAGTGATGATTAATGATGGGACCTGACATCCAAACTGTAATCAGTCAGAGATTTGTCACCAGCCCTGGAGACGGGATGGTGCTGTGATGGATGAGTCAGGGCCACGGTGGCTGTCTCTAAACATGTTAATTACGTCGGCATAAGTGGCTGGGACTGCTGATTAAAGAACCTATGAACGTGTGTAGCAGAGGCTCTCGGGGCTGGCAGGGCCTGCTCTGAGAACTTCCTCTTGAACGGGAGGAGCAGGGGTGTGCCTTGGCGGGGGACAAGTGGGCTGGGCAGGGATGGCTTCTCGGTCTCTCAGGAAAGCAAACACGGACACACCTCTCCCGCTGTGTGGTTTCCCGTTCGTAGGGGCCGGCTGTGCCTGCTCCAGCCACGGAGTGCTGCTCCTGCTGGACTGGCGGTTCTTTGACCCAAATTCCAGGGTTAGCGTCTGAGAATTCTAAGGGGTTGGTTAATACAGTTCGTTCGTCATCAGAATTGAAGAATAAAGAAGATGCAGTCTCATTACAGAATGCAGCTCTTACAAGGACACGCATTTCTGTTTTATGCGTGTGTGTGTGTGTCTCCCTCTGTATCTGATGTCGGGGTGGCTGGCCAATGAGACTAAATGAGAGACGAATGAGACCAAAGTTGTGTTCTGGACCCAAATGGAAGCACTTTGCTTCCCTCCTGGAGAAATCTGACTCAGTGACCACAGGCAGCAGTCCCCATGGCAGCCAGCTGTGGCGCTGACGTATGTGCTCTGTCAGTTCAATTCATTTACGGAGTGTCAAGTACTAAGTGCCAGGCACTGTGCAAAGAAAGTGCTGTGTGAACAGCGATGAGGGAAAAACAGGCCTGGGCCAAGACGGCTTACAGAATAATGGAGTATATCCATGTGTGTTAGAAGGCATGGGGAAGGTGAAACCCCAAACCAATAAGCCTGTTGCCTTCGAGTCAATTCCAACTCACAGAGAACCTAAGGACAGAGTAGGAGTTCCCCAGAGGGTCTCCAAGGAGCTTCGAACTACCACCCTTTCTGGTTAGCAGCTGCAGTGGGCTGTAGCTCTGAACCACTGCACCACCAGAGATCCCTGAGGATAATGGGTAGATGATGAGAAATCCCCCAGAAGAGGATCTGAAAGTGTGCTGTGGGGATCAGTGATCCAGCTTGTGACGGGAGAGGGTATGAAGTGAGGGTCAGAGCTTCCCCTGGGAAGTGGATTTGAGATGGACTTTGAAGGGTGGGGTCTTAGTCACCTAGTGCTGCCCTAACAGAGACACCACAAGTGGATGGCTGTGACAAACTATGACAGAAATACCACAAATGGCTGGCTTTAACGAGCAGAAGTTTATTCTGTCACAGTTGAGGAGGCTAGAAGTCCCAATTCAAGGTATCAGTCAACCCCAGGGAAAGGCTTTCTGTTGGCTCTGGGGGAATGTCCTTGTCCTCAATCTTTCCCAGCCCAGGAGCTTCTCAGCACAGGGACCTCACGTCCAAAGGATGTGCTCGACCCTTGACTGCTTGGTGCTAATGAGGTCCCTGTCCTCACTGCTTCCTTCTTTCTTTTATATCTCAAAAGAGGTGGAGTCCAGATGCAACCTAATCCTGTAGACGGAGTCCTACCTCATTAGTGTAACAGCCTCTCATCCTGCCTTATTAATATCTCAGATGCTAGGGTTTACAACACATAGGACAAATATATCAGATCCCACAATGGTGAACAGCCACACAATACTGGGAAGTCATGGCTTGGTCCAGCTAACACACAGTTTTGAGGGATAGAATTCAGTCCATGACAGATGGTTTGAAAGATTCTGCTTGGGAGAACCAAGGTATCTGTGCTGGTCTAAACAGTGCCCAGAGGATAGATAGACAGACAGACAGACAGACAGGTATGTTGATAGGTAGGTGGGTAGATAGATAAAATAGATAGGTAGGTAGATAGAAAGGTGTGTGGGTGGGTGGGTGGTGGACAGATGATGGGTGGGTGGGTAGGTAGGCAGATAGGCAGAATAGTCAAATAGACAGAATGGGTAGGTAGGCAGGAGGGAGATCGGTAGGTAGGTAGGATAGGCAGATAGGCACTGCTGGCTCTGGTAGAATTTTCACATTTCAAGCAGGAAACCCAGGTTTGATTCTGAACCAATGAACCTCACGTGCTGCTACCCACCCCCCCATCTGTCACTGGAGGCTTGTGTGTTGCTGTGATGCTGAACAGGCATCAGCAGGGCCTCCAGACCAAGATGGAGTAGGAAGAAAGGCCTGGCCATCGATGTGCGAAAATCAGCCAGGAAAAAACCCACAGCAGATCAGTTCACAACAGTCCAATCCATAGCTGGTTGTGGGGGTGGGGTGGGAAGTGTTTACCTCTGTTGTGCATAGCAGCTGAAAATAGCAGCTGAAAATAGCAGCATTCTACGTGTACGTATGTATGTATGTGCATGTGTGTGTGTATGTACTCTTACGTGAACAGGGAGGATGGTACATTGATGTTTCCAGCTGAGAACTCCTTTACTCCTGGCCTAGGGGCTGAATTTCTCCCTTAGTGTCCTGCTTTTAGCTCACAACACTGATTTCTGTTCAGATGTAAACCCCCTGGGCAGGGGCCGCGTCACCAGCTATTTTAAGCTGGGTTTACTCATTTAAGCTGTGTGGGTGGATGGGGCTGCAGAATGGGATCTCAGTCTTCCTGCTGGCCGCCCCCCACCATCTGGCCCCGCTGGTCTGGGCTGGTTTCTTTCCTCTTCCCTTGGAGGCTACACAGTTCCTCTTTCTCCTCACTACATGGTCTTTCTTTTGGGTGCCTCTTGATCCACCCACCAACAAGCAAAATGTTGTTTCTCAATTTCTTCCCAACCCCGCCATATTGGAAATAAACACACAGTTTCACTGTAGGTTTGTGAGTGACTTAGGGGAGACACACAGGGGCTGGGAGAACAAATGCAGGGCTGTAGAAGAATCCCTAGGGACCCTGTCTTGTTCCTGCCAGCCTTCCTACCTCGGATCAGGCATCCCAGAGGCCAGCCCAGCCCTGCTAGAGTCTTTGGGTGGTCACCTCTGGGCAAGCCCTAGAAGCAAGTACAGCTCTTTGGTAGACAGGGTGTTGAGGGCCTGTATCCATTTCGGATTGGGTGTAAAATAGGGAACTGGGAGATAACTGGATGGAGCAAGCAGTTAACACACTCACAGCTGTTAACTGAAAGACTGGAGGTTCAAGTCCACCCAGAGGTGACTTGGAGGAAAGGCCTGGTGATCTCTTTCTACCCCATGGAGCACAGTTCTACTGTGATACGCAACGCTGTGTGCATAGAGTTGCCATGAGTCGGTGTTGACTCAACAGCAACTGATTGGTTGGTGTATAAACAGGAAAACTTACACAAAGAGATCCCTGTCCTCTGTTAGTGACTCTGTGCTGCTGCCGGAGGGCTCGTGCCACCAGCGTGTTGGAGATAGTGTCCGGGCAGAAGCCAGCTGCTGTAGAAGCAGGAATGGCTTTTCCCCTCTCTAACCCTGGCCTGGTGGCATTTGGTTAAGTGCTGTGTCTACTAACCAAAAGGCTGGCAGTTCAAATCCAGGAGGCACTCCTTGGAAACTCGGTGGAGCAGTTCTGCTCTGTCCTCCTGCAGGGTTGCTGTGAGTCGGAGCTGACTCGGCAGCAGTAGGTTTTGTTTGGTTTTGGGTTAACCCTGGGCCTGTGTCTCTGCTCCCTCTTCAGCTGGTGCTGCCCGAGTATTCCATCCACAGCCTCTTCTGCATCATGTTCCTCTGTGCACAGGAGTGGCTCACCCTGGGGCTGAACGCTCCTCTACTTTTCTATCACTTCTGGAGGTAAGTCTGCCTGGGACTGATCTGTCCTGCCCTTTTCTCCGTGAGTAGTCTGCCGTGCAGAGATGATGTCTCCTAAGTCGAGTGGCCACCTGTGCTTTCCTTTCCTCTCTACCCTTTGAGGGACACTCTCTCCAAAGCTCCCTTTCGCAAGTGCAGTATAGAAGGCTCCCTCTCACGGGCTTCCCTTAACCAGAACCCCAGCCCTTGTGGGTCAGCGTTCAAAGCAGCTACCAGATGGGCTGGATTTTCTGGGACAGTTCTGATTTCAAGTATTCTATTCCTTGCTAAGACCATGTGTCAGATCGTGTGATTTGGGCTTTGCAAAATCTAGTCACCATATGGAAGCTGGGGTAGGAAACACCGCAGCAGTGCAGAAAGCAATAGTGCAGATCCATTGCCCACACTGGCCTCGTGCTCGCAGAATTTCAGTCCCCCCAAAGTGTTGCATCATTGTCCCTGCACCATAAACTGTAGCCTGTATTTAGTCACACTCTTTCATTTAGCAAATATATAGGACACGTAGGCGTTGTAGGGATTCTAAGCTGATAAAAGACTTGATTCTTACACTCAAGATGTGTATAGCCTAGTAGCAGAGTCAAATACATTCTTAACAGGTACGTAAGCAGTGTATGTAGGAATGTAGAGGAAGGAGCAAATAGCCTGGGGAGGGTGACTTTGGAAAGTCTGGAGAAGGGCATTCTGGGTTGAGAGAGTAGTGCGTGCAAAGGCCCAGAGGTTAGCAACTACGTGATGTGTTGGGGGAACAGCCGTTGTGCAATAGCATTGGATGGAGGGATCTCAAAGGGGAATAAGAGGAGGTGGGGCAAACAAGACAGCTGGGAAACAGGTACAGAGGACCTGAAACAGCCTGGAGGGGAAGTTAGATTAAACTCTATAGGGAACAGACCCCTATCCAAAGCTTCTGAGGAGGCAGTGGGTGTTTCCTGTTCTGACTTGTGGGATGGTGACCCTAGTGGCTGGGGGAAGAATGGGTTGGGGGGTGAAATATTGAGGAGGCTGGGGTAGGTTTTGCAGGAGAGACAATGAAGTCCTGAGCCAGGCAGTGGATGGCGGGGTGCAGAGACTCTACAGAGGTGAACTGGGCAGGTCTTCATGATATCTGGGTGAGGAAGTAGGAGAGAAGGGGTGTCCTACCTGGGCATCTGTGAGGGTGAGGGCCCACTGACCAGGAGCCAGAGGATGGAAGCCACAGCCTTAGGGAGGCAGGAAAAGGTCTTGGGTTACGCAGTGAAGTCCCACTTTAAGTCAGTGTAATCTATTCAAGTCTGCGCTTGGAGAGAAGTTAGAGGAAGAATTCAAGTGTTGGGATATATTGAGTCCTCACTCGAAGACAGACTTTCTTAGCCTTCTGTCATCCAGACCTGTCGTGATAGACAGTATTTCCTGTTTTACACATGGGGACAAGGAGACGTACAAAGGTGAGGTGGGCTGCCCAGAGAGGGACTCAACTGCTAAGCAGCAAGAAGAGGGCTTAGCCCCGCATCTGCCTGCCTCAGTTTCACATCCATGCCTCATCCTGTGCATGCTGTCCAGGGGACTGGTTCTTGGCCCGATGACAGGACCATATCTCGGTGTTCTTTAAATGGTGGCCTCAAAGTCCAGGGTATCAAAAGTACGGTTAATTTACAGAGCTTTGCCTTGGCCACTGCTTCTGTGGGCTGCCGCATGCCTAAAAGGGAGTCAGGACCCTCCAGGCAGTGTCCTTAGCCTTGGAAAGACATCAGAATCTCCTTGCCAGTAGGCACCTGGTCTTAAGGTTTTTTTGAATCCCTGGCAGGAAACACGTTGCAGTTAAGTGGATTCCAAATCACAGTGACCCTGTAGGACAGAGTGTAACTGTTCCCTAGAAGTCCAGGGAGCCCCTGGTGGGTTCTAACCACTGACCTTTCGGGTGGCAGTGTTGTCTCTCACCTGCTGCGCCGCTAGGATTTCCAGGGTTTAGCTTCAACCTGCCTCCCCCAAAACAAACAAACACCCAGTGCCATCAAGTCAGTTCTGGCTCATAGGGACCTACAGGACAGAGTAGAACTGCCCCATAGCTTCCGAGGAGCACCTGGCAGATTTGAACTGCTGATCTTTTGGTTAGCAGCCATAGCACTTAACCACTGCACCACCAGGGTTTAGCTTAGGTCCTGACTATTAGTAAGAGCTCAGAAGATGAAAGAAAAAATAAATGAGAAGAGGGGTGTTTTGAAAATCACAGTCCTCAAATACCCTCTTCCATCCTCTGCCCTTCCCTTTCCTCTCCAGCAGGTCCAGCCTAGTGATGTTTCTCAGGCTACTAAAGCCCCCTCCAGCCACAGCCTTCTGTTTGCTGCATTTCATCCAGTGTTTGTTCTTTCCCAAGTTATTTACAGACATTAGCTCATTTGGAGCCCTGGTGTCACAGTGCATAAGAACTGAGCAGTTAACCAAAAGGCTGACAGTTGGAATCCACCAGCTACTCCTTGGAAACAGTAGGGGGCAGTTCTACTGCATCCTGTAAGGTTGCTATGATTCGGAATTGATTCCATGGCAATGGGTTTGGTTTTTTCTGGTTAGCTCATTTAGTCCTTACAGTAGCCCTTTGAGGCAAGCCATTTTCATACCCATTTTACAGATAGGGAAGTTGAGGCACAGAGAAGTTCATGACTGACCCGAGGAAGGTCCCTTGACTCTTAGCGGCAGAGCTGTGGCTCTCTCCACTGAGTCCCTTGGCCACCTGCCCCTCTGCTTCTACTTAATGAGGTCACCTGGGAACAAGGCCACAGTGAAAGCAAATCAATTTTGAAATCTGCTTTTGGGAAGAGGAAAGGTGAGTGGCCCGGAAGGCAATGAGCTGGCAGATCTCATTGAATCTGCTTGTGATTTCCTCTCAGCATAACGTTGGTGACAGATAATGTCAGTGCAGTTGTCTGAATGGGAAGAAAGTGGGAACGGAAATACCAGCTCCCAGAGTTGCTATGTTACAGCGATGTTCTTCAAAGCCGGTGTGATTAATTCTCTGACTAGAGTCAACTCTCCTGCTCCCTGTTCACCTCTGAGAACCATAGCCTGTCACAGCACCCCGCTGGACCCATTAATTCCCTGTTCCTTTACCAGGGTGACTCAGAAGCTACCAGGCCGAGTGATTTCAGCTCCACTTTGTTCTTTGGCTCCAGAGGAGTCGTGACAGAGGCCCCGAGGCAGGGTCCTGCCCACACCCAGAGGAGGAGTCCTGAGGGTCCCCCACGCTCTCCCTGCCCAGCCACCTCCACGGGATAGGAAGACCCACCGGGCTCTCAAGGCTAACGCTCTGGCCCCGTGTCCCACCCGACTTGTGTCCCACCTCAAGTGGGATTGGTCAGCTCATGCTGAGTCTAGGCAAAGTTCTGAAGTCACCAAGCTTTGGACTCTCCCCTCTCTCCTCTTCCCTCTCTTCCACTGCTCTTGTCCTTACTAGCTTCCCTTGGGACTGCTCTCTCTGCAGAAAAGGCTCATGTTCTTTTTGCATTTCTAAAATCCTTCTATTAATTAAAAAATGTGTGTCTGGTAAACACTTGGCTTTGGCTATCTGGTAAACTACTTCACAGTCAAGTGAAAATATGATACACGTTCCTGAGTATTCAGAGTTTGGGTAGAGGGTAATACTTAATCCAAAGTCATTTAGATTTTAAGGCAGAATTATAGGGACTGTGGCATGAAGGTGGTGAAGATGTGGCTCTGTGCTTGCGTCTACACCTCTGTCTCATCGGCACCAACTCGGTGGCACCTGCACCGCCTCTGTACCTATGCCGAAGTCTATGCACACAGCTGAGTGCCATCCCTCTTAGGGGAAAGGAGGTCGTTCCTAGTATCCCACAGGTAACACCAGGTAATACGTTTTTCCTTCTGTCAGAGCAGCTTTGTATGTGCGCTTAATCACCATGAGCCAGCGGATTTAAATGCTACTGCTTAGATAGTAGTAACAGATGAGTTGGCCTTCAGTGGCACCTGGACTGTAATCCCCGCAGGTGACAGCAATTACTTAGCAGTGGTCACTTAGAGAAAAGTCCTGCATCAGAAGGGCTTGCCTGGGCCACTTCGAGAGCGATTTCCAAGCCTCCCTGCGACGGTGTATGTCCTCTTGGCCTGCAGGTATTTCCACTGCCCGGCAGACAGCTCAGAGCTCGCCTACGACCCGCCAGTGGTCATGAACGCAGACACCTTGAGTTACTGTCAGAAAGAAGCCTGGTGCAAGCTGGCCTTCTATCTCCTCTCCTTCTTCTACTACCTTTACTGGTGAGTTTCTGCCTCTCTTGGTGGGTTTGATGCCTGTGGCAAAGGGAAGGGACTTTCGGGTCATCTTCGTGGCCTTTGGGAGGTGGCCTGTCAGGATGAGAGTCATGGCCTGTTGAGTATGACCCCAGCCATCAGACCCTACCTAGTTCAGACAAGGGCATCAGTATGAGTGAATGAGCGGGGTGGGAGGTCTTGCCTGCTGGTCACATGCAATGAAGACCCCTTCTCCTGCGTCACCTAGGAGATCACTGGTGAGGTGTTGTCTATTACTGCTTCCTTCCAATGGGACGTTCTGCCTCTAGCAGCTGCACAGCTCAGCCTCACATTACCCGTGGCCCCCAGTTCAAAGCCTGGTCACCCTTGGCCCACCAACCTATTTGTAAGCATTCTTGAGCATCATGGCAGGAACCTCCAGTGACAGTCACGCTTCCCAAAGTGGCATGTTGGATCCTTAAATGCTTATGCTAACGATTTCCCCAGTATTCCATAGCATCCTTCTAATTAGCGAAAACATGCTGACTTTGCAGTTTCATTTCAGGAGTCTCCCTTCTTTTCAACTCTCTGTTCAGAACATCCTGGCTAAGCACAGAACTATAAACAGACTGTCTTGTGGCTTGATACCCAGAGAGCGCCTTGCCTGAACCATCTGCTCCCCCTTCCTTCTTCAGGCTCCTGCCTGGGTCCTCTCATTTGTCCTCTTGCTGTCCGTCACTACCTGTGCCAAGGCACTGGGGATATGTCCAGATATCCCCGTGCTGTCTCAAAGTGGCCTGGTTGACAGTAGCCAGATGAATGAGGTGGGGACAGGAAGAGGGGTGGATTCCAGGGCTGCCAGAGATTGAGGCTGGGCTCTGGTGGGCTGTCCAGCGTTAAAAAAAAAATGAGCCAGGCTTTGAACTCAGAAGTGCTTGATATGTATGGCTCAGTTTTTGAGATTTTTAAAAAAGGAGTTGAGGCTGAGAAGTTAGATGACTGCCTCAGTGCCACAGCTACTAAAGTGTCACAGCTGTAAATCCATCTCAAGTCTGATTCCAAAGAGTGAAGGAGCTGTTAACTGCTGGCTGTCTTAGGTCACTTCTTAGGGCTGCATCGGAGCTGAACACAGGGCTGGAGCAGCATGCAAGAAGGTTACTGACGGGTTCCTGAGGTGCTGGGAGAGACTGAAGTCCCAGGCGTCTCTCAGCCTCTTTCTCACCATGCTGAGCTAACCAGGTTGGCACCCACTGCCACATTCTTCTCACGTCGCCGTGTGGACCGGGAGATGTTTGCAGGTTATGTGGAGTGGGCAGAAGCTCAGACTTGGTCCAGGGTGAGCCCTGCCTGGCTCTGAAGATCTTCTCAAACCTGCCACGGAAAGCAGGTCCACACTGGCCAGCTACTGTAGCACGACCCCGTGTCCAGCTTTCTGCATCACACCGGTCTCTGCGCAGTTTATGTCCTCGTAGCACTGACCACAACCTGTGCTCAATGTAGGAGCCCTGGTGGCATGGTGGTTAAAGAGCTCGGCTGCGAACTGAAAGGAAGATCAGCAGTTAGAATCTGCCAGCTGCTCCTTGGAAACCCTTTGGGACAGTTCTGCTCTGTCCTGTAGCGTTGCTAGGAGTTGGAATTGACTCAAGATAAAAGTTTGTCTGTTTGTTTTTTGAATACTTACCATGAGAAGGCAGTAGTGCATCGGTGATAGAATTCTTGCCATCCATATGGGAGACCTGGGTTTGGTTCCCAGCCAGCGCACCTTATCTTACGATATAATCGGCACCCATGTTTCAGTGGAAGCTTGTGTGTTGCAATGATGCTGAGCAGATTTCAGAGGCACTTGGAGACAAAAAGGGATTAGGAAGAAAGGCCTGGTGATCTACTTCTGAAAATCAGTCAGTGAAAACCCTGTGGATCCACAGCAGAGCCACAGCCTATTATGGGATGGCACAGGACCAAGTACCCTTTTATCCCATTGTATATGGGGTCACCATGTGTCAGGGCCAACTTGATGGCAGCAGACATCAACATACATACCTTATTTATATACAGGCTTGTCCCTGATGGCAGAGACCCCGTTGGTTTTGTTCACCTCTGTGTCTGTAGGGCCCTGGCCAGTGCCTGGCTCCTTAACTCCTTGTCATTGGTTGTTAACGCTTGGCTCTTCACTCCCTGAAGACAGGGAGGGTGGCTGCACACGCTCCACTGTTTCTCAGCACCTAGAAGGGTGCCTGGTATGCAGTAGGTACTCAATAAATACTTGAAAGGAGGAACCCAGGGGAGTGAGGACGCAAAGGCCTCAGCTGGGATGCTCAGAATGACAATGGTAAGAGCACTGGTTTGGGAGTTAGGACATTGGTCCTCACCTTGACCTCATTAGCTGTGTGACCTTGAGTTACCCGCTGGCCCTGGGTTTCCCCGTGTCCAGGAAGGCCCCTCCAGCCTGGGGCCTGCCCAGTGGTGTGAGGTGAGCACCCAGTGTACCAGCTGTCACCGATGGAACTCCAGTTGCTCAGGAGCACTCGTGGCACTCCTCAGCTGGATAGGGTTAGAAGTTAAACACTTCGGGGTCATTCCTCTGCATTTGGTTTTTCGATTGTCCTTTTCTCTTCCTACGACATCAAGAGATGGCTGTTCTTCTTTCGGCCAAATAGGTAAGGTGGTGTATTTTGGTGCGGATTGGGGCTTGGCCTTGCAGGCCTTTCTAAGAGGCCAGGGATGCACATCCTCCCCTGGACAGTAGTGAAGCCCTGCCTTTGAACACACGTCCCAATTAGTGGGAGTTTAATGCCTGGGTCCCATTAAAAGCAGGAGGACCAGGGAGTTACTGATTTATGAATTCATCCAGTTCCTAGGCCCAGAGGGTCTGTGTTCATACACAGCACTCACAGTGGTGATCATCATTTCTCTAGCACTGACATGTTGTCCAGTCCAGCCTGGCAGCCCCTGGACACAGCCACCATGTAAGCATGAGGCAGCTGGTAGAATAAAGAAGCCCATACCACCCCTCCCCCGAGTCCCCAGAGACCTGCCTTGCAATTGCAGGAAAGAGGAATAACCACCGTAATAGTCACGCTGATGAGAATTGTGTAAGCACTTAAGACAATGACGTCTTTTATTCAAAGGAGACAATATGCTAGCCTCTCAAACATTTAGCCAGACATTGTGGGAAGTAGTCAGGGAATAAGACGGGTAGATGAGAGGCACTAGCAACAGGAGTGAGAAAGAAGTCCTAGTGCCCATCTTCTGGAAGGTTCCTCACTTGAGTTCTGAATCCTCCAAGGGTACCCACTAATGCTTTCTTTTTCTTTCTTTTCTGCATCCAGCATGATCTACACTTTAGTGAGCTCTTAAAGACCACAGTGTCGTCAGAGACGGGGACAGGAGAAGCTGCGACTGAGACAAGCACTTTTACTGCTGATCGGAGGAAGGACCCAGAGTGGGGGTGAGGGAGAAGGAGACCCAGCAGACAGCTGGGCTGAATCAGGAACTCAACCGGCGCAGCCAGTACACTGAATTAACTGTGCAGCTGTTGTTGCCCTGTGTCTCGTAGTCTTTGGCGTTCCAAACCCTACACGCAGGTTGTCTGTCCCTTCTGAGCGTGGGGGCGGGGGAGAGGTGAGGAGACACTCAAGCTCTCCAGGGTGGAAATTGCAGCGATTGAATCCATGTGGTTGGACAGTTCCTTGCAGTTTACCCTGCGATCTGGACCTGGGAGAGTAGCTGCCCAGAGGCTGAAAGATGCCTGTTGAGCAACGGAGTGACCCAGAGTCAGGGGTGAAACTGCAGGCTCCCCAGCCAGCGCCCAGCCAAGTTGTGGACTATGCAAGACTGACTCATTTCTTCCAAGCCTTGGTCAAGCCCATCACCCCAAGCAGAGGGGAGCCAAGAGCTGTTTGCCTCCAGCTGCCCCCAGCCCTGAGCCTGCAGAGGGGTTTGCTTTCAATGCTCAGTTTGTGAGAGCCAGGCTTGGTAACATCATATGCTGGGCTAGGGACAGTATACTGGCAATAAGTCATGTCCAGGGGACAGGGTGGGAGAAGGATCATAGGAAAAAAAAATGACTTTTTCAAAATGTTTGCAACTTACTGATGGCGTTAGCTTTTTACTGGTGTGTTTTCTTCTCTTGCCACCCAAAACCATCAGAGTCATTTTGTGCATCTCAACTGGTCAACACCAGTCATAAACACCTCTTTTAAAGATCCCCAAACAGCTCCAAAGGCAGAAATGCCCTCAGAGTGGCTTGTCTGAGCCGTGAGTATCCAGCAGCCGGGAAGTGAGATGACATAATTGTAACTTCACTGTGTGACGCTGTGTCGTTCCCGTGGTTCAGTTCAACCTGAGGATGTTATTAGCTTATTTAGAATTTTCTGTCTGTCATTCTCTTCTTTTTTCGGGGGGGACTTGTGCCCTCTAGGGTTTGCAAATAATGACAAGGCTGAGATTTGTCTTGTGTTTCAGTCGGGCACAACGATTTTGACCTTGTTCCCCAAACTTCCCTTCTTATCTCGTGTTTGACACACACACAGGCTGTTTATATATGTAACATGTTCTCACTGGAAACCTGTGAGCCAGGTTTATGAATGGAGTTTGTGTAACACGTTGTGTGCTGGGTTTAAAATGCAGCGACAACTTGAGTGTCTCACCTGACTGCCATCTCATTGAAATCCCATTTGGGGCTGGAGTGGTCTCCAGATGGTTAGAAACCAGTAAGTAGGAAAAGCAGATTTTTCAAAAAAGGCATTTTGCTACTAAAAATTCTACAGAAAACAAAATGCAAATTTCTGTTCTCAGCTGAAGGTGTACAACCAAAGAATTAGAGGCAGTATTTTTGGGAAAACGCTTTCCTTTCTGCCAGTACCCATTCTCCTGGTTAGGTCTCCATTACTGGAGATGGAGAGTTACCCTCAGACTGCTTGCCTGGTGTTGGCTTCCTTGCTGAGAACTAGTTACCTTCATTTAAGGCAAAGCTCTGGGTCCCAGACCACAGACAGCACATCTGACCCCATAGCCATCTTGCAAATGCAACCGGCTGGGAGGGTACACGGGGCAGTTAATCCTGCCAAGAACCTTTCATACTCGCCTTCTTTCAGAAGGACCTGGGAGTGGTTTATAATCGCAGCCACGTGTACACAAAGACAGTAGAGTAGAAATGGAAAATCCAGACTTACAGAGGAGGGGGCATGGAGGTACCAACTTCCCAAACTACTGTAGTTACTGTGCTGGAGCACTCAACTCTATCATTTTGGTTAGTAGCAAATAACAGTTTATATTTACGGAGTATTTTATGTTTTTACAGAAACCCTAGTGGCACAGTGGTTAAGTGCTATGTCTGCTAACCAAAAAGTTGGCAGTTCGAATCCACCAGGTGCTCCTTGGAAACTCAATGGGGCAGTTCTACTCTGCCCTATAGGGTTGCAATGAGTTAGAATTGACTCTATGGCAGTGGGTAGTTTTTACACCTTACAGAACCCTGGTGGCGCAGTGGTTAAGAGCTTGGCTACTAATCAAAAGGCTGGCAGTTCAAATCCACCAGCTGCTCTTTGGGAACCCTATGGGGCCATTCTGTTCTATCCTGTAGGGTCCCTGTGAATCAGAATCAGCCTGACAGCAGTGAGGTTGTGTTTTTGTTTGCATTTTACAGATGGCTTTTACGTATGCCTTCTTATTTGACTCTCCTCAAAGTCCTGTGACATTTGTACTATATTTTTTCCCATTTTGTAGGTGATGAAGCTGAGGCTCAGAGAGGGCAAGTGACTTGCCATAGTCACACAGCAGTTACAGACTTCCCCTTTGCGTTCAGGCCTTTTGATTGTAAAACCTGTTATGGATTTAATTGTGCCCTCCCAAAATATGTGTTGTAAATCCTAACTCCTGTACCTATGGAGTAATCCCATTTAGGAATAGGGTTTTCTTTGTAGGTTAATGAGGCCCTATCAGTGTAGTCTTGCCCCATACACTTTGGAGTTACAAGAGGGGCAGATAGGCACCGAGGACAGCAGCCATGGGGACAAGAGATGCTATCTGAAGATGAAGGAGGTTGAGCTGACCAGTCAGTCGATGACCTTGCAAGTTCCAAGGATGGCCAGCTGGAGAAGCAAAGACAAGCACCTTCCCTCAAAGCCAAGAGAGAAAGAGCCTTTTCCTAGAGCTGGTGCCCTGATTGTGGACTTCTAGCCTCTTGAATTAGGAGAAATAAACTTCTGTTCATTAAAGCCACTCACTTGTGTTATTTATGTTATAGCAGCACTAAGAAACTGAGACAAAATCCCATGTCTTTTTTACCATACCCTAAAGTTGGAAAAGTAGCTTACGTCCTGTTCAAGTTTGATTGGTAGCATTACTGTGTGTGAAACTATGTACAAAAGGGAGAACGTTTTAAAGATAGAACTTTAGAGGAAGTACTTGGGTGGCCAGATTTTCTCTTCCTTTGAGTGCTAGCCGCAGACTTGAGTTATTGTGGAGGCTCTTCTATAAGGTGGTCTTTAAAAGCATTACAGACTAGAAGTGGCTTGTAGGTAGCTCTTTATGAAAGAGAAAAAAATCCAAATATTTTCCTCCCACAGGTGGTGACTTGGAAACAATACCAGGGGTCTGTGGGAGTTTCAGGCAGCTTTTGGTTACTGGAAGAAGATAATCATGATGACAGAAATAAGAATAATAATGACCACATTATTATTGGAATACTTGTGTGCCAGGCACTGTATTGAGTACTTCATCCCTGTGATCTCAACCAGCTTTCACAAGTGATGTTATAACACAGGTTACATATTCTTATCCCCACCTTAAAAAACAAAACAAAAAGACAAACCAGTTACCATGGAGTTAATTCTGACTCACAGTGTTCTCATGTGTTTTTGTATAGAAATGCTCTCAATAGGCTTTTCAAGGCTGTGACCATTCAGAAATAGATCACCCAAGTCTTTCTTTCAAGGTGCCCTGGGTGGCTGTGAATTGCTCAACCCCGTTTGCAACACCCAGGGACTCGGTTCCCACCTGAAAAACAAACAACACCCCATTATCAAGTCGGGCTCATAGACTCTTCCAGGCAGTGTAGAACCGCCCCACAGGAGTGACTGCTAGATTTGAGCTGCTGACCTTTCGTTAGCAGTCACCACTTCATCACCAGAGTGTCTCTACCTTACTGTGAGGAAAATAGAGAGGCTCGGAAGAGTGAGTTATCCCTACATGTTCCAACTCTGCAACAAGAGGGCGATGCTGCAAGTACATGACCAAATAATAGTAATTGTTCTAAATCGAGGTGTCAGGCATTATTCTATCTGCTTCCTGCACTTGTTTCTGGTCCTCATAATAGCTCCTTGGGATAGATAAGATCTTGGTTTTATAAACGAGGGAACTCAGAGAAGATGAGTCTCCTGCCTAGGACCACGGCTAGCAAGGGCTCTGCCTAGCTGCAGCTGGAATTTCAATCCCAGGCCTGCCTCTTGTCACATCATTTCTCTAACTGGAATTTCGTCATCTCCCAGTGTCTATCCCAGAGAAATGACCAAAAGGAGGAAGGGGTGTGAAGCAGAAGGAAGAGCAGCCTGCATGAATCCAGAGGTGAATTTTTACCCTTCAGCGTGGGAGAGCTCCTTCCTCCCAGGCTGATGTTTGAGGCACCCTGGAGTGAGTTTCTCGGGGCCATTGAATCAGCCTCAGGTACTGAGTTGGCTCCGATTCCCTCTGCCAAGCCGAGACGTTGGCCTGGTGTGTGGAGTGACAGTGTCTGAAGGGTCAAACTGTGAGCCAGGGGCATTAGTTGAGCTCACTTTTCATTTTGCTGTGGCAGGGAGAATAATAGCGACCACCCCACTGGCTTTGCGAAGAACTTAGAACAGTGCCTGGAGGTGGCATGCACTGCGTAATGCTTGTCATGGCATGAGTCTTCTGGTGCCATCCTGTGCTCATGCCAGGCCTTGGCAAGATCCCTCAAAGGGAAGGAAGCAGCCATCTGGCCATCTGGGAAGGGAGTGAAAACCCCTGAGTCCCACTGTCTTCCCACTGCCTCTATCCACTCTATACTGTCCTGAGCGGAGGTCCCAGATACCCACCCAGCAGCTTTTTACAGTACTGCATTCTCTAGCCAATAATGGTAAACAGTTGCTGGGGAACCCTTACCAAAGCACCTGGTGCACGCTGCCTCCTTTAATCTCACCACAGCTTCATGAAGTAGAACAATTACCACCTCCATTTTGTAGTTGAAAGTTGCAAAGGTGGCAGAGGATAGGCAGATGACTCTCTGTCATTAGGGCTCGTGAGCATTAGGGAGCACAGATGGAGCCCAAGTGGCACCACGACTAAGTGCTCAGTTACTGACCAAAAGACTAGGGTTTCAAACCCACCCAATGACTCCATAGGAGAAACAGCTGACAGCCTGGAAAACCATGCTCTGGCACGTGGGGTTGCTGTGAGTCTGAATCAACTCAGTGGCACTTTACAGCAAAGCTGGAGCATCATCCTTGAGCCCAGGTCTTCCGAACTCCAAGTCCTTAGCCGTTCTTGCATTCCTGAGAGGGTCATGCAGCAGAGAGAGAGCAGTGGGAGGGGAGAAAGACAAAGAACTGAGAAGCAACGGGAGAGGGACTGTGCCGGGAGAATGTGGTTCTGCCGACCTCACGGCTCCAGCCAGTGACTCAGCGTGAGCGACTTTGTGATCAGAAAGACTGGGGTGATGTGAACTGCTGTGAAAGTTTCTTGCTAAGACTCAGCTTCCTCATCTGCAAAGTGGGGGCAATGATAGCTCCCTCAGAGTGTGGCACTAATGACCATAAAGTACACACAGAGAGCTTGAGACAGAGAGCCTGGCTTGTGACGGTGCTTGGCAGATCTGGACCTCACCCCTGCTCTGCACTTTCCGGCCTCTCCCAGAACAGAAGCAAGGACAATAGAGAATAAAACAGGTAAGGTATTTTTCTCAGTAGCACACGGCAGCATTCAGTGCATCTTAGCTTCCTCCTCCCTCCCTCACACCTGGGGTGGAGAGGACTGTTCCAGGCGTGTGATGTTGGTAACAGAGCTCAGCCCTCTTAAGAAAATCTCCCCTTGGCCTCCTATTTTTAGGCTTGGTAATTGTACCAATGTTGAATAAAGTTGTCACCGTTATGACAGTTTTATTCTCCTATGTAAGAGATGAATGCAGCCAGCAAAATGCTTTGACAACAATTAATTGCGCTCGTGCTGTGTCATTACACAGATTCATTTCATAACCCTTTCTTTTCTTGGGCCCGGACCGCCGTACTCCGTGCTGGGCTCTGGCAGTGCTTCCTCCAGACCTTGGAGCTATCTACCCAAGCAGAGAATCCGGCTATCTCGGGGATCGCCTCCGGTCCCTGAGGCTCTGGCAGAAGGCTGGAATCACTGCACTGTTTGCAGAGGCATCACAGAACATGCCCTGTGACTTTGGCTCACCCCAAGCAGAGGAGAGAATGGGCGGTGGAACGATCCTGCAGACACAGCCAGGTGTTTCTAGCAGAGGTGTGGGCATGCTTCAGCTTCTTCCTGCTTTGCAACAGGGAGCAGTCTCACTGCTGGGAGCTCTGCTCATGATGAAAGTATTTTGCACACCTAGGCAGAGCAAGCAGTTAACATGCTGAGCTGCTAGCTGAGAGGTTGGAGGTTTGAGTCCACCCAGAGGCACCTTGGGAAAAAAGACACGGCATCTACTTCCAAAAAACCAACCACTGAAAATCCTATGGAGCAGAATTCTACTCTGACACACACAGGGTTACCATGAGCCAGAGTCAGCTTGGCAACAACTGGTTTATTTACAGAAGGAGAAGAGCTCAACAGTGACACCTTGCATTGGATTTCAGTTCTCATCTGTGATCCAAGAAGAGAAATGGGGGCCAAACAGCCTGTGAATAATATTTCTAGGCTTTGCCCCAACCTACTCTGCAATCCTTTCTGTCCCCTTAAAATACTTCCTAGATAGCTTTGGATGCCATGAACTTGACTTGCCTAGAGTTTCTTCCTCCCTAGTAGTGTGCTACAGTCTCCTTACACAGGGTTGTGAGAGCAAATTGCTAAATTTCTTAAGGAATTTGTGAAACAGTTGTTAAACACAGTGTCTTAGGTTGGTTCTCTAAAGAAACAAAATCAGGTACATATATATATGTATGGATACACGCGCACACATATACAGAAACCCTGGTGGCATAATGGTTAAGTGCCACATCTGCTAACCTGAAGGTCAGCAGTTCAAATCCACCAGGTGCTCCTTGGAAACTTTATGGGGCAGTTCTATCCTGACCTATAGGGTCTCTATGAGTCAGACCTGACTCGAAGGCAGTGGGTTTTATGTATATATAAAACATATTTATAAACATATGTATATACACACACATACAAACACACACATATATATGGGGAGACAGATTTATGTCAAGGAACTGGCTTGTCAAGGCTGGTGGTTACAGAGGCTGGCAAGTCTCAAGTCCATGGGTCAGATGTGAGTCTGGAGGCTTTTCCTGACTCATTCATGTAGTTGCAGGGGCTGACGAACCCAATATCAGATGGCAATATGGTGGGCCACTGGCTCAAGTTCCAAGAACTGGAGGTCAGATGATGATGAACTGGATGCAGGATCCAGAGTAACCAAAAGTCAGTAAGCTTTGCCAGAACTTCCATACATATCAAATGCAGACCACATGCTATGGAAACCCCTTTCAACTGATTGGCTGATCACATCAGATCACAACATGGAGGTGATTGTGTTATATCACAAAATAGAAGATAACTGCCAAACTGCTGAGAAACATAGCCTAGCCAAATTGACACATAACTTTAACCATTATGTGCAGCTGTTATTGAAAATCAAGTTATATAAACGTATAATTAAATGACCTTTAGAACAAAGGCAACATATGATCAAAACATTGTCTCCTAGTTGTTCTGCTGAATTTTTCTATTACCTGTACTCTGCAGGTTATATCTGTGGTGAAAACACTGTCTGATGATGTGTTACTGCACGTTACTTCCTGTCTGTAAGTTCAGTGATATCCCATTACCCAAACACATTTGCCACAGACTTGATTCTCACTGATAGCAACTCTGTAGGACACAGGAGAATTGCCCCATAGAGTTTTCAAGGAGTGCCTGCTGGATTTGAACTGCCGACTTTTTTGTTAGCAACTGGAGCACTTAGCCAGTATGCCACCAGGGTTTCCAGTATCCCATTAGTTGCTTGAAATTGGCTGTGGGGGAAGTATTGACACCAAAGAAATTCAGAAACGCTACAAATCAGTACAAACCAGGTCCTTCTCCACTCTACCCCCAGAGGGCTTCTTATTAAGCACTTACTAGCACATACCATCCCAGCTCTGGCACATTGTAGGGCCACACCAGGAGAGCTAGTGACCAGTGTGGAGCGGGGTGGCCAGTGACTGTGTCGCCACCTCCACGGAAGTAGCAGTGATTGCATTGTGGCTGCTGGGTCTGAGGGCATGGACAGAAGCACTCAATGTGTGGGACCCTGAAGATGCTGCTGTCTTTGTGGCCAGGTCAGCCACTGACCCCACAGCAATGACACTGGTGGTGCTGCCATTTAAGCTCCCAGACTGATAACAAAGTAATCTTCATGTTTTTATGTACTGTAGGGCCTGGTCGCTTGGGCGTAGAGACAAGAGAAGTGGAACACAGATGGGCAAGAACATATTTGTGCACTTTGACTCTAGTCCCATTACCCCATCACCCCCTGTTGGGGGTCTTCATCCTTCCTTTAGGATGAGTTCTAACCCAGAAGATTGCCATGATTGTACAGGTGGCGCCAAGAGTTTTGTCTGGATCCTGCTGTGACTACAGACTGCACTTTTTTCATGTATTTGCCAAGTAAGATGGTCTCAGAGTAATGTTTATTAAAGCACCTAGTCCTATGCTTTGCACACAACACAAGTTCAGTAACTGTTACCCCGTCCCCTTCCCTGTCTCTGCTCTGCTTTGCAGACTGTTCACACTGTGAGTGTTCCCCTCTGTAGCCAGCCCCAGGCACTGCTACTGTGATGTGACTATTCTCTGCATTTTCTCCTGCAGGCAAGCCAGCCTCTATGGTGGGCCCCTACCCGCACCCCTACCCCCACCCCCACTCCCACCCCCTAAGTATCGTGGGAAGGGCATATACTACCTTTGGCCTAGATTGACTACCTGGCAGCCAGCCAAGAGATACTTAAATGCCACCATGGCACTTCTGTTTAAACATCATACAGGGGTCTGAGCAGTAAACCCTGTCCTTTTCAGAAATGCTTGGTGTATTGGGAACGCAGCATCACCCTTCTGGCAGGAATATATTTCTGATATTTTAGAGCACGGTAAGTTGAGAAAAGGAGAGCCCAGTTAAGTACCAGTTCTTGCATTAAATTATAATGAAACACATCAATCTGACACCCATATCCGTATGTTTTGATTTCATCAGTGAAGACAGCTGAACAGCCTTAGACGCTGTGGGGGAATTGTCTCTCTTAGTGGCATAATCACAGGACAAACCCTTGGGATGCTGCTTTGTTTTCCAATGGCTGAGGTGAGAAGTTCGATGTTGAGGTAGCTTTCTAGACTCTACAAGGTACGGGGAGCTCTTCCAGTGAGATAGAGATCACCGCATGGTCAAGACGATGTCCAGAAGATAGAGGATCCATCAGACCTTCCAGCAATGGCTCAGAACCCTGAGCCTTGGGTAACTGACTTTAAAATCAGCAGGTCTCCATTCTTCAGTAATATTCTATAATTTCATTAAAATCTATCAGTGACCTAGTGGCATTACTCGTGCAGTGGGAACATTAACCGGCAGTCGGGAAGTGGTAGTAGCAGGCACCCCAGCTCTGACTGCTTCTAGGTAAAAAGTAAGAAACGAAGGTGACCACATCCATCATCCAAGGTGCCTGCCTGCATCTGGGTTACTGGGAAACCCCAGTCATAGGGTTTCAGGGTCACAATGTGGGGAAGCCTGATCTCTGCCAGAGCCACACATTCAGCAGCACAAACCCCCCAAGAGCAGTCCCGTTGTCGCCAAGTCCATTCCAACTCACTCAGCACCAGGTGGGTAGTAATAAGGCTAATAACAGGTAACCAGAGTGCTGGTTCATGGATCCAAGTCAGCCCGGAGGGTAGAATGTGGTCCTGAAGGGGGCGCCGTAGGGCTTTGTACTGAACGTTGTCATTGTCAACCTTTTCTTACCAGTGGCTTTCATAATGAAGAAACTGATCAGTGCTACAGTGGCGTAAAGCTGGAAGGGATTCAGTGAGGACAGAAAGAGGAGCTTTAAAAAATAATCAGCCCGGCCCTGATGCTGCCCGTTCCCATAAATTATGACAAAGGTCCACTCTTTGGACAGGAATGGAATGGACTTGGCAATGCATAGTAACCATATGTTGGAAGCACTTTATGGTTCTATACATCTATAGGATATCATCTTGCTGACCTCTGGCTGGAGGAAGGGGAGTGGACGGAGAGGAGGGGAAAGGAGACTGTTGGGAGGATGAGACATGTATGGAGCAGAGAGGAATAGTGTGCAGTCACTGGACAGGGAGAGCAGTGGAAGCTGCATATAGGGGGGCATGTAAATTTACATGTGAATGTACATTTTCACTCAGTTATGTTAAATAAAAATAAAAAATAAATAAATAAATTAGCACAGAGTTTAAAAAAATAATAATCAGAAGGCTGGGCTCACTAGAGGAAATAAAATAGGCATAGATGGAAACTTTTGAGACAAGGTTCAAAAAAGTCAACAAAATAGAGAGGAAAGGGATGTTGGGTGGGGACTAGCAGTGAACAATGGATTTTAACAGATTCTCAGCTGCTTTAATCTTTCTTCTTTGTTTCCAACTCTTGTAGTCCAATTGCTAGTAATTACCAATATATCCTGAATGGATGTTCTATCCATTTTCAACTACAGAAGTTAGTAAAATCTTCGGTTTCTTTGGTTTTGGCCTTAATGGTTGGAAAATAAAGGCCTTTAAGATAAAAATGATGCCAGAGATTTTATGACAGAAATTTGTAAGACCAACAACTTCTTCACTGCAGATACTTTTTTCAACAACGTAAATGGTGAGTATACGTGTGGACCTCACTGGACACAATACAAAGAAATCAAAGTGACCACATCTGTGGAAGAGACAATGGAAAAGCTCAGTATCATCAGTCAGAACAAGGCCAGGGGCCGAATGCCAAACAGATAGTTGCTCATATATGCAAGCTCAAGTTGAAGCTGAAGAAAATTAGAACAAGTCCATGAGAGCCAAATTAGAACCTTGAGTACATTTCACCTGAATTTAGAGATCATCTCAAGAACAGATTTGATACACGGAGCACTAATGACTGAAGATCAGACAAGTTGTGGACAAGCATCACACATGAAGAAAGCAAGAGATCACCAAGAAGTGAGGAAAGAAAGAAAAGACCAAAATGGATGTTAGAAGAGACTGTGAAACTTGCTCGTGAACATCAAGCAGCTAAAGAGAATGGACGAAATAATGAAGTAAAATAGCTGAACAGAAGATTTTAAGGGTTGACTAGGGAAGACAAAGTAAAATGTTACAATGACATGTGCAAAGACCTGGAATTAATTGCCAAAAGTGAAGACCATGCTTGACATTTCTCAAGCTGAAAGAAAAAAGAAGTAATTCCAGCTTGGAGTCATAACAGAGGGGGATTCTATAGGCAGAATACTAAATGATGGTGGAAACATCAAAAGAAGATGAAAGAAATACAGTCACTGTAACAAAAATAATTGGTTGATGTTCAACCACTTCAGGAGGTAGTGTATGATCAAATACTGATAATACAGATGAAAGAAATCCAAGATGCACAGAAGACATTAGTGAAAAACAGGCCTCCAGGAATTGAAATCAACTGAGACATTTCAACAAATACTGGAAGTGCTTGCTCGTCTATCCCAAGAAATTTGGAAGATAGCTACCTGGCCAACCATTTGGAAGAGATTTGTTTTTATGTCTATTCCAAAGACTGAAGAAGCGTGATAATTTACTATGGTAAATTATGCTACACATAATTGGTTATAATCCACAAAATCAAATGCCTTTGCCTAGTGAATAAAGCTCAGATAAACACCTTTCTGGTATTCTTTGCTTTCAGCCAAGATCCATCTGATGTCAGCAGTGATATCCCTGGAATCTAGCTTGAATTTCTTCTGACAGTTGCCTGCCAATATACTACTGCAGTCACTTATGAATGGTCTTCAGAAAACTTTTACTTGAGTGTGATATTAACATTATGAAGAATGAGAATTCTAGAACCCTTTATTGTGTTCATGAGAAACCCGTACATAGACCAAGAGGTTGTTGTTTGGACAGTACAAGGGGATACTGAGTGGTTTAAAGTCAGGAAATGAGTGTGCTAGGACTGCATTCTTTCACCATGCTTCTTCAGTCTGTGTGCTGAGCAAATAATCCAAGAAGCTGGACTATATGAGGAAGAATGGGGCATCAGAATTGGAGGAAGACTCCTTAACAACCTGTGATATGCAGATAACACAACCTTGTTTGTTGAAAGTGAACAGGACCGCATTATACCTCAATAAAAAATAAAAAAAAACCCACAAGTCCTTACAACTAGACCAATAAGCAACATTATAATAAACAGAAAAAATACTAAAGTCATTAAGGATTTTATTTTACTTGGATCCACAACAAACACCCATGGAAGCAACAGTCAAGAAAATAAAATATGCATTGCATTGGGCAAATCTGCTGCAAAAGACCTCTTTAAGTGTTAGAAAGCAAAGATATCACTTTAAGGACTAAGATATTTTCAATCACTTCATATGTATGTGAACGCTGGAGGATGAATAAGGAAAACTGAAAGAAAGCTGATGCCTTCGAATTATGGTAAAGAACATTGGACATACCATGGACTGCCATGAAGGACAAACAAATCTGTCTGGGAAGAGACATAGCCAGAATGTTCCTTAGAATCCAGGATAGTGAGACTATGCCTTACATACTTTGGACATGTTACCATGATGGATTAGTCACTGGAGAAGGACCTCAGGCTTGGTAAAGTAGAGGGTCAACGAAAAAGAGAAAGTCCTTCAACCAGATGGACTGACACCATGTCTTCAGCAATAGGCTGAAGCATAACAACAGTTATGAGGTTGGCACAAGACCAGGTGTTACTTTGTTCTGTTGTGCTAAGAGTCACCATGAATCGGGAACAACCCAACAGTACCAAGCAACAACAAAAAGCTGATCTGGAGCCAGCAGTGTGATGTGGCTGCCAAAAGGCTAGAGCAGTATCGGTCCTCCTTATTATAGGTCTAGAATGGGGTGACACAGCTGGCCTTGGTGTCCTCGGCTCTCATCAGCCCACCTCGTGGAGCACTGGTTTGTAGCCATGTTGAAGACTGTAATAGGGCAGAAGATTGGAGTTGGATGGCCAGCTCTCCTCATTGTTCCTACTCTTCATTTAGGGTTGGAGCAGTCGTTTTCCAGTGAGGGTTCTAAAGAAGTGTTAGACTAAGGGAATGTTCTGTGGTCAAGTAAGTGTGAGGATTGCTGGGTCAACAAAGAAGCAGACTTTCCCACACCTATCTAAATATGGAACCTGGGAGGATGAAGGCTTGCAGGCCACTTTGTGAAATGCAGCAGTGGAGACTAGATATAGGAGTAGAGGAGAGGTTTCTGGAGTCCATATCAGACTGAGGGGTGGGCATATGGCATGAGATGGCATGGCTTCCACACATGGACCCCAGTATTGAAGGTAATGTGATATGACCACTAAAGATAATTAATCCACATAATTCAAATGCAGAAAAAATGCAAAGGGCTTAGTCGAGGATGCCATAGATAATATGATCTTTGAAGATCATCAGTATATCGTTTTATTTAGGTAGCTCCAGAGCTAGCCTAGTCCTCTTTAGGTCCATAGTAAGTATATATTGAATTAAGTTGAATTTTGGATTGATTTTGACAAAGTGGAAACCCTGGTGGCGTAGTGCTTAAGAGCTATGTCTGCTAGCCAAAAGGTTGGCAGTTTGAATCTACCAGGTACTCCTTGGAAACTCTATGGAGCAGTTCTACTCTGTCCTATAGAGTCACTATGAGTTGAAATAAACTCAATGGCAGTGGGTATTTTTTTGTTTTGTTTTGTTTAGCATGGTGGTTAAGTGCTAAGGCTGCTAACTAAAATGTTGGCTGTTGGAATCCACCAGGCGCTCCTTGGAAACCTTATGGGGCAGTTCTGCTCTGTCCTCTAGGGTCACTATGAGTTGGAATCAACAGCAGGCAATTTGCTTTCAGAATCAGCAGGAGACAGAGGTACTCTCTGTTCTGTAGGATCACTGTCCCACAGAGGAATGAAGGAGGAAAGAACATTAAGGAAAGGCTAAGACCTCCTGCAGCCTGTGTCCTGGAAACACACCCTTGGGCCCAACAGCAGTAAAACAGAAATGTGCAGGGAGTCAGCAGATTGTTGTTTACCACTGCAAAACCCTCCGTGGACTCGTTCTTTTAGGAATCACTAGAACATCAGATCCCCAGAACTAAAGGAACAAAGATGACTGGCTCTTGAGAGTCACACGGTGGTTTAAACTTCATCGCCTTTTGCACACATCATAGTTTAGAAAGACTGGAGAAGAAACAAGCATTTCGGTGCTGTTTACTAACTGGGGAGGGTCCGGCTCATGGACACTTTGGAACCAGGGCTTTAACCCCACTCAACTCTACAAGGTTTTCCTTTGTTCTTCTCTAACTCTTCTGTGGTTACCAGCCTGGTTCCCAAGATAGAGCTCCCCCTACTGCAGAGAAGCAGGGAGAGAGCAGGATTGAGCTGCATAACAGCCTAGGAGTTTTCATGACACCACATGCCTCATACACATCACCTATGCACTCTCCACAGAGGCCAGAGACTTTGGGGGCAGTGAGGATGGGAAATAGGGGTGGCCTGAGGGATTTAGAGTCGACTTCAAGGTCTAAGTCTTTTCGCCTGTCTGGTTTCATAGTCTGATGCCATCCTCTTTTAGTTTCCAGTTGAGGTTGTGCTGCTAATCAGATCATCAGTCAATTCCTGTATCATTAGGTGTATCCTGGTGTTAAGGTGAGAGGGACCTAATCTGGAAATCCTGACCCCTCCTTTTTTTGGCTATATGATGTTGGTCCAGTTTCTTAACCTTTCTGGGTCTGTTTCCTCAACTATGAGATGGGAGCACCACAGTGTAATTTCTCAGTGCTAGCATAAACATTGAACAATATTATTTCTGTGGGGTCAATTTGTTGTTGTTGTTAGGTGCTAATTGATTTTCAATTCACAGCAACCACATGTTACAGAGTAGAAGTGCCTCAAAGAGTTTTCTTGGCTGTAGTCTTCATGGGAAGAGATGACCAGGTCTTTTCTCTTGCAGAGCCACTGGCTGGTTTGGAACTGCCAACCTTTCGGTTAGCGACCAAGTGCTTAACTGTCACACCATCAGGACTCTTTGAGGTCAGTTTGCGATATGGAAAAATGCCATCCAGACATGAGAAATTGTTTCTGTTATAGTCACAGAAAAGGATGATTTTTCTTCAGCTCAAAGAGCATGTTTAAAACGCAGCTGAATTTGAGTTTTTTGGATAGAAGAGCTGAAAAAATTACCCTTTGGGACAAAATAAAAATAAATTGATAACCCAGTTCTGCTTTTCCCCTTGAGGGGCTGTGGTCGCCTTCGCTAGATGGAGTGCTCCAGGCCCCTAAAAGGCCGTTGGCTGGTTGGGGTGCATCATGCTTTTGACTCTGCAGTTCTGATTCTCTCAAGTCACTTTTTCCTGTGTCTAAAAATACAAATATTAGTCAGAGCTTTATCACTTTGGACAACTTTTCCCTGAGAGACTTCCTGAGTCAATTCCATTAAGCCAATTTAGTTTCTTGGGTAACTTTTAATATGGTGACATCAAATCATTTCCAAATTTATCCATTTTCATTTTTCACTGAGATAATTTGTCATCTGTGCAAATTTTGTGACAATGATTAAATGTATTGGTCAGATTTTATTATTAGGAAAGCTTCTGCCATTGTGAGCTTTCCATGCAACCACTAATTTTACCAAGTATAAACTTTCAGGTAAAATTTTATTAACACCAAATACTTCTATCCATGTGTAGTCATTCACAAATTTTGTCACGAGCTGTTTAGCCAAAGGGACTTTTATTTGTTGATGCACAGATTGCTAATACTACCTTTGTCATTTCAAATTCCGTCATTTCCGCTGTTGGGAGCCAAGATGGGTTTTTCAGTCACACGTTTTATTACTGGCTGCTTTATACATTGTCAAATTTCTTTCACGTTGATTATTTCTACCAGAAATTTCAATGATTATTGGATTCAGGAATGCTAGCTTTGTTCTCCCTTTTAGCTAATGTGTGGAAATAAATTGTTCTCAGTAGTTCTCTTCTGGGTGCCCCAGGATTGCTCCCTTGGCAGGAGTTGGCTGTGTCTTTGGACAATCTAGTTGTGCTGTACACTTTCCAGTGGTACAAAGAGAAGAGGGTAGGGTCAATGTGAGGAAGGGTCAGAATGCCCTAATTTGATAAAGGATTGGAAGCAGATGAGAAACATAGTCAGATTTGGGCTTTAGAATGCCCTTTCTGGCTTTAGAGTGTCAATTCTATTGGAGAAAACAGAAGTGGTTGGGAGGTGGTTAGAAATGACCATAGAGACTCAGGTGAGAAACAAATTGCATGTATGTACAGCACGTACTGTGTGTGATGACTAAAGTTGTGTGTCACCTGGACCGGGCTATGAGTCTCATTTTTGGCCATTGTGTAATATTGTAATCACTTCCATGTTGAGATCGGATATGGGATCATCCCCATGATAGGGTCTGTTGTGGGTAACCAGTTAGTTGCGGAGGAGTTTCCTGGGGAATGTCACCTGCATCAGGTTTGGGCAGGCGTTCGGTCTCTTGCCTTTCTAGGTCTCCAGTGAGAAGAAGACAGAAGTAGCAGGCTGAGTATAAAGATAAGTTGAAAGGATGGCAGAATGAATAAAGCCAAATCAAACGAAATTCATTGCCATCGAGTTGATTCCAACTCATAGCAACCCTGTCGGACAGGGCAGAACTGCCCCATAGGGTTTCTAAGCAGCAGCTGATAGATTTGAACGGCAGGCCTTTTGGTGAGCAGCTGTAACCCTTAACTGCCACACCATGAGGCCTCCAGAGTGAATAAAGGAGACAGGAAATCACTCGGTTGCATTAAAGGCATAAAAGTAAGCCATTACTGCCTCCTTGCCAGTTAATTTCACTTTGCATGAAGCTGAAAGATAATCTGATAGGGTTCATGATCTCTGCAAATAATTCATAAATTCAGATGAACCCAGAACCATGACATAGCATGAAGGAGGATTTCAAGGTCTGACACAGTGATAATTACCGGGACGGAACTGGAGCTGACAGCTGGTATAGGAGTGATCTCCTTTTCTTTGAAGTTCTCTGCATGATTAGGAAAAAAGACAGCTACGCTGAGCTAACTGCAGCTGCCTGCAGATCCACATTTTCCCAGTGCAGACCAGCAGAGTTGATATGGGTGATGAAGGCAGAATCTTTGTGATTGGTTTAAAATATCACAGGCAGAGGCCTCTCCCATCTCACCAGTGAATAAGAGCAATTCAGATGTGAGGAGAAAAATGACATATTCAGTTCCAGAGCCCAGGAGCAACCTGCAAGAGTGAATCTGAATATACCAATCACCACGAGGAAGCTCATTTGTAGTAAGTAGCCCCTGCTTTGCATAGGCTACAGACGTGTTGATGCGTGGGCTAGCTACCTCCATTCTGTCGTCTCCTTCACTTCCCTACCAGCCCCATGTGGATGGCAGAAACTAAAAACTGGACATAAATGTCTGTCTGGTGGACCAGTAAAAAAAGATTGTATCTTTTATAAGCTGTAAAGCATTGCTTTATGGTAAGTATTTTACCTAAGTTAATACTCATGGAGTATTTTCTACAGTCCTAAAACGAAAAAAACCAAACCTGTTGCTGTTGTGTTGATTCCAATTCATAGCAACCCTGTAAGACAGAGTAGAACTGTCCCATAGAGTTTCCAAGGAGTACCTGGTGGACTTGAACTGCTGACATTTTGGTTAGCAGTCATAGCCCTTAACCACTATGTCACCAGGGTTTCTACAGTCCTAAAGTATATGCAAATATTGTGAGTTTCAGGGTGACTGTAAGAGTGAATGGACAGAGTGTATACACTAGAGGATTAATATTTATATGGTCATTCATCTCTTTCTTCATTCATATATTTTTTATCTATATCCCTCCTTTGATGGCAGCTTATAAAATCTCCACCAGAAGTAGCACCAAGTAGGACTACTCCCAGCCCTTAAAGACCTCCCACACCTATCTCTTTCTCTGTATCTGTCTCCAGCCATCTAGCCATCTGTCCATCCTCAGGATGCCTGATGGGCCCTTCGTGGCCCAGGATTGAGATAATCCTCAATTCTGCCCCATCATAGCTCTATGAGTCCCCAAAGTCCTCCCTATGCTTTCTCTGTGTCCGCTGCTCCCTCCCCCACTCTCCGCCTCTGCATTTTCATAGCTGCCTGGACAGTCCTGATTTCAACACCTCACGGTGGACACAGAGGAGTGCCTTTCACTGCTTTCACCCTCTCCAGTTCATGTCCTTCAGTTATTTTGTGAGTTTAGCAATGTTATTTAAGATGTGAGGGGATGATGGGAAAAAGTCACATCACTGTGATTTGGGTCTTCACTCCTTTCTCTCCCCCTTTTTGTGTTTCTTCGCCAGCTAACAAAGAGGCATGACTTCTAACACCTGCCCCTGCCATAATATTTGCATACTTGGACACGTACACACACACACACACACACACACACACACACACACACACACACACACATTATGGTTTCATACTGAGTAAATAAACACCATTCTGGAGGCTCAACTTTATCCCAAGTCAGTCAGTCAAAAAACAATTTTCTGAGTAACTCTTCCAAGGAGTTCTAGAGAGGAAATGAAATTTTTTCTTCTACTATGTATAATTTATTACTGTATCATTCATCTTAAAACTCTAATCTTAAGGCATGGCATAGATAGATGAATAAGTGTGGTGGAAGATAGATGACAGACTAGAAAGACAGATAAAGTATACAGACAGGTGAGAAGTAGATTAAAAAAACAAAACTGAATCTGTTACCTTAAGCCTGACCCCAGCTTCTAATGTACCTCAGAAAAGGAAAAGGAAAAAATTCAGCAATGAGTTCTGTTTGTAATTCTAGTTCTTAAGATAATGTTTTGAAAGTGAGTCTCTTGGCCTGAGAGCATGGGCTGCAAGGTACAGAGATAGATTCAATCAAGCTTAAGCAAAGGTGTGTGCTTTTGTTATCTATTGCTGTGCCACAAATGAACCCATACTCCAGTGACATAAAGCAACAAACATTTGTTATCTCGCAGCTCCTGAGGGTCAGGAATTTGGGAGAAGCTTGGCTGGGTGACATAGGCCCATGGACTTTCTTCAGGCTGAGCCCAGGTATTGGTTGGGGACGCAGTCATCTGAAGGCCTGACTGGGGATGGAGAATCTGCTTCCAAGATGTTTCACTCACGTTACCTTTTGCAGGAGGATCTGGATCCTAATAATTGTGGGCCTGTTCTCACAATGGGAACTGTGGTTGTGCAGTGGTTAAAAGCGATGGCTGTTATCCCAAAGGCTGGCAATTGGAATTCACTGAGTGGCCCTTGGAAACTATCCTATGGGGTAGTTCAGCATGGCAGAGGTTTCTACCAGAGTGACACAAGACAGAGAGGGAGAAATCACAACGTGTTTTAAGACCTGGCTCCAAGAGAGGGAGGAGACCACACATGCAAGTGACTACCATGAGGCAGGGATCCCCGGAAACCATCTTGAAGAGTGGCTAACATAGAGCACTTGCTTAGGGGCACTAGAGTCATTTTTATGAACATTTATGAACAAGAAACCAACGGAACCAAATCTGGGAAGACAGGAACATGTGGTCTCTTTTATCCCTGCTTCTTTCAAGTTCTTTTCCTTCTACTAGTACTTGTGGACTGGCATGGGCACTTTAGGGCCAACATCAGATACTTTTCAGTTCAGCATTAGTGACAACAACAATATATCTTAACATTAATAGAAGTACAATGGCTCAACACTTCTTGAGCATTCACATTCTACAGATTGTTAAGTGTGTTGCATAAGTGATTGCATTTAATTGAAAATTATATGTGTGTTTTACCCATAAGGACCCTAAGGCTAAGTGGTGTGCCTATGATAACATGGACAGGGTTTTATTGTACCATTCATTTCAAATTTCTTTAGGTAGAAGCCCACTGATCACTGCGGTCATGTGCACATTTAGGGCCAGAAAGACGGATGTCATAACACAAGGGGTTACCCCTTCTGAGGGTGAGGACACAACATACGAAGCTAGCTGGAAGAATGAAGCATGGCAGGAAATTTTGTTGGCATAGCTGCTGGAGTAGGCAATTATTTTGTTAAACCTACACCTATGCCTTAATTGCCACTGTCAGTAGATTGAAATCTACTTGTACAGTGTGCAGATAGCAGCTAAAAGCACAAAAAGTCCTATGAGCCATCTTCCCTTTGAATATCAGCAGTTCAAATGTGTGCTACCACTTTTTCGTATCAGTTTTGTCATCATGTAGCTTGCCTTCCAGCTACTGAAGCAGGAAGTTTTTAAGGTAACACAAGTAAAACTCCTAGGGAAGCTTTTGGTGGCAGTGGAGACAGTATTCCTAACAGCCCTGTTTCCTATATCCCTGCTATCCACCAAGCCATGGGAACATAACTAATAGGCTAGGTATTAGGCAGAGAAGCAAGATCAGAGAGGTCACTGCCACCCAAAAGTCCACACAGATCAGAGAAATGTGCCAGTCTGTGTGAGCAGAAGAGTAGCGAGGGACGGAGAAGGGCCAAGGGGAAGGTGCTGGTTAGGAAGCGTGAAGAGCAGAGTGTGAAGGAGGTTGACAACAAGTAGTTCAACTCCTAGGGTAGCGTCTTCAGCTGACAAATTCTGAGATCAGCAAGTAAGCCGATAGCGCAAATCGTAAGAACTGGAGGTCTGATGAGCAGGAGCCAGCTGCAGGAGCCAGGGTGAGCAAAAGCCTGAGAGCCTTCCTAGAACATCTACCTATACTGGATGGAGGCCACGACCCCAAGGAAACTCCCTTTCTACTGACTGAGCTCCTCACAGCAGATCATATCATGGAGGCGATCATGTTATAATCAGATGTCATTATGGAGGTGATCACATCATCACATAGCCTCCAGACTACATCGCAACTGCCAAATCACTGAGAATCATGGCCCAGCCAAGTGGACACAAAACCTTAATGTTGCCCAACATGGCAGAACTGAACACAGGATAACTTAGTGCAGTTTTTGTCTACAAAATCAACATCATAAGAAGGTATATGCTGTTGTTGTCAGGTGCTGTTGAGTTGGTTCCTACTCACAGTGACCTGATGTATAAGAGAACAAAAAATACTGCCTGGTTCTGTGCCATCCTCATGATCATTGCTATGCTTGAGCCCATTGTTGTAGGCATTATGTCAGCCAATCTCATTGAAGGTCTTCCTCTTTTTCAATGATCTTCCATTTTACCAAGTATGATGTCCTTCATGGATTGAAATGTGTCCCCCCCAAAATGTGTGTAGCCATTTGACTAGGCCATGATTCCTAGTACTGTGTGATATTTCTCCATGTTGTAAATCCTGTGTCTATGATATTAATGAGAGTGCATGTGAAGTAGGAGGGAAGCTTTAGACACCCTGATTTTAAAAATGAAAGTTAAAATCGACAATAGAGATTTAATTCTCTTTGTAGAATTGACTTGTCTTTTCTCCTGTCTTAAAAATTCCTGGCCCTGGCAGGAAGTCACACGTTGACTGATGGGCTGTGGAAATAACATCTTTACAGTTTTTCACAGCTTTTTTAGAAACATAAAAGCAGATACAGGAGCCAGTAGAAGACCCAGAGGCCAGTTGGGACCTCCAGTCAAAAGCAGTCCACATCTCTTGATGCTTATCTTCAAAGGACTCTGAGCCCCCCAAAGCATATCCCTCTTCACCCCTAATCAATCACGTTGTTTCCCGGGCTCTTGCACCAATACTTATGTTTACATTATGCATGCAACCTCTGCTACCTTATAAATATACCCCAATCACCTGATGATTCTTTTGAGCAGGATCTTGAAAATCTTTCCTGCTCCCTGTGGCTGTCTGCTAGGGCGCCGTGTTGATAAACTTCCTTTTGATGACTCACCCTAAATTCCTGTCTCAGAGATTGGCTTTTGGTTGCAGGTAATGAGAATCTGGAGTTCTGTCCGGTATTAGATGGGCAATTGTATTAGTGAGACAGGACCCAACTGTAAGAATGTATTCTGCCTTGAGGCAATCTCTTCGGATATAAAGGAAAGCAAAGCTAGCACAGAGTTGGGGACCTCATACCACCAAGAAGCAGTACTGGGTACTGAGTATATCCTTTGGAAAGGACCTGGGGTCTCTGCATCTCAAAAGCTCCTAGTCCAGTGGAAGATTGCTGATAAGGACCTTCCTCCAGAGTCAGCAGAGAAAGCTTCACCTGGAACTGACACCTGAATTTGGACTTTCAGCTGATTGAACTATGACAAAATAAAATTTATCTTTTTAAAGTCATCCAATTGTGATATTTCTGTTACAGCAGCACTAGATAACTAAGGCAATGTCCTTCTTCAGGGACTGGACCCTCCTGACAACAAATCCAAACTCTATGAGGTGAAGTCTCATCATTCTTGCTTCGAAGGAGCCTTCTGGTTGTACTTCTTCCAAGACAGGATTGTAGCTTTCCTGAATTATCAGGGTTGTTTTTACCCCTTAGCCGATCAACTGATTGTGTAAGTGTGTAGTGGATTTCAACTTTGCTCCTTAACAACTGATTGCAAGATAAAATTCTGTCCTGCATCATGTTGGCCATCATAGTGGTTCATTGTCCAGCCTTCATGGGATTAGGCAGGGTGGGAAGGTCTTTATATTCTGTCTGTGTTGACTCTACCATGCCGCTGCTCCTTCTGCTACCAGATGACTTTGTTGAGGATCCCTGACATGGGAGGATCCCATGTCAGGCTGACACTGGGCACCATGCTGATGTGGGAATCCAATCAATTGGTGTTCCCCAGTGACTTCAGATTTCCATCTTGCAAATGGACCCCCAAGAAATTTTGGTGGCACAGTGATTAAGCCCTTGGCCATTAACTGAAAGGTCAGTGGCTTGACTCTGATCAGCTGCTCTGAGGGAGAAAGATGTGGCAGTCTGCTTCAGTAAAGATCACAGCTTTGGAATCAAAGACTAGGGGTGGCTCTACTGTGTTCTTTAGGGTCACTGTGGGTCAGGATTGACTCAAGGGGATTGGATTGAACTGGGTCCCCATTCTGATCCCTACCTAGCTTTCCCAAAAGACCTAGAGGAAGCCCATATAATCCTATTCACTGGGTTGGCCCACATTTCTGTGAATTTGCCTCACATTTCCACTTATTTGTTTGCTAGAAAGTTTAACCTCAATCATTTTGGGGATTCTTCTTCCACCCAAGGTCACTGAACTGTCTCTGCATTTCACGTAGGTAGTCAGTTACTGTTCCCTATCCAAGCTACCATGACCCACTGGATGTGGATGGCATTGCTGTGCCTGTGCCAAGCCTGGGCCTGAGGGTCTTGTATTACAGTTCCCAAGACCACGGCTCTTAGAGCTTGGACACTTTGGTGCTTTCATGCCACCAAACAGAGGCTGCTACCCCTTGGAAGACTCTGGTGGGAGCAAGACATGGGTTTCTGCCATCCATGGAGAAGGCTCCAAATCTTTCCCCTTCCTAGTTTGACCCTTTCCACTTTTCCTGATTCCAGAATCCTCTAACCTATTGTGGTCAGTCTAAATTCACTGCCCACCCTCCTCACCATCCCTTTTTAAAAAGGAGAGTTTACATACAGTTAAAGGCATAATTCTTGAGTGTACAATTCAATGAGTTTTAGCAAATACTCACACACCAACCAAAATATAGAACATTTATGTCAGCCTAAAATTTCCCTCCTGCCTCTTTACAATCACTCTCTTACCCTCGCCCCAGGAAAACAATGATCTGATCTTTAAAACCATAGATTTATTGTTGTCCATTCCTGAACTTCAAAAGACAGAATCATGTATTTTGTGCTCTTTTGTAACCATTGTTTTCAGTCAATATGATGTTTTTGAGTTCATTCATGTTAATGAGTGTGTGAGTGGTTTATATTCTTTTTATTGCTAAGCAGCATTTCTTTGTGTGAATATACTGCATTTTATTTATCTACTTATGTACATTTGAGATTTTTCAGTTTGGAGCTGTGTGAATAAAACTGCTATAAACATTCTTGTACAAAACATGGACCTGAGTGTTCTTTTAAAAATTTATCTAAATGATTTAGGAGTAGAATTGTAGGATCAGTGTGTGTGTGTGTGTGTGTGTGTGTGCATGCGAAACTTAGTTAGAAACTGTCCGTTTTCCCAAAGTGGTTGTACAAGGTCTGACAATTAAGTCCACGAACTTAATTGTTCAAAGTGCTGCATACCTCATTGTTGAATATCATTACAGTCACCTTTAAAGTACTCCCCTTGGGAAGCTATGCACTGATGCCAGCGCCTCATCCACCTGTCAAAGCAATTTTGGAACTCTTCCTGGAATGGCCTTTGTGCTGGGTGGCAAGTTCACTAACTTAACTGTATAGTTGTCTGTGAGGGAGTTTTTAGCCAGTAAACAAGTAAGTGTATTGGAACACCCTCCCTACTCAGCTGATCTGGCCCCCTATAACTATTTTCTTTACCTGAAGATAAAGGAAATATTGAAAGGAAGACATTTGGATGACATTCAGGACATCAAAGGTAATACGATGACAGCTCTGATGGCCGTATCAGAAGAAGAGTTCCAAAATTGCTTTAAAGGGTGGACTAGGTACTACAGTCAGTGTATAGCTTTCCAAGGGGAGTACTTTGAAGGCAACTGTAGTGACATTTTGCAATGAGGTATGTAGCACTTTTTCTAGGATGAGTTTGTGAACTTAATTGGCATTTTACTGTCTTGCCGTCAGTGTCTGAGAGTTCCAGTTGCTCCACTTCTTGCTACCACTTCATAGGGTCAATCTTACTCTTATAGCCATTCTAAGAGGATGCAGTGTTTTACTGTGATTTTTAATTTTCAATACTCTGATGACTAATGTTGGGTTTTCCATTGTCTTCTTTATAGCCAGGTTTGTTGAGATATGATTATGTACAGTAAAATTCACCTATTTGGAAGTGCAGTTCTCTGAGTTTTGAAAAATACAGTCATGTCAGCATCACTGCAACCATGATATAGAGCATTTCCATCACTGATGGAAGTTCCTTCACTTTCCTTTGCAGCAAATGTCTTCCTCTTACAACCAGCCCTTGACAACCACTTCCAATTTCAGTTTTGCCTTTTCCAGAATGCCATATACGTTGTTAGGGAATAGTCCAGAAGATTGTCCTGATACCAGTTGCAACTTTTGAGGCACCCAAGACCACCGTCAGATGTGATAATTCACTCAGGGAAGCTGTCATGGGTTGAATTGTGTCCCCCCCCCCCAAAATATATGTTGCATGTGGCTGGGATATGATTTCCAGTATCTTGGGACTGTCCTCCATTTTGTGGTTTCGCTAAACTGTATGTTAAAGGATTAGGGTGGGGCTGTAAATTCCTGCATAGGATTACTTCCCTGCTCTGCTGTAGGGGGAGTTTCCCTGGAGTATGGCTTGCCCCATCCTTAATGCTTTCAGCCTGCAAGAGATAAAAGGAAAGAGAAACAAGGAGAACTGGGAACCTCGCACCATCAAGAAATCTGCACCGGGAGAGGAGCGCGTCCTTCAGACCTGAGGTTCCTGTGCCAAGACACTCCCTGGACAAAGGCTGATGCAATACTGGACTTGCCTCCTGAGCCGACAAGGGGAAAGCCTTCCCCTGGAGTGGATACCCTGAATATGGACTTGTAACCTACCGGACTGTGTGAGAATAAACCTTCCTTTGTTAAAGCCATCCACTCTGTGGTATTTCTGTTAGAGCAGCCCTAGCTGACTAAAACAGAAGCTACTGAAAGCTGCTTTACTCACAGTTATGATTTATTACAGGAAAAGGATACAGATGACAATCAGCATGAAATTTCCAATTATCTTCCCTAAGGAGTTATAGAGGGCGCTGACTCCTCCCAGTAATAATATGTGACAATATGCATGGAGTATTGCCAACCATAGACATCATCAAACCTTCTGTCTAGAGTTTATTGGGATTTCATCATGTGGACTTGTTCAACTGCCCAGATCAACTGACCTCAGCCTCCAGCCACTCAGAGGTCAAGCTGATACCTCAGGACCCAAAGTCCCCATCCTAAAATCACTGTTAGATTGTCTGGTGCCTCACTTTTATTGGGCTGTGTCAAGGGATTAGAGATTCCCTTCTGAGAACCAGGGCAAAGGCTAAAGCTCTGTGTGGGGAGGATTAAATTATTTACATTCTATGTAAATGGAACCATACAGTTTGTAGCCCTCTGTGTGTGGCGAATTTAACTTAGCATGAGGTGTTTGAGATTCATCCATCATATCGCAGTGTCAGTAGTCTGTTCTTTTTTATTGCTTATGCTGTTGTTGCGTGCCACTGAATTGATTCTGACTCCTAATGACACCATGCAACAGAGTAGAGCTGCCCCAAAGGATTTCCGAGGCTGTAATCTTTATGGGAACAGATTACCAGATCTTTTCTCCTGGTAGGTTTGAACTGCTGACCTTTGGGTTAGTAGTCGAGTGCTTAATTACTGTATCACCAGCTCTTCTCATAATTATTTATAATATTCCATTATGTGACTGTACCCCAATGTATTTAGCCATTCACAAGTTGATGGACATTTGGGTTGTTTCCACTTTAGGGTTATTATGAATAGACCAGAAAAACCAAACCCATTGCTGTCAAGTCAATTGTGACTCATAGTGACGCTGTAGGACAGAGTAGAACTGCCCCATAGAGTTTCCAAGGAGCACCTGGTAGATTTGAACTGCCAACCTTTTGGTTAGCAGCCATAGCACTTAACCGCCATACCACCTGCATTCCCATTATGAATAAGGTTGTTATAAATTTCACATACAAGACTCTGTAAGTTTTAATTTCTCTAGAGTAAACACTTAGGAGTGGAATTGCTGGGTCAGTAGATAAGTGTATCTTTTACTTTCTCAGAAACCTGCAAGCAATTTTCCAAAATGCCTGCTTCCAGCAGTTTCCATGACTTTTTAAAGATCACTCTGGTGGGGGCTATTTTCTAGGTGCCTTTAACAGAGAGTTTGGCTGTTAACCAAAGGTCAGCTGTTCAGTTCCACCAGCTGTTCAGTTCCACTGGCTGCTCTTCAGAAACTCTGTGAGGCAGTTCTACTCTGTCCTATTCACCTTTTCACAGAGTGAATTGGGATTGATCTGATGGCAACAGGTTTGGGTTTGGGGGGTTTATAACAGAGACACTGTTAACAACATCCTAAGGGGGCTGTTTCTTTGGAAAGGGAGAGGAAATTCATTTGCAGCAACAAGGACAGAATACAGATGAATGTCTTAATAAATTATGCTACCATAAGTCTATTATTTCTGTCAGTATTTTTGACCTCTTGTCATTCAAATTCCCTTCCTATTTTGGGGACTCTTCCATCTTAGGAGGCAGAATTCACCTCCCATTTAAAATGGAAATGCTAGATGCTTCCATACTAACGGTGTAGCACGCTTTGGCCACAGTGAGGATTTTGGATGGCTGTACTATGGCTTTTCTCTGATTGTGCCCTTCCCACAGATGAGACTCTACTGGGCCAGACAGATATGCCTGCCTGAGGGGTATACCCACCTGCGACCCATGCCCCCACTCACCCTACCAATCAAGACCATGCTTACTTCAAACACCTGGAAACCTGGAAATGCTTCCCAAATGGCCAATGAGGCTTATTCTAGGGACTGTTTGACCTCTTTCCTGGGCTCATCTTCCTCGAGACTGAGTGCACTGTGGATGTGGCATCCCTTAGCCAGTAAGACAAGTGGAGGGCTAGCTGTTTGTGAGTGGCACAGCAAGTCCTTGGATGTGTGAATTGGGGTGTCCATTCAGGTGCTCAGAAGGGCCCTGACAGTGAGAATTGTGTATTGTTTGGAAAAACCCCTTCCTGACTCCCCTATCAAAACCAAACCTGTAGCTGTCAAGTCAATTCTGACTCATAGTAATCCTATAGGACAGAACAGTACTGGTCACAGGGCTTCCCAGAAGTGCCTGGTGGATTCGAACTGCCAACCTTTTGATTAGCAGCTCATCTCTTAACTGCTGTGCTGCCTGGGTTCTGTTGTATATTAAGCTCATCCATAATATGATTTTAGTTCCAGGTTTCAAATTAAAAAAAAAAAAAAGTCAGATAATGATAAAGCTAAAGCCATTCAGATGATAATAAAGTTAAACTCACTGAACCTTGGGGTACCCACCTGTTTATACCCTTAGTGGCTGGATAACAACAACAACCCAGTGCCGTCGAGTCAGTGCTAAGTCGTAGCAACCCTGTAAGACTGAGTAGAACTGCACTATAGAGTTTCCCAGGAGTGCCTGGTGGGTTTCGGCTGCTGCCGCTTTCGTTAGCATCTGTGGCACTTAACCACTACATCACCACCGTGAGGGTCTCCGGTGCCCGGGTAGAACCCTAAATTAAGCCCATTGGGGCACCAGACGCAGAGACGCCAGCCAGGTGAGTGTCTTTATCTGTGTATTGCCATAACCTACATTCGCACGGGTGAGTCAGACGGGCCGCTCCTGCTCGCTTCCCCCCGTGGCTCGGTTCCCTTTCCCTCCTCGCTGTTTCACACTTACTTCCCTGAGTTGCAGGAAGCGCCCTCATCTCCAGCCATGAGTGATGGGAAAAGGAGCCAGGATTTCCGCAGAGAAAATAGAGGAGCATTCAAACACCAAGCAACTCATCCCACTCTATGACATTTTTGTCTCTTTCCATCTTTTTACGTTTCCCTTCTGTTTCTCAGAAGGCCAGGCTAATGAATACGAAGAATGCAGCTACATAAGATCTGTGTCACACACAGACGGAAGTGTTCATTCATTCATTCAACAAGCAAGCGCTGAGCTTTGATGTGTCACGGTGTGTTCAGAATTCATGCATTTACCCTCTGACAGCGTTTACTGAGTGCTTTCTAACTGCCTGACGCCCTGATAGAGGCTGTGAACATAAAAAAAAAAAGAAAGAAAGAAAGAAAGAAGAGTAAGATAAATGAAGCTTCTTGTTCCTAAACAGTCTTAAGATATCATTGAGAAAATAACATGAAACAAGGAGCAAAACAAGACAGTAATCAAGACATTTATTTCTACTCTGTGATTGGAAACACTGGTGGTGTAGTGGTTAGGTGCCATGATTGCTAACCAAAAGGTCAGCAGTTCAAATCCACCAGTCGCTCCTTAGAAACTCTATGGGCAGTTTTACTCTGTCCCATAGGGTCCTATGCGTCAACATCGAATCGGTGGCACTGGGTTTAGTTTGGTTTTGGTACTGTGGGGTGTGATTGCTGGGACTTTCAGGATTTGGTAGAAAGGGCTGACGAGCCTGGGTGGGGACAATGGGGAGCGGAAGGGCTGTAAGGGGCAGGGTCACTGGAGAGGGGCTCTGCTCACGGGCAGACCACGCTGGTGCTGTCGCGAAACCAAACCACCCGCGGCTGTCCAGTTGATTCCCACTCATGGAGATCTCATGTGTGTTTGAATAGAACTGCTCAAGGGCTGTGACCTTTAGGAAACAGATTGCCAGGTCTTTCCTCCTAAGCACCTCTGGGTGGATTTGAACTGTCAGCCTTTCAGTTAGTAGCTGAGCACTCAACTGTCTGCACCACCCCGGGACTCCTGGTGGTGATATAGGGCATTGTGTAAAGAGCCCTGGAGGGTGGGGTGGAGTGGGATGGTCCTAAGAGTCGGGTGCTCTGGAGAAAGGTCCACCACTCTGACTTGGTGTGACCCTGTCAGACATTTCCTGCCTTATATCTCATCTTCCTGTTCCCTTAAGAGTCACGAGCTAGACTGGATATGGTGAGGAACCCTGGACTTCAGACTAGATAGGGTGAGACCCTCATGTGCGTTCAGCTTGGGCCCAATCCCCCGGGAGCCTACAGACGAGCCTTCTCTTCAGAGGAGGGGCTCTCAGTCCAGACTGTCAGGACCAGGCCCTCGTGGAGAGAGCTGCGGAGACTGAGGGGTTATGGGGTGAGAGCGCAGCCTGAAGGGACTGGTGCTGTTCAGTCTGCAGACAACAGAAGGAAGAGATCCAAGGGATCCTTCAGTACCTCAAAAAGTCTTACCCAAGTGAGAGGCTGGTGACTGATTTTGGTTTCTCTGAAAGCACTTAAGAAACCAGAAGGGGGCTTATTGGTGGTACAATGGTTAAAGCACTCAGCTGCTAACTGAAAGATCGTCTTGGGTCAAACCGACCCGTGGCTCTGAGGCCAAGAAAACCAGGCAGTCAGCTTCTGTGAGGATTACAGCTTTGGAAAGCCTAAAGGGCAGAGCCACTCTGTCTGACAGGGCTGCTGTGAGTTGGAATTGACTCGATGGCACCTGACAACAACAATGACAACAGAGTTGGAACATTTCGGGTTAGCTGCTCGTGGGCTACTGCCCACTCTGGCTGTGACTCAATACCCCTGTCCGAGCACCACCGATGGGGCGACCTCCAGTTATTCTCCTAGGGTGACCAGCCATCCCTAGGACTGGGTGGTCCTGGGCAAATCAGGTTTAGTAGATACTCTTGGTACTTGCCATTTTGTTTCTCTTGCACAGCCTGGGCCAGGCTGAGGTGAGCCCCACCCCAACACTACCAGGGACTAAGGCCAAGAGGGAGCCAGTAGCAGGGCTGAGTTGAGTGGAGAAAGGGTAAATTTACCCCAAACCTTTGGATATGCTGTTTTCTACTTTTTCATCTCTGACTCCGCCAAGTTAACTCCAAATCTTGGTGGCCTAATTGGCTTCAGAGCAGAACTGTGCTCCATAGGGTTTCCATGGCTGTGACCTCGAGAATGCGGATCACCAGGCCTTTCTTCCTGGTGCCTCTGGATAGGTTTAAACCACTAACTGTTAGTAGTGCAGTGCTGAACCACTGAGGCCACCAGTGGCTTACAAATTCTTGTCCCAGCAGCAACAACTGTGCCATGTACCAGGCCTGGAAGGCAAAGTGGGGGACAAAAACTGGAAGAGAGAGTGAGGCCTGAAGCCAAGAGTTCTGAACACAGGGAAGCGGGTAGGGCAACACACAAATCCTTATGTCCAGTCATCCCAGACCAGGAAAGCAGCCCCTGCCAAACATGCGCATCCGTGTCCTCTCTCCCACTGCCCCGCCCCTCCTGTTTTACTCTTCCTTTCCCGACTAAACCAGTTTACAAGTTTCTCAGCTTCTATCAGAGTTGTCAAGCACAATTTCTGACAGTTGATGGGGCTGACTTTCTGCTAACGAGGATTAATTTTTAAGAGACCCAACCTTCCTGGCATAATATTATCTCCTCACACGAGTGGTATTTTAGAAATGGTTTAATTACACACAAGCACTTCTACATGCTCAGCATCAGGCTTACTGCTTTGCCTGAATTATTTTATTAAACCCTTACACTAATCCTACAGGTGAGGTGTCGTCACAGTCCCCTGATGTCCAGGTAAGGAAACTGAGAACCTGAAAGTGCGAGTGTATGGCTGGTAGTTTGACTCCAGAGCCTGTTCAGCTGTTGGCTGCAATGAATTTAGAGACTCCTGGTGTCCAGGAGGTCTAACCACTCCTAGCTGATACAGGGAGTCCAGTTAATTATCAGCAATGCTTGTAGTTAGCCAATGTTGTCAGAGACTGCTGAAATTTCTAAAAATATTCTCTGTTGGTGATGATGCTGATTCTCATTTTTAAAGATAAGGTCATTATGGCAAATAGACTCTGTGATTCTATTTAAAGGATCATTACTCTGGTTTTGAATAATGTAAGACTACACTGAGCATGAGGGTTTACTGGCTTAAATACTATTTTTCATCCACATCATTGAAAGGAAGCAAGCTCAAGCTGTCAGGAGAGATGACAGAGCATTTCCAGGTTGGAGCTGCTCGCTTCAGGCAACTGGAAGACAAGTCCTCTCTGCTGAGTCTTCGATTCCCAGGCAGCATGGGGGGCAGAGCATGTGGCTTGTTCAAGACTTTGTCCTGAAAATTGCAAGTGGTGAGTCAAACCAACTACTGCAGGCTACAGCACATCTGATAACCCTCAAACAGAGAACTGCCTAAAATACCGCAGTGGCTTCAGGGTCGACCCTGCACTCATGGTGACCCCCTGTGTGTCAGAGGGGAATGGTGTCCCATAGGGCTTTTGATGATTGATTTTTCAGAACTACACCGATGGATCTTTCTTCTAAGGCACAAACCAACTTGAAAAAGAGCACCTGGGCTGGAAAATGCAGACCTCAGCTGTCAAGCCTGGCCTTTGAAACACTGGAGAGTGAATTGCCTGTTTGGATTGGCTGAGTTATCCCAGGCACTGGCAGAGTTACCACCCCTCTTGGAAGCATTAGGAGAAGTCACCCCCTCTGAGTGGATGTGGTTAAGCTTAAGGTTGTATTTTACCTCCCAGCTGCTTCCCCAAAGATGCCACCCTCATGACCAAACATGGAGGCTGCAGTCTCTGAGGAAGCCTGAAAATCTTTAGGCTCATCAATACTGTGCTGGATCCCACAATAACTGACAAGAATATAGATTTAATAGGACCTAGTCCCTGCTCTCGAAAGCCACACAAGAGCCACTTTGCTGAGGGCAGCCCACGCATAAGCAAATGAAATGGTGCAATGGGAACAGAGTTGTGACCTGAGAGTGCTGGAACAGAGAAGGGGCTGCTGAACCAATGGAGAGGTGAGGAGGAGGATTGAGAGTGCTTTCCAAGTAGATCAACTTAACTCTTCACCATAAACTGAAAGCTCTTCTGATCTCAACCCAGTATTGCAAGATAGAATAGCAGGGGTAGGGTCTGGGGACCATGCTCTTGGAGGATATCGAGGCCAATTGGCATAACTAGCCTATTGCTAATAGAGTCTTCTGCACCCCATACTGGTGAGTGGTGTCTGGGGTTTTAAAAGCTAGCAAGGTGAGGTACGCCAAGTGGTCCCAACTCATCTGGAACAGATGATCACCAAGAACCCAAAGACACAAGGGAAAAAGAGATCAGGAGACAGAAGGACCGATGTGAATGGGAGACTGTATCAACATGTGACCAGAAGAACCAGATGGTGCCCAGCCACCACCAAAGGTAGACATGATGGGGCACACAATGTTGAGTCCCTGTGGCAACATGAGAAAAAGAAGGGTGCAGCTCAAGCTCAAGAATTCTACTAAAAGACCACAACTGATGATCTGATGGCTTGAGGGGTACCCCCCTTCCCCAGGAGCATGGTCCCTAGACCTGCTGCTGCACCTGACCAGAAAACACTACTGAGGTCAACTCTTTGGACAGGAATGGACTGGTCACCAGTGTGACCATATGGTGTGTGTGCTTTATGGTTCTATGCATTTATAGAATGTTGTCCTACTGGTCTCTTTCTACATAGGAGAGCAGACGGTGGAGAGGAGGGGACAGGAGCTTGTTAAGAGGATACAACAAGTATAGAATGAAAAGCAGGACTGTGCTGTCATGGGACAAGGAAAGCAGAAGGAGCTGCAGATAGGCGGGCATGCAAAAGTGATTTGGATTGCGTACTTTCACTTAATCACAATGAAAAAAAAAGAAAAAGAGTGCTGTCTGGAGGAAAGGGCCCTTGGAGCACCTTAGCTGAGGATCATCATCAGCTGCATCAGAATTAGGAGTAGCCGAGGGTTTGGGAGTCCTCGGGCAATGGAAATGGTGAACACGCTCTACTACTAGCTGAAAGGCTGGAAGTTCCAGACTACCCAGAGGCATCTTGGAAGACCGGCCTGGTGATCTAGTTCTGAAAAAGCAGCCATGGAAGATGCTACGGAGCACAGCTCTACTCTGACGTGCGTGGGGTCGCCATGAGTTGGACTCTACTGGGAGGCAACTGGCTTTTGTCCTAAGAGCTGAGGCTCTGGAGTCACCTGAGACTGGAATGATTTTGGTGCTGCCACTTACTGTGTGACTTAGGTGAGTAACTTGCCTTCTCTGAGGCTTGGTTTCCTTATTTGCAAAATGAGAAAACCATGATGTCTAATTCATATGGGTGTTGTGGGGATTAAATAAAATGATATCCCTATGTGTGTTGAGTAGAACTGTGCTTATAGGGTTTCAGTTGCTTATTTTTTGAAAGTAGATTACCAGGCTTTTCTGCTGAGATGCCCTCCTGTGGACTTGAACTTCAATCTTTCAGTGAGGAGCAGAGGGAATTAACTGTTGGTACAACCCAGGGACCCTCACAATACTCAGTTGATGGTGTTATTATGACTGTTACAGTGTGTTAGCTGTCTAGTGTTGCTTTAACAGAAGCACTGCAAGTGGATGGCTTTGTCAAACAGAAATTTGTTCTTTCATAGTCTAGGAGGCTAGAAGTTTGAATTCAGGGTGCGACCTCCTAGGGAAGCCTTTCTCTGTCATTTCTGAGGGAAGGTCCTTATCATCCATCTTCCCCTGGTCTAGGAGCTTCTCAGCACAGGGACCCTGGGTCCAAAGGACACATTCTGCTCTTGGCGCTTCTTTTTCAGTGGCATGAGTTTCCACTCCTCTCTGCTCTATTTTCTCTTTCATATCTAAAAAGAAATTGACTCAAGATAGAACCTAATCCTGTTGTATCCTGCCTAACTGCCTCTAATCTTACCTCATCGGTATCATAGGGGTTAGGATTTATGGATGTAGGATAATCTCATGAGATCACAAAATAGTGGGCAACTTCAGAAAACTGGGGATCGTGGAATCAGTGAAGTTGATAGGCATTTTGGGGGGATGCAATTCAATCCACAACAGGTCTGCTCAAGGGTCCCATCTGATGCATAAGCCAAAAAACTAAACTTGTCACCATCAAGTCAATTCTGATTCATAGCAGCCCTCTTGGACAGAGTAGAACTGCCCCATAGAGTTTCCAAGGAGCACCTGGAAGATTTGAACTGCCAACCTTTTGGTCAGCAGATGAGCTCTTAACCACTGTACCACCAGGCCTCCAGCTGATGTATGTGCTGATGTAGTGAGAAGGGAAGAGGCTACTAACGAAGGCAGAGGCGTCTTTCTGATGTGTGAATGGTCTGAACTGTGATTTCAGGAGGGTCCCTGTCACCAGAGTCTTCTGGAGCACCTCAGCTCCCCTCCCTGTGTTGACGGGGGAATGCCTTCCATACAGGACAAAGCCTTCCACTCTGCAGTCAGATGGGCACTAAAGAGCAGATTGCCCAGGAAGAGCTGGTTATTTCAGAGAAGAGAACCCCTGCCTGGCTGCCTTCCTCAGAGCATTTCTATGGTGAAGAGGGACAGAGGGTAAACGAGTAGGGGCAAGGACTCACAGTGACACAGAAGGAAAGTGCCTTTGCTTCCTGAATTTGTTCAGGCCTAAGCCTGGTCACCAGGTGCTCCTTGGAAACTCTATGGAGCAGTTCTACTCTGTCCTATGGAGTCTCTATGGCAGCAGGTTTTTTTTTTGGAAGCTTGGTGTACAGAGCACAGGAGGAGACCAGGCCAGAGTGGCTGGGTGGTTGTGTGGGCCCACCCTCAGAGACAGTAGTCAGGCCTGGTCCTAAGACTTGCAGACTCACGGAGCAGCCAGCTCAGGTGAGGCTGACAGTGTGTCCTCCTTGGGATGCTTGCTTTGCTGGGCTGGCTGCATCCTCTGGCAGGGCCCACTTTCTAGTGTTTCCAAAGCTGGGCACAGGGACATGGGACAGCTGGGGTCAGACAGTAGCCCATCCAGCCAAGAGTCTGTTGCCACCAGAGGCCTGAAGGTAATGACACAAAGGACAGGACCAAGGTGTGGATTCCCTTGATTGGGGCCTTGAATATCATCTGTCTCGTCTCTTCATTGTTTTCTTCCAGCAGCTTCTTCTCTTGGGGCAAAGCAACTCTTTAAATGACTGATATTTCTGGTCAAAGCCTCTGGGGAAATGGCTGGTGACTCAAGATATGCAGCTGAACTGAAGATGCTTCATTTCTAGGGCAGCATTGTCCCAGCAAAGATCCTAGTCCTAGCCATGTCCCCTTCCTTACCAATTCTCAGCCCTAGTCTTCTCGTCTCCCATTCCTATATGGCCTTATGCTGTGCTTTAATGCTTTAATGCCTCTCTCCATTTGGAGCGGGCTGCTTTGTGTCCTTTGAGGCCAAGAGGAGTTATGTAACGAACCCATGCAGGTGAGTGGAATATCACTTTCCCACAGAAGGCCTGACCTATATCTAAACAGTGACGTCTAAGATGCAGAAGTGGTGGATAAAAATAAGCCAGGCTCATTAGAAGGCTGCCTGTCCTATATAGTGGCCCCAAATCCTGTGTCGTCTGCAGCCCAAGTGTCAATAGTCTTCCTATTTAAAAATGGCCCATTGGGATGCAAATGAGTTGGCCAGGAGAGACCAGTCATCCCAGTGAGCAGCTTAAACACTCTTCATGTGACAAATACGGTGTCTATCTATTGCTGGAAGTCAGGTGCGGTGCCAGGGGCTTTACATACATTATCTCACTTCATTCTCTCACCAACTGAGCGAGGTTCTCCGCATTCAGTTTTACTATCAGGAGAGTCGGACTCAGCCAAGTTAAGCAGCTTGCTCAAGGGCGTGCTGATAGTGACAGGGCATCTTGGAACCAGAAACAAGTCACTCTTGTCCTAAGCCCCGATGCTTCTCCCTAGTCTCCCACTGCTGAGGCCTGGCCAGGGTGATGAGGTTTTCAGGTGCAATTCCCCGAGAACTTGGTACTCCATTACTGTTGAGTGATTCTTGGCCTGCTGCTACGCTGGAAGGCACTCCATAGCGGGGCTGCTTATGAAGGATAAAGCCTGAAATTAAATCCTTCTCACGCGGTTGAGTCTGCTCCTGGATTCTCTGGATCCTGGGCTCTTGGCAGGTGCCCTGTGTGCCGTGTAAGTGGTGAGCCACATGGCAGTGGCACTGTTTGTGCCCTGCCTGCCTCTCTTAGCTGGCTTTTCCTAACCATAATGGTCAGTGGGACTTTGAAACAGTCTGGGAAATAGCACTTAGTCTCTGCCCAGGTTCTGAATCAGAAGCTAGGCTGTATCTTCTGATGGAACCATTTCTCCTTTGGAAACTTGGACCTCTAAACCAGCAAAGCCCAGGACTGAAGGGATGGACCACCAACGACGGCAGTGAACTGGGTCACATCATTATAGCTTCCTAGTACTGAACCCTGGAACAAGGGAGGCTGATCTTCCTCTTACAGCAGAGCTTGGCCTAGAAGGCTGAGTTAGGGTAGGTCAGATTTTGTAGGCTTTCTGCTCTTTGCCATGCTCCACCCTTGGTCCCAGCCTGCACCCCTATTCTCCTCCAAGGAGAGAGGGTACCGTTGGACTCACACTGGTGTATGTAACAGTCGCCTGGGGAAGTTTATTAAAACTCATGTTCCAGCAAACCCTTGCACACAGAACATGGAACAATCCAACAATGCATATACATACAACATGGAACAATCCAACAAACCCCTGCACATAGAACAATCCAACAAACCCATGCACATACAACATGGAACAATCCAGCAAACTCATGCACACAGAACATGGAACAGTGCAACAAACCCATGGACAAGGAAGATTCTCATGACATAGCTTTGAGGAGAGGTCTAGGAATCTGAAATTTTAACAAGTACCCCCCCTACCCTCAAAGGTTATGATTTAGGTGGTTTGAACACCAACCTTTGAGAAGTACCTCAGGATGCTCTACTTGCTTCTGATTTGTCAACCGAGCTCACGAAATGAACACATGGTAATTGTTAATGGAACATCTTTTCTGTTCTTACTGCTGGACTGAGGAGGGCAATGTGGGCTGGACAAGCACAGTAGGTTAAAAAAAACCCAAAAATAAAAAAACCCCACTTTTAGGAGCACCAGAAACTGAGTACTGCAATGCCCCACCTACTTAGGGGCCAAACTGTGGAGCTTGGAGTGCAAAGCAACAGGAATTTAGAAAGTGGAAACCCATGGTCGGCCTGACTTGAGTGGTTAGACAGTGGGGACAGTGGAGAAGAGAGAGCACCCAGGGGTAGGAGAGCAAGCAGGCACCGGGGACTGCATAAGGGAAGGAGCTTAGACTTCGGAGGCTCTAAGAAAAGATGTTGTTAGATGCTGTTGAGTCAGCTCTAACTCTTAGTGACCTATGGACAGCAGAGCGGAACGCTGCCCAGGCCTGTGCCACCCTCATGGCTGTTGCTACACTTGAGCCCACTGTTGCAGCCGTTGTGTCAGTCCATCTCATGGAGGGTCTTCCTTTTTTGACTGACTCTGGTTGTGCTTTAACAAGCATGATGTCTTTCTCCAGGGACTGATGCCTCCTGATAACAAGTCCAAAGTATGTGAGGCATAGTCTCACCATCCCAGCTTCTCATAAACATTCCGGCTGTACTTCTTCCAACACAGATTTGTTTGTTCTTTTGGAAGTCCATAATAGAGTCAGTATTCTTTGCCAATACCCAAAAGGATATTAGAGGGGAACAAGGTGAGAAAGAGGAGCAACAGATTAGGCAGCAGGAAAGAGGTGGTGTAGGGCAGTGGTGGTTCAGTGGTAGAATTTTCACCTTCCATACAGGAGACCTGGGTTTGATTCCCAGCCAAAGCTTCTCATGCACAGCGACTACTTGTCTGTCAGTGCAGGTGGGTGTGTTGCTGAATAGGCTTTAGCAGAGCTTCCAGACTAGGACAGATGAGGAAGAAAGGCCTGGCAGTCTATTTCTGAATGTCACCAGTGTGGACTCTACGGATCATAACAGTCATATCCACAAGTGACCATGGGGATGGCGCAGGACCAGGCAGCATTTTGTTTCATTGTGCCTAGAGTTGCCACGAGTTGGAGGTCAACTTGATGGTAGCTAACGACAGCAAAGAGACGGCACCAGCTGTACAGAGGACATCAGAGCCGCCTGCAGAAGGGCATGAGTTGCCAGATTCCAAGGAAACCCATGAAACAGTCACAGAACATGGAACAAGCCAGCAGACTCACACACACAGAACATGGAACATTGCAACACACCCATGCACACAAAACTTGGAACAAACCTACACACACAGAACATGGAACAATCCAGCAAACCCATGCACACAGAACACGGAAAAATCTGACAAACCCATGCACACAGAGCATGGAACAACCCAACAAACCTACTCACATAGAACATGGAACAATCTGACAAACTCACACAGAACATGGAACAATCTCACAAACCTATGCACACAGAACATGGAGCTATTCAGTGAAACCACGCACACAGAACATGGAACAATCTGGCAATCCCACCCCACCCCCGACAGAACATGGAACAACCCAGCAAACCCATGCACACAGAACATGGAACAATCCGACAAACCCATGCACTGAGAACATAGAATCCATGCACATAGGACTTGAACAACCCACAGACAGTCTGAGGAGTTTGAAGGTGAACCAGGGACTGACTCAGCAGTGCTGAGTGACATCTTACACAGTTTGGTGTGTGTCAGGCATCGTTCCAGGGCTTTGGAAGCAGAGAGGAATGAATACAGTCCCCACTCTCTGTAAGACACCACTCATATGTCAAGTGTTAGGAAAGAAAGTTTAAACTTATTATTTAAGACATTTAAAGCAATTTTTGTTTTATAAGCACACAAGGCAGTTTTATGAGCTTGGAAGGTGGCAGTCTGGGTGAGGAGTTGATAAGGAAGGGATGGGGACAGAAAGGCTACTCCCTCAGGACTCACTTGAATAGGAAGGAGAAGCTGTAACTCAACACGAAAGGACAGCTCATAAGTCACAAGAGGAAAAAAGTGGGACACAAGAAGTGCACCAGCTTCTCAGGGAGCCCAAGTTTTCCAAAGGAGTCCAGCAGACAGACCTGGCTTATGACTGACTAAAGGCCTCCCCTTGCCCAGCACAGATTCAAGAGTTCTGCTGTGCTGGGACACTGCAAGGAGCTCGTGGAGGCAAAAACGGTTACGCATTGGTAGTTTGAATCCAACCAGAGACCACTCGGAAGATAGGCCTGGTGATCTGTTTCCAAAAGGTCACAGACTTGGATACTGTGGAGCACAGTTGTACTCTGTACACATGGGGTCTCCATGGGTTGAAGGCAGCTGACAGCAACAGGACAACGAAGGGAAGCGTGTCAGCTTCCCATTTCTACTGCAGCCTTGGACCAAGGGAGAGGCTGTCCTTCAAGGTGGGACAGACTTGGCACTCCTAGCTGATGGTCCTATTTGCCCTTCTTTGAAGGGGTCTGGGTCCTGGGCCTTTTAAATCCAAGCAGAAAGTAACTTCCTTCCAAATCAGGTGGCCTTTGTTGGTGTGAAGGGGTCAGGGCTGCCCTGAAGCTAAGCCGTGAGGTAGGGGTTTGATGTCAACCTCTCCTCCTGGGCTCTCTGTGCACTTTCCTGTTCCCACCCCAGATCCTGGTGTTCACAACTTCCAGTTCCCAGGGTCTGCCTGCTTCACCCCACCTTTCCTTCCCTGCCCGTCAGCAAAGCTGACCTCTTCTGTGTCCCTAGACTCTCGGTCTCCACTGTGTTGGGAGCATTCTGGTCATGGAGTCAAGTCAATCTTTTGACCAGTGTCTGATTGGCGCTTGATGTATTCCCCTGCCAAAGGCAGTAATATTATCTCCAACCCAGTGCCCCCCCAGCAAATGAAGTGTCTAATTTGAAAATTTTGGCATTGAGACTGGCAGGTTGGTGCATACCATATCTTGGGAGAGGCTCTTCCAGAAGCCTTTGAAGGACCCAGAGAGGCTGTGTGGTACCCAAAGGAGCTGAATGTGCGCAGCAGGAAGCCTGGGAGTCTAGATTCACCTGGGGATGTCACCAAAAGCTGAAGCCTCCTTTCTGTCATCTGTGGAATGGAGAGGATACCTCATAAATCAAGTCACCAATGTGAGATGTGCAGATGCTTTTGTAAATCACAGCACATGCTTTTCTTTCTGTGCCAGGTGGCGGGAACAGCTGGGAAGTGCGAGGGCTGGAGGAGGGAAGGGGAGTGGCGGGAAGACAGCCGTTGCAGGTGTGGGCTAACGGGCTGAGTTAAAACCGGTGGGCTGAAGGAGTGGGCAGGTGACCTTCCCAGAAGTCCTTACACTGCTTGGCTGTGTGCATACAGTGTGGACTTCACGCAGCCTGCACAGCAGCTCCCTTCCACTACCCTCTCCCTCGGCTCCCCTCTCCAATTATCAAGCAGTTGAGGTTAGGCGTGAAAACGGTGCTTTTGTAGGAGATGGGGAGTCCCTGGGTAGTGCAAAGATTAATGTGCTTGTGGAAGCTTGAGTCCAGTGGTTAAGAGCTTGGCTACTAATCAAAGGGTCAGCACTTGGAAACTACCAGGCACTCCTTAGAAACCCTATGGGGTGGTTCTACTCTGTTCTGTATGATCGCTGTGAGTCAGAATCCACTTGATGGCAATGGTTTTTTTTTTTTTTTTTTTTTAGTCAGAAGAACTAGCCATCTAGTACAAGAGGTCATAGGTTGAATACCCCTTGAAGCGCAGTTCTGCTTGGACACAGACAGGGTCGGATTCGATTAGATGGCAGCCACTCTTTTGCAAGGACAAGGGATTATTTCTGCTGCTTCTTCTCTTGTCACCCAGAAAAGAGCGGGTCAATGTTCAGAAACATTATTCTGAGGAGAGGGGCCTTGGTTCAGCTGCTGATGGGGAACAGGAAGAGAAAGATGAAGGGAACACTGGGGAGAGCTCCACAGAGAGGGATCTGGGTGGGTGCTGCTGCCCCAGGACCCTTGCATGACTGCCCCCATTGGGGTGACCTGAGCAAAGACTGGAGCAATGTGGTGATTATCCAGAGATGATTAAGCACATACTGCTTGTGGATTAATTAGTTTGGAAGAAGAAAGGAATTAAGTGGCCCGTTAATGTAACAGGGGGCTTTAAAATATGAACAGCAATTAATCGAGCCTCTCTAGTAAATTTGAAGGCACGTTTAGCAAATGATCTCATCTAATTATCATGTAGTCCTTGGCTGGAGGTATTGCAAGGGGTCTCACTCCCCGAGATGTGTCATCTGCATTTCTCAGAACATCTGAGGGGTGGAAAGTGGGGAAGAGAAGGAGGGACAATGAGGGACGGAGCAAGGGCGTGAGAGAGAAAGAACAGGGCCTAACGGGTTCCTCTCCTGATTGACATTCCATAGAGGACCTTGAAAGGCCGAACTCAGATTGCAAGGCTGAGCAAACAATGAAGACTTAAGCCCCAGTGAAATGAGTAAGCAGATCTTCCATCCCAGTGAACACGAAAGAACCTGTGTTGACCTCAGAATTAATTTTCCCGGCTGTTGGAAAAGCACTTCGTCTTTAGCAGGTGGTCAGTGATGGGACCCACAGCTGCCCACTTTGATGGTGCTGATCCCAGGTTTCTGGCAAGCTTACCCTCAGTCACTTCAAAGGATTAGAGTTTCTACTCTGACACTTGAGGGGTAATCCGTTGGACAGGAAGAGGAGAAAACCTCGCTGACTACAGTCAGGTGATGCTGTTGAAGGTATTTCCAATGAGCTACCTCATTTAAAACTCCAGGGAACCCGAAGAACAGGGCTGAGAAAATTGGCACCTCAGGTCTCCCCGTTGTTTGCAGCGTGGGTAGCTGATAGTGTTAATACCCTTGGTTTAGAGAGGGATTTCTCATTGGGAGGGCTTTTGGAGCCAGTGGTTTTGCACCATTAGAGCCTCTGAGAAGCTGGAAAAAAATGCCAAATGCGTCTTGGGCCCCTCCCTCAAAGCTTTCAGTTGGATTGATCCAGGTTGGGTCCTGGGTGCGGCTGGTCTATTAAGGTGCCCAGTGATTTGAATGTACAGCCAGGTAAAGAAATGGTGATTTGCAGAGTTTGCCTTTGTGCAAGGGCTCTCTTCAGGTGTGCAAGGGCTCTCACCCTTTGGCTGTTCGTCAGAATCACCCAGAGGGCTTGTTGAAACACTCTCAGAATTTCAGATTTGGTCATTGTGGGGTCGGCCTCAGAATCTGCATTTCTAACAAACTCTCAGGTGATGCTGATGCTTGTGGACTTAAAGGACCCCACTTTGAGAAGCACTGTGCTCTGGGACTGTTTGTGGGCTCTGGACCTCGCTTTCTGACAGTTAGGCACAGTCACTCCCAGTGACCCATAAAGGTGAACCGCAGCTACTGTAGTACAACTTTGGAAACCCTCCAAGGTGCTCCTTATCTTCCTTGATTGGCTCCAAACTGTCTTCTCTTCTTCTTTGGGTACTACTGAGCTTCCGACCAACAGTCTCACTTCGCGTTCGCCAGCTCCTGACCCACGGCCTTACTTCCCTTTCGCCAGCTCCTGACCCATGCTGCCTTGCTTCCCATTCACCGGCAGCTCTCGACCCATGGTGGCTTCCTGTCCCATTCATTAGTTCATGCGGTCTCACTTCCCATTCACCTGCAGCTCCCAGTCGACGGCCTCACCTCCCATTCGCCAGCTCCTGGCCCAGGGCCTGACTTCCCATTCACTGGCAGGATTTGGATTTGGCTTTTGGCCCTGGCTTCCCTGGCTCTGGCTCTTGGCACTGCTTCAGATCCTGGCTTGTTCTTTCTGTTTTATGCCACTGAACAGCTCAGGGAGACTGCCTGTCCCAGGATTGTGCCCTAGAGAACATTCTCCAGTAGTGGCTTGTTTTTAGGCTCCCTGCACCACCTGTGACTCTAAGAGGAAGGCAGCATGGTGACAAAATAAGCAGTGACAAGGTGGCTGTGTTTCCCAGCAGTGTTCTTACTCCTCTGACAACAACACCTACAATAATACTAACATCTCTCTGGGGACTCACACTACACCGTCAGGCATATGATACGATGAGTACTTTACATGGATAAACTTCTGTTGTGTTTTTCTCTGTTCTGTGAGCCACTTGGGGCCAAGGGTCACATTTCACATCAGTTGCTATTATAATCAATGGATCTGATGGACTTCTGTGGGTTTCAGCTAGCCTCATGACTTCATGCTTGTAGGTGGTACTTCACTAGTTGATTTGAGAAGTTAAAAGATAGAGGATAAATACTGAGCTATGTAAGAACGTAGCTTTATGCCAGTGATCATTGCTCTGAAGGTTTTTACTGCCCTGTTTGGATGGGAGCTTCTGGTTGACCTTCTGTGGTTGCTGTGTTGCTGTGGCTGTTGGGCTAAAATGCAAGTTCAATTACAAGTTCAGTTCCTTTCACCCTGTATAAGGGATGACCTACACTCTGTGACTAATAATGGGAATAATGTGATAAAAGCGACATCTGTAACTGCTTTAATTTTAATCTTGGGGCATATGAAACATAAGGAAAGCCCAGTACGAACAGCAATTGTGTGGTTTAGCACATCAGACAAGACTCAGAGTATCAAGAGTTCTGGAGTGAGTACTATCACTCTTCAGGGCAGCAAAGGCTTGTTCTGAGCTACAGAGTGAAACTTCTACCTGAATTCTACATTCATGGTTATGTATTTAACGTAATACTCCCTCATGTAATAGGTTCAGGCTCTTCTGGGCACAGTTTCTGAGGAGTTTCCTTCAAGCGAGTAGACTCAGTTTATAAAGATTGATGTTAAGGAGAATAACTATGAGCATTTCAAGTTAGCAGCTTTTGATTTTTTTAAAAAAAAGTTTGGGGGGATATTTGATTCTTGTGTTAGACTAAGGTGAAAATGACTACCTTCTGACTACAGAGGACAAGCTTATCACATGTGGGGATGGTTGCTTCTGTCTCCATTCCCATTTTCATTTTGTCCTGTTAGAGGGTGCACTTGGGGCATCCCGGGATTGAAAGGGCTGGCAGGGTGTCTCCTAGCTGAGTAGGAGTTCTAGAAAGAGATTCAGAGCCTTCTCTCCATTTCAGTCACTCTGTCTAATCAAGATGAACAGGCCACCTTTTCCTTGATCAGCCGTCTGACTAACAGTACGGGGCATTTAGACACCAAGCTAGCTTGAAATCCTAGCAGTGTGAGTGCCTGGAGAGTCTGATTCTAGGATAGCACTGCACAAGGGTCAGAAAGGAGCACCTTGAACAAGGGCTTTGCGTACAGTTTGAATAAAAGAAGTAGATAGAAGAGAACTTAAAAGATTCAGGAGAAAAACAACAAGTTATGAATGTTTTTAAAAACCTTGTTTCGTGACACTTTCCCACCTTACTACTTAATGTTTCTCAGGCTAAATCAATTTAAAGCTGAATCAGATTAGAAGGAAAAAAATGTTTTTAAAGGCTTGGAATTTTTTCAGACACTCAAGGAACAAATACTGGCCATGCTATTTAAATTTCTTTGAATTATCACGCGTGCAAAGCCCCCAATCTACTCTACAAAGTGGAACCAAACAAAGACAACACAGAAAGCAAAGGACCAAGCTCACCTAGGAATACAGCTGAGAAAATTCCAAATAAAACATGAGCAAATAGAAGGTGTTCCTACTCTGTTAATGCAACAGGGGGTTACTACCAGGGATGATAAACCTAAACCGAAGCAAACCTGCTGCTGTCAAGCTGATTCTGACTCAGCAATGCTACAGAGCAGAGCAGAAGTGCCCCATAGAGTTTCCAAGAAGCGCTCGGTGAATTCAAATTGTTAACCTTTTGATGAATAGCTGCAGCTAACTGCTACACCAGCCTGGTTACCCAGGAATGATAGGATTGTTCAGTACTAGCAAATATGTTGATAGGGTAGATAAGAACTGTAAGGGTGCTGAGGGCTGCAGGGACTACAAAGTCTGGCCACTCTTTCCAGAAGATGGTAGGTCTTTAGCCAAGATCAGGACATTGGATTACTTTTGCCTAGGTCATCTTGCCCAATGTCCTGGAGGAGACACATCGAGGCTGCATGCCAGGAAAGCGTACAGTTTATTATTCGGGACTTTGTTCTCAGGCTCTGACTGGTCTGTCCTTGCAGTGAGGGGTCCTCTGTCTCTTGAGCCTCAGGCCTAGACTAGATTTTTCCCTCAGCCTCTGTAAGTCAAGGACCCAGGAATGTAGAGTCCTTCCAGAAACTGGAAAAGGCAAGAAAAGAGATTCTCCTCTACAGCCTTTAGAAGGAACAGGGGCCTGCTAGCACCTTGATTTTAGCCCAGCGAGATCCATTCAGACTTTAGGCCTTCAAAACTGTGAGATAATAAATTAGCATTGTTTTAAGTCACTGAGTTCATAGTCATTTGCTATAGAAGGAAATCCAAGTTTGCTATGACAGTTCTCCAAGTAGTAATTGGCAGTGGCTTGGGCTAGCAAGGAAACCCTGGCGGGGTAGTGGTTAAGCGCTGTGTTTGCTAACCAAAAGGTCAGCGTTCGGATCTGCTATGTGCTCTTCAGAAACTCTATGGAGCAGTTCTACTCTGTCCTATAGGGTCACTACGAATCAACATCGACGTGACAGCCCTGGGTTTGGTTTTTAATTTTTGGACTAGAGAAGCCACGGTGAAGATGTTAAGGATTGGTAGGATCCTGGATAGATTTTGAAGGTAAAGTATACAGGGTTACTGACAACTTAGGTAGAGGGTCTGAGAGTAAGAGCAATCAAAGTGATTCCTTGTTAAGATAAAGTTGGTTCAGAATTTCTGTGGACAGGCATGTAAGCGGTGCTGAGAAGGTCCCTCTGGAGACTGACAGCTTTCCTCTTTCCCTCCCCACATCTTTCCATCCATCACATCGTGACCCAAGGATCGCGATCTGGACTACAAACATGTGCACCATTTTTCTAGACCTGTGCCTTAATTTTGGCTTTTAAGATACTGTCACATTGGTAAGAAGAGCCGTACCCCAAACCAATCCCACTGCTTTCAAATTGAGTCTGACTCATAGTGACCCTATAGACAGAGTAGAACTGCTTCATAGAGTCTTCAAGGAGTGCCTGTCAGATTTGAACTGCCAACCTTCTGGCTAGCAACTGTAGCACTCATTCCCTAGTCCACCAGGGTTTTTAAGAAGAACCATAATTTAAAAAAATTAAATTGTGAAAGTTTGCAATGCCTTGTTCATTTTTCTGACTACAAAATAATTCTTGCAACTTTTTTTTATGATTGAGTGAAAATGTACATTTCCGTATAAATTTGCATGGCTACCTATGTGCAGCTCCCAGTGCTCTCCCTGCCCGGTGACAGCACACTCTTCCTCTCCATTCTATACAAGTCATATCCTCCTAGCAATCTTGTCCCTGCCTTTCCACCCTCTCCACTGCCTCCGGTAAGTGATCAGCAGAATGACATGCTATAGATGCATAGAACCATAAAGTGCACACACAATATAGTCACTCTGAGTCGCTAAGTCCAATCCATTCCTGTCTTAAGAGTTGACCTCCATTATGATTTATGGACAGGGGCAGCATCAGAGCCAGGGGCTGTGCTCCCAGGGGAACTCCGAAGCCCATGGACCATCAGTTGTGGTCTTTTAGTGGAGATCTCAGAGTGCAACCCTTTTTATTCTTGTGTTGCCAGTGGTGCTCAACTTTGTGAGCCCCATCACAGCTATTGCTGGTGGTGGCTCGGCACCATCCAGTTCTTCCAGTCATATGTCAATGTAGTCACCAACTCACAAGGGTCTCCCTGTCTTCTGGGTTCTGTTCCTCCATGTCATTTTGGTCTTGGTGATCATCCATTCCTGTTGAGTTGGGACCATTTGTTGTATCGCAGATGGCAGCTAGGAAGGTTTTAAGACCCAAGACGCCACTCAGCAATGTAGGGTAATTCTTGTAACTTTCATTTCCTCCCCTGCTTCCAAGGTGTTTTGGTTTTCAAGGGTTGCTATAGAAAAATACCTCAAGCAGATGACTTTCAAGGATAGAAATGTATAGCCTCACATGTGTAGAGGCTAGATGCTCAAATTCAGGGCATCAGTAAGACTCTTAGTCTCTTCCTCCATCTCTGCCTTTATCTCTTGGCTCTACCAGAAGCTTCCTCCTTGTTTCCTTCAGTTTATGAAGCCCTGGGCATTTTTTTTAGCATTCCTGAGCTTGTAGATGGATGTGCACACACAGTCTGCCGCCTGTATGGCCTTGTTTATTTAACTGATCACATTACAGTTTTTAAGTGAAAAACTCCTCTTAATTCTCCAAATGGGGTCCCATTCATGGGTACAGGGGTTAGGGCTTAACTATACCTTTCTGGGGGACACAGTTCAATCCATAAACTTAAGAGAGAGTTTGACTCCATCAGCTCCGTGTCTGAACTGAAATACCATTTCCATCAGACAGGAAGTGAATATCTAGTGAGAGGAAAAACATGGAGGTGGAACAGTGGCAAAGAAGTTGATCATCCTTTAGATGGCCTCAGTGGGCGTGTTGGTGGTCAGCTAGAAATAAAAAAGGAAGAGAGGCTTTCAGAAGCAAGGCGTATGAACAGATTGGGAAGAGAGGAAAAGGAAAGAGGATCTCAAGAAATGATGCTCTGTGCATTTCTTGGAGAGCCTTAGTAAAAATTACAATTGCATTTAAGTACATAGATTAAAAAGACATCTCATGCCCTATAACTCATTTGTTAATAGTTTTAGGCTACCCTCCTTTTCTACATTGCAAGTTCTCAGATTCCCAGAAAACACTTTTTCCCAAAGAACTAAAATACAGAGTTACGTTGCTTAACCTTAAAACTGTACACCTTCCAACAATGGATGGGACCATCTCAGCAACATGAAAAAAATTTCCATCTCCTCGATACTATCTTCCAACATAAAAGTATCTTGTCAATGGTACTTCAAAAAAGTCTTACAAAAAACCTTGTAAGATTTCAGCAATTATTGCTTTGAATGTTGTAGTGGAAGTAACATTTAACCTCCTCAAGTTCTGCAATCATCAGTCTGAATCATCAGTCATCTTGGTCGTGGAAGAATGTTTATCTAGTATCTGTTTTCTGAAAGATGTAAACACTTGGGAGTTTTCTTTGGTATGCTACAAGAGGATCATTGACACATCCTTCTTTGACATGAATGGATGTGAAAATAAATAGAATCTGAGACTGTGTTCTATTTCTTATTTTGAACAAAGAACTCAGGCATCTGGATTTTATTCTTCATTAACTAACATGTTAGTTTGCTGGACTGTGTTTTCTAAGAACAATGCTAAGCAGGGACTGGCCTCTGTGGCTGTCTTAGGCTGGGTTCTCCGAGAAGCAAAATCAGTAAAGCACATAAATACATATATATGTATGTGCACATATACAAGGTCTGACAATTAAGTCCAGAACCTTAATTGTTCTAAGCACTACATACCTCATTGCTGAATATCACTATAGTCACCTTCAAAGTACTCCCCTTGGGAAGCTATGCACTGATACCAGTTCCTAGTCCACCTTTCAAAGCAACTTTGGAACTCTTTCTGGAATGGCCATTGTGCACTGTGGCAAGGTGGCAGATTTATGAACTTAATTGTATAGTTGTCTGTGAGGGAGTTTTTAGCCAGTAAATAAATATCTGTAATGGAACACCCTCCCTACTCACCTGATCTAGCCTTCAGTGATGTTTTTCTTTACCCAAAGATAAAGGAAATATTGAAAGAAAGACGTCTTGATGACATTCAGAACATCAAGGTAATACAACAGCTCTGATGGTCATTCTAGGAAAAACCAAAAAACCAAGCCCACTGCCACTGAGTCAATTCTGACTCATAGAGGCCCTATAGGTCAGAGTAGAACTGCCCCCATAGAGTTTCCAAGGAGTGCCTGGAGAATTCTTACTGCTGAACTTTTGGTTAGCAGACTAGCAATTATCCCACTGCATCACCAGAGTTCCAAAATTGCTTTCAAAGGTGGCCTAGGTGCTGGGGTCAGTACATAGCTTCCCAAGGGGGAGTACTTTGAAAGTGACCATAGCGATGTTCAGCAATGAGGTATTAAACACTTTCTCTAGGATGAGTTTGTGAACTTTCAAGGAAACAGCCCATGTGTTTATAGAGCCTGAAACATCCCAAGTCCATGAATCAAGATAGAAGCTTTCCCTGATTCATGTAGCCACAAGGGCTGGTGAACCCAAGATCTGCAGGTTGAAGAGCAGGGCTGTTGCTCACAGGCTGTGAAGATTAACAGATCCCAACTTCAGCAGGCAAGACTGCAGGGAAGCTGCTAGTTCAAGTTTCAAGAACCAGAAGTCAGATGAACAGGAGCCAGCTGTATGATCCAGCAGGAGCAAAAAGTCCCCCCACCCTTGCTAGAATGTCCACTTATATTCCATGTAGGCCATACGCCCGGGAAAACCTACTTTCAACTGATGGACTACTCACAGTGCATCCTGTCATGGAGGTGATCACATATCATATCTTAACAGGGCAGGGACCACTTTTTACAACTGCCAAGCCACTGAGAATCATGGCCCAGCCAAGCTGACACACAGTCTTAACCATCACAGTGGTCAGACAATTAACTCACAGCAAAAACAATTTTCTGTAAGCCTGAAAGAAAACTGGCCTAAGCTGATCTCCTGGGAGATAAAGAATCTGTGCAAGAAGTGGATTGCTGACCCTCAGGCCTGCCAGACATTAGCCGGGGAGAAGAGGAAGACTAGAGAGGCCTCAAAAAAACATGCAGAAGGCGGGGCAGTTGTCAAGAGATTGCCTGCACCCTCCAGCCCCATTTATGTGCTTTTACTGAAGGGCCCCTGCCCAGCACATGTCCCCTCAGGCCAATCTTTGAAGTCCTCTTTATTTACTTATTTTTTTCCCCCTCCACACTTCTAAGTGTGCATTGGTAGATTGTATTCATAATTGTATTCCAGAATGTTAATATTTTTATTATTTATCATAATTACGATCCAATGCCCAAACTGATCATTTCTCTTGAAATTAGTCAGAAAGCCATCTTCTGTTTTCAAATTATTTTATTACCATTGTAAACATTGTCACTATAAAGGTGTCACTTTGAAAACTAAGGTACACCCAACACAAGCCATGGTATTTTCAACCATATCATATGTATGTATAAGCTGGACAATGAATAGGGAAGACAGAAGAACTGACACTTTTGAATTGTGGTGTTAGAGAAGCATATTGAATATACCACGGACTGCCAAAAGAATAAACAGATCTGTCTTGGAAGAAGTACAACCAGAGTGCTCCTTAAAAACAAGGATGGCATGACTATATCCTATGTACTTTGGACAAGTTGTCAAGACATGATGCTTGGTAAAGTAGGAGGTCAGTGAAAAAGAGGAAGACACTCAACAAGAGGGACTGAGACAGTGGCTGCCACAATGGGCTTAAGCATAACCATGATTGTGGGAATAGTACAAGACCAGTCAGTGTTTTGTTCTGTTGTACGCAGGGTTGCTGTGAGTTGGAACTGACTTGATGGTACCTAACAACAACAATAAATATTGTTTAGCACCGGATATAAAATTACTGAAAACAATGTGATTTTGTAATACTGACATTTTGAAGTGTTCAAAAAGAAAAGGATGTGTCCTTACAACAAATCAGGCTGTCCAATGGAGACATATTAATGTGCATCAGGGAGTTTAAATAAGCAACACATGCAGAAGAAGATATTCTCAGCAGTTCCAAGATGTAAGTCAGCAGTTAAGGAAAGCATTGAGGGAGTAGGATAAAGAGCCTTTGGTCTTTACAGAAGTGGAAAGAAAAAAAGTGGACACCATTCTTCTAAATAAATGGGTGAGAACCTACATGTCTAGAAACTATTTAATAAAATATCCTTGAGTAACCCTGGAAGTGAGAGAAGCCTCCAGTTTACAGGATAGTACTAGCCTAGTCAGAACAAGTTTCAAAAGATATAAAGTCCTAAGCTGGCCCTGGTCATTTGTCATTAAAGTCATGCTGCCCTGCCCTTGTATTTATGTTTTTATATATACCTGCTGCCTTACCAGGAAGAATGAAAACCCTATTTTATTTATTTATTTGTTATTCTTTAGATGAAAGTTTACACAGAAAATCAGTTTCTCATTAAACTATTAACATACATGTTATTTTGTGACATTGGTTACCAAGCCCACAACATGTGAACACTCTTTATGACCTTGGGTTTCCAGCTTTCCTGTCTCCTCTTGCATCCTTGTTCCTAGATTGGTGTGACCATTTAATCTCATTTCATTTTGGGACCTGTCTAGTCTTTGGCTGAAGGGTGAGCCTCATGAGTGACTTCAGTACTGAGCTAAATGGTGTCAAGGAGTCATACTCTTGGGGTTTCTCCAGACTCTGTCAGACCACTACATCTTGTATTTCTTATGTGTGTGTGAGTTAGAATTTTGTTCTACTTTTTTCTCTAACTCTGCCTAGGATCTTCTGTTGTGATCCTTGTCAGAGCAGTTGGTGGTAGCCAGGTACCATCTGGTTGCGCTAGACTCAGCCTGGTAGAGACTGTAGTAACAGTGTTCCATTAGCCCTTTGAAGGAATCTTTCCATTTTGTCTTTGGGTTTCTTCACTCTCCCTTGCTCCAGATGGGGTGGAACTGATGGAGTATCTTAGATGACTACTCACAAGATTTCAAGACTCTAGAAAATACTCATCAAAGTAGGATGTGAAATACTTTCTTTATCAACTATGTTATGCCATTTGAGCTAGATATCCTACGAGACCATTGTCCTCAACCTTCAGTCCAGTAATTTAGTCCCTCAGGGAGTTTGGATGTATCTATGAAGCTTCCATGACCTTACCTTGTTCAAGTTGTCCTGGCTTCCCTAGTGTTGTGTACTGTCTTAGTCGTCACTAAAGTTATTATTTATCTGTAAACCCCAAACTAAACCTGTTGCTGCTGAGTTGATTTCAACTCATAGTGACCCAGCAGGACAGAGCAGAACTTCCCTTTAGGGTTTCTAATCAGTTCCTGGTGGATTAAAACTGCTGACCATGGCTCTGAATAACTACATTGCCAGGGTTTCTCCACATATCCTCTTTATTTTTGACCCATTTCAGGGAAAAGCAAAATCAGGGAAGTATAGTTCACTCTTGCCTATATTTTGGTCTTTCTTGTTAACTCAAAAGACTTAACAACCAGGCCTCAGGCCAGCATGGAATGTTATAGTAGTAATTAAGTGACACTGATGGACAACCAATCCACATGGAAGCAGCAGTCAAGAAATTAAAAGATGCATTAGATTGGGAAAATCTACTACAAAGGATCTCTTGAAAGTATTGAGAAGTAAAGCTGTCACCTTGAAGACTAAGGTTAGCCTGACTCAAGCCATGGCATTTTGAAATGTATCATATGCAAACATCAGCTGGACAATGAACAAGGAAGGTAGAAATACTGATACCTTTGAACTGTGGAACTGGACAAGAATATCGAATATACTGTGGAGTGCCAAAAGAACAAACAGATCTGTTCTGAAAGTCCAGCCAGAGTGCTCCTTGGAAGCAAAGATGGTGAGGCTGCATCTCACATACTTTGGTGATGTTGTCAGGAAGGATCAGTCCCTGGAGAAGGACATCATGCTTGGTAGAGTGAAGTGTCACCATAAAAGAGGAAGACCCCAACAAGATGGACTGACACAGTGGCTGCAACAATTTGGCTTTGGCATAAAAATGACTGTGGACATGCAAGACCAGGCAGTGTTTTATTCTGTTGTGCACAGTGTTGCTATGAGTTGGAACCAACTTGTCGGCACTTGACAAAAGATCATTAAGAGAAACCACTTAAAAGACTGCATTAAACACTAAGACTCAATGTCTGCTCCCAACAACAACTCTTTCAAAAAATAGAAATAGATGACACTTTTCTAACAGGATTGAAAAAGCATGTCTATGTTTCAGCCAAAGACCAGACAAGTCTATAAAACAAACAATAAGACACATGAGGACATTCCTCTTCGTTCAATCAAGTCTATGAGACCAAATGGGCAACACTTGCCATAAAGCACAGACAAGAAGGCAGGGAGGGATAGGAAACCTGGATAAATGGAAATGGGGACCCTGAGGTGGAAAAGCAGAAAGTGCTGACACACTGAGGGAATTGCAACCAATGTCACAAAAGAATTTGTGTATAAATTTTTGAGTGAGAAACTTATTTGTGCTGCAAACTTCCACTGAAACACAATTTTAAAAAAGTGTCATGCTCCTACAAATGATGGTCTGAAGGCCTGGGGGTTCCCCTGGGAGCATGGCCCCTAGAACTGATGCTACCCTTGTTCATAAATCATTACTGAGGTCAATCCCTCAAACAGGAATGGGTTGGACTCGGTGACACAGAGTGACCATATCGTGTATGCACTTTACGGTTCTCTTCATCTATAGGATGTTGTCCTACTGGCCTCTTACTAGAGGGGAGTGGAGAGAGTGGAGAAGAAGGGAGAGGAGACTGTTAAGAGGATATGACATGTATAAAACAGAAAGGAGGAGTGTGCTGTCACTGGGCAGGTGAGCAGTAGGAACTGCACATAGGCAGGCACGCAAATTTAAACTAGATTGTACACTTCACTCAATCACAGTAAATACATTTAAAAAAATAGTACTGTGCTTAACTGTCAGCCAGCATTATAAGAACAGTGAAATGTGAAGAATTTTCATCAAACTAGGCACAAAGATATTTATAATCATCATTACTGAACAATTTTCTGGACATTGTGGCCCCAATCCACTCGCTGCCATAGAGTTGGGTCTGACTCACAGCTACCCTAGAGGTCGGAGTAGAACTGCCGCATAGTTCCCAAGGAGCGCCTGGTGGATTTGAACTGCCAGTCTTTCAGTGATTAGCCATGGGTCTTAAACTCTGCAACCAGGGTTTCCAAACACGTAGTTGTTAGTTATCGTTGTTGGTGGTAGGTGCTGTTGTTGATAGGCCTCATAGAGACCTTATGCACAACAGAATGAAACACTGCCCAATCTCGTGCCATGTCTACAATCGCCTTTACGCTTAAGCCTGTTGTTGCAGCCACTGTGCTGATCCATCTCATAGAGGGTCTTCCCCTTTTTTGTTGACTCTCCACTCTACCAACCATGACGTCCCTCTCCAAGGACTGATCCTTCCTGACAACATGTCCAAAGAATGTAAGACACAGTCTTACCATCTTAGCTTCCAAGGAGCACTCTGGTTATACTTCCTCCAGAACAGATCTGTTTGCTCCTTTGGCAGTCCATAGTACATTCATCATTCTTCTCCAACATCACAACTCAAAGGCATCAATGTACATTAAAAAAACAAGGGATCGTTTTTATAACATTAAAACAAATTACAAAATGTAATAAAACCCAGAAACTTGATTACAACAGGATGAAATAGCTACAGACAACCTTAACAAGAATTTTGAGTGCTGTGCTTGAAAAAGCTGCAAATGTTGTTGAGAATTATAAAGAAAACCACAGATAGAATTAGTGAATACAGTAGAGATGTCAATCCTTTATACTTTAATGACTGTATTTAATGTTATTTAACTCAATAGTACAATGAGATTATTTTCACAAATTTAAAAAAATCATCCATAATTTCACTTCACAGAATAAGCAGGCAAGAATAGCAGTGAATGAGAGAAGGAATAGCACACTGGATATTAAAACTCAGAGAGCTTAAGTAATTAAAATGTGATATTTATGCAAGAATAAATTGGGTACTCTCTGAATCATGACTCTCTTTTTCTCACTCTTTCATAGCTGTTAAGAATATTATAGTTAAGTAATTGTTGAATTATTTGTTTAGGAACCCTGGTATCTTCCACAAGTGTACCCCCAAGTCCTAGCACAGTCTCTGGCACATAGCAGGCGCTGAATAAACTTTTGCTGAATGGATGAATGGATGCATAAGGGATCAAAAAAACCCTTTCTGTTAGACGTTGTTGTTGTTGCTATGGGCTGCTGTCCGGCTGCCTCTGACTCATGACAACTTTCTGACAGAATGACAAGTTGCCTGGTCCTGTGCCAGCCTCGGGACTGTTGGAATGCTCGAGCCACTGTTGTCACTCTAGTTCAATCTGTCTGATGGAGGGTTTCCCTTGCTTTTACTTACCGTCTGCTTTGCTGTATCCAGATGACACAACCTTATTGGTGAAAAGGATGACAGCTTGACGTACTTACTAATGAAGGGCAAAGACTACAGCCTTCTCTGTGGATTGCACCCATTACGTGTGAGTTTCACACAAGCCAAAAGAAATATAACTCAATGGGAAAGTGACTGTCTGCAATACCTGGGATTAGGTAAGGCGGTTAGGAATTCAAGAGGGAAATTAGCTTCTCTTCTCACCTCATCCCACACCTGATTCCATAAACTAAGTTATTGATAGAATATTGTAGAAGAAATTCAAACTACAGACAAGGATGGAACAGTAAAAAGAGTGGATATTTATCCAACTTCTGAGCTTAGAATGGAAAGAATGATAGACATTCGGGGGAATAAGCATTTAAAACCTGGCTGAGTCTGACAAGCTTGCAAACAAATTCACAAAATTCAATGCTGAGGAAAAGATGGCAGAAACAATACTGTGTCATATATGTTAGTATTCTTCAAACATGTACTTTGTTAGTCTAGATCTGAAATCACTCCTGGAGCAAACTCTTCGGACAAGGTTGGACTAGGTTGTAAAACAAAGAATGGTGCTGCTAACGACTGCACTTCTTGGCTTAAGTAGGTACATGAGACCAGCTGGGCAGCTCCTGTTTAGAGGTAAGATGAGAGGGCAGGAGGGGACAGGAGCTCGTTGAACAGATATGGGAAATACAGGATGGAAAGGAGATGTGTGCTGTTGCAGGGTAGGGAGAGGAGCTAGAATTGCATAGCAGTGTGTGCACAAGTTTTTGTATGACAAATTGATTTGGATTGTAAGCTTTCTAAAGCACAATAAAATATTTAAAAAATACTTACAAACTCCAATATAGTAAAGTACATAACAATATACTTTAATAAAGTGTATAGATATAAAATCCCACTGCCACTGAGTCGATTCTGACTCATAGTGACCCTATAGGACAGAGCAGAACTGCTCTGTAGTTTCCAAGGAGTACCTGCTGGATTTGAACTGCTAACCTTTTAGTTAGCAGACATAGCATTTAACCACTACAACACCAGGGTTTCCATATAGATATAATAGATATAATGAAGTATCAATAACAATAGTATTGTTTGGATGAATGAGCACAGAATTTGAAACAATAAGAATATGAATTTAACTGCTGGTTTTGGTTCGCAAATTAACTGTCTGAGCCTCATTTTCTTCATCTAAAACACAATGATAACATTACTTGCCTTGAAATGTTGTGATTAGAAGTAATGCAAGTAAGATTCCCAGAGAATAGTAAGTGGTTAATAAGTAACAGTTATTATGATTAGTGATGATTATTAATTTTATATCTAAAGATCTACTTTAAAATAATCTTAACTAGGAAATTGGCTTTATGTACAAAGAAGTTTTCATGGAATATTTATAGGTAGAAATGTCCTATACCATAAATGTCCTTGGAAGAGGAACAGCCACAAAAAGGAAGGCCCTTTTTCTCATCAGAATGCCAAGCAGTCATGAAAGTGAATATTTCTGAAGGCTGTGTAAGAGCATGTGAAAAACACTCATAGCAGTGGTTAATTTAAAAAAGGTGAGAAATGACATACACAATGTTCATATTTTTGTTAAAAAAAAAAGCGTGGAACAAAGCCTGGAAGGAAAAACACAAAAATATTTATAATGATTGTGCTTGTGGAGAAGTATGGATGATGTATTTTCTAATATTAATTTCTGAAAATTTCAAGTGTTTTAATAGGCATATAATTTTTTAAAAATAAAAACCCACAAATGTAGGAAAGGAAAAAGAAAAGCTTGTAAACATTTAGCTTTATAATCCGGAAATCTCTAGACAGTGAGTCTTGGGCAGTATGACTGAGGCAAAGGCACCCTTCACTGTCTGAAAGTTCTGACACCAAAACCCCAAACTCAACCCACTGCCATCCAGTTGTTTCAGCTTATACTGACTCTGTAAGACGAAGCAGAACTGCACTATAGAGTTTCTAAGACTGGAATCTGTAAGGAAGCCAACTATCCACGTCCTTCTCCCAAGGAGTAGCTAGTGGATTTGAACTGTTGATCTTCTGGTTGGCAGCCAAGTGCTTTAACCACTGCCCCACAAAGGTCCCTTGGAAAGTTCTGAAAAAGGAGAAAAAACACCTCCTAAGTTCTAAAACGTTAGACATGACTGTAAGAGGCTCCTCTTTCCTTTCCTTCTCCCCATTATCTCCTTCCCACAAAAGCTTAGAGTCTGGTGGAGAAGGTAAAAGACTGAGTGTTTCTGGTGGTTTCTGAGTGGTTCAACAGTAGTTGTTTATTTCCGTTAATTTAATAATCTCACTGTTGGAGATCCATCCCAAAGAAACAATCGGAGACGTGGGGAAAGTTGTGTAAACAAAGATGCTGATGGTCAAGCTGTTCATCAATGTGAAAAAATGAAATAGGAGATAAGGTTCAACTGTGGGGAACAGGTTAAATAAATAGTGGTTTATTTATCTAATAAACCAGTGTGTAACCATTAAAACAATTCTGGAAGACTATTAGGATTAATGGGAAGTGAAGAAAAAATAGTAAACTAGCTTCTATATACGATAAGACCTTGATTCAGTGTGAGAAAGCCAAATGCAATTCGCATAGACATGAGAATATGTGAGTATGAATTGACCAGAAAGAACACCCTGGAAAGTTAACAATGATTTTACCTGGGTAGTCTGATGATGAGCAGTTATTAGTTCCTGTACATTTTTAGATGTTTTCTTAAATTTTTCTATTTGCACACATTGCTTTCACATGTAGCGAAATGCTGAGTATTATCTAATGAACAGACAAATTAGTGGTTATTGTGGAAGTTGAAGAGCATTTCTATTCTAAGGGGAAACCTTACTCATCTCTTTTCAGTTCTTTCTGCACCTTAGGTGACTCTCGTCGTCAAGCACAGCACCGTCAACTCACTCCTAAGACTTAGCGAGTGTGTATCAGTTCCCTGGTGACGTGGTGCTGGAGAGCTCAGCTGCTGATCAAAAGATCTGCAATTTGAGTCCACTAACTGCTCCTTAGAAGCCATTGGTACAGTTCTACTTTGTCCTATAGGGTTGCTATGAGCTGGAATCGACTCACTGCCAGTATGTTTCCTTTTTGGATTGGAGCCTCCTGACTCTCACAGTCCTGCTTCCTTGATGAGGTTCTGTGGTTCATTTTGGTTGTTAAATGCCTCTCTCCCTAAAAAAGACTTTGTAAGTAGTGGATTAAATCCTCTTCTTTCAGACAGTGGAAGTACAGGAACAATGGGATTATCTGGAGCCAGCCCAGATGGCTATCAGCTGAGAAAGACAGCTGCAGAAAGAGATCTTGGGCCCAAATGAAAACTCTGTCTCCATGAAGGTCAGGTCCATGGTTGTCTAATTTATGAATTTATGCTCAGCGGTCAGTACACCCACCTAACCCAAACCTGTGGTCATTGAGTCCATTTCAACTCTGACCCCTGCAACTCTGTAGGACATGGTAGAACCGCGCCACAGGGTTGCCAGGGCTGTAATCTTTACGGAAGCAGACAGCTTCCGAGTGACTGGTGGGCTCGAAATACTGACCTTTCAGTTAGCAGCCGAGCACTTAACCACCGCACCGCTAGGACTCTGCCACACATTTGGGAATCACTTCATTGCATGTGATTTTGAATGAGTTAATAAACAAGTAGATATTTGATTGGAAACCCTGGTGGATAATGGGTTAAGCGCTGTGTCTGCTAACAAAAAGGTCTGCAGTTCAAATCTACCAGGCGCCCCTTGGAAATTCTATGGGGCAGTTCTACCCTGACCTCTAGGGTTGCTATGAGTTGGACCCAATTGGACGGTAGTGGGTTGTTTTTTTTATGGGTCCAAGAAACTCTGGTGGCAGTGGTTACGTGCTATGTCAGCTAACCAAAAGATTAGTAGTTCAGATCCACCAGGTGCTCCTTGGGATAGTTCTACTCTGTCCTACAGGGTCCCTGTGAGTTCGAATCAACTCAATAACAGTAGGGTTGGGTTTGGGGTTAGTTAGGGTCCATGACCTGGAGCAGTGAAGCCAATCAATCATACTGTGACTCAGAAAGAGGGAGAAGGTTTATTAGGAGGTATGATACTACTGGACACTACACAGAAGCACAGGCTGTTCTCCAAGGAGTCTCAAAAGTTAATTTTTATACCAGAGTTTATATACCATTTTGGCAAGGATTATTTCATGTTTTGAAATGCATAACCCTCAATAGTTGTAGACATCACAAAATAACCACATGAAACTATTAAATTACAGATAAGTCTGCCAGACACCTGGAATTTAATCTGTATATTTATAACAGGCAAAGACAAAACTTAAATAAAAATTTTTCCATTGATGCAACAGTCCACTCTGGCTGAGAAAAGAAGCAAGCAAGAAAGTTATAGATACAAGAAATGCCCGGCAGCCTCCCCAGCTGCTGTCTCCCAGGCTGGTGGCCATTTTTCAAGAGAGCAAAGAAGAGGAGGGAGACCAAGGTCACAGAAGCTGAGGGGGTTCTGTGCCTCTTTGTGCAGAGGCTGGTGGAGCTGGTGCAAGAAAAAATACTTACAGATTATTCAGAGTATCATGGCGTTAGTTATGTCAAACTCTCAATTAACTCATTTTCAAAAGCAGAAAGTATCATGCAAGATATTAGAATCATGGTATTCCATTACACTTTGAGGAGACATTTCTCCATGAATCTCTCCTGTTTCTTTGTATCTATGCATTAACAGACAATTTCTTCAGATTTGCTTACATTCCAGGATAGTAAAGAGAATCTGGCTCTCTGGAGATGTTCCCAGAGAGTAAAGATAAAGACCTCACTCTTGCTTTCTCAGAGAAGAATTGTTTACATTTCCAGGTGAAAAAGATCATGTCTCTTTTAGAGATGAGAAGGAGCAGGTTTTCTGGTAGCCCCTGTATAAGAAGGAGGTTTCCTAAGCTCAGAATTGGGGTCCTGATGAGTCAAAATCCACCTGATGGCAATGCGTGTGGTTGGTTCGGGATACAGTGTATCCTTGCCCTCACCTCCATACAACTCACATGGGACCTGACAGTAATCAAGTATCGAAATCCTTTTGTGCTCACTGTCCTCTTACTGGCCCTATTCTACGACCTGTGAGAAGCCAACCCCTCAGTGCCCATTGTCCTGCTGCTTAAGGACTTCTTGACTGCTTGCCATACCCTTTTATTTGGTAGAGGTAGGGTTAGGGGCAGGGATGGCAGCTTGATATCCATGATCTAAGTAAGAAAGAGTAGTGTAGTAGAAGTGGCTTGAGTATTGGCTTCATATTGAGACAAAACACTATGTGACCTTCAGTTAATTGCTTAACTTTTCTGAGCCTCAGTTTCTGTTGCTGTAAAATGGCCTTCTTACAGAACTGCTGTTAACAAAATAGAAGGTATGACAATTAAGTCTACAAACTTCATTGTAAGGGAGTTTTTAACCAGTAATCAAATAACTGTATTGGAGCTCCATACCCTCTCACCTGATCTGGACTTTTTTTTTTAACCTGAAGATAAAGGAGATATTGAAAGGAAGACATTTGGATGACATTCAGGACATCAAGGAGAATACGATGACAGTTCTGATGGCCATTCCAGTCCCGTAATTGCTTTGAAGGGTGGAATAGGCGCTGGTGTTGTACATAGCTTTTCAAGGAGAGAACTTCAAAGGTGAATGTATTAATATTCAGCAATGAGGTATGGAGCACTTCTAGGATGAGTTCACAAACTTAACTGGCAGACCTTGTGTACAATGGTCAGTGTAGTGACACAACCCAATGCGGTCAAGTGGGGTCCCACTCATGGTGACCCTAGAGGTCAGAGTAGAACTGCCACCTAGAGTTTCCAAGGAGGGACTGGTGAATTTGAACTGCCAATCTTTTGGTTAGCAGAAGTAGTACTTAGCTCTCTATGCCACCATGGTTTCAGCATAGTGACAAGCACGCAATAATACTACAGTCACCAGTATAGAGTCTACTCTATTAATCAGTATAGAGTCTACTATAGGATTGCTATGCATTGAAATTGACTTGAAATGGCGATGACTTTTTGGCTACTAATCAGAGATGAATTACCCAATAAGCAAGGCATGCATAGGCTCGCCAAGCCAAGTGCCATTGAGTCACATCTACTTGTGTTTTTTTGGATGTGGTGGAATTGTGCACTACAGTTTAGTAAGTAAGCACAGAGAAACCTGTGTTTACTTTGCTTAACATAAGCCCATGTGTACCTTGCTGACTGGTTCATTTGCCCCCACTGCTAATGTTAATTCACCCTTTTCTCTTTAAGCCCAGAAATCATACATGACAATTGACCTAATAAGTCCCTAAAGGACATTTTCTGATAACTTTTAATTTGTACTTTCCATTTAGCACAGTAGCTGTCTTTTCAATAAAAAATGATTTTATTTTTAACTCTTATTAAAAGTAGTCACAAACGTTTTTCATAGCCATATTCAAAATTGTTTCCTAAAATATTTGCAAATATGTTAAGTTATACAGAAATATGCAAAACCAGCTAGTTACACAAACAGGAAGGTTACTTATTTTAATTCCTCAGAAGGAAGATGAAGGAGAACATTTATTAAGCTACAATTTGCCAGCCACTTAACATGCATCATCTTATCTAAAAACTTGCAGCAGTTTCCTTTGTTATCAAAGGCAGGTCCCTTGTGCACCAGAAGGCCGATGCTGCCGTGGTGAACTCCCATCAGCAGCCTCATTGGGAACTCCACTACCAGGGTCTTCTCACATAGAAACTGCCCTGCCATACCAACTCGCCTGAGACCCAGAACTAGCACACTCTCTTCCTTCTCTGCCCCTGAGTGCAAAACCCAAACCAAGCTAAAGCAAGCCCCCCTGCTGCCTTGTTGATTCTACCTCATACTGATCCTACAGGGACAGAGTAGAACTACCCCAGGGGTTTCCAAGGCTGTACATCTTTGCAGAAACCAACTGCTACATCTTTCTCCTGTGGACTGGCTGGTTAAGTTCGAACTGCCAACCTTTCAGTTAGCAGCTGGGCATTTAACCACTGTGCTACCAGCCAAGCCAAGTGTCGCCGAGGAGGAGAGATAGACTTACCCATTTTACATACGAGGAAAAAAAAGATAAAGGCCTAAAGGACCTACTTGTCCAAAGTTTCAGGGGCTAAGTATGATGGGTTATAAGTCCCAGGCCTTTCTGATCCCAAAGAGTATTCTTAACTCCTATGCTATTGCCTTTTGGCCTTCTCAAGGCATTTCTCCAAGCAAGACCAAAGACAAATTACACTGTTGGCAAAGAACATTGAATATTCAGTGGGCTGCCAGAGGAACAAGACAAATGTGTCTGGGAAGAAGCACAACTGGAATGTTCCCTAGAAGTGAGGCCAGTAAGACCTCATCTCATGTACTTGGGATGTCTTATCAGGAGGGGCCGGTCTCTGGGGAAGGGCGTCATCCTTGGTAGAGCAGAGGGTCAGTGAGCAAGAGCTAGATTGGTGTGCTGGCGGGAATGATGGGCTCAGAGTGAGCAACAACTGGGAGGGAGGCAGTGCTTTGTCGTGTTATACGCAGGGTCATTATGAGCCAGAAGGACTGGACATCACCTAGCGATAAAATATAACGAGGATCTTCTTAGGAACATTCATCAGGCAGGCAACAATCTTTCGGATGCTGATTACAACTACATACAGCCAGAATAGAATTAAATACTGCTTGTCATCACCGCAATAGTAGTGACAGGCTCAATTTTACATTGCTATAGAGAAACCCTGGTGGCATAGTGGTTAAAGTGCTACGTCTACTGACCAAAAGGTCAGCAGTTGAAATCCACCTGGCACTCCTTGGAAACTCTGTGGAGCAGTTTCTCCTCTGTCCTATAGGCTCTCTGTGAGTTGGAATGGACCCTACAGCCCTGAGTTTGGTTTGGTCTTTTATAGAGGAACCCTGGTGGTGTAGTGGTTAAGTGTTACATCTGCTAACCAAAAGGTCGGCAGTTTGAATCTACCAGGTGCTCCTTGGAAAGTATGTGGAGCGGATCTACTCTGTTCTATACAGTCTCCAAGAGTTGGAATTGATTTGATGGCAGTGGTTTTTTGTTTTGATTATAGAGGAATGTAGAGAGTAGGGGGACTTTTGAGCAAAACTGGTGCTGGCTAATTGCTCTAAATAAGAGTCTGCCCAATGTAAGCTTGAAAGTAGCAACTTTTTTTTTTTATTAAGCTTCATGTGCCCACTTCTCCTGCTCTGCTGCTTTCACGCAGCTGTCAGTGATCCTAACAAGCTGGCAAGCGATGGAAAGGAAGGGATAATTTATTCCTCCTCTCCAGCAGCTGAGTGTATCACCTCCCCAATGACAGACACAGTCTTCCTACAGGGAGGAGAAGCAAAAGCTGGGATCCTAAAGAGTGACCCCCCCCCCCGAGGGTGTTACTAGGCTTGTTGTGTTGGAAGGGAAGGGAAAGATTTCCTTCCCAGATACATTTCTGTGCTGGGTGAAAGATGTTGGATTAGGAGGCCCAAGAGCTGACTGCTGGGACCACCGTGAATGTGGCCCCAACTGTCCATCCCATTAGAGCTGAAGAGATCTCTGGCCTAGCCAGTCCTGGACTGTTCTCTGAGACCACCAAAAAGGGATTGGGTTGGAAAACTGGAGTGAAAGATTGGTTTATTTTTGTTTTATTATTTTTGGCAATCAGTTTGTCCATTTGGTTTATGTAGCCACATTCATCAACACGTGTAGCCAGCTGACGACATCAAATTTGTGACAGCCCCATCAGATTTAGAGCAATGACTACACTTCTTCAGAATGACAATTTTTTTTTTTTTTAATCGTGAAAGTAGCACACAATTTAGTTAAATTGACTTACCCATCTGTCGGCAGCCCCCTCTGGTCTCCTTGCCTGGTGATAGCACGTTCTTCCTTTCTGTTCTATACGTGTCATATGCTGCTAACAATCTCCTGTCACCTCCTCTCCACCCTCTCCTCTCCCTTCTAGTAAGAGGCTAGTAGGACAGCATCCTGTCCTAGAACCTAGATCCATAAAGTGGACACACCATATGGTCACATTATGCCCCTGAGTCCAGTCCGTTCCTGTCTGAAGAGTTGACCTCAGTAATGCATAATGATCAGGGGCAGCAGCAGGTCATGGAGCCACACTCCTAGGGGAACCCCCAGGCCTTCAGACCATCAGTTGCAGTCTTTTAGTGGAGTTCTTGAGGTGTACCCCTCTTTTTTTGTGTTGCCCCATCATGGCTGTCATTGATGGTGGCTGGGCACCATCTGGTTCTTCTAATCACTTGTTGATACAGTAATCCATACACGTGGGTCCTTGTAGAATGACAACTTTTTGACAACAAATCTCCAGTCTAGATAAATTCTTGTACATGGCTCCTACTGTTCATAAGAAGAAGAAAAAAAAAAAAAAAGTGAATTAGTTCCTCAGGAAGGAGGCAACATAACTCGTTAAGTGACTGAGACTTTAAAGACATTTCTCTTATGATTCTTTATAAAGAGACCTCTGTAGCATAGTGACCAAGATAATCAGCTGTAAGTTCAGGGGTTCCCAAGACCACCTAGTTTTCTAGAAGGGCTCACAGAACTCAGAGAATCTGTCATGTTTTATTGCCTTTTACAGATACAGATTAAGATCAATCAAGGGAAGAGACACGTAGGGCAGGGGCAGGAGTCACCAGAGACAGAGCTTCCAGCGTCCTCTGCCAGTGGAGTTGTGAGGAGTCTTGGTGGCACAGTGATTAAGTGCTCAGCTGCTAAACAAAAGCCTGGTGATTGAAATGCACCAGCCACTCCGTGAAAGATTTGACAGCCTGCTTTGGTAAAGGTAAAACAAGAAAACCAAACCTACTGCCGTTGAGTCAATTCTGATTCATAGCAACCCTATAGGGCAGAATAGAACTGCTCCTCAGAGTTTCCAAGGAGCCCCTGGCAGATTTGAACTGCTGACCTTCTGGTTAGCGTATATAGCACTTAACCACTGTGCCACCATGGTTTTCACACCCTTGGAAATCCTATAAGGCTGCTCTACCCTGTGCTATAGAGTGGCTATGAGTCAGAATCAACTGAAGCAAAATGGGTTTAGCAGGAGTGGAGTTATAGATACCGTACCTCTTTCTGTCAGCATCGATAGGTGACAGCAAATATGGAGTTCTGCCAACAAAAGACGCTCACCGGAGCCTTGGTGTCCAGAGTTTTTGCTGGGGTTGAGTTATGTAGACACGACTGATAGCCGTTTGGCTGATCCTACTCCTCTGCAGACCTTGAGCTGATAGCGCCTGGGCCAATGCCCCCACCACAAATCATATTGTCAGGATAGATTGTCTGTAATGGCCCAAGGCCCCAGGTAAACAAAGACACTCTTATTGAACTGGACTTTCTAAGAGTTAAGCCACTGCTGTCCATTAACTGAGGGCAAAGGGAAATTTCTCTTTGTAAAAGGTTAACCCCTTATTGTACATCAACGATACAGCTTTCTTATGATCAGAGTTACTAGGTTTAGCAAGTATAGCAAATAAAAATACAGAGCACTGGCTAAATCTGAACAAAAAAAAATTTTTTAGTGTGTGTCCCACACAATATTTGGGACAGAACGTACATTAAAATATTATGTAATATTTATCTGAAATTCAAATTTAGCTGAACAGTGTGTTTTGCCTGGCAACATTGAGATTTATAGGGCTGCTTTTTCTTGTTTGTTTAACATTTTATTTTTATCCAGGTTATATATGCACGAAGTTCAGGAAGCCAGATAGTTCCACGTGGCTTGTTATGAAACTCATGGTTTTACCATACCATCTCTTCATTTTCCACTATCCAGAAACAACTATTCTCATCTCCTCTAGATGATTTTGGGGGGTGGGAGGGGGAGGAGAGAAGCTTAGCTCCATTTCTCTGAAAGTTATGCTTATATATCTTGATTCCTCAACTTTAAGCATTGCATGTTGACTTTGGTTAAGAACTTGGCTGGTAACCAAAAGATCAGCGGCTGAAATCCACCCATCATTCCTTGGAAACCCTATGGGGCGGCTCTACTCTGTTCTATAGGGTAGCTGTTAGTTAGTGTCCCTGTGAGTAGGAATCCATTCCATAGATTCACTTTTTGGTTTCTTTCTAAAGAAGATGGACACATCCATAACCATCCTCCACAAACACACTGTCCTTCTCCTCCACTTCCAAATATAATTATTTAGTAATTTTGCTCCAAACAGTAGTCAGGGGTTATATTTTTATGACCATGTAAATCCTGTTCATGGCTAAATCACTTCCTTTTTTTCCACCCCTGTGGTTAATAGCTGTTTTTATTTTGTTTGCTTATTTTTTAAGATGCGTACCACTAATTTGTCCCTAAACTCTCTCCCAGTTGTGTAAATCTCTCAGTATGTTGAAACACATTTGATATTCTATCAACTTCATCTTCTTTTTTTAAAAATTATGCTTTAGATGAAAGTTTTCAGAACAGACTACTTTCCCATTAAACAATTAGCACACATATTGTTTTGTGACATTGGTTACCAAGCCCATGAAATATCACTCCCACCTTCTTGACCTTGGGTTCTCTATTACCAGCTTTCTTGTCTCCTTTTGCATCCTAATCCTGGCCCCTGGGTTGGTGTGCCCATTTAGTCATGTTTTATTTTATGTGCCTGGTTAATCTTTGTATGAATGGTGAACCTCACATGTGACTTCATTACTGAGCTAAAAAGGTGCCCAGGTGCCATACTCTCGGGGTGTCTCCAGTCTATGTCAAACCAGTAAATCTGGTTTCTTCTTGTAAGTTTGAATTTTGTTGTACATTTTTCTCCAGCTCTATCTGAGACTTTTATTGTGAACCCCATCAGAGCAGTTGGGGATGGTAGCTGGGCACCATCTAGTTATGCTGGGCTCATCTGGTGGAGGTTGTGGTAGCTGTGGTCCATCAGTCCTTGGGCTAATCTTTTCCTTGTGTCTTTGGTGTTCTTTATGTTTCCTTGATCCCAATGGGGTGAAACCAGTGGTCTATCTTAGATCACTACTCCAAGCTTTTAAGGCCCTAGATGCTGCTTACCAAAGTAGAACGTAGTACATGTTTTCTTTATAAACGATATTGTGCCAATAAAGCTAGATATTCCCCAAGGCCATGGTCCCCATAGCCCTCAGTCCGGTAAGCGAGTCCTTCAGGGAGTTTGAATGCATATATGGAGCTTCTATGACCTTGCCTGGGACAAATTGTGCTGGCTCCTCCAGCACTGTGTACTATCTTACCCTTCACCAATGTTACCACTTATCTATTTCAACTTCATCTCGAAGAAGTTCTACCCTCTTCTTATCTTCTTTGCTGTGGATTGTGCTGCGCACATTTTATTGTGGAAGCTCCCTTCTTCACCATCTGGGAAATTCCCTTTGCATCTTATACTGGATCCTCTGTTTTCTGGATTCCATGTCTCCTGTTTCTTGGGCAACTCCCTCATCACAATGTTCATCTTCTGCTGAATCTTCAATAACTATATATGTTAATCTGAGAATCTGGATTGTATGAAGACCCATGGGGCATCAGGATTGGAAGAAGACTCATTGACAATCTATGTTATGCATGTGAACAACCTTGCTTGTGGAAAGCCAGGAAGTGTTGAAACACTTACTGAAGAAGATCAAAGATCACAGCCTTCAGTATAGGCTGCACTGCAACATCAGGAAAACAAAAATCCTTACAACTGGGGACCCTAGACAACATCGTGATAAATGGAGAAAAGACTGAGGTTGTCAAGGATTTCCTTTTACTTGGATCTAAAGTTAATGCCTGCAGAAGCAGCACTCAGGGAATCAAAAGATGCACTGCGTTTGGCAAATCTGCTACAAAAGACCTCTGTAAGTGCTGAAGGCAAAGATGCCACATTGAGGACTAAAGGGTGCCTGACTCAAGTCGTGGTATTACCTCATATGAATGCAAAAGTTGGAGATGAATAAAAAAAGACTGAAGAAGAGATGATGCCTTTGGGTTGTAATATTGGCAAAGAATAGTGAATGTACCATGAACTGCCAAAAAAACAAAGAAATCTGTCCTGGAAGAAGTACAACCAGAATACTCCTTAGAAGCCAAGATGATGAGACTATGCCTCCCATATTTTGGACATGTTATCAGGAGGGATCAGTCCCTGGAGAAGGACATCACACTTGGAGAAGTGGATCAGCAAAAAAGAGGAAGACCCCCAACAGGATGGACTGACACAGTGGCTGCCACAATGGGCTCAAGCATATAAATGATTGTGGGCATGGTGCAGACTGGGCAGCATTTCGTTCTGTTAAGTGTTGGGTCACTATGAGTCAGAGCCAACTTGAAGGCAACTAACAACAACAACTATGCATCGAGGGAAGAAAGTATGAGTTAATGAAAACCGTTGGTGTCTGATGAGGACTGTGGCTCATTTAAGGGTTTTGATTGGCCCTTTCACCTTGCTTTGTACAGATTGTTTCACTGAGTCATTCCTGAGACCTAAGCCTAACCCCAGATCCTACCTTCCTACTCCCATTTCAAGCCTCCTCTCATCCTTCTTTGTTTCCTCAGAAGCAAGTGGCAAGTCCTGGATGTCTTCATTTTCCGTATAAAATGTCAGGACAAACTTCACTAATGACATAATGAGTGAGAAGACCCTTTGTTGCAGGCAGGGAGCCTGGATTTCCTGTTGGGTTGGGCACAGCTGAGGGTTACCCAGCCCCTACTTCCTCCTTAGCCTGAGTGACATCTCACCTCATTACCACATTAACAAGTCCAAATCTTGACTGTCACCCACTGTTCCAAACAACACTGCCTGAGTGAAGAGCCATTAAAATATCATTAGAAGCAGCAGGCACTAGGTGCGGAAATTTATGAAATCGCACTCAGAAGGGTGAGTAATGGGAATAAAAAGACGCATGCCTTTTTATTTGTTTTTCTTCTTCTTCACTAGTGATTAATTAAACAAAGATCCTAGCAATTTAATGGTTTGTCTATCTCCTAATTGGGTGTGAATTGTTGGAAAGGAGAGAGATCCATTTTTCATCTCCAGATTGTAGCTTCATGGAGAATGTTTGTTTTCTGATTCACATGCTCATTTCTCTCTTTCAATTACTTTCCCATACCAAACAGAATAAACCTGGTGCAGAATGAGACCTTGAATGCCTCCTTCCTTTGACATGCTGGAGATATGATCCTGGCGTCTCCTGGGCTGATGAGACATGTTGGTTGCACTTATCTAGCTAATGAAAATAACCTGGTTTGGCTCCATGACTGCAATGCAGGGTTTTGTTTGTTTGTTTGTTTTTTTGGTGTGTTTTACAACTTAGATTATCCACTGTCACAGAATGAATTGTGTCTCCCCGAAACTATGTGTAGTAACTTGGCTGGGCCATGATTCCCTGTATTCTGTGATTGTCCCCCATTTTGTGATTTTCCTATACCATAAATCCTAATCTCTGCTTGTGGTTATCAAGGTGCATTATGTTAGAAAGGATTAGGGTGGGATTGTGAAACCCTTCCTAAGATCACCTTGCTGCTCCTATGTTAAGAGAGTTTCCCTGGAGTGTGGCTTGTGCCACCCTTTATCCTTTTATTTTACAAGAGATAAAAGGAAAAGGAAATGAGCAGAAAACTGGGAACCTCGCACCATCAAAAAAGCAGCACCAGGAGTACAGTGCTTCCTTCGGGCCTGAGGTTCCTGCACCAAGATACTCCCTGATCAAGAACTGATGCAACACAGGGACTTTCCTTCAGAGCAGACAAAGAGGGAAAGCCTTCCACTGGAGTAGGCACCCGGAATTCAGACTTGTAGCCTATTGCACTATGTAAGAACAAACTTTTCTCTTTTTAAAGCTGTCTACTTTGTGGTATTTCTGTTAGAGCAGCACTAGCTGACTGAAACATCTATATCCATCAGATGTCTAACTATCTTTTCTTTAAGATCAGAAGGGACTTTCCTACTTAGAGATGACACATGGGTCATAAAAGACAACAACAATTCTGGACTCTTACAGTAGGAGCAAAGATTAAGTCAGCCAATTTTGTGGGAAAAACGTCTGGGCAGAGAATTCACATTTGGGTTCAGAGGGAAAAAGAATTTCCACTGAAACAACATAATTAGGATGAAAGCTGAAGTTGCGATCATGGTTGAGATTGTGCTGCTTAGAAACTTTGTTTACCCCAGAGACTATGTCCCCTGACACCCCTGTTAACTCAGAACTGAAACCATTGCTGAAGCCCACCTTTCAGACAAAGATCAGACAGGAACGTACTTCTTAGTTCAGCTGGGTATGGGAAACCAAATGGATAACACTTATCTAAAAGCAAGATAACAAGGCAGGAAGGGACAGGAGCTAGACAGAGGGAACCTGGGATGGAAAGGAGGAGAGTGCTGTCACATTGTGGGGAAAGCAACCAATGTCACAAAACAATGTGTGTGTAAAATTTTTAGTGGGAAACCGTCTTAAACTGTGAACATTCATCTGAAGTACAATAAACTGAATAAAAAAGAAACCATGCTTAATGAACTGAAGATGAATGGGTATGATGAATGACAGTGAATTTTCACCTGTTCCAGGAAAAATAACTTTTTAATACACCTGCTGCTGTGGGACATTCCTTTGCTCTTCTAGGAGACAAGTATCTGCATTAAATCAATTTGTTTTATTGAAAAAGCACCATCTGGAAAGTTTTAGCTGCCATTGCTGTTAATAATAAAGCTCCAAACTTAAAGGCAGTAATAGATGGGGACAATATCTTTTTGCTGTATAAATACATTGTTGTTGAGTTGGTTCTAATTCACAGAGACCCTATAGGACAGATTGGAATTGCCTTGTAGGGTTTGTAAGGAGCAACTACTTAATTCAAGCTGCTGACCTTCTGGTGAGCAGTCAAAGCCTCTAACCATTGAGCAATCAAGACTCCTTTTATTCTCTAGCCAGTTTGAAGAGCTGGACTTTTCTCTTAAAGCAGACTAGAAAAAACACTCACAGTCAGTTTCTGAGGAAAGAGAGACAAAAAAATTAAAAAACAAAAGAAGCAGTGAAAGGTGACGGTGACAAATGTTAGATGACAATGATTATTTGCCCATGGTGTTATTTAAAATGGCAGCAAATTGAGTAAAGACTAGGTAACTGAGGTTGATGAATATGTATAGATAGGGATAAATAAGCTGGCAAACCACCAGGAAGTCTTGGACACATATCCAGCTAGGATGTGCTTTTTCATTTTGCTTTCACTCACAATGGCCCATCTGTCTGTCTTAGTGTGGTGACTTGCATGTTGCTAAGACGGTGGACGCTATGCCATTGGTATTTCAAATACCAGCAGGGTCACTCACGATGGAGCTTCCAGACTAAGACACTGATTTTTCTCCAAAAATCAGTCAGCAAAAACTCTGTAGATCACAACAGAATATTGTTTGCTGTTGTGTGGAAGATGATCCCTCTAGGCTGGAAGGCCCAACACGATGGCCACAACAGTGGAGTCAAGTATCCAATGATCAAGAGGATGGCGTGGGACTAGGCAGTGTGTCCTTCTGTTGTGCATGGGGTTGCTATGAATTGGAGCTGACTTGGCAACAACTAACAACAACAGCAACAACTTTGGCTCATGCTGTGTCTTTGGTCCAGCACACCACCTTCCCCAACTCCAGCTGGTTAATGATACTCATTCATGGATTTGTATCTCATATGCTCCTTTTCAGGGAATCCTCCCAAGGTGACCCCAGTCCTCCTGCCTCTATGCCCCTGCAGTATCTGTACCCTCCTGGTGGCCCCACTGTACTGTAATTACTTGTTCATGTGTCCTCTCCCTGACAGAATGTATGTTCTCTCTGGAACCATTTGCCTCATTTTTATAGCTGTGGCTGGCAAACACTAAATATTTAGTAAAGAATTGCTGAACGAATTAATAAATGACTAATTGATCTTAATAATAGCAGTAGCTTGCTTTTGAACTGCACTTTATAATTTTCAGAGTACAGTCACATGTATTATCTCCTTTGTTTCTTGGAGCGTACTGTTAAGTAGGCAGGACAAGTATTAGTATTAAATAGGGCTTGGAAAGCTAATTCAAGCATTTTCTCTTCAGAAAGGTGATACAGCCCGAGAACTGTTACACTGGTTATTGTAAAAGGAGAAAAAGCTGAAGAACTTTATGTGCTCATCAGAATCCTTTTTGTGGGATTCTAGGGGGGAAAAAAAAATTCTGGGTTGTCCCTATATTCTTTGTGTCCCTATGTTTTATCTTTAAATAAAGGGCCGTGTTGGCATGGTGGTTAAAAGCTGGACCGCTAACCAGAAGGTCAGGGGTTCAAACTCAACAACCACTCCATGGGAGAAAGATGTGCCAGTTGGCTTCCATAAAGATTTACAGCCCTGGAAACCCTGTGGGTCAGTTCTACTCTCTTCCATAGGATTGCTATGCATTGGAATCAACTTGACAACAGTGGGTATTAGAATGGAGACTCTCTTTCTACTGGAAATGCTAACTGAACGGTGAATGAGTATAAACCCAGAGCTGGCAGGAGTCCCTGCGGACAGGTCCCGTCTGACAGAAAAGGCAGCGGAGGACAGCAGAATAAAGAGATGAGAAGAGAGATACAGACTTGGTCTGGATAACTTTGAGTCCTGGGGTCCAACTATATCTAATGTTACTTTTATTTACTTGAACTTTTCATTTACATAAGCTAATTTGTGCTCTCTCTCGCTCTCTCTCTCGCACATGCTCACTCTTGCTCTCAAATCAGCTGGAGTCATACTTCCGGTTTTTGTATGTTTTTCCAGCTCAAAATCCTGATCAAAGCACGCAGCTGGAGGTGGTGTGGGAGGGTGCAGGGAATTGATAAAAAGCCTGGCTGGGGATTCTTCATAAGAGACCAGTTTCATATCTCGCCATATTCAGGCGGAAAACAGAGAAGGAGGGGCCTTAGTATACGTACACGTCTTAAGAGGACAGTGTGGGTGTGTAAGTGCAGAGGCGGGGAAGGATGTGGCAAACTGTTACGTGGAAATGTTACCTGCTGGCACGGCAGGTGGGCCCTATGCTGAGGGAATGTAGGGAATGGTATTTAAAGACATCTGGTAGGCGGGGTCAATTAGAAATTAGAGGTAAAGTATAATTTCTGTTGTTCTGTTTGTATCCAAGGAGCATTTTATTATGATCAGGTTACTAAGAAGTGCTGCTAGAATATGAAATTTTACCTTTTGCCAATCATACTCATGACTCACTTTCCTGCAACTTTTGTATTTGAATGAGGAAAAGAACACTTTCCCGGCCAGTAGTGGTAACAGGAGCAGCTGAACTGTACGCACGTGAAGTGTTGAGTAGGCAAACATTTTGTTATATATACTTTTACCACATTAAAAAAATTTTTTTTTAAAGTAAATCCTCCTGTCCAGAGAGTCTTTGCTCGGGGTTTATGGTTCATGTTTATGCTTCAAAAGTTCTGTGCACGCGTTGAAACTGCATGTAAAAATGGAAGATAAATGTGCGTTTTTACCAGGAAAGAGTTCAATTCCCTAACACGTAAATGAGTAAGAGAGTTGATTGGACCGGGGTGGACACCTGACCCACATCAGCCAATCAGCTGTTTCATCCTGTGACGTAAGACTTGGGCGGGAGTCACTTCCTGTCAGTCTGTGAGAGGCTGGCACCAAGGAAGGAGAGCTGGTGACCAGGAGCCGTGGGGCTGGCTGTCGGGAGGGACGAAGACACTGTCCATCTGCAGGTAGGGAAAGGTGGAACAAACGGGGCGAAGAAGGAAGGCACGAAGACAAGTGGCTACAGAGATGGCGGGACCCGCTCTCTGAGGCACAACAGCTTGTGGTTCTTGCTTCAGGTGCGACGTGATGCCCTGAGGTCAGCCTCTGCCCTTGGCTCGCCATCTGTGAGCTGTCCCTGTATCTTTTCAGTAGTTTACCTTTTTATTTCAGCTGTGAGTTCCTTGCTGGAGAAGGAAGGGAAATAGAAGGTTAATCTCTGTGTTGGGGTTTTCATATACATTCTGTCATTTAGCCCTCACCAAATTCCTGCCATTTTTACAGCTGGGGAAGTGAAGTCTCAGAAGCCTGAAAAGCCTTTCCCAAGGTCACACAGTTAAGAAGGAGAAAATTTTAATTGCACTGTGATAAAATTTGAAAATAATAATATTTTTTGCTGCTATGACAATGACTCCCGGGCAACTCAGATAATGTCACCAACATAAAGTTTCCTTCTGTCTGGACAGTACGTGTGCAAAGGGACAAGTGGAAGCTGTGTGCCTTTTTTTTCTGGTCCTGACTGTGGGAATCATTCATCCTCTTTATTTTTTAATGAATACTGTCTTTTATCTAACATCTTTCATAAAGATTTTAATAGATATTTATATAGGAAAATGAAAATAGGAAGAAGTCACCGTCACACCATCCTGAGTCAATCATGGCTAATTTAGATGTATTTCCTGCTAATATTATGCACAGTGTAGTGTGTTTTGTATTTTATTTTGTCACTTATTGTTTAGACCACACTGTATTATAATTGTGGTTTACCAAGCTTCTGATGTCAATAAAACTTTGAACCTGTGGATAGCATTGATTACTATTATTGCTACTATTTTTTTATGGTACCATTACTAATATTTTTACTACTGCTTCTGTTATCTAATGGCTTGTCTTACTGTCATCTAAATTTGGAAGTGTGCCTTATATTTACAAAATACTTTCACTTGTGTGATTTTAGTTAAGTCTCATGATTCTTAAAAAAAGGAAAATAATTTTTTATTTCTGGTTAGAGAGGGAGAAATTGGTGCTTATAGTGGCTAATGACTTGCTAGAACCTACATAAGGTATGAGAGATGCTGGAACTAAATGCAGGCTTCTCATTGGAGGTCAAGGCTGTTCCCATAGTGCCACCACCTCTGCTCTCCTCCCACCCTCGTCCAGAGATGAAGAAGGAACACCACTACCTGCCAGATGCCCAGGGCTGCTCAGAAGTGGGAGGCATCTGAAATGCAAGATGAGGAGCCTGGTTTCATGGGGGAGGACCACATAGTGTCTGGAAAAGTTCAGACGTCGTTCTATATCCCCGTCTCTGGTCTTGGTGGTCACTGGCTAAAAGGATGAAAGCCTCTGTGGTTATCATGTTCTTGTGATTCTGGCATTCAAGAGCTCTAGGTGGGTACTGTCTGTTCTTTTCCTTGTGTCATTTGTCTCCCCCTTCTTACTAAGATTGAATGATCCTCATCTTGATGGTTGCCATGGAGCTTAATTATTCATCTCTTTAGGCTGGTAAAGCCAGTTGAGATGGTGATGGGTCAAGGAGCTATCTGAGAGTGTTCACGGGAGCAGAGCAGAGCAGTGACCAAGCTGACCTTCTGAATGGGTGTTTTCCAATGGGAAGAAGGACCGGGACTCACTGTGCACCTGGATCCTGGCAGTATATTTTAGTATGTAATCATGGCCGAAAAACAGTTCAAGACAGTTTCCAAAGGCTCTTGAAATAATTTTGGAAGTTTCTTTTCCTCAAAAGGCAGTATAGAAACTAGGACAGGTTTGAGAGATGGACAAGCCAGCAGCCTTCACAATTTTTTTTTACTTGACCCACGGTAAGCTTTATGACACTGTGTGTGTACACATGATTATAAATGAAGTGAAAATTTCAGTAAATAGGACTTTTACTACATGCTCTGCATTCTGATGGAGTCTCCAGGAGCAGACAGTTAAGGCTTTCAGCTACTAATTGAAAAGCTGGAGGTTCGAGTCCACCCAGAGGTCCCTTGAAAGAAAGACCTTGGTGATCTTACTTCTGAAAATCAGCCATTGAAAACCCTCTGGAACCCAGAATTCTCACTTTCCACGTGAGAGACCAAAGTTCGGTGCCTGGCTAATGCACCTCATATGTGACCTGCACCCAGCTGATACTGGAGGCCAGTGTGTTGCTATGATGCTCAACTAAATTCAGTCAGTGAAAACCCTACGGATCATAGTGGTCTCATTTGCAACCAATCATGGGGTGGCCCAGGACTGGGCAGCATTAGGTCCCATTGCATATGGGTTGCTATGAAATGGGGCTGCCTTGGTGACAGCTGCCACCCACCACTACCTAGTCCTTTGAGGAGTGCTCCTTCTGGCCCCGGATTCTTCTCAGACTCTGCCCCTAAGCCTGGAGATTCAGCATCAGCATTGTCCATTCAGCACAACGCAAGTTGCAGTAAAAGCTCTTTCCCAAGTAATGCACTCTTGTTATACCCGAGTTTTCACTGTTCATCTTGTGGGGGGATAAATGTGGCAGAGGAGAGCCACATACCAGCCAAATGAATGGAACTCTGTCTTCTGCCAGCAAGGTGGCACTAGGGGCCTGACCTCCGACGCCACATGGAGCTGTTGGTCTAGAGGCAGTGACTCTCTTCTTTGTGGGCTTTTTTGAATCAGTGGCCTGTCGTAGAGAGATGGCTTCTGCCCTGTCGAGAGATACAGAGTGCTTTCTGGATGACACAGGCATCAAATCCATGACATCATTTGCCTAGCACCATTAGTGTTGTAACTCACAGAGCTAACTAGGCACCAAACCAAACCCATTTTCGTGGAGTTGATTCCGACTGATAGCAACCCTATAGGCAAAGTAGAACTGTCTGATAGAGTTTCCAGGGAGCACGTGGTAGATCTGAACTGCTGAGCTTTAGGTTAGCAGCTGTAGCACTTAACCACTATGCCATCAGGCACAGTGGGAGGTTAAATACAGCCACAGAGTCTGCAACAACTCTTGTCTAAAAATACCCCATTGCCGTCGAGTTGGGTCTGACTTATAGTGACCCTATAGGTCAGAGTAGAGCTGCCCCATAGAGTTCCCAAGGAGCACTTGGCGGACTTCAGCTGCTGACCTCTTGGTTGACAGATGTAGCACTTAACCCACTACGCCACCAGGGTTTCCCCCCATTTAAAAGTGGATTCTATTTTTCCACCTTTTTGAATCTGGATGTCCTTGTGCCCTGTTGTAATCAATAGAGTGTATTGAGTGGCATGTTGTGTGACTCCCACCCTACAATCAAAAGACTTTTCAGCTTCTATTTGTGCTTTCTAAGATGGTTGCCTTGAAACTCAAACTCTGAAGAAAGTCAGGATTAAGACCCTGTAGGCTCAACCATCCCATTTGCCCAGCTCAGACCAGCCCCCAGCCATCCCACTAGCTGAAGGCAGCAGCATGAGTGAGCCCAGGAGAGATTAGCATGAGAAATGCCCAATCAATCCATGGAATTGTGAAAAATGATCAATCATGTAAGTCACTAAATTTGGGGCTTGTCTGTGATACAGTAATTGGTAAGTGATACAGACACATATATTAGCTGGTGGAGAAATTTGAGCTTGGGGCCCAGTTAAGAGATAGCACAAGAAATTGTTGTTGGTAGGTGCCATCAAGTCAGTTCCAATTCAGAGTGACCCAGTGCACAACAGAACAAAACATTGCCTGGTCTTGTGTCATGTCCACAATTGTTTTATACTTAAGCCCATTATTGCGGCCACTGTGTCAGTCTGTCTCATCAAGGGTCTTTCTCTTTTTCACTGACCCTCCACTCTACCAAGCAGGATATCCTTCTCCAGGGACTGATCCTTCCTGACAACATCCAAAGTATGAAGACGCAATCTTGCCATCTTTGTTTCTAAGGAGCATTCTTGTTGTACGTCTTCCAGAACAGATCTGTTTGTTCTTTGGCAGTCCATGGTACATTCACAGGTAAACATCTTTCTGGTTTTCTCTGCACAAGAGATTTAGGGGTAGGATAATATGCAGCTCTAAAAAATGATCACAAATTTAGAGGCTTAACAGCTCTGGAAGTCAGAAGTTCAAACTAGTTCAGTGGGCTAAAATCAAGGTGTGGGCAGGATTGTGTTGCTTCTGGAGACTCTAGAAAAAGAATCCATTCCCGTACCTTTTCCAGCTTCTAGAGGCACCTGCATTCTTTGATTCACAACCCTTTCCTTCGTCTTTAAAGTCAGAAATACAACATCTTCGAATCTTTCTCTCTGACCTCTGATTCCGTTGTCACACCTTCTCTGGCTCTCTTCCCTCGCTCCTGTAAGGACCCTTTGATACACTGGGCCCATCCACATAATCTAGATAAATCCCCCATCTCTAGATTGTTAACCTAATCGCGTATGTGAGTCTCTTTTGTCATGTAGCATCTTCACAGGTTCTGGAGATTAGAACATGGATCACTTTTGGGGGCCACTATACTCCGTTCAACAGACACACTCAGGAATGTTCCTAGTGATAACAGTGCCACCTTATATCCAGGGGACCTTTCGTTTACAAAGTTCATTCACGAACATCATCTTTGGTTCTCACAACAGTCTTGTGAAGTTAGCAGGTGTCTTCAGACAGGTTTCCCAGAGAAGTGATTAATCCTGGAAGTGGCTCCTGGGAGAAAGCACTAAGGGAGTCAGCGAGGCAGGACAGAGAAGAGGAAGAAGCCAAGCAAGGGGATGAAGTCTCAGGCCAAGTCACACAGGGGGATCTTCAGCCTGGTCCTTTAGGGGAACTCTAGGGTATAAACTGCACTGCTCTGGGGCAAGGAAGCTAGAGCTCCTGTTCTTTTTCTACTTCTATAGCAATCAGTCACTAGATAAGGGCTTCCCTGGGAGTTGTTGTTGTTAGCCCTCAGGTCAATTTTAGACTCTTTGTGACTCTGTATGATGCATAGAACTTCCCCACAGGCTTTTCTAGTAATCTTTAAGGGAGCAGATTGCCAGGTCTTTTCTCCCACGGAGCCATTAGGTAGGTTTAAACTGCCAACCTTTTGATTAGCAGCTGGGCACTTAACCACTGTGCTGCTGGAGATCCTGGGAGAGGGGGATGTATACTCCCAGATATTTCTTGCTTTGCTGATGTGTGGAGATGTCCTTTGAAAAGGGCTGCAGTTACGGCTGGCGAAAGCAAAGCACACCAACCTTGAGTGTGGAGGAAGGGGCTTCACTACGGTGCCCTGGCCACCTGCCTATTTTCATGTAAGCTATTTGGGCAAGTCTTGGACCTCAGTCAGATCTAAGCCTTGCCAGAGCATGAGAGCATAAGAGCTTCTGCGGAGCTTCTGCAAGGCCACTTCCTGCTCACCGGGAGGCTGTCATGAGTCAGTTTCTCATTGCCACCTGGGTTCTGATGAGTCGGAGGCTCTCTACCTCCTTCCACATAGGATACAGCTGCAGGCTATACACTGGCTTAGCTGCAGCAAGTGTCTGACTCCTGAGCCACAGGGGGTCCTGAGATCTGGGTTGCAGTTGTCCAGCCCCTTTTGTTTTGTTATCACTCTGTGCAAGAGTTGCAGGGAGCTGGCATCTTTGGCTGCTCTCCCTTTCAAGAGTTAAATGTGTAAATAATAAGCTGTCTGAATCTAGCAAAATCTTATTGCTTCCTTACTAACTGAGTCTGTCAGCCTTGGCTTTGCCTTGACAGAAAGATGCACAAGGAATTGAAAAAAATAAAACAACTTTGTAAAAAGGATTCCAAGGAAATCTGAGTGGAGTAGTAACAGTTGTATGGGGCATGGATGCCCTTCATTGTGTGCAGAGAAAATTTCATCACAGAAAGACTGAGTTACTCAGGTCACAATATGATAAAGGTGAGGCCTGCACTAGAACTGTGTCTTCTGATTCCAAAGTCAAGAGACTATAATAAGCAAGTTTGAGCCTGACCAGCCCTAATCTTGCGGGCCCAAGTGGACACCTGTGTGGGGAGGATCTTCCTTGTTAGTTAGTTGCCGTTGAGTTGGTTCTGATTCACAGCCTCCCTGTGGACAACAGAAGAAATCTTTCCTGGGCCAGAAATTGTATTGGGGTTCTCTGGGTTTGTCATAGCTGCCCCTAATGAGTATCTTTCCCAAGCAAGGCTCAGCTACCTAGCAGTCACTGGCTGGAGTCTCCTGAGGCAGGACTTTCAGGAAACAAGTTTTTAGAAGTGACATCACTATTGTAGAGCATAGGTCAGGCCACCAGCCCAAGGCAAAGATTTTTAGCAACTAAGATGGATCTCCAGCCCTGCTTAGGGACTCCAGCTATAAATTGGGTTCTGGTGTTAGGTTCTATCACATATTTCTTCTGTATGGGCTTAGGTCAGCCTTTATGGGTCTCTTTTTATAGTTGCTAAATTGGTTGATGATGGTGTATTAGTTCCCTAGGGCTGTAACAACAAAGAACTGCAGATTTAGGAGGGCTTAAAACAGTAGAGATTTATTTTCTCATGGTTCTGGAGGCTAGAAGTTCAAAATCAAAGTGTGTGCAGGGCCATGCTCACTCTGGAGGCTCTAGGGGAGAATCCTTCCTTGCCTCTCCCAACTTCTGGAAACTGTAGGTCTTCCTTGGTCTCCTGGCTGCGTCCCTCCTGTCTCTTTCTTGGTCTTCACATGGCCTTCTCTTCGCTCTGTGTTTCTCCTCTGTGTTTTTCTTATAAGGCTGCTGGGTTGGATTTAGGGCCCACCTGGATAATTCAAGGTGATTTTCATCTCTCAAGATCATTAACTTAATTACATTTCCAAAACTTTTTTTTCCAAATAAGGTAAGATTCACAGGCTCTAGGGTAGCCCTGTCTTTTGGGGAGCCACCATTGAATTCACTACACATCTTCCAGCTCTTCTCTGACCTTGGGGAAGCACTTGACTTCTCTAAGCCTCAGTTTCTTCACTGTTAAAATGAAAAACTGGAGTAGTTGTTCTGAATGCTTTTCACCAATAAAAAGTTTGTGACTCTTGACAGGAATATCTTACAGCTTGTCATCCGCAAAGTTTAAAACATACATGAGATCTGACAATTATGTTCATGACCTCATCCTAGAAAAGGTGCTACATGCCTCATTGCTGAATATTGCCATGGTCACCTTCTAAGTCCTCCCCTTGGGAAGCTATGCACCAACACCAGCACCTAATCAACCCTTGAAAGCAATTTTGAAACTTTTTCTGGAATGGCCATCAGAACTGTCATCTTATTACCACCCTCCGTGTCCTGAATGTCATCAAAATGTCTTCTTTTCAATATTTCCTTTATCTTCAGGTGAAGAAAAAAGTCATTAGCGGGTAGGTAAGGTGAGTGAGGAGGGTGTTCCTCCCGAACAACTGTACAATTAAGTTAGTGAACTTGCCTCCATGCCACTGTGCGCGATGGCCATTCCAGAAAGAGTTCCAATGTTGCTTTGATGGGTGGACTAGGCAGTGGCATTGGTGCATAGCTTCCCCAGGGAAATACTTTGAAGGTGACCATAGTGATACTCAGCAGTGAGGTATGTAGTACTTAGAACAGTTAAGTTCGCGGATTTGTCAGACCTCGTGTATCAAATTGGAAATGCAGAGAAAGTACATGACACTTCAGTTTTAAAACCACATTATGTGCTTTTTGTCAGTTTAAAAGTTACATTCCAAACAATTTAATTGAAATAATTAAAAAAAAAATGCCTTTGGTGTTAATAACCTTCATATTATATTTTAACTGTTTATTTGAAATAAATTTCAGCTTAGAAAAAAATAAGAGTCCCCATAGACCCTTCACTGAGTCACTCAGATTCCTCAAATGTCAACATCTTATCACATTTCCTTAATTGTTTGTTCTCTGTTTATATACACACAATCATTTTTCTGAAATGTTTGAAAGCATTCACTTCTGAATAGTTCAGTGTGTAGTCTCTAAAAATGTGCACATTCCCTAACCATGCTGCACTTGTCTGAATTTACTAATCAAACCCAAGACCTTATTCACAGTTTGCCAACTGTCCTACTAAAGGACTTTCCTAGGCCCATGGTCACATGTTGCATTTGTTTGTCTTATCTGCGTAGTCCCTTTAACATGGAAGGGTTCCTTAGTCTATTTTTCATGACCTTGACATTGTGGAAGAGGACTGGCTAGTTATTCTGAAGAATGTTCCTCAGCGAGAGTATGTATGGTATTTTTCAGTCATTCACAGAAGACCCTAGTGGCATAGTGATTAAATGCTGTGTCTGCTGATCAAAAGGTTGGCAGTTCAAATCTGCCAGGTGGTGCTTGGAAACTCTATGGGGCAGTTCTCCTCTGTCTTATAGGGTTGCTATGAGTCAGACTTGACTTGATGCCAGTGTTTTTTGTTTTTTTTTTTTTAATCACAGAAGTGATGTGTGACCTGAATGCGTGTCAGGAGGCACAAGATGTCAATTTGTTTTATTACAAGTGTGATCAAATTTGATCACTTGATTCTGGTGGTGTCTGTCAGATTTCTCCATGTAAACTTGATGTTTTTCCTTTTGCACTTACTAAGTATTTTACAGAGAAATACTTGGAAGCTATGCAAATATCCTTTCTCCTGCTTAATTTATCATCCATTAATGATTCTGGCTTGAAACAGTTACTGTTGTGATGGCTTCCATGGAGTGGTTGTCTAATTCCATCATATTTACTACTTTTACTGGTTGGAAGAGCTGTTTCTTCTCCTTTCTTGCCTTCTACTCATAAAGGTGTCAGCTCTCCACCCTCTTTTTTTACCCATCTTCCCACCCTCTCCATCCTGTTCTCACCACCCCCTGCAGGTAATCAGCCTCATTTTTCTTTCTGTTATCTTTCTTGTGTTTCTTTTTGCACAGATGAGCAGATACACATATATCACATTTTTATTCAAGTAAGGTGCACCTTCTACATTCGTTTGCCAACCATACTCACCTCCAGTAAGTTATTTTTGTAAGCACATTGTACTGATTTTTTTACAGCAGCATGCAAAAGAAATTGGTGTAGTGGTGTATCTGAGCCCTCTAGTGCTATAACAGATCTACCCACAAGCAGATGGCTTTAACAAAGAGACATTTATTTTGTCACAGTCCATTAGGCTCCAAGTCCAAATTAAGGTTATCACCTCCAGGGGAAGGCTTCCTCTGTTGGCTTTCCAGAAAGGTCCTTGTCATCAATTTTCTCCTGGATTGGGAACTTCTGAGGCACAGGGTCTCTGGGTCCAAGTGACATGCTCTGCTCCTGGCACTGCTTCTTTCCTGATGTTATGATGTCCCCAACTCTCTGCTTGCTTCCCTTTCCTTTATATCCCAAGAGAGTGTCTCAAGGCATTCTTACACATTGAGTCCTGGCCTGCCAACACAACTGCCACCCATTCTCCCTCACAGACATCATAGAGGCAGAATTTACAATGCGTAGGAACATCACACAATACCAGGCAGGTATCATGGCCTAGCCAAATGATCAGTGATATTTTTGGGAGCACGCAGTTGAATCCATCACAGGGTGCTTGTAAAAATACTTAGTGGTAGGGGAGGGTGCTGTTGGCATGTTATTAGCATAAAAACATGATCATTTTTATTCCTCCTGTTATACAAAAGACAGTGTATTTTAAATACACTTTTGCACTTAACACTGTGTTCTGGAAAGTTTTCTACATCTTTTCGTGAAGGAAGTCCTCATTCTTTTGCACAGTTTCATAGTACTCCACTGTATGGTCACTTGTTCAACCATTCTCTTATGTATGATTGCTGGTGATTGCTGGTCTGGAGCCCAATTCCTGCTGCTGCCTGCAGAGCTCTTGCCCCTGCCTGCTGTCTACACCTGAGAGCCACCTGCCCTGTTCTCCCTAGTGTCTGTTCTACCCCCCACAGCTTTAGTAGAGGCCAGGGCATCAGAACATGTCCAGCCAGAGCTACTGTGGACATATGTGGATGTGTGGCTGAGCCAAGGAGCAGCTACTGCTGCCTTCCTTGGCCAGAAGAAGCTCCTGGCCAAGAGCGTACACGTGAACTGTAAACACCACATGAACCAGGAAGGGTAAGTGTTGAGAGATGTATAAAAAAGGGTGGCCATACTAGAAGGGCAGAGCATGGGAAGCCAGAGAAATCAAGTACCAGTTGAAATGAGGCAATCAGAAGTGAGTCCAGAACTCTATTATGAATGATGTCTTCCTTCCTTCTGCCCTATTTGGAGAGGTTTTTCTGGGCAGAGGGCATAGGCTCAAAACATCTAAAGAGCTGCACTCTGGGTAACTGCTGAGACACCGAGGCCTGTCGCCTCTCCATAACTGTGGCCTGCTGTGCTGTGTGTCTGTGCACACTGGCTGGATCTGCCTGAGCTACTTCAGGGGTGAGAAATACCCTTCTGGCTTCTGTCTCACCCCACTGAGCTGGCCTCGTTCCATTTCCAGGCCCTTGTTGTCTTCTGGGTCTGGCTGTAAGTAACAGGCCATGCTTGGCTGAATTCTGAGATGCTATAGTCATCTGTTGTCATCTGTGCACTATCCATGTGGAGCAAAGCACGCCAGCTTTGCAGATACAGAGAGGAAACACGTAAAAGTCCTATGACTTTGTGAGAGTCACCCAGCTGGTTGTGACACATCCATCAGGTTCTGCAGGCACAAGTTGTCATGGAGTTGCTTCTGACTCATGGTGACCCCATGTGTGTCAGAGTAGAACTGTGCCCACAGGGTTCTTAAAGGCTGATTTTTCAGAAGTAGATGGTCAGAGTTTTCCTCCAAGGTGCCTCTGGGTGGACTGAAAGCTCCGTCATTTGCTGGCAGCCATGCACATTAACTGTCTGCGCCACCTGGGGACTTCACAGCAAGTACAGTGCCTGAGACACTTTCAGAGGTCCCTAAAAAAAGAATATAATGATAATGAACATAGTACAATGAATCCAGTCTGAACACATTCACCTCTATACTAACCAGTCTTTCTTGAAGGCCTGTAGGTGTTATCCTGTCACTGACAGTGTTGTGCTTCAGGACAGATCTTGAAAAGTTCTTTTTGATGATGAATGTATGGCTATTCAATCTCTTTCTCAGCATAGTAGACCATGTGATTGTCTGATTTAAAATGGTCAATAGTAGTCCATTTGAGCTCATTAATAATGCCTAGGATATTGATCTTCATGCATTCTGTTTCATTTTTGACAATTTCCAATTTTCCTAGATTCACACTTTGGACATTTCACATTCTAATTATTAATGGATGTTTGCAAGTGTTTCTTCTCATTTTGAGTTGTGCCACATCAGCAAATCCAAAGCTTGCCACCATCCACATCATTAAGGTCAACTTTATTTTGAGGAGGCAACTCTTCCCTGTTCATATTTTGACAGCCTTCCAACCTGAGGAACTCATCTTCCTCCACCATGTCAGAAAATGTTCCATCCTATTCATAAGGTTTTCTCTGGTCGGTTTTTTCAGAGGTAGGTTGCCTAGTCCTTCTTTCTAGTCTGTCTTGGTCTGGCAGCTCCACTGAAACTTGTCCATCGAGGGTGACCCCACTTTTATTTGAAATACTGACGGTATAGCTTCCAGCATGACAGCAACATGAGATGTGATATACAGATGACAGCGCCTTGCTTGTGGAAAGCAAAGAGGTCTTGAAGCATTTACTGAAGAAGATCAAAGACTAGAGCCTTCAGTATAGATTAGACTTTGACATAAAGAAAACAAAATAACCTCCCAACTGAACCAACTAGCAATATCATGCCAAATGGAAAAAAGACTGAAGTTGTGGAAGATTTCATTTCGCTTTTATCCACAATCAATGTCTATGGAAACAGCTGTCAAGATATCAAAAAATGCATTGCACTGGGTACAGCAGCTGCAAGAGATCTCTTTTAAAGTATTAAAATCAAAGGTGTTACCTTGAGGGCTAAGATGTGCCTTCCCCCAGCTGTAATACATTCAGTCACTTAATACACATGCAAAAGCTGGTCAATAAATAAGGAAGACTGTGAAAGAATTGATGCCTTTGAGTTGTGGTGTTGGCGAAGAATATTAATATACCATGGACTGCAAGAAGAATGAAGAAATCTGCGTTGGAAGAAAAGTGCAGGCCAGAATGGTCCTTAGAAGTGAGAATGGTGAGACTTTATCTTGTGTACTTTGTCATGTCAGGAGGGGCCAGTTTTTGGAAAAGTAGAAGGTCAGTGAAAAAGGAAGATCCTCAATGAGATGGATAGACACAGTGGGCAGCAGCATAACAATGACTGTGTGGGTGACGTAGGACCAACGTTTTATCCTTTTGCATCTAGTGTTGCTGTGAGTTGGAACCAGCTCAATGGCACCTAACAACATACTGATACAGTTGTAAAATACGTTTATTAGTAATTTTTAAGGGAGAAAGTGGTCCACAAAGGCAAAAGTGCCCAGGGCCTGCAGAAGTCACAAAGGAGCCCTGTAGTGAAAGAGCTGGGGCTGGACGAGTTTCCAGTCTACCTGTGGTGCTCTTGTGATCTCAACAGGTGAGCCTCTGGAGGGTACACCTTGAGCCCTCAACAGCAGGAATGTAGTGACAGTGTCCAGAGAAGCTACACATGAAACTGTCTGAAGAGGACCAGGAGAGCAAATGAGAAAAGGAGGTGCCCCTCTAACTTGGCTAAACCAGTTGCTGTTGAGTTGACTCCAACTCATAGTGACATCATATATGTGTCAGAGTAGAACTGTCCTCCACATGGTTTTTAATGGCTGCTTTTTTGAACACAAGTAGCCAGGACTTTCTTCTGAGGCACTCTGCGTAGAACTGAATCACCAGCCTTTCAGTCAGAAGCTAAACACGTTAACTGTTTACGCCACCCTGGGACTTGTAACTTGGCCTAACTCTGCCTTTATTCCCATGTCATATGATATTGTCAGGAATTTCAGGGTTACAGGTCAGGAGTGTGTGTGGGAGGTGCTCCAGGCCAGGAGCACACGTAGGTGGCTGTGTGAACCCTCTGTGTGTTTTGGTGTGTATTGAAATCCACAGTCAGTCGCTCTTTACTTGCTAGGTAGCCTTGCCAAGAGTTTCAATCTGTAACATGGCCATGGTATTATTTCCCAGCCTGTATTGTTCTGAAGGCTACAGGAAGTGAAGTGGGAAGGTCCAGACCTCCTGACACACATTGGCTCTCAAGGTGACTTAGACATGAGCTCATTCCCTTCCTATATACCTGAGTGTGGCTTGCACGTGGGGACTCTGGGTGCGTGAGTATGTGTGCGTGTGCGTGCATGTAACTGCTGCCTGAAGCTGCCCAACTTCAGTTGAGCTGAAGTTCTCATTGGTTTGTGTTGTACCTGTGGTAGTGGAGTTTGTGTACACCCCACTGGAATCATTTTAGACTATAATTAGAAGAATTATTGATTTTTTTCCCCAGGTCACTTGTATTTACCCCAGGACTGTGTTACTGAAACATGCAGTCCCAAGCACAGTAGACATGACAGTAGGAAATGTAGCCTGAAGACTAAGTGATTACTGGCTGTGGACAACCAAAATAACCACGTCAGAGAGGTGCTAGAGGCCTGTCGGGTGGTGGGGAGTGAGCTGTGATTATAATGTAACATCTCTTGACTTGATGTCATTGTTGTTCATGTCTTTTTGTTGAGAGCTGACTTTGATTTCAGTGTTTGTGTGACAAAGCGAACCTGCAATGAGAACAAACTTGGAGGGGTCCCTGTCTGCCTCCCTGGTCCCTGACTGGGTAAAACACAGTAGTTGGCTTGGGATGGCACAAACAGGAGTACTGAATTGTGGATTCCATCCTCTGTACTCCTCATGGGTCAGCCTGAGTCACAGGGTAGTGATGTTTCACACTCAGGAGATGAGAGAATAGCTTTCTGTGACTTCATCTGTGGGCAAGTGTGAATGGCCATTACACATCCTTGGTCCAGGAAGGGCAGTGTCTTCTGGTCGGGAGATAGAAAACCCAGCCCAGCATGATGCAGGCAGTCAGCTCTGTGGCCCCAGTGGCTCTTCTCATCCCAGGGAACAAAGCCCAGGATAAAAGGAGAGCAGAAAACAGGTAGGTGGCTCCCTCCTGGGTCCTCAGCCCTCCTGTGCCCAGTAGTGAGTTCATCCTGCACTCTGCATGGTTTGTTCTAGAAGGATCTGGTGGTGTGCTGCAGGAGGATTTGGACTGCTTTGTTCTGAGTCCGGAGCCCTGGTGGTGCAGTGGTTAAGAGCTCAGCTGTTATCCAAAAGGTCAGCATTTTGGACCTACCAGTCATTCTTTGGAAACCTGTAGGGCAGTTCTACTTGGCTCTCTAGGGTGGCCGTGAATTGGAATTTACAGCAGTGGTTGTTTTTTTTCTTTTGGCTGATGCTAGAGAGTCAGGATTAGAGGCAGCTGTGTTAATGAGGTAGGACTCAATCTACAGAATTAGGTTGTATCTTGAGTCATTCTCATTTGAGACATTCAAGAGAGAATTGAGGAGAGAGGAGAAGGACCTCATGCCATAAAGCAAATAGCACTGGGAACAGAGCATGTTCTTTGGATCCAGGGTTCCTGTGCTGAGAAGTTTTGAGTTTGGTTTGGGCTTAGATTCTGAATCCAGATTTAGCTTTTAAATTATAGGATGACTTACCCAACCTTTCCATCTCTAAAATGGGAATTTTCTGAGGTCACCTGAGAGATAGGAAGTAATCCGTAAGTTAGAGGCAGCCCCTTGCCCCCTCCAGCCCTGTCTCTCTGCCTGTTGTCTCTGCTGCACCTCTCATGAAAACAGCTGCAGACCTGACTCCTTCACTGGTAGCTGCAGAACAACCACCTGTATCAAGTCTATCAAGACTGAGTGAGCTCATGAGCTCTCACAGGGCCAGGAAGGGGCGTCGTGGAGCCCACGGAAACTTTCTTCACATAGCTGTCTCCCTCTTTCCACTCACTATCCTTGGGGAAGACGAGATCCCTTACTCTACCCCTTCAAGGTCCTGTCTCCGTCTCTTGAAAATCGCAGTCAGCATCAGTGCCCAGGCTGCTCATCAAGGCTTTCCTTCTACTACCTGGGTGCTTTCTTTCTCCCTGTGGCTGTTAACAGCTTAGAGTGTCCCTGCAGCTCCTCTCTGGCTTTGTCCGGTTTGGGGGCCACTTGTTCTTCAAGGTCATGTACTGTGTACAAAGGGAATCGAATTCCATGTGGCCGAAACAAAACCTAACTTGAGGAGTTAGTCCTCATGTCTTTCAAATCCAAACGCTGATTGCCGCAATCCTGCATGGGAGTGGCAAATGGATTTTATCATAAAGAGTTGGAAGGAAACTTGGAATACATCTATTTCAGTGTTTTGTTTTCTTTTTCAGTTTGTGATGTGGTTTCCAAGAGCAGTTAGTGGGCCAACAACAGCATTTTTTGAAAGGGGAATGGTGTAAGAATAAAACAAAACCTGAGCCCAAACCCATTGCTGTCAAGTTGATCCTGACTCATAGCGACCCTATAGGATGGAGAAGAACTGCCCTATAGAGTTTGCAAGGACCATTTTTAAAGAGTAAAGGATAAAACAGGATACAACAGACTGAAGCATCTCACCACGTAGAGCCTTGTGAAATTCTCTTTTTATTGCATGTATATGAATATCTCAGTATATTTGAATCATGATGTATAATTGGTTTCTTGCTGGGATCATCCTCAAAAAAAAAAAGTTTCAAGATCATCTACTTCTTTGTTTCTCAACTTCTGTTTTCTGGATCACTCCTGTCAGACTTACTTTAAAGATGGCTTGTTGAAAGGCAGTTTTCAGAACTCATCTACTAGCAGTCTCCACTTCTGAGGACTGGGAATTTGAACTGTAAATAAGTTCCCCCCACTTAGTGTCCTATCTGTGCACCAAGCACTTCCTGAGCAGCTCATTCTCTGCCAGGAACAGTTGCTTGTGCTTCATGTGTATGATTAACTCTGTAATACAAATGAGGAAAGCTGTGAAATGAGGTAGTAAGTGGCAGCAGTCTGCTGCTCAGGGTTACATCCACACCGCCATGCCCACACCACTACTTGGTGGCATGAGAGCTCAGTTGTGGTGCTCTCATTTCAAAGATCATGGAACAGAGATTTGGAAACTTTCGCATAGAGATTTTCTCAGTCACTTGAGTGGTTCACAGCAGGGCCAAGACCGGAGCCCCAGCTCCCAAATGCCAAGTCCTAGCCTTCTGCTCCCATGTGGCTGATACTTCCCCATGACTGTGGTCCCAGCTCCCTACTCAGGACACTGGGTGTTGGTGCTCCAAAGGATGTCAGAGGACCTCCTGGGTGGCACCAACGCCTGAGCACTGAACTACTAATGGAAAGATTGATGCTTCAAGCCCACCCAGGGGCACCTGGAAAGACAGGGCCAGCATTCTCTGAAGGTCCACAGCCTCAGAACTGTCTTAGTCATCTAGCGCTGCTCTAACAGAAATACCACAAGTGGCTGGCTCTCGAGAGAAATTTTATTTTGTCACGGTCCACTAGGCTCCTTTCCAAAGGACGTGCACTGCTTTCTTGGTGTTCTGAAGTCCCCGACTCTCCACTTGCCTCCCTTTCCTTTATATCTCAAGAGGCTACCCCAGTCGAGGCCTGCTGCCCATCCTCCCTCATTAATATCATAGAGGCAGGGTTTACAATATAAAGGAACATCATACACACAGTACTGGGAGTCATGGCCGAGCCGAATGGCTGCACACATTTTTGGGAGACACAGTTCAATCCCAGACAAAAACTCATTGGAGATGTCGGCTCTTCCACAACAACAAGAACAGAAAAATATAACATTGTGGTCCTATTTAATTGACATCAGGGGATGTTGGGACAGGCTTCCTGAGAAGCCTGCCGCAGTGACATTTCCCCTTCCGTCTCATCATAGCCATGTGGGGGCTGCTGTCCTGGGCCACAGGCTCTGCTCTTGCCAAGGCCTTTTTGCACACCGACCTCTTAGGAGTCACTCCCGCTGCCACTCAGAGATCCGAGAGGTGAGCAAGAGCTGGAACCCCAAGAAAGCACCAATGTGTTTCCCTTCAATCCCTGACCTTGATATTGGGAATGGTCACCTTCCCTGTCCCACCTGTAATTTTTATTTAGAATGAGTGCAAGTGGCAGCCATCCTCATTATCAGCAGTAGTCAAAGGGGCCGTGGTGTTTGAGGCCACACTCTGACACAGCCCGTGCAGTGTTCTGTGTTAACCAGATGCTACGAGGGGGCTGGTGTTCGGCTCGTCTGCTGCCACTTCAACAGCCACACTGACTGAGGTGACTTGATTTTAGTAGTGGCTTGTGTCTACTTGTTTATTTATAAATAAACTGTAATTTATTAAGGCAGTAATTATGTAATCCTTTGGCTGGCTTGTTATGTATAGTTTTATTTATTCATTTATCCTCATCTATCAGTCACTCATTTATTTTGCTCAGGAATCCAAGATGTGGCTGGGCTGAGCTATGCAATGCTTCTTCTGGATTTTACTTCTTTCCTTCCTTTTTCACTCCCTTCCTCTTTCTCTTTTTAAACTTTTTATTGTTGTAAAAAGTATAGACAACATAATATTTTCCTATTCAACATTTGTCTCTTAAACAATTCTATGAAACCAAAGATTTGGTGGCCATCAGATGGCGGCATCTTCATTCGGTATTCATACCGAGAAGTCTCTATTTGCTAAGGGCTAAATGTGCTGGGGCTCCGCAGGAATCTTCTCCTTCTTCTTTCCACTTGGTGGCCTCTGGGTGGCTGAATTTCTTACACATCGTCAAGCAAATGCCCCAAGAAAGACTGACATAAGCTGCAGAACCTTTTCTGAACTAGCTTTGCAAGTGACAGCATCACTCTAACACCTTCTATTTGTGGAGGGAGCAGTCACAAAGTTCAGTCCAGATTCAGGGGGAGGGGCGCAGACATAGGTGGCAGGAAGGTCAAAGGATGGGCAGACATGGTTTCTAACCCCCGTTCCCATCTGTGCCACCTACCCAATAGCCAGATAATGGACGAACAGGCTCTGGGCAGTCCAGCTCCTTTTCTGGGTTAAAACCAAAACATGAATTTATAATTTTAATAACCTTATACATTAATCCTAAGAATGACTCCTACCAGTTAATACTGAGAACTTTTATTAGACTTAAAATGGACAGTGGTGTTTTCCACTGTCCAAATGTGGCTGTTGAAGGAACCATTTCCTGAGACAGAAGGAAGAAACGCAACTTCCGTGCTAGCACTGTGTGGAATCTGGAGAGGCTGCTCACTCATATAACATGAGTTCTCTTTTGCTGTCTTTTTTTTAGTGAGGAGTGTCCCAAAGTACCCATAGTTATTGCTCAGATGAAGCGCTTTGGTAAAAGCAGGGCCAGAGAATGCTCTCCAGCACGAGTCAGGTATGTGGAATGATGTTGTGTGTGGCAATGAAGGTGGAGATGCTGTCACAGAGGTCTGATGGCTCACTGATGGCTAAAGCATAAAGCTGGCCAGTCATGGGTGAACATAAAGAGGACATTGCCAGGGGACAGTGGCTCTTCTCTTTCCTGTCATTAGGAAACTAACACAGTGAGGGGCTGAGCTCCCTCGGTGTGCACTGAGGGGATGTTTCCAGAAACTGCAGTGCAGCCCTGATGGATGTGTTCGTTATGCTGGTGACTGTTTTTGCTCCCTTCTTTTTTGCATGTTGGCTGCTGTAAGGAGAGCCCCTAACTCAGAGAGAGCGCTACAGAAACAGTGAGGATCAAGGGGCATCTGGGTCATTAACAGATACGACTGAGGGTTTGGGGCAGTGAGTCAGTTCTGTGTGACACTATAGTGGTGGCCAGCCAAGTGCCGTCAAACATGCCATTATGCATTTGCCAAAGCCCGTGGGACTGTGCAACACAAGAGTGAAGATGAAGGTCAACTGTGGACTTTGCTGTTGTCATTAGGTGCCATCGACTCAGCACTGACTCATAGCAGTATCGTCTGTCACAATGAAATGTTCCCCAGTGCTACGCCGTCTTCGTGATCCTTGCTATGTTTGGACCTATTGTTGCAGCCACTGTGTCAGTCCATCTCACCGGGGTCTTCCTGTTATTTTACTGAGCATGATGTCCCTCTCCCTCAACTGGTCCCTCCTGATGATGCATCCAAAGTAAGCAAGACTAAGTTATGGACTTTAGTTAATAATAATGTATCAGTATTGGTTCATTGGCTGTAACAAATGTACCATACTAATAAACAATGCTAGTAAAAAGAGAAATAGCATGTGAGGGAGAGAGGACATATGGAAATTCTCTGTATTTTCTGTACAATCTTACTGTAAATCTAAAGCGTCTCTAAAAAATAAACTATTTGTAAAAAATGCAGTTTAGCGTTGTCTTACTTAACTAGTGTTGCTATAATAACAAAAATACAAGTGAATGGCTTTAACAAAGAGAAATTTATCCTCTCACAGGGTAGGATACTAGAAGTCAGAATTCAGGGGGGCAGTTTCAGAGGAAGTTTTAGGTTTACAGGAGAATTGTGCAGAAAATACAGCTGTTGGCTCTGGAGGAAGGTTCTTGTCATCAATCTTCCCCTGGTCTAGGAGCCTCTCAGTACAAGGACTTGGGTTCTAAAGGACGAGCTCTGCTTTGAGTGCTTCTTTCTTGGTGGCATGAGATCTCCTTCCTCTCTGCCCAATTCTCTCTTTTATATCTCAAAAGAGATTAACTTAAGACACAGCCTGATCTTGTAGACTGAGTTCTGCTTCATTAATGTGACAGTGACTAATCCCAGCTCATTAAATGACAGCAGTGAGATCCCAGCTCATTAACGTCACAGCAGCGGGATTTACAGCACACAGGAAACTCCCATCAGATGACAGAATGGTGGACAGTCACACAATACTGGGAATCATGGACTAGCCAAGTTGACACACATTTTGGGGGCACAGAATTCTATCCGTAATAAGCATCTTCTGAGTAGATGGGAGAACGCAGTGGGAATAAAAACAGGCATGGTCCTGCCCTCAGGGAGCTTTCATTTAGGTTGTTGGAGACACATAACAAACAACTAAATCTATTCGTTAACAACGTAACTGAAATAGACAGAGATTATACTGTAGTGAGAGTAATGCAGGAGTGATAAGTATTGGGAAGTTTTTTGAGAGTTCTCCAGAAGGTCTCTTGGAAGCAAGGCCTTCTGAGCTGAGCTTTAAACATTTAAAAGCTGTTCTAGTGTGGACCTAGAGGAAGAGCCTCCCTCCCAGAGAGAACAGCAAAGCAGAGGCCCTGAGAAAGCCCTGAAAGAGGACCAGAAGGAGGTCTGTGGCATTAGAGCAAGTGGGAGGGTTGGGGGAGAGGCAGGAGTGGAGGCTGGAGGCTCAGAAAGGCTGGGCTTTGTAAGCACACTAGGTTTCATTCCATCTCTAATAAAAGAGACCCTTGGCTCAGCTTCAGCTCCCAGCACTGGGAGCTTATTATTTCCCAAAGTAGCCAGTCTTTTTCTTGGAGAGTTTTAGTTAAAACATAGTTTTTTTAATTCTTTTTTAAAGTTGTGATTAAGTGAAAATTTACAGTCCAAGTCAGTTTGCCATATAAAACCGCAAACACATGCCTCTATTCAACTCTGTCTGCTCTCTGCACCCTGTGACAGCACACTCCTCCTGTTCACCCTTCCCGTATTCATTCGACAAACTCCTGTCCCCTCTTCTCTACCCTCCCTTCTCAGTTCTACAGAAGCTGATTGTACAGCCTCGTATGTATATTTAAGCCATGAAGTACACAACACTTGCATCACTCTGTGTCTTATGGCCCAGTCCAATCTTTGTTTGAAGAGTTGGCTTCAGTGCTGGGTTCAGCTCTGGGCTAGCAGCAAGTCCAGGGACCATGTTCTCAGGGGACCCTCCAGGATGTTGAACTATCAAGTCTGGTCTTTTAATAGAGTTCTAGATCTGCATGTCCCTTTTTCTAATACTTCGTCAAGAACTCTACGTTGTGTTCCTTGTCAAGGCAGTCATTGGTGGCTGGGCACCATAACGTACGTAGTTCTTACATGACATCAGTAGGAACCTGTGACTCCCACATGGGTCTGTGGAATAAATAAATGCTAACACTTAACATAATGTTAGCATACTTAATGAAATCGGGAAGTTAAGACTGATACAATTCAACCTATGAACTATACACAAGCTTTACCCATTGGTTCACCAAAGTCGTTTTTCTGGTCCAGAGTGCAACGTGGCATTTAGCTGTCATGTCTTCGTAGTTTCCTCCAATCTGCATTTCAAGAAATCGTCATTTAGTAGGTTTATGGTGGGTCCCAGAAAATTCTCTTTTTCAAAAGTTGCACAAATATATGCTCCCTGGTAGAGAATTTCTGCTCTGACACATAAAACCAAACTAACCCTGTTATTGTAGAGTTACAGCAACCCTCCAAGATGGTGTACAACTACTCTGGAGGGTTTGGAAGGCTGTGATCTTTATGGAAGCAGACTACCACATCCCGTAAGGAGCAGCTCGTGGGTTTGAACCACTGACTGGTTAGCAGCTGAGCACTTAACCACTGTGCTACCAGGGCATCTCTCTCTGGTGTGTAAAGGTAAGCAATTCACCATGCATCGGAGTTGACTTGACAGCAACTGTTTTTTAAATTACTTCTAATAATACTTTTAATAGTAATTGATATTTATTAAGTGCTTTCTGGAAACTCTGGCGACATAGTGTTTAAGTGCTGTGTCTGCCAACCAAAAGGCTGGCAGTTCAGATCCACGAGGCACTCTTTGGAAACTCTATGGAGCATTTCTACTCTGTTCTATAGGGTCACTATGAGTCAGAATTGACTCAGCGGCAGTGGGTTTGATTTGGTTTCTTAAAGTGCTTTCTGTGTGCTGGATACTGCTGACTTATGCTACCTTTTCTGCTCACTGACTCTTCCCAATGATCCATTGAGTTAGGTTCTGTAAGCCAAATTTTTCAAAAGAGGGACTAGGGCACAAGGAGTTTAAATAATTTATCCAAGGCAACATAGCCACTAAGAGGTGGAACTGGGATTTGAATTCACCCAATCTGGTTCTGGTGCCCTGGGTGGCAGTGGTTAAGAGTTCCATTGTGAACCAGGAGGCTGGTAGTTTGAATCTGTCAGTCGCTCCTTTGAAACACTGTGGGAGAGTTCTGCTCTGCCTGTAGGATCGCTGTGAGTTGGAATCAACTCACTCACAACAGGAATCTGGTTCTAGAAGCTGTGCCCAGGGAGAATTACGCCTCCTTAGGTGGAAAATGGTTGTTCCTAGATTGCAGACTCCTAAATTCTTTAGTCTGGTGGGTGAGATATGCAACATAAATAACTATAGCAGTGTGATTATGTGCTGTAACAGGATTATGTTCACAGGAGAGGAAGTTGGAGCTCCACCCCAGAGAAGATGGTAAAAGCTTTCCAGAGCAGATGGCAACTGAGCTGTCTGGAAGGATGACGCCTTTGCCAGGGGATGAGGGTGCTGGGAGCAGTGGGAGAAGGATCTTCCAGCACACAGAATGGCACAAAGGGGCAGCAGGAAGGTATGCATTTGTGTTGCCCCTAAGGCTGGGCACAGTGGGACAATAGCAAGGGTTGAGAAAAGGCAGGCATGAGGGATGGGTATGAAGGGGCCTCGAATGTCATGCCAAGGAGCTTGGCCTCCACTCTGTAGGTGAGGGATCTGAAGCGGGGGTTTTATCAGGGTCACTCTATCCACAGAATGAAAGACAGATCTGAAGGATAAGACCGACAAATCCAGTTTGCCTGGGTCGCATGCTGAGATGAGAGCTGCAGGTGACAGTGTCAGAGGAGGCCAGGGTACGGGAATCACCCAGTGTGAAAGGCTGCTCCGGGTTCTCTGTGCAGAGGAGGATGGGGAGGAGGAGGGAGAGGAAACTAATGGTTATGCTAAATAGGAATTCTGAATGTAGCTCCCTCACTGGGGCTTGGTGTAAGGGCGCTAGCTTTGTTACACAGTAGGCTGGTCCGTGTTCTCTCAGAAGTGGAACCCGAGAGAAGGGCCCCAAGGCAGGTGGTCGATGTTACAGGAGAATGAGTAACTGGAGCTTAATCTTCGGGACGTGAGATTTTAATGGATCAACTCCTGTCAGTCATTTCTGGAGGGATACCCTGGCACCAATGGATTGCTCTCAGCTACTAACCAGAAAGGTTGGCGGTTTGAATCTACCCCGAAAAGCTGTGGAAGAAAGTCCTGGCAATCTACTTCCATATGATGACAGTCATTGAAAACCCCGTGGAGCAGTTCTACTCTGAAACACGTGGGATCACCGTGACCTGGAATTGACTCAATGACAGTAAGTAACTCCAACCAAGCTACCAGTTGGCGTCGAGTCGATTTCTTTTGGTTTAACAGCCAAGCTTGTTAACTGTTTGTACCACCTGTCTCCAAAAATTTCTCATGATAAGTATAAGCCCTGAACAAAAGAGAAGATAGGCCTTAGAGTTTGCTGTATACTGGACTGAGTGATAGGATGTGATAAGAATCACCAGAATAGGGCAAAGTGATGTATGCAGAGAGTACTCCTGGCTGGGAGGATCTAAGAAGACTTCATGAAAGACATGGAATTTGACTAAGGATTAAGGATGGTTAGGATTCCAGGAGACAAAGATGGAATCCAGGCTTTGGGAGTGAGGTCAAGCAAGGAGCCTTCAGTTATTTAGAGAACAGAGTCCATTTGTAGGGAAATTGTGAAGTAAAACTAGAAAGAAGGGTCAGGGTGAGTCTAAATGGGACTCTGAAATCTCAGATTAAGGCGTTTGGGCTCAGGTAGAAGGCAACCAGAAACTGTCTGCAGTTTCTGAGAGAGAGCACTCACATAGACCGAAAAAACCCAAACCCACTGCTTTTGAGTTGATTCCAACTCACAGAGGCCCTCTAGAACAGAGCAGAACTTCCCCGTAGAGTTTCCAAGGAGCATCTGGCGGATCTCTCATAGAACAGCACTGTTGGAATGCTAATTTTTTTTTTTTAAATTAGATACATTTGAGGCTGTTTTTTGCAGCTATTAAAATCGCTCAGGTCACAGGAGAGTGGACAGAGGTGGTAACAATGAGGTGGAAATGGAATGAAAAGGCAGATGCAAAGGATTGTAAAAGAAAAACCACCAGAAGAAGGACTTGGTTTGGTGGCGGCAGTAGTGGAGAGTGTTGCGGGTACAGAGAAAGAAGGCAGCAGTAACAGAACGGAGACGGCAGGAGAAGATGCAGGTGGGGAGGGACGGCAGGGAGGTTTGGGGCAGTAAACAGAGTTTGAGCCCTGTGTGTCAGATGCTGTCCTAGATGTTGTAGAGGGATTTCAGAAGTGACTGATACCTGTATGCCCCCCCCACGAGAAGTGTCTAGTATCATAAGAAAATTAAGACACATTCTTAAATAACTATAACACAAGACAGAGACAATAAGTACAAGTAATTAAAAGGGGTGCCACTTGGTAAAGCTGAGGGTCAGTGAAAGCAAGGGAAACCTTCAGTGAGACGGACTGAAGCAATAGCTGCAGTACTGGGGTCAGACATGCCGCCAATCATGAAGATGGCACAAGACCAGGAAATGTTTCATTCTCCTCTTCCACAAGGTCACTGTGATGGATAACATCATGTGTCAACTTGGCTAAGCTATGATTCTCAGTGGCTTCCTGGATACTATGTAGTCACCTCCTGTTTTGTGATCTGCTGTGAGCAGCCAATCAGTTGGAAGAGGAGTTTCATTGGAGGTGTGGCCTGTGTCCATCATATAAGTGGATGTCCTGGCAAACCTCACTGTCAATCCTGCATTCGTTTTATCCTCATCCGACCTCCGGCTCTTGGGACATGAGAAGCCTTCAGCCTCCAATCTGACTGCAGATTTTAGATTTGCCAGCCACTGGAATCCCATGAGGCAGCAGCTGGCCACCTAACCTGCAGATTTGGGGTTCATCAACACGTGCAACCACATGAATCAAGAGGAAGCACCAGCCTGATGTCTGACCCATGGGTTTGGGACTTGCCAGCCTTCGCAGTTGAATGAGGCATTTCCTTGAAATAAATCTCTCTCTGTATATTTGTTTATATACATACCTGGTTTTACTCTCCTAGTGAAGCCAGCCTAAGACACTAGCCGTGTTTGGGAGATGATTAGATACTGACAGCAACCGACTAACAAGTACAGAGAAAGTGCTGTGAGAGCTCGTAAACCGAACCCAAACCCAGTGCTGTTGAGTTGATGCTGACTTATAGTGACCCTACAGGACAGAGTAGAACTGCCCCCATCGAGTTTCCAAAGAGCACCTGGCGGATTTGAACTGCCAAACATTTGGTTAGCAGACGTACCACCTAACCATTACGCAACCAGGGTTTTCATGAGAGCTCATGGGAAGGATAAATCCCTTCCAGCTGCAGGGATTGTGGAAGACTATGGAAGATTCTAGTGAGATCTTGAAAAATAGATAGGGTTTGGAGAGGTCAAAAGAGGAGCCCTTCAGGCCGGAGAAATATCAGGTACAGAGTTACACAACAGAAAACTCCTGTTGGCAGATCCTGCTGATTTGCTGTGAGAGGAGGAGAGCATACATAAAGAAAAATAAAGAGAGATGAAATTGGAACGTAGTTTGGAGCCGGATATGAAGAGCCTTTAACGCTGTATGAAAGAAATGTAAATTTGCACTCATAGTCATTGAAGGCTTTTGAAGTGTGGAGTCCAGCACTGTCAGAGGACGGGTGGGAGCAGGAAGCCTGGTGACAAAAATCCCAGTCAGGTGGTTGTATGAGGCATGAGATAATGAGGCCATCAACCAGGATGGAGACAGTAGAAATTGGGAACAGGCTCTATTCTGGGAAGATTAATGAGCAGGAATGTTTAATAAGATGAGTTATTGAGCCAGTGGATGGCCCCATGAAGTAAGTGGTCCATGTTCAATTTCGTGGCTTCTCTCTCAGACACAGAGGTGAGTTCAGCGGGGCTGGCTAGTCTTAAGCACATTTCATGGGTTAATTAGCTTAGGTTTTCTTGCTTTCTCAAGTTTTTATTCTCAGAAACATGGCTGCGGATGTGCTGAAATGCTGTCTCATTCTCAGTGGGGCACTTCAGACAAATCCAGCAGGGCTGTTGGTTGAGGTGCGGTGACGAAAATCCACCCCCTAATTCTAGAAGTAATTTTGTCAAGTAACAGTGTTAATGTGATGCTATGAAAAGTTTGTTTCTAATGACCTTGAAGGAAGTTGGGCTGCCTTCCCTGTCAGCCGTGAACAGATGGAAATCTGTATGCAGACGGCAAGAGATGAATTTATTGCGACAGCCTTTGAAGAATCATGCCTCCTACCAGTGTCGGAACAAACACCAACATAAGATCATGCTCTGTGCGGGCATGAACAGCAAGAATCTTGTTTTTTTCCTGAGAAGCAAAGAGATAATATATTTCCTATGAAATCATAGAGGGTGTGAGTTCCTTTTTCTCCATAGTATTGATTGAGAATTTGTGTTTTAATTTTGAGTGTTTACATCAAAGAGCAAGAAATTTGAAGTTTAGAATTGGACATAGCCCTGGGTACTTTTATGCTAATTAGAACTACAAAGAAAGCAAGTCTCTCCACCAGTAGAGCCCAGGACCTTGCAGTCACAAGAATGGCTGTAACTAAATTTTTTGACAGTGGCCACAGCAATACTTATTTCCACTGCTGTGTGTGCGCCAGGGTCTGTTTTTCCTCCCTTTAAACTTGAATGGGCTTTGCAGCTGCCTTTTTAGTAGGATATGGTGGACATGACAGTGTGACTTCTAAGGCTAGGCTATAAAAGGTGAATGACCCACTTTCTCTAAGGGCATTGCCCTTGGAACCTTGCCACCATCTTGTGAGGAAGCCCAGGCCACATGGAGAGGCTATGTGTGGTTGTTTTGACTGACAGCATTAGCTAAGCTCTTAGTGGACAGCTGGGAGTTAGAAACAACTCAGTGGCAGGGGTTTTGCTTTGGGGTATATGAATAAGCCAGTTTTCAGATGAGTCTAGCTCCCAGACTCAAACCATCTCAGATAAAACCAAGTGAAGCAGAGACAGACTATCTCCCCATCCAGTCCTTATCTTGTACATTCATAAGGAAAATAAGTTTTGGGGTAATTTGTTCTGTAGTGGATAGTAATTAGAACAGCCCCTTAAAGCCTAAGGAGAAAAGCCCGGCTAGCGAGTGCGTAGATACTGTGTGCTCAGCCGATGTTCTCGACCCCAGTGAGGTCCAGCACCATGTTAGACACTTAGAAGTGTTGAGGGTAGATGTGTAGCATGCAGTCCAGGCCACAGGAACCTGCCATCTAGCAGGAGATTCACCTCTGTGCTTTGGCAGAAGCCTCATGCATTGATGGGTTTGCATGAGCTCTGGTTAACACAGGTCAAAGAGATGCCCCAACCCTGGAAAATGGGCAGCTGGTGACACCACAGGGTAGAAACCACCAACCATGCCCTGGACTGGTTGTTAAAATCTCTGTTTGTAAAGAGGCCCTAGCCACAAAAAGAGCATTGCCTAGAGGCTCCAGAGAGGAGAGAACAAAAAGCCAAGGAAAGTTTTTCCCCTTTTCTGTTCCTTCTAAAAGATGAAAGCTTGAAGGTAAAGACTAATCAGCAAACAAAAAAAGAGTTAACATCTATGAAATAGGAAACCTTGGGGGCATAGTAGTTAAGTGCTATACCTGCTAAGCATAAGGTGGGCAGTTTGAATCTGCCAGGCACTCCTTAGTAACTCTGTGGGGCAGTTCCACTCTGCCCTATAGGGTCACTGTGAGTTGGAATCTGCACGACAGCACAGGGTTTGGTTTGATTTTTGGTTCTATGAAATAACCTCTGGCTTGAAATCTGAATCTGGTAGGCAGTAAACTACAGGGGCAGAAACATCACAGAGCACTCACCTCCTGTTTTAGTCAGCTGGTGCTGCTCTAACAGAAATACCATGCAGTGGATGGCTTTAACTAAGGAAAGTCTATTCTTAAACAGCCCAGTAGGCTACAAGTCCAAGTTCAGGATGTCCATTCCAGGGCAAGGCTTTCTCCCTTGTCAGCTCTGGAGGAAAGTCCTTGTGTTGCATGAGTCTTTGTTCAGGGAGCATCTTGGTGCAGGAACCTCAGGTCTGAAGGATGCGCTCTTCTGGTGCTGCTTTCTTGATGGTGTGAGCTCCCCAAATCTCTCTGCCAAATTATTTCCTTTATTGCTGAAGAGACCGCCTCAAGGCACAAAACAAACTTACACATTGAATCTTGCTGTACCAGCACAACTGCTGTCCACTCACCCTCATTAACACCACAGGGGCAGGAATTCCAACGTGGAGGAATATCACACAATACCAGCAATTATGTGTGGCACAGCCATGTTGTTACAGATTTTTTAGGGAACACATTCAATCCATGACACCTCCACAGTTGGAAAAGCTCAGGCCAGACATTTAGATAGTTCCCCCATGATGTCATCATCAGATATATTTATTTATTTATTTAAAATCACACCTATATATGCTTAAAAGACATACAAAACAGTAATGAAAACATTAATTTAAAAATGTTGTGCTATTGAGTCCACTCTGACCCCATGTGTTCCAGAGTAGGACTGCTCACAGGGTTTTCTTGGCTTTAATGTTTGGGGAAGCAGATTGTCAGGTCTTCTTCCATGGCACCACTAAGTAGGTTTGAACTGCCAACCTTTGAGTTAGTAACTGAGTACAAACCATTTGTGCCATGCATAGAATCTCCAATATTTTTCTGTTTGGAGAACAGTAGTTTACAATATAGATTTAGACTTAGACTTCGTAAAAATGATAAGGTCACTGCACTGCTGTGTGATCTTGTGCATGTTATCTAACCATCGTGATCATTGGGGTAGCTAGCTGTGGTACAGATAGATCCAGGTGTATAGTAACTGTTGCTGTTAGGTGCTGTTGAATCGGTTCCGGCTCATAGCAACCCTGTGAACCACAGTATGAAACACTGTGCGGTCTCGCACCATGTCCACAATTGTTTCTATGCTGAAGCCCATTGTTGCGGCCATTGTGTCAGTCTGTTTTGTTGAGGGCCTACAACTTTTTCACTGACCCCCTGCTGTACCAAGCATGATGTCCTTCTCTGGGGACTGATCCTTCCTGATGACATTTCCAAAGTATGTAAGATGCAGTTTTGCTATTTTTGCTTCCAAGGAGCATTCTAATAACTAGAACACTAGAAATTTATTTCTCGATTACGAAACGATTTAGTTCAGGTGATCTGGGGGTTCTCTTCCATGCAATGACTCGAGAAACTTCCTTCCATCTTGTTTCTCCACTCTCACTGTCTTAGTCTCCCAGTGCTGCTGTAACACAAATACCATAAGTGGTTGTCTTTAAAAAGCAGAAATTTATTTTCTCATAGTTCTGGAGGCTAAAAGTCCAAATTGGGGTTTGGGCTGTGCTGACTCCTTGTCAGTAGCCCCAGGGCATTCTTTGGTCCTTTCACGAACCTCATGTGGCATTTATCCTCCCCTGTGTGTGTGTATGTGTGTAAATTCATATTGTTCTTTGTATAACTCAGAAATGATGAGGTTTAGGATCCATCCTACACTGGTATGACCTCAACTGACTGATGACATTCCATTAAATCACAATATGGAAAATGATCTGCTCTACCCAAGGCAGACTGATCCAATCACATGATTTAATCATGGTGACATTAATCATGGCAACCAGATTTCAGTACATGTATTTTGGGAACATAACTCAATCCATAACACTCCCCAAGGGCTTTCATGTCACCTGTTTCTGATCAGTGGAAAAAGAAACAGAGGATTGAGAAGCACACTTACCTCTTTGAATCTCTGCTCAAGAAGAGACACCCATTGCCTCCATCCTGATGGAGAAAGTTTAGTCCTGTGGCCATGCCTAGCTGCAAGGGAGTCTGGGAGATGTAATCTAGCCTGCCTACAGTCCTATAACCATGGAAGAAAGAGAGAGCAGACTCTATGGCAACTAACAATGGCATTCGTTCTGAGACTCATTTTCCATAAGGGAATTATCTTGGGGTTTTGGCATTGGCTGGAAGTGGACCAGTAATGAACAATAATGCTCGCAATAGTCTGCCATTTACAGAGTACTCTCCCATCCTCTGGAAACTTGGAAGCCTAGCGGTTAAGTGCTGCAGCTGCTAACCAAAGAGTTGGCAGTTCAAATCCTCCAGGTACTCCTTGGAAACTCCATGGGGCTGTTCTACTCTGTCTCTAGGGTTGCTATGAGTCAATTCACTTAAAAGCAGTGGGTTTGGTTTTTGGCTTTTCACGTCATTTATCTCATTTATTTGAGACTCTTCAGAGAAGAAATAGACATCAGACCAGAGAGGCTGTGACTTGTCCTAAGGTGACACAGCTAATATTTGGCAGAAACAGGACTGGCACTCAGGTCTTTGGGCTCTTGACCTAGTGTTCTTTTCTGAAGGTGACATACAAATATACAGCTTTTCAAATGGAATATTTTCCTTTCCAAACTAAGAACTAATAAGTGATGTAGAAAAATTGTTTAGGCTTGTTGACAGGAGTTCCCTCCCAAATTTTCATCCTAAACACACTATTTATAGAGCCAGTTGCTGGGCTGACAGTGTTTGCTCCACATTGTGAGTGTTTCCACCTGCTTCCTAGCTGCACCTGTGAAATCCACAAGCCCCTGTTGTCACACTTAAGCTTAATGACCAGCATAACACCCACTCCCTTACTGGTACCCCATCTTCATTCCCCTTCTCCTTCCCTTCTTTTCCTTTTATTTCATATGGGAGATGGGAAATGTGTAGTCATTGTGTAAAGTCACAAAGTAGAAATGCAGCTTTCACCATGACATCTTGCATTAAGCTCCAAAATTAAAATAAGTCACGCAGATGGCAAGGTCATCGGTCCTCTGCCGGTATATTTTAGAAAAGACACTTTCTACAATTCAGATTTGGGGCTAAATGTCAAGTCTAATAATGTAGAAAATTCTTAACAGTGGAAACTGCGTGTGTGTGTGTGTGTGTGAGAGAGAGAGAGAGAGTGTGTGTTTCTAGCTGCAAACACTGGGGACCACTATACATTGCTTATTTAGAGATCATTTTTATTTTGTTTCCTGCGTAATGAATAGGCTCAATTCCAAGCTGAGAGGCAAATGCACATGGAGACTGAGAAAAGGGTGGGGGGAGGGGGAGGTGCAGTTTGAAACACAACAGTATCTCTCGTAGCAAAATGAATAATTAAGTTTGGGATTTGTCATATAGCAAAAATGGTCATTTGAGTAGGCTCTGAGGGAAGTGTGACTGTGCCTTGCTAATGATGGATTAAATGAAACATTGCCTTATTCTATTAATACTGTGGGAAGCTGGGCATGAGAAGAGGATACATTTATGGAGGCTGAGTGTCCCAAGGAGATTAAGGTACTCTGTAGTTTTGTGACCTGGCCTTGGTATTGATGTCCTTTTAGCCTGAGGCCAATTTTATTTCACTTTATTATTGTTTGGCTGTTTCACTGCTGTCACTGTATGTGGCCCTTCACAGCCTTCTGTGATCAGGACTAGATTTAGACCAGGTTAAAACTTAGACCTTACTGAAGTCACCCCTGAGATCTACCTTTTAGTCAAAGATTAAACAAGCCTGTAGGGCAAACCCTGTGGTGTAGTGGTTAAGAGGTATGGCCACTAACCAAGAGGTTGGTAGTTCAGATCCACTAGGTGGTCTTTGGAAGCCCTGTGGAGCAGTTCTCCTCTGTCCCATAGGGTCACTGTAAGTCAGAACTGACTCCACAGCATTTTTTTTAATAGGTGTCATGATTGGAAATGTGTCCCCCACCCAAAAAGTGCATTGTACTTTGGCTGGGCCATGATTCCCAGTACTGTGTGATTGCCCTCCATTTTGTGATTATCTTGTGCTGTAAATCCTAATCTCTACCCGTGGTTAATAGACTAGATTATGTTAAAGAGGATTAGGGTGGGACTGTAACACCTTACCTAAGGTCACTTCCTTGCTCCACTTTAAAGAGGTTCCCTGGAGCGTGGCTTTCACAACCTTTGATTGTACAAGATAAAAGGAAAGGGAAGCAAGCAGAGAGTTGGGAGCTTCATACCATCAAGAAAGCAGCCCCAGGAGCAGAACACATCCTTCAGACCTGAGGTCCCTATGCCAAGATGTTCTCAAACCAAACAAAGACTGATGCAGCACCAGGACCTTCCTCTAGAGCCGACAGAGAGAGTGTGTTCTCTTGAGAGCTGGCACCTGGTGTTGAGACTTCTAGCCCACTGGGCTGTGTAAGAACAAACTTCTTTGTTAAAGCCATCTACTTGTGGTATTTTTGTTAGAACAGTATCAGATGTCTAAGACAATAGGGGAAACAACTCAAGTGAGGAGCTTTCTTAGTTCAATCAAGTATATATGACTAAATGGGCACACCAGCCCCAAAGCAAAGATGAGAAGGCGGGAAGGAAAAGGAAAAATGGACAAATGGAAACATGGACCCTGGGGTAGAGAAGGAGAGAGTGTTGGCACATCTTGGGGTTAGCAGCTGTCATCTAGAGCTGCTCTAACAGAAATGCCACAAGTGGCTGGCTTCAACAAAGAGAAGATTATTCTCTCACAGGCAGTAGGCTGAAGGTCCATATTAAGGATACTGGCCCCGGGGAAGGCTTTCTCTCTCTGTTGGCTCTGGACGAAGGTGCTTGTGATGCATCAGTCTTCCCTTGGTCTGGGAACATCTCAGTACAGGCACCTTGGGACCAAAGGACATGCTCTGCTCCCATCACTGCTGTCATGGTAGTCTGAGGTACCCATGTCTCTCTGCTTACTTCTTTCTTTTATGTCTCAGAAGATTGGCTTAAGATACCTCAGCAATGTAACTGCCACTAATCCATCTCATTAAATTATAGTGATAGAATTGACAGCATACAGGAAAATCCCATCAAATGGAAAAATGGTGGATGATCGTTCAAATTGATAGACGTATTTTTGGTGGGACATAATTCAAGCCTTTGGCTCCACCCTCACTTCCCCAAGAATCACATCCTGGCAACATTCAAAATATATTTACCGTATCACAGAAAAAGTCATAACTCTAAATCCCAAATCCAAAAATGCCTGTTCCTTTGTGAAATCGAGAATACAAGTTATCTGCCTCCAAAGTACAGTGGCAGAAGGGGCACAAGTTAGACATCCCCACTGCGGATGACAGAAACTGGAGGGAAAGAGGGTGTAACAGGCACCAGGCCAGTTAACAAAACACGTGGCGTTAGTCCTCAAGGCTTTGCAAATTGTACTGTGTTCTCTGAGACCATTTACACAATGGCCCTCCCTCCACAAAGGATGTTCCTGTGCCCTGGGCTTCAGGTCCCCCTTCTGGCTCCTCTGCTCCCTTGGCTTTAGGAGCACCATTTTCTTAGTCCATCTGAGTGTCAACTCCACTCTTAGAAACGCCAGAGGCCATGGCTCCACTCTTTGTAACCCCAGAGATCCTGGCCATACCTTTTGATACTGAGGCAGTTTGGTTTCCTGTGTTCCTTGTCTCTTCAGCTTCTGCTTCCTGGCTTCTTGGCCTCTGAGCTTCTTGGGCCTCACACCTGTGTCTGTCCTGCTAGTGCAAACATTCCAAAGCTTTCTAGTGCCACCGATAAGTGCCTCGAGACACCCTACTCCGTCTCCTACCTGTCTGCTATTGCTGCTGGTCCACTGCTGCTGCCAGTCATCTGCTGCTGCCATCTTCTATCTGCTAACGGTTTCAAAATTACTTCCGTGTTTAGGTATCTGTTAGAGCAGCACCTCACTCCAGTACCAAATTCTGTCTTAGCTATCTAAACAAAAAAACAAAACAAAACAAAAAAACACAGTGTTGTCGAGCCAATGCTGACTCATAGCGACCCTGTATGACAGAGTAGAACTGCCGCATAGAGTTTCCAAGGAGTGCCTGGTGGATTTGAACTGCTGACCTTTTGGTTAGCAGCCCTAGCACTTACCCACTACGCCACCAGGGTTTCCCTTAACCATCTAGTGCCACTGTAACAGAAATATCGTATGTGGATGGCTTTAACAAAGAGAAATTTATTCTCTCACAGTCATACAATAGTGGAAATCATGACGCAGCCAAAATTATGCACACATTTCTGAGGGGTCATAGTTGAATACATGACAGCAACTGGTATCACAAAACAATTTGTGTGTTAGTTGTTTGATATAAAACTAATTTTTTCTGTAAACTTTCACCTAAAACACAGTTTAAAAACAGAATTCCTTTGCCCCAGTCCATCAGAGGAATTATCATCTATGGCAGTTATAGACTTACAAAATATATTTCTCAAATACTAAGACTTGGAAGTTGAAATTACTTCTAGATCTGTGGGCTGCAGAATGGATGTTGTGTTAGCAGGCATGAGAAACAACATTAATCTCCTTGTGCATGTCCATCAGTGCTCTTGGGTGACCAGGTGCATTGTCACTGAGCAGTAATATTTTGAAAAGAATTTTTTTTTCCCCTGAACAAGTCTCAACAGTGGGCTTAAAATGTTCAGTAAACTGTACTGTAAACTGATGTGCTGTCATCCAGGCCTTGTTGTTCCATTTATACAGCACGGGCAGAGTAGATTGAGCATAATTCTTAGGGCACTAGGATTTTCGGGGGGAAAAAACCTTGGACTACCATGTTGATGCCAAATAAATGGATAGTTAAGGAACTTAGTGCCAATTTGAATATTAACCACCACTAATTGATGGATCCTAGGAGTTCCTGGATGGCACAAACAGTTAAGCACTCAACTACTAACAGCTTGGGGGTTTAAACCCATCAAGAAGTGCCTTGGAAAAAAGGCCTGGTGACAACTTCAACTCACTGGCACTTGGTTTGGTTTTTGATTGAGATGGTCTTTCTTAACAGCACTGTTGATGGCAGCTCCAAACCAAAACTCCCCAAATGCTCATCAACAGAAGAGTAGATACACTGTAATATGTTTATCCAGTGCAATTCTATACACCAAGGAGAATCAGTGATCTACTATGTCTTGCTGTAATATGGGGAAATATCACATACATAATGTTGAATCAAGGAGACCAGACCCCAAAGAGAACCTTACATGTGACCCTATTTATAGATGTAGAGGCCCACAACACGCAAGGTCAATCTGTCCTGTTAGCATCAAGGGTGGTGTTTATCCTTATAGATCAGTAATAATCAAAGGGGAGTGGAGAGGGGGCTTCTGAATGCAGGTAACATTTGATTTCTAGGTCTGGGGACTGGTTATACAGGTGTGTTGTGTTCATTTTGTCAAAATTCATTGAGCTGTTCACTTGGGTGTCCTTTTCTCTAGAAAAGTAAAAACATTTAACAGGATAGGTTTTTAACAGTACTTGTGGTAAAAAGATGTACTAAATTGTAATCTCGGTGCATCTGGGACCCCACATGGGTAGTCTTGGTGCAGACACAGTCCAGTGAAAGTAACTGAAATGCATTTATGGTCTTTCCTCTCCTCTTTCCTTTCAAATCACTCTGCTCAGGATCCTTCAGTTCACACACACTTCCTCTCCACCCTCCTCCCCAGCTTCTCTTTGAGTTCCTGGGCAAGTGACCCTCATGGCTGTCCCTACCTCTGTCGTGCTCTCTCAGTCTTGTCTCCTTCACTCCGTTTTCCTTCTCCTCATTTGGTCTCACAAAAATCAAGAAATCTCCGAGAGTGGCTGGGTGGACTTGAACCACCTACCTTCCAGTGAGCCACCGAGTGCCTAACTGCTGTACCACCAGGGCTCCTCAAAAAAGGATTACAACATGTAACTGCCTTTGTGTTTTCAAGAAATGAAATACATCAAGATGACCACTCTTAATTTCCTACAGGTTTGACAAAATTAGACCATAGATTTGAGGTTACAGAATGTATTCCATTTTCAGAAAAGGCTTCTACAAGTTAATTTTTTTTTAGCTTAAGAATAAAATGGAAGAGACACGCTTGATCCCCTTGGACCATGGATGGAACTTTTGGCTTCCACTTGGCTGTGATGGCTAAATCTGGTTGCCATGGGTGACTTCACAAATGGACACCCTGGCTCTGGAGTCCACTGCCCTACCTTGGCAAATACATCTTTATCACCCCTTGGGAGGTTAAGTTTAACGTTAGAATTCTTGGATGTCTTGGAGATCTGGGATGCAGAGAGGTCAGCTCACAGGTCCAGCCCCTCATCCACCGCTGATCCTTCTTCTCCTCCCATTCCTGTACCAGGAAGGGTCTTGAATAGATGCACCTCATGCCTGAACCATCCATAGGGTAAAGTCCAAACCTGGCACAAAGGTCTACCTCCCTTTTAGTCTCATCTTCTGCCACTCTCCTTCTCTGTCTTGAATCTATTGGTTTTCTGACCAGTACCTCCTTTCTTCTGGGAGTTGCCAGTGCCTTATATCCCCGTGGTTACCATGAAAACTGTGGTGTTAATGTAACCTTTGGCTACCGTTGATTGGCTCTAGGGTGGACACGTAACCCAACTGGGGCCAACTGAAATCCCTTCCCTGGACCATACCTCTCTGGTGGATTGATCCAGAAACAAGCACCTGGCCAAAATGAGCTGATCACAGTCCTGCCCTGGGACCTTTTGGAACTGGACCTGAGAAGGAGAAATAAAGTGCTTTTCAGGAATTGCAGCTATAATATTTAAAGTTTAAGAACCCTTAGCAGCCATGTTTCCTGGTATCTGAGGCAGAGACACGCAGAGCCTATTAGGAAAATAGTGATGTGAGAAGGGAGAGAGGAGAAGAAAGAGGAAGAGGGAGAAAGAGAGAGAGAGATACTAGAGGGAAGCAGAGCTGGAAGTCGGAAGGTCTGGCAACATTCAGATGCTTCTAGTCATTTCTGAGGACCTGAGACTTCTTTAGAGTGGACGATACAGCCCAGTCTCCTTTCACACAGTTCCATTTACTTTTAACCAAGAGCTGGTGCCGTGCCCATGATTGCTTGCAGAAGGGACTGTTGTGATCCATAGAGTTTCCATTGACTGACTTTCAGAAGTAGATTCCCAGGGCTTTTTTCCTATCAGTTTTAGTCTGAAAACTGCTGAAACTTGTTCAGCATCATATCAACCTACAAGCCTTTGTGCTTTTATTGCACTTATTACAGTAAGCTGAAGTTTGTCTGAAGATGTCTGTTAGTCTACCAGAGTATGTCTTGATCAAGTCTTTAGTCCAATGACAGCCTGCTCACGTGTTTGCTATAGAGGACTGAATGCAAAGGAGGCTGACATATCTCTGGGTGCTGTTTGGCAAGAGGTCTGTGGTGGAGACACTGCAGTAGACACTGAATGGTCAGAGACCAGCATAAGCTCTTGGATGCTAGCCATGTGATGGATCTGGTAAATAAATAAATAAATAAATAATAAGAGCTTTGCCATTATCTGTGGAAACTGGCCATGGTCACCATACAAGTAGCAGCAGACCTTCCAGGGAAAAGCAGACTACAGATGTTAAAGGTCAGCCTTTGTGGCTAACTTACAAGGAAACCCTGATGGCTTCACAGGTAAGAGTTATGACTGTTAACCAAAAGGGCAGCAGTTCAAAATCCACCAGATGCTCCTTGGAAACCATATGGAGCAGTTCTGTTCTGTCCTACAGGGTCACTGTGAGTTGAAATCAACACCAGTGGGTTTGGGTTTGGGGGGATGGGATTGGTATGTACGATAAAAGAAGTAATGCTGGTCAGTTCCTAGACCTTCAGGGACCATCTGCAGTTCCAGTTGTATGTGAGGCCACCCATCTGGTTTACAGTGGCTCTATTTTCTGATGTCTTCAGACTTGTTTTCTATGCCATTCAGTTGGAAGCCACCCGATAGCACCTAACAGCAACAAATTGGCAGTTCTGGTTCTGAAGAGTATTTCAGCGGGAGGGATACACTGTTTCTTAGTCAATTGTTTGTGAGGAAACATCACAACTGGAGACTTTGACCTTGATGAGACCCCTGAACACATGGGTTTTTTCAGAACCAGCTCAACAGTCTCACAAATGGAGCCTCAAGAAGAATGGAGGGAGAGTAATGAGTGAACCGGTGATCGTAATCTGAAAGCATCTGGCTTCTTGACTGTAATGTCATTTTTCCAGAGTGAATGATATTATCTTTGCCCTTGCAATATGGGACCAGACTGCAAGGGAGCTCCCTGAAGTGCTTCCCTACAGACTTGACTCCATCACTGCTTTACAAAATCAGTGAATGACAACTGAGGGGACACTGTGCTCTTCTGCCCCAACACATAGATGGAGCTTAGGTGGTGACGACCTCTGTCTGGTGTGTCACTGAGGCTCAAATTCACACCTGGAGCTTCTAGGTGCATTTGGGTCACTTAAATGAACTGGACAAAATAATCATGCCACTGGGGTAGTGAGATTTCCCGGTGGGAATGATGCCCGTCTAACCACGGGCATCCACTGGGGTGAAGGCAAAGGAGCCATCGGCCTTAATTGTCTTAGTCATTCTGCACGGAGCACGTTCTCTTCTGCTTCTGAATGTTCTGAGCCCACTTTAAAGGTAGTTGTTAGGTGCTGTCCGGTTGATTATTGGTTGATAAAACCCCCCTGTGATAGAGCAGCACTGTCCTTCAGGGTTTTCTAGACTTTGACCTTTACAGGACTGGATTCCCAGGTCTCTCTCCTGTAGAGCCACTGCATGGATTTGAACATTCAGCCTTTCACTTAGCAGCCAAAGGTATAACCGTTGTGCAACCAAGACTCCTTTTTTCTTTGGTCATTAACTTGTGGTATGGACTGAAGCAATGAGTGCTGTGGCCTTTACCATGTTTCTGGATTCATTTATTCAGGGGAGGTTGATTGAGGGGCACCCTATGTGCAGACACAAAGCCAAGCATAGAGAATTCCATGTGGAGCAGAACAGACACAATCCCAGTGTGTGTGCTTTTCAGTCTTGCGGCCATATATTCACCCAAATAAATGGGTCATTTCTTTCCTTACTCCTTGTCTCCTCAGACTAAGCTCCAGGTTTGGGAGGCTGGCCCATTTTATCCCCACGTCCAATGCCCAGCCCAGGGCTTAGAGGAGTGGGTGCTAAAAATGTTTACTGAATTGACCGGTCATGGTCAGCAGCAAGACCGCTGGTCACTGCAGTTGTACGGACAAGATGAGTGGCTGACTGAGACAGCCTTGAGAAGCCTCTTCCAGAAGCTGAGTAGCCAGCAGTTCACCTCTGAGCTCCTGTCCTTTGGCCACTCCTCTGAGGCGGCTGTTGTAGTCCCTTCTTCTGTCTGTGCTGTGACAGTCTGTGATCTAGAGAAGTTTTCTGAGCTGCAGTGGTTACAGGACTGAGGCTTTACATTCTTCCTGCCCAGCCCCCGCTTGGGCTGGGGGTCACATCAGATGTCCATGGTTAGGGCTTTGCAGATACTAGTCAGCAACGCTGGAGGACAGTATCCCAGAAGTCAAGCCACCTAAAGTGCCCCACACACCTGACCTTACATGGACAGTCAGATTTCCTTCATCACATTCTAGAGTCCTAATACATATATTACCAAACTCTGTAAACATGCTTAATTTAAATGTCCCAAAGCAAGGTATTGACAGAAGTCTGGTCACAAAGATCCAGACTCGAGAATTCTCGTTAGGTGTGTTAGGCCTGCAGACTCCCTTGAAAGCCGGCTGAGGTGCAGCGCCCTCTGCTGATGCTGTGGACACATACCCAGCATCCCTAGGGGAAAAGGAGGTCAAGACACTGCTGAAGTGACGTTCTTGGTCACTGCTTGATGTTTAATTAAGTTAAAACAAACAACTGAGCTGATTTCTGTCCCTCCGCTGGGGGCCAAAGCAGAGGTGCGGGGAGGAGCTGGTGAGGGCGGTAACCCTCCCCTCTGACGCCCTCGGACTCTGCTGGGCAGTGGATCTGTGAGAGATTCCTCAGCCTCCAGTTTTCCTAGGTGGTTCTCCACTCACCCCATGGGGTCTCATTTATCCCACGGGGCTGTGAGCTCAGAGACCCAGGCACCAAGTTTACTCATCTTTGTATCCCAGAAGACAGTTGCCATGGAGTTGACCCCCAACTCATGGCAAGCCCTGTGTGTGAGAGTGGACCTGTGCTCCACAGGGCTGCCGATGGCTGATTTGCCATAAGTAGATCACCAAGTCTTTCTTCTGAGGCGCCTGTAGGTGGATTTGAACCTCCAACTTCTCGGCTAGTAGCCAAGCACATTAAACTTTTGTATTACTCAGGACACGTAGTTGCTGTTGAATACATATTTGATGACAGAGAGATTCACCTGGTTCATCCCACTGGTCTCCATGAAAAATGACTGAGCCCAGGAAGTTTACACTGAAGGGTTTCCCCTATTCCATGGCCCCCAAACTAATAGAGCAGAGATGTTTTTTCCGAGGAAAGGAGCTGGTGTATCAGAAGGCAACTGAGCCCTCTTTTTCCACTGGGAAATTGGAAGCTGTCATTCTGGAAAAAAAAAAAGTGTTCCTGGAGCCGTTGTGACTTGTCAGCATGGTGCTGACTGGCAGTGAGCACAGTGAAGACCAGTGCAACTTCATTTCTGTCATGTCTAGGTTTGACTTCATGTGATTCCACTTACTAGCTCTGTGCCATTGATCTAGTTACTTAATATCTCTGATCCTCTGTTTTCCCATCTGGAAAATGGAGTGATGATTATACTTACATGTTTCCAGAATTAGCCCTGGTGGAAGACCCATGGGGCAGTTCCGTTCTGCCCCGTAGGGTTGCTATAAGTTGGAATCACTTGACAGGAATGTTTTTTTTTTTAATGTGATGTTCATGTTACATAATAAGAAAACCAAACTCACTGCCATCAAGTCTGTTACAACTCATAGGAGCACTATAGGACAGAATAGAACTGTCCAATAAAGTTTCCAAGGAGTGCCTGGTAGACTCAACCTTTCGGTTAGCAGCCACAGCAGTTAACCACTACAGCACCAGAGTGGTCAAAAATGGTTGTTACAGTTGGAGATAGTGTTATTCTTATACACTTTGTGGAAGTATAGGAGATTCAAGTAAATTAAAACACAGAAATCTTTACCTTCTGTTCACTGTCTGAATAGATAAGTACACTACACAGTTATTTGTCTTCGAGCCACTCTAACTCACAGTGACCTTATGTACTAACAGAACAAAATGTGCTCAGTCAAGCAGCATCCTCAGGATTATTGGTGTGTTGGAGTCCATTGTTGCAGCCAGTGTGTCAGTCCATCTCACCGAGGGTGTCCGTCATCTCTGCTGGCCTTCTGCTTCACCAACCATGATATCCTTCTCCAGCAATAAGTCACTCATGGTGACTCATCCAGAGCAAGCAAGTCAAAGTCTTGGACAATATTCTGTGATCTGCAGTGTTTCCCTTGGCTACTTTTCAAAGTTAGATTGCCAGGCCTTTCTTCCTAGTCTGTCTTAGTCTGGATGCTCTATCTGCCATGGCTGATCCTGCTGGTTTTTGAAATACTGGTGGCATAGCTGCCAGCATCACAGCAGCACTGAAGCTACCACAGTACAGCAAGCTGAGAAATGGGTGGCAGAGATGCCTTGAAATGGAATAAAACAATTTAAACATAACATAAATACATTAGCTTTTATTTCCCCCTTTCGATGAGTCACTTCACATCTTTGGGTCTGAGTTTCTTCATGAAGAAAATGATGTAATGTGTGGTTGCTGTGATTCTGCACCTAAAATCAGTGCCAACATGGCATGTGGGCCATCCCAGCTTCTTGCAAACTTGCGTTGCACCTGTTAGGTTCTGACTGAGTATCCCCATGTTTTACTGCCTGCTGTAGTTTGCTTTTCCGCGTCTGCAAACCAAAAGGTCAGCAGTTCATATCCACCATGCGTTCTTTGTAAACTCTACGGAGCAGTTCTGCTCTGCCCTATATAGTGCTGTGAGTCAGAACTGACTCGATGGCACTGGGTTGTATTTCGCCTGCCCGTGTTGCAACGAGTCCCAGCTTCTAATTTTCAGCTTTCTCAGGAAACCACTCAACATTTCATCTTTTCATTATAAGATCCCCATCTAGTGGTAGTAGCAGATAATTGCAAGGGTATAAACCAACCTCCAGCTCCTCCAGAACCCAGACCTGTTGCCATCCCACATCCCCTTTTCACCTGTATTCTCTGTCCTTCTTAGGAAAGTGATAATGAAAGCTGCTGATGGAATGAATCAGGTCAACTCTATTCAAGGTTTGAATTTTGTATTGGCTCATGAAATAAAGTGACAAGTACAGATTGTTGAAAAAGAAATGAATGGTTTTTGCTTGTTTTTAGTTCAGAGGTATGTCATACTCTAATGAGTTAAGCAAAAAAGCAAGTCTAACCTTCATGAGTCGGATCCGACCCGACGGCACTTGGCTTGGCTTGGCAACCTTCTGAAATCAAGAAAGCTGTTGTCTGGGTGAGAATGGAGGGCCCACGAGGGACACTTAGGAGCGGAGAGGGATGAACCTGGTGGGGACCTAGAGTGCTGGGCACAAGATTTTAGTTTTGGTAGGATCGTTTCTTAAGATGTCACATGAGTCTGTTACTGAATCAGTAACCGATCAGCAGTATTTTCGAGTCCATTCTCAAAGAGCAGAGTGTCTCTATGCCTTTTATCTTTGGGTTTTCAAAACAGTTAGTGCGTCACTTCTTTACTTGCTTGAAAAAGATATTTTACTGTGTCTTAGTTGTTGCCATGAGTTGGATCTGACTCGACGGCACTTGGCTTGGCTTTGGCTTGTTGGATGTTTATATAGCAAAATAGCTCCCATTTAACAATTTTTATACACAGCTTTTTCCATGACACTGGTAACATTCTCCACACTGTGGTAACATTTTCATAAGTTCCATTTTCGCTGTTTCTGTTCCTCAATTTTCACTACCCCTCTTTGCCTTCTTGTCTTTCTTTTCAGGTAAACGTTGACTGTTTGGGCTCCTGCAATAGGTTATTTAAGGAAGCACTGTATTCACAGGTAACAGTGTTTATTTCATAGGCCAGTCTGTTGTTTGGATGAAAGATGACCACTAGGAGTGGCTTTGGTTCCAAGTGTATCTCTGCACAACAGTCTTAGAGTTTCCTCTATTCTCTGTCAGTGTAGAGTAAGTCTGGCTTTTTTTAGGAATTTGAATTTTGGTCTGCTTTTTTCTCCCATTCTATCTGAGCAGTCAGTAGTATAGCTGGGCACCGTATAGTTCTTCTGGTTTCAGGTAGATGAGGCCATGGTTCATACAGGCTATTAGTCCTGTAAACTAGTTTCTTCTTTGAGTCTTTGGTTTTCTTCATTTTCTTTTGTTCCAAAAGAGTATAGACCTGTAGCTGTATCTTAGATGGCTTCTCACAGCTTTTAAGGTCCCGGATGTTACTCACCAAACTGGAATGGAAAGTAGACATTATTTTTATGAATAGACATTATCTTTATGAACTAAGTTATGCAATTGACTAAGTCAGCCCATTAGACTGTGGTCCCAAGCCTTCAAACCCAGTAATCTAGTCCTGAGAGGTGTTTGATTTTGTCTAGGAAGTATCCAGAACTGTGACACTTTTGGGATTATTATACGTATGAAAATGCAGCACACATAAGCATGTACATACATACGCCTACAGAAACACCTACACACGCACACTCATACAAGCATATGTCCCTTTTTATGTACATGGATACATACACATCTACCTGGGTAACCACACATATATGTTTTTGATTATTTTTATTGTTGTTTCAAAATTATATGTTACTGCATTTACTGAAGTGGTCCCTGGTTTAGTTATCTAGTGCTTCTCCAACAGAAATACCACAAAGTGAATGGCTTTAACAAAGAAAACTGTTTATTCTTACAGCTTTAAGGAAAAATGTTTATTATTACACAGTCCAGTAGATTACAAGTCCGAATTCAGGGTGTCTGCTCCAGGAAAAGGCTTTCCCCCTGTTAGCTCTGCAGGGAAGTCCTTGTGTTGCATCAGGCAGTCTTTGTCCAGGGAGCATCTTGGTGCAGGAGCCTCAGGTCTGAAGGACGTGCTTTGTTCCCCGAGCTGCTTACTTGATGGTGTGAGTTTCCCAATTCTCTGCTTGCTTCCCTTTCTTTTCATCTCTTGTAGGATAAAGGATAAAAGTTGGTGCAACCCATACTCCCGGGAAACTCCCTTTACGGTGGAGCAGGGAGGTGATTTGATGAAGGGATTTAGTCCCACCCTAATCCTCTTTAACATACAGCATAGGAAAATAACCAAATGGAGGACAATCGTAAGACCCTGGGAATCACGGCCCAGCCACATGGCTACACATAGCTGTGGGGACACAGTTCAGTGCATGACAGTCCCTTATGTACTTCTTAGTGTCTTCATTTACCTTGTACAGGTTTTACAGACTGCACCCATTTGGGGCACTGCCTTTCCCATCACCAAAAATAGCAAGAGCCTACTGTCTAGAGAATGATTCCTCCTCTCTGCCCCTCCCGTCCCTGGTGGCCATGTTTTCTGGGTGTATATGTATTCTTGACTTTTTATACAAGTGAGATCACACAGTATTTGTCCTTTTGTGATTGGCTTATTTCACTCAGCGCGAGGTCCTCCACAGTCAGCCATGTTCTGTCTCAGAGACTCCTCATTATTCTTCATCACTGCATAGTATTCCTCATGTGTAGGTACCACAATTTGTTTGTGCATTCTTCTGTCAATGGGACTTAAGTCATTGCCTTCTTTTTGCTACTGTGAACAATGCAGCAGTGGGCATAGGGGGGGCATATGTCTATTTGTGTCATTGTTGTGGTATCTCTGGAATATACAGAGAGGAGCGAGATTGCTGGATCAGACAGTATTTCTATTTCCAGCTTTTCAGAGTAGTGCCATACAGCTTTCCATTGTGATTATATCATTTTATAATCCCATCAACAATGTATGTATAAGAGTTGTAGTCCCTCTACAACCTTGCCACCATATGTTGTTTTCTGTTTCCTTAATCATTACCGGTTGTGCTGGTGTGAAGTGGTATCTCATTGCAGTTTTGATCTGCATCTCTGTCATGGCTAGTGGAAACCCTGGTGTGGAGTTGTGATTAAGTGCTATGGCTGCTAACCTAAAGGATGGCAGTTCAAAGCCACCCGGTGCTCCTTGGAAACTCTTTGGGGTAGTTCTACTCTGTCCTATAGGGTGGCTATGAGTCCAAATTGACTCTATGGCAGTGGGTTAATGCTGATGATTGTGAGCATCCCAGCCCTATTATTTGCAGTGTACTATTTGTATGACACTTAGCTTCTCTGAACTTCAGTTTCTTCACCTGTACAAGAGGTACTGTCCAAGGGTACTCTTTGAAGAGTTGTGATGATTCGGTAAATACTGGATGTAAAAGATCTAGAATAGTACCTAGACTAGTACAGTCAGTAGATGTGGCTGCTATTACTCTGTGAAGGGCAGAAGGTCAGACATGGTGGGTGACAGAATAATACACAAGCTTTGCATTCAAAGAGCTAGTGAAATGGTGAGGAAGCAGATAAAACGTGCATATAGAACACCTCCAGACGTGCATGTAGAACACGTGCAAATGTGCATGTAGAACACGTGCAAACGTGCATGTAGAACACCTGCAAACGTGCATGTAGAACGCCTGCAAACGTGCATGTAGAACGCCTGCAAATGTGCATGTAGAACGCCTGCAAACGTGCATGTAGAACGCCTGCAAACGTCCATGTAGAACACCTACAAACATGTATGTAGAACACCTACAAACGTGCATGTAGAACACCTGCAAACGTGCATGTAGAACACCTGCCATCAGTTTTTTTAATGGGGACTGTGGGTTTAACAAGGTTTTTACTGACTTCTTGGTAGACAAGATGTTGAAAGTCAATATTCCTAGACAAATTTGTAGTTGAATAAAAGGCTAAGACCAAAGAATCTTAGTTAGCAAGGATGATAGCAGAGACAGAATGGAGAGAAACTAACCCTGGGAATTTGTTCTAGGTTATCTGGATAGTAAGCCAACTGAAATTTGGGGTGCTTCTTCCTCTGGGAGGAGGAGGTTTCAGTTGCACTCCCCAAAGGATCCAAGACACCCTTCCTTGAGCAGATGGGACTGCAGCATTCCCTGACCCAGCGTCTCCTTGTACGAGACCAGACAATTAAATCTGCAAACTTAATTGTTCTAAGTGCTATGTGCCTCATTGCTGAATGTCACTACTGTTATCTTCGAAGTACTCCCCCTGGGAAGCTATGCGCTGATGCCAGCATCTAGTTCACCTTTCAAAGCAGTTTTGGAACTGTTTATGGAATGGCCTTCAGAGCTGTCACCATGTTACCCTTGATGCCCTGAATGTCATCAAAATGTCTTCAGTATTTCCTTTGTCTTCAGGTTAAAAAAAAAAAGTCATTGTGGGCCAGATCAGGTGAGTAGGGACGGTGTTCCAACACAGTTATTTGTTTACTGGCTAAAGATTGTCTTACAGACAACTACATGATTAAGTTTACGAACTGGCCACCATGCAACCATGCACAACAGCCATCCCAGAAAGAGTTCCAAAACTGCTTTGAAGGGTAATTAGGCGCTAGCATTGGTACCTAGCTTCCCAAGGAGAGCTCTTCAGAAGGTGACTGTAGTGATATTCAGCAATGAGGCACATAACACTTAGAACAATTAAGTTTGCAGACTTCATTGTCTTACCTTGTACAAGGAGGAAAGTGAAGACAGGTCAAAGACAAGGACTGGTAACAGGCAGCAGGACTAGCAGAGGGGCCGATAGTAACCTTCTAGAGGACTGTTCGAGCAGAGGACCTTCCCACCTTGCGTTAGTTCTCTAAATTTGAGTCTTTTCATTCTCTCTGTAACAAGTTTACAGTCTTTCATTTTTATGTCTATTATTGAGATTTATGGTAAAAATAGATTTCAGCAACTGTTCAGTTGTATAATTATTCCCATGACATCAGTAGTACATCCAGTACCAATTTCTTTTGTTGTCACTCCACCAAATGCCACCAAGAATTGCACATTGTGGCAGTGCTGGCAGCTGTTTTGCAGACGTTTAAGTATAGAACTGAGATGCTTTTTTTCACAAACATCTGAAATCCATGTCCACAGACCTGAAAGGTGTTTGAGCACCAGATGTTTGTTCTTTCTCTGACTGTAGAGTAATAAATAGTGTTGTCAGAATCACTACTGAAAAATCTGCATTTCCATTTGATTTTGAAGGGCTATGGGATTTATGTTTCTAAAAATATTTCCTCCTATGACTCTCTCTTCATAGCTCAGAAGAAAACTGCCCTTCTGATCATCAAGGAGCTGTGATGGGTTGTAAACATCCCCAGAAACAATTAAGCCTTTGAAAAATGTTTCCTAAAACAGGATGATTTTGAAAGGCCAACTGGTGTCATCAAGGGGACTCATGGTGGTCCCACGCATTACAGAGTGGCACTGTGCTCCATAGGGTTTCTGATGGCTAAGACCTTTCAGCAGCAAGGCACTGTCTCTGGGTAAGTGTGAACAGCCAAACTTTTGGTTAGTAGCCCAGGCTCAGGGGTTTGTGCCACCCAGGGACGTAGATGCCAGGCAAGCAGGAAAGCTGGCTACCTGCAGCCCTTCTCTAGCCCCGCCTCACATTCTCATGCCCTCGTCAGTGTCCTCGTCACCTCTGCACTCACCCCTGTTCAGTTAACAAAGAACACGTACGAAGAAAGACTGTACAGCATAAAACCAGAAAACTGAAACATTGTCATCGAGTCAGTTCCAACTCAGAGTGACCCTATAGGACAGAGTGCAACTGCCCCATAGAGTTTCCAAGGAGCACCTGGTGGGTTTGGACTGCTGACCTTTTAACCACTGTGCCACCATGGTTTCCATGTCGCAGTTACTGGTGCCAAATTGTGGGCATTCTTGGATGAGACGTGAGACACAGAAAGAATGTGTTCATACCATGCCTCCTGCTTGAGATAACAAGTAACTGTTGAAGGCATGCTTGTTTTCTTCCCAGGGGCTGAGGAAAATGTCACTGCTCACTGGAGGGTATAGTGGACATAGACAGTAAGATAAACCCTGTCCTGATAAGGCACCTGCATCAGCCTTCCTCTCAGACTGGGATTACTTGCCCAGTGGTGATGGATTTAGTGGGGCCTAGAGTCAATGAAACTATGGAGGGCAGTTCCCCTCTGACCTATAGGGTGGCTATGAGTTGGACAAGACTGGATAGCTGTTTTTTTTTTTTTTTGGTAGAGTCAATTCCACAGCCATAGTGTTTTTTGTTTGTTTGTTTGTTTAGGTGCAGAGAGAAGGGACAATGCAAATGGCTTGCACCCAGCTCTTAACCTGAAAGTTGGCAGTTCGAATCCACCCGACAAGATAGCAGGAGAAAGGCTGGCTGAGATGACAGCAACCTATGCAGCGGTTCTGCTCTGTGACACACGAGTTTGCTGGGAGCTGGCGCTGACTTGAGGGCAGTCAGTTTAGGCTTGGACAGGTGGGGGGAGGTGTCCCTGAGTGGTGAGAACATTCAACATGCTTGGCTGCTAACCAAAAGATTGAAGATTCAAGTCCTTGCCAGGGTGCCTTGGAAGAAAGTCCTGGTGATCTACTCTGAAAGACTTGATCATGGAAAACCTTATGGATCATAGCTCTCCTCTGCAGAGACAGGGCTGCCATGAGTCAGAGAGGACTCGACGGCAACTGGTTTAGTTAGGTGGGAAGAAGTCAGTCAAACCAGAACCAGAGTACTGCTGAATTTAGAATGAAGGTTTCTGTTTTTCTGTCATGCTCCCTTTTGCTTTTCTGTCTTTCACATGGTTTTCTTTTTGCGATTTCAACCACTAATAGGTTAGCCAGGGTTGCAGATGAATCTCTCAGTGCTGGCAAAGAAGGAATTCAGCTGAACTAGTCAGCATAGTGGTTAAGTGCTATGTCTGCTAAACAAAAGGTCAGCAGTTCACATCCCCCAGGCACTCCTTGGAAACTCTATGGAGCAGTTCTACTCTGTTCTACAGGGTTGCTATGAGTCAGCATCAACTCAGTGGCCCTGGGTTTAGTCCTTTGTTGGCAACTCTGCTGGCATAGGGGTTAAGTGCTACGGTTGCAAACTGAAGGGTTGGCAGTTGGAATCCACATGGTGTTCCTTGCAGCCCTGTAGGGTCTCTGTGAGTCAGAATAGACGGATAGAGTTTAGGACCCTTTGGGGGAGCCCTGGTGTGCAGTGGTTAAGATTTTAGCTGCTAACCAAAAGATGCAGTTTGAATCCACCAGCTGCACCTTGGAAACTCTATGAGCCAGTCCTACTGTGTCCTATAGGGTCACTATGAGTTAGAATTGACTCAGTGGCAGTAGATTTAGTCCCTTGTTGGCTAACCTATTACTAAACTGGGCATTGGACTCCTTTGCAGTGGGGACAGGCTTTGTAAGAGGAGGAAGGAATTATAGTGTGCTGCCTTTAAGATGATTTGACATGTTGCCTCATTTAATCCTCATATAAGCAGCTATGAGGTAAGCATTCTCTTCTCTATTTTTTGATAAATGAACTGGAACATCAAAGAAGTTAAGTAATGTTCTTGAGGGGTCACTGAGTTAGTAGAATCAAGCCAGAATTTAAATCCATAAACTTACCATACATCCCGTAATTTAAAACATGCTCTTCTGCTACAGATGATGTAACCTTAAGAGAAAAACACATTTTCACAATGGGAAGGGTCTTACAGGCCAACAAATTGTTGTCAGTCTAGCTAACGCCGTGGAAAACTTGACACCCGTCCCCAGTGCAGCAGCGCTGAGGGTGTAGCTGTTGTCAGCTGCCATCGTGTCCATGTCCTGACTCCTGAGGACTCCATACACAGCTGATTTTTGTGATTCATAGTGGGGTTTTCATTGGCTGATTTGCGGAAGTAGGTGGCCAGGCCTTTCTTCCTGGTCTCAGTGTGGAAACTCCACTGAAGCCTGTTCAACATCTTAGAACATATAGGCCTCTGCTGACAGATGAGGGCTGGCTGTCCGTGAGTTGGGAATTGAACCTGGGTCTCCCACACGGAGGGTGAGAATTCTACCACCTACTAGCACTGCCCGCACAAAAGATATGAAGACTTGATTCACAACCTTAATTCACAGGGTCAGCTAGAAGAGGGGAATGCTGGAATAAAATAGGATACAGAATCCAAGTGGAGATTCATACTGGTAACCCAGCGCCAGGGACCTGGAATGGAGAACTACATTGACTAAAGTTTAAAACCTCCAGATAAGGACAGGGATGCTGCTCCAGCCTCTCTTTGTGGGCCCAAATCAAATCTGTGACAGTGAATGCTAACTCATTGCCTTCTCTCATTGAGCTGCCTGCATCATTCATGACTCACTCACTCACTCATTTTCTCTCTCCGTCCTACTTCCCTTCCGCTTTTCCAGTCCCTCCATCTCCTTTCACCAATTCCCCTTTCCTCCCCAGCTCTGAGAGACAGGCACGATGAGATGGCTGGGTGTGGGTTGGGCCTAGAGGGACATGGCACTGACCTTTTCCATCCTGTATCTGTGAGATCCTACTGCTCAGTCTTTTGCATGATCTGCAGCTCCTTTTTTCCTCCTGCCAATTATACCTACCTTCCTAGATTGTCATCATAGACACATAGATGCTTTGTTTCACAAATAAGGAAACTGAGGCCAAGAGGGGGTCCAGTGACACACTTAAACTCTCACAGCTGCTTGTGGTGAAACTTTCATTCCCGAATAAAGATCAGAAATCACTGTATTACAGGCTAAAAGGATCTTCAGAGTTCTTACAGTATATTTATCAGTTCATTTTACTGGCGAACTCTGGCTAAGTTCAAAGTCTTCTGTGTAATCATCAGAAAGAAAAAAATGAAAGGCCAAATCTAGCTGTTTCTGAGGCTTTGGTAAGATAGTGAATTCTAGGATAATGTCGACTGTACGCCTAACACATTTGTATTTAAGAACTTTTCCTTAACTAATCGATACCAATGAAATTCAATCTATAAAGAACTTCCAATTCTACTGGAGTTTAAAATCTCACTCTTTTAAATATCAGTTTAACATCACTTTCAAAAATTGTATTTGGTGTTAGCAGAATTTCAGACTCCTGAGAAAATGTTGAGCATAAACTGAATTACAAAGGAAATGTGTAAGTAAAGTAACAGGAGACAGCCAGCGCCTTTCACAAGGGTTCATTGGAAACCCTAGTGATGTTGTGATTAGCTATTAAACCAAAGTTTAGAAGTTCAAATCCACAGGTGCCCCTAGGACATCTGATGGGGCAGTTCTGGTCTCTGTGAGTCACAGTTGGCTCGATGACAGTGGGTTTTTTTTTTTTATAGGGTCACTATATAGTCAACAGAAACCCTGGAGGTTGTAGGGGGTCAAGTGCTACATCTGCTAATCGAAAGTCTGGCAGTTCAAATCCGCCAGGGCTCCTTGAAAACCCTATGCATACAGTTCTACTCTGACCTAGAGGGTCACTATGAGTTAGAATCGATTCAAAGGCAGTGAGGTGTAAGTCAGTTAAGTAGCAAGACTTCCCTTCTTGCTGCCTAGCTGGTCAATTCAGTTACTCACCTAAAATAATATCACGTCTGAAATTATTTGATGAGCTCATATGTTCAGAGAAGGCTGTATTAGTCTAAGGTTTTGCTCATCTTTAGGTAACAAACCAGCTTCTCTTTAAAACGCATGGCCTGTTACATGAAGAAGTCAGCTTCTAGATAAACTATCTGACTTCTAGGATGGGTTAGAAAAATATTCCCAAGAAGAACCCATAACCAGCATAGATTCCAGCAAGCCAAATGAGACAGCAGAAACATAGCACAAAGGCCATTTAGGAAGGAATGGGCTGTGAGCGTTTGTTCTAAGTCTATAAAAAGGGTAATTACTTTGGCAAGTAGTTCATTTTCTGCCCCATAAAGGCAGCTGTAAATGGGTTATAAAGAAGTGATTGCTCATAATTCATTAAAAACAAGAGGATGGGAAAAATTTTAAGGAAGCATGAGTTTTAAGGAGGACCTTCAAAATTCAACAAAGGTGACTAGAGAACCAATAACAGGGAATGTTTTCCTTCAAGTAGGGATGGTTCTCCTAGTCCTCCTGTGGTGGACTCGTTGCTGGGTGCTGACCCTGCTCAGATCCCCTTCCTCCTCAGGAACTGGCGGTGTGGTATAGTGGGTAGAACACTGGACTTCTATTCAGAAGAATTAAATTCAAGTCCTGGAGCTACTCTTTGTAGTCTTGGGCAAATCCCTTACTTTCCTTGAGCGTGGATTTTCTTTGAAGTTCTCCTCTGTGTCAGGCACTGGAGAAGATGCTGAGAATGAAGACCAGAGTCCCAGCCCTCAAGGAACGTAGAGGTTCTTTTTCCAGGGCTTACTTCAGACCAGTTGGATCTGGTGCCCTGGGAGTGGGACCCAAGCACTGGCATCTTGTACACATTCACCAGGTGGAGCTCAGGTCGAAGGACCACAAAAGACCACTTACCAATGGATGCACATGGCTAAACATCGCGATGAAGGTAAAACTCTAAGGGAAGTCAAGAGAGGCTTCACGATGGCAGGTAGGAGTTGAGGGATGACGAGTATTAGCTGGTGGAGGAAACCTAGTGGACAGCGGCAGGGTGCATTCGGATTTGTAGTTGAGTGTATTTGCTGTATCTCAGAGACAAGTTAGAGGTCTAAGTGAAGGCACGATGATGGAGAAACGGAGTACTGTACTGTTAGGAACGCCGTGGGGAGCCACTGCAGCTTTTCAGGAAGGAAGTGAGATTTATACGTTAGGAAGGTTATGCAGACTCCAGAAAGGGCATGCAAACAGAAGGCAGAGAACCCACTAGAGGGCTGCTTCTAGCATCCAGATACAGAATCCAGAGTCACATAAATAGGAGTCATTATCCCCAGTTGGCCCTATCCAGGCTCTTTCCTTGTCTGGAGACACACAGGGAAGGAGGGACTCTAAGCAGTCTTCCTTCTGAAAGCCAGCACACCCTCAGGAACCTGACCTCTATCCCCAAGGCAGGCCTCCTCCAGCTGCAGTTTCTGTTTCAGACCTTTCCTTGCTCATCCTTACTCCCAAGTATGAAGGCCAAGGTGATGCATCAACTTGGCTAGGTTATAACTCTCAGTGGTTAGGCAGATATTATGTAATCCTCTTCCACTTTGTGATTTGATGTGAGCAGTCAGTTGGTTCAAGGGGGAGCTTCATTGGAGGCATGGCCTGCACCCAGTATATGTAGACGTTCTGGCAAAGCTCACTCTCTGGACCCTGCAGCTGTCTCATCATTCTGTAACCTCTGCTTCTCGGGACATGAGTCAGCAGCCTTCTGTCTGATCTGCAGATTTGGGGGTCCTCGTGTTCCCACCATCCTGTGAGCCAGCAGCCTGCTGCCTGAACTGCTGATTTTAGTTCATCAGCCCTGCAACCACTGAGTCAGGAAAAGTGTCCAGCCTGACACCTAGGCCACAGATTGGGGATGTGCCAGCCTCTGCTATTATGAGGGAAACCTGGTGGCAGACTGGTTAACTAAAAGGTTGGCAGTTCAAGTCTCTAGGTGCTCCTTGGAAACTCTGTCTTGTAGGGTTGCTATGAATCAGCTTCAACACGATGGCCCTGGGTTGGTTGGTTTGTTGGTTTCTTTGCTACCGTGAGCCATTTCACTGAAACAGATCTCTCTTTGTACATACATTTATGTGTAACATATATACTTCACTGATTTTGCTCCTCTGGAGAACCCAGCCTAAGACACCAAGGAAATAGTCATCAGTGCATCTGCCATTCAGGGCCCTTATGACGCAGTAGGAGGACAGTTCTGGAGACATGGCCGTGATCTAAAAAAATGATCTGGGTAGTAGAAATTTAAAGTACTTTTGTTCGTATGTTCATGAGATAGCAGTTTTTGTTTGATTGTTTTGTCTTGCTAAACACCCAGCTCCAACACCAAGACTTGAATAACTCAGCCATTGACTGTCTTGTGATCATTCTGGTCAAGCAGACCGCATAGATGTGGGTGGGCGGAGCTGTTCTTCCTGATCCCCAACACTTTCACAAACACTGATCCAGCTCTGTCAAATGCCCTTCTCCCTTCTCTGCCTGGGCAGAGAAATTCCCACTCCCTAGAGAAGAAGCACAGAAGCATACATGAGTAGCACCTATTGGGGTACCAGACTGCATGCATACTATTTTGACTGAGTTACTCATTGTTTATGTACGTGATGCATTGCATTGGGCAAGTCTGCTGCAAAAGACCTCTTTAGAGTGTTGAAAAGCAAAGATGTCACCTTGAAGACTAAGGTGAACCTGACCCAAGCCATGATTTTTTCAGTCATCGCATATGCATGGACAATGAGTAAAGAAGATGGAAGAGGAATCAATGCCTTTGAATTATGGTGTTGGCAAGAATATGGGGTATACCTTGGACTGCTAGAAGAATGAACACATTATCTTTGAAGAAGTATGGCCAAAGTACTCCTTGGAAGTGAGTATGGTGAGACTTCATCACAAGTATTTTGGACGTGTAATCAGGAGGGAACAGTCCCTGGAGAGGGACATCATGCTTAATAGGGTAGAGGGTCAGTGAAAAAATAGGAAGACCCTCAACAAGTGTCGTGGATTCAGTTGTGTTCCCCCCCAATCTGTGTAACAGTTTCACTAGGCCATGACTCCTGGTACTTTGTGACGTCTTCCATGGTGTAAATCCTGCCTCTATGGTGTCAGTGAGGGTGGACGGGTGGCAGTTGGGTTGATGGAGCAGGACTTAGTGTGTAAGATTGTTTTGTGCCTTGAGGCACTCTTGAGATACAAAAGAAAGAAGCTAGCTGAAAGGTTTGGGGACCTCATCCCATCAAGAAGCAGTGCTGGAAGCTGAGGGTGTCCCTTAGAACGGGCTGGGGTCTTTGTGCCTCAGAAGCTTCCAGGCAGAAGGAGGATTGACAACAAAGACCTTCCTCCAGAGCCAGCAAAGAGTCCTTCGCCTGGAGCCGACACCTGGGATTTGGACTTTTTAGCCTACTGGACTGTGACAAAATTAAATTTCTCTCTTTAAAGCCATCCACTTGAAGTATTTTGGTTAGAGCAGCACCAGTGATTAAAACAACAAGATGGAATGACACAGTGCTTACGACAGTGGGCTCAAACCCAGCAGTGACTGCTGCGCGCACAGTGCAGGATGGGGTTGTGTTTGGTTCTGTCACACCCAGGGTCACTGTCTTCCCAGCTGACTCAGAGTATCTCCATGACAACAACACTCCTTAGCTGTGCTCATCCTGGGCAAGCCCCTTCACCTCTCTGCGCACCATTCGTCTCCTCTGTGGGTGGGATCCACAGGAATTTCTAACCCATGACCACGTGCCTGAGATTAGGTGAGCTACCAGTCGTAGAGCTCTTAGAACAGTGCCTGACCCACTGCCCACGCTGTTGCATTTGTTAGGCTCATCTTCTAAACCCAAGGTCCAGCGCCCCTTCCTCAACACCCTGATGAGTTGGCCTGTTGTTTGCTACCATTGGTACTGTAGCTATTTACTGACAAGTTTCTCTATATACAGCAGACTGAATGGCCTACAGACAGGACTCGTCGTCTTTTCACCTGGTGTAGCTCTTGGGCATAGTCTGTGCCCTCTACCTATCATGAGATGAGTCTGACTTTGTTTTATTAATTTAATAAAATAAAAAAGTGCCAAAGCAAAGACATGTTCATGACTAACAGTTATCTTTTATTGTGTCTTAAAGGCTGAAATCTGACTCTCAGGCAGTGCAGAAGGGCTCAGACAGGCAAAGACTTTTCAAGACCTTGTGTTTTTTGCCATTAAATCTTTGGTCTTGCTTGTGGTATCTTTTTGCTGAAAATCCTATAAAATATTTAGTTTCCTAAACCCAACTCGACGGCACTTGGCTGGCAAACACCTTGAAGTTTAATCCTTCTAATAAGACTTTAATCCTTTTAATGAGACTTCCATCTGGAAACTTCAGGTGTAATTGATTAACTCCTGTTTCATGCAGGCTCCTAGCTGTCCTGTTGCCTTTCTGGTGGGAACTCAATCACAGAAATAACAGAAATAACGTGGATGTTGAAAGAGACAGAGCCCTCAAGGTAGAGTCAATAAGCACGCTGGAATTACACCTTCAGCAGACAGTTTGTGCAGACGGGTCCAGAGGACGGTTGCTGCTCTTGTGAGAGTCACACATGCTTCTGCCCTGGAGTTTTGGCTTCAGCTCTTCCCTCTGCCTGGCCACTGTCCTCCTGGATGCCCACCTGGCTAACTCCCTCACTTCCTGATTCTGTAACTTGTGTGCCCCTTCTCAGCCTCTCTTGATTCCCTTTACACTTCTACTGTTTAACTCATACCATTTTATCACCCTCGAATAGTCTAGGAAACCCTGGTGGTGTTGTGGTTCAGTGCTGCAGCAGCTACCCAAAGGTCAGTAGTTCAAATCCACCAGGTGCTCCTTGGAAACTCCCTGGGGCAGTTCTGCTTTGTCCTACAGGGTCACTAGAAGCTGGAGTCAATTAGATGGCAATGGGTTAACAGTCTAGAGGAAACTCTGGTGCTGTAGTGATTAAGTGCTATGGCAGCTAACCAAAAGGTCAGCAGTTCAAAGCTACCCAGTGCTCTCTGGAAGCTATAGGGCAGTTCTTTTTTATCATATAGTATTGCTATGGGTGGGAACCGACAGGACTGGGTTTGGCTGTTGTGTAATACAAAGTATGACAATTCAGTTTGGGAACTCATCCTAGAAACAGTGCTACATATCTCATTTCTGAATGTCGCTGTGGTCGCCTTCAAAGTACTCCCCTTGGGAAGCTATGTGCCAATGCCAGCACGTATTCCACCCTTCAAAGCTATTTGGGAACTCTTTTTATGGAATGACCATCACAGCTGTTGTCATATTACCCTTGTTTTCTAAATGTCTTCCTTTCAATATTTTTTTTATCTTCAAGTAAAGAAAAAGGTTACTGGGGCCAAATCAGGTGAATAGAGAGGGTGTTCCAATACAGTTATTTGTTTACTGGCTGAAAACTTCATTGACAACTATACAGTTAAGTTTGTGAAATTGCCACTGTGCCAACCTGCACAGTGGCCATTCCAGAAAGATTCTAAAATGGTTTTGAAGGGTGGACTAGGTGATAGCATTGATGCATAGCTTCTCAAAGGGAGTACTTTGAAGGTGACTGTAGTGATATTCAGCAATGAGATATGTAGCACTCAGAACAAGTAAGTTCACAGACTTAATTATTGGACTCATAGTCTAAAAGTCTCCAGTGGTGCAGTGGTTAGGCACTTCACTACCAGTTGGAAAGTTGGAGATTCAAACTTACCCAGAGGTGCTTCAGAAGAGAAGCCTTGCAAGCTCCTTCTGAAAGCTCACAAGGTCTTGAAAACCCTACTTGGTACACATGGGTCACCATGAGTGGGGACTAACTTGACAGCAGCCAACAACAGTAACAGGTGGGGCAGTTTTCTTCATAATATACTGGGAGTGAAACATTTGTCTCTGATTTTCACTCGCTTCAGAGGCCAACCAACAGTCTCCTTATTTGAGTTTCTGCTTTTATCTTTTTTTGAAATGAAAATCCCTACTGCTGGAAAGTAAATCCCTGGCTATCTATTTGTCCTTTAACTTCCAAAGAGCATTCTTTAACCCAAATACCAGAACAATTTGCTCGGAAAGCCAGAGTCAAACCAAGCAGAAACGTGATGATATTTGTGTCCGCACAGAGCCTTGATTAAGATGGAATAAGGATTACAGCATCACAGTTTAGGATAGGTGGGAACAGCAAGGTTGCTTTTGAAGCCAGGAGGAGTATTAGGGCCTTCGGTGCTACTGCAGAGTTGATGGACCTCTTGGGAAGTTCCTGTAGTGAACAATCAAGTTGTTTGCCTGGGCAAAAGTATACTGGAATAGTGAATTTGTGCTAATTAAGACAAGGGAATACTCAAGTTACACTAATGTATGCAGAAAAAGGAGGAGTGTGTCTGTATTTTCTGTTGAACGCGTGGAGGGAAGGGAAAGGAACCACGATTTGTGAAACATCTGTTATTGTAGTTGGTAACTATGTTCAAATCGATTCTGATTCATGGTGACCTCATGTATGTATCACCAACTTACAGTGACCTCATGTATGTCATATTAGAATTGTGCTCGATAGGGTCTGAAAGACCTTTTGGAAGTAGATTGCTAGGCCTTTTTTCAAGGTGACTCTGGGTTGGTGGGTCCAAATTGCCAACTGTGATTAGTAGTTTAGTGCACAACCATTTGGTCCATCTAGAGACTCCCATAGGGTCTCTGTGAGTCTGGATTGACTTGACTGTAGTAGGTGTGTGCGTGTGAGAGAGACTCCTAGGATGGCAGACACTCCTGAATTCATCCCCTGCTTCTCATTGCTGTCTAGTGCCAATGCATGCACCATAAAAAAGGCGGAAAATGGGGACTGGGAGATTTAGTAAGTGGCCCAAAGCTGGCAAGTCCCTAATCTGTGGGTCAGCCGTTGCTTGTCCTGACTCACGAGGTTGCAGGGCTGATGAACCCCAATCATTCTTGTTGTTACCTGCCTTCGAATAACCGCCCAGTCCCTAATTCACAAGACCCTATGTACAATAGCATCAGACCGTTGTGATCCTTGCAGTTTTTATCAGCTGCTTTTGGAAGTAGATAGCCAGGCCTTTCTTCCTAGTCTATCCTAGCCTGGAGCCTCTTCTGGAATCTGTTCAGCACCATAGCAGCACACAAACTTTCGTGGACAGATGAGCTGTGGCTGGGTTTGAGGCAAAACTCAAATCCAGTGTTGCCAACCCCCAAACTCCACGTTCTTTCTAGAATGTTAAAGAACTACAGCTGCTAACCCAAAGTCAACAGTTTGAATGAGGTTCTCAGTCACAGAGTGGTTCTGACACCAAAACAGGTTTGCTTTTTTGGTTTGGGTTATGTTGCCTTACATAAATTTATATAAATGTTACCCAAATTGCCCATTCATTTCTATGTGTATATATATGTGTGTGTATACACATGATGCTAAAACAAAAATCATGTTAAGATGATAACAAAATTTAACTTTACTTAATATACAATTTGCAGTTGAGATTTCCAGGAGTCAAACTGAGTTATCTTTTGAATACCGAGTCAAAAATGTTTTGAAGATGAGGAAAACCCCGAAGACTCTGGTACCCTATCTTATTGTCATTGCCATGGAAGAAGGGCAGGGAACAGCATTTACATAACAATTGACCCTAAAACGTCATGCCTGGTAAAGTAGAGGGTCAGCAGAAGAAGAGGAAGCCCCTCAATGAGACAGATTAACACAGAGGCTGACAATGGGCTCAAGCCTAAGAACGACTGTGGGTAGGGTGCAGGACTGGACAGTGTTTCCTTCATCGTACACAGGGTCCCTGTGGGTAGGAAATGACTCAGTGCCGCCTGTGCACTCAACAGCCCCACCGTAGGGTTTCTGCTTTCAAAACGGACTGAATTCTTTAAATTAGCACAATACCTAAGGCAGAAGGATCTGAGTAACAAGACTGTTTCCTTGGCTTGGAAACCCTGGTGGCGTAGTGGTTAAGTGCTGTAGCTGCTAACCAATTGAATCCCCCAGGCGCTCCTCGGAAACTGGAGCCATTTCATTCTGTTCCGTAGGGTTGTTATGAGTCAGAGTCACCTCTATGGCAGCTGAGTTTTGGTTTTGGGATTCCTTGACTTAAAGATAATTTTTAGGAAACCAGCCTGTTCAAAGCTCCAGGTTAGAAAGATCATCTTAAAGTCAGTAGCCTGGGTGTGCCGCCCCAACTCCATACACCTAGAAATCTGAATTCCTAGATAAATGGAAGTGTTTCTTGATGGGTATATCCATGTGTGTGGTTTTGGGGGAAGACAGTGGGCTTAAGCCGGAAACATTACTTGAGTATAGATTTTTTTCTGAGTATTTTCTTGGGTGTGGAGTTGAGTCTAGATATTAAACTTATTCACCTCTTTGTTCTAAGTATTTTCTGTTCAAATAGAAGATCCTCTTAGCTACTGAATTATAAACACATTTCTCCTTAATACATAGTCTTCTTTTCCTCTCAAAAGTAATTGGCAAAAGTAGCTGCTTTAACTTCAAATAATTAAATCTATGTGATTCTTGGGAATCATATCAGATTTTTGCAAATACTATGCATTTTTTAAGAACTGTGGAAATAAAACTTCTGGCTGTCCCTAAATTTAAAGTCTTCACAGTTTGTAGTCTATGCTGCTGGCATTTTTACTGAGCAGGCACTCTCTCCAGAGAACATCATTTTATCTTTGAAAAAAGAATTATAATTGTAATTACTATCGTTATCACTGTGTTGACTGCACAGGGCAGGAAAATGATCTGGGCTTCAGCTTCATCAGCATGAAATGCTGGGAGAGAAGCGGTGTTAGCCTGCTGGGAGGACGTCATGCTGTCTTCATCGGAGCTAAGCTTCCAAACCCAACCAAGGCAAACCAAGCCAAACCCCATTACCATCTATTCTGATTCATAGCAGCACTGTGGGACAGAGTAGAACTGCCCCAAAGCGTTTCCAAGGAGCACCTGGTGGATTCGAACAGCCAACCTTTTGGTTAGCACCTGTAGCACTTAACCACTAGACATCTAGAGTTTCTGCTTCCAAACCATGGGAAGGAGAAAACCTCAGGTAGGATGGTGTGTGTGATTGGAGTTCTACCAGAGTCCCTGGGTGGCCCAGACAGTTAAGAACTGGACTACTAACTGAAAAGTTGGAGGTTCAAACCCACCCAGAGGCTAGAACTCAGTACCTGGACTCACGTTACTGGGTTTGCAAACCCAGTCACCAGCTACTGGCTTTGTGCCCTTGGGTTAGAGAATCTGTACCTAATTTTTCCCATCTGTGAAATGGAGATAGCCGGACGTCAAAACTTCGCTGTGATGAATTTAATAACTATGAAATATTGAAAACAACACATGTACTTTAAAAAACAAAGAAAACGACAACAGCAAAAACTATTGGCCATCAAGTGGATCCTGCCTCACAACAACCCCAGGAGTTATAAGGTAGAACTGCTTCATAGACTTTTCTTGGCTATAATCTTTATAGAAGCATATGGTCAGGCCTTTCTTCGGTGATGCTAAATAATAAACAGCAATTACGAATAACATAAGACTCACCTGGGAGCTTGCTGAAAATGTAAATTCAAAGGTCTCATGCCCAGGAATCCTGATTCATAAGTCTTGGATGACACCAGGAAACTGTTTTTAACAGGCATCCCCCCAGGTTTCTCATGGAGGTGGTTTGTAGACTATACTATAAAATACTTAGCAGAGGGGAACAGTGTGTTTCCATGGATAAGAAATCTGTTCTTGTTAGTTAGGAATGAAGTTAGAAGGTTGAGGAGGCAATTAAGAATATTAGAAACCACTTTTAATATTAGAAACAAAGGCTGCTTTCAAGATTATATAGTCTGTCCTCTTCTAGTCCTACTTTCTCAGTTACCTAGAGCTGCTATAACAAACACCACAAGGGGATGGCTTTAACAAACAGAAACTTATTCTGTCACAGTTTAGGAGAAGTTCAAATTCAGGGTCTGTCTCTAGAAGAAGGCAGGTTTCTTTCATTGTTGGCTCTGAGGGAAAGTTCTTGAGTCATTTCAACATCTTTGGGTCCAGCATTCCTTGGAGATTTGCACATGTCTTGGCATCTGTCATCCCTGGGATCTAGAACACTCTCAGTGCAGAGGCCCTGGGTCCAAAGCACATATTTCACTCTTGGCTCTTCTTTCTTGGGGGTAGTCAGAGCCCTCCCTTTCTGCTCAGTCCACTACCCTAAATTTTGCCTGTTTCTTGCAGTGTGGTTAAGGGTGGTGGCTCAAGATACATCCTACCCTAATCCTGACTCATTAACATAACAGACAGCTCACTCTCAAATGGTACTTTAACCACAGGCACAAACCAAATAAAAACCAAACTCATTAATTGAATTGATTCTGATTTATGAAGGCTAGGTTTTATAACACATCACAAAAATGGAGGACAACAACACAACACCAAGAATCATGGTCTAACCAAGCTGACACTTACTTAGGGGGGACAGAGTTCAACCCATAAGACCCAATTTATAGGTAAAGAAACTGAGGTCTGGAGAAGTAGCATGTCTCATGTCATGCAGCTGGTTAGTAGCAGCCTTGATGTCACTATCACTGTCCCTTACCTCCCGTCTCATGCTCTTGCCATTCCATAGGACTGAAAACAAGCTCACTGTCACAGGAGTTCTGGCTCTTTTGTTTGAATCCAGAAAATACTTCACCAGAGTCTACATCAGGCTAGAAAATTAAATCCAAATAGCTTGTTTCAGATTCTTTAACCTTCACCATTCCCTCAGAATTTTTGTCATAAACTATGATTTCCAGTTTATATACTTGAGGTTTGCTAAGTCATTGTTGTTGGGGTGTTGTTTGTTGGTTTGTTTTTGCTATTCGCAGTGCAGAGTGTGTTCTGGTGAGAAGGCATGATAACCCAGAAGCTCCGTGAAAGCAACAGCGTCTGAGAGCTGCTGCTGGCTGTTCTCATGAGAACAGTTGCTAATATAACTATGGCTTTTCATTGGCCTATTATTACCTTATTTATTCAACATACATTTAAAAAATATCTTATTCATGTAAAGAATTACTGCAGTAGGGCAGGGTAGGGGGAGATAAATGTGTCTGCCCTTCAACAAGTGTGGGTGTGAAACACCTGGATAAAAATGATAGTGAGTGGGTTGTCCTTATTTTTAAAGAAGTTGGAATATATGAAAATTATTTCACTGGGAGAAAAAAGCCAATTTGAAACATCCTGTACACCCATGAGATGACTTTTTAATCGAGAAAAACTCATATATATATATATATAAAAGATCATTTTATTGGTCAGAAGATGGCACTCATGAGTCTTCAGTGAAATGCAAAACCAAAAACCACAAGGAGAGACCATTTTATACCTCCCTAAGACGGCTATTGGAAGCCTTGGTGGTGTAGTGGGTAAGAGCTAAGGCTGTTGACCAAAGAGTCAGCCCTTCAAGTCTACCAGGGACTCCTTGGGAAGTCGATGGACAGTTCTACTCTGACATAGGTTGCTGTGAGTTGGAATCGATGCAGTGGCAATGGATTCGGGAGTTTTGGGGTTAGAAGGGCTATGATGGCAGTGGTGGTCTAGTGGTAGAATTTTGGCCTTCCATGCCAGAGACCCAGGATTGATTCCAGGCCAGTGTACTTCAAGCCCAGCCACCACTCATCTGTCAGATGAGGCTTGTGTGTTGTTGTGGTTCTGCACAGGTTTCAGCAGAGGTTCCAGGCTGGGATAGACTAGGAAGCAAGGCCTGGCTTTCTACCTCCAGAAACCAGTCAGTGAAAACTACATGGATCACAGAGGTCTGATCCCCTTGTACACGGAGTCCCATGATGTGGGGACTGGGGGGTAATTTGAAGGCATGTAATGATAACAACAACAGGATGACTATAATAAAAAAGATAGGTAAGAACAAGTATTGTGGATGTGGAGAAACCAGAACACGTATGCCTTACTGGTGGGAATACATCAAATGGTGCAGACATTTTGCTAAACAGTCTGGAAGCTCCTCAGGGTGTTCAACATAGAGTCATTGTATGACCCAGCAATTCCACTGCTAGTATAGGCCTGTCTCCGTCACTGAGTGCTGCTACAAGGACTGCCACTTAAGTACACCAACTCATCCTAGGAAAAGTGCTACATACCTCATTGCTGAATATCACTACAGTCACCTTCCAAATACTCCCCTTGGGAAGCTATGCACCAATGCCAGCACCTAGTCCACCCTTTAAAACAATTTTGGAACTCTTTCTGGAATGGCCATCAGAGTTGTCATCATATTACCCTTCATGTCCTGAATGTCATCCAAATGTCTTCCTTTCAATATTTTCTCTATCTTAAGGTAAAGAAAAAAGTCACTGGGGGCCAGATCAAGTGAGTAGGGAGGGTGTTCCAATACAGTTATTTGTTTGCTGGCTAAAAACTCCCTCACAGACAATTATACAATTAAATTTGCAAACTTGCCACCATGCACAATGGCCGTTCCAGAAAGAGTTCCAAAATTGCTTTGACGGTGGACTAGGTGCTGGTGTTAGTACATAGCTTCTCAAGTACTTTCATGGTGACCATAGTGATATTCAGCAATGAGATATGTAGCACTTAGAACAACTAAATTCACAGACTTAATTGTGGAACCTGGTATACTAGTATTATCTCTGATTTACAGAATAAAAACCAAGGCAGAGAAAGGAAAGATAATTTGTCCAAAGAATCTCTGTAAGAAGCAGAGGTGGGATTTGAGCACAAGGTCTAATGCCAGGGCTCACGCTCAGAATCTTTGCAGCAATGAGCAGCCAGTGATTTTTAGGCATATCCCCTTTTGAAACTGGAAAGGTCTCTGGTTAAGGAGATCACATTTAACAGCTGAGGAGTACATTAATGATGTCCTTCTTTTGAACAAATATTCAACCACACAAAAATTCATCTCAAGCTTATCAGCCCTTTTTATCCTACTTCATTTTGATGTGCTTTTTGAATAAATTCAATGGAAAGAAATCTACTTATTATGCAATACTGTCTAGTCATTTTGAACATGTGTTGATTGCATCTAGAATCTACTGTTTATAGCTCCCAATTACTGGATAATATGTGTGTGGAGAGGTTAGGGGTGGGAAAAATATTAAAACTGAAATAGCCAGGAGTGAGTATCCCCAGCTTTTGTCTCTTTTGGTTACTGTTTTTTTCTTTTTTTTTGTGGCTATATCAACGTATGATTTAATAAAATATGAAGCTAATTTAGTCCACGCTCCAAATGGTAGGTATGGTTTCATTATCTGTAGGTTGTTTTTGTAAGAAAACATTTATAATAACCCTAATATGGTTTTTAGTAAGGCTTGTAGTGACCTTACTATGTTGGTTCATCAAAGATTATTCCTTTCTTGAAACTAGAAATAGAAATATCATATGATCCAGCAATCCCACTCCTTGGAATATATCCCAAGAAAATAAGGGACACTACTGAGACAGACACACACACACCTATGTTTATTGCAGCTCTTGCCACACTAGCAAAAAGATGGAAGCAACCTAGATGTCCATCAACAGCTGAATGGTTACACAAACTATGGTATATGCACACAATGGAATACCATGCAACGATAAGAAACAAGGATGGCTTAGAGAAATTTCTGACGTTGTGGGACCATCTGGAGGACATTATGCTGAGCAAAGTTAGCCAGATGCAGAAGGACAAACGCTGTGTGAGACCATTAATATAAGGACACAGTGAATCATTTTAGCACATAAGAAATCAATTACAGTTACAAGGGTGGTGAAGGAGAGAGAGGGATTTCTACATATCAGATAGAGGGTAGGACTAGGGTTGGGCATAGGTATGACAGCATGTAATAGAAAGGAGGTACCCACTACTGCTAAACTCCAAAACTAAACTGTTCCCCAAATGTGGCCCACCTCTTTGGAAGGACAGAATAACAGGGCTGGAGTTGGAGGATGACACTCTTAGGGGAAGTCTGGACTAACTGGCATACCCAGGTTCTTTTTTTTTTCTTTTCTCTTAAGAAATGATTTTGCATACCACTTGAGTGAGTGGCATCTGGGGTCTTAAAAGTGACAAGCTGCCATCTGAGAAACACCAGTTGGTCCCAACACACCTGAATAAGCAGTAGATGACGGACATCAAGGACAGGAAGAAAATACCAACCCACCAGGTGGAAGGATCCGTACGAGCCAGAGTCTGCCTCAGCATGGGACCTGAAGAACTAGACGGTGCCTGGCCACCACCAAGGACTGCCCAAAGAGAGTGCATGAAAATATGCATATGGTGTCCAGGGTTTTATAAGCTAACAAACTGCCATCTAAGTAGCATCAATTGGTCCCAGTCGACCTGGACCAGAGCTAAAAGAAAGACATCAAAGGCAGGAGGAAAAGATAAGCCTAGCTGATGGAAGATATCATATAATCCAGAGACTAACAATATGGGACCAGAAGAATAAGATGGTTCCCAGCCACCACCAGTGACTGCCAGGATGGGGTATATAATGTAGAGCCCCTGATGTGGCAAGAGAAACATAAGCAAGCAGAACTAGAACTCTACCAAATGACCACAACTGATGGTCCATCACTCTGGAGCGCCCCCTGGGAGCATGGCCCTCAGACTCTGTAACCCCAAACTGCATGCAGCAACGACACCAGCTCCCCAGACAGAGTGAACTGGACTGTAAAAGACATGCTGTGATCCTGGCCCTGAACAAACTTTGGGACTGAAATAGATACACGAGGGCTGTCCCAAGAAGCTCACTGCTAAAGTTGGGAATATATGATGATGTGGGACAGGTCTTGATCAAATGGGCATGAGAATTTCTGGAAGATAAGGGGGAGTGTGCTGTCACAGGAGGTGGGTGGTGGAGGGGATAACAGGTGGAGTAGAATAGTGGTGTGAGTTCCAAATGTTATATGGCAAGTTGAATTGGATTGTTCACTGGTACTTAAATCACAATAAAATTTATTAAAACAAAAAGATTATTACTTTCTTGCATCCTTGGTTACTTAAAGTAATATTGTATAATTTTTTTGTCTTTTTTTTCCCCCCAGATCAGTTCATTCTATTCATCATATTTGCCTCACATCTGTAGTGAGTTCAAATGGGCACACATGAACTAGTATTTTAAAAATCTTACCTTGTAATTATATGTTTTAAATACTAGAGGATCTAACAGTTTACACAGAGTGAATTGTCAAGATTTGAGCTCATCAACTGTCCACAGAATTAAACAGAAGAAAATTTTATTGATGTCCAACTTTGTTTTAAAAAATGTGTAAAATTTTACACCTGAGTTTTTCATTAAGTACTGTTAGTAAATACTGACCTACTAAAGAAGGAATATTTAGAAGAATTGCAAATGTAAATCATTTCACATAAAATACAGTAGTAGCATTTTCATTTGAGTAGAGGCTTTTGGGGGGCAGGGCGGGCTTTTACAGCATTTCTGTCATCAGTGGGATAACAGTTCTGTGCTCATCTGCTACTCGGAAGGTCAGTGGCTCAAACATGCCTAGTGGCTCTTCAGGAGAACTGCTCCCCTGAAGATTACAGGCTAGAAAACTCAGTAGGAAAGTCTACTGTGTTACACATGGGGTCACTGTGTGTTGATACTGAATCGATGGCACCTAGCGACAACAGTGTCATCCATTAACATTTTGTTGTTCCCAGTTGCTGCTGAGGTGGCACCCACTCAGTGGCCCCTTATGTAGAACAAAATGAAAAGTCACCTGGTCCCATCTGTCTCCATGGTTCTTGGTGTGCTTAAATGTATTTACCAATGACAAACTAGGAAATAGTTCTTAATCATTTAGAGGTTGATTCAGTTTCCCAGAGGACCCCATTTTGTTTTTCTCCATCATCCACTCATTTATTAACCACTCCCTGGATTCTTGTTTCATTTCAAGAAATTGTGGAAATTTTATATAACAAATTCAGATTTGTGTTGCTCAATGGACTATTGGTCAAAGATGATAAGAGTTTTAAGTTTTTCCATGGAACCTGAAAACTTAACATGAGGCGTGATGAGGGTGAAGCTTCTTCATGTGTCACTTGGGGACCCCTGATGGCAAGCTAGATGTCATCATCATCAAGCATTTTCCAATACACCATTTACAATCTCTCTCTTATATTCAGTTTAACTTAGTGTGTGCTTTCTTCTGGCTCCACTTCTTGCAGAGCTTAGACTCAGACATCAGCCTCTGGGACTCAGGACAGTAAATCCATGGCTCCTGTATGGCCACCTCTGCCTCTGCCCCAGTCCCGAGCAGCTGCAGTTCAGGCTTGGCCTAAGAATTCTCCTTAAAGTATGCTTAGGGGCCATCACTATCCGTCTGCTGGAGCTGGCACAAAATTTGAAACTGCTTGTCCTTCCTGTCCTGGAGACTGTAAGGTGCTTCCTTTCCTACTGAGCCAGGCTCCAGGTAAGAATCTGCATCCTGTCTGCTTTCCCTCTTTCTCTCTCTGGGCTGCAGACTGGGCCAGAATCCAGACTGCCTGGTTTTCAAGGCACCCAAATCCCAACTTGGAAATTCAGATTGCTTTCTAGATCATTTCCTCCAGTTTTTCTGTCTGCTATCATTGTTGGCTGTTGTGGAGTAGACACTGACTCATGGTGATCCCATGGACAACTGCACTTAACACTGCCTGGTCCCATGCCACCTTCACAATCATTGGTCTGCTCCAGTCCCTTATTGCAGCCACTGTGTATTCTGTGTGACTTCCATTGTGAAGAGGTTCATCTTCCAGCACTGTATCAGGCAATATACTGTTCTGCTCCTGAGGGTTTCATTGGCTGATTTTGGGGAGTAGATTATCAGACTTTTCTTCCCAGTCTGTCCCAGTCTGGAAGCTTCATTGAAACATATCCATTATAGGTGACTCTGCTGGTATTTGAAATCCTCGTGGCACTGCTTTCTGCATCAGAGCAACATGCAAGCCACTATAATACAACAAATTGATGGACTAGTAGTGCTAGTTGCTAACCCATAATATTTCTCCATTTTTCATGATGACTTTAATGATTCTTCTCTATTGTACTTTATCTGGTCCTGCTACATTATAGTCTGTTTTGTACTAACTTTTTGGTTTACATGTTTATTTTTAATTGTAAAGATGACAGATAAGTGGTGTTACTCATTAATGTCCAGTAAGTATATGGCAAATGTATTACCCAATGAAAGGATTTACTGGTAGGGCAAACTAAGAACATCAGAGTACGGGGCTCTGAATAGCACGTGTGTGTTCATTTACTCATCAATTTCCTCTTCATTTAAAATTGTAAGTCAATAAAACACAAATAAACATCTTGCAGTATTCTCCACTTTCAGTTGAGATCCATCTGACGTCAGCAGTGACATCAGACAGTATAGTGTCTGGTGGTTTTTGCAGAGTCCCATGACTTATAGCAGTTGCACAAGGGGAAGATAGAAGAAACAGACTGTTCCCATAGTGGCACTTGGGTAGTCATTGCTGAGTGTCATGGGACTGATGGAAATCAAACAGTCAATAGATTTAATTGCAAAGGGGTTTTATGATGTTAGAAAATTTAGTATATTCTTCAAAGTGCAATGAAGGATTATAAGCCTTATGTACAATGATTTCATGAAATAACAAGTAATTCTCTTGCTGTCTATTTCACACAATCATTATGAAATAGAATTTTTTGAAACTACTTTCTCAAGTTAGTTTCCCAAGATTTTTTGGTTGGCTTGTTGTTGTAAGGTGCCATTGGGTTGGTTCTGACTTATAGCAACCCTGTGTACCACAGAAGGAAACACTGCCCAGTCCTGCACCGTGTCCACAATCATTGGTAGGCTTGAGCCCATTGTTGCAGCCACTGTGTCAGTCCATCTTCTTGAGGGTCTTCCTCTTTTTCACTGACCCTCTACTTTACCAAGAATGATGTCCTTCTCTAGGGACTGATCCATCCTGGTAACATGACCAAAGTATGTAAGACACAGTCTCACCATCCTCTCTTCTAAGGAGCACTCTGTTTTTTTCTTCCAGGACAGATCTGTTCATTCTTTAGGCAGTCCGTGGTGTACTTAACATTCTTCTCCAACACCACAATTCAAAGATGTCAATTCTTCTTATGTCTTTCTTACTCACTGTCCATCTTTTGCATCTGTATGATGTGATTGAAAATACCATAGCAAGGGTCAGGTACACATTAGTCTTTAGGGTGACATCTTTGCTTTTCAACATGTTCAAGAGGTCTTTTGCAGCACAGTTGCTTAGTGCAGTACATCTTTTGATTCTTGATTGTTGCTTCCAGGGGTGTTGATTGTGGATCCAAGTAAAATGAAATACTTGACAACCTCAATCCTTTCTCCATTTATTGTGATGTTGCATACTGGTCTAGTTGTGAGGATTTTTGTTTTTTTCTTGATGTTGATTTGCAATCCATACTGAAGGCTGTGGTCTTTGATCTTCACCAGCGAGTATTTAAAGTCTTCTTCACTTTCAGCAACTAGGGTTGTATCATCTGCATAACATAGATTGTTAATGAGTCTTCCTTCAATCCTGATGCCTCTATCTTATTCATACAGTCTAGCTTCTTGGTTATTTGCCTAGTACATGGATTGAATAGGTATGATGAAAGGATACAACCCTGATGTACACATTTCCAGACTTTAAACCATGCAGTGTCACCTTGTTCTGTTCAAATGTCTGCCACTTGGTCCATGTAAAGATTCTTCATGACCACAATTAAGTGTTCCAGAATTCCCATTCCCCACAATGTTATTCACAGTTTGTCGTGATTTACACAGTCCAGTGCCTTTTCATAGTCAATAAAACATGTATAAACATCTTTCTGGTATTTTCTGCTTTTAGCCAAGATCCATCTGACATAAGCAATGATATCCCTGGTTCCACACTGTCTTCTGAATCTGGCCAGAATTTCTGGAAGTTCCTTATCAGTACACTGCTGCAGCCACTTTGGGGTGATCTTCAGCAAAATTTTACTCAACTGTGGTATTCATGATATTGTTTGATAATTTTCACATTCAGCTGGATGACTTTTCTTGGGTTTAGGTACAAATGTGGATCTCTTGCAGTCAGGTGCTGGGTAGCTGTTTTCAAATTTCTTGCTGTAGTCGAGTGAGTGCTTCTAGTGATGCATCTGTTTGTTGAAACATCTCAGTTGATATTCCATCAGTTCCTGGAGGCTTGTTTTTCACCAGTGCCTTTAGTGAAACTTTGACTTCTTCCTTCAGTACCATTGATTCCTGATTATCTGCTACCTCTTGAAATGGCTGAATGTCAACCAATTATTTTTGGTATACTGACTCTGTGTATTCCTTCTTTCTTCTTTTGATGCTTCATGTGTTGTTTAATATTTTCCCTGTAGAACACTTCACCATTGCAACTTGAGGCTTGAATTTTTTCTTCTGTTCTTTCACTTTGAGGAATGCAGAATGTGTTCCTTCCTTTTGGTTTTCTATCTCTAGCTCTTTCCACAAGTCATCATAATACTTTACTTTGTATTCTCGAGCTGTCCTTCGAAATCTTCTGTTCAATTCTTTTAATTAATCATTTCTTCCTTTGGCTTTAGCTACTTGACATACAAGAGCAAGTTTCTGAGTCTCTTCTGACATCCAATTTGTTTTTTTTCCTCCTTTAGTGTCTTTTTTAATGACCTCTAGCTTTCTTCATGTATGGTGTCTTTGAAGTCATTCCATAACTTGTCTGGTCTTTGGTCGCTAGTGTTCAAACATACCAAATCTATTCTTAAGCCAGTCTCTGAACTCAGGTGTGATATAGTCAAGGTGATATATTGGCTGTCATGGACTTATTTCTAGTTTTCTTCAGTTTCCATAGGCACAATTGTTGGTCTGTGCGCCACTCAACACCTGGCCTTGTTTTGACTGATGATATTGAGATTCTCCATTGTCTCTTTCTACAGATGTGGTTGATTTGATTCCTGTGTATTCCATGTGGTGAGGTTGTAGTGTATAGTCACCATTTATGTTGGTGAAAAAAGGTATTTGCAATGAAGAAGTCATTGGTCTTGCAAAAGTCTATTTGGCAATTTCCAGCATTGTTTCTATCACCAAGGACTTATTATCCAACTACCAAGCCTTCTTCATTGTTTCCAGCTTTTGCATTCCAATCATCGATAATTATCAGTACATCCTGACTGCATGTTGAATCAGTTTCAGACTGTAGAAATTGGTAAAAAATCTTCAATTTCTTCATTGTTGGCTTCAGTAGTTGGTGTATAAATTTCAATAACAGTTGTATTAATTGGTCTTCCTTGTAGGTGTGTGGATATTATTCTATCATTGACAACCATTGTACTTCAAAATAGATCTTGAAATGTACTTTTTGACAATGAACACAACAGCATTCCTCTTCAAGTTTTCGTTTATAGCATTGTAGACTGTATGATTATCTGATTCAAAATGGCCAGTCTATTTAAGCTCACCAATAGCTATTTATGCGTATGCATTCTATTTCATTTTTTATGACTTCCAATTTTCTTAGATTCATACTTTGTACATTCCATGATCCAGTTATTAGTGGATGTTTGCAGCTGTTTGTTCCCATTTTGAGTTGTGTCATACCACATCCTGAAAAGTTGACTCTGTACAAGTCAGTAAGCTCGACTCTACTTTGAGGACTCAGCTTTTCCCAGTCATCTTTTCAGTACCTTCCAACCTGAGGGATTTATTTTCCAGTATTAATAGTAGACAGTGTTCCACTGCCGTTCATAAGGTTTTTCCCTAGTTGAATTCACCTTGAAAGCTGTCATCTCTCCTTCCCAAAAGCCATCTGGGTGGGTATAAGTACTTCCCTTCTTCCGCCCAACGTCAGCACCAACTACGGCACCAACTACTTACTGTAACAGAGGCAGCTCAGCACTGGGTAAGAGAAAGACCATGTAAAAGGAACAACCAACATTTTAGCAAGATTTTTAATTTGATTTTACATTTTTTATTAGCTGACTTCCCCTAAAATCAATCTATAAGACAAGGATTTAGGAGCAGGTGGAGTAGGGAAAAGTGAAGTACAGAAGTAAAGACTGCATGATTGAGTGGGTTACCTTGGCAGGTAATGGGGGATCAGATCCCTTGGGGGCCCACGAAGGAGGATCGTGGATGCACTCTAAAAGTCACCATCAGTAGTTGAGAAAGCTACCGTGTAAATACACCAGCAACAGTGCCCTTGTGGCTGAAGGTTGCCCCTGGCAGCATTAAATCCCAGTCCCTGGAGGCTCTCCTGTCATTGAACTGGAAGCCTTCAGTATGCACAGAAGCTTTCCACAGCCAGGGTCAGGCTGAGGGGATGGGGTCAGGGCATCCCCAGCATCTGTGACAATCTATAAAGCCTGGATCTGGAAGAACTTCCAAGTGCATACAGTCAGTATTCAGTATCAAAAGCCCCGATAAAAGAAGTGACCAGATTGGTTGGGAATGTGACTACTGGAAATGCAAGACAGGAAAGAGATGAAGACTAGGACAGACATTTTTTTCATGGCTGTGACTTTTCAGAAGCAGATCATCAGATTTTTCTTCTGAGGCATCTCAGGGTTGATTCATACTGCCAACCTTTCAATTAGTAGCCCAGCATTTAAATCTGAGGCTGCTGATTGGAAGGTTGATGATTTGAATCTAGCTCAAGGTTCCTCAAAAGAAGGACCTGGGCTAGAGAGATGCTGGGAGGAAGTAGGGTTCAAAGATCAAGGTTTGTTGCTCCCCAACAGGAGCTAGACCCTCAGCTGGGGCCACGTAGCAAGAGGTGGGGATGGGTTGTCTGATGAGAACTGTACTCACGAAGGAAACACAGCTGTTGCTGGAGACATCTCTTAAAGCTTGGAGAAAAAATATCATTGGCCATCAAGTTGACTTTGACTTCTGAGAGCAGATAGTCTAATGACTATAACCTGTAACACATGGATAACACAACCTTGCAAGCTGAAAGTAAAGAGAACTTGAAGCACTTACTGATGAAAACCAGTGACTACAGCCTTCAGTATGGATTACACCCAAACATACTAAACATGAAACAAAAATCCTCACAGCCGGACCGGTGTGTGACACAATAAATGGAGAAAGATTGAAGTTGTCAAGTATTTCATTTTACTTGGAGTCACAATCAATACCCACGGAAGCTTCAATCAAGAACCTCAATCAAGAAATCAAATGAAATATTGTATTGGGTAAATCTGCTCCCAAAGATCTCTTGAAAGTGTTAAAAAAGAAAGCCGTCACTTTGAGAATTAAGGTGCACTCGACCCAAGCCATGGTATTTTCAGTCACCTCATATGCACTTGAAAGCTGGACAATGAGTAAGGAAAACCAAAGAAAAATTGGTGCATTTGAACTACAGTGTTGGTGAAGAACACTGAATATGCTATGGACTGCCAGAAAAGCAAACAAAGCTGTCTAGAAAGCAGTACAGCCAGAATGCTCTTTAGAAGCAAGGATGGCAAGACTTTGTCTTGTGTTCTTTGGATAAGTTATCAGGAGGGACCAGTCCCTAGAAACGGATATTATGCTTGGTAAAGTAGAGAGTCATCAAAAAAGAAGACCTGTGACAAGATGGATGGACACAGTGGTTGCAATAATGGACTCAAGCATAACAATGATGAGTGTGGCTCGGGGCTGAGCTAGGTTTTGTTCTGCTATACACAGGGTTGCTGTGAGTGGGAACTGACTCCATGGCACCTAACAACAGCTACCCAGTTTGACCTCTGCTGTTCATGCAGTTGTAGTTGTCTTTCATAATTTGTAAGTTAGATCTCACAGTTTTATATTTTCTTCTAAGAATCTTACAGCTTTAACGCTTTGGTCTTTGTTCAATTTTGAGTTCATTTTTGTGTATAGTGTGAGATAAGGGTCCTGTTTTATTTTTCTGCGTGTGGATATTTTTGCTAGCAATATTAAAGACACTGTTTATTCCTCATTGAATGAACTTTAACCCCTTATTGAAAATCAATTGCCCATAGATGGATGAATATATTTCTGGGTTCCCAGCTCTATTCCAATTTTCTGTGCATCTATCATTGAACCAGTACCAGGCCATTTTGATTGCATGTGTCCAGAGGGTATCAAGGAAACCTTTACCAAATATATTTCTGAAAATCCAAATAATATCCTGCTAATATTATTCTTTTGATCTATTTATACAATTTACACTTGATTATGCTACTATTTGGATTTGCTGATTAATGAATTGCTTTTTAAAATTCAGGTCTTTTTATACTTATTCCCCTCATCCAGTAGTTAAGCCTGTCAAAAAGGAAAATGGTGAACACAGGATGTGTATGTTTTGAGACTGGGGAGTGTGAGGCCTCCTAGTTTGTTCTTTCTTTTTTTAAAAAAAAATTTTTTTATTTAACATGACTGAGTGAAAATGTACATTCCCGTGTAAATTTACATACCCACCTATATGCAGCTTCCACTGCTCTCCCTGTCCAGTGACTGCACACTATTCCTCTCTGCTCCATACATGTCTCATCCTCCCAACAGCCTCCTTTCCCCTCCTCTCCACCCACTCTCCTTCCTCCAGCCAGAGGTCAGCAGGATGATATCCTATAGATGTATAGAACCATAAAGTGCAACCAGTATATGGTCACTCTGCATTGCCAAGTCCAATCCATTCCTGTCCAAAGAGTGGACCTAGTTTGTTCTTATTCAATAATTCTCTGGCTATTAGAGAACGGTTTCCTTTCCATTAGAAATTGGTGACTACTTTTGCCACTTGAGTGACTAACACTGGAATTTGGATCCTTACTTTAGTCCAGTTTCTAGTCTTTTTACATATTTATCTTGATTTTGGCTTTGTGAAACCAATTTCATAGTTCTGTTCTCCAGAACCCTGAGAGAATACCTCTTTGGTTTAAGGCATCCGTTTTGTGGAAATCTGTTATGGCAGCCTCAGGAAACTACACAGGCTTCTGGAGTGTCAACTCCCAACTGGTGGTGGTTTCTAAGGTACACCTGGCTCAGTGGGGGGATTGTATCTGTCGTGGGCAAGGCATGCCAGCTCCCCAGCAGTCCGTTTGATTGCCTGTCCCTAAGGGACCTTAAACATCAGTTACTCAACCCTCCCACTCAGTGCCTCAACCTCCTCTTCAATATTTCCTTCAAAGGGCCAGGCCCCTGGTTAAACACTTCTTCCAGTGGCAGAAACATCAAGATTATCACATTCATGGATGGACAGCTTGACTAGTCTAAACTTTTCCTATGTATTTAGTGTAAATCTGCCTCCCTAGAGTTTTCACAGGAGCCTGGTGGTGCAATGGGTAAACACTCAGTTGCTAACCGAAAAAAAAAAAGGTTGTGTTCACACCCACCTGCTACTCTACAAAAGACCTGGTAATCTGCTCCTGTAAAGATGATAGATGAAGAAACTCTATGAAGAAGCTCTGTTGGATCGTATAGGGTTGCTATGAGTCAGAACTGACTCAGTGGCATACAGCAACAAGAGAGTTTCCATGCATGTGTGGTTATATGTTCCGGGCATATAAGAACTTGTCTGCTCCTCTTCCTTAGGATATTTGAGGATTTGCTTTACAGGTCATCAAATTACACTGTGAACTCAGTGAATTCAGTCAGCTGAAAACCTAAGACTGTTTGCATGATTAGCATATTTAAGCCACATCTACTTCATGTTTTGGTAAAGTAGGCTTTTTAGACGCAAATGTAGTTTACATGCATCCTTATGAAACTGGATGGTGTTCGACCGGGTCCATCATTCCACTTTACTATTTCTTTTGAAACCTCACTCTGTCGTTTCATGTCAAGTGACTCATCCCAGTTTTATGTCACAAACACCTAAATCAGCTTGCCAGAGATGTCAGTGTCTATGTTTTTAATAAAAACTTGAATGAGGTTGGGCCAAGGAGGGCCTAGTAACATGGCATTTGAAGCTCTTTCCCACAAATTACATGTGTCCATAGGGTATCAAGGAAACTGCTGAATATATTGCTGAAAATCCAAATAATACCCTGCTAATATTATTCTTTTGATCCATTTATACAATTTACACTTGATTATGCTACTATTTGGATTTGCTGATGTAATGAATTGCTTTTCAAAATTCAGGTCTTTTTGTACTTATTCTCCTCATCCAGTAGTTAAGTCTGTCAAAAAAGAAAATGGTGAACAAATTCCCACAATTCTACTTTGCTACAGAATTGAAATATCTAAGCAGTTTTCTTAAAGTAGGGGGAAAAAAAGAATAATATTTTTGAGTGACATTTTTGATTCTAGCAGGGCTACACTAGGAAGTTCCCATGGGCACTAAAAAGAAACCAGCTGGAAAATAAACCAGTTACCTGAGTACAATGAAAGTGAGTATCTGAGAAGTACACATGAGACCCCAGTCCTCAGGGCAACACTAGCCCAGTTCAGCCAGTCAGAAAGTTTTACATAAATCCTGTCAATGAACTTCATTCCAAATTTGTATTTAAACAAGTAAAATTTAACAAAAAATTGAAATAAAAAAATAAAAGATTTGTCATCAGTCACATTTTTCAGAAATTCAAATTAGGATTAAGCAAGAATGGATTAAGTTAGCTAAAAGCCAACTTCTGGGCACACATCAGGTTTTAAGCAATGTGGGTATTTAGATAACCGAAAATACTGAATTTTAGTTGATACCACTTCTTTTGAAGTGTCAAATGAGTCAGAAGTCAGTGTACAGGAGCAAAGTAATACTTTTAAACTTTTAAGCTCATGATTTGAAGACTGTGGATAAACTGGAGCACCAATTTTAATATTAATTTCATTTTAGGAGAATAAAATTGCCTGTGAGTTGTAAGAATCACACATGTAATGATGTAAAATCTTCATCTGCAAAACAGAACAGAAGAACCAGATGGCCTTTATGATCTCTTCTAGCTCGAACAAAAACCACTTCAAGTGTTGGAGCAAATGGCTCCAAGTTCCAGGGAAAGAAATCAAAGCCTCTGAGGCACTACTGTGTACCCCCACCCACTAGTCCACAGGCACTGGATTGAAAGGATCCACACCAAAATGTGAACACTTAAAATCTATATAACTTAAATAAGTGCACATACAAATGTAACAACTGCAGAGGTGCTATGGATTTAACCAAAAAGGTGAATTTTGAAGTGTGTTTTAGGATCTTGGAGCCCTGATGACACAATGGTTAAGAACTGGACTGCTAACCAAAAGGATGGCATTTCAAATCCACCAGCCACTCCTTTGAAACCACATGGGGGCAGTTCTACCCTGTTCTGTAGGGCTGCTATGAGTCTGAATCGACCTGACAGCAGTGGGTTTTTGATTTATTCGGATTTTGGAAGAATGGGCATTGACAAAGACCAGGGACAAATTTTAAAAAACAGATGAATTTCACTCTCAATAATTAGAGACAAAAAGAGAAAGAAAATTAGTGTATCTATGTAGGCCCTGATATCTTAAAAAATTGCTTTTTTTACTCCCAAACTAAAAACCAAACCAGTTGCCATGGAGTCAGTTCCTACGCACAGAAACCCCACGTGTGCAGAGTAGAACTGCTCCATAAGGTTTTCCAGACTGTGACCTTTCAGATGCAAATTGCCAGACTCTTCTTCCCAGGCATCTCTTCAGGGTTTGAACTGCCCACCTTCTGTTTGGTCATGAAGCATTTAACTGTTGGTGCCATCCAGGGACTCCTTTTTTACTCTAAGACTAATTTATTTCACCATCTTATTTCTTTAATAAGTATTTGTTGTTGAGAACCCAGTATGTGTCAGGCCCTGTCCTGAGAATTCAGTGTTGAATGAAACAAAACAGATATTAAACTAGTAATTGTACCAATAAATATGTAAATTGTAAACAGTACCGTAAAGGAAAAATACAGAATGTTAACGGGAGAATTCACCAACTTCTTTTTTTCCCAACTTTCTTATTCCAATCACCAGTATTTATCAGTGCTTCCTGACTGCATGTTTCATGAATTTCAGACTGTAGAAATTGGTAAAAATCTTCAGTCACCTTATCTTTGGCATTAGTGATTGTCGTATAAATTTGAGTAACAGTCATATGAATTGGTATTCTTTGTAGATGTATGGCTAGATTAGTATCCTACCTCTGAAAGTGTAGTACTTCAGGCTAGATCTTGAAAAAAATTTTTTTTTTTTTTGACAATGAACGTGACAGCGTTGCTCTTTGATTGATCATTCCCAGCATGGTAGACCACATGATCATCTGATTCAAAATGACTAATACCAGTCCATTCTGGCCTAGGAGCTCTGTTGGTGCAGTGGTTAAGAGGCTGAGTGTCACCCCAAAAGGTCAGCAGTTGGAATCCACTCCTCCTTGAAAATCCTAGGGAGGAGTCCTACTCTGTCCTATAGGGTTGCTGTGAGTTGGAATCAACTCAATGACAAGTTTTTTTTCAAATTTGCAATATAAGTTTATATATCCACTACATATATATGTATGTGCATACACACATGTATACATAAATGTGTGTGTGTGTATTATACATATATATATAATTTATTTACTAATGGGCTGCTCCATTTACATTTTTATATATTTAAACATATGGTATTGAGCCTTCCTGCATATTCTTACCCCAGCCCTGCTAATGTTAGGACCTTTTCCAATGTTTTGCTTTCAGAGAACTGAAAGAGGATCCAAAAAAGTCAGCTGATAGATTTTTAAAAATTTTTTTATGATAAATTACTGTTGGAGTTTTGTATATAACTTAGGGGCTCAAACAATTGCTACAATAAAACTTCTTTCATTTTTACCTATTTATTTGAACGTGATTTCTTCCGTCGTTTATCTGCAACAGTGAAAATTAGGGCTATTAATTGTTACTGAACCCTGTTAAATTCCATCAACAAATCATATATTATACTAAATAATTTAGATGTAATTTGCTCATTTTTATAAAAATTATACAAATAAGATGAAAACTTTATGCAGTTTTTCATTACTTAAGTTGTAATAATGTAATATGTAATTAAAATATAAATTACTTATGAATCAAGGATTATGATTAAAAGTATGTGCAAATAGTTATACACTTACCTGCTAATCAAAAAAGTTGGAGGTTTGAGTTCACTGAGGGGCTTCAGGGAAGGAAGGCCTGGTGATCTACTTGAGAAAACTCAGCCTATAGAAACCCTATGGTCAGAGTTCTAAAAACTCATGAGTTGGAATCAACTCCAGAGTAGCTGGTGAACTGTTTTCTTTGGTAAATGTTGAGGTGTATGCATGGAACTCTGATCATTGGCTTTTGTTATAAAGTACCAATTACAGATATTACTTTAGAAATAAAATTTTTATTTTAATTCATATACATATTTAAAATAGCCATATATTCGGTGTGTAGGAAAAGAACTTTTTTAAACAGTAGATAGAAAATGTTAAACATTTTATGAAATAGGATTGACTAGTTAGTATACACAGTTTGATCTAATTAGAAAAATATTTTTTAACTAACTTATTGGATAACAGTGAATTTAAAGGAATCGCATAACTTGTGTGCGTGCGTGTGTGTGCATGCGTGTGTGTGTGATAAAGTTAAAGTATACAATCCACATCAATTTTGCATGTCCATCTATCTGCAGCTCCTTCTGCTCTCCTTGCCTGGTGACAGCACACTTCTCCTTTTCATTCTCTTCACATGGTGTCATCTTAACAATCTCCTGTCGCCTCCTGTCTACCCTCTTCTCTCCCAACTAGAAAAAGACCAGTAGAATAGCCCCCTGTAAATGCATTGAATCATGAAGTACATGCACCATATGGTCACACTGTATCCCTGGGTCCAGTCCATTCTTGTCTGAAGAGTTGACCTCAGTAGTGTTTTCTGGTCAGGGGCAGCAACAGGTCTTGGGGCCATGTTCCCAGAGTATCTTTCAGGCTTTCAGACCATCAGTTCTGGTCTTTTAGTAGAGTTCTTGAGCTGCACACCTCTTTTCCTTGTGTTGCCACAGGGACTGTACATTGTGTGCCCCATCATGACTGTCTTTGTTGGTGGCTGGTCACCATCTGGTTCTTCCAGTCACATGTTGATACAGTCTCCCATTCACATGGGTCCTTCTGTCTCCTGGGCTCATTTTTCCCTTGTGTCTTTCTTGTTCTTGGTCATCATCTGGTTCTGGAAGAGTTGGGACCATTTGGTGTACCTCAGATAGCACCTTGCTAGCTTTTAAGACCCCAGACACCACTTACCACTATGGCGTGCAGAAGAACCTCTTAATAATAGGTTAGTTATGCCAGTTGGCTTCAGTGTCCCCCAAAAGCATGGTCCCGAGATCCTCGCCCCTGATACTCTATCCTTGCAATATTGGGTTGAGATTAGAAGAGCTTTCAGTTTATGGTGAAGTCTAGTTAAGTTGATCTGCTTTCTACTGTGTGCTGTCACTGCATTCACCCAACCAAATTTCTGTCACCTATCTAATCTAATCTATGACCAACCCTCTCCCTCCCTCCCCACCCCTGTAGCCATCAGAGTCTTTTCTTCTGTATGTAAATCTATTTTTAAGTCCTTATAGTAGGGGTCTTATACAATATCTGTCCTTTAGCTGCTGACTGATTTCACTCAATGTAACTGAAACCAGGTTATGAGATGTTCTTTATCATTGCATAGTGTTCCACTGAGTTACATACTAATCACCTGTTAATGAGCATCTGGGTTGATTCCATCTTTTTGCTGTTGTAGACTGTGCTGCAATAAACATTCGTGTGCATGTGTCTGTTCATGTGACAGCCTTTGTTTCTGTAGGATATATTCCAAGCACTGGGATTACTGGATCAAATGGTATATCTATTTCCAACTTTCTAAGGAACTGCCAAATTGCTTCCAAAGAGATTGTATTATTTTGCAATCCCACCAGCAGTGTAGGAAAGTTCCCATCTCTCTACAGCCTCTCCAGCATTTGTTGTTTTGATTTTTTATATTATGACCAACCTTGTTGGGATGAGACAGTATCTCGTTGTTGTTTGATTTGGATTTGTCTAATAGTTAATGATTGCAAGTATTTCCTGATGTGTCTTTTGGCTGCCTGGATGTCCTCTTTGGTGGAATGTCTGTCCAACTCCTTTGCCCATTGCTTAACTAGGTTATTTACCTTTTTCTTGTTGATATCTTTCAGTACCTTGTCAATTATGGAGATCAGACGTCAGTCTGACTTACAGTTGCCAATTTTTGTTTTCCATTTCTGTAGGTGGTCTTTTAATTCTTTTGATAAAGTCTTTGAATGAGCAAAAGTGTTTGATTCATAGTAGTTCCCATTTATCTATTTTCTCTTCTGTTGATTGTGCTTTGTTTCTCAAAGTTTGAAGTCTATCTAAGCTGTGTATTGGAACTTCCATTATGGCCCTTTTTTTTCTTGTGATCATGATCTTTATTGTTTTAGGTTTGATATTTAGGGCTTCGATCCATTTTGAGTAAGATTTTGTGTAAGGTGTGAGATATGGGTCTTGTTTCAGTTTTTTGCAGATGGATATCCAATTTTGCCAGCACCATTTGTTTAAGAGACTGTTCTTACCCCAGTTTAAAATCTTGGGGCCTTTGTCAAATGTCAGCTGTTCATAGAAGGATGGTGGCATCTCTGGGGTCTCAGCTCTGCTCCACTGATCTATATGTCTCTTTTTGTACCAGTACCTGCTGTTTTGACTACTGTGGCAGTGTAATATGCTATAAGGTTGTGTAGTGTGAGGCCTCCCACTGTGTTCCTCTTCTTCTGTAGCGCTTTGCTTATTGAGGGTTTCTTTCCTTTCCCAAGTTGGTGATTTGTTTCTCCATCTCATTAAAAAATGACACTGGAATTTGTATTGGGATTGCATTGTACGTGTAGACCACTTTGAGTAAAATAGATGTATTCACAATGTTAAGTCTTCCTATCCAAGAGCAGAGTAGGTTTCTCCACTTATATAAGTCACTCTTGGTTCTTGTGGTAAGGTCTTGTGATTTTCTCTGTATAGGTCTCTTATTTCTCTGGTTAGATTTTTTCCTAGGTATTTTATCTTCTTGGGGGCTATAATAAGTAGTATTGATTTGGTAATTTCTGTTTTGATGATCTCTTTGTTGGCCCTGACTTGATGGCACTGAGTTTTGTTTTTTTGTTGTTGTTGTAAAGGACTCCTACTGATTTACTTACATTTATCTTATATTCTGATACTTTGCCGAACTCTTCTATTTGTTTCAGTAGTTTACTTATGGATTCTTTGCATATACAATCATATCACCTGAAAATAGGGAGATGTTTACTACTTCTTTGCTGATGCAGATGCCCTTTATTTCTTTGTCTTGTCTAATTGCTCTGGCTAGAACCTCTAGTATAATGTTGAATGGAAGTGGTGAGAGTGGGCATCTTTGTGTAGTTCCCATTGTCAAGGGGGAATTCTTTCAGTCTCTCTCCCTTCAGGATGGTGTAGGCAGTTGGCTTAGCATAGATGCCCCTTATTGTGTTGAGGATTTTCCCTCTACTCCTATTTTGTTGAGAGCTTTTAGCATGAGCGGGTGTTAGACTTTGTTGAATGCCTTTTCTGCATCAATGACAAAATCAGTTTTAATCATCAGATTTTATCCATTGTGTTTTGAAAAATCTGGTGGTATGGAAAATATCATAGATACATTTAAAAATAATTAGTGTCACTAACAGTATTACAGCACTTGGCTTGGCAACAGTATTGCCACATTATTTGAAGGTTTATTTTAAATTTCTAGCTGATGAAATATGGACAAACAAGTGTTACAGCCAGCTGAAAAATACAGGTTTATATTTTAATGTATGATAAAAAAGTTCTATTTAATGATCGGTGATTCAAACTGATCCTCTGTGCTTTACACTCAGTGAACTCGCCATTGCTGGTGTTATTCTTAGGTGCTGTTGAGTTGGCTTCAATTCATAGCAACCCTATGAACAACACCGAAACATTGCCTGGTCTAGTGCCATTTGCACAATCATTGTTATGCTTGAGCCCATTGTTGCAGTTACTGTGTTAATCCATTTTGAGGGTCTTCCTCTTTTTTGCTCGCCTTCTACTTTATCAAGCATGATGTCCTTCTCTCTAGGAATTGATCCCTCTTGACAACATGGCCAAAGTGTGTAAGACTAGTCTCACCATCCTTGCTTCTAAGGAGCACCCTGGTTTAATTTCTTCCAAGACAGATGTTTGTACTTTTAGCAGTCCATGGTATATTCAATTTTATTCGCACGCACCACAATTCAAAGACATAGATTCTTCTTTTGTCTTCTTTGTTCGTTGTCCAGCTTTTGAATGCATATGATGCCATTGAAAATACCACAGCTTGGGTCAGTTGCATTTTAGTCTTCAAAGTGACATCTACTTTGCAACACAGATTCTCCATTCAGAGCAAGGAATATTTCTGGCAGTATCCAAAGTATAGAAGAGCAGAGGTAGTCTGCTTCCAAAATGGAAACTCTATGGGGCAGTTCCACATCGCTAGGAGATGCAATTAACTCCACAGCAATGGGTTAATAATTGCAATGAGAAGTCAATCTACTGAAAATGTGTATGCATATTTTTGTTGTACAAAGTATAGTAGGTGACTCAGTAGATGCCCAAGCGTTAATAAAACAGAAGTGTGTGGGGAATATGGCATTTTGTCTTACAGTTTGTGTACCTCTTAGAACTATCATATTGCTGTCCCATATTCAATCCACTAATAACTGAGGCTTTTTTAGTGGCAGTTCACGCTGGAGGGCATGAAAATCTTAAAGTAAGCTACCAATTTTGAAATTTCCAGAGTTATCTGTTCTTGAAAGCCAGTCATTTCTTGGGCCTTTCAGCCACATGCAGGGTAGGCATGTGAGAGGAAAGTTTTTTAACTTCCGCGATATATCTGATAGGCCTTTAGCGCACACTTCTGGGGTAGGCAACACGCTGCTGCTGAGGCCACGATGCTTCTGGTGGCCTCACTGTCCCCACCTCGTTACCTACCAGACCCCTACCACGCCGGCCTGCCTCCCGGCATTCATTGCGCCGTGCCCCCTCCCCCTCGACTTCCTGCCCAGCTCTGGCCGCGTGGTGGCGCCTACCGGTCGGGGCAGCTGGGGCTTCCGGCGCCAGGCGGTTCCCGCGAGCGGTGCTGGTGGGACGGTTAGAGAGAAGGGGCTCGTGGAACGGTGCGCTAGCCCTCGGCCGTCCCGCTGAGCCTCGCTGCCCTCGCCTGGTACTCTGCTGCGTGTGCAGGCAGGACTGTCCCCGCTCGCTGAAACCACTGCCTGTCCTCGGGGCCCGAGGAAGGGCGGGCGAGCATCGGGCCACAGTGCCGCTGGTAAGGGCCACCGCGCCGGCGTCGGTCTCCGCAGACCCTCAGCGATAGCAGCCAAGCCTGTCTGCCCTGCGGAGCTCGGCAGGGCTGGCACAGAGGGCGACCAGGGCCCTGAGGGGTCCGTCTGGTGTCCGCCTGTGGAGGAGGAGTGCGTGTAAACCTGGCGGGGCTGGGAAGTCCTGGTGGGCTCGGATTTTCCCAGCTTCCGCGGAAGCGCCTCTGAGTTCCCACTTAAAAAATTGACTCAGCAGATCGTTTCTGAGCAGCGGTCCTGCGTCAGGGACATTGCTCCAGGGGCAAGTCAAGATCCCTGTCTTTGGGGGTGCTTACCTTGTCAGCTAAGGTTTTCTTGACCAGACTGAGTAAATTCCCCTCGACTTTTAGATTTTTAAAATTTGGAGGGGGTGGTTGATTTTAATTACAAACAAATAGTAAACTCTCGTTAAGTGCTACCACTGCTCACCAAAAGATCAGCAGTTCAAATTCTCCAGGTGCTCCTTGGATACTCTATGGGGGCAGTTCTACTCTGGCCTCTAGAGTTGCCATGAGTCGGACCCACTCGACTGCACTGGCTGGGTTAATGAACTCTCAAAAACTTTGCCACTGTTGGGAGGATCACCAAGGACAAAACAACATGAGAGAAAAGGAGCCCAGAAGGCAGAAGGACCCACATGAATGGGTGACTATATCAGCATGTGACCACAAGAACCAGATGGTGCCTGGCCACCAACAGAGACAGCTGTGATGGGGCTCACAAGGTTGAGTCCCAGGAAAAAAAGGAGTACACTATAAGAACTCCACTAAAAGACCACAACTGATGGCCCCAAGGCCTGGGAGTTCCTCTCGGGGCGTGGTTCCTAGACCTGATGCTGCCCCTGATCACAAATCCTTACTGAAGTCAACTCTTTCCGACAGGAATGGTTTGGACCCAGGGGCACAGAGTGACCATATCGTGTGTGCGCTTTATGGTTCTCTGCATCTATGGGATGTCATTCAACTGGCCTCATATTAGAAGTGGGTGAAGAGGAGGGGACAGGAGGTAGTTAAGAGGATATGACATGTATAAAACAGAAGTGTGCTGTCACTGGGCGAGGAGAACAGAAGGAGCTGCAGATAGTTGGGCATGCAAATTTAAATTGGATTGTACACTTTCACTAAATCACAATTAAACAAAAAAAACTTGGCCACTGTTCATTTCATAATGTATAATCAGTGGCCTGTGGCGTTAACTGAGCACAACTGCTCCATTTTCAAAGTCAGTATCCCAGCCTTTTTTGAGAAGAGCCTTTAAGTAGACTCAAACTGGCAACATTTTGATTAGCAGCACAGTTGGTTAGCAGCCAATCCTAGCCATAAATGCCTGGCGGATTCAAACTACTGACCTTTTGGTTAGCAGCCAAACTCTTAACCACTATGCCATCAGGGTGTCCGTGTACCTCCTAGGGACTATGTATACACGTCATAAATATACATACATGATTTCATATGTAGATATGCCTATTTTATAAAACAAAAAAGAAAACAAATCCAGTGTCTTGAGTTGATTCTGACTCATAGAGACTCTACAGGACAGAGTACATCTGCCCCATGGGATTTCTGAGAAGCAGCTGGTAGATTCCAACTGCTGACTTTTTGGTTAACAGCCAGATGCTTAACCACTGCACCATCAGGGCCCCATACGTATTCTAGGAAGTTAATACACGCAGTTACAGTAATAGATATACTTCAGGAGATAAATTCCATTAAAATACATTATAATATATACACATGCATATATACATAATATTTTAGAACTATATAATATATACATAATATGTAATTTGTATAACATAATAAACACATTGATTTGCTAGTATTTAGGATTTTGCTTTTATGTTCGTAAGTATTGTTTATAATTTTTTTTTTTGGTATGTGTTAGTTTTTGAGGAATCCTATGGCATAGTGGTTAAAGAGCACAGCTGCTAACCAAAAGGTGGGCAGTTCAAACCCACCAGCCATTCCACAGAGTGGCAGTCTGCTTCCATAAAGATTTAAAGCCTTGGAAATACTATGGGGCAGTTCTGCCGAGTCCTGTAGGGCCGCTATAATCAAAACTGATTTGATGACTTTTTTTTTTTTTTTTTAATTCTCATCTGAATTGTAATTTGGAGTAAGGGATCTAGGGTACACAGCACAAGTCGATCTGGAGACTGAGTTTAATGGCACAGTTCATCAAGTGTATGTAATAAAGCCCCAATAAAACTTTGGACACCAAAGCTCAAGTGAGGTTCCCTGGTTGGCAATATTCAGTGCATGTTGTCACACATTACTGGGAAGGTAATGTGCCCTGCCTCCATGGGGCGATGACAATGGAAGCCTTGTGTTTGGAACCTTCTCAGGCTCTGCCTTATGTGTCTCTTTCTTTGGTTAGTCTTAATATATATTCTTTCCCTGTATAAACCATAATCATGAGTGTAACAGCTTTCAGTGAGTTTTGTGAGTCCTAGTGAATTATTTGCTGATGTGACATGACTCGTAAAGAAACAGCTGTGAACATCCATTAATTATCACAATGTGGAATGTATGAAGACAATCTAGGGAAATTAGAAATCATCAGAAATGAAATGGAATTCATAGACATCGATATCCTAGGCATTAGTGTGCTGAAATGGACTGATACTGGCTTTGGACAATCATATGGTCTACCATGCCGGAAATGGAAACTTGAAGAGGCATGGTGTGGTATTCATCATTAAAAAGAACATTTCAAGATCTATCCTGAAGTAAAGTATTGTCATTAATAGGATAATATCCATGTATCTGTAGGGAACGCAAATTAATACAGTTACTATTCAAATTTGCACACCAACCACTAAGACTAAAGTTGAAGAAATTGAAGATATTTACCAGCTTCTGCAGTCTGAAATTGACCGAACATGCAGTCAGGATGCATTGATAATTATTGATGGTTAGAACACAAAATTTTGAAACAAGAAAGATTGGTAGTAGAAAAATACGGCTTTAATGATAGAAACAGTGTCAGAGATCACATGATAGAATTTTTCCATAGCAACAACTTCTTCATTGCAAATGCCTTTTTTCACCAATTTAAGTGGCAGCCATACATGTGAACCTTGCAAAAGATGGGATACACAGGAATCAAACTGATGTGGGATGGCAGTGGAAAAGCTCAATATCGTCAGTCTAAACAAGGTCAGGTGCCGATTGTGGCACCAGCTATCAATTGCTCATATGCAAGTTCACACTGAAACTGAAGAAAATTAGAACAAACACATGAGAGCTGAATTATGTCCTTGAGTGTGTCACACCTGAGTTTAGAGACCATCTCAAGAATAGTTTTGACACACTGGACACTAATAAGTGAAGACCAGATGAACTGTGAGATGACATAGAAGACATATGTGAAGTAAACAAAATGTCATTAAAGAGACAGGAAAAAAGGAACAGACCAGAATGGATGTCTGAAGAGATTCAGGCCTGCTGCTGGAGGTAGAGTAGCTAATGTGTCAGGAAGAAATAATGAAGTAAAAGCTGAGCAGAAGATTTCAAAGGGTGACTCAAGAAAACAAAGTACTGTAATAAAATGTGCAAAGACTGGGAGTTACAAAACCATGAGAGAATGTGCTTAGCATTTTGCAAGCTGAAAGAACTGAAGAAAAAACTCATGCCTTAAGTTTCAATATTGAAGGATTCTATGGGCAAAATATTGAATAGTGCAGAAAGTAATCAAACGAAGGAATGGATGCAGAGTCACTGTACCAGAAAGGGCTGATCAGTGTTTAACCATTTCAGAAGGTAGCATATGATCAAGGACCAGTGGTAATGAAGGAAGAAGTCCAAGCTGCTCTGAAGACATTGGCAAAAAACAAGGTTCCAGAAACTGATGGAATATTAAGTGAAATGTTTGAACAAACAGATGCAACACAAGGGTGCTCACTTGTCTATACCAGAAAATTTGGAAGACAGTTTCCTAACCAACCAACTGGATGAGATCCATATTTGTGCACATTCCAAAGGAAGGTGATACAGCAGAATGTACAAATTAAAGGAAAATGATATTAATATCATACACAAGTAAAATTTTGCTGAGGATTACTTAGAAACACTTGGAGCAGTAAATTGAAAGACAGCTACCAGAAATTCAAGCCAGATTCAGAAAAAGACATGGAACATGGAATGTTGTTGCTGGTGTCAGATGGACTGGCTGAAAGCAGAGAATGCCAGAAACATATTTAGCTTTGTTTTATTGACTATGCAAGGGCATTTGACTGTATGGGTCATGCTATAGGTCATTGTTATCAGGTGTGGATAACATTGTGAAGAATGGGAATTTCAGAACATCTAACTGTGCTTGTGTAGAACTTGTACATAGATCAGGAGGCAGTCATTTTAACAGAACAATAACAGGATAGTGTGTGATTTAAAATCAGGGAAGGTATGTGTCAGGGTTATATCCTTTCACCATACTTACTCAGTCTGTGTACTGAGCAAATAGTCTGAGAAGCTGGACTATATGAGGAAGAAAAGAGTATCAGGGTTGGAGGAAAACTCGTTAACAATCTTAGCTATGTAGATGACCCACACTTGTGTGCTGAAAGTGGAGGAGACTTGTAGCACTTACTGATGAAGATCAGACACAACAGCCCTCGTTATGGATTGTACCTCCGCACAAACCAAAAATTCTGACGACTGGAACAATAAGCAACGTTAATGACACGTGGAGAAAACATTGAAGTTGTCAGTAATTTCCTTTTTACCTGGATCCATAATCAGTGCCAATAGTAGCACCACCACCTGGTAGCAGCAGTCATGAACTCAAATGATATTTTGAATTGGGCAAATCTGCTGCAAAAGACATTCTTTGGGTCCTGCTTTTGACTTTGAAGGAAAAGGTATTTTCTCTTTGTGCACCCTGAGTCTCGTAACTCGGTAGATTGTCCTCCATGGGTATTGTAGTGCTTGGTGTCACATCTGATGCAGTTTCTGTTGCAGCAGAACTGCTCTTGCCTCTAGACTGTTTATTTTGTCATATTTGATTTGTTGGAAGCATATTCACTTACAAATTAAAGATTTTTCTGCTCTACATTGATTCTAGGCTGCCATCTTTATTTAAGTGCTTTAATTACAGTATACCTTCATGGAGTGCGTCATTTTAATTTAGAGACTTTCTGTACCTTGTTGGATTTCCCTCAATAAACATAGAGTCTCCCACTTTTTTATATTTCAAAGGCTATTCCCTTTCATTATACTCTGTCTAAGGAATGCTGGTAGTATATGAATGTTCCCTTTTAGTGCTTAGTGAATGATGAAATGAGTTTAACAGCTCAGACTACTGGTTTTGTTGACTTTTCTAGTTCTTTTAGATGATATTGTCTGAGCAGGTGAGCTAAAAACATGTTAACTATGGAATTTAAAGTAAGCTAAAATGATACATATGTAAGACCATTAGTGGAAGAAGAAAAATCATTGCCTTAAAGGAGCTGGAGAAAATAGACACTACCCAGAGGAGAATAACCTAGTGAAGGGCCTGGGAGTTATGCTGTATATAAACAACGCTGAAGGTAATGGGAATATTAAGCCTAGCGATAAGGTGGGTAATGCATATGCAGTTTTGAAAACCAGTAGTTACAGTTGTCAGATTGTCTTACATGTTAAAAAAATAATGAGACTGTGTTTTTCATATCCAGCTACTTTGTAGTTATGTCCAGAAAAGAAAATGGAAACTTACCTGCAGATAGAACTGTGAATGAAGCGATTGACCAAAAAGAAAAACACTCAAATACAAGGTAAATAAGATGTAATAAAAATGAGATATTTAAAACTTTGCAGTATTACAGATTTTGTGTTAAGCCATTTTGACTGTGAATAACGTAAAATGCTGTATGAAGATTGACTGAGAGTTCTGGAGTTTAGAAAACTAAGGTGAGTGGTTCCTGACAAGATAGGCAGATTAATATGGGCCATTGACTTCTCCCAAACCACCTTTGGATATGCGACACACACATACTCACACACAAACCCAGAATGAGTTTGAAAGATACAAGAAACCCCAGGAATGCAAAAGTAGTTGGTTCTAGGTATGGACTATGGTAAGGACATGTCAGCTCAGAGCAGACAGAGAAGAAACTCGGGAGACTGATGTGCTCTTATTCTTATCCCCTGCCTCTGGGTCTGCACCATCACCATCAGCCTTGGTGTAGGGGGTGCGGATGGAGAGGTATTATCACTGCAGCACTCAGTGGAGGCCAAGGGTAGAGGGTGAATAAGTGGACACTTTCAGGTGTGGGCAGCCGTGTCTATGCTGACTGAGTGTTGCCTCTCTCCCCTTCATTCTTCCACTCTTCTTTCCTATAAGGCAGTGTAATTACAATTAAGAAAAAAGAGCAGTGCACCAGGTGGAGGCACTACAGATTCCTTGAGGGACTGGGTCACTCAGTGTGTTCATGTGTGTGTATAGGTAAGTAGGTAGGTAAGTAGGTAGGATTGCTTGGAAGGAGAGAAGTACAATACATGGAAAGTAGTTGTAGCCAAAGCTCAGATCTCAGTAGGTATAGCCAGAGGCTTTAGGCCCTGAGACACGTATTTCACACCTCCATGTCTGTACAAGATAGATCTTGACTTAAGCAACAACCCTCATTATGCTCTACCAATCAAGACAGACTGTAAGCTCATGGGAAAATTGATAAATTCTGGAGGAGTAATCTCTTGCCTGTGAGAGGTGGTAAGGGGATCTGAATTCCAACTGCTTATGTTTCTAGCCTACCTGATTTCAGTTCCAGTATACCCCCACTACCTCTTTTAGAGGTTTGTGGTAATGCTGATTGGTGCCATCTTAAATTCTAGCTGATATCAAATGCAGCAGAAATGACTTACCGGGAAGGATAAAGATTTAAATTAAGCATAATAAATATCTTTTAAAAAAGAAAAGTATTGTTAATCTGAATCAATAACTTTGAGTTATAAAATTAATTGGAATAATGAGTATGAAGAATACAGTTTCAGAACAAATAAACCCTACATTGATGGTTGAATAACAGACTGGATGGATGGAGGCATCAATAATTAATAAGCAGTAAGATCAGGAATAGAATCTTTCCAGAAGGCAACAGGAAGAAGTTAAAGATACGGAAAGAATGAGATAAAAGTTGTGAGCCAAAAATAGTCAAACCAGAAGTCTAAAATAGAAGTCCTTCCAAAAGGATGGGGGCGGGGGGAGGAGAATAATAATGAAGGCAAGAAAATATTTAAAAGCATTATTACTGGACTTCTGTTTAAACTTGGTGAGTTGAACCACGTTCCCTCCTAAAATACCATGAAAATGACAGCAAACGCTTTTTTTTTAGGCTGGATTCTCTAGAGAAGCAAAACCAGTGCAGCATATAATGTATATATGGAGAGGTTGTAGTTGTAGAGACTGGAAATTCCCAATTTCCAGTCTGGTCAGGCTGGGGATTTCTCCTGACTCACCTAGCTGCAAGTTCTGGCAAATCCAAGGTTGGAAGTGAGATCACAGGCCTGTGGCTCACAGGCTTTGGAAGGCTGATGAATCCCAAGATTGGCAGGTAAGACAACAGGTAAGCTGCTAGCTCAAGTCCCAAGAACGGAGGTCAGATGAACAGGAGCCAATGGCAGGATCCAGAGGAAGGAAAAGCCAGTGAATTTTGTCAGAAAATGCACCTATACTGGATGTAGACCACACTCTGAAGGCAACACTCTTTCAACTCATTGGCTGCTCACAATAGAGCTCATCATGGAGGTGATTACATTATATCAGATCTCATGGCAGTGATTAAATCATTAAAAAGCTGCTAAACTACATCCTGACTGCCAAACCTCAGAGGATCGTGGCCCGGCCAAGGTGACACACAATCTGTAACCATCACAGGATTAAAAAGGAACAAATCCATAAGAGAATGAGAGACTAGACAAAATGAGAGACTAGACAAAAGCGAGTGAGTGATACTGGAGAGATTTTGGAAGCTTGAAAGCAGATGAATAAATAATTATCGATTTGGCAGAGCAGACACTAGAAACCTAAATGGCAGTCAGTGCAACCCTAAAGCAGGCCAATAGATTCTGCAGAACACTCACCCCTACCCCCATCAATCTCAGGAATTAGAAGCTCCAGATACCTCAGGAAGTGGCTGAGTAATTGGGACTGAAATCAGTAGGCTAAAAGTCTGTATAAGAAGTAGTTAAAACCCAGATCCTGTTCCCCACCTCACTTCAGTAGATGAGAGGTTTACTGTGTAGACATATTAAACAGATGCTGTGCACACCAAGCACAGCTGACAGCAGAATTATTGCATTCAAATCAAGGAGACCTTTAGTGTCCTTCCTGTTTTCCTGTGAGAAAGCTTATAACCAGAGGTAAGAAAATTCTTCACTGGGAAAACTAACTAATCAAAAGAAACAATCTACAAATAGTGACAGTTGGAAGTACCCCTAACGAGGCCTCAGATCATCTCACAGTGAAATTTGCCAGTTGACAAACTCCACCAGTGCATGAAGAACCATTTCTTTGCCAGTCTAGTGCCTCGTTCTCAAATATGAGCAAATAACCCAAAACCATGAGACATTTGAGGAAAGTGTACAGCATGATAGAAACCTGGCAAACTAAAGGAGGTTGGAGAAAATAGGTATACTGAAAGAAGAAAAGCTAAACAACCACCGTGACAAAGCTATCATTAGATCATCAGAAAGAAGAGAGAAAAAACAGTTACATGAAGCATTTGGATGCCAAAAAAAATTGCTGTTGGGGAATTAAGTATATAAAAGCAGAAAGAAAAAGAAACGGTAAAGTTGAAGAAATGTCGCCACAAGAAAAGTGAAACTGCTGAAGTGGAAAATAGAGAGGAGACAAGGAAAGGTTTAGATAGGAAACACAAAACAAGGTGGCAGAAATAAAATCTGTGTGTAATCCTAGTAAATGGAAATAGATTAAACTTTTTAAAAAAGTGTCTAATAAGAGATAAATACAAAATGCAAGCTGTGAAAACATCCTGAAAAAAGGATGCCAATCAATTAAAAAGATGGAAAACCACATGATAGATTTATTTCTATGGTGTCAAAAGAAAACTAGTATCAGGAACAAAGAAAAGACAAACACATAGCTCAAGAGAAATAAAACAGTTGTAGATGAACTGACCCTGAGTCATGGTGATCCCATGTGTGTCAGTGTAGAGCTGTGCTACACATGGTTTTCAGTGGCTGATTCTTCAGAAATAAATCACCTGGCATTTCTTTCATGGCACGTCTGGATGGACCCAAACCTCCAATGTTTCAGTTAATAGCTGAACACTTGAACCTTTTCCATCATTCAAAGACTCCAGATAAATAAGGCTACAATTTTATGATAATAGGTTAAATTTCAAAGGTGACAACATTTTTACATAGGCCTGTGTTGTTATTGAGTGTATTCTACACAACAGAGTAGAGTTGCCACAAGGTTTCCCAGGTGGTATTCTTCAGGAAAGCAGACCACCAGGCATTTTCTCCTGTGGATCAACTGGCCAGTTCAAAGAGCTGAACATTTAGGTAGCAGTTGAATGCTAACCACTTGATTAAGGGAATACACCAACATAGGAAAGCAAATACTGTATCATGGCCAAGTGCTAAAAGCATTCCCTTTAAATTAAAAACCACGGCAAGGATGTCTGCTATTGCCACTTGTATTCAATAGTCTATTGTATGTCCCAAATGGAAAAAGAAAAGTTAAAAAAGTTTTAGGAAAAGGAGAACAAAACTGTAATCACTAGCAGGTGATATAGCTGTCTAGAAAGAAAGCACAGAAGAATTTACCAAGTATTAACATTAGTAACTGAGTATAGCAAGGCTGAGGGGCTCTGGGTAGCACAAATGGTCAAGGGCTTGAATACTAACTGAAGGAGTCATGGTTCAAACTCTCCTGAGGGGCCTTGGAAAAAAGGCCTGGCCATCACCTTCTGCAGTCACTTCCTGAAAACCGTGAAGTGCAAGTCCCTGCACACAAGGGGTTGTCATGAGTAAAAACTGAGTTGACAGCAATTGGTTTGGTTTTAGCATGGCTGCATGATTAGTATACATAAGTGAAGTACATTTCTATAGGATAGCAACAAACTGAAAATAGAATCAAATCATTCATAATGGCAATAAAAGATAAGGTAACCAGAAAATATAATGAAAAAAAAAGTTTGTCCATGGAGAAAATTATTGTTGCAGTTGTATGCCATTGAGTTAGTTCTGGCCCATAGCAACCCCACGTACAAAGGAAGGAAACATTGCCCGGTCCTTTGCCATCCTCACAATTTGCACTGTGTTTGAGCCCACTGGTGGAGATACTGTGTCAGTCCATCTTGCTGAGGGTCTTCGTCTTTTTCTCTCATCCCTCTCTACTGTACCAAGCATGATGTTCTTCTCCAGGGACTGATCCCTCCACATAACATATCCAAAGTACTTGAAAGGAAGTCTTGCCATCCTAATTTCTGAAGAGCACTCTGGCTATATTTCTTCCAAGGTAGATTTGTTCATATTTCTTGCAGTCCATGGTATTTTCAGTATTCTCTACTAACACCATAATTGAGCTGTGTCAGTTCTTCTTTGGTTTCTTATCCATGATGGATAAAATTATAAAAAGCTTACTTGAGAGAAATGGTAATAAATTGATATACTACGAGGGATGACAAGTTCACGAACTCATTCTAGAAAAAGTGCTATGTACCTCACTGCTGAATATCACTACAGTCACCTTCAAGGAACTCCCCTTGGGAAGCTATGCACTGATGCCAGTGCCTAGTTCACCCTTTGAAGCAATTTTGGAACTTGTTTTCTGGAATGACCATTAGAGCTGTCATTGTATTACCTTTGATGTCCTGAATGTCATCAAAATGATGCCTTTTCAATATTTCCTGTATCTTTGGGTAAAGAAAAAAGTCATGGGGGGCAAGATCTGGGGAGTAGAGGGATCTTCCAATATATTTATTTGTTTTCCTGGCTAAAAACTCCCTCCTAGACAACTATATAATTAAATTCATGAACCTGTCACTGTGCCACCATGCACAATGGCCATTCTAGAAAGAGTTCCAAAGTTGCTCTGAAAGGTGGATTAGGCACTTGTGTCAGTGCATAGCTTCCCAAGGGGAGTACTTTGAAGGTGACTGTAGTGATATTTAGCAATGAGGTATGTAGGACTTAGAAAAATTAAACTCATGGACTTAATTGTCAGACCTCATATGTTCATAAATGGAAGGCTCTATATTTTAAGTGTCTGTGTTGAAAGATATTTTTAGATGGTCTTTTGATTTCATGCAATCCAATAGAAATGCAGAACTCAACAAAATTTATTCAGAAAAGCAAAGGGCCAAGAATATTTAAGCCAAAAAAAAAAAAAAAGTGAAGGAGCTTGACCTTCAGCTATAAAAATTTATTGTAAAGCTATAATAATGTATGTTTTGGAAAAAGGGATAGCTAAAGAAACCTGGGGACATACTATTTTATGCACAGAAATTTTGAGCAACTATAGACTTGGTGTTACAGGTCAGTGAGGGAAAAGATGAGGAATATTCAGTACCGATTCTGGGGCAATTGTATGTCCTATGAGGGGGAAAAATAAATTTGTCTGCCTCTCATACTAGACACAAAAATCGAGGATTTATGGACTTAACTATGAATTAAAAGATTTGTGAAAGGCAGCACTTTAAAACTGTTAGGAAAAATTATAAGAAAATTTTGTCATCATCTGGGATTAAGAAAAGATTTCGTAAGAGTACACATAAAACCCAAACCATAAAAGAAAATATAGATAAATAATAATGTACTAAAATTAAGGACTTCTGTTTATTAAGACTCTATCAAGACAGTCCACCATGCATCTGCCAATTTGTTTTAGTGTGTTGGCTTTCCTGTTGCTGTGATGCTGAAAGCTATGCAAAGACATTCAACTGTGTGAAACATAACAAGTGGTGGATAACATTGCTAAGAATGGGAATTCCAGAACACTGCATTGTGCTCACTTATCTGTACATAGAGTAAGAGGCAGTCATTTGAACAAAACAAGGGATACCATGTGGTTTAAAATCAGGCAAGGTGTGTGTCAGGGTTGTATCCTTTCACCATAATTATTCCATCTGTATGCTGAACAATCCAAGAAGCTGTTAACGGGATTGGAGGAAGTCTTCTTAAGAACTTGATATATGTAGATGCTTGCTGAAAGTGAAGACTTGAAGAACTTACTGTAGAACATCAAAGACTACTTACAGCCTTCAGTATGGATTGCACTGGAACATAAAAATCCTCACCAACAGGACCAGTAAGCAATATCTTGTTTGATAAATGGAGAAGAGGTTGACGTTGTCAAGGATTTCATTTTACTTGGCTCCACAAGCAACATCCATAGATGCAGCAGTCAAGAAATCAAAAGACACACAGCGTGAGGCAAATCTGCTGCCAAAGACTTTTTTTCAAGCATTGAAGAGCAAGTGTGTCACTTTTCAGGACTAAGGTGTGCCTGATCCAAGCCATGATATTTTCAGTTGCCTCGTATGCTGGATGGCAAATAAGAAAAACTGAGAGCTGATGCATTTGAATTATGCTGTTGGTGAAGAATATTGAATGTACTGCCAGAACAATCAAGTCTGTCTGGGAAGAAGTACAACCAGAGCGATCCTTGGAAGCAAGGTTGGTGAGACTTCATCTCAAGAACTCTGGACAGTTACCAGGAGGTTCCAGTCCCTGGAGAAGGATATCGTGTGTGGCCAAGTAGAGGGGAAGCTAGGAAGGTCCTCCGCATGATGGATTGACATGGGGGGCTGCACAGGGGCTCAAACAGGCCCAAGATGATGAGGATGGCACTGGATTGGGCAGCGTTTACTTGTTGGAGACAACTTGACAGCAGCCTAACAACAGCAGCAACTGTTCACAAAAAAAAAGAGTACAAGTAGCTTTAAAGAACAGAACTGTTCCTCACGGCTCAGGAGTCTAGAAGTTTGCACTGAGGGCATTGGCTCTGGTGAAGGTCCTTTGTCTCAGTTTCTAGTTGCTGCTGGCAGTCCTTACTGTTGATCTGCGTCATTTCATGGGGAGCTCCTTTCAGTAGGATCTCTTCTACTCATTTTATAACACTCCACTGAGAAAGGATTACAAGTTTAGGATCTACCTTACTCTAGTATGACCTCATGAGCATAAGAAAAGAAAGGCTTATTTCCAAATAGAGTCCTATTTACAGATACAGAGGTTATGGGCGGGGGACACAATTCAACCCTTAACAATAAGTGATCCATGTGTAAGTTCAAAGACATTGTACTTTATTTGTATTTGAAGATAAGGATTACCTTCTTACTCATCTAATAAAGTATTTTTGTTTGTTATACCACTGGTGGTACAATGGTTAAGGTTAGCAGTTTTAGTCCACCAGCCACAACTTAGAAGCCCCATGGGGCCGTTCTGCTGTGTCCTATAGAGTTCCTAGGAGTCTGAACTGACTCAATGGTAATGAAGGTTTTTTTTTCAGAGCGCTTACATGTTCACAACCCTGGTGGTATAGTGGTTAAGTGCTGAGGCTGCCAGCTAGAAGATTGGCAGTTCTTCTGCCAGGTGCTCCTTGGAAACTCAGACAGTTCTGCTCTGTCATATACGGTCACTGCAAGTTGGAATCAACTTGATGGGAGTGGGTATGGGTGGGAGTGGGTATGGGTGGGAGTGGGTTTGGTTTTTGCTTTGGGTTTTTTTTTTTTTGGTAGCTGTTTACATCACCCAGGGAGGACCTTACTCTATCACTATCTTAATTGGGTATCATTTCATCTTTTTAAATGAAATGAAGACTACTAAATCTTTTCCAGCTTTAAAATTACTGTGATAATTTAAGATACTTGTTTTCTTATGCTAAATAATAGGCCGACTTAGTGTTTAGCAAGACTCTCCATGTAAATATTTGAGATCTGCTGTTCAAAGTGCCTATCAAAAATTCACTTGAAAGGATAATGTATTGTACAGAATAAGGATTTAATTTTTATGTTATAGAGAATGTTAGCCATAGCATTTATTTAAATCTGTGAAGCTACTTCAATTACAAATGAGAAATTTGAGATAATATGCTAACAGCTCAGTATTTTATTGCTGTGATTATTTATGTTCTTAGAATTGTTTTCTGTGTTGTAGTAGACTTTCAAATCATGAAGAGCAACATTATAAAGCTGTTCCACCAGCAGAGAATCAACCAGCTAAAACAGCAGAAGAGAAAAGAATGAGATTTAAAACAGATTCTACATCCTTGAAGTCAGAGGAAACAGAAAAATTTTATTCAGATCAGTATCCAGGCATGTTGATTTCTGTTGTTTTCTAAGGAGCTGGAAAGAAGGTTTTGATAGCATTATATCTAGAAAGCCAATGAAACATATTGAAATACTAGTCCACTTTTAAAATAAAAAATTTGTTAGTTTACTGATTTCATCACTCGTTGTAATTAAACAATCTCAGTACAAGACTTGCCAAATATGAAGACTGCCTTTTTAAAGGGAATGCAGTCTACATACAATAAAACAACAAAAATAACAAGCGATACCACCCCCAAGAATATATAACGTTTCTATAGCAGTTCTGGTTCACATGACTTTTGTGCCTGTCATCTTTAGTTTTTTGTGAGATAAAGACTGTGAAGGTGAGTCAACCTGTCAGCATTCTCTTAAGTCCCCAGTGCCACCTACTGCACTCTCATCCGTAGCCAGCTGGGTCCTGAGTACTCCTCTGTATACCTCCATCATTTACAAGTCATCCTTTCTCCTCCCTGGAAACCCTGTTGGTGTAGTGGTTAAGTGCTGGATCTGCTAACCAAAAGCTTGGCAGTTCAAATCCGCTAGATTCTCCTTGGAATCTCTCTTGGACAGTTCTGCCCTGACCTGTAGGGTCACAGTGAGTCAGAACAAACTTGTCAGCAATGTTGTTTGGGATTTTTGGTTTTCCCTCCTCTCTATTCTGAATTCCACCATTTCTAGTATTGCATTTTTTTTTATTTTTTTTTTTTAACCACAGCTTCTGTTTTCATATAGCTCTTCCATGTTTTTATAAGGGTTGCTATTTGGTCTCTGCTTGTCTTTTTTGGATCAGCCGTTTTGTTACCAATATCTTCAGTTCCATTTTCCTGTTCTTCTGCACCTAGGCTGACAAAACTTCAACTCTCAGTTACCTATGTTTCTCTGCTCTAACACAGGTAACTTACACACTAAATCACAGAACCGGGAGTGGTAGAGTATGTACCAGAGACTGGAATCCAGGCAGTTTGATTCAGAACCTGTGCTCTTCACCATTACATTATATGGGTTCAAGTAATGATTGGCTGACTCTGTTGCTTAGTATGTGGAAATAGTGGTTATTCAGTTAATGAAGTTTCTCTTTTTCAGATTACTTTAAAGAATGTAGAACCGAACAACCTATGGCTGCCCCAGAACCAGTTTGCCAAGAGAAGAAAGATAAAAATAAATCAACGGGAAAAAATGATCTAACTTGCATTTGTTCAAAAGTTGCGCAGTTCAGGCACATACCATATGACGATACAGGTACGTAGCGGCACTGAACTACCTCGTGTAGCAGACATTAAACTTTTTCAAATTATTATGTAGCTGTGTGAGCTGATGTTAGATCCTGACTTCTGAAGAAACAGTCACACTGAATTGTATATGTGTGGTTGCTTAAGGAAGGTTTAAAAAATTTTAAATTATTTTTGAAAAGCTAGACAGACACTGTTTAGTGCCTGTGTTCGTAATTAAGAAAATTCCTGAAGGTCACTGTGATGGAACTGTGAGTAAGACAAAGCTGTGTGGTTTTCGTTTTACTCTTGTTGTGAAGCTTGATGCTGTTATTTTATTTCCAGATGTTCTGTCTTTGTCTGACACAGAGTCTAGTTCCTCAGATGGTTTATTTAAGCCAAATTCTCTGCACTAACATTTTCCAATTTGCCATCTCACTATACCTGAAATTATATTTGTGTTAATATTTTTAGTCTTACCATTTTACTTTGTCACGAATCTTTTCTATTTTCTGTTGAAATGCCATGGTACAGAGATAGATTTATCACAAAGTCATTGAAGCTTAAGCTTTAGGGTTCTTCATTTACAGAGGCATCTCCTTTTCCTGAAGGAATTTCTCCCAGATGGAAACATGCATAGACATGTAGACAGACTTCAGAGTCACCCCATGATCCAGACTTGCTGATATGCCAGCTACAATCTTCTCTTTTTGAGGGTGGGTGGGACGTATGATTGCTTCCAACAAACAGAATATGGCAACAATGATGGTCTGTCACTTCCATGACTGTGTTATATGAAAGTCTCTTGCTGGCCAACTTGGTCTTGAGTCTCTTTCGCTGGCTTTGAAGAAGCAAGCTGCTGTGACTCTTATAGCCACAAGGAAATATATTCTGTTAACAATCTGAGGGAACTTGGAGCAGATATTTTCTCAGTAGAGCCTCCAAGTAAGAATCCAGCCCCAGCCAATAGCTTGACTGCATCCACTGAGACCTTAAGCAGAGACCCAATTGAGCCATACCTGCCTCCTGACACAACAGAAACTGTGATATAATAAACACATGCTGTTTAAAGTTGCTAAATTCCTGGTAATTTGTTATACAGTGGAAACTAATACAATGGCCTCCTTCCAAGAAGAGATTTTTCTTGGCTGTTTGAGGACCCTTGTAGTTCTAAATGGAAACTCTAGTGGTGTAGCGGGTTAAGTGCCACATCTGCTAACCACAAGGTCAACAGTTCAAATCTACCAGGCGCTCCTTGGAAACGCTATAGGGCAGTCCTACCCTGACCTGTAGGGTTACTATGAATCAGACCTGTCTTGATGGAAGTGGGTTGGTTTGGTGGGTAGTTTATATGAATTAGAGAGTCGCCTTTTCCATTTTTGCAAAAAAAGACTTGAAATTTTGATATGGATTGCATTGAAGCTGCAGGTTAACCTAGGTGGTATTGAAATCTTAACAATATTTTTTAAACATCTGCACACTGTCTGCCTTTCCACTTACTATGTTTTAAAAATTTCTTTCACCAATGTTTTATATTTTTCACTGTAGAAATATTTCACCTTGTTAGTTGTGCATAGGTATAGTCTTCCTAGGTATTTTATTGTTTTAAAAGGTTTTTAAAAATGGAATTAATTTCTTTTTCAGATTGTTCATTGCTGGCTTATAGAAATACAGCTGATTTTTGTGTTGATATTGTACCCTGCAATTTTGGTAATTTGTTCATTGGCTGTGGTAGCTGTCTTATGGAATCCGTACATACAATCACATCATCTGTGAATTGAGATAGTTTTACTTCTTCCTTTTTGTTTTGATGTCTTGTTTTGTTTTTGCCTAATTGCTCCAGCTGGTATTTCCTGTACAATATTTAATAACAGTAGTGAATGTGGGCATCCTTTTCTTAGTTCTGGTCTTAGGGAAAAAGTTTCTGTCTTTCAGCACTGAATGTGATGTTAACTGTGGGATTTTTATAAATGCCCTTTATCTTGTTGAGGAAGTTACTTTCACCTCCTACTTTGCCGAGTACTTTTATCATGTCAAAGTGTTGGATTTTGTCAGATGTCATGTCTACACTAATTGGGATGATCACGTGGTTCTTTTATTACACTGACTGATTTTTCTTATGTCAAACGATTGCTTACATTCCAAGGATAAATCCCACTTTGTTATGATATGATATCCTTTTTAGTATGTTGTTAAATTCAGTTTGCTAGTATTTCATTGAAGATATTTTCATCTATTTCATAAAGATACTAAGAATATTCTTTTCTTGTGATACCTTCTTCTACTTCTGGTATTAGTGTAATTCTGGCCTCAGAGAATGAGTTAGGAATTGTTTCCTCTTTGATTTTTCTGGAAGAGTCAGAGGAGAATTGGTCTGAATTATTATTTTTAATATCTGGTAGAATTCACCATGGACTTATCTTTGTTGAGATATTTTTATTGCTGATTCAATATCTTTACTCTTTATAGGTCTGCTGAGATCTTCTGTTTTTCTTGAGTCAATCAAAGTAATTTGTGTGTATCTAGAAATTTGTTTTATCTAGTGAAGTGTTGGCATATAGTTATATGTAATGCTGTCTTATCATCTTTTTATTTCTTAAGGTCAGTAGTACTGTTTATGTCCCCTCCTTATACTAATATTATGTATCTCATCTCTGCTCCCTTTCATACCTAAGCTTAGCTATATTTCTTTTTGATTCAGCATTTCAAACTTATTTCCATTTTAACCAGCTGTCAGGGCCAGGACTGCGGCGAGGCAAGCGAAGTACGAAAGGGAGAGGATTTTAAAAGGCGCTCACTTGTGGGTCCGCACCAGTGCCTTGACCACGCGCTAGCTCTGTTAGACAACAAGTAGCTGAAGTCTCGTTTAAATTGTTAGTAAAGGAGCTGTTTGGGTCAGATGCAGTTTGTGATCTCTGGAGCCAGAAATCTGGAATGACTTTGGGGTTGTTAGTTCTGCCAGTGTGACATTTTGTACACTTCTCCCAAGATTTGTTTTACCAAGACACAAAGTTTGAGAAGTAACAGGACAACCTGTAGCATGATAGGATAGATAAAAGCCAAGAAAAGAGACTGTTTCAAGAAAGAGAGACTCGTTAGTAGTTAAGATATTAAGAAGGGTAAAGTCTAAAAGGAAGAATATTTCCATCTCCTGTTATTATCCCTTCTCTTCGGATTCTACCATCTCCACCACATTGTAAATCTTTATTAAGAAAAGCCTTTTAATTGTCTCATGCTCTACTCCCTTCTCTTGCTGACTCCTTGTGGAATTGTGCAACTGTGTAGGTTTCTCGTGACCTCTTTCCTAAATGGAGAAACATGGCTCCTTCTTCCAGCTTCTGTTAAAATTGAATTTTAAGCTGTATTTTCTCCTCTAATTGTATAATTTTTGTGTAAATTTTTTTCTCCCTATAGAAGTGTTTTGGATACAGTACATTATTCCTGAATGATATGCACTTATATTGGATTTTTTCTTTTTAATATTCTAAATCAGAGCCAAAGGACAGTGATGCAATAATGAATATTACTAGATTAAGAGGAAAGCTTGGTTTGCCATCTATACTACTGCCACATGATTTGCAGTATGAAGGATCTGAGACTGCAGTTAAGAAGACCATTCTAAAGGTATTGTTTTATTTTATCCAATTTTGACCTATAAAAATCAATATTTAAACCTGCATGTTAATCTTTATTTCATTCATTCCAGCCATTACATCAAAATCATACCTTACATCACTGTCAAACTACAATCTTTGTTTCATGATGAGTACATGTGAAAAGTATTTGCCATCGTTTCATTTCACTTATTTAAATTGGAAGGATAGATAAGACCTATAAATTTTAAGTGCATAGCACATCAAAATATTTGCATTTGCCCTTTCTCTCATCCTTTCCGCTAACTGAATAAATCCATAGAAGGAGTGGGATCTGCCTGAAATTTGAATCTGCTGTCTTTCTTTCTTTGTTCCTGTGTATCAGTGTATCTGTGACTTAAAAAGAAATTCTAATGCAGTTTTGCAACTTACAGTCTTCTCATTGTCTTACTCCCTGGCACCTGCTATTCCATCTCATGATCTCTCTCTGTTTTTTCTTTTTTCCATTTTCTCCCTGTTCTTAACTCTTTGTACTTACCTTGCTTCAGAGAAATTGTGTTTCTTCAGAAGCCATATGACCAGAGGGAGGAGGAGGACATGATCAGAACTAAGGTCTTCCTCTTGAGGCCTCGTTCTCTACAGCTGATCTAAGATTGAATAAGATCTAGGCCTAGTTCTAGATCAGGGGTTCTCAAAGTTGGTCACCAGGCAAGCAGCATCAGTAGTATCACCTTGAAATTTGTTCAAAACATAGACTATCATTTCCACTGCATAACCAATTGCCATTGAGTAGACTCTGACTTATAGCCATATGGGATAGTATAAGTGTACCCACAGGGTTTTCACGGAGCAGCTGGAGGATCTGCACCAGCGTCTCTTGGTTAGTAGCTGAGCTCTTAACTAGCGCACCACCAGGACCCCAGTTCCCTCCTGGACTCCCTGAATGGGGAACTCTGAGATTAAGACTCAACAGTCTGGATTTGAAAAGGCGTTCCAGTTGATTCTGATGCATGATGGGCAATCACTGCTCTCCCAAGGGATTTTCTTCTCTACAGAGTGAGATAATAAATATTTTGAGTTTGTGGACCATTCAGTCTCTGTTTTATCTGCTCAAGTCTGTCATTGCATTGTGAAAGCAGCCAAATGTGCGGGGCTGCCATACAATGAAATTTTGTTTACAGAAACACGATTTGCTAGTTTCTGCTCTAGCCGGTCACCATGAGAGTAGGTGGTCTTTTGATCCTTATTCAGAGGCAGCATAGTATAAAGGAAAAATGTGTGTGTAACAGAACTCAGGTTTGCCTAGTTTTGAATCTTTTCATACACACTGTGTGAGCTTAGTCAACTTCTTAACCTCTCTGAATTTTGGTTTCTTTGACTTTGAAATGGAGAGGATAGTAGTTGGAGAGCATCTTTTAAGGTTAAATGAGATAAAGCATGTGGTATGTTGGCCAATAGAGGCCACAGTAGTGAATAAATAAATAACACAATGCATAGTCTGCACTTGGGATATCTTTGCACTCTCAAATAAGGTACATTTCATTCATATGTGAAGGAATAGATTGAGAATATAAACGTAATTTACTTGTCCTTAATTGACAGAGAATATTTTAATTGAAATGTAATGTTCCTATATTTCTTATAGTTTTGTCCTCTATTAGATGTATGATTCATTTAGAACAGTCGTATCCAAAGTTTCTGATATCCTTAGTTTCTGAAATATAGTTTAGAATAGAAATGCCTCAAATAGCCAACTAACTACCACAAAGCCCACATACTATAGAAGTCATCACTCAGTATTTATTTATTTCATCTTATTTGAGGTTTCTGAATTCACTTCTTAAGATTTCTCAGTACCTATTATATCAGAAGCCCAAATAAGAAACTGAAAACAATTGAAACAATTAAGAAACAAATAACAGTCTTTCAAGAGAGGAAACGAAAAGCAAAACCAAAAATACCATAGAAGTTCATCCAAATTTTAAAACTGTAATAATTAGGAATTGTTTAGTTATGCAATTCATTAGTTTCTGAGGGTGTCACTGTATTACAACAGTGAATCCTAAATGCTTTTTTATAGTGCAATTTAATGACTAGACAGGTTTAAACTTAATTTCACTATAGTTTTAGATTGGTTTTCATTAGTGAAGGTTAAAAATTTCAAAGCTGAAAGAAACAATTTCAATTACAGTGTTTGCCTTGTGTAGAGTAGCTGAGTTCTCAGTAATAATACAAGGTGAATGAGATACAGGCGTTACAGTACATTGCAGCAGCTTGAAACTTGGGTTTGGAGCCAAATTGGTACTCAGCTTCCTGCTCTGCCGTTTCCTGGCTGTGTGATTTTTCTCAACTTACCTGACTTCTCTACATACTAAATACATGTGTTGAATAAGATTAAAAAGGTGGACTGTTCCCCTCTTTAAATTGAAAAAATTAAAGTTTAAAAGATGAAGTTCTTGGAGTGGTTGCAAAGATGGTGTATGTGGAGCACCTCCTACTAAAATACTACTTTACTAATAAATATTAGCTATTGTTTATAATACTAAATAACCATCATTATTATAATAAATAATAAATTTACTGTTCCTAAAGTGATTCTGGTGTTGGCAGACAGATTTAGTAGAGGTATGACATTTGTAGAAACCCTGATGGCATAGTGGTTAAGTGCTATGGCTGCTAACCAAAACATTGGCAGTGTGAACCCACCAGATGCTCTTTGGAAACTCTGTGGGGCAGTTCTACTCTGTCCTACAGGGCCGTCATGAGTAGGAATCAACTTGATGGCAGTGGGTTTGGGTTTTTTCTTTTTGGTTTATGACATACATGGAAACCCTAATGGCATAGTGGTTAAAGTGTACAGCTGCTTGCCTACAGGCTGGCAGTTCAAACTCACCAGGTCTCCCTGGAAATGCTATGGGGCAGTTCTCCTCTCTCCTGTTGGGTTACTATGAGTCAGAAATCAACTTTACAACGAAGGGTTTGGTTTTTTGGTATGACATATATATTCCCATATATCCCCAAATGTCTGTCAGTTTCTTGTAGTGTGGTGACTTATATGTTGCTGTGATGCTGGAAGCTATGCCATCTGTATTTCAAATGCCAGCAGAGTCACCTGTGTTGGGCAGCTTTCAGATTAAGACAGATGAGGGAGATGGACCTGGCAGTCTACTGAAAATGTCAGCCAGTAAATACTTCATAAACAGCAACGGAACATTGTCTGATATAGTCCCCGAAAATGAACCCCTCAGGTTGGAAGGCAGTGAAAATGTGACTGGGGAAGAGCTATCTCCTAAAAGTAGAGTTGAGTACCCCAGTGATGTGGGTGCAGTCAAGGTTCTGGGACCTTCATTTGCTGATGTGCCATGAAGCAAAATGAGAAGGAACAGGTGCAAACATCCATTAATTATTGGAATGTGGAATGTGTGAAGTATGAATTTAGGAAAATTTCAGGTCATCAGAAATGAAAGGGAACATAGAAACATCAATATCTTAGGCATTAGTGAGCTCAGATGAACTGGTATTGGCCACTGTGAACTTAATAATCATATAGGCTACTATGTCAGGAGTGACAAAAAGGAATGGTGTTACATTCATTGTCAAAGGGAACATTTCCAGATTTATGTAGAAGTACAGTGCTGTCAGCAATGAAATAATATCGCTATGCTTGCAAGGAAGACCAGTTGATATGAATTATGCAAATTAACCTACCAACTACCATTTCCAAAGATGAGGAAACTGAAGATTTTTACCAACTTCGGCAGTCTGAAAATATGCAAACATGCAATCAAGATGCACTGATAATTACTGGTGATTGGAATCAAAAGTTGGAAACACAAAAGGGACAAAAGAAAAAAACAGATCTGTTACTGTGAAATCAGTTTCTGTTCATAACAGCCCTTTACAACAGAGCAGAATTGTCCTATAGTGTTTCCAAGCAGTGCCTGATGGATTCAAACTGCCAGTCTTTTGGTTAAGCAGCTATAGCTCTTAACCACAAAGCCACCAGGGTTTCTGAAGAACAGTAGTTGGAAAATATGATATGGCCTTAGTGACAGAAACAATGCCAAAAGTTGCTTGATAGAATTTTGCAAGACCATCAACTTCTTCATTGTAAATACCTTTTTTCACCAACATGAACATATATATACATGGACCTGGCCAGGTGGAATACACAGCAATCAAATAGACCACATCTGTGGGAGATAATGGGAAAGCCCAATATCACCAGTCAGAACAAGCCCAGGGGAGCAGACCATTACTTACTCATATGCAAGTGCAGGTCAAAGCAGAAGAAATGGAGAACAAGTCTACTAGAGCCTAAGTCTAATATGGAATGTATTCCAAATGAATTTGGAGTCCATCTCAGGAATGGATTTGACTAATTTAACACTAATGACTGAAGACCATATGAGCTATGGAATGACATCGTATGTAAGAAAACAAGCGATCACTAAATACATAGAAAAGGGAAAAAGACCAGAATAGATGTTAGAAGAGACTCTGAAACTTACTCTTGAATGTCAGGTAGTCAAAGCAAAAGAAATAAATGGTAACATAAAAGAGCACAGCAGATTTAAAACAGTGTCTCAAGAAGTTGAAGTTAAGTGTTGTAGTGACATGTGCAAAAACCTAGAGTTAGAAAACCAAAAAGGAAGAACATGCTTGGCATTTCTCATGGTGAAAGAACTAAAGAGAAAAGTCAAGCCTGGAGTTTCAATACTGAAGCATTCTACAGGCAAAATATTTCACAATGTAGGCAGCATCAAAAGAAGACGGAAGGGATACAGGGTCACTGTACAAGAAAGAACTTGTTGACGTTCGGCCATTTCAAGCAGTAGCATATGATCAAGAGCCAACCGTACTGAAGTAAGAGGTCCAAGCTGCACTGAAAGCATTTGGAGGAACATGAGATTCCAGGAATTGATGGAACACCAATTATGATGTTTCAACAAATGGATGCAGAGCTAGAAGTGCTCACTTGTCTATGCCAGGAACTTTGGAAGATAGCTACCTGGCCAGCCTGCTACAACAGAAGCATATTTGTGCCCATTTCAAAGAAAAGAAATCTGACAGAATGCAGAAATTATCTAACAACATAATTAATATCACTCACAAGTACAGTTTGGTGAAGATCATTCAGAAGTGACTTTGGTGGTCCATGGGCAGGGAACTGCCAGAAATGGAAGCAAGATTCAGAAGATGATGTGGAATGAAGGGTTACCATTGCTGATGTCAGACAGATCTTGACCGAAAACAGAGAATATCAGAAAGATGCTTACTTATGTTTTATTGACAGTGCAAAGGCATTCAGCTGTGTGGATCATAACAAATTATGGAGAACATTACAGGGAACGGAAGTTCCACAACACTTAATTGTGTTCGTGTGGACCTTGTGCATAGACCAAGAGGCAGCCATGCGAAAAGAACAAGGTGATAATGAGTGGTTTAAAATCAGGAAAAGTGTGTATCAGGGTTGTATTTTTTTTGCCAACTTAATCTGTACGCTAAGCAAATAATCCAAGAACCTGAACTGTAAGAAGAATGCAGCATTAGGACCAAGGGAAGACTCATTAACAAGCTGCATTATACAGTGGACACGACCTTACTTGCTGAAAGTGAATAGGGCTTGAAGCACTTACTGAGGAAAATCAAAGACTACAGCCTTCAATATGGAGGAAACATAAACATAAAGAAATAAATATCCCTGCAACTGTGAATCAGTAAACAACATCATGGTAAATGGAGAAAAGAGAAGTTCTCAAAGATTTCATTTTACCTGGATCCATGTTCAGTGCCTAGAAGCAGTAGTCAAGAAATGAAACAATGCATTGCTTTAGTGGTTAAGTATCATGTCTGCTAACTAAAAGGCTGGCAGTTCCAATCCACCAGGCGCTCCTGGTAAACTTTATGGAGCAGTTCTGCTGTCTTATAAGAGTTGTTGTAACTCAGAATTGACTGGATGGCAGTGGGTTCAGATCAGAGGAATGAATAAATCTGTGTTGGAAAAAGTACAGCTAGAATGCCCCTTAGAAGCTAGGGTGGTGAGACAGCACGTTATCAGGAGGGACTAGTCCATGGAGAAGGACATCATGCTTGGTGAAGTGTGTCATCAGTAAAAAGGGAAAGACCCTGAACTAAGTGGATTGACACAATGGCAGCAGCAGTGGGTGGGAGTGTAACAACAGTTGTGAGGGTTTTGCAGGACTGGGCAGTGTTCCCTCCTGTTGCATACAGTAGGGCCTCTGTGAGTTGGAATCAACTCATTGGCTCCTAACAGGTAACAACTTGACATACATGTAAAAGGTATGTTGTCAGGTTCTTTGAGTTAGCAAGCATGCATTAATCAAATAAGCATACAGATAAATTTTCATGAATGCTTCATCAACACGTATTTAAGAATGAAAATTAAATGTGAAATTAAATCTTGAGATTTTATTGAGCTTGGATTAGATATAGTTAGCTTCTTTGATGTTGTTCTATATTTAATCTAGGTTAAAGTTATTGTCACTTACCCAGTAATGTGGCAATCTTACTAGTTAGTTTAGTCAAATTAATGGGTAATTTTTTTTTTTTTAATCTCAGCAACCCTTGAAGGATGATGGAGAACACGTGTATTGCCTTCCTCGGCGTAACCGTAAAGTTCCTTACTCTCCCTATGACCTTCAGGCAGTCTCTCCTCACATAGCTAGGCGTTGCAAAGAGTTTTGGATTGCTACTGCTTCCTTTATGTCAAAGGTGATATATAATAGAGGTTGACAGCTTTCAGAATCCTAATGGAAAACAATGTTACAATTACAATTTAACTGAGTAAACTTGGTCATCGAGTAACAATTTGTTCAATAATGCACCAAGTTCTTATGTTTAACAACCTTCTTAGGAGAAAATTACTTGATAAGGAAGTATTGTTCTTCTTTTCAGATCTTTAGGTTTGAAGATTCAAGTTTTAAGAAAGCTTTTCACCTGTCAGTGGCTTTGTTCATATTTGGTGTAAGTTTTTAAAGAATATAGCAGGCATTTACTGGCATAATAGAATCTGTAATAATAATAAGGTGTTCTTTATTAGCAGAATTTATCAGAAACTTTATTGTCAGATATTTGCATAGCACTGTGATACCATCACAAGTTGTAATTATATAGTTCTTTGTTTGATCATTTATTTAATGTTTGTGTGCCTACCTCTACTGTCCTGTACTCCCAACTAAACTTGGAATAGTCAAGGGTAGGATCGCATCTGTGTGCAGCAGATCGGTGTACGCAAATCTGGAACTACCTCTAAGCTACATTAAGTGAAAAACGAAGCAAAAACACTTACGTAATAAAGAGAAAAATATACATTTGTATTTCTGGAACAAGTTTCATGAAAATGTTAATATTCAGGTTGTTGGGAAGAGATTCTTGCAGAGAGAGAGAGAATTCCCTGATGAAGGACATGTCGTTTTTGACTGCCACCTGTGTTTTCTGTGCAGCCACTTTGTGACTACTACGTCCCTGTAGTTACAGTTGACTTCTAAAATACTGTTTATTTTAGAATAGGAAAATTCTGAGTCAGAAAATGAGTAACTATCTGTGTCAGGTATCTCAGAGTGAGATACAAGTTTCTGTTTTTCTCTGTGGGAGTACAAGACAGAGCATTTTGAAAACAGCGAGCACAGCAGCAGTGTGCGAAGGGAAGTCAGTTTGGTAAGTGAAATGGCTGAGGGTTTGGATATAGAAAAAGCTATAAAGTTAAGTAGTTATGTGGAAAATAGCACATATTTCTTCAAGAAATAATGTTTTGGCTTTACGTTTGCAGGTTACTAAAGTAGGTGATCGAGAAGAAATAGAATTGCTACCTACGATGGTATGGCTAAGGGAGAGAAAATGTTACTACTTATTACGGACTTTCAAGATATTTCTCTATTTCCGGTAAGATGAAGAAAAACCAATTATTTGTAGTTTGAAAAAGCAATTTCCTGTGTAGTCTTATTTATGGAAACTAACAAGGGAAATGGAGTATCCCATAATTTTTTTTTAGATCAGAGGAAGCTTACCCATTTAAGTGTTATAATTCTTAATTTTAACATTTTGAGTTATTTGGTTAAAAAGATATATTATAATCAAGCAAACTTAAACAGAATATATTTATATTAATTTACCTTGTGTTTTTATACATTTATTTATTCATTAAATGAATTTTTATTTGAGAGTCTGCTATGAACAAGTGTTATTCTGGTTGTTGGGAATATGTAATGATCAAATCCAACAATTTTCCGGCTTTCACAGAACATGTATCATAGTGGGTGAGACAGGCAATAAACAGATTCATGTGTAAAATGTCAGATGAAGATGAAATGCTGTGAAGAAAAATAAAACAGAATAAGGAAGATTGGGGGAATTTGCTGATACCAGACCACTGACAAATGTATCTAGTTCTGCATTACATTGCATTGTATTGGTGTTCCTTAGAACACAGTCTTGAACTATTGGGCTTTCAGCATTTGTATCTAGTTTTATAATTTTTGTTGGTTCGTTTCCTTTCTAATGCCTGTTTTTCTTTGGGAATCTGCTTGTGGGGACTAGAAAAGGAGATAATAATGTTTTGAATTAAATTTAGTAAATAGTATTAAATAACTAAGAACCTCAGAAACTATTACATAAAAGAAGTATGTGGATTTTGTGGCAGGAAGATACTCATTTATTGAACAAATGTTTATTGTGCACCAATTCTGTCAGTGCAGTGGTTAAGTGCTACTGCTGCTAACCAAAAGGGTAGCAATTCAAATCCAGAAGGTGCTCTTGGGAAACGCTGTGAGGCAGTTCTACTCTGTCCCATAGTGCCACAATGAGTAGGAATCAGCAACAGTGGGTTTGATTTTAATTTATATGCACCCGAAAGCTGAACAATCAAAAGTAAAGACTAAAGAAGAATTATGAATTATGGTTTTGGTGAAGAATAATGAATTATGAACTATGGTGTTGAATTATGAATATGACTTATGATGTTGAATTATAGTATTGGTGAAGAATATTGAATATACCATGGACTACTAGAACAGTGACGACATCCATCTCGGAAGAAGTACAGCTGGAATGCTCCTTAGAAGCTAGGGTGTCGAGACTTCATCTCGTGTACTTTGGCCTTGTTACCAGGGGGGCCAATCCCTGTGAAAGGGCATCATGCTTGCTAAAGAATAGGGTCAGCAGAAAAGAGAAAGACCCTCCAAGATGTGAACTGACACAGTGGCAACTACATGGGCTGAGACATAGCAATGGTTGTGAGGACGGTGCTGGACGGGACGGTTCGGTTCTGTTGTTCACGGGCTTGCTGTGGGTTCCAGTGGACTCCGCAGCTCCTGACAGCAGCAGCCAGGAAACCTAAGTGTTCAGCGAGACCTGTGCCAGCTGAAATGCAGCAGGGTGGCCTTTTTTGTGTCTGGGTCTCCCAGGATTTCTGCCTTTGACAGGGTGCAGTTTCACCGCTCTCCTATCACTCCTTTTAGTGGAAATACTTGTGTTTTCCTTCTCTGACAACTTTCTGCCCTGTGCAGGTTCTGGCTTTTGCAGGTTTCCTGTACTATAAAAGGAAAATAATGTTATATATTTATTGGGCTGTTTCAGCTAAGTTAATTATGTATCTATAAGAATTATAATTACTTTTTTAGCATTTATCTTTTGTTTTATATTCTGTTGGACAGTCTGGGAGTAAAGTTATATGCCTTTTTAGCATTTTCTTTTAGATAACTGAATGAATACAACATGTTCTAGGTAATTTTCTAATATTCCTAAGCCTGTACTAAATTCATTCCATATAAGCACATAACTAGAATGTAAGAAGTGTTTTTTGTTTCAGAATTAATAAAGTATTTCATACCTGGATAGCTAATGTTAAAAGCTGTAAGACAGAGAAGAACAGGTAAGTCTTGATATGCAATACATTTATAAAATTTCCAAAGGAAGCCATATTTTAAATGTAGGATGAAAGCAATTATGAATTAGATTCAGTGGTTGGAAAATTACATTCTGTTGTCTTTGTGATTAAATTTAACTCATCTTAATTTTTGAAAACATTCATCAAACAGCTACTATATTTGCAAATTTACCATTCTATGGTTTGAAGAAGTCAGTGGTAGGGGGAAAATAAATAAGTTCTCTGAGTCACTTGGTCTACCTGTTAGCTTCCAAGAAGAGGAATGGTTAAATCATCCAAGATCCAGGACACTTAATCCTATTTTGTAGGGTCTCCTGGAACCTTTTTTTTTTTTTAATTTTTTATTTATTGTGATGGAGTGAAAATGTATGATCCACTTTAAATTCACATGCTCACCTGTGTGCAGCTCCTAGTGCTCTCCTTGCCTGGTGACAGCACACTCCTCTTTTCTGTTCTATACAAGTCATATCCTCTTAACAGTCTCCTGTCCCCTCTTCTCCATCCACTCCACTGCTCTCTAACAGATATTTATTTAGAGATAATTGTAGGTTGACATGTAGTAAGTTGTAAAAATTATACAGAGATTCCATGCAGTCTTTGGTCAGTTTCCTCCAATGGGAACACCTTATAAAATTATAGTACAGTAATGCACCCTGGATATTGACATTGATGTAGTGACGATACAGACCCTTCCACCACCACAGGATCCCCTGGGTCACCTTTGTATTGCCTTAGCCACTTCCCTCCTGTCCCCACCCTATCCGTAATGCCTGGCAACCACTAATCTATCCTCCAGTTCTGTAATTTTGTCATGTCAAGAATATTAATGTAAATGGAGCCATAAAATATGTAACCTCTGGAATTGGTTCTTTACACTTAGCACAACTCACTGGAATTCATCCAGATTGTTGCATGTATCAATGGTTTGTTCCTTTTTAAGGCTGAGTAGTATTCCATAGTATAGATGTAATAAAGTTGTTTAATTGTTTACCTGTTGAAGTGTGGAAATCTGGTGGTTCAGTGGTTAAGTGCTATGGCTGCTAACCAGAAAGTCAGAAGTTCAAATTTACCAGGTGCTCCTTGGAAACTCTATGGAGCAATTCTACTCTTTGTCTCTAGGGTTGCTGTGAGTCAGAATCAACTCAACGGCAGCAGGTTTAGTTTTGGTTTATTGAAGTATGCCAGGGTGCTTTCCGGCTTTTGACTATTGCTAATAAAGAACATCGTGCTTAGCAGAGGGTCAGTGAAAGAAAGGAAGACCTTCAGTGAGGAGGGTTGACACAGCGCTGCAACAGTGGGCTCAAGCATAGCAACAATTGTGAGGGTTATATGGGACTGGGTAGTGTTTCATGCTGCAGTATATAGGGTCACTGTGAGTTGGGACCAACTCGGTGTCACCTAACAACAACACTGACGATAAAGCTGATATAAACATCTATGTACAGGTTTTTGTGTGACAATAACTTTCCATTATTTTGGGGTAAATAAAATGCCCAGGAGTGCAGCTGCTGAGTCATGTGGTGGTAGTATGTTTATTTTTTTTAAGAAAAATTAAAAATTATTTTCCAGAATGACTATCAGATCTCACTATTACATGTGTATGGGAATTTCCATGTAATTATTTTTATTAATGCATCCTCCCAAGCTGCATCATATCTATATTAAATATGAAACTAAAATTGGATACATTTTTCTAAGAAGACAGTGTTGGGTAATATGAGTTCATCACTATCTGACTTTTGATCATCACCGTCCTGCTAATAAATATGGAGATGAGGTTTTCTGTTACAGTCTTTTTCTTTCTTGGATGTGTCACTGATCGTTAGCACAGTCTCTTCTTCCCTTGACCAGATAGTTAGAGGTGTGTCAATGAGCAAATCTTCCACACGCTGTAGTAAGCTCTCATATTATGTAAATCTTATATAAGTTGAGGAAGCCTCCTGTAAGATGATAGAAGGCTTTAGAAGGAGCCATGAAAATGAAGGGCCCATGGTGTATAAAGTTTTCACCTATAAAATGGACAGAGAAGAGTTAATTTTTTTTATTACTACTTTGTGTACTATGAGCTTGATAATCCCGAAGAATCAGTTACCCCAGAAGGAGTCAGTGCAGGGCAGAGGGTTCCTCTTCTCCACACACTTTACTTTTCTTGGTCCAGTTTTTGGAGAGCCTTGTCTCTGTCAATATGGTCTTCTTTCCATATTGTTAACAGCTATTTGGGTTATCTCTGTGACCTTTAGTGGAACAGTGGAAAGCTGCAGAGAAAGGAAAAGGTCTTATCTTCTCTACTTTAGGATATAAGTGGTTGGAGAATTTAAGAAATGTTCTTCACATGGTCCCTGTACTACTGTGTTAGTCTGTTGGCTTTTTTTTTTTTTTCCATAAATGAGGAAAATATAGAGAAAATTTGTTCTTATAATTCTCTTTCAGTATTACTGCCTAATGTTTAAAAATTATTAGAACTCGGTGGTGTAACAGAGTAGCATTATCATTTGTTTCTTCTCTCATTTTTCCCTAACACATCCAGTACCTAAAACCTTGCCTGTCACATAATCAACCATAAACTCCTAATGCTTACTTACTAATCTTTATTAATGTCGTTTAAAATGTGGTAACTCAGTGCCGTTGAGTCAATTCTGATTCATAGCAATCCTATAGGACAGAGTAGAACTGCCCCATAGTTTCCAAGGAGTGTCTGGTGGATTTGAACTCCCAACCTTTCTGTTAGCAACTGTAGCGCTTAAGCACTATGCCACCAGAGTTTCCTAAAATGCAGCAGATGTGGTATATTTTAAATATAGGCATATGGAGTAAATTAGGCTAGTTGCCTCTATATTAATTTCATTGATTTTGAATGAGCAAAAAGTCCATGAAAATGTTTTAACTTTCAGGTTGTTTTTGTGCCGCCATCTTTTTTGGACTGATAAGTCGTTTCATAGCTGTTTGCTTTATATTAGAGGACTTTGTGAAGATGCAGTTAACCTCAAAAAAAGTAATGGATTTGAAGATAATCCGTCTGCCATATATCTTGTAAAGGTGGGTACAAGTATACTACAATACTAATAAAAATTGGTATAATCTTTCTAAAGATTGGTACAAAGAAATTACAAAAAATAGAGTTTTGAATCAAAGGAATACAGATTTATAATCCATAAGTACATCATCACTGTGGATGAGTGATAACTCAAAAATATCTCCAAAGGCATGATTCCCTTGGTAGTAAGTCTTTGAATGACAAAGCTAATTCCTGGAGAGATTGTGGTTTATCCAATGCACACAGCCAACTAAACACAGAGTTGAGATCTTTATTATGTGTTGTATTCAGAAGTGAATTTTGTTCTATAGGATAGTATTTTGGATGTTTAATAGAAATGTTGATTTTCGTGTCCCCCTCTTTGGGGAGGTGCAGAGGATGGTACTGGTAATCTGCATTTTTAACCAGGTAATCTGCATTTAATTGGTAATCTGCATTTTAACCCTCAGGTGGTCCCAATCAGAGTACATTTTGAGAACTACTCTTAGAGAACAACTATTGAAATCTTCTGAACATTTTATTTTAGGAGAATTAATGTGATTCACTGGTTTGTAGGAAAAACTGAAAGTGAGTTAAAGAGATCAAATAATATAGTATTGGAATAGTGCAAACATGAGTAATAAGGACTTCAGTTAGGATGCTGGCAGTGAGATCAAAAAGGAAGAGATTTTTTTTGAAACATAATTCACTTAGAAGAATTAGAACTTAATAGCCATAAGTGGGACTAGGAGAGGGAGAACTCAAACATTACATTGCAAAATTTAAGGCTAGAGCAGTACTTTATAATCTTTTTTGGAAGTACAATGTTTGTAAATTCTAAAGTGTAACTGGGGCTAAAAACGCCTGCGTATTTAATGAAAATTTATTTTGGCAAGAGAATTAACATGATGTAGGAGAGAGAGAAACACTGAAAGGAAGAAGAATGATTCAGTGTGTACATGAACAGACCGGTTCCTGTGTCACCAAGGAGGGGTGGGTAGCCTAATTGTTGCAGGTTTCTCCTTGCTGAATTCTGAATACATGCAAACTAGAATTTACTTTACTTGGATGATTTTCTTTTAGACTGTATTTATCATTCACGTCTTTAAGTTTACAAATAACTGGGACTTTCAGGAGACCAGTGGGACTGCAGTTTCTGGTATTGATGGTTCCCTTGCGTTCATGGATATTTCTAAAATAAGTCAATTCTTGAATTTTTCTGCTTTGGAGTAATCTTATTTTATGATTCAAATGTTACTTGAATAATATTCAAAATTGAGTAACTTGAATATTATTCAAATAACATTTGAATCATAAAATCAGATTCTCTTTCTTATCAAGATTTAGTTAGGTTTAACTGGATGTTTAAATTTGAAGAAAGTATAAAATATGCTTTTCTTCATGATGTGAAAAAGATGACCACATTTTATCTTTTTTACTTTTTTTGAATCTTTTGACTTTCCCATCTCTCCATCTTTCCTATCATTTAATTAGCTGGATAGGTCTCGTACATATTCTCTGGATGAATTTTGTGAAGAACAGTTGAAGCAAGCTGCCCTGGCCTTGAAACAGCTTAAGGGCCTCAGGGATAAAGCAATTTCAAATATGAACAGTATGATTCTAAAGGTAATTCTTCAATTCTAACCTCTCTATTTGTCAAGGTTTTGTGTACTGACAGAAGCAATGGCTCCAGATGAAATTCTAGGAAAAAGTGACAGAAATGGGCAGGTGGATATCATCCTGCTGACCTCTGGCTGGAGGAAGGAGAATGGGTGGAGAGGAGGGGAAAGGAGGCTGTTGGGAGGATGAGACATGTATGGAGCAGAGAGGAATGGTGTGCTGTCACTGGGCAGGGAGAGCAGTGGAAGCTGCATAGAGGTGGGCATGTAAATTTATATGGGAATGTACGTTTTCACTCAGTCATAATGAAAAAAATAAAAATAATTCAAATAAAAAAGAAAAAATAAATAAAAACATCTAATCAAAAAAAAAAAAGAAAGAAATGGACAGGTGGAGAGACAAAGGTGACTAGTAAACTACCCAACTAATATTGCACATTTACTAGGTACAGGAACAGGGACTGTGTAAAATACAAAACTCCATTTGTGTATATGTGTCTGTGTACACATGGCGTCTGTTACAAAGTTATAATATTCATAAGCCAAAGTAAAGTCCATTGCTCAGGAGAAACATAGCTAGCTGAGACAAAACTTTCTTTAAGGATTTTATAAAGAAGATCTGGTAATATAATGAAGAACGTCTTTGAGGCATTCTTATCCTGTCTACTGTGAACTTGTCTCACAAGATTGTTTTATGTGGCTGTCATGCATAGGAAGTGACAATACGTGAAGGTGTAATTCAACAGAGTCACTTTGATGAGAGATTGACGCAGTGGTCTCTGGTGGTGGATCTGCTGCCTCCTCTGGTGTGACTGACTCCAGGTGGATTTTTGCAGCCCTGTAGGGCAATGGGTAGACCAGGTTTCACTCAAACAGTTTTCAAATATTGTTTCTTTTTGAAGAGAACTTTTGATAGATACTAGTAGAAAGAGCATCAAGATTTACTCTTTGACAAGAAAATGAAGTACAGCAATAGAAGTCAACTAAGTCTGCATCGACTGAAAGCTTCTTTTTCCCTGTCTTGTTCCTCACAGTCCCCTAACCTCTCAAGCCTAGTCATATGCAGACAAGCTCCGGGAACACTTTGGCTACAAAGGACTGTATAAATCAAATAGGGATTGACTAAATTATAATTTAGTCCACTGAGGGAGAGCAGATTAAGAGGTAGATAGAGAAGTAAAATGTCACTCATAGTTATTTGTCATTGCAAGACACTGCTGTTTTCTCCACTGTTTTGTTAAGACATTTGATATTTAAATGCTAAGGATGTGGGTCTTGAATTTGATGGGGCAGGAGAATCAGCTACCAGACTTGGTCAAATAAGAGGTGTCTGTTTCAGTAGGGCTGGCATCCAGTCTCAAACTTGATACATAAATTGAACTCACTGTACCTGAACTGGAAACTCTGGTGGTGTAGTGGTTAAGTGCTGCAGCTGCTAACCTCAGCAGTTCAAATCCACCACCAGGCACTCCTTGGAAACTCTGTGGGTTAGTCCTACCTAGGGTCGCTGTGAGTCTAAATGGACTCAACGGCAGTGAGTTTGGTTTTTTGGGTACCTTCTGAACTACACTGTTTCTCACTTAAAAATCTGCATGACAGCACAGTCCATGATAGCAGAAAGATGGAATCAACCCAGATGCCCAACAGTAGAAGAATGGATAAGTAAACTATGGTACATATACTCAATGGAGCACTACGCAATGATAAAGAATAATGATGATTCCAGGAAACATCTCCTAACCTGGTTTCAACTGGAAGACATTATGTTGAGTGAACGTAGTCAGCAACAAAGGGACAAATACTGTATGAGACCTCTACGATAAGACCTCAAAAACAGACTTGTGTATAGAAGAAAAGACTCTTTGACAGCTGCAAGGGAGTGGAGGGAGGAAGGATGAGGGGGGGAGGGTTTAGTTTAGATAGTTACTAGAAATCTAGTTGGGAGAAAGCGGTGATAGCACACATTAGAAACAAGAACAACATTAAGTGGACTTCAGCGTAACTTGAGTACTCCTTCCATCTTAACTCAGTACTGCAAGGATAGAGTAGCTGGGGTGGGGGGTGGGGGACCATGCTCTTAGGCGAATTCCAGGCCAATTGGCACAACTAGCATTTTGCTAAGAGAGGTCTCTGCATCCCACATTGGTGAGTGGCGTCTGGGGTCTTAAAAGCTGCCAAGCTGCCATCTGAGGACACAGCAAATGGTCCCAACTCAGCAGGAATGGATGCTCACCGAGGACCAAAATGACATGCGTTAAAGACAACCGAGAAGACAGAGAGACCCACAAGAGTGGGTGCCTACATCGAGTTGGGACCAGAAGAACCGGATGGTGCCCGGCCACCACCAGTGGTAGCCACAATGGAGCTCACAGAGAGGAGTCTCACTGGCGACACAAGAATAAAAAGGGGTGCATCATGAGAACTCCACTAAAAGACCTCAACTGATGGTCCAGTGGTTTTGGGGTTCCTCTGAGAGCATGGCCCCCTTCCCTGATGCTGCCCGTTCCCATAAATTATAACAAAGGTCCACTCTTTGGACAGGAATGGATTGGACTTGGCAATGCAGAGTGACCATATATTGGAAGCACTTTGTGGTTCTATACATCTACAGGATATCATCTTGCTGACCTCTGGCTGGAGGAAGGGGAGTGGACGGAGAGGAGGGGAAAGGAGGCTGTTAGGAGGATGAGACATGTATGGAGCAGAGAGGAATAGTGTGCAGTCACCGGACAGGGAGAGCAGTGGAAGCTGCATATAGGTGGGCATGTAAATTTATACATGAATGTACATTTTCACTCAGTTATGTTAAATAAAAATTAAAAAAAAAAAATCTGCGTGAGTTCAACAGAATCAGATTTTGGAGAACTTGAGAGCTGTGTTTTGGAAATAAAGTCACAATTCCAGAAGCAATCCACAGATTTCAATAAATGTTTTGTTACAATGGCAGCACCCTTTAAGAAGAGGAATCATTGAGCATCTTTTCTACTTAATGTGACTTCCTAGGACGATTAAGCATGCCTAAAATCTGGAAATGAATACACAAACCACCCAGCAATGTCTGATGACTTTGGCAGAACTCTATGCTAGTCACTTCTCATCTAGGCTGCTCAGTGGTGCCACCCAAGGAACCTTTTAATTACAATTGATGGCTAGGACAAATCCGGTATCAACTAAACCAGAATTCCTGAGGGCAGAGCCCAGACAACACTGCAAAGTCTCCTCAAGTGAATCTAGAGTACAAGGAGATTGAGAAACATCCTTCTGTTTGGGACAGTGTCTCAATGTTTGGGACTGCCTTGCTCTGGAAAAACATACCAGTTATAAAACTGGTGCAACAGAATGCAAGCACCACCATCAGTGATGCAAAACTGGAGTCGGAATTGGGATATGCCAAACCCAAAGTAGACCCTATGGTGATAGAGAGCAGGCTAGTGTATTAAGTGTCCTCATCTTCATCAGCCTCACCAACGTTCACTGAAAAGACTAGGTTACCACTGTATACTTCTGTCTAGTACAGTTCTTGAGCTTGTTAAGGTTGATTGGTACCAGTGCTAAAAAAACCAAAGTTCAGGTAGCTAATAGACGTGCTTCACCATTTTATCAGCAAAAAATCCATTCATTATGCACATAAAGCTTTTGAATCACGTGACTACTCCTGGAAACTGTAGATCACCCTGCTCTCAAAGAGCTGATTTCTATGAGTGACTAGCCAAAGCAACAATATATTGGGCTCAAGCATAAAAACAACTGTGGGCCCGGCACGGGACTGCACAGTGCTTTGTTTCGTTGTTGTACATAGGGTCACTATGAATTGGAACCAACTTGACAGCACCAACTGCTAAGGTCAAAGATGAAGAAACTGAAGACTTTTATCAGCTTCTATGGTCTGAAACTGATTGAACATGCAATCAGAATGTGTTGATAATTACTGGTGACTGGGATGCAAAAATTGGAAACAAAGAAGAAGGATCTATAGTTGGAAAATCTGGCCTTGGTGATAGTAATGATGTTGGAGATTGAATGACAGAACTTTGCAAGAACAATGGCTTCATTGCAAATACCTTTTTTCACCAACACAAACAGCAGCCGTGCATATGACCTCACCACAGCAAACACACAGGAATCAAATTGGCTACCTCTGTGGAAGGAGATGACGGAAGAGCTGAGTATCAGCAGAACCAGACCGGGTCCTGACTGCAGCATCGGTTCCTCATATGCAAGGTCAAATTGAAAACTGAAACTCCGATTGCTGTAAACTAGCTGAAAGACAGCCGTGGATTGGTGTCAAAAACCTTCTATTTAGATTTGACTCCTTCCTACTGGTAACTCCTAGTCTATTTTGAGAGAAGTCTCTCCATGTAGGAAAATGTGGATATCTCTTGGAACTTCCTTGTTTGACTTCTGTACACTTAAGTTAGCTGTCTGTGAAACTAAGTTTTATAGACTTTAGAACACATGAGGTGGTTTTTTTTTTTTTTTTTACCTCCCTGTTCAAAAGCCATGTAAGCATGAAGTAAAATTGTAATGAAAGTTCTTGATCAAGTTTACTGCCAATATGTTATTCAGGCTATAACAATACTGTAAACTAGAAATCATGTTGTATTAACATAGGAAGTAATCACTTGCTTCTCAATTGTTTATTAAATTGTAGGTAGCAGAAAAGAAAGATTTAAAAAACTACTTTGCGTTAGACTTCTCTAAATACGATACAACACATTTCAAACTGCCTCAGTGTAGGCGCTTAGGAGAGACAGTTTTCAGGTTCCTGAAGCTGGTTGACTTCATGTTTCAAGAACTCATCCGTCAGCTTATGAACACTGCAGTCACACTGCTTGTGGATTTATTTAATGGCTCTGCTGGAATGCCCTTCTCAGTGGAAATAAAGAATGAAGATCTCATCAGGTAAATCATATTTTTTTACTTATGAAATGAAGTTATAATCATAAACTTACATTGCCAATTATGCAGGAAATGTCTAATAAGTTAAACTAGAATTTGGAAATTCTTGTACCAAAGTATAGTTTGTGCTAATCTTTGCAATTAACTGAATTTATTATTTGGTGCTGTTTTACTTACTAAACAAAAAACAAATCCAGAGCCGCTGAGTCGATTCTGACTCATAGCGACCCTATAGGTCAGAGTAGAACTGCCCCATAGAGTTTCCAAAGAGTGCCTGGTGGATCTGAGCTGCTGACTTTTTGGTTAGCAGATGCAGCACTTAACCACTACATTGCCAGTGTTTACTTAATGCTGTCTGTAAAATTTAAAAGAATTTACCTTATTTTATTTATTTATTTATTTTCAAAATTGTGCGTAGGTAAGTTGTCATGTAAAATACAGGCTGCTGTGTGAAATTTGAATCTCAGATAAGCAACGAATAAGTTTTTGGTGTAGATACTTCCCAAATATTGCAGTAAAAATTATTTGTTAATCAGCTAGTTCTGCTGTAACAGAAATACCACAAGAGGATGGCTTAAATAAATAGAAATTTATTCTTTCACAGTTTAGAAGGCAAGAAATGTGAATTCAGGGTGCTAGCTCTGGGAAAAAGTTTTCTGTCTGTCATCTCTGTTGGAAGGTCCTTGTCATTAGTCTTCTCCTGAGTCTAGGAGTTGTTCAGTATAGGAAATCTGGGTCCACAGGACACTCTTTCCTCCTAGCTGTGCTTTCTTGATGATAGGAGGTCCCTCTGTGTCTACTTGATTCTCTCTTTCATATGGAAAAAGATTGACTAATCCTCTAGATTGTCCTAGCTTGCTAACATAACTGCCTCTAATCTTGTCTCTTTAAAATCGTTGTTGTTGTTAGGTGCCATTCAGTTGGTTCCAACTCATAGCAACCCTACGTACAACAGAATGAAACACTGCCCAGTCTTGAGCCATGCCCACAATTGTTATTATGCTTAAGCCCATTGTTGCAGCCACTGTGTCAGTCCATTTTATTGAGGGTCCTCCTCTTTTTCACTGACCCTGCACTCTTCCAAGCATGATGCTCTTCTTCAGGGACTCATCACTCCTGAAAACATGTCCAAAATATGTAAGATGCAATTTTACCACCTTTGCTTCCAAGGAGCACTCTGGTTGTACTTTTCCTGGAACAGATCTGTTGGTTCTTTTGGCAGTCCATGGTACATTCAGTATTCTTCTCCGACACCACAATTCTAAGGCATCAATTCTTCTGTCTTCCTTATTCGTTGTCCAGCTTTCTCATGCATATGATGCAACTGAAAATACCATGGCTTGGATCAGGCACACCTTAGTTTTCAAGGTGACATGTTTACTTTTCAGTACTTTAAACAGTCTTTTGTGGTAAATTTCTTCCCAGTGCAATTCATCTTTCGATTTCTTAACTGCTGCTTCCACGGGCATTGATTGTGGAACCAAGTCAAATGAAATCCTTGACAACCTCAATCATTTCTCCATTTATTAAGATGTGTCCTACTGGTCCAGTTGTGAGGACTTTTGTTTTCTTGATGTTGATATGCTGTGTTGAAGGCTGTGGTCTTAGATCTCCATCAATAAGTGTTTCAAATCTTCTTCACTTAAGCAAAGCTTGGCAGTTCAAATCTACCAGCTGCTCCTTGGAAACTATTCTATAGGGTCTATAGGAAACTGTTCTATAGGGTCACCATGAGTTGGAATCAACTTGATGGCAATGAAGTTTTTGTTTGTTTGTTTTGAAAGTACAGATTTATGCAAGACACTCTTTAAGAGGACACCATCTCTACTGTTTGATTGCTGCTTCCTCTCCTTCTCTGTGGAGTCTCAGTTCAAGCCAGACCAATGGTTTGGCTTTTGTTTTTGTTTCTGATGGGCACATCTGTTTGCCCTCCATGTGGTGCTGAACTTAATCTTTGAGTTACCACTCCTTCCTCTGCTCTTTAGGTGTGCTTTTTGATGAGGGGAGGCAGGTTGCCCTAAACAATCTATTTGGAATATCTGTACTTTCAGTTTTGGAGCTAGAACCCAGTCTTTCCCAGTGGACAGGAGATCTGTGTACTGGTTCATGGTGTGGAGTTGAGAGGAGGCTTTGGGGTCTATTCCTCTGTTCTTCTGGGAGGGTGATGGGATGGGGCACCCTGAATATTATGTCACAGGGAACTGTACTTTATTGGTGCTTGAGATGAAGGATCTTTCCCTGTACACCAAAGATCTGTGTGCTGGCTGGTGATACATAGCATCTCTGTTGTGCTGGGACAGGGAGAAGTGGGGACTTCCTGAACAGTCTGTATGGGGCAGCTCTGGACTGTCTCGCTGCCATGCTGGGAGGGTTGGGGTGCCTGACCCAACGTCACAAAGATTTTCTCCAGTTTTTATACTTCTTGGTTTTATAGAAGTTTTATACTTCTTGGTTTTATATTATATCTGTGATACCCTTTAATTTTTCCTAGTCATGCAAAGTGTGGCTTGTGGTATATATTTTTTCATATGAGTATCTATCTAGTCCTGCACAATTTGTTGAAAGATTGTCCTTGATATCTTTGTTGAAAATTGATCGATCATATGTGTGAGCCTATGTCTGAATTCTGTTATCTGTTCCGGTGATCTGTGTGTCTGTCCTTTAACCAATAACTGCTGGTCTTGATAACTGTAACTATAATACGTTTTAAAATCAGGTAGTATAAGTCCTCCAGCATTGTTCTCTTTCTAACCAACACAAATGGTGACTGTCTACATGGACCTCACAAATGGAATATACAGGAACCAAATTGACTACATCTGTGGAAAAAGACAATGGAAAATATCCATATCTGGAGTCAGAACAAGACCAGGTGCTGACTGTGGCACAGATCATCAATTGCTCATGTGCAAATTCAAATTGAATTTGAAGAAAATTAGAACAAGTCCATAAGAGCCAAAGTATGACCTTGAGTATATCCCTCTTGAGTTTAAAGACCATCTCAGGACCAACTTTGATGTGTTGACCACCAATAACTGAAGACCAGACGAATTGTGGGATGACTTCAAAGACATCATCCATGAAGAGAGCAAGAGAGCGTTAAAAAGACAGGAAAGAAAGAAAAGACCAAACTGGATGTCAGATTCTGAAACTTTGTCTCAAACATCAAGCAGCTGCAGTGAAAGGAAAGAATGGCCAAGTCAAAGACCTAAACAGAAGATCTCAAAGAGCAGCCTGAGAAGACAGAAGAAAGTGTCATAGTGACATGTGCAAAGAGCTGGAGATGGAAAACCAGAAGGAAGAGCACGTTCTGCATTTCTCACACTGAAAGAACTGAAGAAAAAATTCAAGCCTCGCGTTTTAATAGTGAAAGATTCAACGGGGAGCATTAAATGATTCAGGGAGCATCAGAAGAGGATGGAAGGAATACATAGAGTCATTATACCAAAAAGAACCGGTCAGTGTTCAGCCGTATGAAGAGATAGCATATGATCAGGAACCAGTGGTAGTAAAGGAAGAAGCCAAAGCTGCATTGAAGGCATTGGCAGAAAACAAGGCTCTAGGAATTGTTGGAATATCAACTGAGATATTTCAACAAACAGATGCAGCACTGAAAGTGCTCACTCGTCTATACCAAGAAATTTGGAGAACAGCTACCTGGCCCACTGACTAGAAGAATCCATTTTATGCCCATTCCAAAGAAAGGTGATCCAACCAAATATGGACATTACCAAACAATATCATTAATATCCCACTCAAGTATAAATTTGCTCAAGATCATACAAAAGTGACTGAAACAGTACAATGACAAAGAACTGCCAGAAATTCAAGCTGGCTTCAGGAGAGGACATGGAACCAGAAATATCACTGCTGATGTCAGATGGATCTTGGTGAAAGCAGAGAGCCAGCCAAGCCAAGTGCCGTTGAGTCAGATCCGACTCATGGCGACACTAGGGGCCAGGGTAGAAAAGATATTTACCTGTGTTTCATTGACTATGCAAAAGCAGTAGACTGTGTGGATCGTAACAAATTATGACTGACATTGCATAAAATGAGAATTCCAGAACACTTAATTGTGCTCTTAAGGAATCTGTAAATGGATCAGGAAGCAGTCGTATGAGCAGAACAGATGGACATGGCCTGATTTAAAGTCAAGAAAGGTGTGTATCAGAGTTGTAGCCTTTCACCATGCCCTTTTAATCTGTATGCTGAGGAAATAATCTGAAAAGCTGGATTGATTATATGAAGAAGTATGAGGCATCAGGATTGGAGGATGATTTATTAACAACCTGCATTACACATGACACCACCTTACTTGCTGGAAGTGAAGAAGATTTGAAACACTTACAGATGAAGATCAAGGACCACAGCCTTCAGTATGGATTGCACCTCAGCATCAAGAAAACAGAAATCCTCACAGTTGGACCAGGAGGCAACATCATCATAAATGGAGAAAGAGTTGAGGTTGTCAAGGGTTTCATTTTACTTGATTCCACAATCAACGCTCATGGAAGCAGAAGTCAAGAAATCAAAAGACACATTACCTTGGACAAATATGCCACAAAGGAATCTCTTTAAAGTATTGAAAAGTAAAGATGTCACCTTGAAGGCTAAAGTGCACCTGACCGAAACCGTGGTATTTTCAGTCCCATCACATACATGCGAAAGCTGGACAGTGAACAAAGAAGTCAGAAGAAGAATTGATGTCTTTGAATTGTGGTGTTGGAGAAGAATGTTGAATGTACCATGGATTACCAAATGGACAAACAGATCTCTCCTGGAAGAGGTACAACCAAAGTGCTCCTTGGAAGCAAATATGGCAAGACTGAGACTTACATACTTTGGACATGTTGTCAGGAAGGATTAGTCCCTGGAGAAGGACATCATACGTGGTAGAGTGGAGGGTCAGCAAAACAAAAGACCCTTGACAAGACGGATTGACACAACAATGGACTTAAGCGTAAAAATGATTGTGGACATGGTGCAAGGCTTTTCAGTGTTTCATTCTGTTGTGCATAGGGTTACTATGAGTTAGAACCAACTGGACAGCACCTTACAACAACAACATGTAATTTAAATGCCAGAAGTCATTGTAAGTGTTGTCTGGAATGTTCAATATCCATTTATATTTACACATGTATTTAGCATTTTCTTAGGTTCTTTCTTTTTGTTTATATTTCTGTCTGGGATCATCTTCCCTGCTAGAGATGAGCTCCTTTAGTTTGTAATTATTTGAAAATCTGTTTATGTCACTTTCATTTGTGAAAGATATACTCACTGAATGTAGAGTTGTAGAAAATGAAATGCTAAAATATTCTGAAAGATTTTTCAGCTCATTTTTTTCTGACAATAAAACTTGTCAAAAATTCTGAGTCAGTGAGGACCTGTGCCGCCTTTCAGCAGTCACTCTCTGATTCACTTGCCTTGGCTTCTGCTCATCATAGAATCCCCTCGTTTTGAGGTTGAACATTTATTCGTGAGTTTTTTGATCCCTCACAGGGCCTGCTGCTGCTGGGTAATTTGAATCTTATCTAAGGAATTAATGGCAGTGTGTTTGGTTTTGGTTACGTGTACTTTACAATTGAAGATATAATCTATGGATTTTGTTTTCTTTACCTATTCTAGTTCCTCTGTATTGTTTTTATGAGGAAACTTGGAAAGATTAAAAAGAGAAACAACTCACTATTCTGGGGCTATGGTCTTGCTGAAAACCCTGGTGTTACAGTGGTTAAATGCTATGTTTGCTAACCAAAAAGTCCACAGTTCAAATCTGTCAGGCACTCCTTGGAAACTCGATGGGCAGTTATACTCTGAAATATAGGGTCTCTATAAGTTGGTAGTAGGTTTGTTTTTTTCATTCTTTCAAGGTTTTGTTGCCCGTTGCTTAAGTGCTACATCTGTTAACCAAAAGGTTGGTAGTTTGTATCCACCAGGTGTTCCTTGGAAACTATGGAGCAGTTCTGCTCTGTCCTATAGGGTCTCTGTGAGTCAGAATCAACTCAATGGCAGTGTTTATTTGTTTTTTGGTTTTTTTTTTAGTTTGTTGCCAGAAACTCTTGGTCCTTTATTTTAACATTAACTTTTTCACCTGATTTTAGATGTGTATCTCATAAATTTTGGACATGTTGTCAGGAAAGATTGGTCCCTGGAGCAGGACATCATGATTGGTAGAATGGAGGATCAGCAAAAAAAGGAAGACCCTCCACAAGATGGATTGACACAGTGGCCACAACAATGAGCTTAAGCATAAAAATGATTGTTGACGTGGTGCAAGACCAGGCAGTGTTTTGTTCTGTTGTGCTTAGGGTCGCTGTGAGTCAGAACTGACTCAACAGCACCTAACAACAACAGCATCTTATAAGTAGTATTATGGTTTTAATTTGCTTTTTAATCCAATCTGATAGTTTCTGTCTTCTGATGAAAAAAGCAAAGCTGTTCACATTTACTAATAACTGATATCAGCTTTAAGTTTATTCTTTCTGTTTTAATTATGCAGCTCTGCGGTGCAGTGCTGTAGGAGTTTGTTGGCTAAACGATAAGGTCAGCAGTTTAAATCCACCAGCCAAATCAGTATGAAAATGCTTAATTTTTCAACTCTCTCAATTAAGATTTTTACAGTGCTTTTCTTCTAACTGTTTTTCATCCTGCTTAAGTGAGACATTATTTTAGAATGATAATGCTTCTTTTTTGTTATTCTTTTCATTGCTTAATCTAGAAGATACAAGGACATCTTACCTCCTGCTAACAATGCATCTTTAAAAACCACTGACAGTGCATCTTTAAAAATTGACCATGAAGAACTCAGAACTCAGCTTGTTACTCCTGTTCTAAAATCAAAAATAAGAACAGAAGATGATATTAATGAGGTAAAATGATCTTAAAAACATAGATTTTTGACATGAAATGTCCTAGAATAAAAAATGTCATTTATGATTACTGTTCATGATTTCTTGCCTAACACAAACACATGCTCCGTTAGAAAACTGTAATTACACCTGTCTCATTTGGTTCCTTTGTTCAATCATTCAACAAACAGTTATTGAGTTCTTACTATGCAGTAGGTGCTGAACTAAGCACTGGAGATACAACAGTGGATAAAACAAAACCGATTCTCTGATGTCTTGGAATTTGTGTTTTCGTGGGGAAAACAGTGCAAGAGTGTGATGTCAGGGAGTGATGAGTTCAGTGAAGAGAAACACAAGAAGGTGAGGGGATGTAGAGGACTGTGTGCTGCTGTGTGAGAGAATGGTCAGAAAAGCCCCCTGTGGTAAAGTAACAGCTACTCTTCTCTACTTCCACTGCTGTGCACATAAAACTGTCTTTGCTTTTCATGGAAACACTGGTGACACAGTGGTTAAGAGCTACAGCGATTAAGAGTAACAGCTGCTAACCAAAAGGTCAGCAGTTTGAGTCTAGCAGGCGCTCCTTGGAAACTCTATAAGGCAGTTCTACTCTCACCTGTAGGGTTGCTATGAGTCAAAATCAATGGTGTGTGTTACCACTGTTCTTCAAAGCACATTTATTTATTTATGTTCTTCACTTTAAAATAACATAAAGCCAAATATGAAAAAAAATCAAAGTAATGTTAGAGTAACCTTCATTAGGAAATGTTTTTTTTTTGCCATAAGGAGTTGTCTTCTTTTTCTGAGATACTGTTTTTTGGGAGACTTAAACTTTATAGGATATGAGCTTATCCTGTTTGACAAAGACAGTGTTTTTATGAATAATATTGTATAATATGTATTTCACAATTTTATTCCTTTTAAAGTATATTAGATAATTTGAAGAATTAATATTTTGATGACACTGAGTCTTTCTACCCTGGTGGTGTTATTTAGATTTTCTTTAATGTCTGTCATACTTTTTTCATTAAGATCTTGCATATTTTTACTAGATTTATCTCAGTGCTTCATACTCCTCGCTTGTGCTCTAAAGGAATCTTTATTTTAGTTGCTTCTGCTAGTTGTTTTATGAACATTTTGTGACAGAAGTATTTCAGGATACACATTTATGTACCCTTCTTAATTGTTTCCTTGGTATTAACATTGTATCAACGCTCTGGACCTTTGTTTGAAGTCTCTGGATGGTGCGCAGGGTTAGCTTGCATGGCTGTTAACTACAAGTATGAAGGCTTAAGTCTACTGAGAGGTACTTTAAAGGGAAGGCTGCCAGTGTGTTGCTGTTGTGAGTTGCCATTGATTGATTCCAGCTTGTGCTGACCTCGTGCATGTGTAATAGAACTTCTCCATAGGGTTTTCTTGGCTGTGACTATAAGAAGCAGATTACCAGGCCTGCCTTCCAAGCTGCATCTGGTTAAAGTTGAACCCTCAGCTTTTAGGCTAATAGTCCAATGCTTAACCATTTTACTACACCCAGGAACCCCTCCCTGTCAATCTATTTCTAAGACATCAGCTGCTGAAAACCCAGTGGCGCCCAGTTCCACTCTGACATACAAGGTCTGAAAAGTTTGTGAACTCAGCCTAGAAAAAGTGCTGCATGCCTCCGTGCTGAACATCAGTATGGTCGCCTTCATAGTACTCCCCTTGGGAAGCTATGTATCGACACCAACGCCTAGTCCACCCTGCAAAACAATTGTCCACTCAGAAACCTTTTCTGGAATGGTCATCAGAGCTGTCTTCATATTACATTAATCTTTCTTATAACTCGATGGAGTTTTCAATCTGAAGAACTAAATCTTTTCTCAAGTGAGTAGGAAGGGTGTTCCAATACAGTTATTTGTTTACTGACTAAAAACTCCCTCACAGTCAACTATGCAATTAAGTTTGCAAACTTGACACCATGCCACTGTGCACAAAGGCCGTTCCAGCAAGAATTCAAAATTGATTTGAAGTAGGCACTGGCATCAGTACATACCTTCGCAAGGGGAGTACTTCATAGGTAACCGTAGTGATATCCAGCAATGAAGTATTAAGCACTTGGAACAATTAAGTTCACGGACTTAACTGTCATGCCTTGTACATGGGGTTGCCGTGAGTCAGACTGAATTCAATGGCAACTGGCATAGACCGTAGTGAATCTTAAGACTGTTAATATTCATTGCAAAATTTCTCTCCAGAGAACTCCATACTAATTTATGCTCTCGTTAGGGCTGCCTTTCTGAATCAGTCTGTTTTGTACCGGCTGTTTCTCATTTGGTAGCCCTTGTGGCTTAGTGGTTAAATGCTACATCTGTTAACCAGAAAGTCAGCAGTTCAAATCCACTACTCTGTGGGGCAGTTCTACTCTGCCCTATAGGGTCAGTATAAGCCGGAATCAGAGGCAGTGGGTTTGTTTTTTGTATTTCTCATTTGATAGCTGAAACTTGAAATTAATTAATTTTAATTTTTACTTGTGTGATTACTCATGATATTGGAGATTTTTCTTATGCTTATTTTTTGGGGTTTATTAATCACTTGTATTTCTTATTTTTATTATCCATTTGTATTTCTATTTATGGCCTTTTGGTATCTTTTTCTGATTTTTCTGATGCATTTTTTTTCTTATTGAATTATAAAAACTTTACAAAATACAGATCATAACTATGTGTCATATATTGAAAATAAAAATCCTAGTGTGCCATTTACTTTTTCATTTCGTTAGTAGTATTTCTGAGATGAGGAAGGTGTTTATCAGCTTTTTGCTTACAGTTGCTTCCTTTTGTATTATATTAAAAAAAGCCAAAATAATATAGTCAATTCATTTTTTGTTATTTTAGATTTTTAATATTTAAATATGTATTTACTTCTGTATGCATATTATGAAACAGAGAACTCCATTTATTTTACTCCAAATGTATTATCATATTTTATTGAATGCCAAGCCAAGTGCCGTCAAGTCAGATCTTCTAAGTGAGTAAAATATGTCTTCATCATGTACTGAGTACTTATTTCTGTATCTATTATTCATTTTTCTTTTGAGGCCCTGAGCTATGGATAATTGAATTGGTTGTACTGTTAGTTCTTGGCACTCATGCTGCAGCACTGGACTCAGGCAGAACAATGATTAGAGAATGGCACAGGACCAGGCAGTGTTTCTTTCTGTTGTAAATGGGGTCCTTGTGAGTCAGAACCAACTCAATGGGACCAGCATCAACAGTCCTCATACTTGGCCCTCTGCTATCTGATTTGCTCCATTTTTGCCTGAGCTGAACTTTTTGGGGTTCGCTTTTCTTCAGCCCAAGATAAGGCAGTTATTTTATTTAGAGATGCATTGAAGTTCTCCTTGGATTTTGGACCTTCGGATCTAAATTTCAAAAGGAGATCAGGGCTGACATATGGATTTGGGAATCCTTAGTGGGGCTCCCTCCACTCCCATCCCTGTTGTATACTGTAGAATTGATAGTTTTACTTCGATATGGCTATTTGTCTCTAGTAATTTATAACCTAGAGGAACTAAAGCTATTCCCTGGTCATTCACACTGGTACAGAAAGCATAACAACCAAGAAAAAAAAAACCTTTATTCCAAAAAGATCTTCAAGCCCCAGTTCACATTATAATGATGAGCTTTGGGGTGATAGGCCCACTGTTTCACTTCAGCCCTACTGTTCACTAGCAGTACAGATGCTGACAAATTAACATAAGTCTCCTCATCTTTACTTTCTTTGTCTGTATAAAGGAAGAAAGGAGTTCTGTCTCCTAAGGTTGTTACAATGATGAGATGAAGGAAGTGTGTTTAATACAGTTCCCAGGACGTGATAAGCACACATTCATTAGTAACTATATTGCAAAATTGATTCTATAGAAAACATTTATGAACTGTGATGTTAGAAAGTATATGGAGTGTGAGATCCATTCATTCCAGAATTAAACAGGAATTATTTTCCTGAATAAGCTATTTAGCACATTATATATTTGTTAGGAATTACCTGTCTGGACTTTTAAGACTTCTAGATTGCCTTTGGCATATACCTACACTCTTCACCCGAAGCATAAAGGCTTGTTCCCACTACTGTCATTGAGCTGATTCTTACTCACAGCCTCCCCGTATGACGGAGTAGACTGCTTGTAGGGTTTCCAAGGCTGGAATCTTTATGGAAGCAGATTGCCATATCTTTAGTGGCTGGTGGGTGCAAACTGCTGGCCTTTTGATTAGCAGCTGGGGGCCTAACCACTGTGACACCAGGAATCCTAAAACCCTGCTACTGGGGTTCAGTTATGTGGCTTTATTTGTTAATGATTGGAATGGAAGTCAGGAGTTCTAGAAGGTCACTGAGATGAAAGCCCTGAGGAACACGTGCTGGTAATTGCACAATAGATGCCCAAAGCATGATGCGTAATTTATGGGGCGTGAGGTGTCAATAGGTTAATTGAGAACCCAAGACTAGACAGAACCTAAGAATATTCAGTTATACTGAAGTTATGATTTATCATTTAAAATTTACATCCACATTATTCAAAATTAAAAATAAATGTTCTGTGAGCCTTATGTTGCCACTGATACCCTAACATATCTGTTCCGTTAGATTTTGAATAGTATTAAAGTGGAAGCAAATTTAAGAAAAATATACGCGCCAGTGTTTGAAGTTCGTCTGCACTTGAGAACTCCGGACAAGAATGACGCTCCAGAAGATTTTGGGAAGACTCGCGAATCCAGCAAGCACCCTCGGAAACGTGTGGTGTGTTTTGAAGATGAAATATCGCATAATAGTGTGGAACTACCTGCGAAAGTTGAAAACAGAAGAAACTCTAATCATAGCTCTGAAAGACGTCTCTTAGGTAAGATGAATATGACTATTAAGAATGGAAGGAAGTGTTAAGTGAGGAAAATCTTTAATAGTTTGTGCATGGTCGATGTACAACTATATGATTTTAAAAAGTTGTCAGATAAGCAGTGGTCAAGTGAGCATAAACTTAATCTCAGGTTAATGTGGTACATCCATGTAAATGGCAACACCATTATTCATTTTCCTGTCAATCCACATACAGTTTCTCGCTGATGGGCCCCACAGACCCTTTTCATCAGGATGGACAGCAATTGGGAAGCTTGTGAAAAGTGCATCATATGTTTAGAAATGTATCACATGTTGCTCATCTCAGACCTCCTTAATCAGAATCTCAGGATGGGGTTTACTGCTTGAATACTGTGTTTCACATGACCTTTGCATTTATTCTTGTGGCATTTGGAAAGTACTAGCATATATCAACTTTTTGTTTTGCTGATACAAATATTAATCAGTTCTTTTTGTAATTGTTTCTTTTAATGGATTCTAGTAGATACAGAAATTGCAGCTGGATCTGAGACTAAATGCACATATGAAGAGTAAGTATTAGACATTTGTGAAATTACAAGTAATTGTATTTTATGTGTTAATTACGACAGTCATCTGAAAAATGCTTCTACTGTTTTCTCTCAGACTTCCAGGGTATTCTACAAATCTCTTTATAGTTCCCAACAGATTGATGCTTTCAGTTAAAATTCAAAATATGGTGGCTAATATTGAAAAATGCATAAGTAAGTATTTTTCAAGTTTTAGTTGTTTGTATATGTCTGATATTTTTGCCTATGATTATGACAAACACATTTATGTTATATTAAATCAGTGCTCAGTGGGATCAAGCAGTGTACATTTGGACTAATTAGAAGATGAGTGAATCATACAAATAGCCATAGAATATATAAAATACGGAAATTAGGAAGGTACACCAAGGCTTGGATTTTGTCAGTAAGGTACTACAGAATTTTATGACCCTGTACAGCAAATCAACTTGATGGCAGTGTGTTTGGTTTGGTTAGGTACAAATAAGCAGTATCTTTTATGGCATAATATAGTGAAGGTACTGTTTCTATCCTTAAATAGGTTTTTTAATAATTTTTTCCAGCTGCATGTCTACAGTCTGAAAGTACGTGGAAATTACCATCCTGACCAAAAAATTGATCCCTTTACTGCAAACTAAATCTTAAGAAGATCCTAATGAAACCTTGTCAGCCGCTTCAGTGCTGCACCATTCTCCAGTCCTACAACCATCCTCTGCTGAGTGCAGAGAACTTCCCGTCCAGCCTGAGCTGGCATGCGGTGCATTCTTTATTCCTTTCTGCAAGCCCAAGGAATTCAGTCTTTTTTCCTCTGTTTTATAATCACTGCCACCTATTAAGTTTCTTCTTTCCCCCAAACTGGCTAAAATGTTTTCAACATGTCCTTAGAACTCTCAGGTTTATTTATTTATTTATCATTATGATGGGAAAAAAATGCATAAAAACATGGATTTGTTTTAAAAATGAAGAAATACCACAGTTTATAATAATTCTTCACTTTGGTCCATTTGAAACAGCTAGTTGGGATTTCTTGCTGAGTAAAAGCTAGAGCTGTTTGTACCTTACAGTATCATAGACTTCTAGTACTTCTTGCATGACAAGTCTAGTCCCTTTCTGGGTGACTCCTCTCTCCGCCCTCCACGTTTTTCTCAGTAATCCGTAGGTCAGTTACATTGTCTTGTAGCTTGCAGTTACTGCAGGAGGCAAATGCTATTCTTGCTTGCTTTCCCTTATAAATGTTTGTAAATAACTTTTTATCTCTGTCAATAAATAACATATCTGTCCAGGAACTTATCATTTGGAGTTAGGAATGTTCCGGCAAGAAAGCTAGGTATACATTAATCTTTCTTATAACTCGGTGGAGTTTTCAATCTGAAGAACTAAATCTTTTCTCAATCTTTACGTATATGCATTTCTCTCCCTCTGGAGTTTTTGTTGTGTGTTTGGATGTCCTAGATCTCAAGATCTCATCCTTTTCGTTTCTTTTTGTTGTTGTTGTGAAATGCTGCTACCATTTCAGTTTTTAAACATATTTATTATGAGATAATTTGAGACTTACAGAAGAGTTGCAAAGTATGGTGCAGAGTTCACATATACTTCACCTGCTTTTTCTAGCCATAATACAATTATTAAAACTAAAGGCCTTACCTAAGTGCAATGTTATTAACAGGATGACAGGATGTGTTTGGATTTTCCCAGGTGTTTCACTAATGCCCATTTTTTGTTCCAAGATCCAGATCAGGATCCCACATTGCACCTGGTTGTCATATCTCCTAGGTCACCTCTATCTTTCCTTGTCTGTCATTGTCTTGAGGTTTTTTTGAAGCATACTGGTCATTTATAGATGGTCTCTGAATTTCAGATGGTCTAATGTTGTCTCATGATGAATTTGAGGTTATGCATTTTGGGAGAAGAATACCACATGGTTGTATGCTATTTTTGATGAATCATTATCAGGAAATAAATGCTATTAATATATCTTGTTATTGGTGATGTTAACCTTGATCTGTTGGTTAAAGTGTCTTTTAGGTTTTTCCAGTAAATAGTTACTATATTTTCTAATATAGAAAATGTACTGTGAATGTATATATATCTATAATTGACTATATTGTAATTAAATATTTGGGAGAAGATGCTTTGAGATTATGCAAATACAGGCTCTCATGCCCATTCTGGAGCTCTGGTGGCCCACTGGTTAAGAGCTTAAATCAGTAATCTGGTCGTTTTTATTGCTGAGTTGTGTTCTAATGTCTCTGTGCACCACAGCTTGTTCATCCATTCACATCTGGGTCATTTCCAGTTTGCTCAGTTATGAATAAAGTTGCTAAGAATAGTCATATAGGACTACAAATTTTCTTTTTTCTTCAGTAAGTATCTAGAGTAGGATTAATGAATTGCAATCAACTTATAAAAACTAAAGAGTCTTCTGGTAAAGATGTCCTGTTTTTGACAGCTCACGGGCACTATTTGTGAAGCTATCGTGGCCCATATGTATCACATTTTTTTGGTTAGTATTGACAGATAGCCATGAAAAGTTACACGATTCCACAATGTGTAGAAATTATTAATTGTCAAAATGGGTGTTTTGTTTGCCAAACATTCCCATGCATTACGATGTGAAATTTGCTGTGCATAATCATCCTACCAAGAGAACAGTTCAAAGTTTAATCAAAAAATTTGAAGCTGCATATAGGTGGGTATGTAAATTTATATGGGAATGTACATTTTCACTCAGTTATATTAAATAAAAAATTTTAAAAAAATTGAAACAGGTCTGTTGCCAATCAGACAGTGCCTGTGTGTCAACAAATTTCACATTTCAGTGGAAACATCGCCACTGTTCATCAGAGTGTAGCAAGAATCCATCCCAGTCAATTTCTCGCGGAGCACAAGAACTGAGCCTTTCGTTGACCACAATTCGGCAGACTCTGCACTTGAGCTTGAAGCTTTACCCTTACAAGATTGTTGTAACTCAAGACCTGTGGTCCAACAACTGGATTCCAGACCCTACTTTTGGCCAAAAAATCATCTTCAGCAACAAAGCCTATTTTTGAAGTAATGGTTTTGTTAGCAAACACAACTATCACATTTGGAGTGATGAGAATCCAAACGAGATTCAAGAACATCCACTGCATCCCCCGAAACTTACTGCTTTGTGTGGATTTTGATCCGACGGAGTCAGTGGCCCTTGTTTTTTCCAAGATGAATGAGAAGAGGCTATGACTGTCAATAGTGAAAAATAACAGGCTATGATAACTGATTACTTTTGGCCCAGTTTGGAAAATGCCATGGAAGCCATTTACCTGAAGTTCTTTTCCACATGTAATGCCATAAGATATATACTTCAGAATATTAAAACTGTATCATTTATACAACTAGTTTGTTCAAGTCCACTACACCACCAGGGTTTCCAGTTCAAAGATAGGATACCTTTATTGGAAGACCTTTTACTAAGCTGGTTTGCAAAATGCTTACATCATTTTGCGTTCCTAACAGCAATCTAGTAAAACCTGTGAAAGCCAGAAACTGTGTAAGGCAGGAACCATGTAAGAGAAGGAATATTCAATTTTTTCCGCTACACCGTGATAGAAAAGTGATGACTGCACCCTGTCAAAGGCAGAAAACTTGGGAGACCTGCAGAAACAAAGCAGTCTGTCAAGTTCCAGCTCTCGCAGTTTTCACTGTTTAAGAGTTCCAGATGCTTTGCATCCTCACCAGCACTTAGCATTGTCAGATTTTTGTAACAAACATTAGCCATTCTGATACATGTAAGGGTGTGTATTAAGTGCAGCTTTAATTGACATTTCACTAGTGACATGTATTGATCATCTTTTCATTTGCTTATTTTCCATCTGTGTATCTTCTTTGATTAAATGTGTCTTTATCCATTTTTTTAAAAAATTCGGATTTTTTTTTTTTGCTTAACATTGTTGAGTTGTGAGAGGTCTTTATATATTTTCCGTGTACAAATCATTTGTCAGAATGATATTTGCAAACATTCTTTCCCACTCTGTGGTTTTTCTTTTCATTCTCTTTTATAGAACTAAATTTCTTAATATCAGTAAAGTCCATTTTGTCTATTATTTATTTTTATGAATTGCACGTTTTGTATTGCATCTAAAAACCATTGTCTAACCCACAGATTTTATCCTTTAAGTTTTATAGATTTATGTTTCTTTAAATGTGTGATTACTTTTACCTGATATTTGTGTTGGTTGTGAAGTGCAGGTTGAGGTTCATTTTTTTGCTTATGGACATCCAGTGACTGAGCTGGACTCTGAACTCCTTGACAGTAAAGGCTGGGCCTTCCAGCCTTTCTAATCTTAAAGTGGTACAGTGCTCTCCACATAGCAGATTCACTTCAAATAGGTATAAACTGAAGAATTAATTCTCAGTTTATGTTTTAATCATGTTCTCCCACCCAGTTACCTATGAATTTTTTTTTGTATTAAATCCAAACCTCGACGGCACTTGGCTTGGCTTACATTTACATACATATTCTTTATTTTTTTTTATTATTGAAGAGTATGTGTGCCAAAGCATTCACCATTTTAGCCATTTTTAAGTGTGTAATTCAGTGACACTACTTACATTTTAAAGAGCTCTGGTGGTGCTTTGGAAACCCAGGTTGGTATATTGTTTAAGTGCTAGGTCTGCTGAGCTTTTGGTCCTCCAAGTACTCCTTGGAGACACTATAGGGAAGCTCTACTCCGTCCTGTAGAGTTGCTGTGAGTCCAGAATTGACTTGATGGCAGTGGGTTTGGTTTTGGTTTTGGAGTGGCACTTTGGTTAAGTGCATGGCTGCTAACTGAAAGGTCAGCAGTTCGAACCAACATCTACTCCATGGGAGAAAATGAGACGGTCTGCCTTCATAAAGATGACAGTCCTGGAACGCCCATGAGGCAGTTTTACTCTATCCAGTAAGGTCGCTGTGAGTTGGAATTATACTTGATGTCAATGGTTGTGGGCCAGCCGAGTGCTGTCGAGTCGGGTTTAATTATATTTACCATGTTGTACAACCATCACTTCTGTTGACTTACAGATGATTTTCATCTCGCTAAACAGAAATTTAGTACTTTAAGTAATAAGTACTAAGTACTTTCCAGTCCTTTCTCACTCCAGCCCCTATTAAGCACTAATAAATATTTGTCTGTATGCATCTGTCTGTTCTAGATATTTCGTATGAATGAGGTTGTACCACATGTGCTCATTAGTGCCTGGCTTACTTGACTTAGTGTAATGCTTTTAAGATTCATCTGTGTCACAGCATGTATCAGAACTTCATGGCTGAGTATAGTCCATTGTATGAATATACACCCACTCCTCACAGACACGGTTAGGCTAAGTTTCATGATTTTGGTTCTTATATTTAGGTCAATGATTCATTTTGAGTTAAATTTTATACATGGTATCAGTTAGTGGTCCAGCTTCATTCTTTTGCATGGGGAGATGCAGTTGACTCAGCATCACTTATTGGAGAGACTATCCTTTCCTCATCAAATGGACTTAGCACCCTTGATCAGCATTGGTTGGTCATATATGCATAGATTTATTTCTGGACTCTCAATTCTGTTCTCTTCATCTCTGTTTGTCCTTATGCAAGTACCATACTATTTTGATTACTGTAGCTTCATAGTGTTTTGAAATAGGGAAGTATGAATTCTTTTACTTTGTTCTTTTTAAAGATTGTTTTGGCTATTCAGGGTCTCTTCTGATTCTACATGAGTTTAAGGATCAGCATTTTCATTTCTGAAAAACAGGCTGGTGGAATTTTGATAGAGAGTACATTGAATCTATAGATAACTTTGAGTACTCAGTCTTCCAGTCTATAAACACTGGGTGTCTTTCCATTTATTTAGGTCTTCCTTAATTTCTTTCAGCAATGTTTATAGTTTTTTATTGACAAGTCTTTCATCTCTCTTGTTAATTTTATTCCTAGATATCTTACTATTTTCGATACTACACCTATCTTTAAATTCCATCCATTGATATAGAATTTTCTTTAATCCTCATAATAAGTCAACCTCATTTTTCAGTAGTTCTAGGTGTTACGGATAATTTTGAAGTGTTTGCAGTGGGACTTCTGAAAATGCTAACTTTTAAATTATGTATTTTAGCTACTGTTATTCCTCTTTGCCAAGATCCCCGCCTATCTGTCTTTATTGATTCGGCATCTTATAAGACAGAAAGTGTAACAGAATATAAGAAGACCAAATGGCCAGATTGTCAGATCCTTTTTGAAACGGACCCTGTCTACCAAAATAAAGTAAGCTTAAAAACAGTATATCTTAGGGAATCTTTGCTTAAGGAGCAGGAACCCACTGAAATGATCTTTGATGAAAAAGATTTATTGACAGATTAAGAGAGTTGTAATTCATGCCAATTGGAAACCATTCACAGCTGATCTCCCCATCTGTATTCCCCATGCTCTCTCCTGTACGCTTATTTCTATGTGTCTTTTCCAACATCTGCTATGCAAACAGGTTTTCTCTTTTATGACTTCTTCATCATACTAGCTTTTCAGTATTTATTTACCATGTCCCTGACTTCTTTCCATTATCACCTACCTGGATAATTTGTTCAAATTCCCAGGGGAATCTAATTGACTTAAGTTGGGTCAGGATTCTACCTATCGAGACTAGCTATGCCTTGCAATGGGTGAAGTCACATGGTAAATAAAGCTGCCCTTTATAGGACTGGGCATAGGGTGATGAACAAGGCAATGAAAGGGTTGGTATTTCAAGACCACACTTGATGGTCCTTCTGAACGGAGAGCCCCCTAGGAGTGTGGCCCCCAGACTCTCTAACCCCAAACTGTATCCATCACCAGGGCCAGCTCCCCAGACAAAGACTGACCTGGACCATATACAACACAGAGTGATACTAGAGGTGAACAAACCTTTAAAAATGTCCATGGGGTTGTCTGAGGGACAGTTTGCTGGAGCTGAGTTTGATTGGCTGAGGAGGTCCAGACTTTTATCAAAAGGTCACAGGATATTCTGAACGAAAGGGGAAGTGTCCTGTCATGAGGGGCAGGGAGGGCAGCTAGAATAGAATAGAGGTGAAAGTTCTGGGTGTTATATGGCAACGTGATATACACAGTAAAATTATTCTTAATTCATGATAAGAAGAGAAAGCACTGGGGAAAGGATTGATATTTCTAATATACTTCTCAGAATAGCATGTTAATTATAAAAGTTAAATAGCTTAATAAACCTTTATATAAAAGCCAAATACAAAAATACCTTCTAAATTTTCTGAAGTCATCTGTTTCCAACATACCTAGACATTTAATAGTTGTTCTTAGAAAAATGAACTTCACATAAAACAATTATTTTATTTCAATAGAAACTGTTAGCTATTATAATACAGTCTTTTTCTTTTAAAATAAAAATTCTAAGTTTTTGTCGTTTTTGTTTACAGATTGTGAACCTCCTGACTGTTATTGGTAATTCAATGAGCCTCGTTAATTTGTACAGCTATAAATTTCTGAAGTATTGCTCTATGGTAGAAAGTGCCAAAACCATGAGTATGAAAATGTCGTCTGTGCGAGGAGAATTGCCTTCATCACAGTTTAGGAAAATACTAGATAAATTCAGAAAATGTCTTCGATACATTGTGGATATGGCTGTTGAGAAGCGCATTGGTATTTTCAAGGTTATAAGCATTGATTATCAGTCAGAATGCTTACCATATGTTAACGATGCCATAAATGTGAGTCACACCCTCTTGCGATCTGAAATTGAACGAAAGAATGCCAATCTATTGCAGGCAAGTGTTTTGAATTCTTTTTAGCACTTAAGAATGTTACAGATTCATCTATTATATATAATTTTAAAATAGGAGTTTAGAAAATATGGTAAGTATTATCCTGAGAAAATTCCAATGTATATTGCATTTATTTGTATCCTGATCAAATACCACTCAGAGAAACCTTCTCTGACCACTGTTTCTAAAATTTCACCCCGTATCATTTCTACCTCCTTTCCCTGTTATGTCGTTGTAACGTGTGTCACTACCTGACATTGTTGTATCTTCATTTGTTTGTTGATCATCTCCTTTACTGGAATATAAGCTCCGACAAGTTATGGAGTATCTGAAGTAAGCCTATTAGAACCAATATTGAAGTTCCACTGTGTTTTAGGGCTGACCTCTTTTTCAAGAAGGCTTCTGGGTAGGCAGACCACAGCGCTTTGGAATATCTTCACAGATTGCAGAGCCTAGAAAGTGTGAAAATCTAAGAGCACTCAAAATAACGTAATTATTCATTAATTATTTCCACAGACACATGTGTAACTTTCCAGGACAGAAGTACATACTAATAGATCAGCCACAGTTTATATAAGCTCCTTCGATAGTGCCTTAGATCTGATTACAGTTATAAATGTATAATAATAGTTAATATTTGTTCCTTTATTTAATCTGACCACAAATATTTATTAAGCATCTATTACATACCATGTATTGTACTAGGTCCCTGGAATACAATGGTGGGAATGATACTCTTGTTCTTGCATTCATAGAGTCTAGTCTAGCAGAAAATATGTATTCAACAAACAGTTCTAATAAAATATGGCTACTCTGACATGAAAAGTAGAAGGTACTGTGGTAATACTTAGCAAAAGTACCTAATCTAACCCAGATGGAGTCATGGACAACTTACTGTATGAAGTTCTAATATCTAAAGGAAGAGTAGGAGCTAGCTGGTCAATTGGGACTGGTGTGGAGGCAATGGAAGGAAAAGAGAAAGAATATTCTGCAAGCATCACTTTAACTTAGATTCACTTTGTGTAACAAAACAAAATATAACAGTGGCTTAAACAAGATAAAACTAGTTTATCAATTAAAAGTCTAGAGAGAGACAAACTAGAACTGGTATGAAGGCTTCATGAAGTCATTAGGGACATATGCTTTTCTAGTTTATCACTCTGCCAGTCAGAGTGTGATTCTGATGCATATTATCCTGGCCAGCTGCTGTCTTAAGCTGGGTCCTGTAAGGGATCAAAACCAGTAAAATATTTATATAATATATCCAGAGAGATTTCTGTCAGTGAAATGGCTCATACAGTTGTGGAGGCTGGCAAGTCCCAAATCCATGCATCAGGCAACAGACTGCAGGCTTTTCCTGATTCACTTACTTGTAGGAACTGATGAACCCAAAATCTGTAGGTCAAGCAGCAGGCTACTGGTTCACAGAATTGTGGAAGCAGGTGAATCCAAATTTTGCAGGTCAGGCAAGCTGAAAGCATTTCACATCCAAAGAACTAGAGGTCAGACAGTGACGAGACAAATGCAGGATCAAGAGAGAGAGCTTTGCCAGAATAAGCCAATACTGGCCAGACCTCTAGGGAAACTGCTGTACCAACTGAGTGGCATCAGATCACAAAATGGGAAGTGATTACATAGTGTCTGCCAAACCACTGAGAATCATAGCCTAGCCCAGTTGACACATAACATTGACCATTACAACTGCTGTACCTGCAGCCATTGTTTCCTAACTCCAGGCAGGAGGATGAAAGAAGGTAAAAAAGAAGAGAATCTCCCAGCTCTACTTTAATGTATAGTTCCCAGAAGTAATCCACAGTTTTGCTTCAATCGTATTTACCAGAAGTTAGTTACGTGGTCTTACCTACCTACGAGAGTGTCTAAGACACGAAGTCTTAACTTGGTGTGTGGCATCCCCCAAAAATTCAGGATTTGTTACAAGGTGGTAAAGGAAAATGAAGGTAGGGGTAGGTAGCAAGCAGATACTTCCATGTCAGGAAATGGGAACAGTTTTCGAAACACCCAGAGAGCGCAAGATACATTGGAAAAACTGAGTGAAATCAGCTTCCTGGTAGAACAATCTGTAAAGAGAATTTAACAAGAGGTGAAATCAAATAATTAGGTGAAGGTATTATAAGCCATGTCAGAGACTTTTGAACATTATCCATCAGACTGGAGGGGTCACACTGCAAGGTTTGGAGAGGGGAAACATCATGATATAGTTGTAATCTTTATAAGGAACACTTTGGCTGAAGTGTGAAGAATGGATAGAAGGGGCACAAGATGCAAAGAAAGATGTTTCTGCAGCCTGGGGAAGACGTGAAGATAGCTTAAGCAAGGGTAGCAACAGTGTACAGTCTGAGGAGAGCATGCCCTCCTCACTTACTAACTGCTGAATCACGTCATTATATAACTGTCAAGCCACTGAGAATCATGTCCCAGCAAAGCTGGCACATAACCTCAGCCATTACAACCCATGTTACTCTCTCTTCACAGTTTTGTGTTAATTACTGCCAGATGTTCATCACTAATGCACAAAATAGTGAAATGATAGATTATTTTTCTATTGTTGGAAATGGGAAAAGTCAGATTGGTGATAAGTAAGTGTGTATGGATTTGAGATATATTTAGGATGTGGGTTAAATGAATTTGGTGATTGAATGTGAAAAACAGGAGAGAAGAATTAATGATGCTTTCAGCTTTTTGCAACGGTGACACAATTCACTGGCAAGAGAAGCATAATACTAGCTAAACTAATGTTAAAATAGAGACAGTCATATACACATGTCAATATCAGGAGAGAGGTCTGCCCTGGAAGCATATATTGGAATGATCAGCTGACAAATAGGCTTTGAGATCATCAAAATGAATGAAAATGCCCTTATTTGTGTGTGTGGAGAAGGGAAAAAGAGCCTAATCTGCAGCTTGAAGAGTATCAGTGTTTTGGGGACAGCTGGAGGAAGAGCAACCTGCAAAGGATAGTGAGAAGGACTGAGAAGAAAGCAAGAGAATATTTTAAAGACGGAATATTTAGCAGTTTTTAATTTTGCAAAGAGTTTGAGAGAGAACGGAAAAGTGTCCCTTAGGTGAAAGTACTATTGCTAGATCCTAAATCAAATGCTTTGTATTATCTTTACATTATTTTTAACTAGCAACAATCCTGTTAAAACAAAACAAAACCAAAAAAAAAAAAGGTTGCTGTCAGTTCCAACTCCGGTGACTGCATGTGTTGCAGAGTAGCACTGCGCTCTCTAAGGTTTTCTGGGTTGTAATCTTTGTCAGTAAATTGCCACTCCTTTCATATGTGGCAGTGCTGGGTGGGTTTGAAGCACAAACTTTGCACCCCCTAGGGACAGTCCTGCACGTGCACAGAGTTAGCACACTTAGGATTGCATTCCCCAGCCACACTCCCCCAAAAAGAAACAGGTTGCTATCGAGCTGATTCTGACTCATAGCAACCCTAGAGGACAGGGTAGAATTACCCCATGGGGCTTGCAAGGGGTATTTGGTGGATTCATACTGTTGACTTTTTGGTTAGCAGTCATAGCTGTTATCCCCACTGGGTTTTCTGCATTCCTCAACAAGTATCAGAAAACCCAGCAAACAACAGTTTATTAAGTAAGGACTTTGTCTGTCTCATTGTGGTAGTCCAGGGCAGGTAGAATGGCTGGGATGCCATCAAGGATCCAGCCACCTGTGTTCTTTCTGCTCTGTTCTTGATGACCGCTGTCTGTAGACACTATGCTCACATTCCCAGGCAGAAGCAATGTAGTCAGTTTCACTGTTTCTCGTTACCAGAAGTGATCACATGGTCACCTCCCGCTACAAAGGGATCTGACTGGGATGGCAAGTTTCTAGCTTCTTGTCTTCTGCAGCAGAAGAGGGCAAGCAAGAAGTGAAATGGGTTGGGTTTTGAATCAGCCAATCTACAGGATATACCACAGTGTATCTCTGTGGCTAATCATTGTTGTTAGCTGCTGTTGAGTCAGTTCTGACTCACAGTGACCCTATGCACAACATAAACACTGCTCAGTCTTGTGGCATGTCCACGCTGTTATCCTTAAGTCCATCATTGCAGCCACTGTGTCAATCTGTCTCATCACGGGTCTTCTTCTTTGCTGACTCTCCACTCTACCAAGCATGATGTCCTTCTCCAGAGACTGATCCTCCTGACAACATCTCCAAAGTATGTGAGACGCAACCTCACCATCTTTGCTTCCAAGGAGCACTTTGGTTGTACTTCTGCCAGAACAAAATCTCTTGGTTCTTTTGGCAGTCCGTGGTGCATTCAGTATTCTTCTCCAACACCACAATTCAAAGGCATCTGTTCTGTCTTTCTTATTCATTGTCCAATATTCCCATGCATATGATGCAATTGGAAATACCATGGCTTGGTCAGGCACACTGTAGTCTTCAAGATGATGTCTATGCTTTTGAACACTTGAAAGAGGTCCTTTGCAGTAGATTTGCCCAATGCAACGTGTCTTTTGATTTCTTGACTGCTGCTTCCGTGGGTGTTCATTGTGGAACGAAGTCAGGTGAAATCCTCAGCAACCTCAATCTTTTCTCCATTTATCAAGATGTGGCTTACTGGTCCAGTTGCGAGGATTTTTGTTTTCTTGATGTTGAGGTGCAACCCACACTGAAGGCAGTGGTCTTTGATCTTCATCAGTAATACAAGTGTATAAATGTGTTAAAATTTATCAAAAATTACATTAGCATTTTTGTATACAAATCATTCTTCAATGCAGTTATTAAAACATAAACAAGACCAAAACACGTACCTCTTCCATTTACTGTTTGAAAGACCTTAGTTAATATATTCTCTGTACCTCAGTTTCTGCATGTACAAAGTAGGGATAATATTGCTACCTAACGTTGGGGGTGGAAATCCTGGTGGTGTAGTGGGTTAAGTGCTTCATCTGCTAACCGAAAGGTCAGCAGTTCAAATACACCAGGCACTCTTTGGAAACTTTATGGGGTGGTTCTACGCTGACCTCTAGGGTTGCTAGGAGTCAGCACCTGACTCAATGGCAGTGTTGTTTTTTTTTTTTTTTAATGTTGGGTGTTGTAAGAATTAGATGAATTCTGGATTGTGAATCTCTTAAACAGTACCTGGCACATACTGAGCACTATGTGTAGGTTAGGGTAGTTACTATGTATCAAATTTCTATAGTTAGAACAATCTTTTGTTTTTCTCAGTTCCAAAAAGTTGTTTTTCCGTTTGTTTTTTTTTAAGGAACCTATTCTGAATCTCCTTAATGACCCTTCCTCCCCCTGTACCCACCCCCAGTTGCTTCATGTCCCAGAATTCATTAAAACAAAGTTAACCTGATTAGGTTCCCACAGTTTGTAAATACTGAGGCTGAAATTCAAACACAGATCTCTCTGGTTTTAAAGCTTGTTCCTGTTAACTCTGTAACAAAAATGTGTATGCAAGCATCATAATAAAATTCTGGGTTAACAATAGTTATCTTGGACGGATACTGAGAAATTTGGAAGGCAGCTACCTTGCCCACCAGTTGGAATAGACACGTTTGTGCCTTTTCTAAAGAAAGGTGATCCAACAGAACGTGGGAATTGTCAAATACTGTCATTAATGTCACACGTAAGTAAAATTTTGCTGAGGATATTTAAAAAATGCTTGCAGAATACATTGTTCTCTCTCTTTTTTTATGATTGGGTGAAAATGTACATTCCCATATAAATTTGCATGACTACCTATGTGCAGCTCCCACTGCTCTCCCTGCACGGTGACAGCACACTGTTCCTCTCTGTTCTGTACACATCATATCGTCCTAACAATCTCCTATCCCCTCCCTCCACCCTCTCCCCGACCTCCAGTAAGAGATCAGCAGGACTACATCCTATAGATGCATAGAACCATAAAGTGCACACACAATATGGTCACTCTGTGTCACCAAGTCCAAGCCATTCCTGTCCGAAGAGTTGACCTCCACTATGATTTGTGGACAGGGGCAGCATCAGGATCAGGGGCCATGCTCCCAGGAGAACCATGAGGATGCCAGACCATCAGTTGTGGTCTTTTGGTGGAGATCTCAGGGTGCACTCCTTTTTATTCTTGTGTTGCCAGTGAGACGAAACTTCGTGAGCCCCATCACGGCTGTCACTGGTGGTGGCCGAGCACCGTCGGGTTCTTCTGGTCACATACCGATATAGTCACCCACTCATGTGGGTCTGTCTTCTGGGTTCTCTTTACCCCATATCATTTTGGTCCTTGGTAATCATCTGTTTCTGCTGATTTGGGGCCATTTGGTGTACATAAGATGGCAGCTTGGCAGCTTTTAAGACCCCAGACGCCACTCACCAATGTGGGGTGCAGAAGACTCTCTTAGCAAAACGCTAGTTGTGCCAATTGGCCTGGAGTTCCCCTGAGAGCGTGGTCCCCGGCCCCCTGCCCCAGCTACTCTGTCCTTGCAATTTTGGGTTACTACGGGAGGAGTAATCATGTTATGTTAAAGTCTAGTTAAAATTCATCTTTCTGATGTGTGCTGTCATAGATTTCACCCAACCAAATTACTGGTCCAGTTGCGAGGATTTTTGTTTTCCCTCCCTCGCTCCCTCCCCATTCTTGTACCATCAAAGAGTCTTTTCTTCTATACATGAGTCTATTTTTAAGTTCTTATTGTAGGGGTCTCATATGATATTTGTCCTTTTGTCGCTGACTACTTTCACTCAACATAATGCCCTCCAGTTGAAACCAAGTTATGAGATGTTTCCTAAAATCATTGTTATTCTTTATCATTGCGTAGTGTTCCATTGAGTATATATACCGTAGTTTATATATCCATTCTTCTGTTGTTGGACATCTGGGTTGATTCCATCTTTTTGCTATTGTGGGCTGTGCTGCAGTAAACCTTCATGTACATGTGTCAGTTGGTGTGAATGGCCTTCATTTTATAGGATATATTCCAAGCAGTGGAATTACTGGGTCAAATGGTTTGTCTATACCCAGCTTTTTAAGGAAGTGCCAGATTGTTTTCAAAGAGGTTGCACCATTTTGTAATCCCACCGACAGTGTAGGAGAGTTCCAGTCCTCCACAGCCTCTCTAGCATTTGTTGTTTTGCATTTTTTGGATCATGGCCAACCTTGTTGGGGTGAGATGGTATCTCATTGTAGTTTTGATTTGAATTTCTTTAATAGCTACTTCATCATGAGCATGTCTGCATGTGTTTTTTGGCTGTCTGGATCTCCTCTATAGAGAGATGTCTGTCCATCTCCTTTGCCCATCGCTTAACTGTGTTATTTATCTTTTTGTTATTGATATTTAGTAGCACCTTATAGGTTATGGAGATCAGACATCGGTCTGACATATGGTTGCCAAAGGTTTTATTCCCATTCTGTAGGTGGTCTTTTAATTCTTTTGATTAAGTCTTTGGATGAGCAAAAGTGTTGGATTCTTAGTAGTTCCCATTTATCTATTTTCTGTTCTGTTGATTGTGGTTTGTCTGTCAGGTTTTAAAGTCTGTCTACATTGTGTATTAAAACTTCCATTGTTGATCCTATTTTTTCTTGGATGAGCTTTATCATTTTAGATTTGATATTTAGGTCTTTTATCGAGTTTGAGTTGGTTTTTGTATAAGGTGTGAGATACAGGTCTTGTTTCAATTTATTACAGAGGATATCCAATTTTGCCATCACCATTTGTTGAAGAGGTTGCTTTTACCCCATTTTAATGTCTTAGGGCCTTTTTTGAATATCAGCTGTTCATAGGAGGATGGTGTCATCTCTGGGGTCTCAACTCTGCTCCATTGAACTGTCTGTCTCTTTTTGTACCAGTACCAGGCTGTTTTGACAACTGTGGCAGTGTAATAGATTCTAAAGACGGGTAGTGAGAGACCTCCCAGTGTGTTCTTCTTCTTCAGTAGTGCTTTACTTATCCAGGGCTTCTTCCCTTTCCAAAGAAAGTTGGTGATTTGTCTCTCCATCTCATTAAAAAATGTCACAGAAATTTGTACTGGGATTTCTAGCAGAGTACATTGACAGAGAACAACCAGAAATTCAAGCTTGATTCAGATGAGGATGTGGAATGAGGGGTATCATTACTGTTGTTAAGTGGATCTTGGCTGAAAGTAAAGAATGCCAGAAATATGTTTATATCTGTGTTTTATTGACTGTGCAAAAGAATTCGACTGTATGGATCACAACAAATTTATGGACAGCATTGCACAGAACTGGAACTCCAGAACACTTAACTGTGCTTATGCAGAACCTGTGCTTAGACCTAGAGACAGTTGTTTGAATAGAATAAGGGGATACAGTATGGTTTAAAATCAGGAAGGGTGTTTGTTATGGTTGTATCCTTTCACCATACTCAGTCTGTTTGCAGCATAAGGAAGAATGGGTGTCTGGTTTGCTGTGTTGGCAAGGATTATTGAATATCCTATGGACTGCCAGAAGAACAAACAGATTTGTCCTGAAAGAAGTACATGCAGTTAAAATACTCCTTGAAAGTGTAGATGGCGAGATTTCATCTCATGCACTTTAGATGTGTTATCAGGAAGGACCAATCCCTGGAGAGGACATTATGGTTGACAAAGTAGAAGTGAAAGAAAAAGAGAAAGACCCTAAATTAGATAGATTTTTACAGTAGCTACAATAATGGACTCAAACATAGGAATGATTGTTAGGATGGTACAGGACAGGATATTGTTTTACTATGTTGTATGGAGGGTCTCTGTGAGTCAGAATCTATTCAACAGACAATAATAGCATCTCTAGCTGCTGGGCAACTTTCCATTTTGTAAGTTTTTTTGTACTGCAGTAATTTTGCATGAGCATCTATTTTTTTAATTATGATTAAGTGAAAGTATACAATCCAATTTGGCATACCTGTCTCTCTACAGCCCTATCTGCTCTCCCCACTCTGTGAAAACACACTTCTCCTTTTCACTCTTCTAGTATCCTCCCAATGAACACCAGTCCCCTCCTCTCCACCTTCTCCTCTCCCCTCTGGAGAGAAACCAGGGCGACAGCCTTCTATAAATGTATAAAAACATAAAGTACACGCACCATTTACTGACTTTGTGTCCCTGATTCCAGTCCACTCTTAGTCTGAAGTGCTGACCTTAGTACTATTTTCAGGTCTGGGGCAGCAGCAAGTCTAGGAGCCGTGTTCTCCAGGTTGTTGGACCATTAGTTCTGGTCTTTTATTAGAGTTCTTGATCTATACACCTCTTTCTTGTATTATGTCAAGGACTGTACACTGTGTCCCCATATCAAGGCTATCTTTGGTGGTGGCTGGGCATCATCTAGTTCTTCTGGCCTCATGATGATATGGCCTTACAATCACATGGGTCCTTCTGTCGCCCGGGCTCATTTTTCCTCATTCTTTGGTGTTCTCGGTCGTCATCTGTTCCAGGTGGTTTGGGACCAATTGATGTTTCTCATATGGCAGCTTGCTGGCTTTTAAGACTACAGACACTGCTCACCAGTATGGGGTACAGGAGACCCTCTTAGCAATTATGCCAATTAACCTCGATGTCCCCTGAAAACACAGTGCCCAGACCCCTGTCTGTCGTACTCTATACTTTGAAATGCTGGGTTGATTTTAGAAAACCTTTTCGTTGATGTTGTAGTCCATTTATGCTGACCTTCCTTCTACTGAGCGCTGTCACACCATTCACCTAACCAAATTCCTGTCAGCTGTCTATGACCAATCCATTCCCTCCCTCCTTACCCTTGTAGCTGTCAAAGAGTGTTCTGTGTATTGTCCGTTTTTAACTCCTTGTAATAGTGGTATCATACAATACTTGTCCTTTTGCTGCTGACTGATTTCACTTAGCAGAATGTCTTCTAGTTGATACCAGATTATGAGATGCTTCCTAAAATCATCACTGTTCTCTATCATTGTATAGTGTTCCGTTGTGTATATATACCATAGTTTGTTTATCCATTCATCTGTTGATGGGCACCCAAGCTGATTCCATCTTCTTGCTATTGTGAACAGTGCTGCAATAAACATTTGTGTGCATGTATCTGTTCATGTGGCTGAATAATATCCCATTGCACGTATGTACCACATTTTGTTTATCCATTCATCTGCTAATGGACATTTAGGTTGTTCCACCTTTTGGCTGTTGTGACTAGGCTGCAATGAACATTGGTGTGCAACATCTATTATGTTATAATCAAATAAAATATTGTCTGAATAATTAAAGAAGCATACACAAGCAATTAATTCAAGCTTGGGAAGATTGAAAATTGAACTGACTTGATTCCAAAATTATGGATAAGTTTCATTAAGAAACCTTGAAACACAAGAAAAATATGATACAATTGTAATTTGAACATAGAAATACAATTATTTTGAAAATTTTATGGAATTATGTACACATGTCAAAGTGTGGGTATTATACTTAGAGGAGCTACAGGGGACCACATAGTAGCAAATGGTGGGATGTAGAATCAGATTTGTGCTTGAATCATAGCTCTGTAACTCACTGAATTTCTGATCTTGAGCTAACTAATCCCTCAGAGACTCACTTTCCTCCTGTGCAAACTATAGAGCCAGCCAAGTAGAGATACATCTAATTATCAAACAAATTATAAGCATAAAGGGAGATTATGTATATAAAAAGCCTAGCACATAAACACCTAAAAAATGGTAGCAGTTGTTATGCCTGTTAACATTTCCTGGAAACTCTGGTAGCATAGCAGTTAAGTGCTATGGCTGCTAAGTAAAAGTTTGGCAGTTCAAATCTACCAGGCACACCTTGGAAATTCTATGGGGCAGTTGTATGCTGTCCTATCACTATGAATTGGAATTGACTCAGTAGTAACAGACTTATTTTTTACTCGTGTTTCATACTCTTATTGTTATTCTTAGATTTATTTACTATAAACAAAATTATTCATAGTAGTGCTTTCTTTGTGTGTTAGTAACATTTATTTTGTGTGGGGGATATATTTAAGTTCCTTCTGTGACAGTAGAAGGATTTGATCTTGTTAATGCCACAGAATTTAAAAAATGCTTCAAATTATGTCTACATGATACCTTCATTTCTTTCTAGAGTTACCATTTTTTCTGGGTAAGTTTAAAAGAATATTAAAATACTGAAAAGCATTGTATAATTATAATTGATGTGTCAATGATTTCAGAGTGTAGAATCATCATTGAGAAAGCTGGAATGTGAACCTACTGAAATAGAAGAATTTGTGGAACATTTTGCTTTCTTGGATGCCATTTCCACAAAAATACCAGAATTAGAAAAAGAATACTTAACAATTGCTCAGCTGAATGCAGTTGTAAAGTCTTACCAGATCCAGATTCCAGAAGAGCAAGTGGCCATATATAAAGTCCTCTTTACCAAGTTTGGTCAGCTAAAATCAGCTATGAAGTTAAGTGTCGCAAATAAAGATACTACTTTTGGTAAATACCGAGAAAATTTGGAGACCTATGTCACAGGTCTGCGGGTTGATGCTGTTAATTTAATGGAAAAGGTAAGTTTGCTTTTTTGTTTTCTCATTAAAGATCAGTGTACTCTTCATGGTGCTGGTTGCTGTCAAGTTAACTCTGACTCATGGTACCCTTATGCATAACTGAAGAACACGTTTCCCAGTCAGGCACCATCTTTTTTGAGTCCCTTGTTGCAGATGTTATGTTTGTCCAGCTTATTGAGGGGTTCCCTCATTTTTGTTGGCTTTCTACTATACCAGGAAACCCTGGTGGCATAGGGGCTAAGTGCTACAAATCTGCTAACCAGGCCCTCCTTGGAAATTCTATGGAGTAGCTCTCTTCTATCCTATAGGGTTGCTGTGAGTCAGAGTTGACTCGATGGCACTGGGTTTTTTTTTTTCCTACTAAACGAAACCTGATGCTGGGTTGATAATCAACTTGATCTTAGTCCCCTGTAAACTTAGATATTCAGGTATTTGCTTTCTGTGGAGTCTTGCGTAAATAATTTAATTCAAAAATTCTTCACTTGGGAATCTATATTATCATTAGGCATAATTTGGGTGATTTGTGAACTTCAATGGGAAGTAAAACTACATCTCTATTTTCACTAACCTCTAACTAAAATTTAGCATGTTTTCCAGTTGTGAGTGAATGTAGGCAAACAAGCAGCAGCAGTACTGGTGACTTTTTCAGTGGGTTTTCACATCCTGCCCGAGGTACCCAGGGCTGAAAAAGGGTAAAAGGACATGAAACCTTTTGGGGCCTTCTGGGCCAAATGGGAATGATAGTTCCAATTTCCTTCACTTACCGTGAGAAGCAAACTGTAACTAAACCCCGTAACACTTACTGAGCATTTACTAAGTGTCAGGACTATGCTGGGGATTTTACAAGGGTTACATGATTTTATCCCTTATCCACATGAAAAAAATTGAGATACAAAACAACTTGCCTAAGATCCTGCAGCTAGTAAGAACCAGGACTTGATAACTGTTTTTTGCCACCACCCTTTCCTCACTACTACTACAAGTCATTACTGTCATACTTATTCAACCTTCTGTGTGTATGGTATTTATTGCAGGTAACTATTTTCTCTATCTATGGGGGCTATATTAATTTTATGAAAAGAACTGGTTGTATAGAAAGTACTCAATGCACAGGTTCAACTGCAGTCTTAAAATATTACTAGAAATCTATGGATTCTACATACATACATACATAGAGTTTAACATTCAGTATAACTTGCAAAAGCCAGCATCTGTGTAAAGCAGAAACCCATCAGAGAAGAAAGACTCAAATAGTTTCCACCAAATAGAGAATGACAGAAGAGTGATGACTATACTCTCTCAGAGACAGAAAACTTGTGAGACCTCCAAAAACAGGGGAATCTTATCAAGTTCCAGCTCTCATGGGTGTCCCTGTACAGTAATTGGTAAGCACATTAGGTTGGGTTTCCTTGGACACTGACTCTCCCAAAGAGATTTGCATGCAGGAAGTTTACTGGAGAGCACTCTTGACAACCACATCTGTGTGAGACAAATGAAATCAAGCTTGGACAGAGGGAGAAAGTGAAACAGATTTAGCTGATCTCTAGAGCTGGATGACCCTGCAGAGTTTCTCAAGTTGAAGTAAGAGGGCTGGACCTTCAGAGGGAATAGTCTTGAGTCGTTAAGCTTCTTTCAGCCAAGGGCAGTTCTTAGGAAGGAATTCAGCTAGGCAGAGTAAGCAGGCATATTCTAAGCAACTCAAGGAGTATCTTGTTCTTGAAGTGGGTAGATCTAGGAGACACACAAAAGCATCCACAGCTGTCTACCCCTTGTACTATTTGGATCCAGTTGGAACCAAAGTCACCAATCTGGAAACAGCTTTTTTTAGTCATCTGGTACAGCTCTAACAGAAAATACCATGAGTGGAAGGATTCATGGAGAGAAATTTTATTTTCTGGTAAGCCACAAATCCATTCACAAGTTGTAGGTCCATTCAATAAGAGAAATTATCATAGTCCAGTAGGCTGAATCCAAATTCGACAAGAACATCTTGGGATAGGAACCTCAGGTCCAAGGGATGTGCTGTGCTCTCGGTGCTGCTTTCTTGGTGGTATGAGGACCCCAACTTACTCTGCTCACTTCTCTCCCTGATATCCCACAAACTGGTAACTTGAGTCCTGCTTCACCGGCACAACTGCTGCTCGTTTTGCCTCATCACCATAGCAGAGGCAGGATTCACAATACGTGGGAGGAATAGCACCACACTAGGACTCATAGCTGAGTCAAATCAATACATACATTTTGGGGGTGGGGGGAGATGCAATGCAATCCATGACACAGCTTCTTCAGGATTATGGCTATTTTCTCTTCTATTATTCAGTGGTTTTTAAGCAAGATGTTACTCAATTTCCATTATGTTTGATTTTTTCCCCCTTGCTTTTCCCGTTACTAATTTCTTCAATTGTGGCTTTGTGATTGGAGAAGATGCTTTATATTATCTCAGGTTTTTGGATTTCTGTTATGAGTTGCTTTGTGGCTTAAGATGGGGTCTGTTCTGTATGCACTGGAAAAACATGCGCACATTGCTGCTGCTGAGTGGAATGTCGTGGATATGTCTGTGAGGTCAAATTGGTTGATTGTGGCCTTTACATCTTCTGTATCTCTGCTGAGTTTTTTTCTAAATGTTTTGTCCTTTACTGAGAGTGGTGTGCTTTTATTGTGGAACTGTCAAGTTCTTTTTTCAGTGCTGTTAGTTTTTTACATCTTTTGGAGTCCCATCATTGGATTCACAGGTATTTATTATCAGTTTGTCCTCGTGGTATTATTGTGCCTGTAATTGTTATACAGTGTCTTGCCTTATCTTTTATGGTGGATTTTGTTTTAAAGCCTATTTTATCTGAAATTCATATTGCCACTCCTGCTTTTAGTTGTTTGATTGATATATTTTTTCCATCCTTTGATTATTTATTAATTTATATCTTTGTTTCTAAGGTGTGTCTCTTGTAGACAGCATGTTGATGAGTCCTGTTTCTTAATCCATTCTGTCACTCTCTGTTTCTTTATGGGTAGATTTAAGCCATTTAAGTTCAGGGCAGTTATTGATAAGTGTGAGTTTATTGCTGTCATTGTAGTGCTTTTTTGTGTGTGTATATGTGGGGGTGGGGGCCTGGTTTTTTTTTTCTTTATTCCTTAGTCTTCTGTGCTGAATTCCTTGTTTGTGGATTTTGTTTCCCATTTCTTCCATTTTTGTAGATTTTGTGTTTACTGAGACTTCATGTTTTTCTTCTTTATTTTGATGTAGGTTTGTTAACTTTCTTTGTGGTTACTTTGAAATTTGCCCTTACTTTCCCAAGTTTAAACCTGACTTTTATTACTTGTTAACACCTTGACTTCCTCTCCATTTGAAAGTTGTACACCTACATTGTTTATTCCTTCTTTTATCATTCTGAAGTTGTTGCATTTACAGATTGACCCCTTTGGTTCCCTGTTGTAAATTTTTTAGGTTTTTCTCTTCTTGTTTGTTCTAATCCTTAAGAATTCATTAGGTAGTTTGGTATCTGACTGATGCTGTCTTCAGTGCTCTATTCAGATTGTTGTCTGATGTTGGTTCTCTAACTGAAGGGCTTCCTTTAATAATTCTTGTAAGTTTGTTTTTTACATATTCCTTTAACTTCGGTGTATCTGGAAATATCTTACTTTGGCCATTATATTTGAGAGAATGTTTTGCAGGATATATTATTCTTGATTGGCAGGTTTTCTTTGTTAAGATGTTATATAAGTCATTCCATTGTCTTCTTGCCTGCATGGTTTCTGCCAAGTAATCAGAGTTTAGCCATATTGTTTCCCTTTTGTGTGTGATTTTTCCTTTTTCTGGAGTTGCTATCAGGAATCTTCCTTTGTTTTTGGTTTTAGTAAGTGTGATTATGATATGTTTCGGTAAATTTTCTTTTGTGGTCTATTATATATGGAGTTCGTTCATGGATTGAATTGTGCCCCCCTCCCAAAATGTGTGTAGCCATTTGGCTGGGCCATCATTCCCAATATTTTGTGATTTTCCTGTGCTATACATCTTAATATCTGCCTGTGGCCAATAGATAGGATGATTATGTTAAAAGAGAATTAGGGTGGGACTGAAGCACCCTTGCTAAAGAAGTTTCCCTGGAGCGTGGCTTGCACCACCTTTTATCCTTTCATCCTATGGGAGACAGAAAGGGAGGGAAGTGAGCACAGAATCAGGAACCTCAACCATCAAGAAAGCAGCACCAGGAAGAGAGTATATCCTTCAGACCTGAGGCTCCTTAGCCAAGATGCTCCCTGAACAAAGACTGATGCAACACAAGTACTTTTTCCAGAGCTGACAAGGGCAAAAGCCTTCCCCTCAAGCAGACACCTGAATTTGGGCTTGTAGCCTACTGGACTGGATAAGAATAAACTTTACTTTGTTAAAGTCATTCATTCTCAGTATTTCTGTTAGAGCAGTGCTAGCTGACTAAAACAATCAGCTTTTTTACCTTTCATAATATTAAGGAAGTTTCTGTCAGGAAAGTCTTCCACTATCTTCTCTGTGTTTTCTGTTGTATCCCCCGTTCTGGAACTCCAACCACACAGATTTTTGCTTTTGGTTGTTTCCCCCATTGTTCTTAGAGTTCCTTCATTTCTCTTCATTCTTGTCTCTGACTTTTTCTCATACAAAGTGGGCTCCAAGGATGTCTTCGATTTCACTAGCTGATCCTCCCTTTATTGTTTCAGTTTTTCTCCTGAAACCTTCTATGACAATGTCCATGTCTGAAATCTCGTTTATCTTTTAGATTTCTAATTGCTATTTTGGTATGATTTCTAGTTGGTTTATTTTGACATTTTGTTCCTATTTTATTTTTGTGAAATTTTCCATTGTTTTGTCTCATTTTTGTCTGCATTTTCCTTCATCTGTTGGAGATCCTTGAATATTAGAGTTTTGAATTCCCTATCAGGTACTTCCTGTATGTTTTCCACCAGCAGAAAGACACTTAATGTTTTATTTTAGTCATTTTCTGGAGTTATCATATCCTGTTTTTTAATGTTTTGATACTGTCTGCTCTCTGTGGGACACATTCAGGACTTATGTTCCTCATTTGTTTATTATACATTTGATTGTTTCATCCTGTTTTTCTTTATTATTTGATTATGTCTGAGCAGGTGTACTGGGTATGTTTTGTTGCTTGCTCACCTGTGGACGCAATATTTCTCAGTACCTTGTCCAGGTTGACAGGGCTTATGACTCACCTATGGTGTGGCAGGGTGGGTCCAGCAGGGGTGGAGGGACAACAGTGGGTAGTTTGTGGCATGAACTGGGCTTGACAGGACAAGGCTAGAGAAGCAGTGCAGGGTCGGGTTCAGGGGACTGCATTAGTACTGCTCAGGGGCATGGAACTCACCATACAGTGCAGATGGACATGAGGGAAGGGATGTGCAAAGCTAAGGTGGTGAGTGAAAGAAGGGAAAGGAGAGAAACATAAGCAAAAATAAAAGAAAAATAAGTAAAGTGGTAGTGCCTTAGGATTAGGGGCAGGGCAGACCTGGCAAGGCTACATGTTGGTGTCTCTCTAGCCAAGTGATGTGGCTTGGCCTGCTGAGAAGGGGAGTGGGTGCTGCACAGGTCTAGGTGGATAGCAGAAAGGAATGGTAAAGGGGAAAGAGAAGAAGTAATCAACAATCAAAGAAACAAATAGATAAAAAAAAAACAAACCCACTGCCATCAAGTCATGTCCAACTCATAGTGACCCTATAGGTCAGGGTAAAACTGCCCCCATAGAGTTTCCAAGGAGTGTCTGGTGGATTTGAGATAGATAAAAACAGCAGTAACTATCCAGAAGGGGCAGAGGTAGTGCACAGTGCTGGTTGGGCAGGAGAAAGAAAAGAGAGATAGAGAAGACACAGGAAAAAGAAAGAAAGAAAAACGACCAAAGCAAATAAATAAATCTGAAAAATCACAGCCTATCAAGAATCGGGGGTGATGACGTAGAGGGATAGTTGGGCAGGAGAAAGGAAAGGAAGGGAGAGAGAGAGAAGTAACAGGACGGGGGCAGGTATAAAAAAAGGAAAAATACAAATCAAAGCACAAATGAACAAAAGTTTTAAAATGGCATTGAAAGAGTCAGCCAGTAGGACTGAGGTGGACCCTGTCAGCAATGAGCTGATACCCCTTCAGCCAAACAACTGTGGCATGCTGGAAAGTAGCAGAGGCTGCAGAGAGGGAAGAAAGGTGGGCAGTGGGAAAACAGGTATCCCTGGTAACTAGATGCTCTGTCTCCTGCTGGGGACTCTGGAGAGCTGTATTCCTGTACTCTTTGCCCCCAGTCCTTGATGGCTGAGGTCCAAGATGGCAGGTCTGGTTGGCACTGAGCCAGTATCTCCTTGGCCAAGTGACTGTGGCCATTAAGAAAGTGAGTGGAGGTCTTATATAGGCAAGAAGGGTGGAGGATGGGAAAATGTATATCCATCGTTATCAAGTGCTCTTTCCTTTAGAGTAGATCTGATAGCAAAAAATTCTCTTGGTTTCCCTTCATCTGAGAATGGCTTCATTTTACCTTTATGCCTGAAGAATATTTTTGTTGCATGTATAGAATTCTGAGTGGAAAATTCTTTTCTCTTGGCACCTTAAAAACATCATGCCACTGTCTTCTGGCTTCTGTGGTTTCTGATGACAATTGTACAGCCATTTTAAGTTGCTGTTACCTGTGAAATAATATAACATTTTTCTCTGGATGTTTTCAGGACCTTATCTTTGTCTTGAATTTTCAGCAGTTTGATTCTGATGTGTGTGGGCATGAAGTGCTTTAGATTTATCTTGTTTGGGATTTGCTGTGCTTCTTTGATCTGTAGATACATGTGTTTTGACTGGGAAATTTTTTGCTATTATTTAATCAAATATGTTTTCAATTCCTTACTCCATTCTTTTTGGGATTCTGATGATCCAAATGTTGGAACTTTTTTGTTGTTTTTTAGACTTTGGTGTCATGGATTCATTTGTTTCCCTCCAAAATATGTGTAGTGATTGGCCAGGGCCAGGATTCCCTGTATTCTATGATTGCCCTCCATTTTGTGATTTTCCTATGCTGCATGTTAAAGGATTAGGGTGGGACTAGAAATCCCTTCATAAGAACACCTCCCTACTGTAAAGGGAGTTTCCCTGGAGTATGGTTTGCTCCACCCTTAATCCTTTCATCCTACAAGAAATGAAAGGAAAGGGAAGCAAGCAGAGAATTGGGAACCTCACACCATCAAGAAAGCAGCACTGAGAGAAGAGTGCATCTTTCAGACCTGAGGTTTCTGCAACCAGGATGCTCCCTGAACAAAGACTGATGCAACAAAAGGACTTTCCTCCAGATCTGGCAAGGGGGAAGGCTTCCCCTGGGGCAGACATCTTGAATTTGGACTTGTAGCTTAGTGGATTGTGTAAGAATAAACTGTGTTAAAGCCATCCACTCAGTGGTATTTCCGTTACAGCAGAACTAGCTCACTAAAACATTTGGTAATTATCTCACAAGCTCCTGAAGCTCTGCTGATTTGCTTCTAATCTCTCTTCCCTCTTGTTGACACTGGTTAATTTCCACTGAAGAACTTCAAGTTCAGTGACTCTTTCCTTGTCATCTCTATTCTTCTACTGAGCTAAATCTAGTGAAAAATGGTATAGTATTTCAAAGGTAACAGCAGCTTAAAATGACTGTAAAGTTGTCACCAAAAACCATGGAGGCCAGAAGAAAATGGTACAATATTTTTAAAGTGCCAAGAGAAAAGAATTTTCAGCTGAGAATTGAAATTTCAGCTGAGAATTTAAGACTGTTGTTTCAGTTTAAAATTATTTGCAGTATTGTTCAGCTTGTATTACATATGCTCCAACAGGAGCTGCAGTGGCTTAGTGGTTAAAGGCTTGGCTGCCAACCAAAACTTCAGCAGCTCAAACCCACCAACCGCTCTGTCCTGTAGGTTTGCTTTGAGTCTAAATCTGCTCCATGGCACCCAGCAATAACAGCCATGCCCTGGCAGTCAGTGGTCTGTGTGAAGTTCCTGATTTCAGTCTTTGATATGCTGAGTAAAATTAGATCTACACAGTTGCCGCTCAGGAGTGAGCCGAGGAGAGAGTTGATAATCTTTATGTGGTCACTTTCCAGAGTTCCTCCCACTGCATAGTCTTCTTCCCAGCACCTTCCAGTTTCCTGTCACTCTTCTCAGTTTTCTAGATAGAAAGCTATAATTTTAGTTACTGTGTTCTGCCATGTACTTCTACAACTGCTCTCATATCTAGGACAAAGCTACAGGAGAACACAAAACTCAGTGAGAATTGGCCCTCCTGGAAACACAGCTCGCCTCTGAGTTTTGGCTCCTGCAGGCTTGTGTTGTCAACAGCTGCTAGTACTGCCGTGGGCTTGCTTGGGGGCTTGGGGCTGAGAGAAGAAACGGAAAAAAAAAAAAAAAAAAAAAACTGAGAGAGAGAGAGGGAGAGAAACAGGGACTTCACACTCTCTCTGAATATTAAGAACTTCTGTTCCTCAAGTCAGAATTAGAGAGGTTTTCTAGATTTCTCCGTGCCCTGAAGCTTACTCCCAGGATCTCTAGTACATTGAGTTTAAGCCAGAGGACACTGGAGAAGATGTGGCAAGCTTGCCACCAGTTTGGTGGCACTTCAAATCCTCTTCCCAAGTTTGCCTGCTACTGTTTATTTTCAGTCTTCAACTAGCTGTTCTGTGCATTCTGCTAGGAGAGACAGGGTAGGGTGGGGCTACTTTACTTTTAACTTCAGTTTTATAACCCTATAAGCTTCACTTCATGTATATACTTGACTGCTGATATCATTATTTGAAGATAGCAGTTCAAGGACAGCTGACTGAATTGGTGAAGCTTTACCGTGGCTCTATCTGAGCTAGTACGATTATGTCAAAATATTTTCCCCTCTTTCTCAAGATAGTGGAAAACCCAGTGGCCTAGTGGTGAAGTGTTACAGCTGTTAGCCAAAAGGGAGACAGTTTGAATTGGTGAAGCACTCCTTGAAAACTCTGTGGGGCAGTTTTACTCTGACCTATAGGATCGCTACAAGTCAGAATGGACTTGACGGCAATAGGCTTGGGTTTCTGGTTCTCAAAATAACTGACTTACAAATGTAAATATTAATGAATGGGAAATTATGGGGGATGTCTAAGGAAAATTTTATTATCGTTTCGTTGTATAGGCATTACTGTTATAGATTATATATTAAGCCCACTCCACTCATCACAAATGTTTCCTATTTTGTACACTTAACATGTTATGGCTGTCACTGGTGTTTCCTGAATGACCACTCTGCATATAAAACAATGTTTCAAGCAATTTCATGAGTTGGATTTTTTTAAGAATAAAATAGTAGGATTCAGATTTATTTATTTTTTCAACAGCTTTTTATTTGTTTTTACTCAGTAAATAACTGCTTTGTTCAATTTAGTGTCCTAGATTCTAGGAGGTATACAGAAACAATAACAAATCAGTGAGACTGTCCTTAATCTTAAGAAGTTTGTTATTTAGTAAGGAATAAATCAGGGGAAAACAATAGTAAAGTTTAGCAGTCATTGTTGAAAATGTCCACAATTTAAAGTGCAATTATAAAACTCTAATACAAGGCATCATGGGATAGGTCTCATAAGGCAATACAGAATTCAGAAAAAGGAGAAAAATCTACATTTTGGATTCAGGCTTCCATAGAGTTACACCTTGGAAGCACTACTTCCTATTTAATCATGGGAAAATGATTAATAACTTTGGAGCCTCTTTGTAAAATTATGAGCAAACCTGTCTATCAAGATTGTTGTATGGACTTAACAACAAGGTGATGTATGTAAAGCATCTACCACACACCAGGGATAGAGAAGGTACACAATTAATTATAGATATTATGGTAGTAGTTAAAAGTAATAATGATTAACACAACTACCACATTTTTGCAGGTAATGTGCCCACATAAGTACCGTGCACACGTATAATGCATATAGTATGTGTGGGAAAATAATGTGCAAGGGAGTTGAGTGGTTGGCAAAATGTAAAATGAATGTATTATTCTTGTAAAAATATCGTGTAAATAGAGAATAATCTTCACATGATGATTGCAAATGTTTGTTGAAGCTTAGATTACACTGTGAAAAACTGTCAGTAAAATATGTAAGTTCTGAACATTTTAATCTCTTAAAAGCTTTACTGTTATTTTTTAGATAAGGAATCCTGTTCTATTATCTACTACTACCCGAGTGTCAACAGCATTGGAAATGATCCAGTCTCTCTCAGAAGAAGCTGCAAGTTTATTTAACAAAGCTAAAACATACACAACTTATCAGGATCATTTTGATGATGCTCAGTCTCATGTGCCCGCTTTTGATATGAAGGAGGTTGCACAGAGTGTGCTTTCAGAGATGTCTGAAATTGAATGTGACTTAAGTTTGAGAAAATTATTGTGGGATACACAGGCAGAATGGGGAACACTCTTTTGGGGATGGAGGAACAGTTCTCTTCGAAGTATTGACATAGAATCAGTACAGAGAAATGTTTCAAAGTGGATGCAAATCATCTCAGCACTAGAAAAAGGTAAAAGGGTCTTTCTTAAGTCTTCCCGCCTAGGATTACAAACAGTGGGCTCCGGGCCAGCATAATCACTGTTCTTGGCATTGTTTCTTCATCCGTGCCCGTAGGCTGGTGAGACAGTACAGGACTGGAAGTAGGAATTATTTGTTGAGGCAAGAAAGGGATCCAGATTGGCAAATTTTTTTTTTTATATATACTGACAGTTTTTTAGTCTTCTAAAAGTTAGTTCCCTAGGATGGAACCCCAGACACCTGCACCCTATTTCTGGCTCTTCTTAGGGCGTGGGCCCAGCTGCAGAGTCTATACCCGCATAACTGTGTTTACTGACAGTATCCTTGGAACAACCGGAGAAATTGCTTAAAAATTGTTTGGGGCAGTTTCCTGGATACTAACTATTACCCTTGAAATCAGTTGTTGATGCAAAGATACTGTTTCTGTGTGAGTGTCCTGCGGCATCATTATCATTTCCAAAAGGTAAGTTTTGTTTCAGGTGGCCCAAAGAATGCCTGGGCTTGTTGGACTCCTCCCTTCTCTCTCAGCTCTACCTCAAAAGGTACTTTCTTCTCCAGAAGGGTCACAAAAACACTCTATTGTGCTTGTTTTTAAATTATACAAGAAATATAACAATGTCACAGAAAACTCAGAAAAGAGAAAAATTGCAGAAATTGTGCACAATCTTCCTGTTAACATAATGATCGTTTTGTGCATTTGCACTCAATATTTTGTTATACATGTGTTTGAGAAAATAATGTATAAAGAAGCAAGTAGACAATGCCTTCTTTTATCCAGTGTCCTAAAGAAAATCTTGCTGTTTGCTGAAGTCTAGTTTGGCAAAAGCCAAAGCTATTTGCTTGGCCTTCTACTTGACAGGAACTTGAAAAACATTTTGCTGTTTAGCATGGATTTATAAAAGAAGCCTGTACAAACGGGCTTCTCTGCTCCTCTCCTTTTCTAAGTTGAGTAGAAAGGTTGTATAGTTGAGCCTTTAACTGTGTAGGTTTTGAGTCCTGTAATTCAGTGGTTTGTCAATTCCAGATGACGGACAAGTCCTGGTCTAGGATGTAGTTTTCACCTGTACTTCCTACATTTTGCTGTTAAAACATCTTCTTTATATAGTGATGGTAATTTTTCTTTTTCCCTTATTTTCTTCCTTACCTGGCAAAATTTAAAAGTCTCAAGCCTATAGTAGTCTTCTGAATATGTATGTGTGTCTGTCTGTGTATCTGTCTTATTAGTGAAAGTCTCTTTAGTTTAATGCATAGTTGATTCTTATAGCAAGGTAATATTACCAAAGCTTATTATTCTAATGCACACTGATAACTAATATACTGTTACGTTGAATAGCATGTTTTAAAGAACAGTATTTATTTTCTTGATCTGTCTTCTGGTTAAAAAAAATGATGACCATATCATAAGCATACTGACTTATTGTTATTTATAGGTTTACCTAAAAATGATATGGTAGCACATTTTAAGCAATCGGTGACAGATTTTAAACAGGAGCTACCTATCATCACAGCTCTGGGAAACCCTTATCTCAAGCCAAGGCATTGGGAGGCTCTCCACGAGATTATTGGAAAGTCAGTTTCCCTTGATAGAAACTGTACTGTAGAGAATCTTCTAACACTGAAGGTAAATAAAAGTAGCTTAAAAAATGGACTGAAATATCAGAGGGGCTGATTTTAAATAAGCTACTAAGTCAATGAGGAATAGGAGTTAGAAAAGAAATAAGTTTATAAAGTGTCTGAAAAAATAATGTAATAGATTATACATAGTAAGGAATTGTGTTTAATTATAAATATTGAGTTAGCTCTTGTGCCATTTATTGTCTTTGTGATTAGAAAACAATGGTTTTCTTGTGTGACAAATGAAGATTAATGTGTTACTGTTTAACAGTGCTACTTACAGAGAATAAGTATTCTTTTACAAGAATAAATCATATGCAAATACTATATTCCATTTTATGTAAAACAGAAATGTATTAAGAACATGTTGGGGAAAACGACCAATAATTTGACATTTAAACTGCATAATTGAACTATTTTATTTGCTGTGTAAGTTCTATTACAAAAATTGATTTTTTTTGCCACAATTTTCATGGTCAGATAATTTTCTTTCGTGCCTGCCTTGTAATAAGCTTCATTTATGTTTCTAGTTTTACAGTTGACAGTTTCTAATGTACTAAAATTAGCATCTTATGCCTTTAATTTTCTACTGAATGGTTTGTTGTCATGAAGAACATGGAAAGAGTTAAAACTAATCCAAAAAGGAGAATTTTAAAAGATCATTTTAATTCAGTTTAATAATTTGATTATTTTATATCTCCAGCCTTAATATCAGCCTTCTTCCTGAACTCTAGACTCACGTATCTAATTTCCTGTTCAACATCTCCAATCTCCACTTACAGGTCTTAAGAGATACCTAAAAACTAACATGTCCAAAAAATACACCTTGTTTGCCATTTCTACTCCCAGCTCTTCTTTTATCTTCTCAGTCTCAGTTAGTGGTAGCTCCATTTTTCTGATTGCTTAGCTATAAAATCATGAAATAATCTTTGAGTCTACTTTTGCTCTCATATTCCTCATTGTATCTAAATCACTCACCCTTTCCTGGATTACTACCATAGCCTCCTAACTGGTCTCTCTAAAGAAAAGTGAAATCAGCAAGTTATCTAGATAAATTCAGAACATGTGGGCCATTGTCAGCAGATAGGTTTACTCGCAACAGAGTGCTGAAAATGTAGCACACTTTTGATGGTTTATTAATTTCGAAAGTCTTGAGTCATTGGAACCATTTCAGGTCCTGTGAGTAGAAGATGGGAATTTGGCAAACTAAGTGTGGTAAGTAAGCAACAAAAGTTATTCTAAATAGGCCAGGAGGGTAGCAGCCGTTGGTCTGTATCACCACTTAGGGTTCTAGTGGGCTGTCCTTACATTTCTAGAATGAATCGTGTAAAAAGAAAATACCACACAGTTTCTGGACAGTCTAAGTTAGGATAGTTCAGTGTCTACACAAAAATGAACACAGTCTTCAGCCTCTTGAAATACTGTAATCAGGGGTCCTTCTTGATGTTCATTACAAAAGATGGGATACACTTATAATCTCTAGTGAACTCTACAAGTTCCTGAATGATTTTGATCACCTTATAGAAATTCTGACAACTTACCCAGTATAATGTAGTTGCCTACATGAATCTAATTCAATTCAACAGCAATGATTTTTAAATGGACAGAATTTGGCCCAGATACTTTGCCTATTTGTACTAAAACATGTGTTTCTTGGGGTTGACCCAGAGACCATATGTTCATGGTACAAGATGGTCCAGGACAGAACAGATGCTGTAACACAAATAGATTATAATGTCATACAGTTATGTGACAACTTTGGCTTGGCCATTCTGTCCAAGATGTTGTGCAGGTTTTGATTCAATAATAATTAAAAGATGTTATTGGTATGCATAAGATGGACAGTATCACTCTGGTTAATATTTTCACTTTAGAACAACATCTGCTTTATAATAGAGGCAGATAAGTACTTATAGACCTTCAGACTCAGAAACCTCAAAGATATTCTTCAGTCAAATTGAAAGATTCAGTTTTTTGGTCTGTCAGCTCCAAACATGTATCATAAAAATTTTACAGAGCCAGAAATTCCTTGACTAAAATTTTGCCTTGTACATTATCAATCCTGAGTTTTATCTTTAATAATCTCAGAATGTCAACATTAGGCACAGAATTTGTTCTTCAACATAGAACATGGATAGTTCTGTAGTTTCTTATCTGAATAATCTATGTCATGAGGTTGGCCCCATCCCCAAAGTTGTTACGTAGGGCCATGTGGCTGCCACATATCTTTCAGTTCATCATGCTTAGGTCACTTGTGTGTTGAAAGAATGCTGAAAGCAGTGCCACCAGTATCTCAAATTACCAGTAGGGTTATCCATGGAGGACACATTTCAGTAGAGATTCCAGACTAAGACAGACTACAAAAAAGACCTGGCTATCCGTTACCAAAAGTTAGTCGATGAAAACTTTATGAATAACAGCAAAACATTGTCCAGTACAGTGCTGGAGGATGAGCCCCTTCGGTTGGAAAGCACTCCAGAAATGGCTGGGGAAGAGCTTCCCCCTAGATTAGAGTTGACCTTTATGATGTGGATGGAGTTAAAGCCTTCTGCATCTCTATTTACAGATAATGTATCATTTAAAAATACATATTAACATAAATATTCATTAATAATTGGGACATGGAGTGTACAAAATCTAAAGTCATAAAAAATTAGATTTAACACTTGAATATTAATATTGTAGGCATTAGTGAGTTGAAATGAAGTGTTATTGTCCATTTGAAATCTGACAGTCATATGGTCTGCTATGCCAGGAATGACAAATTTAGGAGCAATAGAGTTGAATTCGTCTTAAAAAAAAATTCAAAATCTCCCTTGCAGTACAGTGCTGTCAGTGATAGGGTAATATCCATATACCTGCAAGGAAGACCAATTAATATGACTGTTATTCAAATTTATGTGCCAATTGTGAATGCCAAAGATGAAGAAATTAAAGATTTTAACAAACTGTTACAGTCTGACATTGATCAAACATGCAATCAAGATGCACTGTTAATTACTGATACTCAAAATATGAAAGTTGGAAACAAAAAAGAACAGTAGCTGGGAAATACAGCCTTGGTGGTAGGAGTGATGCCAGAGATTGCATGATAAGAATCTACAAGGACAATTATTTATTCATAAGAAATACTTTTTTCCATCAACACGTGATACATGCGGACCTTACCAGAGGGTTTTACACAGAAATAAAATCTACTGTATCTGTCAAAGACCATGGAAATGTTCAGTATTACCAGTCAAGGAAAAACAAAGAGCTGAGCAGAACAACAGTTGCTCAGCAGCAAGTTCAGATTGAAGCTGAAGAAAATCAAAGGAAGTCTAAGAGAGCCGAAGTATGATCTCAAGTACATCCCACCTAAGTTTAGAAACTACCTTAATGGCAGAGTTGATGCACTGAACACAATGACCAAAGACCAGAAGAGTTGTGAGATAACATCAAGGCCATCGTACATGGAAAAGGTAAATGATCATTTAAAAGACAGGATAGAAAAAGCCAAAATAGATGTCAGAAGAGACTTTAAAACTTGCTCTTGAACACAGAGTGGATAAAGCCAACAGAAAAAGTGATGTAGTAAGAATCAAACAGAAAATTTCAAAGGACAGCTCAAGAAGACAAGGTGCAGAATGAAATATGCAAATAATGAATTAGAAAACCCAAAGACAGGAACATGGTTAGCGCTTCACAAGCTGAAAGAACTGAAGAGAAAATTCAAAACTGAAGTTGCAATACTAAAGGATCCCATAGGCAAAAAATTCAATGATACAGGGAGCATCGAAAGAAGATGGAAAGAATACAGAGAGTCACTGTACCAGAAAGAACTGGTTGATGTTCAACCATTTCAGGAGGTAGCATAGGATCAAGAACCATTGCACTGAAGGAAGAATTACAAGCTATGCTGACAGCATTGGTGAAAAACAAGACTCCAGGAATTGATGGAATGTCAATGAGCTAGTTCAACAAATGTACACAATGCTGGAAGCACTTATCTATGACAAAAGTCTGGAAGACAGTAGTCTGGCTAACTGAGTGGAAGAGATCCATATTTGTTCCCATTTCAAGGAAAGACAAGCAAATAGAATGCAAAAATTGTCAAATAGTATCACTAATCTCACATGGCTTGCAAAGTTTTGCTGAAGATAATTCAGAAGCGCTGCAGTACATCAACAGAACTGCCAGAAATGCAAGCCCAATTCAGAAGAGGATGTGGAATGAGGGATATCATCACTAATACAAGATGAACTGGGTTGAAAGCAGAAAATGTAAGAAAGATATTTCCCTGTGTTTTGCTGACTATGCAAAGCATTTGTGTGAATCGTAACAAATTATTATGTTCATGCATAACCCGTGCGTGGATTGAGAGACAATCATTTGTACCGAAGAAGGGGGTACTGCATGGTTGGTAACTGGAATAGAAGTGTGGCAGGATTGTATTTTTCTTTCATCCTTACTTTTTCAATCTATGTGCTGAACAAATAGGCTACATGATGAAGAATGTGGTGACAGGAGGAAAACTCGTCAACAGTCTGAGATATGCAGGTGACACAACTTTGCTTGCCAAAAGTGACTATAACTTGAAGCACTTACTGATGAAGGTAAAAAGGCTACAGCCTTCAGTATGGATTACACCTGAAAATAAAACAAAATCTTTACAACTGGACCAATAAGTAATATCATTATAAGGCAAAGAAATTGAAATTTCAAGGATTTTATTCTTATTGCATCAACAATGAGTGCCAATGAAAGCAGCAGAACTCAAATGAAGTGTTGGGCTAATCTGCTGTAAAAGACTTCTATGAAGTCTTAAAAAAATAAAGATATTACTTTGATTATTAAAGTGCACCTGACCCAAGCTGTGGTATTTTCAGTTGCCTCATACACACGCAAAAGATGGATGATCAAAAAAGAAAATGGAAGAAAAATTAATGTATTCAAATTTTGGTGCTGGCATAGAATGTTTATTATATATCTGTCTTAGAGGCAGTACAGTCAGAAAAGCAGTGATGGATGATGTGACTTTGTGTTACTTTGTACGTCTCATCAAGAGGGGCCAACTGCTGAAAAAAGACTTGCCTGGTGAAGTAGAAGGTCAACAAAAAAGTGGGAGAGCCTCAGTGAGATGGAGGGACACAGTAGGTACAATAATGAGTTCAAACAGCCACAACTGTGAGGGTGACACAGTAGTGGACAGGTTTTGTTCTGTCATAAGGTCGTCAAGAGTCAGAGCACCTAACGACAAGGGCATAAGAAGTCAACTAATTCCACCATTCTTATGTTCATCCTTGGGGACACCCATAAGAGAGAGAATGAAAACCAGTTATATTGGTTCATTGTCCTCAGGGAACTGCGTGTCAGCCATAGGAGTCAGGTGTCATTTTTTAACCATGTGGAAGAACACATGTTAGCACAGTGACAAAGTCTTCCTTCTTCACTAGGGATAAAGACAATCAGCCCAATTAGTTAACTCTAACATGAACAGATGAGACACTTCTTGAATCCTCAATTGCCATAGGTCTTGTCCTGTGGGAATTTTCAGTTAATGTTCCACTAATGTATTTTGAGAGACACTTTTCCTCAGAGGGATGTGGCGAAGAAAGGGAAGTTGTGGAAAGCTACTTCTATACTGTTGTGTTGTCTTAGATCATTATATTCCAAGTATTGTTATGGAGACTAAATTATGTCATTAAGTAAGTGAACCAAATACCCACTGCTGTCAAGTCAATTCCAACTCGTATTGACTCTACAGGACAAAGTAGAACTATGGAGTTTCCAAGGAGCACCTGGTGGATTTGAACTGCCAGCCTTTTTGTTAGCAGATATAGCACTTAACCATTAGGCCACCAGGCTTTCCAAGTAAGTTAAGGAGCTAGCATTACTGCAGAGAAAAGGAAGCTGAATGGAGTACTTAATGCCATCTGCACATATGTGGAAGGTGCTGTTAACCATTCTCTGCATTGACTAGATTCAGAGGAAGTAAATGTGGTTAGAAATTTACCCTAAAGAATGTGAAATACAATGATTAAAAACTGAAAAGAGCTAGGTCATGTCATAAACTGTTTGGTTAATATGTAAACCTAACTGCAGTCAGATTTCAATACTACTGATGGACCTTCAAAGCATGCATTTAAATCTTTCGTAAATATCAGGAATTATTTGCTTCACTGTATTTTAAAAAATAATTTGTTTATTTTAGATGTTTCAATATGAAGAGAAGATAAATGAAATATCAACCGCAGCAACTAATGAAGCTGCTCTTGAAAAAATGTTATTTAAGATTATTGATCTTTGGAACACTACACCTTTACACTTGGTTCCTCATCACACAGAGACTGGCTCTATCCTAATAATTTCTTCTGTAGATGAGATATTAGCTCAGTTAGAAGAGTCTCAAATCATACTCACAACACTTAAAGGATCTTCCTATCTTGGGCCCATTAAGGTAAGTACTATGGCAAAGAGAAAATGTTTTAGCATTTCTCTAAGCTTTTAAATTATGTTATTCATATGTTATTCATGTTTATTTTAAAATTAGGTTGACCAGTAGTTTGAATATTAAAAAATAATTTTATTGAAAACTTATACATGAAAAAATGTGAGAAAGTTCCATTTGGGTGGACAGTATAAATTTAAATTTAGTTCATATAAAACTATGACCCTATAAACCATGTGTTTTCCCAGCAGTACCACTGCTGCCAGAAATAACCCCAGTTCGAACTGTCTGTGCCAAAGCTATGACATGCAGCTTGCTGAAATAATAATGCTTCCATTTCACTTTCTAGGCTATTCCTTCTAGAGGCTGGTTATGCCTCTATACCATGGTGTCCTTAGATTTGTTTCCAGAACAAACTTAAGGCTCCACCTTTACTCTGGTGTGATTAGGAATTGAACCACAGAGTCAGTGTATGCTCAGGGGAACCTAGTATTTCCTCCTTTAGGAAGCATCCTATCCAATAATATACCTGAGAATCGTTTAAAAGCTTAAGGAAACTCAGCAAGAAATATAAAATATAGATATGTTTAATAGCAAAATTAATATAATTGACTGTATATATAAATATATGTAGATAATAGAAACAACAGCCAACTGCCATTAAATTGATACTGATTCATAGCAACCCTACAGGAAAGGGTAAAACTGCCCTGTGGAGTTTCTAAGGAGCGCCTAGTGGATTTGAACAGCTGTAACACTTAGCCACTACACCACCAGGGTTTCCATATGTAGATAGACAGACAACAAATGGAATTCACATTGTTTGCAAATGCAGAAACATATGTAGGGAAAAATGTCAGTATATTGGATTATTGAATTTTGGTGTTGGTGAAGATTATTGAATATAGTGTGGACTTCCAGAAAAACAAACAACTCTGTCTTAGGAGAAGTACAGCCAGAGAGCCCCTTAGAAGTATGGATGGCGAACTTCGTCTCATGTACTTTGGACATGTTATCAGGAGGCATCAGTCCCTGGAGAACAACATCATGCTTGGTAAAGAAGAGGGTCAGTTAAAAAAAGGAAAACTCTCAAAGAGATGGGTTGACAAGCTGGCTGCAACACCAGCACCAGGCAACGTGTCGTTCTATTGTACATAAGGTTGCTGTGAGTCAGAGTCAACTTGACAGCACCTAATAACAATAACTGCACATAAACTCTTATTACCAGGGAAAAAAACTCATCTTAGTAAATGCATAAAAAGCATTAGACAAAAACCCAATATCTAAACACAGCAAATTAGAAATAGCCTTTCTAAAAGACAATCATTATGTAAAAAAAAGCAAGGTACAGAACAATGTATGCATGTGGTTTCATTTATGTAAAATACTAAAAATACTGCGTATATATTTATGTAACTACAAATGCTTTAAAAAGAATGAAAGAATATACATACCAAACTCTGGTTATGTTTCCTCTGATAGGAAGTGGGAAATAAGTGTTGAGTAGAAGATAATTTCTATAGATATATGCATATTGCTCAAATATTTTGCAGAAAGATTTGTATATTTTATAATAAATGAGACAGAAAATTGGATAAACAGAACATTTTAAACTTCTCCCAAAAGTAGTTAGATTTATGTTCACATAAGTGACCCTCTGTTACTTTTTGAATACCAGGACTTATAATCCCCTTTGATCTTGATTTTTATTATGCGAATTATAGATTAACATATTTAGAGTTTGTATATGCACATTTATCATTATAGGATCTTGTTGATGAGTGGGATCAAAACTTGACTGTGTTCTCTTATACTCTTGAGGAATGGATGAATTGTCAAAGAAATTGGCTTTATCTTGAACCAATCTTTTACTCTTTAGAAATACAAAGGTATGTGATATAGATCACAGAAAGGTTAAAAAAAAAAAAACGGCATAGTGAATAATTTATTTTCTGTAATTCTTGGGAATTCATTTAATTAACACTTTAAAACTATTCTACTTTTAAGCCTAAAAGTATAACCTAGCAAGTCATTGTTTAAGTCATTTCTGTTCACAAGAGGAAATTGCAGCCTTATTTCTCAATTCAAAGACTGGGAAAAGGGGTTAGATGTATCTTTATAATCCTTAAGCCACAATGTTATGCATCTGTTTAGTTCTTAATTATTAGTGTATTAGTATTAGTGTGGCTTTAATGTAAATAATAGTTACACTTTTAGCAGTATTTATGTATAACGAAAATTTCTTACTTTGGACTATGTGAATGATAGAGGGCCTAGGCAGGTATGAGAAATTTTATCTTTTTATTCACAAATTGACTGGACTTCTACATTCTAAACGTGATTGGTTTTAAGAATTTTAAATTGAGATATGTGTGTTATCCAGGCAGAATTTAAACTACTGTCAGGAAATCACATAAGCTTATCCAGGAACCGTTCTGAAGTAAGGTAGGGAGTTATGAGAGACAGATTAAAGCAGAGTGCTGGAAGACCTTGAATATCAGGTTAAGTATTTGGAACTTTATTTTGGGGGCAAAAGTGGAAGCATTCAAGTTTTTTAAAAGAAAACTGTTTAGATTATTTGTGGAGCACCATATCTGTATTTGTCGTACATGTGTGCTTCTTGTCATAGGAGTGCTTGGGATTCTTCTATTAATCTATAGTTATTTTGATAGTATTCAAAAGCAAAACCATACACCTTGGAAAAATAATCCCTTCATACAATTCCAACAGCATGAGAAAAAAAAAATCAATATCTCAGTGGGTTGTTATGCCACATGTAGGTTTTGCATCCCTTTTTCGAGGGAAAGAAATAATAATATTCCGTAAAAGAAAACTTCTGTAACTAGGCAAACACTTGCCTTACATGTCTTTATCCTCTAAGATTATATAAGGACAAATAGAAGTACAGTTTTCTTACACACACCTCTAGACTGTCAGCTGGATATCTTATCATGACTTCTCTTCATAACAAATGCCCACTCTTTATTTGAAAGTCCAGATCAAATGCCTCTCTTCCAGGAAGCTCTCCCAAGACCCCATTTTAACACCAGGATTTCAGTAGTCCTTTATTCTGTTTCATTTCTTAGGAACAAATCACTTTCTACTTACTTTGTAATATGTAGAACTTATATGAAACTACCTTATACCCCATATAAGAGATGTAAGCCCTTATTATATTGTATCATTTGCTTACACCTTGTTTAAGATGCTGAATGTATGTCTCACTTGTTCTAGTGTTTTCTATGATGTATAACGCCTCTGCATAACCAGCCAGACCTAACTCACTGCCATCAAGTGGATTCCAACTTATAGTGACCCCATAGGGTTTCCAAGGCTGTAAATCTCTGCAGAAGCAGACTGCCCCATCTTTCTCCTGCAGAGCCACTGGTGGTTTTGAACCACTGACTTTCAATTAACCTTGCCCACTGCACCACCTGGGGGCCTTGTACATAATAAGCACTCAAAAACATTTTTAACTAATGATTTATCATCTAAAATATAACATCAAAATACAGTAGAAATTACATAATATACATACTATAAAAAGCTGTATAACGTGAAAAACTGTGTGGTGAATGAATTTAAAATACACATTTTAGTTATAATGTCCCTGAAAAAATAAAACAGTCTCTAATTTTATTTCTAAAGGCAGCTTCCAGCAGAAACAAAACTTTTCTTGAAGGTGATTTCCATGTGGAAAGATGTAATGTCAAAAATACAAAACAAACTGAATGCTTTGCAGATAACCACCTCTTCGGGAGTCCTTGAAATTCTGAAAAAATGTAACGTATGTCTTGAACAAATAAAGAAGAGTCTTGAGGTAAAATTATAGTAATCCTAAAGTGGAGAACTACTTCATTCTACAAAATGCAGTGTAACTAACTGCAGAAACTAATCGCAACCGTTTCTTTTATATTGTAGCTGCAAACACTGTTTCAAAATTTTGTCCTATATAGTGCTAATGCAAATACTTTCAAAAGATAAAACAGTGGATGAAACAATAAATGACCTTAGGCAAAGTATCTAACTAGATCTCCTAATCTTTAAATTAGGACTAATGTTAGTTCCTGCCTGGGCTCTGTGCCTGTAAAGGGGATACTGCAGGGAGAGCTCAAAAACTGAACCAAAGAAAGTACTTAGTTTTATTAGCAGTATTATTACTAAGTTTATAGATTCAGAAAACATTGAAATTGAATATTTTGTTGATTTTATAAATTTGGTTACATACTCTTATTCATGGACAGAGTATTAAACTGTCAGCTAAACATACATATCCTTAAACACTGGCTACAAATATTAGAGATTTGTGGCATACATTTTCACTTTAGTGATAGGTGCCTGGGGGGGAAAAATGTTTTTTACTTTCTAGGCATTCACCCTTTTCCCCTGTAGAACACAAGTTACAGTGGTTCAGATGGCCCCTCTAGAGTAACTGTTTATCACAGTTACAGGAAGTTGTCTGTACAGTTAGGATTTCTTCATTACAAATCCGTGGTCTGGGGCAGTCGTAAAGGATCACCCATACTGATTCTGCTTCCTAGTATATAGTGTATGGGGCTATCCTTAGGACAGGACTTCCTGTTATTTCTAGCATATCTATGTGCCATTACTAAGGATTCTTATAAGCCAGTTATCTTCTGTTTATTCATGCACTGAGTACCTACTATATACCAGGCACTGCTGCTATGCGCTGGTATTAGAAGAGATCAAAAAAAGAAAAAAGTCTCTACTACTGTAGAACTCAAATCTGTTAAACAAAAAGTAAAGAGATATTACAATGTGATAGTTGCTGTGATAGCATAGAGACCAGTTAGAACTAAAAAAAGACATCTATACTCCATTCAACAATTGGACAACACACATTTTCCTCCAGTGCACACGGGTCATTCTCCATAATTAACTGTACGCTGGGTCAGAAGTCTTAATGATTGAAATTATGCAAAGTATTTTTCTCAGACCATGAGGGAATAAAGATGGAACAAGTTAATACTAGAAGAAAAATGGGCAAACAGACAAATACATATAAAATTAAACAACACACTACTAAACCGTCAATAGATCAAGGAAGAAATTAAGAAGTAAATTTGAAAACAATACTTGGAATTGGTTGAAAATGAAAACACAAAATACCAAAACCTATAGAATGTAAATGAAGGCAATCTGCAGAAGGCCATTTACAGCAACAAATGAGTACATTACAAGGAAAGTCTTAAATCAATAGTCTACTTCTCCAGCTTGAAGAACTGGAAAAAGAAGAACCAAAGAAAGCTAAAGCTACCAGAAGAAAGGAAATAACAAAGGTTAGCACAGAAACAAATGAAACAGAAAATGCAAAAACAATAGAACCAACAAAGAAAGACATTAATTCTTTGAAAAGATCAAATAAAAGTGAGACATCTTTAGCTAGATTGACAAAGGAAAGAAGAAGAAAAGATGCAAATAACCCAAATCAGATATCTGAGTGAAGATAGTACAACTGATTCAACAGACACAAAAAGAACCATAAAAGAATACTAAAAACAAATGTACACCAACAAGCTCAATAACTTGGATGAAATGAACATCTTTGGATATGTACAACCTACCTAAAGGGACTCAAGAGCAAGCAGAAAATCTCAACAGACTCATAACAAGAGACTGAATCAATAACCCAAGCCTCCCAACAACAACAACAACAAAAGCCCTGGATCATGTGACTTCACAAGAGAATTCTGCCAAACATATAGAGAAAAATTGACACTAATCTTGTTCAAACAATTTCAAACTGTAGAGGAGACAGAATACTCCTTAACTCAATGGATCAAATACTACCCTGATACCAAAGCCAAAGACAGAACATGAAGACTACAGATCAATATCTCTTATGAATATAGATGCAAAAATTCTTTACAAAATACTAGTAAAGAGAAGTGAACAGTACACTTAAAAATTCATACACATGACTAATTATGATCTATTACAGGAATGCAAGGCCAGTTCAACATTAAAAATGATAATAATGATCAGTGTCTTACACCATACTACTAGAACAAGGGGAAGGAAACACACAACCCAACCATCTATAGTGATCCACTAAAGGCATTTGATAAATCCAACACTCTTAAAATGGGAATAGAAGGAAGGTTCCTCAGTCTGATTAGTGAGTATGATTTATGAAGATCCATCTATTGCTTATATTCAAGTTCAAGTTGAAGCTGAAGAACAAGTTTATGTGAGCAAAGCACAAAACTTGAGTATATCCCACCAGAATTTACAAATCATCTCAAAGATAGATTTGAACACCAGTCATCGAACACCAGTGACTGAAGACCAGATGAGTTGTGGAATTACATCAAGGACATCGTACGTGAAGAAAGAGGTCATTCAAAAGGAAAGAAAGTAATCCAAATGAGTGTCAGAAACTTGCTCTTGAACATTGAGTAGCTAAAGTGAACAGAAGAAACAATGAAGTCAAAGAAATGAGCAGAAGATTCCAAAGGACAACTTGAGAAGATGAAGTACATGTCACAATGAAATGTACAAAGACCTAGAATTAAAAAACTGAAAACGAACATACTTGGTATTTCTTAACCTGAAAGAACTGAATAAAAACTCAAGCCTTGAGTTGCAATTATGAAGGGCTTTTTGGGCAAAGAATTATATGACATAGGAATCATTTTTTGAAAGGATGAAAGAAATACACAGTGTCACTGTACCAAAAAGAATCAATGTTCAACCATTTCTAGAGGCAGCATGTGACCAAGAACCCATGGTGTCAAAGAAAGAAGTCTCAGCTGCCGAGAAGGTGTTGGTGAAAAACAAGGTGCCAGGAACTGATGGAATGCCGTCTGAAATGTTTCAACAAGTGGACACAGCACTGGAGGTACTTACCTGTCTATATAAAAAAATTTTGGAGACAGCTGCCTAGCCAGCCAACTGAAAGAGATCCATATTTGTACCGATTCCAAAGAAGGGTGGTCCAACAGAATGCAAAAACTATTGAACAACACAAAGTAAAATTTTGCTGAAGATCATTCAAAAGAGGTTGCAGCAGCACAGTAACAAAAAAACTGTCAGAAATCCAAGTTGGATTCAGAAGAGGACATGGACTGAGGGATATCATTGTTGATATCAGATGGATCTTGGCGGAAAATCAAGTATACCAGAAAGATGTTTGCCTGTATTTTATTGACTGCTCAAAAGTATTTGTGTGAATCATAATGAACTATGGATAATATGGAGAAGAATGGGAATTCCAAAGCAATTGTGTGGTTTAAAATCAGGAAAGGTGTGTATCAGGACTGTATCCTTTCACTATACGTATTCAGTCTGAATGCTGAGCAAATTATCTGAGAAAGTGAACTGCATGAGAAAGAACATGGCATCAGGAGTGGAATCAGTGGCACCTAACAACAAATGAAAAACCAACATTCAACGTTACACATACTGAAGAAACTAAGCACCTTCCCCTTGAGATCAGAAACAAGACAAGGATGCCCACTCTCACCACTCCTAATTCAGCACTGGAAGTCCTAACCAGAGCAGTAAGGTGAGAAAAACAGAAAGGATCTATATTAGAAAGGAAGAAATAAAATTCCCTCTATTCATGTATGGCATGTTTTACGTATAGAAAATCTCAGAGATTCCACAAGAAATTTTCTAGAGCAAATAACAGAATTCTGCAAAATGGTAGAATACAAGGTCAACATACAAAAATAATTTGTGCTTCTGAACACAAGCAATGAAAAATATAAAAAGGAAATTTAAAAAACAATTTACAACAGCATGTAAGAATAAAATAACCAGGAGTAAATATAATCAGGAGTGTGAAAAACTTACACAATGAAAATTTTGAAATGCTGCTGGAAAAGATTAAAGAGGATCTAAATGAAGAGAAAGACATTCTGTGTTAACAGATTGGAAGGCTTAATACTGTTGAGATGTCAGTACTATCCAAAGCAAACTGTAGATTCAATACAATCCTTATTAAAAAAAAAAAAAAAAAAAAAAAAGGCCAGGCATCAAGTTTATCTGGAATGGCAAGAGGTTCTGAATAGTTAAAGCAATTTTGAAGAACAAATTAGGAGAACTCATATTTCCTGATTTCAAGACATGTTATGCATCTCCAGTGATCAAAGTAGCTTGGTACTGGTATAATAATAGACACATAGACCAATGGAATAGAATTGAGAGTCCAGAAATAAACTCACACATCTATGGTCAGTTGATTTTTGACAAGGGTGCTAAGACCATTTAGTGGAGAAGGAAGAGCCTCTTTAATAAGTTGTGCTTTGAAAATTGGGTTTCCACATGCATAAGAGTAAGTCAAGATCTATGCCTCACACTATACACAAAAACCAGTTTGAAATGGATTACAGACCTAAATGTGAAAACTAAAACTATGAAATTCTTAGAAGAAAAGGTAAGTGGCCTGACTGTTGAGTCTAGTTTTTAGTGGTGGATTATCTGATATGATAACAAAACCATGATGATTAAAAGAAAAAAATAGACAAATGAGACTTCATAAAAATTGAACACTTTTATTAATCAAGGCTTTTTTTTCCCAAGAAAATAAAAAGACAATCTACAGATTGGGAGGCAATTTGGGGGAACCATATGTCCGATAAGGGTCTGATATTCAAAATATATATAAAACTTCTACATCTTAACAGTAAAAAGAGAAATAATGCAATGAAAAAAAGTGGCAGAGGACTTGAACGGACATTTCACCAGAGGGTGTTCAGATGGCCAACAAACTATATGAAAAGGTGCTCAATGTCTTTAGCCATCAGAGAAATGCAAATCAAAACCACAATGAGGTACCACGTTACACTCACGAGGATGGATAAGACTGAAGGAAAACAGAAAATGATAGGATGAATGCTACGACAATATTGAGGAGAATACGTGACTTTCTTGAAATTTGTGGAGGCTTTCTGGGGGAAATGGCGGGTGACCTGGGTTTTGAGAGAAGGGTAGGAGTGAGGGTGGTGAAGAACATTCTAGGAAAAGAGAAAAGGACAAAGATACAGAGGCATGAGCAAGTATGGTGCTTTCTGGAGTTGTAAACAAGTTGGTGAGGTATGGGATTCTCCAGGGAAAGAAGGTGAAAGACTTACAACATCACAATATGTTTTGACTTTAGGGACTCAGCAGCCACTAAAGGGTTGAAAGCAGGAGTGTTAAATGATTTAATTTAGAAATAACAGAACTGAAGGCTGTGAGAATAGATTGAAAAAAACCCCAGAAGACTAGAAATAATTGAGGGCCTAAAGGAAGGCTCCCTATGAGTTGGATCCGACTCGATGGCACTTTGAAAAGGAAGGCTGTAAACCCTGGTGGCATAGTAAGTAAGTGCTATATCTGCTAACCAAAAGGTCAGCAGTTTGAATCCTCCAGGCACTCCTTGGAAACTCTATAGAGCAGTTCTACTCTGTCCTATAGGGTCGCTATGAGTCAGAATCAGCTCGATGGCAGCAGATTGGGTTTGGTTTTGGTTTCAAGTAAGGCCAGCTTCTAGGGTTGCTATGACTCACAATAGGCTCAACTGTAATGAGTTTGAGATTTTTGGTGTTGTTTTCTTTTTTTGCATAGTAAAGTCATTGTAAGGGTGAAAGATGGTGGAACCAGGAGTTGTCAGATGAGTGAGTAGAGGAGAAAAGAAATAGGTCCAGAACTGTGCATAGATTTCTGGCTTGACCAGTAGAGTGGAGGGTGATTTCACTGACAGAGACAGGAACTAAAGGAAAAGAAGATTTGGGTGGAAAGAACTAGCTTTAGTATTTGAAAATGTAGTATTTATGGAACATTCCAGTTAAGATCTTCAGTTCTCAACTGGGCATATAGATCTGGAACACAAAGGAAGTGACCTGAACCAAAGAATTAGAGGGCATGTACCAAATAGCTTGGGTCCACAATCAGTGCCCTTGGAAGCAACAGTCAAGCAATCAAAAGACACATTGCATTGGGAAAATCTGATGCAAAGGACCTCTTCAAAGTATTGAAAAATAAGGATGTCACCTTGAAGACTAAAGCATGCCTGAGCCAAGGCATGGTATTTTCAGCCATATGATATGCATATAAGAGCTGGACCATGAACAAAGAAGACAGAAGAAAAATCAATGCTTTTGAATTGTGGTGTTGGAGAAGAATATTGAATGCACCACAGACTGCCAAAGAATAAATAGATCTGTTCTGGAAGAAGTACAATCAGAGTGCTCCTTGCTTCTTTCCATATCAAAGCTGTGATTTACTTTGGAGCCTTTCCTAAATGAGTACAGTACTGAGTAGTGTATCGTTCTAAAATATAAAGTTAGTGGTTTTGTTCTTCTAAGCCAAAGCCAAGAACTTCTTTCAGTATTTCTTGTAGTTTGGGTTTGGTTTTTACAAAGTCTCTGAGTTTCTGTTTATCTGGGAATGTCTTAATTTCATTTTCGTATTTGAAAGATAGTTTTGCAGGATATATAATTCTTGGTTGGAAGTTCTTTTCCTTCAAGACTTTGAAGGTGTCGTCCCACTGTCTCCGTGCCAGCATGGTTTCTGCTGAGAAATCTGACGAGAGCCTACAGGGTTTCCCTCTGAATGTTAGCTTTGCATTGAATCTTGCTGCCTTTAAGAGTTGCTGCTTATGTTTCATTTTGTTAAGCTTGATTATAATATGTCTTGGAGTGTTTCTTTTGAGATCTATATTGGGTGGCGTACAATATGCATCTGAGATGTCTATATTCTCTTCCTTCATGATTTCTGGGAAGTTTTCTTTCAACAGCTCAGCAAAAATATTCTCTGTGTTCTCAGATGTCTCACCCTGTTCAGGGACTCCAATTAATCGAAGGTTGTTCCTCTTAATAGAGTCCCACATGCTTCTTAATGTTTCTTCATTTTTCTTGTTTCTTTTTTCTGATTTCTGCTCATAGACGCTGGCATCAGTAGCTCTGTCTTCCAAGTCAGAAATTCTTTTTTTCGTTTGTTCCATTCTGTTTTCTTGGCTTTGCATGGAAGTTTCTATGTCTTTGATTTTCTTCTTGATCTGTTGGACTTCAGAGTACTGGTGTTCCATCAGATTGAACAACTTGCTTAATTTTTCATTTTGTTCTGCTGCATTTTGTATAAGGTCTAGAAGGGCTCTGTTATAATCAATTTGTATTCACTTCCTGATGCTTTCATAAAAGTTTCTTCATCTGGAAAACTCCTTGGTTGCTTTGCTTGGGAGCCTTCTGAAGCCATGAGTGATTGCTTGTATGCCACAATTGTCTGTTGCTTTTTGGGTCCCATGTGAGTATATAGAGGCTGGAAGAGGTACTGTGAGGATGGATTGCAAATGTTTCTCTAGGCTGTCTTCAAATGTAAAGCAAAAGGTATCTGACCAGTTCACAAGTCAGTTAGGTTTTCAGGTGTAGAGGTCCCTCTTCTCATCTAACAAAGTAAGCGCCACTGTATCCAACCCCAGATGATAACAAACTAGTTCAGAATACAGCACTGCTACTGCCCTGGTGGCCTCTGCTGACAGGGCCTAGCCTTAGCCAACACTGCGTCGAGTACTGGTTTTGTGATAGAAAAGCGCTCTCCTGTGGGCAGGCTCTGGCTCCCAAGCTAAGAATTAGGTCCAGCTGCGGCCACCGTACCCAAGATGGCGTCCTCCACACAGGTAGCAGACAGAGGGGCCAAAGGTGCTGAGAGGTAGTGATTCCTCTGCCTCTGCTGCAGGGCCCCCAACGCAGGCAGCACTGCGCAAAATCACCACTTGTCTGTCGGAGAAGCGCTGTCCGTCTGCAGGTGCCAGCTTCCGGGCTAAGAACGAGATCACGCTAAAGTCTCGGTACCAACATGGCGTCCCCCACACCGTGAAGCTCCACACAAACCCTGCCGAGGCAGCCACAAAACGAAAGGCTCAAAATGGCTAGATCAACAGAGTCCTGAGCCTGGCTCTCAGAACATGGGAATTTCGCCTGCCTATCCCCCCAGCAGCGCGTCTGAGTCCAGCCGCCAGGCAAGACCCAGCTCCGCCCGCCAGCCGAGACCGAGGAAAAAAAAAATCAAACTGGTGCGTTTACCTTCCGTCCGTGAGAGCCGGGGCACCCAGGAGCGGGAGTCAGTGAAAGAGAGGAGGTTTTTCGCTGAGTGGTATGAAGTCCCAATTGACAGCTCTGTGCCATGTCCTGAGGCTGATTAGGTGATCAGAAGGCTCTGTTTGATTGTCAATTCAGGTCTTGGTTTCCAGAGGGATATAAGAAGACATGGGCTTAGTCCGCCATCTTGACTCCGCCCCTCCAGAGTGCTCCTTGGAAGCAGAGATGGCAAATTGCATCTTACATACTTTGGACATGTTGTCAGGAAGGATCAGTCTCTGTAGAAGTACATCACGCTTGGTAGAGTGGAGGGTCAGCAAAAAAAAAGGAATACCCTTCACAAGATGGATTGACACAGGGGGCTTAAGCATAAAAACGATTGTGGACACGATGCAAGACCGGGCAGTGTTTCAGTCTGATGTTCATAGGGTTGCTATGAGTCAGAACTGACTCGTCAGCACCTAATAACAACAACAACGAAATAGCTCAAGAGGAAAATAATAACTAGGAAGAAAGATAATTATGGAACCCAAGAGATATCGACATTAAGGTTCAGTGGACTCTTGAAAGAGAATCGATGATAAGAAGTGGTTGAACGATGGAAGGAAACTAGGAGAGTGAAACCCTAGAAGTCAAAACAAACAAAAAAAAGAATCAATAAAGTCAAGTGGTATTGAAATAGCAGGTAACATGAAGACTGAAAAGTTTCTGGTAAACTTGGTAACAGTTGGAGCCAAATGGCAGGGAGTGAGTGTGACTGAGAAAGAAAGAAAAGTTTTGAGTTTATTGTCTGTCTTTTCAACAACTTTGACAATGAAGAAAAGGTAGGCAGACAGACGGTGCTAGGGAGAAGGATTACTGACTACATATGTATTTTTTTTTATTTTGAAAAGTAGTTTTTCTTTATTTTGTTCCTCACTGAACAGTCAGTACACCTATGTTTTGTGACATTGGTTAACAACCCCACGACATGTCAGTGCTCCCTTTCTCAACCTTAGGTTCCCCGTTACCAGCTTTCCTGTCCCCTCCTGCCTTGTAGTCCTTGACCTTAGCTGGCATGCCCCTCTAGTCTCATTTTGTCTTATAGGCATGTTCAATCTTTGGCTAATAGTTGAACCTCAAAAAGTGTCTTTGTTTCTGAGCTGAAAGGCTTTCTGGGGGCCATGCTCTCAGGGTTTCTCCAGTGTCTTAGGCCAGACTTGCTAAATTTTTTAGTGGGAGAAGTTTAAGTGGGGGAAGTCTGCTGCATGGGAGAGACTGAAAATATAGTCAAGTAAAGAAAGCAGAGAGCTTAGGCTGCCGTAAACGGGATGGGTCTGTCTTCCTCTGAAAACAAGGAAACAACTGAAGAGTGCTGTGAATGCAGGTCGGTGGTAGGAGAGGGAGGAAATGCAGCAGGGTGTGAGGTCGTCTGCTGGAGTTACTTATTCTAAAAGAGGATAACTCCACATGCAGAGAAATCAGAGCCCAAAGTTTAGAGCATGGTAAAACAATGCTGATATGGCAAAATACAGTGTTTTACTAGTGATCGATAATAAAATAGAGTGTGTGCATGTGTGTGTGTGTGTAAGAGTTTGTTTCTACTTTTGGTTCGGTTTTGCTGTGTTAGGAATTATCTGTAGCAATTTAAGTATATCTATCATTGAGCATAGGGTATTATTTTGACTGCTTCTACTGCATAGACCACAACTTTGTGAGTGTGACTTTTCTGTGCAAACATAGGCCCAAATAAGGGTGTGCTGTGATTCATATAATGATAAAAGACATAGTCTGAATGGCATTTCTTTTGGTTAATTTCAGGACTACCTTGAGATTAAAAGAATGATTTTTCCAAGATTTTACTTTCTTAGCAACACAGACCTTCTTGACATTCTAGCTTATAGTAAGAATCCTGAGTCTGTACAGGTAAGGTTGCGATACTCTGCTCAGCCACATCTATTCCCAACCAAATCAGGATGTTACAGGTTTGCTTATGCTTATTTCTGGTTCACAGCCTCATCTTGTGAAATGTTTCGAAAATGTGAGACGCTTAATGATATGCAAGCAAGAAATTGGGCCCCCAGCTGTAACTATGCTCGTATCTGCTGAAGGAGAAAGTCTCTTGCTGCCGAAGTATGATATATACATATTACTGTTTAGATTCTAAAACCTTATAATTTGAAACCTCTTATTGGAAATTCCAGATATCACCAAGAAGTTTGCTAAGCAAACCATTTTGTCAAAGATAATGTCCTTAAGCAAATGCACTCTTCCGTTTCCATACCCAATACAGTAGACACCTTCCTCCTTTGCTTTGGCAGAGGACTCTTCACATTCCTGGCACTTTCTGATTTGTGACTTCCTTTGCTCTGTCGTTAGATCTTGTTAGTGCTTCCTTCTTACTTGATTGTATTACATGAACACAGATCGCAAGGACATTTGCTCTTTGCATGGGGTTGGTGTGGCCACCACTGACTTCAGATTTTGTGAGAACAAACTGAGCCCCTCCAATACCCTGGCCCAGGGTGGCAGCTCCTTTGAGTGCTTGCTGACTTCTGCCATGTGGCTCCTAATGCAAGTCGCTTAGAAAACTCTGTGCCCAAGTTTTCCCTCCTGTTGGTACCCTAACCCCACCCTGATCTAGGCTTGCTGTTTAAAGATTCTGTGAAACAAACAGACAAAAACTCAAACTCATTGGTGTGGAGTTGATTCCAACTCCCAGTGACTATAGGATGGAGTAGGACTGCCCCACGTTTCCGAGGAGCACCTGGTGGATTTGAACTACCTATCTTTTGGTTAGCAGCAACAGCACTTAATCACTGTGCCACCAGGGTTTCCAAAAATTCTATGAGGAATCCCCAAATGTTTTCTTTTGTATTTTATCATATTTTTTTTGTTGCAGAATTTCTGTAAGCTAGGTGGTATGTCTTTCTGCAGGTTTCCAAATTAAGATCTAGCAAAATGAAAAGATAATATAGAATTGTAGCCCTTTGGCCTATAAGCATTATAAAAATGTGTTGAAAACTTGAACCATGAATAAAAATAATTGTACTTATTTTTCTAATTGTAGGAAAATTCGAGTAAGAAGTGCAGTAGAACAGTGGCTAGTGAATGTAGAGAAAAGCATGTTTGATTTGTTACAAAAGTAAGTACAATTTCAAATATTTAAATTATTTTTGTATACATGAGATTATATATATATATATTAACTTGGTTAATAATCCACTAATGTAAGTGGGAAATACCTGTAGCAGTAAGAGGATTAAAGTCCTTTATGAAATGGGTTTGGACGGAACATGATGACACATGGCTGAGTGGAGAAGAACCATCTTTACAATGCAAAGTTCAGTGTGAGAGAATACTCAAGGGCAACCTTCACAAGTTTTTGTGTGGTATGAGAATCACAGGTGTCTGAAAACTGGCCAGGACCTGAACTGACATCCACCTCTGCCTGCTTTCTAAAGACTTGGAGCTCAGTAGCTGCTGGTTCTTGCCCACCTCACTATTTCCCATTTCTGTTTCAGTTTTGCTTCCTGGAATTGTTCATTTGGCTTACTCTTTTTTAATGTTCTCTCTTGTGTGTTTAAATCTATCATTGCTATCTCTGAGTGGATTTTTAAAACTAATTTGCCCAGAACAGGTTTTACAACTGTTTTAGCTTTAAGTTAATTTATCTTAGAACATTTTTAATTATTGTTGGTTATAAAAAAGCTACTGATCTTTGTTAAGTTTCAATATCCATATTTATTAATATTATCATGAATGCCACCACAAGGTTTCTAGAACAGAGCGGATTATTATGAACTTATAAAATAACCACAAGGGTGTCCCTGCACCTCTGCCCTGGTCTTTCCTCCTGAGGTGATTGCTATCTTACATGTCAGGGCGTATCTTCTTGTTTTAAACCGTACTTTAGGTGAAGGTTCGCAGAACAAACTAATTTCTCATTAAACAGGTAGCACACGTATTGTTTTATGATGTTGGTTGACAACACCAGAACAAATCAGCATGGGCACTTCTCAACCTTGGATTCCCTGTTACCAGCTTTCCTGTCCCCTCCTGCCATCTACGTCTTACCTGGCTTGTCCCTTTAGTCTCATTTTGTTTCTCCGATCTTTGGCTGAAGGGTGAATCTTAGGAGTAACTTCATTACTGACCTGAAAGTGTGTTGAGAGCCTCTATTCTAAGAGTTTCCCCAGGCTGTGTCAGGCCATCAGTTCTAGCCTTTCTTTTTGAGTTAGAATTTTGTTCTACACTTTTTTCCAGCTCTGTCCATGACCCTCTATTGTGATCCCTGTCAAAGCTGTCAGTAGTGCTAGCTGCACACCGTCCAGTTGTACTGGATTCAGTCTGCTGTAACTTCGTCCATCAGTCCTTTGGACTAATCTTTCTCGTGTTTTAGTTTTCTTCCTTCTTCCTTGGTCCTAAAGTGGTAAGACCAGTGGAGTGTCCTAGATGGCTGCTCAAAGGCTTTTAAGACCCCAGACGCTACTGACCAAAGTAGGATATGAAACATTTATAAACTGTGTCATGCTGATTGAGCTAGATGTTCCTGGTGACCATGGTCCTCAAAGCTCTCAGGCCAGCAATGCCTTCTGTCAGGAGTTTGAATGTGTCTGTGGAGCTCCCATGGCCTTGCCTTGGACACGTTGTGCTGGCCTCCCCAAAATTGTATACTGTCTTCCTTCACCAGCGTTACCACTTATCTGCTGTTTTCCCATCCCGCCTTTTCCCTCCCTTATAACCAACAAAGGTGGTTTCTTTTTATATGTAAACTTTTTCATGAGTTTTTATAGTAGTGGGAAACCCCGGTGGCATAGTGGTTAAGTGCTATGGCTGCTAACCAAAAGGATAGCAGTTCAAATCCACCCAGGTATTCCTTGGGAATTCTGTGGAGCAGTTCTACTCTATCCCATAGGGTCACTATGAGTTGGATCGATTCAATGGCAGTGGAGTTTTTATTTGTTTTTTACAGTAGTGGTCTCATACAGTCTTTGTCTTTTGTCATTGAGTTATTTCACTCAGCATAATGCCCTCCAGTTTTCTCCATGTTAGGAGATGCTTTGCAGATTCATCAGTGTTCCTTATTGTTGCGTAATATTCCACTGTGCATATGTACCCCGGTTTGTTATGTGTGGATGGGCATCTAGGTTGTTTACAAGTTTTTGCTGTTGTGAACAGTGCTGCAGTTCTGCAGCAAGAATTCTACAGGAAATGGGTCTGGGCATTAATATGAGAGAGAAAAGCAGTTTTTCAACTGCTGTCCTGGCATTTTTCTGGTTAGGTAATCATATCATTTATTCATCATGATAGTTCCAGCTCTTTCTTTACAGTTCTTTTACAGCTGTCATTATCTTTCTATATTGTTTTGAGTGACAACTTTTGTTCTGTGTTGAAAAGTAAAGATGACATTGATCATTCTTCTTTTGTTCCTAATTCTATTGATAAACCTACTGCTTCAACATTTAGTCATTTATTACAATATCTAGGCTTTGGAGAATGCTGCTTATCAAAGTAAAGATGTTTTCATAGTTAGACAGCATTTGATCATGTGAAAAGCTTTCTATAATTCTGTAGAGAAAATCAAATTACCCTTTCACCTTTAACTGGTAGATGTCATTAATAAATTTGCTGATATTGAACTTTTCTCAATTTTTAAGCTTATACTCTTATTTTTTGTTGTTTACTTTATTTCTTAGAAAATTATGTTAAACTATATTTTCTCATTTTTATAGGTTTGACAGGTTTACTTTTTAAATCCTAATGCATACTGTGATTCTATGTCATTGTATGTAAATATTTTAGTAGATTATATCTTTATCAATATTTGTACCAGTTACTAGTTTTTCACTTAAATGCTGTTTTGTCTGATATATCCCATCTGAGTTTAGAAATCATCTCAAGAACAGATTTGGTGCGTTGAACACTCATCTGAAGACCACGTGAACTGTAGAATGACATCAAAGATATCACACATGAGGAACTCAAGAGATCATTATAAAGACAGGAAATAAAAAGTTGGATGTCAAAAGAGACTCTGAAAGCTGCCCTTGAACGTCGAGTAGCTAAAGCAAAAGGAAGAAATGATGAGTAAAAGAAGTGAACCAAAGATTTCAAAAGGCAGCTCCAAAAGACAAAGTATTGTAATGACATGTGTAAAGAGCTGGAAATAGAAAACTGAAAGAAAAGAACATGTTCTGATTTTCTCAGGCTGAAAGAATTGAAGAAAAAATTCACACCTCAAGTTGCAATAGTGAGGGATTCCACAGGGAAAATATTAAATAACTCCAGAAGCATCCAAAGAAGATGGAAGGAATACACAGAGTCATTATACCAGAAAGAGCTGGTCCATGTTCAAACATCAAAAGAGGTGACATATGAAACTCATAGCTCATGGAAACAGGAATCAAGGAATCAGCAGATACATTGCACTGGGAAAATCTGCTGGAAGAGACCTCTTTAAAGTATGAAAAGTAAATATGTCACCTTGAAGACTAAGGTGGGCCAAATTCAAGCCATGGTATTTTTAGTCGTATCATATGCATGTGAAAGATGGACAATAAATAAGAAGACAGAAGAAGAACTGATTCCTTTGAATTGTGGTGTTGGAGAAGAATATTGAATGTATCATGGACTGCCAAAGGAACAAACAGATCTGTTCTGGAAGAAGTATAACCAGAATGCTCTTTGGAAGCAAAGATGGCAAGACTGGATCTTACATACTTTGGACATGTTGTCAGGAGGGAATCAGTCCCTGGAAAAGATCATCATGCTTGGTGGAGTGGAGGGTCAGTTAAAAAGAGGATGCAACAGTGGGCTTAAGCATAAAAATGATGTGGACATGGTGCAAGACCAGGCCTCGTTTCCTTCTGTTGGGCACAGGGTCCTTATGAGTTGGAACTGACTCAGTGGCACCCAACAACAACAACAAGTGGAATAAAATCTGAAGTCAAAGAAGATCTTGTGAAAAGATAAATGTCGCTTGTGTACTGTTGGAGAGATGCAGCAGTGTACAAAACAGCTGTGCACAAAAGCAGTGAAGATACTTCATGGAACTGCACACAAAGAAGACAGTGTTTTTTTAATGTCGGAGTAAAATTAAATGCAAAAAGCATTAAGTAAAATAAAAGACCATCTCAATTGATGAAACCTTTCATATCAATAGTGATATTGCTTTGAAATGCATAAAAAGTTGTTATTAAACATCATTTCTTCTCAACAGTGATAAATGAGGAAACAAAATAAAAACAAATACTATTTGTAATCACAATAAAAATTGCAAAGTGCCAATGCTTCATTATAAAGGTGCAAATTCTAAATTAATGTAAGGTTAATATGTTAAAAAGTGAAGCCATAGACTCGACGGCACTTGGCTTTTTGGCTATAAATATTAGAAGAAAATAAATGAATTTTTGAATTGAGAATTTCTGGAACATAGTATCCATGATAGAAAATCTAAAGCAGAAGGTTGATCAACGTGACTATGCAGAAATTTAAAAGTTCTGTATAAAGAAAAACAAAACAATATCAGACATATTCTTCTGGCTTATGTTAACCTTGGTCTTAAATAAAAATATCTGGATTTTTTTTTGTAAGTCTTACGTTCTCCATCATAAATAATTTTTGAAGTTAAATGCAGAACTTCACTGTTAAAATTCATCTGGTGGTTTCAATGCAGTACTCCATCTTGTAGAAATTATTTTTAAACACTAATTTTCTCAATGGTAGTATTAGCAATTCAAGGCTAATGTATGTCATTTTCTATAACGTAACACGACTTGTTGTTTGTAGGTTTGTAAGTCACGGGGTTGAAGAGTGGAACTGTCAAGCTTTTCCCGTGTGGGTAGTCTCTCACCCAGGACAAGTGGTACTCACTGTGGTAAGTCAATGCTGCTTTAATGCACATCTGTAAGTATCTAATTTGTGGCTACTTTGCCAAGAAAGAAAATTTTTTTAAAAAAATAAACCGTTATGGATACCGATATCTGTAACTTACTTTGAAATGCATCAAAAAATGGGGTACTGATAAATGGATAGATGGATAGATTTGTGATAAATTAATAGAGTTCAAAGTTAATTTTAGAATATAATTTGTGATATATAGCTATTCACTGTATAATTTCCACCAACTTCTCTATAATTTTGAAAATATTCTTAATAAAATGTCAAAAGAAAATAAACCATAAATTACTTCTCTGGAATGTCACTATATTGCATTATATTAGTTTTCTTTTACTGTCACTAAAAAAATTACCACAGTGTTGTGGCTTAAAACAAAACAACTTTATTATCTTACAGTTCCCTACATTAAAGTACAACACAAGTCTTACTGGTCTAAAATCAAGGTATCAGCAAAACTGATACTTAAATCTGCCTCATAGGTTTTCCAAAGAGCATCTGGTGAATTCAAACTGCCAGCTTTTTGGTTAGCAAACAGCTTTTAACCACTGTACCACTAGGGTTTTGTTTTGAGAGGTTCTAGGAGAAAACCTTTTTTCTTTCTTTCTTTCTTTTTCTTTTTTTTACCTTTTCTGGCTAGGGCCTGCGCTAACTGGCTCCTGGCCTCCGCCTCTGTTGTCAGAGTCGGCAGCGGTGCGTCTCTCTGACCATCCTTCCACAGTTATCGCTCTCCGGGCTCGCAGCCAAGAAAGGGTCTCTGATTCTAAGGGTGTAAGTGATTAGATAGGGCCCACCAGAGTAATCCAGGACAAGCTCTTCATCTAAAGGTCCTTAACACCTGCTTTGTCCCTTTGGCCGTGTAAGGTAACACATTCATGGTTGGGGAGTTGCCGATAAGACACGGATAGCTTTGCAGAGAGCTCTTGTTATGCCTGCTGTATTGCATATTTTCTGTTTATTGTTTTTCTAGGGCTCAAAAGAGAAAGAGAAGGAAAACCAAGAGGGTGCAATGTCAAGAAAGCCAAAGTAGTTCTTTTGAGTAGTGGCTGAAGCTAGGAAATTTCCGTGGCTGCATGTGTAGAACCAGGGAAAAGGACAAGGAAAGACTCGGAACATCAGCATTTAAGGAGTAGGCAAAGGAAGGGGAGTCCATGAAGAGAACTGAGAAAGAGTAGCCAGAAAATAAAGGAAAACAGAGTTGTCGAGAAAGCTAAAGGAAGAGAGAGAACTTTTGTTTGTTTGTTTTTCAGAAAAAAAAATGAGTAGTTATCATTTTAAAATGTTCTAGAGAGGTCTGAATATTCTGTTCCATCAGTCAGTTCTGAGAGTTAACAAGAGCCTTGGCGATGCAGTTTTCCTGGGATGATGGGAGTAGACAGCATATCGCCACAGGTTGCCATCAAATATCTTTAAAGCATACTTGACCTTGTAGTCCCCTGTTCATTTAAAAAATGTCTTCACATTTTGTGCTTTGCCGTCAGTCACCAAAATTTTCAGGTATTTTTAGGATAACCTGAGATTTGTGGATATGAATTATGACTTTTGAATCTCCTTGATCCCCTTTGCTGTCCAGTTGACTGAACACTGATATTCAGAACTCTCAGATCTCATGCTAAAGGACTTGTTTAAGCTATTGTTTTTGCAAGGCCAAGAAAAATGATAAAGAATCAACCCTGACATTTCTATTGTGTAATAGGAATTCAAGCAATCAAACTTGCTCTACTAAGAAAGGATCGCCTCTAGATTGCTGGTGCTGCAAACATGCTTAGCAATAAGAAACCTTCTATATTCTGTTTCCAGAAATACTTTGTGACTTTAATGTCAATCCTTGAGCATATTTTGCCAAGGTTTTTCCCATGTCTGCCTTGTCTACTGCTGACTTCCCATCCCAGGATGAAATTTTCAGCACCCCTTTCTCTTGTAATCCCACGTAAGTTACATGACTGAGTCATCTCTGAGGGGCCTGGCCATAAGTAGTTTCAGTCTGTATGGACTGGCCATTAATAGAATTTCAGTGTGGATTTATCGAAGCTATAGTAATTGAGAATGCCTCTAAAACTCCAACAAATATTGACATACAGTCTCACTTTCTAGACCTGTGTGATTTTGCATAATTTTAGGTGCCTTTATGGGTGCTTTAAGGAGCCCTAGTTGCACTGTAGTTAAGCACGTGGCTACTAACCAGAAAGTCTGCGGTTCAAACCACCCAGTTGCTCCATGGGAGAAAGATGGGACAGACTGCTTCCATGAATATTTACATCCTTGGAAACCCTATGGGGCAGTTCTACTGTGTCCTATACGGTTCTGTGAGTTGAAATTGGATGATAACAGGTTAGTTACAGGGATTTTAGTGGATATTTGAAGCACAGCTGTCAAAGATATTAACTGCAGAAGCCTAGCCTACTGTTGATCTGCTAATTGTGAGCCCACAACATTCACTAGGAAAGTTCAGAGTTAGTTTCTGTTGCTTACATACAGAAATGCTGGAGGATAGATCAGGTTTTTCATCCTGTACCTTCTTATCTTTCTCTGGAAAAATATCATCACCATATGTATGTATATTTATACACAGACAAACACAGCCCTACTCCTTGCTATCTCATTATTCAACATTTTACATTTGCAATAATAATAAAACTTCTGACCAACTTTATTTAGCACATTAAAGTACATGGGTCTGGCAGGAATGAACACCAAAGCATGAAGCAAGAGTAACGCTGGCTGTGACAGTTCAGGTTACGTGATGTGTCCACTTGGCTGGGCCATGATCCCCAGTGGTTTGGCAGCTGTATAATGATGCAGTGTGGCAGTTATGAAATGATCCCATAATCCTCTATTTTTGTGATCTGATATGGTCATCCTCTGTTTTCATGTAATGTCGATCTTTACTTAACAACCTAGTCTTTGAAATATAACCATGTTGATAAGTAAAAGGGTGGCTACATAATGTTGGTGTATATATATATATATATAATACATAAACACATGTTTGTATATACATATACATATGTATTTATCTGTGTTAATTATGCCCATATTAATTTTTTATAGCTCCATTTACCTGCTTCTTTGTCAGATTCAGTATATTCCAAATTAAATCCATTATGCTTGCTCACCCCAATATGCCCTTCTTTTGTGACCAGAATCTTGATTCACCCAGTTGTATGAACAGGAAACCTATAAGCCATGCCATAAATATCCCTCTCCTTTGCCTTCCAGAATCAGACTGACCTTAACCTATTAGCCTTCTTAACAGGTTTTCAAATATTTTTGTTCTTCTTCCCCAAAGCTTAGACTATGTTACTTTTCAGGGATACCATGTGGCTTTGACTACTCCAAATCACTCTGTAAAAAGCAAATTGAATTCTTCCACTTCTTAAAAGTTGCTCAGGTATTCTTTCACGAAAAAAGTTTCAGTATTGTGTTTAAAACATCTGACAATCCATCCAGTTTATTTCATCACTTCTTAACTCTTGGCTCTTTCAAACAATATGTAATAGTCCAGATAAATCATTTTGTTCCTCTAAGTCTTTACACACACTATGAACTCTACTTCTGATCCACCTCTATGACTTGTGTTTGTCCTTCAGGATTCATCAGGCATAGCCCACTTGACCAACCTCTCCTGATTATGCAAGTTTATGCTATTAAGTGCTTCATATGCTTTGATGAGCCACTGGTTGAATGAATGAGTGGGTTTAGGATAGCTCTAAGTTTCTGAGGCAACAGCCTTCTGAGATAGCTATTTTTTATTCCAAATCCAGGATAAACCAAGAATGAAATCTAACCCCTTCATCAACATTGTAGTCCTTGTTTCTGTTCTGCTCTATAGTATTTCTCCCTCACTCCCTGCTCTTATTCTGTCTTCTGTCTCTGCTCACGTCATACCTTCTCTCTTTCTGCTGCTCCTTTGCATTCAGCCACCTGCCCTGACGTCCCCTTCAACCATGCACTCTTTCTCACTGTCTGTCAGCAACTGTTCTTTCTTTCTTTTGATCTGTCAGACTTTTTCTTTCTTTTCACTCTTTGTTCCCATTATACTTTTTGCTATTTGCTTTTTTTTTTCCCTTTACTTTCAGGTTTCCAGTTAGTGATTCTGTTTTATGCTAAAAAATCTAATTAAAATCTGGTCTATATGGAAAAAGTGAGTGCCAAAAGATGGATCAGATAACCTCTGTTAGATATATGTTTTGAAAATTAAGATTAAGGAAATAACACGGGTCTAGGTAGAGTACTTCTGAGTTCATTATAATAACAGTTAACATTAATTTCATTCTTGGAGTTTTCTACTGTTGTTCCAGTCCCCAGGTTATTATTTATCCTAGTGATGAGTGAATGGATAAAAAAACAGAGGATTTAGAAAGTGTAAACTTTGGTGATAAGTATCTATTCAGATGTGCACAAGTGCACTCATGCATACACACACCATGTACACATACATGTACCACACACACATCATGAAAACATGTTGAAATGTAAAACAAACACGTGCTTCAATGATCATGTTTGTCTTTTACCTCTTTCAGAGCCAGATTATGTTTTATAACGATTGTGTAAAAAGTTTCTCAAGTTCTCATTCAAAAGGCGATTTGGAAAAAGTCCATGTTGGTGTCATAGGTCGTCTAGAAGAGGTCAGAGGTCTGGTGGTGCTGAATAGTAATAACTCTCGAACAAAAGCTGTCCTAGGGGCACTGCTTACCCTTTATGTCCACTGCAGAGATATAGTGGGAGATTTACTACTTAAAAATATCTTCAATGCAGAGGATTTTGAGTGGACAAGGTAGGTGCATCTGAATTGTTAGTCTAGATAAAATAAATTACTTCTCACATACTGGCTCTATGCAGAATAATTCTCTGTCTCAAACTTGGTCAAACTCAAGTTTTAATTTTTAGGATTTACAGAAGCTCCAGCAAACTGCACTGGTTTCTGTACCATATTCCTGGGCTTTCTTGTTTCTCTTTTCTGCTGTCTGTCACCCTCCTCTCATTCTTGTTTCTTTCTGCTTTCTCTTCCTGACATGACTACACATTTCTTACCTGTAATTTTCCTTTGTTGTTGAGGCAAAGGGCAGTACTTTCAATGGGCAGTTTGAGAGGCTCTCCCTCAAGCCTCTTATTTCCCATGTGCTGTCAATTCTGGAACAGATTGAGAGGGGAAACAGACTGGACAACACTTCCAGACAGTTCTCTAACCCAGAACTCCCTCCTACCCAGAACCAGTTAATAAAATACAAAGTATGAAAAAATACAACCCACTAACCTTGGTAATACGAGGGGACCAAGCCTAAAATTCCTATAAGAAATGTGAGATTACAAATACTTGAATCCATTTCTGTCTAAAGATTTCCTCTGTTGATAGAAAACTGAGTGTCCAACCTGCATCATCTATGGTCTTTAATTCCCAAGCAAAGTTAAATATTTTCAAGACATTGTGGAGTCAGCATAAAGTTCCTTATTTTAGGTAGGACAGTTTCCTTTAAACTGTAGGGAAAACAGCAGAAAGATGTTGCTTTGACTGAAACCCTTGTTGAGTATATCCATTAATTATGTACTTTCTCAACTGCTAAAGGGAATATCCTGCGTTTATGAATTATCACCCTGCAAAAAGTATAGTATGTATTATGACTTCCTATTAGCTCCTTTAGTGAAAATGAAAAAGTGGAAGAACATGTACAAGAAAGTAAATTAGAAAAGAGACGATTTTAAAGAGACTCTGTAAGTCTAGAGCCAGGGTTCCTGAGTGTCAGGATGCTCCAACATATGCTGGGAAACTTATAGGGTGCCGACAAGGGGAGAATAATAGAAAGACAAAAGCTCTGGAAATTACTTTCTGTTTAAACAATGATTTATCACTTAGTCATCCAAAAAAATACCTGTTTTAAAAGTGTTGTGATATTTAGAACAAGTAGTATCTCTCTCAAGTTACCCTCCTAGTAAGGATTCAGCGTATAATGAACAATGTCCTCTACCAAAATCTTAATGGGAAACCATAGTTAGATACCATAGGGCTGTTTGTTACATGAGTTCTCTGTTTAAGCTGACATCACACAAAAGGAGCATGCTTCATAAAGGCCATTTACCTTAGAGTGAAGCGCACTCATGTGTTTGCAATCTTCTGCATGCTATTACATCGTATCTATTATGACCACTGATAAGTGTTTTATGTCATTTTTCCTTTGATTTTAATGTTTTGATTTTCTGTTTAAGGTTTTTAAATCTACTCTTCTACTTTAAACTTTCATTTTATATCTGCATGTTAGAAAAAAAATCAAAAAACCATTTTCCCCTAATAACGTGAATATTTAAATATTGTTTTCAGATACTTACAGTATAAGTGGAATGAAAAACAAAAGTTATGCTATGTGTCTCAAGGAGATGCCAGTTTTACTTATGGCTACGAGTACTTGGGCTGCACCCCAAGACTGGTCATTACGCCCCTCACTGAACGCTGCTGGCTGACACTCACAGCAGCACTCCACCTGAATCTCGGAGGCTGCCCTGCAGGGCCGGCTGCGACAGGAAAAACCAGGACTATCAAAGACCTAGCAAAAGTGAGTGGATATCAATACCCAGAACAAAAAAAATTCTTTTTTTCTTTTCTGCACACATTCAGTAGTATTTTATGTTCACAATATTCCTCATGTTAAGGGGTTCATCACGTTTAAAAGCACATTAATCCATCCAATTCATTCATTAATTTTTGAAAACCTGCTATGTGCCAGGACTTGGTATCTGAGCAAGCTAACATGTACTTTCTAATGCATCTATTTGGAATACCTTAGACTAACCTAGTAACACGTGATCAGAGCTTCTCCCCCTCCCTCCTTCCAGTAGCGGTGATTCATTTGATACCTCAAACGCAGACTTTTGGCTAGTGTTCATGATTAACCACACTGTCTGTATGTGTGCACACATGCGCACGTGCAAAACAGAAAAAAAAGTTGGATGAAGCAAAGGGTGTAGTTATGTTTTCCTCTGTTAGTTGACTTGTGTGAAACCATGCACTAATCAAACCATAATAATATAACTGCGTTTATACTCTGTTGAGTTTTGTGAATCTCTAAACTGGGTTTCTAATTTATCTCTTTATTGCAAAGTTTTTCTCCAAAGAATAAAGACATTTCTCCAGTAGTTTCTTTGTTTTTGTTTTTTACTGTGATTAAGTGAAAGTATACAGTCCAAATCAGTTCTGCATGCCCACCTACCTGCAACTCCTTCTGCTGTCACCTGGTGATAGCACACTCCTCCTTTTCACTCTATGTTTCCAGTATCCTCTTATAAAGCACCTGTATCCTTCTCTCCACCCCTTTCACTCTCATCTAGAAAGAGACCGGTAGAGCAGCCTCCTATAAATGCATAGAACCGTAAAGCACACACACCATATGGTCACACTGTCTCCCCAAGTCCAGTGCATTCTTGTCTGAAGAGTTGGCCCCTAGATCTGCTGCTACCCCTGACCAGAAACCAGTAGTGACGTCAACTCTTCAGACAAGAATGGACTGGACTAGAGTAGTTCTTGAATTACTATTTCTTGCTATAATTTAAGAAATTTATTAAAATAATATTTTGTTTCCCAGTCCTTAGGCAAACACTGCGTGGTCTTCAACTGTTTTGAAGATTTGGACTATAAGGTAAATTTTATCCTATGTCCACATGAGAAAATATTGTACACATAATAAAAGGAACTCTTTGGGAACTTGAAGAGAAAGAAAAACAATTTCCTTTGGAGATATATTAAACATTAATAGAACTATAAATGCTATTCTTTTTAAAAATAGGATGTAATGGAAATTTGGAATGTAATGGAAACTTAAAAGTTATAGTTTGTTGTTAGTTCAAGTGAACTGCTACTTCCTAAGTCAGCCTTCTTTTGTTTTGGCTATGCGGTATCTAAAACCTATCTCATAACATTGTGAAATATTTAAATCAGTTATTAAAATTGCATGCATCTCTGTTCCTGTTAGAAATGTATTCAGAGTTTCCAAACACTACCGTTTATTTTGTTTTGCAAGTTAAGTCCAAATCTTTTATATTTTATTGCTATAATTTCATCTGTAGTTCAAAGTACTTTACCTCTGAGATCTTGCATTTCCAATATGTGCTCATTTAGCACATTAAAAATAATCAATAAACATAAATAAGCAAGCACAATTACTGTTTTGAAGATGCCTACCTAACGGTATGTTGCTGGCTTCCTGCAAACTACCATCCAGCGGGACCCAGCAGGACTGGGACTAAAACCTAACAACCAAACCTGTCTCTGCAATGTGGATTCCGAGTCACAGTGATCATGTAAGGACAGGGAAGCCATAGTGTTTCCAAGGGGCAGCAGGTGGACTTGAACTGCTAACCTTCATGCTAGCAGGTGGCTCTAAACCACTGGCCATTAGGAGTCTGGGACCGGAACCAAGGGAGGTCTGTGAGGCCCTTGCCTCCTGAGGAAAATGTAAGGGAGAGCCAAAAAACTAGTAATCAAGCTCAGTGCAACCTTAAAAAAAAATTAATACCAAAAAAATGTCTGTAGTGAACACAGCTTCAGACACTTTATAAGGACAAGATCTGACTCTTTGCTGCCCGGTGGAAGGAACCAACGTCTGCACCCTTCCAGGCTGAGGTTTTCTGTCTCATGCTCTTTTGTCTCCTTCCTTCTCTGCTACTGACAGCGCAATCACCCCAACCTGTGTTCAGCCCATAGATAGTATCTGGCTTGACAGTGTTTTTTTGTTTTTTGGGGTTTTTTTTTGTCTGTTTCGGTTTCTAACTTTTACAGATCACTAGATTCCATTTCAGACTTCTGGTCTCTCATAGAACACTGACTGGTCTGGCCACCTCAGACCTGCCCGTGAGTAAGTGGCAGAAACCAAGCATTCAAGTCTAGCCTGGGGTCCACCTCTTGTCTTAAATGAGGCCTGATTCTCTCACCAACATTACCTCTCAGCAGCCCACCAATAAGTCATAAGGAGTCTTGCCCTGATCTAGGAAAACACACTCCTACCTTGATGGCCATCTGCCAGAAAACTGTAAAAAGACTCCCTACTCCCATGTACTTTGTGAGGTAAATGGCGCCCGCAGAGGTGTTGTCCACCTTATGCTACCCTAATTGTTACCCTGCCTGCACAGTCCCTGTGAGTGTCAAAGGTTATTACTGCTTACAAAAGGCAGGCAGAGTAATTGACTCCTCTAGATTTTAAACAACAGCTACTTTCAGCACTACAGAACCACCTGAGGTAAGGAAATGCAAGGAATGTTTGCTTGCTTTGAGTAAAGTGAGAAGAACATGCATGAATATCCTGGTGAATTGTCCTGGCTTTATACTAATTTTTGTAATTTTTTTTTAAAGATAATAGGAAAATTCTTGTTCGGACTAGTTCAGTCAGGAGCGTGGTGTTGTTTTGATGAATTCAATCAAATTGATGTGGAAGTTCTCTCTGTCATTGCCTCACAGATCCTGGCAATTAAGGAAGCAAAAGACAGCTATTCTGTCAGGTATTTGTTAGCATGTTTGTGCATCAGAATGAAAATCTGACCTAAATTTACCATCTAGTTAATTGTAAGTATTTTTTTTCCCCCAAAACAAGTATTAGAGTTTTTTGGTTCTTTTTTGGAAACATGTAACAAAAGGGATGACAGTTACCTGTTAGCTTGGCAAATAACATCCTGTGGGGACGCAAAATGGAAGGTGTTTGACTCAGGCCTTCTGACTCTACAGGCCTTCTGCAGAAAAGTGATTCCACAGCATGACATATCCTGTTTATGCCCAGCTTGGTCTTGAAGGCTCAAATCTGGCAGCCAGCCACCTTTGTGTAAAACTGGTGTATGAGGTCACTGCACCATGAGGCCCAGTCTCCTGCCTGCTGCATTTAGCCACTTGCTGCTGCCAGAGATGCTGTGCTGCCCTGCCGTGCCTCTGCTCCAGTAACCCTGCCGTGGCCACGTCAGTGGAGCCTCCTCATGACGTGCTCTGCCCGAATCTTGAACCCGCCTTTCTGACCTTGAACACCTGCATCCAGGCACATCTATATATCATTATATATACATACATATAAGTAACACACACATACAAAACTTCTACTTGACAATCAAAGTCTTCAGCAAGCATGCAACTGTCTTCAGATCTACCAGGGAAACAATGCCAATATATTCTAATGCCTTTTTTCCCTCAATTTAAGTTTTCCTACTACCTTTTCATATGTATGGCACTTGAAGAAAACAAAAGTTCTTTTTCTTTTATTCTGCATTATATCATTTTTTAAATGCAAATTCAGTTGGCTGCATACCTGAAGGCTCTTCTACCTATTACTCTCATTAAGGAGCTTTTATTGAAAAGCCCTGCACTGGTAACATTTTTGTGTCAGAATTTCGAACACTTACTGATAGAAGCAAAAATGTTTCCTCTTCAGATAGTCAGGGACTCATGTCATCTACTTTAGTAGGTGTAAGTGGGTTTGCAGGTTTAAATTTCTCTCAAAATATAGTATTTCTAACTTGATGCTGAAGCTAATGGACGTTCACTCTGGGTTTACTCTCGTGTCTAAACTCCTACAGCCTGTGTTATACTACAGATGACAGGAAGCAAAGTCAGCACAAGTCAGCCTGTGCTTACCTTGTTGACTGCGAAATCCACCTCTGGCTGTATTTGGGTTTAAGTGGAACATAGCCTTAGAAAATTTCCCAAACTCAAAGTTTTTACATACTGTGGACTAGAGAAAATAATTGTCTTTATGATGTATACTGTAATGTATTATAGGTTTGTACTGGAAGGAAAGGAAGTTCGTATCAATATGAGTTGTGCTATATTCATCACCATGAATTCTGGGTAAGTGTGAGTTATCTCTGGTGGAGGTGAAGACAGACCCAAACCCTTCCCTTAAGTTGTACTCAGAGATGGAGCTGTCCGGCACTGTTGGTCTGTCTGTTGTTCACCCTCCACCCCCTCTCTAAATGCCTGCATTTCCCACCATTTATGAGCAGCTGTAGTTCTACACTTACCCAGATAGGATGGTCTCACATCCAGCCTCTGAGAGGCGTTTTCACTTCATGAATAACTGAAGAAAGGACAAGACCTGCAGTTTGTCAGGAAGAGAGCACTAGCAGCAAAGCTGCGGAGAGTGGCAGGGGGATAAGGATGCAATGCTGGCTTAGAGGGGCTGGGAGCAGGGAAGTTCAGTGAATATCTATTGGTCTGTGCTTCGCTAGTGCAGAGAATCAGAGGAAACGGATTTGAGGTGAACTGTAGGAGAAGGAGCAGGAAGAAAGAATGCTAAACCCCAAAGCTCTGGGAAATGCAGGGTGCAACACAAACTATCTTGTCAGCTTCCTGTTTTCCGATAAAGATCACACATAATGCTATAGAATTATTTGGGGAGAAATTATATCATATGTTTCCTTACTAGAAAAACTGAAGTGTTTTTTTTTTTTTGGCTTGGGTGTGTTTTCCTCACCCTGTGAAGGTACAGAGGCCGAATAGAGCTCCCTGATAACTTAAAGTCACTGTTCCGTCCAGTGGCAATGATGGTGCCGCATTATCAAATGATTGCGGAGGTACTGTTGTTTGCAGATGGTTTCAAATCTTCAAAAACACTCTCTGGAAAGCTGGCTAACCTTTACAAATTAGGTGACAAACAGCTCTCACCACAGGTAAAGATTTTCTCAAAATGTTGTTAAATGTTTATATAAAAATAACTTTAAATGAGACTCTTCTGTCAATCTGGAAAAATAGTGGGGTTAAAACTCCTATCCACAAATCAAGTCCACATACCAGCTCGGGTAGAATGGAATATGTAGTTCATAGATAAATAAGTCCTCGGGTGGTACAGATGATTAATGACATAGGCTGCTAACTGAAAGGCTGGGAGACCAAGCCCACCCAGAAACACCTTGGAAGAAAGATCTGGAGATGTACTTCCAAAAAAATCTGACATACATAGGGTCGCGACAAACTGGGGTGGACTAGAGGGCAGCTAATATTTTGGGTTACGTAATTGAGGTTTCAAGCTGTCCCTCTAAGACCTGGAGAGAGTCTAAGAGTAGCAGGTATTTTAAAACATGGACTGTTTTCTCCAAGCAAGGAAGTTTAACTACAGAGCAGTAGTTCTCAAACTTTATTGTGCATCAGAATAACTAAGATTTTTTAAAACACAAATTGCTAGGAGTGGAAACTCTGGCAGTACAGAAGCTCGGCAGTTCAAATCTGCCAGGCGCTCCTTGCAGACTCTGTGGGGCAGTTCTACTTTCTCTACAGGGTCACTGTGAGTCAGAATCGACTCTCCAGCAGTGGGTTTGGTTTGGGTTTTGGTTTGGGTTTGGGTATCCCCAGAGTTTCTAATTAGGTAGGTCTGGGGTGAGGCTTGAGAATTTGCATTCCTAACAAGTTCTCTTACTGTCATCTGAGGACCTAGATTTAGAGAACTACATTATAGAATGTGACAGCTCAATGAATGTTTCAAACCCGCAGCGCTCTTCTGCTCAGTGTTCTTGTGATAAGTTTCTTCCCATCTCAGAGAAAATCTCATTCAGATTTTGATAACGTTTGACATCTTTGTTCATTGCTTGTCAGTCTCCCTTTGAAGAGGGACACTCATAGAGTCACCAACGGGGGAGGGACGTGAGAACATTAGAAGCAGAGTTGGGGCTTTCTTGAACTCATATCACTTTATAGCATAGATGATAATAATTATATATGCATTTATTTCCAAACTGTTACATTTTTCCCTTCAGAAACTTCAGTAACTCAAATATTTTAATGTTTCCTAGGATCACTATGATTGTGGCTTGAGGTCCCTGAAGACAGTGTTAGTAATGGCTGGAAAGAAGAAACAGGAGTTTAAACGGTCAGTTGAATTTTGAGATAAGAACATTAGGTCAACAACGAGATAACACTTCATATGACTGTAATAAAATGGGGGGCAGGGGAATAACCAGTACTGGTAAGGAAGGAGAGAAACTGGAACCTTCTTGCACTACTACTGTGAATGCGGAACACTACAGCCATGGTGGAAAACAGTTTGATAGTTCCTCAAAAAGTTAGACATCAAATTACCATGTGACCCAGCAATTCCACACCTAGGTACAAACCCAGGAGGCCTGAAAGCAGAGCCTTAGATCCTTGTCGGCAAATGTTCGTAGCAGCATTACTCAAAATAGCCACAAAGTAGAAACAGTACAGATGTCCATCAGTAGACAAATGAGACAAATGGATAAATAAAATGTGTACCATACAATAGAGTCTTATTCAGCTATAAAGAAAAATGAAGTTCTGATGTATACTACAACATGACTGAACCTTAAAACATGAGTGAAAGAAACTATGAAAGAACAAATACTGTATGGTGCCACTTATATGAGATACCTAGAATAGGGAAAGATGTGGAGACAGAAAGTAGACTAGAGGTCACAGGTGGCTGCGGTCAGGAAGTTACGGGGAACTGTACCCATTCACTCACTGATGTAGGTTTCTGTTTGGACAATGAACATTTTAGAACTAGTCGTTGTATAACAGTGTGAATGCAATTAAACCCATGCAATTAAAAATGGCAAAAATGACAAATTTTGTGGTATATACATATACATATTTTCCCACCACCAGTTACCGTCAAGTTAACTCCAGCTCATAGCAACTCCATGTGTGTGTCAGAGTAGAACTGTGTTCCAAAGGCTTTTCTGTGGCTGATTATTTTGGAAATGGATTGCCAGGCCACTTTCAAGGTACTTCTCGGTAGACTCAAACCTCCAATCTTTTAATTAATTAGTAGCCAAGTGAGTCAAGGCATCCTACATATATTTTAGCAGAGTAAAAAAATTTAAAAACTTCTGAAAGAATGCAGTCCAAAGGCGTTACACACCCTAGGAAAATAAAGTGTAGAATTGTAAGTCGTGATGAGACGATACATTAGGAGCCCCCAGAGTGTCATATGGCAGAAGTTGTTTGAACAATATGAAAAAAGAGAAAGAAAAAGTGCACAAACTACTCTGCACATATGGGGTCACCGTAATTGGAATCAACTCAACAGCAGCTAGCAACAACAACCTTTCTTCAGTAAAGCCTACTCTTTAAAAAGTGTGCTTTGCCTTTTAGGTAATAGAATATCCCGTTTAGAAGAGCAATGTGTTAAGACAATGTAAGATCTTCATGAATACGCTTATATGAGAAATATGTAAAACCCATGTGAAGCAAACTTTAATAAAACACTACTGAGAGACAGAATACTTGAATAAATAAAATGCATTAGGTTCTTAAAATCATAACATTTTAAAGAACTCAATGTCATGAAGATTTAAATACTCCAAATATTAATTTGTGTATGGAAATAGAAATGCTAGTAAAAATTCAAACAGTTTTTTGTTTGATTGATTTTAGACAAGCTGATCGTAAAATTTTCAAAAAAAAGTAAAGTCTACCTAGAAAACTATTGAAAAACAAGAAGAATGAAGGAGAAATATCCCTTTAAGAACTAAGATATACCATAAAGCCTCAATAATTAAAATATTTTCCAACTGAATCTTGAGTAGAAAAGCACAGTGAAAGAAGAGACTAGAAAGTCCAGAAATAGATCCAAATACAGCTGGGCATTTAGTGTGTCATAAATCAGGTGTAAGAATAAACTGTCTAACAAATGGTGTAGCAAAGACTTAGCAGCCACTTGGGTAAAGATCAGTTGGGAACTTTGCCTTACATCACTCACCAGAATAAACTAAGAGGATCAAAGATTTTTAGTGTAAAAAATTTAAAATATAGAAGTATTTGAAGAAATAAAATGTTGACATTGCACCTCATATCACAGTCAAACAATTCATTGACATAATATGTAAAAATTTCTAGAAAATTGGGGGGAAAAACCAACAACCAGATACACAAATGGACAAAGGATGTTAGCAAACTCTTCTGAAAAAATGAAGTCTAAAATTTCCTTAAATATGTGAAAATACACTCAACTCCACTTACGAAAGAAATGCAAACTCACTGAAATACTGTTTCTCTCATTGAATGGGCAAAAATATAAAATTTGAACAGAACTTTCTGCTGCGAGGCTCTCGGAACACTGGCATTCTTTTTCATTACTGATGAAGATGGAGGAGACACATTCAGGGAAAGATTTCTCTGTGTATGCCATCCTGTACTGGTTTGACTTGGGCAATATGCGTGATGTACCTATTCAGAACCTAATTGAAAACCATAGTGATGAATATTGCAATGAATATTGCAGAAGGATACCTCAACAGGATACCATTTCTATGAATTCTTTTAAAACACACAGAAAATGATATGCATTGCTTAATGACGTGTGTGTAGTAGTAAAAACTACAAAATGCTGCAGGAGTGCTGAGCAAAGGATAAGTACAAGCTTTAGCTCTATGTGAAATATTTTATTTCTTAAAAATAAAGAATTGAGACTTAACATTACAAAGTTGCAGCCTGTCTCCATAATATTGATGGCATATAAATAAGAGTCTATTATAAAGTGCTTTATAGCTTTTATTAATTAAACAGAAACAGTACTCTATATGAAAGCCAAGTGCCCCTCCTTGAGGTTCCCAAGTCCTTGAGTCTTAGAGTCACCTAGCTCTTTACAGAAATAATTATTTCAGCAAATGAGGTACTGCTGTCCTTTCAAAGCGCTTCATTAGTTTTCTTCACATGGCAGCAAACTCCTTTCTCACAGGCACCCTTTGATCTGAGTTCCTGTTTCCAGTGTGCTCTCAGTCTGTCTCCAGTCTCTTAGATCTGCTCTTTTCTCCCTAATCCACATTGACACACATGTGGCAGCCCCACTTCTCTGATTTCCCCAAAGCACCACATAGTTGATGTGGTTGTGGGAAGCTGACTGCACCGTGAAGAGGACTGGGGAAGTTTTTTAATCTGAGTAAGACATAGCAAAAACTTAAGAATTAATATTAGACAATTTTGCTGTTTAAAAACCTCTTAGCCCTTCCTCCTCCAAGTTATAATTATTTTTGCCTCTTTTTTCTCTCCTTCACTGTCCTTTTCTTGCCCTCCATTTCACCCTATTCTTTCCTAGACTTCTGATTTTATCTCTTAAGCACTCAAAAATACCACAAAGTTCTCTGATTTTCTGGTGCATAATAATTTAACCCTCTCCTTTTTTCTGTCTTCTCTTTATAGACCATGTTGGGGCAGCCTAGCCAGAATCCCAAATAGATATTGAAGGTATTTATGCTTAAAAAAAAGGAGCTACTGATTGCCTGGGACTGCCTTGACAAATTACCACAAACTTGGGAACCTGAAACAACAGAAATGTATTTTCTCACATCTCCTGAGGGCAAAAGTCTGAAATCAAGATTGTTGTCAGGACCACACTCTCCAAAGCTTCTAGGGGAGGTTCCATTTTTTTTGTATACCATCTTCTGGTGGTGGCCAGCATTCTCTGGCTTGTGGCCTTACCATTCTAATCTCTGCTTCCATCAGCACATCACTTTCTCTTCTGTTGTCTCTGCCTCTGTCATATAAGGAAACTTACAATAAATTTAGATTTGGACAATCTGGGACAAACTTCCTCTCTCAAGATCCTTGACTTAATCATAATATCCACCAGTTACAGGGATTAGGAAGTGAAAAGATTTAGGGTAGCGGGGAGTTTTTTTGGCTGCAGTAGGCAATTTTCTTCCTTGTTCTCTTAAAGCAATTTTTTTCAAACCTCCCCTTTTGTTTAGAAAACTGTCCAACAGCCAGAGTTGTAGGAACTCAATACTAAGAAATGTTTGCTTGACAAAAAATAGAGAATTCACTTATCTTTCAACTACAATTAACAGAAATCATACTGCAGTTCTGGGGTACAAAATAAGGTACAGCTCGTTTCAAAGACCATCAAGTGTCTGTCATTTGCCCTACTGTGGTGACTTGTATGTTGCTGTGATACTGGAAGCTTTGCCACCGATATTTCAAATACCAGTGGGGGTCACACTTGGTGGAGGGGTTTCAGCAGAACTTCCAGGCTAAGGCAGACTAGGAAAGGAACCTGACGATCTGTTTCTAGAAACCGTGGCCAGTGAAAACCTTATGAATGACAACAGCACATTGTGTGACACAGTGCTGGGATAGGAGCCCCTCACGTTGGAAGGCATTCAAAATATGACTGGTCAAGAGCTGCCTCCTGGGAATGAAGTCAGCCGTACTAATGTGGATGGAGTCAAGTTTTTGGAACCTTCGTTTACTGATGTGGCATGACTTGAAATGCAAAGAAACAGTTGTAAACATCCATTAATAATTAGAACATGGAATTTCTGAAATACAAATCTAGGAAGATTGGAAGTCATCAAAAATGAAATGGAACACATCAGCAGTGATATCCTAGGCATTAGTGAGCTGAAATGGACTGGTACTGACCACTGTGAATCAGACATTCATATGTTCTGCTGGGCCAGAAATGACAAGTTGAAGAGGAATGGCATCACATTCCTCATTAAAAAGAAGACTTCGAGATCTATCCTGAATTATGACACTCTCAATGATAGGATAATATCCATATGCCTATAAGGAAGATCAGTTAGTATGACTATTATTTAAATTTATGCATCAACTACTGAGGCCAAAGATGAAGAAATTGAAGATTTTTGCCAACTTCTGCTGTTTGAAATCGATCAAATATGACACTAAGATGTGTTAGTAATTACTGGTGATTGGAATGCAAAAGTTGTAAAAAATAATTGGTAATTGGAAAGTGTGGCCTTGGGGATAGAAATTATGCTGGAGATCACATGATACAATTTTGCAGGGCAAACAGCTTCTTCACTGCAAATACCTTTTTTCACCAGCATAAATGGTGACTGTACAGGTGGATCTTGCCAGATGGAATATTCAGGAATCAAATCAACTACATCTATGGAAAATGACGATGGAAAAGCTCAGTATCATCAGTCAGGACAAGGCCAGGTGCCAAGTGCAATACTGACCATCGCTCACATGCAAGTTCGAGTTGAAACTGAAGAAAATTAGAACAAGTCCACCAGGACTAACATGTGTCCTTGAGTGTGTCCCATATGAATTTAGAAACTATCTCAGGAATAGACACAATGTATTAAACACTAATGACTGAAGACCAGAATTGATGTCGTTGTGGAATGGCATCAAAGACATTATACATGAAGAAAGAAGTCACTGAAAAGACAGGAAAGAAAGAGAAGACCAAAATGGATGTTAAAAGAGACTCTGAAACTTGCTCTTGAATGTCAGGTAGCTAAAGTGGACAGGAATGATGATGTAAAAAAGCTAAAAAGATGACTTCAAAGGGCAGCTCAAGAAGACAAAGGTGTTGTAATGACGCTTGTAAATAACTGGAGTAGAAAACCAAAAAGAAAGAACATGCTCAGCATTTCTCAAGCTGAAAAAACTGGTGGGAAATTCAAGCATTGAGATGCAATGCTGAAGGAGTCCACAGAGAAAATATTAAACAATGCAGGAAGCATCAAAAGAACATGGAAGGAATACAGAGTCACTGTATCAAAAAGAACTGGTCAATTTGCAGCCATTTCAGGAGGTAACATATGATCAAGAATCACTGGTACTGAAGGAAGAAGAAGTCCAAGCTGCAGTGAAGGCATGGGCAAAAAGCAACGCTCTAGGAATTGATGGAATACCAATTAAGATGTTGAATCAAGTGGATGCAGCACTAGAAGAGCTTACTTATTTATGCCAATAAATTTGGAAGACAGCTACCTGACTAACCACCTGGAAGAAAGAAAGGTGATCCAACAGAATGTGGAAATTATTCAACAGTAAAATTAATGTAACATAAAAGCAAAATTCTTGTGAAGATCATTCAAAAGCAGTTGCAGCGGTACATCAACAGGGAACTGTCAGAAATTCAAATTGGGTTCAGAAGAGGCCGTGGAACAAAAGATATCATTGCTGACATCAGATGGATCCTGGCTGAAAGCAGAAAATACCACTTCTTAAAAGTTGCTCAGGTATTCTTTCATGAAAAAAGAATGTGCCTGTGTTTTATTGGCTATGCAAAGGTATTCAGCTATATGGATCATAATAAATCATGGATAGTATTGCAAAGAATGAGAATTCCAGAACACTTAACTATGCTTATATGGAACTTGTATATAGATTTTGAGGCAGTTGTTTGAACAAAACAAGGAGATACTGCATGGTTTAAATCAGGCAAGGTATGTGTCATGGTTCTGTCCTTTTTAAGCCGTATGTATTCAGTCTGTATACTGAGCATTAATCCAAGAAGCTGGACTATGTGAAGAACGTGGCATAAAGACTGGAGGAAGACTCATTAACAACTTGTGATATGCAGATGATACAACCTTCCTTATTAAGAGCAAAGAAGACTCGAAGCATGTACTGGTTAAGATCAAAGACTACAGCCTTCAGTATGGATTACACCTCAACATAAAGAAAACAGAAATCCTACAACTGAACCAATAAGCAACATCATGATAAACAGAGAGATGTCTGAAGTTGTCAACAATTTCATTTTACTTGGATCCACAATTAACACCCATGGAAGCAGCAGACAAGGAATCAAAAAAGACCTCTTTAAGGTGTTAAAAAGCAAAGATGTCATCTTAAGGATTAAGGCAACCCTGACACAAACCACGGTGTTTTCATTCACCTCCTATGCATGTGAAATCTGGACAACGAACAAAGAAGACCTGAGAAAAACTCATGCATTTAATTTACTGCGCTGGCAAAGAATATTGAATACACCATAGACTGTCAGAAGAACAAACAAATCTGTCTGAGAAAACCTACAGCCAGAATGCTTGTTAGAGGCAACGATGGCGAGACTTGGTATCACATATAGAAGGATAATTAACTCGGTAGAGGGTCATCTTATAGTTAGCAGTGTATACTATACAGTGTCGCAGTGAGTAAATTGGTGATGTCATCTTCATGCCAACTGCTAAAGACAAGTCAAAATAGTATTTATGAAGATACTGATACTGAAAGGTAAACTAATGAAAACTAAAAGAAAAAAAAAGTGAACTACTTACTTCAGAACCAGCTTGCAGGAGAGTCCTCTGAATGGAGCTGTATCATGTTTCTAGGTTTACTTGTTATGGATTTAATTGTGCCCCCTCAAAATATGTAAATCCTAACTCCCATACCTGTGGAACAAAGCCTGGGAACACAGTGATTAAGTGCTACAGCTGCTAACTGAAAGGTAGGCAGTTTGAACCCACACAGTGCCCCCTGGAAATTCTATGAGGCAGTTCTTTTCTACCTATTAGGTCGCTATGAGTTGAAATCCACTTGGTGGCAATGGGGTAACAGGTATACTGGATATACCTGTGGATGTAGCCCGTTTTAGGAATAGGATTTTCTGTCTTGTGTTAATGAAGTCATATCAATGTAGTGTGTATCTTAAGCCAATCATTTCTGCAATATAAATGGAAGAGATTAGGAACAGAAACAAGTAAGGAGGTGGAGAGAGAGACATCTCATGGAGATCTCCAAGGTATACCAAAGATATACCAAAGAGAATGGTAGGGAGTCTGAAGCTGAGATACGGATTTTCCTCAGCATGGACAGAGAGAGCCTTCCCCTAGAGCTAGTGCCCTCAATTAAGGCTTCTAACCTCTTAAACTATAAGAAAATATATTTCTTTTCTTTAATTCACCCACCTGTTATAGCAGCACTAAGAAACAAGACATTACTCCAGTGAGTTGAAAGCTTAAGTTCAGTGTTCACATAAAAACCTGCAAACAACTGTTTATAGTAGCTTTATTCAGAAGTGCCAAAAAGTAGAAGCAGCCAAAAGGCCCTTCAGTAGGGCAATTAATAAATTTGTGGTACAGCCATACAAGGAATGTTATTCAATGATAAAAAGAAATAAGCTATTAAGCCAGGAAAAGACATGGAGGAACCTTAAATTACTGAGAGAAATCAATCTGAGAAGACTACATGTTGTGTAGTTCCAATGCTATAGCGTTCTTGAAAAGACAGAAGTGTAGAGACAGTAAAAAGATAAGGGGTTGCCAGGGCTTAGGGGGTGATTGATGGAAGAAGGGGTGAATGGGCACAGGGGATTTTTAGGACAGTGTAACTGTGCAGTATGAAACTGTAACCCTGGACACACAACATTATGCCTTTGTGAAAGCCTGTACAGCTGTACAACATAAGGAATAAACAATAATAGGAATTATGGGCTGTGGTTAATCATGTTGCTGTTAATTTCTGTTGGTTAATAATGTGTGAATATTGTTTCACCAACCGTAACAAGTGGTGCTACAGAAACACAAGACGCTAATAAGAGAAACTGGGCGGGGGTCAAGGAGATATTCGGGAATTCTCTGCAGTTTTTGCTAAAGTTTTCTATAAGCCTAAAACTGCTCTTAAAAAGGATAGTCTAATGAAATAAATAAAAAGAGTCTTTCCTGGGGAGGATAAGAGCAGAGGCAGCAGCTGTGGACAGTTACTAGAGGCAGCAGAGGCAGCAAACTGTTCTCATGCCAGCATCGGTACTCTTGGCGAGACAGCCCATGCTATCTGGAGCCATCCATTGGTGGGGGTGGTGTCTTCGTAGGACCAGTTCTGTAGCAGGGTTTTGGCCTTGATGAATAGTCTGCAAACCTAGTTCTCTGGCCCTGCAGGAGATTTTTAAGAAATTAATATTATTTTTCACTTGACATTAGCCCAAATTCAATTCAGACTGATGCAATGCTCATGCTGAGTCAGTCACTGGGGAATGGCATTCCGCTACTTGTAGACCAGTCAGGAAGGGTTCATATCTGGGACTGCAGACCACATGGCTGCTTTGTAGCGAGGGAGAGCAGGAAGAAGAATGGAACGATCACTCACTCAAAAGAATATTGATTGTTTTCAGTGTCAGCAAAACAGATCTGCTCATTGGTTCCTTATGTTGTTTTCCTCCATCCTTACAGAAACACTGGTGAGAGTCTTTCGGAAACAGATGAAACTCTGATCATTATCCAGGCTATAAGAGAAGCTAGTTTCCCAAAATTACTTCCTGATGATGTCCCAATTTTTGAAAAAATTATAGGAGATATTTTTCCTGGCACTACAGTTCCCGACATAAATCAAGTTGCCTTGGAGGTAACAAAACCTGTGAAAATAGCTGCAAATGGTTTAGATGTGGAATATCAATTAAGATAGTAGGCAAGTTTGAAAAATATTGCAGTTCTTTCAGAAATATTCTGCTCATCTTATAATTTGGGAGAAAAATACTGGGGGATACATTTCCTTCTCCTTGGGAAGGAAAAAGAGCTTTTAGCAGGTGATAGCACGGTGAAACAAATAAATAAATAAATGGTGTACATTTAAGGCAAGGAAGCCTATTACCTATTTTGTTTCTCATTGTCCTCATTTTTCAGATGGGGCCTTGGTAGCACAATGGTTAAAAGCTACAACTACTAACCAAAAGGTCAGCAGTTCAAATCCACCACCACTCCACGGAAAGCCTATGAAGCAGTTTTACTCTGTCCTGTAGGGTGAAATGGGGACAACCATGTCCTTTCTACTTTATAAGGGGGTAGAGGGATGCTGTTAGAATCAGATTAAATCAGAGTTGTTAAAAATACTTTAAAATGTAAGTATTGTATAATTGGAAAGACTTCTATTGTCTCTCTTGTGTATACAACCTCACAGCCACTGCCTTAGTCTAGATAGGTATTTTATCATCTTGTGCGCTATTCTAAATGGTATTGATTTGGTGATTTCTTCTTTAATCATCTCATTGTTGGTATAAAGGAATCCTACTGATTTATTTATGTTTATCTTGTATCCTGACACTTTGCTGAACTCTTCTATCAATTTGAGTAGCTTACTTATAGATTCGTTAGGATTCTCTGTGTGTACAGTCGTATCATCTGCAAATAGGGAGATTTCTACTTTCTTTTTCCTGGTGCGGATCCCTTTCATATCTCAGTGTTGTCTAATTGCTCTGGCTAGAACTTCTAGTACAATGTTGAATAGCAGAGGTGAGAATCGGCATCCTTGTCTAATTCCCATTCTCAAGGGGAATTGTTTTCAGTCTCTGTCCATTCAGGATGATGTAGTCAGTTGGCTTTGCATAAATGGCCCTTACTGCATTGAGAAATTTGCTGTCTTTTTCCTATTTTGCTGCGAGTTTTTAGCATGAATGGATGTTGGACTTCATCAAATGCCTTTTCTGCATCAGTAGACAAAATCAGGTGATTTTTGTCTTTTGCATTATTTATGTGGTTGATCACATTAATTGTTTTTCTGATGTTGAACAAACTTGCATCCCTGGTATGAATCCAATGTGGTCGTGATGAACTATTTTTTTGATATGTTGTTGTATTCTATTGCAAGAATTTTGTTGAAGATTTTTGCATCTAGATTCATAAGTGATATGAGTCTGTAGTTCTTCTTTGTTGGGTCTTTCCCTGGCTTTGATATCAGAGTTGTGCTGGCTTCATAGAATAAACTTGGGAGTATTTCATCCCTTTCTATGCTGCGAAGTAGTCTCAGTAGTATCGGAGATAACTCTTGTCTAAAAGCTTGGTAGAATTCTGTGGTGAAGCCATCTGGGCCTGGGCTTTTTTTGATTGGTAGTTTTTTGATAACTTTTTCAATCTCTTCCTTTGTGATGAGTTTATTAAGTTGTTCTGCTTCACCTTGTGATAATTTTGGTAGGTGATGTGAATCTAAGACTTTATCCATTTCCTCTAGGTTTTCAAATTTGTTATAGTATTCTCTTATGATGTTTTTGGTTTCTGATGGATCTGTTGTGACAACTCCCCTCTCATTTCTTGTTTGGGTAATTTGCTTCCTTTCCTGTTTTTCTTTAGTAAGTTTAGCCAATGGTTTGTAACTTTCGTTGATCTTTTCAAAAAAACAGCCTTTGGTCTTCTCAAGTTTTTCAGTTGTTCTCCTATTCTCTAATTCGTTTAGTTCTGTTCTAATCTTTATGATCTGTTTTCTTCTGGTGCCTAGGGGTTCCTCTGTTGTTCTCTCTCTACTTGTTCAAGCTGTAGGGTTAGATCTTTCATTTGGGTTCTTTCTTGCTTCTGGATGTGTGCATTTATAGAGATAAACCAACCTCTGAGCACTGCTTTGGCTGTATTCCATAGGTTCTGGTAAGAAGTGTTTTCATTCTCATTGGAATCCATAAATTTCTTCATTTCATCCTTGATTTCTTCTGTAACCCATGGCTTTTTGAACAAAATGTTGTTCAGTTTCCATGAGTTGCACTTTCTATCTATGTTTTTCCTGCTCTTGATTTCAACTTTAATGGCTTTGTGGTCTGAGGAGATGCTTTGCAATAATTCAATGGTATGGATTTTGTTGAGATTTGCTTTATGTCCTAACACATGGTCTATTCTGGAAAATGTTTCATGTTCACTGGAGAAGAAGGTGTAGTTGTCTGCTGATAGATAGAAAGTTCTGTATATGTCAGTGAGGTCTAGTTGGTTAATTGTGGCAATAAGATCTTCTGTGTCTTTATTGAGCTTTCTTCTAGACAATAGAGTGTTGAAGTCTCCCACTATTATTGTGGAGTGATCTATCTCAATTTTGAGTGTAGTCAGTGTTTCTTCAACTTATTTAGATGCTCTAGTATTGGCTGCATAAATATTTAATGTTGTTAAGTACTGTTTGTGTATTGAACCTTTCAGCAATAAATAGTGTCCATCCTTGTCTACACTGGTCCATTTTACATTAAAATCTGTTTTATCTGAGATTAGTATTACCACATCTGCTCTTCTTTGTGTATTGTTAGCTTGATATTTAGTCTTCCGTCCTTTAATTTTCAGTTTGTTCATATGTTTAAGTCTAAGGTAAGTTTCTTGTAAGCAACATATGGATGGATCATGTCTTTTGATCCAAGATGTCACTCCTCTCTTTACTGGAGCATTCAGTCCATTCATATTCAATGTAATTATTGATAGGTATGTGTTTAGTGCTGTCATTGTGATGTGTTTATTTTTGTGTTGATGTTTTCTCTATTGTTCTTACTGTCCTGTTCTGGGACATTCTTCTTTGTGAGTTGATTTTCACCTTTGTCAGTGTTGGTTTTGTAGTTGTTGAGACTCCTGTATTACGTTTCTTGATTTGATATGTTGCATCTTTATTGTGTTTTGTGGCTGCCCCTGTGATCTCTCCTAGTAATCTATGTTTAAACTCAGTTTTAACTACTACAAGTCTTATAAACTTCCTCTCCATCTGGAAGGACTATAATGACTGTAGTACATCCCTCTTTTTAATATCATAGTTTTCGTGATATGATCACTGGATCACTTCTTTTAATATTACAGCTTTGATTGAGTTTGGAGCCCTCCATAACTGAGTAGGTTTCTGGATGATGTGTCCTGTATTTCCACCTAAAATGTAAAATTAATGATTTTGTTCTTCTAAGCCAAGAGCTTCTTTCAGTATTTCTTGTAGCTTTGGTTTGATTTTTACAAAGTCTTTGAGTTTCTGTGTATCTACAAATGTCTTGAATTCACTTTCATATTTGAAAGATAGTTTTGCAGGATATGTAATTCTTGGTTGGAATTTCTTCTTCAAGGCTTTGAATGTGTCATCCCATTGTCTCTGTGCCAGCATCATGACTGCTGAGGAATCAGACAAAAGACTATAGGCTTTCCCTCTGAATGTGATCTTTGCTTTGAGTCTTGCTGCCTTTAAGAGCTTCTGCTTGTGTTTCATTTCATTAAGCTTGATTATAACATACCCTGGAGCCTTTCTTTGGGGATCTATATTGAGTGGCATTTGATACTCATCTTGGATACCTATATTCTCTTCTTTCGTAATTTCTGGGAAGTTTTCTTTCCACAGCTCAGCCACAATACTCTGTGTGTTCTCAGGTATCCCACCCTTTTCAGGAACTCCAATTAATTGTAGATTTTTCCTATTAATAGAGTCCCACATGCTTCTTAATGCTTCTTCATTTTTGTCGTTTCTTTTTTCTGATTTTTCTTCAGATGCTGGAGTCAGTAGCTCTGTCTTCCAAGTCAGAAAGTCTATTTTCCATTTGTTCCATTCTGTTTTCTTGGCTTTGAATTGAAATTTCTGTCTCTTTGATTTTGTTCTTGATCTCTGTTGGATTTCAGAGTACTGGTGTTCCATCAGGTTGAACAGCTTGCTTAATTTTTCATTTTGCTCTGCTGCATTTTGTATAAGGTCTAGGAGGGCTCTAGTAATCCTTTTGTACTGGCCCTCTGATAGTTTCAGAAAGGCTTCTTCGTCTGGGAAGTTCTTTGGGTCTTTCTCTTGTGTGAATTCTTCCTAATGTTCTAGTCCAAAGTTTGTTGCTTTTGGGACATCTGGAGGTTGTTTTGTTTCTCTGGTGTTACCTTAATGGGATCTAAAGCTCACTCTGAAAAAGAAGTTGATCACCACACACCTCTATGTACTCCAGTGATTGGGCTCAGTGGAATCTCTGGGGTAGCAGGCTCCACCTACTGATTGGCAAAGACACAGCCCCACTTGTAGAGTCACTTGAAGCCGTCAGCTGACACTGTAATGGGAGACAATAAAGACTGGAAGAGATACCATCCAAACGCACCGTAGTTATTTCTCTATTGAACGGTAAAAGGTATCTGACAGCTTCCAAAATTGGTCAGGATTTCAGGTATGCAAGTCCCTCTTCCCAGCTGGCAAAGTAAGCACCTCTGTATCAAAGACTGCTTTGTTGCCAGAAAAGCACTCTCCGGGCAGGCACTGCCTCCTAGCCTGGGAATTAGGTCCAGCTGAGGCCTCTGTATAGCAAACTCTGCCTCCCAATGAGTCAAGATGGTGTCCCACACAAATTCCCTTGCCCACCTCAGAAAAGGCTATTCAGTGGTGGAGATTCAGAGAGAGACAGAGATCAGAGGTGCCAGGCTGCACCGATTCCAAGGCCAGGCTCTCAAAATGTGGTAACTCCGCTTGCCGATCTCATCAGCAGTGTGCCTGAGCCTGGCTGCCAGTCAAACTTCAGCCTCTCTCACCAACTAAGATAGAGGAAAAAAAAAAGTTAAAATGGTGATTTACCTTCAGTCTGTGAGAGCCAACACTCGTCAAGGGCAGGGTTCGGCAAAAGGAAAATGTTTTATGCTCAGTGGTATATAGACCAAATAGACAGCACTATGCTGTGTCCTAGGGCTCACTAGGTGTCTAGAAGGGTCCATTTAATTATCAATTCAGGCCTTGGTTTCCAGAGGGATATAGGGAGGCATGTGTTTAGTCTGCCATCTTTACTCTGCACCCTGCATTGTTATTCTTTTTCCAACATTTTTACTAAGTTGTCTAACTCATTTTGTTCTTTGTTTACTAATATGTTTTTAAGATTGTAATTTTTTCTCTAAGCACTGCTCTAATTACATGCAATAAATTGAGATATGAGGATTTTCATGGTCATTATTTTCCAGAAATTCTGTAATTTAATTAGTACTTCTTTTTCCTAAATATTCTTTAAGTCACAGGTTTTCTTGCTTTTAATATACAAGTCAAAGGACCTTTTTATTTTCTAATTTCATAATTTTCTAGTCACTGTGTTATGATTACAGAATATTATATTATTTATCTTTAAGAATTTTCTTAGATTTTTCTTTCTGAACTAATGTATCATTAATTTTTATGAATATTCCACATGCACTTGAAAAGAAAGCGTATTCTCTATTATCAGCTGACACAGAGTTCAATCTATTTCTGTTATCCTATCTTAATTGATTTTATTGTTTCAGTATCCAATGACCTTTCTTATACTACTAGTTCACTTGATTTACTTTGTGTGGAGAGAGGTGAATTAAGTTGAGTTAGGGTGAGTTGCAGTTTTGCCATTGTTGCTTATAAGGAGCGTTCTGGCTGTACTTTTTAAGACAGATCTGTTTGTTCTTAGGAAGGTTCCTTGATACAGTCAGTATCAGTACATGTATGCCTATTCTTGTAATTTTTGCTTTGTAACAGCTGTCAGTATTGGGGAAACCTTGGTAGTATAGTGGTTAAGTGCTATGGCTGTTAATCAAAACATCAGCAGTTCAAATTCACCAGGTGCTCCTTGAAAACACTATAGTAGGGCAGTTCTACTCTATCTTATAGGGTTGCTATGAGTCAGAATTGACTTGATGGCAACATTTTTTTAATGCTATTAATAAGGCTTGGCATTATGAATTATACCCTTGAATATATATACCTTTTGTGTGAGAACTTGAAAATTAAGGCAGTTGGTAAAATGAGTTCAAGCCCCATCTAAACTCTTAATTCCTGAATAACCTTTAACCTTTGTACAGACTGAAAAAAGTAATTCAGCGAATGTTTTCTCTGTGGTTAGGGGACCTTCATACATATGGCTTTATAGCTATCATATACAGTACCTTGTTCCAGGACATTTCTGTTAAAACTTGCTGTTGCTTACAGCGAACTTAAAAGTCAACCAGTCAAATAACACTCTATTTTAAGATCTTTGTGATTTCAAAAACAATTCCTGGAACTGTTCAATTGTCTTATGACTACCCTGAATACCCCTCTTTAGTCTCATACTTTGCACTGTAAGAAAGCAACCCAAATAACCTACATATATGCTTTATCCCAATCCCTATCCTCTCTGCACTTTCAGTTGTCCTGCCTCCAGTATACTTCACTAATGTTGCAAGCTCCAATTAGTAAATAGCCCTGTAAGAGTATATTCTGTAAAAAAATTTGTTGTTGTTGTTAGTTACTGTCAGGTCAATTCCAACTCATAGCAACCTTGTGTGCAATAGAACAAAAACACTACCCAGTCCTGCACCATCCCCACAATCCTTGTTACACTTGAATCCATATTGCAGACACTCTGTCAATCCATCTCACTGAGGGTCTTCCTTTTTTCCCAGTCACCCTATACTTTACTAAACATAATGGCATTCTTCAGGGACTGATCCCTCCCAACAACATGTCCAAAGTATGTGAGTTGCAGTTTTGCCATTGTTGTTTATAAGGAGCGTTCTGGCTGTACTTTTCAAGACAGATCTGTTTGTTCTTAGGAGGGTTCCTTGATACAGTCAGTATTCTTAGCCAACACCAAAATTCAAAGGTATCAATTCTTTGGTCTTTATTCATAGTCCAGCTTTCACATGCGCATGAGGTGATTGAAAACACCATGGCTTGGGTCAGGTGCACCTTAGTCCTAAAGTGTTGCTTTTCAACACTTTAAAATAAGTCTTTTGCAGCAGGTTTGCTGGATGCAATGCATCTTTCAGTTTCTTAACTGCTGCTTCCATGGGTGTTGATTGCGGTTCCAAGTAATATGAAATCCTTGACAAACTTCCACCTTTTCTTCATTTGTGTGTTGTTGCTTGTTGGTCTGATTGGGAGGGTTTTTGTTTTCTTTATGTTGAGGTGTAATCCATACTGAAGGCTGTGGTCTTGGACCTTCATCAGAAAGTGCTTTAAGTCCTCCTTACTTCTAGCAAGCAGTGTTATGTCATCTGCCTAAACAAAACAAAACAAAAACCCTGCTGTCAAGTCAATTCTGACTCATAGCAACTCTATAGAACAGAGTAGAACTGGCCCTGTAGAGTTTCCAAGGAGAGGCTGGTGGATTAGGACTGCCAATCTTTTGGTTAGCAGCTATAACGTTTAACAACTACACCACCAGGGTTTCTGCCTGCATAATGCAATTTGTTAAAAGGAAATTAATACTTTTGAATTTATGGAGTTTCCCTGCATTGTCTGATGAATGGTCATTTTTGTGAGAGTTCTCAAAAATAGTGTGTATTTTGTGTTTGTTGAATATACAGTTATTTGCACAGCCTATTAGTTGCATTTTTTTAGAGCTTTGCAATATCTGCTGATTTTTTTGTTGATCAGTTTCTGTATTAAGGTTTTAACTATACTGGAGGCCCCCATGGGAGCATGGCCTCTGGAGTCTATAACCCCAAATCACAACCAACACTGGAGCCAGCTCTCCAGACAAAGACTCGAGTGGACTATACAAACCATGGAGTGGTGCTGGCAACAAACATACCACCTTTGGACTTAAATATGTACACAGGGCTGTCCCAGAGGTTCATCACTGGAAACGAGATGATAAGAAAGCAGTCATATCTTGGTCAAAAGGTCACAGGAAGTTCCTAATGAAAAGGGGAAGTATGCTGTCACCTGGTGGAGCGGGGTGCAGTTAGAATAGAATAGTGGTGAAAGTCTTGTGTGTTATATGGCAAACTGATATATATTGTAAAATTCTTATTTAATCACAATAAACTTTTAAAAAATATTTTAACTATCATTATTGATATTTCTGTTCCACCTACACTTCTGTCAATTGTTGCTTTTTATAGCTAAAAATATATAAGTTGTACATATATTTAGATTTTATTTTTCTTTTGGCTTCGCTGGCTTGGCTTTGCCAGTATATTATATTCCTCTTTAGCCCATATGTTGTTTGCTGCCTCATGAACTAGTTCATCAGGTATTAAGATTATTATCCAATTTTTTTGGTTTGGATTCATATTTCCAGAATTTCTTTTTCAATCTTTTTTAAACTCTGTGTTTGAACTGTATGTCTTGTAGCAAATACATTGATCGCTTTTTTGTTGTTGTTATCCACTCTGTGATGATCTATCCTGCATTTATCGATTTATAATTTTTTATTATAGTTTCTATTATTTTAAGATTTGTTACTGTTGTATTATTCTTTTACCTCATTATTTTCTCTTTCTTCCTGCTCTGTCTGAGACAGATTGAGTTTTATTCCATGTTTATTCTCTCTGGCACTTATCTAGATTTGAGTTTCGATAGTCTACTAGCCCATTAGAAGAAGGTCTTTTATTTTTCTTTAGTTCTGTAAATTGACAGGAGTCTTATATACTCCAAAATCCTTTGTTCCACATGGTTGAGTGAATTGGACTTTTCTGGACCAACAATTTGCATGCCAGAACTACCTAAATTTGTCTGTTTTGATAGTACTTACATGGTTTTGGGTTATGTGGATTTTCTTTGTTCCCTTGTTTTAATGAAAATGTGATTTGATTTTTATTTATTTTAGTTTCCTTTTTGCTCAGCATAGTTTCTAGGAGAATTACAGTAAAGATTTGTCTCAAAGATCTGGCCAGAATTTTGAAGATTTAAATGACTGTAGGTGGATGGATTTACATCTGGATTGTCAGTTCTGTTCCATTGGTCAATGTTTCTGTCGTTCGACCAGCTATTTTGACTACCATAGCTGTAGAGTAGGTTCTGAAGTCAGATAGTGGGAATCCTCCTACTTTCTCTTCTTCAATAGTGCTTCACTTATCCAAGGCCTCTTTCCTTACCATATAAAGTTAATGATTAGTTTTTCCATCCCTTTAAAGAACACTCTTGGCACTTGGATTGGGATTACATTATATTTTTAGACCATATTGAGTAGAATTGATATTTTCACAATGTTGATTCTACGTATCCATGAGCATGGTATGTTTTTTCATTTATGTAGGTCTCTTTTGGTTTCTTGCAGTAGTGTTTTGTAATTTTCTTTGTATAGATCTTTTATCTCCCTGGTTAGATTTATTCCTAAATATTTCCTCATTTTTAGGGACCATTTTAAATGGCGTTGTTTTCCTGATGTACTTTTTCTCCTTCTCTTTATTGATGTATGGGAACCCAAATTAAATGTTTACCTTATATCCTGCTACTCTGCTAAATTAGTTTCAGTAGTTTCCTCATGGAATCTTTCGAGTTTTCTGTGCATAGTATCATATCACCTGCAAATAGGGGGTTTTACTTCTTCACTACCAATGTGAATGCCCTTTATTTCTTTTTCTTGCCTTATTGCTGTAGCTAGGACATCCAGCACAGTGTTAACAGGAGTGGTAATAAAGGGCATGTAAATGGCTGTAAATCTTTACAGAAGCAGACTGCGATATCTTTCTCCCACAGACAGCTGATGGTTTCAGACTACCAACCTTTCAGTTATCAGTTAAGTGCTTAACTATTGTGCCACAAGGGCTTGTAGGTCTTGGGAGAGGAGCTGCTTTTTTTCTCCGTTTATGCATCCTTGCTGAGTTTTCTATGTCCCGTTCAGCTGTCTCTTTGTTATGGCCCATTGCCTGAATGCAAGGAATGAGAAACAGGGTGGGGAGGTGCTGGTGATAAAGAAAGGATGAATTACACTTTGTTCTGTACATGTAGTTACCAAATTTACTCACTCTGAAATAATTCCCCATTGAAGGAATTATAGCTGTCCTATTCTCCCTGCGTTAAAATAGTAAGTATCTTTCCAAACTGCAATCAGTCCTTGGGATATTTTAATATATAACATATCATGTCTTCAACTCTGTAAATTTATTTGCTTTCTTAGGATGTTGGAACATTAGAATATACATTACAAAATTGAAAACCTATCTTAATGATGATTAGAATTACAAAAAAGTGTGAATCTTACACATTTTTTTAATGAAGGATAATTAAAGCATTGTACTCTGGTAACAACTATTTTTTAAATACATCTGAAAGCATGGGCTCTTAATCTGGGACATAGTCTGTGAATTTACTGTATGAGGTCTGAACATGAAATTGTGTATTCATTGTATTTTTCTGGGGACGGTATTCATAGATTGTATTATTCTCAGAAAACTTAGTGAACTGACAAGTTAAGAACTGCTGTCCTAAAGTATAATAATTGGTACGTGCTTTTGGAGAATTAAAATTTAGGGGCTCGCACTGCAATACATTTTAAATCTATGTGTTTATTTACTTTCAGAAAGCTGTATTTATTGCAACACTACACTTAGGCTTACAACACTGTCCTGCTCAAAAAGAGAAGATCATGCAGTTTCATAATCAACTTCAGGTAAGTGTAGAATGGCATGTTAGCAACTCTTTTCACTAGGTTTTAGTAGATACAAACACAGGGGGAACAATAATAAAGAGCTGTTAAGATATTCTTCAGAGTAAAGTAGTTCATTGTTTATTTTCCTAGACTTTGTTACTTGACTTTCTTCTTAAAGCTCAACAAATTAATCTTTTTTCACCTGAATACATACTGTGAAAACTTTAAACGTGTGGTGCTAAACACTGAATCCAGTTTCTACACCTTTTTTTCAATTTCCTGCTGTCCGTGAATGAACCGTCTGTAAAAATATCATAATATGTATTTCCCTAGTAACTACTTATACACCCTTTCTTATGTTTATTAGCCACTTGAGTTTTCTGGGAGTTGCCAGAGAATGCACTGCATTGTTTTATCAGTTGGTTTGTTTGTTTTTTCCTTTAGTAAGTGTGTCCATTTTTTATTATATATTTTCACATCACAATTGTTTCTTGATTATGTGTGTTACTCAAGTCTGTAAGTCTTGGCTTTTTGGAAGTGTTCATGATGTTCAGGTGTGCAGAGACATTTTTTAGTGCTGTAATGTTTGGTTTTATGGCCTATTTTTTAAAACTTTTTCTACCATATCTTCCGACTCAATGGCACTTGGCTTGGCTACCCTATCTTCAGAAAGGTATTTTCAATTTTTTGTAAAAATTTTATGTATTTGGCTTTTCCATCGTTGAGTTGGCTAGAATTTATTTTTCTTCAGAGTATCAAGTTGTTATTGTTATTAGATGCCCTCGAGTGTGTTCCAGCTCATAGCAACCCTGTGTATAATGGAAAGAAATACCGCCCAAGACTGTGCCATCCTCACAATACTTGTTGTACTTGAGCCCATTATTGTAGTCATCGTGTCAGTCCAGACTGTGGAAGGATTTCCTCTTTTCACTGACCTTTTATTCTACCGGGCATAATGTCCTTCTCCAGGGACTGATCCCTCCTGATAACATGTCCAAAATATGTGATACGTACTCCCTCCATCTTTGCTTCTAAGGAACATTCTGACTGTATTTCTTCAAACACAAATTTGTTCATTCTTCTATCAGTCCATGGTACATGCAGTATTATCACCAATGCCGTAATTCAAAGACATCAATTCTTCTTCCGTTTTCCTTATTCATTGTTCAGCTTTTGCATGCCTATGAGGTAACTGAAAATATGATGGCTTTGGTCAGGTGCACCTTAGACCTCAAAGTGACATCTTTGCTTTTTTAGCACTTTTTGCGTCAGATTGCACAATACAGTATCTTATGTGACTACTGCTTCTATGGGTATTGACCATGGATCCAAGTAAAACAAAATCATTGACAACTTCAGTATTTTCTCCATCTATGATCATGTTGCTTATTGGTTCAATTGTGAGGATTTTTGTTTTCTTCATGTTCAGGTGCAATCTATACTGAAGCCCATAGCCGTCAATCTTCCTCAGTAAGTGCTTCAGGTCTACTTTGCTTCCAGCAAGCAAGATTGTGTTATGTGCATGTCACAGGTTGCTGATGAATCTTCCTCCAATCCTGATACCCTGTTTTTCTTATAGTCCAGCTTATCAGATTATTTGCTCAGCATACAGACTGAATAAATATGGTGAAGGGACACAACCCTGACACACACTTTTCCTGACTTTAAACCTCACAGTATCCCCATGTTCTGCTTAAACAACTGGCTCTTGGTCTATGTACCGGTTCCTCATGAGTACAATTAAGCATTCTGGAATTCCCATTCTTTGTAATGTTATCATTCTTTGTTATGATCCAACACAGTCAAATGTCTTTACAAACACAGATAAACATTGTTCTGATAGTCTCTGCTTTCAGTGAAGATTCATCTGACATCAACAGTATATCCCTATTTCAAAATCCTTTTCTGCATCTGGCTTGAATTTCAGGCAGTTCTTTGTTGATGTATTGCTGCAACTTTTTCTGAATTACCTTCAGCAAAATTTTACTTATATGTGGTATTAATGATATTGTTCAATAATTTCTGTATTCTATTGGATCACCTTTCTCTGGGCTAGACACAAACATGGATTTCTTCCAGTCAGTTGTCCAGGCAGCTATCCTCTACATTTCTTGGTCTAAGTGAATGAGCGAGTCCAGTGCTGTAGCTCTTTCTTGAAAAGCCTCTGTTGGTAGCCTGTTGATTCCTGGAGCCTTGTTTTTTACCAATACCTTCAGTGCAGATCAGACATCTTCCTTCATTATCCCTGGTTCTTGATCATTTACCACCTCCTGAAATGGCCAAATGTTGACCATTTCTTTTTGGTACAATGATTCTTTGTATTCCTTCCATCTACTTTTGAGGCTTTTTGCATCATTCAATATTTTCCCTGTAGAATCCTTCAAAACAGCAACTCAAGGCTTGAATTTTTTATTTCACTCTTTCAGCTTGAGAAATAACAAGCAAGTTCTTCCCCCTTGGATTTCTAATTCCAGGTCTTTGCACTTTTTATCGTTATGCTTTAATTTGTCTCCTTGTACTACCCTTTAAAATTTTCTGTTCACCTCTTTTATGTGATCATTTCTTCCGTTTGCTTCAGCTACTCAATTTTCAAGGGCAAGTTTTAGAGTCTCTTCTGACAGGCACTTTGGTCTTTTCTTTTTGACTCTTTAATGACTTCTTTCTTCATGTGTGATATCCTTGATGTCATACCACAACTTGTCTGGTCTTTGGCCCTTAGTGTTTAGTGCATCACATCTATTCCTGAGATAGTCTCTAAGCTCAGGTGGGATATATTTGAGGTTGTACCTTGGCCTTTGTGGGCTTATTCTAGTTTTCTTGAATTTTGACTTAAACTTGCATATGAGCAATTGTTGGTCTCTTCCACAGCCAGCACCTGGCCTTGTTTTGACTGTTGATATTGAGCTTTTCCGTTGTCTCTTTCCACAGATGCAGTTGATTTCATTCCTGTGCATTCCATGTTGTTTTAGTCAGCTAGTGCTGCTCTAGCGGAAATACCACAGAGTGGACGTCTTTCACAATGCAAAGTTTATTCTTACATGTTCCAGTGGGCTACAAGTCCAATTTCAGGAAGTCCATTCAAGGGGAAGGCTTTCCCCCTTGTCAGCTCTAGAGCAAAGTCCTTGTGTTGCGTCAGTCTTTGGTCAGAGAGCATCTTGGTGCAGGAACGTCAGATCTGAAGGATGTACTCTACTCCTGGTGCTGCTTTCTTGATGGTGTGAGGTTCCCAACTCTCTGCTTGCTTCCTTTTCCCTTTATCTATTGCAGGATGAAAGGGTAAAGTGTGGTACAAGCCATACTCCAGGAAAATTCCCTTTACAGTGGAGCACAGAGGTGATCTTATGAAGGGATTTATAGTCCCACCCTAATCCTCAACATACAGCATAGGAAGATCACAAAATGGAGGACAATCGTAAAATATTGGGAATCATGGCCCAGCCAAATGGCTGCACATGTTTTTGGGAGGACACAGTTCAATCCATGACACATTTGCAATGAAGTTGTTGGTCTTTAGAAATTTCGTCATGCGACTTGCAGCACCATTTCTGTCACCAAAGCTGTATTTTCCAACTACCAGTCCTTCTCTTTGTTTCCAACTTCTGCATTCCAATCACCAATAATTACCAGTGCTTCCTGATTTCATATTCTGTCAATTTCTGACTGCAGAAGTTGGTAAATAAATCCTCAATTTCTTCGTTTTTGGCTTTAGTGGCTGGTGCATAAATTTGGACAGTGGCTGTATCAACAGGTCTTCCTTGTAGACATATCGATGGTATTCTGTCACTGACAGTGTGGTATTTTGGGATAGATTTTGCAAAGCTCTGTTTGATAATGAATGCAACACCATTTCTCTTCAAATTGTCATTTCCAGTACAGTAGACCATATGATTGGCCAGTTCAAAATGCCCAGTACCAGTCTATTTCAGCTCACTAATGCCTAGGATATCCATGTTTATATGTTCATTTCATTATGGTGATTTCCAATTTTCCTAGATTCATACTTTATTTATACAATTCTTAATGGATGTTTAAAGCTGTTCTCATTTTGAGTCGTGCCTCATCCTTAAATGAAAGCTTGACTCCATCCATGTCAATACGGTCAAGCTCTGCTTGAGGAGGCAGCTCTTTCCCAGTGGTCTTTTTAGTGCCTTCTAACCTGAAGGGTTACATCTTCTGGCTCTACATCAAACAGTGTTCTGCTGCTATTCATAAAGTTTTCACTGGCTAATTTTTTTCACAAGTAGAATGCTGGATTCTTTTTCCTAGTCAGTCTTAGTCTAGAAGCTTGTCTGACATGGGTGACCGTACTGATATCTGAATACCAATGGCGTAGCTTCCAGCATCACAGCAACACACAAAGCCCCACCGTATGACAAACTGACAGATACTTCATAGCTTGAAATAGTGTCAACACCAGTAGAGGACAACTGATAACTCTAAGAGAGGATTAAAGATTTGATGTAGCAACCAGCCAAGAGTCTGTGTAGGTCATGTCCTGTGCAATGTGCTCTCCCTCACTTTGTGACAGCTGCATCAACTTTGAGCAGAAGTCACTGGCATCCAATGGTAGCCTCTGCATCAAAAAGTTTTTTTTTCTTAGTACCTGATCTGTGATGCTGAACATTGCCATGTCCAGTATGCTGTGGTATCTAGGCAGCATCCATGGCAACCTAAAGTGAGCAGGCTCAGTCAGCAGCTTGATTCTTGTAGTCCCATAAGCAAATGGGTCCTCTCCCAGGGGATCTGCATGTATGACCCAGATATTCAGTCAGTAGCCGCCACTTGTCCCCACAGTTTGCAGCTCCAAAGAGGAGTGCCTTTAATCTGATAGTCTGTAGTTTTCTAAATGGCAGACCACATAACTAGGCTTTTGGTGAAAGCTCAAGAGTAGAGTGTTGGCAAGCACCATAGCCTCTAACAGGCTAAGTCCCGCACAGCTAGATGGTGCCAGCTACCACCACCAACTGCTCTCATAGGGAGCACAGCAGAGGTTCCAGAGAGCTGAAGAAAACTGTAAAACAAAATTCTAACTCACTCACACACACACACACACACACACAAAGACCAGACTTACTGTTTTGACAGAGATTGGAGAAACTCCCAAGAGTATGATAGATACTGCACACCCTTACAGCTCAGTACCAAAGTCATTCCTGAGCTTAACCCTACAGCCAAAGATTAGACAGGTTCATAAAACAAAATGAGATTAAATGGGCACAATGAGATTAAATAGTCCCAGCACAAGTACAAGAAGGCAGGAGAGGAAGGAAAGCAGGAAAGCTGGTAACAGGGAACCCAAGGTAAAGAAGAGAAGAGGATTGACAGATCATGGGGATGGCAACCAATGGCACAAAACAATACGTGTGCTAATTGTTTAGTGAGTAACTAATTGGCTCTGGAAACCTTCATCTAAAGTACAACTAAAAAAACAAACAAACAAAAAACTCCATCTTCTACAAGTTTGTGAGACCTCAACAGATGAGGCAGTAAAAGTCTGGGATACAAAGGCCAAGCTGGTCTGCCCTTGTTTCTTCTTGGCTGGACCTGAGGCTGAACAGCCAGAGGCATCTAGTTCCAGCATAGCTAGATCGTCAGTAAACTGAATAGGCACTTCGAAAATCTTTGTGAATGGAACAACTTTGCTTCAGGAAAAGTAATGGGGTTTAAAGTTTCCCCCAGAGGGAAACTTTTCTGTGTAACGCTAAGATGCTGCTGTGGCCTTGCTGGCAGCACTCACAAACAGTTTCTCTTTGACAAGCAGGGTTTGGGGCCCTTCTTATCTTGGCATTTATAGAGACATGGTTTGTCAAATCACAGAATCACAAGGGGACTGACATTGGAATGCAAGTGAAAAGTTTTATCCATATTTGAATTTTAATGTACTTATGTGATACTTGCATTATTAAAAAATGATAATTACTTCTATGCTATTAGAGTAGTCCAGAAGAGAAGAGCCCAAGACAAGGCGGTTCCAGTCAGGATGGAACAAAGAAGATAGAATCAGAGAAAGTTTTATAATAAACAAAGGGATAGAAGTTGTTAGAGTATAGATCATAGTTAAAACAAAAATGCAAACCCGCTACCATTGAGTCGACTGCATCTCATAGCAACCCTATAGGCCAGAGTAGAACTGCCCCATAGCGCTTCCAAGGAGTGCCCGGCAGATTTTAATTGTTTGGTTAGCAGACACAGCACTTACCCACTGTGCACCAGGGTTTCCAGATCATAGTTAAAGACATTTAAATTGATGAGATTGGCTAGGGACAGTGTACAGAAATGAGAGAAATAGGGTGAATTAGGGAAGACTAACACAGAAAGGAGAGTCAGAGTTCGAGAGAGAGAAAAAGAGGAAATTCCAGATAAATTGTGTTACAAAAACCAGTAGTAGACAAGGATACGAGAAGAAGTGGTCAAGTGAGATAAACTATTAAACATCAAGAGTGGGAAAGAATATTCTGAGTTCTGAGATTAAGAGGTTTCTGGTGATTGTAACATAAGCCTAGTCAATAAAGGCAGAAACCAGATAACAGTAGATGGAACAGTAATCTGAAGAAATGGTAAGTGGATATAGTCAGAGACTATTTCTAAATTTAAAAAAAATTCGTGTCCAAAGAGTGGATCTTCGTTATGATTGGCAATGCAGAGTGACCATATATTGTAGGCACTTTATGGTTCTATACATCTATAGGATATCATCCTGCTGCCCTCTGGTTGGTGGAAGGAGAGTGGTTGGAGAAGAGGGGAAAGGAGACTGTTGGGAGGATGAGACATGTATGGAGCGGAGAGGAACAGTGTGCTGTCACCGGACAGGGAGAGCAGTGGAAGCTGCATATAGGTGGGCATGTAAATTTATGCGGGAATGTACATTTTCACTCAATCATGTCAAATATAAAAAAAAAATTTAGAATGTCTGAATGAATAAATCTATAAATTTTGTTCTAGGCATATGTTGGTGTGATGTTATTGGGCCCAACAGGTGGAGGAAAAACAACAGTCAGAAGAATTTTAGAGAAAGCTTTAGTGTTTTTACCAGTCATAGATAAGTTACAATATGAAGAAAGGGAATCTGTTTCAAAGGTAATACTGTATTAAATAAAACATGTTTTTTTCAGATATTATTTTATAATAACATAAGTCTTGTTCATTGTTAGAACTTATTGCTAGAATTTTGTAGCTATGAATCATGGTAGTGTATCGGAATTTTTTCCAATTAAATCTCAAGATGGTTTGAATGACTGGTAGAAAATTAAACTGTTGAGTGATATATTTATTTTTGCATCCAACCAACTTACTAAATGAATTTGTAAGTTCTGTGAGTTAGAATCAACTTGACAGCAATGGATTTAGTTGCTTTTTAAGGTAGTATCTGAAACTAATTTTGTCTTTTTTCTAATATTTATATCACTTATTATTTCCTTGATTAACTCTCTGAGACAGTGTTAACTGTAATTGCTTGTTCATTTTTTTTATTCCACAATGCATCTAGTACATTATTTAATGTAATGTTTGCTCTTGGTCTCTGGTAAGTGTTCTTTATCGTATTTTGGAAATTTTATTCTATCCCCCAACTCTTTGGTTTCTGATTGTTAGAATTTATTTCATTAGTTTCAGCATTTCTTTTTATCTTTTTATTGGTAATAAGCTATGTTGACAAATTTACTAATATTAAACTGTGCATGAATTCCTAGAATAATCCCTACTTAGTTACAATGTTTTTTGTTGTTTATTTTTTTGTTTCATGTAAAGTTTAGACTGTGATATGTAATATGTGCTTTAGTTCTCTTATTTAAAGATTCGCTATTGATAATTCTATAAGTCTTAAGAAAATCAAGTTCTTAGTTGTGTTAATTTTTTCAGTCAATATGCAGTATGCTGCTTCAAAATCAATAACATGGTAACTCATAATTTTTATCTTTTCCTCTAAACCCCCCTTCTCAAAAAATCTACATTGGTTCTTAATCAATCTCATTACTATAATTAATTAATTAATTCTCACAGCCATTATAGTAACAACTAATGTTAATGGGGAACTAAACATAGGCCTGGAGCCCTGGTGGTGCAGTGGTTATGAGCAACAGTTGCTAATCATAAAGCAGCTGTTTGAGTCCACCAGCCTCACCTTGGAAACCCTAATGAGGCAATTCTACTGTGTCCTATAAAGTCATTGTAAGTCAGAATCGACTCAGTGGCAGTAGGTTTGGTTTTTGGTAAATATTGGTCATCTACTGCTGTGTGAAACACTTTTACTGCACTTGAATTACATTTGAAAAACACTTGAATTACACAATTGAATGCCGTTGCATCATCAGACATAGGTGAACATCCTCTGGTATTCTCTGCTTTCAGCCAAGATCCATCTGACATCAGCAGTAATATCCCTAGTCCCACATCCTCTTCTGAATTCAGCTTGAATTTCTAGCAGTTCCCTGTCACAATACTGTTGCAGTTGCTTTCGAATGATCTTGAGCAAAATTGTACTTGTATATCATATTGGTGATACTGTTTGGTAATTCCTGCATTCAGTTCGATTGCCTTTCTTGGGAATAGGCATAAGTATGGATCTCTTCCAGTCAGTCGGCCAAGTAGCTAGCCTCCAGATTTCTTGGCATAGATGAGTGAACATATCCAACACTGCATCTGTTTGTTGAGACATTTCAGTTGATAGTCTATCAATTCATGGACACTTGTTTTACACTGGTGCCTTCAGTATGGCTTCAGCTTCTATCTTCAGTACCAGCGGTTCCTGACCATATGCTACCTCTTGAAATGACTGAACGTTGACCAGTTCTTTCTGGTATTATGACCCTGTGTATTCCTTCCATTTTCTTTTGATGCTTCCTGAGCCATTTAATATTTCCCCTGTAGAGTCCTTCACCACTGCAACTCAAGATCTGAGTTTTTTGTTCAGTTCTTTCAGCTTGAGAAATGCAAAGTGTATTCTTCCTTTTTGGATTTCTATTTCCAGCTCTTTGCATAGGTCATTATAGTGCTTTACTTTGTCTTCTCGAGCCACCTTTTAAAATCTTCTGTTCATTTCTTTTACTTCATCATTCCTTCATTTTGCTCTAGCTACTCCACATTCAAGAGCAAGTTTGAGTCTGTTCTGATATCCTATTTAGTCTTCTCTTTGTTTCCTGTCTGTTGAATGACCTCTTGCTTTCTTCGTGGATGACGATCACTTTACCAAGTGATGGGGAAATCATATCAACTCCCACATATCCAACACTGAATGTGAAGATCAAATAAACAAGTGTCATTTCCATTCCCCTGTGTTTAGACACCAGCTACATATGCACTACTTCTTCCTCTGACCCAGCTACCTGGAGCTAGGTCAGACTGCACAAGTTAAAGGGCTTGGCTATCCAGACTACCAAGTCTTCCCAAGACCTCAGATGCTAACGATAAGTTTGAGGGGCCCAGTGAAACTCATTTCTGACCTGCTGGCTACAAAGTTGGGATTTTCTCACTACCCCTTCAGGATGCCGGCCGTAAGCTTGGTGGTTCCCAAGACCCCTCCACTGCTGACATCCAGTGCTATGCTTATGGCTTTATTATAGCAAAGAAGACACAAATGAAGATCTTTACAGGACAAGGTCTAGGAGTGTTTCCATACTGAGCTTCTGTGTCTCAAAAGTGATGCATTTCCCTACCCACCTCCCGCCACACAGATATTGATGTCTGTCACCAACAAAAAACCCATAGAGCTTCCACGTCCATAGCCTTTACTGGGACTTCACAGTATAGGCAGTGTTGATTGAACCATGCCCTCCCCTCTCTGAAGTCAGCTGATATCACCCAGTGATATTTCTGACCTGTCCAACCTCCACTTACGAGACACTTTACTAGCATAAATTCTTAGATGTGGTCTGAGGGCTCATCAAAGACACTTTAGTCACTGAGGAAATTCCAAGATTCTAGAGGGTATCCACCCAAGAACCAAGGACAAACACCAAATCCTTTGTGTCAAGTTAAATTCTTTATCCCACACCAAGTGTCTACACTATCTTTCAGAGATTTCTGCAATAGTGGTTGAATTTTATATCACTTGGAATTGTTTTGCTAGAGCTGAAAAATAACTTTATCTTCAATGCCAATTAAGACATAAGCTTAAAAGGATATTGTACTCTACCTCACCTCTGTACTCAACCTTGGCTTTAGACACACTAAATACCAGGTTGTGTGTGTTCCTGGAGGAAGCATTTTACTCTGCAAAGTGCACTTGTAGCATTTAGAATTTTTTAAAGTAGTTATGTTTGTATTATGGCTAAGTTTAATAAGGCAATTTTTACTAAAAAAAAAAATTTACAAATTGCCAGTCATATAGAGAGTCTTCCTTTGTAGTGACTGATCTCTCTTAAAAATAATGTAAAATAAAATAATAAATAAATAATTGTACTATAGTTAATGCCTTTAAAAAGAATTTTGAATTTTATCAGATTTCAGGAAGAAAAGGAAAAGTAGATACATGTGTTTTAAATCCAAAGTGTATCACTCTTGGTGAACTATATGGACAACTGAATCCTAATACAAAGGAATGGAGTGACGGGTTATTATCAGCTGCAATTCGAAATTATGTGCTTTGTAGTACTAAAAGTCACACCAAGAAGAAAGCCATGGATCTTGGATTAATGTCAAGAATCTCAGATTTATCTAATGTAAGTTTAGTGTGTACTGAATATTTTTATTTGACTTGTGGAATATTTAATTGCTTATCAAAAGACGTGATGTTAAAGCATCATTAGATGTTAGTGTAAAAGTAAATTTAAAAATTATTATGAAGAGTTAAAAAACAGAAAAATTAAAGCTATCGAAAGACAAAATATTCCACCGAGTTTTAAAATGGTGAACAATAGAATGATGTTAAATGTATTTGCTTTCAAATGAACACAGTGTGAATTAAGTATAACTTTATGTTGATCAAATTTAGAATTATGTACAGATCAGTGATTCTGTCAGCACCAATATACCAATACACACATAAAAAGCACATTGCCATTGTGTCGATTCTGACTTATACTCTACAGGACAGAATGGAACTGCCCCAGGGGGATTCAAAGGCTGTAGATCTTTATAGAAGCAGACTTCCTCATCTTTCTCCTTTTTATACCAATACACAAGAAATAAAATGTTAATAGATCTAGTTTTATCCGCATTAAATTTTCCTCCAACAAAATTTCATTAAACATTTTCGTCCTTTCTGTTTTCACTATAACAAAATAACAAAAGAAAATGAATAGAAAACTTAGAAACAGCTCATGGTGCCTGGTTCAACACCTTATTTTTTGTCTCAGTGGGCACCAAGACTTATGACTGTAATTTTATATTTATAATACTGAGTTTAATCACAACATATACCTGTATCTAGTTAATATGTTTGAAATTAATTTTCTGGTATTTAAGGAAAGAGCATATGTAACACAGAAATGTACATATGGAAATATAAGTCATTAAAATATGCTTGTTTTTACATACTGTTTCTTAGTTAAAATACTGGTCTCCCCAGATTAAAATCGTAAATAGTAGGAGATGGGAAAATTTTATTGTATGAAAATAAAAACTACCTGTGTGGATTAACACATCAAAAACAAAACTGACAAAGACAGACTGGGAAAGTACTTGCAGTGTGTATGAAAAATGTTTAAAGACTTCTTATAAATTAATGACATAAAAGTGTTCAATTAATAGAGTATTTAATACAAATTCACCAAAGAAAATATGAATGGCCAAAAGTTTTTTTTAATTGTATCCTCAATAATAATCAGTAAAGGTTACTAGTATATATCTTTAGCTGCAATGTATTAACAAGATGATATTTGAAACGTAACAGATTTTGCTGGGTTGTGCATAGGGTCACTATGAGTCAGAACCAACTTGATGGCACTACCAACTGCAACAACAACAGATTAGCAACCATTAAAAAAAAAGGAAAATAATATTCTTTTTTACAGAGTTATTAAGTGGAAGTTGATACAGCATGCCTTTGAATAATTTGGGGAATATATGTTGAGATTTTAAATAAGACATTACTTTTGATTTAGCATTCCACTCCTAATAATTTATCCTAAAGCCAAGCCAGTACCCTAAGGACATAAAATTTTTATCGGGGTGTTACTTTTCTTCATTTCTTTTAATTGATATGAGAAGGTTTTCTGTGTTCAAAACCAAAAGAGGTCTGGAGCAAAAGGGTGGAGAAGGCAGTTCCATGCTTTCAACCATCCGTCAACATATAAAAACTAAGCCTATTGCTGTTGAGTCAATTCCAACTCATAGTGACCCTATATGACAGAGTAGTACCTGATGGATTCGAACAGCCAGCCTTTTGGTTAGCAGCTGTAACTCTTAACCACTAGCCAGCAAGGTTTCCATAGATACACCAAAAACAACAAGCAGAAACTGGCAGAGCCAACCTTGTCAGAACTCTGTAAGCAGTCAAAGAAACTAAGCAACTAAGAAAATGCTGAATCAAGGAAAAAGGTGACCTCAAAAGGATAGGAAAGCTTTGGTTTTCTGTGTATCTATGCCCCATCGCATCCCCAATTTAATGGTTATGTTAAAGCAGGGAGATTCTGGTCTCTGATTCTAGAAAGAGCCAAGCTTTATAAATTACTTTGTGTATCCCTTCTAAGCTGTCTGGAGACTAGCTGAAGAACTGAAACAAGGCACTTTTTTCTGTGTGGCATATCACAGAGCTCATGCAGAGAGGAAAAATATCCAGGCAATGCCCAAAACTCAAACCACCTATAAACACGTGGAGCTAAAGGCTGTGATTAAGGCTTACAAAAGGAATCCAAGGAGTGGGAGGGGAAACCATATAGAAAGTTTCTTAAGGAAATTAAGGTGTTCTTAACCACTGTGTATAACAGGGAAATGAGAAATCCACACAAATGCCCAGGATAAGTTGCATGCTCAGAAAATACCTGAGAAGGCCCTGTTCCTTTACCTCAAACTGATCCCTAGTGTCAGTGTAAGCATGGTTAAGTGTTGAAGTAGTGCCTTGGCACACAACCAATCTGCAATAGGTTTCCTCTGCCACCAAGCATCCAAGAAAATCTCTGTAAAAATCTAGCTGAACACAAGCTTAAGAACAGAGCCTCTACTGTACATGCATGACTAAAAAGCATTGCTTTTTAAAAAAATAGGGGAAATCACTAAACAAATGGACTACTGCAGCCCTCAACAATAAAACAAACACAGGAAAAGGGAAAAATTAAATTCCATATTTATCACATTATAATATTTAAATGTCCAGTTTTCAGTTTTCAAAAATGTATCACAAGACATACAAAGAAACAAGAACAAAATATGACAGAAATGCTCCCTATAGAAGCCCAGATAATGGTCTTCCTAAACCAAGAATTTAAAACAGTGTCATTAAATGTCCTCAAAGAGCTAAAGAAAAAATGGTCAAAGAACTAAAGGAAATCAAGAAAACAATGAGTGAACAAAATGTGAATACAGTAGAGATATAAATTAAAATGAAGAACCAAACAGACATACTGAACTGAAAAGTATAAGTGAAATTAAAAACTCACTGGACAGGTTCAACAGCAGATTTGAGCTGGCAGAAAAAGAGTTAGCAAACTTGAAAATAGAACAACTGAACTTTGCCAGTCTGAGAAGCAAAAAAAAAATAACAGTCTAAGGAATTTATGGGAAACCAGTAATTGGACCAACACATGCATTACGGGAATTACAGAAAGAGAGAAACAGAGAAAGGGACAGAAAGAAGGCCTTAACAAATATGGCATAAAATATCACAAATTTGATAAAAGACATGAATCTACATGTCCAAGAAGCTAAATCAACTCCAAGTAGCAAATCCAAAGAGATCTGCATTGAGACATTATAATCAAACTCCTGAAAACCAAAGGGGTGGTGGGAATCTTTGAAGCAGCAAGAGAAGCGAATCATTACATACAAACTGAAACCAAGTCTGTTGTGATCAAGTCTGTTCCAACTCATAGCAACCTTATAAGGTACAGTAGAACTACCTCATGGGATTTCTAAGGCTGAAATTTTTCTAAATAGCTAAAGTGAAAGGAAGAAATGAAGTGAATGATCTGAATAGAAGATTTCAAAGGACAGCTCAAGAAAACAAATATAATGAAACATGCAAAGACTTGGAGTTAGTAAACCAACAGGGAAAAATACATTCACCATTTCTCAACCTGACAGAACTGTAGAAAAAATTGAAAAATTAAAAGATTCTGTTATTTCTAAAGAATTAAAAGATTCTATGGGCAAAATATTGAAGACACAGGAAGCATCAAAAGAAGATAGAAGAAAGACACAGAGTCTGTACCAAAAAGAATTAGTTGACATTAAACCATTTCAGGCAGTAGCATTTGATCAAGAACTGATGGTACTGAGGGGAGAAGTCCAAGGTGTACTGAAAGCACTGGTGAAAATTAAGGCCTCAGGAATTGACAGAATACCAACTGAGACATTTCAACAAATGGATATGACTGTAGAAGCACTGACTTGACTGTGCCAAGAAATTAGGAAGACAACTGCTGGGCCAGCTGACTGAAAAAGATCCATATTTGTGTTCTTTCCAAAGAAAAGTGATCCAACAGAATGCAGAAACTGTGGAACAATGTCATTAATTTTGCTGAACATAATTAAAAAACAGTTCCAGTAGTAAATTGACAGAGAACTGCCAGAAACACAAGTGAAATTCTGAAGAGGATATGGAATGAGGGATATCATTGCTGATGTCAAATGGACCTTGAGTGAAAGGAGAGAATACCAGAAAGATATTCACCTCTGTTTTACTGAGTATGCAAAGACATTCAGCAGTGGATCATAACACATTATGAATGACAGCACAAAGAATGGAAACTCCAGAAAATTGTGCTTTATGTGCACCTAATCATAGACCAAGAGGGAGTCACTGAAATGGAACAAGGGGATACCACGTGACTTAAAATCAAGAAAGATGTGCAGCAGGGTTGTGATCCTTTCACCAGATTTATTCAGTTTGTATGCCAAGCAAGAACAGGGCATCAGGATTGGAAGAAGACTCAATAATGACTTACATTATGCAGATGACATAAACTTCTGAAAAGTGAAGAGGACTTCAAGCACTTACTGATGAAGATTAAAGGCTACAACCTTCAGTATGCATTACAACTTAACATAAAACAGAAATCCTAACTACTAGACAAATACACAGCATCATGATAAACAGATATAATATTGAAGTTGTCGAGGATTTCATTTTACTTGGCTCCACAATCAACACCTAGGGAAGCAGTGTTCAAGAAATCAGACAACATACTGCTTTAGGAAAATTTGCTGCAGGAGACCTCTGTTGTACATACAATTTTTTTGTACATAGGGTCACTATGAGTTGGAACCCCATTCAATATCACCTAAAAACAACAACACAGTATTAAAAAGTAAAGATCTTACCTTGAGGATTAAGGTGCACCTAACCCCAAGCCATGGTGTTTTCAGTCATCACATACGTATGTGAAAGCTGGACAATGAATAACAAAGACCAAAGAAGAATTGATACCTTCAAATTATGATGTTGGTGAAGAATATTGAATACGCCATGGACTGCCAAAAGAATGAATAAATCTGTCTGCTATAATGCTCCTTAGAAGCAAAGATGGCAATACTTTGTCTCACATACTTTGGACATGTTATCAGGAGGGACCAATTATCAGCAGGAATCAGGAGAAGGACGTCAATTTTGGTAAAGTAAGAAAAAAAATCTATTGCCTTTGAGTCGATTCTGACTCATGGTGACAAATTAGTGAGTCAGTAAAAAGAAGAGTTTCACATAATCTCTATATCATGGTGACAAATTAGTGAGTCAGTAAAAAGAAGAGTTTCACATAATCTCTATAATCTACAAGATACAGCAAAATATCTAGAATAAAGAAAAATAACCCAATTAAATAATGGGCAAAGGACATGGACAGACATTTCACCAAAGAAGACATTCAGCAGCCAAAAGACACATGAGGAAATGCTCATGATCATTGGCTATTAGAGAAATCCAAATCAAAACTACAGTGAAATACCGTCTCACCTCAATGAGATTGGCAATAATCCAAAAACCACAAAACTGCAAATGCTGGAGAGGCTGTGGAGAGACTGGAACTCTCCTGCACTGCTGGTGGGAATGCAAGATGATACAGCCTCTTTGGAAAGCAATTTGACACCTTCTTAAAAAGCTGGAAATAGAAATGCCGCATGATCCAGGAATCCCACTGTTTGGAATACATCTTACAAAAACAAGGGCTGTCACACAACAGGTACATGCACACTAATGGTTATTGTACCACTGTCCACAATAGCAAAAGATAGAATGAACCTAGGTACCTATCAACAGATAAATGGATGAATGGATAAACAAACTGTGGAATATATACACTATATACTGATAAAGAATAATGGTGATTTTAGGAAGCATCTCATAACCTGGTATCAACTAGAAGACATTATGCTGACTGAGACTAGTCAGCTGCAAAAGATCAAGTGTTGTATGAGACCTCTGCTGTAAGGACTTAAAAAGGACTTATACACAGAAGAAAAGACTCTTTGTTGGCTACAAGAGGAGTTGGGGGGGAGGTTGTTCATAGATTAGATAGTTGATAGGAATTCTATTAGGTGAAGGGTATGACAGCATGCAGTATAAGCCAGGTCAGGATAACTGAACTATACCATAAACTAAAAGGTTTTCTAAATTCAACCCAACATTTCAAAGGATAGATTAGTAGGGACAGGGGCCTGAGGACCATGTTTTCATGGGACATCAAGGTGAACTGGCATAATTAGCCTTTCGCTAAGAGAATCTTCTGCACCCCATGTTGGTGAGTGGCATCTGGGGTCTTAAAAGCCAGCAAGCTGCCATCTGAGGTACATCAGTTGATCCCAATCCACCTGCAACAGATGATGACCAAGAACATCCAAAGATATGATGAAAAATGAGCTGGGGAGACAGAAAGGACCCATATGATTGGGAGACTACATCAACATGAGGCCAGAAGAACAAGATGGTGCCCAGCCACCACCAAAGACAGCCTTGATAGGGGACGAAACAGAGTCCCTGATGTAACACGAGAAAAACAGGTATGCAGAGCAAGAACTCTACTAAAAGACCAGAACTGGTGGTCAGACAACCTGGAGGGTCCCCTGGGAGCATGATCCCTAGACTTGCGACTGCCCCAGGCCTGAAACCAGTGCTAACGTCAACATTTCAGACAAAGAATGGGCTGGACCCAGAGATACAGAGTGAGCATGTGGTGTATGTATTTTATGATTTTATACATTTGTAAAAGGCTGTCCTACTGGTTTCTTTCTAGATGGGAGAGAGAGGTTGGAGTGGAGGGAGCAGGTGTTTGTTGGGAAGGTGAGGAGTGTCTATCAGAAGGTGGGGAGAGCCGATAGAGTTGCAGAGAGGCAGGTATGCAAAATTGACTTGGATTGTATACTTTCACTTAATTATAAAAACAAAATCAAAGAAAAAGGAAAAGAACTGGAAAGAGCCTGGAACTTGCTTACCTTCCCAAAGAGGTTGTCTGTAGGTAGAAATTCAGAGAACTTTTTGCTTTCTTCTTGTGCTTTGCCACATTATTTGAATATTATACAAAAGATATATACTACCTCAGCAGAAAAAAATAAAATAATTTTCCAAAAGGAAATAACCTGGAGTCACAAGTTGGTTACATTATACTATGTTGATTATGCACTGGCATTTTCATCCACAAAACTTTCTGCTTTTCATATTTGTAGCACTCAAGAAAGTATATTGATAGACAGTGAATTTGAGTTGGAATGTGTTATCAAATAAAAGTTAAAAAAATATTGATTGCATATTTTAGGTTTTCAAACTTGATTCCTCTGATGCAGCAGATACTGATGATAATGTATCTGAGAAGGTGGTAGATAAAGATGTTAAAGCACCAGAAAATCAGAGTAAGTATTATTATTAAATTCAATAAATATGATGAATGTAGAAGAAAAATTTTGAGCAAATGTGAGCTTTTCTCCAATTGTTAAAATAGATTTTTGATTAGTGACATTTTGCTCTTATATTATTCTTTCCTTCATGTGTTCATTTAAAGTCTCTATACTGTTATCAAAAATTGTATATGTATGATTATCTTTTATAATTACTAAGGATTGCATAACCCCTTTAGTTTATAAATGACCATTAATATTTCCTAAGAACCAGTTAAATATTAAAGATGAAGTAAGAAATGGTTTGAGAAGCAGCAGTGGCAACACACAGGAGGCTTGCCTCTGAAGTGGGACTCTAGTCTGTACATTCTCAGGCCAAGTCATGAAATCAACCCAAGCAGATTCATCTAAAATGAATTGCATGCCTATTATATACCAGTCACTTTGCTGTGTGCCAGAGAGACAGAGAGTATATAGGACATGGTACTTGCTCCAAAGTTGCTGCCTGTTTGCTGAAGGATCACAAACCGATTGCTTTCACTGCTTGGCAGACCCTCATGCTGTTAAAGATTCTTGTGCCTGTTTGTTTCTTAAAATTCCTGAATTTTTCTGTGTCATTTTTTTGACATTCAGTTGGGAGATGATGTTAACTGGGCCTAGTTTTCTTCATGAGGCTTTTAATGCAGTCCCTGCAGCAGGTGTTTCAGCCAGTCAGAGACCTGCCTTAGCAACAATGGTGATTGTATGGGTCCTTGCCCTCCTCTTTCGTTCCTCTGAGAGACGTCAGTGCCTTTCTGGTGGTTAATGATTCTCTAGTTGGATCTAGTTGGTGACCCAGTCACATCTCTTTCACTTTAGGCCACTAGATTTTCTAAAACCATGGAGCAGGGTGGTGGACATAAAGTGTGGAAAGAAGAGTAAATGAGTTTCTGATCTAAGACCCTAGACTCTACATATTCAGCTCTTTCCTTAAAAGGATATCTATTTCTCTTTGTTATTTCCTGGAGGCAGCATCTCCAAAAAGAGTATTCCCAGGTAAAAGGGGAAAATTCACAAACCACATTACTAAGAAAAAGAGAATGTCATGGATTTTCTATCCAAGTATTAAAGGCTAATTATGCAGTGCAGCAATCTAAGAATATCTGAACAGCACTTAAAGAGTTATTAAGTATATGATAAGAACATTTGTTCATACTTAATATTGGACGATATGTGTTAACACATCCACTCTGACGTTTTCTAAGAGATCATTTTTCATCTCAGGAAGTCTTAGAATGTGAGCAAATTGTAATGAAATTATTTTCAGCTATACTCAAAATGTTTTTGTCTCTAGACTTTGATTGGCAGTGGATTATTTTAGATGGTCCAGTGGATACTCTGTGGGTGGAAAACCTAAACTCTGTGCTAGATGACACTAGAACGCTGTGCCTCGCAAACAGTGAGAGAATAGCTCTAACTGATCAAATACGAATAATTTTTGAAGTGGACATTCTCTCTCAGGCCAGTCCTGCCATAGTCAGCCGATGTGCCATGGTCTACGTGGTGAGTGTACACAATCATCTTTCATAACCAACCAAATGTGCTGTTTAGGATAAAAACTAGACATTGAATACAGCATTTGCTATGTTTGTTTTTACTTCTGGATCCAGGATGGTAAAAGCAATAGTTCAGAGTCTGTGTGTGCCCCAGAGCCTCATCAGCCTGAAATGAATATCGGAGTGATTACTACTGTTTTTAATAGTACTGTTAGTAATAGGAGTAGTCAACATTTTCCACAGCTATAAATAAGGAATGCTTTCAACAAACAGGTTAGGTCATTGGTGTGAATTTTTTTTTTTTCATTAGCCAGGACTTGGGGAAAACGTTACCAAGATCCAACAAAAATAAGTGTTTTCTATATGTCAAAGAAACTATTAGCCAGTATTAGCCCTGTGCTCTGGTGCTAAGTGTTTTCCATATATAAAATAAATTATTAGCCTGGATTAGCCCTATGCTATGTTGCTGAAGTCTGTTTAACTGAGTGTGATAAATAAAGTTAACTATAGGGATGACCTTCTGGGTAAGCAGTTCCCCCCGCTACGTACATAGGTTCAGTACACATCCCTGAGCAGAATCCCTCAACTGCTGTTTTAGTCATTTATCCTTTAATTAAGGATGAATTCTAACCCACACTTTTAAGTATTTAGTAAGTAAAAAGTAAGAAAAGAGAGGGGCATAGTATTTTTACTCATTTACATAAAATTATCTCGCACTTTTTATTAGGATCCTGGCAATCTGGGATGGGAACCTTATGTTAAATCATGGCTTTTGAAAACTTCGAAAATTATGAGTCAAACAGGAGTGGATTGTCTTGAATTCATGATTAAAAAAAGTGTCAGAGATGGACTGCAATTTCTAAAGAAGCATCAGAAATATCAGGCGTTTCCTGTACAGGATATAACAATCGTCACAACTCTCTGTAGAATTCTTGATGCTTTCTTTGCATTCATGAGTGAAAACAGAGGCTTCAGACAAAGTGAGTTCTCCCCCCACCCTAAATCATAGTATGATACTGTATTTTACATAGCAATGTAAATTATGTATCACCTTCTACTAAAATTTATGAAAGAAAATAAAGGAGGATCACTTTCTTACTTTCAAGAAATTTCAGTGTATTTGGACCCACAGTAGATTTGTATAGGAAACAAACTAAAAATCACTTATGGAAAAGATATCAATAGAAATAAATTAATATTGTACGTAAGTGTTGATGGGTCACAAAAAAATGAGTGTAGAAAATCTTTAGAGGGTCCCTGTTAGATAAGAGTGCTTTTGCCATTTTAAAAAAGATGCTTAGAGGTAGAAACAGTGGAAGAAACTGTCCAAAATCCTATGTTGTTTGTATCTTTGCATAATCCTGGAATTACGCAAAGGTATAAACTTGGAGAGTACTGAGACATTTGGAAGAAGACATCAGCAAACTCAGAAAACAGTGTAACATCATGGCTGAAGGCATGGGCTCTAGAGTCACAATGCTTGCATCCCAATACTGCTTCTATTTGTTCCTGATAAGAAGACAAACTAGCACAGGCTTGTAACTCTCCAAAATTCAAACCTGACACAAAAGTTGTGAGAAAAACCTAGGATGACCTAAGTGCTTTGATCCCTTTGAGGGGCAGGGGTAGAGAAGGACAGAGCTGAGTCTCATGAATGGGAGATGAGGTGGGGACCAGTTTCCTTCTCCTCCTGGCTGTGAATGGACTGTTGTCCTTCCTGTTGCCAAGCAGTGTGCCACTGCATAGAGCAGTAACACATCAGGGCAGGAACCAAATGTCTTGTTTGTAGCAACACCTGATGCCTGATGAGGGTAGGAAGCAGGTGAAAATCTGTTTCCTCCTATGCCAGTCCCTCTCAAATCTTAAAGCTTAAGCAATTAAACAGAGAAAGAGAGTATGCTTAACTCGTTTAGGTACCGATGTTAACACAGAAGTTGTTTGCCTAGAACAGTGTCCTTCCCCCTCCCTAGAAACAAATTTTTTAATTCATCTGAAGTGCAAGTCAGGGCCTAAGATTTCATTCTTTATCTCACGTATGCATCAAAGGCAGACGCAGCTATTTAAAAAAAAGAAAAAATATCACTGTCAAGTAGATTCTTACAGTGACTCTATCAGACAGAGCAGAATTGCCTCCCAGTGTTTCTAAGGAGCAGCTGGTGGATTTGAACTGCTGACAGTTTGGTTAGCAGCCAAACACTTAACCACTGTGCCACTAGGACTCTGAAGCAGCTGTTGGCAGCAGACACATGAGAGCTTTGAGGATTCAGCTCTGTATAGGAAAAGGGAACAAACTGAACAACTTAGGCCAGATAGAGTAGAAACATTGAGCACACCAAATATAATTCAAACAGAAAATATTAGATATTCTTTAAAAAAATTGTTTGTTGTGAAAGATTACAATCCAAGTCACTTTTCCATATAAAACACCGAGTACCCATCTCTTTTCAACTCTGTCTGCTCTCCTCACCCTGTAACAGCAGACTCTTCTTTTTCGCTCCTTCCAGTATCTATTCAACTAACACATGTCCCCTCTTCTCCACCCTCTTATCTCCCCTCTAAAAGGAAACTAGAAGGACAGCTTCATATATATGTTAAACCGTGAAGTACACACACCACGTGAATCATTCTGTGTCCCCAAGTCCAGCCCATTCTTTGAAGTGTTGACCTCAGTATCGGTTTCAGGTCTGGGCTAGCAGCAAATCTAGGGGCCATGTTCCCAGGGGACGCTTCAGGTTGTTGGACCATCAGTTCTAGTTTTTTAATAGAGTTCTTAATCTGCCAACCTCTTTTTCTCATGCTACGTAAGACACTCTACATTGTGTCCTCTACCAGGGTTGTTTTTGGTGGCAGCTGGGTACCATCTGGTTCTTCTGGCCTCATGCTGATACAGTCTTCCCAATCCTATGGGCGCTTCTGTCTCCCCAGCTCATTTTTCCTTGTGTCTTTAATGTTCTCAGTTGTCATCTACTCCAGGTGGGTTGAGACCAGTTGATGTTCCTCAGATGGCAGCTTGCTGGTTTTTAAGACCCCAGACACCACTCACCAATGTGGGGTGCAGAAGACTCACTTAGCAAAAAGCTAGTTATGCCAGTTGACCTTGATGTCCCCTGAAAACATGGTCCCCTACCCCTGTCCCTGGTACTCTGGCCTTTCAATGTTGGGTTGAATTTGGAAAATCTTTTAGCTTATGGTATTCTCCAGTTTTGCTGACTTGCCTTCTACTATGTGCTGTCACTCCCTTCACCTAACTAAATTCCTATCAACCATCTAATCTATGAACAACCTTCTCCCTCTCCCCCTACACGTGTAGCCATCGAAGAGTATTCTCTTCTGAGTCCTTTCTTAAGTTCTTATGATAATGTATTTGTCCTTATAATATAATATTATGATATAGTATTTGTCCTTTTACAGCTGACTGATTTTACTTAGCTTAAATGTCTTACAGTTGGCCCCAGGTTTTATAAGATGTTTCATAAATTCATCATTGTTTTTTATCATTGCATAGTATTCCATTGTATATGTATACTGTAGTTAGTTTATCCATTCTTCTGTTGATAGGCACCTAGGTTGATTCCATCTTTTTGCTGTTGTGGACAGTGGTACAGTGAACATTTGTAGACATGTATCTGTTCATGTGACAGCCCTTATTTCTGTAAGATGTGTTCCAAGCAGTGGGATTGCTGGATCATGCTGTATTTCTTTTTCTAGCTTTTTAAGAAAGCACTAAATTGCTTTCGAAAGAGATTGCACCATTTTGCATTCCCACCAGCAGTGTTGGAGAGTTCCAGCCTCTCTACAGCCTCTCCGACATTTGTTGTTTTGTGTTTTTTGGTTTATTGCCAACCTCGTTGGGGTGAGATGGTATTGCACTGTAGTTTTGTTTTGGATTTCTCTAGTGGCTAATGATCATGAGCATTTCCTCCTGTGTCTTTTGGCTGCCTGGGTGTCTTCCTTAAAGAAGTGTCTGTCCATGTCCTTTGCACATTGTTTAACTGGTTTATTTGACTTTTTCTTGTTGATATTTTGTAGTACTTTGTAGATTGTGGAAATTAGATGTCAATCAGACACATGTTTGCCAAATATTTTTTCCCAGTCTGTAGATAGTCCTTTTACTCTCTTGGTAAAGTCTTTGGATGAGCATAAGTGTTTGATTTTTAGCAGTTTCCATTTATAAAAATGCTGGAAAGAATACTGGAAAGGAAGCAAGAATAGAAGATTAAAAAAGAATCAACTGAAATTTAAAAGTAAAAAAATTAATAGTTAAAATAAAGGACATGATAAATGAGTTGAATGCCAGAATGATTAGCTGAATAATCTGGAATCCAGTCAAAGAACTCTCCCAGAATGCATCAGCACAGGATAAAAAGATTAAATATTTTGTATATTTAAATATATGCAAGTATATGTACATACATACATATGCACATGCACAGCTGAAAGTGTGTACAATAAAATTTCAAGTATTAGTGTCTATATAACATAAATTCCAGAACGTAATTTTGTAAAATAGTAAAGGAAGACATATCTCAAAAAAGAATTACCAGGGATTTAATAAAATTAGAAAATATGTAAGCCCTCAGATTGAGTAGCCTCCTGGAATGTTAAACAAGATAGGAAAGTGAAAAACCCACACCTGGAAACAGTATATTGGTATGTTGTCCTAGAGCTTCTTGGGTGCTATATTTGGTGGTGTTATATTATTTTTCCCTTTGTGTTAGCATTTGGATAATTTCTAATGACTTACCTTCCAATTCACTGATTCTTACCTTTGCTGCATCCAGTCTTCTGTAAACCCACTGGAAGAATTCTCATCTCCTGATACTGTGTTTTTGTATTTCTAGCCTCTCATATGACTTTTTAAAAAGTAATTTTTATCTGTGCCGAAATTCCCTATTTGTTCGTGAATAGTTTCTGCCTTTTATATTAAATCCTTTATTAGTTTAATCACCAAACTCACTGCTGTCAAATCAATCCCAACCCATGGCAGCCCTATAGGACAGAGTAGAACTGCCCCACAGGGTACCCAAGGTTATAAATCTTAATGGAAGCAGACTGCCTCAGAACTGCTGGTAGGTTAGAATCATCTGCCTTTTAGTGAGCAACTGAGTCCCCTAACCAAGGCTCCAGTTTAATTATAGTTATTTTAAATTCCCTACATAGTTCTAACATCTAGACCACCTCTGGATCTGGTCTACTAACTGAAATGGGGCTTCTTTACTAATATATGCTTATTTTTTGTGCCTCATATTTTTTAACTGAATGCCAGATATTGTGTAAAGCAACAGTAGAGACAGGTATATCATTTATAGCCTGTAAATAGGCATGCCTCGTCTGCCAGACTGTGGAAGTGTGGGAATGTGGGGACAAGTTTAGTCAGTATTGTGCTGGGTTTGGAATTTATTTTTACTATAATGACCTTAGGAAACCCTGGTGGCATAGTGGTAAAGTGCTACAGCTGCTAACCAGAAGGTCAGCAGTTCAAATCAACCAGGTGCTTCTTGGAAATTCTGTGGGGCAGTTCTCTGTTTATAGGGTTGCTGTGAGTCAAAATCAACTCAATGGCAGTGAATTTTTTTTTTAACAGTTACCTTAAGTGCAGCACAGACTTTGTACACAAATATATGGAGCAGTACTATTCATAATAGCCAAAAGTAGCAATAGTTAAAATGTAGTATATCTAGCTTCTGGAAAGATGGCACTTAGCAGTTCTGTGCTTCCTTACACCAATGCTGTCACCAAGAAAAACAGCAAAAGACTCAGCTCTTTAAGGTCTCTAAAAAGTAATTAGAGAGTCGCAGCAACTAGATGAACTCTAAATCAAGACAAAGGCTACCTTTTTAAATGGTGGGAAAATGTTTCCACCAGTAGTGCCCTCCTTCCCACCTCCCATTTCTGCAACAACAGTGGCTGTGGCAGTGGCAGCTGTGGCAGTGGTGGGCCATGGACTGCACTTGCAGAGGGGAGCTTTCTGTGGATTCTGCAATGTGATGAAAAGACTTTGCGTTAGCTGGCTGACTTTATAAATGTCTCTTCTGGTCTAACTAAGAGCCACATGAAGGACCAAAGAGTGCTGACCGTCTCAGTTAGCCTGCTTTCAGGATCCCATAGAATAGAAGGAAGCGATAAGCAACACATTCCAGCTGCCTGTGACCTTCATCACCTGTGACCTGCTAGTGTGACTGAAGCATTCAGTAGGCTTCTAAAGGCTGAAGAAATGCTGATGTGCAAGTTTCTTGCAGAATTTAACTCTTTCAAAAGCATTGTGTGTATGGAGAACCTAAGAAATCCATATTGTCTACAAAACACACACTTTAGACCCAAAGACACAATTACCATTGAAAGGGAAAGGATGGAAGAAAGAGTCCATGCAAATAGTAAACAAAAAAAAGAGCTAGAGTGGCTGTGCTAATATAAGACAAAATAAACTTTCAGTCAAAATCTGTTATATTATACAAACAATGACACTGTATAATAATGAAAGGGTCAATTCATTAAAAAATGTATTAATTATAAATATATGTGCACTTGAATACCCCCAAAATACATGAAGCAAACACTGACAGAATTGAAATGAGAAGTAGTTCTGTAATGAACAACTGGATACATCAATACACTACTTTCAATAATGGAAAGAATATGTAGAAAGAAAATCAATGATGAAATAGAGGATTTGGACAACACTGTAAACCAAGCAGACATAAACATGTACACAGCATTCCACGCATCAACATTACAGTACACATTCTTCTAGAATACATGTGGATCATTCTCTAGGAGAGACCATAAGCTAGGTCACAAAACAAGTTCCAGTAAATTTTGAAAGATCAAAATCATACTATATTTTCTAATCACAGTGGAATAAAACTAAAAATCAGTAATACAAGGAAAACTGGAAGTTATGCAACTATGTGAAATTAAACAATACCAATGGGCCAGAGAAAATACCTGGAAGTGAACAAAAATCAAAGCATAACATATCAAAACTTATGGGATGCTTTCAAGACAGTATTCAGAGAGAAATTTATAGTAGTAACTACACTGAAAAAGGATGATTTTAAATTAATAGCCTAAAATTAACACCTTTAATGCAAGTGGTACAACATAAGAAAATCAATCATTATAATATACCACATTAACAAAACAAAGGAAAAAATACTTATCTTAGTTGATGCAACAAGTGAACTTGACAAAATTCAACATCTTTCACGATGAAAGCTGTTAACCAGCTAGGAATGGAATGGAAATTCTTGTCTAATAAACAGCATTTATGAAAACCCCCAGCTAATATCGTATTCTATGGTAAAAGGCTGAAAGCACTTAATGAGACAAGGCTGCCCACTTTTCATAACTGCTTTTTACCGCTATGCTAGACAGTCTAACCAGAGCAATCAGGGAAGAAAAAGAAATAAAAGATATCTATAGGAAAGGATGAGTCGGAATCAACTTGACAGCAGTGGGTTTTGGTATAAGAATGGGTGAAGTAAAACTTGTATGTCCAGATGACATTGTGTATAGAAAATTTCAAAGAATCCACAGCGTTACTGGCACTAATAAATTCAGCAAAGTCATAGGGTACAAGAGCAACACATAGAAAAACAGTTGTGTTTCTGTATTACCAATAGTGACTAATATGAAAAAGATTAGAAAATAATTCCACTTACAATAGCGTCTAAAAGATTAAAATCACTAGACATAAAAATAATCAAGGAGGTGAAAGATTTGTTCACTAAAAATTATAAAATATTTCTGAAATAAGTTGAGGAAGACTTAAATAAATGGGAAAATAGTCCACAGTCACAGATTGGAAAACTTAATGTTGTTAAGATGTCAGTGTTACCCAAAGTGATCTATAGATTCAACACAACCCCTATCAAAATTTCAACAACCTTTTAAAAAAAAATAGAAAAGCCAGTTCTCAAAGTCATACTGGATTGCAAATCCAAAAACTCACTGCCATCACGTCAATGCTGACTCATAGCAACCCTATAAGACAGAGTAAAACTGCCCCATACGGTTTCAAAGGGGTACCTGGTGGGTGTCAGCTGCCAGCCTTTTAGCTAGCAGCTGTAGCACATAACCACTACACCACCAGGGTTTCCATGGGATTGTAAGGGGCCTCAAAGAGCCAAAGCAATCTTGAAAAATGACAAAGTAGGAAGACTTACATTCCCTGACTCTCATGATTCCTTGCGTGTTTTTAGACCTGAGCCAGTTTTCAGACCCCAAACTCACTGAATAAAGAGGAGGCTAGGATCTCTTTCCTGGCAATATCACAGCAAGTACTCAGTCTGTTCATTACCCTGGTCATCCTTCAAAGGGACTTGTAGTCATTTACTTGGGTAACTTACATAAAGAGAGAAGGAATACTCAAACGTTATGAGGACTATTGGACACACAGTGTGAGATGATACTGATACCCAGAAACTTAAAACATCTTCATGGCCCCCATTACAGTGGGAACATATGGAAATCAGGTAATAAGTAGAATATGGAATCCTGCTGGGAGTTTACTGGGAGCTCACCTGGTGGTGTGTTCGTGATCTCCACACACATAGTTGAAATGGACATATTTAGTAGTGGGACCACTTTGGGCCCTCAGCCGATCAGATAAAAGAGACCATAGTGGGAAAGCCCAACTGCTTCTTCACTACAAATATGTTTTTTCAACAACATAAACAGCGACTATACCCATGGACCTTACCAGATGGAGTATACAGGAATCAAATCAACTACTTCCGTGAAAGGAGACAATGGAAAAGTTTATTATCATCAGTCAGAATAAGGCCAAGTGCCAATTGCAGCACAGACCGTCAGTTGCTCGTATGCAAATTCAAAATGAAACTGAAGAAAATTAGAAAAAGTCCAGGAAAGCCAAAGTACAACCTTAAATATACACCACGTAAGTTAAGAGGCCATCATAAGAAGGAATTTGATGAGTTCAGCACTAATGACCCAAGACCAGACAGGTTGTGGAATGACGTCAAGGACATCATACGTGAAGAAACCAAGAGGTCATTAAAAAGACAGGAGAGAAAGAAGAAACCAAACTGTATGTCAGAAGAGACTGTAGAACTTGCTCTTGAAGGTCAAGTAGCTAAAGCAAAAGGAAGAAATGGTGAAATAAAAGAATTGAACAGAAGATTTCAAAGGGTGGCTCAAGAAAATAAAGTATTATAATGACATGTGCAAAGACCTGGAGATAGAACGCCAAAAGGGAAGAACACAATCAGCATTTTTCAAACTGAAAGAACTGAAACAAAAATTCAAGACTTGAGTTGCAATAGTGAAGGATTCTACAGGGAAAATAGTAAACAATGCAGGAAGCATCAAAAGACGATAGAAGGAATACATAAATTATTATACCAAAAAGAATTGGTCAGCATTCAACCATTTCAAGAGGTGTTGTATGATCGGGAACCAAGAGTGCTGAAGGAAGCAGTCGAAGCTGCATTGAAGGACTGGCAAAAGAAAACAAGGCTCAAGGAGTGAAGGACTATCAACTGAGATGTTTCAACAAACAGATGCAGTGCTGGAAGTGCTCAGTCATTTATGCCAAGAAATTTGGAAGACAGCTACCTGGCCAACCGACTGGAAGAAATCCATATTTAGGCCTATTCCCAAGAAAAATGATTCAACTGAATGCAGAAATTACTGAACAGTATCATTAATGTCACACACAAATAAAATTTTGCTGAAGATCATTCAAAAGTGACTGCAGCAGTTATGTAGATGGGGAACTGCCAGAAATTCAGGTGGATTCAGAAGAAGATGTGGAATTAAGAATGCCATTGCTGATGTTTGATACATCTGGGCTGAAAGCAAAGAATACTAGAAAGATGTTTACCTGTTTTTTATCGACAGGCATTCAACAGTGTAGATCATATTATGGATAACATTGTGAAGAATGGGAATTCGAGAACACTTCATTGTGATCATGAAGAATCTGTACATGTATTAAGAGACAGTTTTGAACAGAACCAGCAGATACTGTATGGTTAAAGTCAGAGAAGGTGTGTGTTAGGGTTACCCTTTCACCAAGCCTATTCAATCTGTATGCCAAGGAAATAATCTGAGAAGCTGGACTAGAAGAAGAATAGGGCATCAGGATGGGAGGAAAACTCGTTAACAACCTGCATTATGCAGATGACACAACCTTGCTTGCTGAAAGTGAAAAGGACTTGAAACACTGATGAAGACCAAAGATCATAGCCTTCAGTGTGGTTTACACCTCAACACCAAAAAAGGAAAAAAAAAAAAACCCGCAAACATCCTCACAACTGGACCAATAAGTAACATCATGATAAACAGAGAAAATACTGAGGTTGTCAAGGATTTCATTTCACTTGGATCCACAATTGACACCCAGTTAAGACATCAGAAGACACATTGCGTTGGGCAAATCTGCTACAGAAGTGTTGAAAAGCAAAGATGTCACACTGAGGACTAAGGTGCACCTGACCCAGCCATGGTGCTTTCCAGTTGCTTTTTATGCACATGAAAGCTGGACAATTTAGAAAAAAGGCAAAAGAATTGATACCTTGGAATTGTGGTATTGGAGAAGAACATAGCAAATACCACAAACTGCCAAAAGAACAAACATTTCTGTCTTGAAATAAGTACAGCTAGAGTGCTCCTTAGAAGCGAGGATTGTGAGACTTCATCTTATGTATTCTGGACATGCTGTCAGGAGGGTCAATCCCTGGAGAGGGATATAATGCTTGGTGGTAAAGTAGAGGGTCAGTGAAAAAGAGGAAGACCCTCAACAGGATGGAGTGACACAGCAGGTGCCACAATGGGCTGAAGCACAACAACCACTGTGGGCCTGGTGCAGGATCAAGCAGTGTGTTGTTCTGTAGTACACAGGTCCTCCAGGAGCTGGACCCAGCTCAACGGCACCTAACAGCAACAGTGGTGGGAAGGGCCAAGAGAGTAACTCAAAAAGAGTACCACATCCCAGGGTCAGAGAGTGGTAGAAACTAGTGCTGCCCTTCGAGCCTAAAGGAGGCAGAAGTAGTGTCTCCTTTGTATCTCTGTTTAAATTAATAGTCTGCTGGCTAAATAAACAGTATGGAAGCTGAAGGATGACAATAGCCTACTGCAAGCTAAACCAAGTGGTGGCCTCAATTGTAACTACCATGCCAGATGCAGTATCTTTTCTAAAAGAGATTCATGTGGCCTCAGAAACATGGTATGCAGATATGGTATGGGAAAGAGATGACTAAAACTTTCCTCAAGTGCACGTGTTTGATGTTGGCTTTGATAAAGTTCTTATTTGAGAGCATACAACTTTCTTTTTTTCTTAATGTTTCACGTGATTGAGATCTGCTTGCTTTGTTCATAATATCCACTACTTTTAGAAATAGTCACCTGAATTTTTCAGCATTTCATTTTGGAACAATTTCAGATTTATGTCAAAAAGTAGCAGGCATAGAATCAACAGCAGAAGTATGCTGTTTTGAACTTCAAATAAGTAAGAATTAGTTCAGACAACTGTAGGGTCATCCTGTGTTCCTCTCTTGCTTAGTTAAGTAATTCCCACTTTGGTCTGGCCTTATAAAGTAACTTCAAGATACCAAGTAAACAAGTACGTTCTGCAGCAATTCACAAAATAAACAGTGTTAAAGATTAAACTTCATTAATTAATCACTAAATGTTAGAGCTGTTGTTAATTCTGAAAAAGATACTCTTGTGAAAAGGAATCTTTTTTCTCTTTTAGGTGATAACATGAGAGACACTTCAGCCATGGAGACAAATCCTTCAAAAGCAAAGGAGTCTGCAGAGAGGTCAGTTAGATTCATTCATCAAACATATTTAGTACCTGCAAGTGGCCAGGCCCTCAAATAGTTAACAGTATTGTTTGTCAGAGGACCAGTACTTTTGATCTTCTTTTGATGCTTCCTGAGCTGTTTAATATTTTTCCTGTAGAATCCTTTACTACTGCAACTCGAGGCTTGACTTTTTCCTTCAGTTCTTTTAGCTTGAGAAATACAGAGCATGTTCTTTCCTTTTGGTTTTCTGTCTCAAACCCGTGCATATGTCATTGTAATACTTCACTTTGTTTCTTGGGCCACCCTTTGAAATCTTCAGTTCTTTTACTTCACCATTTTTTCCTTTTCAATTTGACATTCAAGAGCAGATTTCAAAGTCTCCTCTGACATCCAATTTGATCTTTTCTTTCTCTCCTGTCTCTTTAGTGACCTGTTGCTTTCTTTATGATGTCCTTGATGTCATTGCACAACTCATCAGATCTTTGTTTATCAGTGTTCAGCAAGTTAGATCTGTTTTTGAGATGGTCTCTAAGTTAAGGTGAGATATACTCAAGGTCACAGAAGTATATAGCTCTTGTACTTTGGCTGGCGTGGACTTGTTCTAATTTTCTTTAGTTTCAATGGGAACTAGCATATGAGCAGTTGATGGTCTGTTTGGCAATTAGCCCCTGGCCTTGTCTGACTGATGATATTGAACTTTTCCATCATCTTTACCCACAGATATAGTTGGCTTTTTGCCTATGTATCTATCTGGCAAAGCCCATGTATATAGTCACTGTGTTGATGAAGAAAGGAATTTGCAGTGATGAAGTCATTGTTCTTGCAAAGTTCAATTATGGAGTCTCAGACTTTGTATATTCCAGGTTCCAGTTGTTAATGGATGTCTACAGCTGTTTCTTCTCAGTTGTGCCACATCAGCAAATGAAAGTCCCGAAAGCTTGACTCCATCTACATCAATAAGGGTAATGTTACTTTAAAGAGGCAGCTCTTTCCCAGTCTTTTGAGTGTCTTCCAGCCTAAGGAGCTCATCTTCCAGCCCTGTATCAGACAGTGTTCAGCTGCTGTTGATAAGGTTTCCACTGGATAATTATTTTCAGAAGTAGACTGTCAGGTCTTTCTTCCTAGTCTGTCTTAATCTGGAAGCCAAACTGAAAGCTGTCTACCATGGGTGACCCTGCTGGTATTTAAATACCAGTGGCATAGCTTACAGCATCTCTAGAATTCCATTCTACAAGTATATCACAGTTTATCTACTCTAGCATTGATGGATATTTAGCTTGTTTTCAGTATCTTGCCATTGCAGTAGTACTGTGATTAGTATGGTTATACATGTCTTCTGGTACATATATGCAAGAATTTGATCTTTATAAACATAAATTAGATTTTTTTTTCTCTGTTTATGGCTATTTAATGATTTCTCATTACACTGAAAGCAGGGGACTGGCAGGGGTCAGGGGATGGAAATGGGCACAGCTTGAAAAGCTCCTACCCCCTTTATAGCTCACCTGTCTATGCTGCAATGATCCTTTGACTTCATGGTCTTAGCACATGTATTCTTTCCACTCAAGGCTCTTGGTCCTACATTTTGTCAAACATCACTCATTCTTCAGGTCTCAATTTGACTGTCCTTATCAAAGATAAGAAGTGTTCTGTGAACCCCACAATCTTAATTAGTCTCTTTATTATTCTTCAGAATACTCTGGACTGCTCATTCTCTGTGCTTATCATGCATTAGCTTTATGGATTTATTTTTGTCCTGGGAAAAGAACTGACATATAGTTAGCATTCAGTAAATATTTGCAGAATTCTAGAAATTTCAAATAGAATTGTGCATGTTCACTCTATGCTTCTTGCTAATAAATTTTAGTTTGATAGCATACTTTTAATTTTTTGTAATTTATAATTAAATTTATTTAATGCTAAATCTTAAACTATACAGCATGTCTTGCAATTGGACCCTAAGCCCTTCTTCAGCCCCATCCCTACCAGTATAGTAATTTCAGGGTTCTGCAGGTCTGATCTCACAGACCCATACTGCATAAGCGTCCCCTGTTTAACACGTCCCGCATTCGGCAAGGCTGAATGAAATCATTGTCTAGGACTTGGTTCGGAGTAAAGCAAAAAACCAAACCCACTGCGGTCAAGTTGGGGTCTGAGTAGGACTGAATTAATGATTATTTACTTAAATCTTTCTATGGAGAATAAGATCATATGCATTCCCAAAAGATAGGTTAATGCTCAGCTAATAAATAGACTTAAAAGGGTATCATATCTCCTAATAAATAGCAATTGACTGCAAATCTCTTAAACATGAGGTACTTTAAAAATATTTTAAAACTGCAGTCGAGTCAATTCTCACTCATGGTGACCCTATAGGTCAAAGTAGAACTGCCTTATAGAGTTTCCAAGGAGGGCCTGGTAGATTGGAACTGCCTGCCTTTGGGTTACCAGATGAAGCGCTTCACCACTGTACCACCAGGTTTCCAAAAATAAAGACAGCAGTGTGTGATTTATAGGACTGTTGTCAAAGGAAAAATTGTACGTTAATCATAAAACCTTCATGTTGATAGTTGCCTGTATTAAAGTTTTTAACAATGAAACTTTGACATGATATTGAAGTAAATTGTTTTATAAAAAATGTTAACTCTCACCCTTCCTTACATATCTACCCCAGGACTCAAAGTGTATCATATCTGCAGCAAAATCCTGGTAGATTAAAAATAATGATTCAGAAGCTTTTTGTGTTTGCATTTACTTGGGCGTTTGGAGGAACTTTAAAACGTGAAGATGAGCATGAAGATGATGTACTGTTTTGTTCAGGCTTTGAACCTGATTCTCTTGCAAAAGTAACCTATGATTTTGGCAGCCTTGTTCATGAGTTATTTGAAAGCAGTTCACAAGGAGGTAAGCTCAGATAAGCATGCTTAGACTATTAACTAAAAACTCTTTATGGTTATAAAGAATAATAGTGATTAGATTCATATTTTATAACGTAAAGATTGAATGAGGCTAATAAGTATGCCCCAATACCCTCCCTTCTTTGAGAGGAGACTAAGGAAATTCTGTTCTTTTTGACCCTTAGTGCGTTAAGGAGCCGTGAGCCTAGTAACAGCAAGCACAAAGATAACATGTGAACTCAGCCAAACTGCCCGTCAGCTCTGTAACTAAATTTGTATTATCCCGGTCACCATGCAGCAGTCACTAGGGTAGAGGCAGGATATGATAATCTCTTTTTTTAGTAGTATTTTCTACTTGTCTGAGATTTCTTTTGTATTTGTGCTTTGTGAACCAGTTTTAACAAACAGAATGCCTTCTAATAAGTCTAATACTATTTCTAATACCTGAAAGGGTAACCCTTTTAACTAGCTATTGCTGATTAAAAGAGCTTGAAACAGACAGAGATTGTTAATAAAACTAGCAAAAAGAGGCAGAATATTGAACACGAATATATTTAGAAGAAGCTTGTTAACGTAAAATTGAGAAATAAAACATTCTTCCCAACACAAATCCTGGAAGTGGAGCAAACATGGCGCTGTAGACAGAAGCACCATGCACTCTGTCCATCTGCAGTGAAGACTTGAAAAACTGTGAAACAGAAGCAGACATCTGTCCTGGAACCCTAAGCATCGAATGAAGAGATAAAGGACTCGGTTGAGCACCTGCTAGATAAAGAACTTGACATAGAAAAACGAATGCTGTGGAGTGAAGATCCGCTACCAGGGATTTGCCCTTTTGGACTATAGCCACCAAGGGATGCAAACAAGGAGTACAGGAAGGCAGTTTCCTAGAGGTCCCAGCAGGAGAGAGCACATGGTAACTCGGATACAAGCCTTCCCACCCCAGCACTTTCCCCGTGTGAGGCCTCTGCCGCTTTCCAGTGGGCCACTGCTGCTCAAACCGGAGAGACACCAGCTCACTGTGGCCCGGTCCACCCCTTCCACACTGGCAGTGCCATTTATTGTTGTTGTTGTTGTTTTAATGTTATTGTGGGGGGGAGTCTTTTTTTTTTCTTGTTTCACTTCTTCATTCTTTCTCCCACTCACCTAGCCCCTTGTGCGGTCGTTGCCCATTCTTGATGTGTTGTAGCCCACCATTCAGCTAGAGGGTCCCTGGTGCACAGCATCCCCAGGTCCATGCCACCCCTTCCCAAAGGTTCCTTCATGCCATTTTTTGTTTTGTTTTCTTTCCTTTGTGGTTTCTTGTCTCTCTCTTTCTCTCTCTCATCTTTCTTTTCCTTTCTCCAGCCTACATGGTTCTGTGTCTGTCCCTGCCCTTCTTGAAGGGCTGTGTTGTACAGTTCAACTGGAGGCTTACTGACACACAACTCTGACAGGAATTATAATAGAGAATTCCACATGTGGCAGGAGAAAAATGTAGAAAAAAATTGAAACTCACAAACAAAAAAAGACCAGACTCACTGGTCTGACAGAGACTGGAGAAACCCTGAGAGTATGGCCCCTGGATACCCTTCTAGCTCAGTACTGAAGTCCCTCCTGAGATTCACCCTTCAGCCAAAGATTAGGCAGACCTGTAAAAGAAAATGAGACTAAATGGCTACACTAGCTCAGGTAAAAGGATGACAAGGTCAAAGGGGACAGGAAAGCTGGTAATGGGGAACCCAAGGCCAAGAACAGGAGAATGTTGACGTGTCATAGGCTTGGCAACAAATGTCACAAAATAGTATGCGTATTAATTGTTTAATGAGAAACTAATTTGCTCTGAAAACTGTCATCTAAAACATAATAAAATAAATAAATAATATGCCCACTTTTTAAAAAAGAAAAAAATCCTACCGGTTTAACCAGTTTGGTATAACTCTTCAAGCTTTTTGTGAGGTCATTTGTAAAAGATTCCATTAAAGGCATCTGGATGGCAAAGATTTTATGTTATTTTCTATGGAAATTAACTTTTCATCACAAAGTATGTATGTTAATTTGTCATTGAAGCTAACAAATCAGCTTGTGATTAACTCCAAAAGGTAAACTGGTTTTTATTGTTATTATTAGCCAAAAAATACCTCTAATGTTACATTTCTTTTCCGTGTAAACCTAAAGTCAAGTTAATTATTCATGCTGTTAGATTGTTTATTTCAAAACAAACGATAAGAAAGACAGTTTTGCCATTGGAAATATCAATATAAAACCTAGTCTAGGACAGGGATGTTGGAAGGGAAGGAGAGACAGGTGGAAACAATCATGAAACTGTAAAACGATCAGACTGGAAGTGAGAAAGAGAAACAAAGGACCAAAAAAATGGAGGGAAAAAAAAAAAACCCTCATAATCAGCTTGTAAACAGAATGTCTAAAACACATTAAAGAAAACTAATACTAAGAAAGTATAACAGTAAAATCACCCATCATAATATTAATTCATTCCAGATGAAATTGTTATGGCTTGACAGCCAAGCCCAAAGCCAATTTTAAAATATATGTTTAGAGTTCTCAAAAAGAGAAATGTGGGAGCAATATCCTTTTTAAAATAAATAAGGAGTTAATGGGAAAAAAAAACAAATAGAAATGAAAAGAGAACATACGGTTACTAAAAAAACAAATAGACATTTTGGAAAGGAAAATGTAATAGTTGGGGTATACTCCATTCTGAGCACCATCAAAGGGTGAGTAAGTAAATTGAAAGCCATAAAAGCAAACAAAGATGTGGGAAATGAAGGGTCACTAAGAGCTTCCATAAAAATAATGAATATAGGTGAAGCTACGTTTGAAGAGACAACACCAGAGAATTTGCCAGAATTGACATGAATCAGCAGATTAAACACATTTGGGTACTTCATGGTAAAACTGAAGACATCAAGAAAAAAATATTTTTATCATTTGAAGAAAGACATACTACCTACAAAGGAATAATAATTAGATGAACAGAAAAATTTTCATTAGCAAGAATAGATGTCAGAAGGAAGTGCAGTAGTATTTTCAAAGTGCTGATGGAACTTAAAATTTTATCCTGTGTTAAACTTTCATTTAAAAGTGATATTAAAATAAAGGTCCACTTAGATACATGAAGACCAACAAGACCTATATAGCTTGTTTAAAATAATTATTTAAAAATGTACTTCCAGTGGGAAGCTGCACAGTACAAGAAAATAGTGATCATCGAACTAAGTGAAAAAGGTCAACAAAATGACTTAACTATTGATTGTACACTAAATTACTGCTTTGTATTAAAAATTTAAAATTAAAACTCTACACAAAAATAACAGAATGAAAGAGGGAAGCATTCATGGGAAAGTTAAAGTGTGCTAAGATATTGTCATATTTGAGAATAGGATAGAAATATTGAATAAGTTCAGGTTTGTTGGGAAAATATATGAATCTGTATATACATTTCAACCACATAGAAAAGTTGAGAATAAAGTGATTGATAAAAATAAGTGATGCCATATAGACCAAAATAAAGCACAGTGACAATGATATAGGATACAGTAGAATTTAAGCCAAAAGATATAAGAGGAATAAAGAATGCCCCATTAAAAATGTAACAAAAACCCAAAAGATAATCATGAACATACACAAATTTAACAACATAGCCTTTGAATAGCAAAATCTGACAAAATTCCAAGAAGTATTAACAATTGTAAATTCAGAGTAGATTTTTAGCCTACCTCAGTAATGGATGATGAAACAGGTAAAAAAAAAATGATAACTTGCAAGTAATTTTAACAATAAATTTGGCATAATTGATAACTATATATGCATATAAACCCACTGTTGTTGAGTCAATTCTGACTTACAACAACCCTATAAGTAGAACTGCTCCATAGAGTTTCCAGGGAGTGCCTAGTAGACTTCAACTTCCAGCCTTTGAATTAGCAACTGTAGCACTGAACTGTTATGGCACCAGGATTTGCACATAAAAGGTCTGACAGCTAAGTTTGTGAACTCATCCTAGAAAAAGTGCTACATACCTCATTGCTGAATATCACTATGATTGCGTTCAAAAGTATTCCCCTTGGAAAGCTATGCACTGACGCCAGCTCCTAGTTTACCCTTCAAATCAGTCTTGGAACTTTATCTGGAATGGCCATTGCACACAATGGCAAGGTGGCAAGTTCACGAACTTAATTGCATAGTTCACTGTGAGGGAGTTTTTAGCCAGTGAACAAGTCACTGTATTGGAACACCCACCCTACTCACCTGATCTGGTCCCTGAAGATAAAAGGAATATTGAAAGGAAAACATTTCGATGACATTCGGGACATCAAGGGTAATGCATATGGCACATTCTCTAAAATAGACCAGATCCCAGGACATAATGCAGACATTAACAATAGTGAAGAACTGGAATTATGCAAAGTATGTTCTGTGATCATAATGGAATTAAACTAGAATAACAGAATGATGTCTTGAAATCACCAAATATTTGGAAATGAAGTAACACAACTTTTTAAAATCTGTAGATCAAAAATGAAGTGTTGAAGGAAATCAGAAAACATTTTAGACTAAATCAAAATGAAAATGTATCAGTATTTGTGGGATCAGTTGAAGCAGTGCTTAGAGAAAAATTTACAGTATTAAACAGGTATATTAGAAATGAAGAAAAGTCTTAAGTCATTCATTTAAGCTTCTACCTTAAACTAGAAAAAGGAAAACAAACTAAATATAAGGAAAGCAGGATGAAGGCTTTATTAGTAATATAAGAACAATAATCAATAAAATAGAAAGCAGAAAAACGGTAGAAAAATTCAATAAGCCTGAAAGCTGATTCTTAGCAAAGGTTTTATAAAATTGACAACTTTCTAGCAAAATTGAAAACAAAGGAAAAAATTACTGACATTGATAATGCAACAGGCCATATCACTACTGACTTCAAAGGTAATTTTTCTGTAATAATATTAAGAGACTAGCAAAAAGAACTTTGTAAATTCCTCACTTTAGGTGAAATGGACCGATTTTCTTGAATGACACAAATTGCTAAAACTTACTTCTCAAGAGAAAACAGATAACCTGAATATGTTTGTAAATAGGAAAAACAATACAAGAAAAAGCACAGATCAACATTACTCATGAACATAGACTCAGAATTCCTCAACAAAATATTAGCAAATCAAATCCAGTGATACAAGGAAAGAATAACACACGATGACTGGGTGGGGTTTATTACAGGTACATAAAACTTGTTCAACACTTGCAAATCAATCAATGTAATTCATCACATTAACAGACTGAACAAGAAAATTCACATGATTGTATCAATAGATCCAGAAGAGCTTTTGTCAAAGTTCATATCTGTTCATGACCAAAACCTTTCCACAAACAAGGAATAGAATATATGTCTTACTCAGCCTGACGGTACCAGCCGTCAGACGAACAGAGCTGAGGGGAAAGCGCGGGAGCTGAATAAGATCGAAACGATTACATCAGGGGGGACTCAGTCAAGCTGAGACGTTTATTTCTTTTCTGAGCAAACTTTTATACAGCACACACTTCTTTGTTTATTCTTAACTCTGTGTTCCGTAGTTCTCAAAACCTCTGATCTAATAATTAGCCCTATCCAAGGACAGCCACATGTTGTTATTCTTTCTTGGGATATTGCTAAGCAGTCAGTTCTCATGACCTTGCTGGCACAATATTTTTCTTAAGTGAGCCTTGCCCAGTAAATTTCTCTAAGATTTTCTTTAAGATGATTTCGGCTCCCGACATCAGCCTGACAAAGGGCATCTACCAAAAACCTGCAACTGACATCATGCTTGTTAGGTACCACTGAGTTGATTTTGACTCAGTAGTCCTATGCAGAACAGAACGAAACACTTCCTGGTCTTGTGCAATCCTCACAACTGTTACTACACTGTAGTGCATTTTTGCAGCTTCTGTGTCCGTCTGTCCCATCGAAGATCTTTTTATTCACTGCCTCTACCAAGCATGAGTTGGATCCGACTCGACGGCACTTGTCTTGGCTGGTTACCAAGCATGATGTCCTTCACTTCTCCCAGGACTGATCCTTCTTGAAGCATGTCCAAAGTATGTTAAGACACAGTCTTGCCATCTTTGCTTCCAACCAATATTCTGGTTATATTTCTTCCAAGACAGATTTGTTTGTTGTTTGGTATTCCATGGTATATTCAATATTCTTCACTAGCACAATTCAGAGGCATCAATTCTTCTTCCATCTTCCTTATTCATTGTCTAGCTTTCTCATGTATATAAGGTAATTGAAAACACCATGGCTTGGTTAGGCTAGGTTAGTCCTCAAGGTGACATCTTTGCTTTTTAACACTTGAAAGAGATCTCTTTCAGCCAGTTTACCCAATGAAATGCTTCTTTTTGATTTCTTGACTGCTGCTTCCATGAGTATTGATTTGTAGATCCAATTAAAATGACTTCCTTGATAAACTTAATCTTTTCTCCATTCATCATAATGTTGCTTATTGGTCCAGTGGTGAGGATTTTTTTTTTTTTTTTTGATGTTGAGGTGTAATCCATAGTGAAGGCTGTGATCTTTGGTCTTCATTAGTAAGTGTTTCAAGTCCTTTTCACTTTCAGCAAGAAAGTTGTATCATCAGCATAATACAGGTCATCAGTGAGTCTTCCTCCAATCCGGATGCCCTATTCTTCTTCATAGGAGTCCAGCTTCTTGGATTATTTGTTCAGCACATACATTAAACAGGTATGGTAAAAGGTTACAAGCCTGACTCACACCTTTCTAGACTTTAAAGGGTGCAGTATTCCCTTGTTTTTTTCAAACAACTGCCTCTTGATCCAAGTACAGATTCTTCATGAGCTCAGTTAAGTGCTCCAGAATTCTCTTTCTCCAAAATGTTAACCAGAATTTTTTATGATCCATGCAGTCAGATGCATTAGCTTAGCCAGTAAAACAGACAAATATCTTTCTAGTCTTCTCTGCTTTCCACCAGGATCTATCTGACATCAGCAGTGATATCCCTGGTTCTACATCCTCTTCTAAATCTGTCTTGAGTTTCTGGCAGTTCCTTGCCAATAAACTGCTGCAGCCACTTTGGAATTGTCTTCAACAGATTTTACTTGAGTGTAATATTAACAATGTTCAACAATTTCCACATTCAGTTGGATCACCTTTCTTTGGAATGGGTACATGGATCTCTTCCAGTCAGTTGACCAGGTAATTGTCTTCTACATTTCTTGGTATGGACAAGTAAGTCTGCATGGTGCTACATCAATTTGCTAAGACATATCAATTGATTTTCTGTCAATTCCAGGAGCTTTGTTTTATGCCGAAGTCTTCAGTGCAGCCTGAACTTCTTCCTTAGCTACTGTTGTTTCTTGATCAGGTGCTACTTCCTGAAACGTCTATTCATCGACTGATTTTTTTTGGTACAATGACTGTGTATTCCTTACATGTTCTTTTCATGCTTCCTGCATCCTTCAATATTTTCCCCATAGAATCTGTCAAAATTGGAACTCTAGGCTTAATTTTTTTCTTTAGTTGTTTCAGCTTAAGAAATGCCAAGTGGTGTATTCTTTCTTGTTGTTTTTCTAACTTAAAACCTTTGCACATTTCATTATAATATTAGTAGGAATTGGCTTGATAGCAATAGGTTTTTGTTTGCTTGTTTGCTTTGTCTTCCTGAGCTGCCCTTTGAAATCTTCTATTTCGCTCTTTTACTCCATCATTTCTTCCATTTACTTTAAAAAAACAAAAACCAAACCCACTGTGTCGAGTCAGTTTCAACTTATAGTGACCCTATAGGACACAGTAGAACTGCCCCATAGAATTTCCAAGGAGCACTTGGTGGATTTGAACTGCCGACCGTTTGATTAGCAGACATAGCACTTAAACTCTATGCCACCAGGGTTTCCCCATTTATGAACTATATATTCAAGAACAAGTTTCATATATTCAGAAACAAGTCTCTTCTGATATCCACTTTGGTCTTTTCTTTCTTTCCTGCTTTTTCAGTGCGTCTTAACTTTTGCTTTCTTCACGCATTATGTCATCCCATAACTCATTCAGTCTTCAGTCATTAGTATGTGTGATCAGTCATCAGTCTTCTGTCATTAGTACTCTTGAGAAGGTCTCCAAATTCAAGTGGAATATACTCAAGGTTGTATTTCAGCTGTCTTGGACTTTTAACAATTTTCTTCAGTTTCTACATGAACTTACGTGTAAGCAATTAATGATCTGTTCCACAGTTGGTCACTGGTCCTGTTCTGACTGATGATATTGAACTTTTCCATTCTCCTTGTACAGATGTAGACAGTTTGATCCAGTGTTTTCCATCCAATGAGGTGCACTTGTATAGCCATGATTTATAGGGTTAGAAAAAGTATTTGCAATGAATAAGTTATTAGTCTTGCAAAATTCCGTCATGTGAGTCCCACTGTTGTTTCTATCACCAAGGCCATATTTTCCAACTACTGATTCTTTTTTTTTTTCAACTTTCACATTCTAATCACTAGTAATTACTAATGCGTATTAACTGCATGTTTGGTCAGTTTCAGACTGCAGATGTTAGTAAAAATCTTCAATTTCCTCATCTTTGGAATTAATGGTTGATGTGTAAATTGGAATAAAGTTGTATATTAATTCATCTGTCTTGTAGGCATATGGATATTGTGTTATCACTGATAGTATTGTACTCCAAGATACATCCTGAAGTGTCCATATGAATGTCTGGTTCAAAATGACCAATACCAGTCCATTTCAATTCACTGATGCCTAAGATATTAATCTTTATCTATTCCATTTTGGATGACTTCTAATTTCTCTAGATTCGTAGTTCCTACTTTCCACATTTTGATTATTAGTGGATGTTTACAGCTATTTATTCTTGTTTTGAATCAAGCCACATCATCAAATGAAGGTCCCAAAAGCTGGACTCCATCCATGTCATTAAGGTCAGCACTACTTTGAGGAGGCAGCTTTTCCCAGTTGTATTTTGGGTGCCTTCCAATCTGAAGGCCACATCTTTTCAGCATTGTGTCAGACAGTGTTCCACATACCTGTCAGAATGGGTAAAATAAAAAATAACTGCAGTACCAAAGGTCAGCATGGATACAGAGCAACTGGAATGCTCATGCTTCACAAATGAGAAAACAAAATGGTACAACCACCCTGGAGAGCTGTATCAGAGTTTCTTAAAATATTAAATATAAACTTACCATATGATCCAGCAATCTCATTTTTAAATACTTATCTTAGAGAAATGAAAACTTATGTTTACACAAAAACGTGTAAACAAATATTTAGGTCATTACTCATCATCAACCAAAACTGTAACAATCCAAATGTTTGTGGTACATCAATACAATGAAATACTAAGCCAAAAACCAGACCCTTTGCCACTGAGTCAGTTCCTACTCATAGAAACCCTATGGGAATGTAGACCTGCCCCACATAGGGTTTCCAAGGCTGTAAATCTGAGAGAAGCAGACTGCCACTTCTTTCTCCCATTGAGTGGCCAGTGGGTTCAAACTGCTGATCTTTCAATTAGCGGCAGTGTTTTGAGCATTGTACCACTATTTAGCAACAAAAGGGAGTACACGCAATGACATGGATCTCAAATGCATCATGCTAAGTGAAAAAAAGCCCAGCTTCAAAAAAGTTCCACACTGTATGATTCTACTTAACATGGCATCTAGGAGTAGGTCAAATATAGAAGCAAATAACAGTTAGTGGTTTCCAGAGCTTTGATTGGGAGAAGGACCTGACTGCAAAGAGCCATACTAGGAAATTCCTCAGAATGTTGAAATTCTTCTGTATTCCATCCACAGCAATGGTTATAAGAATCCACTCATCTGGAAAAAAAAAAAAAAAGAACTCATAGAACTATACAGAAAAAAAAGTTAATTTTACTATGTTCAAAAAAATGTTTCATGATAGAAAAAAATATACTGAATGTTAACACCATCCTCTTTGTATGGTAAAACCATCGTTAAATTGTTTTGCTTTTATTATTCTGTTGTTGTTAGGTGATGTCGAGTCGGTTCTGACTCATAGCAATAGAACAATAGAACAAAACACTGCCTGGTCTTGTGTCCTGTCCACAATCATTTTTATGCTTAAGGCCATCATTGTGGCCACTGTATTAATCCATCTCGTTGAGGGTCTTTCTTTTTTTCTGTATTTTTCAAAATTTTCTACTGAGTTTATTGCTTTTATAATGAAAAAACAAATGTTAGTAATAGTAATTTGTAAGTATCAAAGTTCTCTGACTACTACCAGTGTATTATGGACATTTAGTAACATCCAAATACATGGTGAAAACCGTGGCAGTATCATGGTTAAGTACTAAGGCTGCTAACCAAAAACTGGCAGTTCAGATCCTCCAGGCATTCCTTGGAAACTCTATGAGGCAGTTCTTCTCTGTCTTATAGGGTCGCTATGAGTCAGAATTGACTCAACAGTGACAAGTTAGGTTTTCTGTTGTTTTTGTTTAAATACACGGCCACAAGCAGGAGTTCTGGGTTAAATTTCAAAGAATATGAAAACATGATTCATCTTGCTTTTTGGATATGAAAAGGAGAAAATGTTAATAAAGATTTACTTTTTATAAATTTAGACCATGGGGACAAAAAGAGGCAAACTCATTTTATATCCTTGAATATATTTTTAGGCGTATCCTTGGTAGAAATCCTAGTGGCATAGTGGTGAGGTGCTAATCTGCTAACTAAAATTTAGTTCACATCTACCAGATATTCCTTGGAAACTGTATGGGGCAGTTCTGTGGTGTCCCATAGGATTGCTGTCACAGTTGACTTGATGACAATGAGTTTTGTTTGTTTCTGTTTGTTTGTTTGGTGAGTACTTAGTTGTAGTTCAACAATCAAATCGTTTAGGTATAGATCATATGATTATTCCATAAATTAACTTTTTCAATTTGGATTTATGTATTTATCTTTTTCAAACTTAGGCATCCACCTGCCACCTGGTGAACGTTCTATCTTTGGATATTTTGTGGATATACAGCAATGCGAATTCATACCTTGGTCAGAATTAGTTCCTGGTGCTGAGGCACTAGTTCAGAAAGGTAAGAGTAATTAGAAGAGTCACATCTAGCTTCTCTGAAATACTGAGAATATTATATTTATGGAAGTAGTGGTATTAGCAACCATGAGGGCTGCTGTATTCCAAGTTTGTATTTAGATCAGTGTTCACAAAAAGTGCCTTTAAAAATAACTTCTGAAAATTAATGAGAAATTTGGAATGTATATGATACAGTGTAAAGCTGTAGTACATTAAAGGTCTTTCAATGGAGATATAATTTTTTTAATTAGTTGTGATTATTGGGTGGAAGAAAAGAGAGAGATCTCTTTAAAACAGAGAAACATTTGTGTAAGAACTTAGACTTGGTTATAAAGCCTACTGCTAATTAGAAAAGAATAATAATAATTTGAAAACTATATGTATATGCCAAATTGCTTTTATTCTCAGTTTTATTCTTCTACACATAGAAGAGAAAATACAGAAACTTGTTGCACTTTGAGAGGCTGGTAAAAAATTTGAGGCAGGAACTTAATGACCAAGTATCTTGTAGGTTTCTTGCAAATATAAGAAATTCAGTAAGTATAAATTGAACTGAATTGCTTTGAAGTCTGGTTTTCTCTCATCAAAGAAGATAAAAAGTCTGGCTACAAGAGTTTTTGACAGAAAACAACTGGAGATGTGAGAAAAATGAAGCATTCAGAAAGTTCCACTCCTAAATAAGTTGGAAATACCCAAGTTATATATAATTTGTCACAGTATTACTGGGCGAGCATATTCACTTTAAACCTCTGAATTGCATATCATCAGTTAGTGCTGGTGATGGGTCATGTTTATTCTTAGCTTTTTATTACTGTAAGGAAAAACTTAACTGAATCCACCAAGCCAGAAAATCAATGCATGTAACTTGACTCTTTTTTGTACCACTCTTGTGAGAAATCAAAGATATTTTCTCCGAATCTAAGAAATCACTTTTATCTGGTAAGAATTTATCATAAGAGCATACACAGAGGAAACTAAAACTCTCCCAAGCTCTGAAAACCACTGCTGTAGCAGGGATCTGAATGTCACAACATCACTTTTTCCGTGGCAAGCCACCACTGTTAGCCACCATGGTAAGACAGCACAGTAAGCCGCCACAGTAAGCCACCGTGTAAGCCACAACAAGACAGACATCCTGCGTGCTTCAAGAGGCAGCTTTCATGATTAAGTAAGGCTTTGGGGGATAATATTTTTTATTTAAAAAAGAGTAATCCTAATCTATCATCGTCAAAGGATGTGTTTTGAGGGTCACACAGTATTCATTAAGTACTTCTTTTCAGACCAATGACTTAAACAGTGTTGTAAAATGGCTCATAAATGTAAAGAGTTGACTCATAATGCGAAAATGCAAGTTAGATGCCATCTTTTACCTGTAATATTGGCAAGGATCAAAAAGTTTGATGCCTTTGACAAGACTATGAAGACGGAAGGACTCTCAAACAATGGAGAAAAGTTTGGCATACATGTACTGAAATTATCAATCATTTGCCAGTTTATGTTGACCCAGCAATTCCATTTACATGAGTTCCATATATATGCAAAACACCATATGTATAATACAAAAATTCAACCTTATTTAAAACAGCAAAAGAAAGCATAAATTTTCATCAGCAGAGCACTGGTGAAATAATTTATGTAGCCATAAAATGGAACAACATTAATCAGAGAAGTCTTCATGTACTGATATGGAGAAATCTCTCTAAAATGTACAGAAAGAATGAAAAGCAAAAGGCAGAACAGATTGGGAACAGGGTGGCTAGCATGAGAAAGGAAGAACTGTTTATTGCATACCTTTATGTGCTTTTGAATTGTGTACCATGTGAACGTATTAGCTACTCAATGATTTTTAATTAAGAAGTGAGTAACAGATGAGGAACTGGAGACTATTTAGATTAACCCTAGTGAGAGTTTTTGTATATGTGCTGGTGTGAAGAATTAAAGGTAAGAAGTATGGAAGATTGTGAAATCAAGAAAAGTTTGGCTTTGGAGTGTGTGCGTGTGTGTTCATGTATAGTTTCCTATATGGAACCGTTTTAACTGTTTTTTTTCCTAAGACTGGAGACACTGGCACAGAAATGTTTGTACTATGAGAAAATCCCAATGGAAAGGAAAAGACCAGCGGTGGAGGGAGAGAAGAAAGGTTGTTAAAGGGCTCTTTAAAATGGATTGCAGGAGGTCTTGGCAGGAGAGTTCCTTGCTTATTCTCATGGGGAGAGAAGAGGAGACTCTTGCATATAAGCACAGATGAGTAGGTTTGGGGCAAAGAAGTAAGGAAGTTTACCCACGGGCCACTTAGGAATGCCAGTAGGGAGGTCAGCGGCTCCCCGTGTGTGTGAGAGGGAAACAGCAGAGGACTTCCACACCCCAGGCACCTGCAACAGCTTTTTCTTGCCTATGTATATTTAAGGAAACCTTGGTAGCATAGTGGTTAAGTGCTACAGCTGCTAACCAAAAGGTAGGCGTTTGAATCCACCAGGTGCTCCTTAGGAACTTTGTAGGGCATATCTCCTCTGTCCTGTAGGATCACTGTGAGTAGGAATAGACTCAGTGGCAGTGGGTTTGGTTTTGTTTTTGGTATACGTTTAAAGTGCTTTATAATGTAGGTACTTTTCCAGAAAGTATTGGGTACCTAAAATATTAGGTTAATACTGATTTCTAACTCATCTGAAACTTTCTTTTTATTTTAACTTAGGAGCATCATTGCTAACTGATTTTCAAGGATCCAGTGAAAACTTCTTCAAGACAGCAGAATTTGGAGAGTGCATTACTCACACTGCCACCAGAGACACAACATCCCTTTCTTTCCTCATGAGCCTTCTTTTAAAGAATTCCTGCCCTGTACTTCTCACAGGTAGTAACTATTTAACAGAAGAATTTCAGAACTAGAAGGAGGCGTGAAAATGATCTAGTCTTCACTTGGAAGTGGCAAAACACACAAGAGCCCTGAAAAGCTGGAGTGGTTTAGCTAGACTCTACTTCAGGGCGGGTCCAATCTCGAATTCAAGGTCCAAACCCCACTCTCCACCCCCAGCGCAGATTCCAGTCTTCCTTATTCAAATTCGAAATGGAAGAAAGTTGGGTAACTGGGGTCTGCATTTTATGGTTTCAGAATTTCAGGAAGTGAAGTTACAGGCCTAGCTAGTTATTACTTCTAACAGAAAAGTACAATTGAAAGCCAAATGAATACACTTACATAATTTGTTTTCTGTTCTTTAACATATAAAACTATAAAAAATACATTTTTGAAAGGTTGACCAGCAGGATACGGAAGGAACAGTTAATCAGCAAAATACAGCTCAGCACATGAAACTTCTTTTCTCAATTCCTGCCCTTTAGTAATTCTAATATTGTGGTAGAAAAGGTTTAGGGTTTAAATTCATACAAACATGTCTTAGTTTGAATTGTAGTCCTGCCATTTACCAGCTATGTGACCTGAGGTAAGTCATTTTCCTTTCTCTGCCGCTTTTTTCCCCATCTGTAATATAGGCCTCCCAAAAAAGCTAAACCCATTGCCATGGAGTCTCTTCTGACTCATAGAGAAACTAGAGGCCGGCCATGGCTCTTAATCACTGTGCCTGCAGTGATACCTAGTTAGTTGTAAAGATTAAGTAGTGTTGAGATAAGTAAAAACCCCTAGGATAACACTGTTGGACATTTGTTCTCGTCAGTTCCATGAAATAAACAATGTCTCAGTAAATATCTTTGTACCTGTATTTTTACAGGGCTCTGTGTACCAACCCCCCAACCACTGCCCCCAGCAGCCATAGTCTACTGATTAGGATTTAGCCTTTTCATCACACAGCTTGAGTTTGATATGGGACCCTGACAGCACAGTGGTTGAAGCGTTGGTCTGCTACCTAGAAGGCTGGGAGTTCAGATGCTCCAGCCATTCCTTGAGAACCCTGTGGGGCAGTTTTACTGTGTCCCATGAGGTCTCTATGGTTCAGAATCTACTCTATGGCAACAAGTTATGTATACAAAATATTCTGAGAGCTACAATTTCTTAGAATTCTTAGAAATAGAATTTCTGGATCAAAGTTCATCATTATTTGTGATTAATGCAGCAGCGTTGCCTTCCACAAGGACTATCCATTTATATTCCCACCCGCAGCATGTGAATACCATTTCGCCACACACTTGCCCACTGGGGACATTACCAGCTTTTTTTCATCTTCACATTTAGGACAAGTTCAAGGAGAAGAGTATTACAGATTGAATTGTGTCCCCCGCAAACAGATGTACTGTAAATCCTACCCTCTATCCCTGTGGTTATAATTCCATCTGGCAATGGATTGTCTTTGTGATGTTAATAAGACAATATTAGTGCGGGGTGCATTTTGAATAAGCTAGCAAGCGAGTAAGCAGAGATGGGAGAAGAGAGATACCAAACCACATAAAGGCTGCCCAGAAGCAGAAGCTAAAAAGAGCAGAGGCCTTTCCTCCAGAGCTGGCAGAGACAAAAAGCCTTACCATAGAGGCAGCACCCTGATCTGGACTTCTAGCTTCTTTAACTGTGAGAAAATAAATTTCTGTTTGTGAATGCCATCCGCATGTGGCATTTATGGTATAGCAGCACTCGATGACTAAGACAAAGAGCTATAGAATTCATGTACGTATGGCCTCGAGAGCCCAGGGGGCTGAGGCCCTTACAGAGCCACTAACAGAAACAGTGGTTGGTTGAATTAAGTTTACTCACATAATTCCTCAACTCAGTGTTAACATTTTCCAATCTTCTCTACTACCAAAGGAGGAGTTCAGTCCAGCTCCTGCTTTTTATTGCAGCCCGTCAGTTACCTTTTCCAATTCTCTAAGTTGTAATGCCTTTTACCAGCGGCATTAGTCTCACTTTCCAAGTTCCACACTCAAAGAATTCAGGCAAAATGAAGTTGTAACTCTCAGATAATCTGTATCTTGCTTCCCATTTGGTATAAAGGGATTCTTATTTTGAATACTGTGGTGAACTATAGAGTCAAGGGTCTCTGTTCTGCATCAGTAGGTGTATTATCAAGGTGTTCCCTCATTGTACTGGCAAATATGTTCAGGGAATCTCATTGCATGTAGTATTTCTGCTGTGCTAGGATAGCTATAGAGTCGCTGTGAGTAAAAATCAACTCGACGGCAATGAGTGTAAAGAACATATTCAGGGCAGGCTTAAATGAAAAGAAGGTAAAAATAATGGTTAACTCCTAGCCTATCCGTTTGTCAGAGGTATGAATAATTCACACTCAGAAGGTATTTATTAACTCCCTAATTTAGCCACTCTTAAACTCTGGTGGTATAGCGATTAAGTGCTATGGCTGTTAACCAAAAGGTCAGCAGTTTGAATCCACCGAATACTTCTTGGAAACTCTATGGGACAGTTCTACTGTGTCCTATGGGATCACTATGTGCCCGAATTGACTCAGTGGTAATGGGTTGGGTTTGGTTTAATCACAAATAAATAAAGGAGTAGAGAGCAAAATGTGCTTTCATGCAATTTTTTAATAAAGGAAAATATTACTGGTTAATTTTAATACGTTTATATATGTTTTCTTGCATAGGAATCTAACCTGGTATTTGTTTTGTTTTTGTCCTTAGGAGAGTCTGGTGTAGGGAAAACCAGTGTTATTCACCAAATGCTAGAAAAGTTAGAGGGACCAGGAGCATTTGATGTAAAGTATGGATCAATTCTAGGAGACGTCCTATTATATGATGAAATTAAAAAATCAAGGTGTTGTATATATTAATCTCTAAATTTGATTTAAAAAAAAGTTTTGCTATCATGTATAAATGCATCTTGTTTAAAAAAAGAAACCTGCTGTGTGAACATGCAGAATTACTTTTCTAAAAATTACGAAAATGATTTTCCTCAGTACTGTTGTAGGGTGAAAACATCACAAAGTTTAGTAAAGCAGAAGGCACATGTCCAAAGAGGCAAAGGTGGGAAACCAGCATGCTGCAGGGAGACCAGCGCGCAGCCGGAGCCGCCTGTGCTCAGCTCTGAGGCCCGCCGCAGGGCCATCAGCACATACGAACTTCACAAGTGGGCAACACCACTGGAAACGTCACCTTTTCACAGGCTGGCTAGAAGCTGGGATCCTACATTTTGAGTTGTCTTTCTTAACCATCAATGGTGTGGGTTTCAGTAATGACAGGAAGCTCTTCACTAGACCCATAAGTTTTCTATTCACTAAATGCTAATGAAAAAAAGAGTGTAAAGTCTTTGTGCCCTGTTTGATTGGCTTATATGAAAGATTCCCTGAAAGATACTTTTCAAGCTATTGTCTTTGTATCTCAGAGCCCAGTTGGTGAAACACTGCGTGGTCCTGTGCTATCCTGACAGTTGTCCCTGTGTTTGAACACTTTGTTGCAGCCACTGTATCTGTCCATCTCATTGAGGATCTTCCTCTTTTTCACTGACCCATACCTTTCCAAGCCTGATGATGTTCAGTTTTTATACTTAACATACAGTGTAGCTATATTTTCTTTCCTTGGAAAAATGCAACTAAAACATACAAATAAAATGTTGCACACAATTGATTTTGCAGCATTAGAAATATATTTTTCTTTTCATAAAATATAAAAGTACTCTTTACAAAGAAGTTTGACCCTTATCGCATTGTCTGCCTCTTCTGAAGAAAAAAAGAGGAAGATATCCAAATTGAATAAACAAAATTTTGAAGTGTATTTGAATCCTGTTAAAATATTAGCGAAGTTTCTTGTTGTTAGAACTGAATAGAAGAATCCGTATCAGACCTTTCCTCTAAGCATCAGACTCATATACACAAGTGCCTAATGTCACATATGAGAACGGCCAACAAAGTTCCTGAACTCATACTAGAAAAAGTAATACATACCTCACTGCTGAATATCACTGTGGTCACCTTTGAAGTTCTGTCCTCGGGAAGCTATGCACCAACACCAGTGCCTAGTCTACCTTTCAAAGCAACTTTGGAACTCTTTATCTGGAATGGCTGTTAGAACTGTTGTTGTGTTACCCTTGATGTTCTGAATGTCATCAAAATGCCTACCTTTCAACATTTCCTTTATCTTCAGGTAAAGAAAAAAGTCATTGTAGGCCAGATCAGGCAAGTAGGGAGGGTGTTACAATACAGTTACTTGTTTACTGGCTGAAAACTCCGTCACTGACAACTATACAATTAAGTTCACAAACTTGCCACCAGACTACCATGTGCAATTGGCCATTCCAGTAAGAGTTCCAAAATTGCTTTGAAGGGTGGACTAGGCACTGGCATCATGCATAGCTTCCCGTGGGGAGGACTTTGAAAGTGACTAGAGTGATATTCAGCAGTGAGGTATGTAGCATTTAAAACAATTAAGTTTGTGGACTTAATTGTTGGACATCATATATACTTAACATATCTCATAAACATCTCAACCTTAATATAGCCCAAACATAATTCCTAGCGTTTTTCTCATCCAAACCTATTCTTCCTACAGTGTTTCTCGTATCAAATAAGACCCAGTTATTCGAGCCTGAAACCTAGGACCTGTGCTTAAATGCCCATGTACCCACCCCATTCTTCTCACCAGCCCATCTCTGAGAGGCCACCTGACTCTCCCTAGTCCCTGTGTCCCTATTGTCCCTTCCCTGCATTCAGTCTTCTGCCAGTCAGGTCTGTTCTGTTTCCACAGTATGTGTTGAGTCTACTTTTATCCAGTGCCACCTTCTTAGTTCAGGCTACCATCGTTTACATTCCATGGCAATGACTTTGGAAAAGATTCCTACTCCACTTCAGTGAGACCTCTAAATCAGAGATATCCTTTCTGAAGCATTTAGTACAGTAGGAATCATTCTTTATGGTATTATATAATTTTAAATGATTAAGAAGAATAAGCATTATTGTATGCTCAGCATTTAAACTGAAGTGGAAAGTAAATTTTTTTCTTTTTTTTATTATGATTGAATGAAAGTGTAAATTCCCATATAAATTCACATGCTCACCTGTATGCAGCTCCCATTTCTCTCCCTGCCCAGTGATGGCACACCCCTCCTCTCTGCTCCATACATGTCCCATCCTCCTAACAGTCTCCTTTCCCCTCCTCTCCACGCACTCTCCTTCCTCCAGCCAGAGGTCAGCAGGATGATATCCTATAGATGTATAAGAACTGTAAAATTCCTAAAGTGGAAAGTAAATTTTAACAACAGAGAAAGGTAACTATTTTGAATGAAACAAATAGGAAAAAAATAAAAACTAAAAACAAGAGCAAAATAAATGTAAACGGAGCTTTTGCTGTGTGATCCATTAGGTAAAATGCGTTTCATAAAGAGCCAAGGGAAAATCCACAGAAAGGAGCCAACAGGCTGCCATCCTAGCAATTAGTCTAGTTTGATCTTTAGAGTAAGCATGTGTGTTAAGTTGGGTATCAGTTGCAATGGTTACACCAATTTTATCTGTAAAAATATGAACAGGGAAAAAAAAACATGAAATAGTATTCAAATTAATCATACATGTTTTTCTCTTTTGTTGTTGTTCACATGGTGACTATGGTAAATAAGCTAATTTTTAATTCTTTAAACGTTTTATTTCAACAGTCTGAAACAGAATATCAACATCTTGATTTCTGAAACTCAGAAACCAGCAACTGAAGACACAGGTAAGAGGAGCAGCTGCAGTTTCAGAGCCTTTCAGTCCCAGCCACGTGCCCGTCATCTCACACTGTCCAATCCAAGACTAACAGTTTTAATTTGTCAGAAAATTGTAGAAAATATTACAAATGAACTATTCAAAGAACTTGAGCATTTTAATAAGTGGTAATTTGAAAAAAAGAAGGAAAGAAAAACTCCTGAAAAATAGCCAACATTGTCTTAAACTGCTCTCGTTGGTGGCTGCCGAGCCCCGACTCCTGGTGACCCGTTTCAGAGTGGGCTCTGGTGGCTATGTGTGGGGTGTGTTGGCCAGAAATGATACCCACGGCATTCCTCATGGAAGGTGAGGACTCTGCCACTGAGCCACCAACGCCTCTCAAACTGTATCACCTACTCAAAAGGTAGTGTGTTTAGGGCTGGCTGACCACAAAGTTCACAGGCCAACTTATCAGTGGGATCACAGACTTCATAAGTAACTGACGGCAATGTCTAGTCTGTTGTTTAATACTTTTAGAAACAGTACAATAGAAATGTTAAGATGATGTAGGGAGAGTTCTCAAATTAGTCTGTAGCACAGAAATACCTGTGGAGCCTGAAAATTCTGAAAGTTTTGTAGTTTGGGGAGCACAACTCCACTTGTCAAGGAGAAAACCAAGGGATGACCCAAAGGGAGAAGGAGCTAGGCAACAGGATCCCTCCCGGAAGTGTTCTTGGTTGTCATTTAACTTCCAGGTTTTTTCAGTACTATCCCAAATAATCCTCCTGGTTGATCACCACTCAGGGAGTGCACCCTAATTTTGGTGTCTTTGGTGGACACAGCTGCAGACTGCTTTTAGATCTTTCACATGTCATTTTATTATAGATGTAGCATATGGAAGAGTACTAAAAATTTTAAAAGCCTGAAAAGTATAACTTGTCAATTGTACGTTTTTCTCTTGAAGCATCGGTAATCCTCTGAGCTTCCATGCCGTTACATTTGGCTGTAGTTGCAAAGAGATGCTATTTATCACTAAAAAGTAAAGAACTGTTAGAAGAATTCCAAACCTTCATTCACTGATCTGTCCTCAAAGTAGTTTTCTTTAACGTGATAATAATATAGTACATTAAATAATTTTTAACACCTTAAAGCAAAATTATCCTTAAAGTGTTTTAAGTTTGTTTTTCTTTGCATATTTGGCCTCATAGATAAGACAACTAAGTCAGAAGTTAGAACTGATGAAAGTTCACTTGAAAATAATAATAGAGGGGTTATAGCCTCTACAATAAATTTTAGCACCAATATGACAGCTGCCAAAGCCAAGCAGATGATTCTGAAGAAGTTAATCAGAAAAAATAAAGACACTCTTGGAGCACCAAAAAACAACAGGGTAAACGCATCCCAAACCTGTTGACTTACTTGTGTATACAGTAAATTTACTTATTTTAATTAATACAATAAATAGACAAAGATAAGTGTAACCTATACTGCTAAACATGTCTTGCAGATATACTTGATAAATACTGGAGGCTTTGGTTTTCAAATCAGTGTAAGTCTGTTTCCAACAAAATGAATTACACTGATTCAGAATTACTAAAGCCAAAAATGATGCTGAACTCTGAATAAAGCCTAAAGGAAGACTGGGACATGGGTTAGATACCAATAGATGTTAATCATATACATGATAGCCTTTTCTTCCTTGGGACTGTAAGAGTAGGGGAACTTGGTGACATTCACAACCTCAAGGAAAAGTATTAAGAACACAGCCTTGCTATCCCTCAGATGACTCTTCCTTTCTTGAAAAGGCGTTGAGTGCCCCCTCTTCTTACCCTCTGTCTGCCTAGTGCATTATTCCCTTCCATTTGTAGAGCAAAACTGTCTGTCATGATTGAAATTTACAATAAGTGACTCCAGTCTAGAACCATAAAAGAAGCTCTGGGTCAAGAAATTTGCAAAATTCACTAACAAGAAAATCACATGTGTTCCGTGGAACTCCTGAGTTTGATTCTTACAGCTCTCAATTTAAGAGCTTTTTTAAAAAATTATTTTTATTGTGATTAAGTGTGAGTTTACAATCCAAGTCAATTTGCCATATAACCCGGAGCACCCGCCTCTCTGCACCTCTCTCTGCCCTCCTCCCCCGTGCCAGCCCACACTTCCTTTCCACTCTTCCAGTATCCACTCAACCAACACTTGCACTGTCCTCTCCACCCTCTCCTCTAAAAAGAAACCAGGAGGACAGCCTTATATACAAGGTCTGAGAGTTTCGTGAACTCATCCTGGGAAAAGTACTACATACCTCACTGCTAAATATCACTACAGTCACCTTTGAAGTACCCCCCTTGGGAAGCTATGCACTAATGCCAGCACCTAGTCCATCCTGCAAAGCAGTTTTGGAACTCTTTTTCTGGAATGGCCATCAGAGCTGTCATCATATTACCATTGATCTCCTGAATGTCATCAAAATGTCTTCCTTTCAGTATTTCCTTTTGAGGGTGAAGAAGAAGTCTTTGGGGGTCAGATCAGGTGAGTAGGGAGGGTGTTCCAATACAGTTATTTGCTTACTGGCTAAAAACTCCCCCACAGACAACTATACAATTAATTTACAAACTTGCTACTGTGCCACTGTGTGCAATGGCCATTCCAGAAACAGTACCACAATTGCTTTGAAGGGTAGACTAGCTGCTGGCATCCTGCATAGCTTCCAAGGAGAGCACTTCAAAGGTGAACACAGTGACATTCAGCAATTGATGGATGTAGCACTTAGAACAATTAAGTTCGCGGACTTAATTGTTGGACCTCATAACCGTCCTTTGTAACAATCACAGTTAAATGTCTTTATCCAGCATCGAATGCATGTACAACTACTATTAAACACAATTATTGCAGCTCTATAGAGGCTAAGTAGAGTTTCTGCTCTTTTTAAAACTTACTATTCTCTAAAACTACATCTTCAATATTGAATTTTGTTTCCTACTTTTTAATGGAAAAATATGTTATTACATATAATTTTGTCTTTATAGCATAGTTAATATTCCTAACTCAGAATTTTAAGCAAGGCAGTACTAATATTTTTTTTTAATCTTTTGTCTTCCTTAAGACTGTAGTATTTATTGATGACCTGAATATGCCTGTGTCAGAACTATATGGCGCATATCCACCCCTGGAACTGATCAGACAGTTATTAGATTTGGGAGGGGTTTATGACACTGAAAAAATTGCATGGAAGGTACAGTATGTACAGAGATCTTGTTTACTTAGATGTTGGTGTTACTTAACAATAAATTAAATATGTTGCGGTCATTGATAAATTTAGAAAGTCTACCCATATGGACATGTTGAAATCCTCAATTAACCGTGCCAATTACATCTTTGCAATTTAGCACAGGGATGTAGGTTCATAGGAATTTATTTTTAGTAGATTAAAATCTTAGTAAACATTGCAGCTGTGTCCAGCAGTTTAGTTTCTAACACAAATAATGTTCACTATTGCTAACTGCATTAATAGTTCATCAAATTTGTCCACATATCTGCAGTTAATATACATGAGGAAGATATATAAAAATGTGGACTATCACTATACATCCTTAAACTCTATATAAAACTACTCCGCATCTCTATGTTCAGGAACATAGATCTAGAAGTACTTTTTAGAAGTATTTAGTATTAAAGGTATTTAGAAATACTTTTTAGAAGTATTACAAAGTCAAAAAAAAGTAGATGTTCCTGAGCAATTATTTTTGATACTTTAAACTTAGTAAGAATAGTTTAAGTTTTTTAAAAAATATATTCAGATATACTTCTCTCCCTCAAATGCCTGTCTAAAACGCATTTAATGGATGTATTTTGAAATCCAGACCCATGCTGAAATTCAGTATTAGTTGATTATTCACACTTATTTGATTCCTCCTCTGGAAATCACAAGCCCTGTGATCCAGAGCTGACTATACCAGTTAGACTTTCTGGTCCTCAGTTTCCTTATCTGTAAAATGAGATGACTGAATTATAAACATGTCTCAGACCAACTTGGGCCTGGGATACTGGATGAGACCCACTGGGTAGTGAGTAGCATCATCTCAGACACTGGTCAGACTGAACCACCCACAAGCCCAAGGCAGAGAGGAAGACTCCAGGTATCAGCCACCAGGAGACGAGCAAAAGGAGAAGGCTGGACATGGGTCTGAAATGAACAGCTTGGAGACAGTCACTGAATTTACAAGAAAATAGCTGAAGCAGGCCTTTTATGGGATTTCTGTGGCCTTGGCTACCAGCATTGGCAGGAACAAAGTGGTTAAAAGCATCCCATTGTGAGTACACTAGATTCAACCCAGCTCTGTGACGCTGTGATGCTGTGACACATCAAATGGGTGTGCTTAGTAAGCAGTCAAGCATCTTCACACCCCAAGCCAATTCTGACGTTCTGGAGATGCACCATTCAGGGTGTTCTCATCTCTCACATATCACCACGACCCTCTTTGCTAGCCTCAGTCACATATTGCTTATTTACCGCTGAATGCTTTTCAATAGGCTTTTCTTGATGATGTTTATTTAGAAGAGTTCCTAGAAGTGAAACATCTTGAAAGTATGTTTTAGGTAGGTTACTTATTAAAGGACCGATTTCTTTATTTTTGTAATTTTTGTATTACAGTAAATGGCAGTCCATTTATATGCTTCTTCATATTTTTGGCTATGTATTTGAAATATTTTGTCTACTTGGAGCACGGAAATTGCATATTTCACTTTCTACAGATGCATTTAGTTGCACTTATTTTTTATTCTTCCCACAGAATATTCAGGACCTCTCTCTGGTTGCAGCCTGTACCCCTCCATTTAGAGGGAAGAACATTAACCCACGCCTCCTCAAACATTTTTCCATACTGGTATTGCCTCATCCTTCACAAATGGCCTTAAATACTATTTTCCAGGTAATAGATTCAGTTCATTTTCTACTGGTAAAAAAGATTTTTAATTCCGTAAGACAAAAATAAATGGGAAACTTTAAAAAGAAAGAATTTAAAATCACTTTACATTTAAAGAAACCCTGGTGGCATAGTGGTTAAGTGCTACGTATGCTAACCAAAAGGTCAGCAGTTCGAATCTACCAGGCACTCTTTGGAAACTCTGTGAGGCAGTTCTGCTCTGTCCTGTAGGGTTGTTATGAGCTAGAGTTGACTCAACAACTTTGAGTTTGATTTTTGGCTTTTACATTTGAAGAAAATGCTAATAAGGAAATGGGTTTTACTCTCCCTATATTTTCTGGCCTGTTGTTACAATTTGTCTCTAAATATCAAAAAATAATAGTAATTTGGTGGTGTTTGTATGTATAAGAAACACACGTGGTGCATGTTTAATGCATAGTGCACACATGCAAATTCCAGGACTTTATTTGCGAAGATTCTGATCCAATATATATGGCACAGAGCTCAGGAATATGCTTATTTAAAAAAAGCACCCCCAGATTTTTGCTGGAATTGATTTGCTAGTTTCATTTCCCTATGGAATAAAAGAAAACACTGAGAGGAGAAATTCTGAAATACCTTATTGGAAGAAGGCTCCAGGTGGAATCTAGTATAAGAAAAATTAATGCAAAATTACTACCTCAGAATCAATCATGTGTTGTTGTTTTCTTCTACTTCTTTTTTACAATATAAATTTTAAACATTTGTTTTTTGAAATGACTTGGTAATTCTGATGCAGGTGATCAATGATCCACACTCAAGAAAACCTGATTTAAAAGAAAGTATAGACGTGTACCACTTCAAATAGACATAACAGCTTTACTACCTCACACTTGTTCTAGAAACATCTGCTAGCAAAGAAGGAGGTAGAGAAGTTCTCACGTAGGTGGTATGCACATAGGTGGTCCATTCCATTTTCACTGCACACCAAACTCATATTAATTTGAATCTTCCCCAGTTTGCAATATCCAGGGTGTCTTTGTGTAGTCCAGTTTCTTGTTTTAAGTGGATTCTATTATCAGCATTTCCAATGAAAGTAACCCTCCATTGCAATATACAAATCTTTAGCAGGGATTGGGCTGAAAGAGTCTATACCTAAGCTTTTTTTGCAAACTAAATAATGAAATTCTTTTTAAAGGCTCACTTGGGATTGTATTTCTCTGTAAATAACTTCGTCTCCGATGTTCAGAAAATTAAGGATCAACTGATACGCTGTTCCTTAGCTATTTATTATCAAGTATGTCAGACTATGTTACCCACTCCAACCAAGTGCCATTACATGTTTAATCTTCGAGATATGTTTAAGGTCTGTATTCAGAATTATTCTCTGGTTTAATTTTAAAGTTTAAGCTGAGGAAGTGCAATTTTACTGGCTACATTCGGAACATCTCTCTCATTTCTCTACTCACTGGTACTGTCAACATTAAGTAGTTAAAAGAAAAAAAGTGAAATTCAAGTTAGTTAACCCAGCCATTTATTAGTAATTTATCCCATGAGTCAGTTGAAAAGAACTGTTCAAGTAATTCCATGCAGAGAATTCAGGGATGACACCACTAGTGACTGTTGGAATATTGGGGAACATCCTCATTAGGGAGAGAAGTAATACAGTTATTAGGTAACTTTTGTTGTGCTTTATTTCTAAGATTTTGTTGCATCTCTCAGAAAACGAAAACATACACACATTTCATAAACACACTTGAATTTTCACAAGTCTTATTTTTTTGTATAAGTGAATTATGCTGCCAGTGCTAGTTCGGTTATCCAAACAGAAAAGCCCAGTGCTGTCAAGTTAATGTCCCACTCATAGCAACCCTATAGGACCAAGTGGAGCTGCACCAAGAAGTATCTGGGGGATTTGAACTGCTGGCCTTTTGGTTAGCAGCTGTAGCACTTAACTATTAGGCTATTATGCTACCAGGGTCTCCAATTTATTCATCAACCTTGGTCAAATAATTTTCAGAATTCGAATGATAAGAAAAACAATTCATGAATTTGATGTGTTTCTCTTTCTGCTGTGGGACTTTGGCACATATAATCCTTGAAAATACATTACAAATCTTTTTAATCCAAACTTAGAATCTTAGAGTATATCAACAGAAAGAGGCACCTCGACAGCACCACGAGCCCCCCCACCTCTAGGCCAGTACCCGTTCTGGCAAGACTTTCCCTGGACGTGCTGAGGAGTCCTTAAAATCCCCTCCCTCTGTGGGTGGTTCCTTGCCAACTTATTCTGACTTACAACATACCCATCTCAACACAGAAACCTCTGGTGGTGTAGTGGTTAAGAGCTACAGCTGCTAACCAAAAACTCAGCAGTTTGCATCCAACAAGAGCTCCTTGGAAACTCTGGGACAGTTCTCCACTGTCCTACACGGTTGCTATGAGTCGGAATTGACTGGTCAGCCATGGCTTCCCATCACAAATACAGGTTTTCAGTTACAGAAATTAACCATTCTTACCTTGCGTAATTGCTTCTATTTTCTAAAAAATTTAAATTTATAGGTATCCTACACTTTAAAATTGATCTGGGTAACTTTTTTAATGTTATTTTTAAATTCCTAATAGCTTCTTCTAGGCTTGCTGCAAGCTGACAAGGCTGTTATTAACTCTAAAGAGATGGCAGCTCTGCTTTTTGTTCATGAAGCCACCCGAGTGTTTCACGATCGCTTAACTGAACCTGTGGAAAAAGGACTTTTCTATCAGTTGCTCTCAAAAGAGCTTCAGAACTATTTTGAGGTAAACTTGTATTTCAAAATTATTTTAAATACAGTTTTGGGTGACTGTTATTTTAGAAAAGTCCTCAGGCATTTCGACAATATTCGTGAAAGAACTTTATTAATAGTTCCATTTTTCTTTTGAAAATGTATAAAAGTATAGATCTGGTACAATGGCAATAATGAGAGCTTGATGCCTTTACTTATGCTCTTGATCTCAAAACTGCTCGTTTTTCTCCCGGACTCGCCTAACTGTAGATTCTCTTGAGACTTCGCTAAGACCCCACATTCCTCGCCATCCCATTCGACTTTGGTTTCCTCAATGCCCCAGCTTTCAACCCAAGTTACAAAAGAAAGTTTCCGTAGACAGATTTGCACTGAAAGCCTTGTGACGAAAGGGAACAGTGAACTCGGCTCCATTACCAGATTTCCTTGTTAACGCCTCTCAGCAGAATTAAGGAGAACTTGTTTTCTCCCTTTTATTTATTCGTTTATTTATTGTGATTGCGTGGAAGTGCACAATCCAGTTCCAACTTGCATGCCCGCCTGTGTGCAATTCCTACTGCTCTCCCTGCTCGGTGACAGCACACTCCTCCCATCCACCCCACATATGTCACATCCTGCCAGCAATCTCCTGTCTCATCCTCTCCACCGTCTCCACTCCCCGCCCCAGCAAGAGGCCAGTAGGGCGACACCCCACAGATGCACAGAACCATAAAGTACACACACGACACCGTCATTCTGTGTCACCAAGTCCAATCCATTCCCATCCAAAGAGCCGATCTCAGTAATGATTTATGGACAGGAGCAGCATCAGGGGCCATGCTCTCCCTGGGGAACCCCGAGGACCCCAGACTATCAACTGTGGCTTAAGGAGAACTTTTTCTTTCCAAAGGTGGCTCTTCTTTTCTTGTTCACTTTTCCTTGGCGGTGTCACTTTCTCATACCACATTCACAGCAATCTAGGAAATACAGTGAGTGAATTCAAGAGTCCGGGTATATTTTTACAACAGTAGAAAAGAACTTCAGAACACAAACTTTATACATAAAGGAAGGCACACACATGCACATAAACTCAGAATACAACATAAATCTTTTTATTTAAGTTTATGTGCATACATGTGTATGTGCATGTGTATATATACCTACTTTGTAGATGAATCACCAGCTCAGAAAGCTTTCAAACGTTCTGTCTAGACACTCCCCTTGTTACTTTCTTTTCATTGAAATTTTCTGCTCTTCAGCCTAGACTCTTCTTGATACAAATATTTATGTTGGCCCACATCACTTCATACTGTTCAATCATTTTTAACATTGGATAGAACAATGTTTCCATTAAGTAGCCCAGGGGTAACTCCTTTTCTATCTCCACAACCACTGCCACATGACTAACTTGTTTGGAAATTCCCAAGGCTTTCCTAGTGTGAAGTTCTTTTTCCTTTCCCTCCTTGAAGCTCCTCTTTGGTGATGCCTCTGGAGTGTCCCCAGCTTCCAGCACTCAGACATAAGAGTCTCCAACCTTCTTCTCACTTTTCTTCTCTAACAGCCTGAGAGACAGCTGAATGGAGAGGTTACAAACATAGGCTGTGCCAAGGTTCCATTTGTGACATGTGTAATCTGGGTCAAGTGGACCCCCCACGCCTTCGTTCCTTATCTTTAAGTAAGGATAGTAATTATACCTACTGCATAAGACTGGTAAGAATTAGTGGTATTAATTTATGTCAAATGTTTAGAATAGTTCCTGACACATAGTAACCACTCAGTGAAAGTGAGCTATCATCATAGTAAAAAGAACTAGACCAAATTGATGTGAACTAGCCTTTTGCTACGAGAGTCTTCTGCAGCCCATATTGCTGAGTGTCATCTGGGGTCTTAAAAGCCAGCAAGCTGCCATCTAAGGAACATCAGTTGGTCCTAATCCACCCAAACAGATGATGACCAAGAACATCAAAGACACGAGGAAAAATGAGCCCAGGAAACAAAAGAGCCCATATGATTGGGAGACTACATCAGCATGAGACCAGAAGAACCAGATGGTGCCCAGCCACCACCACAGACAGCCTTAATAAAGGACACAATGTAGAGTCCCTGATGTAACAGGAGAAAAAGGGATGTGCAGATCAAGGACTCTACTAAAAGGCAAGAATTGATGGTCTGACAATCTGGAGGGTCCCCTGGGAACGTGGCCCATAGACTTGCTGCTGCCCCAAACCTGAGGTCAACACTTCAGACAAAGAATGGACTGGACTTGGGGACACAGAGTGAGCATGAGATGTGTATACTTTGTGATTTTATATATTTATAGAAGGCTGTCCTACTGGTTTCTTTCTAGATGGTAAAGGATGGAGAGGAGGGGACAGCTGTTCACTGGGAGGATGCTAGAAATACAGAGTGAAAAGGAGGGGTATGCTGTCAGAGAGTGGGGAGAGCAGGTAGAGTTATAGAGAGGCAGGTATGCAAAATTGACTTTACTTTCACTTAAGCATAATAAAATAATTAAAAAGAACTAGACCACATATCTACATTTCAAATACAGGCAAAGCAGTTTTGTGGAAAGAGCCAGAACTTCAGAATTATTTTGGTTTGACCTCTAAATATGTCTCATGTTACTCTGGGCACTTTATATCTGCATGTATGAACCATTCTCAATCTCGGTTCACTGTACCCACTCTACCTCCACGTGCCTTGACATTGTATTGCCTACTTCAGTCACTGGCATTACCATCTGTCTTGGATAAATTGTGTCCCCCAGAATATCTGTCAACTTGGCTAGTTCATGATTATTCCCAGTGTTGTATGATTGTCTACCATTTTGTCATCTGATGTGATTTCCTTATATGTTGTAAATCCTATCACTATGATATAACAAGACAGGCTAGTGGCGGTTATATTAATGAGATCTATAAGATCAGATAGTGTCTTAAGCCACTCTCTTTTGAGATATGGGAGAGAGGCTAGAGGACCCAATCCCATTAAAAAGCAGTGCTGGGAGCAGAGCACACATCCTTTGGACCAGAGGTTCCTGCACTGAGATGCTGCCAGACCAAGGAAAGACTGATGACAAGGACCTTCCTTCAGAGCCAACAGAGAGAAAAAGACTCCCTTTTGCACTGACACCCCAAATTTAAACTTAGAACCTACTAAGACTCTGGGGGTCAGTTCTACCCTAGCCCCTAGGGTCTCCATGAGTCGGATCCGACTCAACAGCACTTGGCTTGGGAAGACTGTTAGACAATAAATTTCTCTTTGTTAAAGCCGTTCACTTGTTGTATTTCTGTTAAAGCAGCAGAAGATGACTAAGACATTATCCAAGGCTCTTTGAGCATTATTTTCCTGGAAGGACATGAACTTTGTCTCCTCTCTTTTTGTCATGCCCATATCAAGTTAGTGACCTCAACCTGTGATTCTTTGCTTTTATATTTGTTGCATTTATTCCCTTCTTTCTGCCCATTGGTGCTTGTCCCAATCCAGGCTGTCATGATTTCTTTCTGAATTTCTTCAGCCACATTCTGGCAGGCCTGTCTGCCACCAGTGTGACCCTCTTCCTAATTTATCCGTAGTGCTCCCACAGTGAGCTTTCTAAAATCTTGATCTGGTCATGTTACACCTAGTTCACTCATAAGATGAAGTCTAAATTTTTTGGCTTGGTAAATAAGGACCTTCATACTCAGTCCCCTACCCACTTCTGTAGCCCCATCGTCAGTCCCTGTTCATCTCACCCGACGTGATCTCTGTTGCTTCCACCTTTATTCCTGCGTGTCCCTCCCCTGACTCAAACCTAGCCATCCTTCAAGGTTCAGTTCAAGTTTCCTACCTCTTGATGGCCTTCTCTGGCCACTGCCTCCTTTCCAGGTTAAGTGCCCTTCTTTTGTATTCTCATAAGACTGCGGTTTTCCCTGTCATAAAATTTACTGTAGTTGTCTCTTTCTTCCCAGCCTGTGAGTCTCAGAGAGCAAAGTCACTGATGATTTTTTAATTGTGTTTTAAGTGAAAGTTTACAATTCAAGTTAGTTTGTTACACAGAAACTCACTCACACCTTGTTATGTAACCCTAGCTGCCTTCCCCACACTCTAGCAGCACACACTCCTCTCCACCGTCTGTTTTGAGTGTCCGTTCAACCAGTTCCTGTCCCCCTCTGCCTTTGTATCTTGCTTCTGGACAGGAGCTACCCAGTGAGTCTCATTTATCTACTCAAGCCAAGAAGCACACTCTTCACCAGTACCATTTTATGTCGTACAGTCCAGTCCAGTCTTTGTCTGAAGAGTTGGTCTAGGAGTGGTTTTGGTTCTAGGGGCTATGTCTTCTGGGAACCCTCCAGTCTGGCAGACCTTCAAGTCTGGTCTTTCTAATAGAGTTCAAGTTCTTCACCCCCACTTTTCTCCTGCTATGTCAGGGACTCCTTGTTGTGTTCCCTGTCAGGGCAGTCATTGGTGTTAGCTGGGTACCATCTAGTTCTTCTGGTCACAGGCTGATAAGAGTTCCTGCTTTATGTGACCTTTTATGTCTCTTGGGTTCATATTTTCCTTATGTCTTTGATGTTCTTTATTCTTCTTTGCTCCAGATGGGTTGGGACCAGTTGATGTTTATTAGATAGCCACTTGCTAACTGGAGTCACTGATTTTTACTTCTAAATCCCCAGAATTTTGCACCTTCCTTACTCTCAATTAGTGGTAAGTAAATGTACATGGAATGAATGAGTAACTAAAGAATTGAATGAAGAAATGGAAAAACTTTGCTAAAATAACCATCTAAAGAAAGCTCATTGCTATGCTAGGAAAAATTTCAAAACACTCTGTGAATGCCAACTGCAATTCAGTTTTTGACACATTGCCAGACCCAGGAATAGATGTAGAGGCAGTAGGAAATGATCAAGTGATGACTATGGAGGAAGCCGGGACCTTAGATCTTCCACTGGCAAGGCTCAGCCTTGTGAATGGTGGGAGCAGCTGTAGTGTCCCAAATTAAAGACCACATTATCCACATCTTCCCGGGGGCATAGGGTGTAAATTATTCCTTTGGGTGATTCTTGTACAATCTTATGTAGTTGATAGGTTGGATTTCTTTTTTAATAGAATATTATAATCCTAATAATAGGTGATAATTTACTGTGGACCAGGAACTGTTTTAAGAGCTTTAGATATCATAACTCATTTTAGTCTTTAGGACAACCCTGTGATAGCTGTCCTGCTGGTATCCTCGTCTTACAAACGAAGAAAGTGAGGCAGAGTGAGGATGAGTCACTCAGCCCAGGTCACACAGCTTGCTCAGTGGTAGAACCAGTATTCAAAGCCGGAATGTCTGGGCCCAGATAGTCTCTTAACCACAGTACCATACCACCTCTCAACTTTCACTTAACCATTTACTAAACCAGCATCCTCTCAGTGCCCACTAGGAACTTCCTGCGCTAAGCACAGAGTGAGGTAAATACTGAGGGGTGGGTGGAGCTACTGGGGGCCCTGCCTTCGAGCCCTCGACAGTCTGACAGGCTGTCTCTGTAAGTGCTCTGACAGACCTGTGCCCAATCTGCAGTGGTGACTCAAAGCGAGAGAGAGGAATTTACCTAGTGTAAGGGAGAAGGAAATGGTCAGTCTTCAAAGAGGAGTAATCATTGATCTTGAGATGGAGGACAGACAAGAGTTTGCAAAGCAGAGCAGGAAAGCAAGTGTGGCAGCTACAGGTCTGTGGTGGTAATTAACACTGACCAAGGAACCCGATGACACAATGGTACAGAGCTGAGCAGCTGACTGCAAGGTAGGCAGTTGAACCTACCAGTTGATCTGTGAGATGAAGACATGACGATCTGCTTCTGTAAACAATACGGGCTCGGAAACTTGACAGGCCAGGTCTACACTGTCCCGTAACACACCGGTGAGTCAGAAGGGACTTGATGGCAGTGTATTTGCTTTTCTAAGGAGCTTGGGTGGTACAAGCAGTTTGCAATGAGCTGTTAATACACAGGTTAGCAGGTGGAACCCACCCAATTACCCCACAGAAGAAAGGCCTGGCAAACTGCCTTTATAAAGATTGCAGCCAAGAAAACCCTATGGAGCAGTTCCACTCTGTTAACACATGAGGTTGCCATGAGTGGAGGATGAGTCGGTGGCAGCTGACAACACCACAAGGGAAGATTCCTTTTCTTAGATTGTCACTGTGACCTCAAGGTGTTATTACCACAATGGAAATTCTTAACCTAGGGTCTAAACACCCAAAGAATACATGTATAGAACTGTATTTCTTTTTTTTTTTATTATGACTGAGTGAAAATGTACATTCCCTTCTAAATTTACACACCCACCTATATGCAACTTCCACTGCTCTCCTTGCCCGGTGACAGCACCCTGTTCCTCTCTGCTCCATACATGTCTCATCCTCCCTACAGCCTCCTTTCCCCTACTCTCCACCCACTCTCCTTCCTCCAGCCAGAGGTCAGCAGGATGACATCCTATAGATGCATAGAATGAACTGTATTTCAGTATATTTGGGTTCCCTTTGTAACTCTTATATTTTGCTCCATGCATTTTAAAACATTATTCTGAAGAGTAATCCAGAGGCTTGACTGACAAAGGGGGTCCATGGCACTGAATAAAGTTAAGACTTTCTGAATCCTAGATCTCTACTGTGCCCAGAGCCTCTCCTACAGAGATTACATTAGTCTTGATAACAAGTAGAACTGTGCTATTACCTGATGCTATTAAATTATTATCTCACAACAGATTTCATGGACTGAAGAAAAACTAATGAATGACTCAACTGTATTTGTGGATTTCTTGGATATCAACAAAACTCACAGGAAAAAGGTCTATCAAAATACCAATGACTATGATAAACTTGCCAATATACTTAGTGAATTCCATATGAAGTTGGGTTCACCATCCTCAGAGGTAAAGACACCCACTCTATAAAAATCTCATTACCGCTAAGTTGGTTCTGACTCATAGCAACCCGGTAGGCCAGGGTAGAACTGCCCCATAGGGTTTCCAAAGAGAATCTGGTTAGCAGCCGAGCTGTTTTGCCACTATATCACTGTACTACCAAGGGCCCATGTTATTATTTATACATGTTATTATTTATATAGCCAAAACCAAACTGTGTGTGTGGTGTGTGTGTGTGTGTGTGGCATGTGTATCAAATAGAATATTTTAAAGTATATATATGTGTGTATATATATGTATGTATTTATATAGAGAGAGAGAGGAAGAGAGAGAGCAGGTACACAGCTGAGTCTACCGGGTGTTAAGTGAACAGAGTTAATGGAGTTAAGTGATTCAAAGCAGAGTGGGCTGACAGGGACTAGAGTAACTACTGTGAGCAGAAATGAAGGAATTAGTCCCTTGTGACTCCACTGTGTTTGAACAGAGACACCAATAAAACCATAGATTCAATAAACAGTTTGCCAGGTCTTTTCCTCCCAGCACTCATCTTACCTGCCCAGGAAAGAGCAATAGAAAAGCATCATGGGTGCTGTTATTCTCATATTCATTGTCTTGTCTCAACCCTGTGACCTTCCCTAATATTGCTTGACAGAATATCAGCACAGGGACAATCCTCACTGTGCAAATTTCCTTCCCCGAAGTGTAAATGTAAACCAGCTTACTGGATACAGATTACTGGGTTACCAGAGTAGCTGTTTTCACTCCTATACCCTTGTACGTAAAACCACAGTCCTCATCTGACTTTTCAGTGTGTGTACTCAATTTGTCCTGTTTCCTCTGCCAGATCTCTCATTCCCTGGTATTCTTCAAAGAAGCCATAGAACACATCACAAGAGCGACAAGGGTCATTCGACAGCTAGGGAGTCACATGTTACTGGTAGGAATTTAAACTTTTCAGATGTTTTTAAGACTAAAAAGTAAAATTGAAGAAAATTCAATAAAATGTGCATTGTTGCAGAGATTTTATTTATCTAGACTACATTTATGAAAAACCATAAATCAGTGAGTCACAGGAAAGGATTTTTATCCTCTCTATAGTTTGCAAAAGTAATAAAAGACTTAAATTGTGTCTCATGTAGATAGCTCCCAACATGATTATAAAAATAGTCCTGAGTATTTTTACTGTTTAAATTTCTGTACAAATAAATGGAAAGTTACACACATATGTGACTTTCCCCCCCAAAGGTTGGAATGGATGGCTGTGGAAAAGAAACTTGTACAACTCTGGCCTGTTATTTGGCAGAAAACAAACTATACCAAGTTCCTGTGCCTCACAGTTGTGGCGGCTTAGAATTCAAAGACGACTTTAAAAAAGTGTTCATCCAGACAGGAGTGGAAGGAAGCCCGACTGTTCTGGTGGCTGGTCACCTGAATCTGGATCACGTAAGCAATTTCTGTCTTGATTTGCTCTGATTTGATGTTTGAGTACCCCAAAGATAGAATTAAATTTTGAAAAGGGTATTAGTAAGAAAATATTTCTCTCTAGTCCTATTAACCTAGCATATCAGTTCTTTTCATTATTCTCTGTCATAGAATATGACCAGCCCTGGTCCCCAGAGTTTATACATTTGTCATCATGCTGTAGTTTTACATAAACTATACAACAGAGGGATTTGGTTTATGGCTTTATAATTTTCATTTTAATTAATGAATTGGAAGTAATTTATCTAGGTAGCTTAAATCATCCATCTTATACCTGAACTGATTTTGTAATGTGTTTTGGTTTTGTTTTTTTTTAACTATTGTCCAGATTACTATCTGACCATGCTGTCTACGGAAGCGGTGTAATAGTGACAAGCCTTCTGTCTCCTTCCTTTTTCTTCTCCTTTTCTAGTGTCACCGTCAGCTTCTGGCTGTCCTTGCAGGATATACTTAACTTTATACAGGAGCAAAAATGCCAATCACCACTTTTCTTTTTCCTTTTTAAATTAAATCTAGTATTGTGTATAAATTATACCCTTCCATAGGCAGAACATAAATGAATAAACCATATCTCAGATTGCATTTACTTATCTATGGCAAAATTTCAAGGGAACACTGCCCTCTATGATCTAGAAATGTGTATAAACATCTATGAGTATCATTTCTAACTCTCATCCTGTTTTATCTCCTAATACTGAGTCTCTCTGCCTAGAGTTATGGTTTTTTTCCCCCTGCATCAGGTTTTGAGAATAAATTCGAGTACCCTGTCCTATCTGCTGTATTCCATTATACCCAGTTTTATCTCTGTGTTCCCCCTCCGCATATTTAAACATCCTACTCTTTTGATCAGGTTGAGGTTCCTATCAGAGACTTTCTTTCTGGATTTCAGAAAATACTAGGAGCCCATTGTTTGAATTTAATCAGTCATTTTTCATATCTAAGTCAAGTTGAATCTGGCCCCTTGACTCCTGTGTTATTTAGGGTTTCAAGGTCACCAGATGTGCTTTCCACAGTTCCCAGATTTCTTCTGGTCGTATCACTCTTGTCCCTGTGAATCAGAAAGGGTGAGATACAATCCTAGTATGCAGTAAGGCCTGCAGCTCTGCCACTTCACATCTTGGGTGAAACAGGAAGTTAGCTTGTCCATGTGCCCTCTGTTGATCTTCACTGGAGGCTGCCCTCTGACCCACTGCCCTTCTTCCTGGACTGAAATACCTGAGCTTTGGAGTGACTGAGAGCTGTCTGAAGGTGCAGAGAATGCTACTGATGCTTTTTTTTTTTTTTTAAGAAAGCCTGGATTTACTCTCAAAAGCAAGAGACTCATACTTTGTAACAACTCTTCTGGTACAGTTTGTGTCACTGCTCCTGTGTCACGTTTCCCATTAACAGGAGAACCTTTTATGGAAATGAACTTGGTTAATGTTTTAGTCAGCTAGTGCTGTCAGAGAACAGAAATACCACAAGGGGATGACTTTAAAAAGAAAAGTTTATTCTTACACAGTCTAGTAGGCTGCACCATGGAATGGCTTTCCCTCTGTGGGCTCTGAAAGAAGGTCCTTGTGTTGCATCAGTCTTTGATCAGGGAGCGTCTTGGCCCAGGAACCCAAGTCTGAAGGATGTGCTGTACTCCCAGCGCTCCTTTCTTGATGGTATGACGTTCCTAGTTCTCTGCTTGCTTCTCTTTCCTTTTATCTCCTGTAGGATAAAAGGATAAAGGGTGGTGCAAGCCATGCTCCAGGGAAACTCCCTTTACATTGGAGCAGGGAGGGGACCTTAGGAAGGGATTTACAGTCCCACCCTAATCCTCTTTGGCAAGCAGCGTAGGAAAATCACAAAACGGAGGACAATCATACAATACTGGGGTCATGGCCCAGTCAGATGGCTACACACGTTTTTAGGGGATACAGTTCAATCTATGATAGTTGAATTACAGTAATTCTTCAGCCATGTAGTTTCTAGTTTGTTTACTGTACAAACACAAAAGCAGTGCATTGAGGACTTCTGTGAACTTCTTGAGAACAAGAGGTCTTCTCCCCTCAGTACCCACCTTCCCATACTACTTTCCCAGTCCAGTGTTTGGCAGGTTGTCATACTAAACAGATGTTGTCTGATGTTTGAATGAAGCTTATTTCGACTGAGGAAAAAAAAAATTTTTGATGGTTTTGAATTAAGACAATATTAGTATTTTAAAAGTTAGTCTTTGTTCTCCATAATCACTTTCTTTTTCAGTTTGGTGTGTTTAGAGTAGAATGTATGAATAATTTGCTCATTCCTGACTAACTGTATGTTTCACCTAAGGAGATGTTTTTGGAAGATTTGAACTGCATTTTCAGTTCAGGAAAAATACCTGACTTGTTTGAAAATGAAGAGCTGGACTCTGTTGCACAAAGGATTAAATCTCTTGCTGAACAGTCCGGTTATGTGGATAATAATAGAGAATCTTTACTTTCATTCTTTCAAAAGGTACTGTTAAATTAAAAGTAGATTGTAGTAATAATTCTGTATGCGATTTTCAAGTTCGGTATCATTTCTTTAGGTCTTTAAATGAGTTTGTAAGACTGGAAAAATAACTAGCACCCCTACACACAACAGACCTTAGCAAGGGTCTCAACCAAACTGGCTATGAGTGACTTACAAAAAACAAAACTAGAGGCAATAAAACGAGCATTAAGATCCAACCATTATTTCTCACACTGAGTCTCTTCATAGCTAATGGGGTTTTCATTTCAGCTAAGAAAGGCATAAAACAAGAATTTTATGTTCTCTTTGGATACCCCCAAAATCAATCAGAAGGTGATAAATACAGAAAGATAAAACAGAAAAGATTCAGGATGAACTGAATAGTTGAATAGCTGTGAAAGAACTGATGTGATGAGAACTGTAGACTGGACCAGTGAACCGGCCTGTCTCTGTCTTTCTGACTTGATAGTTCAGTAAGTGGCTTAGTGAACATGATTATCCCAACTGAAACACTCACTGGGAGAACACCACTAGTGGACCTACTTTGGGTGCCAGTTTATGACTAACGCAGTTCACTTGAGGATTGAACTGGGCCACCCTTCATTCTTCAGCAGATGCTTAGTAATTTTGCATGAGAAGATACAAAAAAATTCAGAAATAGAATCCTCACCTGAGAGAGAACACTGTGATAGGAATGGCTTGACTTATGTTCTATTTTAAAATACCACGTTAGAAGGAAGAATAACTGGTATCTGATAGTGTATGGCACTGTAAGTGCTTTGTTATGTAATTGGTTTATCCAGTATATTATAAATGGTAAGGAAGAACAGAGTGTGAATTATGATACATTCTAGAAATAAAAAATAAATCAAGAATCTCAACTAAAAATCTATTTTAATTGTTTATTTCATTGTTTATATATAATATACGAGGTGTGACAATGAAGTCTGTAAACTTAATTGTTCTGAAATGCTACGTACCTCATTGCTGAATATCACTACAGTCACCTTTGAAGTACTCCCCTTGGGAAGCTATGCACCGATGCCAGAGTCTAGTCCACCCTTCAGAGCAATTTTGAAACTCTTTCTGGAATGGCCATTGCACATGGTGGCACAGTGGCAAGTTCATGAACTTAATTGTGTAGTTGTCTGTGAGGGAGTTTTAGCCCATAAACAAATAACTGTATTGGAACACCCTCCCTACTCACCTGCTCTAGCCTGCAATGATGTTTTTCTTTACCTAAAGATCAAGGAAATATTGAAAGCAAGACATTTTTATGACATTCAGAACATCAAAGGCAATACAAGGACAGCTCTGGTGGCCGTTCCAGAAAAAGAGTGCTAAAATTGCTTTGAAAGGTGGACTGGGCTCTGGCGTTGGTGCATAGCTTCCCGGTGGGGAGTACTTCAAAGGTGACGGTAGTGGTATTCAGCAATGAGGTATGTGGCACTTTTTCTGGGATGAGTTTGCAAACTTAACTGGAGGTCCTTGTTTACCATACCTCCAAAAATTATGTAAATTGTCTTACCATAGCAATAAATTGTAAAGGCATAATTTAAACTGTTAACGTGGATATTCTCAGGGAGGAGTTTAGTGAAAGGTAAAGCAAAGAGAAATACTTTCATTTTCACTTTGAACACTTGTGTTATATAAATTTCAAAATGAATGATATTGCTTTTATTAACAATTTTAAAAACAAAAGAGGGAAAAATATAATCTTACTGTAGTTTTCTTTCAGCTTTCCCATACCTACATGACAAAATAGGTTGTTTAACAAAGATACTATTACTTTGTACGAATTAGTCTCTTTGAATTAAAAGGAACACTGACTCTCTGAGGCTACTTTCAATAATGTAGATTTAATATAGAGGAACATGTGGAAATAAGAACGAAGTAATCTGTGCCCCACATTCAGTCCTGCCAAGAGCCCAGGGACAGTAGCCGCACAGCCAGATCTGACAGGAAAAGGGCGTACTCCACAGAAACTTAGGACTTGGAAAATTGTTTAGTATGTAATATAAGCTTAGCTGTAATCCTTCAGCTGTAGCTTGTTAATACCTCCTTTAGTACTCTATCCATGTTGTCTGTCTTTGCTTTTTTTTCTGTCTTTCAGCTCTAACTTGTTCTGTTATTTTCTCACTTTGAGCTCCTGTGACTGTATGTGAACAGCACTCCAGAGGAGAGAGCTACACAGTCAGACCTAGCACCATTTGATATAAGGTTCTCTGCCGAACAGAGCTCTACCACTGTAACCCATGGAAAGAGCTGATTTGTACAAGAGGTGGTCACGGTCCACTGGCTCCCCTAGCCAGCTCAGCCAGCTGAAGCCAAGCGAGGGGGGTCACAGACAGCAGAACACAGCTGCTTTAATCAGAAGGACTCCGTGGGACTGGTCATATCCTTCAGAAACTCCTTTTATGTCAGGCAGTCAGTTCACAGTTGATCAGTCTCTGGTCTACTCATTAAGGAAACAATTAGAATGTGTTTTAAATGAAATTTTCAAAGTAATACTTTTTTCCACAGCAGTGCAATATACTAGGACAATTTATATTTTTGTTCATTTTCAGAGAGTATGTCAAAATCTTCACATTTTCATCAGCATGAACCCTATAGACCCCAACTTCCGCCGGAGTTGTAGAATGTACCCGTCTATGATTAGCTCCTGCACAATCGACTGGTATGAGAAGTGGCCAGAAGAAGCTCTCCTCGTTGTAGCCAATTCTTTCTTAATGGAAAAGATGAATTTGGAAAATGGAACGGTAAATATTACCTCTTGTTAAAACTTTAATGCGAGTAAAGGTGTCAGGTTGTTAGCAGCGTCTGACAGTGTTGTGTCTCTGAACAGCGATGAACTCTAGGTGAGTGAAACAGGCAGCCCTGGGCTACATTTAGGAGCAGCCAGGTGGAGTGGATGCCTAAGCACTGGACTCCTAGCTAACAGGTTGGCACTGCCAACCCCCCCAGAGGTGCTTCGGAAGGCAGGACTTGACAACCCCGTGGTGCAGTTCTACTCCACAAGCACAGAGTTGCTAAGAGTCCGAGTCAGCAACTAGCAGCAGCAAGTCAAGTTATGAAATAGAGCAAACATTTGTCTTAACCACTTAGCAATGCTGTGACTTGCTATCTCTTTCGTCACCGAACTCCTCCTGCTTCAAAGATGCCCAGGTTCCTCACTTCCTGTGTGTCTTCACTGTTGGGCCTTTACACTGAACAGCAGATTTCCGTGAAGGACAAGCAACCTCCATTTTGCATACCAGAGTGTAGGGTGAGGATGATGCAACCTTCTGGGTATTCTTTATACATTGCTCTGGTTTGGCTGCAACAGTAAAACTACAAAAAAAAAAAAAAAAAAAAAAAGACAGTACAAGCCACACACAAAATTCACTCAAAATTTATGAGCCATAATAAGTAAGAATCTATTCTAGAGTGATTCAGCTGAAGATCCTGTAGGATCCAGCTGATGGAAAAAAAGGAGGTAAGGAGTGTTGACAAAAGAAGTTCTAAAGGCAAAGAAGCCTGAAACCCAGTGTGAGACCTAGGAAAGCACAACCCAAGAAGGATGAAGACTGGGTAAATCCAAAGAAGACAATGCAACTGGGTTAAAAGTAACCAAGTGGTTAGGCTAGGCTGGGTGGATTGGAAATGTGTAACCAGGACTGCGTTACGTCTCAATCAGAATTCCCTCAAGTTAAACAAAGGGAATACTTTTTGTACTCCAGTTTTGCCCACTTATATATCATTTGAGTTCTCAGATTTTCCAGTGCTCTTTTACTTTGTATATACTGATTACTCAAGGAGACTTTCTTGAGTACTTGCTATTAATGATTTGCTTTCAAAGAAAGTGGATGATAAAGCTAACCCTCACCATAGACCCTGGCCCTGTACCCTTGGGTGTCGGAACCTAGCCTGCCACCATCCCAACAACTAAAACTCATATGTTCTCAGTCCTGTTCATCCAGGACCTTGCTGTACATCTTGGAAATGATAGACTATTTCAAGTTACTCAAAATGTCCGATTTTCTTTTTGAATGTATATTTGGATGCTTTCTCTTTATTCTTAAAGAAAAAAAAATATTTTTCAGAATGTAAAAGAAAAACTTGCCCCAACATGTGTCCAAATCCACAAAAGTATAACAGACTTGAGCACAAAATTCTTTGAAGAAACTAGAAGACGTTTTTATATCACTCCCCAGACCTACTTGCAATTCATGGATACGTTTGCACACATTTTGAAGTCACGAGAGAAAGAGATGCAAATGAAGAGGTAAGATTTGGAGATCAATTAAAAAAATATATTACATTGGTGCTGTATTTGTAAAAAGGGACGTGAATACAAAATAAAAAAAACAGTGCTGTCAAGTCAGATCCGACTCGTGGCAACCCTAGAGGCCAAAGTAGATCTGGCCCCTAGAATATTCAAGGAGTACCTGGTGAATACAGGATAAGCGAGCCTAAATCTGCCTCTTCAGTTACAGAAAAGGCCAACAAGCTGTAGAAGACCTGGTAGGAGGTAAGGTGGATATTCCCTTCTTTACGTTCATGGACTGCCCATGTCAAGGCAAGACCAACATGTTCTACCAGCAAAGAAACAATGACACCTTGTTAGACTCCACTTATAACATACACAGACAATGCAAACAAGAGTTCTAAGGGTGCCAGCTCTCTTCTTCCCATGGGTAACACCAAAATAAAAGGAGCCAGATGACTGTAACACTGAGGGTAGACATCCTGCTGTTGAAGAGCCCAGGGCATCCTTCTGCTAAGCAGTTTTCTAGCCTGCAGGCATACCCTAAGAATGGGAGGGGGGTGAAGTGAGACAGAAAACCACAGACTTGATCAGAACCAAGGAGACAGTGAGAAACTGACTCAGAGCAGCCTCCCAGGAAGATAGGGAAGTGGATGTGACGTGGTCTTTGTAGCATCTGCTCACAAGTGTACTATGCTCTCATGTTCTAGGAAGATCACAGGACCTTCTGTCAAGGCTTAGGTCCACTTCAGTTGAGCCTTTCCTAGAGGACCTATGTGTAGACACCAGGGTCACCAGAACACATGGGTACAGCTATTCCTCTACAGCTCTGTCCCTTGATGTTTCAAATATCCAACTAATAATTCTTTTTAAAAATAGTGGCCACCCGACCAGACACCCTAATTAATTGTACTGATAGGTGCTTGAACTAAATCTGTTTAAGAAACATAGGATAAACATGACTATGACTATGACACCCAGTAGATTGGGAACCAGACCAGTTGGAAGGTGTGTCATTTGCATATCCTCCAGTCTTGACACCACTTTCTTCTTCATATAGTCCAGCTTCTTGGATTATTTGCTCAGCACACAGTTTGAATAAGTGTGGTGAAAGGATACAACCTTGATGCATGTATTTCCTGTGTTTAAACCACTCAGAATCCCTTTCTTTTGGTCAAAAGACTACCTCTTGGTCTATGTACAGGTTCTTCAAGAGCACAGTTAAGTATTCTGGAATTCCCATTCTTCACAGTGTTATCCATAATGTGTTATGGTCTAAGTCAAATGCCTTTTCATAGTTCATAAATCACAGGTAAGCATCTTTCTGATATTCTCTGTTTTCAGCCAGGATCCGTCTGATGTCAGCAGTGAAATCTCTCGTTCCATGTCATCTTCTGAATCGAGCTTGATTTCTGGCAGCTGCCTGTTGATGTACTGCTACAACCATTTTTGCATTATCTTCAGCGAAATTTTCCTTGCTTGTGATATTGGTGAGATTGTTCAGTAGTTTCCTCATTCTGTTGGATCACCTTTCTTTGGAATAGGTATAATATGGATCTCTTCTAGTCTGTTGATCAGGTCGCTGTCTTCCAAATTTCTTAGTATAAATGAGTGATCACCTCCAATGCTGCATCCATTTGTTCAAACATCTCAGTTGGTATCTGTCAGTTCCTGGAAGCTTGTTTCTCACCAGTGCCTTCATGGCACCTGGGATCTCTTCCTTCAGTGCTATTCATTACTGATCACATGCTGTCTCCTGAAATGGTTGATAGTTGACCTTGATCTTTTTGTTATAATGACTCTGTGTATTCTTTCCACCCTCTTTTTGTACTTCCTACATCGCCCTATGTTTTGCCCATAAAACCCAGTGCCATCAAGTCGATTCCAACACATAGCAACCCTATAGGACAGAGTAGGACTGTCCCATAGAGTTTCCAAGGAGCACATGATGGATTTGAGCTGCCAGCCTTTCGATCAGCAAGTGTAGCACTTAACCACTGCATCACCAGGGTTTCCGTAGAGTCCCAGAACTGCCCCTCGAGGCTTGAACTTTTTCTTCAGTATTTTCAGCTGGAGAAATGCCCACCATGTGCGTCCCTTTTGGTTTTCCAACTCCAGGTCTTTGCACACTTCATTACAATACTTTGTCTTGTCAAGCTGTCCTTTGAAACTTTTCATTCAATTATTTTACTTCATGATTTCTTCCATTCACTGTAGTTACCCTGTATTCAGCAGCAAGTTTCAGTCTCTTCTGGCAAACATATTCATCTGTTTTTTTTTCTTTCTTTCCTGTCTTTTTAATGACATTCTACTTTCTTCATGTCCTCTGTCCTTGATGTCATACCATAAATCATTGAGTCTTTGGTCATTAGTGTTCAGTGTGTCAAATCTACGCCTGACATGGTCTCTAAATTCATGTGGGATATACTTGAGATTGTACTTTGGCTCTTGTGGACTTGTTTTAATTTTCTTCAGCTTCAGTTTGAACTTACCTATGAATAATTGATTGTTCCACAGTCAGCCCTTGGCCTTGTTCTGACTAATGATACTGACCTTCTCCGTTATCTCTTTCCTCAGATACAGTCAATTGGAGTCCTGTGTATTTCTTCCAGCAAGGTACATGTGTATAGTCACTCTTTATGTTGTTGAAAAAAGGTGTCTATGATGAACTGTCTAATTCATCTTGGGCTCTCTGGCATCCCTTCCGTCACTGAAGCTGTATTTTGCAACTACTGATCCTTCTTCTTAGGCTCCAGCTTTCACATTCCAATCACCAGTACTTGTCAGTGCATGATTGCAAGTTTGATCAATTTCAGACTACAGATGTTGACACAAATCTTTAATTTGTTCATCTTTTGCTATAGTAATTGGTGTCAAATTTGAATAATAGTCATAGTAACTGGTCTTCCTTGCAGATGTACAGATACTGTCCTGTCACTGACAGCATTCTTCAGGATAGATCTTGAAATACTATTTTTGACAATGAGTGAGCCACCATTCCACTTCATCTTCTCGTTCCCTATATAGTAGACCATGTGATTACCCAATTCAGAATGACCGACAAACACCAAGTCATTTCAGCTCACCATGATTTTGATGTGTATGCATTTCGTTTTTGACAACTTCCAATTTTCCTAACTTCATACTTCATATGTTCTACATTCCAACTATTAATGGATGTTTGCAGTTGTTTCTTCTCCTTTTGAATCATGCTATATCAACAAATTAAATTTCCAAAAGTTTAACTCATTAAGGTTGACTCTGTGCTTTGAGGAGGAACCTCTTTCCAATGGTATTTTAAGTGCCTTCCAACCTAAAAAGCTTATCTTCTTTCACTATATCAGATAACGTTCTGCTGCTATTCCTAAGGTTTTCAGTGGTCAGTTTTTTGAGAAATAGACCACCAGGCAATTCTTCCTAGCCTGGAAGCTTGGCTGAAACTTATTTTCCGTGGGAGTCCCTGCAGGTGTTTCAAATACCAGCAGCCTAACTTGCTGCATCACAGCAACATGAAAGCTACCCCAGTACAACAGGCTGTCAAAAGAGGTATAGACTTGGGTACTGGAACGCAGAATTGGAGAGATGCAAGAGTAGAAATTTAAAAATATCTATAAATAGCTAGAAAACTTTCACAGTAATTCAAGTAAGAAATTTTGAGGGCCTGTCCTCGGGTTGCTATGAGCTCAGATTGACTCAGTGATAGTGGGTTTGGGTTTTTCATTTGTTCCTTTGTTTGTTGGTTGAAGGGGATGGCTCTAGAATTAAAACAGAATAACATACTGAAAAGCATCTATGTAACTGGCGACTTGCAGGTTATTAAAAACTATATTCCTTTAGATTATGAATACCCAAGAAGTAAAAACTGTAACTTTCTTTTATTAGTGCTCTACATTACTTGTGTCCTCTCTTGCTAGAGTTAAGACTAAAGCTGTGTTGAGTGGTAGATTTGTAGTCTTCTGGTTTTAAGATTTATTTTTATTTATTTTATTTCCAGCACAAATAGAGTATTTAAGTTTTTTTTCTTCTAGTAAATAGGTAAATGGAAAATTATCAATTCTGTTTTATAGCTTCTTTCTGTACTTTTTATTGTGTAATAGTAATAGTCAAAGTCACAGCTGTCAAGTTGATTGCAATTCATAGTGACCCTAATGGTCAGAGTAGAACTGCCCCATAGAGTTTCCAAGGTGCACCTGGTGAATTTGAACCACCTACCTTTTGGTTAGCAGACACAGCACTTACCTACTATGCCATGTAACAGTTGATCAAAAATAGCAAAAATGGTGTACTGACTCCCTCAGCTTCTCCCATTAGTTACATTTTATATAACTATACAGGTTGCAGTCAAGTCAATTCACATCCACCCTGTAGGACAGAATAGAATGGCACCTATAGAGTCCAAGGAGTGCCTGGTGAATTCAAACTGCTGCCCTCTTGATTAGCAGCCATAGCACTTAACCACTGATGCCACCAGGGTTTCTGTAACTATGCCAAGCCAAGTGCCATCAAGTCGGATCCATAGGACAATATAAAAGTCAGGAAATTGACACTGGTGCAGTGAGTATGTATAGTTCTATCCTATTTTGCAAATGTAGCTACCACTAAAGTCAGGACACAGACTATTCCATTGCCCCAAAGATGTCCCTTGTGCTACCCTTTTTAATCACACTCACCCCCCACCCCTGCTCTTATCATGCCTAACCCCAGCAACCACTAATCTTATTATAATCTCTATAATTAACATAAAGGAAATAAGATTGACGTTTTAGGGCCTGCCCAGGCCCTTACATAAAGGCAGTGAGATTGGCTTTTGCACTCAACACAGTGCCTTTGAAATCCTCCAAGGCACTGAATGTGTCAGTAGTTTATTCCTTTGTGTTGCTGAGTAGCATTTACATGATGTGGACATATTATAGTTTGTTTAACAATTCACCCACTGAAAGAATTTTCAGTGATTATAAGTGTAGCTGCAATAAATATTTATGTACAAATTTTTGTGTAGATGTAAGTTTGTTATTTCTCTAATATAAATCCCAAGAGTGTGAGTGTTGAGTCATTCAGTATGCGTATGTTTAGTTTTTTTAAGAAACTAACACGGTTTACCAAAGGGGGGTGCCATTTTATGTTTTCTCCAGTGTATGAGCGTTTGTTTTTCCCATTATGAGCTTTGGTATTGATGCTATTTTTGGTATTGTCAAAATTTTCACTGTAAATATTCTATGAAGCATGTAATGATATCTCATTGTTGTCCTAATTTTCATTTCCCTAGTGATTAATGATGTTGAATGTTTTTTCATGTGCTTCTTTGTCTATTCTCTTCATTTTAAGATCTCTTCATCTCTTTTGCATACTTTATAATTGAATTGTACAATCTATTTACTAAGTTTTGAGTTATCTACGTATCCTTGGTTTGTATCTAAACAAATAATTTATTTTGTAAGGGTCAGCACAAAGCTAGTTCCTATGATCAGAAGTTAAAAATGTCCCCAGTGTCCAACTTTTCCAAACTGCTGTCCCACTCCTTCATCGCTAACACCAACCACTCCCGTCCCCTCCATGCTCTCCCTTCTGGCTCTAGGTTCCCCAGTTTACTGTAACATCCCACAGAACTCACAGACTGTATAAAGGGGATGGCTCACGTGGTTGTGGAGACCAGCAAGCCCCAGACCCATGGGACTGGTGCAGGCTGATGAACCCAGCAGTTCAGACCCCAGCCAGTTGGCTGACGAGGCTGTGGAAGCTAGCAAGAGGTCAGGTGATAGCCCATTAGCCTATCAGGTGCTAGAGGCCAGCATACCCCAGAATCAGTAGTGCAGGCAGCAGGTCTCTAGCTTGGGTCCCAAAAAACAGGGGTCAGTTGCTCATAAACTGGAACTGGATGCGGGGTGCACGTGCAGAGAGCGAGACCTGCCAGGATACACACATGTACTGTAGATGTAGGCCACATCCCAGAGAAGGGTGTAACTTGAATAACAGTGGAACCTGATTCACACCTTCTTGCGAGGCTGCAACCCAAGACATAGCCTACACCAGTCCTTCCTCACCAACAGTAACTCCATGGAAGAAAAGACCTGGAAATCTGCCCTGGTAAAGATTGCAGTCTAGAAAACCCCATTGGGCAGTTCTACTTTATCATATACATTCACTGTGAATTGGAATTGGTGTATGTCTCTGCTCCTTTTCCAGCACCACTCAGTCTTGATTACCAAGTAACTATTATCATATAATTATTTTACTATATAACAAGTATTAAAGTCAGGTTGAGTGATTCCTTCCACTTCACCTGTCTTTTTCCAGATTGTTTTAGCTATCCTTCTTTATTTGCATTTTTATATCAATTTTAGCATAAACTTGCCCGTATATACAAAAAAATCACTACTGGGATTTTGATTATAATTGCATTAAACCTGTATTTCAGTTTGGGTAGATTTGACACCTTTACTATGTTGAGTCTTCCAATTCAGGATCAAAGTATATCTCATCATGTGTTTAAATCTTTACTTTCTTTCATCAGCTTTCAACATGTAACTACTATACACATTCTATTAGATTTATACCTAAGTATTTCTCTTTTGGGGAGTAATTATAGATGGTGTTGTGTTTTTAATTTCAGTAGACACATCCATTGGTTGTAATTAGGAATACAATAGATTTTTTATTGTGATTGAGTGAAAGTATACAGTCCAAATTAAATTTGCATGCCCGCCTATCTGCAGCTCCTTCTCCTCTCCTTGTGCAGTGACAGCACACTCCTCTTTTCTGTTCTATACATGTCATAGCCTCTTAACAATCACCTGTCCTTTCCTCTGTACCCTCTCCTCTCCCCTCTAGTCAGAGGCCAGTAGGACAGCATCCTATAGATGCATAGAACCATAAGGTGCACACACCACATGGTCACATTGTGTCCCAGAGTCCAACCCATTCCTGTCTTAAGAACTGACCTCAGTAAGGGCAACAGCAGGTCTAGGGGCCATGCTCCCAGAGGAACCCCCAGTTCTTCAGACCACCATTTGCAGTCTTTAGTGGAGTTCTTAAGGTACACCCCTGTTTTTCTTGTGTTGCCACTGGGCCCTGACATTGTTTACCTCATCATGGCTGTCTTCGGCGGTGGCCAGGCACCATCTGGTTCTTCTGGTCACATGTTGATAGAGTCACCCATTCCTGTGGGTCCTTCTGTCTTCTAGGTTCCTTTTTCCTCATGTCTTTGTTGTCCTTGGTGATCATCTATTCCAGCTGAGTTAGGACCATTTGGCGTACAGGAATACAGTAGATTTTTGTGTGCCGATCTTTTATCCTGACAACTTGCTGACTCACCTATTAGTTATAAGAGGTTTTGTGCTGTTGTTGTTTTAATGCTTGAAATTTTCTAGGTAAGTTATCATGTCATCTGCCAAAAGGAGCAGTTTTATTTCTTCTTTTCCAATCTGTTTGCCTTTTATTTCCTTTTGTTGCCTTATTGCAATGGCTAGGACTTCCAGGACTGTGCTGAAGAAGAGTGCTGAGAAGGAACATTTTTGTCTTATTCCTGAGATTATCAAGAAAGTAGTCAGTCTTTCAAGCCACTAAGTATTGTATTTGGTAGGGTTTGTATACATGTTTTATATCAGCTTGACAAAGGCCACCTTTAATCCTAGTTCTATAATGGTTTACCGTGAATTTTGTCAAATGCTTTTTCTGCATTGATTGATATGATCATGTGATTGTTCCTTCTCAGTCAGTTAATATAATATAGTAGATTACAGTGATAGATTTTCACATACTGAAGCAGCCTTGTATACCTGGAATAAAGCCAATTTGGCCATGGTATATAATTATTTTTATATATTGGTGAATTATATTTGCTTATATTTTGTTACACCCTGTATTTTCTTAATGCTCCTTTGTTCTTCAGGAATCGTTTTCATATCGGCCTATCAAAGATCTTGGAAGCAACCACACTAGTTACAGTTATGCAGGAAGAGCTCCTGATTCTTGGCCCTCAAATAGAAGAAAAAGCAAAGGTAGACATGTTTTGAAATCTCTTTTAAAGATTTTATAGTTTAAGGTAGAACAGTGTTTGAAAGCAAAGACTCTGATAGCTAATAGAATGGGTTAAAATTCCAGTTTTGTTACATGGTAAATATTTGGTAACTTTGAAAAAATTATTTAACCTTTTATAGTTTCAATTAGAAAGCAGTAACAGTAAGAGAAAAATAGTGACATTATTACATTTTAAGAATTAAGTGTGATAATAGGTATAACTAACTGTAAAAACTCATGCAGAATGGTCTCCTAGTTAATTCTTTAAATCCACCTGATACATGTTGTGATAACTTGCAGTCTGTCTAGTATTCTAAAAATTATTACTCATCATCATTTTCTACAGGATTATGTTAATTGATACTTATGGGAGTCACATAATTGGTTATTCAATAAATATATTTCAATTTATTTTGATAGATTTTATAATAAGGAAATGAGCTGTTTGAACCTATGCTGTCCTAAAATTTACTCTAAGAATTGTTTCGTTCATTAGGAAACAGAAATTCTAATGGAAAAATTACACAAAGAATCACAAGTAGTTGAGAAGGTTCAGATGCTTGTTAAAGAGGATGAAGAAATTGTGGCAGAAGAAGTAAGAGTTGTGGAAGAATATGCTCAGGTAAAATTAAAATACAGTCAGTGAAAATTATTATGATACTTTAGAAAGGTTTTTCTCCAATCCTGATGACATTATTGTTAATGCCATGAATATTTTTAGGATTCGTATCAAATTGGCATATGCAGTAATGGCATTTCAAGATTTCTTATGTAAAGATTTTTAATACTCCTTGAACAGACAACATTTATTAGCTAGTTTTGCATCAATGTCCTCATTACAGAGCTATTTTATGGTTTTTATATCATTCTCATTATATCTGTATTTCTTGCAAAATTGGCAATGAATTAAAATTTTTTAATCTGATTGTGTTCACTCTTGATTACTAGACAGTTATTACTTCTGGTCTAAATTTATTTTTTTTTTCTCTTCTTATGTTATTGCTTTTGGTGTGATCTGAAAATTTTTATTACAATTTACTTCTCATTATCAGAATAATCTCTGTTGATTTTACCACCCATTCACTTTTGTGTCATGCTTCTTAAAATTTTATCAGGTAGATTATTCATTTCCAAATAAAAAGACAAAAATGTTGAGAGAAAGCACCTGTCATAGATGTCTATATGAGGAATCGGTAATTTCTACATCAGTCATGGAACTATTATAAAACATCTTCCCAAATGCAGTATTTATTACCTTAAAAACTCAAGAATTCTGACAAACTGTATTTTACACAACTCATCAAAAAAGAAAACTGGATGTTGGGTTTATATTGTATATGCTGCATTATCAGGTACATTCTTGAAGTAGTGAACTCTCATTGGGAGTAGAAGTTGATGTGAATCTAATCCTATACTTACAGCTTTATATATCTAATAAACAGAAGAATTTTCCGCACATATGCTGCTGGATCCATGCCTTTCAAACCTTGTTTCTCCTCCACACCCACATACTTCTCATTCTGGATGCTATAGAACAAGCTCACATTAAATTAGGACTTCTGATTCGGCACTTTAATGTAACCTCACCAGGCTAGTTGAAACAGTGGATAATAGGAGCATTTTTAGAAGTCATTGCTAATCCAGGTAGCTTACATAACTTAATATATAGGAAGTGACTGTGGGCCCCATAAATATAATTCCCAGCTCCTTAACCAGATCCGAAAAATATCTGCGCCCATTCCAACTCCACCTGATATGATAGGAAGTAGGACAAAGAGTCAGCTGAAATGTAAAGAGAAAATGATCTTAACTGACGGCAGTTGAAATGTCTTGCTTTTGCAAGCTTAACAAAAATATATGAAACCACAGACACAGTTTTTGCTTTCTGCCAATAACTTCTCATCAAGGATTGAATAATATATACCACATTTCAGATTATGGTACACATTTCTAATAGTCTAAACATTTATGCATATATGTAAATCAAGTTACATAATCTAAAAGCATTATAAATTATATTTCCTAAGTTCAAAAATAAACATTTAAAATATGCAAATACATCCATTCATATGTATTTGAGAGCTTCTGTCTTTATTTTAGAAAACTGCCAGTGAACTCAGAAGTGTACTGCCAGCTTTTGAGAAGGCGATCGTGGCCCTGAATGCCCTGGACAAAGCTGATGTTGCTGAACTGAGGTGAACATTTGCCCAAGTTTCTTCTGGGTTGGAAAAGCTCAGAACAAAATAGAAAGAGGTGGTAAAATAAAACACTCCATTTCCAGATTAAGTTATATCTCCCCATCTAAGTTAGAATTTTTCGTTAGGTGTGACATACACTGTACCTTACTAGTATTATGATGTTATTGATTGTAATGCATAAAACACACAAATATTTTGTGTATCCTTGAAAGATACTTCCAATTAAACTGTGATGTGGTTGGCTGGTTGGTTATAAATTGAATTCCAAATGTACATGTTAGAATTGCTAAAACACAGTATTATTTAGAGTAGAAAGATAACTTATCAACCACAGTAGATATAAAAACACTTGGTAAGAATGCTAAGTCCATTTGGTGGGGGAGGGGAGGAAGAGTGTCTTCAATAGTTAGTGCTGGGAAAATTATATTTCAACATGCATAAAATGAAAGGATCCATACCTGACACCATACACAAAAAAAACAAATTCAAGATAGACTAAGGACCTAAATGTGCTAAAATGATGAAGTTCTTAGAAGATGTAGGTGCAGTGCTGTTAAGTATATCTTTTAGCAATGGATTTGTCTAATACAATAATAAAAGCACAAATAGTAGAAAACAAATAAATGAGATCCTGTAAAAATTAAAACCTTTTGTTCATCAAAATACTTTACAAAAAAGGTGAAAAGACAGGCTGCTGACTAGGAGAATATCTTCAGAAACCATCTATCTGATAAGAAGCTAATAAGCACTCAAGGCACCTCTACATCAATTGGCATAAAATAATGTATTAAAATAATGTTTAAGGTACAGTTCATTGTCTCTTCCTGTCTAGGGTAAAGGAGACTAAAGAAAATCAAGGATTCAAGGGAGCAATTAATCCAAAGGACTAATGGATTACATGCACCAAGGCCTACACAATCCCAGCACCAGAAAAAATAGATGGTGCCCCGCCACACTACTGACCTTTCCAACTGGGATCACAGTAGAGGGCCTCAGACAGAATAGGAGAAAAATGTAGAACAAAATTCCATTAAAAAGCTGTAATGGGCAAGGAGAGCAGCAGGAGCTGCACATAGGCGGGCCTGCCAGTTTAAACTGGATTGTACACTTTCAATCACCGTAAGTAAATAAAAAATATATATATATGTAAAAGACCAGACTTAACTAACTGGATAGAAACTGGAGAAACCCCAAGACTATGGCCGTCTTTGACCTGGAACTAACTGGCCATTCCCACAAACCAGCTTCCAGCAAAGCAATCAATAGGCCAACAAAGTAAACCATAACACCCAAAAAGAAGGTACTCCATAAAGCAAACAATTTTACATCACCAAAATGGCAACATTTGCCCAAAAGTAAGGATAAGAAGGCAGAAAGGGACAGGAAAACTAGATGAAAAGGAACCCAGGGCAGAAACTAGGAGCATGCTGACACAGTGTAGGGATTGCAACCAATGTCATGAAATACTTCATGTACAATTTGAATGGGAAACTAATTTGCCCTGCAAATTTTCGTCTAAAGCACAATAAAATGTTTTTTAAAAAAGAATCAAATAACTGATACATATATAAAGCTTCAACAACTTGCAAACAAAAAGACAAATAACCAAGTTGTATAATGGGTAAAGGACTCAAATAGACATTTCATTAAAAAGGACAGTCAGACGGCCACTAAACACATGAAAAGATGCTCAGTGTCATTAGCCATCAGAGAGCTGCAAACCAAAACCACAGTGAGACATTGTTTTATTCCTACCAGGACGGATAAGATTAAAACAAAAAATAAATAACAGATATTAACAAGGATAAGGGAAAATGGAGCCCTTATCCATTGCTGGTAAAAATGCAAAATGGAATAGCCATTGTAGAAAACATTGTTGGCAAGTCCTAAAAAACTAAAAACAGAATTACCATATGACCCAGCAATTCCTTTCCTGGGTATATACTATAAAGGCTTGAAAGCAGAAACTTGTGGACCAGTGTTCCTTACAACACTATTCACAGCAGCAGCCAGGAGGTGGAAGCAACCTACATGGCCATCAACAGGTGGAAAGATAAAATGTGGTACTTACATACAATGGAATCCTACTCAGCTGTATAGTGTTTAACAGTTCAGCAGCTATTCTAAATGTCAGCAGTTCACTTCCCCCAGGTACTCTTTAGAAACCTTATGGGGCAGTTCTACTGTGTCTTGTAGGATCGCTGTGAGTCCAAATCGACGTGACAGCAATAGGTTTACTTTGGATTTAGCAGGAGAAATGAAGTTCTGATACACGCTACAATATAAATGGAGCCTGGAGACATTAGAAATAGGTCAATCAAAAAGGAACCAATATTTCATGATCTCAGTTCTAGAAAAGACACTAATTAAAAACCCTTGACACTGAGTCTGAAAAACGAAAGGACAATGTGTACATCCTATTGCTTACGCCAGTTTAGCTGTAGAACATTTGGGATCTCCAGGAATGCCGTGGAGGAGCCCTGGTTGCCTGGTGGTTAAGCATTTGGCTGCTACTCCAAAGATCAGCAGTTGAAATCCACGAGCCACTCCACAGGAGAAAGATGTAGCAGTTAGCTTCTCTGAAGGGTCACAACCTTGGAAACTCTATGGGGCAGTGCAACGCTGACCTATAGGGTCTGTATGAGCCAGAGTCAACTCAATGACAGTGGGTATATTCGAAGAACAGTAGCTTCTCCTTATGTTATTTTTTAAAATATTAAGGAGCTCTAAATCAGCCTTCTATCTGAGCTATAGGATCACTATGAGTAGGGAATTGACTGCAGTGTAAAGAGGATTAGGGTAGGACTGTAAGATCCGTGCTAAGGTCACCCCTGCTCTGATGTAAAGTGAATTTCCTGGGAGTATGGTCTGCACCACCTTTTATCCTTTCATCCTACAAGAGATGAAAGGAAAGGGAAGCAAACAGAGAGTTGGGTACCTCATACCATCCAGAAAGCAACACCAGGAGCAAAGTGCACCCTTCAGACCTGAGGTTCCTGCACCAAGAAGCTCTCAGACCAAAGAAGGACGGATGCAACAGAAGGACCTTCCTCCAGAGCCAACAGAGAGACAGCACATTTCCCTGGAGCTGGCATCCTAAATTCAGACTTCTAGCCTACTGGACTGTGTAAGAATAAACCTTTTTTTTGCTACAGCCATTCACTTGTGGCATTTTGTGTTAGAGCAGTACCAGGTGACAAAGACACCTGTTAACATGCTGCTGCAACCACTTTTTGATAATCTTCAGCAAAATTTTACTTGCATGTGATATTAATGATATTGTTCAGTAATTTTCATATTCTGTTGGATATCCTTCCTTTGGAATGGGCACAAAGACGGATCTCTTACAGTTGTTGGCCAGGTTACTGTCTTGTAAATCCTTATCATAGATGAGTGAGCATCTCCAGCAATGCAGCCATTTGTTGAAACATCTCAACTGATATGACATCAATTCCTGTAGCCTTATTTTTCGACACTGCCTTCAATGCAGTTTGAATTTCTTCCTTCAGTACCATCAGTTCCTGATCGTATGCTACTTTCTGAAATGGTTGAACATCCATCATTTTTTTTAAGACTATATATTCCTTCCATCTGCTTTTGATGCTTCCTATACCATTCATTGTTTTGCATATAGAATCTTTGAGAATTACAACTCAAGGCTGAAATTTTTTCTTGGTTTCTTTCAGCTTGAGAAATGTGAAGCTTATGTTTCCTTTTGGTTTTCTAGCTTCAGGTATTTGCACATTTCATTATTATAATTTACTCTGTCTCATTCAGTTGCCCTTCAAAAGCTTTTGTTCAGCTCTTTTACTTTGTCATTTTTTTCCATTCTTTTCAGCTACTCCACGTTCAAGAGCAAGTTTGAGAGTCTCTTCTAACTCCCATTGTTGGTCTTCTCTTTCTTTTTTTATGTTGATGTTTTCTCTGTTGTTCTTATTAGTCTGTTCTGGGACATTTTTTTTGGTGAGTTGATTTTTCACCTTTTTCAGAGCTCATTTTGTAGTTGTTGAGACTCCTGTGTTACATTTCTTGAAATGGTATGATACATCTTTGTTGTGCTTTACAGCTGCCCCTATGATCCCCCTTAATAAACTATAATTACTATATATAGTTTAATTACTACCAGTCTTGTCATCTTCCTCTCCATCTGGAAGGACTATAACAACTGTAGTACATCCCTCTTTTTATTACGATGACACCATAGTATTCATGATGATCACTGGATTGCTTCTTTCCGTATCAAAGCTGTGAATGACTTTTGGAGCCTTCCCTAAAAGAGTAGAGTATTGAGTAGTGGGTTGTTCTAAAATATAAAGTTAGTGGTTTCGTTCTTCTAAGCCAGAGCCAAGAACTTCTTTCAGTATTTCTTGTAGTTTGGGTTTGGTTTTTACAAAGTCTCTGAGTTTCTGTTTATCTGGGAACGTCTTAATTTCATTTTCGTATTTGAAAGACAGTTTTGCAGGATATATAATTCTTGGTTGGAAGTTCTTCTCCTTCAAGGCTTTGAATGTGTCATGCCACTGTCTCCGTGCCAGCATGGTTTCTGCTGAGAAATCTGACGAGAGCCTACAGGGTTTCCCCCTGAATGTTAGCTTTGCTTTGAGTCTTGCTGCCTTTAAGAGTTGCTGCTTATGTTTCATTTTGTTAAGCTTGATTATAATATGCCTTGGAGTCTTTCTTTGGAGATCTATATTGGGTGGCGTACGATATGCATCTGAGATGTCTATATTCTCTTCCTTCATGATTTCTGGGAAGTTTTCTGTCAGCAGCTCAGGAACGATACTCTCTGTGTTCTCAGATGTCTCACCCTGTTCAGGGACTCCAATTAATCGAAGGTTGTTCCTCTTAATAGAGTCCCACATGCTTCTTAATGCTTCTTCATTTTTCTTGTTTCTTTTTTCTGACTTCTGCTCATAGACACTGGCATCAGTAGCTCTGTCTTCCAAGTCAGAAATTCTTTTTTCCATTTGTTCCATTCTGTTTTCTTGGCTTTGCATGGAAGTTTCTGTCTTTGATTTTGTTCTTGATCTGTTGGATTTCAGGGTACTGGTGTTCCATCAGATCAAACAGCTTGCTTAATTTTTCACTTTGTTCTGCTGCATTTTGTATAAGGTCTAGAAGGGCACTGTATATAATCATTTTGTATTCACTTCCTGATGCTTTCATAAAAATTTCTTCATCTGGAAAACTCCTTGGTTGCTTTGTTTGGGAGCCTTCTGAAGCCATGGGTGATTTCTTGTATGCCACAATTGTCTGTTGCTTTTTGGGTCCCATGTGAGTATGTAGAGGCTGGAAGAGGTACTGTGAGGGTGGACTGCAGATGTTTCTCTAGTCTGTCTTAAAATGTAAAACAAAAGGTACCTGAGCACTTCACAAGTCAGTTAGGTTTTCAGGTGTAGAGGTCCCTCTTCTCAACTGACAAAGTAAGCGCCACTGTATCCAACCCCAGATGATAACAAACTAGTTCTGAATACAGCAATGCTACCACCCTGTTGGCCTCTGCTGACAGGGCCTAGCCTTAGGCGGCACTGCGACGAGTACCACTTTTGTGATAGAAAAGCGCTCCCTTGTGGGTAGGCTCTGGCTCCCAAGCTAAGAATTAGGTCCATCTGCAGGCACCGTATCCAAGATGGCGTCCTCCACACAGGCAGCAGACAGAGGGGCTAAAGGCGCCGAGAGGTAGTGATTCCTCTGCTTCTGTTGGCGGGCCTGCAATGTAGGTGGCACTAAGTAAATTACTGCTTTTCTGTCGGAGAAGCGCTGTCCTGTTTGCAGGCGCTGGCTCCCAGGCTAAGAAGGAGGTCCTGCTAAAATCTCAGTACCAACATGGCATCCCACACACTGGCTACAGAAATCCGTACAAACCCCGCTGATGCAGATATAAAACAAAAGGCTCAAAGTGGCTAGATTAAGAGAGTCCTCAGCCTAGCTCTCAAAATACAGGAATTTCACCTGCCTGTCCCCCTAGCAGCACGTCTGAGTCTAGCCGCCAGGCAAGACCCAGCTCCGCCCGCCAACCGAGACAGAGGAAAAAAAAAGAGTCACAATGGTGCATTTACCTTCCGTCCGTGAGAGCCGGGGCTAGCCAGGAGCGGGAGTCAGGGAAAGAGAGGAGGTTTTTCGCTGAGTGGTATTAAGTCCCAATTAACAGCCCTATGCCGTGTCCTGAGGCTGATTAGGCGATCAGAAGACTCCGTTTGATTATCAGTTCAGGTCTTGGTTTCCAGAGGGATATAAGGAGACGTGTGCCTAGTCCGCCATCTTGACCCCACCCCTGGTCTTCTCTTTCTTGCCTGTCTATTGAATGACCTTTTCCTTTCTTCATGTATGACGTGATTTGACAGCTTCTCTGGTCTTCAGTCACATAGCGTTCAGTGTGTCAAATCCATTCTTGAGATGATCTCTAAATTCAGGCTGGATATACTCAAGGTAGTATTTTGGCTCTTGTGGCTCTTAATTTTCTTCCGCTTCAGCTTTAACTTGCATATAAGCAATTGATTGTCTATTTTGTAGTGCACCCCTGACCTTGTTCTGACTGATGATACTGACTTTTTCCATCACCTCTTTCCACAGATGCAGAGGATTTGATTCTTGTATTTTCCATCTGGTGAGGTCTGTGTGTATAGCCACTATATTTATGTTGATGAAAAAAAATATTTGCAATGAAGAAGTTGCTGGTCTTGAAAAATTCTGTCATTCAGTCCCTAGGATTGTTTCTTATCATGAAGGCTAAATTTCCTTCTTTGTTTCCAACTTCCACCTTCCATTCACCAGTAATTATCAGTTTTCTCACTTTTGGCATTGGTGACTGGTGCATAAATTTGAATAATGGTAGAATTAATTGATCTTTCTTGTGGATGTATGGGTATTAACCTATCACTGATAGCACTGTACTTTAGGATAAATCTTGAAATACTTTTTAACAATGAATGTGATGCCATTCCTCTTCAGTTTATCATTCCCAGCATAGTGTTGTTGTTAGGTGCTGTTGAGTTGTTTCTGACTCATAGTGATCTGTGTGCAGTGGAACAAAACACTGCCCAATCCGGCATCATGCCTGCCATCGTTGTTATGCTTGAGGCCTTTGTTGCAACCCCTGTGTCAATCCATCTTTTTTGCTGACCCTCCGCTTTAACAAGCGTAATGTCCTTTTTCAGAGACTGATCTCTCCTGACAACATGTCCCAAGTATGTAAGACGTAGTCTCACCAGCCTTGCTTTAAGGAAGCAGTTTGGTTGCACTTCTCCCAAGACAGATTCATTCATTCTTTTGGCAGCCCGTGGTATAGTTAAGATTCTTCTCCAGCACCACAATTCAAAGGCATCAGTTCTTCTTCTGTCTTCCTTATTCAGTGTCCATCTTTCATATGTATAGGATGCAATTGAAAACAGCATGGCTTGGGTGAGGCACACCTTAGTCTTCAAGGTGGCATCTTAGCTTTTCAACTCTTTAAAGAGATCTCTTGCAGAAGATTTGCCCAATGCAGTGTGTCTTTTCATTTCTTGTCTGCTGCTTCCCTTGGTGTTAATTGTGGACCCAAGCAAAATTAAATGCTTGTCAACCTCTATCTTTTCTCCGTTTATCATGATATTGTTTACTGGTCCAGTTGTGAGGTTTTTTGTTTTCTTGATGTTGAGGTGTAATCTATACTGAAGGCTGTGGTCTTTAATCTTTGTCAGTAAATGTTTTGAGTCCTCTTCACTACCAGCAAGCAGGGTTGTCTGATCTGCATAAGGCAAGTTGTTAATGAGCCTTTCTCTAATCCTGATGCCTTGTTCTACTTCATACAGTCCAGTTTACAGGCATATTTGCTGGGCTTACAGATTGAATAGGTGTAGTGAAAAGATTCCACCCTGATGCCCCTTTCCTGGTTTTAAACCAGTACACCATGTGACTGTCTGAGTCAAAATTGCCATTGCCAGTCCACTTGCTCTCACTAACACCTAGATTTACTAATATAGATCTTCATGCTTTTTATTGCTTTTTTGATGCCTTCCAATTGTCCTAGATCCATATTTTATGCATTTTGTGTTCTGATTATTAATGGATATCTACAACTGTTTCTTCTCATTTTGAGTCATGCAACATCAGCAAATGAGGGTTCTGAAAGTTTGACTCCATCCACATCAACTCTACTCTGAGGAGGCAGCTCTTCCCCCATCGTATTTCAAATGCCTTCCAGCCTGCTGATCTTCAGGCACTATGTCAGACAGTGGTCTGCTGCTGTTCATAAAGTTCTCACTGGCCAATTTTCTTCAGAAATAGACTGCCAGTCGCTTCTTCCTGGTCTGTCTTAGTCTAGAAGCTCCACTGAAAACTGACTACCAAGTGTGACCCTGCTGGTATTTGAAATATCAGTGGCAAAGCTTCCAGTATCACAGCCACAGCAGTGCAACAAATTGACATGTAGTAGAAGAAAATGCTGAGGAAAATAAAATACTTTAGGAAAACAAATGTCTGAACCTGTTGGTTTTAACAAACAACAGGATTCACCTATTACATTTCTGAGTTATAGAAAGTGGTAGTTCAGTTAAAGATGGGGAAATAATCGAGTAAATCTGCAATATTAGTGGCACATTGTTGTCTCTTGGGAGAAGGGGAGAAAGTGGCAGAAGGGTTGTTTTGCTTTTTAAGAATTAGATGTATTTTTACAATGAAGAGCAGAGTATGTCAAAATGCTGAAGTTAATCCACCTAAAGTTGGAAACCAATACACAGAGAAGGAGAGGTAATTCTTGACTCCCTCCCCTTTTTCTTGCTTCCTTCGTGTACATTCACCCTTATGCATTAATTTGTTTGTTCCTTTGGCGTACACTGAGCACACTCCATGTACCTGGCCCCATTCTGGACACCAAAGTTACAGTGGTAGAAGAGCCTGACCACGGCCCTGCCTAAGGCCTCCCTGATGAGAAAATGGTGTGAAGTTTGGAGTAGGCCAAAAAAAAAAGAGTGTCCAGGCAGGAGAAATGACAAGCATAAAAGTCGTAAGGCAGAAAAGTGCCTGGTAGGACTCAAGAACAAAAGAAGAACAGGATGACTGAAGCTTAGAGAGCTGGCGGAAGGACAGGAGAGAATGGGAGAGAGCTAGCAGGGACAGTCCTTTGGAACAAAGTCACAAGGCACAAGAGGTGGAGTAGGAGACTGTGCTTGGAATTTCTTTCTAAAAGATACTATTCTCTTTGCCTTTCTCTGGTAGATATTCCTAAAAGGGAGCCATCTGCTCAAGTTGCCTTTAGCCTAATTTCCAAGAGGCGGTTTGTCTCAGTGGTTAAGGGCAGGGGCTTTTGTACTGAGCTTCTGGGGTTGGAACCCTGGCACCGTTACATTCTGGCTGTGTAACCTCTCTATGCCACAGTGAGGGGGTAGCTCTAACGTTCCAACAGTGAATGCATTACTGGTAACTTGAAAGACAAATTCCCTTCTTCTCTTCCTCTCCAGTCCTGCTAATGTGCTATGATCCTTATGGTGGGAATTTCAGGTCATAATGAAGAGAAGTCAGAGGATGTGTTTAAGGGGAGTTGGGCCTTACAGGATCCCTTTAATGGCAAGAATAGAGACAATACCCCCACACTACCCACCACACACACACGTACACACAATGTCTCTGTCAAGTCTGCACTGACAAATGAACACTGGAAGGAAATAGGAAGACTCCTACTTTAAAAGAAGTCTGTAGTGAATTCTTTCATGCTAAAAGAATTAGTCTCTAACTCAAATATTTGGTGTGTTTAGATTTTTATGCAGTTTATCTTCATAACATGAAAATACCCATATGTTAAAAACTCAACTCACTGCCATAAAGTCAATTCTGACTCATAGCGAGCCCATAAAGCCAAGTAGAACTGCCCCATAGAGTTTCCAAGGAGCGCCTGGCGGGTTTGAACTGCCGACCTTTTGGTTAGCAAACGTAGCACTTAACCACTATGCCACCAGGATTCCCCCCATATGTTAAACACACCCAAAATTTTAAAGGTAACCAGATAGTGACATAGCTCTGCCAAGCCAAGTGCCATCAACATGAGGGTCGCCATGACACAGCTCTTTGTTGACAAATAGTTCTCCTTTACAAAATGCTTGTCTAAAATGTGTGTGCGTTGTTTTTGGAGATAACTTACAAGGTGCTTTTGATTTCATCGTGAAGTTGATTTGATTTTTTGTCTTCTATTGCAGAGTATACACGAGGCCTCCCTTCCTTGTCCTGAGTGTCATGAATGCAGTTTGCATTCTTCTGCAAAAGAAGCCTAACTGGGCCACAGCGAAGTTACTGCTCTCAGAAACAGGTTTCCTTAAAAGACTGATTAACCTTGACAAGGACAGCATACCTGAGAAGGTAAAAAGTGCTCAGGAAAAAAATAATAAAAGTTGATCCTTGCTGAATGTATAGCTGGTATTGTTGGTAGTTGTAACCTGTAGGAATCAAGTAGAAGTATACAGTGCATCAGAACTCAAAGGTGACAGTGAGGGTTAAAAGATCAGAGAGCAAGCTGCATATCCAAACTTAATAGATTTCCTGGAAGTATCAAGAAGAAGCAACATGTCACTAACACTGGAAAATGTCAAATTTCAGAATGCCTTTAAATAATGAGGAAAAGAGAAGTAAGAGGAGAGTGGTAGGGGAAGGTCTTCCCTGGGGCAGCGATTATACCACACAAGTGCAACAAGTAGGTACAAGGGTCTGAGATTTCTTTCTCTTGTTTAACAAATGTTTCTATATCAGTACATGCCAGGCACTGTTCTGAGCATTTTGCAAATATTAAGTCATGAGGGTGGAGATGGATGACGGATTGGAGCACAGAAACACTTACAAGGAAATAGGGTTGCCCAGACAGCTCACTGCAGGGTTTTGCTGGAGCTGACTTAATTCGGGAGCATATGCATTTCTTGTAATAGTTAAAGAAAGTAGAGAGAAGGGCCAAAGACCAGGACAAGCAGCAGAGCTCAGGACACTGGCTTGAGGGTCAGGCCATGTTAGAGACAGTCTCGAGGAAAAAACAAAGGGATATGGCAGGGTAGACAACAGGTCAGAAAGGCGTGGCCCCGAGGCACTGTAGGCAGAAATAGAAAGAAAAGCCCAAATGCCATTGATGCAGCCAGAAGCCAAGCACACCTGGAGCCACCAGAAGCTGGAAAAGGCAAGGGACAGATTCCCCTGAGGCCTCCAGAAGGAGTGTGGTCCTACCAACACTTGCATTTCACACTTGTGGCTGTCAAAGTTCCGAGAGAGAGTGAATTTCGGTCACTTTAGGCTATCTAGTGTGCTGTCACCTGAGCTGTATTCCTGTGCTAGCCCCAGGAAGCTAAGACGGATTTTGAAATGAAGACGTGGTGATGCTATAACAAACACCTGAAAATGTGGAAATGGCTTTGGAGTTGGCTAATGGGGAGGACTGGAAGATTATCTAAACTGGGCTGTTAGACAGCAGGTGAACTTGTAACGAAACTCAGGGACAGACAGATGTTTCGGCATAGACAGGAAACTGTCCTCGACTGAAGGAGTGAACACTCATGATCCATTCAATAAATATTTGTGGAGCATCCTCCTTGTAGGAGAAATTTTGACAGGTTCTAGGGGTAGGGCGGCTAACAACCAATGCATTCCTTGACATTATGAAGCTTATATTGTACCAAAACCCAAAACCAAACCCACTGCCATCAAGTCGATTCTAACTCATGGCGATCCTAGAGGACAGAATAGAACTCCAAAGAGGACATGGTGGATTTGAACTGCTGACCATTTGGTTAGCAGCTGTAGTACTTAACCACTACACTATGGTTTCCCTGTATTGTAACAGAGAAGACACAAACTGGATAGCTACCTACACAATTAACTAGTTACAATAAGGATTTGTGCTATTAGAAAGCATGGGATAATACATGGACAAGGTAAATTTTCTAGCAGAAAGTTATGTGCATCTTATTTATGAATTCAAATAACAGCCACTCACTTTCTGAAGCATTCTTAACAAATAAATACAATTCCCTGTTGTTTTCAAGCTAACAATAATTAATAGTTCTTCAAAAACAAAATAAATAGAATTTTTTTTAAGTAGCTCATCCAAAGAAGTAACAAAGAGCATAAATGCATTTTGAAATAACAAGAATACCAATAATAAATTGAGAATGGACAACTTACCGTCTAAATTATTCGGCAGACAAGTTCTATCCTTCCAGGCAAAGGGAGACACGCCTGGTTAGAAAGGGAAAAGAAATCTCAGTCTGAGCAAAGATCCATTCTAATCATGACTCCCGAAGCTGTGTGCCTGTCTCTAAGTGAAGTCCGCCGTTGAGCTGTGGTGGCTCCATGGTGAGTGACACAGCTAGACCAGCGGACTTGCTCAGGGAGCTCCCGTCTGCCCCAGGGCACTCTCCTGTCACTGACTAGGCAGATGTTTGAACAGGAAGGGACCCTGCTAATATGGTTCCTGGGGTATGAAGATGAGAGATGGCGTTCCTAGTCACCTCATACCTCAGGGGCACAGCAGATTTCAGGCTTCCTTCTACACAGAAGCCCTGATGACAACAGTGGTTAAGAGGTCGGCCACTAACCAAAAGGCTGGTAGCTCAAATCCACCAGCCACTGTTGTCACAGTGTGGGGAGAGCACCTGGAGTCACATTACAATGTAGTGTAAGTTTCTGTGTGACAAACTGACTTGAAGTACAAACTGTCACTTAAAGCATGGTTAACAACCAATGCTTTTCTTGGTATTATATACATATATATGTGTATACAAATATATATATACATACACACACGTAAATCCTCTAGCCACTCCTTGAAAACCCTATAGAGCAATTCTACTCTGTTTGTAGGGCAGCTGTGAGTCAGAATCAACTTGATTGCAATGGATTTTTTGGTGTTATGTACCAGATTGCCCCCCAAAAGTGAACCTGTTTTACTGTTTCTCTAAAATATACCAAAAAAACCCCACTGCTGTCGAATCAGTTCTGACGTATACCAACTCTAGAGGACAGAGCTGAACTGTCCCATAGAGTTTCCAAGGAGCACCTGGCAGATTGAAACTGTGACCTTTTGGTTAGCAGCCATAGTACTTAATCACTATGCCACCAGGGTTTCTTGCTCTAAAATAGTATTCCTTTACTAAAACGATGGTAAAATGGACTGTAACAATAACAACAACAGAAGATTTTAACAGAGGCTTTTTTCCTCCTGTCAAAAAGATGACTGGTACTGAGTCATTTTGTACCCAAGTACAAGGTCTGACAAATAAATCCACAAACTTAATTATTCTAAGTGTTGCATACCTCTTTGCTGAATATCACTACAGTCACCTTCGAAGTACTCCCCTTGGGAATCTATGCACCATGCCAGTGCCTAGTCTACCCTTCGAAGTGATTTGGGAACTCATTCTGGAATGGCCATTGTACACAGTGGCGTGGTGGCAAGTTCGTCAAGTTAATTGTATAGTTGTCTATGAAGGAGTTTTTAACCAGTAAACAAATAAGTGTATTGGAATACCCTCCCTACTCACTTGATCTGGCCCCCAGTGCCTTTTTTTTTTTTTTTTTTTTTTGCCTGAAGATAAAGGAAATATTGAAAGGAAGACATTTGGATGAGATGTAGGACATCAAGGGTAATACAACAACAGCTCTGATGGCCATTCCAGTAGAAGAGTTCCCAAAGTGCTTTGAATGGTGTACTAGGTGCCTAGCACTGGTGCATAGCTTCCCAAGTGGAGTACTTCAGAGTAATCATAGTAATATTCCGCAATGAGATATACAGCACTTTTTCTAGGATGAGTTCACGAACGTAATCGGCAGTCCTCATACATGCCTTTGATTCTGCTGTTGTGAAGAGTAGTCAAGTTTTTCTTCTATGAAATAGAATTTCATTCTGATGTATACTAGAGAAAACTTTAGACCTACATTGTTTCTTGCTTGTGTAATACATGAACTGTGATCTCTCTAGGCTTTCATAAAGCTGAAGAAAATTTTAAACTTACCTGATTTCAACCCAAAGAAGATTGCTCTCGTCTCCGTGGCGTGTTGTTCTATGTGTCAGTGGGTCATAGCCCTGAACGACTATCATGAGGTACAGAAGGTACGCTCTCTCCTCCTCAAGAGCTGCACGTGCTTGGAAACGACACGTCAAGTCCCCAACTTTTTATTTAACAAGCCTCAAAGGAACTTCTGTGGAAAACAATCCCTAATGAAAACCACTGCGATCAAACATGTTATGATAAGTCATACAGATGCCAGGCATTAAATGTTCTTATTCATGCTAGCCGTGCCGTTGTTTCAGCTGCTTATCTTAGTATGTTTTCCCATAATCGTCTACGGTGTGTCTCTTTTGTACCCATAGTTTTAGGAACATTTATTTTTAACAGTTGACACCCACAATCCAAACACCAGTGGCACTGGTAGCACTAAAACTGATGTGTTTCACACTTCCCTGTTGTGACATTCTTTTTAAGGTGATGGGTCCTAAACAGATCCAAGTGGCTGAAGCTCAAAACGTCCTTAAAGTTGCACGACAGAGGTTGTCCGAGAAACAGAAAGGTTTGAAGATGGTAAGAAATGTATTTGTTAAACACTCAGTACCTTTATGAACTAAACAAAAATGCTGGGGGGGCAGGGGAAGAGTCATTATTTCAAGAAAGCTAATCAGCTAAAGTTAAAGTGAGTATCATCATATCATTCCTGAAGAGATTAATTGTAGAGATTAACATTCTTGCTGCAGCTCTACAACCTCAGAGCCAGCGGGGACTCCGGTCTTTCCCTCACGGCCCCACCCGACCCAACCCCACCCCACTCGGCATCGAGTCCCCTTAACCCCGCCTCCAACCGCCTCTCACCACCGCCACTACGACAGCCCTGGTTCAGGCCACCAGCATTTCCTGCTAGACTAGTGAAGGAGACTTCTAGCTGATCTCTCAGCTTCCACCTGTATCTCCTACAAACTACTATCAACACATCAGAGTGATCCGTTTACAAAGGAAATCAGGCTTATGCTTTAATGAAAATAGAAGCCAAAGTCCTGTCCATGGCCTGCAAGGCCCTAGTAGCCCGTCTGGCCCAGCGCACTCTGCTCCAGCTAGACAGCCCTTTTCTCTCTTCTTCAGACACGTGGGGCACATTCCCACCTCTAGGCCTCTGCACCACTTGTTCCTTTGTCTTGAAGTCTATTCCCCCAGAGTCCAGTAATGGCGGTGGGGGGCAAGGGGGAACGAAGGCTTTGCTGAGATTACCTCCTTCTCAGTGGAGTCTACCTGGCTACCTTTTCACAAGCTGCAGTCCCCACAACTGAGCACTCCCAGTCCCATTCATTCTTCTACTCAGTTTTTTCCCTAACACTTGCCGCCATCTAACCCAGTATGCAGTTTGTTTCTTTGTATGTATTGCTTGTTTCCCTCGTTAGACTATAAGCTCCACAAAGACAGAAATTTTTTGTTTCTGAAAAAAGCTCAACATGTATCCGCAGAGCTTAGAACAATGCCTGGTTGATGGTAGGCATTCAAGATACAGTTTTTAACCAATATTGAATTATTTAAAATCAAGGCATGACAAGGATATCCACTAGCATTACTATTGTTTTAACAGCACTTTGGAAGATCTCAACAAAGTAATCAAACTAAAAAAATAAATGCAGGGTAACTCACTGGAAATTATAAGGCAGAATAAATATTTGCTGCAAATATTGTTACATAATGACACAGACAAAACTTTGTGTATCAGTTTGACTAGGTCATAATTCCCAGCATTGTGTGATTGCTCACCAGTTTGTCATCTGATATGATTTTTCCATATGTTATAAATCTTATCTCTATGATGTTAATGAGATGAGATTAGTAATGTCAATGAGGTGTAGGACTCAATCTACAAGATAAACCTACAATGGAAACCAATCTGTTTTGAGATACCAAACAGAGAAGTGAGCAGAGAGACAGCGGGCCTCATACCACTAAGAAACAAGAGACAGGAGAATAGCTTCTTGTCCAAGAAGCTCCTTGTCCAAAGCCAAGGCAGAGAGAAGGCGGTCTCCTGGAGCTGGCACTCTAAATTTGGACTTCAGGCCTGCCAGACTGTTGAAACAATAAATTTCTCTTTGTTAAAGCCATTTGCTTGTGGTATTTCTATATTATTAGCCCTAGATACCTAAGATACATAGCATAGAAAACTCAAGAGAATTTAAACAGTGCTCTAAATAATAAGAACTTTTGCTGAAGTATATACTCTCAAAGTTAATATAAAAAGTAAATAGCTTTCCTATACACAGATGCCAGTTAGAAAATCTAATATAATAAAATATCTCATTTTTAGCAACCAAAAAATACAATCTAGGAATAGAGTTTATTACAAAATGTGTATTATCAATATAAGCCCAGCCCATATCAATATAAAGCAAACTGTAAAACTCTGCCTAATAAAAGATGTTCTTGAATGCAACAATATTCTAAACATGCCAATTCCCCTAAATTATTCCATAAACTCAGTGTGGTTCAATTAAAATACCAGCAGATCTTCTTTGGAACTTCTGAAAACAGAACTGTAAATGTAATAAATAAATTTAATAAAACCTCAAAATGCAAACTAAAGTATAAACGAAAGACACAGAACGAAGAAAGGAAAATACTTGCAATACACATTCTAAGCCTCATGGTGAAGTGCAGACTTCTCTGTGGCTGGGGTGACTTTCCAGATGCTCCTTGGACAATTTGAACACACTGGGAAGACTTTGGGGCCCTAGTGGTGCAGTGGTTAAAAGCTTGGCTACTACTATAAGATCAGGAATTTGAATCCACCAGCTGCTCCTTGGACACCCTACAGTAGGGCAGTTCTGCCCTGTCCTTCAGGGTCACTATGTGTCAGAACACACTTGCAACAGATTTGGTTAAGGAAAATGTACAGTCCATGCATAAGGGAAGGATGTGAGCCGCATCCCAGAGCCAAGAAGACATAAGGACTGTTTAGGAGACAGAGAATAAACCAGCCTGCCTGAAAAATAATATTATTGGAAAGGAATAATAAAAGAGATGAATTGGGAGGGAATGATAGGGTTAATCATGGAGACCTTTACTGCATCCTTAGCCAATGATTTCTTTAAGAATTCGCCCAATGTTTTTGAGTGGTGCTGCTACCAAGATAATTGAGAATTTAAGAAAACTGTCTATCGGGTATTTATGGACACAGATGACATGTCGCATCAACATCCAAGGAACAGTCTAACAGCACCTTTGTCCCACCAGCCTAGATTCAAAACTCATTGTTTCCTCTGGTCTGCTCGGTGTATCTAGCATTAAACAGTTCAACATTTGCTGAGAAACAGAGAAAGAACCTAGATAAGATACAAAGTTTTCTGTAAAAAATAAACCAGAAACTGATGAGTCCTCAAAGCTAAGGTTACAAGGGAGCCTCCTGGGGAAGGAAGATCACTTTTAAAAGTCAAACTTTACTATCAAAACAAACAAACAAAAAAAAAAACCTAAACTCATTGCCGTTGAGTTGATTCCAACTTACAGCAACACTGTCAAGGAAACATCGAGTTACTGCCATGTATATTTTTATTGTAATAGAATCCTTCTTTCCAAGAGAATCTTCCAGAAATGAAGTAGTTACATTTTCTATTTATATAAACAGCAAATAAACTCTTGAGGCAAAACGAGAGTAAGATTTTTCTCTCAACACAAATTAATTGTCTTTCAGATTGAAGAACATCTACTGTCTTTGCAAGCTACCTACAAAGATGCTGTTGCTGAGAAAGAACTGCTAGCAGAGCGGAGAAGACTTGCCACCAAGCGCCTGCAGTGTGCATCTGTCTTACTGACTGCCCTGGAGGACGAAAAGGCATGACTTTCCTTGGTTTATTAAAAAAAAAAAAAAAAAGTTGCTGTTGAGTCGACTGTGACTTAGAGCAACCCTGTGCACAGAGTAGAACTACCTGATAGAATTTCTAAGGATTTGAACTGCCAACTTTTTGGCTAGCAGCTACAGCACTTAACTACTATGCCTACAGGGTTTCCTTGGTTTATATTCAAAATCCCAAGATAATTCTCACTGCAGGCCACATCATATGTCTCCTAAAGCTCTTACTATACAATTTCTTAGTAAGACCAGTAAATCACCCTATTTAGATTAAATAAATGCATCCTGGTCAAATAATCCTTAAACAGAGATAACAGACTACAGAAAAAAATAACCAAACTCATTGCTGTTGGGCTGATTCCAACTCATAATGACCCCGTAGGACCAAGTAGAACTGCTCCCTAGAGTTTCCAAGAAGCGTCTGGTGGATTCAAAGTGCTGATCTTTTGGTTAGCAGCCATAGCTCTTAACCACTATGCCACCAGGGTTTCCAGCCTACAGAGATCAGAGTTTATTTCCTCTTGTTTGATGAGGCCCTGGGCAAACCTTTCAGGGAACATGCCTTGAGTTTTCCATTTAGCACAGAAGCAACCCAAACTGAATGTATAAGGCTTGGGCAAGGCCAAAAGGGAGGCAATGTCCTTAGGAAAGAGAAAGAATTTTATTGTGTCCTACCAAAATTTTGCGTCCTGTCATACTTCTGGGAACTCTGGTGACACAGTGGTTAAGTGCTACATCTGCAAATGTAAAGGCTGGCAGTTCAAATCCACTAGGCATTCCTTGAAAACTCTGTGGGGCAGTTGTCCTCTGATCTGTAGTGTCGCTGTGAGTCTGAATCAGCTCAACAACAGCAGTAGCTATCCAACTTCTGACCCCTTTTATCAACACATCTTTGTCTCTCTCTAATTGACCTAGTGAGCCAACTGGGGCTTGGTCTAGTTACGCCTTACCTTTCTCAAGGTGTGTTACAAAATTCTCAAGATAATGTTCATTTGGTCTGACTGTTTAAGTAAAATACCTATCACAGAAAACTGTAGTACAGGACAGGAGAAGGAAGTTATGAAATCACACCAAGCAAAGAGAGATCGGAAGTTAATCGATGTTCCTGAGAGCCAAGTATACATGCAGAGATGGTGTACCACCAGCATTACCCCAGATTTTAAGCTTCCCAAAGAGAGAGTTCTACCTCAGTTTTCTTTATTCATTGACCAGCCAAGCACATTCATGATTGAAAAGGGGGGCAGTATAGCATATGGCTTAGAACAGGGGCTCTGGGAGCTAGATAATTGGGCTTAAGTCCCAGCTACACTCCTCAGAAACTTTGTAATCTTGAGAAAGTTGTTTAACTTCTCTGAGCTTCAGTTTCATCTTAAAGTGAAGTCGATGGCATTTATTCAGCAGAGCTGTTAAAGACATCAAATGAGATTTTCAAAGGAAAGTGTCCAGTAAGTAAGTAAAGGGGTAATTAATGCTGATTATTATTATTGTTGTTGTTGTTGTTAAACACCAATAACCTTTTTAAAAAAAATAGCATCCTTTATTATACAAAGGATTTGAAATGGGTATCTATCTGTCTTAGCAAATAAGGCACCGTTGACAAATCCGGGAATGGAAATAATGTTGCCTTCAGAAGCAGTTCATTTTTAAACATTATCTGTTATTAATTTTTACAACTATGATTTGAGCACAGTCGTAGTAATAGCAGTTACAGATTAGACTTGGAGACTGTTAATTTTTAATATACCTCATGTTTTATCTCAAACACAAATAACTCATTTTCATTTTAACACTTAGATTCGATGGCAAGAAACAATTGCTCAAATAGACCAGAAGCTGAAGGGAATTTGGGGTGACATGCTTATTTCAGCAGCGTGCATTGTCTACAGTGGAGTGTTAACAGCAGAATTTCGCCAGCTGATCGTGAATAAATGGGAGAATATGTGCACCGAAAGCAGCATTGCTTTGTCTTCAAACTTTTCATTAACTGAGGTCATGGCACAAAAAAGTGAGGTAACCAGTTTGTGGTACCCAGTCGGGTGACTCCTGTTATCAAATTGGATTTGGGATATTTGTGCATTTAGGGGTTTGGATCTTTTCCTCAGATTATCGTGAAAAATGAAAATATTGAAGTTTGTTCTAGATCTTAAATTCCTAAAACCAGGAATTCCTAATGCCGCAGTTGTTGCATTTCACCTGTTCCTGATCCTCTGGGCAAAAGTTACCAAAAAATCCTTTTTCCCAGTGCAGTCCCACTACAGTGTCCTGATGAACATGGCCAGTTTTTCTCCCTGAGACCCGTAGTTTTTGAAAAGGTGTAAGCCCTATGCTATTGTTGTAATGATAAAAAGGAAATTGCATATTTGTTTAGCCCCTCAGAGAGTTAATTTTGGATCTGTACTGTAGCAAATTACTGAATTGGCCATCCCTTCCACAAGAGAAGCCTCTGAAGGAAATGCTGACTTCTCATTTTCATAACTAATAGTGGAAACCCTGGTGGCATAGTGGTTAAGTGCTAAAGCTATCAACCAAAAGATCAGCAGTTCAAATCCACCAGGCACCCCTTGGACACTCTATGGGGCAATTCTTCTCTGTCCTGTAGGGTTGCTATGAGTCTGAATTGACTTGATGGCAACAAGTTTGATTTGGTTTTTTGGTGATAGTAAATTTGAATTCAAATGCATAAGTAATTACATTAAATACAAATGGGACTAAATGCTGCATTTAAAACTCTAAGATTGTAAAACTGTATGAAAACAAAAACCAAAGGACAAAACAGTAACTACATGTATTTTTGTAAAGGATACATCTAAAACACATCTAAAGAAAGACTGAGGGTTAAAAAAAAAAAAATGGAAGGAAGAAAATGTACCGTTAAGACAACGTAAAGACAAGCGAAAGAGTAATAGAGGATATCTGCAATGTATATGTTGGACAAGGGACCCTAATCCAAAATGTGAAAATAACTACTACACTAATAAGCAAGACATACAATCCAGTAGATACACGGACAAAAGTCTTGAATAGGCAGCTCACAAAAGAGAATAGCAGAGGGGCGGAGTCAAGACGGCGGACTAGGCACACGTCTCCTTCTATCCCTCTGGAAACCAAGACCTGAACTGATGGTCAAATGGAGCCTTCCAATCACCTAATCAGCCCCAGGACACTGCACACGGCTGTTACTTTTGACTTCATACCACTGAGCGAAAAACATCCTCTATTTCGCTTACTCCTGCTCCTGGCTAGCCCTGGCTTTCATGGACTAAAGGTAAACTCACCATTTTGACTTTTTTTTTTCTGTGTCTTGGCCGGTGGGCGGAGCTGGGTATTGCCTAGCAGCTAGACTCAGACGCACTGCTGAGGGGATAGGCAGGGGAAATTCCCATATTTTGAGAGCCAGGCTTAGCCAAGTGCCGTCGAGTCGGCTTAGGACTCTGTTAATCTAGCCACTTTCAGCCTGTTGTTTTATCCCTGCCACAGCAGGGTTTGTACAGAATTATGCAGTCGGTGTGCAGGACGCCATGTTGCTACCGAGATTTTAGCAAGACCTAATTCTTAGCCTGGGAGCCAGTGCCTGCAAACAGGACAGCACTTCTCTGACAGAAAAGCAGTAAATTACACAGTGCCACCTACATTAGGGGCCCTGCAACAGAATCAGAGGAATCACTACCTCTCAGCACCTGTAGCCCCTCTATCTGCTGCATGTGTGGAGGGTGCCATCTTGGATACAGTGGCTGCAGCTGGACCTAATTCTTAGCTTGGGAGCCAGAGCCTGCCCACAGGAGAGCACTTTTCTACCAGAAAAACAGTACTCTACACAGTGTCGCCTAAGGCTAGGCCCTGTCAGCAGAAGCCAACAGGGCAGTAGCATTGCTGTATTCTGAACTAGTTTGTATCATCTGGAGTTGGATATAGTGGTGCTTACTTTGCCAGTTGAGAAGAGGGACCTCTATACCTGAAAATCTGACTGACTTGGGAAGTGGTCAGATACCTTTTGCTTTACATTTTAAGACAACCTAGAGAAACATCTGCAGTCCATCCTCACAGTATCCCTTCCAGCCTCTACTTACTCACCTGGGACCCAAAAAGCAACAGACACTTGTGGCATACAAGAAATCACCCATGGCTTCAGAAGGCTCCCAAACAAAGCAACCAAGGAGTTTTCCAGATGAAGACACCTTTATGAAAGCATCAGAAAGTGAATACAAAATGATTATGTACAGAGCCCTTCTAGATCTTATACAAAATGCAGCAGAACAAAATGAAAAATTAAGCAAGCTGTTTGATCTGATAGAAAACCAGTACTCTGAAATCTAACAGATCAAAAACAAAATCAAAGACATAGAAACTTCAATGCAAAGCCAAGAAAACAGAATGAAACAAATAAAAAAAAGAATTTCTGACTTGGAAGACAGAGCTATGGATGCCAGCGTCTATGAGCAGAAGCCAAAAAAAAAGAAACAAGAAAAATGAAGAAGCATTAAGAAGTATGTGGGACTCTATTAAGACGAACAACCTTCGATTAATTGGAGTCCCTGAACAGGGTGTGACTCCTGAGAACACAGTGAGTATCGTTAATGAACTGCTGACAGAAAACTTCCCAGAAATCATGAAGGAAGAGAATACAGACATCTCAGATGCATATCGTGCGCCACCCAATATAGATCTCCAGAGAAAGACTCCAAGGCATATTACAATCAAGCTTAACAAAATGAAACATAAGCAGCAACTCTTAAAGGCAGCAAGACTCAAAGCAAAGCTAACATTCAGGGGGAAACCATGTAGGCTCTCATCAGATTTCTCAGCAGAAACCATGCTGGCACGGAGACAGTGGCATGACACATTCAAAGCCTTGAAGGAGAAGAACTTCCAACCAAGAATTATATATCCTGCAAAACTGTCTTTCAAATACGAAAATGAAATTAAGACGTTCCCAGATAAACAGAAACTCAGAGACTTTGTAAAAACCAAACCCAAACTACAAGAAATACTGAAAGAAGTTCTTGGCTCTGGCTTAGAAGAACAAAACCACTAACTTTATATTTTAGAACGACACACTACTTAAAACTCTACTCAGTTAGGGAAGGCTCCAAAGTCAATCACAGCTTTGGTATGGAAAGAAGAAATCCAGTGATCATCACAAATACTATGGTGCCATCATATTAAAAAGAGGGATGTACTATAGTTGCTACCGTCCTTCCAGATGGAGAGGAAGATGACAAGACTGGTAGTAATTAAAATTGGGTTTATATATAGTTTATTAAGGGGGATCATAGGGGCAGCTGTAAAGCACAACAAAGATGTATCATACCATTTCAGGAAATGTAACACAGGAGTCTCAACAACTACAAAACGAGCTCTGAAAAAGGTGAAAAATCAACTCACCAAAAAGAATGTCCCAGAGCAGACTAATAACAGAGAAAACATCAACATAAAAATAAACATATCACAATGGCAGCAGTGAACACATACCTAACAATAATTACATTGAATGTGAATGGACTGAATGCTCCAGTAAAGAGACATCAAGTGACATCTTGGATCAAAAGACATGATCCATCCATATGTTGTCTACAAGAAATTCACTTGAGACCTAAAGATAGGAACAAACTGAAAATTAAAGGTTGGAAGAATATATCAAGCTAACAGTGAGCAAAGAAGAGCAGGGGTGGCAATTCTAATCTCAGACAAAATCAATTTTAATGTCAAATCCACCATCGTGGACAAAGATGGACACTGTTTATTGCTCAAAGGTTCAGTACACAAGCAAGACTTAACTATATTAAATATTTATGCACCTAATATCAGAGCACCTAAATACGTCGAAGAAACACTGACTACACTCAAAAGAGAGTTAGATGACTCCACAATAATAGTGGGAGACTTCAGCACTCCACTTTCAATACTTGACAGATCATCTAGAAAAAAGCTCAGTAAAGATACAGGAGACCTCATTGACACAATTAACCAACTAAACCTTATTGATATGTACTGAACTTTCCACCCATCAGCAGACAACTACACCTTTTTCTCCAGTGCACATGGAACATTCTCCAGAATTCACCATGTGTTAGGCCATAATGCAGTGCTCAACAAAATCCATACCATTGAATTACTGCAAAGCATCTTCTCTGATCATAAAGCCATAAAAGTTGAAATCAATAGCAGAAAAAACATAGATAGAAAGTGGAACTCTTGGAAACTGAACAACATCTTGCTCAAAAAAAACATGGATTATAGAGGAAATCAAGGAAGAAATAAAGAAATTCATGGCTTCCAATGAGAACGAAAACACTTCCTACCAGAACCTATGGGATATAGCCAAAGCAGTGCTCAGAGGTCTGTTTATTTCCATAAATGCACACATCTGGATGGAAGAAAGAAACCAAATCAAGGAACTAACCCTACAGCTTGAACAAGTAGAAAGAGAACAACAGAGGAACCCCTCAGGCACCTGATCATAAAGATAATAAAGATTAGAGCAGAGCTAAATGAATTAGAGAATAGAAAAACAATTGAAAAAATTGAAAAGACCAAAAGCTGGTTTTTTGAAAGGATCAACAAAATTGACAAACCACTGGCTAAACTTACTAAAGAAAAGCAGGAAAGGAAACAAATAACCCAGATTAGCAATGAGAGGGGAGTTGTCACCACAGATCCAACAGAAATCAAAAATATCATAACAGAATACTATGAAAGACTGTTCTCTAACAAATTTGAAAACATAGAGGAAATGGACCAATTCCTTGACTCATACCACGTATCCAAATTATTACAACGTGAAGCACAACAACTTAATAAACCCATCACAAAGGAAGAGATTGAAAATATCATCAAAATACTACCAACCAAAAAAAGTCCGGGCCCAGATGGCTTCACACTGCAGAATTCAACCAAGCATTTAGAGAAGAGTTATCTCCAATACTACTGAGACTATTTCACCGTATAAAAAGGGATGGAGTACTCCCAAACTCATTCTATGAAGCCAACATAACCCTGATACCTAAGCCAGGGAAAGACCCAACAAAAAAGAATAACTACAGATCGATATCACTTATGAATCTAGATGCAAAAATCTTCAACAAAATTCTTGCCAGTAGAATACGACAACATATCAAGAAAAATAATCCATCATGACCAAGTGGGATTCATACCAGGGATGCAAGGCTGGTTCAACATCAGGAAAACAATTAATGTGATTAACCACATAAATAACACAAAAGACAAGAATCACCTGATTTTGTCCATTGATGCCAAAAAGGCATTTGATAAAGTCCAACACCCATTCATGCTAAAAATTCTTAGCAAAATGGGCAGAGATGGCAAATTCCTCAACACAATAAGGGCCATTTATACAAAGCCAATTGCCTACATCATCCTGAATGGAGAAAGACTGAAAGACTTTCCCTTGAGATCAGGAATTAGACAAGGATGCCCACTCTCACCTCTTCTATTTAACATTGTACTAGAAATTTTAGCCAGAGCAATTAGACAAGAAACAAAGGGCATCTGCATTGGCAAAGAGGAAGTTAAAATCTCCCTGTTTTCAGATGATATGATTGTATATGCAGAGAATCCCAAGGAATCTATAAGTAAACTACTCAAACTAATAGAAGAGTTCAGCAAAGTCTCAGGATACAAGATAAACATAAGTAAGTCAGTAGGATTCCTTTATACCACCAACAAGACTGTTAAAGAAGAAATTATCCAATACCATTTATGATAGCCCCTAAGCAGATAAAGTACCTAGGAATTAATCTAACCAGAGAAATAACAGACCTTTACAAAAAGAACTACAAGCCCTTACTACAAGAAACTAAGAGAGACTTAGATAAATGGAAAAACTTACCCTGCTCATGAATAGGAAGACTGAACATTGTGAAAATGTCTATTTTACCCAAAGCAACCTATTTATATAATGCAATCCCAGTACAAGTTCCAGCGACATTTTTTAATGAGATGGAGAAATAAATCACCAATTTTGTTTGGAAAGGGAAGAAGCCCTGGGTAAATAAGGTACTACTAAAGAAGAAGAACACACTGGGAGGCCTCTCATTACCCGACCTTAGAACATACTACACTACCACAGTGGTCAAAACAGCCTGGTACTGGTACAAGAACACACAGATCCATCAATGGAACAGAATTGAGACCCCAGAGATGACATCCTCTGCCGATGAACAGTTGATATTTGACAAAGGCCCTAAGACACTAAACTGGGGTAAAAACAGTATCTTCAACAAATGGTGCTGGCAAAACTGGATATCCATCTGCAATAAACTGAATCAAGATCCATATTTTACACCTTATACAAAAACCAACTCCAACTGGATAAAAGGCCTAAATATCAAACCTAAAACAATAAAGCTCATCCAAGAAAAGGTAGGAACAACAATGGAAGTTTTAATACACAATGTGGACAAACTACAAAATCTGTCAAACAAACCACAATCAACAAAAGAGAAAATGGATAAATGGGAACTATTAAGAATCAAACACTTTTGCTCATCCAAAGACTTTATTAATAGAATTAAAAGAACACCCACAGAATAGGAAAAAATATTTGGCAACTCTATGTCAGACCAACGCCTGATCGCCATAATCTGTAAGATACTACAAAATATCAATAAGAAGAAGATAAACCATCCAACTAAGCAATGGGCAAAGGAGATGGACAGACACTTCACTAAAGATCCAGGCAACCAAAAAACACATGCAGACATGTTCACGATCTTTAGTTATTAAAGAAATTCAAATCAAGATGACAAGGAGATACCATCTCACCCCAACAAGATTGGCCATGATCCAAAAAACACAAAACAACAAATGCTGGAGAGGCTGTGGAGAAAGTGGAACCCTCCTACACTGTTGGTGGGGTTGCAAAATGGTCCAGCCTCTTTGGAAAGCAATCTGGCTCTTCCTTCAAAAAATGGATATTGATATACCATTTGACCCAGTAATTCCACTACTTGGAATATATCCTGCAGAATCAAGGCCTTTCACACCAACGGACACATGCACCAGAATGTTTATCGCAGCACAGTCCACAATAGCAAAAAGATAGAATCAACCCAGATGCCCAACAACAGAAGAATGGATAGGTAAACTATGGTACATATACTCAGTGGAGCACTATGCAATGATAAAGAATAACGATAATTCCAGGAAACATCTCCTAACCTGGTTTCAACTGGAAGACATTATGTTGAGTGAAAGTAGTCAGCGACAAAAGGACAATTATTGTATGAGACCTCTATGATAAGATCTCAGAAACAGACTTGTGTATAGGAGAAAAGACTCTTTGACAGCTACAAGGGAGGGGAAGGAGGGAGGGCGAAGGGGGCAGGGTTTAGATTAGATAGTTGCTAGAAATCTGGTTGGGAGAAGTCAGTGATAGCACACATTAGAAACAAGAACAACATTAAGTGGACTTCAGCATAACTTGAGTACTCCTTCCATCTTACCCCAATATTGCAAGGACAGAGTAGCTGGGGCAGGGGGCAGGGGACCATGCACTTAGGCGAAATCGAGGCCAATTGGCACAACTAACGTTTTGCTACGAGAGCTCTCTGCACCCCACATTGGTGAGTGGCATCTGGGTTCTTAAAAGCTGCCAAGCTGCCATCTGAGGACACAGCAAATGGTCCCAACTCAGCAAGAACGGATGCTCACCGAGGACCAAAATGACATGCGGTAAAGACAACCTAGAAGAGAGAGAGACACACAAGAGTGGGTGCCTACATCGACTTGGGACCAGAAGAACTAGATGGTGCCCGGCCACTACCAGTGATAGCCGCAATGGAGCTCACAGAGATGAGTCTCACTGACAACACAAGAATAAAAAGGGGTGCATCCTGAGATCTCCACTAAAAGACCTCAATAGATGGCCCAGCTGTTTGGGGGTTCCCCTAAGAGCATGGCCCGCAGCCCTGATGCTGCCCTTACCCATAAATCATAACGAAGGTCCACTCTTTGGACAGGAATGGATTGAACTTGGCAATGCAGAGTGACCATATAGGGTGCACTTTATGGTTCTATACATCTATAAGATATCATCCTGCTGACCTCTGGCTGGAGAAAGGAGAGTGGGTGGAGAGGAGGGGAAAGGAGGCTATTGGGAGGATGAGACATGTATGGAGCAGAGAGGAATAGTGTGCTGTCGCCAGACAGGGAGAGCAGTGGAAGCAGCATATAGGTGGGCATGTAAATTTATACGGCAATGTACATTTTCACTCAGTCATATTAAATAAAAAATAAAAAAAGAGAATATCAAATGACTAATACATATATGAAAAGGTGTTTAACCTCATTATTCGAACCAAAATTAGATACCACAGGCATCTGCCAGATAGCGCTAAATTTCAAAGGACTAGCAATATCAGTGGTTAGGAAGAACATGGAGTAACAAAACTCTCGTAAATTGCTGATGAGAACATAAAATACCACAGTCATTTCAGAATAAATACGGAGTGAATCAATAAGCATGTAGAAAAAAATTCATATTAATATACCAAGATTTATGTAGTCATTCTATTGTTGAAGGCATTTAGGTTTTTTTAGGATTTTGGCTATTATGAATAACAATGAATTATTTTTTTCTACATGCTTACTGATTGAAACCCTGGTGGTGTAGTGGTTAAGTGTTACAGCTGCTAACCAGAAGGTCAGCAGTTCGGATCCTCCAGGCGCTCCTTGGAAGCTCTATGGGACAGTTCTACTCTGTCCTATAGGGTCGCTATGAATAGGACTCAACCTGACAGCAGTGGGTCTGGTTCTAGTTTGGCATATTAATAAAATGGAATGCCCTCCAGCGACGAGAATGAATGAATGCAGCCACACAGCAACACAGAGGATGTACTGCAGGATTTCTTTTATCTGTTGTGACTTTGGGTAGGTGGTTTTGAGTCAGTTTGACTCACAGTGATCCCATGGGCAGCATGAATGAAGCACTGCCCAGTCGTGCACCATCCTCATGGTTGACGTTTTCCTCGAGCCCCTTTATCTGAAATTCTAGAACAAACAAAACTACAGTGGTTGGAGATACATGATTTATTTAGGTGGTAAGATAACAAAGAAAAACATGAAAATCAGGAAATTGATTAGTATTTGAAGATAATAACTCGGATGCATTATTGCGGTCAGTTTGTTTCTCTCACCGTGTGTCTTCTATGCCTGTACACAAATGCGATCCACACTCCAACCAACGGAATTAATTTGTACTTCCCAAGGCTCACCATCATCTTTCAGATTTCCTTTTATGAAAAAATCGATAGTGCAAGTTCGTCCCAGGCTTAAAAATAAAGCACTTTTTTCTGTTCTAAAACTAAAACATATCCAACATATCCTTGGCTTCTCCTGGAGGGGCCCCTGCTGCCTTTGGCTGAAATGCTGCCTGGTGTCCTGTTCCTTCTGTGACCTCCAGGGGCATCTTGTTGACAGACACAAAGAGAAAACAGACCAAGAGAGGCCATGTAAGGGGCGAAAAGCTTTTGACTCAAAGGCTACCTCGGCTCCTTATTCTGACAGTGTGATCATAGGCAAGACACTAACCTATTTTAGCTTCAGTTCCTTCATCTGAGATGTGAGGTTTCTTAGGATAGTTTAACAGATAATGTGCCCAAGTGATTGGCAAGTAGTAGGTGCTCAGTAGGCAGCTGCTATTACATTTGTGTAAGTCTGTATTACTACATGGGTGGCATACGTATGCCTTAGCTGTTCCCTTACAGTTCATGATCCTTGTAAACAGGTACTCTGTCTTCTATTTCTTTTCTGCCTCCCATAGCATCTTTGTTGTAATGGATATTTTAAATGTACTGTCTGATGAACAGAAAAGTGTCAACTAGTGAATGGTTACTCACCTTACCGAAATTCCATATTCAGGGTCCTTTAAATTAAGTTCCTTCATCCTTTTAGAAATTATCTGTTTTTCTAAAGTATCCAGTAGGATACTAAACATTATGAAGAAGCTCATGACATAGTGAGAGCACTGTCATTTTTATTCCAGATCCACCAGTGGCATAACCAGGGCCTGCCTCTCGGTAAGTATTCAGCAGAGAATGCCATCCTGATCAAGAACAGCCGGCAGTGGCCCCTGCTGATTGACCCACATAAGCAAGCACACCGCTGGATCCGTCAGATGGAAGGGTCCAGACTGCAGGAGCTATCCATCGACGACAGCAATTACATCAAGAAAATTCAATATGCTATGCAGACAGGAGGGAGCGTCCTCTTGCAGGTATTGAGACAACATGGCCTTACCACCCTAATTCCATGCAGCTCATTCATACATTGTATGCATTCAGAATAAATAATAAGAACTTTAAATGGCAGGTGTCTTAGTCAGTTAGTGCTGCTATTAACAGAAATACCACAAGCGGATGGCTTCAAAAGGAGAAATTTTATTTTATTACAGTCTGGTAGGCTAACAGTCCAAGTTCAAAGTGTCAGCTCCAGGGGAAGTCCCTTCTCTGTTGACTCTGGGGGAAGATCCTTACCAACTGTCCCCTGGACTGGGAGCTTCTGGGGCACAGGGACCCTGGTCCTTCCCGAAAGATGTGCTTTGCTCTCAGCATTACCTTCTTGGTGGTATGAGATCCCCAAATTCCTTTGTAAGCTTCTTTCTCTTATGTTCCAAGAGACTGCCTCAAGGTGCTCTTGCATACTGACTCAGGCCCCGCCGACACAGCTGCGCCCATCCTCCCTCGCTAACATTATATAGGCAACATTTACAACACAAGGAAACATCCCACAATACCAGGAATCAGGGTCCAGCCAATTACTACACACATTTGGGACACACACATGTGCGTGCACACACGCACATACATCCAATTAAATCCGTGACCACAAGTAATTTTGCCAGGACAAAAATCACAAATGCTGTTGTTGCTTGCCGTCACGTCGGTTCCAACTCACGCAGCTCTCTACAACAGAGTAGAGCTGCCTCAGAGAGTCTCCCGGGAGCAGCTGCTGAAGTCAAACTGCCAACTTTTGGGGTGACAGCCAAGCTCTTAACCACTGCGCCACTAGGTCTCCAAACAGTAAATAAGTAAGATGAGTTTTCATATTAAATTTGTCAGTGCTACCTTTCCCTAGTACCCAGATTTCGTACTAAGATTTAATCTTTCACAGTACTGTGAGCTGTGGTGGCAGAGTAGTTAGGAGCTCCTTGGAAACCCCGTTGGGGCATGTTTTAGTCAGCTAGGGCTGCTCTAACAGAAATACCACAGAGTGGATGGCTTTAACAAAGAAAGATTTATTCTTACACAGTCCGGTAGGTTGCAAGTCCATATTCAGGATGTCCGCTCCAGGGAAAGACTTTCCCCTTGTCGGCTCTGGAGGAAAGTCCGATATTGCATCAGTCATTGTCCAGGGAGTGTCCTAACGCAAGAACCTCTGGTCTGAACGACGCGCTCTGCTCCCGGTGCTGCTTGCTTGGTGGTAGTGAGGTTCTCAAATTGTCCTTGGTTCTTTTTCCTTTTATTCCTTGCAAGCTAAAAGCATTAAGGGTGGGGCAAGCCATACTCCAGGGAAACTTCCCCCATAGCAGGAATTCACAGCCCCACCCTAATCCTTTAACATACAGGTTAGCAAAACCACACAATGGAGGACATTTCCAAGATACTGGGAACCATATCCCAGCCACATGGCTGCACACATTTTTGGGGGGACACAATTCAAACCATGACAGGGCAGTTCCATCTGTCCTGTTTGGTCACCGTGAGTTGGAGTTGACTTGACGGCAGGGGGTTGTGGTGTCTTTTCAGCTGTGCCACATTTGTGGTAAAGGGAGTTTTTTAATTTATGTCTGTTGGTGTTTTTCAGAATCTCCCTGAAACATTAGCTACAAATTTAAAGGCAATTTTGAAGAAGGATATCTATAAGAAAAGAGGACAAGATTTCATAAGGATTGATGATTCTGAGACTGAATACAATTCCGAATTTAGGTAATATCTTTTACATTTAAATTGAGTAAAATAGCTATATTTTTATGACCACACTAGAGGCCCACTATGCCAGTCTTGTACTGAGATGCAGTCTACCTTGTACCTGGAGGAAGAAGTGAGATGGCATTTTGAAAGTTCTTCGTGGTATTTTGTTATCAATGACCTTCATTATTAGACAGAGTAGAGACCGGAGTTTTGATTTAGCGAGTCACTCCAAGTCAGTCATTGTTTCTCAAACTGTGCCCTGTGAAACATGTGCAGTACCAGGAACAGTCTGCAGGCAGGAAGCCTCGCCCCACAGGCAAGCCCTGTTCAGTCTGTTTGCCTAACACTGTATTGAAGGGGCTTGGGGAGCTTCTGCTGCTTTCAAAAAAAATCCACATTTGATATGTGGAGCTGAAAGATAAGATTCTTTCTGGGGAGATGAAAACATTACATCCATGTTTCCAGAAGTAACAGGCTGCCTGGAAACTGATTCCTATCAGTCGACTTCACATACCTTCTACGTCTGTTTGCCAATGGCACCTGCCTCCTTTGAGGTATTTTCGTAAGTGCCTCTATGCCCATAATTTTTTATGTATTGCTATAAAAAAATTAGCGTAGCACACGTAAGAAAATACCTCACGAGAGGAGGGTGCAGCTGCACACAAACACAGAACACTCATTATGTGTGTAAAAATATTGTCCTATCCTATAGTCAAATTAATTACCACCAATATGTCACTCCCAAAGGAAGACGAGACATTTTAGTTGCCTCATATGTGCATCTGTCCTTGTAGGAAGGGCTAAGGGACAGTCCATTCCTAATCGAAGGATTGTAGGTAATCAGCAATAATGATTAGAAGGTGATTTTAACAGAGCATGGCTTGCAGTAAAGAAGCCAAGTGGTGTGGTGGTTAAGTGCTACAGCCCCTTCCCAAGCGATCAGCAGTTTGAATGTGCCAGGCGCTCCTTGGGAACTCTATGGGGCAGCTCTACTCTGTCCTGTAGAGTTGCTGTGAGTTGGAATCGACTCAGTGTCACTGTATATGAGGACTAACAGTTTGTCATACTGTGTTGGCTTACCTGTTCCTGTGATGCTGGAAGTCATGCTGGTGTTTCAGATACCCAGTAGTGTTGCTGATGGTGAATCGTTTCCAGCAGAGCTTCCAGATTATGACATAACCACGAAGAAAGGCCTGGTGATTTACTTGATATTAACCAATGGGTCAGAAGACTGTCCATCTTGCTTGCTTCAGACATCACTAAAACCCAGTGCAGTCAAGTCAGTGCCAACTCATAGCGACCCTATAGGACAGAGTAGAACTGCTGCGGGAGAGACCAAACACTGGAGGAAGACATTACGACTGGTGAAGCCGAGAGCCAAGGAGGGTGAGAGAGACCTTGGTGAGACCGACTGACACAGTAATTCCAGCAAGGGATTCTAGTTGTGAACACTTGTGAGGATGACACAGGACCAGGCAGTGTTTTGTTTTGCTGTGCATAAGGTCTCTACAAGTTGGAGTCAACATGATGACAAGTAACAAAAACAACACGAAGACTGAGGAGTCCCTGGATGTTGCAAACAGTTAATGTGCTTCCTCTTGATGGACAGATTGAAGGTTCCAGTTCATCCCTAGCACCTCAGAAGAAAGGCCTAGAAATCTATTCCTGAAACATCAGCCACTGAAAACCATATGGAACAGAGCTCTACTGTGACATCCATGTGGTCACTATGAAGTGGAGTCTACTAGATAGCAGCTCCTTATTTTTTTTTCAGTGTTAACCAAGATCTAGAGTCTCCCATTCCTCACCAGTCTCACCATCACTACCCAGCTCCAAGCCTTCATTATCTCTCATTTTCATCAGTCTCCTGTTTCCGTCCTTACCCACCCACCTCCCAGACTATTCTCAAGATAGCAACTATAGATGATACCCTGTTAAATAAGGTTACATCTTTCCTCTATGCAATTCCTTCACTGACTTCTCACTCACTCGGAGTGAAAACCACAGAATTTACGGGCACTTACTGGCAGATCAGAATTCCTACTATGTGGCATTTTTCTTCATCCTTATGCTTCGACCAGAAACCCTGGTGGCACAGTGGTTAAGTGCTATGACTGATAATCCTACCAGATGCTCCTTGGAAACTCTATGGGGCACTTCCACCCTATCCTATAGGGTTTCCATGAGTTGGAATTGACTCGATGGCAGTGGGTTTGTTTTTTGGATTTCTGTGTGCTTTGACCAAGTATACATAAACATAACTTATGGTTGCATTTTTTTTTAAGTCTTAAATAGTAAATGTATTCACATAGTATAAATTGAGACTCTCCTTTGTGTACAGGAAACCCTGGTGGCACAGTGATTAAGTACGACAGCTGCTAACCAAAAGGTCAGCAGTTTGACTCCACCAGACGCCCCTTGGGAACTCTACAGGGTATTCTACGCTGTCCTATACGGTCACTAAGAGTCGGAATTGCCTCAATGGCAGTGGGGTTTTTTGGTTTACTTTGTGTACAAGGCTGGATAACATTAAAAATTAATCCTGTTCATCTCTGTGAAAAAATACATTTGCTATGATTTAAACAAATCAATTTTGCTTTTTTTCTTCTGTGTGTTCTTTGAATAACTGGTGCCTATCCCGTGTTTCAGATTATACATATCTACAGAAATAGCCAACCCTCATTTTCTTCCTTCGGTTCACAACTTTGTTACTGTGATCAACTTCACGGTAACATTCCAAGGTTTACAAGATCAACTCTTGTCTACCGTGGTGATGCATGAAGTCCCACATCTAGAAAATCAACGTGCCCAGTTGTTGGAGAGCATTTCCCTTGATGCTGTAACTCTTGAAGAACTGGAGGAAAAAACATTAAATTTATTGCAGAAAACAGAAGGTAAGTCAAGATATTGAATAATATTAAGAGAGCTCTGTATGTCTTTGGAAAGAATAGATTAAAAAAAATTGAGGAAATATTCTGGATTGGTACCAACAATACCAGATCTCCATTTCCACCATATGACTAGTTAATGTAAGTAAATCTTTATATTTCTACTGTTAAAACTTTATAAATTTTTATGTTCCTCAGTTTCCTCTCTGCTTAAGTTCTTTATGTCAGGAGCTCAACATGACCTGGTATCAAATCGTTGTTGCTATTAGATGCCAGCAAGTTGTTTCTGACTCATAGAGACCCTACAGGACAGAGGAGAACTGCCTGACAGGGTGTCCAGGAAGCAGCTGGTGGATTGGAACTGCCGACCTTTTGGGTAGCAGCCAAATGCTTAACCTCTATGCCGCCAGGACTCCTTGTCATTACATAAAAACCTACTAAACCTGCTGCTGTTGATTCTGATTCATAGAAACCCTGTAGGACAGAGTAAAACTGCCCCATATAGTTTCCAAGGAGCACCTGGTGGATTCTAGTTGCCAGCTTTTTGGATTAGCAACCAGGACACTTAACCACGCCACCACCAGGGTTTTGTTGTCATCATGTAACTGGTATAAATGGAAGGACAAATATTATAGATACTGATTAATTCCCTTGTGGGCTCTCTGCCTGTGCTTTAGGTACCAGATATTTATTGTGTGTATCAAGTTATATTACAGAGACCAAAGATTAGGCTGTCTTTCAGCCTTAATAACTAGAAGATCTTCATAATAGGAAATAATCTAGTGACTTCTGCCTTCCATTAAAATATGCTGTTTATTAAAATAGCAGTAGAAGTTGTTTTCCTGCTTGCTCCAAGAAATGTTAAAAAAAAAAAAATAGACCTTACAACTAAATGTAAAGAAACATAAATTACCGGGTCACACTAACACATCTGCCCCTAACTCACCTGTGATAAATAGTGTTTACCTAATAATGGGTGGCCGTTCTTCTTCACTCTTGACTCATTGGGACTGTCAAGTTTCCCAAATGCTTTAGCTGTCAGTTAAGGGCATCTGTTTAAGAATCACTGGGGGGGGTTCCTTTTGTCTTTCTTTTTTTAAAATGAGTGAGTTGTACTACAGCCTTATTAAACCAGAACTTCTGAAAGTGGAGCTTTGGCTTGTATTCATTTTTAAAAGTCTCCATACAGTTCTAAAGTTGTTAGATAATAGATAATAATCTCCGGTGCTGATTACTCTGTATCTAATCTAAAAGGCTTATGATCTGAGATGCAAGCCCAATGTTGCCAGATCTTTCTGTTCTCCAAGAAAGCTGAAAATCTAGACATTCATGTGAAATCACCTAGTTTTTTAGTGGTCATAGCTGTCCTAGAGTCGGAATGCCCACTTATGGTAAAGTAAAACAAATAGATTAATTGAGGGTAATACAATTCAGAAACTGGGGAAACAGAGCAGAGAGAAATCTACCAAGTGTTCCCACCTTGTGACGGAGAGGGGAGCCTTTTGTATGGTAGGGTGGGGAGGATAACCATGGACATGACTAACAGTAAAGTGGGGCAGAGTAGCAAGCGACCATCCACACCATAATCTTGAATATCAGCAGACTGGGGAGTGCTGACCAGGGACTACCAGCATCTTAATCCACAAACTCTTCCCAGATAGCTGTGTTCTCACCCCCACCCTTATCTGCTAAGAGCAGCTAACTTGAGAGAAGTCTCCTCAGGATAGCAGAGAAAGAGGCTTTGGTCAAGCTCAATTCTGACTCACAGTGAAGTCTAGTTAACAATGTGGAGCTTGCTTGAAACGAGTTTGCTATCCTGTTCCAGCAAAGTGACTCGATTTGGAATGTTCCTACAAACTCTAGTTCAGATTTTTCTAAACTGTGTGGAATAAACAACCCATGTCTTGAGGCCAGATGTGACTCTCAGGCTACTTGTGTCCATCCTCTGTTTCAAAGAGTCCCTTAACTCTGACACTTTAGTAAAATGAATTTAAAAAAAAAAAAAGTAAAGGCAGAAATTTACAAATAACAATAAACTAGAATAGAATTTTTTAAAAGAGAAAAAAGCAGAATGTTTTAGGGGGGCGTAGACATGGCCCAGAAGCCATACAGACCCCAATTTTTTTTTAGCATTCTTATTAATAACCCAATTTGGAAAGAAGTAGACCAAGAAATTGAGTAGAGAGGCTTGGAAAACCATCAAGGGATCTTGAGTGTGCCTTTAATCAAATTTACTGGAAATGTGACCTGTTTCCACTTGGGAGCTCCTCTCCAAAATAGCACCAACAGAAGCCAAAAGCTGAATCCTTATGTAAGGAGGTTGGAATAAAGAAACAGCTATTTAGGATCACAATGGTTTTTATTTAAAAGCACTTCTGCTTTGTTTTTAGGATGCATATTAGATGATGAAGATATCGTAGACACCTTAAAAAAATCCAAAATGACCTCAAATGAAATTTCGAAGCGCATCAAAGCAACAGAAAAAGCTGAGAATGGCATTGAAGCAACACGTAAAAGTTACCTCCCCATTGCCACCCAAGGTGCCATGCTCTACTTTCTGGTGGCTGATCTTAAACATGTCAACTACCTGTACCAGTTTTCTCTGGACTGGTTTCGTGAGGTCTTTTTCTTAGCAGTCATTTCCAAAAGTAAAGAACAAGAATACTTTAAGTCAGCTTCTAGTTTGAAAGAGGAAGAATTTCCTGAAGTTACAAATCTCTCAAAAGAACCGAACTTGCAAAGTAAGAAAAGCTCCTTGCACAAGCATAATAAAAAGGCAATAGAGGCATTGACAAAAAATATTTTTAAGGTGAGATGGCCTTTGATGTGAATTTTGATGTGAAGACTCATTTCATCTAGGCAAGCTAGCCTAACAGTTCTTTTCTTGCTGTAGGTGGTTTCTTCAGCTTTGTTTAATCAGCATAAACTTTGCTTCTCCTTCCAACTCTGCATCACAGTCATGCGAACTAATGCCAGTGAAAATGTAACGTACAGTGACATTGGGCCCTTATCAGATGAAGAATGGAATATCTTCTTAAATTCTAGCATGTTGATAAATATTAAAGATGTGACGCTCCAACCTAAAATTAATAGTAAGTACAAGTGACTACTCTGGATCTAGTAAAAAGCCATTGAAAACATGTGTCCCATAAGGTATTTCTAAGACTCCTCTCCAAGTTAGTGCTTCTGTAACTGGTCAGACTCAAAACAGCTTGAGGTCAAGTGCAATGCGTAGTTCCTTGTTGTAGTCCCTACACTGCCAAACACATAACCACTACTCAATAGTTTTTGTTTTTTTTTTAGTGAATGAATTGAAATAACTATAGTTATTATAACCCTAAGAAACCTTGGTGTCTTAGTAGTTAAGAGCTGTGGCTGCTAACCAAAAGATCAGCAGTTCAAGTCCACCAGATATGCCTTGGAAACTCAATGGGGCAGTTCCACCCTGTCCTATAGGGTCGCTATGAGTCAGAATTGACTCAGCAGAAATTGAATTTTATATGGTAATCCAAATCAACAAAGCAAAATCCCTAATGATAGATCAAGGAGGGACACACACACTAGTTAGATGCTGCCAGGAGTTAAACTTGGCTCCCCTAACTGCAGTTGCCCTCAGCTTCTGATGAAAACCCCTGAAAATTCAAACCACAGAGATCGTGCTTATCCAAAAAGCTTAGCCAAAATTACACGCCTCTTTAATCTTCCCAAATGTTCCTATGTGGTACATTTTTAAGACACAAAAAAATACAGAGCTTAAAAGGGTCTGACCCCCCTCCTACTGAGACAGGTAAAAGGCAATGGTTTGGAGAAGACTTGGTCAGAGGTCTGGAGACCCCTAAGCAAGATTAGCAGTCAGAATGAAAGCGTGAGAAGAGTTTCTGTGAGGGGTGCCACACGTGTGGGTAGCTTTGTTTTCTGTTTGTCTTTATTTGTACCAAAGTCTGGTATATACAGGCTGTTTAGTAAACTACTTTTGAATTAATGAATGATTTTACAGATTTATTCATATTCTTTGGCTTGCAAAAAATAGATACCAATAAAAGAATGACTTAAAAAAATGAATCATTCCCATGTTTTAATTAGATGTACACTATGTGCTTATTATTAATATGATTAGAATTTGCAGAAAAGCAAAAAAAAGAAAAGAAATCCTCTGTAATTTCACCTTTCAGAGATAACCATTACTAACATTTTTGTGTTTACTTCCACTGTTTTTCCTAAATACACATAAGTATTCTTTAAAAGAAAAAGTGACTTTGTTGTACACACTCATTCCTACTTTTCTTTAACTAACAATACATCATAAATATTGTCTCCATCAGCAAATATATTTAACCCATTGCCATCGAGTCAGTCCCAACTCATTGTGGCCCTTAGACCCCTTATTTCATGGCTGCCATACATTCCAATTTTAGATCTACCAGAATTTATTTAGCCACTTGTCTTTGTCATCTAATGCTGCTGTGATAGAAATGCCACAAGTGGATGGCTTTGAAAAGAGAAATTTTACTCTGTCACATCCAGTAGGCTAAAAGTTCAAATTCAGAGCATCAGCTCCAGGGGAAGGCTTTCTCTGTTAGCTCCAGAGGAAGGTGCTTGTCATCCATCCTCCCATGAGCAGGGAGCTTCTAAGACGCAGGGACCCTGGGTGCTTTCCAGAGGGCTCACTCTGCTCCCAGCACTGCCTTGTGGTCCTGTGGGGTCCCCGACTGTCTGCTTGCTCCCCTTTCCTTTCTATCCCAAGAGATTTCCTCAAGACACAATACAATCTTACAGATTGAGTCCTGCCTCACCAACACAACTGCCATCCCTCCTCCCTCATTAACATCACAGAGGCAAGATTTATGGCGTATAGGAACATCACACAGTCCTGGGAATCCTGGCCTAGCTAAATTGCTACACACATTTTTGGGGGGACACAATTCAATCCATTGACACCGCTGTCTTGAGTTAGACACTTGTGTCCAATTTTTTCTCATAATAAATAGTAAGTACTTTGGTGAACGACAGAGTCTTAACTTTTACCAGGATTCTAGTTGTAAGAAAATACTGCCATTTTTAAAATAGATCTCCATTTAAGATTACCTTTTGTATAATTATTTATACATAAAATGGCCCTTTTTTCTCAACACCAAATACTTAGTAAGCGTCTGCTTTGTAATGAGTAAAGGATAAAGGATTTGTTTCTAATGTGATCAGTTTTCTTTTTGTGTCAGGCATGTTTGAAAGATGTCGACACCGTCATCTCCGGTGGCTGTCAGAGTCCACGTGGAAGCAGTGCCAGTGTGTCAGCAGTCAGCTGGAGCCATTTTCACTTCTTTGCAGGTCTCTTCTATCAAATAAACAGCAGTGGGATGCTTTCAACCACAGCAAGGCTGTAACTGTTCTGATGTCCACACCCTTCCAATCAGAAAAGGCTTCAGTGGAGAAAAGTAAGAACATGTTCAGTGTTTTGTCTAACTTAATTACATGTGTGCATGTATGCAGATTGGCATTCTGTAAAGTAGTCCAATATCTTTTATAATGAAAAAAACTGAAGGGAGAAACATAATTGTGTCCCAACATATTCATGTGTCATTTGATGTAATCCTCACAACCGTCTTGTGAAATGATAATTATGAACTCCACGAGGAATTAGCTTCAGAGAGATTAAGTCTACCACGCTAGTTCCGTCACAGCACGCTAGGTTTGGACTATGACTCGGAACAAGCCTACATACATCTTCCGTTTTACCTGCCGTCTGTATACTTTAAAAATCACATCAGACCCAGAAGAGCTGGATGGTACCCAGCTACTGCCACCAATCACTCCAGCAGGGATCGTAACAGAAGGTCCTGGAGTGAGCGGGAAAAAATGTAGGACAAAATTCACAAAAAAGACCAGACTCACTAGTCTGCCAAGACTAGAGGAACCCCTGAGACTATGGCCACCAGACAGCCTGCTGAGAACTGAAGCCATTCCCCAAATCCACCTTTCAGCCAAAGATTAGCCAGTCCTATAAAATAAACAACTCATGTGAGGAACATGCTTCTTAGTTTAGTCAAGTATGTAAGACCAAAAGGCAACACCTGCCCCAAAACCAAGACACGAAGGCGGTAAGGAGCAGGACAGCTGGGCGGAGGAACATAGGACCCTAGGGGTGAAACGGGGACAGTGCTGATGTATGGGGATTGCAGCCAATGTCACAAAACAGTTTGTGTATAAATTTTTTAACACAAAACTACCAGTGATGACACTTTTCACCTACAACAAAACAAACTTATATGTATGCAATTACGTTATATCATGTGTTTATGTATATATGTATAATATACGTACATGTTATACCATATGTGTGTATGTACATGTATTATATATACATTATATGTGTATACAGATGTGTATGTAAGTACATATACATGTGTATGTATGTACACATGTACATACACATATGGTATGTTGTTGTTTTTAGGTGCTGTCAAGTCAGTTCTGACTCACAGCGACCCTATGAACAACAGAACAAAACACTGCCCCATCGTGCACCATGTCCACAATCGTTTTTATGCGTTAAGCCCATTGTTGCAGCCGTTGTGATCTTCTTGAGGAGGATCTTCCTCTTTTTCGCTGACCCTCTACTTTACCAAGCGCGATGTCCTTCCCCGAGTCTGATCCTGCCTGACAACATGTCCAGAGTACGTGAGATGCAGTCTCACCAGCTTTACTTCCAAGGACCACTCTGGTTGTACTTCTTCCAGAACAGATGTGTTTCCTCTTTTGGGTAGTTCGTGAGACATTCCATCTTCTTCTCCCACACCACAATTCAAATTTCGTCTGTTGGTTTTGGCATGCATGTTATGTGACTGAAAATACCATAGCTTGTGTCAGGCACTCCTTCATCTTTAAGGTAACATCTTGCTTTTCAATACTTCAAAGAGGTCTTTTGCAGCAGATTTTCCCAGTGCAATGTGTCTTTTGATTTCTTGACTGCTGCTTCCATACGCGTTGACTGTGGAACCAAGTAAAATGAAATCCTTGACAACCTCAATCCTTTCTCCATTTATCATGATGTTGCTTACTGGTCCAGTTGTGACAATTTATGTTTTCTTGATGTTGAGGTGCAGTCCATACTTAAGACTGTGGTCTTTGATCTTCATCAGTAAGTATTTCAAATCCTCTGTACTTCCAGCAAACAAGATTGTGTCATCTGTGTAACGCAGGTCATTAATGAGTCTTCCTCCAGTCCTAGTGCCTTGTTTTTCTTCACGTAGTCCAGCTTCTCAGGTTATCTGTGTGGCATTCAGATTGAAAAGTAGAGTGAAATGATACAACCCTAAGGCACATCTTTCCTACCGTAAACCATGCAATGTCCCCTTGTTCTGTTCAGATGACTGCCTCTTGAGGCATATACAGATTCCTCATGAGCATGATTAAACGTTCTGGAATTCCCATTATCCACAATGTTATCCATAATTTGTTAGCGTAATCCACACAGACACATGCCTTTGCTTGGTTAATAAAGCATAGATAAACAGCTTTCTGGTGTTCTGTGCTGTCAGCCAAGATCCATATGACATCAACAGTGTCCCCAGCATGGTCCCATTCTCTTCTGAATCTGGCTTAAATTTCTGGCAGTTCCCTGTCAATATACTGCTACAGTAACTTTTGAATGATCTTGAGCAAAATTTTACTTGAGTGTGATATTAATGGCATTGTTCCATAATTTCTGCATTCAGTTGGATTGTCTTTCTTCGGACTAGACACAAATGTGAATCTCTTCCAGTCAGTTGGCCTGGTAGCCATTTTCCCAGTTTCTTGGCAGAAATCAGCACCTCCACCACGGCATCCATCTGTTGAAACGTCTCAGTTGGTATTCCGTCAATTCCTGGGGCTTTGTTTTTCACTTTTACCTTCAGTTCAACTTCAACTTCTTTCATTACCATCAGTTCCTGATCACGTGCTGCCTCTTCAAATGGTTGCGTGTCGACCACTTCTTCCTAATATAATGCCTCTGTATTCTTTCTATCTCTTGTTGATGCTTCTCAAGTTGTTTAATATTTTCCCCAAAGAATCCCTCACTGTTGCACCTTGAGGCTTGAAATTTTTCTTTAGTTCTATCAGCTTGAGAAATGCAGAGCATGTTCTGCCCTTTCGGTTTCCTATCTCCAGCTCTTGGCACACGTCATTGTAATGCTTTACTTTGTCTTTTCTTTTCCTTATTTTGTTTTATTTTTTTATTATGGTTGAACGAAAATGTACATTCCTATATAAATTGCATGCCCATGTATATGCAGCTTCCACTGCTCTCCCTGCCCAGTCAAGCCACCCTTTGAAATCTTGTATTCAGTTCTTTTGCTGCATCCTTCTTCCTATTGCTTTACATACAAGAGCAAGTTTTAGAGACTCTTCAGACATCCAATTTGGTCTTTTCTTTCTTTCTTTCATCTTTTTAATGGCCTCTTGCTTTCTTCATGGATGATGTCTTTGATGTCATTCCACAACTCATCTGGTCGTTGGTCTTTAGTGTTCAGTGTATCAAATCTATTCCTGAGATGGTCTCTAAACTCAGGTGGGATATACTAATGGTCATACTTTGGCTGTCTTGGGCTTTTTCTAATTTTTGTTGGTTTCCATTTGAACTTGCATATGAGCAGTTGATGGTCTGTGCCTCAGTCAGCAGCAGGTCCTGTTCTGACTGATATTGAGCTTTTCCATTGTCTCTCTCCACAGATGTAATCTATTTGATTCCTGTGTATTCCCTCTGGAAAGACCCATGTGTATAGTCATGTTTATATTGGTGAAACAAGGTATTTTCAATGAAGTCATTGGTGTTAAAACATTCTATCATGCAATCTCCAGCATCATTTCTATCACCAAGGCCATATTTTCCAACTACCAATGCTTCTTTTTCCAACTTGTGTATTCTACTTGCCATTAATTATCAGTTTATTCTCAGTGCATGTTTGATTAATTTTGGTCTGCAGAAGCTGGTAAAAATCATCAATTTCTTCATCTTTGACCTCAGTGGTTGGTGCATAAATTTGAATATTAGTCATATTAACTAGCCTTCCTTGTAGGCCTGTGGATATTGTCCTATCACTGACAGCATTGTAAATTTACTTCAGGACAGATCTTGAAATGTTCTTTTTGACAATGAATGCCACACCATTCCTCTTGAAGTTTTCATTCCCAGTATAATAGACCATATGGCTGTCTGACCCAAAATGGCCCATACCAGTCTGTTTCAGCTTACTAATGCCTAGGCTATTAATGTTTATGTATTCCACTTCATTTTTGATGAATTCCAATTTTTCTAGCTTCATAATTCATACATTCCACATTCCAATTATTAGTGGATATTTGCAGCTGTTTCTTCTCATTTTGAGTCGTGCCTCATTAACAGATGAAGATCCCTAAAACTTGACTCCATCCACGTCATTGAGTTGACTCTACTTTGATGAGGCAGCTCTTCCCCAATCATCATCTGAGCACCTTCTGACCACAAGGACTCATTTTCTGGCATTTTAGCTGCTGTTCATAAGGTTTTCGCTGGCTAGTTCTTTTCAGAAGCAGACTACCAGGTCCTTCTTCCTAGTTGGTCTCAGTCTGGAAGCTCCGCTAAAACCTCTCCACCATGGGTGACCCTGCTGCTATCTGGATACTGGTGACATGGCTTCCCACATATATAGCAACACGCAAACCCCACAGTACAACAAACTGACAGAAGAGTGCAGGTGCATACTCCAGAGCAGGTTGTAACGTGACGGTGGCCATGCCCTTCTCTTTGTTCTTCCTGCTGCCTCTCATGTTATCATATCACTGTTCGTCAGCCAACTCACCAGGACCACATGGAAACTTAAATCTACCTTCATGTCACCTCTTCTGAGGCACTAAGGATGGTTACTAATGCCTTCAAAGAAGTGAGCCATATTGAAAATAAGTCATGAATTAATAACAAAATTTTCATTGTGGTATCTTCTAGTGATCCAGAGTATTTGTTCATTAATCTCCTTGTACCTCTCTAAATCAAACGTACCTGAAATTTTTTTTTTTCATTGTGCACTAGAGAAAGTAGCTGAACTTTTGAATGAAGATGAAGAAATGTCTAGTCCTATAAGTTTTCCCTGGGAGAAACTCACTTCATTTCAAAGACTTATTTTGGTAAGATCTGCTAAGGAAAAAGTATTAATATTCTAAATGTTTTGAGAATTTTATTACTAGCTGAAACCTTTCAAATTAAACTTTTATGAGGAAAATACATAAATTTTTGAAAGCCAACATTAATGGAATATTATATTTGAAGGAAGCACTTCCATTCCACTTTGAACTGAGAGCGCAGGGCTCAGCCCCTTCTACCCTGTCCCTTTTCAGATCCACATGCCGCCAGTGAAATTAATGGTGCAGAAACAGACCCTGTCCCTTGTGCTACCCTGGATTTTTTTAATCTCTTCCCTGTGCCATAGGGTTTCCTTTCACCAGACATGCACAGCACAGCAGGAAGAAACCTGGGGGGAAGGGAAAAGGAGAAAGGTTGTTTCTTGTTTGTTTGTTTTTTTTTTTCCAGAAACAGGAAGCATGGCTTGGATTTTCACATCCAAAGAAGGATCTCAGTCAGAATCTGAAAGAGACAGAGATCCGACTGGCCCTGGTGTCCAGGAAGGGCTGCAGAAGGGTCCCAAGCAGGGGAGGGGAGCAAATCCTACACCACATACAGACTCAGTTTACACTGCGCCCTCCAGCACCAGGAAACGCTGACCAGAAAGCCCAGTAGCGAAGACTTCTTCATTAGTTTCATTCTGCTACAGGGAATATTCCTCTGGGTGATATTTAAATTTACCTTCTGTTTTCTAGGTAAAAATTCTTCGACCAGAATGTTTAAAGAATTCAGTGAGAAAATTTATTACTGAAAATCTGGGAAGTGAGTATCTTCACACAACTGAAATTAACTTGAAAGAACCTTATGAAGAGTCCAGCGCCAGGACCCCGCTGATCCTCACCTACTCTGATGGTGAGCCTCCCCGTGGGCTCCGGAGCTGAGGACGGGTCAGGCAAGATGCGGCCAGAGTCTGCTCTGCAGGCGTCAGTCTCTGGGCTGAAAATAGACTTCTATTCTTGTTTAAATGCTTTGGGAAAGAGACTGATTAAAACTTTAAGTTATATTCAGAATTACCTTTCTAAAAATAGAAAAGAACAAAAGGATTAAGACTGCCCAGATTCACAAATATGGAAAACTTTATCACTGCTTGTTTCCTATGCAGAAAATGCCTTCCGAACATGGGTTATTGATCTGAAGTTTGGGATTGCCCTTACATTTATTAACTGTTTTGATTAAACTTGATTTGTGAATATATATGTGTATATAAACATCTATATACTTAAGTATATATATTTAGGTATGTATTACACACACAGACACACACACACACACACACGATAAACCATCAGAAATTGGCCTTACTGGTCAAACTGTCATAGTCCTCCAAAATCTTTTTTTTTTTCTTTTTTCCTGTGTTTTCTGTACAGGCCCTTAACCAAAACCCACTGCCGTGAGTCGGTAGGGTCACTGTGACTCAGACCCAATCCTTAGCAAAATATTTTCTTCTTTAATCTTCTGGTTTTTTAGCCTCTGAATCTGATGTGCCTTCAGAATTAACCATTTTAAACATTTGAACCTATTAAACAAAAGTCTTGTCCAGAATGCCTCCACCTGGAGGTTTTCTCACTGGTGCTTCTTCCTCTGTAAAACACCTGACCATGAGCCTGACAGAGTCCCTGGTGGTGTAGCTGCTTAAACATGCAACTGCTAAGCAAAGGTGTCGGCTCACAACCACCCAGGGTGTCTTGGAAGAAAGGCCTGGCAGTCAGCTTCTGAAAGGCAGCAACGTGAAGACCCTGGGGGGCAGAGTTCTACCCTGCACACGTGGGGTTGCCGTGAGTTGGAGTGGACTTGACGGCAGCTGGGTGCTGCGTACAAACCCGGCCTTCTCATACAAACCCGGCCTTCTCATAGTCACTGTTGTCACCAACGCAGCGTGGCAGTTGGGGGCTCCAGCCATCACATCCATGTTGTGAATAGCACAGTAGCCCCATGGGGTTTCCAGACTGTTGACCTTCTGTTTAGCAGCACTGGGTCTTCAACACTTCATCACCAGGGTGTCCATACACATATATACATGCATATGCATATATATAGATAGATCTATAACATCGTTTTTAATGTACTACATGGTTCCCAATCCAGAGACATACTCACATATTCCATACCAGTTTCAGTGACGATTTATGTATTCTGAGGCCTCCATTTTGTACCTGGTAGGACCTGGTCTGCCTCAATCCATTTTCCTGCTCCCTTTAAGAAGACTTCTGAAGTGTCACACAGCACTTTCACTGACAAACTTTTGCTGCCAAAACCTGTTCACAAAAATGTGACATTTTAGCCCAATATACAGCCACCTTGGATAACACTGAGGTTCATTTACAGAGAAGGAAGGGATGAACAAGTGATGGAGCGGACAGCCAGGGGTTACTGCTGAGGTTAATATTATCATCTCCATCCATTAGAAGCGGAAACCCTGGTGGCAAAGGGGTTAAGTACTAAGGCTGTTAACCAGAAGATCAGCAGTTCAAATCCACCAGAAGCTCCTTGGAAACTCTAGGAGGCAGTTCTACCCTGTCGTATAGGGTCGCTATGAGTCAAAAATGACTCAGTGGCGAAGGATCTGGTTTGGCTTCCTCTGTTACAAAAGCCAAGGTCACTTGACTAGTATATGACAAAGCCAAAACTTGAACTCTGGAGTCTAATTTCAAAGCACGTGGTCTTTCCAATACAGCTATAGCTTCTCCCTCCGTGACTCAGTGAATACTGGGTTGTGTTTTTAAGAGGAAATAAAATAAATTAACAGTTTCATATACTTTCCCACATACAGGGATTGACCCTACCGGCCTTCTGCTGAGATTTGCACAGGAGTTAAAAGGAACTACGCAGCACGTGACCATGGTCTCTCTGGGCCGGGGCCAGGCCGCCAAAGCGGAGGAGCTCATCATGAAGGCACTGACCGAAGCGGGACAGTGGGTCTTCCTCCAGAACTGCCACCTTGCCGCATCGTTCATGCCACAGCTGAGCACAATTATCGAGTCGTAAGAGTCTGACATTTGTTTCTAAGGAATCAAGTTAGTTATCAAAACTGACATAAAACTGGAAATGGCAACCTACACTGTGCTCATAGCAGTGATGAAATAATGTGTCAGCCACTCAGAGGAAACTTAAGCTATAGGTTCTCTATTCTCTAAGGACTAAAAACTGTGCTAAGATTCCATCTGTCTTTAACTAGGATGAAAAACGCTTTAATGTTTGTTCTCTATCTTGTGTATCACTTTCTCTCCTCAAACTGTCTTTCTCAATAAATATGTACACATATGCAAAAACCAGAAAACCAAACCCATCATCATCAAGTTGATTCTGACTCATAGCAACTCTGTAGGATACAGTAGAACTGCCCATAGTGTTTCCAAGGAACTCCTGGTAGATTCAAACTGCTGGTCTTTTGGTAAACAGTTATAGGTCTTCGTCGCAATGCCACCAGGGTTTCCATACACACACATACGTACATATGTATGTACACACATACATATTTGTGCATATAGATTTATAACATCATTTTTAATATACTACATGATTCTGAACCCAGAGTCATTCTTTCGCTTTACTTTCAGTGATGATTCATTCATGGCCCACACTTAGTCCTTGGTCTGACTTTCTCTGCCTTAACCTACTTTTCCAGGGCATACCTCCCAAAGCCCGCACTTGACCATCCCAGGCATTTATTTCCTTAGATTCAGCCTTCTTGTTGGCAGTGGAATCGATTGAAAATTGGTTGCTTTAACTTTGGGTGGAGAATTATCAATGTGTTGAATTAGTAATGTTTTAACAGGTAACATTCTGCAGTTTTTTCTGTCTTGCTTCGAGTGGCTGATATCATAGAAATGTGTTTAGGTGAGGCTCTCCTCTGAGTGCAGTGACTTTTTGTGCTGTGAGTGTTCATAGGTAAACATGAGATGCAAAATGCAACTCCTGCCTTAATCTCTAAATGCTTTGCTAATACCATTCTCAGACTCTCATTCTTCCAGCAGTTTCAAAGCGATTTATTTAATGATTTCTCTTTTCACGTTTATTTCATCACATAAGGATTAAGATCACAGATGAAGATTACTCAGTTACATAAGCCGATATATACAAATTTGGGAAGATAATACAATAGTTTCTCCCAGCCTTTCATTCATTATGCATTCAAGAAATACTTATAGAGTGCCTACTGTTTACTAAATATTATTCTAGACACTGGGAACACAGCGTGCACCAGACAGAATATTCCAGAGACAGTCAATAAGCAATAGAATGGCAGACAATGATGTGTCATTTAACAAAATGAAGCTTAATAAGGGTCATTAAAGAGACATAAGAAGAAATTGTTTTATGATCAAAGTATGATTAAAAGAAACTCACACTTATTTATCACCCAAAGGCTGAAAATTTTCGAGTCTAGCAGTCTAATGCCTACAGTTAGAGAAGAAAATGTAAAGAAAAAATATTTCTTTAATTTAGGAATTAAAGAAATATATTAGCAGTGTATTGCTAAGATGAAAAAGAAAAGAATAACAGGCCACAAAGAATATGTTTAGTATAATAATGTTATTGTTTAAAATAAAGGGTGCTACAGAGAGAGAAAGGAAAAAAAAAGTGTGCTTTAATGACTTAGTGGGATTTCAGGCAACTTTTGTTTTTCTGTTTCATTTTCTTGCTGGGTTCGGTTTTGGTCCAGGATTTTGTTGTTGATGGTGGATTTTTTGGAACTGAACTTAAAAAAATCATTTCAAGCATGTAGAAAAGTGTAAGACTCGCCTGTACCCTCCATCCGTATTTCCCGGTTGTTAACACTTGCACTGCCGTCTCTGTCTAACCTATCGACACACATCTGTTTCTATTAGAAAGTTAAATATATCTGTTTTGCTGAATAATTTGAAAATAAATTGCAGGCAGAATGTCATTTGGTTCCTCAGTATTTCAGAGTGCACTGTTTATTATCTGATTCAGTCAAATTTAGCCAGTTGTCCCAATAATGTCTTTTAATGCAGAAAAGTTCTGGTCAGCTTCAAATTCAGGATTTCTCATGGCATTCAGTTTTGTTCTTGCTTCCATGCTCTGACTTGAACTTCAAGTACAGTATTGAATGGCAGTAGTTAGAGCAGGTACCCTTGTCTGTCTACTTCCTAATCATAAAGGAAAACTGTCTTTCTTTAATGAGCATGGTGTTGTTGTAGATGTTGCGTCAGCTCTCACTGCTGTGACACCACGTACGACACAGTGAAACGCTGCCTCATCCCACACCGTCCTGGCCACCAGCATACTCGAATCCATTGTTGTCTAGTGACCTAGAAGGATCATCTGCCAGCACAATAGTGGAAAAAAGATACGGTTCTGATCCACAGGGGGCTGGGTTTTTTGGTTTTTTGTTGTTGTTGTTGTCTTGCTGTTTTTATACTTTTTTTAATTGTGAAAATTTATGTAACAAAGCACATGTCGCTTCAGCAATTTCTACATGTACAATTCAGTGACGCTGATTACATTCTTCAAGTCGTGGCACCTTTCTCACTATCATTTTCCATGTCATCCCACCGCCATTAGCAGAGACTCAGTACCCTCTCTGCAACCCCCCACTCCCTGGCCTCCCGCCCCTGGTAACCACAAATATGCTTTGGTTTCTGTATATTTGTTTATTTCATGTAAGTGAGATCATACAGTATGTGTCCTTTTGTGGCTGACCTGTTTAGTTCAGCATGATGTTTTCAAGGTTCTCCCATGCAGTGGCATGCATCCAGACCACACATCTCTTTATGATTGGGGAATATTCCATTTTTTGTTTATCCATTCGTTTACTGATGGATATTTCAACTGGGTCCATCTTTTGGCTGTTGTGAAAAGGGCAGCAATATACAGGTTCTGTTTATGTTCCTGCCTTGACTTCTGCTGGGTACATCCCAAGGGTTGGGATTGCCAGGTCATGTGGTAGCTCTATTTTCAACATATCGGGAACTGCCGAACTGTTTTCCACAGCAGCTACACTATTTTACTTCCCACTAGCATTGGCTGAAGGTTCCAGTTTCTCCACAGCCTTGTCAATGCTTGCTGTCTTCCTTCTTCTATCATTGCCATTCTAACAGGAGTGAAGTAGTACCTCACATATTTGGTTTGCATTCCTTCAATGGATAGTGACAGTAAGCATCTTTCCATGTGCTTGTTGGCTGTTTTAATATCCTCTTCAGGGAAATACCTATTCAAGTCCTTTGCCCACTTTTATGAATAGACTGTCTTTTTGTTGTTAAGCCATAGAAGTTCTTTGAGTTTGGGGCGGGAGGGAGAGAAGAGAAAATATGCACAGATATAAAAGTCCTAGAAATGTTCTCCCAATATGTGATCCAAGGGATTTTCATTGACAGATTTTCTAACGTAGCATGCACTGCTGGGACTTTCTTTCTAGTCTGTCTTAGTCTAGAAGCTCTGCTGAGATGTCTCCGTCTCCATCTCCACCATGGATCTCTGGCTAGTATTTTAAATACTAACAGCATAGCTTCCAGCATCATAACAACACTGAAGCCACTACATCACAGCAAACTGACAGAGAGTATGACAAAAACCATCTGTCGTGGACTGAACAGTGTCCCCCAAAAATGTCATGATTCTCAGTATTGTGTTGATCACCTACCATCTTGTTGGTGACCTGATTTCCCTATGTGTTATAAATCCTGTCACTACACTATAGTAAGATGGATTTGTGGTGGTTATATTGATGAGATCCACAACACTAGATACTGTCTTAAGTTGATCTCTTTTGAAACAGAAGGGAGAGAGGTGAGCAGGGAAACATAAGGACCGTATACCACTAGGAGGGCAGCACCAGACACAGAGCGTGACCTTGGTACCTGAGGTTCCTGCACTGAGATGCTCCCAGGCTTGAAGAAGACTGCTGCATCCCAGGGACCTTCCTCCAGAGCCAATGGAGAGAGGGGACTTCCCCTGTAACCAGTGCCCCAAATTCAGATTTCTAGCATACTGGACTATGAGAGAATAAACTTCTCTTTGTTGAAGCTATCCACTTGTGATATTTGTGTTATAGAAGCACTAAAAGATGAACACACCGTCTAGCTGGTTTTGATGTTTAAAAAAAAAAATGCTGCTGAGTCAATTCTGATTTACAGAGACCCCACAGTACAGAGTAGAGACTGCCCTATAGGATTTTCAAGAAGCATCAGGTTGATGGGTTCAAACTATCAACCTTTTGGTTAACAGTGGAGCTCTTAACCACTGAGCCACTAGGAACCCAGTATGGTGCTAGCAGTGGGTTTTGTCATCAATGCCCTTCGTCAATCAGAGGACTTTCCTTTCTATTCCTAGTTTGTTGAGTGATTTTATCATAAAAAGATGCTGGGTTTTGTCAAGTGTCTTTTTTTGTGCTCATTGAGATGGTTGTGTGTGTTTTTCTTGTTTGTTCTGTTAATGTCGTGTATTATATTGATAGATTTGTCTAATGTTAAACCACCTTTGCTTTCCTGGGATAAATTCCACTTGATACTGGTATATAATCCTTCTAACATGCTTTTGGATTGGATTTGCTAGTATTTTGTTGAGGATTTTTTCATCTGCATTCATTAAGAGACAGTTATCTGTTAAGTTTTCTTTACTTTTGGTACCAGGCATTGCCTGGCTTTGGTAAAGGGTAATGCCAGCCTCATAGAATGAGTTAGGAAGTGTTCCCTCCTCTTGTATTTTTCAGAAAGTTTAAGTAGCATTTGAGTTATTTCCTCCTACAAATGTTTTTTAGAATTCCCCCCAGTGAAGCCATCTGGTCGAGGACTTTTCTTTGTTGGGAGGTTTTTGAGTGCTGATTCAATCTCTTTATTTTTTTATGAGTTGGTCTAGATCTTCTATTTCTTCTTGAGTCAATGTAAGGAGTTATGTGTTCCTAGGAATTTGTCCATTTCATTTTAGTTATCTAATGTGTTTGGGGTAGAGTTGCTCATGGTATTCTCTTACAATTCTTTTTATAGCTATAAAAACTGTTTTAATAGCCACACTCTCTTTTGCGACTGTGCATCTTTTCTCTTTTTGCTCTTGTTAGTCTGCTGAACATTTGTCAGTTTTGCTGGGGTTTTTTTTCTAAAAACCAACATCTGGTCTTGAGTCTTTCTGTTGTTTTTTATTCTCTATTTCATTTAAACTCTGCTCTGATCTTTGTTGGTTTCTTTCTTCTGGCTGCTTTGAGTTTGGTTTTGCTTCTTTTTCTAGCTCTTCAAGGTGTAGAATTAGGTGATTGATTTAGTTTTGTCTGCTTTGGTGATATAGGTGTTTACAGCTTTAGATTTGCCTCTGAGCGCTGCTTTTGCTGAATGCCATTAAGTGGTGATATGTGGTACTTTCATTTTCATTCAACTCTAAGTGCTCTCTGATATCTTTCTTGACTCATTAGTTGTTTATAGAGCATTGTATAATTTCCATATATTTGTGTTTTCCAGGGGAGTTTTTAATATTGATTATTAACATCATTCATTCCATTGTGTTCAAAGACACTTTGTATGACCTCAACCCTTTAAGTCTGTTGACACCCGCTGTGTGATCTAACATGTGGTCTCTCTCTCCTGGAGAATGATCCATGTGTACTCGAGAGCTGTGTGTATTGTGCTATTTGTTGAATGGAGTATTCTATAAATGTTTGTTAGACCTAGTTAGTTTTACAGTATCATTTAGGTCCTCTATTTCTTTACTGATTTTCTTTCTAAATGTTCTGTTCATTGAGCCTAGTACACTGAAGTCTCCAGCTATTATTGTGGAGTTCTCTATTTCTCCCTTTAAGTCTGTGAATGTTAGCTACATATCTTTGCGGGCTCTGGTGTTAGATCCATATATATTTAAAATTGTTACATCTTTCTGACGAATTGACCCTTTTATATAACATGTTATTTTTCTGTTATAACAAATCTTGATTTAAAGTCAAGGTATTAAAATTGTCACCCCATGTCTCTTTCGGTTACTGTTAGCATGGAAGATTTTTCCCATACTTTCATTGTCAACCCTACTGTGTCCTTGGGGCTAAGATATATCTCTTGTAGACAACACATGGTTAAGTCATGTTTTTTGTTCACTCTGCCACTCTGTGCCTTTTTATTGGAGCATTTAGTCCATTTACAGTCACTGTAATTAGCAATGAGAAAGAACTTGTGCCATTTTGTTATTTGTGTGTGTGTGTATCCTGTAGTATTCTATAAACATGAGGTCATCGTGTGTTGGAATTGACTCAGTGACAACTAACAAAAACAAGAACAAATTCTAGTTCTCTTATTTCCTCTCATACTTCCAACTTTGGTAGGAGTGTTTGATTGTTTGTTTGTTTGCTTCTTTGTTTTTGTAGTGGACCATCCTGATTCTCCTCTTTTACTTTTTTCTCCTCTTTACTTTTTGTGTTATTTTTAGATGTTTTTATTCATGGTTACCATGTGATTTAACTTTGTCATTTAATTACATCATTATCTGCCAAGTTTCTCCATTCTGAAATTTCTATTTTCCCCTTTCTAATTACTAATGAATTTGTGGAGATATACTTTCAGACCATGTATATACTTCAAACTTTCATTCGCTTGTTTTGATAATTTCTGACTGAATTGTTATTGTATTTTCCAAATGGTTTTCTACCTCCACAATTCTGTCTGCATTTTTTTAAATGATATTCTACTATAAGGAAGAGCATTTCGTTCTATATCATTTATTTCTTCAGTTATTTATATCAATATAGACTCAGATGCCTGTTTTATGTAGTAGATTATAGTCTGTTACTGTCATCTTTTATTTTGATACTCTCTTGTTCCAGATTTGGCCAATGCAACTCTTATTCTTAATTTGTAACTTCGTTTAGTTATTTTTGTAATGAGCACATATTGTTTTTGTACTTATGGGACAGAAATCTACTTTTTAAAAATGAAAAGTGATACAGCAAACAACATAAAGCTGTTATGATAGTTTGACAAGGTTTTGTATTATAATGATTTATAAGGTTATACTAATGTTGAAATATTAAGATTCTAAATACAAGCAAATGTTTAAATTTTTTGCATTAAAGTATTTATATATTCTTTATTTTGCAGATTTAATAATCCAAATGTCAAAATAAACCCTGAGTTTAGGCTATGGTTAAGTTCAAAATCAGACAGTTTCTTCCCAATTCCTGTTCTTCAAAAGAGTGTAAAGGTAAGCACAAGTATAATAGATGTTAACATTGACTAAAGAACATTTCTGAATGCTAATCACCTTGCAAAAAAGAGAGTGATTTGGGTATGCTAAATGTTTACTCTTTGCTCAGCCCTGCACTGGAGGCCCAGTGGAAGACACAACTCCTGTTCTCAAGTAATTCACAATTGGAGTGTCTGCTTTCTGTACCAGGGTACTAGGCTCCAGTTGTCACAAACCAGAATCTATGATCAATGTCTTTTTTCTGCTCTTTGCTTCCCTAGTTTTTTCGTGTTTCCAATCTGCATAAGGAAACCTTGGTGGTGTAGTAGTTAAGTGCCATGGCTGCCACCCAGAAGGTCAGTAGTTCACATCTGCCAGGCGCTTCTTGGAAATTCTGTGGGGGTAGTTCTACTCTGTCCTATTGTGTTGCTGTGACTCTATATCAACTCAGCAGCTCTGGGGTTTTGTTTGTGTTTTTTAATCCTCTTAACCATTTCACAGTTCATTAATTCTCTGAGAAAGGGCTGCCAGAAATTAAGTTGAAATTGCTAACTAAACAAGTAATTTAAGATGATCTGTAGTTTCCACTCATCGCCACCACTGAAGTTGAATAAATTGTAGGAGTTGGTCAGCGCTGCTAAACAAGGGTCAATGACCAAAAGATGAGATCTTGATGGTAGAGAACACTGACTAATGGCAAGACATGGTGCTGTGCCCAGACTCGGAAGCATGCCACTCTTCTCACTTGAACAGAACTGAGATGCAGATGGAGGAAATCAGGCTGGCATGTCTCTCCCCTGCTCTTCCCAGTCTCCTGAGTATACATTTATCCCAGCAGACAGCACTAAGCTGCTTCCCAAGAACCTGAGACAGAATATAAATTGGGCAAGTCCACACGTCTTAGTCCCAGACTCATGATTATCACATCTTAATCCTGGCAGATTAAGATCTTGAACATTCTCTTATTTTTGGCCAGGAATGGGGGGCTTGAGAAGTAGAAGTGATGGAGACATAGAATAGGATGGCAAAGAGGGATAGCATTTAAAAAAAGTCACCTTAATTAAGTTAATTACTGTAAATCGACTTTAAATCTCCATCAGTGTAAACATTTTTAACAGTAGTTATCAGAGCATATGTAACACTTTCTGAAGTTTTGACATCTAACTATCCTTACAGAGAGGATAATTTTCATAATAAGCAAAGAATAATTGTTTATAATAATTGTTGCATCTATGAATAATTAAAGAAAACATTAATAATCCATTTAGGTTTAAATGGATTTAAAAACATTAAAAAACAATTGGCAAAGTCCATGAAATCAATATGCATTCTCATAGATTGAATTATGTTCCCCCAAAAATGTGTATAGCAATTTGTCTGGACCATGATTCCCAGTGTTATGTGATTGCCCTCCATTTCATGATTCCCCTGTGCTGTAAATCCTAGTCTCCACCTGTGGCTAATAGAATGGATTACGTTAAAGAGGATTAGGGTGAGATTGTAACACTCTTACTGAGGGAGTTCCCCTGGAGTGTGGTTTGCACCACCTTTCATCCTATAAGAGATAAAAGGAAAGGGAAGCAAGCAGAGAGTAGAGGACCTCATATCATCAAAAAGCAGCACCGGGAGCAGAGTGCGTCCTTCAGATCTGAAATTCCTGCACCAGGATGCTCTCAGACTAAAGAAAGACTGATGCAACACAAGGGACTTCCTCCAGAGCCAACAGAGAGAGTGTGTTCCCCTGAAGCCAGTGACCTGAATTCAGACTTACAGTATACTGGACTGTATGAGAATAAACTTTGCTTTGTTAAAGACATCCACTTGTGATATTTCTTTACCAGATGACTAAGATGAGCATAGAAAAGGTGGGGGGTGGGATTCAGTCCCTAGATATCAAAGAAATACAAATCAAAAACAATGAAATACTTTCAGTAGCCCATCAAATTGGCAAAGATTGTTTTAAAAACAGGCATCATATAGTTAGGGCTGTTGAAATAGCCATTCTAACATAATGCTGACAAGGTAAAAATATTCTGGAAGGTAATTTTGCAGTATGTACAAAGAGTTTTTAAAAAGTTTTCATACAGTTTGATCTAGACACTCATCATAAGAAACTAATCAGGGATGAGGTCAATAATCATCCCAGTGTTATTCATAGCAATGAAAAGATTTACCGTACTATTATTCAGATGATGCATACCTTCTGTGTTTGTTCACCAAGTTTGCCTTCCCTCCGCAAGTATATCCGTAATCACACTGTGCTGGTTTTTTTACAGTAACATGTAAAAAAAAAGTTGGCAAAGTGACACTTCCACAACTACAGTTGGCCAACAAATGTAGAAGGTACTCATTATTTGTGTAAAAATACAGTAAATGATTTATGTTCAGCAATGAGAAAAGGATAAATAAATTAAGCTATATTTACATGATGAAATAGTATGCTGTCACTAAAATGTTTTGAAGACCTATTTAATGTGCCCAAACATATTGTATGAAACAGAGGAGTGCCCAGAGGGAAACTTATAGTGGTAAATGCTTATGTTAAAAAAGAAGAAAAAATTTAATAACTCAGCTTTACAGCTGGGAAAACAACAGAAAGAGCAAATGAAACCCAAAACTATCAGAAAGAAGCAAATCACAAAGATCAGAGCAGCAGTCAATAAAATGGAAAATAGAAAAACAAAGAGAATCAACAAGACCAGAAGTGTTTTAACATCAATAAAATTGAGAGACCTTAAGAACAGCAAAAATATTTAAAATTAGAAATCAAAGTGGGAACATTAAAACCAATCTTACAGAAATAAAAAAGTATAAGAGAATACTATGAAAATTGTACACTAACAAATTAGATAACTAGGGTAAAATGGACAAATTCAGTTCTTGCAATGACTCCAGAAGATATAGAAGACCTCAACCAACTCTTAACAAGAAATTGAATAAAAAACCTCCTAACAAAGAAGAATCCTGAACGAGTGGCTTCACTAGGGGCATTCTATCAAACATCTATAGAAGTGACTCCAATCCTACTTGAATTTTCAAGAACAGCAGAAGAAGAAACACTTTCTAACTCATTCTATGAGATTGCATCACCCTGATACCAAAGTCAGGCAAAGATAACTAAGAAAAGAAAACTGCAGACCGATGTGTCTTATAAATACAGATGTAAAAATCCTCAACAAAATACTAGCAAACCCAATCCCAAAGCATATTAAAAGGGTTATACATGATAACCAAGTAGGACTTACACTTCTAGAGGCCCATCCTAATAATCAGGGGTGAGATCAGTCATCATTCCAGCATCATTCATCACAATAAAAAGATGTACCACATTTTTACAGAAATACTGCACACCTTCATTAACACTGAAAAATCAGTGTGGCACACCACATGACAGTACAAAGGGAAAGAACCACACAATCATCTCAGTTGTCACGGAACAGACATTTGATAAAATCCAGTACCCTTTCCCGATTAGCATACACTGAGCCTGATGGCAGCTGTGAGTTTTTCATCAATACCCATTATCTTACTGGGAAACTGCCCTGCTGTGCCTGTATTCCTGTGCGCAGGGAGCAGAGGGACATTCCCCAGTAAGACAGAGGTCTTTGATGAAAAAGTCACAGCTACCTTCAGACACAGTCAAGAAAGACTAAGAGTTTTACCCTTAATTTTAAGAACAGTTGTTGACCATTGCTGAGGTGAGTGATGGATATGTGGAATGAGTTATATGACTCTTTCTGCACTTGAATACAGTAGACAATTTTTGTAATGAAAAGATAGCCTCTCAAAATTCATATTGTTAACAGAATCAACAGCCAGAGTGAATAAATCTTTCTACTGTTTACAAACATAACTGAAACATGATCTCCCTCATTAAGGAAAAAAAGAAAGGAAGGGGAAACCACTGATATGGTGTGAAACTGCTTTGTAAGTGGAATAAAATGAATGTTCCCTTCAGATGTAGATAGCGTTCTTTCATTAAAGCACTGTTACGTATACATATTCATTCTTTCCATTTTCCCTCTTCTCTCTCTCTCTCTCTCTCTCTCTTTCTCTATTCAGATGTAGTTTACTTTCTCTCTATTCAGATATAGTTTCCTGTAGGATGGGCAGATATCTATATTTAGACACATGAGCAGTTCTGGTAAGAATAAGTCCTAATAGTCAGGAAACAGTTTTCCGTGAAGACTCTCATTTCTGCACAGTCAGGGATTTCCTAGCAGAGATTGTTGACGTTGACAACCTGGATTAAAGGATGCTTACACGGTAGCTGTGCCGTGAGAGATAGAGGCTGTCTCCTCTCCCCGCACTGTGCAGAGCTGCTGGCGCACACTAAGGCTGACGGACCTTCAGAAGCTTAGCTTCTCTCTCCTACAGCTGCTGGTTTACATTCTAAGGGTAATTAACCCGAAGCCCCTTGCTTACACTCCAGGAGTTCTGAAAAGGTAGAAACATTCCACTCCTCTTCTTAGTTGAGATTTGTTTACACTACAGAGCAGAAGTCTGTCTTGAGGGGAGGAGAGCAGCTTGCCATTCCATATGATCTCCAAGTTTCATAATTTCAAAGTTCCTCTCCTGTGGTACAAATGCAAGAGACAGTGCATCATCCGTTGAGGAAGTGGCGTGTGGAGAACCCGCGCAAGCTGCTCTGTGAGTGAAGCATCATCAGTCAGATGCCTGATCCAGCAGCCTAGTGTTCGTGTAGACACACATGTGCACACACATGCATATATCATACCTACACAGCCACACACGTTTGCACATACATGTATACATGTGTACACCTACACGCATACTATACAAGTGTAGATCATTGGAGGAGGGGCACAGGGCCAGCGAGGGTGAGGGAGACACTGGGTGAGATGGACTGGTATAAGAACTACAGCACTGGGACCTGCTGGCAATGGCAGGGATGGTACGTGACCAGGCAAAGTTCCCTTCTCTTGGACAGAAGGTGGCTATGAGTTGGAATAAATCTGATGGCAGCTGTCTATCCATCTACTGCTTTGCCTGTAGGGTTCTGGAAGCACAGCAGTTTGGAAAGCTTGACAATAAAGTGTTACTGAAAGAGTGTCTCTTAGGCTGTGTATGCATGGATATGCACATGTCCCTGTGTGTATGTGTGTGTCCAGTGACTGATCCTTCTTGGTGACATGTCCAAGATAAATGAATCAGACCATTTGTTGTAATCCATAAAGCTTTCACTGGCTAATTTTTGGAAGTAGATGACCAGATCTTTCTTCTGAGTCTCAGTCTAGAAGCTCCACTGAAACCTCGCTACCATGAGTGACCCTACTGGTATTGAAAATAACAGTGCCACAATGCTCCGAGTTACAGCAACAAGTGACCCACCATAGGATGACAAAATGATAGACGTGGGTGGTGGAACAGGAATACTTTCAATCACAACATCATACTTCTTGCTTTAAAATGCGAATTGGAACAAAGGAAAATACAACATGACCCTTTAACAAAGATTGTCAAATGGGAAAAGAATAACACAAATGTCTTTTATTTGCCACTGAACCTGTGTCATTCTTTACCCACCAGCATGAGGCAGAGGGGAGCAAGCTCAAACCAGCACTTTCTCCCCTCCCCTGCCATTTCTCTCCGTCTGTCCCCAGGCTGTAGTGGAACATCCCCCCTCCCAGGCTGTGATGGAACATCCCCCCCAGGTTGCGGTGAAACACTCACGGGGACTGAAGAGTAATTGAGCACTTCCTCCACTCACTTGCCATTTCCATCTGTCTCCAGGTTGTGGTGGAACATGCCCCCAAAGTGGTGGTGGAATATGCCCCCCAGGTTGCGGTGGAACATCCCCAGGTAATGAAGAGTCACTGAGTGTTTCCTCCACTTGCCTGCTTTTTCTCTCCATCTGTCCCCAGGTTGCAGTGGAACATCCCCAGGGACTGAAGAGCAACTTACTGCAGACATTTGGACACAGTGGGAGTGGAGAGGTAACAGAAGAGATATTTGAAAATCCCGACTGTGGACCCTGGTGGAAAAAAATCATATTCAACCTATGTTTCTTCCATGCTGTGGTCCATGAAAGAAAAAATTATGGACTCCTGGGCTGGAATATTCCTTATAAATTTAGCCCCTCAGATTTGGAGGTAAGTGACAACAAATAAATAACGGTAAGATGCAAACCGAGAGCCTCCTTTTGTGAAGACACAAATTTAAGAAGTGGTTTCCCAGGTGGTAAGAACTGTGTAACAAGGTGTTAGAAAGCATGAACTTTGAAGCCAGACTTCCTAGAATCAAACCACTCTCACACATATAGCTGCACAGATGTTCAATGTGTTTGGGAAAGCTCATCAACCTCTCTCTGGATCTCAGTTTCTTTTGCAAAAACAGTGGGGATACACCCACACAGTGAAATATTACTCAGACACGAAAAGGAATACAGTTGAGACATATACTCCCACATGGTTGAACCCTGAAAACATTCTGCTAAGTGAAAGAAGCCAGCCACAAAAGCTCTCCTTTGTTGTGTGATTGCCCTTACATGAAATATCCATAAGAAGCTAATCCATCAAGACAGAAATCAGATGAGTGATTGTGAGGGGCTGGAGGCAGAGGAGAAGGAGACTGACTACCTGAGAGGTGTGGTCTTCCTTTTGGGATGAAGGAAAGCGGAACTAGAGAGTGGTAGTGGTTGCACAATATTTTGAACCTACTTGATGCCCTTGAATTGTACACTTGAATTACTGAAAAAGTAAATCTGAAATTATGGACATTCATGGAAAAACACACACACCACAGTATACTATATTTCACTAACACAAGAGTTAAAATTAACCTTACCACACCCCACCACCACCAAGAAGGAAAAAATGCAGAGAAACAGGTGCTATGTTATATTGTTTTAGGGATTAAATTGGTATTAGCTTTCTGGAAGGCAGTTTGTAGATCCACATATAGAAAGAGAGACTGTCCCTGAGTGGTACAAATGGTTAAGCACTCGACTACTGTTTGACGGTTTGGCAGTTGACACTCACTCAGTGGTACCTAGGAAGACAGCCTGGCAGTCTGCTGCAGAAAAGTCACACACAGCCTTGAAAAGCTTGTGGAGCGGTTCTGTTCTGCATTTGTGGGGTCACTATGAATTGAATCAACTTGATGGCAGCTAATGGTACTGTAAGTGGGGCTAGTAATAGTCACATCACCTGAACCTGTCCAACTTCAGGGGAATAATGACAAAGGTCAGCCCAAAGCTGATGCCCATAAGGTGAAGGTCAAACATGCCTCCACTCTCCAGTTTGTTTTACCTATCTGACAGAAGCCATCCTCCCCACAGCACTCTCTCCTTCTCTTATAGCTGCAATAATCTGTTGCAATGGCCAAACAGAGCTCACAGGCCATACTTACAGTTAAGTGGTTTATTAAAGAAGTACAAGGTAGAACTTGGGATCAGGATAATAGGCTACAGCTAGGATCAGGATCAGGAAGCTTGTAGAAAAATCCTCTCTTCTTCAGTGCAGGCCAGCCCTCTCAGCACCTCCTTGGCCATAGGGTCCTCCTCTCACAACCGTCCCACCCTCGCCCCAAGGACAGGCTGCCTCTCAGCCCTGTTGCTGGCAGCTCTGCAGCTGGGCCCCATCTAGACCTCTGTCTTCAGTGTGATAGCCCCTGACCTGTGTGACAGCAACTTTAGGAGGGTCCTTGCCACCTCTCACTCTGCTGCTTTCCCTTCTTTCTTCATTTTGCTTCTCTTCCTCTTTTTTTCTGTCTTCAACCTCTATGGTACTGGCTGCCTGTATCGACACATCTTCTTCAGTTTTAAGTCATGGCCCACCCGACCAGGGCCGCGAACTGACCGATCCCCTCTTGGCAGGTCACAGCCACCTCTGTCCTGCATAGTAGGCCATAGTCACCTCATTCGCATAGTCTGTTGACCATACCTGTGACTGGTGATCCAGGACCAGACAAAAAGGTCACCAAATCAAGTTGCTTACAGCTTGCCCAGGACATATCAAGCCACCTGGACAAAAGTAACAAAGCCTCTGAGGTAGAAAAGGAGCGCCAGGGTAGCTCCTCTGGGTTTAGGGGAAAGATCTGCCACACTGTTTTTCCAACGAACCAAGGCAAAAGGCCACACACACAGCAATTCATTTTGTTTTTATTATGATTGGTGTAGAAAGAGATAATCACATTTATAGACATTTATAGACATTAATTGATGAATAAAATTGAGTTGCAGTGGAACATGTATATTTTTGCACACATATTCATGCTGTGTTTTAGTGTATCATTTAAACCATCTGTAAGAAAAATAGATGTGAGGATATGGGTGGCTAGATGTTAGAGACAACTTGGGTGAACGCCAGCCCAGCAGCACCTGGTGCAGGCTGGAATTCACAGGGTGCTGCTCTTCTCGTGGCCTCTCAAAGAGAGGTTTGCTCAAGCCAGAGCAGCTGGATGAGTCACTCACTGTGGTTAAGAAGAGTCCCCTTCTCCTCCTGGTCCTCCCTTGTCATATGGCAAATGTGACAACGGCCTTGTCAGCGTCAGAGAAATCCTCTGCTAGGATGCCAAGCTGTGTGAGTTCCAGGAGTTGTCTGTTAGCACTTTAGAACTTTATGGGAAATTGGCTTTATGCACAGTCCCTCGTATTAGGGAAGTGGGAATCACTATTGGAAAGTTAGACACCGCTCCTCCCACTAGGGGGAGCCCCAGTCCCAGCTAGCTCATTGCCAGGCAACCTGGAGACAGCCTTGGGAGGGCACCGGCCACCTGACTGCCATCTGCCAGCCCGTGGGGCTGTGTCTGCACAGACTCCTGTGTCTCTTCCACCAAGAAGCATGATTACCACCCTTGAAAGGTCTGCCTCACCTGGACCTGAGCGCCACCAAGACCAAGACAAATAACAATATGTCTCATGAGAGAGATTCAGCAGCGGGAAAAACACAAGAAATAGAACAGAAGTACACACACAACATGAAGAAAACTTACGCGCTCTTAGGATGTAAAAAGTCATGCACACACCTACTTCACACACATCATTTTTTTTAATGAGCATAAACCAAAGTTTTACTTTACTGACTAATGAGAGCCCCAGCAAGCTGGTAACGGCGGCTCAGAAAGTGCAGGAGAGCAGAGGTGCTCACAGACACGGAGAGGAATACTAGTGAGGTAAGATTGCTTGTGTGATGTACAAAACCAGTCAATTCGCTACAGGCAAAAATACCACACCTTTGTGTTGTAAACTTCTTAGAGGAAATAAATCACTCCTGTCTCCACAGCACAAAAATTATTTGCATTGTCCCCAAAAAGAATTCTTTGCATGTCTATCCATTTTCTAATAAATTATCATCTACTCTTAAAAAAGTGCACTAATCATTAGTAAATAGTAAATCAGTGCAAAGCTGACAGATGCTCTTGGGCTCTTGGATAATCCTTAAATGGGCAAGCTAGACAATGTTCCAGCATGATTTTGAAATGTCTTAATGGTCGTCCTTTGAGCTATCTCCAAATTCTGGAGATTTTTTTTTTTTTTTTAGGAGACACTTTGGTGACTACATATAATCTTCAAAGATTATTCATTATCACAGAACTAGGCAGGTATCGTTGTATTTGGGCCTGACTTATTCACACATGAAAAGCAAGAAGTGTTCATCAGTACCTAGGCTCCGTGCAGTGAGGTAACAAATCAGGAGCCATGCACACACACCAAGATTTTTAAAGTAAAAACATGAGCTGGATGAACTAAGGGAAGTTCAGCCATGGTGGGGACTTCAGTTAATGGCTGGAAAAATCAAATTGAAGAAATACCCCAAAGCATATAAAGAAGGTTAGTTAAAATAATGCAACTCATGGGTCAAAAATTCCTGTAGAGAAAATGGAATCAGTGAAGAATAATAAAAGTTCTTTTATTTTCCCCAAATGGATAGAAGATGTGAGGGTTTCTGGATTTATTACACTTAGTTTTCTTGGAGCAGGTTTAGATTACAGAAAAAGCCCACAGGAAGTGCTGAGCCCCTCTGAGTAGCTTCTCCTATTTGTTTGCATGTTGCATTACTGTGGTACACTTGTTACAGCTGACAAACCAATACTGATACATTCTTATGTGTTGTACTGCTGGTCTTTTGGTTAGGAGCCGTAGTACTTAACCACTACACTACCAGAGTTCCATAGAGTTTCCAAGGAGTGCCTGATGGATTCGAACTGCTGACCCTGTGGTTAGCAGACATAGCTCTTAACCACCATGCCACTAGGGTTTCCTCTGTGTTGTATAGTCCCATAGATTTTGACAGATGCACATTATCAGGTATCTACCTTTACAGTAGCATGCAGAATAGTTTCCCTTCCCTTAAAATGCCCTATACCCCATCCATTCGCCTTTCCTGTTGCCCCCTGAGCCCCTGGCAACCACTGGTCTTTCTACTATCTCTATAGCTTCGTCTTTTCTAGAATGTTGTACAGTTGGAATCTTACGGCAGCTGGCCTGTTCAGACTGGTATCTTTCACTTAGCAATATGCATTTAAAGCAACTCCATGGCTTTTCATGACTTGAAAGCTCATTTTTTTAAACTTCTGGATAATACTGCATTGTATGAATGTACCACAGTTTGTTTATCCATTCATGTGTTGAAGTATTTCTTGGTTGCTTACAGTTTTGAGCAATTATGAATATAACTGTTAAAACATTAGTGTGCATGTTTGGTGTGGAGATGTTTTCATATGGATAAAAACAAGGAGCCTAATTGTTGGATCGTATTATAAGCCTATACTTAGTTTTTTGAGAAACTACCAGACTCTCTTCCAAAGGGCCTGTACCGTATTCCATTCTCATCAGCAATAAATGTGTGTTCCTGTTATTCCATGTCCTTGCCAGCATTTGTTGTTGTCAGTGTTCTGGATAGTGGTGCAGTGCTTACATGCTCAGCTGCTAACAGCTTGATGGCTCAAATCCTCTAGCCAGCCTACAGGAGAAACATGTGTTAATCTGGTTTTATAAAGATTTACAGCCTTGGGAACCCTACTGGGTTGTTATGAGTTGAAATTTGACTTGTCAGCAATGGATTTAGGGTGTTTTTGTTTGTTTGCTTGGTTTTGGTATCAGTAGATAACAGAAAATATTCTAAATAGCAAAACACTGAACTTGTTTCAAATGAAATTAAGAGTCAGACAGGGATGCCCATTCAGCATTGTCTTGGAAGATCTAATAAATTCAATAAGGTGGGAAAATTATATAATTCATATTAACCCTATAAAAGAAAGTAAAAAGATTGGAAGAAGACTTTTGCAGATGACACAACCTTGCTTGCCCAGAATGAGGACTTGAAGTGTTTACTGATAAAGTTAAAACGACTCTAGCCTTCAGTATGGATTACAGCTGAGTGTGAAGAAAATGAAAATCCTTACAAATGGACCCATAAACAATATAAAGAAGCTAAAGCTGTCAAGCATTCCATTCTACTTCATCAACAACCAATGACCATGGAAGCGGCAGTCAAGAAATCAGCTGATACACTGCACTAGGCAAATCTGAGGCAAAGAACTCTAAAAATCTTAAAAAACAAAGATATCACTTTGATGACTGATGTGCACATAATCCAAGCCATGGTATTTTCAGCTGTCTCATACGAGGTCCAACAATTAAATCCACGAACTTAGTTGTTGTAAGTGCTGCATACCTCATTGCTGAATATCACTATGGGCACCTTCAAAGTACTCCCCGTGGGAAGCTATAAACTGGTGCCAGTGCCTAGTCCACCCTTCAAAGCAATTTTGGAACTCTTTTCTGGAATGACCGTTGTGCACCCACAATGGCATGGTGGTAAGTTCATGAACTTAATTGTATAGTTGCCAGTGAGAGAGTTTTTAGCCAGTAAACAAATAACTGCATTGGAACAACGTACCTACTCACCTGATCTGGCCCCCAGTGACTTTTTTCTTAACCCAAAGATAAAGGAAATATTGAAGGAAGACATTTTGATTACACTGAGGACATTAAGGGTAATACAATGACAGCTCTGATGGCCTTGCCAGAAAAAGACTTCCAAAATTGCTTTGAATCGTGAACGAGGCACTGATGTCACTGCATAGCTTCCCAAGGGGATCACTTTGAAGGTGACTATAGTGATATTCAGCAATGAAATATGTAGCACTTTTTCTAGGATGAGTTCTTGAACTTAATTGTCAGTCCTCGTATGCAGGCAAAAGCTGGACAATGAGAAAGCGTGAGTGAAGAAGACACATTCATGTTGTGGTGTTGACCAGTCAACAATGCTGAATGTACTGTCCCAACATCCTCTTCCGAGTGAGGCTTGATTTTCTGTCAGTTCCTTGTCGATCATGGCTGCAGCCATTTTTGAAATCTTTTCAGCACAGGTTTGCTAGCCTGTGATAATAATGATATTGTTCAGTAGTTTTCACATACCACTTGATTGCCTTTCTTTGAAATGGGTATGAATATGGATCTCTTATAGTTGATTGGCCAGGTAAATGTCTTCTTTTTTTTTTTTTTTTTTAACTTAGATGAGTAAACACCTCCAGGGTGTGTCCGTTTGTTGAAGTAATTCAACTGATATTCCGCTGTCCTGGATTGAATTGTGTGCCCCAAAAAAGGTGTTGGCTGGGCCATGATTCCTGGTATTGTGTGATGTCCTTCTTGTTGAAAATCCCACCTCTAGGATGTTAATAAGAGTGGATGGGCTGCAGTTGTGTTGGTGGGGCAAGACTCCTTGTGTAAGATTGTTTTGTGCATTGAGGAAGTGTTTTGAGATATAAAGAAAAGAAGCTGACAGAGAGATTTAGGGACCTCATACCACCAAGAAGCAGTACCAGGAGCTGAGTATGTCCTTGGGAAAGACAAAGGTCTCTATGCCTCAGAAGCTCTAAGTTTAGGGGAATATTGACACCAAAGACTTTCCTCCAGAGCCAACAGAGAAAGACTTCCCCTGAAAGTCTGGAACCAGTGCCCTGAATTTGGACTTGTAGCCTACTAGACTGTAACAAAATAAAATTTCTCTTTCTAAAGTTTCTGTTATGACAGCACTCGATGGCTGAGATACCCATCGATTCCTGGAGCCTTGTTTTTTGCAGCCTGAACTTCTTCCTTCGGTACCAGCTGTTCTTGACTGTGTGCTACCTCCTGAAATGGCTCAACATCAGCCAGGCCTCTTTGGCGCAGTGATGGAGTATTCCTTCATTCTGCGTCATTCAGTGTTTTTGTTCATGGAAACCTTCAGTAGTGTAACTTGAAGCTTGAATTTTGTCTTCGTTCGTTTCAGCCAGAGAAACACCAAGCATGTTCTTCCTTTTTGAGTTTCTGGCTCCAGGTCTTTGTACATTTCATTATAATACTTGTCTTCTCAAGCCACCCTTTGGAATCTGTTCAGCTCTTTTACTTCATGATTTCTTCCATTTGCTTTAGCTACTCTAAGCTCAAGAGCAAGTTTCAGCGTCTCTTCTGACATCTGTTCTGTCTCTTCTTTCTTTTTAATGACCTTTATTCTTTGCTCATATGTGATGTCCTTAATGCTATCCCACAGTCCTTCTGGTTTTCAGTCATTAGTGTCCAATCCATCCGATCTATTCTTGAGTCAAGTCTCTAAATTCAGGTAGGATTTTACTCAAGATTGTACTTCAGCTCTCATGGTCTTGTTTTAATTTTCTTCAACGTCAGCTTCTGCTTGCATCGGAGCAGCTGATGGTGTGTTCAGCAGTAGGCCTGTGTTTTGTCTTGATTGTTAAGATTTTCTCCATTGTCTCTTTGCAGACATAGTCAGTTTGATTCCTGTGTAATCCATCTATCAAGGTCTACTTGTGTGGTCATCATTTGAGTTGTTGGAGAAAAGCAGTAGTTCTGTTAATAAGTCATTGGTATTGCAGAAATTCTATCATGTGACCTCCTGTGTTATTCTGTCACCAAGGCCATATTTCCAACTACTAATCCTTCTTCTTTGTTTCCAACTGTCACTTTCCAATGACTGAAACCCAGAAACTCACTGCTGTTGAGTCAATTCCAACTCATAGTGACCCCTAGGAAAGAGTAGAACTTCTCCACAGAGTTTCCAAGGAGGGGTCGAACTGTGAACCTTTTGGTTAGCAGCCATAGCAACCATCAGGTTTTCCTTCCAATGACCAGTAATTGTTAATTACTTGATTGCATGGCTGATCAATTTCAGAGTGCAACAATTCATAAAAATCAGTTTTTTTGTTGTTGCCACTATTAGTTTGTGAGTGAATTTGAATAATAGTTTATTAACCAGGCTTCCTTGTAGGCTTGTGGATATTAATACTGACAGTGTTTTACTAGTGAATAGATCTTGAAATATTCTATTTGATGATAAATGCAAGGCCATTTCTCTTCAACTTGTCACTCCTAGAATAGTACAGTCACATGACTGTCCAATTCAAGATGGTAATGCCAGTCCATTTCAGTTAAGGCCTAGGATATAAATCTTTAAGCATTCAATTTTATTTTTGACAACTTCCAATTTTCCATGATTCATACTTCATACATTGCATATTCTGCTTATTGACAGATGTGTACAACTATTACTTCTCATTTTGAGTCATGCCACCTGAGTAAATGAAGGTCCATCAGCATCATTAAGGTCAACTCTAAGGAGGCAGCTTTGCCCCGGTTGTGTTTTGAGTGCTTTCCAACTTGAGGGGCTCATCATTCACCGTGGTGTCGGTCAGGGCTCTGTCCTTATCCATCGTCCCCGTGGTGTCAGTCAGGGCTCTGTCCTCTGTCCTCTGTCCTGTCCATCATCCCCCGTGGTGTCGGTCAGGGCTCCGTCCTTATCCATCGTCCCCGTGGTGTCAGTCAGGGCTCTGTCCTCTGTCCTCTGTCCTGTCCATCATCCCCCGTGGTGTCGGTCAGGGCTCCATCCTTATCCATCGTCCCCGTGGTGTCAGTCAGGGCTCTGTCCTCTGTCCTCTGTCCTGTCCATCATCCCCCATGGTGTCGGTCAGGGCTCCGTCCTTATCCATCGTCCCCGTGGTGTCGGTCAGGGCTCTGCTCTTCACCAGCTTATTTTCAGGAACACATCATCAGACCTTCTTAGTCTGGAAGCTCCAGTGCAATGTGCCACCATGTGTGGTTTACTGGCATCTGAAATACCAGTAGCATGACATCCAATGTCATAGCCACAGGAAAGCCACCACCATACAGCAAACTGACAGACGGGTTGAACAATGTTAGTCAAGATCTGTTGTCAAATCGCAAGACAGTGTGAATGATAAACTCGCACTTGTGTGAGGAAGGAAAACAGAAAGAAAAGCAGGAGAGCAGAAGGGAGCACTGCAGAATGGAGGGAGCAAAGGGAGAAGGAGAGAAAGAAAGAGGGAAGGCAAAGAGAGGAGACACATTAACTTAGGTGTACATATTTCCACAGAATATCTGTGCAAAGATATTCAAGACAATGTTAACAGTGACTTCATCAAGAGGGAATCTAATAACTAGAGCCAAGGGGGGAGAAGACCTACCTTCTCTTGTTTACCTTTTCCTACATGGACTGTATTGTGTTACCCCAAAAATGTGTGCATTGATTTGACTTGGCTGTGAGTCCAAGTATGGTGCCATTCCTCCCACATGTTGTGAATCCTGCCTCTGTGATGTTGATGATGGAGAATGGGCAGCAGCCGTGCTGGTAAGAGAGGACTCAGGTTACCAGCTGTGGGATATCAGGGAGAGAAGCGGGCAGAGAGTTGGGAACCTCATACCACCAGAGGACAGAGAGGACAGAGGACAGAGAGGACAGAGAGGACAGAGAGGACAGAGGAGCAGAACACATCCTTTCGACCTGTGGTTTCTGTGCTGAGGTGCTCTTCTAGAACTTGGACTCAACCTACTGGACTGTGACAGTTTCTCCTATTGAGTGGACCTATAACACATAAATGGATTTGCAGCTTACCGGACTGTGTCAATAAAGTTTCTCTTCATAAAGCCTTCCACTCATGGAATTTTCTGTTGGAGCAATGCCAGGTGACTAAAACACTTGCCTTCTGAATTTACCCCATGTCTTGTTCTGTTCAACGGAAAATAATAATTAGGTTAATGTTTGTTAAACAACAAAGAATTAATGCAGACAATGAATAGCTTACTATTTGTAGTCCTCTTGGCTATTTCTATGTATTTGTGAAGAGAAAATATATGTAGCTATTTGAGAATTGTTGGTTTTGTGTTAAACTGTCAGCATAACCTAAAAACATGTACTGAAATCGTAAAGATGAGTGGCTTTTCTACAGGTGGCCATAAAGACACTGGAAAATGTCCTGAGCAGACAGGCCAGCATTCCATGGCAGATGCTGCGCCACTTGATTGGAGAAGTGATTTACGGTGGCTGGGTGACAGATACCTGTGACCAGCAATGCTTAAAGACCCTTCTCTACAGATTTTGTAATCCTGAAGTGCTGAAAGATGACTTCGGTTTCTCTAGTGACGAGGTGAGGAAGAACTTATTTTCTTAAATTGCTATATTTCAACTAAATACTCTTGCATTTTTAACATCTATATTTAAGTAAATTTTAATGTTCATTTTCAAAAGTAGCTTATGTATCACTCCTTTAAATACAGCACTCTGCCAGGAAATAAAAACAGTGATTAATATATATATATATGTAGTTCATACCCTCTAGCAAGCTTGAGAACAAAATATAGCACAGGGCAGCAGAAGCAAATGAATATTTATTGATGAGCTCTCCCCTGCTAGTCAGTTTATATGTTTTTCACTTAATGTCCAAAACAACCATGTAAAGTAGGCATTATTCCCAGTTTACAGATGAGAAAACTCAGATTCACAGGGGACACATGCAAGTAGCACCTAGAGTATTCAAGAGCCTTGCCCCTTTTCTCAAGCACTCAAGAAGATGAAATTCTCCATCTTCTCTTCACCTCTGGATTAGTTTCTCAGGGCTGCTGAAATGAAACTGGACAAACTGAGTGGCATTTAAGAACAGAAACTTAGTATCTCACAGTTCTGAAGCCTGGGAGTCCGGATTCAGAGTGTCTTTATTGATTGCTTCTGAGGCTTTGAGGCAGAAATTGTTTTCCACCTGTCTCCCCGATACTGGTAGCTCCACGAGTTCCTTGGTTTGTAGCTGTAGCTTCACAGGAAATACTTCCTCTGTCTCCCTGTCTCTGTATATCTTCTCCTCTCTTGTAAAGACATCAGTGACATGGAATCACGACCCACCCTCCTCCAATGTGACCTCATGTTAACCTAGCCGATAACATTTTCAAAGGCCTTAGTTCCAAACAGGGTCACAATCCCAGGGACAAGAGTTGAGGTTTCAATAGATCTCATTTTAGGGGACACAGTGCAATGTCCATCACTTTCTCTCCCCGCTTCTTCCCACCCCCACCCCTAAGTTTCTCTCCTCCATCCAGGCCTCCACCTTGTGGAGCAGGAAGTTCTGGGTCAGAACAAGCAGCTGTGCCCTGCTGCTGGCAGGAAACAGAATTCTGCTTACCTTTGATGTAGTGTACCGAGGCAGGGCTTGATGTCAATTTGGATCAGTGAGAATTTTGATGGGAAGGGTGAATAGAGGATCAGAAGGAAGGCAGTGCCAGGTAGGTGAGCACCTGGAGTTAGGAGCAGGCCTAGTACAGTCAGGGGAACAGTGATCATGTCCAGCTCTGTGGAGGGCCTTGAGGGTATGGATGTATAGGAAAAGTGATAAAAGGGACCTTTTCAGGAGATTCACTTGGAAGGCAACTATAGAATAAATAGCAGTAGTTGTGTTGATAACCTTGAGTCACCAAGAAGACATTAAATTATATCCTTTATCAGTTATTTGCTAAGGCAGGAAACAATGAGTTTCTTCTTAATGTTCCAATCCAAACAAAAACTATACAAAATAACATTTTTGTTAAATTTAAAGACTAAGGTCCACATCCACGATAAAAATTACTCTTAAAAATACTTTCAATTGCCCTATGAGTGCAGTGTGAATATTTTTTTGTATATAGACTGATATATTAAGTCTGCATAAGTGAATGAGTCAGATCCGACTCGATGGCAGCTGGCTTGGCTTGGCTAAGTGAAGAAGGTACAGTGTAATATACAGCAGACAATACCTTTTGCAGAATTAGACTGTGGAATTATATTCTGAAATCATGTTTTTCAAGTTGCTAAAAACTAAACCTGTTGCCATCAAGTCAATTCCAACTGATAGCAACCCTACTGGACAGAGTAGAACTGCCCATAACGTTTCCAAGGAGCAGTTGGTGGATTTGAACTCCACCTAGCTGTTAACCACTGTGCCACTAGAGCTCCTTCAAATGGTCAGCTGTTCTAAATATTGGTGATTTTATGGCCATCCAACTTGCCATTTCTTCTGGTTTCCTGTCGTAATTTTAGCTGTTTCTGCAGACGATGTTTTTTCTATCCGTAACTCTGACCCCCTTATTTGATATTTTGCTGTGGCCCTGATGAATTCTTCAGTGTTTTCCTTCAGGATATCAAGAAAGCCACCACCAGCTACTTTCCTGGCACTTCTTTGTCAATGACCAGTAACTCTTAACATCATTCTCACATTCTCATATTCCTTCTAACGGTTTTACCAAAGTAAAATGACATTTGAGAGGGATTGTGTTCATCATCTGTGGGCGCCATTCACTGAGGCAGTTGGTCAGAATCCTAGCCTTGAAATGTTTGTTTTCCTTCTTTTCCCAGTAAGACAGTTCTCTGTGCATAGCATGCCGCTCCACTGTTACTAGAGTGGTTCCAGATGTTGCTTTTGACAAAACTGTCTAGAACATTTCACCTACCAATAAGAAGAGCTTTCCGTATACAGTTTCATAGGGAAATACTGTCAAGCATTACCGAGAACAGACAGTGCACTGGCCAAAACTAACACAGCGTATGAATTTTCAGGTGCGTCAGCCGATACCAGAAGCCCCACACATAAAGGACATCATATGCATCATCCAGGCCTTACCGGATGAGGACTCTACTGAGCTCTTAGGGATGCACCCCGAGGCCACACGGAGCTACAGGGCAACCCAGGGCCTGGAGTTCGTTGAAAGCCTCATTGCCATGCAACCAAGAACCGCCACTGCCAGTCTCCCACTCAGGTAAGGGCATGCTAGGAAAACGAATTTGTCAAAATTATTAAATACTCCTTCAAAGAGATACAAATGTAGAACTTCAGAGACATACAGGCTACAAGGTAGTGGTGCTAGGCGCCCTCAAGTCAGTTCCAGCTCATAGCAACGCCATCTGTGTCCAACAGAACCAAGCCCCGCCCAGCCAGGCACCGGCCTCACAGTCGTTGCCATGTGAGAGCCCGTTGCCGCGGCCAGAGTGTCAGTCCGTCTTGCTGAGGCTCTTCCTCTTTTCTGCTGGCCCGGTACTTTAGCAAGCATGTGTCCTTCTTCAAGGACTGATCCCTCTGATAACATGTCCAAAGTCTATGGGAGGTAGTCTCGCCATCCTTGCTTCTGAGGAGCATTCTGCTTGTGCTTCTTCCAAGACAGGTTTGTGTGTTCTTTTGGCAGTCCATGGCTATTCAGTATTCTTCCCTAGCACCCCAATTCAAAGACATCATTTCTTCTTCTGTCTTCTTTATCCATTGTCCAGCTTTCACATGCATATGAGGTAATTAATTCAAAATGCCCTGGCTTGGGTCAGGCGCACCTTAAAGACTTCAAGGACATCTTTGCTTTTCAACACTTTAAAGAGCTTTTGCAGTAGATTTTCCAATGCAATGTGTCCTTTTATTTCTTGACTGCTGCTTTCATGAGTGTTGATTGTAGATCAAATAAAATTAAGTCCTTGACAATGTCAAGCTTTTCTTTGTTTATTGTGATGTAGCTTATTGGGCCCGTTGTGCGTATTTTTGTTTCCTTTATGTTAAGGTCATTCACTCTGAAGGCTGTGGTCTTTGGTCTTCACCAGTAGGTGCTTCAAGTCTGCTTTACTTCAAGCAAGCAAGGTTGCGTCATCTGCATACTGCAGGTTATTTAGTGAGTCTTCCTCCAATCCAGATGCCCCATTCTTCTTCATATGGTTTGGTTTCTTGGCTCATTTGTTCAGCATACAGACTGAATACGTACGGTGAAAGGACACAGTCCTGATACACACCTTTCCTGACTTTAAACCATGCAGTATCCCCTTATTCTGTTGAAACAACTGCCTCTTGATCTATTTACAGAATCCTCATGAGCACAGTTCAGGGATTTGGAGTTCCCATTCTTTGCAGTGTTATCTATAATTTGTTATGGTCCACACAGTCAAATGCCTTTACATAGTCGATAAAACACAGGTAAACATCTCTACCATCTGTATAGCAGAGAAGCCAAATTCTGCAAATGTACACAGAAGCAAGGACATAGACTAGGAATTGTTGCCTGATTAGAGTCTATGCCCTGGAGCAGTCAAGCCCATGAAACATACTCCAAGTCAGAAGAAAGAGAAGGCTTATTAGGAGGTATGATACCAACGGAGACTCGACAGCAACATAGGCTGTTCTCTGTGGAATGTCAAAAGACAATTTTTACATCATTTTGGCAAGGATTACCTAGTGTTATTAAGCATACAGCCCACAGGTGGTCTTGAACATCACACACAAATCACAAGAAATTATTAAACTACACATATACATGTCAGACACCTGACACTAACCTGTATGTATGTAACAAACTAGAAAAAAATGACTTAGGTAAAAACTTTCAGTTAGTGCAGTTCACCCCCCAAGTCCACTCTGACTGAGGCAAGGAGCAGGGGAGAAATTTGCAAATCAAAACCGTCAGGCTGCCTCCTTAACTGCTGTCTAATTGGAACCTAACAAGCTATAGGCTGTATGGTAAGAGCACAGAGAAAGGGAGGCTGCAGGAGCTGAGGGGGCTCTACACCCCCTTAGAAAGACAGCGCTGTAGCTGGTGTAAAAAAAAAAAAAACACATTTAGCGCTTACTTAGAGTATTGATACAGTGTTAATTATGCCAAGTTCTCAAATACTCATTTTGAAAGGGGGAAAATATATAATGAAGTTTTAGAGTCACAGAATTTAGACCTAGACCTAGTGGCACAGTGGTGAAGAACTCAGCCGCCAACCAAAACATGGGCAGTTGGAATCCACCAGGCACTCCGTGGGAACTCTGTGGAGAAGTTCTACTCTGCTCTGTCAGGCTGCTATGAATCGTGATCCACGTGGCAGCAGTCGGTTATGGGTTAGGGAAACTAGATAATTGCCAGGCTTGTGGTGGGGACTCAGCAGATCTTTGTGGAGTGCATGACTGAACTGTAGCTGTTTAAATGTGAAACGGGCATATTTCCTTCCCTGGGACAGGAAGAGAGAAGCCGTCATAACAAGTAAGAGGACAGTGCCGTCAGGAAGCCCTGTATTAGGAAGCCTGTGTGCCTTACACCTACTAGCTCTTTTTCCAGAGTGGCACTAACTCAACATCCTTATTCTAAATAGGGATAATAAGACCTGCTTGCCCACAAGGCTGTGGTGGGTTCAAATGATGTAGCACACGTAGCCCGAAGTCCCAGGTTTCTGTAGCCTATGGCTTTAAAGTAAGATCATGTTTGTTATGCCAGAATAAGTCATTCTACTGACACAAAATAGAGGTAATTAAACTCTCATTGAATTTCTCACTGACTGAGTGAGAGTTTAGTATCTGCTGCATGTAAGGAAGGTGGCACACGTACAGCAGGAAAGGACACCCCATCTAAGATCCCCCAGCGCATTCCCAGAATATCAGCTTGAATTTCCCTCTGGCTCTGAACGTCCACAGATTAATTCTGTATTGTTAGCATTCACCAGATATACTACTCGGAGTGAGATGATTATACAGGAGTGCTTTTTAAAACATACCAGGGAAGCATTCTGTCGCTCATTTGTTTGGGGAGCTGTAATTATTTCAGTTTTGTGGCCCTTGCTCAAAACTGGTGTTTGGCAAAGATTAGAAGCTTGTTTCTGGTAAAGATCCTATCACATTCTATTTTATGTCCTCACCGGTAGCAAATCTTTGTTCTTGGAAGGTAAATTTGATATTTGAAAACCTTTTGAATCCTTTGAAGCCACCGTGGATGAGTTCTACTACATAACCATATTTTAAAGTCAAACCAGTATGACAGCAAAGTAAGGAAGGGTGTCATTTCATGTCATTTGTGAAGTGACTCAGAAGTAGCACTATTGGCCTAAACACACAGCGGCAGCTTCTGTAAGGATTATAGTCCTGGAGTCCCTGTGGGGCAGTTCTCCCCTGTCGCACAGGGTGGCGGTGAGCCAACACTGGCGTGACGGCACGTCACAACAGCAGCTGGGAGCATCCCTTACTCTGAAGGACGGCACTCATTTGGCTGTGTGAAGCCTGCAGTGTTTGTTGAAAACTCTGTACCTGCTAGTGTGCAGAATAATGGAACCAGGGAATGCGCATTTCTCACTTCCTACGAATCCACTAATGGTCTGAGGAGGTCCCATCACCTCCATGGGCTCTAGACCCCTCATATTTGAAAGGATCTCCAGAACCCCTCCAGCTTTAATGTTTCACAGCTTTCTTTCCTGTCAGGCTTCACCTGGACCTGTGTCACACCTAGAAACCCACACTAGGCGATCACCACCTACTGGGTGTGTGACTTGCATGAACACAGAGGGATTTGATGAGCAGCTGACCAGCTGGGAGTCTAGCTGAGCGCGCTCTGTCTGGTTGCCTCCCTTTTTCTTCTGATACTTCCGTAGTAGGTCTCACTGCTTCCTTCACACAGATGCATCCAGTTGATACACATCATACCAAAATATGGAGAAAATCTGTAAAATACACTATTTCCTCACACTGTCTAATATGTATCGGACAGCTTCTCATCTGTAGAAAGCGTTGAATGCTGTGGTCTCTGTAAGAGCTATCTTATCATGGTTTGTGCTTCTGCAAAGCTGTTTACTTCCAGACAGGATGTGAAGAGAAAGCCTTCCTGGATGGGACAGGCCTGTCCTCTCATGCTTTTGACTTCTTTTATAGTCACCTGCAGAGTAATGACAAGCTGGTGATGGAAATATTGTCTGACATGCTAAAGAGGCTGCCACTGACCGTGGAGAAAGAGGAAAGTTCTGGAACGACAAACACATTAAAGAGCACGTTGTCAAGTGCCATCTGGAAGTCTCTTAATAAAAACGCCAGAGGTGAGCACAGGACAGGAGCTTCCGCCTCTCACCCTGACCTCCAGAGGAAGGGACCTGGGCATCAGGAGAAGGTCGATTAAGGACAGCACAGAAGTACCACAGAATTGGGAAGGTGGGGACGAGATGGGAAGCTAAATCTCTGTCCCCGCCTCTCTCCAAATTTGAATGGTAGACTGCAGAGAGGATGACAGTGTTGGTGGGAATGGCAGCCAGACCAATAATGAAGAAATAATAAATGTAGCAAAACCAGAAAGGAGCCACTGTAATGGAAACATTCTCAGCTTCTGGGTCCCTATTCTCTGCCTGTCTGCCTTCTAGAACAGCATTCCAAGTAGTGAGGTTTCAACTGGTCAGCCTGCAGAGAAGGGCAGGCCCGGGAGAGACAGAGGAGGCCTGTTTGCAGTGGCATCACTAGGACTGGTGTCACCTAGTGCGATAACTCTTGGTGTCAGTCTTCACCTGAGGTGGGTGGGGCTGGCCATGGAACCAGCCCCTCATGTGTAGAGCAGCCCAGCCCAGCACCACCCCCATAGGGGGCCAAGTACCCTGCCCTATGTCCCTGCCCTTCCCCGCTTCCCCGCACCCTCATCTCCTTGTGCTCCCCGCAGCTCTTCCCTTCTCCCGTTGTTCCAGAGGAAGGCCCTTCTGTTCATCCAGAAGCAGTTACCTGGCCCCTAGTGACAGCACTGCTTGGGTGGTCCCTCTCCCAGTGGCACTGGCCTGCTGCCGCCATTGCTACTGTCACAGACCCTGGGTCATCTTGTTGTCACCCCTCTGACAGTGTCAGGGGATACAGGTTACACCCTACCCCCACAGCCCTCTAATGACCCCACTGCCTGATTGCCCAGAGCTGGTTCGAGGCTCAGCTCTGAGAGGCTAAATGCTGGACTGTAACTTTCTCAGCTATTCAACATCCGCATCCTAACCCTTTAAAAACAGTTCATTTGGAAGCCCAGCATTGAGCTGTCAGCTATCAACACAGCACTTGTACTACGTCAGACCAAAGGCTGGCAAAACAGAGTTTGAGGGCCGAATGTGGCTGACCAGTCATTTTTGTACAGCTTGCAAGCTACAATGGTTTTTATGCTTTTGTAATGATTGAAAAAAAAGTCAAAATAATAGTATTTTGAGACATAAGCATTATTTAAAAAAAAAAAAAAATCAGTTGCCATCAAGTGAGTTCCAAATCATAGTGACCCTACAGGACAGAGTAGAACTGCCCCATTGGGTTTCCCAAGAGTGGCTGGTGGATTTGAACTGCTATCCTTCTGATTAGTAGAGGAACAGTTAACCACTCTGTCCATAAACAGAGCTTTCCTGTGTTTAGCCATGATCATTCGTGCATGTGCATGGATTGTCTGTGGCTACAGGTGTGCCACAAAGGCGGAGTGGAGTAGTTGTGACAGAGACCACATGGGGCACAAAGCCTACAATATTTATTCTCCACCCTTTTACGGAACATGTTTTCCAACACTGGTCTAGACACGTGAATTCCTTTCACTTCCAAAGTCTATATAGCACTCCTGGTAAAACCCCTTGTATCTATGGAATGATTATATTTGTGGCTTTTTTTTTTTTTTTAATCTAGGCCATGATCCCCTTATCCACTGTGCCTTGCTAGCCTTTTTGAGCCAAGAAATTGAACGATTTGATAAATTATTATCTGTCATCCATAAATCTTTGAAAAACCTTCGACTTGCTCTAAAAGGAGAGATCACTCTCACCGAAGAGCTGGAGGATATATATAACTCTTTCCTTAAAACCACAGTGCCTGCATTGTGGAAGGTAAGCAATTCTTTCCTGTTTATTTGCTTGAATGAAAGAAATATCCAAGTTCAAGGGAATAGTAAACTATGATACATGCACATGATGGAACATTATGCAAGCCTGCATATATTAACAAACGTTTGGTGTTAACATTAGAGGGAAATGAGGAAAATCCACTTAAATAAGCTTCTCTTAAGAGATTTTTTCCCACAGGACTATTTATAATAGCATAAAGCTGAAAACAACTTGAGTATCAATAGGAGGCTAGTTAGATAAATTATGATGCACTCAAATAGTGACAGACGTTGTACTATGGAAAGGTCCCCCAGATGTTCTGTCTAATGGGAAAAAAACAGGTTTTTTTTAACAATTATATATATTTATAAAAACACACAGGCATATACAAAATCATATATACTTTAGATTTAAGGAATCCAAATAAAAGTTATGGGGGAAAAAAAAAACACACACAGAAAAACACCTGTTAATGGTGATACCTCTGTAAGGGAGACTTGAAGATGCTGTGAGGAAAGAGGTTTTAATTTTACATTTTGTTATCTTTTTGTGTTTTTCTGATTATTTACCATATTCATGTCATTTCTTAATATAAAATTTTAAATGTTTGGAAAGAATAAACAAGCTTTTGCTTAATGAGAGGCTAATTATTTGAACCAACCTCTCACCAAAATCAACTAAAAGTATTTTACTTAAAAAATAATAATATTCTTAAATGCACCAAGGAAACCCTGGTGGTGCAGTGGTTAAGTGCTATGGCTGCTAACCAAATGGTAAGCAATTCAAATCCACCAGCTGCTCCTTGAAAACCCTATGGAGCAGTTTTACTGTGTCTGTAGGGTCCATATGACTGAGAATCAACTGACAGCAGTGGGTTAGGTTTTCTAAATGCATGGAAGAGCTGGTGAGACCATGATAAATAACCAGGACAAAACTTAAAAGAAAGCCAAGTACAACATGCCAAGTACTCATCCCTGTAGGTATTTGCCAATCCTGGCAAAACAGCATTGCAATTTAAGGGCAGAGAGGGACAATAAAAGCCAATCCCAGAGCCCACCCAGGGTGAGGTGTGTGATAAATAACACACTTATTCCACAGAATTGGACTCTGACACTTAGAGTGGAACAGATGTAAACCCCACTCCGTGCAAACAACAAGGATCTCTGCAAGTCTCCTGTGCACAAAAGGAACACAGTATAAAAGGAAGTTAAACAAGAAAGAACTTGTTCCTGGGGGACTATAAGCTACAACTGCCCTCCTTTAATGGATTTGCAGCCCAGATTTAGTGAAAATACACTCATTCTGTGTCTCATGGATGCCCTTATGAGATAGATAAACCCATTGCTATAGAATGAATTCAGACTCACAGTAATCCTACAGGACAGGGTACAACTGCCTTGTAACATTTCCAAGGATCAGCTAGTAGATTCAAGCTGCCAACCTTTTGGTTGAGCTGCTGAGCTCATAATCACGGTGCCACAAGGGCTCTGACTGAGATGGATATCCACTGCTGTCTAGTTGAGTCTGACTCATAGCGACCCTACAGGTCAGAATAGAACTGCCCCGTGGAGTTTCTAAGGAGTCCCTGGTGGATTTGAACTGCAGACCTTTTGGTTAGCAGACTAGCACTTAATCCACTATGCCACCAGGGTTTCCTGTTGAGATGGATAGGGGAGGAGAAAGAGAGCCTATGAATGAGGCCTAGGCTTTGAAAACACAGAGACTAAATTAGAGAGCGAGCTAAAATAAAGTGTGGTTACAGAATCAAAGGCAGGAGAGAGCTTTAGAAGAAGAAACTAGATATATAATCAACTTGATCAGCAGCTGCAAAGAATATACATGAAACAGCAGCAGCAAGGGTAGGCTGTCATTGAGTGTGAGCAGTGGAAGTTCGGTAGTGACATTCTGATGAATCTCTGGGGACAGACACTGGAGGAGACAACAGGTTTGGGAGTAAATGGTAAGGTACAGAAATCAATGAATTTCAGGCATCCTGACTGCAAAGAAAAGGCAGAAGAGGCCAGAGGGAGACAAGTAGGATCTGAGTGTGGGATGACTGGTGTATTTGAGATAGAGGAGCAGATTAGTAAACAAAGGGGTGGACAGTGGAAGCCCGCAGCTACAGAAGAGAAAGAAAATTCTCCAGTGGCACATCGGGCCAAAAGGGCGGGGTCAGCTTTGCTCTGAAACAGAAGGACAGGGAAAAGAGCGATGAGAATCAATAGAACTGGAGGTGGGGGAAAGCCAGGCAGTGGAAATCACTCATACCTAATGGCATATGAAAGTCATTAAATAAAAACGAAATCCAGACTTGCTAAGGAGAGACTTTATGTAAAAGAATTATTGCAAGGGGAGAAAGGGACTGTGGCAGTGGGGTGAACGGGGGGGGATCTTGCAATAAATAGTGCCATAGGGGTACTTTGACCATAATACCTGCAAGTGTCTCAAGAGTTAGGCAAAAAGGGTTTTTCTTCTATACAGAGGAGTAAATGAGGCTAGAAGGAACCAGATGTGGGAAGTGGAATGACAGGGTGGTGTGATCACATAGCAGATCAGAGATTGTTCAACCTGAGGCCAGCCTGTTCTCCAGGGGAAAAAAAAGAAGAAAAAACCTCCTGCCATCAAGTTGATTTTGACTTACAGCAACCTAATAGGACAGAGTAGAAATGCCCCATAGAGTTCCCAAGAAGCACCTGGTGGATTTGAACTGCCGGTCTTTGGGTTGGCGGACACTGTACTTTACCACTACACCAGGATGTTCCATTCTCCCAGGCAGCCAAGAGGGGTCCTTAAAACCCAAGCCAAACCCACTGCCATTGAGTCATTTCCAACTTATAATGACCCTAACAGACAGAGTAGAACTAACATATTGGGTTTCCAAGGAGCACTTGGTGGATTTGAACTACTGACCTCTTTGGTTAGCTGCCACAGCTTTTAACCACTGCTCCGCCAAGGCTTCTGAGGGGTCCCTGAGGAGGGATAATTATCCTCTGGCTAAGGATGGGCCAAAGTTCAGGGCTTGGAAAGGGAGAATTCTAATCAAAGTTTGGTTAAGAAGCCTTTTGCTCTGACCAGTTAATGGGACCAAGCAGTTCAGCTTGTCACTTACGAGGCAACAGGTATTTGGAGGGTCTGTGTCCACCCTTGTCATGGGTACAAGGGACATCCCTGAGTCTTACCTGCATCTTAAGAGAAGGGCGTTTCTTTGCAGTAAGCCACCTCCTGGGACACAAAGGGTAGGAGATGTCATGCCCTCTGCAGTTGTCTTGAGTTGTGTGACTCAGTACAGCTCACCTTTCAGGACACCAGAATTTGCATGGCCTGGGGGCTGGTTTGAGGAGAGGGACACAGTAAAGGACTTGAAAGCAGCAATGAAAACCTTCAGCCAGGATGGAAACTTGTGTATGTTTCCCCCAAAGTATTGTTGAGATAATGCTGTTTTCACTTTGGCAGTAATTTTCAGCTTTCTCATTGGGTACTTTCGGCTGGCAAATGACATCCTCTGGCCAAGTTATTTCTCCCTGGCAGTTGAGTGTGATAGGTTCCTAATGGTCCCAAAGACAAACCTAAAACCCTGATGTGCTTGTTTCTAAATCCCACCAGAAATGCTCCTACAAGTCGTGCAAGCCGCTGAGTCCCTGGGTCAACGACCTCATCCAGCGCCTGAATTTCTTCAACACCTGGGCCAAAATGGCCTACACTGCAATCCATCGGCGGTATGGCTGCAAGCTGCTTTCTAGTTCTTTCTCTGTTCATTTAGAGCTCAACAGTTTATGGCATAGTTTTACCCTGTTGGCCTCTCTGGTTTCTGATGGTAACATATGAATGAATGCCGGGAGCCAGCCCCAACACTTTTCAGGATCCCGCACGGAGGGAGGGAAGGCGTCGGCAGGAAATGAATAAGAGAGACAGGAAAGAGTTTTTTGGTTTAAGGCAGCCCGACCAAGCAAAAGAGTCTGTATGTCGAGAGCTGTCTGTCTTTATTTTTTATAGGTGAGGTGACGTAGTGTTCACCCTATTTTCTTCATTATATAAACTATTGGTTAACAAGAAACTGACCCATCATTATTGGCTAACAAGAAACTGACCCCTCGTTGTCTTCTACGTCTAATTAATTGCCAAGGCCTTTTTGGATAATGGTCTGAGGCAGGTGTTCGTGGTGATAAATGTTAGTGAACACAATTAATGGTTTTATTCGTACCTCAAAGTGGAAGGTACAGAAGGGTAAACTTCTCAAGGCTTCACCATTTGGCTGTCTCCATTTGTTTCTCTAGGTTTTTATTTATATCTTCCTGTGTAGATAGTAAGTGTCTGCTTATCCCCTAATCAAGCCCAGCTGCTCTAAGAAAGATGTTTCTTTAGTGTTTATCAGTTCGCCATACCAGCTATAATGAACCTAGAAGTTTATTTGTTCTTTCTGCTGTAGGGAGTGAGATGCTTGTGTAGTTTTAATGGCTATGTGGAGAATTGTCCTTGAAAGCCTTTCAAGGGCTACCTTGTAAACCTGTGTGTGGAGAAAAGGGTGGGGGGAATGCAACTGGGGGAAGCCAGCGAGGCCAGGCAGGCCTCAGTGCTTTTAGGCATGCTGCATTGAAATCCATTCCTCTGATCTCTTTTCCCTAGAAGTTTCTGATCAGATGTTCCCAATATAATTTCATAAGCCGAGGGGATTGTAAAGCCCCAGGGTTGGCTCTCCACAAATGAAGCCAAGGGAGAATTCTCTTTTAGGCATTTAGGATGAAGACCTTAAGATCCTGAGAGTCACATCCAAGATCACTCAGCCCCAAGTGACAGAGAGAAGTCGAGGATTGGTACATCACTCTTTCCACTGGTCTACACTGAGAATACTAGTGGGGAAATGACAAAGAAAATAAGAATTAGTGACATCTAATTATTAGAATTGTGATGTTAGTCATAATACAAAATACCCTGGGAGGCAGGAGAGTCACTGACCTTTCACAGGTGCCTCAGAGTGTGAAGATTTTCTCGGGGCTTCCTCAGGCTGACTCACTGAATTCTGTAAGTGACCTTATGCTGTGAAACAGGTAAACTGTCATTAGCATCATCCTCACCTTAGAGGGAGGAAGCTGAGGCACAAAGATAGGAAGGTACTTGTCCAAGTTTTCACAACTGGTAAGCAGAAGTATCGAGAGTTGAACCAAGAAAATCTGGCTCCAAAGTCCATGCCATACAGCTCTGGTGCCATTGACCTGTAAGTGAGTGTCACAAACAGGCCGGACACAGACCTAGGGTCGGTGTCACTTCATATGGCAACTCATGATGTCACCCCCACGTGCTAATGACAATATTGTGGCCAGAATGCCAGGACTTTTGACAAAATAAGTGTCCATAAGAGCGCCAGCAGCAAGGAAAACAGCAGCCAGTGCCGGTGGTGCACGCAGACCAAACCACGGGACGCGCAGCTCATGGCGACTGGGCAAGACAACAGTTCTGACCAGAGCATGTTAGGAGGGTCAGAAGGTACACCAGCAGAGAGTTGTAGCCTTGTAGGTAATACTGACACACATAAGTTGGGCTCATGAAAATTTTTATTGTTGTTACAACTAATTACAGGGATATTTTTATAAAAAATAATAAATTTCTGCTAAAACACTGCACAAAAGTTTTATACACGTTTCCCAGTGCAGTCTGCACGCCCTGTGCCCACGGTGACACCACTGCACGTTTCTTTTCATGGATATATGCTTTTAGGAGAAATTAGTGATTCACATAGCTACAGGACTCAGCAACACCCAGTGAGAATTCTGGCAGCAACAAACACCATTCTTTTGTCACCACATCCACTGCTTTACAGAGCTTTGTGACCTGTTTCCTCTCACACGCTTCAGACCACATCTGGTTTCCACTAAAGCACAGGACAAGGGTCCTGAACTGGGGGAGAGAGGGAGATGACAAAAAAGAGTGGGAGGGACTGAGGAATTGGCCAGGTGGTCTGAAGAAGACCAGTTAGCTAAGCACCCCAAACTGCGGTCTGCTTCCCCACAGGTACATGCGACTCGTCACCGTGTGGAAGCAGTCAGGCTCGTCACGTAGTGTAAAATCCAAACAGTCTTCTCAGAGTGATTTCTTTGAAGGATTTCCTGCAAAATACTGGCTCCCGGCCTTCTTCTTTCCAGAAAGTGAGTGTTAGAGCAGGCTCAGCCAGCATCTGGCCCAGGCGAGCTTGTGATCAGTCCCACCACCACCCTCATCCTTCTCTCAGCGTTAGGAGAGGCCCAGATCATGACACCTGTGTTCTCCCAAGGTCCCTCATGCACCAGGGCCTCCTGACACCCAAGAGCAGTCCTTCTTCCCCTTCCACCCACTTCCTCCCACTTCCTCCCCTCACCCTCAACTCCTCAGGCACCAAAACAGACTCCTCTGGGTCACACCCCACCAGCACCCTGGCAGGGGGCTCACCTGTCTCATCTGTCAACCAGTGTTGGTATAATGTCAAATGTTGACACTAGAAGCTTCCCAGAGGGACTCCTGGAGATGAACAGCTTACCCAAGGCCTGAAGGCTATGCTTCAGCTATTCTCATTCATTTATTCATTTAAGAAAAGTCAACCAGTGAATGTTTGCTGGGACCTAGGCCTCACCTGCAACAGTCCAGCAGGAAAGAGGCATCCAACAAGAATGTGTCACAGCGACGTGTGATGGGCATGTAGTGGTGATTGTAGAGTGAAACACTAGACTGTGGCCCCACGAGGCCTATCTTTACTACCTCTCTGCATCTCTGCATCTAATGCAATTGCAGCACCACAGAGCTCTCAGTTAAGTACTTGTAGAAGAAATGAATGACTTTCTGAATGAATACATGGATGAGTGAGCTTGTAAAGCATAAAAGAAGGCCAAATAAACCAAGGATCGGAGGAGGCCACTAGAGAAACAACTTCGATGAGACCTGAGGCACGCCGCCAGTGGGGTGTTTCCCAGGCAGGGAAAGTGGGGGAGAGGCTAAGCACCTGCATGATGTCTGTTAGGTGCCAAGCACTGTTCTGTGCGTCAAGGCTATATCCTTCTACCGTACGTACTCCATCTGTGTGCCGAACACATCATCCCAGAAATGTGGCTACATAAAGAGGAACATGGCATCACCACTCAGGGAAGACTCACTGACAATCTGTAGTATGCAGATTGTCATAACCTTGCTTCCTGATAGTGAAGAGAACTTGAAGCACTTACTGATGCAGATCAAGGACTACAGTACAGATTGCACCTCAGCGTAAAGAAAACAAAAACCCTCACACCTGAACCACTAAGTAACATCATGATAAACAAAGATAATATTAAAAGTTGTTCAAGGATTTCATTTTACTAGGACCCACAATCAACACCCATGGAAAGCAGCAATCAAGAAATCAAACAATGCATTACACTGTGAAAATCTGCCACAAAAGATCTCTTTTGAGTATTAAAGAAGCAGAGACATTACTCTGAGGACTAAGTGTACCTGACCCAAGCCATGGTGCTTTCAGTCACCTCATATGCATGCAAACGCTGGACGATAAATATGGAAAACTGAAGGACTGATGCATATGAATTATGGTATTGGCAAAGAATATTGAGTATCCCACGGACTGCCAGAAGAATGAACAAATCTGTCTTGGAAGAAGCGCACCCAGAATGTTCTTAGAACCGCAGGTGGTGACGCTTCGTCTCACTTACTTTGGACGTGTCATCAGGAGGAACCAGTCCCTGGAAAAGGACATGATGCTTGTCAAAGCAGAGGGTCAGTGACAAAGAGGAAGACCCTCACTGAGATGGACTGACACCGCAGCGACCGTGAGGGTGGTGCAGGACAGGGCAGGGTGTCTCTCTGCTGTACGAAGGGTGACAGAGGGTCACCATGAATGGAAACCAACTCAGCGACACCTAACAACAACACAGTACTCTTCTAAGGATTTTGCATCTATTAAGTCTTTCAGTTCTCATGACAATCATATGAGGTGTCTACTGCTACCATCCCTGTTTGGCACAGAGAGGTTTAGTAATTTTCCCAAAGTCATACAGCTACTAAGTGGGTGAGTCAAAATTTGAACTCAGCTACCTGTCTGACCTAAAAATTCATGTGCTTAATCATTATTCTAAATTGGGAATAGTATTCTCATTGGAGAGAATATCACTAAAGGTCCAGAGGCGAGAGGGAGAGAGCCACATTAGAGAAACCAAGCATTCATTGTGGTCGGAGTGAAGGAAACCCAGAGGGACAGTGGCATTCCTAGGAAGGAACAAGAAAGGCAGGTAGGAGCAGTTCCTGGGGGCTCTGCTCTGCCAGGCACAGAGCAGGCCGGTTCCACCCTGGGGCAATGGGAAATCACTGAAGTGTTTTCAGGCAAGAGATGTCACCATCGGATGACTACAGTGTGGCAGAAGGTGGGCATGGACTAGAGAAGGCAAGACCAGGTCTGGGAGGTCGGGTATCAGGGTACGTGTTTCTCCAGGCAACTAGTGATGGCAACAGAGCGCTGGTGGTGGAGTAGAGAACATCCAGGAACAGAAAGAGGGAATACCAGATGGTTCAAAATGGGAAAGAGTGTGTGTCAGGGTTGTGTCCCCTCACCATGCTTACTCAATCTGTATGCTAAGCAAATACTCTGAGAAAGCTGGACCTGATGAAGAACGTGGCATCAGGACTGGAGGAAGACTCATGAACAACACTCTGCAGCATGCAGATAACACAGCCTTCACTGTGGACTACACCTACATATGAGGAAAATGAAAATCCTCACAACTGGATGAATAAACACCGTAAGTGAAGAAAACTGAGGGTGTCAAGGCTTTCGTTCTACTTGGATGGACAGTCGAGGCCCATGGAAGCAGCATTGAGTAAATATACTTCAAAAGACCTCTGAAGTTCTAGAAAGCAGAGACCACTTTGCTGATGAGGTGAGCCTGGCCCCTCCGCACTCTCTCAGCTCTTTCCCCTCCACTCCTTATCCCCCCCTAGACATCAGGTGGAGCCCCCAGCCCTGCTTAGGGAGTGTGCCCCCTCCGGAGACAGGCACTCACTGGCGTGTGTGGTTTCTGGCAGGCTTTCTCATCACCGCCCTTCAGGACTACGGAAGGTCCCGTGGCATCCCCACAGACACCCTCACGTTCACCCACCGGGTGATCTCAGACACCAGTGACACAGAGGAAGAGGAGTTATCCAGAATCATCCAAAGGAAACTCAACATGGTCAGGAAGGCCTTTCAGGTAATCAAGTCTTAAAAGTGCAAAGGACAGTCATTCATTTGTTCATTCACTCCTGCAGCAAACCCGTCATCAGCATTTACTGCGTGCCAGCACTGTGTTAGGCCCTAAAGACCAAGATAAACGAGGTGCAGCCCCACCTTCTAGTCTAGTGCCATCAAAACTCATCTTACCCTTTTTTAAGGACAAAAATTATAAAGAACAAAATATTTAAATGAAATAAATTTTAAATTACAGCTCTCTTCTATTACTATAAAGTCTGGCAGCTGTGCTGAAGCCCATTCTTCATGGTAACGGGCGAGCCTGCCCGGACAGACGGTGGTGGCTCTGCCCTGGCCAGGAACTGAACCGAAGTCTCCTGCGTGACAGCTGAGAATTCTACCCCCGAACCAGCTGGGGGTACTGTTAGCACGCTCACTCAAGGCCCCCAGGGGCGCCTGGAGAGACAGGCCCTAGTTAGCAATCTGCCTCCAGAACCTCAGCCACTGAAAACCCTGTGAAGTAGGGGTCTACTCTGGCACATGAGGTCACCAGGAGGCAAGCCAGCTCCACAGCAACTGCTTACCTGGTGGCGTATGAAGACGGAAGGCTGCTGAGTTGACAATTTAAAGGTAGCGTTCAAATCAGTGGGGCAAACCTCTCCTCAAGGCTGCTCAGCAGCTGAAATGTCTGCTCACCCAGCCACCTGTTCATTCCAGAAGTCAGCCCGGCTCGATGCAGAACCCCCCGGAGCTTGTAGCGAGACTCAAGGCACTCAGCAAGTGGCTCAGGAAGCCCATTTGATTGCCATGTTCTTCATGGCATGGCCGTGGGCTGAGGACACAGGAAGAAGCCCCACCACCCTCCTGTCTTTGCCCCTACCCATTTGTAGGGCCCACCATATTGTTTACTAAATTTCCAGTATGTTCTAAGAAAGTCTTTTTCTGCTCCAGGACTGGTACCACTTAGCGCTGGACACTGTAAAGTCCACAGGCACACCTAGCAGAGCAAGTCAGTCCTTGTTGTTTTTAAAAACTGTCTGCACTCATGCACCTTTTCTCTTCTAGAGGAAGCTAAGAAGCTTATCACATTTCATTTTTCTTAAGACCCTGTTGGGATTTTTATCTGCTCGCAACCCATTTGTATATAAATTTGAGGGAGAACTGGTAACTTTTCAATACTGAGTTTTTCCACATAGAAACATGGTTTGTCTTTCTACTTATTCAGATTTTTTACGTCCTTTAGTAAAGTTTTATTTTCTTCACCTAGATCTTAGAAAATTATTGTTTGGTTGTTCTCCTAGGTGTTTTATAATTGTCGCCTTCACAGACAGCCTCTTTAGTGCTCTGAAACTCACTCTTTGCAGCTGGCATGCTTATTTCTCATTTGTGTTCTGAATCAAACATGCCAACCTTGTTGGTTTTTTCAGACAAACCTGGTATTTACTTTCTGTCTGCATGGTTTCTAGTTCTTTCCTTCTGTTTTTTATTGTTCTTCTACTAGCTTCTTCCCACGTCTTATCATTGAGATATAACATATATCCAGGACACATGTCACCCACGACAAGGACCAGAACAACAGCTGGCTCCCCACAGCCCTCCTTCCTCGTCAGTCGCCTTCCTCCAGATGACCGTGGTTCTGGCTTCCATCCCTTCCGATTAATTTCCTGCTGTCTTGACATTCCTGTAAGTGGAGTCACATAATAGGGACACTCTTTCATGTCTGACTGCTGTTACTCACCTTCTGTTTGTGGAATACTTTCATGTTTTGCATATAGCACTTGGTCTTTTCTGCTGCATAGCACTCCACTGTATTAGCATACCTCTGTGTATCAGTTCTTTGGACATGTTGTCAGGAGGGGTCATTTCCTGGAGAAAGACGTCATGTCTGGTAAAGGGTCAGTAAAAAAGAAAACCCTCAACAAGATGGACTGACACAGTGGCTTCAACGATGAGCTGAAGCATAAAAATGATTGTGGGTGTGGCGCAGGACAAGGCAGCATTTGGCTCTGTTGAGTCGCAACCAACTCGATGGCCCCTAACAACCACCAGTGTACCTGTTCCCGAGGGTGGACAATGTGGGTTGTTTTCTGTTTGGGGCTGTGATGATTAAAGCTGCTTTGATCATTACGGCATAGCCTCTGGGAGACATACAAGGCCTGACAGGTTCACAAACTCGTCCTAGACAAAATGCTACATACCTGATTGCTGAATATCACTACAGTCACCTTCAGAGTGACTCCCTTTGGGAAGCTATGCACCAATGCCAGCATCTAGTCCAACCTGCAAAGCAGTTCTGGAACTCTTTTTCTAGAGTAGCCATAAGAGCTGTTGTCATATTGCCCTTTATGTCCTGAAAGTCATCAAGATGTCTTCCTTTCAATATTTCCTTATCTTCACGTAAAGAACTAAGTCATTGAGGGCCTGATCATGCGAGTAGGTAAGGCGTTCCAATACAGTTACTTGTTGACTGGCTAAAAACTCCCTCACAGACAACTATACAGTTGAGTTTGTGAACTTGCCACCTTGCCACTGTGCCCAATGGCCATTTCAGGAAGAGTTCCAAAATCGCTTTGAAGTATGGACCAGGCACTGGTATTGGTGCATAGCTTCCCAAGGGGAGTACTTTGAAGGTGACCATGGTGGTACTCAGCAATGAGGTGTGTGGCACTTAGCACAATTAAGTTCATGGACTTAATTGTCAGGCCTCATGTTTTTCTCAGCTATACACCGTAGGAAAAAAACTGAATGTCATAGACAGGCACATGTTGAACTTTGGTGTACACAGTTAGGCAGGCACATGTTTAGAAATGATTTTGAAGTTATCAGTACCAATTTACAAACCCACTAGTGATATCTATAATTGATCCACAGACAGTCATTGTGTAGTGTTCTCAGTGGCTGAGTTTTCCACCCAGATTTCCAGAAGCAAGTTGCGGTGGACTTGAACTTTCAACCTGTGCGTGAGGAGCTGAGCAGCCCACCACGGGCAGCCCCCAGGGATCCCATTTGTAGACATCCTGCACCTGCTCTGAGGCACCCTATCTGCGCCCACAGTCACTCAGCTGCTAACCGCAAGGTGTGCCCAGTGGAAGGCTGGAGCTCTGCTTCCCCAAAGATTACCACCAAGAAAACCCTCTGCATGGCACTACTTGGTGACATCGGGCTGCTAGGTCAAAAGCAACTTGACAGCCCCTAACACCATGGCTGCTTACAGAGTGCCTGCACTGTGAGTTGTTCAGAGGAAATCCCCAAGGATACCACGGCCAAGTGCATCTGGATACATGGGAGTCACGTTTTCACATGTTAGATCAACTGCTTCCAAGATTTCTACGAAAACATCACACTGGAGCAAGTCCGGTGTATGAAACTGAGGACATGCATAAAAATTTATGGGGAAGAATCACCGGAAGACACCGTTTGAGCTTGGAATTGAAACTATTTCTGCAGGTCACCTTTCTGCCAAAGGAGGGATTGGCTCATAAAATAAAACGGCATTGCCTGTAACAGACCAAATTCAAGAAGAGAATTCCTGAGGCAAAGCAGTCCCGGTCAGTCTTGTCTTGCTCTCAGTGCTGTTGGATGCCGTCGTCCGTTCTGACTCGCCACGACCCGTGTGCCCCGAGCCTGTCTGGCCTACACCATGCTCCTGACTGCTGCCATGTGCTGCCGTTGTCGCCGTCTTCGTGTCACTCCACCTCTCCAGGGGTTCCTGTGTCGCCCTCTACAAGCATGATGTCCTTCTCCAGGGACTGGTCTTTCCTGAAAAGGTGTTCAAAGCACAGGACTTGTCTGGATGTCCTCACTGCCAAGGAGCACTCAGGCTGTATTTCTTCCAGACAGGCTTTTCCGCATCACAGTCCCTGTATTCTTCACTTTCATTCAAAGACATCGATTCCTCTTTTATCTTCCTTGTTCATTATCCAGCTTTTGCATCCAGGGGCAGCAAATGAAAAAGCCCTGGCTTGTATCAGGTACACCTTAAGTCCCCAAAGTGACATCACTGATCATTGCTTTCCAGCACTTTCTGAAGAGTGGAAAAGTGGAAGTCTGTTTTAGAGCACACCGAAAAACAAGGGGTTTCATGAGCTGAGCCTGGACCTCTGTGTGCAGATGTATTCCACAGTGAACAGTACACTGCTGAGCAGTACTAGCTGTCCCCTGTGTCAGGGAGCTAGAAGCATGGCATCACTGCAGGTCACCTGCAAGAGGGCACATTCCTCAGCAAAGCCTCCTAAGGCACACCTGGAGTCACCTGTGATAGAAGCTTGTAACTAAATTTTCTACTCCACCAAACTCATCAAACATCCACGCCCATTATCATCCACTCCCATTATCATCCACAGATGTTTTCTCACAGTGTCCACGGCTTAAAGCAAGCCTTGGAGCCACAATGGCAGAGGCAGCAGATGACCAACTTACATACAATGTATTCTGACTCCTTCTGTGACTGTTCTCACATGGTCCTGAAAAGCTCCATTACAGGATTCTAATTTCAGGGATTTGGGGCTTGATACCAACTCAGAAGCATCATATATAGAACAAAGCCTACAAATACATGCAAGTGCTCAGAGTCAGGCAAGAAGTAATTACTCATCCTAGGCTCTGGGCAGCCATGCCTGGGCAGGGATGGCCCCAGACCCGGGTGGGAGGGAGGTGGTCTGGCTCCCCTGATGTCTTTGCTATTACAGACGCGTCCTGCCTGAACAGTCACTTACACGACCTTCTTACTACCCTAGGGCACAGACATATCACACACCGGAGTTCATGTTTTCGGTTTGTTCATCGATGGAGCGAGATGGAATCACGAACAGAAAATACTAGATGACTCACTGCCTCTTGAGATTTGTTGTGATTTTCCTGAAATTTACTTTCTGCCAACAAAGGTAACCACCCAGTCCTCATCTTCTGAGCGTTCTCTCCGTAATATAAACCCTTCTTGCCAGTTCCCATTCCGTATGATTTCACAAGGGAAATGATATAGTTAAGACAGCACACTAACATTTAAAATAGCCCCCCAAAAAACCTACTGCCGTCAAGTCGGGTCCAACTCATGGTGACCCTAGAAGTCAGAGTAGAAGTGCCCCGTTTCCAAGGAGAGCCTGGTGGATCTACACTGCCAACCTTTTGGTTAGCAGATGTAGCACTTAACCCACTACGCCCCAGTACTAAAGTAGATGCTAAAGCAGTATTAACATCCCATGTAATTTCTCAAGAACATGTACCAGAAGGTCTTGATACCCTTGATACCTGCCTTATGCAGCTACATCAACCGCCTAACCCTAAACAGATTTCATCTCTAACAAATCTAGCACACAGAAAATGAGCTGTGCAATTTAACTACTGGATTTTTTTTTTTTTTTTTTTTTTAAGATTTCTACTGAAAAACCAGATGCTTCCAACCAGACAGACTCTGAACTTGTTACTTTTGAATGCCCCGTTTACCAGACACCTCAGAGGGCAACAGCTGCAACAACTACCCAATTACCCACAGGCCTTCTAACATCCGTGTCTTTACCAACGAAGAAACCTCCCAGTCACTGGATTAAAATGCGGGTTGCCTTGCTGTGTGAGATGAAAGAGTGAAAAATAAAGGTCAATACTAAATTTTTTACTTTTTCACTCTAATTAGATTTACATGTTCCAACACACTGACATGTGCTCAACAGTCTTCATAAAACATTTACTTCCAACCAGACTGAACGGCATCCACCAGCATCTAAGGAAGGGCCTTTCCTGTTTCTAACCACATACAGCCTGCTGGGCAGCATCCAGACCACCGGGTTCTCGCCCAGGGTTAGCATGCCCTGAAATGCAGGTGTGACTTTTCTAGAACTGAACAGCCACAGCACCCAGCATGGTGTCGAGCATTTTTATAAGCACTCCTGTTTCTGCACTGCTGCATACAACATCAAAGACACATGGAGTAGCTGTTTGCAGTCCTCTCCCACCCCATGCTGAGTCAGCACAAGGCCCTGTACTGCTGGGCTAAACACAGACTTCTGATCCAGAGAAGAGGAGCCATCTCTCTTTAATAAATGGGAAACACAGCCTGCATCTTGTTGATGTCACTGGACCTCTTCCCACTAGAAGCCAAATCCTCAAGCATCTGTGAATTACATCAACATCTAAATGTATTTGTATTAATTTCACTCTACAGTAACAACTGTCATGACTCAAACATTAATTCTAGAAAATAACGGGGGTTGGAAGCAGGGAATGGTGATCTAAGAGCTCCTGTCTGGGTCCCTGTGACCCACCCCCCCGACGTTCCCAGCAAGAAAAACAAGGCTTCATTCAAGCAACGTCTTTTTTATTTTCAACTTTATTTCAAACTTAAAACTTCATTATAAAACTTGTAAATTTACTTATCAAATAGGCATGTCAAAAACAAAATTAATAACAAATTGCAGGTGATAGCATCTAGAAATCACAGCACTGTGCTGATAACAGGCTCTTCTCATTGCCAGGGAAAACAACCACAGCCTCCCCCTCCCCAAGCCTTCTGGGTGAATGGGGCCCCAGGACCCCACCTTTCTGATGCCAGAAGAACAAAGCTGTGTGCACACATCACTGCTAATAAAACACTGACAGGCCACCCAAACAATATTTAAAAGCTACAGGCTGCAGAAAGAACAAACCAATTTCATGATCACATTAATATAAATATACTTCAAACTGCAGTACAGAATAACCACTGCACATATATATGGCTCATATAAAATGTATCATTAAAACCTAAACATACACTATGTTTGACATCCCCCTCTGTTTAAGAAGCTGAAAACAATTGAACTTTTAATACAAAAATTTTGTGGATTTGCTAATAGCCCAGCCAAGTGCCGTCATATAAAGGAGTCTATTATCAACTAGAACAAAATGGCTAAAGCTACCTTATATGCATATCTACTGAACTACAACTATTTTAAACTATTCCCTTTAATTACTTTTAAATAGACTTCTAAAGCTGAATCAAACATTCCTTTACAAGAAAAAAGTTTTGTAAAGGCTATACAAATTACAGTATACACTGCATAAACTAAACAATAGCAAAAACATATAGTCAAAATCATACAAAAATATTACCCCGAAATGGCAGATTTTCAAATAGTCTAAAAATGTTTAAATAGTGATGTTACTCCAAAAATATATGTCTATTCTATTTTTAATTTGTAACAATTTATATAAAGGCAGACAAATACCTGCAGTTGAGGTAGCAAAGCCAAATTCACAAACTTTGGATTAAGAAAAATATCCTTCCTCCTATGTTTTAATAGCATCTTCTATACAACATTCGGTGAGTTCTAATTGTTTCAAAATTGTTAACTCACAGACGTATTACTTTACAAAGCTTAATTTAAAATACTGAAAATTTTTGTCTTAAAACATTTAAGCCCTGACAATTAGCTCACATTCAAAATACTGTACAAAAAAAATCTGAAGTTGCTATATATTACATAAAAGTAAACATGTATTTACATTTTCAAAAGCAGTTTTAGAAGCTGAGCTTAATTAAGTCAACTGCTACTAATGGTCTCCCTTAAAAATAATGTCTCCTCCTTCACATATAGTATTTAACAAAGGACTAGTTTTGACTTTAAATCCTATCACTGTAAGAAGTGATATAATTACAAAGAAATGGATTAAAATTCTGTTCTCTTAATGCAGTAAAAACAGAAATGCATTTTAAAAGTATTAAAACAGTGTTTTAAGAAAAACCACTGGCAAAATAAATCAAAATTTGAAAGTAGTTATAAGACAACTGTTCCGTTTTCAGATTTCCACAGGTGGAAACTGTCCTGTGAAGATGACATTTCTAACACTTTTAATTTTTCCCTTGTGGTAACTGCCACCATTGAATAAAAATAAGCACAGCTACACTACAAGACCCTCTCTCACTTCCCTAGTCCTGACTCCAAAGAAAGCTCACAGCTCCTGTCAGTGCAACGAAAGACTGTTCGTTTTGGAATTTTTTGTTTTGCAAATAAACGGCAGGTAGCATATCAGAAACATTTTAAAAATATGCTACATGCAACTTAGTAAATGTATGGAAATATACGGTAGGGCACCCGCTGACAGTACTTCTCCCAGGCCAAGCCGTATTTCTTCTTACACTGGTGCTCGTCACGAGCTTCTCGGTGGATGAGCAACAAGGTGAAATAAGTCACGTAGAAATAAGGCAAGGCGTGGTTAAAACCTGTAGATGACAATAATAGTATCAGATGTTTTCTTTATCACTACACAACATTACGGTCTTCCTGCTTTCCTTCCAAAGCTGCGAGCATGAACCTTAAAATTACCTATTTCGTTTTCTCCAATAATAGAACAACTACAGTGATTCATAGGGGATCTCACGGATATGGCAGGAGGGAGCATCTGAATTTTGAATTAAAGAGAGTATTTTGTATTAAGGGCTGCACACAGAAGACAAATGAATCCAGCCTAACAACCTGTCACAGTCTGAACATCTGTCTTCACAGAGCACCCAACTGGCTCCCTTTCTCCTCACCCTCAGCCGAGAAGGTGTCGCTGGGCGGGGACACTGTGGGCGCTGGGTTCAACTACAGACACTGGCGGAGCTGGCATAAAAAACACACAAAAGCAGACTTTCCTTTTCTTCTCCTTAAGAACTAATTTTTCACAAGCTACTCCATACAGATACTGAGACAAGGACAAAAAGTTCAATTTTCATACATCCTGCTTAGAAAAAGCTACAGCACACGGTGAAAATCGGAAAGTTTTGGTTGTAGAAGTTTAAAGTAAAACCTCAGGCACTCAGAATTCCTAACTTTCTGGAGAAGCTAGATAATGAGGTGCTGCAGAGACCACAGCACCCAGGTCTGGGGAGCTGCTTCTAGAGGCAGGGGCACCTCAAGGCACACAGGGACACAACCCATCAGCAAAGGACACAGGCAGCTTTCAAGTGGCTACAGCAAAAGCTGAATTCACATGCTTCTTAACACTTACCACATGGGAGGGACCAAGCCAGTGCCATAATGAGGTCACCCAAGTAATTGGGGTGGCGGACAAAGCCCCACCATCCAGAAACTAGCAGATTTTTTCCCGTTGACGTATGAATGGTTTTTAAATCTACATAAAAATAAAAATTCATTTTGTAATGTATAAAATGTAAAAAATAAAAATACATTATGTAATGCTCTCTAAACAACAAATATTAATGTAACATAAATACTAAAAAAAACGAAATCAAAAGACTTTGGAAAGGAAAAGTAGAAATCAAGACTTACGCGCAAGTCTTGGATTGGCGGGATTTTTCCGGAATGCATTCTTCTGAGAATTTGAGCACCGGAAGATTACATATCCAAAAACTGTAATATTTTTTTAAGTTTATATGTTAATAATTTAGAAACAAATGAATATGAACAGGGTTTTAGAGGTATTTCTGTACTCTGAGGAAATTTCCAAAAACTCTCATTCCTAGAATGTCAAAAGACACTAACTACCCCGAAATTTCACTGCCGTACTGCTTTGAGTGTCTACCCAAGGAGATGCACAGCAACATCCATGAAGAAAACCTGAGACAGTCCGTATTACACTCAGTTCCCTCCTAGGTTCAGTGACAGTTCCAAGAAACCCATCGATTTGTCATGCGCCCCGCTGGCCATCCCCCGAAACCTTGACTAACACCACACGGACTCAATCAGTAGCTGCGTACCATGTGTGGCCAATGCTGAATCCCTCAAACTTCAAAATGTCAACATTAATAGGCCCTGACATGCCTCTGACTCAACTTGTACACCATCTGTCCTCAAGAAAACAGTGAGAACTCCTTACTTTTGCATGCCCACACTGCCCTGAACAACACATAGCCAGTGGCTGACGTGGAAGACCTAGCCAGAGGTAAACTCCAGTCTCAATTTTCACTAACAGCCTGAATTCCTTCTTGTACCACAGATGCCGGAAACCCTGGTGGTGGACTGACGAAGTGCTATGGCTGCTAATCAAGAGGTTGGCAGTTCGAATCCACCAGATGCTCCTCGGAAACTCTGTGGAGCAGTTCTACTCCATCCTATAGGGTCACTAGGAGTTGGAACTGACTCAATAGCAATGGTTGGTTTTTGGTTAATCTGACCATGGATACTATTAATATGGCAAAAGTAGCAATATTTGACATGCAGTGCCAGTTTTCCCCCCTTACTCTCAGATGGAGCAGTTGGAACTGGAAAGAAAACCATCTGAAGCTAATCAACAATTGACCATTCATGACTTCAGCTCTGCCACACTGCACCCCCCTGCATGCCCGCCTCCCATCCCTACCACTTAACCCTGCTCAATTGTTCCCTGGCCACAATTCTCTCTCCTCAGCCCCTTTTTACCTAGTCGAGTTCCAGCTCCGATCACCTGCCATCTCCTTTGCTATGCTGTGGACAGGTTCCCGATCCCCGCCTTCAACGCCCATCCTCTCTGGACTGTAACTGCCTCACACAGTGTTCACTCCCTGTATGTCCCTTATGTCCCTGCAAGTATCTGAGGCTCATTTCCTCCCCAGAAGGCAAACACTATGAAGGCAAGAACAATGCTCCTACTCGTTAAGGTGCCTACAAGAGCACAGGCACTCTAGAGAAGACTTAGACTATTACTGAAATAAACTGAACTTTTCATTTATTAAATTTTGCAGACAGTTTCTTCAAAACCGGAAGCGCTGGTGGTGCAGTCCGTCACACACTGGAATGCTGACCAGACAGCAGTTATACACCAGCAGCCACCCGGAAGGAGAAAGACGCGGCATCTGTTCTCATGGAGACTCACAGCCTCGGAACCCCATGGGGTCACCGTGAGTCAGAACCCACCAAAGAAGCTAAGCATGCAGCAGCCCTGTTTTGCAAGCGCAAAATCTTTTTATCATTGATCCATCCCAAATGACCACACCAATGAGCTAATTAAGGCCATTTAAAGGGGCATGCTAAAATTCATAGGTATCAGAGCACAAGAGCCTCGGTATGGAGTATTTAACATATTTAACACAGAGGCTGACACTAATACTCACGTTTCAGAGCGACGATCACAAAAGCAACTAGCCAGGAGATGTCACTGGGATGGCGAACTAAGTAAAAGGCTTGGAGGCTGTAGACAAATGGAACCCACACTAGATCTCCAAATGCCAGCATGAATCCAAATCCATCATGGATGATGTCCATGGTTGTCAGTACAGCTTCCTGTAAGGACACAGCAAGGGGAAGAAAGAGAAGGTTTGGGGGGAAGTGTTGCTGTAAAGTGCTAGTGCACGTGAGATCAATGCAGAAAGGGCTATGGGAGCATAACGCAAACAAAACAGAAATAGTAAGTAGGGATCTGGTGGCACCGGTATGTATGTCACAGCAGGTCATTCTCCAGCTTCACTGCCTAGGGATTCCACCCTCTCGCTGTGTGATCCTGAAATGATCCCTCTCCAAACACTCTCAGGCTGCCACGCCTCTGCCCAGGCTGCCCTCTGTCTGCAATGGCCTCCAGCTGCAGCTCAAGCCCGGCCTTCCAGTACTGCCTCCCTGACTCCCCACCCTGCCCACCCTCTGGCTAGACAGAGGGACTTCTCAGCTACTACCACCTCACCTGTATGCTAAAGCAGTGGTGTGACTGTCCTGGAATCTGAAGTCACTCTCTCCACTAACAAGTCTGTGACAGACAGGGCTCTGTGCTGTCACCCCCACACCTTGCACAGTGCCTGTTATGAAGTGACTGCTCAAAACTGTCTGCCAGAAGGAGACCCCCAAATCTCTTGGCTTCAGGTCCATGCACACCAACCATTAGTTTCTGATGATAACCTGGCTTTTCATACAGATTTTCCACATAAGGAAAATAAGTTAACCGACAGTACTGTGAACTGACTGCTTCACTTCCCATGATGCATTAACGAAAGTCTTTACTCTCTCAGATCTGGCCAGCACAAGTCAGGACCCCAAGCAGGTACCCTCTGAGTCTGGAGAGCTGGAACATAGGGACTCAGGAGCCCTGGCCTGACAGTGTCTCTAAACTGCCTTCAGTGTCAGTACATACCACTGACATATTAAGAATCACAGAACATTCTACATAAGGACAACAAGTGACACCTCAACTAATCCAAAGAGAGCAGTTTCTCCCAGAAAGAAAGCAAAAAGGAGCAGGGAACAGAAATAACTTAGATCACAAACTCCAGGCCCTTCCTGGGCCCAAGCCCACTGCTCACTCCTGTAAGCTCTCAGGACCGAGAATCCGGCTTCCTGGATCAAACACAACACAGTGATACAAAGACAGGAGCAGAGAAGGTGGCTGCAAGGATAACAGACAGGCCCATGGGAGTCACAGGGGGTAAGGACAAGCCTGAGGGACCCCAGCGTGGAGGACCCTGCAGGACACACTGACCTGGCTGGCTCAATGGGGCATTCACGGGACATAGCCCAATTCCCTCAGTGTCCTTATGGAAAGGTCTACCAACCAATCTCACCAAAGAGTTATTACACATCAGCTAACTGTCCGGCAGTGCACCAGATGCTAAAAAAGCGTTAAACCAAGTCCCTTCCTCAAGCAGCTCATTACAACCTGGCCAAGACACTGGTGACACACAGAAAACAAGTAACCTCCCAACCCCCACCCTCCAGGCCCACGACTATGCTAATGGTGCCTTGAGAGTGAGAAAACATGCAAAATTTTTCTTTTAATTAATAGAAATCAATGTTTGCCTAAATCTACATAAAAATACAAATTTATAAGCCAAATAAAAGTTGACTTTCATTACCTGATAGAAAGAAGGCAGGCACTGTTAGGAATCACTAATGGAGATCCCTGAGATGAAAAAGCAACAGCTGAACGTCATCTCACTTAAGAAGTAAGCTGCCTGCCTCCTGTGACCAATTCACCATGTAACAGAAGGCGACCCTACCCTGTCAGTAACACATGAATTCAGAGGAGAGGCTTGTTTGTCTGTCTGAATTTCAAAAGCATGTTTAACTTTGGGCAGACGTTTCAAACCTTTAATGACTCCAGTATTAGATGCTGCTACCATCTGCAGTGTGCAAAGCTGGGAGATCTATGTTAAGTGGTAGGAGGGGACAAGAAACTGTCCTAAGGGAGGGGATTCACCCGTCAATTTGTACATGGGATTTGTTTGCCTCAAAGAGGTCCTAATCCTCATGAAGTAAAAAAAGATCATCAAAATATCCACATCAGACTTTCCAGACAGCTTTGGCAGAATACTGTCCACGCCCCTGCAGGCAAGGCCACAGGTGAAGACCGGCAGGTAGAGGGGTCTGCAGTGAAGCAATACCAAAGGTAAACAAAACAAACCCAGATTATCACCATCAAGTCAATTCTTATGCATAATAACCCTGGAAGACACAGCGGAGCTGCCCCATAGGGTTTCCAAGGAGTGCCTGGTGGATTCCAGCTGCCAGCCTCTGAGTGAGCAGGCACAGCTGTTAACCACTATGCCGCCCGGTCCCCCAGGAAAGTATGATTCACCTAGCAATACAGTTTTATAAGAGTGCCTCAGACTTTATAAAGCAAGGGATTTTCTCTCATAATGTCAAATGACTATCATGAAAACCTGTTTTGTAACATTTTAAAGGGCATTTGCCGATTTTGCTTTTAAAATTGAAAGAAAATACTGCTTGGAATTTGGGGATGAAGAAGGGATAAATAAGGAATACAATAAAATAGTTGTAAAAATAGGCCTGAGAAAGAAATGACTTTTAAAAATAAATACATAAATTTAGTTGAGCCAGAAAATACTAGCAAAGCCCTTGCCAGTCTTCAAAGAGAAAATGATGATTTCTCAATGTATGGGGGCCCTGGTGGTGCAGTGGCCAACAGCTCAGCTGCTACCTGGTGATGTCAGCAGTTGGAACCCACCCGCGGCCCCCCGGAAGCCCTGCTAGGCGGCTATCTCTGTCCTGTGGGGTTGCTAGGACTGACATGATGACAATGGGCTCCATGTCCTTTTTGAATGAATGTGTGAAAACAGCTACACGTTGAAAATTTAGCTTTACCTAAAGTAGCTCATGGCGACCCTAGGGGCCAGGATAGAACTGACCCCCATGAGTCGGATCTGACTCGACGGCACTTGGCTGGCTAAACTAGCTTCCTCAATGTATCCTGATTTCTAATTTTCTGTCTATCTGATCAGATTTCTTTGCAAGCAGTGTCCATTTCCCCGATCACTTAAGAACTGGATGCCTCCTGACAATGCAAAGATGCCATCCTAATCTGTCCATCCTGCTTGTACATAAGGTCATAACTAGACACTGAATTGTGTTTCTATGAGCTGGTCACCACCACAAAATCAAAAGCTAAGATCCACATAACTTAGACAGTCGATATCTCAAAGAACAGCTGGTATATATGGAAGAATTATCAAATTTCTAAAAATAACAGTCACATACCACTTCTGAGTGCTTCCCGAGGACTGTCTCCCTTCACAAGCCTGCTCTGAGGCAGGCTGTTACTCCCACTGTGTGAGGAAGAGGGCCAGCTTACTCACCTGCACCCGTAAGTCTGACTCCACGCCAGCTCTTAAACTGCTCACCTCATTCCAGAGAGCATCCACCACGTACAGGAGCTGGAAACTGTTAACCAAAACCATCGCTAAGGATGGAGTGGCACGATTCTGGATCTTCATCTCAGCCAAGAGCATTACCAAGTTAAGAAACACCTGAAAATAAAAGCTCAAAGTAGAGTCTCCAAGTAATTACAGAAGGAAAGACAGTCGTGTCACAGCTGGGAAAGTGGCAGATGCCACCTTCAACAGAAAACACAACAGCATTAAGGCAAATCAGCATCATGAAAGCCATGACAGGACGCAAGGAGGACACACTAGCATTTCTGTGTTTTCTGCCCAAAATACACAGCCTTCCACCAAGCCCGAGAAAACACTCCACTGATCCTCACTGCAGGGCATCCTACATAGTACTGATTGGTGCTCTGCAGAAGGGTCAGGGTTGGGAGATACCAGGAAAGGTTACAGAACTCTTAGAAACTAGGGGAGACCGTGACAAAGCCACAGCAAAATGCAGTGGGAGACACTGGGGAGGGTCCTGGAACAGAGAAAAAGGGCAAACACTTGTGGACAAACAGGAAATCTGAGTGAGGCCTGTGGGTTTGGTGAATACTAGCACACCAGTGTTTATTTGCTGTTCTTCATACTTGTCATTGTTGTGGCCAGGTGCCAGCTAGTTGGCCCTGACTCAGTTACCCTACGCACAAAAGAGCCCAACACCACCAGGTCCTGTACCACCCTCACGGTCGTCGTCACGTACGGGCCCACTGCTGCAGCCAGCATGTCTGGTCACCTCAGCTGGAGCCCATTCTTTGCTGACCATCAACTTTATCAAACGTGATATCCTTCTCCAGAGCCTGGTCTCTCCGTGATAACGTGTCCAAGATCCATACGGTGAAGTCTTGCCATCCTCACTTCCACAGAGCATTCTGGCTGTGCTTCTTTCAAGACAGATTTACTCATTCTTCTGGTCCAAAAAGACACACCAACCGTCATCAAGTTGATTCTGACTCATATTGACCTTACAGGACAAAGTAGAACTGCCCCATAGAGTTTCCGAGAAGCACCTGGTGAATCTGAGTGCAGACCTGGTTAGCGCCGTACCACTTAAGCCATCACATCACCAGGGTTTCCCTTCCTCTGGCAGCCCACGGTACACTCAGTGTTCTTCAACAACACTCGAAGTCAAAGACACTAAACCCTCTGGTCCTCCTGATGCACCACCCAGCTTCCACATGCCTGTGACGCAACTGACAATATCACAGCATGGGTCAGGCACACCTTAGTCCTCGAAGTGACATCTTGGCTTTGTAAAATTGGAAAGAGGTCTTTTGCAGCAGACATGCCCAATGCAGTATGTTCTCTGATTTCCCGACTGCTGCTTCCAGGGGTGCTGACTGGATCCAAGAAAAAAGAAATCCTGGACAACTTCAGTCTTCTCCTGGTTTTCATGATGTTGCTTACTGATCCACTTGTAAGGATTTTTGTTTATGTTGAGGTTTGATGGATTATTGCATCAGATGCTAACATACTGGGAAGCTAGATGAAGGCTACAAGGAAACTCTTTGCGCTGTTTTTACAACTTTTCTGTAAGTCTGAAGTTAGTTCAAAATAAAAATTGTTATTAAAGCACTCTTTTCCTTACAAGAATTTATCTGTCCTTCCCATACAAACATAAACTGACAGAATCAAAATAAAGAAAAACTGCAATTTTTAATAACCACTAACAGAGTATCTTAAACCTTTGCAGTAAAAATTGCATTTTAAGTAGACAGATTTACTAAAAGCTACATATCCCTAAAAATATGCCACCACTGCTTAGTCTAAAAATCTCTACAGTTTTTTCTAACACAACTGAAATTTTACACTCACAAAAAGACATACCCATCCAATCAATCCAGGGCGCAATTCACAGAAGTACTTGAGATCGAAAGCTCCAATTCGAGGATTTAATTCACGACCAATGAAGAAATCATACACAGCATTTCCTGAAAAGTGAAACATATTCACCATACAATATTCTACACCTAATTACAAGGTTTCAAAATTGCACTATCATCTAGGATCCATGGGTCACATCAAAACAAGAAACAAAAGAAAGAGGAAATCCCCACTGCCATGAAGTTGACTCCAGCTGATAGCGACACCACAGGACAGCAGAGAACTGTCCCACAGGGTTTCTGAGGCTGTATGTGAACCAAAAGGTAAGCAGTTTGAATCCACCAGGCACTCCTTGGAAATCCATGGAGCAGCTCTCCTGTGTCCCATAGGGTCACTATGAGTTGGAATCAATGCAACAGCAATAGGTTTTTTTCTCTTTTTTCAATCATTACAAGAGAGCCCTGGTGGTACAGTGGTCAAACCCACAGCTACTAACCAACAGTTCAGTGATTTAGACGCATCCAGTGACCCCAAGGTGATGTGCTCCCGTAAAGACTACAGCCTATAAAGCCCGACGAGGCAGTTCCACTCTGTCACATGGGTCACTGTGAGTCAAAATCAGCTCAACGGTACCTAACAGCAGTCTTAACAGAAACAGACTGCTAAATCTCTGTTCTGCCAAGCGGCTGGTGGACTTGAACCACCCACCTCTGGTTAGCAGCCAAGCAGGTAACTGCTGTGTCACCAAACCACCTCCAAAAAACACTGCATTGAGTCATTTCCAACTCAGCAACCCTAAAGGACAGAGGAGAACTGCCCCAAAGGGTTTCCAATGAAACGACAGTGAATTCAAGCTGCCAAATGAGCTCTTAACCACTGCGCCACCAGGACTCTGCTATGCTACTAGGATACTTAAGAGGGGACAGCAGTAACCAGATGGAACAGGGGAACACAGCCCCCCTGGAACGGCTGAGGCTGTGGAGACGTGGGGGCCCATGCTGCCAGATCCTCCAACTTCAAGGCCACTAGAATTTTAATGTAGTTTTATACTATATTTAAATAAGCAATTTTTTTTAAAAAATGTGCAAACTCTGTTGCTTCAAGTATGTGGTTTTCTTTTTACCTTTTAAAACTGTTTGCTATTTTAGACTAAAACTACCTATCATACATTGTGATGCTTATGTGTGACTAAAATGTCTTACCATCACTAAATGACTAAGGAGAAAAAAGAACAGAGAAGCACAGATTTTCTTCCCTTTAATTCATTTTTAAATTTTTTCTTTGTAACTTTTTGTTCTCTCTCTTCATCACCCATAAAATGAAGTAGGGGTTCTGGGCTGCTTTCATTCAACCCACATCATAACACTGCTCACCAGAGCTGGCAGGTGACAGTTCGTTCCTGGGAGCTTTCAAAGCCCGTGTGTAGAGATAAACACTCAAGGCCACAGAAAACACAATCGCCCCCAGCGCCAACTGCAGGAAATGCTCGTACACGTAATGAAGCTGCATGCCCCAGGAGAGAGACACTCCCACGATGACAGATGTCAGGATAAAGGCATAGAATCCTTCAGGGAAAAAAAATATTGTTAACCCAGACAATTATACACACCCCAATATATTTAACAATGCTATTTTTTTTAGTCTTAAATTCATTATTCAGATGAAAAATACACAGAGATATGCAAACAAGCACTAGCCCTGAGATACCGGAACTCTTTGGTATAGATAATGCACCTCTCTCACAATTTCTCACAAACTGTAATATGCTGTTCTTTTTCACAATGGATGGTCACGCTTCCGCAGAAGAGGGGCACACAGAAACTCACTCTCAAACAGCTGAAAGGAATCCCCTGGTTCACAGAACCCAAACCCTCAGGCCCAAAGCCAAATTGTTGACAGAACTGAGACAACACATGTTTTATAACCTGATGTCACCACCTAATGAGAGGATAATTTTTTATACTTGAATTAACTTGTCGGTAACATTTTCCAAAGATTCTGGCCCCAGTCTACCATGAAGAATCCAGACCTCAAGAACCCATCCTCAAAGCAGAGGCTACTTTGCCTCCTGAAGCCAAGAGGGACGGGGTCACTAATTTAGCGCAAGACGGCTGGGGCTTACTGCGCCACAGCCATTCACATCAAATCCAAATTAAAACACAGCCCTGGAGACTCCCCAGCGACACTCTGGTTCCACAGCCGCCCTGCCAACACCGACCCGTACACACAGACCCAGCGGATGGTCTACTTCTTTCCACTAAACAAAACAGTCCTGCTTTCAAGAGCCGAGTGTCTGTGAGAGCTATTTTCCAAGTAAGCAATTAAATTATATCTGCATAAATCATCAAACAGAAACAAGGTAACTACTATCTCTAAGAATTCTAAAATAAAAGGCTTTTTAACATACAATGGCCACTTCTAAATTATTTGTTACTTAAACTGCATTTTCTATGTATGAAGTTTACTAGTGTTGGTATGCTATTTTTAATTTTTACATTAACTTTTTGAAATATCTGTGTGACTTTCATAAAATTTAGGAATAGCAATGGTAGAAAAAGCAGTTTCACTCTCTAAGCTAATGTGGATTAAAATAATCACTAGAATTTCTTAGGAATCTCTACTGTATGATAAAAATCTTATTAAAATGAACTTTTTCACACTAAGGCCGTAAACTAGGTGAGGAAATGCTTTTTTTAAAAAAAAAGATCAGGCAGCTAGTCCAATCACTCCTCCACTCCAGCAGCCCCACCTCCGAACACTCAGCTCCGTCTCTGGGCGTAGGTTCTCCTCAAAGGAGCACAAAACAAACCAACCAAGGCTACACAGGAGACATAAATCTGCACTTCAGACAGAAATCTACAAAACACTGTCATCAAGAGAGCCAACGACCAAAGTGAACACGACACCTGTCCCCTGACCGTCAGTCTTGCAGGAGCTGCACACCTAACATGAAGGAAAAAGGTTGTCAGAGCCTCTGAAGCTTGTTCCATCGGATACAGAATCGGGTAAAAGGAAACAGAAAATCCAATGGCAGCGCAGCATGCAAGGATTAAGCACCTACCAAGTGTCCGACCCTGGGCTCAGCTGGATGCTTTACTCTTTAACACCGAAAGTCAGAGGATACCTAAAATACTCGCTGGCTTCAAACTAAAGTAACTGCCGATAGAGCAGATGCTACTGAAGTTACTGAACAAAATGTATTCTGAAGTTAGAAAAGGAAAGTAAGACGTCATGTTGTAAGAAACACCAAGAGTCAAAACGTATAACGTGATACCCAAGGAACAAAATTCTCTTCCATCTAGAACGGAACATTGTTTCAGCATAAGAGTCTAGCTACATTTCTTAAAAAGGGAGCTCATTATGCTTGCTCAGTCCTCAAGTCTGAACTGGCGCCCTCAGCACAGCCCCTTCCGTGGACGGTGTCCCGACCAACAAAAAGGGAGCCACGCTGCCTATTTCTAGAGACTCCCAGGGAGACCACTGCTTCCCGTGCAACACGCACACATTAACGAGCGCCACCGAGGCACCCAGCAGCTGTCCTAGCATAAGGGCGCCACAAGGACCACCACCAAGTCCCAGCCTTCGAGGCAACACTCCAGGCGGGAGAGGAACTGCCCCCAAGCACCCTGGCGTCAGGAAGCAGGGCTCTCGCTGAGACCGGGAAACAGGGAGACCTGAGGGCTCTCCTGAGAGAGGGTCAGAGCAGAGCCGGGGCAGAGCGGAGAAGGCCAGCCCCCGCCCCCAGGGCAAGTCTGTACTGGGAGGACCCTGAGACAGCTGCTCAGAAACTCAGCAGCCGCCGGCTGGAAGTCAGCTGGCAGGAAGGAGTCTGGTGAGGGGGGCTCAGGGCGCCGGGCAAAGCTGGGGACCCTGGAAGCTGCCACAGTGCCGGCTGCTCTGGCCCTGGTGACGGCGCATGAGGCCAACACAGGCAGAATTATTCTGCAGCAAGCGATAGGTGCTCCTGAGAAAATCAAGCAGGGCGGCGGGAAAGGGCGGGCACTTCAGGGAGGTGACCCATCTACTGCCCACCGCGGCCACTGTCGAGAGCTGACAGCAGTGCAGTGCTGGCGCGGTGACGTTTTCAAGTCATCAATTCAAAGTCTTTAAAAAAAAAAAATCACCATTTATTCTGTACCGGAGTCGTCTTCCATCAGTAAGAGGTGTTCCTTCCACAACCTTAAAAAGATAAAAATAAAAAATTTTAAAAGCATTTTTATCATCCCATCTACTTGAGTGTCTGTGTGCGTATGTTTTAACATCACTGGCATCTAAAATATTAACACAGGTATGTATGAGATTATAGGTATCTTCTTAAAATCACTGAAAACTCTACATGCAGTTAAAGGATGATCATATTTTAAGATTTAGTACCTTTTTTAAAACGCCCTAAGCACAAAGCCCTTTTACAAAGCAATCCTCCCTTCACAAATGGATCTGACCTATCAATGCAGGCATCCCTTCCCAGCGTGCCAGGACTGTTGCGGTACCACCACCCACAAACCACCATGGGACTGAGCGTGCTGAAGATGCATTTATATGCACTGGCCTCCTAGCTCAGAAATCTTCAGTGGCTTCCCACTGCCTACAAAACAGAATCCACTTCTCTGGCTTGCCTTCAGCCAGGCTCTGCCCTAAGTGTCTGAAGTTCTATTTTGCATCTGGGTCTTCGCAGGCTGCTGTGAAGTGGTCCTGTGTTGGTTGAGGACATGCACACATACACTCTGCTTTTACCCATCCACTGCCACCCAGGAGCTAATCCTTCTGTGTGATTCCTGTGTCTCCACTAGAAGACTGAGAACCCCTCACAGATTGGGGCCACTTCATGTCCTCTTTTGGGATCACACACAGCACTTGGTCCAATAACATATATTCAAAAGGTACTCAAGAAACACAACTGAAGCTGGATGAGTTAAAAAGCCTATTTGCCCAATGGCAGCCACATTTTGCTCCCCAGAGTAACTATACAGAAACACAATTGCTTTTCAACATAAAATACTAATATGGTAATGTTTGTCTTGGATTAAACTAGTTTATCTTTTCACTCGCTGTATAGGGGAAACCATAAAACCTGTTTGAGATCGCTGGATTAGCAAAACTGTCACCATGAGTCGGATCTGACTCAATGGCACTTGGCTTTGGCTATTTACTAAAGGTGACCAGGGAATACTGTGTTGAGCTTTAGTCTGTGACTAGGTATTTTTTAACCGTCTAAACTGCTCTTCTAAGTAAGTACTGTCTAGTTTGACCTAGCTTACCCTAAGTTAGTCTGAATTTGTGATTTTTAGTGTAAAGCCCCAACCATAAAAATGTATGACAGTCTGTACCACAAACATTCTCACTAAAGTCAGCAGGGCTCTGGCGAGGTTTCACAGCACTTAGAATGGTACTCAGAGTGCGCGCCATGCCTAGTAAGCTGATCCCCTGGTTTACGGACAGCTGGCATACTTGCAAAGCCCTAAGAGTAAGATCTTTAAATAAATTATTGATTGATTAGCAAAGCTTGTGTTCGTTTCAATACATCCAAATAAATGATTCTACTGAAAGAAGAAAAAACTTCACTAAGCAATGGACACAAATGTTATAGACAATTCAGGAGTTTGATAACACATTTCTAAAAAGGATGAAAATGAGATGCTATCTTCAACTATAATTGTAGAAAAATAGTAAAAGATACAGTCAAAGTTCATTTACTCTCAGCAGCTACCTACTGGTCATGTAAAATTTTGCATCTGAAATAATATATACCAAGGGTTTTTGTTTTTTTTGCAGTAAACTCGACCATGTGGCCATTTTAGAAAATGGTCTATTCTTCTCTGTATGGTTTAGAAAGTTATGCAAGAAATCTTGATTTTTATGGTTCTGCTTAATAAGCAAGAGTCGCAAGACACAGGATTAGCGGCTCATCAAAACCAAGTTGAGTGTGGCAGTTATGACTAAGGACAGCTTCTACTTTTAAAACTACTTCAAACTTACACAAACACAGGCAAGAGGGAGGGTAGGAAACCTCACAATACCATGCTTTCCTAACAAACACCTACCTTTCCAATTGGCAGCAGGTAGAATAGAGCTTGAAGACAAAACCAGAGAAGGTAGGCCACAAACACTCTGGTTTCCCACCAGTCACCCCAAGCTGGCAGGGGTGGGGGGAAGCGGCGGAGGCTGGGGTCTGGCTGCTTACACATCAGCAGCAACAGGAGGAGCAGGGCAGGCAAGCCCAGCACGAGCAGGCACGCCCCTGCAAACAAGCACATTGCAACCCAGGTCAGTTTCTTTGTTTTGAGAATCATTTGGAGCTTTTTAAGGTCAGAAGTCAAGTCTGGGAAATGAGCTGGAGCCGATTTCCAAAGAAGCATCAGCTCCCAACATCTACCCATCACTCAGCAGAGAAGCAACCTTGGAAATTAACGTGGGAAGCCAGGGGGTGCCCAACACTGAACAGCTAAATGCTCCCAGAGAAGGCAAGCCCACAGCCTTTGAAACAACCACTGGAGGAATACAGTGGCTGACACTCCAGCTAACTAAGGTCATAACATCCAACCATTATCAGCCTCCTCTTTAAAAAACAAACTTTACATTCCCAAACTTGTACCAACTGAAATAAGATCACATTTATGTAAGGCCCAAACTTGAAGTGAAGCTCATAAACAAAACTCCCCTAGACCTGCCAGCCAGGGCCACCACTTAGAAAGCACCACGCTGTTACGCCACGGAGGGTTTGAGCCATTCTGCTGGGAAGTATTTCCTCATAAAATTTCACCAGTTCCACCCACTGAACACTTTCAGTTTTTTTTAACTGTGCTAAAAGTTTACAGCACATATCAGTTTCTCACTCAAAAATTTACACACAAATCGTATTGGCCGCAATCCCCACGTGTCTGCACTCTCCCTCATCCCGTTTCCAGCCCGGGTTCTCCATGTCCTTTGTCCAGGTTTCCTGTCCTTCCTGCCTCCTTCTCTTTGTCTTTGGGCAGCTGCTGCCTGTTCAGTCTGGGCTACTGGACTAACCCAAGCAGCCCAGTCCTCGTGTGCGAGATACAGTCTGTTTCATAGCCCTGCCTGGCCTTTGGCAGGAAGGCGGATGTCAGGGGGAGCACATCCGATCTCGGACCATCGCAGCCCCAGGCAGGGCAGACAGCAGGCCCCACTTCATGCAGGCAGCTGTACCCCTGCTCCTGGCGGTCCCAAGGAGCTCTGGTAACGCAGTGTTCGAGCACCTGGCTGCTGACTGAAAGACCCTCAGCAGGAACCCACCCGCCGCCCCCACCAAGGTTCCTGCAGCGGGAGCCCCACAGGGCCGTGCTACCCTGTCCTAGTGGCCTGCCAGGAGTCGGAACCAAGTAGACAGCACACAACACTGTCAATTCCAGGCCTCCGTCACCAAGGTGAGATTGTGTGCAGATCTCCCTCTCCCCTAACTGGTCACAGCCTGCCTGGACACCAGTCAGATTGGCATTCCTGTAACCGCTTTACATTTCTCTGCACAAAACCCACCAAAGGGCTGCTGACTGTCTGACACAGAGCCGTACTAGCACCCTCCTGTGCACGGCAACAGTGAAGAATGCTTCCACCTCGGCGTCAGCTGTTCTTTGGACCAAAGGCTGTGCCCCGAGTTCCCTGGCTCGCCTCCTCACCACCTTGGGATCTCCTCAGAGGCCTTGCTGCCATCTGACACAGCACCACCACTCACCTCCTTGCTGGCCCTCCCATGACGGGGCCCACAGACCTACCAGGCACACCCCCAAACTCTAAATCCTTCTTCTCTGTGGCCGTCACTTCAAACGCTCTCGACGACGTGAGTCCTTTTGTAGCAACTTTTTCTTCCTTAGAATCCATTTCTTTAAATTTAGTCTCTTCTCTTCTTGGTCGAAGGCTATATTGTGTAGACACATAACTGCTTTCTTGTGATGAATGCAATTTTTCCTAGTTAAAAAATAATAAATGTCTGCAATTAACAACGATCATTACTGCTACCTGCACTGATTAGCCTGGCATCTCAGCACAGCTGTTTACTTCGAGTCTGTCAGCTTACGTTCAGTCCTGTCACCAAACAGCAAATGCAGACACTGCTGGATCAGTGTGTATTCTACTGTGTATATTCTCAACAACAAAACACATAATTTTAAGATTATATTCAAATCTTGAACAGTTTAACAACAAAATTTTTGAAGAGACAAGAAAATATTATGACTTTTAATCTGCTTCTTTACAGAAAGTCACTTTAACAACAAAAAACAATCACCTGGGATGAAAAAAGGACAGCTCTGTACCTGGATGCTTTTGTGAGGGACGTCATTCCTTTCTATGTGCTCCGGCTCCCTGTTGTATCTGTTGACGCTATTTCCAAACGGCTTCTACAGTGAAGACAGAAACCATCTTCAGGACGAGAACCAGCTTATTAGAAAGGAACACGGTGGTCAGAACTGACTACCATGAAACCAAGCAATTAAAACAACCCAAAGATTTTCACAGCCTTAATTCTAAAGAATTCCAGACTAATTTTTTTCAGTTGCTAAGCACTTAGCTGGTAATCATGAAGTCAGCAGTTCAAATCACCAGCCCCTCTGTCGGACAAAGATGTGGCAGTCTGCTTCTGCACAGATTACAGCCTCGGAAGCCCCATGGGGCAGCTCTCCTCTGCCCTACAGGTTCGCCATGAGTCAGAATCCATAGCAGGTTTGGGATGAAAAGAAATAACTGACTAAAACTGTCCAGTCTGTAAAAGATTAGACCTTACAGTATAGATTCCTATATATAGTCTTTAATCTTTCAAATACGACTAGACCGTGATAACATCACTGTTTGAGGACACTCTATCATATTTTCTATAAGCAGCCAAACCTACCCGAACCCACTGCCACTGAGTCAATTCCAACTCACAGCAACCCTAGAGAACAGAGTAGAACTGCCCCATAGGGTTTCAAAGGAGCATCCGGTGGATTCAAACTGCCAACTTTTTGGTTAGCAGCAGACGATTTAACCACTACACCACTGACAGATAGCACAGAAACAGGTAAATCTGTTCATTATGTGCTTTAAAACAGAGGAAAAGACATTCATTGCCCTACTATAGCCAATAACAGAAATTAAGTAATAGTGGGTCCTCATGGAATACTGGAGCCCTGGTGGCACACTAGTGAACAGCTCAGCTACTCACCAAAAGGTCAGCAGTTCAAATCCACCAGCTGCTCCTTGGAAACCCTATGAGGTAGTTTTACTGCCCTACACATTCACTATGAGTCAGAGTCAACTTGATGGCTATAGGTTTATGGGATATCACTTAGGACCTACAAACTGCCTATTCTTCAAATTTGGTGTTTCCTGGTTTTTACTGGCACAGTGGTTAGGAACTACAGATGCTAACCAAAAAGGTCAGCACTCTGAATTCACCAGCTGCTCCTTGGAAACCCTATGGGACAGTTCTACTATCCTATAGAATTGCTATGAGTTGACCACTCAACAGCAATGAGTTTATGTCCCTTCTCTAGATGGCATCACTTTCCTTAAATGCACATTCACTTCAAAAAATAGACAGGATTTCTTATAAGACTGAACAGGGGGGAATATTTTGGCTTGCAAGGCTTTTTCAGGCACTGAGTGGCTGAAACCTGTCACACTGCTCCTTTGTAAGTCACTGACAGATTAAAGCACTAATAAATCGACAAAGAGAAAAGCAAGCTGGAAATGCAGGTATATCCTATTGGAGCCTACCTGGCAGAGGAAGGCATTAATATAGGACCAAGTTCTAGTTCAGATCAAGACCCACCTGAGCCACAGTAATACTCAACATACATACCAAAGTCAACTGAAATGCGTAAGAGCCACCTGGAGAGAAATGGAACCCCCAGAAGCTACCTTGAATGGCCCAGTCCTTCAGATGTCCACAGACACATTTCTGTAACACAGCTAATCAACTGGCCCTAACCCTTGCTGTGTCAGCAGGTCATCTACTTCTTTAATGTAAGCATTAAATGAGTAAATTTACGGTGACAGAACGCTCACACAGAGGCAAGCCAGTGCAAAAGATCACACGTGAGAGTCAAAAACAGTGACCAAGTGACATTCAGAGCCACATGCAGCCCAGGTCTGGTCTTTCACGGGCTGCACACCCTCCTCAGCCCCACGACAGGTGCGGCTGTCCGGTAAGGAGCGGGGCCAGTCTGTGGCTCCCGTGCCACCAGGACTATTACAAGGTGCACTGTAAAAATATAACTATCACTAATGCTAAAACTAAAAGGAATACAAAAAAGGGCATCAAGTACCTGTCCCTTAACCTGAGTCACCCAACCAGGGAAGGCCGAGCCAGTAACAGACAGAACGTCCAAACTCCCTAGTGACTAGAAAGATGAAATTTACGATAGTGAGCTGATCTGCGACAACCACAATGGCGAAAAATATCTATCATTATACTACTGAGAGTGAGAGAATGGGCATTTATATACTACTGACACCAGCACGAACTTCTTGAAGCAATCTGGCAACGTGAATCAAACGCCATGAGTCAGTTCTGTCCCCCTGACTAAAACTCAAACCTAAGGAAAAATTAGGTGCTACCTATGAATATTTACCTATAGAAATGAAGATTTACAAAGAAAAAAAGCTAAATCTCCATTACCAAGAGAGCTGACACTACAATTACATTGTGCCTACAGTTCTGGTGCAGTCACACAGCATCATGCAACAAAAGTGACGCAGAAAAACACACAACAGCTTTTCCCAACGTTTTAACACTTAAAAAGAATGATAACAACCAGTATGTACACAATCTAATATTTTTAAGTCATTAAAAGTCTGCATGCATTTTATCCAGAAAAGAGATAATTATGGGTGACCTTTATTCTGTTCTTTCTTGTTAAACACATTATTTGTTCGGTCTGCTATCTGAAACCTTCAGCATGTGAGACCCAACAGGCCCTGCACACCCAGCTGTGCCCAACCCTGCACTTTGAAAGTATTCTCATTAACAGCCTCACCTCTGAGTAGCGACAGTGTCAAGTGGAACGCTGGTCAAGCAAAACCAGTCTACTGCCACCAAGCTGATTTCAACTCACAGCTGACCCTGTGGGGTGCCCAAGGCTATAAATCGTTAGTGCAACAGACCCCAAGTGTCCCTCCTGCTGAGCTCCCCTGGTTTCCAACCACCAGCCTTTTGGTTAGCAGCTGAGTGTTTTAACCACTGCACCAAAAGGGTTCCTTCAATGGTGTTAAGAAAGCAAAAATATGTATTTCTAACATAGCTGTGTCTCAGTATTTCACAGACGAGTGCTATGTAACATGTAAAAACAGACTCCGCTCACCCTATAATCTATGTCTATTTCAAATGTAAAGTTTTCAAGACCATTAAATAGTGCTTCTGGTAACTTAGGAACATTCTTTTTCCTTGGTACTTGAATTTTGTTTTCTACTCTCCCAAATATTTATTTTTTAATGTAGCCTTCTAAAGTCATCACTTTGAATTCAGTGTTTCAACGCTTTCAGGTTGACAGCAAAGAATCTGTGTAAATAGGTACATAACAAGCAGATGGGGACACTCAGTTTTTTGGACTAAGTACTAGGTATGCAAGAATCAAAAACTCCAAAACACAAGTACCAGCACTAGTGGAGTCAATTTAACTTCCAAGATTTCCTTCCTCGTCTCCTTGGTGTCGGCCTGGTGGGATGCAGAGGTGGCCTGGTGGGATGCAGACGTGACCTGGTGGGACGCAGATGTGGCCCGGTGGGACGCAGAGGCAGATCGGCGAGAACTCTTTGGTGGCCGGCCCGGGGACCGGGACCGGGACCGGGACCGACTTCCTCGGCGCCGGGAAGGAGAGCTGGAGGAAGAGCCACTCTTCCTTTGCTTAAAGGAGGTTAAAGGCTAAAGAGGAGAAGGAAACACAAAGCTTTACCACAGGTCATAAGCGCACACAGGAGAGGCAACACGGGCAGTGATGGCGACCACTGACTCTAAAACCACCCTGGCAACTGTGACATCAGAGAACTGACTGAGAAGGCCCAGAAAGACAGTGCAGTGAGCACCCTCCTCTTGCACGACAAACACAGCTCTGCCCATGACAGGAAAGGGTCTAAACCAACCAGCTATACATCTTCCCAAGAACTTACACAGCTAGAGCGACCATTAACATTGACAGAAGTGGAAATAATAGGTCAAGAGAAATTAGCCCGCAAGCAACTTAAAAAATTGCTGTATTCAGTTTCAGTCTGAATAAAACACAGCAACAGACCTTGAGAATGAAGTAGAAGCTTGGGTACCCTAGCAAGATCTCATCCTGCCCTCGCCCGCCCCAAAGCACCCCCACTGCTACTGAAGCTCTGGGGCGGGGGCACACCACGCCCCTCCTTCTCTCCGTAGCCAGTAGGCAAAGAATGGTTTTCACATTCTTAAATGATTGCAAACAAGAGCAAAAGAAAACTATTTTGTGACATCTGAAAGGTCTATGAAACTCCAGTTTCAACGTCCCTACGTACAGTTTTACTGGAACACAACCACACTTCCTCACATGCTGTCTGGCGCTGCTTCCTGCTCAAAGGCAGAGTAGAGTAAGAGAGAGACAGAGACCGTGTGGCCCACCACACCTAAAATATTTACTATCTGTCTTTAACTCAAACAACTTGCGAGCCCTGCTCTGGGCCATCCAACAGGTAGTCCATGGAGCCATCTGTCACTGAGCCACACAGCAGACACTGAGAACAGGTGTCAAGACATTTTTACAGCCCCCACCCCCACCCCCCAGCAGGTTATGTCTGCTGAATCTGCTTTTCGGAGCCTTTACCTTGCACATCTTTTTTGTCCCCTAGTTAATTCATTCCTGCAGCATTTTACTTAAATATTTGTACACCATGTACTTCTGAAATCAGGACCTCACCAGACAGGCTGAAAAGTCTTGAGCTAGACTGTAATTAATGTCACCTGCTGATTAGACTCTCTGTGCTGGGCAGAGACTGTAAATCCCCCACCCCGGCCCGTCCGGCCTCCAGCTTCGCTCTCCTGGCTAGCAGTCACCCGCCGCCCCTTACTCCATGTGGCTGCCTGTTTGTCACCCTCTGTCCATGACAGCTGGGCTCTTCAAGCATCTAGGTGGCAATGCTTCTTCCTCCACTTCCTCCAGCCCCCTAAAGCCTTTGGCTTTTACTGCCTTCTGCTTAAGCAGCCCCCAACCCAAGTCCTTCCAACTTGTTCCTCATCACTCAGTCCAGGTACCTGGAGAGCCTTCCATGAAACCCACTGTTCTTCCCAGCCCTCAACCTGCACCCCTGGCCAACTGCAATCACAGAATGTTCTAAGTCCAGGTAGATGACCAGTGTAAGTGTCTGTCCTCCACATTCGATTGTGAGCTTCTTGGAGACAAAGCACCACCACTCATTCATGGTTTCCCAGAGCCAAAACCTGTCACTGGCACAAAGCAGGACCTGGACTCTGTGCCTCTAAATGGAGCTACAGTGTGACCTCCCTGAGCACACCCCCGCCCTGTGCCCACTTCCCGCTCCAAGCACTCCGGCAGGCAGAGGTGCTCTTACCTTGAGGTCGCTCTCCTTGAGCTCCAGTTCGGTTCCATCTTTGTACTTCACGGTGTACAGCTGGGAGCTGTCGTCGTGGCTCACAATTTCTACTTCATAATACAGTGAGCTCCCTGGCCAGCGGCCTCTCACCGCTTCACCGTCAGCAAACCTCCTACCGGGCATTTTCTAAAGTGAATCTGAACAGTTTCAAAGAACAAAGTTTGGAGTCAGTGCATACAGGCTGTCACTTGTCTTTCACAGTTCGACTGGTAAACACACAACTTTCCAAAACTCTGAACCGATTAAGATTTGGGGGTCAGACAGGCACAGCCCCTCATTTTAAAGACGAAAAACTGACGCTTACAGACGAAGGCTTCTGCCCTGTGGTCCACGCAAACAGCACTACGGATTAATTACAGGGGCACATACAGGCACCGAATCGCTACCCACGTGACCATACTTCTTGCTAATCAAAAACAAAACAGTTTCTGATTTGTAAATTCACATACAGTCTTCCAAAAGCCTTAAAAATGCATTTAACCATATGTTTAACAATTATTATATTGAGAACAATCAATTCTATGAAACAAGACTGGAAAAATCAAGACACTGTCATTATCATCACTCTAACCCACCAATGGGAAAAATAATTTCAAATCTACAATCAACAACAAAGGTAGAGTTCTTTCATAAAGTTTTCAGTCCCGCAGCTAAAGTCCCCTGCCAACCACCCACCCGGACCAGCAGGTACCTGCCCTCCTCACACCTCTGCAAGCCTGTGGCAGACATCAGCCTTCTTTCCCACTGAACCAAAACCGACCTGCAAATCCATATACTCAGAAGCCAAAGGACTGGCACTTACAGGAGGCCTGTGTGTCACCCTTTGTCAATGACAGCTGAGCCCTTCTAGCATCTAGGTGGCAATGCTTCTTTGTCCACTACCCAGCCATGTCACATTTCCCCATGACAAAACCAGGGCCTCTGACCTTCCCCAGAGCTACCAGCCCAGCCCCAGATGCCGGCAGCTCACTGCCACATCCCCCAAATATGTAAACCTGCATGCCCAACTCTGCGGCTACCCAGAGCTCATTCTCTAACCAGTAAAAGGAATTTGGAAGATGGTGGAGTTCAGAAAGGAGAAAGCAGCATCACCTACTCCCCAGGAGACAGCTTTCCTAAGCACCACATTGCTTCACTGAGCTTTTAATCATCTGAGAAAAAAACTTAACGAGTATCACTTGTTTAAACAGATGCTGGGCAGGTTGGCAGATAAAAGAAAACACCACTACTTACCCAGGGATGAGAGAATGTCAAGTTCAACAGTCAATGAGGGATCCCTCCCTTCCCAGCCCCTCCCTGAGATAGCATCACTGCATCACCAGGGTAATGAATGGCTTGGGGAGGGAGATGAGGAGCCCAGAGGCTTTGGGGAGGAAGTACAGTCTGGCTGAGGAGTCCCCTGAAGGGCACTTGGGAAGCAGGAGGAAGAAGGGGCAGGGGACACCTCAGGACGTGGAGGAGGGGAAAGGAAACGGAAGGTGACAACACTAAGCTTTGCCTGTTTCAACATTTAATTCAGAGCCTCCAAATGCTAAGAAAGAGGAAGGAAACGGTCCCTCCTTCCTTCTTTGTAAGTGCCCCCTCCTCCTCCCTGGACCCCGCCAAATCAAACCACTGTCATTCTGAAGCACAGTCCCGTCAGCACCTGGGGCTACCGCATTTAAAAAGGCCTTCGAAAGAACAGATTCTGGGCCTTTTTAGAAATACTTTCATTTCTGTTGCACCTATTACTGAACAGATACACAAGATCCGTGCAATACCAAACACAAGTCAACGCCCAAAAGATTTTTCTGTTACCATCCATTTTGGGGGCTAAGCCAGCTAAGACATCATCTAGTAGTTGTGTCAGCTCTCTAACCTTAGTTCTTGAAAGAAAAAAAGGACTCCATGGAGAGCTTCATATGGTAGCTGAAAAATACAGACCAAAAAGCACCGTTCTGAGGACATCACTAAGTTATACAGATGTCCAACGAAGATGGAAGTCAGCAAGTCTGAGCACTGCCACCTTGCATGACAACCACCCACACGTCAGTCACATGTGATGACACAGCACAATCGCACCCTGATATAATCTAATCTCCCTTGAGAGTGAATTAGTCTGGATGGGACTCAAAAGCCCAACACGAGCCCACGTCGTTACCCACTCACCTAAGCTAATCAACAAACGCACAGCCAGGTCTCTCCAGAAGCATGTTCTAGCCAGTGTTTGTGAAGATTTTGTTTACTGGACACCACGTCCTCTTGTCGTTTCCCTAAAGAAGTGGAAACAGAGAGCTTCCAACTTTTTTTTTTTTCAATTAAGCCTTCAGCTTGCTAACTTCAGTGTCAACTGGTACAAGGCTGCACATTTCTTCTCTCACACATTCAAGCTCCAATGTTACTATTAATCAACATAACAATTCTCTGCTGCTGCTCTCTGCTGAAACCATAGTGACTTAAGTGCTAGGCTGCTAACGGAAAGCTCATCAGCGAATCGGCCAGGTGCTCCTTATTATCTTTATGGGGCAATTCTACTCTGTGTTATAGGGTCACTGTGAGTTGGAATCGACTTGACAGCTGTGGGTGGGGCTCTCGGCTGGTGACAGCCTTAACCAGTCTCTGGCCATCCTTTCTCCACCTTTCCCAATCGTCTAAATGCGGCAGAGAAACAGACGCGCAAAAGATGGCTTGTCTGCCTTCCTCCAACACGTGACCCAGTGGGGCTGGCTAGGCAGAAGCAAACAGAAACGCTCCCTCCGTCGGCTCCCCGCGGCCCCGGGGCAAAAAAGCCCTGCCTTCTTGGCTGCAAGAACAGAACGTTCTGGTGCCAAGCATCACAGCCTCGTACCCACTCCCTTCCCTCCTCCCTGACAGCTCCACAGAAACTAAACAAACTGAACTTGCAGCCCAGGCGCCCAGTCTAAAAGAGCGCCCCTTCTCCTCTAGCCCCGATCCGCTCCTTCTCCTCGCTCCTTCTCGGCACTCGCGACAATTTATAATCACAGAATTACACGTGCTTATTTGTTGAAACTGTGTCTGCTACTAAGCTGCAAAGTGCCAGCGGCCTGGGCACCTGGCGCCCGGTCTAACCCTTGGGCACTGCGCCTCCCACGGCAGGTGAACGGCGCACCCTGCTCCGGGCCCGAGCCCGTCGGCGTCCACACCTGTGCCGTGTTTCTCCTGCGGCGACACTGAATCCAGTGTAACTCCGGAACACACCGTGCTCATTCGGGTGAATCGCCCACTACAAGGTCCTCTCCTATCAAGTACTTAATAAGGGTCCCTCAAGAGTCTTGGAAATATGCACCTTGGGAGGCAGATGTGTCACTAAGAAGAACTTAAAAATTCTTTTAAAATGCGAAAAAGCAGGACTGAGCTCAAGCTGGCGCCCTGCCCATATATATCCGCTTGGCGAGGGTGCAGAAAAACACCGCGGAGAGAACCGAGCACATTCGCGTGCGCGGCCCTGCAGACTGCGCCGGCGAGACCCCGGCCGAGACGTCCCAGGTCCTCCACGCAGCGACAAGCGCCGCGACCCAGTCCATTTGCTGACACCCGCTTCCCTAACCCGCCGGGCTGCCGCGCCCTTCCTCCCTCCTCGACTCTCAGGACCCGCCAAGCCACCCGCTTATCTGTCAAAAAGGCGCTGAGAGGGCAGCGGGGCGGCGGTGGCAGGGCGGGGACAAAAGGACCTGCAGGGGCCGGGCCCGCAAATCCTCCCCGACAGCGTCTCCCACCGACGCGGCGCGTCCAAAATGGAGGGAAACGTCCGCCGTTCAAAATCGGCAGTTCCATTTCCGCAGCCAGCCCGCCCGGTGCGGTCCGACCCCCGGGGAGGAGCAGAGGCGAGGCCCGGCGTCCGCGATCCCGAGCCGCCCTCAGAGCCCGCCCGCCCGCCGGCGCGGCCGCCCCCGTCGGTCCCCCGCCGGCCCTCCGAGGCCGCGCCGCGGACGGCTGGGGCGATGGCGGCGCTCACCTGCGCCTGGCTCCAGCGGGAAGGCGAACGGCTCCGTGAGGACCGCAGAGCAACACGGCGGCAGTTCCGCGCGCGCGACGACGCCCGGTCGCGCTCTCGCACCCGCGGCCCCGCGACCCAGGCGCGCGCCGCCCCAGCCCGGCCCGCCCCCCGCGAGCTCCCATTGGCTCCTCATCCTTTTGAATGTTCTCTAGCCCCGTTGATTGGCTGCGCGCCGCGACGTGTCCGCCCGACCCGCGGCCAGGCCTGAGTTCGGCCCTGCCTGGGAGCGCTAAGCGGCGTGCGTGGTGCGGCCCGGGGCTTCCGTCCGCCGGAGCGTATCTCTGCCTCCCAGGCACCCTCGCCGCCGCCGGGCCCGCGCCCGCCCTTCCCTCCCGCGCTGGCCGCCGCCGGGCAATGCCCAGGAAAGGGGGTACGGGGCAAGCTGGCTGGGCGAAAGCGGCCCTGCAGAGCTAGGAAGAAAAAGATCCGGCATCGAAGTGGGAAGGGCCGTCTTCCCAGCAGGGGTTTCTTCTTGGCAAAACCCTGCTAGTGCTTCCCTTCGGGTCTTAAAATCCCCGAAAAGTCTCTATCAAGAAGCGGCTCCAAAGGCGAGCTGGGCAGTCCTTGTCTCGGCGATGGAGGTGACTCAGTGGAAAGGGACTGGCACAGAAGCTTGGGGCCAGTGGGGGGAAGGTAGAGAAGGCCCAAAGGTTACCTACAAATTGCGGGGTGCCCCCGACAGGTTTTGTGGGGAAGGAAATTATTTTTACGGCACTGAACGGGAAATGCCATCCTTGACCCACACATGGAGTTGCGGTGAATGGGAGTGACTGGGGGGCAGTTAACAGGATCTCACACTTGAAACTCCGTTTGACCTGTTACCCCAAGTCTGGTTTAAATTGCCCCCCCAAAATGCTGAATCATTGCATTGTCAGCTCTGAATCTGGTAAGGATCCCAAACCTCCCGCCTCCTCACCCCAAGTTATCATTATTGGTTAGCTGGTTTCCTTCCTTTGAGGTCAAGAGTCTAAAGCAGTCCATCGAAGTTCTCTGTTTTGCAGTTTGGTTTTAATCAAAGTGTTGTGTGACTCATTTACTAGGTAGATTTAAGTAAATTTCTATTCCTAGATCGGGGAATGGGTGGGCATGCATACCTCTGCAGGGCAATGGGGCATCAAGAAGTCAACCAGGGCACCTCTTCCAGCCTACCACCTAGAGCACACAGCTGCCTGCTATCTTTTTAGCTTGCTAGTTACATCGGCAGAGGCCCCGTAAAACATCCCTTAAGTGAATGTAGCCATGTGGACTGCTGTGCTTTTGCGACCTCTTAGACCCAGAAAGACCGTGGTTATATAGAAATCTCCTATGTAATGCTATTTATTGTCTCTTGTCTTGGGCCAGAAATCTGAAAGACAGAAATGCACAGTGCACTCCAAAGTCAGAAAACATTAGTGATTTTTTTTTTTTTTTTGATAAGTTGCCTTGGCCTATGTTCACTTAACTGCTAAGATGTAAAGAAAAAAAATCCTAGTGCCTAGAGTCAATTCTAACTCATAGTGTCCTATAGGACAGAGCAGAACTGTCCCATAGAGTTTCCAGGGAGTGCAGGATGATTATAGTATAATAATAATAGAGTTTTGAACTAATTAAATGATACAGACCTGAAAGCACCGTCCCAGATCTGTGGAGGATCTAAAAGAGATACTATTCCTGCTAAACCAAGCAGTGCTGCATTATTCTTTCCTCATATGTTCTCTGCCCCTTCTAGGACAGGCCTGGCTGTGTTACCAGCAGTTCTGCCTAAGGGCGTCTTTTAGGTCTTGCGATCTTTAGGATGACCATCCTTGACACATGTTATAGCTCTTTTAGGAAGTCCCTCGCCTCTTTCTTCCTTCTGCTGCTTCCTCCTACCTATCTGAAAAGCCAGTGTGGAATTGGCTGCATATGTACACTGGCACCTGGTAAATTCCAAGGCCTGGCGCGCCCACCAGAGTCACAAACTGACCAATCCCCTCTTGGTAAACAGCAGCACTTCATATGCACAGTTAGGCTATGGATACTTCATTTGCATATTCTTTAGTCAGTTTATGTGCATAATCTATTGACCAGTCCCTGCAAGGGGTGTAACAATCACAGGACAGGCCACAGCCAAGGATCAGACAAAAGTATAGTGCGATTTACAGCTTACCCCAGTGTTTCAATCATCTAGTGCTGCTATAACAGAAATACCACATGTGCATGGTTTTAACAAATAAAAACTTATTCTGTCACAGTCAGCCTAAAAGTCTAAATCACATGTCTTGCCATGACTCTGGTCAGTATGGTCGTAAGTCACATCTTCCCCTTCTTTATTTCCATGGGAAGTGAGCCTGGGAGAAAGGACAGGAAAGGAGGCCAAAACAACACACCTATGGGGCCAGGAAAGCCTTCTGTAAGAAATACAGAACCACCGTGTGATACAGCACAGATGTGGCAAGAGCAGTCATCATCGGTATCCGCAGGGCACTGGCTTCAGGAACCCCACGACACCAACATTCGTGGAGGCCCAAGTCCCTTGTATACAATGGCACAGTTTTGCATCTAACCGGTGCATATTGTCCTGTATGCTTTAAATCATCTCTAGATTATGTATAAGCGCTAATACAACATACATGCTACGTAAACAGTTGTTTCATCACAACGAAAGACTTGCTCCAGAAGGTGGCCTTTCTCCAAATTTCTTGAGCTCTTTTAGGGATACTGATGGTGCCTGGGCACCAATGGATGCCCTTTCACCTGTGACCACGACGTTCTTGAGACGGTAGCTGTTGGCAGAGCTAGCCAGGCAGCCCTTACGAGCCTGAAACTCCCTCTTCTCGCTCTCCTCCGCCTCTCACACGTAGGCTTAGAGGGGTTGTGTTGACCACATCGTTGCTTTACCAGAGCCATTTTTTTTTTTTTTACAGAAACAGGGTATCCGCAACACGTGTAGTGAACGGAGGAGACAGGAGGCGAACCATGCTCCAACAATACGCCCGGGAGAGACAGGATTGCGAAATGGTGGGAAGGTACAACAGGGGACACCACACATCTTTCTTGTGGATTCAGCACAGTGCTCAGCACCAAAAACCAAGCCAAACCCACCGCCGTCGAGTCGAGTCCAACTCATAGTGAGCCTAGAGGTCAGAGTACAACCACCACAGAGTTTCCGAGGAGCACCCAGCAGATCTGAACAGCCAACCTTTTGGTTAGCAGACGTAACATTTAAGCCCCTAGGGCTTAAGTATAGGGCTCTCAGCACAGGGCAAACTCAAGCTTTGCTTTTTGGAAATTTGTGGGAGGGGTGACATTTTTGATCCGCAGTTGGTTGATTCTGTAGACACAGACCCATGGGTATGGAGAGCTGACTGGACTTGGCCCTGTTCACCAGCGAATCTTGGCGAACAAGATGAGAGTATTGCTATCAGGATATAACAACTCAGAGGAGGGGTCACTGTGAGTCAAAGACTGAGCGCTAATAGGTTTCATTGCTTGGTGCTCCTGGAAAGCTTTCTGGGTGACACAAAATTTGCACTACAGCACTAACCTAAAAGTTGACAGTTTAAACCAAGCTGGCAACCCCGTGAAAGAAAGTCCTGAAGACCTGCTTCCACAAAAAGTAAGTCTGTTACTGTCAAGCTGAATCCAGCTTGTGGCCACCCCATCACGTTACAGAGTAGAACTGCACTGTAGCGTTTTCTTCGCTGTAATCTTAATGAAAGAAGACCAACACGCCTTTCTTTCATGGTGCTGGGGGCCTGAATCACCAATCTTGATGCTAGGAATCGAATGCAAGCCGTCTACACCATCCAGGTACAGTCTAAAAAACCCTGTGGAGCAGCTCTGCTCTTTAACACATTGGGTCAGTCCCCAGTCCAGGGCAGCAGGTTTGGCTTTGGGTGATGGTAGACAGCAGAAAGCATACTGTATTTCTCTCTGTATCTCTCCATTAAATAAAGAAATGTATTAGTTAATTCTGAAATTGTGCATTTTTGTTTGTTTCTTTGTTTCCTAAAAGCCAGGCTGTGATAAATTCTGAACCTCTTGGACTAGTTACTAAGCTGCTACAAGGCTGGTCAAAGAAGCGTTGTCTTTATGGGCCTTTCTCCCTGCTTGTCTCTGCTGCCCCCTTGGCCCTGTCCTTCCCACCCCCCACTCCAGTGTGACTCTGCCATCCTCCGTGAGTCTCAGCCTCCCCTCCACCTGCTTTGGCTCCCCACACAATCCCTCTCACAGTGTGTCTGCTTGCAATCATCTCTCCTCATCCAGAATGTGTGATTAAGTGTTTCTCTTTAAAACCTGCTATGTATTTTACATGGAGTTTAGACACTGAACACAGGTGCAGTGGTTTCCTTTGACACGTTTTGCTCATTTGTGAGTCCTTGAAGACAGCCTCCCACTCACGGGTCTGCCCTACAGCCAGGCAAGAACTCAGATTGGAAATGTAAGACACCAGTTTGTGCAATCTGGTACCACCGTGTTACTGCGCTTGGGCCAAAGGTAAGGCTTAGTGCACTAGGATGAATGTTTAACACCTGTGATCTTCAGTAACTGTGCTGATCTTATTTTTAAAACTACACCTTGACCTTTAGGAAAAGTGGGACACAACCACAAGAGGCATCAGGACAGTAGGGGAGGGGAAGGGAACAGATGTCAAATGACCACCTGCTGTGAGCTATGACAGTCATCTAGTCTAGTGCTGCTGTAACAAATACCACAAGTGGATGGCTTTAAAAGAGAAAAATTGTCTTACAGTCCAGTAGGCTAAAAGTCCAAGTTCAGGGTGTCAGCTCCAGGGGCTGGCTTTCTCTGATGGCTCTGGAGAAAAGTCCTTGTCATCAATCTTCCCATAGATCGGAAGCTTCAGAAGTGCAGGGATCCTGTCCTTTCCAAAGGATGTACTCAGCTCAGCTCCCAACACTTCTCCCTTGACGGTAGGACATCTCCAAATCTTCATTTGCCCGCCTTTCCTTGTATCTCAAGAGGCTGCCCCAAGGCACAGTGCAGTCCCACACATCAAGGCCTGCCCACCAACACAGCTGCTGCCCGTCCTCCCTCATTAACGTCACAGGGGCAGAGTTTACAAGAGGGGCTCATCACACAATACTGTGAATCGGCCCAGCCAAACTGCCACACCCACTTCTACACACATTGTGCGGGGAAACACAATTCTGTCCACGACAGGTGCTTGTCATTCCTTATTTATACCTGCACATCAATGCCATGATGTAGTAGGTTTCATCATTCCCATTTTTACAGTGAGGAAACAGACTTAGGGCCACACACAGCGTCTGGGGGCTTAAAAGCTGCCAAGCAGCCATCTGAGGGTACAGCAAATGGTGCCAATTCAACAGGAACAGATGATCACCGAGGTCCATAATGACATGGGGGAAAGAGAACCCAGAAGACAGGGATACGCACGTGAGTGGGTGTGACCAGAAGAACCGGGTGGTGCCCGGCCACCACCAGTGACAGCCACGATGGAGCTCACAAAGTTGAGTCTCACTGGCAACACAAGAATAAAAAGGGGCACACCCTGAGTTCTCCACTAAAAGACCTCAATTGATGGTTCAGGGGCTTCAGGATTCCCCTGGGAGCATGGCCCCTGGCCCTGATGCTGCCCCTGTCCATAAATCATAATGATGGTCAACTCTTCAGACAGCAACGGATTGGACGTGGTGATGCTGCCTGACCATATTTTCCGGGCACTTTATGGTTCTATGCATCTATAGAATATCATCCTGCTGACCTCTTACGGGAAAAAGGGGAGTAGGTGGAGAGGAGGCCACAGGAGACTGTTGGGAGGATAGGACATGTATGGAGCAGAGAGGAAGAATGTGCTGTCACCAGGCAGGGAGAGCAGTGGGACCTGCACATAGGTGAGCATGCAAATTTATATGGGAATGTACATTTTTATTCAATCATAATCGAATAAAAGAAAGGGCCACACACTCGCACAGCGTCACAGCCAGCAAAAAAGTGCCAAAAGACGGAATCTCCCAACATCTAAGAACCCTAAAGCAGATGTTCCTGGCATGTCCTGAATTCACCCTGTTCCCAGAGCAGCCTCATGGTTTTTCTGGCCAGGGAGGTCACCATGGAGACTTGCCAGCTGATCAGGATACAACTTGTGGACTTCCTGTCCACATTTCTGGGGGCAAGGAATTCCCGTGGCTTTTCTCCCTGCACAGATTAGGCACGTAACTTGCCCTAAGAGTCTTTCCTTCATGCCTGAGTAAGGTAAGTTCCTTTTTATGGCCTTTTGCCTTGGTTCTTTGGATAAACAGCTGAAAAAAATTTCCCCCTAAGCCCAGAGGAGCTATTTGTGCCCTGATTTCCTCCCCTAGAAGATTTATTATTTTTGTTGAGGTTGATGGACATCTTCCTGGTAAAAGGTACACAAGGATGGTTTGATACTTTTTGTCTGGCCCTAGGCTGCAGCCTGTCCTGTGACTGGTGTGCCCCTCACCAGGACTGGCCAGTAGGCCATGAAAATGAAGTAACTATTAAAAAACAAACAAGCAAGCGATCCAGAACGACCATATATTGGATGCACTTTATGGTTCTATGCTTCTACAGGATATCATCCTGCTGACCTCTGGCTGGAGTAAGGGGAGTGGGTGGAGAGGAGGGGAAAGGAAACTGCTGGGAGGATGAGACGTGTGCAGCAGAGAGGGATAGTGTGCTGTCACCGGGTAGGGAGAGCAGTGGGAGCTGCATATTGGTGGGCATGTAAATTTCTATGGGAATGTACATTTTCACTCAGTCATCATAAAAAAAAAAAAGCAAACAAAATAACATTTCAATCAAGTCAATTCTAACTCATAAACAACTCCGTAGGGGAGTAGAACTGCCCCATAAAGTTTCCAAGGAGCAGCTGGTGGATTTGAACTGCTGGCCTCCTGGCTAGCAGCTGAGCTATTAACCACAGGACACCAGGGCTCAAATGAGGTATCTATAGCCTATTGTGCATATGAAGTGTCGGTGGTCTGCTGGGAGGGGATTGGTCAGTTGGTGACCCTCCCCCTGGGAGGGGCTCTGCCTTCAATGTGACAAGAAGTTGTGCGTGTGTGTGTGTGTGTGTGTGTGTGTGTGTGTGTGTGTGTGTGTGTGTACATATACATACACACACATATGCAACTAATCCCACAAAGATTTTAGAGACAGAAAGAAGCAGGAAGAAGCCAAAGAAAGAAAGGAGGCAAAGAATTGCCCAAAGAGCCATAACACAGCTCAAGGCCTGTAACACCGAGGACAGCAACAGGCCCAGAAGGGGCCCAGCAAAGAAGTCATGGTGAGGGCGGTATTGGGGGGCTGGGAGGAGCTGGAAGAGCTGTCCAGTGATGGAGGGAGACTTTGCCTGCATGTTACAGGATCTTGACCCCAAGTTGTACCCTATTCCTTAATCAACCACTTAACTGTAAACACAGTCTGTGAGTTATGTTTGGCCATTGCAACAGATTATTAAATCCAGAAGAGAAGCAGAGGGTGCCATGGGAGCAAGCTGGTGTCAGAACTGGAAAAAAAGTTGGCGAGTAGAAATGTATCTTACCTCTACCTCTTGGAAATCACCTTTGGGCTGATCTTGGTTGAAACCCTCCTGAAGGTAGATAGGTTGTGATAACACTACTGTTCTCACCGTTTCACACAAGGATGGCCTATTTTCATTCAAATGCTCTAATACTGGATTCAGCGGGATTGCCTGGGGATCTGACTTTCAGAGGGCTGTCTTAGAAGAGTCACTTTTAGGTAACAAGAGAAAGATTACTGTAATCTTTGTACTAAATTCAGTACCTAGTGCAATTAAATCAGCTTAAAACATGTTTGAGAATGGTGATATAAATATTTTAGATGACTATTTCAAATAAAATTTGCATAATTATTTTAAACATCTTCATTTTACTTGAGGAAGAGACTGCTAATTGATTGTACAACACAGACTTATTTGGAGCATAGTAGTGTATTGAATTATTCTACCGACAACACATACCTACACAAATGACTAAAAATACACACGACTATTATAACTTGTTAACCAGATGAAGCGTAATGGAGACATAGATTTATTTGAAAATAAGAGTCTGCCTGAATAACTATTCAACAATTCTCAATGTTAGTTGGCATGCATCTTCTGGCAAATTTACATACTCATACTAAACTGCTTAAAATACTCTCTCAGTTGCTAGCTTTTGATACAAGTCTAGTAGTCCAGAGATCCCACTTCCCTAGCAAAGCAAGACCTATTTTTCTGAATCAAAGGAGAGTCTCAGCCCTCCTCTGGAAGAGGTTATACTTCCAGACAAAATACCATTTTCAGGCCTACTTTAGGATGATTTGGTTATATTGGGCATGGTTTTCACATACTTACATTTATGAAATCTCAGTAAGGTCGTTTTCCCTATGTCATGTCATAAAAAAAAGTTCACCTTGAACTACCCAAAAAAATGTCTGTAAAGTACTGAAAATCCAAGGATTCTAAGCTTCTCACAACATTAAACTGCAAAACAGCATTATAACAACTTGCTTTAAAAAATGTCACTTGTACAAATTTATTTTCCCCCTCCCCCTCCCTCACTTTTACTGTTTTCCTCTTTTTCCCATTTTACTTTTTCTGGTGCTTTCTGTGCTCTCTCCTGGACCTAGGAGAACCCCCCGTACCCTACTAGCCAAGGCCCAAACAGCTTCCTGACCCACAGACGACCTGCCTGTCTTCCGAGGCTCCTCCCTGGGCCAGGAGCAGGCTCCTTAGATTCCTTTATGGTCCCTTCTTAAAAGGAGATGTTCTGTATCTTGAACACACTTTTCTGCCCACACACTGAGTAGTGTTCGCGAAATATGTTTGTTAAAAAAGCCCTGCAGGGTAACACAATCCGTGTATTTAACATGAAGCAGGTCCCTTCTAAGAGGGTGGCATACATTTCTGCCAGCTACTTGGACAATTCACCACTTGCCTGTCTTTTGTCATACTGTGATGGTTGGCATGTGGCTGTGATTTTGGACCTGGAGTATGCCACTTGCCTCTTGCCTAGTGTTTGGAAATACTTCAGAAGCTTAAAATATTATCCCTAGAAATCCTTGCAGTGATTGAGTGTGACTGCAAAACTGGGAACCAGGCAGCAAAAATCCCTTCAAATCCCTTGACCATGCTCTTGGTCCCTATTTCATATACACCAAAGCCTCCCCCACAGCCTCTGCCTTCTAACCCCAGTTACAGTGAGTACCCCTGGGGTTCCCACCAGGGCACAGAAGACCTAGTCCGCCCCCACGGGTCAGTGTCAGAGGAGGACTGCTCTGAGGCTCAGCAAAGGTCAAAGCTCTCCGTGCTCTCCAAGAAAGTGCTCTCCTCGGGCGACGGGGTGGAGAGGGGCCACTCGCCAGTTCCAGCAATCCACAGGTGTGGTTCCTGAAGGGCACGTTGCCACCCACACCCATGGGAAAAGGAGTCTGCCTCATCCTGACGTGTTTCATAGTAACTTTTGCTCCCTGTTGGGACTATCCGGATAGTATTGCAAGTTTTTCTCTATTACCTGTATGTCAAACATCAGAAATTGCTGAACCCAGTCACTCCTAGCACCCTGGGCTCCCTCTGCTGGCTCTGTCTCTGCTGCCTATAACAGGGGGATGTCTTCTTTGCATTTCTTTCAAGAAGAGAGCAATTCACAGTCCACCAACAGAGATGCAAAAGCAAAGCGAAAGAGAACGAAGGGCTTTTTCCGAGTAGCAGAAGTGGATGGGCACTCCTAATGTGTTTTATCCATTCCAGGCGGAAGCCTGGGCTGCCTGGTTCTCAGAGGTTGGAACACAGCCGTCCTGCTTTTGGCATGTGGCCTCCGCACAGCGCACAGGTGGCAAAGAGCTTAGGACCCCTTCCAAAACCTCATCGCTGTGAGCACAGGAAACCGAAAGCACAGGGCCTGGACCCTGTTTGTCTGCTGTGCTCCTGAGGCAGTTCAGAGAGGAAAACAAGATCAGACTCCGTGTTTTCAGCTTTAAGCCTCTAAACAGGAAGAATGGAGCAGCTTGACACACAAAGGAATTGTGCAGGGAGGTTGGGACCAGGAGGTGTCAGTAGAGAAGGGGCAAGGGCCGTGCTGGAGCCTGCGGGAAGCTGTGGATGCCCCACACCCTCAGGCAAACGCACACGCTGACGCAGTCTTCGGTTGCACGGTCCCCCAGCTCTGCACCACTCCTGCCACCTGTCATCACCCCGTATCTGGGTGGTTTGCCCTGGCCCCGCCCTGGAACTCAAGGGCTTTGAAGACAAGCATGATTTCATCATCTTTAGTCGTCTTGGTGCCCCTGTCGTGGTGTTGGCTGGGTGGTGGACACGTAATAAAGATATGCTGAATGATCAAAAAATAAATGTCTGCACAGCAAATGGTCCCAGCTCAGCAGGAACGGACGCTCACCGAGGACCAAAATGACATGGGGTAAAGACAACCCAGAAGATAGAGAGACCCACAAGAGTGGGTGCCCACATCGACTTGGGACTGGAAGAACTGGATGGTGCCCGGCCACCACCAGTGATAGCCGCGATGGAGCTCACAGAGAGGAGTCTCACTGGCAACACAAGAATAAAAAGGGGTGCATCCTAAGATCTCCACTAAAAGACCTCAGTTTGTGGTCCAGAGGTTTCAGCGTTCCCCTGGGAGCATGGCCCCTGGCCCTGATGCTGCCCTTGACCATAAATCATAACGAAGGTCCACTCTTTGGACAGGAATGGATTGGACTTGGCAATGCAGAGTGACCATATATTGGATGCACTTTATGGTTCTGTACATCTATAGGATATCATCCTGCTGACCTCTGGCTGGAGGAAGGAGAGTGGGTGGAGAGGAGGGGAAAGGAGGCTGTTGGGAGGATGAGACATGTGTGGAGCAGAGAAGAATAGTGTGCTGCCACCGGGCAGGGAGAGCAGTGGAAGCTGCATAGAGGTGGGCATGTAAATTTATACGAGAATGTACATTTTCACTCAGTCATATTAAATAAAAAAATAAACGCCTGAAGGGGATCACTGTGTGGGAAGCACAGAGTGTCTCTTCAGGGCAGTGGGAGTGGGAAGCCAAGCAGCAGTCATGGGTGATTGCCCCATATGACTAATGTAACTGACATTGCAAACTTATACACCCAAAAAACATTGAACTGGCAAATGCTGTGTTACATACATTTTTACAGTAACTTAAAAAGAAAACTCTATGGAGCACAGCCCTACTCAGCCATGCCTGGGGTCACCCCGAATCATGAGGGACTCAGAAAAACATCATAGCATGTAAACTTCACTGTCGTCGAATCGATTCCGTTCATGGCCACCCTACAGGACAGAGGAGAACCACTCCATAGAGTTTCCAAGGAGAACCTGTGGATTCCTGCTGCCAACGTTTGCATTAGCAGCTATAGCACTGAACCACTGCACCACCAGGGTTTCCAATAACATATAGGGAGATAAATAAAATCATGAAGAAAATACGTCACCCTGGAGGGCAGCATGGTGGCTATGATGACATTTTGGCTCAGGGACTTACAGGACCATTAGTGTTTGCCCAAGCCTGAGCCCACCTGGAGAAAGGGAGGCCCTGAGTCCTGGTGGTGTGCAGGGTTCCCAGAAGCTGAGCTCTCAGCCTGACACCCCAGGGAGTACTTAGAGAGGTGGGGAGGGGAGTCACGGATCCTGGCATGGTTATTCAGAAAGGATATAATGCAGGTGACAGAAAGCAAGCCATGGCTGATACTAGCATCTGTCCCCTGGGCCACATGTGGTCAAGATGCAGCCCAGTGGCAGCCAGGTACTGGTGTCTGGAATCCAAAGATGTGTAATATCACCCAACACTTAATAAACTCCACCCAGTGCCAACATGCAGCTCTTAACTGTCCTCTTGATCGTTATAACCTTTGTTCCCGTGTTGCCAGTCAAGCAACTGACACATAGAAGGGCTGAATGACTTGCCCCAGTTGACACAGGAAGTAAGGTTGGGACCTAACTCTGAGCTGGTTGTACTTTATGTACAAAGGACTGAGAGAGGCCAGGCAGGGACAGCAAAAATCCCTCCTGATTCCCAGAGAGTTGGCACAGGACTCAAAGATGACTCCAAGGGGGAAAGTTTCTGTCCCCTTCCCTAAGCCCAGCATGTCTGGCTGAGTCTAAGTCATGGCGACCCATGTGTATCACAGTAGAACTGTGCTACATAGGGCCTCTTGGCTTTCACTGTCACAGAAGCAGATCACCAGGCCTACTTCTAAGTGCCACTGAGTGGGTTCGAATCGCCACCTTTTTTTTTTTTCACTCCTAAATTTGTTTACAGATTTCAATAAAATTATAGATAATTTTGAAACATTGGGTTTTCAAATGTTTCCTAATGATAGGTTTATTAGGACTTAAAAAAAGAAAAAAACTTCATTGTACGTTAGGCGAAAGTTTACAAAGTGAATGAGTTTCCCATTCAATAGTTTGTACATAAACTGTTTCGCAGCATCGGTTGCATTTCCCACAGCATGTCAGCGGTCTCCCCATTTCTGCCCTGGGTGCCCTGTTTCCTTTTGACCCCTAACCTTTAGGTGAGTAGTTGAGCATAACCTGTTAGCACCCCCAGAGGACTGTCCCCCATCCCTGACAGCCCCTGGTCCCCATCACATACCCAGTGATGGTGGTTCTTAACGTGGGTGTTGACTCTCATAAGCATGACCAGGGTAAGTCGTTTGTAATGTCGGTGTCCCCCAGGAGCCAACATTGGCAGTACATTTGTCTCAGTCAGCTAGTGCTGCTGTAACAGAAATGCCCCCAGTAAGCAGCTCTAATAGACGTTTATCTCTCACGGTGTCAGGGGCTAGACCTCCACCTCAGGGTGCCACCTCTGGGGGACGGCTTGGCTTTCTTCCTCTGTAAGCACTGAAGTACGCCCTTGTCATCAATCTTCCCCTGGTCTAGGGCCACTCAGAGCAGGGACCTTGGGTCCAAAGGACTCATTCTGCTCCTGGGGCTTCTTTTTTGGTGCAGTGAGGTCCCTCTACTCCTTCTTTTATATCTCAAAAGACACTGACTCAAGATACAACCTAATCTTGCCTCATTACCATAACTCTCTCTAATCCTGCCTCCTTAAGCCCATAAAGATTAGGATTTTCAACAGATAGGACAATCACAGAAGATCACAATGTGGTAGACAACGCAGTACTGGGAATCACGGTCTCACCAAGTTGACGCACATTTTAGGGGGACACAATTCAATCCATGACAATGCTGAACATGTAGCACACTGAATCAACACGACCAGCTGACTGCTGGCTTGGGTCAGCTGTCGTTTTAGTAATAAACAACAACCAGCCTCCTCCAGGGTATCTGCATGTGTAAAAACCCAGCGTGCAAACTCTTACCACCTGCTTCCACCCAAAGAACTTTTTCCAAAAGCTCAGCTGGAATGAAACAAACACAATAGATGCATGAATGTCTTCATAGGTAACCGTACCACTGACCACATTCAATTTCAAAAGCCTGGATTGCAAAATGGCTTGGGGTTTGTTGCATAAGTCACTACAGTTCATTTTCTAAGCAGGAGGGAACCCTGGTGGCACAGTGGTTAGGTGCTCGGCTGATAACCAAAAGTTGACAGATCCCACCAGCTGCTCTGCTGAAGAACGATGTGGCAGCTTGCTTTCACCAAGATTTATAATCTCGCAAACCCTGCACAGTGATTCTACTCGTGGGAATTGGGTCGCTACGAGTCAGAATGGACTTCAGGGCAGTGGGCTTGTTTTTTTTTAAGTAGTCACTTTAAAATCATGGCCAAGGTGGAGAGTCTGGCCTTGGCTTTGGTGTCCGTGTCCTAGGTTCAGCGTTCGTTGCAGGCCAGGCACGTGCAGCAGGAAGTGGGCAGGGCTTGCCGCTTGCTGAGTCGTTTATGAAAGCAGAAGCACACAGAAGTCACAGCCTCTGTGGTTTGAGTCGTGTAATCTGAAAACACAGAAGCTTGTTCTACAAGAGGCTGCTGTGTTAAAGCTGGGGTGTGGAAGCCTGTGAGCAGGGTCGTCCTCTCCTCTACTGGTACACGCGGGTCCCAGCAGGCAGTCGACCCCTTCTCCAGTCCACTAACTCAAGAAAACACACAAGGTCTGCATGTTGGCACCGGGTGGAGTTTACTAAGTGTTAGGTGATGTCACACATCTTTGGATTCCAGACACTGGTACCTGGCTGCCACTGGGCTGCATCCTGACCACACGTGGCCCAGGGGACACATGCTAGTATCAGCCTGACTCTTTACATGGCTTTCTTTCTGTCACCTCCATTATATCCCTTCTGAATAATCCTGCCAGGATCTGCAACTCCCCTCCCCACCTCTCTAAGTACTCCCTGGGGTGTCAGGCTGAGAGCTCAGCTTCCAGGAACCTTGCACACCGCCAGGACTCAGGGCCTTCCCTTCTCCAGGTGGGCTCAGGCTTGGGCAAACCCTAGTGGTCCAGGATTGCCCCTGGGGTCAGTGCTGACACAAAAGCTGGAAAGGAAAAGAAAATGCTTTTACCAGAAAACCGAGGAAAAACTACATTGTTTCCAAAGCGAAGGGCCAGGTAGAGATAAAAGGAATCACCGCTGGGCTGTCTGCCACTCAGGGTGACCTCTGTGTGTCACAGCAGAATGTGCTCCTTCGGTTCTCAACAGCAGCTTTTTTTCCAGAAGGGGACCACCAGGCCTTTCTTCTGAGCTATGTCTGAGGGGGGGGGTCTCAAACCTCCAGCCTTGCTCTCCGCAGCCATTTGCACAGGCAAGGACTCCATTTAAGGAGGGAGACACTGTTGAGTCACACAGAACATCCTAATGAAGCCGTGAGGGGACATCACCCCAAGAGGCCACAGGCAGGGTGAACCTCACAGGTTCTCGAGCTGTCTGGAACCCTGCAAAGGCAGACGGCACCAAACCCCGACTGGCTCCCGGCATCTGTCTGAGCTCCGGGACCGCCACCTCCACCATCTCAGCCACACCTGGCTCGCCAAGCGGACAGACTTGGAAAAGCAAGAAGGGGGCGGTTCCACCACCATCGTTTGACAAAATGCCCAGATAATGCCTGTCTATATATTTTCTCCAGAGATTTGCATCAGACTACATGTCATTAAGTTGATTTCACAGTGCCCCTGAGAGGTGGGTTTTGATGTCGCTGGCACCCTGCCTGGCGCCTCTGGAAGCTGGCACATGATTCAGCTGCAAACCTGTAAACGGCCTTTCCAAGACCCAGGACAGTTTCAGTGTCTCTTTGATTTAATTAGCATTGCCCAGGGCACAGAGAGGGATGTGGGAGGACTCAGCCTAGGAAAATCCCAGGAGGTGGACTATCAGGGCTGCGGGCACACTGGCCATCTGAGGGCCACACGGAGCTCTTTGGTGAAGGAGGTTCATGCCTCGCCTCTGCCCAGCTCCCCCAGGTGTTTCCCGGATGGCCCCGTCCCCAGCTGTGCCTGGCTCCACGCCAGAGAGAACGAAGGGCAGCTGTGGGCAAAGCTGTGGCTGCAACATGTGGGGCAGCCGTCGTTCAGCCTGCAAAGGTGGACACACACTGGACCTAAAGCTCAAGGCAGAAGATGCCAGTTTGCATGGAGCTCAGGGGTATTTTGATACAGGGGAGGTGACTATGTCCGCAGAGACCCCTAGTTCCTACCCTTCAGGTTGTGGACCAAGGAACCTCTCTGAGGGCTCCTTGGTGCTGGAGAGGTGGTAGTCATGTCCCATGCCAGGCCCAAAGGGAGACAGAGTCCCCTTACCACCCCCTGTGTCCCTTCCCAGGCACCCTTTGGGCAGGATGCCTTAGGGTTGCTCACAGCCTTGTGCACTCATGGGCAGGGGCATCACTGGGGGTGGGGACACACTGGCGGGAGGGGTGTGTGGATTGCACCAAGTAACACTGTCAAGGGGTGACACCAAAATGATTGTCTATAAAATTTTTGTACCTTCTTGCAACTGGAGAGGGCAACTAGGGTTACACGACAATGTAAGTTTCTGTATGACAAACTGGAATTGTAAACTTTCGCTTAAAGCACAATTTAAGAAACTGTGGATTCCGTATGGTCTGGGATGGGAGGCAGTTGGGGTGGGAGTAGGGATGGGGCTGGGGAGACACCTCGGGTTACCGCCCCCTCGGGTTACCGCCCCCTCGGGTTACCGCCCCTGGTGACACCAATCCTAGTGATGCTCATGGGGCAGTTTCCCACTGGGAGGGCACACTGCCAAGGAGTGTCTGCAACGTCTGGGAAAGGGTGCCTTCCCGGGAGTGGTATCTGTCTGGACTTGTAATTAAAAGGTTGCATTTCAAAGACACTTTTAATGATCCAAAGTATGGTTGCCAGGAAAAAAATAACAGAGGAGACACCTCTGAGAGACAGCTTGGCACTCAGCACAGCGCCGGGCACACAGCAGGCCCTCATCAAGGTTCTGTCCCCTTCAAGGTCAATACTTGACAGCTGTTCATTCATTCTGGCTGTCACTCAAGCACCTACTATGTGCCAGTCACTGTGCTAGGGCCTGGTGCAATCCAGTGGGAAAGACAGGCAGGAATGGCGGTGGGGCCCGCAGGGTGGACTGGCTGTGAGAAGCCCGGGGTCCAGAGAAGAGGATGTCCACTGGGGCCTGGTGGGTCAGGGACAGCCTCACGGAGGTAAGGGCCCAGAGGAATTCAAGAAAAGGCTTGCGTAGCACCTAGACGAGGAAGAAGCCCCCTTCTCAGTGGCATCTCCCCTTTTCCCTCCTCCATACCTCACCCCCACCCTGCCGCACAGACCCAGCCTCCCAAAGCCCACTCTGCCCTCTCTCCAGGAGCATGAGGCATCTCTGCTCCCCGCTCCCTCCGCTGCACTCGGAGCCTGGCCTCCTACCATCTCCATACCAAATTAGGGCTCTGCCAGAATGAAGCCAACGCCACATGTATAGCAGGGGCCATCATAACTGTCTGTCTGTCTGTCCTTCTCGTCAAGGATTCCGAGTAGTGTTCACAGGACATTTTTCTCAGAAGAATCACTGTTTGATGCATCCTTTTGTGATCTGTTTCTGGTTTTTCACCCCGCATGGCATTAGACTGGGCTCTGGAAACATGACGATCTTATTCAGTATTTTATCAACCAAACACGTCTTTAGGAAAAAGAAATGAATGGAAGCCACAATGTTAAGATCAGAACATTCAGCCTTCTCTGTCACTGGCCTCCGGACATGTCATTGCTTCCGGCTGGACAGTATGTATTCTCCGCTCCACCTGACCAGCCTGTATGGGACATCTGTGCCTCCTTCTAAGCACACAGTGAACACTTCGGAATGGTTGCCCCTTGTGCTGCTGATTAGGGTGCTGTGAGTCTCAAACGAGGGGTCTGGAAGTTAGCCCCCCAGGGTAAAGTCAGCCTGAAGGCTTCCTTCACTCACATTTTCCAAATCTCTGATAGGACCACTGAGCAAGAGAGTTGTTAAGAGTTCAGGCTGCTACTCAAAAGGTTGGCAGTTCAAATCCACCAGCTGCTCCCTGGAAACAGTACGAGTCCATTCTACTTTGTCCTATAGGTTCCCTGTGAGCCAGAAACTCGATGGCAACCAGTTTGGTTTGATTTTATTCTCAGAACAAAGCCTATGGTGAGCCCCCAGCACCCGCTTTCATGCCAAACTCCCCCATCCTCAGTGATACAAGCTGAATCGCAAAAACCTTTGTGCCTCTTTCCTCCCCAACTCCCGCCACTCTACCACCCCCTCTGTCCAGACCTGGGCAGGAACTTTAAGGAAAAGGAAGCTTGATTCAGTGATTCTCGATTTGTGAGGCCGCTGAGGTCAGGAAGGGAAGCACTGGACTTGGTGCGGGGTGGGGGGGTGGAGACTGTAGCTCTCCCAGCCTGGTGGCTTCCAGCTCTTGCTTCTAACTGAGTCCTGGGCTCACTGGTACCTCTGCCGGGACATCCCTCCTGATGCCTGGGACTGACTGCCTTGTGTGACTGCTCTTTCTGTAGCCTGAGCCCAGACTGTCTTCCTCCCTCTGCGCCAACCACCCCCCACCCCACTCCTGATGGAATGCCTTTCTATACAGCAGATGTGAAGAACCAGCACAGGAGTAGGAAGTTGAGATGGCAGAAATGAGTCCAAACCAGCTGGATGGCAGGGGGCTGATGTTTTTGGTGTGGGCTATGGAAAACCATGGAATCCCTGGTCGTGTAGTGGTTAAGAACTACAGCTGCTATCAAAAGGTCAGCAGTCAAATCCACCAGGCGCTCCTTGGAAATTCTATGGGGGCAGTTCTACTCTGTCCTATAGGGTCGGTATGAGTCAGCATTGACTCAAGGGCAATGGGTTCTGTTTTTTTGTTGTTGTTGTTTATTTTTTTTACAGAAAACCATGTATGACTTTGTCCTTCTCAGCCTCTCCATTTGCCAGATCTCAGCTCAGCTCAGCCTAATTTGTTAAGAAAAAAGAGACCACTCCACACCCCCAGAGGCCCAGGGTGGTACAAGTGGTTAGTTGCTAGGCTGCTCACCAAAAGGGTGGAGGTTCAAGTCCACCCAGAGTGACTTTGGAAGAAAGGCCCAGAGATCTACTTCTGAAAAATCAACCTCTGAAAACCCTACTGAGTGCAGTTCTCCTCTGACACACATGACGTCACTGTGAGTCAGGGTCAGTGCGCTTTGGGTTCACTGTGAGTAGGAGCTGAATGGAAGGCAGCTGGTACTTCTGCTCCCTCCATTCAATTAAAAGCCACCTGAGCACTGCCTCCCAGGCAGGCCACCCACCTGGAGAGCTAACAGAGTGGGAAAGAATGAGTCCTTGCTCTCAGAGTGCAGACGATTTGGGGAGGGTGCCTGGATCTCAATGATTAGACATACATTCAGTGGCATGGTGTATTGCTTTTGTGTGGCCTTTCTTTCTTAATAAGGATACTAGCTACAACCAAGTCAGGACTGCCACGATACCGGTATGACCTCACATGAACCTAATGACATCTTCAAAGACCCTATTTCCAAACAGGGCCAATTTCAAGGTACTGGGGTTGGGAATTTATCTTTTTGGAGGATACCATTCAACACATAACAATATCTCAGCTTCCTCTCAGTGGAGTCCTTGGGGCTCTGTGTCAACAGAAAGGTCACATTGGCCCATGTGACTTCACTCGGCTCACAGTTTAGGCAGCAGCCCCCTCTGAATGGCAGCTCCATAGTAAGACCCTTTCAGAAAACTGAAAGCTCAACGTCACTTATTAAAACTACATAAATAAATAAAAGAAACCACTGATTCATAACCAGGAAGTCCAGGGAAGAGTGTTTCAGGTAAAGCTTGATCCAGTGTCCTCTCCATCACTCATCTCCACTTTCTCTTTGTTGGCTTCATCACTAGGCCCTGCTCATGACTCGTACCATCCTTACTATACCTGGGCCCAGCAGGAAGTTGCTGTGTCTTAGTGTCCTCATACTGCCATAGCACAATCCCCCAACTGGGTGACTCTAGAGAACAGAAATTTACACTCTAAAGTTCCAAAAACCACTCCATTGAGTCGGGTCTGACTCATAGCGACCCGAGAGGCCAGAATAGAACTTCCCCTGGTTTCCAAGGAACACCTGTTGGATTTGAACTGCCAGCCTTTTGGTTACCAGACATAGCACTTAACCCACTACACCACTAGGGTTTTGTCTCACAGTTCAGGAGGCTGGAATTTCAGATTCCAAGATGTCAGCTTCTACTTACTGTTGTTAGACGCTGTTTGAGCTGGCTCTGGCTCATAGAAATCTGATGTACAAGATGTGACAATTATGTTTGGGAACTTACCACCATGCACTTACGTTGGCAGCACTGTACAAACAACTTGGTGAGGTTTCCTAACCTTGGTGTATCAGTGTCTCACAGCTGTGTTTGTGTCGACGTGTAGTGGTGTCTTGCTGAGTGGTATTCATTATTGATGTTGCATGTTTTCATGTGCCCTCTCAAGAATGTTGGAGCTTGAATTAGAACAACTAACGAACACGGAATTTCTTGTTAAACTTGTCAAGAGTGGAAGTGAAATCAGGGACATATTAGTCTAAGTTTATGGGAATAATGCCATGAAGAAAACGGCGGTGTACAAACGGATTAAATGTTTTTCTGAAAGGAGAGAAAGCATCACTGATGAAGAGAGATCAGGGTGGCAAGAAACAAGCAGAACTAATGGAGACATTGCAAAAATTCATCAAATTGTGCGTCAAAATCATCATCTGACTGTGAGAAGCATAGCAGACCAAGTACATATCAATAGGGAAACAGTTAGGAAAATCTCAACTGAAAATCCTGGCATGAGAAAGATGTGTGCAAAAATGGTCCCAAAGGACCTCACCAATGAATAAAAGCAAAGGAGAGTAGAAGTTTGCCAACACTTTTTAGAGAGGCAAGACGATGTTTGGGGCCATGTTATCACTGGTGAGAAAACATGGGTGTACCAATAAGACCCTGAAACAAAGTGTCAAGGTGTACAGTGGAAGTCAGCCAATTCTCCATGGCAAAAAGTTCTGTTGGTCCAAATCAAGAGTCAAAGCGATGTTGCTAACCTTTTTTGATGTCAGATTGTTCATTATGAGTTTGTACCAACTAGACAGTTAACAAAGTTTATGATTTTCAAGTGCTGAAAAGGCAGTGTGAAAAAGTTAGATGAAAACAACCTGAACTTTGCGCCGACAAAGCACGGCTCTTGCATCACAATAAGGCACCAGCTCACACAGCACTGTCTGTGAGGGAGTTTTTAGCCAGTAAACAAATAACTGTATTGGAACACCTTACCTATTCACCTGATCTGGCACCCAGGGGCTTTTTTTCTTTACCCAAAGAGAAAGGAAATATTGAAAAAAGACATTTTGATGTTCAGGACATCAAGAGTAATACAATGACAGCTCTGATGGCTGTTCCAGAAAAAGAGTTCCCAAATTGCTTTGAAGGGTGGACTAGGTGCTGGTGTCAGTGCATAGCTCCTCAAGGGGAGTACTTTGAGGGTGGCCTTAGTGATATTCAGCAATGAATTATGTAGCACTTTTTCTAGGATGAGTTCTTGAACTTAATTGTCAGCCCCCACAACAGAAACACCGCCTGGTTTCTCTGCACCATCCTTACAAACTGTTGCTATGATTGAGCTCATTGTTGCAGCCACTGTGTTACTGTAAAACACGGATTCATGTAGCCTGCCACAAAGCCAATACTGAGGCACAGGTGAGAGAGGTGACCAAAAGGTTTATTTTGTGTACTGGTATACAAAGGACAGGGACTCTGGGTTCTCAGAGCCTGGTATGCCTTCTTCAGTCAGGCTGGGTTTTTACTGGGCAGCTAAGGGTAAACATTATGTGTGAGGGAGGGAAGGATGTGGGCAACTTGTCCGGGGTGTTGTTCATCCAGAGCCCCAGAGGAGATCTAGCCAGAGAGAGGTATCTGGGGCCCAAAGGTATATGGAGCCTGTGCAGGTGGGGGTGGGGAGCATCCATCCAGGTGTTCTCAGCAGTGGTTATCTGGGCACGCACTGTCCCCTGTTTTAATGATCTTAAGGCAAAACAGCTGTAACAACTTTATCTCCGCATCACGTCCCCTCCTCTTTGTCTCAGTTACATTTCTCTGGAGCCAGGTAGTGCAAGGAAGCCAGGACTGGAAGAAAAACAGATACGCATGGAAAGAATTGGAGTGAGTCCTGGCTTATTCCTTCACACCACCTACTTCAGTGGTGTCAATCCATCTCTTTGAGGGTCTTCCTCTTTGGGACTGACCCTCTGCTTTGCCAAGCATGATGTCCTTCTCCAGGAAGTGATCCCCTCCAATAACACAGCTGCTTCCTCCCACCTTCCACTAACTTTCAGCAATCCTTGGCATCTCTTGATGTCTTAGTCATCCGGTGTTGCTCTAGCAGAAATACCACAAGTGGATGGCTTTAAAAAGAGAAATTTTATTCAGTCACAGTCCAGCAGACTACACGTCCAAATTCAGGGCATCAGCTCCAGGGGAAGGCTTTCTCTGCTGGCTCTGAAGGAAAGTCCTTGTCATTAATCTTCCCCTGGACTGAGAGCTTCTGAGGCACAGGGACCCCAGAAGGGGTCTGTCTCAGTATCACTTCTTTCCCAGCAGTATGATGATGTCCCCAACCCTCTGCTGACTTCCCTTTCCTTTATATTCTGAAAGACTGCCTCGAGGTACAGTATGATCTTACGCATTTCTCCTGCCCCACCAATACAACTGCTGGTATCACTCCTCATTAACCTCATAAAGGCAGGATTTACAGCATGTAAAAACATCACAGAATACCAGGAATCACAGCCTAGCCAAGTGGCTAAGCATATTTTTGGAGGGATCAGTTCAATCCATGACAGTGGGCTATCGGCCACTGTCATCATGTGACAGAGTGTCTGTCTTGCTGTGTCCGGTCTTTGTTGTTATGTACAGACGAGTTGATTCATAGCAGCTCTATAGGACCAAGCAGAACTGCCCCACAGGGTTTCCTAGCCTGTAGTCCTTACGGGAGCAGACTGCCAGATCTTTTCACCTGCGGAGCAGCTGGTGGATTTGAACCATCCACCTTTTCGTTAGTAGTTGAGCACTTTAACCATTCCATCAGCAGGGCATCTTCTCTCTGTGTCTGCACTCCTCTCCAGAGGACACCACTACTCAAAATGGAACAGGGCTGGCACCCACCCTACTGCACTATGGGCTTGTTAACATATTTTCAAACAGTGTCCCATTCACAGGTACAGAGGTTAGGACTTCAGTATGTATTCTAAGGGACACAGTTCAACCCATAACACTCTGGAAAGTGTCATTTCACTCCATTAGCTCCAGCTTGGACATTGGCCCTTCTGGATGCGAAGCTCTTGACTCTCTGGTCCATCAATTGCCCATGAACTAAGAGTGAGAGGGGGTGGTTTCCCAGGGGACAGTTGGGTACTGCCTCCAGGGAAAGGTGAGAACATGCTGGAGGGCTGGCCCCACACCCAACTCCCAGAACAGCCCACTGCAACAAAGCCAGGTGTTTCCAGTCAAAGCCGGGTATCTCTGGGCCCAGGAAGCACGGAGGAGAGATGGTGACCTTGGAAATGAGCAGCCCTTCTGTAGAGTGTACCACAGAAGGCCCCCTGCAGTCTTTTCTTCGCAAAGATAGACGCAGCTGTGCTGTCATAAGATAACCTTTGAACAGCAAATGTGGAGAAAGAAAAATGGCCAGTTTGTGTAGCAGTGACCATTTGGAGCCCACTGGGGTTCAGTTACTTCCCTCCTGGTGCAAGGAGAGCAGAGTAATTTAACCTGCTGATCTTTTAAAGACATCCCTGAGAGGCCCCTTTGGTGGGACAAAACAGGATCTACTGGAACCTTGATTATAAAGCAAGAAAGAGTCTATGAACTGTGCCTCTCAGCCTTCAGACTCCCCGTCACTGTGTCCCCACCTGTCTGAGATGGTCTGAGAAGACCAGAAAGTAGGAGGCTGCAGGGAAAGAGAGTGACCGGAGGGCAGAGGTGCAGCGGCCTGCTGGGACTGGAGGAGTTCCCTCCAGCCTCTGGTAGCAAAGAGTGGCAGCGGCCACCAAAGGTCCCCAGGACCAGGTGCTTCCCAGCCCTGAGCATCCAGGATCATGGGCTTGCTGGGGAAGAGGATGGCGGTGTCTGAGCACTGCATGTGTGTGTCCGGCTGCCCGGGGCCCATTTCAGGGTATTCTCTGTGAACCCCATCCTGTGCTCTGCTACAGGAAGGGAAATGAAGACCAGACCCCAGTGGACACAGTTGAGCCACTGGTGAGGAGGGCCTCGCTGGAGCCCAGGGCTGTGAGCCTAGGTCTGGGTCTTTGTGCCGGTTCAGGGACCAGAAGAGGCACAATGAAACAGCGAAACAAGATGAATAAAACACAGCCCAAACCCAAGGCGCTCCTTGGAAACTCTATGGGGCAGTTCTACTCTGTCCTGTAGGGTCACTATGAGTCAGAATCCACTCAACAGCAGTGGGTTTTGTTTTTTCCACTGGGGGAGGCAGATACCACCTAAAGAGATAATTAAGAGAGTGGTGGTGGGTGCTAGAGCCCAAGGGGTGCAGGGTGCAGAAACGGTGGTGGCTTCTCCCTTCCCAGCTGAAGGGCTGCTCAGCCTGGGGATCCCCACTGGTCTGGCCCAACCTCACGGTGAAAGTGCAGCCACTGCCTGAGGATACATTCCCACTCACTGAGGCTCTTCTTTCCTTAATCGGTGTATAGTGTTAACATGCTTCTGATTCTGTTGAATACAAGCCAGAGACCTTGGCAGCTGGAGCCCACCCAGAGGAACCTCAGAAGAAAGGCCTGGTAATCTGCTCCCCAAGATGGCAACAACAAAACCCTGTGGAGTAGCTCTGCTCTGCACACGTGGGGTTGCCGTGAGTCACAATGGGCTAGGCAACAGCTAGCAATAATGATTCAGTTCTACGCGAAAAGATGTGTTGGGGTCCGTTCTATCTGTAGGGGCCACTAGACAGCATACTGCCAGATTCACCTGGAGGCAGATGAGGGGTTCTCCACTGGACAGCCGTGTGGCCTTGGACAAGTCAGTGTCTCTTTTCCTCACCTGTAGAATGGGAGTAATGGCAGTACCTGTATCACACAGCTTGTTATAAAAGTAAAAAGGGATAAAGAGCTGGCACAGCTCCTGACATCTAATAAATCCTGGAAACAAATGTTAGCTCTCATTACATATCACATAGTGTGCACGAACGAAACCCTGGTGGCTCAGTGGTTAGATGCTACAGCTGCTAGCCACCAGGTTGGCAGGTCACATCCACTAGGCACTTCTTGGGCACTCTATGGGGCCGTGCTATTCTGCTCCACAGTGTCACTGCAAGTCAGAATCGACTCGACGGCAGTGAGTTTGGTTTTTGGTTTGTGCACAAAACAGCAGGAGACCTCTCAGGAAAAGCAGCTACCCAAATCTGCAGTTTTGGAAACGTGCCTCACTGGCTCGAGTTTCACTGAACAGAGCAATGGTTAGGAATGAGTGAGGCTCATGTCTCCACATCACGCAGGGCTGATACCTGCAATCAGAGTCAGTGATCCCCAGGGCAGTGCAGAACACCGGCATGCTCGCTGCCGACCAGGTGGTTATAGGTTTGAGTCCAAACACAGGACCCTCAGAAGAAAGGCCCTGGAGAGCTGCTTCCCCCAAATCCCCCTTGAAACCCCCACGGAGTGCAGTTCCACTCTCACACACATGGGGGCGCCATGCCATGAGGGAACTGACGCAGGGGCACCAGTGGTAACTAGTAGCAACTGGTGGTAACATCTGCTCATAGCTGATGCAGCGTTGTGTATTTCAACACGCCTTCAACACGGAACGCGACCTGGGCACTGAGAAGAGAGAAGAACCCACCGCTCAGGGAGTATACATTCTAGTGAGAGTGAGCACAGCTCAAGTCACAAAGTGAGCCCACCCCCATTAAAAAAAAAAACAAACCCATCGCTGTCCAATGGATTTCAACTCATTGCAACCCCACAAAATAGAGAACGGCCCTTTACAGTTTCTAAGGAGCACCTGGTGGATGTGAACTGCTGGCCTTTTGGTTAGCAGCTGTAGCTTTTAACCTCAAAACCACCAGAATTTCCCCACTGCCATCACTGAGTAAAACAAAGTTAAAAACAAAAAAAACAGAACCTAATCCACTGCTGTTGAGTCGCTTCCAACACATGGTGATCCTATAGGACACAATAGAACCTGCCCCACAGAGTTTCAAGGCTGGTGAGGGACCAGTGTTAATAGGGAGGACTGAATGGACAGCGACGCGGAGAGACCAGGAAGCCTGGCCTCTGTTTTCCCACTCAAGGTCATCTCTTTACAGGCATTTGCTAGGGTAAGTCCTTTGTTGGTACAAGTGGTTCAGTGCTCAGTTATTGGCCAAAGGTTTGGTGGTTTGAACCCAACCAGAGGTGCCACAGAAGAAAGGCCTAACAAGCTGCTTCTCAAAGGTCACAATGGAACACAGTTCTACTTCGTCCCCATCAGGTCACCAGAAGCAGGAGTCCATTCCACAGCAACTAAGAGCAACGGTAAACGCAGGAGGGGAGCGTCTTAAAATCATTAGGAGTTCTGCCTCCAGGCACTCCCTATGATTCTGTGGGGCCGGGGTCTGGAGCAGGGCAGACCCCCAGCTCAGGGTGAGGAGCAGAACTGCTGGACCAGCTGAGAACACAGCAAGCATTTCAGCCAGGAAGGAAGAACTAGCTCAAACCCAAACCCACTGCCTTTGGTTCGATTCCAACTCATTGTGACCCTATAGGTCAGAGTAGAACTGCTTCCTGGAGATTCCAAGGATCACCTGGTGGATTTGAAGCACTGACACATTGCGTTAACAGACATAGCACTTAACTACTATGCTACCACGGTTTCCTGGCCTAGCTCAGGCCTGGGAAATTTTTTTTAAGGTATAGAGTGCTTTTGTCATGAAATAAAATTGGCTGTCGTGGGGTTTGGCCCAAGCTAGGCTTCTCTGCTCAGAAAGCCAGGCTGTCCCAGTGCACTTTCCTGTCACCTTAAGGAAAACCCACTCTAAAGTCAAAGCAGCAGGCACCAGCTGCCCGGTGACTCCCCATCATCCCCCATCTGCCACTTCAACTCTCAGGCTTCATTTCTTTGCTTCCAACACCACCTCTGACACCTCTCCTTTGGGGTCTGCCTGGGTCGCCACCTCTGACACCTCTCCTTTGGGGTCTGCCTGGGTCGCCTCTTCTGGCACATGGTAGACTCTCAGTAAATATTTGCTGAATGCATGAGAAATCCCCCAACTTGTGAGGAACTCCTCGCCGTGTTGAGGTGAAGAGCCAGCTCCCCATGTCTCATCACACCTCTCCTTGTTACCCCAACAAGGATCTGACCCCAGGATTTTAGTTGAACAAGTGAAGCCCTCCAGCCTCTTCTCACCCACCAGCATCAAGTGGGCAGAAGTCAGAGAAAATGTGGCTCTCTGCCAACGGTTGGTGAGTTCCCGTCCCTTCTGAGCCACTTCAATGTGTCCAGCCTCCCTAAGTGTCTGTGCCATCACCCCTCTCTGTCAGGGGCAGCAAGGAGGGCTTGCTCCCCTGCCCTGAGCTAACTGTAGGGAATGGGCTGCTTTTGAAGGATGTGGAAGACCCTGGCCACCCCTTTCTCCCTGTCACATTTATTCTTCCTCTTTCCAGGTCTGATGTTTGTTGATATCTGGAGGACAGTGGGTTAGAGAAGCAGCTGGCTGAAGGGCTGGAGGTCAACAACAGGGTCACAGGGCTTCAGTGCCTAGCTTCAAACACATTAAAACCTAAATGGACCAAAGATATACAGAAAATTAAAATGAAAAAAACCACCTATTGGCATCAAGTCAGTTCCAGCTGATGGCAACCCCAACTGTGCTCCTTAGAGTTTCGTTGGCTGTAATCTGTAGGGAGCAGGTGGCCAAGTCTTTCTTCCATGGTGCTGAATGAGTCTGAACTGCCTACTCCTAGGTGAGTAGCTGAGTTCTGTGTTGTGATGGTTTGAATTTGTGTGACCTTTTTTATCACCCCCCATGTGGAACTATGAAATGGGTAACTGTGCCCCACCTTGGGGATTGGTAAATTCTGCCATCCCACTGGGCTTGAAATAAACCATCCCAAAGGTGGGAAAGGGAGAATTCCACCACAACCAAGGAAGTACAGGCAGGAGCACAGAGTGTCCTCTGGATTCAGGACCCCCGCACTGGGAAGCTGCTGGAATCAGGAGACGAGGGAGAGAGAGAGACAGAGCCGTAACAGTGAAGACAGCAAGAAGCAGTGGCAAAGAAACGGTGGGGGGAGCTTCCTGGCCCACAGGACCACAGAGCTGAGTGCCTTCGGGCAGGAGGCTCTCCGAAGGAGTTGGGTGTTTCCAGGTGCCTGGTGGAGCTAAGTTTGTCTACTCAGAGAGCTACAGCTGAGTGCCTTCAGGTGAAGGCTTACTGGTGGAGGAGGGCACCTCGAAGCACTTCTCAGCAGAGCTAAAAGAGCTTTGGAAAGCCTGCCTGGGCAAGGCAGAGGTGGCAGGGGTAGGGTGCAGAGTGGCATGCCGCCAGCACAGCTGGGAAGAGGCTGTCCTGATGGAAGTGCAGCATCCTGAGTGTTCCTGACCCTGCACGGTGACCTAATAAGCCACACAATCCTGGGTATCGTCTGTGAATTCTGTAGGGCCATTGCAATGAATTACGGAACCAAAAAGTGCAGTAAAGAGTGTCGTGGGAGGGGCGGCTGGTGTCAGTAGTGGTAAAGAGGCAGAGAGAGGAGACACATGTGACCTGGGCCTCAGAGGTATCTTGATTTTCTTTCACCTCATAAAGTTAGAGGAGGTGGAACTCCGTCTCCATGCAGTTTTTATAGGAGCAAACCATTTGCACTTGTGTAGTGACCTATACGTAAAATAACCCCTCACACCAGAAGAGCTCTCTGTTGCTCCGAATCCCCCATCACCCCTCTCTGAGTGTTCCTGGCAATGAGGCAGATGTCAGGGACTTCTGGCAAGCGGCGCTGCTATTCTGCCCAGACCAGCCAGCAGTCTCTGCTCCTGCCCACCTACCGACAGTCCAGGTAGCAGAGTCTGAGGCCTGCTGGACTCCCAGACGAGGCTAGAAAAGACCACAGAGTACATTTGTTTTGTTCCAAGGCCAGAGATGGCAGGAAGAGTCTCCCCAGCCCGCAGCCCCTTTGCCTGGAGAAGCAGCACAGTGTCGTGTGGGAACTAGGGCAAGGATGGCATGGCCCCAGCCCCCTCCCTGGGGCCGCGGAGGGAAGGAGTGGCTCCGCCAGGCCCCTTGCAGGTAGAACATGCTTCTCCATTGCTCAAACCCGCACAGTATGAGCCTATCCACCTGAAAAAAAGATCCATTCAGTGTCAGATTAAATGGCCCAGCTGGGACCTACTCACGTTGGCCGAGTGTCCTGTTGAACCAAGGTCAATGGCCCAGTACTAATGTGGAGGAGGAAGCACATGGCTCAGGCTGGACACTGTACTGTGGCTAAGGAGTTTGTTGTAGACTGGACAGATGAGCCCAGAAAGTGTCCACTGCAGGTGCCATTTGACAGAGAGGGTACATGGGGCTTGGGAGAGCAGCTGTGAGGGCAGGTGTGGACACTGAATCTGGACAGTGTGCAGTGTTTAGGTGCTGGTGTTCAGTTAGGATCAAGAGCCTTGTGTTGAGCAGAGTTGTCCAGCTGCTAGCATAGACCTAGGGTCATCAGCTTCCAGGTGACGCCAAGGCCACAGGGTAGAGAGCACCCAGGGCGCGAGAGGGGCATGCAGGCACATTAGCAGCTGGCAGTGACAGGAAAAGGAGTCTGAGGAGGAGGTCCAGGGAGGCAGGAGGAAAACCAGGGCAACAGGGCTTCAGGACAGCACAGTCACAGGGTCTAGTGCTGCTCAGAGGCCAAGCGAGACCAAGTCTGCCGAGCAGCCTGCTGGGAAGGGCAGGGGTCAGGGAGAGGCCCTTGTAGGGCTGATGTTGAACGTCCAGAGACAAGTCAGGGATGTTCAGGGGGCAAGAGGGTGGGGCCCAGGCATCCAGAGCAAAGAAACTTCAGATGCGAAGACACAGAGGGAACATGATCTGGGACTATCTCATGGAGCTCTGAGTGGGCCATGTTCTGTAGACCAGGAACAGAGGGGGTTGTGTCCTGTAGACCAGGAACGGAGGGGGCCGTGTCCTGTAGACCAGGAATGGAGGGGGCCCTGTTCTGCAGACCAGGAATGGAGGGGGCCTTGTTCTGCAGACCAGGAACAGAGGGGGCCATGTCCTGTAGACCAGGGCTCAGCAAACTGCAACCCACAGACCTCGTCTTGCTGATACTTGTTTTTTCTATCAAGTTCTCAAATCATCTAAGAACAAGAGACAGAGGCAGCCTGCCTGCCATCTTCTGTGCTGTAGGAACTAACGCCCTGTCTTTCAGCTGTTTCCTTATCTAGCTACGCTTCCTGTTTCTGGCCAGATGGAGGAAAGCAAGAAACTGGAGTTGGGAACCAGTGGAAACTGGCAAGAACTAGATCTGGCCCCCTGACATGTACAGAACCATCAACCCATCCCATAGAGGACCTCAGAACTCTTCTCCCACCAATGGAAGCCAATTTTAGCAGCCCAAGATTGGAGGAAGGCTTTCAGAAGTAAGGGGTCTGAGCCTAAGATTTAGTTTGAGAAACCCCCCTCTTTTTAGGCTGAGCAAACGCAGAAATCCTAGACTGCCCCAGAACGCCTTTTCAGGTCAGTCCAGTCAGCCAGCTGGCCAGACCCTGAGGATTTCCTGAAGACCCCAGACATGATATACTTTACCCATATAAACCCTGTGGAATATAGCTCTGGGACTCTTCTTCTTGATGACACAAGTCCCAGTGCGTTTCTTTGCTTGGCAAACCAAATAAATCTTCTTTTGCTGTCACCCACCTCATGTCTCTATGGCCATGCCAAGCAGCCTGGGACAGCATGGTCACATAGTCACTACTGTGCTGTCAAACCACCATTCATCTGTTTGTTTGCCACACTGGGGTGGCTTCTGTGTTGCGGTAACACAGGAAACTGCATCTTCAAATACCAACAGGGTCACCCATGGTGGACAGCTATCAGAATATTGCATTGAGCAAATCTGCTGCAAAAGACCTCTTTCCAATGTTAAAAACAAAGATATTACTTTGAGGATTGAGGGTCACCTGACCCAAACTATGATATCTTCAACTGCCTCATCTGTATGTAAAAGCTGGACAATGGATAAAGAAGACTGGAGAATGGCTGCCTTTGAATTATGGCATTGGCAAAGAATACTGAGTATACCATGGACTGCCAGAAGAATGGACAATCTGTCTGGGAAGTAGAGCCAGAAGACTCCTTAGAAGTGAGGATGGCAGGGCTTTGTCTTATGTACTTGGACACGTGATCAGGATCAGGAGGCTCCAGTGTCTGGAGAGGGACATCATGCTGGGCAAAGTAGAAGGTCACAAAAAAGAAAAAGATTCTCAGTGAGATGGAGTGACATAGTGGCTGCCACAGTGGGCTCAAACACAGCAAGGCAGAGTGAACAAATCCGCTTAACCAGGGGGTGACCAGCTGACAGAAGGATGAGTAGTGTCTGGAGCCTTAAAAGCTCAGTGAGCAGCCAACCAAAAGTTTCCAACAAGAAGTTAACGAAGAAGAAAACACACCTACAGTAAAGATCAAGGAATCTCTGTGGAGATTCATGATCATAAGGTGGGAATGTGTAGGAGAATTCCAAGTCTAGGTGCCTGGCTAGAACAGGATAGCTCACCCAAGTTTGAATTAAACTCTGCATCGTTAACTAGACTGCATTTTGAATCAGACTTTTGCTTGACCAAAGCCTCTGCCTGGTGTTCCTGAGAACGTAGCCTGTGATGTCCCTAAGCTTTAAGTGCTCTTAGTAAATAAGGGTTGGGGGGAGGGTGAGAATGTGGGCTATTCTGGGAAGGGTTTGTTCAGTATGAACGATGTTGGTGGTCTCTCACTGCAAACCCTGGTAGCGTGGTGGTTAAGCGCTCTGGCTGCTAACCAAGAAGTCAGCAATTCAAATCCACCAGGCGCTGCTCGGAAACACTTCACGGCAGCTCTGTTCTGTCCTGCAGGGTAGGAGCTGACTTGACAGCAGTGGGTTTGTTTTTCTTTTTCGTCTCTCCCTGCTCTTCCCTGTCTACAGATGTTCCAAGAGCTTATGGTGTTGCTGCTCTCTTGCTACCCTGCCCCGTTTTGTTATTAGTCATACACTGTCATGCGTTTGCAGGCCTGGTGGCACATGTTAAGCGATACAGCTGCTAACCAAAGAAACCCTGGTTGCCTAGTGGTTAAGTGCGACAGCTGCTAACTGAAAGGTTCGCAGTTCAAATCCATGAGCTGCTCCCGGGAAACCGTATGGGACAGTTCTACTCTGTTCCGCAGAGTTGCTGTGAGTCAGAATATACTTGATGGTAACAGATTTGGGGTTCATCAAGTGCATCACCCTTGATAAATATCTCTGCTTTTCCTTTAATGGACGTGAATGTTCCTACTCTTACACACTTTAAAGGGACCCACTTGTGATGTTTCTGTTATAGCAGCACTAGGAAACTAAGACAGAAAAGGACGTGGCTGATGGGGCAGGTTCAGCAAACACGTGTGTCTGGGTGGGACAGGAAGTGGAATCGGCAAAGACAACGTACCAGAACCCAGTTCACTCATGTCTGAGTAGGAAATGCAAAACCTTGTCAGCTCTGTGCAAGCCAGAGAGACATGGGAAAGTCCCTCATTCCAGCGTGAACACAGATGGGCAGCCAGGCCACCTTGGGCTGTGACCAAGGCTCATCGTCATGGTTTTCCTCCTTTGAGACGGCTTTCTTCGGCTGCCAGGCTGCCTGTGGCAGAGCTGTGAGATGAGCCGTCTGCAGGCAGGGGCAGAATGCACACAGGGACAGATGTGGGAATGTCTCCCACCTCCACACTGGAAGGACAGACAGGTCTTTGTGCTCCTCAGCCAGGCTGTACAGAGTGGGACAGAGGGATAGGGACAGAGAATGTGAACTGACTCTTCTGTTCCAGGGGCATCACAGAAAAGAAAGCAAGCAACCTGCCAGGCCCTCGGAAGAATCCACCAGGGTTACCAGAGGCCCAGCAGGGAGAGAAGCTAGGGCTTGGGGATCCTTCAGTGGGAAGGCTTGTGTCCACCACAAAGATTTGCTGAAGTCAGAACCTCTGGTTCCTTTGAATGTGACCTTATTTGGAAATAAGGCCTTGGGAAATGTTATCAGTTACCAGCAGGTCACAGTGGAGAAGGGTGTGTCCTAACCCCAGCTGAGCCATGTCCTTATAAAAGAGAAGAGACAGAAACACAGAGGGAAGAGGCCATGTCAAGATCCTTCAGCAGGTCGTAGAGTGACAAGGAACATACAAGAATTTTGGATGTCACCAGAAGTCAGCAGACATAGAACCCATAATGCCTTCAGAAGGAACAAAAATACCCAAGCAAACCCATTGCCATCGAGTTGATGACCCTACAGAACTGCTCTATAGGGTTCCCGAGGCTGTAATCTTTATGGAAACAGATCACCAGTTCTTCCTCCCTCAGAGCAGCTAGTGGATAAAACCTACGAGCCCTCAGTTTAGCAGCCAAGCCCCTAACTACAACACCATCAGGTCAGAAGGAACTAATGTAGCTGATACCCTGACCTGGACTTCCAGCCTCCCAAACTGAGACAGTACTGTTCTGTTCTGTAAAGCCACCCCCTTGTGGTGTTTTGTTACAGTAGCCCTAAAGTTATAATGGGCAGCCAAATGCCCACAGCATTCCCCAGTCTCAAGGGCAGTGAGGGGGGCCATGATGTACAGCCTGCAACCACCAGGAAGACCTTTGGGGACATTTCTGAGCCCTGGAGGTGAGGGCAGTGCTCACGGATCAGAGGGCATCCTGCTAACATGCCTATTCGTGCCAACCCCCTAATGAGGGCCCAGGCCTCCTTGCTGCATTCCAGTACCCTTGGAACCTTGGGATCCCCACACAAGCCCATGGGATGGGCAACCCCAGAAGCAACCAAGGACAGTATGGGCTTGGAGTCAGATTTCATTTAGTTTAAAAAAATCGTGGCTGCTTGTCTTAGTTGTCATATCAGTAACAGAGACCCTCTGAAGATAATGTATATAAAAAGACAACACACTGGGCAAAGGATGATGAAACCCAACTCCAGAGAGGGAGGGAGGGCGGGCAGGCAGTGTCGGAGTGCTGGGTTATGTCAACAGCCCAGCAGTGCACCCTATCTGCTACTCTCTGCTTCACTCCCACTTCCTGGAAGGATAACAAGAGCTGACCTTGGCTGAGCATGAGTGTTCTTTAATCCTTATAACAACCCTGTGAGGTAGGTATTATTACTATTATTATTCCCGCTCTGCAGATGGGAAACAGAGACACAGAGAAGTTGATTAACTCCCTCAAAGTCACACAGCCAGCACGTGGAGGCCCAGGATTCTTTCAGCCACTCTGTTGAACTGCTTCCAGAGGAACTGGGTCATCACAAGCTGGACAGACACCCCAGATGTGCCTTCTTCCCTGGACAAGTCATCCCACTCTCACAGGAGGAAGGACAGGTTAGAAGGTGGCAGGTAGGGTTTTGTGTATCTGTGTGTGTCACAAGTCACGTGGCTCCTTCAAGCACAGTTTCTTCCCTCAGCTTCACCACAGCCCCCTGAGGAAACCAGGGGCTACCTGGCCCTACTGTGCCCATGAGAGAAAGGGCAAGCCGTGGAGGCCAGTGTCTACCTTCATGTCAGCCTCTGAAGGTACGGGTGGCTGGGTGTGTGTGCTGGTCAGGTGAAGACAGATACCACTCCACAGACACCAGACAAGCTTCTACTATGTGCAGGGTCTTTCTGATGAAGCCATCTAGGTCCTGACACCACAGAGTCTGGTGGAGGAGGAGGGTGAAGGGAAGTAGGCCTTGGCTTCAGGGACCTGCCCCTTTGCCCCCCACCTCCCACCCCGGGTGACTGAGATCATTTCCTGTTACTGTTTTTCACTTCTGGGTGAGGCCCTGGATGCACACAGGCCAGGCTCTGCTTCTACCTCAGCTTCCCAGGGAGTATGGGTGCCTGATGCCAGGCGGGGAGCCTTCACCAGGAGGGGGCTGGGCAGAGGCTGTGGCTGGCAAGGTCAACGATCCCATCCCTTTCATTCCTGCCCTCAATCTATCTCTGTCTTCCCCCACCTGTATTCCCCTACCCCTGCCCCAGACTTGGGAGGTGCTGAGCAAGGGGGTGGAGGTAATGGTCAGGGTGGGGTGATGAAGGTGCCCTCGGGCAGAGGCCTCCACAGCCTTGCGTTCTCAGGGGCAGCTGGGAGCTGGAGAGCAAGGGTTCTCTGGGAAATTAGACCTGTATTTGCCCTGCCTGGAGAAGAACAATGAGCTTTCAAAAATCTATTGTTCCAAGGATAATTCTTATCATTCTTTCAAACAAGAAACAAACTTGAACTCTAGCTTGAGGTGGACCTGAAAGTGCTTCCAAAGTTCAGAGAGCAGGAACTGGAAAGGTGATGCCAGCGGGGAGGTGGTGTCTTTGTGGGCGGACCGCAGGGCTCAGACACCGCCCAGGAGGAGTTCATGGTAGGCGGTCCCTGGAGGCCCCTGCAAACCCGAGGCCTAGCTCCTCAAGGTCTTCACAGCCGCAGGCCTGAGCCGACCACTAGGCAGTTCTCTGTGGCACAAAAAAGCCACATCCCCGCAAACTCTACAGGGCCGTTCTACCTATAGGGTCACTAGGAGTTGAAATCGACCGGACGGCAATGGTTTGGTTTGGTTTGGTTTAACTGAAACAAACTTTCTGGGTAAGTCCTTAAAGACTCGGAAACTCAGTTCCTTCATCAATAAAAGGAGGTGTCCCCCACTGCCAAACCCCTGAGGGGCTTTCTGGCTCTGACCCCCAAGAACAGTGAGTTTAGTTCCCTGGACTGTGTGAAGAAAATTCGAGAAACAGTGCGAAACAAGACAGACACAAAGACAGTTAAAACATATAGTCTTGTGCCTACCTCATGCCCACAAAATTAGATTATCAAGAGGCAGGGCCGTTTCCCAAGCTCATATTGAAATCTGAGGCTGTACACACTGGCTCCATGGTCCCTGAGCCAGGCAGTGGCTCCGTGGTCCCTGAGCCAGGCCATGGCTCCATGGTCCCTGAGCCAGGCCGTGGCTCCGTGGTCCCTGGGCCAGGCCGTGGCTCCGTGGTCCCTGGGCCAGGCCGTGGCTCCGTGGTCCCTGGGCCAGGCCGTGGCTCCGTGGTCCCTGAGCCACGCTGTGGCTCCACGGCTCCTCAGCCACGCCAAGGTCCCGCGGTTCCTCAGCTACACCACTGCTTCGTGGCTCCGTGGCTCCTCAGCCACACCACTGCACCGGCTGCTCCCTCTGCCTCGTTATCACCCCAGCCAACCCCCAACCCCACCTTCACTGCTCCCCAGGATTTCACTCAGGTCTCTGCCCCACTGGTCTTCACAGAGGTCTGTGCCGCAGCCTCGTCTCAAGGAGCCTGCCCGTCCTCATCCGTGGCTTGGTCTGCCCATCTAGATTTCTTCCCTGTCCTCACAGCTGACACCATGCAGGACACAGAGCTGCACCTCTGTTTGTTTCTCCCCCAGGAGTGGGCACCCTGGGGGGCAGGGTCCCAGCAAAGTCTTCCAGCTATTTCTAAACTGTATTTGTAGTGAGGGGGACTCAATGCATATTTGTTAAGTGAATGACTCAAGGCTAAAGAAACCAATGTCCTAAGGCAGTGTCTTCTGAATCTGCCCCAGAGCAGGAATTTCCTGTTGTTGTTAAACCTTGAGATTCCTGGCCCCATCCCTGGCCCACTGAATCCCCAGTCTAAAGAGGGGAACTGATGTGAGTATGTTAAAATAGCATCCAGGCCATTCTTAGAGATTCATAGGGTAGGGGCCACTTGTCCTGCTCTTGGGGTCGCAATTAGCTAAGAGCAAGAACAGCAATTTGAAGATGTGGAAGAGTCACACTCAGCGGTCTAGTCACAACCTCCTTTCTAGAACATTCCTTCTCTATCCGTGTGCCAATCAGTTGCTGTTGAGTCGATTCAGACTCTTGGTGACTCCACGTGCTGCAGAGAAAGAGACATTTCAGAGGTCTTCTTAGCTGTAATCTTTACGAAGCAGATCGCCAGCCCTGTCTTCCCAGGCCCTGCTGGCTGGGCTCAAACTAGCAACTTTCAGGTGTAGGCAAGTATAAAATGTTAGTGCAACCGAAATCACAGAAAGAAAAAAGAAAAAAGAATGCCATGGAGCAGATTTCAACTATACAATAGCGACCCCGTAGGCCACAGCAGAACTGCCCCATGGGGTTTCCCAGTAGTGCTGCGGGATTCCAGCTGCTGAATTTTGGTGAGCAGCCTAACACTTAACCACTAGGCCACCAGGGGTCCAGTGATACAGGACTCTCAGTTAGTTTTCAATGTTAAATCAATAATGAATGTATTTTTAGTATAAGTGGCTCAGCAGTTACTTTAGGCTTCTATGGCAGGCAGCTGGAACCGTCATCTTCGGCTGGAGACAGATGAGACTGGCTTTCCTCAAGATTTCAGCCTTGGAAATGCTGTGGGGACAATCAACTCAGTCCTGTAAGGTCGCTATGAGATGGAATTCACTCAATGGCATTGAGTTTGGTTTTTATTATCATGTCTCATGCAATGTGTGGGAAAGACTTATACTAACAAGTATTTTTTGATCTAAAATTCAAATGTAACTGTGTACCCTTATTTTTGTTTGCTTGATCTCACAACTTTAGAAATCCAGAGGATGTCTGTACCCCAGGGCATCCCCCCCGCCACCCTCCTGGTTGTGAATTTCTAGAGGGTGCAAGCAGGACAGTAGCTACTACTCCTACCCAATCCTGCATCTCTGTTCCCCTCCCACAAAGAGGCCGAAACTGCCAGGATCCCCCAGGTAGGACCAGATAACCCAGCCAACAAGGTACCCAGGCACGGGCCCAGCTGTGCCTTCCCACCGACCTGCAGCGCACGATTGCACCCGTGCTCCTCAAAGAAGATTTGGACTCGGTAAAACCCACAGGAAATCGCTCACCTCAAATTAGCCAATAAGTAAATGAATGCCTTGCACACCTTGGGGAGCAGACCTGTGCTTACTGGTTACTGGGTCCCTGCAGAGGTGTGAAGAGAAAATTCTGGATGGGAACCAACACCTAAGCGCTGTCTTCTCTCATCTTGTTCCTCCCCCTACACTCCTACTTCGACCCCAAATACCCAACTTTTTGCCTAAGGCACCAAATAATTACCGACAACAGGCAACACTGACGGTAGACTCAGAGCGCAGTGGGTAGAGCTCATCGCCAGACTCTGGGAAGGCAGTCGCAGTTCCTGCCTCTGACACGTGGTAACCATGGCAACCCAGAGCCTGCCTGGCCCAGCCCCTCTCTGTGCTAGTCCATCTCCTGCACAGTCACGGTTTACCCAGCCCCCCGCCGGCAACCAGACCACAGGTGGGAGTCTTCACTAGGACACAATGGTGGGAAAGCCTCAGCTCACCCTGGGCCCCCAGGTTCCTTTAACTCTCGTCTAAGCAACGGGCTGGTTAAGTGCTTTGTCTGCCAAGCAATGTTGTTGTTAGGTGCAGTTGGGTTCTGACTCAAAGCAACCCTGTGCGCAACAGAAGGGAACACCGCCCAGTCCGGGGCCGTGTCCACAGTCGTTTTATGCTTCAGCGCATATCATTGCAGCCACTGTGTCGGTCCAGCTTGTTGAGGGGCTTCCTCTTTTTCGCTGACCCACCTCTCAACCAAGCATGATGTCTGTCATGGACTGAACTGTGTTCCTCCAAAAAATCTGTGTACCAATTTGCCTAGGCTGTGGTTCCTGGTATTGTGTGAGTTGTCTGTGCTGGAATTCCTGCCTCTAGGATGTTAATAACGGTGGATGGTGGCAGTCGAGTTGGTGGGGCAGGAGTTAATGTGTGGAATTGTATTATTGCTTGGGGAGGCCTCTTGGGATATATAAGGGAAAGGGAGGGAGACTGAGCTTTGGGGAGCTCGTACCACTAAGCAGCAGTGCAGGTAGCTGAGCACATCCTTTGGAAAGGACTAGGATTCCTGTGCCTCAGAAGCTTCCAGTCCAGGGGAAGACTGATGACAAGAATCTTCTTCCAGTGCCGGCAGAGAAATCCTTTCCCTTAAACTGACACCCTGAATTTGTACTTTTAGCTTACTGGACTGTGATAAATAAAATTTCTCTTTTTAAAGACATCCGCTGGTGGTATTTCTGTTAAAGCAGCACCATATGACTAAAACAATGTTCTTCTCCAGGGACTGATCCCTCCTAACAATGTGTCCAAAGTATGTAAGACACAGTCTCGCCATTTTTCTTCCAAGGAGCACTCTGGTTGTACTTCATCCAGAGCAGATCTCTTTGTTCTTTTGGCAGTCCATGGTGCATTTAATATTCTTCTCCAGCACCACAGTTCAAAGGGGTCAACTCTTCTTCTGTCTTCCTTATTCATTGCCAGCTTTTGCATGCATATGATGCGATTGAAAATACCATGCCTCAGGTCAGGCTCACCTTAGTTTTCAAGGTGACATCTTTACTTTTCAACACTTGAAAGAAGTCCTTTGCAGCAGATTTCCCCAATCAATGTGTCTTTTGATTTCTTGGCTGCTGCTTCCATGGGCGTTGATTGTGGAACCAAGTCAACTGAAATCCTTGACAACCTCAGTCCTTTCTCCATTTATTATGATGTTCACCGGTCCAGTTGTGAGGATTTTTGTTTTCTTGATGTTGAGGTGCAATCCATACTGCAGGATGTGTTCTTTGATCTTTATCAGTAAATGTTTCAAATCCTGTTTGCTTCCAGCAAGCAACTAGGAGCTTCAAATCCTTAAGGTGCTCCTTGAAAACTACAGGGCAATTCTATTCTGACCTAGAGGGCTGCTATGAGTTGGAATTGACTCAACAGTAGTGGGCGGCTTTTTGAGCAACAGGTTTGTGTGAGAAAGCAGCATCAGGGCAAGCAGGACAGCAGCAGCTCCAGGCAGACCTCCACCTAGAGCACGCTGGCTCTCACAAGGTAGCTTTGCTAGGGAAGGGATAGCAAATGGCTGTAAAGTGCTCCCTGGGAACCAAGCATAAGATTATCGGGCTTGTGGCTGGAGAGAAAGAAATTCAGACTGGCTCAGGATAAGAGAAGGGCTCATGGGCATATAAATAATTCAGTGCAAAGGTAGTGTTGCTGGTTTCCTACCTGCCGTGCTCACAGGCCAAACCTGGCTGAAGCAAGAGACTGCTCTATTTCTTGGGTGATCACCAAGTGCTAGGTACATTCTAAGATGAACAGTCTACTCCCAGAGGTGGCATAGAAAGGAGATAATCTGGTGAGCTTGGAAGGCAGCATCCTGCTGGTGGGTGGTTTTGATCCTGTGTTTTCAGTACCCTGACTGGCGGTCAGTAACTCCGGATGCTGTCACCACTGCTGGGTGACCACAGACAACTGTCATGTGCTCTGGGTCTTTGGAGCAGACTTCCCCACTCCCTTGAGCCCCAGCCTCCAGATGCTTCCCTTGTTTTCTGCCAGATGGATGATGCCTGGTATGAGGCCACCAAATCAAAAAACCAAACCCACTGCCGTCAAGTCGATTCTGATTCATAGTGACCCTGTAGAACAGAGTAGAACTGCCCTATAGAGGAGCACCTGGTAGATTCAAACTTCCAACCTCAGGGTTAGCAGCCATAGCCCTTAACCCACTATGCCACCAGGGTTTCCAAGGCCACCAAAAGTAAAACAAAATTAGTTGCCAAGTCAACTCCAATTCATGATGACCCCACATGTGTCAGAGCTGACTGTGCCCCACAGGTTCTCAGTGGCTGATTTCTTAGAAGCAGATCACCAGGTCTTTCTTCTGAAGCAACTCAACCTCTCAGTTAGCAGCCAAGTGTGCTGACCATTTGCACCACTCAGGGACCCTACCAGAACTTACAGATCCCAGAGGTGTTGACAGAAGGAGCGTGTATGGTGGGCGCTGGGCCCCTCCTACCTACCCAGGAACTCCAGAGCCTTCCCCCACCATTATGACCACCCACCTCACAGCCAGATGGCCCCTTTTTCCTTGGCTCCTGTGTAGCAGAAGGGCTGGAATGCTATATGCTGACTTTCTATGTACTCTTCCTTAGTCACTGCCTGTGGTTTCAAGGACACACCTCTACCCCCCAGGCCCTCCTCCCACAGCTCTGCATCTCCTGGTCACAGGCTGTCAGGCCTCAGCTCTGCTGACATGGCCTGTTCTCCCCAGCATGTCCTGCCCCAGGACCCAGCCAGCCTTCTGGGCCGCACCCACCTCCCTGTGGTGCTCTGATTCTCTAGTGGGGGGCCCTGCCCCACTGGGACAAGACAGCCTCATGTCCACTCCACTTGCAGGCTGAGGCCTCTTACCACAGTTTATGCTTAGCTCAACTGCTAACCTAAAGTGTGGCAGTTCAAACTCACCTAGCCACAGCTCAGAAGATCTGGTGGTCTGCTTTGTAAAAATGACAGCTAGAAAACCATACGGGACAGTTCCACTCTAACACACAAGGTCGCTATGAGTTAGAATCAACTCCATGGCTGAGAGTTTGTGTTTGGATTTTGGCCCTCCAAAGAGGACCTTAAGGGGTATCCCATGTACACTCAAATCTTTTCTCCAAAACCAAGAACCAAACCCAGAGTTGTTTAGTTGATTCTGACTCACAGCCACTCTTTGGGACAGAGTAGAGCCATTCCATAGAGTTTCCATGGAGCGCCTGGTGGATTTGAACTGCAGACCTTCGGGTTAGCAGCCATAGCCCTACACCAGGGCGCCACCAGGGTCTCAGGGTCTCAGTCTTCCCTCAGCCGCCAGCGAGTGGTAGAGCTGGCACACCCACAGGCCCACAGAACTGTCACCAGCTGTCCTCTCTTCGCAGGACTGCCACGATCGATGGAACATTCTGACTGTAGAAATGAGCCCACAGCCTCCACCACGGAATCCTAAAGTGCTTCGAGTCCTTGAGTAGCTTTTCCCCTTGTCAGTCCTGCTGGCATGTGAAGAGTGCTCTCCTGTTCCCTAGGTCCCCTCTCCTGGTCCAAACTCTACACTCTTCCATTAATCTTCACCAACTGGCTTTTGCGTCCCCACCAGTCAGGTCACTCAGCCTGGAAGTGTTCTGGTTTGCTACTGCCCCTCCCAGGATGGTCCTGGAGTGGTCAGATCAGCTGGGCACAGTGAAGGCCTCCGTGGACACCGCGTTATCAGAAGTTACACTAGTAGTCTTAAATTTAACGCAGACTCTGCCGTGAAAACTCATGGATTCCAACTCCCTAGCCCCCCAAAACACTCACGGATACATACCCCCTACCTTTAAATTTCACCGTAGACAGATTATTTAACTTCTCTGTGCCTCACGCTTTCTCAACTGTCAAATACGAGTATTAACAGCACCTTCTCATCCCAAACCCCAAAGAGGAAGGAAAGTACAGCCTCCGGCCGGCAGAGGGCGCCGCGCACCGCGCTGAGAGGAACGCGCAGCCGCGCGCGGCCGCCAGGGGTCGCCCGAGCGCCACCACCCGCCGCCGCAGCTCCGCGAGGCCAGCGAGCGCCCCGAAGACCCCCTCGCCTTCCGCAGCGGGCTGGCGCTGTCCGGGTCCCGGGCAAGCCGACCCAGGGGCTCCGCCTTCCCTGCCGACGGCTCTGCTGGAGTCAGGCCTGGGTCGTTTCCCCGCAAAGCATTCGCACCCGGGCGCTGCCAGTGCTGGGGGTCATGATGGAGCGCGGAGCCGTGCCCGACCTCGGAGAAGGGAAGCGGCGCTGCGCGGGGACGCAGGACGCAGCTCTGTGGGCCCTGCCGCGGCCGGGGGAAGGCAGCAAGTCTTCTCCTCGCTGCGACAGCCTCTGCGGGTCGCTGTTCTCCGAGGCCGGCTGGGCACAGGCCGGGCCCCGTGGTACCCGCCACCCTCTGTCTGGCGCACTGGGCCCCCAGAAGCCTGCACGCCTCTTGACGCCAAGCCTGCCTCCCACTCCTAAAGCACCCACTCTGGGCAGGCTGCTAAACGAAAGGGGTAACTGCTTCCTCCCTGGCTGATGGCAGGGAGCAACACCTCGGAGGTCAGAGGATGGAGGGAGCTCACCGACAGAGGAGGCAGCCCGCGTTTCACGGCCTAAAGCAGAGAAAAGCCGCTATTTCCAAGGTGTCTGCTCTGTCTTCGGAAGGCAGGGCACAAGCAGGACATCCCAACCAAACAGCACAGTGTCCTTCTTCACTCCGATTATCAAGGACCAGTCATTTGGGACTATGTAGGAGGGCCATACGTGTGTGCGTCTGTCGCCCTTCTTCTTTGGAGTCCAGACTGAGGGGTGAGTGTCGTGGTACACACCACGACGGCATCCTCGGGACAGGACGTCCCCTCCCAAACGCTCTTTGGCCTGGCCAGTCAGAGCCCCGCACGCCCCTAGTATCCCAGGGCGCAGACTGAATTCTGAGCTGTCGTCAGCTGCTGTTGAGTCAGCCTGTGGAGCCAAGGAGTCTGATCCGTCACCCCTGGTGCAGAGGCCAAGGCCAGGCCAGCGCCTTGCTGTTGCGCATGGGTCACCGTGATTCTGTGGGCGTGATTATTACGCATTCCGTGGCAGCTGACAACAGTCCTCTCTGCTGATCAAGAGCAGTGGGCATAGGACCAGCTTTGCCAGAGGCCTGCAAGGGCCCCTCTGGGGTCCAGGGGAAGATTTTCCTCCCAGGGAGAAAGGGAGAGGTGCCCAGGAGAGCATCCCCTCCCCACAGGCAGATGGCCTCCATGTGACTGAGGGAACAAAGCAAGTGACTGCAAAACTGTCTGGTTAACCAGCTCCCGGAACGGATCTCAGGGTTTATTGTCATGGGAGCTAATAAACCTACTACTATTTAAGCTGCTTCTAAGTTGGGATATTGTGTTACTGACGCGGGAGCATCCTGGTCTAGGCGGTGGCTCCGGTAACACTAGCGGACCAGGTGGGAGCCTCTCCCCCTGGCTCTCCCTAAGCGGACTCAGGAAAAAGCATCAGTGCACTAGGTTGGTTACTTCCCTCTCCTGGCTGTGTCGGGTAAAGACACCTCACTGTCAGAGTGACTGTGCTGTCTCTCGGCCATCTTCCATGACAGGACAAGCGATCATTTTTCCTGCAGGGCCAGTAATTTTTACTTTCCCCCAGAATGCTTTAAAACAATTTGAATGGAAGTCTTTAAGTAGTTACTTTGTCCCATAGGGTCTAACGGTGTCAGCACAGACACTGTCGCAGTTTGTCGCTGACAGGGAACAGCCACACATTTTTCTGTCTTCTGCAAACATCCCACAGCACTAGAGTTGGAAGATCTTTTTCTTCTTTTTGAAAACCCAGATCCGTATCTCCCCGCTAAGGGGGACCTCTGAACTTAAAAACCACAGGGTTGAAAGCAGCACATGGAGTGACTACAGAGGAAAGCATCAATGTCCCCCGTTGTCCCTCCTCCTCCCCATGACACCCTCTCCTGCCAGCCCCCTCACAGAGAGCACACGCACAACAGAAGGAAATGCTGTGTTGCCTCCGTGAAGGGCTGCGGATCAGACTTTTGTGACCGCTGGGGTCTTCACTGGTTGATTCTTCCTAACCTGTCTTTGTCTGGCAGCTCCCCTGAAACCAGTTCCTCATCAGGGCAACACAGGGCCCTCCAGCGACAAACGGGTCATGGCTATGCATGAGGTGCATCGGTTCTAAAGCGACCCGGGTCTCCTGCATGGCTCCTGACGCCTGCCACCTACTCATTTGGCTAGCCGGCTCCTCTCTGAAGGCGGGAGCTGGGCTTTTCCATCATCCCCTAAGCTGCAGACATTATTTCTTTCTGTTTCTCCCTCATTACAAAACTTGTGAGAGTCGGAACTTGACAGGACTTCCTTGTTTATCCAGGTCTTGCAAGTTTCCTGCCTCTGACAAGCAGCAATCTTAGCACTTTTCAGGATATCCTGCTTGTTTGGGGGGGAAATATTTGAGTTTTCCTTCAAACGCCAGTGAAACAGTGGTTAAGAGCTATGGCTGCTAAACAAAAGGTCAGCAGTTCATATCCACCCGCGCTCCTTGAAAACCCTACGGGGAAGTTCTACTCTGTTCTGTTGGGTTGCTGTTAGTCGGAATTGACTCGTCGGCAACATGTTTGGTTTGGTTTTGGGTTTTCTCCTTACAGATTCTGCATTTCACAGGTTTTACTACATATAATGTTACACTTTTAGTTGGTAACTTCTGTTTTACAAACTAATTCAAGCCAAAATATCTCACCAATATTCTCCTTCCCTCCCTGCCACCAGCACAACATGTAAGAGCTGAGGCTACATTTTAGAGGCAATTAACATAGGCTTTTCCTTTGTCCCCTGCCTCACAACATTAGAAGGTAGAAGACAACATCATGACAAACCCAGAAAAGACTGAAGCTGTCAAAACTTCATCTGACTTGGAGCCACACTCAACACCTGTGGAAGCAGCAGTCAAGAAAACAAACAACACATTGCATTGGACAAATCTGCTGCAAAAGATCTCTTTCAAGTGTGAAAAAGCAAAGATGTCACTTAGAGGGCTAAGGTGTGCCTGTCAGAAGCCATGCCGTTTTCAGTCGCCTCCTGTGCATGTAAAAGCTGGACAACGAATAAGGCAGATGGAAGAACTGATGCCTTTGAATTACAGTAGTGGGAAAGAACGTTGAATACAGCATGGTCTGACAGAAGAATGAACAAATCTGTCTTGGGAGAAGTAGAGTGAGACTGCTCCTTAGAAGCAAGGGATAGCGAGGCGGTATTTCACATGTTTGGTCATCTTATCGGCAGAGACCAGTACCTGGAGAAGGATGTCATGCTTGGTAGGTAGAGGGTCCGTGGAAAAGAGGAAGACCTTCAGCAAAACTGAATGACACAATGGCTGTAAAAATGGGCTCAACAATTTTGACAGTGGCTCAGGACCAGGTTCCACTTCATTCTGTTGTATATTAGGTCACTGTGAGTTGGAAGAGACTTGATGGCACCTAACAATGGAAGGCATCAGGAGATGGCCACCTCCAGAAATCTGGGCCCGTGGTGGTTTGTGTCACTAAGACTCCTGTGCATTTCTAATAGGGTTTAGCTTAAAGACAACTTTAAGCTAAGCTACCTTTTTGGGCCAAAATATCTTTTCAAACTCATTTACGTTGTATTTACAAGTGAATTAGGTCTGATTCCTGGATGAATTCTAATAGTATTTTCTATTCCCACCCACTTATGGCTTCCTCTGTTAGGGGTGGGATCAGTCCCTGTGGTGTGCAAATGGTTAGCACTGAACTGCTAACTGAAAGGGTGCGGATTCGAGTCTATCTGGAGGCATCTAGGAAGAAAGTCTTGGGGGTCTTCAACACCCATTCTTGCTTCGTTACTTCTCAAAGGTTCCAGAGACCAGTTCTGCATCCCAGAGTGCCAACACTTCTTGTGTGTCTGCTAACTCGGGAGCATTTGGGGCAGCAATTTTTATCCTTGGTTCCCATCACCAGGTTGCCAGAAAGCATCTTGGAGACACAGAGAACCACTATGAAGCATTTGTCAAGGACCAGAGAGACCTGTAAGCTGAAAATTCCCACTTCTAATTCCATCTGGGAAACCCTAGTAGTGTGTGTAGTAGTTAAGTGCTACAGCTGCTAACCAAAATTTCAGTAGCTCAAATCTACCAGGTGCTCCTTGGAAACCCTATGGAGCAGTTCTACTCTGACCTCTAGGGTTGCTATGAGGTGGAATGGACTTGACGGCATTGGCAGTGGGAATGGGGACAGGAAGTTGTGTTAGAAACACATTGATTCTATGTTTCAGGGGAACAGAAGCCAGCTCAAGCTGGTGGTCTCTGGTAGGTGGGTTCTTCCACGGATGCATTGTCTGTCGCCATTGGCCAGCCAGTGAGCTTCTGGTGTCTCATCCAGAAACGGTTCTCTCTCACTGCAAGGAGTGCTTGTAAAAGCCGGTCAAGATCTTCTGAAGCTGAGCACAGGCTATGCTATGACCCAGCTGTCCTACTCCTAGCTGTGTATACGAAAGAAATGCTTCCACATACACAAAGACTGCCAACTGAGTTTGCAAACTCATCCTAGAAAAAGTGCTACATACCTTGCTGCTGAATAACACTACAGTCACCTTCCAAGTACTCCCCTTGGGAAGCTAAGGACCAACGCCAGCACCTAGTCCACCCTTCAAAGCAACTTTGGAATGCTTTCTGGAATGGCCATCAGAGCTATTGTCATATTACCCTTGATGTCCTGAATCGCACCAAAATGTCTTCCTTTCAATATTTCCTTTATCTCCGGGTAGAGAAAAGTCGTTGGGGGCCAGATCAGGTGAATAGGGAGGGTGTTCTAATACAGTTATTTGTTTACTGGATAAAAACTCCCTCCAGACAACTATACAATTAAGTTTGCGAACTTGCCACCTTGCCACTGTGTGCAATGGACATTCCCAAAAGAGTTCCAAAACCGCTTTGAAGGGTGGACTAGGCACTGGCATAGATGCCTAGCTTCCCAAAGGGTGTACTTCGAAGGTGACCCTAGTGATACTCAGCAACGAGGTGTGCAGCACTTAGAACAGTTAAGTTCGCAGACTTCATTGTCAGACCTCACGTGCCTGCCCAAGTTGCAAGCTGGAATACTCCTAGCGGTCCTCTCCATCACAGCTCCGTACACAGACCGTGTCTCTGAGAATTCGTCACCACACACACTGTGGGGGGGGGGAGGAAGATGACGCCTTATTCCAGAAGCAGAGACACCGGTGACACTAGCCTGTGGGGTCAGAAACCAGGAGTGGTGTCCTAGTGTTAGACATATACTGGCAGGGAGGAACGGGGGGCCTTCGGGGAGCCTGGCAACATCCTGTTTCTTGATCTGGGTGCTGGGCAAGTGTGTGCATTTAGGTTGTCGAGTGAGCTGTACTTGTATACCTAGTTTTCTTTTTATTTCAATTAAAACAAGAAAACAGGCAAGCCAAGCTGGGGCAGGGAACCCTGGCTGTGAGAGCTGCCGACACCAGGCGTTCTGTGGTGACCCTGTCAGTGTGAACAGCTCCTCCTCACCTTGAAGGGCCTGTCCCAGGCTGGCTGCATGCCCCTGTCTGCAGGGCTTCGACTCCTGCTTGTCTCAGCAGTGGAGCAGACAGGCAGACCTCTAGGTCACCTTCATGTCACCTTCTCTGGTTCAGATTTGTCTTGGGGGCTGGGGTGATGGCTCATAGCCTCTAATCATCCAGGAACGACAGAAATCCTGGAATTTCCCAGGTGACTTTTCTCCCTCAAACCATTCAAGAATAGATCTTCAGTGGCTCTTTTTGCCACATGAAAACCAAAAACCAAACCCAGTGCCATCAAGCCGATGCCGACTCACAGCGATCCTAGAGACAGAGTAGAACTGCCCCCTTGAGTTTCCAAGGAGCACCTAGCGGATCTGAACTGCCAACCTTCGGGTTAGCGGCTGTAGCACTTAACCACTGCACCACCAGGGTTTCCTCTTGCCCCTCAGGAGTAGCTGTACAGATCCTAGGTCAGTCCAATGCTCACTTACCCTCTTAGCCCGAGGCCCGCTCTGCAGCTATGCTTGTGACCAAGGAGAAATGACAAATGGGGGTTCTTTTTTGACCAGTTTGCAGAGGAGACCTTTGTCCCTGACACTTGTGGCCCCTGCCTGTCAATGTCAGAGGCCACTTCCAGAGCCTAGGACTCTGAATGTCCCTTGTCAGCCTGGCTGGTCTGTGGTGGCAGGCTCTGGCATATTAAAACCACAGAATGCTAGAGCTGCAGCAACCTTGAAGACTGAAAAACCTTCACTTTACAGCAGAGCGAGAACAGACGTGCGAAAACACAATGCCTGAAGCTCACACAGACCCCTTCCTGCACGCCACTGGGACAGTACCCACCTGCCCCGGACTACCTGCTCCCTAGACGTCCCTGGGAAGCCACCAGTCATCTCTTGCCCGTTAACACCACAGCATCTTAGGGTACCAACCCTCGTGATGATCAGCTCCCAGGGCAGCTTCGGGAATGAGGGCTCTTGTCAAGCTTGTATCAGCTTCTTACACAGTATAATCTCTTTGCCGGTATGGGATTTTACTCTGAAGTGGAAAGCATCAAAGAATGAGAAAGCCTGGGATGCGGGTAGGGGGTTCTAGGCTTCAAATCAAAGAGCTTTCATCTCTACAACCTCTTCTTTACCAGCCCTGGACGCTCAGATATCTGAAGGGGGCAAGGGAGGTCACGACAGGCATTCCGGCTGCTCCCATTTACCCTGTGGAAAGGGCCTCTTCCTTGTTCCCACTTCCCTGGCCCCAGAGGGTTAACAACAGATGCAGCTAGGACTGGTCCAGCCCAGGACTGGTCCCCCAGAAAGCTCCCTCCTGAACACGCCCGTCCCCTCAGAGACACACTTCCAGCTGTTCTGAGCTGACGGGAATCCTGGGTGGAGCAAGGTGGTTAAAAAGAACATCCAGTCGGACACATGTGCCCACAGTTCTCAAAAATTCCAAAGTGTTGCAGTGTGGGGGCTTGGCAGGGGTCCCACTCCCAGAAGGTGCCCCGGGGGTGCAATGACTTTTGGGGAGTTAAGACATTGTGATCAGCTCTCATAAAAGGTGCAACCCAGAAAACCCTAGGAAGCAGTCCTACGCTGTCATCTGGGGTGGCTAGAAGACTCAGCTGCACACAGCCACCACTGCTCCTGCACTATAAACTACACGTGCATAACAGGAGAAAGCAGAGGGTGCTGGACAGTCCCAGGGAACGCAGGGATTGTGCAGGTGGCACACGCAGCAGCTGTGACCTTGCATGTCTACAGCAGAGATGTCACCAGTTTCCCAGCTGGCACTGTTACGGCTGTGATGGAGGGTTCAGGGGGCATGGCAGCAGGTTGTTGACCTCCTAGTGACAGATCTGAAGCACAGAGGGGTAACCACACAGGTTTGGAACAACACAGCTATGTTACGCTCAGAATCACAACCAGGAGAGTAGAACACCAAACTCTTTGGTCACAGTCATGTATGCCTGTGGTACATCATAGGCAACTGGTAAAATAAACACAGGCCTCCTCCAAATTAAGTATTTTGTCTTTTTATTTCAAAAGAAAAAACGATACCAAGAAGCAGAAGAATGAAGCAATTAAAACTAGCAACGCTGCAAAGCAGACAGAAGTGTGCTGAGGACAGATTGATCTGGTTTCAGTGACATGGTCGCTTCATGCCCACACAGGGCTCTGATTGTGCAAACCCAATCACACTGCATTCAGCGACCTCAGCACGTTTGCTGACACAGCCAATGACAGGGCTGGACCCCTCTCCTGCTGAATCTCAACGTTACACATTCTAGAAACATGTCATGCACACACGGGTTACATTTCATGGTTACATGGGATTGCATGCAGTTCACACAGAATCGTTTTGAAGGCACTGTTTTGTGCAGTGGGCACTGCCCCTTCCCGGCACTCCCTTCCTCGGCTGCCTTTCAAGTGGTCCTCTTCCTCTTTGAAACTTGGGTGCCGAAACCAGGTGCCATCGCCTCCTACCCTTCCAACTACTTCCCAGTTCTCTTCTATGTCCCTTTCTTAAAGGTTGATGCCAAGCTTGGAAGATTGTCTTTCCTGATAATAAAATCCTGTTTTATTTGGGTTTTCAAGTTACTTGAACCAGGCAGCAATTAACAGTTGGTTATTTTAAAAGTAGAAGTTGCTACCAGTTGCTTTTACTCCTGAATTTAGCAAGGCCTCCAACTCTGAGGTCCCACGAGATCAGCTGCATGAGGTTCCATAGTAACAATCCTTAATCCTAATTAAAATATGGACTTGTGTATTAAGTTTATCTTTACTTTTTAAGATGTGGCTTCAGTCAGTGCTGCCTTGACAGGCTCCCTCTTAATGGTGGGGATACACCACTTGAGGGCACACAGGCACACTTCTAAAGTCTGGAGCAAAGCCACATGACCCCAATTCTATGCCACGTACGTTGTGGGAGGCCGAGGGCTGTGCCGTAACCACTGGGACCAGAAGGAATTCACCTTACCATTGCAGCTATTGTGCTATTATTCTGCTGTCTGCTTTTGGTCTATACTGTCTGAAAAGGAAAATGTATTTAACATTCAAAATCTTGTAAACTGTATGTTGTTCCTGAACAGGAAATGCTCATCCGTAAGTCACCCATCAAAAAAATAAAACCACCAAAAAAAAAAAAGTTCCTGATGTTCATTTACATTGCCCGTTCTGACACCCCAAAGGGTAGGCAGAAAGCACACTGGAACTAGTCTCCATATAGATCAAGTACAGGAAGAAGCTTTGAAGTCTCCTGTAGACTCGGCAGGTGAAGACTTTAAACTAGAGCCGACCAGCACCTCTCTCCGCCCAACACCCTGCTAGGCTCACAGCAGCCAGGGCACCGCTAACCCTCACTCTCTCTCCCCTATGACAGACTGAAGAGGTCTTTCTATAACTGCAGACCAGAGATGCTTCCTCACGCAGTCTTACCGAGCAAACTAAAAAAAGAATTTGGATGCAAGTATGTAAATACTGTGATTAAATATTACAGGAATGTTTTGCATCAAATAGATGTCAAGATAAAAATTTCTTTCCAGCTCACTTACTCACTAGAAGCTGTCCATTTTCCCTAAAATGAGGGAAAACACACAATGGGAAGCATGAGCCTCACTGCCGATGAAAAATGCATCTACACACATCCACACCACGCACGTGCACACAACAAAAGAAAAAGACCACCAGCAGAATGGGACCTCTCTTTTCATATCCTAGGCTTTGTATTTCCAACTCTTACTCTGTTCAGCCCCTTAAGATACAGTCAGGTGGACTCAAATGGCGCCACCATGAAAGGGCTGTGAGGGTCTTCTGTGTTAGAAACAAGAACTCAAGGACAATCGGTTTACTTAACAAGAACCCCGATGCTCCCGAAGGGGCAGGTCAGAGCCACCCGCTGCTCCCTGGGAGCCCTCTGGGGCTGCTCTACTCTGTTCTAGAGTTGCTGTTAGCTGGAATTGACTTGAAGGCAACAGTTTTTCCCCCTAATAAGGGTAAACAAGCAGTAATCTTACTGCTTTTTCCTCTCCAGCTTGACAGTAATGAACAACCGCACAGCAGTTTCGTGGACATCAAACACTGGAGGGTATCCACTGCCCAGCTGGGTCAAGCCTCTACCTCAGAACAGCTCCTTGACCTCAGAAGAAGCCACAGTGACGGTCACTGAAACATCACAACTGAAGCAAAGGTCTCAGGTGACACTGTTACACTCTTTGGAGCCAAATGAGGTGTCTGAACAGTGGCGTTTATGTCCAGGTGGAGGGTGGTACCCAGGCAAGGGTGCCCTGATTCTCCCTGCCACACACAGTGGGGGGTGGGGATTGCTGTGCCCCGGGCAGAAAAGCCCTTCTGCTGGGTGTCATGAGGCCCAGTCCTCGAGTGGCCGCCTCGTGGACTTTCCTTACCGTCCGCACCAGGACAAGTTTCCGTCAGTGCAGAGGTGCAAAGTTCAAGCTGTGCTGCCAGTGGCAAACAAGTGGACTCACTCAGAAGTCTCTCTGAAGTGTTCTCTTTCAGAAAATACTATTTCAAATACTACCCCAAAATCCAATTTTACAACTGAGAACTTGTATGAAGGCTCACTGCAACAACTCCCTCTACATTAAAGAATTCCAACTGTAAATTCTGCCCCAGCCTGAAATGCTCACCTCCTCAGTAACAAACAAGTAGAAAGGAAAATGTCTTGGAATTTTTTGAATGTTACAAGCGTCCCTGTTACTTTCCTCAGAGATAATTACGCCTCTCTCTGAAAATTGTTAACCAAGCTAGTGCCCAGACCCAGCCTTCAAGAGCTGCAGCTGAGGGGGTAGAACTGGCTTAAACCCACCACTGTCTTCGAGTCGATTCTGACTCACAGCAACCCTGCAGGACAGAAGAAAAATGCCCCATCCAGTTTCCACAGAGCACTGACAACCTTTCGGTTAGTAGCCGTAGCTCGTAACTGCTATACCACCAGGGTTTCCGTAACTAGCTTAACACCAAACCAAACCCACTGCTATCAAATCGATTCCGACTCAAAGTGACCCTATAGCTCAGAGTAGAACTGCTTCAGAGTTTACAATGAGCACCTGGTGGGCATGAACTGCCGACCTTTCGGTTAGCTGTCATGGCACTTACCACTATGCCACCAGGGTCGTTCCTGCCACTTAGCACACCTTTCAATGGGAGTACCAGGGTGCTGCAAACAGTGAAGGCACCCAGCTGCTAACTCAGAGGACGGAGGTTCAAGTCTGTCCAGAGGTGTCCTGGAGGAAGGCTGACAATCTATCAAGACCTCAGCTGTCGGCAATCCTATGAAGCCCAGTTTTTCTCCGACACACAAGTCACCCTGCGTCAGAGGTGCCTCACCTGCTCTGATGCTGGACCACCAGCTGCTGGACCACCAGCTGCTGGACCACCAGCGCTGGGTCACCCTGCAGCTACAGCCACCCAATGTGGCTCTCAATTACAGTGCTTAATCTGTCCAACACCAAGAATGTACCGAGCTCAAATGGAAGAGACACAGGTGTAACACAACTCCGTGACATTCTGAATGTCTATCTTGCAGTGGCACAGCAGTGAAAGAGCTGAGCTGCTAACCAAAAGGCAGGCAGTTCAAACCCACCAGTTGCTCTCTGGAAACTCTGTGGGGCAGTTCTGTGCTGTTCTATGGGGTCACTGTGACTCAGAATCCTCTTGACAGTAACAGGGCTTCTGTCATGGTCACAAGAATAAAGTCCATACCCGAGCCAAGTCTGACCTGGCATGACGGTGAAAATCCTAAGATTTAAATGAAACAAGGCGAAAAACATCTTAAAAGATGCTCTTGAACTTTGAAGAGGACCTAGAGGTTCCACAAGTTGTGACTAAGGGTATAGAATGCGAGATGCTTTAGGGACCCATTTTACAAGACTTCTGTGGTGGCATCTTTCTTTCATAAGGTTCTAATAGTGGAGACTTCAAACATAAACCAAAAACCTACTTCTTCAGCATCTACAGACTGGAATGGACCCTTCTGCATTGATCTGGTGGTTTTACAAATGTTTTTAAATGTCCTATTTTGCTTTAGAGCATGTATACATTATTTTATATTCAGGAAAACAGGGAACTGGTCCTAATTTTGAAATCGGACTGATAATGAAGTGATGCTGATGTCCCTCACATTTAAAGCAAACTCCTTGAAAACACCCCTCAATATACACACTCAATTTCTTCTAAGCCCTATATTCTATTTAATCTAAGGTGGTAACTGCATATTCTTTTACACACTCTAAAGCCTTGTCAGAGACTATTCACTGTATAAAAACACAGACACAAAACATTATTCATTGCCTGCATTTGTAATCTGTTTTTACATATTTTTCAAATTGTTACCTTTTGCTAGAGGACCCATGAGGCACAGGGGTTAAACACTCAGCTGTCAACCGAAAGGTCAGTGGTGCACACCACCATGTGCTTTGAGGGAGCACAGTGTGGCAGTCTGCTCCCACAGACTAGAAGCCTTGGAACCCTAAGGGACAGCTCTGCTGTGTCCTAAGTGTCGCTGAATCAGAATTGACAGCAACAGGGTGGGAGAGGTGCTAACTAGGTTTTTCTTGGGACTTTAAGGAGAAAAATTAAATCAGTTACCATGATAAATCTTGAGGCTATTATCTGTATATAGATGCTTTTGTTGATGGAATAAATGCAGTCTGGCCAACTTAGTCCTTCAACATGTAAGCTTTTTGAATTTCTTTTTACTGAAAAGCAATCTTCTATTAGCTGGAGAAGTTTTCTGCTGCGAAGTCTGAATGGAGGGACCAGTGTAGTGGTGTATTTGTGTTTTCTAACTACCAGAAGTTACTATACCATAAAAAACAGAGAGGACAAAGGAGAGCACTTGGGCAATGGTGTGTTACCCTCCCTCTACCATCTCTCTTCCTTATGACAAGCTTCTACAGAGACTCCTTTCTACATCCATTTTCTCTTGGTACTTAATCTGCTTCACAGAGGTAGGGTTCAGCTTGGTGTATGTGGTCCTTTGGCTTAAACGCTTTATCAACTGAGATTTAATCTACCTGTGTTAAATTGATCAGCCAGTATTTGAGATCTACTCTATCAACTCAGTGGTGATGGGTCTGCATGCCTTGAAGGAGCCTTGGTGGCTCCGTGGTTGGGAACTAACCAAAAAAAGTCAACAGTCTGAATCTAACCAGCCACTCCTTGGAAACACTACAAGGCAGTCTCACTCTGTCCTACAGGATGACTATGTGTTGGAACCGACTCAGTGGCACCCAACCACAGCAACAACTTGTCTTTATGTAGCCAAGCTATCCAGAGCTATTTCGTTCACTCAGATTCATGAAGGTATCTTGTAAATACTTCCACGTGTTGACCTCACAAGCATCTAATTTATAAACACTCCAAGGCTTTTCAGGGAAAATCAGGTCTTAAGCACCAGTGATTTCAATGGGCCCTCAAGATCCCTTTTTTATTCCTAGACTCTGGGAAGATGCAGCATACTCATTCCTCCACCCTAGTAACAGAAATGGTTCTATCACAATGTCCAGGTTTGGAGTTCCGCAGTGAAAGCTGCACCCAATGCCTTTGGGAAAGTAGATTTTATGCCAGCTGCACGAGGCAATGAAGCCCTAGCTGCTGGTGAGTTCCTTCACACTGCTTTCTATGATGCCACTTTTATGTCTGTAATTGACAGAATTTAAAGGGTAATGGAGTTACGAAGTAATGCCAACTACAAAATACGATCAGAGATTCTGTGGCAGACCTTTGTAGACTGTGCTTCACGAGGTAACACTACTTTGCATTTAAAAACCAATTCCTCACAATGGTACCCGAAGGATGCACCAACTTAGACGACATATAAGTACGATGCATTCAGGCCAACCGAACAGCTTACTCTCTGTTAACTCAGCTTTGAACGGGAAGTGACTGAAGACAAGCAAGCACCTGAGACAGAACAAAGACAGCTCCCTGGGAGTACCAGAACCCTGGGCTGTGCGAAGGCCGCAAATGCTGACGGATGGCGCAGACACGCGGGCCACGAGGGGAAGGAAACGGCGGGGCGGTGGAAGACTGCTGTTCTAATAAAACATCAGGAATGCAAAACGAAATGCACCCTTTATTACTTGCCAATGACCTTTCCCATACAATGTCCTTGACCCGGCAAAACTTTAGAAAGAAAAATTCTAGCTGTATAAATGAGTTTAAGTATCTGACTATACTGAATTTAAAATTTATCACTCTATTGGCTACAGGAGGAAGACACTGTCAACCTGGGCTGAGAGAAAATAAGAACAACATACAGAGATCACCGAACAGTTCCTTCAAACCAAAGGCAGACAGACTCATTTTCACACATTCTCTTGGTATACATTACTTAGTAGTATGAAATTTATGACATGTTTCTTTAAAGAGTAAAGCGATATGTAAACCTTGAAAAGCAGTGAAGTCATGGGCATTGCAGAGTGTTTTTCACACTCAGTAGAACAGTTTTAGACCCAAGAGAGGACTTCAGGAGATCACCTCTAGTGTCACAGACAAGCAACATGTATGTACGGCCATTTTATTTCAGTCGCACAAATGAAGTTAGTGAGCGGGAAATTTAAATGAAATAGTACGGTAAAAACAGCAGAGAACTGGAAAACAAAAATCTAAAAAGGAAATACAGTGAAAGCATGAGAATTCAACATTCATTAGTGTTTCATTTTCAGTTTTGATTGACACTTGATACTTGCAAGTTTTTACACAAACTTTGAAATCATGACGACTCTTCTGAAGAGATTTCAGCACCAGCACTAAGGTTCGTACATTCAGTTTGTTTGCAATTGACTTGTTCGCCACTGATGTGGTATGCAGTGCAGCTCTGTCACAGGTCAGGTCACAGTGTTGAGGAAAGCAGTACCTTCCCGGGATGAGCAAGGATCCCCTAAACTGTACTCAGCTTAAGACATCCAATGGACAAAAGCACAAAACCACCAGAATGATGTGACTTCGAGGAACAGAGTTTGGATAATAAGGAAAATAACTTAAGCTTCTGTTTCCCATTGTAATTACTGAAATCTCTAACAATGACACAGCTGTCACATGTGACAGCAAATGTAAAGAGGAATTCAATCCAACTTCTCAGAAAGAACACGTTTAGCAATCTGGGATACTAAAGCGAAATGATGGAAAACACAGTGTGACTGGTTCAACACTGTTCTTGGTTTTCATTTTACAGAGACATCATGTTCACATTAGACCAAGGCACAAAACGTTTAGTGCATAAACCAGTTTCTTTTAAGATCTAACATTTTAGTCTTTGTCTTACTTTGGACCACTTGTACCCAGTACTCCACGCTACTACAGGCTACCTCATCTAACCCACGGAATCCAAAGTGGCCTCTGACCAGGTTTATAGGGGATGCGGACGTTCCTATTGTCAGGGTTCACACCACCAAAAGTAGACCACAGAACATGAAGCTGCCGCCTGTTTCTCTGAGAAAACCTTACGTGATAGGCTTGCTGCACGTTTAATTCTCTGACCACTACTGTATGACAAGGGACAGCGCCGAGAAAAAGGCTCAACCATCCCGGCTTCTTCAAAGGAAGTTTCCACAGAAACAGAACTAGTTTAACAAAGAAAAGAATTCCCTCATTCAAATCTCTTGGAAGTGGTCAACAGCTGCAGTGTGCCTGCATTTAGAAAACTAGGCTATCGGCAAACACTTCTGCCTAAGGAGCTGTGACGTGAGAAATCTGGAAAGCCAATGAAAGCAGATTATTTCTTTAAAATTTTAGTACAACTTCTGATAATCAAAGATTTCAAAGCAAATATGGCACTTATAAACAACTCAAACATAAATCAAGATGGACAGCCTGGAGAATTTTTGATTTCTAAAATTTCTAAAAAGCTATACTTGCAACACAAAGTATTCACCCCCTATTTCAATCTCACCAGTTTGCAAAGAAAAGCAAAAGGAGTGCATCACATCTACACACACTCTCACACGTGCGCACACTCACATACACTCATGGTGGTAAGGAGGGTATCTAATTCCTTCTTCCCACCACCGAAGTCTTACTTTATTTATTAAAAAAGAAAAAGACTATGTAGTGCTCCTTTGACTTAATCATCTCTGTGACTGTCACTGCTGCCACCACTGTTATTTCTTGCACCTCAAACACAACAACATCCCAAAGCAGCTCAGTCAGGAGCATGTGAACACCTGGGTAAGTGCAGGGGCACCTGGGTAATAATGGCCAAATTCAGAGATCAAACTTCTGAGTGTCACAACAAGATCCCACTTCTTGTGAAGCTCAGAATCATGTTTCAGGTCACTGAGATGACTAAAGTGAAAATACAAATAGCTGAAGACATGATGGAAAAGATTAAGCACTTCGTTCTGTTAACGTATTTACCAATTAAAGTCACAAAATATTCCTCATTATTATTCATGCAGGTTATTGAGAAAAAGATGGTGCACAAATTAACTTTAAATAAAAAGTTATTCCCTCCCTTCCTCCCACTCCCCTCAACTCTACAAAATGTTTTCCCTGGGACGAGGCTTTGAAGAGCCCACTACATATTAGTGTGGCATGCATTCCAGTCTGCAATTAGAAAAAGCTAACTTTGTGGTGGTTGTAATTACATTATAAAAATGTCTACATGCAGAAATCTAAAAAAGATCGAAAACCTACATTAAATCTACAAGATATTGTTGTACAGTTGACCACTGGTTTGTGTTATGTAGGAGTCACAGATTTGGTAAAAGCGTTGTAACAATTTAGGAAGGCATCTAAATCTTTTAACTTCTGGATGAATGTTATGTTTTAATCTACAAAACTGCATGAAGGCTAACTCGAGAGGCTTCCTATTATTCTAAAATTCCTCAAGGTGAACACATCATCTGCAGGATTATTTTCTGACAAATATCACCCTTTGAAAACACACAATTCCATCTGTTCCACATTTTATGATCGTAACCTATCCAGGGCTGATCTCAGTTATCCATGGAATATCAAATGCGGTAGGAAGACAAACCTGAGAGGCACATTTACAATACAATAGCATAACTTGTTAAATTCTCCATCAGCACTCTCTGGGGGACAAAAAAACTTCTTAAGCCTTTCTCTTCTTTATTATAGTAATGGATTGTGGAAAATGTGTGATTTATCTTGACATGAAAATATTTCAATGGACTGGGATCTTGTCTGACGGGGGTAGTGTTTTCGCATAACTGTTATAGGAACTCTCCCACGACAAGTCTTCTACTCCACTGTCAAGGTCAGAATAAGCAGCCAGCGAGAAGGGAAGACGCAGCACCGCTGGGCCGTCGGAGGCTGTCCCAGTTGGCTGGTGTCCCTCCTCCCCACTGTCTGTCTTCCACATCCTTCCGCAGCTCACGCAATGCAGGGGCTTGTAGCTGTTAACGGTTGTTGTTTCAGGGTATTTCTTTTCTCCAGATTAAAGTCCTCTCTCCTTAGTTTGCTTCTCTATGCAGTATTGGACTTGCTCAGTTCCTGCCTGATTGCTGGGTAGAAAAAGGAAAAGCACTGTAAGTACTGTGATACGGTAAAGCAAAGGAGTGAATCATTCTTCAACAACTTAAAGGAATGTATTCAAAGTGGCAGTAATAAAAAGACAGACTGATTCTGCATCTTTTGGCACGTATCACTGCCTTATTACGAAGGGAAACACTCTTTCTATATAGTCACCTCGTTGGTACACTGTGAAAACACAAACTGTACAGGCTTGGTAAGTGGGTGGTGGGGACCCTCAGAGCAGCCTGTTCACTGCGTCTTCCCTTGAGCACTACTCCACACCTGGAACCTGGGGTGTTGTTTACCCCTTGATTTCACACCGTTTCCATTGAAGAGACAGTGTCTTCTGACACCAGCAGTGAGCCGTAGAGCAGGATGCTATAGAAAAGTAATTGTTTTATGCCCTCCAGTGAGGAACTGGGTATTTCTGAATTTACCAGATTTTTCTTTAAAGTAGTTATTCTTAAACACTGTTTTCTAAGGAATAGCGAATATGATGACACACTTACCATCAATGAGCTCTTCTTTTAGTTTTGTTAATTCTTTTCTCATTTCATCTAAAATATCCTGAAATATTGGGAGGAGGGGAAAAGACATCAGAAATACCAAAAAGCAAGTAGCTGCTAAAAAGTTTGCTACTGACACAAAGTTTTAAGAATTTATGGAAACTGATAGGTGGCTTTTGCATCTATGGGGCAATTCTATTTCTCTGAACACCAGCCCTGGTGGATTTTTATTATTTGTCCTTTTGATAGAAACCCCATCTTTGCTTACTCCAGACTACCAAGATGTGAAACTTCTAAACTTACTGCTCCCAGTAAAAGTCAACAGCTCCGCTTTTACCTAATCCCCTGGTCCCAGTCTGAGGGGGGACAAGTAAGAAAGTTCCCAGGAAGAAGAAGGGTACATTGGACAGTCAGCTCTTGGCAAATCTGTCACCTGGTTTAAAGGATCGGGGTAAGTGGTAAAACTGAAGTTTAGAATTAAAAGAATCCTTAGGAATCATTACAGCTTTCAAACTATATCTCAAGAAATCGGAGAACTCTCCTGGAGGGCCTGCAGAGCTGCCCCGTGATGGAGGCACAGGGTGGTGACTTCTGGAGCTGTGCTGTCCAGCTGTGCTGTCCAGTGGGCAGCCACCAGCGCCAGGCAGTAGCTGTGGCCCTGACCCGTGGCCAGTGGAAAACGTGATGTGCTGGGTGCACAGCCTAAGCGAGAGGGCCAGGATTCAGTGTGAAGGATGTAAAATGGTTCATGAATAATTTTAAAATGCTGATTTAACACTGAAGTGATATTATTTTGGAAACAGACTACAATCAATCCAGCGGCTTCTTTGTATTTTTTAATGTGAATACTAGAAAATCTTTACTTATTCATGTGGCTTACATGACATTTCTACTGAGCGTTTGATGCTGACTATCGACAAAACACACACCCTCTTTACAGGTACTCTGCATAATCTCTACTTATAAGTACAATGAGAAATAACAGCCCCCATGACTAGAATTTACAGAGACCCCTGTGACACCAAAGCTGAAAGGCTGTGACGAGCAACGCCATCTCAGCGGTACAAAGACGCCTCCTTTGTGAGCTACAGTCCTGAGCTACATCATTTTCTTTAATATTGCATATGTCAGATAAAGCTCAACTGTTCTGTGTTGAGATCCTTTAAAAAAAAAAGGTTTTGTTAAAGGTGAAGTTATCAATTAGTTCAATGACCCCATTTCCCAGTGAGATAACCAAGGCACATAACTTACTACACACACGGCCTCTAGAACAGATCTCCTTACTCAAGTAACACTTAAAAATCAAATCTACTTTTATTCCTTACTTCAGATACCAAGTATGGACTATATGTATTCCATTGTGCTGCTTTCATACTTTCTTCAAAGAAATTCATATGTATCACAGAAGAAAACAACAGCCTGATTAGCAGTAACCACAACCTCCTGTAAAAAACAGCTTTAAATAAACACTTTTTATTTAAAGGTGATTCAAGGCTTGAAGGCAAAGTCATAGCATCAAGCCCTACTGTCAACCAAATGTGAATCAATAATGACAATCTCCAAAACAACATCAATGAACACGAATTTGGGTTACATACTCAATATGACTTATCTAATATAACTGGGCACTATAAAAATCAGGTTTATCTGAAACCACTGCTAGTATTTGTCTTTAATTTCTGTATAACTTTTGAACTTGGGTTATTGCTGTGTGTCCAAATGTCTTTTGGAGTCCCAGTCAAATGTCTGCTAGCATTTCTTAAAATGAGTAACAGAATGGGAAAAGCACAGGCTTTGAAAACAGCAGGTTCTGATTCTGACTCAACCACTCACTCAGTTGTGGGACTGAGTGTGCAATGGGATGTCCCTGACCAGAGGTGTGCAGACTGCGTGTGTCAGCACTGGATTACAGGAAAACTGTGAGGACAGGGACATCACCGGGCTAAAAAACTAGCCTGGCAACGAAGTCTAGCAGATGTTCAATACAGGAGTAGTTACTATTTATTTTTTTATTTGTATATTCTTTCTGTTTTCTGAGGCTATCCTGAAATCCAAAGTATGATTAAAATTTTCCTTATAGACCCATCTACGTGCCTTGATAACAGCTTTACTAGCATGCACTGATTTCACTTTAGAATCTTTTTAGCACTATTTTAATTAAAAAAGAAAAAAAAACCCTCTTCTCAGAATAAAATTTTAAGTTATAAGCGCATCACTGGTTGCCACTCTGACTCTTCACACTCTTTCTGAGCATGCAAGTATTACATACAATGCACATGTATCCAAATTACACAGAATATCTGTCTCTTTTTCTTTTTTTTTTTAACTGAGCTAGTTGTATACCTTGTTTTGCATTGGTCTGAGTCACCTTACCTGGCCAAGCAGCCACAATTCACTGGTAAGTATCTGTCCAAATTATACTGTACTGATGGCAAGGCATTCCCACTGTGTCCACTGTGCGTGGCTGCTGCTAGTTACCAGTGAGTGGATCCTCACTTCAGTGACCCCACGTGCCCACTGGGAATTCAAGGCGGTGACCTTTCCAAAGCAGAGTGCCATCAGCCCTGTCTTCTGGGGCACCTCTGGGTGGGTTCAAACCACCAACCTTTTGGCTAGAGTAACTGTATTTCTATGAAGTCATACTGGTGGGTTTAGGTGATAAAAATGTATTTAAGGCTTCAGAATGGTTTCCCAAACCACCCTTCAGAAAGCACTGCAAGTATAGAAGAGTCCCCACTGCCCATAATTCTTGCCAGAACCTTTGTTTGTTGTCATTCATTTTTGCCAATTTGATAAGTGAAGGGCAGGAAGCCAACTGTTTATGAACAAGTACACACCAGACACAACAGTGAAGCTTTTCTACTGGATCACCAAACTGTGGTTCCTCACCCTTCAACGATGCTATCAATGTAGATTTGCAAAAAGAATCCAGAACAAACGCCACTGCTTCACTTACATCAAGGTACTCCAGCTCTCGGTACAAGTACACTCCTGCTCCAAGTCAGAAAGTATGCACACAGGCTATCTTACAAAGAAAGAGGCAGAAACGAAGACGCCTACCTGCTTCAGCCTGTCGTAGTCCAGGGCCTCGGTCTGGACCCCATTGGCACTGGGCTGTGCGGAGGGTGCAGATTTGGGTCTGCACAAACACAATTTTCAGGACAGGTAAACGGTACTTACAGTAATTAATGAGCTTACAAACAACTGCAAATTTACCACCCCAATACCACATAGAAATACATTAAATACATGTCTAAAGCACATTTTGTTAGAAAGTTAAGTGTCAAAATTATAGGACTGATGAGAACATAAAGCATAAAATGTTTTCCACTTTTTTCTGTATTTCCAGTCATATTTACGAAGAAACTAGAAAAAAATGACAAGATGACAAGACCTCTCCAAGAAAGTGGAGTAAACTTTTTGGAAGTGTGGCACTCTGACCAAATGCAAAAACGTCAAGCTGGAACAGCCAAGGCCTAAGTAATAGTCTTGTTTTTTTTCCCCTTCTTTTGAAATTTTACATTATCTACTGAACACCTGGCAAATGAACAGAAGGGAAAACACAAAGATGTTACTATTTTAATGAATCAGTTTACAAATCCTATGTTTTGGTTTGGGAAAAAGAGGTAAACAAAACACTTTAGGAAACAAGAATAAACCACAACTTTGGAAAAAGGATTATCAGGCTAGAACCATATTCAGACTCCCCTGGTAATCTAATTCCCCATAAAGTGTTACAGAGGGCTTATGGGAACGGCCTGTTACAGGGTCACTACTTTCATACACTTATTCTGTCAAAAAGCGAAGCACTAGACAGAAACATCTGTCACTTACAGATTGGACTCTTGACATTTAAGTCTATTAAAATTCTTGTATGAAGAAACCAAAAGCCAAATCCATCGAGTCAATTCCAACTCCTGGCAACCCTACAAGACAGGGCAGAACTGCTCTACAGTTTCCAGGTAGTGGCTGGTGGATCTGAACTGCCGACCTTGTGGTAAGCAGCTACAGCACTTAGCACTACGCCACCACATTTTCCTCATATAGATTAGATATATTTTAAGCAAAAGTTTCAGTACCAAAGAAATTAGTCATGATTCTCTCAACTCTGGCAATAAAATCTGTGGTGAAAAACCTCATGTTTTTATTGGGTAGTTTTCTGGTTTATCATACAGTACAGTTTAGCGGCCACTCTTTAAGGGCCAGAAATCAATGCAAATTGGAAGCATTAGTCAGTTCACGTATCTTCAGTTCTGCAGAGTACTAGACAACAATAGAAATCTGAACCAAGACACTCAATAGATATAGCTTTTTCAGTTACAATTGCATAATTCTTGTTAAGACACATACTTAAAAAACCCACAGGAATTATTGTGTGAAGATGAAATACTGAGTTAATTTACTTTGTTATCAAAACATTTAAAAGGCTGTCATGAACCAAGTCAACCAATTTTATGTGCTTCTATATATATACAAATAAGGAAAGCATCTTTCAGAACACTTCATCCAGTAATCAGGGGGAGACAAAAAAAAAAAAAGTCCACAGGACACACTACTCTTGTGAAGATACATCTCTTTACTTTGCTGAGACTGAGTATTCAATCTTACAGTCACATAAGATTTGGTGAGAGTCACAGCCTCCAAGTCACTGTGCTCTGTGCAGCATCAGGGCTAGAAATACTTCGCAAGATTGACACACCATGGATTTCACAGACCCGTGCCATTTAGTCTCTTTTCCAGAATTGAAGAATTACTAATTAGTCTGCTTTCTTTTACTTCTTACATTTTAGTACAACTATTAATTATTTCCTCCAAAGTTACATAATGAACACTTCTGACATAAATTCAAGTGAGCAACTACCACCTGCTACTTAACCTGGTGCTATATATTATGAATATAATCATATTTACTAAGCAGTGTAAATATGGATCGTTATTACAAAGTAAACAATCATGGAAACATGCAATTTTTAACCATTTAAGTCATGCTAACATGCAATCCATCACCACCGCCACCAGAGAATCAGCTAAAGGGGGAACTTTTCATACTGAAGGGAAGAAGTAATCACCACTTTTTAAAAAAAGGTTTACCAACAGTGTTCTCCCAGGGACACTGTGAGAGCAGCCAGGTAACCAAGAAGACTCACTGCAGAGAATCTCAGGGCTAAAAGCTACCTTACCTTCTATGTACTAAAAAATTGTCTAAGTTTTTTGGTCAGAACAATTAAACCATTTCCCAAAATGTAAGAAAAATTATCTTTCACTACTGCAATAAACATCTTATGGAAATTTAAGTCACTAATGAGCTTATCAAATGTTCTAATCATCGGTGACATAAACATCATTCTGGCAAACAAGAACATGGCCTAATACTCAGATTGCAAACCCTCCAATCACTGCGGTGGGTAGTCTCTTCATATACCTATTTAATTCATGTTCCCTGCAGACAAGATGCTTCCAAAAACAGATGCACAGGACAACATGAGTACAGTATTTGAGTTATGTTTGACCTTTGAGTTTTCCCTGTAATTGATGACAAATCATGAGGGTTTCTCAGAGGTTTCAGCCCTTTATAAGGAGGGAGGGTGCTGCAACAGGCCAGGCCCAATCTGCCAAATTAATTCTAAAAGCAGCATAAGCATTTGAGGACTTTCTTAAATTGCCACTTTTTAATTAAAAAAAAGAAATACATGGCTCACATTTCAATTCTTAATTTAAAAATATTACAGTAGGGTTCATCTTACAAAACACATAAACTGCTGATTCAGACTCAGGGGGTTCTTAGATGCTAGGTTGCGAAGGATACTCAATTTATTATCAAGTATCTATGGAAGAGATCCTCCTGAAAAAAATAAAATAAAATCACCCAACTATGGTTATACTGTCCTGGTCCCAATAGTGGTACAGGATCTCCTGTCCCCCGTTTGAAGCTTAGCCTCAGTTTCAGCACCATCAAGCTGACTGTTGCTTAAGTATGCTGAGGCCCCAGTCTAGACCACGTCATGTCCCAACCCTGGTGTCTCTCATCTGCTCCCTGATTATAGAGGACCCTCATCAAACCAGAAGGGGACAGCAAGGAATAGATACTACTGAATATTTCTAATTGAAGTTAAAGTCTTAGCTTTTTTTTTTTTTTGGAAGACTTCCAAATAAAACTATGTAAAAAAAAAGAAAGAAAAATAGCATCTCCCTTGTGGTGATTACTGATCCATGTAGAAAAAGCTCGGCCCTGTCCTGAGCATGTTATTGAAAAGTCTCAAATCACAAAGTCCCAGCAGGATGATACCTGTGTAATGAATCACAGGACCTGTTGTCATAAACAATCTGATTTCTCCTTGGAGAATCCCGTCTATGAAGGGGAAAAGTCATTTAAAGGGGTATACAACAGAACTTTAAAGATAATTCTCGTTATGTTACTGTTTTACAGGCTTCTTAGTCACAGTAATGAGAGTCAGAGAAATCGAGTCTGTTAACTCTAAATAACAATTTTTCCCAAAATTAAAATATTTTGAGATTAATTCTAGTTCTGTGAGAATGAATACTTCACTTACTTGACAATTCCAGAAAATAACGACACTGAAAGAACTTTTTCTTCATCTGGGACACAAGCTCTCTATGTACGTTCTTAATAAAAACCAGAGGAAGAACCTACGAACTTTCCAATATTACATTTGAATCATACTTTAAAGAATTTTTACCTACAATATTCTTGCTTTTAATCTATTATCTAACCTTTCATGTAAAAAAATACAGCATAATGGAATATGTCTTGTGTGACAGGACCTTAATCCATCTTACCACTAACATAATTTTGACATGGATATTATTCAGGAGAAATGGGCACTTTTACTCAGTACAAGAATGCAGGATGTTTAAAAAAACGCATAAAATAAATGATCAACGTATCTGCTTTCAGGAGGATCGTGGGAGATAATTAGGAAGAAAAGCATTATACTTCTTAGTCTTTTAAGCATGTTTATCTTTCAGTGACAAACATATCAGTGACAGATATATCAGGGGCTCGATCATACCTATCAAACAGTATATGAGAGTCAGAAAGAAATCTGGAAAGAATGTTTAATTTGGGAAGGAGCAAAAAACCATCTACCACTGTCAGAGCAGGACTACAACTCACTACTGGATACAAGAAGCAAGGTTAGATTAATACACATAAAATATAACTTCCAAATGGTAACCTTTAAAACACATACTGATATATGTCAGAAAGCTGTTAAGCGTTTTCCTTCCCTAAATGGGCCCAAACATATTAAGGAACATGTCCTATTTGGAAAACTTCCTCCATGTCCTCTCTGTGACTGACTTCTGCCACTAGATGAGATGCAGCTTTACTCGGGGACACTTGCTACGTAATCCCTGTTGACTTGCACTGCCAGCGGGCCACTGGCAGTCCCAGTTCTGTCCTCTGATACTCCCTTCATGATACAGGCCTCACCACGTGCTATCTGTGTCAAAAGGCCACCTCAAGACGGTACCCGGGAAAGGTCACAGTGCAGTTTTCCTACCTGCTGTAAAAACGTGACCACCACAACAATTCTTCCATTTTCTTCTAAAATCAAATAAACATTTCTCAAGTTTCTCAGACACTCCGGGTGTCTACACATCCCAACAGACCCGGTTTTTGCGGTGTTTTCACACCTGTGTCATCCCCAGATCTTCTTTCCTCAAAAGAACTACACAAAACCCCAGTCCAAACAGACATGCTGGCTGACACAGTGCATACTTGCAACAACATGACCTTTATCCTCGCAGTTTTTTTAAATGAAGTTTCTATGATCGGAGTCAAGTTAGGTACAAAAAGAAAACAAAGAGTTCAGAAAGAAAAAGCAGAAAACTCTAGACTCTAAATATATTATTTTTTCCTGGGGAAAATACGAGTCCTTTAAACTTTCTCACTAACTCCGAAAAGTTTCACTTACGCTCAAGACCTGTGATACCAATTCAAGCATGGCAATGCACACCCAGCCGAGGACTGCTGGACTTCCCGGCCAGTCCACACGCCTGCTCAGAAGCACCTGGTAACCGGTCTGCTTTCTGAGTGCTATCTTCTCTAACTTCATTAGGCGTGTGGGTTTCAACCAAGATACAAAAATAAATCTGACCAATTCAAACTTTTAGGTTTTCTTTTGTTCTTCCTTAAATATTAGTCATTTCTCTCTAGCTGCCTTTCTTCTAAAAATTATTTTTAAAAAACAGCTGTGAAGTACACTGCTGAGACTACTGGGGAAACCTGAATGTACACTATTTCAGGTAATACTATTGTCCAGTGTTAAATTTCTTGAGTGATAATGGTATCACAATTATGCTGGAGAATGTCTTGGTTCTTAGGATAAATGCCAAAGTACTTTTAGGATCAGTGTAAAGCAGTATACTCCTGCAACTGATTTTCAAATTGTTCAGAGGAAAAAAAAAAAGGTGAGTATACGTATACACACATATAGAGAGAAAGAGACACAGAGACAAAACAACTGCAGTTAAATGTTAAGTGGTGCGGAAACGCAAAGGGTATAAGCTGTACTATTCCTTTACCTTTTCTATAGCTTTTACTTTCTCAAAATAAAAAAATTGGAAGAAATAAAAACTATTTAAAAATTCCAGAAAACCTCACTAACAGGGACTTAGGGTACCATTTACCACCAAGTCACCAGTGAAAACATACAGGGCCTGGGTCGGGGAGGGTAGTGCTCATGGCGTACAGAGTTCTTTTTATGGGTGACGCAAAAGACCAGAAATGGACAGTGGTGGCGGCTGTACAACATGGGGAACATAACTCATGTCACTGAACTGTAAATGGCACAGGGGTTTACCTACTTCAGACAGACAGACAGCTGCAACTGAAACCACATCTCTGTCTACAATGGGACTCCTTGGTCACCCAGACAGGAGTGGAAGGCTGGGGGTCTTAGTCGCTCCTCTGCACCAACTCCTGAATCTGAAACTTGAATCTTCTACAATAACCATGTATCTTCTTATTACATACAAGTGTAACATAAAACCTGGGGAGACAGTGGGTACCTGGAGATCACAGGTGACTTGCTGCCATTCATGGTATTTGTTCTTTCCCAAGGCTTCCTTGTGGGTTCTTCAAAAATAAAGGATACAAGTTATCAAATACCATAATGCATCCAGAGTTATTATAAAGTGAACAATTAAATGCCATCATACAGAAATCTAAAAATTTTAGCTGAAAATCTGGTCTTTAATTAAAATGTGTAAGGATTCTAATTTATTGAACTTCAAACCTTAAAACAACCAATAAGCAGGTGTGACATGTTTCTATTGGAAAAACTCAACACTGTTAAAATCTAAAACACTGTAATTCTATAAATCTGATCGTAGAAAGTTTCTCTAATGACAGCATGATATGGTCAAGGTAGGTAATTTAATTAGAGTGGAACATTACAAACTACATTATTTTAAATTAATAAAGATAGTTAAAAAATTATCATCTTTAACATGTTCACGTACTTCAACAGTCTAAATCCAAACAGTCCTCTTGGAGAAAAAATCGTAAGTAAAAAAAAATCAGAATCTCAAACGTCCAACTCTTGAGACCCAACAGACAATCCTATTAAAGGGAAGTACACTTTAAGCTCGTCTTAGGAGCCTGGGTGGCACAGGCAGTCTGCAACTGGCTACTAAAGCAGAAGCTAGTGGTCTGAGCCCACCCCCACAGCGCCACAGAAGAAAGGCCTGGCAGTCAACCTCCATAAGAGTTACAGCCCAGAGAGCTCTATGGGGCAGTTCCACTGTGCACCACACAAGGTCGCCATGAGTTGGGCATCAACCAGTGGCAGCTAATGACATGACAATGAGCTTTCAATAAAGATGCTCTGCGATGACTTGCTGGTCAGCAGTCTATTCAGGGCTCTGAACTGTGTCTCCCATTTGCACTGCCTCGCTGTTGTCACTGGCCTCCAGAGATGGAACCTTGCTGTGGAACAGAGCCTAAGTTCTGTTTAGGGTCATGATCTCCCTGCACAGAGTCTTGGAAGCTGGCCTCTGAGGTCCCCAACTCGAGCCTTCCGCTGGCTTCTGCACCTGCTCACTTGTAGCTTGTTTTCCCTTCACACTGGCGCCCAGACTCTTCTGCAGCCTCCCAGGAAGCAGTGCTTCCGCTCTAGATCTCAGCGACATCACGACACGCAGTTATCACCACGCTCTGCTCCTCATCGTTCGATTCCTTCCTTTACTTACACCTTCTCACTTCTTCTTTCCTTTCCCAACAGTTAACACGTTCTCTCAGCCACCACAGTGGTGGCGACTTCCAGAGTTGGACGGGATACACTCAATTACTCGATGAAAATGTCCATGAGAGTCAGAACATTCCCAGCAGACACCAGCCGTGGAGGTAAAAAGGGAGAATCCCTGAACGGGACAGAGAGACAACTTGACAGGCGAGGGAATGGTCACCAGGAGATTGTCAGGAGGAGGCAGGTGGGAAGGTGACAAAGGAATTAATTCCAAACCAGGTTAAGACGTAATAAATGGCCAAGGTCCTTTCTGAATCCTCAAACCAGAGTGTCAACAGAGAACTTGAAGCAAAACAGAAGTCACTTGGTCCAAACATGGGCAAGTGGGAAAACTTTAATTGGGGAGTATTAATACATAGTGAAAGTTTCCAAACATTGAAATATCTCTCTCAACTTACCAGGTGTACTTGTGGAAGCCTTAGCAGTTACAGGTTCTGGATCTTCCTAAACATACAGAAACATACACTGAAATGTCTCATCTCCTGGGAACCAGTTCACACACAGTTCACGTCTTACATCCCTGTTTCCAGGATTCACTCTGTGCTGCATCCCACTTTCCTAATCTATCTTTTCTTCCTTCCCTTCCAGATTTCTTTCCTTCTGAGTGTCTCTTTCCACTTTCCCCACAGCTCCTTTTTCCATAGGTTCCCACTAAGAACTTGCATTAGTCAACACCATGAGGCTCATGTATGGGACAACTTTGAGGAATGGCATCAAACAGAGGGAAATGTAACAGGTAACAAACACAACTACTGTATTTGTTAGACACCAAAATCTACAAGAGACAAAGGTGACCTTCCCCAGCGGAAGGTGTGACATTCCTGGGAGCACATCTGTTAACCACACAACTCCTAGGGCAAACATCTGGAAACTCTGAAGTTAGTCTAACACACTCATTTTAAAGGCAAGGCAACTGAGATGCTCAGAGACGAGGAAACTAGTAAGGGTCATGGCCTGGTCTGACAGCAGGGTCAGACAGAGTCAAGATCCACAGATCCCAAGTTCACTGCCTTCCCCTGAGCCCCACGCATTCAACTCATTTTTAAAAACATTATTAAAATTCATACACACCACTCAAAACAAGCCATTTCTCATATTTGAAGACTTAAACATAAGAAAATGAGTTCAAATTAACTGCATTTCAAACTTAAAGGATCTTTCACAAAACTCCCAGACCATCTGTGTTCCGTCTCGCACACAGGTGGGCAGTCTACCCTTTTAACTTACATTTCTGTCCTCTTTTTGCTCTGTGTCTATCGTTGATCCCTTTTCAGCAATCCTTCTCCTAGGAAGAAGGCCACCAGATTAAAAAATAAAAAATCTAATATTTAACATAAACTACTCAGGAGGGCAGAAGTGCATGTGGCTAAGTTATACTCGGGGTAACAGGAACGAATCCCCCAACCCAGAACATGTCCATGAGAACAGGACGGTACTCACCTCCTGGCCAGCAGGGCACTCATTTCTTCCATCAAACCACTACCCCCTAAAGGAAGGGGTCCATTTCCACGACCTGTTTCTGTTTTAGGTGAGGCGGAATTCATACCAACGGTATTCCCTCCACTTGGGAAAGAGGCATCCTCCATCTTAACGAGAACATACACACTTAATAAATAAACCTACACGTGACAAACCTACACGTATGTTTACTAACATGCTACATTTAAAAAAGGGCACATTAGCATTGATTTTCATAAAAACATCTAAGTATTTTTTAAAGTCTTCATAAGAACCAATGATGTGAACAGCATTAACTTCATACATCAGCGGCAGTCAAATCAAAGTTAACGTCACCACGATGGGATAACATTACGTGCTACCTCAGTGGAGTCCTTGCCCGTCCTTCCCTCCCCAAATGTGCAATATGAATCTAGTCTTCAGGAAGTTATCAGATGAACTGATGCATGATCTGTGTTATGGATTAAGCTGTGTCCCCCCAGAATGTGTGTCAATTTGGCCAGGCCATGACTCTCAGTGTTGTATGGTGGACCTCTGTTCTGTGACATGATGTGATCACTCCTGTGCTGTAAACTCGAATCTCCGTAATGTTAATGAGGCCGGATCACAGGCAGTTAGGCTAATGAGGCTGGCCGCAATCTACAGAATTAGGTTGTACCTTGAGTCAATCTCTTCTGAGATAGTGAGCAGGGAGGAAAGGGACTGCGCATCACAAGAAAGAAGCACTGGGCACAGGGCACATACTTCAGGCTCAGTCCCTGCCCCAGGAAGCTGCCGTATTGTGGGAAGACTGATGACAAGGTCCTTCCCACAGTGCCAACAGAGAAAGAAAGCCTTCCTCTAGAGCCGGCATTCTGAATTTGAATTTTTACCCTCCTAGACCGTGAGAAAATAAATTTTGCTTTGTTAAAGCCATCCACTTGACAGCAGCACTAAACAAAGGTAATCTAGAAAAAATCGTCCCATAGTTTTCAAAAATGTCATTATCATACAAGAAACATTGCAAGATTATCACATATTAAAGAGACTCGACAACTCCAATGTAATGGGTCATCTTGGACTGGAAAACAAAATTGCCATAAAAAACATTACTGTTGCTGTTATGTGCTGTCAAGTCAGTTCCCACTCACAGTGACCCTTTGAACAACAGAACAAAACACTTCCTAGTCTTGTACCATGCCCACAATTGCTTTTATGATTAAGCCCATTGTTGAGGACACAGTATCAACCCATCTCTGTCAAGGGCCTTCCTCATTTTCACTGACTGTCCACTCTACCAAGCCTGATGTCCTTCTCCAAGGACAGATCCTTCCTGACAGCATGTCCAAAGTACGTAAAACGCACTGTTGCCATCTTTGCTTCCAAGGAGCACTGTGGCTGAACTTCTTCCACAACCGATCTGTTTGTTCTTTTGGAGGTCCACAGTACATTCAAAATTTTTTTCCAAAACCACACTTCAAGGTATTAATTTTTCTTCTGCCTTCTTTGTTCATTATCCAGCTTTTCCATGATTATGATGCAACTGAAAATACCACGGCTTGGGTCAGGTGTGCCTTAGTCTTCAAGGTAACATCTTTACTTTCCAAAACTTGAAAGAGGTCCTTGGCAGCAGATTTTCCCCACACAACGCATCTTTTATTTCCTGACTACTGCTTTCATCAGTGCTGACTGTGGACCCAAGTAAAATGAAATCCTTAACAACCTCAGTTTTTTCTCCATTTATGATGATACTGCTTACTGGCCCAGTTGTGAGGATTTTTGTTTTCCTGATGTTGAGCTGCAATCCATACTGAAGGCTGTGGTCATCGATCTTCATCAGGACATGTTTTGAATCTGCACTTCCACCAAGTCAGGTGGTGTCATCTGGACAGGTTGTTGATGAGTCGTCCTCCAATCCGGATGCCTTGTTTGTCTTTGCATAATCCAGCTTCTTGGATTATTTGCTCAGCATACAAATTGAAAAGATATGGTGAAAGGATACAACCTTGATGCACACCTCTCTGGACTTCCAACTATGCAGTGTCCTCGTTTTGTTCGCACAACTGCTTCTTGATCCATATACAGATCTCTTAAGAGCACAATTAGGTGTTCTGGAATTGCCACTCTCTGCCATGTTAGCCATAATTCATTATGACCCACACAGTCGAAAGCCTTTGCATAGTCAATGAAACACAAGCAAACATCTTTCTGGCATTCTCTGTTTTTGTCAAGATCCATTTGACAACAGCAATGATATCCCTGGTTCCGTGTCCTCTTCTGAATCCAGCTTGAGTTTCCGAAAGCTCCTTGTCAATGTACTGTTGCAGCAGCTTTCAAATGGTCTTGGGCAAAATTTTACTTGTGTTGGATATTAATGATATTGTTTGGTAATTTCTGTATTTGGTTAGATCACCTTTCTTTGGAATGGGCATAAATATTGATCTCTTCCAGTCAGCTGGCCAGGTAGCTGTCCTCCAAACTTCTTGGCATGTATGAGTGAACACTTCCAGCACTGCATCTGTTTGTTGAAATATCTCAATTGATATTCCATCAATTCCTGGAGCCTCGTTTTTTTGCCACTGCCTTCAATGTAGCTTTGACTTCCTTCCTTCAGCACCATTGGTTTTTGATCAGATGTTATGTCTTCAAATGGCTGCACATTGACCAGTTCTTTCTGGTATAATGACTCTGTGTATCCTTTTATCTTCTTTTGATACTCTCTGAGTCATTTAACAGAATCCTTCACCACTGGAACTCGAGGTTTGAACTTTTCCTTCAGTTCTTTCAGCTTGAGAAATACAGAACATGTTCTTCTCTTCTGGTTTTCCATTTCCAGCTCTTTGCACATGTCATTATGAAACTTTCTTCTGTCTTCTTGAGCTGGTCTTTGAAGTCTTCTATCTAGGTCTTTTACTTCACCATTCCTTCCTTTTGCTTTAGCTGCTCAATGTTCTTGAGCAAGTTTAAAAGTCTCTTCTGACATCCAACTTGGTCTTTTCTTTCTTTCCTGTCTTTTTAATGACCTTTTGCTCACTTCATGGATGATGCCTTTGATGTCACTCCACAGTTCATCAGGTCTTTGGTAATTTGTGGTTAATACATCAAATCTGTTCTTGAGATGGTCTTTAAACCCAGGAGGGATATACTCAAGGCCATGCTTTGGCTCTCATGGGCTTGCTCTAATTTTCTTCAGTTTCAATTTGAATTTGCATATGAGCAATTGATCTGTGCCATAATCAGCACCTGGTCTTCTTCTGACGCTTATATGGAGCTTTTCCATCAACTTTTTCCACAGATGTAGTCAACCTGGTTCCTGTGTATTCCATCTGGTGAGGTCCATGTGTACAGCTGCCACTTGTGTGGGTTAAAAAAGGTACTCGCAATGAAATCATTAGTCTTACAAAATTCTATCACGCGATCTCCGGCACTATTTCTATCACCAAAGTCATATTTTCCAACTACAGATCCTTCTTCCTTGTTTCCAACTTTTTCATTCCAGTTACCAGTAATTACCAGTGCATCCTTATTCCACGTTTGATCAGTTTCAGACTGCAGAAGCTGGTAAAAAATCTTCAGTGTCTTCATCTTTGGCCTTAGTGGTTGGTGCATAAATTTGGATAACAGTCTTATTAACTGGCCTTCCATATAGGCATGTGGATATTATTCTATCACTGACAGCACTGCACTTCAGGACAGGGCTTTAAATGTTCTTTTTGATGATGAATGTAACACCAGTCCTCTTCAAGTTTTCATTCCCAGCATAGTAGACTACATGACTGTCAGATTCAAAATGGCCAATACTGGTCCATTTCAGCTCACTAACACCTAGCATATCGATGTTTACACTTTGCATTTCATTTTTGATGATTTCCAATTTTCATAGATTCATACTTTGTACATTCCATGTCACAATTATTAATGGATGTTCACAGCCGTTTCTTGTCATTTTGAGTAGTGCCACATCAGCAAACTAAGATCCCAGAAGCCTAACTCCATCCACTACGTTAAGGTCAACTCTACTTTGAGGAGGCAGCTCTTTCCCAGTTGTCTTCCAAGTGCCTTCCAACCTGGGGGCTCACTTTCCAGCACCCTATCTGACAGCATTCTGCTGCTATTCATAAGGTTTTTCCGGGCTAACTCTTTTCAGAACAGACTGCTGGGTCCTTCTTCCTAGTCAGTCTTCGTCTGGAAGCTCAGCTGAAACCTGTCTCCCACGGGTGATGCTGCTGGTACCTAAATACCAGTGGCTAGCTTCCAGCATCCCAGCAACAAGAAGCCTCTACTGACAGACAAGTGGGCTGAACAAACAACATTACTGAATAATAAATGAAATTTGCATAAGCCCTGCAGATTACAGTACACTATGGATGCTAAATTTTCTGATTTTGATGCTTATGCTGTGGTCAAGTAGGTGATGTCTTTGCTCTCACAAAAACCACACTGAAGCCACTAGTGGAAGAGGTGCATGATGTCTCTGACTTACCTGCAAATAGTTCTGGGAAAAAACTCTGTGTGTCTGCGTGTGTGTGCGTGCGCGTGTGTACGCACACACAGAAAGGCTCAGATGAAGAGAAAAATACAGTAAAATGTGAGTTTACAGGAATTCTTTACACTATTCTGGCAACTTTTTAAAAAGTTATTTCTATTTTAAAAAATACAGTGGAGTTAGTGACACAGGTTTCATAAAATCAGAATACCACAAATTCACTATTTTAGACATTTAGAAAGAATAAGACATAAGAAACACAGGAATTAAAAAATGTATTTACCCGTGACACCTTCCTAAGTTTTGCTCCAGCAATCGCAGCTGCGAGTCCAGTTAAAGGGCGATTGTCTTCTGACACAGATCCCATAAAGAATCCAGATGCAGGGAGGGGAGGGGCCGGTGGCGGGGGAGGAGGAGGGGGCACTTGATTAGGAAGCGGGGGTGGAGGGGGTGGAGGCGGAGGTCCAGAGGATGGGAGTGGGGGTGGTGGAGGGGGCCCTTGGGGTGGCGGGAGCACTGCTGGCGCCTGGGCAGGACCTGGTGGGAGCGGAGGAGGCGGGGGAGGAGCAGGTGGTCCCAAGACAATGCCTGCGAGAAAGCGAGGTTACATGAGACCATCAGCAGTACAGCTACACGGTATTATTCTATCTAGACAAGAATGTACAGATCCCACTACAGAGTAACCTAAGTATCTACTACATATTACTGAGTTCAACTTATTATACTGCTTAACGTTTAGATGAACTTAACACATGGTCCTCAAAGGTGAAGCCACAGTATACAAGTACTCACTTTAATATTAGAGTTTTATTAATAGAAATGCATAACTAATTATTTAAATTTTTTGTTCATGGGGACTCAGTAAGTAAATGCATGCAAAACTGCGTAGGGAACTAAGCATCCTGAGAAAACAATAACCAACTCGTATATATTACAGTAGTAGGTACTATGTGAAATAAGAGAGCCAAGAAATATAGTAAATCTTAATTTCTGAGCCAACAAAACCTACACACTGTTTAGCTGTTTATACACAGCCAAAGTGGCTGGGTTAAGGACGTGAAGAAGGGATGGGTCCCAGCCTTTAGTATTTTAAAAATATTCTTCATTTAAATATAACATGCACCCGGTGCTGTGAACCATTTAAGCAGAGGGTCTATGGGTACAAAGCAAGACCTCAAAACAGCTCTCAGAAATAACTGAAGAGCACAGTATTTGATAAACAGGTTTTTTGTTTGTTTGTCCCCACCCTCTTTAGAAGATGGGGGTAAGAAGATAACTATTCAAATCTTGTAAAAATCACAAAAGAGCAAAAACAAGAACTTGTTTAACAGCTGAATACTGAACTAGTGTGTTTCCCCTTCCTTATGGCTTCAAAGTGGTATCTGAGGACAAATAAAATGCCATTTGCACACTGGGTGGTACATGTTCCGAAACTACGAACTTGAGCAGCCACACAACTGCAGACTTCACTTGCTGAAGGAAAACTAGGGAGCTCGGGGCCAGCCACCGGCAAGGGCATCGCAGGCAGATCTTTCTCTCCTCAGCTCTCACGCAAACTCATTAAGTCAATGTCATCAAACACACACACACACAGACAGAGGCAATAAGACACCTCATTGCTGTATTTTAGGAACTAAGATTTTTTTAAAGAGGTGTGTTCACATCTAGACTACAACATTGATTCCTTGTTAGTGCAAATCTGTTGTCAGATTCCTTCCTGCAATCCTCCTTAAGTCTTATTTTTAAAAATAAGTCAATTACTTATAAAATCAGGTCCTGTTCTACTTACAAATAATCCATATTTCGGACATTCTCCCTTTCCTGACAGTTATGTGGGCGGGGGGCAAAGGGTCGGGGCAACCTCGAGGACGCTCTTCTTGCTGACCTCTCTTCAGCCCACTGTTTCTTGTCCTTCTGGACATGAACTCTTTGTGGAATAGAATCAAGCCTACCAGCTGCGTCACAGGATTCAGGGTGGTTCCCCATCTCATAGTCCAACACCGGAAATCCAGTATGAGACATACGTAATAGAAAAGGGCCCAAGACCCAACGGGTTCCAGAGGAACCGCTTAGATGACTGATCTATCGAATGACTACAGCTGAGCACCTAACACACCACCCCATCTCCCAGAAATTACTGCGTGGTAGGCCCGGTGTTTATTCAGGTAAAGTATTCCTAGTGAGATTTAAAGAAAATCTATTATGGATTGAAAAACACCCTCAACAGCAGAAGACACCAAACCTTAGTCCAATATGGCAACTTCTGAGATAGTAATTTTTGTGCACGCGTGCATGTGCACATGCACACGCACACCACATACACACCACACCCGCACCCGCACCCGCACCCGCACCCGCACCCGCACCCGCACCCGCACCCACTTTTCTACCTTTTTTATTTAAAGTTAAAAACATAAGGCACTATGGCACAAAGACATTCAACTTTCTAGTGTCGAATAGCAATGAAAACCCTCCACGGGGCTCACCGCTGGTTAGTCGGGAGCAGTAACGACGCCTTACCCTGTGGGGCTGGAGTCTCAGCCGGCTGAGAGGCTGCCTGCAAGCCTGGCTCAGAAGCAGAGGCGTCTCCCAGCACAGGGTTTAGAGGAGTCTCGACAGAGGCAGGGGCAGCTGCAGAGGGAGAAGGGAGAACACTAGGCTTGGATGAGGGAGTTGAGGCAATAGGGGTGCTCGGAGGAGAAGCTGGAGACCCACAGTGTGCGAGCGATGCGAGGGAAGGCGGCGGAGGCGGCGGAGGCGGCGGAGGCGGCGGAGCTGCGGGCCCCGAGGTGGGCGGCGGGGACATCGGGTACGGCACCAAGTCAAGCAGCCCGTTGGGCGCTGTTGGTGATGGAGGCATTGGGGGCACAGGAGAAGAAACACAGACAGGGAGGACAGGCCTGGGACCAGTCGCCTTGCCTGGGGGGCTGCTAATCATTACTGGAGGAGACGGAGGGAGGGGTGAAACACTGGAAGTGGACCAGGTACAGGGCTTGGCAGCTGGAGGCTGAGGAGAGGGTGTGTTCACAGGAGAAGAAGGTCGAGAGTTTTTGTTCAGAGGCCGAGGAACCGTGGCGTAATGAGGAAGAACAGGGTGGAAGGCTGAACCTAAAGATGTTGCGAAACGGGTCGCTGAGTGTCGAAGTGGTGGTGTAGGGGGTGTGGAAGTAGGTGGCAAAGCGGTCACTACAGCATAATCTGGAGTGGCATCTGACACTGGAGCGGAGATGACTTTAGCGTATGATGGAGGAGGTGCTGAAGGAGGCTGGCAATACTCAGGAAGTGGAGCATTGTACAGGGAGCTGTCTGAAGATGGAGCTGGACAGAAGTAGAAAGCGGCGGCAAGAGACAGGATAAAAAAGGAGAGAGAAAAAGGGAGCGAGTGAAGCCACAGAACCAGCATTCAGACCAAATGTACAAACGCAGACTACAGTTAGTACCAGAGACTCACGTGCAGACTGTTCTTACCACCTGAGAATATTTTAATCTATCAGTACATTTTCAAATCCAGAGGTTTTCTCTCATTCAATAAGCAAATTAACTAGATTAATTTATCCTATATAAGGAAATAGTTTACAGATCTAAATTTTACTTAATCCACTAGGACATTCAAATTACATGAAGAGAACTATACACAGAAGAGTATGTTGCTGTTTTCTTAAAAGCAACAAACATTATAAAAACCTACAGATACTTATGCAAGTCTTATTTGTGAAAAGTTATGTTTTGTTGGCCATAACCCCAGAAAATAAATACGCAGTTAAAAAACAAATCAATTAAACAACAACAAAAGGCCAGTATTTCATCAGTGAACACTGAGTTTTCTGATATAGGTCATATGGAATAAAACAGCAATTCTTAAATCCTATACTAAATGTTAATTTTAAAGGATGTTAAAATATCTAAAATCTTCAGCTACACCTTAACTCTCCAGTGTTTCAAGAAATTCTATCAGGGTTAACAATTCTCACATCATCAGAAAATATATTTAAAAAAAAACATTGAGTTTGAGACAGGCTATTTTTCACCTAATGTTTTAATTTCTCTTTCATACACTTTAGACTACAACATGCAAATTTCTTGCAGAGTGGTAATCTGATTTGATAGTATTTAAGAAGAGTTAAGCAATCTCATGAGGGAAATATAGTCTAGGCTCATCCAATTTTAAAAATCTCCCATAGAAACACACATTTTATAGCCAATTTATAGGAAGTGAGGAGAGTTAGAATGCCAGAATAAAAATTTCCAGGAGCTTTCTGTAAATCTCCAAGCAATAAAAGCAATGCATAAAGAAACGAAGACACTAAAATAGTAATTGCTTCTTTTTTCGTAATTGCAGACTGTACTGTTTCATCTCCAGCCTCTCCAACGGAAACAGGCTAGTACAGGACTACCCAGAACGTGGCCCCAGCGGGCCCTGTGAAGGACGGAGGTGTGCGCGTCTTACCGGCCCCGGATATCCTGCGCTCTCTCTCCCACTCCAGCTGCTCCCTCTCCAACTGCTCCTGCCGCTCCCGCTCCAGCCGTTCCCGCTCCAGCCGCTCCAGCCGCTCCCGCTCCCGCTCGAGCCGCTCCCGCTCCAGGCGCTCTTGCCGCTCCCGCTCCTGTCTCTCTCTCTCCAGCTGCTCTTGTTCTAGTCTCTCCCGCTCCAGCCTCTCCCGCTCCAGCCTCTCCCTCTCCATCCGTTCTCTCTCCAGTCTCTCGCGTTCCAGCTCCTTTTGTCGTTGCTGCTCTTGCAGCTGTCTGAAATCAAAGGAAAAAAAAATTACGGTTAAATCACTAAAAAGCTGTTCTTTTCACAGTGAGCACAGGAAGCCTATTTCTGATTCAAATGCAGTGCAGAACACTGAGCAGCATCTGTCCTCGCACATGAACAAAAGCTAACCTAGAGACAAATTTCAGGAAACTACAATATTTCTGTTACTGGGATCATTCAGGCTAAACGCTTTAGTGTATTTACACTAATGCTGCATTTTGTTCTGTACCTTCCATGAAAAAAGGGCTGGAGATGCATGAGTTTTCCAAACAACTGAACACAGTACTGTAAGGACCAAGATTCAGTAATTTAATGAAAACTTTTTATACTGTCACTTCCTTACTAAAACAGAACATCAATATTTAACTGTACAAGTAATATGCTAACATTTCAAAAAATACAATGGTCAGCCTCAGCAACAACTCAATACATGTTTGCAGAATAAAGAAAAACACCAGCAGGAAGAACTAAACCTCTGAATCACCTGAAATCTCACATCCAGAGCCAACTATAATACTTGGGTAACAGACACTTACAGGTCTTTTCTCATCTAAAAGTACACATATAAACATCTAAAAACAAACCAAATTACATGAAATCTGCTTCCTTCTCTCCTTCTTAATGTATTTGTAAAGTGGTTCTAATCTTTATTTTTCACCAGCATATCCCAGTATTTCACTGTTTCATGGTCCACAGCTGAAGCCATCTCTTACAGTAGGGTACAATTCATCCTAACACAGTAAGATCACTGCAATCAAATTTATCTTTATGTATCTCCAAACACTTTCCAATTACTTCTGTCTTGAAGCACACATTCCCCAGGTGACTTCTGACACATTGTTACAAACTGTCTACACTAGAGTTGTGCCAGTTAACACACCCCAGCAGCCCAACAGCATCTGATAATGTCTACTTTTCCTCTCACCAACGCTGAGGTGATTATTTTTATCTTCTCTGACTGGTATCATTATCAGTTTGTATTTCTTTACTTCCTGTGATCTGCTTTTGCTATCTTTTTTACACACTCCTTTCTTACCACAAGTTACATAAGTACCCATAATTGCTTCTGATACTTTTATTTACTTTAATTCATCTGAACTACATCTTGAACAATAATCAACCTCTCCCCTCCTCCAAAAGGTTAATCAATTGTCAGAACAGCTGTCACTGAATAGGGTTTGGCCTTGATTTACGATGTCACCTTTACCAGTGTTGGCTGTTTCTTCCACAATACCCTGGGTTTACACACCTCTTGATGAGTATGGCAATAGTATCCTGATACTTTGATCTTTGCAATATACTTTAATACTTAATAAACTGCACCCATCCTTACCTAAACTCAGAATAGTAATGATTCTCACACATTGAGTTTTTGTTTCTAGGAAAACTTTAGAATCATTTTGTTAAACTCACTCTCCCTGTGCGCCAAAACTAATTCTAGAAACACTACCTTTGAAGACTAACTAGAAAAACGTTCCCATCTTTTTATCCCCACACCTAAGAAAGTCCAGACTGTCTCAGTACTGAGGTAGGCAGAGGAGACGGAGAATCCATCAGCATCGGGACTTGACCCTGAGGGAGCAGCATCCCTCTCTGTTTTGAAGTCTTATCCTTTAAGTGTATGACTTGGTGCTGCCCGGAAAATGAACAGCAGAACAGTCAAGACAGGTCTGGTAACTGCCCATCTGGGGACCAGACAATGCCAGGCATCGGCTCTCCTGCCCCGATAACTGACTTGAAACGAAGACCCTGAAACACAGAGCATCCTGCTGACCACTTCTGCCACATTCCTTGTGATTATCTTACCCCGGCACCTGCACACAGCTTCCGCTCAGAAATCCCTCAGAGAGACTTTGGAGGAACCATTCCTCTCTGTCTGTTGTATATCAATACACAATAAACTTTTTATTTCCCTCACCCTGGTTTCAGTACTGGCTTTGCTGCAGGCGGCACAAATCTGTGTTTTATGGTAACAGTATTATTCAATTGTTCTTTTATGCCTTAACAGTTTCTTCCTTAAGACTTTCAATTTCCAAGAAGGATTACAGAATCTTTTTTGTGATTACATTAAAAGCTACAGAGGCTTGAGGTATGCAGCCCTAAAACATGGTTTGTTTTTTTATCAGTCATTACAGAGTACGAAAATATCCTAAGTATCCACCCGGACTGAACAGACAGCCCTGGTGTAAAGGTGAACCCTGGCACAATTTAACAAAAGTGACTCTCACTTAAAACAAATATACACTTCACTGCACTGTCGGAGAGATGAAATGCGGAAAACCCTTAAGAGCTCTTTTAAAAACACCTAGTACACAAAAACCGTAAAACTGAGTTACAACGATCATTATTACACGGAAGTTTCACGTTGAGGCCTTCCCTGGACGGGCTAATCCACCTGTCAGGCTCTAATGAGAGGCAGGATGCAGTGACACAATGTGGTCCCTTCTGTCCCTCTCACTAGATGAAGATTTGTCACTACCCTTTCCAAAAGTCTCTCTTCTTCATGCTTCCTAATCTGGCAACCAAACAGGAAAGAGTCCATCTGGTCTAGCAAATCAGCACTCCTTCTCTCACCAAAATACACAGCCACTCTCTCCAAATATCCCCACCTCTAACAGTGACTGCAAGCGAGAAAACAGAAGACATCTAAAGCAGTGGGCAGTGTGGGCAGCAGCTGCTTCAGATGCCAACTTCTACATGATAAAACCCCATTTTTAGTTTACCACACAGACATCATTAACCAGTTGATAAACCACTGCCAGCCTCTGAGGGAGAACCCTACCTCTGGGAGGGTGGGGCAAAGAATTACGGTATTCCAAAGAAGGTCTTTTTAATAAACTAGACAAAAAGTTCAGTTAGTATTTTATGAATAATCTGTATCTAATGAATAAACTCAGCTAGGGCTTATACTAAATTTAAAATTATATTAAAGTATCCAACTTGTATTTTTAAAAAAGGCCATTTTATTTATCTTTAAACAAATTTTACTGTGATTAAGAATAATTTAACAATCTATAGCTATTTGAACAAGGGCCATTTTAAGACTAATACTTTAAGCAATCAGTTCAGTGCAGAAGGCAAAGGTATACCCGTATTATTCTACTCAGAATAGATCTGAACATAGAAGGTAACAGAAAGTACTTAACTTTACAGCACAGTAGCTGTTCCAGAAAAATGTACAGTGAAAAGATCCAAGTTATTAGGTCTCACAAAGGTATCTGGCAGACCAATTTTCTTTTTTTCAAAGTAGGATATGAATATTTACAATAATTTAAGTTTCTGAGAAACTAAATTTTTCAGAAACAATTATAGTACAAATGACCAATATTATAACCACAAACTGCATGTAAGAATACCAGAATTCCCCATCTCCAAAATATTTATTTCTCCTGAGACAGAAATAAAGCACAAAGCACTGTCCACAAGAGTAACAACTTTAAAAAACAAATACTCGAGAAAGTAATTTATGTTCACTCAACGACTTATTATTATTATTTTTTGAAGTAAAAAACCAACCCAAAGCTACTGCTGTCAAGTTGGTTCCAATTAATAGTGACCCTCTGGGTCAGAGCAGGCCTGCAGCAAGCCAGACACCAAGTTCAAAACCACCTTTAATTCTGCCTTCCTTACACTGAACAGTGTCTGGTAAATAAAGAGTGATTTAAATTTTGACCCAGTGAAGCAAGAGGGCAGACCAGGAAAAATGTTCTGGGCTGGTTAACACTTAGCATTCCGCAGTAACCCTCCGATGGTACTGAATCATCAAAGAACAAAGTTACACACATACGTTTGAACTGCATAATGTGGGCATTTCATTCTGTTTGCAAACACACAAATGGATAAAAAAGAATCGGGTGATTCAAGTTTAGTATCACAGAATTCCCGAGACAAGAAGCGACACTTACGACAGAAGGCGGTCCACCCTCGGTCCATCCTGTCGCTGCAGGCTACCTGAACGGCTGTACACTTTCATTGTTCCGACTACCCTGTTCTCGGCCTGGATTTCAATTCCCCTTTTATACCTTGCCTGTAGTAGTGGTGATTTATAAACTATTTATAGACATTAACTAAATCAGGTTCTAGTTGTAATCACCAAGGGCTGACTCATGTTTCTTAGTATATTGCTTTCATCAGTTAGCCAAGGAAGCCAAATATTAATAACGAGTGGGAACTCAAAAAATGACATTAACAACTGAGACATGCGTGAAGACACAAACTATACTATCACCAGTTAATATAGCAAACGGATCAGATTACTAAGATTTGACATTTAAGATAATTTGTTTCATCAACTCAACATCACATTGGTAAAAAACTGAACTTATAAAGTAATACACACCTTAAAAAAAAAAAATCAAAAGGTATTACAAGGTTCCTATTAAAACAATAATCCTATTCCCAACTCTCACCACTTCTAATTTTCTCCCCAGAAGCAACTGCTTTCAATACTGTGGCATTTAACTCATGCATCCAGATAATTTATTTCGAACTTCTGATTTTGTCTTCTGACTTCCTACTACAAATAAGCAGTCACTCCTTAAACCCCTCATAAAAAAAACTCCCCTTCTTCATTCTCCCAATAAAGTCCTAATACCACTATCGAGTGATCAACATCTACTTAACAAACTACTCCTGGCTGACGGCATTTGCTTTCCAGAACAGTGTCTTTCTCACTTTGGCGTTCAAAATTACTTCTTTTCTTCATCTGATTCTTTTTCTAAATACACCTACTCCAATTTCAGCCCAAGCTCTCCAGGGCGACTGTCCACCCTCTTAGGACCATCAAACCCATCGGTTGTCTACTGGTTCTGCTTCTGGTTTGTTTCTAGCCCAAGATCTCTAGCTCCAATATGACAGCTACTCTCTTGACTTTGTCACCTTGGTCAGACTGAGAAGCCCCTTGCTTCTGCTGAGTCAGATCCGTAGTGTCCTGAATCCTTGCCAGGTTTTATCACGCTCGGTTTACACTTCATTTTAACAGAGCACATTTTCCAGCAGTCTCCTAGGAAGGAGTGCAGAAGAGGTTTTGGATGAGGAGGTTAGAGTGCAACTAATTTCTGTCAGGATCCTGAAGGCAAATCTTCTAGTCCCCAGGAAATTCCGTGCCATTCCAATAACTGATCTTCTGCATGTGACCCATTTCTTCCTTCACCGTCTAAGCTCTTCCAAGCTGTTCAGAAGCTGTGAAGTTCTGTCATTCCACAGGGCGCAAGCTTTCATGATGGGTCTCCCCACCCACCCCACGCACCCCACGCACCCCACGCACCCCATCCCTTGCCCCCCCCATCTGAACCTGGCAATTGGTCAGCCTTTTCAATCTAGACCAGGGGCCAGCCAACTATAGCCTGTGGACCAAGCCTAGCCACATCCATTCCTTTCAATACTGCGCACAGAGAGCTACAAAGGAAGACCTGAGCAACCGCTGGAGACCTAGGGCCCCCAGAGCCCGAAACAGTGAGTACCTAGCCCTTTACAGAAAGAACACACAAACTCCTGCTCTCAGTGAGCAAGTCACTGTGTCCTAGGAGACTTCTCCTATTACCTATTTGAACATGATTTCCTCACTCTGTCCGTCTCCCCTGCTCTTCCACTCCCCCCTCTTACTATCTGGATGGTGGATCTCCTGATTCGATCGTCTTATTTAATTTGCTTTTTCATCTATCTTTTACGACTACTTTCAGGACAGCTTTCTCAATCTCACTCCTCAAATCTTTTTCTTTTTTTTAAATTAATATTTATGTTAAAAATAGTCTAAGTATACTTTCTCATGTGGATTCTTTACAAATGACTATGAATTTTTGTTTCAAGAATCTAATCTCTTAGCCCACTGAGGCTGTTCCAGCAAATGATTTTTGTCATTTCTTCGATGTCCCCTGTTTTCTGTTGGCTGTGGTCTACCCCCACGGTCGGACGACCCTGGGATGCCCAGGCACACCTATGAACCGCTCTGAAGCTGAAGAAGCCTTTAAGTACCCGAGCCTCGCCAGAGGTCACTCTGGCAGGGACACTGAGGTCAACACCTCCAACCGAGTCTTTTCTCATGGCCAAGGCCATTTCCCAAAGAGGGACCGTCCCTTTTCCTGCCTAGGGCCTACAAGGCTCGCTGGTCGCTGTCTCCCTGGGCCAGCTCTCACTCACCGCCCTGCTGTCGTCCCGCACTGACCTTACGCCCCCCTCACCTGTGCCTGGCATCCCTCAGGCCAGACCAGGTAGGGGTCAGGGAAACTACCTGTGCAAGGCCACAGAGCGTCTCTCTTACGTGTTCTTTTTATCTTTTTTCTTTTTCTACTTTTGGAATAATGCTTTAAAATGGAAAAGCCGTTCTCAGCTTTCAGCTGTATCAAGCAGACTAGAGGGCCAGACTGGGCATGAGCTGCAGTTTGCTGAGCCCTGGTTCAGATCGCTGTGCCACCTGACATGGTGAGTACCAGCCACGTGTCGCTATTCAGCAACTGAAACACGGTTATTCTGAACTGAGATGTGCTCTCCTCTGCTAGTATACCCGATTTTCAACATCCAATATGGAAAACAGATGTAAAATACCTCTAAAATTTTTGTATCAGTTACTTGTTTTGAAATGTTAATAGCTTAAAAGGAGTAAAATATGTTATCAAAATTAATTTTACCTGTTTTCTTCTTGTATATATTTTTAAATGTGGTTACTAGAAAACCTAAAACCCCACACGGTTTGTACTGTTTCTACCAGTTTCAAGCCTCACTGGTTGGTCAGCCCCTCTAAAGAACACATCTCAAGTCTTCTGTCTGGGTGCATGGGGACGTACTGGGCTGCCAAGCATAAGGTCAGTGGTTGAAACCCACCAGCCAATCTGCAGGAGAAAAGCATGAGGCAGTCTGCTTCTGTAAAGATTTGAAAACAACAAAAATCAAACCCATCACTGTGGATTCACAGCAACCCTACAGCGCAAGGCAGACATGCCCCATAGAGCTTCCAAGAGTGCCAGGTCAACTCCAATTGCCCTAGCTGTGGAAAGTATTTAACCACTTAACCACGGTTTCCTCCATACCAATGACAGCCTTCGAAACCCTATTAGCAGTTCTGCTCTGTATTATCACAAGGTCACTGTAAGTCAGAATTGATGAGATGGCCATGGGTTTCCTTTCTTCAGTAAACGCTCTGTAAACAGACTTTTAGTCAATCCTCTTGTTTTCAACATTATGAAATAGCTTGTTACTGAAAGGGCATGACATCAGCCCAGCCATTCTCTCCCCTGTCCTGCCTGAGTTTCAGGTTCTCTCTGGTCTACTGTGTTAGTTACCACTCACAAACAAAATTTTGGAAACCCCATAGGAGGTAGACAGCCATTTCTTGTCTGTTACATGAATCTGGTGTCCTAAAATGCAAGCAATGGTTTTCAGCATGCAACTGATCTTCCTAAACAAAACTAGACCCTAAATATGTTAAATTTTTATTTAAATATTTTGTTTTCCTTTCCTATGACAATAATCAGAAGCCAAGGAAAAATAGAGAAAAAAATTCTCAACTACTAAGTCCAACTATCAATTTATAGTTCTAACACTATCTTTAGAAAAGTTTATTATTCACACTACACACATACATGCCAATACACACTTAAATGGCATGCTGTTATATCATTCTCTTTTCACTGTATCATTTATTAGTTCATCAGGTACAAGCCATTCAGCAGTTTTCAAAAACCAATCTGTGATACTCCCTAACAACAGCTAACCTAAAAGCAGTAACATAAATGAAAGAGCATTCATTAGAATAAGAACTCTATACTAGAAACATTACTAAAATCTTCTGGGCTAATACTACAACACAAACAAAATTTTTTTCTATGACTATTTCAGTAATAGTAGAAAAGAGTCTGTTATACAGCTAGAGTTAACCGGAGAAAGTTAATGAAACTCAGCCCAAGGGTGTTTCATTCTGGCTCTAAAAATAGGCAAAACACAATTATTTCTCTATGAATAAGCACATCAAATAAATGTTAGACATGTCCTTGTCTTTGGGAATCGTGCCCCTCACCTGACTGTGCAGCACACTCCTCTGCTGCTGTCTGCTCATCTACCAGGCGGGTCCTGGCCATGTACTGCTGCTGGCTGTGATCCAGTGAACTAAGTGTCTACATAAAATTTAGTACATACTTTGGGGTTTTGTAGAATGTTTTTCAAACATGGTTTAATCACAGGCAAAAACAGACTGTATGGGATGTGGGTCAAAGGAAACAGATATGTATTTTCCTCATAATTGGAAATTACTCAAGTCGGAAAAGAAAAGATAGCATTTTATTATATGATCAACTCGAGAAAAGAGTTTTAAAAAGCCATTTCTCAGCAAGGCATGTGAAATCCTTTACGGGTCAGACACCAGCTCCGTATCTGACAGGACAGTGCTCATGGAAAGGCTGTTTGAATTTCCCTGCCTCCACATGTCTTCTCTCTCTTAGAAAAGTCTTTTCTCGCCCCTTTGAGAACTAAAAGCTTCTACTTCTTTCCTCTTCAAGGCACAGCTCAAACAGCATCTCCTCTGTGAAGCCAACCCCTCTCCCAAACTATACAAATAGCAAAGCCTAGGATGCATGGAGGGCGTGTTCTATCTGACGGGCATAAGCACAGACGACTGTGTCCGCAGTACATGACCAGGCAGCGTTTTGGTCTGCTGTGGGTCAGTTCGCTACGGGTCAGAACTGACTAGACAGCACCTAACAACAACCAGCTTATGAAAGTCCAAAAAAATCACAAAATACAACAAACCCATTACAAAGCAAAAATGGGACAAGGGTGGTCCCAAGTAGACTAAACTTACCATTCGAAAGAAAAGGCAGAGAGGGGTTACACATCTAGCCTTACAGTCTGATTCTCCTAATCTCTAGAACAAAGGTATCTCTAGACTAGTAGTATCTAACTACCTACCCCGTGCCTCTGCTTGGATGTCGTCAATACCTCAACCCAGTATCTTTAAGACACATCTCTGACATTCCCTGACAAAGCCTGTGCTACCTCAGTCTTTCCTGTCTCAGTTAACAGCACCCCAGTCTTCCTATGAGTAAACAGGGCAGCTGCACAGATTCTTCTGAAATGCCAGGTTATCACCCCGTCTATCTTCACAGCCAATGGATTCTCATTTCCCTCAAAACAAAAGCAAAACTCTTCACAGCAGCCTGCAGGGTCCCACATTATCTGACTTCTCATCATTGCCTACGTGTTCCTCTCCTTTCATTCTCTCTGCTCCAATCTGAACGACCTCTGGGGTTACTTCATACACGTGGAAACAATTGTGCTTTAAAGCCTTCGCAATGATGGTTCCCTCTGCCGGGAATGACGTATCAGATACTGGTATGGTGAATGCTTCCGTTTCACATCTTAACTCCAACGCCAACCTGACTATCCTGTTTAAAGCTGTAACTAGAAATGTCCCTTAACCCCCTCCAACACACAACCCCCTTATTCTTCCCCACAGCACTCAACACTTTCTGCTGCACTGTATGTTGTTCTTTACTGCTGTCTAGTCAATTCCTGCTCACACTGACCCCACATGTGCTGAATGGAACTGCTTCACAGGGTTGTTAAGGCCGTGACCCTTCAGAAGCAGACTGCCAAGCCTGCCTCTAAGTGACTTTGAATCACCAACCTTTTTGGTAGCAGTGGGGCACTTAAACATTTGTTTAACACTTAAACATCCCCACTCAGGGACTCGACTCTTTTGCTACACTGTCATTTTCACCGTCTCTTTTTTCCCCATTGACATGTACATGCCATAAGGATAAGCCTTTGCCTCTCCTTTCCCCACATTTCCTAAGTACTGAGGACCAACAGTTCTTTGAACATAAAAACACACTGTCGACAAGTCAATTCCACCTCACAGTGACCCTAAAGAACACAGTAGAAGCGCCCCACTGAGTTTCCAAGTAGTGTGTGGTGGATGTGAACTGCCAACCTTTTGGTTAACAGCTGTAGCACTTACCCACTACGCCACAATCTAAAACAATAAGTGACTGAGCAACGGCAGCATCGAAAGTCCTCAATGGGCAGTGCAGCAACAATGAAGCTGAAAAATCAACACACTTGCGGTCTCAAGACCCACGGCACCAGTCGTCCTTCCCTCCCTGACTCTGCCTGAGTAGACGGAATGGCCTGTACCACAGAAGACTATTGTCTAAGAAAATGAACATATGGTCTCAGAAGAATTAGGGCTTTGGGGTAAAACTATCGGCAGTGCAGCATTTATGGGTCCTAAGGACAGCCTTGTCACCACCTCTTCACTCTACAGGAAGGTGGGTCCGTCAGCTTGCTCTGACCATTGGCACAGCCCAGGAAACAGCCCTCTCCATCAGGGAAGGGTTCTGGGCAGTAGGGAATGAACCTCAACAGTGAAAGAGGAACCTAAGCCAAGGACTGGTATCACTCACCCGAACTCTTTTTTAGAAATAAATGGACCACTAAAGATTACCAGATGTTTACATAAGACCAACCAGACAAATTGATAACTCCACAGGAGGGAGATAATTTAAGTACCGAATGAAAAACAAGACAGACTTCAACTCCAGCTATAAATTCAGAATAGGCTATTTTAAAAGAATAATTACAAAACACGAAAAAGAGATGAAAATTAAATTTTCAGTAGAAGATGCAGTGTGCTGCCTGCAGCCACGTGCCACACGCAGTTACTGAGACGTGAAGTGAGGCGTCTGAAGAGAAAGGTCCTGTCACTCTAACGTTCACATACCAAACTGGGACACTTATTAGTACGGAAAACAGAGGGAAAGAAGCTTATTAGTTTTATGCTGGCTTGATGCTGAAATGGTAATATTTTAGATATACTAGGTTAAATCAAATGAAGTACTATGATTTCACCTCTTTAATATAGCTATTATAACAATTTTAATTATATATGGGTTACATTATATTCCCACTGAATAGTGCTGGTTTACATTATAAGGTAAAGAAAATTGCTAAGAAGACAGAAGAGAGGCAGAAAATCAAATAAAAGATACAAGTCATAAAAAAATAACCCAGAAGGTACAGCATCTGATCACAAGCAGCTACCCAAAAATGGCACAAACAGGTCAAAAAAATCATAATAATTAAAAAATATATACTTTACTTAAAAAGAGTGTGAATGAGTCTTTAAATAGAAAAGATCCCATTAAATACTGAGCTAGATAAATGAGGGGAAAGCCGTATTTTTGTGAATATTCTAGATTACGGTCAACAAAAAGGAAAAGACAGAGAAAAAGACCATCTGCAAACATAAGACAGATTTAATGACACAGAAAAGACTGCAAATGTAGAAACCTTGAAAATAAAACCACATGGCAGAACAGAAGGGATAGAACCTAACCCACTGCCAGCCAGTTGATCTTGACTCACAGCAACCCTACAGGACAGAGCAGAACTATCCCAGAGTTTCTCAGATGCAACTGGTGAATTAGAATCGCCAGTCTTTTGGTTAGCAGCCACAGCTCTTAACCACTATGCCACCACAGTTTCTAGAAGAGAGGTAGTGCATAGCTAAATTCTCAAAGTGCTTAGTAAAGGGATCTAGTCTGAAGTTAGCATAACAAGACACAGATTTAAGTTACAAGAAGAAATCAAGAGCAGAAATACAAGTGATATCTATCAATAACTGGCCTGGGAAGGGAAGACGTCTTCATTTTTCATGATGGAGAGTCAAAAGGTATAATCTAGATTATAACCTATAATCTATACCTCTGCTGCTATTAGAAAGGTCCCTCAGTTTAAACCCATCAGTCACTCTGCATGAGAAAACGACTTGCTGATTTGTTCTCATAAAAATCTAAGCCTAGGAAACCCTTTGGGGCAGCTTTGTTGTCACTATGAGTCAGAATCAACTCAGGGGTATACAATACATGACTAAGAAACAGAAACATACTACTTAGCATTATGGAGGGAGCCACCGAAAGCATTAACAGCAGAATTGGTTAAAAGTGATTAAATCTCAGAATAATAAGGAGAAAGGCACAGTGTGCAGGAGATTTCACCCCTCCTCCCATTTTTATGCCCTTCTGTACAGTCTGAGATTTTCTTTCCCTATGCGAGACTTAAAATACTAATGTCACAGCAGTAAAGTAGGAGACTTGCAATGAAACTATGCTAAACAAAGAGAAATCAACTAAAAACTAGCAATGATACAGCACAACAGAGTAGGTAACAAAGAATATTATTAGTATTATTAGTAACGAGAATGTCACAAGAATCAATTCACCAGGCTTTACTGGAATAGACATGGTGAACGAAGACTGTTTCTAAGTTGAAGTTACTGGAGAAACATTAAAGAGAAGGAGGAACATACATGAAGAGTCAGATACTAAGAGTGTAAACTGAGAAAATCCACAATGGGATTAGGGGGTCTATGACCCTCTCAGGGGCCCTGGGTGTACAGCGGTTAAGAGCTCAGCTGTGAACCACAAGGCTAGCAGTTCGAATCCACCAGCTGTTCCCTGAAACCCCTACAGGGCAGTTCTATTTGTCCTATACGGTTACTGTGAGTTGGAATCAACTTAACAGCAATGTTTTCTTTTGGGGGGAGAGGGGGACAACTCTCCAAAATGATATGCAGATTTTTGTCTGTATGTCCACCTATGCGACTGAAATCCGGGAAAGCTGGGGTGGGCAGCAGCCCACTGCTTTCTCCACATTCTCAGAGGTGTTAATGACACTCCTCCACTTAGCTGAAAATGAGTCGGCCTCACAAGCAGATGACCACCACCACAAGAAAAACAGCAAAATAGACAGTTTTATATAAGGAGAAAAAAAGAAACACAAGAATAGAAAAATTAGCAATAAGAAGAAACACTAGAGAATACCAAAAGGAAGACAGAGATGTGGTAGACAGCGATTCACTAAGAGAAGGGATTTACATGAGAAGTCAGTCAACGGTAAAAGCAGCCTGTCTGATAGATTTATGGCCACAAAAAGCATACTTTATAAGATTACACAGGAGTACAGTTGAGATTAATAATCTCAGAGACAGATACAGCAATCAACGTCACGTGGAAGGTTTATTTAAGAGTCTTGTGTATAGGACTGTGGACAGAAAATATTTCTTATAATTCCTACAAAATTCACAGAAATTTGGATTTCACTCCTCAAGACGACTGAGTTCAAGTCTGGAACTAAAACAAGCAGTACAGAGCAACGCCCCCGGCTTAACGCGGTCTGCAGTCAGCCTCCTGACGTGCGGCTGTGACGCTCCACGAGCCGCCGCAGCACCGAACGCGCACACACAGAACCGGCCTGGCTCGGTCTCGGCGGGCAGCACGCACGTTGGGCCACTCCAGCTTTTCACGGCTCCACACGTGCCCACATCACTGAGTGGTCTAGGAAGCACCCCGGTGCTGGCTTTTGGGCTATGAATAAATTTTAGTGAGTAGAAAATTTTGCAGACACTGATGGAATTCATGAATCATGAGTACGCAAACCCTTCAGAAGAACTGCTTACACACAAACAGAAACCTCCGCTTCCGATGAGCACTCTGACAGGAGAAATAACCTCCATGAAGTACGGTTTCCACAACAACTGCTGAAACTTCACTCGATATGCATTCCCAGCGGTGACCTGTGAGCTGCTCGTTCCTGACAGCCGTCTACTCACCGGAGGCTGCCCATCTACCACAAAGCAGCAGTAACTGTACACACGTTTCTGTGTCTTTTCTTGATCTTCCTGGCCTCCGGCAACTATCTCAAGGGTTGCTTGCTTGACCACCGGGAGGAGAGGTTACCTGCGACACGCTGGGTTCTCTCCTGGCTCTCTGTATTACCTAAGCAACACACGTGTTTTACTCTCAGTAATACCATCTTCTGTTAACAACTCTTCTGTGTTTTAGAATGTGTCTGTATGCTGTGTGCAGTATCAGTGACAATTTTTAACTCTTGGAATTATCCTGGTATGCTTAAATTTAAATATGAAACCAAAATGATTATACCCTTTACACTTACTTCTATCTACAGATAATTTAATTTGTATCTGTGATGGTTTTTATCACTCAGGAAGGTGAGAGATTATCATCATACTTGGTGGATATTTCCAGTGACACGACTGAAAAGATATGCTCCTTTGGGCAGCTGAGACTGAACACGAACAAGAGACCCAGCTGACTGCTTTCTGTCAGGAAAACCTGACACATGTATTAAGACAATACAGAGAAAATGAAAACAAAGGAGGTTTTCAAATGTGAGATCCAAATCAACGCCCACACGAAGAAGACATGACTAGAATTACTGGCTTGCTGTGGAGCAAACACTTCTCAACTGGAAAAGTTCATCTATATGGTGGTCCATCTAACAATGCTTAGTCAACAGAACAAAATAGGGATTAAGAGTATTAGTCATCTCTAAAGGTTACCTAGTTAGATTTGCTCAATTTTAGTTACTGAATGTACCTGAATTAGGTAAGACTGTCTTGTTACAAAGTCTCTTGCTAATTCAGAAAAACAATAACAATCAAAAACAGCTGCTGAGACCCTGGTGTGTGTCAGATCAGAAATGGGTTCAGAGTTTTCAACGGCTGACTTTCCCAAGCAGACAGCCGACTTTTCTCCGGAGGCACCAGCAGGCAGACTCGTACCTCCCACCTTCAGGTCAGCAGGTGAGAACATTAACCCCTTAACGAGGCTGTGTGATAATTTCAAATAAATTTCTACACTGAGCTGAAAAGACAATGTTAATGATCTTATTCAGCCAGTACGCTGTATAGACAGAAACACTGCACATCACGCTGTGAAACCAGAAGGTGGTACCTCAAGATCTATGTCTTATAAAACCAGTCACGACTATTTCAGCTCTCCAGTTAAAAATTCATCATGTAAAGTTGTCCTGGTTGCAGATTAATTTGGAACTACTAGCCAAAAGGTTGCTAGTTTGAACTCAACCGGGGGCTCCTCAGAAGACAAGTGTGGGAATCCGCTTCCCAAAGATCACAGCCTTAAGAATCCTACGGAGCACATTTCTACTCTCCACACTTGGCGCTGCCACGGGCCAGAACACACTTGATGGCAACCAATACCATTAACACAAAACTAAAGCTCTTTGAAGTCTAAAGACATTGTAGTATGCTATTACGCGCATTTAAAATAGGTTATTTTTAACCACGAGGGAGATTTTTACAAAAGAGCAGGTAATTTTAACATCTTGTGTCTAGCATAACAAGTGTCATAGCTCACTTATGAACGGTTATTCCAAATATTTAGGAATGTAAGAACAAAAGTTCTGACTTTCAAGTGGCCAACAAGACAATCTCTTTCAACACCGTCATGTTGGAAGTTCAGTCTCACACAGTAGAAAAGCTGCCAACAGTAATGGGAACTTACCTTCTTTGAATCTCCAATTCTTCTTGTGATGGGCCATTCTGTACTTGGGCAGGTACTTGTGAATTTTGTCTAGGCAATGTTGGCCCTATAAAGGGAGGAACACATTAAGACGAACGTTAGCTTTCCATTTAGCTAGAGAGAGGAGATAAAATCATGAGAACAACATAAAACCACCACGTATTTACAAATGTCTCTTCTTGTCTAGCAAAATAAAATACAAGCTTTACGTAACACAGAGCAAATGAAAGACTGCAACATAATGCTGTCATCATCTCCAGAAGGCTTACTTGAAACAAATGGAAAAACATCAACAATAAAGGAAAATAAACATTTGTATATGAAGAGCTTGAGTAAAACAAGTGTTCAATGAGCATCTGAAGAGGCACCTAAGCTGGACATTTTCTAAGACAATGAGACATTCTCTTTGGGGTAATTATTCATGAAGTGGAGAGGGAAAATTTAAATGAAAAATCAGAATTCAAAAACTCACCTAAATAGAACACTGGAAATGAAAAACAGGAGAGAGAAAGCATGAGAACCTTATTACTAGACTGAAGTACACTAATGCATTTATCAAACTTGTCCAATTTAAGCTGCAGTTTTTGTTTGATGGCCTGGCATCTCCAGGACCAGTGAAGACAAACATATGCTAAACTCTACAAAATAATCAATCTACTTAGATACATTTTTAATGGAAAAGGGGCAATCTTGATTAACTTTTCATTTGGGATAACGGAAACCCCTACCGCCACATCAACATGCTTCTGTCTTGAGAAACTAATGCCCACCACTGGCTGCCATGTGACCACACAGCATCCTACAATGCCACTAAGTCACAGGGTACCTTAATGTCACTGGTTATAAGAATTAAGTGTGTGCTAAAGTGAGATAAATAAATACTAGACTTAACAAACAATTTCCAGGGTTTAAGTAAAACAATCCTGGAGTCTAATCCAACAAACAAAGAGTAAGAAGCAGCCACCTTCTACTCTTGGAGAAGAACGTGAGTGATGACACATTACTGTACACAGTTCTGAAAGCCAATGTGCCAGCAAATGCCCTAGCAGACTGGGGAAAGTTCCTGTAGGCCACTAGTATAAAAAATAATAAATGCAGTAAGCAAATAAACACTGTATACTAAAGCAAATTCTTGCAATTCTGTAGGAGATAATAACACAAAGTATTTATTTTATACTATGGGGGGTAACTTCACAACTAGAAGAGTAAAGCTCCTTCGAAAGTAATACAGTACTGATACATCCCAAGTGTAGAAAATCAGATATAATTTGATCTGAACTTACCTAATAATTTTTTTCCTCACTTCTTTATAAATGGTTTCAGATTAATCATTTAATTTGTCCTCTAAAGACAAATTAGATGACAAGTACAGTAATATATTTAGCTTTCTACAAGTCTATTTTGAGTAACCAAATGAAAGAAATATATTAAGCCTTTTTAATCAATTATAAAAAACACAAAAAACTCAAAAAAATTAAGTACACACAGTTAAATGTTTGCATAATTGAAAACATATAGCTGTTGTCAAGTCAACAGACTAGAACTGTTTCCCTGGGAAATTAAAGATATAAAAACAGACTGTCATTTGAAGCCATACCCTAATGCCTAATACTTCACAGGAGAAAGCATACCTATTCTAGCAGGAAGAGGAGTGAATCAAGTTGAGACAGTATAGAATATTTAAGGGAACTAGCTTATGTATTCAAAGTTACACTTATCAAAACACATTAAATGCAAACATTTAGAATGGGTGATTCATAAGACTATTATGGACTATTTTTGAAAATGATTTATATTTGCATATTTAAATGACAACCTTGTGTTAAATACTTAAGTAGCTGGATGCCAGTGAGTTAGACTTGTTATCAGGCATCCCACAGAAAAATGCAATTTTACTATTCCATCAATCATGAATGCAATCATACTATCTACAAGAGGCATTATCTCAATGATAATATTAATGGGCTAATAAATTCAGCAGCTAAATCTATAAAAGTTTTAATTTGAACATACAAAGTCAATAAAAAGATATTAAAAATTTCAACTCAACCCTACTACTTTAAAAGTACTTTAAAAAAAATCTAGTAAAAGTCTGATACAACTTGCACATCCACCAAAAAAAAAAAAAAAACTCAATGAGAAAAAAAAGTATTAGCTGGCAACTTACAGAAACCTCTAGATTCTGTTTTACGTTAAAATTTCATTTAGCAAACTTGTTTATGAACCTCATAATGTGCTACCATCAAGTCGATTCCAACTCATAGCAACCCTATAAGGGCAGGGTAGAACTTCCCTGTAGGGTTTCCAAGGAGCATTTGGTAGATTCGAACTGCTGACAACTGGGCTAGCAGCCTTAGCTCTTACCCAATGTGCCCCCAACGTATCATTGTTTATGAAGGAGACTGAAGAAACGCCAGCAGTAATTTATGGACGATGTCATTATTAAAATAATTCCTACAGTTTATTCACACAGCTGAGAAGGAGATCTCAAAGATCCTTATCAAGTGGGAGGAATTTTTATCCAAGAACGAGTCTTAAAATTCTTTTCTGCCTGTTTTGTGCTAATGGGTTACCTGTCCTTCCCACAAACATTTCTTAAATGGTGATAAGTGGGGGTTCCCTGGCTTTTGCTCACATCTGTATTTAATCTGGTTGCTTTGTTTCTTCTTCATCAATTGTTAAATCACAAGAATAAGCACACTGAAATGATGTGCATTAAAAAAATATATAAAAACACCTTAAGCATTAAATAAAAGTTTCAAATTAATTATGGATTTCAGGTACACAATTACATTTTTCCCTCCAGTCAAACCTGTAATAGGTCACAAAACTGGTGATCTCAAGAATACCACAGGTACCACATGAAACAAACATGAAGCAGCCACTAAGCATGGGCAAGGCTGTCAGTTGCCACTGTTTGCAGGACTTTAAGTGTTTTCACGTACGTCATATTCCTAAGTGGGCATCTGTGTGCTCATAGAATACAAAAAAAGGGCATTTTCCTAACCATGTCAGTGGGCAAATGACAACATTATATAAGCACCTTGTGGTGGTAAAGAGCCCTTTTTTGAAATGGGGAATAAAGAGAAGAAACAGCCAGGGACATGACAGGACTAAATCTGTTTTTGTTCCTAGTGTATTAACACGAGGACAGCAGCTGTTCAGGGCCTAACTTTCTCCCTCTTCTAGCTACCCCAGTGCTGATGATGACATGGGTCAATGTGAATTTGTCCTCGTTAGAAAAAACAGACACATGCACTCTTTTCCTATAGCACATCATCTGGGTTACCTTCCTGTTTCTACTCAAGGGTGGCAAAGTGACTGAAATGGTATCCTGTAAGTGGAGGGGGCGACAAGATTTGCTTTAAACCAAGCCTGGCATTTCAGTCTTCCTTGGAATGTTGCATCTTGGCTCAAGCATATTTACTTACATAACACTTTAGTTTTCAAGTAAACCTAGGTTCACAATTAGCCATAGATTATTTAAAAACACATGATAAACAACAAATAGGGTATGATATACACAATGCAACCTAGTTTAAACTTAGTGAAGTGGTAATTATACTGCTTATATATAGGTTGTTAGGGCGACACTGTCAAGTAAGGATATTCAACATACTATTTTACAACTTAAAATTTCACTTTATTAAGGTTAAATCTATCATTTTTCTGCAATTGGGTAAACTATTATTCTGTATATGTGAACCTCAACATGTTAAGTAGCTGGTCTATAACATCAAGGAAGGTTTCAAAATGAAATAAAGAAACACAAACAGGCATAACCACTTCTGGCTAGCTAAGGCCTGGAAGAACCCCCGGAGGACGCAGAAAACTGAGCAACTAACAGTCACTGACTGAACACTGAATCTGCAACGTTCACCTGCAGAACTGGAAGGATTTCTAAAGAGCCATGCAATAAGCCCAGTGCTACCATTGTATTACCTTGAACAATCCTAAAACAGTAACTTTAGATTACCAATTTAAAAAGACATCAAATTTGGGAGGAAAATTTACAACACAGGTTTCTTTGCCTAAATCAGTAAACTCAGTACGTAGATAAACTTTGGAATAATTTTCTTCATAGGTAAAGAAACAGTATCAGTAATGCTGATACTAAAAATTCTGAGTCACACAGACAAAATGAACACACACAGCAGTATTTTGAACTGTTAATACAAAATTTTAGCAGTATATAATTTTATAACTCCCTAATAAAATACCCTGGCTAGTCAAAGTACACATGAGTCCAAAACAAGGCTCAAAGAATTACAAATCACTTCTTGGAACTTGGGTTTTCAAAACAAAGTTTTAACACCAAATAGTGTTAAAAAAAAAAAAAAAAAAAAACCATAAGAACACAGGCAAGGATTACTTGTCTCTAATTTGGAGTGGCTAAGTGACAGATTTAGTCAGCCCATACAAAAATATACACGTGCCCATGTGTCTCTGAGGGTGAGGGCGAAAGCAGAGACTGTGAAAGCCTGGCTCCCTCCTAACTGCAGGCACCTAGTACAGAGAGGAAGTCGCAGGTGCGGAATTGCCGACTAGACCAAGTAACAGCTCACACCTGCTTTAAAAGATGCACACAAAACAGCTTCCTTCAAATGAAGCACCTTTATACATTTCCCAAGTCATGTTAATAGGGATACAAATTTTTTCTTTAAATTTGAAATTAAAAATTCGCTTCCAAAAAAAAATAATTAAAAATAAAAACCCCTCACTTGTGTTTGTATATGCGGACAAGAATTAACGTAAAAGCCTAATTCTAACTTATCCCCCACTAACAAGCCAGCTCAAAAGCTGTCCAAATCACCTACACAAACCACAACAAATATCACAACATAAAAACAGGAGCTTGCTCTAGATCCCCAAACCACCAATCAGACTACGGCCTAGAGACAGAGGTTACGGAAATGTGCAAGGAGTATGTCCCACAGCTTGAAAAAGTAAACATAATGTTGCTTACCACAGAAAATACATCGCAAATTAGTGCTGTCCTGGGTAGCAGTAACTTTGCTCTGGGCTGCAACAGACACCTTGGTGTTAGAAGCTTCAAAGGACAATTTGGCCATCTGAAGAACTTCACATGAACTAAAAAGGTGCTTTGAAATGTTCAAAATGTATTTATACATACGTCCTATCTAGATCCTCATCCTGGAAAGCTCTGTAATTTAATGCAAAACGTTTCTCCTTTAACACAAGCTTTTTAAGAAATGTTGCAGGTAACACGCTTTGTGGAAAAACCCTATGATAAGCCACAGATCTAATGATGCATTAGTGGACAGTTTAACAGTTTCCTAAGTTACACAATCAAAAAGTGCAATCCACATTTTATGATGATTATTTTTAAAAACAGGACATGGGATGTAGGAATCAAGATTTATGGCCACTACAGTTACTCCAGACAGCGATCTCCTTTTGTTAGTGTTGTTCACGTAGCAGAGTTCGTATATGAGAAACATCTAACATTGAGAATAAACGACTTCTACTGACTGACAGGCCAAAGCTACTGATAAACAGCCTATGGCAACTAAGTTTCACATTCTTTCTCTGACATAAAATGAGAGTATCTCGATTTGCTCTGCACTTTGAAAAATTGTTTTTCCAAGCCACTTTCAACTGTTCTTTCTTTTAATATGTGTGTATGCATACACATATCTGGCAAAATACCGTATTTAAGATATGTGGCCAGTTCCAATAGTCATTTAGTGTTTAGCTTACATGTTAAGGAAGTATATTCTCTTTAGAAGAAAAAAATAAATGACAAAAAGGTAGTAATTTATGAAATTAAGTAAAAGGGTTTACCTAAAATCAAGTAATTTTGGACACCAATGAATTCCAGTAAAATCTCAAGAAAATTCTTTTCAACACTAGAGAGATTTTTCATTTGATATTAAGCAAGAAATAGTTAACAAGTTAAAAATATACTGAGTTAGGAAAGACCACATCAAGGCAAACATGAAGTATTCTGACGCCCCTTCCCTAAACTGTATTCTTTAAATAATAAAACTTATGCTAACTAAAAGTTTCCATAAAATCAGATCCAAAACAATTTATATTTAAAGGATGCAAATACCTGAAAACAGCAGTAAATCTTAAATAAAAATTAGATTTAACATGACCCCATTAAAGTTTTAATTTAAAAAATATTACACACAGCAGATACTTCCATAGACAAGCAAAATAATTCAGAGTGATAAATGTCACTGTTGCTAAGTATGTCCACTACCCACCCAATCATTAAAATTGCATGCACAAAAGTATTAGCAGTGAGGTAAGATACAGAAAGACCATAGGCATATGTATAAGATTTCTAAACTAATTAGGAGAGAAACAATCTATAATAATTATATCTTAAGCTTAAACTGCATCTTACTAATGTTTGTAAATAACTACTATCAAATCTTTAACTAAAAAAGGTTAACCTTTAGGTTTTATCCTATAGTTCTTTTAATCTATATTTAAAGGAAAATGTAAAAACTTACAAGAGAACCTTGAGAAATTATCTCGTCTCTGACAGCAAAGAAACTGCCACATCACATTACGGATCATTTTGGCAAGAGTCATCCTCCTCCTCCTCCTCACAATCATCAGAATGCAGGTAAACCATCATCACTGCAGAAGGCAAGACAACCGCAACCCAAACTCCTGGTCTTGCTCACAATTTTGAATCATCACATGACACCCAGTATCTGCATGCATCTTCTGACTTCTGTTTCATACTGACAGATCAAATATTGATCTCACTTTTGAGAAGGATGTCTGACTTCTACTGCAGTTCGCATTTCTCACAGATACTAAATTATTTGTTCTGTCGTATGCATAAGGGTAACAGCACTTCCTGTTTAATAGTGATGTAATTAACTCTTTATTCACCCAGTTGGAGAAGGAGGATAGACTATGGGAAAGAACATTCACTGTTCAGGTTTGTGTAACATTTCATGAGGTAATTTCTCCATAATTAGTTTTAAAACTGCTAGTTTACATGTGCAGCACTTGGCTTGGCTTTAGTTCTTATGTGCAGAGACGTCACATATACTTACTTACATTTTTACCTATGAAAGAACATTTCTCTTTAAGTTACCAAAGACAGAAAGAAAGACAAAAAGAAAGAAAAACTTTATTGTCTTCCAGTCCATTTCAACCAACAGGGGACCCTAAAGGACAGAGCAGCACTTCCCCCAAGAGTCTCCAAGGCTGCCATCTCTGCAGCAGCAGACTCTTACCTCTTTGTTCCCTGGAGCAGCTGGTTGGTCACACCATCCACCTTTCAGGCAGAGGTTAGGCAAGTAACCCCTGCACCACCTGGGAGTCTGTGTAAGTTACCCATCACGGGGAGTCAGTCCTGACCCACAGCAACTGGACAGTACACTGAGTGGAACTGCCCTATGGGGTTTCCAAGAAACACCTGGTAGATTTGAACTGCTGACCTTTTAACTAGCAGTTGAATTTTTACCCCCAGGGTTCTCCTCTTTAAGTCAGGCATACTATGATAGGCATAGAGATGACATGTATCAAAAATACAAAATTTAACATTATTAGATAGATGTCTAAAGAAGAAAAACCCTCTCCCCATCAGTTACTCTGACCCTAAACTAGTCTGGTCACAGCTGGTCATTTATTTCTCATGCAGTTTGAGAAACAGAAATTCTCCAGGCTTTCCTCACTGTCTTTTCATCATTATGGGTTTTGTGTGAGTAGGAAAATGCAGGATCTGGGGTGGGATATTAGTCGTGGAAAGTGACAGGCTGTTTAGCTCTGCTGAACACTGGGAAGTGACACAGCAGGCCCTCAGCACTCATGTCGCCAGCAGCAGTCCCACGCAAACTGTGATGGGGACACTACTCATCCCAGCATTTTTCTGAGGACTCAATTAAATGATGTTTGTTTAAAGATGGCTGGGATCTGCCTTGCCCTCTCTGGCAAGGTGGTCTGTGGCGTAACCGAGGACAGCATCAGAACCAGCAGTGTTGACACTTTCAACCATCAGTAAGGGACCATACAGACCACCCTGACTGTCAAGGTCTACTGTAATACACTTTAGAAAGAGACGAGCAAAGTGTGTCTCTTTTTTCCTAAGGTACCTAGAACAGAGTGGAGGCAGACGCATCAGGCAACAAGTGCCACACAGCAGGGTACTGTCCCGGGGACACGAGAATTAGAAACCTTAAATGTTACCCAAGCATTGGCATTTTTGAAGTAGCATTTTGAGACATTTCCACAAGTATTATTTTACATTTTAACACACATTAAAAAACAAAAACAAAAAAACACTACTGTTAAGACAATTCTGACTCCTAGTCACCTTACAGCATACAGCAGAACTGCCTGATGGGGTTTCCAGGGAGTGGCTTGGTGAATTTGAACTGCCTATCTTCTGGTTAGCAGCCGAGCTCGTAACCACTGTGCCACTAGGGCTCCATACAGATCTATGCATCGTCTTAATAAAAGAAAACATTTATCTCAGGAAACACAACCTGCATCTAGAGCCACAGATAAAGTCATAATCACACAGCTCTTTTAAAAAAAGAACTTAATCTCAGGCAAACCTGTCTGTCACTCATCTCTCCTATGCTTTCATTTCTGACCCTCCGCAATCGTCTTTCTTCCCAACTTCAGACCTCGAACGCATTTTGTTCCTTTCTCTTAAATTTTGAAAACAACTGTTAACTCTCATTTTTCTCTCCAAACTATCTACACTGCGCTCTTCTTATCTCTGTTAAAGACTAGTGTTCATAAACCAAAAAAACACACGCACTGCCTTGCCGTCAGTCCCAGCTCATAGGCACCCTCTAAAACAGAGCAGAGCTGCCCCAGAGACTTATCGAGGAGCAGTTTCTTGGAGTTACCATTTGTCCCTGCACAACTAGATAGCTATTAACCCCTCCGTCACAAGGAATGGAAACCCTGGTGGCGTAGTAGTTATGAGCTTCAACTGCTAAGCAAAAAGTCATCAGTTTGAACTCACCAACGAGGTGCTCCTTAGAAACTCTATGGGGCAGTTCTACTCTGTCCTACAGGGTCGCTATGAGTTGGAATCAGTGATGGCATCAAGTTGGTTTTTACAGCCATAAGTCGGCTCAGACTCGACGGCACTTGTCTTGGCTTGGATTCCCTACTTCAGTAGTTTTACTGTGTATATGTATATATATGTATTGTATATTAACCATTTAAAAATTTTTAAGACAAGCATAGATAAAATGAAAATTTCTAGGACATATAAAGAAACCATTTAAAGCTTAAGATGAAGTTTTAATACACGAAAATTCGGCAAACAGGTCCAAACTTACATTTTTGGTTCATAGACAGTTTACTGCGGTCCCTTTTGCTGTGCACGGGAGTACAAGGCAGAAAACAGAATAGCAACAGCTTAGAAATGGGAGTTTGGGGAAAAGGATGAAGACACCCAACCCCAGGTGGGCAAAGCTCATGCTGTGTGTGTGTGTAGGGGGTGTCTGAGACTGCCTCAGATCACTGTGAGAGAAATACCAACTCACTGACACAGAGGGCTGAAACTGAGCCAAGTAAACGGATTTCACTCCTAAAGTACAGACTTTCAAGAACCAAGTATTTATCCTTTCTTACTTTTGTAAGACAAAAAAGTACTAGAGAAGCAAAACATGAAGTTTCTAACACTCTGAAGCGAGACGAACTCCTGAGTGTGGGACAACGATGGCTGCAGGGCTCGGGTGACACTGGCCGAGAAAGCGGAGCCTGGGGACCAAAGGAAGAACCTGCAGGGGCATCACCATTTTGTTAAACATTCATCTCTGCCTTCAGCATAGCACAGAAAACTGCTACGTAGCTTTGCTTCGCACAATTTACCAAGTTTTAAGATGTTGCTTTGTTTTTTTTAGCTAAAGAATCTGACCAAGGCTTTTGTTTTGTTTTCAATCTCTTAATTTAAAAAGTGTTCTTAGTATCTAATCATTACTCTCACTGTAGACCATACTCATTTACTTGTCAAAATACCATGTGACATAACCTAGAAGATACAGGAACCTTAAAAACACTACATTAAGTCAAAGAAATCAGTTGCAAAAGATCACATTTTGGGTGATTCCATTTGTCTGAATTAATCAGACTAGGTAACTCTGGGACACCCTGGTGGTACAGTGGTTAAGTGCTATGGCTGCTAATGAACAGCTCACAGTTCAAATCCACCAGGTGCTCCTTGGAAGCTCTATGGGGCAGTTCTACTGTGTCTATAGGGTTGCTATGAGTCAGAACAAACTTACAGCAGTGCGTTTGGTTTTTTTGGTTAGGTTTAGGTAACTCTGAGACAGAAAGATGAATGGTTGCCAGTGATTCTGAGGTATGGGGGTAGTGGGGTGACAGCTAACGGTACAGGAATTTTTTTAGGGTGATAACGTTCTAAAATTGGTAGTAGTGATGGTCGCACAATCCTGGAAGTATACTAAAAAACACTGAACTGCACACTGTAAGGAGGTAAACTGTATGGAATATGAGATATAATTCAAAGTTGTTACAGGACAAAAAAATGCCATGCTTTGCTTGTGTTCCTCATCTCAGAATTATTTTAACACAAAATTGAAAAATAGCTAGATGCCTATCACTTTTCTACTACAAAAAGTATTAAAGGTGATTAGCTCTGGGTAGTGAGATTTTAGGCATGTTTTTACTTTTTTTCTTTGCTTTTCTGTATTGCTTGAAGTTTTAGAATAAGCATGTACTCTATAATCATGGGAAAAAATAATTTTCTGTTTAAAAAACAAAATGATGTGTGAGAAACTAGAGTTCTATTAACACAGAGGGGTTGGTGCCAGGAGATGCTCTCAGTGGCTCGCGTCCTGATGGGGAACAAGATGTTAAGTATGAGGTGATTCCATGACCAACGCCAGCGTGACCCCAAGTCCAGAAGAACTACAGAGCCAGAACCCGCCTGCCCTTCCAAGCCTGGACGCAGTGACAGACACTGGCATCTCCTCTGCCCAATGTCGATTTGTTCTCCAGCAGCGATCAAAACCAGAAACCCTGCATTCAGCATGCTCCACGAAAACCGGACTGTCCTAGTTAACACAGAACAGCTGTCTCCTTTCCGTGGGGACCCTACTGCCCTTGTCTATATCTTACTGTCTGTACCATAATACATGAAAATCAATATCTAAATGAGAGGTCCAAATTCCCTTCTTGAAGAATGTGAAAAATATTTAAAATTTTATTTAAAAAAACATTTTGTAGAAAACATAAAAAATGAGTAAGCGGGACTTGCTTGCCTCAAACGGGGTTTATAATTAAAAGAGTGAAACTGGTAAAATCTTCATGTGTGGGCTGTCAGCAAAAACATAAAAATAAATGTCACACAAACTGAATGTCATTAACTTCAGTCTCTAACATGTAACTAGAGACAGAGCAGCAAGCATCTTGTTTTCTCTGCTCCTTTAAAAATACACTGCCTTATTGTCAGCAGGCCATAAATTCTGGCATGCCTTTTCACAGAACAATAGCATGGTGCTAGGTGCAAACTCCAAAATTTAAACAGAGAGAAAATGAAAAAAGCTATCACCTATGTCGCCAAACTTATTTAAAAAATGAAGAAACTAGGAGTGTCATGTTCCTATTTGTCTACTTTAGAAAACAGGATCATAGAACTAATAACTCTTATTTGCTGCTGTGCTCATCCCCGTGCGGAGGAGGAGGCTGGCAGAAGACAAAGCTGGATGAAGCCCGACTCTCGTCTGGAGGGCCCTCGGCTTCACCACCTCACCTTGTCCTTGCTGAGTCAGAGCTCCTCCAAGCTGCCTTCAGAGCTCCATTCCACCCCCTGGAAGCCCTGCTCACCACTACTCCCAACCCCCACACTGCTCTGCCCTCTGGGCCCAGCAGATACAAAAGCTGGGGGCTTTCTGCAAGAGAACTGGGCAGCTAGACCCCACCCAGTTGGAGGATTCAGACTCAGTTTGGCTCACTTTGGAACGTCACTAAACTCACAAGCATTTCTTCCCAACACCCTCTCCAAGGCCTCTTTCTCTTCTCTCTTCCGATCTGACAGCTGTTTTGTGCTGCAGGCCCTCAGGACCACAGGAGGTGGGAACCCAGAACAGGTGCCCAATGGCTCAGCGCTGTCGGGGCCTCAGACAGAGGCCTTGGCCACAAGGAGGCTACTCCAGCGGCAGCTAGGAGTGCATCCCATCACAGCGGAGGCTGCCCAGCTACCCTCCTCCAGCGAGGGGACATTCTGCAGCCACTGGCCACGCTTGTGGCCTCCTTAGTGCACTAGGTAGTAGGACAGCAGATCTTTTAATACTGTTGTAAATGGGAAATGTCAGACACGGAGACAGTGAACAGTGGGTGTAGTATTCTAGAGGAATAACCCCAAAATCTCTGTCTGAAGTTGCTAGTGGACTTTAAGGTTGGCGTCCCACAAGCTGCCAGGAAAAAGAATAAACATATTAAAAAACAAAGAAGAGGCATCGAGTCTTCTGGCACCCTCCCAAGTGAAGAAGCTTAGTCACGCAGAGCTCTTGCCTCAAGTCCTGTCTTCAAGGAGGACAGGGCTGATGACAGGTACAGCGGTACATCGATTAGGTGCTCTGTCTGCTAACCAAAACATCAGCAGTTCCAGTCCACCAGGCACTCCTCGGAAACTGTGGGACAGCTCTATTCTGTCCTACAGGGTCGCCATGAGTCAGAATCAACTTGACGACAGTGGGCTTGGGCTACCTACTAAACGAAGGGGTGCTTGAAAGCTAATCTGACCATCTGTCTCTCCATCTGACAAGACCCTAGGCTGGACTTGTGCTTTCTGGAACCCAGACAGTACACTGATTAAGAGTGTAGCTGCTAACCAAAAGGCTGGTAATTTGAATTTTCCAGCTGCTCTGTGGAAACCCTAGGGGATGGTTCTACTTTGTCCTGTAGAGTAGCTGTGAATGAGAATCAAGTCGGTGGCCATAGGATGGGGGTTTTTTTGGTTTTGTTTTTTAGGACTTGTTTTAAAGCAAATCAAGACTCTACAAGTCAGCTGCAGGGACAGTACCATCACTACTCACAGGAAGAAATCTGATCCAGAAATGCCAGTGAAAAGTCTTAAATAAAACTCATTCAAATTCATCCTTAAATGAATAAAGGAGTAAATTTTGGCAGAGAGAGAACTGCTGAGCTAATTGACAAGGTGGAAATATCATACAGTCCTGAAAACCTAATTCTTGACAGGGATGTGAAATCTGAAAATAAGACTTTACTATTTGAGGTTTGAGGCAAAAACACCCACATAAGAGGGAAGAGAGTTAAGTCAAGCCGACTTCCAAAAAGAACAGTATTTGTCAGAGCAGTAAAATAGTTACGGCACCTAAGAATAGAATGACAGCAATGCAAACGTCTATTCATGTAAGTAATACTGTAAGTCATTATTACCACATTAAAGACACCTGAGAGCTATTTACATGTCACAAGTTCCTTAGTCCAGATGAGTGGAAATATAGTCTGAATTTTAAAACATATACGTATGTGTCTTTTAGTGTGCTGAGATATGTCAGGTAATTTGATTTTTATGTGCCAATAAAATCTGCTAGCAAAAAAATACTAAACAAAACTAAACTAAACTTGCTGCCATCAAGGCAATTCTGACCCACAATGACTCTATAGGAGAGAACGAAACTGTCCCACGACGTTTCCAGGAAGCACCGGGTGGACGTGAACAGCCAGCCTTTCAGTTACCAGCTGGAGCCCTTAACCACTAAGCCACCAGGCCTCCTAGTAAGGGCCACTACCTCACCATTGTACCTAACATGGTTTTGCCAAATTACACAACCTAGAAATTAACTCAAGGAGTTCTGAAAAACAGTTAATGAAGAGAAAGACTTACAACGCTACAACCCACACTGCTAGGGAAGAAAGCAGCTACATAGGCCAACCAAACCCGTGACTATCTGTGTCAGTTCAGACTTACAGCAACCCACAGGATACAGCAGAACTGCCTTAGATGCTTTCCAAGGGTGGATCCGAACCACGGACTTCCTGGTGAGCAGATGAGTTCTTAACTGCTGTACCACCAGAACTCTCACATGGGCCAAGAAAAACCACTTACGAAGTCTAAGGCCTGAAATCATTTCTGACAAATTTCTACACAAAAAGTAAACTGGTGCAATTATTTTAGAAAAAGATCTGTCAAAATGTATCACGAGTTGAGATGGCACTCGTCTTCTGATCCAACAATGCTGCTCTTAGAATCGTACCCTAAATCATGATATGAATTATGAGTCATGTACACAAACGTTCACTGAAGTATTATTTATGAAGGTAAATAATTAGAATCCACAATTAGGGGAATAACTGAACAAGTTATAGTATATGCCTATAGAATATTATCTAAACTTTAAAAATGGGAATTATAAATTTTTCTGTCACAGAAGGAATGATTACGCTATAAGGTAAAGTGAAAACAAACAAGACATAAAACTATATAGAACTACATGCTATCATTAGGCAAAGTTTTTTACAAATTCATAGGAAAAAAGGAAATATCGATCAGCAGCTGCCCATACAGGAGCATTACTTTCTTCAAACACCACTACACTCTACAACCCTCTGACTGCCTCCAAAAAAAAAAAAAAAAAGGCCAACTATCCCTTCTTGGGAGTCGAGGTTTAACTTTTTTTCCTCAAAGCCGCCTTCTCAGAGTCCTCGACAAGGTCTTACGTGTCTGAGCGACACCCTACATGCTCCTCTCAGCATCTCCACTAGCTGCCGTGTCGTTACCCGGACGCGTGGCAGTCCCGTGGGTGGGAGCAGAACCATACTCCACGAGGTTTCCAAAGACCAATTTCTGAGAGGTGGGCGCCTCAGGGGGCAGGGATGTGAACCTCTACTTAGCCAGTAAGCAGCCAAGACCATTAAGCTGTCTGGTGCCACAGACAACCTCTGTGATGCAGGTTGCTATGCTGGTGGGTTTTTACAGTATCAGAGATGATTCACACTAGAAAACAGATGACTTCTATTTTCCAGAAGTTTTCAGGGTATTTAACTACGCCAGTGCCATTCATCTAGGACAAAACAAATGTTTATTAAAAGGCTTCCTTTGCTGTTTTGATCTTCACTGTGGTAATATACTAAATACAAAGGGTTATGTTATTATTATTATTATTGATAATTAGAATCACAGGCCTCCTCTGACTTAGAATTTTCCTCAAGACTTAACATCATACACAGTGTGATCATACAGACTAGAAAAGTACCGTTAACTCCAGAACTCTTTCTGGAATGGCCATCAGAACTGTTGTCATATTACGCTTGATGTCCTGAATGTCATCCAAATGTCTTCCTTTCTATATTTCCTTGAACTTTGGGTAAAGAAAAAATTCACTGGAGGCCAGATCAGGTGAGTAGGGACGGAGTACTGATACAGTTGTTTACTGGCTAAAAACTCCCTTACGAGCAACTATACAATTAAGTTCCCAAATTTGCTAACATGCCACTGTGAGGAATGGATATTCCAGAAAGAGTTCCAAAACTGCTTTGAAGGTTGGACTAGGCGCTGGCCATTAATTCCTAGATTCCCAAGAGGAGTACTTTGAAGGTGACCATACTGATATTCAGCAAAGAGGTATGCAGCTCTTAGAACAATTAAGTTCACAGACTTAATTGTCGGACCTCCTAAACACACCCCTGGGTCCAGAACTTACACTTTCTGTTTGTTTTTTTCCTGATGCACAATTCATTCCCCTGGCTAAAACTCCATCTCCCTGGTCTCAGTTTAAGGCTGCCAGTAGTCCCAACCCCACCCCTCCCTGGTCTGTCTGCCGTGTGCAGATGGAACAGAATTTAGGAGCCTGGTATCAATTAAGTGTTTGCATGCATTATTTTTACATATACTTGGCTTCAGGGCTGACTGGGCAGTCCTTGGTGAGGCAAACAGTTAAAACACAATGGGCTGTCAGTAAATTCAGTTTAATAATTAAATTTCAAGCTTACTGTAAAATAAGCCTGAAGAGAACAGAAGGGAAGTCACCAACTAGATCTGTGTCAGACCCAAACCCACTGCCATTGAGTCGTGTCCAACAATGCCTTAACAGAACACGTCCAACCGCTTCTCTGGCACTAGAAACTGGTAGACAGAATACAGTATCTAAGTAACACAAAACTTCAGGGTACAATAATGTAGATTATAAAACCCAAATTTATCACTAAAACATTACTTTTTTTAGTCATCTAACCATTCTACTTTGGAGCACAATCAGATATCCTAGTCCCAGAACACAAGACTGAAGCTCCTATGGTCAGCTTTCCCAAAGAGCCAGTAATCAGGAACTCAACATTTTAAAATCCACTTACGGAAATCAGAACAGAGAAAGGCACGAAGTAACTAGAATCCAGAAAAACCTGCATTTCAGGGAAGAACTACGGACAGCAACAAGTAGTTTGGATGACAGCTATAAATCTAATTATTAGGTAATTTTTTCATATTTAATATGAAAAAGGCCACCAGACCTACATTTTCCCTCTCGGTGATAAAATAATGGTGTTAACAATGATTAGGAGTAACTTTGCCCACTTCTGTGACTGCTAACTTCTCACTTTTTTAAATGCCAGCCCTCCTCCATGAAGTCGTCTTCATGGGGAGAAGAGAAGATGAAAAATAGGAAGAAAAGGAATAAAAAAGATAGACAGAAGAAAGGTTTCCCTGCACAGTCAATGCAGAGCATGTCCACTTACACAAAGACACGGAAAATACAAACACTCAATCCCATCCAACACACAAACCTTGAAGTTTCCTTGCTGGGCTGCCTGAAACAGAGACAAGAGTAATTGTGTTCTCAGCCCACAGCTCTTCCTGACAGGCTAGAGCAGCAGTTCTCAAACACTGTGATCCGACACCCCAACATTCTTAAACTACTGAAGACCCTGGAGAGCTTCTGTGTATGTGGGTTTAACCTACCAGTGTTTACTACATGAATAATCAGAATTTTCAGTTTTCGTTTCTATTAATTCATTTCAAAAATAACAAAAAAAAATCATTACAAGCCTACATAAATAACATTTTTATGAAAAATAACAATTTTCAAAAAATGAGATTTTACAAATCTCCATGTTTGGCTTAGAGAAGGCAGGTGGGCTATCTTACCTGCTTCTTTTCTTAATACGTCACAGTACTTTTTTTGGTTGAAGTGCATGAAGAAAATTGACACTCTACAGACTCCCTGAAAAATGCTACAAAGGGACCCGGAGGTCCTTGGACCACACTTTGAGTCTCTGAGTTAGGCTTTTAACTCAAGATACTTGATTCTCCATCTAGTTTGGCCCCAAAGACAATGAAAGTATGGAGACTGACCAAGTACACAGTAATCTAGGTACTAATCCCTCCAGTGACAGAGGTTTGTAAATTTCAAGACTAGGAGCCACTATTAAATATTCATTCAAATGCTCCCTGTTGTGATTAATTAGATGTAGAGCTCTTGGTAATTTCTAGCAATAAACCAATGTAAATGTTAGAATACAAAGCTATACAGAACAAAACAAAGACTTAGATACAAAGAATTCTCACTTATATGTAAGTAATCTTATTTACGTCCCACTATGGCAAAATGCATAGTCAGTTCCTGGTCCCAATTGCAGGCCAGGAGAGTAAGGCAGTTTTCCTGGGTAAGTGTGGGCTCAGGAAGCAAACAGAAGCGGAGACGGAGGAGAAAGAAAACAGGCCTTCAAAAGAAGAATCCCCTAATGCCCTAAGGCATCCACAGCAGGTCAAGATCAGCTTCTCTCCTAAGATCTAGACTCATTAGCTCTCTGCCTCTTGGAAGAAATGAGAGATTCTGTCACCAGATCATTTTCTGGAGGGTTGAACTTTCTCCTGGGACTCTAGATGAGAAGTGCTAGGCAAGAGGCTGGGAACTGTGAGTCTAATTCAGCACCTTTCATCCTTCTCAACAGCCAGAAACCCTGTTGTTATTCTAACTAATCTTCTTAAATGCAATATTAAGTCTGTACAAAGAAACTGTGTTTATTATTACTCTTTGTTCTTTCATAAGTAAGCACAGATACATACTTGGTATAGGGTTCGATTCAGGTGCTGTGATTGTTGAACCTTCCTTATCAGTATCTGACACACTCACAAGATCTAAAAATTCCTCATATGTCAACAACACTTCATTGGAACTGATCAGTTTTAGGTAAGGAGCCCTGGTGGGGCACAGCTCAGAGCTCAGCTGCTAACCAAAAGGGCGACAGTTTGAATCCATCTGCTGTTCTGCGGTCATCAGCTTCCGTCAAGATTACAGCCCCCGACACCCTGTGGGGCGGTTCTACTCTGCCCTGTATGGTCACTAATAGTTGGAACTGACAATGAAGATGCTAGTTTTAGGAAGAAATCTGTATGTTTCAATAACGATCTCAAGTCATACAGACATCACTGCTGACACTTGAAATACATCTGTATGAGCACTTATTATAAATAGAAATACGTCACTGTTTCTTCGTGAGGCTTTCTAACATTAACTGTAAATCATGAGAAATCTCTAAGTTACAAAAAAGTTACTTAGGTAATTTCTGAACTTAGAAACAGACTTCCGTGAAGAAAGTGAAAAACCCAAACCTCCATGTTCACTCTGACCTGGTGAGCTGTGATGCCAGAAGACACAGCATGAAGCCGAAACCCAAGGGACAGAGACAAAGCCACGGCCCTGAGTCAATTTCAACCCCCCAATTTCTAACCTGGAAAAGAAGTACCACGTGGCTGTTCTTCAACCCCGGAGAAAAGACACAACAGCACAATGGCCCCTACCCTGTAGGGTCAAAGGGACAAATTCACATAAAGCCCTAAGTTTCTGCTCACTCACTGAGAGAAGGCAGAAATGGAACTGAGATTCTGTCCCCTGCTTCCAACCTTGAACCCTGCCTCGAAGGGACCACCGCCAAGTTAGAGCCTTAGTGACTTTTCTGTAACTTAGAGGTTTCTAATGACTTACAGTTAATGTTAGAGAGCCTCACAAAGACAGGGTGACACATTTCTGTTTATAATTTGTAAGTGCTTATACATATATGTATTTTGAATGCATAAGAGTGACATCTAAGGGCTTCCTCCCAAGACTCTCATTAAAGAAAAGCATGAAATCCAAAGACTTGGACTCTAACCACTGAACTATTACAGTAACTGTCCTTCTGATTCTCTGGCCATGAAGAAATGTTGTGAGGTCTTAACCGAATGTCTTGCCGTGATGACCTTAAAACAAACTAAACAACTCAATGCATGACAAATCCAAGTTACCACTATTCATTTCTAAGATAAAACCCATACAACAGGATCTCGGCAAAGAGCTGGTCAACTGCATGCCAAAACAGAAAAGCTTGACATCTCAGACTGTAGGATACACACATTGTTTACCTAGCTTTCCAAAATATGGAAAAGGACCCCAGGCCTACTTGAACAGCCTTGTGGGTACCAACGTGAAAGTCACTGTTCGGATCTGAACTGCCTCCCATGGAAAAGGTCATTCACACACAACACGCATGATAACCATCAGTAGGTCACTGGGTTTAACACTAATTTCACCTTAATCAATAATTAAGGCACTAATCGAGCTTCTTTTACTACTGCGTGAGCTGTTTATAAAGCTGACACTGTGTCTAAGCACCTTTCTTTCTAAAACCAGGGCTCAGGTTCACAGAAAAAAACAAAACTTACGCAGAACTACATTTTCCTTTTTTATCTATTACTCCAAAATCACTGACTTCCTTGATACAGCACATGTGCTTTTAGGCATCACAGCACCTATAAACAAACACAATCCTGCTAGAGAGCTCAATGGTTGTCACATGAGAAGTAGTAGCCAGAGTTCCTTTCTAATGAAAAAAGTCACCCAGCGGATAAAGAACCACCAACGCAAGACTGCCTTCTGTCTCCACTCTCTACTGCCATCCCCTGTGCCCTACCTGAACCTGATTCTTACTCCTTCCGCCTCCCTTCCGGAACTTCCATTTATTTGCCTCTAGGAGCTCCTGCTTTCAGAGCAGGGCTGTATTCCCAAAGTATAGCTTTGCTCTTCTTACCTCACTTGTTCTAAACCTTACACTAAATCTCTCTAACACCCACAGCTCTCAAAGGTCCTTCTCGATCAGACCTCTCTGTGACTTCACTTCCACCAACCCAACCACACAACTCCCTGCTCTACAAACACATCCTCGTCTCCCCACGTTTACACTCACATGCTACCCCGCTGGCCTGACAGGACCTCCCCTTAGTCTCCCTATGCTTAGGTTTTATCCATTTTTTTTCTTAGTATAATTCCTATGGCAAGTTTATTAGCAATTTCCTAACAAAGTCTTCTAGTGCAAAATGCACATAATTATTTGGCATGTTCTATCCATTTTTTAAGATCTAGCTCAAAAAGTCACCTAACTGTTAAAACTCTCCCTGACTGTGCCAATTACAAGAAATCTCATCTCTTTATATCCACATAGTATTACCTTTACCTCAGATATGACTTTTTCTCTTATAAAACCAAACTCACTGATGCTGACTTGATTCTAACTCACAGTGACCCTACAGGACAAAGGACAACTGCCTGACAGGGTTTCTAAGTGACTCATCAGTGAATTTCAACTGCGGACCTTTTGGCTAGCAACAGGCCTCTTAAGCACTCTGCCAACAAGCTTCTATTACAGTTGAGTCTTAGTTCTCCTACAAGAGTAGAAGCTTCTTTAGGGCAAGACTCAGTCTAATTTTCCCTTGTATATAGATGTATCCAAAGGACAAAGTAACTTTCTGTGGAAAAATAAAGATCTGCCTTTACATGATGGGCCAGAAAAAAAGAGAATATGTGGAAGTCTCTCCACCACTTTTTTCTCTAACCAATTTAATAAACAAAGCAAAAAACCGGAAAAAAATGTTGCCACTGAGCTGATTCTGACTGCTAACAACCCCATGAGACAGTAGAACCATCCCATTGAGTTTCCACGGCCATAATTTTTCTGGAAGCAGACTGCCCCATCTTTCTCCCGTGAAGGAGCTAGTGAGTTCAAACTGCTGATTTTTTGGTTAGCAGACAAGGGCTTAACCACTTACCCACCAGGGCTCCTCCCACACCACAGAATTTCCTAAAATGTTTAAAACATTAGCATTCAAAATTGCTATATTAGTTTAACAATATTAAAGTCTTGACCTTGTTTAATTCCCATAATAGTATCCTAACACAGACATTACCATGATACACATTTTATAAAGAAGGAAATAGCTTTAAAGAAGGCAACCAGCCACCATAGGCAGGAACAAGAGTAGAACAAAGGTGTTTTGACTGCAAGTTCAAGTTTTTTTGGCTAAACCAAAATCTTAAATAAACAAAAACAAAAACCTAAACCTGTTGCCATGGAGTTAATTCTGACTTATAGTGACCCTACAGGACACAGAAGACCCTATAGGATTTGCCCACTGGGTCTCCTAGGAGCAGCTGGTAGATTCGAAGGGCCAGACTTTTCAGATCGTAGCTGAGGTCTTAAACACTGAGCAATCAGGGCCCCTTAATAAAGACCTTAAATTTTTACTTAAAAGGAAAACTCTACAAAACAAAAAATAAATAAGTTCTTCTCTTTACTACTTCCTTACTTACCTCCTCAAAAGCCTTTTAAAAATACTTTGAAGATCCTGAAATAAGAGGCAATGTAGAGAGAAAAATGCATTTAAAAAAAATGTCCTAAGAGGCCAAAGACCCAAACCCTTCCTCCTCTCTTGGTAGGTAACGTGTCACGTCAAGAAGTTCCATTTCTCCCGCTGAACTTCCTACTGAAAAGGGGAGAGTGACAAGCACCAACATATCAACCTCACATTATTGTGCAGACAGTGAGTTTATAAATGGGGACATCTTAGGAAAAGCTAAGTATCACAATAATGTAGTACATGACAGTGACCACATAAAGCCTGTTCACTCACCCAAACCTGTTACTCACTGAATACTGACAGCTATGCTTTGTTTCAAAATGGAATTTCTCCAATCAAGAGTCAGTTGATTTGGGCAAGTTAAAAGAATTAAAAAAATATTGCTCAGGATTACTTCTGCAACCCTTTCCAGATCCAAACTTACCTGACTGTATGAAAGCATTACTAAAATGTCCTCAATACAGTATGTCCAGAGCCAAATTTGTCACCTGCTGTCCACTATTTCTTCCAAAGTCATTTCCCATCCTCTTCCTCCTCCATCAGTGGCTAACGGTACCACCTTCACCATGGGCCAAGCTGACACATATGGAAATCATCCTGAAATCTCATTTCCCTTTCCTGGTTTCCACTGCCCTGATGCAGTGGCAAAGGAGTAAATTCTACAAACAGATCCAGACACAAACACCACTTATACCACTGTCTACCTGTCAGGCCTTTGGCCAGTCCAGTGACCTACAAAGGGCCTGATATCATCTTAAAATAAGGATAATTCCACCAACTTTGTCAGACTGTCCTAAGGCTTATCAGGAATCTATATGCTGTATTACCGAAACCTGGCACCACAGAAGACCTCCAGCAAATGAAACCAGTTACCATTGAGGGAACTCGGGCAGCCCTGACACGTCAGAGCAGAGCTACGCCCTAAAAGGTTCACGGTTGCTAATTTTTTGGAAGCAGGTTGCCAAGGCCTTTTTTCCCAGGCAACTCTGGGTGAATTCAAACTTTCAGCCTTCAGGTGAGCAGCCCAGTGCCTTAACCTTCTGTACTACCCAGGAGCAGAGCTGACACTAAGTAAGTATGTCACCTCATCACTCTGCTCCTTTTCTCTCTGCTGGGGGTCAGTTCAGGCTGGTCTTTCTCACAGACACTGTAACAAAAGCCTCATAATTGATCATTATGCCTGTAACTGAAAGTCCAGCAGTCATAGCTGTCCTAAAGCACACACGTGACCAAATCAAACATCTATGTGTCACCCTCTGGTGACCCTACCATCTGCACGGTAATATTCACACCCCTCAGCAAGAGCACAAGCTCTCCGAAACCCTTCAGGTCTATCCATCTCCTGCCTCTTCGCTTACACTGAGTCCACACATGGTCTGTTTCCCGCTCTGCAACTGGACCTCACTCTCAGGCCTACAGCCTATCTCAGATGCTCTTCCATCACTGATGAGACCTACCTGTTCATCCAAACACAACTGAAGCACCACCTCCTCTTCAAAGCTTTCCCTGACCCTCGAACTTTCCTCGGTGTTCCAAAGGTCTTACTGCATCATACACAACATTTCACAAAATCTGTTCCGTTGGCCTGAAAGGCAGGTGACAGTCCTTCTGCTACTACTGTTTTCAGCGTCTTGTTCCTGATGAAGATCCAAGATCGCAGCCTTAGACATGGATCACACCACCTCAACATCAGGAAAAGAAAAATTCTTACAACTGGACCAAGAAGCAATATGATGATACAGGGAGAAAAGACTGAGGTTGTCAAGGATTTCACTTTACCTGGATCTACAATCAACACCCACAGACACAGGTGTCAAGAAATCAAAATGCACACTGCACTGAGAAAACTGGCTGCAAAAGACCTCTTTGAAGTGTTGAAAAGTAAAGATGCCACCTTGAGGACTCAGGGGTGCCTGACCTAAGCCATGGTGTTTTCAATTAAATCACATGCATGTGAAAGCTGAACAACAAATAAGGAATTGCAATGTTGGAGAAGAATACTGAACGTACCACAGGCTTGGAGGAAGTACAACCAGAGTGCTCCTTAGAAGCAAGGGTGGTGAGACTATGTCTTTCATACTTTGAACAAATTGTTAAGAGGGATCAATCCCTGGAGAAGGACATCATCAATCCCTGGAGAAGCAGACGGTCGGTGAAAAAACTGGAGGACCCTCAATGAGACGGACTGACACCGTGGCTTTATTAACGTGCTCAAGCACACACGCTATAGGTCAGGCGCAGGACTTGACAGTGTTTCGTTTTGTTGGGCAGAGTCACTATGAGTCAGAACTGACTCAATGACATCTTAATAACAACAACAGCATACATAGCACATATACTCAGAAAGTGTTTATCTGATGATTTCTCTGCTGAAAGTCTAACACTGTTCCTTAAGTTTGAGCAATCTGGGGGACTGAAAACTGCAAGTGTCACTACAGTTCTTTTAGAAACTTTTTGAGATTGCCTTCTTTTTGCCCAATTAATTTCAAAACATAAGTCACAGATTTTAAAATGCTGGAAAGATTTATGTAAGTTTTCATACTGGAAGGCAATCAAGGCCAAATTTTCATTAAAAAAAAAAAAGAATGAAACTTCAGTACTAATTACAAAATCCAAAGAAAATATTACACATAAAGAGAATTCCTTTGACTGTGTTCTCGCAGTCAATAGCTAAAAGCAGTCTTAGTTAATGATAAAATAATAAGCTTGACTCCTATCTTTCCTTTTGGAGAGACATGCTTAATCTTGGTTGAGTAGACCAAAAACAGCAGAACAATTTTACTGGCTATGCAGAGTATTTTATTTGGGGTAAAAAATATTTTAAAAATTTACTTTCTACTTTCAAATGACTGTTAAACCTTTTCCAAAATAAAACAAACTACAAATTTACATCCACCAAACACCACAAGATTGACTTTACAGCCTATATATCCGTAACTATTATTCACAAAATTGCTATAAATGTACTTGCTAAGTAATACAGATCAAAAATATCAGCCCCAGAGCATACTGAATGTACTCATTCAAAAGCAAGTCAATTTTCATTCGACCAAGAAAACACACACTGTAGCATCTGCTAAAAAAGGAAGAGCACTAATTCAGCTCTTTTAAAAAAATGTCAGAACATGTGAATGTGTGTGGTTTGCTTTTTTAAAATTCCAAATATAACTCACTGTATTTAGCACCTCCTGTACTTTCCAGTATATTAGATAATTGCATACCAAGTTAAAAACAAAATAAAGGAAAACATCTCTGCCCCTTCACATAAAGAAATGGAAATATTAAATACACACAGAGCATCTAATAAAGGTCAGTGTGACTAGCCCCCAAGAAAGCTGTATATTCTTAATTAAAACAGAAACAAAAACGTTTGTTGTAGGATCTGGGGGACTTGTAGGGTGAAAGAGAAGAGAACTGTGTTGTTTACAGGTTTGGGCAAGCAAGATGAGTTGGCCATGGGTGATGGGTAACTTGGTGGCTCTGGGCCCCTAGTCTCCACATTAATCAGAGAAGCACCTTCTTTGTTGCCTGTTTATACACTGAGCTTCTGCAAAAGATTTAGTTTGAGCAAAGTTGTCCATAACTTAAAAGTCTGAAAATCTGTTTAACATTATTCAGTAATGGCATTTCATGGGTAATAATAATACTAATACCTAGTGATAAAAAACAAAAAACAAACATTCAATATGCAACAACTGTAATTCACTGCTAAAATGTTAAGGAGCAGTCAGGAGTAATATCGGCAGTTACTTTATCTTTATGAATAATTTTGCTTCTTTTGCTTTGAGTTTTACAGAGTACACTTTGTGAAAGGAGGGGACAAGCAAGCCAAGTTTCCGTAACTTGGTTTTGGCAGGAGGACAGGAGATAGTTTTAGCAGGGAACTGGCCGCGAGCCCAAAGCAAACAGCACTGGCAGGGGAAGATACGATCAAGCTGAAAGACTCCATTTTTGGGATATGTTTATGGAGGTGGATTGAGAAAAGGCCTACAGAACAATCCCTGGGTGGGACACAGGCTTATCACACTGGGACTCTGCATTGAGCCCTGCAGCCCTTCCCAAGGACACTCCAGGTGCCCAGCACCTACCTCCTCTCATGTCTCCACTTCTAAGACAACTAATGCTATCCAAAATTAATCAGAAATCAGTGTTTAATTAAAAGTAATTAATGAAAACAGTCATTTCCTAACAAATTAAGACTATTTAGAATGTAAGCCATATTTTATGGGCTTTGTTTATTCCAATGGGAAAAACTACAGAACTCTAACCTTCTTTGCCAGCGAACGGGTAAATGAAGCAACGGGACTGCTGGGATGGACAAACTACCTATCCATCACTCTTCAACCCACAGCACTACTGTTTGACTGTATGACAAGAGAAGGAAATAGCTCCAAAGTCATCTGCAAGTTCTACTCAATTTTTCGGCCACATGAAAACACTTGTCCAGCTAATGAGATGATGGGCAATTTCCTGTCTGCCAACTCTTCTATCATGTGAAACATCTCTTAAATGCTTTTTATTTAAATGAAGAATCATATTCTCTATCCCGTCTCTCCACATCAGGACTCACTAATTTCAAAAGATCAACATCAGAAGAAAAACCATTAATTAGCATTTGCATGTAGAAAGCAAATGATATGACTACTTACTAATAAAAAACAATCTTTTCCATTTGGTTTAAAAAAGGAAATCACAAAGACAAGATGGACAATAATTTTAACTACTTTAAATCTGTAACACTTCCTGATACCCTTTTATTTTAGAAATAAAAATAATGTTAGCTTACTCCAAACATGGGGAAGCCAACTTTGGTCCTTTAATATTTATTATGTATTTGACTTCTTTAATAAGATATTAAGAACCATAACTCTAGTTTCTTCCCTACGGTAAAGTGATGGTGACAGAAAAGCAATTTTATGCCCAAAAAGAATGCTGACAAAATACCGATGGCTGCAGGGACAGGGTAGTGATTTCTTTTAGACAGACCACCTACGTAAGTTCAAGAGTGTAATTCAGATAGCATTTTCTATGTCATTTTCTGTTCTTACTGGCAAAAAGAACTCCAATGGTTTATTTCGCAAAATAATGTATAACTATGTATTCAAGTTATTTATAGAGCTCCTAAATTCTTCAAAAGATCTAACATAAAACATGTATAGGTACAATAACAAAGTTTCTATAAGAACCTAAAATGTCTTCTTGCTCTAATAATCCATGCTTAAAATAGACCAACACAGCAGCCACATGCTCCAACCCCTTTTTAGAATGAGGCAAAGTATAAATACGATTTTTACAATAACAGGTTTTAAAATTCTGTACTTTTAGCAAAATATCGAATCTTAATCTGACCATAACTTCTTCCTCTTAAAAATATATGAATGTTGTTTATGTCACATTTATATACCATCATCACAGCTACTAAATATACAACATCAGCTGGAACAATAATATTTGTATGTTTATATCTATTGTTGTTCTTGTTAGGTGTCATTGATTCCAACTCACAGCAACCCTACAGGGCAGAGTAGAACTACTCTATAAGGTTCCCAAGAAGCAGCTGGTGGTTTTGAACTGCTGACCAGAGGTCAGCAGCCGAGCCCTTAACCACAAAGCTACCAGGGCATATATATTTATTTTCTATTTAAAAAGTACTTCGAGTTCATTCTAGAAAGTTTGGGAAATGAAATATGAAAGTAATCTATCTTCCCAAAGAGATAACCAAGGGTTAGTGTATTTCTTTTTCTATTTTTTAATCCCAAATAATCTGAGCTCATCTCTAACACGTATATAGTTTTAAATCTTGTTTTCTCCCCCAAGTGATGTATTTCTAACCAAGATGCAAAGTATCAGGAGACGCAATTCATAACTTTTATCACTTGAGGGCGCCTTTACAGCTTTAACTAGAATCAATTTCTATCTAATGTGTCTTCTCGGCTAAAACTCGATGAACACTGCTAAATAAATTCAAATGACAGCTTAGAAAATTATCAGACTAACTGATCTCAAAGAATTATCTTCCCAGACTACGCGTTTACTATCAACAAACAACTCTACATTTTTGTAGCAAGCAACAAAAATTCAAGAATTCCTTCAAATATGCACATGGTTATGAGCTGGTCAAAAAGTTTAGTTTTAACATGTACATGGCACTTCAAGGATAGAACTAAACCGTGGCTATCTTACCTGCTTCCTGGGAATTTAACACTTCTAAGGCATGCATCATGGCACTTGCGAAGACGTTGGCATCCTCTTTGCTGCCAAAGTTGAGACCGTACACCTGTCTAGCATCCCGCCACTGGTGGAAGGTCTGTGTAGCCTGATTGTACTTCAACCCTTTAGGAATGGCACAATTTATCACGACCTAAAAGGCAGTAATCATTTGTCAAGTTAAGCCAATCAATGGCAAAAATCAAAGAAGAGCCAACAAACCCTGAATATACTCACTCAAACCTGCTCCCTACAGATTTTGGTGACAACCACCAGAACAATTCTCAGGATAAAAATCAATCTGCAGAAAGGAGACAGGAGCTAAACTGTCTCATAAACAAGGGTTTGATCTTAAAAGAGTAAATAAGCAAGCCAAAAGAAAACTCTGTATCCCTTGTTAAATAACTTTTGTTGTTGTTGAAGCATTACAAATAAACTACAGAAAACATTAAATGTATAATCTTAGTGAGTGTTCCCATACAGTCAATTTCCTGATTAAGAAATAGACATACACACTACCAGTCCCTCTCACAAATCCTTCCACCTCCCAAAAGGTTCTAGTCACATTTCTAACATCACAGGTTACTTTTTCAGTCTTGGTACTTTAATTAAACGGAGTTACACAACATGGTACAGTGAGTCTTCTCTCTTTTCCTCAACACTGTTTATCTATGGGAGCCACCCGTGGACCGCATGCAGCTGTAGCCTGCTCATCTTCATTTCACCACAGTACCCACTGTATGTCGAACCCAAAGTCTGCTGCCCGGGAGCTGGTTCCCAGCCCAACCCCCTGGGTTCCAGAGTAGACTGCACTCCCAAAGGTTCCCCACGACTGTGACCTTTCAGAAGCAGATAGCCAGGCCTTTCCTCTGAGATGCCTCTAGGTGGACTCGAACCACCGAGTTTTGGATATTAACCGAACAGTTAACCATTCCATCTTCCAGGGAACCCATTATTCCACTGTATAAATCATGTTGACTTAGGCACTGTTTGCACTGTTCTCCTATTAATGTGCCCCTGGATTATTTCCAGGTTGGGGCTATTATGATCAGCTATGACTATTCCACTACCAATCTTCTGGTATCCAGTTTATCCAATATCATCACCTAACTGTGCTTCAAGTTTACTTTTTCCTAAATCAACTGTCCAAAGGGACTCCAACCAGTCAGTTCTACTGTTCACATGTCCCCCTTTGCGCCAACACCACAGTGCCTTAGTTATTACAGCCTTATACCAAGTCCCGATGCCACTACAGCACGTCCCTCCCCTGGAGGGTTCTTCATTTCTGCCTTGGCAGTTCTTGGTCTTTTGTGTGCAGCTACAGTTAGACACTCAGCTTGCGAATGAACACCAACAAATGGACATTCTGACTGAGGCTGCACTGAAGCCAACAGACCAACTCAGGGACAACTGGTATCATCGGGTTGTCTTCCAGTTCATGGGTATCACCCACCATATTTATTCAGATCTTTTTAAATGTCTGATTGTTTTCTACGTAGGTGTCTTCAACAGTTTTCATTAGATTTATTCTTTTAAGTATTTGGTAATTTTTGTTGCTACTGTACACATGGCTTTTTAAACTTTATGATCTATCTTTCTGACAGTTATACATAAGAGACTTTGTATAACGAGCATGTAACCAGACTTTGTTAAATTTATTAATTCTAGTAATTTACCTGCACATTTTTATTATCCTAAATACATAAGCATGTCAATTTCAAACGACAGCTTTATTTTCCTTTCCAATTCTTGCACATTTTATTTTTTATTCAACTTATCAAAAACAAATATAAATCAGCACTTTTACCTGTTCTTCAATAATACAAAAACCTTAGAATACTATATCTCCACTAACACCTCCTTGTTCTGTGCTCATCCCTAAATTCCTATGCTGTTTTCAGTAGGTATTTTAATACTACATGTATTTTAAATCCTACAAAACATTATTGCTAGTTTTATACCCCAAATCAAACCCAATGCCATCTAGTCAATTCCAACTTACAGCGACCCTATAGGACAGAATAAAACTGCCCCACAGAGTTCCCAAGCAGCATCTTGTGGATTCCAACTGCAGACCTTCTGGATAGCTGCCAGAGCACTTAACCACTTAACCACCAGGGTTTCCTATGGAATTTTAAGACATCATTTATTCACTGTCAGTCTTTTGAAACTCAACGCCTTTTAGCTTTTTGTTGTTTCTACTGAGAAGTCAGCTGAGATTATTGTTGCTCTTTTATAAAAGTCTTTTTTTTTTTTGCTAACTGCTCTGATGATGTGTTCTTTATATTTAGTTTATAGTTATTTTAATAGTATAAGCTTACACACGGTTTTCTTTGTATTATCTTAAGGTTTTTCTGAGTTGGTCTTTATCACTTGCGGAAACTTCTTGTCTATTCCTCCTCAATTAGTGTCTGCCTCATTCTCTCCTTTCCTTCTAAGACTCCAATTACATATACATCACACATTTTGTACCGTCTCCTGCTAAGCTACCTAAACAGATCTTTGCAAAAATTTTTTTGAAGGGCGGTTCTCAACTGCTTTAGTCTTTGTCTGAACTGGAGGCCTGGTATTGCAGTGGGTCAGAGTTACAGCTACCAACCAAAAGGTCAGCAGTTCAAACTCAGTAGTTAGCTGCCCCCGAGGAGCCCTATTTGTAGTTCTCCTTTGTCCTGCAGGGTCGCCATGAATCAGAATTGGCTGGATGGCACCAGGTTTAGTTCGGTTTGGTTTTGTGTAGCTTACGCAGTCTACCCATATACAAAGCTGTTTTAAGAAAAATATAATGACCTACAAATCTTCAGCCACTGAAACCCCAAAGCTACTAGAATTTAACATTATTAGAAAACATAAACTCTATTTTAAGGCAAAAGTGTATCCCTGTTTGCCAAATAGCTTAAAAGACAAATGAGAAAACTGGCTTTTACAATTATTCAGCCACAGAATCTTAGTAAAAGTTGAAGAACATATTACTAGAGTCAACACAACAGCATTTACATGATTCCCTTTTTCTAATGTAAAACCTTTTAAAATGTGAATCGATCACTTCAGTCACTTCTAATATGACTGCCAGTAATCTCAAAAAGCTTTAAGAGTCAGGAAGTTACTTAAGGGAATGTCCGTATTATCAGGACTGGGCTTTACTGTAATCTTAAATTCTGCACTTCAAATCCAGTGAGCTCATGTGGTCTATACTGTTGCCTAAGTCTAGTCCCACTCACAGTGACCCCGTGTGACAGAGCTCTGTGGCTCCAATCTTTACGAAGCAGATGGCCAGGACTTTCTCTGCAGAGCCGTGGGGTTCGGCACTGCCCGTCTTCTCCATTGGCGGTCAGGTCCTCGGCGGCTCTACCACCAGGAGTCTACGGTAAGGGTGCCGTTCTGTCCTGCACCCAACTCTCTGCCAGAAACAGCTGAGAGGCTGCAAAATTTTTAGATTTCATTTGTAAATACACTGAACCCCTCCACCCTTTGCTTAAATTTTGGGAATAGATTAACGGTTGATTTACTTTATGACTGTAGGTCTATTACACTTCTTCTGTCAGTTCTGAAAATTATTTTTCTAGAAAATGGTCTTCTTGTTAGCTTTCCATAATCCTCTTATAATTCATTTCCCTACTATAACTAAAGTTGTACCCTTTTCTCATTCCCAATACTGTTTGTGTGTTCCCTGTCATTTTTTTGTTTGACTCTGCTACCTGCCCACTTTGCATTTTCAAAGAGGCAGGTTTCTTGTTAATATCTTCACTTCTTTTTATTTAATTAACTTCTGCTCTTATTGTTATTATTTCCTTCTGCTTTCTTTGGGTTAAGTTCCTTACTTTTCATTCTGTTTTTCTTACTACAGACTCAGAGTTTCACCCTACAAATTTCTACATGTAAAATACCTTGTCACTCAGATCTATTATTTTCTGAATTTCTCAACCTTTTTGAATCTTCACAATGATTTCATCTTAGTGGCATGAATTACTTAGGAGTATTTCAATGTCCAAACTTTTAAACAACATTCTGTATATCATAAGTGTGGGGTTATGAGGTTTTAATTCTCTAAGGAACAAAAAGTCAGTGTTTCATAAGGCAGTTTTCTGGCTTATACAGATTTATTTCTGATTACTTTTAAATACTCATTTGTATTTTTACCAACATCTAGATACTTCTAGGATTGCTCGTCAATACTCCCTAATGACCAATTTGCCAAATTTACCAACACTTTACTTATTTTAAAGCCGTTTGTGGGGAATGTTGTGTGCACGAGTGTCCAACAAATCTGGCCAGCCTGAGTGGTCCGGTTCTTCTCTGTCTTTGTAACAGCATCTCGGGGACTCCGGCCTGTCACTGGCCTCACTCCCTGCAGGGCACTCCGTCGGAGGGAATGACAAAGTGCAGAAAGCACGCAGCACCAGGAGGGCAGAGGTGGGCCTACGTCTCAGAGACAGGGAAGTACGGGTGCAGAGGAAAAAGAGAGAGTCGGGACCAGGGGAAGGGGCAGCGCAGGGAGACCGAGAAGGCACCGACGGGCAGACGGGTACAGTTCTGAATCACCCCACCAGGCCCGTGCCCTCAGTGAGCGGCCCCTCCCGAGGAGCGACTGAGAGCTCCCCGCAGGGGGCGCTCCGCTGCTGCAGCCACACTCCGCGGGAGCTCGGCGGGCCTCCAGCGTCTGCGTTCATTTCTTGATTGGAGCTGTGTAAGTAAGCCTGCGGTCCTCATTCTTCAGGGCAACTACTAAACCAGCTCAGACTGAAACAAGCTCTTTGGCTTGCCTGTTTGAGATGCAGCTCCTTTAATCCTTTAAGAGCCATCGCTTCTTGCAGAGACAGCAGCTTGGAAAGCCAAGCTGTCCCAGGCCCACAGTTCCTGCCTGTTCACAGGACACACACAAGTCTCTAGCTGCTATTACCAGTCCCTAACCTCCATCCCCAAACTCAGGGGTGCTGCACAGGCGGGTCACCTGCCACATCACTGTGCTCCCCAGGGTTCCCCCACCTTCTGAGCACTCACACAGGAGCTGACAAGGAACATGTGTCACATTGCTCCCAGTTTTAACACCAGTTGATTCCACCACTGTACCAAACCAGCAAGGATTTCACACATTTCCTCTTTCAACCCAAACAGTCCCACTCTGTTCTGCCTCTCACAGGTTTCACTACATTAATGCTAGTATGACTCTCCCTACATTTTCCTCTACACTCTTAATCTCTTACAGCCAAAGAAATACAGGTAACCAGATCATCCAGTCACCTGGCAGGAAACTCAGAGCAAGGAATTAGCAAAAGCTTCACTGTTGTCCTTGATGTGAATTACAAAAGCCTAGCTATTTCAGTAACTTAGTATCTACAGTTTTTCTACCATACTTATGAATTTAACAGAAAACCTGGTGGTGTAGTGGTTAAGTATTATGGCTCCTAACCAAAAGGTCAGCAGTTCAAATCCACCAGTTATTTCCTGGAAACGCTACAGGGCAGTTCTACTCTGTCTATAGAACTACTGAGTCAGAATTAACTCAATGGCAGTGGGTTTAGGTTTACATATGAATTTAACAACTTTCTCTGGCATTATTTGCACTTTAACTCCTTCAATCCCTACATCTCATACTTTTGTGAGGAAAAGAATTTCTAAAATATTTAGTGAGTAATGTCACAGGTTGAACTGCATCTAACAACTGCCACAGCAAACCCACAGGCTTAGACTGAAGAGTATAGAGAAAGCATGGGGAAGAAGGCTGTCTGTCTCCTGGAAGTCTGCAGGCAAGAAATGGGCCAAACGGAGCCATAGCTGTCATCTTCCAAGGAAAGAAAAGAACCGTCTCTGGAGCAGCAGGAAGGTCAGCAGCACTGGTGACAGCAGCACAGGAAGCAGAGCGGCCTGGGTCTCTACAACCAGGCCACGGCCTCTGGGGTCTCAAAGAGAAGAGCCATAGCCTCCCAGGTTCTGATGAACCGGATCTTCACCCACTTGCTCAGCTGTGGTTCAGTTTGGCCAAGAAGGTGGAGCTGGCCAAGGGTGCATGCAGGTGGGGGGAGCTGGGGGGTGGGCTCATCACTCAGTGATCAAGAGAATGGGGGGGGGGCTAAAGACGGAGCTGAGGCCCACCTGAGGGAGGGGGAGGTGCTGAGGGGGTCCTGCAGCCAGTATCTAGAGAGCAAGGTCACCACCCACAGTTTGGAGGGTAAGGCCACTGCTCTGATGGTTTCGTAGAACAGAGAGTTAAGTGCCGAATTTTCTGCTAGGTTTTAGACCTGTTTGGTGCCTGTCATCCTTTTCTTTTCCTTTAATTTCTCTGATGTGTGATGGAAATGTCTACCTTGTGCCTACGCTATCACTGTACTCTGAAAACAGAGAAGCTGTATTCTAGATTTCACAGGTTCACGGATGAAGAGAAATTCTGCCTCAGAATAGAATATACCTAAAATCTCACCCATATTTGATTAAGATGATTCAAAGATGAGATATGGGACTGGGGATTTAGGACTTTTGGGGTGATGTGATGGGGCAAATGGGTTTATATGTGGTGAGGCCAGTAATTTGGGGGGGGCAGAGGGTGGAACGTTATGGATGGAACTGTAGCCCCAAAATGTGTGCTGTAAATCTTAACCTGTATGTCTGGGGTTACAGCTCTGGTGACATCGTGGTTAAAATCCGGCTGCCAACCAAACGCTGGGCAGCACAATTGGAAAGACCATGGGCAGCTCTCTTCTGTTCTAAATGGTTGCTAAGAATTCACTCAAAGGCAAAGGCTGTGCTGTAGTTATAATCTTACTTGAGAATGGGTTGTCTCTGTCATACTAATAAGAGGATTGGTGTATGGTATGTTTTGAGTCATTTTCTTAACAGACACAAAATGAGCAAGTTAGACAAGCAGAGAAGGGGGAAGAGGTTCCAAGCCGCATGAAGACCACTCAGGAGCAGAGGTTCGGGAGAGATAAGACCTTCTTCCAGACCAGAGGCCCTCCTCTGGAGCTGGCACCCTGAATTCAGACTTCTAGCCTCCTACACTGTGAGAAAACAAATTCATCTGTCAAAGCCACTCATTTGTGGTATTTCTGTTACAGCAGCACAAGGTAATTAAGACAAGTAGTATTTCATTTTTGTTTATACTAATTACTTTAGATCCCAAAATCAAACTAGCAGAAGGCCAGAAGATCTAAAGAAGAATCACAATAGAAAAGGAATATTTTTATTTTTGTATAGTTAGTTCTAAATCTTTATCTATGTTCACAATTCACAAAAGGTGGAAAAGTAAAACCTACAGTTTTTCTCACAGACACTATTTTGATGCGTGGTTTACGGCATTATTTTATTGAATACCACAAGTCCTCTTTTAACACTACATAGATAAGCTTGAAGAACTTCAATAGACCTTACCTGGTGGTCCTGAATCTTTCTGCCCACCACTCTGAACGTGTTGTTGCCTGTATGGTGATATATATGGACTCTGCTGAACCCAGCTGAGCCACCAGCTGGCACCCACTTCTTATTGGTATCATCATACACCATCACAGCAGCTCTTGCCTGACAGATACTCTGTTCACTGTGAAAATAAAATGTGGACATTTCCAACTTAGGATGTGTAAACTGTGGTGAGTGCCCCATATAGCCACGTAGAGCAGAGCAAGCGAAGCAGGCAGTCAACCAACAATTATTGCTACTACTTGGCACTGGAGACAACAGGGGACAAGACAGAGGCTTCCCGTCCTTCTCAGTAGTCTACCACGAAAACTAAACCCCAAACTGAAGTATAATGAGGGACCAGGAGGAGAACATCAAGAGCCATAAAAAGCATAAGAAGTACAAGAAATTTCTTCTCTAAAGTTGAATATCTGTTTCATTCACTAAACCAAACACAACAACAAATTGAAATCAATCATCATGTGTTTAATTGTGTACTATTTACTACAGTGGTGAACTGTCTGTAATTTCCCCTGCTTTGCTGGCAAGATTATTTCTATTATCAGAATGTAAAATTGAAATAATCTTACCATGTCTATGTAATAAATCCTGATAAGCTCTACTTGACCCACGAGATACTGGGTTACCACCAACAATGAATGGATGGTAATGTGACTAATTCTTTGATGCCTCTGATATGCACAGGCGCACACACACTCACTCACACAACAGTGGAGTATTATACACTTTGGACAAAATACTTAACATCCTATATTTCAAATTCCTCATTCACAATGTAAAAAAAAAAAAAAAGATTTCTAAGTATTCATCTAGACCTAGAGATAAATAATAAAGAGGAAAAGACAAATTCCATGAAAAAGAATCTTTAAATCTCAGCTCCATCTCTTTATTATTAAGTGATACTGAGATACACAAAGTGCAGACATGATCTCAATTTCATAGTAAGTAGTAGCTTCAACCTTTTGAATACCCTATAATACTGCTAGAAAGATTATTTCAATTTTACATTCTGAAAACTAAAATTCAAAGAGCCAAAAGTGAGCCACAGAAGAAACTAGGTATATCAATAACTCTATGCTGACTAGTAACACAGCCAAAAGAACTCAACTTCCACAAAGAAGGCTTATCTGACACTTAAGTGGTGGGTAACAGAAGTACATCTAGCTCACCTCGCTCCACTGTATACAAAGCATTGCTGTGTCTAACAATTTTAGCCTCAAAGATTTTAAATAGTAAATAATGTGGCTCTTCTCCCACATCTTCTGAAACAAACAGTCACTGTCACACTCTCCCCTCTGACTCCTGCCTCTGTGCTCACTCAGCCTGCCCAGGACCAACAAAGCATCTTCGGGGGAAGGTGTCATGTGTTTTACTTCTATGGTGTGACCTGATGACAGAGCAAATGGAAGACTAAAAGAGGTCACAGCATCAAGCAATCAAATTGCTCTACAGCTAACAGCGGGGTTACAATTTTCCATTAGAGAAATTTTGCAAAAACTAACTTGTAGTGACCTCACAAGTAGCAACTGCTACTACCTGTCTTCACAGATGGAAACTAAAAGAATGTGAAAACACTAGAATAACTTGTAATAGTATCTGTGCAGCACAAACAGTGAAGTAAGCCCTGTGGCACTGTCTAAATTTTTACGCTGCACTGAAATGTTTTGGTAAAGTATTTTTGGAAATAAAAACAGGACAACGACTAAAGCTTAATTATTTTTAAAAGACTGATCAAAGGGCATTTGTCAGCACAGCAGCTGAAGTATCTCCATCACTCATAACAGAAGCACTGCTGACACTCCCAGGACCCTGTGCAAAGATGATGAGACAAGCTGCAGCAAACTGCCTCTGAAGGCCTACAATTCAAGAAACAAACGTACTAACTGTAAATAACAATTCAGTAACAAGTCTGTAAATCAATACGAAACTGTATTTTCCACTTTTCAAAACTCAAAATATTTAGATCCTCATCATGTTTCCCAAGGGTCAAGAAATAGTATCTCTTCATGAAGCCCCAGTGGGATCCTACAAGCTAACGTTAATAGATAAAGCCCCATTTTGTAAACTGGGTCACTGTAGGCCTCAAGGGAAAAAAATGTTTTAAAAAGATAAAAATAAATAAATAAAAATAAGGGAAATCTACAACTAGGAGGCTTCAATAGGACGCCCCAATGTTTTCCTTCACCTTTTTCCTCTCCTACTATGGTTGGTTGCTGGAGACAGTACAGATACTGAAACACGTAGTTAAGAGCTCTGATCAGCAGCACTTAGTTAACCAAGATACAAACAAACTACCTAGTCAGTTAGCAACCAAATGTCTGGTCAGCTTTCTTTAGGGAAAGCTATAATCACAGAAACAGGACATCTCAAATGAGCATGTCCAAGAAGCCAAGACAGGCCAAAGATAAAAACATTAATTTATTAGTTTTCTAAGGAAGATGAGTTTTCAAAATGAGATGTTAAGGCTACAAATCCAGCTTCAGGAAAAGTGAAAAATAAAGAGAAAGATAAAACACAGGTAAGAGTTGAGGTGTTTTCAGAGAAGCAGTAACAGTCACACGACTCTGTGGCAAGCTGTGAGGATGCATACCCCAAAACTCTGCAATCCTAGGAAAGACAGCAGGCCCTCAAAGAAGTCCTATCAAGACCCACGCAGAAACGGACAGCACTGCCTCTGAGGTTCTCAGCAGCCCAAACTGGAGCCCTTCTGTTCCTTTCCACAGCATCTGAGGACATCTCAGACAAATCAAAACAGAACTGATGGCAAATACTCTGCCTACCAGGGAGGAAATTTGGGGAGGTGATACAGGAGAAAGAGGATCCGACAGGACCACCATCACCGAGCAAAATAAAGATTTTTTTTTTTGGTACCTAAAAATAAGAATAAAAATCTCAAAGGACAAATCATTAAATGTAGCAACTTTCGCTTCTTGAGCAACTGTCCATATTATCCCTATTTTTCCATCTCTCTCTGCTCCAGTAAGATACTGAAATTAAGGTCTACTTTAACATGTAACTGGCCTTTGCCATAACAAAAACAATTATTACTGCCTCTACTGAATATTAAAGGTAGTAAAACAGTGCTAGGAACAGAGTAGAAGTTCTTCTGATTAAGGATTTCCAACTTTCAACAAGATTATTTTTAGCCAAAAATGTCAACAAGTAAAATGAACTCTGGAATTCCCAAGTTTATGCACATATGTACGTTTCTGGGAAACACAGCTTACAACAAGAAAGTGTGGCAGGAGTACGAATCAGTCAGTGAGGAGCCAAAAGGGCAGGTGGGGGGGATGGAGACAGACAACTCAAGGAAATGAAGATCTAAACAAGCACAGCAATGGACAAAAACATGTATAATCTTTACAGTATTGTTCTCTCTGCAGCGTGTCAAATCTCAAAATGAACACTTAGTCAAACTCTTCCAGGCTCTGAATCCGTGATGGAACTATGCACAAGATTCAATCAGTAAATTAATAATCTGTGTTTTGGCGAAGATCTGGCCCTAAATTAGTCATCAACAAAAAGTTCATTTTATGACCAAATACAATCGGTATATCTAGTTGCTTATACTTAAATCTTCCTGATGCTAATTTTGCCATTTTAAAATGAAAATTGGTATCAGAAAATTAGACAACTGGTTTTTTTAAAAAAAAAATCTGAAAATCATTAGCACTGCATTAACATTTTGTGGCATTTCTGAATGCAGTCAAATTTCCTGCACAGACAGATGTGATGGTTAAGAAAGAGACTGGTCAACCAGTGCCTGCTGGGTTCTAGTCCTGCAGGTACCACACAGTGAATGCAGTGCCTTCCGGTACCTAAAGCAGACAAAGGATTGCTTGGCTTTTCTTGCGTGTGCTCTTTACTGAGGTTGCAATAAAACCACATCTATGCCAAACAGCAACTTCCTTTCAAAGACCCCATACATTAGTCATTGTTTTTCCACAGAAAGCATGAACAAGATAGAGCCTTGCAGTGTTGGCTCAGTGTCAGAATCCTCGCCTTCCATGGGGCAGACCCAGACTTGATTCCTAGCAATGCACTTCAGGTGCAGCACCCAGCCGTCTGTCAGCAGAGGCTCGCGTGCTGCTCAAATGCTCAGCAGGCTTAAGCAGAGCTTCCAGACTAGGATGGACTAGGAGGAAAGAAAGGTCTACCTCTGACAAGCTCATGGATCACAATGGTCAGATCTATGGCCAATCAGGAGGACGGCACAAGACCAGGCACGACCAGTGCTGCTGTGTAGAGTCACCATGGATAGCGAGCTGACCTGACCGCAATTAACAACGGCCACAGCACACGGCAACTCCTCAGGTGCTTGTTAAACACGCAGTTTCATCCACCAAGACCTGGACCAGACAGCATTCTTTCCGTCTTTATCCGAGCCTCCAAGTCAGATTAACAAGTTGTTTCTCTGAGGTTCCATGCTACTCACTAATCTGTCCACACACAGGACTCTCAGAGGAGGTCACCTCTGGGATAAGGGAAGGAGCTGGGGTTTTATTCTAAATGTGCTACAAGCTAACAGGGCTTTAAGCAAAACAAGATTTTAATTTTTAAACGCTCAATCTAGCTACTTCATTGAGAAAGGATTCTGAAAGGTGGCACAGAAAGGCAGAGGCAAAGCAGGAAGACTGAAATGCATGCACATCAAGACTTGCAACAGACTAGAGGCAAAGAAACAAGGGAACTGGACACATGAATCACAGCAATCAGAATCCACTGGGAGAGAAGACACTGGAGAGGTGAGAGGAAGGGACAATTAAAGGAAAAGAAAAATTCTGGATAACTTACAGGGCATTTTCATGATATTCTCAAACTTGCACGTGACACACTATAAAGTGTATCACTATTCAAAGTCACGGTCCCAACTGATTCACTCATACAGATAGCATGTATGAGTGAGAGCAGAGAGCATGTAATTCATCTCCGAATTCCCATATGTAGGACAGAACCCTTTTGTTGTGTGCCATCAAGCCAATCCTGACTCATAGGACAAAGAACTGTCCCACAGGGTTCCCTGGGCTGTAATCTTTATGGATTCAGATTACCAGGTCTTTTCCTCCACAAGCTGCAGGTGGGTTCAAACTGCCAACCTTTCAGTTAGTGGTCAAGCGCTCAGCTATGTGCCACCAGGGCTGCTCATGTGGCACACCTGCTGTTGTTAGGCATCATTGGGTCGGTTCCAACTCACAGCAACCCTATGAGTTGGAGCAAAACACTGCCCAATCTTGTGCCTGCCCACAATCATTTTTATCCTTAAGCCCATTGTTGGGGTCACTGTGTCAGTCCATCTTGTCAAGGGTCTTCCTTATTTTCACTGACCCTCCACTCTACCAAGCACAATGTCCTTCTCCAGGGACTGATCCCTCCTGACAACATGCCCAAAATATATAAGATGCAGGCTTGCCATCTCTGCTTCCAAGGAGCTCTCTGGCTGGACTTCTTCAAGAATAGATCTGTTTGTTCTTTTCGTGGTCCATGGTACATTCAACATTCTTCTCCAACACCACAATTCAAAGGCATCAACTCCTCCTCTATCTTCTTTGTTCACTGTCCAGCTTTCGTATGCATATGATGCATGATGCGACTGAAAATATCATGGTTTGGGTCAGGTGCACCTTAGTCTTTCACGTGACATACTGTTCAGTATTTTTTAAAAGAAGTCCTTGCAGCGAATTTTCCGAAGGCAACATATCTTTTGATTTCTTGACTGCTGCTTCCATGAGTACTGATTGTGGAATCAAGTAAAATGAAATCCTTGACAACCTCCATCTTTTCTCCATTTATCTTGATGTTGTGAGGATTTCTGTTTTCTTGATGTTGAGGTGCAATTCACACTGAAGGTTGTGGTCTTTGATCTTCATCAGCAAGTGTTTCACTGAAGCCTCATCTGTGGTAAGTTATCCAAGTTTGCACAGTAACTTCTACTGTATTACCAGCCGGAAAGCTGGTGGTTCAAGCCCAGTCAGAGCCTCACGGGAAGAAAGACACGGCATTCTGCTTCTAAAGGGCCACCGCCCTGAACACCCTATGGAGCAGTTCTGTTCAGCATATACTGAGTCCACAAAACATCAGTCAACTTCACGGCAACAAACATTACCAGACACTCAGAGAATTTCCCCCTTATCTGCTGTGCTACTGAGTCATTCAGGGAACTCATCAGTTACAGAAGATCAAGTATTCAAGAAGAAATTACACAAAAAAGTTGGTGATTTTAAAGATAGGATTTTCATCTTCTTCTGATGTCCAGTGTTTTGCTGGTGCCTGAAACTGTTAACATTTCAATCATTAAAGGGACTTAGTGTAAACACAGTGTTGAGTTACAGCTCAATTCCACCAATATGCTCAAGTTCATAGTCTCCAGTTCCTGGCCAACGGTAAAATCAAGCAGGGCCACCTCAGTTATAAAAGATTATACATGCAAATAGAAGTGTTAAAGACACATTTTCCTCAAACAGGGAAATAAAGCTACAAACGTATTGGCTCCCCCTATGCACTCAGGCACAGGCCGGGCAGTGCAACCCCCACCCTAAAAGACTTTTACAATTGTTTTTATTTCTTTGCTCGTCATGCCCAAATTTGCAGCTTTGCTGTGTTGTGATATAGATTACTTCAGCATCTCCTTACTCGTATCTCTGACTCCAATCTCTCTCTCCCCTGCCAACAATCCATTCTAAACATGTTGCCAGAGGAATATTTTTCACAATCAAATTTGATCATGTCACTCTCCTGGTTAAGACACAGTACTTCAAAGACTCTCTGCAGGATAAATGCTTGCTCTGCAGCATGTTAAACAAACCCCACTGTCACGTGGCGTCTGCTTGCCTCTATCCTCTCAGTTTTTCAAACACCTATTGAGGATACAATGTGTGCCAAACACCATTCCACCATCCTGATATTGGGGCACCATCAGTGTTCAAAACAAACCCCAAATCCAACACTATGAATCTGCCACACACACTCATACCTCCACGTCTCGACACACACATATCTTCTCTCCTCCCTGAAATGACTATCTGCCCCATTTCCTCTCCTAAGTGTCTTCTGCTAATTCTGTCTTTCAAAATTTAGAAATAAGTGTCATCTCCTCTTAAAAGCTTCTCTTCCTCCTCTCCCTCCTCCCAAATAGGAACACATTCTCTGTACTCCAAACACACTGTGAGTATCACCTCTGTGCCAGCATCAGGCGTCAAATCCCTCAAGAATTGGCAATGTTCTTGTCCCCTAATATTCATGTGTAAGAAAGTGATCTGAAATGTAGTAAGAGATAGTAAATGTAATAAAAAGCAAAAATCTGTTAAGTTTAAAGTAAGAACCCCAAAATATGCCAATGAAATTCTCTTTTCTAACCTTGTGCAGTCAGGACCACTCAAGCAAGTCTCTGTAGAGTCACCAACTGTATCAATCCAACCCCAGGAAACTAAGATTACCCACCTCCGACACCAAATTGTGCAGTGGGTAACAAATCCCGTACCATGCACCCACTTCATTATGTGGAAATCTCAGCTTCCCTTCCTTGTTCAGTTCAGACCCCCGCTCTCTCTTATTTCCAGTCACCAAGGGTTGAGTCCTTGGGTATGGGCCACATGCTTGGGAATCACATAAATCCCTCCACTTCAGACCAATCAGCTCCCCCTGTTCCTTTGGGTCCAACGATTTGCTGGAAAGGCTCGAGAGCTCAAAGAAACCACCATAACTCCAAAAACAGCTTCAATACATACAAATGAAGAGACACGCCGGGTAGGGTCCAGGAGAGGTCCCGGAGTAGAGCTCCCATATCCCAAAGAGGCATGACCTACTTCTCTCTCTCTTGCATGGTCACCACACTGGAAGCTTCAATGAAACACCATCTTCCCAAACCTTTACTGGCCTCATCACATGGCCTCTCGGGCCTGGGCTTTGGCACTGTCTTCCAGGCTCACCAGGACAACTCTGCTCCCTTGGTACTGGGGAACTCCATACCCCTAGTCCATGTGAGTGGTAACCTCACCCCACAGTGGCCCTATTCTCCTGCCCCTTGGGCATGACAATCCCACCCCGTCATCTGTGAATGGTGGTTCCATCCCCCGGCAGGCCTTAAGGGTAGCCCCCCCATCTAGAACAAAGTTGGTCAGAGTTACCAAAGGTGCAACTCCCTGAAACATAGGCAGCTATGAGCCCACTCTTTGTAATCCATGAAATCATGGCCCTGTCCTCTGAATTCAGGACGGCTCTGCTTCTTGACCTCCTTCCAACAGTTCTACTAATCTCTGAGCTGCTCCAGGAATGGTTCTTTTCTTTTCTTAGAGTTCAACAGATATAGCTCTTTGGGTCTGTTTCTTGTCTATAGAATTTCAAAAGGCATACAATGTTCTTTCCTTCTTCGCCTCTTTCAGCCAAAGATGACAGGGTTTCTGCTTCAGCAGCTGGTTAGAGCCATCAGTCCCAGGCTTAATCTCTTTAACAAAGACTGTATGGTCATGTCCTTGGTGAACATTCTAGGACACATGTCCTTAGTTAGAACCACAAAATTTTTCAAATCTTTAAGTTCTCTTTTAATTTTGCATAGTTCATTTTGAAGTCTACCTCTTTCCCCTCACCTTGTACTATCAGAGAAGCCACAGGGCCCCTGTGAGGTCCTGCTTAGAAATCTCCTCAGCCAGATATTTAAGTTCATGACATACAAGTTCTACCTTTCACAAAACATTTGAACCTATTCATACAAGTTCTTTGCTAGTACATAAAAAACATCATCCTTCCTCCATTGTCCAATCACATGTTCATCCTTTTCTTTAAAGCCTCACGAGAAGTGTATTTAATGTCCAGAATTCTAGCAGCATTCTGACACTAGCATCATATGTGCTAAGACAAGAGACTCTCTTTATAGGTCTCTGGGATGGTTAAGACTGTGTCATCTTGGCTGGACCATGATTCTCAGTGTTTTGGCAGTCATATAATGTTGTGACCACTTCTCTTTGTTGAAATCTGTTGTATGATTATCCCTATGATGGGATCTGCTGTGAGGAGCCACTTAGCTGAAAGCAAGTTTCTTCAGGCATGTGGCCTGCATCCAGTGTGGGTAGATGTTTTGGCACAGCTCAGGGCTTTGGCTCCCTCTGGATTCTGCAGCTAACTGTTTCTTGGGACTTGAGCTGGAAGCTTGCTGACGGACAGTCTTGCCTGCCAATCCTGGGATCCATCAATCCTCACAGCCTGTCAGCAACAGCCCTGCTAGATTCAACAGCCCCTAGAGCTAGGTGAATCAGGAGAAGCCTCTATCCTGACCCCACAGACTTGGGATGTTACAGCCTCTGCAGCCACATGAGCCACTTCTTTGATGCAGACAGACGGACAGATACATAGACACATCAGCACACTTCACTAGTGCTGCTTCTCCAGGAAACCCAGCGTAAGACAATCTTCAGTCCTTAGCAGAACTGCCTTTGACATTATTAATTCTACCAATAGTCTCTTCAATGCCATCAAGGCTTTGACTATCACCAAACCAAAAAACTCACTGCTGCCAAGTTGATTCAGACCCATAGCGACCCCACAGGACAGAGCAGAACTGCTCCATAGGGTTTCCATGCAGTTGCTGGCGGATTCAAACTGCTGACCTTTTCGTTAGCAAATGCAGCACTTAACCACCACACCACCAGGGTTTCGGCTTTTACTGTTCACCAAAAAACCAAATCCAGTGTCATCAAGTCAATTCCAACTCACAGCAACCCTACAGGGTAGAGAAGAACCACCCCAGAGTTCCCGGGGGATGCCTGGTGGATCTGCAATGCTGACACTCTGGTTAGTAGCCACAGCACTTCAACAGGTTTCCATTTTACCATTAGGCGCCTTAAAACTCTTCCAGCCGCCACCTACTACCCAACTCCAAAATCCCTTCCACACTGTGTTTGTTAAAGCAGCACTTCCACTTGTCAGTACCAAACTGTCTCAGTTATCTAGTGCACTATAACAGAAACACCCATAAGCGAATGGCTTTAACAATCAGGACTTCATTTTCTCAGTTTAGGAGGCTGGAAGTCTGCGCTCAGAGCACTGGCTCTAGGAAGCTTTCTCTCTGCTCCTCTGAAGGAAGGTCTTTGCCCTTCTTGAGCTCCTCTGCTGCTCGGCAATTTTCTGGTGACTTGGCATGTCTCTTCCCCCATCTCTGCTTGCTAGGTGGAGTTTAATCCCTTTTGTATCTCAAGAGATTGACTATACTAATCCTACCTTATTAACGTAACAAACACAACTGATTCTCAAACAGGAGTTTTATCCACAGGCATAAAAAACCCAAGGGAACTCTGAGTCACAGCAGCGCTATAGGATACAGTAGAACTGACCCAAGGGGCAGCCAGGTAGATTCAAATGGCCAGCAGGTATAGATCTTAACCACTGTACCACCAAGGCTTCTTCAGAGGCATAGAGGTTAGAAATTATAACACATATTTTGGGAGGGGGATGCAATTCAATCCATAACAGCTGTATACTTATTCAACTGTGTTTGTGTTTAAATGTATTTCATTCCAATTGTACTTATAATTACGTAATTTAAACAGTATGTAAACTGATACAATAGAACGTTGAATATATATAAAACACAACGAAATTAAGCTTTGTGCTTTGGAAAATGCCAAGGTGAGTCACTAAAAAATTGTAAGACATGTAAAAGATAGAGGGAGAGAATATGAAAGTCTGTATGTTTAAATACTCCTTTCACTTTAAAAGAAATCAAGCTGAAACTCTGAAGGTAAAACACGGGTATGCTCTAGGAAAATCAGTAATGTAAAACTTTTATCACCAGACTTGTGCTTAAAAAAAAAGGCTGTATAGCAAAAGGCTAGAGAACTAACATCAATTTATAGCTAACAGACTAAAATGCTTACAGGTGCATGTCATTTTTAAGGATTCCAAACTGTAATTGACTCTTTTAATTAATCAACAGTATAAATTACATCAAAGATTCTACTATCATACAATTTGTTAAATACAAAGAAACTTTTTTCCATTCCTATTTCTTCCAAAAAAATTGCGACAAATTAGAAAAAAGGAGCTGTTTGCTAGTAACAATCGGATCCTGCTGTTAACAGTTCATTGCTGTGCCAGGGGCCGGTCCCAACACTTTGTAGGGTCCCGCACGGAGGGAGGGAGAGGCGCAGCGGGAAATGAATCAAGGAGACAGGAAAGACTTTTCTGGTTTATGGCAGCCCGACCCAGAGAGCAAGAGAGAAGGGTCGTCTTAGTTTATTGTTATCCTTTTATAGTTGGTAAGGCAGTAGTACTTTGACCACGTCGGTGATTGGTTAGGCAAGAAGCAGGTACCTCGTGGTCGCTTCATGTCAATCACTGGAGTTTTCTAAATAATGGCCCGAGACTAGTGTCTCTTGTCATGTTAGCTATTAAGATCTTTAAACAATGGTTAGAGACAGTGGTCTTCTTCTCTTGTTGATTATTAGGGTCTTCTCTGTCAGTTAGTAAAGAGTAAACACTTTGTCATTCCTTTTCATGTTAACCATTAGGATCCTTTAAAGAATGGTCTGAGACAGGCATATTTGTGATTTGTAATTAACAGCTGAAGCAAAACTAATCTTAGACTTCTATTAACTTTACCTAAGCAGGAAGAGAGGACAAACTCATCTTAAAGGTTATACAGTCTCTATTTGTTCCTTTTCTGCTCTTCCGTATCTCTTCCTGTAAGGACAATGGGTGTCCACCATCCTTTATTCTAAGTTTCTCTCAAACTACTCTAAGAAAGGCATTTCTTTAGTATTTGTCTGTTTGCTGATACCAAATGTAACAGACTTGGGAATCCAGTTATTTTCCTGAAGTAAGATGTTTGCTATCTAAGAGCTGGGAAAGAGAGGAAGGGGAGTTATCTCTGGAAAGCCCTTCAGGGCCTTCTTGCAAGCTTGCTAATCTCATGTGAAGGGAGGGGTGAGCAGCTGGGAGAAGTCAGCAGAGGTTGGGCCGGCCTTGCTGCTCTCAAGCTGGCTGTGTTAGAAATCATTCCTCTGAACTCTTTTCCCTAGAAATTCTTGTACAGGTTTTCCCAATATTATTTTATAAACCAAGGAGGTAGTAAAGGGCCCCTCTCAAAAGGCATCTCCCCTGATCCTTGTGCCAGGAGAGGAGGGGGTATCTTTTTGAAGAAAATTTAATTAGGAAGCCAATTAATATCAAGGGCAGTAGGCTAAAAAACATGTCACAGGTGGGATGCTTCAGCCCGTCATTTGCAGGAGCTCGTGACTTTGTCTACAAGGCTGATGGCGGACCTCCGCACTGCTGAAGGGACACAACACAAACACGTGAAAGTCCCTGACCAACAGCAGATAGAAATAACGACAGCAAACAACATTATTTCCTGCCAGGCAAGAAAATCATCTGAGAGGCAACAGCTCCAGGTATGCAGAAAGGTAAAACTTCCCCTATAAGACCATCAACTTGTGTATCACTCATCTTTCTGAGAAATAATAAAGTTTAAAAAAAAGACAGATAGTAGAAATGCCAATACATCACCACTCAAGTCTTTATCCCACAGCAACTGTATTTAAACGTGAACAACACAAGTGCCATCCAATGTAAGAACTGATCTAAAATCATCCAAGACAATACAATTATTGGTAAACCTAAAGAGCATGTTTTAGAAAATGTTTCAGCAAAACTGTTGAGTCACCCTACCCAAAAGAAAAACCTCTTAAAATAGGGAGAAATCAGTACATTAAATAATATATACAAAATGTATCCTAAAAAGACTTAATAAAGCCAGAAAAGTGCTGAGAGTAAATCTTTATTGAAAGTCCTTATGGTGCTATTTTACTTTAATGGAGTACACTTCTTACTTGAAACAAAATAAAAACTAAATTAAGAAAACATAATTAGAGAACTTGAAAAAATTAATAAATATGAACCGGTCAACAAAAACAATCTGTCATTTGTCCTTGTCATGAAGAACAAACCTAGACACAGAAGACAGATTTAAAAAAAAAAAAAGAATAAAACGCACAACTTTGGTATTCTTAGAATCATGCACCATAGGAAAACTGGGAAAGAATTTACAAGAGTTTGGGCAGAGAAAAGAAAAAAGAAGTCACTGGGCAGGAAGCAAAAAAGAGCATCATAAACGTGTAAGCTGGCCTGTCTTGGACGGGGGGGGGGGGGGGGCGGGGCAGCAGTCTGGCCCAGCACACACGACAGGAGACTCCGCCCTCCGAAGAGCACAGGCTACTTCGTGCACTCAGGCTCTCCTGTGAGACAGACAACCAATAAACAAAATTAAAGCAAACATTACTTTAAAATACAGGCTGAACTCTATAACAAATACTCTCAGAGCTCATGTTCCAAAGTATTAGTTCACTGCAGGCACAACCATCTTAATAAAAGTGAGATTCTATGAGGAAAAATATACTATCATCTATGTTATCTAATGTAGACCATCCTATGCCCTGTTCATCAGCCATCAAGAATCCACATTTCCTGGTTTACATTATGAGATGAAAAACCAGACATGAAGTGATACAGGTAATTAATTACTGAGCCAGTGATGTGATGATACTGATACTAAAAACACTAATATGTATATAGTACTTGTTATGTGCTTTGCCTAATCTCTTCAACACTATTCGGAAAGTTCTGTTAATATCCCAAGGGGTTACTGTGAGTTAGAATTGACTCAACTGGTTTGTTTTGTTATTTGTTTTCATTAGGTTGATAATTTCATGTACAGACAGAGAACAGAGAGACACAAAGAAGTGAAAGAACGTGACTGACGAGGTAATACAGGAAACAGCAGAAATAGGGTTCAAACAACCTAGCCTGCTACACTGTCTGGACTTGTAACCTGTCGGGAGCGAAAAGAAACTGCGCCATAAAGATGGCGCTGGCAGGAAGAACCGCGCCCTTGTTTTGCACCACCGCTGAGGCATTGCCTGCCTAGCAACAGAGTAAGAACAACACCCATTGGACAATCATTACCCAATCAATGTCATTTCCCTGCTACTATATAAGCAACTGAAATAGGAAATAAAGGGTTCTGCTTCCTGTCTCCTGACGGAGTGGTGTCTCGGTCTTCTCCTTTGCGGGCAGAGGGGTTTCGGCTGGGACATCTTGGCGCCCGAACAGGGACCGGAAGCGACCCTCACCTCGGGGACGCTCGGAAAGGTGAGCTGGCACTGTCCAGGGGCCGGTATAGACCGGGGACTGGCATAGACCAGGGACTAGCATAAGCTAGGGGAATAGGGCACAATGGGGAACCAGCCTTCTAGTCAGCGGCTGTTGGACTCCCTGCGGGCTCTTATGAAGCAGAGAAATGTAGAAATTAGGAAGCGCACTTTGGAAGGCTTTTTGCAGGCTGTGGAGGAGGTCGCCCCGTGGTTCCTTGCCTCAGGTCACCTCACGGTGTCTGCTTGGAACAAGCTCGGAGGAGACCTCACTCGCGCAGATACTGCGGGTCGTCTCTCTCCAGGGGTTATGGGAATCTGGATTTTAATTCTTAACTGCTTGGAGGATGAGTCAGGTATTTTTGAGAAGGTGCTAATGAAGGGTCAGGATGCTTTTGAGCAAGTGCAGGAGGAGGCGTCACAGAAGGGGAGCGAGCAAGCTAGTCAGGAGGGGGAAAGTGAAAGTGACGATGATTTGGGAGATTACCATCCAAACTCTCCTGAGAGAGGTTTTAGAAGCGCGGGGCCCCCCGATCCCGGAGGTGTAGCGCACCGGTTGCGGGAAATGAGCTTAGATCCTCCATCCGCGTCGAAAGACGCGGAGGGAGGGGCGAAGACTGACGTCGTTCCCCCTCCATACAATCCCACGGCCCCGCCCTTGCTTGGCCGGAGCCGTTTCCCGGAGCTCTGGGACCAGCATCCCAGTGCGTTTCCGGTGTATCTGGATGCCCAAGGCCAACGCTATCATGAGCTTCTGGACTGGAAAGTAGTTAAAAGCATAGCAGAGGGAGTTAAGACTTATGGGACAGCGGCCCCCTTTGTTCAAGGGATGCTGGAGAGCCTGCATAAGCTTGCTATGACTCCTAGTGACTGGCAACACTTGGCAAGGACGTGTCTTAGTTCTGGACAATTCCTAGATTGGAAGTCCATGGCACAGGATTTAGCTATAGAGCAAGCAGCCACTAATGCTCGCCCTCCCATAAACCAACCGGCATGGAATGTAGACATGCTTATGGGCTATGGTAATTTCGTCAATGCTCAGACCGGTTATCCTCCTCAGGTGTATGATCAGATAAATCAGATCTGCACCCGTGCGTGGAAATCCCTCCCTAACCAGGGAGAGCCCACTGGCAATTTAACAAAAATCATTCAGGGTCCCAATGAGCCATTTTCAGACTTCGTGGCTCGCATGATTGATAGTGCTTCAAAGATTTTTGGTGACCCTCACACAGCCATGCCTCTAGTGAAGCAGCTTGTCTATGAGCAGTGCACAAAAGAGTGCCGCAACGCAATAAATCCCCATAAGCGCAAGGGCATCGAAGTGTGGATGCGAGTCTGTCGAGAACTGGGAGGAAATTTAACCAACTCTGGTCTGGCCGCAGCGTTGGTCGCTGCTATGCGAGCTCCCCCTGCAGGGAATGCCCCGGGATCCACAAAAACAGGCTGCTTTAGTTGTGGCCAACCGGGTCATTTCAAGCGGGAGTGCCCTCAGCGAAAATCGCAGAGGGCGCTCAGACAGAATGAGAACCCCTCGCCACCTGCGGCGGAGAGCCAAGTATGCCCCCGCTGTCGACGAGGGTCTCATAGTGCCTCTGCATGTTTTTCTAAGACAACTATTGAGGGTCACCCATTGCCTTCTCCCGGTGGGCCTGGTGCACGCCCAAAAAACGTGACACGGGGCCCCAGGCATCAGGGCCCCCAAATATATGGTGCCCATGCTCCGCAACCCGAAGCAACGGTCAGCCTCACGAAACCAGGTCAGGGTCAGCCGTTACAGCCCCAACGCCTCGGCGAGCCACAGCCGGGAGTGCTGGATTGGACCTCTGTACCACCACCAGACTCGTACTAACCCCCGAAATGGGAGTCCGGCCCGTACCCTCTGACATGTCAGGACCCCTTCCAAAAGATACAGTGGGTCTGATCCTGGGTCGGAGCAGCGCTACATTAAAGGGACTTGTCATCCACCCAGGGGTAATTGATTCAGACTTTACCGGTGTTATTAAGATTATGATTTCATCGCCTAGGGGTATTGCTGCCATCTCCCCGGGAGATCGGATTGCTCAATTACTTGTGCTTCCCAGTTGGCATTCCTTATACCCAGCCGAGTCTCGTTCTCGGGGGACCCAGGGTTTCGGGTCAACTGGAGACACGCTAGCCATGCTGTCACTTGAATTGGGACAACACCCTGTTCATACTCTAAAAGTGAACGGGCATGTCATGATAGGGCTGCTTGACACCGGAGCTGACATAAGTGTTATCTCCCTGAAGGATTGGCCCAGAGCCTGGCCTTTAGAGTCCTCCTCCGATTTGTTAAGAGGTATTGGCTATGCTTCTACACCTCAAAAGAGTGCCCAGCAATTGCATTGGGCGGATGACGAAGGACATCAAGGAATTTTCCAACCATATTTCCTTGACACCCCCATTACCTTATGGGGAAGGGAGGTCCTTAACTGCCTGGGCCTCCGCCTCACTAATGAAGAGGCACCCACAAGTCCATCTCAGGACGTTGCCCAGCAAATCATGTTAAAGTCAGGTTACATGCTGGGGAGAGGTTTAGGTAAGAAACTTCAAGGGATACCCAGGCCGATTGACACGCAAGGCAATAAAGGCAGAACGGGCCTGGGTTTTCGGTCAGGGCCACTGAGCAAATAAAGATAAATTGGATTACCACGCAGCCGGTGTGGGTGACTCAGTGGCCCCTTCCAATGGAAAAGTTAGAGGCTGCCCAACATTTAGTCAGGGAACAGGTCGCTCAGGGCCATCTGCGACCCTCGACTTCCCCATGGAATACGCCAATCTTTGTAATCCGAAAAAGATCAGGAAAATGGAGATTGCTACAGGACCTCCGTGCTGTTAATGCAGCCATGGAAGTGATGGGTCCGATCCAGCGTGGCCTACCCAGCCTTGCGGCTATCCCCAAAAGATGGAAAATTATAGTATTGGATATTAAAGATTGTTTTTTCTCTATCCCATTACATCCCGATGATTCACCACATTTTGCATTCACCTTGCCATCTATAAACCACGCCACCCCGGATCAGCGATACGAATGGGTAGTACTACCACAGGGCATGGCCAACAGCCCTACACTCTGTCAATTATTTGTCTTTAAAGTCTTACAACCAGTACTTCTAAAGTGGCCCCAGGTTACCTGCATCCATTATATGGATGATGTCCTCCTTGCCGCTGCTACTCTTGACCCCCTAGAACAATGCTTTATAGCCCTCTCTGAGGCAATGGCTGGCGCGGGACTCCACATTGCCCCTGAAAAGGTGCAGCGAGGCAGCACCGTCGACTTCCTAGGATCTAAGATTTCACCTACCGCTATTCAACCTCAAAAAATCACACTGCGGAAAGACCAGCTCAATACTCTTAATGATTTCCAGAAGCTCCTGGGGGACATTCAGTGGATTCGACCATACCTGTCGCTCACAAATTCTGAGCTTTCCCCTCTTTATGACATTCTTAAAGGTGACTCGGGGCTGTCCTCTCCTCGAGAGTTGACCCCCGAGGCGAGGAGGGCCCTAGAAAAAGTCGAGGTCGCTCTTCCCATGGCCTCGCTTAACCGTAGAGACCCTACACTCCCCCTTTTATTATGCATTCTTGCTACAGTGAACCAACCCACTGGGGTGCTGTGGCAGGGTGGCCCCCTCCGCTGGGTCCACCCTCGCATTTCGACCCAGCGCAGCATTGAATGGTATCCCGGTGCTGTAGCTCGATTGGCTTTGATTGGGCTGTCAGAAGCTGTGCAATTCATAGGGCATAGCCCATCAAAATTAATCATCCCATATGACAAAGCTCAGATACAAACCCTGGCTGCCACCTCTGACGACTGGGCGGTCCTCTTGTGCTCCTTTGCTGGGGTCATTGATAACCATTACCCCAAGGACCCGTTGCTGCAATTCCACACTCGGCACCCAATTATTTTCCCAAAGATTACCTCTAAAAAGCCGATACCAGATGCCATTTCGGTGTTCACCGATGGCTCCAGCTCTGGCTTGGGCAGTATTTACATTCCTGGTCAATCCTCTCAAAGCTACCTATTTCCAAACTGCTCAGCACAGATTGTGGAGCTGAAAGCGGTTGAATTGGTTTTCCAACAAATCCACTGCCCTCTTAATATAATTTCTGACTCTGCCTATGTTGTGAATGCAGTAAACTGTTTAGAAGCAGCAGGTATGATAAGCTCTACCTCCCCTGCAACACCTGTGTTCACTAATATCCAGAACCTTATTCTGTCCCGCGATCACCCCTTTTTTATTGCTCAACACCGAGCACACCAGTCTCTTCCGGGTCCAATAACTGAAGGTAATGCTGCCGCCGATCGTTTAACACGCATGCCCATTATCCTATCCGCATTGGAGCAGGCCTTAACTTTCCATAAACAATTCCATGTCAACTCTAAGACTCTTGTTCACCATTTTGGGATCTCCAGAGCGTCCGCCCGCAATATTGTTCGTAATTGTACTGCCTGTGCCCCACACATCCCAGCCCCGCAACTGGGTGTCAATCCGCGAGGTCTTCGTCCATGCCACCTTTGGCAAATGGACGTTACTCACGTTGCCGAATTTGGCAGGCTAAAATATGTACATGTTTCTGTAGATACCTTTTCTGGAGTAATTTTTGCCAGTGCCCATGTGGGAGAAACTGCTCGACATGTTATCTCCCACTGTCTCGCTGCCTGGGCAGCATGGGGTGCCCCCTTGAGTATTAAGACAGACAATGGTCCTGCTTATACCAGTCACTCCTTTAAAACTTTCCTAACCACCATGCGCATTCATTGCACTCACGGCATACCTTATAATCCCCAGGGCCAGGGTATAGTAGAAAGAGCCCATCACACCCTAAAATCTTGTTTACAAAAACAAAAAGGGGGAATTGGTGAGGGACATACTCCACACAACAGACTGGCCTTAGCTCTTTTTACCTTAAATTTTCTTTCACTCGACCAAGAGGGGCGATCGGCAGCGGAGCGCCACTGTGGAACAGGGGCGCACCGATCCCGCTCAGTGATGTGGAAAGATGCTATCTCGGGAAAATGGCATGGTCCCGCCCCCGTTATAACTGTCACCCGAGGGGCAGTCTGTATCTTCCCACAGGACGCTGACTGCCCTTTGTGGATCCCGGAACGCCTCACCCGGACCGTCCAGGATGAGTCCACGGCTGTACCTTCTCGCACTGTTGCTAATCCCCCTACGGAGAGCGGAGGAGACGACGGAGAAGGATGAGTACTGGGGGCTCATAGACACCCTGCCCCTGCCGATCCCTGTCCATCATACCTCCCAAATTATGCCTCGGTTTTTTACCACAAATGACTCCATGCAACTTCCTGCCATTGGATCAGACTCTACGATAAGCCCAGAGCCTCGCCCTGTTAATATCTCTTTGCGAGGCCTCCTCTGCTTTATAGTATCTCATAATTTGTCAGACTTGGCACCCGACGACACCTCTTGCGTCACCTTGTATAACATGTCAGCAGGGTGGTTCGACACGCCAAGACATAGCACCGCCAACGGCACCCTCTTGCAGGGTCGCATTCCCCTTATGATTTCTAAGAATGGCACTAACCCGCCTTCACAGCCTCGCTGGGCCCCATATTGCAAAAGTACCCGAGATTGGCCACATTTATGGACAGGTTGTCAAAGTCATCGCCCACAGTGGGCGGTGAAACCCTACTTCACCTTTTCCCCATATATTGGGACTATGGCGAATCAGACGTTTTCTGGGTACAACTATACCTGGCAAAGCCCCACTCAGGCTTCGCCCACCAACCCCTTTGACGTCTGGCTTCTCTGTGGAGTCAATGGCAGCTGCACAGATATTTTAGTGATGACTATGATCACGGGTGGAATCATCAAAAATGCCAGTGTCCAATGGAACCGTACGGAAGTTTTTGAAAATATGATACAGGAGATCTCCTCCTCCCAAAACATTACCTTTTCCCCGACTCCCGTGTGTGTTCAGCCCCCTTTTATGTTCTTACTATATAATGATTCAATAGCAAATTCCTCCATCGCTTGTTGTAATGCCACCTGCTTTTACTCTCTTTGCTGGAATGCAACTATCTTTCCCACAGCGCTGGTGACCAGGCTACCAAGATATGTCCCCTGGCCTATGAAGTCCCCGTCACCCGAGGAACTGTGGAGATCTAAGCGAGATTTCGGCCTAACTGCGGCGATCGTCGCCGCCGTTACTGCATCTGTGGCTGCGGCCGCCACGGCGGCTGTAGCTCTTACCCAGAACATTGAGACCGCGGCTGTGGTCAATAATATGGCGGAAAGCACTGCAACCGCCTTACAGACACAGTTGGCGGTGAATGGTGAAATGCTTGGAGCCATTCACATTTTGAACCACCGTATAGACCTGGTGCAAGAACAGGTGGACTCTTTAGTACAGATATCACAATTGGGGTGTGCATGGCGTCTCCCTAGCTTATGTGTTACTTCGGCGCGTTTTGACAATATTTCTCGGGCCGCGAACATGTCTCGAAGGCTCTCTGCACAACTTGCAGGCAATTGGTCCAAAGAAATGGACAGTCTCCTGAAGCAATTACGGGTAGAAATCACACGAGTCAACTCTACCCGGGTCGACCCAAGGATGGCCCGCTCCCTGCGCCAGTGGCTCCAAAAAGCAGTCGATTTCCTGCAGCATTGGGCTGGCACCGGCCCACTTGCCATTGTTCTTGTTGCCTTAATCGCCTGTCTCCTTTGGCTGATATGCAAATGGAGGCGGCGAGATGCAGTGCGATATAACCTTTTGGTTCAAGCTTTTGCCCGAGTGGCAGACGACTCAGAGGGTGGTCAGATCTGGCTATCAATGCTTGAGGGCAGCCAGTGACGGGCAACTTTCTCGAAGCATGGAGTAACCTAAGACAGGGACCCCACGAGCAACATTGCGTGTGGGTCGCCAATGACGGGTAAACCCTTGCTTGGCGGAGAACGACCCAAGACAGGCGCCTCTTGCTGATTTAGAAAAAACAAAAGGGGGAGATGTCGGGAGCGAAAAGAAACTGCGCCATAAAGATGGCGCTGGCAGGAAGAACCGCGCCCTTGTTTTGCACCACCGCTGAGGCATTGCCTGCCTAGCAACAGAGTAAGAACAACACCCACTGGACAATCATTACCCAATCAATGTCATTTCCCTGCTACTATATAAGCAACTGAAATAGGAAATAAAGGGTTCTGCTTCCTGTCTCCTGACGGAGTGGTGTCTCGGTCTTCTCCTTTGCGGGCAGAGGGGTTTCGGCTGGGACAGTAACCATTTCATTCCAATGAAAGAGATTCTACCAGTCAACCATCTAGTTCCACATAACTACTCCATAGCAAGTTGTCTATTACTTCTGCATTACACTTCATGTTGTATTTCACTTGAAACTAAGGGAAGGTACCTTTTTCCCCCCCAAAATCACTGATGTTATTTAAAAAATTTCTCTTGAAGATTTCACTACTGAAAATATGTTAAACTATAACAAAAACATGTCTGGACTATCGGATCTTTTCTAAGATAGCAGTAAAAAAAACCTTATTCATAAAAGTATGACTCCAGGGAAAGTGTCCTTCAAACGGAATCTCAATCTTCTTGAAAGAATCACATGAAAGAAAAATTTGTAGGAAATATTTTAGGCATCAGACTACAGACATACATACACAAAAGAACATAAAGAGCAACATGACTTTTCGAGGCCTGGCAGCACAGTGGAAACGCTACTGACCAAAAGGTCGGCAGCTGGAATCCACCAGGCAGTTCTGTTCTGTCCTCTAAGGTCACGATGAGTCGCAATCGATTAGACAGCAATGGGTTTGCTTTCGGTAATTTTTTTAAATGATTTTTAAAATGTCATAGAGTAACGACCATCTGTGAGTCCAGTATCGCCTCAATGGTGCTACCACGATGGATGAATTTAGTACGATAAGGAGCACTTGTACTTTAAAATGTATTAGCCTATTTGAAGAATATGGTTCCCTTTTTTACAAAAAGAACAAAGTTAAAAGTAATAACTTATGATACTTTCAATTATTTTCACTCAGGTCAGTGTATAAAAGTATTAGCTAGAAAATTAAGGCAAAGTTTCATGCTGTGACTACAGAAAAAAGAACCTTTTAAATAAACAAACATAAAAAAGAGAGTTGAATATGCATATAGATTCAACTAAGGGACAATACTAAACTTACTCATTTCTTCCCAACCAGACAAGGGGCAGCAGGAACCTTGTGCTACTAACACATTTTTTTATATTAGCTGAGTATCTAACACTTCTGCTGAATCAAGAAAGGGAGTGTAGCACAAAGTGACAAAGTGATCATCTGAAAAGAACAGTTTAAGAAAGCTTCACTTTAGAGCCAAGGGTGAAGCTGCCAGAAATCTCACCCCTAAATAAGTGACTGTATTACTGGCCCTCCTTATCCTAAAATTAGACATACCTCCAAACCCATTGCCACAGAGTCAATTCTGACTCACAGTGACCCTACAGGACATAGTAGGACTGCCCTTTGGGGTTTCCAAGGGGCACCTGGTGGATGTGAACTGCTGACCCTTTGGTTAGCAGCCGTAGCATGTAACCACTGTACCACCCGGGTTTCCTGCACCATCACCTCTAGTACACTTTAAATCTTAAATGAATACAAGAAGTGTGACAGGTTAGAAGATGCTGTGGAATCTGCCACGGTTTATTTTTCTTAGGTTTTTTTAAACACCATAAAGTCCCTTGCATCGTACTTTACAGTAACCCTAAACTGTCCCCAGACCCTTGCTCTGGAGGATAGCGAGGTAACAGATGTTAAGCCACTAAGTCGGGGGTAACTTACCGTGCAGCCACCGGTAACCCTAAACCAGGCCTCTTCTCCCCCTTGCCTGCTCCTGAGACCTTAAATGTCTTAAAAGCCATGTCAATCCTGGATTTCACATCCCCAGTAGCACTTTACACAAACACAGGCACACTGAACTCATCTAGCCACCTGTCCTTTTTAAATTGGATCTGCCAATTCCAGAACTCAATCTTCAATGTTCCAGCAAACCTAGAGTATCGATTAAATAGCATGACAGCTCAGGAAAAGTGCAAACATCTAGAAATGGTTACAGAAGCAAAAAAATATGACGAAAACATCTCACTCCACAACATATTATCACAGCAAATGCCGCCATTAACAGAGTTTTCTTGGACCAAATGAACAGAAACGATTCCACCTATTTCACGAGGTTTTGGCTACCCACTGTGTTCTTCAAGATATTCAGTAACAGTAGCTCAAAGTACTTTCAAGCACTGCGAAGTTAAAAATACCAAGTGCAGCTACTTTTAGCTATAAAGACACCGGACAGGGCCAGGTTAGGACAGACTGAGAAGGGAAGACAGGTTGGGGATACAGGGGCAGTGATCAGCTCTTACTCTTTGTACTTGCACTCTGCAAGACGATAAACTTCCTGAGCTGAGATTCAATAAAGACATGTGAGCAACAAGGCAAAAGACAAGTGCCATCCGATACCAACAGAGAAAGCAAACTATCGTAGGAGCTCAAAAACCCTTCCTTGAACAGCTCTGTTTTTTTAAAAATAAATAAATAAAAATCTAACCAGGACAGACTAGCTCCTCCAAGAACTGCCCTCCTATATACTCTGGATGAAAACAAACAAAAAGCTACAGGAAGACACTGGAGGATGACTGGGGAGGGAGAGTCAACTCCTTCAACAAAGGAACGAGTGTGATACATTATCTTTTTTTTTTTTTTTTTTTTTTTTTTACTTATAGCTTTTTGTTTAAGAACTATTAACCAAAATGTCAGCAGTTCAAATCTACCAGCCACTCCTTGGACACCCCACGGGGCAGTTCAACTCTGTTCTACAGGTCACGATGAGTCAGAACCAACTCAATGGCAAGGGGTTTAGTCTGAGAACAGGATCTGCCGCGCGCTAGGTGACGGAGGTAGAACTCCAACAGAAAACACCCCAGAGTTCTCTTCGGCTTAAAGAACCCAAGGACAGAGATCAAGGCAAGCCACAGAGGCAGGAAAAGGAGGCGCTGAGCCTGGTGGGGGAGAGCCTCCGAGAAGGAGCACCAAGTTTTGTGTAGGAACTGTTTAAATACCTGGATGACCTCTGAACTATACACAGGCAGGGCAGATCCCAGGCAACCTAGCTAACACTAAAAGAACTAAATTAACATCTGAGAGGCTGTCCAAGGGAGTTTACCATCTGAATTCAACCAAGTTATAGGCCTGTTGTAACAAAAATGTCAATATTCTCTAGAAGACCACTAATAGAGTCCAGAGACTCCACAGGTATCGTTCATAAGGTCCAAAGTATAAAAGAAAATTACTCAATATTTTCAAGAGAAGAGACAGCCGATGTAAACCAACCCCACGATTAAGGTGCCGCAACGCGGCCCTGAAAGCAGCTACTGTGCAGAGAAGCAAAACAACTCAATGAAAAGTATCAGCAGAGAAACACACAGAATGAAAATTCTATTATGAAAATATGTATCTGAAACTAAAAATTCCGTAGATGGCCTTAACCACAGAATGGACATAGCCAGTAGGAACTATCAGTGAGCTACACAACAGATGGACAGAAATTATTCAACCTGAAGACGCACAGAGACAATACCAGTAAGTCTCATATACATAGAATATGAGCACTGAGCCAAAAAAAAACCAAAACAACCCGGCGAGCAGGACAGGGACAGGGAGGCGCAGTATCGCAGTTATCGTGGACTGAACTGTGTCCTCCAAAACCGGGTGTTTCAATTTGGCTGGGCTGTGATTACTAGCATTCTGTGGTAGTCCACTATTTCTCACCTGATGTGATTTTCCTCTATGGTGTAAATCCTGCTTCTGTGATGTTAATGAGGGAGTGAGACAGAGAGACAGAGAGAGAAAGGACAGAAAGAGAGAGATTGATTCCTTCCCTGGAGCTGAGGCCCTGAATTTGGACTTTTAGTCTACTTTAACATGAGGAGATAAATCTTTATTTGTTAAAGATAATCACTTCTGGTACTTCTGTTATAGTGGTACTAGATAACTAACAATGAAACCGCTGAAAGTGGAAGATAAAAAGAAATGGCCAGAGAAAAATGGAACACTACACACAGGAAAACGATTCAAAGGACCACAGACTGCTCTTCAAAACTAACAGAGAGGAGAAGATGGTAATACAGCATTTTTTAAAGTGCTAAAATACAAAACTGTCAAACCAGAATTCTACAGCTAGGGAAACTATTCTTGAGAGATGAAGGCAAAAAAAAAAAAAAAAAAGACATTTTCAGATCAATAAACGGAGACTTCTTCAAGCTTAAATGTTAGTAGACGCAAACTCAGATCCGCAGTAAAGAATGAAGTACACAGAAAATAGTACATGTAAGGGTTAATATAAATTTTGACTGCTTAAAACAAAACATGTAACATTATCTTTTGGGGCTTCAAACACATGCAAAAAGACCACATATGAGGATGTTACAGCTGCATGGTTCCTACAGTTTATGTGCAGTGTTTTAATTCCACGGAGATGAGAAAAACCTAGGGATTACCAGCCATAGAAAAATCACTAAAGGAAAAAACAAGGCAAAGAGGTACAGCTAAAAAGCCAAAACTCTAGCAAACCAGATGCCATCCAGAAGGTTCCAACTCCCATTAATACAAATTAAAAAGGAATTCTAAAAAGTATACAATTCATCCAAAACAGGACAGGAAAAGAACAACAGGAGCAAAAGTCTAGATGACACACAGAAAATAAATTTATTAAAACAGCAGAGAGTTCCACTATGAATTAAACATTAATAGCTAAACACTGAATAAAAGGCAGAGATTCTGATAATGGACTTTTGTAAAGAGTAAGACACAATTAGACGCCGTCTGCTGATGTATACTTCAAGTACAAGGACACAGGTTCAAAATAAACAGAAAAACATACACATCATGTGGGAGGTGAATACTTACTTTATCCAAAGAATTTGGTCTTTGTCTAAATTTTAGTTTCTGAGAGATAACTTCTAAACCACTGGAATTTCCAGTGACTTAACCATTTCACCAGTAGGGCTCCTGCATAGAACCATATACTAATCAACAGAAGTAGATAAAACACAGTGAACACACAGAAAATCTGAACAATACTACTAACCACTTTGACTTAACTGCTATTTAAAGAATACTATATCCAACAGCTGCAGAATATACATTATTTTCAAGTACACACAGAATAAACACCCCTCAATCAATATTTTTAAATTAAAAGCATATACACTATAACTTCTGACTGTAATGAAACTAAGTTTGAAATTAACTATATGATATCTAGAAAAAAGCTATATATTTGGAAGCTTAAGTGTTATTCTAAGTAGCCCAAAGATCAAAGAAGATAGCACAAGAGGAAATTAAGAAATACTATAAATAAAATCATAACAAAAAATATGACAAGCAAAATCATGGGATGCAGCTAAGACAGTATTTAGTGGGAAATATACAGCTGTAAACACTCATAGAAAAGATAGGTCTTAAACCTATTCTCTAACCTTCTCCTTTAAGAAGCTAAAAAACAAAGAAAACCCAGTTTAAATGAAATAAAAGTAAAAATAAAGAGCAGAAATCAATGAATAGAAAGGCCAGAAAGAAATAAAACTGTCTCTTACGTAGTTCATACAGAAAATTCTAAGGAATCGCCATAAGAGCTACTATAATTATTAAGAAGCAAGTATAGCAAAGTTACAGGAAACAGTTTAATAAACAAAAGAAACTATTATAGAAGCACAAAAAAAAATCAAAACGTAATTTTTTTTCAAATTTCATTTACAGACTCAAGATGGCGGACTAAGCCCACGTCTCCTTCTATCCCTCTGGAAACCAAGACCTGAATTGACAATCAAACAGAGCCTTCTGATCACCTAATCAGCCTCAGGACACTGCACAGAGCTGTTAATTGGGACTTTATACCACTCAGTGAAAAATCTCCTCTCTTTCGCTGACTCCGGCTCCTGGCTAGCCCCAGCTCTCACGGACGGAAGGTAAACGCACCATTTTGACTTTGTTTTCCTCTGTCTCGGCTGGCGGGCGGAGCTGGGCCTTGCCCGGCGGCTGGACTCAGACGCGCTGCTGAGAGGATAGGCAGGCGAAATTTCCATGTTCTGAGAGCCAGGCTCGGGACTCTGTTAATCTAGACACTTTGAGCCTTTCGTTTTGTAGCTGCCTCAGGGGGGTTTGTGCGGAGTTTCGCAGTCAGTATGCAGGACGCCATGTTGGTACTGAGATTTTAGTGGGACCTCATTCTTAGCCTGGGAGCCAGCACCTGCAAATGGGACAGCGCCTGTCCAACAGAAAAGTAGTGATTTTGCACAGTGCTGCCTGCATTGGGGGCCCTGCAACAGAAGCAGAGGAATCACTACCTCTTGGCACCTTTGGCCCCTCTGTCTGCTGCCTGTGTGGAGGACACCATCTTGGGTACGGTGGCCACAGCTGGACCTAATTCTTAGCTTGGGAGCCAGAGCCTGCCCACAGGAGAGCACTTTTCTATCACAAAACCAGTACTCGACGCAGTGTTGGATAAGGCTAGGCCCTGTCAGCAGAGGCCAACAGGGCACTAGCAGTGCTGTATTCTGAACTAGTTTGTTATCATCTGTGGTTGGATATAGTGGCGTTTACTTTGTCAGATGAGAAGAGGGACCTCTACACCTGAAAACTTAACTGACTTGTGAACCGGTCAGATACCTTTTGCTTTACATTTGAAGACAGCCTAGAGAAACATTTGCAATCCATCCTCACAGTACCTCTTCCAGCCTCTATATACTCACATGGGACCCAAAAAGCAAAAGACAATTGTGGTATACAAGCAATCACTCATGTCTTCAGAAGGCTCCCAAACAAAGCAACCAAGGAGTTTTCCAGATGAAGAAACTTTTATGAAAGCATCAGGAAGTGAATACAAATTGATTACATACAGGGCCCTTCTAGACCTTATACAAAACGCAGCAGAACAAAATGAAAAAATTAAGCAAGTTGTTCGATCTGATGGAACACCAGTACTCTGACGTCCAACAGATCAAGAAGAAAATCAAAGACATAGAAACTTCCATGCAAAGCCAAGAAAACAGAATGGAACAAATGGAAAAAAGAATTTCTGACTTGGAAGACAGAGCTACTGATGCCAGTGTCTATGAGCAGAAATCAGAAAAAAGAAACAAGAAAAATGAAGAAACATTAAGAAGCATGTGGGACTCTATTAAGAGGAACAACCTTCGATTAACTGGAGTCCCTGAACAGGGTGAGACATCTGAGAACACAGAGAGAACTGTTGCTGAGCTGCTGAAAGAAAACTTCCCAGAAATCATGAAGGAAGAGAATATAGACATCTCAGATGCATATCATACACCACCCAATATAGATCTCAAAAGAAAGACTCCAAGACATATTATAATCAAGCTTAACAAAATGAAACACAAGCAGCAACTCTTAAAGGCAGCAAGACTCAAGGCAAAGCTAACATTCAGAGGGAAACCCTGTAGGCTCTCGTCAGATTTCTCAGCAGAAACCATGCTGGCACTGAGACAGTGGCACGACACATTCAAAGTCTTGAAGGAGAAGAACTTCCAACCAAGAATTATATATCCTGCAAAACTATCTTTCAAATACGAAAATGAAATTAAGACATTCCCAGATAAACAGAAACTCAGAGACTTTGTAAAAACCAAACCCAAACTACAAGAAATACTGAAAGAAGTTCTTGGCTTTGGCTTAGAAGAACAAAACCACTAACTTTATATTTTAGAATAACACACTACTCAATACTTATTTAGGGAAGGCTCCAAAGTAAATCACAGCTTTGATTTGGAAAGAAGCAATCCAGTGATCATCATGAAAACTATGGTGTCATCATAATAAAACAGTGATGTGCTACAGTTGTTATAGTCCTTCCAGATGGAGAGGAAGACGACAAGACTGGTAGTAATTAAAAGTGGGTTTATAAATAGTTTATTAAGGGGGTTCATAGGGGCAGCTGTAAAGCACAATGAAGATGTATCATACCATTTCAAGAAATTTAACACACGAGTCTCAACAACTATAAAACCAGCTCTGAAAAAGGTGAAAAATCAACTCACAAAAAAGAGTGTCTCAGAACAGACTAATAAGAACAACAGAGAAAACATCAACATAAAAATAAACATACCACAATGGCAGCAGTGAACACATACCTATCAATAATTACATTGAATGTGAATGGACTGAATGCTCCAGTAAAGAGACACCGAGTGTCATCTTGGATCAAAAGACATGACCCATCCATATGTTGTCTACAAGAAACTCACTTGAGACCTAAAGACAGGAACAAACTGAAAATTAAAGGACGGAAGAATATATACCAAGCTAACAATGAACAAAGAAGAGCAGGGGTGTCAATTCTAATTTCAGACAAAATCAATTTTAATGTCAAATCCATCATCATGGACAAAGATGGACACTATTTATTGCTGAAAAGTTCAGTACACAAGCAAGACTTAAGTATATTAAACATTTATGCACTAACGTCAGAGCACCTAATTATGTCAAAGAAACACTGACTACGCTCAAAAGAGAGTTAGATGACTCCACAATAATAGTGGGAGACTTTAACACTCCACTCTCATTACTAGACAGATCATCTAGAAAAAAGCTCAGTAAAGATACAGAAGACCTCATTGACACAATTAACCAACTAAACCTCATTGATATATACAGAACTTTCCACCCCTCAGCAGACAACTACACCTTCTTCTCCAGTGCACATGGAACATTCTCCAGAATTGACCACATGATAGGCCATAATGCAATGCTCAACAAAATCCATACCATTGAATTACTGCAAAGCATCTTCTCTGATCATAAAGCCATTAAAGTTGAAATCAATAGCAGAAAAAACAGAGATAGAAAGTGGAACTCTTGGAAATTGAACAACATCTTGCTGAAAAAAACATGGGTTATAGAGGAAATCAGGGATCAATTAAAGAAATTCATGGATTCCAATGAGAACGAAAACACTTCCTACCAGAACCTATGGGATACAGCCAAAGCAGTGCTCAGAGGTCTGTTTATCTCCATAAATGCACACATCTGGAAGGAAGAAAGAAACCAAATCAAGGAACTAACTCTACAGCTTGAACAAGTAGAAAGAGAACAACAGAGGAACCCCTCGGGCACTGGAAGAAATGAGATCATAAAGATTAGAGCAGAGCTAAATGAATGAGAGAATAGAAAAACAATTGAAAAAATTGAAAAGATCAAAAGCTGGTTTTTTGAAAACATCAACAAAATTGATAAACCACTGGCTAAACTTACTAAAGAAAAGCAGGAAAGGAAACAAATAACCCAAATTAGAAATGAGAAGGGAGTTGCCACCACAGATGCAACAGAAATCAAAAATATCATAACAGAATACTATGAAAGACTGTAGTCTAACAAATTGGAAAACCTAGGGGAAATGGACAAATTCCTTGACTCATACCACCTACCCAAATTATCACAACGTGAAGCAGAACAACTTAATAAACCCATCACAAAGGAAGAGATTGAAAAGGTCATCAAAACACTGCCAACCAAAAAAAGTCCGGGCCCAGATGGCTTCACGGCAGAATTCTACAAAGCATTTAGAGAAGAGTTATCCCCAATACTATTGAAACTATTTCACAGTATAGAAAGGGATGGAGTACTCCCAAACTCATTCTATGAAGCCAGCATAACCCTGATACCTAAGCCAGGGAAAGACCCAACAAAGACAGAGAACTACAGACCGGTATCACTCATGAACCTGGATGCAAAAATCTTCAACAATATTCTTGCCAACAGAATACAACAACATATCAAGAAAATAATCCATCATGACCAAGTGGGATTCATACCAGGGATGCAAGGCTGGTTCAACATTAGGAAAACAATTAATGTGACTAACCACATAAATAACACAAAAGACAAAGATCACCTGATTTTGTCCATTGATGCCGAAAAGGCATTTGATAAAGTCCAACACCCATTCATGCTAAACACTCTTAGCAAAATGGGCATAGACGGCAAATTCCTCAACACAATAAGGGCCATTTATACAAAGCCAATTGCCCACATCATCCTGAATGGAGAGAGACTGAAAGACTTTCCCCTGAGATCAGGAACTAGACAAGGATGCCCACTCTCACCTCTCCTATTCAACATTGTGCTAGAAGTTCTAGCCAGAGCAATTAGACAAGACGAACAAATAAAGGGCATCTGCATCGGCAAAGAGGAAGTTAAAATCTCCCTGTTCGCAGATGATATGACTGTATATGCAGAGAACCCCAAGGAATCTATAAGTAAGCTACTCAAACTGATAGAAGAGTTCAGCAAAGTTTCAGGATACAAGATAAACATAAGTAAATCAGTAGGTTTCCTTTATACCATCAACGAGACTGTTAAGGAGGAAATTATTAAATCAATACCATTTACAATAGCCCCTAAGAAGATACAGTACCTAGGAATTAATCTAACCAGAGAAACAACAGACCTTTACAAAGAGAACTACAAGCCCTTACTACAAGAAACTAAGAGAGATTTAGATAAATGGAAAAACCTACCCTGCTCATGGATAGGAAGGCTTAACATTGTGAAAATGTCTATCTTACCCAAAGCAATTTATTTATATAATGCAATCCCAATACAAGTTCCAGCATCATTTTTTAATGAGATGGAGAAACAAATCACCAATTTTGTTTGGAAAGGGAAGAAGCCCGGATAAGTGAGGTACTACTAAAGAAGAAGAACACACTGGGAGGCCTCTCATTACCCGACCTTAGAACATACTACACTGCCACAGTGGTCAAAACAGCCTGGTACTGGTACAAGAACAGACAGACTGATCAATGGAACAGAAATGAGACCCCAGAGATGACACCATCTGCCTATGAACAGTTGATATTCGACAAAGGCCCTAAGACATTAAACTGGGGTAAAAACAGTATCTTCAACAAATGGTGCTGGCAAAATTGGTTATCCATCTGCAATAAACTGAATCAAGATCCATATCTTACACCTTATACAAAAACCAACTCCAACTGGATAAAAGACCTAAATATCAAACCTAAAACGATAAAGCTCATCCAAGAAAGGGTAGGAACAACAATGGAAGTTTTAATACACAATGAGGACAGACTCCAAAATCTGTCAAAGAAACCTCAATCAACAGAAGAGAAAGTAGATAAATGGGAACTATTAAGAATCAAACACTTTTGCTCATCCAAAGACTTTATTAATAGAATTAAAAGAACACCCACAGAGTGGGAAAAAATATTTGGCAACTCTATGTCAGATCGACGCCTGATCTCCATAATCTATAAGATACTACAAAATATCAATAAGAAGATAAACCATCCAATTAAGCGATGGGCAAAGGAGATGGACAGATACTTCAATAAAGAGGAGATCCAGGCAGCCAAAAAACACATGCGGACATGTTCACGATCTTTAGCTATTAAAGAAATTCAAATCAAGACAACAATGAGATACCATCTCACCCAACAAGATTGGCCATGATCCAGAAAACACAAAACAACAAATGCTGGAGAGGCTGTGGAGAAAGTGGAACCCTCCTACACTGTTGGTGGGGTTGCAAAATGGCCCAGCCTCTTTGGAAGGCAATCTGGCGCTTCCTTGAAAAAATGGATATTGATATACCATTTGACCCAGTAATTCCACTACTTGGAATATATCCCACAGATTCAAGGCCTTTCACACCAACGGACACATGCACCAGAAGGTTTATCGCGGCACAGTCCACAATAGCAAAAAGGTGGAATCAACCCAGATGCCCAACAATAGAAGAATGGATAGGTAAACTGTGGTACATATACTCAATGGAGTACTACGCAATGATAAAGAATAACCATGATTCCAGGAAACATCTCCTAACCTGGTTTCAACTGGAAGACATTATGTTGAGTGAACGTAGTCAGCGACAAAAGGACAAATACTGTATGAGACCTCTATGATAAGATCTCCAAAACAGACTTGTGTATCGAAGAAAAGACTCTTTGACAGCTGCAAGGGAGGGGAGGAAGGGAGGGTGAGGGGGGGAGGGTTTAGTTTAGATAGTTACTAGAAATCTAGTTGGGAGAAAGCCATGACAGCACACATTAGGAACAAGAACAACATTAAGTGGACTTTAGCATAACTTGAGTACTCCTTCCATCTTAACTCAATACTGCAAGGATAGAGTAGCTGGGGCGGGGGGCGGGGGCCCATACTCTTAGGCGAATTCCAGGCCAATTGGCACAACTAGCGTTTTGCTAGGAGAGCTCTCTGCACCCCACATTGGTAAGTGGTGTCTGGGGTCTTAAAAGCTGCCAAGCTGCCATCCGAGGACACAGCGAATGGTCCCAACTCAGCAGGAACGGATGCTCACCGAGGGCCAAAATGGGATGCGGTAAAGACAACCAGGAAGACAGAGAGACCCACAAGCGTGGGTGCCTACATCGACTTGGGACCCGAAGAACCGGATGGTGCCCGGCCACCACCAGTGATAGCCACGACGGAGCTCACAGAGAGGAGTCTCACTGGCAACACAAGAATAAAAAGAGGTGCATCATGAGATCTCCACTAAAAGACCTCAATTGATGGTCCAGCGGTTTTGGGGTTCCTCTGAGAGCATGGCCCCCTTCCCTGATGCTGCCCTTTCCCATAAATTATAACAAAGGTCCACTGTTTGGACAGGAATGGATTGGACTTGGCAAAGCACAGTAACCATATATTGGAAGCACTCTATGGTTCTATACATCTATAGGACATCATCTTGCTGACCTCTGGCTGGAGGAAGGGGAGTGGACCGAGAGGAGGGGAAAGGAGACTGTTGGGAGGATGAGACATGTATGGGGCAGAGAGTAATAGTGTGCAGTCACCAGACAGGGAGAGCAGTGGTAGCTGCATATAGGGGGGCATGTAAATTTATATGTGAATGTACATTTTCACTCAGTTATGTTAAATAAAAATAAAAATTAAAAAAAATATTCATTTACTAAAGTGCCCCCAGAACATGAAATACTTCAGAATAAATTTAATATTGGATGTGCAAAACCTATACACTGAAAACCGCAAATTGGTTACAGAATTTAAGAAAGAGGCAGGTAAACAGATGTACCATGTTTACAGACTACAAGATTCCATGTTGTTAAATCTCATCCAAATTATCACTACCATTCCAATCAAAATCCCAGCAGTCTTTTTTCACATTGTGTTTAAGCAAAAATTTACAATCCAAGTCAATTTTGCATACCCACCTCTCTGCAACTCTATCTTCTCTCCTCACCCTCTGACAGCAAACTCTTCTTTTTCACTCTTCCAGTATCCACTCAACCAACAGCTGTCCCCTCCTTTCCACCCTCTTCTCCCCTCTAAAAATAAGCTAGAAAGACAGGCTCAGCCTCATATATATATATATAAATGCCTTATATATATATATAAATAAAACCATTAAGTACGCACACTACATACATCACTGTGTCCACAAGTCCAATCCACTCTTTGTCTGAAGTGTTGGCTTCAGTACTGGTTTCAGCTCTGGGCTATCAACAAGTCTAGGGGCCATGTTCCCAGGGGACCCTCCAGGTTGTCAGACCATCAGCTCCGGTCTTTCAGTGGAGTTCTTGATCTGCACACCTCTCTTTCTCGTGCTACATCAGGAACTCTACATCAAGGTCCCTGTCAGGGCTATCTTTGGTGGCGGCCAGGCACCATCTGGTTCTTCTGGTCTCATGCTGCTTGCTACGGTCTCCCAATCATATATGTCCTCTTGTCTCTTGGGTTCACTTTCCCTCATGTCTTTGATGTTCTTGCCTGTCATCTGTTTCAGGTAGGCTAGCACCAAGTGATGTTCCTCAGATGGCAGCTTGCTGGCTTTGAAGACCCCAGATGCCACTCACCAATATGGTGAGTGGCAGAAAAAGACTAGTTACGCCAACTGACCTCGATATCCCCTGAGAACACGATCCCAGACATCTGTCCCTGCTATTCTGTCCTTTGAAATGTTGGTTTGACTTTAGAAAAGCTTTTAGCTTACGGTCTAGTCCAGTTACGCTGAACTGATTTCTACTGTGTGCTGTCACTCCCTTCCCTAATGGAATTCCTGTCGACTATCTAGTCCCTCACTCCCAACCCTCGTATCTACCAAAGAGTACTTTCTTCTGTGCATAACTCTTTTCTTCAGTCCTTGTAACGGTGGTCTCATACAATATTTGTCCTATTACAGCTGACTGATTTTACTCAGCATGTCTTTCAGTTGATTCTAGGTTATGAGATGTTTACTAAAATCCTCACTGTTCTTTATCTTTGCATAGTGTTCCATTGTGTAAATGTATCATAGTTTATCCATTCATCTACTGATGGGCACCTCAGGTTTATTCAGTCTTTTTGCTACTGTGAACAGTCCAGCAGGCTTTTTTGTAGAAACTGATAGGCTGGTGTACAATTCCTATGAAAATGAAAGAATTCAGAACTCAACTTTAAAAAAAGAATAATGTGCTGACACCGTTGCAATTCAAGACTTACTATGAAGCTACACCAATCATGTGTGCGGTACTGCTGTCAAGAGAGACAATTACATCAGTAGAGCAGCCTCAAGTCCAGAAATTTACACATATGAGGACTGACAACGAAGTTCGTGAACTCGTCCTAGAAAAAAGTCCATACACCTCACTGCTCACCTTCAAAGTACTCCGCTTGGGAAGCTATGCACCAACGCCAGCACCTGGTCCACCCTTCAAAGCAATTTTAGAACTCTTTCTGGAATGGCCATCAGAGCTGTTGCTGTGTTACCCTGGATGTCTGGAATGTCATTAAAATGTCTTTCTTTCAATATTTCCTTTAGCTTTGGGTAAAGCACAAAAGTCACTGGGGGCCAGATCAGGCAAGTAGGGAGGGTGTTCTAATACAGTTATTTGTTTATTGGCTAAAAATTCTCTCACAGAAAACCACAATTAAGTTCATGAACTCGCAACCTTACCACCATGAGCAATGGCCATTCCAGAAGAGTTCCAACATTGCTCTGAAGGGTGGACTATACGCTGACGTCGGTGCATAGCTTCCTAAGGGGTGTACTTCAAAGATGACCAGTGATATTCAGCAATGACGTATGTAGCACTGTACATAGACAGCAGACTTTTTATAAAAATACAAAGGCAATTCAGTGAAGAAAAGACAGATTTTTCAACAAACAGTGCTGGAACAACTGAATATACGTGTAGGAAAACGGGGATCTCAAGTCAGTACTTCACACTAACGTAATTCAAGGTACCTCACAGACTGAAACATACAAGCTCAACTCATAACTTTCCGTAACAGGAAGAGTATCTTCATGACTTGGGGACAGGCAAAGGTTTCTGCAGTAATCATAACATTAAAAATTAACAGTATTAAAATCTGCTGCTCACCAAGATGCCTTTAAGAAAACACATACATATCATCTATGAACAGTATTCTCAATCAAGATACCAAAAAGCAAGAGACAAAAAAAGAAAATGCATAAAGGCAAGGCACGGATCACAGAAAATACCTGCAATACATAAACCGAACAGCTACTATACCCAGGATATGTTTTAAAACTCCTAGAATCAACAATTAAAAGACAAACAACCAATACAACATGGGTCAAATAATTTATACAGCTATGTTACAAAACAAGACATGCTAGTAAGTACTGAACACCATTAATAAGGAAAATTCATATTAAAATCACTATGAGATGGCAACACACCCAGGAGAATGGCTAAAATATGGCACAACCATGACTTCCCTGCACTGTTGGTGGGAGCAGAAGTTAATTCAACTATTTTGAAGGAAGATCTGGCAGTTTCTCTGACTCTTCAACTCTAATACTAGGTATTGCCAAAAGCTAGAAACAGCCCAGGTGTTCGTGTAGGAAAAGAGAGAAATAAATTGTGATATGTTCCTATAGTGGTATATCACTGAGCAATCAAAAAAAAAACCAAAAAAACAAAAACTTGATACATGCAACAACATGGCTGAATAGAAAAATCATTGTACTGTGAAGGAAGTCCTATGTAAAAGTGTATTTACTTTATGATTCCTAATAAACGAAGGCCTAGAAGAGGAAAAACTAATCTACATTGAAAATATATCAGAACAGTGGTTGTCTCCAGGGACTGAAAGTGATAGGAGACTTAGGAGGACTTGAAATAATTTCATCATCACCTCACGTGGTTATAAGTGTCCGTTTATCAAAACTCACCCAATAGTCTGCACACTCCTTTGTATGTATTTTACCACAAAACAAAAAAATATGGTAAGCATGAGTGAATCCTAGTTACTCACACACATACTGAAACACTTAAGAGTATAGTATACAATGGCTATAACTTATTTTTATGAAATGCACACATGTGCACACATCTATATAATGGAATGGGCCAATAAAATGATTAATAGATATGCTGCAAAAATCACTGAGATGTTAATGATAGGATCTAGGCTCTGAGTATACATATGTTCACTGTACAATTCTTTCAGCTGTTTTGTATGTCTGAAATTTTTCATAATAAAATGTTGGGAGCAAGATTAATCACATGTTCATTTCTATACAGTCTTCTCTACCAAAGAGCTAATTATGCACAGACTTCATTGCCATCATAATAATTACGTAATGCAGAATATTTTTGTATCTTCATTAACAAAAGAGAAAATCAAAAGACTGGCATGAAAAATTCCACAGTCATTCAAATAAGAATTCTAAAAAAATTTAATTGGGTTCAGGAACAATGTGTAGATGAAAACAGTAGAAGTTTGGTAGACAGTGTGCTGACTAAATCCTCTCCAGCTCTCTATCACACACACACACACCTAGCACAAGGCTTAAACACAGTTGTATCTACGGTCTCAATTAACACCTGTTAAACAGTGCCAAAAGTACTTACAACCATAACTTCTCTTCTAAGCTTTAAACCCACAAAGACAACAGCCTACCACGTATTTTCACCTAGACATTGCACACAGACTCAAAAGCAACTTAACCTCTTCCCTCACCCCATCTGTTCCTCCCTCCCTATTTCCCATTCCGGGTGAAAAACACCAACAACCCTACCATCTGGTCCCAACAACTAATCCGTGTGCAACCCTAGAATGCCTCCTCTGCCATCCTCACATCAGTCACCAAGGTTTGTCAGTTCCAGCAACCAAGTATTTCCACTAATCCCCCTCCCCTTCTGCCCCGCTGCCACAGGCTTAACGCATTCTTTCTCTCCTGGCTCTCTACAGAGGTCTCCTAAATACCCTTCCTGTCTGCAGTCTCTCCGGCTAACAGGAGCCCCACCAGCTCCTCCTGGACAAGAGAAAATATCTTAAAGTTACCTAGATAACACGTCCTCCTTAACGAGAAGAACCTCGTTAAGAATATTCTAATTAAGACTTTCATGAAATACATTTACATTTCTGCTGGATTCACTAATCTCATTTTCAGGTCATCTTTTATCACACTACCACATCACTTTTGTAGTTAAGACCTATGACAATAATGACACTAGATTGCACTATAGAGCTGTCACTAAGCACATGCACAGTCTCAAAAGCATGGATGAAGCAGCTAGAGTTTTGTTTTTCTTCATATCATCTGTAATTCAACAAGACTTTAAATTCTGAGAGTTTAACACCAATACTAGATTCTACAGGGCACTGAGTGCATTATTTTTAGAAGCTTAGTAGTTAACGCTCTAAGAAAGAGTACGTGGAATTACAGTTGAGCTTCCATTCCAATCATTTCCTACTCTGTAACCTTAAACAGGAAACCCTGGTGGCTTAGTGGCTGAGTGACAGTTCAAATCCACCAGGTGCTCCTTGGAAATCCAACGGGGCAGTTACATTCTGTCCTAATACGGTCATTATGCATCGGAACCTACAAAACAGCACTGGATTTTTATTTTCTTAACCTTGAACAGAAGCCCTGGTGTTGCAGTGATCAAGAACTCAACTGCTACCCAAAAAGATCAGCAGCCTGATTCCATCAGCTGTTCCTTGGAAACCTCATGGATAATTCTACCCTGTCCTATAGAGTCACTAAGAGTTAAGACTAGACTTGATGGCAACAGGCTTGGTTTTGGTTTCAAGTCTCAGTTTACGGATTTCTACAATGGAGCAATAATAGCACCTATCTCTTCAGAGAATAAAACCATGTACATAAAAACACCAAACAAACTTGTTGCCATCGAGTCAATTCCAACTCACAGAGACCCTAAAGGACATAGTAGGACTGCCCCACAGAGGTTTCCAAGGAGTGCCTGGTGGATGTGAATTGCAGCTCTTTGGGTTGGCAGCCACAGCTCTTAACCACTACACCACCAGGGTTTCCTATATACATAAAGCACTTCACATATATGGCACGTGGCAAGTGTTTAATAAGTAAAAGCCGTATTACTATCAGCAGCAACAGCCTTTCAGTTAGTGGGTACAGTAAACGCTGACTCCAGAGGGCTAGTGACTGCCAGTCAGTGAGTGCACCTGGTCAGCTACATCATCCGCATGACTTTCTCTCTTTCTACTCATCCTCGGGAACCAGTTTATGTGGATATTAAAAGCTACAGTGGTTATTTGTGAACCTGGAATTCACCACAGCCCTGAAGTCTTGCAAGTGTACTACAAATGTCTGATGTGAAGGCATCTCCAGGGCAGTGGAAAACAATTCTTCTTGTTTCAATGTAACCACTATTGTATGTAACCTAATAAGGATCATGGAATGTTCAAGCCCTAAAATTGTTTGTTTTAAAGATACTCAGCTCTTTTAATTTTTAATACGTGAATTACAGTCCACAAGATATAAATGAACATAATATTCAGGTAGACTGGATACTCAATCAACAGGGACTTCCCATGTTGAAGAGAAACTACTTGAGGGAAGTCTGTATTTCCTGTTTTCCTAAGAAACCCTTAATTTTCTAAAATTGTTTCTTGGACATCACAGTTCCAGACCAGATATTTATAGTTTGGCAAAGTCATTCAATATCCACCAGCTGCCAACTCCTGCACAAAACTTCTTACTAAGTAGTGAAATTCCGTCCTGAAAGGCAGTCTGTCTGCTACACCTGGAAAAGCAGCCTGCCAGTCTTCTCACATCATTTCTGTGTAGATACAGACCAGGACTCTAAACCCTAGATGTGACACAGAAGATCGCTCTTGCCACAAATTCGCCACATCACACAAGGGTCAGCAGGCTGCAGTCCTAGGGTACCAGCTATGATGACTTGCCCACTGCCATTGAGTTGGTGTGACTCATAGCAACCCTACAAGACAGAGCAGAACTGCTCCACAGTTTCCAAGGAACAGCTGGCAGATTCAAACTGCCGTTTCGGTTAGCAGCCATAGCAGTTATCCACTACACCACCAGGGTTTCCAGCTATGATGACCACCACGTAATAAAAATCCCAGAAAGGACTGTCTGAAGATTACATGGGACGACACATAGTAGGTCTTCAAACACACCCAAGCAGTCTAGGAGCCCTGAAGCGACTACAGCAAACGAATGCAACTTGCCCCTGAGGATGACACCAGTACCCTGGCATAAGAAAACAGAGAGGGGGCTGGGGGGATGTCAGCAGAGCTGCTAAAGAGGAAGCCTGAATGTCTACCTGAAGGCCAGAACTCACCACAGGGACGGGGAGGTAGAAGAGGGGCCCCTGACAGAGTTGAGTTTTTCTCCCCATAATTAAAAAACTCATCATTCCTTTTTCTTCAGGAAATCACAAACTAGTCCTATGATCTCTCATCTATTAGTCCTCTCTAGCCAACACGTACACCAGTACACACACCAGACACGCTTGCCTACGACTTACTAGTACGGAAGCCGAGATCCTGGTTAATGCAGTAAGAGCAGAAAAAGGAGTACACGGAGTAACACTGGGGACTAAAGATCTAACACAGTTATGTACACACATACAACTGCCTAAATAGAAAAATACAGAACTTGGAATGTAGCCAAGGTTCACATATCAACAGCATTTCTACATACAAGCAATAACTTACTATAAAACGCAATCAATAAAAATCTGTTTGTCACAGGTCACTTCCATCTGCTGACTATTCATTGAGGCCAGGCTCCCTGGAAGACTTCAGACTGGGCATCCTTTAGAGAGTCATTTATTAAACATCTACTGTGAACTAAGAAGAGGCCTGGTTGCTCAGTGGTTAACAACCAGGGTTGCTAACCAAAAAGTTAGTGCCAATCCACAAGCTACTGTTTGAAAACCCTATGGGGCAACTGTACTCTGTCCTATAGGGTCACTATGAGTAGGAAGTGACTCGATGGCTATCGGGATGAACTAAGCACCGTGCTGACAACAATGCACAAGACACAGAACATCCTGCCCTTGTGAAATTTAATTCTAGTTGAACAGCCCAGCCGGAGAGGGAAAACAGATGTCCATACACTGAGTAATGTAGTATCAGAAATGGCCCCACATGGAAAGACACAGGGATAAACCCCTAAAACCCACAGCCACTGAGTCAATTTTGACTCCTAGTGACCCCACAGGACTAAGAGGGAGTTATTTCAGATAGCAGAACGGACAGAGACAGCAACTGAACTGAGGCTTGATTTAGAGAAGGGAAGAGCATATCAGAGCTGAGGGAGAAAATGTTCTTGGCCAAGAAAGTATCATGTGCAATCATCCTGAGAGGAATGAGAAGGACACTTACAGCTCACCTTCACAGTGATCCTCTTCCTCAATCCTCAGCCTTCTCACAGAGCCTAACTTCCGCATCCTTGCCTTAACTAGCTCTCTCCTGAAGGACCAAGGACACTTGTCCCACCCCTTCTGCCACAACTTAGGAGCTCAGGCATGGCACATGCTTACCACCCACTCACTATGCCACCATGTCCACTTCCAGTAAGCTAATCTTGTGTGAAATCACTCTTAGTTCCCATTCTCCACATAATTTCAAACCTTCTGAACTGTCTCTCAACCTACTAACCAATCCCCCTGCAAAGAAAGCAAGTATTAAATAAGCGCTCCTTTGCTTTCCTATTAGCAAAAGTTCAGATACTTTAAAAATCAATTACTGTGTTTAGAGTCCACTGTCATATTTAAGGAAACCCTGGTGGCGTAGTGGGTTAAGTGCTACGGCTGCTCACCAAAAGGTCTGCAGTTCAAATCCACCAGGCACTCCTTGGAAACTCTAGGCGGCAGTTCTACTCTGACCTTAAGAGTTGGACCCAACTCGATAGCAGTGGATTTGGTTTGGTTTTGGGTTACATTTAAAATAATGATGTAATGATTTATACTATTAGCAGGTACACTGTTTAGGAAATTACATACTTCGCAAATCTTTACACTTAAAAGAAGAAATCTGTATATGTCAGCTAAAATCTTTCAAAAATTTTTAAGGGGATCAACACACCAAGAAGCCTGAGATTACTGGCAGAGTTATCACTATAGCAATCAGCACAGCAACATCACCCCAGGAACAAAGCATGTCACTTGGATTTAGTGGAAACCCTGGTGGCACAGTGGTTAAGTGCTACATTGGCTAACCACAAGGTCGGATTTGGATCCACCAGGCACCCCCTAGAAAGTCTATGCGGAAAACTCAAACTCGACTTTGTCTTCTCTACAGGGCTGTTAAGAGTTGGAATCAATGTGACAGCAGTGGGTTTGGTTTGGCCTGGGTTGGATTCATTAATATTGGAATGTTTATTTTCCAATAAAAGCATTTGAGATACATTTTGTAAATATGGAAAGCACCTGATGTTTAAAATATATATCAAGAGTGTTTTAAGAAGTCAATTATGTTCTTTTTGACTCCACAAACCCAGACCATGTCACTTTTTAACAAACAAGATGAAAAGAAATACTGTAACTGTAATCTTTGGAGATATGTTCATGCATAACCACACTATTAAGTGATAAATTCTTTAAAAATCCAACAGATCAAGAGTAGGTTAAGAAAAAGTGCGACCTTAGAACTCAAGAAGAATTAAAACACCAAGCATCAACTACGGCACATCAAAATCTCACCAAGAAGGAAAAAAAAATTCTAAAACCATGTACAACGACATCCTCGAGGAATCATCTTTAATCATAATAAACAACATATGAAGATTTTGACAAGAACGTATTATGCAAATACACTTTGTTCTTACTAAGAAGTCTTTACATAAATGTTTTAATTCCCTGAAGACATAAATCTATATATCCTAGGTACAAAATTGCTCTAGGAAAAAAACACTGTTGTAAAGCCTCTGCATCAATTGTACTGTTCTACATTCAAAAACATCGGTGATAATTTTAAAGCTGCCACCCATTACGTGTCATGTGGAAGTCATTAGAAGTCTGTCTCAGGCGTGACAGCACAGCGGATTCATGAGTTAATCATGTCGCTTTACATGCCTGTACAGAGAGTTAAGTCTTGAGCTGCATACAATTAACAACATATTCACTCTGACTGAATAAATACATACAGAATGGAAAATCAGTAGTCATTCTATTGCCACTGTCAAAAGAATAAACATGATGAAAGCTAAGAGTGATTTAGGAGTCACTAGCATATGATGTTTTGTTCACACACTTCAACAATGTGTTCAGAAAGCAATTACAGCACGACATAATTGAAGAAAATTACCGGTCGTAAACTAAAAAATAGTGGCCCACTTTTTATCATTCATTTTCAGCCAAACAGGAACGACATGGCACTCATCCACGCCTCAGAGAATCAGAGGATTATTCTCAAGCCCCGAGAGCTCATGTCGTTTCTTCTGCTCGGTTCTGGACTTGCTTGGTGCTGCTATCCCTCCTTCCCCCCACTTCTCCTGTTCACAGCGGCCATCCCTACCTTGTACCTGGCTCCATCACTTATTCTGGAAGCAGACAACTTGTGTTCTAACCTCCACAGGTTCACTCATGACGACTTCTGCTCCAGGATGGACTATGCCTCAAGTCTCACACGTATTTGATCTAGGTGATTCAGAAGATGAGACTTTGGACTGGAAGGCAATTTAATATTTGGGGGAATGATATGACAGGGTGAATGTATTCTGCATGCGGGAAAGATATGAACTGGGAGGCAAAGAGTGGAATGTTATGAATTGAATGGTGTCCTCCCCAAATGTGTTGTAAATCCTAAACCCTGTGTCCGTGGTTATCATCTTATATGGGAATCAGTTTTCTTGGTTATGGTAATGAGACACTGCCTGTGCTTCTTCTACAAAATGTTCAAACGAGGTGTAATGATAATGATCATATTTTTTAAAGCTGCCTGACTAGAAGAAGATAATCTTAATTAAGCTGTACTTTCTATATAATACCAATCAAGCAGTGTTATTAACAATTAGTGGTTGGTTGCAGAGATGACTGCTGGTATTTACTGAAGACATGTCCAACATGACGCACCTTTCCAGCACAAGCATTGTCCTTACTTGGTATCAGCTGTCAGAAACCCTTCAGACAGAGACCAGAGGGGCCCCAAGAGAACCTCCGAACTTCAAGTTACTGCTACAGACCACCCTTCAGTCAAATTATTGATTGGCTCATAAAATAAAAATTGTCACCTGTGCGTAACAACCTCCCTTAAACAAATACATGAGACCAACCGGTCAACAGTTGCCCAGAGGCCAAGACAAGATGCAAGGAGGGGAAAGGAAGCCAGATCAATAGTGGCCATGATGAGAAGGCTGACTCCTTGTAAACACTGTAACCAACTTCAGGGAACAACATAAAACCTATACACGGACATCTGATTTGTTGTGTGAACTTTCACTTAAAACATTACTTTTCAAAAATTCTCTTTTCAGCCTACCTTTAAGAAGAAGCCAAAACAGGTGTGCACGCAATAAAGAATTTGCAGTGAGGCTGGAAATTCAGATGGTTTTGTTATCTTCAGACCCAATTACAGATGACATCAAATTTCTCACAACAATCTGCTAATTACAGTCAGTTTCTCAGCTAGTGTAGAATACACCATCACCTCTACCTACCATTCTCACAGTCTACTTCCCAGTGTAGAGGACATCACCCACCTCTATCTACAACGTTCACAGTCCACTTCCCAGTGTAGAGTACACCATCATCCGTAGCTACAATTCTCACAGTCCACTTCCCAGTGTAGAGTACACCATCATCCCTAGCTACAATTCTCACAGTTCACTTCCCACTGTAGAGGACATCACCACCTCTATCTACAACGTTCACAGTCTACCTCCTAGTGTACAGTACGGCACTATCTATACCTACAATTTTAATATGAAATGGGGCTAACCATTATCTTCATCTTCTTAGAGATCCTTCCCACGGAAATATACAATTCTTCAGTTGGTACCAGTAGGAAAATTTCTCATCATAAGTATCTGCTTTACGACATCCTTGATAAAGCAATCAATGAAGGTTAGAAACCACATTATGTATTAAATGAGCATACAGAATTAATACCATTAAGAAAAAAACAAGCATACAGAAAACAACACATTCAGGGCCAGATTCATTTAGCTGATGATTGGGAGTAATGCAGCCTGAAACTACCAAGTTATCTATGGCACAAAAATTCAGCCAATTAACGTGAAAGTGATACAATAAACTGTATCTTGCACACATAGCTGGTCACACTCACACAGTCATTTCTCAAGAAATATGGAAACACTCCCAGCTTTCCAGACATGAAGTGTGCTTTGTCATGACACACAGCTAGGTGACTGAGACATGGCAGGCACTACACAGAACATTCTGAAGGACAGTGCCCATAGCTCATCAGGAATTTTTATTTTCACGTGTTAGCTTCTTTTCACTTACAGCAGCTGACTCTCAGCTGAGGACCTCAATCACATCCTATCACTCAAAGCAATTCACACACATCTCTCAGCAACAGCTGTGTGATTTTTATAGTATAACTAAAAATATAAAGTTCAAAAGCATTAAATGAATTTCACCTAACATTTAAACAGTATGAACAAACTACTGTCAATTCACGTCAAAGGAGTTAATTTAGCAAAAGGCAAGACTCAAAATGATGAGTAATCCAATTCATAAAATATAAAAATGTTTATGGGCTGCCTTAATTTTAGAAGTGTCCTCTTTTTTTCCTCAAGATATGCAATGCCTGCAACTGTATGTACGCATTCTTTTCATTTCCCTACTTCTAAGGAGGATATTCTTTTTGGTTAAAATTTCAGAACTAAAGACCCGTTCTTGCAGTACTCTGACATAATCACAAATTCTCCCAGAACTTTTGCATCTGAGGAGACTTGTCTGAAGCTGGCCTATTTTGGCTTTCCTTGACTGTCCTCATAAGCTACTTAGAGGCAAATGGCTCATGGTGCATCTTTTAATACTTTTAAGATCTTTCCGTGAAGTACTATTACGAGTGAGGCAGACAGCTATGTCCAGCACAAAGGACATCTGATTAAACTTACCTATTTTCAGACACTTTTCTCCTCTTGGTCACAACCACAATAGGGACACTCTGCGGTGTATTTAGGGTTCACCAGCCAGGCAAACCCACCTGTCTCATGCCTGTAACCAGTCACACCTGGTGTTTCATCAGCAAAAGGTCAAGAGGGCTCAAGTTAAGTTAGGCCCTTTCTGGGCTTCAATTTCTTGATTTCTAAGATAAAAGAATTCTTGAAAATTATCCAAGCCATCTTTCAAAACTAGAAAGACCACACACGGTCCTAAAGAAGCTATATCTCATCAGATTAAGAAGAGGGAAGAAAAAAACTGGTTTCAAAAAAGTACTTCTTCAAAAAGCTTAGCTATTTATATTGATCAAAACCCAAAACACCCCTCCTGTCTAGTCTACAACCCACAGTGACCCTATGGAACAGAGCCGAACGGCCCCACAGAATTTCCAAGGAGCGCCTGGCGGAATTAAACTGCCAACCTTTTGCTTAGTAGATGCAGCACTTCAACCACTAGCCACTGGGGTTTCTGTACTTATCAATTACTACTTAAATAAGAGCCCTGGTAGCACACCATTTAAGCGCTCAGCTGTGAACCGAAAGGTCAGCAATTCAAACCCACGCAGTGGTCCCATGGGAGAAAGCCCTGTCGATCCCCTCCTGTAAGAGTACAGCCTAGGAAACCGCATGGGGGCAGTTCCACTCTCACACAGGGCCACTACAACATAGTCTTAACAACAACCATGACTTAAGTTAAGCAAGGAAAAAAAAAAAACCGTGAAATTCTTGAATCAGTAGGCCTAAGAGCTTATATATAATCACTCTAAATCAATTAGTAACAGTTTTCTAGAAAATTTTAACTATTTGTTCTAGGAATACAGTTGAAAATCTGGTCTTATAGCTATGTCCCATTTCAAAAGCCACAAAACACAAACACCACTATCAACTGGGCAGCAAAGGGTTAAAAATTACTATTAATCTTGAAGCTGAAGCTAGAAAGACTATTTCTCAGACACAGCTGCCATCCAAAGATTTCAATCTTTCTCTAGATGCTCCAAAGAAAATTTAAACATTTGACCAATGAGATAAAAATGGCAAATAACTTGCCCAAGTGACCACAGCTGTTCAAGTTTCATCATCTCTGTCTTTCTATGAGGGGTTTGGATAGATGACTTGATAATCAAATCCCCTTTGCACCTTTTCCTTCTTCCACATTCTCCAAAAAGACAAAATAGCTCTCCTGTCAGATACTGAAAAGCATTCCCACATATGAGACACATAAGCAAAGTAACCAGTTATTTATTCTATTCTAGAAAGAGACAAGAATTCTATCAGTGGTGAAGTATAATAACTCAAACATTAAAACATTACCTGTGGGCACTCCATGGTCTGTAATGGCAGTACTCTGCAACAGGGTTAATAATGAAACAAAATATAACCCAAATTAAAAGTCATTATAAAATGGTCTCAACTCACCAAAAATGTCAAGGTTATAAAGGCAAAAACCCAGAAAGTGTTCTAAATTAACAGTCTAAAGACACACGACAACGAACTCTAACAAGGCATCTGGATTGAATATTGGACAAAGGAATAAAAAAAGACTTTTTTTTCTTTTGTTGTACTAAAAATGAACAAAATTTTATTAAGTAATGCACAAGGCCCTACTGTTGTTAGCTGCCATCGAATAGATTCCCTACCCCGATGACCACATGGATCACGGAGAACACCTACTGTCATCAGCTGTCATCGAGGCGATTCCTCCTCCTGACAGCCCCACGTATCACAGAGAACAACTACTAATGTCAGCTGCCACCAAGGAGATGCTTCCTCATGACCCCGTGTATCACAGAGTTCAACTACTGTTGTCAGCTGCCATCGAGGAGACTCCTCATCCCCACGACGCCGTGTCACAGAGCACAGCTACCGTTGTTAGTTGCCACCGAGGACATTACTCCTCCTGACTGTCCCATGGGTCACAGATTACAACTGCCTAAAGGGTTTTCTTGGCTGTAATCTTCAAGGACACAGATCACCAGGCCTTTTATTTCATGGTCCCGTGAGATGGGTTCAAACCATGAGCCTTCAGATTAGCACTTGAGTGCAAACCATTTTGCCAATGAGTCAATTCCAATGCATAATGACAATATACTGAAGATATATTCTAAGATCACATTATATTTTATACTTTATACATTATCCTTTAATCACTGGTATTTTTAAGAGTTTCCCTTGACTTACTGTTTATTATAATTATTATTACTTAGTTACACGCTTTACTACGTCAATCATTACTAAATCCACACCAGGTCAATAGTTTTTATTTCTTTTTAAAGATACATCTGTAAAGAAACCTATCAGAGCAGCCAGCTGGATGAAACAGTACTTACACAGCAAATACTTTTAATGCACTAATGCCTCATGGATGTGGTCAAGTTAAAGTAAGTTGTTCCATTTACAAAAGTGTTCTTCACAAGAATAAAAAGTGGTACATCCTGACAACTCCACTTAAAAGACCACAACTGATGGTCCAAAGGCCTCGTGGTCTCCCTGGGAGCATGGCCCCTAGACCTGATGCTGCCCCTGTCCATAAGTCATTATGGAGGTCAACACCTCAGACAGGAATCGACTGGACTCAGTGACACACAGTGACCACATCACGGGTGCACTGTATGGTTCTATGTATCTACAGGATGTTGGCCTACTAGCCTCTTACTAGACGGGAGTGGAGAGGGTGGAGAAGAGGGGACAAGAGATTGTTAAGAGGACATGTATAGAACAGAAAGGAGGAGTGTCCTGTCACCGGGCAAGTAGAGCAGTAAGAACTGCACATAAGCGGGCATGCAAATTTAAACCAGCCTGTACACTTTCACTCAACCACAATAAATAAAATATTTTCAAAAAAGTATTCTTCTACCTCTACATGTAAGAATCTAACATTTACTTTTTTAATTACTACTTTAATTATTTGGAAAGAGAATATAAAGTCAGTTATATAATGTCCTGATGTCTTCTAAAAGAGAAAACCCACACAAGTAAGCAGAAACAAGGTGCTGGGGTGAAAGACAAAGATGGAGGGGAGAGAAAGGATGAAAACGGGAAGAGAGAAAAAAGGAAAGACAGGAACAATAATCATACTAAGAGGAATTAAAAATCCTAAATAAAGACACCTTTACAATGGAGACACAGAGTGGACAGAATCTTAACAGACTGATCAAACATCCCAGTACTGGGAAAATCTGCCACCAGGGGCCTCCAGATAATGGACTGAAAAGAAAACAACATTAGTATGTAACATTCCTGCTCCCAAACAGGGAGCCTGACTCTAGCCCCGCAGAAACAACCAAGCATACCTGAAGTAGGGGATATTCTGCAAAGGCTTGGCCAGAACTCCCCCAAAACAGCAATGTCAAGAAAGAAAATAAAATGGAAAAACTGTTCTAGAACACAGGTCAAAGGAGAATACACCTCGTGACAATTATACGCAGCTAGTAAGATCATGAGTGCAGAAAACAGACCATCAATGATAAATCTTAGGAAATCTGGACAGACAGTACATTACATAACATGGTATCATGTTACATTTCCAGAGTAGATAACTATACTCTGACTGCACACGAAAGTGTCCAGGTTGTTTGTACACAAAGTGTTGTATGTAACTTAAAATGGTGAGATAAAAACTCACATATAACCTATTTGTCATCAAGCCTACTTTGGCTCACAGAACAGAAAAATGAGTGAGAAAACAAATATGAAAATACATTTATAATGTGGTTCTATGTGAAGAATGCACTGGCTTTCTTTGTAATACTCTTGCGATTTTCCTGAAAGTTTTAAACTTTTCCCCCCAAAAAAGTAAACTAAAAGCAACTTAAAAAACATACAGACGTTATACAGTGATGAAAACAAGACAATCAGATGTATGGTTAAGTGCTACCACCGCTAACCAAAAGGTCAGCAGTTCAAATTCACCAGGCACTCCCTCAGTACTCTAGGGGGCAGCTCTACCCTGGCCTCCAGGATCACCATGAGTAGGATCTGACTCCACGGCACTGGGCTTTTTTTTTTTAATCGAAAATTCAGCAAAGTATTAGCTTAAGAACAGAAAAGTCACCAAGTAGAACTAAGTACTAGAACTTAATTCTATGACACAGGGAACTAAATGATAAAAAAATGACAGAAGGGAACCATACATCAACAGTGAAACAAACAGTTGTTTAATCAACGCCTCCGGACCACTCAAACATACAAAAAATACGGTCTTCAACTTAAAAGGTATTTTCCTGGTTAGTTCCCTAAACAGAAATAAAATCTTTAAACGGCATGTGGAACTTCTTGAGTGTTTTCTGTTACAAACCAGAAGTGTTGTTTTTTATTTTTTAAACACCCATACAGCTATTTACTTGAATTGAAGCTATATATGTGAAAGATATTGAATTATTAAAATAATAACCCTTGAAAAAATAATTTGCAATCTGGATCTTTGTAGTTCCTTTAAAATTATTTTAACTGTATTATTATATTTATTATTACTATTATTTCATTGTATATTAATACTCTAAATTAGTAACAGAAAACTGGAAAAAGTACACCTCCAAATATAATTGTACTAGTTGCTGTTCTTATTTAAATGTGACACTAATATCAAGCTTCATTTTCACAAAGGGAAGGAATTTCTATGTTTACCGGTCTCAAAATGCACAGAGAGCCATCCTCTACAAGCACATTCTGGACACCTCAGTGACAACTGTAGTATTTACTTTCAAAGACAACAGGTAAGGAGTATCAATCAGAAGGACTGCAGAAAAGCTACCCTAAGAAAGATACTAAGAAAATAAAATTGCTATTTACCAAGTGTAAAGTTTTAAAAAGCAGAGTATCAGCCAATATACACAAAAGTGTAAAAGTAAAATCACTTGATATAAAACTTCACAAATTTACACAACATATGGCTATGAGCTTAAATGGTCAAAATTTAAAACTGCTTATCACTTGGAATCATAAGAAATACTTTGGTTGAATCAATAAGATAAATGAAAATATCCAATAGTCTTTCACATATCATGTCTCTAAGGTGTCACTTTCATTCTAAATTTTATTTACTCAACTACATTGTAAAATTCTTTGTGAGTACTACAATTTCTGCTAAAACCTTCTTGTAAGTTAAAACTTGCATGTATGCAAAATATTCTTAGTAAGAGTACAGGCTATGAGTAAAATAATACTACTTGTCACTTGACTTAAGAAAACTCAGAAATTTACTTTTAGTGGTAAACACATAAACTGGAATGTGTTATCTTTTAAAAAAAACTAAACTCTCAAGGGGTATTCCAGACATAACTAAGCTATACTGTTTCCCGACTTTTGGCCAGTGAGATTATAACTGATGAGTTTTCCCTGGGATAATATCGATGACTTGTTAGGAGAGCATGGGCAAACAGAGATGAGGTTTTCATACAACAAGGGATGTATGAGGAGGAAGGCGGAACACATGTTAGACAGCTACTAAACAACAAAAGACTACACACTGGTAACTTAGCCACAAAGAACTAGTAACAAGTTTAAAAATTATCCAAGAGTTAACAAAAAACACTGGAAAATATTATTAACAGCATGAAAAGACCAAAGAGTATCAATCATCCTCTTTTATGCAGCTAAATATAACAAATATATATATACACACACACATACATTTTTTTAGAGGGGAAAGATGAATTTGAAAATAAGCATCATTTAGATTGTTTAGTAAACCCTAAGAGAGAGAATATTACATGCTGCTTTCAAGCTTACTTAGATAACAAAGCAGTGGCGGTAAAGAGTTAAATAAACAGTTTTTATTCAATAGGGATGAGACCAGCCTAGAATGTTGATTTCTCACAAAGCTTATGAAAGGAAATCTGTACAAGAGAAAAACAACTCGAGAAACACGAACCTAGAGCAATCAAGCTGCTTTTCAATCCCTGACTACAAATAGAAAATACCAAACATTTTAAAAAGGCTTCTAAATAGCAAAAAACGTTACTTCTAAAAGACATTAATACTACAAAATCAAGTTTCACACAGATGTGAAATAGAAATGTTAACTGCCCTTTCAGACATTTAGTTCTCCTATGCTATAAAAATACTAATAATCACTAACCAAACAGTGAAATGTATTACAATCTAACTTTAAAACAGTGAGTAGTTTTTAAACTGACAATGCACCAATTTTTTTGTATTTAACCAAGCAATATCTAACAGCTAAAGCCAGCCTTTCAGTCAAATAAAAAATTCAAACCCATTGCCATTAAGTGGATTCTGACTCACAGCAGCCCTCTAGGACAGAGTAAAACTGCCCCATAGCTTCCAAGGAGCAGCTAGTTGATTCAAACTGCCAGCCTTTCAGTTAGCAGCCAAGCTCTTCACCATGTACCACACCAGGGCTCGTTCGGTCAAATGGTTCTTAAACATTTGTACACTTGAACTCTCCCAACAATCAAGATACAGTCACAATTACTAATCTTTACCAAAAACCAATACCAATTTACAATAAGAATCCCTCTTAAATATGCTGTATTACATCCTAATCCTATACTTTATTTTTAAACCATTATTAGACAATTAGAAAAGCAAATGCAACTAAACAAAAAAGTATTCAAGAGATTGTTTTACGATTAGCCAGGAGCATTCTGTCAGGAAATAAAAAAAATGACACTCTTTAAGGAAAATACTTTCTTTCTATGAAATGGGATTTCTAAGCATTCCCGTAGGTTACAGATGCCAAGCAACAGAGGGCAATGAGTCAACTTCCATTCCGAGAGCTAGTAACTAACGGCACTGCCAGCTGTTCACCTTCCAGGAGTACTAAGTGCCGTGCTGGAAGCTCTACCATCACTGCCTTGTGTAATTCTTGTAATAATTATATGACATAAGTATTGCTATTATTCTTGCTTTGCAGATGAAGAAACTGAGGCTTAGAGGTTATACAGCTTGCCCAAGGTTATGAAGATACTAAAGCATAAAACCAGGATCCATACCCAGAATCCACCTGTTAACTGACAAGTGTGAATGCATTTCATCTTTTTTCTTCTCAGCTTCATTCCTGACAGCTGAGGTTCCAGTCCCCTTGGTTGATTAACAAATGGGAAAGCAGCAGCAGAGCTTTCAACTTTTCAACAAGACAAACGTAAAAGCAACAGTGTTCAAGAGATCTTTCAAACTATTAAGAAAAACACAAACATCCCAATATAAAAATGGACCAAAAAACTTACAGAATGCTGATAAACTTACAGCAAGTTAAGCCCAGTAGGAAACAGAGAAATTTAAATTAAAACAAGATATCCTTCTAAATTTGATTATGTGGAGAAAACAGTAATGTCAGTATGGCAAAAGGGCACGCTCGTATCTTGCTGATAAAAGTGAAACTGCGTCAACTTGTTGAAGGGCTGTCTTTCTACATCAAAAGCCTTTGAAATGTAGGTATCCATTAACTCAGCAAATTACATTTCTGTAGATTTCATACAAACCCTACATATGTATAACCAAGAACTACTCATGATGATGAAAAGTACCGACAACAAAGATCAAGGTACATAAATACATTTCAGGTTGAACCTTATACAAGCATCAATATTCAATCACTAGTGACTAGAAAAGCATGCAATAATTTTGTAAATTAAATCTATCTACATTTGAAACTGGATTATATTAAAGAGATGGAAGATACAGGTTGTAAACCATGCTATTTTAGAAATTAAAAAAGGAAGAAAGAAATATCAGTAAAGAGGGAATATATGAAAGTTGACTATGTCAGCCACTTTCACATAAATACTTGTATCTAATTTCTGATCAACACACTGTGATGTACTGTTACCCCCAGTTCACAGATTTGTAAACATATCTCAAAAAAGTTTAAATAACTTAGCGAATTAGCTTCACTAGGTCACACAATATATTCATTCTTTCCTGAAGTATATTAAAAATAATACTGCTTCAAAGCATAAGATATAATAAAAATATTCTTACTCTAAAAACAATGCCTTAAACCTAAACCTCATATCACCCTTTCATTAAGAAAATATGCTCCTTTGGTGATACACAGAGAATCACAATGGATTTTTCACCAATAATTACAATAATGTACTATCAGCTCATTTAAAAAATACATCCATATTTAAGGTGTAAGGATTACCATGTTTTAATAATCAGCTGAAAAGCACTAGTCGAGTCTAACTGGCTGTAACATAGTCTTTTCAAAATAAGTAAAAGTTTTTACCCACAGCACAAAAGCACCATCCAAAGCAGCTCACACTCTCCTTGAGTGCATGGAGTAGTGACGATAATTTATTGCCAATAATAAATTACTGTTAAAGGCAGAGTCCACAAATGACTAAAAACAGAAAAAGATACTAAGTTCACCACAGATTGTTGCCACAGTTTTTGAAACTGGGAAGCAGATGGATTAAGTCAACTGAGACTTCCTAGGCTGAAGAAGATGGAAACTAAACATCCAGGGAAGCTGTTGACGAAGGTGGTACCAAGACCAAAGCCTAGAAGGTTCAGGAAGTCTGGAGTGGGGCAGGCTAAAAAGGAGGAGAACTGGTTGGAACTCTATATCTGAAGTCATTCACCAAACTCCCAAATCCTAAACCCAAATAACCCAACCAAACACAGCCCTTCGCCCTGAAAAGCAGTTTATACTTCGCAAACCCATTTCTGAAGGGAAGCAGAACAGGAATTAAGTTCAGATTTAAACAATAAACAGTAACCACCATCCCACCCACTCCCCAGACTTTCTTAGCTTAGCCAGACTCGCAGCAGTCAAGGTTATCCTCTCAGAGAAGAAAACCTCCATAGGAAAATGAAATAGCCTAAGACTTCCAAACCCTGAGTGCTGATGGAAAAGAACACATTTCATGATCCTGACAGCTGATGGTCTCCCAGCATCCTTCAAGGAGGAATACCACCATACATGCTCGGTTCATAGACAGACCTTTGATTATTAAAAAAAAAAAAAATTAACAGAAAAATCTTCAAATGCAATAGAAAAGAACAATAGGATAAATGAAAGAGATAATAACTTAAAAATTAGTACACAAGGTCCAAAAAAAACCCAAGCTGTACTTTTTAAGCACAACCAATTTTTCATCAAGACTCAAGACTCACACTAAGGTGCATCATGATCAAGTTCCAGAACATCAAGAATAAAGTCAAGAAACAGGCCAATAACGTAAGTGGTCACAACTGCACCACGGGGTCAGACGTACCCAAGAAGGAAACAAAAGAAAGCTCACCTGATGTGCCAGACCAGAACAAAGCAGAGTTAGACCCCAGCAGGAGAGTCTGGGGCTAAGTAAGTGACGCACGCATGGAAAAGTAGTTAAATGGGAACCAAGAATTCTACATAAGACAGAAAGTTAGGAGGGTATGACACGTATACAGCGGACAGGAGCAGTGTGCTGTCACCGGGCAGACAAAGCAGTGGAAGCCACATATAGGCAGGCATGCAAATTTATATTGGATTGTACACTTTCACTCAATCACAAAAAAAATAGTTGTTTGAAAAGAAAATCTAATTATACATTGCTGTGGAAAACAGTTGGTGGTTCCTCAGAAAGTTAAGCATAGAATTATCCTATGAGCCAACAATTCCATTCCTAGAGATACACCCTAAAATGACAGGAGGAATGCAAACACACACTTGCACACCAGTGTTCATGGCAGCACTATTCACAACAGCTAAAAGGTGGAACAAACTCAAGGCCCACCAGACACACAGATAAATAAAACGTGGTACCTGTGTACAGTGAAATCTTAGCCACAAATAGAAATGAGGTCCTGCTACATGCTGCGTCACGGATAAAGCCTGAAAACATGCTGAGTGAAATGAGTCAGTCACAAATACTATATAATGCCACTTACATGTAGTATCTAGAACAGGAAAATGTATACAGACTCAAGTATTAATGGTTACCAGTGACAGAAAGAAGGGGAGGAAGGAAGTCACTGCTCAGGGGGCTCCAAGCTTCTATCAAGGCTGATGGGAAGATGTGAAAACTGGGGTGACAGCTACACAACATGACGAACATAATTCATCTCACTAAATCATGTACGTAAAAAATGCTGAGACAACAAATGTTTATGTGTCCGTGTGTGTGTCTGTGTGTGTGTCTGTACTTTCCATAACAAAGGAGAAAAAAGAATACACAACACAGCTCAGAAGTAGTATCTACATAACAATGCAAACCTCGGTTAATAAAATTTGTTACATGGCTGTATCTAAAAGATGACACAGAAAGTATACATCACGAGCGAGGGTCAACACTGCAAAACTAAATCCCCATTTTCTATGGTGGGAAGTCAACAGACAAATTTAAAATCAAAACAAATCAAGCAACACTAGTTTAACCCCTATGGGTCAGTTTTAGTCTGTCCTATATGGTCTTTATAATTTGGAACTGACTTAACAGTAATGGGTTTGATGGGGGGGTAGCTGTTTATGAAATGTTGAGACGTTCTCAAACTGATATTTCCCTGTCTGGGTTCAAATTTCTTTATGTTATATTCTTACTTTTGCACAGCTTTAACTGATTTACTTTTAGACTGTTGTTAGAAACTGAAATTATGAACAAAGATTATAACTCAGCAAATTACGTACTGACACCTACTGTGTGCATAGGATTCAAAATAAATAGTGGATAAAAGAGATAAATAAATGTTGGTTTAAGCATGTTATCTGGAAACACAGGAAAACTGGAAAAGAGGCAGGTAGAGCTGACAGCAGCTCTTCAGGAGAGCTAGGCCCTAGACAGCAAAGGAATAAATAGGACTTGGCGTTTTTCTTTTTTTTTGGTAAATCACAGGCCTTGTAGAACTAGACTTTCTGAACTGTGTACAAATGTACTACCTTGGTAAAAATTTTAAAAATCATGCTTTAGAATTATATTTAGCTTTACAGGAAAACATTTACAGTATGATATTCAAGGTGAGGTCACATTATAATCCATTAAGTTCAATATAAAACCAAAAGAAAAGAAAACATGAAGTACAGACATCAAAATGTTAATACTTTTCTCTGGCAATTTTCTTTTTTTTAACTGCACGTTAGATGTAAGTTTACAGAACAAACTAGCTTTTCACTGGACAATTAGGTACACAAGTTGTTTTGTGACACTGGTTGCCAACTCCACTACACGTCAACACTCGCTGCCCCCCCCCCTTGAATTTTGTTCTACCTCTTTCTCCAAGCTCTGCTGGAGACCCTCTATTGTGATCTGTCAGAGCAGCACGTGGTGGTAGCTGGGCACCGTCTAGTGTGCTGGACTCAGTTTAGTAGAGGTATTTTCTTTTTTTATATATAAGCATTTCTCTAATTTTTATATTTTCTATAATAAATATCCAAAAGCCCACCGCTGTTGAGTCGGGTTTGACTCATAGTGACCCTAGAAGTCAGAACAGAACTGCCCCATAGAGTTTCCAAGGAGCACCTGGCAGAATTTGAACTGCCGACCTCTCGGTTAGCAGACAAATGCTTAACCCACTACATCACCAGGGTTTCACAACAGTTAAGTATACACTATTTTATAATTTTAAAAGAAAATAATTTAAGAAGTAGAAGGCTAGTAGAGCTCAACAACCAAAGAACTGAAGTGACAGTCATTTCTGACCCAATAACTCACTTAGGGCCCACTGTAAAAATATTGGTGGTACTCTTAAAATTCGGCAAGAACAAAAGAACAAATATTGTATGAGACCTCTACGATAAGATCTCAGAAACAGACTTGTGTATAGCAGAAAAGACTCTTTGACAGCTGCAAGGGAGGGAGGGAGGGAAGGAGGAGGGGAGGGCTTAGATTAGATAGTTGCTAGGTATCTGGTTGGGTGAAATCCGTGATAGCACACATTAGAAACAAGAACAATATTAAGTGGACTTAAACATAACATGAGTACTCCTTCCATCTTAACCCAATATTGCAAGGATAGGGTAGCTGGGGCAGGGGGCGGGGAACCATGCTCTTAGGCGACAGCGAGGCCAATTGGCACAAGCAGCGTTTTGCTAAGAGGGCTCTCTGCACCCCACGTTGGTGAGTGGCGTCTGGGGTCTTAAAAGCTGCTAAGCTGCCATCCAAGGGCACAGCAAATGGTCCCAACTCAGCAGGAACGGATGCTCACCGAGGACCAAAATGACATGGGGGAAAGACAACCCAGAAGACAAAGAGACCCCACATCAGTGGGTGCCTACATCGACTTGGAACCGGAAGAAGCAGATGGTGCCCGGTGATAGCCGCGATGGAGCTCACTAAGTTAAGTCTCACTGGCAACACAAGAATAAAAAGGGGTGCACCCTGAGATCCCCACTAAAAGACCTCAATTGATGGTCCAGTGGTTTCGGGGTTCCCCTGGGAGCATGGCCCCTCACCCTGATGCTGCCCTTGACCATAAATCATAACAAAGGTCCACGCTTCGGACAGGAATGGATTGGACTTGGTGATGCAGTGACCATATATTGGATGCACTTTATGGTTCTATACATCTATAGGATGTCATCCTGCTGACCTCTGGCTGGAGGAAAGAGAGTGGGTGGAGAGGAGGGAAAAAAGAGACTGTTGGGAGGATGAGACATGTATGGAGCAGAGAGGAACAGTGTGCTGTCACCAGGCAGGGAGAGCAGTGGAAGTTGCATATAGGTGGGTATGTAAATTTATATGGGAATGTACATTTTCACTCAGTTATATTAAATAAAAAATAAAAAATTCGGCAAGAAAACCAAACATTTTCCCAGGTGGGAAAATATTCTTCTTTTTCTCAAGTATGTTTATGTCTCACTCATCTTATACCTCATAACAAGACTATCTGACTCAAAGAACAAACTTATAATTTTAAAACTCTGGATGGAGACATAACTTTCTAAACTTCAAAGTAACCAGAAAAAGTAAAAGAAAGAAACTGCTTAAAATTTCTCCATGTCCAAACAAAAAAAACCCCTTATAATTAAAAGAAAATAGTAGTCAACTGGCAAACATGAGGAAATATGCACACCAGCAGCCATACAGTACACAAAATACTCAGGCTGAAACTAGTGCAATCACCTGCAGCTGGCACAATCACTATAAAATCAGAATTTGGCCCAGAAATCCCACTCCTTTCCAAACCTGTTGCCACTGAGTCAATCTCAACTTACAGTGACCCCACAGGGCAGAGGAGAACTGTCCCATAGTTCCCAAGCAGTGAATGGTGTTTTCAAATTACCAACTTTTTGATTAGCTGACATAGCTTCTAACTACTGTTTCACTAAGACTACTCCCAACAGAAATGTATACATATGCTCTACAAAAGGATGTTTATAACCTTAATTATAATACCCAGAAACTAGAAACAACCCAAATGTTCACTGATAAAAATTAAATAAAGGAGCATTTCATAAAGCTGAATAAAATGATCAATAGGGATGAATGGCATATGCCTCCTGAGCAGCCCAAGAAGCCAGACAGAGAACACACACCGTGTACTCTATTTCTATAAAGACAAAAACAGGTGAAACTAGCTTATGTTACTACAAGTCAGACAGCAGTTACACCTGAGGGAGAGAGACTTACAGAAAGAAGCCAAGAGGAAAGCTGACAATCTTCTTTCCTGATCTGGACATTGATGACGAGTGTTAGTGAAAAGTTAGTGAAAAGTGAGTTCAACAGTTGTGTGCACTTTACTATACATACATAACATGTGTTATACTTCAAAAAACCCCTTCAAATTGAAAAAAGATGGTATTTAAAAGGTCAACAAGCACATGAAGGTATGTTTAATGTCCTTGGTTACTGTTACTGAGTGCCATGCAGTCAATTCTGATTCACAGTGACCCCAAGGGGCAGAGCAGAACTGCTTCAAGAGGTTTTCAATGGCTCTGATCTTAGGGAAGTTATAGGCAGGCCCTTCTTTCGCAAAGCCACTAGGATGGACTTAATTTTAATTAATTTTTTAAAATTTTTAAACAGATAATAATGTCAAAGATGCTGAGAAACTGAGACCCACACACACTGCTGGTGGAATATAAAAAGGCACCGCCATTGTGATAAACAATTTGGTAGTTCCTGCAAAAGTTAAAATTCACTGGTGACTCAGCAATTCCACTCCTAGGTATATACCCAAAAGAATTAAAAACAAATTCTCAAACAAATACTATAACAAGTGTTCTCAGCAGCTCTGTTCACAACAGCCAGATGATAGTAAAAGTCCAAATGTCTACCAGCAGATGACTGGATAATAAATAAAATGCCGTATATCCATATATAGTAGAATTGCTATTCCACTATAAAAAATAATGAAGTATTGATACACACAGCAACACAGATGAACCCTGAAAACATACTGAGTAAAAGGAGCCAGACACAAAAAGGCCACATTTCACATAACTCTATTTACATAAAATGTCCACAATAGAGACACAAAGCAGATCAGCGGTTCCCAGGAGTGAAGTGGAGAGGAAACCTAGAATGACAGCTTACTGGGTACCGGTCAGGTTTTCACATGGGGTGATTAAAACTTTCTGGAACCAGATAATGTTGATGACTGCACAACACTGTGAACGCACTTAATACCACTCAGCTGCAGACTTTAAAAAGGTTACAACAGCAAATTTTATGTTACATGTGTTTTACTACAATAAAAAATACATAAAAGACAATACTCAGCACTGACCAGGATGCAAGAGGCACTCACTCTCCAAATATCCGAACATAATCAAAAACCAATGTTTGCAATGCATGTTGGCAATAAATAAGAATTAAAATTTCATGTTTATCCCAGTTCCCATTTTTCATTCTGAGACTCAACTCTAAGAGAAGGAAATACAAAAAAGCTTTAGATGCAAAAGCGCTCATTTTCCCAATTTTTATAAAATCTGAATGTCAAACTAAAGGGCAAAGGGTGAGTCAATTTTGATACATTTACAAAGTTAATTATTCTGTCACTAAAAATGTTTACTAAAGACATTCATTTTATGAAGAATAGTTAATATTCTAAAGCAAATGTGAATAAAGCAGAATACAAATTTTATGAACACAAGCCAACCTCTGCATCATAAAGATTCAAAGCATGTTTACTACGGTTTCGTCTACAGACAATTTATATCTGTTCTGCTTTTTGTCACCTAGTAAAACACACTCAGGCCCGGCCTTTAGACCCGACGTTCCTTACTGTGCTCTTATCTTTCAGGTCAATGTAAAACACTGTCCCCTAAGAAAGGCTCCGTGACCCTAACCAAGTTGGGTCCTAACCCCCAGCCCTTCCCACTACACATGTTATCTTTACCTTTGCACTCATTCCAACGTGAGAATAACGAACTTACTGGTGCATCTTTCTCTCTGCCCCTTACTACAAATGTAAGCCCCCTGGAGACAAGGGCTCTGGACTTGGTTGACCTTCATATCCCCAGGCCACACGTGGCACTAAGAACGAGTATTTGTATAGCTAGTCAGTGAATCACTTGCTAACGAGTTAATTTGTTCCTTCTATTTTTCCATACTTGGTAAGTAACCTACAATTAGTATGTATTATTTTTTTATTTTTAAATATAAAACTATTTCAATAGGAAAATATCACTTATCAAACCACAGAAAATATGTCACTTTGCTGGATATCCCCTCAAGCCAACAGGAAATTCTGGTTTTTAACCATGATAACAAAAATAACTGTAATTATAAGTCCTTCCCAATAAAGGAGAGCCTTTCGTTATACCTTACTGTATACCCTATCAGCTTTCAGAAGCTCAGCGGTCCATCTTAAATTCCTGAAGCCATAAGGTACTTTAATGATCTTTCTGTCAACACATATCCTACCTCTATTCCACCACCATAACCCCACGCCCCCACACAAAACCTTTTGAGCAAGCCTTAAAAAGTCATATCCAAGATAAGAGATTTCAGAATTCACTAGAGTGATAATAGCCATTATTAAATAATGCAGAGAAAAAAATTTTAATAAACTTAAATGTGATTTTTTTTTTACTCAAAGAAATGAATTTCAAATTAAAATACAACAGAAAAATAGACTGTGGTTTTTGCCTAAGTAACTACATTCACCCTTCTCTGCTGACTGTACTTCAGAGGCAGCTTCACAACCAGCATCACAAAACAAGCTGTGTGTAGACCGTGGGTTGCGAAACCAATGTACTCCATAAACTTTCACCAAAACCACTAGAAAACATTCAAAAAGAAAAAGAAAGGTAGCTTTGCAGGTACACACTTACACAGTATTTATAACTATATTTATATTGCATGCACATATAAAAATTGAAAAGAGCTAGTTGAGGTTTAAGACTCTGCAACATTAACATAATTCAGTCTCACCATCTCTGGAAAGGATAATCCCAGACCCAAAATGAATATAAGCACTGAATATTTACTGTGACTAAATTTCTAATAATGATGGCAAACTTGGACCCAGCCACCAAATCAAGATCCAGAGATGCTCAGCTACAGTGTAAAACATCCACTGAGCTCAGACCAAGAGATACAACTTTGCTGATCCAAAAAAAAAAAAAAACATGAACATTTCTGTCTGTCATCCTTAGGAGAACTATCCTAGTCCACTGTCAACTGTGGCATCAATTCTAAAAGAATTTAAGTTCTACTCACAAAGAAACCACCAAGTAACTAAACAAACAGGCAAATGTATCTTCCAGCCCTTGGACAAAGCCTTGTAGGGTCAGAGAGCATCTAGATCCCACAGAAGACCCTCTAGCTAACTGGCTGACAGCTTGGAAGCCAAACTGAAGTGGAGCCTGGGCCTCTTAAGATCCTGACTCAAGACTCAGACACTTCATTGGACAAAAAATAAAACTTGAGAGAGCCGTAACGTGACAGGACCTGCCTTGTTTTTCCAGGCCTTGTGAATTTCCCACCTTTAACAGGGTGCAGTCTTAACACTTTTCTACTGCTTGTTAGTGGAAAATATTTGGGCTTTCCTTCTACAGCAGGTTCCCACTCACACAGGTTCTGGCTTTGGGAGACTTTACCATAAAAAGGACAGTACATATGCAAATGACAAGCTGCTTACTGCAAATCTGTACTTCTGTAGCAAGTTTACTAAATACAAAGTCATTCAGATAATCAGAAGACTCTTAGACAAACACTACTAAGTGGGCAATGGTCACAGACTAGCAATTTAGTCTCTTGTCTAAACTATTAAGATAATTAGTACCTTCACAACTAACTAGTGAGATATGATCTATATGTGCAAACCAAACCCACCAGTTTGAGGCAAATTCCACAACCTAAACTTCAAAAGGTTTTTAAATTTTCGATTGTAATCACCCAGTTCTCAATTTGGACTTTTCCTTCTCCTTATGGATACAGTGCGGCTGCCACTGTCTCCAAATAATCAGAAAGAATCGTAAGTCTTTATCATTACTAAAATGGCTAGATAATACACAGTTAAGTTTTTAATTCAAATGTTCTGCTACCCCAACTGAGAATTACAGCTAGCAAACATTAAGTAAAGGTAGAACCAACATTTTTTTAATTGGCTTACAGTAGCTGTCAAATACGTTAACAAAAGGGTTATCAGTTAGAAACATTACCAGCCAGAACTAAGCGAATATAACTGGAGTGAACAGGAACATTTATCCTTCAGGCAAACGAACATAATTTCAGGAACCAGGAGGCAGATTTCAACAACATACCAACTTGTGCCTAATCCCCAAACAGATGGCTCAGCAGCTGTTGCCCTTGCCAAAGGAGCCTCCATTCTCATCTGAAGGTCCCCTGGAGGAAAATGACAAGTCCCTGAAAGCAACCAGCTTTTGTAACAATCAACTTCTCCAATAACTGGAGAGAGGGAAAAAGCGAACTACTGTCTCTAAAAACAAAAAATCCGACCAGCCCCAAAGACAGAGCTCTTTACGTGAATAGTTAACCCCTGTCTCTTAAAAAAGAAGGGTCATCCACTTGCAAAACTGGCCACAGGGACTTCTTTTAAACACCTAGTTGTTAATCTGGGATTCCCTCTCTGTATCTTTCTTCTTCCAAGAAAGCAAAACACAGAAATAAGGGGGGAAGAAAATCACCTCTCAGTTCCTAGCATCATTTCTGCTTTGTCACTCACTAGAAGTAGTTCACTGTTCTTCAACAGGTGCTCAGAGACTGTCTCCATTGATTCATTCATTCTACAAGTACGTGCTGGTGCCAACTAAGACTCAGGCACTATTCTACCTGCTTCCCTCTGAAATATAAAAACTCAATTTAGGAAGTTTTCTTTCTACTTGCAACACTAAAGAGAAGGAGAAAGGCTCAGAGAGACTCTGCAGTTTTTGTTTCTTTTTAGCTACCTTTTATACCATGGACTGACCATAAAAATGAACAACTCAATCTCTGAAGAAATACAACCAAAATGCTCTTTCATAGCCAGGGTGGGGAGACGTCAGCTCACTGATTTTGGACATACCTTCGGAAAAGACCATTCCGTAGGAAAGGGTATCACAGCTGGTAAAAGGTCAGCAAAAACAAGGGAAACCCTGAACGAGATGCAATCACACGGGAGCCAAAACAATGGACTCAGACATACCAACCACCATAAAGGTGGCACAGAACCAGGGCACATTCTGTTCTTTATACCCGAGACACTACGATCAGAGCTGACTCAACAGCAACCAACACACTGACAACCACCTGAAATTCTGTTTTAAGAAGTTTCCAAAACTTGTGTCTTGTACTGGACTACATTTTATTACACCACAGGTGAGTGAAGGGTATGAGCTAGAGTTCAGAGGTCCTCAGTGGCACCAGTGAAGAGAGAGGAGGCTATCATTCTGGTCCACAGTAGAAAGGTAGGTTAGAAACAAGAAGGGATCCGTCAGAAGCCCTAGGACCACTATGATGGCTTAGCCTCAATTCCTGGGATGCCCACCTACACTAATTCATCGACTAACAGCACTCCTCAAACGTTTAAGACCAGCAGTGAATACACTGTACACACACACACACAACTGAAAAAAGTGAAACAGCCTCATGAAATAGTACTTGCCCTTACTCCCATGTACAATGTTGTCTAATATCTTCCGTTTCCATTCTCTTTCATTCTTGATGAATGCCACTGAAAACAGGTTTGTTTTGGGATCAGATGAAAGGAGGATGACGGTTGCAGAGAAGATGGCATCAGAACTGTGTGACAGAGAATCCCTGATCCCAGAGCAGATGAGAGAGCAAAGAGCAGCAACTTCAAGGGAAAAGGGGGAACCTTCATCATGGCCATTCCAACTTGAAACTCTAAAACTGTGTCCCACAGAAATGACTTCAAGACACGTCTGTCAAGTCAATTTTATAGTTCCAGCCCATAACATGAGATCTGGCAAAAACAAACGCCTGTCCAATAAACAAATATATATAAAATGTCTAGTAATAATTAACTGCACTAGGTTGAACCATATATAAACTGCCATTATTTACCTTTTTTTTTTAGTCTAAAACCAGCAATTTCATATGGCTCAACCTAATAGTGTAATCTGTACTCCAAGGACACACACGATGCGTTAAACTGCCTTGTGCGGTACTGATCTAAGAACCTACGCAGCCATCATCACTATGAAAACCCACTGCTGTCACATCTACTCACAGCGACCCTATAGGGCGAGGAAAACTGCCCCATAGGGTTTCCAGGGAGTGGCCAGTAGATTCAAACTGACCTGTTTGGTTAGCAGCCAAGCTCCTAACCGCTGTGCCTTCAGGTCTCCTTCACTGTAATTGTTGTTGTGGTTAGGTGCCGTCGAGTTGGTTCCAACTCACAGTGACCCTACAGACAACAGAATGAAACACTGCCCAGTCTTGTGCCATGCCCACAACTGTATTTATGCTTAAGTCCACTGTTGTGGCCACTGTGTCGATCCATGTCATCAGGGGTCTTCCTCTTTTTCACTGACCCTCCTACTCTACCAAGCATGCTGTCCTTCTCCAGGGACTGATCTTTCCTGACAACACGTCCAAAGTACATAAGACGCAGTCTTGCCGTCTTTGCTTCCCAGGAGCACTCTGGTTGTACTTCTCCCAGAACAGAACTGTTGGTTCTTTTGGCGGTCCATCAAACACTCAACATTCTTCTCCAACACCACAATTCAAAAGCATTCACCGTAATAGTTTCCACGAAAAAACAGGCACTAAGCTTCTTCTCCAACATCTGATTTCCAAAGGTAAGTGTCTGAAATAAAGTTGTGATGTGATCTAGCATTTCTCCGTGGTTTTTCAAAGCGATCACTACTTGTCTCTCTTCTTACAAACAAGGAAGCACCAGGCACTATCAGAAGACCACTACTTTTCCGTATAATCTGGGGCACTCGGTTCCGTCTTCTTTTCACAAGGGTATCAAATCTGGAGCCTCAACTTTTGCCCCCTACATCTATCAGTCCCACCTTATTTTCTGAAGGTGTGTTCAACTCAAAACAATAGATCATAAACTCTTTCAACAGTGAAAACAATCCTTTCAGTCTTAGAAAATCCACTTCCTTGCTGATCTTGTACCATCAGACAATAAAATCTGTTCTGAATTATAACAAATTTCTAGGCAATCCTAACCTCACTGAATTTGCCCGGAATATTTTTAGGAGAAATAATTCGATCATTTTACCTGTCCCTTGAAGCCCAGACCTCACCGTTTTCCACCATGCCGTTACGGAATCATTACTGTATCAATACCAGTCTACCCACACACACACAAAAAATCTTCCCATTCCCAGCACGAGTCTACAGTTGCAGCTACAAGTGCTGCCTCTCTAAACCTCTTAACCAACCATTAAAATTATCTTCCACTGCAGGCATAGTGGTTCAAGGGCTCAGCTATTAACCCAAAGGTCAGCAGTTTGAACTTACCAGCCGCTCCATGCAAGAAAGATGTGGCAGCCGGATTCCTTAAAGACTTGCAGCCTTGGAAACTCCATGGAGCAGCTCTACAGTTGGTATCAACTCAACGGCAGTCGGTCTGATTTGGTTTGAAACTCTGGGGATCCTGTCCCTCCACATCCCAAACTCTTCACTGGCTCTTCCTAAATTAAACGGATGAAATTCAACATCTTTCCAGGTGCTACATGGGCCTCAACGACTGAATACATCTCACCCAGGTGTCTCCCTCACCATTCACCTCAGCCCACGGCTTCAGTTTCACTTAATTAAAACTCACATGCTCTCTGCAGCATACCTGTCCTCCCTCTCACAGCTCGATTCTCACAGCCCTTGGAGGCAGGAGTATCCACTTTGCGAGAGAGGGTGCCATTCACAGCCACTTATGTCCTCTCCTTTCTTCCCTCTGTCTCCCTCCTCACATCTCTCACTTCAAGAGTAACTGAAAATCTGTTTCTGCTGCAACAGAAAACAATCCAGGTACTATAACGATAGAAGTGGCAACAGGGGGTGCTTTAACACGTCACTCCTTGACGCTTGTAAAGTGACACGCTATTATTAACATCATGTGACAACACGGACAACTGTTCATGACAGTAAACTGAAGTGAAAAAGTACACCAAAGAGTATGCAAATCAAGTGGTACGGCTATGCACGACTTCTCCCTCCCTTTTATTCCTCCTACTTTCCAAGTCCTTGCTGACATGTTCACGTATCTTTTATACTGGGGTGATACACATGTTCACTGTATTGAGTGTACTGATAGTTTCACAGATATGTGTTATGTTAGCGCCGTGTGTCGAAACTTAACAAACTGTATTCTTTAAATATGTGACATTTACTGTATGTTGATGATACCTCAATAAAGTTGTTAAAAATGTTTGCTAAACTATGGCAGGATCAAATTACCACAAGCCTCAAGCATATAAGAGAAACACACATAAGAAGGGCGGGGGGGTGCTCCAGAGAATAATTTGCTCCAGAGTATTAACTCAAAAGGTAAATTTCAAAAGGAAGAAACTAAGAACAGTAAGACAGAAAAAAACCAGATACTCTTCCAAAGAGAAAACTTTCTCCCCAGTTTAGAAGTTTCTTTATCTGAAGTAAAAAAAAAAAAAAACTTGGAAGATAAGGTTTCAGGAGAACTTATGTATCACAGAAAAGATCAATTAGCCTAAAATCCAAAAAGAAAGTAGCCAAAAACTTTCAAGGTACTAAAATCCTTTCTATAGTCTTAAGAAAAAGGAACAAGATAAAACGAAGCCTGTTTTGTCTGTTTTTATTTTTAAAGGAGATACGCTTGTTGTGCTTAGCTTCTACCTTCTGTTGTTCTTTTTTTAAAAAAAATCTATAATTAGCAAAGTAAATTACTCCTTTTGGTTTCTTCTACTAAACCCATTTTCCCAGTTTTTGTTTTGCTTAATACTGGCAAAACTCGTTCCCCTTGAGTCTTTCAGATTAAAGGCTGACCTTTCGTGGCGTTTAGCTAGTCTCAAAACATGTGTACTAACCCGACGGCAGAGAAAGGACACACGAAAACAGCTAACAAGTCCTTTTAGCACAAATCCAAGAACTGTAATTTCATCTGTAAATTCAAAGTATAATATCTTCATTAGCAAATCTCTTAGAAAATACAGAATGACGAAGTCAAGATTAAGGTCATCTCCCTGAAATGAAAATATCCCCCTGGATCCCGATGTTTGTGGTACTCTCCACAGAGCTGGTACTTCCCAGGTATCATACACAATCTCTGCGTCAACACATCACTGAGATAAGTGGGAAAGGGAAGGAACAACCATCAACTTGGTGGGATGTGAAGTGACTGCTTATTCTAGCTGATACCTGATGGCAGAGTACTGAGGTGAACATGGCAGAATATTCAGTCATGTGATTCCAGTATCCCTACACTTATACATAATACACTCCTGAAAACACATGAGAAGGAACACATGGGGTGAGTGACAGTCTTAAATTAAAACAGAGCTGTCACATGAACAAATCTTGAAAACATTACGCTAGTGAAATAAGTTGGTCACAAAAGGACACAAATTGTATGATTCCATTTAGATAAAATACCTAAACAGGACAAATACAGAGAGACCACTTTATTAGTGGTTACGGGGCAGAAAGGGGTGAGAAGGGAGAGTCATTAATTATGGGCCAGTGACTTTCTGTTAAAGGTGAGGGAAAAACTGGAAGCGAACAGCGGTAATGGTTGAACAAGGTGACCATAATTCGTGTCACTGAATTATACATGTAAAAGAAAATGACAAAATCACAAATGTTCTCTTATATATGTTTTTACCACAATTAAAAGAAAAAAATTGGTTTTCATTGTAAGATCTAAAAAATATGCAATCCCTGGTTAGGAGATGAGTTTACTTTTAAAGAAGAATGTATAGGGAACCACTTAAAATAAGATAAATTTCCACAATTTCTCACCTCAAATTCTAGTTTTCTTGGCTTACCTAAAGCAAACTTCAGTAAAGAGAAATAATTTAAAAACCAACAAACAACTTTCTCAGAGGTTTGGCCAAAAATGAAATGCTGTCGTACCGGTTTTCTTTAAAAAAAAAAAAGGTCAGACTATAGGTGAGCTCCAGCTCTTTGTTCCTTGCAAAGGAACATGTTGTGAGCTCCCTACTCACAGAACTCTAGGTCCTGTAAATCTAACAGACCGTTACAGTAATCCACACTTGCTTGCATCACAAGACTTCATGCCTTTTAAATATGTCTTCTTTTTTAAATACATAATTCAATTTTGCTATTATCCTTACCTGAATCCCATAATGAGTATCTGCTGACAGCACTGTTCCTATCATTTTAGAACACTGCTCCTCCCCAGTTACTCACTGCACTCCTCAAGATCCTAAGCCCCACTGGAGAGGAAGGGCAGCAATCCACACAGGGCCAGGCAGCAACCCCTACAGGGTCTGTCACCAGTTTTTTGTATCGTTTTTCTATCTGTAAACATTACAGTAAGCACCCTCTGACTCTCAACTCACAAAGGTAGAAGAAGGGTGATCTACAGAAACTACGCCAGGAAAACCTGCAAGGGCCAAGAACAAAGCCAAGCACAAGTAAGCCTGAGAGTGACCTCTATCCAACCAAAACAGCCAGTTCTGTTTCAGTCCCTGGTGTGCCAGAACTGACTCAGCTGACTGGCTCCAGCCGCTCTCACTTGGATCCTGCGAGCTATACTAGAACCTTCCTTAAACTACTCTCAGCCAAGTTTCTGTCCCTCCGAGTCCCTGGGTGGCACAAATGGATGGCACTAGATCACTAACTTACAGGCTGCCGGGTGCACAGCCCCCTTCCCTGCCACACTGCAGAGAGAGAGGCCTGGTGACCTGCTCTGTGAAGATTACGGCCAAGAAAACGTAACACGCGGCACTGCAGTGAGACAGAATCACCTCGAGAGCCACGCGGTTGGCTTGTTTTTTCGTTTTCTGTCTGACACAAAAGAATCTTATCTGACACACAGGTATCAACGATAGTACAAGCAGGGTCCAGTCCCACTGAGGCTGCAGGTTCATCCCTTCTGAAACATCTAGTGCTCAACTGTGTTATCATCAACTTTTCATTTACTCTCCCTTCATTTTTATAAAGCAAATCCTGGTGGTGTAGTGGTCAAGTACTACAGTGGCTAACCAAAAGGTCAGCAGCTCAAATCCAGCGGGCACCCCCTGGAAGCTCTATGGGGCAATTCTATTGACCTATAGGGTGGCTATGAGTCGGAATCGACTCGAAGGCCGTGGCCTTCTGGCAATGCTCAACTGTGCTATCATTAACATTTATGTCCCCTTCATATTTTAAAAGGAAAAAATACATATTCAAATAAATGCATACGATGCTATACAAAGACATCGATACTGATGCGACTGAACCATTGAGGAGACAGGTTATACCACCATATAACAGTTACAATTACTGTTTGTCAGCTGGCATGTGAAACACTAAACTGAGAAAAAGGAATAGCTCTTAGCGGTATAAGCACACAGCATATGGAAGCTCACAAACAAAAGCTGAAGACTCGGGGTAATGAGAATTTTTTGTACTCAGTCACTGAAAGGGGAACAGTAATTTTTTCCTGACCTGCCAGAAGAAAACTGTTCAGCTCTAAAGTGTACAAAATCAGAGGAAAACGTGAGTTTCAGTATTAAAAGTCTTATGTTGGCACCATTTGTACTTTAGCCTTTTGCACTATTTTTATAGTTGGAAGTCTGAGGAAAAACTGTATCAAAATACCCATTTATCATTAGGAATAAATTTGTATGGACATAACACACACTCAAATTTGGACACAGTGATATTTGCTACCTCTTTTAGAAAAAGATAAGTTGTCAGCGTATTATCTAGAGCTCAGTGGAGAAAGTTAGTAAAAAAAAAAAAAAAAATGTAAATCTGAGGATCAGCAAACAGACAGCAAAGCCCAGGAACTGAACAAAAGCAGAGGAAGAAGAGAAAGAGATAAAGACGAAAGCTCACATCCAGAGATGGAGCAGAAGAGGGGACCAAGACACAGCTAAGGAGACAGCTGAAACTGCTCAGCCCCATGTAAAGTCAGAGGGAGTCGACTATGCCAAACGCTATTATGAGAGGCCAGAGAGGAACACAGAAAACCTCCACATTACCAACTTTCAGTGGACAAGCTTTCCTTTCTCCTTCCTTCTTTTAGGGAGGGGGTAAGCTGGGTTTCTGTCAGCACTTCTTGTTGCTGTTAGCTTCCCAGAAGTCAGCTCCTCCTCATGGAGGGCCCCACCTGCACCCCAACAACAGGATCAGACCCCAGTGGTCCACATGGTTTTCACTGTGACTTTTCAGAGGCAGATCAGCAGGTCTGCTGGAATCTGTTCAGCATCTTAGCAACACACGAGCCTCCACCAACAGACAAGAAGTGCCTGTATGTCAGATGCTCTGGCGAGGAACTCAAACCCAGGTCTTCTGCATGGACAGTGAGCACTCTACCACTGAACCACCAGCGCCCTCTCATCAGTACTTAATACTTCCGAATTCCACCTAAAAAATTTTAGGGAAAGTCACCTGGCCTCCAGAATTAGTCATAATTTTCCAGCTGAAGAAATAACAGTAACTCAGCAGCACCCCCTGGACAAAGGTATTCAATGAAGTTAATTTCAGGGGTTTCTAGGGCAACACAGAAAGCCTACTGGCAGGGAGGAGGAGAGAACCAAACCTGCCCCTGCCCCACTTTCAGGGAAAATGTCATTCGAAACACACACTGCTTTGTCTTCTATCATTCAACTTATAAAAATAATTACATACAAGAGTTTAAAAACTAGAAAGTCAGCCATTTCACACATCCAAAAGGGTGTGACACAACAAAATTAACTACGCTACAGCAGCATCACAGCCAAACTTAAAAAGTCAGTTCAAGGAGCCAAAACTGGTAACCAGGACTTCCTTCTCCCAACTACAGTTATAATTCTAGGTGTAATTCAGGATAAAAGACCAGCAGAGCCATAAGTCAACTCTTCTTGAAGGTCAACATCAAAACATTCTCTGCTGTTGCTGGTTCTGGTGAAGCGGCCACTCTACAGATCTGCTGGTTGGCATGAAAACTGGTACAACCTTTTGGAAAGCATTTGGGCAATAGGTATCAAGAGCTTTTAAATTGTTTCTACATCCTTAGAGATCTAATACGACTTCTAGAAATCCATCTTAAAGAGTCAGTCTGCAATTAGGAGGAAAAAAACATTCCTTGGGTTCATGAAAAGTAGTCTTTATTATACAAAATCACTTTAAACCAGGTAACTAGTCATTTAAAAAAAACAGGTAAATCACAGTGAAATATGTAACTAATACAACTGTAAGCAGCATTTTTAAAGAGCACAGAACACACAAAACATATTAAGTAAAAAAAATGCAAAGTATAAGCACAAACGTATATGAATAAACAAAAAATAAAAATTTTAAAAGCTGGTACAATTATGAAAAGCAATCTGACTTTAGAGTACATCTGGTTAACATGGGTAATATATAAATTAAATTAAATTAAACCAAACCAAAACCAAACCCACTGCTATCGAGTCCATTCAAACTCACAGCAAACCATACAGACAGAGTGGAACTGCCCCCACTGAGTTTCCAAGAAGCACCTGGTGGACGTGATCCACCGACCTTCTGGTTTAAGCCATAGCAGCTAACATCTACGATGTAAATTTAGGGAAGACCAAAATCCAGGTTACCTAGGCAGGTTACCGGGATGTTGCAGAGAGGGGAGAATGGTATCAAAGAGGAAAAGTTCCTTAAAGAAGGGGAATAAAGACATGCTGCCCAGAAAAAACGGGGAAGAGTTTACAAGAACACATTCCCCTCTATCAACTGAAAACTCAAACGACTCCTTGCCAGTGCTTGTCTCCCTTTTCATTCCTGCCTACTGCTCTTTTCTAGATTGCCAATATTACAATTAACTCCACATTGCCAAGTGCCAAGTGCCGTCGAGTCGGATTATGAACATTTAAAAAAAGAAGAAGTACAAATTTGTAAAGTACTAAGAAACAGATGTTCCCAATGCCAGCTGGCTTGTGACTTTGGATAGCATTGTACTGAATTCTTTAATAGTAATAAATGAACCTTATTTATATTGTCATCAAACTACTAGAAAATAATTTGCATTCTCTGCACAATCGACTGGCAGAATAGTATGGAAAATGATCCAGAAATAAACTAAAAAAGAAAAATTAAAGCCTTTTATATAATTAACCACGATCTGTATAATTTTATATACCCATTTTAAAAAAAAAAAAAAAAACAAAAACACTGCTACTAAGTCAATTCCAACTCATAGCAGCCCTACAAGACACAGCAGAATTGCCCCATACAGGGTTTCCACAGAGCCACTTGTGGATTCGAACCGCCAACCTTCTGGTCAGCAGCCAAGCTGCTACCGACTGTACCAGCAGGGCTCCAGTTTGTCACACAGCAGTCCCAGAGCGGTGTAGATGGTTAAGCACTGGCCTGCTAATGGCAAGGCTAGAGGTTCACACTTACCCATCAGTCTCAGAAGAAGACAGCTTCAGAAGGGCCATGGCCTTGCAAACCTGTGGAGCAATTCTGCTCTGCACTCATGGGGTTGCTGTGAGGCAGAACTGACTTGATGGCAACTAACAATGACCAATATAAATACAATCTGCATCCTTTTAAAATATTTAGAAGTAATGTTTAAAAAATTGCAAAATTTGCCTACAGTCCAAAAATGTTGCTAAAATACATTAGCTTTACTTGAAAAACACAAACAGTAATTTTAAAGATAATCATTGCTCCTATCACTAAACAAAAAGTAAGTTAATTCCAAAACAGGGCAACACAGAACAGTAGCTGATAGCACAGATAAGCCAAACTGCTCTGTGTTTGAACCTCGGTCCCAGTAATGCCAGTTGTGTGGTCCTGGAAAGGTTACTTGACTCCTCCCATGCCTCAGTTTTCTCCTATGGAATATAACTGTACTTACCATATAGGATTATAAAGAGTTAATATACCCAAAGCATTTATTACTTACTGGGATGCAAAAGGGAATTACCTGTCATCTAGTTGATATTAAAACATTTTTAACTTTTCAGATGAATCAGCTATCTGATTCTACATGGAACTCTATAAATACTTAGAGTATCTATAAAATTGTTATAAATTAAGGAATTTTTAGGACACTATCAACTTCTAGGCCACATTTTTCAAAAATAAGTTTCAAAATAATATGCTGTGATTATATAACTTGAATTATCCAGTAAGAATTTACTTTTACAGTAATGAAACAAAAATATACCACTTTAACTTGAAACAACTTGGAAATGCAGATCTACAGATCCCTTCTTTGAACTTAAAGCACGTTAGTGTACCTTCTACATAAAAAGAAAGATTTCACAGACCTTAAATATAACCAATTACAAAGAGCAACAAAAATCTTTAAAAGCTTGGTTTAAAATAAAACCTTGCAAAATAGCCCCCAAGCCACTTCTCGCAGATTACAAAATGAGCATGTGGTGAGAAAGGACGGAGAATACCAATTTACTACACCCTATACTGACTGTGTTTGTCGCGTAGCAACAAGATCCTGCAGTCTGAAAACAGCACAGAGCTCCTTTTCTTGATTTGCCAAGCCACAGTTAACCCCACCAAGTCCGAAAGGTATGCGAAAACATATCTGCATACGCCACTACCCCCACTGGATGTTCAATGACAGACATTCTCAAACTATAAAACCACAAGCCCAAATTCTAACCTATTTACAATCTGAAAGGGTTTACACGCCTCCACTCTCAATGTTTTTCTATGTACTGACAAAAAGAAAAAAAAACTGCTCAAGTTCATTTTTGGACCACATTTCTTCTAAAAACATCATCTGCAAGAGTTGTTTTTTTAAAAAAAAAAAAAAAATCTTAGGAAGTAGCATACCCACACATCTCTTGTGTCATAAAGAAGTAATTTGATCCTCTTTTTTAAAAAAAAAAAAAAAATCTTAATTTAGAGGCAAGGACTGTAATTTCCTAACAATTTTTTTCTCCTACTTAAAATTTATTTTGTACTATTTTTACAGATTATCTACACAGGTAACTAACATTTCACAAAACTTAAAAAAAAGAAAACCCACAATTCTACTCCATCCAACAACAAAAAGTAAAGACTGCAGTTGTACCTGTCAAAGCTTTAAATACTTGCACTGTTCAAGGGCTTCCCCCCTGTTCTGAGGAAGTCAAACGGCTGCCAAGGCTCGCCTAAAAACAACCAATTCTCATTACCCATGGCAGCAATGTTCCAGCGGGCAACTGCGAATACTGAACTAGTGAGCACTGAACCATGTCTCTGAGCCTCTGGTCACAACATTTTCATCAAGCAAGCATACGTGTTCCTGTTTCAAGACACCTTATTTGATGTGCAGAGTCTTGGTAGCAAGAAGTTAAAGCACTCCACTGCTAACCAAAACACCTGCAAGTCAACCCCACCAGATGCTCCTTGGAAACCCTATGGGGCAGTTCTACTCTGTCCTACAAGGCTGACTAGGAGCTGGAATTTCCCATCATTAACCAAGTCATTTACCAAGCGTTCTAAGTGATCCATTTACGCATGTCGATAGGGAGAGGCCAGGGACGCTGTCGAGCACCCTCTAATGCTCAGGACAGGCCCCACAACACAGAACTACGCGGCCTCAAATGTCAACAGTGCCCAGGGTGAGACACCCTGATTGCAGGACAGACAGTGATCCTGTGGAAAACACACTACACTCTTTCAGAAGACTGAGGACCTAGGTTTGACTCAGCAGCTCTGGCTATGTAAGGTCTCTTTCTCATATGTGCACAATAAAACTGTGTCCTGGGAAAGGCCTAGAATGTAGTTATGGCTTAACTCTTTAAAATCCAGCTTTTCCTCCAACTATTCATTTCCAAGCAGCATTCTCCTTGAGTGTCTTCTTCTAAAATCCATCTCAAGATGCATTCGGAAGCGTCCCAGAGGCTGCTGTGAGAATTGTGGCGAGACCCCAGGCCTGACATTCCTGACTGTACCAGGGCAGGTCCCCCTCATCTGTGTTACACACCAGGGTTTCAACTAAGATTTCATTTGAAGAAGGGGTTCCTGTGCACTCAAGGCAGGAAATCTGGGTCTTGTCCAGCAACAGCCTTATTTTACAGCCAAGTAAAAGCTGACGTGGCTTATTCATAATCACAAAGCTTATCAGGGTTCCTGGTGCACAGCCCAATGTTCTGTGCACCTTACCTCCTCTTTGTATTCCTATACTTTAGCACAGGGCCATACAAATCAGGAGCTCAATAAACGTGTTAATGATAGTGTCAGGAGAAAGGCCTTGTTAGGGTTCTGGTTAGGAAATGACAGGTACACCCTGGGTAAAGGGGGAGAGGAAGGATATGGAGGTCACACACACACACACACCCCCTGCCTACTTTATAATTATACCCAAGATATGTGTAAGTTTATATACTTAAGTTTTCATTTTAAAAACCCTACTGTATATCAGTTTTTAATTTTAGTACTAGTTACAGAATCAGAAGTGCAACAGCTGAACTGTTAAAAGCCAACAGTTACTTTGTATAAGATTTCCAGGAAGGAAAAAAACAAAACACAATTTGTTATCCATAATATCTGCATTTTATCATTCATTCCTAACTTAAAGTAACTATTAAAGGAACTGCAGTATGACTGACGACTTCTGCATGTGGCCTTTCTAGCCACAGTCCTATAACTCCCACCCAGATGCATGGGCAGAACTGTGTGACAGGGCAACTGTGGCCCACCAAAGATGTCAGCTTTGTTATCCCACTAGGCTTGAAAGGACTCACCCCAAAGGTGGGAAAGAGAAGAGCCCATCATCGCCAAGGAAGAGGAGACGAGCAGAAGAGACCCGGCACAGTGGGCTTCCTACAGAGAAGGCTGAATGCTTTTGGCCAGAGACTGGGGACCAGGGAGAGAGACGCTTGTGAGCACAGGAGGAGAAGATGGAGCAAAAGCAGTGAGACTGTGGCTATCTGGTGGAAGAACTGTATCCTGAGTGTTCCTGAGCCTGCACAAACCCCAGAATTACAAGTACGGTCTGTGAGTTCTGTGTGGCCACTGCAGTGAATTACTGAACCCAGCAGAGTATGCTGTGGGAGTGACAGTGCTGGGGCTGGTAAAGACGTCAGAGAGAAGAGATACGTCTGACCCCCACCTCACAGGAATCAGCGTTTGGCTGTTGACCTAGGCTCTCCCGTCCCCCTTGTGAAGTTAGAGGAGGCTGGACACTACCCCAAGCTATTTTTACAGGAATATTAAAACATGCTGTGTAAACAAACAAACAAAAAAAAAACCCACTGCCACTGAGTTGATTCTGACTCATATAGACCCTACGGGACAGAGAACTGCCCCACAGTTTCCAAGGCGCACTTGGTGGGTTCAAACTGCCAACCTCACGGGTAGCAGCCGTAGCACCTAACTGCTACACCACCAGGGTTTCCTGGGTCGAGTATAAAATTGTTCACAGTACCATACCAGCCATCTTTTATGAAAAAGAGATACTTTATCTAAAGAATTAAAACAAGAAGGGCTGAAACAATGTGTTTACTTTTTTAATTGATTCAAAAGTTACGGAAAGTTCCTGTTTTGTATCCAGCATAGTGCCTAGTTCTTAGGCAAATGGGGCTAGTAAAATGAGCATGCATTTCATCCTTTAAGGGAAATTTACATCCGGAGTGCCAAATAAGCTGGACAGTCAACAGATGCCATATGTTCAAGTCTGATCATGATCAAACAGGAAACTGAAGCAAGGGTAGGACTGAAGTGAGCACAGAAGACTGAGCAAAGGCAGTGAGACTCTGCTGGCATGTTTCAGGAATAGCCGAGAACTCCCTAGAGTATGTTCACCATAGGACCAGGGAATGACACGGCTGGTCTGCCTTGCACAGAGCTCTGAATCAAGACAGATCATCTGAATTCCCCTCTGCACTCCACGGGGTGCAAACAAAGGTTATGAGGGAGTTTAAGAAAGACAGATGACCAAGGAGAGACCAGACATGGCAAAAGAAGGCAGAGTGGGGAATCTGGGGTGGCAGTGGGGGAAAGGGACATTTCTCCGTAGTGACGCAAATAGCAGGTTCTACAGTCCAAGTTCTTTTTCATTTAAAACTTCATCCTAACAAATTCTTCAACACTGTTTAGAAGACAACTAGTCTTCCCAGCCTTTACACTGCCTGAAAAGTTTTTCATATTAAGAATTAAAGAAAAAGGCAAAAGAGCATTCAGAAAACTGAACTTCATGTTTTAGAAAACAATCAACAGACTACAGTAAACCTATACATTCTCTAAGTGAATGATGGCAAACCTCAAAACAACAAGTTATTTATTAATCCCATCTTGCCAATAAGGAAATTGATGTATGGAATAGGTGATGCCTCAGAAGTCAGTAAAAAAAACTTTTAAACCCAGTGCTGATTCTATTAGACTCGACCATCTTCCCCCCTCCAAATGAAAACACCTTGAGAAACCTCCATATCCAGAGGAACACGAAGTAAAAAAGACGACATTCAGAAGGATTTCTCGTAAAGTAAAACAAAATACCACCTTGCTAAAACAATACAAAATAGCACTGGCAACCTGCCATACTAAAAGTATCTGCCATAAATACTACAGGAAAGTTTAAAATATTATTTCCAGATGACATTATTTAGAAAGAAATTAACCAAAATTACACAGAATGGTCCATGCCCTCAGGCCATGCTTCACAAAAACCTACCACTGCCAAGTCCATTACCAATGCACAGGGATGCTATGTGGACAGAATAGAACTGCTCCCCAGAGTTTCCAAGGAGCGCCTGGTGGATTCAGACTGCCACCTGCCCTTCTGGCTGGCAGTCGTAGCACTTAAGCACTACACCCCCAGGGTCACAGACCCTGAAAACTGGTTAAGGCCTCCCCATCACTGAGCTGTAACCAAGACACGGGAATGGGCTATGTCCATGCACACCGCTTCAACTGCAAGTGGTTTTTGAAAACTTCTCTTACTGGGCCATTTCACTAACTTCAGTATCAGAGAACAAGGAGAATCATCAGGGCTTAGGTCACAGTAAGTAGGAGTTAGGTTTGAATTTTAAGAGCAATGGGAAGCCATTCAAGCATTTTAGACATGAGGCTGACCTGGTCCAATCTGAATTTCTGAACGTTCTCTCCAGCTTCTGTGTGGATAACAAATGAAGACCAATATGATAAACCAGAGAATCCAGAACTAACAACATGTAAATACGAAATAGAGGACAAAGTAGGTACATGAGTCCCAATATGAATATTCACTGAGAGTCCCAGGTTGCCCAATGAAGCAAAGTAATCCTAACATAAAAATAACCACTAATAAACTAACCATTTATATAGTCCTCCCTCAAACATTCCTTTCAAGGCAGCATTAGCCCCTAAGCCGGCTCATTTCACCCTTGCCCTGTTAGTCTCTCATTGACTCTCAGATATTTAAATTACAAGGCCATACAACACAAATCACCAACAAAACAGAAGTGCTAATCTTTCACAAGACGCAGGTTTTTATGAAGTGATTACAACTGTTCCCAGCCACTAGCAAGGCGGCTGACAAAATGAAATCTGAGAGGGACACTGACTTGGAGGTGTACCAGCAAACTCTCTGGGGTGTAAGTATGGTCTGTATCCTAAGGTGGCTGGTGGCCACACTGGTGTACACATACAGCAAAACTCCACGGAGCTGTGTGTATCCTTATTATTAGCGCATTTAGCTACCTGTAAATTATACCTAAAGGGTAAAACGGCATAAAAAGAGATGGTCCTCCTCCCTCCAGGAATGACGGGGTCTGAACGTCAAGCCTGGAACCCCTATGGCCTACTTGCTACCGGTGAGAAGATGAAGTTACAAAAAACAATGGCCAAGTACCCGGGTGCTCAAAAGACATCAGGGAGCCACTGCGTGTGGCCTGCCTGGAGCCCACCTATCTCTGGACTTCCAACACTGTGGAAGAGAGTCAACTGTCCTGATGTTGACTCAAGCACTTCAAGTCTGGGTCATTTGCAGCTGAAAACTACAGATACATTCAATCATTTAACAGTTGGAGAAAGCCAACAGAAAATAATCTGAAGATCAAAATGAGGACCCTGGAAAAAACTAAAAATTCCCCCACTGAAATTTTGGCACAGATTACTTTATGATTATACTGGAGAAGTCCACGTTAAAAGTAGTTTCCCACGATCTTGCAATTCCGTTAGAAAAATTAAGCCAAAAACAGAAGAAAACAACACTTGACACATTCTTCCATTCTGAGAATTTAACACATAGTTGCAACTATAACATGAATGTTTTCATAATTTTGTTTCACTTACCAAGATTAAATCCAAATAAAACTTTTTCTTCTCATTCTTGCTATGTATTATTATTTATGAAACACTGTTCCTATTCTAGGTCAACACATTCTACATGGCCTTGTTGTACCAATTAGTTTCAGAAAATAAAGATCATCTTATGCTGAAATCACAGAGAAAGATACTTACAGATTAACATTTAGAAAATTTAAATACTGAGCTCAGTTCATGTAAGTTAACCAACACAGAAGAGCCCTTAGGCTGTACTGATGAAAAGCCTGGGTTCTAGAACCAGGTTACCTAGGACACAAAACGACATTCCACTGTCTACTAGCTGTGTGACCCTGGGCAAGGCACTTAACCCCCATGTCTCAGTTTCCCTATCTCTAAAGTGGGAGCAGCAGCAGTTCCTAACTTACATGGAATCTAAAATGAGGTAATATCTAAAATGTTTAGGCAGTAAGTAGTCACTAACTGTTAGTTATTCTATTTCCAAAACTCTTATGAACACTGAGGAATGCCATTATTCGAAATTGGAAAAATATTCATGCTTTAAGTATAACAACATACATCTTAAGTAAATTTAAGACAAAGAAAAATGAGAACAAAACGCATTTACAGTAAAAACAAGTTTAATTTCTAAATGTAATTCAAAGTCTTTTAATGAATATAAACAAATAAGCTTAATAAATTTGTTATAACATAAGCAAATACCTAGTGGATAAAAGACCAGAAGATCTGAGTAGAGACAGTTCAGAAAACAAATATACAGAGAAATCTAAAGAAAATACTCATCTTTGCTAGTCCTTGAGAGAATTTCAATTTTTAAAAGGTGCCACATCAAACCTGTCAAACTAGAGATTAATGAGTTGCCGTATTTTAATAGTAAACCCCGGTGGCAGAGTGGTTAAGTGCTATGGCTGCTAATCAAAAGGTCAGCAGTTCAAATTTGCCAGGCACTTGCTGGACACTATAGGTGGCAGTTTTACTCTGTCTACAGGGTCTACTATGAGTTGGAGTTGACCTGATGGCAGTGTTTCAATAAAAGTCAAATAAAAATCTGAATATATAAAGAGAGCAAAAAGAATGAAAAATTCAGTACAGGTCACTTCTCTCCCCTACTTATATTAATCCATTAGTTTAACATAATTCTAATTAAAACCCCAGAGTATAACTTTTTATATCAGGTACCAAACTAATTCTAAAACTAATCTGAAAAGAATGTATCAGACTAGCAAAGTTTTGAAAAATAAAAAATGAACAGTAATTTGCCCTATTAGATATTAAAACAGAAAGGCCTATTAGCAACCCTATTAGCAATTAAAACAATGAGAAAACATCTTTTGCCAGTCAGATTGGCAAAGGTTAAAAAGGTTGACACTGTCCTCATTTGACCTGGATGTGGGGAACACACAAAATGTAGGGAAACTACTGTTGCCAATCTGTATATGGTAATATGTATCCAAAGTTGGTAAAATTCCCTCTGGTCAAGTCATTTCATTTCAATCATCATTCATCCAAAAATTTATTGCACATTCACAGAGACCTACACTAGAACTAGGGATACAGAGCCAGATCAGGCAGGACCCGAACAATTCCGTTTTATTATTAATTTAGGGTTTATTCTAAGAGCAATCAGATGCATTGAAAAGCTTCAGCAGGGGAATAATACCTAACAATAATTTCCAATTTAAGACCATTCTGGCTGATGTACAGAGGACTGGGGTCAGGAATGAAAAGGAGGAGATCATAACGGTTCAGATGAAAATAACTGGCCTGGACTTGAATAGGATACCCCACTGACATAATGGTTAGAGTACCATTGCTAACCAGGAGCCCAACAGTTCAAATCCACCAACCACTCCTTGGAAACCCTGTGGGGCAGTTCTACTCCACCCTACAGAAGCACCATGAGTCAGAATCAACTCGACAGCAATGAGTTTGGTTCAGTTTTGGGGCTGGACTTGAGAAGGATTGAGTAGTCTGTGCTTAGATGCTAACCAAAAGGTTGGCAGATCAAGTCCACTCAGCAATGCGAGGGAAGAAAAGGCTGACAACCCACTGCTATAAGGATTACAGCCAAAAAAACCCATAGTGAGCTCAGTTCTACCTGGTAACACAAGGGGCTGCCACGAGTCAGAATCAACTTCATGCCAACAGGTTTCATTTCAAGCACTTGAGCAGTAGGAGTGAGACGGAGAGAAGCAAAAGAGAACTTGCAGGACATGCAGACAGAATGGATACACAAATGTAAGAGAAAGGAAAGAATTAAATATTACTCTTTGATTTTATTATTAGGAATGTGTCCTAAAGTATAATTAGACAAATGTACAGAAACGTATATTGAAAAGATGTGCATAGCACTGTTTTTTTGTAACAAAAATAGTGGAAAAAAATCGGGAAGTTCATCCCTAAAAGATTGATCAAGCAGGTTAAGGTCTTCCAAGGCAATGAAATACACAGTCACTTAAAGTTATATATATCTGTATTTACTGACAAGAACTGTGTGGAAAAGGGTCAGTTGCAAAACACACAATACAGAGAAGTATAATTCCACTTTCAAATAGTACAATCTCACTTTTATTTAAAATGTACTCATAAACACACAACACATTTGTGGTTGAATGTCTATGATTAAAAAAATTAGAAAGGTACACATAAAAATATTTTATTCCCAGGTGGTTTGGACTTGAGCCATTAATATTTGATACTTTCAGAAACATACCTTTTGAAATCTCTGCAAAATCTGTACTGCTTTACAAAGCAAAAAAAGTAATTAAAAAAAAGCGACCAGACAGTAATTAGAACATTAATTGGTTCATTTTCAAAAAAAATACTGCAAATGCAAAGATGAATGAGGCTACAGAGAAATAAAAATAACTCAAATGAAAAGCTGTGATGCATAAATCTTAAAAAGCTACTATTTTTACAGTCACCATTTTGCTTGCAATATTAGTCTAAGATGTAGTCAGAATCTAGAAGGAAGGGGGATCTCAGGATTGCAGAACAAAGTAGACACTCAAATACAACCAGTACTTTATTCATTCTAAAACCTGCACTTTGGGCTGCACTGTATAACAAGCAATTTGGACTCACTTGAGCTTTGACCCAAAGAGAGTTGATGTTCTTGCAGTCTTTATAAAGCCTCTCTGCTACCAGGCTGAACTGTTTCACAGATACCAAAACAGACTGAGTTAGAGCAAATTCAAAGCACAGTTAAAGGCAGTCATTTTGACTTCCCATCATGAATTGTTTACTTAGTCCTCTAAAAGGTCATCAAGGCTACCTCACTTGCCAAAAACAAAACTTCCTCTAGCCTTTGAGATAGATTATAAACAAAGAAAATCACCACCCACATAAAACACCTTTCTGAAGATTCTGATGGACTTGCTTTATCACATCTTATTGGTGACCTTAGCCATACTGACCCTAACAGTTAACAGTCAGAAGGTCACCAGAAAGGAGTAAAATTATAACAAGGTTACTAGAGAGATGGCTGTTCCCCCAAAGGAAGATGCGGCTGAAAAAAATCTGCACAGGCCTCTCAGAGTCACCGCAACGATTCCACGGTAAGTACTCCTGCCTGCCTCCTTCCCTACAGAGAAAAAGCCCAATGGTTTCCCCTTCAAGAAAGCTTGATGATGACAATTTAAATACTAATCCAAAGTAACAAAAATGCCGGAAACAACACATATAAAGTCAAGGCAATGAGATTACAGCCTCTGAAGGCTCCAGGAGTACAGCTCTGCTCTAGAGCACACAGGACTGCCTCGAGGCAAAATCAACTGCAGGGCAACAGGTTTGGTTTGGTCTGGTCTGTTTTAGTAAATAAGTGACAATAATAATCCAAGGATTGGAGACGGGTGATAAGTTACAGGTTCTTCACTTTCACGAGGAGGTACATGAGTTTTTCTTTTAACATAATTCATATGCCATACAGTTCACCCTTTTAAAATGTTAACAGTCCGTGGTTTTTAACATATTCACAACCTTGTGCAACCATCACCACTACCCAATTTCAGAATATTTTCATCACCCTAAAGATAAACCCTAAACCCATGTTAACAGTTATTCCCCATTCACCCTCACTCCCCTCCAGCCCTGGCAACCACCAGTCTACTTTCTGTCACTAATAACTCGCCTATTCTGGACATTTCATATAAATGGAATCATATGATACATCGTCTTCTGTATCTGGCTATTTTCAAGGTTCATCCATTGTGGCGTGTATCATTCCTTTTTATAGACAAATACTATTCCACTGCATGAATGTATCACATTTTGTATATCCATTCACCAGTTAAGGGATATCCGGGTTGCTTCTACTTTGAGGTGTTCTGAATAATGCTGCTATGATCATCTGTACACAAGCTGTTGTGTTAACGTGTTTTCACTTATCTCTAGTATATACCTAGAAGTGAAACTGGTAACTTGTTGAGCAACAGCCAAACTGTTTTTCAAAGTGAGCAGCTGCACCATTTTGCATGGGTTTTTATTCTTAAACATAAACACAAGAAAAGACACTGGACTTTTTTAGAAGAGATTTACTCTTATCAAGCCCATTTTATCTGCCAAGTGTTATACTAGGGTTTTATATAATTTCTGATTTAATTTTCCCAACAAGTTTATAACGCTGAAATTATCGCCACTTGACAGAAGAAATTCAAAGCTCATAAAATTTTTGTTGTGACCTGCTAGAATATAAATCTGATCTTACAATTCCATCCAGAGCTGGCTCCACAGCCTCGACACAGCCCCATATCATGCAGTCTCTGTACTTAGGTATCTGCACCTTGTCATCATTAAAACCAAAAAACTAAACTTATCTGCCATCCAATTAACTCACAGCAACCCCACAGTACTGTCGATTTCAACTCACAGTGACTCCCTGTGACCAAGAAAAGTGTCCCACAGGGTTTTCTAGGCAGTAACCTTTAAGGATGCAGACTGCCAGGTCTTTGTCCCAGGGAGCCACTTCACAGGAGAAGGGATTCTTTAGAAAAGCTGCATGTTCAAGTTATAAGAACCAGAAGCTTTCCTAGGCAAAACCATTTCTAGAAAAGATAAGAGATGTTCTGCATAAGTCAGCCTCACTACCAACTTTTCTTTAGTAAATCAACCTCATGTGTACGTTCCAGAGTTTTCAATGGCTGATTTTTTGGAAGTAGTTCACAAAGACTCTCTTTTGGGGAGGGGCCTCTGGGTTGACTCAAACTTCAATCTCTTTGGCTAGAGACGAGTATGTTAAGCCTTTGCACCATCCATCAAGTTACTTAAAATGTATCCAGAATTCACCTAAGTTTATCCAGATTCCAAGACTCATCAGTCAGTTTGTCCTACTGCAGAGGCTTGCATGTTGCTGTGATGTTGGAAGCTGTACCACCAGTATTTCAAGTACTAGCAGAATAGCCCCCGGAAGATGTTCCAGCAAAACTTCCACTGAGACAGACTGAGAAGAAGGACCTAGCAATCTATTTCCGAAACACTTGGCCAGAGAGAAGGTTATGAAGAACAGCAGAACACTGCCTGGTGCAGCACTGGAAGGGGAGCCCCTCAAGTTGGAAGGCGCTCAAAACAAAACTGGGGAAGAACAGCCTCTGCAGAGTAGAGTCAACCTTAATGACTGGGGTGGCATCAAGCTTTTGAGACCTTCACTTCTAGTGTGGCAAGACTCAAAGTGATAAGAGTCAGCTACAAACATCCGTTAGTAATCTAAACAAGGGATGTACGACAGACATATCAAGGAAGACTGAAGTAGTCAAAATGAAACGGAGCACACAAACATCAGTAACCCAGGCATCAGTGAGCTGAAGTGGACTGGTACCAGTCACTGCGAATCTACTATGCCTGGAACGCCAAACTGGCATTCACTGCCAGAAAGGACATTTCAAAATCTGTACAGTGCTGTCAGTGATAGGATAATATCCAGGTGCCTAGTTAATACAACTATTATACAAATTTACACACCAAACGCTAAGGGTAAAGATGAAGAAATTTAAGATTTTTACCAACTTCTGCAGTCTGAAATTGGCTGAACACACAATCAAGATGCAGTGATAATTACTGGTGACCAGAATGAGAAAGCTGGAAAATGTGACCTTGGTCAAAGAACCACACAGACGACATGACAGAATTTTGCAAGACCAACAACTACTCCATTAAAGATACCTTATTTCGACAACATAAACTATATGTGGACTACACATTTGGACTTTGCAGATGGAACACACAGGAATCAAAGCAACTACATTTCTGGAAAGAGATGATGGAGAAGCACAACATTATCAGTCTGAACAAGTCTTAGGACCAACCAAAGAAGAGATAGTCATTTGCTCATACTCAGTTAGTGTTAAAAAGGACTAAGGATCACCTGACCCAAGCCATGGTATTTTCAATCACCCCATGTGCATGAGAAAGCTGGACAGTGAACACAGAAGACTGAAGAACTGCTATCTGTGAATTAGAGTTTTGGCAAAGAGTATAAATACACCATGGACTTCCAGAAGAACAAATATATCTGTCCTGGAAGTACAGCCAAAATGCTCCTTAGAAGAAAGGATGATAAGACTTCGTCTCATGTACTCTGGCTATGTTACCTAGGGAAGTACATTATACTCGGTAAAATAGAGAGTCAGTGAAAAAGAGGAAGACCCTCAACAAAATGAGTGACAAAGCAGTGACAACGATGGGCTCGAACAAAACGACTGTCAGGACGGCACAAGACCAGGTGGCATTTCATTCTGTGCTACACAGACAGTGTCACCAGGAGTCAAAACCAACTCAGTGGCACCTGACAAGTTTAAGGTGAAACGAAGAAAATTAAGATAAGTTCACCAGTTACGAAACTACAACCCTGAGGATAACCTGCCTGAATTTAGACTCCGTCTCAAGAAAAGATGGGACACACTGAACACTAATGACCAAAATCCAGACAAGCTGTAGATTAACATCACACATGAAAAAAAGAAAAAGGTCACCAAAAGACAAGACAGATGAAAACGGTTGTTAGAAGACACTCTGCAACTTCCTTCAGAACTCAAAATGAAGAAATGACATAAAAGAACCAAACAGAAGATTTTACCGAGTATCTTAAGACAAAAAAATACAATGAAACTGTGCAAAGAAAGTTAGAAAAGCAGAAAGAAAGAATACACTCCTCATTTCTCAAGCTGAAAGAACTGAAGAAAAAAATTAAGCCTCAAATTGGAATACTGAATGATTCCATAGGGTCACTATGAGTCAGAATCAACTCAACAATAATGGGTTTTCAACCAATGGCTATTGTTTTTTATGGGCAAAAACCTAATGATGCAGAAAACATCACAAGAAGATGGAAGAAATACAGAGTCACTGTACCAAACAGAACTGGTCAACATTCAACCACTTCAGGAGGAAGCATAAGATCAACAACCAACGGCACCAAAGGAAGAAATTCAAGCTGCCCTTGGCTCAAGGAATTAACAGAATACCAACTGGAACATTTCAATGAACAGATGTAACCCCAGAAGCATTCATATATGCCAAGAAATCTGGAAGACAGCTACCTGGCCAACCAACGGGAAGAGATCTGTATCTTTGCCTGTTCCAAAGAAAGGTAGTCCAACATCACTAACGTCACATGCAAGTAAAATTATTCTAAGATAATTCAAAAATGACTGGAGCACTGTATCAACAGGGAACTGTAAAAAATTCAAGATAGAATGAGAAGAGCACAGGGAAAGAGGGGTATCATTGCTAACGTCAGATGGATCTTGATGAAAACAGAGAATACTGGCAAGATGTTTACCTGTGTTTTATTGACTATGCAAAGAGATCAGACTTTGTGGATCACCATAAATGATGGATAACATTCTGAGGAATAGGAACCCTAGAACACTTAACTGTGCTCATGAGGAACCTGTATACAGAACAAGAAGACCGTTATTCAAACAGAGCAAGGGGATACTGCATGGTATACATTCTGGAAATGTGTACATCACAGTCGTATCTTTTCAACATACTTATTCAATCTACATGCTGAGCAAATAGAGAGGCCAGACTCTACGAGGAAGAACACACCACCAGGAGTGGAAGAAGACTAACACGCTGCAACACAACCCTGCTTCCTTAAACTGAAAAGGACTTGATGTACTTACTTACTGATGAAGATCAATGTCTACAGCCTTCAGTACAGATTACAGCTGAATATAAAGAAAACAAAAAAGCTTCACAGTTGGACCAACAAGCAACATCATGATAAACACTGAGAAGACCGTGACTTGGTAAGAATTTCATTTTACTTGGATCCCACAATCAGTGTTCAAGAAAGCGGCATCATGAAATCAAACGGCATACTGCACTGGACAAGTCCGCTGCAAAAGGTTTTTTTAAGTGTTAAAAAGAACAGATGTCACTTTCAGAACTAAAACGTCCCTGACCCAAGGTACAGTATTTTCAACTGCCTTATACGCATGTGAAAGCTGGACAATGAATACGAATGAGAAGGACTGTTATCTTTCAATTATGCTGTTGGTGAAAAATTCTGAATATATTACAGACTGGCAGACAAGTCTTTCCTGGAAGAAGTACAGCAAGAATGCTCCTTAGAAGCAAGGATGGTGAGATCTCATGTACTTTGGACATGTCATCAGGAGAGACCATTCTCTGAAGAAAGATACCATTCTCGGTAAAGTACAGATCAGTGAAAAAAAAGAAGGCCCCCAACAAGCTGGACTGAGACAATGGCTGCCAATCATGGATTTAAACACAGCAATGATCGTGAGTATGGTACAGGACCTGGCAGTGTTTTGCTCTGTTGCACACGAGGCTGCCATGAGGTGGCACCACCTTGATGGCATCTAACAACAGTAGATTAGCTTCTTCCATCAAAAATGTATGCAAACACAGTAAAAATATGGGAATCTTTCTTTATAAATACCTCGAACTACCCATTTGCTGGTACTGTAAGCAGTGGTACAGATCAAACCAAAGTCAGTATTAAATGCAGTCAAGATCAGCTAAACCAGTAAGAGTTACATCAACTTGTTACTCAAATTTATTTATGTACCTCAGGAGTAAAGAGACTGAAAAACAGAATGAAATCCCACCTATTAATTAAGGACTGAATGAGAAAGTGAAGAAAAATACAGTATCCTCGGAAGGGCTTTGGGTTTTGAGTTTGAGAAGCCTGGATCTGACACTCCAGTCACTTCTCAGCTTTGCAGAGGGGTAAGAAACAAATTCTACGTGTACTCTGGATCAGGATGCTTGCTTTTGTTTGCTTTTTTAAAATTAACTAACATTTAATAACATTTACTATACACAAAATACTGTATTACCCCCTATAATACCAAGTATGGCTTTTAGAACAGTACCCAAATCAAAACACCAAATCCGCCGCCATTAAGTCACTTCTGACCCACAATGACCCTACAGAGTAGAACTGCCCCCATACTTTCCAAGTAGCACCAGACAGATTTGAACTGCTGACCTTTTGGTTAGCAACCACAGCACTGAACCACTACACCACCAGGGTTTCCCTAGAACATTATAGGAGATCTAAAATGGTGGTTGCTATTGTTAGTGAATAGATTCTGGGAAAAAAAACACAATCAAAGGAAAATGATTATGTGGACAACCACTATTTGCCAACCTGGTGGTACGATGGTTAAGAGCTTGGCTGCTAACTAAAGGGTTGGCAGTTTAAATTCACCACTGTTTCATGGAAACCCTATGGGGCAGTTTTTTCCACTCTGTCTCATAAGGTCACAACGAATTGGATTCAATTCAACATCAAAGGCTTTGGTTTGGGTTTGCACTGGTACCTAAATATAAAAATACAGTCCCGGTGGCGTAGTGGTTTAGTGCTACAGCTGCTAACCAAAAGGCTGACAGTTCGAATCTGCCAGGCACTCCTTGTAAACTATGGAAGAGTTCTTACTCTGTCCTATAGGGCTGCTATGAGTCAGAAGCGACTCAATGGCAATGAGTTGTTGCTGCCCTCAAGGAACTTACAGTGAAGAACGATGTAGAAAACTACACAATTAGTAAACACAAAACCAAATATAGCAGATAGGGACACAGATGAACACCGGTGGAGTAACAAATCAAGCATTACTTCCTAGATGGTCTAAAAAGGAATCAATCCCCTTCCTGCTTTCTATTCCAGAAAACTGTGTAAATGCTTAACTGACAAAACAGTCATTGCAGCAAGCACTGGCAAAGATTCACTGTTTCACTTTTGTTGTTATTGTTGTTGTTAACTGCCACTGGCAACCCCAGGGACAACAGGATGAAACACTGTCCAGCCCTGCGCCATTCCATGGTTAGCTGTAGATTAACCGCCGTGGTCTACAGGGCTTTCACCAGCTAACTGTCCAAAGGAGATCCCAGGCCCTTCTTCTTAGTCTGTCTTAGTCTGGAAGCTCTACCGAGACCTGCTCCGAATCACAGCAACATGAAAACCACCCCGGAGAAGAAACAAGTGCAGCTGCACGAGTCAGCAGTAAAAAATCAAAACTCCAGTAAGAAAGGGAGAATTCTATCACTGAACCATCCATCAATTTCAAAGAAGGGGAGGGAAAAGAAAAATGCAAAGACAACTTTCAACTGGCAGAGGAAAGGTCTAAGTATTCTTTTCTTCTCCAATACCACAAAAATGGGATCACATTTTCTAAGTCCTTCTTACACTTATAACAAAAACGGGGAGTTTTACAAATTATACAACTACCCCAGATTTATATACTGCATCTAGAATAAGTCACCAAAACAAAGAATTTTTTCTTCCCCAGTCAAATGGGAAATGGTTGATTATTCTACTTATTCCAATAAGGTTAACTAAGTATCAAAAAACCCTGAAGACAACATAAACATCAGCAATGTTCTGTCAGTCCATACTCTTAAGATTTACTTAATAGCTATTCAACATTCACCATATTGGCTTGGCATATTCAAATATAAGGTACTGACATACACAAAAAGTAAAGATTCGGCTCCTGCCTGAAAATAAATCTGTTGGCAAGTCAGACATACAACAACTGCAAAAGGCAAGACCCATGAGAACAGCAAGGTACAACACCTCTGAAATAACAGGATTATTTCCATTTTTACCACTGCACTCAGTTAACAATGAGTCAGCATATAAAACCTGGATATTCTGACCCTTCACTATATCAATTTTAAAATGTGTATCATTACTATAAATGAAAGCAACAAAATCATTGACAATAATTTTTTCAAAAAGTCTAAATATGCTTTCAGGACAGAATTGTAGAGATTGCTTTCCTCATCTATAAAATAAGGCTGGACTAAAAATCACAGATGGCAAATCAGCTGCATTTCAGGAAATCACCCCTCCAATACCTCCCTCTAAGGCCCATGTCCCACCAACAACACATTACTAATCAGTCATGTCACTCTTTCTCACAAAGCCCAGAAATCAGACATTGGTCCTTACCAAGACAGTGGCCACCACCAATTGGAGTAGGTACGCAAAACGTATCGTATTCACCATCCCTGAACTACACAGCGCTCAGAAAGGTAAAGCAAATTGCCTGAAAGTTTTACATAACTAGTCTAAAACAGAACTACACCTAGAAGAAAGAGGATTAACCTAATTGTACCCTGCTTACAAGTACACAAAGCACTTTCTCTTCTATTATCAATGGACTCTCACTTAGCTGAGACGCCTTCCTGGCACAGTGCTTAAGTACTCAGTTGCAAACCAAAAGGTCAGCAATGCCAAACTACCAGCAAGCTGCTCCACAGGACGAAAATACAGCAATCTGCTTCAGTACAGGGTCAAACCCACTGCCATCAAGGTGGTCTCACTTACAGCAACCCCAGAGGTCAGAGCAGAACTGCCCCACAGAGTTTCCAGGGTGCGCCTGGCGGATTTGAACTGCCGACCTTTCGGTTCGCAAGCATAGTAGAGCCTTGGAAACCCTATGGGACAGTTCTACTCTGTTCTGCTGCATCAGAATCCACTTAGCAGTGGCTCTGGCTCTGAGTTGGAATGATCTCTGTTTTTAAGTATTAAACAAAAAAAAAAAAAAACCGGATCCCTGAAATAATGTGCCTAGCTCAAGGTTATCTACTAATAACTAGGCAGCTGAGAAGAATCATCACAATTCTGTTACACTCGGTTACAGAAAGAAACCGAGCCTTAGCAAAGTTGCAGTAGTAAGTGGAAGCCTGGATTACTTAATAAGACCTAAATTTGTCAATCCAAAATCTTCTGATCTTTTCTGAGCCACTAAACAACTACTTTAGATTGGACAAACTCTCTTTAAAAAAAAAAAAAAAAATCTTGAGTAATTAACGAACTAATTAAAAATGCATTCACAGGTGGGGATGGAAAAGCACCACAACAAACAATAGATAACTCTGGCAAAGGATAAGACAATACAGGAAAAACGATTAAAAAATGCACCAATGACAGGCATATATATTAATATTGTATATATAACAATTTACCTCAGTCACAAAACAGCAGACACTTTTGAAATGTTAGATAAATGAAAAATAAAAGTAGAATTAAAAACTAGATATGACACTAAAAGCCACTTGCAGGGTATCTCAAAACTAAAAGCCATTTGTGGGGGGTGAAATCTCAACATCTCCAGTGATCTCAGTAAAAAACATTATTTATTTTTTAATTCTCATCTTGAAGCGAAGTATTAACCAGTGATTCCATATATACCATTTGACATGTGTTAAATTCCTTCGTGACTGCTTCAGGAAAAGTATTGTTCAGTTCCCTTCTGTATAAAAACTACTTCATTGTACCAGTGACTATGCTATTAATATTAAAGTCATCTGAGAGACCTTAACACATACACTTAAAGCACAACATACTTAGCATGTTCTCTTCAGAATTCTGACCAGCCTGAAGTAGAAACTCCTGCCCAGGCATTCCTATTTCTGGATGGCCTTTTAAGCATCAGAACTATCTCTTAACAAAGCTAAATAAGACTTGACTTAACAGGCTAACATTTATGTCCCAGAGCACTTGACAGCAGCACTGAGACAAAGTCAAATATTGATATAATCTGAAAAGCCCTTTTTTAAGCACCAAAATATCCCCAAAGCTTTCGCAACCAGCTCAAGACTCTTGTAGCCTCCTCACCGCCAGTTCATCCCATTTGTCCAGGTATCTAAGCAAACGCACACACCATCAAGAGGCACAAACTAATGCCTTCCAAAGTGAAAAGCTGATCCTCATTTCTGCTCTTAAATTATTCAAAATTAGCCTACAAAGAATTACTGGAGACAGCTTAAATAAACTTTTGAAGCCCCTGTGCCACGTTCTGTACTGATGCTACTGGAAAACCTTGGTGTTAACTCCTCCTCCCTCTCTACACTTCACCCTAAGGAACAGAGCTCAAAATGTGCTACGTTTTTATCACAAAAGAAACTTTCAAGTGAAGACATCATTTACCAACCAGTAATAGATGGACAGCTATCCAGGACAGTGACTAAACTTCACTGAATACCAAAACTTTAACTTTTGTGTTGTTCACAACCTCTGAATTAGACTTTGCAAGCATTTTTTGGTAAAGTGACCCCACTTTCACGATTTTACATTTTTTAACATTAATGTCAACTTACCAAGTTTGGAAAACACAGATTATTTCCAGCTCCGAGATCCTTACGGCATTAATTCTCTAAGGAAATCAACAGTACATAACCCTCACTGCGAACTCCAACTTATAATGACACTACAGGACAAGAGTAGAGGCACCCCATCCGGTTTCCAAGGAGCAGCTGCTGGATTTGAACTGCCAACCTTTTGGCTGGCAGCTGAGCTCTTAATCACCATGCCAGAACAGCAACGAAACATAAGTATAAAAAGAAATATTACATTATATTTTATTACAGTTTGTGAGTTTTCAAGGACATCACTGACACCACGTTCCAAGGCATGACTCAAGTTTTTCAAACTGTAGCTTACAAAGACTAATTGTGTTTTTTGGAATCAATTCGAGAGCAATGGTACACCATCCATTTTAAACTGATCCATTACCTCCGAAAATCTTTCTGAGATGCCTGAGGAAAAGGATTCACTTAGAGACACAGTATTCAACAAACACTAAAGTCATCATAAACAGAGCTCTGTTACTTGCAATAAGAGAAAAAGAAAATAACTCAGTCCGCTTATGTTAAAACTCAACACAGACATATCACAAAAATACACATATTAAAAAGCAGAATGGAAAAGTGTTCAACCCTGATGGAAAAAACATGAAAAGTCAAGTCTACAATGGAAACTTCTTAAATTGAGAATTTCAATGACACGACATTTTCTTGTCAAAATGCAGGAATTCGTAGATTATATCACTGAAATCTCATTGTATTACATTATAAAAGTCTTGGCAACGGTTGGCCATTAATCTTTAACACAAAGGAGATTCAAATCCAAATGAACTTTAAGACTATCTCCTCCAAGAGAGAAACACAGTAATTTACTTGATCCACAATTATTTAACCTAAAGGGCAGGCCTGTAAGGATGATAATGCAGAATGGATCGGCATTCCGTCTACCAAGTCTCAGTTCTCACCAAGTCTCGCACCAATCCGAAAAGACAAGGTTATGGACACAAAACAGGCTTCGGAAAGGCTGGGAGAAAAATCTCCAATGAATGACACAAAACAGCATAGTTTATTCTCTGACACAACTGGAGAAACAAAAAAGAAAAATATCACACCATTACGCTTCAGCGTTGCAATTGAAAATAATTTTACGACGGTACATTCAATTCTTCGGGGAAGAAAAAAAAAAGTAGCTTCTGTTTTATTGATTACACAGAGAAAAAGGAAACAGCAGCTGCCTGCAATGCAACACAGACTGCTACAGAAGAAGGGGGACACGGTTTTCCAAACAAATCCCGCTCTTCCCGACTCCTTCGTTTACAGACCCCAGACAACTTTAGTCCTGCCTTTCACTGCTTCCCTCAAAACAATTTTTAAGCTGATTAATTGTCCATCTTCCCCCACCACAGTGAAATTTCACCTTTGAGAGCTCCTTTACCTAACCCTACCGAACACTTCAGCACCCGCACAGATTTCAGATCTCTCAAACTTTGCTTCCTTTTTTTTAATTAAACCTGAGAGTTCTGTAATCAAAAGAGCAAGAAATTTTTACAGCTATCCCGGAAAAATACCTGTTACCCAGCAACATGCAAGCTTCGATTCGCGAACCCCTCCCCACCTCTCCCAGGTTTTGCTCGCAAAGGCTGGGGGAGGGAGCCGGAGCGAATTAAATTTAGGAAGGGAAATCCTAGGTGATAGATGAGGATTTGAGGGAACAGAAGAGAACTGGGGATGAGGCCCCCAAACAAGAGAGCGCTGGGGGGGGGGCGGTTAGACGGGAAAAAAAGAAATATAAAGGGACAAAAGGGGGAGGGGGAAGGCGAGCCCGGAGACCGGGGGGAGACGCGCCGGGCCGGGAGAGGGAAGGCGGGGTCCTGAGGCAGCGGGGTCGCGGCTCCCGCGGCACAATGGCCCGCCGGCCCCCGCCCCGCGCGCCCCTCACCTCATGGTGCCGGCGGCGCCCAGGCTTCCCCAGCAGCCGGGAGACGCGGGAGGCGCCGAGCCGAGAGGGGTCTCTCCTCCAGGGGCGGGGACGCGGCTCGGAGACGGGAGACAAGTGTCCGGTTCCTCCTTGGGGCGGCGAGGGAGCTACACCATGTCCTCGCACAAAGCCGAGGCGCCGGCCGGGAGTGCGAGAGAAGAGGGCGAAAGAAAGGCTGGGAGGGGGCGGTGAGGCCGAGGCGCGGAGCAGGTCCCCGGCGGCCACCGCCTCCCACCGCCGCCGCCGCCGCCGCCGCCGCCTCCGGGAGCTTCCTCGGCCGCCCTCGGAGGGCTGCCCGCCGGGGCCGCGCGCCCGGCCGCCGCGCCACAGGCCCGCTCTGCCCGCGCCTCACGCAGCCCGCGCCCGCCGCGCCCGCCGCCGAGGCCGTGTGCAAGCGGCAGCTGCTGCAGCCGCGGGAGGAGAGTCGGGATCGCCGCGAGGAGCCCGGGAGGGGGCGGGGCGCCGGCGGAGGAGCACGCAGGCACCGCCCTCCGCCCGCCCCCCCCGGGGGCGAGGGGGCGGTGCGGGGGAGGGCGGGCGGGGGGACCGAGGGACGGACGGGGTGGGGGGAGGCAGGGGCTCACCCCCCCGGGGCCGCCGGGCCCCCGCCGGACTGTGGAGAGCGGGGGGATGGGGGGCCGCCGTGGGCCCGGGCGCTGGAGGGAGCGTGGGCTCTTTGTTGCTTCCCCGCCCCGCCCCCTCCAGCCCCCGGGGATCGGGGTTACCCTCCCCCGCCCGCCGCCGCCGGCGGGGGTTCCGCGCCCGGGGCTGTCCTCGGCGCTCGGCCCCCACCCCTAGCCCCCGCTTTCGGCGCCCGGGCCCGGAGTCTGGGGGAGCTGACGACCTCCGCGGCGGCCCGAGTGCCGAGGCTGAGGCGCTGAGACCTCGGGGACGAGGGACGCACGGGCACAGGCGTGAAGACCCGGGATGTTGTGACTGGGCGGAGGGCCGGACCGGGGGACTCGGGTAGGCTCGGGGCCGGGCGCCCTCGCACGGGGCTTGGCCGCCGCTGGCCCTGTTGCTATCTGAGCGAGGGAAAAAGGGAGGGGGTGGACATCCCGGTGCCAGCGATTCCCCTTGGGATGGGGAGGGGGTATAAATGTAAAATATGGACATCATTGTTCGCTTCGCTCCTTTTCTTCCCGAGGAATCCCAGCGTGCAGTACCAACTTAATGAGCTGATGTGCACACTATGTATAGGGATGACTTCATCCCCCCCAACGAATGTAGCCAACTCTCGGGGAAACGCAGTCGCCGGGAGACGCGCGAGCAACCGTGTGCAGAGGCAAGAGTGGATAGAAGGAAGAAGAAACACAGCCCGTAAAATCACTTGTCATCGTCATTAGCAAAAAGGGAATTCCGGATCGGGAGGAGGGCGATGTGAACTGCGAATTTTTTCGTGGTTCACCTGGTCTCTAGATCACCTCCTTTAAAAGGCCAACTAAAAAGCCTGGGGAAGAGAACTCGTTTCAAGTTCATTGAGCTGGAGTCATTCCAGAGGCTAAATAATTTATAGATTTAGGAATGTTTGAGTATCCAAAAGTTAATCCAATAATCAAATGAAGATTCAGATTGAACAAACTGCAGCCTTTGCAGTCCTGGGGAAGAGGATGTATTTTCTGTAGGAAAGATGACAAGAATGGAAACCCTCTGCTGCCACTGGGTTCCTGTGACTGAAGGACCGAATCCAAAATGGAGGTCCTACCGCTGATGACAACTCCAGGAATCCTTTCCAAAGTTTCGGTGTTTTAGGATAGGGTGCGATTCAGATTATAGTCATGAAGACCGAGATAATGTACACTACGAAATGAAAACTGAACGTGTTATAGTTGCCCTGGGTCAGATGCCTTTCTTGTCTGTAATAGAGCTGCATGGTCCAGTTTGAACTACATAAGACTTATTTTTCAGATTGCTGTTCAGAATTATTTTCCTTTTCAGAGCTGTTGCCTCAGACCAACAGTCTTACAGAAGTGTGACCTGGAGCTATGTATGGCACAGGACCAGGGTGGCCTCCAGTGATAAAAAGCACTATGCCTCTCCCATAGGCAAGGTGTACTTCAAGAATGCTAATTTCCACCCAGAGGTCTAATTACAGCTCACCATCACAGAGTGCATTTTATTCATGGATCTCCAGGACCTGAAGAGAGCAGGCCTGTACCAGTTAGATGTCCTTGTTGCCATATTAGAAGTAGAGATGGGGATACAGAGCACATGTTCCTGCTTGAGTTAGTGAATAGTTGTGATTTAAAATGGTAACTACTAAATGCGAGGTACACTGTAACGTGGATTACTTACTGTAGGTTAAAACACGTGGACCTCAAGTAATATTCTCCGAATTAAGCAAAGACCTTTTGCTGTGGAGGTATTTTTTCTTGGGAGAGTATCCTGAAGATATATTGGACTGTCTTGGAAAAGGATTAATAAGACATATAAAACCACAAAGAAGTCACACCAATTTGCCTGAGTCCATTCATAGCAATACAATAAATCCAGCAGAGCTGATGTTTCAGGGAAAACTCTTAGGAAGATCCAGAAGAGGTGGAGATTTTGCTGTAATGGCTCAACTATCTCCTGCCAGAAACAAGAGGCAAGGATAAAAATTCCTTACAGATGACTCCATAACCTACTTCTCATCTGTGAAACTTAATCCAGGCTGAGCTAAATAAGTGATGTATCCCATCATCTTTATCCTAACAGCAAATGTTCCAATGGTATGGGCAACCAAATTAAGCAATCCAAGTGGAAAATGCTGTTCTTATTTGCTATGTTTATTAAAAATGTACCAGCCAAGAATTTTGGCTGCCTACAACCATTTCCATCCTTTTGCATGGCAGGCTGCCAGCTCACAAGTTGGTCATACCATTGCCTTTGGATTTAGATAACATAATGGGTGGCCTGACCTCAGAAGGTTATTCTGTGGAAGGGCAATTTCTTAGCTGTAACAAAATGTTATTGTTTCTTCTCATATTTGGTTCAACAACTAGAGAGGGCCAAAGGGAAACTTCAGAGAGAAAATCAGAAACTATGTCTGGTCACAAAGGAAAATTTGTGGAATGCATTACCATATAGAATAAAAGCCTTTTGGAGAGGGAAGGAATTTTATCAATCAAGGCCAATCCATTTAATTTTTTTTAAAAAAGAAAGCCAGTCCCAGAGAAGTTGAGTAACTTGCCCATGGTGACTCAGTCTGATTGTGGTGAAACGACTGTAACCCCAGGATTTCCAATTGTTAGTATATTGTTTCTTTCACCAGATCATACAGCCTTCCTGTCACGTAAGAGTGAGGTTAAGGTCATAACATTAAAGTTGATCTTGTCCAGCAATCCCACTTCTTGGACTATATCCTAAGGCGATAAGGGCTGTCACACAAATAGATACATGCACACTAGTGTTTATTGAAGCATGTCCACAATAGCAAAAAGATGGACTCACCCTAGGTGCCCATCAACAGATGAATGGATACACAAAGGTATATTCACACAACAGAAGGCTATGAATGACAAAGAACAATGATGATCTTGGGAAACATAACATGAGGTAATCTGGAAGATATTATACTGAGTGCAATTAGGTACAGACGGACAAGTATAGTATGAGCCAACTATTATAAGGACTCAAGAAAACGTTTACATACAGAAGAAAAGGGTCTTTGGTGGTTACAAGGGTAGGGAGGGAAGGAGAGGGATGGTCATTGATTAGACAGTAGATGACAATTGGGTTAGGTGAAGGGAGTGAGGGCACACAGTAGAAGGGAGGTCAGCACAGCTGGACTAAACTAAAAGCTAAGCCAAGCCAGCCAAGTGCCGTTGAGTCAAATCTGACTCATGGCGACCGTAGGAGGTCTCCTAAATATAACCCAACACTTCAAAGGACTGAGTAGCGGGCCAAGGGTCTAGAGACCATGGTTTCAAAAGACATGTAGGTCAGTTGGCATAACAAAATTTTTTTGTGTGAAAACATTCTGTCTCCCACTCTGGTGTGTGGCTTCTAGCGTTTTAAAAGCTAACAAGTGGCCACCTACTTGTAAGTAACATCAATTGGTCCCAACCTACCTGGAGCGAAGGAGAATGAAGGACATCAAAGACATGAAGAATGATTACAAGCCCAAGCGACAGAAAGGGCTGTTTTAATCCAGAGACTATATGAACACGAGACCAGGAGAACAAGATGGTACCTGGCCATCCCCGGTGACTGCCCTGGCAGGGAATACAACATAGAGTCCCTGACTTAACAGGAGAAAAGTGGGTGTACAGAACTAGAATGCTATTAAAATATCAGACTTGATGGTCCAATGGGCTGGAGGGCCCTTGGAAGACATGACTCGTGGACTTTCTGTTAAGCCAGAGCTGCAACCAGTCCTGAACCCAACTCTTGAGGCAAAGACTGGACTAGAGTACAAGACATAAAATGATATTGACAAGGAGTGTGCTTCTTGGCTTAAGTATATACATGAGGCTAACTGAGCAGCTCTTGTCCAGAGGTGAGATGAGAGTGTGGAGGGGCACACAGACTGATTGAACAGACAAGGGAAATACAGGATAGAAGGAAGAGTGTACCGTCATAGGATGGGGAGACCAGTGTGTCTGCAAGGTTTTGTATGAGACATTGACTTGGATTATGAAATTGCATGAAAAGCACAATAAATTGTTGTTTTAAAGCTGATTCTATTCCTGTGAACCCTGTGTAAAAACTTTGCTGAAACTGTATTGGCTGGGCTGGGTAGTGAAAATCATTTGAGTTTTTCTTTCATGAGAGCTGCCCAGCCTACAGTCCAAACGCCTGGCCAGCAGTGACACTGAGATATTTGGAAGGTGAAAAAATGAATGTGTGAGTGAATGACTGCTGTAACAGAATGTGAGTAAGAAGCGAGCGAGTCATCCAAAGAACAACACGCTTCTTAATACCAAGCACATGAACCTCAGGTTTCCCTGGCAGAACTGCTCCCCAGCTCATCACTGGCCTGCTCCAAGCCCAGAGGATGCACAGTCCTCTTGAGCAGGAAGTTGGTCTACTCGTGTCTACTAGCCATGTGCGCCCAGACGTAAAGTAAAACAAAACATAAAACATGTTCCTGTGGACGATGGATGTGCTGTGGACTCTCCTCAGCCTGGCTCTGAGGAGTCTATCTGAACACGCCTTGTTTAAATCCTTGTGATAGCATCAGTGTAGGCTCGTGCTCCATGTATGGGCATAAGGAGGATGCATGACTAATGCTACCCAGCAGTCAGGAAATCAGTGCTGAGGATTTTAGGGTTGGTCTCCCCTGTCACACACACGCCCCTCCCCCCAAAAGGGGAGGCATTACATGAGGACAGGAGAAGCAAAGGTAGTTGGGAGTGAACTTGACTGTACACTTTCCACTTGCATGTAACAGCATTGTGTTTTCTTTTGTGGCAGTTCGTTCACTGTGTAATTTCATCTCCCCAAGAATAGAAAAGAATAATGTAGAACATGATATTCCAGCAGGATTCAAGATATTTTTATTACTCATCTTTCAGCTTTAGCTGCCCATATATAATCTCGGCTCTAGAATATTATCAGGAGATACAGACATGAAAGGAAACTATTTGCTATCTGCCGTTTGCGTTTTTCTTCTGTCATTTTTTTCTCCCTTCCAAATTAGGGTTTATTCAATTAATTTTGTTTCTTCTTCCCCAGAGTGTCTTTCTTTTCTTAGCTCTACATGGTTTAAACTTGGCAGAAGATTCTCAGAGCCTCAGTGGTATTGGAGTAACATTAATTGGTAGAGGCCATATTCTATAAAAGATAATGCATTATTTCCACAAAATTCAGCGATTTAAGAATAGGACAGGTGTGTTCCATTTCTAGATAACAATCAAATCACGGTCCTTTAGAAATTGATTTGAAAGGAAGCTTGGCCATAATCTAATTCTGAAAATGTATCTCTTATACAATCTAGCTGGTAGTGTGGGAACACAAAAAAATGGTATGGCTGCCCTCTTTCTTGTACTGAATTGATTTGCTTGTCCCATTTCCTGTAATGAAACTTCAGAACACCCATCAGTTTTCCTATGGACATTATCATCAGGTCACAACTGACCTTGGAGTATTTTCTCAAAGGTGGTTAGAAGAAAAAATTAATGAAGAAAGATATAGCCACTAGGATGTATCCTGAACAAGCTGTCTAAAATTAATTCACACTGCTTGACATCACATCTTTTGTAGCTTTTATCCCGCCTTTCAAATAAATTTTAAAGATCATTAAAAATTCCCGTTATCTTTCTCTTCCAAAACTGTTGCTAAGCACAGTGACCTGGCCAGATGCTAGTCTGAGAAATTATTTTCAAATCAAAATTCAATCTCCAGCCAAGTCTTCCCAAGGTGAAAAGGAAAGAAAAGCAGCAAGTATAAATAGTAATTTCACCATGTCATTAGCTATAATACTTTCTTTTGGCATGCAAACGCTATAATACCCTCAACTTATCATTATTGCTAATTTGTGATGAAGCAAAATGGTAAGTGACATTGCATTTATATTGTATACATGGAAGTTGAGTCCTTTCATCACAGTGGCCAGTGGCTACATACTATTAAAAAAAAAAAAAAGAAGCCCCTGTCACGGAGTTCGTTCCATCTCACTGCTATGCTATGGGACAAAATAGAACTGCCCTATAGGGTTCCCAAGGAACAGATGGTGGATTCCAACTGCTGACCTTTTGGTTAGTAGCCAGGCTCTTAACCACTGTACCACCAGAGCTGGGGTTAAATACTGTAAACCCATTACCATCAAATCAATTGCAACTCACAGCAACCCTATAGGACAGGGTAGAGCTGCTCCATAGAGTTTCCAAGAAGTGGTGGATTTGAACTGCTGACCTTTTGATTAGCAATCATAGTGCTTAACCACATCACCAAGAGTTCTGCTAAATGCTGTATTTAGCAGTATATTAACTGAAGTGCTGATTAAAAAGCAGTTGATACAAGAATAAAAAGGGGTGCACCCTGAGATCTCAACTAAAAGACCACAGATGATGGTCCAGGGGCCTCGGAGTTCTGCTGGGAGCATGGCCCCTGGCCCTGATGCTGCCCCTGTCCTTAAGTCATAATGGAGGTCAACTCTTCAGACAGGAATGGATTGGACTTGGTGACACAGAGTGACCGTATCATGTGTGCACTTTATGGTTCTATGCAGCTATAGGATGCAGTCCTGCTGACCTCTTACTGGAGGCAGGGGAGTGGATAGAGAAGAGGAGATACGAGATTGTTGGGAGGATAAGACATGTATGGAGCAGAGAAGAAGAATGTGCTGTCACTGGGCAGGGAGAACAGTGGGAGCTGCATACAGGTGGGCACACAAATTTATATGGGAATGTATATTTTCATTCAATCATAATATAAAAAGAGAAAGCAGTTGATGGTAGAATTTACAGCCTCATTCCCAGCTCACCTCTGTGATGAATACAGGGTTTAGGTGGAACTTGACACACACAAGTTTTGCATTTGAGAGAATGTTTTTTGCAGGCACAAGACGTAGAGGAGATGAACATAGCTAAAAGTGATTGGTTGCCAAGAGCAGTAATAACTGCGACCTTGCTGTCATGCATTGAATTATATCCCCCCAAAAATACATGTATCGGTTTCACTGGGCCATGTTTCCTACTATTGTGTGGCTGTCATCTATTTTTATGATCGCAATTTTACATTTAAGAGGATTAGGGTCAGATTGTAACACCCTTACCCAGGTCACATCCTATGTAACCTAATCTAATCTAATGTAAAGATAGTTTCCTCAGCACTAACTTTGTCTCTCAAGAGATTAAAAGGAAAGGGAAGAGAGCAGACAGTTGGAGACCCCATATCACAAAGAGAGCAGTGTCAGAAGCAGATCACTTCCTTTAGACCTGAGATTCCTGTTCTGAGATGCTGAGACACTCCCAGACCAAGGGAAGACTGATGCATCATAAGGACCCTCCTCCAGAGCTGACAGAATCGTCTGACACAGTCCAGTAGCCTGAAGCACTGAATTTGGACTTTTAGCCTACTGGACTGTGAGAGAATAAACTTTTCTTTGTTAAAACCATCCCACTTGTCGTATTTCTGTTATAGCAGCATTAGGTGACTAAGACTCTTGCTAAGCACTTACACGTGTTGACTTGATTAATCCTCATTATGTCCTATGACATGGGTACAATTATGGTCATGCTTGCATATGAAGATGACAAAACGCTGAAAGAACCACCCAAGGCCATATAGCTAGTGAGGTACCAAAAGGCCAGTTTCACAGGCCACACTGTTAACCTCTGGCCCATATTGCCTCTTTTATTCACTTTTACATTCTTTGGTTAAAAAGAAAAAGAAGAGACTCAAGGAAATGAGACTGGAATAGTTGGGGATTGAGAGGAACAACCACTAAAAACTCCTCATTCCACCAAAGGAGGATTAATAAATTCCTCCTTCAGGCAGAGATTTGCATCCTGAGTGGGCTACACTTCTGCATTGTACAGTGTCAGAACTCAATAAGTGAGTTCAATGAGTCTGCCAATGAGGGAGCTTCACTTCTAGCTAGGACTTTATTTCTAGAATATTCGTGCTATCGAGGAATGACCAATGGTAATTCACTCATCACTCCATCAGCTTAGATATCTCAGGCATATGACTAGTAGCAGTTTCTAGAACTTACAGAGATAGTCTTAAATCAACTCAGTAAGCCCACCTCTCTCATTGAGATGCTTGGCATGTACTAATTCTGTTTTTTTGAATGCAAGTAGGGTTATAAATAAAATGAAGCCAAGGTCATGACATTTTAAAAGGTGGTTAGAGAAGTGTCTACACTTTCTTTACCAATATTCTAATTAGTATCAAAGAGACTAACAAATACTACCAAGATGACCTGTGTTGTCATGTTATTTCCTTCCTTGCTCAGCAATGAGGCATAAGTCTTCATCTAGAATGAACCTATTTCTTAATATTTTAGAATGTCACCAAAATCTTTGAAAACAATTCAGCCATTTCTTCACCAAAACTCTTGTGAAAAGGCTTTCTAAGACTTGAATATTCATCTTGAAAACCACAAGTGTATATCACTAGGATATTTCTGTGAAAGGCCCTGAATAGCTTTCTACCACCTTACCTTCCAGCTCAGGTTTTCTTGTTTAACTCAGGTGGCATTTCCTATCTGTCAAGCATCTCATAATTAGTTTTTCTTTCAGTAGCTTCTCTTTTGGATGTGTGTGTTTTAATGTTGTCTTCACTGAGCATCTCATTGTACTTGATTTTATTCAGTGCCGCTCACTTGCAAATAATATTTCCTTTCTAAAGTTCACAGTCTGGTCTTTTCCTTCTTATTTTCCACTTTATTCTTCTCACCTACTACTAATGAGATGGTGATTCTTCATTTGTTTTATTTTTGAATTATTTATATCTTTCGGCCCCTGTTTCATATCAAATCTGGTTCAGCATTCTTTTCCTACTAAGTGATGCCCAAATTAAGTTAAGAAACAGTTCCTAAGAAAGCTGGCTTGTGATTCACATTCTTGTAGCATTCCAAGTATTGGACGGTCTGTTTCATGTTGACAACTGATGTAACTAGCCAAGTCTCACTGTTTATGTCAGGTTTAACTCAGTAGGTACTTGTCAAAGTAACTCTTATTCTAAGACTGGATAAACTCATTGCCGTTGAGTCAATTCCAACTCATAGTGACCCTATAGGACAGGATAGAATTGGCCCATAGAGTTTCCAAGGAGCACCTGGGGAATTTGAACTGCTGACTCTTTTACTAGAAGCCGTAACACTTAACCATTATGCCACCAGTGGATGGGGGATACAAATGAGGAAGGAAGACATAAAGCAGACTAGTTGTTGGGATTGTTATTTGCTGTTATAAGGTGACATCAAGTTGATTTTCAATTAGCAGATATTCCATGGGACAAATTAGAGCTACTGTACAGGGTTTTTGGAAATCCTGGTGGTATAGTGGGTTAAGTGCTACATCTGCTAACCAAAAGGTTGGCAGTTCAAATCCTTCGGGTGCTCCTTGGAAACTCTATGGGGCAGTTCTACTCTGACCTCTAGGGTTGCTATGAGTCGGACCAGACTCCATGGCAGTGAGTTTGGTTTTGGGTATAGGATTTTTAGCCTGTAATCTTCATGGGAGCAGATCACCAGGTCTTTCTACAGCAGAGCCATGCGATAGGTTTGAACCACCAAACTGTTGGTTAGCTTCAGAGCCACTGACCAAGCAGTTTAGTAGTGGTTATAAATGCATAAAATCTATTTACATGGGGTAATTTGATGTCTTCATCAGCTCTCACTCATTCGGCAGCAATCCATGAAATCTAAGGCCTCTAACTCTTTCCTAAATGATGGGCTTCCTAGTGAGCAGTCTATGGAGAAGGATAACACAGGGTTCTGATGCTAAAACTAACAACGACTCCTAACATTATCTTTACCTCATTCAGGAAAATGTTTTCTGTTTTGACCTTCTACCCACAGACTCATTGCCATGGAGTCGATTCCAACTCACAGTGACCCTATACGACAGAGTAGAACTGCCCCATAGAGTTTCCAAGGAGCACCTGGAGGAATTAAACTGTTAACATTTGGTTAGCAGATACAGCACTTAAACACTATGCCAACCAGGACCTTCTAGAAAGGTCTATTTGCTAGGCTTCTGATTACAAGTGACAGAAACTCAATTCCAAGCCGTATAAGTGAAAAAAGGCACCAATTTGCTCAAGCAGCTGTATATTTCTAGTCTTCAGGCCATCGACATCCAGGAGCTCATCAAGGTCACTACCTTCATCTCTTGGGTCTGCTTATTTTTGCGTTTCTGTTTTAACCTCTTCCTCTGCCACCACAACCCTAACTCCAAATCTACTGGTCTAATAATACGATCCCAGAGCAGCAGTGTTGGCCAATCAGTTTTAACAGAGGTAGTACTGAAGGGGACTCTGATTGGCCTAGATCCAGTCACGTGGCCACCCTGAACCAATCACTATGGCTGGAGGAAGAGACTCTGATTGGTGAGGACGAAGTCAGGGTCCACCCTTCAGTAAGAAAAGACTTGTTACTACTGAGGGAAAAACAACAGGCTGAGCGGACGCATGGGAAGCTATTCACAGAAGAGTAGGGGGTGAGTGGGAGAGGGTCTTGGATAACTAACCCAGTACAAATTCTTAAGTTGCTTGGAGAGAGTGGATAAGAGAATGGTTTTTCTTCAGTGTTAGCCAGTTTATAAAAAGACAAGCAAAAATCTCTAAATGTAGTGCTGCTTTCAGCGCGCATGTAACCATAGGTTCTTCCACAGATGTCCGCAGCTGCTTTGCCATTGAACTTGACCCAGCAGCCTGCTCTCCTAAACAGGAGAAAAAGCCAGGGTGACAGATGCTGCAATTCTGCGAAGCCCGTCTTCCTCATTCTTTCTCATGACCCTTCCCCACCACCACTGTCATAGATTTTTTTGGTCATCATAATTATCCTCTCAATATGCATGACATTGAATTGGCTTCTCCCACACTGACTCCGAACTTGACCGTGTGACTTGCTTTGGCCAATGGGACAATAGCAAACATGACACAGGCCCACACTTGTGGAAGGTGTGTGTGTTGGGACCTGCCCTTTCTTGCTGCACTTTGGGAACATGAGATGGCCAAGGAAGAAACTTTGCTTGTTAAGCACGACAGACCCTGTGGAGTAGAACTAAATCATTCAGGCTGAGGTCCCAGAAAAACAGTCTGCCAATCCTTACTGTGAATGAAGCCCACCTAGACCATCCAGCTGCAGCAGGGGTGATCTAGACCAGAATAACTGCCTACTCAACTGACAGAATCATGAGAAATAATGTTTGATGTTTTCAGGTCATAGAGTTAATGGGTAGTTTTTAATACAGCAAAAGGTAACTCATATACCAACGTTGTTCTTCAAAAACTTCCCACAAATCTTTGATTAGAGCAATGGCTGCTTCCATGAGGGGAAAACTTGTGGTTGAAGCTCTCGCTTCACTTGGAAAATGTTTACTGTTGCCCAGCATCTCGAATCAGATGATGCTCTGAATATTTCTCAGGGTCCATGAGCCTTAATGTAACACAACTACTCAAAACTGTTTGGTTGGTTTATATACTTTGGAATTCTTCTTCCAGAAGGAGGCAGAAAATCCAAGATGGATGTCTAAGCCTAGGTTCTCTAGGGAAGCAGAATCGATGATGGGTGTGTGTGTGTGTGCCTGTGTGCGTGTGCGTGCGTGTGTATGTGTTGGAGGACCGACAAGTCTGCAAATTTAATTGTTCCAAGAGCTACCTGCATCGTTGATAAGTATCACTATGGTCACCTCCCAAGTACTCCCCTTGGGAAACTATGCACCCACACCAGCACCTAGTCCACCCTTCAAAGCTGTTTCGAAACTCCTCTGGAATGGCCATTGCACACAGTGACACCGTGGCAAGTTTCCAAAACTTAATTGTATAGTTGTGTGAAGGAGTTTTTAGCCAGTAAACAAATACATGTATTGGAACATAGCTCCCTACTTACTTGATCTGGCCCCCAATGACTTTTTTCCTTTATCCGAAAATAAAAGAAATATTGAAAGGAAGATATTTTGATGCCATTCAGGACATCCAGGGTAATACAAGGACAGCTCTGATGACCTTTCCAAAACGAGTTACAAAATTGCTTTGAAAGATGGACTAGGCAAGGCTAGTGGGGACTACTTCCAGGGTGACCATAGCAATATTCAGTGATGAGGTTATGTAGTGCTTTTTCTAGGATGAGTTCGCAAGCTTAATTGTGTACGTGTGTGTATACACACAGAGACCAAACCAAATTCGCTTCTGGCTGAGAGATTTATCTCAAGGAAATGGCTTACCCAGTTATAGGAGCTAGCTAATCCCAAATCCAAGAGAAGAAAGGAATTATAACTCATGCAATAACTCGACAGCACTTGGCTTGGCTTAATAAAACTATAGAGATGACTCGTTTCTCAAACATGGTCTGTAGTCTTTCTCAGTCTTCCATTTTCACCTCCCTGTGAGTACTAGCTTGTTAGTCTGGGATTGGCTCCTACACAGAGCTGTGACCACAGCCGTCAGCAGCTCCTGGGCCACCTCTTACTTGGCTACCAGGGAAACACAGTTTCCCGTCCAGGAACTCTGCTGCTGTGAAGCTAATTCCAGCTCACGCTGAGCCTATGTGTCTCGCAGTAGAACTGTGCTCTGCAGAGTTTTCAATGGCTGATTTATCTAAAGCAAACCACCAGATCTTTCTTCCAAGTCACCTCTGGGTAGACTTGAACTTCCAGCCTTTCAGTTAGCAGCTAAGTGCATCAACCATTTACACCATAAAGCCAAAGCCCAGTGCCATCGAGTCGGATCCGAATCATGAGCCCTCAATAACCGCTAAGTGGGAGAGAAGGAAGAGATGCTCCGATTGACTTGCTTGGGCTGTGTGCCCATCTCTGACCCAAACACTGAACAAAAGGGTGAAGCCCTTTTGGAAACCCTGCTATAGCCATACTGCTAGAGAGAATGAAGAAAGGCTCCTTAAAAGATAGCAGGGGTAATCTCTGAAGATTACTTAAGTTTGCTACCTCCCAGTGGGTCACTCATTTAAGGAGGAAGGTGGAAAAGAACAGGGAAAAATGTAAAAGGCAGGGCAGGTCTACAATGGCTTCTGAGCAATCTTTGTCTCTTTTTCCACTTTATCTCCTTCCATGTTTCACTTTCTTTTCCTATGAATATGCAATAAAAATTATGAAATAAGGATGGAAATAAAAAATACTAAGGAATAAAAAATTGAAAAGATCACTAGCTTCATCTATGCTGAGACCAGAAACTAGATGATGTCTGGCTGCCACAGCTGACCGTTCTGACCACGGACACAACAGACAATCTTAGATAGGATGGGACAACATTGTAGATCCAAACTAAAATTCCTAAAAAAAAGAAAGGAAAGAAAAACCCAACTTACTAGGCTGTAGAGACTACAGAAACCCCTGATGTACCCTTTAAACTTTGAACTGAATCCACTCCCAGAGGTCAGCTTTTAGCTAAACAGTTGATTGGTTCATAAAACAAATGGTGTCACCTGTGAGTACTGTGCTCTTTTAAAAAATCATCCAGAGAGACTAGACAGTCAAAATTTACCCTAAAACAAAGATGAGAAGGTTGGGGCTATGGGAAGGGGTGAAGAGGGGAGACTGGATTAATGATAATCCAAACAAAGACAGAAATAAACACAGAAAGGACTCTCATTTCATCTAGCTAACAAAAGGGAGATACTTAATAGACAGTAAAATTCAGTTGCCAGTAAGACACAGAGCTCCAGGTCGACAGATAAACAACTAGGTTTTCTAGGGTATTGATAAGCTAACTGGAAATAATGTACTCTGAGGACTTCATGCATCACTTTTCACTCCTTTTGGAAAGATATTTTTCTATGTTTTAAATGTGTCTCTGCTCTATTTATATATTTAAGCCTAATAAAATGATCAGATGATCTTCATTAGAAAATTTTAATGTTTTTGGTGATAATTTACATGGCAAATTAGTTTTCCATTTACAACCTCTGTGCGTATTGTTCGGTGACACTGGTTACGTGTTCCACGTTGTGTCAACATTCTCATTGTATTTGTTCTGGATCTTCACCAATAAGTGTTTCAAGTCCTTTTCACTTTTAGCAAGCAGGACTGTGTTATCTGCTTACTGCAATTTGTTAATGAGACTTCCTCTAGTCCTGGTGTTCCATTCTTCTTATAGTCCAGTTTCTCTGATTATTTTGCTCAGTATACAGATGAAGTTAAGTATGGCAAAAGGATACAACAGTGATGCATACCTTTCCTGACTTTAAACCACACGGTGTCCTCTGCTCTTTTAGAACAATTGCCTCTTGGTTCATGTACAACCTTTCCTGACCTCAACAGATAGACTTCACAGCTGATTTTGTGCTTTGGTAGTACTTAGTCCCCACTGCTAAAAACCTCCCCATCTCAGACTACTATACTGGTTGGCTGTGGGCTCTCTGCCTCTACTTCATGGAGTCTAACCCCTTAAGACAGCAAAGATACCTTACTGTTTGAATTCTGAGGTCACTGTATTAACTTAAGGAGCTCTGGCTGCACAGTGGTTAAAGTGCTCAGCTGGTAACTGCAAAGTCAGTGGTTTTAACTTACCAGCAGCTCCACAGGAGAAAGATGTGGCAGTTGGCTTCCATAAAGATTACAGCCTTGAAACTTCTATGGGACAGTTCTACTCTGTTGTATAGGGTTGCTATCTTAGTCATTTAGTGCTACTGTAACAGAAATAGCACAAGTGAGTGGCTTCAATGAAGACAAATTTATTCTTTCATAGTCCAGTAGGCTAGAAGTCTAAATTCAGGGCACCAGCTCCAGGAGAAGGCTTTCTTCATCTCTGTTGACTCTGGAGGATGTTTTGGGTCATCAGTCTTCCCTTAGTCTGGAAGCATGTCAACCCAGGAACCTCAGGTCCAAGGGATGCAGTCTGCTCCCGGCACTGCTTTCTTGGTGACATGAGGTCCCCAACTCTCTGCTTGCTTCCCTTTCCTTTTATTTCTTGTAGGATAAAAGATGGTGCGGGCTATACCCTGGGGAGACTCCCTCAACACTAGATCAAGGATGTGACCTTAGTCCTGCTCTGATTCTCTTTCATATAATCCACTTTTGTCCCATTAGCCACAGGCAGCGATTTGAATCTACAACACCGGACAATCACACAAAGGAAGACAACCTCACAACACTGGGAATCATGGCCCTGCCAAACTGGTACAAACATTTTTGTAGGGGGGACTTAATTCGATCCACGACAGTTGCTGTGAGTCAGAATTGATAGCAACCAGGGTTTGGTTTTGGTTTTTATATTATGAACTCCTGCATGGTAAACACTGGTTAACTGAATGTGTGGACGGATGATTAGGCAAGGTATTAACTCTCTCTAGACCTCTGTTTTCTTCTCTGAAAATTCAGAGAGTAAGAATTGTTGATTTGTAATATCTTTCCAGTTCTAGTGTTTTTATTCTGTATTTAAACTTTTAAATCTGGAAAAATAATACAGTTTACATATTTCAAAAACTAGGTGATGGATCTAATAGTGCTAATTAGATAAGGCTGGATTATCATTGACACTTTGAGAGGCAATAACTTGTTGACTATAAAGTGATAAAATGAAAATAGCAGGATTCTTCTGAAAATAGACATCTCGTTAACTTTGCCACCAGGCATGATAATGAAGAGTAACACTGTCCCAGTCTAAATCTGTAATGCAGCACAGCACATTATCACATCTTCCTGTAAGTGCCTGCCTTTGTGCTTCTATATTGTGTGTGTGTCTGTGTGTGTTTCCTTTACAGTACCAAGGAGACAACAGAAGGAAGAATTATAATACTTATGAAAATATGGTATAATATTTAGCAATATAGTCACTATTGAAGCAATCTAGTAATTATTACTTAAATTGGAACTTGTAGTGTTTACAAGCTAAACAAAAAGTTGCTTACTCAAGGATGTCAAATTAAAAATAGAGGATGAAGAATTTTCTCCACATGGGATGTGACTAAACATCCTTTTTAAAAATGTAAATTATCTGTCTTGATTTTTTTTTTTTAACCTATAAATCCAAGAGATTCATTTCCACATGATTATCCTGTTAAGATACCCTTGTGGTTCAGTGGTTAAGCATTTGGCTGCTAACCAAAAAGTCAACACTTCAAATTCAGCCATCAGCTGTGCCTTAAACCGTGTGAGGCAGTTTTATTTTGTCCTATAGGGTCGTTATGAGTTCCAGACAACTTAATGGCATTGGGTTTGGTTTGGGTTAGGATCACATTGGAAAAAAGGAGTGTTGGTGGTACCATGATTAAAGCGCTTAGCTGCTGACCAAATGCCAGCAGTTCAAACCCAGCAGCAGCTTCACAGAACTCAGTAATCTGCTGCTGTAAAGATTAGACCAGCCCACTGCCATCGAGTCGATTCCAACTCATAACAATCCTATAGGACAAAGTAGAAATGCCCCATAGAGTTTCCAAGGAGCTCCTGGTGGATTCGAATTGCCAGCGTTTTGGCTAGCAGCAGTGGCCGCTAACCACTATCACACCAGGGTTTCCTTGTAAAGAATACAGCCTAGAAAACCCTGTGGTGCAGTTCTGTGTCCCATAAGGTCATGATGACTTGGAATCAACTTAACAGCACACAGTAACATCAGTCCTGAATAAAGTTGGAAATTAAAGCAGTCTATGATGGCTTCCTAACTTCAGTCCAGTATTCAGCATTTGCTAGCTGGCAACTATCAGAGCCAAATCTACAATTTGGATTTCAAATTTAGTAAGTGGTAAATCACTTCTAAGACCCAAAATACACAAAACTGTAGCAGAGGCAATATCCTTCCCAGGCATTTCCACTGGCTCAGGAGCACACTGCCAACAATTATTAATCGCTCTCTTAAAGGACAAGGCCCATGGAAGCAGCAGTCAAGAAATGAAACAAAGTATTGCATTGTGCAAATCTACCCCAAAGACCTCTTTAAAGTACTAAAACATAAAGATGTGACTTTGAGGACTAAGCTGTGTCCGACCCTAGCAGTGGTATTTTCGATTGCCTCCTGCGTACACAAAAGCTGGACAGTGAATAAGGAAGACCAAAGAAGAATTGATGCCTTTGAATTAAGGTGTTGGCAAAGAATATTGAATATACCCGGACTGCCAGAAAAGTGAACAGATCTGTCCTGGCATGCTTCTTAGAAGTGACGGCAGTGAAACTTTGTCTCCTGTACTTTGGACTTGTGATCAAAGTGGACCAGTCCCTGTAGAAGAATGTCATGTTTGATAAAGTAGAGAGTCGGTGAGAAAGGGGAAGACCCTCCATGAGATGAATTGACACAGTGGGTGTAACAATGGGCTGTGTCATGGATTAAATTGTGTCCCCCCAAAAATATGTGTAGCCATGTGGCTGGGCCATGATTCCCAGTGTCTTGTGACTGTCCTCAATTTTCTGGTTTTCCTCTGCTGTATGTTAAAGGATTAGCGTTGGACTGTAAATCCCTTTATAAGATGACCTTGCTCCACTGTAAAGGGAGTTTCCCTGGAGTATGGATTGCCCCACCCTTAATCCTTTCATTTTACGAGAGATAAAAGGAAGAGGAAGCAAGGAGACAACTGGGAATCTCACACCATCAAGCAAGCAGCAGTGGGAGAAGAGTGTGTCCTTCAGACCCGAGGTTCCTGCACCAAGATGCTCCCTGGACAAAGACTGATGCAATACCGGACTTGCCTCCTGAGCTGACAAGGGGGAAACCTTCCCCTGGAGTGGACACCTTGAATATGGACTTGCAGCCTGCCAGACTGTGTAAGAATAAACCTTCCTTTGTTAAAGCCATCCACTCTGGGGTCTTTCTGTTAGCGCAGCCCTAGCTGACTAAGACAGGCTCCAGTATGACAGTGGCTGTGAGGATGGCATGGGACCAACAATGTTTCCTTCTGTTGTACGTAGGGGTTACTATGAGTCAGAACCAACTCCATGGCACCTAACAACAACAACATAAAAAGACACACGTGGATGCATGATCCCCAAATGCCTGGCAACGCCCAAACATCGTTAGGACTACTTTTCATTTCGTTAAAGATATAATGCCCTAGGGAAATGCTGCTAACATTACTATGAAGTAAAAAAATCTGGCTACAAAACTGCATTAATAGAATGATACCAGCTGGAAAAAAAATAAAGAGGCTATGTGCGTATGTATACTTGCAGCCATGTGTAAACAATGAGGCGTCCATGGGTGATACAAATACTTAAACACTCAGCTGTCAACTGAAGGGATCTACCCAGAGGTGCCTCGGAAGAAAGGCCTAGTGATCTCCTGAGATAACAGCCATTAAAAACTGTGCATCACAGTTCAACTGTCACATAGGTAGGATCGCCACGAGTCAGAGTTGACATGAAGCAACTGGTCTATATGGGATGAAGGGATAGTCAACAAAAGTTATCTCTAGATGGTGGCATTATTTGTGACTCTTATTTTCTTTTCTAGAATTTCCAAATTTTCTACAATGAGCAATATTACTTTCAATTAAAAATCTACTTTTAGAAAAGTCTTTTAAAATATGACGTACTATCGCAGCTACTGTGCAAAATGAGATGTGTTGTTGTTAGATGCTGTCAAGTCATTTCTGACTCATAATGACCCTATATACAATGGAACAAAACATGGCTGGATCCTGCGCCATGCCTGCAATCATTGTGGTAACGATTGCATCAATCCATCTCATTCAGGGTCTTCTTTTTTGTTGACCCTCTACCAAGCATGATGTTCTTCTCCAAGGGATGGTCTCCTGATAGCATGTCCAACAAAGTACTTTAAAATGTAGTCTTACCACCCTTGCTTCTAAGGAGCACTCTGATGGTACTTCATTGAAGACCAATCTGTTTGTTCTTTGGACAACCCATGGTGTGTTCAATATTCTTCTCCAACACCACAGTTCAAAGGTGACAGTGCTTCTTCTCTTTTCTTTATTCATCATTCAGCTTTTGCATGGAGATGATGAGACTGAAAATACCATGGCTTGGGTCAGGCACACCTTAGTCTTCAAGGTGACATCTTTGCTTTTCAATACTTTAGAGAGGTCTTTTGCAGCTGATTTTCCCAATGCAATGCCTCTTTTGATCTACTGACTGCTGCTTCTGAGAGTATTGATTGTGGACCCAAGTAAAATGAAATCCTTGACAACCTCAAGAGACATACCAACTTGTTATTGCTGCACGTTGGCCACGCCCCCGCCCCACTAATCCAGAGGTCTGAAAGCTGGTCTTTTTCACTATCTTAAAGACAAGCAGCAACTGCAAAGTGAACAAAAAGGTGTTGGAATGGTTTTCTAAGTCACTGTATAAGACTCAGGCTTTTCATCCATATAAAGGCTCCTTAAACTACTGCTGACCATACTGAAATGACACAATACCAAGGGGCACTTAAATAAAGCTTAGGAAGATATGTAAAGATCAACCTGTGATTCCCCCCACCAACCCCATCCAGGAGCTTCTTGGTCCCTCACTGCCTTTGATCAGCCTAACCATAGGCTAAATTCAGCATTCTGCTTCCAGATCCACAAATCTGAGTCAGTGAACTGGAAAGAAAGGGACTTGAAGACACAGCTACAGGTGTCTGTACCTATAAATCAGTTGAAGGTCATGGGAATTACCAAACCTACTGCCATCAAGTCAATTTTGACTCACAGTGACCCTATAGCACAGAAAAGAACTGCCCCATAGAGTTTCCCAGGAGTCCTTCGTGGATTTGAACAGTCTACGTTCTGGTTAGCAGCTGTACTACTTAATTGCTAGCCACCAGGGTCTCCTCAAGGGGGGTATGGGTTGGTACAAGAGCCTAGAACCCTACAGCTTTCAGATAAAAAATCCTACACATGTGAGAAGCCCTGGGACAGTAAGAGAAGGTCACTGATGAGGGCCTAGAGTCACTTCAAGGTAAATCAAAGTGTGCTTAAGAGGGAAGATGTTTAGAAAGTGTCAACAAAAACAAGTTTTCAATTTCCAGTTTGGTCCCTTTAAGGACTGTGTTTCGGTTACCTGGAAAATTCTCGCACATTGAGAAGTTCCTTCTCTCCAGTGCTAGACAAAGGAGGTGTTATTTGTAAACACCTTGCAGTCCTTTCAGTAATCCCACGCGGAGCCTGCCTCACCATCGCCTTGGTTACAGTCGCTCAGACACAGCGGCCTTCACTTACGCTTTCAGGCAGGGTTTTCTCTCCCAGTGGGTATCTCAAGCTCAGAGTCCCAGCCTTGGGCTCATTCCGCACAGACCCTTCCTGCAATGAAGGAGGCGTCCTCTCTGAAGTATGAGGGTCGCAGCAGCAGTGAGTGTGATGGACCCTTTGGCTCTGGAGGGCTTCTTGGGAGCTGCTCAGGCTGATTCTGCAGCAGAGAATTCATGTGCAGGATGAGATCACAAACTGTACGCTTTATCACTTGGCTCTCAGTGAAAGGAATGCTTCCCTTTCTCCTTTCTCTCCATTTGGGCCACAGAACACTAACCATGTATTTAAAACAAACCAACCAACCCATGGCTGTTCACTTGCTGCCAACGCACATTCACTTGCCCTCAAGTTGATTCTGACTCATTATGACCCTACAGGACAGAGTAGAACTGCCCCAGAGTTTCCAAGGGGGGCTGGTGGACTAGAACTGCAGAACTTTGGGTTAACCACTATGCCACCAGGGTTTCCCTGCTGGCTCATATACATATAAAAATGAGTAGACCTGCCCCATAGGGTTTCTAAGTGGGGTTGATGGATTGAAACTATGGACCTTTGGGTTAACAATCCAATTCCTAACTACTGTGCCACCAGGGCTCCGACCACGTAGAGTGCTCAGTAATCGCTGTTGGCTAGGCCTCCAGCAATCTCCAGAAGCAGAGGGCGGTAAGTCCGTTTAAAGCTGAGCAATTTTCTCAGGCAGGCTTTGGTAGCTCAGTCATCAAATTGTCCACGTACACACAGGAGCCTGGAGCCCTCAAGGTGTAGTGGTCAAAGCACTGGCCGCTAACTGAAAGGCCCCCATTCAACGGGAGAAAAATGTGGCTGTCTGCCTCCAGTAAAGATTTACAGTCATGGAAACACCATGGGGGCAGTTCTCCTCCATCCTACAGGGCCACTATGAGTCAGGATGGGCTCTATGGAGGTGTGTCACGCAGGGGTCCGCGCGTCACCCTTCTGAGGTGGGAGACTTGTGTTTGCTATGACGCTGAATTGGTTTTAGTAGAGCTTCCAGTATAAGGGCACTAGGAAGAAAGGCCTGGAGATCTGCTTCTGAAAAATCAGTCATTGAAAACCCTGTGGATCACAAGGGTCCAATCCTTTTGTACACTGGGACCCTGTGAGTCGAGGCAGACCCCACAGCAGCTGACAAGTTGCTTAGAGAATTCAGTGTGGAGGTGCTGGAGAAAACACAATCGGCTTTACCTCACAAAATGTAGGTGCCACTCTATGAACTGGAAAAAATGAAATGAGTCAGCATCAACGTGCACTTAAGCAAGGCTTAGAAGGCCTTAGGAGGGTCAACCCACGGAGAGCAGCCCCCCTGGGAGAAACTCCCTGGTCCCTCACCCCCTTCAGTCAGAACCACTTTGCCTTGACTAGATTCAAATTCAGAGTGCGTATTTCTTTGTAAAAGCATAAACAAAAATAAAAGCCTGTTTCTGCTTCTGGATGGGAGGTCATGGTTGAGAACCCTTCAGACCGATTGCTTAGGTTAATTCCTATGCCCTCTAGTTCCTGGGCAAGTCACTGGCTCTAGTCCTGGCATCCTAGGTCAAGAGGCAATGACACGAGACCGCATGGGCGGGACATTTAGCTTGTTTTCAGTAAGTGCTTGATAGCCAGTACCTTTTATTATTTTTAAAAGTTTAAAAATCGTCAGTCAGTATGTGAGACACGAGGAGAATCCGTGACTCGTCCAAAAATCAAATGGTTAGCAAAATCAACACTCATATCTTGCAGGCAATGACTGCTTCGCCCAGTTGGCAGTGCCACGGAGTGAATCTTTGTCTCCTTTTCCACCAACCAATAAAGCTGACTTGAAGGAAGAGCATATGAGTTAATGCCAGAAGAACTGGTTTCCAGTCCCAGTGCTGCCATTTCTTAGGTCCTTAACCTTAGATATGTCACAGAGTTCTCCTGAAATTTGATAGCCTCATGTCTAATGTCACGGCCTACCTTAACCTCCCCACACGGTGAATGTGAACTTCAAAGGATGTGTTCACTTGATTTGAAAAATATTTATGTTAAACGTTTAGAAATACTGAAATTATCAACCTTTTTATTTACATAATATCTTATACTTTAACTTGCCTAAGACCCTCAGAACTGAAACTCATTGAATCAATTCTGACTCATAGCAATCTGATGGGACAGAGTAGAAACGTCCCGGAGGGTTTCCAAGACTGTAATTCTCTACAAACTGCCATATCTTTCTCCCAAGGAGCGGTGGGTGTCTTCAAACCACTCACTTCCTGATTAGCAGTAGAGCACTGTAGCCATTGTACTACCAGAGAGCCTTTATCTCATTTATGGGGAGGAAAAAGAGAGACTCTTACAAAAACTCAGTGAGATACAACTTATCAGAAAAACAGAAATAGTAGGTGTTGGTGGGAATATGGTGAAGTAGGAAGAACCCTCTTATTGTTCCTATGTAAAGTGGTTGTGGGCAGTGTGAAAAACAGTTTGGTGGTACCTCAAAACCCTCAAATTATCATAATCCCAAAGCAAACCTATTGCTATTGAGTCAATCCAACTCATAGTGACCCTATGGGACAGAGTATAACCTGCCCCATGGAGTTTCCAAAGAGCACCCAGTGGATTCGAACTGCCAATCTATTGGTTAGCAGTGGTGGCATTTAATCACCGTACCACCAGGATTTCCAAAAGTATGACCCAGGAATTCCACTCTGACATGTTTACCCAAAAGAACTGAAAACAGGATCTTATACAGATACTTGTGTATCAATGGCCGAGACTAGATGCTATGAAATGCTCCCCTCAGTTACTTTAAATTCAGGAAAAGCTTGTAGCGTGACTCCATTTTAGTCAAACTGAGAACTCAAGTTGACAATATTCCTGCTCAGAGGTAATGAGGAGATTGGAAACATGTCTCCTGACCACTCCTCTGGACTGGATCCAATGATCACATTGTCTTTCTCAGTTCTGTCAAAGGGTTTTCAGGTAGAATGTGTTGGAAATTTATTTAGCAATGTTAGTATAATTCTGGAAACCCTTGTGGTGTAGCAGTTAAGTGCTACAGCTGCTAACCAAAAGGCCAACAGTTTGAACCTACCAGGCATTCCTTGGAAACCCTGATGGGGGTAGTTCTGTTCTGTCCCATGGGGTTACAGTAAGTTAGAATCAACTCGACAGCAATGGATTAGTTGGTTTGTTAGTTAGTGTAATCCTAGAGACACATTCCAAAGGCTCTACTGAATCTCCCTTTCAAACAGATTCTAAACACGGTCTAAAGGTTACTAAAACTCTGAAGAACCATAGCCAGTCGAACTTTCTGGAAGATCTCGCCACTGTCTGTGCAGCCTCTCAGAAGAGCACGGCCTGAAGTAAGCCTGGCCTCTCTGCCTCACTGTGCACAGGCGCACGGTTGCCCACACTGCCTCTCTGTCTCCCCGTCACCTGCCTCAACTTTGCCTCTTTCCCTGGGCTACCCCAGCGCTCTATCTAGTGATCCAGAGAGATCAGAAAATGGAAAGATTTGAAAGTAGCATCTCCTAGCAGAAAACTCACAGACTCTTGATGACACTTCCCCCTCCCAGCCAAAGATCTTACTCACGACCAATTCAAGTTGCCCAATCAGTGTATTAGAAATCAGAGACAAGTGTGTACTTCTCCCACACAGTCTATTTGTGTCTTTTCGTTTGTGGACTGGCTTAGCCCCTATGTCTTATCTTTCTTTCTCATTCACAAATCAACAGAAATTATTAGCAGATAAGTAGGATATGCAGCATATATTGAAAGTATAATTGCACTGGGAACCTGAACTCTAGTGACGACTCAGCAATTCAAGAAACTGTCAGTCACTTTACCACACCTCATAAAATGTCAAAATTTTCAAAAATCTGAGGTGTTTGGGAATCTGTTAAGAAAAGTAAGGGAGTATTGGTATGCTTTAATGCATACTCATAAATTAATTTGTGTTAAGAGGCAAATGATACTGATGGAATCCTAAAATTCAGTAATTTGAAACATCCATACCGATTTGATTGCATAACAAGAAATGTAGACAAAGACTGACTTAATTACAGCATCTGGATAGCACTCCTAACCTGGTCTGAAAGAGAGATTGCCTTCCTCAGCAGAAAGACTTCTTTAACAATGAACCATTCATTCACCGTGATTGCAACACAAGGAGAGAATTACAAGTTCTTCAAAGTAGTTTTTTAAAGCAAGAAATTAGCTTTTTGGTGGTTAGGAGGGCTGAGAACTGGTAGAGGATAGGAAATTGGATCTAGACGAATTTGCCCTGGGCCCCTGGGACCTAGATGCCTGTTGCAGATTGAAACCTCATACCTGGGTTCTAAACCGGTGGTCCTACACCTGTTTTGAATGCAGTGTAATCCTCCTCATCACACTGAAAGGCACGGGTGACATTTTTACCTGGTCAGCTCAACAGAAGGAGACAAAGCTGAATAAGCCAAGTGACCCTCTGCCTGTCAGTCTTGTAGCTATGGTAGAGGCCGGTGCAGGGGTGGGAGGTGAAAGAGAGTGCCCACTGGTCCTCTTCAGAAGACATTTTTTTTTTCCTCTAGAATGGTTTACACAGCATTCTTCATCTGGGTGAATTCTTCTTCACATCAAACCATGCATAATGTCACATGGTCTTACTAACCAAAATTAGCAATGGTTTTTCCAGCAGGAAGAAATGAGTTTTGAATGAGGATGAGAGCCAGTTGTGGCAGAGAGAGCCAAACTTCATGAAGAACTGACCCCAGGAGAAAGATCACAGGTGGAGAGGAGCAAGATGAGTCTTCCCACAAGAGTGGGAACGAGCAGACACCAGTCACTGTTCCTGGCATGTTAACCACATTTTGTACTTGAGATTGGAAGTCATCAGTTAGGTCACAAGGACCAGAACCACTTACAGCCTGCATTGTTGTTGTTGTTAGTTACTGCGACTCATGGCAACCCTAAGTACAATGGAAGGAAATGTCACATGGTCTTGAGTCATCTTTATAATCACTGGTATGCTGCAGTTCGTTGCTATGGCTACTGTGTATTTTTAGTGTCTTCTAGCCCACGAGGGCATCTTCTAGCACTGTACTGGACAATGTTGTGTTGTTATCCATAGGCTGACAATACCCAATGATGTTGTCATCACTGGCTAATTTTCATAAGTAGATTGCCAGGTCTTTCTTCCTAGTCTGTTTTAGTCAGGAAGCTCTGCTGAAACCAGTCCACCATGAGTGACCCTGTTGGTATTTGAAGTAGCTGTGACATAGCTTCCAGCATCATAGCAACACGCGGGTCACCACAGTACAGCAGGCAGAGATGAGAAGTGGCCTTTCTCCATTAACATGACTTGACTCTCCCACTGCGTTTATGAGAATAGGTTTGCTGCTCCAGGAGAATTTTCCCAGGCAGATAATTTCATTGTTCATTACAGGAACTTCCAACTCGTCAGCAGAAAGTGTCAACAGCTTATGCCCTAAGATTCTTTGAGCCCGTGTCTCTAAACACTTGACCTATTATTTTCACCGATTCTTAATTATTTTTATCACAACATTTACCCAGTCCCAATCAAACTGAAAGACCTACCTTAAACCAAAGTTCAAATTCTCAGTTTTCACCTTCCATTCTCCTTCTAGAATGCTGTCAAGCCCTGAGTTCGTATTGGTGATATGGATCTGTACTGGATCCATGCTAATATTCACAATACATGCAGACGTTGCTTGGTAACCACTAGCATCACTTCAATTGATGACAAATATAATACTTTATGCAATAATATAGTGTATTACAATTTACAAAACCTATAGTCTCTTGGGAGTCATTTACTGCTATGGGAGTTAAGCAGAGTAAACATCGGTCCCACTATTTCACACATGAAAACACAAGACCAAAGTGGATAAGTGCTTCATTTGAGGTTCAACAGCCATTAAAAGGCAGAGCAGAATCTTTATGCCAAATCTCCTGATTTCAAATGCTGATTGTGACCTTGTAGGAGTGATCATTATGATGCTTAGTATGTAATTGACTAAGTGTTTTTCTAAATCTTGAAGAACGAAAAGTATGAGTTTGTTATGCCTTTGCAAGTCCAACAGTTTGTATTCCATGTTTTTATTCTAAACCCTTGATTTTATTTTAAATCCTCAGAACTAGAAATGTTTTCGAACATGGGGGATTTTCTTTATCTTCTTTTTTTTATTTGACTGGTTTTGATGAAAGCTTCTATTTTGAGGGGGGAAAGTATATTTGTCTATTACAAGCAGAATTTTTTTTAAAAAAATAGTGCATTAGCAGTGTTTATGGATACATTGAGATCTATCCATAAATTATAAATTATAATAATCAACATACATGAAATCTAACCTATCACCCAGCTTAAGAACCAGAACCTTACCCGTAGCTCTTCCTTTCCCTCACCTCCAGGACTAACCACTAACGACTGTTTCCATGATTTCTTTGCTTTAAAAATATTTTATGACATAGGTTGTTTTATTTTGTTTTGACGTTGAGGGTTTTTGTAAAAGTAACGTGTGTGTATGAAGTCTTCTGTAACCCGTCCTTTTATCTCACTGTTGGGCTTCTAAGATTTATCCTTATTGTTGCGTGTACTTACAGCTCATTCCTTTTTATTGTTGTGTGATACTGCATGGTGTTAATATTCTATGATTTCTTTATTTTCCCAGCAATGACTATTTGACTCATCTGTATTTTTCTACTCTTAGGACTAACTTGGAAACTCTGGTGGCATAGTGAGTTAAGTGCTAACCAAAAGGTCGGCAGTTCAAATTCACCAGGTGCTCCTTGGAAACTCTAGGGGTCAGTTCTAGTCAACCTCTAGGGTTTCTATGAGTTGGACCCAACTCAACGGCAACTGGTACGACTAATTTGGAAACCCTGGTGGTGTAGTGGTTAAGTGCTACACCCGTTAACCAAAAGATCAGTAGTCTGAATCCTGCAGGTGCTACTTGGAAAATTTATGGAGGAGTTCTACTCTACAGGGTCGCTATGAGTTGGAATCAACTTGATGGCTGTGGGTTTGGTTTTATGGCTAATGCGGTTATGAACTTTGTATGTGTCTCTCAGTACATGTGCACAAGAATATGTAAAAGAATAATACTCTAGGACCGTCGGTCTTCAAAATATTTTTTTAAACGTGACATATGCTATGATGTAGATGAACCTTGGAAACATTACCCTGAGTGACTTTGTCAGCCAAAGGGAAAATGTTACGTGATTCCACCAATAGGAAATATCCAGGAGAGGCAAATAGATGGAGACAAAATCAATCAGTGGTTCATGAGCGCAGATGGGAGGGTGAAATGGAGAGGTATGACTTAAGGGGTACTGAGTTTCTGTGAAACGTGGGTACTGAGTTTCTGTTAAGGGTGATGAAAAAATGCAGAAAGAGATAGTGACAATGCCTGCACAACACTGTGACTGTAATTAATGACACTGAATGGTGCACTTAAAATGGGGAAAATGGCAAATTTCAAGTCATATACATTTATCACGACAAAGAAAAAGCAATCAGAGTTCTTCTGGTGTTCACAGGTGTCAAAAACCTAAACTGCTTTAAAGATACCAAAAATTCGTGTAGTAGAATATATTTCTTGGGAACAGACGCAGTTTAGATTAGGCAGTGTCAACCCAAATACCTATCTGGAAGATGCTTCACATAGGAGACCTTAAAAGTAGGTTATATGGGTCATCGCCATGTTAATTTCGTAGGAGACAAGATCAAAGCACCAAAGCATGAGCAGGGTTTCAGGTTGGGCAGTTACAGCAACAGAACACCAAGGACACATCACACGTCTTTAAACAGCTTCACAAGGGCTCAAAGTCCATCAAATGAGGAAAAGTCAGTCTTTTTAACAGTGGCTGGTGAAACTGGATGTCCATTGGCAAAAAAATGAGATAGGCCCCAAACTTTATACCACCTACAAAAACTAATTCAAAATGGCTCAAAGACCTAAATAGTATGCAAAAACCTATCAAGTTCATAGAAGAAAAAATAGGATCAACACTAGAGGCCCAAACACATGGCACTGACAGGATATAAACCATAGCCAACAACTCCAGAAGACATGCTAGGTAACTGAGATCTTCTAAAAATTAAGCCATTATGCTCACCAAAAGACTCCAGAACCTACAGGGTGGAGAAAAAAATTGGATCTGGGAAATGTGACAAAGTTCTAATGTCTAAAATCTACAGGAAATTTCAACACTTGTATAACAAAAGACAAATAATCCAAAAAGATGGGCAAAGGAAATGAACAGATACTTCATCAAAGAGGATATTCAAGCAGTTAACAGATACACGAGGAAATGCTTGAGATCACTAGCCATCAGACAAATGCAAATCAAAATCACAGTGATATATTATCTCACCCTGGCATTACTGGCTCAAATTAAAAAAAAACAAAAACAGAAAATAACTGTTGGAGAGGCTGTGAGGAGATTGGAATCTTACACACCACTGGTGAGAATGCAGATGGTACAAACATTCTGGGAAGTGACATGGCAACTCCTAAGAAAGGTAGAAATAGACATACATTATGATCCAGAATTCCCACTCCTAGGAGTTCCTCCAAGAGAAATAAGAGCTGTCACCTGAATAGACATGCACACCTGTGTATACTGCAACATTGCTCACAATAACAAAAGATGGAACCAACCTAGACACCCACCAAGAGATGATTGGATAAACAAAATACAGTATACTACACAACAAGAGCAATGATGAATCTGCAAAGCATTTCATAATGTGGGTGAATCTGGAAGGCATCATGCTGAGTGGAATAAGTCAAAGAAAAAAGGACAAATATTATATGAGACTAAAAAAGAAGAAAAAATCCACTGGCACTGAGTCAATTCTGACTCATAGTGACCCTATAGGACAGAGTAGAATTGCTCCATAGTGTTTCCAAGGAGCACCTGGTAGATTCAAACTGCTGACCTTTTGGTTAGCAGACATAGCTGTTAACCACTACACCACCAAGTTTTCCTGTATGAGACTACTATGTTAAAAACTTGTAAAAGGTTTGCACACAAAGAACAATCTTCGAAGGCTATGAGGGAGGGGAACAGTGAGGGTGGAAAAACGCTACACGATAGATATAGATAAGTGGTAACTTTGGTGAGGGGTAACACAGCAGACGGTATCGGGGAAGCCGGTTCAACTGGTACAAGGCAAGGTCATGTGATTCCCCAGGCGACTGAACTGTGGGGCTGAGGGCTGTGTAGACCATGGTCTTAGGAAACATCTAGTTTAACGGTTTGTGAAGAAAATGTTCTACATTCTACTTCAGTGAGTAGCATCCAGAATAGCATCCGGAAGCTTGTCAGCAGCCATCTAAGATACTCCGCTGGTCTCAGGGACTGACGGACCACAACTGCCACGGCCTCCACCAGACTGAGTCCTGGAGGACTGAATGGTGCCTTACTGCCACCACCCATGGCTCTGAAAGGGATCACAGCAAAGGATTCTGGAAAGAGTTGGAGAAAAAGATAAAATAAACTGTTAACTGCCCAAAAACAGACTAGACTTACTGGCCAGATAAAGACTGGGGAAACCCCAAGAGTATGACCCCCAGCTACCCTTTTAGCTCAATAATGATGTTCTTCCTGCAGTTTACCCTGCATCCAAAAATTAGGCAGGCCCATAGAACAAAATGAGACTAAGGGACACACCAGCTCACAGTGTGTTCTAGCAGGCAGGAGGGGACAGGAAAGCTGGTAATAGGGGACCCAAGGTCTAGAAGAGATAATGCTGACAGGTTGTAGGGTTGGTAACCAATGTCACAAAACAATATATGTACTAACTCTTTAACCAGAAACTTGTCTTCTCTCCAAACCTTCACCTAACACAGAATGATAATAATAGTAAACAACTTCTAGTTAGACCCTGGAGTTCCTGCTTCACACAGATAATTTTCTAAAAGAATCTAATGCCTAAGACCCAGTGGTCTCTACTAAGCTGCATACTAAAAATAAAATAAATCTATTAATAATGAAAGTGACTCCAGGGAACTAGTTCCTACAGGGTTCAAAAGGACACCCAAGGGTGGATGGCCTGTGTGGGTCACCCCAACTCCAGGAACCCAGAAATCTGCGTACTAGAAGAATCAAAACAATTTTGTAACAGTTATTATTTCAGGGATATATTTTATAGACAGGCAATAAATTCACTTTACGTGTACAATGGAATTTTACATCACAACCCAGTATACTCATGGGTGCACACATAACATATAAAACAGAAACAATTTATAAAGTAGTACTCACAGTTAGTATAGAAAACACCCTTGAAGTTTTCTATTCTATTGTATTCTATCTCGTTTATTTAAAATGTTAGTTGTGTGCCCAGCTATCATTACTAAACATTTTTATTAAAGATTCCATAGTGTAATCCTGATCAGAAGGGGGAAAATCAAAAACAGAATTTTATACTCTCATGAACTCTAGGGAAACCCTGGTGGCTTAATGGTTAAGAGCTACAACTGCTAACTATGAAGATCAATAGTTCAAATCCACCAGGTGCTTCTTGGAAACTGCCCTTTGGGACAGTCCTCCTCTATCCTATAGAGTGGCTATGAATTGGAGTTGAGTCTAGAGTTTCTGGACTCTAAACTTTCTGGAGCCATAGAGGGTGACTGAACCCCTGAGATAATTTTTAAACCTTAAACCATATGACCAAGGCAAAGGAAAACAGTGAAAGATATGCAAGAGTAAAAGACAACAATACTAAATACTATTATTTAGTATTATTATTAGTACACAATCCTCAAAATGTCACTGTTTGCAGTAACAGTGATAACAGACAATAGTTCACAAGTGGATACATAGATATGTAAACTGTAAGATATGTAAATGGTTACACAGATGTGTAAGCTGAACAGATGTGGCATGGTGTATAGGAGTACAATCATGAATCTATATAGGGTTAAAACCAACCCACTGCTGTTGAGTTGAGTCCAACTCAGCAACCCTAGAGGTCAGAATAGAACTGCCCCACAGAGTTGGCAGGGGCTGTTATAGAAACATATATTTGTATGTTCTGCAAATATATTCACATATACAGCAGAGTACACAAGGGACACAGTTATGAAAACTTCTTAGCCATAATCAAACATCTCATGGGCCTGAGTCACTAATCTTGGGGACTTGGGACCATAGTCTTAGGGAACACCTAGGTCAATTGGTATAACAAAGTCCATAAAGACAACATTCTACATCCTACGTGAGAATGACTACTAAGGTCTTGAAAGCTTTTGAGAGGCCACTGAAGATACACTTTTGATCTCTTCCCATCTGGAGCAAAGAGTGAAGAAAATCAAAGTCTCAGGGAAAAAATTAGTCCAAGGAACTAATGGACCACACAAAACACAGCCTGACCAGAAGAACTAGATGGTAGCCAGCTAACACTACTGATGGCTTTGAGGGGGATCACAGCAGGAAGCCCAGAACAGAGGGGGAGAAAACTGTAGAACAAACTTAAAAAGCACAAAAAAGACCTAAAACAGACCAAACTTAATGGTCTGATAGAGACTGGTGGGATCCCTGAGACTGAGGCCCTTAGATACCCTTCAAACCTGGCATTGAACCCACTCCCAGACGGCACCTTCCAGCCAATAGGCAGGCCTATAAGGTGAACACACATCTCAGAGCAATCAACTATAAGGGACCAAAAGGACAATATTTGTCCTCCTCCTGCCCCCCACCCAAAAAGAGAGAAGACAGGCAAAGGCAGGAAAGATGGTGAATGGAAATAGGCAATCAAGGAGGAAGGGGTAGAGAGCTGTCACATTGTAGGGAAGGCAACCAGTGTTGCATAGCAAAATGTGTGTGAATTGTTGAATGGGAAGCTAATTTGCTCTGTAAATTTCCACCCATACCACAATAAAATATTAAAAAACAAAAAATACCTTAAACCAAAAACGTCCCCTGAAATATTCTTAAAATTGAGCAATAGTGTACCTTAACTAGTTAAAAATAGAAGGGCTCCTATGGGGCAGTTCTACTCTGTCCTATAAGGTCACTATGAATCAGAATTGACTTGACAGCAGTGAGTTTGGTTTGTGATTTGGGGGGAGCATTGTGCTCCTTTAAGAACTACCTATATGGGATCAAACTGACCACAGCAACCGAAAGATTAGAGGGGAACCTTGGGCAGTGGTGAGTTTATGTTAATGAAGGAAGAACAACTCAGAAAATGAGAGTGAGAATGGTCGCCGAACTCAAAGCGTGTAGTCCTAAACATCCCTAAACAGTATATGTAGAAACTGTTGAATAGGTGCTATGTTGGGTGTATATATTCTCAATGTCAAAACCACATAAATAAAATTCAGAAAAATAAATTGGGCCGTGTACCATTAAATTGGTTTCCTAACCCACTAGCAGGTCCAAGTGTGAAACACAACATATCTAGGCGTGAAACTTCCAAGTCTTATTTACATATGTGTGCAGCTTTGAAACAAAATCCCAAGTTGTTTCCAAAGTAATGATACCGGTTTACACTCTCACTAGGAGTGTGAGCGGATGAACACCCGTGGTGGTAGTTTGCTATCCTTTCCCACACTCAGTATTATCAGAGTTCCCAATATCTGCCAACCTGGCCAGTGTAAATGGTATCTCACTGTGACCTTCATTTGCAGTGTCCTGAGGAAGAATTAGTTTGGTTGTCTCTTTTATTACATATTTGCCTCCTCTGTGAAGTGTCTATCCTTGTCTTTTGTCCATTTTTCTGTTGGATATTTTACAAGAAACCATTTGAAGGTGAGTGCCTACCTTCCGGATCCTTCGCCACTCTCTGCTAGTCCCCCCTCCTGGCTTTGCGGACCCAGCTTGCTCTCCCATCCTACTTTTTGGCTTCTTCTCTCTCTTTGCCCTCTGCTGGCACAGCATGGATGTGAGGAGCAGGCCAGAGACCCCAGATGTCAGCCACTGTGATGCCGAGACAAACAGGACAGACTACTTGGGAGCGTCAGCTTAGGAGGCCCTGGGACAAATGAGTCACAGGCAAAGGCTCAGCATCTGGAAGAGACTGTAGCCTCCACTGAAGACTCTCTTGGAAACACGTTTTCCATATGAATGACTGTGGGAAAAAGACTGAGTTCTCAGAGTGCGGCCTCCACGGTTCACACCTCTCTCCTGTGGACAAAAAGGAATAAATGAGCTGTGCTTTGTTGAACTTTGTGCCTGTGCCTTTTTGGATCAAGCAGAAATCTCACATTCTTTCATGGTCTCCTCTTTTTACTTTCATTCTACCCCTTTCCTTTTTCTTTTGTAAATTCAGATCATGTAACAGACAAAGGTCATAGCTAAAAATAAATCCACATTTTCCTGAGCTACCTATGATGTCATTTACTGTATTCTTTGGTCTCCAGAGCCAACAACAGTCCAGACACACAGGTATGTAGACACACCCCCCCTACACTAAAACCTCAGCTCACAAGGAGCTTTGGGAAGCTTAGGGGGTTGCCATGGCCTGAAGAGTGCACTTTTTTAAGGGTCGTGCATCCAGGACGCCACTACATCTGACCTGGATTGCAGCCAAGAACTGATACTCACCTCCCTTGCAGGTTAAGTTTTGGTAAGTTAGTTTACCTAGGAGGAAACAGAGGATCACCTTTCTGAGGCTCCTCACCCGGCTGGGGAAGTTCCAAGGCAAGTCAGAAATCAAATCCATGCTCTTGGAAAATCCAGGAATGCATGCTTTTATTTGTTTTTTGTTGACAGACATGTCAAAATATGACCAACACACAGAGGGTTAAACATGTGGGGGAAATGCACTCAGCAGTGTCGGCTCAGGACACGGCATGCTGGGAAGGAATAACAGAAAACCAACGCTCTCCCTCAGCTTCAGAACTCATGAAAATTTGTGGATCTGGGTTAACCAGGGCTGGAATTCCAGAACCCGAGTTACCCCATGTGGCCAACAGGGCAGTTTCTGCTGGCTCCCTGGGAAATCTTCCTGTCAGCATTCACGTTCATCTGTACTCAACGTTCTCACCCAGTCTGTAAGAAACTTTCTTTTCATTCTTGCGTCAGTAAGGAGTCCCAAGCCTTGAACAGAGGAAGAAAAAATCTATGTCCACTCAGGACTAAATGTGGCCACCAGCGAGTGCCAGGGCATGGTGTATCCATCCCAACCAGCTCCTAAATCCTGTCAGTATGAGACATTGGACACCGGCACACCAAGGACAGCAAGGCAATGACTGCGTCATAGTTTGTCACTTGGCCGTAAGTGCTGCCCCCATCCCCTCCCCCCAAGGCTGTGTTAGAATGTTTCATCCCCCCATCGAGGGAGAAGCCCCTCTGGGGCACGTCTCCCACGTGTTGGTTGGTCCACCCATTAGGGTTCCATGTGGGGGGGCAGAAGCACAGAAAATAAGATTAAAGATTCACCTGGGGGAAGCGGCGGGAAAGAAGTGTCCGCGAGGGGCACCAGAGTCTCTCACCCTTCTGAACCACTCTACAGAAAAGTGGAGACGTGTGAGGGAATATGGGAAGCCAGGCCCGTCAGGGTGTTGGAATGGTGTTGCAAAAGCAGAGCTGTGTCTTAGCGTCTTAGCGCTGCTGTAACAGAAATACAACTGGGTGGCTTTAACACACACACTTATTTTCTTACAATTTAGGAAGCCAGAAGACCAAATTCAGGGAACAGGCTCTAAGGGAAAACTTTCTGTCACGGTTAGCTCTGGGTAAAGGTCCTTGGCTCTCTTCAGCTTCAGTTTCTTGGTTCTTTGGAGATCTTCATGTGATATCTTCCGCTCCATTTGTGCTGCCTTCTCTGTGCCCAGTCTACATCTTTTATGTCTCAAAAGTGATTATTGGCTTAACGCCCACCACATGGTGATATAGCCTCATGAGTATAACAAAGAAAATCCTATTCACAACTGGATTACTTCCACAGACATTTTATTGTGTTAGAAACAAACCAAACCAAACCCAACCCAATGCCTTCGAGTCCATTCCAACTCATAGTGATTCTATAGGACAGACTAGAACAGCCCTGTAGAGTTTCCAAGGAGCGCCTGGCAGATTTGAACTGCCGACCTTTTGGTTAGCAGATACAGCACTTAACCATTAGTCCATCAGGGTTTCCTTTTATTGTTGGTAGTAATAGCTAAATGCTGTGTTTGCTACCCGAAAGGTCAGCAGTTCAAATCCGCCAGGCACTCCTTGGAAACTCAGGGGCAGTTCTACTCTGTCCTATCTATAGGGTCACTATGAGTTGGAATCGACTCAATTGCAATGGGTTTGGTTAGGTCTAGGTGCTGATGAGTCAGTTTTGATTTATGGCAACCCCAGGTACAACAGGGTAGTGTGCCGTCCTCATCGTCACTATGCTTGAAACCACTGTGCCAGTCCATCTTCTTGAAGGTCTTTCTCTTTTTGCTGACCCTCTACCAAGCATGATGTCCTTCTCCAGGGACTGATCCCTCCTGATGATGTGTCGTTACAACCACATCATTCTAGGAGGGTACAATTCAATCCAAAACAGCCAGTAGAGAAGTCTATGAAAAACTATTGCCTCATGTCTGATTGTGGGCCTGGGGCTACAGGGGGCCATCAGAGACAGAGGTCAGAAGACGTTGCTAGAGTGAGCAAGAACAAACACATCGGCACCCCCCCGCCCCCCAAGCATCCCTGCGTCTCTGTCACAGCACCTAACTCCTTCCACGAGTAATGGCCGCCGCTTCACTTCTACCTTCCTAATCTTGCACAGATTTCCTTTTTTGGCCAACTCTAACCCAGAACTATATAGAGAAAGAGATTCTGGGAAACATAATTCTAGCTTAACAGTGTAGATACAGCACAGAATCAACGAAGGTGGGTAATGCTAGTGGCTATTGGGTCTGCTTCAACTCATGACCACTTCACGTACATGAGAAGGAGGTGCTGGCTGGTTTGAGACCCTTGTGGGGGCTGCCTGTAGTGCCTTCCACCCAGTGGGCCTCTTTCAGCTCTCGGTCTGTTCTACATTGTTCAGTTAGCACCCATCATGTTTTCACTGACTGATTTTCAGAAGTCCATCACCATGCCTTCCTTCCTAGTCTGTCTCAGTCTGGAAGTTCTACTGAAACCTATGTACAGTGGATAACCCTACTGGTGTTTGAAATACTAGAAGCACAGTTCCCGGTATCATACAAAACACCAGCCACCACAGTGTGACAAACTGACAGATGGTTAGTAGAGACAAGTAATAAACTAAACAACAAAGCCCATTGCTGTTGAGTTGATTCTGACTCATAGCGACTCTATAGGACACAGTAGAACTACCCTCAGGGTTTCCAAGGTGTTTGAACTGCTGACCTTTCAGTTAGCAGCCAAGCTGTTAACCTCCATGTCACCAAGGTCCCGACAACGGGTACTAGTCACTCGGATCTCATCTGATTAGTTCTGGTTTCAGGAGATCAAAGAATACAGCTCACAGGTCTACTCCTGATGAAAAACGTGTCCTTGGGTAAATGGCTGAATCTCTGTGCTGCGTGGGTCCTCACAGGGAGAAAGAAAACAGCGATTTCTTACAAGGTTCGTCCAGAGGTGAGAGAGTTAAAATGTGAGCAGCAAGCTTTAAGAACTCTCATCTAAAGGTCCTAAAACATACTACATTCTGCAACATCATTTCTAGCAGATTTTCTGTGGCGGCATTTCCACCCTGTTTGTTTAGGGCTGGGTCTCCCGCCTAAAGTGAGTGTTTGAAAATCAGAAATTCCAACTATTTTTCCCGATCTCAGCACATAAAACTTGGAGCAAGTCATTAAACCATTTATTGTCAGCTCATAGGCAGAGGGGGATAAGGACACTCTAACCGCAGTAACTGCCCACTAGCTGAGTCCCTTAAAGAAATAAGGCCCCCAGGGTTTGCGGCACCAGGCACACACAGCACAGCTATTGCGAGCTGCAGCAGAACAAGATTTGCAGGCCTGGCCTCTGCTGTCTCCTCCTTGGTACAACAGATAAGATTACCACGGAGCTTACTTAGCTCACAAACCGGCCCATTTCTCTTAGAGCCAAGCTACAGGGTTTGCTTCTTTTGCTGTATATCATCAAATACAGAGAGCAGTCTGTTTCCTGGTCCCAGTCTAACCTCCTGCAAAGAGCTAAAGAGGGACTTGCCTTACTTAGGAGGGGGCCATGATACTTCAGTGGTAGAATCCTCACCTTCCACGATCTGGGTTTGATTCCTGGCCAGTGCACTTCAGGCATGCCCACCAACAAATTGTCTGTCAGTGGAAGTTTGCCTTTGCTGTGATGCTGAACAAACAGGTTTCAGAGAGAATTGTATATATCACCATGGTCCTGTCTTCAGCCCATCACAGGGATGGCAGAGAATGAGACAGCCTTTCCTTCAGATGTGCGTGGAGTCATCCTGAGCCGGGACCAACTCAACAGCAGCACACAGTATATCTCAGTTGAGTCCACTGGAGGTGGTGACCGAGCACTGAAGAAAGATGGAAGAGGTGGACCCGGCCAGGCCAGGGAAGCAGGACTTAACCAGTGCAGCTGTTCCCCCTCTGGACCAGAGGGGCTGGGAGCCCTGCAAGAGGTCTGCTCCTGAGAGCTCTGCTCCTGGTTGTGGTCTTACCTCCTTAACTAGGAAAATGACAGCCCCTGCAGCTCTGAGAACCTAAACCACAAACTTCACACACACACACACACACACACACACAGAAATGTCAGCCTCTCCCCTTGAGTGTGAAGGGTTAACTTCACAGCAAACAGAGGGCAGAAGGGCTGAGGAAAGAATGCCTAATAACATCTTCGTCTACACTTCATTCGCAGCATACGCCTTTTGGGGTCTGAGTGCTTTCCTGTCTACCTTTAATAATCTACCTTTAATAATGAGCATCTGGGTTGCTAAATGTTTTAACTCTTTCTACGTTGCATCTGTGAGTATTAACCAGAGCCTGGGAACACAAGCAAGTCTGTGACATTTGAGCATAAAGTACTATCTCTTGCCTCCAAGGGTGCAAAACTCAGAGCAGCACTTTCCATGTTACGCTTCCTTCGACAAGCACGAGTTATTTATAAAGGTGAAGCCTTGTGTCGCATCAAGCCGTCGTCTCTCCCACGTCTCTGCCACCGCGTGGTGTGCTTAAGTAAACTGGCTGATGGACAGTAAGTGAGGGCTGAATATTTATGTAGAGTTAAGGGCTGACATATTTTGGTACTTTCAAAGCCCGGCATAAAGATAGCAGTAGAAACATTTCATGATAAAAATAATCAAGTTCCAAACCCTTTTATGCGTTGTCCCCTTTCTTCACTGGAAAACTTTGATGTGATTTACAGCCTTCGGGGCCCTGTCATGTTTGCTGTGTTTTTCTAGTAACCAAAAGCTCTGGGTAAATATTTATGCAGTTACAAAACTTTTCACAGTCTCCACGCTTGGATTCCTTCAAAAGAAAACAAAACACGCCATTTGGGGGCAGCTGTAAATCCCCTGCTGTCGGGTCACTTGGACAGTGGGAAGGAAGAAGTCAGCCTGAATGGCTGCTGTACGTCTGCTGAGAGCAGGCTTTGGGGGCAGCGGGGAGAAGGAGAGCAGGGGAAGGGTCTGCATGGAGTGTCCCAGCAGTCTGGGAACGTGTGAGCATTGTTTCGTACTTGTCAGCCGTTGCCCGGAGGATGCCTGTGTGATAAATGAATAATGGGCTCAGCAAAGCTCTTCTTACACTAAAATATTCAGTGCATATGGTTCTGGCTGGTTCTCTAACCCATCCTATCTTTGGTCACTGTGGAAGTACCTTTGTTCCCCAGTCCATAAAAAAAGGCTTATTATAGCTTTTAGGAGAGAATTGAGGACAGCAGCTCAGAGCACTGGCCTTTAAGGATGTATCGTAACAAATCATATTTGAAACTTGGATGCAGGATTGTCTAGAAAATATCCAGAGTTGGGCAGAAGAGAAAAGGAAAGAGAATTTAATAAGAGTGGTTCCTTTGGATGAATAAAGACCCAAACCTGCTCATTGTAAGCTGGTGATCACTCGTGAAATTTTGTAAGAGAAAGAGTAGGCAGAGGAAGCTTCTAGGCACCTATAGATAACAAGTGGCTGTGAGTCAGCTGCTGTCCTAGTTGCTGTCAAGTCAATGCCAGCTCAGGGTGGCCCCACATGTGCAGACTCCAACTCTGCCAACTGGGTTTTCAGTGTTGTGACATTTTCGGAGGCAATCTCTAGGCCTGTCTTCTGAGGCACTTCTGGGTGGGTTCAAGCCACCAACTTTTTGGGTGGTGGTTGAGGACTTCACCATTTCTGACGCCTGGGCACTTCTTGGAGTCAAGTGCCTGGGTTCAAGTCCTAGCTCCGTCTTATGCCATCTTGGAGATTTGGAGGGATCTACTTCCACACATTAGCCCATGGAAATGCTGTGGATCACAAAAGTCCAATCGGGGCAGTGTTTGTTGTGTTGTGTGGGGGTTCCCATGAGTTAGGGACTGGCTCTACCCACAGCAGCTAGCACCCGCATCAACACCACCAATAGAGAATGGAGTAGTGATAAGTGTGCCTACCTCATGGAGCTACGAGTTGGCATTGACTCGACAGCACTGGGTTGGATTGGCTTTGGGGGGCCTCATGGAGTTGTTGTGAGAATCCAATACAGCAGTATAAAAACTACTCAGCACCACATCAGGCACAGAGTGAGTGGTAATCAATGTGAAATCCTATTACTGCTACTCTACCCTTGAGACAGAAACCCTGGTGGTACAGTAGTTAAGTGCTATGTCTGCTAACCAGAAGTTTGGCAGTTCAAACCTGCCAGGTGCTCCTTGGAAACTGGGGCAGTTCTACCCTGTCCTATAGGGTCACTGTGAGTCAGAATTGACTTGACAGCAGTGGGTTTGTTTTGGCCAGGAGGGTATACTCTTAGAACGCTGCCTTACTGTTCTCACTGAGGGGAAAGATTTAATTCTCTCCATATACAACTTGGGAAACTCTGGTGGTTAAGTGGTTACGTGCTATGCCTGCTAACCAAAGGACTGGTGGTTTGAATCCACCAGGTGGTCCTGGGAAACCATAGGAGCAGTTCTACTCTGACCTATAGGGTACTATGAGTTGGAATCAACTTGGTGGCAATGGGTTATACTAAACAGGAACCGCTAAGAAACTTGAGTAGAAAATCTTCTCAAAAATCTTTGACTTGGAAGAAGGATGCTTGTGGTCTTTTCCATGAAAGCTAAGGCCTAGAGACATAGACAGTCCTCTACCCAAGAGAGAAACCCCACCCTCTCTGTGACTAAATCAGAAGAAGGCTGGTCTCCTATGAATGAAGACCACAGTGGACTTTAGGTCTTGAGTAGTTCAAAGCATTTCTTGAAGCTCCAGTTGTGGGGCAAGAGATACTTGATGAATCTGAAATAGCCTTTGCTGGGGCTGGTGGCCAACAGCTGTGACCAGAGCAGCTGCTGTGACCCTGGCACTGCCCATCTGCAGATATGGGGAATCCTGACATGTTTTTATCTGCTGGAAACTGAGGGGAGGTGATAGGAATTTGGATTTGGATCCCAAACAATGGCACCCTGCGAAAATGGTCATGCTTTTTTTGACCTGCTGTCTCTCCCCTTCCGTGGAATCATGGAGTTTGGAGGAAAACTGAAGAACCCCAGACTTTAGAGCTAGGAGACGACTCTTCCATTCTTCTGATTTCAGGACAGCTCTCTTGCACTTTAAAATTCAGGTAAACTTCTCTTCAAAATCGACTTTTACACCTGAGGCCACTGGATATGGTTTTGGACCCTGAACATCATCTGGGCAGCAATAGTGTTGCTCTCGTTCTGAGAGGCTGGTGGTGAGTCGTCTCCAGTCCCTGGCAACCTCACATATAACAGTATGAAATTCTGCCTGTTCCTCTGCCGTCTTCAAATTTGTCAGTTTGTTTGAGCCCAATGGCAACCAAGTGTTGTGTTTGCATACTGTTTCAGTCCATCACATGCAGAATTTCCCTCACTCTCTTGGCTACCAAATTTGATGTCTTTTTCTAGTGACTGGTCTTTCCTAATGATTTGTTGAAAGTAAAGACAAGGTCTCATCATCCTTGCTTCTAAGGAGTGTTTGGCTGTATTTCTTCTCAGACTGCTGTTAAGAACGGCAGTTGTGAGGTTTTAAGTGTCTATAGTATACGGAGGCCTGGTGGTATTGTGGTTAAACCGCTTGGCTGTTAGCCAAAAAGGTCAGTGGTTTGAACCCCCTAGCTGCTCTGTAGGAGAAAGATGTAGCAGCCTGTTTTCATAACGATTATAGCTTTGGAAACCCTATGGGATGGTTCTGTTCTTTTGTATAGGACTGTTATAAGTAGGAAATATGCTTTGCACTATTATAGATGTTTTATGTGTATAATTTCATTTAATCTTATAAAATACATCTCCTGTCACAAGAACAAACAGGGACTGAATGCAAAGGTATCCTCCAACTCCCCCTTCTCCTGCTTGGTTTATCAAGAAGTCTCCCGGAAGCTTTTTTCTTATTAAAGGAAAAAAGACTATGATGAGATTACAATGATAATGCATGCTCATAACAGAAAATTTGGAAACCGTAAAATATAAAAAACAGTAATTTTCTTGCTCTGTATATCAGTGCTGTTAAGCTTTCAAAACTTTTTCTTCCGCAGTTTTCTGTGTGTGTATTTATAATATTCCTCCCCCTCCCCCTCAGAATTGCAATCTTGAGATTTTATGTTTTACTTTCCTAGTTTTTTTTTTAATACTAGGAAGCCTATTTTACCCAGTGAAACAGCCAATGTCTTCTGAGGTTCAAACACAGTTCAGAAAACTGGCCATACGGCTTCCAACAGGGGTCTAAATTTGGTAAAATGCCTTTTTCCCCGCTGATAGAGGGTTTAAGTGCCTGGCCCTTTGTTTCTCTGACAGAGGGGCCACTTTTCAGTGATAACCAATGGCTATTAGTGTCATTAGCAGTTCATAAACCTCTTTACACATTAATCATGCTCCAAATGTTACAAAAATTTAACTGAAAAATATACACACATTAAAATTCTCCACAGTCCCCTTAAGGTGGTGGGCGTTTCAGACAGTTATCTTCATAGTTACACACATCACTTCAGCCAGAGCTCATACGTGAGACTTCCTCCTCCTTATACACTAAGGCAGCTTCATCATTCGTATCTTTCAGCATTTTTGGTTTTCAGCTGTGGCCCCAATAGCATCCGTGTTCCTTTAAACCATCTCTCCTTTGAGAGATAGCCCTTTGTGGGACCCTTTTGTGGGCTTGAGAGATTAGACTCTGTTTTGATGCTATCTTTGCCCCTAAGACATCACAGCAGCCTTCTTCCCACTTGGTCTGATCTCATGGAATTATTTTCAGTAGAAGCTACTTTGCAGGACAGACACTTTATAATCCTGAAAAACCCTGTACACTGTAGACACACCGGCTCCTTGACAGTGTGCGTCTAGAATTGTAATGTCTTCTCCGCCTGAAGTTCGACTTTGAATTCACCCTTTCTGCTTGTGTGTGTCCGTAAAGATAAATGAATTACTCCGGCACTGAAGACACTAGCTGTCGCATGCCTCGTTTTTTTTGGCAGCTACTTCCTGAACTTCATCCCCGAGTTTTGTACAGTTTTGATTGGTTCCCAACAGGACACTGGACAGTGGTGGCAGGACAGCTTTTCAGACCTTCCTGTGGCTTTTGCACCCTGCTTTCTATCCCTGTTCAGTATTTTTACACATTCACTTAGCAAATGGAATGCACCATCCTTTTTGTTGGAGCCCTGATGGATAAATACGGAAAAAATGTGGGGAGCTGTGTCATGAGCCACAGTGGTTTTGCGTTCTGTATAATTTGAAAACAAGATTCCTCTGCTGTGTGTCATTTACCTCCTATATTACCACTGTCGCCCAATATTTGGAACCACCGATTCTTTGCCAGTGGCCGCATGCAAAGATGGGTCTGTATTAAAAAATAAATGAGAACAGCACATTCTGATGGGGTATAGTGTATCATTTTCCACCAGCAGCCTCCTTGCTTGCCCTTCCCCTTTTTAGAAACAAAGGACCCAAGGAAGCAGCTACTTATCCTGTTACAGCTCCTGGTGAGAAGGATGAAGGGAAGTCAGAAATGAAAGAAAACACCTTTTCCTTTGAAACATCTAAGTGTCCAAAGATGAGAACAGCCATGGGATGAGAATACTGTGCAGGCTGATCTGATGATGTGGGCCATCCATTTCCAACGGAAAAGCGGTTACTTTCAACTGCAAATATCAGAAATCTAGACCCACAGTGGCTTCAGCACACAGAGATTTATTTTTGTTGCGTAAGACAAATCTGGACGTGGGTAGTCCAGGATGGGTCACTAAGGACCCCGTCTCTTCTGTCTCTTTCGGTAACCTTAACATGTTGCCTTTTCTCCTGTGCTTGTTGCCTCATAGTTACAAGGTGGCTGCAGCATCACAGGAACTCACAACTGATCTTTTAAGGTAGGATGAAGGGAACAGGGCCATACCAGGCAAGCGGCCTGGAAAACAAAAAGTTTTCCTACACCCTCAGCATACTTATGCTGTCATCCCTCTGCCCTACAGTCCTCCTCAACGGGCAGGAAAACTGTTTAGTGGCAGTGTTGCTGGCTCAAATATTGTATTGGCAGTGTGGAAAAGGAGGGGATGAATGTGGTTTTGTCACACACCCCACACAGCTGCTCTCCTTAGGAAAGATGCAGCTTGGAGGATGGCAGTGACAGAAGGAAGGGGGCAGAAGTAGAAACCTACTAATCTTTTAGGGGATGTCAGTGGCTGCCTACAAAACGTGCTCTAACAGCAAGGAAAGTATTTCACGCTACATGAGTAAGGCCCCAACTTTTTGGTTTGTATGTGAAAATTTGTGAGATAGACTGTTAATTCCCCCCTGTAATTATTGTAAAACTTGTTATGCTTACATAAACAGGAAAGTAAAGAGTATTATTATTAAAGGGTAAAGCTGAATATTTCATTCACATGCTTAAAACTCTTTAGGAGTTTTCCATAACTCAAGAATTTTCGAATACCAGGTCACCCATGGTGAACACATTTCTGTGGAGCTCCTAGACCAAGACAGACCAGGAAATGTGAAGCCTTCGCATGGCCTTCAGAGATCTGCAGGACACAGTCCTCATCTGTCTATTCAGGCAGCCTCCTGTCTGTGTCTCTGCCTCAGGGCCTTGGCATATGCCCTTCCTTTTGCCTGGAGGTCTCTTTGCCTACTCTGGGCCTAGCGCTGCCTGCCCATTCTTCAGAACTAAGATGTAAATATCTCCGAGAAGCATTCCCTGACCTGTCAGGCCATTTAGGGACACCCTGATGCAAATTCTCAGAATTCTAATCTTCTCCTTCTTAGCATTCGTCTAAGTATAATTTTCAATGAATTGTTTAAAGTCTGCGTCTCCTGCTGGAAGTCTAGCTTTATGAAGGCCCTGATGTTTACTGCTTGAATCCAGCCCCTGGTTTGCTGTCTACCACTTGATAAACACTCAACAAATACTGAATAAGTAAAACGAAAAGAAATTGAAAAAGCAGGTTTGCTGATAATATGTGGTCTGGCTATTAAGTTTGTGAACTTGCCACTGTGTGTTTACGTTGGCAACACTGTAAAAAAAACTAGGTAAGGTTTCATAACCTTGGTGTATCAGCGTCTCACAGATTTGTTCATGTCAGTGTGTGGCGGTGTCTTGCTGAGTGTATTGTTGTTGCTTGTTTTTGTGTGCTGTCACTAAAACGTCGGAGCTTGAATTAGAGCAACGAAAACAGACATTAAATTTCTTGTTAAACTTGGCAAGAGTGGAAGTGAAATCAGGGTCATGTGAGTCCAAGTTTATGGGGATAATGCCATGGAGAAGACAGCAGTGTACAAATGGGCTAAACGCTTTTCTGAGGGTAGAGAAAGCATCACCAAAGAAGAGAGGTCAGGGCAGCCAGCGAAGAGCAGAACAGATGAAAACATTGCAAAAATTCATCAAATTATGCATCAAAATCATTGGCTGACTGTGAGAAGCATAGCAGACCAGGAAAACATCAATAGAGAAACAGTTAGGGAACTCATAACTGAAAACCCTGGCATGAGACAGGTGTGTGCAAAAATGGTCCCAAAGGAGCTTACCATGGAACAAAAGCAAAGGAGAGTTGAAGTCTGCCAAGACCTTTTGGAGAAGCAAGACCATGTCTTAGGCCTTGTTATCGCTAGTAATGAAACATGAATGTACCAATAAGACCCTGAAACAAAGCGTTAAAGTGCACAATGGAAGTTAGCCAATTCCCAACAACCAAAAAAGTTACGTCAGTCCAAATCAGGAGTGAAAACGATGTTGCTAGACTTTTTTGATATCAGAGGGATTGTTCATTATGAATTTGTACCAACTGGGCAGTTAACCAGGTTTACTATTTGGAAGTACTGAAAAGGCTGTGTGAAAAAGTTAGATGAAAACAACCTGAATTTTTCACCAACAGCTCACGGCTCTTGCATCTCAGCAAAGCACCAGTTCCCACAGTACTGTCTGTGAGGGAGTTTGTAGCCAGAAAACAAATAACTGTACTGGAACACCCTTCCTACTCACCTGATCTGGCCTCTGATGACTTTCTTTCTTTACCCAAAGATAAAAGAAATACTGAAAGGAAGACATTATGATGCCATTCAGGACATCGAGGGTAATATTACGACAGCTCTGATGGCCATTCCAGAAAAAGAGTTCCCAAATTGCTTCAAAGGGTACACTAGGTGCTGGTGTTGGTGCATAGTTTCCCAAGCAGAGTTCTTTGAGGGTGGCCATAGTGATATTCAGCACTGGAGTGTGCTGTACTTTTTCCAGGATGTGTTCGTGAACTTAACCGTCAGACCTCATACACATTGTGCTGCTCAGAACACAGTCCTTGGACTGGTCCTCCTGAGTGGATCCCTGGCTGCCTGGCTCCAACTGCTCTGTGCACTGTTTATTACTATCTTGTAACAAGATATGCATAGACATTGACAGCAAACATTTAGATAGTTTTATAGCAGTTAGTGATCCCCGGTGGCGCAGTGATGAAGAGCCTGGCTGCTCACCAACAGCTTGGCAGTTCGCAGCCACCAGCTGCTCCTCAGAAACCCTATGGGGCAGTTCTCCCCTTATCCTATAGGGTCGCCATGAGTCAGAATCAACTCAATAATGGCAACTGGTTCCGTTTTATTTTTTTATTTGTTTACTGCAACTATGGGAGTGCTGGTACACAAGGGCTTGAATAATTTTACAAAGAAAATAAAACTAGTCCTTCACTGCATCGCTTGTCTGTCATAACGTGTCAGCTCGCATGTTGCTGTGATGCTGGCAGCTGCGCCCCCCGGTATTTCAAATACCAGCAGGGCCACCCAGGGTGGACAGAGTTCTGTGGAGCTTCCCCGCTAAGATGGACCAGGAAGAAAGGCCTAGTGATCTACTTCTGTAAACTAACCAATGAGATTCTTAAGGATCACAAAGAAACACTGTCACAATAGCTTGCTTTTGAAATGTCATAGACAGGGATCAATTCCTAGAGAAAGGCAGCATGTTTGATGAAACAGACAGCCAGCGAGGGCAGGTAAGACCCTCAGTGAGATGGATAGACACAATAGCCACAACGATGGACCCGAACATGCAGGGATCAGGAGGATGACACAGGACTGAGCAACATTTCCTTCTGCTGTATTTAAGGTCACCATGAGTTAGAGTCACCTGGGTGGCAGCTGTCTATGTTTAGTTCTCCACCACCGACGGTTTGCAAAACACTGCTACAGGTTGTAGGCGGGTATTTGAACTCATAGTGACCCGATGTGACAGAGTAGAACTGCCCCATAGAGTTTTCCAGCTGTAATCTTCACGGGAGTGCATTGCCAACAGATGATTGGAGACGATCTTTACACTCATCAAATGGAATCAAGTCTGAAGCAGAAGCAGTGGTCAGAAGCTGGCAGGTGGCGTCAACCACCTCCAAGAGGGTGGTGCTATGGCCAGACCTCTCCAGGGAGACCCTAGTTCCTGAACTTCACTGCAAGTTACTTAGCTTGGGCAAGTGACATACCTCATCTGTGCCTCAGTCTCCTGATGTGTAAGTGGGAAGAATGATAGAACCTACTTCATAGTTCAGAAAGATTAAATGGTGCAACTTTTTGCAAAGAATTTAAAACAGAACCTGGCACCAGTTAATACTGTTTAAGTAGTTGCATTATTATTACAGGGACCCATTTTACACAGTGTAAGAGAGGATTTATTATTTTTTTAAATAAAGCATGGTTTTGATTACAATAACCCTTGGAATATAGAAGCATACTGAACAGAAGTTGACATCACACTGTCACTGAAAGGAAACAGCCTGCTGTAGGATGTCAGGTCGTTTGTGCCTCAGGGCTGGCTGAGACCCGGCTCTGACCTCATATAAAGAAAAATATTTGCATAGTAGAGCTCTTATATTTGCACATAGTTCTTACATGGGAAAAACTTGCAAACTGAACAGACAGTAAAGGATGAGCAACGGTTTAAAAAATTGTAATAATACTGTCTCTAACCCATAACCTGTTGCTGTGGAGTCAATTCCAACTCACAGAAACTGTATAGCACAGTGTAGAACTGCCCCATAGGGTTTCCAAGGAATAGCTGGTAGATTCAAACCGCCAGCCTTTTTGCTGGCTGCCGAGATTTAACCACTGCTGACTCTGGGGCTGCATCTCCTTAGCTGAAAGCTTCAACGCACAATGCAAGTGTAACTTTGATTTCGTTTTTAGCTTTTCTCAGTCATTTACACTTTAGTATGAAAAAAATCAGCGAGAAACTCAGAAGGCAGAACCCTTTGCTCATGTCCAGCTGTAACCTGACACTTCCTCATCCTCCCTCCTCCTCTTCCTGTCCCCCCAGTCCTGCCCATTATTCAAAGTAGAGTTTAGGTCACATCTTAAATTTGAAGATATCATTGACTGTCCCAGCATGATCATTCTCCCTCTTTCCTGAAAGAAAGAACAGTCTCTACCACATATTTAGCACTTACTTACACTCTGCCAACCTCTGTTCAACACTTTTAAGTGTGTTCAGGGACTGTCTTAGTCATCCGGTGGTACTGTAACAGAAATACCACAAGTGGATGGCTTCAAGAAAGAGAAGTTTATTTCTTCACAGTCCAGTAGGCCACAAGACCAAAGCTAGGGCATCAGTTCCAGGGGAAGTCCTTCCATCCGTGTAGGCTCTGAAGGAAGGTCCCCGTGATCCATCAGTCTTCACATCTCAGCACAGGAAACTCAGGTCCAAAGGCTGTGCTCTGCTCCGGACACTGCTCTCGTGCTGGTGTGACGTTCTCCACCTCTCTGCTTGCTTCTCTTTCCTTTTATCTCTTGTAGGACAAAAGGTGGTGCAAACCACACCCCAGGGAAACTCGCTTTACATTGGATAAGGGAGGTGACCTCGATAAGTGTTACAGACCCATCCTAGTCTTTTTTAGCCTAGTCCAATCCTGCCCTGTTAACCGCAGGAGGAAATTAAGCTTTACAACCCGAGAAAATCACAAAATGAAAGACACCCACGCAATACTGGGAATCACAGCCCAGCCAAATTGCTACACACATTTTTAGGGGGACACAGTTCAATCCATGACAACTACCATGCCTTACCTTTTTCGGTAATCCCTCTTCCTGCAGCATAGGGCTGTACGCAGGATTTAAAAAAAAAAAAAAAAAAAAAAACAGTTGCTATCAAGTTAATTTCAACTCTCCATGATCTGTACATGGCAGAGCAGAACTGTACAGCATATGATTTCCAATGGCTGAATTTTATTTTATTTTGGTTCAAATATTGTGATTTATTTCAATCACCTGAGTAACAACAAACCAAAAAACGGCCTCGATGCTGAATCTTCATTTAAAAAAAAAAAAATTATTCTGCTTTAGATGAAGGGTCACAGAGCGAACCGGCTTCTCATTAAACCATTAGCATGCGTTCTGTTTCGTGACACTGGTTGTCAATATCCGTCCCCTGCCAGACTTTGGGTTCCTCGTGACCAGCTACCCTGTCCTCTCCTGCTTTCTTGTCCTTAAACCTTGACTGGTGTGCCCGTTTGCTGTCATTTTATCCTATGGGTCTGTCTAAACTGTGGCTCAGGGGGAACCTCGGAGTCACTTCAGTACTGAGCTATAGGGCTACATGGGTCCATGCTCTCCGCATTTCTCCCGTCTCTGCCTGACCGAAAAGTCTGGCCTTTTGTTCTGTGTCAGTTAGAATGTCATTCTGCATTTTTCTCTAGCTCTGTCCCGGACCCTCTAGTATGATCCCTGTCAGAGCAATTGGTGGCAATAACTGGGCACCATCTAGTTCTGCTGGACTCGGGCTGGCAGCGGCTGGAGTGGCTGTGGTCCTTACTCCTTTGCACTAGTATTTCCCTTGTGCCTTTGGTTTTCTTCACCCTCCCTTGCTCTACTCAGGGTGAGAATAGTGGAGTATCTCACATGGTCACTTAGTGCCTGATGTTTTGGAAGCTGATTGCCAGGCCTTCCTTCCAAAGCACCTGCATGGGCTTGAGCTGTCAACCTTTTGGTTAATAGCCAAGCACGCAGGATAGGTCTTCAACAGACACTTGTAGGATGATGAGAGAGGTGAGTCAGGGTATCTGGAGCGTATGAGTCTGTGTTGGAGTAAGCCTTGGATTTGGAGATGGAGAAAGTAGTTTGTAACCTTAAAGAGAGCATTTTCAATAAAACAAGAAGGAACTGGAGTCAAGGAACAAGGAACCAGAGAGTGGTGAAAACAGTGGAGGCAGGAAGCAGAGCTGAATGTCTGTTTAAAAGAGTTTGTCAGCAAAAGTAGCTGTTGTTGTTAGGTGCCTTTGAGTCAGTTCTGACTCAAAGCAATCCTATGCACAGCACAGAAAGAAACACTGGCTGATCTTGTGCCATGGCCACAATAGTTTTTATCCTTAAGTCCATTGTTGCAACCACTATGTCAATCCATCTTATTGAGGGTCTTCCTCTTTTTCACCAACCCTCTACTTTACCAAGTGTGATGTCCTTCTCCAGGGACTGATCCCTCTTGCCAACATGTCCAAAGTATGTAAGATGCAGTCTAGCCATCTTTGCTTCCAAGGAGCACTCTGACTATACTTCTTCTAGAACAGATCTGTTTGCTGTTTTGGCGGTCCATTCAATATACTTCACCAATGCCACAATTCAAAGCCATGAATTCTTCTGTCTTCTTTGTTCATTGTTCAGCTTTCACATGTATATGATGCAGTTGAAGTTATCATGGTTTGGGTCAGGTGGACTATAGTCTTCAAGGAGACATCTTTACTTTTCAACACTTGAAAGAGATCTTTTGCAGCATATTTTCCCAGTCCATAAGTTGTTTAATTTCTTGACTGCTGCTTTTGTTGGCATTGTTGTTCTAGGTAGAATGAAATCCTGGACTTCAGCTTCTTCACTGTTTATCATTATTAGCTTGTTGGTCCAGTTGAAAGGATTTTCACTTTCTTTGCATTGAGGTGTAATCTGTCTTAAAGGCTGTTTGTAGCCTAGGGCCTTCATCTGTAAGTGCGTCATGTCATCTTCTCTTTCCGCAAGGCTTTATCATCTGCATATTGCAAGTTGTTAACGAGTCTTCCTCCAGTCCCAAGCCATATTCTTCTTCATGTAGTCCAGCTTCTTGGATTATTTGCTCAGCATGCACACTGTAAAGGTATGGTGAAAGGATATAACTCTGATGCACAGCTTTCTTGACTTTAAACCATGGAATATCGCCCTGTTCTGTTCACGTGACTGCATCTTGATGCATGTACAGATTCCTCGTGAGCATAATTAAGTGTTCTGGAATTCCTATTGCTCTCAACGGTGCCTGTAATTCTGATGCATAAAGACCCTATATTACTAGCCACTACAGTAACTGGCTGTGCATCACTACTCTTAATCATAATGCTGTTTCCCCATCACCATTAACCTCCCTTTGCTCCTCCCTCCCATCTCTGGTCACCAGTAGTAACTTTGGTCTCTATACAGTTGCCTTTTCTTGTCTTTTTATGTAAGTCAAGTTATACAATACTTGTCCTTTTGTGATTGGCTTATTACACTCAGCAGGGTTTTCCATCTCCATCCATACTTTAGCATGTCAACACTTCATTTCTCCTACTGGCTGAGTATGTCCCACACTCTGTTTATCCATTTATCTGTTGCTGGCATTTAGGTTTTTCCACCTTTTGAATATTGTGAATAGTGCTACAATCAACACTGGTATACAAGTCCCCTTTTGTGTCTTTGCTCTCAGGACTTTTGGGTCTATACCTAGGAGTAGCTCTACTCTGTCCCATAGGGCTGCTATAGGTCAGAATGAATTCAGCAGTAGTGGGTTTGATTTTCGGTGTTTATGGCAGTTCTGGAAACCCTGGTAGCATAGTGGTAGGTGCTATGCCTGCTAACCAGAAGAGTGGCAGTTTGAATCCACCAAGCACTCCTTGGAAATTCTGTGGAACAGCTCTACTCTGTCCTATAGGGTTACCATAAGTGGGACTTGACTTGATGGCACTAGATTTGGTTTTTGGTTTTATGATAGTTCTATTTTCAGCTTCTGGGGGAATCATCACACTGTTTTTCACAATTACTGTATCATTTTGCATCTTTCCATTAATTTGAAGTCTTCTTTAGTCTCTTTCAACAGTGCTTTATAGATTTCATGTTGTTAGAGTTATTCTTAGTTATTTTACTCTCTTAGATGCTATTGTAAATGCACCTGCTTCCCTCATTTCCCTTCAGATTTCTGACTGCTGATATACGGAAACCTAACTGATTTTTGTTTGTTAACTTCATACCCTACAGCTTTACTAAATTCCTGAATTAGCTCTGGCATTTTCTTGTGGACTCTTTGGGATTTTATATATATAGGGTCATATCATCTACAAACAGAGATAATTTTATTTCTTTTACAATATGGATACTTTTAATTTCTTTTTCTTGTCTTATTACTCTGGCTAGGACTTCTAATACAGTACTAAATAGAAATGGTGAGAGTAAGCACCCATGCATTGTTCTTGATTTCAAGGGGAAATCTCTCATTCTTTCTGCATTAAGTATAATATTGGTTGTTGGTTTTTCATATGTGCCCTGAGTCATACTTAGGAATTTCTCTTTAGGAATCTGCTTTAGGGTTTGCACCAAGAAAAACTGTTGAATTTTATGAAATGCTTTTTCTGCATTCACAGAGATGATCATGTGGTTCTTTTCCTTGTATTTATTGATGCTTCATATCATGTTGATCAGTTTTCTAATGTTGAACCATCACTGCATTCCCGGAATAAAGCAAACAGAGAACAAGTTCTAACCGAGGCTTACACAACTGCCATGATTGCTCCACATCACACAGCCAGCAAGTGGTGGACCTGGGACTTTTTCCATCTTTACAGAAGTAAGGGAGGAGAGGGTGGATTCAAATGCAGGTTAACTTTGCAGGTTTGAAGACTGGTAACTGGGAATTGTCATCCAGTGATTTCTAAATCTCTGTGAAATAGGAGGTGGGGGAGAGGGCAGCTGAGGGGTCAGCAGGAAGGAGAATTTGCCTCCTGTGGTGAATGGCAGATGAGCTCCTGACAGCACTCCATCTCCAGAAGGTCCTGGCAGCCAGGGAGCAGACACAGAGGAGGAGGTGGCAATGTAGGATTGGGGACTGGTTTTCACCTGTTTCTCCCTGTTTCTGCCTTTGCCAATTTAGTTCCAGAAAGAAGGATGAAACTCTGGTTACCTGCCAATGTTACTATATGTCAGAACAATAGCACTGCTGGGTCCTGGAAAACTGGGATGACATCCACATCATTACCACTCTTAGTTTTTGTCAGTGTTTAGCAACAGCTTTGTAACTTGGATTTCTTTTTTGACATACCAAGTCTCAGTGGCATAAAGTTTTTAGTTCTGAAATGTTTCATTCATTCCTTCATTCATTTGCTCATTAATTCCATCAACATTTACAGAGAATCAGTCAGTAGCAGATAATACAGACATTGTCCTTTGCCTCCAAAGCTAGGGGAACACACCCATCTTAACCAGACTTAGAATGCAAGTCTCAAGAGGCCAAGGACTTTGCTTATTTTGTTTACTGCTGTATTCCTAGTCCCTGAAACAGTGTCTGGTATGCAGTAGTTGCTCAATAAATGTTGGATGCAGAGACACATCTGCCGCATTTGTGAAGCTTCAGGGCTCTCACTTGCACTAGCTCCTTTCAAGGCTCGGGGGAGGGGTCCCTAGTATATACTCTCATAGTAGTGTGTTTCCATGAAAAAAAAATTCAAAAGGAAGGTAATTCAACTAGTTAAGGTCTGTGTTTCCACCCCGACTTCAGCTCTATCACCTGGCCCTCTTGTCAAGTGACACCAGAGTGGCCATAGGCATTTCAGGGATCCAACTGAGAGGAAGTGGCATTGAGAACACACTGAGTTGGGATACGGGGTGTGTACTTAGGTGATGTGCTGTCCCTTAAGCACACAGCTGTCACCAGCTGTCCCAGTAGTGGAATGATCTCCAAGAATATGCCTCCCACCCACCATGAAGATCCACCCAGCATCATGACACAGATGCACAGGTTTGGGGGTAGTGTCACAAAACAAACACATGTTAGGCTCCTGGCAATGGAAGTTTGTGGGTGATAGAAAAATGAGGGTTTTTTTAAAGACAACCTTGGAAGTTATTTAAACTTCTGGAAATAAGAACATGCCTTCGAATGAGCAAATCTGAGTTCTCTCAAGGTTGATTGAGAAATAATAAAAAACTAATTGCCATCAGGCAGATTCCAACTCATGGTGACCATGTGTGTCAGAGTACAGCTGGGCTCCATAGGGTTGTCAATGGCTGGTTTTCTGGAATAAGATTGCTAGGCCTTTCTTCCAAGGTACCTTGGGGTAGACTCCAACCTGGTTGGCAACTAAGTGCATTAAACCTTTATATCACCCAAGGGCGTCTTGCAAACTAGAAGCTAATAGTTTTCTCTAGCACTTAACAGAGGAGAGACAGGTTCAAATTTTGTTCTTGGTGTTTGGAAATCCATCAGGCCCTTTCTAAATGATGTTTACTTTACTTCTCCAAGGGCTGTCAGTTTCTAGTCAGATCTTTAGAGGGGACATACCCATCAAATTCTGACTCCCTTTCTATAATACTGAAGTACATGTTGTCACTTCTAAGTCCTTTGTACCAAATGCTGGACAAGCACATTCATCACCCCTTGAACAGGGACTGCATTGTGCAAGCAGATTCCTGGTAGCACTCATTCATTCACTCAACAAATGTGTTGAGGCCCTTGTATGAGTCAGGTACTGGGGGTAAAACATTGAACAAAGGAGTCCCCTTCTTCAAAGAACTTTTAGTCTAGCGGGGGTGGGTGGCAAGACATTTCAACAGGTGACGACAATCCATGAGTCGTGCTAAAAGGAAGGTGATGATGAGCACAGCCTATTCGGAGCAGTTGGGTGGAGCACCTCTCTCAGTCAGGCTAGGAGATTCATGGAAAGCTTCTTGGAAAAGCTGAGTCAACTGCTTGGCAAGGACCCTGACTCAGACTCAAGCTCTAGTGGGAGGATGAACTGGATCAAAGGTCCCCAAATCTGGCGGATCACCAGAATCACCTGGGGGAAGCTTTTCAGCCACGTCTCAAGTCCCAGGTCCAGCCCAAACTGACTGACTCAGAATTTCAGAGGGCTGACCCCCAGGAATCTGTCATTTTCTTTTAAAGCACCCTGCACCCTCGGTGAGGTTTCTGATCAGCCAGATTTGGTGAAGGGGATGACCTTTGGGTTCTGCCAGGGCACGAAAAGGCTGGTGGAGGCAGAGGGGCCGAGGTACAGTAGGCGGAGAGACATTCCAGGCACAGGCAACAAAAGCCTCCCATAAACGCTGTGGTCACAGAGCTGGGCTGTTCTGGAACACTTACTCAGCTTAGCTGGCAGCTAGCTAGGCTGCTCTGCAAGCTGCTTAGCAACCTAATAGAGGGCACAGAGCCAGCTGTGTGACACGGTGACCCAGGGGCCTGCGTGTGGGAGCATGAAGGAGAAGGTTCAGACACTGTCCTGTGGCCTTGCAGGGACTTTACCATGAAAGTTTGCACTAGTCCACCATCCAGTTCTAATTTAGGCGACAGCACCCCGGGTCATTTCATTGAGCCTTTGTAACAGCCTTATTAGGTATAATTCCCACGCAACAAAATACACCATTTTGAAGTGTAGAATGCAATGATTTTCGGTATATTCACAGAGTTGTACAACCATCAAACCAAACCAAACTAAACCATCACCAGTTGAGTCAATTCTGATGAACAGTGACCTTATAGGACAAAGCAGAAATGACCTGAAGAGTTTCTAAGGAGCAGCTTTTGGATATCAGTCAAGCTCTTAATCACTGGCCATCAGGTTTCTTGTGTGGTTATTACCACTGTCAAATTTTAGATCATTGTCATCACTCCAAAAACAAGCACTCTACCTATTAGCATCCCCTACCCCCTACTAGCATCCCCTACCCCCTCAGGCGTTGGCAACCAACCATACATCTACTTTTTCTCTAGATTTGTCTATTCCCAGTATTTCATATAAACAGAATCACACAGTATGTGGTCTTTTGTATCTGACTGTTGTCACTTGATATGTTAGTTTTCAAGGTTCAACCAGGTAGTAGCATGTATCAAATTCCATTTATTCTTGTTGCTAAGTAATATTCCACTGTACAGGTATATCAGTTTTATTTACCCATTCATCAGTTAACGGACGTTTGGATAATTTTCACATTTTGGCAGCTATGAACAATGCTGCTATGGATGTTGGTGTGCACAGTTTTCCTGGGTATGTACCAGGGAGTAGAGCTGGCAGGCTGTTATGATAAGTCCGTGTTAAACTGTTTGAAGAACTGTGAGGATGTTTTCCGAAAAGCTTACACCATTTTGTGTTCCTATTCAGCTGTGTATGAGGGTTCTAATTACCTCGCATCCTTGTCAACACTTGTTATTGTTCATTTTCGTTATAACCATCCTATTTCAACAAACAGATGCAATGCCGGCAGTGCTCACTCCTCTATGCCAACAAATTTCGGAAGACAGCTACCCAGCCGATCGACTGGAAGAGATCCATATTTGCACCCATTCTGAAGAAAGGCGAGGCAACCAAATGTAGAAATTACCATACAATATAATTAATATCACATGCAAGTAAAATTTTGCTGAAGATCATTCAAAAATGGCTGCAGCGGCATGTCAACAGGAAGCTGCCAGAAATTCAAGCTGGATTCAGAAGAGGACACGGAACAAGAGATACACTGATTATGTCAGATCACTGTTTTCACTCCAAAAAGAAACCCCTACCTATTAGCACCACCTACCCCCTCAGACCCTGGCAATCAACCATTAACCTACTTTTTCTCTAAATTTGTGTATTCCTAATATTTCATGAAAACAGAATCATACAATATGTGGTCTTTTGTATCTGACTATTGTCATTTGGTATGTTAGCTGAAAGCAAAGAAAACCAGAAAGATGTTTTCCTGTGTAAATTTGCAGTCATTCAACTGTGTGGATCATAACAAATTATGGATAACTTAGGAAATTTCAGAACACTTAACTGTGCTCATGAGGACCATGTACATACACCAAGAGGCAGTTGATTAGACAAGCCAAGGGAATATTGCCTGGTATACAGTCAGGAAAGGTATGTGTTAGGGTTGTATCCTTCCACCATATGTATTCACTCTATACGTTAAGCAAATAATCTGAGAAGCTAGACTCAGTGAAGAAGAATGGGGTATCAGGATTGGAAGAAGACTAATTAACAACCTGTGATATGCCTGCTTGCTGAAAGTAAAGACGACTTACTAATGAAGACCAAAGACTACACCGTCAGGATGGACTATACCTCAAAATAAGGAAAACACAGACCTCACAACTGAACCAATAAACAGCACTGATGACAAATGGAGAAAAGATCGAAGTTGCTAAGCATTTCATTTTGCTTCAATCCACAATCAACACATGTGGAAGCAGCAGTCAAGAAATCAAAAGATGCATTTACCGGGCAAATCTGCGGCAAAAGACCTCTCTAAAATGTTAAAGGAAACCCCGGTGGCACAGTGGTTAAGTGCTACAGCAGCTAACCAAAAGGTTGTCAGTTCAACTCCACTGGGCGCTCCTTGGAAACTCTATGGGGCAGTTACACTTTGACCTACAGGATGGCCGTGAGTTGGAAAAAGCAAAGATATGCCTCTGAAAACTGAGGTGCACCCAACCCAAGACTTCGTGTTACCAGTTATCTCATATGCATGTGAAAGCTGGACAATGAATAAGGAAAACCAAAGAGGAATTAATGCATTTGAATAACGGTGTAGGCGAAGAGTATTGAAGATACCACAGATGGTGAGAAGAATGAACAACTCGGTCTCGGAAGTACCGACAGAATGCTCATCAGAAGCAAAGATGGTGAGACTGCATCTCATGTACCTTGGGTATGTGATCAGAAGGGAACCGCTCCAGGTAGAAGGACATCATGTTTGGTAAAGTGGAGGGCAGGGAAAAAGAGGAAGACCCTCAACCAGCTGAGCTGACACCGTGACGGCAGCAACGGGCACCAGCACGGAAATGACTATGTTTTGTTCTTTTTGTACATAGGGTTGCTGTGAGTCAGAACTCACTTGACAGCACCTAACACAAAGTGGTCGAGAAATGATATCTGATTGTGATTTTGATTTGCATTTTCCTAATGATTAACAACAGTCTCTGTCTTTTCATGTACTTATTGGTCATTTGTACATCTTTTTTAGAGGAGCCTATTTAAATTCTATGCCCATTTTTCATTAGGGTTGTCTTTTTATCATTGTAAGAGCTTTTATGTATTCTAGATACAAGCCCCTTATTATATACATAAGGAGGCCTGAGGAGATGTGTTAAGCACTCAGCTGCCAACCGAAAGTCCAACAGACTGAACCCAGCAGCCATGCTGCAGGAATGAGATGTGGCAGTCTGCTTCGGAAAAGATTTGCAGCCTTGGAAATCTGGTGGGGCAGTTCCACTCTGTCCTGTAGGGTCGCTGTAAGTATCACAGATATGACTTGCAAATATTTTTCTCCCTTTCTGTGGGCTATCTTTTCAGTTTCTTGATGATGTCCTTTGAAGCATGAAGAATTTATGAAATATGGATAAATCCAATTCATCTTTTTTTTTTTGTCAGTTGTACTTTTGGCATTATATCTAAGAAACCATCATCAAATCCAGAAGTACAAAGATTTACTCCTGTGTTCTGCTAAGTGCTTTCTAGTTTAGCTTTTACACTGAGGTCCATTGAATTAAGTTTTTACACAACGTGACAGACAGAGGGGCTTCAGCTTCACAATCTCGCATGTGAACATCAGCCGTTCTAGCACCAGATGTTGAAAAGGCTATCCCCTCTTCATGGACTTGTTCTGAAACTCTTGTCAAAAATGAATTTACCATGTGTGGGAGCTTTATTTCCGTACCCCCAATCCTAGGTGTTTATTCTTATGCCAACACCACACTGTCTGGATTTTTATAGCTTTGTAGTAAGTTTTGAAATTGGATAGAGTCCTTTGACTTTGTTCTTTCTCAAGATTAGTTTGGCTCTTCTGAGTCTTATATTTCCATATGAATTTCAGGCTAGTTTATCAGTTTCTCCAAAAGAGTCATCTGGGCTTGTGATCAGTATTATATTAGAGTCATTTCCTCTTGAAGTAGCTGCATGAGGTCATTAACAGGTCATGAGTGAGGAAGAGCTATTTATTGCTTTCTTTGATGGACAGGAAAACTAAGACCAGAGCAGGACATTTTTAATCTCGTTCAGACTGACAGCGCTGCTTTCAGTAACAGAACAGACGCTTCCTAACTCACATAGTGCCCAGCCCCTTCTTTGTCCTTAATTTAGTGTTTGCTTATGCCAGGCACCATTCTAGGCACTGAGTAACGTAGAGGTCAAGTTTAGGAAAAGGCTACTGTAAGTTAGCTGTCAAGCCAAATGCTGTTTCTGAGACAGACAGACAGATGGATAACAGCTCCACCAGGAATTGTCATTCCCTGAAACCCTGGTAATGTAGTAGTTCCATGCTACATCTACTCCCCGAAAGATCATCAGTTCAAATCTGCCAGGCAGTCCTAGGAAACGCTATGGAGCAGTTCTACTCTGCCCTGTAGGGTCACTATGAGTCGGAAGTTGACAAGCAGTGGGGTTGGGTTTTGGTGTGGTACTATCCAGCAACTATCAACCAAAAACTTTTCAAAAGCAACAATTTATTATTTTTCTTTTCCTGATTGCAAATTAAATGTGCTCACCACCGAACATTGTGAAAATGCAAAACTTCCCAAGAATAAAATTAAAATTTCCCATAATCCAGATACTCATAACCCGTCATTGTTAACACATTGGCCTTAGACTCTAAACTTTAAGATAGTAATAGCTAACGTAGTAGTACCATGTGTCTGGCCCATTTGAAAATCATGCGTCGACTCAGGTTAATTTCCAGTAACCCAAGGAGTTAGGTATTTATTTATCCACTTATTGAACAAGTATTTTGCAAGTTCCTATCATGTGCCAGATCCGTGTCTAGGTGCTTAGGGCGTGTTAGAAAATAAATGGACAAAAATTCCTATTGTCTTATATTTTGTGTCTAGCATGGGAAACTGATAATAAACATCAATAAATGTATTCGATATGTTAGTGATATACCATGTCAGGAGATGATAAGTGTTATGGAAAAGCAGTTCAGAGGACTAAGGACTAAGAGCACAGGACACAGAGTAGGAGAGAGCTGCCTCCCTGAGTGGTTCTATTTTTTTATTTATCACAATTATAAAGGTCACTGTGATGCTGTCCAGATGGCTGAGCATTTCTCTAGTCCCAGAATGTGTAATTAAAAGGAATATGCCTTGGTTTCTTGGCCTGTTGTGGTGGAGAAGGCCAAGTGGAAGCTTCTGAAGCTGCATTCCGGCACCACTCCTTCCCTAACCCTAACCCCGATCCTAACCCTAACCCTAACTCTTCTTAAACCATGATAGTAAATCTAAAGATACCGCATTCGGGGGCAGGGGGATGATGGTAATTCATAAAAAGAAATTACACTAGCAATTCACAAAGACCCAAGGGATGTGGGGTTAGTGGTTGGTCCCCATCACACTTCCACTTAATTGCCAATCTGCACCTCGCACAACCTGACAGATCCTGGAAGAAAATCCCTTGCCACTGAGTCAATTCCAATTCATAGTGACCCTGTAGGGCAGAGTAGAGCTGCCCCACAGGGTTTCTAAGACTTTGAATTTTCACAGAAGCAGACTGCCACACCCATCTCTCATAGAGCGGCTGGTGGGTTCACACCAATGACCTTCTGGTTAGCCACTGAGCACTTAACCACTTTGCTGCTAGGACTCATTCTCCATCCTTAGGAGGGCGAGGAGAAAGGATGAACCTACAAAGGAGATGGAGGAGTGACCAGTGAGGGAAGACAACAGAGAGCATGTAGCATCCTGGGAGCCAAAAGAAGAAAGCATGTCAAAGTGGAAGGAGGGTCCAGCCATGTCAAATTCACGCTCCAAGGACACGCATGACAAGAGCAAAGATTTATTCATTGAATTCCGTCAATGTTTGACCTTGGCATCAGTTTCACTGCAATGGTGGGAACGAAAGCTTCATTAGGGTGGACTTAAAAGAGAAGAGTCACTGGAAACATTGCATATAAGTTGCTCTGTTGAAGAATTTTCCGGCAAAGTGGCATAGAGACACGCTGGGTAGTGGCAGAGAAGATGGGTAGGAGAAAATCTTACTGTTGCTAACCAATAGGTCAGCAGTTTGAATTCACAGGTGCTCCTTGGAAACTCTAGGGGGTAGTTCTGCTCTGTCCTATAGGCTCACTATAAATTGGAATTGCATCAAATGCAACTGGCTTGGTTTGCTTCCATCTCTAATTATTTCCTAAACTGAATTCCTGCAGATAGAAATCCTGGGTCAAATGATACATGTTTAGCTTTAGACCCTCACTGCCAGTGTTCTGCAGAAAGGTTGTGCCATTTACACCTCTGGTGAATGAGAATTCGACAAGCATTCTGCTTCCCTGTGTCTTTACCAACACCGAGTCTTATCTTTTCTTCCACTCAGTTATAGTTGTTGAATGCTTTCAAGCTGATTTTGGATTCACGGTGATCCCATGTGACAGAGAACTGCCCCTTAGGTTTTTCTAGGCTGTGACCTTAGCATGAGCAGGTTGCCATATCTTTCTTCCACAGAACCACTTCCATCAGCAGGACCCATCCATCAGCAGCAGAGTGCTTACCTGGTATAATTTTCAGTTACATAGTTGAAAATAATATCCTCTGATTTTGCATATGATGACAATCAGTTCAGTGTGACCCTGTCATACGGTCTGCTTCAGGAACCCCTTTTCTTCTGCTGATGTCCACCAGTCTTGTGACCTTTGTCACTGGACTCCTGCCATCATGACTTCTTACCTCTTGCTAAAACATGTCTAGTTTCACAGGTACACTGCACATACCTAGACAAAAATTTAGGATAACAAATTAGATCTTGGGTAATTTTTCTATCTGAGAGACTATGGAAGAGCGAAGATTTTAAGAAAAGGGTTTGGGGAGACTTGGGGGCAAGAAAGGGCAGTGTGGTAAGAGGACCCTATATGTGATTTGTATGAACATGGGACCTAAGGAGAATTCCTAGTTCCAAAGAATCCCCCGGAGCGTACAAGCAAAGAAGGAAGTTTCCTTTGTAAAATATACTTTGTGGGCTGTGACTTTGAACTTAGCCACTGGAAAAGCCTTTCTGTTCTTCCTTTCCTCCTCAGCCTAGCCTTGAACCTGGGCCCAAGAAATCAACTAATAAACTAATTTAGCATAGTTGAAAGAAATATGCTGTTATTAGGTGCTGTCAAGTCGGTTCCAGCTCATAACGACCCTACGCCTGACAGAAGGGCACGCTACCAAGTCCTGTGCCATGTCTACAATTGCTTTTACGTTTAAGCCCATTGTTGCAGCCACTGTGTCAATCCATCTCCTTGAAGGTCTTCCTCTTTTTCGCTGACCCTCTGCTTTACCCAGCAGGGCTATAGGTATTTATCTACAGCAGGCATACAGAGTTGCAGAAAATTTAGAAAATAAAGATGAGCAGAAAGAAAACTAATTCAAGCAGTGGAGATTCCTCCCACTGTCCTCTCATGTTGCTGATTCTGGTTTCTATATCTTCTCATCAAAAACTTTATATTATATGTCTACATCATCTATTATTTTCAATTAGTAAATCTTGAACATCCTTTTAGTTTTTCTGTTGCTGTTGTTGGCTGCTAAGTTTCTGATTCCTGGGGATCCCATGAACAGTGGAACAAAATGCCACATGGTCCTGCCCTAGGCATGTGACCACCTTCAGATCAGACCATCATGACCCACAGGACTTTCATGGACCAATCTTCAGAAGTAGATCACCAGGCCTTTCTTCCTAGTCCGTCTTAGTCTAGAAGCTCTGCAGAAACCTGTTCAGCTTCAGAGCATCACATGAGCCTCTGCTGACAGGTGACAGTTATACATTAGGTACAGCAACTAGGAATCAAACCTAGGTCTCCTGCATGAAAGGCAAGGACTCTGTCACTGAACCACCACTGCCCTAGTGGTGAAGGTAGCTTTCTGGTTGTCATGAAATGTAGATCTATATTGCTGTTTATTTAAAAAAAAAAAAATTGATTTTCGGTGAATACTATTGTGTGGATAATTTTTAATTAGTTGAATTAATCCTTTATTTTTTTTGACTTTTGGGTTATTTCTTCCTTTTTTTTCAGTATGATAAACAAGACTGTGATCAACAGCACTGTCCACAGAGATTTATACACTTGTACATTATCTCTCTAGGTTAATTCTAAAAAGAATGGATGCTGGGTCAAAGACCATGGACCATTTTAAGGTTTTTGAGATGGATTCCTAATTACCCAAACATCTCTCAAGGTGCTTTATTTCTCCAGCAGAGATTTGGTTCATAAACAAACTTAGATTTTTCACTACCCATCTTTCGGTTAAGATAAACAGGAAGCTCTCTTTCTAAGAATAATCGGTTCCTCAAGCAAGGATATTGCTTGAGAAAGACAAGAGATTGGTAGAGGGAGGTTAGCTTGAAAGTAAAGAAGTACGTTTGTAGGCAAGGGGGAGCCGGAGCTTCCAGAAGCTTCTGCCTAGGTTGGCCTCTGGTAAATGGTGACAGTACAGTTCCAGGGCTGTTGTTTATACACTGTCTATATTTGCATCCTGGTGATGGACAGAAAAAATTGATGTCACTGGAAGAAGAAACAGATAAGAGGAGGACACGTGACTGGCACACACAAGCACTTCCTGTCCTCTCCATGAACAACAAAAGAATCCGCTGTAGGAACATCAGCAATCGCCCTCACTTCACTCCCCGGTGTCCTAACGCAACAGGCTCCAAGCCAAGCTCATTGTTTTCTCCCATGGGCCTCTGTGTCTACAACCACTACCTTCAATTAATGGAGCCGCAGTATCTTAGTAATATAAGCAAGAAACATCATTTGCCATTCATGACTTGGGCTTCCTTCTCCTCTGCCTCCCACAGGTCAGTAGCCAGCTGTGTGATTCCGTTTCACCCTCCAAGTGTCTTTTGTCCCCACCCCTCCATCCTCACTGCCCTGGGCGAGGCCTCCATTGTTTCCTGCCTGTGAAGGTTTGAGAAACTTCTAACGGTTCCACCCTGTCTTCGGGGGAAGGTTCCCACCCCTCAGGAAGGCTTTCACCTGTAGCTGTGTAGTCAGTTCTGACTCACAGTGACCAAATAGGACAGACTAAACCTGTCACACCGGGTTTCCAAGGCTGTAAATCCTTTTGGAAGCAGATTGCCTCATCTTTCTCCCACAGAGAAGGGAGTGGGTTCAATCGCTGATCTTACGGTTAGCAGCTGAGTACCTAACCACTGTACCACCAGTTTTCCTTCAGGTGTTCAAGGCTCTTCCAAACCTTAGCCCCAGCCTCGCTCTTCAGCCTCCCTCTCTCCCCGTGCTCCACAGGGAGCCTCTCACTCGCTCTGACTGCAGTGCTTTTTTTCCCAATTTTTGGTCTTCCTTTATCAGCCTATTGAGACCCTTCTCCTCCTTAAAGGCCCAGAGCAAATACTGAGTTTCTGTAGCTTCCTCCAGCAGAATCAATCACCCTCTCCTGTGCTCCCGTCGCAGTTCATCTACACGGTTGGGGAAGAGTTAATCAGGATTCGACGCTTCCTGATAACTGGGGACTCTGCAAGGATAAGGCCTGTGTCTTATTGACTCCCAAGGCTTAGCCCACAGCTAGGCATATTGCACGTAAACCAAAAAACCAAACCTGCTGCTGTCGAGTCAGTTCCAACCCACAGTGATCCTACAGGACTAAGTAGAACTGCCCTGTGGGGTTTCCGAGACTGTGCATCTTGATGAAAGCTGACTGCAATTGCTACAGCTGGTGGATCCAAACTGCTGACAGTTTCAGAGAGGAGGTGAGTGTTTAATCACTGCACCACAAGCCTCTAGGGCTCCTTATATCATAAAACAAAAACCGAGCCAAATCCACTGCTGTCGAGTCAGTTTTGACTCATAGCAACCCTATAGGACTGAGTACAACTGCTCTGTAGATTTCCCAAGGAACGCATGGCGGATTTGAACTGCTGATCTTTTGTTTAGCAGCTGTAGACCTTAACCATTATGCTCCCAGGGTTTCCCTTCTATCTTAGGTGCTTAGTAAATGTTGGTTGAATTGGACTGAGTCAGGGAAGATTCAGGTCACCTGATTCTTATCCAGTGCCTTTTACACTATCCTGAAACATACACTTGCATGTCCACAATGGATGTAACTATAAGGTAAAGAGGGCCCGTGTCGTAACTCTTCACCAGCTATTTGAATATCCACTGGACATTATTTCCTTTGGGTGTGGTATTGTCTCCAGTTAAATTACAAATGTCCCTTGGAGGCAGTCAGTCCTTAAGGCATTAGTCATTGACCCAACGGTTAACCCTACAAAATTTTAATGCTTGTTATAAATTGCGTTTCCTGAAACCCTGTGTTGGAATCTTAACCCCTAGACTTGTGGATGTAATCCCACTTGGAAGTAAGACTTTCTTCGTTGTATTAGTAAAGCCATATCAAAGCAGGATATGTTTTAAACCTAATCAGTTTCTTCCCCCTTTAAGTATTTTATGGTGCTTTAAGTGAAAGTTTACATTCTGAATCAATTTGGCATACAAAACTTTCACTCACGTTGCTATGTAACTCTAGCTGCTCTTGTACCCTGTGACAGCACACTCTTCCTTTCCACCCTGTATTTCCTGTGTCCATTCAACCGGCTCCTGTCCCCCTCCGCCCTCTCATCTTGCCACTGGACCGGAGCTGCCCAGTTGGTATCACATCTCTACTTAAGCCAAGAAGCACATTCTTCACCAGTATTATTTTATGTCTTATAGTTCAGTCCAATTTTTGTAAACCTACTCACTTTTGAGATATATAAACAGAGCAGATTAAGTACAGAAGCAAGAACATATAGGGAATCTAGTGGCCATACAAAAGCCACCAAGGAACCTAGGAAAGGCGCAACCACAGATGCTGAGGGTACATACAATGAAAGAGACAAGGACCTTCTCCCAGAGGTGGCAGAGAGAGAAAGCCTCCCCCTAGAGCTGGTGCCCTAAATTCAGACTTCAAGCCTCCTAAACTGTAAAAGAATGAATTTCTGTTTTTTAAAGACACCCACTTGTGGCGCTTCAGTTTCCACAGCTCTAGCTGGCTAGGACGGTGCTGGAGAGGAATTCAGAAGCTATGAGTTCCTTTCTAAAGCAACAACTGGCTCCCAAGAGCTGCCTGCAGAAGAAGCAGACAAGGGTAAGTGTTAACGGGAACACTGGGAGGAGACCAGTCTGGAGTAGGGGGACAGGCAGGCCGGTAAGGGCCAGTCCTGGGTGAGGTACCATGGGGGGAAGAAGGGAGCAGCAAGAGGGCACTGATGCCAGAGGAGGGGGTTGGGGGCACTACAGGCAGGAGGGGGAGCAACAGAGACATTCCTCCTACTTAGCGATCTGGTCCAGCATCTCCCTGTTTAGCATCACGATCCCTGGTTGCGATTTCCAAACCCCACTGGTAAATCTGCCATTAGCTACTGTGCCAGAATATTCTCCAGTAATTTTCCAATTTTAATTCACCTTAATCTTAAAAATAAATACATGCCTCACAGCATTTTTTAAGAGGGGTGGGTGTTTGATGAACTAAAATGAGTGACAACACGGTGTCACAACTCCAGAAAGGTTTCATGTCACTGGTTTCAAGTTTCCCAGTGAGGAGGCGTTTGATGAACTGCAGAATGAAATGGCTCCCAGATCCCTCTGCCCCGCTTCCCTGATTTGCAAACACGTAACCTTCCTACACGGCTGAGAGGCTCCCAGCCTCGAGGTGAATGAGCGCGAGAAGCCACAACTTGGCACTCTCCCAGCAGATGGAAAAAGGCAGTGAAAGGAAGTGTTCGCAGTCAACCAATAGCGATGGGACCCCCAGGGAGGGAGGGACAAGGGATGGGACCAGCCAAAGCAATTTGGACAGGCATCCAGGTTACAGCACAAAAGCCTTCCTGGGAACTCTCTGGACAATGTGAGGTGGGAGTTCTAGCTTCATATTTCACTTAACAAGAGCCGGCGCCTAAATGGATTGAGATGCTATTGTCTAATTCTCCGTAGTCAGAGGTTCACACTGTCTGGGAAAAGAGCAAAAAGGACAAATCAGCCTTATTACCACCTATTTATTCTTGAGCTTGTCTCTGAGGAAGCTTTGAGAGGTGCCTTTTAGGACTGGAAGAGACTAGAAGAATCTTTCCATATCTGAAGGCACTTCATGACTTAATTTCACATGTTTTAGGCCCTGGATTATATGGCTCACTTTTATAGATGCTTATTACCTTGGATCAACATTTTATATTGTGATTTTTCTATATTCCAAACAAGGAAGTCTGAGCAGTCTGTTTGGTCAGGGTTCTTCTCTCTTTCAGAGGCAACCAAGCCAAGTTGTCAACAAGTTGACTCTGACCCATAGTGACCCCCAGTTTGTCAGAGAAGAGCTATGCTCCAGGGGTTTTCAGGGACTGATTTTTAGGGGGTAGATCACCAGGCCTTTACTCTGAGGTGCCTCTGGGTAGACTCAAACCTCTAACCTTCAGGTCAGCAGACACACGAAGGTGGTGCTGCCAATGTAGTGACACCTTCACAGATGTCCTACTGAGGCCCAAACAGTTGTGGCAGACTTTCTTTATACCAGAGGAAGATCCCCACTTTTTCTTCCTCTGAAACTCCCTATAGCCACTGATGGATGGCATAGTGTGAGGTGGGTCAGTGTATTTAAATATTTTTAAAGCAATGGAACCCTCTTCTAAATGAATTCTGTACCCAAATTCTGTATAAACCGAAAACCAAACCCACTGCCATCAAGTCAATTCCAACTCACAGTGACCCTATAGGACAGAGCAGGACTGCTCCATAGGGCTTCCACAGAGAGACCGGTGGATTTGAACTGCTGATCTTTTGGTTAATAGATGAGCTCTTAACCAGCACACCAACGGGGCTCCAGCCTCAGTCTAGAACACAGCGTGATAACCTCACATTTGAACTGCAATGGCAGCCTGGAGCCTCAGCTCCCCATCCTAGCCCCTGGGAAGCCAGTCTGTCACAAACTCAAGATTTTACCATCATCCAAATCATCGTTTCTCAATCTCCAAAGGGAAGTTTGTCATTTGGCATTTCAGTGGCTGTTCCAAAATGCTTCAAAAGGTTTGGCCGTGTCCCAGTGGGAAGGGCAAGCCACCTACATATGGGGTGGAAGCCAGGAGGTGCAACAGGAGGGTGACTGCGTGGCCACCACTTGCGCTTCTCTGTTGGCTGTCAGCCTCTGGTGCTTCTGTGGTGTACGTTGCATGAAGTCCCCGGTGGAGATGCGGCCTTATGTCCCACCGAAGAATGCAGAGAGCAGAAAGCAAGCAGCTCAGCCTGACGCAGGTCAGATGGCGAGTCAGCTGCACTGTCCTAGCTGACTAAGGTTGCCTCCCACCAAGCTGCTTGCTTGCTGAGGCCTGTCCTGAAAACTGACGATAGTTGGTTGTGACTCCTGAGAGAATTCTCCCCAGCAGTTAATGAACTTGCAGCGAAAGCGCATCCGTATCCCCTTAGCACTGTCCCAAAGGACCCAAGTCAGATGGCCTGTGTCATGAATTGAGTTCTGTCCCCCTTCAAATATATGTAGCAGTCTAACTGAGCCATGATTCCCAGTACTGTGTGACTGCCTTCCATGTGGTGATTTTCTGTTACTGTAAATCCTGATCTCTGCCTGTGGTTAACAGAATGCTTTACGTTAGAGAGAATTAGGGTGGGACTGTAACACCCTTTCTAGGGTCACCTCCCTGCTCCGATGTAGAGGGAGTTTCCCTGACATGTGGCTTCTGTCACCTTTTATCCCACAAGAGATAAAAGGATAGGGAAGCAACCAGAAAGTTGGGAACCTCACACCTTCAAGAAAGCAGCACTGGAATACAGTGCATCCTTCAGACCTGAGGTTCCTGCGCCAAGATGCTTCCCGACCAAAGACTGACGCAACACAAGGGCCTTCCTCCAGAGGCGACAGAGGGAAAGTCTTCCCCTGGAGTGGACAGCCTGTATTTGGACTTTTAGCCTACTGGACTGTGATGAAACAGAATTTCTCTTTTTAAAACCATCTGCTTGTGGTGGTATCTCTGTCAGAGCAGCAGTAGCTGACTGAAACAGCATCCCTGTCTGAAAGCCTCTGCTTCACTGGGCTGCACAAGTAGCTTCCAGACTGAGCCAACTAAGTAACCCAAACAAGGTGTTGGTAGTTCCTTGGTGTAAGTCTTGGCTTCCATGCAGGAGACTCAGGTTCCATTCCCAGCCAAGGTAACCGGTGATGTGCGGCCACCACCCGTCTATCAGTGGAGGTTTGTGTGGCTATGGCCCCGAACAGGTTTCGGCAGGCTAGGAAGAAAGGTCTGGCAATCTACTTCTGAAAAATCAGCCACTGAAAACCTCATGGATCACAACAGTCTGATCCACAGCTGATGGAGGGGATGGCAGGGGACCAGGAGGTGTGTCACTCTACTATGAGTGCAGTTACTGTGACTCAGGAGCTGACACCATGGCGGCTAATTATAACAAGTCATCCTGAGCAGTTGCTCTTCAGGATTTTCTGGAAAAGGGAGACCAGGGAGCCCTGTTTGAACAAGCAGAAAGAGATGCTTCAAAACTGGAAACAAAGAGAAGACTAAAGCATTTTTCAGAATCTAGTCTTTCAAATACCTTCCCAGGACCAAAAAAGAGTGAGCTCAGACCTGGGCTTTGGGGGCTCCATTCAGGCACCTGCTGACTTTAGCAAAGGAGAAAAAGTCATCAGCCCTGTCCTCTTGATTCTGCTCACCGGTCAGGCCCAGTAGGTTCAGCGTGTCCTCTGTGTAGCTGACAGACAAGCTCACTAAACGTCCTGTCCTCTGAAAACAGGGCCACCCAGAAGGGCACTTGCCAAGAACGGCTCTCCTTCTGGGAGCAGGGCAGGTCACGGTGCAGCTGGAGGAAGGACATGAGTCCCCAGGTCAGCAGTGGAGTGGGCTGCAGCCTGGGAGCAGGCAGGCCTCCTCTGCCGGGGGACCCTGGCCTCCAGAGCCTCCTGGCCTCCACACCGAGCAGAGCTGAGCAGGCCCAGCGTCCTGAGAGGCAGTATGGGGAGGAAGGGGGGCTCTGAACTCAGGCCCCAGGCCCCCCCCGTACCAGAGTCAACTTCGACTCACACTCACCCATGTGCGTCACAGGAGATCTTTGTTCCATAAAGTTTTCAACAGCTGACTTGTCAGAAGGAGATCACCGATTGCATTAGATGTTTATACCTCTAAACCTAATGCCATTGAGTTGCTTCCAACTCACAGCAAACCTACAGGACAGAGCAGAACTGCCGCCATAGGGTTTCCAAGGGGTGCCTGCTGGATTCGAACTGCTGACTTTTTGGTTAGCAGCCGTCACATTTAACCACGACACCACCAGGGTTTCTAAGCCCCTGTGAAAAGAAGAACCTGACCATATCCACCCCACAGAGTTGGGTAAAGAAGAAATGAGCTAATGTACATCAAGTACTCACTGCCTGACCCCCTGGCCATGCGGGCTACCTTTATCTTTACTCCTGGCTTTTGCCTCTGTTCTGTGCCTGTACCTTGTCCCTGAGCCCCCTTGGAGTCACACTCCAGCCAGGATTCCTTTCCGGTGCTGAAAATAGACATATCTGGTGGCTCCCTCTGCCCCTGTGATTTCTACAGTTTCTCCCGGCTCTACAGTGTGACTGTCCTAGGGGAGTTCCAGCATTCTCGCTCCACGACTTGGTGGCATTCAGGCCCACGTGTAGTTTATTTGAGAAAAGTCGTTTTTCTCACCTCTTGTCTGAAGCGACTACAAAGCACTGTCATGTAGCATAGAGGTCCATGCCTGCTTTTCTCTGGTGACTGTGAGTGACTGATGTGATCCGTCAGTACATCTGTGGAGCAGACTGGAAGCTTGCTCAGTCAAGCAACATGCTAGAAATTTGGGGGTGACAGTCTGTGAACTTTCACTCCTTGGCTGCATGCTCTTCAGCCAATTGCTTCTTCCATGTTCTGCCTTTAGAAAGTGGGAATAAGTTATCTATGAGCGTGTTCAAAGAAGTTACCAGTCACTGGTTACCGTTCAGTTAGTTCCGACTCTCAGTGACCTTGTGTGAGTTAGAGTAGAGCTGTATTCCATAAGGATTTTCAAGGCTGGGATCTTTGGAAAGCAGATAACCAGGCCTTTCTTTTGAGGTGCCTCTAGGTAAACTGGAACTAATGACCCATTGGTTAGTAGTTTTGCACTTAACCATTTGCTCCAACCAAAGACTCCTTTCCCTATGATTGTAACTTTTAATTCGTGGGTCCTGGAGGCAGCTGTGGAGTTATTTTAAAAGACTGCTTGAAGAAGAGACTCTAATGAAAATGATTGCCTCAGGGGACATTTAGGTCATTTTGCATAACATAGTTCATAAAGGAGATGTTCTATGTCCTCCTTTGGTGAGTAGAGGATGTGGCCATCTAAAATACAGCTATTGTTTTCCTCTTGTTTGGAGCAGAGTGAAGAAAACCAAAGACCCCAGGAAATAATTAGTCCAAAGAACAAAGGGACCACAGACACTACAGTCTCTACCAGCCTGAGACCAGAGGAGCTAGATGGTACCCAGCCACTGCTACAAACCACTCTGAAAAAGATCACAACAGAAGGACCCAATTGGAACACAAGTGTGGGCTTACAAAATTCAGATTCATCAAAGAGACCAGATTTAGTGGTCTGAGAAGGACTGAAGGAACCCCCGAGACTACGGAACCTTAAACACCCTCCTGACTTGGAATTGAAGCCGTTCCTGGAGACCACCTTTCAGGTCTGTAAATAAACAGTACCACACCCAAGGACAGTGCTCCTTGGAACAGTGATCTGTAGGAAGCCAAAGGGACAACAACATGGGCTCCAAAGCAAAGGTGATGAGGCAGAAAAGGGCCAGAAACCTGACCAATGGAACTAAGGGACTCAGGATGGTGACAGAGAGAGTGCTGACACACTGCAGGAGCGCGATCAATGCAGGGGAGCAATCTGTGTATAAACTAGTGAATAGGAAGCTAATTGGCTCTGTAACCCCTCACCGAAAGCACAATTTAAAAGAAACTAAAGATGATTGCAAAGTGCCTGTCTAAGTAGAAAGTACAAACGCGTTCTATAGTGAAATTCAGCCTTTTCTCCCCCTTCAGCAATCTGAGCCCCAGAATCAACAATGTTTTTCCAGGCACAGTGTCCCCAGGACATAATGAGAGTCAGTTTCCCAGCAGGGCCTGCCTTTGGCTGAAGAGACACCTGGACCCTCCTCTGGGGTCTGGGGTCTCAGGCCGGGGCTGGCTTGGCTTCGGACAGCAAGCACCCATCCCTGCCTGGGACTCCATCCAGCAGGCCAGGGTTGCAGATTACTGTCCTTTCAGAGGACGCTTTGTTTGAGGGACTGTCTTCACAGTGGCCTCTGCCATCCGCTTCCATTCTCTTTTCTCAGCTGTAAACTGAACTGTCTTTGGCTGAGTACCTGTTATTCTCCAGGCACTCTGCGAAATGCGTTCACCAACCTTATCTTGTTTAACCCTCCGAGCAGCTCTGCAAGGTAGGTATCATTATCGTTCCTATTTTACCCGAGGAAATGGACACTGGGGGAGCTAGACAAGTTAGCCAGGTGACAGCAAGAACAAGGGGGTGCAGCCAGGATTCTGGGGCACAGGTCTGGTTATTGGCTTCAAGGTACCCCTGATCGTGGTTGTATTACCTTCAGAGACAATTCCAATTCAGCAGAAAATCAGCCTGCGGTTTGGGCAAGTATTAGCTGGAGAGTCTGAAGAAATAGGTCTTCTACTCCTGCCATGGGGAAGTCACCATAGGCATGGCTAAGCTAATTAACCAGTAGCCATGGAGTCAGCTCCAATCCGTGGCAATCCCATGTGTGTGCCAGGTTAGAACTGCACTCCCCAGAGTTTTCAATGACTGATTTTTCAGAAGTAAACTGCCAGGACTTTCTTCCGTGGTGCCTCTGGATGAACTTTAATCACCAGCCTTTCTTTCCAGCAGCTGAGGACTTAAAAATTCGCACAACCCGGGGACTCCATAGGTCTGGCTTAAACACACACACGCATACCCCAAACCTGCTGCCCAAAAGCAGAAATGAGAAGGCAGGAAGGGACAGGAAAATGGAACAGATGGGAACAGAGAACTCTGGGTAGAAATGGGGGAGAGTGCTGCCACATTGCAAAGATGTAACCAATGTCCTAGAACAATCTGTGTAGAAGTTTTTGAATGAGAAATGAATTTGCTCTGTAAACTTTCACTTAAAGAACACTTTAAAAAAAAAATCTTGTGCCACTGAGTTGATTCCAACTCATAAAGAACCCACAGGACTGCCCAAGAGCGCTCCCGAGGCTGTCCTCTTTCCAGAAGCACACTGCTGCACCTTTCTCCATCAGAGAGTCCAGCAGGTTCAAACCACCAGGCTTTTGGCAAGCAGCCAAGTGCGTGACCACAGTGCCACCAGGGCGCCCTACAGGCACAGCTATGGGAGACTAATTTGCCTTGGGGGATGAGGATGAAGTGATGTGGGTCTTTTCTCCTTCTCTTAGAGATGGAGGCCAGTGCCCAGGCCCATGGACCATCTGAGCGTTTCCTGCAAGCTCTGGAGGCCACTCTAAGGGCTGCACAGCCAGGTGGTCAGCTCTACGGCAAGACCCTAGACCCACCGAGTTACACTCAGTACGACTGCCACTATCCACGTCAGGTACCTCATCCAGCCACTGGCTCCAGAGCCCTTCTCTGGTTTGTTTGCGCCGAACTACACTTGTGGTCCTGCCTTGAGGAGTAAGAGATGAGTGTGAGTCAGCACAGAGCAGAGGAGGTGACCATTCGCAGGGCTTCTTCTGTTGCTCCATCTAGAGCTGAGTATTGATCGCTTGCCCCATATCAAACGGAACCAAGATACAGAGCAAAGTGGAGCTGCCTAGGCATTTATTGATTTTTTTAATTCATCATAAAAAGGGGAGGGCCCTTCATAACAGTTTTGTTTGGGGATTATGGTGGAGACTGCAGTTTCCTGTGTAATATCTGTTCTCTCCCTTCTTAGCTGTAGAACTCTAATTTTATTTTGACCAGTGCGATGATGTTGCTGATTTTAGCTACCAACTCAAGGTGACCCCAGGCACAAGGGAACAAAACGCAAGCCTGCATCACCCCCGCATTGGTTAGGGATTGGACCACTATGATCCATACGATTTTCATCAGCTGATGTTTGGAAGTAGGTCACCAGGCCTTTCTTCCCCATCTTTCTTAGAGTAGAAGCTCCACTGAAACCTGCTCAGCACTACAGTAACATGCAGGGGAGAATTAACCAGCAAGCAAGATGTACAGCAGCTTACAGTCAGCCAGGTGGGCGCAGGGTTTCTGTAAGCTAGGTACACACACAGTAAGTAAAGTACACACAGACTTACTCGTGTTTACTAATCTGTAAGGTACACAATTTCAGAAAAAACAGATAGAATTGTGTGCTGTACAGATGAGTAAATAAGCACAAGGAAGCCTGTGCGTACCTTGCTTGTTGGGTCATCTGTCCTTGGCAACATGGAAGTCTCCATTAATAGACACATGATACCTACAGTTGACGTACAATGGCCGGGAATTGAACCTGGGACCCCATATGGAAGTTGAAGACTCTACCGCTGAACAACCACTGCCTCCAATAAGATATACTCATTGCTGTTGGTTGATTCTGACTCATAGCGACCCTATAGGACAGAATAGAACGGGTTTCCATCTTTACAGAAGCAGACTGCCGTATCTCTCTCCCACGGTACCATGGTGCCTTCAAACCTCAGACCTTTCAATTAATAGACAAGCGTTTAACCACTGCTTCGTAATGGCTCCTCTCACTGACATATAGAAGATGTTGTATTGGAATTTTCAGGAAGTCTGCTTAAAGGGAGCTAAGTCAGATGGGGAGGGAGCCTCTTCTGTGACCCACTTGCTCCTCCCTCTGTCCTGCTGCCTGGAATGCAGAGGTGATGGCTGATGCTTCAGAAACTCTTTTGGAGTATGACATAACTTTGGGATGAAAGGCATTGCTAGGCTGGTGAAGGAGACAGTAACAGCAGCTTGTGACTCCTGATACCTCCACGGAGCTGCCATTCCTGCCCAGGCCTGAATTCCTCTGGACTTCTCTCTTCTGCAGAGCTGTTGGTGGTCTAGAACCATGGACCTTTGCTTTAACCACTACTCCACCCAAAAAGTGTACAGGCATGAAAAACAGCTGGGCAATCTACTTCCAAAAGTCAGCCGTGAAAACCATCTGAATGACAACCCTGCACTCCACAGCTGGTCATAGGACGGTGCAGGGCGGTACCGCGAGTCAGGCTCTGACTCAATGGAACCACGTCCAACACTGGAACGGTTATGGGGTTCTGCCAAAGGCATTGTCATCGCCCATGGAGCACATCAGATGGACACACAGTCCCCTGGCACGTCCATCACTACAGTGATATTACAGGCCACCTGGGTCACGCCTTCTGAATCAGAGTCTGACTGTGGACCATCCCTTTGACTCTGTTGGAGACGTGACCCATCATCCGCAGGTGGCCGTTACATCTATAGCTCCAGCATGTAAGGTTTCACCACTAGCAGTTTTCCGTGACTTGCCCATGAAGCGCCAAGTTTGACCAAAGGACATTTCTGCTTTTCTCAAAATCACATTGGTGGACATGGCAGATCTATAGGACAGTTTCTGCTTGATACCCCAGAGGGTGGGAAGTTACTGGGATAACAGCCGAACTCGTAACCACCGTACCACCCCTCAACGCTGCTATACTAAGACAGTGGCAATCAAGGTGATTATGAAGGATTGGCCTGTCAATTTGCACGCACCAACACATTTGTGACAGGCAGGCTTATGATAGTGACAGGGACACAGGATGTTGAGGAGATGTTGAAATCAAGGGAGAGGCTGCTGGGTGCATCAGTGGGCTCTGTTCACCCTCACCATCTCCCTGGCTGCTAACGCACATAATAGCTGCTAATGGACATAATAGCTGCTAATAGACGTGAAGTATTCACTTTAGGGGGAGATGATTGTCCTCTGAAGAACTCAGAACTTCTGTTAAGCTATTTTAGCAAAGGGGAAGGAACACTCTGGTACTAGGAGACACTCACCAGGCTCTGCAGGGGCAATAAATGGCATCCATTGCCTGCAGGGTGTCTTCCATTTTTATTATGCTCTTTCACTTTTTATTGCCTCTTTTATTACACTTTTTCCCTGGCTGTTCCCTGTCCAGCTATTTGGTACGCAGGCTTGGCTGTCCTGTTGGTATTTAACCCCAGGAGAGAGGGACTTAGACATTCTCAGGGATGGATTATCCAATAAGCCAGGTACGCTCGGGTTAGCTTGCGCTTGCTTTCTAGTCTGCAGTGCATCGTTTCACCTGTTTTTCATTACATCTTTGATGTGGTGAAACCAATGTAGAATCGTGCACTACACATTAGTACAGAAACACGAGTAAGCTGGCACAGCCATTGCTCACGGGTTCATCCACCCCTGCGTATTCTCCTCCCAACACACAAAGCGGGGCATGCTGGTAGGCAATCTAAAATCTCACTTCAAGAAACCTTGGCTGTCAGTGACGCATGCTGTTCTACTCATCCTTGTCCTGCCATCAAAACAAGGTGAAGTTACAGGCAATTGAAAGAGAGCGAGACGTAGCACCACAGAAAGTGACGTAACAGAGGAGTTCCTAGTGGGAACTTTGAAAGCATGAATCAGAAGGACACCTAACCTCGTAGGTTAAGTGGTAGAATTCCCACCGTCCATGCAGGAGCTCTGGGTGTGGTTAGCAGCTAGCACACCCCAAGGACAGCCACCACCCCCGTCTGTCCGTGGAGGCTCACATGTTGCTATGACGCTGAACAGGTTTTAGTGGAGTTTCCAGACTGAGATGGAGTAGGAAGGAAAGACTGGCCTTCCTGAAAGTCGGTCCGTGAAAACACGATGGTTCGAGTGGTTTGATGTGCGACTGGCCTTAGGGAAGGAGCAGGACCGCAGAGTGTTTTGTTCCACTGTGCATGGGGTGACTGTGTCAGGGGAAGAGAGACCAAGAGGAGAGGGGAGCTGACGGCCGGCAGCTAACAGCACCGTAGAGGAAGGGCTCCCAGGAAACACTGGGACCTGCGGGGCAAGGAGGGGCCAGTCAGGGACAGGGTCACTTAGACACAGAGCCTCCCGGAGCTCGGACAGCATCCCCTTAATGAACTGCACTTGTCTTTCCAGACAGGCCATGCACAGCCCAGCAGCAGACTCCTGCCATGACCAGCAGGGACCACCCTGCCTCCAAGTTAGAAGGTAGTTCATCTTTTCTTCCTTGTTTTTTATCACAGTCTTCCTTCTAGAGTCTACAGCAAGGAAAAAGTATGTGTGTGTGGACCGGAAAGTCTGACTGGGTACCAAGGCTGGATTTTCAGAAGGTCAGATCTGGTTTTATTCAGATCAATTTGCACATACAGCTTGTGGTCTTAGGTCTTGGAAGAGAATGGTGCCTGGCGGGAAGCCCCTACTCCCAGCTTGAGGTTTCCACAGCCTCTCCACCTCTTCTGTGCTGGGATCTATCTCTGGTTCTCCCCTTGGGGCCCTGAGCATGGCCTACCCCCACCCAAAACTATGATTTAAGAGAAAATGCCTCCCAGACCTCCTTCATCCCCAGGGACACCCTCTCTTCCTATCCGTCTCCCTGACTAATATGCCACCCCTACCCCAATTCAGCCTCACAGGGCAGAACTTTTGTGTGTCTGCAGGTCATCCCAATCATTCAAAATTCCCGAGACAGAACTTGAGCAGCTCAAGAGGCAGCCACAATCTAAACCCAGTGGAGAAAGCAGGAGAAAGCTAAAAAAGAAAAAGAGCAGATTATTTCAAAAGAACATTAAACTCCATTCAGAGACACAGTCTCTAATCAACAGAATGAAAGGCTAGCAGGGCCCCACAGGGACTGGCTGAAAGGCGGCCTGGTGGTGTGAGCGTTCCAGAGCTGGCTTCTCATACCCAGCCTCCCTACTCCCCCAGCAACACCCCCCACGTCTGCACCCCAGCCCAGGCTGCGGGCCTTGGAGCCTCCTTCCCGCGGAGCTTCCTCCCTGACAGGGCTTACAAAGAATCCCTCGCTGGGGGAATCAGCAGGCCGCGCTTGGCTGACAGAAGCCTTTGGCAGAAAAGCGACGTCTGAGTCAGCCTTGAGAAATAATTAACCCGAGTGATATTACTAGGAGTGCTCCAGTGGGCTGTCTGCTGAATTACGGGGTGCTGAAGCCACGAAAGAAAGAGAGAGCACCTGGGAGGTCTGGCCTGGCTGTCGGCACCCTCACCTGAGGCGGTCAGGCCCTCCCAGCTAGCTGGGACCCGCTCTCTGGGCCTCCAGATTGTTCTGGGTTAGGGAGGAGCAGGGCAGAGAGAAGGCCTTTCCCTAGAGACTCTTCCTAGGGGCTTGTTTCTGGGCTTTTCTTAACATATGAGTCAGGTAGTGAATAAACCTGAAGGGCCACAGAGTGCTGCAAGGAGACTTACCAAGACCTCTGAGAAAATACAAATAAATCATGAGACTCAGACCAGGCCGTGAGGAACTGACCACCGGGGTAGAGAGGCAAGACATCAAAACACATTAAATTAGATCATTTCTGTAGGTTATGTTTTCATACACTCAGTGAGAAAGGGGGAGAGGTATTTCCTGCAGCCTAAACAGGTCCCCTCACCCACTTAGACCAACAGCTCAAAGACATCTTACGATGGTCCTGCTGCCTGTGACTCATACTGCTTCTTCCTTCTAAGAAGCCTCCAGAGCTCCCTGACAATGTCTCAGGGAGCTTTGGTCACGTTCCTCTCTTTCATCTCCCTCCATTCCAAGGCTGAAATAAATCATCCTCATTTCCCAACTAGGAAAGCCAAAACGCAGGCCGCAGTCTGGCCTGCCCGGAAACCGGCCCAAGGTTTCCTCCACACAGACTCAAGGGTGTGGATGAAGACCCCAAAATCTCCACTGGCACCTCCATCTCCCTGCATGGAAAGCCATCATGGAGATTTTCACTATTTGGAGCGCTCTCAGGAGAAGTGAAGCCCAAAGACAGCAGTAAGAGAATTAGACCCAGTGCTGGTGCTTACAGGCAATACTGATGCAAGAATCTCCTGACTGAGGTGCTGGATCAGAAGCCAAGAAACTCTGTTCTACAAAGGCCCAAAGAGTAAATATTTTAGGCTTTGTGGGCCAAATATGGTTTCTGAGACTATTCTCCTCTGTTTTTCATTTGTTTACCTCCACAACCCTTTAAAAATGTATAAACCCTTGTCCACGTGCAACGCTACACAAGAACAACCCTTGACCAGATTTGGCCCATGGGCCGTGGTCTGTGGAGAACGGTGCTACATATATCAATAAACACAAGACCCGTATTTCATTCAGTGTAAATGCTTGTATACAGGACAAAGAGAAGTTACCATATGCGTGAGACAACAGGGCAGTTGTTAGGTCTGGGGCCTCAATCAGGCTCCTACCTCAATCACATAAACCAAAACCAAACCAAACCCACCACTATCGAGTTGATTCTGACTCACAGCGGCACTATAGACAGAGTAGAACTGTCCTGTGGAGTTTCCAAGGAGAGGCTAGCAGATTTGAACTGTTAACCTTTTGGTTGGCAGCCACAGGCCTTAACCACTACATCACCAGGGTTTCCAGGTCTGTTGCCTACCAGCTGTATAATCTTAGACTAACTATTTCACGTCTTCACTGCTCAGCTTACCAGTAAGACCGGGATGGCAGCAGGAGCCTCCTTGTAGACTCACTGTGAAGTTTAAATCAGGCAGTGCGTGTGAAGCACTCACTGTAAAGCACATAGGAAGATCACTATAAACCTTGGCTTCCTCTGCATGTCAGGAGGGCCCCTGGGTTGCACAAATGTTTTGTGATTGACTCCTAACGTAAAGGTTGGTAACCTGAACCCGCTCTGGTGATCTGCTTCCATTAGAATTACAGACAACAAGACAGCATGGAGCACGGTTCTGCTCTGTGACACACGGGGTCACCATGAACTGGGATCCACGTAAACGCTACAGGTTTGGGGGTGCTTCTGATATACACATCAGAATCAAGAAACTGAGGAAAACATGAAGTGAACTACACTATCAAAGTTGAAAACACTGCAAGTTCAAGGTGAGACAGGATAGACCAGAGGCACCCATAGGTCAAGCCTCTGGAATCATGTGGACCTCAGAACTATTCGAAAGTTGTGTTGTCCCATCTCCCTGGGGCTCCTGGGTGGGGAGTCACATATTTCTGGGTAACTGGTAGTGATGTTTGAACACTGCAAATACAGCCTATTGCTTCTCCCTACTCTTGGCTGGAGCTGTAATGCAGGGGACAGCCTGCCACCCATCAGATAGTGTCTTCCCTTCAGGTGGGGAGAACAGTCAGGTCGCCCAGATGATCAGGAGGAGCAGGTGCTGAGGGGAGCCCCACGAAGGGGAGCTTGTGCTCAAACAGGGGGCTTATACTGACTCGGAAGCTGGCAGACCCCTGTTCTGAGCGGTGTCAGGCCAAGTGTTCACACACACCCGGCAGAGGGAAGCCCTGGCTTCACCCCAACAGGTATGACAGCTGGCCCCCTTGCAAGGAATGGGGACTGACAGCTGTGCACGTGCCAGCTCACCAGCAGGCTCTACTGAGATGAAGGACAAGGACGATGGCTTTGACACTTATACTTATTACAAACGGAAATGTGTTCCCAGAAAGATACGCTGGAGTCCCGAGCCCTCACACCTGTGAGTGGGATCTTGCTTGGAAATGAAGGTGTTTTATTTTTTAAGATGTTATCAGTTAAACTGACATGTGATCCTGCTGGAGTCTGGTGGGTCCTGGTCGTATGTGAGGTTGTCCTTTGGAAAAGAGGAAAGGCAGCGGGAAGACAGCCATGGGAGGCAGCAGCTGCAAGCCTGTGAATGATGGGGTGCTCCGGAAGCTGGGGGAGACAAGAAAGCATCTCCTCCCTAAAGCCTTCAGAGAGCACGTGGTCCTGCTGACACCCCAAATTCAGACTCTGAGTCTCCAGAACCACAGACAATAAACTGTCCTTGTAAGCTGACCAGCCTGTAGTACTTTATTACAGCAACTTTGAGAAATGAATACCCCCTTCAATTCCAGAAACAAAGAACAAGCATCTCAGCAAAAACAAGGGAAACCCCCAGGGAGACGGACTGACGCAACAGCCACAGCAGCGGGCTCGAACGTGCCAGATCAGGGTCACTTCCTTCTGTTGTAGGAGGTCTGACAATGACGTTTGGGAACCCACCCTAGAAAAAGTGCTACATACCTCACCGGTGAATATCACCACTGTCACCGTCGAAGTACTTCCCATGGGAAGCCAGGCACCGATGCCAGTGCCCAGTCCACTCTTCAAAGTAATTTTGGAACTCTTTCTGGAATGGCTATCAGAGCTGTCATCGTATTACCTTTCGTGTCCTGAATGTCATCCAAATGTCTTCCTTTCAATATTTCCTTATCTTTGGGTAAAGAAAAAAGTCATTGGGGGCCAGATCAGATGAGTAGGGAGGGTGTTCCAGTACAGTTACTCATTCACTGGCTGAAAACTCTCTCACAGGCAACTATGCAACTAAGTTCATGAACTTGCCACCTTGCCACTGTGGGCAACGCCAAGCCAAGTGCTGTCGAGTTGGATCTGATTCATAGGGGCCATTCCAAAAGAGAGTTCCAAAATTGCTTTGAAGGGTGGACTCGATGCTGGTGTCAGTGCATAGCTTCCCAAGGGGAGGACTTCAAAGGCGACCATAGTGATATTTAGCAATATGGTATGTAGCCCTTAGAACAATTAAGTTCACTGACTTAAGTGTCAGTCCCCATACGTAGGGGTCATCACAAGTCAGAGCTGACTCGATGCCAGCTAATAACAGACGCCCAGCCTCTTCCCATCGCCCACCCGCAGCGTTCACCAGAGGTCCGCAGAGTGTGTGCAAAGCCTTGTAGAAATCAGTGGGGAGCTGGGTGGAGAACTGAAGACAGGGCTTAGCCACGGCCTTAGGGGTCTTATTTTCATTGAAAACGTAAGGCCAGCCTAGAAGGCAATCATGAGGAGGGTGCTGGCCCACCGTGCTCCCTAAACCCAGGGCGTGGAGCCTGGCTGAGCCCTTCCTGGACCCCTACCCCTACTCCCACCCCGCAGCAGCTCTTTCCAGTGTCACTGGCCCAGACTCACAGGAGCACCGCCAGGCCAGGTGGTGGGAAGGATCTATTTGGTTTTACAGAGGGCAAAATAACCACCGATCCTATTACAAGGCTTTGCCTCTCTCCACCCTTTCTATCCAGGCCTTTCTCAATAGCTGCATTAACAGGGACCGGTGAGTGAGAGGTGCAGCCAAAAGCACCCAGCAGGGCCCCACAGAATCCCTCTGCCCCTCACCCAGCTCCTGCTGTTGCCTGTGGGAGGGAGACAGTAGTCTGTGCGAGTCCCCAGGGCCAGGCAGGACCAAGCCTGGGTGGTGCTGACACCAAGGACAAACGCCTGCAGGATCCCAACTGGGAACTCAACCAAGAGAAAAAAATAAAAACAAACCCCAAGATCAAATTTTTTTCCCCTACAGTAGCCAGAATTTTCCTAAGCCAAAACTACAAACGTTCAAAGACATCTTTATTCTGCTTGAGGCCTGTGCCCCTTCCGGAAACCAGCTCCTTTTCTCTCTCCTGTGAAAAAGCAGCTAAAGCCCCCGCCCCATGCGTAGCTAAATGCCTCTGAGGTGTTGGCACCAAATGGTTCATGAATTTCTGCTCCCGGGGTGGGCTTGGGAGTGGGCAGAATCTGAAAGACTTCCAGACTTCTCAAGACTCCAGGTCACAGACCTCACAAATGATGCCTGGGCGCTGGACTGGATGAATGACCGGAAGGGAGGCATGTTTGGACAGGTGACCTCACCTAAGATGGTGTCCCTGAGGCCAAACTGAAGGTGTCACTGCACTTTGAGTTGCAGGCTTCCCGCTACCCTTCGGGTGCCAGCTAGAGGTCCCCCAAGCAGCAGCAGCACGAGCAGCCCCTCAGTCATGCTAACCCCAGGGGAAAGCCAGTCACCACAGAGTGGATCCTGGTTCCTGGCAACCCATGTGTGTCAGAGCAGAATTGTGCTCTGCAGAGTTTTCAGAGGAGGATTTTTCAGAAGTGGATTGCCAGGCTTTTCTGCTAAGGCACCTCTGGGTGGACTCGAACCTTCAGCCTTTCAATCAGCAGCCAGATGTGTTAAGCGTTTGCACCACTCAGGAACTCAGCCCCAGGGGGTGCCCAGGCCTTATCAAACCCTAGGACCTAGGATGAAACTTCCTCTGAGGTCTATAGCTGGGGCCTCCCAGACATCCCCAGTTAGTAGACAGCAAGTTCAGAAACAAAAACAAACAACCCCAAACCACTGCTCTGAGTCAATTCTGACTTAGAGTGACCTTGTGTAGGAAGATGCACTTTAGAGCTCATACCACAAAGCCAGCTCCCTCTAACTACAGAGCCAACCCTGACCAAGGCCAAGACCAAAATAAGCATCACTTTGCATTCTAAACAACTTTCAAAGAGAATTGATGGATGGGTAGCAGTTACACAGCTCAGTAATCAGTTGCAAATTACCAGTAATTGCCATCATTTCAAGGGTATGTGTGGTTTCTGTTCCCTACCCACTCCCCTCTCCTCAGCTATTTTCAAACCAATAAATATTTATCGACCTCCTGTAGACAACGTATAAGGATATCCTGGTGGCATAGTGGGTTAAGTGCTCCGTCTGCTAACCCAAAGATGGGCAGTCCAAATCTGCCAGGTGCTCTTCAGAAACTCTACACGGCAGTTCTATCCTGACCTCTAGGGTGGCTATGAGTTGAACTCCACTTCATGGTAGTGGGTTGGGTTTGATTTTTTAATAGACAAGGTATAGGCGCATGAATATTATCCTACTACTCACGGTGTTGTCCTTCAGGATAGATCTTGAAAGGTTCTTTTTGACAGTGCGTGCGACACCATTCCTTTTCCAGTTGTCACTCCCAGCAGAGCAGACCATATGACTGTCTGACTCAAAGTGGCCAATACCTGTCCATTTCAGCTCATTAATGCCTAAGATGTCCACGTTTATGCCTTCCATTTCATTTTTGATGCTTTCCAATTTTCTTAGATTCATACTGCAAACATTCCATGTTCCGATTATTCATGGTTGTTTGCAGCTGTTCCTTCTCATTTTGAGATGTGCCACATCAGCGTTAAGGTTGGCTCTACTTTGAGGGGGCAGCTCTTCCCCGGTCCCATTTAGAGTGCCTTCCAATCGGGGGACAGGGTGGGGGCTCATCTTTCGACACTGTATTAGACACTATTCTGCTGCTATTCATAAGACTTTTGTAGGCTGATTGTCTTTGGAAGTAGACTTCTGGGTTCTTCTCCCTAGTCTTAGTCTGGAAGCCCAGCCGGAACCTGTCTGCCGTGGGTGACCCTACTGAGATCTGAATATTGGTGGTAGAGCTTACCCTGGTGGGGTAAGGGGTAAGTGTTATGTCTACTACCAAAACGTCAGTGGTTAGAATCTGCCAGGCACTCCTTAGAAACTCCATGGAACAGTTTTACTCGGTCCTACACAGTCGCTACAAATCAGAATTGACTGGATGGCGGTGGATATGTTGATTTTAGCTTCCAGCGTCACAACAACACACAAAGCCCCCACAGTATGACAAACAGACAGACATGCCTCACCTAAGCCATGATATTTTCAATTACATAACATGCATGTGAGACTTCGACAATGAATAAGGAGAACCAGAGAAGAATTGATGCCTTTGAATTGTGGGACTGGCAAAGAGCACTGAATATGCCATGGACTACCAAAAGAATGAACAAATGTGTCTCGGAAGCCGTGCAGCCAGAATGCTCCTTAGAGAAGCAAAGACTCACATACTTTGAACACGCTGTCAGGAGGGATCAGTCCCTGGAGAAGGACATCCTGTTTGGTAAAGTACAAGGTCAGCGGAGAAGAGGAAGACCCTGAAGGAGAAGGACTGACACCAAGGTTGCAACAAAGAGATCAAGTGAAACGAAAATGACCATGGGGACGGCACAGCACTGGGCAGAATGTCATTCCGCGGTGTACAAGGTGGCCAAGAGTGGGACCTGACTTGACGGCACCTAACAACAACAGCAACATCATGACAAGGTGTCGGCTGAGAGCTCTGGGAGAGAAAAAAAATATAGGAACCAAGTACTGGCAAACATTTGCCTTTGAGATAGTCAGTCTGGCTGGGGTAGTAATATGGTCCACACAGGATAGAAATAACCAAACATCAACCAGTGAGCCATGACAAGGGCTGACTGCGGGAGTGAAGGCCACACTGGATGTCCAGGAAGCTGGACTCTGCTGTACGCAGGTATGAGCACCTATTTTCAGTGAAGTGTTTCCCCTCTAGGTCTTTGTTTCCTAGAATTGCAAGTCTACGACATATTGATAAAAGTTCAATGAGGAAGTCTTCAATGGTCAAAAACATCTGAGAAACACAGCAGATTTCCTCACAACCAACCATCACAGAGCCTTCATGAGCCACAGTGTGTAATGAGTCAGCACCAGTGGGTGCAGCAGGTCCTAGATTGAACCCCAAGTTGTCCCTCCTCCCTGTCCCACTTCCCCCAGCCAGCAACAACAAGCATCTTCACAGACCCTGAGACTCCCAGCAGTCGGTGGGATGCTCGGCCTCAGTTGAGAAGACAAATAGAGTGTGCAAGCTTCGTTCTCTCTCTGAAATGTCCCCAACACTCCAGTTCATGCTGATCTTTGACTGGCTCTCCAGAAGCACTGGTTTGGTATCACTGATTCAGTCCCAGACCCTTGTCTGTTTCCCCTTTCTTCTTGTTGCTAGCTGCCACCTAGCCTACGCCCACTCTGACGGCTTGACGTCCAACAGAAGGAAATGTTGCCTGCTCCTGCGTCATCCTCACTGTCACCGGAGGTTCGGGTCCATTGTCTGACTCTCTCTCGTCCTTGCCGGCCCTACTACTCCGAACATAATGTCCTTCGCTAGCAATTGATCCCTCCTGTCCAAAACAGCGAGCAGGACAATAATGTTCCTGTTTACATAGATCATTATCTCTCACACCACCCAACTGAGTGTGTGGTGCATATTAGAGCGATGACTAATTTTCTGGTTATTAAATGTACTTCAGTGCGGTAGTTAAGTGCACAGACCCTGGGCTCAGGAGACCAGCTTTCAAATTCTAGCTGTGGCTTATTAACTGTATGACCTTGGGAAAGTTACTTAACTTGTATGAATCTCAGTTGTCTCAATTGTCCCTCACAGGTTTACTGGGAACATAAAACACCCAGAGCATAGTACACATTTATAGGTATTAGCAATTAGTAATCCTAAAATATGTAACACATTCTGTGCTTGGCCACCAAGTGAAGGACAAAGCATAGCCAGAAATGGAGACCCAGATTTCAAGGGCACACCATAACAATGACCCCCAAACACACAGGGATATTGTTTATTTATCTCTTCTAAGATCTCGAAGCACATTAAAATGAAGCACATTAAAATCTCAAGTTACGGCTTTTCACACGAGTTCCTTGGCCTAGGCGGCAATCCAATGTAACCACCTGGGGAGGGGTTAATGACCTGCTCAAGGTTACTGGCCAAGGTCAACCATAGGCTAGGAATAGCAGCTTCCACTCTGTGTGGTTTTGGCAAAGATAAAACGAGCAGGAGTGATGCAGTCACCAGTGTGAAGGTCAGAGTACAGCATCCGGGTGGAGCACAGCCTTGATGAAGGTTTTTTTCTTCTCTCGCCCACGAGCAAGCTTGTACACCCAGCAGTCTGCTTGTCCCTCTCCAAGCACCTCCACAAACAGTGTTGGCTCACCTTCACTCACCCAGCACACGGGAGGAAGAGAAAGAAGGCCTGTGAGTCACCAAGGGGAAGAGTCTTCACACACAAAGGGGCTCCCTGACCTTGGGCTTTTTGCACCCTTTCCGTTGCCTGATTAGCTGCCTTCTCCCATATCCTGTTCTCGTATCAGCTCCTGGGCACAGCCCTGGAAGCAATCCACAATCCCTTGCTGCTTCCACATACAGGAAAGGTTGCCTTTGCAGCCAGTTGCCCACAGAAGCATCCGGGAATCCAGCTGATGGCCACAGTATTTACCGCTGCAAAAGTGGTCAGGTGTAGAAGAAGCAGAGCAGAAAGCCATGTCACTGAACCCCTGAGAAACCCACCCTGGATGTGTGTACACAGTGTGTGTTCTCAAGCCCCCCTCTGCCCTCCCGCTCACAGCTCCTTGATTTTATAATTACGGCTCTTAATAATTTATGGAGCACCACGCTGCATTCAGAGTCTCCGTCAGCACACAGCTTGTCACTGCCTTGGGGGAGTTACTGCTAAGTCATTCAGACAGAATGGACAAGAGTAAGGGACAGTGACCAAAGCTGGAGCTCCTGGCTTTGCCAAGGGTTGGGAGAGGTGGTGACAGAAAACCAAGAGAGAGTCAGGTCTGTGTAACTCTGCCATGGCAATGACACAGGAGCAGGCGGGAAGGACATACGGAAATTATGGGGAACAATGAATCACCAACCAGGCTGCAGGCAGTGTCTGTTGTCAGTCCTGGGCTGTCTGTCTACATAAGAACCCAAGCCCTCTCAGCTCCCGAATCACGGGGAGAAGTGCATGGAAAGAGATGCTGGTGCAGCCGTGAGCTCCAGGGCTCTGGTCTTTGTTATTTGTCTATTATCTCTGGCACCACTAGTTGGTCATTTCTTTCATCTAATTTCTTTTGTATTTTTGCTTGCAAGGTTCTCTGCCTGTTCTTTACTGCTCTTCATGTTCAGGCTATCAAGATGTATCCTCTTGTGGATATCTGCCTTCTCAGGGCTGACAGAACATGGCAGAAACAACAGGACATATCCATGGTACTGGTTTTTGGTTTTGTTTTTTTTTTTTTGAGGGAATGTGCTGGAACATTGCTCTGGAACCATTTTCTCAAAACTATAACCTGGAGCAGTGGCCCCAAAATCTCTTTTCAAACATCAATCTATAATATTCATATCAAATAAAGTGTTTATTTTCATTTTGTATGCATTTTAAATACAATGCCATGGATTTTCTCTCATTGAATTTGAGATACCATCAATATAAGATGTACTTTTATTTTCTATACCACCAAGAAAGAATAAAAACATCCCTTGATAGCTCTTGATTCCTCTGGAACAAAAAAGAAAGAGGAAAACTCAAGAATCCAAGGAAGAATTGGTCCACAGGACTAAGTGAACCATAGCCTCCCCTACACTGAGACCAGAAGAACTAGATGGTGCCTGACTTCCACCACCAAATGTTATGATCTGGTCACAACAGATGGATCCTGATAAAAAGGGAGAAAACTGTAGAACAGAACATCAAATTCATAATGAATCCAGACCTACTGGACCCTAAGGAGCCCACAGGAACCTCTGAGATTATTGCTTTTTAAACCTTGAAGTCAAACTATTCCCTGAGATCACCTTTTTTTTTCTTAAATTTTTATTTTTATTTAACATAACTGAGTGAAAATGTACATTCACATATAAATTTACATGCCCACCTATATGCAGCTTCCACTGCTCTCCCTGTCCGGTGCCTGCACACTATTCCTCTCTACTCCATACATGTCTCATCCTCCTAACAGCCTCCTTTCCCCTCCTCTCTGTCCACTTCCCTTCCTCCAGCCAGAGGTCAGCAAGATGATATCCTATAGATGTATAGAACCATAAAGTGCTTCCAATATATGGTCAGTCTGCATTGCCAAGTCCAGTCCATTCCTGTCCAAAGAGTGGACCTTTGTTATAATTTATGGGAAAGGCAGCATCAGGGCAGGGGGGCATACTCTCAGAGGAACCCCAAAACCGCTGGACCATCAATTGAGGTCTTTTAGTGGAGATCTCATGATGCACCTCTTTTTATTCTTGTGTCGCCAGTGAGACTCCGCTCTGTGAGCTCCATCATGGCTATCGCTGGTGGTGGCCAGGCACCATCTGGTTCTTCTGGTCCCAAGTCGATGTAGGCACCCACTCTTGTGGGTCTCTCTGTCTTCTCGGTTGTCTTTACCGCATGTCATTCTGGTCCTCAGTGAGCATCCATTCCTGCTGAGTTGGGACCATTTGCTGTGTCCTCAGATGGCAGCTTGGCAGCTTTTAAGACCCCAGACGCCACTCACCAATGTGGGGTGCAGAGAGCTCTCTTAGCAAAACACCAGTTGTGCCAATTGGCCTGGAATTCACCTAAGAGCATGGCCCCCCGCCCCCCGCCCCAGCTACTCTATCCTTGCAGTATTAAGATGGAAGGAGTACTCAAGTTATGCTGAAGTCCACTTAATGTTGTTCTTGTTTCTAATGTGTGCTATCACCGCTTTCTCCCAACTAGATTTCTAGTAACTATCTAAACTAAACCCTCCCCCCCTCACCCTCCCTTCCTCCCCTCCCTTGCAGCTGTCAAAGAGTCTTTTCTTCTATACACAAGTCTGTTTTGGAGATCTTATCATAGAGGTCTCATACAGTATTTGTCCTTTTGTCACTGACTACTTTCACTCAACATAATGTCTTCCAGTTGAAACCAGGTTAGGAGATGTTTCCTGGAATCATCGTTATTCTTTATCATTGCTTAGTGCTCCATTGTGTATACGTACCATAGTTTACCTATCCATTCTTCTATTGTTGGGCATCTGGGTTGATTCCATCTTTTTGCTATTGTGGACTGTGCTGCGATAAACATTCTGGTGCATGTGTCCGTTGGTGTGAAAGGCCTTGATTCTGTAGGATATATTCCAAGTAGTGGAATTACTGGGTCAAATGGTATATCGATATCCATTTTTTTAAGGAAGCGCCAGATTGCCTTCCAAAGAGGCTGGACCATTTTGCAACCCCACCAACAGTGTAGGAGGGTTCCACTTTCTCCACAGCCTCTCCAGCACTTGTTGTTTTGTGTTTTCTGGATCATGGCCAATCTTGTTGAGGTGAGATGGTATCTCATTGTTGTCTTGATTTGAATTTCTTTAATAACTAAAGATCATGAGCACGTCCGCATGTGTTTTTCGCCTGCCTGGATCTCCTCTTTAGTGAAGTGTCTGTCCATCTCCTTTGCCCATCGCTTAATTGGATGGTTTATCTTCTTTTTATTGATATTTTGTAGTATCTTATAGATTACGGAGATCAGGCGTCCGTCTGACATAGAGTTGCCAAATATTTTTTCCCATTCTGTGGGTGTTCTTTTAATTCTATTAATAAAGCCTTTGGATGAGCAAAAGTGTTTGGTTCTTAATAGTTCCCATTTATCTGTTTTCTCTTCTGTTGATTGAGGTTTCTTTGACAGATTTTGGAATCTGTCCTTATTGTGTATTAAAACTTCCATTGTTGTTCCTACCTTTTCTTGGATGAGCTTTATCATTTTAGGTTTGATATTTAGGTCTGCCTGAAATCATCTTTTAACTAAACAGCATGTTAGCTCAAAAAGTAAAGAAGGTCATCTACAGTTACCATCCCCTTTTAAGAAATTATCTATGTGAGACCGAACAGGTACCAGTCACTTGAAGCACAGATGAGAAGTTGAGAGGTGAAGGACAGTGAGAGTAAGTTAACAGGAGTGGAACCACAAGAACTGAAACTACTGAGAATGTTGACACCACTCAAAGAATGTCACCAATGCCACTAACATTATGTGTAGAAATTGTTGAATGGAAGCCTGTTATGCTATGTACACTTTCACCAAAAATACAATAATATAGATATACACATAGGTATATACATACATACATACGTGTGTGTGTGTGCGTGTATACACCTGAGGATTGCCAATTGAGTTCGTGAACTCATCATAGAAAAGGTGTTACGTACCTCGTTGCTGAAAATCACTACAGTCACCTTTGAAGTACTCTCCTTGGGAAGCCATGTACCCATAGCAGTGTCTAGTCCACCCTTCAAAGCAATTTTGGAATTCTCTATCTGGAATGGCCATCAGAGGTGTCATTGTATTACCCTTGATGTCATGAATGTCATCCAAATGTCTTCCTTTCAATATTTCCTTTATTTGGGGGTAAAGAAAAAGGCCCTCGGGGGCCAGATCAGGTGAGTAGGGAGGGTGTTCCAATACAGTTATTTATTTCCTGGCTAAAAACTCACTCACAGACAACTAGACAGTTAAGTCCACAAACTTGCCACCTTTGCCACTGTGCATAATGGCACATTCCAGAATCTCAAAATGGCTTTGAAGGGTGGATGAGGCACTGGCGCTGGCATAGGTACATAGCTTCCCAAGGGGAGGATTTTGAAGGTGACCGCAGTGATCTTCAGCAATGAGGTATGTAGCACTTAGAACAAATAAGTTTGCAGACTTAATTGTGAAACCTCATATTAAAAAAAATAAAAAATAAAAACTTTAATTGACGGGGAGATGTGGCCTTAAAATATGAAAAATTGGTGTCTTAGAGTTAATAAGGTACTGATGCTTCAAGGAAACTCACTTTCACCAGAATCTTGCTGTAAGTCAGAGAACAGCCACCCACCATCTCCAGGTATGATCTGAGGCCAGCTTGCTCTATGGCTGATGTCACTGAAGAAAAACCAGGAGACAGAAGAGGAAGGGAGGAAAGACAGACTCCATGCTGACAAGTAGCGGACACTATGTCGTTGTCGTCTCTAGTTGCCCTCCAAGCCTGGTGACTCCATGTGCCACAGAAGGCAACGCTGCCCAGACGTGCCTGAGTCCACTTTTGGGACTGTTGTGTCGATACTGAGGGATCCCCTTGTTTTTATTGACTACTACATGGGTAACCCACGTCTATTTCGCACCACCCACTCCCCTTAGCTCTCACCCCCTGCGATGGTCCTTCTGCTCTGTCAGATAATGGAGTGGGAAGAGATTGGAGGCAGGAGAAAGGAGATGTCTTCCAGACCCAACTTTTTACAGAAAGACCGTTGTTGATAGTCAAAGTTGGACATGGTCCAAGCTACGGGGATTGTTCTGGCAGTCAGCGCTGGCCAAAGGCTCCACACAGAAGGTATTTGACCTGAGCTTGAAAAGTGGGCAGCTTCGAGCACCTCCCCTGCTAGCCCAACCCATTGCCACCAAGTCAGTTCTGGCTTACAGTGGCCCACAGGACAGAGTGGAACTGCCCCATAGGGTTTCCGAAGCTGTCATCTCTATAGAAGCAGACTGGTGTATTCAAACCATTGCCCTTTCACTCACGAGCAGAGAGCTTAACCACTGAGTCACAGGATTCCTTAAAATCACCCCAGGACTGGACAAATGCAGGAAAACATGCAACAGGACCAGGTGCTGGTGGCAGCTTCTTCAGTACAGCTCACAGTGGGCAAAAGGCAGGAGAAGGAGCAGGTACCAGGCATGGATGGCATTCACAAAGGGTGAGAACTCTGGATCTTCTTATGCTGTCAAGGGGGCACCATGAGGTTTTTGAGCTTGGCAATAAAGGATGTAAAAATACACTTCAGGGTGGAAACCCTCAACATTTCAGGAAGATGATTTGGTAGTTTGTCTACTGCAGGAAGAGGCAAGAGTTCAAAGCACTATACAGTAAAAACTAACATCTACCCTGGTGGTGTAGTGGTTAAGTGCTATGGCTTCTAACCAACAGGTCAGCAGTTCAGGTCCACCAGGTGCTCCTTGGGAACTCTATGAGGCAGTTCTCCTCTGTCTTAGAGGGTCACTATGAGTTGGAATCAACTTGACCGCTGTGGGTTTGGTTTTCTTTTTTTTTCCCCTAACTGAGTGCACTACTGACAAAAAGAGAACTTTAAACTTGGCTTGGCTGGCTTTAAAAGAAACAGCTGTTTTCAGACAACACTGGTAGTTGTTAGCTGACAGAATTAAGGTAACGGAAGAAATAGTCATTCAGAAGATGGAAATAATGAAGGGAAGCTAGGAGGAAAGGAGAGAAAAACTCATTTGGGAATCACCATAGGGATGACAGTGGAGTCAAGGGGCTTCTAAATTATGGGAAAAGATGAAATTTAGAAACTTGAGGGCCTGAATTTGCTACATCTGCTTTTACGTCTATAAAAAATTACAGACACAGCTGAGGTCATCTCCATTTCCTTTCCTTCTCTTCTTCCCAAGAGATGAGCACCATCTTGACGTTATTGTGTGGCCCTTCTAGTCATTTTTGTACTCTTACGGTAGTGTAGTGGTTAAATGCTACAGCTGCTAACCAAAAGGTCAGCAGTTTGAAGCTGCCAAGCACTCCCTGGAAATTCTGTGGAGCAGTTCTACTCTATCTTACCGGGGCGCTGAGTCAGAATCAACTCAACAGTAGTGGTTTGGGTATAAATATCTTGAGAGAGGGCCAAAAATACATACATATCCCTTTGCAATTTCCTTTTATTGCATTCAATATTTATATCACGGTGTAGAAATTCACCCATGATAATATCTATATATATACATACACACACACACACACATCTTCAGTGAAATCAGTCACTGTCGATTCAACTCTGACTCACGGCCACCCTGTATGTGTCACAGTAGAATTACGCTTCGGAGTTTTCAGTGGCTGATTTTTCCAAGGTGCCCTTGACCTGATAAATCAACATAATAGCCACAATGGGCTTGAACCTCTAACCTTCTGGTTAGTAGCCAAGCAGGTTAATGGTTTGCACCATCCTTGCTGCAATGGACAGCCAGGCCTGTATTCCCATGTGCAATTGTCCCAGAGTTTCTGATAGGTATACATTCAGAAGTAGAATCCTGGATTGTAGGATGCACCTATTTTTAAAAGATACTACCACGTGACTTGTTCTATGTATTTATTCCTTTAAACTCTACCTTCCCACCAATACTTGATACAGCACGCATTCACATTTTTAAAAAGTATTTTATCGTGCTTTAAGTGAAAGTTCACAATCCATGTCCATTTGTCGTACAAAAACTTACACACACCCTGCTGTGTAACTCTAGGAGCTCTCCTCACCCTGTGACAGCACACTCCTCCTTTCCACCCTGTATTTCCCGTGTCCATTCAGCCAGCTCCTGTTCCCCTCTGCCCTCTCATCTCATCTCTGGACAGGAGCTGCCTAGTTAGCTTCATGTTATCTACTTTCATGATTTTGCTGGTTGTTTTCTAATTCACATTTTCCTGATTACTGGTGAGTGTTGACATTGGCCATTCAGGTTTCTGCTGGGAATTGCTTATTCTAATCTTTGCCCTTTTTTTCCTTGTGAGATTGTCTTTTTCTTACTGATATGCAGAAAGTCCTCATATGTTTTGGGTGGAAATCCTCTGTTAGCTGCATGTGTTGTAGGTATCTACTCCCAGTCTTTGGTTTATCTTGTACTGTTACTTACAGTGTCTTTAATTCTGGCATTATGAAAATGACCAAATACCCATTGTCAAGGATTGAACTGTGTCCCCCAAAATATCTGTCAACTTGGCTAGGTCATGATTCCCAGTATTGTACAATGGTCAACAATTTTGTCATCTGATATGATTTCTGTATGTGCTGTAAATTCCATCACTGTGATATTAATGAGACGGATTATTAGCAGTTATATTGAGAAGATCTACAGGATTGGATAGTGCCTTAATTCAATATCTTTTGAGATATAAAAGAGAGAAGTGAGAAGAGAGACACGGAGACCTCATATTGCCCAGAAAACAGTGCCAAGAGTAGAGTGCAACCTTTGGACTTGACGTTCCTATGCTGAGATGCTCCTGGACCACAAGAAGACCGATGGCAAAGATTTTCTTACAGAGCCAACAGACAGAAAGATTTCCTCTAGAGTCAGCACCCTGAATCCGGACTTCAAATCTCCTAAACGGTGAGAAAATAAATATCCATCTATTAACGCCATCTATTTGTGGTGTTTCTGTGATAGCAGCGGTCATAGATTGAATTGTCTCCCCCCAAAAATGTGTGTAGCAGTTTGGCTAGGTCATGATTCCTGGTATTGTGTGATGTTCTTCTGCTGCAAACCCCGCCACTGTGATGATGTTAATGAGGGGGGATGGGAGACAATTGCATGACAGGACAGGACTCAGTGTGTCAGAGTGTGTCATACCTTGAGGCAAGCTCTTGGGATATAAAGGAAAGAGAAGCAAACAGAGGGTTGAGGAGCTCATGCCAGAAAGAAAACAGTGCTAGCAGCAGAGGGTATCCTTTGGACCTGGGGATCCCTGTGATTCAGAAGCTCCCAGTCCAGGGGAAGACTGAAGATACGGACCTTCCTCCAGGGCCAACAGAGAAAGCCTTCCCCTGGAGCTGATGCCCTAAACTTGGACTTTTAGCCCTCTGGCCTGTGACAGAACAAATGTCTCTTTGTTAAAGCCACCACTTGTGCTATTGCTGTCATCGCAGCCCTCAATGCCCAAGACATCCACCCAAGTTGAGAGAACGGTCCAAGACAACCACACATGCTCACCACCTAGACTCCACAATTGACGAGACTTGACCACACTGGCCTTGTCTATTCTTCTCTTTTTTATATTTCTGCTGATTATTCTAAAGCAAATCTCAGACTTCATGACGTTTCACCCTTACAGACTCCAAGAGCCATCTCCAAAACTGTGGACAGCTTCCTAGGTCACCTTTATGCCATGACCACACCTACCAAAGGAACAATTATTTCTTGGTATGGCCTGATACGTGGTGGTTTGGCTAGTCTACCACCCTGACTCCATCAAATGTGGTGATTTGGGATACACAGAAGGTTGGCATTGGGTCTCAACTTTTCTACTGCCAAACACAGATGCTTGCCAGCCTGGGTCACAGTTAATGCTGGCTATCTCAGCATGAGCCGTGTGTGTTTCTACTGCCGATCAGCTCAGAGGGTTCTGCTTCAGCAAGAGGCAGTCTTTCTTTCACCTGAGGAGCTGTGAGAAGCCTGCTTCAGTTTGGACCTCTGCAGCTGCTTACACAGTCTGTGACCAAGTCGGTCACTGTCTGGGCCCTTTGTGGTGGAAAAAGCATCACCTTGGAGAGCAGCAAGCCAGGGTGGTGTGTCTGCGGCCAACCATTCCTGGCAACTTGGGCAGTGTGGCCCCGCGAGGCCTGCAGTTCTCACATCAAAATCTTTATAACCAGAGGAACCCGATGAGAGTCGGGATGGTTTAGGGGATGGGCAGGGGTTATTTCTACCATATGCTCAGAATGAAGGAAACAGAAGTATTTACCAGAAAAAGAAAAGGTATTGCATTGAATGCAAATAGTGGAAGAGGGCTTCTGAAATTTGTATTCTGTGAATAATTTTACCCAAAGAAAATGAGTTTATAGACTTTAACCCTATACTGCTTAATATGGCAAAAGACCCCAATCACTGGAATTAATGGGAAGACAGGAACAGTTTTGGATAAGATACCAGTGAGGTAATGTCTGGTTTCTGTTAAATACCCCAACTAGATTACTCACTCCAGCTAGACAAAAGGTAAAGACACTGTCATGTCATAAACACAAATCTGACCCCCTCTGGGTCCCCTGGGCTGCGGATGCTTCCTGATGAGGGTAGTGTCTGGAAGAGCAGCAATAGGGGAGGCTCATAGGTAAACACCATCCTGACAAGAACACCAGTCAGCCCTGTGATCTATGCAAACTCCTTTCTGCTAGGAAGCGAGACACCAGTCACAGCCTAGAAGCTCACACGAGATGAAATCAGGAGAAGGTCCGTATGAAAGGTCCTTTATCTTGGTCTTCTGGAGAAGACTAGCCTGACAGAGCTGGAAAGCCCAGGCCCTGAAGGCTCTGCTCAGCTCAGCTCACCTGCTGGGCCTTTGTTTCTGTGCCTGGAGCAGCACCTTCAGTCTAAAGCACCCATGATTCGGTGGCAGAATTCCTGCCTTATGCGTGGGAGACGCGCGTTTGAATCACAGCCAAGGCACCTGAAGCCAAACACGTGTGTCAGTGGTGGGTTGCATGATGCCGTGATGCTGACACGTTTCAGCAGAGCTCCCAGACTAAAACAGACTAGGAAGAAAGGCCTTGAGATCCACTTCCAAAGCTCAGGCAATGAGATCCTGCGGATTATAACCACCCAGTCATGGGGCCGGGCAGGACTGGGCGGCGCTTTGTTCTATTGTACATGGGGTGGAGACGAGTCAGAGACCGTCTCTACAGCAGCTACCAAGATTTCAAAGAATTTCCACATGTGTTATTTCAACTGATCCTCACAGGAGCTTTCAGGTGGTCGGTTCAGGTGGTCGAGGAAGCCCTCCAACTGGGAGTTGGGACACAGGTCACACATGTTTCCCTCGTCCATGAGAGGGCTGGATACAGGAGTCCTCAGCTCCTTCTCTGTCTTCTCAGAGGCCAGCTGCCATCGCCACTGAGTCAATTTTCACTCACAGTGATCCGACAGGACAGAGAGGGACTGTCCCTTAGGGTTCCCAAGGAGCGGCTGGTGGATTTGAACAGCCAACCTTTTGGTTAGCAGCCGAACTCTTAACCACTGTGCTCCTGGGGCTCCAGAGGCCTGGTAGAGGCGGAGATGAGACCCTGGAAGGGCCTTTTGTGCCCTAGGATCCAGCCCGAGTGTTCCTTCATGTCGCTGTACCAGCGCCCACGAGCTTGCCACGGTGTGCCCTTCTGGTCCCCACCCACTGCAGCTGACGGCAGTGCAGAGGACAAACCAGCCCCCGAACACAAAGCTGCCACACTGGGCTCCCAGCTACCGTTCTGCGGAGATCAGTGGAGTACCAGGAAATGGACCAGTTTTCCCAAGGACTCCTGCTTCTTCCAGCCAATACTTCCCACACACTCTCTGACTTGGTGGTGGGGTCCTTGAAATTTCATTGCCCAACTTCCTGGCAGATACGAGAGCGGCGGATGGTAATCCTGTTCATGCTGGCCAGCCTCCCAAACAGGCCCCAGTGCTGCTTGCTGGGTGGGCTGCAGCCATCCTCCTCCCCCACACTGCTGCGGGGCCAGCTGGCCTGTAACCCTGGTAGCTGCTCTGAAATCTTGCCAGGAAGTGCCTCCTGGACATGCCGGGGCAGCCCCTGATGGCCAGCACACAGCGAGGCTGACCCCACCGGTTGGGCCTCCCCCCTCAGTCAAAGAGGGGTGACCCCTCCTTTGTTATTACCTGCCATGGAGTTGGCCTGACTCAAGACAACCTCATACAGAACAGAAGGCACTGCCGCCTGGGCCTACGTGATCCCCGTGATCGGTTAGCAATAGGACCTTTGGGATCAATAGAGTTTTTGGGTGCTGATTCCCAGTAGTGGGTTGCAGGCCTTTCTTCCTCTTGTTGGTCTAGAAGCTCCACTGAAACCTGTCAGCATCGTAGTGACATGCAAGCCCCACTGACAGATGGACAGTGGCTGCATGGGAGGATCATCGGCCAGGAATCGAACTTGGGTCTCCTATGTACACCCTCTGCTGTCAAGCCAATTCTGACTCATAGCTATGAGTTGGGTCTCCTATGTAGAAGGTGAGAGTTCTACCATTGGGTCACCTTGGGCTCCACGAACTCTCCTTGCCAAAAACCCAACCCAACCCGTTGCTATCCAGTTGATTCCAACTCATAGCGAGCCTGTAGGACACAATCGAATTGCCTCACAGGGTCCCAAGGAGTGGCTGGTGATTTGAATTGCCACTCTTTTGCTCCGCAGCCTGAGCTCTTAACCACTGTACCACCAAGGCACTGAACCTTCCTCACCCACCTTCATTTACAAGCTGTCATTTCATGTAGGCTCTCCCTTGAGTTAGTGCCTGAGGCAGGGACCAGCTGGTAGCAGCTGGAAGCTGAGCCCCTTCAGGGCCTGGGGGACCTGGGTCTGCCCTCAGGGAGGGTTAGCGCTGGGTGTATCTGATGGTGACACCCTGGCTAGTCCCCCCTACCCCCCAGGTTCAGCCCTTTCATTGTACTACTTGGTGTTCCCAGTGGCTCCTTCTAAGGAAATCAACCAGCATCCTGTGAAGTCACTGGCTTAAATAATCAGTGACAAGACAATCTGGAGAATCCGGAGCCTCATGGGGAGGCAAACGGTATCCCAGCAGCCACTGTTGTCATGATCAGACAGCCAGCCTGCCTTTTCCTACTCTCTTGTTTTCACTGCTCGGGAAGCTACTGGTCGGGCCAGCGGGGCGAGGAGACAGACGGTCGTACCTGTTCTCTGAGTCGTGCTTTGAGGAGCCCTGGTGCTGCTGTGATTGAGGCGCTCAGCTGCTAGGCGAAACGGCAGCCGCTGGAATCACCAGCTGCCCCTCTGAAACGCGGCAGTGCAGTTAGTTCTACTCTGTCCTCTGGGGTCACTATGAGTTGGAATCAACTTAATGGTGTGTATGTGTGTGTCTGCATGTGTGCGCGTGTGTGTACGTGTGTGTTATACTTGACAGTTTGCAATCGAAATTTAAAATATGTTATTTCTTTCAACTGTCAGAATCAAATTATGCTTGGTGCACAGCAGACAAATATAGACATTGGTATCTCTTTCCCCCAGTGAGGTCGGCATGGCAAATATTATTTATTATCCCCACTTTACAAAAGAACAAAGCAAGGCTGTTACTTGTTCAAGATTAAATAAATGTAAGTGGTGGCCCCTAGACCTAAATACAGCTTTCCTGGCTGTGTGTGGTCAGAATCCAGAATCCTGGGGTCCTGTCCACGATTCCTGCCTTCTCTTAGGTCCTTCGGCAGCTTAGCGCTGTGGACACTATGGCTCTGAGAGGCTCAAACGTGCACCGCCCTCCTGATTCCCAGGCACTGTTCTAAGTGCTTTATGTCTATCAGCAAATTTAACCCTCATGAAACACTAAAGCACATACTATTAATATTCCCACTTTACAGATGAGGAAACTGATGCACAGAGAGTTTATGTAATCCACCCCAAATTATGTGCTTGTAGGAGGCAGGGCTGGACTATAAACCCAGAGTCTGAGCTCCTGGCCACTGCGCCATACGACCATCCACTTACTTTACTGAAAGTGTTACCACTAACCTAAGTGGAATTGGTGCCACCTGCCAAACACAGGCAATCTTTGAGACGACGGATGAGATGAGAAGCAAGGTATTTTATTGCATAGCGGTACACAACTAGACGCAGGGGACAGATTCCTCCAAAGCCTGTCTCCTCAAAATGGAGACTCACTGGAGGTTTTATAGAAGGGGATAAAGTTCTACGAGTCCTAGGAATTTGTAGAATGTTAATCTTCTTTAGGTGGTCACAATGGTCACCTCCCAGATGTGCTAACATCTGAACTGGTGTTCTGGGCCCCGAGGTGGTCTGGCCATCACACAAGTTCCCCGCAGACTCCTTTGTTTCTCTTTTACAATTTTTAGATTAATTATCACTTTTTTTTCCAATTCTATAGAAAGCATAGGTCAGTCCTTAATCTGAGAGAAACTAAGGGAAACCATGGACTCATGCTTAGAGACAGAATCAGAAAACAAAACGGTGCAGGTTACCCTCAAGATGTGGCCACTTATTTTACACTGCCTATTCCCAAAGCACCCATCTATCTCAGATACTACCCAGTAAATCCCCTGGAGGCAAGGACTGTCTTTTTATCCTCATTCCCCAAGCCCTAAGCAACCACACCTAGCACAGAGTATGTTCTCAATAACTATTTACCAAATAAACACACAGACAACTGGTAAGGAGAGAAGTCCGAGGAAAGCCGTCCTGTTAAAACCAAAAACTCCAGAGCTCAAACTGGTCACTAATTCATTCTGCTTTTACCTAAGTTACTAAACAGTCACAAAAACACATTATCAATCCCAAACTCACGCATCCTTTGATGGACTTTGAGTGACCCCCTCTCCCAAATGCATTGCCAGCTCCCGAGGTCCCACTGCAGAGGCCTGGGGACCCAGTTTGTGGCCTGGCTTCAGTCTCCCAGGGCAACAGCTCTGTGTCATGGCTTAGAATCCATAGGTTCCCACCAAAATGGGAAATCTGATCTCCAGCTTCTCTGCTGGGGTGGAATGCAACGGGGAGGACTTCCCGGGAACGTCCGAGGAAATCAGCTGCTGAGGTTGGGACAAACCCAGAACATGTGCCTACAAAGCACGGTAAGTTGCAAATTGAGATCTAATAAGAGCCATCTGGTCTGGTGAAATGGCCAGTTGGAGTGGATGAGGCTGGAAAATGCCCAGATAGCAAACGTATCTCCTGGAAATGATGAGTCAGCTCTGCCGGGAAACAAAAGCCTTTAATGAAGTCCCTTGCATTAAACCAGTTACTGCCGAGTCAGCCCCAGCACATGGTGATCCCGTGTGTCACAGCAGAACTGGGCTCCGTGTTTTAAAAGGCTGATATTTTAGAAACAGATTGCCAGGACTTTCTTCTAAGGTGCCTATAGGTAGACTGGAACTGCCAACCTTTGGGGTTAGCAGCTGAACAAATGAATAATTTGCACCACCCAGGCTTCTCTCCTTGCATTAGGCCCCAGAGAATCTCTTCTTGGAGTAGCTAGCATTGGGTAACTCCAGCTAAAAGCTACTCTGCCCGGTCCCAGGCATGGTGAGGTCAGCCTACAATGCTTTCTTGGGGGACAACCTGGGACCCAGATAATCATTTCACAGACACGAAGATGTGTCAGGTAAGACGTGACAGGAGGTGCAGGACTAGCTCGGAACCAGCATTACCCTTAGAATTAGGGCAGGTCACCTCTGGTCCTGAAGAACCTCTTCCTGGTGTCCTCTTCTCTTAGCCACAGTCACTACCGCCTGCAAAAAAAAAAAGGAAAAAGCCACCAATTACCAGGTCTAATTATCTCCCTTCAGCTGCTTCCTGGCAGCAGCTTCAAGGCTCTTGCCAAAACTCTGCTTCACCAACACCCTGATCCAACAAGCCCCGAGTCAGCAAGGAGGAAGCGCTGCTCACCCGGAGCAGCTGGGAGGCTTCCCAACACTGGGCCAGGCCACAGGGGTTCCATCCTGGGGCCTTCAAAGCAACTCTATCCCTGGGCCTTGACCTCAGCATCTGGGCAGAGAGAGGTGGTAGTGCCAGCCACTGGAACTGTACCAGGAAATGACACAGCGGCAATCAGTATCCACTTGGTCCTAAGGACCTGGAAGGCCTTTCCATGGCCTGTTTGTACTTGTAGAAGAGGCTCAGGACCAGGGAGGGCTTCAGGACTGTTTCTGCCAGGGCTTGCTTTCAGCAGAGTTTGTGTTGTGTCCCACAGTGGAGCACAGCTGGGACACGGACCAGGGAGTCTCAAGGGGCGCAGAGGAGCTCTCCACCCCACTGCTTGGTGCTTCCTCGAACTTCCAGAGGAATTGCTCTACCTCTGTCCACAGGTGAGCCTGAGGCCTGTTAGAGCCTCTCCCTGTCTGGAGGCAGAGGCTGCTAGCTCCTGCAGGGTGCCCTGAGCTGACTTGTACAACAGTGAGTCAGTCTCCAAAACCCTTGTGGCCTCAAGGGCCTGGACTTGCAGGAGTGGCTGGGAGGGAAAACTAGGGGCTGTCTATCCTGCCTCCCACCTCGCGGCCCCTGGGGAAGAAGAACCAGGTGCTGTTCACTGGGCAGTTGTGACACCCGAGAAAAGGGAGTGACTTGGGGCCCGGGCTTTGAGAAAAAGCTGGTACTGTGTGATACAGCACGGAGGGGGTATAGAATACCCATCGGTTCACATACAAACATGATCTCGGCCTTGTGTACAGGGAGGGACTTCCAGGAGCCTGGGTGGTTTTGAACTAGAATGGGAGAAGGAAGACTACACCCTTGAGGGTGTTGGGGACCTGTGCCCAGAAGAAAGGGGATCCAGAAACCAAGACGGTACAATAGCGTGGCCGTATTTCCCAATCGTCATTCCTCTGTGTAAGACAATCCTACACATCTCAGTAGAGACGCCATGGTGCTGCAAGGGTTTCAGAGCAGCTTCCAGACTAAGATAGACTAAGAAGAAAGGCCTGGCAATCTACTTCCCAAAATGAGCCAATGAAAACCCTATGGAACACAGTGGCTGATCCCATTGTGCACGGGGTCATCATGAAAAGGGGCCAACCAGACAACAGAGGCCTAAGATAACATCTCCTGGAATGCAGAAATTCCAACTGTCCACAATTAAAGAAGGTTTGCCTAAAAGTCCGGTGGGAAGTTGTTTCTCCATGTCATCGTCCTGGCCATCAGCAAATATTTTTTGAGTGGAGCTGTCTGCGTGGTCCCCTCTGAGGTATTTTGTTCCATCCGTCAGTGCCTGCTCCCTCAGCCCCCGCATCCTGAAAGACAGATGAGAAGCCGTGGCAAAGCCAGCAAGAGACGAGGCAAGCAGACACCCTGGGCTGGGAACTGGTCAAACACAAGGGACACAGAACACCTCAGCTTTGTACTGAGAACAAAAGCTTTGCATGTTTGACTCTTTTCCTTTGTCTCGCTGGAGGGCGTGAGGCTGGATAAGGTAAGGCTGGAATAAGAGCAGAGCAAAACTGGGCGAGAGGGTGATGATGTGTGCAGAGTGATATCAGTGTGGAGGCTGGCGAGTGGGAGCGCAGGGGTGTGGGGACTATGGTTCCAGGTCTGAGCAGGGTTGGAGACAGGCCAGGCCCCTTTCCAGTCATTATTCTCCGCCCCCTCCCCACTGGGCTTATCTTCTCCATCCCCACCCCCCACCCCCCACCCCCACCCCACCCCCACCCCCCACCCCCACCCCCACCCCCACCCCCCCCCCCCCCGCCATTGACCTCACTCTGAACTCTGATTGGTTACTTTCTCCCTTTACTTACTGTGTCAAATGCTGTGGTCTGGCTCCTGTAGCCCCGTGTGGCCACATAAGGACAGTCCCAGACCCTGTGGCCTCTAAACAAAAAAAGCCAGGACATGGGGGTGGGATGGCCTTCTCTTACCATGTTCCCATCCTAACTGCCCATGACAACACCTTTCTCAAGCTGTCATTCTAGATGTCACTGCTACTAAAAAGAAAAAATAAAGGAAAAAAAGTTGCTGTCGAGAGGACTCCAACCCCTGACACCCCCACGTACCTCGGAGTTGAACTGTGGCCCACAGGGTTTCCAAAAGCTGACTTTTCTCTGGCCACCACCAGTGACAGCCGTGATGAGGCTCCAAGTTGAGTCTCACTGGCAACACAAGAATAAAAAGGGGTGCACCCTGAGATCTCCACTAAAAGACTGCAATTGATGGTCCGGGGGCCTCAGGGTTCCCCTGGGAGCATGGCCCCTGGCCCTGATGCTGCCCCTGTCCATAAATCATAATGGAGGTCAACTCTTTGGACAGGAATGGATTGGGCTTGGCGACACACAGTGACCATATCGTGTGTGCACTTTATAGTTTCATGCATCTATAGGATGTTGTCCTGCTGACGTCTTACTGGAAGTGGGGGAGACGGTGGAGATGAGGGGATAGGAGATTGTTAGGAGGATATGACATGTATAGCAGAGAGAGGAAGAATGTGCGGTCCCTGGGCAGCAAGAGCAATGGGAGCTGCCCATAGGTGGTTATGTAAATTTATATGGGATTGTACATTTTCACTCGGTCATAATTTAAAAAAAAAAAAAAAAAAAAAGCTGACTTTTCTGAAGCAGAATGCCAGGCCTTTCTTTCGCAGTGCTTCTGGATGCTTCCGCCAGCTGCCAAGCACACTAGCTGTTGCACACTCAGGGACCCACCTCCAGGGCCACGTTCTCAGTATCCCAGCCTCCTCCCGGTCCTGAGGAAAAGCTGCACCCTGCTTCCTCAACCTTACACCCTCTTGGTATCAGAAAGCTTGGCCATTCAATCTTCCATAATCTCACCTTTGCTTCAAAATGCAGCTCCTCTAGACAATTCCCCCCCTAACCTGTTGCCCTGGAGTCAGGCCCTATATGACAGAGTAGAATCACCCCAGTGGCTGGGGGATCCAAAGTGCCAACCTCTTGGTTAGGGGTGAAGCTCTTTACCACGAGGCCACCAGGGCTCGTGCGCGCCGTCTCTGCTCAGTGGAGGTTTAGGACTCAAGGGCAAAGCCTGCTTGTCCTGGCCAGTCTTACATGCAGTCATTGCTTCCCAACACCCTTCTCCCCCCAAACTCTAGTGGGGCCTTGTTCCAGGGCACCGCTCGGGAAGTGATTGATAATTGACTTGTTGGACTGAAGGCCTGACAACATGACTACTGTGATCAATGGAGATTCCCCGGTCCTCAATTCCCAGGCCACCCTGAGAGTTTCCACCGCATGGCCTTCTGCTGAGAGGAGATGTCATCTGATTTATTAATTAATGCAAACATAGCTCATGCAGACGCTCTAGGGCCTGGTTAAAAAAAACAAAACAGAATATTTAAAAATGATAAAAACAACATTTACCAGTTTGGGGGGGTAGTTTTACTTCTGACCCTTCTGACGCACGAGCCGTCTCCGGCAAGCCCCCCTCCGGCGCCCCCCCACCGGCCCCCTCCCACCCGCTGCCGGCCGGCCCCTTCCCACGCTTTCCCCACCGACCTTCCTGCGCCAGGAAGACAATTGCTGCCGGTTTTTGCTAATTGGGTTAGTGGGGTGACTGCGTACTTGTCCTCCTCTCCGCAGCCCAGCCCACCGCCGGCTGTTCCCACTACCTGTCTCCCTGCCCTCTCCTCTCTTCCAGGATCGCTGATTGGCGACAACAACTTCCATTGTCGTTCACAGCTGGGATTTAGGGGTTTTAAGTGAATCTCCCCAAGGCAGAGAACAGAAGATGCTGCTATTTTGGTCGTCTTGTCCACAATGAGGCCATTCTCCTGGGCCTCTGGGCAGTGCAGGGCGGCGGGCTGAAGGGGAAATCTGAGCAGGGGTGGGACCCGGGCCAGGAGCTGTGTGCCCGAGGAGGGAGGCCAACAGGCGGGGTAAAATCCTGACCTTTTCTTCCTGGGCTCCCTGGGTTTGCATTTCATTTTAATCAGTTTCAGATCAAAGTGACTAGCCCCGAGCCTTGGGAATCCTGGTGCCGCTGCCTCTCTCCTATATAGTCTCAGGAACAGCCAGGGTCCTGGGTGGCGGAGAGGGCTGTGTCTGACCTGGCCTGACCCAGCCTGCGGCAGAGGGGGCCGCGGGGATGGTGGCCTTTCCTTCCCCAAGGCCTATCCGAGCCTCTCCTCTCGAAGCTCCTGGAAAAAAAGGCGTTTCCATGCCACCCTCTTGCTTTTTTGAGGTGTGTTCATTCTCCTTGAAATTTATTTTACCTAAAGGGATCATTTCCTAGCCAAGGGGTAGAAATAGAAATGTCAGCATTCTTGGGGGTGGGAGAGGGGTTGGCAAGGAAAGTGACAGTCTCAGGGAGCCCCAAGCCCGGGGACGCCTCAGTGGCTGGGTATGGGAATAGAGTCCACGCTCTCTGTTCCCGGCGCTCCTGAAAGGGCTTTGATTCACGCGCGTGCGCGCGCGTGTGCGCGCGCGCGCACACACACACACACACACACCCTCAAGGCAATCCTAGGCTCACTAGGCAGCTCTGGGGTTCCTATCACAGAACCCAGGGAAATGCACGTGGGTTCTCTAGGCCATTCTCGCGGGTTCTCTAGGCCATTCTCGTAGATACTCAAAGACAGTATATTCTATGCTGCATGTGTGTGTGTGTGTGTGTGTGTGTGTGTGTGCCACTCTTTGGCTAGTAACACCTTGTATGTCCTATCTTGACATTGCTTCACCTCTGGACTCCTCAGAACACTGGAAAGGCAGGAAATGCACTATTCCTCTGTGAAACCCCAATGTACTGATGAGAAAGGGGCATCAAGGGCCAGCCTGACTGCACCTTGGAACATTCCAAGAGTGATAAGCGATTTATTTTATCACCCACAGAGGGAGATGAGTTGCTTAAATTATCCCTAACATTGTTTTTCAGAAAAGCCGGTTTAGACTCAATCCAGAGACATGTACAAACAAATCAGAGGTGACCCCTGAATGTCCTTCCAGCAGGGAAACCAGAGAGCTACAATCAGGACCCTGGGCTCAAACTAAGAGGACAAGAAACTGCACAAGCGCAACACCCCATAATAAGTCCTGCTACCAGTCCTAGAATCCCTCGTGACAGGAACCATCTTGAACAGTCTGCATGCAGGCGTGTGTGTGTACCTGCGTGCGTACACAACCAACTGCCCAAAAAGGGAATACTTCAGATACCATTGCTGATTTGTTGTTCCCAGCTACATCCTGGACATAGGGAGGCTATAAGAACTGAACCCCAAACGTGTTCAGTGGTGCAGCCTGCAAGACTGTAACCTGTATCTGGTGAAACAACATATAACCTGTACCATCCAATCCATTCCGACTCATGGCAACCCCATGTGGTACAAAGCAAAAGCTTCCATAGGGTTTTCCTGCCCATAATTGTTACAGAAGATTGCCAGGCCTTTCTTCCATGGTGCCCCTGGATGGGTTCACCCTACCAACCTTCAGATTAGTGATTAAATGCAAATCATCTGCGTTAACCATCGAAGTGCTCCGTGTATGCTTATTTCTGCCTCCATTTATATTACTTGTAAACTTTGGAGCCCCTGCACCTTCCCATGATCACATCACCCTGTATGTAAGCTTTTGGTGCACCTTTCTGTGCTCTGTTGCGCACCCAGTGGGGTGACTGGCAGGGGGAGGTGCTCAGTAAGGAAGGAATGAATGAATGAATGAAACTGGATTATAAATTAGTGGCAATCAAAATCCAAAGGTCTCACAAGAAAGGAAGTACAGATATTGAGTAAAAGCTAAACGAGTGGTAACCAACACCTTCCCCCTTCAGTTGGGAGTACACAAATCAATTGAACAGGGAACCTTTTTCTTTAGGAAAGGCCCAGGTCTGCCTTAGGACCCCTGTCCTGCAGACAGCTCTCTCAAGTGACTGTCTGCACACTACTGCCCTCTCCTGGACACCGAGCACAGCTGCCTGAGACCAGGGCTGGTGTGAGGGCCCCACAGATTTCCTTCCTCCCTATTCAGGACACAGCTACTGGCCAAACCGGTTTCTTGGTTGGCTTCTCTTAGAAGGTTTGTTTGACCCTGACTGCCTAGCATTGAATCCATGAAACCTGGGAAGGTAAAAAAAAAACATGAACAACGTCATCTTTGACTCCTGGCATGTGATAGGTTCAATAAATACTTGATGCAAGAAAATAAACGTAATGACATACATTCCTGGCATATGTTGCTTTGTGCTATTCTGATGATAATTCTTTAACATAAGAATCCATTAAGAACCTGTGTCTGCTCCTGGTCTGGAAAGATTCTGACATTTTTTAGAAGACAGCTGAGAAAAAAGCAGCACAGAGAGTTTTGAGCAGAAGAAATGAGCTCGAAAACGGCTGTCGATTCTCTGTTTTATAAACCACCACTGCAACTAAAGCCTCCTTCTCTTGCCTCGGCAGCCCTTTGGGACAGACGAGGAACAGAAGGTCAGGGGCCAGGAAAAGCAGACACGTGTTGGTGGATTCTCTGGATTGGACTGCTCTCCCCAACCGCCCCCACCAACATGTTTCTGTCTTCAATTACAGGCATTTGTGAATTTGCCTTGTTGTCTCTGCCCCAATCTCATTAGCTTGTAAGCTGCTTTGCCTGGTGTAATGATTGGCATGTAAAAAGTCTTTAACAAATAGTTATTGAATTCCTGGCAATCAAGTATTATATATGACTGGCTAAACATCTGCCAATAAAATAATTTTAAAAGGAGGCATCATGCTTATTGCTTAGATCTCTGAGAAATTCTTCTCATTTCCCCAAATTCAACCGTAGGATTAATCCAGGACCCAGCAAGAATTTGGACCTATGCATCTGAAGCCCAGGGGAGAAGTCTGGACTGAGTAGAAATCCAAAAAGCCATAGCTCAGGGAGACCCAAGTGTGAAAGCCAGTGCCAAAGGACCAGTGGAGGCAGAGGAGGTCACGACAGAGCCAGAAAAGGAAAAGTCAGGAGGCAGGAGGAGGAGCCAGAAGAATGGGATCCAGAAAGCAAAGGATCAGGGGAGTAGTCAGATGCTAGGGTGGCAGGGGCTTCAGATGCAGCTTAAGGACTGAGTCAAGAGATGAGTGATGTGACACAATATCATTCAGCCATGTGGTTGTCTTTAGCTGCCATCAAGTCATTTCCAACTCACGGTAGCCCCATCTGTGCAGAGTGGAACTGCACCCTAGGATTTTCAAGGCTGTGACTTTTGGGAAGCAGATTGCCAGGCCTGTCTTCCGAGGCACCTCTGGGTGGTTTGAACCTCCAACTTTCACCTAGTAGGCCAGCACTTAACTGTGTTACAAGGACTCCTACTCAGCCATAAAAAGAAATAAAGTCTTGATAAATCATGCTATGACAACCTTGAAAACATTATGCTGAAATGGTCACAGAAGGACCAATATTCTATCATCCCACTTGTGGGAACTAGGCAGATGTGTACAGACCAAAGCTGAAGAGTGGTTAGCAGGAATGGGAGGGAAGAGGAAAAGGGGGAGGCATTGTTTGGGGGGCCCAGAGTTTCTGACAACAGTGGTAGAATCTTTTAGAAACAGAAGAATTGGTAAGGTTGCACATGTGATAGACGTAATCAATGTCACTGAATTACGCATGCAAAAATCATTGAATTGACAAAGATTTTTGTTACATATATTTACTGCAGTTGGAAAACAAAGACGGGATTGAGAGGCAGGGGCTGGATAGGGTGTAAGAAGGTCAGTGGTGGGAACAGCAGGTAACGTAGTGAAAGCAGCCAGCTGAGGGGGTGGGAAATTCCATGCGAGAGATTGCTGGGGGAACGAGAGTGGATAGAAGGCAAGGACTTGGTGGCAGTTGTGGGAAGGGGGAAGGACAGGTGCAGAGGCTTGTGGTTGACACCCTGCACCAAGGCTCTGCTCCACCAATCCAGCTTCCCTACATTCCTAAAAATCAAAATTAACCACACTTCTTGCTGCTGTGGTTAACACTGGCTGGCTTTTATTTGCTGGGCAGTCAAGAGCAAAGTCTGGGGGTAATCTGTTTTGTGTAACTTATTTCTCATGATTGATTTCTTCATCACCTATAAATTGTATACAGGTCTGGAGTTCCCAATTCGAAATCCTTGGGGCCACATGTGTTTGAGAATTCACAGTAAGTTGGCTTCTAGAAAGATGACCCAGTATGCATGCTACGTGTTACATATGTGTCGCAGTCAGCAGAATCTGTGGCTCTGTCTGTAATCAAACACAATAAGTAGGATAAATAGTGACTAAGAGGTTTGATCAAATTTTCCATCAAAGGAATTACCAAAATACTTCTTCAGGGCTCTACCAAATTTGGATCCTGGACCTCCAGCCCTCCCTTACGGGGTTGTTTTGTGGCTCAAATGAGATGTGTGCGTGTGTGCGTGCGTGTGGATGTGTGTGAAAATAAAGTACAAAGGATAACCACCTGGGTGAAGAGATCTTGCTATTCTTGACTGGGGACGGAATGTTTCCTTTTTCTGACTTTGTGCGTGTGAGTGTTTATAAAGGACCATCTTTCAGGAGCAGTTTTTCCACAGATGGAAAGGAACACACCACCTTAAAGGGTGCATCTGAAGCAGCGTGAGTACTGTGCTCCTGTAAAAACATGATCTATAAAAATGAGGCCAACATTTATTCAAAAGCAAAGACAAGAAGGCAAGGGGGCGGGGAAGCTGGGTGACTAGAAAGAAAACAGCCAGAGGAGCTAATGAGGAAACTGACACACTGTGAAAATGTAACCAGCATTCTGGACAAACTGTGTGGAGATTGCTAAGCAGAAAATAAATCTGTGTGTAAACTTCCGCTGAAATCACAGTAAAATAATAATGAAGAATGCATCTCAGTGCAGTTGGGGACATTGGAACAGTCAAGGACGATTTCCCTACTTTCTCCTCATCTTGATTTCTCTCCCAGTTTAGGGTCTCAGAGGTCCCTGGGTGGCACAAATGGTTTGTGCTGGGCTGTTAACAGAAAAGTTGGTGCTAAAACCCACTCAATAGCACTGCAGAAGAAGAAAGGCCTGGTGACCCACTTCTGTAAAGATCACAGCCAAGAAACCCCTATGGAGCTCAGTTCTCATCTGAAACACATGGAGTGACCCTGAGTTGGAAACGACTCAACAGCAATGAGTTTGGTTTCAGGGTCTGAGACTGGGCTCAGCTTGGGGATGCTGAGCGTTGATAGGGACCCTCACTGTGGAATAACTTCTGCACCATCGTCCTCTCTCCTAGACTATGAGCTCTAGGAGACAGCAGGTAGGTCAGTCCTGATCACTGCCCAGTCTCCACTGCCCAGCATAGCTCCTGGTGCTTGCCCAGGGTGGGCACTTGGTGCAGTTGTGGGCTGACTTGACATTGATCTCTATGTTCCTTCTTTGAAGAAGGCAAAGTTGGCATTCTCTCACCTTCCACTGTTCTTGGTTTCAGGCAAAAGCTGTCCTCCCTCCGGGTCATTCGGCTTGACTGCCTCTCTGTCACTGCTTACTTTACCACCCCTCCACCTCCTGCTTTCACCTTAAATGAGGATTTGGGTCACAGTGCCTTGCCTTCCTCTTCTCATCAAACCCTTTTCACTTGTTAGTGATTGTCCATTTGGCTCTGACTCATGGCCACCTTGTGTCTAAAGGACTGAAATGCTGCCCGGCGCTGCACCATCTTCGCGGTGGCTGCGTGTCTGACCTCACTGCTGCAGCCACTCGGTCCAGCCATCTCCTCAAGGGCTTCCTTTGTTCTTCTCATTGGTCCTCTACCCCACAAACATGGTGTCCTTTTCCAGAGATCAGTCTTTCTTGACGATGTGTCCAAAGTGAGTCAAAGTCTTGCCAGCCTCACAGGAACATTCAGGCCATTCGAGCTGTCTTTCATCTAAGATTAATTTGTTCTTTTGGCAGATCATGATATGTTCAATATTCTTCACCAACACCACAGTTCAGACACGTGAAGAAGAATTCATGCATTCCTCAACAGAAAACTAATACAATGCCATCATTCAGCTCACTTTTGAGGGTGACATTTGTGTCTTTCCAGGACCCCAAAGGATAAATGTAGACAAGTTGGCAGTCACACTTAGTAAATGTTTAAAGCTCTGTGGATCGTAAATGATTTCTGTTACACATTATCTTTTTTTTTTTTTTTTTGAGCCGATGAAAAATACAATAAGCATTTTTTAGCTGATGGGATATACAAAGACAGGTGAGATGCTAGATTTGATGCATGGGCTGTACTTTGCCAACCCCTGGTTAAACAAATATACAGAGTGTAGGAAATGTTTATGTAACATGTTCACCATATTACTGTATTCACCAAAACCTGTTTCTAGGAACTCCACTGCCATCAAGTTGATTCTGAATCATCATGACCCTACAGACAGAGTAGACCTGTCCCATGGAGTTTCCAAGGAGCATCTGGCAGATCTGAACTGCCAGCTTTCTGGTTAGCAGCCACAGCACTGAACCACAATGCTGTTTCTAAGACCTCCTCTTAATTCTGTCTATTGTGTGCCACATAAGTACCCTCCTCCTGTAACATGTACATGGTTCCTAAAGTGATTTAAATCTCACTGCTTTGGAGCCTTTCAAAGGCAGTTCCTGTTTAACAAAATAATTTCTCGTGCAAGAAACTATTGTAGTTTGAGCACAAACCTAGGTAATATTTCCCAGTGTACCCTGAAATAGACGTGGCCACATGACTGGATTTCGTCCAGCGTAAGAAGGGGTGAAATGGATGCATTGCAGTTCCAGGTCCAGCAATAAAAACCTCTTATGCAGTTCCCCACATTCTCCAAGTCCTCACCCACTAGTGGGAGCAGAAGCCTCCAAGGTCCCAGGGGATGGCAGCGGGGCAAACTGGAGTGAAACTGGATTCCTGAACCTTAGCATGAAAGACTGCCCACAGCACACTTGCATTTCACTATTATATGAATGAGAAATAAATTTTTGTTGTGGTTTAAAAAAAAATCAATGCGTTCTTACTTACTGCGTGCCATCAAGTTGATTGCAACTCATAGCAACCCTACAGACAACAGAACCGCCACATAGGGTTTCCTGAGATCTTTATGGGAGCAGATCCCCTGGTCTTTTCTCTGGCAGAGTGGCTGGTAGGTTCGAACCGTTGACCTTTCGGTTAACAGCCAAGTGCTTTAACTAGGGTGCCGTCAGGGCTCCTTCTTCTGACTCATAGGTGATGTTAATATCTGTGTGGACAACTGAATAAAAACTTGGCCTCACCAGGAACAGTTACTCCTCTAAAAGGTTAAACCCCAATATGTCAAATCCCTGACTACAATTTCCTCTTTAATCCAGACTTCAAATTTCCTTGAGACCACATTCCTTTTATCTCTTTCTTTTGAGCCAATCAGTTACTAGCTGTCTACCCTGGATACTGCGGTTTATTATTTCAACCACTCCCTTGCCAGTACTTGCAACATTCTGACCCCTTGTTCTTCTGCCTCATGTGAACTACACTTCCTCTAACATCTACCCTGTCCATTCCAAGACTGAGACTTCTGGGTAGCGCTGGGGACAGATTCCAAAACTGCACAGATTGGGGCTCTTTCCAGGATATGATTTCCAACTTGGGCTGGGCCATCGGCTCTGCCTGACACCTGGTGTTTGAGTTCCTAGTCTCCTCCTGCGCTCGCTTTTCATCGTGACTCTTCCAGATCTTCTCCAGGCTCCATTCCTGCCCTTACCGTCTTGTCTCAGAAGATGGGCTTACCTCTGAGGTGACAAACAAAGCTTACCTTCCTGCACACACACCTACACCAATTCACCTGTGTTCTCACTCCTCTTACACCCACCTCCCTACCACCACAATGGCAGTAGTGAATCTTCTCCTGTTTTTCACTCATCTGTGCCTTTGGTACTCCTTTTCGTGTTGCCTCTGGAATCTTATTTTCCTTTTTCAGCTGTATTTTTTTCTCTTTATTTTTCTAGTGATTCCTTCCCTTAACGTTATAAGCACTCACAGAATCTTTCCTATCTCAGAAATTACAACCTTCCTTACCTCCGTGTCCCTTCTGGCTGTCTTCTTCTACCTCCCTGGTTCCTGGCTGCACTTCTCTGACGAGTATTTGCCTTCACTTTCCACCTCTGCAGCCTGTGCAGTCAGCAACACCTCACCCCTACTTGCCCTGACTGTGGCTCCCCTGGCTGTGGTCCCCAAGGGCCTTCCAACGACCGTGATGGATCAACTCACTTCACTTCTCCTTTGTACTTGTGCCCTATCTACCATCCAACACTGCAGACTGTTTGCTCCTAGGATTTCTCCTTCCTTTACATTCCAGACATCACTAAACCAAACCAGTCACTGTGGATTCTGACTCATGGTGACCCTATACAGGAGCTATGAGTCAGACACTCTCAGTCTCCTTTTATTTCTCTCAGAATTTCTGCTCTGCCTCCTTTGTAGTCTCTACTCCCTCTCCTTAATTCTTGGTACATGTGGGTGCTTTCAAGGGTTTTGTTCTTGGCCTTCTTATGCTATATCCACTCTCCAGAAAGCTCGACTATGACTCTGGTGGCGACTTTAATTTCACACTTCTCTTGAGGTTTTTGACTGGGATGTCTAGCTAACTTCTGGACATCTGTACAAGGATGTCCCCAAAATACTTCATGCTCACCAAATCCAGAATTCAACTTGTCTTCAGTGGTCCTCCCAAACTCGTTCCTTTTCCCTTTTCCTGTAGGAGTCCACTTCACCACCACCTCTCCTGACCCAGGAGGCACTTTCTATTCCTTCTTCCCCTGCACGCTGTCATCTAATCGTCACCAAGTTATCTGGAATCCCAGCCTCCTCTCCCTTCGTAAGTTACTGCCTCTAGGTTTGCACCAATTCAATTCTGTCTTGAGGTGCAACTGCCTTATCTGATCATGTTCCTCCTTCCTTAAAGCCTTTCCATGGACAGGAGACATTAATCTACAACAGCGGAAAGCTGCTATCACTGACTGACTAGTGAAGGAGAGAAATGAATATAAAGAAGGATGAGAAAAACTTTTAGGGGGAGGAAGATGAAATGTTCTACATCTGGAATGGGGCACTGGTAACATACACACACATCTGTCAGAATGTATTATATTTCATGCTTAAAAACGCTTGCATTTACTGTATATAAAATATACCTCAGTAAACATGATTAAAGCAAGAAACTCTTCAATGGCACCCCATTGCCGGGAGGACCAGGTTCAGATTTCTTAGCCTGGCATAAGTGATGATCCGGCTTCTGCGTTCCAACCTCTCGTCCCTAAACCATAAACCTGATCTCTAAGTGATCATTCTTCCTTGGTGCTCCCTCCACTGACCCAATGTAAATGCCTATCACATAAAGTTTGGGGTTGCGTTTTTGTGTCTGTGTCTCCTCCTTCCTTGACCGTGGGTGTGACGGCTGTACCCTGTCGTCTGTCCTCTTGCACATTCAGCGCCGTCACAGAGCCATTCAATCTTTGTTGAAGGAACTTGGGTTTTGTTTTTGGAGTTCTGTCCAAGGATAGCAGGACAGAAGCCACTCCTCCCGTCCTAAAGGTGGCGCTGTGGCCTTGCTCTCTGCTACTCTAGGCCAGCCCCCAGAGCCCTCTCTCCGGGCTCCGCCCCAACCTTGGCAACATTCTTCTTGCCCATTGGTCGAGGGTGCTCAGGCCTGTCCAATGAGGTGCGGCTTTGGTGGTAGGCGGCACCACCGGAGTCGCAGGGCGGGTTGGTGGACGAAGGGCTGGGTGGGTAGGTGGGCTGACTGGGTCGCGCCTCTCGGCTTCCAGTCCCGCGAGCGGCTTTGCCGCGTCCCTTCCACCCCGGGACAGGATGCCGCAGTTCCAGACCTGGGAGGAGTTCAGCCGCGCAGCCGAGAAGCTCTACCTCGCCGACCCCATGAAGGTAAATCGCTGGCGGGAAGTCGCGGGGGGCAGTCCGGGTCTCAAGGTTTCCCTCCGTCCACTCGGCTTCCCTGAGCATCTGTAGCCCCCTAGGAAGTTTTGGGAGTGGAGACAGATTGATCCTTTTGTCTCCTTCACCCCTGAAGCGTCCCGGTGAGGCCCTGAAATCGACGAAAATCAGGATCATTTCAGAGCGCTGACCAGGTCTGCCTTCTGCCTCCCGCCATCTCCAGCCTCTGAACTTCCCTTTTGGCTGCGGTAGGTTTACGTGTCTGTAAGGCCAGGGCTCCGCCCCCTGCAGCTGCGGGGCCCCCAGTCCTGTGGCTGTCTAGGGGCTGTGCCCTAAAAACGGTGATGGTGTGTTTGCACCGCTCAGATGTTTTTGAAAGGCCTGCGCTTGGCATCTGTCCCCTTTAAAACGGTGGTCCTTAATCTTTGAGGTCATGGTCCTTTGGGAAAAAAGAACGTATATTTATCTATTTTTTCAGAAGTATGCGTATATATGAATGTTGGCAAACGCTTTTAGTGGGCTCATGGATTCCGAAAGACCCCTCATGGGCCCCACAGAATCTGTGAGAAGTCGCTGCTAGAGGTGAGGGCAGTGTTGAGCAAAGAAGTCCAGTTAATGGATGTTTAGCCCTTGAACGCGTCTTCTTGTTTTTCCTCACCTGATGGTGACATCAAACCAGACCAAGCCCACTGCTGTCTAGTCGGTTCCGACCCATAGCGACCCTGTAGCACAGAATAGAACTGCCCATAGTGTTTCCAAGGAGCGTCTGGTGGATTCGAACTGCTGTCCATTTGGTTAGCAGCCATAATTCTTAACCCCTACGCCCCTGGGAACACTGTAGTGGATTAAGTGCTACTGCAGCTAACCAAAAAAGGCCGGCAGTTCAGGTCCACCAGGTGCTTCTTGGAAACTCTATGGGGCATTTCTACTGTGTCCTGTGGGGTCGCTATAAGTTGGAATTGACTCCACAGCATTGGCTTTTTTTTTTTTTAATGTCCCGGGGGTCACGTATGAAAACAATAAACAGCAACGAAAAAATTGAGGCAACTGCATGTTAAAAGTACTGCTGTTTTTTGCTTTTTTTTATAGTCAGCATTTTTAGAGAGATTTCATACTAGAAATCTTAATCCTGGTTGTATATGATATTCTTTTATTTTCTGCAAGTAACTCAGTCTTGTTCTGTAAGCTCAGTTTATTTATTAGGTGTATGGGAGAAGTGAGATCAGATTTAGCCCCATCCCTGAAGTTGCTGATGTTATTGGAGGGTATTATAGATACACTGCGTTGTGAATATGTTTCTCAGAAACGGAAACATTAAAAGCAGTAACTCTTAGAAAACTCAGGCTCAGGGCATGTGTACAACATCTGACAATTAAGTTTGCAAACTCATCTAAGAAAAACTGCTACATAGCTCATTGCTGAATATCACTGTGGTCATCTTGGAAGTACTACCCATGGGAAGCTCTGTACTGACACAAGCTCCTGGTCCACCCTGCGAAACAATTTTGGAACTCCTTTTCTGGAATAGCCATCAGAGCTGTCTTCATATTACTGTCAGTGTCCTGCATGTCATCCAAATGTCTTCCTTTCAATATTTCCTTTATCTTTGGGTAAAGACATAAGTCACTGGGGGCCAGGTCAGGTGAGTAGAGAGGGTGTTCCAATACAGTTATTTGTTTACTGGCTAAAAACTCCCTCACAGACAACTATACAGTTAAGTTTGCAAACTTGCCGTCTTGCTACCTTGCACAATGGCCATTCCAGAAATAGTTCCAAAATTGCTGTGAAGGAGAGGCTAGGTACTGGTGCTAGTGCATAGCTTCCCAGGGGAGTACTTTGAAGGTGACTGTCATGGTGTTCAGCAATGAGGTATGTAGCACCGGAACAGTTAAGTTTGTAGACCTTATACTGTGTGATATTTTTAGTGGTCGTTAGAAAAAATGAAGGATCTTTTAAATGTAGCCATCAGAGGGCTGCTAAACCTGTGACTCCAATGTGACATACTGTTCATAGTGAACACGACTTTGAACTCTACAGCAATTTGTGTTGATGTGAATAAAAAGAGCAGTAGATTCATTGTTAGAACTGGAGAGTGACAAGACACTGTAACGTTCTCAGGTCCATTCTTTACAATAAAATGATGTAATAATAAATGATGAAGTGAATTAGGTATTTTTGAAATTGAGTTATTTGTTCATGATTCTGATTTGATTGATATGATATGATTTCTAGCTCCTTCGTTTGGGTGGTCATTTGTTTTCACCCAAGCAGGGTACCACAGGGACCGTATAAGATTTTTCTCTTGAAGTATTTACACTGTAAGCTAAAAATATTTGAAAAGACAATAAAGAATACATCAGTTCACATCAAGAATAATTGTATTTTAGGGTGTGTTAGTAGTGGTAGGGGACATGAAAATGAACTGCTAATTGTAGAGCATTTTGCAGCATACAGAGCACGTTTAGAGCAGGCAGGAGAGGCAGGCCTTTGAGCTGTTTACCCAGTCGGAAAACCCCAGGGGCGTAAAACCCTGTACATGCATTTTCCACTCCGATCTTTTGGTGCTGAGGAGAGAAGATGTGTGTGTACAGGGCATTGACTCACAGTTTTGTCGAGTGCCGTCTGTGTGACATTTTACATATGTTGCCTGTGTATTAACATTTACAGTAGTTTGTTGGTGTAGAAGTTAGTTCTTTTTGCAGACGAATAAACTGTTTCAGAGACATTAAATAATTTGCCTAGTCTCTAAGAGATTAAGCCAAAACTTGAACTCAGGTCTTAAAACCTCAAGACTGTGCTCATTTGTACCCATCCATGCTGCTTTTAGAGCTAAAGAAGAAATGACTGTGTCAGGACTCTTTGTAGTCTGGTTTCCAGAATTCTCTGTTCCTGTGTCCCTCGTGGCCTGTCCCTGTCCTCATTCGCCATGCTCCAAATGAAGGTGCTACATCTGTGGGACCGTTACAGTAACCTCCTGCCTGGCCTGGCTGTCGTTTTCATCCCTCATTCACGCTCCCACCAAAGCTATCTAAAAAACAAAAAATTGAATTTGCTCAGTCTCCTGTTCAGAAACTGGTTCTTCGGTGGTTACTGGATAAAGTTGCAGTCCAGTCGGACTCTGATTTTTCTGGCTTTGTTTACCGCCTTCGTCACGGAACCTCATCTCAACCCTCATGAAACTGTGGAACTCATCTGATCATTGTTCAGACTGCTCGGTTGGCCTTTCTCCCTCAGCCTTCTTCCCTAATGGGGAAAAAAAGCACTTTCAAAAGGGGGCTTCAGTGAAGCCTTTTTATGCACAGTAGGCAGTTGTATTTTGTTACAGCACTTTACCTGTATATAAGGTCTGACAGTTAAGTTTGCAAACTCATCCTAGAAAAAGTGTTGCATACCTCATTGCTGAATGTCACTGCGCTTGCCTTTGAAGTACTCCCCTTGCAAAGCTGTGCACCAAAGCCAGTGTCTATTCCACCCTTCAGAGGAATTTTGGAACTCTTTTTCTGGAATAGCTACCAGAGCTGTCATCGTACTATGCTTGATACCCTGAATGTCATCCAGATGTCTTCCTTTTCAATATTTCCTGTATCTTTGGGTAAAGAAAAAAGTCACTGGGGGCCAGATCAGGTAAGTTGGGAGAGTGTTCCAATACAGTGAGTTGCTGACTGGCTGAAAACTCCCTCTACAGTTAAGTTCACAAACTTGCCACCTTGCGTGATGGCCATCCCAGAAAGAGTTCCAAAATTGCTTTGAAGGGTGGTCTAGGCACTGGTGTTGGTGCAAAGCTTCCCAAGCGGAGTGCTTCAAAGGTAACTGTAGTGATACTCAGCAGTGAGGTATGTAGTACTTAGAACACTTAAGTTTGTGCGCTTAATTATCAGGCCTCATATGTGTTTATAGGACTTTTATTCTGTCTTGTGTTTTGATTGGTTGAATTCAAAGGATTAAGGTGCACCTGACCCAAACCATAATATTTACAGTTGCCTCATAGGCATGTGAAAGCTGGGCAATAAATAAAGGAAGGCGAAAGAAGAATTGATGCCTTTGAATTAATGGTGTTGGTGAATAATAGTGGATATGCCACGACTGCCAGGAGAATGAACAAATCTGTCATGGAAGAAGTACAGCCAGAATGCTCATTAGATGGCAAGACTTAGTCTCTTGTACTTTGGACATGGTAGCAGGGGGACCAGTCCCTAGCGAAGGACATCATTCTAGGTAGAGGGTCAGCAAAAAAGAGGAAGCCCTCAATGAGACAGATTGAGACAGTGGCTGTAACAATGGGCAGAAACGATTATAAGACTGGCCCAGGAGTAGGCAGCATTTTGTTTGGTTGTCCATAGGGTTGCTATGGGTTGGAAGTCACTCTCTGACACCTAACCAGCCTGCCACCTGAGAGAACAAGAGCTTTGATTTCCTTTTCCTCTTCCATGCCACTTGACAGAGTAATAAGTGCAATCTAAGTTACAAAATGGGCCTTAAAGAATGTTAGGCCGTTAAACTGCTCTCACTTCTCTTGAAGCCAGTGAGAGTTAAAACTTTATGTAATTGTCATGCTTAGCACCTTTTAAGTTTCAGTTTCTTTTTGTTTGGGGGAAAGAGTCAGTTGTTATTATCTGTATCTGTTTGAATGCTTAATAAGTTCCCTTTCCTTCCTGACCCAGACTAGTCTCATAGGGCGGTGACATTGCAGTTTCAGGAAGACAAGGACCATAATGGGAACAGCTCTGAGTTAATAGATGTATTAGGCCTTTTTGTGTAGTTTCCACAGTTGTCTAACGGCTTCTGGTACCACATTATAATCATTTTTGAATTATGTCCCTGCGTCGGCTTGGCTGTGTAGATTACCAGCTTGTAAAACTGCCAGGTGAGAGTTACTTGTACTGGTTGACAGCAAACTCAGCTGCAGTTACTGTGCTCGAATCCACCATTAAGGGAAAAACACTTCCGGGGAAGTTGGCAACTTTGGAGCTAGTTCTTCTCTGGGATTACTTTGTTGCTGTCATTCGGGTGCTGTCAAGGTGGTTCTGGCTCCTGATGATCCTGGTACAGCAGAACAAGCTCTGGACAGTTCTCTGTCCTCGCGGTCACTGTCGTGTGAGCGTGCTGTAGCCATCGAGTCAGTCCCATCTTGTTGAGGATCTCCCTCGTTTTCACGGACCCTCTACTTGACCAAGTGTGATATCCTTCTCCAGGGATTGGTCCTTCCTGATAACAGGTACACCATACATGAGAAGTCTGCTTGTCGTCACTTCTGAGGAGTGCTCTGGCTGTACTTCTTCCAAGACAGATTTGTTCATTTTTATGGCAGTCCATCGTATACTGTCAGTATTCTCAGCCAACACCATAGTGTGAAGGCATCAAGTTTTCTTTGCTTCTCCATATTCCTTACCCAGCTTTTGTGTGCCTGAGAGGCAGTTGAAAATACAGTGAGCCCTGGTGGTGCAGTGCTGAAGCACTCACCGGCTAATCAGAAGGTCAGCAATTGAGACCTACCAGTTGCTGCTCGAGAGAAAGATATGGCAGTCTGCTTCTGTAAAGATTACAGACTTGGAAAACCTACAGGGCAGTTCTGCTCTGTCCTGTACGGTGACTGTGGTTCAGAATTGACTTAATAGCAAAGGGTTTATAGGATTATGCTGGTATCTGAAGGATGTCCTGGCTTCGTAACTGTAGAATACTAAACAGCAAAGAAGTATTGAGTAGCATGACCTTCAATATAGGTGTTACTCTACTTTTTGGCAAGTTGTTGATGGAGATGCAGAATTCTGTTTTTTTATAATAATGGATTGTGTTGTACTCCTTATAGGTAACCGAGCTGGAATTGACTTGATGGCAACAGGTTTTTGATTTTCACATGATGAAACTCAGGATTTTGCTGGATGTTTGAATTGGAATCCATGTCCTTAGGGCTTCGTCATAGGGACAGTGAACTTGTCTGCAGCAGGGTTTCTTCAGCGGGGATTTGGGTTTGGTAATTGCCATTTAAGATGTAAAACAGAAATTTTAGCAACAAAAAGGAACTAAAATGCTGTTTTTTGCTTCCTTACAGCAACAGTAAGCATGCAGCAAAGGTGTCTTTGGATGTTTCGGGTATTAATTCTAAAGGATTCCTTTTTAGCCCACCTAAGGAGTAAATTGCTTATGAGAATGCCGTCTGTCTTCACTGCTTCTAAATGTGTATTTTTATTTCAGGCACGTGTGGTTCTCAAATATAGGCATACTGATGGGAGTCTCTGTATTAAAGTAACAGATGATTTAGTTGTAAGTATACATTTTTATTGCATATTTTCACAGTTTTTTGAGTTACCAGCAATCAATGGAATTTATGCAGAATATCTGTTGGAATGCATTATTTTCCAAAGTCAAAAGCTTTCATTCTAGAAGTTAGTTTTATCATCTCTCAAAAGCTAATTTAACTTGTTTCATTGATGAAGGATGTTGCGTTTAGGCCAGTGTCTTAGTCACCTGGTACTGCTCTAACAGCAAATACCACAAGTGGAAGATTTTAAGAAGGGAAGCTTTATTGTCACAGTCTGGTAAACCACAAATCTGGTAAAAAGTTGTAAGTCCCTTCAGAATGAGAAATCATCACAGTCTGGTAGGCTGAGTCCAAATCCAGTGAGACTGTCTCAGCACAGGAACCTCAGGTCCAAAGGACGTGCTCTGCTCTTGGTGCTTCTCTCTTGGTGGTATGAGGTTCCCAACTTCCTCAGCTCACTTCTCTCCCTTATATCCCACAAGCTTGAGTCCTGCCTCACTAGCACAACTGCAAACCATTCTCCATCATCAATATCACAGAGGCAGGATTCACAACACATGGGAGAAAGGGTACCATATTCGAACTCCAAACCAGGTCAAATCAACACATACATTTTTAGGGGGACACAGTTGAATCCATAACAGCCAGTCACAGCTTTCTCCAGGCTGTGAGCAAGAGGAACATAAAGACCAAAGCTGGAGGTAAGGGGGCGGAGGTTCCCTTGTTGGTGTGCATGAAGTGGGGGATGAAGTTAGAGCAGGTTCTGTGTCTTTCTTCTTTCCTGATCTGCCCACGCTTGTGGCTTTCTCACCTCCAGTCCATCTGGTGTTCAGTGTTTCCCTGGAATTGCTCTGGGTGAGGCACAGCAGCCTCTCTCCATTTGCAAACCCAGTGGCCTCATCAGTGCAGATCTTGCGTGACCTCTTGCTGCGTTTGGGACAGGAAACCCCTCTGTGATGGAAGTGATTGCTCCAGTTCTTGGGGCTTGATTTGATTTTGGTTTTCTGTTTCTGCTTCTGTTGTCTTGTTGGCGGTTTCTTTGGTGTGCCCCCACAATGTTCCTTTCCCTAGAATTCTGTCCTTGGTCATCTTTTCATACTGTGCCCTTCTTTGGAGCAGTCCTTTCACGGTCATTGAATTCACTAACTGCCTGTTTCTATATCTTTATCTGTATTTCCAAATGGGTGTGCATGCTTATCTTATGTTTGTCTTCTGAGTTCCTAAGCATCCTTATGTCAGACAGCCGTGTAATTAACCTGTCCGTAATAGAATGCAGCATCTCTTCTCAGACTGGCTCTTTCTGTTTCCTAGCTCAGGTGCAGGAGCTCAGGTGTACTGTCATGCAGACAGTCCAACACTCAGGGTTATGTCGAGTCCCTTCTTTCCCTCATTCTCAGGTTCACTGTTTATTCTTTGGGAAAACGCGTTGATTTCCTGCTGTGTACCATGTGCTTTGTTGGGCATTTGCAATTACTAGTTTAAGTTCCTTCATCTCCTGTTTCCTGTCGTGTCCTGTTTGTCCTCACTATCCTGCTGTTGAGTTTAGGATCTCATCATTTGCCTGGACTATTAGAATAGGCTCCTAATAACATTTTTGCTTCTAGTTCATCCTTCAGGCTGTTTTGTACTGCTGCCAGAACGATTTCTACATAGGCGCATTGGATGGTTACTGCCTTGCTGCAGAACCTTTAGTGACTGCTCATGAGCATCCTGTGAACCCCGCCCTCACTGTCTCTGATCCCCTGTCCACCCTCAGCTAGCCTGCCTGCTGTCCTAGGGCCCTGCCTTAGAGCATTCAGTTTCCTCCTTTGGGTTGTTGAATCCCACTGTGGCAAGACTGTTGATGTGTCAAAACCCAGCTTGAGAGGATTGTTTCTCCTTTTGCCTCTTTTTGTGCTGTGTCACAGTTGTTTTTTCCCATTTGTCTTTTCTCATAGACTGCAAGTGTTACGACAACAGAGATCAGCCATAGTCTCACCTGTGTTTCTAATACCTGATGTCTTGGCCTAGAGGGTCATTAAGAAATGTTTTTTTTAAATGGACTGATTAAACATTCAATAGTGTGTGGTTTTAAAAATTGCTTTTTGTCCGTATTTGTGTCATGCTGTATTTGTGTTCAAAGTTCCATTGTGGGATTGCATAAAGTCATGCCTTTTAATGATTAACCTGTCTTTGAAGGATCAGTTGAATTGGTGAAGTAGCTGGAAATATAAAAAAGGAAGAGTAAGTTGAGATGTACTGTGTGAAACGTAGATTGAAGAGATTAAAACTAAGCTTAGCCATCCACCAGCTGCTCCGTGGAAACCCTATCCAGCAGTCCTCTGTCTTACAGAGTCACCATGAGCAGGAATCAGCTCACCAGCAACGGGTTTGGTTGGTTGTTTTACAACAAGTAATGGTTAAATATAGTTAAGACTCCATGGTAGGCAAGATCAGAAAGAACTTTGAGTTGTTGAGTCCTATGACAAGATTTAAATATGAAAAATACATTTTGTTTACCTAAAATTTCTGAGAAACCAGTCCATGTCTAGAAGGGCCAAAAGATGGAATCAAACCCATCCTCCTAATTAGAAAATGTAAATCAGCCCCAACAATAAAAATCTATTTCTAATGGATCTTTTAAGGAAAAGTTGGTGTATTTCTTTCACTAACTTATTTTAATAGCTAATAATTTGTTCAGAAAACTCAGTCATAGACTTCATTGTGTCACCATGTTGCTTTGACTTGTTTTATGATGTCATTTATGCATAATTCTTTCTGATCCCATGGTTGGTTTATAATATTGTCCTCAATAGACCTAGAAATCCTTTTCTGAAGTCATGAACTGTAGTGAGAAGGTACGTATACAGCACATGTAGTGAAATTCAGATGATGGCGGTTATTATAGCCTCTTTACAAGACTGCTGCACACGTTTGTATGTTGGGTGGATAAAAATAAGATAAAGTAAATGCTTTAAAGGCTGAAGGAATTCATGTCAGCCAGACTTAATGAGGTTGAACCATAAATTACTTACATTGATGAATGTTATTGCAAGAATGTTTAAAATTTATATGAGCCTTTAAGATGGGCTAAAGAAAAATGTATTTCAAAATGAGAAAGGCTGCTGGCTTCAGTTTGATGTGTAAAAATTACAGAGAAAATGGCTTTGTGAGCAACCATAGACAGATCTTAAGTGTATATCTAATGAAGATATTGACTTAGAGCAAGGAGGAATTTGGTTAACTCTTGGGGACTTCTTTTCCTACCTTTATTTTTATTGTGCTTTAGGGAAAAGTTGGCTTGGCTTAGGTAAAAGTTATGTGGCCGCAGTTGCTGTCCCTGTAATATGACCACAAGTTTCTCCTTTCTGTGGCAGATTTCCTGTGCCCATTTAGCCGGCTCCTATCCCTTTCTGGAAACCACGGTGGTGTAGTGGGTTAAGTGCTACATCTGCTAACCAAAAGGTCAGCGGTTCAAATCCACCAGGCACTGCTTGGAAACTGTGGGACAGTTCTACCCTGACCTCTAGGGTCACTGTGAGTCAGACGTGACCCAGTGGCAATGAGTTTGGTTTTGGTTTTATCCTGCTCTGCCTTCTGATTCTGCCTCTGGACGGGAGCTGGCTGTTTGGTCTCCTGTACCTGGTTGAATGAAGAAGCACACTCTTCCTGAGCATCACTTTATGTCCTATCGTCCAGTCTATCTTTGTCTGAAGAGTTGGCTTCAGGAATGGTTTTAGAGGACTTTTGACAGCCTAGGTTTAAAAGGGATAAATACATTCAGAGAATCAAAATTCGACAGATTCATCTAGTTTATTAATTTAGGTGTTAAGCAACAGCCACATGCAGGGAATTCAAAATTTTTATTTATTATCATTATCCAATCCCCAGTTTCACAAATGTTAGTAGATCTTAAAATTTCTTCACTTTTTCCAAGACACAACTTCTCATCCACTGCAGGACTTTATGTATTTACTTAACAGGTCATTTTTGAGAAGGTTCTAATAACGTTCATTTAGTTTTCATCTACAGCAATGGCATTTAAAATAATTGTATTTAAGGGTTATAATAGCTAGAGGTTTGGGAACTTGAATATCTTCCCTGAGGTCTGTGGAGAGAACAGAGCAAAACAGTGGTAGGATGCATGCTCACATTTTTCCCTGTTTTCTACATTTTCAGTGTCTAAATTGTACATAATTAATGTGTACTTTAAATTTTTTTGACAGTGTTTGGTGTATAGAACAGACCAAGCTCAAGATGTAAAGAAGATAGAAAAATTCCACAGTCAACTAATGAGACTGATGGTAGCCAAGGAATCCCGCAGTGTTCCCATGGAAACAGACTGAATGCTTTAAGATGAAGACTGTCTTGTTTTGTTTTAGGAAAGTAAATATCTTTTGAATTTGAGAGAGTTTGGGGACAGAAACTACTTTATGTAACTGAGTGGGCTATTCAAGATCTGATCAGAATGTGAGAGATGTTTTTTATCCTTTGTTCTTTAATGTTTACTTTAGAGAGCCAGAGAGCCTTTATTTTTGGAAATTGAGCAAGCTATACATCTAAGAACACTTCTGCAGATTACTTTATGTTAGGCAAGCTATATAATTCTTTCTCCGGTAAATCTGTATTGATAGTTTGAAGATGAGTTATCAGGAGAAGTTGTTCCTTAAATTTAATCTGTCTTTAAGAGAAAATTACATGTAAACATTTTGCTGAATTGATACTTCTTTTGGCACATAAAAATTTGTGCTGTTACTGACCAGCAAATATAAAATACGCTCACTGGACTTCACTATGCACATAGTATATCTGATAATGTTTAGTAGTATGATCTCAATTGTATCTAAAAGTAATTTTGAACAATGAGTATGCTTTACTGTAAGGTTTCCAGATTCAGGCTGTATTTTTGAATGTAAGGGATCTGTGTTGTCATCAGCTTGTTGAGCCATGGCTTCCTTTGAGTCCAGCTCTCAGTGGTCAGAAGCAGTTACAGCTACTTTGAATGGTCACACTGAGAGCTGACCTCTGATGGACTGAGACTACCCTCCACCGAAGTATTGACTGTTTTTCCTGTTGACAGTTTCTCAGAAGGGCTAAGGATTATGTGAATTCAATCGTTGCTGACCTCCATGATACCCGTCCCTGTATTTCTCTTGGTGTTAAGCCTGACTTACAACTGTTACATTTTGCAGTAAACCGGAGTATGCTGATATTTGATGTTTATTTTATATTTGTAACCTGAATTTTACCACCTAACTGTAATTTTCACTTATTGATTCCTCAAGAGTGGAATGAAGGGATTACATTAAATTTTTTGTTAGAAGTTTGTCATGTTGAGCAACACTTTAGTACGGAGAGTTCCATTACCAGTATGAATTTTGGCATGTTTCAAAGAGGTTAGCAAATAAAATATTACACAAATATATATCCTGTTAAAGTTTTTAACTTCTCAAGAATTGACAGTGCTGTGACTGGGACATAATGTATACATTTAGTCCAAAGTGAGCCTACTATTACAGAAAAAATATCTTTTGGATTTTTATTTCTCAGCACTTAACTATGTGATTTTTTCCCTGAGCTATGTGTTGACAACAAGGTTGTTTTCATGAATAAGGGAAGTAATATCACACTGTCACATCGTGTAAGATTTTGTGGTGTCAGGTGAAGGGTGCTTTTCCCCCTTAGAATTAATGGGTCACTCAGGTTCTTTTCAGCCCTTTTTTATTTCTTATTTACATTTTCCACTTTATGTTTTTTACATCTACTACTTACTAACAGTACTTTATAAAGAGGATCTAGAAGAGAAGGATTGCTCAGTTTGGTATTGGTGTTCTTGTGAGTCATTGTCCCTTAGAACAGAGTGGTTAAGAGCAGAGGTTCCAAGTCATGTGGCCTGTGCTGGAGTCCTGCTTCCATTGCTTCCCGATTCTGTGACCTTAGATGACATGCTTCTCTGCGTCACCATTCACTTCAATGAAAATTGAGGTAAAATAGTAGCTTACTGATAGGATTGTTAGGAGGATTAAATTATGTAATCCATGTTAAACTCTTAGCACAGTGCCTAGAATACAGTAAGACTCAATAAATGGTAGCAGTAGTTATTACTGTTATTTCAGGGGATGTTGCATTTGCCATCGAAAAGAATATTTCAGGTTCTGTCTTGAAATACAGTGCCATCAGTGATAGAATAATATCCATATGCCTACAAGGAAGGCTAGTTAATACCACTGTTACTCAAATTTACACATCCACGAGTAAGGCCAAAGATGAAGAGATTGAAGATTTGACTAGCTTTTGCTGTGTGAAATTGATCTGATGTGCAATCAAGATGCACCAATAATTACTGGTGACTAGAATACAAAGTTGGAAACGAAGAAGAAGGATTGGTAGTTGGAAAATACAGCCTTGATGATAGAAATAATGCCAGAGATTGCATGACAGAATTTTGCAAGACTAACGACTGCTTCATTGCAAGTATCTTCAACCAACACAAACAGCAACTGTACACATTGACCTCACCAGATGGGAGTACACAGGAACCAATTCAACTATATCTGTGGCAAAAGATGATGGGAAAGGTCTGTATCAGCAGTCAGAACAAGACCAGGTACTGACTGTAGCACAGATCATCAATTGCTCATACGCAAATTCAAACTGAAACTGAAGAAAATTAGAACATGTCCACAACAGCCAGAGTATGACCTCAAGTTTATTCCTCCTGAGTTTAAAAACCATCTCAAGAACAGATTTGATGTGTTGACCACTGTTGATTGAAGACCAGACAAATTGTGGAGTGACATCAAAGACATCACCCTTGAAGAGAGCAAGAGGTCATTAAAAAGACAAGAAAGAAAGAAAAGACTAAATTGACTGACAAGAGACTCTGAAACTTGCTCTCACACATTGAGCAGCTAAAGCAAAAGGAAGGAATGGTGAAGTAAAAGACCTAAACAGAAGATTTCAGAGGGCAGCTCAAGAAGATAAAGTATTATAATAACATCTGCAAAGAGCTGGAAATGGAAAACCAGAAGGGGAAGAGCATTCTGTATTTCTCAAGCTGAAAGAACTGAATTAAAAATTCAAGCCTTGAGTTATAACAGTGAAGGGTTCTACAGGGAAAACATTAAACAACTCAGGGAGCATCAGATGAAGATGGAAGGAATATACAGTCATTATACCAGAAAAAACTGGTTGATGTTCAGCCATTTGAGGAGGTAACATGATCAGGAACTGATGGTACTGAAGGATGAAATCAAAGTTGCATTGAAGGCATTGGCCAAAAACCAAGCTACAGGAATCTGTGGAATATCAATTGAGATATTTCAACAAACAGATGCAGCATTGGAAGTGCTTGCTTATCTATGCCAACAAATTGAAAAGACAGCTACTTGGCCAACTGACTGGAAGAGATCCATATTTATGCCCACTGCAAAGCAAGGTGATCCAATTGAATATGGAAATTACTGAACAATATCATTAATATCCAGCCAAGTGCCATCGAGTCAGATCCGACTCAATGGGAAGAACTGACGCCCAGAGTATTCAAGGAGTATATCACACCCAAGTGAAATTTTGCTCAAGATCATTCAAAAGTGACTGCAACAGTATTATTGGCAAGAAACTGCCAGAAATTCAAGCTGGATTCAGAAGAGGACATGAAACTAGGGATATTATTGTTGATATCAGGTGGATCTTGGCTAAAAACAGAGAATACCAGAAAGATGTTTACCTGTGTTTCACTGATGATGCAAAGGCATTCGAGTGTGTGGGTCATAACAAATTATGGCAGACATTGTGTAAAGTGGTAGTTCCAGAACACTTAAATATGCTCTTAAAGAATCTCTATATAGATCGAGAGGCAGTTGTGTGACCAGAACAAAGGGCAGGGGCAACTGCGTGGTTTAAAAGCAGGAAAGGTGTACATCAGGATTGTATCCTTTCACCATACTTTTTCAATGTATGCTGAGCAGGTAATCCAAGAAGCTGGATTACACAAAGAAGAATGAGTCATCAGGACTGGAGGATGACTCATTAGCAACCTGCATCATGCAGATGACACCACCCTGCTGGAAGTGAAGAAGATTTGAAACATTTACTGATAAGAAGATCAAAGACCACAACCTTCATATGGATTCGATCTCAACATCAAGAAAAAAATCCTCACAACTGGACCAGTAAACAACATCATCATAAATGGAGAATGGATTGCAATTGTCAAGTGGGTCCACAATTGATCCCCATGGAAGCAGCAGTCAAGAAATCAAAAAACGTATTGCATTGGGAAAATCTACTGCAAAAGATTTCTCTTAAGTATTGAAAAGTAAAGATGTCACTTTGATGACTGAAGTGCTCGTGATCCAAGCCATGATACTCTGAGTCACATCGTATACATGTGAAAGCTGGGCAGTGAACAAAGAAGACAGTAGAAGAACTGATGCATTTGAACTGTAGTGTTGGAGAAGAATGTGGAATGTATCATGGACGGCCAAAAGAACAAACAGATCTGTTCTGGAAGAAGTACAACCAGAGTGCTCTTTGGAAGCAAAGATGGCAAGACTGCATCTTACATACTTTGGATGTGTTGTCAGGAACGATCAGTCCCTGAAGAAGGAGATTATGCTTGGTAGAGTGGAGAATCAGTGAAAAAAGAGGAAGACCCTTGACGAGATGGATTGACAGTGGCCACAACAGTGGGCTTAAGTATAAAAACAATTGTGGGCATGGCACAAGGCCGGACAGTGTTTTGTTCTGTTGCGCGTAGGATAGCTCTGAGTTGTAACCAACTTGTCGGCACCTAAAAACAACAATAACATGGCTAATTGCCTGCAAGAACCGCTGCCTTCTCTGCCATGAAGAAGACCAGCCGGGTGTCCAGCTACCATTACTGAATACTTTGATCAAAGCTTTGGTAAAAAGATACTGATCAAGAAGTTGAAAATGTAGAACAGAATTTCAAATCCTCGTGGACTCCAGACTTTCTGGAGCCAGGGGGGCTGGATAAACCCCTGAAACTATTTCCCTGAGATTAAACTTTAAACCTAAAATCAAAACTATCCCCTGCAGTTGTCTTAAAACCAAAAGTAATTTAGCTTAATCAAGTATGCCTGCCTTGAGCATTATGTTCTTTTAAAACTATACAGGATCAAAGTGACAACAGCAACTCAGAAGATTAGACAAACAGCCTAGGGGACCATGAATTTTTGTTAATGGGGAGGAACAACTCAGAAAAGGAGGAGAAGAATGGCACAACTCGAAGAATGTCATCTGTGTCTTTGAATTGCATGTGTAGAAACTGTTGAAGTGATGTATGTTTTGCTGGGTATATTCTCAACAACTACAAAATAAAAAAAGAAAAGTATCATTAAAAAAAATCATAGACCTAAATGTAAAAACCCCAAAGTATAAAACTTCTATACGAAAGCATAGGAGAAAATTTTCATGACCTTGGTTAAAAACATACAAAAGGGGAAAAGATAAATTGAACTTAATAAAAAATTAAAACCTAATGTTTTCAGAAGACAGCTAAGAAGACAAGCCACATATTAAGAAAAAATACATGAAACACATATACCTGACCAGTGATTTCTATCCACAGTATAAGTTACACTCAAAACTCAATAAGAAAACAACCCAATTAAAATATACACAAAAGGTTTGGAAACTGAAAAAGATGTGTGAATGGCTAATAAGCATCTTTTCATGTGCTTATTAGCCATTCACACATCTTTTTCAATAATCAGCTTACTCCACAATATTTAAAAAACTTACCTCCCACACACCCTTTTTCCAGAAGCCAGTCAAGGATGTCTTCCTTTGAAGCAAAGGAATAAACCAAGAAGGAGGAAGATGTGGGATATATTGTAGGAAGAAGGATATCCAGCACAGGAGACAGCAGAGGTTGGTGAAGGGAGCACGCAGAAAGAGAGCATGTGTCAACCAGACCAGATCCAGGTAGCTCAGAAGGCTCCAGAAACAGAGATGAAAGTGAAAAACTGATGTAAAGAGTAATTTAGATAACTGTGGGAGAGGTTACTGTTAAAGTAGTGATTGTTACACAGAAAATTAAGTAAATTAAAATTACATTCATTCTAGGAGAAAAGTATGATATATGGATGTCTTAGGCTGGGTTCTCTAGAAAATCAAAACTAGTGAAGCAGATTTATCTCATGAAAATGACTCGTGTAGTTGTAGAGGCTGGTGAGTCCCAAGACTGGGTCAGGCATCAGGCTGGAGGCTTCTCCTGACTCAGCTGTAGAGGCTGATAAACCCAAGATTGGCAGGTCAAACAGCAGGCTGCTGGCTTACGGGCTGTGGAAGCAAGGCAGATGGCAGGCTGCTGGCTCACAAGCTGCAGAGGCTGAAAAATCCCATGAGCAGCAGGCATACGGCAGGCCACTGGCTCAAATCCCAAGAACCAGGGGTCAGATAATAATGAGCTGGACACAAGGTGTATGTTGCTGGAACCCCAATGTACATTGGATACAGGCTACACTTCTGTGTATTCCTCTTACAGTTGATTGACTGTTTGCATCACATCATATTGCAGAGAATGACTGCATCATTACACAGTTACTAAACCACTGAGAATCATTGCCAAGCTGACACACAACCTTAGCCATCACAGTAAGGAAAGAAATTGTAGCTTACTAGGAAACCCTGGTGGTGTAAGTGGTTAAGCACTGCCTTTTGGTTGGCAGTTCGAATCTGTCAGGCACTCCTTGGGAGCTATGGGACAGTTCTACTCTGAGCTATAGGGTCATTATGAGTTAGAATCAGTGTGGTTTGGGGGTATGGATCAGCCTTGAATTGTCCATAGTCATATTTAGTACATATACTGAATATTAATACTAAGATAACCATTTAGGGATATGGTGGAGGATGGAAAATCTAGAGTGGGGTCAGGTGAAGAGAGTTAATTTCTGCATCTGCTGAGGTCTCAATCGATAATGCCTACAGTGAAGTTTAAACAAAAGAAACACTATATGATTTAGAGACATGGAAGTAAACAGCAAAAGAATCAGGTCAGAGTTGAAAGTGGTCATTGCTCTTTAAGAATTCTGGGAATTGGGCTGTAGCAGGGGAAACTGAGAACTCTTGCTGTCTTAAAAACTATGTAGACCACACAACTGTTGTGACAGAGATCACAGCAGAGGTTGCCAGACAGAGCTGGATAAGAAACATACGAAAAGAACATGATTGTAACTCTCACACACAAAATGACCAGACTTAGGTTTTACGGGAACTGGAGAAACCCTGAGCTTTTGGTCCTGACATATCCCTATAACTTAGAAATGAAGTCACTTCTGAGGTTCACCCTTCAGCCAAAGATTAGACAGACCTGCAAAACAAAACAAGACTAAATGGGTACACCAGCCCAAGGGCAAGGACGTGAAGGCAGGAGGGGAGAGGAAAACCGATGATGGGGAACCCAAGGTTGAGAAAGGTGAGATGTGGTGTTGGCAACCAATATCACAAAACAGTATGTTGTTGGTAGGTGCCATCAAGTTGGTTCCAACTCACAGCGACCCCATGAAAAACAGAATGAAACACTGCCTGGTCCTGCCCACGTCCGCAATCGTTTTTATGCTTAAACCCATCATTGCAGCCACTGTGTCCATCCATCTCCTCGACGGTCTTCCACTTTTTCACTAACCCTCCACTCTACCAAGCATGATGTCCTTCTTTAGGGGCTGATCCTTCCTGATGATGTGTCCAAAGTATGTAAGACACAGTCTTGCCACCTTTGCTTCCAAGGAGCACTCTAGTTGGATTTCTTCCAGAACAGATCTGTTCTTTTGGCAGTCCATGGTATAGTAAGTATTCTTCTTCAACACCACAATTCAAAGGCATCAATTCTGTCTTCCTTTTCATTGTCCAGTTCTCACACGCATATGATGCAGTTGAAAATACCATGACTTGGGTCAGATGCACTTTAGTCTTCAAGGTGACATTTTTACTTTCCAATACTCTCAAGAGGTCCCTGACAGCAGATTTTCTCTATGCAATGCATCTTCTGATTTCTTGACTGTTGCTTCCGTGGGCATTGATTATGGACCCAAATAAAGTGACATCCCTGACAACCTCAATCCTGTCTCCGTTTATCATGATGTTGCTCATTGGTCCCGTTGTGAGGATTTTTGTTTTCTTGATGTTGAGGTGCCATCCATACCGAAGGCTGTGATCTATGATGTTCATCAGTAAGGGTTTCAAATCTTCACTTCCAGCAAGTAAGATGGTGTCATCTGCATAATGCAAGTCGTTACGTGTGAGTCTTCACCCAGTCCTGATGCCTCATTCTTCTTCACATAGTCCAGCTTCTTGGATTATTTTGCTTGGCATACAGATTGAAAAGGTATGGTGAAAGGATACAACTCTGATGCACGCCTTTCCTGATTTTAAACCATGCAATGTCCCCTTGTTCTGTTCGTTAGACTCTCTCTTGATCTGTGTACAGATTCTAGCTGTGATGCTGGAAGGTATGCCACTGGTATTCTGATACCAGCAGGGTTACCTATGGTGGGAAGGTTTCAGCTGAGCTTCTAGATTAAGACAAACTAGGAAGAAGGACCCGACAATCTACCTCTGGAAATAATTAACTAATGAAAACCTTATGAATAGCAGTGGAACATTGTCAGATATAGTGCTGGAAAATGAGTACCCCAGTTTGGAAGGCACTCGGAAGACGAATGAGGAAGAGCTGCCGCCTCAGAGTAGAGTTGATGAAACAATATATGTATTGTTTAATGAGAAACTGGTTTGCTCTATGAATCTTCATCTGAAATGCAATTGAAACAAAAACAAAAAATACTACCTGATCTTAGGACCTGTTACACTGCCAGAGTAGTCAAAACAGCCTAGTACTGGTACAAAAAGAGACGCCTAGACCAGTGGAACAGAGTTGAGACCCCAGAGATGCCACCATCCTGCTATTAACAGTTGATATTCAACCAAGGCCCTAAAATTGTAAACTGGGGTAAAAACAGTCTCTTTAACAAATGGTGCTAGCAAAATTGGATATCCATCCGCAAAAAAACTGAAATGAGACCATATCTCACACCTTACACAAAAACTAACTCAAAACGGATCAAAGACCTAAATACCAAACGTAAAACGATAAAGAACACATGGGAAAAAATAGGATCAACGATGAAAGTTGTAATACACAGCTTAGACAATCTTCAAAATCTAACAAAGCACAATTAACAGAAGAGAAAATAGGTAAACGGAAACTACTAAGAATCAAACACTTTTGCTCATCCAAAGACTTTATCAAAAGAGTTAAAAGACCACCTACAGAATGGGAAAAAATATTTGGCAACTACATATCAGACCAAAGTCTGATCTCCATAATCTACAAAGTTTTGCAAAACATCAACAAGAAAAACGTAAATAACCCAATTAAGTGATGGACAAAGGAGGTGGACAGACACTTCACTAAAGAGGACATCCAGGCAGCTGAAAGACACGAGGAAATGTTCACAATCGTTAGGTACTGGAGAAATCCAAATCCAAACTACAGTGAGATACCATCTCACCCCAACAAGGTTATCTGTGACCCAAAAATACAAAACAACAAATGCTGGAGAAGCTGTGGAGAGATTGGAACTCTCCTACACTGGTGCTGGGATTGCAAATTGGTACAACCTCTTTGGAAAGCAATCTGGCACTTCCTTAAAAAGCTGGAGATAAATACACCATTTGATCCAGTAATCCCACTGCTTGGAATTCATCCGTCAGAAACAAAGGCTGTCACACGAACAGACACATACACAATGTTTATTGCAGTACAGTACACAACAGCAAAAAATGGCATCATCCCAGATGCCCATCAACAGATGAATGGATAAACTATGGTACATATACACAATGGAACACTATAATAAAAACAAATAATGATTTTATAAAACATAACATAGTTTCAATTGGAAGATATTATGCTGAGTGAAACTAGTCGGTGGCAAAAGGACAAATATTGTATGAGACTCCTGTTGTAGGACTTAAAAATGAAATAATCTACAGAAGAAAATACTCTCTGACAGCTACAAGGACGGGGAGTGGTGAGGGTTTATCATAGATGAGATAGTTGATGTTAGAAATTCTATTCGTTTACTGTAACAAATAAATTTAAAAAATTTTTAAAAAGAAAACAACTTGTAGGTGACTTTCTGAACAAATGACCGAGATTAGAGTATAAAGTTTAAATAAGTTTCCCAAACAAAAAAACAGACCCATTGCTGTCAAGTTGATTCCAACTCATAGAGACACTATAGACAGAGTAGAACTACCCCATAGAGTCTCCAGGGAGTGCATGGTAGACTTCAACTTGTGACCACTTGGTTAGCAGCTGTAGCACTTAACCACTACACTGCCAACAGTTTCCCAGTCCCCTGCAAAACAAGAACCAGGAAATGCTTCTTGCACTCAAATAAGGCACAGCAAAATGCAGTGTGCAGCGCAGGCCCACAGGGGGCTCACGTGGCTGTTACTGCTGTGGAACTGTGTGTTTAAGGGCCAGGCAGCTTCTTGACTGTCTTTGGTAAACCTTTGATCTTGACTCGATTTTGTTCCTGACCATTTCTCCTCAATTCCTGGGAGTATATTCAAAGATCTCAAGAAACCTGGGAGAAAGCTGAGATGAGGGCATCAGCATGAAGTCACTGAAAATAATCCAGAATTAGATGAGTAATAATGTACCTTCCTCCTTTCTTTTTTTTTTAGACTGAGTGAAAATGTACATTCCCATATATATTTGTGTGACCACCTTTGTGCAGCTCCCACTGCTCTCCCTACCCGGTGACAGTACACCCTTCTTCTCCATTCTATACATGTCATATGTTCCTAACTATCTCCTCCTCTCATACCTCTCCTCTGCCTCTAGTAAGAGGTCAGCAGGACGACATCCTATAGATGCATAGAACCACGAAGTGCACACAAGATATGGTCACTCTGTGTCACCAAGTCCAATCCATTCTTGTCCAAAGAGTTGACCTCCATTATGATTTATGGACAGGGGCAGCATCAGGGTCAGAAGCCATGCTCCCAGGGGAACCCTGAGGCCCCTGGGCCATCAATTGCAGTCTTTTAGTGGAGATCTCAGGGTGCACTCCTTTTCATTATTGTGTTGCCAGTGAGACTCAACTTTGTGAGCCCCAACACGGCTATCGCTGGTGGTGGCCAGGCACTATCCAATTCTTCCAGTCACATGTGGGTCTCTCTGTCTTCTGGATTCTCTATCCCCCATGTCGTTTTGGTCCTTGGTGATAATCTGTTCCTGCTGAGTTGGGACCATTTGGTGTACCTCAGATGGCAACTTGGCAGATTTTAAGACCCTAGATGCCACTCACCAATGTGGGGTGCAGAAGAGTCTCTTGGCAAAACACTAGGTGTGCCAATTGGCCTCAATTTCCCCTGACAGCCTGGTCCCCAACCCCTGACCCAGCTACTCTGTCCTTGCAATATTGGATTAAGATGAGAGGAGTAATAATGCTAAGTTGAAGACCAGTTAATATTGACCTTTCTAATGTGTGCTGTCACAGATTTCACCCAACCAAATTTCTATGAACTATCTAATCTATACCCCACCTTCTCCCTCCTTCCCTCCTCACCCTTGCAACCGTCAGTCTTCTCTTCTATGCATGAGTCTGTTTTATGCATGAGTCTGTTTGTGCTGTGATGTCATATTGTAGGGGTCTCATACAAATTTGGCTTTTTGTCGCTGACTACTTTCACTCAACATAATGTCCTCCAGTTGAAACCAGGTTATGAGATGTTTCCTAAAATCATCATTGTTCTTTATCATTGCACAGTGTTCCACTGAGTATGTATCCATAGTTTACCTATCCATTCCTCTGTTGTTGGGCATCTCAGTTGATTCCATCTTTTTGCTATTGTGGACTGTGCTGCAATAAACATTCGTGTGCATGTATCAGTTGGTGTGAATGGCCTTGATTCTGTAAGATATATTCCAAGCAGTGGAATACTGAGTCAAATGGGATATCTATTTCCAGCTTTTTAAGGAAGCACCAGATTGCTTTCCAGAGAGGCTGTACCATTTTGCAATCCCACCAGCAGTGTAGGAGAATTCCAGTTTCTCCACAGCCTCTCCAGCATTTGTTTTGTGTTTTTTGGATCACGGCCAACCTTGTTGGGGTGAGATGGCATCTCATCATAGTTTTGATTGAATTTCTTTAATAGCTAATGATCATGAGCATGTCCGCATGTGGTTTTTGGCTGCCTGGATCTCCTCTTTAGAGAAGTGTCTGTCCGTCTCCTTTGCCCATCACTTAATTGAATTATTTATCTTTTTCTTATTGATATTTTGTACTACCTTATAGATTATGGAGATCAGATTTCAGTCTGACATATAGTTGCCAAATATTTTTTTCTGTTCTGTAGGTGGTCTTTTAATCCTTTTGATAAAGTCTTTGGATGAGCAAAAGTGTTTGATTCTTTGTGGTTCCCATTTATCTATTTTCTCTTCTGTTGATTGTGCTTTGTCAGATTTTGAAGTTATGCTGGCTTCATAGAATAAATTTGGGAGTATTCCATCCCTTTCTATACCGTGAAATAGTCTCAGTGGTATTGGAGATAACTCTTCTCTAAAAGCTTGGTAAAATTCTGCGGTGAAGCCATCTGGGCTTGGGCTTTTTTTTGGTTGGCAGTTTTTGGATGACTTTTTCAATCTCTTCCTTTGTGATGCGTTTGTTAAGTTGTTCTGCTTCACCTTGTGATAATTTTGGTAGGTGATATGAATCAAGGAATTTGTCCATTTCCTCTAGGTTTTCAAATTTGTTAGAATACAGTCTTTCATAGTATTCACGTATAATATTTTTTATTTCTGTTGGATCTGTTGTGACAACACCCCTCTCATTTCTTATTTGGGTTATTTGTTTCCTTTCCTGTTTTTCTAGGGTCTCCATGAGTCGGATCTGACTAGATGGCACTTGGCTGGCTTTCCTGTTTTTCTTTAGTAAGTTCAGCCATTGGATTATCAATTTTGTTGATCTTTTCAAAAAGCCAGCTTTTGGTCTTTTCAGTTGATCTTCTATTCTCTGATTCATTTAGCTCTGCTCTAATTTTTATGATCTGTTTTCTTCTGGTGCCTCTGGGGTTCCTCTGTTGCTCTCTCTCTACTTGTTCAAGCTGTAGGGTTAGTTCTTTGGTTTGGGTTCTTTCTTCCTTCCACATGCTTGCATTTATAAACAGATCCCTGAGCACTGCTTTGGCTGTATCCCATAGGTTCTGCTAGAAAGTGTTTTCATTCTGATTGGAATCCATAAATTTCCTTATTTCATCCTTGATTTCTTCTATAACTCGTGGCTTTTTGAGCATGATTTTGTTCAATTTCCATGAGTTCCACTTTCTATCTATGTTTTTTCTGCTATTGATTTCAACTTTTACAGCTTTAAGGTCTGAGAGAATGCTTTGAAATAATTCAACGGTATGGATTTTTGTGAGATTTGCTTTATGTCCTAACACATGATGTATTCTGGAAAATGTCCCATGTGCACTGGAGAAGAAGGTGTAGTTGTCTGCTGATGGACAGAAAGTTCTGTATATGTTGATGAAGTCTAGTTGGTTAATTGTGGCAATAAGATCTTTCATGTCTTTACTGAGCTTTTTTCTAGATGATCTGTCCAATATTGAGAGTGGAGTGTTGAAGTCTCCCACTATTATTGTGGAGTGATCTAGCTCATTTTTGAATGTAATCAGTGTTTCTTCAGTGTATTTAGATGCTCTAGTATTGGGTGCATAAATATTTAGTATTGTTAAGTCCTGCTTGTGTATTGAAACTTTCAGCAATAAATAGTGTCCCTCTTTGTCCACGATGGTGGCTTTTACATTAAAATCTACTTTATCTGAAACTAGTATTGCCACACCTGCTCTTCTTTGTGTATTGTTAGCTTGATATACATTCTTCCATCCTTTAGTTTTCAGTTTGTTCATATCTTTAAGTCTAAGGCAAGTTTCTTGTAAGCAACACATAGACGGGTCATGTCTTTTCATCCAAGATGTCACTCACTGTGTCTTTACTGGATTGTTCAGTCTATTCACATTCACTGTAATTATTGATAGGTATGTGTTTAGTGCTGTCATTGTGATGTGTTTATTTTTGTGTTGATGTTTTATCTGTTCTTACTATTCTGTTCTGGGACAGTTGTCAGTGTTGGTTTTGTGGTTGTTGAGACTCCTGTATTACGTTTCTTGATTTGGTATGTTGCATCTTTGTTGTGCTTTGTGGTCCCTGTGATCCCCTTTAGTAATCTATGTTTAAACCCAGTTTTAACTACTGCAAGTTTTATTAACTTCATCTCCATCTGGATGAACTATAATCATTGTAGTACATCCCTCTTTTTAATATGATGACATCATAGTTTTCGTAATATGATCACTGGATCACTTCTTTTGATATCATAGCTTTGATTGAGATTTTTTCTGCCCAATACTGAGAGTGGAGTGTTAAAGTCTCCCACTATTATTGTGTAGCGATCTATCTCATTTTTGAGATTGAGTTTGGAGCCTTCCCTAACTGAGTAGGTTTCTGGATGATGTGTCCTGTATTTCCTCCTAAAATATAGAGTTAATGGTTTTGTTCTTCTAGGCCAAGAGCTTCTTTCAGTATTTTCTTGTAGCTTTGGTTTGGTTTTTTTTGAATTTCTGTTTATCTGCAAATGTCTTGATTTCATTTTTGTGTTTGAAAGATAGCTTTGCAGGATATATAATTCTTGGTTGGAAGTTCTTCTCCTTCAAGGCTTTGAATGTGTCATCCCATTGTCCTTGTGCCAGCATCATTTCTGCTGAGAAATCAGACAAAAGCCTGCAGGGTTTCCCTCTGAATGTCAGCTTTGCTTTGAGTCTTGCTGCCTTTAAGAGTTTATGCTTGTGTTTCATTTTGTTAAGCTTGATTATAATATGTCTTGGAGTCTTTCTTTGGGGATCTACATTGAGTGGCGTTCAATACACATCTTGGATATCTATATTCTCTTCTTTCATAATTTCTGGGAAGTTTCCTATCAGAAGCTCAGCCACCATACTCTCTGTGTTCTCAAGTGTCCCACCCTGTTCAGGAACTCCAATTAATCATAGATTGTTCCACTTAATAGAGTCCCACATGCTTCTTATTGCTTCTTCATTTTTCTTGCATAAGGTCTAGGAGGCCTCTATATAGAATCCTTTTGTATTCACCTTCTGATAGTTTCAGAAAAGCTTCTTCATCTGGGAAGTTCTGAGGTGGTTTCTTTGGGGGGCCTTCTGATGCCACGGGTGATTTCCAGGTTACCATCTTTTCCGTTTGTTGCTTTTGGAGCTTCATGTGAGTCAACAGAGGCTGGGAGAGATGCTGTGAAGATGGACCACAGTTGTTTCTCTAGGCTGTCTTTGGTCTGTGCAAGCCTCTGCTTGCTGACAGTGGGGTCAGTGAAAGAGAGGAGGTTTTGCATTCAGTGGTATGAAGTCCAAATTAACAGCCCTGTGCTGCATCCCAGGGCTCACTAGATGTCCAGAAGCCTCTGTTTCATTATCATTTCAGGTCTTGGTTTCCAGAGGGATTTAGGGAGACGTACATTTAGTCTGCCATCTTCACTCTGCCCCCTTCATTTTTCTTGTTTCTTTTTTCTGATTCCTCATAGATGGTAGAGTCAGTAGCTCTGTCTTCCAAGTCAGAAAGTCTGTTTTCCATTTGTTCAATTCTGTTTTCTTGGCTGCAAACTGAATTTTCTCTTTGATTTTGTTATTGATCTGTTGGATTTCAGAGTACTGGTGTTCCATCAGATCAAACAGCTTGCTTAATTTTTCATTTTGCTCTGCAGCGCTTTGTATACTGTCTAAGGGCACTATATAATCCTTTTGTACTTGCCCTCTAATAGTTTCAGAAAGACTTCTTCATCTGGGAAGTTCTTTGGGTTTTTTTTTGAGGGCCTTCTGAAGCCACAGGTGAGTTCTTTATGTTTTTATCCAAAGTTTGTTGCTTTTTGGGCATCTGAAGGTTGTTTTGTTTCTCCAGTGTTACCTTAATGGGACCAAAAGCTCAGTCTGAAAAGGAAGATGATCACTGGACACCTCTATGTACTCCAGTAACCGGGCTCAGTGGAATCTCTGGGACAGCAGGCTCCACCTCCTGATTGGCAAGGACATGGCCCTACCTATAGAGTCACTGGGGAGCCAATAGCTGACCTATAATGTGAGTCAACAAAGGCTGGAAGAGATGCCATCAGGATGCACCACAGTTATTTCTCTAGGCAGTCGTATATTGAAAGGTAAAAGGTATCTGACAGCTTCCAAAGTTAGTCAGGCTTTCAGGTGTATAAGTCCCTCTTCCCAGCTGGTAAAGCAAGCCCCTCTGTATCCAACTGCAGATGCTGTAAAGTAGTTCAAAATACACGAAAGCTACTGCTCTGCTGTCATCTGCTGCCGGGCCCCACCTGTAGGCCACACTGTGCAAAATACTGCTTTTCTGCCAGGAAAGTGTTCTCCTCCAGGCAGGCGCTGCCTCCCAGCCCGGGAATTAGGCCCAGCTGAGGCCTCTGTATGGGTATTCTGCCTCTCAGCCAAACAAGATGGCATCCCACACAAGCTCCTCCACCTGCCTCAGAACAGGATATTCAATGGCGGAGGCTTGAAGAGAGAAGCCACAGGTGCCACGGTGCACAGAGTCCAAAGCCAGGCTCTCTAAATGTGGAGATTCCACCCACTGATCCCACCAGCAGTGTATCAGAGCTTAGGTGCCAGTCAAGCCCCGGCTCTGCCTGCCAGCTAAGACAGAGGAAAAAAAATTTAAATGGGGAATTACCTTTGGTCAGTAAGAGCCAGCACTCAACAAGGGTGGAGTCAGAGAAAGAGAAGAAGTTTCCCATTCAGTGGCATGAAGTCCAAAGTGACAGACCTACACCATGTCCTAGGGCTCAGTAGGTGTCCAGAGGCCTCCGTAAAATTACCAGTGCAGGTCTTGGTTTCCTGAAGGATTTAGAGAGATGTGTGTTCAGTCTGCCACCTTGACTCTGCCTACCTTCCTCCTTTCTGTGGACATAGGAGAAGCCCTCAAAATTCCAGCATTTGCATCCTCCCTCTTTATATGTATCTTTTTATAAAATATATAATTGTTCTGAAATATAAAATTATTTTCCATTTGTGGTGGTTCAGTGCAAAGCTTAATTTAATTTTGTTATTCCTGATATTTTTTAGCAGAAATCTTTGTAAATCATCTTGTCCTTTTATTGCTGGATTAGCTGGTATCACCATATGCAAACAAGTAATTGGTAAAGATACTTCATTGTAAAAATAATGAGAACACACAAATATGAAACAATCCTATGTCACTGTCATTCTTACAGAGTGCTCTCTCTTTAGGACAATATGTAAATGAGCCATTTGGTATCAGCATCCTAACTCTTTAGTCCTTCAGTGGACTTATACAGTTGATTCTCTCTATTGGTCGTATATTCACTTTCTACAAAGACACTGCAGACACTAGATGAGCTAATATTGAGGCATCACTCTAGGGGAAATACAGAGTTAGGTCCTGCAAGGCTCGGATCACAACCATTTTCACCAACTGTTCAAGACCTAATTTTGTTCTGTGTGTGTTTCTGTTTACAGATACTTCCGTGATTCATTAACAATGAACTTGTGGCCATCAGCGCTGTGATTCCTGAAGGAAGTATGTCTAACATAACTTTGATCTCTGTGTGTGTCTGTTTATAGATACCTCCAGTTAATATACACAGTGGCTCATTGACACTGAACTTGTAGCCAGAGGCACTGTAACATTCCTGAAGAAAGTGCATCTAACACACTGAGTTTTTCCACAAGGCACATCACAGCCATCTTGGGCTTACAAAAGTCAGAGAGCACTTCAGCACCATGCTTGGGGACCGTTTTAAACCCCAAAGTCATCCACTAAAAGTACAAAACTGGGGAAAACGTGGGGACAAGGACATTAACACAGTATGAGAGCTGAGGCATGCAGCCAGAGTTGCCTTGTTTCACCCTGGATGGGAGTGTGCGTGTCACGCAGCAGGCTGGTGAGATTAGAGGGGCAAAACTCGCACAGCTGAGTGGGCGGTGAGCCTTGTCTTGAAGTTGTGTGCAGGGTACTTGACACAGTCAGGAAGACCCAGTTCTGGGCAGGGGTGCCCAGCAGGGATTTAACAGTCTGCAGGACTTCCTACATGGAGCCTCATTGCTGTGTCTGCTGAGATCTCACACAAGCTGGCTGATTTCAAAACAACTGGAATTCTGAGCATGTGAGGGGTGTTGGTTGGATTGTCAGGAGGTAAGGAAGAGAAATGATGCAAACAACAGGGAAAGTTTTCTAAGACCTGAGTGCTGCTGGAAAAATTCTGGTTGTGGACTCATGCTGCCTGTCACTACTAAGCCAACGTGCAGAGATAGAGACTGAATCTCTCTAAAGTGCTTCATTCCGATTGCTGGCAACCTGAAAAGATGGTGGGTTAGCACCCTAAAAACCATCTTAACAGCTCAGGTCAGTTTTGTGGAAGAATTTAGTGAAGGGAAGGGGGGTAGGTGAGGGATGCAGGCATGCAGGTGTTCAGAGGAGGTGAGACTGGGGAAGACACAACTTCTTTGTCTCAAGGCAAGTTGTCCCTGAACTCTGCCGGCTGGTTACTTTTCTCAGGAAGAGTGGGCTGCAAACCGAGTCATTCTGCAGGTTATCAGTCAAGAACAGCCTGAGAAAACAAACTCAGAACCTTTGTACCAGTCAGAAGAAGGGAGTGTTACAATTTTATGTGTCAACATTCCTAAAGGAGAAAGTTTTATTAGTAAGAAAGAAGCTAGCTAAGAATTTTTCTACAGCTATTAACCCTTATCAGGAGGATCTGAGGATTAACTCTTATGCTCAAGTAAAAGGTAATAGCAAAGAAATTGCTAAAAAAAATGAAATAAGACACAAAAATGCAAACCTGGACTCGTTTTCAGATTCAGCTGACAAAATTATTGTATTAAATTGCCATAAGAGTTTCTAAGTACCAGGGTAGCGCAACCAATTAATGCACTCGGCACTTGGCTTGGCTAATGCTAATTGGTATTTGAGTCCACCCCAGGTGCCTCTGAAGCAAGGTCTGGTGGGCGATCTAAGCCTGAAAGAAAAAAAACAGTCATTGAAGACCGTAGGGAGCACATCTCTCCTCTGACACACACAGGGTGGCCACGGTCGGAATGACTTCGCAGCAGCTGGTTCTGGTAGCCAGCCATCCAAGTGCCGCGTAGTCTCTCTGGTAAGGGTTCCAAAACTCGTGCATTCATTGCTGCCATCTCAGCAACCCGGGTCAGTCGGGTGCACTTTGAACCACTCTTTGTTCTGACCGGGAGGCAGAACCCAGAGGCTGGACGAGATTAGCCTGGGGCGGCTGCGCGCGGCGAAAACACGCCCAGGAGCGCTGTGGCGGCCGAGGGACTGGGCGCCTGACCTGCCACGGGAGCCTCGCAGCGGGATCACTGTAAGCGGCCCTGGCGCGTTTGTGCGCGCGCGGCTCGTGGGTCGGGACGCGGGGCTGCACTCCCATGATCCGGTGTGGCTCCGTATCAGCTCTGGCGCAGGGGACGCAGTCGCCACCACCATCTGCACTGCCAGGGATGGGCGGCCGGGTTGGACGGTGGGATGGGGGGATGTGCCGCAGGGCATCAAAGACGACTTCCAGGCAGGCCCCTCATAACCCTTTGGGGTCCCACCCTCTGCCCTTGTCACCCCCAGCTCACTGCTTATCTTTTGCGAACTGCGCACCTGCAGCCTGGAAGTGTGCGCAGACTCAGAAGCGGCGTGCCAAGCCCGGAGCGCTCTGGGGCCAGTTGAATGCTAGTGGTCCCCGACCACAGCGACGGTGGGAACGGCCAGGCGGAAGGCCACTGTCGAAGAATAGAGCGGGGGTCCCCTTGCCCGAACCCCCTGGGGAGTGTTGCGAGTACAGAGGCGTGCATCTTGTTCCCGCAGTGAAATGCACTTGTCGGTCCAAAGTCTAAAGCTGATCTCCCGGTCCTTAAATGGCAGTGTGCTTGCTTTCGTGTCTGTCAGACTCCCAAGTTTTCTCTCCCCTCCCGCCCTTGCTCTTCTTTCCAGAGGAGGGGACCTAGGAGAAACCAGCCCGCTGAGTGCACGGAAGAAAAAATGTGGACCCAGAGTTAAGGGTTCAGCAGGTACCAAGAGCCGAGGCCTGTGATCTGTCCGAGCAGCGCGCCGCAGGGACCCCCGCGCCTCGTCCTGCCTCTGTGCTGGGTGCTGGGCCCTGGAGGCGGCTGGCTCTTTCTTCCTGAACCTTCTGGCCCCCTCACTTGCAAAGGTCTTGGGAGCGGCTCTAGCTGTTTCTCAATATATTTGTCTTGAAGCTACACCCTTTGCCATTGTATAAACTTGAAGCGCCACCAAGTCAGCCTTAGCCTTATGGCACTGGCGCTTGGGTCAGCTGACACCATTCTCCCAGTTCCAGTGCTGTGACTTTCCGCCAGGGCAGTGGGGGCCACCCAGGCATTTGTCTCCCGGGCGGGGCCTGCTGTCTTTGAACTGTTTGTTACAGAAAGTTGTAGAGGACATTGTCTTGCTGCTCTGATGCTTCCTGCCAGCTTCTCAGAATGCAGCATAGCTGAATGTAAACATTCTCAGGAAGTCACAAGCTCCAGAAAGTACCATTGCCGTCTGGTGTGGTGGTCTGCCTTTCAGGGGTGAAGGCTTGGGAGGACTCCCTTAGCGCCTTTGATCAGTTGCGGTGGGTCTGACTTAGCAGTGAAAAGCTCTGAGGTGATCAGCAGTTTTATTTTTGTTTTTGTTTTTCTTTCTGAAATTTTCACAACCTGGAGGGCAGTGTTACAACTTTCTCCTGTTTCTTTAAGGAAACGTGGGCAGTGCTGAATGGCTGCCCAGCTGTCCCATTGTGCAGGCACTATTTTAGGCCCTGGGGAACAGCTGGGGGCATCCCCTTCTGGAGTTTGCACTTCGGGGGTTAAGGGACATGGATGACAAAATAAACTTGTAAGACATAAACTAAGTGAGACGATGATATATGCTGTGGGGAAAAAGAAACCATGAAAGAGACGAAGTGGCAAGTGGAAGGAGAAAGCCTTGCCGAGGTGACATTTAAGTGGACTGGAAACATGAAAGGAGCAGGCTAGGCTGCTGTCTGCAGAGACCATGTGCCAGGCTGAGGGAAGAGCAAATGCAAAGGTCCTGAGGCAGGAGTGTATCTGGCACAGATGCACTGTACGCCCATGCTTGCTGAGTGTGGGCCAAGCTGCCCACTGGTGTCCCAATCAAACGCTGGGCCAACCTCAGAGCAAAAGATCCCCAGCCTTTTTGCTGCCATCTTCCCTCGGCCCAAATTCCAGGGAAAAGCCTTCCACGGAAAACAACTGCTAAGTAAGGCAGCCAGATGACCCTAAACCATACGCTGCAGACACAGAGCACTGTCCTGCTGCCTCTCAGTAGCCTGTCAGCACATAAGCTGGCAGAGACTAGGGGTGGAGATGGTGTAGGAAGGAACTGAGCAAGGGCTTTTTAGGCAGAGGGACCTTAGCGAAAGGGCGTCTGACCGCTGGAGGAAGTGCGGCCTCTGGCTCTGGTGATCTGGTTCGTTCCTGGGGCTAACTCCTGCATCAGCTGGAGCCCCAGCTGCCCCCATGTCACCAGTGCAGGCTCTCTGCCCATCAGCGTGTTTGTCACTGGTTGCTGTCAGTTGATTCTGACTTGTGGTGACTCCGGGTATGCAGAGTAGGAAAACGCTATAGGATTTTCAAGGTTGTGACCTTTTGGAAGCAGATGGCCAGACCTGTTCTTTGAGGCACCTCTGGGTGGGTTCACACCTCCCACCTTCAAGCTGGTAGTAGGGTGCTTACCCATCATGCCTCCTGGGACTCCATCAGCAGGGAGGCGCAGCATGCCCTGGGGCAGTGATTGGTCGCCTGGTATTGGGACTCTCCGTTTGCTTCTGGCATCCTGGTCCAGGCAGGGGCTACCCACATTCCCCATTTCTTAATTCTTGAGTTGAAATACTCCCAAGGCATGGAGCACAGCTGGGCTCCTAAAGCAGGGAGGGCTAAGTGTGAGCTGGTGACCATCAGTGAAGAAGTAGCTCAGAGCACCTGTTCGTTGCTGGAGTGGACACAGGGCAGGCAGGTGGTGTCGTTTGGGGGGCCCTGTGGATCTTATGCTGAAAGCTGCTTCTGCTTATTGTGGCTGTTGGGTGCTGCTGAGTCCCTTTTGACTCAGCAACCCTGTGTACCTGTGTACAACAGGACAAAACTCTTGCCCGGTCCTGCTCCCCCCTCACAATCCTTGTTGTGTTTGAGCCCATTCTTGCAGCCACTGTGTCAATCCGTCTCACTGAGAGTCTTCCATTTTCTCACTGACCCTCTGCTTTACCAAGCATGATGTCCTCCATGGAGTGGTCCCTCCTGATAACATGTCCAAAGAGGATGAGTCTTGCCATCTTCCTTTCTAAGCAACATCCTGGCTATACTTCTTTCAAGATAGATTTGATCCTTCTGACAGTCCACGGTAGGTTCAGTATTCTCCCCAGCACCATAATTAAAATGCATTAATTCTTCTTTGGTCTTCCTTATTCATTGTATGGCTTTTGCATGTATTTGAGGCAATTGAAAGCATCGTGCCTTGGGTCAGGTGAATTTTCGAGTCTTTGTTCTTAAAGTGACATCTTTGCTTTTTAACACATTACAGAGGCTTTTTGAAGATTTGACCAATGCAATACATCATTTGATTTCTTGACTGTTGCTTCCATGGGTGTTGATTGTGGATCCAAGTAAAATGAAGTCCTTGACAACTTTAATATTTTCTCTCTTTATCATGACGTTGCTTATTCGTCCAGTTGTGAAGACTTTTGTTTTCTTGATGTTGAGGTATAATCCATGTTGAGGGCTGTGGTTTTTCATCTTCATCAGCAAGTGCTTCAAGTCCTCTTTGCTTTCAGCAAGCAAGGTAAAAGTCGTAACTGCATAACTCAGGTTGTCAATGAGTCTTCCTCCAACCCTGATGCCCTGTTCTTCTCATCTAGTCCAACTTCTTGAATTATGCTCTCAGTTTATAAGTTGAATAAGTATGGTGAAAAGATACAACCCCAATGCACATCTTTCCTGACTGTACACCACACAGTATCCCCTTGAGATAGGTGTCCCAGCAGGTCCCCTGTTAAGACAGAACCAAGGGGAGAATTGAGCAATCCTACCCTTGGTTATTTAATTCAAAATGATTACGCAACCTGAAGCAGCCTCTTTTACCCTCCAGTTTTATTTACTTTCCTGAGGAGGGTCATAATTCTTCTTTTTTCCCAGGCTGGGACTCTTTTAACTAGCATGTTGCCTGTGGCATTTCTCCTTGGGTTCAGAGGCCAGGAACAGAGAGTTGATACCCACTGGACCTGGCCACCATTAATTTCTTTTGGCTCCCTGGTAGGCTGGCATGTGGGCTGGTGTCGTTTAGTGCTGGGCCAGCTGCTACCAAGCCACACCTCTGAGGCTTTCCAGGACCTGACAGGAAGTGTTCACGTTAGGAAAAACATGCTCTTCTCTGAGGAGCTCAAAGATTTTTCCAGAGAGTTCTCTAGCTAATCCACAAGCTGGGATCACAGGTCATGTCTGTGGCCAGGAGTGGGGGTTTTTGCTGCCTTTAGCATTTGGGAAAGTTGGTAAACTGACTGACTGGATTGGAATGTCTCCTTGGCTGCCCCTGGTGGGGTTCATTTGCGCAAACTACAGAGCTTCTCTGGATTTCATTTTTAAATCTCTTAAAAATAGAGAAATCTACCTTTTACTTCGCAGAGCTATTATATTCCATGAAATGCTTAAAGAATCTTCCCACCTCAGTGCTACAGTCCAGGCCTCTCTGGGCTTCCTCACAGGTGATGGCCAGACACATGCCCAGGGCACTGGGAGGCTTCTGATCGTCCCCTCTGGGCCTGTCTCCTGGCTTTAGCTGCTGTGGCCTGCACTTTGGGCCTGTCAGCCTTCAGGAAGGAGATCAAAGTGCCTTGAAGCATCCGAGAGGCCTGGGAACAGAAGGCCATTGGTTCTTCACCCTTTCTTAGAGGCCTGCACCGTCAGGCTTGACCCCAACAGCTTGGCTTGGGCACTTGACCTTTCCTATGGAGAGAGTGACCTTCGCTGCATGGGGTGGTGACTGCCGTCACACAAGTGAAACAAACTTCCTGTTGGAATTGGAGAGTAAGATGATCCTTTGGTTTCCATGCCAAATCTAAAGGCTGCCTTTCTAGACACTACTAGCCCCTGCAGGGACAAGGGCCCAGTTGTCACTGAGTCCATCTTAACTCATGACCACCCCATGTACATCCAAGTAGAACTGTGCCCACAGGGTTTTCCACTGGCTGAGTTTTCACAAGTAGATTGCCAGGCCTTCCTTCCAAGGTGCCTCTGGGTGGACTTGAACCTGTAACCTTTTGGTTAGTATGGCAAACGTTTGTACTGGGACTCCAGTGACAAGGGCCGTGCAGGGAAATCTGACTGTAACCCCTCCTTGGGAGAAAATCGATATACTTTTCCACCTTCTGTTTTCCTGCTGGTGGCAAGACTCATTTGCAGGACCAAATTGTTCCTCTGAGGAGGCTGGGCTGGCACAGCTATCAGGGAGGGATATCAGGGAGCTCCGCCAGAGCTCCGTCCCCCTCCTGCAGAGCTCGGACCTCTGGACCCTGTCAACAGGGCTACAGTCAAAGTCACAGTAATACTCTGTTAATACCAACAACTGCAGTTCAGAGTCATCCCCGCCCCCACATTTGATGGAACTCTGCAAGTGTTTATTATTATGTTACTGTGTTTTGATATTATGTTACTGTGTTTTGAGTTAAAGTTTACAGTCCAAGTCAATTTGTCAGACAAAAACTTGTGGGCACATTGCTATGTAACTTTAGCTGCTCTCCCCGCCCCGTGACAGCACACTCCTCCTTTCTGCGCTGCATTTCCCGTGTCCACTCTGCCATCTCATCTTGTCTCTGGACAGGAGCTGCTCAGTTAGCCTCATGTATCTACTTAAGAAGCTCACTCTTCACCAGTGTCATTTTGTGTCTTACAGCCTAGCCCAATCTTTGTCTGAAGAGTTGGCTTTGGCAGTGTTTTCTGTTCTGGGCAACAGAGAGTCTGGGGGCCATGTGTCCCGGGGACCCTCCAGTCTGTTGGGGCATCAAGTCTGGTCTTTGTCATAGATGAACTCTGCAAGTGTTTTTAGCCACTTGACTCTTCTTTTGGTAACCTAGGCATTCACACAAACTAACTAAAATCCCCACCAAGACACAACCACCAGAACCTTCCCCGGAACTCTGACCCAGGACTTAGGGCAGCTCTCCGTGCAGCATTCCGGCCCCTCCCTCCCAAACCGCTCCAGACCAGAGAACTGGCTCCGACTCCCCAGGCAGCAGGTGGCCCAGGGGCCCTGAGCTGGGCTATCCTGTTACCTGCTTTGTTGCTGAGGAGAAGGTAAGGAAGGGCGTAGGGCGGGGAGATCTAATCAGGTGTATCGAGTGGCCCATTCCTGTTATTCCCTGAAACAGGAGCCATTCTCGATTTGAAGAGACAATGTTAAGTACTGAAATCCCACAGAAGGTGAGGCTTTTTCCTCATCCACAGTGACCTGTGTTCTCATTGGCTATTTTTCTCTGTGAATTTAGAGCCAGTGGAGAGCTCTGTGTCTTAGTAGAACATCAGATGAGGCAGAATTTGGGAAGAAGCCCACACTCCCCATGAGCCTGAGGGTGAGCCCTGCAAGGTGAAGAGCGCCCCTCGCTCCCTCCCCCAGACACGTCTCTGCTCACTTCATCTGAAGCTGCACGGACAGTTGTGCAAAGCAGTTTGTGGTGGCTCCCAGCTCAAGGTGTAAGAACTGGAAGGGGCCGTCGCCCTCTCTGAAGGTGCTCAGAGCCAACTAGCCCACCCAGGGGATCCCCCTCTTTACCCATCTAGAGCCTCCAATCAGGTGGAGATGTACCCTTCTATCAAGGCCCCCCATAAGAGGCTGCCCCCACCTCCATGCCATTTTTACTCCCCTTTATTGTGGGCATAAGGACCCTGGTGGCTCATATGGTTTGCACTCAACTACTGACCTGCAGGCTCGCAGTAAAATCCACCCAGCAGCACCACGGAATAAAGGCCTGGCAATCTACTTCTATAAGATCACAGTGGAGAAAACCCTGTAGGGCAGTTCTACCTTGAACATGTGGGGTTTCTCTGAATTGAAACAGGCTTGGTTTTGTCGTTTGTTTGAGCCTAGAACTGTATTTCACCTCTCCCTTGGCTGCTGGTACTAGGCTGCCTTCCTCCCAGGGCTTGATTTGGTGTCTTGCCCTTGGCCTGGCACAGCGTGGTCTCCACAGCCCAGCTTGGCAGCAGTGGGATCACCCGTCCTGCTTCCAGGCTCACATCAAGGAAATAGCCCAGAGAGGGAAGGCTGGCCTCTGGAGGCCCTGAGTAGCAAATGTCCGAGCTTGCCCCCGAGGGTTTGATCCCATTCGTCCTCAGCCATCCTGCCTACCAGGCTGGTCTCTGCTAACGCAAGCATGGCTGTGATTTGGAGGACGCTGCAGGGAAGCCCACGGAAGCCCTGCTGTCTGGGCGGCAGCCCACGGGGAGTTGGCAGCGGGAACATTCCCATCTTGCGTTGCCTTGGGAGGCCAGCCCTGAAACAGGAGGGAAGCCATCTGTTACTCCCTGCCCACCAACGTTCCCGTTGTCTTCCCCGCAGAGGAGCAGCCAGGCTCGGGGTGCTGGGCAGGGCACAGCAGTGTGGGGTACAGACGCTCTGAGCTTCCTTCTGTGTGTGGAACTCCCGGCCCTTTTAGCTCTACTGGCAAGTCAGGGTGTCCGACTTCATCCTGCTATTTGAAGATACCTGTATGGTGCACACCTGAACCTCTGCACCCCAACAGGCAACTGTTACCGCCCTTTTGGCTCCCTGGCAGGTCCCCTGCCCGCAGGTACTCAGCTGTCGCTTTGTGGATCGGGAAGCCCACTGCAGCTGTCTCCTGCTGTCACTGGTGTTACAGCTGTTTCAGTCTCCTGAGTCTAGAAGGTTCTCAGCTCAGGCACCCTTCCTCCCCTCCCCCATCCTTGCTCCAAAGAATGTGCTTCACTCCAGATTCTTCTGATACTAGTGAGGGCCATCCTGAACCTCTGTGGGATCTACTCTTTTAAGCCTGCCTAGCAGTATGGCAAAACTGACCAATCCCTGGGGTAGGCCACAGTCACCTTAGTGGCATAATAAACAACCAGTCCCTTTGAGAGTTTTCCAAACCTTTTTTGCATATCCCCAGCCATTTGTCTCATGGGAGTTACAAGATCATGGCCAGAAAGGCCTGAAGAAAGCAATTCACTGCATGACAGAGCACCAGCCTCGCCTGCTGGTGTCCGTCTGAGTTGGGGTCACTGCCAGGAGAACGTCAGGCAGACAGCACAGCGGCAGGAGGACTTTCCTGCCTGCACACCTGAGTCTTTGGGCAGCGCCACCCTCTTGATCTTTGTTCTTGATAAACTCTTCCCGTTCTGCCCTACGATGCACTTTGCCCCAAGCTTGCCCGGGGCTTGCCCATGATGAATGCTGAGTCACCGTTAGCTAGCATGTTAATATAAGGCCAGGAGCACTTTCTAGTTGTGAGGCTCTGACTCAGTGCCTGGGTTTGAGGGAGGGAGTTTCCAAGAGCAGGCTGGCAGGCCCTCCACCTCGGGCGCAGCAAGCTCTCGGGTCTGACTCTCTTTCTTTTTAGATCCACAAACCTGATCAATATCTTAGCGTACCTGGGATTCTGGCTTGCCTTAGTGCCACCACCACCTACTCAGCCTCTTTCCTGCATCTTAGCATCTCTCTACAAACGAGACAGAAAAGTAGGTTGTGTGTTATTCTTTAAGGAGAAATCAGCCATCGTTCTTTTCAAGAGTTCTGATAATCTTTTGTGCTACTGTTCAAAGAACAGGAAAATTCATGCATTCATTCAACAGACATTTGCTGAGCTTCCGGTAAATGCCAGGCACTGGGAACTGAGAGGAAAGCCAGTGCAGGTCTGCCCACAAGAGGCTTACCTCCAGTGCAGGTGCCAATCTCAGCCACATGACCACACAGAGGGGACGGTGGCAAGGGCTAGGAATGACTGATGTCCAGGGCTGAAGGTGGCTAGGTGAGGCTGCCTTAGAAATGGCCACTCGATCTGAAATCTGAAGGATGAGCCGGCTAATGAAATGAGACGGGGAAGGAAGAGCGTTGGAAAGCAGGAGGGGAAACCCTAGTGACGTAGTGGTTAAGTGCTACCGCCGCTAACCAAAAGGTCAGCAGTTTGTATCCACGGGGTGCTCCTTGGAAACCCTCCGGGGCAGTTCTACTGTGTCCTGTAGGGTTGCTGCGAGTGAGAATTGACTCAGCAGCAGTGGGCTTAGATCTTTTCGGTGGCAGGAGGAAGCACAGTAAATATAAGGGACTAAAAGGAAGTGGGGAGGTGGAGGGCAGGCAGGCAGGTCAGAGCACGCGGGCAGGAAGGCCACAGTACCAGCGTTTTGTCTCAAGGACACTGGGAAGCTATTTGTGGTTTTAATAGGATGTTTGACATGGTCAGGAGTACTGGGGTGTTGCAAATGGCTACAGACTGACAGGTTCAAGATTCAAGTCCACCCAGAGGCCCCTCATAAGAAAAGCCTGGTGATCTACTTCCAAGAAACCAGCCATTGAAAACGCACTGGGACACAGTTCTACTCTAACATACCCAGGATTGCCCTGAGTCAGAGTCTCCTCAGTAGCAGCCGCCCTGCTGTGACATGGTTGGATGTGCGTTTCCAGAAGATCACCCTGGCTGTGGGGGAGCAAGTGTGTAGAAGTGGGCAGAGCAGGGGTGCATGGGCCAGCTTTGAAGCAAGGCCAGGGACGGGCCACAGGAAGCTGGAGTGGTTTGTGGCGGTGGAGACGGATCTGAGAGGGATTCTGAGTAGAGCTTCCAGAACTTGCTGCTGGCTTGGATTGGATGTGGGCAGGATGGAGGAGGGGGTGTCAAGGACATCACCTAGGTTTTTGGCTTGGCAGTTGGAAGGTAGTAGTTTACCGTGAACTGGAAACCCAGAAGTGGACAGTGGTTAGTGGGACAGGATCAGAGTGCAATTCTAGATGCCCTGGAGAAAAGGCTTTGAGATACTCTGGAGCAGTCATCATGTGGGCTGGTAGGGCACAGGTGTCAATCAGAGGGGCTGTAGCTCAGAGACTCTCATGATTCCATCATCTGCACAGAGGTGGCCACAGGCCATGTTCAGAGAGTATGGCCTCATCTGGACACCAGTTCTCTGACACCAGCTGTTGCTCGGATACTCTCAGCCCAGCCAGCTTTGTTTGCCTAGTTCCACATTGTCCCCAGGCCTCTGGGCATCTGGTGCCCGTGGGTCTCCATATCTGCTTTGGTCCCATAGGCATTTGGGCAGAGAAAGTCAAGCAGCAGATGTCCCAGCTGCAGCTGTTTCAGCTTGTCTTGTGGGGCTCTGGTGTGGTGAAGGTGTTGGCTCATGGTGAAAGTGAGTCACAGGGAGACTCACCGTGATGGTGTTTCAAATGTTTAAAAAAGGTATACTGATTTTCTTTTTGAGTTGATAATAACATGTATTTGGTAAAGAAATGTATACACACACACACACACACACAAGGCCTCATACCACCAAGAAAGCAGTACCAAGAGCAGAGAACATCCTTTGAAAGGGACTAGGGTCCCTGCACCTCAGAAGCACCCAGTCCAGGGGAAGATTGATGATAAGGACTTTGGTGCAGAGCCAACAGAGAAAGCCCTCCCCTGGAGCTGATGGCCTGAATTTGGACTTGTAGCCTACTGGATTGTGATAGAATAACATTTTTCTTTGTTGAAGCCATTCACTTTTAGTATTCCTATTACAGCAGCACCAGATAACTAAGACAGTGAACCTACAGGACAGAGCAGAACTGCCCCATAGGTTTTCCCAGGAGTGCCTTGTGGATTTGAACTGCCGACTCCTTGGTTAGCATCTGGAGCTCTTAACCACCATGCCACCTGAGTTTCCTGCACAACCTTAGATGATGCCATTTACAGGCTCAGCATCTTGGGTTTCTATTTTTATGACAAGCGCTTTTTGGCAGATGGCAATAAGATGTCTTGTTCCAAAATCAGTATATTAGATTAATTCTTTTGACAAATGGACGTGTTTTGAGGAATGAGGAATGGCTGTCTTTTTGTAATTCACACAACAGTCTGTGCCATTGGCAAGTCTGCCCTGAATACTCCAATACACATACAGCTCTTTGTTCAAACTTACCACACCGTCATGCCGTATTACAAGTGGGTGCTGGGAACTTGACTGCTTTGCTAGGCTGCTCCAGCTAAAATAAAAATTCCATCGCTAAGGAAGAAGAGAACATCTCTACGTGTAGCGTGACAGCACACTCATCACTGGGGTGAAGTGTGGCTTCAGGATGGTCCCCTGCCCAGGCTACCTTGTCCTCACACAGCCACAAAGTCCTCTTACCCCCAAGGACTCTTCTCTACCTCTTCTCAGCATGTAATGTACAGGATGGCCATCTGAATTGCAAACATGATGTCTTGGTTAGCTTGATCATGACGAAGTCACAATTTATCAAAGAGATGAGGCCTGGATCTTCTTTCAGCTGATCCAGAAAGAGATGAAACCATTGCATACTGGCATCTATAACTGTCACCTCTGAATCTGAAATGCCCAAGCAGTTTCGTGTGGTTCTTCACCTACACCATGCACTTTGTCACATTTTGTTCTTGGCACACGCTCTCTTTTCTCCCCGAATTGTCCCCAAACCATATCCACTGCCACTGAGTTGATTCAGACTCCTGATGTCCCACGTGTAACACGGTAGAATGGCTCCAGGGGGGTTTCTTAGCTGTAATCTCTTAAGGAAGTAGTCCGACTTTTCTTTCACAGCCTTGATGCATGAGTTGAAACTGCCAGCCTTTAGGTGAGCAGCTGAGGACAGTTCACTGTGACACTCAGGGACCTGGATTCCTGCTTCTCCTTATTTTCTGCCTGGTAAACTATTCATCCTTAATAACCCTGTTCTGTGACCCCTTTGTGAAACTTATTTGGAGATTTAACTACTCCCACTTCTGGAGATTCTCTGCCATCTGTGTGTGCACATTGTTGCCTCTCTCTCAGGAATGGTATTTCTGTCCCTGTTTGTTCTGTAGCAGCGCCAACTCCCACAGGTCCAGGGTTGCCACTAACTCCCTGTGTCTGGCTCATAGTCTAACTCAGTGTTTGTTGAGCCAGTTCATGCTCCAAAAGTACATTTATGCTTGTCTTCCTGAGTCACGAGTCCAAAAAAAAAAAACCAGAGAGACCTCTTGGCATGTTTTAGGCTAAATTACAAGAAAATAATTCACTTGCACTCTCTGTGTCAACCTTAAATCAGGTATTTTAAAACTTGTGCTTTTGGTCCCAAGTGTAACAGAAATATTAAGTTCAATTAACTCACTAGACTAATTTACCTTTTTAAAAATATATCTATTTTTTTATTGTTCTTAATAATCCAAGTCAGTTTGCCATATAAAATCCATCACACACCACTGCAACTCTGCTGTTCTTCCCACTCTGTGACAGCACACTCCTGCTTTCCACCCTGTACTCCTCATAACCATTCAACCAACTCCTGTCCCCCTCCACCTTCTTGTCATACCTCTGAACAAGAACTGCTCAGCCAGCTTCATGTATATATTTAAGCCTGGAAGCCCATTCTTTGCTGGCATTGCTCTGTGTCTTGTAATCCAGTCTAATCTTTGTCTGAAAAGTTGGCTTCAGTACTGTATTAAGGTCCGGGCTAATGGAGAGTTTGGAAGCCACATCTGTTTTTCTGTGGCTACATCAGGGACTTGACGTTGTGTGCCCTATCGGGGCAGTCATTGTTAGTGACTGGGGATCATCTAGTTCTTTTGGTCCTGTGCCGATGTAGTCTCAGATCATATGGCACCTTCTGTCTCCTGGGCTCATATTATCTTAATGTCTTTGATGTCCTTCATTCTCCTCTGTTCCAGGTAGACTGGGACCAACTGATGCTACTTCGATGGCAGCTTGCTAGCCTTTAAGACCCCGGACATCAAGACACCACTCATCAAAATGTTACGCAGAAAATTTTCTTTGAAAGAAAGAAAATTCGTCATGCCAGTTAGCCTAGATGTCCCTGGAAAACACAGTCCCCAGAACCCTATCCCTGCTACTCTGTCCTACAGAATGTAGGGTTGTATTTAGAAAACCTTTTAGCTTTTGGTGTAGTCCAGTTGTGCTGCCCTCCCTTCTGATGTGTGCTGTCACTCGCTTCACCCAACCCAGTTCTTGTCTACCACCTAACCTGTGAATACTCCTCTCCTTGTAACCATCAAAGATTATTTTCTTCTGCGCCTAAACCTTACCTTAAGTAATTATAGTGGCAGTCTCTCAAGCAATATTTGTCCTTTTGCAGGTGACCAATTTCACTCAACATAATGTCTTCCAGATGACTCCATGTTACGTTTCCGAAGATCATTGTTGTTCTCTATCATTGCGTGGTATTCCATTGTGTGGATACACTATAGTTTAGCCATTCACATGTTGATGGGCACCTAGGTTGACTGCATCTTTTAGCTGTTGTTGACAGTGCTGCAATTAACACTGAAGTGCACGTATCTTTTCATGTGGCAGACTTTATTTCTGTAGGATATGTTCCAAGAAGTGGGATTGCTGGATCATATGGTGTTTCTATTTCTAACTTTTTAAGAAAGTGCCAAAGCGATTTGCAAAGTGCCACACCAATTTCCAAAGTGGTTCCATTTTACATTCCCACCAGCAGTGTAAAAGAGTTCCAGTCTCTCCACAACCTCTGCAACATTTGTTGTGTTTTTTGGGTTAATACCATCCTTGTTTAGGTAAGATGGCATCTCATTTTAGTCTGGATTTGGATTTCTCTAATTGCTAATGATCATGAGCATTTCCTGTTGTATCTGTTAGCTGCCTGGATGTTTCCTTTGGTGAAGTGCCTGTTCATATCCTTTGCTCATTTTTTAATTCAGTTATTTGTCTTTGTCTTGTTGAGAGTTTGCAGTACCTTGGCAGATTATGGAGACTACACACCAAATGGATTCCTGGTAGCCAAAAATTCTTTCCTAGTCTGTAGGTAGTCTTTTTACTCTTTTGGTGAAGTCTTTAGGTGAGCATAAGCACTTGATTTTTAGGAGTTTCTAGTTATCTATTTTCTTTTCTGACATTTGTGCATTGTTAGTAATATTTTGTAGTCTGTTTATACCATGTATTAGGGCTCCCAGCACTGTCCCTATTTTTCTTCTGTGATCTTTATTATTTTAGGTTTTACATTTAGATCTTTGATCCATTTTGAGTTAGTTTTTGTGCATGGCATGCGATACGGGTCTTGTTTTATTTATTTATTTATTTTGCAGATTGATATTCAGTTATGATAACACCATTTGTTAAAGAGACTGTCTTTCCCCACTTTATGGACTTTGGATTTTTGTCAACTGAGAGCTGCTGATAGGTAGATGATGTTGAATCTGGATTCTCAATTCTATTCCATTGGTCTATGTATCTGTCTTTGTACCAGTACCAAGCTGTTTTGACTACTGTGGCAGTGTAATAGTTTCTAAAATTGAGTAGAGTGAGGCCACCCACTTTGTTCTTCTTCTTCAGTAATGCTTTACTTATCCATGGCTTCTTCTCCTTCCATATGAAATTGGTGATTTGTTTCTTCATCTCTTTAAAAAAATGCCATTGGAATTTGTATTGGAATTTCACTGTAACTATAGATTGTTTTGAGCTGAATAGACATTTTCTTGATGATTTACATGAGCAGAGTATGTTTCTCTACTTATGTAGGTCTTTTTTGGTTTCTTGCGGTAGAGTGTTGTAATTTTCTTTTTATACGTCTTTTACCTCTTTGGTCAAATATATTCCTAGATATTTTATCTTCTTGGGGGCTATTGTAAATGGTATTGATTTGGTAATTGCATTTTTGATGGTTTCCTTGTTAGTGTAAAGAAATCCAACTGACTTATGTATGTATATTTTATATCCTGATACTTTGCTAAACTCATCTATTAGTTTCAGTAGGGCTTTTTTATACTTAGGATTATTTAGGTTTTTTTGTATATATGAGGTCAGACAATTAAGTCTGTGAACTTAATTGTTCTGAGTGCTACATGCCTCATTGCTGAGTATCACTGTAGTCACCTTTGAGGTGCTCCCCTTGGGAAGCTAGGCACTGATGCTAGAACTTAGTCCACCCTTTAAGGCAATTTTGGAACTCTTTCTGGAATGGCCATTACACACAGTGGCATGGTGGCAAGTTCTTGAACTTAAATTAGACAGTTAGCTGTAGGGTCGCCATGAGTCGAATCCAACTTGACAGCGCTTGGCTGGCTGGCTGTGGGGGAGGCTTTAGCCAGTAAACAAATAACTATATTGGAATACCTTCCCTACTCACCTGAGCTGGCCCCCAGTGACTCTTTTCTTTACTTGAAGATACAGGAAATATTGAAAAGGAAGTCATTTGGATGATACTCAGGACATCAAGGGTAATATGATGACAGTTCTGATGGCCATTCCAGAAAAAGAGTTCCAAAATTGCTTTGATGGATCGATTAGCCACTGGCTTTGGTCCATAACTTTTCAAGGGGAGTACTTTGAAGGTGACCACAGTGATATTCAGCAATGAGGTATGTAGCACTTTTCCAGGATGAGTTCTCCAACTTAATTGTCAGAGCTCGTATATAAACCCTTTGCTCACAAGACATTCTGACTTACAGTGATCCTTTAGGTTAGAGCAGAACTGCCCCATAAGGTTTCCAAGGATCAGCTGGTAGATTTGAACTGCAGGCTCTTAACCACTGTGCCACATTTCCTACCATGGGAGTCAGGTGTCTCTGATCATTAGGTTTCCTTCTAAGGTGAGCATCCAGTGAAGGAATGACTACCAGCCCCTTGCCATTATGTTTAAAATCAGCCATGAGTCCAAGCCTCCCCAGCAGCGACTGATCTCAACAACTGATTGTACAACAAGAAAAAAATACACTGTCCTAGCTAGGTAGACTCATTTCCTCAGGCAGGGGACTGTGACTCTAAGAAAAATGCTTTCACGGTGAAAGGCTCCCTGCCACCACCCCAACTCTCCCAGCACAATATTTTGTCAGTATTCTGGAGAAGTACATTACAAAAGACAACAACCACCACAGACAAAACACAATTCAATAAAATCTGTTTCTGGAAGTTTTAGAGAGTTCATGAGGCTCTAATTTCAGGTGCTGGCGTGATAAAGCAGGTGTGCTCCTTCTGTATTTTCTGCCTTCTGAATTTTTCATGGTTTCTTCTAAACGCTGGTGTCTGGAGGGGGCGAGAATGTTTTCACCAGCAGCAGGAGCTGACCACACGGAAGAGATCAATACAATTCTCCCGGGAAACACAAATACTTAGCAAACAGAACTCTGCCCCCAAATGCTGAGTATGTCATTTCGCAGAACAGACAGAAAAAAGGAGAATAGACCACCCTAGGGATGTGTCTTACAAAACACAGCTCGCTGACTCTGTACAGTGCCTCACCGTTCACTTTGTCCTGTGGAGTCTGTCCTCGGTGAAGGCAGGGGAGAATGCAGAGGCTTGCTGACCTTGGGTATTTAAGCATCTACATAATCTAGGAGGGGCAGAGTCTCCTCTGGGTCTGTTCTAGCACTGAGATCTGCACAATATAAAGAATTTAAAGAGAGGGAAAGGAATACAACATTTGCTGAGCACCTGCTTTGAGCCAGGAGGTTTTCAAATGAGCCTGTGAGGTAGGTGTTATTATGCCCAGTGGCTAAGAGCCACATCTGCTAACCAAACGGTGAACAGTTCACATCTACCAGCTGCTCCTTGGAAACCCTATGGAGCAGTTCTACTGTGCCCTGTAGGATTGCTGTATACAAATCTGGGAACCCTGGTAGCATAGTGGTTAAATGCTATGGCTGCTAACCAGAAGGTCAGCAGTTCATATCCACCAGGCACTACTTGGAAACTCTGTGGCATAGTTCTATTCTGTATGTAGAGTTGCCATGAATCAGAATCAACTTGACAGCAGTGGTTTATATATATATATATATCACACACACACAAACCTATCCCTTTTCTGTACATTGTGACCACTAGAGAGCTTTAAAAAAATACAGATGCCTAGGTCCCAGTCACTGCCACCAGTAGGAAGCATCTTTCTGATGTCTAGCTTCACAGATGGGGTTTGATTGCCTTTGTCCTTTATACAAATGGAATCAGTGTGTGCTCTTGTGTGTCTGGCTCTTGCTCAGCACTGTGAGAAGCTCGGAAACTGGTGGTGTAGTGGGTAAGAGCTATGTCTGCTAACCAAAGGGTCAGTAGTTCAAATCTACCAGGTGCTCCTTGGAAACTCTATGGGGCAGTTCTTCTCTGACCTGTAGGGTTGCTGTGGGTAGCAGTTGATTTGACAGTAGCGGGTTTGGTTTGGATTTGGGTGCCAGTCTTCTGAGTTGTTTCCTGTAGGTGTAGGTGGTTCTTTTTTGTTTCACTGGCTTCTATTTATGAATACACCACAATCTCTCGTTGATGGGCATTTGAGTTGTTTTTAGTTTTTGGTTACTGTAGCTGGTGCTGTTAAGAACTGTCTGGGGCTATCTTTGTCTTGAGGAGCATGACTACTTCAGTGTTCACATCCTGTGACTCACTCAGCACCTTTTATATAAGACGAGGCAATAGTCTCTGCTGTCAAGTCCCATAGTTGGATCGCCCTGAGAAGGCTTCCCCAAGTAACAAAGCACAGGGAATAGAAGTGGTCTAGAGAAGTGGCTGGAATCCCTGGCTGGTACAAATTCTTTATAAACTTGTCCACTAAAAGGCTAGGAGTCGAAGTTCACCCAGAGGTGCCTCGGAAGAAAGATCTGGCCATCTGCTTCCAGAGAACTTCTTGAGCACTGTTCTACTCAGACACACATGGAGTCTCCATGAGTCAGAGTCAACTGAATGGCAGTTTGGAGGTGAGGTGGCTAAGACTGTGAGTTGTGGTATCTGGCTGCCTGGATTTGAATCTTGCTTCCCTCACCTGCTCTCTGTTTGACCTTGGCAAGTTACTTTGCCTTAGTTTTCTTGTCTGTAAAGGGGGAATAAAAATCGCACCTCCTAGAGTAGTGAGAAAGCCCGGCATAGTGGTTAAGAGATCATCTGCTGACTGAAGGGTGATCACCAGCTGATCTGTAGGAGAAAGATTTGACAGTCTCTGCTTCCATACAGATGGGGACTTTGGGGACCCTATAGAGCAGTTCTGCTTGGTCCCACATGGTTGTCATGAATTGGAATCAACTCAAAAGTGACAGACTTGGTTTGGGTTTTAGGGCCTGTTGGGAGGACTGAGTGAGTTAAGTTACACAAGGTGCTTACAGCAGTGGCCCGAGTAAGCCCTCCTTAATGCTGACCTACAATGAGCTCGCAAGAGTGAGAAGACTCACAGCCACAGGATGTGGTGCAGGGGTGTGAATCCACCAGCTGGAGGTCAAGGGCAGCTCGTGGAGGATACCAGTGGCTCTGGTTTTGTTTTTTTTTTTTTTTTGAGTTTATGGCATTGTGTTGGGTGGACTATTTGATAGATGACTATTAGATCAGTTTGGTTGATTGTGCCTTCAGAAATTCAAGGTCTCTGCTGAGTTTCTCACTAGATGTTTTGTCTTATATGAAGAGTGGTGTGTTGAAGTCTCCTATTGTTGTAGAGCTGTCCATTTCTCTCTTCAGCACTGTTTAAGTTTGTTTTGTGTCTTTTGGAACTCTGTCATAGGGTGTGTGTGTCACTATGGTAATGTCCTCATGGTGGATTGTCCTTTAATCACTACATAATGTCCTTCCTTGTCTTTTATGGTGGATTTTGCTTTAAAGTTTGTCATGGATTGAATTATGTTCCTCAGAAAATATATGTGTATCAGTTTTGCTGGGCCATGATTTCCAGTGTTGTATGGTTGGCCTCCTTTTGGTGATTGTAATTCTGTGTCACAGAGGATTCGGGTGGAATTGTAACACACTAACTAAGCTGACATCCCTGATCCAGTGGAATGGGAGTTTCCCTGGGATATGGCCTGAGCCACCTTTTATCTTATAAGAAATAAAAGGAAAGGGAAGGAAGCAGAGAGTTGGGGACCTTATGCCACCAAGAAAGCAGTGCCAGGAACAGAGTGTGTCTTTTGGACTCAGGGTCCCTGTGCAGAGAAACACCTGGTCTAGGGGAGAAGACTGAGGGAGAAGCCAACAAAGTAAGAAAGTCTTCCCCTGGAGCTGATATTCTGAATTTGGACTTGAGCCTACTTTACCTGCAAGGAAATAAACTTCTTTTTGTTAGAGCCCTGTACCTGCGGTGTTTCTGTTATAGCAGCACTAGGTGACTAAGACCGTCTATTTGGTTTGCAATTAGCATTACCACACCTGCTGTTTTTTGCTTGCTGTTTGCTTAATATATTTTTCCCATCCTTTGATTTTTAATATAATTATGTCTTTGTTCGACAGCACTTGGCTGGCTTTTTGTGCCTATGGTGTATCTCTTGTAGACGGCACGTTGATGGGTCATTTTTTTTATCCGTTTGGTCACATACTATCTCTTTACAGATGCAATTCCCTGTTTTGAGTTTTTTAGTTTTGTTTTATCCTTGAAACTTCATTACCTATGCTTACTGCAGCCATCCTGTCCTTTTTTAAAATATATATATCTTTATATCGTCTGCTGTCTCTGAGACATTCAAGTAGTATTTTCTTATTGACTGTATGTTTGTTGGCCTTGTCCTGCTTTTTCGTTTGGTTTGGTCGTGTCTGGGCCTGTTTTGTTGCTTGCTGGTCTGTGGGCACAACAGTTCTCACCTCCTAGTCTGAGTGTCCTGGGCTGGTCACTCGTGTCCAGCAGGGGGAGAAGGGGCTGAGATGCGTCCCTTGTCTAAAGCAGAAGCCTGGTTGGGGCTTGGGGGATGGAGTGGGGCCTGCAGTGGGAACCACGCCAGTTCTTTTCAGGGCCGCGGAGTGCGGTGATGTAGGGGCTTCTCCAGCCAGGAAGGGCCTGGGAGTCTGGACTGGTTCCCCTGGGGACCACAGAGCGTGACAAAGCTGGGACTAAGCTGGCCAGGAGGGGCCTGCAGAGCTGAGGGTGCAGGAAGTGGGGCAGAGGGAGGTGGATGGAGAGGGGCAGCAGGGTGAGTCGGCACTGTGGTTGCCCACTGTTGGGGCTGCTCAGATCCAGCAGTTCCTGCTGCTCTGCCTCGGAGGGGACATTACAGGAGTGCCCATCTGTGGTTACTGGGTGAGAGAACCTGGGCTCCTCCTTGCGTGACAGCCAGCAAATGTGATCTCAGCCTTCAGCGTGTCCGCACCTCTGTCTCCTATTGCAGAGTTTGTAAAGGTGCTTTCCTGCAGGTGGGCTTGTGGAGTTGTTCCAAGATGGCCATGCTGAGTCATGCTGTTTGGCTAGGAACCTCTACTCCGTATCTCTACTCCATTGCCATTTTCTATCAGTTTTTCTTCTCGGTGGCTTCTGATCTAATACTTTGACCCTTCATTTAAGGTTCAAGGTTCCAGGACGGACATCTGTATCTGTTTTACTTGTTTTTTGGGGGTGTTTGTGGTAGCAGCGTGGCTTAGTATGTCTGAGTAGTCCACCACCGTGGCTCGGCCTGCTCCCCAGCTGATTCTAATATACCCAATGTTGCATCACTTATTTAGAGCAGTAGTTCTCAACTCACCGTGATTTCACCTCTTTGTGGACATTTCGCAATGTCTGGAGACATTTTGGAAATCCTGGTAACATAGTGGTTAAGTGCTACATCTGCTAATTCAAACATCAGCAGTTCCAATCCACTAGGCGCTCCTTGGAAACTCTGTGGGGCAGTTCTACTCTGTCCTATAGGGTTGCTATGAATTGGAATTGACTCAATGGCAGTGGATTTGTGTGGAGGCCTGCCATTCCACATAGGTCATTGTAGACAGTCACAAACTTCTATAAATGACAGGCCAAATCATCTCACCTGTAATATGTTTTTTAGCCTATTACCCCTGATAATATTTTGCTTCTTAATTAAATTCTCCTAAAAAGATATCCCCTCCTGACATGAGGATCAAGGAGGTGCCTTCTAAGAGGGGCTTCAACTCCTTGGTTTATGAGACTAAATTGGGGCAATCTGACCAGGAAATTCTGGGGATAGAGATCACAGGAATGGATTTCAATGCAGCATGCCTGATAGCACTGAGGCCTGCCCAGCTTCACTGGCTTCCCACTAATTGCATTCCCCCCTCCCTTTTCTTCACATACACAAGTTTGCAAGCTAACCCTTGAGAAGCTCTCAAGGACAATTCTCCACATAGCCATCAAAACTACAAAGCATCCTTTCTCCTTGCAACAGGAAGAATAAATAAACTTTTAGGTTCATTATAGCTGGTATGGAAAACTGATAAACACTAAAGAAACTTCTTTCTTAGTGCAGCTGGCTTAATTGGGGGATGGCAGACACTTACTATCTACACAGGAAGATATAAATAAGAACTTGGAGAAACAAACTGAGACAGCCAAATGGTGAGACCTTGAGGAGTATGCCTTTTGGTATCTTCCACTTTGAGGTACGAATAAAACCATTAATTGTGTTCCTGACATTTATCACCATGGACACCTGGCTTAGACAATTATCCAAAAAGGCCTTGACAATTAATTAGAAGCACAAGACCACGAGGGGTCAGTTTCTTGTTAGCCAATGATATTAGATTAGTTTCTTGTTAACCAATAGTTTGTATAATAAAGAAAATCGGGTGTACATTACATCACTTCTCTTCTGGCCTCAATTTCCTCATCTCTAAAGTGAGAGAATTGGACACAAGACTGCTGAGTTCCCTTGTCTAGTAGCTCTGACCAGTCGGCTCCATGGAGGGTGGGCCAATGTGGCCCTTTTCTTCCTGCTACTGGGTGACGGCCAGAGAGGTCTGGGGAAAGGGCAGCTCCATCAGCTGCTTGGTACCACTCCCCACCGAGGCCTGCTGCTCCTGAGAGTCCAGGTGGCTTGGGTTCCCCACAAACAGTCCCCTACCCCCAATTTTGGTGTTTGCCTCCACTGGCCCAACCCAAGGAACTACCCCGGGGAGGCACGAGAGAGCCCACATTTGGCTCTTTACACCGTCGGTTTGGTCCAGGAAGCTGGGCAGACGGGGCCAAGCCCCTGCTGTTAAACCTTCAACTTTCCCTTTCTTCCATATTCCAAATAAAATAGCAAGGCTGGGGAGGGACTGGGGGGGTGGGGCTGAGGACACCACAGGCAGCAGCCTGCTGTGGGCCTGGCACTTCCTGGTCATTCCTGTGTGCCCTGGGTGGTGGGGTGGTAGCTATCATGTCTGAACAGATGACGAGGAAGGTCTGGCTGTCTACTTCTGAAAACTCAGCCGGCGAAAACCGTGGGGATCACAGATCCCCTATGACACATGTGTGGAGTCACCGCGTGTTTAGAAGACTTGCTAGGTTACAGATGAGGAGCGTGGCTGAGCCAAGCTGAAGGAATAGGGGCAGCTTGAGCTCTGACTCCTCTGACTCCAGGCCTTCCCTCTTCCAGGGCAAAAGCCAGGCCCTGAGCTCCTTGGGAAACCCCGGTGGCATAATGTTTAAAAGCTTGGTTGCTAACCAAAAGGTCGGTGGTTGACTCTTTGGAAACCCTATGGCGTGGTTTACTCTTTCCTACAGGGTTGCTGTCAGTCCTGCTTCTGCTAACTCCTTGACCTGCCTTCTCCTTCACTGAATCTGAGCTCTTCTTGTGCCAGCAGAGGTAACACTTCGTTTAGTGTTACCTTGGTCTTGGAGGGGAGACATGCAGGCCTTGGAAGCCCCTGGGACAGAAGGCTGTGGTCCTGGGCAGCCAGTGCCACATGTGCGTGTGCGTTCTAGAGAGCACGTCTGAAGTTTCTGGGATGAAACAGGGAGCTGACGGAGTGCAACCTAAGAAAGACAAATGGAAAAGTAATCCTTGGCTTCCAATTCTAATCCTCACTATTGTCATGAATTGGGGCCAGGCCTCCTTTGATCCTTGTCTTAAGTAAGTGAAAAGGACAGTGTATTTTGATGAACTTGGGCTTCTTAGTATGTAGATCTGCACGAACCTTGCTTTATCACATCTCTGAAAACCCACGCAGACCGTCCACGCCTGTCACACAGACTAGCCTGCAGCACTTTGCTTTGTGTGGACTTGTGCCTGCTCTCACATCAGCCTCTGAGCCAGCTCCTCGTGCTCTGATGGCCGTGGGTTGCTATGATGCTGGGAACTGTGCCGACTGGTGTTTCAGGGTCTCCCCATGGGGGGCAGGTTTCAGCAGAGCATCGGGGCTCAGGAAGGCTTGGCAATCGACTTTGGAAAACGAGCCCATGGAAACTTTATGGGTTGCAACAGAAGGTTGCGTGACACCGTGCTGGAAGATACATCCCTGGGCTGGAAGGCACGCAGAATACACAGCGACTGTGACAACAGATCCAAACATACCAGTGATTGTGGAGACGGCCTAAAACTGGGCAACAAGTCGTTCCATCGTACCTGGGCTCGATGTAACTTGGCGCCAACTTTGTGAAAACAAACAATCACAGCACTAAACAAACAAACCCACTGCACTGAATCGAGACCCTGTGGGCCAGAGTAGAACTGCCCCACAGGCTTTCCAAGCAGCAGCTAAACACTTTTGGTTAGCCAACCACTGCCCCGCCAGGGCTCCAAAGGTCAGTACTGAGCAACGGCTACAGTAAAACCTGCTATGTAATCTGAGATCTGTGACCTTGAAGTCCTGTCTTTGAGCCAAGCATTGAAATTCTTATCTTAATGACAGTGCAAGACAGTGGGTTTCTAAAGGCCTCTCTGAGTCGGCTAGCTTGCTCTGATGTTGTAGCCCTCCACTCTGGGCCTCTCTATGGTCTGGGCTTTGAAGCTGGCCCTTCGAGGTGGGCTCCTGAGCACTGATCACTTCAACACATTGTCTCCAGGGTCGTCAGGGTTCAGTTTGCTGTTTGAAGTCCAGGGAGATAACGCTCCGGGCACACATCCCGTCTGCTGTGTCAGCAGGGCCCCCGAGGTTGTACAAAAGCCCTCGCAGTCGCTTGCTTGTGGCAGTCGTGGGTCCTCCAGTGTAGCTGTGTGCAGGGCTTCCCACTTACCAAGAACAGTTGAGGGTGAAAATGCAGGATCTGGGGGACAGATGAGACAGTGCTGCCTTGTTCGTTCTGCCTGGAAAAGGGAAAGTTGGGCGTTTGATCCCAGAGGGCAGTGACGCAGGCTACATACACTTGACCTCTCTCTGCTGAAGCCAGGTAAGGAGGACAGTTTGTAAATTCTCTTGGGAACTTGGGGTTCACTTGACCTCTCTTTTATTATGCTTGCAACTCCCTTTACAACTTCATATGTAACTTACGCTGTTTTTTCCAACCACATACGCTGTTTGCACAAATACTGACAGAACGTCCCGTCGAGTGGGCATGGTTAGGGCATGATCGGGACAGACACAGTCCCTTCCTGCCCGGACTAACCATCTCTGCCAAGTGGACTGTGTCCTGCTGCTGGGGGCCGCTGCCCTCCTCTTCGTCTCAACACTCCCCTCCATGTCCCACAGACCGGGAGCCTAGGCCTGCCATAAGACACTGCAGAGGCTGGTGGCTGACACGGGCATCTTCTCAAAGGGTAGGCTTTTCCGGCCTGGAGAGGGGGTCTCTCTGGCCATGGAGGAAGCCTGCGGAAGGGCTCTCTCCTGTATTCCTAATATAGAAGGCACTCGCCTCCTGCTAGCCCTTAAAAAAATCATCTGCCGTGGTCAGCTCTGCCTCCTGTTGACCCCCGAGTGTCACAGTCAACCTCTGCTCCACAGGGTTCTCAGTGGCTGATTTCTCAGAAGTAGATCACCGGGCCTTTCTTCTGAGGCACCTCTGCGTGGGCAGGACCCTCCAACCTTCCGGTGAGCAGCTGTGTGCACTACCCAGGAGCCAGCTGTCCCTTACCCTGTGTTAATAGCAGGAGTGCTGGCATCAGGCACCCACCCATTCAGCTGTTGTGTTTAGGGGGCTGGGTCAGACTTGGGCTGAAAAGAGAAAAGCCTTGCCTGTCTTTAGGCTAGGGTGGCAGAGGCCTTTGCTTGGGTATCTCAAGACTTAGTACTGACAAAATAAGGCCTAGAGAAGCGGAAGCTTAACAGCGCAGACGGAGGTGAGTCAAGTCTTCCTCCCACATTCAGGAGCTGGGTGTGCAGAAATGTCCAGAAGGCTGCAGGGATTCTACAACAAATATGTACTGGTGACTGGAGACACAGGGTTGTAGGTCGCCTCTCTTGAGAGCTCTTGCAGTCATCTAGGTGAGGCTGCATGACTCTGGTCCTGGAGAGGTTCTGTCTGTCTAACGTGTAGAGCCTAGAGTATATAGAAACTACAGGGTTCACAGGTTCCCCAACAGGGTCTGGCCTCTCTTGGCCAGTGGTAGTGCTGGGATGGACGTGGCCAGAGCCTCGCCTTCGACACGTTCCCACTCTGCTGGGTCCTAAGTGCACGGTGGCCAGCACCATCCCCGCTGACCTCTGGGGAGCTCTCTGGGGTCACCTCCTTGGAAATGTGGAAGGTGAGACACTGGAGAACAACGCTGGGCCGGGATCTTCCTGGTGTCAGGTTGGAGCCCCTCTTCCTCCCTCTTAAAAAAAAAAACAAACAAACTGAGAATCAGACAAATGGGCATCAAGCCACAGCAGAGGTGTGAGCCGTGGCCCAGCTTCCTGAAGTGCTCCCTAATGGGAGACCTGACTGCTCCGCCCCCAGACCGCTCCTGTCCCTTGCACTTTCGGAGGCCCTCTCAAAGAGGAAGACAATGCAGTGGGCCGGGCCACAGGCTGCATCCCGCTATGGAGCGCCCCTGCCCCGTCCCTTCTCACGGGGGGAAGGTGTGAGAGAAGCCTTCTCCTAAGGGCCTGGGGCAGAAGTCCCTTGTGAACGCACCACGCCACAGAAATGGAGGTCCAACACCACGGCCTGTCAGAGGGCAACCCCAGTTTATTAGTTTCCAACTCAAATAACAGGTTCATAGCTTAGCAGGATTATAGGTGATTTTCTGTTAATTCCCAGTTTCTCTATATGATGCTTATTATTTTAGTTCAGATAAAATCAAGGGTTGGATGGGAGCTTGTGGGGTCTGGCCTCAGGGTAGGGGTGGGCCTGGGTGGGCTCTGTTGCTGATGGAGTTGCTCTCTCATGCAGGAGTCATGTGGCTGGAGATTTTCCTTGCTTCTGTGCTGGGCTATGTCATCTACTGGTTTGTCACTCAGGACAAGGAAGAAACCTTACCCATAGAGTATAGATGGTGGGGGCCGGGGACAAGGTCCACTGCTGATGAGGACGAGAGCATCCGCCCCTTCAAGGTGGAAACATCGGACGAAGAGATCAATGTAAGGCCCCTTTTCCCAAGCAAGGCTGAGCAGAGGGATGTGGAAACACCTCTCTCCGGTTTCCCTGAGACTTGGGTTAGACCTGTGGCTGGACTGGGATAGGCTGGGCGCTTGGGAAGTGGCCCCTGTCTTCCCCACCGAGCAGACACAGGTTCTCCAGAGAGTGTCCTCAGCTCACCACCACATCCCCTCTGCTCCTTTCCCTCCCCTAGCCTAGGTCTCCTTTCCCTCCCCAGCAGTGCCCAGGCAGGATGGCAGGTGCCTGCAGGACACAACTAAGCACGCACAGAAAGCAGCTGTTTTCACCTTCTTTGTGCCCCACCTGCACCCTTGGGAATGGGCTCATGGGAGAAAGTGAGCAGATGCCAGGCAAAGAGAGGGGTCATTGCTGGCATAAGTGCTGCGGCACTGAGAAGGCAAGACCAGCATCGATTAAGTACCTACTGTGTGCCCAGCCATTCATTATTACGTCCAATCCCCATAGTTATCTCCTAGTGTGAAGACTACTGTTGCTGTTTTACAGATGCAGAAACTGAAGCTCAGAGACATAGAAACACATTGTCCAAGGGGACCAAGTTAATAAGTAGTAGGATTTGAGTTCTGGCCTGTCTCACTCTGAAGCAACTGCCCTCTCCACCACATGGGGCCAGAGTGAGGAGGGCAGTGACCAGTGGGGTGGGGTGATGAGAGGGAAGCCTCAGGGAGGAGCTAGGCTTGGGCAGTGCCAGAGGATGAGTGGGACCTGGGGTGTCCCTAACCACTCTTTCTTTCAGTCTGTGGGTATCTGAGCACCTCCTGTGAGCAGGCACTCTGCTAGGGGCTTGGAAGAAGAAAGACCCTTCTTTAATAGCACATAGTCCAGTTGGTGAGAAAAGGAACGCACACAGCTAGCTAAAAGAATAGGGATAAATGCCATAAGGGGCACCTATAGAAAGTCATGAAGGTTCAGAGGAGGAAGGGATTAGAAAACACAAAGTGGATGTCACCCAGAGAAAGCAGATGAGACTCCGTGTGTGTGTGTGTGTGTGTGTGTGGTTGCCAACTGTCACTGATTCCAACTCATGGTGACCCTGTGTGTGTCTGAGTAGGACTGTACTCTACAGGGTTTTCAATGACTTATATTTTAGGAGTTTATTGCCAGGTCTCTCTTCCGAGGCCCCTCTGAGTAGACTCAAACCACCAACACCCAGAGACTCTCCAGAACCTAGTTATTTAGGACAGAGTCTAAGGCCCAAGAGTAAGTCCCTTAGTCTCTTTAACCCGCTACGTGCCCACCTGACTTGCACCCTCTCTCCTGATCTATAACTTTTACCCAATTGGACTATAATGGAAAACCCTGATGGCATCATGGTGAGTGCTACAACTGCTAACCAAAAGGTCAGCAGTTCAAATTCACCAGGCACTCCTTGGAAACCCTGTGGGGCAGTTCTACCCTGTCCTGTAGGGTCACTGTGTGTTGGAATCAACTCAGTGGCAACAGGTTTGTTTGGGGGGGGGGCGGCAGTTGGATTATAATGTATCATTCAATGTTGTATATCAGGGGTCAGCAAACAATGCCCCCTCCCCCGTTTTTGTATGGCCACATGCTAAGAGTGGATTTTACATTTTCAGATAGTTAAAAAAAAAAACAAATATTTTGTGACACATGAAAACTGTATGACATGCAACGTTTGTTGAATCAATAAGGTTTTATTGGAACCCAATGACACTCACTCATCTATGTATTACCTGTGGCTGATTTCATGCTACAAGGGTAGAATTGAGTAGCAGCAGCCTGCAAGCCTAAAATGTCTATCTGGCCATTTCCAGGAAAAGTTTGTTGACTTCCGTTGTACATAACCAAGAACCAGTTGTCACAGAGCTGACTCTGAGACATGACGACCCCATGTGTGTCAGAGTAGAACTGTGCTCCATAGGGTTATCGATGGCTGAGTTTTTGGACGTGGATCACCAGGTCTTTCTTCCTGGTGCCTCTGGGTGGAGTCAAACTTCTAACCTTTCATTTAGCATCTAAGCACATTAATACTTTGGACCACCCAGGGACTTCCTGCTAGAAATAAGCTTAGGTAAATCAAAGATGAGTGTCGTTCATACATTTAACAAATTAAAGATGACAAGTCATCCTGTCATAGAAAGTGAAGAACACCTGTACTTTGGGAATGGTCACTGTTGTGGGAGACGAGAAGGCGTCTTCGGATAAAAACCGACCACCTGGAGCACAATTCAGCACACCTGGGCTCCCGATCCTCACCCGTGAGCCTTTGCTTCGCCTCTGCTCAGTGCGCTGGCTTCCGGTTTGCTTATCTTCCGGAAGTGACGTTTCTCTTGTTCGCTGCCCCGCCCCCTCAGGACTTACACTGGAGGATCGACAAGACCCGTTTGCGGCCGCCTCTGGAGGACAGCTGCTTCCACTACGGTTTCAACACCACCTATCTGAAGAAAGTCGTCTCCTACTGGAGGAATGAATTTGACTGGAAGAAGCAAGTGGAGATTCTCAACAAATACCCTCACTTCAAGACCAAGATTGAAGGTAGGCTCCCAGATCCCCAACTGCAGGAAGGAGGCATGTGTGTGGTGGGAACGACCTTCTTCCTTGATGTGACTTTGAGACAGATGAAGCTGGGGAAACCCAGAATCCAAGTTAAGTGGTCGCTGGAATATGACGGCACTTGGCTGGCTCGCTTGGCTTCACACAAATACAAAGAGAAGGCAAAATCTCAACAAACCCAGTGGCCCTTAACAAGAACAAAACAAATCAAACTCACTGTCATGGAGTCGGGTCCGACACATAGGGACCTTAGAGGTCAGAGCAGAACTGCCCCATAGAGTTTCCAAGGAGTGCCTGGTGGATTTGAACTGCCGACCCTTTGGTTAGCAGATGTAGCACTTAACCCACTAGGCCACCAGGATTATCCCACTAGTCCTTAAAAAAACTCAGTGCCGTCGAGTCGGATCCAATGAAAGATAGACAATAAACTATGTAAGTAATTTTAAAACACTGAACAACTGCAGAATCCAGGCCAGTAATGTAACTCTTAAGTGTCACTTAGAGGCCTCTTTGAGTGCATGGAGATAAAACTTAGACTTAGATGTGGCCTCCAGTGGGTTCACCACTGTTTGCTAACTTGGAGTGCTGGTATTGTTACTGGTCAGGTATTCAGCGTGTTGGTCAAGGCCTTAAGAAAAATAGCCTCATCTGTCTTCATCTCTTGACCTCGTGTCTGAACTACATCCCAGATTGTCTCTCCTCCTTACCTAGGCAGGCCAGTAGCTCTCAAAATTTGCTTGGGAAGATAATCTCAAAATCCTTTGGGATGAGATAATAGTTTCCTTGGTGGAGAAGTCACTTTTAACCCCAGAATGATTTAGAATCAAGCATGGAAATAGAAAATGAAGCCCATGCCGGTAGGTACTTTTTTAGTTGAAATGATGCATGCTTAGCATTTCTAATATTTGTAATACTTAAAAAAATTCAGCCTTTTCAAGTAATGAGTTAGACTTTTAGTTCTAACTCAAAATGGATTTAGACTTATGATTTTATATGGAAATCTTAGTGAATTTATGTAAGCCTCACTATATTATACATTTAATTTATCAAAATTCTAGGAATTGCTCAAAGTGTGCAAAAGGTTAATTAGACAGTCAAATCAAGTAGAGTTCTTAAAAAATGAAATTGAAATCATAAGTATGGTTTACAGTGTTTAAAAGAGTGTTGTCAAGCAAGCTGATAAATGCAACCGCCTATTAATCAAAGATCCCTGGAGAAGGAATTTCAATATTTGATGGATTTAGAAATATATAGAATAAGGTTTGTAAGCTTCCTACTTAGATAACTAGATCCTTTAATTTGTAACTTTAATAAGTTGAATGTTTTTAAGACCCAAAATTACTGCTGAGTATTCTCTTTTACACATGAAGACCATCTTCCAGGTCACCCAGAGTCTCATATGGACAAGGCAGCAGGCAGGGCGTGCAGCCAGCAGGGAGGTTGGGACAATGTTGAGTGGAGAGGGCTCAGCTGTAACTGACCTCCCACCGACCTTGTCGTATGATGGGGAATGGCAGTTCCCACTTCAGGAGTGTTAGTGGTGCAGTGATTAAAAACTCAGCTGCTGACCAAAGGTTGGCCCTTGGAATCCACCAGTCTCTCCTTAGAAACCCTGTGGAATAGTTCTGCTGTGTCCTGTAGGGTGCTGTGAGTCAGAACTGACTTCAGTAGCACATAGCACATCGTGTGACAGCTTCAGAGGGTGGTCAGGAGGATGGGGTTGTTGGCAGGGGTGGAGGTGGGGACCCTGGCTCCTTCTCTGGGTTCTGAGCAGAATCTTAGTGAGTGTCTCAGCACTGGAGCCCGCTTGGAGCTAAGCCAGAAGCAGCAGAAAAAAATCTGGAATGATTTTCTTGCAGGGTAGGGAGGACCGTTTCAAACTGGGACTCTTGAGGATTGCTGTCTTCCTTAGAGAGTTGATGTCCTCTGTCCTGAGCCAAGCTACTTTGTGCCCTTGTACATAATTTCCACAGGTTGCTGGGTGGATCCTGGCTGCCAGATTAACTGACTTCTTTGGGTGTGACTTGGTCTCTCTGTTGGTCCAGGCCCTCGGCATTCTTCCAGCAATGCTTACAAGGCCTCCCTACCCAAAAATTCTGCTGGGGCTAAGGATACACAATCAGAGAGAACAGGGTTCCTGGTTTCACTCACAATCCACAAGCTGCTCAGGAGCCATTCCAGCACAGAATTGTGAAGTGTGCTATGAGGGAGGAGGTGGCGGTGCTTTGTGAGCCTCAGGTTCCACCCAGCAGTGTGAGGAAGACTTCCTAGAGGAGGTGCTATCTAAGCAGAGACTTGAAGGATGGACAGGAGTTTGTCGGGAGGGTGTTCCAGGACAGGAGAACAGTATGTTCAAAGATTCGGAGGCAGGAGTTGATAAAGGGCTATTTCTGTCCTGGATGCTGCAAGCTTGGGACCAAAGCATGACCCCACTCTACTATCTTTCAGTTCGTAAGCACATCACAGAACCTCCTTCAATGTACAAGTGCTCCCAAGCGGGCTCAACCCATGTGCATTCTGTTTACTCCCCCAAGGCTACCAGACTAGCTGAGGCCTGGCCCCTGCGGTGTAGAGTCCTCCCTTCTGCAAGACAAGCTGGACTCGAGTTCAGCAAGACCTGGACCCGGCAGCACTCCCTAGGCCCCCCAGCTCGGGGTTGGTGCTAGAAGCCCTCCCTCCTCCTTCTATTGGCTGCCATTCATTGACCTTTGCAGGGTCCTCTCTGTCCCTGCTTCTCACCCCTGTGCTGGCGGCTCCTCAGGCTCAGCCTCGTCCCCCCACCAGCCTCTCCATCAGCCTCTTTATTCCTGAATCAGGAATAAGTTTCTCTGCTCATCCTGTAATGAGCTCTAGTTCTGTGCTGTGCCTTGGGCATTCCACTGGGGGTATCAGTCTGTTACTCTCCCAAAGTTACAGAGCTTGAAAGGGCTTCAGAGGCCAGAGGGTGAGACCACCCATCACGTCCAGCGAGGAGGAGGGATTTGCCCAGAGTCAAGAGGGAAGAAGAGGTTCAGGGCCAGAATCCAGGTATCCAGAATCCCGGCCTGTCCTTCTTCCTTCAGCTGCTCTTTGGGCTTGGCCCTCTGGCTGTGAAGGGACCCTCACCCCTCACCCTCACCCCATCACCCAGCAGGCCCAGCGCTGCCTTTCTGAGTCTGTTTGGTTCCTGGTTTCTGAGCCAGCAACCTCAGCTCGGAGATACTGGCTCCACAAACCTATGGGGAAACCTAGGAAGAGGGCGTTTCTTTCCTTTAAACGGAAGAGGGGTAGACTGGGTAAGTTAGGAGATAGGGGTTTGTTTGTTTAAATTTTTGAGTATTTAACATGTGCACGGAAATCCTAGTGGTGTCGGCACTTCAAAATCTGCCAGGCGCTCTTGGAAACAGTGTGGCACAGTTGTACTCTGTCCTGTAGGGTTGCTATGAGTTGGAATCACCTCATCAACTCGATGGCAACAGGTTTGTTTTTTGATTTATAACAAGCATAGTATAAAAGTCAAATGCAGTAAAAAAGTCTCCATCTCCACCTAGCCACCTGTTTTCCTCCCTAGAGACAGTGTCGCGTTTCTCACAGGAGCGCACGAGGATGGCCCGTACACACTCTGGTGTGTTTCTCGCTTGAAACTCAAGGAATAATGCGGTAGAATTTGAGTGAAATATCTCCTCACGTCATGCAGTGTGTTCCTAAGGACCTAAGAGACCTACTAAAATAAACTTCAGAAAAGGAGCAAATTTAGCAACATAGAAGGACACCCAGGGTGTTTTGTTAAGGGGAAATAGAAACAAGGTTCCAGAATAGAATGTATGTAGGGTTCTATTTGTGTTCAGAGAAGACTGTGTTCTCTGAGTATGTTTTTAGAAGTCTGAACTGTCACAGCCAAGAAGAGCCTGAGGAGATGTGACAATTAAATATAATGTAATGTCCTAGGTGGGGTTCTGGAGGAGACAAAGGACATTAGGGGAAAACTAAGGAAGTCTGAATGAAGTACGGACGTTAGTTAATAACAGCGTATCAGTGTTGGTTCAGTATTTGTGAGAGGTGGACATACTGAGGTGAGATGTAACTGACAAGGAAAGCTACCTGTTGCTGTCACGGGCCTCTTGGCTGCCATGGACCCTTCCTCGCTGATGAAGAATGGACAGGTACGACACAGAAAATCTTTCTCTGAGCAAAGCGTTATTAAAGAGGCTTGCAAGCAGAAGTGGGGAGGGTCTAGGCATCGCTTACTCCCCTCTCTCCCCTCTCCCCAGCAAAGGTTTTGTGAGGGCTTGTAAAGGGTTTGGGGAAGGAAGGGTCTCATGTTTTATTTGTATTGGCGGTGGAGATTTCCAGAAAGTGGCCAGGCTAGGGAAATTAGACTGTGCGTGCTTCACTGTACAAAGTGCAGTCAGCAGCAAAGGGTTCTGGGAGGCACTGGCAGGACTTATTATGGGGTGTTGTGCATGCACTATCCCTTGAGATAGCAGTTCGGTCCCGGTGTCAGCTTTATGCTCTTGTATGCTTCTGCTGGAGGGTCCCACAGTCCTCCTTCCTGGCACCACTGCACATGCACGTGGAATCTGCACATTCTGGGTCATTTTGAGAAACAACTTAAGGAAGGTCTTGTTCTTTTGGTGTCTGTGGTGTCTTAATTGATAGTTCCAGTCAGATCGCCCTCAGCCTTTTAGCACATATTGTCTGTGGGGGTTTCCAGACTGCCAGGAAGCCCTCAGGTGCCTCTCCTGTTTCCTGGCCACTGAATCAGTTCCAACTCATAGCAGCCCCATAGGACAGAGTGTAGCTGCCCAGTAGAGTGTCTATGACGGTAATCTTTATAGAAGCAGACCACCACATCTTTCTGTGAGGAGCGGCTGGTGGGCTTGAACCACCCAACTTCCGTTTAGCTGCCGAGTGATATTACCACTGTGCAACCAGGCCTCCTTCTCAAGCCATTGCTGCAAAGTCAGTTCTGAGTTGTAGTGATCCCACAGGACAGCAGAACTGCCCCATTGGGTTTCCAAGGAGTGCCTGGTGGATTTGAACCGCAAACCTTTTGTTTAGCAGCTATAGCACGTAACCACCACACTGCCAGGGTTTCCAGCTTCCTGCTAGAGGAAGCTAAAAAGAAAAATTTCAAAGAAACCCCTGCTGCCATCAATTTTGACTCATGACAACCCTACAAGACAGAACAGAACTGCCCGTTAGGGTTTCCAAGGAGTGCTTGCTAGATTCGCTGACCTTTTGGTTGGCAGCTGTAGTTCTTAAAACCACTGTAATACCAGGGTTTTCTCTGTGAGATAAATATGCATCTACATTTTCATTTTAAATAATTGTGTGTGCTCTGGTATCCTTTTAAACCATAGTCTGTTTCATTAGTTATCGCTGCATATATACGGGTTTTTCCCCATTTTTATATTATTAAACAAGTCTTCATTGAGCTCTGCGCAGAGCAGAACTGTTCTGAGCTCTGGGAATACTGCAGGAATTGAACTGGCCTGGGTCTGCCTTCATGGGTTCAAATCCTGAGGGGCACTGCATGCAGTGTGCCCAGTGGGGATAGGTGCTATGGGAAAATGAAACCCAGAGGGTGGGAGTGTTGTTCTTTCCAGATGTGAACAGGGAAAGCCTTACTGAGGTGCCTCCTGAGCAGAGACCCGAAGGAATTTCTGTTGTCTGTGGGAAGGGATTTGTCCACCAGGAGGAAGCATCAGTGCAAAGGCCCTGAGGCAGATGCAGTGTTGCGGGGCTGAGTCAGCGAGGAGGGAGTTGGAAGGAGCCAAGCCCGGGGGGCTTTGTGGGTCAGAGTGAGGACCACGGCCTTTACTCTGAGGGAAACAGAAGCCAGGATTGGCTACACACATTTTGGGGGCCCACTGGAAGTGCAAATACAGCATCCCTGGTTCAGAAACTACCACTTTTAAGATGGGGACAGCAGAGCATGAAAGCAAGCTGAGGCCGTTCCGTGAAGCCAGTCCTGACAGGTGGTGCTGTTGGTTGGTGGTACTGTTGGTTGGTTCTGAGCAGAGCAGCTGCTTCGTGATGGCTGTCAGTGTCAGCTGCAGAGCTCAAGGACACAGTGACGAGAGCACTGCGACACTGTGCAGCTTTGCATGTGTCCTGGAAATGGACTTGGGTGAGGGCGCTGTGTTGTAACTGATGCTGTCGAGTCAGTTTTGACTCGTAACAGCCCTATAACAGGACAGACAAGAACTTCCCTCAGGGTTCCACACAGACCGTAGTCTTTACTGGAGCAGACCAACAGATCTTTTCTCTTATGGGGCTGCTGGTGGGTTTGAACCATCAATCTTTAGGTCAACAGCCTAGCACTTAACCAGTGTGTCACCAGTGCTCCTTAAACAACATAAAGGACATACAAGGACTCATCCTAGAAAAAGTGCAGCATACCTTATTGCAGAATGTCACTGCAGTCACCGTGGAAGTACTCCCCTTGGTAAGCTCTGCACCAACGCCAGCGCCTAGTCCACCCTTCAAAACAATTTGGGAACTCTTTTTCTGGAATGGCATCAGAGCGGTCATCGTATGACCCTTGATGTCCTGAATGTCATCCAAATGTCTTCCTTTCAATATTTCCTTTGTCTTCGGGTAAAGAAAAAAGTCATCAGGGGCCAGATCAGGTGAGTCAGAAGGGTGTTCCAATAGGGTTATTTGTTTACTGGCTAAAAACTCCCTCACAGACGACTATACTATTAAGTTCGTGAACTTGCCACCATACCACCGTGCTCAATTGCCATTGCAGGTAGAGTTCCAAAACTGCTCTGAAGGGTGGACTAGGCGCTCGCCCCAGTGCATAGCTTCCCGAGGGGAGTCCTTCAGAGGTGACCATAGTGATATTCAGCAGGGAGGTATGGAACACTCAGAACAATTAAGTTTGCAGACTTAGTTGTTAGACCCCCTATACACAAACATTTGAAGGATATTGAAACACATGTTGTCCAATTGCTGACAAGGAGGATAAGTCCCCACTTAGTCCTGGAGCTAAAAAAGGAAAGCGCACCTATTGCTTATGCTAGGGAGCCCATCAGGGAGAGCGGCACTGGTCGGCCTTGCCGCTGAGCAGAGCAGACTGCTGATCTCGGGTGGGGTTTGGAGGAAGTGGAGCTGTCAGAGACTGGTGGGTATTCAGAGACACAGGTGGGGTGGCATCTCCTATAGAAACACAGTTACTCAGGGGAACTTGCGAATTGGATTTTATTCAGAGACCTGTTGATTGGAGTGAGCCACTGTTTAAATTTGTTTACTTCTAATTTCTACTTTCTTCATTTGCATACATGTGTCCACTTCCCAAAGCCCTGACAACACTGAGTAGGACCTTTTTGTGTTTTGTTTTGCCAATTTAATGGGTGAAAAGAAAAATGTTATCTTGTTTTGGCTTGGCCTGTTTTAATTTGAAGTTCTTAGACTCCTAACTGGATGGCATAAACTTTTTTATTTTTGCTAATTTTTTTCTAAATGAATTGCTTATTTGTTTCCTTTGCCCATTTTCCTAGCAAGTGGCCACATATGGTTTATAAATGCTTTTAGAGGTTCAGGTGATTTGGTCTTTGTGGATGGTTCTGGATGGCACAGATGGTTTGTGTTTAGACTGTGGGGTAAAATGTTGGCAGTTCAGACCTTCTCTGGGGTTGCAGAGGAAAGGCTTGGCAATCTGCTTCTGTAAAGATTACAGCCAAGAGAGCCTGTGAAATCAACTCAGCTGCAACGGGCTTGGTTTTCAGTCTTCACCTAAGGTGCTGCCGTAGCTTTTCCCCAGTCAGGGATCCTGAGAAACAGGAAAGTAATAGCACCTCCCTTGCAGGCTTGTTGTGGAAGCCGAGTGGGGGCACCCCTGGGGCTGGCAGTGCGGTGCAGGTGTTGCACATTGTCACCATAAGTGATGTCATGGTGGGGGGGAGTGGTTAACAGTGGGTGCTCCCGCTGTCCTTGCTGTGGAGGACGGAGGGGCTGACGGAACTGCAGCCCCCCAGCTGCGATCTGTCTCCCTTCTCAGCCCTGACTGTGCTCTGTCCCCAGGCCTGGACATCCACTTCATCCACGTGAAGCCCCCACAGCTGCCTGCAGGCCGCACTGCAAAGCCCTTGCTGATGGTTCATGGCTGGCCTGGCTCCTTCTACGAGTTTTATAAGATCATCCCTCTCCTGACTGACCCCAAGAACCACGGCCTCAGCGATGAGCATGTTTTTGAAGTCATCTGCCCTTCCATTCCAGGCTATATCTTCTCAGAGGCATCCTCCAAGAAAGGTAGGGGCTGCTGGAAGTTGTGTGCCTGCCCAGTCCTTGCCCAGTGTGGGCAAGATTCTCCCATCAGGCACTTCTTCAGGGAGGAGGATGAGACAGGGTGTTGGCTGGGACTGAGGATGCTGAGGAACAGGGCTGAAACTGGGGTGCAGAGGTACCAGGAGGCATTTTGTTATGCAAAAATCCAGTGTATTTTCTTAGGATCTGAGAATCACAGAGTAAAGAGACTAGCAGAGCACAAGTCCGAGTGTTCAGTGCTGGTTGGGGCCTGGACTCTTCTGTTCTCATGATTTCCCTGCTGTCTTAGTCTTCTAGTGCTCCTATAACAGAGATACCACAAGTGCATGTCTTTAAAAAGAGACATTTTAGTCTGTTACAGTCCGGTAGGCTCAAAGTCCAAACTCAGGGCGTCTGCTCCTGGGGAAGTCTTTCTCTGGTGGCTTGGGAGGAAGGTCGTTGTTCTCAGTCTTCCTTTGGACCAGGAGCTTCTGAGGCACAGGGACCCTGGATCTTTTTTAAAGGACAAGCTCTGTTCCCAGCACACTGCTTCTTGGTGGTTTGAGGTCTCCTGCTAGCTTGTTTATCTCAAGAGTTTGCCTCAAGGCACAATACAGTTGTACACTTAGAGTCCTAACACACCAACACAACTGCCACCCATCCTCCCTCATGAACATCATAGAGGCAGGGTTTATAGCACACAGGAATATATGGCCTAGCCAAATTGCTACACACATTTTTGGGGGGACAACTCAATCCATGACAGCTGCTCAGGGGCCGATTTGTGTCCGTGCCCGTGAGTGTTCCAAGCTAGCAAGGCTGACCAGATTGTGCACACAGTGCATGTGGGCTTGTGGACACCTCATGGCTGGCCTGAGCCGAGTACACCCCTTCTGGCTGGCAGGGTTGTAGCCGTCACTCATAGCGCCCTTCAGACAAGCACCCACTTTCCAGGGCTGTAACTCCACCTACCCTCAGGCCCAGGATTCCTCCTGACCTCCTGCAGGCTGCTGTCATCCCACCTGGGCAAGTGGGCCTGAGGGATTTCACTGTGACCTCCCTGTGACTGTGATCTCTTCCCCCTCACACCCAGGCCTCGATTCAGTGGCTACCGCCAGGATCTTTTATAAGCTGATGCTGCGGCTGAACTTCCACGAGTTCTATGTTCAGGGCGGAGACTGGGGCTCTCTGATCTGCACCAACATGGCCCAGATGGTGCCCAGGTGAGGGCTACTTTGAGGTGTCGGGGGGGGGCACATGTCTCTAAGAGATGGTCATCTGTGCTGTCCACTGCTGGTACTGTGGCTGAGCCAGGGACCCTCTTAGTGGCCCCTGGCAGGGATACTGTAGGCCCAAGGGAGCAGGAAGACACCTGTCGTTGAACTCTGCCTGGGCCATCTTCTGTATGGTATAGCCCTTGCCTGGTGACTCTGTGCCAGGTGCCCAGGCCAAGAGGGCCAGTGATGGGACAGTCAGAGACCAGTCCTTTCTCATGGGCCAAGCACTGACAGAGACCTGGCTGGAACTTTCTAGAAGTTCTGTGTCTTTCTCAGATCCTCTGCTTCAAACTCCTCAGCCTGTGCCTGTGCCTCCTCGATCTCCTTTCCTCACTGTGTGTCTCTCTTTGCCCTCAGCCACGTGAAAGGTCTGCATTTGAACATGGCTTTCGTTTCAAACACTTTCTTCACCCTGACCCTTCTGTTGGGGCGGCATTTTGGGCGGCTTTTGGGCTACACGGAGAAGGACCTGGAGCTGCTGTACCCCTTCAAGGAGAAAGTCTTCTACTCTGTGATGAGGGAGAGTGGCTACATGCACATCCAGTGCACCAAGCCGGACACAGTGGGTGAGTGTCCCCAGGGCGGCTGCAGCCAGGCCTCCTTCCCTGGGCTCATGTCACAGGCGTAAAGGACGTCAGGTCCATTCCATTCAAAGAGGCACACAGCCGAGGCTACCTCACTGTCCCTCAGGACCTTTTGTAGGGAACTCCAAGTTCTGTTGACCTTTGAGCTGCCTCTTTTCGTAGATGCAACTTTACAGTGATCTCCGAATGCCCAGGCCACATCAGACAACTCCATTTATCTGATTCTGTAGTCACAGTGGCTTCTACCCCTGCTCCCTCCACTTCAGAGCCTGAGTCACACACAAATACAAAATGAGCATTTTTAAAGATTTTATTTAGCTCATTAATTAACTTAAACACCATACCTGTTGCTGTCCAAGTGATTCTGACTCACAGCGACCCCACAGGACAGAGTAGAACTGCTCCGTAAGGTTTCCAGGGACAGTCGGGCAGATTCGAACTGCTGACTTCACGCTTAGCAGGCGTAACACTTAATCACTATGCGACCAGAGTTTCTGTACATAAAACCAGCCTTTGATTATAAAAGTAATCCATATTTATTGTCAAAAAACTGAAAAAGAAATTAGGTAAACCCGCAAATTTGAACAATCTGTCACTTCTCACCCCAAGCCCTGTCTCCCTATCCCAGTCTTCAAGAGAACTCACTAGCATTTGGGTGGATGAATTTTCACCAGTGGAGTAGGTCTGTGTAATCAGCAGTCGCATCAGGGAACAGAACATGACCCAGCACCCCAGAATCACCCCTTGTGCTGTGTCCCAGACCTGTTCCCCATGCAAGGTGAATGATTCTCTCACCTTCTGACAGATAGATTGCTTGTGTCTGTGTTTGTATTTTATGTGAATGGAATCAGGATGCATTTTTTTGAGTCAGGCTGCTGTTGCTTGTGGTATGTTGGTGAGATTTGCTTATGTTGTTGTCTTGGCCATTTATAATGATCGCACACTGTTTTAGCTTACAGGGTGTATTTGTGTATTGTAAATATTTAACAGCATTTTTTATTGTAAATCTATAATAGCATTTTCCATTTTAACATTTTTTACATGCGTAATTCATTAACATTAATTATGTTCAGCATGTTTTCAACTATCTCCTTTTTCTGTTTCCGTATTTTTTGTCACCCTTACTGGAAGCTCAGTGTCCCCTGAATGGTGACTTTCCTTCCCCTCTCCCTCCCACCTGCCCCCGGCACCACTAATAAGTATCACTGGATATTTTTTACATGATATACTATTTTGGACTTTAGGTTGTTTCTCATTTTCACTAGCTATAGCATACAGACAAAAGAAAAAAAAAGCAACCACCCAAAACCCTACCATTTGTATGTGTTTCTCACTTGGGCCTCAGGAAACCCAGAGTCCCCGATCCTTCAATTAGAAGGCAGCTGGCCATGTAGCATGTGTCTCCATGAAGCAGTGGGGGTGTTACATCCCTGTGTATCAGATGAGGGGCCCAAGGCTGAGGGTCGGGGAAGTGAGGCACATGAGCACACAAAGTGAACCTGGCTTCCTGCCCATGGCCCGTCATGGGGGACCAGCACCACGTCTGTGTCCTGATGGAACCCCTCCCTTTTCCTTCCCCATCCAGGCTGCGCTCTGAATGACTCCCCTGTGGGTCTGGCTGCCTATATTCTGGAGAAGTTTTCCACCTGGACCAATGCCGAGTTCCGAAACCTGGAAGATGGAGGCTTGGAGAGGTGAGACCCCACTTGCCCTTCCCATTGGGCCCCCATCCCAGCAGCCCCTTCTTCACCTATTACCTTCCTCTTCATCTCATGTCTGGTTGCTTTATCTTGGGGGGAGACTGGGGGATGAATCAGCAGTTCCCATCCATTTGAGGCTGACTCGTCTTGTGGACCAGGAAGCTGAGGCCCAGAGAAGTCTAGTGAGGGCCCTGCTCCGAGCTTCACAGTAGAGTGGTCCAGAAAAGGACATAGGACTTGCAGTTGCCCATACTTAGAGAACACTGAGGGCACTGAGTGCCCTTCTGCAGCCTGGGCCCCTCCCTTCTGTGCCCCTGGGACTCGAGAAGCCGATCCTAAGTGTGGCTGGCAGGAGGACTTGAGCTTTGCCACCAACTGCAGGCTTAGGAGGCTGCAGCCTCCACAGAGCAGGGAGGTCCGGGTCCCTGATCAGCCTCGGGCTTCATCAAGGTCACCCCTCTGGCCCTATCCCATTCTTTATTCTTTCAGTGATTTTTACACACACAGCTCCAGGCCCAGGGCTGAGGTAGGGGAGAGAAAGTGACAGGAGACAGATCCCTGCATTGGGCCAAGGGCTCTGTCCTGGCCCTGCTCTAGTCACCTAGAACAGTGCTGGGCACGGAGTAGGTGCTCAGTAAATACAGACACATGCACAGGACGGTGGGAATCCAGAGAAAGGAAGGCTTGGTTAGTCTAAGGAACAGGGAGGGGGTGCTCAATAAATACAGACATGTGCAAAGAACAGTGGGAGTCTGGAGAAAGGAGGGTTTGATTAGTCTAAAGGATAGTGAGGGGAAGTGACGGGGAGAATCTGGGCTCTGAAGGGTGCACAGGAATTCTTCGTGTGGAGAAGGGAGGGAGAAGGAAGTGCAGGCGAAGGGAAGAGCAGAAGCAGAGGCTGAAGCTGCTGAGATGCAGGGTGTGCCAGTCTCGGGCAGAGGCTGGAACAGGTCCAGTGGGGCCAGACCACGAACTGGTGGGCAGGTCCTTCAAGAGCCTCACAAGCCCTCACCCTGGGACCTGTCTCCCCACCCGACATCAGACAGGTCTCAGGAGTAGGGCCACTCTTGCACACAAATAGCCCTAGGGCACAGCTACCCAATCTGAGGCCTCCCAGGCCACCCCACTGGACCACGTCCTACAGTTGCCAGGTTACCAGGAGAACCAAAGCCTTGAGCAGGGGAGAGGCATGTGTTCTAGAAAGACCCATCTCACTGTAGTAGGAGGAAGATGGTTAGTTTCCAGGCCGTGGTGGAGATGGCAGCGGACCACCTCACTGACAGCCAGCTCACAGACCTGCAGTGTTGGCTGTTAGCGATTGTTTTTCAGGGGCAGGTTTTCATTTCGTCATCAGAATTGTGTGTAAAAGGTGTCCTTTTCTCTGTGTACTGCCGTGAGCAGCCATGGCTGGACATCCCAGGCTTTGGAGGGGAGGCACTGTGGGCTTAAGAGTACCCTCCTGCCCGTGAAGATGTCGATGGATCTCTTCTTCATTCTTAGGAAACCTCTTTTTTTTAATTTTAACTTTTTAAATTGTGATTAAGTGACCTTTTACAATCCAAGTCAATTTGCCGTATAAAACCCAGACATATGCCTCTGTGTACCTGTCTGGTCTCCTTCCCCTGTGACAGCACACTCCTCTCTTCAGCCCTGTACTTCCGATACCCCTCAGCTAACACGTTCTCTCCTTTCCTCCCCCTCCCCTCTAAAGAGGAACCCCCCGGACAGCCTTACATATATATTAAGCCAAGTAGTACACATGTCACCTGCATCTCACTGTGTCCCATATTCCAGTCTTCCTTCTGTCTGAAGAGCTGGCGTCAGTTCTGGGTTCAGCTCTGGGCCAGCAGCACGTCCGGGAGCCGTGTTCTCGGGGACCCTCCGGGTTGTTGGACCATCAAGCCTGGTCTTCTGATAGAGTTGTAGGTCTGCACTGGCCTTTCTCATGTTCTGTCAAGGACCCTGACAAGCCTGCCTTTGGTGGTGGCCGGGCACCATCTGGCTCTTCTTGTCTCGTGCTGATGTGGTCAGCCAATCATATGGGCCCTCCGGCCTCCAGGGCTCGAGTTTTCCTTGTATCTTTGATGTTCTTGGTTTTTATCTGTTCCAGGTGATTTGGGACCAATTTATGGAAGCCTCTTAAAAAAAAAAGTTCTACTGTGCTTGAAGTATGAAAGTTTACAGTCCAAGCCAAGTTGTCATACAAAAACTACACACACTGCTATATAACTGAAACTCCTCTCCCTACCCTGGGACAGCTCACTCCTTCTTTCCACCCTGTGTTTCCTGTGTCCATTCAGCCAGCTCTTCTCCCCACCTACACTCTCATGTCACCTCTGGGCCTCTGGACAGGAACTGCCCAGTTGGCGTCGTGTATCTCTTTAAGCCAAGAAGAACTCTCTTCACCAGTATCGTTTTGTGTTATAGTCCAGTCCACTCTTTGTCTGAACAGTTGGTTTTGAGAATGGTGTCTGCTCTGGGCTAACAGAATCTGGGGGCCATGTCTTCGGGGACTCTCCAGTCCGACCATCATGTCTGGTCTTTTTCATAGCCATCTAGTTCTGCACACCCATCTTTCTCCTGCTACATCAAGGTCTCTATGCTGTATTCCCTGTCAGGGCAGTCATTGGCAGTGGCCAAGTGCCATCTAGTTCTTCAGGAAGCCTTTTTGCAACAGTTCTTCATATTTTCAGATTCCATATTAGTCCCACTCTCTGCCCCATGTCTCTCAACTCTGGTCTCCAGCTGCTTTTGCTGAAAGCAGAGCAAGGGTGAATCGAGGATTCTTTAAACCATGGTTGAGGGAAAAAGGGGATTGATTGACAGCATCTGGTAACCTCAGCAAGTTGAACTGACGGACAGCCCTCAAGCTGAGACAGGTGTGTGTGGAGGGGCAGGCAGGAAATGCCCTTTCCATTCAGGCAGCAGTGACCTTGACAGGCAGGACCAGGACCTTACGGATCTAGCCCAGAGCCTGGGCCCAAGGGCAGCAAGTATACCCAGGAGGAACTAAAACTTCCGGCTAGCCATCTGTTTGCTTTCCCTTGAACGCACAGCTCTCTCTCAGTAACAGCCAACCAACCAGCCAAGGTAATGTGTTCCAGATGTGTTCAGTTGCTCAACATCCAACCCACTCCCCCCACTTCCTGCACTTTGGCCAGGCCAGTACTCCGGGAGCAGTCTAGGAAGCTGCCCTCTACCTCAGCCCTTGTGCCTTTTGCACACACTAATGTTCTGTCTGCACCTTTTCCCCTAGTTTACTTTCCTTTTAGGAGTCAGGGCACAGGGCACCTCCTCCAAGAAGCCTTCCCTGACTTCTTTCCCTACTCCCGCCTCATCCAGGCCAAATTTGTCCTTGTGCCCACCCACCCCGTCTCTGCTAGTACGCCCAGTGGCATATGTTTGGTCTCGCTGCTGGGCCATGTGCTCCTCTAGCCAGGCACCCAGCCTGACCTGTGGATCCTCAGTACCTAGCTCAGCACCTGGCACACAGTAAGTGCTCACAAGGTGCCCTCTTAGCCAGGGAAGAGCATGACAGTACTCCTTTAGCAGAAGCAAACCCAAAGTCCCGGTGCTCCTCAGTGACATGGCGGGGACCAGATGTGGGTCCCTGGACTTTTGGCCTTTCCGTTCATGGCCCAGCACTGGGGTCTGAGGAGGACAAAAGCCAGGCCCCTTCCTGCCCCCGAGCTTACCCAGGCAGTCTCCAGTAAGTGCTGCAAGTCCTATAGGATTCTGGGGAGTGGGAGACTCAGTGCCCAGAGAATCTGGGACTAGGCCTCTGAAGAAGGACCCACCGTGAAGGTGGAGAGGGGCTAGAGGGGGTGACGTGATTGAGCAGCTGTCGTTAGGAGCATGAGTCCTGACCTCACAGTGCCTGGGTGAGAGTCCGGAGTCTCTGCTTCAGAGCAACGTAGAGGTAACAGCACTGACGTCCCCCAGTTGGTGACAGGAATAAGTGAATTCATCCACGTAACGAGCTCAGGGCGGTGCCCGCCTCATACCTAGTGAGCACTCTGCATTACCTGTCGCTGTCACTTGAGTAGCTGGTGACCCAGCCAGGTTCTGAGCCTGTCTATGGAAATGGGGTGACAGCACTAGGCTGGTAGCATTGTCTGGAGGGTGCAACCACAGCAGACCAGTGCCTGGCGGACACAAGAGTTGAAGGGTGGCAGCTCCCCTTTGTACAACTGGTGCTGAGCGGGGCTTCCTGTCTGCTTCCCAGGAAGTTCTCCCTGGATGACCTGCTGACCAACATCATGCTCTACTGGACAACGGGCTCCATCGTCTCCTCCCAGCGCTTCTACAAGGAGAACCTGGGGGCGGGCTTGAATGTCAAGAAGCATGAGAAGTGAGCCTGGCTGGAGCCCCGAGTGGCAGGCTTTGTGGCAGGGTGCAGGGGAACACTAGCCTTGACCTCAAGGAGGGGCTGGTGGGAAGGGAACATCCTGGCCCAGCTTCCGCCACCCTCCATGTGCACCCTGAGCCTGGCTGCTAGATGTCCCTGGGGTTCCTCTTGGGGTCAGGATGCTGACCTGATGTAGCACTAATGGCCCTGGGATGTCCCCAGCACCCTTTCTGCTGGGGCCAGTTGGCTTCCTGATCTTACATGGAGACCCTCAGGTGACAGAAAAGTGAGGGAGAGCAAGGGGGTGGAATTTGTGGCAGTCCCACACTCCTCATCTGTGCTTTCAGGCCCTCCTCCCAGAAGACAGAGGGCCCTCAGTGGGCTGGCGTCCGAGGGGTGGACTGGGGAGGCAGTTAAAGCCCTGGGTCTGCCATTTTCCTTAGGGCTCTGAAGGTCAGGCCGGGTGGGTGGGCGAGCTGACCCTGTCCCCAGGCCCCTGGACTCCCTCTCTGGGCAACAGAGGGGTTGGGGCCAGCCTCTCAACAGGATCTCCGTCCCTCCCCCAGGATGAAGGTCTACGTGCCCACGGGCTTGGCCGCCTTCCCTTACGAGCTGCTGCACGTCCCCGAGAGGATCGTGAGATTCAAGTACCCCAAACTGTGCTCGTATTCCTACATGGCGCGCGGAGGCCACTTCGCTGCCTTGGAGGAGCCCGAGCTGCTCGCCCGGGACATCCGCAAGTTTGTGGGGCAGGTGGAGCAGCAGTGACGCCCATGGCCCCCGCCTCCCAAGCCCCAGCCTCCCAGCGGCGCCCCCAGCTCCCCTCCGAGTGGTACCTGCCCTCGCTGCACCCTGTGAGTGGGGCTGGCAGGGACGAGAGGCTTCCTTTTCTGGGCAAGGATGCCCCTTTGCTGAGGAATGAATTTTGACCTTCCAGTCAATGCCGGGACCCCAAGCGCAGCCCCGTCCCCTCCCCGCACGTGGTAGGAAACACGGCTTTGATAATAAATGATTTAACCTTTAAGTAACAAGTGCATTCCTGACCCCACTGTTTCACTTCCAGCGCCGGGTGGGTGGTGGCGCGTTGTTGGGGAGTCCCCCTCGGGCCTCTGCCACCCCTCCGGGTAGGGCAAGATGTGGCCTACATGGGCCAGGCCGCTGAGGTCCTGCTGCACAGGAACCCCTGGTGCGCGAGGCCAGGCCACCCCAAGGATGTACCCTGCCTACACCTCCTCCCAGAGCGCAGTTCAGACGGGCACAGCTGTGATGAGGGAACCCACTTCGGGCCTGTCCTCAAAACCCCAGCTCCGCCAGCCTGTCAGCCTGTCAGCCTGCCGCCCAGCCCGGCGGAGGCCTGAGGAGGGGTCGCCGAGGCCCTGCCCGTGGACCGTCGGTGTCCGGAATCCGGCAGCCGGGCCACCCCCAACACGACGACCTGGCCGTGGGCGCCACCTGGAGGCAGGAGGGAGGAGCGCAGTAAGGCCAAAGTCGGCGTCCCAGCCCCAAGATTCCACCGGAGAAAGGGCGAGGCTGTCGGTCCTTCCACAGCCTGCACCCATCCCAGACGCACCTTCCTTCTCCTCTGCTCTTCTGCCCTGGGCCAGGATCCAGACCCGTGTCTTTCCACCCGGTCCTCCCCTGAGCGCTGGTCCATCCCATTTGAAGAGTGCAGACAGCGTTGAGGGCTGAGTGGAAGCTGGGCTCCACACCCACACCCCTGAAGTCAAAAGAGGCTGGGCGGATCTCAACACTGCCCAGATGGGTACTTTATTAATATCCTCACTGTCTCTGCTGGCTGTGGGTGACCCTAACCCAGCCACAGCATCACTGGCAACATGGTACAAAAACTCAGACGCGAGGAGGCAGCAGAGGACGTGGTGTGTGTACACAGCTGGCTGTGCCTGCCGCAGCCAGGATGGTCCTGTCTCCTCCCTGTTCCCCACAACTGACTCCTGGGAGCAGCTTCAAGGGGCCGACGAGGGTGATATGAACAGCTTAATACAAGGAGGGGAAGCTGGACAAAACTCAGGCCCTCATCTGCACCCCAGCCCAGACCCTGGACCCGCAGGCTCTTTGGTTATCAGGTGTGTCTGTATGTGCATGGGTGTATGTGTGTGTATGGCAAGGTGGATATTTGGGTATTCAAAAGGAGAAGGTCTTCCAGTTACCATCTAGGGCCACCAGGGCTAATGGCTCTGGGGGACAAAATTCCAACACATGATCTTCACTAAAAATCACTGGGGACATCATTCCAGCTTGGAGCTGGAAGCTTGCCAAGAGGGGCCTTGGGGGGAGCAGGTACAGTATGGAGCTCTGAATGCACCCCTCACAAGACCTGTGGCCAGAAAAGACTACCAGCTTGTCCTCAGCTGGCATCCCAACCCATCCCACCTGGCCAAGGCCCAGAGCCCCTGACCTTTCTGGGTCCACCCTTCGGAGCCCTGGAGCCTGAAATGGTGGCGAAAAGTCCTGAACTTCGTTGAGGTCAGAGCCCAGCACCCCTTTTCCTGTGTCTCCTCACTCCCTGGCCCCCCAAGTCTGGCCCAGCTGGACAGCTTGTCCCTCCTCAGGCCTCCTGGAAGGCGGCAGCCACGCTGTCTGCAGGGTTCTGGGCCAGCCACTTCCCTGGGAGAGCCCCGCTGATGTTGTGAACTGCGCCATACGTCTGCTGCTGCTCCTGTGGGGACAGCGCTGTCTTCTCCGAAGCCAAGCTGTTCAGAATCCGGGGCACGTATGGCTGCCAGCACATAGCGGAGTTAGTGCTTGGGTGGGGCAGGGGTGACACTCCATACCCGTTCCTCCCTGCTGCCCACACGCATCAGCCACCTACCCCCCCCCCCAGCAGGGCTTTCCACTGTTCATAAAGGACAACAAAATCGAAGCCAGGACTCAAAACATGGCAGCTGCAGAGCTTCATAGCAGCCAGAGGAAAAGGCAAAACACAATCACTCCCCAGTTCTCATTATCAGCACTGGAGTCTAAGGGCGTTTCTCTCTGCATACAGGGAACAGGTCTCCAAGAACAGAGTGCAGCTCAGAGTGTTCCAACTGAACTTCTTGGATGCGACACGGGTCAGTGTGAGCTCTGATTCCCCTTCCCAGGCTCAGAGCCCTGCTCCACTCCTCCCCAGCCCCGGCTGAGAGCTGCGGGATTGCATCAGCCTGCTGTCCTGCCTGCCCCCTGCCTGGCTGGCACAAGCCACAGATGTGTGTCTCAGCCAGGAATCCTTCTGGGGCTCAGCCAAGCGGAGACACTGATAAAGAGGACCTGCCACCTGGCCAGGATACCTGCTGCTGACGCCGGCCCAGGCACGAGTAGCTTGTCTGCAAGGCCCAGCCCCACCCGAGAAGCAGGACCCCGGAACTAGGAAACACAGGGTCCAGAAAGACGGGAGCTCTGGTGTCTTTCTGATGTGGCGGCTTCCTTTAAAGCAGGTGCTCCATCATTTGAATTAAAAGGAGAGTGTGTCTGACACCCTGTTGGTGCCCAGCAGAGAATGCCACCTGGGCAGGCACCGATAAATGGCTGTGATATGGCTGCATCAGACCTCACAGTGCCCCGTCACTAATGCCAGAGGCTCAACGTACATGAAATATTAAGCAAAGGAAAGTGAGGAACTGAAACTGCTGGGGGAGGGCAGCCCTCACGGCAAGTTACTGCCTCAGAGCCCGGTGTGGCTTCACACATGCTAGTCCCCAGGGTTGCCCTGTCCCCTTCTTCCAGTGGGTAGCTACTTGTGCTTAGAGCCGGGGTGGGGTAGAGGGGGAGTTTACTGCGTGAATCCCTGCACGGGGGACTTAGGGATGCCTTCCTTCCTGGCAGACGTAACTCACTCAGAAACCCACCTGCCATGTCATCAGGGGCTTCTATCTCAACAAAAGACCATCAAAACATGTTTTCTTGGGCCCGGCTGGTTAGGACTGTTAAAACCAGAGCGAGAAAGGAAAATGAACACTTGGAAGAGAGCCGTGACTTACTGTGAACAGTCGGGGCACGGTGGCCTCAGCTTCACTTCCTTTGTCACTTGCCGGTTCTTCTGTCTGCAGATAAGAGCCAAACATTGCAATGATGGAACAAAACCGATCTTCCTGAACCAACACCCTCCAAATAAGCAGTTAACTAACACCCAGAATAAGAGTACCCGCCAGCACCAAGCTCCCAGCAGCAGCCCGAGAGCGGACTAGGGGGTGCAGGAGCAGGGAAGCGGCAGGAGGGAGCCAAAACTAACGAAGTCCAGAGATGATCGCTGGTGTGTGAGAGGGGAGGGCTGGAGGGCCGCAGCAGTGGGGTGGAAAAAGGGCTTTACCTTGTAGTTCAGAGGGCTGAGGTGCTTGAAACACCCAAAGCACGTGTAGGCCAGGCTGACCAGTATCGTGAGCAGCAGCACCAGGAAGGTGAACAGGGTGGCAGGGGCCTTCAGTCCTGGGGACAGAGAGGGATGCTGCCTTGCAGCGGTGGGCTGCCACTCACCCTCACCCTGCCGAGGAAGGGCTCCACAGCTGGTGCCTGCTCCTCTCGGAGGGTGACTTCTTCCTCAGGAGGAAAGCAAAGGGAAGACCCACAACCTCTGCTCCCTCGCTCCAGCAGCTGGGTGTCTTCACAACTAGGACTGTACAACTAGGACCCACTGAACAGCTGGTCAGATGTCAGAAACTTTGCCTAGGCTCCCAGGAAGAACTGGGACGCCAAAAACCAAAATCAAACCAGCTGCCATCGAGTCATCATGGCCAGTTGGTGTGTTTCAGCGTAGAACTGTGCTTCAACAGGACTACGCTTCAACAGGACTTTCATCGGCTGAGTTTTTGGAAGTAGGTCACCAGGGCCAGGCCACCAAGTCAATGACACTGTACCTGTTTCCCTGCTGGGCCAGTCCCTCTAGTCTCCAATGGCCTGAGCTAGGTAGGATGAAATCTTTCCACAATCTGACTGGGGCACACTTACCCATTCCTTCTACTTTTTTCTTTATTTCCCAAAGAATGCCAGTTCCCTCCGGCACATCCCACCTTCCTCCACTCTGCAAGGGGTGAGGACCTGAGCCCACCCAGCGTGCCCACAGAGCAGTCTGGATCAACAGCCCCTCTCCCTTGGTTCAGCCCCCTCAAAGGCTGCTAAAGAGGTTGTTTTTGCTTTAAGGGTGTCTGGAGCAACTGGCCAGGTCTTCACAAGCCTTACACTTGAACTCTGGTTTGCTTAGAAGTTGGTCTCACCACTGCCCCACTCCACCAGCCCTCCCCCTTGGGTACCACATTCTGGTTAGACACCAAGTTGATGCTGTTAAAGCAGTAAGGGACCTGATTGGCTGGTGTAGATCCGGGAATGTGAAGCCAAGGGCTGGGGCTCTCACCCAGTCGCAGGAAGGAGAAGAAGAAGAGCCAGAAAAGGCACAGGATGGGTGCTGCCAAAGCCTGATTCACGGCAGCAAAGTGGATCTTCTTCTCCAGCTTGGCCGGGAGGTAGACAAAATAGAGGTTGTGCCGGTCTACCATGTGCTTGAGCAGGATGTAGACGAGGCCTGCGGAGGGGGGCTATGAGCTGGAGGCCCTGGCTGGGCCACCAGGGTCACTCTGTCCTCTTCTTCCAGTGGGTGGCTTACAGCTGGGACTAGGTGTAGGGGAAAGTCTACTGCGTGAATCCCAAGTTGGGCAGAATGCATAAACTGGATGCCAGTCTCTTCTCTCTCTCCCTTTCACCCTTTCCTGGCTGCTTTCTCCCCAAAGGAATAGAGGCATCCATGATTCTGTCACCATGGAACACTGAAATCCTAGGACCATTTTGAGGAAAGACCTCAACTGCCTGAACTCAGGTTCTCCTTGGACCCCTCCTCCATGGCATTCTCCCTCCCAATGCCCCCACACCCTCCGCTCCTTCTCCCCCCTCCCAGGCCGACCTCCTGCCCTCACGACAGCCAACAGATGCCCAAGGGTTTTCCCCTAGGGGTGGCACCAAAACTGAGTGCTCCCTTTTCCACTGTGCCAAGTTTGTTTTTTTTTAAATACTGTAGTTTTTAAAATAGTACAACAGAGTAAGAATCAGAAGCAAACCACAGCTTCCACTAGCCTGAGGCCAGAAGAACTAGATGGTGGCCAGCCTACCACCACCTACGGCTCTGACTAGGACCACAGTCATAGGTCATGGACAGTTGGAGAGACATGTAGAACAAAGATCAAACTCACAGATAAAACCAGGCTTAGGGGTCTGTTAGAGGCTGGTGGAACCTCTGAGACTGTGGCCCTGAGACATCCCTCAGACTTGGGACTGAAATCACTCCCAGAAATCACTTTATAGTCGTACAACAGACAGACTTGTAATATGAACAGTAACACCAGTGACGATCGTGCACCTGGGAGCAAGCCACTGCATGAGACCTGCAGGGCAGCATCTGCCCAACGGTGAAGGTCAGCATGATGGTGGGACAGGAAGGATGGGCAAAGGACACAGGGACCCCGCTGAGGAAGGAGTTTGCAACCAAAGTCATGAAACAAGCTGGGTTATCAAGTGTTGAATAGTAAACTAAGTTGCTGTATAAAATTTCACCCAAACAACAGTGAAATGTTACAGAGGAAAAAACCATCAGAGCAGTTGCCATAAACTCAGACTCATGGCAGCTCCATGCATGTCCCAGCGGACTGTACTCCATGGGGGTTTTCAATGGCTGTGACCTTTTGGGAGTAGATCACCAGGCCTTTCTTCCCAGGCACCTTTGAGTGGACTCAAACCTCCAGCCTTTCACTCAGCAGCCCAGTGCCTTGTTTGCACCGCCCAGGGACTCCCACAGACAGTACACAGGGAAAACTAAAGCCCTCCTACCCCTAAGGCTCAGCTATCACCGCCAACAGTTTTTTGGGTCTTCTCTTTCCTCCTAGAATCTTTCTTTCATCTGCCAAACCAAACCCAAACCCAAACCCCCTGCCGTCGAGTCAGATCTGACTCATAGCGACCCTAGAGGTCAGAGTAGAACTGCCCCATAGAGTTCCCAAGGATTGCCTGGCAGATTTGAACTGCCGACCTTTTGGTCAGCAGACGTAGGACTTTACCCACCACATCACCAGGGTTTCCGCTTTCATCTGCCAGTTCCTGATAATTCTATTTCAGGTAAGTGATCAAGACCCTAGCCTTGAAAGTCACACAGCCCTGAGTTCAAAGCCTGGCTCGATCTCTGACTAACCACGTGCCCCTCGATTCTTCATCCGTGAAAGATGGGTGGAAACAAGACCTGCATTGTAGGATTCTGAGGCTTAACCATGACAGCCCGTGTGGACAGCACCAGTGAGTGGCCACACTGAGCACAGACATCACAGCTCTGATCATTAGTGTCGGTGCTGATCTCAGTTGTTGCTAAAATCACAGGGTTAAAAGCCAATACTGATGTGATCCCCTAGCACAGAAGAGCCTCAGACCAGGAGAAACAGAGAGATGGCATCGTCCAGAACGCAATGGAAGGAGCTCATTTGAAATGAAATGAAACTTGGTGTCACATGTCATTCTTTGGCAGCTTGCCCATGTGGCTACAAGACGTTCACCATTTCCAGGTTTCCATAATGCCTTGGTGATGGATGACCCTAGGAGGCTTAGGGACTCAGCCACCCCACTAGCCCAGGTCTGGCTCCCCGGAGCCACTGGCTGGCGTTCGCCCCCACACACGGTCTCCTTCCAGGGGGGCCCACTCACCGAATGGAGCGATGATGGGGCAGGTGATGCTGTAGGCCATGATGACGGTGAAGACACACAGCATCCACGCGTACATGGCACCAAACTCAAACTCAAAGGCCTGGTTCTAGGAGGAGGTGGGAGGCGGAGCTCACAGGCTCGTCCCTGCCCCCAGTACCCCTCACTGCACTCCAAAGGGCAACGGGAGAGTGCGGTGGATGAGGATTTGGGAAACAGGGGACCTAGAGCCATGCCCACCCCTTCAGGTCCTTTCTGCCCCTCCACAAAACCTTTGCCACTTTCACCCAGAACTGCACAAGGTATGGACACTGCATGTTTTCTTGGTGTTTCCCTTGCAGTGAAACATGTCTGCTCCATGGGACTGGGAGCTCCTTGAGGACAGGCTGGAGAATGACTCCCCATAGCCTCTGGTGTCAGACCCAACATCAGCTCTGCCATGGCCAGCTGTGTGTCCTGGGTGAAACCCTTGGCCTCTTGGGGGTTTAGTTTGCTTATCTGTGAAGGAGGGATATGAGCAATGCCCATGTCATAGAGGTGTTTTAAGAATTAAATAAAAGAATGCAACTTTCCTATCACAGTATCCACAGTAAGAGACAGCCCCTTTCTATCCAAGGTGGGGTATCTTGGAACAAATGTCACAAGCTTGAAATGCCTTTGACATCAGTGGTAATTCCAAGAAATTATGCAAATTGGCACTCATGCAACAGAATCTAGTGATTTCAGTCGTGTGTGTGCATGTGACCAGCTTGTCTGAGCTTCTCATGCCTCCAGCTCCCCTTTCTGTCCCAGACACACACAACACAGTGCCTGGCACTGGCTAGGCACAGCCCGGCACCTGGGGGTGGTCCCGCCCACTCCACTGTGGTACCTGCTTGACGTTCCTTCGGTCAGCAGCTGTCTTGGCCATGATCATGCGGAAGGTGTAGAGGATGAGGCCTGGCAGCCGCAGCAGCTCCATCCCATTGCCGATGAAGGCTGAAGCGATGACATAGTTCACGAAGAAGGCGCCCTGGTCAGGCAGGAAGACACACCTGGGGAAAGCCAGAGGCCTGTGGGACAGGAGCCAGGAGGCCAGGGGCGCTGTCACCAGCAGCAGCCTCCTCTTTCTGCCATAGGGAAAGTGGGGACACTCCTTGCTGGGCATGAGAGGGAACCCTGGCATGGCTTTCTGCTCTTTCCCTCAGGCAGTGAGTGTGTGCAGGCAGCTCTGTGTGCCAGGCACCATCCTAGGTGCTGGGGTGAAACAAAGTCCCTGACTACAGCTTTTCCGTCTCAGTACCTACAGCAGTTAAAGAGATGAACGCACAGGTGAGAACACACAGTATAGCGGAGGGATACGTCCTCTAGAGAAAGATAAGGCAGGGGGGCGGGGGGACATTTACTATTCTTATGCAGGGGGTCAGAGATGCCTCCTGCGGACACAAAGATGAACCCAAAGAACCATCATCCAGGAATCCAGAGGCATCTGTTAGCCAAAGACACTAACGGCTACTGCTGACCACCAGAGCTAGAAAGCCAAGGAAGGGTTCTCCCCCAGAACCTTCAGGGGGAGCAGACTCCACTGATGCCTTGATTTCGGACTGCTGGTTTCCAGACTTGCGAGACCACGTTTTGTTGTTTTAAGGCACCCTGATGGAAGTGCTTTGCTGGTGAAGCCCTAGAAGATCTATCTGGCTGTAAGGCACAGAGGCCAGGCCCATAGTAGGTGGGAGGGCTCCGAGCAGACGTGGTTCTGATAGTGATGAGGATACTGCTGGGTAGGTGGGGGCAGGAGACCACACAGACAGCGCCTGCTGGCATCCCTGGCAGGATGAGGGCAGCAATGGTGGAGCGGGGAGAAACACCTGGAGAATTGCGGTCCGACTGACCCAAGCCACGGTATCTTCAAATGCCTCCTACGCATGCAAAAGCTAGATGATCACCAAGGATCTCCAAAGAACTGGATACTTTGGATTGCAGTGTTGGTCAAGCATACGGAACACACCATAGACCACCAGAAGAGTGAACAAATCTGCCTTGGAAGAAGTATAGGCAGAATACCCCTTAGAAGAGAGGATGGCAAGACTTCCCAGACCAGCACTGAACCACAGCGCCACCACGGCTCCTTGTAGCCGGTGTGGCACAAACCTGTGACACTGAGACCCACATCTATAGTATGTTTGACTCCATTCTCCTGGAAAACACACTCCTGGACCAGAAAGTCACTCTGGTCTCAGTGTTTAATTACTACTCTCTTCCTCTCTGGCACCACTGAGACCCAGCAGTTCCTTTTCCCTGAGTGGCTCTGTTCTCAGTAAGTAAGTTTCAAAGAAAAGAATGAGACCGCCACTAATTTAACGTCAACCTAAAAACTTCAGCCTGTTTCTGCGCTCACAGCTCAAAGTGGGGCAGCTCCCACAATGCAGCCCAGGGGCTCTGTGGGCAAGTCCCAGCCAGGAGCTTGCAGGGGTGATGGGGATGTCGCCAGCCCCGCCTGGCAGCAGGGAGATACAGGTTCTGGAGCACAAACTGCCCCCAGTCCTGCAGCCCCAGCCTTTGCAGGACATTTACCCGAAGTCCCAGCATACCACTCAGTGCGGCAGATACTCACTCCAACCTGACAGAGGCCTCCGAGAAAGTCTTGTCAAAAAGCCACCGGAAGAAGAAGTCCAGACTGAAAAGCAAATGAATCTTTATGTGTGTTCATCTCCAGCATTCCACATGACCACTACACATAGTTCTGTTTTTGTTTTCCTTTCTTTTCCATTGTTTTTCTGCTCTAGAAACAGGCCAGATCTCAAGGCCTGCATTTGTTGTCCAGGAAGATGCTACTTACTGCAGTGCAACTTATAGGGGCCAGCTTTAACCGAAGCATCCTTGCTTAAGATAAACAAGGCCCTGATGACCAAAAACCAAACCGAACTTGCTGCTATTAAGCACATCCTGACTCACAGTGACCCTGTGGGACACAGGAGAACTGCCACCTAAGGCTTCAAGGCTGTAAATCTTGACAGAAGTTGACTGCCACATTTTTCTTTCATGGAGTGGCTGGTAGGTTCAAACCACCAATCGTTTAGTAGCCAAGTAGCCACTGTGCCACCAGGGCTGCTAGGAGCCCCGACTGGACCCTGTCTACAAGGAAGGTCTTTGGTCAGCTTTGTTTTAGGAAGAAAGGTGGTATTTCCAGAGGAAGAGTCAATGGACCAGCACAACTGCATGCCAGGTGGTTGTGCCACACTGAAATGTGACAGCTGTGAGCACTGGTTCCCAAGCCATTTCTACCCTCCTGGGGACAATGCTCTCCAGATGTGGCCGTGACATGGAACTCAGAGCCAGGGGCGGGGGTGGCTACCTGGTGAGGCCGAGAGAGGGCAGGATCAGCACCATGAAGATCAAGAAAATGTAGACCTTGCTCATCATGATCCGGTTTTCTCCGGACCTGTGCAAAATCAGAGGTCAGCCCTCCTAGCAAGATCTCTGTGGCCCTGCCCATGCCCTCAGAGACCCCCTTCTCAGGGCAGGGGCCTCAGGCTGCCCCCGGCACTCACTTGGTCCAGTGAGACTCCAGCAGTGTGGAGTAGTAGACAACGGTGGGGAGCAGGGCGGAGAAGGACCACAGCAGGAGGGTTGGGAAGAACTGACTGACGACCGGGTCCTAGAAAAGTAAGGTCCACAGCAGAGAGAGTGACTCTGGGTCATCCTTGACCCCCCGGGCGATCTGTATCAGCACCTGCGTCTCCATCACCTGTCTGTCAGTTCGTCACAGTAGTGCCTGCGTGTCACTGTGATGCTAGAAGCTATGCCATCAGTACTTCAAGTGCCAGCAGTCACCCACGGTGGGCAGGTTTCAGCAGGGCTTTCATACTAAGACAGACTAGGAAGAAAGGCCTGGTGATTTCCTCCTAAAACTTAGCCATTAGAAACCCTATGGATCACAGAAGGACACTGTCCCATATGATGCTGGACGATGACTCCGCTAGGATGGAAGGCTCAAAATACACAGCAGCCACAACAGTGAACCAACAATGCTGAAGATGCTGCAAGACCACGCAACGTTTTGTTCTGTTGTACATGAGGTCGGAGGTCACCAGGAGTCAGAGCTGACCCAACAGCAACTAACAACCCCTCTATATAGCTCTTTAGAGGGGCAAAAGCAGTGTCACACTGAACAACTGAACAACTGTTCAGTTTCACAACTGAACAACATTTGTCTGACAGTCCAGGTGTGAGAACCTTCCAGATTCCCCATAAAAATCAGTGACTGGTGCCAAGGGAGGCTGAACACTGAAGGCCAGGGGTCCTGTCTAGATGACCTGCCCGCTCAGCAGGCCTGCTGGGCTACCTGCAGACCAGATGTCCACTGTGACTGACTCCAGCCCTGCTTATGCTGGTTGTACTTGTTACTGTAATTACATGATACGAATAAACTATTACTTTAATTAAATGAACATAAAAATAGAAAATGTCTTGGGACACTAAGTTGAATACTTCGGAAAAACTTAATAAAAACTGATTTCTAAAAAAATGCTCTTAGGTGAGATGAGGGTAAATGAATTCTAAAATACCAAGGAAATGAAAGAAACTCTGGTGGCCTGATGGTTAAGTGCTACAGCTGCTAACCAGTTCAAATCCACCAGGCGCCCTTCGGAAACTCTATGGGGCAGCCGTCCTCTGTCCTATAGGGTCACTATGAGGCAGAATCAACTTGAAGGCAACACGTTTGATTTTTGGTTTAAGGAAATGAAATCTAGGAGGAGTCTCTAGTAAGGAGGGCTTTGCATGTATCTTTAACTTCTAGCTTTACTTTAAAAAAGCCAAAACCAGAATCACAAACAATGAAATAAAGTTGGGATTGATTTACATAAAAATAAGCAGCAGGGCTCTCTAATCAGCAGATGCATGCTCAAAAGAACAGGTCTTGACTGGATATCAAAAAACTGGCAAAAGAATGCACATGAAAACAAACAAAAAAGAAATCAAACTTACTGCTGACCAGTCATACCAACCATATAGGGCAGAGCAGAACTGCCTCGTGGAGTTTCCAAGTGATGGCTCTTAACCACAGCACCTCCAGTGTTCTGAATGCACTTTAAACCAAAAACCAACCCCACTGCCATCAAGTTGATTTGAACTCACAGCAACCCTGCAGGACAGCCGGGTACTCCCTGACAGGGTTTCCGAGGAGCACCTGATGAATTCCAGCCGTCCCTTTCTGGTTGGTAGCCAAACTCAGCCATGGCACCACCCCGGCTCCCAAGTGCAGATCAGCATCCTTCAAATCTGAATAAAGCAGCATCATCTCTACTCAGCGTCTTTATTCTACATGGAGTCGGCCAGGAGCGCTTCAACCACACACTTAACTCTGCTGGTCATCAGTTCAACAGCCCCATGAGGAGAATACACCAAGTGTTTTCACTCCAGTTTGGGGATGAAATAAAACTGAGGCCCAGAATACGCTCAGCTAGCAGAGGGTGCTTTCCCAGAGGGCTAGTCACCAAAGGCCAAATGGAAATGAAAAAAAAAAAAAAGAAAAGATATTGGGGGTTGGGGGGAGGAGTCTGTAAAGCTAAACACAGGAAAGCAAGGTTTTGAAGTAGATCCCAACTTAGGAAGCCTTCAGTTGTTCTCTCGTCAATGCAAACTGTGTTTTTGTTTCCTTGTTTAATCATGCCTGACCTACAGAGCATAAATGCCTTTATTACAAGATTATCAGAAGTTCAAGTTCAAAATCAATCATTAATTCATGATCCGGCTGCTGCAATCCACAGAGCCTTTTGCACTCTTTCCTGTTCCTTCCTAGGAGTGCCCACTGGCCACATGTATCATGGTGGTTGCGGGGTACTGTTGAGTCCATTTTTTGACTCGAGACAGAGAAGAGCTGCCCTATAGGGGTCCCGAGGCTGTAACGGTGACAGGAGCTGATCCCCAGGCCTCTCGCTCTCAGAGCCACTGAGTGGGCACTGACCACTGACCTTACGGCTGGCAGCCGAGCGCTCTCCTGCTGCACCACCAGTGCTTCTTCACGTATGACTAGCACCTGACTGCGACCATCATTTGCATGCACTTTCCTGTTCTGTTTTTATCATAACCCCTTTGGGGTTGTCACAAAGTCTATATAATTTTTAACAGATGCTTAATTTTCTATTAGAGTGAATGCACCTCCCTTCAACTCAAATGGCCCCCTACAGTTGAACATTTTGATTAATTCCATTAAAAAAGGCTAATTATTACTATTATTATCAGTGCTATTATAACAACACTGCCATTAAGGTGCCCACGACTACTCAGGGCTTGAAGGCTCAGTCGCGCACTGCGTGACACAGCCTCCCAACCTGGTGCTCCTGCCACCGTTCCCCACATCCTACCCACTCCCTCCTCCCACCCACCTCCACCTTGGCCCCCATTTCTCCCACCCCCACCACGCCCTCTTCTCAAAGGCCCCCCCCCCGGGATAGGCCCTGCAGGGTCCCAGGTCACTCACATTTAGTGCCTGAATGGGTTTGGTGACATTGAACTTGTCAATGGTGGACAAGATGATGGAGGGCGTGGTCAGGAAAAACAGGCCCACAAAAAGAATCAAGTTGATGCCCAGCCACTGCAGCCACCAGCGGAGGCCCTGGATGGAGAGGTTCTTCCTAGAGAGAAGAGGATACAGGCTCCAGAGGTCCTGGATGGACAGGTCCTTCCCACACAGAAGAGGACATGGGCCGAAGAGGTCATGGATAGTGTCATGGGTTGAATTGTGTCCCCCCCAAAACAGGTGTAGCCACATTGCTGGGCCATGATTCCTAGTATCTTGTGACTGTCCTCCATTTCATGGTTTTCCTATGCTGTGTGTTAAAGGACTAGGGTGGGGGCTATAAATCCCTTCATGGGATCACCTCCCTGCTCCACTGCAAAGGGAGTTTCCCTGGAGTATGGCTTGCCCCACCCTGTATCCTTTCATCCTACAAGAGATAAAAGGAAAGAGAAGCAAGCAGAGAATTGGGAACCTCACACCATCAAGCAAGCAGCATCAGGAGAAGAGTGGATCCTTCTGAAATGAGGTTCCTGAGCCAAGATGCCCCCTGAACAAATACTGATGCAATATCGGACATTCCTCCAGAGCCAACCAAAGGGAGAGCCTTCCCCTGGAGTGGACATCCTGAATTTGGACTTGTAGCCTACCAGACTGTGTAAGAATAAACCTCCCTTTGTTAAAGCCATCCACTCTGTGGTACTTCTGTTAGAGCAGCCCTAGCTGACTAAAACAGATAGAAAGGTCCTTTCCACAGAGAAGAGGACACAGGCCCAGAGGCTTGTCTTCCCAGGATCTGTCCCCATGGTGCTCATGGCTTAGGTAGGCCTGAGGTCAGATGTAGGCAAGCCAAGGGGGAGGCTCTGCTTGGGGCTCACTTGGCACTGGAGAGTAAAGCAAACTCTCCAGTGATCTTCATCTCCAGGATGGGAACTACGAGGTCTCCAGGAGCTCAGAGAGAAACCAGTCATGCGCTGCTAACATGGCTCCCTAGCCAGGTCTGGGTGCCAGAACCTACTCAAAGAGATGCTGAGAGCACCCTAAGCAGAGCAAGCCTTCCTCAGTCACACAGCAGGCCTTCCTCCGTCACAGCTGCAGTGCGCTGTGACTGATGACACATTGTCTCAGTGGGGCCGGGAGTGGAGAGGGAGGAGGAGAGGAGAGCAAAGGGCAGAGACCTGGCTGCAATCTGCCCTGGCCACTTACTCCCACCATGAGCAAACAGACAAACCAATGGCAAGTTTAGAAAGCCTTGCCAGTGCGTCAAACAGCAGAAGTGTCAGAGGCTGACTGGGAACACAGCGGACACAATCATCCAAAACTTCTCCAGCAGAAAACTGATGCAGGCATGCTGGGGCCTCTGCTGGGACTGCCTTCGCCTGGGCTCATCTATGACCCCGGCGGTGTGGCTTAGCTCACCGAGATGTCCCCAGAAGGGAGAAGTGGCTGACACTTGACCTAAGGCTGTACCATGCAGTACAGTAGCCAGGAGTCAGATGTGACTACTGAGCAACTGACACGTGTCTGGTTTGAACTATGACGAGCTGTAAGTGTACAATACACGCCAGGTTCACAGGTGTGAAAAGGAGAATGTAAAGTATCTCAGCATTTTTATCTTGATTGTATGGTGAAATGTTTGTTATTTTGGATATACTGGGATAAAATAAGATACATCATTAAAAGAACTTCAACTATTTCTTTTTTTACTTTTTTAATGGGGCTACTAAAAAACAAAACAAAGCACTTAACCTGTTGCCATTCACTCGATTCTGGCTCACAAACACCTTACAGGACAGAGTAGATACAACTGCCCAGAGGGTCTCCAAGGAGCGGCTGGTGGATTTGAACTGCAGACCTTTTGGTGAGCAGCTGAGGTATTACCCACTGTGCTCGCAGGCTCCTTGTGGCTACTAGATGTTAAACCGCACGTGTGGTTTGCACTAGATTTCTACTCGACAACATGGATAGCTAACGAGCAAAACTAGAGAGAAGAGTTGGGTGTGGATACCCCAAGTCCATGCAGCAAGAATGTCACAGCACCCCCAGCCCAGACAGTGGCAGAGGGCATGTGCAGATCCCTACTTGGGAACTGTCACTGAGTGTCATGGAAGATCTGTGTTCCAAGGACACCCCCCCCTCAGGTCCCCAGGCCCTGCCACCCCTGCCCTCAGCCTGAGAACTTACCAGCAAATGTCCTCAGGGTAAGTGGCGAAGGCGACGGTCCACTTGGAGGTACAGAGCTCTCTGCTGTGGGAAGACGGCTGGGGCTCTCCTTTGCACTGGAGGCCCTGACATTTGCAGGCGTTGAAGTCTTTCAGGATGCTGACAGGAGAGCAGATGGTTAGAGCCCGGGCCACCAGGGACCACACAATACACAGCAGACGGAGACGAAGGCACAGTGCCCCAGGGGGTCTGGGAGCCAGCGGGGCAGAGCCTGGACTTCGTTATTATTTTACTATAACCAATGCTCTGAAGCAGGCAGTGTGCTTGGCACATAGCACCCATACCAAGGACCACTGCTGACCCACCCCACTGGGCTGGGCTCCCAGCACTGACCCCCCAGAGAGGCACCCCAGGGGTCTTCCCCCACTGCTCTGCATTTGTAGGAAGACAGGAAGCCCATAGACAGAGAAGGATGTGGAGCTCTGGAGCAGATACCTGAAAGGAGACTGGCATCCATCCCCCTGTGACAAAGCCAGGGAGAAGCCCCGAACAGCAGGTGAGAACCCAGAGCCAAGCAAGGCCACCATTCAATCTGCTAGGGGACCATGTCACCCGCTCCATGGCTACTGCGCACACCCAGCACCCACATGCCACCACACAAGCATAGGGTGAGCTCCCCAGGGGAAGAAGCGCAGATGGCTGCCTCCCAGCCACACCTGGGGAAGGACACGGAAATGTCACCTGCAAGTCCCAGCGGCACTGACTATACAAGCATATCACCTTTATTCAAGGGGGACAGCATGCTATCTGAAGGGGGACAGACAGTGACTACAGGCCAAAGACAGACCACCCAGAGGGCCTGGGAGATGCCCACACTCACTAGGTAGCCATGGACTTCTCCTGGAAGGTGACGAAGGCCATACCCAAGGGCTGGTACTGGACCCTGAGTTCCTCCTCTGCGATCTTCTCCATCAGCCTGTCCTTCATGAGTGCATAGTAACAGATGGCATCCTCCTGCCAAGAGACGTGGCCCTCTGTGAGGATGTGGCTCGGTGTGGGTGGGTGGCAGAGGGACTCCAGAGCCAGTGTCCACGTGCCCAGCTGACCTGTGAGGCCCTTACCCACTCACACCCTGGAACTTCACAGCAGCAGAACTGGCCACATGTCTTGGGGTTGATGAGGACTCGCTGGCCCGTCTTCACCTGCAGGTTTGTATAGTAGGTCAGACTCTTCTCGGTCTTCTTCCTGCAGCAGGGGTGGGACATGGAGGGGACACAAGCTTCAGATTCACAAGCTTGGGGGGCAGACCCTACACTCACATTCAGCCATCGGTCAGCAAGCCAGAGCCAAGTGCGCAGCTGCGCAGCTCTCTGAACCAGACAGGGGCTGAGCCACCCTCCCCACTTCCCAGCCGGGGAATTCAAGGCCAACAAGGGCAGAGGGGTGGGCATGACAAAGCAGGGGGCAGAAAATACCAGGCCAGCTCCATCCGTGACACACCTGCCCTGCCGGCCCTACTTACCTCTCCTTGCACAGGTAAATCAGCTTGGCCACATTGTAGCACAACTGAACTTCCACCACCTGGCACGTGGGATACGCGTCCCTGTGCCCAGCCAGGGCGGGAGACAAAAGATGGCCATTGGAAAAGAAGCCACCCTAGGTGGAGAGGCAACCCCACCCGCAGTCCCCAAGGGCAAAGATAGCACGCAGTCACACTGCACATTTGCGGCCAGCAAACACCTTACTCTCTTTGTTATTTACCAAATGGCAATTTTTTTTTAATACAATGAGACTAATTTAATGGCATAACAGTAACTGCCTGAAATTGATAAGTTTATACCCATTTGGCTTTACTTTGGGAAAAAATGAACCCCAGCCATTACCTGGAGCCCTAGTGGCATGGCTAAGAGCTCAGCTGCTAACCAAAGGTGGGCTGTTCAAATCTGCCAGCCACGTCATGGAAACCCCATGGGGGAGTTCCGCTCTGCCCTACAGGGTCACCGTAAGTCAGAATCGACTCAACAGCACTGCGCTAAGGGTATCCTTGCCCGGTCTGCCCACAGTCACGTATTTATTGGGTGCTTTAGGTCTGTCTATCTTGGACCATCATTGAAATCCTCTTCGGTATGTAACCTTTTTGAAGGTCACAGAGGCTACAGGGGGTCTAACCAAAGCAAGAAGGGCAGTGGTGGTTCAGTAGCAGAACCTCTGCCTTCTGCACAGGAGACCTGGGTTCAATTTTCAGCCAGTCCACCCTAGGCGCAGCTACCACCCATCTGTAAGTGGGGCGTGCATGCTGTTATGAGGCTGGACATGTTTCACTGGAACTTCCAGACTAACAGAGACCAAGAAAAACGGCCTGGAGATCTTCCATAATCAGCTGGTGAAAACCGTATAGATCACAACGGACCTTACTGGTGGGGTTTTCACGAGCTGACACTGACTAGACAGCAACAATAACAATAAATGCAAAGGGTCCTCATCCCAGAAAAGGTACACATATAACAATCATACCAAAACATACTTATTTAATCATGGCAACCCTGGTAGCCCAGTGGTTAAGTGCTACGGCTGCTAGCCTAAAGGCTGGCAGTTCAAATCCACCGGCTGCTCCTTGGAAACTCTGTGGGGCTGTTCTATTCTGTCCTAGAGGGTCGCTATGAGTTGGAATCAACTCAGAGGCAATGGGTTTGGTTTTGGTTTTAATTATAGTTTTACACAAAATAGCATACATCCTCTGTTTGCCATCCAAGTCCTCCTCCCTGTATCTTCTTAAACAACACTATTTTTTTTAACATTGCTGTGAAACATCAGCAGAATGTGCTCATGAAAATATCTCACAGAGGGAGGACGTGCTTTGCAAACAAACGTGGAAGATGTGCATTATCTGAGAGAAAATACACCACTGTTGGTCAGGTACTGGTACAGATTAACTTACTTAATCCTTGCCACAGCCTGTGAGGGTTTTATCTCCACTTTACAGATGAAGAAATGGAGGCCCAGAGAGGTTAAATGATTTATGCGTCAGGTCACACAGCGAGTGAGTGAGCCAGGACGTGAACCAGGCAGTCTGCTCCAGCCCATGTTCACAGTCACTGCTCTCTCACCGCCCCCCAACAAAACCATCCATGTAACTTCTGGGGATTCCTGGACCATGTAACTCCCCATCTACTGTATACCAGGCACTGTTCTAGGTTCTGAGGATCAAGCCAGGATGTTGCCGTTGTTAGGTGCCATCGAGTCAGTTCTGACTCATAGCAACCCTAACCACAACAGAACAAAACGTTGCCGTCTTGTGCCATGTCCACAGTCGTTTTTATGCTTAAGCCCATTGTTGCGGCCACTATGTCAACCCATCTCGTCGAGGGTCTTCCTCTTTTTCCCTGACCCTCCACTGTACCAACCATAATGTCTTTCTCCAGGGGCAGATCCTTCCTGACCACATGTCCAATGTATGTAAGACATAGTCTTGCCACTTTGTTTCCAAGGAACATTCTGGTTGTACTTCTTCCAGAACAGATCTTTTTGTTCTTTGGCAGTCCATGGTACATTCAACATTCTTCTGCAACACCCCAGTTCAAAGGCATCAATTCTTCTCCTGTCTTCTTTGTTCACTGCCCAGCTTTCACATGCATATGACGCAATTGAAAAGACCATGGCTTGGTCAGGTGTACTTTGAGTCTTCAAGGTGGATAAGCTTACACATTAGTGAGAGAACCCCATAGACATGTCAATCATTTATTTAATCAGAAGGATAATTTCAGCCCCCACTGAGAGCTCTGAGGAAGAAAACCCCAGTGTAAGCGCCCTGCTTTAAGACACCGTCACCCACTGTCAGCCTACCACACTGCGGTGGCTTGCATGCTGTTATGATGCTGGAAGCTATACTTTAGTGGAGCTTCTAGGTTAAGACTAGGAAGAAAGGCCTGGCATTCTGCTGCCAAAACTTAGCCAGTGAGAACTCCATGGAGCACAACACATCACTGTCCAATTGCCAGTGATAATGAAGACAGTGCAGGACCAGGCAGCATTTTGTTCTGTTAGACACAGTGTCACCAGGAGCCAGAGCTGACCTGATGGCAGCTGGTAAGTCCATAACACACATCAGAGACAGATGAATTGAGGAGGAATGAAGACAGACTCGAACTCCAGCTCCTTATTCTGCAGGAGGTTTTCAAGCCCTCCACTGTGGGGTCCCTGAGTGTTTTCCCAGCCTGTTCCCCACCCCTTTTCTGATGCTCCAGATAGGCCCCCAGAGGCCTTTCCCTGTGCTCACAGGGTTGTGCACCTAACTTCCTTCTCCCAGGAAGGCCTCCTCCCAGCCTCCACCTGGCAGAGGCATTGGTGCAGATACTCAGCTGCGGCTGCTGGAAAGGAGGGGTGGCCAGGGGAAAGCTTGGACTTGACCTCCATCTGTGAGGACAGGGGCCTGGACCGCCTCAGCGGGACCCAGAGTGCTTACTTAACAAACATCTGCTGTGTGGATAAATGACCCAAAGCATGTTGATGTGGCCCTGAGGTCCTTCCAGCTCTGAGACCCTCTGGCTTTGTAGGGCAGAGCAAAGGTGACATCTTACTCCACAAAGCTGGTACTGGGAGCCCCAGCATAAATTATCTTCTCTTCCCATGGGGCTCTGACCATGTTTATTTGTACCTGTACTCTACTGAGGTTACGTGAGCAGCGTGGCTATCTGTGGAAGACGCCAGCCCCCACAGCCACAGTAGAGGCCTGGGTACCCATATGGCAGGGACAGGCCCTACTGGGACCTCACCCAGTCACCAGTGGGGAGACCTTGCCCCACGGGACTGTGTTGCTCCCGTGTGGAGGGCTCAGCTCCTGTCCCTAACCCTCCCTCTGCAGGGTCCTGGCCCTCGGGGGCTGCCCACAGCTCACCGGAAGTGGTTCTCCACCATCTCCTTGTTGGCATCTCTGGGGAGCCCTGTGATGAACAGGGTCCGTCTCACCTGCCAAAGAAAGACACTGGGGGTGGGAAAGTGACCAAGGAGGCCAACCTCCCTGCTTAAGCCTCCAGAAAGAAAATACCAGGAAATCAGAAGACAGGCAGAGGCTTGTGTTTCTGGTCTTCTTGTGGTCCATGGAGGAAACCCTGGTGGCATAGTGGTTAAACGTTATGGCTGCTAACTGAAAGGTCTGCAGTTCAAATCTGCCAGGTGCTCTTGGGAAGGCCTATGGGACAGTTCAGCTCTGTCTATAGGGCCACTATGAGTCAGAGTCAACTTGACAGTAGTGCATTTTGGGGTGGCCTCAGAGAGCCTCAAAGGGGGTTCTACATATATCATCTTCTTCCAAGGCTGTACAAAGAATACACTGCCGCAGCGGCTCTGAGCTTCCTTCATGAGACAGGCCACTGAGAAAGAACCCAGAGGGGGGATGTCACACAGTGAGGCCACACAGCAGATCAGAGGAGGACCAAGGCCTGGAACCCCTGTAACTGACACCCCCAACCAGCACCCAACTCTGAGCTGCAAAGACACAGGGACTGCTCTACAGCCAGGCCTCCTAGAAGTTACTCGGGATCATTAATTAGGAGCCTAACTCCCCATGAATCAAAGAACTAGTTGCCAGAGTTGGGGTTGGGGGGGGTGTGATATCCAAATCCTGAAACAATCCGCCAGGAAATTTTGAAAGACAGAGAAAATGTCAAGTTTGGGCACAAATATGCAAGCTAGATCCCCTACAGGCTTCTCTCTTTTATTTTTTTGAATCCATATGTTGCTGGTTCTTGCTAGTACTTGCCCTGAACTCATCAAACTGTTATTTAAAAAAAAAAAATTCTTCATGTATAATTCAGCGACATGACATTCATCAAGTTGTGCAGTGTTCCTGCCCCCTTTCTCAAGTCGTCTCACTACCACGGACACAAACTCAGTGCACCCAAAGCTGATCGCCTCTCTGCTCCTCCATCGTGAAGACTACTTTTGGTTGCTTACATGCTTATTTCATATAAGTGAGATTATGCTTCACATGAGTCTTTTTATGACTGACTGAATCTGCTCAGCATAATGTTTTCAAGGGGCTGTTGTTTTATAAAAGCTGGCTGCTGTCCGGGGAGGGTCCCCAAATGCCGGCAGTGGCCTCTCATTGCAAAGGCTTGCACCATCACTGTCCTGGGAAATGGCCTCGGATGCTGTCATCTGCAGCTCCCCCATACCCCCCTGAACCCTCTCCAGCCCAGGCCCCGTCCCCAGCCTCAGGCTGGGGCTGGGTCACTCACCGGACTCTCCTCTGAGTACTTGATGGACTGTGTGTGGTGTCGCATGACGCCCACAGTGAAAATGAGGTAGATGACGGCCAGGATGGTGTGCAGCCAGAGAAGGTCATTGCTGCAGAGAGGACATGGTCACCATCAGCGCTGGGCTCTGGGGTGGACGGTGGGGCTGGGCAGGGGCTGGGGGCTGGTTACCCTGGGCACTGAGCTGAGCACCAGTGGCTTCCTCACAACAGACACCACCCACTGGACACCACGAGCCCAAAGCCTCCTGGCCCACAGAGAATACTTCAGAGAGGTCCCTTGGTCCTGACCTGACAAACACACTCCAAATCCAGAGGGCCTCTGTGTTTCGTTAAAACCAGTTGTCACTTAGTCATACCCAACTCTCGGCAACCCCACGTGTTACAGAGTACAGCCGTGTCCCATACAGTCTTCAAGGCTGTGACCTTTCAGAAGCAGATCACCAGGCTTTTCTTCTGTGGCACCTTTAGGGGGGTTCCAACTGCCAATCTTTCAGTTAGTAGTTGAGCGCTTGGCCGTGTGCACCACTCAATGTTTTGTGAAGCCCCCTACAAGCAGGGGCTACATACGCCAGGTTCTTGCCCACAGGTCCCCAATGCATTAGCTATAAAAGGGCTCTCAGACATCTCAGCCTGCTTTAGACTACGCCCAGCCTACCCCTTGGAATCTGCCTTCTCCTTGGAGTCTCACCCATCAGCACCCTCACTACCCACCCCTAGCCTGTGGCCTGTCCCATACTCACTCAGTCTGTAAGTTGGCCACTGTCGTCCTCCCAAAACTGTAAGCATCCTTATCTGCAGAGGAACACAGACACTTAGCTCAGGGCTACCTTGGGGAGCCTGGGAGCATAATGAGCCTGGGTCTGTGGGTTCTCAGAGGGAACACAAGACAATGGGACCCAGCCGAAGACAAGGACATCCAGTCTTTCCAGAGCTACATTCAGCATGGCCTCTGGTCCACCCCTGAGGTGTTCAATGACCACTTCTTCTCAACCTACCATATGGGTAACGGTAGAATTTGGATTCCTCTTGCTTTGAGGTTCTCATGGAACTCCATAATAAAAACAGAAACATCCTAAGCTGTTGTCAAGCCAAGGCTGGGAATCACGGGGCCTAAGAAGTGGGTTCCTGATGGCCCTTTGGTTAGGAATTCCTGAGGTCACTCAGAGACAGTGTGTCATACTCGGCATGTGTCTTCTGAGCATCCTGTATGTTTTTCTGGCCCCCTAACTGTAGCCTCCTAATTTGCATGAGGGCAGGAAAACATAAAATACTCTCTTTAGGCCCCTAATGCTATTGATTTGTTTTTCTCCCAGCCAGTTACACCCAGAATTTATACCGAAAGCCCACCTCATGGCCTGGGTTTGGAGTGGGTTTCTTTCCAGACCTGTAGTCACAAAAGTTCAGAACTTCATGCTGAGACCTCACCTTCGGGTATGAATCCCGGGGTTGTGGTCTACCGCAGAGAGTCTCTTTTCCCTGGGGCTGCTACTCTGCCTGGACCAAACACAGACAAGGACAGGAAGGGTCCTTACCCAGCAAGTTTCCTGAGAGGTTGACGGGTAGGATGACACACACGGACAACAAGCTGACAACTGCCAGCAGGAAGATGATGTGTCTTTGGAAGGACAGGTAGTGGATGGCATCCTCCCCACACCACTCCAGGATCTGGTCGTCACTGGTCAAAGACACACACAGAATCTCAGTGAGGGTGGTACCGGGCAGCATCTTCAGACCTGTTATTCTAGGAGGTAGGGTCTCTTACAGTTCTTCCTTTTTTCCTCCCCATATGGGAGGAAGCAGGTATAGAAAAGCTGTGTAGCTTTCAGGATCATAGACTTTGTAATAGAGCTATGACATGAATTTCAGGGCCCTCGGTCCTCACTGTCAGCCCGTGTCCTACTCCTGGTAAAGAATGGACCACCTCTCCACTTTACGTCACCAGGTACACCTGAGGCTGTGACAGGTGAAGGAAATTACCACACAACCCTTCCCTGCTTCTAAGGGGACAAATCACTGAGAAGAAGGCTGCTGGGAGTGATGCTCAGAAGGACGGAGGGACTGTGTCTAGGATCACAGCCCCAAGGAGCCCTGGGAGACAGACAACACCAGGTCACAAACATTTTAACTCCTGGCCCATCCTCTCCTCCCGACTCCTTCCTGTGACGGCTTGAGGGATGGGTAAGTAGGCTGTTCTGTCCTTTCCTATCTCAGTGCTGCTATCTGGAGGCTCTGGGTTGACTGGGGACCTGGGAAATCCCAGGTTCAGACTCCCAGACTTCAGTGCACCAAGAGAGAACAGGGAGTCTCCCTGCCTCTTTCCCTCTCTCTTGACAGGGAAGATGCCTTGGGGCTCTGCTCCCAAGACAGAAATACCAAAACCAAAAAAACCAAACCCACCGCCATCAAGTTAATGCTGACTCATAGGGACCCTAGCAACAGAGCAGAACTGCCCCCACAGAGTTTCCAAGGACAGCCTGGTTGATTTGGACTTACCACCTTTTGGTTAGTAAAGACAGAACTTAACTGCTAGGCCACCAGGATTTCCCAGGGAAGCACAGCACAAAAAGGCCAAACCCACTGCTGTGAAGTTGATTCTGATGCATAGCAGCCCTATAGGACAGAGCAGAACTGCTCCATGGTTTCCAGGGAGCACCTGGTGGATCTGAACCACCATTAGCAGCTGTGGCACTTAACCACTAAGCACAGCACAAGCTGTATAAGAAGGCAGATCTGAAAGGTGGGGAGCACAGCTTTGCAGTGACCAAGGGTGAATCCTGGTTCAGCCACCTCTCAGCTGCATGACCAGAAACAGGTCACATGGCCTAGCTGAGATCCGACCGAAAGCAGGGAAGTTAGATCCCCCCACTGGGGTGGTTCACTGGCAGAGTTCTCACCTTCCATGCAGGAGACCTGGGTTCAACGCCCAGCCAATGTGCCCACACACAGCCATCACCCATGGGTCCATGGAGGCTTGTGTGTCACTGTGATGCTAAACAGCTCTCAGTGGAGCTTCCAAACTAAGACATACTAGGAAGTGTGCCCTGAGATCTCATTCCAAAAATCTCCCAAACAAAACCTGGGGATCACAGTAGTTCAAGAGGCAGCCCGTTTGGGGGACGGTGCAGCATTTTGCTCCACTGTGCCAACTCGATGACAGTGACAATTCCCTGACTTCACAGACTCATCAGAAGCTCAAAAGACACTGAGGACAGAGCATCTAAGACTGTGCCTGGCACCAAACAGGTGCTCAAAACACGTGGCTGTTGATACAGCACTAATATTCACTATTTATAGGGAGGACAAAACTTTGCAGCTAGCTACACTCTGCTCACTTCTACATAAATACCAAATGCACATACTCTGCCATAAATAAGTTTTAATAAATGAATATTAATGAAGACTAAAACCAGCAATTCACACATCCCTCTACAGTTTTCCTCAAAATGTCTTTTTGACCCCCTGGTCCTCCTGGGGAAAGTCACGGAGGATGCCGAGAGGCCTCTCCGCATTCTAGTTGCCATGTTGGCTCTAAGCAGCTGCTACAGTTCAACTGCAGCTTTAAAAAGGTCAAAGGCCAGTCTGCTCCATGGCTAGGAAAACCACCGGTGGTCAAAAGGAAAATTCTTTCTGATACAACAAAGAAGAGTGCAGATACCGTAACTCCACACATCCTACAACCCATGCACCCAGCAACCTGACTCAATGGAAAGTCCATTTCTACACAGGAAAGGACTAAAGGGAACACAGAACAATGAGAGCAGTAACAGGCAAGAAGAGACGGAGTGCAGTACGGAATTTGTCAACAGCCTTTGCCAGCTGACATGAAGAGGATAAATCCAAGTTTCTGTGTCTAAGTTCCATCAAATCAGTCAAGACCAGAGGACTTCCTGGGGCTACTGCCCTGAGACACTCCTTCAACTTTGAACCAAACTACTGGCTGTGATTTCCTTTGAGCAAAGCAGGAAACCCTGGTGGCATAATGGTTAAGACCTACAGCTGTTAACCAAAAGGTTGGCTGCCCAAATCCACCAGCCACTCCTTGGAAACACTACTGGGCAGTTCTACTCTGTCCTATAAGGTTTGCAAGTCAGAACTGACTCAACGGCAACAGGTTTGGGTTTTTAGCAAAACAGCATACTGGGAACACTGAAGACATCACCCCTAAGAAGGGGCTCTACCAAAATACCCCCCATTGAAGACTGAAAGGTCGACATTTACTCTAAAGCAAAGATAAGAAGACAAGCGGGGCAGGGAAACTCGAAGACTGGGAACAACCACCATGGCACAAAGAGAAGGTTGGCACAGTACGGAGAAGGAAACTAACGTCACTAAACAAATGGGAACCTAACTTGCTATGTAAACTTAAACCAGAAACACAACATTTAAAAAAGACTGCCCCCAGATTCAGTGCTGTGATGGGCATGAGTGGGGGACGGAGACGAGGGCAGAGCTCCAGCTGGCAGGGACCATAGTGTGCGGACTGTGCAGAGAGCGGCTTTCACAGGTGGGCTTATGTGGGACTTAAATTGTTCATCTTTGTTGCTTCATTTCTGATGAACTTTCTGCAAGGAGCATCATGACCTCCAATCCAGCATCAGGCGGGTCCTAGAGACATGAGTTTTCAGTGTGCATGGAAGGGGTGGTTATTGGTGTCATCTGCCACTGAGCTGGTCCCCATCTCATGGTGAGACATGCACAACATAACCAAATGCTAACAGGTTCCTACACCAGCCCCCTGAGCAGTTGGGGACCCAATAGCCATGACCCACAGGGTGTGCCTGGACTGACTTTCAGAAGGACTAGGCAGCTGTGACTCACAGGGTGTGCCCGGACTGATTTTCAGGACCAGACAGCTGTGACCCACTGGGTGTGCCTGGACTGATTTTCAGAAGTAGATCACTAAGCTTTTTTTGGTTCCTAGTCCATCTTTGCCTAGAAGCTCTGCTCAAACCTAGCTGTTCAGCATCATAAAAACCAGAACCCACTGTCGTCGAGTTGGGTCTGACTCATAGCGACCCTATAGGTCAGAGTGGAACTGCCCCCTAGAGTTTCCAAGGAATGCCAGGAGGATTTGAACCGCTGACCTCTTGGTTAGCAGATGTAGCACTTAACCCACTGCACAACCAGGGTTTCCATTAAGCATCATAGTAACATGCAAACCACCATAGAGAGGAGGGTGGCAGCTGCATATCAGATGTGTTGGCTGGGACTCAAACCAGGAGTCCCCCCTCCAAGGGTGAGAACTCTATCATAAAACCACCAATGCCCTGCAGGGTGGCATGACAAACCCTTTCCCACCACTGTCCCCTCCTTCCCTTTGTGAAACACTCTCTCCCTCTTCCTCCTGCTCCAGACCAGAGCATGCCAGTTTCTTCCTGGAAATTGGGCCAGTTCCCCTGATAACACCTCCCGCCAAACCTGGGTGCTTACATCCTGCACTCACACCAATCAGCTCACCTGAACAGTAGGCGCAGGTGTCATCCTTGGTGCTTTTATAATTGGGGAAACTGAGGCCAGAGAGTTACATATTACCCAGCAGTCATAAAACTACCATAGTTCATCAAATCTAAGGTGTCCTTTTTCATATTTTAATCTCTGAAATGAGGTGCACTGCACAATCAAAGAATTGATCATAGTATAACTGGAAGCATCTTCTCTTAAAAAAACAAAAAAAACAGCTGCTCTCCAGTTGACTCCCCTTGGGGTCACAGCAGAACTGAAGCACTGTAGGGCTTTTAATGGCTGCTTTTTCAGAAGTCCAGGTCTTTCTTCTGAGGTCCCTCTGGGTGGATCAGAATTGCCAACTGCCAACCTTCCACTTAGCAGCTGAGCATGTTAACCATTTGTATGTCCCAGGGGCTCCTCTCCTTCGCAGAGCTACATAAGATGCCCACCTCTCAAGGACGGCTTCCTGGATTTGATGGAATATGGCTGCAGAGGGCAGAGCTGACTCCTAGCCGGGCCCCCGACCCCAGCTGATGCTGCTTTCACCACATGAGAAGTGACCGACTAAGGATGTTTAGGGATGGCTTCCCAAGTTTTCAAAAACAAAAGAAAATATGGAACCAAATGAGCTGAATGTGACTTAAAGTCACAACTACTTTATTTCTCTACTTTCATGAATTCAAAGACATGTGAAACTGTCTAGTGGAGCGTCTGTCCACAACTAACCAACATCAGATCTTAAATAGATACAAAATTTTGCTTTAACTAGCTTGTGCAGCATTATAATGAACGCATTGTTTCCAGTGAATATTTTGAAATAAAAAGTTCATCACTACCTTCAAGGAGACCTTCGGATCGACTGTGGTTTGGGAGGCCCTGTGCTCCAGCAGGAGCTGGCATCTCTGTCACCGTCACCCAGACTCCTATCCTAGAGACCTTCTCCTCCTTGCCCCTGCCCCGGGGTGGGGAGAGGGGGAGGCTGCCTGGTTGATCTTTGTTCTCAGCTCCCACATTCTGCGTGGTCTGAACTGCAAACTATCTGAAAAACCCCATCTCAGGATCAGGCGTCCTGTCTCTTCCTTCCTGACTGCCAAATACCCAAGCAAACCAGCCAAATGAAGGCCCCCACCGCTGCCCCTGTACCCTACTCACTTCAGGCGGAAGATGGCCGTCAGCCAGGGGCAGCATCCCTGGAAACAGACAGAACTCGGATTAGCTTCCAACATCAGTGTCTTTAGGAGGCAGATGGGACCATCATCTTTGACCTTAAGTAACCATTTAAGTTCCTGTCATACAAAAGTAAAGCTTTCGTCCCCAATTTAGCCAGCTGCCCCCTAGCCCCAAACATGACCGAATCCACCCACATGTTCCTCAGCCCAATGCAATATGCACCACGGGCACAGAATTCTCAAAAAAAAACAGTCACATCTGGACAATCCGTGGGATCACATGAGCACCAGAGTTAAATCTCGCAATTTGGCTCAAGAGCTAGTGAAAACGCAAGAGAAGCGCTGGCGAAGTTGGAGTGTGTGTCTGTTCCAGCATTTCTACGCGACCAACTAAGATGTGGGACAAAGGAGAAAGACAAACTGAGTTGGACAGCCTCCAGGAGTGGGATTTAGAAGTGGGAACAGGTGTTCGTAGACTTAATTGTTCATCACAGCTCTTACAGGCAATACTCCCTAAAGCTGGGCTACTACCCAGCTGGGAGAGGTGAATATTTGTTCATTATTCATTCAACAATTACCAAGCACCAGGTGCTGGGAATGGGCTGGATGAGATGTCGTTCCTGGCCACATCTGGTGCATGACAAGCAGGGTACCAGTGAGTCAGTGGTGAACACTAAGGCCAAGCCAGGATGAGGGGACCCAAGACATGCATGGGGACGCTCAGCGCATCCCATGGCTGGTTCTGCTTGCGAGTTCCTCTAGTCTCATCACCGTGGGTCACCCAGGGCCACCTTCCCTGTGGTGTTTCCCAAGCTCAGGTGCCTATGTCGATTCAGAGAAGAGCTTTCACCAGCGATGGCCATTCACGAGCTACAGAGCCGAGTCAGCAGCTAAACTAGGAGCACCATGGCCCTGCCCTCCAAATTAGTACTGCAGTGCCCATCCTGGCCACAACCACAACTGTCCCTTAAACACCCACCAGCTCGTTTTCAAAATCTTGTTGTCCTGAGGAGGAAGACGATGACAGCCTCTGGAATCTGGACTCACTAGAGGTGGGGGGTAGAGAAAAAAAGCAGGTGATTCTTTTTAAAAGCCTACAAATTGATATCAAGTAGATTGCTTGCTGCCTCTTAGAGTTCAGGACCAAAATCACCAGCCTTCAGAAGCTGTGACACAAGGTGACTCAGCCTGTGAACAATGTAGCTGAGGGCAATGGACCATTTCCAGCACGGTTCCCACACAACTCTAGTCCCCAGGATAAAGAACACGGAGTTGGGACACCGTCTTAGTCATCTAGGGCTGCTCTAACAGAAATACCTCCAAGGAATGACTTTGACAGAGAAATTTATTCTCTCACAGCTTAGTAGAAGCCAAAATCCACAGTGTCACTCAGGAGAAGGCTCGCTCTGTTGGCTGCAGGGTCAGGTCCTTGTCATCAATCTTCCACCCGGTCAAGGACCTTCTCAAACATAGGGACCCCAGGTCCAAAGGACCCACTCTGCTCTTGGTCACACTTTCTTGGTGGTATGAGATGCCCACTCCCTGCTTGCTTCCCTTTTATCTCTTGTAAGATCAAAAGCGGTACCGGTCACACCGCAGGGAAACTCCCTTTACACCAGATCGGGGATGTGACCTTAGTGAGGGTGTTACATCCCACTCTAATCTTCTTCAGCATAACCTAATGTTGCCTTATTAAGCAAGGACAGAGATTAGGATTTACAACATATAGAAAAATTAGTCACAAATTGGAGGATAAACACATGGCCTAACCAAGTTGACACATAATTTGGGGGGATGCAATTCAATCCACGACAGGCTTTAATAGACCACCTCTATATGACACACTCTTGAAACTCAGCACAGTGACCGGTCTACCTAAAGTGAGTTAAAAGTGTTGCGGGCTTATGATGTATTTCCTAAGATACCAAAATAAAACTCGGAATACTTTACCAAGTCTAAGACACCATTGGTAGAAAGCTGGTAGTGGTGACAGTAGTTCGGTTCCAGAGGGCAGTGCTGCTGTTCAGGTGGGCCAAGAAAACAGGACCACTACCCCAAAGTTGGTGAAGATGCCTGGTGCGTCAGTGGGCCAGGCAAATGGAACTACCTAGGGTCATAGTAGCGGGGCCACCACTCAGGTGGACCAGGGGAATGGGGCCACCCAAGGCCCAGGGAGCTGGGTCTCTTACTCAGTGCACTTAGAAGGTAGGGCTGATGGCCAGGACTGAGTGGCCTCCACTTAGAATCTAGCCAATGCCAAGAGCCCAGAAGGTAAGCTATTGCCCCAAAGGTCACAGAAAACAGGATTGTTTTCAAGCCTTCAACACCAAGAAAGCTTGGTGGGCTGGGTTTGGGATTTGCATAGTACCCGTTACCCCTTCTTTCCTTCCATTTGTCCTATAGGGTTGCTATGAGTCAGAATCGACTCAACAGCAGCGGGTTTGTTATTTTGGTGTGGCCCATCACCCCACAGCTAAAGGCACAAAACACGACGACATGTAGTTCTGAAAGCACGTGCAGGTGCCCTCTCCCACGGGGGTCTTCCCAGTTACCCAGGTGGAAGAGCAGTGTATTAGTTTACCAGGGCTTCTGTAACACGGATACCACACGGGGTGACTTAAGCAAACAGACGGTGACTCTCTCACGGTTTGGGACACTAGACATCCAAATTCAGGGTGCTGGTTCCTGGGGGAGGCGTTCTCTGCCTGCTCTGGACAAAGTCCTGTCTCGTGCAGCTTCCCTTCCTTGGCTTCTAGGTGGTCCTCACTGGAGCTCCTTCCTTCCCCTGATTCTGCTCCTCTCTGTGCTTATCTGCTCTTTTTATGTCTGGAAAGTGTTCACGTTTAATACACACTGTATACTGATACAGCCTTATTAATATAACCAAGAAAACCCTATTCCCAGATGATACTACAGCCACATGTGAAAAAAAAAAAAGAAAACCAAACCCACTGCCTTCTATTGATGCTGACTCAGCAACTCCCTGTGTGGGGTTAGGACTCCAACACATTTTTGGAGGACACAATTCAATTCCTAACAAGCAGGCAGGAGGAAACAATCCCAGTAAGCATAGGGCCTTAAACCAAGCCCCACAGCCAGGAGCCTGGCAGACAGGGGTCTCTGATTTCCAAATGCTCTTGTCTGTCTATCACTGTGTCCTTCCCCTCCTGGGGATGAACTGCTGTAAATGCCTTAGGTGCCCCAAAATGTCCCATCCTCAACTGAAGCGAGAGGTCCCACCACCTGACCCCAAGATCTGATTCACCACCCATAGGCTTTCATAAACACCAGCGAGGAGAAAGAAGGTGCCTGTACAGATGCACCCTCTCTCCTTGGTCCAGAGGGCTCTACCCACCCCACCCCCCACCCCCAGGCCTCACTTCAGCAGCAGCTCAGCCCACAAAGCAAGCATGAGGGGTCAGTCTGGTGACCGGGGGTCTGGGCCAGCCTGTGTTAACACCTCACAGTTCCTCTTGCCATAGGTGATACAAAATCCTGAGGTGCTCAGGAGAATCTATCCCTGAAATTCAGGAGTATCATTGAGAGGACTCTGTCCTTGAAATTCAATGATTGGACATCACCATTAGCTGAAAACAGCCTGGTATGCCCACCTGGTATAACCATAAATCCATAAATAACTTTATACCTGCCACCCCCACCCTCCTAATCAAAGTGCTTCCCTTATCAAAACCTTGACTATAAACAAAGCTTATAATCAACACTTCTTCCTTATCAGATCATAAATCCCCTAACCAGAATTTCTTGTTACCCTTCTTCTCTTTCTTTCCTTATCAAACCACAAGCTGCGGCACCCCACACTACCTCATCGGAACTTTAAAACTATAAAAAACTTGCCCTACTGGGAAGAGGCAGGCTGAGCCACGTTCGGCTCACATCCCTCTCTCTCTGAATAAACTTCACTGGACCCTCGGACTGGCATGTCTCTCCCTCTGTTTTGCGCCACTCTCTCCCCAACAGATTCCACAGCTAGATGGAACTGGAAATTCCAGCTATGCAGATGTGTAACTCATTGTCACCCTTCCGGGAAGTAAGCAGAGTACATCAGAGCCCAGCAAGGATCAGGAAGGACCCACGGTCTGGCCCACAGAGCCTGGGCTTTGCAACCCACCCATCTGAAGTCAGTTGAATTTTAGCCGTCACCCGCACTGACCCTGAAGGAGGACAGGAGCCGCTCACCCCAGAGCTACTACCCTTCTTAAACCACTTCACTCCATTCTCGTCCTCAAGCTAATCAGTTCCAAAGAACCGAAAATCCAGCTGCGTTCAAGTCAACTCCAACTCACAGTGACCTCACGTGTCGGAGCAGAACTGTCCTCCATGTAGTTTTCAATGCCTGACTTTTTAGAAGTGGATCACCAGGACTTTCTTCTGAGGTTCCTCTGGGTGGACTTGAACCCTCAGCCTTCTGGTCAGCATCCAAGCCTGTTAACCGTCTGCACCACTGGAGTTCCAATTTAATAGAAGATACAGCAGGAACTATTCAAGGTGAGAGAGAACACTGGCATCCTCTTCAGTGAGGCTGAAAGCCTTCAGTAGCTAAACAACTAATTGTCCTCTACAGTCTTAAGCAGACAAGGTCTACAGTCACAGCCTGGCCACAAGCTCCAGGAGAAAGCTGCGCTGTGACCGTCAGGCTGGGGCAACAAGAGCTTCCTGCAGGGGAAGGAACACTGGGTGATGAAAAGACTACCCCACAGAGAGGGGACCAGCTCAGACCCCCACCACTATCCCTTGAGCACAGGGTCTGGATAGAAACCAGGGCCACCATTTACTAGCTCTGGGCCCTAAACAATTTCATATGCCATCTGGGCCTCTGTCTCTCACGGGCACGAGCTGCCTGAAGCAGACCTCCAGGTCTGTGGGAAGACGAGAGAGAAGAGAGTTTCTGGTGCAAGCTGCCTCGATGAACACAATCAAATATCAGCCCCGCCTGTGGGTCCAGCCTAGAGGGCTTCACAAGGCGCGCATGCAGCCGCAAGCAGACTAAGGCACTGGGAGTGGGCAGAGGGGAGAAGCAGAGACCAGCTGTCAAGAAGGAAGCCTTCGGTTTATTAAACGACAGAGGGCAGAGCCACCTCCTCCTCAGCCTACTCTCTGCCTCCATCTCCACCCACGTGGTGGATGGTCAAGCAGGGCAGAAGCCAGGCCAGGCCCTGCAGCCAGGACCCAGAGATGCCCGGCTGCCGTCTCCCCACGCCTGTGACACACACACACACACACACACACACACACACACACACAGACACACACACAGAGACACACAGACACATACAGACACACAGACACACAGACACACAGACACACACACAGACACACACACACACATCCTAGATGACATATCTTTTACCTCTCAGCTTCCGATGATACCAAAGCGATGCGGCCGTAATCCCAGAATCTTTTTCTTATGAAGGAAAACACCAATATTAAAACCTGATAGTAGAAATTAAAAAAAAAAAAAACAAACTATAGTGGATGGCTTCTAATTAGAAAAGACAACTACCTGAGGAGCAAAGCCCACCTGCCTAGAATCGGGGGGCTAGAAGGGCCTTTGAGATCACTGAGGCCATTTTATACACGAGGTAACCCGGGCTCAGAGAGGGTGCTGAGCTGCCCAAAGCCACCGAGCAAAACGGCCGATGCTTTGCTCACCCCAGCTCCTTTCGCTTACACCCAAGTCGTGAAGGTCTGCGACACTGCCGCCCAGCCTTCCCTGGGGAGCTCCCAGCGACGCGCATCAGCCGTCCTCTCCACCTGCAGCCACAGTGTTTTTCAGCTCTGACCTGCCATCAGAGGCCCCCGAGCAGGGCGGCCGGGTCTGGTCTCACAGCAGCAACGGGGACCAGCTCCCCTCTTTGGTTCATGTGGAATTTTCGTTTTTAATTACAGAAGCCAGGTGGCGGAACTCCCCAGAGTGAGCCAGCAATGGTCTGACTTCTGTTCACGTTTGGTTCTCCTGGAGGCCGGCCCTGCAGACCCCCGGTGGGCATGTGGGCCGTGGTGCTCATGAGAGCTGGTGGCCTGTGCCAGCTCAGCCTCCAGCAAGCTGGGTGACCGCTGTACCACAAGAAGGGCTGGACTATGTCTCCACAAACCCTTATAGATTCTAGACTGTCTCCTCACTCCCCACACCTCCCTCTGCAGGTCACCTGGCCTTTTCCTGTCTCTCCCTGGTCTCCACAGGAGCTCTCATCCCTCAAGGTTCAGGAGCAAGATTACATTTTAATTAACATAACAAAACACCATATCCCTCCTGCCCTGGTCAGAAACTGGGGTTACAATGTGAGTTTTGTTTCCAGAAGGGGATCCAGAGGCCATGAGTCCTCACAGGACTTTCTCAGGGTGTGTCAGGAAGTGGTGACATATTTTCAAAGTCAGCCAGTCATGTAGAATAAACATCATGATGCCCAGGCAGTGCCAGCCTCTCTGCCTGCCAGCTGCTGTCTCGTTGGCATGTGTACCTTTCACATTTCTCAGGAGTCTATGTTTCTAGTCCCCCCTGGCTCCTGTGTACCCCCTCCATGATACCTGCAGTAAAAGCCTAGCCCCCACCAGCATGCCCCACTGGAGATCACCTCTCTTCTGCAGCAACCCTCTTCTCCATCCACCCCTAACCCAGCCTGCCTGGGGACCCTCACCCAGTCCTTCTCCTCTCATAGACCCAGGACGACACTGCTCCATCACTTCCACCCACCAGGACTCTCAAATCCATCAGCACACTCATTCCGACGCGTGCCTCTTGGCCAGCACTGGTAAACATAAGCATGTTCTCAGCCTACAAACATGTTTTAGCTCCAATGAATGGGTTATTGGGTACTTGACAAAACAAAGCAAAACCCAGACCCACTGCTGTCGAGTCGATCCAACTCCCGGAGTCCCTATGTGCTCCAGAGTAGAACTGTACTCTAGGGGATTTCCTTGGCTGTAACTTTATAGGAAACCCTGGTGGTATAGTGGTTAAGTGCTATGGCTACTAACCAAAAGGTTGGCAGTTCAAATCCACTAGGCACTCCTGGAAAACTCTGCCCTATATGGTCTCTAGGAGTCAGAATTGACTCAACGGCAGTGGGTTTGGTTTGGGGTTTTATACATGGACATACACACACATTCATGTACTAGGAACTTACAATGTGTGATTCACATACATTGCAAACCCCGATGGCGTAGTGAGTGGTTAAGAGCTACAGCTGCTGCCCTAAATCTCAGCAGTTCAAATCCACCAGGCGTTCCTTGGACACTCTATGGGCCAGTTCTTCTCTGTCCCACAGGGTTGCTATGAGTCAGAATCGACTCTAGAGCCATGGGTTTGGTTTTGGTGTTCTGTAATTTTACAGAAGATCTCCAGGCCTTTCTTGCAAGGCACTGCAGGGTAGAATTGAACTGCCCAGCTTTTGCTCAGTTACTAAGAGCCCTTTTTCACGAGCCTAAGCGAGTAGCAAGCATGTTCCCCCATCAGTCCACAGAGGGCCAACAACATAGCAAAGCTATTCCAACCATCCAGACTTCAATCCTGGGGATCAAAAACCAGGAGACAGAAAGTGACAGCTTTACCTCTTTCTTACAAACATTTTTAGTGCCAGCAAACCTGTATGGCAAAGCCTTCCTTCCTGCCTCCCAGGACTCTCTCCTGCAGGGACTAGGACCCTCATGTTACCCTACTTTGCCCTTCTCCCCAGCTCCCCACCCACGCCTAGCCTCCTGCCCAAAGGAACCCAAGAACGTCTACTTCCCTGACATCAGAACTTACCCATTTATAAGGTGGTCTTTGCTACATGTGAGGACACGGTGTCATGAAGGCCTGACCACCTCACGGGCATTTGTAAAAAGGAAGTGCACCTTAAACCCAGTAAATCAGAACTACCCAGTATTCAGTCAGCACCACGAAGAAAAATGACACATCTCAAGCTAGGGGGTGGGGGACATTATCATGTAACAAAGAGCTAGCTCTCCATTAAGGACAGGCTGCCTCCCAAGGGTCAGCACCAATAAATGTCCCTTTTCAGTTTTCCCTTTTCTTCTACTTCTGAGTATTTAAAATCCCAGCGATCCTAGTTATGGCAAGGGTGACATTTACATGTTACAGGTGATACTCTCCATTCCCACCTCTCACTCCTGTGGGACTCACCCTCTCAAGGACCCTAAAGACATGACAGGCTGAGAAGTCCCTGATAATGCTAACAATCTAAGACATTCTTTACCTGCATTGTCTTATTTAATCTCGAAAACCCTGAGGCAAGAATGAGTATCCCCATTTTACAGACCTGAAAACTGAGACTGAAAGGTCACATACCTGGTAAATAGAAGAGTTGGGATTTAAACCCAGACATTTCTGCCTGTCCCTCACCTGAGTTTCCCAGAAGACCCTGGGAGGAGGAGTTAATCAAACAAATAACTGAAAGCAGGTGTGACTTGCGAGGGACTCACCAGGAAGCAGCTGACGTCTATGAACAGGACGACATGGATGCCGCCGAAGCTGACCCCCTGGAGCACAGTGCTGTTTTTAGCCGAGTTGTAGCAGTAGGAGTCATTCAGATGGTCCCCGATACCCAGTCGGTCGTGGATGGACACCGCCTTGGGGTGCCATAGCTCCAGGAATGGGGAGCTGGTCATTGCATCTGTCCTCCCTGGAGAACAGGATGGGATGCTCTTCAGGGCTGAAAACCTCCTGCTGCTTCCCCAAAGTCAGGATGTCTCCCCCAGGACTGGTGGGGAGCAGGGAGCCAGCAGGACAGAATGAGGGTGAGCCAGACACCACAGCCCTTGTGTGCCTGGCAGTGCCCTTAAGAGAATAGCTACATTGTGAGAACAGTCCCAGAGGGTCAGATGGTCGGGGCAGATGGGCTCATCCGGGACACGCCACGGACTCCGCAGAAGGGGGTGAAGAGGGAAGGGAGGGCAGGCACTGACTCGGCCTGCTCACAGGTGCGGACGTTCCTCCAGCCTCCATCTCTGGGCTGGTCCCTTCCTACAGAGGCTTAGGGAGGTCTGGACACAGGCAGGGAGGAGGGGGACAGGACACAGAGGCCAGGAAGGTGCAAAGGGCCTCATCTGGACCGCAGCCAAGGGCTGTCTACAGAAGGCCAGAGCTGGTCCTACGGGATCCTCCGGAAGACTCAGGCTGAGAGGCTTGATAACTTGCCCCCAAACTGAGGAGCTGGTTGGGCAGCAACAAGTCCCAGACCCAGCCTCCTTTTCACTGTGCCACACAACTTCTCTTGTTGAGTCCCTGAGAAATAACAGGCAGGAGAAGAGGCAGCCAGACAGGAGGCTGGGAAGCAAGGAGACAGAAAGAGGGAGCGGCTGTGTCACCAGTAAGCAGCCATGTTCAGGGCCCCAGCTTTGTCATTTCGCCCTCCCTACTGCGACGCTCCTGGACACCTGGGTCTAACAGGAAGGCCCTGCCTTTCCAAAGCAAACACCCCTTCCTGGCTGGGTTGCTAACCTTTCCTTCTGGAGGTTCCTAGTGCCCCTGATGATGCTGACAGGAATCTCCAGTGTTGATTTTCCTCTAGCTTCCAACCCCCCAGATGTGGTTAAGCCAGAAGTCCCAGGGGACAGTGACTATCTGGTGGGGGTACTTCCGCTAGGAGTGTTCTACCTGTTACAGGGACAAAAGTCTTGGAGACAAAAAGAAAAAGCACAGAGAGCCCAGACAGCTGCTGGGCCTATGGGGTGGCCACACTGGGTGGGGGTGGCAGTGCTGCAGGGGACCAGGAAGTGGAACGATCCCCAATTCTGACTGCTGGAAATACTATTCTGGGGACAATAATAATAATTTTTAAAAAAGAACTCAAGAAACATGGAAAAGGCAGCTCTTGGGAAGTCCAAAGCCATGGGAAGACTCCCTTGAGGGTGAGTCACTCTTTCTTGACTGTAAGACTTGGGGACGGCTGGGGGCACAACACTAGAGCTGGAGAGCAGAGTCCCGAAAGAGTCCTGAAAGCCCCACCCACTGGCACCACCCAAACAGACAGTCTCCAGCCCAACAGTAGAAGGCAGTGGGGCATGCCTTCCTGTCCCCACACTCACCACGAATCAGGGAGAGGAGGTGCTCTTGGGACAGCCTTGTGGGGTTCTCCGTTGGAGATGTTGCAGCAAAGGCAGCTGGGACCACTTCTCAAGCTGCTGGAGGCCAGACCTCCGGCCTCCCACTCATCTTCTGTGGGGGCGTCTGCTGACTCCAGGATCCAGAGACACTAGCCTTACAGAGCTCCCTGAAGGAACACAGCACTGAGTCACACTGGAGCTGCCATTTTCCAGTTCAGAGGTGCTGGCCTCCCCTGTACTCAAACCTACTAGAAGTCTCAGAACTCAAATGTTCATGGGGAGCTTTCGGTTCTGCCCAGTAGGCTCCCTGTGGCCCTAGTTCTCTACAGACCTCCCTCCAGAGTAGGTCACCCGTCTGTGTACCTCCAGGCCACTGGCTCTGCTCTTCACTCAGCATCACCTGCAGCTAGCTCCTGCCTCTCTACCCTCTACCCTGGCTGTGATCGCACTAAGGCTAGGTGAAGTGTCCTCTCTGTTTACCTCCCCTTCACGCCACAGCAGCACCAGGGTCTGGGGGCTTGAGGTAAGAACCTGAGCAAGGAGCTAATGTGGGCCCTAAGAGCTGCAGCCGCCAGAGAGGCTCCCCAAGGTTGCCTGTGCTAGCATCAGGAAGAAGGAACACCACAGAACAAACAAGGAAAAGTGAGATGAAGGAGAAACCACTCCCACAAAATGCTCAGAGGGAGCCTTGTCCCTGGGGGTGCTTAAAATGGGGAGCCCCTCACCATGGTTGCTGCAAGCTGGAGTGTCAGAACAGCAAAGAGGCCCCGTGGCCAGAAGATCCCACAGCTTCTCTTCCCCTTCAGTCACAAGGCTCTTAACTCATTTTCCTCTGGCCAAACAGGCTCTCGCAAGTGATTTTACAGCTGGACCAGTCTGATCTGCAGCAACCACTGCTAGTCTGGGCAGCTCTGAAGCCCACGTAGACGATCCAAGACTGCCCTGCTCCACCCCAGGTGAGGACACCCTCATCTCGTCTCTCAGACATTAAAGCTCAGCCCCTGACTGTCAGACACGGGAAGTCCAGACCCAGTGAACATCATGGGGCTAGTTGCCCTCTGGCAGAGGGCAGAGGGCAGCCTCTGGCATCCTCCCAAACAGGCACACTCCAAGAAGTCAGATAGACAGTCTGCCTGGCTGGGGAACACAGCTGCCACAGGGTAGGCTGTGCCAGGCGGAGGAGCTGGTCTCAGGGGACCAGTGATGGGAGGCTGATAGTGCTGGGGCCACACTGGCAAGCCGACACTGTGGCCACAGTCATCGGACATTGGTTAAATAGCTGTGGGTGTGAATGCTATCCCTTAGCCCTGCTTTTCAGAGACCTACTCATTATCTCATCTTCCCTGAACCCCGAGGGTGGGAAAAACAAGAATTACTGCTGAGGGCTAGCAGCCAGATGACCAACAAAATCCCTGACCCCAAATTCAGCCCTATGCATCCAAGAGTGATGTGGTCAATGGGAAACGGGGATGAATACAACCAGCTGATCTCAAATTTACAGAGAAGTAGCCAACCCCCAATGTCAACCCACTGAAGCCTGAGCTGGCAGCAAGGATTCAAGAGATGCCCAAGGGAGCCTAAGAGGCCCTTGTAGGTGACTTGTGTTAGCAGTTGCCTTTGAGTCACTTGCAACTCATGTCAACCCCATGTGTGCAGAGCAGAACAGCTCCAGAAGTTTTTCAAGGCTGTGATCACCAGGCCTTTCTTCTGAGGCACCTCTGGGTGAGTCTAAACGGCTGATTTCATGCTTAGTCATCTGGCACCTCACCTCTGTCTCACCCAGGGACCCCCTGCAACAGACTAGGTGACCCCTATGCCCCCCTTCCTGAGATGGTGGCAGAATGCCGCAGGAAGTAGAAGAAAAGTCTCACATCTGGAAACAGGCCCTATAAGGCAGGGTGTTTTGATCATCACTAAATCTTGCAATTTTTTTTAAGATAGCGAGACTACAAGCAGCCCCAGTCCCTTCTGTCACAGGTGCTAACTCTAATCTCCCAGATGCAGAAGAAGCTTGAGAATCAACACAGACCACAAACCACAGACCACCTCCTTTAAGACACTGCCACACAGGGTGTCTGTGAACCACTGTGTACCTTCGCGGGCATCAATCATGGCCACCACACGGATGATACAAGCCCTGGCTGAAGTAGGAGACAGTGAGGCGCTATGGTTAGTGAGCAGGCTCCAGCATTCGGATCTTGCCACCATTACTCACAGTTACATAACTTAGAAAAATTGCTTAACGAAACGACTCTGTGCCTCAGCTTCCTTCTACATAAAACCAGGGATGGAGAGGGATAGTGCTTCTCTTACAGGGTTGACAGGAGCCATAAACCTGAGATAATACTTGCAAAGCACTTAGCCCACGGCCTGGCCCTAAGGACCACTCAAAAGCTATTGCTTTTCAGTCACCACTCCAGTTACTGAATGTTTTGACCAAAGATTCTATAGAAGAATCCTGATCAAAAGGGAAGGAAATGCACAGCAGCATTTAAAATTCTCATGGAATCCAGACTTTCTGGAACTACAGAGGCTGGATAAATTCCAGAAGCTATTGTTGAAATAGTGCTTAAATCTTAAACCAGAAGTATCTTCTGAAGTCTTTAAACCAAGTAATAGTTTAGCTTAATTAGAAAAGCATGTCTGCCTTGAACATTGTGCTATTACAAGAATTACCTACTTGGGATCAAGTTAACAAGAGTAACTCTCAAAAGATGAAATAGGAAGCCTAAGGGTTTGTGAGCATATGTTAATGGAGGAGGTACAATTTGGAAAAGATGCATGGGAACAGCTGCACAACTTGAACACCATCAATGTCCCCAAACTGTACATGTAGGAATTGTTGAGCTGGTACATGTTCTGCAGTGGATATTCTCCACAACAGAATGAAGTCATCCCTCTAGCTAAGAAAAAACTCAAGTGCTGGACCCCACTTGATGTCCCGTTACAGTTCAATAAACACCCAAGAGATCTTGGCCCAACGCTAAAAAACAGGAGGGGTGCATGAAGGGAAAAGATGGCCTTGGCTTCTGTTCAAAGTCACCTCAAGGCAGAAGCAGAGGGGAGAGCTCTTGACAGGTGTCACCAGAATAGAAAAGGGAGTCAAGACGGAGGAGGGGGGGGGAGTTGGGAGCAAGGGTTCTTTCTCCAGTGAGGGATGGCCCAAATCTTCTCTTACCCCCACCCAGTGGGAGTCTGTAACCCTTTCAGAACCAGGGCTTTCAGAAAAGCCCCAGGGTCCCACCTACAGCCCGCTTGGGCCCACAGGTACCTGTACAGGTGAGCACCATCCACTTAAATGTAACTTTAAACCCACAAACAGGTAGGGGCAGGAGTACAAAGCCATGGCATTTCAGGGCTGGAAGACGCTTTTGAAGGTCATTTGGTCTATCACACCACTGACCCCTGCCCTTAGGGACACTAACCTGGGGCGGACTGCCGAAGGCCACCCCCGTATCCCAGGAGCTAGTCATATCAGGTACTGGAGCCTCAGGGGATTTAGTTTCTTTGCAGAACTCTGGCTACCTTCCTGTCTTCTCCGCCATAGCCCCGGCCTCCCCGCTCAGGGCTCCAGGCGGCAGAAGTGGTCACCAAGGGGCAGCGGGAAGGTGGTTCCGCCTCCGGGGAGATCGGGGACCCCCAGGCCCGCCTCGACGGAGGCTGCGCTCCTGGCTAACGCGGGGGCTCGTACTCGGGTTAACCAATCCCCCAAGAAAGGAGTGGGAAGGCGGCAGTAACCAAGCGCGAAAGTAAAAAGGCGGAGCTTCGGCCGAAAGTCCGGAAAAGCTGTCGGAAAGTCGCCAGGAGCCCGGGAACAGCCCAGGTGCACCGCGTCCGCGCGCTGGGACTGACTCTCTCCTCCCCCTCCCGCCGCTCCAAGTCACCCCTGCTTCCACGGCAGGGGCTGCGGGGGCCGTAGAGCCGTGTCCCGGAACCGGCCACTTGACGTGGCACCCAGGGTGGACCCTCGAGCCCGCACGTCCCGGGAAGGGCGGCAAGGATAGCCCCCTCCTCGACAGCCCAGCCCGCTGTTACCTGCGGCGGCGCCGGCGACCAGGCGGGGCTGGAGCAGCCGGAGGAGCTGTCTGGCCCCACCTGCCCGGGCGGGACCGCGCTGTCACCGCTCCAAAGTTAGCAAAGTGAAACTCGGGGGCCTCCCGCACATGCGCAGAGCCCGGGCCTCCGCCTGCCGAGCGTGGGTCCGCGCCCGCCCCGGGGGAGCCCCGCCGCGAGCTGTGCCCCGGGCCGAGCGCCTCCCCGCGCCCCTGGGCCGCAGACCGGTTCAAGGGTCGTCGCTCAGCCCGCGAAGCTGTGCCGGGCGGTCCGAGGACCCTGGCCGGGCCAGCGTGCATCTGGGAGCCCAGACGGCGCGGCTGGCGTGAGCCTTCGGGTAACCACCGAAGACCCCGGCCAAGCACCGGCGGAGGCGGCCGCGCGGGGAGGGCACCTAAACATCTGTGAAGGTTCCGGGGTGGAATGGAATTTCCTCCGGAGGCGGAGGGGTGTAGAGTGCGAGAATAGGGACTTGGGACCATGAAAGCCGTGAGGGTGTCGCTTGGCCCAAACGCGGGGGCAGTGGCTCCAGCAGATACCGAGGCCGAGGCCAGTACTGCCCGTGCCAGGATCGCCCTGCGCGGCCCAGTGACACGGGGATGTTTCCTGTGAGCAAGTGGCCTCCGCAGTTAGACCGCAAGCTCGTCTGGGGCAGGGCCAGCCCAGGTGCCTGGAGCGGAGTATGGCACTCCACAGGGCCCAGGATGGGGTTCAGGAAGGGCTGCGGGCCCCGCCGAGGGGCAGAACCCAGCCAGCCTGCCCGCCATCTCTGTGGACCTCGGTTTGCTCAACTGTGAAGTGACGAGTTGGGCCAAAGCTTCCTCTCAGGTCGTTTCTAGCTCTAAAAATCTGCAAACTTTGAAACAGCTCCTCACCCCCCACATGTCCCCCGTAGCTCCTTCTCCCCTCTCTTCCACTGCTGGACTGTCATCTTTTATTGTGATGATACAAATATCCTCCTTCCCTCCCTGGCCTTGCGTTAGCACCAGCCTGTGGCTCTGGGGATGGGGGTGAGGGAGGGCACCTCCGGTCTCTCTCAGCAGGTTTTTTTCTATCTCACCTGGCTTCCTCCTTCTCTCCTCCCAGACCCCCAACCATCAGTTACCTCATTTGCCCTCTCCCCTTGTCCCTCAGGCACTGCTGCTGGCCATCCTTCCTGTCCTTGCCCATATCTCCTGCTGCCCAGGACCCTACCCTCTCTCCCACCGCCCCCCTCCTCTGGAAAGGCATGTTCTTGAGTGTGGCCTGCTGACTCCTCCTGGCTCCGCAGACTGACCCTGCTCCCCACAGCTCTGCCTGCCTGTCCTTGTCCCTTCCCTGCTTTAAAGATGGCACTGTCTGCCTGATCTGTGCCATCGGGACCAGGGAAGTGCAGGGCTGACTCCAGAATGAGAAAGTGGGAGCTAGTGACAAAAAAGTTAGTGTCCTTGATTTGGGGGAGAAAAGAGATTTCTAAATTTGGTTTTCAGTGGGTTAAAGTTATTTCAAAGTCCAAGAAAATGGATGGGAATTGAGATAACCATAGCACCTACAGGTTAGGTGTGGAACGCTTGTGACTGGTTCCTTAACCCCCCAGTAGAAGTATTTCTATTTGGTAAAGAGAGTGGAGATTTGGAGGTTATCGGATTTATAGCCATTAAGAGTTGGCCTGACAGGCAAGGAACCAAAAATGTCCATGCCTGAGGACCCAGTGTCACAATTTAAACCAAACCACATCAAACCCACTGCCGTCAAGTCGATTCCAACTCATAGCAACCCTATAGGACAGAGCAGAACTGCCCCGTAGAGTTTTCAAGGAGTGCCTGGCAGATCTGAACTGCCAACCTTTTGGTTAGCAGACGTAGTGCTTAACCACTTCACCACCAGAGTTGCCTCACAGCTTACAGGCCCATGTAATTCTGGCATTCGAAGTGTTATACTGAGCATTTTCAGTATTTGCTTCCTTCACCTGCCCTAAAATCTAAAGGAGTGATCCACATTCTGGTAGTATTTATAATTTTTATGAGATTCTTTTATTTTTGTGCAAATAACATTGAAATCAAATCCACCCACTGTGCCCAGAAAAGTCAAAATGTAAAAAAGTTATTTAAAAATTTATCCTTCCATTCTGAGAAGACAGATACCACAGACAGAATCTGAATGCATTTCATCCTTTGCTTCCTGTATGACTTAACCAAGACCTTGGCCAAGTCTTTCTTCTCTAGTTTTACAATCAGGTTGGCCTAATCCTTGTAGAACCTTTTACTTCCTCCCCAGAATTCACAGGGTTCTAGTTTAAAAAAAAAAGAAAGAAACACAAGATTGCAGAATAAAAAGTATTATTTGCTTCTTGCAAAATGCTCTTATTACCAGAGTTGGGGATGTACAGCTCACACTTGATTCCCAAGCCTTAGGTCTTGGGGGCCTGGACCCCCTGCCCAAACCGCAGGGCTCAGCCCAGGTCCAGTGACAGGGCAAGCAAACAATGACAACCTGTGGGCTCTAGCCTTAAGTTCCAGTGTCTAGACACATAAAACCCAGGGCCGTCGAGTAGATTCCGACTCATAATGACCCTATAGAACAGAGCAGAACTGCCCTATAGAGTTTTCAAGAAGCACCTGGCAGATTTGAACTGCAGACCTTTCGGTTAGCAGCCATAGCGCCTGTCCACTACACCACCAGGGTTTCCCTGCACACATAAGTGCTCAGGAAATAGTGCAGTAATGTCAAGTGCAGAGACACCCAGGGAAGTGGAAGTTAGGAGGGGAGCAGACCACTCCGAGGGAGCATCCAGAGCTCCATCAGAACCCTGGCTACTGTCTCCTGGTGGACATAACACAGCCCAGTCAGGAGCACAGAGCTTTTCCCATCAGCCACTGAGCATTTCCCCTCTCTTCTCATGCCCTGGAACAGTTCTGACTCAGCTAAGTCCCTGGGGGGGGCCACACTGGGCACCTATGGCCCCAGCTCCCTGGGCACAGGTACCCCATCCTAGGCTGAGCTGCACTTCTGCACCCACAGGTGCGGCCTGGCTCTGCCACCCTCCTTAATGGTGACAGTCACAGGCAGTGGAGCTGTCTTCGAGGTGATGCACTATTGTGACCCCAGAAACAGCCACTGGAAGGTCAGAGACCCTGGTGGCTGCTGGTAGGAACCCACACACTCATAGACCCAGAAGCCCGGAGGCTCCAGGGCCCAGTTTGCAGCCCAGGTCATTCCCTGCAGGTCCACGTCGGTCTCTGAGTGGCAGCATCAAGTGCTCTCAGTCACTGGCACCTCAGGGTCACACTTGCCCTGAGCTCTGTGGGGGCAAGGAGAGGCAGGGTCAAAGGTCAGCTGGGAGGGCTGAGGGCAGGAAGACCAAGTGAGGCCTAGTGGGGCATCTGGGAGGGAGATCTAGGATCCATCTCTCTTTACACTGGATATGTGTGGTAAAGATGAATGAATACCCAAAACATAATAGTAACTAATCATTACTAGGGAACCCTGGTGGCATAGTGGTTAAGTGCTATGGCTGCTAATCAAAAGGTCAGCAGTTCAAATCCACCACGTGCTCCTTGGAAACTTTATGGAGCAGTTTTACTCTGTTGGGTAGGATCACTGAATCAGAATCCACCAGACAGCAGTGGGTTTGGTTTTGATTTAATCTTTACTGAGATCGAGAGCTGAAGCAGGACTATTACAAGTGTTGTCTCATTACCACATCCCCACAGCCAGCTGGGAAGCTGCCCTTGAAGGAGTGTAACACTGGACCGGACCAGTAACTCAGCCTCACGGTCTGGCCCCCAGCGCCTACCCATAGGCCTTCAGGTCCAGCGTGTGCAGCTCCAGCTGGGGCTCGCGCAGTCCAGCCTCCTGGGAGGCGTCCGCCCAGCCTGTGGGCGTCGGAGGCCAGCGGGCCCAGGTGCTCCCTCTGCACCCACACCTGCAGCAGCAGCAGCTGCCGGGGCCGACTCAGCTGCTGCCAGAGGCTCACCACCTCGGTCACGTCAAAGGCCGGCCAGCCGCTCTCGTGGAGGGACACCAGCCTAGGGCTGGACACCAAGACGCGGGCCGTAATGCGGGGGCCCCAGGAGCCTCTCCCTGCCGCCCCCTCCTGGTGGTCCAGCCAGAATGCCCCACTCCTACGTGTCCCCACCTGGAGTCGATGAGGGACGTGTGGTTGGCGCTATCATTGCGCATGCGCAGCCACTCGACGGTGACCACCCCCCACCCCCAGGCTTGGGCGCTGCGCGGGAAGAGCTCCTCGTGCCTGCAGAGTGTGGCCTTGGGGACCAGCTCCTGGAAGAGGCGCAGGACGGCCTGCACCTAGTTGTTGTCAGGCGGCAGCAGCTGCTCCATCCCAAACATCAGCAGGTGCATGGGGACTTCCGACGGCAAGAACCTACCTACAACCTCTGGGGACACGAGCAGGGTTAGCAGAGCCCCTGCAGGCACCCTGGAAGCACTGATCATGGCAGGACCCAGAGCCAGGGAACAAAACATCCTCCGAAGTCCACAGGAAAATTTGGGAGCTGGAAACGTGGAGGGCCCTGTAGGCCACCCACCCACTCGCCACACACCACCCCCCACACACCTCCCAACACCTCCTACCCTGCAAGAACAGATCTTAGCTAAGTCCAGTCACCTAAAATAAACCTATGGGATTGTGGGCTTGCTTACTAGTAACTTCCGCCTTCACTGGGCCGGAGTGGCTTTAGCAAATGAAGCAAAAGATTGGGGCTTCAGTTGAAACCTGTGCAGAAACCTAGCCTTCTTTAGGGGTAGGAAGTCGACCTGAATTGAGAGTAGGACCCGAGAAGAGGACCCCGGGGCCCTCTTATCTCTGGTCACTAGCTAATGTCATCCTTTCCTAGTAGAGTCTTGAGGTAAGGGCAGAGCCTTGAATTTATTCATTTCCTCTCTGGTGAGGGAGTTTAGAGTCCCTGTGTAGTGCAAAGGGTACAGGTTCAAGTCCTTCCAGAGGTACCACAGAAGAAAGGCCTGGCGGTCTACTACCAAAAAATCAGCCATTGAATACCCATGGAGCAGAGTTCAGCACTGACACAAAGGGTGAAGGGGAATCAGAGTCCACTCAACGACAACTTGATTGGCATGTGTGTCTGTGTGTGTCTCTGCACTCAAACAAACCCACTGCCACTGAGTGGATTCTGACTCCTAGTGGCCCTATAGGACAGAGTAGAAGTGTTCCACAGAGTTTCCAAGGAGTGCCTGGTGGATTTGAACTGCTGACCTGTTGGTGAACAGCTGTGGCACTTAACCACTACACCAACAGTGCTTCCATCTCTGCACACAGACCCAGTGAAATGTCCTGTAAAGGAGAACAAGTCTGTCAACAACCTTCAGAGCATTACTGAGCCCTGAGTTACGTGGCAGGGACATGTGTGACACCTTCCTCAGAGGCACCAGGCAGCATTTCCCTAATATCTGAGCCTCCAGGCTGGTGGCATGATCACCTGACCAGCAAGTCATAATACCTGCTGCAGTCACCTAGACGGAGGTATTCAGGCACAGGGCCAGCCTGAGAGCTGATGAGTGTGAGTCTGCTTCTGGCCGCTGGGGAGTTGACCCCAGGGAGGTGAGAGACTGTGGTAGGATCCAAGTTCCCATTGTGTTTGTTGCTATGTTTCAAGCAATAAACTTGAAACTTATTAAATTGTCCCTCACATCTGGTTTAATGCTGTCAACTCTGGAAGGTTAACCAAATCCCTTGCCATCAGGTCAATTCCAACTCATAGTGACCCTGCAGGACACTGTAGAACAGCCCCAGGGAGTCCTGACTCTACCACGGCCCTTGGGGTGGGTGACCCTAGGGCCTTGCACACCCACTCACCCCTGTTGACTCTACTTCCTCTTCTCTGCCCTCGTCTGCTGCCTTGGCTTTGCCTTGGGGTCCAGCCTGTCACACCTTCTCTGGCCCTGAGGGCTGGGGCCCTGTCGCCTCCTCACTTCCCCTTGGGCCTGTGATCCCCTGGCAGCCCCCACAGAGCCTCAGCCGGGCCTCCTGGACACCACCAGAGCAGGCCGGAGCAGCCTTAGCCCCCCACCCCTCCAGCCTGGGGTGCAGCGGGGAGGACAGGCTCACCTTGGAATTTCTGGCTGAAACTTTTCCTGTGAGAGAGGACCCCAGGGCTGCGCTACTCCAAGGCCACGTACTGGGCCCTCATGTGGGCAGGAATAGTCAGCTCCTGCGTGTCGGCCTGGTGCGGGACAGGCACCTGGCTGAGTGCAGCTGCCCAGCAGGCTGGTCTAGATCTGCTCCTCGGTCAGGGCGGCTGTGGGCCCAGCCAGGGGCAGCACCCAGAGTGCCTGGCTGAGCCACAGCGGCCACATGCTGTGCAGAGCAGAGGGCTGTGTTCCCGGAAAGGGTACAGGAAGGGCTTGGGGCCCAGCAGGGTGTGCTGAGACCCAGGCTGATCTGGCTTTATAGGTGCCCTGGGCTGGGCCTGGAGGGGGTCTGGAGGGGGATGGGCAGGAAAAAGGAGGGAGAGGGTGCCACCCTCAGAGCTCCAAAGAGTTCTACAGCCTGACAGGTCCCTGAGTCAAGAAAACGGCCTTCTGGATGCTATGCCCCTGGGGCTGCTGGCTGCTGCTGTCTTGTCTGCCCTGCGGTGGTCATGACTCTTCACCTTGGCTTCTGCATGTGGTTGGTTAAATTACAAGCTCGGTATTTGCAGAAAAGGTGGAAAACAAGGAGTTTCCTCCTTTGCTTGATCCCTTCCTCCCTCCAGTCTGGAACAGTGGAGACCTTTCTAGGGTCAGCCCCCAGAGTCCCCCTAAGATCCCTGTTCTCCCTTCTTCCCTGACTCTAATAGAAGCAGCTTGGAGCTGAAATGATCATCCATTCCACTCCTTTCCCCAAGTTTTGAGTCACAAAACCCAGACTCAGAAGAGTATTCTGAAGTTCATATGTTTAACACCGAAGTCAGGTCTGGTTCTCAGCACATGGTCCTGAGCACTCCCCGGGAGGATTCTAGCACAGAGTCCTGCCTGGCCCCTGGAGGGAGCTGAGCAGACTCAACTGGGGGTGGGGTGTCTGGGCCAGAGGGGGCCAAATTCCCCAGATTCCTGAGGCCTCCCCAGGACACACGATCACTTTCTTTAAAATGAATTTCAGGCTGGTTTGGAGAATTTTTCTGGGAAAATAAAATAGCTGGGCAATCAGCCATGGGTAGTGTGCCAGATAAAATAAAGGATGCGATACTCAGGACATACTTACACTCTTTACAATTAGGGATATTAGCCTAATTTATGATTTTTTAAAAAATATTGTGTTTTGGGTGAAGGTTTGTATAGCAAACAAAGTTCCCATTTAGCTAGAAAACTATTCATTGTTTATCTGTAATTCAAGTTTAACTCTGTATCCTATGTGTTTGTTTGCTAAGCCCGGCAACACTAGGCTGAGCCCCTCCACACCCCCCCCCAAAACAGCAAACAGGCTGACTAATCATCAGCAGACAGGCAGAGTCGAACTTTGTTGTGATGGGAGTGAGCTGGACCAGGGCCTGGGCTCGGATGCCAAAGGGGCCCTGAGGTTAGCAAAGGCTAGAGTCCAAGAAGAGGTCAGTTCCTCATTACAACCCAACACCTGGGGGTCTTCTGATGGCTCCTTCCTCCATCTCTGTCAGGGGCAGACACCACAGTGGCTATTCTGCAGGGTCACTGAGATCAAGTCTGTCACCTCTGTCCACTCCCCCCACCCCCCGGCACTTACCTACCAGCATCCCAGACCCCAGGTATAGAAACCCATGGGATTCCATGGGAGTCTGCAGATATCCCCCCTGGGTGGGCCCTCCTTGTTCTCTCTAGCGTCAGCAGGGCTGGCCCTTTTTTGGGACTCCCCCGGACCAAGGAGGGCTGGGGACAAGGCAGGAAGAAGGACCCGCATTCGCACAGGGCTGTTCATTTCCTGCAGCCCCTTCCTGGCAAGAGTGAGTTCTGGGTTCAAATCTTGCTGTGCTGCTCACCAGCCATGTGACCTCTGGCAAATCTACCTGTTTCCATACGAGTCTCCTGAAAAATGAGGATAAATGCCAACTTGACAGGGAAAGGGTGAGTGTTCACCAAGAAACATAGCACAGGCCCTGGCACATAGAGGTGCTTTGTAAATAGTAGGATTCCCTTAATATTATGGGGGCCCTGTTGGCACAGTAGGTAAGAACTTGGCTGCTAATAGAAAGGTCAGCAGTTTGAATTCACCAGCCACTCCTTGGAAGCCCTGTAGGGCAGTTCTACTCTGTCCTATAGGATCACTGTAAGTCAGAATCAACTCAACGGTAACAGGTTTGATTTTGGTATTACCAGCCTGCATTATTGATCTTTTAGTTTTTTACTATAAAAAAATTAGGTTGACATGTTTCTTATTTTTTGGTATGTACACAGTATAAATTTCAAATGATACAAAAGAGTATACAGAGACATGGCAGTGTCCTTTCTTTTGTTCTTCATCTGCCTGTCCCTCCTCCCCGCAGTCTATGCTTTTATAAATACAAAAATGGTGTTCCTTGTAACACAAGCCATGCCATTCTATCAGCATGGCCCATACCCTGCTTTTTAAAATTGTCATTTTAATTTTCATTTTTATTGATTGAATGAAAATGCACATTGCCATATAAATCGCATGCTCACCTATATGCAGCTCCCACTGTTCTCCCTGCCCAGTGACAGCACACCTCTCCTCTCTGCTCCATACACATCCTATCCTCCCAACAGCCTCCTATGCCCTCCTCCCCACCCACTCCTCTTCCTCCAGCAAGAAGTCAGCAAGATGACATCCTATAGATGGATAGAACCATAAAATTCCCACAAGATATGGTCACTCTGTGTCACCAAGTCCAATCCATTGCTGTGTGAAAAGTTGATCTTCATTATGGTTTATGGACAGGGGCAGCATCAGGACTAGGGGCCATGCTCCCAGGGGAACCCCAAAGCCCCCAGACCATCAGTTGCAGCCTTTTATTAGAGATATCAGGGTGTACCCCTATTTATTCTCTTGTTGCCAGTGAGACTCAACTTTGTGAGCTCCATCATGGCTATCACTGGTGGTGGCCAGGCACCATCCAGTTCTTCTGGTCACGAGTCGATGTAGAGACCCACTCACATGGGTCTCTCTGTCTTCTGGATTCTCTTTTCCCCATGTCATTCTGGTCCTTGGTGATCATCCATTCCTGTTGAGTTGGGACCATTTGCTGTACCCTCAGATGGCAGCTTGGCACCTTTTAAGACCGCAGACGCCACTCACTGATGTGGGGTGCAGAGAGTCTTCATTAGCAAAATGCTAGCTGTGCCAGTTGGTCTCGATTTCCCCTGAGAGCATGGTCCCTGGCCCCTGCACCAGCTACTCTGTCCTCGCAATATTGGGTTAAAATGAGAGGAGTACTCAAATTGCGTTGAAGTCCAGTTATTATTGATCTTCTTTCTCATGTGTGCTGTCACCGATTCCACCCAACCAAATTTCTATTAACTATCTAATCTAAACCCTCCCTCCCTCACCTTTCCACCCTCCCTCCCCAGCCTTGAAGCCATCAAAGAGTCTTTTCTTCTATACATGAGTCTGCTTTTAAGTTCTTATTGTAGGGGTCTCATACAATAATTGTCCTTTTGTCACTGACTACTTTCACTCAGCATAATGTCCTCCAGTTGAAACCAGGTTAAGAGATGTTTCCTGCTATCATCGTTGTTCTTTATCACTACATAGTGTTCCACTGAGTATATATACCATAGTTTACCTATCCATTCCTCTGTTGATTGGCATCTGGGTTGATTCCATCTTTTTGCTATTGTGGACTGTGCTGCAATAAACATTCGTGTGCATATATCAGTTGGTGAGAGTGGCCTTGATTCTATAGGATATATTTCAAGCAGTGGAATTACTGGGTCAAATGGTATATCTATATCCATTTTTTTAAGGGAGCACCAGATTGCTTTCCAAAGAGGTTGCACCATTTTGCAATCCCACCAACAGTGTAGGAGAGTTCCAATCTCCCCACAGCCTTTACAGCATTTGTTGTTTGGCGTTTTTTGGATCATGGCCAATCTTGTTGGGGTTAAATGGTATCTCATTGTCGTTTTGATTTGAATTTCTTTAATAGCTAATGATCGTGAGCATGTCTGCATATGTTTTTTGGCTGCCTGGATCTCCTCTTTAGAGAAGTGTCTGTGCATCTCCTTTGCCCATCACTTAATTGGATGATTTACCTTTTTCTTATTGATATTTTGTAGTACCTTATAGATTATGGAGATCAGGCATCTGTCTGACATATAGTTGTGCTTTAATTTATTTTTATAATTTCAGTTTTTGAATGATAGAGTGAAAAGTCTTTCCCACTCAGAGGCCCAGTCTCCATATCCCCCGTCAAGTATCACCAAGCCGAAGTGTGGCCAAGGGGTGGGGATGGAACAGGGTTTTCCTTATCAGTGGATTGCATAGAAAACACTGCAGTTCTCTTCCACTCACCTTGGCTTCTTTTGATACCAGAACCCACTGCCGTCAAGTCAGTTCTGACTCATAGCAACCCTATAGGACAAAGTAGAACTGCCCCATAGAGTTTCTAAGAAGCACCTGGTGGATTCAAACTGCTGACCTTTTGGTTAGCAGACGTAGCACTTAACTACTACGCCACACGGGTTCCCTTCTTCTAATATCCAGGTGAAAGAACTGGAGATGCGAGCCTTAAGCCAGACCTTTGAGCTGACACTCAGCCCCTCTACAAAAGCGTCTGTCCCAGAATTCCCCCTTTCCCCTCCCAAGAAGAAGGGTCTTTCCCTGGAGGAGATTCAGAAGAAATTGAAAGCTTCAGAATAAAGGCAAGTTGCTCTGAAGCTGAGTTCTTCAAGAGCACCAGAAAGATGTGCTTCTGGAAGCCACAGAAGAGAACTTCGGTAAAATGGTGAGAAAGGCACAGGTGACTGCCAAATTGGGGCATTTCTGGGAAAAGGACAAGCACATTGAAGAAGTTCAGGAAGAAAAAGATCCTGCTGATACAACTGAAGCTAATTCTTCTGAGACCACCTTGATCTCCTTCCCCTTCCTAAATACCCAAAGACCGTACTGTCCAGTGCCATTTTATTTCCCACCCCTGACAAATATTCTAGAAGCCAATGCAGGACTGTAGGGGTGGATCCAGACTGTAGGATGTTGTTTTAGGGGCCAAAGAGGAGAAACTATTAGTATTTTACTCTTTTTTTCAAAAGTATGGAGGTCTTTCTAACGCAGCTGTTTTTCTTGTTGCATCTTTCTACTTCAGTACACCTGGCGTGCTGGGCCAATGGCTGTTACCTTATTGGCTCCATGGAAACGTGTTTGTGGAAACATTATGCAGTGGCTTCTTTGAAAACCGTTAGATACTGAATATCTTTTGAATTCCAATTCTGTCCTGATTTTACTAGATGCTACTCTACTTGAATGGTTACTAAAACTGCACAGTGCTGTTGGTGACAAAAAAGAGAATCGCCAAGTGTTATTAGTGCAACTGAGTCTAAGTGGCTTTCCGTGTTCTCTCTGCATTTTAGCTTCTTTGAAATCAGAACTGATCTAATCACTGTCAGCCAGGTGACAGTCCAGACACAGTTGTGTGAGAATCTTATCACCTGGTTAGACTAGAGAAGTGCCAGCACTAAACATCTTAGGTTTGAAGAAATCAGTCATTTTTTTTCAGATATCTTTCAGAGACATTTTATGCAAATCTTTTTTTAAAAAAAAAAAACACAAAGCACAATGCATATTATTTCATTCCTATTTGTGTTTCCTTATCTTGGAGGATCTTCTATTTTCCCATTTCCTCATTCTCTTACTTTACTTCATTATCATATAGAATTACTTTGTGTAGAGAAAACACAATTTCTACAGTCAGATCCCCTCACATGGAAATCCAGGTTGTTGCCCGTCATTTAATTTACAAATGGTGCTACCATTAATAGCCCCTTAGATGCTCCACTTGATATACATGTGGATGTGTCTGCTGGATACATTTCTGCAAATGGACATGCTGGCTCACAGAGAACACAGAGCTTTCATTTGGATAGATGTTGCTAAATCAATCTCCTCAGTCTGCATCGGTAACAAATCAAAGTGCCTGCTCCATGTAGCCTCACCAAGACAGGGTCATTAAGGAGCAAACTTTTCAAAAAATAATAATAATGCCAACCTAACAGGTGACAAGTGTGCCATTTCACTGTACACCTAATTGCATTTACTTTGTTATAAGTGAGTTTGAGCATTTTTTCAAAATCTAAAGCCACTTATACTTCCACCTCTAGGAACTATTTGGCCATAAATTATGTCCGTTTTACTACTGAAATTTTTTATGGATTTGTAGCCAAAACAAAAAATAAACAAAAACCCAGAGCCATCGTGTCAGATCCTACTCATTCTATAACTAGCTTAATTTATGATTTAAAAAAAATATTTTATTGTGTTCTAGGTGAAAGTTTACATAGCAAACTAAGTTCTCATTTAACAATGTCTGTATACATTGCTCCCACTGCTCGTCTGTCAGTCTGATGTGCTGGGGTGGCTTGCATGTTGCTGTGAGGCTGTAAGCCATGCCACCAGTATTACAAATATCGACAGAGTCACCCATGGTGGACAGGTTTGAGACAGAAGGAATATGAGATCCAACCACTAAGTTCACAAACATATCCTAGAAAAAGTGCTACGTATATCATTGCTAAATATCACTGTGTTCACCTTCGAAATACTCCCCGTGGGAAGCTATGCACCAAGGTCAGCACCTAGTCTACCCTTCAAAGCAATTTTGGAACTCTTTTTCCAGAATGGCCACCAGGGCTGTCGTCATATTATCCTTCATGTCCTGAATGTCATCAAAATGTCCTCCTTTCAATATTTCTTTTATCTTTGGGCAAAGAAAAAAGTCACTGGGGGCCAGATCAGGTGACGAGGGTGGGTGTTCCAACACAGTTATTTGTTTTCTGGCTAAAAAACTCCCTCTTAGACAACTACACAATTAAGTTGGTGAATTTGCCACCTTGCCACGGTGCACAATGGCCATTCCAGAAAGAGTTCCAAAATTGCTCTGAAGGGTGGACTAGGTACTGGCGTCTGCGCATAGCTTCCCAAGGGGAGTACGTCACAGGTAACTGTAGTGATATTCGACAACGAGGTATGTAGCATTTAGAACAATTACGTTCACCAACCTAATTGTTGGACCTCGTACACAGAAATCATACAGGCTACATCTATGGGCAGTGATGCTGGAGAAGCTCAGTACCATCAATCAGAACAAGGTTAGGGGCCGACAGAAGAACAGACCATCAATTGCTCCAATGCAATTTCAAGTTCAAGACAATTAGAATAAACCCATGAGAGCCAAAGTACACCTGATTTAGAAACCTTCTCAGTAATAGATTTGAGGCAAACACTAATGACTGAAGACCAGAGGAGCTGGGGTATGGCATCATACATGAGCTGGGGTATGGCATCATACACAAAGAAAGCAAACAGACATAAAAACAACAGGAAAGACAAAAGAGACCAAAATAGATGCCAGCAAGGACTCTGAGACTTGCTCTTGAACATACAGCAGACAGAACAAGTCAATAAAGTGATGAAGACAAAGAACTAAAAAGATTCCAAGGGTGGCAAAATAACCCAAAAACCAAACCCACTGCCACTGAGTCGATTTTGACTCACAGCGACGCTATAGAACATAGGGTCTGCCCCATAGAATTTCCAAGAAGCTCCTAGTGGATTTGAACTGCTGACCTTTTGGTTAGCAACTGTAGCACTTAACCACTATGCCACCAAGGTTTCCATGACATGAAGAGCCCTATGCAAATGGGGGTCCTTCTTCCTGTCTGGTCCCAGGCCCCCTTGGCCATGGGAGCCCCAGGGAAGGGCCAACCCTGTTGAAGCTAGAGAGCACAAGGAGGGCCTGCCCCAGGGGGCTTGTCTGAAGACCCCCCCCCAAGAAGCCCATGTGCCCCCAGGCCTGGAATCAGTGAGGTTGGTGGGTGAGGGGTGAGGTAGTACAGGGTGCCAAGGCCTGGGCCTCAGTGTCTCTGCAGAGCAGCCACTGTGGTGTCTGCCCCTGCTGGGGAAGGGACAAAAGCCCCAGGACGACCCCCAGGGGCTGGGCCGTAAGGAGGAACTGGCTCCTTCCTGGCCTCCGACCTTTGCCAGTCGCGAGGTCTGAGCCCTGGTCCAGCTCACCTTATCTGTGGTTGCTGCTTATGTGTTTATGTGCTTATCTGCTTATGTGCCTCACAGAGTTTTCAAGTTTCTCTATTTCTACATTTTCTTGTATCCCTCATCAAGCAGCCCAGCCTATGGTTGAGGACAAACCCTTTTGGTCCAGGTCACGGCAGCAGACACGGAACAGTTGTGGGCCCATGTCTCAGTTCTGCTCCCTAGGATTTTAGTCCATCGCTCCCACAATGGCTAGGCCCTCAGACTTGTTGAGTTTCTCGACTCCCTCTGACCCCTGATGCCTGCCTTTCCCCCCAGGACAGAGGCCCGCCTTCACCATCTATGGGCTTTTTGGCTCTGTCTGACCAGAAGAGGGAGGGCCAGACTTGCCAAAAGCCTCAGACAGGTAGGGGGGTGGGGCGTGGGACGGGAGGAAGCAGGATCCTTACTCTCCAGGACACAGCCTCCCACAGCTAATTAGCATTGCAGCAGCCTCCCAATCCGCAGTCCCTTTTTTCTTTAGGACCCTGGCTGTTGCTTAAATTATTTGATTTCCCGGGAATCCACACTGAGGAAAGGCCTGTGTTTGCACAGAGACAACGGGTCTGGGGTATTGTTCTGTCTGCCCTTCTGATTCCCTGGTCCAGGCCCACACCCAGTCTGCAGCCTGTGTTCACCACGTCTCACTGTCCCTGACCCCTGGCCCAGAGACCCACGGGTCTGAAAGGCATGCTGGAACCAGCCTGGTCTTGCAGAGACTTTCCTTGGGGCCCAGACCGCCCTGGGCTCTTCTGTCTGTCCTGTGTGCTCTTGTGGCTTGGCCTTCCTGTCACCCGGTCACTCACCCTTAGACCTGAAGCCTGACCTTTCCATGAGCGACTTCCCCAGAGCTGACTTTGTGATGGAGAAGTCCAGGAGTGGCTAAGGATAGTTGAACTGCATTCTGACTATAAGTTAATGTCTTTGAAATGTTTGTGTAAAGAATGCCGAAATGGTTTATGAGTTGTTACATATATGTGCTGAAAAACAAATTGTCTTTTACAAACTTCAATAAACACAAATGAAAATAACCCAAACCCGTTGCCATCAAGTCCATTTCAACACACAGCAGTCATGTAAGACAGAGATAACTGCCCCACAGGGCTTCCGGGAAGTAGCTGGTGGATTTGAAAGGCCAGCCTTTCAGTAGCTGCCCATCTTGTGACCCCTGGGCCACCCGGGCTCCTTAATGAGACCCTGCTCCACTAACTAGTGGGTACCTTCCAACAGCTTCTTGCTGGAGCCCCATGAAGATCTCACTGGAGCAGTGACGATCTCAGCTGCTAACCAGAAGTTGCTCCTTGAAACTTTTATACTTAAAACAAAAAAACTAACTGCCAACGAGTCAATTCTGACTCACAGCAAACCTGTAAGACAAAGTAGAACTGCCTCGTAGAGTTTCCAAGTCTGTAATTTTTTATGGAAGCAGGCGGCCACATCTTTCTTCTGTGGGATAGATAGCTGGTGAGTTGGAACTGCAGTTGATTAACCACTGAGCACCAGGCTTTCCATGTAGTACTTAGTCCTATCTAAATTATTTTCCTCATCTGTTTGTTTACCTGTTTGCTGACTGCCTCTCCACCAGAATGTGAATTCCAGGCCCTCAGGGGGTGACTTCCTCCAGCCTGTGTCGACTGCTATGTCCCTGTACCTAGAGCAGTGACCAATGTGCATGACAGCTGTTTGTAAATATTCATTGAATGCTTGCATTAATTAAAAATAAGAGTTTCAGCTGTGTGAACTTTGTAGTGCTTGTAACCTCTCTGGATTTACATTTCATTGTAAACGAAGGAGATTAACTACATGGCTCATTCCTGCTCTAAAGCTCTGAAAGACAGAAGACGAAAGCCCTCTGTGGGTGCTGAAGGTGGTCAGGCTCCAGCCAGAGCGGTCTCCCAGTGCCAAAAAGGGTCTCAGTTTCCCAGCTGTGGGCTACCCACCCTTCTTAGCACCAGGCCCATCCCGCAGGCAGGGCTATTCATCGTCCTCCAGCCCTCGCGTGGTGGGGAAGTCTCTCTCTGTGCCTGGTGAGGGCTCAGTCCCATCAAGGGGCAGAACACTGGCTACAGCAGGGGCCCCAGTAGGTTCTGCAGTGAGGGGCTGACCCTTCAGGTGTGTCTTGGTGAAAAGACGGACGTCCTGTCACCTTCTTTTCTGGAAAACAAGCCTTAAGCCAGATGTTCAGTCTTTCCAGGTCCAGGAGAGGCTCTTGTCTGCAGCCCCAAGGCATCTCCTGGCAGGAAGGTCCTTGTGTGTTTTTTAGGGACTTTGTGGGGTGAGAAGAACAGCACCAGGAGCCTGGTCTTTCCCAACCCAGTGACAGCAGGTCCTTGTTTTGTACCTGTCTGTGTTCCCACCCCAAGAGAGCTCCAGTGCACTGTGTGTGTTGGGGGGCTGGAGGCATGGCATGCACTGTCAGTCCACGGAGACCCCTGTGCAGGAGTCTGCAGACCTGGATTTGGCCTGGCTGTGTCAGCAACTCATAATCAGGACACTTCTGCACCCAGGCCTGAGGGGCAGAAGTTCTGAAGTTCAAAAATAACTGTCTGTCACCATAGTTTTGGAGTAAGAACGTGGGACAGTATGGCAGAGAGGGGAGGGCCAGGCTACTGTGAGAAGAGGAGAAAAGAGGGACCTTCATGTCCTAAGTCAAGGCAACGTCCTCTTGGGCCCCAGGTCAGACCATGCTCTTCCCTGGTCCCCATGGCACAGACCAGGCAGATGGTAGCATCTTTAATTAAGACAGGGAAGGGACGAGGACAGGTAGGCAGGGATGTGGGGAGCAGAGGATATGGTCAGTCTTCAGAGCCAGGGGAAGACAGCAGCCCAGGTACAAGAATGTACCTCTCCAGGGGATAGGGGGCAGTGAAAGATACAGGGGGGTTCCTGGGCAGCAGAGGACAGCAGCAGGACAGGAATGATGGCCAGCAGCAGTGCCTGAGGGACAAGGGCAGAGGGACAGGGGTAGAGGGCAAACAGCAGGAGCTGATGGTTGGGGGTCTGGGAAGAGAGAAGGAGGAAGCCAGATGAGACAGAGAAAATCTATTGGGAGAGACATCACGTCATCCCCAGAGCCACAGGCTAAGGGCTAGGGAGGGAAGGAGGATATTTGTGTCATGAAGATAGAAGACGGAAGTCCAGAAATAGAAGCGAGGGGAGAACCAGCTCGGCTGGACATGTGTGGGGTGAGAAGCTGTCCCAGCTGCTGCAGACTTTTAGTGCTATAAAGGGCCCACCAAGAGGAAGCTTTGGTCCCACCCGTCATTTCATGACGAAAAAACGGAGACCCGTGAGGTCATCCCACCTATTGTGGCAGAACCTGGCTGGAAGCAAGTGTCCAGGCCGCAGAATTCCCACCCATGAGGCCTCATGGAGCCCTCCACTCTGCAAGCTGCGGGCCCATGGGCTTTCTTTCCTTCAAGAGAACAAAATCAAACGAAAAATCGGACTATTTCTGGCTCCACCTGGGAGGCTCTGCAGCTTTGGTTCTGTAATTGATAGAGAGCCCGTGAGCAGGGAGCTGGGCTCCCAAGCTGCGGGACCAGCCTGTGGTTTTCCCATGTCTGCCTTCTTCCTGCTCCCACATGTCAGCCTTCCTGCTCACGGCCCCTGGATCCCCTGGAGGCTGACAGCACCCACGGGGTGACTACAGCCCCTTTTGCACAGAAAAGGCCCCATCCAGAGTCAAAACACGAGTTTCGCCGGGAGGGCGCACCCCTTAGGCCTGCTTATGGATCAGCGCTGTCAGGGCTGGTGTCCTGACTTGATCTTGACCCAAGGTGCCTGCAGGGGGAGCAGGCCCACCACAAGGCCAGTGCTTCATGTGACCGTGGCACCCGGGACTGCCCTGGGAAATAAGAGGTTTGATCTGTGTCGTCCTGACTGCCAGCAGCATGGCTGTAGCTCTTGGCTGGCTGCGTTAATCAGGAGTCGCGAGGGACAGACCTGTGTCCTTTCTGTTGGTGTTTGTTGTAGGTAAAATAGCAGCATCCTCCGGCGTGTAAAAGTGTGTGCGTGCATGTGTGCTAGTGTGTATCTGTGTGACAGTGGTATGAGTGGGTGGGTGGGTGTGTCAGTGTATGCATGTGTGAGTTAGTGTGTGGATGTGTGTGTGTGCCCGTGAGTGTGAGTGAATGCATGTGAGTTTATGTGTGTCTGTATCTGTGTAAGTATGTTGTGTACAGTTGTCAGAGTGTGTTGAGTAGCTTGTGAATGTGTATCTGTGTGACTGTGTGAGTGTGTTGAGTGTCTGTGTGAGAGTGTGTGTCCTGAATGTCTGTGTGTATCTGTGTGACAGTGTATGTGTATTAAGTGTCTGTGTGTGTGTGTGTGTGTGTGTGTGTGTGTTAGTAAGTAACTGTCTGAGGCTGTGGAGTATTTCTGTGTGAGAATAAGCACTGTGTGAATGAGTGTGTGGAGTGTCTGTGTGTGTGTCTGTGTGTGTGTCTGAGTGTGTAAAATGTGTGTGAGAATATTATCGGTGAGAGTATACGTGAGTGTGTGGAGAGTCTGTGAGTATATGCGTGTGAATGTGTGTATATGTGTGAGCATGCTGAGTGTGTGAGTGTATGTGTATGTGTGTGAGTGTGTTGAGTGTGTAGGGGTATGTGTATCAGTATGACTATATATATCTATGTGAATATGTTGAATGTTTGGACTGTCTGAGTGTGAGAGTATGTATCTGTGAGTGTGTATGGAGTGCTTGGGTATATGTGTGTGTCTGTATGTGTGTGAATGTGCTGAGTGTGTGTGTGTATCTGTGTGTCTGTGTGTTAGTGTGCTGAGTGTGGGTGTGAGTGTGGGTACCAGGGTGGCTACCCCTCCCTCACTACACACTGCCCAAGGGCAGGCCTCACAGCTCTAGGCCTACACCACGACCATGGAACCAGCCCCTGGCGGCCCCAGGAAATGCTTGGGGTTTTGTTTCGTTTTTTAATGAAAAGAAGCTGGTCCTTGGGAAGGCTAGGTCTTCCTGTGCCTGATGCCCTGAGGTCCCCAAATGAGTCCAGTGAGAGAACCTCATCTTCTTCCATCTTATAGGCTAGTGTCCCTTGGCCTCTGGATGGAAGCAGCCAAAGGTGGGTTCCAGACAGGATTGGGGTGTGGTTGAGAAAGGAAGGAAGATCAACTGGCCTCCTGAGGTGGTGAGGTCAGGAGAGTCCATGAAGGTTCCCCAACATGGTGCCCTTGGGTCCTGGGGCCAGGGGCCTAGCTGTGCTCGTGAGCACCTTTGTCCCAGGTGTGGGTTGGGACTAGAGCAGACTCTTCATCCTGAGGGGAGCCTCACCTGAACAGTCTGCTCTCCTAAGGCCTGGACACTCAGCTTGTGACCTCAGCAGGGAGTGGGTACAGCAGGACCCCCACCCCAGAGCTCTGTAGTGACCTTCATGCACCCCAATGCAGACATCACATCCTCCTGGGCAGTGACCAGGCACACCCTCTGGTCTGACTGGATTAAAGCCTTGGCAGATGGCAGTAGTCACCCCAGCCACAACCTCCTCCTGACTGTCCTCTTGTTGTGAAACTTCTGGAACTTTTTCCACACCATCTGCCAACCTCCATCGGCACACACATTCCATCGACCTCTGTCCTGCCTGGCCTTTGCACAAATTTTTACTGTGCCTCTGAAATCCACTCTTCCCGTGTCTGCTGGGTCAGTTAATGGAGCCACCAAGCAAGGGGTCTTGATGTGGCTTCCAGGTCTGCCCTGTCTCTCCCCTCCCTCAGAGCAATAATCACCTGAAGTGTCTACGTCAGCCGTTGGGCTTGGGGCCGCCATGCCACTTCCCGGGAATCCAGTGGGGGGCCCTGGTGAGAGAGGAGGCATCAGCCCACCTAGCAGTCAACCAACTGGATTTTACGCACTCAGTGAGGAAGTAAGGGGGAGCCCAGAATTCCTTAGACTTTGGGGCATTACATTCTGCAACAGAACCGCTTTGTCTTTCACCCAGATGGCTGCAAGTCTCGGGTTACAGCTTTCTACAGCTTCCAGAATTTACTTTCTTGAGGAAAAATAGGCCTCCTGGCTGCTATTTTCAGGCCAGCCTCACCCACCTTTCTACCCATGGCCCAGCCACCAACCCCACCCGCACTCCAGCGCATATGCTCTCTTCAGTCTTACCACGAGTCGACTTTTTACCAACACTCATCATTGGTTTCCACAAGCATATGGACACATGCCTGGGATGCCACTCCTGAGCCCACCCTTGTCCTTGTCCCCCTCTCTTCTATCCGGGAAACTCATCATTACCCTTCAGGACCTATTTCCAACGTCGCCTCCTCTCTGCTGCCCAGCATTCCTCCCTGCCTCTCCGAGGTCACTTGCCTACAGCATTTCTACCTGTCCCGTCTGTCAGCTTGTCACACTGTGGCAGCTTTCATGCTGCTGTGACGCTGAAAGTTCTGCCACCGGTCTTTCAGACACCAGCAGGGTCACACGTGGTGGACAGTTTCAGGTTAGCTTCCAGACTAAGACAAACTAGGGAGGAAGGCCTGGTGATCTGCTTCTTGAAAACCAGCCAGTAGAAACACTTTGGATCATGACCCAGTGTTGTCTGAGAGCACCTTGGCAGGGGACCCCCTCGACTGGAAGGCATTCTGGTTACACAGTGGCCATAAAAGTGGACTTGTGGCAGCAATCGTAAAGATGTCACAGGACTGGACAGCGATTTATTGTTCATTGTACACAAGGTCCCCAAGAGTCGGAGCAGACCTGATGGCAATGTATTACAACAGTATGACATGGATCATGGCTTCTCCACATACCTATTTTCCCTCTCAGCTCGGGAACCCCATTAGCAGGGGAAGACACAAGGTCTGGTCAGTCCATCTTTACTTTTCAGTATTTGAAAGAAGTCCTTGGCAGCAGATCGTCCCATTGCAATGTGTCTTTTGATTTCTTAAATGCTGCTTCCATGGGCATTGATGGTGGTCCCATCAATGAAATCCTTGACAACCTCAATCCTTTCTCCACTTAAGATGATGTTACTTACTGGTCTAGCTGTGAGGATTTTTGTTTTCTTGACGTTGAGGTGCAATCCATACTGAAGGCTGTGGTCCTTGATCTTCACCAGTGTTTCAAATCTTCTTCACTTCCAGTAAGTAAGGTGGTATCATCTGCGTAACGCAGGTTATTTATAAATCGTCCACCAATCCCGATGTCTTGTTCTTCTTCATAAAATCCAGCATCTCAGATTATTTGTTTGGCACACAGATTGAAAAGATATGCTGAAAGGATACAACCCTGACGCACACCTTTCCTGACTTTAAACCATACAGTGTCCGCCTTGTCCTGTTTGTACAACTGCCTCTTCATCCATATACTGATTCCTTAAGAGCACAATTAGGTGTTCTGGAATTCCCATCCTCCACAATGTTAGCCATAATTTATTATGATCCACGCAGTCAAATGCCTTTGTATAGTCAATGAAACACAAATAAATATCTTTCTGGTCTCCTCTGCTTTCAGCCAAGATCCGTCTGACATCAGCAATGACATCCCTGGTTCCACGTGCTCTTCTGAATCCAGCTTGAATTTCTGGCAGTTCCTTGGCAATATACTGTTGCAGTTGCTTTTGAACATCTGAGCAAAGTTTTACTTGCGTGTCATATTAATGATCTTGTCTGGTAATTTCTGCATTAGGTTGGATCACCTTTCTTTGGAATGGGCATAACTATGGATCTCTTCCAGTCAGTTGGCCACGCGGCTGTCCTCTAGATTTCTTGGCATATATGAGTTCAGCACTTCCAGCGCTGCATTTGTTTGTTGACATATCTCAGCTGACATCCATCAGTTCCTGGAGCCTTGTTTTTCGTCAATGCCTTCAGTGCAGCTTAGAGTTCTTCCTTCAGTGCCATTGATTCCTGACTATATGTCACCTCTCCAAGTGGCTGAACATCGACCAGTTCTTTCTGGAGCAATGATTCTGTGTTTTCCTTCTATCTCTTCTTGATGCTCCCTGAGTTAATAGTCTCCCTGTATAATGCTTCACTGTTGCAACTCGAGGACTGAATTTTTTCTTCAGTTCTTTCTGCTTTAGAAATGCAGAACACGTTCGTGCCTTCTGATGTGCCATTTCCGGCCCTTTGCACGTGTGATTGTAATACTTTATTTTGTCTTCCCGGTTCAGGAAAGAGGAAACCCTGCTGGGAGAGGACTTGCAGTAGGGGAAGGGCTATGTCAGGGCAGTGCTCGCAGCAACTGAGGGTCTGGGTCACCGGAAGGAGCTGTGATTCAGGCTACACACAGGCTTAACCTGTAGCAACCAACCACCCTGGGGGAAAAACAAAAAACCCAAACGAATAGTATACTGTCTTATGGAACCCAACCCAAACCCAACCCTTCATCCTCAGGTTCATTCTGACTCATAGGAAGTATATTAAGACAGAGTAGACTGCCCCATAGGGTTTCCAAGGAGCAGCTGATGGATCTGAACTGCTCACCTTCTGGTTAGCAGCCTAGCTCTTCAGCACCGCACTAACAGGACTCCCCCTGGGAGAAAGGTAGGCAATTATTGTTTTTTACATTTTAACAAAATACTAAATGAAATAAAAACAGATGACTGACTTGTCCAACTGATATCAAATGGCCAGGGAAGATTAGAACTCAGGTCTTTGTTCTCTTGGTTACCAGAAATTTATTCAAAAAAAGACTGGCAGAAACAAAACAATCTTTATCATACTTTAAGTGAAAGGATACTACAAATTAAGTTCCAGTTTCACTGTCACACATCTTACAGTTCAAATGGCGACAGCAACTGAATTGACTTCAGATCAAATTTTCGAATCAAGTTTTGGATCACCCAGTAGTGAAGTACCTCCATTGATCAGAAAATGCTCTGATATCTAGCCAACTCTGTCATGTTGCTGCTTCAGTCTGCCAAATGGGTTTTTGGTTATTTATGTCTTTAAGGGTGAAGGAAACTTTATTGATGTAACCACTCCTAAAATTGAAAGCTACGGTGAAATGGATGGACATCTTAGCACTCACCAAACCTACCTGAGCTGCCGCCAGTGTACCTGAAGAACCCCAAAGCTGTATAACACGGTGGGGTGCCTTTGAAGAATCCATGTCTACAAAAGCTCTCAGACAGCCTACTGGGAAACGGGCTTTTTTAAAAAGGAGCTCTCGTGGTGCAGAAGTTAAGAGCTTGGCTGCTAACCCAAAGGTCAGCAGATGGAATCTCCCAGGCGCTCCTTGGAAACCCTATGGGGCAGTTCTACTCTGTCCTATAAGGTTCCCATGAGTCAGAATCAACCTGGTGGCAAAGAGTTTGGTTTAGTTTTGGTTACATTAGGCAGTATGCTATACACACTGGCTTAGACCTTGAAAGATGTCTTTCATTTTCAAATCCTGCTGGTTCTATGTAGGAATAATACCCATTTTTGTTTATGTTCTAATTTGTTGTTAAAAGGAAGCACAGGTCAAGGGTTTACAAACATTTTGATTAGGTGTACAGAAAGGCCTGGAATTGTGAGGGAAAGCACAGCCAGCCCTACGGCTCAGGTTGACACTTTTGGCCCTCTGGAGAGCATTGCTTAGTAACAGGGAGAAGGGCTGCGGGGGTCGGGGGTGATGCTGTGTTTGTCTTCCCGCACAGCCCATCAGTGAGGAACAGTGGGAAAAGGTCCACTTTTGTACTTTAGCTACCAACACAAGGCTGTATGTAACAACCAATCTAAAGCAAAATAAATCAAGTGAGAAGTCAGCCACAATCTGTCATTGTTAAGTGCTGTCAAGTTGGTTCCAACTCACAGTGACCTGGTGTGCAACAGACGCCCGGTGTGCCTGGTCCTGAGCCGTCCTCACGACTACCACCCCAAAGCAACTTTTGTTAACAGTTGGGGCACGGGGTTCTTACGCCCATTTTATATGACAGTAAAATCAACACATTCAATCAGAAAGCATGTTTCCAGACTCCAGTTGAGAGAAGTCAATGGAGGCATTGGTGGTTTAGAGGCAGAATTTGCACCTTCCACGCAGGAGACCCAGGTTCATTTCTTGCCCTGAGCCTGTCATGTGCAGCCACCCCTCGTCTGTCAGTGGTAGCTGGCCTGTTGCTGTGATACTAAACAGGCTTCAGTGGAACTTCCAGGCTAAGAAGAGGGACTAGGAAGGAAGGCCTGGTAATCTACTTCTAAAAGTTAGTACAATGGTCTGTTCCAAAACTGATCACGAGACTGGCACAGGCCTGGGCAGTGTTTTGTTCTGTTGTGCATGGGGTCTTCATTACTGTCATAAAACACTGATTCAAGCTGCCTCCCACAAAGCCGGTGTTCAGACAAGGGCAAGGTGAGTAGTGAGAGGAATTTATTGTATGCCGGTACACAGACGACAGAGGGAAATGGGCTTCTCCCAAAGTCGGTCTGTCTGTCTGCCTGTCTGTCTGTCACTGATTAGAGTGTTTCACAGGGTTAGGGCTGAAGCCTCATGCATTTCAAGAATGTTAGTTCACCTTTCTGGTGGGCAGGCTGACCTCCTGTGGGTATTCTTTTGGGGTCCGTTGGCACCACGTTGGTTTTGGCCACAAGATGGGTCCATTTGTCTGGTTGTCTCGCTCCAGATCTTTGGTTGCTGTTCTGATGCTTTAAGAGGAACATGAGCTAATTTTAAACTTTATAGAATATAGAGAATGGGAGATGGAAGATGGAAAACAAATCATAAATCACAAAATCACAGAGTAAATGAAAGTTAATCAGGTAAGGTATACAGAACAATACTACAGTACGAAGGATGTTAAACCAAAAACCAAACCAGTCACTGTGTAGTAGTTTCTGACTCTTACTGACCCTACAGGACAGAGTGGAACTGCCTGCCCCATAGTGTTTCCAAGGAGCGCCCAGTGGATTTGAATTACTGCGCTTTAGTTAGCAGCAGCAGCAGCAGCACTTAACCACCCTGCCACCAGGGAAGACGTTAGGCCCCCATAATCTCTTTCTTCCACCACGAGTCAGGGGCTGCCCGGCAGCTGCTACCAAGTGAAGTCAGTGATGAAATCGGGACTGAGATCTGTTGTGGGGCTGGCTGGCTGGCTGCGACTGAGGCCTGAGAGGAGGAGAGTGAGGAGTTGCTGGGGAGAGGGTTGGTGGGACAGGATGAGGGGCAAAAGGTTGGCACCCTTCCTAACTCTCAGCCGTTCTCTACACTGCCTTTTCCTTTGTCTCCTAGATTTCTGCCCTTTCTGTTTGCACAGGCTTCTCTGTTCCTGCATAATTCATGACCCTAACAAAGTTTATTGCCTGGGGTATACTCAGGGCCTAGGAAACTGGGCCCAGAGGGTGCATTCAGCAGATTAAAACAAAGAACAAAAAAAACTCACTAGATGTCAGAGTAGAACTGTGCTATAGAGTTTCCAAGGAGCACCTGGTGGATTTGAACCGCTGACCTTCTGGTTAGCAGACCTAACACTTAACCTACTATGCCACCAGGGTTTCCATTCAGCAGGTACTTGTTGAAAACACAAAACTCACTGGAACCCAGTTCCTACTCCTGAAAGGCACAAGGGATACGTGGGTTGTCTAGGACCTGGCCCCATGGAGGATCCTTAGCCATCACGGGGAGCTGGTAGGCCCTGGCCTGGCAACAGTGCCAGCCACAGGGCTGGGCAGCTACTGGCAGGCCAGGGCCTACAAACTCCCAAGATGTCCCTTCAGGAAGTGGGCAGCTGGAGGCGGGAAGCTGGGAATCTAGTCCACTCCAGGCAAGGGCCTGGGAGAGATGACCACAGCTATCCTCCTAGGAATGGCTCATCTCCCTTTCCCCAGAAAAGCACCAGAGCCTCAGCCAACCTGACCACACCTGAGCAAAGGCTGGAGACAAGGGGCAGCAGGTCTTCACACTCTTGTGTTGGTAACTAAAGTACAAGAGTGGACCTTTTCCCCTGGCTCCTCACTCATGGGCTGTTGGTGGGCATCGGCCTGGGAAGGGGGTGGCCTGGCAGGCAGGCAGAGGAAAGAAAGAAGATGAGAGGTGACTGTCAGTCATCTAGGAAGCTGGCTGGAAAGCCTAGTGCAAGACCAGCTACCATGACTTCCCAGAAAACTAGAACTTGGACATTTTTTAGTTTTTAGAAACTTTGTTGTATTTTATATACATAAACTCACCCATTTTTAGTGTACAACTGAAGGATTATAAATTTAGAGTTGTACAGCCTTCACAGCAATCTTACTTTTAATCATTTCCATCACTCCAAACAGAAACCTGGGACCTATCTGCAGTCGCTTCCCATCGCACCTCCCACCTGGGCAGTCACTGTTTCTGTCTTTCTAGATACTACTTTTTGTGAATATTTCCTAAAAATGGGACCACACAATGTGGTCTTTTGGGTCTCGTTTCTTTCCCTTAGCATGTTTTTCCAGGTTCATCCATGTTGTAGCATGTATCAGAAATTTACTGCTGAATAATACTATTCCATGGTGTGCATGGACCACATTCTGTACATCCCTTCCCCAGCAGATGGACACAGGGGTAATGTCTACCATGTATGATACTGCTCATAGGGTTTTTGTGCTAGTCTGTGTGTTTCTCTGTATACCTAAGTGTGGAATTAAAGGGTCACCTGACAACTCTGGCCCTGGTGGGGTAGAGGTGAAGAGTTTGGCTGCAAATCACAAGGTCAGCCATTGAAACCCATCCACCACTCCTTGGAAACCATGTGGGGCAGTTTTCTTATAGGGTCGCTATGAATTGGAATCAACTCAATGGCACCAGATTTGGTTTGGGTGACTCTGTTTAATTGTTAATAAACTGCCAAACTGTTTCCTAAAGCGGCTGCACTATTTGCAGTTCCATTACCCCCTTGTGCGAGTTCCACCTACTCCACCTCCTCGCCAACACTTGTTACTACTGTCTCTCTTATTATCTTCAGCCTCGAGGCGTGGGCAGTCACTGGGCAGTCACTGGGCAGTCACTGGGCAGTCACTGGGTAGGGTGGGATTACCAACTGAAAGGGGGGTGGTTGAAACTCACCCAGAGTGGCCTCAGAAGACAGTCCCACTGACCTACTTCACAAAGGTCACAGCCTTGAAAGCCCCATGTAGCTGTCCTACTCCGCAGACATGGGTGTCACCAACAGTCAAAACCTACTTAACAGCAGCTGACAGAGGATGTGAAATGCTATCTCACTGGCTTTTTTGTTTGTTTGTTTGTTTACAAAGCATATTTCTTAAAACGAAAACCAAACGGAAATTTTGAAAGAATTTTTTTTTAAGGTCTTAAAAGTTATATTTTGTTACCAAAGCCATTTGAAAGTTATCAGTGATGATTTTTCCTAACCTTTATGCAAAGCACCAGAAGGATGCCATTGCTCTTTCTTATCCTGCAGGATTAATTTACGGGACCAGTTACAGACTCTTTTTGCCAAACCATGGCATGAGCACTCTGGTGACTAGGTATTTATTTGCAGATCTTGTTTCTTTAGAGTCAGAGAGCTGCCTCCCAGGCTGTATTAATCTCCTTAACGAATGCTAGGGGGCTAAAGCGGTGGTGTTTGGTCTAACATCTACACACCAGAAATTTAAATGGGACAGTGAAAATAAGTCTAAAAACAGGGACACAGTGGACAGTCAGCAGAGAAAATCAGTATTACTTTTACTCTCTATCACTTTTCATGATTAGCTAGCACATTTATTCACATTTCTCATGAATGATGAGATGGTCTGCATGGCATTTGACGCAAGGGTTTGTGTGGGATGTGGGTTGTGTGACATGTGATGTCAGATGTGTGATGTGTGATGTGTGCGTGGCAGGACGACATTGGATAGACTGGGATGACACTGCTCCCTAGAGGTGACTCAGTACAGGAGGCAGAGGCTGTCACTCAGTGATAGGGAAAGATTACCAGCTTGAGCAGGGATCTTGCAGGGTGTGGGGTACCTTGGCTGGCTCCTACTCTTACAGTGGACAGACTGCTAAGGGACAGATGACTTAAATGACTTCGTGGTAACCAGATGCAGTGTACGCTGACAGAAACTGCAGAGGCTAAAGCTCTGTGTTAACTTGGATGCCTTAACTACTTGCCACCCAGTTCAAAATCTACTGCACTTTTTATTTCATTGTCATGTCTCATAACACGGTAACCAAACGGATGAATGAACTCATTTGGCTTTGATTTTCCTCTTAGTTAATGATACTCTGCATCTTTTCAAGTGCTCATTGGCCATTTGTACCCACGGTGAAATGTCTATTAAAATCTTGCTGGGCTAAGTATCTAAACTTCTTGAACCTCACTTAATTCTTCTGAGAAGCAAGAATAATCACAGCCAGCTCCTCAGGCTGCAGTGAGATCTCTGTCATGCTCGCAAGGGGCCTGCCATGCACCGGAGCTTACAAAATGACAACCTTCGTGTTTACTTGTCAGCTCATCCCCATGGGATCTTGGGTTTTGCGTTGGAGCTGGGGCTGCCTTGACTCCAGGGGTAAAAGGGCACCCCTTCCTTCTCAGCAGGAGGGCCCACCTTCCAGACGTTCTCTTGGGCCATTCCATGTGGCCTTAGTTAAAACCCACTGGAACCTTCTGATGGCACTTGATCCTCAAGAACAAAACTCTAAGATCAGAGGCATTCAGCAACTTCCCCAAGGTTGTCTAGTTGAACACTGTGCAATCTTGAAGATTTGAACTCAGAGCTGATACTCATGCTAGTCCCTTGCTCTTTCAAAAACAACCTACCGATCAGGGCCACAGCAGGCCCAGAGAAAACAGGAGAAAAACACACAACCCAGATTCTTACACCTCCAGACTTACTGGACCAGTTCAGACTAGAGACTCCCTGAGACTATCACCCTGAGACGTTCTTTAACCCTTGAACCAAACTATCCCCAGGTCACCTTTTAGCGAAGTAACAGATTGGCATGCAAAATAAAGTCTGTTACCCACTAGGATGGTGTTTCGTTGAAAAAAACACCTCTATGAGACCAAAAGGTCAATAATTACCCTAGCAAAGATGAGCAGACAAGGGAGGCAGGGAAACCAGAGGGAACGGAGCAACCAGAACATAATTAGTGAAAATTGTAACTATTGTCATCAAACAGCTTGTGTAGAATTGTCAAATGGGAACAAATTTGCTGTGTAAACTTCCAAAAACACCACCAAAAAAAAAAAAAAAAACAAACCCAGTGCCATCAATTCCAACTCACAGCGACCCTATAGGGCAGACTAGGACTGCTCCATTGGGTTTCCGAGGGCCTGGCAGATTTGAACTACTGACCTTTGGGTCAGAGTAGCACTTAACCACTATGCAACCAGTGTGTCCAAATATTATTTAAAAAATACAGCCCCCACCCCCAGCCCCAGCAGGGCAGCAAGTTCCTAGAGATGAGGGCTAGGCTTAATGGCCCTGGGGTGGGGGTGGGGGGAAACCTGGGCCAGGTCTGGTTGTGGCCAGGCTTAGCCTCAGCTCCTGGGAGGCAGGGAGCTGGTGGCTGAGAACACAGATGGCTCCACTGCCAACCAGCAGCACGACCCAGCCCAGGGCTTCTCCTCTCCAGGCTGAGCATCTTCTACGGTGAGAGACAGCAGCCTGCTCCTGGGGCAGGTGTGAGGGTCCAGCAAACACTCGGTACTGGGCAGACAGCAGGCTGATGTAACGGGTTGACTTCTCATTGTGTCTAGGCTGCCAGCCGCCCTCCCCAGGACGCTTGGCTCTTCTCAGCCATCAGCTGGGCCCACCCAACAACACAATCTCCCACCCGCAGTGAGTGAGATGGAGCACGAGTGTCGCCACATCCCAGCCTGGCCCCTACTTCCTCTCACCCCCTCTTGCCCTCGGAGAATGCTCCCCCCAGCGAAGCAAGGAGAACCTACGAGCTTCACATGCTCTAGAATGATGACATCATACTAATCAAAACAACAACAAAAAATACAGAAAAGCAAAAAATAAGAAACTTTATTAATAAACAGCTGAACTCAGCAGATCTGAACACCACTTGTTAAACAGCACATCTATGGAGCAGGAGACATGTACAAAACCAAAACCACTCCTGGTGAGTAGATTCTGACTTCGAGTGACCCCACAGGAAAGAGCAGAACTATCCGAAAGAGTCTCCAAGGAGAGAATGCTGGATCTGAACCGCCAACCTTTAGGGTACAGCCAGAGGTCTGCACTATATCGCCACTAAGGCTCCATATAAACACCGTCTATTTCGGTAGATTTCTGACGAGTTGTGGAGTTCTAAGTTGCTTCGTTCTCCTTTGTGAATTCAAAGAGGAAAATCCAGACCATAGTCTCATCTTCCACATTCCTGGTTTGACACTGAAACTGTCCTGTCTTGGGCTTCAGTGTTCCTTAGTTCAAGTCCTCCCCAGAACCTCCCTCTCCCTGCCAACCAGGGGAGGGTGCAAGGTTACGGCCAGCTGCCAGCACTCACCACCCCTTCAGCATCCTCCACATGGGACATGAGGCAAATAGCGCCACTTGTTCTGACTCAGTTGATGTGAACAGGTTTAAGGAAGTTGTATCTCAAGGACCCAAAAGCCACCTGAGGCTGCCCTCGGCACGCATGGCTGGGAAATGAGTGTGTGCAGCAGGTCAAGGCCCCTCAGCTGTGAGCCCTGGACCACAGCGCAGGTCGAGGCTGCCTCAGTCCTTCTTCCCTCCCGGGGCTGGGAATCTTGTAAGGAGCTTCCCTGGGCTGGATGGGGTCAGCGGTGACACCATGGATGACTCCTGCTTCACTCGGTCCAGCAGCGTCTTCTTCAGGGCAGCTGGGGAAACCTTCTCTTGGTCGGCCATGGACTGGAGCTCTCTGCAGACAATGCCCCAGAGAGCACAAGGGAGAGGCAGTAAGCCTCGCAGGCAGGGCTTCACGAAGCTTCCCCACCCACATGACCTCGGACACCCATCAACCCGACACCACCACACTACAATCCCACACTGAACGCTTCCCCCAAGTGTCGCAGAAGTGCTATTTAAGTATGTACATACAGGTTTTATTTATCCTGTTTGATTTAAACTAGCTGTAGAATTCCAAGGGGTATCTGTGATGACAGGGGAGAGACAGTAAGGAAAAATCACCCGCTTCAGAGTCAGAGACTCGGGGCTGGGTCCTGCCTCCACTGACGTTGGACAAACTGTCTCTAAGTCCACAGCCTGTATTTATAAATTCAAGTTAATCCTAGCCCTCAGAACTGTGTAGGCAATGAAATAACTGCCTGCAGTCTTGAGCTACATAAAGTCTAATAAGCAGTGATTATTAACCTCAGCACAGGCCGCAGCACTGCTCCTAAGGTGGCAGGTCCCACAAGACGGCACCCAGCCTGGATCAGGGGCTGGCAGGGAGTGGAGGAACTGGTGTGGGAAGAAGAGTGAGCTTGACCCACCGTGTCCGGACACAGGAGGCCTCAACAGCATTGATGAGCAGGGACCGGAAGCCACCACTCTCCAGGAAGTGCAGGGCATGGATGGTGGCACCCCCAGGGGAGCAGACATTGTCCTTGAGCTGGCCTGGGTGCTGCTCTGAGTCCAGCAGCATCTTGGCAGCTCCCTATGGCAGGAAAGAAGCATTAGAGGAAAAGGCCACTAATGCACCTTGGGACAAGCTCCCCCACGGCCACTGCTCTTCCAAACCCTGATCCCAGCCCCCCAACAAGCCAACCCCTCACCCCAGTGCAGTCAACCAGTGAACCCCTCCAGAACCTGTTCTACACCTTGGACGTGTACAGGGGATACTGACCAGCAAGGCCTGGGCCCCCAGCCGGACCGCCAGGCGCCGTGGGAGGCCCATCTTCACCCCACCGTCAGCCAGGGCATCCAGGGCCATGAACGCCTGCGGAGACACTCCCTGAGCCCCAGGTGGCCCGCTGTGGCTAGCACACACTAGCCAGGCTCGGCTTTTGCTGATGCCTAGAACTCGCTCCAAGGAGGCAGTATTTACCACACAGCTGCACCGAGAGGTGGGCTACCCCCAGCTAGCCCACCTGCCACCCCCTGCTCCCATGGGCTCCCAGAAAGGGTGAAAGGGTGTGAGGGCCTCACATAGGCAGGACCACTGCCACTGAGCCCCGTGACGGCGTCGATCAGGTCCTCCTCCACCTCGGTGCAGAAGCCCACGCTGCTCATGAGCTGCTCCAGGAGCTGCCCGTCCTCCACCAGGGCGTGGGTGCCCGTGGCGTACACCGTGGCACCCTCCCGCACTACCACGGGCGTGTTGGTCATGCAGCGAATCACCTTGGGGGCTGGCTGGAATGCCATCAGCTTCTGCAGCAAGGGCGACAACCAAATGAGGAGCCAGAGCACAGCTCCGGACAGGCACGCGCCCGTTCATGGCCATCCTCCTCTCACCTTCTCCACAGAGCTGATGGTGACACCAGCCGCACAGGACACCACAATGTGCCTGGGCTTGACATCAGCCCCAATCTCATCCAGGATGAAGGGGATGATGTGCGGCTTCACAGCCAGGAACAGGACATCGCTGTGCCGCACCGTCTCCTTGTTGCTGCGGGTCAGCTGCACGCCCATTTTCTGCGGGAGACAGGCTGTAGCAGCTGAAGCCTCCCAAGCAGACTCCGGCCACTGCAGCCTGGAACTCCCTCCCTGGCCTGCTTAGGGGTGGGCCCCTAGCCCAAGCTGCACAGTTTCCCATTGCCGCTACTAGGCAAACGAGCAAGGAGCAGGCCAGGACACACTTCTCCATGGTAACTAACAACAGTCTATCCTCTGACTCCCATGAACCATCAGGGACCCATGGGAGCCTCTGTCAAGTAGGAAGGCTCCACATCTGGATTGCGGCAGTGGTCGTTAAAAGAGCTGAGTCACATCCCTTCCCAGCACCAGCAACTGCGCATCACACCACACAGCTTCTGGGTGGATCACGGCTAAGACAGCTGGACCTCCACCCTCTAGGCCTCCAACCCTGAAGCAGGGACCTACAGGGCTAGGAGTATCACCCCATCCTAGACAGTGCCCCACCTGCTGCCTACCTCTTTAACCATCCTCTCCCACACTGCCAGGTTTGGAGAGACCAAACCAACACCAAACCCATTGCCGCTGAGTCAATTTCAACTCACAGCAACCCCGTAAGGCACAGCAGAACTGTCCCATAGAGTTTCCAAGGAGCTCCTGATGGATCCGAACTGCTGACCTTCTGATTAGCAGCTGTAGCACTTCACTACACCACAAGGGTTTCCGCGTTATAACGGAGTAAGTGTTTTCGGAGGAAGAGCAACTAACTAGCCATGTTCTTCCCCAACATGCTCATTCACACCTCACAACAACGCAGGAAAGTCTCTACTGTCGTCTTTATCTGGGGACTTCATGGTCAAAGAGACAGTGAATGGAGAAAAATGAGTACCCTTTTAGTGTAGCGGTTAAGAGCTACGCCTGCTAACCTAAAAACTGGAAGTTTGAACCTACCAGGCACTCCTTTGAAAATGTAGAGCAGTTCTACTTTGTCCTATAAGGTCGCCATGAGTTGTTATCAACTCGATGGCAGTGAGTTTGGATTTTGGTTTTACTGTGTATCCTGGGGGCATAGTAGCTAATCACTGCAGCTACTAACCAGAAGGTCAGCAGTTCAGATGCCCACAAGCACTCCTTGTAAACCCATAAGAGAGTTCTACTGTGTCCTGTAAGGTCACTATCAGTCAAAGTGACTCTACATCAATGGACTTGACTTGAGCACTGTGTACCAGGAGTCTGCGTTTAGCACAGTTACTGCGTTTGGCTGCTAACCCAGAGGTCAGAAGTTCAAATCCCACCAGAGGCGCTTGGGAACTTACTTTCTAAGATCAGTCATTAAAAACTCTACAGAGGGCAGTTCCACCCAGATAGATACACGTGCTGTGGCCGGAAGTCGGGAGACAAACTTGATGGCAACTGGTTTTTATTAGATGCTCCTGAAAGTGCTTTCTATACATAATTACGTCATTGAATCCTCCCACTTCTGAATTTGAACCCAGAGCGCACCCACACTGAGATGCCCCAGAGAACATGGTGCATCTGTGATACTCCTGCTGCGGAGGTCAACTGGTCAACGGCCAGACAGGGCCTCAGGACGCCTACCAGACCCAGCTCATCGGGCCATCCTTCTCCTGGGCCCCATACTCTTCCCTAAAGCCCTCCAACCCCACCTACCCTGAGCGCCGACACCGTGGGCAGATCCATTTCCGGGGAGCTCGCTATTATCTTGTGAGCCGACAAGATGCCTGCAGAAGACACAGCTTTTCGACCTGCTATTCCCATCCCTCCTCTGGTAAAAAAAAACACCCACAACATCCCTAACGGGGTCAGCCTAACTCCTTCTTTCACAAATCCTTTACGCGGACTTAAGACTAACATCTGCGACCTGAACAAGTGTCGTCTTCTACCCCACCAAATGTAAATCCCTCACGCATTCATTCACTCATTCATTCTCACCGTGCGAGGCCTGTTTACAGATCAGGCTTAGGTGCCGCGTTCCGCTCCCGCCCCGCGCCCTTACCTGCGGCCGTGAAGCCGCGGGCCAGCGCACAGGCCAACTGGCCCGCGCCGATAAAGCCCACACTCATGGCCCCGGGCGCCGCGTCTCCTGGGTGGTCGCAGGAACCCTGGCAGGGTGGGCCGGGAGGTACCACCAGGGGCACCGCGCACAGTGCCGGGAGCCAGGAGGCAGTTCAGCCGAGGGATCCGGAGCCGGCGACTTCCGGTACGTGGTCGGGCTGGGGCGGGGCTGGGCTAGGCAGCTTCCGGGCCGAACAAGCGCATACCCGGAGGCCTGCCACGCATCCTGCGAAAGATCTCGGGTCCCCTTCCCGCCTGCTCACCGGCTGCGTACCGCACCGCAGGGGTCCATGTGGCCCGCCCGGGAGGCCAATCCGCGGCCGAGAGCTCGGAGTGGGCCAATCGGCGGCCGGGCCGTGGTCATGTGACCTCCTCCGCGTGTCCGGGGTCCGCCGATGGAGCCTTGGACTAAACCAATTGGAACCGGGATACCGGCCTGCTTTGCTTCCTGGCGTCGGCCCGTTGGAGCAGCTTTCACTCGAGGGCCCTGGTGGCTGCCCAGAGCTTAGGCGGGGCTTGCATCACTTGTGCCGTTGGCCATCAGCCGCTCTTTATTACCGGGAGGACTTCTCAAAGTAGCCAATCAGAGGGGATGAAGGAGAGCCTCCTGATCGGTAGTAAGCGATCCTCAAGATCTATGGACTTCAAGCTCCGCGTCTCGGAGCGAGCGCTCCGGAGCGAGCGCCCCGGGATGAACGGGGGTGGAACCAGGAGGCACAGAGCTCCGGTGGCTCCCTCCCGGCTCGCGAGGGGACGCGGCTGGTCAGCTGGTTAGCTTGAACTTAATGTTGTTCATGCAAGTTTGTCTTAACTAAGGTGCAGGTAGCATCACTTCTGCCCCTTAGGAATTTATCAGCCCACAAGGGCCTAGCAAAAAATGTAAGCAAGTCTACACCTCCACCTCCTCCTCCAACCATTGCTTGTTTTTAAAAGTTCTGCAAATGGAATGTTTCGTTGTTCTTCGGTAGTAAATATATAAAAGTAAAAATCCATATAGTGACAGAGACCACTAGCTTCGTACTATGTCTAGCATCTGTCACCAGCCCTTACAGTAGAGGGGATGGGATTTTCACTCAGATGACGTTCCAAGAATCGAACTCCTGGATAAGTCCCCATACTTTTAGTATCTGCACCCTTAAAAGTGGAGCCAAATGTTTAATATTAAGTAAAATATTCGTATAGCTTTTCTTATTAAAAAAGTAATTTATGCTTCGTGAGGAAAACTTGGAGAATGCCGAAAAAGTAAAAATAAACAAAAGTGTCAATAACCATACCTTCTCAGAATAGTCTCTGCAAATCTGTTTGGTGTATTTCTTTCCAGTGTTATTTTGTATGTATGTATATTCTTTCTATCACTGGAAATAGGTGCATATAGTTTTGACATTTTTAATGCTGTCATAAACATTTTCCAATGTCGGAAAAGTCATTGAAAATATTTTAATGACTCCTTAAGTCCTTATCAGGTAAAATGGTTTGCACTGGACTGCTTACTGGAAGATTGGCAGTTCAAACTGCCAAACTGGTGGTGTGAAAAAGAAAAGTGCTGGCAATCTGCTTGCATAAGGATTACGACCAAAACCAAAAAACAAACAAAAACACTATGGAGCAGTTCTGCTTGGTAACAGCTTAAATCTTCTCAACAGCAACAGGTTAGTATTTTATTACGTGAATATGCTATAGTTTAATCATTCTCTCAAAGCTCAACATTTGGGCGTATTAAGTCATTCAACAAATATGTATTGAGCCAGCCAGCCAGCCAAGTGCCGTCGAGTCGGATTTATTGAGCCAGATTTTAAATTACTATTTGTACGCTGTGATGAAATATTTGACTCTTTGGTTCTTTCTTTAGCATGGATCCCTAAAAATGAGAGTCCTGGACTCAGGGTGTAAGCACTGTAAAGGCTCTCAGTGGTGCAGTATAGCCTAGTGGTTACCACCATAAGCTCTGAAAACAGAAACCCAACAGTGTGAACCAATTGGAGGAAAAAAGGGGCACTTGATACAGATCCCAGAAAGGTCCAGAGGAGCTCACTTCCTAGAAGGAGCATCTGCAGAATGCTGGACCTCAGAGACTGGAACCAGGCCTCTCTTTTGTCTCATCTGGTTGCCTCCTCCTTCCTGGTGTGGACAAGTCTTCTCAGGCAGTGGCCTCTGCCCTCCTCACAGCTTCCTGATGCTCATTCCTCTGAGGGCTGCTCAGACTTTCCCTGGTCCAAGGAGAGACTGCAGAGACCACCCTGGGATCCCTGACTCTGGTCTGTTGCCCTGAGCTCTGGGCCCAGCAGGAGGTGGTGCTGAAGCTGAGTGTGTGTGTGTTGAGGCAGGGTGGGGGACACTGGTGTCTCTGTCCTGTCCCATCCTTTTGTCCTGACTGTGAGAGCATGCCCATCCTTTACCTGGTTGCCTTCGTATCTCCTGCCTCCAGTTCCAGAAATAGCAGTGAAATCTGAGGAGGACTTCACAAGCCTGGCAAAGAAGGCCGTGTTGGAGACTGCCAATGCTGGACAAGTCCCAAGCCAGGACAGGAGCATAAGAGAGGGAACAACAACAGCACTTGGTCCTGATGCTTACAAGTGATCTTGTGACCAGAAACGGGTGTGTTTCTGTGATGCTCTGAGATCTGTTGTTTTTTTCACCACCAGAGTTTATAGTCTACAGTTGTCCTTCAGTATCCTTGGGAGCTTGGTCCCAGGACCCCACTTGCCCCCACCCCATGGACACCCAAATCCAAGGATACTCAAGTCGTTTATGCAAAATGGCATAGCATTTGCATATAACCCACACACATCCTTCTATATACTTTAAATCATCTCAAGATTATGTATATCTAACTCAGGGTAAACACTGTTTCACCGCAACTGAAGACCTCCTGTGGATAGTAGCCTTTGTCTGCTCTGCATTCCCGGCGCTCTTCTGCGACACCAATGTAGCCCCTCACCAGCTGAGGCTGATTCTCCCAGGATCCTGTTCTGGAGGCTGCAGGCTTTGCAGAGCCTGCCAGCCATCCCTTACTGGCCTGAAACTCTGTCCTGTCGCTCTCCTCAACCCCCTCCTAGAAGCTAATGCATTTTCAGGCATGATTTTGCCACCAGCAGGGATACACTTCTGTGACAGGTCCCCTAGCCATGCACTTAATGCTTTCTCCATCTTTGCAAGCACTTTGTCATGAAGCACAGAAACCATTTGTGCAGTTGGAAGGGCAGCCTGATGTGTGCATAAATTCCAGCTTATTTCTGGTTTGGTATGTAAAACTCAGTCTCATTCTTGCCAGCTTTGTGATCCACTTCAGCAAGTGACATGCGAGTTTTCAAAAGAGCTAAGGTTTTTGGGTAAGGTTTTTGTTTTCTTGTCAAGAGATAGCACTTTACACTCCCTAAACCCTGGTAGTGGTGTGGTTAAGAGCTACAGCTGCTAGCCAAAAGGTGAGCAGTTCGAATCCACCAGGTACTCCTTGGAAACCCTATGGGACAGTTTTACTCTGTACTATAGGGTCAGTATAAGTCAAAATCGACTAGAAATGGGTTTGGGTTTGTTCCCCCCCCGCTTTAGCCCTGGAGGGATTGCTTTGGCTACGTCATTGCTGTTTAGAAGCCATTCTGTCACAGAAACAAAGGGTGCACACAGCGCAAGGAGTGAAGGGTGGAGAACAACAGTGCTCTACCAACATGACACACTGGAAACAGTGAAGCCGAGAAATGGTGGGAGGCTGCAGCAGGGGGTGCCCTGCACAGCACAGCATCTTCGGGAACTCAGCCCAGTGCTCAGCTCACCATAAGCTCAGGTTTTGCTGTTGGGAACTGCCCCACAGCCTCACCTCTCACCTCCCCAGTCACTGTCAGCTCTCGACTGGATGGGCAGATGCCGAACTTGCAGACAGCGCAGATGCCGAGGACTGATTGTATGTGTACAACGTTTCCGTAGATGTTTTAATCATAGGCAATCCCACTACATTCTCTTAGGAGCCTTGATGACTCTAAAGGGTTATGTCCTTGGTGCTGTGGCCCCCGCTTTGGCTTCCCCGGGGATTGTGTCTGATGCCTGTGAAGGTCTTTTGGGCTGAATGGGTGCTGAGCAGGTGATAGGAGAGGCCTACCCACCCAACCACCTAGAACATGCTGTGGAGGAGCCCCCAGCCCCAGCTCATCACAGTCGTCCTGCCCTCGATGTACATCCTTCGTGTCTAGCACTTGTCACCTTGGGTGCCCCCTCTAGCTTTCTGCTCCATCTGAACAGGCAGAGTGAAGTCCACTTTGTCTCCAGGATCACCCACATTTGCTCACCAGGTGCAGATATTCCTGAACTTCCTCATCTCAGGCCCTCAGTGACTCCCTCCTGGTCAGTCTCTAAATCCAGGAAGAAAGATTCCTGAGCAGGTCCCAGTTCCTTGAATGGCAGTCCCCTGGACCCCAGTCGTCCCTGAAGTTAGGGACTTCTCCCAGGAGGCACATTTTGCATACATTTTCTATTAAATAATGTATGCATCTTCTAGAGAAATTAGAGCAAACAGAAAAATGAACATTGCTTTTAATGCTAGCTAAAGAGAATCAACATGACCCTTATATCTAAACATTTTTTCTCCCATGAATAAGACATGTCTTGAGCTTGATTATTACAGCGTGTGTATAAGCATGTATATAAACAAATCATTTTGCACATAAACAAGGTAGTTAACTAAAAAAAAATAATTTTGTTTTAGGGTGCTTATGGGTGGTTCTCAATTCATTCAAAATTATCCTCAATGTTGTTATTCCATCATTTAAGTTTGCTGCTCAAGTTAATTTCTCACTGAGGAATTTATACACATTTTGTTTGGTGACATTTGTTGAAATCTCCATAACAGCATCCTCCTTCTTTCCACCCCGGGTTCCCTTTGTCCATTCATCCACCTGCTGTCCCTTCCTGCTTTCTCGTCTTGCTTTTGGACAGGAGTTTCCCATTTGGTCTCACATATTTGACTGAACTAAGAAACACGTTCATCACATGTGCTTTTTTGTCTTATAGGCCATCTCATGCTTGTCTGAGAAGTGGGCTTTGGGAATGGTATCCGTTCTGGGTTAGCTCCAGATGGCACACAACCAATAGCTATACCTTAGATGACCATTAGTAAGCTTTTAAGACCCCCAGGCATAAAAGACTGCATTCTGATATCTTACGGAGGTTATCGTGCCATGTCCTCAAATCCTGGCTGCCCCTTTACAAGTTTCACTTTTTTTCTCCACTATTCGGTTGGAATAATTAGTTTTGTGGGTAAGAAACAGAGAGTACATGAACTTTAAGTGTGAGTTTCTTAATAGTCCAGCATGAGGAAGCTCATTTGACTGGGAAAGGGAACCTTATACCTTTCCTTGCCCAGTGACAAAGGAAGATTTTCTCCCCCTATGGATTGCTGTGTTTGGGGATTGCTGTGTTTTGGGCTCAGCAAGCTTCCGTTGTGCTATGTGCTATGCCAGTGTCACTCCACCACTGACAGCAAGAGCTGGTACAGAGGTCCGGCAGGGGGACATTGACATAACGGATAGCAAACTCAAAACAGAAATGCATAGGGAAAAATGGTCCTTTCCCAGTATGTTTTCTTGAGCAGTGGTAGCAATGAAGAGCACAAGTCTGTGTCAAGATTCTTCACTCTAGCTACTTACAAAAAGCATGATTTTAGACAAGTCCTTTGATTTTTGTGGACCTGTTTTTTTTTTATTTGTAATGTTGAGATAGTAACATCTGCCTCATTGAACATTTGGGGTATTCAGCACAGACCCCAGTATTAGGGCTAAGCATATTCTTAATCCATTGCCATCAAGTTGATCCCAACACATAAGCAACCCTCTAGGACAGAGCAGAACTGCCCCATAGAGTTTCCAAGGAGCACCTGGCAGATTTGAACTGCCTACCTTTTGGTTAACAGACACAGCGCTTAACCACTATGCCACCAGGGTGTCTAGATCCTAATAGTAGGGCTAAATTAGCCCAAGAGTAAAGACTACATTATGCATGTGAGAAAATATTATAAGAAAGCTGACTAGCTACATTAATAATATGATGCTCTTAGCACACTGCCTGGCAAAGGGAAAGACCACCACTCAATATATGAAAGCAAAATGTGAATTTGTTTGTTATTTAAGCAAAGGACACTACGCTGGTCAGGCATAATTGCACTGAGCAAAACAAATTGCTGATTCTACACTGAGTTTGGAGAAGAGCTTGTTTTGGGTTGTATTAGTTATGAAGGAAAAGCATTAAAAGCATATTTTCTAGGGTGAATCAGTTACTCATTGCCTCACTTCAAAAGATTAGGCTGTTATTGATTAGTTGGCTTTCAGAGTCATGTTTCCTGCAGGAAGGTTTCATTTCTTACACAGATTTGAAATCAGTTCTTGTGTTTACTTACTTCCATAACCACAAAAGTATCACTGATTCATTCCATAGACTTAAAATCAGTTCTGGTGGTTATTTTCTACCAGGATCATATCAACAGTCCTTTCCTATAGTGTGGGAGCTCCTAAGATTTCAATCACAAATGCTCTATAAATAATGATAATTGGTGGTGGTATTATTAGCAGTTTAGAAAACAGGCCTGTGCTGATGTAACCCTGGGCCCTTAAGTTTTGGAGTTGGACTTCTGAGGGATGCCCCCAAATGTAATCTGTCTGAGAGAAGCTGCCCGCATTTCCTTCTTCACTCTTTGAATGGAGTGAACTCAGGTTACGTAGAGCATTTGACTGGCTTATTTGGAGTGCTGAAGTATAAGGAAAGTTGAAACATGCTACTGTCCAAGTCAATTCTGATTCACAGCAACCCTGTAGGACAGAGTAGAACTGCCCCATAGAGTTTTCAAGGAGCACCTGGTAAATTCCAACTGTCAACCTTTTGGTTAGCGGTCATAGCACTTAGCCACTTTGCCAGTGTTCCAAGTTAAGAGTAAACCTAAAACTCATTGCCACTGAGTCAATTGAGACTCAGAGACCCAATAAAAACTCAGGAATTGAGGGCTTTCTCTGCATCGTTGAGCTGGCTTGAAAATTCAGCTGGCCACTGTCTGTGGTGCTGAAGTCAGCTGTAAAACTCCACCTGTAACAGTCTGGCCGTGATTTTCAGTTGAAAAGGGGGATAAAAGGCCAAGTGGGCAAAGGACTACTATAGCCCTATTGTCCTCAAGCAGTTTATAAAACTAACTCCAAGTTATTTAAAATTTCATCATGATCATCACTATAGTACTGTGATTACAAGCGTGGATGTTGGAGCCAAGCTGTTCTCAAATCCTATTTCCACCACTTATCAGAGATGTAACTTTGGACAAGTTATTTAATTTCTCCACTCAACGGCACTTGGCTGGCTTGGCTGGTGACTCAGTTTCCCAAACTGTAAAATGGACATAATAATAATGCTTACCTGGTAGGGTTATCATGTGAATTAAATAAATTAGGATACATCCACTGTTTAGAACAGAACCTGCTTCAATTAAAGGAAAAAAGTAGTCAAGAGTCAGCCATCATTATGGTAGCAACAGATTTGGAGTTAGTTTTTTTTTTTTTAAAACTGCTTATTTTTGATTGTGTTTTAAGTGAAGGTTTACAATTTAAGTCTGTTTCTCATGTAAAACCTTACACATACTTTATTATGTGACCCTAGCTTGTCTCCCCACACTGTGACAGCACACTCCTCCCCTCTACTCTGTATTCCCATGTCCATTTAACTAGCTCATGTCCCTTCTGTCTTCTCATCTGTCTCCAGACAGGAGTTACCCAATTAGTCTTCTATATCTTCTTAAGCTAAGAAGCACACTCTCTTTATCAGTACCATTTTGTCTTTTATACCAGTTCAGTCTTTATCTAAGGAGTTGGCTTCAGGAATGGTTTCCATTCTGGGCGAGCAGAGACCTGGGGCCATGCCTTCCAGGGACCCTCTAGTCCATCAGAATATCAAGTCTGGTCTTTTTACGAGAGTTTGAGCTCTGCACCCCACATTTCTCTTACTCCATCAGGGCCTCTTTGTTGAGTTCCCTGTCAGAGCAATCACTGGCGGTGGAGTATGTTTAAAAATCGACATGCGGTGTAGCTTGAAAGGGAGGGTAAAGAAGTAAATAGTTAAGAGAAACTTGCTTAGATCGGTTGTAGTTTTTCCTCTTTTATAAGACAATAAATTGAATAGACTTAAAGTTATTACATTTCCAGAGGAATTTAATGATGGCAAAAAAAGACACCTTTCCGGCAGCTGGTAGCACTTTAGAACGGTAGCCTAGAGGAATTATCAATAGTGAAATCTGGAAATGAGTGTTGTGTCCATCTTGCCTTGCTTCTCTCATGACATTAATGTAAAACAAACCACACTTTAAGCAGTCCAGCTATAAAGCAGGCAGTTTGGAGAGCCTACCAGTAAGCTAACAAGAAAGATCTGCATCTCTCCCTAAGATAGGCCTTCTTTCTCATGTGGAGACAAAGCTGTGGCCATCTCGCAGAATCTCCTCATGAGCTAGCTTGCACTTTAGTCTATTTTATGATTGAAAAATTCCCAGATGTGGCAGCTTCCAAATGACGCTTTGACTTATTGTCTGTGTCATCAGCAAAGCATACTTGCTAGGGAGTGAGGTGGGAAGGCGTTTATAACCCATTCAACAGATTTGCATTTCCTCAGCCTCAGTTTCCATCTGAAAATGACTATAAAAATATAGTGTTGTTATGTAAAAATAGTATAATAACAAAACAGTCCCTAAGTAAGAATACCCAACTTATACACAACCTGTAGTTAAGAACCAACTCTGGTAAAGTGTATTCTTTCTGTTGAAAATTCCAGGTACGTACAATCATCTATAATAACAAACAGTCACTACTTTGCAACATGAGTTAAAACATTCTTATTACTATATTATGTTAAAGATTTTTTGGTGTATCTGGAAGTGGCTCTTTAATGTTTTTATGCATATATAGGTGCACTATATACTAAGACAAGCATTTGACTAATATTAGATACAAACTATACCTAACTGCTCTGACTTAAACATAAAAATTCCACCTGAAAAGACAGACTTAGGAAACAAGCTAGTTTGTAATGTGGCGACTGCGTGTAACATCTTAATCAACAGTAGTAAGTATCAAATGACACAATGTATGTGACGTTTTCTGGCACTGCTGCCAGTAATTATACTTTTTCGCTTTTCTGGCTCAATAAACGTTAGTGTCAGCTTAGCACAGCACCGTCCCCCTGTCCCCCCAACCACCATTGCAGGGACTAAAGTGTTCCCCAAGGGGTGGCATGTGGGGTGATTATTAAAAATATTTTTGGAATGACAGTTGTGTGGAAAATATAAATATTAGTATTAAAAATATATGTGGCTATCTATTGCAAACTAGTAACAACAAATAACTAGACAGAGAAAGGGAGAGTTACATAGTTGTAGTTATTAAAGTAACTTTCCAAAACGATGGAGCCAATGGGAATAGAATGTCATGGCTTAAAATAGGGTTGCTCCATTTTCAATCAAAATTCAAAGTTGTGAGCTTTTCTTCAGTCATTCTTTGGTTCAAAAAGATTTATTTTTGGTGACCTCACATGTGCTTTGTTGTTGTCTAGGCCCTCAGAATGCCACTGTGAGCAAGACAGCCCTGCCCTCAGTTTGCTCTCTCTTTTTTACTGAAATATCATACAGAACATACAGTGAACAGTTTTAAAGTGCGCACTTGAGGGGCATTTCATGCATCCATGTTGCTGTGTGAACACCGTCTCTGTCTAGTTTCAGAAGGAACTCCACGTGGCTTCACTGGTCGCCACGACCACGACCACGGCTCAGTGATTACAGAGGGGATCACCTGTGCCCGCTGAGCAGTCACCCCGTTCCCCCAAGCTCCAAGTGGGCTTTTTAAAATGCTAAATATTTTCTCATCTCCTTACGTCTCCATATTCTCAGTTTTCTACCTAATCATGACTCTTACACCATCCTCAGCTTATTACAGGTCTCATAACTGTATCTTTTACCTGTGTCTTTTAGGTACATGGCCCCAGCTATTTTAATTAATGTAATCAACGGTCCCCTTTTATGCTTACCCCTTTTATGGTGGTACAGTGGTTAAGCGCTCAGCTGCTAACCAAAAGTTATCAGTTCGACCTAACTGCTCTGTGGGAGAACCATGTGGCTGCCTGCTTCTGTGAGAATCACAGCCTCAGAAACCCATGGGGCAGTTCTGTTCTGCCTTGTAGGGTCTCTGTGAGTCAAAGTTGACTCAATGGCGATAGGTTTCTGGGTTTTGTGCCTAATGAAAGCCCAGCCTAAGCTTAGTTACTACAGTCTTCAGCACCCCTCCTGACAGGGGTTCCAGGCCACCCCCTTTCTTCAGATCATTATGTGGCTTTTATTCATTATTGCTGCCTTCTCACCTGTTTAACCAGTTGCCCAAACCACCAAGGGACTTCCATGTAAAGGGTTGTTGGGTGCCATTGGTCACTTCCAAATCAGAGCCACCCCATGTGACAGAGTAGACCTGCCCCATGTGGTCTTCTTGGCTTCAATCCTTTACGGAAGGAAGCAGAACTCTGGTCTTTCTCCCTCAGGGCCACTAGCTGGGTTCTAACCACCAGCCTTGGTTAGCAGCTGAGCATTTAACCGCTGTACCACTAGCACTCCCATATGCAAGTTAAATACAGAAACAGAATGAAACCACCTTTATTTTATTTCAGCAGATTACCTACATACAATTGTTTTTGCTAACCAAAACACGTGTGGTTCTAGGTGCTAAATTCTGTTAAAACACAGGGCAAAATAGCCTAAAATATTCAAAAAAACAATGCTGGTCTCTGGAGGAGCAGGTAGGGCTGAGGACTGTCTGAAGCCTCAGCTCAAGTCTATCACCTCCTTTTCAGAAGGGCTTGGTGACCCAAAGACTTCTGCATCTGTTGGAGGTCACAGCTGGTGACCCTGCCAGATCCAGAAACCAAGTGTCCTGATTCCCTGTTCCCTGCCCCAGGCTTGGAGCCCTTCCTCCTCCCTCCCAGTGCCTCTTCAGGGGACTAGGGCCCTGACATGTTTACAGAAGTACAAAATAGCTCAACGTCTTCAGGGTCGAGGAGTTGGTTTTTCAGACATCTTCCCTTTTTGAGGAGAAACGGGGATTTTTCTATGTGTTGTTTTGTTGTAATTCATCATGTAAAAAAGTAAACCACATCTATTTCCCTAGTTCTCATCATAGAGCCCCAGGTTGAGAATGGCCAGAGAAGAGAAATCCCCAGCTGACAATGTGTCCATTGCTTAGCTGGATCCTCTGGGAAGTTGGCCAGGAATTTTTTCCCAGAGATCAGCAATATTCACTCATGTAAGTGCTTAGGATGGGTGCTGGACAGCAAGGATGGGAAACGGAAGAAAGCAGGACAAAGGTGACAGGGTGGCACTAAATTGGGGCAACGGTGACTGGCTAAGTACAGAATTCAAACCTACATCAAGCCCCGCCTCTGTGCAGTGTCCAGCCAGAGGCCTAGGGCCCCAGCTGCCTGGGCACAGGTGCCCCATCCGAGGCGCAGCTGCACTTCTGCACCCGCAGGTTGGGCAGGCTCACCACCTGAGGCCTAGCCCTGCCCCCCTCCTTGACGCTGACAATCACAGGCAGTGGGGCTGTCTCCAAGGCAACACACTGTCGAGGCCCCAGAAATGGCCACTGGAAGGACAGGGACCCAGGCGGCTGCTGACAGGAACCCACACACTCATAAGCCAGGAAGCCCGGGGGCTCCAGGACCCAGTTCTCGGCCCAGGTCATCCCCTGCAGGTCAATGTAGGTCTCCTGGCGGCAGCATCGGGTACCCTTGGTCACAGGCACCTCAGGGTCACAATCGCCCTGAGCTCTGTAGGGGCAAGGAGAGGCAGGGTCAGAGGCCAGCTGGGAGGGCGGATGAAGGAGGATGCAGCATAGCTGGTGTCTGGAGGGAGATCGGTGATCCATCATCTCTCATTACACCAGATATTTGTGATAAAGATGCATGGATTCCCAAAACATAAAATAACAGCAACTAATCCTTATTGGGAAACCATGGTGGCATAATTGTTATGTGCTAAGTCTGCTAACCAAAAGGTCAGCAGTTCAAATCTACCAGGTGCTCCTTGGAAATTCTAGGGAGCAATTTTACTCTGTCCCGTAGGGTTGCTGAGTCAGAATCCACCAGACAGCTGTGGGTTTGGTTTTAGTTTAATCTTTACTGAAGTCGAGAGCTGAAGCAGGATTATTACATGGATTGTCTCAGTACCACATCCCCACAGCCAGCTGGAAAGCTGCCCTTTGAAGGAATTTAACACTGGACCCAACCGGTTAACTCAGCCTCACCGTCTGACCCACAGCGCCTACCCATAGGCCTTCAGGTCCAGCGTGTGCAGCTCCAGCTGGGGCTCGTGCTGTCCGGCCGCCTGGGAGGCGAAGCGCACCAGCCTGTGGGCGTCGGAGGCCAGCGGGCCCAGGTGCTCCCTCTGCACCGACACCTGCAGCAGCAGCGGCTGCCGGGGCCGACTCAGCTGCTGCCAGAGGCTCACCGCCTCGGTCACGTCAAAGGCCTGCCAGCCGCTCTCGTGGAGGGACACCAGCCTAGGGGCGGACACCGAGACGCGGGCCGTCACGCGGGGGCCCCGGGAGCCTCTCCCCGCCGCCCCCTCTCGGTGGTCCAGCCAGAAAGCCCCACGCCCAAGTGTCCCCACCTGGAGTCGATGAGGGACGTGCGGTTGGCGCCGTCATCGCGCACGCGCAACCACTCGATGGTGACTCGGGCCCTGGCGCTGCGCGGGAAGAGCTCCTCGTGCCTGCGGAGTGCGGCCTTGGGGACCGGCTCCTGGAAGAGGCGCAGGACGGCCTGCACCAGCTCGCTGTCGGGCGGCAGCCGCTGCTCCATCCCGAACACCAGCAGATGCGTGGAGGCCTCCGACGCCAGGAACCTGCCGGCCACCTCTGGGAACACGAGCAGGGTTAGCCTCTGCGGGCACCGGGGGCGCACAGCAGATGGCAAGGGTAGCGGTGCGGCAGCTGGCTGGCCAGGCTGGCAGAGACCAGCTCCCATTCAGTCTCCCTAGTTGCCAAACTCACTGCCATCAAGCACATGTGCACTCATGGCACTGTGTGTGCCAAGAGCTCTGCGCTGCAGGGTTTCCAATGGCCAGTACTTCAGGAGTAGATTTCGAGGCCGCCAGCTCACACCTCAAGTCTTTCCATAGCCCAGCTTACACCTCTCAGGTTCCCCACACACTGCTGTGGAGGCACTGCCAGTTTACAGAGACCTCCCCCACAGGGTGTCCAAGGCTGTCATCTGTGGAAGCCGCCTGCCACCGCTTTCTCTGGTCATGAGCTAGTGGGCTCCTTCCGGTTAGCAGGCAAGTGCTTTAACCGGTGCACCACCAGGGCTCCTTCCAAGGTTACCAGTTATCTTAAAGATCTCTCTTGGGTCTGGGACCTATTTAGTAACAATTCCCATCCCTGCAGGAGAAGGTAGCTCTGGGTTCCTGAGCTAATTAGGGTGACCTCAGCCGAGATGCTGAAATCAGACTTCTCACCTCTGGGGCCACCTGACCTCAGATCGAGCTCAGGGCATGAAGGAGGCCACCCCCAGCCCCTGCATCCCTGACAGCTAAACAGCATAGGTATTGTTTTTCACTTACCCCAAAAGAGCACTTCTTTATCCACACCACCTTACTTTAATGTTGGCAGTAACAGGAGGTAGGTGCCAATACCAGCACTAAGCAGATAAAAGTCAAACCACTTTTCCAGAGGGGCGAACAAGTTTGGAAAAGACTTTATAAGGACTTGCTCAAGGCCACTCTGTTGAGTTAGCTTCTGATACAGGCCAGCATCTGACCACTATAATCCATAGGTTTTCACTGGTTGACCATCAGCAGTTGGTCACCAGGCCTTACTTCTCAGTCCATTTTAGTCCGGACACTCCGCTGAATCTGCTCAACATCACAGCAACACACAACCCACCACTGACAAAATGAGGTGCACTGACTGGGACCTGAACCCAGGTGTCCTGCCTGGAAGGCGAGAAGAGCCAGTACTTACCACAGAGCCACCTGTGCTCCAGGCTACTAGAGGCAGCATGGAATGGGACCCGGTAAGTCCTGACACTGTCCCAGCACTTGGGGTGGCTGAGCCTGGGGCCTTCCGCACCCAGCCAACCCTGTTGGCTCTACTTCTCTGCCCCCCATCTGGAGCCTTTGCTTTGCCATGGGGTCCAGCTTGTCACATCTCCTCCAGCCCTGAGGGATGGGGCCATGGGTGCACAGAGGCCAGGGGCCAAGGCCCTCCATGCTCACAGGGCCCTGCTCCCTCCTCACTTCCCCTTGGGCCCAGGACCCCCCCAGCAGCCCCCTCAGAGCCTCAGCCAGGGCCTCTTGGACACCACCAGAGCAGGCCTGAGCAGCTGTAGCCCCACCACCCCTCCAGCCTGAGGTGCAGCAAGGAGGGCAGGCTCACCTCGGAATTTCTGGCTGAACCTCTTCCCACGAGACAGGAACCCATGGCTGCGCTGGAGCAGGGCCACATACTGGGCCCTGACGTGGGCGGGGATGACCAGCTCCTCCACATCAGCCTTGTCCAGGATGGGCACCTGGCTGAGGTGCAATTGCTCCAGCAGGCTGGTCCGGATCTGCTCCTCGGTCAGGGCAGCTGTGGGGCTGGCCAGGGGCAGCACCCAGAGCACCCAGCAGAGCCACAGCGGCTGCATGCTGCTTTCAGGAGCCTGGATCAGAGGGGTGTGTTCCTGGGAAAGGTACAGGAGGGACTTGGGGCTCAGCAGTGTGTGCTGAGAGCCAGGCTGGTCTGGCTTTATAGGCGCCTTGGGCTGGGCCTGGAGGGGATGGCTGGGAGGAGGGAGAGGGAAGGCACACCCCTCAGACCTCCTGGGGGCTCTACAACCAGACAGGTCCCTGATCCTGGAGGAGGGGTCTGTCTGGGAAGGGCACAAAGGGCTGTCTGGATGCCACCATGCAGGCCTGGGGCCACTGACTGCTGCTGTCCTAGCGGTTCAGCTGTAATTTTAGTGCCTGTGCCGTTTCCCCAGCCCAGCCTTAGTCCTAGTCTATGGAAAAGGTGTCCTGTTAGCCAGCTGTTCTACCTCTGTTTCCTGGGGGCCACACTCCAGGTCTAGGTTTATCCTTCAGCAAGGAAGGAAGGAAAATGTTTGCATCCCTGGCAGTACTGGCCAGGCCCCATGCTGGGCACCTTCAGAGACACCCTGGTTGTCTCCCACCTGACCAGGCCCAGGACCTGTTGTTTCCCTTCTGCCATCTCCCGTCCTTCCACCCCAAAGGCCCTGCTTCTGTTCCCTCAGAGGTCCCTCAGAGTTGAGTCACTTTCCTTGTCTCACCAATGACAGAAAGAAGCTAGTCTCAGTCAGCACAGGAAGGCTGGCAGCTCTGGTCTCTTTGGCAGCCCTGGGAAGAGCAGTTTCTGCAAGTGTCTATGTAATCACACAACCACGGTGAGCAGGTCCCCACTTCAGGTGGTGGAATCGTTCTGGGGATGTTTCACACAGGACACTGGCCACCTGAACCCACACCAGCATTGCTCAGCCTGGACCAGTCTAAGAGGGGAGCCTGGAAAGCAGAGGCCAGAGCTGCCTGTCCAGAGTCATCCTGTCCAATGCCACAGGTCCTGGTCCACTGAGGTAAGAGTCCCCAGTGCCTAGAAAGTTTGTCCTGGCTTCGAAGCACGGGTTTCAGACCCAGCTCACTCAACTGACTTCTCTCCCAGGTTTTCTCACCTGAAAACCAGTTGCTGGTTGCCGTCAAGTGACCCCGACTCATAATGACCTTATCGAACAGCCCCAGAGGATTTCCTAAGAGCCGCTGGTGGATTCAAACCGCTGACCTTTTGGTTAGCAGCCAAGCGCTTAACCACTGCACCACCAGCATTCCATTGTCATCCGAAGGGGCTGATAACCACAGGCTCTGCTTCACGGCCTTGGCCTGCAGTTTATTTATTTATCTATTTATTTGTTTATTACTGTGACTGACTGAAAATGTATATTCCCATATAAATTTACATGCCCACCTATATGCAGCTTCCACTGCTCTCCCTGCCTGGTGACAGCACACTATTCCTCTCTGCTCCATACATGTCTCATCCTCCCAACAGTCTCTTTTCCCCTCCTCTCCACCCACTCTCCTTCCTCCAGCCAGAGGTCAGCAGGATGATATCCTATAGATGCATAGAACCACAAAGTGCATCCAATATACGGTCACTCTGCATCGCCAAGTCCAATCCATTCATGTCTGAAGAGTGGACCTTCGTTATGATTTATGGGTAAGGGCAGCATCAGGGCCAGGGGCCATGCTCCCAGGAGAACCCCGAAACCACTGGATCATCAATTAAGGTCTTTTAGCAGAGATCTCAGGATGCACCCCTTTTTATTCTTGTGTTGCCGGTGAGACTCAACTTAGTGAGCTCCATCATGGCTATCACTGGCGGTGGCCAGGCACCATCCAGTTCTTCCGGTCCCAAGTCGATGTAGGCACCCACACATGTGGGTCTGTCTGTCTTCTGGGTTGTCTTTACCCCATGTCATTTTGGTCCTCGGTGAGCATCCATTCCTACTGAATTGGGACCATTTGCTGTGCCCTCGGATGGCAGCTTGGCAGCTTTTAAGACCCCAGATGCCTCTCACCAATGTGGGGTGCAGAGAGCCCTCTTAGCAAAATGCTAGTTGTGTCTTGATTTCGCCTAAGAGCATGGTCCCCTGCCCTCTGCCCCAGCTACTCTGTCCTTGTGACCTGAAGTTTAAATGAATGGGTCCACATGAAGTGTTCAGCAGTGCCCAGTGCTCTGTTACGGTTTCCTGTCAGCGCTACCTGGCTGGTCTTTGCGCTTTCAGAGTTGTGGCTTCCCTATAAAAACACCGGGAACAATAATGGCCATCGTTACCCAAGTGCTTGCTCTGGGCCAGAGGCTGCTGCAGGCTCTGTCGTGTGTTTCCATCCACTTCACCCTCGCAGCAGTCCTGTGGGGCAGCTCTTCACCTCAGCCCCATTTTCTGGATGCAAAATCACAGCTCTTCGTCAAGGACCTGCCACTGCTCGCTCAGGCAGGTCTTCCATGCACTACAGGCAGAGAAGAAAAGAACCTCCTGATGCCCAGGGGTGGAGTGTACCCTGGATGAGAGCCAGGGAAGACCACACGTACATGGCCACCGCAGTTCCTGGGGGCAGCTGAGGGCTTTTAGTCAGAGGTGGAGGAGGGAGCTCGGAGTTCAGGGAAGGGGACGAGGCACAGTGACACTAAGAATAGTCCCAATAGCAAATAGTGCTTCATGGGGCATGCTACACACAATTCTGAGGGCTTCACATATATTCATTCACTCTTTATCCTTACAACAGCCTGGTGAGGGTGCTGTCATTACTATTCCTATTTCACAGATAGGGAAACTGAGACTAAAAACCATACATGTATTGCTGTAGGTCATGTGGCTACTAAGTACCAGAGCCAGCGTTATTCAAAGGGAACAAAACAGGAATCCAGTCAACCATGTAGACAGGATGAGTGAGTTGAAAAAATAAAGAAACCCTGGGAACTGAACCTGAGGGAGAGGAGTCTCATGGGGAGATATAATCGTGATCTCAGCATCTTCTTTGCTCCCTTTTCTTTCCCACTCCTATTTTCATCCAATTTGTGTCATTCACAAGAAGGACCTCAAATCCCATCTCAGAGCTTACATCTCACAGGGTTTGAACACCTCTTGAAATATAAGGCCCCACCTCTGCGTCCGGCCCAAACAGGCCCTCCTGCTCTCTCTGTGACAAGTGTAGCCTTCTTCAAAAGAATATCTGTTGCCTTTCTTTGCAAGTGATTAGCAAGGAAAGGGCTTGCTCGATGCAAACATTTGGGCCTTACATCAGGCCAAAAGGTGCAGAAGAGTCACATTTACAGGCAACCCACAGCCAGTGGCCCCCATCCCTGGAGCAGCTCTGAGCTGGTGTTCCATAAATATGCAATAGTCCTCCAGCCATGCCACTGGGCCGGAGGAAGCCCTGTGGCTTCTCACTGGTTGGGCTGGTGCCAAGGATGGAACTTGCAGAGTACCCTCGCACACAAGATGCCCTCACACGTTGCAGTCCCCTCCCAAGCCATCAGCGACTAGACCCTTGGGAGCTCCCTGGTGGTGGGAGGCACACAGTGAGGCCTGGTGGCTCCTGTGCTGGCTTAGGCAGGGACCCACTGTCACAGGCAAGGGACACCAGGCCCCTGGTACCCAGAAGATGCCCACAGAAAATGCACAAGGCTCTATCCACCTAGGAGATGCCTCAGGGCTAAGGACCCTGGAATCCTCAGGGCGGTCATGTGGCCCTTCTTCACATGGCTTGACTGACCAGTTAAACTAAAACTTCATTTTCCAAGAAGAGAATAAAAAATGGTAGGACCTTCTCTGCTTGGCCACCCACCTTCTCTAGATGTCCTCCTAGTCCTCCCCGGCCTGCCCCACAGCACAGAGCTGACTGACTCTGGGAGCCAGGCCCCCAACAGGGGTGAAGACTGCCCAGGAGGCACCAGGCTCCCTGGCTAAGGACCAGTTCTGCCTGTGGGGATGGATGTTGGGGCCCTGGGAAGCAGAGGACTCCCAGGGGAGTCCTGGGAGAGCTGGGCAGAGCTGGGCAGGTGACCCACAGCTCAGAAGGGAAACTGAGATCCCTTCCTGATCTTGGAGGAGGGGGAGACTTTCTTCTGGGGAGGAACCGGGGAGCATTTTGGCACCAAAGGAGGGTTTGTCCAGCAAGGTGCCCCGTTGTCCTCTTCCCTCTGCTAGTCTGTGCCATCAGAAAGCTTAGGTCTGCAGTGGCTATCCAGTCCACTCCCCTCCCGCACTCCAGTTTTTAAGAGTCAAAAGTACAGAGGCTCAGAGAAGTAGCAACTTCCCCAAACTCACACCATTAAGGACTGACATCAGGCCTAAAGTTCCTCCTGTGCTCTCAACCACTCCCATCAGAGTTGTAGAAAGCGGGGCCTCAGCCCTCAGCCCTCAGCCCCAGGCAGGCAGGAGACTCTGCGCAGGGGCAGGAAGGCAGGAGGGCAGGAGAAGCAGACAGACAGAGAGCAAATCTCCCAGACTCCTAAGGCTTCCCCCAAGACACAGGCCTTTTCCCGAATGTGGATTCCAGGCCAGTTGAAGAGTTTTGCCTGGGGAAATAAAATAATTGAGCAATTAGCTGGTGGTGGAAAGAAGAAAGCCAATGTGGATTGGGAGGCTTCTTACAATGGCCTGATTAGTGGCAGGAGGGGGGTAGTCGCCCTTTGTTGTACAGAGGAAACAGCCTGTCCTCTCCACATCTGTGGGTCTGGCCTGGGTAGTCTGTGGGGTCAGGCGGGGTTTGAAAAGCTGAAAAACTGTAGAATAGCCTTGGTGTCCAGGCAGGGACCAGAACACCCCACACTGCTACAAAGGAGCCCAAGTCAGACCACTCCCCCAGGCCTTCTGAGCCACGAGTAGTCTAGATTGTTTACAGACTCGTTTTGTTAGAATTTGGAAAGTCTTTTTTTTTTGGAAGTACTGACCCTGTAACCTGAAATGCATACAGAAGTACAAATACCCGGCATTGTTTTGTGTGTGTCTCTCTATGTGTGTGTGTCTGTTTCTGTGTCTGTGTCTGTGTCTGTGTGTGTCCATTAGGACTGAGAATTTAGGACCAAGGTCTCCGCCAATCCAGATGACCTGACGATAAATCACCCAAACGTTTTAGCTTGCTTAATCCGTCTGCTGTGTCCCCCTGACCTGGTGTTACCCAGCCTGCCATTCCACACAGCTTGGTTAGCAGGGACCCACAAGGCAAGCCACTAATGAGTTTTGGGGGTGAGCTCCCCATTTCTCACTTACCTCAGCCCCAGAAAGCTTTTCCACAACCCTGCCATCCAGTGCCTCCTACATCCCACAGGGTCTGGGTTTTTTCCATGGAAGGGGGTGTCCCTAGAAGCAGTGATTTCTATCCAGAATCACCTTGGGAACTAAGAGCCTGGGTCCCACCTCGGGACTGCTGGATCAGCTTCTGGAGGGCAGGAGACAAGAGTCTGAGTGTTAAAGCTGCAATGCACTTAGGTTTGAGAAGCTCCAGAATGGATCGAGGAGGCTGCTGGGGGATTCGGATTAAAAAAAAAAAAAAAAAAAAAGTCCCATCATGCCCCATTGTGTGTAACCTGGACCATTCTAGACAATGCCTCAGCTCCCTGATTGCCTCTGATGACAGGAAACAAGATGACCAGAAGGAGAATAGAAAAAAAATGTTTTTCCTGAGGCTTTGTGGAGGCTTTCCCTGAAAATCTGACAGCGAGAACAAATGCACAGGTTTGGTTTTGTTATTTTCTCTCTAAATACTCCAAACATAACTATGCTACCTACAAATTAAGCATCATAATATTTAATGCAATCAAGTTAGCATTAAGCCAAACCAAACCCACTGCCATCCAGTCAATTCCGACTCACAGTGACCTTGTAGGACAGAGTGAACTGCCCCGTAGAGTTTCCAGGGAGTGCCTGACAGGTCTGAACCGTGACCTTTTGGTTAGCAAGCAAGGCACTTAACCATGATGCCACCAGGGTTTCCGAGTTAACATGGAGTAGGTCACACTGTATTTTTGGAAACCCTGGTAGCATATCGGTGAACAGCTATGTCTGCTAACTGGAAACTCAGCAGTTTGAATCCTCATGCGCTCCTTGGAAACTGTGGAGCAGTCCTACTCTGCCCTATAGGGTCCCTATGAGGTGAAATTGACTCACTGGCAGCAGATTGGGGTTGGGTATTGTTATTATTTCCATTTTCCTCTAAATCACTGTTTCCGCTGCAGCACCTCCTTCCCTCCAAAAAAGCCTTTGGTGTCTTTTCCCACAGCTTAAGGACTTCTGAAAAGGTTTACACTCAAGATCCCTGACACAGGAGACAGGAGACAGGAGACAGGAGACAGGGCTGCTAATTCTGAGAAGTCCCTGTCTGTCTGGACAACCCCCGGCCTGTCCTTCTGTACCCGGGGAGGACTTGCTCCTCCTCAGAATCCGTCATGGCTTCACTAGCCACAGAAGGAAGGTTCTCTAACCAGCTGGCATGGAAGCCCTCTGCTCCAGGGCCCAGCCTGGCTTGCCAAGTCCCCACAGCCTGCTCTCCTCACCCCCCAGCCCACTCAGCCTTCTGCCCTCTCACTGAACAGGCCCCAGATGGCAACTTGTTTGCCCAGTTTTTTCTCAGCCATAGCACTCTTAATCTCTTCCTTATCTTTGAAATAGTTCTCATTTGACAAGTCTCTACCTTCCAAAGCATCTTCTGTCTGATCACTCCCCCTCCTCCAGCCCCATCAAGTTAAATCAGTATGTTCCCTGAATGCCTGTTGGTCCCTCATGAAAACAGTCAGATGACACACCCTAGTGACATTATAGGGACTCACATGTAAGTTTCCCACTACAGCACGGGATCAGAGAGAGGGCAGCCTTCCCCTTCAATCCTGTAATCGTGTCTACCAGAGTGCCTGGCACACAGCAGCTGGTGCTCTGAGGGGAGAGATAGAGGTGCTAAAATAAAGGAAAGGGAGGAAGAGAGAGAGAAAAAAGAAGAATGATGCAGAAGAAGAGGAAAAGGGGACGAGAATAGGAGGAAGAAGAGGGAAGAGAGAAAGAATGAGGGAAGAAAGAAAAAAATGGATTGACGAGTGACTTTTTTGCTAAGAAACTTGAAGTGGAAAGTTACAGACATGATGTCCTAGTCCAGATTAAGGCCTGGACTCACTCAGATAACTAGTGACTAGCATACAACTTTAAAGTCGTAAAACACGTAAAACACATGTATGTGCTTGGTGAACGGACAGACAGCAGCACCTAATCCCTGGGCTTCCCCAAAGCAAGTCCCATATAGGTGGTCTCCTGGGTACGGGGGTCTCATTGCTAAGTCTATCTTTAGGTCGAATTTGTAGGTCAGTCAGGACAGGTACATAAGATTCTTATTTAACATCAGTCAATTATTTGTCTTCGTATGTAATATATACAAGGTATGACAACTAAGTTCATGAACCCAACCTAGAAAAAGTGGCTACGTACCTCATTGCTGAATATCATTATGGTCACCTTTGAAGTATTCCCTTGGGAAGCCATACACCAATACCAGTGCCCAGTCCACCCTTCAAAGCCATTTTGGAATTCTTTTTCCTGGAATGGCCATCAGAGCTGTCTTCATATTACCCTTGATGTCCTGAATGTCATCCAAATGTCTTCCTTTCAATATTTCTTTTATTTTTGGGTAAAGAAAAAGGTCATTGGGGGCCAGATCAGGCGAGTAGGGAGGGTGTTCCAATCCAGTTATTTGTTTACTGATTAAAAACATCCTCACAGACAACTACCCAATTAAGTCTGCGTACTTGCCACCATGCCATCATGTACAGTGACCATTCCAGAAAGAATCCCAAAATTGCTTTGAAGGGTGTGCGCTGGTGTCAGTTCACAGCCTCCCAAGGGGGGTAACTGGATGGTGACCACAGTGCTACTCAGCAATGAGGCATGTAACACTTAGAACAATTAAGTTCGTGGGCTTAATTGTCAGACCTCATAGACTTTACCTTTCTATGCATATAAAGGAAACCCTGGTGGCAGAGTGGTTAAGAGCTATGACTTGTAATCAAAAAGTGGACAGTTCCAATCCACCAGCTGCTCCTTGGAAACTATGTGGAACAGTTCTACTCTGTCCTACAGGGTTGCTATGAATATGAATCAGCTAGATGACGATACGTTTGTTCTTTTTTGATTATGCTTATAAAACATTTTAACACTTCCACTTGTTTTCCTGAGGGCCACAAACTAATGTGCACACTTTTTATCGTGAAGTATTGTGTTTAACTCAAATTTTTAATACAGTGGACGTTGTGGCAGTCTGCTCTTAGTAGAAGCTGTCCATCAGTCAGACATCCTGAAACTGGACCTTCCTGCAAGTACTGGAGCCCAGTCTAAGCCGACACAAGGCCAGATGTATGATAACCTTGCTGGCATACTCACACGGTTCTACACCCTGTTTTCACCCAGGAACGTATCCTAAGGCACCTCCCTGCCCTGGAAGACACAGAGGGAGCTGTCAGGGCAGACAGGTCCTCGGTTCTCCTGGCCCCACATGGTCCACTTGGCCTTTCTTCAGAATCACCCTGCTCTGGAAGAACCTGGAAGATTCTGAGAGGCTGGAACTAGATCATACTTTCTAGGTCGTGGGTACCGCCTTCATCTATCAGAGCAGAGGAAGGCCCTGACCACCACAGGGGAGAGAGCTGTGGCGGGGGCGGTGACGATAAGGGTCATTTTCTAATTCCCACAGCATGACCAATAAGGCAGGGAGGGAGCCTTCGCACTTTCTGACAAGTAATTGGAAAGGTGGGCTGAGTAAACAAAATACGTAATCATGAGCAAGTGTGGTGTCATTTGAGAATCCAGAGGATAAGCTCCTTCCCACTGAGAGAGATCCTTTTCTCCAAAGCTCCAGCATTTTATCACCCACTGAGCTTTGCAGCTATCATGGAGAGGAAGCAAGCGTTTGCCATCGACTTTGGTGAAAAGCTGCTGGCACGTTTTACCCCTTTCCTGGGCATTCATTAGGGGATGTGACACTCTGGCCACCACGGGGTTCGACACCTCTAAGAAACACTTGGCTTCCTCTGCAATACAGCTCTCTAAGCTGTCCGGGGAGCATTTGGCATGCCTCTTGGTCTTGGGGTTTTGAGCAGCTCCTGGTGTGAGCTGGTGGGTGATTTTCCCAAGAGCCTTTTGGATGTGGGTGTTTGCGTGTGTGCACGTCTGTGTGTGTGTGTGTGTGTGTGTGTGTGTGTGTGTGTGTGTGTGTGTGTGTGCACACCTGCAAAGACAGACATGCACATGCACATGTATGAGATCTCAAAAACATGTCTGTGGTACAAAGGCAAATCAAAGAAGAGTTTATCATAAGAACCAGTAACGTCCCATAATGTCCCACCCCTCTCCAAAGAGCACTTCTGATGAACATGCATGGTATGCTTACACCTCTTTGATTTCTTACTCAGACAGTATGGGCTCCCTGCTTTGAAAAGTAAGAATTTGCCTCATTTCTCCCTCACTCAGCATTCCATTTACCTCCCAAGGTTTTAATCAAAACATCGTTTTTATTTTGTTTCTTTTTCACATTTAAGCAATACGCTTACCCCTCAATTTCTTGTTCCTTCAGCTTTAGACAGTGTCTCACCAGGTAAAACAAGACCATGAAATGTCCCACTGTCTCCCACCTCCTTCTCTCGCTTTTATTTCCCAATCTCTGCCGGTACGTCTTGACTTTTGCATTGTCAAGTTTGGTAATCTTTACGTTCTGTTCAGTCCTTTGTTTTTGAGTAGATTTTAAAAACTGAAAACCAATAATATTTGCATTAGTAAGATTATGCTAAGGGCTGCTAACTGGGAGGTCAGTAGTTCTAATCTACCAGGCTGTCCTTGGAAACTCTGTGGGGTAGTTCTCTGTAGGATTGCTATGAGGTGGAATCAACTTGATGGCACTAGGTTTGGTTGGGGTTTGGTTATTTACTGTAGGACCAAAAGAGGTGCTGCAATTGTTTTGTTTTATTACGGGTCCCAAATAAGCCCTGGGACATCAAAGAAAAGTGTGTTGACATCTAAAGCAAATGGATTCCCCCCAGTAAAGAAAAAAAAAGGTACATGTAAAAAATAATAACAAATGAATTTTCTTTCCCTGGAGTCTATCAACTACTCCTAGCAGAATCAAGATTTTCCTGTTCAGTCTTTGCTTTCTCCTGGAGTTGATAATTACCTTTATTATTGCTTGTCATCCATAGTGACAAGTTTCAGCAGAGATTCTGGGCTAAGACAGGCTAGGAAGAGGTGCCTGGTGCTCTACCTCCAAAAATTAGCCCAGGAAAACCTCTTGGATTGCAGCAGAATATCATTGACTTGCTTGCTTTGGACACATCTTCAGGAAGGATCAGTCTCTGGGGGAGGACACTATGTTTGGCGAGGTACACAGCCAGCCAGTGAAAGTGACAGAGACCCTTGATGAGATGCATTGGCACAGTGGTTTTGACCATGGGCTCAAACATGCCAGCGATTCTGAGGACGATGCAATGTTTCATTCTGCTATGCATCAAGTTGCCGTGAGTTGTAATCAACTCAACGACAGCCATCTATCTCCTGTTTGTTGACAAAAGAATAATAAAACACTTCCACCATACCTTCAAGACAATTTTGTCTCTCTTCCATCTGTCTGTCGCATGGGATCAACTTCGCTCTAGAGACATCCTCTTTTCCTCCAGAAACCTCCATCTTCCTGCTCAAATTTGTAGAGATTTTTCTCAAGGTTACCAGCTGTCATCTGAGATGATCATTCATTGTTGTCTCAGTGGGAAACAAAAGTGATCTACAAAAAGGGAAAAACATACCATTCTCATAGATAGAAGAATTCAACATTGTGAAAATGTCACTTCTACAAAAAAGCAATCTAAAGACCTAAGGCAATCCCTATCCAGATACCAATAGCATTCTTTAAAGAGGTGGAAAACTTAATTACTAACTTCATAGGGAAAGGAAAAAGGGCCCAAATCACTAGAGCACTATTCAAGAAGAAGAAGAAAGCAGGAGGGCTTGTGCTGCCCGACTTCAGAAACTGCTACATAGCCACAGTCATCAAAATAGCCTGGCTCTGTTACACTGACAGACACACAGACCAACAGATCGGAAAAGAGAACTAAGATGGTCAGCTGATGTTTGACAAAGGGCCAAAGTCTATTAAATGCAGCAAACAGTCTTTTTATTAAATAGTATTGGCAAAACTGGATGTTCATCTGTCAAAAAATTAAACAAGACTCATACCTTATGCAATGCACAACTCAAAATAGATCAAAGAATTAAATATAAAGTATGAAACTATTAAGATCATGGAAGAAAAAATAGGGACAACACTAGGGGCCCTAGTAATACGTATCATAAACTAGAGTACAAACCATGACTAAGAATGCACAAACCCAGAAGATAATCTATATAACTGAGAATTCCTAAAAATTAAGCAGTTATGCTCACCAAAAATCTTCATCAAGGGAGTAAAATCAGCCTGCACACTAGGAAAAAATACTTAGCTATGACATATCCAGCAAGAGTCCGATCTCTAAAATCTGCAGAATACTTGAACACCTCAATAGCAAAAAGACAAACAATCCAATTAAAAACGGGTAAATGATATGAACAGATAGTTCATTAAAAAGACATTCAGGTGGTTAACAGACACATGAGGAAATGCTTATTTGGAATCATTAGCCATTAGAGAAATGCAAATGAAAATTACAATGAAATACCATCTCATCCAAAAAATACTGGTACCGACAAAACAAACAAACAAAAAACCCACAGAATGTTGGGGAGGTTGAGGGAAGACTGGAACATATGTAGCGCTGGTGGGACTATAACAATGGTACAAGTGCTGTGGAAAATGATACGGCCCTTATATATTTAAAAATAGCAGTACCATTCAACTAGCCATCCCACTCCTAAGAATACATTCTAGAAAAATAAGAGTAGCCACACAAATAAACCTATGCACAACCATGTTAGTTACAACATTGTTAACAATAGCCAAAAGATGGAAATGGCCTAAATGTCCACCAATAAATGAAAGGATAAGTAAATTATGGTACATACACATAATTGAATACTATGCAACAATAAAGAATGATGATGAATCTTTGAAACATCTCACAACATGGATGAATCTGGAGGGTACTCTACTCAGTGAAATAAGTCAATTACAAAAGGACAAATATTGAATGAGACCACTGTTATAAAAACCCAGTAAAAAGGTTTACACAGAGGAAAAAAACAATCGTGAGTATTTACGAGCAAGGCAAGGAGTGAAGAAGTAAAACCACTAGACAGTACACAAATGTTAACTTTTGTGAAAGACAACACCCAATATGCAGGAAGTTAGCATAGCTTGACCAGGGCATAGCCATAGAAGCTTGCTAGAAACACTCAAACACCTTGAGGGACCGAGTTACTGGGGCTGAGGTCTGGGGACCATGGTCTCAGAGGACATCTAAGTCAATTGGCATAACATAGTTCATAAACAAAATGTTCTACATCCCACTTCGGTGAGCAGCTTCTGGGGTCTTAGTAGCTTGTGAGCAGCCATATGCCTCTATTGGTCCCACCAAGTTCAGAGCAAAAGAGAATGAAGAAAACCAAAGATGCAAGGAAGCATTCAGTCCGAATGACTAACGAAGAATGTAAAACACAGCCTCCACCAATGTGAGTCCAGAAGAACTAGATGGTGCCTGGCTACCACCAACAACCACTCTAACAGAGATCGAAATAGAAGGTCCCAGGAAAAGGTAGCGCAAAATTCAAATCCACAAAGACCAAACCTACTGGTCTGAGAGACACTGATAGAATCGCTGAGTCGATGGCCCCCAGACGCCCAGCTAACTTAGAATTGAAGCCACTCCTGAAGCCCACTTTTCAGCCAAAGATTACCCTGGTGGTGCAGTGGTTAAGTGCTACATCTGCTAACCAAAAAGTAGGCAGTTTGAATCTGCCAGCCACTCCTTGGAAACTCTATGGGCCAGTTCTGCTCTGTCCTCTAGGGTCGCTATGAGTCAGAATCAACTAGATAGCAGCAAGTTTGGGGGGTATAAAACAAACAATAATACATGTGAAGAATGTATTTCTTCCTTCAAACAAGCATACAAGACCAAATGGGCAAAATGGGCACAAAAGCAGAGACAAGAAGTCAGGAAAGGACAGGAAAGCTGGACAAGAGGACACCAGGAACGTGGAGTGGAAAGGAGGAGAGTGCCGATACACTGTAGGGATTGCAACCAATGTCACAAAACAATTTGTCCATAAATCTTCGATTGAGAAACCAATTTGCATTGTAAACTTTTACCTAAAGCACAGTAAGAACATAAATAAATGAATAACTTGTATTTGGGCAAAGACCCAAGGTCGTTCTCCCCATTATGAAAGTAAGTCATCACGCTTCCCGTACCCGGGTGCGTGCCTCAGCTGCTTCCGGTACCTGGTGCGGGCCTCAGTTTCACCAGGAAGACCACAACGGCACTGTGAGTAGGGACGTCCTTGCATAGCTGTCATCCAAGGGCCCCTGTCTGACACAGGCTCCCCACAGAACTTTGTGGCTCCATATCTTTCTAAGCAACAGAGGGGCCATCTGGCCCCAGACATGGGGTTTCAGTGTACAAATCTCCCCCAGCTGTCTGCCCAATTGAAGGGCTGAGCCATGGGCCTGATACTTTGCCAAAAAACTTGCAGAGTCCTCACGAGAAGGACTGTGAGTGGGGTGGACGAGAGGACTCCCACAAGGCAGCTGGTGACCATCCTGAGGCCGCAAGGATAGTGGCTCTCACCAGAGACGATGGTTATCACTGATCTGTAACATCCAACCAGTAACCTTAGGCAGGTGGCTCTTGTTGTCTCCTCAGGGGAGGACTGCGAAGCAAAGGCCTCGAGGCTGGTCTCTGAGGAAAGATGAAACAGCAAGACTCAGGCCTGTGTGCGTTCCCCGAGGAGGCCAGCGTCAGCTGACTGGCAGAGCCCTAGAGCTGGGCTCCAGCCAGGATGGCTCCACACCGTGTGGGCCTAACCAGCACCCAGCAGACTCTGCGGTTAAAGCTCCCAAAGAGGTTGACACCCCAATTAGATTCCAAAGCAAGAGCCCCTCTAAGCTGCTTCTGCCCAAGAGAGAGAATGGGACACACCATCTGACTTACTATTGCGTAGCTTCCCGTTGCCAATATTTGAACCAGTGGTTGAGCACTTGATCACTGGCCTACCAGGGGAACACCTGGCCCAGGAGGTGAAGAGAGGAATCTAATGTATGGAAGCATGAAGATACAGGGTCGCTCACTCACAGGAGACTCGCCTAGTTCTGGCCCCACCCAGTGCTTTGAACCCACAAGTTGGTCATCTCTGCCTATATCCCCACTTCCCAGTTGATCTCATCAATACTCAGTGAAGCCCCAATTGATACCCCCAGTTTTTGAATTCCAAGCGTTCCCAGGATGCCAACTTGGTTCCAGACCCTTGGTTCAGGCCACCCTGTCTCAGGTAAGCCCTCAGGATTAAGGCCGGCAGCCCACAAGGCCAGCCGGACAGGAAAGGTATGAGCCCCAGGGAGAAGCAGGCCTGGGGACCTCAACTGCTCGGGTCACCCTAGGCATACCCAACACTTGGAACCAGGCCTCTAAGAAGGAAAGACACTAGGACAGGGACAGGGCAGGTGCTAAATCTCAGGGAGGGGCAGGTCACCGTCAGAGAAGTCTGGTCAGGGGAAGAGAAGGGGAAAGGCCAGGAAGGATGTGTCACAGAGTGCACAGCTGCGGGTGGCGGGTGGGAGGGTGGCGAAGGTGGAGCTCACAGTAAACAATCTTCTAATCCCAGTGCCTAGGCTACTTCTGGGCTGCCTGTTTATCTCGTCTGCAGTTCATTCATTCAATCAACATTTAGTGAGGGCCTATCAATCACCAGTCACAAAGACTGCCCCCCACCCCTTAAGGAACTTGCTGTTTAGTAAACTAGGAGGGCTGATAAAGGAGGCTGGGCCGGGGCAATGTTACTGCTAAGGTGGATTCTTGTTAGCTCCCAGGGAGCAGTATTGTTAGGCTCCCCCTTGACAACTGACCCTACCTCCGAACAACAGAATCAGACTGTCGGGATCCATGGCGTTGTCACTGGCTGATTTTCAGAAGTTGACTGCCTGCCTCACTCCGGAAGCTTACCTGAAATTGCCCGGCATGCAAACCTCCGTGGAAGGGCGGTGGTGGCTGTGGATAGGATGGTTTGTCTGGGAGTTGAACCAGGGTCTCCCACGTGGAAGGTGAGAATTCCACCATTGAACCACCCCTGCCCACTACGGTGCCGTCATCTGACAGCCTACAAAATCAAAACCTGACCGCCTGCCGTCCCTCACTTTCAACTCAGTTGCCTACAAGAAACCAAACCCATTGACATCAGGCACTTCTGCCCCATAGGCTTTCCAGGAAACCCTAGTGGTGTAGAGGATAAGTGCTACAGCTACTGAACAAAAGGTTAGCAGTTCGAATCCACCATGTGCTCCTTGGAAACTCTCTGGGGCAATTCTGTTTCATCTAGAGGGTTACCACGAATCAGAGTCCACTGAACGGCGACGGGTTTTTTGGTGTTACAGAATTTCCAAGGGGCAGCTGGTGCATTTGAACTGCCAGTCTTTGGGGCAGCAGCTGAGCTCTTAACCACTGTGCCAGCAGTGCTCTCCAACTACCTGGGCAAAACAGAAACTCAACTCACTGCTGTCGAGTCCATCATGACTCATAACGGCCCTATAGAGCTGACCCGTCGGGTTTCCAAGGAGCATCTGGTAGATTCAAACTGCTAACCTGGTCAGCAGCCGTAGTGCTGAACCACCAGGCTACTGGGATTTGGCCCTACTGTGATCAAATTTGGCAACAAGGTAAGTCACCTGGTGCTCAGGGCACTTAAAAAATAAGATGGAACCTAAGAGAAATAAAGTGGTAGGTGAGGAAGCGTGTGACTGAGACCCAGCTCGTGGGTGCTGGCTTCCCACAGCAGAAGCCCCTCCAGTTTGCACTGTCCTGGGGCTTCTGCGTGACTCCAGCCTTTGTACTTTGGCAGTGCCTCCTCCCTGTGCCTTAGTTTTCACTAAGTCTATATAAAAATCTAGGCGATGAAGACGATAATAACAGAGGCTTCCTTGCAAGATTCTTTGAACCCATACTTATTAAGCTCTTCATTCCCAGAAAGGGGCCGTGGTAGTACATTGGTTACGAACACTCAACTACTAACGGAAAGCTTGGCGATTCACACCCACCAGCTTTTCCGTGGGAAGAAGACAGGACAGCCTGCTTCCATAATGATTAACAGCCTTGGGGGTGAATTGACGGAGCGACAGTGGCTCTGGTGTTGTTTCTTTCTTAGTTTCAGAACATAAGAAGCACTAAGTAACAGAGAAACGAGAACCGGTTACCGTCTGGTGGATTCTGACTCTCAGTGACCCCATGTTGACATAATAAAGCTGTCCCTTAGGATTTCCTAGTCTGTTGTCTTTAGGAAAGGATTCCCGATGGGATAGGCTGCTGCCCAGGAAATTGACAATTAAATTCACCAGCTGCTTCGCGGGAGAAAGACACCACTGGCTGTTTCCCTAAAGATTTAGAGCCTTGGAAACTGGGGCCGTTGTACTCTGTCATATAGGGTTGCTATGAGTCAGAATCAACTCAGAGCCAAGTGGTCTGGGTTTTTGGTTGATTCTTTATGAAAGCAGGTCACCAGCCCCTTTTCCTGCAGACCAGTCCTTCAGCTGGCAGCTGAACACTGAATCACTGCTCCACCAAGGCTCCTTCTCAAATGAGATAGCATCAAGAAAACATCCTGCAGACTAAAGCTGTCGAGAACCACCCAAGGGGTGCTGTGGTCAGTCACCATCGAGTCGATTCGTACTCATGGTGGCTCCATTTCCACAGAGCAGAACTGTTATACAGGGTTTCCAAGGCGACGGTTTTTTGGAAGCAGATTGCCAGCCCCGTCTTCTGAGGCACTACTGGATGGGTTTGAACTGCCAAACTTTCAGCTAGTGGTGGAGTGCATAACCGTTTGTGCCACCACTGACACCTGTCCAGGGGTAAGGGATTGCTAGAGAGACATCAGTGAAGTCTCTGGAGGTCGTTACTCAGCCTTGGAGCATAGTAGGGAAGAAACAGAGAAAAGGGGGAAACACTCAGGGGTCCTCACGTGCCTCTGACCAGGCTCTCACAGAGCCCTCCTGGGCCTACAAAGGTCAGGACGTAGGGATGGGCTTCTTGCTGACCTTGAGCCCGGGCAGCCCACGAGGAGCCCTGCAGCCACAGGGGTCTCAGTGCTAACCCCCTACATGGGCGGCACTTCCAATGTGGATTTGCCCAGTAGTCACCTTTTCTCCTCCAAAACACCACGGGAGCCCAGAACCCTCCCAGGTGAAGAAACTGAGACCAGAGAGAGCATCAGACTTGCCCAGGATCCCCCAGTGGTTGGTGACGAACATTCCCACTTCTCACGGCAGGTCAGCCAGGGCGGGATTCAGGCTGTTAGTGTGAGCCACCAGCCCCTGGCAAGAAAGGAGGGGTTGGACACAACTTATCAAATCTTTCTTAAAAAATTATTTTGTGGAAAAAAAAACACTGCCATCAAGCCGATTCCAACTCATAGCGACCCCATGGGACAGAGTATAACTGCCCCATAGAGTTTCCAAGGAGCACCTGGTGGGTCTGCACTGCCAACTTCTGGTTACTGGTAGCACTTAACCGTGTCCCTGCCGGGGATTGCTTTTTCCACTCTTTCTATTGCTCATGTAGAAGATTTTGAATTTCAGAAAACTATTCAGATGAAAATAAAAATTATCTATAAGCATACCAACCAGATACAACCTCAGTTACATACATTGGTATATTTTTAGCACACTTTTATCCTTGTTGTTCAAAATTAGGAGTTTCTAGGTGGTGAAAAGAGTTAATGTGCTCAGTGTGTGTATAGCTCTCCATGCACTTTTCCGTGAACACATGCACGTACACACAACGACTTCCTTCGGTTAAATGCTCGGCTACAAACCTAAGGAAAGGGTGGTGGTTCCTTGACACCTTAGAAGAAAGACCTGGCTTTCCATCCTGAAAAATCAGCCACGGGAAACCTATAGAGCACAATTTCTACTCGGATATACCTGGATGACCGTCATCAATCAGAATCCACGTGATCATAACTGTTGTGTCATTCAGAGTTAAGGTCATCTTGTTCATGGACATGAATCCTGTTTTTCCTTTAATATTATTATATTCTGGAACATAATAACATTATATTTTGAAGAAATATCCTTCCATCTTACAAACCAGACACCTGAGCCACGGAGCGGTGAAGTCCCTCGCTAGTAAGAGTGGGTGGTGGAGCTGAGATTCAAACTCAGGCCGTCAGTCCCAAAGAGAGGAAACGAGGAGAAAAAGCCTAGGACACTCAGAAAATTAGAATGTGCAGAGTGGAGGGGGGAGTTAGGAGTTTGCCGAGCTGACGTTTAATATGATACTTGGGGGTCAGCCAGGTGAAGAGTTGGGCTTACTGCCCCTGCCCCTGCTGTGGACCTGGGAAACACCTCAGAGGACAGCCAGATTACTGATGATTATTTTGAAACTTGAAAAGAGGGGAAACATAGAACTAATTTCACCTAGAATCCTACAATTTTCATTTCTCTTGATGGTGTAGTGGTTAATAGTTGGGCTGCTAACCAAAAGGTTGGCAGTTCAAATCTACCAGCCGCTCCTTGGAAACCCCATGGGGCGGTTCTATTCTGTCCTATGGGGTCACTGCGAGTCAGAATTGACACAACGGGGACAGGTATATTCAAGTCAGAAGGATTTGTTTTTTTTAACTTAATAGAATTTTGTACACTTCCCTGTTTTACATGTTTATGGTATTTATCATTTTGACAGCTACATATTTTGATTACATGAGCACGTGGTAATTCACTTACTGGCTGTATTTTTGAATTCTGAAGTTGTTTCCAGTTTTCACTGTTAGAAACTCTGCTACTCTGAACATCTAATTAATGCAGCATATTTCTTCTTTTGATCTAGTTCCTCGGGGGTCAGTTCATACATGGTGCTGACGTGCGTGCTACTGTCTGCCCACTTGCCCTCCATGAGGTTCACATGTTTCAAGTCTCTAAAATTAAATGGGTGCATCTCAGCATCCTCAACAGCATGGGGAATTTATAAAAGGCATTTTCCTGTGTTGCTCCTAGTATAATGTCTATAAAAATTCCCCTCGGTATTGTTTTCAGCTGCCTTTCCTTAAAGTTTTAATTATTTTATAGTTATTGTTTTACTTCTAGCCCATTTTGTGCTGTAAAGGATAATTTCAGATGTCAATTACAAAAAGTATTAAAAGGTAATACATCCTGCTTACGCCCACAGTTGCAACTTGTCCTTCCAAGTCTTTAGCATTATCAAGACCATATGGTATAGGTAGGAGAGAAAATACGTCAATTAAAAAAAGAGAGAGAGAGAAAGACAGAGATCTAAAACTGGACACTTGATTTATGACAAAGGTGGCACGGCACCACCTTGGGGAAGGAATGAGTTTTTCAAGAAATGATGCTGAATCCATGGAGCATCTATATGGGAAAAAAAAATGAAATTGGATCCCTACCTCACATCATACACATAAATCAAATTCCAGGTGGATTATAGACCTAAATATGTAAGCCAAAACTGGAAAGCTTTTGGAAGAGCATATAGGGAAATACCTTCATGAACTTTGGGGTTTCTTCCATAAGACCATAAAAGAATGAATCATAAAAGAAAAGATGGGCCAATTTGACTTTATTGAAATTAGAATCTTCTACTCAACAAAGATATATTTTTTTAATTTTTATTTTTATTTAACATAACTGAGTGAAAATGTACATTCACATATAAATTTACATGCCCCCCCATATGCAGCTTCCACTGCTCTCCCTGTCCAGTGACATCACACTATTCCTCTCTGCTCCATACATGTCTCATCCTCCCAACAGTCTCCTTTCCCCTCCTGTCCGTCCACTCCCCTTCCTCCAGCCAGAGGTCAGCAAGATGATATCCTATAGATGTATAGAACCATAAAGTGCTTCCAATATATGGTCACTCTGCATTGCCAAGTCCAATCCATTCCTGTCCGAAGAGTGGACCTAACAAAGATATTTTAATTAAACAGAAACCCCAAATAGTTAACATAAAGAAAAAAATTGGTAAATTCTTGTTAGATTCATTGAGTCATTGGTGAATCACAGAGACCCTATGCACAACAGAACAAAGAACTTCCGGGTCCTGCACCATCCCCAGAATCCTTGTTACGCTTAAGCCCATTGCTGCAGCCACTGTGTCAGTCCATCTCACTGAAGGTCTTCCTCTTTTACCCTGATCCTCTACTTTACCAAGCGTGATGTCCTTCTCTAGAGACTGGTCCCTCCTGAAAACATGTCAAAGTAGGTGAGACATGATCTCACCATCCCTGCTTGATAAAATAGACCACATTAAATTTAAGAGCTTCTGTTCATCAAAAAACATTGCTATTGAGACAATCCCAACTCATAGGGTCCTATAAGACACAGTAGAACTGTACCACAGAGTTTCCAAGGAGAAGGTGGTGGATTTGATCTGCCAACCTTTTGGTTAGCAGCCATTGCACTTAATCATTATGCCATCATGGTTTCTCTGTTTATCAAAAGACACCTTTAAAAGAGTGTAAATTCAAGTCAGAGAGCAGGAGAAGACATTTACAATTCATGTAACCAACAAAGGACATGTATCTAGAATATAAAAACTTCCTAAATGTCAATACTTAAAGAACAGACAATCCAATCAAGAAAAACAAAAAACACAGGCAAAAGCCAAGAACAGGTGATCCAAATGGCCAACAAACACATAAAAAGATATGTGACTTCATTAGTCATCAGAGATATGCAAGTTAAAATACCATAGACTATCTACACACTCCCACGGCAATGAGAATGATGAAAAATACCAAATGTTGGCTTTTCTCTCAATATCTCCTAAAGCTAAATGTGTATATATATATCCTATGACCAGCAAAGGAGCCCTGGTAGTGTAGCAGCTAACGGAATTTCTGCTAACTGACACGTAGGTGGTCCAAATCTACCAGCTGCTTTGCTGGAGAGAGGAAGCTATCCAGTTCAGTAAGGATTATTACCTTGTAAACACTGTGGCACACTTTTGCTGTGTCCTCCAGGGTGGCTATGAGTCAGAATCGACTCCACCACAATGAGTATGATCAACACAATGAGGCCTGGTGTCCCAAAGAGGAGCAGCTTGGCTGCGAGTTCAAACGCACCCATTAGCTCTGAGGGAGAAACACTTGACAATCAGCTTCCGTACAGATTGTTGTAGTTGCTGTGTGCTATGAGGTCAGTTCCAACTTTAGTGACCCTGTAGGGCAGAGTAGAATGACCCCAAGGATTTCTTAGGCTGTAATCTTTACAGGGGAAACTCTGGTCACATAGCAGTTAAGAGCTAATGCTACTCACTAAAAGGCCAGCTTTTCGAATCCATCAGGTGCTCCTTGGAAGCTCTATGAGGCAGCGCTACTCTGTGCCACAGGGTCACTGTGAATTGGAATTGACTAGACAGTGGTGGGTGTTTGGGCATTTTTATAGGAGGAAATCACTGGGTTATTTCTCCTAGAGTGGCTGGGCAAGTTTGAACAACTGATCCTTGGGTTAGCAGCAAAGCTGTTAACTACACCATCCGGGCTCCTTCTGTAAAGAATACAGCCAAGGCAACACTATGGGGCAGTTCTACTCTGTCACGGGGGGTCACTTTGAGTCATAATCCACTCTAGGGCACCCAACAACATGACCAGCCTAGGTGTATACCTGACAGAAATGTGTCTATCTGTTCAAAAGCACCTACTAAAATGGTCACAGCAACACCATTCCTAACACCTCAAACTGGAAACTACCCAAATGCCCATCAGTTGTGGAACAGGTAACTTGTCACAAAATAGAATGCTATAAAGTAATAGTCAAGAGCAACAGTCAAGAAACAAAACAATGTATGGATGTATCCCAGTGGGCAAATCTGCTGCAGAAGACCTCTTTAAAATCTTCAAAAGCAAAGGTGCTTTTGAGGACTAAGGTGTGCTTGACCTAAGCCATGGCATTTTCAGTCGCCTCACATGCATGTGAAAACCAGACAATGAATAAGGAAGACCGAAGAAGAATTGAAACGTTTAAAGTATGGTGTTGGTGAAGAATACTGAATATAACAAAGACTGCCAAAGAATGAACAAATGTTAGTTAGATGCAAGGAAGGTGAGATTTTGTCTCACATATTTTGCACGTGTTATCAACAGGGACCCAGGTCTTGGAGAAAGACATCATGCTTGGTAAAACAGAGGTCAATGAAAAAGAGAAAGGCTCTTCAACCAGATGTATTGACAGTCTCCGTAACAACGGGCTCAAACACTGAAACAATTGCGAGGATGGTGCAGGAGCTGGCAGTGTTTTGTTCTGTGGCACAGGGTCACTAGAAGTCGGAAGGGACTCACAGAGCCTAACCAATGTGAACCAAAGAAAACCAAACCCCCTGCCAGTGAGTCAATTCCAGCTCACAAAGACTCTATAAAATGGAGTAGAACTGCTCCACTGAGCTTCCAAGGAGAGCCTGGTGGACTTGAACTCCCAACCCTCTGGTTAGCAGCCATAGCTCTTAATCACTATAGCACCAATATAAAGCAACACGAAGTAATCAATGACAACTATCCGAAATGAATCTCGTGTACATACATACAAAGGAATACTTACTTCGTATCCTGTTTACATCATTTCCAAGAAGAGATGCCAAATGACCTATGGTGTTAGAAGTTAGGATAGTGGCTACCCTTAGGAGGTGACGATCAAGAGGGGACATGAAGGGACTTTGGTGATGCTGGTGATGTTCTCTTTCTTGATCAAGACACTGGTGACACAATTCATTTTTTTAAAAGAAATGTATGTTGTACATTATAATTTATTCACTTTTCTGTACATAGGTTGTATTTCAATAAGAAGATTATTTCAGGACATCATAAACAAAAAGGTAAGCCAAAAGTATGATGAGATATTTGCAACACACGTTTTAAAAAAATGTATTAGAGTATGTCACTTAGATCTTGCTTGTTCTTTCATTGAAGTCAGTAGAGGCTTTTTATTTTTTTAATGATTGGTTCGTCTCTTTCTACCTACCTCTCTGCGTTTCTATAGACATATTTAGTTTGAAAAAGAATTGCTCTTTGCATTTACTGAATAGATTGTCCCTTATTACAAACTTTTAAGTGTAAAAGAATGGAACTTTTGCAATTTGTCCAGAAAAAAAGTCCAGTTAAGTTTTAATTTATGTTGTCCTTGACTTCTCTTTGTCCGATGGTAAAGGATTTGACGTCTTTATCATTAAAGCTCTTTATTTCACCGCATGTTCTTAATTCCTCTGTCTCCTTACGTCTCCACAAAATTAGTAGAAAGAGAGGATGGGAGTCCCTGGTGGAGCAGACAGTTAATGTGCTTGGGTGCTGACTGAAAGGTTGGGACTTCTGGTCCACACAGAGGGGCCACAGAAGAAGGACCTGGCAACTGCTTCAAAAAACTACCCATTGAAAACCGTGTGGTGCACAGCTCTACCCTGACAGACACTGGGCTGTCGTGATTTGGGGTCCACTGGATGGCTACTGGAAGCAGAGGACAGATGCTGCTTCCGTGAGAAGGAGCTCAGACCTTTGGCCCAGCTCTAGGACGAGGTAAGGACACAAGGGTGCAGAAGGCAGGAGGAAAACCAGGATTCCTAAGGATGTGGTCAGCCTTTCCCAGGCTGTACACCACCTGTAACATTAGCATTTTTATAAACGAGCAGTTAAGACAAGAGAGACAGTGACCACAAATCACACCGACCAGACAGTCTGACAGCACCAGCCAGCCTGACACTTCCTCACTGAGCCCTAGGTGGGGAGTGACCCAGACACCGGGCCTGTGTCCTTGCTAGGCTCACATTCCAGTCAGAGAGACAGACGATAAACAAGCCACCAAAGAAACAAGATAATGGGAAGGAAGCGAACTGTGATGAAAGAGAGCGCGACCAGGGCGGCCTGGCTGGGGAGGCCCGGCTGGGAGCAGCCAGCGTGGGAAGGGCTGGGGTGGTCCCTCCAGGCGACCGTGGCTTGGCGTGCTCCGAGAGGCAGCCCCTGCGCAGGAAGCCCGGGGGAGGGGGAGAGCAGGGGAGAGAGGGGTGCGACTGGAGGACCGGTCCTGGGCCACGGCAGTTTTAAACAACAATGTGACAGGATCTGGTTTGCATTAGGCAAATCTGCTGCAAAAGACCTCTTCAAAGTGTTGAAAATCAAAGATGTCACTCTGGGAACCAAAGTGCGCCTGACCTAAACCATGGTGTTTTCAGTCGCCTCTTATGCGTACGACAGCTGGACAACTAATAGGGAAGAGTGAGGGACTGCTGCCTTTGAGCTGCGGTCAGTGTTGGAGAAGCACCCTGAATCCCCGACGGGCTGCCGGAGGGACAGGCACACCTGTCTTGGAAGAAGTACAGCCAGAATGCTCATTAGGAGCAAGGGTGGCATGATGACACCTCTCATACTTTAGATACGTCATCAGGAGGGACCGGGCCCTGGAGAGGGACAGCCTGCATGGGCGCTCCGTGAGATGGATGGACGCGGTGGCGCGGCAAGGGGCCCAAACATAGAACGAGATCGTGACGACGGCACGGGACCCGGCAGTGTTTGATTCTGTCGCACGTGGGGCTGACAGCTCCTAATAACAGCAGCAGCTTTTTTGTTTGTTTGTCCATTTCTAATATTTTATTTATTTGAGGTGAGAATATAGACTGAGTAAAATCAGTCACCAAAGGACAGGTGCTACAGGCTGTCAGCTCCACGAGGTACTAGAACAAAAAAGGCTTCAAGACCACCGTGGTTCGCAGGAGCTGACGGGAGGAGGAGCCGTTGCTCACGGGGTGCTGGGGGTCTGTGTGGGGTGACGAAATGTTCTTGATGGAAGTGAACAGTGGCAATGCTTGCACAGGGCTATGAGTATTAATTCGTCCCCTGAAGGACATACTTAAAAACTGTGAAAATGGCAAAGTTTTGTTATATTTTAACACAATAAGATTTTTTTAAAAAGAGAATTCTGGAGGGGCTGAGGTTCATGAGAGGGACCCAAGAGAAGCCACCTCAGGAAGGCCACGTTTCTCCCGAGCTTGTCAGAGCTGGGGGAGGCCTGATGAGGCAGTGGCCGCTGGGCGGTGAGAAGTGGGCAGAGGAGCCATCCAGGTCACCCAGGACTTGGGGGTAGGTGAGACTGGGAGGCAAAGGAGAGAATCGTCAATATGTTTGGGATACAATAATGATAAATGACCATAGCAGAATACAAAATGGAATAACTAGAAAGCATTCTAAACTAAGTTGTGCTAGCAACATATTTCACGTTTCAATTTTCAGAATAACCTTGAATACCACTGTATTAAAACTGATGCATTGATTTTAGTCACAAGATTTTAAAAGCCACATTTCTAAACCCACAAATCAAGCACCGCTAGTCTTGAGCCCAGCCAGGTCAGAGCCCAGGACACTAGCATAAGAGCCCGTGTCTGCGACAGCTCTTGCACCAGTGGGGTCTGTTCATTGAGATCTGCACGTGCGCACACACACACACACACACACACCCCTTGGCCCCTGGGGGGTGGGGTGGTAATAATGCCAGGCCCTGGGAGACTTTCCGAGCGGTACAAAGGGTTAACCCTCCCGCGGGGCCTCAGAGGGAAGGCCTGGAGATTGGATTTTGAAAAGTCAGCCACCGAAAGTCAGCACACAGTCCTGTTCTCACACTCACGGGGTCGCTACAAGTTGGAGGGAACTCCATGGCAACTGGTTTATTTTACAGACAAGGACCACGATGAGGCCTGGAGAAGGTAACTAACCTGTGAATCTCCCTCACCAGCTGGCAGAATGAGGCCCACCTGTAGGCCCAATGCAACCCTCTGTCCTTTGGGGTTTGTGCCCAGCTGGGGAGGTTTGTTTTCCAGAGTGATCCAGAGGGCAGAGGCCAGGGTAGCACCAGGGTGCTCCTAAGGCCAGGATGGGTGACCACCTGGCAACTCACAACAGGCAAAGGCTTTCGGTTCCCCAGTGGGCGAGCTCTGGGGTAGAAGGAGGGTCAGAGAAGGGACCTCTTCCAAAAACCTTTTTGGAGCCAGCAAAGGCCAAGGCGGGAGCTGAGGCCTGAGAGCCTTTCTGAAACAGTCTTCTCTGGTTGGACAGACCTGGCCAGCTGAGACTGTGTGCTGGGCTGTTGCAGGCGAACATCTGGAGAAGCCATGTGCAGACCGGCCTCAATGGGGCTTCAGGACTATCCTGCTGAGAAGAAACTCAGTCTATCCACCTCCAGACTGAGGGAAGTTTACAGGGGCAACACAGGGGGTGGAAGTAGTCAGATAGAATGGATTCAGAGCCGGAAATCCTCTGCTTCAGCACCTCCTCTGCCCTCTCTGAGCTGTGGGCCCTATAGCAGACTAATGTTTGCAAACCTTAGTTTCTTCCTCTGTAAAATGGGCATGATAACAATGTCTACTTTGAACGTTGTTGTTAGCAGCCAATTAGATACAGTATTTGAAGAGTGTTTCTACTCAGATTGTATTTTCGTTTGGCGAAGCTTGGGAGAAGCTATGGAGACAGGATGGGAGGTGCTGGTAAAGGCAATCAGCTAAAGCCTCACTGTCTTAGCCAGCACCAGGCATCACCATATACATGACAGGATATTACTGATGGTTATGTGGTGCAGTGGTTAAGAGCCAAACCTGCTAGCCTAAAGGGCGGTAGTTTGAATCCACCAGCCACTCCTTGGAAACTGTATGGCGCAGTTCTACTCTGTCCTATAGGGTCCTTACGAGTTGGAATCAGCTGAACAGCAACAGGTATACAACATGCCTACAGTATCTTTTCTTTAAAACACCTCATTTTATAGCTATGTTTTGCCTAGGATGGGTGTCTTTCAAAATCCAAAACCCGAGTCACTTCCCAGTGACCCAGACAGATGAAGTCACCTCAAGTCAGTAGCACACCCCACTATGTACCAAGTTTCTTCCTGTAGTGCACGGGGAGATGCGCCCCCTAGTGTGGAGTGCCCTGCACTGCAACAATGGGCCATGGAGGTGTGGACGTGGGAGCTTCCTTCTGTTCTGTCGCCGTGCGCGCGGTTACCAGGAGTCACAGCTCATCCCTTCGTTATTGCACACTATATGCACGAAATTACTGTAGTCACACAGACATCTGCTTCTGTTGCCAGAATGGAGCTCGCTGTGTGAGAAAGTTACTCCAGGGCCGATACAAAGCAGAGCGCAGGGGCGGTGCTCAGAGAGTGTGTTTGTTGAATAAAATTGAGCCAAATCACAGTGACACATTCCAGCAAGGGACACTTAACGTTTTTTACTTTTATAAAAGTAACCTGAGTATAGAGCAATATAGAGCCTGTAGGGACCCCTCCACCCCATGCCCTTCGGATCATTTTTCTCTCGGGCCCAATTTTGTTTTTACATAAAAAGTATGCCATCTCTATATACAGTTTTCCAAATCACCTAATTGCATCCATGCAAAACCTGTATAGACCAAGAGCCAGCCTGATCCAAAAGATCTCTTTAAAGTGTTAAAAAGCAAAGATGTTTTTTGAGGACGAAGCTGTACCTGCTCAAGCCCTGGTATTTTCTTCTGAGGTACCTCTGGGTAAACTCAATCTCTAACCTTCTGGTTAGCAGCTGAATGGGTTAACCATTTGCAGCACCCAGGGACTCCCCACCACCCTTGTACGGGGCAAAAGAAGCCACTGCTGGGAGCCCAGCACATCAAAGCCACTGAAGCACAAAGATGTGTGTTATCTGGCTCTTCCATCTCGGGAGCACTGTGTTAGGAGGTTCCCTGACAGACCTAGTGAATGGCAGTCCCGGAGAGGAGCAGCCAGAGGAACAGGCCCCGCAGCCTGGAGCACAGAGAGCCTGCAAGGGGTCAGGGTAGGGCGTAGGCGGGTCAAGTCCCAGCCTCTCACCCTGGAAAATCAGATAACAAGTGGCTGCTTTTTAGCGGTTGATTGGCCATCAGTAGTTGGAATGGCCATCAGAGCTGTCGTCCGTATGACCGTTGATGTCCTGAATGTCATCAAAATGTCTTCCTTTCAGTATTTCCTTTATCTTTGGGTAAAGAAAAAAGTCAAAGTCTCTGGGGGCCAGATTAGGTGAGGAGGGAGAGTTTTCCAATACAGTCACTTGTTTACTGGTTAAAAGCTCCCTCACAGACAGCTAAACAATGAAGTTTGCAAACTGGCCGCTGTGCCACTGTGCACGATGGCCGTTCCAGAAACAGTTTGAAAATTGCTTAGAAAGGTGACATTGGTACATAGTTTTCCAAGGGGAGTACACTGGAGGTGACCATAGTGATATTCAGCAATGTAGCACTTAGAACAATGAAGTGCAAGGACTTAGTCGTTGGATCTGGCATGTATCTATTCTTATCTGCCTTTAGAGGGATCACACGACATTTGACCTCATGAGCTTGACTTACTTCACTTATCATTGTGTTCCCCAGGTTCATCCACATTCTAATACATTTTGCTGACTCCTCATTGCTCTTTAAGGTTACACAGTATTGCATTGCATGTATGCACTACAACTTACTTACCCATTCATCTGCTGGAACTCTTTCTGGAATGGCCATTGCACACAGTGGCACAGTGGCAAGTTCATGAACTTCATTGTACAATTGTCTGCGAGAGAGCTTTTAGCCAGTAAACAAATAACTGTATTGGAACACCCTTCCTGCCTACCTGATCTGGCCTCCAATGACTTTCAGCTGTCTAGAGGACATACCAGGAGACTTAGTGGCACAGGGATTAGATGCCTGGCCTAAGTGAAAGTTCAGTGGTTGGACTCCACCAGCATTCTGAACCCGCCAACTGCTCTGTGGGAGAAAGATGTGGCAGTCTGTCTCCAGAAAGACTTACGGCCTTGGAAACCCTGTGGGCAGTTCTACTCTGTCCTATAGTGTCACTTTCAATTGGAATCAACTAAACAGCAATGGGTTTGGTTTTTTGTTTGTTTGTCTAGGGTATACACCTAGGTGCCTTAGTCACCTGGTACTGCTGCAATAGAAAATACCACCAGTGGAAGGCTTTATGAAGAGAAATTTTTTATTGTCACAGCCCAGAAAGCCACGAATCCATTTATGAGCTGCAAGTCCATTGAATAAGGGAAGTTATCACAGTCCAGTAGTTACAAGTCCATTCAACAAGAGAAGTTATCACAGCCCAGTGGCTGAGTCCAAATCCAGTAACAGCATCTTGGCACAGGAACCTGGGGTCCAAAGGACATGCTGCACTCGTGGTGCTGCTGTCTCAGCAGTGTGAGTTCCCAGCTCCCTCTGTTCTCTTCTCTCCCTTACATCCCACAGGCTTGCAGCTTGAGTCCTGCCTCACTGACACAGCTGCTGCCCGTTCTCCCTCATCAGTATCACGGAGGAAGGATTCACAACACGTGGGAGGAATGGCACCATATTGGAACTCCTAACGGAGTCAAATCAATACATACATGTTGGGGGGACACAATTCAATCGACGACCCTAGGAGTGTGATCACTGGATCACAGGGTAGTTCTAGTTCCAGCTTTTTGAGGAAGTGCCATACTGCTTTCCATAGTAGTTGGACTGGCTTTTAGTCAAGATGAGGTTAACTTAATGCAGACAAACCTGTCACCTGGAGACACAGAGGGCACAGAGCCTGTGTCACTGCATCCTCTTGAGGAGTCACAGAAGCAGGACTCCCTGGACACCAGTGTTGTTTGGCCCCTCCATGAGCAGGAACCTCAATGTGGCCTGATGGGGGACTGCTGAGGGACCCACTCACCCATTCCCCAGGTTCCAGGTAGGTGGTCCCCTGTCCTCCTCATCTCTTGCTGTGCCCAGTGAGGATTTCTAGGCAGTTCCAGGAGCCCCCTCAAAATCCACAGGTGAACAGAGGTGAGAAATGGACTCTTCTGGGGAACTCCATCTTGCCTAGACAACCACTTCAGGCAATTTGGAAAACCAACTTCTAAAAAGCAGCCACTTGTTATCTGATTTTCCAGGGTGAGATGCTGGAACTTGACCTCCCTACGCCCTACCCTGACCCCTTGCAGGTTCTCAGTTTGTGCTCCAGGCTGCGGGGCCTGTTCCTCTGGCTGCTCCTCTCCGGGACTGCCATTCGCTAGGTCTGTTAGGGAACCTCCTAACACAGTGCTCCCGAGAAGAAAGAGCCAGAGAATACACATCTTTGTGCTTCAGTGGCTTTGATGTGCTGGGCTCCCAGCAGTGGCCTCTTTTGCCCTGTACAAGGGTGGTGGGGAGTCCCTGGGTGCTGCAAATGGTTAACCCATTCAGCTGATAACCAGAAGGTTAGAGGATTGAGTTCACCCAGAGGCACCTCAGAAGGAAGGCCTGGTGATCTGTTTCTGAGAAATCCATCGTGGAAGACTCTATGGAGACCAGAAGAACTAGATGGTGCCCGACCACCACCAAAGACTGCCTTTACAGGGAACTCAACAATGAGTCCTGATAGAGTGGAAGAAATGTGGGATGCAGAACCTGGAATCTAGTGAAAAGACGAGACCTGATTTTCTGACCAACTGGAGGGTTCCAGAAAGGCATGGCCCCAAACTCTCTGTTAACCCACAGCTGACACCGTTCTGGAAGCCACCTCTTCAGACAATGACTGAACTGATATAGAAGGCATAAAATAACACTGGTGAAGAGCATGTGTCAGGAAACTACCTGGACAGCTCCTGCTCAGAGGAGAGAAGGAACATCAATAGGGTACAGGAGCTGGTCAGACAGATGTCAGAAACGTGGGTCGGAGACGGGAGATGTGCTGTCACAGTGTTGGGAGAGTAGTTAGGGTCACAAAGTGCCACTGTAAATTTTCACTTAAGCACAATAATAACAATAATAGAAATTGTGTGGAGCACAGTTCTACTCAGACACACAAGCGGCGGCCTAGAGCAACAGTTTTGTGGCTGTTTGTTTTTTTAAGGGCATCTGCAAGCCAGGAGTAACAGCGAAATTGAAACACAGGATCAGTGTATACATTTTCCACTAAGGTGACAAGAGGGAATCAGACACAGATATGCCAGAGCTGATTAAACACAACCATGTACAAAGGCTACTCAAATTCCCCCAACAGAGAACAATAGCAAGTGATTAGGAAACTGTTAAGCAGTAATTAATCAGATACTCGGGAAAAGGATAAATGCTTCCCGTGGGGTAAAGAATGAAAATTGAAGGGAGATCTGAGAACTCAAGAATAGGAAAGGCCAGCTGCATCTATCTGTCTGCCACTCACTCTGTGGGGAGCAGTTGGCCACCTGGCGGGCAGAGGAATCGGGGTACCCACCCACCCACCTCCCCATCCTCTCCTTCTCATCCTGTCTGCGGTGTCTGTCCAGCCGCCACGTCCACTCGCATGTGTTAGTGCACAGCACCCTCTAGTGGCCTCAATAAAATTCTTCCTCACGGACACGTTCTGAGGGTTCGCAGGTGCATCTTTTTCTACAGGACTGCCACTCCTGCCAGTGCTTCAGCTGCTTTCAGACTTCGTTTTGCTAAAATCAGCAGCTTCGATCATTTTCCTCAGCAACCTTCAAAGGCACTCCATGTTTACAAGGGAAGTTTGCAAAGCTGCCACAGGCACGGGGAATACACTGTATGACTCGTCAAGGGATGGAGAATTTGTTAGGAATTGTTTATTGTCTTAAAGTACATAATTTTAGCACGGCTGTATGCTCATTCATTCGACAAATACTTATAGAGCACTTTCTCTGTACCCTGATGTGGTTTATCCTCTATGCCAAGAGGGGCAACAGATGTTTAGTAATGTATAACCAAACCAGTTATCATGTGTGCAGAGGAGAACCATGCTCCATAGGGTATTCATGGCTGTGACCTTTCAGAAGCAGATCACCAGGCCTTTCTTCCGAGGCACCTCTGGATGGGTTTGAACTGATGCCCTTTCTGTAGTAGTCTAGTGTTTAACCACTGGTGCCACCCAGTGGCTCCCAACTGATAGTATTATGAAAATGAAACAAGCAGGAAAGGAGACAGGGGTATGTGTGGACAGGTGGTGTTGCTGCGGTTTCATATGAGAGGGAAGGGGACCACCTGCAGCCATCGAGAGAGGGTGCTGCAGGTCGCGGGGACAGCAGACGTCAGGCCCTTGGCTGAAGCAGAGAGAGGGCAGAGTAGAGGGTCAGAGAGGGCCTTACAGGCTGGGGGCTTTTATTCAGTGAGATAAGGATGCAGTGGAGGCCTCCAAACAGGTGAGTGATGTGATCTCAAACATTTCATTGGTAGGCCTGTGTGCTTACTGATGTTTGGGAATCACACAGGTCTGCAGGATAAAGCCCACTGTGCCTGTTTTTCATGGAGGCCCACACTGGGAGCTTGGGAGCTCTCTGGAAAGATGGGGTGGACATGCCACGACTCCCAGACAAACTGCTGCTTCTGTGCAAAGGGTCTCGTCACACCAAGGAATCTCCTTTAGCGACGTGTGAGGTATCCAGCATGGAGGTCCATCTTGGTATGCCAATTTTCACTGTGTCCACATTTCTAGTTCTTCTGCTTTCCCCTTTACTAGCTTAATTATCACGCAGTCCCCGTTTTAGCCATGCCTCACAGCTCTGTTTATAAGGGTAAACAGGTCACTGTTTGCCACTGAGGTCACCCAGCCACACACCGACAAGATCAAGACCAGGATTTCCAGACCACAGCTCTCGCACTTGGTGAGGCCCATGCATGGTAGCCAAGTATTACGTTCGTTTAAAAGAGACACCTCCAGCCTGTGTGTGTGACACCGGAGCCGTCACAGAGCTTTCACTTTACACAGCGTGTGATCATCACAGCAGCCTGAGGGCCCAGGTGCTTACACTTGAAGTGGCCCTACCTGGCTCAGCTTTGACCCAGCCCTATCCACATGGTTCAGGTGGAGACAGGCCAGTCGGCCGTGCTCGGCGGCTGCACCGTCCGGGACCGTGAGAAGCCACAGTCACAGGGGCTTCGGAGCACTGGCGGTGGGACCTGTCCTGATTGAGAAGCACAGTAAGTATAAAATACACCCACGATTTCAGAGACTTAGTAGCAGAAAAAGAAGGTAAACTATCTCGTTAATAATTTTCTAGTATCGATTACATGTTGAAATGATACAAAAAAATAAATAAATAACCCACATATACTGTCATCGAGTTGATCCCAACTCATAGCAATCCCCCAGGATTGAGTAGAATGGCTCCGGAATTTCTAAGCAGAGCCTGGCAGATTCAAATTGCCAGCCTTTTGGTTAGCAGCGGTAACACTTAACCACTGCACCACCAAGGCCTTCGTATTTCATATCCGCTGAGCTAAGTAAAACATGTTGTTAAAATTAATTCTGCCTGTTACTTTGTACCTTTCCATGTGCCTCTGAGAAACCTTACGATTACTCTCAAAGTTCTATGTTTACTTTTGCTTGTCTATTATGGCAAAATATACAGTAAAACACATCAATTAGACAGTTTCTAAATGTGTCATTTACTGACACTGACTCCTTTTCTCAGGTCGTACAACTATTCTTGCTGCCTGTGATCTCTTTGACAGAATTTTGGCTTCCTAAATGGCTCACTACCGTCCAGTTTTGCCCAACAAACTCATCAGTCAGCTGTCTCTGTGTGATTGCCCTAAAACCAAAAGCCAAACCCACTGCCGTTGAGTTGGGTCTGACTCACAGACGTCAGAGTAGGACTGTCCCATAGGGTTTCCGAGGAGCACATGGTGGATATGAACTGCCTATCTTTTTGGTTAGCAGACGTTAGCATTTAACCCACTACACCACCAGGGTTTCTGTGATTGCCGTACTTCAGTACAAACAGCGAAGCCTTGAGGCCAGGAAGGGAATTGCAGCAGATGCTTCCTCCCTTGCAAGAACACTTTGTGAAAATCAGGTGATAGAAATAACAGCTGAACGAGCGTCTAAGCCCGCGAGGAACTTCATACTCCGCCTTCATGCCCCAGGTAATCTCCCAGTAACTCTGCCATTTTTCTTACTAGTATTCTTTGTACAGCTTAACAGACTGACTCCATGAGACATTCAGTAATCTGTCCAGAGGTGCACACCTAGTGAGGTGGCACGAGCGAGGGGGGAACCAGCTCTACCCTCACAATTCAAGCTGATGACCGTTGCACTGAAATGTTTCACTCACCCCAGGACAAGAACGCTTACACAAAGTCTGACCATAATTTCATTTGTAGTTTTACAGACCACCCTACCGAGGGGTTAAGAACCCTTGAACTAGTGTGTGATTGTATGTCTATGTGTATCTATATGTACATATATGTACGCGTGTATGAACAATTTCACCAAGCTAAATCTACCCCTTCGCAATTCAAAATACATGCATCTCTTCTCATTGTACATATACTTTTTTTTTTTCTTAAATAATAGAGGTTCTGCTTTTGGTATGGCTGAGCAGCTACTTTTAGACCAACCTTCCTGTAGCTAATTATAAACCCTGGAAACAATATACAAAAACAACTCTCTGAACACCCTGGAAAGCAATCAGAAGCAGGCAGATCCTTGAGGGAATTGCCATGTGGAAGAAGGAACAGCACCGGGCCAGATCCCAACCTTCACAGCGCTTAGCACCTAGTCTGCACCAGGCCAGGCAGCTAGGACTTGGATGGACATGCTGCAGTCTGGCATTGCTAGAGGAACTAGAAAACCCAGTTCAGGGAAACTGCAGCCACAGCAAAGTAAGAAAAGAAGTCCTGGAAGGGGGAGAGCCAGAGTAAAGCAAGCCAGGAATTTTGTATATCCACTCAGCCCCCTGAAATGAATGGCACGAGTGCAAGGCGGACTCCAAAGCAGCACCACTATGGCTAAAAGAACTTGAGACTTGAGGTGCCACCCAGCTGAGAAGGCAGAGTTTGGCATTTCAGACCAGCCAAGTTACACCAAACCAAAACTGAACCCACTACCATTGAGTTGATTCTGACTCAGAGTGGCCCTACAGACAAGAGTAGAACTGTCCCATAGAGTTTCCAAGGAACGCCTGGTAGATCTGAACTGCTGACCTTTTGGTTAGCAGCTGTAGCACTTAACCACTATGCCACCAGGGTTTCCTACCATGTTAAGTGCCTCCTAGAAGGTGAAAAGAAAGAAAAAAGCAACACTCCAGGAGGTGTAGAACAGAATACAAAATCTCCACAACTCATTCATGATGTCTAAAATACAATCTAAAACTATTTGACAGGTGAAGAATCAGGGAAACGAGACTAATTCTCAAGACAGTCAAAGACTGATCCTGAGGTGACCCAAATGTTGGAGTGAGCAGGTAAAAAATCTACAGAATTGATCATAACTGTGTCCAAGAATATAAAGGAAATTATGCTTGCAATGAATGAAAGACAAGGAATTTCAGCAGAGATGTTTTCCAGTTGCCGTCAAAGTGATTCTGACTTATGGCTACCTCACATGTCAGAGAACTGTGCTCCACAAGGTTTGCAATAGAAACTGTCTGGAGGCCAGGAGACAGTGAAACAAGAGCTTGAAAGTGATGAAAAGAAAAATAAAAAAGAAACCGTCACCAGAAAACCTATGTTATAAAAAATGCTAAGGGACGTTCAGGCTGAAGGGAAATTTTACCAGATAGAAACTCAAATCATTAAAAAGGAATGAAGAACATCAGTAACGGTAAATCTGTACATAAATGAAATATTTTGTCACAAGTTACTTGGTGCTGCTGTAACAGAAATACCACAAGTGGGTAGCTTTAATTAACAGAAATTTATGTTTTCAGTTTAGGAGACTGGAAGTCCAAATTCAGGGCACTAGCTCTAAGGGAAGGCTTCCTCTCTCTGGGCCCTGGTGCTTTTCATGGGGTGTAACATCTTGTACCCCATCTCTGGTGGCTTCTTTGCTTTATTTCCTTTACATCTCAAAACAGACTGACTCAGGACATACCCTGATACTGCCTCATTACAAAGAAATTCATGCCCCAACGGGATTAAAACTACAGGTAAGGGAGTTATGATGTACAACATATATTTTTGGGGGATACCACCCAACCCCTAAGAGATCTATTTTTCCCTGTTTTATGTTTACAAAAAAAAAAACCCAGTGCCATTAAGTCTATTCCGAATTATAGCGACCAGACAGACAGCATAGAACTGCCCCAAAGAGTTTCCAAGGACTGCCTGGCGGATTCCAGCTGCCGACCTTTTGGTTAGTAGGCATAGAACTTAACCACTACACCACTAGGGTTTCCTATTTTATGTTTAGTACACTAAAAAAATCATTAACGTTATGGGGCTTATAAATACATAGATTTACTATACATGACAATTGTAGCATAAAGGACAGGGATGGTGAATGGATCTTACTGTATTTTTATGCAAATAATGCATTCCTTCTGTTTGCCAGTTGCTCCCTCCTACCGTGAAGTACTGTTTTAAGCACACTATGCTGGTTTGTTTAACAACATAATAAAAGATTGGTATAGTGGCACTAATGCAAATATCTTGAGAAGAAAGCAGATTGGCAACTGTGTTATTTGCCTAAAAACGTGGTATACAGTTGCAAAATTTCTACATCTTAAGTGAAGTAGTAGACACTATTACCTCTAGACAGATGGGAAAAGCAAAAATTTCTATTGTAATCCCTAGAACATTCACTAAATTATGCAAGTACTGAAAACCTGATGAATTAAAATGCATTCCTAAAATAATTACCTAATCCAAACAGAAAAGCAGTAAAGGGATAGACCTAAATGTTTCCATAATTACATTTAATGTTAACAGATGAAACACTAAGTAAAAGGCAGAGACTGTCAGAATAGATAAAAATACAAGACTCAAGTATATGCTGTTTATAACAGAGCCACTTCAACTATAAAGTCACAGAAATAGAAAGCAGATGAACAGAAAAGGCTACACCATGAAAACACAAGCCTAAGAAAGTTCGAGTTAATTCAAGCCAAAAAGTACTATCAGAAATAAAGAGGGAGAGAGATATTTCATAATAAAAGTCAATTCATTAATAGGACACAATATAACCTAATGACAGAACTTCAAAATACTAAGCAAAAACTGACAGAATTAAGAGAAATGGACAAGTCTGTAACCATCACTAAAGATTCTGATACACTTCTCTCAGCCACCAACACCACCCTAAGCAACAGTACAGAACACCTTCACCCAAGGACTCAACACACGTACTCTACTCTTCAATTGCACATGGTTCATCCATCAAGACAGAGCATATACTGGGCTATAAAACAAGTCTCAATAAAATTAAAAAGACTGAAATCAAGAGAATGTTCTCTGGCCTCAATGGAATTAATGTAGAAACCACTAACAAGATATTTACAAAAAAACAAACTAAAAAATTGACCTATGAGTCAAATAATTCACAAAGGAAATTAGAAAATAATTACAACTGAATAATGAAGAAACTGACATACTAAAATGTTTTAACATGTAGCTAAAGCAGTGCTTAAAGGGAAACTTATAGCTTTAAATATGTATACCTGGAAAAAAGGTAGGTGTAAAATCAATGACCTAAAACAAAGTGAACAGAAATCAAAAAGAAATAATGATAAAAGCAGACATTACTAAAAGAGAAAACAACTGGAAAACATTAGCAAAGTCATAAAAGCTGCTTCTTTGATAAGATCAAAAAAGTTGATAAACCCCTAGCTAGATTGACCAGGAAGAAAAGAACAGTAATGACCTGTATCAGAATGAAAAAGAGATATCACTACAGATCCTACAGACATTAACAGGATAAGGGACTATTATGAGTAACTTTATGCCCGTAAATTTGACAAGTCAGATGAAAGGGATCACTACCTTGAAAATACAATTTACTTAATTACATAAGATGAAACCAAAATTATGAATATAAGTTAAAATTTATTAGAGAAATTGGATGTATTATCAAAAAATTTCCCACAAAGAAAATTTCACACCAGATGATTTCACAGATGAATTCTGTATATATGATAATGAAAAAGGATAGTTAAAATTCAGTTAGAACAAAGTTAGCTTTTAATGTCGATAGGAATCATGGCCAAGAGTCAACATTACGCAGGTTCCAAGTGCTAGATACTATAAAGAAGCAGGAAATCAACTCGGACATTCATTTCTTCTTCCCTTTCGAAGGCTTGGCAAATAAAGCTGGGTCTATCTGGTCCCTCGTCAGTCCCCTGACGGAGAAGAGCCGTGCGGCCCGCTCCTGCAGAGTGCCCCCACATTTCAGGCCCAGGGCCATCAGTTCAGACTTGAGTTGATCCAAACCCAGCAACTCCAATTCCGCAACAGAGCTGAATGCCAGTAAATTGACCGTTCTCTGACCAATATCCTAAAGGGAAAAAAGAAAATAATTACAACATGCTTCTCCAGTGAATGCTGTTAGGTGCCGTCAGTCAGTTCCAACTCACAGCAACCTTGAGTGCAACAGAAGGAAACACGCCCGATCCTGGCCACCCTCACAATCACAGCTGCTTGGGCTCCTTGTTGCAACCACTGTGTCAATCCATCTTGCAGACTGTAACTGACTGATATATTCTATCTGTAAGGCATTTTTATATAATCTGCCTTATCTTGTTCCTGAATTTTAATAATCAACTGTTAATTTCATGTGTACTCTCAATATGTACAAGGTCTGACAAGTAAGTCCATGAACTTAATTGTTCTAAGTGCTATATGCCTCAACTGCTGAATATCACTGTGATCACCTTCAAAGTACTCCTCTTAGGAAGCTATGCACCAACGCCAGTGCCTCATCTACCCTACAAAGCAATTTTGGAACTCCTTCCGAAATGGCTGTTGCACACGGCAGTACAGTGGCAATTTTGCGAACTTAATCGTATAGTTGTCTGTGATGAAGTTTTTAGCCAGTAACTGTACTGGAACACTCTAACCAACGATAAAGGAAATACTGAAAGGAAGACATTTTGATGACATTCAGGACATCAAGGGTAATACGACGACAGCTCTGACAGTCGTTCCAGAAAAAGAGTTCCAAAATTGCTTTGAAGGGTGGACTAGGCACTGGAATCAGTGCATAGCTTCCCAAAGGGAGTACTTCAAAGGTGACTGTAGTGATATTCAGCAATGAGGTATGTAGCACTTCCTCTGTGATGAGTTCACAAACTTAACTGACAGACCTTGTACAACAGACACTGACTTTTTACCAATTTATATACCAGCAATCAGAACAGTGACAGAACTACAGGATACCTGAACAAGATCCTTAATTCTGTCTCTTCTTTTCCAGTAAAAAATCTCAAAACCCAAACCTACGACTAAACCAAAATGTATTCTCTAACTTACACTGATGACCACAGAAAAGAGCAAGCATCCTACAAAGCTTAATTTTCATAACACCACCAAGCCTATGAATCCATGAATTCCAGAATCTTACCGCTTTCTATTCTACTCAAATAATCAAGGTTGATTGTCAGAGTTTTCATTTACATAACTCAATAAATTCAAATCCTGTTCAACAGACTTCCAATTATTCTATCCACCAAGTATGTTTATAGACTTTGACACAAAATTCAACACTTCTAAAGATGGTAGCTATGCAACCACAATATTCCCATCCAGCGTTTTTAAAAACTGAATGCAAGGAAAGGAGCCCTAGAGGAACAGTCGTTAGTGCTGAGTTACTAACCAAAAGTTGGCAAGGATTGCAGTAAGGGTCACAGTAGTAAGGATTACAGTGAGGGTTCCAGTGAGGACTAGTGATTACAGCAAAGACTAGAGTGAGGATTACAGTGAGGACTCCAGTAAGGATTACAGCCTTGGGAACCCTGTGGGGCAATTCTACTCTGTCCTACAAGGTCCCCATGACTCGGAACTGACTCAAAATGCCAGTGGGTATAATGAAAGAACAATCAATTTTCTCTCACCAGTCAAATTTTAAATATTAAAAATACTCTTTACCTTCTATTTAGCACTCCTATGTTTTAAAAAGTCATTTTGTTAGACTTCATTATATTCACAGACAAGTCCTAATAACACCACAGGTCTTTGGAGAATTACTCATGGTTTTTATGAATACAAAATCTACTATTACAACACCAAGAATAACATTTCTATGGTTAAAGGCTGAAATATTAAAATTAAAATCAGGTCGTGATCTATTATTCCTGTATTCATTTTTCCAAGACTTTAGTTAGCATAAAGCTCCTAATTTATACAAGTAACACAGAAGTTACAAGCTTAGAACTCCAGAGACGGTGTGAGGGGAAACCCACGTCCTCAGGCTCCTGCAGTCAGGCCATCTGCCCATTTCTGCTTATGCACTGGGGGTCAGGGAGGCTGTGATTAAATGACAAACCAGTAGTTCAGCTTTTGCCTATTCTAAAAAGCAAATCATGAGTTTAAAAGAGTAATTAAGCACTGACATTTTTGCAGAAAGTCAATCTATTGAAAAAAACTCAAACCAAACTCGCTACTGTCGAGTCGATTCCGACTCATTGAGCAACGCTGTAAGACGGACCGGAACTGGCCCACGGAGTCTCCAGGGAGTGCCTGGTGGACGTGAACCACCAACTTTTTGGTTGGCAGCTGGAGCACTTAACCACTACCCCACCAGGGTCTCCAAGTCCATTGAAGACAACAAACAGTCAGCTATTTGAGGGAAAATACAGATATGAAGACAACTTTTTAAAAAGGCTGAATGTCATGGTTAATACTTCACTATACAGTGACAAGGAGCAGTTCCTCTCCTACGGAAAAGAGCTTCACTTCCCACAGACAGCACCTCACACGAGATAGGAAAATGAACTAACTACAGATTCAGTGACATAAAACAACAAGCCGTTTCATCAAATCTAAAATGGCATCTATAGTCATACGCCCCAGTACTGTATGTACCATTCCTAAAATGGCATCTATAGTCATACGCCCCAGTACTGTATGTACCATTCAGCGAGAAGGAAACAATGCCAATTAAACTACAGTCACATCAGTCTCAGAGATGTGAAGGGGGTAAACACCCACATCTTGTAAGTGATGAGATACAGAACCATGGACACCACCTAGGGGCAGAAGGTGTAAACTCTAGGGCTAAATAAAGGAGGATCTGGGGAGGTTAAGGTGAGCCTGCCTGTCAGCTTCTATCAAATCAAGCCGTCCACTATATAGCTGATGGGAAAAAGCATCTTTTCATTGTAGTAACTTGTCATGGAGGTAACTGGCCTGCTGTAGACACCCCGCCCACGGTGACTTACTGTATTTCCTGCCTGGCTTTCCTCCAGCCCGGCCACACGAGGATCTCCCCCTTCTTGTCCAGATGCCATGGCAGGTCCTGCTTCCTTTGTCTCTTCTTCTCCACTCAGCCTGGCCCCAGCTGACTCTTCTTCTCTGGCTTCTTTATCCTCCACCTCCTTGTCCTCCTGGATCTCCTCGCTTTCCACAGCCACCTTCCTTTCCCTCTGCTCCTCAGTCCAGGTCTCTTCCAACCTAGCACACGCCTCTTCAGATGCATCTTTCTCAGAGTCCATCATCGAGTTTTTCTGAAGTTTTTCTGGTGACCCAGAGTCAGCGCTCGATACCTGAGCCCTGTGACAACTCCTGGGAAATTCGGCTGCCATCGCAATGCTATCACTACCACTCTGGGGGTGCTGCCAGCACATTCCTGAAGTAGTAGGTACGTGGTCACTGTCATCGTCTGAGCTCTCAGAACTGGAAGCCTCTCCACTTGCCAGGCCGTCCATGCCCAACCTAGTAGAGGCAACGGAAAGGCTTAACACCATCTATAACCAAAACCAAACCCAGTGCCACAGAGATGATTCCGACTCACAGTGCCCCTAGAGGGCAGAGTAGAACTGCCCCATAGAGTTTACAAGGAGCACCCGCAGATTTGAACTGCTGACCTTTTAGTTAGCAACTGTAGCATTTAACCACTCCACTATCAGGGTTTCCATACACCACCTATTGCATCTACTTAAAGAAGAGGTGCTCAGTTTATCCAAGGAACACTTTGTCTGAATAAAAGTATCTGCTAGCTTGTTTGTTTCAGAAAACTAGTATCTGCTAGCTAGTTTGTTTCAGAAAAAAAGGTATTCTAGAGCTGCGATAAAGAGTAAAAACAACCTAGTGAGACTAAGCAACTATCCCAAAGAGCCAAGAAGGATCGTGCTTTTAAAGCAATGAATCCCTCAGAAAAAAAAAAATGATTTTGCTTGAAGCCTTTTTTTCCCCTATGCTGCATTAATTTTAACTGTTGAGAATAATGTAAAGTAACAATTAACAGAAACTTTTAAGACTTACTTAGAATCATCCTAAACTGGAAACTGCTCAGATGTCTAACAACTGGAGCGGGGCTAAGCAAACTGTGCTACATCTACACCACACACTAGTGCCACATGTGTGATACACTGGATGAATCTCACGTCGTTACGCTAAGTGAAAAAAACAGCCAACAAAGGCTGTATGACATTCTAAACCACAGGAACAAAAATCACATCAGTGACCAGTGGTGGCTATGGGTGGGGAAAGGGGTTTAACTGCAAAGGGACACAGGGACCTTTTCAGGGTGATAGAAACAGTGGTAGTGACATGACTGTATACATTATTTTCAAAACTCACAGAATTGCTCAACCAAAGAGGATAATTTTTCCATCATTAACTTAAAAAATCTCAAAAATTTGACTAAAACAAAAGAAACAGAAAATGCCCCTATCCTTTCTCTCTGACCATTTAACTCCCATTTCAGAAAGAACAATAAAGCTCTACACTGGACTTACAAAGTGACATGATCTTTGGTATGTTATTACCTTTCCGTCCCCACAGGGGAGCCAAAAAGGAAGCAAGCTCCCTGTGTACCTGTCACTTTCTAGAGCTTGGCTCAAGGGAACTGAGCCCGCAACCAGAGGACCAACAGAGGATGGGTAAAAACAAGCAAGGCCTGCTGGGCCTTCCACCCTCAGGTGCTGAACAGACCTGAGAACCCAGGAAACAGCCAGGGGCCAAGAGGGATGACCAAGGACGCCAAGACCTCAACCAGGACTGCATCAAAACCTCAGAGAAAACAGGACCCCACAGGAAGAACAGCCCTGGCCACCACTGGAATTGTTGAAAGCCAACTCTTTGAACACTAAAACGTAACTCAAGTATAAAGTCATTCATGTTCATGTGACATTTCACCCCTGGGGGCAGGAGGGAGTTTTGCAGATTCTACTAGTGGCATTTACAGCAGAAACCATTACTACTGTGTACCACGTGACAATCACTGAACCCTAAAGACTTCAGCCTCCTGGACTACTTCTCAGCTCCCATCCAACACTACTTAAACACATGTCTGCAGCCAACAGACCAGGAGGATACAGAGTCTATCAGCCATCAAACACCCATGTGGGGGGACAAGGGCACAATCTTACCAAAAGCACCTCCTCTTTTCTGCGCCAGTTCCCCTGCTGGGGTTTGATGTGTTGGGCCTTTTCCGGTTCTCACTGACCTCCGCGGAGACCATCTTGCTGGAGGCGGCCTGCATACCTAGCCATAAATTTGAGCAACTCAGTTTCTACTATCAGGATTAGGTTTAATTTAAGAAACTACAAATAATCCAGATTACAAAAAAGAGCTGCAAAGGAATAAAACAGCTATCGATTTAAATTTATCAGAGTATTGTATAGTTAAAATCAGACTGATTTCCTCCTGGGGAAATCGAGGCCAATTGGCACAACTAGCATTTTGCTCATGAGGTCTCTTTGCACCCCACATTGGTGAGTGGCGTCTGGGGTCTTAAAAGCTGCCAAGCTGCCATCTGAGGGTACAGCAAATGGTCCCAACTCAGCAGGAACAGATGGTCACCAAGGTCCATAATGACATGGGGGAAAGAGAATCCAGAAGACAGAGAGACCCACATGAGTGGATGTCTACATCGACTTGTGACCAAAAGAACCCGATGGTGCCCGGCTACCACCAGTGATAGCCACGATGGAGCTCTTAAGTTGAGTCTCTCTGGCAACACAAGTATAAATAGGGGTGCACCCTGAGATCCCCACTAAAAGACCACAGTTCATGGTCCAGGGGCCTCGAAGTTCTCCTAGGAGCGGGGCTCCTGGCCCTTATGCTGCCCCTGTCCATAAATCATATTGAAAGTCAACTTTTCAGACAGCAATGGATTGGACTTGGTGACGCAGAGTGACCATATGGTGTGGGCACTTTATGGTTCTAGGCATCTATAGGATGTCATCCTGTTAACCTCACACTGGAAGGAGGGGATTGGGTGGAGAAGAGAAGATAGGAGACTGCTCGGAAGATAAGACATGTAAGGAGCAGAGAGGAAGAGTGTGCTGTCACTGTGCAGGGAGAGCAGTTGAAGCTGCATGTAGGTCAGCATGAAATTTATATGGGAATGTACATTTTCATTCAATCATAATAAAAAATGAGACGGCTCTCAAATGGATACAGATTTAAAATAATAAGCATTCTGGTTCTGAAATCAGATTTTTAAAAGCAAAGGACAATAGCACCAATGTCCAATTTGTTGTAACCCTGAGGCTGACAGGATCAGACCTAACCATCATCAAACCTAGTAACTCCTCACCTTGTGCTCGTGATTTGCATAGGTTTGTCTTTTCTGTTACATCATAAGCTTTCTGGCAGAAAAGACTGCTTCTTATTCAAATGTACACATAACAGTCCTAGCCTAATGCTTTGGATGATTAAAAAAAAATAAAAGTTAATGAGTATCAAGCTCCTTAAAAACCATACAAGTTTGCTTCCACTAAAACTAGAAGCAAACATGCTGAAGTCTGGGCACCTCCTGAAGACTCAGCTCATCCCCATGAAGGACAAAAAGCTTCTCGCCTGAGTCCCCAGGGCCATGGTAAGGGTCCTGTGGGCATGTGTTTCATTTTTGTAAGGAGAGGTTCACCTGATTTAAAGACCTCAAAGACATCTGTGACCCATGAAAGCTTAAACACTGCTCTCTGTGTGCAGTGTGCAAGGGTCTGGAACTGATGAACACTCATTCTCACCTTTGAGGACAGAATCTTCCAGACGCTCAGCCATCTCATGGCACTGCTGTTGGTAGTCAGGGCTGGAGAAGCAGTGCTTGGGCTCCGCCAGCTTCCGCTGCAGGCGCTCCAGGCGCTTCTGCTCCTTCTCAGCCTCCCGCTCAGCCTGCTGTTTCACCCACTCAGCCATCCTACCAGGGCACGGAAGTGACACAGCTAAACGGATACATCATAGACACTTCCTACAGAGAGAAAACCTGCCCCCTCCAATCAATGCACTTTTGCTCATATTGTGACACTTCCTCAGAAGCCACCCTGTAAGAGACTTACTGAAAACTGAAGGATAATAATCACATTATGGAAAAGCTTAAAACTCTACTGGCAATAAACCAGAACGTGACTATTCGGAGTTTACATTTCAGATACACAGAGCACATGCATAATCATCAATGACAGGAAAGTATGTTTTCTGCCTCAAAACAACAAAAAGGGAAAAGTATCATACGCTTTTTCATGATTGACATCTCGCAGTCTCCTTCCGCTGAGATCCCGGCAAGCCTCGCGGTTGGTTGTCTTCTCAATCTGGGCACCAAGGGCTCGGAGCATGGAACCAAAACCTGGGCAAAAGTATTTGGAGAAGACAGGTTGACAAGTGTTCAAGGACGGATAAAAGCTGAATTTATGACAACAGGATTATATCACAAGATTAAAGGTGAATTCTCTCTCTCGATTTTTTTAAGAAGAGACGGACCTCAGGGTTCTAAGGCAGAGATGAAAGGATCAGCAGACCTGATTTAATCAAAGCCTTCTGCCCTTCATTCATCTTTCAGAAATACTGTACCTGCAGAGAGCTTTACCCAGGGCCAGAGATCCCAGGGTTCCCATTGAGAACTTGAAAAAAAATATGGCAAGATTTTGCCACGAGTTAAAAGGAAAGGCAATCTCAGGCTATCACTGGCTGATACCATATGCTTCACTATTATTGGTAACTTCAATCTGCAGAAAGAGTCTGACATGTCAGCTCTCTGAAAACCAAACCAAACCACTGCAGATCTGAAGAAAGCTTGGGGATGCCACAGCAGTGCCTCAGTAGGGACGAAACAACTCCTGATGTTCCATTTTCATGCTTTTAATTTCTTTTCTCTCTTTTTAGATGAATAATACAACCAGACCCTTAATTGACCCCAACCTGGGTAAACAACTATATTTCCTAAGGTGAATTTAGACCTCTTTTGGAACTATAGTAACAAAATCTCGACAAATGCAGAAAGAGATTTAATTATTTTAAACCCTTCTTTGAGTAAACTAGACAGAATGAAAACCACCTCCCTTCATTTAATCTTCTCCAAAGTTTTAGAGCCTGGCCTGCCTGGGAACTATGTGGCTAGAGAGGGAGTAAATTGCATCATACAATATTTCTCCATCCGTCAAAATAAAATTATTCAATACGAGGTAGGTAAATAAAGGGTTTCATGAGGCAAAACAAGGCTGGCATACTAGAGATATGGCAGAGTTTGTTAATTTAATAACTACGGCTACAGATGCATTAAAACCAAGCTGTCAGCCTTCCCTCCTACCTCCTTTCCCACCGCAGAGCCTGGGTTCCAGGCTGTAAACAGCTCCATGCTGTACGGCGTCACTGGTGTTAATGAGGGCTCCGTTGCATTTCACAAAGTAGTATTCCACTGGAACATCCTAGACACAAGTTTGATTTTTTTTAACACGTTTGAGATAATACAAGCTTCTTGTAGGAAAGGAGCTCCACCACCACCCACTGATGTCAATTCTGATTTATAGTGACCCTACAGGGCAGAGTAAAACTGCTCTATCAAGTTTTCAAGAAGCACCCAGCAGATTCGAACTGCTGATCTCTTCTGGTTAGCAGATGTAACACTTAACCACTATGCCACCAGGGTTTCGGGAAAGGACCTAGTTTATCTTTTTATGATCACCAGTTACAAGCAGGTAGGTGTTTAATATTTGATGAACTGAAAATAAATTGAAAAAAAGTTACTCCACATGAAGCCTTCTTTGTACAATGTTTTACTATCTAATGAGGACATACAGAAGAACCTTTGGTCTTTCAGGTGAAAATAAAGACTGCTTCCTTCTCTTTTCTAATACAAAATCACAGTCAATATAGGAGATTATATAGGGCTAAGAAGCACTAACCTGTTGTCTCTGGCTTTTTCAAAACAGGTAAAACCACGCTGAACATCAAGAGTGGTCCTCAAGTTTAAAACTGACAATGTACATCCTGACAAGTGTAGGCAGGGGAGAAGATGGAGAGAAGGGAGCAGACAAGGGCAGGGTTTTTAACATACCTACATAAACCCAGGAAACCCTGGCCACTTAGTGGTTAAGTGCTACGGCTGCTAACCAGAAGGCCAGCAGTTCAAATCCATCAGGTGCTCCTTGGAAACTCTATGGGGCAGTTCTACTCTGTCCTGTAGAGTGACTATGAGTAGGAATTGACTTGACAGCACTGGCTTTATATATATATATATGTATGTATGTATATGTGTGTGTGTGTGTGTGTGTATGTAAGTATATAAAAAGCCTGATGGCGTAGTGGTGAAGAGCTACGGCTGCCAATCTAAAGCTCAGCAGTTCCAATTTGACAGGTGCTCCTTGGAAACCCTATGGGGCTGTTCTACTCTGTCCTATAGGGTTACTATGAGTTGGAATGGACTCAACAGCAATGGGTTTGAGCAGAAAAAAAAAATTTACCAGTTTTAACAATTTGTGAATCATGAAGCACCTCAAGCACAAAGTATGATGTATGTCCCAGTCCAACCAACCAAGCACCACAAGGAACAAGCTGTAGTCCGCCAAATCAAGTCTACTGACTCACTGCACCAGATGAATGTCTGGGATGTCTCACCAACAACAGATGGAGTTATTATAAGAGTGGGGCAAGAATGAAGTTTAGGGGAAACGTGACTAGAGCAATGCCTAGGTCAAAGTAACCCAGGGCTGTGTGTGAAAGGGGCAGCAGCAGCTCTAGAGACAATGAAGGGAACCCAGACCCCTGACTCCCAGAAAAGCACAGTTCTGTGTGGAACAGCTGCGTTCAGACACCCCTCCTGTGAAGCTCTGCACCTGGGCTGGAAATGACGAGAGCTTCTCTGTATCAGAGTGACTTAGCTCTGCAAAGCAAACGAAGGATGGTTCATTCTTATAGCGGTAATTTCAAATAGCAACGTTTCTTATAGTGTATGATTTTAAGACTAAGATTTTTCAGTGAGAAAGACAACAGCAGACTCTCAAGGTCACTGTGACATTTTACTGCTACACTAAGCCCTTCGGAGAAATACTGCTTCCTATTAACTTAGCAGCTGGCTTTGTCTCTGTTGGCTGTATCAGTCTGATGAACAGCAGGGCAGATTTTTACTTTTCCAGTGGGAGCTAATTTCAACTTTATCATGTGTTAGAAAAAGCATTGGCGGGCACGTGGACTATTTTTATTTGTTCCCATATCTCATCAAATACTCTTTTATAAGTTTTATGTTTCTACTCACATCTGTGATGACTGTTTCTAAGGTGACTGACTAAATCTACTCATTTCTATTCCTTGCCTCTTATTTAAAATGATTACTAACATTTCTCATAATTAAGATAGTTTTGGGCCTCACTCTGGATCAACTGTAAGTCTGAAAACTGCACTCACGAGATAAGAATTAGTTTTAAAGATATTAATCTCTGACTTTCTTGGAAACACACACTGCTTCTTCATGGGGCAAGTCCAAGTCTTTTAAATATGTGGTTTACACTGTAGTATTAACATTTAAGTTTATAAATAACAAGCAAATAGCCTGGGAAACATGGAAGAGGTGTGGTGATACAGACACAGGAGTACTAGACGAAATATGTGTAAACCCATTGTTGTGCAGCCCATTCCAACTCACAGTGACCCCACGGGACAAAGAAGACTGCCCCAAAGAGTTTCCAAGGAAAAGCTGGTGGGTAGGAACTGCAGACCTTTTGATTAGCACCTGAACGCTTAACTCACAGCGCCTCCAAGGCTTCACCAGATGAAATACCAGTTTAAATCGGATTTAAGGAGACCACTAAATTCACCAGCTAATAGAACAGTGTTAATATCACAAACCGTAAACGCTTGCTTACTTCCAGATCAAGTAAAACGACACAATAACTTTGGAAACCCTTGACAGGTTTTTAAAAATGCATATGGACAAATGAGCTCAAATGATCCGTGAAAACATCTAAATGACAGACCCTAAGAATCAATGTCAACAGAACACACTATGAGTCCTTGGCCTGGATCGGTGACCACATGAACTCATTTCCCTCTCCCATTCTCTAGGCTGAAGGTGACACAACTCGGTGATTAGCTGGCAAAACGCATGTCATAGAGGCACAGTATAAATGTAAAGACACGAGCCTTAAAGGTCACTGGGAACAACTGCCTCATTTACAGACGAAGACACTTGAGACCCCAAATGTTTGTGCTTGAAGGCTGAACTAAGGGCTACATCTGTGAGTGGGTTTTTCTCTCCTTTTCTAGGGAGGCAAAACCAACACCACCACAAAACAAAAGCAAACGAAAGCTTCAGTACCAGTTCGAAATAACGTGATACTAGAGAATCCTCAAACGCTGAAAATCCCAGAGAATAAACGCATCCCCCGAACAGGGGCCCTCTCCACATGCAGTCCTGCCTCTCGCCCGTCTCTGTCCCCATCCAGGAGCCGCGATCATCACCTGGTCTTGGCAGTAATGGTGGATAAAGTTCCATACGGAGCACCGAGCCGAGGGACACCGCACCGCCTTGCACCCAAAGCCGGGACCGCAAATCCACACCAGCGCAGGGAACTCTGCCATCTCTTGTAGTCCCGGAAGCACCACAGTCACCGAGGCACTCAGCGACTCAACCAGATCGGCGCGTTTTGATGACGTCAATGTCCCCCAGAGCTCCGCCCCTCACATCTTCTGCTCGCTCGTCCCTCCCCTGGGGCCCGTCACGTGAGCCGCGTAGGCGTGGGGAGGGGAACAGGAAGCGCCTGGTGAGGGCTGATAAGACTGCGGAGCCCGACGGCGAGGCGTTGCTAGGAGAGGTTGCTAGGGCGGGGCTCTAGGGACTCGCTATAAAAGGCGGGCCTGGGGTAGGTTTGCAGTGTTCTGGCTGTCAGCGATAAGGCGGTTTCGGAGCACTCCCCGTGCGCAGGCTTTGGCCCCGTTCCTTACATCTGTAGTTATTTTGGGGTTGCGAGAGTTGTGGCCCGGGAAAACACTGCTCCCTGGGGTGTGAGGGGGGAAACTGCAGTTTTGTTTTGGTTTTTACGGGGAGGGCTTGTTCCTTCCCTGGGGAGCCTCTCCCCACTTCGGAAGTCTCACAGGGAACTTCCGACAACGAACCCCCACCCCGCGTGTATTTCTTCCCCGCCCCCCCCCACCAGTTTTACCAGGCGTTCTTCCCCTTTCCAGCAACAGCTAACCTCCCAGTTTCTAGCAACCACGCTCAGTTTATTCTTATTTCCGCCTGTTTGCCTCTGCGTTATTTCCACTTAGGCACTGTTTTCAAAATATTTCACAGCAAGTGGGCTCTTGTGAACAGCAGTGGCAGGAATGACGTTGCATATAGTAAAGATGCTTCAAAAAAGCCTACCATAACTTTTATTCTGCACCATGGAAACGCACTGTACAGAGCTGCATAATAGAATTTTAAGGCTGAAGGAATCTGAAGGAGTCCCTTAATATTTAATACACTGACGTTATTTCTGAAATCTTCAGCAATTTAAAAGCCGCTAGTGTGGAGATAGGGTTATCAGGAGATAGATACCCGTGCCTACTGAACACAGATGGAACTGGCCCACAGGTGGCATTCTCTGCTGTTATGCTGGTTGGCAGCTAGAAGTCATGGCCGAGGGAAAGCAACAAAAATTGCAGAAACTGCAGGAGGTATGAGCAAAACCAGAATTTCAAGTCCTGTGAAGTTACAGATGCCAACCATTGTCTTTCTTTCACAAACATAAGAGGGAAAAAGAGAGAGAAAGGGTATCTGCGGGGACCTCAGTAGATGAAAGAAAACTTACAGAGAAAACTGGGAAGACATGTTATGCACAGACAGCAGTGTTTTTCAAGGGGCATCTACTCTGGGGTGGGTGGGTGTCTCACCAATTATGTACTAAGCAGTCCAAGATCCGGAAAGTTCTAGTAGCTCTGTAAACTTCTCCCTCGGCTGTCTACCCTCAGGCTTTCTGACCACTCAACCTAAGGAGACCTGAGCTCTAAGCCTCTTCTTTTTAGATTTGCATAATATTTGTGCCTAAGAACAATGCTTTGTATCCTGCAAGAAGTAGTCCTTTCTAACAAAGAAGGTCCACATAGATGTTACTAACAATACATCTAGTCCTTCCCTAACCACAAGTCTGAATGGAACTGTTCCTTTTTACTCCCAACTAGCAATGAAATTCCTATTATTCTATTCCATCTTCAGTACTCAATAAAATTTTGTCATTTAAGACAATGAAATGAGCGATTGTTAGTAACTTTTTAAAGATGCAAATTTCCCTAAGCAATCTATAATCAGTGTTTAAATCTTCACAATGAGCACCTAGTGCCAAGATGTACACAGAGTAGACATTAAATATTAGTGGAATATTGATGAATGATCTAAGTAACATGTCAAATTAGTTATTCCCAGTTTACACCTGAGGGGAAAAAAAACGTATTTGGCATTAATACCTTCTATCCTAAGAACACAGAGTTCAACTCACATTAATGACTAATAAATTTATTTAAACAGTGGGGAAACTGAGGGACCTGAAGTGTTACGGTTACAGCTTAGAACAGTGCACATCAGTGGAAAAATCTAGAGATACAGCTGACTAACTGGGTTGCTGAGACTGTGTGGCAGTTGGTGTCCAGTAGACGGTTGCTATGTAGCCAGGCAGGTCAGTAGTAATGGAAAAGAACCAACGCTGCCATCTTCTCCACCCTGTGGTGCCAGGTAGTGAAGGAACAAGAAGGCTTGTGTACTTTGTGATAACTAAATGGTGAGTGGGAGGGAACTAGTTTCTATACTATCCAAATCTTGTAGCTTTGCTCCTAGGACTGGACTCACTGTTTTTTCCAATACCACATTGGCTTTCTTCCTACCCAGTTTCCAGAAGACTGACTCCAGATATACTCAGCCACCAGGAGAACAGCAGCGTGACAGCATCCCAAGGCAATCTGGGATAAACTGCTCACTGCCAGGAAATGACAACACCAGACAATGCTTATGTGACAGCCCATGAGAGGGACTCGATTGGAGCCAAAATGTCACGGTGGTCTGCAAGAACAGGAAACAGAGCTGTACTCTGGCAATTACGATAAACAAGAGTGAGGCTCTTAGTCAATTCACAGATTATCACTATGTGCTTGACGTGGCTGATCCATAATTGCAAGCACTTCTGTTTTTAGCCACGTTCACATTCACGGAAGAGGAAACACGGGTGCTAAACTCTGTCCTCCAGACAAAAGACAAAGGTACAGGCTGTCTCCTCCTGTGCCACAAACACAAAACTGCCATAACCTTCCCAACTGGCAAGTGTTGCAGTATAGATAGATGGCTTCCAGCCCCAGGAACAATGAAGTCAGCTGCTACCGAGGAAAAACAGCTTCTGGGTAAAGAGCTCTGTGGTCCACACTCAGAGGTGGGCGGAGTGGGAGGAGGAGCCTGAAACAAGGACCTGAGATGGTTGGCTGCCGGGAGAGCCACAGCTCCGCCCTCTTTCCTTTATTGGATGGAACGAAATGGACACGTCAAGAAGGAGGTGGAGTTGAGAGGTAGAAAAGGCTAGTGTTTAGCACTGCTGCTGCGAAGATGCCAGAGAGCAGGAGAGGTGGGAGAGGAGGTGCGCAACAGAGGCAAAAAGCTGATGGCCAGGCAGCGCAGAATAAAGTGGTGCCAGCAAGAAGATGGGATTTTCATTAAGGGTGGATTTATATCAATGAATTCTTTCTCTCCTAATTGCCCTAGATACTAGCTTGTTTGGACTATCGTGACAACACTTGTTTACAAGGGTTTATCAATTATCATTATTCTTACATACACCATCACCAATAATGTTGCATTACAAAAATTTAATTTCTGTCATGCCCTAAAGCATCCCTGGGGACTTTGTTTCTAAGCACTGGGTCGCTCAATGAAGGATCGGAGGTTTGAATCCACTAGATGCTTCACGGAAGAAAAATGTGGCAGGCGGCTTCCTGAAGTTTATATAGCCTTGGAAACCCTATGGGGCAGTTCTACTCTGTCCTACAGGGTGGCTAGGAGTTGGAGTCGACACAGAGGTGGTGTAAGTTGGAATCCACACGATATGGCAAAGGGTCTCAAGATACAGCACTGTCAAACTCGTTACCGCTGAGTCAGTTTCAACTGGTAGTGACATTAGAGGACAGAGTAGAACTGCCCCATAGGGTTTCCAAGGAGAGACTGGTGGACTTGAACGGCTGATTATTTGGTTAGCAGCTGTAGCACTGAACCACTACACCACCAGGGTTTCCAACCTTTTGTTAGCAGCCAGGGTCTTAACCAGCGTGCCAGGGCTATAAAACATAACTGGCACAGCTCCTGTCTTCCAGAAATTTAATATCTCATCACTGAATTTTTTCTCATCGTTGGAATCTGATTTCTCTCCATTCAATAAAAATCCATGATCTTTAATGAATTTTGCATAGCCAAGCCTTTCAAAGGGGGATTCTGCTATTGAAGTACATCCTTCCAGGTAATATGTTTTTAATTATTTGGCCTTAGTGTGTGTCTAGCTAGATAAGGAACAAAGAAGACAGAAGAAGAATTGATGCCTTTGAATTGTGGTGCTGGAGAAGAATGTTGAATGTACCGTGGACTGCCAAAAGAACAAACAGATCTGTTCTGGAAGAAGCACAACCCAAGTGCGCCTTGGACGCAAAGATGGCGAGACTGCCTCTTACATATTTTGGACATGTTGCCAGGAAAGATCAGTCCCTGGAGAAGGATATCATGCTTGGTAGAGTGGAGGGTCAGTGAAAGAGAGGAAGACCCTGGATTACATGGATTGACACAGTGGCTGTAACAATGGGCTTAAGCATAAAAACTGTTGTGGACGTGAAGCAAGCCAGGGCAGTGTTTCATTTTGATATTCCTAGGACACTATGAGTTGGAACCGACTCGATGGCACCTGACAACAACAACAACAGTGTATGTCCACTAAGTGGGGCCATCTTTGACAAACAACCCTCCTTACTTTATTTATCTTTGGCATTTGATGAGGAAATGTTATTTGGTGAACAGAGACTGACTGAAGTCAAATGTTTTTTACTCTCCAAAGATTTCGCAGTGCGAACTTAGGAACCTCAGCTGACTGCTTTCTCAGTTCTTTCTGTTTTTCACCCCAGGGTGTGGTCATAGTCTATAATTGTGAAAATCTTTGAGAATTTTTTTTTTTAAAATCAAGGGTGTTGTGCCTTATCAGTTAAGAGGCCAGCAAGTCACTGGACAACTGAGTTAGAGTTCTGGTTTGCATGAATTAAGTTTATTTTACTAGCTCAGCTCTCTGTTTAACATCTATCTGGAACACATCTTTAAAAATAGTATTTTATTGTATTTTCGGTGAAGGTTTACACAGCAAATTAGGTTCCCATTTGAACATTTCTACATAAATTATTACATTTTTCACAGTGTGTCAGTGTTCAATTCCATTCTGATTATTCAGTTTCCAGCACTTTGGTTTCTCTGCCCCCTACCTTCTCATCTTTGCTTTAGAGTAAATGTTACTCTTTTGGTCTCATATATATGTTTTTTTAAATGGAACACCATACTCCTGGGTAATATCCTTTATTTTGTGTCAATTTGTTATTTGGCTAAAAGGTGACCTAGGGATAGTTTAGGTTCAAGGTGACAGAATATCTTAGGGTGATAGTCTCAGGGAGTCCTTTAGTTTCAACTGGTCCAGTCTAGACTTTGAAAGAACTTGAATTCTGTTCCACATTTTTATCCTATTCTACCAGGGTTCATCTGTATTGGTCTTGATCAGAATTGTGTTCCACATTTTTATCCCATTCTACCAGAATTCATCTGTATTGGTCTTGATCCTGAGACCAAAATGACTAGATGGTGTCCGGCTATGACTACCAACTGTCATAGCTGGGCACCATCTAGTTATTCAGGTCTCAGGATAGGTGAGGCCATAGCTCACACAGGCTGTTAGCGCTGTAGACTAGGTTCTTTTATGAGACTTTGGTTTCCTTCTTATTCTTTTGCTCCTGACAGGCAGAGACTAATAGTTGTGTCTTAATGGCTGCTCATAAGTTTTTAAGATCTAGAAGGCTACTCACCTTACCAGAATGTAAAACATAAGCCTTGTGAACTATGCTATGCCAGTTCACTGAGTTGTCCCATGAGATTAGGGTCCTAAGCCTTCAAATGCAGAACATCAATCTTGCAAAGTGTTTGGTTGTGTCTGAGATGTACCTGCCACAATTTCCTCTGAGAATACCTATGAGACCCGACAATTAGGTTTATGAACTCATTCTGGAAAAAGTGCTACATAGTGCATTGCTGAATATTACTACAGTCACCCTCAGAGTGCTCCCCTTGGGATGCTATGCACCAATGCCAGTGCCTAGCCCACTCTCCAAAACAATTTTGAAACTTTTCCTGGAATGGCCATCAGAGCTGTCATCGTATTACCCTTGGTGTCCTGAATGCCATTAAAATGTCTTCCTTTCAATATTTCCTTGATCTTCAGGTAAAGAAAAATGTCACTGGGGGCCAGTTCAGGTGAGAAGGGAGGGTATTCCAATACAGTTATTTTACTTACTGGCTAAAAACTCCCTCACAGACAATGAAGTTTGAGAACTTGCCACAATGCCACCATGTACAGTGGCCATTCCAGAAAGAGTTCCAAAGTTGAAGGGTGGACTAGGTGCTGGCCTCACTGTATAGCTTCCCAAGGGAATATTTGGAAGGTGACTGTAGTGATATTCAGCAATGAGGTATGCAGCACTTACAACAATTAAGTTCACAGACTTAATTGTTGGACCTCATATGCATGCACACACATACCTGTAAATACACAAACATACAGACACTTCTCTTTGTGCACATATATGTGCACATCTGTATATACACACACACATGTGCCTATATGCATAATAGTGACCACATCTTTTCGTTATTGTTTGTGTTGTTACTGAATTATCTGTCATATTCTTTTGCACAAACATCTTTTTCTCCTGTGTGCTTCTTAGTGGCATCCTTTACCATCCATGACTTTAGTCAAGCTGTGCTCATCACACCACATTCGGTGCCACTTTTCTCATCACCAAAAATAACAAATATCTACCATCTAGAGAGTGATTCCTCCTCCCCTCCCACCCAACCGAGGTAACTACCAATGAACATTGTAAATGGCTCTATTCTTGTCTTCTTTTTTAAGTGGGTCATACAATATTTGTCCTTATGTAATTGACTTAACTCATTCAGTGTGAAGTCTTACAAATCCATCCATGTTACAGTCTGTTTCATGAACTTGTCACTGTTCTTTATGATTATTTAGTATTCCATTGTATGTATATACTGCAGTTTTGCTTAATCATTCATCTGCTGAAGGGCCCTTAGGCTGTTTACATTTTTTTTTTTACTATCGTGACTAATACCACAATGAATATAGGTGTGCATCTGTCTGCCTTTGTCACTTATGTTAGGTCACTAGGGTATACACTTAGGAGTGGGATTGCTGGATCATAAGGTAGCTCTATTTCTAGTTTTTTGAGGAAGAACCATACCATTTTGTACAGTAGTTGTAGCATTTTATAGCCTCACCAGCAATGGATATGGGTTCCAGTCTCTCCACATCCTCACCAACATTTGTTGTTATCTATTTATCAGTGCCATTTTAGCCAGGGTGAGATGGAAACTCACTGCAGTTTTTTTCTTTTTTTCCAAGTCATATTTAGTTTTTTTGAGAATATACACAGCAAAATGCAACAATTCAACAATTTCTACGTGTACAGTTTAGTGACATTAATTATATCTTCGAGTTCTGCAACCATTCTCAGCCATCTTTTCTAAGTTATTCCTCCCACTGCCCTGTAAGGTCCCTCTCTAGTCTTTTGAATTGCTCTTGTTAGTTGGAAACCCCGATGGTGTAGTGGTTAAGAGCTATGGCTGCTAACCCAAAGGTCAACAGTGCTTTTTCACCAGGCACTCCTTACAAACTCTATGGGGCAGTTCTGCTATGTCCTATAGAGTCACTATGAGTCTGAATGGACTCGAAGCCAACAGGTTTGTTTTATTTCAGGTTGTCAATTTGATCCTTTATAGATAGTTTTTGAGAGCACATAATGCTCAAGGCAGACCTTTTTTTACTAGTTAAGCTAAACTATTGTTTGGTTTTTAAATGACTTCAGGGGATATTTTTGGTTTAAGGTTTAAGGATTATCCCAGGGCAATAGTTTCAGGGATTCTTTCACTTTCACAGCTCCAGAAAGTCCAGAGTTCATGAAAATTTGAAATCCTATTTTTCATTTCCCCTCTTTTGATCAGGACTTTTCTATGGAGTCTTGGATCAAAATGTTCAATAATTGGTAGCCAGGCACCATCCAATTCTCCTAGTCTCACAGTAAAGGTGGCAGTTGTTCAGGGAGGCAATTAACTACACCCTCCATTTCTTCCTTCTGTTCCTGCCTTTCCTTCTCCTCCATTGCTCCAAGTGAATGGGGATCAGTTACCAAGTGTTGTATAACTCTTTGCAAGCTTTTAACAGCCCAGGCACTACATCACCAACTATGAGGTAGAACAGAAGCCCTAAACACGTTTTTAACCAGTTAACTGGATGCCCCATGAAACCACAACCATAAACCTCTAAACCAAGGAATCAAATCCCATGAGATGTTTGATTGTATGTAAGCAGTTTCAACAGCTACTTTAAAAAAATTTTGTGTGTCATTTTTGTGACTATATCACACAACTTGTACCAACTCAACTTTGTACAGGTGTACAACTTATTGACAGTAATCGTGATAATTGGCTGTGCAACACCACCCTTAATCAATGTGATTTTTTCATCACTATTAACTTCCCTCTTCCATGTCCCTCCTACCCCTGCTAACCACTAACAAAGTTTGGCCTCTGCCTTTTCTCATCTTTTTATACAAGTGAGGTCATACGGTATTTGTCTTCTTGTGATGAGTTTTTATTGCTCAGTGTAGTATCTTCAAGCTCCATCTCTATTGTAGAATTTGTCAAGACTTCATTTCTCCTTCTGGCTGAGCAGCACTCTGTTGTATGTTTGTACATTTTCTTTATCCATTCGTTGGTGGAGGGCCATTTAGGCTGTTTCCAATTTTTGGCTATAGTGAATAGTGCTGTTGTGAACAGTGGTATACAAGTCTCTGTTTGAGTCTCTGCTTTCACATCTTTTGAGAATACAGCTAGAAGTGGAATTTCTGGCTCATAGAGTAACTCTATTTTTAATTTTTTGAGGGACCACCACACTGTTTCCCACAATGGCTGTGCCATTTTGTACTGTCACCAGCAATGGGTGAGGGTTGCCATTTCCCCACATCCTCACCAACATTTCTTATTTTCTCTTTCTGTTTTGTTTTTGTCTTACTCATAAAGGGCATCTCATTCTGGTTTTGATTTCTATCTCTCTGATGGCTAATGACACATCATTTTTTAATGTTTTTAGTGGCCTTGTGAATGTCCTCTTTGTTGAAATATCTATTCAAGTCCTCTGTTCATTTTATGATTAGGTTGTCATTTTGTTGTTGTTGAAGTTTTACGTGTATCTGATGATTAGATTCTTGTTTCTGAAGATAGTCTCTCAGTCAGTAGTTTATCTTTTCACTTTTGGTAGAGTCTTTTGATGAATGAAAGTTTTTAATTTTTATGAGGTTCCATTTATTTATTTTGTCTTTTCTGTTTGTGCCTTTACTTTATCAGATAATCCATCACTGAAAGCAAGGCCTGACCGTTTTGTTTGTTCTGCTAAGAGTTTTATGGTTTGAGTTTGCACATTTAGGTCCTTAATCCATTTTGAATTTGTTGTGTATGGTTGGAATACATTTTTTTGAAACTAAAAATAAAGAGCTAGAAATAAGCACAAAGGCCTCCAAGCAGCTACTGAGTGTGCATTTTCCTCATAGATCCCTAGGCTCTTCTTGTTTTGAAAAGAGTTCTAACAATTTTGGTAGTCTTCTTACTAGCTTTAGATAATTAGAAGCAAGTTACTTTGAAGCAAGGACACAGTGAGGGAGGAAGAAGAACCAAATGGGACTGCAAGTGGCTGGTGCTGGGGACAAGTACGAGGTGATAGCTGCCAGAGTGAGAGACAAAACAACAAACAATCCAGAGACAGAACTCAAAATCACTGCCCAAGGGGACTATCTCGCATGGGAGCAAACAATAGACAGAATCGACCCTAAAGATATTCCTACCTGATAGCAGAGTGAGATAATTGAGCTTCTCATGGAGAAGCCTGAATCCGGAAAGAAAGGATGCGCATGCTCAGTGTAGCCTACCTCAGAAGACGAGGCAGCAGGGTGCACATTCTTGAAACAGTTCCACCAAAAAGGCTGGAATTTTGAAGATTTGTGAATAGATGGGTTTAAGTCCTAACAATTAAGAAAACTCAGCTAATCCAGAACATGTTTCCTTAAAGTTCCAGAGAAATTCTTAGGTGCATGGGTAGGCTGCCCCCCAAATAAGTTTTGCATTCTAACGTATTTCAAAAAAGAGTGAGACCAACTCCTTTGTGAAGAGACAATTCAGCTCATAACTTCTCTTTTAATGACCCAGTCTTGAAACACCTAATCTGTACCACTCAGCATAAGAAGATAATTGCAAGGAGCGCCTGGTAGATTCGAACACCAACTTTTACGTTAGCAGCTACAGCCCTGAACCAAAATATCACCAGGGTTTCGACTCTGAGAAATTCTGTTCTCTTTGCTTAATCCAACATTTCACAAACTTACTTGACTATGGAATCTGAAGTCACCACTGTGAGCACGCCCCAGAATTAATGTTCAAAAAGGCTGAGGGTGAGGTGTGGGCAACTCTGGGGCTTCTAAAGAAAAGGAAAAAGAGACTCTGATCATGAAGTTACCGCCTTTGAATCCTGAGAATATTGTAGAGCTCAGTCCATTTTAATTCATAAAAATAAACATTTTTTTGTCCCCCACACCATCAAAATCCATTCCACTGTACTTTTTTCCCAGGCATTAGGACCCGCAGTGGCAAGCTAAGCCTTTGTTCTTTCAGTCTCTTGGAGGAGAAGGTAGTAACTGCCTAAAACTGCACTACTTGTCCTTTCCGTGCCCACTTGCAGAGTCAATAAACACAAAGGAATTCACTGTTTGAAGACAGAGCTCCCAATCACGGTAGACTACACTGAAGATTAAGAGACCTGCAATGTGAGTGGGTTGTTTAAGTCAATTTAACAGCTGCTGATTTGTTTGGGGTTTGTTTAAGTCCAGGGAAGGGGGTGGGAGACTCAAAAGACAGATAATCAAGATGGAAAAGGTAAGGGCCTATTCTCCAGACATTCTTAAACCGTAATAAATGAAAAATAATTCTTAAAACATCTCAAACCATTAAGTTCTGTAATAGACCTGCAGACACACATCAATTGGATCCCATAGGCATACAGAGCACAGTCAGAGAGAGAGAGAAACAAAGAATTTGGGTCTTGATTGGGTATACACTGAACTGGCTAATAAAGTAAGAGAAGGTCATGAGTGACACACACACAGTTTATATGAAGGCACAAAGGAGAAGACAACAATGTTTGTTTAGGAAATGCCACAGAGTCTGAGGTTCCTGCAAGAACGTATACAGCAGCGTGCAACGTGCCTGCCCTAGGAGACAACGGCTGCAGAGGTGGACAGGGTTTCTCATGCTGCCTGGAGACACCAGACCTCATTCCATTCAGGAGAGGCCCCTGGGGATTTTAAACAGAGAAGAGACATGGTCAGGTCTACGTGTTAGAAAAATAACCTGGAGAGAGACTAGAGGCATAAACAACAGCAACGATAATAGTAACCACCACCGATTAGCTAGCCCTATTTTAAAAACCAGTCACTGTCTAGTCAACTCCAATTCATGGCAGTCCCATGTGCGTCAGGACACAACTGTGTTTGCTTCGTAGGGTTTTCAGTGGCTGATTTTTCAGAAATAGAGTGCCAGGCCTTTGTTTTCTTGAGGCGCCTCTACATGGACTGGACTTACAACCTTCTTCAGTTAGCAACTGAGCCCATTAACCATTTGCACAGCTGTCTCTATTTTATACATATAGAAAGAGACTCAGAGAAGTTAAGTGACTAGATATAGGTCACACAGCAATTAGGTGTCAAAACCAGGATTCCAACTCAGGCCTAACCGATTCCACAGTATACAGACCATCAAGAGGCTACTGCAAAGTCCAGAGGAAATGAAGACCTGCAGGCAGTGTCAGGGTGAAGAAGCGAACAGGTGAGAGAGCCACAGGAAACATAACAGATAGAGGTCTACTCATGGTGACCTGGTGTCTTCAAAGAGAAGTCTTCAAAGAGAAATCACCATCTAGAAGACACAACATCACGGAGGGATCAAGGACACTCACAGCAAATCTCCTAAGATGTCATCTTCTTACCAGAAACCCAGGAACCATCAAGCTCACTGTCAAGTCAAGAACAGGGAAACTCAGCACGGAACACTTCCGCTGTGTCTTTATCTTCAGTGCATTGCTTGTCAAGTTCCTTTTCTCTGACTTTCCCTTTACGTATCTGGGTCCGCTGTGCAGCCTGTCAATGTTTGTGTTATAAATTTGTAATGATATTGTTATTATCTGCATGCATATGGAAAGTGTGTGTTTGCATCAAGGATCCTGTGCAAGTAGAAAAAAATCCAGTGAAAAGGGAGAGATGCTTAATGGGTTGCAGATACAAGCATTAGGCTTGAGCCTATCATCCTGGGTTATTTATTCTCTTTTGTCTGATTGTTGTAATGTTGAATGTATACCTTGTTTGTGTACTGAAATTATAATTTGCTGTCTACAAAGCAAGAGGGATTATAATTTTATAATTTTGACACCATCTAGGCTTTATTTTAGAGTGAAAGAGTGGTGTCTCAGAAAGCATTACTTTTTCTTTGAGATTCTGCACTATAATATGTAAGAATAAAGATGGGATTACTCATCAAATATTTATTTTCTCTCTATATTTTCAAACATTTTAATCATCTGGTGTTGCCCTAACAGAAATACCATAAGTGGCTGGCTTTAACAAAGAAAAGTTGAGTAGGCTGGAAGTCCAATTTCAGAGTATCTGCTCCAGGAGGATGCATTTTCTCTCTGTCAGCTCTGGAGGACGGTCCTTGCATTGCATCCGTCTTTCTTTGGTCTGACAGCATCTCAGCACAGGAACCTCAGATCCAAAGGACACGCTCGGTGCTGCTTCCTTGATGGTATGAGGTCACCAACGCTCTGCTTGCTTCCCTTTCCTTTCACCTCTTGTATGATAAAAGATGGAAAAAGCCATACTCCGGGGAAACTCTCTTTACATTAAAACAGGGAGGTGACCTTAGGAAAGATATTACAGTCCCATCCTAATCCTCTTTAGCATAATCTAGTCTATTAACTACAGACAGAGTGAGAATTTACAAGGGAGGAAAATCACAGAATGAAGGGCAATCATAAAACATAGGAATCATGGCCCAGACAAACTGCTATACACGTTTTGGGGGGACCACGAGTCAATCTAAGACACTGACCGTTTCAGTTCTACTGGCTTCTGTCTGGCATCCTAGGTACACGCTTAGGTTTCATGTGTCCTAAGTGTATGGACAGCTGCCTCAGAAGACAGGCCTGGTGATCTGTTCCCAAAAGGTCATAGCCTTGAAAACCCTTTAAAAACAAACAAACCAACCAACCTATTACCATACAGTTGACTCTGACCCATAACGACCTTATAGAGAATCTATAGAACAGAGAAGAACTGCCCCAGGGGGTTTCCAAGGACTGGGGGTGGATTTTAACTGCTGAACTTTTGGTTAGCAGACATAGCACTTAACCACTACGCCACCGGGGTTTCATACTGCACCATCAGGACTCCAAAAACCCTGTAAGGAAGTCTACTCTGTGTACATGGAGTTGTCACGAGTTGGAACCGACTCAAGCCAAACTAACAACGACAGAATGGTGAGAACCTTCCGCAGCTCCATAAGCTCTCCCGTTACCACTCCCTCAGTGCCTTCCCTCTGGGCCACGTTCCTCCCAGATGTTCTCCCAGCGCTCACGGCCTCAGGGTCCCTCCCAGACTCCTCGGTACCGTGTGGCTCTGGTCTCCCTTGGCTTCGTGCTCACGCTGGCCGGCTTCCTCATCCTCCTGGAGGGCGCTACCCCCTCTGGAGGCCCTGGCGTCTCTCCTGTCGTTCTGCGGTCCCGCTCCTTATCTCCCATCCAGATCTTTCCCATTTGTTCTGTTTCTCTAACTGCTTAACAGAATCTACCTCCTCTCTCATCCCTCACAACTCACACAAAGGAAAGAGGAAAGAAAGCTCCTGAAAACAGAAAGCAAAAAAAAGTCCTTTGAATCACCCACGGAGTTAGATGCCACATCTGGGCTTCACTTGTGGAGAAGCCCGAGGTCCCTCGTGCTATCTGATGTCCCATATTTATCCCAGCCCACTTCTTTCCCACTAACCTGGCTCCAGCCTTTGGGCGGGAGCAGCTCTGGGAGTGGCATCGTCTTCTATTTACCGGCTACCTCGTGGTACCACTGAGAATCATCCTAGATTCCCACTGGTTGTCATCTGCCCATTCTAACCCATGTCCCCACTCTTTTCCATCCCTCTCCAGTCCCCACTAGTGCTGGTTGCTTCAGCATCGCAGTCTCTGGCCTGGATGAGCTCCAGGCCACCATTCTTAAACGCCTTCCCCAGAAACCATACTTTGGCCACGTGATCTCTCTGAAATCAGGTATACACACACTGCTCCCCTGCTTGGCACTCCTCACTGGCGCCTCCTAGCAGCCAGGCAAGACTCAAACTGGCCCTGGCCTACCGCTGTCTTCCTCCTCCTTGCATCTCTCTCCTAGAACTCAGTGCTTCAGCTACGTCACTTGTGCTTCCCAGAGTTCACCCAGTTGGTTCAGGCCCTTTTTGTCTTTGCTTCAGTTCCATGTTTCAAGTGTCCCTTTACCAGTTACTGTCAAGTCAGTTCTGACTCCTGGCAGACCCGTGTGTTTCAGATTAAAACCAGATGCTGTGGGGTTTGACATTTCGGTTAGGTTGTGACCTTTGAGAACAATGTTGCCAGATCTTTCTTCTGAGGTGCCTCTGGGTGGGTTCAAGTCACCACCCATTTGGTTAGTAGTTCGGCACTTAACCATCTGTGCCACTGAAGGCCTCTTCAAGGGTCCCTGTGGGTACATGTCCCCTAAATCTCCCACCTTTCCCTGGCAGCACTGACTAGCCCTTTCTTTGCCTTCCGCTGGACTCTAGCGGTAGTTCTAACATTGCACCAAGAACACTTTCTACCCCGTCATCTCCTTGACTGTCTGTGACAGATTGTGATCACCTTCAGGACAGGGACTGAGTCTGATTTATTGTTGCATTTCTACCTTCTAGAACAGTGCCTGACAGATAATTGGTGCTAAGTAAAGGTCTGAGAAAGAAATGTCAGATTAATTTTCATTATCTTCTTTTGGATCTTTGTTTTTAGTGGTTTTTTTTTTTTAACACTTTGCTCTTTCGGGAGGTCAAGAAGCACCCAAAACTGTGCTCACAATTGTTAGCCTTTAGAAAAACACAGGTCAAAACTACAGTGAGATGTGCATACTCTTGTTAATTGCAGCATTATTCACAATAGCAAAAAGATGCAAACAATCCATTGGACAGATGAATGGATGAATAAACTGCGGTACATACATACACACAATGGAATACTACACAACATTAAAGAATAACAATGTTTCTGTGGAACATCTCACAACATGGAGGAACCTGGAGGACACAACGCTGAATGAAATAAGTCTACTATAAATGGACAAATATTGTTTGGGACCCACTGTCTTAGTCATTCAGTGTGGCTGAAACAGAAATACCACACACGGGTGGCTTCAACAAGCAGAGATTTATTCTGTCACAGTCTAGTGGGCTAGATGTCCCAATCCAGTATCAGCTCCAGGGGAAAGACTCTGTCAGCTCTAGAAGAAGATCCTTGCTGTTAGTCTTTCCCCGGGACTAAGGAGCTTCTCAGCACAGGGACCTCAGGTCCAAAGGACACCCTTTTCTCTTGCCACTACTTTCTTGTGGTCTTTCTTTTGTATCTCAAAAGAGATTGGTTTAAGACAGGATCTAATCTTGTAGACTGAGTCCTGCCTCACGAACTGCCTGAAATCCTACCTCATTTACATAACTACCTGTAATCATATCTCTTTAACACCATAGCTGTAGGATTTACAACACATGGGAAAATCACATCAGATGACAGAATAGTGGACAATCGCACAATACTGGGAATCATGGCCAAGCCAAGGTGACACATATTTTTGTGGGGACACAATTCAATTCATGACAACTAGCATTATAAAAAGGCAAGAAAAGCTTTACACCTGAAAAGAAACATTCTTGGGCTGCTTCTATACATGAATGTGTTTGCTTCAGTGGAGAATATTTCTACATACAGATTTGTATGTGCTGCAAATATATCCATGTATATACTACAGCACACAGGAGGCGTGGGTATGAAAACTTCTTAGCCATAACCAGACACTTTGAGGGACTGGGTCACTGAGCTTGAGGGTTTAGGACCACAGTGACGGGGATGTCTAGGTCGATTCGGGTGACATATCACAGCCTGTATAGACAATGTTCTACATCCTAGTGTGGTGAGTAATGTCTTGGATCGTAGAAGCTTGCAAGCAGCCATCCAAGACAAGATTATTGATCTCTTTCACCCCAGAGCAAAGAAGAGTAAAGAAAATCAAAGACTCAAGGAAGGACTAATGGATCATGTGAACCACCAGCTTCACAAGTGTGGGACCAGAAGCACTACACGGTACCAGCTAACCACTACTGACTGCTCAGATTGGGATCACAACAGAAGGTCCTAGGCAGAGGGGGAGAAAAATGTACAACAAAATTCAAATCTATACCAAAGACCAGACTTACTGGTTTGATAGAGACTGATGGAATCCCTGAGACTATAGGCCCTAGACACCCATCTGACCTGGAACAGAACCAGTTCTCAGAGACCACATCTCAGCCAAATGACAGATAGGCCTACAAAAGGAGCAATGACACTCGGAGAAATGTGATCCTCAAAACAGGCAGCCATACAAGACTAAAAGAGGTGCATTTGCCAAAACCAGAGTTCAGAAAGCTGGAAGGGGCGGGAAAGATGGGTGAACAGACACAGGGAACCAGGAAGGAAAGGGTAGGGGGCTGTCACACTGCAGGGAAGGCAACTAATGTCACAAAACAAAGTGCATGTACATTGTTGGATGGGAAGATAATTGGCTCTGTAAACTTTCACCACAACTAAATGTCAAAAAAAGCAAAACCACATGAGACAGCATCTTACCCCAGCAAAACTAGCACTGATTGCAAACAAAAACAGAAAACAGCAAATGCTGGCAAGGATGTGAGGACTAGAATTCTTATCCACTGCTGGTGGGATTGTAAAATGGCACAACTGCTGTGGAAAATGGCATGGTGCTTCCTCAAAAAGCTAGAAATAGAAATACGTTATGAATCAGCAATGTCACCCCAGGTATATACACTAAACAAAACTCAAAACAAACCTACTGTTGTTGAGTTGATTTTGACTCACAGTGACCCTCGAGAACAGAGTGGAACAGCCCCACAGAGTTTCCGTGGAGCACTAGACAGATTCGAATTGCCTACCTTTTGGGTAGCAGACATAGCACTTATCCACCACGCCACCGGGGTTTCTAAGGTGTATACACTCAAGGTCTAATAAAAGAGACAGGAACAGACATATGCACACCTATGTATGTTCAGTGCAGCATTATTCACAATAGCAAAAAGGTGGAAACAGTCTAAGTACCCAACAGTGGATGAACAGATAAACAAATTGTGGTCCATACACACAATGGAATATTATACAGCCATAAAGAATAATGATGAGTCCCTCAAACATTTTATAATGGGGATGAATCTGGAGAACACTAAACTGAGTGAGATAAGTCCATAACAGAAGGATCTGCTTTTTAAAAGGACAAATACTGCATGACCACATGTCTTTTTAAGAAGAGTATGCGTGTGTGTATAGAGAGATCAAGGCTTACTGGTAGTTATGACGGATGAGCAGGAGCACAGGGGAAAGAACTCTCAAGACAGCAGACGCTTGATATTTTTGGTGATGAGAAAGCATCTTTGTTACCTGGTGCTTCTATAACAGAAATACCACAAGTGGATGGCTTTAACAAACAGAAATTTATTTTCTCACAGTTTAGGAGGCTAGAAGTTTGAATTCAGAGCACCAGCTCAAGGGGAAGACTTTCACTGTCAGCTCTGGGTGAGGGTCCCTGTCTGTTCAGCTTCTTCTTCCTGGCTCTTTAGAGATCTCCATGCGTCTGGGCATCCTTCTTGCCACCTCTTTCTCTCTGCTTTCTTGCTTAATCTCTTCCTATAGCTCAAAAGAGGTTGACTCAAAATACACCCAACAATAAACCTGCCTCATTAACATAAAAAAGACATCATTCCCAAGTGAGATTCCAACCACAGGCATAGAGATTAGGATTTACAACATGTATTTTAAGGGACATAATTCAAACCGTAACAAGAAAGATTGCATCAAATGTGGACACAACTTGACCCAGGTCAGTGATGTGGCTAAGAAGCACACAAGAGAAAAGGACATTTTTGGTAAAGCATATGGTAAGTATAATTTTGCAACAACAGCCAAAAATTGTGTGAGGTTACACAAATAATTACATAGACATGTATGTGTAAGGGCATAGATACACATGTACATACGTGTCTGCAGATAGATACATCTATAGAGGCACCCCTTCTGTTTCCGTCATCTGATACAGCTCTGACAGCAGCGCCACCCACCAGTGGATGCCTTTAACAAAGAAAATTTTATTATTTTGCAGTCCAGTAGGCTACATGTCTGAATTTAGGGTGTCCGCCCTCTGGTAGTATAGTGGTTAAGAGGTCAGCTGCTAACCAAAAGGTCAACAGTTCAAATCCACCAGGCACTTACTAGAAACCCTATGGTGCAGTTCTACTCTGTCCTACAGGGTTGCTACAGAATTAAGTTGACAGCAAAGGTTTTTTTTTTCTTCTTTAATGAAGCTTCCATTACCTTGCCTTTATACAAGTTGTGCTGCCTTCCCCAGTGTTGTGTACCATCTATCACCTATTTAGTGTTTTTCCATCCCCACCACGCCCCCCCTTGTAACTGTCGAAGATTGCTTATTTTTGTGTGTAAAGCTGTCATGTGTTTTTACAGTAGTGGTCTTATACAATATTTTCCTTTGGGGATTGACTTGCTTCACTGAGCACAACACCCTCCAGATTCCTTCATGTTGTGAGATGCTTCACGGCTTTATGGTTGTTCTTTATTGTTTGTGTAATACTCCCTTGTATGTATGTACCACGGTTCCTTTATCCATTCATCTATGATGAAATTGTTAACAAGGCTGCAATGAACATCGGTGTGCGCATTCTATGTATGAGACGGCTTATTTCTCTAGGATATATTCCCCAGAGTCAGACTGCTGGGTCATATGGCATTTCTAGCTTTCTAAGGAAGAGTCACGTGATTTTCCAAAATAGTTGCATTGTTTTGCATTCCCACCAGCAGTGCATAAGCGTTCCCAGCTCCCTACAGTCTCTCCAGCATTTGTTATTTTCTGTTGCTTTGATGGATGCCAGTAATGCCAGGGAAAGATGCTATCTCATTGTGATTTTGATTTGCGTTTCTCTGATGGCTATTAATCACAAGCGTTTCCTCATGTATCTGTCAGCTGCTCGAGTATCTTTTTTCGGTCAACTGTCTGTTAATTTCCTTTGTCCATTTCTTAATTGGATTATCTGTTTTCTTGTTGTAGAGGTGTTGAATTTCCTTGTGGATTTTAGAGATTACACCTTTGTCCAATTTTTAATTTTTTTTACTGTGATTAAGTGAACGTTTACAATCCAAGCTACCTTTCCATATAAAACCCCAAACATTTGCCTCTCAGCAACTCTTATCTGCTCTTCTCAACCTGATTTTCAGTATCCACTCAGTCAGCACTTGTCCCCTTCTCTCCACCCTCTCCTCTTCCCTTTAAAATCTGTCAGATTTAACACAAGAGATTTTTACCTTTCTTTCCCATCACTGTTTTTAGTAATAGCTGTGAGGTTCATGTTTCAACAAGAGTGAGAGAGGGACCAGGACACAAGCAAAGGGAACCTGGTTAAGATGAATGATGTATAGTGCAGACGTCACGTGACACTAGTAACACTATTGGGATCTTGAGGAAAGAATGCTTGTCTTTAAAGACTATGGCATCAGCTGCAATTTGACTTATATTCAAATCTAATCTCAAATTATAAAACGTTTTCCCTTGCAGGGGTGACAAAGAGCAGTAGAATAATCTTTAGTTTTGGAAATGTTTTTGTATAAAATCTGTAGGGAACAAGTGTTACTTTTGTAAATATAGTCAACTTTATCAGTCTTTCCTTTTATATGCTTCTGGCCTTATTTAAGAAGCCTTTTCCAGCTCCGAGGTCTAAAAAGATTCACCTCTGTTTTCTACCAAGAGTTTTTATGTTTTGTTTTTGATATTTAAAATCTTAATCTGTTTGGTGTTGGTTTTTTATTTATAGTTTGAGCAGAGATTTGATTTCTTTCTTTCTCATGTGGATAATGAATTTTTTCAAGTCCATTTATAGGCTCTCCTTTCCCAGCTAGTCCATGCTGCGTCTGATGGGAACTCTGATGCCTAGCAGAGTGCCATACCACTCCATTGGCCAGAGCAGTACTGCATTGCTTTAATTACGATGGCTCCGTAATTAGTTCTGTTATCTAGGTGGTAAATCCTTCCTTGCTGAGGTTCTTTTTACAAAAGTGTCCTGTGCCCCTGTTCAGAGTAAAAAAAAAAAAACAAAACAATCCAAATGCCCATCAAGAGGAGAATAGCTGGATAAAGTTCTCGTTTATTGCCACAGTGGAATGTTATCCAGCAGCTGGAACCTAACAAACTACGCAACATACAACAATGTGTTTGAATCTTTTTGCCTCACATCCTCACCAATGATTTTTATTTTCTGTGTTTCTGATACTAGCTATGCTAGTGTAAGTGAGGAAATGCTGGTGCCGTAACAGTTAAGTGCTGCATCTTCTAACCCTAAGGTCAGCAGTTCAAATCTGCCAGGCACTCCTTGGAAACTCCATGGAGCAGTTCTACTCTGGCCTATAGGGTCGCTATGAGTCAGAATCTACTCAACAGCACTAGTTTTAATTTAGTGGTGGTGAAGTGGTATCCCACTGTGGGTTCTTTTGGTTTCTTTTTTATTGATGTGAATATGTATGTGTATGTGTGTGTTATACATACACACATATATAACATATTTGCCATGTGTATATATGTATCCATGTGTGTGTACACATATGCACATATATATAGCACAATATTTGCCGTGTGTATATGTAGCTGTGTGCACACACACATAACACAATATTTACCATGCGTATATATGTATCTGTGTATGTACACACACGCACACACACATATAAATCACAATATTTGCCAATTTAGCATTTTTCACATGTGCAATTCAGTGACATCAATTACATCAATCACATAATATAGTTCAAACTTAACAATTAAAGTAAGTGAAAAAATATGTTCTAAAATTAGAACATGATACCCTTTCTATAAAACAGTTAGAAATGGCTGAAATAAAACATGCTCTTTATAAACACCTAGAGATGCAATCAAACTGCATTAAAAGGGAAACAAGTGAGTGAGAACACAGGCTTCAGCTGGAGTCCTCGTCCTGAAGGACAGGCATAGAGAGTGTTTTAGTCAGCTAGGCTGCTCTAACAGAAATACCACAGAGTGGATGGCTTTAACAAAGAAAGATTTATTCTTACACAGTCCGGTAGGTTGCAAGTCCATATTCAGGGTGTCTGCTCTAGGGAAAGACTTTCCCCTTGTCGGCTCTGGAGGAAAGTCCGGTATTACATCAGTCTTTGTCCAGGGAGCGTCCTGACGCAAGAACCTCTGGTCTGAAGGACGCGCTCTGCTCCTGGTGCTGCTTGCTTGATGGTAGAGGTTCTCAAATTGTCCTTTGTTTCTTTTTCCTTTTATTCCTTGCAAGCTAAAAGCATTAAGGGTAGGGCAAGCCATACTTCAGGGAAACTCCCCCCCCAGCAGGAATTCACAGCCCCACCCTAATCCTTTAACATACAGGTTAGCAAAACCACACAATGGAGGACAGTCCCAAGATACTGAGAGCCATATCCCAGCCACGTGGCTGCACACATTTTTGGGGGGACACAATTCCAACCATGACAGAGAGCACGGAGGGCTTAGCTCTTCTGTTGGGGTGGCTTCGTAGGTGCTCCTTGCAGGATTGGGGTCCCTAGTGGTCCCGCTGCTAGCTGAAAATTTGGAAGTTGAAGTCCACACAGAGGCCTTTGGAAAAAAAAAGTCTGGCAACCTACTTCCCAAAACAAAAAAAAAAACAGCCCTTGAAAACCCTCCAGAGCCCAGCTCTGTCTGGCACACATGGTCACCGTGAGTCAGAACCAACTCAACAGGAGCTGGCTTCTGGGTTGATGGGTTGTTTTTTTTTAATTAGATGACTAACAATAATTAGATAAAAGATATGCTTGAACCAATGGTGAAAATATGCTTAATTCAGTTCTAAAGTTTAAAAAAATCAAATCAAATAAAAGCTGCAGAAATAGGCTTTGGGAAAGTTTGTCGGGTTTAGGTGTTCCAAGGTCAATGATTATGTCACTGCAGTTTGGTGTAACCTAAAAAGCTACTCAGAAGCCCCCGATCAAAGACTTCATAAAGACTAGCAGTCAATGCGACAGAAATATATACGTTGACGTTTATTAGTAAATTCTTTGACTTAACTGCAGAGACTGAGCACTGCAGTAGGCAATAACGGGCTTTCTGCCAGGCATCCCATCCCTACCACATCCCCCTTCAAACCAAACCTGTTGTCATCAAGTCGATTCCAACTCATAGTGACCTATAGGACAGAGTAGAACTGCCCCTTAGGGCTTCCAAGGAGCTGCTGGTGGATGTGACCTGCTGAGCTGTGGTTAGTAGCTCAAACCCTAACCACTGCACCACCAGGGTTTCCATCCTCCTCCAGCAGGCCCAATTTGTCTTCAAATCTATCGCAACCAGGGAGGAATTTGGAAGGAGTTGGCCACACTCCAGGGGAGGCTCTGATTGGCCCATATCAGTGGGATAATGTCACCCCCCAGGGTCTATTATCAGTTAGGGGTTAAGGGATGGGCACCTGACACGAACTGTCCTGACCAAAGTGAAGCAATAGACCTCTCTCTGCTGGCTGAAGGAGAAAAACCTTCCTTCAAACTTGAACTTGGAAGTACAGAGCCCAGCCTGCTGCCACTGGACGTAACCATGAAGCAGCCGACACCTCACAGGAGGCCAGCACTGAGAGAACCCCAGAAACAGAGCCTCAGCAAAACTTGAATTTCCTCAGGAATTGTCAGTTACCTGAATAATATAGTTGTTGTCATACACATTCATGCCATCTCAACTCATAGCCACCCCGGATGACAGAGTACAACCACCTTAGAGGGTTTTGTTGGCTGTGGTCCTTGAAGGAGCGGGTTGTCAGGTCTTTTTCCCACAGAGCTGCTGGGTAGGTTCCAACTGCCCCCTTTGGAGTTGGCAGCCAGGCGCTTAACCCTTGAGGCCTCAGGGCTCCTGACGTGAGTAGTCAAGTGCTTTTATTTTATAAGCTAAATTGACTTTTTAAGTCCTTCTGACAGAAAACATCCTAACACCAATATCCTCAGTATGCAAGGCCTCTCATGAGTCACTCTGGGGGGTGACAAAAAAGAAGACAAACAAGTGACCTGAGGACCTTTGTACACTGTGAAGTCTGAGGTAAAAATGTGATGAGGCTGTAAGAGCAGAAAAACAAAGTGCCGTGTGACCGAGGGTGTAGGGGATCAAGAGGTGCCCAGGGAGGAAACGGAGGTTAAGGTGTATGCGGAAGAACGAGGGGTGCAGGAAATGTGCCTCTGTGTGGGAGGTGACAGAAGTCAGGGTGCAGGGAAGATTTCGGCCAGCTGAGTGTGTCAGAACCAGTGACGTATAGAGGCTGGGCCCGGAAGGTTTGGGGGACTTTGAGCCTCAGTGAGTGCTGACTCCATACCAGTCACCGACGCAGAGCACCTCCCATTGTCCTCACAAGCTACACATAACTGACACTTTTTCAATAGAAAATTGGTCACAGGAGTTGGAGTAACTTCCCCAAGGTCGAATAGCTAATAAGTGCATCAGCCAGGCTGTCTGACTCCCACACATAACCTTGACAGATGCCTTCTCTGGTGTTTTAGTCTACACTGACCCAGTTACCTACTCTCCCTGGTTCTGAGCAGGACTTCTTGCTCAGCCTCCCTACGCTAGCACCAAAGCCAATCCATTACCATTCAATCAGTTCCAAAAGAATAGCTAGAGAGTTTCCAAGTCTGTAAATCTTCACAGAGGCAGACTGCTACTTCCTTATCCCATAGAGCAGCTGTTGGGTTTAAACCACTGACCTCTGGGTTAGCAGTTAATGTCTCTAGCCACTGAACAACCAGCACCCTTCCCCTACCCCCACCCCTATCCATGCACAGTAAAAGTGCTAAATGGTTTCACTGGGTGTCAGCAACGGTTACATAGTCAACACAAAGTTATAGACATAGTCCTTTATTTCAAGAAGTCCTGCTGAGTTTATCCAAAGCAGAAGGATAAACAGGAACCTCTTGCATGTAATAAATAAATACATGTCAGTATGAATAGTCTTTATATTGAGTCTTTCTCTGAAAGGGCTCAGAGCACTTTGGGTGTACCCCGCCTTTCCATGTGCTCTGATAATGGCCCACGGAAGGTTACTGAGGACGTCTGCCCTTGTTTGCAAGGCCCCAGGCCTCAGCCCTCTGACCATATGTACACTCATCGACCAGGTGTTTCCTGAGCGCGGGCTCCCCAGCAGGGCCAGGCGGGGCTCCCACACACAGCAGATTTTTCTTCCTTGGCAGGCTGCGGCCCGGCCTTCACATCCCCTTACCTCAGCTTCCTCAGGCTGCTTCTGTCTGAACTGGGTGTGGAAAGCTCCTTGCCTGTGACCTCCAGGGCAGGGAGGCCTGGTGCAGGAAGCAGCGCCTCGCTCTGAGCAGGATCTTGGCACTGTGAGATGAAAGGCAGATGGAGAGAGGGTGTTCTCCTAAGACAGGTGAAGAGGGCAGAGTGAGGTTCAGCCCCGCTTTTCACATCAAGAAAACTAGACTGCAAAAAGGGACCCAAACCAACCCCCAAACCCAATCCCCAGCCACTGAGTCAATGCTAACTCACAGCAGCACTGCCACACAGACTAGAACTGCATCCTCAGGGTCTCCAGGCTGCGAACCTTCACAAAAGCAGACCACCACGTCTTGCTGCTGCAGAGTCTCCAACGGTTTCAAACAGCCAACCTTTCAGTTAGCAGCCAAACACTTTAACCACTGTGCCACCAGGGTTCCAAAAACTAGGGTGAAATGGTTATTTACACAAATGTTAAGCACACTTCAGGTACAGGGAAAGCCTGGTGGCGTAGGGGGTTAAGTGCTAAGTCTGCTAACCAAAAGGTCAGCAGTTCAAATACACCAGGTGCCCCTTGGAAACTCAGTGGGGCAGTTCTGTTCTGACCTCTAGGGTCACCATAAGTCGGACCCGACTCGAATGCAGCGGGTTTGGTTAGGGTTTGGCTAGGTAGACAGGCAAACATCCCCTCTCCTTCGCTTTGCCCCTCTATAAACACATGTATTCCTTGTTTTATTTTTCCCATAGAGCTCTCTGGATGGTGCCAACAGCTCGTGCTCACTGCCAACCGAAAGGTTTGGAGTTTAAACCCACCCAGTGGCCTGGTGACCTGATTTTATAAAGATTGTAGCCACAAAATCCCTTGGCAGCAGGTCTACCCCACGACGCCTGGAATCGCCTTGAATCGGAACTCACTCGGCCACAGGTTTGACATTGGTTTTTCCTATTCACCAGTGGTCCGCCAACACCAGCGCTACCACAGGGGTTATTAGGACACATTGCTGGATCCATCCTCAGAGTTTCCAATTCAGTGGGGGATTTGAGGGAAGGCCTGAGAATCTGCATTTCTAACAAGTTCCTGGGTGATGCTGATGCCGCTGGAAGGCCCTGGACCATGCAACTCCGGACCACGTGCAAATCGGTTGTTTTGAGTCCTTTCCTCCTGTTATCTTGGAGCATTCTAGAAGCAGGCTTAGAAAATTTGAGATTCAGTGACCTGCTCTAGGATCCCTTCCAGAATTAGATTCTAAGATGAGGACACACGTCACCAATTTACTCAGGGATTTATATCCCTATGGTAGTTAGAAAGTACTTTTCTGTAAAAATAGGTTACAAATGGTAATTGGGGTCCCTGCTGAAATCACAAAAAGACTTTTAAACTGATGGTTTGCTGGAATTAACAGTATAATTTCAAGTATCACTTAATGATCAATTTTATTTCTTCCTTGGTTCAGTACATGCCATTGTCCAACATAGGTAGCTGTTAACACAGCTCAGCCTCAGTTGAGGCCGCGGGGTGTGCTGGGCAGGAGGGTGGGGAGGCAGCGCCATCCCATTATCATTCATCTGCATTTGCTCAGAAGGGAGCTCTCCTTTCCCAGAGAAGCAGATCCTGAATTGGGCTCAAAGGGCACTTAGAGACGGACAGCCAGGGCCTGCTTCCACAGCTTGTTTGTTCTCCTGAAGTCTGAGTCAGGAGCCAGGGCTGCCACACTGGTGTCCTTGTGCAGGGACAAAGCCAACAAGGAGTCTCCAAGGCCACAGCAGAAGGTGGCACACCCTGAGAGCTGGTTAGCAGATCCAGGTTCAAAACATTCAGCTTCTGGTTTAGGGTCTGGAGTGGAATCTTTCTATGTCATGGTTTTTGCTTTGTTTTTTCAATCAAATTGTAGACTTCCTTGGCACACCACCCATGCTTGTTTACCAAAAAGCAAACCAAACACATCGCAGTCAAGGTAATGCCCACTCAAAGCAATTTTACAATGACTCTATAGGACAGAGTAGATCTGCCCTACAAGGTTTCCAGGGTCTAATCTGTATGGAAGCCAACTGCCACATCTGTCTCCTGAAGCGTACTGGATGAGCCAGCCAAGCCTAACCCTAACCACTTCACCACCAGGGCTCCTCCCATAGCTCTCTGGGGACACCTAATCTCATGTATTATTAATCTAACCAAAGCTGCACCCTACAAACCAGGAAATGTTTCGCCTGATCTCGTTGCTACGGAGGGAATTAGCATTTTCCGTGTAATATAACCCTGGCTTTTTATACATTTGATTTTTCATTCCTGGAAATACAAGCCAGGAGTGGCTTTATGATCAGACCAGCTGTGAGCTGTGTGTGGTTAAGCTTGGCTAGGCTATTTTCTTTTTTTCCTTCCGGCTAGCAGGTGAGGACATGCAACTTTTTCCAACACACCTGAGGCATGTTCTAACTGCATCTTGTGGTGACCTAGCTTGACTGTAACTGTGCCCACGGCGGCCAGGACCTGCAAAAGCTCTGGAGCTGGCTCTGTCTAGTGTGAGCTACCATAGCTTCAGACGCAGCCACATTATCTACGGCTGATGAATTATTTCTTAAGTGATATCAATCTGAGACAACCAAAACAAGAATTCAGGAATAAAACAGAAACAACAGAAGGGAATTTGCTACCGAGAAAAGTAGAGGCTGGAAAAGGCCTGAGCTTAGACGCTGAAGCACCATTCTCGGTTTGGGTAGTGACAAGCTTTTGCTTGATAATCAGGACACATGGCATTATTATCCTAGGACAGAGAGAGAAAGGCGTGTCCATAATGCTTCCCGCAGCACAAAACTCAGGCCTAAAACTATATCCACAGACCAAAAGTCCCTTGAACCTGCACTGAGTTGAACAGGAGGACTCTAACCGAGGTTGACTGCAGGCGTAATCCTGACGTCTGAGGCTACCACAGCTGTGATGAGCGGAGTGAAGGGACAGCCCCCTCTACAGTCCAGCGTCTCCCTGCCCAAGGAGGCGAAGGAGCTTCCTGCTTCCTCTTTTACTCAAAAGCCAACCATTTGTTTCTTTTGGATTTTTAACACCTCACACCTACCCAACAGGCAAAGTAAGCATGAAGCGTCCCTTGGTTACCAGATCACCATCGTCCCATTTCTTCACCGCATCAGAGGTTCTGCTTCTAGCTGTGGCTGTCTCCCAAGCCCACAGCACCTTCCTGCAGAATCAAAGTCTCTTTTCAAATTTCAGTCCCTGACAGGGATAGATGACCCGGTACACAAGGTAAGCACAGGATTACTTGAGCTCACTAATCGGTAGTGAGACACTCACGTGAGGTCCACCACAGGTGAGACTGTTCACTACAGGTAATTTAGTAAACAAGCTATAACCCGCCGCTGCCTCCTGCTCCCCTGCTGTCAGATCAGTTCTGACTCAGGGTGACCCCCATGAGTGTCAGAGCAGAACTGCGCTCCCTGGGGCTTCCGATGACTGTGACCTTACCAGAGGAGATCACCAGGTTTTTCTTTCAGGGTACCACTGACAAATTCAAACCATCAGCCTCACAGTTAGCAGCCAGGGCGCACGCCATTCCCACCACTCAGGAGTCCTTTCAGTGCCTCCATCCTCATTTTAAAGTCCATTTTCCCTGAAAACCCCAGTGTTGTGGGCAGTAACAACGTAGCCACTATCAGAGGAACCACCCATGACTCAGTGCCCAGACAGAACACTCCAAGGAGTGCTGGGAAACTCGATATGAGGCTCAGAAGGAGTCACAAGTATCATCAAAATAATTCCGGGCTCTCATAAAGCGCCTTTCATCTGGAGAGCTTAAGGACCTGCATACACATTAATTAGTCTCCCAACACTGCTTAGAGGTAAATAGACATTAAGACTCTATTAACCTGTCACTGATGCATCTTCTACCTCTGTAGACTTCCAGATCCATCCCACTATTTACTATAGGAAAAAAAATTCTCTCTCCACCCTGTCCTACCCCCACCCCTGGGCCCCTGATTTTCAGATTGAGTGAACCTCCCTGTTAAGTATACGGTTCTGGACCAAACTCCGTGGGCTGTACAAAGTTCTGTTCAAAGCACTATTCCTACCCTCAAGGACTTTGAAGCAATATGGCGCATGCATGTAGTTAATAATAATATTAAAATTGCTATGTAACAGTCTGGTTAGCGTAAAAATTTGCAGTGGGAAAGATCACCAAGATGCTGTAGCCAGGGAGAGCTTCACAGAGGAGAGATTTGGATTGGATTTTGATTATTATGCATGCCTGCGTGTGTGTGTGTGTCTGTGTGTGCGTGTGTCATGCGCACACATGTGCCCAAGCATGCATCCCAGCAGAGGGTGATAGCATGAACAAAGGTACTGACTTAGGAATACACGTGATTCTTTCAACCAAGACCGCTGCTGCTGAATCGATTCTAACCCATAGCAACTCTATAGACAGAGTAGAATTGCCCCATAGAGTTTCCTAGGAGCACCTGGTGAATTTGAACTGCGAACCTTCTGGTTAGCAGCTGTAGCACTTAGCCACTACGCCACCGAGAGTTCCATCTAGAGAACAAACAGCCTGATGTTACTGGAGGAGGGGACACTGAAGATTGAGAGCTAGGTAGGTAGGGACTGAGCAGCAAAGAACCTTAATACTAAATAAAGCCTTCAGACTTTTACTCTCAGGATACTCCTAACTAAATTAAGTTAGATGAGATCCTGGTCCGTGTGAACAAAGTGTGGTCCCTGGCCCAGCAGTATCAGCATCCCCTGAGAACTTGCTAGAAATGCAGATGATTAGGTCCCTGCACAAGCTACAGTGCCACCCAGCAGTCTGAGTTTTCACTGGCCTTCCGCGTCATTCTGGTGAATATTCCATTTCAGAACTTCAGAGAGAAATACTACTTTTAGCAAGTAGACAGATGTATAGCAGAATTCTGTCCACCCAGTTCACGCTCTGCATAAGCAAAAAACAAACTGCCCAAGCAATTGCTTGAACTAAAGTCTTTAAAAAAAAAAAAACTTTCGATTGTGTGAATTTTAAATTTACACGACAGGAGACACGATAATAAGTCTTCATCTACCCATCACCCAGATTTAACAATTGCCAAGATATTTTTATACTTGTTTCATCTATCCCTTTCTCTCTCTAAATTATTCTTTTTAAAAAAATACTCTAGAAATTATTTCAGCTCACCCCTACATGCTTCAGCAAGCCAGCCAAGTACCGTGGAGTTGGACACAAGCATCTCATAAAAACACGTGTATGATCTAATACGACAGCAATGTCAACTTCCCTGGGTTCACCTGATACCCAGACCACCACCAAACCTGACCATTGAAACGTTGTTGTTGCCAGGTGCCACTGAGTTGGTCCCGACTCTTTGTGACTGCATGCACCACAGAACGAAACACTGCCCGATCCTGCGCCGTGCCAGCAATCACTTTTATTCTTAAGCCCGTGTTACACTGAAATAGAGTATATTTAATTCTATTGAAGGCAGCTATTTTCTATGTTGCAGTAGCCATCTAAAACAGTAAAATTCAGAGGGATACTAAGATGGAAAATTTCCAGACTTTTTTTGTTAAATGTCTCTAAAAAATAATATCCCTCATAGATATAGGGAAACCCTGGTAGCATAATGGTTAAGAGCTAAAGATGTTAACCAGAGAAGGTTGGCAGTTCAAATCCACCAGATGTCCCTTGGAAACTCTGTGGGCGGTTCTATTCCTTCCAACAGGGTCGCTGTGTGTCAGATCCGACAACAGTGGGTTTAGTTGTTAGGCTTTTTTTGGTGGGGGGGTTGTAGATACGGATAAGTTTGCAAGTATTGGGGGAAGAGAGTTCTTACTGCCCAGTGGACAAGACATACTTTATGTGAAATGAGTTTCCATTTTGGGTGCTGTAACATGATGCTTGGTGTCAGAAAGGTGATTAACCAGGATGAATCTGAGTTGGTATCTCTAAGTACAGCTTCCTGCCAGGTGTCAACAGCTGTCTGTCCTACTCTCACTCAAAGTGAAATGTTTTGAAATGTTCCTTACACGTCCCAGTAATACCTGTTGTTATCATTTGACTATGACTATTAAAAACATAGCCATGTGTTCTCAGCACCTTCAGAACAGTCTTAGTTCTGTTCATTTCCAGAGTCAGAAACAATGGCAATGACTGCACACACACTTATATAGTGCTTTCAGAGCACTTTATAGTAATGCATTTAATTTTTTTTTAAGCTGTTAAGAATGCTTTAAATGACGCCCAAACAGCAGGATAAAAAGGAAAAAAAAATGGGATCCTAAGAAGATGGAAGACCACATGTTTAGATACTGGGAAGTGGATTCGTTTCAGTTTACGTTTCTTAAGTAAGTTTTTCTGATTTCTACACACCTTTAGGTAGTATTTTGGAAACCCTAGTGGTAAGAGTTACAGCTGCTAACTGAAAGGTCAGCAGTTTCAATCCACCAAGTGTATCTCTATAGAGCACTTCTACTCTGTCTGATAGGGTCTCTATGAGCTGGAATCAACTCAGTGGCAAGAGGCTTGGATTTTGGGGAGGCATCCTATTTCAGGCTATAAACATATACGCATTATGTGTATATATGGCATGTCACTTATAAGCACAGAAACTTTTATATTTACAAGTAAATCCATTAGCATATGCAGAAAACGTGCACATACTATCTGGAGATACTTTATATTCTTGCAATTATAATTTGGTACAAAAAATTACCAGACTCAGCTGCTGACCAAACAGTTGGAGCTTCAAGTCCACCCTCTGGTACCTTGGAAGAAAGACCTGACAATCTATTTCCAAAAACTCAGCCGTTGAAAATCCTGTGACGTCTGGTTCTACTTTTATACACATGTGGCTGCCGTGAGTTGGAGTCAGCCTAAGGGCAGCTGGTAATGATAATGTGAGTCAGATGATATGACAAAACTCAGAGTAAATCTGGGCAAAATTGAGCTGTAGCACCTTTTAAAATTCAACATAAAGATAGTGGATTTGAATCATTTCATTTTCTTCCTTGACCTTTTTTCAGGTGAAGAGGAAGAGGAAGACTATCTCTTTTTCTCTTCTTCATCCCCTTTTCTTCCGCCTGCCTCTTCCTTGCTTTTCCCTAGGCCATTTCACAAACATGTCATTTTATGATGTTTTATCTAGATGGATTTGTAAGGTTGGAAATCCTGTAAACAAGTCGATCAACTGTAGAGTCGGTCGTACTGCAGGCAAGAACAATTCCAAAAATAGTTGCCTGCCACTCTGTGTTTTTGTTCTCCCAGTAATGAAGCTCACTGCCTTTAATTACAGTTTGCGACACTGTGCTGAAATATTTAATCCCTGAGTAATGACTGGATTTTCGTTCCTAATTGGCATCTGTGTGTTTAGCAACCCTGCCAAAGCCTGAATGTGAGGATGAGTACATGGTAGAAGCTGGAGACTATATGTAAAATATTTCTGACACCTGCTACCTTAGCTCCTGGCAATAAGATTATAACAAACAAGGGAAGGATACATACCACCTATTTTATAATTTCACGTAGTTTTTAATGCCTGACCAACAACTTGTTAGGGCTTAAAGTCAAACCAGAAATCCAAGTGTGATGATGTATAATGAAATGTAATTGTGGCCTTGGCGAAGCTCTTAGCCTTGGGAACATGTCTTGCTCATTCTCACATGGTGGCTCAGGTACCTGGGAGCAGTTCCCAGGAGGCATTGCTCCACCCATCACTGGATGACTTATCTGAAACCTTACAAAACCAGCTTGAAAAGACCAAAACAAGAGATGAGGCCAGGAAGTCATTGTCTTGAACTCTATCTGCCAAAATTTCTTCATGTTTTCTTAGGCAGATAATCCTCAAAAGCGTCAAATGGGCATCTTTCCCCCCCATTATCATTAGCTTGGTATTGTTGGAAGCAAGGTGCCACTTGCCAGTTACAACACACACCGCAGGCGTGGGACCTGCCAGCCCACATTCCCTAAATAATGTACGCTTCCTGTGGCAGAGCTGATCCAGCCTGAAGTAACACAGGGGTGAAGGCACAGCAGGGGGTGAAATGACAGAACCCAGCTGTCCTGCCCATGGAGAGTGCTCCTGGGAGGAAGGGCCCAATGGGAGGGGGACAACAGGCCCTGATAGGCCAGTGGACAGGACTGTTCTTGTAGCCAGGGACAGGAAGGAGAGATTCTGATTTTCCAGCCTAGCTAAACCGAGGAAACAGAGAACTGACAGAGCTGACAGCAGTGTCTTTAGCGTTTGTGACTCACGATGGGGGATAGCCAGCTACGTTAGACGCCGTCAACTCCAAGTTCACCGGGAGGCCAGGGCATTCTCAGGTGGTCCTTGTGGCCTTGCAAACAAAACTCACCCTCATCCTAAACACACACCATATAGAACAGAGGTTGGAAATTTCCTATGACAAGCTGATGCAGTAAGGGATTGTAGGGTGCCACTCCCGGACACTGTCACTGTGGTTGACTTAATAGGATCAGAACAAAGCCTCTATCCACCAACAGAGGCCAGCTGGCCAGGTTGACTCAGGCGGTGGCCTAGATTTGATCACCTCATGGCCTGTCCTCTCCAGGCACAACTTATCACTCCAAATTCACATAAAGGGGATCCAGTCACGTCCAAGGCACGGTGCTCAGTGATTTCACTGAAGTCTTTCCACTCCTGTCAACAGGGGATATTTTCTCCTTTTGTCACAGAAGAGGTAACGAAAGCTCAGGATCTCAGAAACACCGTCAGGAAGCAGTAACACCCAGCAGGGAACCCAGTCCATTGGACTCCACAGGTCATGGTCGTGTTCCTTCCGCTTCCTTGTTTCACACACACACACACACACGTGCACATACACACACAGTGTGCAGTGTGTCTTTTATAAATAAAAAACTGCCCTTGCCCCTCCACAGGTGGGTGTTAGCAGGTTGTGAGTTTCACAGTGGTGGCGCTCAGCAGGCCTGGTCAGTTCAGGTGGAGACGATGACAAGCAGATTGGCAGCACTAGGCCCTAAGATCTCCTCTCTTAAGAATCCATCACCTCCCTCCTGGCCAAAGGTGCTGAGCCAACAGTGTTCTTTGTACCCTTTCTGAGGCAAAATACAATTCTCTAGAGAACAGGACCAGCCAGCGTTATTTCTTGGAAATGAGTCTGCTTTCCTTTGTACCTGGAAGCAACTGATCTGAAGCTTATCTAGTCTTATGGTCTCCTTTGTGACACACTGCAGAAGGAGGGGTGCAAAGGGTCCTGGAAAGGCCTGAAGCATTTGCACACCTTTGTTAGTTCTGTGGTGACAGCTGGAGAGTACTTGGAACCTCTGAGCCCAAAGCTTTCCAAGCACTGCTCAAGTAGATGAGAGCACTGCAGCTTGTCTCTAGGACCAGGGAATGCAGGGACATGAGGCCACCTTTTTACTCATGAATATATATTGTTATTATTTTGTATCTAAGGGCTGGTGGAGCTGTCCTGGATAGCACAAACTTTTAAATGCCCAGCTACTAACTGAAAGGTTGGCAGTTCAAATCTACCCAGAGTTGCCTCGGAAGAAAGGCCTGGCAATCTGCTTCCGAAAGATCATCACAGCTGTTGAAAACCGCATGGAGCCATATTCTACTCTGACACACGTAGGGTCACCAGAAGTCAGAGTCGTGCCAACTGGTACCAGTAGGGGTTAGATGTCTGTACATGGTGTTTATGATGCTGACGGATGAGCCCACAGCTGTGTGTGACTGCTTTGGTGTTCTCTGATCCATATTGTTGGCCCCATGGTGACACGGGACAAGAGGAAAGACAAGCCAATTGCTCTGATGCTCCTTCCCCAGGATGAGGCAAATATCTGTGGTTCCCTCCTGAATCCACTACTGGAGGATCTAATGTTCTTGGCTTAAATGACATCAAACTAGTTTAGGTGAAAGCCAAAGATATTTTGTTTTAGAAATTCTAGCTGAGCCTCACTGGCAACACAAGAATAAGAAGGAGTATACCTTGAGATCTCCACAAAAAGACCACAACTGATGGTCCAGGAGCCTCGGAGTTTCCCTGGGAGCATGGACCCTGGCACTGATGTTGCCCCATCCATAGATCATAACAGAGGTCAACTCTTTGGAGAGGAATAGATTGGTCTTGGTGACACTGAGTGACCATATCATATGGGCATTTCATGGTTCTTTGCATCCATAGGATGTTGTCCTGCTGACCTCTTACTGGAGGCCCCTAGGGTAGTGAGTAGAGAGAAGGGGATAGGAGATTGTTGGGAGGATAAGACATGTGTGGAGCAGAGAGGAAGAGTGTGCTGCCACCTGGCAGGGAGAGCAGCGGGAGCTGCATATAGGTGGGCATGCAAATTTATATGGGAATGTACATTTTCACTCAACCATTAAAAAAAAAGAAATTTTAGAAATGCAAGTCCTACCTTTATCTAGAGTCAGCCAGCAAATGTCCCTGAGTGTCTCCTGGGTGTTCACAGTACAGTGGATGAAGATGAGGAAAACACGCAAGGGTCCTGTCTCATGGAGCTGAGGCTGAAGTGGAAAGAGAAATATTAAGCAAATACTAGCCCAAATGAGTATGAAATTATAACTTGATGGTATAAGACCATTCACATAATTTAAGAACACATAGAAACACAACTACTGATCTTTAAAAAATACGCTTTATATGTATAGTAAAAGCATAAGAACATGAAGGGGACACAACAAATTCTTTTTTAAAAAATATTTTAAAGTGCTTTAAGTGAAAGTTTATAATCCAAGTCAATTTGTTTTACAAAGCTTACATACACATATGTAACTCTAGGAGCTCTCCTCACCCTGAGACAGCACACACCTTTCCACCCTGTATTTCCCAGGTCCATTCAGCCAGCTCCTGTCCCCCTCCACCCTCTCATCTCTCCTCTGGACAGGAGCTGCCCAGTTAGTCTCGCATATCTGCTTAAGCCAAGCAGCACACTCTTACAGTCCAGTCTAATCTCTGAAGGAAGCAACAAAATTATCGGTAGTGGTTTCTCCGAGGAGGGAGAGACAAAACAGGAGTGACAGAACCAGTGTCCAAAAGGGACTTTAGCCATATCTGTTCTATGTTTTGCTCATTTTGAAAGGAAAAGATCTAAATAAATACAGCAGGAAGTTAACACCTGTTAAGATTGTTAATTCGCAGTCATAGCCATATGGATGCTTGTTATACTGCTGTCTGCATTTTTCTGTATTAAAACTTTTCTATGATACAAACACATTTACAAGCATTTTACATCATAACTACGGTTAGATGCTAAGAAGGGGAGGCATGTGGATCTCCAGGAATATAGAATAGTCTTCCAGTGGAGGCTGAGGGAAGCATGGCCTTGGAAGGCTCCTGTAAGGAAGAAGCTGAGACTGTCAGGGGGAGTTGGGGAGGGTTTCCCACATGGAGGAGGACGTGCCCTGAGAGACAGTGACATAGGCAGAGATGGCTGGGGCTGGATCTGGAGAGAAATGGATGAATGGATCCCCAGAGTGTCAGAGGGGAACATCCTCAAGACTTGGTGATGACTTGTGTACAGAGGAAAGGAGAAGAGGGAGCTACAGCGATGCCTGAGTGCTGGGCTTGCACCACTGTCTGGTCAGTGGTCTGATCTTGATCGCTGGACAGTGAACAAAGCCCATGTGTGGCAGGGAGAATCTTGGATTGGATTTCGGACTTGTTGAGTTTGAGGTAACTTTGAGCCATAGTGGAAACCCTGATGGTGTAGTGGTTAAGTGCTATGGCTACTAACCAAAAGGTCAACAGTTCAAATCCACAAGGTGCTCCTTGGAAACTCTACGGGACAGTTCTACTGTGTCCTAAAGGCTTACTCTGAGTCAGAATTGACTTGATGGCAGCAGATTTGAGTTGGCTGTTTGAGCCATAGTGATTGAGACTAGGCTACCAACCTAAAGGTCAGCAGTTTGAATCCACCAGCTGCTCTTTGGAAACTTTATGGGGCAGTCAGTTCTACTCTGTCTTATAGGGTGGTTATGAGTCAAAATCAACTCCATGGAAACAGGTTTGGTTATCTTGGTTTTGAGCTGATCAAGAAAAATCACAATTCAATTAACAAGGAAATGGCAATAGATACAGGGCCACCCAAAACTCCTGGTCACTATGCTATTTTCCTGGTTGTATTGGAGGGCTGGTGCCTCAGTGCATCTTCTTGAAGCTCCTCTATACAAGAGTCCAGAATTGTCACACTTGGGTTTAGTAGTTTAAGGTGAAAAAAAAACTTGTTTAATTACACTGGGAGGAAATCTAGGATGTCATCTGTCTATCACTGGAAATTATAAACATTTCCATTCCTGTTATCTAATTTGTTGAGGATTTTATGGTTTTCCCATCTTTCCACCTCTAGGCCTGTCAAACCCTTTACCTAGCTCCCAGGCCTTGCTGGTTTCCAGCGTCTTTTAGTTCGAGTCCAGGTACAGCCCTAACCTCAGCTTGGAACTGCCTTTCTCTCATCACCCAATGTTAATATCGATTCCTGCCGTCCTGATTGGGACGCACCAGAATCCGACCCTGAGACAGGATCTGAGTGCAGCTATTTTATTTGGGAAGTGATCCCAGAAGTCAGAGGGGTAAGGAAGTAAGGCAGGGAAGGGAAAGAAGCTGAGAAAAGGAACCATATTAGGAAATTAGCACTGTGGCAACTGCAGCTGGAGCGGGAGCATGCTGGGAATATAGACAGTATAGAACATGCTCTGAGTTATCCTACCCACGGGCGTTGTCAGGGACTGAATTGTAGCCACCCACCAAATGTGTCATGAATCCTAACCTCTATGCCTGTGGTTATAATCTCTTTAGGAAGTAGGTTCTCTTTGCTATGTTAATGAGGCAGGATTAGTATGGGGTGTGTCTTGAGTCAGTCTCTTTTGAGATATAAAAGAGATTGAATAGTCAAAAGAAGCAGTGATGGGGAAAGAGATGCCAAGCACCGTGAAGATCACCCAGGAACAGAAACTCAAAGAAACAAAGACCTCTCTCCAGAGCCGACAAAGACTGAAAGCCTTCCCCAAGAGCCAATATCTCAAATTCAGACTTCTAGAGAATAAACTTCTGTTTGCTAAAGCCACCTACTTGTGGTATTTCCGTCGTCATAGTACCACTAGATGACTAGCACAGGTGTAGAAGCTGGGGAACTGCCAGTTTTCATTGTCACCGACTGAGTCCACCCCTAGAGCCACTAACTCCTCAGTTTGTCTCTCTGTTGCTGTACCATACCTATTGCCATCAAGTCGATTTCAACTCACAGCTGGACCCTATAGGACAGAGTAGAACTGCCCCATAGAGCTTCCAAGGAGCACCTGGTAAATCTGCACTCCTGAACTTTTGGCTAGCACGTGTAGCACATAACCACTAGGCCACGAGGGTTTCCTGTTTGTTAGGCGGAAGGAAACTGTCAGGTAGAGCTTCTTGGCAGGACAGCCATTAGAATGTGCCAGATGCTACATGAGGAGGGGATATGGTTCCCACAAGAACCTCAGAGTTCCTGTAGTGAACAGCATGTAAGGCTCCCATGACGCTGTCTTCTACTCACACACTTGTATAGTCTTCTCCCCTGGGGTGGGGGTAGGACATGTAACTGCTTCTAACCAATAGACTATGGTCAAGTGATGGGATGTCCCTCCTGTGATTATGTTATTATTATATGAGACTTGGCCCTACTAACTCTCTTTCTCTGCTGCTGACTCTGAGGAAGCCCTCTGCCTTGTTGTGAGAGGCCCGTGGAGAAGCTCTCATGGCCAGAAACCATAGGCAACCTCTAGGAGCTGAAAGGGGCTTGGGCTGCAGGCCCTCGGACTGACAGCAGCAAGGAACTGAATTCCGCCAGCAGCCCGAGTGAGCATGGCAGGTGACCCATCTCCAATTATGCCTCTGGAAGAAACAGAGCCCTGAGCAATACTGTGATGACAGCCTTGTTTGTTGTTGATGCTGTGTGCCATCGAGTCGGGTCTGACTCACAGAAACCCCATAGGCAGAGCAGAACTGCCCAGCAGGTTTCCTAGGGTATAAACCTTTATGAGAACAGATCAACGGGCTGTTCTGCACAGCAGCTGGTGGGTTCAAATCACTGGCCTTTCATTTAGCAGCTGAATGCTTAACCATTGCACCCTTCAGAGAAACCCGCTGAAAACACATAACTGAGAAGCAGAGTTATTCCCTAAGAGGGAAGTGCTCATGGACCAAACACAACCGCGTTCAACCTTGGTAGGAGGGGTCCTCATTCTACCCATGGAGGAAAGAAAGGTCAAGTGTCTGATCCTGAATATCTTCCCAGTAAATAGAGGATTTGTGAATTCAGAGTTTATGTCCCACAACTGCAAGCTCCAAGTCCCCCAAGTGGCAGCCCAAAGGCAGGTATTTCCTCTTTTCCCTCTTCTTTTCCAACATTTCCTCTTTCTACCCTTTGCCTAGCAATTTCAATTCTAGTGCAATGTAGCACCCTAAGGCTATCTACCACTAGGTGAAGCTCCTCATCCTCCTACTGCTCTTGTATTCTTTCCTAAAAATCTTTGGGCACTTGGGATCCATCATGCATTCATTCAACACACTGCAAGTGACTGGGTGTACTGAGCATTGTGAGGGAGGCTAAAACACAGACCTGCCCTCTGGGGCGACATCGGCAGGGGCGTCCAGGGTGCTCATCCAAAGGCAGTGGTGAGAACCCACGGGAGAAAGTCCTGGTGATTTGCTCCCGTAAAGATTACAGCCTAGAAAAACTGACAGGCTGGTTCCACCCCATAACACATGGAATCACTGTGAGTTGACATCTACTCAATGGCACTTCTCCATGATAAGTGCCCGGGAATGTCATTGTGTGGTAAACACATGGTAAGTACTACAACAAACATTGGTACACTTTCCCAAAGTGGCTGCACCATTTTACATTCCTACCAACAACACGTCAGCACCCAGGTTTTTTACATTGTTAGCAGTATCTGGTGTTCTCCCTCTTTTACTTTAGCCATTCTGACTACACATACCTATTTTTTAAAGTTAGACAAACACTCAACAAACTCCTCATGGTGGTTATGTTATTGAAGGGCGGAGCGACCCTAATGCTACAGAGAACTTTTATTTGCTGTGTTATCTGTATTTTTCAGGGTTCAGATTTTGCGTGACTTAGTGTTGTGTTTGTAATCCAAAAGCAAAAAGCACTTTTTTAAGTATTCACAGGTGGTAAGAAAGTGAAGACAATTATGAACAACTCTTCTGTAGTGGAACTTGTTCATAAAAAGCAGGAGAAAGTGGAAACCCTGGAACATAGTGGTTTAGTGCTAACCAAACGGTCACTAGTTTGAATCTGCTAGGTGCTCCTTGGAAATTCTATGGGACAGTTCTACCCTGTCCTATAGGGTCACTATGAGTCGGATTCAACTCAAGAGTGATGGGTTTGGTTTGGTTTGGTTTTACAGGGGAAATCATTTGGAGGGGTTTTCTTTTTAGTATAGACTATGGAAAGAAATCCAAAGAGGAAAGGATTGCAATACACAAGTATTAAGGAAATGTCTGTATGGCAGCTATTCTCTTCGTTTACAAGACCCTCCCTCTCTGCCCTGCTCTGTGGCCCCAGGCTCCCTTGCCTCCAGCTTCCAGCGGTCTCTGCAGGACTAATGGACAGGAGGGGAGAGAGCCAGATGGGAAGTTGGGTTATTCTCCCACATGGTCCCACCAAAATGTACACTAGAAGATAGTTAAAACGGCAAACTTTTATGTCTAACATGTATGAGGTCTGACAATTACGTTCACAAACTCATCCTAGAAAGAGTGCTACATATTTTATTGCTGAATATCACTATGGTCCCCTTCTAAGTCCTCCCCTCGGGAAGCTATGCACTGATGCCAGTGCCTAGTCTACTCTTCAAAGCAATTTTGAGACTTTTTCTGAAATGGCCATCAGGGCTGTCATCGTATTACCCTTGATGCCCTGAATGTCATCAAAATGTCTTCCTTTCAATATTTCCTTTATCTTCAAGTAAAGAAAAGTCATCGGGGGCCAGATCAGCCGACTAGGGAGGGTGTTCCAATAGTTACTTGCTTACTGGCTAAAAACTCCCTCACAGATAACTGTACAATTAAGTTTGTGAACCTGCTCCTGGCCACCATGCGCAATGGCCATTCCAGAAAGAGTTCCAAAGTTGCTTTGAAGAGTGAACTAGGTGCTGGAGTCAGTGAGTTGTTTCCCAAGGGGAGTAGTTTGACGGTGGCAGAAGAGATACTCAGCAATGAGGCATATTTAGCACTTAGCACTTACAACAACTAAGTTGAGTGTTCACTATATACCAGGAGCTGGGATAAGGGCAAGAGCCACAGCCATAAACAAAAAGAGCTTCAGTCAGTGCAGACAGGGGCAGGGGAAGGCATCCGTGGGTCTGCGGTCAGTGGTCTTTCCCCTCGGGCCTGGCAACCTGGGGAACGGGGAGGTTGAGCTGCATCTTGGGCGAGGATGAGAGGCTGCACCAGCGAAGGGCTAGGGTTCCAAGAAACAGGCACACTTAAAGGCAGGCAGAGTAGGTGGGGGGTGCGGCAACGACCAGGGAGGTCATCTGGAGCTCTTGGCTTCAAAGCGCAGGAAGCCAGCACAGGGAACCTCAGGGACCGGGATGGGACAGGAAGGGAGGCTCCCCAAGGCTGTCGGGCACAGATTTCCTTGAGCTCCACGCATCTGGTGGCTGTCCCATTTAGTCCTCTCTCCTCACCAGCATCTCCTGCTTCATTTCCTCTCCGATGCCCACTCTCTGCCCTTCTTCTCTGCAAAATGATGGTTTATTTCCAGCCCTTACTTAACATGCTCAAGGGAGAAAAGCCAGGTTTGGGGTCTATCGGGTGACTTGACCTCGGGGCCAGATACTCAAGCCTGGTCCCTCAGCGCTGGGCAGGGAAGCTTCTCTAGAAGGCGGGTAGGGGAGGCAGCAGGCAACGGCGGGGATGGAACCGGGACCCAGTGCTCCAGCACCCAGCAAACTCATGACAAATTTATTATTCCTGTAAAGTAAGTTTGCATGTCTGTTCTCATGTTACAGTGTCAAAGCAGAAACAGAAACTTTGGGTGGTTTCATTGAGTTTAAAACTGAATAAATAATGCCAAACGGCAGCCTGCACATGCCCTTTTCCTCTTTCTCCTGATGGCCAATCTCCCAGTTTTTCTGGATTTTTTTTTTTTCATTTCCTCTTCCCCCCCACCCCCATCACTCCGTGGTGGCTTACAGGTTACTGTGATGCTGGAAGCTATGCCACCAGTATTTCAAATATCCTTGGTGCACAGGTTTCGGTGGAGCATCTAGAATAAAAGAGACTAGGAGGAAGGATCTGGCAATCTAATTCCAAAATAAAAAATAAAATGGAAGAGTGAAAACGTTATAGATAACTGTGGAAAACTGCCTGATACAACACTGATAAGACGAGCCCCTCAGGTTTGAAGGCACTCAAAATTCAACTGGGGAGAGCTGGCTCCTTAAAGTAGAGCTGACCTTAATGATATGGCTAGAGACAAGTTTTCAAGACCTTCGTTTGCTGATGTGGCACAACTCAAAATGAAAAGAAATAGCTGAAAACATCTATTAACAATTGGAACATGGAATAGAGAAATAAGAAAGAAAATCAGAAGTTGTCAAAAATGAAATGGAAGACTTGAAGATTAGCTCTAAGCACTGTGAGCTGACACGGACTGACTGATACTGGCCGTTTTGAATCAGACAGACGGTCTGCTATGCCAGGAATGACACACTGAAGAGGAATAATGTCACATACATTGTCAAAAGGACTTTTTGAATAGCTATCCTGAAGTACAACACTGCCAGTGACAGGATAATATCCATATGTCTACAAGAAAGACCAGCTAACATGACTATTATTCAAATTTGCATACCAACCACTAACGCCAAAGATGAAAATGTTGAAGATTTTTACCAACTTGACAGTCTGAATTTGATCAAACATGCAGTCAAGATGCATTGATAATTACCAGTGATTGGAACGTGAAAGCTAGAAACAAAGAAGGATTAGTAGTTGGAAAATCACCTTGATGATAGAAGCAATGGCAGAGAGTCTGTGACTTAGAATTTTGCAAGATTGATGGATGACCAATTCACTAGAAACACTCTTTTTCAATAACGTAAGCAGTGACTATACACATGGACTTTGCCAGATGGAATACACAGGAATCAAATCCACTACACCCGTGGAAGGAGACAGTGGAGAAGTTCAGTATTGTCAGTCAGCTCAAGTGGGGCCAGCCATCAGTTGCTCATACGCAAGTTCAAGCTGAAGAAAATGAAAACAAGTGCCTGTGAGAACTAAAGTACAACCTTTAGTGTATCCTGCCTGAATTTAGAGACAATTTCAAAAATAGATTTGACCCATTGAGTAGTAATGACCGAATACCAGACAAGTCGTAGGATGAAGTCAAATACATCATACTTGAAAGAAGCAAGAAGTTATTACAAAGACAAGGAAAAAAATGAAATGAATATAAGAAGAGACTCTGAAACTTGTTCATGAACATCAAGTAGCTAAAGCAAGCAGAGAAATGATGAGGTAATAGTTAAAAATAAGATTTGAAAGGGTGGCTCAAAAAGGCAAAGTAAAATATTATAATGAAATGTGCAAAGACCTGGAGTTAGAAAACCAAAAGGGAAGAATACATTTAACATTTCTTAAACTGAAAGAACTGAAGAAAAACTTCAAGCCTCAAGTTGCAATACTGAAGGATTTTACATACAAGATGATGAAGAATGCAGGAATCATAAAAAGATGGAAGGAATACACAGGGTCATTGTACAAAAAAGAATTGGAGGCTCAACCACTTTAGATGGTAGTATATGATCAAGAACCAGCGGTTCTGAAGGACAAAGACCAGCTACACTGAAAGCACTGGAGAAAAAAACAAAGACAAGGCTCCAGGAACTGATGGAATACCAACCGAAATGTTCGCACAAACCGACGCAGCACTGGAAGCACTCACTCAGCTACACCAAGAAATTTGGAAGCCAGCTATCTGGCAAACCAGTTGGTAGATTTGTGCCCATTCAAATGAAAGGCGATCCGATAGAAAGCAGAGACTAGTGAGCAATATCACTAATATCACACACAAGTAAAATTTTGCTGAAGATAATTTAAATAATGATTGCAGCAGTGCATCAAAAGGGAGTTGCCAGAAATTCAAGACCATTTCAGAAGAGGACCTGAAACAGGGGTAGCACTGCTGATATGAGGTGTACCTTGGCTGAAAGCAGAGAATACCAGAAAGATGACGGACAACGCTGTAAAGAGCGAGAATGCCACAACACTTTATTGTGTTTATGAAGAACCTGTACCTAAACCAAGAGGCAGTCATTTAAACAGAACAGGGAACATTGCACACTTTAAATCAAGAAGAGTGTGGAAAAAAAAAAGGCCAGACTCACTGATGTGACGAAGACTGGAGAAACCCCAAGAATACGGCCTTCAGACGCGCTCTCTACTCGGCACTGAGGTCACTACTGAGGTTCGCCCTTCACCCAAAGACTAGATGGGCCCACAAAACAAAAAGAGACTAAATGGGCATAACAGCCCAAGAGCAAGGACAAGAGGGCAGGGGGGAGCAGGGAAGATGGTAACAGGAAACCCAGGATCAAGAAAAAGAGAGTGCTGACGTGTCGTGAGGTTGGCAACCAATGTCAGGAAACAAATGTGTATTCACTGTTTAACAAAAAACTAACTTGCTCTGTAGACTGTCATGTTAAGCACAATAAAAAGGAAAGTGTGCATCAGGGTCATGTCCTTGCCCCATACTTATTCAGTGTGCATGCTGAGCAAGCAATCAGAGAAGCTGGACTGCATGAAGAAGAATAGAACATCGTGACTGGAGGAAGACTCACTAACAGCCTGCAGGATGCAGATGATGCAGCCTTGACTGCTGAAAGGAAGAGGACTTGAAACACTTAATGATGGAGTTCCCAAGTTAATAGCTTTCAGCATGGACTACACCTCAGTGTAAAACCAAAGTCATCACAGCTGGACCAGTGAGCAATGTCATGATAAATGGAGAAAAGATTGAAGTTGTCAAGCATTTCATTTTACTTGAATCCACAATTAAGTCCCATGGAAGCAGCAGCCACAAAAATCAAATAACGTATTGCGTTGGGCAAATCTGCCGCAAAAGACCACTTTAAAGTGTGCAAAAGCAAGGATGTCACTTTGAAAATTAAAATGCGCTTGACCCACGCCATGGTATTTTCAATCCCCTCATATATGCCAGACCGTAAATAAGGAAGACTGAAGAATTGACACCTTTGAATTACGATGTTGGCAAACACTGAATATACCATGGAATACAAAAAAAAAAAAAAAAAGCAAACAAGTCTGTCTTGGAAAAAGTACACACAAACGCTTTTTAGAAGTGAGGATGGTGAGATTCATCTCGCATACTTTGGGCATGTTATCAGGAGGGACCAGTCCCTAGAAAAGGATATCAAACTTGGTAACACAGAGGGTCTGTGAAACAGAGGAAGACCCTCAATGAGGTGGACTGACATAGTGGCTGCACTCAAGGATAACAATGATTGTGAGGACGATGCAGGACCAGCCAGTGTTTTGTCGTGTTGTACACAGGGTTGCAACATATCAGAACCAACTCAACAGCACCTAAAAACAACTTTCCTCCTCCATAACATGTTACTGAGAAATTTAAACTTACAGAGAAGTTACAAAATAGTGCCTTACACCTAGATTTAACAGTTCACACATGCCATCTTTATTATCTCTTCTCCCTTTTGCTTCTTTCCACTCCCTCTTCCCCTCATTTCTTTCCTCTCCCCACAGAGAACAAGAGTCACCAATACCACTGACACACTTAATAAGAGTAACCATAGTTCTACTCCATCTAATTTCTCGTGTTGTTCAAGTTGTCTACTTCAGCTGTTCTACTCTCTACCCTAAATTTTCTCACCTCCAAGCCGTCTCCTGATGCTTGAGTCAGCTGCCCTCTTCACAGTGAAAGCTGTCCTGCAGGAGCCAAGAAATATCAAATTAGTCAGAGAAACGCTCAAAGAACTCTGGGATAAGGTGTCTTATCTGTTCCTCCCAGTGTTCCACTTTGGGAAAGAGAAAGTCAGTCCATTATCTTGGAGCTCCTTTATTGTTTGCCATAGAGTTACTATGGGGGCAGTGGTGGTTCTGTGGCAGTTTTGCTTTCATGAAGGATACCCAGGTTCGATTCCAAGCCAACACACCTCCTTCACAGCCACCGCCTGTCTGTCAGTGGTGACTCACTTTGCTAGGATGCCAAACGGATTTCAGCAGAGCTTCTAGACTAAGATGGACTGAGAGGAAGGGCTCACAGTTGATTTCTGAAAAGTAGTCCGTGCAAACCTTACCAATCACAATGGTCAAGCCACAGCCTATCATAGAGGTGGTACAGGACCAGCCAGGCAGCGTTTCATCCCAGCGTGTGTGGGATCCCTGTGAGTCAGATGCCAACTCAATGACAACTAATAGCATAGACTTTCTAGTGTGCATGTTTGCACAAGGAAAGTTCAAGAAACAATTTGACTCTGTGGCCAGAGGAAGCTTTGATGAAGCAAAATCTCAAGAAGGTACTACGCCTATCCTAGTTTTCTCAGTTTCAACTTAAACTTTTATGTAAACAGTTGATGGCCTATGCCACAGTTAACACCTGGTCTTGTTCTGACCGCTGATGCTGAGCTTGGCAGAGTAGAGGGTCAGCAAAAGAGGGGAAGACCCTCAACAAAATGGATTGACACCGTGGCTGCAATGATGGACTTAAGCATAAAACAATTGGGGACATGTGCAAGGCCAGGCAGTGTTTCATTCTGTTGTATGTAGGGTCACGATGATTTGGAACCAACTGGATGGCACCTAATGACAACAGTTTTCTCAGGAGTGGCAGTCAAGACTAGATCGAGAGAGGAAGGGGGAGATCCTGGACCTGCAAGGGGTGTCACCAACCTTCTCAAGTGTTGGATGAGTTAGCAGCCTGGACTCAACTGCCTGTGTGAGGGACAAACCTATCAGGAACCTACCACCTTCTTTAAGAAATTCCTCCTTCAGAATTAATCACCAATAAGTAGAAATGTCTCCTACAGTGGGGGCATTGGTTCAGTAACGGAATTCTCACCCTCCATGAGGGAGACCTGGGTATGATTGCCAGCCAACACACCTCATGGGTTGGCACTCATCATGGAGGCTTTGATGCTGTTATCATGCTGAGCAGGTTTCATCAGACCTTCCAGACTAAGATGGATGAGGAAGAAAGGCCTGGTGATCAACTTCCCCAGATTAACTCCTGAAAACCCTGTGGATCACAAGAGTCCGAGCCGAAACTGACCATGGGATGGCGCAGGACCAGGCAGCAGTTCATTCCACGGTGCATAGGGTTGACGTGCATCAGGGCCGACACTGAAGCAGCTACCAACACAACGTCTCCTACAAGGAGAGATTTGACTCTGATCTTAGTGGGATAGAGCACCACCAAGAGCCATCCTGTTGTACATGAAGGGATGATGCTTAGGAAACACAAGGAAAAACTGTAAAACTTGAGAACCCCTCATGATAAGTGTGCTCTTTTTGTGCTTCTGCAAGCATAGGAAGCTTGCTTGTGCATTCATGAATTCTGCTTAGTACACCGCCAGGTAGTTTCACAGCAATCTGTTTCTGAAGATAATGTCAAAATTTAAAACTATAATAAAATACAAGTGTTCTATCTTCCTTTATTCTTTAGGTTATTTATTGTCATACTCCCATTGTGTTAGTTACCAAGATTTACTGGCTAATGGTGCTGAAAAGCATAGTAAAGATTTTTTAAAAGCTGGCTCAATAGACCTTATTCTACCATACCTTTATTTTATGATTTCAGGCCAGATATGTACAACCTGTGTAAAACAGACATATTTGCCAATTACCTACCCGTTATATCTCAGCAAATTAGACAGGCACATAATCGCAGCCCCAAGTAAGACTTTTTTCAATCGTGAATGATGCGATTTGAATGCCTATGCCATTTAAATAAACTGACTGTTTATAACACAGTATGATACCCCCGTTTAGCAGCAACTTTGCAACTTATTGCTTTTCTTATTTCATTTTCAACTCACAACAACTCTGAAAGAAAGGAAATACTGATATTCTTGCCATTATGGATGAGAAAGCTAAAATGCGTCCATAAATTTATTTCCAACAATGTCATGGATATGGCATTTCTATGCTGGGCTAGCTTATCAGTTCTTCCTAATTTTACCCTTAACATGAAATTTCACTGTCACAAAGTCTTAGCTTGAACTTTATAGGTGCCTTCATTTTGACCCTGTGTTCCCACTATAGCACCAACCCGAATTTACAACTGAAAACTGGAATCTAAGAGGGGTTGTCACAGGGTGATGGCATTCTGGATGGATTTTTTTTTTAATTGATCTATTCTCCCTTTTCCAAAATTTTTTTCAGTTGGTAATTTTTCTTTCATGGTTAAAAGTATTCATTTTAAATCTTTTGGAGGGGCTGGGTTCTGAGTATTTACATCTAGAAAGATAAGGTCTGCCTTCCACCTGCTCGCTTGATCCCTACCAACCCAGTCTTATACACACATATGTGACAACAGCTGAGAGTCAGGGCAGCATCACTGTGAGCCCCATTTCTGGTCCAAAACCATGGAGGAGTCTGGAAATGATGCCCCAGAGATAGTCCCTTCACCTGGATGACACATTCCAGACTGCGCTGACTTTAGAAGGTGAGTGACCTCAGCACCCCGTTGGTATAATTTCCCATGAACATCCATGGAGGGGGTTCAGGGCTTGCTACAGAGACAAAAAGAAATGAGAATGGATTTCCCAGTACTGACCATTCCACTGCCTCTCCCCAGTCAATCTGGCCAGAGTGAAGAAGGAGGAAAGAGGGTAAAAAGAGGAAGAGAGGCAGGGAAGAAAGGATGAGCGAGAGGGTCATTCTGTACCTGCCTAGGGGTGAGGAGTGGGATGAAGGCCAACAAAGAAGTTGAGAGCTCACCTGCTTTGCCTTGTTGACTCCCTGGACTCTCCAGAAATTCTCTCAAAGACACTGACAACCAAGGATAGACCACGCCACAGGTCCGCTAAGCATGCGCATCATGAATGAAGATGGAGCTCGTCCTGCAGCAGGTCTGTTAGGAAAGGAGCTATTAGCAGGGCCACCAGCTCACAAAATTTTTTCATGCCCAGCATTTAGGAACTTGCTCATACTATCTCTAGGCAAACAGCAAATCTCAGGTATCCAAGAAATTTGCTCAAGGGATTCTTAGGAAACTTCCTAGGAAGGTATCTGTGAACACTTTCCTGTTACCAGACTACCCAAAGAGGAATTGGTGTCCAGGGTTACATTAACGGAAGGTCCTACTGTTTTCCCTACTCGGAAGACAGACCTAGTTAATACAGTCTAGAATGTAACATCTCTCCTCAGTGTCCTCTTCCCTTCCCTTTCTGAATCTCTGTTTTCACTAAGACTCAGAAACAAGGAGTCCCAGCTCTTCCAAGACCTCCCGCAGCACAGACCTGTGAGGCCCACTCCTTCAGTTGTCTTGTGCTGCTGTAAGAGAAATACTATAAGTGGGTCACTTTAATGAAGAATAAGAAGCTAGAAGTTCAAAATCAGGGTGCCAACTCCAAGGGAAGACTTTCTCTCTCTGCCGGATCTGGGGAAGGTCCTTGTTACGGATCTTCTCCTGGCCTAGGAGATTTCAGTGCAAGGACCCCAGGTCCAAAGGACCTCCTCTTTTCCTGACTCTTGTTTTTTGGTGATATGAGGTCCCTATGTCTCTGTCTGCTTCTCCTTTTGTACCTCAAAAGAGACCAACTTAAAGCAATCTTGTCGTTAGGTGCCTGTGCCTGTCCACAATTGTTTTTACATTTAGGCCCTAATCTAACCTAATTAACATATCTTCTGATAATCGCACCTCATTAACCTCACAGAGAGGGGATTTACAACACATAGGAAAATCATATCAGATGACAAAACAGTGAGCAATCACAAAATACTGAGAATCATGATCAAATCAAGTTGAAAGATATTTTTGCCATACATAATTCGGTCCACAACATTCCAATCTTTGACTACCCAAGAATTCACATTCTTGCCACACGTGTAAAACACGTTTACCTCATTATAAACTCAATGGCAATGGATTTTTTGGGTATCATAGCAGAAGTCTTAAATCAACCCCAAGTCCCAAATCCAAAAATCCTTCTTCACCTGTGAAATCTAGAACACAAGTTATCTGCTTCTACAGCATAGTGGTGGAACAGGTAGAAGCTAGACATTTCTATTACAGGTAGAGAAACTAGAGGGAAAGAGGGGACAGCAGCACCAAGCAAATGAACAGAACACATTACATTAGCTCTCAATACTTGAAAATAATTCCCTGAGACCATTTTCACAATTCCCTGCCCTCCAGAGTCTAGGTATTGTCCCCACTCTCCAGATTCTGGTAAGAGGCCCCTTGGCCTTGGGCTTCAGCTTTGCCTTCCACATCCACTGGACCGCCAAGTGTGTTCCTTCAGCTTTGGGTGGTCCTATTCTCCCGTTTCATCTGAGTGCTGAGACTGAGGCAGGTCTACTTCCTGTGTTCCTTGTCTCTTCAGCTTCTGTTTGAGACTGAGGCAGGTCTACCCTTTGAAATCTACTTCTTGTGCTCCTTGTCTCTTCAGCTTCTGTTTCCTACTTCCTTGGCCATTTTGCATGTCAGACCTCATTGTCCACTTCTGCTGTGTTACAGCAAGCGTTAAAAAGCTCTACAGCTCTGCTGATAAGTGCCCATCAGCAGCTCACTTCACCAGGAAGCCTCCTGCATGAAGACACTCAGCTCTCTCACTCCATAAGTCAGCTCCAGCATTGTGCCACACTGGTCTCCTGGTTCCACTGCCACCATTTCTCAGCAGCTGCTTCTCACAGTTTGCACCATCTCCAGTGTAATAGCTCTCCTCACTTCTGTCTGAGTCCTCATGAGAACCATCTTTTGCCATTCATGATTCCAGCAACAGCCTCTTCAGGGTAATCTAGGCTTTTATTATTAGGCACTTTAAAACTCTTCCAGCCTCTACCCATTCATAGTTACAAAACCACTTCTACATTTTAGGTATCTGTTAGAGTAGCACCCTACTCCTTGTACCAAAGTCTGTCCTAGTCATTGTTTTAGATTGAATCAGATCTCACCAAAAAGGTGTATATCAGTTTGGCTGGGCCATGATTCCCAGTATTGTGTGGTTGTCCTCTAGTTTTTAATTCCAGTTTTCCTATATGCTGTAAATCCTAATCTCTGCCTGTGGTTAATGGGGCAAGATTGTATTACATTAAAGAGGATTAGGTTATACCCTTGATCCAATGTAACGGGAGTTCCTAGGGGGTGTGGTCTGGACCACATTTTATCTCACTGGAGATAAAAGGAAAGGGAAGTAAACAGAGAGTGGAGACCTCATACCACCAAGAAAGCAGCACCAGAAGCAAAGCAACTCCCTCTGGACCTGAGGTTCCTGTGATGAGATGTTCCCAGACCAGGAGAAGACTGACGAGAAGGACCTTCCTCCAAAGCCAACAGAGGGAAAGCCTTCCTTCCCTTGGAGCTGGGGCCCTGAATTTGGACTTCTAGCCTCCTGGGCTATGAGAGAAGAAATTTCTCTTTGTTAAAGCCATCTCCTTGTGGTATTTCTGTAATAACAGCACTAGATGACTAAGACAGTCCACCTAGTACTGCTATAACAGAAATATCACAAGTGGATGGCTTAACAAAGAGAAACACCCTCTCACAGTCAAGGAGGCTAGACATTCAAATTCAGAGTGCCAACTCCAGGGGAACTCTTTCTCTGTCTGCTGTGAGGTAAGGTCCTTGTCATCAGTCTTCCTCTGGCATAGGAGCTGCTCAGTGCAGGGGCCCTGAGTCCAAAGGACACTCTATTCTCCAGGCTCTTGTTTCTTGGTGGTATGAGGTCCCATGTCTCTTTGCTTGCTTTTCTCTTATATCACGAAATAAATTGACTTAAAACACAGTCTAATCTTGAAGACTGAGTCCTGCGTCATTAACATAACAGTCAATAATCCCAGGAGATTTACAACAAATGGGAATATCACATCACATGACAAAATGGTAGACAATCACACTGTACTGGGAACCATAGCCTAACCAAGTTGACACATATCTGGGGAGACGTAATTCAACCCTTGAGACCCACTGTCTCTAAGCAATTCCCCTACCCCATCTGGAGCCCACCTCCCTGAGGACCTGGCTGGTCCCATCTCACTCTAATCACTAGGTTCTAGGCACATGGATCCCGTCCCTCCCCCACACCCAGGTATTTCTGCAGTGCCATGCTAAAGATCCTCAGATTTCTTTTTTTTAACCTATGACCCTGATTTACCCTACAAACTGAGGGGGGGAGGGTATGTTTTTCTGTGCTCTTTAATTCCAACACATAATATATTATTTTTATTCAAATTAATCCTCTGACAAATGAATGAAAAAATAAACTGATGGATGAATGAATCTTCAGGACATTCTATAATACCTTTTTCTGAAAACTCAGCTTGTAGTTTGTGTAATAGCAGAGAGATAGAGAGAAGAAAGCAACGACCACCATGAGCATCTGGCTTCATCTCCAGTGTATAATCCTGGAGATCCTGCTGAAGGCAGAGGCTGGAGGGAGGCTCTTCTTCTGGGTGGGGCAAAGTTAATATCTTAGGAGAGAAGAAAAGAAGCATAATTTGGTTATTGGAACTCTAACTAAAGTGTCTGCATGATGGGTCACGGCTAGTTGGTATCATGTCCATTCAGATTCATGGCATGCCCATATGTGCTGCACAGGAGTTTTCAGAAGCAAATCCGCAGGTTTCACTGCTAAGGAGCCTCTGGGTGGGTTTGAACTGGCAACTTTTGGGGTGGTAGTTCAGCATTTACCCATCTGTGACACCCAGGGACTCCAAAACAATAAGACCTTGTAATGCTTTTGTGTGGGTACTTAAGTGCATTAAGACTGACCAGAGACTTGCCTTTGTACAGGGTGATGACATTACCAACAGAGACGTTTCCTGGACATGGGAATTGCTGAGAAGACTGGCCGGTGGGGCCGTGTGGGTCATGTCATAGAGCTTATTTGGTCCCCTGACAGCTTGCACTGCCCTGGAGCCCTGGCGCTATGAGTGGCCTTGAGCCATTTCCAGCTCTGTGCCTGGAAGGGCTCCCTCAAGTCAAGCTGCCCCTGCAAGTCATTCTTGGCTTGTCATCATCAGCGCCAGTTTGTCCACCTGTAGGTATGTGAACTGGATTGGGGGGAATAATTCCAATTTCAAACTCTGTGTCCTCTTGCCAGACAGAGTAAGTCAGACCACATGCCCAAGTATTTTTAGTTCTGAAAATTCCCATCACAGCAGCATGCATAAGTATAAGCTACTCATGCTACTTATACTAGCTTCCTTTTCATTAAAAATATTTCCATTATAAAAATAGTATAATCACATTGTTAAAATTTTGGAAAATTAGGAAGAAAAACATAGCCCTATAATAGAAGCATAAATGAATATACAGGTGAATAATGTTTCAGCACATTAACAAAATAAATACACAATTTTATATCCTACTTTTTCTGGCCGACATTCCATTTTTTTAAAAAACACATTTTCTAGTAAGTATTTGGCTTTATTTTTAAAAATAGCATTTTAATGGTACAATAATATTTCATTCAGTGAGTTGCTGGAGTATATTTAATTATATTTCTTTTTGCTTATAATTTTCTTACTGTTACTAATGAGTCTATAATAAGCATCATTATATTTATACTGCACAGACATTTTTAATTTTTCCTTCTTAGTTTAGATTCTAGAAGCTAAATTATAGGCTCAGAGTATGAGATTATTGTTATAATTCTTGATGTGTATCAGAACTTGCTTTTCAAAAAGTTGTACCAATTCATACAGCCTTCATCAGTGTAGGAGGATATTTGTTTCATGTCATCACTGACAAAAAACCAAACTGTTAAGATGAATTTCTGACATGTTCCTCATGATGCTTTCATTGAAGGAGGCACCACCTCCTATAGGAAATAATCCTATAGCATCATCAGGGAAGACGGATCGCTAGAGAAGGACGTCCTGTTTGGCAAAGAGTCAAGGGAAACCCTCAACAAGGTGCATCAGCACGACAGCCACAATAATGGATTCAAACACACCCAACATCCTGAGGGTGGCACAGGACTGGGAGATGCTTCATTCTGTTGTACGTAAGGTTACCTGAGTCACAGCCAACTCAATGGCGACCAACAATACCAGTAATATGACACTCTAGAAAAATCGAGCAATTCTTGGTAGGTAAAAATATGATCAAATGCAGACATTTTCAGAATTTTTAAGGTAAATTTCTGGTACAAAACAGATAATTAACAAATACGATATGGGGTCACTTTGTCATTGAGTCAACTCTAACTCATAGCAACCCTACAGAACACAGAAGAACTGTGACAGGTAGATTCAAACAGCTAACCAAAAGGTCCAGCTCTTAGCCGCAACACCAGAGCTCCTTTTTATACAAACCCATTGTCATCGAGTCAATTCTGACCCATAGCTATCCTGGAAGACAGAGTAGAACTGCCCCATAGAGTTTCCAAGGAATTCCTGGTGGTTTTGAACTGCTGACCCTTGATTAGCATAGAAGATAGTAGAGTGAAGTGAGGTATTGTTTAAGCCAGGCAAATAGTGAAAAAAAAGGACTTATCGAAACCAAAATTTCTAAAGACGCATCGAGTGAATTGCTGTGAAATGCAGGCCAGTAAATTGGCAAGTGGCCATCATGGTTAGGGAGCTTTTTCATAAGAAAATATTTTTGGCAAATTTAAGTCTGAGGACAAGCTCCAAACAACCCTAGTGCACTGCTCCATACAAAGGATGCGCTTTTGATGCAAATGGCACAGATGGCATTGTGGTACCACGTTGGTCTTCCTGACTCTACTCATAGGTACAATACTGGGAATGGTTGTACTATTTCCTTGAAGCAGTGGGGTTTTAGTGACCAAGTTCTCATCTTCCACTTGGGAGACCCAGGTTCCTGGCCAGGGTACCTCCTGTGCAGCCACCAGCTGTCTGTTGGTGGAGGCCTGCGTGTTGTTCGGATGCTGAGCAGGTTTCAGGGGAGCTTCCAGACTCAAAGAGACTACTAAGAAAGGCCTGGTGATCTGCTTCCAAAAAGCAGCCATTGAAAACCACATGGATCACGTGTCTTATCCTGTTGCACATTGAGGTCACCATGAGCAGATGGCCAACTGGAAGGCAGTCAACAACCAAAACAACTTATTTTCTCATATAGCAGTACATTGTGGCTACATACAAACCAAATAGCTATTCATTGCCTAAGGGGGGAGAAAATCACATTTACAGGCATCTGTACAGAGCCAGGCTCTTTCACACTGACTTGCTTTGTTGAATAAGCTCAGATCCGGTACCTTGACTGCCAGTTAAGTTCAGGAACTCATCCTAGAAAAAGTGCTACATACCTCACTGCTGAATATCATTAAGGTCAACTTTGAAGTACTCCCCTTGGGAAGCTGTGCACCAATGCCAGCACCTAGGCCACATGGCAGAGCAATTTTGGAACACTTTTCCTGGAATAGGCATCAGAGCTGTCATCAAATTACCCTTGATGTCCCAAATGTTATCAAAATGTCTTCCCATCAATATTTTCTTTATCTTCAGGTAAACAAAAAAGTCATTGAGGACCAGATCAGGTGAGCAGGTAGGGTGTTAGAATACAGCTATCTATTTACTGGCTAAAGACTCTCTTAGAGACAACTATACAATTAAGTTTACAAACTTGCCACCTTGCCATCATCCACAATGACCATTCCAGAAAGAGTTCCAACGTTGCTTTGAAGCATGCTGGCATCTGTGCATAGCATCCCAAGGGGAGTACTTCAAAGCTGACTGCAGTGATATTCAGCAGTGAGGTGTGTAGCACTCAGAACAATTAAGTTCATGGACTTTAATTGTCGCACCTCATCTACTGGTCTTTCAGTTTCGTTTTGTAGCTCTGGAAACCCTATTCCAGGACAACTGAGTGACTCAGCTTGAATATTTTGTGGCTGAGGATCCTCAGACTCTGCATCTTTGCCCAGCTACTGCAGCTCTTTGGGGCTGTGTAATAGCAGCATCTCAACAAGAGAAAGTAAACATGATGGAAAGAAAGTATTTATTAATGTGCTAGCTAACTGCTGAGATGCATCAAGTGGAATACATACTACCCCTTTCCTTACCTGAAGAATCTTGTATTAGATACTAATACCTCTGAAAATTACTGAAGCTTATCATGTTATGCATTCTGATCTGATATACAGCCTTCGGATTTTATGAGTTTCTTAGTATAGCACCTCATCACTTGTCTGTCACTTTATTGTAGTGTGTTGGCTTGTGTGTTGCTATGATGCTGGAAACCATGTCACCAGCAGGGTCACCCATGGCAGACAAGTTCTAGCAGTGCTTCTTAAGACAGACTAGGAAAAAAACGGTGAGCAATCTACTTTTGAAAATCAGCCAATGAGAACTTAATGAATAACAGAGTGTTGCCCTACACCATGGTCTTTTTTATAGCCTTATATGGATGCAAAGGGAAGAAAAAGAAGGCAGAACAAGAACTGATGCATTTAAGTTGTGGTGTTGAAAAGAATATTGACTATACCAAGGCCAGCCAGGAGAATGAACCAATCGGTCTTAGGAGGAACTCAACTAACAGGCTCCTCAGAAGCCAGGATGGTAAGACTTCTCAGCTCACCACTTTGACCACATCATCAGGAAAGACAGATCACTAGAGAAGGATGTCATGTTTGGCAAAGGGTCAAGGAAAACAAGGGAAACCCTCAACGAGGCACATCGGCATGACAGCCACAACAGTGGACCCAAACACACCCAACATCCCGAGGATGGCACAGGACTGGACAATGCTTCATGCTGTTGTACGTAAGGTCATCTGAGTCACAGCCAACTCAATGGCAACCAACAATACTGGTAATGTAACACTCTAGAAAAATCGAGCAATTCTTGGTAGGTAAAAATATGATCAAATGCAGCCATTTTCAGAATTTTTAAGGTAAATTTCTGGGAGCTGTCTGAGACTGGTTTTGGTAAAATAAAAGCTGGTGAATCCTGTGGGCAGCAGAGCAGCGGCTCTGGCACAAGGACGGCTGGAAGCCCAGTCTGCTCCTTAGGTGAGCTGTTACTCGACCTTCAGAAGCCCATTTTTCATCTCTAAGTGGAGCAGGGCAGTATGCACTCAGAGGGTTGCTGTGAGGTTTACATGAGAAAACATAAATAATGCACTCAATACAGTGTCTGACACATCATTAATACTCAATAAATATTAGCTGTGTCTGTTATTATTCCATCTCTGCCATTATACAGAAGAGTGCACCAGACAGGTGATAAAAGCACAGGATAAGCAGGGATGTTTAAGCCTCTTAGAATTTGATACGGTAAATTCATTAGCTGACCATTTCTGAAAAGCTAAAAAATTTCTTTTGGATTAATTGTTGCTGTTACTGTTGTTGGGTGCCATAGCAACCTACGTACAACAGAACAAAACACTGCCCTTTCCTGAGGCATCCCCACAATCACTGCTACCCTTGAGTCCGTCGACTGTGTCAACCAGTCTCACTGAGGATCTTTCTCCATCCTGTTGAGGGTTTTCCCCTTTTTCACTGATCCTCTACTTTATGAAGCATGATGTCATTCTCCAAGAACTGGTCCTTCTGATAACATGTCCAAATATGTGAGACCAAGTCTTGCTCTCCTCGCTGTTAAGGAGTATTCTAGCTACACTTCTTGTTAGACAGATTGGTTCGTTCTTCTGACAGTCTTTCTTTCTCTTTTCTTTGTCTCTTTCTTTCTCTTTCTCTCATTCTTGCTCCTTTCTTTTTCTTTAACTCCTCCTCTCTTTTTTCCTTCCTCCTTTCTTCCCTCCTTCTTTCTTTTTCAATGAATTCAAACCAAGCTTCTCTTCAAGTCTGACTCATAGCAACTCTATAGGACAGAATGGAACTGCCCAAGGCTCAGCTGGTAGATTCAAATTGCCGACCTTTTGGTTAGCAGTGGAGCTGTTAACCATTACAACGTCAGATCTTCTTAAATTAATTAAGGCAGTATGTCTTTAAGGGTAAAAAACTCCTCATGAGTTTCTTTGCCTTTAACTCATACCCTCTCTCAAACCCACTGCCCACCCTGCTGCCAGAGTGACATTTATACAGTCATTGCTGTGCTTGAGCCCATTGTTGTGGCCACTGTATCAACCAGTCTCATTCAAGGTCTTTCTCCCTCTCATTGAGGGTCTCTCTCCACCTCACTGATGGTTTTCCTCTTTTTCACTGATCCTCTACTTTATCAACCATGATGTCCTTCCCCAAGAAAATCTAATCATAGCATTTCCCCATTTAAAAGGCCTGACCTGCCTCACAGCCCAAGTGCCTTTACCTGTCAGGCAAGGTCATCTAGGACCAAGTCCCTGGTCATTCTCCCGCCTCCCCTTCAGAGATTTCCTGCCTTGAAATAAGTGCTGGTAATATGAAAATAAGAGGCCGTACTGGAGCAAGGAGCAATTGTTTGGCTGCTAAATGAAAGGTCTGCGGTTTGAACCCACCCATGGGGTCTGCAGGTGAAAAGACCTGGCAATCGGCTCCAGTAAAGATTCTTGTTGAATGCCATTGAATTGACTCCAACTCCTAGCAACCTTGTAGGACAGTAGAACCGTGCAGCAGGGTTTGCTAGGCTGTAATCTTTATGGGAGCTTGGCTGCTAACAGAAAGGCTGTCTATTTGAACCCTCCAGCTGCTCTACAGGAGAAAAGACTTGGAGATATGTTGCCATAAACATTACAGCCTGAGAAACCCTATGGAGCAGTTCTACTCTGTCCTACTGGGTTGCTATGAGTTGGAATCAACTCCATGGCACATAACAATGTAAAAGCGCTTGATTCTGTCTCTTAGTTGCTGCTGTCTATTTACCTGGGACTCTTCCACCTCTTCTTTAGCTGGCCTACCCCTACTCATCCTTCAAGGCTCACCTACATTCCTAAAAAAAAGTAAAAGTTTGTATGTGTTGAGTTTATGTATATTAATACAGAAATTGAAACGTCTGAAAATACATAAATCAAGGTGTTAAAAGTACTTACCTATTTTCTCTTTCTTAAAATAAAGAAAAAAAAATGAAATATTTCTTAAAAAGTTTAAGGAAAATGTCATTTCTCCCCAAATACTTCCCTGACCCTGAGGTCTTCCTTGATGTTCCCACAGAACGCCGTGAAGCCCTCCAGTAAAGAACACATCAAGTTCAAGACATTTCTAATGCCTGGCACCTTGTGTGTTTCAGAGTACATTGCCCACAGCTGTGACCTTTTGGAAGTAGATAACCAGGCCTTTCTTCTGAGTCTTTTCTGGGCAAGTTCAGAACGCCAACCTTTCTGTTGATAGCCGAGTATTTAACCCTCAGCAGCACCCAGAGATTCCATCCTTTCTCACTAGGGCAAGGGTTGGCTTTTCAGCTTTGTATCAAGTGCCTAGCACAGTGCACCCAATCCACAGCAAACACTCAGCAGATGTTGGCTGAGCTGACCTGAACTGCCCTCATTCACACCCAGTGAACAGCTAGCCCTGGAAAGATTTCTGGGCAGGTCCCAGCCCACACGTGTGTAAACAGTGAGCTCCAGAGCGGAGCCACATGTCTGCGTCTGTTTTTCCCAATTGCTGTATCAACAATCACAGTGACTTTTCCCAGATTGTGCATTCACGTTTTTTCTGACTATAGAAGCACTATATAATCTAACTGATTTAAAAAATGTGGAGAAAATACACTGCAATAAAGAAAAAGATCTGCAGAGCCCAGATACCTACTATATTTAACTAGAATCCTTTGGATCCACGTTTCCAACTGTGTCTCCCTATTTCTTGACACACATATTAACTTGCATATTTTCTAGGCTGATTAGGAAGTGAAGGGTGCAGGTTCCATAGTTATGAATGAAAATTTTTCTGTACACAGTAGTGCATGTAGAAGTTTTTTAAAGCTTCTTTATAAAAGCTCACTCTCTGACACAGAGTCCATTCTGACTCACTGAGCAATCCTATAGGACAGAGTAGAACAGCCATACAGCATTTCTCAGACCATAAATCTTTAGGGAAGCAGACTGCCACATCAGTCTTTGTGGTTTCCTTGGAACCCGTCAAAAGACCTGTTTTTCATTGATGGTTTCATGATAACCCAGAAGCAAAGAAGAGCTGATCCCTCTTGTAGGAAATGAAGATACCCGAGTCCTGGACAGAATCAAGGAGAGCCTTCTCCATGGAATAAGGGGCTTTTCCCATTGAATGCTTTGAGTACAATAGATATCCTAGATGACTGAGGGAGAATATCCAGTGCCCCGGCCCGCGGGACAAATCAACGAAGGGACGAGGGGGAGCCTGTGAAAGTGGAGCAAGAAACGCGGAGAAATGGAGGCAAGACAAGATTCTGATCAAGCCTCAAGGTTTTATTGTTAAAATGAGGTATATTTATAGCAGCGGGAATAGAGGGAGGGATCAAGTGACGTAGGGATGGAGTGACATTTGGAGTGAGGTAGTTGTCGGCTGGGGATTGGATATACATAGGACTAAGGCAGTGACATCAGGCAGGAAGTTTTACCCGCACCCGGGCCTTTTGAATTTCGCGGGCGCGGGCTTTTTCAAACTTGGCGCGCACGGGCTTTTTCAGCCCTACAAGCTTCCTGTATGTCGGGGCCTGGGGGCTCACCCATGGCTCCCGACAATCCAGGAGAGAATGATGCTCACCATGCCAGAAAACTCTCCAGGGTTTCTCTGTCTCTTCTCTCTCTCTTCTTATTTATCTCTAGATCTCTGTATTCTCTCTCTCTCCTTCTCTGAAAGGTGTGAAGCCATCTGTGGAACCATCCCAGAGAAATCATCCTCCCTCCTGACTCTGCAGTTACTCTTTTACCTCAAGGATATTGTGGGACTTCTGTTTAATAATGTGGCTCTTCTTAATTAGACTTCTTCCTTAAGCATTGTATAGAAATACTGGGCCCATACCACGTCCTGAGGGACATTGAGTAGTACCTGGAGAGAGACTGAACCGAACAAACATGACAAAGTCCCCTAAAGGTAGCCAAGCCCTTCAGGCTTCATAAAAGGTGACAGAGAGGACTCCTCTCTGAGATTGCTGCCTTGAGATGCTCTTTAAACTTTAGCTGGAATTAACCCCTGAATTCCCCTTCTACCATAAAAGCAGAGTGACATACAAAATAAAGGCTGCTTTACTAAAAACAAACACCAGTATGAATCCAAAAGGTCAACTTTTACCCCAAGACAAGGATGAAAAGATAAATGGGTCGGGAAGCTAGAGTACTGGGAACGGAACAACCGGAAAGCAGTTAATGAGAATGTTGACACCGTGTGTGAAATGTAAATAACACCATTGATGAATTCATGTGGAAATCATCAAAGGACAACCTAACTTACTGCATAAACTTTCATCAAAAACACAATAAAATACTATTTTTTAGAACAGGTGACAGTTTGAGTGTGTCTGGCAAGTGTTCCTGCAACTATTTTAAATTGCAATAATCAATACCAGACAACACCTGATTTGTGTTTGTGTGTGTGCTTTAAGGGAAAATTTACAGTTCCAGTTAGCTTCTCAGACATAAACTTATACACACATTGTTGTGTGACCCTAGTTGCTCTCCCCACACTGTGACAGCACACTCCTCCTTTCCACCCTGGATTTCCTGTGTCCATTCAGCCCGTTTCTGCCCCTTTCAGCTTTCTCTTCTAGCATCCAGGTGGGAGCTGCCCATTTAGTCTCATGCATCTACTTGGACTAAGAAGCACACTCTTCACCAGTATCATTTTATGTCTTATAGTCTAGTCTAATCTTTGTCTGAAGAGTTGACTCCAGGATTGGTTTTAGTTCTGGGCTAACAGAAAGTTTAGTTTAGGGGCCTTGTCTTCTGGAGTCTCTTCAGTCTAAGTCAGACCATTAAGTCTGGACGCTTCACTAGAATTTGAGTTCTGCACCCTACTTTTTTCCTGCTCGTTTAGGGACTCTGTATTGTGTGCCTTGTCAGGGCAGTCACTGGTGGTAGCCAGCACCCTCTAGTTCTTCTGGTGTCAGCCTGAAGGAGTCTCTGGTTTATACAGGCCTTTCTGCCCCTTTTCTTTTCTCCTTTGGTTACATCCTTAGTATTCTTCATTCTCCTCCGCTCCGGGTGCGTTGGGACCAATTAATGCATCTTAGAGGGCCACTCATAGCTTTGAAGACCCCAGTTGCCAAAGTGGAATGCAGAATATTTTCTTAATAAATTTTGTTGTGACAGTTGACCTAGATGTCACCTGAAACCGTGGTCCCCAGGCCCCCACCCCAGCTAGTCTGTCTCCTGAAGTGTTTGATTGTGTTTTGGAAATTTAAATGTGTTTAGGTTTAGCCTAGTTGTGTCAGTCTCCACTGTATTGTGTGTCAGAAAACACCTCTTGAAGCAGTAAAGCCAGGTTTAACACAGTGATCACCACTACAGCCCGTGGGTGCAGAGCCTGGACTCCTGGACTCAGTGCCAGGCTCTCCTTATTCATTCTGTCTAATTCTTGCAGTGACCTGGAAAGGTAAGATGGTTAATGTGCTTTAAAGTAAATTTTTCCCATTTTACAGATGAGGAAGTGGAGGCCCAGAGAGGTTAATACTCAGCTGGTAGTAAGTGGCTGAGCTGGGATTCAAACTCAGTCCTCTCTGACTCCAAAGCCCCTGAGTTCTCTTTAGCTCTCCTTTTACACTGGTTGTGCCATGGGCATTGTTGGTGGGGTCCCACTGGATGAAAGGTTCAAATAGGAACAAAACTGCTTTGAGGGTGCCTGCACAGAATGGGGCTGACCTCACGCCCGGTGCTCCTGGAGGTGCTGACCAGACAGGTGGTGCCCACCACACACAGCTGCACTGTGATGCACTCAGCACAGCCCAGGAGGGGCTCCCACCCTTGAACCGCCTCCTTAGCCCTGTAGGGCATGTGGGGTTGCTCATCCTGGATAAGGAGCACAAGGAACACTAGTACAAGGTTCCCAAAGAGCATTCATTCAGCCCAAAAGATGTCCTGCCAGGGTTACCAACCAGAATTTCTGTCCTCAGGTGGCTACTCCTGTCCACAAGCACTTTTCAGTGACATTGAAGGCAGTTGCAGATCAGCTGCTCTAAGAGTCCATACACATGCTGCGCATTTGAGCTGTGTCACTGTTATTATTTTTATTGTATATCTATTCAGTTATGGATCTATGCTTACAGATATTTTTATTGTATTGTTGGATGCCATCAAGTCATTTTCAACGTAATGATGCCACGTGACAAAGTAGAATTACTCCATAAGGTTTGTTTAATTGCAATGGTGCTGGGAGGAGTCTCTCTCTCTCTTTTTTTAATTGTGTTATAGGTGAAAGTCTACAGCCCAAATTAATTTTTCATACAAAAATGTATACAAATATTATTTTGCTAGATGAGTTGCAATCCCCACTATGTGATAGCACACTTCCTTTTCCCCCTTTTTCTCCCTGTGTCCATTTAACCAGTTCCCCTCTCTTCTATTCTTCTCATCCTGCCTTTGGACAGTGCACTGTTTTTTTCTTTAAATCTATTCCAGTTGCATTGCCACAGAGTCAATTCCAACTCAAGTGACCCATGTGTGTCAGAATAGAACTGTGCTTCATAAGATATTTAGTGGCTGATTTTTGGGAAATAGATTGCCAGGCCCTTCTTCTGAGGTCCCTCTGGGTGGCCTACAATGTACAACCTTCCAGTTAGCAGCCAGGTGCTTCTGCGCTCCCCGGGGACTCCTATTTTTAAAGACTTGACCTTAGAAATATTTAATTGGATTCAAAATCCATTCACAAGAAATTTTAAGATTATATTGTTAATAGAAAAAAGGGGAGAGCTTTAAATATATTATTTCAATTTGAAACATTTTCGAATGATTGGAAAAAATCATTAAAAATGTTTTTTATCGTCTATGTGTATGAACAAAGTTTTTAGATGGTGATGACTATCAAGGATTTGAAGAGATCTTCACTATGGGGTCATGATAAGGAATTGCATATGACCACTTCATGTATAAAACCCGGTTAGAAAAAAAAAGTACGTCTTGGGAAGTAAACTCAAAGTGTCTCATTAAAAACTTTTACAACGTATTATTTGGGAGTTTTACACAAGTTTGGTATTAAATATCTTTCCTGAAACTTAGTATTTTCTCATCCAGTGATTATGAAGAAACTATGGGGGCATAGTGGTTAAGTGCTGCATCTGCTAACCAGAAGGTCGGCAGTTCAAATCCGCCAGGCACTCCCTGGAAACTCTGTGGGGCAGTTCTACTCTGCCTATAGGGTTGCAATGATTATGCACAGGGCTAACCAAGTAGTTCACAGTTGGAATCCACCAGCTGCTTCTTGGAAACCCTGTGGACAGATCTATTCTGTCCTATAGAAACACTATAAGTCAGAATAGACTCAACAGCAAGAGATTTGATTTTCTTTTTTTGGTTAATAATTATACAATATAAAAATGTATGACTTTTTGTCATGTTTCATATAAATGATCCCAAATCCCCTCCACTTTTCCTCAGTGTACCTTATAAATAAGATCATCTTCCTAAAATGATAGAGGGAAGATCTAGAAATGTTACCTTAGAAGATAAGCCAGCTTTCTGAAAAGTTGTGGGAAGAGCATTCAAGTCTCAGACAGCAGGTGTAATGTCCCTAAGAAGGCAGGGAAGGAAGGACTTGACAGACCAGAGGTGTTAAGGAGAGATGCCAGTTCCCACAGCATGGATCTTACAGCCAAGAGCAGCAACAGGCCACTTAACAGATTTAAGCCAGGGTATGGCTCAGTCTGATTCACAGTTCATTAATCTAGTGTCTGGGGAATGGAACACAGAGGCATAAGAGTGGACAAGGGGAGGTCATACAGGAAGTTATGGCAGAGAGCCCAGGTGAGAGCCTGGAGGGAAAAAGTAAGTCATTCTGAGAAGGATTTCAGAGGTAGAACCAACAGGACCTGCTGAGGGGATGGCTGAGGTGACGTCCCTCCTTGAAGAAAGGTTCAGGGAGACTGTCTGTACGTTCAGTGGAGCAGCTGGGTAAATGATATTCAGTGGGAAATACTGAAAGAGAGAGAGTTTGAGAGAGAAGGTTGGGATCCAAGCCTTAAGATGTGTAATCTATAGTTTCCAACGAAGGACAAAGTCAGAGAGAATCTATAGAGTATAAGAGATTTAAGAGTCATATAAACCACTTATTTGGCTCCTAAGTTATAGACTGAAATTTATACAGATGAAATGATATGATGTCTGGGCTTGGCTTCAAACGAATTCAAGTTGGGTAAGTAGAGGCACAGATGAAACACAAGACAGGTCACAAGTAGGTAATTGCTGAAGGCAGATGATGGGTATGCAGGGCTTCGTTATACTGCTGTCTCTAGTATATGCTTGAAAGTTTCCATGGAACCAGATGAAATCACCTAAGAAGGAGGTGCAGTAAGTGGAGAGATACCCTCCCACAACTAGACTACTAAGCAACATAATGATAAAGAGAAAAGACTGAAGTTGTCAAGGATTTCACTGACTTCCATCCACACTATGAATCAGAATCAACTCAAAGGCACTGAATTTGTGTGTTTTTTTGGTCTTTGATCCACAACCAATGCACACAGAAGCAGTGATCAAGAAATCAAGACACACTGCATTGGGCAAATGTACTGCAAAAAACCTCTGTGTTGAGAAGAAAATAAAAAAAGTGTTGAAAAGGAAAGGTTACACCTTGAAGACTAAGGTACACCTGAGCCAAGCCACAGTATTTTCAATCACTTCATATGCGTGTAAAAGCTGGACAACGAATAATGAAGACCAAAGAATTGATACCTTTGAATTCTAGTGCTGGCAAAGAATATTGAAGTCCCAGAAGGATGAACAAATGTTTTGGAAGAAGTACAGACAGAATGCTTCTTTGAAGCAAAGATGGAGAGACTACATCTCACATACTTTGGATATGTCATCAGGAGGGATTGGCCCCTGGAGAAGGACACTTGCTTGGTAAAGCAGAGGGTCAGTGAAAAAAGAAGTTCCTCAAGGAGACAGATTGACACAGAAGTTGTAACAATGGGCTCACTGTGAGGACAGCGTGGGACCACACAGTGTTTCATTCTGTTGTATACAGGGCCACTATGAGCTGGAACCAACTTGATGGCATCTAACTACAACAGAAAATGGAGTAAGACCCCAAAGCGAGGGGCACAGTGCTAGAACCACTGGATAAAAACACATAAGCCCACTGCTGTCCTGGAGTTTATATTCTTTGAGGAGGAGATAATAAACAAGTAAACAACTATGATAGCTTTAGAATGTGATAAACGGTGATGTGATAAAGTGGGGGTGGGGAAGAGTAAAACTAGAATGGCCAGAAACATCTCTTCCAGGTCTGATTTTTGCATTGAGACCTGACTGACAGGTGCCAAGCAGAAAATAACAGTGGTGCTTTTCAATTCCTTTCCAATTCAATTTTTAGCTTATAAAAAGTCTAAATTAATGGCTGTAGTGTTCTGTTCTAGTCTACGTGAGGAAAATGTTCTCACTTGAGAGCTTTTGCTCCCCTTCTTCCTATATATTTTTTTTCGTTTAAAAATTAATATGCAAACTGTTTTGTGACTGTCTTGGTCATCTGGTACTGCTCTAACAGAAACGCCACAAGTGTAAGAAGTTTATTCTTACACCATCCAGTAGACTACATGTCAGAATTCAGGGTGTCTGCTCCAGGGGAACACAGTTTCTCTCTGTTGGCTCTGGAGGAAGGTCTTCATTTTGCATCAGCCTTTTTTTGGTCTGAGAGCATCTCAGCACAGGAACCTGAGGTCTGAAGGCCGTGCTGTGCTCTCAGTGCTGTTTTCTTGATGGTATGAGGTGCCTACTCTCTGCTTGCTTCCCTTTCCTTTTATCTCTTGTAGGATAAAAGGTGGTACAAGCCACACTCCAGGGAAACTCCCTTTACTTTGGATCAGGGAAATGACTTTAGGAAGGGTGTTATAGTCCTGCCTTAACCATCTTTAACATACTATGGTCTATTAACCACAGGCAGAAATTAGCATTTACAGCATAAGAAAATCACAAAATAGAGAACAATCACACAACACTGAGAATCACAGCCCAGCCAAATTACTATACACATTTTGGGGGGCATACAATTCAATCCATGACGGTGATGTTGGTTGCAACCCTCACAGTGTGTCACTATTCTCCCCCTTTTCCCCTTCCACCCAGATCTCCTGTCCTGTCCTGCTTTCCTGTCTTTACTTTCAGACAGGTGTTGCCCATTTGGTCTCCTATACTTGATTGAACTAAGTGACATGTTCCTCACGTGTGCTATTGTTTGTTTTATAGGTCTGTCTAATCTTTGGCTGACTGATGGATGTCAACAGTGGCTTCAGCTCTGAGTTAGCAGGGTGTCCGAGGGCCACAGTCTCTGGGTTTCTCCAGTTTCTGTTAGACCAGTCAGTCAGTTCTTTTATTTTTTCTTTTCCTTGTGAATTTGAATTTTGATCTAAATTTTTCTTCCTCTCTGTCTGCAGCCTTCTGTTGTGATTCCTGCACACTAGTCAGTGGTGGTGGCCAGGTACCATCTAGTTCTTCTGGGCTCAGGCTGGTGTTTCACGTGGTCCATTACATTCCATTTGTCTCTGGTTCTCTTTATTATCCTTTGCTCCAGACATGATGGAACCAACAGATGTATCTCAGATGACTGCTTGCAAGCTTTTCAGACGTTATATACTGCTGGCTAAAATAGGATGTAGAGCATTTTCTTCTATGCACGAGTCTGTTTTTAAGTTCTTATAGTAGGGGTCTCATACAATATTTGTCCTTCTGCCACTACTTTCACTCAATATAATGTCCTCCTATTGAAAGCAGGTTATGAGATGCTTCCTAAAATCATCAGTTTTCTTTGTCATTGCGTAGTGTTCCATTGGGTACATATACCATAGTTTACCTATCCATTCCTCTGTTGTTGGGCATCTGAGTTGATCCCACCTTTTTGCTATTGTGGACTGTGCTGCAATAAACATTCTTGTGCATGCATCAGTTGGTGTGAATGGCCTTGATTCTGTAGGGTATATTCCAAGCAGTGGAATTACTGGGTCAAATGGTATATGTATTTTCAGCTTTTTGAAGAAGTGCCAGATTGCTTTCCAAACAGGTTGCACCATTTTGCAATCCCCCTAACAGTGTAGGAGAGTTCCAATTTCTCCACAGCCTACCCAGCATTTGTTGTTTTGCATTTTTTGGATCATGGCCAAACCTTGTTGGGGTGAGATAGTATCTCATTGCAGTTTTGATTTGAATTTCTTTAATAGCTGATGATCGTGAGCATGTCCACATTTATTTTGGCTGCCTGGATCTCCTCTTTACAGAAGTGTCCGTCCATCTCCTTTGCCCATCACTTAGTTGGATTATTGTTTTAGTCAGTTAGGGCTGCTCTAACAGAAATACCACAGAGTGGATGGCTTTAACAAAGGAAGGTTTATTCTTACACAGTCTGATAGGCTGCAAGTCCAAATTCAGGATGTCCGCTCCAGTGGAAGGCTTTCCCGCTTGTTGGCTCTGAAGGAAAGTCCAGTATTGCGTCAGTCTTTGTCCAGGGAGCATCTTGGTGTAGGAACCTCAGGTCTGAAGGATGTGCTCTTCTTGGTGCCGCTTCTTGGTGGTGTGAGGTTCCCAATTCTCTGCTGTTTCCCTTTCCTTTTATCTCTTGCAGGATGAAAGGATTAAGGGTGGGGCAAGCCATACTCCAGGGAAACTCTCTTTACAGTGGAGCAGGGAGGCAATCTTATAAAGGGACTTACAGTCCCACCCTAATCCTTTAACATACAGCATAGGAAAACCACAAAATGGAGGACAGTCACAAGATACTGGGAATCATGGCCCAGCCACGTGGCTACACCGCTTTTTGAGGGGACACAATTCAATCCATGACAATTATCTTTTTCATATTGATATTTTTCAGTACCTTATAGATTATGGAGGTCAGACATTGGTCTGACATACAGTTGCCAAATATTTTTTCCCATTCTGTAGGTGGTCTTTTAATTCTATTGATAAAGTCTTTGGATAAGCAAAAGTGTTTGATTCTTAGTAGTTTCCAGTTATTTATTTTCTCTTCTGTTGATTGTGGTTTGTCACATTTTGAAGTCTGTGCACATTGTGTATTATAACTTCCATTGTTGATCTTAATTTTTCTTGGGTGAGCTTTGTTGTTTTAGATTTGATTGTTAGGCTGAAACCCAAGCCCCACTCCCCCAACTATTCCCAGAACGGCCTGAGTCAAAAGTCTCATCGGCCAGCTATTGCAGAAATTCCATTCAAATGAAGACTAGCTACTGCTTCTTCCCCATAGACTCTGCTAGACCTCTCCTCACCTCACCCTACTAAAACAACACCCCTTATGCTAATCGATTCTAATCATCCACAATTCTATTGGCTACTTACCACAGACACTGTCCTCAACAAGGTCTACCACCACTCTTTTTAAACCCCCAACCCCTGGATCAGAGCTCTGTTTTGCAGACTCCCTCCTGAGGACTCTGTCAAGCTGCCCGGGGAACGCACCAATAAATTCTGTCCTACTGCTGACTCTCACTCTCTTTCTCTCTAACTGCCGCCGATACGTTTAGCCTACCTCACCTTACAGTTGGTGCCGATACGTCTACCCTACCTCGCCTTACATTGATATTTAGGTCTTTTATCCAGTTTGAGTTGGTTTTTGTATAAAGTGTGAGATATGGGTCTTGTTTCAATTTATTGCAGATGGATATCCAATTTTACCTGCTCCAGCTGTTGAAGAGATTGTTATTACCCCTGTTTAATGTCTTAGGGCCTTTATTGAATATCAACTGTTCATAGGAGGATGGTGTCACATCTGAGGTCTCAATTCTGTTTCATTGATCTATCTGTCTCTTTTTTTTACCAGTGCCATGCTGTTTTGACAACTCTTGCAGTGTAATAGGTTCTAAAGTCGGGTAGTGAAAGGCCTCCCAGTGTGTTCTTCTTCTTCAGTAGTGCTTTGCTTATCTGAGGCTTCTTCCCTTTCCAAACAAAGGATGTAGAATATTTCTTTATAAATTACGTCAGTCAACCTAGATGTCCCCTAGGACCATGGTCTTCAGTCCTTAGCCCAGTAACTCAGTCCCTCAAGGTGCTTGGATGTGTGTAAAAAGCTTCCATGGCTTTGCCTTGATCAAGTTGTGCTGTCTTCTCCTATATTGTGTGTTCTTTCCCTTTACCCAAGTAAACTTGTCTGCTATCTAGTAGGTGATTTCGCCTTCTCATCCCTCCGTTCCTTGTAACCATCAAAGATTGTTTCTATGTGTAAACCTTCTTTTGGCTTTTTATAGTAGTCTCACACAGTATCTATCCTTTTGTGATTGATTATTTCGCTTAACCTATGTCCCTCCAGATTCATCCATGTCGTGAGATGTTTCAGATTCATCATCATTCTTTATTGTTGTGTAGCATTCCAGTGTGTATGTATGCAATTTGCTTATCCATTTATCTATTGATGGGCATTTAGGTGAACATGGGTGCTCGTATGTCTTATTCCTCTAGTGTATGTTTCTAGGATTGAGATTACTAGATCTTATTTCTAGCTTGTTAAAGGGGCACCATGTCATTTTCCACTGCCGATGTACCATTTTATATTTCTACACACAGTGCAGTAGTGTTACAGTCTCTGTAACCTCTCCAACATTTGTAACTTTGTTTTTTAGACAGTATCTCATTTTAGCTTTGATTTGCATTTTTCTAATAGATAATGATCTTGAGCATTTCCTTATATTCTGTTAGCTGGTGCCTGAATGTCTTCTTTGGAGAAGTGTCTGTTCATATCCTTTATCCATTTTTTAATTTGGATTATCTGTCTTTTTGTTGTTGAGGTGATTAGAGATTAGGCCCTTATTGGCTATGTTGTAGACAACAAGTTTTACCCAGTCTGTAGGTTTTTTGGTGAAGTCTGTTGATAAACCTTTTTTTTTTTAACTCTGAATTCTGAGGTCATTATTAGGCTAAGGTTCCAGAAGTCGAGTCCATTTAGGACTGCCCCCATGCATTGACAACCTTGGCAGTCCACCTTTCCCATCGTCTGGCCTCTACAATCCCCCTTTACCCCTTCAGGTATAGTTTTTGCCCCTTTTGAGGTTCTAAAGCCTCCTTCCCAGTATTCTTTCCTATTTAGGGCAATGCTTCCAGAGATTATAAGCTCCGTGAGGCCAAGAATAACACTTGTGTTGTTCACCACAGTATTCCCAGCACCTAGGATTGTGCCTGGCCCATAGCTGGACTAATTTACTTGGGGAATTTCCTGAAATCACTAGACAGGTAAACCAAATACCCATCCAGGCCCGTGAGTACTAGATTCTACAGCTAGAAAGGCCCTGTGGCCTGCTGTCACACAGATAACAGTATTACTCCCATTTTACAGATAGACAGCTGAGTTGGTTCAGATAATCTAAACCAGCCAAGTGCCGTCGAGTTGGATAATCTAAGTTGGATATTCTAAGATCAGAACTATTTTACCGAAAATAGTCTTTCCTTTCCTTAAAAATGTTTTCTAAAGCCAAAAAATAGAAGTAATGGAGACATTTAGCACGCAAAGAGAATACTATCCATGTCATTTAACATTTCTTGAAGACCTAATGAATCGGATTGATGTAGACCAGCCCTCCCAAACAAATTCAGCGAGTATTGGTTTTCCGAAAACAAAACTTTAAAAAAAAGTCTTTCTGGCTGGAATTATACAATTCTCGGCTGGCAGGTCAGCCAAGGCTTGTTTGCACACGCGCTTTTAGGGTAGACTGGAAGACTGCATGTGCCTCGCACAGCAATCATGGACACTTAACTCTCATTAAGTAATAATGGAATAGGAGACCTGGATTTTTTGTTTCTTCTGGGTCTGTTCCTCACTTAAGTGACCTTGGAGAAATCTATTCCCTCCTTCATATTCAATTTCCACATGTCTGTTCCAGGGTAATGTTTACAACTGAAATGCCTTGTGAGATACTCAGATTACAAACAGTGGTGAGTGTGGCCCGCATCTGTGAATTTATCTCCTTCACTATCTCACGCGCCGTCTGCACGGCCTTTCTATTGAAAATCTTCACACACACAGCTGTGCAGCGTTGTCATGACAAGTGCCATCTGGGGACGGTTCAGGTATTCTAAGGTCAACCAACCAGCAATTAATGTGTCACATGAACCAAGAAGAGTGTTTTCTATGGTACAGACAACAGAAAAAAAGGATAACTGGAATAAGCCCCAAACCACGTTCTCCTTATTTCTGCCTCATCTAAACTATGCAAAAGCTGACAACATTCGAGTTCCCCTGTATTTGCCAACTCCTTGCCAAAGCAATCCTACCGCACCCTACCTACTGAGACGACTAAAAGGCCCACACTGGCTGGGAGAAGCTGTCAGGTCTAGCAATCCGGCCCGGGTGCGGTAACGGCGTATTCCGTACATTGTTGCAGAGGCTTACAAAACACAGCCATCTTGCGTGAGGCACCCCACTCCCGGAAGAAGGTGCCCTCAGCCCAGAGACCACCGCCGGAGAGAGGTTTCCGGTGGCCGAGACCGCGCTGCCGTCCGCGGCCCGCACAGCAGCGGCCCGCCTCGGCCCGGCCCCAGTCTAAGTGGATAAAGTTGTCTGCGAGCCGCGGGCCCGACCCGCAGCCCCGGGCCCGGCCAAGGCGCCCCAGACACAGCTGCAGTTCGCCCGGAGTGAAAGCGCAAGAGCGCCGGTGGACCGCCCTGACAGCTGCTCGAGCAGTCCCATCCGAAAGTGGGAGAGGGAGCGACCCCGAAGCTCCCGTGTCCAGGCTTCCCGCGCGGTTGGCGTTTTCCAAGCGGCACGGCGACCCGCCGGCCGCAGCCCCCTCCCCGCCCCCACGCCGCCCGGGGCTCTCGCGGGCGCGCGCCGGGGCTCGCGCGTGCGTCCTTCCCTCCCCGCGCGGCCCGAGACGCCCGCAGGCCGGGCGTTCACCCGCCGCGACTCCTCCCGCCTCCCATCCCTCTCACTTCCCCCTTGGCGCCCCAAACCCGAGCTTCGGGGTTTCGACGACGTGTGCGAACCGAGAGGGGTGGGACTGCGGGCCTGGGGAACGGGGGTTCAAGTGGGGGTGGACGGCCGTCTCGCCCGAGAGCCGCGGCCCCCGAGCATGTCTTTGTGTTTGTACACACACGGCGCGAGGCGGTCGGGAGGAGGGAGCGGGCGGCGCGCGGGGGAGGGGCGAGCACGCGCCAGCGAACGGGCGCGCGGGGGGAGGGGCGGGGGCGGGCCGCGAGCGGGGGAGCGGGGCGGGGCCGAGCCTTCCCTCCATTGTGTGTGATTGGCTGGCGCGCGGCGCGGGGGCGGAGCGGCGTGTGTTGGGGGATAGCCTTGGTGTCAGCCATCTTTCAATTGTGTTCGCAGCCGCTGCCGCGCCGCCGTCGCTCTCTAACGCCAGCGCCGCCTCTAGCTCGCCGAGCTCCAGCCGAAGGAGAAGGGGGGTAAGTTTCTCCGTCTGCCCGCTTTCCCGGAATCAAGCACCGCTTGCCGTCAGCCCCAGGCAGAGCCTTGGCTGCTCGGGGAGGGTCCCCACAGCCCCTCCGGCTTAGCCCACAAACTTTTTGGCCCAGAAATGGAGGTGAAGAGCGAGTTTCATTTTCCCCTCAGGCGGCGACTGCTCCCCTGTCTCTCGCCGCCTGAGCCCAACACCAGCAACTGCCGCGGCGCGGAGCCTGCTCTCCCTCCTCGCGCCCCTTTCTTCGGTGAAATCCCACCCGCTACCCCTTCCCCGTACCCCAAACCTTCACCACAACCCGCGCGGGCCTCTTAACTAACGCCCCCGGGTCCCGGCCCCCAGTTTTCGGGCGGGAAAGAGGTAGAAATCGCCGCCGCTTCCCACCCTGGGGTAACTCGCTTTTTGCTGCTTCCCCACAGTTGTTGCTAAGCTTCACCATCTTGTCTCTCTTCTCTGGTCACCGATCATTTTCTCCCCCGTTTCTCTCTTCCCCATTTCAAACGAGGAGGAAAATTTTTCAAAGGAGGAATTTTTCTCCTTTTTTGGAGAAGCGGAAACTTGATGCATTTGAAATGCAAAAAACTTTTACATTTTGGAGGGCGGCACGTGGCAGGGGATCGGGGTATTTTGAGCGATTTGGTGTTTTGTCTTCTTCGGAAAGGAATCGGATACGTTTTGCAATTGTTTCCATTTTGTTCTGGTCGGGAAGCTGAGTTTGTGTCTGCGCGAGACGCCGGGAGCAAGGTGGGCAGGCTGAGGGACCTTGTGCCGAGGGGCCCCGAGGAGGCAAAACCAAAAAAGTTTATTTGGTACTTGGGGTGGGCCAGCCGACCCAGCTCGTGCGTTAATTAAAGCCTGGGTGCGGGGCACTTTTTTTTTTTTCCGTCGTCGCGAAGCCTGTTAGGACTGGACGGGAGATTGTGCTTTGTAGGAGGCTTGCTGGTGGTGGCTGTGGTTCCTCTTGTTTTCTCAGCCGCCTTTTGGTCGACATAACTGTAAAGAAGCAAAACCATGAATGTTTTCAGATATTTACAGCGATCCATCAACTGCCAGACGTTGGGGGAGGGGGAGCTTAAGCCCTTTTTGCTGTAATTTGAGTCGACCTTTCTGTGGTTTGTGGCTTCGTTCTTTTTGACTTGTTGGTGAATCGAATGTTGACAGACATTTCTTATTTCTACTTTAATTAAAGAAATTGGAGTAGGGGCTGCTAGGGATCTTTTTGTTTTGCTGTTTGTTACTCAGAATTGATGTTTTCTAGAGAGGATTGATATTAATACCAGTGGTTTGTTTTAAGAAGTCGTGTTTGGATGGTAGACGTAATCAGTAGCTTTGGAATTACATAACATCACGGATTTTTTTTTTTTTAAAATAATACCGTAATTTCCACATTTGGGGGAAAGATACAAATATTTGGTAGTTGCACCTAGTGATTTTATTTTATTTTATTTTGATGCTGGTAGGTAAGTGAGGAGGTCTCTATACCATGGCTCGTACAAAGCAGACTGCCCGCAAATCAACCGGTGGTAAAGCGCCCAGGAAGCAACTGGCCACAAAAGCCGCTCGCAAGAGTGCGCCCTCTACTGGAGGGGTGAAGAAACCTCATCGTTACAGGTATTAAAAAGGGAAAAAAATGTAGGACAAAGGCTGTCTCCTGGAGCAGTGTCAACATAATCTTAACAAAAAGGTGGATAAAAGCAAACTTTTTGCCTTGAGGAAACTGATGTGGTTTTCCTCTCTTGATTATTTACTAACCCTTGAGGAGGAGGGGTACAGATTATAAATTAGCCTTTGGTTTTATTGAGAACATGCTTGATTTTGAAGGTATAATCAGACTTAAAGGCCAAAAAGGAAAAACAGAAAGGCAAAATAAACCCATTGCCATCAAGCGCCTGGTGGATTTGAACTGCTGACCTTTGATTAGCAGCTGCAGTACCTAACCACTGCATCACCAAGGTTTCCTTATATGCCTAAGGAGACCTAATACAGCAATAATAATGTTAATAGAATATTGACACTTAGTTACTAAGCCAGTAAAATTTTAATAGTAGAGTGTTTTTTACAGTGCATTTGTTAATATCTTTACTTTAGGAAGGGTATAATTCAATGAGGATTTTTGTTTCTGTGAGTGACGTGGTCCCAGGCTCTCCTTTACTTCAACTGGTTTCTTTCTTTCTGTGTTAGCTAGCCAGGTTTTGAACTCTCTGAGCAGTGTTATTAAGGCCATCTACCATTAGAGGGCAGAAGTTGTCCATACTTCTACGTAGCCTCTGCAAACCATTTTATGGTCAACCTAAAATAAAAGCTCATGCAGTCAAAGAAATAAGTCAAAATTTAAGATAAATTTCTTCCTGACAGTCACTTGGTAATAAACTTTTCCATATGGAAGAAACTGTACAATTAAGAGTACACAAGTTTATTAATTAGTGAGGGATGGACAGTAGATAAAGTACGGGCATTCTGAGGTTTTAAAAAGGCAGTCAGCTTCATTGTCTTTGTGCTGATTCCAACTCACCCAAAATTTCATGAGTTTTTTTGTTTTTGTTTTCCCAGTAAAATCTCATTGGCTTGTGTTGGTAGGTCTTTAAGAACTTTTAAAAGAATTGAGAATGCAGATGGGAAGAGGGAGGATAGATGAATGTTCCCTAAACAATCGTGACTTCTTTATCAGTGGCCTGACAAACAGCCTGACAAACAAATACTTGCCAGAGCTACACCAGAATCTAGAGGTTCATATGTACAAGTTTAACATTTAATAAAAAGATGGAACTCATGCACCTCTTCAGTTTTATAGCTTTTACTTTAAAGGTATTACTTTGGTAGCCTTGAATTTTGAGGTCCTAAGTTGCAGAGTGAAATTTGATACTGAAGGGGAAGCATACTGGTTGGATGTTCTACTTTTTGAAAAATTTGTATTTCTTTAAAGCTGGCTGATTATCATCTGTTCTTGTATATGGTAACTGTTTCTTTAATGTTACATATTTTTTTAAGGCCTGGTACTGTGGCACTCCGGGAAATCAGACGTTATCAGAAGTCGACTGAACTTCTGATTCGCAAACTTCCCTTCCAACGTCTGGTGCGAGAAATTGCTCAGGACTTCAAGACAGATCTGCGTTTCCAGAGCGCAGCTATTGGTGCTTTGCAGGTAAAGTGACAGGTGGGGGAGGCTCTGAGAGTTTGAGTTCCTGCCATGTGTCAAAACAAAGCTCAATCTTTGTATATACTTATATAACTCAGTCATCAATAGTTGGTGAGGTAGCTGATAGTCTGTTTCACAGTTGAAGAGATCTAAGAAAGGTTAAGTTGCTCCAGGTCATTGTCTTAGTTACCTAGTACTGTTATAACAGAAATACTGCATATGGGTGACTTTCACAGAAATTGATCTTCTTACATCATAAACAAACAAACAAACAAAACTACTGCTGTGGAGTTCGATCTGACTCGTAGCCTAGAACTGCTCCTTAGAGTTTCCAGGAGCACCTGGCAGATTTGAACTGCTTAGGAGACTAGAAATGCAAAATCACATCCCTCCTCTAGGGAGAATACTTTCTCCTCTGGGAGAAAAGTCGTTATCTCTTGAGCTTTTGCTCCTGGGCAGGCTTCGTGTAGTTTGGGATTTCTGTCCTCTCTTTGCTGCTGCTTCTATTTGCTTACTCTCTTGTGTTTTAAAAGAGCTTGACTCAGGATACCCCATACACTGTTTATACTTGATTAGCATAACAGACAAATGTTCCCAAATGAGATGATAACAACAGGCATAGAAGTTAGGATTTATAGCCCATACTGGGGGGAGGGAGGGCATGATTTACAACATTCTACCTTTTGTCCCTCCCCCAAAATTTATTTCCTTGCCACATGCAAAACACATCCACCCCATCACACCATCCGAAAATCTTTCAATCAACTTCAGGTCCAGAATCTCATCTTTTGAAGCATCTAAATCAAATACAGGTAAAATTTTAGATGTACTGTAACTCTGGGCAAAATTCCCCTTCATCTGTGACAAATGTACCAAAGTCCATTGGTGGAATAGGCACAGGGTAGACATTTCCATTACAAGTGGGAGAAATTGAAGGGAAAGAAGGGCTTACAGGCACCAAGTAAGTACAAAACCCAGCAGAACAAATTAGTTCTCAAAACAGTCCTGTTCACTGAGACTGTCTGGGCAGTGGCCCCACCCTTTGAATTCTAAGTGAAGGCCCCTCAACCTTGGTCTTCAGCTCCACCTGCAGGGCCTCCTGGGATGACAGCTGTGTTCCTCAGGATTGGGTGGCCCCATTCTCCTAGTCCCATCTGAGTCGTGACCCCACTGCCTTGTCCCTAGTGGATTCCATTCTAATGTGTCTTGGATGTGTCAGCCTTGAGCCTAGCACTCTGTAACAGCACAGCCCCACACAGGTGTTGAAGACCCAACTCTGAAACGAAGACTGCCCTGCTTCCTGTGCTGCTCCAGGGAGGGTCCTTTTCTTAGAGGAGCACAGGTGTGGCTCCTTTGGCCTGTTTCCTGCCTATAGAACTGCAGGAGGGCAGATAATGTTCTTTCCTTTTGCTCTTTCTCAGTCCCATTAGATCTAAGCTTATGGGTTTTCTGCTGTGGTATGTATTCTAGGACATTTCCTTAGTTTGTGTAGCAGAGTTTTCCAAATCTTTGATGTTCTCCTGTGATTTTGCCAAGTTCATTTTTAAGCCCATCTCTTTGTGCTTGCATTCTGCTGTGAGTGGCAAGAAGAAACCACACGGCCTCTTTAAGATGTTGACTGGAAAACTTCTCAGCCAGATCTCTTGAGTTCATGGCTTACGAGTTCTGTCTTCCACCAAACATTTGAACGTAATTCAGACAAGTTCTTTGCCACTTCATGAACAGTGTTGCTCTTCCTCCATTGTCCAGTCATATGTTCCATCTTTCTCTTAAACCTCACCAGAAGCATGTTTAACATCCAAGTTTCTAGCAGCCTTTTGGCTCTGTATGTATTCTCTAAGATGGTACAGATGTTTCTGGGTAACATCCTTTGGAGCCTTCAAGCCAGAATTGCCATTGATGTCGTAATTACCAGCAGTGTCTTCATCTAGGCTTTTACTTTTAGGCATCGTAAACTCTTCCAGTGTCTACCCATTACCCAGAGCCAGTTAACACGTTTCAGGTATCAGAGCAGCACACCACCTTTCAGTCTCAGATTATCTTAGTTGTATGGTACTCTTATAACAGAACTACCACAAATAGATAGCTTGAGCAAACACACACACAGAAAATGGCATAATCATAAACTGAACCCAGATCCGTCCTTGACTGCAAACCAAAGCCTAATGCACATTCCAAGTGCTGTTTTAAAATTTGCACACTAAATATTGAATGAGCCGTCTGGTTTGGTTTATGGTATACTACAGGACATTAGGAAACCCTGGTGGAGTAGTGGTGAACTACTAAAGCTGCCAGCCAGAAGGTCGGCAGTTCAGATCCTCCAGGCACTGCTTAGAAACACTGTGGGGCACTTTTTCTCTGTAAGGTCGCTGTGAGTCAGAATCAACTTGGCAGCAGTGGGTTTGGTTTTGGGTTTTGCTTGGAATAGGACATTAAGACAAGGGACTAGAGATCAGTGTTATAATTAGTTTTCACTATCAGTGACCTGTGTAAGTGATGCTGGAATGTATGTATTCCTGGACCTGAAGAGAAAAATGGAGAAAGTTTAAACCTAGGGTAAGAAGAGACAGCATTAAAGAATTGTTCATTGAGATAAAGAGACCACTGAGTCATGGTTGGGATTGTATTGAGAATAGAGGGAGTGAGGATGGCTCAAACATGATGCTCTCTGCCTGGAAAGCCTGAGAGATTTGAAGGCTTGTAGTTTGCTAAAGAGGATTATAGATTTCCACTTAAATGGGGAGCATATTGAATTTAATTCTGTCTCCAGGGTCACACAGCTTTGAGAAATACTGTTCCAGGAGTGGTTGGTGCTTGGAACATTTGTGGTTACACCCAGATTAAAAACTTGAAATGATTGCAAGTACCAGTTGTATTTGGGTGTAGTGAAAACATTAGTCAAGTAATGTGTTTCATAGAGTTGACACCTTTTTAGATTATCTCAAAAATAGGATAAAATCACCACCTCCATCAAATGCATGAGAATGGAGGGGTGGTCAAAAATGCAGATTGCTAGGCACCACCCTAGCCCTGAATCGTAATCTCTTGAGGGAGGGTCCAGAATTGACACACACACTATTGGAGGATTTTCAAGGCCGCTGTTGCTGTGCTGGATTTTGCTTTATATATGTGGAAGATTTGATAGGTGGGTTCTGCACTGAACTGTAATTGGTTGAGCTGTTTCTATGGTTAGCCTAAACTGGAGTTGATTGGTGAGTTCTAGGAGTAAGCATCCATTGAATTTTCATTGAGTTGAAATGAATGAAATTTCAACTATGAAGTCTCTCTTTTAATTAAAACTAATTAATTTTCTGTCTTAATAGCTGATTATCTTGAATTCTCATGTTGTTTAAAATCATCTCTGTAAACCAGACACTAGTGGTGCAGTGCTTAAGAGCTATGCCTGGTAGCCATCCTAATTAAAATTACTCACATTTGCAAGTCACTTTTCCCCACTGTGTTTTAAATACAGGACTGTTCCTAGGATTCCCAAAGTTGATGCGGAGCTGCTACTTTGTTACTTTTGTATGGGTTCAAATTAGGCTTACCAGGACCTGTGCTTAAAGAACACAGCCTAGAGAGTCCTTGTTTTTGAAGTGTAGATGTCCAAAGATTGTCAGTGTCAGTTATAATAGCCCTGTAAACTTCAGATTGAGTAATGGGGCATTGTCTTTTTAATGTTACTCATTCAAGAAACTATTCAGTGCAGTAGTTTTCAACTTTGTTAAGGTATGTGCTTTATATTAGTTGTGGCATTAAGTATGGTTGTATTGGTTTTGAAAAAAGTACTTAACAGCTGCAGAACATGAATATCTCTTAAACCTTGATTGGAATGGGTAATCTGTGTTTATAGACTTTTGCTGTGTTTTCCTGTTTTTACATACACTGTAGTTTTTAAAGATACTGAAATGGGGGATTTGTTTATGGAAAGTGCATACTAGAAGAGAGCAGTTGAAATATTCTAAATGTCACTTCTTTTTTCCTCATCTTTTTTTGCTTTAATCACATGAAACAGAAGGGAAGAGAGGTCCTGCAGTGAGGGTGGCCAAGGTGGAGCTAGTCTCTAGGTTAGCCGTAAATGATCAAGAATTGACTGACTTGAAATTTAGCCTTTGCCTTTAGTGCTATCTGTGTCATTAGAAATAGAGTGCGACATCAGGTATGTTTTAAATGTTGCAAGTTAATATTTTCCTCCAGTTGCGAGATATTTTTCCTTCTGTCATTATCTCAGAATTAATAATGTTCATTGGATAATGAATTAATACAGTAGTCTTTAATTCCCATTACAGCCTTAATGTTTAAGTGACTTGAAGACATTGGTAATAGAATTAGAAATATCTGGGTCATGGTCAAACCTCTTGTGGGTATTAAATCTCCCAGAGCTGACCAGATACAACCCTATAAACAGGCTGTGAGTTAGAAGAGAGCATTGAGAGCCCCAGCTGCCACATGTCACATCCAAGTGGTCTCACGGGAGCTGATAGGTCATAGTACTCTAAGTGGTCTCAGAGACTTGTCTGCAAGACCTGTAACTCCAGAATAAATCACTGAATGTTAAGGATTTTTGCTTCTAACACTTGGAGTAGTGAGACCTAAGGGACTTCTGCATTGAAAAGACATTTAAAAAAATAAGAATTAGATAATAAAAGTAAAAGGCTCTGGGAGTGTAAACTGAGGTTTCTTGTCATCAGGCAGAGCCCAGGTGGTGCAGTGGTATAGAGCACAGCTGTAACCCTGCAGATGGCAGTCTGAGGCCCCCAGCCGCTCCTTGGAAACCCTACAGGGTGGTTCTCCTCTGTCCTGCAGGGCCACTGTGAGGAAAAGCTAACTGGATGACTGCTGGTTCGGTTCTGCTGAAGTACAAGGTCGATCAAGTGCTGAGGAATTAGGGTGCTCGAGGTTGCAGGGGCCGGGCCAGAGGAGTACTTGGCCCTGCTGGTTCGTGGAGTCATCTTCAGCTAGGCCTTAAAGAAGTGGAGGATTTAGCTCTTGATAACAAATGCTGGAGAAAACTAAGTAGGGATAGTAAAAGCTGGATGGGGTACATTTTTATTGAAGAGGGGAGGTGAGACAGTCCTAGTGGTGTACTGGTTAGGTACTCTACTGCTAACTGGAAGATCAGTAGTTCTCGTCCACCAGCCGCTCTGCAGGAAGAGGATGCAGAAGTCTGCTTTTGTAACATTTATGGCTTTGGAAACTAGAGGGCATAGTGAAAATCTTTGTTAAAAACAAACCGTGGTGGTGCAGTGGTTAAGTGCTGTGTCTGTCGACCAAAAGGTTAGTAGTTCGAATCCACCAGGCTGTCTTTAGAAACTCCATGGGGCAGTTCTACTCTGTCTCATAGGGTCACCATGAGTCAAAATCAGCTCCACAGTGGTGTGTCTTTTGTTTGTTTATAGCTGTTCTTATCTACATATCTTGTGTTACTAACAATGATAAGTTTTTTCTCACTGAATATATGCTGCATAGAGAAGTAATTTTTCTTGTAAAAAGGACCAATTAACTTACTGAATGGTCCTCCACTAAACTAGTTAAAATGATGACTTTGGGACAGCTATAAAACATCTGAAAGTACTCTTGTGGTAAAACTGAGGTCTGAAAGGAAAGGTAGATGAGAGGACCAAATGATGGAAACCATTGTCGACTACATTATTGCATTACTTGGCATTACAAGATCAGGGCAGATCTTGAAGCATGCATAATAGGGTTTGGATTGAGGAGACGGGAGACAGTAGAAGAGAGAAGGTATTTGGATTGAAGGGATGATTCTGTTTGATTTCCCTCAAGACACATTTCTGTTACTAGAAAAATTATGCTAACAGTAAATTGATTTGACCCGTGTAAAGTTAATAAACATTTTATAGACTTGAACTTTTGACTTTTTATAAGCAGGATTTCTTGGCCTTGTCCCACAGGTTTGAAAGCATTTGTCAAAATAGTCAACATCTGCTAAAGTGTAGGTTTTTAGAGAATTCAGAAGTATCAGTTTTGATTCATAGTTGTATAGCTAGGTCTTACATTGGAAATAACACTGTTAATTTTTGTTGTTCCTTTTGTAGGAGGCAAGTGAGGCCTATCTGGTTGGCCTTTTTGAAGACACCAACCTGTGTGCTATCCATGCCAAACGTGTAACAATTATGCCAAAAGACATCCAGCTAGCACGCCGCATACGTGGAGAACGTGCTTAAGAATCCACTATGATGGGAAACATTTCATTCTTTTAAAAAAAATTTTTTTTTTCTCTTCCTCCTGTTATTGGTAGTTCTGAACGTTAGATATTTTTTTCCATGGGGTCAGAAGGTACCTAAGTATATGATTGCGAATGGAAAAATAGGGGGCAGAAATCAGGTATTGGCAGTTTTTCCATTTTCATTTGTGTGTGAATTTTTAATATAAATGCGGGGACATAAAGCATTAATGCAAGTCAAATGTTTCAGTGAACAAGTTTCAGCAGTTCAACTTTATAACAATTATAAATAAACCTGTTAAATTTTTTCTGGACAATGCCAGCATTTGGATTTTTTTAAAACAAGTAAATTTCTTATTGACGGCAACTTAATGGTGTTTGTAGCATTTTTATCATACAGTAGATTCCATCCATTCACTCTACTTTTCTAACTGAGTTGTCCTACATGCAAGTACATGTTTTTAATGTTGTCTGTCTTCTGTGCTGTTCTGTAAGTTTACTATTAAAACACATTAAACTATACCTGGTTTTGGTCTTTATTATCATCCTTACCTGTACAGTTAACTCACTTGAATTTTTATGTTCACATAAGTTGGGTATGGGAAGGAAACCAAGGTAATGGGCTTTCCTAGTTTTTTTTTTTTAGCTCTTAAGTAATCTGTCAGTAATTAGTGAATTGAAGATGTGACTATTTTAAGATGTGCAAGGCCTGGTAGTCTCTCAAAAGCCGTTGAAAACCCTGTTGGGTGCAGTTCTGATCTGACACAGGACTCCATAAATCAGAATCAACTGAATTCACATTGGAATGATTCATGTGCAATGAGGAAAATGAAGACTTAGGACATTTTTAGTGTAGTCACAAAAACTGTAATGTTGAAGTGTTTGTTTGCAAGAATCAGTCTGATGTGGACCAGTGTACAATAATGTGGTTTCTTAATAGTTCATTTATTAAATTTTGAGAACTGATAATGTTCATACTGTCCAGGCATTAATGTAGTTAAAAACTAGTGCAGAATAGATTCAACTTGGGGTGTAGGTTTGTATGTACATGGGTGTCTGACCAACACATTGAGCTTGTCGACAGTACGGTGGTCAGTCAGCATTTGGCATGTGTTCTGTGAGATCCATCAGGTAGGTTGCTCCTCAGATGGCGCGAAGAGTGCAGCACCTGGCTGCTAGCTGAAGAGTTGTTTTGAATTCACATGGGCTGCCTCAGAAGAAAGTTCAGCGATCTTGAGAAAAATCATTGAAAATCCCATGGAGCACAATTCTTCTCAAACACTAGGGTACTGTGAATTGGAATTACGTACAGCAACTAGTAAGATTCACGGAAAAGGTTCCTAAAATCCAAATCAACCTTGTACAGTTAAAACTAAAATTAGGTAAAATTTTAATAAAGCTCTAGTTAAATCAGGGGAATACCACAAACTAACTGGAAGGTACTGTAAAGTTAAGAAATTTGGGGACATTCCTCTGAAGCCAGTTTTGGGGTATATGACTCCCTTGGCTATTCAGTTAGGATTTGTGGTGGCACAGTGGTTGGTTAAGTGTTAAGTTTGAATCCACCAGCTTTTGGGAAACACCATGGGGCAGTTATACTCTGCCTTGTGAGGTTGCAGGAGTTGGAATTGACAGCAACCTGTTGGGATTGGGTTTTAAGTTACAGTTGGGTGAGTGAAGGCTTGAACAATATCCAAGCCCATCAACTCGGCTCGAATCGGAGGAAACATTGTGAGGGCTTGCTAGATGACTGGGTATAAAAAGACAAGATCTCCCCAATTCTGGAGGAATTGAATTCTGAACAGCCTCGTGAGGTAGAAGGACCGTTGCACAGTGTGTTTATCCAGGCGAAGAAATACCAGATGTCACACAAAAAAAATGAGAAGACGGGATTTGCCCCCAGGTAGATAAATTCAGGAATTGACTCACCACATTGAGTGGATTAGCAAAGCCTGCGGACATGAGTGTTCCGGGCAGCAGCAGCAACAAAGCGAAGGCCCATGAAGGAAGCAAGCCTGGTGATGTGTTCCAGGAACAAGAATGAAGTCAGCGAGGCTGGAGCAGATCAGAAGACACATGAGGGAAATGAGAGCTGCCACGGCAGCAGGACCATGTAGATTCCAGTAAGGACGCAGAGATGGGTGGCCTTGCTGAGCAGCAAGATAAAATGATCTGACTTGGGTTTTCACAAAGTAACTCCAGCTGGTGGGTGAGAATAGACAAAGAGCAGAGCAGGAAACCAGTTAGGAAGCTACTGCAGTAACAGAAATGTGACATGATTACAGTGGCTTGGACGTGGCTGGTGGAAGTAGAGGTGGTGAGAAGTGAATGGCATACTGTTTCTGTAAAACACGGTGCCTAGGATTGGCTGAGGGGTATGGCTGTGAGAAGACGAGGGGTTCCTGGTGCCAAAGTTTTTAGCCTGAGCAAAATCAAGAATGGAGTTACTATTGGTTGCGATGGGGAAAGCTGTGAGAGGAGCCTGTTTGTGGGGGAATACAGGAGTTCAGTATTGGGTGTGTGAAGACTGGGATGCCTATTGGGCTTCCTAGTGGAAATCTCAAGTAGACTGTTGGATATGAGCATGGAGTTGAGAGAGGTTTGGACTGGAAGTATAAATGTAGAAGTCATCTGGAAATACCTGGACTTGAAGCCATGAACTGGATCAGATTATCAAGATAGTTTAAAAAAGAAAAAATTCATGCATCATCGAGTTGATTCCTATTCATAGTGACTCTATAGGACAGGGTAGAACTGCCCCATAGAGTTTCCAAGGAACTCCTGGTGGACTGGAACTGCTGACCTTTTGGTTGGCAGCTGCAACCCTTAACCACTACACCAGGATTTCCACCTAGAGTGGGTGTAAGTAAATCTCAACTCCCAGGACCGAGCTGCTCCAACATTCTCCAGTTAGGGAGTGGTGTTCTGAAAGCCAAAAGAAAAACAAAGGTGCTGTAATGAAGAAAGTGGTCCTCTAGATACCACTACTGGTGTGTGAAAGTAGAACTAAGCCAACAATTAACCCATGGATCTGGCAATATGAGGTATCTGGTGACTCTGACAACAACAAATTTTGCTAAAATGGAGCAAAATGTTAAATGTCATCCAGAAACAACCACATAAATCCAGAATGTAAAATATTCTACCAACAACTTCTAGACTTTTCAAAAAAGGTAAGGTTCAAAAAAACAAAAGGCAGGGGAAACTAGAGCCAAGGTAATTTAAGAGACATGACCATGAAGCACAAATTCATTCTTGATTGGATTCGGGATCCAAAACAGTTAAAAGGCAATCATTGAGAGTATTAGGGAAATTTTATTATGGGGTATAAAATAACATGATTGTATCAATTTGAAGTTTCCTAGGTGTGATACTGTTCTCAGGGTTGTAAAGGAGAATGTCCTTAGAGATGCCTACTGAAGGGGTGAAGAGTTAGAACAGCTACAGCTTAATTTAAAATATGTGTTGAGACAGAAATATGCTAAAATGTTAACAAGAGGTAAAGCTGTATGATGAATGCCCATTGTGCTATTCCCCCTCTTTTTTAAAATAGATTTAAATTTTCAAAACCATCAGTTGAGGAAAATGCTTTTTAAAAGAGAATTAGAGGAAAGAAACTGGTATATAAGTACAAGTAATTCCTAGAATTTTGCTTGAAAAAGAATATAGGGGAAATAAGAATGTTTTCTATTGGATGTTTTATATGTTTATGTCATAGAGGGTTGTGATAATTATGTCAGTTGAAATTATAAAGTGCTTATAAGTGTACCTGTAAATGCTCAATAAATATTTGCTGCCATATCCGTGATAAAATTGTCATCAACAATGGTAATTGTTTATTTAGAAAATGTAAAGAGTTTCAACTGCAAATTTATTTTTAGGGGGGACTGGGAGCCTTTAAAAAAATATGTTGTAGAAATACACATAGCAAAACATTTACCAATTCAACAATTTTTACATGCATTATTCAGTGACATTGATGACGTTCTTCATGTTGTACTGTCACTATCATTAGTCCAGATACTGGCCCACCACTTGAGAAGTAGTAACATAAACTCCACAGTTCTAGTCAGTAACTCCTTCTCTCCCCGTCCCAGGCACCCTGGTTATCACTAAGCTTGGTTTCTAGCTACTTGCCAGTTTGACGTAAGTGTGATCAACAGTCTTTGCCTTTTTGCGACTGACTTATTTCACTCAAAATGTTTTCAAGGTTCATCCACGTTGTGGCATGTATCAGGACTTCATTTCTCTTCATGGCTGAGTAATATTCCATTGCCATTATGTTTATCTGTTACTGGACATTGAGGTTGATACCATCTTTGGCATTGTGGATAGTGCTGCTATGAACATCAGTGTATACATCTAGGATTGGGATTACTAGGTTATACAGTAATTCTATCTTCAGCTTTTTGAAGACCCGCCAAATTGTTTTCCATGGCTGTACCGTTTTACATTTTCACCAGAATGGATGAGGGTTCCAAAAATTAGTGATTTTAATGAAATCTCAACAAGATGAAAGATTACAAAATATACAAAAGTTAGGTGTCTACACATTAGCAATAACCAATTGTATTTATAAGAAAACTGTTGGCTGGTTATAAGATCAACACACAAAAATGTCAACTAAAATTTTAGCACATCAAGAAATACACTTAAGAAATGTGAAATTTCAATACAAGAATTGATTGAAGGCCATAGAAAAAAATCTGAGTAAGTAAAGGTGGAAAGACTCAATACTGTAAAGCACTGATTGTTTTTTATATTAATCTATGCATTAAGATAATCTCAATAAAAATTTCAGATGGGTTTTTAATGGAACTTGACAATTTAATTCAAAAGTATGTCTTGAAGAAAAATCTGCAAGAGCTAAGAAATGTTAGAAAAGAATTTGTTTAAATAGATATCAAAGTACATTATAAAGCTACAATAGTTAAAACGAATATTTGCTTAAGATTAAATAGTCAAGGAAAAAAACTATCTGTGAGTCAAAGACATATACGGTTTTAAAAATAAATGGATAATAAAAGGAGATAAAGCTGGCTTTGCCTTTTCCCTTTCCCTGTTCTTCCTGCCTTAAATGTGCACGAGGTGGCTGAAGGTACAGCAGTGATCCTGTTACCAGAGGCAACAGGCATGAAGATAAAGGCTTGCCGAGTTCTTTTCAGGTGGTGTTGGATCAGTTTTGATGCATAGCTACCCTTTATACAACAGAACGAAACTCTGCAGGGTCCTGCAGTATCCTCAAAATCACTGTTGTGTTTGAGCCCATTGTTGCAGTCACTGTGTCAGTCCATCTTGTTGAGGGTCTTCCTCTGTTTTGCTGACCCTCTACCAAGCATGATGTCCTTCTACAGGGATTGATCTCACCTGATAACATGTCCAAAGTGTGTGAGATGTAGGCTTGCCATCTTTGGTTCTAAGGAACATTCGGATTGTACTTCTTCCAAGACAGATTTGTTCTTTCTTTTCCCAGTCCACAGTAGATTCAATATTCTGTGCAAACATCATAATTCAAAGGCATCAATTTTTTAGCCTTCCTTTCATTGTCCAGCTTTCACATGTATAATTGGTGATTGAAAACACCATTGCATGAGCCAGGTGTTCTTAAGTCTTCAGGGTGACATCTTTGCTTTCACCACTTTAAAGAGCTCTTGCAGCAGAGTTGCCCAGTGCAATGTCTCTTTTGATTTCTTCACTGTTGCTTCACATGGGTGTGGACTGGATCCAAGTACAATGGAGTCCTTGACAACTTCAGTCATTATCATGATGTTGCTTATTGGTCCAGTTGTGAGGACTTTTGTTTTCTTGATGTTGAGGTATAATCCATAATAAAGACTGTGGTCTTTGATCTTCATCAGTGTTCCAGTCCTCTTCACTTTCAGCAAGCAAGGTTGTGTCATCTGCATAATGCAGGTTGTTAATGAGACTTCCTCCAATCTTGATTCCCCATTCTTCTTGATACAGTCCAGCTTCTTGTCTTAAGTGCTCAGCATGCAGACTGAATAGATATGGTGAAAGGATACAACCCTGATATACTTATTTCAAACAACTGCCTCTTGATCCATGTACAGATTCCTTATGAGCACAATTAAGTGTTTTGAAATTCCCATTCTCTACAATGTTGTCCATAATTTGTAATGATCCACAAACAGTCGAATGCCTTTGCATAGTCAATAAAACACAAGTATACGTCTTTCTGGTATTGTCTGCTTTCAGCCAAAATCCATCTGACATCAGCAATGATACCCCTTCTTCCATGTTCTTTCTGAATCTGGCTTGAATTTTTTGCAGTTCTCTGTAGATACACTGCTGCAGCCACTTTTGAATGACCTCCAGCAAAATTTTACTTGCTGTGACATTAATTCTATCATTGGCTAATTTCTGCATTCAATTGAATCACCTTTCTTGGGAATAGGCAGCTGGTTGGCTGGGTGACTGTCTACCCGTTTGAAGAGTCGAGTGAACACTTCTAGCTCTGTTTCCTTTGTGGAAACATCTCAGTTCGTATTCCATCAATTCCTGGAGGCTTGTTTTTCACCAGTGTCTTCAGTGCAGCTTGGATTCTCTGTAGAATCTTTCAAAACCACAACTTGAGGCTTGAAATTTTCCTTCAGTTTTGTCACTTGAGAAGTGTTGAGTGTGTTCTTCCCTTTTGGTTTTCTTTTTGGCATATGTTATTATAATACTTTGTCTTCTCCAGAAGCCCTTTGAAATCTTCTGTTCAGCTCTTTCACTTTTTCTTGTGCTTTAGTGAGCTGATGTTCAACAGCAAGTTTCAGAGTCTCTTCTGCCATCCATTTGGTTTTCTTGTGTTTTTAATGACCTTTTGTTTTCTTCATGTATGATGGCCTTGCTGTCATGCCACAGTTCATCTAGTCTTTGGTCATTAGTGTTCAATGTATGGTCTCTCAATTCAGGTGGGGTGTACTCAAGTTCTTACTTTGGCTCTCATGAACTTGTTTTAATTTTCTTCAGATTCAATTTGAACTTGTATATGAGCCCCTGGCCTTGTTCCAACTGATGCTATTGAGCTTCCCCATAGTCTCTTTCCACAGGTGTGGTGGCTTTGATTCTAGTGTATTCCATCTGGCAAGATCCCTGTGTGAAATCACTCATTATGTTGTTGGAAACACTTTCCAGTGAATAAGTTATCAGTCTTGCAAAATTCCATCATGCAGTTTCCGACATCATTTCAATCACCAAGGCTATATTTTCCAACCACAGATCCTTGTTTCCAACTTTTGCATTCCAATCACCTGTAATTATAAAATGCATCCTGATTGTATGTCTGATCAACTTCAGACTGCAGAAGCTGAAGAAAATAGTTTCTTTGTCTTTAGCCTTGCTGGTAGGTAAATTTGAATAATAGTCATATTATCTCTCCTTCCTTGTAGGCATATGGGTATTATGCTGTCACTGACAGAGTTGTACTTCAGGATAGATCTTTTTGACAATGAAAACAACTCCATTCCTCTTCAAGTTGTCCTTCCCAGCATAGTAAACTATGAGTATCCAATTCAAAATGACCACTACTGGTCTGTTTTCAGCTCATTAATGGCTAGGATATCAATCTTTATGCTTTCTATTTCATTTCTGATGATTTGCAATTTTCCTAAATTCACACTTCATACATTTCATGTTCTGATTATTAACAGATGTTTGCAGCTGTTTCTCCTCATTTTGAGTCATGGCACATCAGCAAATGCAGGTCTCGAAAGCTTGAGTCCATCTACATTGTTAAGGTTGACTCTACTTTGAGGAGGCAGCCCTTCCCCAGTCATGTTTTGCTTACCTTCCAGTCTGAGGTGCTCATTTTCTGACACTATACCAGTGTTCTACTGCTGCTTTTAAGGTTTGTTCTTCTCAGAAGTAGGCTGCTGGATCCTTCTTCCTAGTCTGTGTTAGTCATAGCTCCCAGCATCACAACAACAAGCAAGCCTCATGGACTGACAGATGCATCAGGGTGCCTAGTTCTAGACTTCCTGTTATCTAAGAAAAATAAACTCATGAGTTTAAGTCACTGTTAGTTAAGTGTTCTTAAACTTGCAGCTGAACACATTCCTAACTGAGGGTGGTGAACAGGGAACAAGTGAATTTGTCGAGTGATGAAGCAGAGGGTCAAACCTGATCCTAGTTTCCAGCTTGGCTATTTGAGTAGGTGGAAGGCCAGCTGGGAAATAAATATGATGGCGGAAGAGGGGAAGGCAGTGGGCATAGATAACAGCCTGAGTTAGGGACTCTAAAATCTCATGTCAGGTGTGATGCACTTCTATGACATTCACGTGAAGTTTTTCAACAGTATTGGTGAAAGTATCCCAGGAGTCTCCCTTGTGATAAGCTCAGAAAACCAATGCCCCTTCTTTGGAATATCCCCACAGATGATAAGTTTTCATTGCACACTCATGGGAATTCAAGTTTTTGAAATATCAACTGCTTAATAAGGTGAGTTATGAGACAGAGATAAATAACATACTTTGGTGAGTGATTTATAAATGACAGTCCCCTGAAAAAAAGTTGGATAAGGGTGAACTTTAAAAAAGAAAAAAGTAAAGTAATTGTACTATTTATAGGATGGGGAGAATTATGTATCTCTTCTTTGAACCCTCAAAATTTATTTCAGGTACAGAACTAACCATCTAAAACAATATTAACAGGGAACTGGAAGGAAATACATGAGAATGGTTCAATGCTGTTCCTAAAAACTACACTTCTATAAATCTGAATAGGAGAAGCATAAATATATTGTAGCAGTGTGTAAAACTGAAAAATCTGAAGAGCCTAAATGTTCATCTGTAGAGAGATGGCTTAAAATATATATATATGGAATAATATTAAGAAATAGCATCCAAAAAAACAAACCTACTGCCATCAAGTCAACTCCAACTTGTAGTGACACTATAGGACAGAGTACAACTGCCCCATAGTTTCCAAGGAGCAACTGGTGGATTCAAACCGCCAACCGTTTGGTTAGCAGATGTAGCACTTAACCACTATGCCACCACGGTTTCTAGAAATACCATACCATATAGCATTTAAAAAGAATGAAGTAGAGACTTATATAAGCTGATCTGGAAAGATTTTCAAGCTAAATTGTTAAGTGAAAAAAGCATGGTATGGAATAAGTGTAGAATTTTTCTTTCTAGGAGTTTAACGTTAACAGTGGTCCAAAGCATTTATAAATATACATATGTGTATATGTATGAGAAATGACAATTAAGTGCACGAACTCATCCTAGAAAAAGAGTTATATACCTCATTGCTAAACATACATTACAGTCACCTTTGAAGTACTCCTCTTGGGAAGCTATGCCTGAATGCCAGCACCTACTCCACCCTTTAAAGCACTTTTGAAACTGGAGTGGCCATCAGAGCTGTCATCGTATCACCCTTGATGTCCTAAGTGTCAACAACATGTCTTCTTTTCAATATTTTCTTTATCTTCAGGTAAAGAAAAAAGTCACTGGGGGCCAGATTAGTTGAGTAGAGAGGGTATTGCAATACAGTTACTTATTTAATGGCTAAAAACTCCCTCACAGACAACTATACAATTAAGTTTGTGAATTTGCCACTGTGCCACCATGTGCAATGGCCATTCCAAAACTGCTTTGAGGTGGACTAGGCACTGGCATCAGTGCATTGCTTCCCAAGGGGAGTACTTTGAAGGTGACTGTATTGATAGTTGCCAATGAGTTATGTAGTACTTAGAAAAATTAAGTTTGTGGACTTGATTGTCAGACCTTGTACATCTTATACATATACACAGATATATATGCACATGCATAGGAAAAAGTCTGGAAATGCACACACCAATCCTGTAACAGTGTAGCATGAGGCAAGCAGCATTAGTGGCATCTTAGATGTTCTGGAGGAAAAGCTATCCACAAGCATTGCCAGAAGAGTCCAGCTATCAAACTTTTTTTATAACAGGAAGGATTTGAGTTGCTGGCTGTATGCCAAGTCAAGTGCTGTGCTAAGTACACTGCGCTGGATCTCAGTTCTTACAGGGACCTTGTGAGGCAGGCTTTCTTGTCTCCGTTTTACAGACGGGAGAACCAGGGCTCAGTAGCCCTACCTTCCCATCCTGACAGACAGATCTGTGTGTTTGTGTTTTGACTTTGTGTTTGACAGCTCCGTTTGGATTCCTCTGAGTTGTATCCGCCTGTAGTAATAATGTCAGTCACTGAGTAGGGCATCAGCTTGTCCGCGCCCTAACAACAGGCAGTCTCTTAACCTCCGTGTGCCTCGGTTTCCCGATCTATAAAACAATGACCATGTGGCACATGAGGTAATTTCAGGTGGTTTATGAGTGAACACTTTTAAGATTTATAAATTGCATATGTATTAGTAAAATAAAACGCGTGTGATTTCAGGTAGGTCCTCTTTACGGTTAAAACCTGAGTCGATTTTATATTTCAATAACAACAGTACGAGAAAAATGACTGAAAAAGTGGCCGGAGATTGAGTAGGAATTGTACGACAGTACGCACCCAAACTGTTCAGCACAGAGGGTGCTCAGTCCGGGGTAGATTTTAATTTGGTCATCACCCCTACACTATACCTGAAATAAGGGGTTCTGATTCCAAGAGAGGGGGAGGAAAGTGGAGTGGAGCGCAGTGTGGCTTCGCTGCCAATCCGACCACGCTGGCTCCAGACTGGTCAGCAGATGGCCGCGCATCGGTCCTCCTGAAGGTCCCTCGCCGGGAGCAGTGTTGGCCAAGGATGGACGTCTGAGCAGCACGCCCCAGAATCAGAAAACAATGTGGGAAACGGCTACTTCTTCCAAACCCTTCTTGCAAGTAACATGAGAGAGGCTCACTGTCAGGTCCTGGAAAACTAAGGGTTCAGTGTCCTCCCGGCGCTCGCCCCCCGCAGCCCATTGACCCCAGGTCGGAGAGGCTGATCCTCCGTGTCTCCATCCCAACTGTTGCCGCTCGAGCGAGAGCTGCTTTTTCACCCGAGTTTCACAAAGAACTTCCTGGCCTGGTCCCTCTCCCTGGAGTGTTCCTACCGCCGGGTGCCAGAGATGTTTCTAAAACGCTAAACTGACCCTTCAGCCACCTTCAGTCATCTTCAGCCTAAAGCCTACAGCCAGGGTCACAGAGCGCCTTCCCAGAGCCGTTGCTAGGTGACAGGGCCCCACCCAGACCACGCCCCTTCGGCCCCAACCCTCTCAGACCACGCCCCCATGAGCCCTCTTCCGGGAGTCCCCGCGGGCAAGCGTGCTTTCTTCAGACTTCCTGGCCTCTGCGGCTTCCTCAGCGTCACCATTCTGACGGGGGAGGACCCCAAGACCCTGCCTTGATCCCCCGTCGTCCCCGCCCCGAGCACACATGGCCTAGAGGAGGCCTGGGGAAGGACGGGGCCTGCGGTCTCGTAGCCACCCCCCCACCTGGCTTGCAGAATTTGGGGCTCCCTTTCCCCTCTTGAGCAGCTGCTGCAGTTACCGCTGAGCAACAGGGCCCCCCAGTGCCCAACCTTCCCAGCCACGTGGTGGTGAGGACGCCGCACGCTGCAGCTTGGTGAAACATGACCCTTTGGAAAACAAAGCTGCCTCCCAACTGAGTAAATGTAGCTGCAGCATTTATACACGTAGAAGCCTATTAGCATGTAAACACATCTTCGCTTCCCGCCGCTGCTCCCAGGTAGCAGTGGCCCCGAGTCTCCCGCAACACCGGTCTTGAATGCAGCTTAACGACCTGTGGCTGAAAAGGAAAGAATTTGTGGGAGAAAAGCCTCAGATGCTGAGGGCCCCCAAGCAGGTCTGGATTAAGGCATGTGAGAGCACTAGACACTAATAGTCTGAGGCGCCCAGTCCTGATGACACGCATTCCAGTGGGATATGTGATTTCTGTGTTGTTGTTAGGTGCCCTCGGGTAGATTTGACACGTAGCCACCCTCTGTGCAACAAAAGGAAATACTGCCCAATTCTGCACCATCCTCACGATCTTTTATGTGTGTGTGTTTTAGCTACTAGAATCTTTTTTAATGGGACTATAATAGTAGTGATTGAAAGCAAAAGTACCGTGTACCATTTTAGTGTAATAAGGTGAACTAGATTATAAAAGTTTTAGTGGATTTAGGGTACTAAAGTTTTTACTTAGGACATTTAACTCTGTGCATAAATGCTACACAGAAAAAGTGACTTCACTGAATTTATTGTGTCCTCTGGGACTGGAAGTGCCTGCTGGCTGTTTACCAGGAAGTGCTCAAGAGCAGGCCCTTGTGTTTCTATCACTGCAAAGAGCACTGGCTGTCCCTCCTGGCTGAAGCTGATCGATCAGCAGACACGGACATACAAGACGTTTCTCTCAAAATGGATCAGAGGCCTGTTATTATTATATTAACGCATCTTTGTCCAGTAATAGCTTTTGTTGAATATAGTTGCATGTTGGGTGAACGTAGCAAGAGGTAGCCTTGACTGCGCACCCCTACCTCTTGTGTATTAGAAAGAAATAGTGTTTTCCTAAGAGACTCTCTGGAAATCCTGGTGGCTAGTGCTACGGCTGCAAATCAAAAGGTTCGCAGGCATTCCTTGGAAACTCTTTGGGGCAGCTGTACTCTGCCCCTTGCACTCATTGTGAGTTGGAATGGGCTCAACAACAGTGAGTTTCTTTTCAGTTGAAGAAAACCCTCCCAAGACAAGAGGTTTCTGTTACCGGGGAGGACACTGCAGGAGACTGGTGTCCATGAAGAGCTGAGTCAAGAGGGTTCTCATAGCTGAAACACCTTGTGCCCTGTGGCCCTGTGTGACTTGCACTGGAGGTGGTATCAGTTTCATTTAGTGCCCTGCCACTATCCTTCCACAGCTCCAACTCACTTTTCCTTGTGCCCTGTCTGCTTGGCCTCTGTGGGTGTTTGCTTTGGACGCCTCATACCCTTGTTTTGTTAATGCCCTAAGCACCTATTACCTTGCTTGTTAGGTAGTCCTTTCCTGCCTTCGAGAGACAAACAGTCCCTGTGCCCACATATCCCCAGTGGCGGAAGAACTGCACCTCTGGCCAGCATCAGAGCAGCCAGCTTCCCATACTCTAGTGTTAAATTCTGTTAGGATCTGAAGCTTCAGTCTTTGATTTGGAGGTCCACTGAAAGCTGGGTGCAACTATGACCAGTCCCTGTCCCCAGCCTAAGAAAGCACCCAGAAGAGAGGGCCAGGGCCTGAGTCCACTATCCCATGTGCCGCAAGCGGGTAGGGGCAGGTTGGTGGGCCAGGCTAATATTTGTGATGGATCTTGAAGATAAGCATGGTTGATACAGTCAGGATTGGATTCAGACATGAGGGTTGTCACAAAGAGATCAGCTATGAGGTTACCTCATGACCTGCAGAGCTGTCCTTTAAGGCCTGTGGCGTAGCCTGCAGGAGCCAGGTCTAGAGTCCTCTAAGGTGGAAGGGGACTTGGATGACATTCATCAGTGGCTTCCTGGCCCTTCTCAGCAGCCCTGGGGTGGGGGCTGTCTTCGAAGTTTCTTGTAAAAGCCCTGCTCAGCTCCTCCCTTTGGCTCCAGAGAAAAAACCAGAAGACCTAGGGGAAGAGGGACCTAGGAAGATAGAAGGGAAGGGACCCTAAGGGCAAGTCCCATCAGTTAGGTGGTACTGCCTAGGGCCACCCTCTTCTGTACCCTAGCCACCTCCTGGAAGTTTTAACAGGAATAGGAGCACTTGGCAGTGAGTCCTAGCAAAGAGCCAGTGACAGCTGCCCTCAGCAGAGCAGGGGATGTCTTCTGAAGGGTAGGACACATCCAGAAAGAGGAGGGAATCTTCACGGGGATCTCAAACAAGGTTCTACCAGGCTCCCACTGCAGCTTCTGTCCCACACTGCTGACCAGAGGAAGACAGGAGCCCGGTGGGCTTCATGTCTGGTCCCACTCCTGGGAGATAAACAATAGTAGCGAAGTGCGTAGCCTAAAAGATTTCCAGGGACCCTGGAACTTAATGCTGAAAAGTTAACCGTTTAAAGGGGTATGGTATTTGGCTTCATACCCAGCATGAACACATGTTTGCCTGTGTCTTCTTCCTGTGCCAAGCACCATGCTGTTTCCACTGTCATGTCATCTCAGCAACCCTGAGGAATAAGCATTGTTTCTGCTGTGCTAACTCATTGCCCTTAAGTCAGTTCCAACTTACAGTGACCCTATAGGATGGAATGAGATTGCCCCATGGAGTTTCCAAGGAGCAGCTGACCTTTTGGTTAGCAGCTGAGCTCTTAACCAATCTGAAGCACAGAGAGATAAAATGACAGGTCCCAGTTACAGAGCCAGGGGCAGATTTTCCAAAAAGCAAGGTAAACTCAGGCTTCCTTGTGCTTACTTCGTAATCTGTAGTGAACAGTTTCATGTTTTTCACCACGTGAAAGACTGCTTCTAGGTATGGCTGGCATCCATTTCTCCTAACCCCACAGCACCTTGCTACAGCATCAAAGGCTCTTTTCAGATTTACAGTTCCTGACAGAGTACATGACCCAGTAAGCAAGGTAAACATGAGCTTACTTATGCTTACTTACTAATCCGTAATGAACAATTTCGCATGGGTTTCACTACCAGTAAGCCTGTGCTTACCTTGTTATTGGATCATCTGCCCTTGCAGACAACTATTAACTGCAGAGTCAGAATTATAATACAGGTGCTGACTTCAGTCCTGGTAGACCAAAACATTTAGATAATGAAGAAATACCTGAAATATTTGTTAGGTTTCATGAAGTATGAGACAGAGCTGTGCCAGTTCTGCTTTGTGAGGCTGGGGCCAGGATCTGGCTTCCAGCTGGCTCTCTTAAGTTTTGCCAGCAGAGCTCAGTTGAGGAAGGCCATGAGACCAGAGGAGGGGAAAGAGGGTGCTCCTTCCCCTAGGATTCCTGTCTGCTCCCCAATCCCTGTGACCGTTGCCCTGCTCCAGCTCTTCCGCCCAACTGCAGCTGAGCTCAGTTTGCAGTTTTTCCTGCACTTGTAGAAGCAGCCTCACCATGTGAACCCATTTTCCCACCAGAACTGCTAGCAGTAGCTGGGTGACATCAGGGTCCTAGGCCTAGGGGACATCCCCTTTAGTAGTTCCAACCCCTTTTCTTGCTTCTCTCAAACCTAGAGGTAGTAGCTGCTGCTTGCAACTACTACCTTTAAATTCTCTTTTTACTCTCAGTTACCTGTTAGTGAATTTTATCAATGCAACAAATCCTTGTATGAGATTTTCTGTGTTCAAACAACTGGTGTACCTCTGTCTCCTGAGTAGACTGTGGCTGATAGAGAAATTAGTACCGTGAGTCAGGTGTTAGATGTGATAATAGGAGAGAAGCCCTATTTTGGGAGACAGTACCCCCTAATGGTCTCTGATGCAGAGTAAGCGCTATGAGACAGAACTCGAGTCCCTCAGTGTGGTGACCTCCAGCAGGCACCGTAACTGAGTGGGCCATTTTACCTTGCTTTTAGGCAACTACGAAGTGGCAGGATGTGTCATTACCTGACTTCATTCCATGGGAATGAGCCCATTGACTTTTCCTTTGATGTGAAATGACTTCCTTGATCAGAGCAGTATCGTATGGAATATCTGGACAGAGAATACGACATACTATAAATCCCTGGGTGGTGATTCTGGCAGAAACATTGTAAACAGGGAAGGCAAATCTATACCACAGTGGAAAGGGTCCAATATAAACAACCTGCCACTTGGTGGCTGGCTGGGTCCCCCATGGGTTGGAATGGGGGACCAGTACTGGTCTTTGCTGTTGGCAGATTAGGTAGTCAGTCAGTCAATGGCCAGGTCAGCTTTGATGAGGGTGAGTTCATGTTGCTGAGTCTGTCCAGAGCTCCCAACCCACCCCGTGGCCATTTTGTTCCATGAGCGCATTAAGCAAGCTCCAGGGTAGCTGGAAAGAGGCCACCTGACATCACAGGACATGTTTTGTTGACCCAATTGTCAAGTGCCTCCTTTGCAGTGGATGCTCTTTGGTGGGCACTCACATGGAACATAAATAACTTGACATTCTGGGCTCATTTGGAGAAATCCATCCACGTATTTCTTCCCCAGATCTCCTTGTCACGTCTGCCAATCCTTCCAAATCTCTGAGATCCAGGAAAATGAATTGGTGCAGCTCTACACCTCTGCAGACAGACAGGATTTTCTTTCACTGCTGTCCCTCAGAGCCACCCTGGAGTGGTGCAGCTGTCTACTTCCTGTTGGTGCCAGATACTGTGCAGAGCCATCTGTAAACCAAAACCTGAATTTGTTCCTCCTCAGTCACCTGATCACGAAGAAATTCCTAAGAGGACACAGGATTATGAGAAAAGAGGCACACTGTTGACGGAATCTGATCCACCCGCTTGTGCAACTTCTGCCTCCTGAACCTGCTCAAGTCTAATCTTTTACCTGGTATTTCCACATGAGGAGCAATCACTCCCATGCGTGCCAGTCCTATGCCTCGGGCAGAAGATAAGGACATACATGGCCCCCTATGACTCCTGGTTAAGCATCTACTTTCTGCCAGAAATGGGTAGCAGGCCAAAAGAACAGTATTCTGGAGAACAGGGCACAGATTCGCTTCAGACCCCTAGAGGTCTGTGCTGCGATTGCGCTGGTGCTCACCCGAGCCCCGGGCAGCCTCCCTGTTTGCTGCAGGCACTTGGAATGCTGTTGACTCTGCTGGGTCGCAAGTGGGAGGGAAAGAGCAGCCTGCACGGCAGCCTGGACACGCTGCAGCAGCTTCTCTTGCTGTGGGCCTCCCTCAGCATTGTTTACTTAAAATATTTCTTTAAATGGACTTTTTTTAAAGCCTAAATAAATTCAACTTCATCCTAAATCGTGGTATCTGTGGTGAGCTGATTATATTTTTTCTAAAGCCAAACACATTGCCATCTAGTAGATTCTGACTCGTGGTAACCCCTCCGTGTTTCAGAACAGAACTAGTCTTCATTGGGTTTTCAGGGGCCGTGATCTTATGCAAGTAGATCACCACCAGGCCTTTCTTCTGTGCACCCGTGGGTGGATTTGAACTCCCAATTTTGGGGTTACTAATTGACCACACAATGTTCACACCACCCAGAGACCTATATTTTTTCTTATATATAGAAAATTTAGATTTAAAGTAAAAAGTTTTCACCTAAACTTTTTATTTTAAATCATCCTGAGTACTCCCAGAAATACGTTGTCTGCCCTTAATGAAATGCTTTCTAGAGAAAACCAGGACTGGCACAGCTAAATCTGGAATATGCTATATGATACCACTGGAATTTTTTTTCCTTGAAATCAGTTTAAATGTGACTCTGAACTTTTCACCACCAAGTTGACAGGAGGGTTCACTGCAGCTTTTATCAGGGCATTGTGGCAGCGTGCCACACCACCTGCTCATCTAAAACCACGCCCACCCCCATCACGAAGGGGCATCTAATTACTGTCCTCGACACTGTAGCCGGTAAATGAGTTAGATTTTTGCCGGAACTGATGGCACAAGTGGTTAAGAGCTCAATTGTTAACCAAAACATCGGCTGTTGGAATCCACCAGCGACTCCTTAGAAACCCTATGGGGCCATTCTACCCCATTGTATAGGGTTGCTATGAATCAGAATTGACTCAATGAGTTTCACTTTGTTTTGGTTTGGTTTTTTTGTTTCTGAATGGAGTCCCTAGGTGGTGCAACCAGTTAACATACTTGGCTGTTAGCCAAAACGTTGCAGGTTCAAGTGTACCCAGAGATGCCTCAGAAAAAAAGGACTATGATCTGCTTCCCAAAACACAGCCATTAAAAACCTCGTGGAGCCAAGTTCTCATTTTGACACCCATGGGGTGGCTATGAGTCACAGTCAGCTCATTGACAACTGGTTTGGTTGGCTCTGGATGGAATTGTGACCCAACAGAATTCAGTGGACGTGACATCCATGGACCATAAAGATTATGTAACATTCACCTGGTTAGCTGAATCCCTGAGTCCCAGTAAAAGAAGTCTGATTTCCCTGAGGCTTCCATGCTATGAGGAAGTCAGGCTACAGGTGAGGACACGGGTAGACAGCTGCCACGTTGGCAGTTCTAGTCCCAGCTCAGGTCCCAATTATGTGAGTCTTCAGATGATTGCAGCCCACACCTGCAACGTCACCACCAATCTGAAAGTCTTCCCAGCTGAAGCTCTAAATATCCCAGAGTAGAAACAAACTGATCCCGTGGTTCCTTTGCAAAATCTCTGACTCCTGGAAGCTGTGAGTTTACATACGAAAGGAAGGTTGCTATTTTATGCCACCAAGTTTGAGTGATTTATTACACAGCAATATGTATAGCAGACCCTTGAGAGAACATAGTGGTTCTACTGCTTGGTATCCATTCTCCTTTCTCATAGTATCTCCCCCAACTTTTATTTGGGGACTGCTACTCCCTCAAGGGAGCTCTGGTGGGGCAGTGGTTAAAAGCCCAGCTGCTAACCGATAGGTCAACAGCTGGAATCCATTAGCTGTTCCTTGGAAGCTCTGTGGGACAGTTTTATTGTTTTATAGGGTCACAGTGATTTGGAATCAACTTGATGGCAAAGAGTTTCGTTTGGTTACTCCCTTAAACATCCCTTGTGTTTGGGGCAAGAAGGCTCTCAAAGTGCACAGTGTGACTCAGGACCAAGAGTGACCACATAATTCCACCGTCTGGACACTGTCATTGGCTTAGAGGAGGGGAATATACGACTCCTGTTGAGCCAGTAGTAGTGGAGAAGTTGTAACCAACCAGCATCAGACCTTATCTACATTCAGGAAGAGGGAAGAGAATCAAAATTAGAACCAAGTTGACTCCTGTGACCTGGAGGTCAGACATACCTCCATGCTCCTGTTTTGTATTTTTATTTTTTAACTATTTCTAACACAGCTGTTCTCTGTCGGCACTCTACTTCTCTTCTGGGTTCAGTAACTTGTTGAAATTAGGACTTCAAACCAGTTTCTTCTGGTTTGTTTCTCTTTGAACTCCTGCTGAGAATTTGCATTTCTAATACATTCCCTGCCAGTGCCAATGCTTCTGATTAGGGAGCATTTCTGAGAACCACCAGTAGAGCAAGTGGTTCACAAAATTTCGTAGACATACAATCACCGAGACATCTTGTTAAAATGTAGATTCTGATTCAGTATACCTGAGGTGAAAATGCAAATTATCAGCAGGGGTTCAAACCAGAATGAACTAATTTGAAGCCCTGATTGCCATGATGACACAGAACTCACAGACCATCCTCACAATTACGTGGTTTATTAGGGAAGTAACCAGCTACCACTCAAAATGAGGATCAATTTGGAAGTAACAGGAAACAGCTCAGGAGAAGACAAGATACAGTTCATCAATCAGGGCAGCTTCCAACCAAGACAGCTCTCAGCTCCTTCTCAACCACGCATGGTAGCATCCTTCACCTGGACCTACTACCCCACCCAGGGCCTGGCCTCTGCCCCATTTAGGCAGGTGTGCACAGCTCGTCTGGCTCCACCAGCAAGTGTCCTGAGGCACCTCACTCCACCTGCAAGCCTACTTCCCAGAGCGCTCAGCTTACCTGAGAGGTGTGTTGGCAAGCCCACTGCAGCTGCCTTGCTCCATGAGACAGGAAGCCCACCGCAACCACCTGGTGCTGGTCTCCCAGTTTCAGTAGCTGGTACTTCTCCTGATTGTGCTGCTGTGGTCCTCTTACATAGTCTCTGCCACCTCCAGGTTTCTCTCTCTCCTGAGGCTAGGAGATTCTCAGTGCCGAGATCCCAGGTCCAAAGGACATGCTCTACTCCAAGCTCATCTTGATAGCACTGAGGTCCCCCTTAGCCTCTTTGGAACTGACCCTTACGGAAGCCTACTCCTTGTCAATTTCATGGTCCACTAGACCATGAACTGACCAATTCCCTTGGTAGGCCACAAGAATTTGCAGAGCTACAGATTTTTGCAAGGTCGCTTAATCCTACTGGACGGTTTTATAGCACCCTATTTGCACAGTAGACTGATCAATGCCTGCTAGGTGTGTGAAACAGACCAATAAAAGGGCAGACTGTTGTTCAACCAATTATCATTGCCAGAGTTTAAACCGAAGGCCAGCCAAGTGCCGTCGAGTCGGATCCGAAGGCCAGAAAGACCATATATAGGAGAAATCCACTGCACTGCAAGAAGATATTTGATGTGAACTTTTAGGAGAAAAAAATAAAGGTTCCTCCCTCCCCTGAGACATCTTCCTAAATCCACAGCCCCCCACCCACCCCCATTTTACTCCCATGGCTGAGGAAGCATGAAGCCTGGGGAGGCATAAGAACCATTTGGTGACCATGTTGAGGAGCCTACCTTTAGATGAAAGCCAAGCCCATGGAAATCAGATCAGAAGCAGCAGAAAAGCTGACTCAGCTGTAGGAACTGAGCCACTGAATCCAACCAACCTGAGGCCTTCTCCACATGGCCCTAGGCTACACCACTGGGCATGCTCTCTTCCCTTAATGACAGAAATTACTTCACGAGTAGGCATTTGACCTAAGCAGGGCCAATCAGAAAAGCTGAATCGCCATGTGGCACAGAGAGGCTTACCTGTCTTGAACCACTGCTGCCCACCTCCAGACTGGCAGAGGAGATAGAAGTAGACTGCTATTGTGTTCAAATCACTATATGTTGAGATTTCTTCATTATAGCAGTAAGTGTTACATCTGCTAACCAAAAGGCTGGCAGTTCAAATCTGCCAGGTACTCCTTGGAAGCTCTATGGGGCAGCTCTACTCTGACCATTAGGGTCACTATGAGTTAGAACTCACTCTACAGAAGTGGGTTGGTTGGCTGGTTGGTATGACACAGGAGCGCTGGTGGCAGTCTACTTCATTAGAGATACAGCTTTGGAAACCCCAGAGTTGTTATGAGCCAGAAATGAATTGATCTCAATGAGTTTGGTTCTGGGTTTTGTTATACCTGCTTAGCCTCTACCCAAACAATACTAGATGTAAGTATTTCCAGACCTATCACGTACCCAACACAAGGGCAAAGAAGAGACTGGCTACTTCCCTAAAGTGGGAAAATGAAAACACAGGAAATAAAAATCCAAGTAATGTTCAGGAAATGATCCTGCTATAGGGTCTGCTCTGCTGAGCGCCTTGAAATGCCCTAATAAGGAGTGTGTGGGAACCCAGAGAGAGACGAGTTGACTTCTGATGGTGCTAGTGGGAGGTGGGGGGAGGGAGCCTCTAGAGTGGCATTTAAATTGAATCTTGAAAGTAGAAGTTGGACAGACAGAAATAGAGGAATTCAGATAAATGAAAAGTGATCAAAAGAGTGGTGGTATGAAGATGCCTGATCTTTTGGGGGAATGCAGAAGATATTTTATACAGCTTAAGAGCAAAGCTAAATGTAAGTCAGTTCTTTGGGGCTTAAATCCAACGTGTCAAATTGACAAGTTTAGTCTCTGTCTTAGTCATCTAGTGCTGCTGTAACAGGAAATACCGCAAGTGAATGGCTTTAACAAAGAGAAGTTGTTTCTCTCACAGACAAGTAGGCTAGAAGTCCACATTCATAGTGCCAGCTCTAGGGGAAGGCTTTCTCTTTCAGCTCTGGAGGAAGGTCCTTGTGATGCATTAGTCTTCCCTTGGTCAGGGAGCTTCTCAGTGCAGCAACCTCAGGTCCAAAGGACCGGCTTTTCTCCCAGCACTGCTTTCTTAATGGCATTAGGGTCCCGTATCTCCACTCATTTCTCTTATATCTCAAAAGAGATTGGCTGAAGACACACCCAATCTTTTAGCGCTCATCAATATAACTGCCACTAATCCATTTTATTAATCACATTGTTAAGTGCTTTTGAGTTGGTTTGGACTCATAGCACCCCCAGGTACAACAGAAGGAAACCCTGCCCAGGCCTGGGCCACGTCCACAACCTGTTACACCTGAGTTCATTGTTGCAACCACTGTGTCAGTCCATCTTGCTGAGGGTCTTCCTCTTTTTTAATGGTCAGCATGACGTCCTTCTCCAGAGATTGATCCCCCCTGACAACTTGTCCGAAATATGTAAGACATAGTCTTTCCACCCTTGCTTATAAGGAGCACATTGGTTGCACTTCTTCTAAAACAGATCTGTTCATTCTTTCCCCAGTGCATGGTATATTTATCATTCTTCTCCAACACCACAATTCAAAGACGTCAGTTCTTCTTCTGTATTCCTTATTCATAGTCCAGCTTTTGCATGCAAAAGATGTGATTGAAAATACCGTGTCCTGGGTCAGGTGCACCGTAGTCCTCAAGGTGACATCATAGTGGTAGAATTTACAACACATAGGAGAATCTCATCCAGTGATAAAATGGTGGGCAATCACACAATACTGGAAATCATGGCCCAGCCAAATTGATACACACAATTTCAGGGTGACATAATTCAATCCATGAGTCTCCTACAATACTTTTCCTGTTTCTGTTAGAAAATTTGTTTGTCTGTAAACAAATCTTGACATGATGATAAGCTTAAACCTAGTTACTTCTAGCACACTATGTGCATATTTCATGGCTTTATTAAATTCTTCAAATAACATAGTTCCTGGAGGATAATTAGCCTCTTTAGAACATTATATCACAACAGAATGAATGAACCATGAACTTCAAATACTCTTTCTTAAGACTCCTTAGCCTGTAACATTGGCAGTGACAAGGAAACGACGCGGCGTGGTAACAGCCGGACGGAGTAATGATGACGGCCACTCGTTTACTCCTACACCCCTTCTCCTGGTGACAGACTCTGGCTTCCTGGCCACCAGGAAGGGCATGTCAGGCAGATGTGAACCAGTGTAGTACTCCACTCCCCAGGGCACAGTGACTGAACCAGAGACGGGCACATGGCCAGCGCAGGACCGATCGGAGTTCTGCCCTCAGATTAATGGACGTGTGGTAAGAGACAGCGCACAGTGGTGGGTCTGCAGCAGAATTCTCAGCTTCCTAGAGTGAGACCCAAGTTTGATTCCCAGCCAGTGCACCTCCTGCCCAGCTACCACCCATCTTTCAGTGAAGGCTTGCACGTTGCTGCAAAGCTGAAGGAGTTTCTGGGAATCAAGAATTCTACCACTAAATCACCACTATCCTCTCTCTCACTACATGTACTTTAATTCTAGTGTAGAACTGATAGACCCTGCCTTGGTCACATGCCGATCTCTGGTTTCAGAGCTTCCGGATTAGAGCAGACTAGGAAGAAACGCCTGCCGATCTACTTCTGAAAATCAGTCAATGAAAACCCTATGGATCACAGCATCTGATCTACTGCTGATCATAGGAATGATACTAAATCAGGCAGTGTCCTGTTTCACCGTGCATGGGGCGACCATGACTTGGAGGCTACTTGATGGCAGTGAACAACCACAAGAGAGGTTTTCTGGGTGATTTTACTGCCAGGACTACTAAACTGAAGTTGCCTCACGGGGGCAAACAGCCCACTGATGGAGACAAGCAGAGATAAAAGACGGAAAGACAGTGAACCAATAGTGTTGAGTCACACTTCAGGGTGCCTGCAGCTGTGTCCTAATCCAATGAGTTTTTCCCAGGATCCTTCCCAGCTCCTGAGCCAGTAAATTCCTCTTTGAGTTGGGTTTCTGACAGCTGCAACCAAGTGTCCTGGCTAATTTAAGGGTATACCATCAGGGAGTCTGCTAGCATCAGCCCCTTAATCCCTATTTAATTCAATTTAAGATGTCTTTGATTATGAAGTGTGCCATTATTTTATTTACCAGTAAGAATGAAGAAAATACTATGAAAGAAAATATGACAAACCATTGATTATAAGATGTATCCCAGTTTCAGAAATATGAAGATGTGAAAATATATGTATATGCTTCTAGAACTTAGGCAATATGGTAGCTGTGTATCCTTGGTTGAGTTATTTAGTCTCTACAAGCCTCCCTGTTTTGTCTGTAAAGTAAGGATGATAACAGTCACCCCTCAGGATTGTTGTGAGGATTAGGATTAGTAGATGTAAAGTATCTATCTGCACACAAACTCATGATAGCCAACAGCTGGAAACAACCTAAATGCCCATCAGCTGATGAATAGACAAAATGTGGTTTAAGGTATTTGGACCTTATCCTATTCCAAAAGAAAAAGAGCAAACCACTGATGTAGGCAAACCACTGAATGGACCTTGAAAACATGCTAAGTGAAGGAAGTCAGACACAAAAGACTACGTATTGGTATTCCATTTATTTGAAATGTCTAGAAAAGGCCAATCTATAGAGACAAAGAGTAGATTAGCAGTTGGCTGGGGTAAGGTCGGAGAAGAATGTGGATGAACAGTGAACGGGGATGAGGGATCTTACTGTTGCTGTTGTTGGGTGGTGCCAACTCGTAGCAGCCCAAAGTACAACCGAACGAAATACTGCCTGGTCTTGCATCACCCTCACAGGCTTTGCCATGCGGGACCCCACTGCTGCAGCCACTGTCCGTCACCCTTATTGACTGTCCTCTTGTTTCTTGCTGACTTTACCAAACATGACACCCTTCTCCAAGCCCTGGTCCCTCCTGATAACATGCCCAAGTATGTCAGAGGAAGTTTCGCCATCCTTGCTTCTAATGAGCATTCTGGGTGTTCTTCCAAGACAAAGTTGTTCATTCTTCTGGCAGTGCACAGTATATTCAGTAACTTGGGTTCTTAAAAGGATAAAATGGCCTTTTCCTGGTCTCAGGGAAGGCAGTTTTCTCTTTTTCTACATCTTGATACGGAACCTCCCTGGAAGGTAGGGAGAAGAACCGATGTTCTAGAAACAATCCCACGTGGGAGACAGTGGAAGAGAGTGCCTCAGAAGAGAATTTCAGGGGGCTGAAATCAGTGCCCCGACCTCCAGTCACCACCACCATCCTGCACATAAACTAAGGGGTTGTTGTTGTGTGCTGTCCAATCAATTTCGACTTAGAGTGACCCTATATGACAGAGTAGAATTACCCCATGGGGTTTCCTAAGCTGCAGTATCTATGGGAGCAGACGACAGGGCTCTTCTCCCACAGAGCAGTTGGTAGGTTCAAACTGCAGACTTTTCATCTAGCACCTGAGTGCTTAACCACTGCACCACTGGGGCTCCTTACTACAAGGTTATTGACCTACAGTTTCCCAGATTCATCCTGGAGTCAATAAGAGTTCACAGAAACACAGGAATATAAAGAAACAAGACTGATTCTACCTCACTGGGGCTGCTCATGGAGCATCTTCTAGGCAACCTCACCCGCCACTTTCCCCCTCATGTTCTGGGGTCATAAGCCTGGAGAACTGGGTAGCAGAATAGTGACCCTCAGGCATGTCAAGATCCTCAGACTCTGGCCAAAATATTTGACCACAATCCTGAAAATCCTCCTTTTAGGAAGTGTGAAAAACACTTCTTAAAAAGCTTTCTAGCAAGGGGCCTGGAAGACCCCCAAGCATCCTCCCTAGGGAAGACATCCTGGTCCCAAGCATCTCTTAGAAAGAAGTTTCTTGATCCCATCTCCCAGTTTCAGACTGGGCTCTGCCTTACAGACCACCTTACTAGGCCCTGGCAGGCTTACTAGAAGTGCAGGGCCACCAGGCCCAGTGGGCTGGAAAGAAATGGGGTCTTGGGGTCAGGGAACCTATGATCTCCCCCAGCTCCCTTGCACTGGCTGTGTGACCTTGGCCATGAGACCAAGCCTTCAGGAACAGCAGTTCTCTCACCGCAGAAACTTGCCTCTCCCAGGTCTGTTGTGGGGACCACTCCCCTGAATGGAGGGCACCCAGAAAAGGCAAGTTCCTGCCCTCAGCTCTTTCCTGGCACCCCTGGGGCCACAAGTGGACCTGGCTGCTTTGTATTTCCCTGGGATCCGTTTTAATCCCAGAAATTACACTGTCAACAAGTCATCAGGCATGCTGCTTGACTGATGTCACTTTTACTTCTCCTTTACTGTGATTAAGTGAAAGTATAGACTGGAGGCACGGGAGTGGGTGGAGAGAAGGGGATAGGAGACTGTTGGGAGGATAGGACATGTGTGGAGCAGAGAGGAAGAGTGTGCTGTCACTGGGCAGGGAGAGCAGCAAGAGCTGCATATAGGTGAGCATGCAAATTTATATGGGAATGTACATTTTCATTCAGTCATAATTAAAAAAAATTACACAATACAAATCACTTTTACTTTCTTTGAGATGCTGCTAGTAGACACCCATGGGGCCTGCAGCAAAAACCCTGTGCTTTGAGAGGTCTGGGGCAGAAATCGTCTAGTCATTCATGGCTCAGCCTGGTCCCAAGGCCTTCCATCACCAGCGATGGGTACAAGGCCTGCCCGGGCCTGGGAACATGGCTTCCTCCACCAGCCTCTTTGGTGTCCTCCACTCTCACAACCCTCAACCCAGCAGGGAGCAGACATGGAAGACAGGAAGACAATCCCATCTCCCTTCCAGGCAGGGCTGTGGGACACAAGCAAAGATGTGAGATCCTGTAGGGCAGAGAGGCCAGCTCAAGCAGCAGACCTGTTTAAATACACTTAGCACTTGCTGGCCAATGATCTTGGGAAAGGCTGTTAACCTCTCAGAGCCTCAGTTACTTTGTCTATAAAATGGGTACAGCTGTACCTGTCTCCTAGGATGGTTGCAGAGATATTCTGTATGAAGTCTAAGCACAGTGCCTGGTGCTGCGTTAAGATGAGGGAAGTGGGACTGGTGGAGAACAGGAAGTAGAAGAGAAAGAAAAGCCAGAGAGACAGAGACAGAAATGTTAAGGGCAACAAGGAAGACTTGGGTTTTGTTACCCCTCAGGCCTCTTGTCTCTCCTCTTCCCTCTGCAGGTATGCCATTCCCCTCAGCCTCCCCTAGAAAGTCTTCCTCATTCCTCAGGTCTTAAAAACCACCTCCTCGCAGAGACCTTTCCTGACAATTGCTCCCTCCCCATTTTTTCCTTCAGGCATTGATTCACTCTTCTGATGATCTAACACCCACCTCCCTACAGGACTGTCAGCTCTGGGAAGGCAAGGACCTGATTCACTTTGTTAATTTCTGAATCCAGCACCTAGCACCGTGCCTGGCACAGTTTGCAGTCTGTCTGAACCTCAGGGGGATGGCAGGGTCTGTGAGCAGGGACCCCCAGGCCACAGCACTAGCTCTGGCTCCAGTGACCAGCTGGCTCAGGAGTCCAGGTCAGTGTGGGAAAAGAGCCCAGGGCAGGCCAAGAGGGTTGGGTGCCACCTGCGCAGGGTGTGGGAGAACTTTGGCAGGGTGGACAGCGTTCTAGGCAGGTGAATGGTGCAGGCTATATAGTCTGGAGTGTGAGCCCATCACAGGGTCTGGAGAAGACAGAGTTCTCGGGGGTGCCTGAGGCAGCAGGGGCCAGGTGCCCAGGACCTTAAAATTCACCTGAGGTATTTGGACTTTCCTCGAGGGATTTTAGGCAGGGATGTAACGTGATCCAGCTCAGAGCTCTGTGTGGAGGCCTGGCAGGAGGCGAGGAGACTGCAGTCCAGTGAGAACACTGTTGCTGTTGGTTGTTATTGGGTGCCATCGAGTCGATTCTGATGTGTGACACAGTAAATTGCCCTGTATGGTTTTCTAGGCTGCAATCTGTCTTTAACCACTGCGTTAATCCATCTCGTTGAGGGTTTTCCTCTTTTTCTTTGACCCTCTATTTTTAAAAAGTATGATACCCTCCTCTCCTGATAATATGTCCAAGGTATGTGAGACAAAGTGTTCCCATACTCTCTTCCAGGGAGCATTCCAGTTGTACTACCTCCAAGACTGATCTGTTCCTTCTGCCAGTCCACAGTACAATCTCCTTCACTGACACTGTAATTCAAAGGCATCAGTTCTTCTTCAGCCTTCCCCATTCACTGTCCAGCTTTCACACGCCTAAGAGATGACTGAAAATACCACGACTTGGGTCAGGTGCACCTTAGTCCTCAAAGTGACATCTTTGCTCTTTAACAGCAGCCAGTCTTTTCATTAGCAGCCAAGAGCTTAATTGTGTTGCTAAGGCTTTTGCTGTTGCTGCTTCCCAGAGGAAAGGCCTTTAGGCCACCAAGCTTTGTCTCTGGTCTCACTCCTCCCTGGGACAGAGTCCTTTCCCCTTGCTGGGCTTAGCCACTGGTGAATCAGATGTAGTCCACTCCCTTTCGTCACCTGTGGTTGACCCTCTGTGGACAGTTTATCCCTATCATCCCCCGCTACTTCCTGTCCCCACAAGGGACATGTATGTGCCCAGACAATGCCGGCTCAGTCTAGGAGGGTGGCCTTACAGGGGGACGGGCCTTCCCCAGTCTGGCTGTCTCCACTCCCAGCCTGCCTCTGTGCGTGGGGTGGGCAGCTTACTTCCACTCAGCTGGTCTATTAGTCAGGTTAGGCCAGGGTCTTGGATGGTAAAGTAACCCCCAAACCTCAGACACTTAACAAACAGAGTCAAAGCTGATCTCTCAGCCATGCTACGTGCCCACGCAATGGCACAAGAGGGTGGAAGGCAGGACTCTGCTCCACTTGGTATCTCAGGGACCCAGCCTGGCAGTGTGAGCCAGTGTCTGCACAATCACTGGCCCCTGGGGCGTAGGAAGGCACTGAAAACTTACGCTATTTGACCCAGAAATGGCACAGGCTAGGGTCTTGGAAAGGTGGAAGAGCCTGTAGCCATTCAGCACGCAGTGAGTCTCTTCAGCCTGGTGAGCAAGTTGGAGAGTGGGTTCATTCCTGCCTGGACAAAGGCAGATGGCAGACAGGGGATGCAGGGAAAGGTGCTGGCCACTTCTCAGTGACTGCATCCTCCTCTGCCTCGTGATTCCTGAAGCACAGCTCTAACCACATCAACTCCACTGCTAGCCCACCGCCTACAAAATAAAGTCTGGCCTCCAGCCCAACTCTTCACCTTTTCTCTCTCAACTCCTCCTCATGCGTCCCTTCTCAGCCATCCAGGAATCCCTGCGGATGTGTGAACATCTGCTTTATTTCTTTTCTCTTCCTGGAATATCCTATCCCATCTCTGCTCACCAGAATCCTACCATTCTTCCAGGCCTAGCTCAAAATATCACCTCATCCATAAAGGCTTTTCCAGACTGTTCCCACTGCAGCACAGTATCTGCTATCGGACAAGCATCTAGCAGCTCCTCTCAGCCTCTTCCAAACGAAGCAGCCCGTCCCACAGGCCTCTGCTGAGGGGCACCCTAAGCAGACCATGTGACCCCCCCTTCCCTCCCCCAGGCACAGCCGATTGGCCCCAAAGTCAGCCAATCCATCACCTGGACAGTGGCGTCTGAGCAAGCTGGTAGAAAAGACCCACCGAACCAATCAAATTCTCTCTCGGGGAGTATTAATTGGGAAACAAGGCCTAGCTGCAGGAGGCTGAAGAGATGAAGGCATACTCAGAGGGCGCCTAAGTGGAGGGAGGCCCAGCGCGGCCCCTCAAGCTGAAACTGGGAGGAAAAAATCCTCGAGTAAAATGAGAGCCGACACTGTGGGAAGCCAGAGACCCTGCTCTGTGGAGCGGAGGGCCATGGCAGCTGGGACTGGAGGGAGGGCTGACACTCGGGACAGCTGCCACCCGCTCCCGCCCGCCCCCTTCCCACCGCCCCACCCCACCCTGCGGGCTGACCTGGGAAGGCAGAGGCCGCAGCCGAGGTCGCCCTGGACTGTAACCGACTCGTCCAGGGAATAACTTGGCAGAAACCCATGGCCTTCCAGTCCATTCCAACTCGCAGCAACCCTGGAGGACAGAGTACCGCTGCCCCCCATCATTTCCAGGGAGCGCCTGGTGGATTCATACTGCTGACTACTGTGACATGCGTGTAGCTGGTTTGGGTTATTAGTGAGAGGCAGTGGCTGAAAATCTCTTATTTCCTGGCCTCTCCTGCCAGGGAGATGTAACTGGAAGTCACCAAGTGGATCTTCTGGGCACACTCTCTAAGGGGCAGACTCAGCAGGGAATTGAGCCCCTCTTGTCCTTTGATCCTCCCTCCTTGTGACTCAGGAGCCACCGTTAGAGCTCCAGTATCCATCTTGTCACCGCAAGGCACCCTGGAGGCCACCAGTCATGAGCTACCAGTGGTGGACCCTATGTTCCTGCGACTGTGGGGCTGTTGTCCAGCCTTGGAATTCCTGTCTCAAAACACTTTTTAAAATATTTGATTGTGCTTTAAGTGAAAATTTACAATCCGAGTCGATTGGTCATCTCAAAGCCCCACACATACACACCACTCTACTACTCTAGCTGCTCTCCCACCCTGTAACAGCACACTTCTCTCTTCCTCCCTGGACTTCCTGTGTCCATTCCATCAATTCCTGTCCCTCCTCTCCACTCTCCCATCTTGCCTCTGGACAGAAGCTGCTCCAATAGCCTCCTGTATATATTTAAGCCAAGAACCCAACGCACTTCACTCTGTGTGTTATATAGTTCAGGCCAGTCTTTGGAGAATTGGCTTTGGTATGGAGTTTCGAAAAGCTCTGGGCTAGCAGTGAGTCCAGGAGCCGTGTCCTCTGGGAACCCTCCAGGATGTCAGACCTTCAAGTCAGATCTGCACCCCATGCTTCTCCTGTTACAGCGGGGACTCTACACTGTGTTCCCTGTCATGTGCCTCTGAACTTTTTATGTGCAAGACAGATCATAGGACTGGATTCAAATTGACTTCGTGTCATACAAGAAGTATCTTCCTAACAAATGGCTTGTCAAATTTTGTATTCATTGACTTCCATACTGAGCGGGGACAGTGAGCCCTAAACAGTATCTTCATAAAATATTCTGTACATAGCGAATTTATCAAATCTAGTCATTGCTCCCCTTTGATTTACTTTGTTAATTTTAAAGATGCTTTTGGTACTCAGGATTCAGCTGGCTGTGATGTCTAAGCAGTGGCTTTTGTTTCTTTGGTTTCGAGCAGTGTTGTTTGAAGTTTTTCAATTTTTTCCTCTCCTCTGTCAATTGGATAATGGCCAGTCGGCAGACACTTATCAGTCCCAAAGAGCCACTTGAAAGGGCAGAATCCTTTTCTAATATCAGTGTACAGCTGATGTTGTTTGTAGGTGCTGTCGACTGAGTTGACTCATAGTGACCCTACACACAACACAGCAAAACACTGCCCAGCTCTGTGCCATCCCCACAATCTTTGCTGTGCTTGAGCCTACCGCTGCAACCAATGCATCAGTTCATCCTGCTGAGGGTCTTCCTGTCTGTCACCGGCCCTCTGCTTTACGAAGTATGATGTCTTCTCCAGGAACTGGTCCCTCCTGAGAACATATCCGAAGTAGGTGAGCTGTAGTCTTGCCACCCTTGCTCCTAAGGAGCATTCTGCCTGTACTTCTGTCAAGACAGATTTATTTGTTCTTTTGACAGTCCATGGTATACTCAGTATTCTTCAGCAGTACAATAATTTAAAGACCTCAGTTCTCTGGCCTTCCTTATTCATTGTCAAGCTGTTACGTACAAATGAGGCAACCGTAAATGCCATGGCTTAGGGCAGGTGCTCCTTAGTCTCCAAAGCAATATTCTTGCTTTTCAATACTTTAAAGAGGTCCTTTGCAGCAGATTTTCCCTATGCATTGTGTCTTTTGATTTCTTGACTGCTGCCTCCATGGCTGTTGATAGTGGATCCAAGTAAAATGAAAGCCTTGAGAATTTCAGCCTTTTCTCTATTATAATGTTTATTGATTCACAGGAACCCTTCTGTATGTCTTCCTTCTACCAGTTGCCCCTCTCTCATCCCATCCTGTAGCAGCAAAATTCTGCTACAGAATGGCTCATCCCTTCCCACCAGTTCTCTGTGGGACCCACTACAATCAGGCTTTGGCACTGACCACTTCTCCCAAACTGCTCTTGACCAGTGGCCTCCCTGTTCCTGAATCAGCATTTCTTCTCCTTATTACTTGACCTTTCAGCAACATGATCACTCCTTCTGCCTAGTCACACCCTTCCCCAGGACACCGTTACTGTTAGCTGCCATCAAGGCCAGCCCATGCACGATGGAACACAGTGCTGCCCAATCCTGCCGCATCCCATGAGAAACCATTGTGATCCACAGAGTTTTCATTGATTTTCGGGAAGTAGATAGCCAGACCCTGCTTCCTAGTCTGGCATAGTCTGGATGCTGCAGTGAAACCTGGGCAGCACAACAGCAGGTGATCACTGAAGATGGGCGGTGGTTGTGCATGAGGCACATTGGTTGAGAATCAAACCAAGGTCTTTGCATGAGAGGTGGGAAATCCACCACTAACTGACCACTGCCTCCCAGGATGCCATACTTGCCCAGCTTGGCACCTTCCTTCCCGACTGTTCTTCCTTTGCTGTTTCTACCAGCCCTCCCTCATCTCAGTAGCTTCCATAATAGCAAGTGGAAGGGTCCCATCCTCTGACCTCTCTGTCCACACTCTCTGTAGCAGCACACTGACAGAAATGTAAGGTGAATTACATGCTATATTGAAAATTTTCAATAAGCCACCTTGAAAATAAAAGTAAAAAGAGATTAAAAGAATTCATTTTAATTAACTCAATGCAGCCAAAGTAATGTAATTAATATAACAGTTACGAATGAACCATTTTGCACTTTACTGTGCATCTCAGTTTGGATGCTGTATTCTCATTGGAAGTTCTTGACTGAAAGTTCCTACAGTCTACAGCTGAAAAAATACATTTTCCTACCCAGGTTGTTTCAAACATACTTAATGTTTTCACCAAAACAGAACTGAATGTTAGTTTTTAGATTAAAATTAAATAAAATTTACAATCTGGTTCTTCAGTTGCAGTGGCCTCATTTCCTGAGTGCTTAGTGGCCTCATGTGGCATGTGGGTACCACATTAGCCAGCTCAGAGGTAGATACTCTCAGAAATTGTGCTTCTAAATACTAGTCAACCAACTGCCAGCAAGTCAATTCTCACTCGGGCACTAGGCTAACAGAAGCAGAGGCACCCAGGAAGAAAGGCCTGGTGACCTGCATCTGAAAACTCAGCCATTGAAAACTCTCTGAAGCACAGTCCTACTCTGACACATGATTTGACTTGCCACAAATCTAAAATGACTTGCCCACCACTGATTACTTACCGGCAGGTTTGCTGAGGGCTGACTCCCTGAGTTTATCTCTAGCCCACCTATTTCCTCTGAACTGCAGACCTGCCTAACCAGTGCCCACTCAGCCTTCCACCTGTGTACACTTGTTTCAAACCGGGCACCTGAGAGTGCACCTGCGCCACCCAACTAGCAGTGCTGGCTTTGCCCATCTTGGGGCAGGACAGCTCTCTCTTCCAGTTGTACAGGCCAAACCCTTGGCACACCCCTCAGTACCTCTCTCTCCTACCTCATATCTAGTGTGTTGATAAACCTGTTCCTCCATTCCTTCTAAATATTTTCAGAATCCCTCCACTTGTCATCATGCTGTTGCCACCTAATGGCACTGTCACCTCCTCTCTCCTTGGATTAGTGCAAGAGTCTGGGACTGGTCTGGCTGCTCAGGCATCTGCCCCGCAGCCTGTTCACCACCCAGAGCACTGCTCTCAGCAGAACTGTGTTATTCCTCTGTTCCAAACTGCAGGGGCTCCCCATCTTACTCAAGAGACAAGTTCAAGTCCTTCCAACAGCCCATAATATCTGGCCCCTCCCCTCTCTTCCCAGTGTGGCCCTAGGTCTATCAGACTCCTTCATGATGCTGCTGCCACCTTCACCTTCTTGATCCCTGAAACTAAGCAGGCCACCAGATATCTGCATGGCTAGCTTACTCAGTTCCCATAGGCCTTTGCTCAAAATCGCTATCGCTTTCCGTGAAGTCTTTAAACCAACAAGAGGTTAATTTACTGAGTGAAGAATGTTTGCCTGGAACATCATGCTCTTTTCAAGAATTCCCAGAATGCTCCTGGGAAGCAAAGATGGCAAGACTACATCTCACATACTTTGGACATGTTATCAAGAGGGACCAGTCCTTGGAGAAGGACATCATGCTTGGTTAAATAGAGGGTCAGTGAAAGACAGGATGATCCTCAGCAAGATGGACTGACACAGTAGCTGCAGTAGTGGGCTTGAGCACAGCAAAGATTGTAGGGAGGGCACAGGGCTGGGAGGGAGACTGAAAATTGGTTCAAGTTTACAGCTCAAGTTAATTTCTCCTTCAAAAACTCACACACTGCTTTGTGACCTTGGTTGCAATTCTCCCAGAGTGACAGCATGCTCCTCCTTTTCACCCTCAGTTCCCTGTGTCCATTTGCCTAGTCTAAATGCCTTCTCTGTCCTGCTTTGGGACAGAAACTGCACATTTGATCTCATATATTTGATTGAACTAAGAAATACATTCTTCATGGCTGTTATCTTTTGTTTTATAGGCCTGTCTAATCTTTGTCTGAAAACTTCCAGAATGGTTTCAGTTCTAGGTTAGCAGAGTGTCTGGAGCCTGTAGTTTCAGGAGTGATGTTTTTAAACTGCTTTTCAGTTGCATACACAGGAGAACACACGTGGTCTGACAATTAAGTTTGCAAACTCATCCTAGAAAAAGTGCTGCATACCTCACTGCGGGATATCACTACAGTCACCTTTGAAATACTCCCCTTGGGAAGCTATGCACCAATGCCAGCACCTAGTTCAACTTTCAAATAAACCAGAACGCTTTCTGAAATGGCCATCAGAGCTGTCATCATATTACCCTTGATAGACTGAATGCCATCAAAATGTCTTCCTTTCAATATTTCCCTTATCCTCAGGTAAACAAAAAAGTCACTAGGGGCCACATCAGGTGAGTAGGGAGGGTGTTCCAGTACAGTTGCTTCCTGGCTAAAAACTCCCTCACAGACAACCATACAATTAAATTTGCATTCCCAGTCACCCTCCCTCAAAGTTACACCCACCTCTGTGGCACACATTTCATATCTTCCTTCTCTACTTTCTTAACTCATCAGCCCTTGTCCACAGCCCTGGTGGCACGTGGCTGAGTCTGGTTGTTAACCAAAAGGTCAGCAGTTTGAATCCATCAGCTGTTTCTTGGAAACCTTATAGGGCAGTTCTGCTCTGTCTACAGGGTCACTGTGAGTCAGACATAATGGCTACAAGTTTGTGGGTTACTTTAGTCTTTGTCACTATTTATTGTTGAGTTGATTTCAACTCATGGTGACCCCAAGCACAACAAACCATGCCCTGTCTTGGGCCGTCTTCATTCGAGTCCATGGTTACAGTCACTGTGAATTCTGAGTGCCTTCCAACTGGGGGGGATTCATCTTTTAACACTGTATGGGGCAATATTCTGTTGTGACTCATTGGGTTTTCACTGGCTAATTTTTCTTAAGTAGATTGCCAGACTTTTCTTCCCACTGTCTATAAGCTGTGCTAAGACCTTGCCCCCACCGATGACCCTGCTAGGGTTTGAGATACTGCTGGCACAGCTTACAGCATCACAGCAAGAGGAAAACAACCACAGCATGATCAACTGACACGCATAGAAGGGATTATATATTACAATCTTTATTTGTATTATCTGTCTCTCCCCTTATACAACATACGCTCCAGGAGGGCAGGGATATTTACCTGTCTTGTTCGCTGCTATTATCCCCAGTGACCAGAATGGTGCCTGGAAGCTATTATATGTTCAGTAAATATTGTTAGATGAACAAATGAATGACTTCCAGGTAGGGAGGCATGTTGGGGCGAATCCGGAGGCAGTGGCGACCTGTTAGAGACTAAAGCTGGAATTAGGGGGCCCGGGCTGCTTCCATGGGGTAAGGGTGGGAACAGGAGGTTGGGTGGCATTTAAACCTCCCTGCACTGAACTTTGCTGTCTGCAGGATGGGTACCAGAGCAGGCACCTCAGTGTTTCCGGGGACCAATGGATGAAGCAGCGCTGACTGCATGAGAATCTCCTCCCGAGACGAGAGACGCGGAGAGAAGAGAGTGACGGGTTGGCTTTCGGTAACCACTGCCTCCCGGCCCAGGGAACCCCGGGAGATACGAAAGTCAGGGAAGCCAGAAAACCAAACATGTCTCTACACGCCAGGTTGGGGTTTGTTTTGAGTCTCCTAACGACAAAGCTCCAGCAAGCGGGCGCGGAGGGCGGGCCTGGCTTTGTCTGGGGAGGAGGGATGGGGACTCTGGCGACGCGCGTATCACGTGGCTTTAGTGCACCCTCCCTCGCCCCACACGGGACCTGCATCCGCGAGAAGGGGCCAGAAGGCCAAGCCGTGGACGGCGAAGCTGCGGAGTGCCACCGAAGACGTAGCAGCTGCGCGTAAGCCCCTCCGTCCCCGGTCCCACCATCAGACTACCCTGGCCGCCCTCAAGTCCCCGACGGCCGAGGCCGCCGAGTCCCGGGGCTGCGCGCGGCGTCGTGCGTGCGTGCACGTGCGTGCGGGGCGTGCGGGTGCTCGGCGCCTGCGCGTGCGCGCCCGCTTCGGAGCACCCCCGCCGCCGGCGTGCGCGCCTGGGCCTCGTCACAAAGAGGAGCCTCTGTCCTCTGCTGCGCCGCGGCTCGGCGTCCCCGCACGCAGCGAGCGTTTGCGGCCCCTCGAGACCGGTCGCCCGCCTACGGGCTGCTCCGGCCTTTCCACCTCTCTGACCACCTGACCTTCGAACTGTCGTTGAATGTATTAATTTTTGGTGGAGGAAGGCGGGGTCATCTATCTTGGAGATGAGCATCTTTCCAGAAAGTTTGTGCCTATTCATATTTCCGTGCCTGCAGCTGCTTTAAGCGCTGTGGCTGGGACAGGGCGGAGTTAAAGGCTGCAGCAACGGGAGGAGGCTGTAGCTGCTGTCCGCAAATGACCCGAGGCGGCGGCCAGGGACAGCCCGGGGCCTCTGGGACACACACGTCACCCCAACCCCGAAGGAGGCAGGGCTTGGAGACCAGCCAGCTTGGGCAGAGGCGGCCCTCGGAGGGCCCGACGCGGGGGCGGGGCGGGTTCCCCAGGGAGTGACGCGCTGCAGTGGGGTTGGGGACACTGAGGCAGCGACAAAACTGCCAACGGGGCGCCAGCTCTCGGCTTCCGACGAGCGGAGGCGGCGGAGGGGCACCGCAGTATCCCGGAGAGTGGGAACGCTGACCTGGTGCCAGCTCCCGCTGCAAGGCTCAGGCTCTGGAGGAGGTGGGCTGACCCCAGGACACTCCCTTTGACAGTGGTCCAAACACAGAACAGACGGCCCCTGCAGCATAAACTTGAGACGTTGAAGCTTTGTACTTCTCACAAGGCCTTGCGAGGTTGTATCTCCACGCCACGGAAGTGGAAATTGAAATTCAGAAGTGTAATAACTTGCTCTGGGTCACAGTCTTGCTGCTGAACAGTGAGAGCCCAGATTTCCCCTCCTCCCCCCAGTATGTGTATATTTATGTCTTACAAGAAAGTGTCACTTGGAAGCAAATGCCGAGTATTCTTAGTATGATCTGCTCACAGATTCCTCCCCTAAGAGGAGCAAATGCAACTTCAGAGTTCGCCGGATTTTTATAATCCCGCCATTCAAGGGGAGGCCTGGGTCTTGAAAACAGTTAAGGTCCTTGGTTACTAAAGGAAGGGTGGCAGCCGGAACCCACCCAGAGGCGCAAAAGGCCTGGCCATCTACTTCCAAAAGGCCACAGCCATGGATATCCTGTGGAGGGTAGTTCTGCTGTGAAATGTGAGGTCTTGATGAGTCAGATCTGACTCCAAAGTAAACACTTTCATTCAAGGGAAGGTGCCTGCTCAGCCTTCTAGCCAATCACCCATCTGGAACAACAATCATTTTGCCAAAGGAAAATATTTTTTTAAGCTTTTTCTTTTTTTGGTGCTTAAAATGAAGGTTTTCAGAACGAACTAGTTTCTCATTAAGTAGTCAGTACATGTAATGCTTTGTGCCAACAACCCCAGAACAAGTCACTGCTCTCCCTTCTCAGCCTTAGGTTTCCTATTACCAGCTTTCCTGTCCCCTCCTGCCTGCTAGTCCTTGCCCCTGGGCTTTGGCTGAAGGGTGACCTCGGGGGTGACTTCATTACTGAAACAGTGTCTGGGAGCCGTAGTCTTCAAGGTTTCTCCAGTCTGGCAGGCCAGCAAGTCTGGTCAGGCTTTTTGAGTTAAAATTTTGTTCTACGTTTTTCTCCAGCTTCTCTCCGGGACGCTCTGTTGTGATCCCTGTCAGAGCCGTCAGTGGTCGGAGCTGGGTGCCATCTAGTTGTACCGGATTCGGTCTGCTGGGGGCCACTGGGTTGCTCTTTCCCTTGTATCTTTAGTTTTCTTCATTCTACCTTGCTTCCGAAGGAGTGAGACCAGTGGAGTATCCAGACTGCCATTTACAGGCTTTTAAGACCCCAGACCACTCACCAAAGTAGAATGTAGAACATTTTCTTTATAAACTATGTTATGCCAATGAAGCCAGATGGTCCCTGGGACCTCAGGGGGTTGGGATAGGTCAATGGAGCTTCAAAGAAAGAAGTAGTTTTTAACACTGTGTGTGTTGGAATCAACTCAGTGGCAGTGGGTTTTGTTTTTTTCTTTTTTTTTTTTGCTTTTTTTGATGTTCTCAGGTATATGTTTTGATAAGTATTTGAAGCAATTGTGACAAAGACCTCTGGAGTGTGGTTCTGACTTTGCTGTTGTCCTTGGCTGCTGTCACGCTGATTGCCATCGACTCCGCTTTGACTCATAGCCACCCTACAAGACAGTAGTACTGCTCCGTAGGGTTTCCAAGGAGTGGCTGGTGGATTTGCAATGCTAGCCTTTTAATTAGCAGCTGAGCTCTTAACCACTGTGCCACCAGGGCTCTGAGGTTCTGAATCAGGTGTTTCAAAAGCTAACTGTCTCCGGGGTACACACCCAAATCATCTTCATATACACAGGGATACACGGGGATACAACACTGTCTCTTCCCAAGATTCTAAAGTCAATTGTAGACAGCAGGGCAGCTTTGCTGCTCAGGATATCAGCCCCACTCTGCTCAGGGAACCTGTCCAGCTCTTGAAGGAGGTCACTGGCACCATGGCCAAGTTGTCTCCCCCTTCTGAACTCCCTTCATCTCACCACACCCCAAGCACATGTGTTCTACCTGCCAGGGGACCGGAGCCCCACTGGCCAGGGGGTCAAAGGGGAGGATGTGACCGATTCAGGCGTATTAAGGCAGGACTTGCTGACTGGAGAGACTTCCCAGGCCCTGTCTCCTAGGAGAAAGATTCTAAAGAAAGTGCCCCCGTGGAGTAGGAAGAGTGTTGGCGGCAGAGCCTGTCTCCCCGGGACGCCAGCCTTGGAGATCCATTGGAGGAATTTCAGCCCTCTACTGGCTACGGTCTGCAGCGGAGCGTTTTGGAGGCTGGAGTCCTCAGGCTTGGCTGTCTCCTCAGAGCTTTCCCAGCTCTGAGCCATACCCAGAGCGCCTGCTTCTGTTTACACACAAGCAGATGAGGGCTTGGTGAGCAGGAGCTGGGAAACAAATGTCCTCTCTCGGCTTGGGTGGGCCAGACCCTGGCAGCTGCCTGTGCTCGGGGCTGCAGAGAGCCTGCCAGGCTGCAGTGTGCAAAGGCCCGGAACAATGACTGGTAGCATCAGCTATTTTAATGCAGAGTTAGGCACACAATCCTTGCTAAAAATAAATACAAAGGAAAACCCCTAAGTAGCAAAGCCTATTTTAATACCTTTTATTTTTCTTGTTCCTGGTTCTTTTGTCTTCCCCTGGCTACTTTGGAGCTGCGTTTCACACAGGGGCCACCCTGAGCGTTGTCAGGACCCCCACCCATGTCCTGTGGACAGACAGCCCTCTCTTGATCGCTTGCAGGAACAGACTAGAAGACACAAAACAAAAAAGGGAAAAGATCCAACAATGCATTTGGATGCATTCTGAGATGGACGATGGCACCACTTCTCAGCATCGTAACTGAAAAGGAGCTGAGGGGCCCCGAGCCATCTTCCCACTCACCCCTCCCCACCCCATGCTTAGCTCTGCACAGCGCCTCCACGGGGAGACCAGATGTTTGGAAAGCCACCAGCTAACTGAGAGCTCCACAGACAGTCCCTCTTCCTTCCTGTGGGGACACAAGTCTGAGCTCCCCTGGTGGTGTGGCAGTTAAAAAGGTGGGTAGTTCCAGTCCACCAGGCGCTCCTTGGAAACTACGGGACAGTTCTACTCTGTCCTATAGGTCGGGGCGCTACTGTGAGTTGGAGTCAACTCTGCAGCAATGGGCTTGTTGTTTCTGGCGGGGAGCAGTTCGAGGGGCATCACTCCTTAAGTTTTCAGTAAAGCAGCAAGGGTGTGGACACCTTTAGGGTATCTAACTAGGCTACAAGGTGCCCTAGTGGTATAGTGGTTAAGTGCTATAGCTGCTAAGCAAAAGGTCAGCAGTTCAAATCCACCAGGTGCTCCTTGAAAACTCTGTGGGGCAGTTCTACTTTGGGTCGCTTAAATCAGAATTGAGGCAGTGGGTTTTTATTCCCCTCCTCTGAGAACTAGACTGTAAGGAGCCTAGCAGTGCAGTGGTTAGGTGGTTGGCCGCTCACCAAAAGGCTAATGGTTCAGACCTACCTGCCGCTCTACGGGAAGATGATGTGGCGCTCTACTTCTGTTGGGATCACAGCCTTGGAAACCCTGTGGGACGGTCCTACCCTGTCCTGTGGGATCACTGTGAGTTGGAATCCACTCACCAGCAATGGGCTGAGTTAGACTATGGAACCAGCAGCCTGTCTTCTCTGTGGAACTGACCCTCATTCATGTGGGGGGCTATTACCTCTGCATTAGTGGAGGTGTTCTCTGCCAACCCCCTGCCCGCAGTTGATCTGTTCACGGATGAGCATCTGGCCCAGTCAGAGCTTCTTCTCTGGAAATTTGGAACAGGAAGAAAGGGAGGGAAGGAGGAACACTAAGTCTAACATCTGGGCATCCTCAGTCGCAGTTTCTAACATCTGGGTCCCCTCAGTCACAGTTTCTAATGACTTCTTTTTTTCCCCAGAGTATGGGTCAGTTGCATTTTCTTGTTCTTTTTTTTTTTCAGTGTCTCAGAATGGTTTTTGTTTCAAAATGGGCACTGTGGATGATATATTGTAGCCACCGTGGACTCTGATCCCATCTCCTGCCACTGTTATAACTGTGTGTGTGTGTGTGTGTGTGTGTGTGTGTATGTATATATATATATATATAGTTGTTTAATGCCTTACCAAAAAAAAAAAAAACCCGGTGCCACTGAGTCAATTCTGACTCATAGTGACCCTATAGGACAGAGTAGAACTGTTCCATAGGGTTTTCAAGGAGCACCTGGTAGATTTGAACTTCTTACCTTTTGGTTAACAGATATAGCACTTAACCACTAGCCCATCAGGGTTTCAGTTTAATGGCTTTCTTGGAATAATTCTGTGGAGTCTGTCTTCGTAACAGGTTGAAACTGCTATTATTTCTGCTCAGTATTTTTTTTTGGCTTACACCTGCCTACCTGGCTTCCTATGCCAAGTGCCAAGTGCCGTCGAGTCGGATCCGACTCATGGCAACCCTAGGGGCCAGGGTAGAACTGACCCCCAGAGTATTCAAGGAGCGCCTGGTGGATTTGAACTGCCGACCTTGTGGTTAGCAGTAGTAGGACTTAACCCACTACACCACCATGGCTTCCTATAGGTTCTCTGTATGTCAGCATAGCTTAGTGATGAGCCAATGATTGGTCAGAAGTTGTGCCCAAATATTTTGAGCCATTAAGACTTCCACCTCATGCTGATGGATTTGTGGGTTCCTTGTGGGACCATATTCAAAGCTCGGGCAGTTTTGTGAGTCCGACTAGCATTTACTCTGCCAGTTCCTCTTGTGTCTCTTTTGTGTGTGTGTATATAATTTTTAACCAGGGAATGTGTAGACAACTGGGACTGTCCTAGGTGTAACACATCTTTGACCATACATGCAGCTTTCCAGACCCCTGGAGAGAAGAGGGCATTCTGCCACTGATGAGAAGAGACCTATGCTTCCTTCCTTTCCTCTCCAGGGTCTGAGGTGCTAGCTAGGTCGCTGGTGACCACTCAGGTCCTTTACTGCCATGGCCAACAGGATGCCTGTGTTTAAGAACTTCGGGCAGAGCCCAGGTGCCTGCGCCTCATTACTGAGGTTCTGAGGGAAAAAAATAGGGTTTTCTTGTTTGAAAGGAAAATGAAGATGATCACAACCCAGTTCTCCATGGCCCTCTCACTTCTCTTCATGGATGAGTCCACCAGCAAAGGGAGAGACCGCGAAGACGTGCTTCTCAAGCACAAGAAACTCAGGGGAAGGCCGAGAAGGGAGCCGGATGAATGATTAACTCTGAGACGACACCTTAAGTGCCCTGACCGAGGTGAGCAGGAGGCGGCAATTAGCTTGGATGGGCACAGCTGAGGGGGCCCTGGTGGGCAGAGACGGGGCCCTGAAGGCTGAGGGAGCGCCTCCAGCTTCCCCTTGCTGCTGTTTCCCCCTTCTGCTGCCCTGTGCACCCCGATTCTGCTGCCACGGTGGCCTGCGGCTCCCGCCCCACAGAATTTTGCCAGAACTGTCACACTTCGGTCCTTTCACTGGTGAATTTCCTAAAAGGTCTATGTCTGTTATTCTGTTTGGATTCATGTCATTCTTTTTCTTTTGAAAGTCTCACTTCCATAAGTACTTATTTTATTTGTTTATTTCCTTTGGGGAGAGATGACACACTCACATAGTGAAAAATCCAAAAGGGGGTCTGACCTGGGTATGGCCTGGGTATGGCCCCCAGGACACAGTACTGAATTTTCTCCTGAGGTTTCTCCTTCAGCCAAAGATTTGACATGTCGGTAAAACAAACAGCAATATACAAGAGCTCAGCCATGTGTATGAGACTAAAGGACCACACCAGCCCAAGGCCAAGGACAAGAAGGCAGGAAGGGACAGGAGAGCTGAGTGAATGGAAATGGGGAGCCCAAGGTCAACAAACGGACAGTGTTGACACTTGACGGGGTTTGCAACCAGTGTCACAGAACAGCGTCTATGGATTGTTCAATGTGAAACTGATTTGCTTTGCAAACTTTTATCTAAAGCACAATAAAAAATAAAAAAAATGAAAAGGAGCAAAGGGTATCCAGGACATGTTTCTTCCCTTCCCTCACCGCCAGCAGCCCAGCTCCTGTCTGTGGAGGCAGCCACCGTCACGGTCCCCTGCTCCAACTGAAAGCTGTCAGCTCCTGGTTATGTGGGCAGTGTTTCCCTGCTGGTGAGGTCATGTCCTGTCTGGAGCCCCCCAGTGCCAGCCCAGAGGCAGGACTGCCTTGAGCACAGCAGGACTCGATACCTTTTGCATCCCAGATCCAGAATCTGCTGGTGGAAGGGACAGGCAAACAGGGACAGCTCTTTGGTTCATATTCAACCACCGCTTAATAGGGACCTCCTGCATAGTGGTAGGTGTCTTCTCATCCTTCAGTAACTGTGTGAGATACACGTATTATCTCCATTTGACAGATGAAGAAACTGAGACTCAGAAAGCACAAGTAACTTGCCCAAGGACACTCAGGTTCTGCAGGGCTTTTATTGGTTATTTATCGCTAGATAATAAATAAATTTGCCCCAAACTCAGTGGCTTAAAAGAGCAGTACATCTTTATTATTCCTCATGGTGTAGATGGGTCAGGAATTTGCTTGATTTTGATTCAGGGTCTCTCACAGGTGCTGTAGTCAAGATGTCAGCTGGGGCTGCACTCATCTGAAGGCTGGACTAGGGCTGGAGGGTTCACTTTCATGGGGGCTCACTCACGTGGCTGGTAAATTTGTAGTGGTTTCTAGAGAGAGGCCTTGTCCCTCCTCACATGGATCTTTTCACAGGGTCATTGTGTGTCCTCACAACATGGTGGCTGGCTTTCTCCAGAGCAGGTAGACTGAGATAGCGAGAGCGAGACAGAGAGAGAGAGCGGCCAGGTAAAAGCTGCAATGCCCTTTCCAGCCTACTCTGAGGAGTCACATGTCGCTTTCACCGTATTCTGTTAATTATAAGTGAATCCCTAAGTCCAGCTTGCTTTCACGGGGAGGTGACTTGGCTCCTTCTTTTGAAAGATGATGTGTCAAAGCATTTGTGGACATACTTTTAAATGGCCGCAGGGCTGATTCAGTGTTTTCAGTCCTGTCTGCAGGACCTGAGAACCCATGATGTCTTCCCTCAGGCACATGGAGGTGCGTAGAGCTGTTGTAAGTTTTCAGGACAAGTCAACCAAAACCCACCTGCTGCTGTGTGAACTCTGACTGGTGGAACCCATGTGTGTCTGAGCAGAACGGTGCTGCATAGAGTTTCTGTTGGCTGATTTTCTAAAGTTAGATCACCAGGTCTTTCTCTTAGGTGCCTCTGGCAGACTGAAACCCCCAAACTTTTGGTTAGCAGCCCAGCACATGAGCCGTTTGTACCAGCCAGGGGCACCCTCAGGAAGGGTAGCAAGGTCTTTGCCCTCGGGATGCCCCCGCTTTGGCAGAGAGCCTGAGCATTTCATGAAAACACAGCCCCATGAGACAGCCTAGGCTGTGGTTAGCCGGGCTCTGATGGTAAAGCCAAGGCCAGAGGAGGGCAGGATCAGAGTGGGCAGAGAGAGGGAGAGAAAACAGCCAGGGGCAGCTGGGCCGTGAGCAATTTATGTGAAGGGAGTTCTCTGGACTGGAGATACAAACAAAAGTGAGAAGGAACCAGAAGACACCGAGTTGGGACAGACCTGGGGACTGGACACGAAGGTCCCTGATATGAAAGTCCCAACCAGGTCCAAGGGCATGTTGAGCTGTGACACTGTCACTGCTTGCCTAAGGTCCAAAGAAGTGTGTCTGTTCAGAACCACGGGACCCTGAGCTGCCTGTGTCCCCCCCATCAAGCTCAGTCTGACTTCCCTGATGGTTTTCTAGTTCCAGTCTGGTCTTTGACCCAAACCAGCATGGTGACCTCACCATAATTGCTCCCAGTCCCTGGCTCTGGCTGACCCAATAGGGACAGGTCCTGGTTGGATCCTGCTCATCTTGTCTCCATCAGCATAAAAGTTCCTCCTCCTTCTTGGGTCTAACAGTGTTGAGGCTCATCCCCTCTGAGTTTCCCAACACCTTACTCTCACTCCCAAGGCTTATCAGAGACCTCACGTAATGGGAAATCCATCCTGGGTCTCTCTGACTCCACCCACCAGTTCCTGAGGACGGGATCCCATCCCTTGGGATACAGGATGTCCTCTCTTGCCATTTTGTGGGCAAAAGTCTGTTGTACTCATGAAGCCATGGGCTTTTGGTATTTGGGGGAGCCACAGCAGTAGGAGAGTCTGGGAGGACTCTCCCCTTTCAGATGGTCTGTTCCAGCAGGGAAGTGTCGCTTGCTGGCTGGCAGGTTCATTAGAAATGCCCCTGACAGTAATAGAGAGGCAATAAGGAATCATGGTGGTGGGTGAGGGGCACCATACATCTCCATGGGACCCTCCCCATGTCCCATGTTAGGCTGGGCCATAAAATGGATCAGCCCCTGCCTCTGGTGGCTTCTGTCTGGGTTCATCGGGGTAATTAGGATTGCTAGGGGTGGGTGGTGGTGGTGGTGGTGGTGGTGAGAGGGCAGAGGGGAAGGTGCTCTGTGGTGTCTGTCTACCCTCTGACCTTGGGGGGTTTCTCACTGAGTGGAGGAGGGGAGAGAAGGGCAGGGTGGAGGAAATAGCTTTTTCTTGAAGGCAAGATTGCGGAGGCCAGGGACTCTAGTTAGCTGGGTGGTGAGGGGAAGATAGTTAGACCTTCCAGGAGTGAAAGGGCATTTTCCAGAGTGGGGAGCATGTTTCTAAGAGAGAGGATGAAGGGTCTGGATGCAGAATAACAAATTCTCCAGGACAGAAGCTGACTGCAAGATGCCTCACAGGCCCTCAAGGGATGGGGTAAAGCCACAAGAGAAGGTCACATGGTGGAGGAGGTCATACGGCAGTGGTGAATGGCAGTCAGGCCAGAGTCAGGAGGTGGATGTGGCCGCCTGCTGGGTGGCACGAGTGTATCTGTCCCTGTACAGACAGGAGCCCTCAGGGGCCCTCACAAGGCAGCAGGCCCTTGTATGTCACTAGACAACAGGGAGACTGGTGAGAAAGTCCTGGGAGCTGGAGGGTGAGAAAAGAGAAGTCTGAGGGGCTTCAGGGAGGGGGTCCGGGCTATCTGCCTGGTCCCCAGAGCCCCAGACTTTCTTCAGCGGCCAGAGAACCTTCTTCACGCCTTTTATGGACAAGACTCAAAGTCTCTGGGCAAGGTACTCTTGCTCCCACTTTATAGATTAAGAAACTGAGTCTCAGGCTGAATGACATGCCTCACATCACACAGTGAATCTCAGCCTACTATTAGGAAATGACAAGCACTCTGACTCTAACCACAGAGCCTGTTTCAAAATAAATGTCAGGAACTGCGGCGGAGCAGATGAGTAAGTAGAAAATGGGTAAGTGATGTCCGCTGCACGAGGTGCCTCTTGTACACATTCCACGGAGGACTGTGCCAAGTTCTCCCACGTCCTAGGGTTCTTCTATCGGGGAGTGGCAGGCTGGGGCTCTGGTGAAGGCAGCCTGGCTGTTCCCACCTGAGGCTTCAGGTGGGGTACCCTCCTCACTGGCTTCCTAGGCTTCAGCCCTCATTCTCTGACCAAGGTGGCCTGGGTGTCACCACAGCAAGGTCGGGGGCTGTGGCAGAGAGCGTGCTTTCCAGCCTTAATGGGAGCAAAGAGCGCCCTGCCATACCCCAGCTCTGGCTGCTGCCTTCCTTTTGGAGGGAAGCCAGCCTGTGTGTGTTTCTCTGGCTTTTTGGTCTTGGTGAAGAATGTGGATAGCTCAGATTTAAGAGCAGCAAGTGGGCAGGGCAGTAGTATCTGCTAATGGGTGGCACCCTGCCAGCTCCGAGTGGCACAGGGAGGAGCAAGGCTTGTATGGCCCACCTCCATCTACCAAAGTGGGCAGCTGCATTTTCCTTGCAGTGGGGGGTGAGCTGGGGCTGGGGGAGTCAATATGTGGTCTAGACATCAGTGGAGCCCTGGACTCTGAGATGTCACCTCCTCCAGCACCCAGTGAGATGCCTCAGAGTTCAGCAGTCCTCAAATGGGGTGTGTGGGTAGGAGCAGGGAATGCTGCCAAGCCAGGTACGGCATCCATTTCAGGCAGGCCACCCACACCTCTGCCATCAGACCCTGGCTGGCTGCCCTGCTGCCCTGCCTGGCATCCAGGCTGACTGGTCAGTGAGGTGTCCTGCATGTTCTCTAGGTCTCTTCCAGTTGAACCATGCAGTGCAGCTGAAGAATCCACTTAGTACAGGGGGATGCAGAAGGAGAAACTGAGGCAGGAAGGGGTCTGGGTCCACCATCCCAAGGGCAGGGATGGGGTGGAGTGGGTCTAGAGGGAGTGGGAGAGATCTCCCCAGGAACTAGATGTTTACACCTGTTCTAGACATCAACGTCCGAGCCTGGAGCGGGCTCTGGGGCTCCCATCACACCCCTGCCCTTAGACTTGTATTCAGTTTCACCAAGGAGTTTTTATTTTACAAAAGGATTTATTTTTAAGTCCTGTGGCCCATTATAAGTATCCTATGTACAAGGATGATTTGCTTGTAGCTTCACTGAGAGAAAGAAATCCCATTGCAAATTATTTTGTAACGGCGGAGTCTCTGTAAAGCAGATAATCAGCTTCTGCCTGTCTCCTGGGTAGGACAGAGCTCCTTTCCCCAAGAAGGCTTACAGGAAGCCCGGCCCTTTATTTCCCAGGCTTGCGTTGAAGGGCGGCAAAGTCACAGTGTTAAGGGGGAAGCTCGTGGGAATTAAGGGAACTGGATCTCACCCTCAGATGACTGTTTTGGTTTTAAAATACAAGAACAAGTTAGCGTGTGTGATGCCATCTATGTCCGCTCTAAGTGGTCCGTTCATGCGGTCGCCGAGGTTGGCACTGTCGTCTCCCCCTCGTCGCCCACCATGGAAGATGCAGGCGCCGCCTGTCGGACATTCGTAATCGCTCCCCGAAACCCAAGTGAGGCCGTTCCGCTTTTTCGTCCAACGACGGGAAACCAAGCCCCAAGGAGGGCAAGCACCTGCCTCGAGGTCACACAGCGACTCGATTCAGTTTTCCGACTGGTGGCTTTTGGGGTTTGGGCCCCTATTCCCACACGCACCCCACTCACCCTGCCCTTCTCCGACCGGCCCACATCCCTGCCATCAGATCTTGGCCGGCTGCCTTGCCAGGAGCCTGGGGTGGCCTGTTCTTCGCTGACTCCCACCATCCCGCACCCTCTCCCTGCGCCGGGGTCCACTGTGGCGGGGGTCACCGCGGCCCCGGGACGAGGGCGGCGGCGCCTGGACGCCCTCTGGTGGTCGCCGTGCGCAGAAGCTGGGAGCCCCCGCGGGGGCGTCCGGGAGTCGCGGCAGCGTTTCCGGTTCTACGAAGGAAGACCTTCTGGTGATGAATCCCACTGAAACCTAATTTCTGTAAAAGGACTGGGGGCGTGGGGGCTGTAAAATGAGAGGGAAGCACCCCTGCGCCTCGGATCCGTCGAGAGGGGCCTGGAGCCGCGCAGAGCGGAAATGGTGGCTATTGTTGTCGTCAGCGTGGCCGTGGTTCCCCTCCCAGGCCCCGCCGCGGGGCCAGCCTCCCAGACACCCAGCCCCCACCCCCGCGGCTGGCCCGGGGCCCTGCCGGAGAGGGGCTCCGGGGGCGCCCCCCGCGCGCCTGTGTTCCGCGTCTCCCTTCTTCGCACCCATCACGGGGGCGGTGCGGAGGGGGGAAGCAGGCGGGCGCCACTGTCCGATTTTTTCATATGAAGGAACTGCGGCCCACGGGGTGCGGTGCTGGCTGCGGTCGCGACAGCGCCAGGGCCGGAACTCCGGCGGCCACGCCCGGTCTACGCCTCCAGCGGCTGACGAAGATGCAGGTGGGGTGGAGGGCACCCTTATCGTCCCCCGCCAGGAACAGCCGGGGTCTCCTGGGGCCTGGCGCCGCCTCCACCTCGCCGCGGCCCCTCTCCTTGGAGGGCGCGGAAGCCGGGGCATCAGGGGAGGGGTCGCCCCGTCGCTATAGAGGAGGTAGTTTGGTGAATGAATTCCCAGCACCCCATGGTTCTTTAAAATCACCCTTGTTTACGGAGCTCCCAGGCACAGCTTTCTGGACCGTGAAACCAGGAGAGAGAGTCATTTCTTTGCTGCCGCAGCTGCTGCTTCTGGGGTTTTACGGGCGGGCTGGCCGAGCAGCGCAGGGAGGACTCCGCGCACGCGCAGCGCCAGGCCCGGCTCACTGCCCAGGTAACACGTAGGTAGGTGGACGGAGAGCTACGGCTGCTGCAGGACCGAGGGAGGTGTGGGGTGGGCCGGCTTAGGCAGCCCCTCGCCGCGCCCTCTGCCAAGCGTCTGACAGCGTTCTCCAGTAGCTGACAGCTGGTAGGTGCAGTTGCAGGATGGAGGTGGGACTTGGCGCGGTGTGGACTCTGGCTGACCAGGAAGATCGGAGGACATTATTTTGAGCCCAGGGGGTTTGCGGGACAGGGAGGAGCCGCTCAGGGGAGCAGAGACTCCACTAGGATCGCGATTGGCCCGCTGGCGATGAGATCTGGGTGATGGAAATGGTTCAAGTGATTGCTAACCGAAAGACTGGAGGTTCAAGGCCATTCAGGTGCCTGGGAAGAAAGGCCTGGCGAACTACTTCCAAAAAAATCAGCCATTGAAGGTCTAATGGGCATTCAAGTAGCCACCAAACACGTGAAAAGATAGATGGTCAACTTTCACTAACCGTCAGAGAGATGCGAATCAAAGTCACAATGACATTATCATTACCTTAAAAAAGGAAGAAAAGGAATATTGGTGAGGATGTGCGAAATTGAAGCGCTTGTCCATTACTGATGGGAATGCAAAATAATACAGCGACTGTGGGAAACAGTGTGGAGGTCCTCAAAAATTAAAAATAGAGCTACTCTATGACCGAGCAATTCCACTCACAGGCATATACAACAAAAGACTTGAAAGCAGACACTCCGAGTCCTGTACACCACAGTTCACTGCAGCACAGTTCACAATAGCCAAAACGTGCGAACAGCCTAAGTGTCCTTCACCAATGAATGGATAAACCACAGTACATACATACGTACATGAAGTCTTAATACATGCTACAATATGGAAGGAGCTCAAAGACATGTTGAGTGAAATACTGTATGACCTCACTTATATAAAAAGACAAGAACAGACAAACTTATAGAAACCAAAGTTTATTAGTGGTTACCAGAGGTGGGAGGAAAGGGGAGCTTATTCACTAATTGGGTACAGAATTTTGATTTATGGTGACAGAAGGAATCACGTTGATTAAGGGCAGTGCTGCACAGCCAGTTACTGCAATTGCTGTCAAAAAGTTGTGCACCTGTAAAAAATTAAATGGCAAAAGTTGTGTGATAAATATGTTTACGATGGCCAAAAAAAAGAAAAAAGTAGCTGTTGAAGTTGTTTTTGTACAAATACCTAATGGGATTTGATTTGGTTTGAAGGTTTAGGGTCGTGGTTTCATGAGACATCACAGTTAATTGACCAAGTATCCTGTTTAGGGCTTTTGTTCTGCTTAAGTTTGTTGCTCAGTGTTTGGGGTCTTCACGGCGTAACAGCTGGTCTCCATCAGCCCAGATCAATAGAAAGAAGGAGGGTCAGGAATATGAGGTGACAATGGAATGTGTGGCTAATTGCTTCCATGAACAACTGCTTTTTTTACCATGAGACCAGAAGAACTGGATAGTGCCCAGCTACCACTACTGAACATTTTGATCAAAGATTCTGTAAAAGAACTTGATCAAAAGAGGGAAAATGTAGAACAATTTCAAGTTCTCAGGGACTCTAAATTTTCAGGAGCCACAGAAGGTGGATTGAACCCCTGAAAATATTTCCTTGAGATCATCTTTAAACCTTAAACCTAAACTACCTCCTGATGTCTTCTTAAAACCATGTTGTTGTTGTTAGGTACTGTCAAGTTGGTTCTGACTCATAGCCACCCTATAAACAACAGAACAAAACACTGCCTGGTCTTGCGCCGTGTCCACAATTGTTTCTTATGCTTACACCCATTGTTGCAACCACTGTGTGAATCCATCGCATCGAGGGTCCTCCTTCCTCTTTTTTGCTGACTCTCTACCAAGCATGATGTTATCCAGGGACTGATCCTTCCTGACAACATGCCCAAAGTACGTAAGACACAGTCTTGCCGTCTTTGCTTCCAGGGAACGCACTGGTTGTACTTCTTCCAGAACAGATCTGTCAGTTCTTTTGGCGGTCCACGGTACATTCAGCAGTCTTCCCCAACACCACAGTTTGAAGGCATCAGTTCTCCTGTCTTCTTTGTTTATTGTCCGACTTTCGCATGAGTGCGATTTAAAACCATAGTTCAGCTTAACAAGTAAAGACCGTCTGCCTAGAGCATTGTGCTCTTCAAGATCGGTGTATGTAGGATCGAATCAACAACAGCAACTCGAGAATTTAAACAGGAACCTTAGGGGCAGTCAGTTGGTGTTAATGTGAGAGGAACAGTTTGGACAAGGCTGTGGGAACAACGGTTGCACACCTCGAATCATGTCATCAGTGTCATTCAACTGGATGTGTAGAAGTTGTTGAAATGGTGTGTGTTCTGCTGTGTAGATTCTCAACAACAACAACAACAACATAAATTATGGAAAAAACAGAAACCCTTTGGAGCACAGCCCTACTGTGCCGCACACAGGGTTGCCTCTGTCCTTGGGGATCCCACAGGGACTGCTTTCTTCTTTTTGGTTTGGAGCGGCTGGCAGAAGATGTGGGAACGCTCCAGCAGGGGAGCACCTGTGAAGCGGTCCCACCACACGCCGGTGGAGGCCAGGTGACGGTGCGCACCCCACACCTGCCTCTCCTTGGAGAAGAGACTGGACGGTAAGTAGTGGGATTGACCCATCACCAGCAAATTGTGCCGGGCCCCTGAGGCTGGGGTGTGTCTCCTGGACGTGTCTTCTCTCCAGCTGCCGTCAGAGACACACGGTGGTGGTGATGGTGGTCTGCCTGCCTAGGTGAGACTCTTCTGGGGGTGGGAAGTCCAGGGTGGGAGCTGCCAAGTGGCCTTTAGTGAATCTCATCTGTGACTCTAAATGTCTGGGTGCTGATACAACTTTCTTACTCCACCACTGCACCGTCTTACTACATGGACCACAGGTTATGTGTCGCAGTCAGTTATCTGTGACATCTGGAAGGGGCATGATGTGGGACCAGGTCAGGGGTTTGGTTTCTTTTCCGCGAAAGAGCTGCGCGCCCCGGAAGCCTGACATAGCCACTAGATGGCGCCAAAGCCAGGCAGATGAGGCTGGGGCTCCAGGTGCTCCGCTCGCGGCAGAAGCCGCCGGCTCCCAGAGCCCAGGGACCGTGGTGATTTTCCCCAGTGGCCGGCTGCCTCCCCCAAAGCTCTGGAAGGTTGGAGCGCCAGCGCCAGGTCCTGACCAGGACCCGCCGGAGTGGTTTTACAGGCCACGCACTGACCAGTAGTCAGAGCTTGTTGTTGTTCGTTGCAGTCACGTCTCTGACTCCTGGCCACCCTGCCTCGCGCCGACCCCTAAGTACAGCACATAAAACGTTGTCGGGACCCGCGCCATCGTCAGGATCATTGGGTTATCTCAGCCCACTGACCAAAATGGGGGCTGAAATTCAAGCCTGTGGGACAGCCCCGCGACAGCCCAGAGGAGTGGGTAGTTTCTTCTGATTCACTCAAGTTTAGAGAGTACTCGCAGTGTCGCGGGTGGGAGGGTACGGTGAGACAGATGGAAACTCCGTGTCGCCTGCCCGCGGACAGGAAGATGAGGTGGGGGTGGCGGTGTCTATGCTAGGTCCTGAAGGGTGACTGATGACTCTTGATGTGGCCCCTATCCCCAAAGGAACCCACCATCGGGTAGAGGAAGCAGACACTGGACGAAGGTGTCCTGCACTGATCTGAAGCGTCTCTTGGAACCGAGCTGGGTGACTGCGGGGGCTAAGGCCCGCCCCCAGGCACGGGGCGTTGTCCTTACCGCCTCTGAACCCGGAAACCTGCGAAGCTGCCCCGCCTTTCCCTGCCTTCCCTCCCTCCCGTCTACTCTCTCCACCCCCTGTTCAGACCCCAGCAGCTCTGCGGCCGTAGCTGTGCCCAGGCCTGCCCTCGCTCAGTATCAGAAGCTGTCCAGGACTCCGGGGACGGGAACTCAGACCTGACTTTAAAAATAAATGAGTTTGCAGAAGCGCATTCCCCCAGCCATCCCCAGGACAGTTAACTTCAGGGAGGAGGAAGAACGGAGGCGGTCAAAGCACGGGTTCTGGCTCCCTGGAGCTCTCTCCTCTCGATAGATTTTCTGTGTGTGGTCAGGAGACAAGGCCCCACGGGAGTGGTGTGTCCACGATGGCTGCACCTTCTCTGTCGGAGGATGCTGATAGGCCTCCACACCCCTCCCCTTGACTCCAGGTGGGCCTGAGATTGCTTCAGGAGTGATGTTCTGTGGTGGACAACAGAGTGTCCGCTCAGCATTCTGTCTTGGGCCATTCCCCCTGGGTCCCTGCTCTGATAGGTGGAAATCTACTCCATCTACCCTGAAGCTGCCATGCTGGAGGGACTACGGGGAGCCTTAGCCACTCCCACCTGGAGCTGTTTGAGTCACCCCAGCACGGGAACCAGAAGTGAGGGAGACAGCTTTCACATAACAGGTGACAACAGACCCTATCTCTGAGCTGTCCCCACTAAGAATGGGCAGAGATGAGCTTTCCCTCCCCAAATTCCAGATTTATGAGTAAAGGAGTATTGTTTCAAGTCACTACATTTTGGGGGTGGCATTTCACAGCATGGAAACCCTGGCGGCATAGTGGTTAAGTGTATGGCTGCTAACCGAAAGGTCAGCAGTTCATAGCACTGGATAATGAAACACAAGACTGAAAGCTAGGGGTGACCAACTGTCCCAGTTTGGTTGGGACGGAAGGGTTTCCTAGATTTAAAACTTCCACAGTGCTAAAATTGGGAAGCCTGGGGCAAACTGGAGCAGTTGGTCATTCAGTAAAGTGGTAGTTCTTCCCTGTGCGTGTGCATCAGAAATACCTGGGGTCTTATTCAAACATAGATAGGGCACCAGCTGACCTTAGAACTTACTATACAGCTACGGTAGTCACCATAGCCTGGCAGTGGTACAACAGCAGACACACTGACCAGTGGAACAGATCTGAGAAGCTAGATGTAAATCCATTCATTTACGGTCACCTAGTCTTTGATAAGGGCCTAAAGTCCATTAAATGGGGAAGAGACAGTCTTTTTTAAAATGGTGCTGGCAAAACTAGATATCCATCTGCAAAAAAAAATGAAACAGGACCCCATCCTCACACCATATGTTAAAGACTAATTCCAAATGCATCAAAGACCTAAATATAAAGCCAAGAAATTAAAAGTTAACACAACTAAAAATAGGATCAATGCTAGAAGCTGTATACATGACAGTAACACAGGATACACACCATACCAACAACACAAAAATTCCAGAAGATAAGCTAGATAATTAGGATCTTCTAAAAATTTAACACTTACACCCATCAAAAGACTTCACTAGAAGAATAAAAAGAGAACCTACAGACTGGGAAAGAAATTTTGGCTGTTACAAATCCGATAAAGGTCTAATCTCTAAAATCTACAAGAAAATCTAACCCCTCTACAACAAAAAGACAAATAATCCAATTAAAAATTGGGCAGAGGAAATGAACAGTCACCTCACCAAAAAAAGACATTTGAGTGGCCAACAGATACATGAGAAAATGCCTGCAATTACTAACCATTAGAGAAATGCAGATCAAAACCACAATGAGATACGATTTCACTCTTGGCATTACTGGCACAAAGCACAAAAACAGGAAATGACAAATGTCAGAGAGTCTGTGGGGAGATCTGAGCTCTTAGGCACTGTTGGTGGGAATGCAAAAGGATACAACCGTTTTAGAAAACAATATGGTGCTTCCTTAGAAAGCTAGAAATAGAAATACCATATGATCCAGCAATCCTACTTCTAGGAATATATCTTAGAGAAATAAGAGTTGTCACACAAATAGACATATGCACACTCACGTTCACTGCAGCATTGTTCACAATAGCAGATGCCCATCCACAGAAGGATGGCTAGTGGAGCTATGGTACGTATACACAGTAGAGTACTACACAACAGTAGAGAACACTGATGGATCTGTGAAGCATCTTATAATGTGGGGGAAACTGGAGGGCATCATGCTGAGTGAAATAAGGCAATCACAAAAGAAATATTGTATGAAACCACTACTGTAAAAACTCATGCAAAGGTTTACACACAGAAACAATCTTCGATGGTTATAAGGGAGGGGAGGGTTGGGAATGGAGGTACACTAACTAGACAACAGGTAATTGGTAACTTTGGTGAAGGGTAAAACTGTCCACAATACTGGGATCTACAATACTGGGAAAGCCAGCACAGCTTGTCCAGGTCAAGGTTATGAAGGCTCCATAAACATATCCAGATTCCTTGAGGGGTGGAAATTCTAGACTGAAGTCAGTGGGGCCCATGGTCTCAGGGAACATCAGCTCAGCTGGCATAACACAGCTGATCAAGAAAAGGTTCTGTGTTGCACTTTGGTAAGTGGCATCCAGCATCTTAAAAGCCTGTGAACAGCCACCAACGATAATTCCACTGGTCTGACCACTTTGGGAGCAAGGAAGAATGAAGACGATTGAAGATACAAGGGAAAAATGAGTCCGAAGGACTAAGGGACCACATCCACGACAGCCTCTCCCCAGCTGAGTCCAGTACAACTAGATGGTGCCCAGCCACCACCACTGACTGCTCTGACAGGGCTCACAACAGACAGTCCCAGACAGAGCTGGAGAAAGAGAAAGAATTCTAACTGAAAAAGACTTGCTGGCCCAAGAGACTGGAGGAACCCTGTTAGTATGGCCCCCGGACACCCTTTCAGCTCAGGAATGAAGTCAGTCCTGAGATTCACTGTTCAGCCAGGCAAAATAATGCTTACGGGGCACACCAGCCCAGGGGCAAGGACCAGACGACAGGGGGGACAGGAAAGCTGGTAACAGGGAACCCAAGGTTGAAAGGGAGAGTGTTGACTTGTTGTGCGGTTGTTAACCAATGTCATAAAACAACACGCGTGCTGTTTAATGTGAAACCAGTTCGTTCTGTAAACCTTCATATAAAGTACAGGAAAAGCAAAAGAAACCCAAACCAAAGATTGGGGGTGCCCTGAGTTTCCAGTTCAGTGGGTCCAGGGTGGAGCCCCCACATTTGTGTCTCTAACGAGTTTCCAGGTGCAGCTGTGGCTGTTGGTTTGGACACATGCTTCCACAAAGACTGGCCTAAACAAGGGGCTGCCTTGTGACCCTATAGGACAGAGTAGACCTGCCCCATAGAGTTTCCAAGGATCCCCTGGTGCATTTGAACAGCTGACCTGTTGGTTAGCAAGCGTAGCACTTAGCCAGGCTTTCCTGCGCACCCACGGCGTCTCCCAGTTCCTCCTCCTAGGTCTGACCTCAGCAGTGTGGGCAGGAGGGGGAGGAGGTCAAGGTTCAAAGTGCAAGATGAGTGGGCTGTAAGCAGGTGGCTGGGTGCTATGGTAACAAGGCTGAGCCCAGAAGGGTCCAGCCTCCTGAGTACCTGCTTCCCAGACAGACATGCTTAGGAGCAGCAAGCAGCCCTCAGCTGAAGAGGGGCACCTGCGTGGCCTCACTCCTCTGGAAGCTAGCCAGAGCAGCCTGCCAAGCCTTCTGAGAGAGACAGCTGCCCACCTTTGAGGGCCCCTGGTTCAAGTTCTAGAGCTGGAACAGACCTTTGCAGACTTCAGTCCAGCCACCTTTTTCAACTGGCCAGGGACAGGTTGGGCTGACATGGCTTGCCAAGACTACCTGCTCAGAGTGCGGTACAGCCTGAACAAGGTCCTCGCTGCTGGCCACCTTCCGTGGTAGCCCTCCCCTCAGCCTGGCCTTTCCACAATGCCCGTCTCATAGCTCCTTCCTCCACTTCCTCTCAAGCTGCCAGCCCACAGAGCCCCTCCTGGGCCATCAACATTTTAGGGCTTTCAGTTCTGCAACAAGTGACAACCAGAGTGCTCCTTGGAGTCAAAGATGGTGAGATTGCATCTCACATACTTTTGACATGCTGTCAAGAGAGATCAATCCCCGGAGAAGGACACTGTCGTGGATTACACCGTGTTCCCAAAACATATGTGAAGACCCTTGGCTGGGCCACGACTTCCGGCTTTGTGCGTGCTGTAACCCTTGCCCTATGTCAGTGAAGGTGGGTGGGTGGCAGTTGTGCTGGTGGGCAGGCCTCACTGTGTAGGGTTGTTTTGTGCCTGGAGGCGGTCTTTCGGGATATAAAGGAGAGAGGCTAGCAGAGAGATTTAGGGACCCCATGCCACCAGAAGCAGTGCCTGGAGCTAAGCGTGTCTTTCAGAAAAGACCCAGGGTCCCTGCGCCTCAGAAACTTCCAGTGCCTGGGCATTTTGAAGAGCCCTCAGGTGATCGGGCTGCAGGCAGTGATGGACCTAGCGTTATCTTCTGCAGAAGGTGGCCTACCAAGAGGTGACAAAGTGACAGAAACCCAATTCAAATAGATTTGAGGAGTGTGTCCTTCAGAACTGAGGTTCCCGTGCCAGGATTCTCCCTGATCAAAGACTGATGCAACACAAGACTCTCCTCTGAGCCAACAGAGGAAAAGCCTTTCCCTGGAGCGGAAGCCCTGAATTCAGACCTGTGGCGCTTCCCTTAGAGCAGTACTAGCTGACTAAATCAGGCTCTTACTGCTCTAGGGCACATTCCTAGGAAGGAGATTGCTAGAGGGAATGGTATTTCTATTTCCAGCTTTTTAAGAAAGTATCATGTCGTGCTCTAAAGTGTTTGTACCATTTCACGTTCTACCAACAGTGAATAAGGATCCCAGTCTCCTCATAGCCTCTTTAGTATTTGTTATTTTGTGGATTTTTGATGAGCACCAGTATTGTTGGGTTGAAATGGTACTCACTGCAGACTTATGTTTCTCTAGTGGCTGGTGTGCGGGAGCATTTCCTCCTTGGTCTGTTAGGAGCCTGAATGTCTTCTTAGGTGAAATGCTTATTCATGTCCTTTGCCCCCATGTTTTAAACTGGATTATTTGTCTTTTTGTTATTGATGTGTCAAAGTACTTTGTAGATTTTTAGAGAGGAGATTTTTAGGAGGAAGGGGGTGTTTATGATTCTAAAACCCTTACAGTGGACAAAGCCGAGCCTCATGGGCAATGGGAGGCAGGCCTGGGCTAAGGCATCTGTGGCCTCTTACCTCTAATATCTCTACCCAGCTGGGAACAGCCATCCACATGTCACATCTCCCCAGGTTGTTCCCTAAGAGGGACTGACTCACTCTCTCAAAGTGGAAAGTCCTGGAGAGCAGCTGACCAGGTCAGGAGCTTCTCTGGGCCAAGGAACTGTCATCAGGTGAACGGGGTCGATGTGGACCCCAACAGCCCAGCCCTGGTCAGGACATAAGGGAAGGAAACGTGGAGGTGAAGTGTGGAAGGCTTCGCCAGACTCTTGGTCCAGACTGAGGAGGCTGCTCCCAACCACTGAACCTCTGGGCAGCAGACCAGGTGTGGAAGCCTGCCTGTAAGATGGCCCCATCATGCTTACCTCCCGGTATTCCCACCCCATGTGGTCCCCAGGCACACTGACCTGTGTAACTGGTAGGATATGGCAGAAGTGATGGGAGTGTGTCTTCCGAGGTTATCTCATGACAAACTCTGCAGCTCTCTTGTTCCCCTGTTTTGGGGGAAGCCAGCTGCCATATTGTGGGGACATTCAAGCAGCCCAAGGGAGCAGAGCTAGGATCAGGGTGAGGGCAATGAGGATTTGCCTCAGGTGCAAAATTAAAGGGGGTTACCAAAAAACTCAGTAATCAGGATATATATTTTAAAAATCAAAGTTAATACAAAAAAATTCACACTGAACAAAATACCAAAACTATAAATAAAGACCTGCTCAGACACAGTGCCATGCTGAGCCATAGTGAAGCCTGAGGCCAAGGAAAATATCAGTATCACTGGTCCTGACAGCTGTGCAGGGCCCCCAGGGCTGTGGCAGGATGTGGTCCTCGAGCTAAGGATGGAGTGACTCTTCCAACCCTAACAGGGGACCTAGCTTCCGCTCCAGTAAGAAGGCAGCACCTTAGACAACCATTAGGAGCCAGGGCCTCGTGTTGGGGAGGACAGCAGAGCTCGGGTGTCCACTTAGCCCTGCTGCCTCCCCCCGGACCTCAGCAAGTCCTGCTGGGTCTGTGGTGCGATGAGGAGAGTGAGCCACCGCAGTTATTGAGCATCTATCTTGTGCTGGCTCCTCTGCCAAGCTCCTTGTGTGTATTAACTCATCCCTCCTCGGAACAAATCCCTGCTTTCAACAACGGAGCAGAGACAAACCCAGGCAGCTAAGGAGCTTGCCCAAGTTTTCCCAAGGGGAAGTGAAGAGTCAGACTTGACCTCAGGTGGTCTGGTTCTGAAAGCCAATGTCTTATCTGGGGACCTCGAGTCAGCAAACCCTGAATCTGAGTCGGAGCTCTGCCAGTAACTTGCATGTGGCCACTGTCATTTGGGGTTGACTTGGCAGCAATGAACAATGACAGATTGGGTAAGCTCCTTGACCTGTCAGTCTCAGTGTCACTTCTATCGAACGGGGAGAATAAATGAACACGTGTTAAAGCACTTGGCACCATGGTTGGCACAAAGTGAATGCTCAGAATTAGCCACCGTCATCCGTCGTCATCCATCCAACAGGCAGATGTGAACTCAGGATGACAGCAGCCCCTCTAGCCTTTTCTTCCATTCGCCCTCTTTTTCTGCCTGGACAACTCACTCCCAGGGGCCCCTGGCCTCTAGATGAGGTTCCCAAGGCTGTGCACCCACCTCACCAGCCACCCCTGAAAGCAGTGGAGTTCAGAAATCCCAGAAGAGACCTTGGATGCTGGGGAGAGAATGGAAGGGGGGTGGTAGGGGGGCATAAAAGAGGGGGAGGCTGGGACGGGAGGGTGAGGCTCTGCGCAGGAACAACCCAAGGGGCTGGGCGAGCCCTGGGGAAAGCCGGAGCATGACCCCGTTTGCTCCCCAGGCCTGCCAGGGAATGAATGACACCTTTCTGAGTACCTTCCTGATCACAGAGGCCTTACGTCACGGGAATGTGGATCAAAGGCAAGGGCCAGGCTGGGACACGGCGCGGCACTGGCTTGAGGGATGGAAGGGCCACCTCTATGCCTGCTAGAAGCCGGGAGACCAGACGGGAGGTGGGGCAGGGGCCCACGGGGACTCTGTGTTGGCCCCAGGGACATAGAAACTGGATGACAGATACTTGGCGAGCAGGATCAATAGGATGTGGGGGGTTGATGGGACAACTGAAAGATAACAGGACCATTCAATGACACAGAGTGTGGAGGTGGACGGATTGGGAGGGAAGCTTTGGACACGAGTTTGAGATGCCAGAGCGACTCCATGGTAGGGTCCACTTGGTAACTGGGTAGCTTCATCCAACGGGCTTTTGACCATTCTGAGCAGGAGTGACAGCTCCCTTTGTGTTTCCAAGTGCACCACTATACCTCCTACCCCTGTGTGATCTTATACCACTAAGAACCCCTGAGCTTACTCGGTTAAAAGGGACCCTGGTTGGTGCGGCCTCCATGGTATCCAGCAGAGAACCCCACAGGGCTTCCTGACACATCCCCAGCCCCACCTTGGCAGGTGCTGGGAAACACAGTATGAGTTGTGGTCCTGCTGCTCAGGGCAGGCACCCGTCAGCTGCCAATCCTATGTCCAGAGTCTCTCCTGAGCTCACCCCACCTCCATCCTTAGCATGCCACCCTGGCTCATGTGCCATCCTTCCACCTGGATCGCTGCAGTCCCCTCCTGCCTGGTCTCCTTGCTTTGATTCTTGCCTCCTTCTAAATGGCGACCAGAGAAATCTTATCCAAATATATTAGCTCCTGTCACTCGGTGGTGCACCACCACCACCCATGACTCCCTGGTGTACCTGGAGTAAGATCACAAAACTTTGCCTGGGCCTCAGAAGCCCTAGCTGATTTGTGCCTGCCTGACCCCAACCTGTTACTCTCCAGCTCTCCCCTCCAGCAGCACTGCCCATCCTCTTTTCCAAACACACCCTTGTTCCTACCTCAGGGCATCTGCACTGCCCTTTCCTTGGCCTGCAGGCTCTGCCCCAGGTCTGCGTGGTGCTGACTGCTGATTTAGGCCCTAGACAAAACAGCCCCTCTTCAGAGAGCTTTCCTGACCATGGTTACATCCACAGCCCCTCTCAGAGTCCTGTCCCTTTTTCCATGGCACTTGGGTATCTGCTGTTGCTTCATTTTCTCATTGACTTGGTCTGTCTCCATCTAACAGGTTGCTGGACAGCAGGGCCTTGCTGGGCTGTGTGCCTGGTGTCACTAGCATTTGCACTGGCATGGTGGGTGGTTAAGGAGTTATCTATCTGGTCAGTGGATGGTAACTGAAGGCTGCACAGATCCTGCTCCAAACTGATCCCTCGCTCTGGCACTGGGCAGTCTGGTGACGGCTCTTGAGAACAGCACTTAATGGCAAGTGTCAGGCTGAGGAAGACTTATCTCCTCCAGGGCACTCAGCAGCAGACTGATACCTGAGACTGCAGCTCCTTGCTGTCCACACCAGGTGCCAGGGACAGTTGGCACCCTGTGGCCACTTCTGGGCTGGGGCCGACCTTTCTCCAGCACCTCTCCTCTCACAGTTGCCAAGTCCACCCCACTCCCTGCTCTGGCATGTGTGACACTCCTTTTGAGGGAGGCCCCCCACCACCTGCTTACACCAGTTCAGAGCTGGGCTGCGAGGGGTTTAGGGTGGGGCTCACTTTTGGGTGCGTCCAGGGAGCAGAGCCCTGGCACTAACTCTTATGGGTCAGAGTCCTTTGAGAATACAATAAAAACTGAGAAACAAAGCCTGCCTGTCCCACGTCTGCTTGCAAGCCCGGGCAGGTGCTCACATGTCATCTCGGCTTCCCTGCAGGGTCCCAAGACCAAGTCAGTTTTCTTCCTGACTTTCTAAACTGCGCTGTCCAAGGCACTTTACACACAAGCTCTCTTTAGACCTGCTAAGCAGCCAAGAAGGAAGAGCTGATTTCCTGCTTCTAAGAGGGCGGGATGGCCCCCCTAGCACAAGAGTGGGAGTAGAGGGCTGAGACTAGAATCCCAGGACTTCAGGAGGCCAAAAAATCACAGGCAAGAAAATAGGAGGGTGCCCAGGGCAGCAGCAGGAGGTCCAGATGATGGGAGAGCAAGGGGTTGTAAGACCTTCTGCTGCTGAGCCAATTTTGACTAACAGCAACCCTGGAGGACAGAGTTGAACCGCCCCACTGGGTTGCTAAGCCAACAATCTTGATGGATACAGATCACCACTTCTCTCCCGTGACACAGCTGGCAGGTCTGAACAGCCTAGCAGCTGAGTGCTTTAACCACCGCACCACTGGGGCTCCTTTCAAAAGTGGCAAACCCAAAAGTGTACTGCCATCAAGTCGATTCAGTCCTGGTGACCCTCTGTCTAGAGCAGAACTTCCCCGTGGGGTTTTCAAGGAGTGGCTGGTGGACTCAAGCTGCTGAGGAGGCTCGAACCACAAAGATTGTTGATGACTTTTGGTGGCAGTGTTGGGCATTTCAGCCCAAAGGTGGGGACAGAGCCAGGCTGCAGTGTTGGGACAGCAGTGACAAGGAGAATAAGACTGTTCTAAGCTGTGTGTGTCTGCCATAAATGGGACTGGGCAAAACCCAGTGAGGGCCAGAGCCAGGAAACATAAGTTTTTGAAGATGAAAATGGGCCCTGCTTACATACTGAAGGGAAAAGTTGACCATGCCAGGAAAAAACAAACTCATTGCCATCAAGCTGATTCTAACTCATGGGGTTCCATGTGTCACAGAGAATACTCTGTAGGGTTTTCTTCGCTATAACCTTTATGGAGGCAGTCAGCCTCCCCTTTCTTCACTGGCACAGCCCAGTGGTTTTCAAAGGCCAGCCTTCAGCTCTGAAAACCCTGGGGTGCAGCGGTTGAGAGCTATGGCTGCTGGCCAAGGTCAGCAATTGAAATCTACCAGGCACTCCTTGGAAGCCCTATGGGGCAATTCTGCTCTGCTCTGCTCTGCAGGTCACTCTGAGTGAGAATCAACGGCAATGCTTCTTCTTTAGGTTCCAGTCCAGTGCAAACCATCTGTGCCACCCAAGGGCCTGTGCCAGGATGCAGACCTACACCGATGCACAGAGTGGGCTGGGTTGAAATGCAGCTAGGAAGCCTGCTCAGCTTGAGATGGGAGGAGGCAGGTTCCCCTGATGAGGGTTTGAGGTGGCCGCATCAGTGGCAGCAGTGCTGCGGAGGAAGCAGAGCGGCCCACAGCCCAGTACAGGACCTGGGGCCATGCAGCGAGAGGAAGGAGGGTGCAGGCAGACAGGCCGCAGGCACTGATGGGCCCAAAGGACAAAAGGACTTGGGGGGGTTCTCCTGCAAACCCTGCAGCAATCTGGCTCCTCCTTCGGTTAGCAGTGTTAACCATGAAACACAGGCCATGGGCAGAAACTGTTCCAGGAACGCCATGAAAAAATTGGCAACGAAAAGAGAGAGGTCACAGCCATCCCCCACGGCAGAGCAGACATGAAGGCCCCGCACAGTAGGACTGTAGAAATGGAGTTTTCACAACACACCAGCCAGGCACGACAGCTGGCGAGCTCCCAGTCCGCTTCTAGGCTGAGCCTGAGAGGCCTCCACACTGCCCCGGAGGCACAGCCCGGCCGCCCTGGCCTCCGACCTCAGCCCTGTCCCTGTCCCGGCACGAACATGCATGAGCACAGTCCAAGTAGCAGTTTCTGACAGCAGGTCTACCAGGCTCTAATGACTTACTTTAGTCTCTGGCAGTTCAAATCTGCCAGGTGCTCCTTGGAAACTCTACGGGACAGTTTTCCTCTGTCCTCTAGAGTCGCCGTGAGTCGGAACCGACTCCATGGCCCTTGGTTTGGTTTTCTTTTGTTTTGTCTCCCACTCTTCCTTCAATCTCATCTTTGCCTCCAGAATTCCAGGTTGTTGCTGGCCAGGACTGAGATCTTTGTCCTCCAGCAGCCACGGGGGGTATGGTTGGCTACCAGCAGGAAGATCTGCCCTGGAGGAAAGACATCCTATTGCTAGCTATCTCAGTGTCAGCTTCCCTGGTCCAATCCTCCCGTTTCTCAGATGGCAGAAGCTCCGGCTAGGCAGCTCAGTGACTGGTGCCACCTCACAGGGGTGACAGTCTGCCCCCTACAACACACTGGGGTAGGGGAGAGGTCCTAGGGAAAAAAGGTGACTGAGATTGGGAGTCGGCTCTTCAGACAGTAGTAACTGGGACATGAAGCCAGTAAGTATCACGGGCTCTGTGCAATGATTTTGGGGACACAAGAAACAAAAATGTTCACCATCACCTCTTGTCTTCTCCCTGGACCATCAGCAAGTAGATTTCATGCTCTGTTGTAAAATAGAGATTTTCCTAAGACCCCACAGAGGAATACAATCCCTCAGGCAGAAACTGTGTTCACAGGATGTTAATCAATGGAAGGCAGTGCTGGACACAGGGTTTCCCAGCCTTTCAGGGGGTACATGAAGCACCTGGAGAAGTCTGCTGTGGGAAAACCCTCCCGGACGGCTCATCGTGGACGGCCTCTGAGCACACTGGCCCCACAGACATACACAGAGGCCTCAGGCTACTACTTGTTGCTTTATTCAGAAAAGACTCATCTCTTGAGGAGACCCCAGCAATAACTGGGGGCCCTGCAGACCAAGCCTCTACCTTCTGAACAAACTCTCAGACTCCTCACAGGGTGTAAACATCAGGGCCATGAAATAAAACGGGAGAGGTAAACAGAAGCCCTCAGAAGAGCAGAACTGGTCAAATAAGGTCAAATAAAGGACACAAAAGACATCTTGTACAGAACTCACACCTCAGTGTAACCACCGACTGTGACAAACCTGGCCTTAACCCACCTCTAGAGCTAGTTCTCAGTACGACCCTGAAGCCCAGTGGGTGGAGGTACTGCACCATCCACATCTTAAAAAGTCTAGTTCTAAGGTTGGGGAGAAACATGAAATCCCCTTAGGATGGAGGAGCACCTTCCAAAAGACAATGGCTCCTGGATACACACAAGGTCAGTATGGCAAACCAACCAGCAACACACTGCGAGAAAGTGTATTTAAAAACTCATCAGGTAGGTTCTGCTTCTGTGTAAGATGTCAAAGGGTGCAAGAGAATTTCCCATGCTAACAATAAGGAAAAAACAAAACAGATGTTAAAATTGCTAACTTTTGGGGGGACCACCTGAGAGTGTTTTAGCATGTTCCAATAGGCCAGGTGCAGACTAGCGTCAACACTGAAATGCTGACACAAGGGTGCTCACACACACTGACACCCCCGTAGTGCTGGAGCAGAGCCCTTTACAGCCCACAAAGCCCCCGCACACTGCCCCCTTATGCTGCTGGGTGACGCAAACCCGCAAAAATGTCTCTTAAGTGACTTGGAATGGGATTATACTGTTATGCTCTTACACTGTACATGAAGGAGTACACCATTAATTGAAGGCAGACTGCAATGTGTTGAAAATTTATATGGTGAACTCTAGCACAAGCACTAAAAAAAGAAAACACAAAAGAATAAGCCAATAACACACTGCCATCAAGTCAATTCCAACTTTTAGCGATCCTACAGGACAAAGCAGAACTGCCTCACAGGGTTTCCAAGGAGTGCCTGGTGGATCTGAACTGCCAACCTTTCGGTTAGCAGCTATAGCTCTTATAAGCTAATAGTAGAGATAAAATGGAACCATAAAAAATACTCAAGCCAAAGGAAGCAGTAGAAGGGGAAAAAAAACTCCACAGAACAGATGGAACAAAGAGAAAGAAAGCAGCAGACTGCAGATTTAATTCAACTATATCAATAATTAAATGCAAAGTATCTGAACATCTCAATTAAAAGAGACAGTCACACTGGATTACAAAACAAAACAATAGGCAGCACCAGTAAACATGGCTAGAAACTGTCAACTTTAGTTATAAAGATGCAGATAGGCTATAAGTAAAAAGATGTATAAAATATACTCCGTGGACTTGAAACAAAAGCAAGTTGGGGTGGAAACAGTAACACCAGACTCAATGGACCTCAGAACAAGGAGTGTAACTAGGGATGGAAAGAGACATTAAAAAACACTAAAGGGGTCAACTCTCCAAGGAAATCTGGGAATCCTGAGTATTGTGTGGATACTCAGTAAGATTTTCAAAACACACACACAGAAACCGACAAAAGGAGAAAGGGACAAATCTACATGTAGTGGAAGACTTCAACATTCCAGGCAGTCAACAGAACAAGGAGACATAAAATCATAAGAATACAGAAAATCTGAAAGCCACCATCAACCAGTGTGACTTACTCAACATGTACGCTCCATGCCACAAAGTGCACTGTACCTTCTATCCCAGTGAACACGCAACATCCACCAGGAGAGACCAGGCTGGAGCAGACAACAATCAATTAATAGGGTGGAAATAATACAAAATGTATTTTATGACCACAGTGAAATGAAGATTAGAAATCAACAACAGAGAAAAAAGAAATTGGGAAATCTCTAAATATTTGGAAATCAAACGAAATATATTCCTAAATAACACATGTATCAAAGAAATCACAATAAACAAATAAATAATAGAAAACATTTTAAACTAATGCAAATGCAAGTCCATGTGTCAAAATTTAAAGGAGTGCTTAGAGGGTAATTTACTACTTAAATGATTATATAGTAGAATCTGTGAAAGCTGAGATCTGTGTAAGGTGGAAACTGTGTAACAAGAAGGAAAACCAGTGACTGTGCCCTTTCAAAGGTGGAAGACTTGCTACAGCTGGAAAAACAAGGCAGTCCCATGGAGTACCAGCTTTCACATGCTTCAGTGTCATTAGGAAAAAAAGATCTCAAATCAATAAACCCTGGTGGTGTAGTAGGTTAAGTGCTACACCTGCTAACCAAGAGGTCGGCAGTTCAAATCTGCTGTGTGCTCCTTGGAAACTATAGGGCAGTTCTACTGTGACCTCTAGGGTAGCTATGAGTCAGACCTGACTTGACAGGACTGGGTTTGGTTTTTAAGCAATCTTAAGACATCATGGGGAAGAAACAGCAAATTAAGCCTAAAACAAGCAGAAGGAAAGAAATACAAAGATATAAAATCTATTACAGTACAAAAACAGAAAGGAAAAACAAAAAATAAAGCCAACAGCTCATTCTTTAAAAAGACCAATAAAACTGAAAAACCTCTAGCCAATTAGATCAACAAAGAGGGAAGACCCAAATTATCAATGGGAATGAAAGAGGGGCCATCATTACACATGCTAAGACATTACATGGAAAATATAGAAACTGCCAATATGCCAATTAGTTTGGTAAAATAGACAAGTTCCTGACATGAGCTACTAACATTCACACAAGAAACAGATAACCTGAATAGTTCAGTATCTACTAAAGAAACTGATTTATCAGTTTAAAAAAATAAATTTGAGGCCCCAATGACTAACCTCGAGAATTCTATCATTTTTAAAGACGAAATGATACCAATCCTACACAAGTTCTTCTATTAAAACAAAAGGAGATATATTTCTCAGCTCATTTTACAAGACCTTCATTACTATCAAAACCAGACAAAGATCTTACCAGAAAATAAAACTAGAGATCAACATTCCTCATGAAGACAGACTAAAAATCCTCAAAAAATATTAGCAAATTGAATCCAGTAATACATTTAAAAGGTCACTACCGAGTGGGTTTATTCCAGAAATGCCAAGCTGGTTCAGAATTTGAAAAGCAATCAATGTATTCACCATATCAGTAGACCAATAAACACTGCTGGATAACCTTCAAAGATGCAGAAAAAGCATTTAATAAAATTCAATTTTCCTTTATGATACAGCTCTCAGCAAAATTAGAAAATAACTTCTTCAACCTCAAAAAGGACAAGTGTGAAAAACCTAGAGAGCATTATTCTTAATGGTGAAATATTAAAATCTTCCTCTTTAATATGGAATAAAGCAAGGATGTTCACGGTTACCACTCAAATTAAAAAGATACTGGAGGTTGCAGACAATGCAATAGAGAAAAAGAAATGAAAGCAAGAGTCTAGAAAGAAGCAAAACTACTTGTGGTGGTGTAATTGCCTAGATGGAAAGTCTTATGGAATCTACAAAAAAGCTACTAGACCTAATAAAAGTTCAGCAAGGTCACAAGGTAACAAGCAGAATTAAAAAAAAAAATCAACAAACTTGACATAAAATCAGTGTAATTTATATTATACAAAACAATACTAAAAAACATGCTGACAATCTGTACAAAGTAAAGTACGAAACACAGCTGAGAGAAATCAGACTTAAATAAATGGAGATACACATCAGGTCTGCAAATCACAAGACTCAATATTGTTAAGATTTCAATTTTCCCCAAATTGATTTATAGACCCAATAGAATCTCAATTAAAACAGAAGTTTTCTTGTTTTTATTTTTTTAAAGAAATTAGTAAGATGATTCTAAAGTTTATATGGGAAAGCAAAGGCCCTAAAACAGCTAAAACCATTTTTATAAAGAACAAACTTAGAAGATTCATACTACTTGACGTAAAGACTACAAGAAATCACAAATAATCAAGACAGCGTGGTGCCGGCATAAAGACAGACACAGAGGTGAAGAGAAAGGTACAGAGGCCCCACAAATGGACCCACACACGCATGGTCAACAAGTCCGTGACAAAGCTGCAAAGGTAATTCTAAGGAAGGAGGGTAGTCTTTAAATAATTGGTAGTAGAACAACTGTATAGCCATGTAAAAAAAAAAAAAGAAAAACCACCACTGAAAAAACAAAAATCAACTTGAAGTGGACCATAAAGCTAAATGTAAAATCTAAAGTTTACAAGTCCTGGAAGAAAATACAGCAGAAAACCTTGGTAATCAAGAGCTAGACAAAGATTTCTTAGGACTCAGAAATCACAGACCATAAAAGAAAAATGCTAGTAATTGAACTTCATTATATTAAAAACTTCTCCTTATAAAAAAACATTAAGAGAATTAAAATGAGACAAAAGATGAGAAAATATTTGCAAAACAATCTTGACAAATGATGTCTGTCCTGAAAATGTAGTAACAAGCAAGGAAACCATTTCAAAAAGAGCAAAAATTTGAAGCATTACATCACCAAATAATAGATATGAATGGCAAATAAAGTACAAAAACAGATATTTAACATCATTAGGGAAATGCAAATTAAAACCACAACGAGATACCATCTACTAAATGGCTATAAGTTTTAAAACCAATAATAATGTTAGGATGTGGAGCATCTGTATGAGAACTCTCATATAGTTTTGGTGCCAATGCAAAATGGTATAGTTACTTTGGAAAAGTTTGGCAGTTTGTTAAAAAAATTATACAGTTGCTATACAACCTAATTAAACTCACTCCTAACTATTAACCCAGGATATGAGTCTACACAAAGAGCTACATGTAAATATTTACAGCAGCTTTGTTTACAATCATCAGACTGGAGACCCCCCAATATCATCAACAGGTGAATGGACAAACTGTGGCACACTTATACAATGCAGCACTTCTCAGCAATGAAATGGATTAGTCTCAAAAGCATTGCTTAGTGACAGAAGCCAGACACTAAAGGCAACACGCTGTAGGATAATGGTTCTGTGACATTCTTGCAAAGCCAAATCTAGAGTCAGACATCAGATATTGGCTACCAGGTAAGCTGGAAAAGGGGATGACTCTGACCAAGGACAAGAAACTAATTTTTGGTGTGATCACATCCACCTGTATCTTAAAATGGGTGTACTTTATTGTATGTAAATTATACTTCAATTACTTCCTGCGAGAGTGTCAATTCTTAACCTTAGTGACCCTATAGGGCAGAGTTGAGTTGTGATACAGGGAGTCCAAGTAGCAGCTGGTGGATTCAAACCACCAACTTCCTGGTGGGCAGCCGAGCTCTTAAAACCACTGGTCCACCAGGATTCCTCATACTTCAGTAAACCAAACATTAAATAAAAAAATACAGAACCTATAACAACAAAAAATGTGTAAGACTTTTAAACTGGCTCAGTCTTATTGATAAAACCTGAGATACACATGCAAAATGAGGTACACGATTATTTGCAGCAAAATTCTAATGGTATAAGATTGGAAACCACCTAGATATGTTTTACAAGTAGTAAAATCCATTGGTCCACCATAAAGAAAAATGAGAAAGCTCTCATATATAGGTATTACAAAAACCAAAAAACTCTACTGCTGTTGAGTTGATTTCTACTCATAGCAACTCTGTAAGTCACAGCAGAACTGCTCCACAGTTTGCAAAGCACACTTGGTGGATTTGAACTGCTGACTTTTTGGTTAGCAGACATAACACTTAACCACTAGGTCACCAGAGTTTCCGTGTATTGATACACCCACTGCCACTGATTACAAAATTTCTAAGTGAAAAAAGCTGTGTAACAGAGTTTATCAGGTGAATTCACAAATATGTACTTGTTTACTTAGATATGAATACAGATGAAACTGACAATAGAAATTCCTCCTATAGAGAGGGTATCTTGAGTCCCTAGCTAGTAATGGACAGGGTGGTTTTATTACATAAGCCTTTGTACTATGATGGCTAAGATGGTGTGTCAGCTTGGCTGGCCCGTGATTCTCAAGTGTTTTGGCAGCTATTTCACACTGTCATGAGCCCCATGATGGAATTTGCTGTGTAGCACAGGTAGGGGTAGGGGCAGGGCCTGTGGTAACTCACCACCCCCTCAACTTCTGCCACCTAATTCCTCCATGCTCACCTTGCCAAGGTTTTTGGCTTCTTGTAGATGCAGCAGCTGCCTCTCATTTTGAGACCTCCAGTTCTTGGGAGTTGAGCTAGCAGCTTACCTGTCAATTTGGGGATTCACTGATCTTCATGACCTGTGAGTGACGGCCCTGCTCCCTGACCTGCCGACTTTGAGTTCCCCAGTCCCACAGCTATGTGACTCATGAGAAACCTTCCAGTCTTACCTGCCCTTTGAGACTCTTTGACCTTCATAGCCAGTGAGTGGGGGCCCTGCCCTCTGACCTGCCCATCTTGGGTTTGTCAGCTTCTGTGGCTAACATGAATTAGGAGACATCATATCCTGATCCAGGGCTTGGGATGTTTAAGCCTCTACAATTTTGTGAGCTGTTTCATTGATACAAATCTGTTTATACTTAACCACTTTTGTATCTCTAGAGAACACAACCTAAGATACTACCTTTTAAAATACATGCCAAGCCAAGTGCCGTCGAGTTGAAATACATATGCATTTGTTAATATAAATGTATTAATATTAAAATTTTTAAAAAGAAAACTTAATGGAAGATGGTGGGCTAAACACATGTCTCCCTAATCCCTCTGGAAACCAATACTTGAACTGATAATTAAATGGAGCCTTCTGGACACCTAGGGAGCCCTGGAACATGGCATAGGGCTGTCTATTTGGTCTACATAAAACTGAGCAGGAAATTTCTTCTCTTTGCCTGACCCCACCCTTCATGAGTGCCACTTTTTGCCGACTGAAGGTAAATCACCATTTTAACTTTTTCCCCCTCTATCTTAGCTGGTGGGAGGGGCTAAAGTTTGACTGGCAGCAAGGCTCAGACACACTGCTGATGAGATCAGTGAACAGAGTAGCCACATCTTGAGAGCCTGGCCTTGGAATCCATGCAGCTTGGAATCCTCTGACCTCTCTCTCCCAGCATCTCTGAACCTTCACCACTGAATAGCCTTTTCTGAGGTATGCAGGGGAGCTTGTGTGGGATACCATACTGATTCACTGGAAGGCGGAGTTTCCTACATGGAGGCCTCAGCTGGACCTAATTCCCAGTCTGGGAGGCAGTGCCTGCCCAGAGAGCGCTTTTCCGGCAGTAAAGCAGTCTTTGATGTAGAAGTTACTTTGCCAGCTGGGAAGAGGGACTTGCACACCTGAAAGCCTGACTAATTTTGGAAGCTGTCAGATACCTTTTACTTTTCAATAGAGAAGTAACTGTGGTGCATCCGGATGGCATTTCTTCCAGCCTTTACTGTCTCACATTATAGGGTCAGCTGACGACTCCCTAGTGACTCTATAAGTGGAGCACACAGAGGTATCAGGTGATCAACTTCCTTTTGAGACTGAGCTTTAGATCATGTTAAGGTAACAGTGGAGAAACAAAACAACCCCCAGATGCCCAAAAGGCAACAAACTTTGGACTGGAACATTTAGGAAGAAGGCCCACGAAAGAAAGATCCAAAGAACTTCCCAGACGAAGAAGCATTTCTGAAACCATTGGAGGGCAAGTACAAAAGGACTATAGATAGAGCCCTCCTAGACCTTATACAAAATGCAGCAAAGCAAAATGAAAAATTAAGCAAGCTGTTTGATCTGATGGAACACCAGTACTCTGAAATCCAACAGATGAATAACAAAATCAAAGAGACAGAAAATTCAGTTCAAAGCCAAGAAAACAGAACTGAACAAATGGAAAACTGACTTTCTAACTTGGAAGACAGAGCTACTGACTCCAGCATCTATGAGGAGAAATCAGAAAACAGAAACAAGAAAAATGAAGCAGCATTAAGCAGCATGTGGGACTCCTGAGAAAACAACAGTATTGTGCTTGAGCTACTGACAGAAAACTTCCCAGAAATTATGAAAGAAGAGAATATAGATATCTGACACAATTGAATGCCACTTAATACAGATCCCCAAAGAAAGACTCCAAGACATATTATAATCAAGCATAACAAAATGAAACAGAAGCAGAAACTCTCAAAGGCAGCAAGATTCAAAGCAAAGCTAACATTCAGAGGGAAATCCTGTAGGCTTTTGTCTGATTTCTCAGCAGAAACAATGCTGGCACAGAGACAATGGGATGACACATTCCAAGCCTTGAAGGAGAACTACCAACCAAGAATTATATATCCTGCAAAACTATCTTTCAATTACGAAAATGAAGTCAAGACATTCGCAGATAAACAGAAACTCAGAGACTTTGTACAAACCAAACCAAAGCTACAAGAAAGCTACTGAAAGAAGCTCTTGCCTTAGAAGAACAAAACCATTAATTTTATATTTTAGGAGGAAATACAGGACACATCATCCAGAAACCAACTCAGTTAGGGATGGCTCCAAACTCAGTCAAAGCTGTAATATTAAAAGTGATCCAGTGATCGTATCATGAAAACTATGATGTCATCATGTTAAAAAGATGGAGGTACTACAGTTGTTACAGTCCTTCCAAATGAGAGAAAGTTAATAAGACTTGTAATAGTTAAAACTGAGTTTAAACATAGATTACTAAGGGGTATCATGGGGCAGCCACCAAGCACAATACAGATGCAACATATCAAATCAAGAAAGATAATACAGGAGTCTCAACAACCACAAAACCAACACTGAAAAAGGTGAAAACTGAACGCATAAAGAAGAATGTCCCAGTACAGAATAATAAGAACAGAGAAAACATCAACACAAAAATAAACATATCACAATGACAGCACTAAACACATACCTATCAATAATTACATTGAATGTGACTGGACTGAATGCTCCAGTAAAGAGACAACAAGTGGCATCTTGGATCAAAAGACACAACTCGTTCATATGTGGCTTGCTTACAAGAAACTCACCTTAGACTTAAAGATATGGTCAAACTGAAAATTAAAGGATGGAAGAATATATACCAAGCTAACAATACACCAAAAAAAGCAAGTGTGGCAATACTAATCTCAGACAAAACAGATTTTAATGTAAAATACACCATTGTGGACAAGGATGGACACTATTTATTGCTGAAAGTTTCAATACACAAGCAGGACTTATCAAATGCCTTTTCTGCATCAGTAGACAAAGTCAGGTGATTCTTTTGCGTTATTTCTGTGGTTGATCACATTAATTGCTTTTGTGATGTTGAACCAGCCTTGCATCCCTGGTATGAATCCAACTTGGTTGTGATAAATTATTTTTTTGATATGTCGTTGTATTCTATTAGCAAGAATTTTGTTGAAGATTTTTGCATGTAGATTCATGAGTGAAAACAATCTGTAGCTCTCCTTTTTGGTTGGGTCTCTCCCTGGCTTTGGTATCACAGTTATGCTGGCTTCATAAAATGAATTTGGGAGTATTCCATCCCTTTCTATGCTGTGAAATAGTCTCAGTATTATTGGAGAAAACTCTTCTCTAAAAGCTTGGTAGATTTCTGCAGTGAAACCATCTGGGCCAGGAATTTTTTTGGTTGGTAGTTTTTTTGATGACTTCAGTCTCTTCCTTCGTGATGGGTTTATTAAGTTGTTCTGCTTCACCTTGTGGTAATTTTGGTAGGTAATATGAATCTAAGAATTTGTCCATTTCCTCTAGGTTTTCAAACTAATGAGAGTACAGACAACTCCCCTCTCATTTCTTATTTGGGTTATCAGTTTCCTTTCCTGTTTTTCTTTAGTAAGTTTAGTCAGTGGTTTGTCAATCTTTTCGAATAACCAGCTTTCGCTCTTTTCAGTTTTTTCAGTTGTTCTTCTATTCTCTAATTCGTTTAGTTCTGCTCTGATCTTTATAATGTGTTTTCTTCTAGTGCCTGAGGGGTTACTCTGTTGCTCTCTCTCTATTTGTTCAAGCTGTAGGGTTAGATCTTTGGTTTGGATTCTTTCTTCCTTCCGGACGTGTGCATTTATAGAGATAAACTGACCTCTGAGCACTGCTTTGGCTGTATCCCATAGGTTCTGGTAAAAAGTATTTTCATTCTCATTGGAATCCATAAATTTCTTTAATTCATCCTTGATTTCTTCTATAACTCTGGCATTTTGAGCAAGATATTGTTCAGTTTCCATGTGTTCCACTTTTTATCTGTGTTTTTTCTGTTGATTTCAACTTTAATGGCTTTGTGGTCTGAGAAGATGCTTTGCAATAATTCCATGGTATGGATTTTGTTGAGATTTGCTTTATGTCCTAACACATGGTGTATTCTGGAAAATGTTCCATGTGCACTGGAGAAGAAGGTGTAGTTGTCTGCTGATGGGTAGTTCTGTATATGTCAGTGAGGTGTAGTTGGTTAATTGTGGCAGTAAGGTCTTCTGTGTCTTTATTGAGCTTTTTTCTAGATGATCTGTCCAGTATTGAGAGTGGAGTGTTGAAGTCTCGTACTTTTATTGTGAAATGATCTAGTACTGGGTGCATAAATATTTAATATTGTTAAGTCCTGCTTGTGTATTGAAACTTTCAGCAATAAATAGTGTCCATCACACAAACAGTGTAGGAGAATTCCAGTTTTCCACAGCCTCTCCACCATTTGTTGTTTTGCATTTTTTGGATCATGGCCAATCTTGTATGGGTGAGATGGTATCTTATGGTAGTTGTGATTTGAATTTCTTTAATAGCTAATGATCATGAGCATGTCCACATGTGTATTTTGGCTGTCTGGACATCGTCTTTAGAGAAGCGTCTGTTCATCTCCTTTGCCCACCGCTTAATTGGATTATTTATCTTTTTCTTACTGATATTTTGTAGTACCTTATAGATTATGGAGGTCAGCAAAATGGTGCAACCTTTTTGGAAAGCAAATCTGTCGCTTCCTTAAAAAGCTGCAAATAGATACACCATTTGACCCAGTAATTTCACTGCTTGGAATATACCCTACAGAATCAAGGCCATTCACACCAACTTATACATGCACATGAATGTTTACTGCAGCACAGTCCACAGCAGCAAAAAGATGGAATCAACTGAGATGCCTCACAACAGAGGAATGGATAGGGAAACTATGGTATACATGCTCAATGGAACACTATGCAATGACAAAGAACAATGATGATTTCAGGAAGCACCTCATAACCTGGTTTCAACAGGAGGACATGTTGAGTGAATGCAGTCAGCAGCAAAAGGACTAATATTGTATGAGACCCCTATGATAAGAACTTAAAAACAGACTCATACATACAAGAAAAGGCTCTTCGACGGCTGCAAGGGTGGAGAGAGAGGGATGGAGTGAGAGGGTGGGGTATTGATTAGATAGTTGATAGAAAATTGGTTAGGTAAAATCTGTGACAGCATATATAAGAAGATCAATTTTAACTGGACTTCAACATAACATGATTACTCCTCCATCTTAACTCAATATTGCAAGGATGGAGTAGCTGGGGTACAGGTCTGGGGACCATGCTCTCAGGGGACATCAAGGCCAACTGGCATAACTAGCGTTTTGCTAAGAGAGTCTTCTGCACTCCAAATTGGTGAGTAGCGTCTGGGGTCTTAAAAGCTTCCAAGCTGCCATCTGAGGTATACCAAACTGTCCCAACTCAGCAGGAATGGATGATCATCAAGGACTAAAACGACATGGGCCAAAGGGAACCCAGATGACACAGAGACCAACCTGAGTGAGTGACTACATCAACATGTGACCAGAAGAACCAGATGGTGCCCGGCCAGTGATAGCTGTGATGGGGCTCACAAAGTTGAGTCTCACTGGCAACGCAAAAATAAAAAGGGGTGCACCCTGAGATCTCCACTAAAAGACCACAACTGATGGTCCAGGGGCCTCAGAGTTCCCCTGGGAGCATGACCTCTGCTCCTGATGCTGTCCCTGTCCATAAATCATAATGGAGGTCAACTCTTCGGACAGGAATGGATTGGACTTGACAACACAGAGAGAGCCTATCATGTGTACCCTTGATGGTTCTATGCATCTATAGGATGTCATCCAGCTGACTTCTTACTGGACGTGGAAGAGAAGGTGGAGAGGAAGGGATAGGAGATTGTTACAAGGATATGATACGGACAGAATGGAGAGGAGGAGTGTACTATCACTGGGCAGGGAGAGCAGTTGGAGTTGCTTACTGGCAGGTATGCGAATTTATACAGGATTGTACCTTTTCACTCAATCATAGTAAAAATAAAGAAAAATTAATGAAAATAAAACTCATGGAAAAGCAAAGGACCAAACTAGCTGAACAGAGTTCTGAAAAATAACTGAGGGGAAGGGGGAGGGGAATTCATTATACTAGATAGCATCCCAAACCAAACGAAACCCACTGCTATTGAGTCAATTCCAACTCACAGTGACTCTACAGGCCAAGTAGAACTGCCCCACAGACTTACCCAGGAGCGCCTGATGGATCTGAACTGCCGATCTTCTTGGTTAGCAGCTACAGCACTTAATCATTACCTCACCAGTTTCCACTACACCACAGCACTTGTTTTCAAAAGTTATTTATGACAGAGTGGTACTGGCACAACAGTAGACAAAAATAAGGAATTAAACAGAACAGCAAGCCCTTCCCTGACTGTCATGTATAGATATGGAGGTATGATACATAACAGGAGGAATTATTACAGTCATGGCTCACCTTTAAATAAATTTTCAGGCATAGTTAATTTCAGATGTACATGAGACCTAAATACAAACACAACACTTGGAGACTCCTAGGAGAAAATACAGAACACTATATCCTCAGGACTGGGAAAAACTACTTCAAGGTACAGAAAGCACAAACCATGAAATTTCATAAATTTAAAAGTAAAAACCTCTAAACAGTAAATGACATCATAAACAAAAAAGCATCAAAGCCTGGCACCAGCTACTGGTGATTGCAGTGGGATTATTTACTTTTTTATGCGTGGTCTTTCTGTTCATAATCTATTGACTCCACTCCAGCTGTCGGGTGGGGGTGGGCATATAAGCTAATCGTGGCCCCGAGGGGATTGGTCCAGTTCTGCATGAAGAGAATCAATTCCAAAGCAGAGAGGAGAGATCTGTAGCAAAGACCACGGGAGATGGGGCAGAGAAAGAGTGAGAAGCAGAGAGCCTTTGGGCAGAGGCAGAGGGCCAGGGAAAAGCCTGGGTCTGACCCACAAAACCCAAACTTGGCAGCCTCCACAACTTCCTTTAATGGTTCCCGCATTCTGTGAGATGCTGCAGCCGATCAGGGAACCCAAAGGTGGGAGGGAGGGTACTGAGGGCAGGAGGTGGGAAGCGACGTGAGAGATGATACAGCGGGACGGCAGCCTGAACAAGTTAGGCATTCGGGACACTGTTAACCTCTGCCTCACAGGAACCTGCTCTGCGACCCTTACAAAAGATTATTCACCCAGTGATGGACACGACCAAAACACTGTAACAGCCAGAGTATTTCAAGTACTCTTAGAGATCAAGAAAAAAATCCAATGGAAGAGAGATAAACGATACGAACATGCATTTCACAGACGGCTGGTGAACACATAAAACAATGCTATGTTCAGTGGTTATTAGGATAATGCAACTAAATCACAGATACGATTCCATTTTATACCATCAATTTGGACCACAGGAGTGACTTCATTACTGAACAGTAAGGGTGTCCGGGGCACCAGACTCTTGGAGTTCCTCCTCCCTCTGGGCTCGTATGTATCCAAAAGCTAGACAGCGACTATGGAAGACTGAAGAACTGACACCTCTGAATTACGGTGTTGGTGAAGAACACTGACTAGACCCAAGATTGCCAGAAGAAAGAAAAAATCTTTCCTGAAAGAAGTACAGTCAGAATGCTCTTTAGAAGGATGGTGAGACTACTTGTCATACACTCTGGACGTGTTATCAGGAAGGATCCATCCTTGGAGGTGGATGTCCTGTAGAGGGTCAATGAGAAAGAGGCAGACCCTCAGTGAGACGGAGGGACACAGTGGCTGCAACATCAGGCTCAAGCACAACAGTTGTGATGGCGACGCAGGACCCGACAGTTTCATTTAGTGGTACACAGGACTGCTGTGTGCCAGAATCAACTCGGCACCACCTAGAACAACAGAACAGTTCAAGATCCACACATCTTGTGATTCCACTATTCTACCTTTTGGTAGACACACTACAGAAACTCTTGCACATGAGCATCAATAGACATACATAACGAATCTCCATGGGGCAGTTGTACTCTGACCTCTAGGGTTGCTATCAGTTGGACACGACTCGATGGCAGTGGGTTTGTACACAATGATTCTTAGAATACAAACTGGGGACAAACCCTGAACACCTCACAGCAGGAGAAAGATGACGTGGTACGTATCCATACAGCTAAGTTACTAAAGAAAGGCACTGCTGTAGGACAGGAGAGCTGCCAGAATCGCCTGTAGACCAGTCAAAACACAAGGCAGACTGGAAAACAAACTCCTTGACAGTATTTTACATAAAACACAAAAGCATTTTGCAAAATCATACTATGTTTGATGGTAACACGTATTTGTTATGAAGACCAGACAGAATGATACACATCAAAATCAGGACAAAGACCACCTCTGTGATAAGAAGGGGGAGCAGTAACGGGGAAGGGATGCACACGGCTCAAATTCTCCCTCAACTTTTAGTGCGGAGACAAGAACGGCAGCAAACTGGGCAAAACAGTTAAGATGTGACCCAGGTGGGCGGTGGGTGTGTGAGGACTCACCCTTTCACTTTGCTGTATGCTAGAATTATATCATGACTGAAAATTAGGGGGCTGCGGTAGGGAAGACCAAAAGGAAATTTCCCCAAATGACACTCTAACTCTTAGCAGTAGGTCTGTAACTTTAGGGTTAGTTCTTTTTGCTTATGTACACTGTCTTGAACTTTCTACAAAAAGTGTGTGTAGCTTTTGTAATGGGGAAGAAGAAGATCAAAGCAGGTTATGTATTTTCAAACTCCCCTGATCAATGCTCAGGGCAGTCAGGCACCGTGTTCTTCACTAGAATGTGTCTTTGAGTAATTCCGGAGACACGTGTCCTCTGTAAGATCTGGCTGGGAGCATGACTACGCAGCTAGAGGCCACTCCCAACAGTCCTTGCAGCTAACGACAGCCATGCCACGAAAGTACCTCCCAACGGCCTGGGCCCTGCCACCCTCTCAGGCTTAAATGGGATCGTGCTGCTGGCAGCCAGCTTCCACCACACACAATAGCGGCCATCAGCACCAGGAAAGAAGAGACCTGGGGCTCTAACCCACTGAACTAAGTCCTGGGGCCCACTCACTCGGCATTAGCTGACTGCTTTCACCTGTACAAAGACAGCAAACAACTATCTTGTTGAGTCTCTTTGTTTTTCAGTCTTCTGTTGGTTCTGATTAGCCAGTATCCTTAATCATAGTGGAGAACAGGCTACTGAGAGCTCTACCTTCTGTTTCTTCTACTGCAGACACCATTCAGAAACACAGCGCCCTCTGTCTTTTAAAAAGGCACCCAAGCTTATATTAGAAACCAGCAGCTGAATGTCCACAAATTAATCTACAAGTTCAAGGTGATATTAAAATGTAAATCCTTGTATTTTCACAAAACATGAAAAACTAATTAAATGTATGTGAGAGAGTAAAGGTGCAAAAATAATCAAGGAAAGTTACTGAAAACCAGTGGAGTTTGCCTTATACCAAAATATAAAACTATCATAATTTAAAGCATACAGGGAACAGATTTCTGAAGCAGACCCATACACATACGCAAAGAAGCAAAAGTCACAATGGTAGAAAACACATTAACTTGCCAACATAACTTAGAAAAATCTATGACCAAAAAACAAAAGCAGAAAAATTCAACAACCCACAAACCACCATAAACAAAATTAGGAGTAGCAATAAAGTGGAAGAAAATACTTATGTTATAACTGACAATAAGTATACAAATTATTTTTTTAAAAAATTACCCAATTAAAAAATGAGTAAAGGACAATTTATAAGCAATCTATAGGAGAGAAACTACAAATGACCAATAAACACAGATATTCAACCTTCTAATTTATCAAGAAAACACATACTAAAATGAAGTTTAGTTTTTTGCCCATTCAGCTGACCAAAATTTAACTCTGATAATATCAAATGTTGACAGGGAAAAAGGTCATATTTTTATACACTAATGCTGGGAGTGGAAATTAATTCAGTCACTCTGGAGGACAATTTGTCAGTGTCTACTAAAACCAAAAAACACACAGAGCTTGCATATCTGACCCAGCAGTTTCTCGGTATGCACATTTGCAGAGACACAGACAAAAAGGCTGTTCACTGGAACATCATCTGTGATAACAAAAAATTCGAAGTAACCTAATACTCATGAACAGAAAAATGGCCAAATTATTTGGAAAAATATACAGCACATTAAAAGAACATTCTATTCACTAACAGGGACGTTTCCCAAGACACAACCTGGAATAAAAAAAGTTGCAAAATGCAGACCTTGTCAAGAATGTGTTTACATATATACGTCAGCCATGCCAAAGAAAAAATGTGCCCATTTCAATTAGAGATATTTAAACTGATGATCTTGAAAAAGGGTTAGAACCATACAGAAAAGTCATTAAAGAAAGGTAAGAAAAGAAAAATGATCAGCATTTGTAATTTCACTCATCTTTGCCGTCTCCAGAAACAGACTCCAAGACAGCAGTTTGCGTGCCAGGGTCCAATGGCGCCATCAGACACCTTCGTTAGGGTCACCAGAACGAGCTCACCGCTCCCGTCTACCATCCGTGCTGTGAGTTACCTACGGCCTGAGTTCCTATGGCAACACCAGTTTGGAAAAATTGGCCACTTAGTTTCTCATTATGGAATTAAGTGCCCTCATCAAGTCCCGCCTTGCATGTGACATGCCAACTCTGAGTGCTTCTGCTTTTTATGCCAAAGGAAATCCAAGTAACAAGCACTTGGAATAATGACAACGTAAAAGAATCTAAACAGGGGCTTAAAGGCCAATCATCAGCTCACTCCTGAAACACATCCAATAAGCAAGTTAAAGAATCGTAGGCTCCGATGAGTGAGATACCAGACAAACGCTAGCGACACACATTCTAAAGGCAGTGAAGAGCACAGAGTTAGGGTCTGTTCTACTGCAAGAAGACACACATGGCCGTGTCCCCGGGCTGCAGACGGGGGTGGAGCAGCAGCTAGGGACAGACAGGACCATGGTTTGGGTTGAGGCCCCTGCCCTCTAAGCCTCCCGAGTTCTCAGCAGTCACATGTTATTCTGAGGTGGCTGCTTCTCCTCTTCCACAGCACAGATGGTGAAGACCAGCAGCGACACTTTCAGGGAGCTCACATACCAGAAGTTTTCCTTAACTCCTTTTGGTCTGGCTTCCCAGCAGCCCACATGGCAGAAATCCTCAGACCGTCATCGTCTTGTGTCTACTCCATGTTTCAAAGGAAAACAAAAGAACACCCAAGCCACCCTGCAATTCAGTGGGGTCACACCACACAGACCTGGCATTCCCATTACTGTGTGCAGGCATCCTGTCTGAGGAGGTGCCACCCTTCCAGACTGATTCCAGATTTTCCACATGCACTTCAAGGAACAAGCTACACACATGGCTGTGTGGGGAAAACAGTTTATAACAAGTCACTTTCCATCAGGAAAGTCAGTGATTTCCTTTTCACCGAGTCTGAGAAAATTTAAGTCTATCTTAACTCATTAAGGTACTTTGGAGTAGAGAAAGAATTTGCCAGAAAAGTAGTATTTTGTTGTTTTTTAAGTAGATTCTTTTCTAAGCCATACAAGGTCATTTGAAACATTTCTTCCTGTCCTTTCAAAATGATGAAATACAGTACTAATGCTTCAGAGAGCAACTGTATTAATGAAACACCAACAAGTTACAGATAAACACTTTAATTGATTAAATATATTATTTCACGATCTTTTTGAAATCGCACTTGTACTGTACTAATCAACAGCCAAAGGTAATAAAAAAGTTTAAAACCAAAAGTGTTCTGACATGACACGTGAAAGGAACCACTGCTCTGTACGGTAACACACCGTTCCCAAGAACAACGAGAGGTTTAGAAGACAACGCACCCTAACACGTGTAAGGACAAAATCTGTAATCAGAGCGTGGAAGACATATATATTAGTGCCTGCTTTTTAAAAGTTTATTTTACATTTTAAATACAGTATTTTTCTCATTAAAAAAACACAAGTCAGGAAGCGCCTCGCCCCATGGTTTCTACCCCGTGTGTACAGGGATGCTGATGGACAGCCTGACGGACGTTCTGGACGTAACACTATGGTCGGACACCTATGAGCTGGGATTACTTCTGAATCAAAATTAAAAAACACAAAATTAAGCACTTCATAGAAAAAAAAACCAATTTCTGAATAACCAAAAGGCAGAAGAGTTAGTTATGTACAAAACCAGGTATTAAAAAACAGAAAGGAAGACAGTACATAGGGAACTCAAACAGCCCATCATGTAGTGAACGGAAGACAGGGCGGTGAACTGAGAGCAACACTTCCACAAGTGATTTGTGACGTGAAAAGAAGGCCTAAGTATTCCAGTAACAACACAGAACAGTAAGTGTATACTGCCATTTTTGTGATTTTCTATCTATACCACACTCCCTTCTGAAAACAAGAATCTCTATAGACTAGTCATTTATACACATCTGAGGCAGTTAATTCATGTTTGTTTTCAGTGAGGAAAACAAAGATGAACCTCTTTCCATCAATAAAGACATAATACAGATTAAAGCTAGAAAATGTAAGCATGTGCATGTGAATTTCCAATTCTCTCTAATAAGTAATTCCAAACTGGAATCATGAAGGATCTGTCCCTAAATAGTAACAAAAAGAAAATGGACTGTCTCTGGCAGTGATTTCCATATTAGTGTAACATTATTCCCCATCACTAAATTATATTAAAATGATTTTAAATATTTAAATTCAGTAGGTGCCAATGTAACTAAAAATCCCTAACTGTATGGTTGTGCAGAAAGCACTTCCAATTTGAGGTGACCTATAAAGCCAAATCAATACAAAACTAACTTCTGCTTTGCTACTGGCAGTCTGGGAAACAGACAGAGACAACGACTGTGAAACTTGTGGAGGCCCCCACAGAGGGCCCTGGACGTGCTCTACGCATCTGTCTACTTCAACTGCCGGGGCTTTCAACACCCCGGGTGAAGGTCAGCTCAGAAAATAATTCTCAGTCATAGAACTCTGAACTAAACAGCTGCACCAGAAGGAAAAACAATCCAGGGCATTCAGAACAAGATCAAACTGAGACAATTTCTTTTTCTATCTTAACCAGTGAGGTCTTTAGTTTTTAAGGTTGTAAAACTGGTGGCCTTCAGTCAAAGCCAGCTGAATCTCAGCCTATTTAACATAAGATCTCAAGTCGGAGGGCAGTGTAAGTGGAGTTCTCACCACACACACGGAACAGGCAGCCGTGGTCTATCGGCCAAGTGGGGTCAGTGCTGGGGTGTTTTATTTCTGAGACTTTAGAGACTGAACACGTAGTTCATGTGACTTCAGCATCCACCAGAGACTCTGCGGGTCAGCACCCAAGGGCTGAAGGAGTCTGAGGAATCCCTTTAACCCCAAAGTACTAATGTTAAAGGGCCTCACGGAAATCCTGATTCCCAACAGGAGGTCACACACTGTCAGACCAAAATCAATCAAGTAAACACTGACTCCAATGAGCCACAAAAGTCAAATGAAATTGCCAAATTCAATGCCATCTTCTGCCCAACCCTAGACTCCAGACTGTCAACAATATCTTTATCTAGTATAATAGACTCTGTAGTAGACTGATTTTGACCTCCATAAAGAGTAGGAGTTGTCAAACTTGAGGAGATAGACTCCTCTCCCTGGATACTGATGGCTGCCGGCGTACACTTCCTCATGACAGTCCCGTCGGTACACAGGCACAATCTCATCCAGCAGAGGCTTGCTGGCATTCTTTTTGGCTTTCTCTTCACCACTGATGTTTTCTATGAGAAAGAACAAGACAAAAGTCAATGAAGAGATTCAGGGAAACCCTGTTTGCAACAGGCAATGACATTCCATCCTTTCCGTGAAGAACTCTCGGTCCCCTCTGCGCCCAGGTGCACGCAGTCCGGTGTCAGTTCATGCATACACTCACTCACACATCTGGGCACCTGTTCCGTACCAAACACAGTCCTGGGCCCTGGAGTCCAGCGGCAGCACCTGGCTGTGTTAGCCATCAGCATCCTATTCCTCTCTGGGCTTTGACCACTGGTCCTATTTCTGGGCCCAAGTTTTGCTCTTCCATGTCCATTCATTCCTAATCTTTCCTAATAGGAGTAAACCAAGGAAAATATTGCTCTGATACTCCCCGATTTAGGAGGGCGAGAGGAAGACTCTGAAGACAGTTACTTTCTATATGCCTAGCCTGTAAAGAGTAAAATGGTTTACCGCTCAGGAGGTAAGCATTATTCACCAGGCCTGTGTAACCCAGAGGCGATCAAAGGTCTGTCCCAGTCACAGCTGTCTGAACAGATTAGGGGAACAAAAACACCTCTAGAAATCTATAGGAGTAAGTATGAGAAAATTATAAACCAGCCTAAAAGTTTAATTTAATGTATTAAATATAAATAGCCTCAAGGAAGTAGGTCAAAGGAACATTCAGCATGGAAGACAACAGATTTTCAGGGTCATAATACAGCAGAGTAAATTTTGGTGGCCCAGTTAACTGTGAGATGCCTGAAATGGTTACCATCAGGAAACAAGGGAAGTCTGAGAAGCACTCCCAGTCCAGGGAGCTTAAGGAGATGTGACTACTAATTAGAAAGTGATATCCTGGACAGAAAAGAAGCTTCAGTAAAAACTAAGGCTATCTGAATACACAGGGACTTTAGTTAATAATGACAGATCAATACTGGTTTATTAAAAACCAAAACCAAACCCACTGCCACTGAGTCAATTCCAACTCACAGTGACCCTACCGACAGAGCAGAACTGCCCCACAGTTTCCAAGGAGCGCCTGGCAGATCTGAACTGCCCACCTTCCATTTAGCAGACCCAGCACTTAACCCACCATGCCACCAGGGTCTCCACTGGCTCATTAGGTGTGACAATATTCTGAAGCACAGAGTAGCCTGTGAGTCGACATGTGATGGACTGCCTTGTTTTCCGGGTCTCACAACTCTTCTGCTTGATGGGTGCACTCTTATGTGTCTATCACTGTCCATTACCCACTGGGGCTGAGTCTATTCCGGTTCATAGCAACCCCACAGGACAGAGGAGAACTGCCCTGCAGTGTTTCCGAGGCTCCAGTCTTCATGGAACCAGACGGCCCTGTCTCTCTCCTGTGGCGGGGCCGGTGCATGTGAACCACCAATCCTTCTAGTAGCAGCTGAACACTCAGATGACCGCACCACCAGGGCCCCTTACAGTTCTCTACTGGAACACATCTATCTGTGATTTCCCCGTCAGGTTTCTGCCTCACACAGGTTTTGGCTGTGGCAGGTTTTACTGTACAATGTAAAATGCTCAGAAGTGTCGGGTACACAGAAACTCTTTCTACATCTTTGTAACCTTTCTATAAATCTAAACTATTCTAAAACAACAAGTTTATTGGAAAAGGAAAGCAGGAAATACTCTTACTGAAGTAAGCCCTAAAGCAGGCTCCGCCGTGGTGATACCTACTATTAAACTGTGTTCATGTACAAGTGAGACACAAAAACTGCCTACAAAGACATCTGTAAGCTCAAGATAAAAATTTTATTCAAAATCTACAAAACTACAGGTTATTGGGATAGACAATGATGCACCTTTCATCAACTTCAACCAAGACCTGAGACTTAGAAATAACAGGAAAAATGAGGAATTCAAATAAGTCTGCACCGCCACTTACACCACAGAGAAAAACTCTTCTGTGTACCTTTTAGGACCTAAGACCAAACGCCCTGACCTCTTCTCCCCGCCTAAGTCTAGCCAAAGGACTCCCACAGCATGGACAAGACAGGGCAGCACAGCGGGCTCTCAAGCATCTGGGCTGGCTCCATCTTCACCAGGAGAAAGACAAGCTCCCTTCTCAGCCAACAACTGTTTGGGCAGTAAGCCCTCACTGCAGATACTGCTAATGTAGGAGTTCTAATGGATTTGTGTGTGGCAAATTATCTGATGATTAGGAATGGGTACCCAGGTGGGTGATGTTCTCTTTCATTTTAGTGGTATGTTAACAGGCCAGTGATCACGAGTTGCGGCTGCTAGCCAAAGTGTCAGTAGCTGCTTCTAGGAGTCACTTTCTGGAAACTCTATGGGGCAGCTCTACTCTGTCCTGTAGGACTGCTATGAGTTGGAATTGACTTGACAGCAGCAGGTTTGTTTTTTTCTCGTTAGGGCTATGACCAAGGACACGGAGATTGTCCCCTCTGTAACCGGCACTGGGTCCTCATCATTTTTATCAGTGCCTATCCAAACACCAACAGCCCACTGCTAGAACCAACTCAGAGCTCTGAGCAGGAAGTACTTTCTTCTAAAACATCCCTAGCAGGCAACCAAGAAAAACTACCCCAACCCACTTCAGAACAGAGAATTCTTCCATTTATTTACAAAGCCCTTGGTAAGTTCAATAATCTGCACACAGAACAATTCTTCTCTAGACATTTGCAAACAGTCTGATTTTAATGAGTCCCTGTGACATACTCAGCTGCTAACCAGTTCAAACCTGCCAGCCACTCCTCAGTCACCCTACAGGGCAACTCTGTTCTGTCCTATAGGGTCATTATGAGTTAGAATCAACCTGATGACAACAGGTTTGCTTTGGGTTTCTGTGGTGCATCTGAAAGCTTACCTCAGACAAAGGCAGTGATGCCTCACCCTCTCATCTCTTCTCCTTCACTTTTACTCTTTTATTTTTTTCTAATTCAGTCCGCAGTATTTATGGGCAATGCTGTATCTCGCTGGTGATACTCTGGAATCAAGACTGCTGAAAACCCAATGTCATGTCAGACAAGGGCAGTCCTAAAGGGCACTGGTCCACAGACATGGCCCCACACCTGTCACCTCCAATCTGACCTGTAACAGACAGCAGGATTTCTAATCCACTTCTGGGGTAACAGCCAATCAGCAGGATGCAGTGGCATTTCTGGGATCTCTGATGAAGACATGGGACAGGTACAGACAGTGGGAGGTAATGGCACAAAAATTGCTTTTGAAGTTGAAAACCTGATTGTTAAATATGAATATTAAGTATTAAATATTAAACTTAATTTCAAGAGACACTTAAAGCATACCTGGCTGTGTACTTCCACATATGATGCCAGAGGTCCCAGAATGTGGTGCAGTCTAGCAGAATAACTGGAATAACTGTGAACCTCAAAAGCTGGCTGAGGCTCTCTCATGGATTCTGTCCTCCCAAAATACGTCACTTGGCTAGTCCCCATTACCAGTACATGCAGTTGCCTACCACTTGGTGATCTGATGTAACTATCTTGTACGTTGTAAATCCCAACCTCTGTTATGTTAATGGGATCCCTGTGGAAGCACTGTAGTTAAGAGCTTGGCTGCCAACACAAAGTTTGGACGTTGGAATCTGTCAGGGGCTCCTTGGAAACTCAGCAGGACATTTCTAATCTGTTTTATAGGGTCACTATGAGTCAGAGTTGACGCCACAAAAACAGTAAGTTTCCTATGTAATGAGGCAGTTATGTTAATGAGCCAGGAGACAATCTATAGGCTTAGGCTGTATCTCAAATCATTCTTTTCTGCGATGCAAGAGAAGCAAGTAAAGAGGAGACAGATCTCCCACCACCAAGAAAGAAGAGCCAGAAGCAGAGTCTATCCTTTGGACCCGAAGTTCCTGCACTGAGAAACTCCTAGCTCCACAGGATGATACAGACCTTTCCCTAGAGCCGACACAGAGAAAAAACCTTCCCCTGGAGCTACGTGTCTTGAATTTGGGCCTCTAGCCTCCCAGAGTGTGAGAGAATAAACTGCTGTTTATAAAAGCCATCCACTAGTGGTGTTTGTTATAGCAGCACTAGATAACTAAAATAGGCTCTGTTTACTTCCCTAAACACTACCCCTTTTAATTTATCCCAGCAGAATCCTGGTGGAACTTGTTTATAAGCCACCTGTGAGGACAGTCCCAGAGAACCGTGGGATACTTATGTGATTCCCAGTCAGGGCACTCCTTGCAATCCACACTCAATCAAGTCAACACATAATTTAAATGCTTAACAGCTGAACAGAAAAGCTTCCAGCTCTGGCTTTTCTGAACAACAAAATAAAGGAGACCACCTTCTCAATGACTAAGTGCTACCTTTCATAACTTACTTTCTAGATCAAGATGGTTCAGACCATCTTTTTGAAAACACCCAACTTTGTCTACTTATCCAGAGAAAATAAAAATAACATGTTGCGACTTCTAAAAGAAAGAAGTGAAAAAAAATTTTAAGGTGGGATGTTCTGGTGAACCTTTTCTGTTTACATTGAAAAAAAAATTTTAGAATAGTGACCTAAAAAAGCTAATAAATAAATGTCAGGTTGACAGAATTTCTCACTCTTCTCCAAGTTTTTCAACATGACCTCAGATATATGGCTTTTCAACACAGAAGGTTGAAAGTCAAACTGCTTTCAGAATGCAGTAAAACCAAAAGCTGCCACACCCTGTCCTGGCATTTGGAGAATGTCTGGCACTTGGAAAGGCTCCCATTCCTTTATGGGAGACTGGCTCCGCTCACAACCCTCTCTTGGGCCTAAGACCCCGCTAATGAGGAGGTTGTCCCCTTTGCCAGAAGAGTCCCTCGGGAAGCATCAAAACAGCAGCCAACTGAAATGCAGCGCCATTCCGGCACCCCAACCCAGCACCTGCCGAACAGGGAGCGCCGGCCCTACCTTCCTCCTCGTCGTCGTCCTCGCTGGACTCACTGACGTGCACACTGACAGCAGTGTTTGGCGAGTCTGTCCATTCAAAATACACCCCAAACCCAATGTCATAATTGTCTGTAGCAAACTCCCAAAAGAGGTATGATCCTTCCTCGTGGGTGGGTACTCGAACAGTGACCACTTCTCCTCGGCCCACTGTGATCACGGAATCTGCGTCCTGCCGAATCTTCTCTTTAAAGTCTCTGATCTGGGGTCGTGTCCACATGGATGGAGACGCTATTACTGGAAGAGAGTCTAAAGGCAACAGGAATTACAGACGCTAAAGTAGACCAGCCTTCCCATGCAGGAAGCAACATTTGCTGAGGAACAGCTGCCAGCAGGACTCGGGCACCAAGTGGCCTCTGGGCTACAACCACTGCAGATCAAGGACTGAGAGGAATATAAAAGCCTTCTCCTGGAAGTCTTTCCCAAAATAGCTAGACTGAACAATACCACAGGCCTTCTGAGGTCATACACCACCATTTCAAGTAATGAATGCACTATGTCATCTCAGAAGTTGCTTTTTTCAATACTCTAATTGCATTAAGGGCTTTTAAATGTCCTTGGAAACTCCCTGACAGGGTATATGACAACATTCCAGCAAGCAGGAGGGATCCGGACTGTTTTAGCCATGGCCCAGAGAAAGCTGGGCTTTGACTTTAGTCTACCTGTTGAAAAAAGGATTTGACCTTCAAGTATTCCGCAGCTCTAGGGGCTATTCTAAAAGGATCCAAGAAACAGAAAAGCTTGGAAAAGGCTAAGAAAGGATCAAGTCTTGTTATGGAGCAGTATCTAGGTGCCCGACACTACTCAACAGGTTTTCCTGATTCAGAAACAGGGTCTTTAACAAAAGATTCTTTCATCTGAAAATACTAGTCTAATTCTTGGTAGTTAAAAGGGGGGGAGGGGCAGGGAGAGGTAGAGGGCTAAACCAAGGAAATACAAGGTCTTTTCTGTCATTTTCTGTAACTTGTTTTAAAAGACAAGGAAGATCTCTGTAACCAACTTTTGCACAAACCATACCACCATCCTGGCCCACTATCACTAAAATGTTCTTGTCTTTCTTCTTGGCTAACTCCCACCCTTGCCTCAGCTGTCAGCTCAACTATCCCTTCCTCAGGAAAGCCTCTGGTGATCTCTCTGACTAGGTCCAGTCCCCCTATTAGGTGTTCTCAAAGTATACTGTGCCTCTGGCTCCATCACAGCACTTACCACAACTACAATGGACACTACAATGTGTGTTACTCAGCCTCACTACTATACCCATAGCGCTTAGAAAGCCTTCACCCAACACTGCGTGAATGGATGAGCTGCCCCAGAAAAGTCGTCAGCAGAGCTCTGAAAACACTCTCTTTGGGGTACCTTAGAACTCTGTCTCAAAAAACCAACCAACCACACACACACGCACACACACACACACACTGAGATACACAGTAGCTAGCTTCCAAGATGACACCAAGGAATTCTCACCTGAGTGTCCACGTACTCTCTACAGTGCCCACCCACAGTATATCAGGACTGGTCTGTGTAACCAACAGAAGACAGTGGAAGTGATGGTGTATGGCTTCCAAGGCAGGATATCAAAGTCACTGCTGCTTCTGCCTTGATCTCTCTTGGATCACGTGTTTCGGGGAAGCCAATCCCTGTCTTCACGACAGTCCTATAGAGAGGTTTCACTGGGCAAGGGACTGAAGTCTTCTGCCAACAGCCAGTACCAAACTGCCAGCCATGTGATCAAACCACTTAGAAAGCAGACCTTCTACCGCCTGTCAAGTATTCAGGCACCTACAGCCGAGGTCAACACCCTGACTGCAGCCTCCTGAGACCCTGAGCTATATAAATTATGTGATGACAAATGTTTACGGCTATTTTAAGTCACTAAATTTGGGTATAAACTGTCACACAGTACAAAGACTACCAAGGTGCATTATAAGATAACCCAAAGTTTCCAAAAGACATCTGACTTGCTCTGCTATATGATCGCAGAGTTACCAGAAGCACTGAGACTCAGACTAAAATGAGCGAAAAACTGTTCAACTCTCATCAGTATGGAACTGCTTTCAAAAGCTTGCCAAGCGGACTTCCTGCCTTCTGCTTTTCACAGAGTCTACACTGTGACATCCTGCTGGAGGGGCACACGTGTCAAACAGTACCTTTTGGTCCATTCTCCAAGGCTTCTTCTGTGGCTTCAGGTTCCAGCTCTCTCTTAGAGCTGTCGGTGTGGGTTTTGGCCTGTCCGTTAACTGACATAGTATCGCCTTGTACAGCTGCATTCACTTTTGATGAGGGAGGCAAAGAGGCCCCAGTGACTGCTACTTCCTGCTGCTTCTGCAATGCTGCCTACAAGTGAAGAACAAGGGAAGATGTGAGGACCAGACAGGCTAACAAGTGGGACATCTGCACCTGACCCTATGCCCTTGCCCTGTAAAATGCTCTACTCCAAAAAATTACTAATAAGCTAACTGATAACCACCGAGCTTTTAGTAAGCAGCTGAGTGCTTTAACCACTACTCCACAAAGGCTCCTCCTATTATCAACACTTATCAAATCAACAGCTAAAATGACAAATGGTAACACTGGCAAAAAACTGTGACTGAGAATCGCATTCTTGTGATCTGAGGGACAGTGGAGAAAAAAGAATCAGGGAAAAATTAGGCTAGGCAAAAATAACCAGTCCAAAAGAAAACTACTAAGAGCAAAAGGTGAACACAGTAGCATTTGTCTTTAAAAATGGGAGAATGAAATACTGGTATTTCAGACAATAAAATATAAACGAGAACTCTTAAACTTTATTGGAAAGAAATGGTCACAGAAAAAAATTCACAAGGCAAAAGCTGTAACTGGTAAAATCTACATACCCTAAACCCAACCCAACCCAACCCAACCCAATGTCATCAAGTCAATTCTGACTCACAGCAACCCTATAGATGACAGAGCAGAACCACCCCACAGGGCGCCTGGTAGATTCGAACTGTTGGCCTTTTGTTTAGCAGCCATTAGTCCTTTACCACTATGCAACCAGGGTTTCCAAAACCTCTATGAACTTCTCTAAAATAACAAATCAATCAGATATGGGCAAAAACAACCAATAAATTACCTATACCAGCATTCTCCATTGTGGTCCCTTTCAGACGTGAGGGTGACAAGTAATCTGACCTCTAACACTATCTACATTAGTTTCTTTCTGAACTTAGATGGCAATCACACAGTTTACCAAGTTCTCTTTCACGTCTGGCTTCTTTCACTCAGTATTACTTTTAGGAAGGTCATCTACAGGGTCAAAAGTAGTTGCAGTTTATTCATTACATTGTTACAGGATGGTCCACTGTGGAAATACTGAATTTAACTATCCATTCTACTTCTGATGGGCTTTTGGGCATTAAGGTAACTTTCAAAACTGAAGCTCACAAGTACAGGTATATTCACTGTGGTTTAAAAAAAATCAGAAAATAAGGAAATACCTTGTGATACTATGATCTAGGGTTAATGACATCATTCTGGCATACCATTCCACTTTTCTGATGCCTATCTGCACCCATGCTCCATTCAGCATCTTGCTTATATGCCATTTAGTGACGCACACAGCAAGCCCACTCTCTTCTGCTACAGCAGGCTAGTGATAACACTCTTAAAAAAGGATTTAAAAGAACCTTCTGCAATGGCCTAGACTGACAACCTCTCAGCTTCTGCATTAGTTTTCTAGAAAAAGTATGTATCATCAAAACAAGGCAGCACACACTCAGCACCTTCTCTGCATGACAGGAAAGCAAAAAGAACATTCGTGGTGACATTCAACAGGCCCAACTCTAGTGGTCCCTTTCTTGAAACTCCCCTGTGAAATGAACAGCTCCTTCCTCTGGGATCCCACTGTCTGAGCATATACGATCTATAGTGGCAGCATCTGTGAGAGCCAGAACCTGACAGGACTACCTTGTCTGAGTCTTGCAAGGTTTCCCACTTTGACAGTGTTGTCATCCCTTTTCTACCATTCTCTATGTAGTGAAAAACATTTGACAGGTTTCCAGCTTACACAGGTTCTACGGGGTAGTTCCACTCTGTCCTGTAGGGTCACTATGAGTCAGAATCGACGGCAGTGGGTCTGTTTTTTTGTATCCAGATTTTACCAATAATAGCTTCTGTCTTGTAAATTTTCCTTTGTGACCATTTATTTCCACCTAAGTTTACTATTTCTCATTCAAATTTTACTGTGTTACATACAACAGACTAAAATTATTTCTTCATATAATCTTTTCTAATACTTTGACACATTTTGAAAAATCAAAGAAAAGCACAGGAATAATGTACCCAACACCTATGTTAACTGTGCTCCCAAATTAACAAGTGCTCAAGTTGTTATTTTGCTCAGTAGTTACGTAAAATGTAATACTTTACAGAGCGGAAGTTCTCTTTGTTCCTTCCCTTCTCTCTTCCCAGAGACAGCCAATCAATTTGATAAAATGAGCTTGATTCTTCTGCTCTAAATGATGACATTCTAACTCCAGCTCACAGACCCTGGTTTTGCACTAGCTTTCTGACTTTCTTTTCCTGAAGTGACAGCACCTTCAAGCAGATGAGCGTGTGGCGTATCCTGGCTGAAAATCACAAGACAAAAAAACCTATCCCACTGCCCAACACACCAACAAGAAAAGTGAACTGATAAGATACAACAGGACAGAGAACAATGTCTCAAAACGTCCCTAATTATCTTAAATAAATCCTGATTTCGGATCTTTTTCCTCCTTTAACAGATTAATTAAAACCTGCAGTGCTTTTCAACTTCTACTGATACCAAAGACTCAGGAAAAAAGATTCTAGGTAGGAACACACAGTTTCCAGGAGTTTGAAGAGTTCTGCAAAAACAAAGATACTGCATGACAAGAGATCCTAAGCAACCATGCTGCAGCCCTTTCTTCACTCAGGTTTTTTGACAGGTGGTAGCGGTTTCCTAAGTGAAAAGGAACTCAGTAAAAGCTACCTAATCCCAGGAGGCATTTTCTCACTCTACAAGACGAAAACAACAAATGTAAAACCAGGACCTTTCAACAAGACAGCAGCTGTCACGTGTCAGTGAGTGGATTCTGACTCAATTACCCTATGTCGCTTGAGGATCCATGTAATTTACAACATTTTATACCCCTTCTTACAAACTGGGTGACAGGGTGTAGGTAGCTTGTGATCAAACAAGATAAAGGCCGAGCCAGGACACGATCCAAGAGTATGTGACTGTCAGACCCATGTCCTTTCTCCTAACCCGCACTCCCTAAAGGTGGAGGCAAAACATTTAGGGGTGGGGAGTTGGAGGGCCAATAGTAACGCGCTATAGGTGAGTACTGCCTGGCTATGGTCTAAAACTACGGCTATTAATCTTGGAGGGCCCCCATTTCCACAATTCTGGGACACCAGGCTCATCCAGCATGAAAGTCAGGGGGGACCCCACAGAGTTGTGGATAGCCAGCCTATAATCACAGGGGTGGGGGTCATCCGCCCACCGGAGCTGTCTGGGCCCATGACAGTGCACGGCCTGAAGGACATACCTGAGCTAAGACTAGCTGCCCCCTATCACCCTGTCTTCATGGCTCCAGGTCGAGCGGCAGGGTCTGCACCAGACTCACCACAATGACACCTGCCCTGTACAACTGTCAACTGCCCTACAACAACTGGCAGCAGCCACATCATTCGCTGCTTCAGTACCATGTTTTCCTTCACACCTGCCGATGCAATGCTCAAGTCTGTCCTTAATGACAGCCACAGAAAAAAAGCTATTCTATACTTTAAGAAACTAACTAATACAAAATTCAAAAGCAACAGAACACGGGTTCTCATGAAACCCTCACTGCAGCTGCAGTCGGGCCTGCCCAGCATACCTGCTGCTGGGCCAGCTGGACCTGATACAGCTGCTGCATGTACTGCTGGTAGTGCTGCTCCTGTAGCTGGCGGATGAGGATCTGCTGCTGCTCGTAGTTTCCCGGGTACTGCTGGGCCGCGTACTGCTGGAACTGCACGGCTGTCTGCGAGTTTAAGGCTGCCATTATCTGCTGCCTGAAAACATTAAGAAACACACACTAGGCTGACCACAGGAGACTGTTCAAGGCAAAATAAAAGGGCTTTGTGACTTCTTATAAACTTACAATTCTTCAAAATGACTCACGTAGTAATATACACTCATCAACATGCGTCCCAGGCCCAGAAGATTTAAGAAAATAAATCTGGCTTGTAACCTTTTATTCCTGGTTTTCAGGAAAAATCCCAGACAGAGAAGGAGGGCAGTAAATCTATCACTATCACCACCGTCACCTCACCATCAGCGAACGCTAACACTCACTGTGACCCTGTATGTGCCACAGAGTGAGAAGCACGTACAGGTACTGACCCTCCTCATTCTCACAGCACCCCGTGGGGCAGGGTATTACAGAGGAGGAAACGGAGGCGTCCAGTAACTTGCCCAAGACCATGCTGCTAGTAGACCCCGGAGCCAGAATTCAAATCCAGGCAGTTTGCTCCAGAGCCTACTCTCCTATCATGGTGCTGCACTCCACGATGGCATGTTCCCTGTGGCAGAGACAAGGCCTGAGACCACTGGCTATGGCTGTTCTACTTAAGCACAAGAACAGTAGTAAGAGGCAAGAAGAACGGTCAACAGATGCTACAGGTGGCCCTAGTAAGTATAAGCAAAGCCAGTGAAAACTTGAGGATCCATTTAATTCAAAGCCTTTTACTTAAAGCTTGCCTTCAAAGGAAACACTGAAAATACTATCTGAGAACCTTGGTATTTTCTTGTTGCCACGCGCTGTTGATTCCGACTCAAAGCAACACAACACAACAGACAGAACTAACCAGCAGGTTTCTCAGGCCGAAATCCTTACGGGAGCAGATCGCCAGGTCTTTTACTGCATGGAGCCAGTGCAGGGTTCAAGACACTGACCTTCTGGTTAGCATGTGAGCACTTTAATTAACCATTGCACCAGCTAGGCTCCTTACATCTGGTTTACAGATGGTAATTTCTATAAATGATTACAATTATTTTTCATATTCTTTCTAAGAGGAACTGCATGCTTAGCTCAGTTATATGACCAACCTAACAAAAATTCAAGGTTCTCTATTAATAGAGAAAAACCTCACACTGGCCTCAGCAGAGCCTGAAACCTTGTCTACTAGGGCAACAACCCACTGGGATAAAAAGAGCAGCATTCACTGTTTCCCTCCCAGGCAGACAAGGCTCTGGATTAGTGTGAGTCTAGCACTGAAACTTTTCTGAGGTGCTCCCTAGAAACCTTCCGTGTTCTCTGGTTTAATCTGTCCACCACGCCACCCCTAAGGTCTCAGGCCTTCTTCCCATACTTCCTCTTTGTACCTACAAGCTCCCTCCTGAAGGACCGCCCCTTCTAGGACAGCTGCTCTCACAGCTCTGACTAAGTAGGAAATGGTTTCATCTCCCAAGTCCTGACATAAGCTGGGCCAATCAGACTCTCTCTCCTAGCAATTTCTAACTGGGTCTCCCAGACTTTGGCCAGTCTTCATCACAGGCATGGAAACAGAGACCCCGTAAGTCCAGACCAGGACGGGGTTGCATACGTCAAAGCACAGCATGACAACTGACAGAGAAGAGGAGATGGAAGCTGAGAGAAGCAAAGACAAGACATCACGTGGACACAGGAACAGCGAGGGTGCGACTGCGCTGCCCCAGCTCTCGCCCATGGCCCCTGGGCTCTGGGAGCTACTCCCAAATCCTTCCAATACATCCCACCTTTCGGCAATCAAATGCCAAGTAAGCCAAACCCTCTTCGGTAACAGATCACTGGTACAAATGGCAGGCAGCTAATGCTGACCTACTGCCTGGCTGTACAGCACACAGACTTATTCTAAGACACCAGGGCACACAGTCAGGCGTGGCAGTCCGTTTCTCATGTTCTAAGACAAACCACACAACATGCTCACTTCTGCTGCTCCAAGCGAAGCCTCTCCTCTTCTATCTGCCTCCTCTCCTCCTCCTCCCGCCGGAGCCTCTCCTCCTCCTCCCGCCGACGCTTCTCCTCCTCCTTCTGCAGACGTTCTCTCTCTTCCTCTTCACGTCTTCTTCGCTCCTCTTCCTCCTTCCTACGAAGTACAGAACAGAGGAGATGAACCTCGTGTAATAAATCCCGCCTAGAAACTTCAGGCTTCATTTCCTAGTGAAAACAGACACAGCTTTTTGACAGAACAACATGGTAACATCTACCAAACCGGAGTGCACACTCCACTACCAGAAAAATGCATCACACAGATCTAATCTCACAACAAAAAAATTACGTCAATGATAATTCCTGCAGCACAGCAACAGATGAAGGGTCCACCAGTAAGACAGCACTTCTATCAGGGATGCACTCACCCTGAGGATTCTTCTCTAACACATGCTCAGAGCACCGCGTCTTCCCTTACCACACTCGCTCTAGTCGGAATCACGGTGGTGCGGTGGGGTCAGTACTGGTACCCGCTCCCTAAGGGGCAGGCAGTGTGCTTTCCCACGGCTCCATCTTCAGGATTCACACAGGACTCTAAAGAACTGAAAGGCACCTAAGGTGCACAACAGATGGAAAACCCACCCTGGAACATGATGTAGCCGCGAGACAGAGCTAGGTGTGTGAAGACATGTTTAATAAAAAAGGTAGGCTAAGAGACAGAAAAATCATCTATACTGTGTATATGTGTGTACTGTTTCTGAAATCTTAAAAAGGTTAAAAACTTTTAATTTGCAAAGGCCAAGCACAGTTGCTGGACATCTGGGCACTGCCCTCATCCAGCTCTTCCACAGCGCAGCATGGCCCCTTCCCAAGAGGACGGCACAACCTGTCACACTCGGAATGAACACCTTGAGACACAAGGGGGTATAAGGCAGGATGACAGGGAAGGCTGCTTTTCTCTCCAAACTCCTGCAAATGACAAATCACACATGCGAGCCATGGCCGAGGCTCCCGACAGAGCAGGAACACAGCCTCTTTTAGCGTGCCACTGCCGGTACAGGGCCAGAGGTGCCCTCCACAGCCAACGCTTACACTTCGAGAGAGATGAACTCTAGTCTTTAGTACTCGGAAAAAAACTCTTTATGAACATCACCTTAGAACAAAGGATAGCTTTAAGAAAGGAAAATGGCAGTTTTATACGCTAAATTGAGTAGTAACTTCTGACAATGCTTAAGAAAAATCTGAGTATCACTGAAACCAGAACTTAAAGAGCACTGTATACACACCTGCAAAGACGCACGTAGTGCCACCTCACTGACTCACCATTACTGCACATTTGACTGCAACGCGGAAGTCAATTTTACAGTAAAGAGTACCTCATTCCATTCTTATGAGACTCAACTTTTTTTCCTTGGGGGGGAAAAGTATCTTCCTTTAGATAAAAATCTGAAATGTATTAAGACGTTTTTCTGTTTTATTAAACAAGGATTAGCTACACCTAGTGCTCTCTATCTCTTGATGCCTCAGGGGTTATAACAATGAACACACAAAAACTGTACTATGATATAATACAGTGATGGAGAAGTCTGTCCTCACGTTAAACAGCCTCCGGATGCCATTCTTTTAAAATTCCTGTATCTTTTTTTTATTGTGACTGAGTGCAAGTGTACCGTCCAGTGTAAATCTGCACGCCCATCTATCTGCAGCTCCTCCTGCTCTCCTTGCCCGATGATAGCACTCTCCTTTCCATTGTATACATGTCATATCCTCTTAAGTCTCCTGTCCCCTCCTCTGCACCCTCTCCACTCCCGTCTAGTAAGAGGCCAGTAGGATGACATCCCATAGATGCACAGAACCACAAAGTGCACGCATGATATAGTCACTCTGTCCCCGAGTCCACTCCATTCCTGTCCAAGGAGTTGACCTCAGGTAACAATTTGTGATCAGGGGCTGCAATGGGTTTAGGGACCATGCTCCCAGGGGAACCCCAGGCCTTCGGACCACCAACTGCAGTTTTCAGTGGAGTTCTTAGAAGGTACCCCTTTTCCCCCTGTGTTGCCACTGGGACTCAACAGTGTGTGCCCCATCATGGCTGTCAGTGGTGGTGGCCAGGCACCCTCTGGTTCTTCTGGTCACATGTTGATAAAGTCACCCATTCACGTGGGTCTTTCTGTCTTCTGGGTTCTTTTCCCCTCGTCTCATTGTTATCCTTGGTGATCATCCTGTTCCAGCTGAGCTGGGACCATCTGGTGCACCTCCCGTGGCAGTTTGCTAGCTTGTAAGACCCCAGAAGGCATTCCCTGTGTCCATTTTTTACGGCTCCTGTCTTATTCCTCGTTATCAGGCTGTTTTGTTTTCTAACTTGTTATTTCTAATGCAGTGTGCGATGTAAAACCACAGAAGCACCTGCTTCTAAAAGAAGTATAATATAATCAGAGGTAAATTTAGTTTTATAGCATTTTTTTAGTTGCCTAGAAGTTCTACATAGTCAAAGTTGTTGAAAGTATAACCTCTAGACAAATAACATGTTAACTGTAATTCTGCTAAATTCACAGTCACTTCAGAGAATTTCATGAACGTGAGAGCTGCATTCAGCAGCTCTCCATCGACCCGGGGAACAATTTACAGGACTTCTGGGAGACAAAGGGGGTCAGGAGCGCGTGCGTAAGGCCTATCGACAGCACTGCTGACCACTGTGACCCGCAGTGTGAGCACTTGAGAAGCTCAAGGGAGACAGCCGCGCAGGGGAGGGAGGCTGCAGCCCTTGAGCTCATGGTGGGGCATGCTCAGAAACTTCAAGACTAAAGGAATGCAGCCAACAACAGACAGGCAGACCCTTTTAAAGGTACAGCCAGACGGAAGCGGCATCCCCCTCCCCAAAACTCATAATACAAATACTTGCTCACATCAGGAGATTTGAAAAACTGTCTTACGGAGCGGGGACCTAAGGAAGTAAGACCCATGACCTATAGCAGACACTCGATAAAGCAGAAGCACCAGGTACTGGGCCGCGCAGGGATAAAGTACTTTGTGCTCGCCAATGTCACCTCTTTTTTTCCTGCTCTTCCTTCTCTATCTTGTGGGACGCAACATATGCTGAAAACAGATGACAACACCTATTGAGGAGCCTGACAAACTCCACCATGGCGTCTTCCTTTGACAGGCTTCCCAGGGCCGCCCATTCTCTCCTGTGGAAGAATTAAGAAGGAGAGTTATCTAATCTTAATAGAACAAGAGTTTGATTTAAATCTAATTAGGAATAATGCTGAACTAAAACCAAAATGAAGAATCTGACATCAAACTGCGAGTTTTCAATAAACATGCACTGACTGACTAGTTTAGGTGTGCCGCATTTAACCCAAGCTGAAACTGCTGTACACTTTAAGGAGCTACTTAGAACCTCATTCCTTGTACTCCTATACTAGCAAAGGGCATCTTCTTGATAGCATATTTTAGCCTTAACCAAATGAAACACTCAGTGTGTTCTTTTTGTTGCAATGCTCTTATTCCAACGGGGGAGCACTCACTATGTACTGGAAGAGGCTGTTGTTCTACCATTGTTTAGGAAGCATCAAATTCAGCTCCTCTAGTCTTATGGTCATAATCGTATGAGTAAGCTCTTTCCACGGTATTCAGTCATAAATATTTTCAAGCCAAAAAGAAATACCTGAAGACTCCAGGTACTCCAAGCAAGAATGTTTGCTTCTGTTCTCAGTCTAAGCTAACGAACCAATTATTTACACCCCAAGCAATTCACTTTGTACCCCTTTCAACATTCTTCTCATTAAATTCATTTTACAATGAAACATCATTACCTCCTATCATTCCCCAGCACATCAAAGAATCCAACCTCAGGACATGTGTCTGGATTATATGGACCCATGAGAACCTGCTTATGCAGTGCCACGAGTTTTAGTTTTTCTTCGTAAGTAGGATGAAATGCTTTTCCATCTTTTTCTAAAAGAAACAAAGAAAACAATAGCATTGGAAAAACAATACCATTTTCAGCATTCTACTCTGAACTCTTGCTATAAGCCATGTCACCAACTGCCAGTGGTAGATACAAAAACACTGTTATGAGTGATTTTTAGAGTAATTTAGTTTGATTACTGAATTTTTATAGTTGGAGTCTAAGACAGAAATCCTTTATACTGACTTACTAAATTTTTTAAAAAGAAGTCAAACACCAGGGTTTGTGTCAAAATCAGTATACTGCTGCACTGCACTCAGACACACGTCTACAACGGTTACCTACAACGGTTACCTCTGACCTACGTTACACACATGCAGAACATCGTCAAAGCAGGAAGTATTTAAAAATAAATTTGTATGAATTATTTAGTATTTAGTCACAGTACTTAGTCACAAGCACAGTCATAAATATGTGATCATACATAATAGATTATACCACACTTTGAAATGTATTCAGAATTTATCTACGCCACTGCAGTTATGATACAACAGAAAAAATTTTGGAATCACATAGATGTGGGCTTAAATCTCATCTCTGACATTTCCTAGCTAAGGAATATTTAATAAGTGCCCATTAATAAATACTGAGTGTGCATTAATAAGGTTAGGATTCCATTGCTATCTCACAGGTAATGAGCTAGTAACATTACCAGCAACTGTCTTTTCCTTTTTTCATATCACGGTTGGCCTCTGACGAGTTTCTACGACAGCAACTATGAGTGAAGCCAGTTATAGTAGAGTCTTAACCACCACCAATATTTAAAACTGACATGAAATTGGGTATTGGTAAAATGGGAAATCCTTACAGAACACAGTTCTGCTTGCCAGCCAAGTGCTGTCGAGTCGGATCTGCTTAATGGCAGCGTTAATTATTGGCAGATTTCCACAACACAACAAGACATCAGTGGATTCCACACTTAAAAAGGGGGGAGGGACAGAAAAATAGCATACTCTTACAACTTCATATCCACATACACAGTGGTCACCAAAATAAAAGTCACTAATGGGATAAGGATGAACAGAAGAACACAGGTCAAAGGACATGAACAGGAAATTTAGACCACAAACATTTACCAAATAAGCATCCGAATAGATAGTCAACCTCACGATTCATCAGGGAAATGGAAGGAAATTAAAACTCTGAGACATCAACATTCCCTTCTACCATCTGACAGGTCAGAGAAAGTTAGCTAGCATCAAGAGCTGCTGAGAACAGGATCAAAAGTACTCATTCAAACACTAAGATCAGAACATGAATTGATACAGTTATCTTGGAGAGTAATTTGACAAAACACTTCAAAATTTAAGGCACTGACTGTGTGGATGTTAACAAATTATGGACACCATGATGAGGAATGGGAATCCTAGAACATGGGACTGTGCTCAATGTGGAAGCTGCACACAGATCAGTAGTTAAGTCCTCATTCAAACAGAATACATGGTGATACTGACTAGTTTAAAATTGGAGGAAGTGTGGCAGGGTGGTATCCTTTCACTTTACTTATTCAATTTGTATGCTGAACAAATAACCCATGAAGCAGGACAAAATGAAGAAGAATAGGGCATCAGGGTTGGAGGAAGATTCATTAACAACCTGCATTACGCAGACGATAAAACCTTGCAGAAAGATGACATGAAGTACCTACGGATGAAGGCCCAGACTACACACAGCCTTCCAGAAGGATTACACCTCAGGGCAAAGAAAGCAAAAATCTTCACAACTGGACCAACAAACTAACGATAAACGGTAAAGAAACTGAAGTTGTCCCAGATTTCATTCCACTGGGATCAACAATCAATCCCCATGGAAGCAGCAGCCAAGAAATCAAACAGCTTATACTCCGGGAAAATCTGTTGCAAAAAGATTTCCTTTAGAAAGCATTAATAAGTAAAAATAACATTTGGAAGACTAAGGTGTGCCTGACCCAAGCCATGGTGTTTCCAATCACGCCATATGCACGTGAAAGTTGGACAGTGAAAAAGGAAGGTGGAACATGAGATGCATTTAAATTGTAGTGTTAGTGAGAAATGACCAATGTAACATGGACTTTAAGAATGGACAAATCTGACCTGAAAAAAGTGTAGCCAGAATGCTCCTTAAATGCAAGGGTGGCAAGTCTTGTCTTGCTCACTTTGGGCATGTCATTAGGAAAGAGCAGTTACTAACAAGACACCATGTTTGGTAAGGCAGAGGGTCAGCGAACACAAGGGAAACTCTCCATGTGGTAGACTGAAGAGCGCTGCAACCATGGGCTCACACACACCAGTGACTGAGGATGGCAGAGGACTGGGCAATGGTTTGTTCTGTCATAGGTAAGTTCACTGTGTGTCAGTGCCAACCCCACGGCAACTAACAAAACAATGCTTTGTTGTTGTTGTGAGGCGCTGTCAAGTCAGTTCCGACTCACAGCAACCCTATGGACAACAGAAGAATGACTGGTTTTGTGCCATGTTCACAATCATTTTTATGTTTAAGCCCATTACTGCAGCCACTGTGTCAATCCAGCTTGTCATATGTCTTCCTCTTTTTCACCGACCCTTGGCTCTACCAAACATGATATCCTTCCTTCTCCAGGGACTGATCCCTCCTGACAACATGTCCAAAGCATGTAAGCCGTAGTCCTGCCTGCCTTCTTCGCTTCCAAGAAGCACTCTGGTTGTACTTCTTCCTGTAACCCAGGAATTCCAATTCTCATCACCTACTTTTGATTTCAAAAAAAAAAAGAAGAAAAAACATTGTAATCAAGTCATTTCAGATTCACAGCAATCCTAAGGACAGAATAGAACTGTCCCACGTCTGCCACTAAACAAGTAACACCTCAAATCATGTAGAACCAGGGAGCGTCCTCTAAGCTCTTAGAACAGAACTGATCTATTCTATGCTTACCAAATAAAAGGCAATTCTCAATTCAAAATTCTAGCTTTCAGAATGCTGTTTATTAGTGATGGGCATTGTTATTAATCTTGTTTTAGTCATCTGTTCAATTTAAGAAATAATTGAGCCTCTGTGTACAAATCATTGTGCCACCCCCTCTTTAATCAGCACTAAAGTCACTTCTGACGTTTACTTTTCAGCTAAAGATTACACAGGCCCACAAAACAAACACGGGGAACTCAACCATGTATAGGAGACTAATTGGCCATATCAGCCCACAGGTTAAGGAGGGAGGGGACAGGAGGGGGAAGGAAAGCTGAAAGAACAAAACAGAGAATCCAAGGTCTAGAAAGGAAAAGGGCAGACATGTGGCAGGGTACAAAACCAGTGGTACAAAACAGCACGCATATTAACTGTTCAGTGAGAAACTGATCTATTCTGCAAATCATCTGAAGCACAACTGAAAAAAAAAAAATCACTGTGCTGGGCACTCGGGATTGATTCACTGCCTTCATGGTGCTCAGAAACTACTAAAGTCAGTTTTTAACAGTCTGTAACCTGGATACAGTAAATGTGTCTAGGTGCCTATTTCACATAAATATGCAAACAAATTATAACTAAATTATGGTAAAAGGTAAAGAAAAACTTACAGTTTATGTCTGACCTAGAAAAACATAACATTAGGTCAAAGAAGGTAATGAAGTAGGTCCGCTTCAACTCTTCCATGCCAGATCAGTAGCTGTGTTCAATTTATGTGCTAATAATGAAACACACAGAAAAGTACCTTCACCTTATTTCTCACATAAAATCCGACAAGCCTAAAAGAACTGTTCATGTCTTTCCTTTCCCAATGAAATCTCTGGGAAATACAACTTTGAAAAATAACCCTACTGTGAAAAACAATGTTAAATGTGTTTATAGCCACATTCTTTAAATTACTTACAGTAATCCACTGGATGGACTATACAGCTTATTAACATGACAGTTATAAGGCTTATACAGCATTTCAGAAGCTAGATTTGTGAAAATAAGTGGAATGCAGAATTATATATACACTATGTTTACCACTATGCAATGTTAGGAAGTGACCAAAGATATAAAAGGAATGTGAAAACTAATACGGTATATTAAGCCCATAACTCTTTAAAAAAAAAAATCCTATCTGAGATTTTTCTTATGTTAGGTGTCACTGGGTCAGTTTCAACTCACAGTGACACTGTGCACAACAGAAAAAAACACTGTCCACTCCTGTACCATCCTCAGTCCTGGCCAGGCTTGAGCCTACTGTTGGAACCACTGTGTCAATCCACTTCCTTCAGGGTCTTCCTCTTTTTTGCTGACCTACTTCACCTAGTTTGATGTCCTCCTGGCACTGGTCCCTCCTGAAAGTCGTGCCCTCTTTACTTCTAAGGAGTATTTTAGTTGTACTTCTTCCAAGACAAATTTGTTCCTTCCAAGACAGAACTGACTGTTCTTTTGGCAGTCCACGGTATATTCAACATTCTTCTCTAACATCAAATTCAGAGGTGACAATTCATCTTCAGTCCCCCTTATTCATCTCTCCAGCTTTTGCATGCATATGAACTGAATAAAAACACCATGGCCCAGTAGGTTATGAAGTCTGCTAATCAAAAGGTCAGCAGTTCTAATCCAGCAACTGCTCCTTGGGAACCCTATCGGGCAGTTCTACTCTGTCCTATAGGCTGTTATTATGAGTCAGAATCAACTCCATACCAATGGATCTTTCAAAACTGGCTGGCTAGAATTCTGTATTCTAAGATGTTGTCAAGTTGCTGAAATATCTAGAACAACAGCAACTACTATTTGTATTTACACTACTGAACAAAAAGCCTTTCTCTAGTTTTAAAGGCTCCCATAAATTCTTAGTATCTACTGAATATTACGCTTATCACAAAAGTTTTCTTAAGCTAATCGTGTTAAGGCGATTAACAGAGAAACAAAGCGGAGAACTTCCTTCTCCTTTCATTACCTTCAAAAGAGCTCCCTACAGTTGTGTTAAAGTGATTTGAAAAACTGTTTTTCAGATTTCCATCTTTTAGTTAAAAGATTATCAGGAGGTTTATTCTTTAAAACTGAAATGGCAATAATCTATGTTATCTTACCTTGAATCTTATAAAAGGAAAATATGTTGCCAGTGACTTTAAAAAAAAAAAAAAGGTGTATCAAACCTGAGAAATAGTTGGGGCAAGGTACACAGATGAAAGAAATTTTCTCTTGAGTTTGTTCAGTTAGCATTCCAGGGGTTCTGCCTTTTTCGTTTCCTTTTAAGTATATGAATTCTATGAAAGCAGTTGGTTTGACCTAAATGTTTGTTAATTTGCTGGGAGCTGTTGAGATGATTCCAGCTCATAGTGGTCTGATGTATAAAAGAATCGCTGCTATGTTTAAACTCATCGCTGCAGCCACTGACCTAAATAACTGTCACTAAAGACAAAACACTAAAGAAAACATGATTCACTGAAAGAACAAACATTTTTCTGATTAATTATATAATACAGCAATATCTAAACACTTTTTTTTAGCTATGGGGAGATGACAGGGCTACAGGACATGAAAAAAGTTTTATCTATGATTAATACTATGTTATCTGTAAGATACTGCTGCTGTTTTTTAACTAACGAGGGAAGTGTCAACTCCTACCAAGTTGTAACCTGGCTTTATTTCAAACATTTGGTAGTGCAAGCTAGGGGACTACAGAAGCCAGTAAACGGCCATAAGGAAACTACCTGTGATTTAGGAAAGCGTTAGTCTAAGCATGAGCCTTAAAAAGTGACATCAGCGGACAGGGAGTGCTAATGTCTCTGCCCTTTTCACATCGGACAGAGTTAATATATTGTCAACCTATAAAAAACGTTTTTAAAAAAGGACTACACTGTAAATGTTAGCCTTGGTCGAGTAGTCACACAGATTTGTTCCCCAATCGTAAACTCAGGGACAGTGAGTGCTTTGTTCGCAGGTGCTTGCCTCCAAAACCCTCCGAATGAATCTAACTAAAGAAGAAACTGACTTTATGGGCTAATTTCTAGGAAAATGAACAAACAGCACATCATTTTTATAACTACTGTACTGGTATTTTCATAGGATCTTTTATCATTACAGTTTTAAGAAATGCCCAATAATATTCCCTTACTGAATCTTCACATTAACCATTACTTTTCTAGTTCGGGAAACACCAGTGGCGTAGCGGTTAAGAAGCCTGGCTACTAACCAAAAGGTCAGCAGCTCGAATCCAGCAGGCACTCCTGGGAAATTCAACAGGGGCAGTTCAAATCTGTTCTAGGATGGATGCACTGACGATGGAGTTGGTTTGGGGTTTTCTGGTTCTAGTGGCAAAACAAATGAAACTCAAAAAATAAAATAAAAAAATAAAAAAAGGAAAAGAAAACATATACAAAAATGCCAGGAATAATTATTAGTTCTGGAAAACTAAGTTATACATTAACTTTATTTTCTTCCTTATTATTCACGTTTTCATTTTCCCTAAGGTGCATATGTGTTTTTATACTTAACGCACACACACTTTTTTCTAAGCACACAGTTTTGTCAAGGCAACTTATCTTCAGCCTTTGAGATGAAGTTAACAGATCAATTATTTCCTCATGAGGATAACACAAAACCCAGGAAGAAACATTAATCCCAACCACGTTAAATACATCATGCTGATTCTAGGCTTCCAAGAAAACACTGACTGGGAAGACTTTGGTCCACACTGTGGGCAGAAAATCAGGATTACCAACCAGTTACACTGCTCTTACTCTCCAAGTGGCTCTGGTTCACACATCACAATGGTTTTTTAAAGTTAAGAATAACTTCCTTCTACATTATTTCTGGTTCCACCAGCATTATGTAGGTAGCAAGAAAAAATAATTACAGTTAACTGCACAAACAGGAAAGGCCAGCGAAAATTCTTTAACTAGGCTATTTTCCTAGGGCAGTTCTACTTCAGTCCTGGCAGAAAGTAACACACGCATTACCATCCCAGGATCCCACACTCACAGTCAATTATTGCAAGATTATTTAATCAACTTTGGAATTCTGCTTTCTTAGCAACAACAATGAACAATTTACACTTGGAAAGAAGCTGCAGAGCTATTTTTCAGATGCAAGTGTGAAAGCACATCCTTCTTCCTGCCCACGGGAAGTATAAGATGACCCCTGCAGCACCCAGGGAAGCCTCACTGCAGAGGTAACCCCTCCTACCATCAAGTCCATTCACAGCAACCTCTTGGGACCAAGAAGAAATGACCCACAGGGTTTCCAGGGAGCAGCTGGGGATGTGAACGGAGCTCTTTACCACTGTGCAACCAGGGCTCTGACCACAAAGTCAGCCATTCTCAATTCAATTGTTTTAAAGAGATCACTAGTTAGCACTTGACCAGCAACAATTACAAGTTCATTTTCTACAAAACTGAACACCAATAATAAAAGTTACGTTAACCATCAAGTGAGACTAAAAGAGACTGCCCTGCGGGTCTGCAAACTGGGTCAGCTCCGCCCATGCCTTGTTTCCCTAAGTGTGTGAGCTAAGAATGGTTTTATATTTTTAAGGGATCATAAAACAAACTAAAGCCAAAAAATAAATAAAGAACAATATTCCCAAAACATTTATCATCTGGCCCTTTACAAAAAGAGTTTGCTGACACCTGACTAGAGAAAGAAGTACACTCAAAAAGTCAAATGACTTCCAAAAAATTTTAAAGATGCAAATATAACTAAAAAGACAGAAAATACACATTTAAACTTCCCGTAAACATGGTGGATTGAACACACACAATCACCTCAGATCTCTAATGAAATCTCACTAAGAAGAATAAAACCCAACCCAACCCACGGCTGTCGAGTCCATTCTGAGTCACAGCGACTAAAAAGCAGAAGGGCTCTGCAGTTTCCAAGGAGTGCATGGCAGATTCAAACTGCCAACCCTTGGGTAGCAGCTACAGCTCGGAACCGCTATGCCATCAGGGCTTCCAAGAGGAATAAGGAAACAAATTTAGAGAAACCCAGAAAGGCTAATAATGGAAGGTATCACATTCTTATAAAAGCCGGAGTCTGAATAAAAAGAAAAACTTTGGTTCCAAGTCTGTAAGCAGCAGAGCCACCCTCTTCCCCGCTGTGTTCACAGCAAAGCAGGCAGATGGCTACCTCGTCTCTAGTTCAGCAGAGGGCTGGGTGTTGACTAGGACAAAAGTACCTGATACGCTCCAGATGTGAGGGTACCACACAAAATAAGGACTAAATGTTAACAGACAGGTTGGAAGATAAAAATTGACGATATCTCCTTTAAAAAAACATCTAACAAAAGACAAAGAAGGAAAATAGCACAGAAAAGAGAATTACAAATTCAGTCCAGAAGCTCTGATTTCTGTATAGCAACAGTATCACAGTGAAGGGAAAGAAAAAGGAGAGGAAATCACCACTGAAATAACATAAGAACAAGTCTGGCAAAGGGCACAGGTTTCCAGACTGAAAAAAACCAACCCACTGCTGTCAATTCCAATTCATAGCAACCCTAAAAGGCTGAGCAGAACTGTCCCACAGGGTTTGCAAGAAACATGATGGATTAGAACTACTGACCTTTTGGTTAGCAGCCATAGCTCTTAACCATTACGGCCATCGGGATTTCCTTGAGACGCAAAATCAATAAGGAAAAAAAGCAACCAAGCAAAAAGACAACAACTGAAGAAATTCCAGAATGTTAGAGATGAAATCTAAAAACTTTCAAAGAAAAACAGGCCACATTCATATTCAGAGCAAGAATTACAATAACTATAGACTTCAGAAAAGGAATACTGACAACCAGAAAACAGTGGAATAAGGCCTTCAAAATTCTGAGCTGAAATTACGTCTTATCTAGGCATTTATAGTTAATCAAGTAAAATACAATGTTAAAAGAAAGAGAGTTTTTGGAAAGGCAACATCTCAGTTTTCGCAGAGCAGAGGGAGAGGCAATTTGCACGACAACCCGGCAACTAACCTTGAGGGTAGAAAGTTAAAACTGGAATAAGTTTAGTGGCATCTAGGAGAAATGTCTCTTTATTCTTAAAAAGGTTATCTGAAGACAAAGAAAACCAGTAATAGTCCACTTGATATAATCTGCTTCAGCAGTGAAGAATACCCACAAAGTCAACACCAATTTATCCATAAAAAGTGTTATCATAGATGTCTAAGTAGAGGCAAGGAGGAAGACACACACACACACACACACACACACACACACACACGAGTTAGAAATGCAGACAGATATATTTAAATCCAAGAAGCAGCAGGAAAATGAAGGAGAATGTTAGTGAAAAAAGCAGTAACATAATTGAAAATGGTTGCTTCAGGGGAGCAAGTTCTAGAGATAAGGAAGAAAAGAGATGGGGATAATAATTTTTCACTAAAAATTCTGAAGTGCAGGCTGACCTTTTCAATTGATTAGGCTTCTACTTCGATAGAGAGGGCAAACTCATATGCTCAATTTCAGTAGTTCATAAGATACTATGACATACATGTAGGTGGAAGAGACCCCCAAAGAAATCCACATCTTAATTCCTGGTACCTGTCAACATGCTTGGCTGCAAAGGGAATTAATGCTGTAGCTGACACAAAAGTGAGATTACTCTGGACTACACAGGTGGGCACATGTAATTACAAAGATCTTGATAAATGAAGGAGGTGGCAGAAGAGTCAGAGAGAAACGTGAAGATGCTATGCTGCCAGGAAAAACCAAAACTGTGTCCCAAGCAAATAATCTGAAAAGCTGGACTACATGAAGAATGAGGCATCGCGATCAGAGGAAGACTCATTAACAACCTGTGTTACGAAGATGCTGCAAGTGACGAGGATCTAAAACACTGATGAAGATCCAAGACCACAGCCTGCAGTATGGGCTGCACTTCAACATCAAGAAACCAAAAGTCCTCACAACTGGACCAGTAAGCAACCTCACAATAAGAGGAGAAAGGATTGTGGTTGTCAAGGATTTCACCTCACTTGGGTCCACAATCAATGCTCCCGAAAGGCGCAGTCAAGAAATCAAAAGACGTGCTGCACTGGGAAAATCTGCTGCAAAGGACCTCTTGAAAATTTAAAAAGATATCACCTTGAAGACTAAGTTGTCCCTGACCCAAGCCATGATATTTTCAATCACATCATATGCATGTGAAAGTTGGGCAATGAGTAAGGAAGACAGCAGAGTTAATGCCTTGGAATCGCGGGGTTGGAGAAGAATACTGGATGTACCATGGACCGCCAAAAGAACAAACTGATCTGTTTTGGAAGAAGTACAACCAGAGTGCTCCTTGAAAGCAAGATGGAGAGACTGAGTCTTACATACTTCAGACACGTTGTCGGGAGAAATCAGTTCCTGGAGAAAGACATCACGCTTGGTAAGGTAATGGTCAGGAAAAAAGAGGAAGACTCTCAAGGAGCCAGATGGCTGCACTGGCTGCAACAATGGGCTTAAGTAGAAAAACACTTACGGTCACAGCACAGAACCAGGCGACGTTTCTGTAGCTCACAGTGCTGCCGTGAGTCAGAACCAACTCGATGGCACCTACCAACAGCATGCTGCTGGCTTTGAAGACAGAGCAGGAGACCTCCAAAAGACGGAGAAGACAAAGAAACAGACTCTCCTACAGCGCTGTCATGGATTGAACTGTGTGGTCCCCCAAATATGAGTCAACTTGGTTAGGCTGTGATTCCCAATATAGTGTGATTGTCCTCCATTTTGTGATATTTTATGTTAAAAAGGACTAAGGCAGGATTGTAACACTCTTCCTAAGGTCAAATCCCTGAGCCAATATAAACAGCATTTCCCTGAAGTGTGGCCTGCACTGCCTTTTACCTTTAAAGAGATAAAAGCAGAGGGAAGCAAGCAGAAAGAGGGATCCTCACAGCCCCAAGCAGTGCTGGGAGCAGAGTACATCCTCTAGACCCAGGGTTCCTGTGCAGAGAAGCGCCTGGTCCAGAGTAAGCCTGAGGACAAGGACCTTCCTCCAGAGCTGACAGGGAGAAAAAGCCTTCCCTTGGAACTGATGCCCTAATTTCGAATTTCTAGCCTACTAGTCTATGAGAAAATAAACACCTTTGTTAAAGTCATCTACTTGTGGTATTCGTTACAGCAGCACCAGATGACTAAGACAAACCTCCAGAAGGAATGCAATCCTGCGGGCACCTAGATTTTAGCCCAGGGTGATTCACTTCAAACTTCTAACCTCTGGAACTATAAAATAATTAATACATATTGTAATCCATTAGTTTGTGGGAATTTATTACACTATCAACAGGAAAGTATACAACACATAAAATATATTTTCCCAAGAAATTAAATAGTTATGTAGCTGAAATGGCAAACAAGTGAGCACCCAACTCATGATGGCCCTGTGCACAATAAAATCAAACTCTGCCTGGGCCTGTGCCATCCCCGCGATCAGCTGCAGATTTGATGGTTGTGATCCACAAAGTTTTCAATGGCTGATTTTCAGAAGCAGCTGGGTGGTGACTGTGCAGAAGGTATACTAGCTGGGAATCAAACCTAAGCTTCTAAAATGTAAGGCCTACCTCTGAACCACTACTGCCCCCAAAAGCTGTTAGTCAGTAACAAATAAATTTGAAATTATCTGACACTTGCCATTGCCCTCAAGTAGATTCCAACTCACACTGGCCTTAAATTCACTCAAATCCAAGAGGTATATGCTAATTATATGTATCAACAAATAACTCCACAGTATTGTAAAACATGAATTAAGCCATTCAGGAAAGTTTTTGTATAAACCCATATTTAAATAGGACTGCAGGAAAATAACCATTTCAGAATTTCCATGACTGCCTCTCTGCTGTTAGTAATCTAAGTTCAGTCAACAGCAATGCTAGTGGAAATACATAAACTATTACACAGAGGAACTTGAGTCCAAGATGTAAGTCTCTCCAAACCCAACTACAGCTTCCTTTTCCCTTTCATCTATCATACTGTCTTAGTTAACTAGCACTGGTTTAACAGAAACACCACAAGTGGATGGCTCTAAAAAAGATCCATTTTATTTTGTCACAGTCCAGTAAGCTGTTAAGTCCAAATTCAGGGTGTCAGCTCCAGCAGAAGTCTTTCTCTGCTGGCTCTGAAGGAAGGTCCTTGTCGTCAATCTTCCCCTGGACTGACAGCTTCTGATGCACAGGGATCATGGACTCCCTGCACTGCTTCTTGGTGGTGTGAGGTCCCTAAATCTCTTGTCTGCTTCCCTTTCCTTTATATCCCACGAAATTGCCTCAAGGCACAACACCATCTTACATGCTGAGTCTTGCCCTTATTAACATCACAGACATAGCATTTACAGCACATGAGAACTTCACAATACACCAGGAATCATGACTTAGTCAAATGTTGCCACACATTTTGGAGAGGGACACAATTCAAGCCAAGACACATTCCACCACACGTTACCCCCACCCTGCCACACACACCCTCTATATCTAGCTACTGAAAAAGCTACAAACAATGATCCATTCAGCAGCAGTGAGCACTCAACCCCAGGGTGCAGAGTAGGACTCTCTGAATGCCACTACATGCTAACAGGAACCATGGCTCCTTGGAAAAATGGCTCAATTCTGGTTTGAGGTAGGAAATGTGCAAGAGAAACCTGGAACACCTCATACTACCTAGCATGGAAGTTGTTCAAGATTTGATAAGTCACATCAAAGGAAGTCAAGATCCATTGTGAAGATGGCTCTCATTCACCAAAGATTTTACAGTTCTGGCATCAACAATGACAGCAAGAATCAAAACAAACTATCAAATACATTTAAAGCATGAATTCAGAATGGTATTTTAAAAATAAAACACAAATTTGTCACCTTTTGAGGCTGCTAGGGAAACAACACATTACTTTGAAAATCAGTTAAAAGAGAAAGAGGCATTTTCATCTTTCCTTTTCCTTTCCTATGTGAATTGCACCCCAGGGACGCCACATGGCAGAAGAGGAAAAGTGTTCAGGCAGAGGAAAGGCAATTAGAGTATCACCATTTTTCAACTCCTAGTGATTTAACAGTCTGACATGAATCATCAGTGGCTCCTCACATCACTAAAAGGGAGACAATTCAACATCTGCTGCATGGATGAAAGAACACAGAATGAAGGAGTCTTGAGGATAAAAAAAAGACTGAACCTGATCACATCTTTAGATCCAGCTACATAAATATAGACATCCAAGGGGCTTGTTAAACTACAGGGCTGCAATCAGCAAAATCTAACAAAAAATAAGCCAGATGCAAAAGCACAGAAAGTGGCAGGGAGAGGAATATACCAGTTAATTGCAGTATGTAGAGCTTATGTGAATCCTTATTCAAACAAACTATTTTTTAAAAACTATGACAAAATTGAATATGTCAAGTTATTAGCTGGGAGAATATCTTCAGAAATCACATATTGTATAAGAATCTAATAACCAAATACAGATGTGCATAGCTTGATGTCTACAATACATTCTGTGAAATAGGATGCTGTGTGATTTGGATGCTGTGTGAGTACCCTACTATAACCAGGAAAGAAGAGCTCCGGGTGCTCACTGTTCAGGCTGTCTGTGGGCCCAGGGACTTGGCAAAACCCTGGGCTCTGCTGTGTTCCTGTGTGGTCCCAAGTGGTCTCCCGGAGCCACGCCCACTGCCCTCACTGGCCAGCCCTGCCTCACCGCCAAGGGCCTCCCCTTCCGGCCTTCTCCCCTCGCTGCCCGCCTTCCCCATCTTCCCCAGTGGGCTTTCAACTCTTCCAACCCCACCTGACAGGGCATCAAGCACAGGACACCTGGCCGAGTGGGACAGTGGCCTCAAGGCGCATCCCCCTTGGTAACTCTGGTAGCATCAACATGGTCCCTGACTGAGGTCAGTGCAGTGGGACAGGAAGCCACAGGTAGGGGTCAGGATCCCCCTTCCCCGCCACTGCAGGGCTGAAACAGATTTGATTTACTTAGCAAAATAAGTCCCCTACATGCCATTCTCCCACCAGGATAACCTTCCAGGAGCAAAGACATATATGCTGCTCAACACTACCCAAGCAGATGCTAAGTACCTCATACCTATATTCACCTAAAACTCCTACAACTTACCAAAATGACAACCAAATCCAAACTGAACCACGGCAATTCACCAGGGGGACACGCAAATGACCACCAAACATAAAAAGTGCTCAAAGTCACGAGCCCTGAAAATCAAAACCACAACGTGCTATCATTTCACCCATGAGCAAGGCTAAAGCTAAAAACAGAAAACAGCAAACACCGGCCATGATACAGGGAAACAGGAACCATTTTCTACTGCCTTGCTGGTGGCAATAAAAATGGTATAGCCCTTGTGTGGCAGTCCTCAAAAAACTGAAGACAGAACTACCCTCCAAAAAACCCATAGCCGCCAAGTCGATTCTGACTCATAGCAACCCTGCAGACAGAGTAGAACTGCCCCACAGAGTTTCCAAGGAGCACCTGGCAGACATGCACTGCTGACCTGGTTAGCAGCTACAGCACCTAGCCACTGTGGCACCAGGGTTTCCAGAACTACCGTGTGACCCAGCAATTACACTCCTAGGTACACACCCAGACGACCCGAAGGCAGAGACTTGAAGAGAGGGCTCTACATAATGTTCACTGCAGCGTTATTCACAGCAGCTTACAAAGTAGAAACCAACTGCCCATCAACAGAGGGACGGATACACGAAACACAGCACACACATACAACAGAACGCTGCTCAGCCGGTAGGAAAAATGAAGTCTTGACACTTGCTACAGTACGGACGAAGGTGAACGACCCTTTTGAGTGAAATAAGCCCATCACAAAGGACACAGATTGTTAGACCTCACTTATATAAAAAAGAGTAGAGCGGGCAAATGTACAGACTAAAATTTACTAGCGGTTATCAGGTGTGGGATACAGGAAGAAGGGGGTTAGCTATTGCTTATGGAGTACTGTGTTTCATTTACGGGGATGGAAAGATGGCAGTGACCAAGGGCAGCTAACAGTGCCTGATTAAGGTTAGGGTTGCAAGCTGAGTTATGTCACTACTGCCTGTAAGTTCCACACCTGTGAAAAGTTGAATTGGTCAAAGTTTGTATGCCAGCTGTACTTAACAAACACACACACAGAGCAGATGCTGAGGCTGCTTATGCATGAGCAAACACCTCAGGGACTGGTTGCTCGGTTTGGAGGCTTTGGGCTACAGTTTCACGGGACATCCAAGTTAAGTGGGTTCTGTTCTACCTTGAGTGTGTAGTGCCTGGGTCATAGAAGCTTGCAAGTGGCCATCTAGGGCACAGTAATTGGTCTCTACTCTCCTAGAGCAACAGAGGCAGAGTCAGGACAGAGGAGGAAACAGAATGCGTGGCTAACTGCCTCCATGTACCACTGGCTCCTCTGTCAGGAGAACAGAAGAACTGAATGTGCCTGGCTATCTCTACTGAACATTCCGATCAAAGCCTCTACACTAGATTTCTGATCAAAATGAGAAAAATGATGAGCAGAAACTCAAATTATCACAGAATCCAGCCTTTCTGGAGCCATGGAGGCTATGTGAACCCCTGAAACTACTGCTCTGAGATCATCTTTAAAACTTTAACCAGTAATATCCCCTGATGTCTGCTTAAACAAGAGTTTAGCTTAACAAGCTAAAAAAAAAAAAAACTCCGTCTTGAGCACTGCAGTCTTTTAACACCTACCTATATATGAACAAACTGACAACAACAACTTGAAAAGTACAGCAGGAAACCTAGAGTGCAACGAATTTATGGCAACGGAAAAGGAACAATTCAGACAAAGGGGGGGAGACTGGCTTCACAACTCAGACTGTAGAATGTGAATGTGACTACCAAACTGGTTTATGTTCTGCTGTGTATATTCTCAACAAAATAATTATTACAAAAAGAAACAAAATGGAAATGTGATCACTTGACAAGATAGTTGATATTAAGGAATTATATACCTTTAATTTTCCTAAGTGTGATATTGGAAATCCTGGTGGACTAGTGGTTAACAGCTACTAGTATTAACCCAAAGGTCAGCAGTGCATATCCACCAGCTGCTTCTTAGAAACTCTACAGGGCAGTTCTACTCTGTCCTGCAGCGTCACTATGAATTGGAAGCAACTCGATGGCACAGGGTTTGGTGTGGGGTTTTAAGTGCGATAATGGTATTGTGGTCATTTGGGGACAAAAAAGAGTTTGCATCTTTTGGAGACACCGAAGAACTATTTACAGATGACTCAGGAATTGGGTGTGTCTACCTTGGTAACAGGTACATGGAGGTTCACTGTAGTCTTCTGTCTGTTTTTGTACATGTTGGGAATTCTCCATCATAAAACTTTAGAATTTTTAAACTTGAAAAAGTTATTTTAATTGTGCTTTAGATGAAGGTCTACAGAGTAAATTAGTTTCTCAATAAATAATTAAAACACCTAATTGTTTCACGACACTGGTCACCAACCCTGCAACACACTAACAATTTCCCCTTCTCACTCTTGGGTTCCCTATTTCCATTCGTCCTGACTTCCTGTCCCTCCTGCCTTGCTGTCCTTGCCCCTAGGCTGGTATATGCCATTGGTCTCATACACACAGCTGAGCTACTGGTGTTACTGTTTGCTTTATGGGCCTGTCTAACCTTTGGCTGAAAGGTGAACTTCAGGAATGAAGTTACTGAGTTAGAAGGGTGTCCTAGGGCCATGCTCTCGGGGTTTCTCCAGTCTGTCAGACCAGTGCATCTGGTCTTTTTCTGGGAGTTACATTTTTCTCCGGCTCTGTCCATGACCCTGCACTGTGATTCCCGTCAAGGCGGTTGATGGTGGTAGCCATCTAGCTGTGCAAGACTGTCTGGTAGAGGCTGAGGTAGTTAGGGTCCAATAGCCCTCCGAACCAATCTTTCCCTGGTGTTTGGTTCCTATTTAATAATAAAAAGTCCACACCCATTTTTAGCCCACAAGAGTAAAAAACTGACAGATGATGACTGCACCAGCTGAGTGCTAGCCTCTCAAAGGGTGACCTGCATCGTTCCAGAGGAAAAGCCTTAACCCTGTACTGGTAGTAACGAAACTTGGAATCCCTGGGTGGTACAGGCCACGCGCCCAGCTGCTAACTGCAGAGCGGCAGGTTCCATTCTACTCAGAGGCACCTCAGAGAACAGACGTGGTGACCCACTCCAAGGAAGCAGCCACTGAGACCCCATGGAGCACGGTCCCACTCTGACACACAGCTGGGTGGCCGCAAGTCGGAGTCACCTCAGTGGTGCTGGTTCACAGCAGCGAGTTCAGCACATGAGTCTTCCTGGTGGGCCCATTTCTTTCAGTCCTTTGGAGGGGCCTTTTACATTCACACAGGCATTCACAGGACAAGCTCTCTCACCCACATGGTCCTTTTCCAGATATCTACGGGGACTCAAAGTGATCATACTTAGAAAAACTTAATCAACTTGGATCCTCCCATTATCCCCTATTTTTGAATAAATATATTAAAGTTCCAAATGTGAAAAGAACAGAGTAGGTGGCTTTGACTTCCTCTCCTAAGAACACCACCGGAATACACAGGGTTCCTCACGTAGCAGGAACTACCTCTGGGTTTGGGACAAACTAAAGACCAACCTGCCCGGCACTAAAAAAAGTGAATAGCCTTGGGCAGGTTCTACAACTAAGACACGGGGTAGTACTGTCACTGAGGAACTGGCGGAGGGTTAAACTGTACACATACGGCTTTCAGCACAGGAGCCAATGCTTAGTGAACAGCATCACCTCAACACCTGGTGGTAATTATTACTTGGGAATTTTAAAGTAATGCAGCCATTTCAAAAAAATCCAAACCTACAGCGCAGAGTAAAACTGCCTCCACAGGATTTCCAAGGAGCGACTGGTATGTTGAAACTGCCAGTCTCTGAGTTAGCAGTCTAAGCTGTTAACCACTGCACAACCAGGGCTACTTAACTACAGGGCTAACAGAACCGCTTATCTACAATGAGGATTCAACAAATGTCTCCTGAATAAAGTTCAGACAGTAAAATACTGTTACAAATTGAACTGTGCCGTATGTGCGTATGTGTGTGTGTGTGTGTATGCGTCTGTCTGTCTGTCTGTCCCCCTCCAGTCCCCATTCTGTAAATATGACCCTGTTTGGAAACAGGGGTTTCTTTTGTGGTGTTAATAAGGTCATGGCAGACTAGAGCAAGTCACAAACCTAATCCCTTCTGTGTTGTGTCTTACAAAAAGAGCAGAATAGACAGAAAGTAGGTGGCTGAGTGGGAGGGAGGACCTACAGAATACCACGCAACGCCAAAAGACACCAGAAACTAGGCGACAGGCTCACAGGACGGACTGACACAGCCAAGACACTGATAGGGACTTCTAGCTCCAAACCTGTGAGAAAATATTTTTTGTTACGGCAGCATTGGGTCATAAAGACACATTTATCTGCATTTTCATCTGTTATTTTACTTTGATCTTCACAAAATGTAGACAGTAGCCAGCTGACATAATGGCTTCAGTCACTGGCCAGTGACCACTGTGACTGAGCTGCAAGGACAATGGTTCCTGATTCCTAGTCCAAGCTCTCTGCAAAGGAAAAGATAGCTGTGCTTTTAAGATTCACATTTACTCCACAGCAGAAGAGAGTATGTAATTTTATTTTTAATTCTTGTAAGCTGTTGGTACACAACCACAAAAGAATCACCTACTAGAAATCCTTGCAACAACGATCAAAACGCAAGTATTTCACTAGAAAAATTCACACATTAAAACAAAGGCAGCAACACCAGGCTCACCCCACCTTCCATAACTCTTTTGAGTGCTTTTGAATCCACACTTGTCTTTTTCCTCTCAATTAGGCATCTCCTACACTAACAGCCTCTTCACTGCTACCTAATGAAATGATCCCAGCAGAAAAGTGGCTTTTAATTGTTGCTGGGCTATTTATCCCTTTAGTATTAAGGGATACTGAAACAGTAAGTTTCAAGATTAAAAATGTAAGATAGAATGTAGTTATAGACTGTACGTCAACCACTAGATTCTTATAAATGTGGTAATATATGTGATCACTACAGAAAACTTTAAATTCAAGCCAGCGGCCTGTAGGTCAAGTATTCAAAACCCATTAACCATTACCAATTCCCCAAGCTAGCCAGTGCCCAGAAAACTGAACTTACTCTGCAATGCCAATATTTCAATGGTAAATTTTTACATAAAAAATGCCAAGAATGTGGAGTCATCAGATGTTCTGGAAATCTTACTAAAGGGCATTTTCAGTAGCTGGCACAATTTAAGTTATATGTCAAGGAAACAACTTCAGAATCTATCACCACACTGAACTACTCGACTTCAACCAGTAAGTATGTCATCCCTCCAGGAAAATGTTCTAAGTATGTTGCTCTGGTATGTATACAGAGCCTAACAACCACTTTTATGGTCTCATTTGCACATATCTCCTCCTACCCACCCATCCCTTGAGATCTAAATATCTCTAAGAAATCAAAATAACACTTCTCATCACCAGTTCTCCCCCCACTGAAAAAAAATCATGTGACTATTACCACCATTTGACTATGTGACTCATCCCACAAAAAACATCACAAAAATCCTGCTAAAAGAAAAAAAGACATTTTTCAATTAATTCTGTTAGAAGCACAAAAGGTACATTCTGGGCTTCTTTGAGAATTCACTCTTCTAAACTGCATACACGGTGAAAATCTCATCATCTAGAAGTTGTTAGAACAGTGGACATCCCTTCTCTTTTTCAGTTTGACAACCGTTGCTTCTCTCTGCCGATTACTGCCAGGTGATTTAAGTCCTACTCGAGTCTGTTTCCCCAGAATAGCTGGACAGAGCCTGCATGTAACCTCCAGAAGGATTCTTCCAAGGTGGGAAAGGAGGAAAATGGGTGAACTCTGACGTCCATTTAGTGGGAAACAGTAATATGATGGTAAAAAGGCAACTAAAAAATGGGTTCTGTGGGACACAGAAGGCGCACAAGGATATACCTTGGCTCGTGGAAATCGGATAAATTAAATCAGGAGAAATGCCCTGGTAACCTCGGGGAGGCGGGACTCGGGAGTGCTAAACCAAGGTTCCAGGCCACTCAGGGGTATGACCCGGTGGCCAAGCGGATAGAGACAAGCTTCAGGTAGCCCCAAGGGCGGAGCCCTGCTCCGGTCACCGCAGTGGATGCGGGTGAGACTGGCCCAGTCATCATGGGGACACAGCCCGGGCCGGGCTTCTAGGGCTAGGAACAGGGCGAGCGGCCGCCTGGCTCACCTTTGAAGAAGCGCAGTGCCAGGCCGTACAACTCCTCCAGGCCAAAGCCCCAGTGCAGCTCCAGCCGCCGCGCCTCCTCCGCCGCGCCCCCAGCCGCCGCCTCCCCGGACTCCGACTGCTCTCTCACGGTGCCCAGGCCCCTGCCGGAACCCGGTGGCGAGGGTGGCGGCAGCGGCGGTGGCAGCAGCTGAGCACCTTCTGCACCAGGCCGCTCCTCCGGGTCTGGGCTAAGCGTGAGGCCGTCGACCGAGACCTCGAGTCGCTCCGCATTCAGCACCGCCGCCATCTCCGGCTGCTGCGCCTCCTCGGCGGGGACAGGCGGCGGCCACGTATCGACTTCCTGCTGACCTCTGACTTCCACTCGCCGACACCGGAACTTCCGTTACTGAGGGATATCGAGGGTTCTGGGAGAGAAGCTGATGCCTAGTGCCCCGCCCCTCCGGTACCATCAGCCACGCCCCCTCGTGACCACCTGCCCCGCCCCCTAGGTTCTGCCCACGTTGGAATCTATCCCCATAACCTCCTCTCGCTTACCGCGTCTTCTCCGACCTTAAATTCTGTTGATTGTCAAGTGCTATGTCCCATAGCCCCTGACGGTCTTTCCACTTAGCTTGGATCTTTAGATTAAGCTTTGTTTTAAAACGTACACATTACAAGGCCTACCTTCTAAGAAGTCACAAACTTACTACCCTGCTGTGTCTAGCTCAGCTTTCTACCTTTAGAATGTTCTCAATAACTGTTGAAGGTAAAAATGAGATGGTAAATACAACTCTACTTTTGCTTTTCAAGTTTTCTACAATAACCATTTCATTCGTAATCAGGAAAAAAAGTTATTTTAGAAAACAGTATAAATTTGAAAACCTATGAATATAACCGGGAAGATGGACAGGTAAAAACATAGTAAGAGACCGATCGTTGTTGATATTGCTTCGTTATTTGGAAATTTCACATATTAAGTATTCTTGAAGAATGTGAACATCTAGATCAAACGTCTAACCTTCTAGCTGACAGGGTCATAGGAGAGGTACTGTATGTAGTTTTCCTTAGACACCTAGTAAAAGCTTTGAGAATAGAATACTCTCTTAAGAACCCATTGTGGGAGATGAACTTTAAACATTCACTATCAAAAGGTGCCAATCTTTAATGTGACTAGGAACTACCTAACAATACTACAATACTTAATACAACTTAACATTTACAGATGTTAAGTGTTGTTAGGTAATTCTTGATAAATGAATAAAGGATTGAGATTGTCAAGAATTTCATTCTACTTGGTTCCACAATCAATGCCCACGAAAGCAGCAGTCAAGAAATCAAAAGACATATTGCATTGGGAAAATCTGCTGCACAGGACCTCTTTAAAGTATTGAAAAGTAAAGATGTCACTTAAGGACTAAGGTGCTCCTGACCCAAGCCATGGTATTTTCAATGGCATTGCATGCATGCAAAAGCTGGACAGTGAATAAGGAAGGCAGAAAAAGAATTGACACCTTCACTATAGCCTGGAGAAAAACATTGAAACTATTATGGACTGCCAAAACAACAAACAGATATGTTCTGGAAGAAATACGACCAGAGTGCTCTTTGGAAGCAAAGACGGGGAGACTATGTCTCACATACTTTGCACATGTTGTCAGGAGTGATCAATCCCTGGAGGAAGACACCATGCTTACTAGAGTGGAGGGTCACTGAAAAAGAGGAAGATCCTCAACAAGATGGATTGACACAGTGGCTGCAACCATCGGCTTAAGCATGAGAATGATTTGGGGCATGGCACAGGACTGGGCAGAGTTTCATTTTGTTGTGCATAGGGTCTCTATGAGTCAGAACTGACTCAGTGGCAGGAACAACAACAATCATAGGAATAGCCTGAGGATCTTATTAAACTACGGATTCTGATTCAGTAGGTCTGGAAGGGACCCCAAGAGTCTGCACTTCTGATAAGCTTTCTAGTGATGCTGCTGTCTGTAGACCACACTTTGAATAGCAAGTGTCTAGGAGATGTTGTGTTGTTGTTGTTGTTGTTGCCATTAGCTGCCATCAAGGTGGCCCTGACTCATGGTGACCCCACACATAATGATGTCCATTTCTGTGCCATCTCCCATGATCAGTTGAGGAATGGACCATTGTAATCTATAGGGTTTTTACTGGCTGATTTTCAGAAGCAGATAGCCATCCAGAGCTTTCTTCCTTGTCCATCTTAGTCTGGAAACTCTTCTGGAACCTGTTCAGTGTCATAGCAACACACGAGACTCCACTGACAGACAGGTGGGTGGAGCTGTGTGAGTAAGGTGCGTTGGTCAGAAATGGAACCCCAGTTTCAGACTTGGAAGGGGAAAATTCTAACACTGCGTAACATTTACTAAGGTGTAATTGGTGTACAATAAACTGCAAATTAAAGTTTGCAATGAATTTTGATGTACGTCCAAACCCAAACCCATTACCATCGAGTCAGTTCCACTCATAGTGACCCTAGCGACAGAGTAGAACTGCCCTAAAGAGTTTCCAATAAGCACCTGGTAGATTTGAACTGCCAACCTCTTGGCGAGTATCCATAGCACTTAACCACTACACCACCAGAGTTTCCCATTTGATGTATGTATATACTTGTAAAACTGCTACCATAGTTAAAATAACAAACATATCCATCATCCGGTTTCTAGTCCTTCCCCCAAGCTTTTCAATAGACATTTGCTATAAGATGCCTATTACAGCAGAAGCTAACATATAAAGAGCTCAGATACACTGTCATGTTTCTGTTGCACGTGTGAGAGGAGTCACACAGAATTATCAAAAAGGTATATTTCAAATATACCCTCCTTTCAAATATATCCTCCAACTCACTTCCCTTTTCATGGAAGTTCAGCTTTGACCTGTCAGCTTTGCTGTGTAGATTTTAGCTAAGTTCCATGCCTTTCAATTGTTTGCCAGAAGAAGTAAGTATTAGCATTTCTGGAATGCTTTCTGAGTGTTTTTCTCCTTAAAATCAACCTTTCCCTTTGTTCTGTCTCTGAATTTTCATCTTCTCTGTTAAGTATTGCTCTGTAACAGACGTGGGCTAAGTTCAACATTAGGTTCCCTGGGCCTTAGTCTGGCAAATTACTCAGTCATCAGTACTCAGTAAAGCTCTGCAGTTACCTTTGCTTAGTAATTCAGTACACTTTCAAACTAGAAATCAAACCAACCTGTTGCCATCGAGTCGATTTTGACTCATAGTGACCCTATAGGACAGAGTAGAACTGTCCCGTAGCGTTTCTAAGGACTGCCTGCTAGACTCGAACTGCTAACCTTGTGGTTAGCAGCTGTAGCACTTAGCTGCTATGCCACCAGGCTTTCCTAGTATAATTTAGGTGTGGAAATTACTTTATGCTTTTCTAAGTTTTCTAGTGCTGCAATAACAGAAATACTACAAGTGGATGGCTTTAACAAACAGAAATTTATTCTCTCACAGTTTACAGGACTGGAAGTCCAAATTTAGGGCACCAGCTCTAGCAGAAGGCTTTCTCTCTCCGTCAGCTCTTGGAAAGGTCCTTGTCATCAAGTTTCCCCTAAATCTCAGCACAGGAACCCCACAACCAAAGGACATACTCTGCTCCCAGCTCATCATTCCTGATGACAGAAGATCTCTGCTTGCTTCTTTTATATCTCAAAAGAGATTGACTCAAAATACAACCTAATCCTGTAGATTGAGATCTGCCTAATTAATGTAACTGCCTCATTAACATCATAGCTAAACCAAGTGCTGTCGAGTCGGATCTGAGTCACGGCGACCCTAGAGGCCAGAAGACTAGGATTTACCACACATAAAATAATCACATCAGGTTACAAAATGGTAGACAACCACACAATACAGGGAATCACAACCTAGCCGATTTGACACTCATTTTGGGGGGAGACAATTCAGTCTGTAACAGTGCTTCTTGATGGCAAGCAGCTACAGGGCAAAGACCATGTCATGTCCTTGGATTCTCATGATCTGATCCCTGCTACAGCGTGTGAGATGAGGCAGATACCCAGAATGTTTGAATGAGTGAGTGAAGATACAGTTACAGGTATTACATACCAAAACCAAACCAGTTGCTGTTGAGTCAATGCCAACTCAGAGGAATCCTATAGGACTGTGCAGAACTGAGCTGTAGTTGTCAGTGAGCTCCTAGTAGATTTGAGCTGCCAACTTTGGGGTTAGCTGCCAAACTCTTAATCGCTGCACCACCAGGGTTTTCTTGATTACGTACAGGGGTAGATTAACCAGTAAACACTGTATGAGTCGGCTTGCACTGAGCAGGCCACTACCAAACCAAATCAAACCAAACCAAACTCACTGCTGTTGAGTTGATTTTGACTCATAGAGACTGTAGAACTGCCTTATAGAGCATCTGGTGGACTCAGACTGCTAACTTTTTGATTAGCAGCCTTAGTACTTAAGCACTATGCCACCACGGTTTCTAAGATACTGCAGGCTTCGATTATACTTGGATTACACAGATTATACTGCTAACCTGTGATGAGCAGTTTCACATGTTTATACCATGTCTTTGACGTGGCAGAGAACAGATGAAATTGTGCACTGCAGATTGGGAGAAAGATACACTTTGGCCAGTGTGTACCTTGCTTATTGGGTAATCCACCCCTGACGTACATACAACGTCAATTCAGTTCACGCCCATGTGACTCTTGCAGGTTGCCTCGGAGGCACCCTAAGATGCAAGGAGCCACAAGACTGGTAGGTTGAGGACCCCTACCAGCAGGCTGGATTTCTGTAGCCCACAGGTGCTAATCCATCCAGTATGACTGATTCACACATGCAAGACACACACAAGTGCTGGCAAATAAAAGCCACTGGATGACACACAGCAAATAACAGCAACAGTTCACTAATGCTTGGTCCCCAGGCTGGGGAAGCTCCCCAGGCAGAAACGAGAACTCTTACAAATACCCCTCCACTATTCAGCAAGGAACTAGAAAGTCCTCTCCTCACCTAGCTGTGTACTCCCACAGGTTACATCACTCACTGCAGGGAACACAATGATAGATACTCTGGCCTGACCAACTAAGGACAACATATGGTTAGACACATGGGTGCCAGGTAGAATTTCGTCACTTTTAGCCCTGTGGCTTATCTGGACAGAACATCAGATGTCGGGAGAGGCTGTTGTTTGTCCCAAAGCCTAAAAACTACAACCACGAGCAATTCAAAGGACTGGCTCCTCCCAATACACATTTAAGGAGTGCCTTATACGAGAACTGCCCTTTAAGTTAGCAAACTCATCCTAGAAAAAGTGTTATATACCTAGTACTCCCCTTGGGAAGCTATGCACCAACACCAGCTCCTAATCTATCCTTCAAAGTCATTTTGGAACTGTTTTTCTGGAATTGTCATCAGAGCTATCATCATATTACCCCTGATGTGTTGAATGTTATCAAAATCTCTCCCTTGCAGTATTTCCTTTATCTTTGGGTAAAGAAAAAAGTCACTGGGACCAGATCAGGTGAGTACCAATACAGTTATTTGTTTACGGGCTGAAAACTCCCTCACAGACAACTAGACAATTAAGTTTGCAAACTTGCCACCATGCACCTTGGGCAATGGCCATTCCAGAAAGAGTTCCCAAAGTGCTTTGAAGGGTGGAGTACATGCTGGTGGGGGAGCATAGCTCCCCAAGAGGAGCACTTTGAAGGCGATGGTGACAATCAGTAATGAGGTATCTAGCACTTAGAACAGTTAAGTTCATGGACTTAATTGTTTGAATTCATATTCTTAAACAATAAGCCAAGCCAGCAATAAAGCCTATTTTTTTGAAAAAAGCGAAAGAGGGAAGCAGTGGAAAGAGAGCCAGAGGGAGATGCAATTACGGAAGAACGGCTGGAGAAATGGAATGTTGCCAGCTTTAAACATGGAGGCAGGGGCCACAAGCCAAGAAACATGGGCAACCTCTAGAAGCTGGAAAGGCAGGAAAACAGTTTCTCCTTTGCAGCACCAGAAGAAAGGCAGCCCTGCCAACACCTTAACTTTAGCCCATCAAGACCTGTGTCAGACTTCTAACTTATGAAACTGTAAGGTAATAAATTTTTAAGCCACCAAATTTGCAGAAATTTGTTATAGCAGCTATAGGAAACTAATAACATCCACCAATACTTGTTCTTTCCTACCATGATGGAACCTCTGATTTTTTTCTAGGCATACCACCACCCAGCCTACCTTGCGGTGGCTGTGGTCATGTGACTTGTTCTGACCAATGGGATGGGTATTACTTCTAGGAAGTGTCTTTACTCACCCTAATGGCCCCCATCCACACTTTTTTTTCTTCTTGCCGGCTGGAATGCAAGTGGCTGGGTAGGAGAAGCCATATGAGATCATGAGGTGGAAGCCATGGTCACCTAAAGGAGTCTGAATTCATGATGAAAGTAAAATTGTCACACTAGGCTTGTGTTGCCTTATCATTTCTAATGAAATCATTATTTGAGTTTCTGAGATCTGAGCCCAATCCAACTAATACCCAAAGGTAACTGGTAAGATGGTAATACAAGGGAAAGAACAAATCTGGGAGAAGAATAGCAGTGGAAGTGCTGTATTTGGATTTGGAACAGGTTAACCCAGAAAAATGCTTTGAGAGTGCAAAAGCAAGTATTTCCTGATAGGGGTTGGAAACTATTCGAAGCAGTGAGGTGAGGAGGAAGTTCAGGCTCCATATCTTTTTAAACAAGAACTGTGTGGATAATCAAAGTTTGAAATATTCTGTTTCTTATATTCTTTAACTGTGCTTTGTGATCCATACTAAATTATGACTTATAGCCATGAAAATATTCTTCAACAAATCAAAACTCCAACCACATGTAAGGGCAGCCCAGGGACTATTCAGTCTTTAGTCTAAGCTGATTGTAAAGTGCTGACTAAATTTCTGTGAAGCTAATTTTCAGCATCATTTAGGAAGTTGTCTCAAGAAGAGAGGAATCCCATAAATTCACTGCTCCATAAAGTGGAAATGAGTATTTTAGGAAGTATTAGAGTAAGAGTGGAGACCCTAGTGATACAGTGCTTGAGTTCAGCTCCTAACTAAAAGATCGGCAGTTCAAATCTACCAGGTGCTCCCTGGAAACCCTAGGGGGCAATTCTACTTTGTCCTATAGGATTGCTATGAGTCTGAATCTACTCAATGGCTATGAGTTTGGTTTGGTTTTTGCTTTTTAGGATGAGAGTATGAGTTGGAATTGACTTGATGGCAATGAGTTTGGTTTTGGCTTAGGTGAGGGCGAGAATGGAGTCCCTGGGTAGTGTCAAGGGTTAAGCTCTTAGAGGTTAAGTCTTTACTACTACTATTCTCAGAAGGGCCTGGCAATCTAAGTCAAAAAATCAGCTGTTGACAGAACTGATGGTCCGACAACCTGGAGGGTCCCCTGGAAACATGGCCCCTTGTTTTAGTCAGCTCTAACAGAAATACCACGAGGGGATGGCTTTAACAAAGGAAAGCTTATTCTTATGCAGTCCAGTAGGTTACAAGTCTAAATTCAATGTGTCCACTCCAGGGGAAGGCTGTCCCCCTTGTTGGCTCTGGAAGAAAGTCCATGTATTGTGTCAGTGTTTGTTCAGGAAGTGTCTTGGTGCAGGAACCTCAGGTCTAACAGACCAGCTCGACTTCAGGTGCTGCTTTCTTGATGGTGTGAATTTCCCAAGTCTCTCTGCCAGATTTTTCCCTTTCTACCTCAAGAGACCACCTCAAGGCACAAAACAAACTTACACATTGAATTTTGCTCTACCAGCACAGCTACTGCCCAGCCACCCTTACTGACATCATAGAGGCAGGAATTCCAACACGGAGGAACATCACGCAGTATCAGGAATTATGGCACAGCCAAGTTGTTACAGATTTTTTAGGGAATACGTCCAATCCATGACATCCCTGGACTTGCTGCTACCCCAGTCAACACTTCAGACTAAGAATGGACGGGAATTGGGGACACAAAATGAGCATGTGGTGTGTGTACTTCACAGTTTTATACACTTATAGAAGACAGTCCTCTGGTTTCTTTCTAGAGGGGAGAGGAGAGAGTGAAGAGGAGGGGATAGGTGTTTATCGTGAGGATACCAGTAGTAAAGAGTGAAAAAGAGGAGCGTGCTGTCACAAGGTGAGGAGAGCAGATAGAGTTCTAGAGAGGGTATGCAGAATTGGCTGGCATTGAATACTTCCACTCAATCATAAAAAAAAAAAATCAACCGTTGAAAACTATGGAATAGGAGTTACTGAGGAATGGATATTGATTTTTCCAGGGTGATGTAAAATATTTGGAAACAGATTTTTGTTTCTGACTTTGCCATTTTTTAAAAAAAATTTTGTTGTGGTAAAAGAATGTAACAAAACATTTTTGTTGTATTAAACTTTCTTAGGTGTACAATTCAGACCAGCAGCAATGAGGTATGTAGCACTTAGAATAATTAAGTTTGTGGACTTAATTGTCAGAACGTGTATGAATTTGAGTTTTGTTCTGCGTTTTTCTCCTGCTCCGTCCAGAATCCTTTACTGTGACCACTGCCAGGGAAGCTGGTGGCGGTAGCATCTAGTTGTGCTGGACTCAGCCCAGTGGAGGCCGTGATAGTTGTGGTCCATTTTTGGACTCATCTTTCCCTTGTGTCTTTCGCCTTCTTTATTCTCCTTTATTCCAGCCAGGATGGGACCAGTAGCAGATGATCTTAGATGGCTCCTCACAGGCTTTTAAAATCCTTGTCACTACCCACTAAAGTCGAATGTAGAATATTTTCTTTTATAGACTATATTTTCCCAATTGAGCTACATGTCCCCTGAGACCACAGTCCCCAGTGATTTGTTTTTTGAGGGGCAAGCTTATACAGTCTAGAAACTGCTATATTCATTTGCCATAAATATCTAGCACTGAGAGGCAATATCAAAAACCAAAAAAACTCCACTGCTGTCAAGTCGGACTCACAGCAAGTCTAGAGGTCAGAGTAGAACTGCCTCATAGAGTTTCCAAGGAGCCCCTGGAGGATCTGAACTGCTAACTTTCTGGTTAACAGATGCAGCACTTAACCCACTACGCCATCAGAGTGTCCAAGAGGCAATATAGGGTAGTAAAAATGACGCATCTGCTACTTTTTAGCTGTATCTGCATGAATTTAGGCAATTTACTGTGCATTTGTGGGGCCTACTCTCCTCATTTGCAACAGATAGGAATTGTTTCTGCTCTGGTTGCATGGCAAAGTGCTGATAGGCCAAATTTATCCAATTTCTCTGAAAGTGCTTAGAAACTATAGGATGCTGTAGTTAGGTAAGACAGGACTCTCCCAGCTGCCTTCAGGCCATGCCACCCTTAGGGACTATCTCAGTCAGCAATGGCTGCTGTAACAGAAATACCACAGAGTGGATGGCTCTGCAAAGGAAGGTTTATTCTGACACAGTTCGGTAGGCTACAAGTCCAAATTCAGGATGCCTGCTCCGCGGAAAGCCTTTCCCCCTTGTTGGCTCTGGAGGAAAGTCCGGTATTGCATCAGTCTTTGTTCAGGGAGCTTCTTGGCACAGGAATCTCAGGTATGAAGGACGTGCTCTTCTGCTGCTGCTGCTTTATTGATGGTGTGAGGATCCCAGTTCTCTGCCTGCTTCCCTTTCCTTTTATCTCTTTCAGGATGAAAGGATTAAGGGTGGTACCAGCAGGGAAACTCCCTTTACCCTGGAGCAGGAAGGTGATCTTCTGAAGGGATTTACAGTCCCACTCTAATCTTTTAACATACAGCACGGAAAAGTGACAAAATGAAGGACAAACATAGAATACAGGGAATCATGGCCCAGCCACAGGGCTACACCTATTTTTGGGGGGGACACAGTTGGATCCAGGACAAGGACCTTGGTCCATTATTAAACTATGTATATTTCCTCAGATTGAAAAGTGAAACAATTCTAACAAATCAAACATTTATAAAAATTTGCATTTTAAAAGACGAAAGCCTGTCTCCTTTAATCTCCTATCACTGAGAGGTAACCAAGGTCAACAATGTTGGGATATTCTTCCATTATTTTGTAAATATTAATATTCATATAATACTGACAATTATTATTAAGTGATAACCTACAACTATGGTAAGAAGAAGTGAAAGGTCTAGGAAAGGGGGTTTTTGAGTCCAATGACCTGTTCAAAATATACGCGGAAACAACGGGACCTTAATTCTCTTACTAAAACTTAAACTTCAGAGCTCCCGACCGCCACCTGCTGACAGGAGGCGGTATCGTTATCCCCATTGGGATCAAGCTCGCAGGCAAGCTCTCAGCACACTTGTCCTGGACCCCATTGGCTGTGTGGATCCTTCCATAGGTCGTAGGTGGGATCGCTGGGGATCAGGTGCTGCTCTGAGGCCTGGGACCACCTCGTGGATAAGACGAGAGAATCAGGAAAGTCAGGGAGAAGATACCCGGCTGCTGTGGTCCCACCTGGGAGCCGTGGAGCCAGTGCAAAGACTGGGCCCTGGGGGTACCTGCCTCATGTGTGACAAGATAGAGGATATTAAAATTTTCTACATATTCAGTATAAGAGATAAAGTTTCTATCAGCTATGCTAGCGAAAACACTATCTCTGTCTTAGTCGTCTAGTGCTGCTGCAGATATACCACAAGTGGATTGCTTTAACAAACAGAAATCTATTTTCTCACAGTCTGGTGGACTAGAAGTCCAGTTCAGGGTGTAGGCTCAGGGAAGGCTTTCTTTGTTGATTCTGGAGAAAGGGTCTTGTCATCAATCTTCCCCTGGATGGAAGGGTTCTCTGTGCAGGAACCTCGGGTCCAAAGTACATGCTCTGCTCCTACCACTGCTTTCTTGGTGGTATGAGGCCCCCCAGTCTCTCTGCTTGCTTTGTCTTTTAGATCTCAAAAGAAATTGACTCAAGAAATAACCCAATCTGGTAGATGGAGTCTTGCCTTGTTAACATAACTGCAGTAGCCCATCTCACTAGCATTGTAGAGGTAGAAGGTACAACACATAAGAAAATCAAATCACATAACAAATCACTGAATAATCACGCAATACTGGGAATCATGGCCTAGCCAAATAGACACACGTGTTTTGGGGGAGATGCAGTTCAATCCAGGACAACCTCTATAACCCGTGACTATCTAGTTAACTCTGATTCATAGCAGCCCTATAGGACAGAACTGCCCCACAGGGCTTCCGAGGCTGTAACCTTTACAGAAGCAGACCATGACATCTTCTTGCGAAGTGGCTGGTGGGTTCAAACCACTGCCCTGTTGGTTAGTGGTCAAGTGCTTAACCACTGCTGCACCAGGCTCCTTGTTATCCCTAGGTGAAACTGAAGTATGAAATTGTGATGAAGAGGTGACCAAGAAGTAGGCAGCCAGAACATGTACTACCAAGGGGTGTCAGGAAGTCAACGAATAATTATAACATATTCATAAGCATTAATAATACAAGTAGTTAATAGTAGGTATAATTATTGTTATTTGAATTTTGTAGTAGTTGTCAGCTTTTTCACATTTTCAATTTGTTGTGATTTCTCATTCCAAATACTCAATTTTGTATGTATTGTTGTGTTATTTGACCTAGAAATCTCCAGTTCTCCCCATAATTGGACAAGCTTGAGGCCCCGCAAAGTCTGGAGGTGCCCTTGCTTAAGGATCTGTGAGGACTGTTCCTGAAAGAGTAGAGAACTAAAACCAGGAGCCCCAACTTCTAGGATGGCTCGGTCAGATCACTCACCAGCCTTGAAATGGTGAAGCCAGTCCAAGCTTCCTGCCAGTACTGAGAATCACTCTTACTCATACAGCTTGCCTTTCTTACACTTTTACTTGCACATGAGCTCCCTGATGGCCAAGCTGAAGACTGACTAAGGTCCCCTGGTGGATACTGACTCAGGAATGCTGCCTTCTACTTTGTTACGCAGTACCTGAGAGTCTAAATCACATTCTAGATAAGTGCAAACTCATTAGCAAGTTGGTAAGTGCAAACTAACAAATAGGAAAAATGAAAACTGTGTCTCCTTGTGCTCACAAGATGACCAGAAAGGTGTGATCCAATTTACTTAGTGAAATTTGGGAAGGCTTCCTGGAGGAGGAGTAATTTTAAGCCTTAATTGAATTGGACAATCAGCAGGAGGCCAGAAGAGCAGTTAGATGGATTGAGGAGAAGGAAGGCACACCTGGGAAAGAGCTGTGTCAAGGAAGCTGGGACAGCCATTTGTACTTATTCCAATGACTCATACTGGAGAATGGGACTTACCCTGTACATGGGACTGGTCTTTATTGTCAGGGTGCTTGCAAACCGGGCCTAGGCTCTGACACACAGCAGATGTCCAATCAGTGTTTGTTGAGTGACTGAAAGGGTGTACAGATTTTATAGCCACTCAAGGGAGTTACAGAGGACCAATTTCAGCTCAGTAAGAGGAAAAACTTTGTCTTATATTATCTGAGAGAAGCAGGCTGTTAAAAAACAAAGAAACTGTCAGAAAAAAAAAACAAGAAAGAGGAAGGCCTTTTCAGCAATTCGAACTGACCACTGGCGAGTGCTAGCGATAGCTATCAAACGTGCTGCACATGCCAGGGCTAGGCTAAGCCCTTTACACGTGTTCTCTCACATGAGCCTAATGATCACACCACCCAGGGCTGTTGGTGCCAACCCATAGTGACTCTGTAGGAAGGGTAAATCTGCCACAGAGAGTTTCCAAGAAGCACCCGGCAGACTTGAGCTGCTGACCTTTTTGTTAGCAGACTGTAGCACTTAGCCACTACACCACCAGGGTTTCCAAGCCTCGTAGTAACCTCAGTGCCACTGAGTCAATTTCAGTTCGTGGAGACTCTGTAGGACAGAGTAGAACTGCCGGGTAGAGTTTCTAAGGACCGCCTGGCGGATGCTAACTGCTCACCTTTTGGTTAGCAGACATAGCATTTAATCACTACACCGCCAGGATTTCCAAACCTCATGACAGCTGTTCAAAATAAGTATTACCGTCCCCATTTAAAGATGAGGAAATTAAGTCACACAAATTAAGCAATGTGCACAGGGACGCATACCTTTGCCTAGAACAGGTAGAGGAGCCTGGTTGCACTGCCAGTGTGCTAGACGCCAGACATCCGCTGATGGCCTGACAGGGCCTCCAGCCCCATCCAAACTTGCCGCAGGGAACTTACTGCCCCAGGACCCTTGCATTCTGTAAGCAGGAAACATGTGACCTTTCCTCCCAAGAGGACCTGCCAGGTAAGGTTCTGGAAGTTGGGGCACTGCAAACACAGCTTCTCTCGTGCAGTTTAAACCTTGCTGCTATGGAGCCCAAGCTACTGAGAGCCATTTTTTTCCTTCCACAGAGGAAGTTTCTCCTATAAGACTAAGGTCCACAGATAAACAGTCTACAGACAATGCATCCTGGGACTTCTGTTTTGCCAAATGGGCTCCCATATCAATAATTGTCTGCGTAATTTATTTTCCCACATACTATGTTCCGAGTAGGGCTGGTAGTGCAGTGGTTAACAGTTATGTCACAGTTAAAATCCACCAGCTGCTCCGTGGAAGCTCTAGACACAGTTCTACCAGGTCCTGTGAAGTAGCTATGCATTGCAATTGACTAGAAGGGGAGTGGATTTGGTTTTTCAGATGCCCTGGGTGCTTCCCATACTTCAGTTCATTTATTTCTAATGAAAACCTTCAGGAACTAGATGTTAGGACCTCCTTTTACAGAAGAGGAAACAGAAGGTCAGGGATTCAGGTCATATAGGACATTATTTAATGGAGATGCCAGAGAGTACGGTGCTAAGCAGACAAGACTCTGGAGCTAACCCGTGCAGTCTGAAGCCTGCTCTACCACTCTCTTACCTGTGTGATCTTGGCCATGTTACAGAATCACATTGTGCCTCAGTTCCTACATCTGTAAAAAGGGGCCACAATAAAAGTCCCTAATTAGAGTGTTATTATAGGGATTAAATGATTTAACACGTGTAAAGCACAGTTACTGGGAACCCTGGTGGCCCAGTGGGTTAAGTGCTACATCTGCTAACAGAAATGTTGGCAGTTCAAATCCCCTAGGCGCTCCTTGAAAACTCTATGGGGCAGTTCTACTCTGACCTCTAGAGTCACTATGAGTTGGACCCATGGATATTTTTTTTTAAGCACAGTTACAATAGCGAGCAGCGTGATAATTCTCTATAAATGTCAGCAATTTTATTATCACTATTTACAGAACCCTCACAGAATCCTGAGTCAAAAAGTAATCAGAAAGATCCTGTCACCAAACCCCTCAAGAACAGTGCAGAACCCTAGCTCTTACCCTACATCTAGATTGTTGAAGGTGAAATCCCTTTGTAGAAGGGAAGGGCATTCCTACCTCCCTCCAAGGTGTGCCATGAACTATTTGAAATAAAATTTAATTTGGGTTTTCTTTGTTGTTGTTGTGTTTTGCCCAATTGTTAAAGACCATGTTTGCTGTAAAAAATTTTGTCAGCATAGAGTAACATAAAGAAAAGAAATTCATGCAGAATTTTGCTACCCAGAGAGCCTATTATTAATTGATTTAATGTTTTGTTGCGCTTTAAATGAAAGTTTATAGTTCAAGTTATTATGTCCTACAAAAACTTGCACACAGACTGCTATGTAACTCTGTCTGCTCTCCCGCCCTGTGACAGCACACTCCTCCTTTCCACCCTGTACTTCCGTCTCCTTTCAACAAGCTCCTGTCCCCCTCCACACTCTGGACAGGAGCTGCCCAGTTAGCCTCATGTATGTACTTATGCCAAGAAGAGAGCTTAAGCAGCTCACATCCGCCAGGCACTCCCTGGAAACTCTGCGGCTCAGTTCCACGCTGTCCTACAGGGGTCGCTCTGAGTCAGAATCTACTCGCAGCAGTGAGGAGGATCGTTAACACAGTGGTGCATCAGTTACGGGCTATGGCTGCTAACCAAGAGGTTGGCATTTTGAATCCAGTAGATACTCCTTGGAAACTCTATGGGGCAGTTCTACTCCATTCTACAGAGTTGCCGTGACTCAGAATTGACTCGATGGTGTGGGTTTGTTTTTGTTTTTTAATCATGAACATGGAAACCCTGGAGGTATAGAGGTTAAGAACTAACCAAAAGGCTGACAGTTCAAATCCACCAGATGCTCCTTGCTAACTCTATGAAGCGGTTGTCTTCTGTCCTATAGGAACTCTATCAGTCAGAACTGACTCCACAGCAATGGGTATTAACACAGGTTCTCTTAACGCTACTGGGGTCCCTGAGTGGTGCCACTGGTTAGCACTTTGACTACTCAACAAAAATCTGGAGGTTCGAATCCACCCAAAGGCTCCCTAGAAGACAGGCTAGAATATCTACTACAGAAAAATAAACTTTGAAATTCCTAAGGAGCATGATTCTGCTCTGACAATATGGGGTCACCAGGAATCAGAATCAACTCCATAGCAATCGTCTGTTTTCCTGGTCTTCGTGGTTTCCTAGTAGAGCACTTTCCTCTCCCGGCCCAGCAGAGGCTGCTGCTGGTGAGCCAACACTTCCTCCCATTGCGCTCTCTGCCGGGGGCTGGCCAGGGGAAGACAAGATTCAAATCCAGTCTCCTAGTGAAAGGAGCCTAGAGTTCCCAAAAGTGTGCAAGATACAGGCCCAGGAATGTTCGCTATGACGATGTTTGCAAGAGGAAAGAATTCGAAGCAATCAAAGTGCTCAGCCAAGTGACATATGAGGATTGCCAGTTAAGTTTGTGAACTCATGCTAGAAAAAATGTATATACCTCACTGCTGAATGTCACTATGGTCACCTTTAAAGTACTCCCCTTGGGAAGCTATGCAATGACACCTGCACCTAGTCTACCGTACAGAGCAATTTGGGAACTCTTTCTGGAATGGCCATCAGAGCTGTCATCAGATTACCCTTGATGTCCTGAATGTTATCCAAATGTATTTCTTTCAATATTTTCTTTATCTTCGGGTAAAGGGGCCAGATCAGGTAAATAGGGAAGGTGTCCCAGTACAGTTATTTGTTTACTGGCTAAAAACTCCCTCACAGACAGCTAGACCATTAAGTTAGCGAACTCACCACTGTATACCGCTGTGTACAATGACCATTCCAGAACGAGTTCCAAAATTGCTTTGAAGGGTGGACTGGGCACTGGCCTCAGTGGATAGCTTCCCAAGGAGAGCACTTCAAAGGTGACTGTAGCAATATTCAGCAATGTGGTATGTAGCACATGGAACAATTAAGTTTGGAGACTTAGTTGTTGGACCTCATATATAAATAATGTTACATCCACCCAGTGGAGTTCTAATAACTGTGAAAATGGGTGAATCGATACAGAACAGGAGCCCTGGTGGTGTAGTGGTTAAGGGCTATGACTGCTAACCAAAAGGGAGACAGTTTAAATCCATCAAGCGCTCCTTAGAAACTCTGTGGCAGTTTCCACCGTGCCCTGTAGGATCACTGTGAGTAGGAATCAACTCTGGCGGTGGGTTTGGTTTGGTGGTTTGGATACGGAAAGGGAATCCTGGTGATGCAGTGGTTAAGACTTATGGCTGCTAGCCAAAACAGTCAGCAGTTCTAATCCACCAGACGCTTCTTGGAAACCTTATGAGGGCATGTCTACCTTCTCCTATGGTGTTTTTATGAGCTGGAATCGACTCATTGACAATAGGTCAGGTTTTTGATACAGAAAGATCTCAAAACTATATTATTATGAGGTCTGACAATTATGTCCACGAACTTAGTTGTTCTAAGTGCTACATACCTCATTGCTGAATATCACTATGGTCGCCTTTAAAGTACTTCCCTTAGAGAAGCTGTGGACTGATGCCAGCGCCTAGTTCACCCTTCAAAGCAATTTTGGAACTCTTTCTGGAATGGCCATTGTACACGGTGGCACAGTGGTGAGTTCACTAACTTAATGGTCTAGTTGTCTGTGAGGGAGTTTTTAGCCAGTAAACAAATAACTATATCGGAACACCCTCCCTACTCACCTGATCTGGTCCTCTGTGTCTTTTTCCTTTACCCAAAGATAAAGGAAATATTGAAAGAAAGATACTTGGATGACATTCAGGACGTCAAGGGTAATCTGATAACAGCTCTGATGGCCATTCCAAGAAGAAAGTTCCAAAATTGCTTTGAAGGGTGGACTAGGTACTGGTGTCGGTGCATAGCTTCCCAAGACGAGCACTTTGAAGGTGACCATGGTGATACTCAGCAGTGACATGTGTATCATTTTTTCCAGGATGAGTTCATGAACTTGATTTGGCAGTCTTGTGTGTTACAGAAGGAGGCCCGGTGGCTCAGCGGTTAAGAACTTGGCTGCTAACCAAATGATTAGCAGTACAAACCTACCAGCTACTCCTTGGAAATCCTATGAGGTCGTTCCGCTCTGTCTTATAGAATGGCTATGAGTGGGAATCAACTTGAGGGCAGTGAGGTTTTTGTATTTTAAAAGCTAGGTACTGAACTGTGTTTATAATATGATCTTTTGGGTTAAAATGTTTACATAAATAAGATATAAATAGACACATATGGTTATATGAATATGAGGGAGGCTTTAAATTTTCATTTGTATCTTTCTATACTGTTCAAATGTTCTAATGTTATGTATTCTTTTTTTCTTTTTTTTTATTATGATTGAGTGAAAATGTACATTTCCATATAAATTTGCACACCCACCTATGTGCAGCTCCCACTGCTCTCGCTGCCTGGTGACAGCACACTCTTCCTCTCTGCTCCATACATGTCTTATTCTCCCAACAATCTCCTATCCCCTCCTCTGCACCCACACCCCTGCTTCCAGTCAGAGGTCAGCTGGATGACATCCTATAGATGCACAGAACCATAAAGTGCACATATGATGTGGTGACTCTGTGTCACCAAGTCCAATCCATTCCTGTCTGAAGAGTTGGCCTCCATTACAATTTATGGGCAGGGGCAGCATCAGGGCCAGGGGCCATGCTCCCAGGGGAACGCTGAGGCCCCTGGACCATCATTTGTGGTCTTTTAGTGGAGATCTCAGGGTGCACCCCTTTTTATTCTTGTGTTGCCAGAGAAACTCAAATTTGTGAGCTCCATCACGGCTATCACTAGTGGTGGCCGGGCACTACCCGGTTTTTCTGGCCACAAGTCGATGTAGTCACCCACTCACGTGGGTCTCTCTGTCTTCTGGGCTCTCTTTCCCCTATGCTGTTTTGGTCCTCGGTGATCATCTGTTCCTGCTGAGTTGGGACCATTTGCTGTACCCTCAGATGGCAGCTCGGCAGCTTTTAAGACCCCAGATGCCACTCACCAATGTGGGGTGCAGAAGGCTCTCTTAGCAAAATGCTAGTTGTGCCAATTGGCCTTGATTTCCCCTGAGAGCATGGTCCCCAGACCCCACCCCAGCTACTCTGTCCTTGCAATATTGGGTTAATCTTATGTATTATTTTTAAAATATTACTGGGGATTATTTGGAACAGAAAATGATGGCCAATTAAAAAAATATTTGTATGGTGTTCATTTTTGTATTATTATTTTTTTTTTAAAAAAGCTTAACCCTTCTTCCAAGCCTGTTGCAGGATGTGTCTGAGGGCTTGGCTGTTATTGCTACTGGACTCACACATCCCCCTAGTGCATGGACCATAGTAGAAACTGAATAAACATTTGTTCATTGCACGAATACACAGGAAGTATTTCTTCCGTCTCTGTATTTCCCTGCAGAGTATTCCCTGAATTCAACTGACCGCATCGCTACACTTCAGTCCCTCAGCCCTCTCACAGTCCCTGAAGACTTGGTTAAATGACAAGGGTTGGCTGAATGCTCCAAATTAACCATTTTCACACCTTTATTTAAGAAATACTGATTGGTCATTTACCACATATATAGGACAATGTGAGGGGTTGGTGTTAATGTCCCCAAATATTTTCCTAGTGAAGTTAGTCATTCAATGAATATGAATTCAATCACTACCATCAATCCAAGTGTGCGGACTACAGGTATGTAAGACAGATGTGGATCCCACTGTCACACACCTTGAGGGCCCAGAGTCACAGACATAAATAAACCTCATCAGACCCAAGGCCTCTCCTTAAAACAGACAATGCTTAGTATCCTTATACTATCTGAAAGAAATTCATAGATGAAACAATCTACCTACACATGATTTTGTAAATGACCTAATTGTAACATAAAGGGACAACAAGTAGTGATTGTCGCTGGTCAAGTTCAAGCATAACTATTGGGCCAATCAGCAAGTGATCAGATACTCGCACCTCTCCACACAACCACCATGTAAACATCCGCCACTAACGCAGACTGGCAGTGGGGTTATTGTTGGTGGCATGATTTTATTAAATTATGAACAACATTTAAGAAAAATATTAGCCTATACAGTAGGCACTTTTCTGAAAAATTTGCTGGTATGAGCTCCCATCAAGTGAACCCCTAACTCATGGTGGCCTCGTGCATGACAGACGGAAAAACTGCTTGGTCCTGTGTCATGTCTATGATTAGGTGGGGACCAGACCATAGGGATCGTATGGTTCTCATTGGCTGATTTTTGGAAGTAGATCACCAGACCTTTCTTCCTAATCTATCTTAGTCTGGCAGTTCTGCTGCATCTATTCAGCAGCTTAGCAACATGCAAGCTCCTCTGACAGCTGGCTGGGTGGCGGCTATGCATGCAGTGTATTAGGAATAATGTCACTGTGTTTATTTGTAAAATCCAGGTTCTGTGCTCAGACATGGAAACCCTGGTTGTATAGTGGTTAAGTGCTATGTCTGCTAAGCCAAAGGCTGGCAGTTCAAATCTGCCAGGTACTCCTTGGAAACTGTATTGACAGTTCTGCTTCGTCCTGTAGGGTTGCTGTGAGTCGGAATTCACTCAGTGGCACTGGATTTGGTTTCTTGGTTTGATGCTCAGCTAAGGCACAAACAGTTAAGCAATTGACTTCTAGCCAAAGGGTTGGTGATTCAAACCCACCCAGCAGTTTACCAAGGAAGATGAGCCTGGTTATGTGCTTCCGAAAGGTCCCAGCATTAAAAACCCTACAACACAGTTCTCTTCTGCATACATGGGGTCGCCATGAAGCGGAATGACTCAACAGCAACTAACAACTACAACATGCTGAGATAATTGCAAGCTGGCTTTTTGTCTACACTACTGTCCAGTGAGACGCGGGAAGCTGGATGGCACTTACGCTGGATGTGGGACACCTCGCTTTCCTGACCCCACCCACCAAGCGCGCAATAGGTAGTCCTCAGCAGAGCAAAGGAGAAATGCCTGCTGGGGGTGTTGATACTACACCCCTCACGAACCCTGGGAAAAGCCACATGAGGAGGCTTTAGAGGCCGTACCACGGAAACTCGGGACCAGCCTGGTCACACTGCATATCTCTGACCAGCAGGCAGTCCTGACACCCAGGGAAAATGTGGTGTGCCAGCAAGCTCAGGCCAGGGGCAGTGTGAGTTTTCCAGGTGCCAGACAGCAGGACTCTGGCTGAGTCACATGCAAGGTGATAATCAAATAAAAACCCCATTATAAAGGTCCTACAGCAAGCAACCAGAACCAAAGGCTGGTCATGCCCTCCCCCATGGCACAATCCTGGATGCCAGGCTGCAGGGATTTATTAAAAAATAATTAAGCTACTTGGGAAGCAGGGCTGTAGTACATGTTGTCAGGCAATGGAAGAGGGTGACAGCCCAGGGATATACTCCATAGTCAAAAGCCAGACAGTGGGACTAAGCAACATTGTCTTCTTATTTAAAAAACAGTTTAACAATAAGTTTTTCTCATTAACTTTTTAAACAATATATATCGCAAAATTTGCATTTTAGATAAATTTGGATGTACTATTCAGTGACTTTCGGTTCAGCTCTACAGCAGCTAACCAAAAGGTCAGCAGTTCAAATCCACTAGGCGCTCCTTGGAAACTCTATGGGGCCAATCTACTCTGCCCTATAGGATCACTATGACTTGGAATCACCTCAGCTGCAGTGGGCTTGGTTTGGTTTGGTTTTATTCAGTGACTTGATTACCTGCAGGACATTATGCAACTGTCACTGTTGACTGCTGCCAAAACATTGTGATCACCCCAAACAGAATCTCAGCCCCCCTTAAGCAATAACACCCCCTTTCTCATTACCCCAGGCCTTGGCAGTCATTCATTAAATTTTTCTCTGCACGTTTGCCTATGGTAAATATTTCATGTAACTGGGAACACATAATGTTTGTCTTTTTATGTTTATTTCTCTCAGATAACATGTTCAAGGTTCATCCATGTCATACCATGTGTCAGAACCTCAATTCTCTTTCCTCTTGTTAGGTACCATTGAGTCTCTTCCAACTCAGAGCAGCTCTACGCACAACAGAACAAAACCCTTCCCTGGCCCGCACAGTCTTTGCTGTATTTGAGCCCATTGTTGCAGTTAATGTGTCAATCCATCTTCAGGGTTTTCCTATTTTTGCTGACCTTCTACTTTGCAAGTATGATGTGCTTTTTCAAGGAGTGATCTCTCCTGATAATAGGCCCAAAGTATGTGAGCCAAAGTCTCACCATGTTTGCTTCAAACTAGCATTTTGACTATACTTCTTCTAAGACAGATTTGTTTATTCTTTTGGTAGTCTGTGGCATGTTCAATATCTTCACCAGCATCATAATTCCAAGGTGTCAGCTCTTCTTTAGACTTCTTTATTCGTTGTCCAGCTTTAGCAAGCATATGAGGTGATTGAAAATACTATGGCTTCTACCAGGTGCACCTTAGTCCTCAAGGTGCTATCTTTACTTTTTAATAATTTAAAGAGGTCTTCTGCAGCAGATTTGCCCAGTACAGCAGGTTGTTTGATTTCTTAACTGCTGCTCCCTAGGTGTTGATTTTGCATCCAAGTAAAGTGAAATTCTGGATAACTTCAAACTTTTCTTCATTTATCTTGATGTTGCTATTGGTCCAGTAGTGGGGATTTTGTTTTATTAATGTTAAGATGTAATGCGTACTGAAGGCTGTGGTCTTTGATCTTCATCAGTAAGTATTTCAAGTCCTCTTCACTTTCGACAAACAAGGTTATGTCATTGGCATATAGCAGATTGTTAGTGAGTTTTCCTCCAATCCTGATGCCATTCTCCTTCAGATAGTCCAGATTTTTGAATTATTAGCTCAGCATATAGATTAATAGAAGATAGATTAATAGAAGAAGAGAAAAGATAGCCTTGTTGCACACCTTTCCTGATTTTAAATCACTCGGTATACTCTTGTTCTATTCAAATGACTTCTTGACCCATGTACAGGTTGCTCGTGAGCACAAATAAGTATCCTGAAATTCCCATTCTCTGCAGTGATATCTATAGTTTGTTACAATCCACACAGTTGAATGCCTTTGCTAGTCAGTAAAATACAGGTAAACCTCATCCTGGTATTCTCTGCTTTTAGCCAGGATCCATCTGATGTGAACAGCATCTATTGTTCCCCATCGTCTTCTGATTCTAGCTTGAATTTCTGGTGGTTCTCTGATGATGTATGGCTGCAACCATTTTGGGATTATCTTTAGGAAATTTTACTTGTGTGTGATATTAATGATAATGTTCCATAATTTCCACATTCTGTTGGATCGTCTCTCTTTGCAGTGGACATAGAAATGGCCCTCTTCCAGTTTGTTGGCCAGGATTTCTTGGCATATGCAAGCGAGTACTTCCAGCGTTGCATCCATTTGTTGAAACATCTCAGTTAGCGTCTCTTTCACTGGTGCTGCTCCAAGAGAAACTTGAACAAAGGAGAAATTTTATTACCATAGTCTGGTAAGCTACAAATCCGTTCGTAAACTACAAGTCCAGTAGGCTGAGAGTCCGAAGTCAATGACATCATCCTGGCACAGGAACCTCAGGTCCATAAGGTGTACTCTGCTCTCAGTGACGCTTTCTTGGTGGTAAGGGGTTCTTGACACTCTGCTCATATCTCTGTCCTTTATCTCCCAGGAGATGACATCAGCACAGTCCAAGCTTGTCCACTGAGTCCTGCCTCACCAACACAGCTGCCACCCATTCTCCCTCACCACCATCAAAGAGGCAGCATTCACAACACATGGGAGGAATCACATCGTATTGGGACTCATGGCCAAGCCAAATCAATACATATTTTTGGTTGGGGGGACGTTCAAAACTGCAGTCCATGACACTCTACCCTTTGGCACCCCCAAAAGTCATATCATTGCAAAACACAAAACATACTCATTTGTGTCACAGCAAAGGTCATAAGTCCAAGTCCAAAATTCAGAAATTCCTCTTCAACTGTGAAATCCAGAACACATGCTGTCTACTTCCAAAATACAGTGGCAGAACAGGAAGGCACAAGTTAGACATTTGCATTGCAAATGACAGAAATTGCAGGGAAAGACACAACAGACACCACATTAACCGAACATGTTACATTAGCCCTCTATGGGCTTATGTATTCAAAAATAATACTCCATACTCTGAGGCATTTTAGATGACAGCCCTTCCCTCCAGACTTTAGGTATTGGCCACACTCTCTAGATTCTGAGTGGAAGCCTCTGGGCCCTGGGCTTCAGCTCTACCTTCCAGGCCCTGTGAGACAGCAACTCTACTCCCTTGGCTGATGGAATCCCACTTTTTGAAGCCCCAAAGGCTATGGCCCCACTGTTAGATAGCTCTGAGGTCACGGCCATACCTTTGAGACTGAGGCAGCTCAACGTCTCCTCTTCCTTGTCTCTTCAGCATCTGCTTCCTATGGCCTATGGCCTGGTCCTCGGGCCTGCATCTGCCCTGCTGAAGCAAATGTCCCAAAGTTCTATACCTCCACCAATTTAAGTGCCCAGAGGCACCCCACTCCACCAGGAAGCCTCCTGCCTACAGGCACTGAGTTCTTTCGCTCTGTGGGTCAGGAAGCCTCATTCCACCGGTAAGTGCCCAGAGGCACACGACTCCTCCAGGAAGCCTCCAGCACTCAGGCATTCAACATTCTCGCTTCGTGGGTTGGCTCCTGGTTCTACTGCTGCCAGCTCACTGCCGCTTCTCACCACCTGTGCTTTCTCAGGTGTTAGCGGTTCTCCTGAGTTCTTTCAGAGTCTGCATGCGTTCAGTTCCAAAACCACTACCATATCTTAGGTATATGTTAGAGCAGCACACCCTACTCCTGGTAACAAATTGTCTTAGGCTGGATTTATCTAGGGAAGCAAAACCAGTAACATGTGTATGTATGCTACCACTACCACCCACTGCAGTCAAGTCAGATCCAACTCATAGCAACCCTATAGGTCAGAGTAGAACTGTCCCATAAAGTTTCTGAGGAGTGCCTGGTGAACTTGAACTATTGATCTTTTGGTTAGCAGAAGTAGTGCTTAACCTACTATACCACCAGGGTTTCCATACATGTACAGGGAAAGATTTATATAAAGGAAACAGCCCACACAATTGTAGAAGCTGAATGTCCCAAGTCCTGGCACAAGCCTCAAGTGGCCATGGGAGCTGGTGAACCCAAGGTCAGCATGTCAGGGACTAGAGTTCTAGATCATCAGCTTTGTGGGTCATCAGTTCCCAAGCTGGTGGAGAGACTGTGAGGTCTCTGCTGACTCAGGGAGCTGCAGGGGCTGGCAAACCCAGGATCAGCAGGTCAGGAAATAGGATTCTCACTTGCTGCCTATAAGGGTTGTTGAATCCAACAGCTGCTAGTTCAGGTCCAGAAACCAGACATGAAAGAGAACGGAAGCTGCTGGCAATGTGAGCAGACAGGAAGTAGGTGATGGAAGGCGGAGAGATGAGAGTGGAGGGGCGGGAAGCCACCACAGACCCCGCCCCTGCTACTTGATACAGCAGCCACACATGGAGTTGCCAAGTGGACACAGTCTTAACCATCACAACTGATATTCTATCACCTCCTGGAGTCTTGTTTTTCACAGTGCCTTCAGTGCAGCTTGGGTTTCTTCCTCAGAACTGTCAGTTCTTGATCATGTACTGTATCCTGAAATGGTTGGACATGAACCATGAAACAGTTCTTTTTGGTTCAGTGACTATGTGTATTCCTACCATATTCTTCTGATGCTTCTTGTGTTGTCAAATTTTTTGCTCATAGAATCCTTAAACATTGCAACTTGAGGCCTGAATTTTTTCTTTGATTGTTTTCAGCTTGAAAAATGAAGAATACGCTCTTCCCTTTTAGTCTTCTAATGCCAGACCTTTGCAAATTTCATTGTAACACTTTACATTGTCTTCTTGAGCAGCCCTTTGAAATCTTTTGTTTAGCTTTTTTACTTCATCATTTCTTTCATTTGCTCTAGTGATTTTACATTCAAGAGTAAATTTCAGAGTCTCTTCTGACATCCATTTTGGACTTTTAACATTTATTTATTTTGCTGTTGTTGAGAATATACACAGCAAAAATGTACACCAGTTCAACAGTTTCTACAGTACAATTTAGTGACCTTCTACAGCACAATTCAGTTGTGCAACCGTTCTCACCCTCTGCATCTTGAGTTGTTCCTTCCTCATTAACGTAAACCCATTGACCCCTAAGCTGCCTGTTTAACCTTTCAAATTACTGTTGTTAATCTGATCCTGTGTAGATAGTTCCTAAAAGAGCAAAGTGCTCAAGGTAAACACTTTCTTTACACCAGTGAAGCTAAACTGTTGTTTGGTTTTAAGAAGACTTCAGGGGATATTTTTCATTTAAGGTTTAAAGGTTATCTCAGGGCAGTAGTTTCAGGAGTTCATCCAACTTCCATAGCTCTAGAAAGTCTAAAGTCCAGATGAATTTGAAATTATGTTCTACATTTTCCCCCTTTTGACCAGGATCCTTCTATGGAATCTTCTACTGTTGTTTAAAATTTTACTGTGTTGAAATATATACTTTTTTTCCCATTTTAACTATTTTAAGTGGAAAATTCAGTGTGACATTAATGACACTTACCATGTTGTGCTTCCACCACAAAAAAAAAAAAGAAAGAAAAATTTCTAAATGTTTTTTAGCACCCCAAACAGAAATCTAGCTCTATGGAATCTGTGATCAAAATGTTTACTAGTGGTAGCTAGACACCACCATGGAGTTCTTCTGGTCTCAAGGCAAACGACATAGTTATTCATAGAAGCAATTAGCCTAACATTCCGTATCCCTCTCCTATTTCTGAATCTCCTTATTCCACTGTTGCTCCGGGTGAGTAGAGAGCAATTCCTGTTCTTTGAATAGCTGCTTATAAGCTTTTAAGATCAAGCTAAGAGGTAGAGAAGAAGCACTCAACAAGTTATTAGGGCAATTAACTGGAATGTTCCATAAAACTATGGCCCTAAATCTCTAAACTAAGTAACTCAATCCCTTAAGGTGTTGGGCTGTATGTAAGTAACTTCAGCAGTTACTCTTTTAGTCATTGTTGTAAATGTATCTACCACACAATGTTGGCCAATTCAACTTTTTATGGGTGTACAACTTATTGACAGCAATTACAGTAATTGGCTCTGCACACTTCAATTGATACAGTTTTTCCATCACCATTAACTCTTTTCCCCCAGCCCACTCCTCATCCCTTGGAAATCCTGGTGGTATAGTGGTTAAGTGCTGCAGCTGTTAATGAAAAGTTGGCAGTTTGAATCTACCAGGTACCTCTCAGAACTCTACGGGACAGTTATATTCTTCCCCATAGGGTTGCTATAGGGCAGGATCAACTTGATGGCAACAGGTTTGTTTATTTTTTCACCATCCCTGGTAAACTTTGGTCTCTATACATTTGCCTTTTCTTGTATTTTTATATAAGTAAGAAAACCCAAACCAAGCCTGTTGCTGTTGAGTCAATTCCAGCTCATAGCAACGTCATAGGACAGAGATGAACTACCCTGATAGGGTTTCCAAGGAGCAGCTGGTGGACTCAAACTGCTGACTTTTGGGTTAGTAGCCATTGCTCTTAACCACTGTGTTACCAGGGCTCCATGTAAGTAAGGTCACACAATATTTTGTCCTTTTATGATTGGTGCATTTCTTTCAGCATAGTATCTTCAAGCCCCACCGATACTGTAGCATGTATCAAGACTTCATTTCTCTTACTGGCTAAGTAATATTCCATTGTATATATGTACCACATTTTGTTTATCCATTCTTCTGTTGATGGGCATTTAGGTTGTTACCACCTTTTGGGTGTTGTGAACAGTGCTGTAATGAACACTTGTGTACAAGTGTCTGTTTGTGTCCTTGCTTTCAAGTCTCTTGGGGATATGCCTAGGAGTGGAGTTGCTGGGTCATGTGGTAATCTTGTATTTAACTCTTGGAGGAAATGCCAAATCATTAACTTCTTTTTAATGCATTCACTTTTTAACCAATCATAACGTAATGTGTATCTGTGGTTTGAAACAACAAAACTTTGCACAGCACTGATGGGTATATGTGAAAAGTAAAATTCCTTCCCCCAACTCCAGAACCCCCTTCTCAGAGATAAGAGTTTCTTATGTATCTTTCCATGAACCTTTTTCTACGCATATGCAGATATACAAACGTATACCATATTTTTACACAAATCATGCACACCTTCTACGCTTATTTGCCAGCTGTGTCTTCCCCTCACAAGATATTTTCGTAAGCGTGCTATGCTGATTTACTTTTATAGAAAATTAAAAAAAAAAAATTAGTATAGCTGTTCTTAAGAAAATACCTCCCAGGAGGAAGGCGAGGTTGGGAAACAAGTATAGGAGGTGTGCATTATGTGAGTAAAAGACAGTATGTAGTATGTTGTTAGTTGCCATCAAGTCAATTGGCACTTGGCTTGGCTTGCCATTAAGTCAGCTCTGACTCACGGCGACCCCATGTGTGCCGAGTAGATTGGCCCCCTAGAGTTTTCAAGGCCGTGACCTCCCGGAAGCAGATCATCAGATCTGTTTTCTGAGGCTCCTCTGTGGGGGTTCAGACCACCAGTCTTTCAGCTAATAGTCAAGTGCTTAATTGTTTGCGCCACCTGGGAACAAACCAAACCAGTTGCTATGGAGTCAGTTTTGACTCCTGACAACTCCACGTGTGTCAGAGTAGAAATGCGCTCCATGCAGTTTTCAGTGGCTGATTTTACAGAAGCAGACCACCAAGTCCTTTTTTTGAGGTGCTTCTGGGTGGGTTTGAACTGTCAACCTTCAATCAGTAGTACAGCACTTAACCATTTGCGCTGCTCAGCCCAAGCCCAGAGTAGAACTGCTCCAGAGTTTCCAAGGAGCACGTGGCAAATTCAAACTACTGACCTTTGGGTCAGCAGTCATAGCACTTAACTGCTATACCACCAGGACTTTCACCTACCCAGGCCTCATATATGCTAAATATCCTCTAAAAAAAAGAAAAATGTGTTCATACTATACATTCTGTCTGGCAGCTTATTGTTCCACTTTACAATATTTGGGGGACCTATTTCCACTAGAGGATGTTTAGGACTACAGTCTTGTGTTTGTTTTTAATTTTTGGTGAAAATATACACAGCAAAACCTACTCCCACTCCCCAGCTTCTAGACATAAATCATCAGTGACTTTGTTTACGTTCTTTATACGTGACAGTCAACAGTCGCATTCTTTCTGTTCTAGTTGTTTCATTTCTGTTTACTCAATCTCCCTGCCCCCCAAATCTTGTCATCTATGCTTTAAAATAGCTGCCGACCCTTTGGTCTTATATACATAATTTTTATTTTTTTTAAAAGTAATGCAATACTCAAGTGTGACAATCTTTCCTCTTTGGGCTGAACTGTGACTTAGTTTAAAGGTGACTTCAGGGGACTGTTTAAATTCAAGGTTTGAAAAGCAACTCAGGGCCACCGGCTCAGGGACTCCTCCAGTCTCAGTGGATCCAGTAAGGCTAGATTCTTTAAATGTTTGGAGTTCTAGTCCACATTTTTTTCCTTTGTATCAGGATTCATCTATTGTGTTCCTGATCGGAATGTTCAGTAGGTAGCCAGGCACCGTCAGTTCTCGTCTCAGAGGGAAGAGGCCGTGCTTCATGCGGACGGTTAGCCCTGCAGTCCAGTTTTCTCTCTGATTCTCAGGTTTCCTTCTTCCTCTTTTTCTCCAAATGAATAAAAACCAATAGTTGCATCTTAGATGGCCATGCTACTCACCATACCGGAAGGTAGAACATAAACTTTGAGAGCTGTGTTAAGCCTGGCTACTACCACTAACTACTCCACCAGGGATCACAGTAGATGGTCCTGGACAGAGTGGGAGAAAAATCTAGAATAAAATTCAAATTCACACACACACACAAAGACCAGATTCACTGATCTGACAGGAAACTGGAGAAACTCCAAGGATATGGCCCCTGGACAAGAGCTCTTTAACTCAGTACTAAAGTCACCTCTGAGGTCCCTCCTTTAGCCAAAGATTAGGCAGGTTCATAGGGCAAACAATAACACATCTGAGAAATGTCTTTAGTTCAGTCTTGGATACCAGACTAAATGAGCACAGCAACCCAAAAACAAAGACGAGAAGGCCAGAAGGAGTAGGAAACCTGAACGAATGGAAACAAGGAACCTGGAGAGCGGAAGAAGAGAGTGTTGACACACCACAAGGTTGGCAACTAGTGTTACAAACCAGTATTTAATGAAAAACTAATAGTCTTTGTAAACCTTGACCTAATACACAAATTAGAAAAAAAGGAACTGTATTATACCAATTGACTGGGGTGTCCCATGACACCACGGCCCTAAATCCACAAACCAAGAGAACAAATCCCATAAAGTCATTAAAACAAAAAAAAAAAAAAACCAAACTCATTGCTGCTGAGTCAATTCTGACTCATAGTGACCCTTTAGGACATAGCAGAACAGCCTCACAGTTTCCAAGGAGTGCCTGTGGATTTGAACTGCTGACTTTATAGTTAGCAGCCGTAGCACTTAACCATACACCATCACGGTATCCATGAGGTGGTTGCTTGTGTCTAATTAGTATCAGCATCTGCAGCCAACTCTTTTACAGTGGTTGTACCTTACATGTGCCCATGAATTCTTTTTCCCTGCATAGACAGCTGATTGACATCAGTTATGTTAGTTAATCTGTGAAACTTCACCCGTGTTCAATGCTGCTATTCCCATTTCTGTAGACAAAAAGTGACTACTCCCCAAAGAATACTGCTCCCTCTCCCCTCCCTGTAACCACTAACAAACATTAGTTTCTGTATATTTACCTATTCTTGCCATTTCATAACAGTGAGAACATCAGTATTTGTCGTTTTGTGATGGACTCATTTCACTCACCATAACGTCATCTAGACTCATTCATGTTGTAATATGTTTCAGGAACTCATTTCTCTTTACAGCTGAGTAGTACTCTACTGCATGTATGTACCATGTTTTACTTACGCATTCATCAGTTGATAGACACAGGTTATTTCCACCTGTTTGCTGCTGTGAACATTGCTTGTTCACATTACTTCTACGAGAGCCCAAGGGTATGTACCTAGGACTGAAATTACTGGATTATATGGCAACTTTTGGAAACTCTGGTGGTGTAGTGGTTAAGAACTGTGGCTGCTAGCCAAAAAGTCAGCAGTTTTAACTCAGGAGATACTCCTTGGAAACCCTACAGGGTCACTATGAGTTTCAGTTTTTTGAGGAAACTTCAGACTGTTTTCCACAGTGGCTACACCATTTTACATTCCCACCAGCAAGGGATGAGAGTTCCAAATCTCTCCACATCTCTTCCAGTATATTTACCTTTAAAAAAAATATTAGCCCCCGTAGCAGGCATAAAACGGTAATCTCATTGTTATTTTGATTTGTGTTTCTCCCTGCACTTGGCTTTAGCTTCTCTGATGTCTGATGATTTTAAGCATCTTTGCATGAGTCTGTCGGTCATCTGAATATCGTCTTGGGTAAGTGTCTGTTCACGTCTTTGTCACACATATGAAATACCTTTGTTGGTTGTATTTTTCTCCAGAATTGTTTTCTAGTCGGGGCTATAGATCCTTTTTTTTTTTTTTTTTTAGGTATTCAACATATACGTGTTTAATCTGAAATGTTTGATCCATTAGTAATCTTTTATTAAAGCTCAGTCCCAAATTCATGGTTAAGTCATGGGTATATCATTAGTTTCAGTCAAGCTGGTCCCTGCTCATGAGGACCTTATGCATCACAGAGTGAAAGTTGCCCAGACTTGCACTGTCTCCGTTGTCTTTGAGCGTTCAAGCCAAGCGTTGGGGCTGTTGTGTCAATCCATTCCACTGAAGGTGCTGCTTGTTTGCTCTGACCCAAGGTATCCTTTTCTAGTCTTTCATCTCTCCTGACGATGTGTCCAAAGGAAGGAAGACCAAGTCCTACCATCCTCATCTCAAAGAAGTATTCTAGTTTTATTTCTTCCAGAACTGATTAGTTCACTCTTTTGGCAGCCCATGATATATTCAGTGTTCTTGGCCAACATAATTCAAATGCCACAGTTCTTCTGTATGCTTGTTGTTGTTTTTTTGTCTAGATTTGGCACACATATGAAATGACCATGGTTTGAATTAGACACACTTTATTTATCAACCAAAAAATCAAACCAAGCCTGTTGCTGTCATGCTGATTCTCACTCATAGCAAACCTAAGGACAGACTAGAACTGCACCCCTAGAGTCTCCAAGGAGCATCCGGTAGATCTGAACTGCTGACCTTCTGGTTAGCAGCTGTAGCACTTAACCACTACACCAGCAGGGTTTCCAAAGTTATCAAAGTCATCTTTAATTTCTTGACTGCTGTTTTCATGGGCATTGGCTGTAGATACATGTAGAATAAAATTCATTCTTTTCTGCTTTCATCATCATGCTGTTGACTGATCCAGCTGTGAAGACTTTTATTGTCTTTACCATTAGATGTAATCCATACTGAAGGATGGGTCTTTTATCTTCATCAGTAAGTGCTTTAAGTCATCTTTATTTTCAGCAAGCAAGGTTGTGTCATCTTCTGCTTGGCCAAGGGTGATGTCCTTCTCCAGCAGCTGGTCCCTGCTGATAATATGTCTAATGTACGTGAGATGAAGTCTTCCTATCCTCCTATTCTCACTTTTAATGAGTGCTCTGATTGTCTTTCTTCCGAGACAGATGTATTAGTTCATCTGGTGGTCCATTTTATATTCAGTATTCTTCACCATTACCATTCAAAGACATCAGTTCTTCTTTGACCTTCCTTATTTATTGTCCAGCTTTCACATGCATACGAGGTGACTGCAAACTCCATGACTTGGGTCAGGTTCACCTTAGTTTCCAAAGTGATATCTTTTTTTTTTTTTTAACTTTTTAAAGAGGTCTTTTGAAGCAGATTTGCCAAATGCAATGTGTTGTTTGATTCTTGTGTGCATGTGTGTGTGTGTGCAAGCACACAATAGGTGAAAGTTTCTACAGCTCAGGTTAATTTCCTATACAAAATTTATACACACGTTGTTATGTGACAGTAGTTGCAGTCCCTGTGATGTGACAACACATTCTCTTTTCCATCCCTGGTCTCCTGCGTCCATCCAACGAGCTCCTGTCCCCCTCCACCTTCTCATCTTGCCTCCAGACAGGAGTTGCCCACTTGGTCTCGTGTATCTGTTTGAACCAAGAAGCGCACACATCACAGATATTATTTTAAGTTTTATACTCCAGTTAATTCTTCGCCTGAAGAGGGGGCTTCAGGAATGGTTTTAGTTCTGGGTTAACAGAGTGTCTGGGGACCATGGTCTTGGAGTTCCTCCAATCTTGGTCAGACAGTTAAGTCTGGTCTTTTTCCATGAATGTCTTTTCTCCCGCCCCCTCTGTTGTGTTCTCTGTCAGGGTTGTCTTCAGTCAGAGACTTGTTCTCCTGGTCTAACAGATTGTCAGAGCCCTGAGGACAGGAAAACATGAAGAGTTTACATGTCAAGAGCTTTTGGCCAATGATGGCCAAAGCTTCTTGTGCTTCTATGGGAAGTGGTGGTAAGGCAGCAAGTAGCTGTACTTTGAGGTAGCTTCTTGAAGGAGTGGACTTACTTGACTGCTTTTGAAAAGCATGCTTATTGTACGTTTTCTCCCCAAAATTCCTAAGTGAGTCTGATCTATGTTCTCATTAAGTAAAGATAAGCAGGGTTAAAATTTTGGAAGGTGCCCCTCCAGATTTTTTTCCTGTGAATGTGTGTGTGTGCGTGTGTGTAGAAAAATGTTTATCTCTACTGCATTGGGAAAATCTGCTGCAAAGGACCTCTTTGAAGTATTGAAAAGTGAAGAAGTCACCTTGAAGACTAAAGCGCATCTGGCCCAAGTCATGGTACTTTCCATCACATCACATGAGTGCAAAAGCTGGACAACGAACAAAGGAGACAGAAGAAGAATTTATGCCTTTGAACTGAGGTGTAGGAGAAGAATGTTGAATGTACCATGGACCACCAAAAGAACCAACAGATTTGTTCTGGAGAAAGTACAGTCAGAGTGCTCCTTGGAAGCAATTGATGGCAAGACTGCATCTTCTTGCTTGGGACATGTTGTCAGGAAGGATCAGTCCCTGGAGATGAACATCATGCTTGGTAGAGTAGAGGGTCAGGGAAAAAGAGGAAGACAGTCTATGAGATGGATTGACACAGTGGCCGCAACAATGGGCTTAAGCATGAAAATGATTGCGGACATGGTGCAAGACTGGGCAGTGTTTTGTTCAGTTGCTTATAGGATCACTATGAGTTGGAACTGACTCAACAGCACCTAACAACAACAACATCTCTACTGGTTGGTTGTGTAACTTGTGTTTCTCCCTCAACAATATATCATTTCCCCATGGCAATAAAGGTGATTTTACAACACAATTTTTAATGTGTGCATGGTATTCTATATTACGGATGTACCATAATTCATCCAACCAGTCCCCTACTGGTGTTGGTGTATAATCAAATCAGGTCAGTTGATCAGTTACTGACCAACAAGTATTTGCTGCACACTTCTTCTTAGTTCTTGAGTGCTGCTATAATAGAAACTCCACAAGTGGATGTCTTTAACAAACAGAAATTTATTTTCTCACAGTGCAGGAGGCTAGCAGTTCTAATGCAGGATGCCAGCTCTAGGGGACATCTTTCTCTCTTTGTCTTCTGCAGAGGAAGACCCTTGTCTCTTTGAGTTTCCGCTCCTAGGTGATTTTCATGTGGCATGGCATCTCCTCCCCCTGCCTCCAGCTTGCTAGCTCTCATTTAATCTCCTTTGTATATCAAAAGAGACTGATTCAAGATACACCCTACACTAGTCCTGCCTCATTAACATAACAAAGTCATCTCATTCCTCAGATTATAACTACAGGCATAGAATTTAGGATTTACAACATGTAATTTTTGAAGACACTTTTCAACCCATAACATTCCATCCTGTGGTCCCCCAAATTTATGCCCTTGCCACATGCAAAATACGTTCATCCCATTACATCATTCCAAAAGCCTTAAATCAATGCCAAGCCCCAAATCACATCTTCCTAATCATCTACTTCAAACATGAGTGAGACTTTAGGTTTATTCCTTCTTGGGTAAAAATTTCTTCTCATCTGTGAAGCTGTGACATGTAGGCTACAAGGCATCTGTTTCCAGAGTCCAGTGATGGAATATCAGAAAGTGACATTTCCATTACAAATGGGAGAAACTGGAGGCAAAGAAGGTATAATGGGCACCAAGAAAATTCAAGACACAGCAGGACAATTTATATTAGCTCTCAAGCCTTGCAAATAATTCTTTGTTCCTTGCAGTCATCTTGGTCCTAACCTCCAGAGCCTGGCTATTGGCCATACTCTCTAAGCTCCAGTCCTGTCTTCCAGGGCCGCTGGGATAGCAACTCTGCTCCCTCAGCTTTAGGCAGTCCTGTTCTGTTTGCCCAACTGGGTGGCAACCCCACTCTTTCAGCCCTCACAAAGTCTGTTTTTCTGCCCCTTGGGTATGGCAGCCCCACCCCCTCAGCTTTGGGTAGCAGTCCCATCCTCTAGCACTGGTGTGTGGCAACTCTACACTCCAGAAAAGTTGGTGAAAATACAACTCTTTGAAATCTGGGAAGCTGTGGTCCTACCCTTTGAAACTGAGAAGACTCTGCTTCCTGTGCTTCTTCCAACAGTTCTGTTGATCTCTGAGTGGCTTCAGGGGTGACCTTGTTCTTTTCTTGGATCTTTTTATTTTCTACCAGAACTGAGATAAGGCAGACAGGAGTGTCATGTGAGGAGTTCTGACTGTTGTGTCAGGCAGATCTGGATTTGAGACCAGGCTGGGCCACTAAGCAGCTAGGTGTTCTTTGGTAGGTTATTTAGCTCCGCCCTCAAAGCCTCAGTTTCTTCACTGTTAAAATAAATGGGGATAATAATTATTCTGACCACATAAAGCTGCTGTGAGGGTTAAATGAATGTACTGAATGCAGGACTTGGCCTAAAGCAAGCCAAACTTATTGCTGTTAAGTCCATTTCTGACTTATAGTGGCCCTATAGAAAGAGTAGAGCCAGCCTATAGAGTTTCTGAGGAGCACCTGGTGAGTTTGAACTGCTGACCCTTTGGTTAGCAGCCACAGCACTTAGCTACTACGTCACCAAGATTTCCTTGGCCTGAAGGAAAAGCTAGTATTACAAAGTCACCCGTCTCTGCAAGGTCCACCTGTGGCTCCTGCCTGGGAGTAAAAGCCCAAGCCATTAGTGGCCTACAAAACCCCACACAATCTGGCCTTCTGACCTCCCTGGCCATTTTTCCTATGGTTCTTCTCCTGCCTTACCCTGCTCCAGCCACACTGCTCTTCCTAGAACCCAAAGTCACACTCCCACCCTCAGGCCTTTGCTTTTGTTTTTTTCCTTACCAGAAATGATACACACTGAATGCATCATCTCCAAGTGTTCGCTCCAATATCACCTTCTCAGAGACCCATCTGACCATGCTGTTTTGAATTGTAATCTCCAACTCCATGCCCTCACCTCTTTCTTCAGTGTTTTTAATACTATTTTAACAAATGATATAATCACACTATAGTAAAATACTACATAATCAATTACTTATTTATGTTGTCTGTCTCCTTTCAAAAGGGGAGCCCACGATGGCTGAGGGTTTTGCTATTTTGTTCATGCCATTCCCCATTGACAAGAACAGCATTCAGCTCATGACAGGTGCTCCATGAATGTCTGTTAATGAACCAGCTCAAGAGCCAGTGACAACTTTCTTATTTATTTATTTATTTTTATTATGATTGAATGAAAATGTACATTCCCATATAAATTTGTAGGCTGACCTACATCCAGCTTCCACTGCTCTCCCTGCACGGTGACAGCACACTCTTCCTCTCTGCTCCATACATGACTTGCTTTCCCAAGTCTACTATCTTCTCCTCTCCACCCATTCTCCTTCCTCCAGTATGAGGTCAACAGAACGACCTCGTATAGATGCCTAGAACCATAAAGTGTCCACACAATATAGTTACTCTGTGTCACCAAGTCCAATCCATTACTATCTGAAAAGTTGACCTTCATTAAGATTTATGGACCACGGCCGCATCAGGGCCAGAGGCCCTGCTCCCAGGAAAACTCCGAAGTCTCTGAACCATCGGCTGTGGTCTTTTAGTAGAGATCTCAGGCTGCACCCCTATTTATACACGTGTTGCCAGTGAGACTTAACTTTGTGAGCTCCATCGTGGCTATCACTGCTGGTGGCCGGGCACCATCTGGTTCTTCCAGTCACAAGTTGATGTAGACATCCACTCATGTAGGTCTCTCTGTCTTCTGGATTCTCTTTCTCCTATGTCATTATGGACCTTGGTGATCATCCGTTCCTGCTGTGTTGTGACTATTTGCTGTACCCTCAGATGGCAGCTTGGCAGCTTTTAAGACCCCAGATGCTACTCACCAATGTAGGACGTGGAGAGACCTCATTAGCAAAACGCTAGTTGTGCCAACTGGCCTCGATTTCCCCTGAGAGCATGGTCTCTGACCCCCGACCCAGCTACTCTGTCCTTGCAGTATTGGGTTAAGATGGGAGTACACAAGTTGTGCTGAAGTCCCATTAATATTGATCTTCTTACTAATGTATGCTGTCACCAGTTTCACTCAACCAAATTTCTAACAACTATCTAATCTAAACCCACCCCCCTCGCCCTCCCGCCCTCCCCACCCTTGCAGCTGTCAAAGAGTCTTTTCTGTTATGCATGAGTCTGCTTTTAAGTTCTTATTGTAGGGGTCTCATATAATTTTTGTCCTTCTGTTGCTGACTACTTTCACTCAACATAATGTCCTCCAGTTGAAACCAGGTTAAGAGATGTTTTCTGAAATCATCATTGTTCTTTATCATTGCATAGTGTTCCATTGAGTATATATACCATAGTTTACCTATCTATTCTGTTGTTGGGCATCTGGGTTGATTCAGTGTTTTTGCTATTGTGGACTGTGCTGCGATGAACATTGTGTACATGTATCCATTGGTGTGAATGGCCTTGATTCTGTAGGATATATTCCAAGCAGTGGAATTACTGGGTCAAACAGTATGTCTATATCCATTATTTTAAGGTAGCACCAGATTTCTTTCCAAAGAGGTTGCATCATTTTGCAATCCCACCAACAGTGTAGGACAGTTCCAATCTCTCCACAGCCTCTCCAGCATTTAGTGTTTTGTGTTTTTTTGGATCATGGCCAACCTTGTTGGTGTGAGATGGTATCTCATTGTCATTGTGATTTTGGATTTCTTTAATAGCTAATGATCGTGAGCATGTCTGCATGTGTTTTTTGGCTGCCTGCATTTCCTTTTTAGAGGAATGTCTGCCCATTTCCTTTGCCCATCACTTAATTGGATGATTTATCTTCTTCTGATTATATTTTGTAGTACCTTATAGATTATGGAGGTCAGACGTCAGTCTGACATAGAGTTGCCAAACATTTTTTCCCATTCTTAGGGGGCCTTTTAATTCTATTAATAAAGTCTTTGGATGAGCAAAAGTGATTGATTCTTAGTAGTTCCCATTTATCTATTTTCTCTTCTGTTGTTTGTGGTTTGACAGATTTTGAAGTCTGTCTATGTTGTGTATTAAACCTTCCATTGTTGTTCCTACTTTTTCTTCGATGAGCTTTATCATTTTAGATTTGATATTTAGTTCTTTTATCCAGTTTGAGTTGGTTTTTGTATAAGGTGTAAGATATGGGTCTTGTTTTATTTTAGTGCAGATAGACATCCAATTTTGCCAGCACCATTTGTTGAGCAGATTGTTTTTACTCCAGTTTAATGTCTTAGGGCCTTTGTTGAATATCAACTGTTCATAGGCACATGATGTCATCTCTGGGGTCTCGATTCTGTTCTACTGATCTATCTGTTTTTGTACCAGTACCAGGCTGTTTTGACTACTGTGGCAGTGTAATAGATTCTAAGGTAGGGTAATGAGAGGCCTCCCACTGTGTTCTTCTTCTTTAGTAATGCTTTACTTATCTAGGGCTTCTTCCCTTTTCAGACAAAGTTGGTAATTTGTTCCTCCATCGCATTAAAAAATGTGACTGGGACTTGTATTGGGATTGCATTATATAAGTAGATTGCTTTAGGTAAAACAGACATTTTCATAATGCTAAGTCTTCCTGTCCATGAACAGGGTAGGTTTCTCCATTTATATAACTCTCTCTTAGTTTCTTGTAGTAAGGGTTTGTAGTTCTCTTTGTAAAGGTCTGTTATTTCTCTGGTTAGATTTATTCCTACGTACTTTATCTTTTTAGGGGCTATAGTAAATGGTATTGACTTGGTGATTTCTTCCTTAATAACCTCGTTGTTGGTATAAAGGAATCCTACTGATTTACTTATGTTTGTCTTGTATCCTAAGACTTTGCCAAACTCCTCTATCAGCTTGAGTAGTTTCCTTATGGATTCTTTGGGATTCTCTGCATATACAATCATATCATCTGCAAATACGGAGATTTTTAGTTCTTCTTTGCCGATGCAGATGCCCTTTATTCCTTGGTCTTGTCTAATTTCTCTGGCTAGAACTTCTAGTACAATGTTGAATAGGAGAGCTGAGAGTGGGCATTCTTGCCTAGTTCCTGTTCTCAAGGGAAAGTCACTCAGTCTCCCTCCATTAAGGATGACGTAGGCAGTTGGCTTTGTATAAATGGCCCTTATTTCATTGAGGAACTGGCCATCTATTCCTATTTTGCTGAGAGTTTTTAGCATGAATGGGTGTTGGACTTTATCAAATGCCTTTTCTGCATCAATAGACAAGATCAGGTGATTCTTGTCTTTTATGGTATTTATGTGATTGATCACATTAACTGTTTTTCTGATGTTGAACCAGCCTTGCCCTCCTGGTATGAATCCAACTTGGTCATGATGGATTATTTTTTTGATATGTTGTTGTATTGTATTGGCAAGAATTTTGTTGAACATTTTTGCATCTAAACTCATGAGTGATATTGGTCTGTAGTTCTCCTTTTTGGTTGGGTCTTTCCCTGGTTTTGGTATCAGGGTTATGCTGGCTTCATAGAATGAATCTGGGAGTATCCCATCCCTTTCTATACTGTGAAATAGTCTTAGTAGTATTGGAGATAACTCTTCTCTAAAAGCTTGGTAGAATTCTGCAGTGAAGCCATCTAGGCCCAGGCTTTTTTTGGTTGGCAGTTTTTTGATGACTTTTTCAATTTCTTCCTTTGTGATGGGTTTATTAAGTTATTCTGCATCACCTTGTGATAATTTTGGTAGGTGATACTAATCAAGGAATTTGTCCATTTCCTCTAGGTTTTCAAATTTGTTAGAATACAGTCTTTCATAGTGTGTCAGCTATGATATTTTTTATTTCTGCTGGATCTGTTGTGACAACACCCCTCTCATTTCTTATTTGGGTTATTCGTTTCCTTTCCTGTTTTTCTTTAGTAAGTTTAGCCAATGGTTTGTCAATTTTGTTGATCTTTTCAAAAAACCAGCTTTTGGTCTTTTCAGTTTTTTCAGTTGTTCTTCTATTCTCTAATTCATTTAGTTCTGCTCTGATCTTTATGATCTGTTTTCTTCTGGTGCCTGAGGGGTTCCTCTGTTGTTCTGTCTCTACTTGTTCAAGTTGTAGGGTCAGTTCTTCGATTAGGTTTCTTTCTTCCTTCCAGATGTGTGCATTTATGGAGATAAACTGACCTCTGAGCACTGCTTTAGCTGTATACCACTGGTTCTGGTAGGAAGTGTTTTTGTTCTCCCTGGAATCCATAAATTTCTTTATTTCATCCTTGATTTCTTCTATAACCCATGGTTTTTTGAGCAAGGTGTTGTTCAGTTTCCTTGAGTTCCACTTTCTATCTATGTCTTTTCCTGCTATTGATTTAGACTTTTATGGCTTTATAATCTGAGAAGACGCTTTGCATTAATTCAATGGTATGGATTTTGTTGAGAATTGCTTTATGTCCTAACACATGGTCTATTCTGGAGAATGTTCCATGTGCACTGGAGAAGAAGGTATAGTTGTTTGCTGATGGGTAGAAAGTTCTGTATATGTCGATGAGGTCTAGATGGTTAATTGTGGCAATAAGGTCTTCTGTATCTTTATTGAGCTTTTTTCTAGACAATCTGTCCAATATTGAGAGTGGAATGAAGTCTCCTACTATTATTGTGGAGTGATGTATCTCCTTTTTGAGTGTAGTCAGACAGATTTAGGTGCTCTAATATTAGGTGCATAAATATTTAATATTGTTAAATCCTGCTTGTGTATTAAACATTTCAGTAATAAATAGTGTCCACACTTGTCCACGATGGTGGATTTTACATTAAAATCGATTTTATCTGAGATTAGAATTGCCACACCTGCTCTTCTTTGTGCGTTGTTAGCTTGATATGTATTCTTCCATGGTTTGATTCTCAGTTTGTTTGTATCTTTAGGTCTAAGATGAGTTTCTTGTAGGAAACATGTAGATGAGTCCTGTCTTTTGGTCCTGTCTTTTGATCCAAGATGTTACTTGATGTCTCTTTACTGGAACATTCAGTCCATTCATATTCAATATAATTATTGATAGGTATGTGTTCAGTGCTGCCATTGTGATGTTTATTTTTGAGTTGATGTTTTCTTTGTTGTTCTTATTAAGCTGTTCTGCGACCTTCTTTGTGAGTTGATTTTTCACCTTTTTCAGGGTTGGTTTTTTGGTTGTTGAGACTCCTGTATTACATTTCTTGATATGGTATGTTGCTTCTTTATTGTGTTTTATGGCTGCCCCTATAATCCTGCATAATAAATTATAAACACCCCCAACTTTGATTACTACTAGTCCAGTCAACTTCCTCTCAATCTGCAAGGACTGTAATGACTGCAGTACACCCCTCTTTTTAATATGATGATGTCATAGTATACACGATATGATCACTAGATCATTTCTTTCACTATTATAGCTTTGATTGTGTTTGGAGCCACCCCTAAATGAGTATGATTCTGGATAATGTGTCCTTCTTAAATACAAAGTTAGTGGTTTTGTTCTTCTAAGCCAAGAGATTCTTTCAGTACTTCTTGTAGCTTTGGCTTGGTTTTTACAAAATGTCTGAGTTTCTGTTTATCTGCGAATGTCTTACTTTCATTTTCATATTTGAAAGATAGTTTTGCAGGATATATAATTCTTGGTTGGAAGTTCTTCTCCTTCAAGGCTTTGAATGTGTCATGCCACTGTCTCCGTGCCAGCATCGTTTTTGCAGAGAAATCTGATGAAAACCTACAGGGTTTCCCTCTGAATGTTAGCTTTGCTTTGAGTCTTGCTGCCTTTAAGAGTTTCTGCTTACGTTACATTTTATTTTTTATTTTTATTTTTTATTTGATATGATTGAGTGAAAATGTACATTCCTGTATAAATTTACATGCCCACCTATATGCAGCTTCCACTGCTCTCCCTGTCTGGTGACAGCACAGTATTCCTCTCTGCTCCATACATGTCTCATCCTCCCAACAGTCTCCTTTCCCCTCCTCTCCAACCACTCTCCTTCCTCCAACCAGAGGTCAGCAGGCTGATATCCTATAGATGTAGAGAACCATGAAGTGCATACAATATATGGTCACTCTGCATTGCCAGGTTCAATCCATTTGTGTCCAAAGAGTAGATCTTGGTTATGATTTATGGGCAAGGGCAGTGCTTACATTTCACTTTGTTGAGCTTGATTATAATACGTCTTGAAGTCTTTCTATTGAGATCTGTATTGAGTGGTGTTCGATACATATCTTGGATATCTAAATTCTCTTCTTTCATAATCTCTGGGACGTTTTCTGTCAGCAGCTGAGTCACAATACTCTCTGTGTTCTCAGGTGTCTCACCCTGTTCAGGAACTCCAATTAATCATAGATTGTTCTTCTTAATAGAGTCCCACATGCTTCTTAATGCTTCTTCATTTTTCTTGTTTCTTTTTTCTGAGTTCTCCTCATAAATGCTGGAGTCAGTGGCTCTGTCTTCCAAATCAGAAATTTTCTTTTCCATTTGTTCCATTCTGTTTTCTTGGCTATGTCTTTGATTTTGTTCCTGATCTGTTGGATTTCAGAGTGCTGATGTTCCATCAGATTGAACAGCTTGCTGAGTTTTTTGTTTTGCTCTGCTGCATTTTGTATAAAGTCTAGTAGGGCTCTATATATAATCCTTTTGTATTCACCTTCTGATAGTTTCAGAAAAGCTTCTTCATCTGGGAAGTTCTGAGGTGGTTTCTTTTGGAGCCCTTCTGATGCCATTGGTGACTTCCGGGTTACCATCCTCTCCAATGTTTGCTGCTTTTTGGGCATCATGTAGGTGAACAGAGGCTGGGAGAGATGCAGTAAAGATGGACCCCTGTTGTTCCTCTAGGTCGTCTTAAGATGAGGAGTAAAAAGTATCTGGCAGCTTCCAACGTCAGTCAGGTTTTCAGGTGTATACGTCCCCTTCTTCCCAGCTGGCAAAGTAAGCACCTCTATATTGAACACCCAGTGTTATAAACTAGTTCAAAATACAGAAAGGCTACTGGCCTGCTGGCCTCTGCTGTCGGGCCCCAGCTGTAGGCAATATTGTGTAGAACTCTGCTTTTCTGTTGGAAAAGCAATCTCTCCTGAGTAGGAATTGCCTCCCAGCCCAGGAATTAGGTCCACCTGAGGCTTGCGCACGGATGACCCCGCCTCCCAGCAAAACAAGATGGCGTCCCGCGTAAGCTCACCAGCCAGCCAGGACCAGGCTCCTGGCAGATAGAGAGGCCACGAGTGCCAAAATGCCCAGAGTTCACAGCCTCCGCCGCTGGGCCCCGGCTCCAGGTGACACTGTGCAAAACACCGCCTCCCTGCTAGAAAAGCACTCTTCCCCCGGCAGGAGCCACCTCCCAGCTTAAGAACCAAGTCTGGCCAAGGCCTCTGCCTGGGCTTCTCCGTTTCCTGATAGGCCAGAGGAGCCGAGGCGTACGGAGTCCAAAGCCAGGCTCTCAGAGCCTGCCAATTACAGTGCATCCGAGACCAGCAGATAGTCAAGTTCCAGTTCTGCCCCCCGGGCAATACAGAGGAAAAAAAAAAAATGGAAACAGTGAGTTACCTTCGGTCTGTACAAGCCTCTGTTCCCTGAGAGTGGGGTCAATGAAAAAGAGAAGGTTTTGCGTTCAGTGGTATGAAGTCCAAATTAACAGCCCTCTGCCGCATCCCAGGGCTCAGCAGGTGTCCAGAAGGCTCCGTTAACTATCGTATCAGGTCTTGGTTTCCAGAGGGATTTAGGGAGATGTGCGTTTAGCCCGCCCCCCGGACTCCGCCCCCGACACCTTTCTTGAGAGGCAGGTAGTGGAGGAGCTAGGGCCAGAAAGAAGGAGCTCTGTGGTGCAGTGGTTAAGTGCTCAGCTGCTAACAAAAAAGGTTGACAGTTCAAATTCACCTGCTGCCCAGCGGGAGAAAGATGTGGCTGTCTGCTTTCATAAAGATTAATAGACTTGAAAACTTGATAGGGAAGTTCTACTCTGTCCCATAGGGTCACTATGAGTCAGACTCTGTGGCAACAAGTTTTTTTTATTGTGATTAAGTGAAAGTGTATAATCCAAACCAATTTTGCATGCTTGCGTATTTGTAGCTCCTTCTGCTCTCTTTGCCCCGTAACAGCACACTCCTCCTTTTCATTCTATACTTCTAGTACCCTCTTAACAAGCTTCTGTCCCCTCTTCTCTACCTTCTTCTCTCCCATCCAGAAAGAGGCCAGTTGGACAGCCTCCTATAAATCCACAGAACCATAAAGTACACATACCACACAGCATGGTTGCACTGTGTCTCCAAGTCCAATCCATTCTTGTCCGAAGAGTTGACCTCGGTAGTGTTTTCTGGTCAGGGGCAGCAGCAGGTCTAGGGGCCATGCTCCCAGGGGATCCTCCAGGCTGTTGGACCATCAATTCTGGTCCACTCTACTGAAGTAGAGTTCTTGAGCTGCATCCCTCTTTTTCTCATGTTCGACGGCAACAAGTTTTTTGGATTTCTTTTTAGCATCAGAGACAAAGACAAAAGAATTGATACATTGAGGAATACTGAGTATACCTTGGACTGCAAGAAGAATGAACAAATCAGTCTTAGGGGATATACAGTCAGAATGCTCCCTAGAGGTGAAGATGGTGAAACTGGTTTTGCTTACTTTAGACTCGTCATAAGGAAAGGCTAATTGCTAATAAAGGACATCATGTTTGATGACATAAAGGATTAGTGAAAATAACAGAAACTGCGAGTGAGATGGACTGACGTACTAACTACAACGATGACTCAAACATACCAGTGAGCAGGAGGGTAGAGCAGGACTGGGCGATGTATGGTTCTGTTACATACGTAAGGTTGCCAGGGCAATGGAAGGTTCTCTGGTATGCATAAGGTGGCCAGGAGTCAGAACCAACACCATGGCAACTAACAGCAGGTCCACAGGGCGCCCAGGCTCCCTAAGGGATCGCAGAGGCTCAGGAATCCTAAACATCTGGTCCAGGGCTCAGAGAAAGGGCAGAAAAGAGGAGGCACTGGCCAGACAACAGGCTCCATCAGAGCCAGGGGACATCCGTTTGTTTTGTCTCCCTGAGTCACTCATCTGAGGACAGGATTGTCATCTTAAGGCTCAGTCTCCTTGGGACTCCTGTGAAGGAAACAACTTGATTCCTGGATGCTTCTAATTGACTGGAAGGAGGTAGGGGACCCTCCTGACTGGAGTGGCTCTGGTTTTCCCATTGTCACCAGGGGAGGGCCAGGAGCTGGTGGCATGGCCTGAAACTGCATGGGGCCAGGAGATGTGAGCAGGCTGGCCCCCACATGTGAGCTACAGGATCTCAGGGTGGTCATCTACCTCCTCAGAGTCTCTGTATCCCCACCCATAATATGGGCCCATGGTATGTGCAGGTTGGACTGTTGGGGAATTTATTGAGATGGTGCTCGGAAAAAGTCTAGTAGGTGTCCAGCATGGGGTTGAGGCTCCCTGCTGGTGGTGCAGTATTTAAGAGCTCAGCCTTGGAAACTCTATGAGAAGGTTCAACCCGGTCCTATAGGGTCACCATGAGTCTGAACAGACTCAGTGGTAATGGGTTTGGCTTTCGGTTTGGGGTAGGGCTGAGGAGTGTTGGCTTGGAGATGTGTGAGAGAAGGAGGAGCCAGACAATAGATTTAAAAAACCCTCCTACTTCTGAAGGTTTGAGAGAAGATGGATAATCCTTGTAAGGGTATCTGTCTCCTGGCTGCTGACCTTCAGCTCAAATGTCGCTGTTTGCTGAGGTTTCCACCAAAGAGGTCTAGCGGAAATGAAGAAAAATTCAAAAGTCAAATTATGGGATTATCTACTTGCAATTCAGATTTGAAGGAAAAAACATTGGCCAAGGGAGAGAATAAAACTCTATTAAAAATGAATACTGGAAAGAGGGTACAAGGATTTTAATTCAGGCATATTCTGCCTTCTAATGCATAACTGAGAAATGGTTGGAAACTGGTAATTGAGCCCTGTATGCCTAGCGGGTCCCCTGGATACCCTAGTGATGCAGTCATTAAGTGCTGCGACTGCTAAGCCAAACATCAGCAGTTCGAATCTTCCAGGTGCTCCTTGGAAACCCTACGGGGCAGTTCTACTCTGTCCTTTAGGGTTGCTTACGAGTCAGACTGATTCGATGGTAAGAGATTTTTTAGGGGTCCTCCAAAAGATGAAAAAGCAAAAACCATTGCCGTCAAGTTCATTCCGACTCATAGCTGACCTACAGGAGACACTAGAACTGCCTCTGCCCCGTAGGGTTCCCAAGGAGCTCCTGGTGGGTTTGAACTGCCGATCATTTGGTTAGCAGCCAAGCTCTTGACCACTGTACCCCCAGGCCTCCCCCAGAGTTGGATGAGTTAAATTTCTGAATCCCCTGGAAACTTCTTAGGAGGTGGGAAAGCAAGTGGTGGTTGGCAAATCACAGAATTCCAGAAATCCTGTATTATAGTTCTCAAACTACGCTACACATTGGAATCACAGGAGGGGAGAGGGCATTTAAAAATCACTGACACCCAGGTCTCACCCCTAGAAACTCATTTGGAGTGCAGCCTGGTGTCAAGACGTTTTCTATTCCCCCAGGAGGTTCTGCTCTGCAGCCACACCTGAAAACCACTCCTGGACTCAACCTCCTGTTTCCACAGACCAGGAAGCAAGCCCCCTGACAGGGTAGGCCTGGTCCAGGCTACTCAAGGCTGTCCTTCTGGCCTCCCACCCTCTGGCTAGGTTTCCTCAGCCTGTTACCCCAAGCCCCCCCTTCAGGGAAATGACAAATTTCCATCCTTGATAAGGTCCCCACCCACCCCCAGTTTCCCCACGGCCCTCATGCCCTAGGTGTGGCTTATCCATGTGCTAATTCCCCACCGGCATCACCCTCTGGGTGGCTTCACAAGTACCTGTCAGCTGACCACTTCCTCCAGCAGCTCTTCTGTGGCTTCAGAAACTGCAGAGAGATTTAATGTGGCCCAAGAGCCTTTCATCCCGTCACTGCCTTTCATCTGAGGCTTTTCAAGGGCTGTGAAAAGCCTCAGCTATTAAAGAACCCCCAGGAAGATGGGAGGAGGCAGGCACCACTTCCCCATTTCACTGCTGGCAAAACTGAGGCTGAGGGGGAAGCTGCCAGTTGCCCCGGGCTGTAGATAAATCCCTTTCTCAGAAACCTGCAGGGGCTGAGGAAACCCCACTGGGTCTTCCAGGATGGCGAGCCAGACATGCTCCTGGAGAGCTCTCAGACGCTTCTTTGCCCCAGCATCGTGGGGAGGGAGGGCTTGGCTCCTTGCCCCTGTGCCCACGGAGGCTCAGGACAGGCTCTTATGAACCAGTGACTGAGCCGGCCATTTGAGCCAGCCCCAGAGTTTGATGCAAACAGGGGATCCTGCTCATCAGGAGCTCACAGGCCAGATGGGGGCCACAGCAAGCACACCTGAAAAAACACAGACTTGGCAAAGCAGCGTGTGAGGTGTGCCAGACGGGCCGTGTGGGCGCCAACCTGAAGCCCGGCCAGGTGGAGGCTTGGGAGACCGGAGAGCAGGGGGCCAGCAGGGGGGACGCAGGAGTGCACATAGGGCCTCTGTTAAGGTCCATCTGCAGCACCAACAATGTAAGCAACGAGGCTGCGGTTGGAACTAGAGAGCTGCCCCGTGAGCCGGCTGGGCGATGTGAGTGAGAGACGTGTCAGCCGTGCCTGCTCTCAGACAGGGCCATGCAGCCCTGTGAAGCCTCTTCTACGTAAACGCGTCTGCTCCTCAAAGACACATTTTGCAGATGAGAAACCAAAGCTTGGAGAGGTTAAGGGACTCACCTTTATGGGACACAGCCCATAAAGGCCTAAACCAAACCCATAGCCATCGAGTTGATTCCAACTCAGAGCAATCCTTTATAAGTGAAGACAAATGCAGGAATCTGCACAAAAGCATGGCATGGGAATCATGGTCCCAAGTGGGTGGGCACTGCTCGAGCCTGTATAGTAGACCAATAACAGAGGCACCCCAAGAGCCTAATGGAAGCACCCCAAACCCCTGAATGTTCATCGAGCCCTTACCATGTGCCAGATACCAGGCTGGTATCGGTGAAAAAGTCATGCCTAACTTCTGACAGACTTCTAGGGAAGACTAGCAAATGGACAAGGATTGCCAGTCAAGTTTTCTGTCCTGGTCACCCCGTGACCCTCAAAGAGCCCCAGGAGGAAGATGACGTGAAATGAGGGATTTCTGCGTTAGGTGGTGACAGAGGAGAAGTGACAGGTTCTCCTGCTGCTGTGTATACAATGCAGTTTTCCCCGCCCTGACAATTTCCCTGGGACTCGGACCAGGAAAGGTTCCCTGGAGTCCCACCACCTTCTCCTGCGTCAGGTAGGCCCGACCTGTACCGGGAGTACTCTGGTTGTCTGCGAACCCCGAGAAGCTATCAAACAGGCTCCCTAGCAGCGGAAATCCTCGGCAAGGCCGTGGGCACATACCAGGCTCTGAAGGACACACTGGGGATGTTCCTACTATGTGTCAGGCGCAGGAGCAGGTGTGACAGTAGCAGGCAGGTTTCTTAAACTTCCTTCAGGGTTTTCTGTAGGGCTGCGATGTCGGAGTCTCTTTCCTCCCGGACTGAAACAGCTCCAAGAGGCCCCTGTGACTGACTGTTGACTCTCCTGCCATCTGTACTGACAGGGCTTCGAGCACCTTCTAATTTAGGGGAAATTCACTGACAGCTAAGATGAGGCTCCTAGAGATAGCCGGGAAGTCAGTCCAGAGCTCCCCAGGTTTGTACAGGGCAAGGAGTAAAAACCAAAAAACCAAACCGGTTGCCGTGTGGCCGCATTCCTGCTCATAGCAACCCTATAGAACAGAGTAGAACCACCCCGTAGGGTTTCCAAGGAGTGACTAGTAGATTCAAATGGCAGACCTTCTAGGATCTGAGATCTTAACCACTGTGTCACCGGGGATCCTGCTAAGAGGCAGCACGGAGAAAATAGCGTGGAAGGATTGTTTTCAGAAAGAGAAAAAGCCCCCCAAGAGCACTTGAGTAAGAACCTTGATTTTCCTTCTTGGGGAAAGAAACAAAGTATCACAACAGGTATCCTAGCTCTTCTTCTGGAGACCCTGCCCATTCCCTGCTGGACCCCAGCTAACAACACACAACGCTGTGGATCAAGTTTGGTGTCCCGATCTAAGGCTTTCACTGTCCAGTGCTCACTGGGTTGGCTCCTGCATTCCCACTGTTGTCCATATCTTCTTCTCCCAATGCCCTCCTCGGATCCCACCACTGCAGTTCTCTCTTGTCCAGGAAGCATGCCCTCTGCACTCCAAGTCTGCCTGAGGGGAAAAGGGCTGAGTTTTACCCTAGGTAAGGTGGCCTTTTGTGGTGTTGGAGAAAAATATTGAATGTACCATGGACTGCCAAAAGAACAAACAGATCTATTGTGGAAGAAGTACAACCAGAGTGCTCCTTGGAAGCAAAGATGGTGAGACTGCATCTCACATACTTTGGACATGTTCTCAGGAGGGATCAGTCCCTCGAGAAGGACATCATGAGTAGTAGAGTGGAGGGTCAGGGAAAAAGAGGAAGACCCTCCACAAGACAGACTGACACAGTGGCCAAAACAATGGGCTCAAGCCTAGAAACGGTCATGGGCATGGTGCAGAACTGGGCAATGTTTCATCCTGTTGTACATAGGGTCACTGTGAGTCAGAATCAGCGTGACAGCCCCTAACAATAACAACAAGGTGGCCTTTGTCGTTGGCTCTAGAAAAATAACTTGGAGTAATTGGGGAGGCTTGGTCTGGGACTTCCAGGCCAGCTGTAAGAATTTGTGCTAGCAAAGGGGCCAGACTAGCACACCTGGAGGTCACTGTCTGCTAGCCTCGCAGGCATGATTTAGCCTGTCGTGCAGGACTGACCAATGAAAGCCCTGACAGAATACAAAGGCTCAGAGAGCGTCCTGGCTGGTGAAGGGAGGCTGCGGTGCCCTTTGGGAGACACCTCGACACTGGGAACCTTCCCAGACCTTGTCTGGGCATCTCTTCTTGTGATGGTCTTGATTTATAGCCTTTTACTGTAAAATCGATCATCATAAGTATAATATCTTCCATGAGTTCTGTGAGTTCTAGGAATTAATGAAGCTAAGGACAGTGTTCTCTTACGGGGGCTAGGGACAGAGGGAGTGTACTGTGTGGGCGGCTGGTGTCAGAAATGATCGAGATGTGAGAAGTGGGGACTTGATCAACCTCCGTGTTTCAGGGACGGAATTCACGCTGGTTCTTATCCGCAAAGCTACTGTCATACTGCCATCCCTCTCCACACTTGTACCCTTACACTCCTGGTCATTCACAAGGGTACAGAAAAGAGACTGAGTGACCACAAGTGCAGCCTGGCTTGTAGCTGCACAGACGGAAAATGCAGCAATCCATCATAGTGACTGCCCTCCACCTCTTCTCCAGCAGCCCCAACCGACGGACACACGTACAACAATCAGACTTCACAGGGGCCTCTCAGTCCTGAAAGACGGAGCAGTTCTTGCTGGATTTACAAGCCGTGGGCGTTTTCCTGTGGATCTCGTCTGGCTACTGTTTCCCAGTCCCTCAAAGATGCCTACAAAAACCAAACCACCCTGCTACGTACGACCAAATACCTCATAGGACTTAATTCCTTAATTTGGAGGTTTAGGGTTATAGCTTCATGGGACATTCCCAGTTAACTGGCCTAATAATGTTTTTAATGCTTCTGTTCTACTTCCTACTTGGCTGTGTAGTGACTGGGTCTTTCAAGCTTGCAAAGAGCCATCCAAAGCAGAACAATTGGTCTCTATTCTCCTGGAGCAAGAGAGGAGGAAGAGAGTCAAGAACAGGTAGGAGTCAACGGAGTAAGCCACTACTTGACTCTGGGAAACGGTGATGGTGCAGTGGTTAAGTGCTACCGTAGCTAAACTAATCTCAGTCATTAAACACTGGAAACACACAGTAGTTAAGTGCTGCAGTTGTTAGCCAAAACGTCAGCTTTTGAATCCTCCAGGTGTTCCTTGGAATCTCTCTTGGGAAGTTCTACTCTGTCGGGAGCCGTGGGTGAGCCCCCAGGCCCCGACATACAGGAAGCTTGTAGGGCTGAAAAAGCCCGCGCGCGCCAAGTTTGAAAAAGCCCGCGCCCGCGAAAAACTTCCTGCCTGATGTCACTGCCTTAGTCCTATGTATATCCAATCCCCAGCCGACAACTACCTCACTCCAAATGTCACTCCATCCCTACGTCACTTGATCCCTCCCTTTATTCCTACCACTATAAATATACCTCATTTTGATAATAAAACGGGGCTTGATCAGAATTTTGTCTTGCCTTCCATTTTTCCGCCTTTCCTGTTTACTTTCACAGGCTTCCCCTCGTCCTTTCGTTGATTTGTCCCGCGGGCCGGGGCACTACTCTGTCCTCTAGGGCTGACTATGAGTTGGAATCAACTTGTCAGCAGTAGGTTTGGTTTTGGTTTTTGCCTCTGCGAACAACTGCCTCGTTTTTCATGAGACTGAAAGAACTGGATGGTGACCAGGTATCCTTACTGAAAATGTTGATCAAAGACTCTCTACAAGAATCCCTCTCAAAAGAAAGGAAATGCAGAACTGAATTTCAAATTCTCATGGAATCCAATCTTGCTGGAGCCCTGGAGGCTGGATGAACCCCTCAAACTATGGTCCTGAGATCATGTTTAAACCTTAAACCAAAATTACTCCCTGAAGTCTTAAAACCAAACCATTAGCTTAGTTTAACTAGTGATAGAAACCCAGATGGCATTGTGGTTAAGTGCTACTGCTGCTAACCAAAAGGTAAGCAGTTCAAATCTACCAGGTGCTCCTTGGAAACTCTACATAGCAGTTCTACTTTGCCCTCTAGGGGCGCTGTGAGTCAGAATCAACTCGATGGCGCTGGATTTGGTTTGGGATAGCACTGAATACCTGCCTCAAGCATTATGCTCTTTTAAAAGCTATCTGTTTGGAATCTAACAGAGATAAGGGAACTTAGAGGGCAGCCAGTTGACGTGAACAGAGGAGAAACAACTCAGAAAAGGAGGGTAAGAATGGCTGGACAACTCAAAAAACATAATTAACGCCACTGAATGGTACGTGTAGAAACTGTTGAACTGGCATATGCTTTTGCTGTGTATATTCTCAACAACAAAATAAATGAATGAATGAGTGGAATTCCACAGAAGGATGGACTCTAACCAAAGGAAAACAAACCAAAAACCCAAAATGAAGCCACCACTCAGGAACTGTGGCAGTCCAGGCCTCAGGCTTCCTCACTGGAGCCACTGTAAGTGGGCCCCAGCCCTGTTTAGATGTGCCTGGCATGCTTCTTCCCAGCCCCTACGGGGTCACAGAGGCATCCCCTCTGGGTTCACTGGGTGTCACTCCCTGGCTTTCCCAATGTGGTGTTCCCATCTTCCACTTCTTTCAAAGATACTGTCTGTTCCTCCTTTTTTCTTTAATTCTGGAAAATTCCAAACAGACACAAAAGTAAACAGAGCATATGGTGAATCCAAATCCCCCATCCCCAACTGTCAAGACTTCTTGCTCACCTTCTTTCTTCTGTAATTCCCCTTTCCATCCCCTGCCTCCAAATGAAAGGGTCTTCCAATTAAGGGTATCCTATCTTTGAACTTGAATAAAACAATTTGTGTAAATGATACAGATTTGTTTTATTAATTTGAAGTACATTTGATGGCATTATGTGTGGGAAAGAACTTCAGGTAAATGGCCACCATGGCACCTTCCAAATGGATTAAAAATCAGTTATCGTAGCCCACTGTCTTTCTCAATTGACAGTCACAGCCTCTCCTTGTCCATCTTGGAAAAAACAAGGGCCAGTGATTCCACCAGATCAACATCCACACTAGACGGTAAGCTTTAGGGGATGAAGTGAAAGTTCTTGAATCTCCACTGGATTCTCATTGCTCCAAATGTGACCATTCGTCCCCAAATGGGCCTCGTTGCTAAAGATGATTTTTTGGCCAGAAGCTGGATCAACTACCAATTGCTCCAGAGCCCAGTCAGCAAATGTACAGAGCAACCTATGGTCATTGGACTTCAGTTCCTGAGTTAAACAATTTTATAAGGGTAAAGCTTCAAGTCCAGATGCAAAATCCATCAAACTGTGGTCGATAAAAGGCCCAGTTCTTGTGCTCAGAGAGAAATTGATTCGGATGGATTCTCGTGTCCACTCTGACGAATGGCGGAGACGTTTTCACTGGAACGTGGGGTTCGTTGTGTTTGTTGGCACAAAGGCATCGTCTTATTGGGGACAGACCCAGTTGTCTCAGATTTTTTGATTAAATGTTGAATTGTTCTCTCAGTGGGGTTATTGATTATGCACATCGTGAATTTCATGTAACACACAACATGTTTGGCCAGCAGACCACTCATTTTGATGATAAACAATAACCTCTACACGTTGTGGTATTATTTGTCAAGACTTATTTAAAAAACATGATAAATACGTCTGCTATAGCTTCACAAATATCACCTCTGTGAGCTGTCAGAAACAGAACATCCTTATTGGAAGACCTTTTACATTACTTTGAAGCTGCTCCGAAACATTTTATTATTTTATCTGCTGGTATTTCTGCAGGTATCTAAAATTCAAGGTGTCTTTTAAAAGAGATAACCTGAGGACAAATATTGTACGAGACCTCTACGATAAGATCTCAAAAACAGACTTGTGTGTAGAAGAAAAGACTCTTTGACAGCCGCAAAGGAGGGGAGGGAGGGAGGGTGAGGGGGGAAGGGTTTGGTTTAGATAGTTGCTAGAAATCTGGTTGGGAGAAAGTGGTGATAGCACACATTAGAAACAAGAACAACATTAAGTGGACTTCAGCATAACTTGAGTACTCCTTCCATCTTAACCCAGTGTTGCAAGGACAGAGTAGCTGGGGCAGGGGGCAGGGGACCATGCTCTTAGGCGAAATCGAGGTCAATTGGCACAACTAGCGTTTTGCTGAGAGAGCTCTCTGCACCCCACATTGGTGAGTGGTGTCTGGGGTCTTAAAAGCTGCCAAGCTGCCATCTGAGGACACAGCAAATGGTCCCAACTCAGCAGGAACGGATGCTCACCGAGGACCAAAATGACATGCGGTAAAGACAACCGAGAAGACAGAGAGACCCACAAGAGTGGGTGCCTACATCGACTTGGGATCAGAAGAACCGGATGGTGCCCAGCCACCACCAGTGATAGCCACGATGGAGCTCACAGGAGTCTCACTGGCAACACAAGAATAAAAATGGGTGCATCCTGAGATCTCCACTAAAAAGACCTCAATTGACGGTCCAGTGGTTTTGGGGTTCCCCTGAGAGCATGGCCCCCGGCCCTGATGCTGCCCTTACCCATAAATTATAACAAAGGTCCACTCTTTGGACAGGAATGGATTGGACTTGGCAATGCAGAGTGACCATACATTGGAAGCACTTTATGGTTCTATACATCTATAGGATATTATCCTGCTGACCTCTGGCTGGAGGAAGGAGAGTGGGTGGAGAGGAGGGGAAAGGAGGCTGTAGGGAGGATGAGACATGTATGGAGCAGAGAGGAATAGTGTGCAGTCACCAGACAGGGAGAGCAGTGGAAGCTGCATAGAGGTGGGCATGTAAATTCATACAGGAATGTACATTTTCACTCAGTAATGTTAAATAAAATAAAAAAAAAGAGATAACCTGAAAATCATTATCACACTGATAGACACTAACCATGTTGTGCTGTTGGGTGCCATCGACCTGGTTCTGACCGATAGTGACCCCATGTGTAACAGAATGGAACTCTACCTGGTCGTGTTCCATTCTCACAATCACTGCTCTGTTTGAGCCGTTTGCTGCCACCCCTGGGTCAATCCTATCTTGTTGAGGGTCCTTCCATTTTTTCACTGACCCTCTATCTTCTCCAGGGACAGGGTTCCTCTGGATAACATGTCCAAGGTACATGAGATGAAGTCTCATTATCCTTGCTTCCAAGGAGCATGTTGGCCACTCTTTTTCCATGACAGACTTGTTCATTCTTCTGGCAGTCCATGGTATATTCTAGATTCTTTGCCAACACCGTCACTCAACGGCCTCAGTTCTTCTTCATTCCTCCTTATTCATTGTCCAGTTTAAATTTCTGTACTTGTCTCATGAATTATATTTTTACAGATAGCGTTTTGAATCAAGATCCAGTCATCGCATTCGGTTGGTACCTTTCTTGCCGGTTGCTTCTGCTGTTGAGTAGATTCTGACTCTTCTCTTAGGTCTCTTTTAATCGATAAGTTAACTCCCCTTCCCTACTTGTTCTTTGCATTTTATTCGATGAAGCAACTGGCTGTCTGTCCAATAGAATTTCCCACAATCTGTCTTTTGTTGACTGTATTCCTTCAGCGGTATGGGACATGTTCCTGTATTTCTGTTGAGCTGGCACAAAGCTCAAATGGCTTGATTTGACACTGTATCCACATTTTTGCAAGAATGATTCATAGCTAATGGTGTATCTTTCTACTAAGAAGCTGATAATAGTGATCACGATGATCATTGTTTACATTCATTATTTTATTGGAAAAAACCCGCAGTGGCCATCAAGTCAATTTCAACTCCCGATGACAGTGCTTCGCAGAGTTTTCAATGGCTGATTTGCTGGAAGTAGATCCCCAGGCATCTCTTCTGAGGCACCTCTGGGTTGACTTGTATCTCCAACCTTTTGGTTAGTAGCTGAGCATTGTTAATTGTTTGTACCACTCAGGGGATTTCCATGGAAAATAGGGCCAATCTGACTCTTAAGACTTCTTTTTCATTCATCAATATAATACTTTTATAAGAACAAATTGTCTTTCATCAATAGCTTACCTTGAGTTAAAGTCATGCAGAAAGGGGGGGGGGGGGTAAACATTTGCCTCTCTCTTTTACCAGTTTTCAGAATAGTTTGTTCTTCAGAACCCACCAAAGGAAAGCAATTTGCTTTTTAAAGGGGTTTTGTGAAAGAATGAAATTTAACATATTTGATGTGCTTTAACCCATTGCTGTTATTATTATTATTATTGATGCTGAATTAGTCCTATGTTTGGCCAGTCTTCACATTCTTTCTTTCTTTTTGCTCAATTATCTTGTATTTATTTTTTCTAAGTTGTGCTTTAGATGAAGGTTTACAAAGCAAATTAGTCTCTCATGAAACAAGTAACACACACATTGTTTCCTGACATTGGTTACCACCCCCACAACATGTCAACACTCTCCCCTTCTCAATCCTGAGTTCCCATGACCAGCTTTCCTGTCCCCTCCTGCCTTCTGGTGTGCCCCATTAGTCTTGTTTTGTTTTATGGGCCTGCCTAGTGTTTGGCTGAAGGGTAAACCTTAGCAGTGAGTTCGGTGCTGAGCTAAAAGTGTGTCCTGGGGCTTGTCACTTTATGTCTTGACAGTGTTCATGACCTCTATAGCTTTTTATAGTTTTTTTCCCTTTCAGATATGACTGCATATTCCAGGACATTTGTTGTCCCAGGCCTAGCATAAGACATTTCTCAAAGGAAGAATTCTTCCCCACCCTTTTAAGGGAAATGGTCATACAGACCATAATCTAAGGACTAATGAGTTTAAATCATCCCAGAATAACTGAATTAAAAACTAGACCCTCTTTGGCACTACTTGTACAAGTGATAAATCTAAGTGAAAGCATATTTTGGGCAACATAGGGGAGTGGACCAAGTCTGGCTCCTAAGACTAGTGAACCAGCTGGGCTAGGGGGCTTTGTGGATGCAAGGTGGTCACTGGCCAAGGAAGCCAGGCTGTTCCCCAGGTGATGAGGGGACTCCCTGGCTCCACACAGCGTTCACAGAGCTGTGTGCAGAGCACATGAGTGGAACCTGATAGGAGAGGAGGCCAAAGTTACTCCCTCTTCCATCCAAAGAAGTGTAAAGAGCTCCAGTTACTGTAAAAGCTAGAAGCCTGATTATCTGTGAGAGTGGAACTAGTTATTTAAATCATCTCCTCCTAGGGCACACTAAAATAGATGAGAATCTCTCTCCACCAAGAATCTGAGCTTGACTATACCGAGTTAGGGTGGTACTTCTCCTGCACTACAAGTTAGGGTGGTATTTCTCTCAGCAACTACAGGCAACTCAGTAAAAGATGATAGTTTGGAAATACATGCCCAGCACATGCTAGCTGGGACAGAGAGTCCAGGGCTGATCTTAGGTTACCCTGGGTGTCTGCTAATGTTTTAATAAGTTATTTGGGGGCAGAAATGACAGACAGTGGCAGGTGCTATGTTCTCCTGGTGCTTCTCTCTTCACTTGCCTTTGTCCAGTGTGACCCCATGTAAGACCCTGGACCTACACTAATTCAATCCCACATCACAGCCCACAGAGAGAGTCAGGCAACTTCTAAGCAAAGTTTTATTATTTTATTATTATTATCATTTATTATAAAATGATAACCAAATGGGGCGTGAGCCAAATGCCCATATTAATGACCCTTGTAGTAACATCTGCCTTTAACCAGCAAGCATTCTCAAATCACCACTTTTGAAGAAAGACAACTTCTATAATGCTACGATAATATCAGACAGACCCTGGTGGTGTAAGCAGTTAAGTCCTTGACCGCTAATTGAAAGGTTGGTGGTTTGAACCCACCCAGAGCTGCCTCAGAAGAAAGGCCTGATGCTCTGTTTCTGAAAGGTCACCAATACGAAAACTCTATGCAACATAGGGGGTCATCATGAATCCTAATCAACTCAGTGGTGATTGGTGGCACAGTAATATTTAACACATTGTCTAGAAGAAAATGAGACAATCATTTTGATGATCTAGAGTTCCATTAAAACAATAAAAGTGAGAGTGTAGCATTCAAATCTAGTGTACAACTTTGCACCAGCCAGACAGAGATCTTTCTAGAAGCATTTACACACAAGAAATATTACTGAAGCAGAGCGGTACACCAAACGACGGGATAAACCCCAAACCCATTGCCTTGGAGTTGATTCCAACTCACAGTGACCCTACAGGACAGGGTAGAACTGCCCCACAGGGTTTCCAAGGACTGGGTGGTGGATTCAAACTGTCAACCTTTCTGTCAGCAGCTTGAGCTCCTTGCCACTGCCCCATCAGGGCTCCAGATGGCACAGAAGAGGACTATCAAATACATAGCATGAGCTACATGCATCTATTTACATTCAAATCAGTTGAAATTAAATAAAATGAAAACTCAGTCTCTCCATCACAGCAGCCACATTTTGAATGCTCTCAAGAGCCACTTCAAAAAACAGATGTCAGACCAGCATCAGGTTCGAGGGTCAAATATTCTGCTAGTTGTCTGAAATCTCCATTTGAAGGGTGAAGACACAAGCTTAGAACCTTTATGGCTTCTCTTGTTGGAGGTTGAAATGTTCTTTTAACTTCCTCAGGTAGCTATGTGATTCACGGTTGTTAAAGACGCACAGAGAGGAGTCTTCCACGGAGAAATTTTGGGTAGGCATGACTGAAAAGAGAACAAGAACCGTATTTTAGAACACCTCAGTCTGTTGGGTTCAAAAATCTGCTTTGTGTTTATTATTTGAGTCTGTGATTCCTAAACAACTATAGAAGCTTCTTACCATTTTATCACTTCCCTGGCCTGTTAATACCTTTTTGGGGGGGAGGAGGGGAGAGTGTTGTCTTCAGTCTCTTGTCATCCCTGGTTCTGAAATAAACTTCAGAAACTTATGGGCCTGGGCAGCAGCAAGAGGAGGTGAAATCAAAGCAGGGCCAGGATCAAAGGGGCAAACAGCTCTCAAGGTGGCAGCAGAGCCATTGACTCCCCTGGGCCACCTTTCCTGGTTCTCTCTTTAATAAACACCAGGGTCCCTGCATCAGGTCTAGGGCCGCAGGGAAGACCTGACTTGAAAAACAAAGAGGGAGCCCGGGAAAAGAGCACTTAGCACTTGGGGAGGAAAGGCAGGCCTCTGCGATTCTGGGGGGAGTCATCGTCTGCACCCATGGTGGGGGGAAAGGGTGAGGATGTGAACAGGAACAGGGCGGAGACCTCCCTGCTCCCTCATCACCAGCCGTAGGATTGCTGTAGAGACGTTCATACTTCTCTGTGTAATGATGGCCTTTTTTTTTACTTAGCTCTTTCTACCTGCACTCTCTTTTTAATAATATTTTGTGCTTTAGGTGAAGATTTGCACAGCAGTTTACCCTCCTCTGTGTCTGTTTCAACAGATGTTATGAATAGACTAAACACAAATAAAGCACTCAGCAAATCAAGGGTGAGTGAGCCCAAGTGCCGGTAAGGAGGGAATCCAGACCTTAACTCAGTGATGACTGTCTTCAGCTGACTTTGGACTTCAGTCTACTACTGACTTGCTTCTGTAAGCCTGTTTCAAATCTAGTTAATCTTCACAGATGATTTATCTTGGGGAAATAACTTGCAATAATTCTTTCTTAGGATATTGCCAAGGATCAGGCTCTTTCCATTTTCTAATGAGGGGAACGGGGATAGAAGATCAGACAGCCAAGTGACACCTGTAAAACTCGATGCGGCCGCCTCGTTTTGCCAAGTCTTGAAAGTTGTCCACCCTTGCAAGCGTCACCGTGCCAGTTTTCTGTCCTATTAGGGGAAAATATTTGAGTGTTCCTTCTCTGGCAGGTTTCTGCCTTGCACAGGTTTTGGCTTTCATGGGTTTTGCTGTCCTCACTGTATGTCTGTCACAGGATGACGGAGTGAGAGACCTGGGACTTGCACTTAGTGAAAAGCCAGTTGCCACTGAGCGAACTCGGACTCCTGGTGACCCGTAAGTGTCAGAATAGAAGTGTGTGCCATATGGTTTCCAATGGCTGACTTTTTTGGAAGTAGATTGCCAGGCTTTCTTCCAAGGTGCCTCTAGGGGGACTCAACTCTCCAACCCTTCCATTAGCCAGTGAGGGAATTCACCTTTGGAAAACCACCTACTACTTGGTGTCTTTCAGGAGGTGGGGGGAGGAAGAAAAATGTTAATTTCACTGATAGGAGTGAAGGCAGCAGCAGAATTTTGGCAGAGACCCTGCAGAGGCTCACCTCTCCCCAAGTCTGGTCAAGAGAATAGGGAAACTGAGTCCCATGGTGCAGCAATAACTCTTTCCAGATTCATTAACTGCATCATCTGCTTTAAGACTGCATTTATTGGACAGAGACTGTCAGCATTACTCTGTAGTTGTACTGCTAATTAAGCTTCGAGGATTTGCACAGAGGAAGTATCACTCCTCACCTACTGCTTCATGTTTTTTAAACAATCTTTTTAAAAAGAACTAACCTGAAAACTTTATTCAGATTTCACCCATTTTCTACTGTTTCCGTTTTCTTTTCCATGACCCAGTCGGGAGACCACATTGCACTGAGTCATCAAACAATTGGCTGTGGCTGTGACTGTTGTTGAGTCTGTCACTGACTCATGGTGACCCCAACCACAACATGACACAGTGCTGTCTGGCCCTATGCCATCCCCATCACTGGCTGTAGATTTTTTGTTAGCTGATGTTTAGAAGGTCCCATTCATAGAGACCCTATAGGTCAGAGTAGAACTGCCCCATAGAGTTTTGAAGTAGCACTTGGTGGATTTGAACTGCCAACCTTTTGGTTAGCAGACATAGTACTTAACCCACTACACTCACAGGGTTGCTGTGAGTCAGACCTGACTCCGTGGCAGTGGGTTTGGTTTTGGTTTGGGGCTGTTTAGAAGTAGATCACCAGGCTTTTCTTCCAAGTCTTTCTTATGGAAGCTCAATGAAAACTTGTTCAGTATCACAGCAACCCTGACAGACAGGCCATGGCTCCACATGAGGCGTTCCTGCTGGGAATCAAACCTGGGTCTCCTGCATGGCAGGTGAGAACTCTACCACTGAACCATCATTCCTCCCCCAGTCCCAAAAGCTAGTTTTAAAAAATGTACTTACTCCAAGAATACACGTACATGATTGAAAAACAGTAGCAAAAAGAAGCACCATAAGGTATCAAATAAAAATAAAATTCTCCCTCTCCAATCCTTAACTCCTAATTCGACCCTTGGTTTCCACTGCGTACTCACAGATTAGTTTTTAGGCATACACGAACATGAGCAATTACAACTTCATTACAAACGGTGGAAAATTCAAAAGGAAAAGGCTGATGTTTCAGTGTAAAAGTTCATAACACAGCATTAAACTCTCAGGAAAATGGTCATAAGGAAAATAACACCTGCTTTGTTAGTAGGCAGGATTCTAACCCCCCAAACTGAGGGCTTGAGTTTCTGCCCACCACTCATTAACAGAGAAACGGAGGCCTCACATTTAGATTGCTTCCCCCAACCACTGCAAGCTACCATTCACATCTCACTGTTCCAGGCCATTTTTCCTGGCCTACTGCAAACGGTAGGCTCAGGCAATGGACAGTGTGAAACTGTGGGCATGGTGCAGGACCGGGCGGTGTTTCGTTCTGTTGTGCACAGGGTCACTGTGAGTTGGAACCAACTCGACAGCACCGAACAACAACATTGCAAGCAGGCAGGGGCTACAGCCTGTCACCATGAGCAGACACAGACAGCAGGAAGGTGGGACAGAGGGCTTTGGGAATCGCCACACGACAAGCTGGACAATCCCCAGGACCCCTGGCCCTGCCAGTTTTTGTTGCTGGCCATCTCTGGCCAGTAAGGCTCACCAGCAGGGCACAAACCTCTGGTTTCCCTTGCTCTCTGTGGAAGGGTGAGACCCAGGTGGCGTAGTGACTAAACACTATATCAGAGGTTCGAATCCAACAGGCCCTCCTTCAGACTCCATGGGGCAGTTCTACCCTGTCCTATGGAGTTGCTGTGAGTTAGAATCAACTTGATGGCAGTGGGTTTTTTGGTTTCTGTGGAGGGAACTCAGAGCCTGCCTATTTTTGCAGCACCCAGGGAAGATGGGCCTTTGGAGAAATTAAATGACCAGTCTCAGTGGAAGTTGGTGAAGGTTTGGGCAAGTGTTGAAGCATGTGAGGTGGTTTCTCCCTCCACCCCCTCGTCTTTTAAGACTCATGGTGGAGTCCTGGGTGGTATAAAGGGCAACGGGCTGGTGTGCTAACTGAAAAGCTAGACCTGTGAGTCCTCCCACAGGGGCCAGGAAGAAAGTCCTGGTGACCTACTGAACAATGAGAAACCCATGGAGCACAGTTCTAGTCTGACACACGTGGGGTGCTAGAGGTTGGAGATGACTTGAACCAACTGTTTTTGTTATGATAAGGTTGTTAGTTAGTTGTCATTGGGTCAGAGCCCTGAACTAAAGAATACCAATACCAAAACCAAACCTGATGTAGGTGAGTGGATTCCAACTCATTAACAACCATATAGGATAGAGTAGAAATGCCCCATGGGGTTTCCAAGGCTGTTAACTTTTCTGGAAGCAGACTGTCACATCTTTCTTCCACGCAGCAGCTGGTGGATTCAAACCACAGACCTTTTGATTTGCAGCTGAATACTTAAATCAGTGTGCCACAGCTCTAGCAACCACACAACAAGCTGGTGTGGCTGTAGCCCCAGAGACCTGCCTTCATCGCCCCTTCCTGTGACCCAAGAACTCAATGCACCTCCAAGAGTGGACAGTGGGGCTGGGGCTTTGTCTTCCTGCTGGGGATGGCAGGGGGAGCTGAGCAGTGACCACAGATCACATCTGGACGCCAGCTACATACGGTAGCTCTGGAGTAATGCAAGCCTTTCTCTGTATTGTGGAATATTTCCTGATCTGTAAAATGGGGATAAGAGTACTTACTCTGTAGGGTCAGTTGAGATAATACTCATGAAGCATGCCTAGCACCACGACACCTGATGAATGCGTTTTGAGCTAATGAACCAAAAAAACAAACCCAAACCCGCTGCCACCAAGTCGACGCGGCCTCATAGAGACCCTATAGGACTGAGCAGAATTGCCCCATAGTTTCCAAGGAGCACCTGGTGGATTTGAAATGCTGACCTTGTGGTTACCAGATGTAGCACCTAACCACTAGGCCATCAGGGTTTGCTTGAGTTAATGAAGGAAAGTAAAACTGAAGACCTGACCTCTCTCCCATATATACCCTTTATGAAAATCCCAATGACTTGGCAAAAGACTAACAGAAGAGGAAAGGAGACAGAGAAAGAAGGGGTGGGGCAGGGAGGTGGATGGGAGAGCAGGGAAGAGGATTGTCAGGGCCTGCTCAGGAGGTTGGCACCAGAGTCCTGACTCCCTAACCTGCTGTCCCCAACAGGAGAGGATCACACCTGGAGCTCCTCTTGGTAGCATTCCCAAGAATGCTATCTGCTACAGCACTTGGGATGTCCACCCAGGGTGAGAATATCCACAATCCTCCCAAGGTTGTCTATGGGCACTGCAAACAGAGCTGTGCAGGGAAAGATTCTCCCCTTTGATTCAGTGACAGTAAGCTGTCCTTGTGACATCGGGGGTCAGGGGCTGGGAGCAAGAAGACCTGGTCCTCTGCACCTGACAACTGAGTCATGTGGAGCAATTCCAGAAGGGTGTCTCTCTCTGTAAGGCTAACTCAGTGACATGCAGCTCCAGAGACATGCACCAAGAGTTCAGCATGGCACCTTTTACACTGTAACTGTACTGAGTAGACAATACACTTGAATGGATGAATGAAGGAGACAAATGGACTTCTGCTCTCAAGGGCTTCGTAAGCTAGTAGAAGAACCAAACCAAACAGTGCTGTTGAGTCGATTCCAACTTATAGTGACCCTATAGGGCAGAGCAGAACTGCCCTATAGAGTTTCCAAGGAGTGCCTGGTGGATTTGAACTGCTAACCTTCTGGTTAGCAGCCCTAGCACTTAACTACAAGGTCACCGGCGTTTCCTAGTAGAACAAGCAGACAAACTGTAACTGCCTACAAATCAGGATGAAATGGAGTCTTACACCCACAGGAGAGAGAAGGACTGGTGATTTCTTCAGAGAGGGTGGAAACCTCAGAGGGTTCTTTTTGCCACTTCCCTTCCACTTTAGGGCCCAGGCAGCGTCAGGTGTCGCTAGAAAGGCCGAACCGTCGATCTGCTCAGCCAGGGCCATTTTCAGGCCTGCCCGCTCAGGGTACCCTAACGCGCCTTCCGGGTTGGGTTGACTGCGCCATTAGCTGAGGTCCCCTTATCTGCGCCCCTCCTTCTGACTCAGGATGTTAGAAAGGCCAGCAGAGGCCAGGGGCTGGGCTGTTTAACAAACCGGTACAGGGTCTAGCACATAGCAGGGGGGGATAAATAAGTAACCTTTGATGAGGACTGGAGGCAAAGCGAGAAATACGGCAGGCGGCCCTGGCCAATCTGGGTGGGCCATGGAACCCCCAGGAAGTAGGCTCTGCCCGCAGTCACCCCACGCACTCGGGCCCTCCTGGGCTGCCCCGCCAGCAAACTCTTTCATGGGGTGATGTTGATTGTGGTGGGTGGTGAGGCGGATGGGCGGGGGAGGGGACGCGAGGGGGCCCGGGCCCAAGTTCACGCCTCCCTCCCTCCAAGCCCAGGTCAGCGGAAACGATTATTCCCCCCGGCGTCTGGCGGGGCTCAGGGGCGGGATCGCACCCCGAGGAGACACGGGCTTCCCCGCGTCCCCTCTTTGATCACGCCGCGACGCCCGGCCGCGCCCGGCCCCCTCCCTTGGCCCAGGGCCTGTATAACTAGAGGGCGCCCCCCACCCGGGCGGTGCACTGGGTCGCGCAGCTATGGCCGCAGCAGAGTCCAACCAGTTCCACTTCGGGGAGAGCGCCCCGGTCCCCGGGTACCGGCCCGCCCCCGCCGCCGGGACCTTCCTCCCGCCCCCGCGCCCCGCGGCTGCCCTGCTCCCCGCGCCGGCCCCGGGCCCAGGCCCCACGCGCTGCGCCCCGGCAGCGGCGCCCTTCGCGGGTTTTCCCTGGAGGGGCCCCGCTCCCCCGGCCCCGCCTCGCGCCGGCCCGGGCCCCCCGGCGCCCCCTGCAGGAGCAGCCGCTCCGTCGGCGTCGCAGCGTCGCAAGCGCACGTCGTTCAGCGCCGAGCAGCTGCAGCTGCTGGAACTTGTCTTCCGCCGGACCATGTACCCCGACATCCACCTGCGCGAGCGCCTGGCCTCGCTCACCTTGCTCCCCGAGTCCAGGATCCAGGTGAGCGGCCCGGCCAGCCCGTTGGCTCACAGTTCGCCCTGGAGCGGAGGCACTGAGAGAAGAAGACGGGGTACCGGGCTCCTGAGGGCGGACCCCAGCGTCCACTTGCGTTGCGTTGGGCAAATTGCTCACCTTGAGCCTTAGCGTCCTGGGGTGAAAAATAGGGATGACAACAGTACTTACCGTATAGGAAAGGCACCCTGGCGGCGCAGTGATAAACGCTCGGCGGATAACTGAAAGGGTAGCGGTTCGAACCCACCAGCTGCTCAGTGGGGAGGCAAATGTAGCCATCTGCTTCGGTAAAGATTTACAGCGGTGAAAACTTGAAGGGGGCAGTTCCGCTCCGTCCAGTGGGGTCACTGTGAGTCGGAATGGAATTGCTCCAAGCAATAAAAGCAACTTGCACTACATTTTTGATTTAAGGCAGGAGGGGACGTAGTTACAGCCTAGGATGATTGTGATGCTTACATGAAATTATTCAGGCACGGACGCTACATATTATCTTGAGTATAATAAGTGCCCCTGCGAGGAGTTTAGCAGGGCCTCTGAAATGGTCAGAAAAGTAAAACTCCAGCGAGAAGGTGATAGAAAGTACTTTTTAGACGTTTTCCTTATGCAAAGGGCAAGAGTCATATGAAGTGCAGTTGGGATTTGTCTCTGGCTTTGAGCTTGGAATACCCGTTGTTGTAGATTCCAATTCCTAGTGACCCTGTAGGACAGAGGAGACCTACTCCCTAGGGTTCCCAAGGAGCGTCTGGTGGATTCGAACACCGATTTCTTGGTTAGCAGCCTGAGCTCTTAAACCACTGAAAGGGCAGAGCTGGCTCACCAAGTGATTCCCTTGGCCACTTCTTTGGAAGGTACTGGGTGTGAGATTTGGGTTCAAAAGGATATAGCTTCTTGGGGTCAAGCCCGAAGCATTTGGGGCGGCTTGTCTTCTTGTCTGAGTTGGAACCACCCTCCTGCCTTAGATCAAAAATGTAGTGCAAGTTGTTTTTATTGCTTGGAGCAATTTAAATCAGAATCCTGGAGCTAGGTGGTAACGGGAAGCCTACCATTTTGCCTAATTAGCCTGTAATAGGCAAATCAGCCTTTGGTTTGTGTCTAAGTGCAGCTTTACATAAAAACAAAAAAACCCAAACCGGTTGCCACTGCAGTCGATGCCAACTCTGGCTGAGTCATGGTGACCCCATTCACAGGTGTTGGGGTACAGCCGCGTGCCATAGGGCTCCAGTGGCTGCTATCTTTCAGAAGTGGAGTGCCAGGCACTGCTGGGTGGGTTCGAACCACAGAATTTTCAGTTAGCTGAGTGCTTAGACACTTGCTCCACCCACGGATTCCTGCAGTTCCAAGCAGGAGCTCCCATTTTCACACTGGAAGAGTGGACTTGTTTTCTCTGCCTCCCTGGTGGTGTTGATCCATCTGTTTCACAGCTGGCAGGAAATTCGTGGAGCAGTGGTGAGCAGAACATTTTATTCACGGAGCTGAAGTTCACTGAGCCAAATATCTCCTTGATTAATTTGACATGGGGGTGCAAACCTTAAAAAAACTGATTGTCTAAATCATTTTAACATCCATCTATCATCCTTAAGTTTAGTACCGTGTAAGAATTTGAAATAATTCTCCTTCTAAATAGAATCGGTAAGGATTCTAACTGCTTGGGGATCCCATTTTTCCTTGCAAACGTCCTGCTGGTGTCTGGGTAGAACCAGGCATTATTCCACATTTCCATATGGTAATAGTGACGCAGAGAAAGCCAGATGCTTGGTGCTTCCAGCCACCAGCCGGAGTACTTGCTGAAAACCACAGGGCTTTTGGATGCGAAGTGTTGAGCTGCCGGTGATAAACTGTGAACACAACAGCAGCGTGAGCACGCCAGCCCAAAGCAGTCGTTTTCTCCCCTCCCAGGTGTGGTTCCAGAACAGGCGTGCCAAGTCACGGCGGCAGAGCGGGAAGCCCTCTCAGTCCTCAGCCAGGCTGGGGCTTTTCCTCAGCCACTCTGCTCCTGGCACTGAAGCGAAATGTTTGAAGGCCCAGCTGCCTCTCACGGTGGACGTGAACTGCCTGCCCGACCCCCACAGGGCTGGAGGGGGCCTCTCAGACCCTAGCTCCCAAGGCCAGAGTTTCGAAACCTATTCTCCCACACCTGAAGACGTTGGTTCAAAGCTGGACTCGTGGGAGGAAGACATCTTTTCTGCTCTTGGTAACTCTTGAGGATGCTGGGAGAACTCAGGCTAAACTCAGAGGAGCCGCAGCTGACGCCAAGGCAAGACACGTGAGAATGCTGTCCCTTCTAGCGTCCGCGTTAAGATGCATTCATGTCAAGCCTGATGGTCTTGACTCTCAGCTCTCGCTGTTGAGGGCTCCTCTCCTTTCAGCTCTGACTCTTTTTCCAGTGGCTTGGCCTTGCTCAGTGACACCCATCCCGTAGAATTCTGGCATCTCATTGTTACATCTTTATCCCCACATCTGCATACTCAGTTCCGGCTGCATCCTTCCTCCTTCTCTCTGATCCTGTTTTTAGGGGGTGGGTAGTGGGCAGTTGTTCACAACTCATCTTTTTCACAAGGACCCCTCAACTTGACTTAGTTTCCCCTTGTGCTCCTGTCTTAACCTGTTCCCTCCATGGCTTATAACCTTAAACTGACTTAAATCCACCTCTTTGAGCCCACAATCCTATCACAAAGATTACTTTAACAAAGAATCAGACTGTCATCTTTACACTTCACTGTGGCTTCCATGACTCTCCATCCAGGTTCTTTCAATTATTCTTTACAGTTCCCTTCTTTAGAAATCCAGTAGCTTCCAGTTGATACCAAATTATAAAAACCTTTCAGTTATTTCTCCAGATAACCAACTGACATCATCTTTAACCGACAGGACCAGAAGGAAAAAAAAAACCCCACAAAACTATTGCCTTCAAGTCAATTCTGACTCACAGCAACTCTCATAAGTAGTGTTTCCAAGGAGTGACTGGTGGATTATGAACTGCTGACCTCTTGGTTAGCAGCCAAGCTCTTAACCACCAAGCCACCAGGGCTCCTTAGTCAGTAATGCAAATCTGGTCATCTCCCATCAGACATCTGATGGTCTGCCATCTGCAATTTGTGTCTCTGCCTCAAAAGCTACTGCTTTCAGCTTTGGAAACTTTCTTTCAAAACACTCCACATCCTCCTTCTGAAGATTCAGCTCTCTCTGACCAATCTGACTTGACTGTACCTGGTTCCTGAGCCATCCCAGCATTTGTTCTTAGCACTTGTCACAATACTTCTCTGCAACTTGAGTGGATCAGTCAATGTTTTTCACACATGCTTCAGTGTAATTCTACTGGAATGAACTCTCCTTTAGATAGCACTTAGTACAGTGCTTTTCACACCATTATTGTTCATGACATGCTATGTGGCCAAGAACAACATTTCTAAAAGAATTAAAATACGTTTCTGAAAGAATAGTTTGTAAGACAGTACTGTATCAGCAGGCCACTGTGCTGAGTATTAACTTCGTTAAAAGTATATCTTTGCTTCTTCCAAGTTTAGTAACACATTTATGAGCGTTCTGGTTTGGGGAGGGTTCTCTTTCCCAATTCATAAATGTCAATAGATATAAACAAATGTTCCAAAAGTAAAAGCACTGATATTTTGAAGGTTTTTAAACTCCTGAGAGCCAAAGGAAGAGATAGGAGGTAAAGGGGTAGCTGTAGGTAAGGTTTCTCTGTACACCATGACTTTGAGTAGGCTTGTAGGACGCCACAGCGAGGGCCACCACGCCATGTCGTGGTGGGCACTGACAGTCTGAACTGTACTGCATGCCTTAGCATTTGTCTGTGCCAGCTGCCTTCATGCTCATAAGAGATGTCATTCAAGTGGTCTGCACTTGTCAGAGAAGCAAATCCACTAATGAAAACCAAGGGACAACAGTTCAGGATCTAGGAGCAAGGTGGGTACTTCAGAACTGTCTGAAACCAAAAACAAGATAATAAGCATCAGCGAATATTATTAAGTGCTTACTGTGTACCACACACTGTGATGGGGACCTGTCCTGGAGGTGGCCAGGAGGTCTTACAATCAGAGAAGTTCACATTTAGATCTGTGACGCAGCCCAACACGGTAATACTAATGCATTCACAAGGCTGAAAAACATGTACCATACAACTTAGTCACGTAGGAGTTAACATTTAAACATCTTATCGTTATAGCTTATGAACTGTATTATGCATTTGTGTTCTGTACAATTTCTATTTTTCTAAGTGAACAATTAAAAACAGAAATATTTAAAACTTGTCACATTTTTAATTTTTGAAAACTGTGCGATTTTGTAAAATCAGAAGTGGCCTGTGCCTCTGTCAACTTCTAAGAATCTATCACTGCTAAATGTTACAGGCATCATCTCCTTAGTCCTCACAGTTATCATGAAGGTTGTTACTGCTCTTAGGTGCCACCTCACAGCGACCCTATGCACAACTGGTCTTGCGCCGTGTCCACAATCGTTTTTATGCTTCAGCCCATTGTTGTGGTCCTGTGTCAGTCCATCTCGTTAAGGGTCTTCCTCTTTTTCACTGACCCTCCATTCTACCCAGCATGATGTCCTTCTCCAGGGACAGATCCTTCCTGACAGGTCCAAAGTATCTAAGATGAGGTCTTGCTATCTTTACTTCCAAGGAGCACTCCAGTTGTTCTTCCAGAATAGATCTGTTTGTTCTTTTGGTGGTCCATGGAGGAAGGGTACTTGGATCCAAGAGAGAACAGTTCATGAAGGTGGGGAGTATAATTCCTATTTTAGAGGTGAAGAAACTTCATCTAAGTAGCTGACCCACAATCACAGAGTTTGTTAAGTGTCATGGCCAGCAGTGAAAGCTAGGAAAAGCTCGAACCACTCATGTATCTACCCCAGGTAAGGCCTCATATGTTGGACTGGCCTTTTTATAGTCAGGACTAGTGAGACAGAAATGGGATGGGTTTAGAACAACCCCGAAAATCTGACTTTCTACATCTAAATTCAGTATTGTTTCAACTTCCAAAGCAACAGTCATGGAAGCCCATACTCTCATCTCAGTGACACTAACATTGCTTTGTGCTCTTTGCACCAGTATTTATTTGGTGTCTAAAACACAGGGCCTGGGAATAACATGGGGGAGCAACACAGACAGGGCCCCCTTCACAGAGCAGAGAGGCCAGTATGGAGACAAAAGATCACTCCAAAAGTATAGAATCACCCATGTGACAAATGCCAGAGGGAGCGGATCTGGAGACACGGTATCAGATGTGGATGCTTAGGGAAAGGCATACTCAGAAGTCCCCCAGATGAAGAGGGATGGAAGGTGTGCCGGTCCGTGGAGAAAGGGGCAGGATGGTAAACAGGTAAGGCAGGCCTGACCAGCAGGGCAGGGTGGGCCAGGTGAAAGAGTTCTGAATTTGTCCTCAGCCTGAAAGGACTCTTAGAAGGCTTTCGATTAGATGATAATACGACCAATTTTGCATTTTAAGGAGATCACTCTTGTTCAGGGTAGAAAATACAATTGAGGGCTGGAAACCCTGGTGGCACTGAAAGACATGAACGATGCTTAATGTAATTAACTAGATGTACGTTATGAAACAAGGTGCTACTTAAGTGAGACTTAATGTAGAAGAAAAATATTCTTAAATACTTGTGTAATTCTAAACACATATTAAATATCACCTTATACTTCCTCTTTACTAGGCCACACTTACTTGCTTTGTGTGATTTACTCAGATGGAGAAACCACCGTTAAGTAGTGGATGGTGTCATACTTCACGATGACTTCAATGCACCCATATTGTTTTCCCTAAAGTTAGTGGAAATTACCATTCTCCAAACCTTTTTCTATATGAGAAGTACTTATCAACTGGTTGTAATAATTGAGAATTTACATAATACTAATTTTCATAGATCAATTTATTTAGAATTACAAATATCATTAAGAATAAAAGATTTATGCATTTCTTAATTAACATAACAGTTTAGCTAAATATAAACTCTGCACTACAGTTCTGCAGTGGCACAATACCGACAAAAGAATACAGAAGCATTCTGAAACTATACAAAAATTTCAAATGGAAAATAATCTTGTTTAAGTTTTATTTTACATTAACATATAAAAAGTCTCATTTTATGAGACATCTGAAGACTCAAAACCACATCTACAGCTATTTCTTAAACTCCAAATCGGAAAAAAATTTATTATATTTTATAATATTCTATATTAAAATGAAGAAAATTCCAAATGCACACTTTTTACAAGATTAACATTCTAGACAGGGGTTTCTTAAAAAACACCCTTCCCCCCAAAATCCCCAAGCCTTTTCACTGCATTTCACAGCACTGGTTATTATATTTGTTTTCCTTATAAAAATCTCTTTTACTTTACAAGTTGTGTACTGTTGGATTTTAACCAGTAATCTAGTTTAAAAGTTGTGCAAATAAACAAAAAATATGAAAATAGTGTTATCAGTCTTTTTTGTTTTCCTATTGAATAAATCTCATAACAATAGCACTTTTTTGCCCTGAATCGACTGGAAAGACATGCCAAATCCACTTGCTGAAATTTAGCATTTTGCAATAATGCTTTTTTCCTGTTCCTTCATTTTTTTTCAACAAACCCCAAAGGTTTATTTTATAAATTATGATAAATTAAAATATTTAAAAGTTACAAAATGATCTACAGAGCCATGTCACATTACAAGTATATGCCACATATACTTGTCAAGTCCTTGTTTCCCACCCTATTCTGGTGGCTTCCTTAGAAAAGAGGACTTTTCACACCTCATGATGTCAGCTTTTGAAGACCAAGATGTTGATCAGCTAAATCAACGGGAAGTGTAATTTTCTGGACGGATTTCCACACTGCCACTGATATGCACAAAAGAAGACCATTTTTCTTCTTGTTCTCCACTGCAGTAGTTGTCTGCATGCGCACGGCTGACTTCATGCATGTTTAAAAAATGGTTAACATATTCTTGCATGAAATTATATTAAAGTGTTCAGATGTTTTCAGCTTAAGTATACTTGCTAATAAACACGTAACATAAGTAATGCTACTGCAGCTGAATAATAAAAAAGAAAAATGTAACGCTGGTCAGCAAAGTTGGCTTAGAAAGCAGGATAGCATATTAAAATGCCTTATTTGGAGATTTTACTTTCCCTTGTTTTCCAGCATCAGGTATTTGGTGTTGGAAGCCCATATAAAGGAAAAGAACTTCTCAAAAACAATGTCCTATGCAGCTGGAATAATTCAACCTTCTCAGTCTCTGTTGGTGTTGTTGGCTGCAAAGGCATGTAAGTTTCCCATCTGGCTCAGGCCACTCTGTATATGTGCAACATGAATTTCTACATTATTCTGAAAGCAGCTGAAGAACAAAGAAACAGGGTTATTTATGTTAATTCAGAACATTTAGAAAAACAGGTTTTAAAAAAGAAAAAGGTGAATTCCAGTTAGGCTGTAACTAATACACCGACCTCAGGGAAAGACTACATGTCTTCTCCTCCATCAGCCATCACTTCTGCCTCTGAGCTAGCTAGCTGAAATACCTGCTCTGAGGAATTAAGTGGAAGGCACAGAAGGGCGGGGAAAGAAGGCGAGCCTCTGGCTGAGGGAGCTCTGCTTCTAAGGCGAAGCGCCCTGCTAAACCAAAAACTAACACAAGTGTCCTGGTCCTTTATCAGAAACAAGGCTCGTGAAATGGTTATTCTGTGAAGAGACTAGATATAACTGAATAGCTCTTTTTAAATTTACTTAAAGGATGAATTGTAAGGATAAGTCACAAATATGCCTTCTTAAAATTCGTACTTTAAATCACTGAATACAACAATGATTAGGGTGTGTCTACCGACTTGCCTGATATTAGAAGCATCTATTGTACTCTTGATATCATTTAATGAATCTGTAAGTGATTTGAATTCAAAGGAATTCAGGTCTCCTCCTTCTGCAAGACACTAAAGGAAAAACAGATTTCAACATTTAATTTCAGTTCAAATATAGACATGTACTACTGGATATAATCTAATTATAATTTCCTAACAAATTAGCATGGTTTTTGTTTAGTGTCTAAACTGAAGTATTGTCTCGGAAATTTACCTTAATTTGTAATAAAATGGCTGTAAGTCTGGAGATTAGGTCTGTGAGATTTTCGTTCTCAACACAGGGCTGTCCCGTGGAGGAGTTTGCATGCCGGACCATTTCCTGGGCTTCTTCTTCACACCTGCGCCTCATGTCTGTGGGCTGATCCGCAGGCTGCAGCCCCTGATCTGGAGCAAGCTGAGGACAGAGGGGCGGAACATACGGTGTCTGTTCATGAGGACACAGTTATTTCTGTGTGTGTGTATCCTCTGTTTTCAGATTTGAACTTTATAAAACTAGCATTTATAATTGAAATGATGTTCTCTCTCACCCTGCAAGTTTCTTCTTTCCTATTTTTTTGTTTTACGGTAGTGTGTGTGTGTAGAGAGTGGTAAAAATATATACAACAAAATTTGCCACTTCTAAAAAATGTTTTAAAAACTTTTTTTTCTCCTTTCCTCTCTTTTTACATGAGGGCACACAGTATGTCTCCCTCTGTGACTGGCACACTCCGCTGAGTCTGTCTTTACGCCCCGTCCGCACTCCTGCTGCCAGACGCCATCACGTCAGTCCCCACTCACAGCACGACAGAGCCCAACCCTGCCCGGGCCGGGGCCACCCTCACAACCCTCGCTATGCCCGAGCCTACTGTTGCAGCCGCTGTGTCCACCCAGCTCGCTGAGGGTCTGCCTTCCTTTCTCACCCTGTTGCTATCCATGAGGTTTTAAAACGCTCCTTTTCAGAACTAGTCTGCTGGATGGTTCTTCCTAGTCTTAGTCTAGAAGCTCAGTTGAAATCAGCCCACCATGGGTGACCCTGCTGGCATCTGAATACTGGTGGCATAGTTTCTAGCACTGTAGCAACATACAAGCCTGCACAATATGACAAACTGACAGGCACATGGTGCACACATACAAACTGTAGCATGTATCAAAACATCTTTTTTCCTCCAGGCTGAGTAGTAGTCCATCATGTGTAAGCACCGTATTTTGTTCTCTGTTCTCCTGCTGACAGGCATTCAGGATCTGCCTACCTTTGGCCATGGTGAACAGTGACGAAGGTGACAGTGGCGTACAGGTCTCTTGTTGAGTCTCTGCTTTCGTTTGGCTACCCAGAAGAGAATGGCCGGGTCCTATGGTAGCTCCATTTTTAGTTTTTTGAGGAATGGCCACACTTTTCCACAATGGCACTTGGCATTCCCCCAGCAATGGATAAGGGGTCCAGTTTCCCTTCAGCCTAACCTACCTTTGTACTTGGTTTTTCTTGTCACAGCCATCCCACCGAGACTGAAATGGTATGGGCTGCTGATCTTGATACTTCTTCCCCTTGTGAAGTCAGAGGCGGCTCCATGACCCTGCCTCACCATTTTGCCAACACTTCTGGGTAGACGCATTTACTCACCTACTGGGCACACACTTAAGATCGGAACTGCCTGGCCATAATTTCCTCTGGTATTTTTATTTTAAAATCATTACCGTAATTCCACAAAAGCTTTGTAGAAATTAAGCCACCCTAGTTCATTAGGAAGTAAGCTGTCAAAAATGGCCATGGGTATGTAACAAATCACACACATATCATCAGCTTTGTGGTAGCCCATCTTAGACTGGCTGACCAGTACCTTTTGTGGACAGTTGCTAGCCCAGTGGGGACAATCTATTTCTAAGTAACTAACAATCACTAGGAAACAGAAATGATACTAGATGACTAGAGGAAGGGACAAAATACACTCACGAGTTACAGGTGACCACAGTTCACTTTCCTGAAGTAGAGTGATACAATCACTATGGCAGGTCAAGTCTTGGGAACTAATCTAGCATCATAACAAGCCAACTCTTTAAGAATTTTATCACAAGACGTAGCTTTCTCTAGAAACACACAAACGTCTATCCTCTAAGAAAGTAAATACATAAGCATTCTAAACTCATCTCAGTCATGTAATGATTCCTTATAGTAAGAAACACAATTTCAAGTGAGACTGTTCAGCCACCTCAAATATAATCATATGTGAAGATAACTCACAAATAACTCTGTGATCCATGTATTTGAAGTTCAAGAATTCAGAGTCGTAATGTAACATTTAAAGAAGGGAGAAACAAAATGATGTATCCACCCTAACAAATGTGAGAAAAAGCAACTGTATAAAAACAGAACAAGAGGAAAAAAAAATAACCCAAAATATGGCTTGGGGCAATGGAATTGTAAGTAATTATTTTTTTTTAAAAGTCTTTACAGCTACATTATTTATAATTGAAGACAAAAAAACTGGTTACTCAGTGTGTAAAGCACTCCCTGCCATTGATGCATAAGGAGAAAGTGTGTATCAACTGCGGTTCCACTAAAGAAGCGCATGAAGACTTTGTCTCAGTTTACATTTTCCAAAATGTGAAGGTAATAGTAATTAAGCTTCAAATAAGGGAGGTCACACTACCTCAAAGAAAATTTACCTAAATTACCTACCTCATAGCAGTACTGTTGGACTTTATGCAAAACCTTGTTGAGGTCTTTGTTTAGCTGTTCAAGCTCTAGAACAATGGTGGCGTATCTTCGCTGGAAGTCAATGCCAATGGGCATGGAATAGGATTTCTGAGAAGAAAAAAAATCAGATCTTGATTGGGTTTTGTTGTTGCAGTTATCTGAGTAATGTAATTCCAGTGATCTAATAGGAGACTTATCTGCCACAAACTAAAAGTTATTAAAATTGTCTATACTCAGTGTTCTTCCGTGTGATAATGGTACCAGTGTCATTTAGAAAGTGGTTCTTGTTCCTAGACACATCATGTCTGCCATTTAATTAAAAAATAAAAATTTATAGAGAAAATAAATGCAGCAAAATGTTAACAGCTAAATTTATATGCGTGCTACTTGAGTCAGTCTTTTAACCTTTCCTTAGGTTTGTTATTTTTCCAAATAAAAAGTTGATAAAAATTGTATTCAAGTGTTCTTTTTTCAATTTTTTTTTTTTTTGTGAATGTGAATCACATTTTATTATTATTTTTTTAAATTATGATTGAGTGAAAATGTACATTCCCATATAACTTTACATGCCCACCTATATGGCACTTCCACTGCTCTCCCTGCCCGGTGACAGCACATTACTCCTCTCTGCTCCATACAAGTCTCACCCTCTCAACAGTCTCCTTTTCCCTCCTCTCCACCCACTCCCCTTACTCCTGCCAGGGGTCAGCAGGATGATATTCTATAGATGCATAGAACCATAAAGTGCATCCAATATGTGGTCTCTCTGCATCGCCAAGTCCAATCCATTCGTGTTCGAAGAGTGGACCTTCATGATGGTTTATGGGCAAGGGCAGCATCAGGGCCAGGGGCCATGCTCCCAGGGGAACCTAGAAGCTGCTGGACCATCAACTGTGGTCTTTTAGTAGAGATCTCAGGTGCACCCCCTTTCATTCTTGTGTTGCCAGCGAGACTCAACTTTGTGAGCTCCATCACAGCTGTCACAGGTGGTGGCCAGGCACCATCTGGTTCTTCTGGTCACAAGTCTATGTAGGCACCCACTCATGTGAGTCCCTCTATCTTCTGGGTTGTCTTTCCCCCATGTCGTTTTGGTCCTCAGAGAGCATCCATTCCTGCTGAGTTGGGACCATCTGCTGTGCCCGCGGATGGCAGCTAGGCAGCATTTAAGACCCCAGATGCCACTCACCAATGTGGGGTACAGAGAGCCCTCTTAGCAATACACTAGTGGTGCCAGTTGGCCTCAATTTCGCCTAAGAGCATGGTTCCCTGCCCCCTGCCCCAGCTACTCTGACCTTGCAATACTGGGTTATGATGGAAGGAGTATTCATGTTGAAGTCCACTTAATATTGTTCTGTTTCTAATGTGTGCTATCACCAATTTCACTCAACCAAATTTCTACCAACTATCTAATCAAAACCTTCGCCCTCCCACTCCCTCCCTCCCCTCCCTTGCAGCCGTCAAAGAGTCTTTTCTTCTATGCATAAGTCTGTTTTTGAGTTTTTATTGTAGGGGTCTCATACAATATTTGTCCTTTTGTCAAGTGTTCTAATTATTTAAACTCAAATGATTCATCACCTGAGATCAATTCTTATGTAGCAAAATGGCTTAGAACATGAATGCTAGAATCAGAATACATACATTCAAATCCCTTATGTAGTCACATCACCTACTAGCTGTGTGATCTTAATTGTACCTTACCTCAATCATCTCATCTGCAAACTGGGGATAATAAGAACATCTACCTGAAAAGTTACTGCAAGGATTAAATGACATAATGCATATCGCCTCTCACACAGAAAATGCTCAACAAATATTAGCTGTTATTGTCATGACAACAATTTTGTATTTTACATATACTGAAAGACTGTGATTCTGTTTCCTTTCCACTGATTGTGATACTGCCAATAAACTGGACTCTCCATTCCAGTCCAGCTACAAAGGCTAGCAATGAGACATCTCCAGCCAGACCAAATTTAACCTCACCTTCCCACCCTCTGCAGCGTTCTCAGGGAAGTACATCATCCCGCAGGCAGGAAGCACCACTGCTCCTTCTAGGAAGTGTGGTTAGGAAAACACATCTAGACTACACGGGGTAACTACTGACATGGGCCCCAAAACACAGAATTAATACATTGTTGGAAGAAGCAGAAACCTTAGAGATCATCCAGTTCACCTCGTCACTTTACATATGAGAAAACCAAGCCTAGAACAGTTAAATGTCATGCTTAACAGCACACAGTGACTTGATGATGATTATGACGGCAGCTAACATATGCTCACTAGTGCCAACTAATGGCAACCTCTGTCCCAAGTGTTTTACAGGATCTCATTGAATCCTCAGAGCAATGTCAGGAGAGGGGCACTACTATTATTCCATTTTACATATGAAGAATCTGAGGCCCATGTCCCACAGGGGTAAGGATGCAGTCTCAACCCTTCTCAGAACTTCTCTGCTACTGTGGGTCTTCGGATCTTTAGTGCTGAGAGGAGGGGGACGGGAGAGAAGGGACATGTTTTATAATGGCCTAGAAGCATAGCTATGACAACTTATTTTGCTGCTGGCGTTTCCTTATTTGTTTCCCGTTCCTAAGCCTCAGCTTTCTGCGGTGTTAAGCCTACTGGATTATACAAAAGACTTGTATTTTATAACAATACAAGGACAAGTGGGACACGCTGAATTTAACTTCAGCTCCTCATTGGGTTGGTGGGTTGGGGGTTACTAAGGATAAAGTAAGAAACAAAAGGCTGGTAGTTCAAATCCACCAGACGCTCCTGGGAAACTCGATGGGGCAGTTCTACTCTGTCTCACAGTGTTGCTATGACGGGGCACCAACTCAATGGCAGTGGGTTCTGGGTAGTACAAACAGTTAAGTGCTAGGCTACTAACCAAAAGGTTTGCAATCTGACTCCACCCAGAGGAACTTTGGAAGAAAGGCCTGGCAATCTCCCTCTGAAAGATCACGCCTTGAAACTCTATGGCATATACAGCTCTACTCTGCACGCAGGGGTCACCACGAGTCAGAGCTGACCTGACAGAAGTTGGTATGTACTGTTTTTTCCATACCTAACAGGTTGTTGCCACCTGCTGTCGAGCAGATCCCAACTTACAGTAACCCTGCAGGGCAGTGCAGGATGGCCACATTGTGTCCTCAGTCAGCGCTGTCACCTTTAAGGGAGGAGCAGGGGGCCGAGGGTCTTTATCGAGGAGTCCTGGTCAGCTCAAACCTAGTGCCCTAACCATCAGGCAGCCAGGGCTCCTCACTGCTAATATTATTACCCAGACATTTAGGTATTAATCGATCATCTTACTATTTCTGTTTGCCCCACTGCTTCTGCCTTCTTTTCTTACCTTCTTTTGTACTGACTGGACACTTCTGTCATTCCATTCCTGCTTACCTCCTCCAATTACCTTAGCAATTATCCGTCTTTTATTGGTGTTTTAATAGGTACCACCTACAAAAGGACTGTTTCTTATCCAGCCAGTTATCTACTTGGCTACAGCTCAGTTCTTCACCCATACAACTGCTATAATTCCATATACCACAGATCCCTCATGCCACCACTCCCCATTTCTGCACCCATCAGTTACAAGATTTCTTCCAGCTGTGCTAAGTCACTGAGCCCTCTTTTAATTCCATATTTCTAGAGAGCCACTTTGAATCAATCTGAGATAACACGATAAAACTTAATTTATCATTTTATGGATTCACAAGCAAGATGTGAATTTCACAGTGGACATTTTCCTGATAAACAGAGGTTATAAAAACAGTGATACTGCTCTCTTACAAATAAAATTAACTTTAACACTTTTGGAATCACTAGATTAATAAAACAGAATATTAGTTCTGTCCCAAGATTATCTGAAGGAGACCACTTAGGTATCTCCTGATTGATTTCTTCTGAATTATTTTTTATAAACGACACCACTGTGATACCCTTAGGAAGACGTGCCAGTCCTGGGGATGTCACATGAGGCAAACAGCCCAAGAATTTGACACATCCAATAATCCTACTCAACCATACAGCCAGTAGGGTTGTATAAGGTCTGGGGTAATAAATTGCATTGTATTGTTAATTTACTTATGATGTGCTCAGCATGGCAAGAATTTGTGATAGTGAATAAAAATGTCAAAACAGCACATACCTCAAGATAAGTATTTTTTTTAAATCCTTACCTAGAAAGTTCTACCATTTTTAAATCAGACAACTATATAAAGGAAAAAACCAAATCCTTACCAGTTTTTCTGCTTCTGTATTCATTTCCCTTAATTTCTTGATGTGTTCCTTTTTAATCATGAGAATTTTTGATAATTTGGTCTACAAGCAAAGAAAAAATGTTTTGGATAAACAGACGCATTTAAGTACATCAATTAGACATCAAATTTCTAAGTTTTCATTAAGATATTTTAAGGGTAAATTTTGGAATAAAAAAATATAGCCAGGTATTTTATTTTTATAAGTCTGACTGACAGGAAAGTATTTTAAAATCCATTATAATCAAGACGTGTTAAAAGGGCTGAGAAGTCAATCTGAACAGGCTCTCACTGACCAACAAAGAAATAGTTCATCTATCAATGAGAATACTCACTGCAAAGGACAGAAGTGTGACTATGTTAAAACACATGAGTTCATAATGGTATTTTTTAAACAATCTACTGTTGGAAAATCCTAGGCACTACACCCATTCTGTAAACTGGAAAACAAAAAGAACCAAACATTTATCTTGCCTTTCACTATATCAACAACAGTTTTTCTTTTTTTTTTTTTTGAGTTGTCCCATGGGAAGCCTGATGGCGTAGTAGTTAAGGGCTATGGCTGTTAGTCAGTAGGCTGGCAGTTCAAATCCACCAGGTGTTCCTTAGAGCTCTATGGGGCAGTTCCACTCTGTCCTATGGGGTCATTATGAATCAGAATCGACTCAATGGTGGTGTGTTTGGTTTACACAAAGTGTACCATTAGACAAGCAAGTAACTGACCAGGGGACGTTTTTCTTTGTTAGGTCCCTGTCAAGCCAACGTCATTCTGTGTGACAGAGAACAGCTCCACAGGGTTTCCTAGGCTGTACTCCTGAAAGGAACAGCCTGGTAGGTCGTTCCCCTGAGTCGCTGCCGAGGGGTTTGAACACTGCACCTCTTTTGCAACTGAACACATAACCACTGGGCCACCATGACTCTCAAAATTCCTTACCCCCAGGAAATAAAGTTTCCTCACAAAGAAAGTTCAGTGTAAACTATGAATTATAAAATATCCCTCCCCCACAAAATTTAATGTTATTTATCTTCTCATAAGAAACAGAACACCCATTGCCGTTGAGTTAATTCTGACTCACAGTTGACCATACAGGACAGTGCAGAACTGCCCAACAGGGCTTCTAAGGATTCAAACTGCTGACCTTGTGGTTAGCAGCCAATCTCTTAACCACTATGCTGTCAGGGTTTCCAAAAGAAACACAGGAATGTAGAAAGAAAAAAAATGATGAAAACATATCCATTTACTTCATAGCTTAATATTAATAAAACAGTGTTTTGTAAAACCTTAACCCAGAAAACCAAACCAACAGCCACGGAGCTGACTCTGACTCATGGCGGCCCACACAACAGAGCAGAGCTGCGCCGCAGGGTTTCCACAACTGCGTAACCTGACCAAAGCCCACCGCCCCTCCTCTCTCCACGGGCGGACAGTGAGTCCACACCCTTGACCTCTGAGGCAGCCCCCCGGTGCTTTAGCCTCCGTGCCCACCAGGGCTTCACTGTACAACCTAACACATTACCAAAGCAAGTACATAAAGAAACCTTCTTCTTCCTAGGTGACCTCTTAGAACCAGGCTTTACGTAAAGATTAACCTCATTTAAAAAAGCCCCCGCCATTCAGCCAGTCCCAACTCATAATGACCCCACAGGACACAGCAGAACCCTCTCATCGGGTTTCCAAGGTTGTAAACCGTTACGGAAGCTGACTGTCACATCTTTCTCCCACAGAACAGCTGGTGAGTTCAAACTGCAGACCTTTTGGTTAGCTGTCACAGTGGTTAACCACTGGGCAACCAGGTGGGCCACCAGGGTCCCATGGAGACTGTAACCCAGCCATGCCAACATGTTAGCACAGTGGAGTAAGACGCTACTAGCATTAGTGCAGAACTTAGCTTCTAGCACCCTCTCGTGGTGAACTCTCTCTCTCTCTCTCATGTACCCTACCTGTCCAGATATGTTGTTAGCTTTGTGAGACACAAAAACTTTTCATATAAAAATATCTATCTTTGAAAGCCAAGACATAAAGACCTAAGTTTAACAAATTCTACATTAGAAGATCAACAACATATGATGTAGAAACAGAGGACACACACACACACACATACACACACGCACAAATGACAAGATTTTCCTCAAAATACAAGAACTGTAAAAAGGAAACGTGAATATGAATTATGTTATAAACAACTTGTCATTAGTTGGAACTGACTGGATGGCAAGGGGTTTGATTTTTTGGTTTTATCTATCCTAAATCAAAGAAATTTTTCTTATAGAAAAGTAAAGAAAATAGAAGGCAAACATAATTAGACTATGATTAAAACTATATATTTAATTTTCAAAACTAACAACTCCTGACACATTTATTTATACTAATAATAATATGATCAGCAGACCTGTATTGGTTTCTCAGAAAAACTGCTCTCTGTATTTCTAAACTTATTTCAACCTAGATTGCTCAGTGTCTATTCACTAAATACTCAGCAAATGAATTATCTGTTTCTGGTCTCAGTAAAAGGAAGAATTTCTTTTAACTATATAACTACTGAAGACATCAAAACTGTTAACAAACTGAAGTTACTAAATATTCATAACACTAAATAGATGCCTTCATATCACACAAGCTACAATTATCCACTCAGAGTTCCACACAGCATATGCTAGAATGTGTATGAGTCCTTAAAAATAGTGAACTAATAAGAACCAAAGCTGAGGAAAAATCCAACAGAAGACTCAAAGCTTTTGTGGCTGTTACACCAGAAACAAGCTATGCTGGAAATAATGGAGTCTTTAAAACCAAGAAAATAATAAAAGAACAGTATGTAAAAATATATTGAGTGTAGAAAATATGTCAACCACATTAATGTACGCCATTAATTGATATTTTTAACAGTCCAGACATTCAGAGCCATTCTTACCACTTGGATAAGGAATTCGACTGGAAAACCACCTAATGTCTCAGTGTCAGAGCCCGAAATTTTATTTCTCCACAGTGCTTGTCCTAATAAAGGGTCACTATCCTGTGAAAATAAAAGGGGATACTTCAATATTCACTGTTCAAATAAAACACCTTATTTTCAGACAAAGAGAAAATTCCATGATAACTCACATTAATATTAAAAATACTAGCAAAGGAACCATATATTTAGAGTGGAGGCAAGTATTAAATAATATCCCACAACTCAAAAATAGTTAGGTACCTTCTGAAGTTGGTATAATGACTGTGTATTTCACAAGAATCATTTACATTACTGATGACATTTCTCGAGTTTTATTTACCGTAATGGGTGACTGGAGAGGAGGGGTATACTGTAACCGTGGCGGGGTCATGAAGAATCGAGAAGGCCGCTGTTTTTGTCCAAAGGCAGCGATCGGCATTGTTTCATGAGGCTCATTACTCTTTCGGAAGAGAGAAGAGTCCACAACTTACAAAGAATTTTACCAATCATTTAAGCTTTATGAACATTATATTTCAGCTTGAGATATACATTAGTTTACATATGTATGATTTATCATGAAATATATTGCTGTAGTTAGAATGTAAGCCCAAGTATGAAAACACTACTTTGCTGCCAGAAGGCTGAACCCATAAAACAGAAGAATTAACTAAAAAAAAAAAAACAAAAAAACAAGAATCAAACAGTTTAGAGAACCAAATAATTAATATTAAAGTGTTCTACGGCCACCTTTGGTTTTCTGTGTATAACGGTATGCGGTTATTTCTGAAGGTACAATCACGAGTTGCTTAATGTCCACAACATGTTCTATGAGAAAAGATGTCACAGGATCTGGATGCTTGTGACCACTGCACTGCATACTTAGCAAAGCTCTGTGAGATACCTTCTGCTTCACTCCCAGATCATTACCTCTCCTTCACCTCTTGCTACTGCTGTCACTAGTGTGGCTTTCAGAGCTGTGATGCACTTCATGGTCATATTTTTTAAATAAAATCACTCACATACACCAGGACACTCAATGGGTGTGCAGTACACGAGACTGGATGATGCTGCTGCCAGAAAGCACATGCTGTCCTATGCTAAACTTTTTATTTCTAAGTAGCGGAAGCTTACTTCAAGAGTGATGAAAAGTAGTCCAGTACGTGTACATAAGCCAGTAACCTGAGTGTTTCCTGTGACTCTGAAGACGTGTGTTATTGTATGTGTACTGTACCATCACAGCTGTAGCAGCACAGTCACTCTGTATACAAGAGACATGAGACACCCGTGTTGCCAGTGGGAAGCTGTTATGCTCCCTATGTCCAGGTACATCCTCTACATCCTGTTCCAGGACCATGATTGCTGAACTCTATCATACCCTTTGTGAGACCACAGTACCTCTGGTCAGACAGTGACCAAATGGACACTAGGTGGTGCAGGACTGCAAACTCCTATCTGGCCTGGAAGAAATATTTGGGTGTTCTCAAAAAGAAAATTTCACTAGCAAAAAAGGAAAAGCAATCTTCCTCTTTTGCAACGAGAGGTTTAAATGTTTTATCCTAAAATGTAAAACTTCAAGGTTGGTGTATTTTGCCTATATTTACTCTAAATCTTCCTCCTCTATTTCTACTCTTTATGAAGCCTATTTGATAATGAAACCCTCCAAAGAGACCAGGAGTCCTAGTTTTTAAAAAGTACGTATCCGAAGAAGGAAGATTCTTCTATTCTGTTTTTGTACTAAGAAGCTCAGAAATTTTGATGTTTGATTTTACATCTGTAATCTTTAAAAATTAAGTTTATACATAGAAAGGACAAGAGGGAAGCTAAAAATGAACAATTTAACTTCCATAATACTTACAGGCAGTATATTTTGTCATTATTCACATTTAATAAACTTTATCAGTGTTTTAGTTCTTAAAACTATTTTAGGTTACTAGAACAATATATAATTTCCATGGCATTGCAAAATCAACCATGACTAAGGGTAGTCCAGTACTTTAATACACGTACCAGAAATTCAAATGGTCTGGATTCTAGTCTCAGCTTGGTAGGAAGTCAGTTCTAGAGCCCTGAGTAAACTACTTCACACACTATGGTCTAAGTTTCATAACGCACAAAGTAGGGGTTAATTAACTAACACTCACCCTATAAATCCCTCCAGAAAAAAGTGGAACATATTTGAAAGTGCAAGATGTTATTTCACACTTTCAAAAGCATTTATTTGCAGGAGAGCTACAACTTAACTAAACAGCTTGAAGAGACAGTTCTACAGCTTTAATCACAGATTACCTACTCAGGAGTGATAGCTCTGTCACACCAGAGGGCTGTGTGGGCACAGTATACTACAGGGATCCAAACTATGGCCCTGTCAAATTTCTGGAAGATGTAGAACACTTTAAATATAGCCCGAGAATGAGGGGAACATTTACTTCCACTTGAGGAGTCTAGTAGGCAAGGTTGGGATCCCAGAGGATCTCTTCCCCTGCAACCTAAAGTCTTGGTTGTGTCCTAAAACACAATTTGTGGGAAACACTACATAACATATTTAATAGGCATGAAACACAAATGTATTATGAAATACTACTTACAAGAACTTCATAGTCAGGGATGGTATGGGTCCCAAGCCCTGACCTATCAAAAGTTACTCTATATGTAGCATTAAGAGTATCCACAGCATCTATCTGTCCAGTGAACAGACCATCATGAACGCCACGTAATCGTGCTGAGGAAAGAAACAAAGATACTGTGATGTTTGAGAGATACAAGAATTATCAAATATAAAATTGCTCCAAGTGTGTAATTTACATAGTAGAAAGTACAGTGTTGTTGTTGATCATAGTTTCAACACCAGCACACACTCTGTTTTAGTTTTTGAGAGAAAATTTATTTGAAAGAAAGAACAATGCTACAATGATGATGCATAATTTGCTACACAACTAAGATCAAATAGTTAGTAAACTAACAAGTTGTTTTTAAGTGGAAAAATATTTTAAAATAATTGCTTTAAAGACAAAATTACAAAAAAACAAGTAAAAGAACTTTTTCCCATTGTATTATTCAGTTTAACACTACTAAATTAGCTCAATTAAAGAAAAAAAAAGGATGACAAGAACTCTGTGCAGAGAAAAATTCACACTGCAGGGCTGAAGCTGCCATCCTGAGACAATGCCTTCAATTCTACCGCTCTTGTCATCGTCACTCAGAGTTCTGCTGGTGCAGTTTTCACTCAGGCTGGCTTGCAGGACTGGCCACTGGCTGGCATCTGAGCACTGGCATTTCAGGAATATTCCCACCATTCTCTAACCGACAAGGGTGGTTCACTGGGCCTCCATCGTGTCTGTGCAACGTGGTTTATTTTAAACAGTACTTTCCTTCAGGGAGTTTGGAAGTTTGGCATGTGCTAGGCAGAGAGTGCCTAAGTGACTGGCCCCATAAAAACCCTGGGCACTGCATCTCCAATAAGCTGCTTTGGCAGAAAACATTTCATGTGTTAGGTATAACTTGTGGCTGATGGGAGCTTCACCTGGCTATGCGGCTCCACTGACAGAGGACTCTTGGGAGCTTGTGTCTGGTTTCCTCTAGATTTCACTCCATGTACCTTTTCCTTTTAGTAGTTTTCTTTTTTTTTTTTTAATCCCACTGTAATAAATCTTAGACACAGTAAGTGTAACCATATGCTGAGCCCTGTGACCCCTGCAAGCTGAGTGTGATCTCAGAGACTGCTTGCTCAGATGCTGCTGTGTTACTATTCAAGTCCAGTTGGAAACAGTATCAGGAAAATCCAAACCTTCAGCCTGAGTGAAAACTGCACCAGCAGAACTCTGAGTGACAACTACAACAACAGTAGAATTAAAGACATTATATCAAGCCAAGCCACAAATTATATTCTGACAAAAACACAATAAACAGTATTTTAATAGAACATAGAAATATTCAGTATAAAAACACTGAAGTAAAAAAATCAATCGATAAAGCCACAACTGTAGCAGAAGACTAAAGCACCACATTTAGTTTCTGACAAATCTATGAAGGGAACAGTAGATAGGAACACAGAAGATCCAGATGACCATCACCATAACGCTGAACAGACAGACCTAAAGGACAGACTTCCATTCTGTCCATGTGGACAGGGGGCTGATTTCTCTCTGCAAAGGACAGGTATACACTTGGATAAAATTGTCAAAATTGTCCACTTCAGGGCACTGGAAATTAATCATGCACAGAGAAGAAATTCAGAAATTTCACTGCAGAAAACCTGCCAGAGCTTCAAGTACAGGCAGGAGGAGTCAGTGGCCCCTGGCAAGAAGCTGTCTCTAGCTCCATCCCACCAACACCAACCTGCTTGGTAAGAACAGTAATTTTTATAGTGCAGGGCTAGTTACAAATGCCAGCAATGATACTGCGAGATGGTGCAGACTCAGTGTAGGCTAACAGGAGAAAAAAACCCGTGTCTTTGCCAGGTAAAAGTGGTGAACTTTTAGAACTTTTAGAAATGAACAGGAAAAACCCACAGCCTGCACACTCAAGGCTGTAGAATGGACTGGGGAGAGCAAGAGACCAGTGAGAAACTAACAGGGTGAACTTGGAACGTGAGAGCCACAGGAGGGCTGAGATAAGCTCCCTATACATCCCTGACCACCTGGGAATTATCTGACTGAGTCTGACAAAAAGGAAAAGCTAAGGATGATGTGAAAATTTACAGTTTCAATATATTTACCAACCCCCACACAGATCAACCGGAGGCCTTCCAGGTTTGAGATGTTTGAGCACAACCTCTTCTCAAATCATTTGCTGACCACTAACTTACGCAGACAGTGGGGAGACCCCTAGGAAGTCAAGCTTAAAAATAAAAGAAAGAATAAAAAAACTGACGAGGAAAAAAAAAAAACCTGAGCAGAGATAGTAGCTTCACAAGCAAGCTGTTAAAACAAAATGAATCACTATAAAAAAATCAGAAAGCAGAATTACAACATTATATAAAACATCTACATTTTAACCAAAAATTACTAGACATACAAAGAAATAGGAAATGTGACCCTTACGTGGAAAGACGTGTACTAAACAGACATGGATAGAAATACCAGACTCAGCAAAGACTTCAAAAGTGAGTATTATAAACACGCTCACAGAAGGAGGAAAATATGATAATAATGACTCAATAAGGAATCTCAATAGAGAAATAAAAACTACAGGAAAGAAATAAGTGGAAAGTCCAGAGTTAAAGAACATAATTGAAATAAAAAATTCAACAGAAGGGCTCAATAGCAGACTTGAGATAGCAAAATAGAGAGCCAGAGAAAACTTCAGATAACACAGTTTAGCAACTCTGTATTTTGATCTGTTCAACACAGATCAATATAAATTATTCAGTGCAAATAGAATGAAAAAAGACTGAAGAAAAATGAACAGTGCCTCAGAAAACTATAACATGTCAAATGTACTTGTAACTGACAGTGGCAGAAGGACAGGGAAAAAAGCATAGAAATTGTTTTAAGAAATAACGATCAAAAACCTCCCAAATTTGATAGAAAAATTAATCTGTAGAGCCCAAACACTTAATGAACCCCAAACAGGATAAGCACATAGAGTATCACACCTAAACACATCCAAGGGCGAAGAATTCTGAAAGCAGTAAGAGAAACATGATTCATCACATACAGGAAAACAACAATGCCATTAATGAGAACCTTCTCATCAGAAACTATCAAGGTCAGAAGGCAACAGAGTGACATTCAATGTACTAACAAGAATCAAAACTACCAACCAAAAAGTCTTATCCTGTGAAACTATCCTTACAAACTAAAAGAGAAATAAAGACATTCCCAAATGAACAAAAATTGACAGAATTCTTTTTGGCCGCTAACAAAACAAGGGAAAAAAGGGAAAAGCATCAAGACAAAGGAAATGACACTGCAGTCAGGAATGAGGAACACCAGAAATCGTAAATATCCCGGTGAATATACAGAACTGTGTACACACTTAAGCATTTTTTTCCTATCTTCTAAAAAAGCACAAATTATGTACAGCAATAACTGTATTGTTCAGTATATCACAGGTATAAAAATTACAAAAAAGACAGGGAGGAAATGAAACTATCCTGGCACATGGCTGCTATGTTTTACTGGAACCCTACACCAGTATTAACTTCAGATAGGTTGTCATATGTTCAAAATTCATACTGTAATTCTTAAAGCAACCACTTAAAAAGAAAAACCTGAAACACGGAACTAAAAATAAACGGAGAAATTAAAAGTTACACTAAAAAATACTTCACACACACACACAGAAACAACCCACTGCTGGTGAGTCGGTTCTGATTCACAGTGACCCTAGAAGTCAGAATACAACTGCTCCATAGTTTTCAAGGAGTGCCTGGTGGATTTGAACTGCGGACCTTTTGGTTAGCAGATGTAGCACTTAACCCACTACAGCACCAGGTATTCCACACAACAGAAGCAGCAAAGGAGGAAGAGATCAAAAAACACATCAGACGTGGAAAGAACAGTTTCCGTGTCTGTTCCTGCTTCCTGCATCTAAGGAAGCCTTCTCCTTGATAGCTGTTTCTGTGTGGGAGAACCTGTGCTGACAATGCCTAGCTAACAAAACAAAAATGCCAACCTAAGTCAGTATAAATGAATGCTCAGAAGACACAGTGGTGGTTCAGTGGCAGAATTCCCGCCAACCAGGCAAGAGACTCGGTCTGATTCCCAGCCAGGGCATCTCAGCGCCACCCCGTGTATGCTCACAAACAGGTCTCAGCAGAGATTCCAGAGAAATGCCAGCTAGGAAGAATGGCCTGGCAACCCACTTCCGAATACCAGCCAGTGAAAACCCTGTGAAGCTCAAGTGTCCAATCATGGAGCTGCCGGCAGGACGGGTAACATTAAATTTCACTGGGGTCACCATGAATTGGGAGCTGATTCAATGACAGCTAACAGATCAGGATGCTAGTCTGAAGGAAAAAAAAATTATGCTGAATGAAATAAATCAGAAAAGGAGAGATACTGAATGAGAACACTATTATAAAGTAACAACGAAAAGTTTACGCATAGAAAAAAGAAAAAAAATTCTTTGATGATCAGTTGGCCTTCTGGAAGTGTGAGGGAGGAAAAATTACCAATGAGACAGAAGACACGTGTTAACGCTGGTGAAGGGAAAGGCAGTACACAATACAGGAAGGTCAGTACCCTATAACCAAGGCAAGAGAGGACACTGAAAGAAGACAAGAAGAAGGGTAACTATGGCGACCATAGAGCCCCATCTTGCAGTGGTGGCATCAACAGACAATAATTTATGAATGGATACACAGGTAGGTAGCTACACTGAGACATGTGGGAGGGTGCAAGGGAGCACACCCACTGGCAGATACAGGTTTGGTGATAGATTTTTCTACCTATATGACTGTAGGTGCTCCTTATTAACAATATAGATGAAAAAGCCCACAAGGAATACAACCACAGAAACCTCTTAGATGTAACCAAACACCTCACAGGGTTCAATTCCTAGGCTTGACAGCAATGGAACACACACTTGGGGGACACCTATGTCAACTGGTACAATACAGTTCATGAAGACAACATTCTGCACTCCACTTTGGTGACTGCTGTCTGGGGTCTTACAAGTTTACAAGCAGCGAGCTAAGATACAATAACTGGACTCTTCCCATCCAGAGCAAGGCAGAGTGAAGAAAACCAAATGCTCAAGGAAGCAATTAGTCCAAAGAACTAATGGAAGCCCTGAGCCACAGCCTACACGACCCTGAGACCATACGAACCAGATGGCACCCACACACCACTATCAACCACTCTAATGAGGATCACAACACAAGGTCCTGTATGGAGTGGGAGGAAAATGCAGGGCAAAAAATCAAATTCACAAAAAAGACCAGACTTACTGGCCTAATAGAGACTGGAGGAACCCCTGAGATTGTGGGCCTAAGATATCCCTGACCTGGAACTGAAGACATTCTTGGAGACCACCTTACAGTGAACCTACACACAAGCCCATAAAACACACAGCAAAATCCAAGAGGAAAGTGTTCCTTACAACAATCAATTACACAAGATCAAAGGGGCAATATTTGCCCAGAAGCAAAGATCAGAAGGCAGGAAGGGGTAGAAAACCCAGACAAAAGAAAAAAGGAAACCCAGAGCAGAAACGGAGAGAAGGCTGACATTTTGTGGGGAATGAAAATAAGGCCATGCAACACTTCATACATAAACTATCAAATGCGAATCTGATTTGCATTGGAAACTCTGCCTATTGCACAATGAAAAAAAAAAGGAAACTTTGTTACTCTGGTTTTTCTTAAGGTTCTGAGATTATTCAAATAAGGAAAACATTCTTTATGTTCCATGAATAAACCTCCTAGTTAGCCCAGGGCAGTGTCCATTTGCACCTATCATACTGGCTCATTTATTAACTTGTATTTCCTTTTATTCTTAAAAACATGTCTGTTTAGACAGTAAATCATATGGTCACCATACCTCTGAATGTTTTTCAAGATCAAATACAAGAAACACATACAGTTCAAACCAACAGGGCAGTTTAGCTAGCGATTTGCTTGGAATGAACATACTCAGGAGCATCTAAAACACTCAACTCCAGGAAGTAGTTTTATCGTAAACAAGAAGGGATAGCTTTAGTGATTAGCTGTCAGAGCACTGGCAAAGGCTAGGATCCAGAGTTTTGGGCTAACCAAACAAAAAAACCAAATTCACTTCCCTTGAGTCAATTCTGACTCACAGTGACCCTGTATGACAGAGTAGAACTGCCCCATAGTGTTTCCAAGGAGTGCTGAGTGGATTTGAACTGCTGACCTTTGGATTAGCAGTCACAGTATTTAACCACTATACCTCCAGTTTCCTTGGATTTACCAGTAGCTGCCCAATAGGGAAACATCGGTAGATGTATCACTTTAACCACTTTGTAACACGAAGTTGTTCACCAAGTATTCATTACTCTGAACAGGTCTGCAGCTAGAACTGGATGCAGTTTGAGAAGTCAAGGTATAAGAAAGGATTTATAAGTCATTAGTTTGTTAAGAAATTGTCAAAATCTGAATTTTCCTAAAAGTAATCTTAGGGTAAATGGTAGTCCCAGGACAGATTTTCCGTCAATTCCCTAGTTAAAGGGATAAAGAGAAGGCATCAAGAAAACACAGAAGACGCTGTTTATATAGGTAAAGATTTAACATTTAACAGCTACTGGTTAAAATTTTTAGTCTTAGAAAATCTCTCTTTAAAATTCTGGACCACAATTACTTGGCGACACAGCGTGACCATACTGTGCGTCTACTTCATGGTTCTGTGCATCTACAGGATGTCATCCTGCTGACCTCTTACTAAAGGTGGGAGAGAGGGCAGAGAGGAGGGGACAGGAGAATGTTAGGAGGATACAACATGTATAGAACACAGAGGAGGAGTGTGCTGTCACCGAGCAGGGAGAGCAGTGGGAGCTGCACACAGGCAGGCATGCAACTTTATATGGGAATGTACATTTTCACTCAGTCACAATAAAAAAAGAATAAATAAATAAATTCTGGACCACAATTAACTTTTAATGATTTCCCAATGAGGTATGAGTGTAAGTCACTATAGTCACGCCAGCTTTCCTTGAATTAGTAGTTACATTGCAGACTGTTAAGGCTGTATTTATTTACATGGGGTTTTCAGAACTCATATATTTCCTCAGGTATTTTTGTCTCCCAACCCCACATCATCCTTTCCCTGCCCCCACCCCCAGATTAACGCTAAGGAAGAGACTATGTCATGTACAGTTTATGTAGATGGTCAGCTGTCACAATACAATGATTTACAACCGCATCTCATTTTCTCTTTCCCACCTGCATTTCACAAGCATAATGGTCTCTTCCCTGTCTCCATTTTTCCTCTAATTACTCTTTTTTATAACAAATGGAAATAGCTACTTTTATTAAAATCAGGAAAAAAGAAAGAAATATGTAACTCAAGGTCCTCTTTCCCTCAGAAACTATTTCCTGATTAATCTCAACTACTTTTTTAAAACTCTTAAGGTCAATTATTCACCTACCTCTCCACTTAACTCCTTGTTATTTCTTGTTTAGATGAATTATCATTTTATTTTTGTATCAAATTATTACAGACTAAGTTAAAAATCAAAGTTTTGGTGGCATTTCCCTCTACTAAGTACATAGAACTACCACCAAAAATTCAAAGAATTTACACCTTGTGAAACACTGAACTACCTACTGAACAATTTGATCTTACTCATTAGAAATGGACTATTTCTAGATCTAAGGACCAGAAAAACAGTGATGCTTTTGAACTAATCTGGTTAAGACTGGCTAGAGGAAAGGAAAATAAATTATGTGGAAGCAAAACATGGAATCATCCAAAATTTAAAAACTTAAACAACACATCTCTATCTAACAACAGTAGTCTTCAATAGAGCTTATGCCTCAATGTGAGTGATATGGAAACATCCACAAAAGGACCAATATACAAGATCATGATAAAAAGAGAAAAGTTTTAAATTGCGAACAATTTCATCTGACTTAGACAAATAAATCAATGTCCATAGAAGCAGAAGTCAAAACATCAATGCAGTGGGCACATTTGTTGCTAAAGACCTCTTTAAAAGAGTAAAGTGTGCCTGACTCAAGCTCCACGCTTTCCCACTCACATGTTCACGAAAGCTAAACACAGAAAGACACAATCACGGATGCACACGCACAGTGGTGCTCGTGAGGAATACTGAATCTACAGTGGACTGGTAGAAGGACGAATAAACCATATCAATCTTAGGAGAAACACAACCAGAACGCTTGTTACAAGCAAGAACGGTTAAGACTGTGACTCGTTTACTCTAGATATGTCATCTGAAAACACCAGTCACTAGACATGGTATCATATCTGGTAGAGAGTCAGCAAAAACGACGGAAACCTCAGTGTGACGGACGGACACAGGAGCCACAACAACGGTCATTAAACAAAGACACCACAGGACCAGGTGATACCTTCTTCTGTTCTACATAAAGTCACCATCAGTCAGAGTCCTCTCAATGGCAAATAACAGTAACAACGTACCACAGTAAATTTTACGTTGCATTTTTGTGGCAGTTTCTTCTAGCTTATGTTGCAGCAGGCATTACTGTGAATCAGAGTACTTTTTCTAATTCCATCCAGAAACAGACTTTATGCACAAAAAGTAGTAACCTTTACACAGCAAAACAACGGCAGAATTACAGGGTTTAAAACTTCTAAATTTAAAAGCCATTCTGCTAGCAGGGATTATCTGGGAGAAAAAAATTAAAAATAAAAATCTTAATAAGTTTGTTTTCACTTACCTGTAACTTTGGTTCCAATAACCAGAGGCAAAGGAATTTCTTCTGGGAGGTCTTTGAACTGTGAAACGTCGGCAACTTTCCTTTGTTGTAAGAGCCTTATTCTCTGCCGTTTCTGTTTTAATGCCGATCTCTCTTCCTCAAAAAATGCAGAAGAACATCTAGAATAAATTATAAAAATCATATAAACTGAAAACTGTCCTATACAAAAACTTAGAATCTCCGTGTGCCCTCTTTTCTCTTTTTGAGGGTTGTATTTAAAAATGGTTCTTGGAAATAATTGTTTCTCTTTGAATTAAATCACTTTTAATCTTTTAAAAACAGGACCTTACAAAAATTCAAAGGCCTAGTTTACACCTTCTTACGAATTAAGTAGGTTTATGCACTATCCCTTGGCAAAACAATGCTTGCATCCCAGACCTCTTTACCTCCAAAGTTTAATTTCAACATTCTGTCAGAAGATGACATTTCCCCTGTGAGCTGTGGGCATATTAATATAGACCTATCTTGTCTCCATCTGCTTACTGGAAGATGAATCAGAAGTATTTAAATATGGTTTTCATGCCATGGTTCAAGTATCACCTTTAAAAGAATGTAATGAGCTCTACTGCTATTTAAATGTCTCTGAATCCAAATAAATAACAATGAATAAAACAGGATACTAGGACCAGCATAATTTACAATGTGGATCACTGTGAACAATCATGAAAAAGAACTGGAAATACACAGAAAAATCTTAGCTGGTCATACAATTTTCTTTAAAATGTAAGTTTTCTGGGTGGCGCAGAAGGTTTGCCCTCAACTACTAATGGAAAGGTCAGTGGTTTGAACCTACCTGGTGGCCCCACAGAAGAAAGGTCCAGCAATCTGTTTCCATAAAGATTATGGCCAAGAAAACGCTACAGAGCACTTCTACTCTGTAATACGTGGGTCACTGAAGGCCGGAATCTACTCGACAGCAACAGGGCTGTTTTTGGTTTGTACATTATTAACTTCTGAATTGACTGAGTATGCATTCAAACAGTATATATGGGGCAAACATGAGAAGACGCAAGTATCATGCGATACTAGAAAGATTGGTTCCACATATCATAGGCCAACTGGTGGCTTACATAACCTGCTGCCTCAGTATCCACTGGAAACCCTGGTAGTGTAGTTGTTAAGTGCTGAGTCTGCTAACACAAAGGTCGGCAGCTCAATTCTACCAGATGCTCCTTGGAAGCTCCACGGAGCAGTTCTACTCTGTCCTCTATAGAGTTGCTATGAGTCGGAGTCAACTCCACAGCAGTGGGTTGCATGTGGTTTTCGGTCAGTATCCAGTAACTTCTCCCAGCTGCCCTTTCGCCCAGTTTCTGACACGGCCACTCCTACTTTTTACTCAGTCTCCCAACAGTCACAGGTTCCAACTGGTCCTCCTGGACACGACCCCACACTTTCCTGCGACAGACACCCCAGTGCTAGCACATAATCCAGTCTCTTAACATCTGTCGTTACCCCCTGCCCATGTCTTGTATCAGTCCCTGTGACAACAGTTTCTTCCTTTTCCCACAATAAAGCCCTAGAAAGCTTTTTGTTTCATTTTAATTGTGCTTTAAGTTCAAACTGACAGTTCAAGTTAGCTTTACATACATAAATTTATAACACATTGTTATGTGATCCTAGTTACTTTCCCTATAATGTGACAGCACACTCCCCCTTTCCACTGCAATTTTCCACGTCCATTCAGCCAGCTCCTGTCCCTTTCTGCCATCTCATCTCACCTCTGGACAGGAACTGCCCACTTAGTCTCACGTAGTTGCTTGAGCTAAGAAGCACACTCGTCATGAGTATCATTTTGTTGTATAACTCCCTGCCATCGAGTCAATTCCAACTCATAGTGACCCTACAGGACAGAGGAGAACTGGCCATAGAGTTTCCAAGGAGTGTCTGGTGGATTTGAACTGCCAACCTTTAGACCGGCAGCCATAGTATTCACCACTTCGCACGCTACCAGGGTTTCCTTTTGTTGTACAGTACAGTCTAATTTTTGTCTAAACAGTTGGCTTTGGGAATGGTTCCAGCTCTGGGTTCACAGACAGTCTGGGGGCCACGACTTTTAAGATTCCCCTAGTCTCAACCAGACCTTCAAGTCTGGTCTTTTTACTAGAATCTGAGTTCTGTACCCTACTTTTCTCCTTTTCCCTCAGGCTGTGTTCCCTAGCAGGGTGGACACTGGTGACGGCCACAATGCCCTAGAATCCTTGAAGCTGACCAGTGGGACTGCAGCCTGGGAAACCTGGCTGACCCCACCCTGCTTCCCAGCCATTAGCCCTCTCCTTCATCTCCAGTTTGTTGTTTACTTGTCCCTGGTACTTCCTGTGTGGCTTTGGGCTGGAGTGTGCTCTAGTTTCCTCTCTGGGACCCGTGAATACTAAATTCTATTTGTTTTCTGGCTTTCCTGCCCGAGTGTCACTTTCTCATGCTGTACCTGAGACAATCCAAGAAAATAACAGCTTCTTTAGGGTCACACTTAAGAAAGCATACAAACTGAGTTCTGTGCTACACAGCATCATTTAGCTCTCTTCCAGGCACTAAAGACTCAAGACCCACACTACTCGCCTACAGATGACAATCATAATTATGCTTCATTCAACACTGTGATTCTCATACTTTCTCAATGGTACTCACTTTCTCCAATTAAATTTATGTTTGTAACAGACTAATGAGGTCTAACTGGCATCACTAAACTGCAAATACTTCAAGTGTACAATGTAATGTCTGTCCATAAAACCATGATCAGAGCCAAAATAATGAATATAGGATGGTATCTATCACCCTATGTTTCCTTGAGTCCCCTTAGTATCCTTCCTTTGCATTGTACTCACCTCATAAATCCATCACTTAGGCAATCATTAAGTTGCTTTCTGTTATAGTAGATCTGAATTTTCTAAAATGGTATATAAATAGAATCATGTGGTATATAGTATTCTCTGTCTAGCTTCTTTCACTCAGCATAATTAATTTCCAGTTTATCCATACTGCCGCATGTATCAGTGGTTCATCTCATTTTATTGCTTGCTAGTACGCCACTTGGAAATCCCGGTGGCGTAGTGGCTAAGTGCTCCATCTGCTACTCAAAAGCCTGGCAGTTTAAATCTGCCAGGCGCTCCCTGGAAACTCTATGGAGCAGCTCTATTCTGTCCTATAGGGTCGCTATGAGTCAGAATCAAATCAACAGCAGTGGGTTTGGTTTTTTTGAGTCTTCCATTTGTAGTTCAGGTGGTATAGCAGTTAATGGCTACAGCTAACCAAAACGCTGGCAGTTTACATTCACCAGTCACACCTTATAAACTCTGTAAGGCAACTGTACTATGTCCTCTAGGGTCACTGTGAGTCACAATGACTTGACAGCAACAGGTTCTTTTTTTTAATTCCATTATGTGCCACAATTTGTTTATCCATTCATCTGTTGGTAGACACTTGGATGGTTTTGGGTTTTGGCTGTTATAAATGAAGTTGCTTTGAATACTTGTATACAAGTTTTTTGTATGAACATATGCTTTCATTTCTCTTGGGTAAATACTTAAGGTTGGCATGGCTGAGCCACATGGCAGGTTTATCTTAACTTGTCAAGAAACCACCAAACTGTTGTTTTTCATTCTCAAGAGCTGTGTGAGAGTTCCAGTTGCTCCATATTCTCACCAGCACTTGGTATGCTCAGTTGTGAAAACTTTAGGCACGGTGTTTTTCATCTGCATTTGCCTGATGATTAATGACGTTAAATATCTTTCTGTGTGTTTATTTGCTATTCTTACCTCAAGAAAACCACTTATTCAAAGACTTGCCAATTTGTTAAGTGGATTGTTTGATTCATAGCACTGAGTTTTGAGAGTTAACATTCTAACCTAATATATCCACTTTCATCAAATTTTATTTAAATAGTGTTTCTTTTAACAGTTAAATTATGCACACAGTTTCAAATTTAAAAGTTTAAAAAGGCAATGAAAATTCTTTCTAATAGCTGTGAGCCTCAGTTATGCACCTAGGCTCCAGAGGGAATCAGTTATACGTTTCTCATATGTCCTTCAGAGACACTGTAGGCATACACAAATAGAAAGCTTGTACTGTATTTTTAGACAGATAACATGTGCTTTACATTTTTTGCCCACCGTGTAACCTACTTGTATATTATTTTCCTAAAACATGGTATACGTATTTGTATGTTATGTTGTGGGTACATCGTTTGTCAGAAAAAAATGGTTATGTGTTTCATTTCTATTTTTTCCAAATAGTTACAATACACAGTATTTTATATTTTGTTTCTATTTTCTTAATCATATCTTGGCAACCACTTGTAAATCAGGCAGAGAAAGCTTTCTCTCATTTCTGTTAAGCAGATTTATAGTTTTCTGTGCCCAAGGTGGTATCCATGGCAGCGTCCAGGGGTGATGAAAATGGTTAACAAGCTCAGCTGCTAACCAAAAGTTTAGAGAGTCAAGTCTGCCCAGAGGTGCCTTGGAAGAAAAGTCCTGCCAATCTACTTCCAAGCAATCAGCCATTGAAAACCTTACAGAGCACAGTTCCACTCTGATACACGTGGGATTGCTGTGAGTTGAAATCAACTTGATGGCAACTGGTAGGTGGTAGGCAGATAAAACCAAAACACCAAACCCATTGCCACTGAGTCAATTCCAACTCACAGCAGCCCTAAAGGGCAGAGCAGAACACCTCCATAGAGTTCCAAGGCTACATCTTCTACAGAAGCACAGTCCCGTCTGTCCCCTGAGGAGCAGTTGATGGGTACCAACCACTGACCCTAGGGTTAGCAGTTGAGCTCTTAACTATTACATCACCAAGGTTCCTTTACCATACTGTTTTTAATCACCTCCCCCCATTCATGAACATCTAGATTGTTGCCAATCTTCTGCTACTACAAACAGCTGCACCAAGGAGCCTCCCACCTGCTCTCCACTCGTGTCAAGTTCTTCTGTGGTATGAGTTCCCAGAAGCTGCCATAGGTTGAACAGCAAACCTCCCAAAACGATATGTTGGCAACTGACCTAACTCCCAGTACCTGAGGATGTGACCTTATTTAGAATGACGGTCTTTGCAGATGTAATCGAGTTAAGACTGAGGCTCTCAGGATGGGCCCTAATCCAGTATTATTAGTGTCTTTATAAGAACAGACAACAGAGAGACACACAGGGAGAACGTTATGTGATAATGGCATGGCAGAGATTTAAGCACCACCCACAAGCCAAGGAATGTCAGAAATAGTGTAAGATTTTCTAATGGGTTATAAAGTAGACTAACACCAGAAAATTAAGTTATTTAACATGAAGAACAATTTTCTGAAAGCAATATGTTAGATAGATTAACAAATCTTGATTTCTGCTTTTTTATCAAGTGTGACAGGCACTTGTGGGAAGCCTCCTGAGGACATAAAAACTTTCACAGAAGACAACAACAATGCATATGTAATGAGATACCTTTCAGGGCATTCTGAAAATTTTTTGTACCACAGGTGGGTCTATAATTTTTAAAAAATCAGATTATATTCAAAGTCTGTGAAATGAACAACAATGAAATTGTACACTTAACTGAAAGACATGTAAGTACACAGAGCACCTACTTTAAGGTTGGTTAGCAGCATATATTTAACATATACTAATTATCTCAGATGATACATTTTGTTACTAGTCATATTAACACAATAGTGATTCTAACAACCAATTGATTTTATTTTAAAAATAAAACATTATTTTTACCTCCGTGGTTTTCCCATAAGCCTCCTGATTTTTCCCCATTCTACTCTTGTTAACTTTCTTGTCTTCAAATTAGGAAAAGATTCTTTTAGACACACACAGAAGTCATTATCACCTTCAAAAAGTGGTCTGTAAAGCAGAAGTGGTTTTTTAATGGTTAAAATGCAGTATTTTCTTAAAAGACAGAAAATCCAAAATACACCTTCAAATTTTTAACATCACATTAAATTACAAGATATCAAATGTTCTCTTCTATGCCATACATAAACGAAACAGGCAAAATTCAAAGTACCACAGTAACTAAAACCTCGGCATTGTGAAACAATCTGTAAAAGTTACTCAGGGAATCTTGTCAGTGACTGAGATTCCAGGGACAACGACAGTTGTTGGATTTCCTCTAAGGACATCCTCTGGGAGTTGACTCTGGTGCTGGCATTATATCTGGTGATCACAAACAAACGCTACCTACAATAACTTTATTCCAAAGGTAGTATCATCACTAAGGAGTCCCCTTTGGGATAAAATTAGTTTCAGAAATCTCAAGGACTCTAAGAGAGTTCTTGCAAATGCCAGAACTAGGATCACACTTGGACACCAACAGCTCTAAGTCTAAGGAAAAGCTGTGGCCATGAGTTTCATAAACCAGGAAACAGCCTCAGTAGTGATACATGAGTGCACTGAGTTCATATATGAACTTCCCTGAGAGATACAACTTCCAGAGAAAACAGAGAAAGCAAATAAAGTGAAACAGCCAGAAAAGCACCACCAATGACTGGCATACAAGCATGCATTACAGATTTTACAGAATTTTTCCTAAGTACATTCTGCTTTTGAATTTGGATTTCAGACTCGCCAAGCCAAGTGCTGTCGAGTCGGATCCTACTATATTCTACTTAAATACTTATGTATTACTAAGGTGTTTAAATATTGCCCTTAAAATAGGAAAATTATCCTCCTAAAAAACTGTTGAATCATTTTTACCATTAATGACCATTTTTCTACTCTTACACTAACATTATAATCTCAAAATTTATAAAACAAGTCTCATTCACTACAAATAATGGTGCTTTACTTTACGATATCTTCACAGTGTTTGCGTATCATTAATTCAGAGATACTGTAAATTTTCACATCAATGTACAATTTCTTCCTCAAAAGAGAAAAACGTCAATTAATAGTATGGAGGACTGAACTGGAATGAGGAATATAAAGTCAAGAAAAAAGAGAATAAAAGGTCTGTAGAAAAGGCTGTATTCCATAACATTTGGACAACTTAAATTTCTGGCTCATGAAATATTCACATTACAAGCCATGATACATACTTATCTATATTTGAGTAGAACCATTCGTATATGCACCATTTATGTGCTTTGGGAAGCTTAAGTAGGTTACGTAATCGAAAGCCAATCTTCTGTGAGGCTTTCTTATCTGGTGTTGACACTGTTGCTGTGAATTTCTAGATGATAAAAAAGAGACTAATTATGGCTTCAATAAGTGAAAATAAACATCTATAATACCGAATACATTATAAAATAGCAGGTAATGATAAAATACTCAAAAATATTCAAGATACATTTTTTTATTATTGCTCAACAAACATTCTGATTTTTTATAAAGTCAACAGTCTCCAGAAGAGATGCATTAGAAAAACACAATATACCAACACCTAAGTAAATCAGCTAAAGCAGTGTTGAGAGAAAAACTTATAGCTGTGAGTGTCTATAATAGAAAAGAAGAAACATCTCAAATAAATAACCTATGTTTCTACCTCAAGAAACTAGAAAAAGCTAAGGAAAGAGTAAAGATCAGTGCAGAATCCAAAAAAAAAAAAAAAAAAGAAAAAGAGGAAAACAAGTCAGTTCTTTGAAAAGCTTGACATTAACAACAAATTTTAGCTAGAAAGACCAAAAACATAAAAATAGATGGATATTTTAACCTTATAAAACATGCACTGCACCCCAATTCAAAACCAGTATCATGTCCAATGGTTAAGATACTAAAAATATTCTCATTCAAGTAAGGAACAGGACAAAGATGGCCACTATCATCCCTTTTTTAACATTCTTTGCGAGGAATCAGCTAAGTAGATAAAAGGAATAAAAATCAGAAAGACCATACAACTACCACTATTTTCAGGTGCTATGATTACCCCAGAAAATTCAAGAAAATCAACTGTAACCACTACACACATAAGAAAATAAAGTGGGTGAATACAAAATTGATATGCAAAAATAGTCTTAAAAAAATCACTCCTTCCTATACATAAGTGAGAAATGGTAAATAACATAATAAAACCAAAGAACTGCCTTGGTTACAATATGTAATGACAATTAATTTTTTTAAAAAAGATTGAACTCCCGGGAATATATTTAACAAGAAATGGGCAAGATCTATGAGGGACATTAGGACTTGAATAACAAACAGTTCTGGCATATGTAGTCTCAACGTTAGGTGTGTGTCTTTCCCTAAAAGATAGTAATCACAACAAAAAATACCAACAGGATTTGTTTTCCTAATCAAGCTGATTCTAAAGTTAATATAGAAAAAGGAATGTGAAAGCAAACATGGGAAAACTCTAAAAGCAGAATTAGTGAATCCTTCCTTAAAGTGTTCCTATAGAACACAGTGGAACTACCCTGGAGGACACAGCAGAGTTTCCGAGGCTATAAATTTTTACCGAGAGATGCCACATCTTTCTCAGCAGAATGGCTAGTGGGCTGGAACCACTGACCTTTTGGTTAGCAGCTGAGCATTTAAACCATTGCACCACCAGGGTTCCTTCTGCACAGGGCTCCTTAATTATCTTGCCCATTGTCATTGATATCAAGACAACTCTGACTTAAAGTGACCAAACAGGACAGAGGAGAGCTGCCCTATAGTGTTTCCAAGGAATGGCTGGTGGATTTGAACTGCTGACTTTCTGATTAGCAACCACGTGCTTAACCACTGTGCAATCAAGACCCCATTAAACACAATATATAAGGTGGGGCTGAGATGGCAGAGTAGTCAGATGCTTCCTATGGTCTCTCCTACAACAAAGACCCCCCCACAAAACAAGTGAATTGATTATATACAACAACTCAGGAGCCCTGAACAGCAAAGCTGAGGAATCAGACTGAGTGGTGAGGGGCAGAAATGGTTCAGAAGCAGAGAGGAGTTGCCAGACCTGACCTAGTGGGAACTGGCACCCTGCATGCTGGATCAGCTGGTCTGCATGGGATAAGGCAAGCAGAGACACTGGAGATGTGTTTTCCATATTGAGAAAGACCGAGCAGCAAAGAGTTCATTCAACCCTCCAGAACCAGTGACAAGTAGGGCTCAAAAGGCAAAAGCACCTACGTCTAACCTAACCTGTGGGTCAAAGAACACTCTCTTTGGGAAAGTGTGAGCCCAAGAGACAGAAAGGGCCACCTATACTAGTGACTACATCAACATGAGCCTGGATGAACTAGATGGTGCCTGGCCACCACCAACGACGCCTTACAGGGAATTCACCAAAGAGTCCCTGACGCAACGGGAGAAATGTGCAGTACAGAATTTGAAGTCTAGTAAAAAGACCAGACTGGATGGCCTGGCAGACCGGAGGGTCCCTAGAAGACCTGGCCCCTAGAGTCTGTTACCCCAGAACTGAAACCACTCTGGAATCCCACTTCTCAGACAAAATTGAACTGATATATAAGACATAAAATGATATTAGTGAAGAGTATGCTTCTTGGCTTGGGTGGATACAGGACTCACTGAATAGGTCCTGTTTGGAGGCAAGGTGAGAGGACAGAGGGACAGCAACTGGTTAAATGAACACCGGAAATACAGGGTGGAAGGGAGGAGTGTGTGGTCACAGTGTGGGGAGCAGCAAGAATCACACAGCAAAGCATGTAAAGTTTTATATGAAAAACTGATTGGAATTATAAATCTGCACTTAAAAGACAATGAAAAAAATAAAAATTAGAATCAAAAAACGCCCCCTTTAGGAAGAACATTTGTACTGTTTACTTGCCCCCTCCCCACTCTGCACAGGGGTCCTAGGCCAGCTTTTGTGACTGCCATGTCCCCTAGCAGAACTCGTCACACGCCCTGAACAGGAAAAAACTAACCTCATTTCAAAAACAGAAGTCCTCCTTAGCACAGCATGACAGGGAGCATACACCTGAAGCCTAACTTCAACTGTATCAGCTGTTTTTGAAATGAGCCCACAAAGGACTAGGCAGGAATGAAAGACATTAGGAGTCTGTGGACCTTTAATGCCTGTACTTAGGCAAAGGAGCTGTGCCCGCCCTAAGTTCCTGGCATTGGGAAGCTGGCGGATTAGTTAGAAAAAATGTAGAAAGACTCTATCAAGAGGATAACCTACAAGTGATTGGAGAGATTTGAGAAGACACAGCCCCTAAACTCCTTGTTAGCCCAAAACTGAAACCATTCCTGAAGCCAAAAGATTAGTTGGACTATAAAACACAGAAGGAGAACAGTGTGTTCCTTACCTCAAGTACATTTATGCAGCTAAATAGGCAGGTCCTGTCTGGAGGCAGGACAAGAAGGCAAAAAGGGACAGGAGCTGGTAGAATGGATACAGGAAATTCAGAGTGGAGAGGAGGAGTATGCTGTCACATTACAGTGAGAGCAACTAGGGTCACAGAACAATGTGTGCGTACATTTTTGTATGAGGATATAATTTGAACTGTAAACTTTCTCTTAAAACACACACGAAAGAAAAAAACATTAAACAGAATTACTACATACCCAGGAATTTCATTGCTAGGTATACACTCAAAAGAAATGGAAATGGCAACTCAGAAAGACACACGTAAGCCAAACTTCGCCGCAGCATTATTCACAATAGTTAAAAGCTAGAGAGAGTCCAACTGCCTATCAGAAGACACAGAGATAAATAAATTGTGGTATATAAAGAAAAAACGAAGTTCTGACATATGTCAGCACATAGATGAACTCTGGAAGCATTATGCTAAATGAAATAAGCCAGACACAAAAAGACAGATATTGCAAGATTCCGTGTATGTGAAATATCTGGAATAACTTAATCCATCAAGGTAAAAGAAGGTTAGTAACTGCTTGGGAATGGATAAAAAGGGAAGTAGAGAGACGGCCATTACAGCATCCACTTAAAATCAGTGAAATGCATTTTATGTGAATTATTCCTCAATAAAGATTTTTAAAAAAATCAAGGTGGAACTAAACGGGCAAAAATAGCATAATAATGTCTTTATTCTGGCTGGCAGCACAGAAGAGGCATTAATTAACTACAAATTTGTTGATTCTTGAATACATGCTATAATCTAGGAATAATCACCGAAAGAGCACAGATACCTTCCAAACAAGTAGAAAAATAAAGAAAAGCTAAGAAAAAAAATTAAAGTCAAAATAAGGCAAAAAAAAAAAAAAAAGAGGAAAATCATAGAAACAACAGAGTACATACAATATCCAAAATAAGATGATAAAAATAGAGACACATTAATAAATAAAATAAATACAAATGGGCTATATTTTTCAATTAAAAGATGAAGATATCAGATATAGATGAAAAACAAAATCTAATTTTAGGACACACACCTCAAACAAAAGAGCACAAAAAATTTGAACATAGAAAAAGACAGATTAATGCTGACCAAAAGAAAGCTGCTGCAGCTGTATTATTATCAGCCCAAGTATACTTTTAAGGTAAAATATGTTATTAGACATAAAACAATAAAAGAAGATGCATCAAGAAGATATTATAGTACTGAATATGTATCCACCTAACATTACTTTCAGATATAAAAACAAAAAATTGATCGACTTAGAAGGAAAAACTAACAAATCTATCATCGTTATGGGAAACTTTTATCTTAGTACCAAGAAATAAACTAAAAAAGTTTAAAAGGATATAGAAAATTCACACACAATTAGCTCAATCTAAGGGCCATCTATGAAACACTACATCAACAATTAGAAACTACATATTCTATTCACACACACATCACACACTTAGAAAAACTGACTGGTGGTACAGTGGTTCAGTGCTGTGGTTGCCAACCAAAAGGTCAGCAGTTCAAATCTACCAGGCGCTCCTTGGGAACTCCACAGGGCAGTTCTCTGTCCTGTAGGTTCGTTGTGAGTCAGAACAAGGCAGTGTTTTTTCTTTTTGTTTTCCATTAACAATTAGAAACTACATATTCTAGTCACACATGTCAAACACTTAGAAAAACTGATTACTACATCCTAATGCAAGACTTAATAAATTTCATACAATCAGTATCACCAAAATTGTACTATCCGACCACAACTCAAACATGTTAGAAATTAACAATCATGTTGGAAACAGATAAAGTTGTCAGCTTTAAAAGATATTTTGAGTAGATCTGCAAAAATAAGAGTATGGACAGGACACTTGTACCTTGATGGTAGAGCTAAGAATTGCTGCTACTACCAGCAGTTGGAGGTTCAAATCCAACAGATGCTCTCTGGAAACCCTATCAAGTAATTCTGCTCTGTCCTACATGGTCAGTACAACGGATTTGTATAGGTTTTAGGAATTATTAATTTTAGTAGTGGTTGGTTGGTAGTAAAGCTTAAGCAAAATACTGAACTTATTCTAAAAGGTGCACTGTGAAGTATTTGGGGGTGAAGTAGCACGCAATCCATAATATAATAGTCCAGGAAAACACACACACACACATACATGCATATATACACACAAAGCATATGTGAACTAGGTGGACAGCATGCAGATGTCTACCATACTACTCTTTCAATTTTTTTATGCTTGAAAATTTTCCTGATAAAAACTTGGAGGGGAAGAAAGAAATTTTAAAAAATCCAGATACTTGGAAATCTAAAAATTTATTTGGAGTTGTCATCCAGATTATCCTAACACAGGCCTTTCAAAGTTAAGGTAGCTAGTAAAATTGGTAACTATTTCATATATGCATACAACTTTGTATCCAACACCTACTCAGATAAACCAATACATGCTAGTGTATAGTTTCAATTAGGACACATTTTTAATTGTATGTTAGATGCTTATTTATACTTGTCCTTAAAATTTAAAAAATAAAGGGTCAAGATGCATTTTTGTTTATTTTACTATTTGAAATTATCATAATGATAATTAAGGGTTTTTTGTTTTGGGTAGGACATATTGCTGATGACAGCTTTATTGAATGCCAAGTCCTTGGCCAAGACAATCTCTGCTATAATCATACGCTACTGGAAAATCCTACTTTATGACACTTTCAGAAAAATGATGAAAGAGTAGTAACAGACTATATCAGTAGTTATAAGTTTGATAGGAGAAATATAACCATATTCTTGATGTATATCCTCTGATTTTCATTCCTTTACTTCTCACATGTTAACGATTTTTTTTAAAAAAAAGGGTAACAATAGTAAAAAGCAAGACTGTGATTTTATGCTATAAATTTTTCTCTTCTGGTTAAACAAAGTCTTCTACATACTTCTCTGAATTATAAAGACAGATTTTTTTCTCTCATTTTCATGTAAAATCCCAAAGTGACTCCACATTACTAAATCCATTACCTTAAAGTTCACTACCTCTGTGCTTAAGAAGAGTGTATTTGTAGGACTGAGAACTGGCTTTCCATTCAGGTTTAAGTCAGTGAATAAAGCAATAGCCTTTCCTAAGTAACTATAACAGAAGCAGAGCTAAAATAATGATTTAGAGAATCTGCCACTCAAAATATAATAGAATTACAAATATAAACTTTATTATGCTGTGAAATTATTTCATTTCATTTAGGACAAAATTTCAGCACACTTACTTGTGGAATCATTGCAACCCTCTGGTTTCTTTTAGGTGACCTTGTATTTATTTGTCTGTCATCTTCATCAGAAAACAGTCGACTTCTTTTTGAATTTCTGAAAGGCTATAATTTTTTTATTTAATGAAAAAGCTGAATGCTTCCCTTTTTTGTGTCAAAACACAACACTATTTGGAAAATGACTCTGGATTATCAGCAGTGCAGAAGGACAAAGGAACCATGGGTAATACAAAGTACTCAATATTAAACATAACTTATCTTGAATTTAGAAAACAATAAGATGTCTATCAGTTTGTTTACAAATGAAACTCCTATGTGATGATTAAACTAAAACTAGAACCTAAGTTGCCACAGTCCACTAGTACCCCTGAGGGTGGAGGCAGGAAAACAAGTTCTGGAAATTCCAGTTCATACTATTATGGTGTCTGGGTTAATACCAGTTGGGTGTATCACATGGTGTGTCTGCTATGCACAGTTGGGCTGGGGAGAGATACCAGATTATTCTAGAACAGTACCTCTAAATGCAACTAATATTATACTAACTCTGCTTTCAAAAAGTATTAACAGAGTTTCCACTTGTGAATACAAATACAAGATATACATAATGGGTACTTATTGAGTACCTGTAGAACTTCAAAAACAAATTGTTTTTTAATATACCAAAAGGAAAAGGACATCATAAACTTAGAGGTTTACAACATAAAAAAATCTACACTTTACTCAAGGTTTAGAAGTTTCATTAACACAGAGGAACAACAGAAATAATATACCAAGTGAATCTACATCCTTCCTCAAATCCTTTATCCAGCACTTAAGACAGAGCTTTGAACCTGTTTGGAAGGGGACAGGTATAAATGGCCTCAGATCAGCTTAAGGCTCACAATATATGGGCAGAATCCAACCGGTTCAAGACTAGAGGTATAAACCCTTAGAACTAACCAAGGTGGAGTCTTAATACTCCAGAGTCCTCAGTACTCCTTGCCCTGACCATGGTCAGAAAGGGGAAGGCAATGGCGGTAAAGAAAACGATGCAGTGGGGAAATCTCCTCACACTCACAGTATTTAGTTGCCTGGGTACTGTGACAGTTGTCATTTATCTCAGCTCCAGGTCTGTTTCATGACTAACCCCCAAATACTCTGGCTCAGGATTATCCCATCAGCCTAAGACCTGAGCAGGGGAGAACGAGAGGCCTCAAAAATCATTAGGCATGTCAATTACAGGCTTATCACCTCTGTTTTTTACTTCTAATTATACTCACCATTGATCTACACAGAATTTTAAAAATTTGCCACTTATTTATACTTTTTTGCAGAGATCAGAGCTACATAAAATTTTTGCATATTTAATAAAATACTTTTGGGCTATTGAAGTTTTTTTGTTTGGCCTACTTAAGGAACACAATTACTTGACAAATGCTTAATAATGACCAGATTATTAGTGACTACAGATCAGATTATTTATCTAAGTATGATCAGTAATACTCAATAGCACTTAAGGGCTCACATGCTTCTGACTGGGGGAAAAAATCTCAGAAAATTTTTACTGTGCAATAAAAACTAGCATATGACAGTAATATTGAAAATTTGTCATTATGTTGTTAAATACTGTGGAGTCAGTTTCGACTCACAGCAACCCTATGTGCCAGAGAGCACAACACCGCTCGGTCCTGTGCCACCCTCAAAATTGCTGTGCTTGAGCTCATTGCTTCAGCCACTCTGTCAATCCACGGGCAATAATTGTCATTATTATTTGAAAGCATGATAAAAACTCATCCCTTACCATGTCCGCAGCAGAACCAGTGTGTCTGCCTTTCCATACTGGTGTTTTCTGTAAAGAGTTACACTTTTCATTCCATGTGTTAGATAAGCTCCCCTCTGTAATGAATAATTATTATTAATAATATTTCAGTTCAAAGGCTTTCATATTAGGAACAATATTTCTTTAACAGCAATATATCTGAAACATTTACCAATAAGAAAAAAAATACACTGTAATAATTTTAGTTTACTACACATGAAAAATCTCTTGTGTTTTTTGGTCAAATTGTCTGTACTATTGTTAAAGTACTAAATTTTCACACCAAAACATGTGTGGCTTCTTTTTTCACTGTTTGGCTTTTAGTAGTTCCTTCATTCTAGGCTGCCAACAACTACCTCATAAGTTTTTGGTACAATTCTGATTGAAAGCAGGACAATGGAAAAATGGAAAAAGCTTCTTCTAGCCTTAAACGTACAGCACATTTCTAAATGTTTTTTGCTTAACTCTGTAAAACTGTTGATAAACTAAACTAAAATTAGTGTGGTATTTGTTTTCCTTAATTCCAAGAAACATCTTCAAGGCTGTATGCAAACCTGAAAACGTCTAGACCCATTATAAAAATAAAAAAGGGTGAATTTAATTTCTGAAAGAAAGGCATGCGTCTATTTACAGAGAGGTACACAAAAAACCCAGCTGAATGTACACTAAGAAGTGATTTGTATTTTCTCCTATTTTTTCATTAGTATTTTCTCATTTTTCTTAAAAGAAATTTGTATTACTTGTACAATTTTTTCAAAGTTTTTTTTAAAAAAGATGTAAGTTTAATATTGGAAAAAAAGAGCATACTGGAATGCTTTTTCATATGTCTATTTTTAAGAAGCAAAAAAGAACAGATGGAGGGATTGATCCCAGGCATTCTAGAAGATAAGTGGTGTCTTCACTTAGTAAATCATCAACCCACAACATAGTAGCTTAAAGACAAAAAGCATTACTGAACATTTAAGAATGTATAACTTTGTTCTAGTAGACTCTTACTCAAGAAATAAATTTCAATATGAACTATGTTAACTGCTCCACAGAAAAAAATACCAAAGAGCAAATCTAACTTTTTTCCTCAGGAAGAGAAAAGTACTATCCTTCTTTTATTTCAAGGTTCTTCCATTATTACCCAGAAGATAAAATTCTTAAAAACTATTCTGGAAACATGTATCTCAGCATACTTGTTTAATAAATGCTTTAAATCTAAATAAGATCTGTCTGTAATGTTTAATTAGAGAGTTTTTCAATTAATAAATAGCTTTGGGAAAAATATTTTTCCTTAATAATTTTAACAACTGAGGACTTATTCTCATAAAACAGCACATGAAGTTAAGGTTATCAATGAATACCAATACTTAAAAGTTATGATGCACCGCACTTTAGAGGGGAAAAAAGTGACACTAAATTCATATTAATAAATGATATTCCTAGCTCATGCCATACCTTAAAACACTGTAATTCTTACCTTTTAAACTGACCAGGGCTTTTGCTGAAGAGCCTAAAATTAAAACAAATCAGTAATTAAAATTAAAACAGGAAAGCAATAAATTTAAAGTCTGAGAAATGGATATGTGTACTACAAAGAAGTTCAAGGCACATGAAAAATAGCAGTAATTACACATAACATCAAGGAATAAAGTAAAGGAAGAACAAAAATTAGCAAAGACAGAGCATCTTCTTGGTTTTAACAAAAGCAGAAATGATTTACAACTTATATAAATGGATACCAGACTTTAAATGAGAAGTAACTGATAAAGTATAGCCGTGCAGCCTACGAAATATAAACTCACTTAAAGTACAATATTAAAAAGAAGGTGAAGAAGAAAGAAAACTAGAGGAAGAGACAATGTCTCTATGGTAAACTGAAGTTAAATGATCTACAGCAGCACAGACAGAGGAAAAAAGTCATATTAAGTTTTATTAAAAAAATAACGGGGAAGCAGCAGTGTAGACCGTGTAAATATCCATGCAGCTAGCAAGAGTCCTGGTAGTGCAGTGGGTTGTGCTGGGTTGCTACCCGAAAGCCCGGTGGCTCCAACCCTCACAGCCACCCAAAGGATAAAGGCCTGATGGTCTGCTTCCGAAAAAGCTACCTGCTGCCATCGAGTCGATTCCAACTCACAGCAACCCTGTGGACAGGGTTGACCGGCCCCACAGGAGAAGACTGCCATATCTGTGTCACAAGATGCTGCTGGTCAGTCTGAACCACAGACCTCCCGTTTAAAAGTCCAGGGATTAACCACTGCACCTCCAGAGCTCCTTTTTCTGTCAGTTATTAGAGCCATGGGGTAGTTTTACTCAGTCACATGGGGTCACCATGAGCCGGAATGAACTCAAAAACACCCAACAACAGTACGAATAATGAGGCTCACTGGAGAAAAAAGAACCACTGACTTCTTCAGCAAGGACCTGCAAGGGCGGACTACATTCATGAAACTGACTCTAGTGAGAAGAGACAAATATACATACTATGTGATAATCAGAAGTACAACGATAATAAGCATAATAAAGCAGGCTAACAGGGATAGGGAGCAAGGTGAGTGTGTGTGTGTGTGATTCTCTTTAGCTCTCTGGTAGGTGACATTTAAGCATGTACCTGAAGGAAGACGTGTGAGCCACATGGACACCTATGCCTGCTCTATGAAAGCAGGAGGCATATCTTGGGGACTCTGACCTTTAACCTTTTTCCTTGTTTCTAAGGCAGTATTACACTGTGGTTAAGAACACAGGCTCTGAAACACAAAGGCCAGACAAGACTGCTACAGGCAAGATGAACCCTGAGACACCTTTTAAACTTGGAACTCAAACCACTCCCAGAGGTCACCTTCAGCACATGACAAATTGGCCCACCACTAAGATATCACCCGTAAGTACTCTGCTCCTCAAAATAATATCTACACAAAACCAAATGGTTAATATTTACTCTAGACCAAAGATGAAAAGGTTCGAGGGCACAGGGAAGCTAGATTAATGGAAATAGTACAACCAAAACGTAAATGGCGAAAATGCTGACACATTCTCAAGAACCTAACAATGTCCTTGAACAGTCTGTACAGAAACTGTCACATGAGAATGTAATTTCCTGCGTAAATGTTGACCAAAACCTCAATTAAAAAAACCAACCAGATCAGCGCATCCGAAACCCGTCTCCTCTCTTCCTTGCTGTAAGAGCCTAGGCATCGACCTTCCCCGCCGCCATGTCTTCGCCCGTAAAGCCCGTCGCGTCGAGTCTAACACAGCGACCCTACCGGACAGCGCAGACCGCCCCACAGGGTTTCCAAGGAGCGCCTGATGGAGCCCACTGCCAGCCCTTCGGATAGCAGCCGCCGAACTCTTAACCACTTAGTTCTCAAGGTTTCCAACATGTCATCTCTAAAACTGGGATTAAATGAGTAATTACAATCATCCCTGCTATCGGTGGCGGACTGGTTCCAGGAACGCCGTGAGTACAACAAATCTGCAGACGTTCAAGCCCCTTCTATAAGATGCCGTCGTATGTATGCACGTTTTAAATACAGCACCGCATTCTGCTCTGAACTGCACTACTGATGTCGGGGTCACATCATGGCCTGGTCAGGGCAGATGTGGGAGGTCCTGGATCAGAGCAGGCACTTTTAAGGACAGCTGCCCCAGGCCCTCCTGCTGCAGGGGGCCCTCCGACGCCGGGGTCCTTCAGGTAGGAGGTCCTGGGTGACTTTGCACCACTGCGCACACACTGCAGAGCGTGCTAGGTCCCGGCTGTAGCTGCTTTGTGCTCTCGCTCCAGATGGGAGAACGCGGTGGCAAAGAAGCTCCGCCGGGTCCTCGGTTCGGCCAAGAAGTATGGGCGCCAATTCACTACGCCACTCCGAGTGTCCTCGCTTGTCCAGAATGTGTCGGGGTGAGGCTGCCTTTGTGCCTCGGGAACTGCTTCTTCATAGCCATATTCCATTCTTTGGGGGCCCAGCCCTGTCTCGGGCCACCTTCTGCGCTCCTACCAGGTCCCTGTGTGCCTTGTTTTGGGGAGGTGGGGGAGGCAGTACTTAAGATCTGCGGTTGATGGGACCCGGAGATGCGGAGCTGTGGATCTGGAGGACCCACGGTACATGTAGAAGACCTTGTTCGATCAGTGCACATGGCACATGACGAAATGTTATGCAGGGTTGTTGCAATTATTACTTTCATTAATGGGGGCAAAAACCTACTTGGTTAAGAATATGGATTTTCCATCCAGGTGAGTCTGATTTGGTTACGACCCTGGCCTAGCCAGGTATGTACATTCAACAAGTATTTATGTGTTGAATGGCTGCCATCAGAACTTTTCTAGAGGCTTGGGATACCCCAAGTAAGAAGACAGATGAAGCCTCTGCTCTCAAGGAGCTTGTCTTCTAGTGGGAAGACACACAATAAACAAGTAAGCTAAGTGGTGACTACAGCGCAGAGTAACACAGGAAGTAAACAGGGCGACATCAGTGTGTATGCGGGAAGCCTGGTTAGAGGAAGCTGCTCCAGGAAGGTGAGGTCTGAGAAAGAGGAAGCAGGGGGACTAGACGAAGGAGTCTGGGCAGAGAAACCGCGGGTAAAACATCCTCAGGTAGAAATTCAAGAGAGCAGAAACAAGCCATTGTGCTTAAGAACAACAGGCAAAGAGTGGTATAGAAAAGGTCAGGGAGGTGAAACAGACACTGAACACAAGCTAAGAACACAAGTACAAATCTGGAGGGGGCTTCTAACAGAGTATGGGAGCCAGACACTAACCAATCACATAAACTGTGACAGCGGCCACAAAGTATGCTAACCATAAGGTTGGCAGTTCAAATCCACAAGGCACTCCTTGGAAACTATGGGGCAGTTCTACCTTGACCTATAGGGTCACTATGAGTCAGAATTGACTTGACGGCAGTGGGTCTGGTTTTTGGATACAATACACATTGATCTGAAAGGCTTAATAAGAAGATGTAATCTTGACAGGGAGAGTAGAGAACACCTCCGAAGAAGCTTACAATGAGATCTAAAGAATAAATAGAAGTTAGTTGCAGAGGAGAGGAGGGAGAGCATTTCAGACAGAACAGTATGTGCAAAGGCCCTGCAGAACGTGCAAAGGCCCCACAGAACGTGCAAAGGCCCCGCAGAACAGGGAGTCTGGTGAGGAAAACCCAAAACCTAACCCAGTGCCATTGAGTTAATTCTGACTCTCAGTGACACTATAAGAGAGCTCCCTAGGGTTTCCAAAGGAGCACCTGATGGATTCAAAACTACCACTAGGGTTTCCAGCTGGTGAGCAGAGGGAACAAAAAAAGGTCCAGTGTAGCTTGAAGGAGTGGATTAATGGAAAGCTGAAGTGATCAGATGAGAAATGGTAACAATTTGGGCTAGGCTGATGGTGACAACTAGATTTGAGAGACATTTAGAAGGCAAAAGTTACAATAAAGGCTTAAATAGGGAAGTGAGAGGGGCAAGAGCCAGAGATGACCTCTGCCAGATAAAACGGCAGAGCTTTCATTACAACAAAAACTGCTACCATTAGCTCTGTCCTGGAGAGGGATTATGAGTTACATTTTGAACCTGTGAAGTCTAGGGGGCCTCTGAGACATCTGAGAATGTGAAATAGGTAAGAGATGATAACAAAAGCCCAGGGGAAAGAGGAAAGATCTGGGCTGAAGACAGCCTCAGTTTCCTCATATAGAAAATCAAACTCTTAAAAAAAGATTCCTTATTTCAGTTGAAATGAGGATTAAATAAGCATATATATGTAAAATGCTTTGCAGTGTCTAAAACAAAGCAAGTACTTAATAGCAGTGCTTATTATAGACTCGACGGCACTTAGCCACTTGGCTGCATTATTGATAGTTTTATGCTGGCTGTTAGCTAATACATTAGTTAGTCCTCTTACCTAAACTTGGCAAAGAAACATGCTATTTCCAGCATCAAACCGAAATCTCTCTTTTTTCAAGGCCCTGCCCCAATTTCACTAATATTGCCTCTCCATATAAATGAAGTACTTGATATGTGGCAGTGCAGCAAACCAGATAAGGTGCTCTGCTTTCAACAAGCTTTACAACACATAAAAACTGGTGGTATAATGGGTTAAAAGCTATGTATGCTAACCAAAAGGTTGGCAGTTCAAATCCACGAGGCACTCCTTGGAAACTGTAGGGCAGTTCTACCCTGACTTATAGGATCACTATGAGTTGGAACTGACCTGATGGCAGTGGGTTTGGTTTTTGGATACAATACACATATACACACACACAAATGTACCAGGGATGTCACAAAGAAAAATGAGTAGGTCTTATAGTTTGAGAGTGGAGCTGCAGTATGCTCCCCTAAAAATTACAGCATAGGTCCACCATCACATGGGGTCGCTATGAGTCAAAAGACACTTTTAAAAGGCATCTTTACTATAAAGATGATGAGGACCAAAAAAAACTTATTTTTCAGATAAAAAGTACATTGTGCTCAGGACCACTCTTATCTGGGAGCATCCTAAGTCACACTGAACTGTATTCTGCAATCAAGAAAGAATGAAACTCTCAGACAGTCTAGAGCTACTTTCCCCATATGACTATTTAAACTTCATTAAAATTGAACATAATTTAAAATTCAGCTCCCCAGTCGCTCTGGCCACATTTTAAGCACTCCATAACCACATGTGGCTAGTGGCTGCCCTGTTGAACATCACAGAATAGAACATTTCCATCACTGAGAAAGTTCTATTGGAACTCAGCTGATCTAGAGCAAATTAAAAACACACTCTTTCCATACAGCTTTTCACCAGCTTGACTTAACTACAGCTTTACCTTTTACTTAATAAAACATGAAGGATGTGGGACCCTACAAGGAATACTGAATTGGCTGTATATAGCTTTCATTTTAGAAGACTCTCTGCCTTTCACACAAGTGATTTTCCAGTGATTGAGTCCTTTTTTTTTGGTTATACTAAGACTCTCACAAATGAAACATACTTGAAACTAAATACTGAGTGTGCACCCAGGACGTTTTTATAATTAGATGAAATATTTACTTTTTCACATGATTTGTGAAATTCTCAAAAATTAAGTTCCACTGTGCTTTCAACCATGAAATTGGTGCTTTTACTTAATAAACACAAGACAGCATGTATGCTGCCGAGATCCCACGGATGGTTAGTGAGCACTGTCAGGAGTGGGTGTCAGGAAAAGTACTCTGGAAGCTGTGTTGGTGGCATCCCTGTGTGCAAGGTACTTTCATGACTTTTAAGGACACACACACATAGGAGAAAGTCTGTGGGTAGGGTGTACCTGAACCCTTAGGTATCCAGGCTGGATTTTCTTTGGAAGGGTCCACAGCCACCTGTGGTCCCAGGGGAAGGGGCTAGCCCCGTGACACAGAAACACTTCTAGAGGTGGACGCACCGCTGGGGAGGGGGGGACAGTGACGATCCCAAGTGCCTGTAGAGGCAGGACCGGAGACGGCCCAAGATGAGACGCTGAGGCAGGAAGCCCGGGACGAGCCCACCCTCTCCCCGGCCCGAGCCGGCCCCCAGCCCCGGGACAGCGAGTTACATAAGCCCGGCAGGCGTCTCTCCGCGCCCGGCGAGTGGTGCAGGCGGCCAGGGCAGCCCCCGCGCCCCGGGGCCGCGCTTCCTCCACCTCGCACGGGTGGCCCGAGGCGGGCCAGGAGAGCAGCCGCCGCCTCTGCCCGGCACGGGCTGGACTCCCGGGCTTTCGGCTTCCGGCCCTGGCGCTCCTACAACCCCAGAAACCAACACACAGACACCATAACAAAGGCGGCGACGCGGCGGCAACACCGGAGTGGAGGATCTGGGAGGACCACGGTGGGGCTTGGCAGCTGGTTCCCCCTCCGGCAGAGGGTACGGCCGCCCGTCCTGGCCGGGGAGCGCCAGGGCAGGCGGCCGGCGGGGAGAAGGGGGGGTGCTTTGAGGTGCTACTCACTCTCGTCAGGCAACTGGTCGAGCTCCGCCATCTTGAACGAGCCGCGCCGCTTTTTCAAAGGCTGCCCGCCGCGGTGCATTGTGGGGCGGAGACAGTCTTTGCGAGGGAGGTTCGAATGCGAGCTCGCTGCCCGCGGCGCCGCTCGGCGCTGCTCCCGCCGCGGCCGGCTGCGGTGGGCCGGGCTCCGCCCGCGCTGGCCCGGGGAGGTGGGGCCGCGCCTTGCCCCTCCGCCTGCGCCCCAGGCCCAGCCGAAAAGCGGGAGGAGGGAGATGGCGCGGAAGAGGCCCGGCGCAGGAGCGCGGACAGAGCAGCGCGAGCTGCCGAGTCCCGCCCGGGCCCCACGCCGGCCCGCGCCGCCCGCCCCCTCCGGGGCTCGCTCCCGGCGCGCGTTTCTCGTCTCGCGCTGCAGCTGCGGAACTGCAAGCTGTTGGTTCCAAGCCGGGAAAGGGAGGGAAGGTGGGAGGGAGGCCCCGGCAGGCTGAGGCGGGGGCCGGGAGAAGGCACCTGGGAGCCTGGCGGGGCGAGAGAGGTCCTTGGTCCTTGGTCGCGGTACCCCAGGGGCCTCCACTCGGGGTATATTCTCCAGGGTTCCCAGAACCCGCGTTTCTCCTGCGCCTTCGTCCCCTCCCTCCTACGGAGAGCGGTGTGGGGCGGGGGTGAGGGCCCTCAGGCCGCAGCTGCCCACGGTGCCGGTCCTGACCTCGGGGTCCCTGCGGCCGCCCTCGAGCCAGGGACCTCCTCCCGACTCTGGGAACCTGAGCTGCACAGTCGGGAGGAGAGACCTTGAAAGGTCATGAAGTTAGTCGTTTAGGCCGGCACCTAAGAGCGCCCTGCTCCGCTCTGATCCGTTCAGCCGCGGCTCAGGCAGTAAGCTGGGAGAGGAGTCCAGCGCGGATAACAGGCTTCCTGAGGATGCAGGTGAAAAGCAATAGTGATGCTACAAGGTGGTGAAGTATCCTGATCAAAATGTTCCGAGAATCCTGGGTGAGAATTCATGTTTCGTGTTTTGAAAGAAACCCAGAGAAAGATTTCACAATTCCTATCTGTAAAACTGTCCAGTAATAAACCACTGCTGCTCTTCAGCAATTCATTTAACAAATGTTGCGGCGCTCCAGTCCTTTCCAGGAACTTAAGGGAGGAGGCAGTTATAGGGGGCGGTGGGGAGGTAATTAACCGGTGAAAAGACAGCATGGGTGAGCTCCAGGAACTAAAAAATAGTAAGCTAAGATGAGGACCCAATGGTACACGGAGGCCATCTCAGGCTAAGGAGTTTGGTCTTGCTGACAACCCTGGAACCACGGAGAAGTCTGGTAGCATGGTTCCATGTGTGTTTTAGAATGAAAATGCAAAAATTATATTAGCAAGGAAGATGAGAGTCCTGGAGATCAGGCAGGAGGGCGCTCGTTGGGGCAGGCACAGGAGAGAGAGGACTGACAAGTGGCTGCTGGGGTTCAGAAGGCCGGGACTGGTGTTCTGCTAGCTGTGTAATCTCAGGCAAGTTTCTTAGTTCCTCCATGCTTCTGATCTGTGAAACACAGATAATAACAGGGTTGTGAGAATTAAAATGATTTCATAAATGTAAAGTCTTTGTAATAGTTTTGTAGCATGGATTTTGACTCTAGTGATAGCTGCTGCTGCTGTTGCTGCCACCACTACTGAATAGGTGGTAACAGAGAGTAGATGGAAGGAAGCTTCTGCTTCTCGAGGTGTGGAAAAAGGCATGGTTGTTCACTGGATGTAAGGAAGAGGGAGTGTCACGGATGACGCCAAGTGTCTGCCTTGGGCATGTCAGATAGTGCTGCCACTGAGGCAGGAGGGGGAGCGGGATGTGAGAAGTTCACTTTTATCAAAGTAATCCATCCCTCACAGCTGACTTAACCCCTCTCGTGTGCCTTTGAAACGTCCTGATTTGCCCTCTGTTGTTGTCAGGTGCTGTCAAGTCGGTTGTGACTCATAGTAACCCTGCCCACGACAGAACAAAACACTGCCCTGTCCTGTGCCATGCCCACAATCATGGTAATGCTTAAGCCCATTGTTGCAGCCACTGTGTCAGTCCACTTTGTTGAAGGTCTTCCTCTTTTTCATTGGCCATGTACTTTACCAAGTATGATCTCCAAGGACTGATTCCTGCTGACAACATGTCCAGAGTATGTAAGATGCAATCTAGCTGCCTTTGCTTCCAAGGAGCACTATGGTTGTACGTCTTGCACAACACATCTGTTGGTTCTTTTGGCAGTCCATGATACATGCAGTATTACTGAAAGGCATCAATTCTGTCTTTCTTAGGCATTGTCTAGCTTTTGTGTGCGTATGATGTGATTGAAAATACCACGGACACAGCAGATGGTCCCAACTTAGCAGGAACGGATGCTCACCAAGGACCAAAATGACATGCGGTAAAGACAACCGAACCCACAAGAGTGAGTGCCTACATCGACTTGGGACCGGAAGAACCAGATGGTGCCCGGCCACCACCAGTGATAGCCACGATGGAGCTCACAGAGAGGAGTCTCACTGGCAACACAAGAATAAGAAGGGGTGCATCATGAGATCTCCACTAAAAAGACCTCAATTGATGGTCCAGCGGTTTTGGGGTTCCTCTGAGAGCATGGCCCTCGGCCCTGATGCTGCCCTTTCCCATAAATTATAACAAAGGTCCACTCTTTGGACAGGAATGGATTGGACTTGGCAATGCAGATTGACCATATATTGGAAGCACTTTATGGTTCTATACATCTATAGGATATCATCTTGCTGACCTCTGGCTGGAGGAAGGGGAGTGGACGGAGAGGAGGGGAAAGGAGGCTGTTGGGAGGATGAGACATGTATGGAGCAGAGAGGAATAGTGTGCAGTCACCGGACAGGGAGAGCAGTGGAAGCTGCATATAGGTGGGCATGTAAATTTATACGTGAATGTACATTTTCACTCAGTCATGTTAAAGAAAAATAAAATAAAGAAAATACCATGGTGTATGTCAGGCACACCTTAGTCAAGGTGACATCTTTACTTTTCAAAACTTTAAAGAGGTCTTTTGCAGTAGATTTTCCCAATGCAATGCATCTTTTGATTTCTTGACTGCTGCTTTTATGGGCATTGATTGTGGAACCAAGTAAAATGAAATCCTGGACAACCTTATCGTGATGTTGCCTACTGGTCCCCTTGTGAGGATTTTTTTTTTTTTTTTGTATGTTAGGTGTAGTCTATACTGAAGGCTGTGGTCTTCTGTCTTCATCAGTGTTTCACATCCTCTTTACTTTTGGCAGTTAAGTCTGTATCATCTGCATCATGCAGGTTGTTAATGAGTTGCCCTCCAATCGTGATGCCTCATTCTCCGTCATCTCGTCCAGCTCCTTGGATTATTTGCTCAGCATGTAGATTGAAACAGTATGTTGAAAGGATACAACCCTGACAGCTTTTCCTGACTTTGAACCATGCAACATCCCCTTGTTCTGTTTGCATGACTGCCTCTTGATCCATGTACGGATTCCTCATGAACACAATCAAGGATTCTGGAATTCCCATTCCCTGCAATATGATCTGTAGTATCTTATCATCCACACAGCCGAATGCCTTTGCATAGTCAATAAAACGTAGGTAACCATCTTTTGGGTATTCTCTGCTTTCAGCCAAGCTCCATCTGACATCAGCAGTGTATTCCTGGTTCTACATCCTCCTCTGAATTCAGCTTGAATTTCTGGCAGTTCTGTCAGTATACTGCTGGGGTCACTTTTGAATGATCTTTAGCAAAATTCTACTTGTGTGTGATATTAATGATATTGTTCAATAATTTCCACATTTGGTTGGATCCCCTTTCTTGGGAATAGGCATAAATATGAATATCTTCCAGTAGGTTGCCAGGTAGCTGTCCTCCAACTTTCTTGGCACAGACAACTGAGCACTTCCAGTGCTGCATCCATTTGTTGAAACATCTCGGTTGCTATTCCATCAGTTCTTGGAGCTTTGTTTCTCTGCAGGGCCTTCAGTGCAGCTTTGACTTCTTTCTTTAGTACCATCAGTTCCTGATGTTGTGCTGCCTCTTGAACTGCGCCCTTGAAGAAGATGAAAAACAGCTGGTCCCTGTGGTTGTGGTCAGTACTGGAGGGGTTTCAGCAGCCTGCCTTTCAGGATCAAGCTGGAGGTGAGTAAGAGAGTGAAAGAGCAGAAATAAAATATGAAATACAAAGTCTGACAATTAAATTCACAAACTCATCCTAGGAAATGTGCTGCATACCTTATTGCTGAATATCACTGCAGTTGCCTTTGAAGTACTGCCCTCGGGAAGCTCTGCACCAATGCCAGTGCCTAGTCTACCCTTCAAAGCAGTTTTGGAACTCTTTTTCTGGAGTGGCCATCAGAGCTGTTATCACATTACCTTTGATGTCCTAAATATCAGTCAAATGTTTTCCTTTCAATATTTATCTTTGGTCAGAGAAAACAGTTATTGGGGGCCAGACAGGTGAGTAGGGAGCCTGTTCCAAAACGGTTATTTGTTTACTGGCTAAAAACTCCTTCACTGACAACTATGCAATTAAGTTCTCCAACTTGCTATGGTGTGCAATGGCCGTTCCAGAAAGTTCAAAAATTGCTTTGAGGGGCAGACTAGGCCCTAGTGTCTGTTCATAGTTTCTCAGTGGGAGTAATTTGAAGGTTGCCCTAGTGGTATCCAGCAGTGAGGTGCTTAGCTGTTAGAACAGTTTAAGTTCACCACCAACTGTCAAACTCCTAAGTTAGCTGAGTAGGAAAAGCTTGTAAACACAGACCTACCATTTAAATGCAGATTTGTGGGTACTTTATAATCCTCACTTCAGAGTAAAAGCCCTCATTATTCCTGATGTCTGGAATTGTATTCTAGACCTGTACATACCACTTATTAACTGTACAGACAGTTACAAAAAGTTTTACAATCACTGACTTTTTGGATTCTCCGGACAAGTGACTTGTGCCGGGACAGGAGTGCCTGCCCAAGTGAGAGAATCAGGAACCTGGCCCACTGTCAGCATCTCAGTTTCTCCTGATGTGAGAATAATGCGTGAGCATGACATTGTTGTAAAATTTCCTCCAATTTAAAATGGCAGGATTGTATATTTGCACTGGTTTGCTTTTTTTTTTTCGCCCTTAAAAAAAAAACAAAAACACTGCATTTTGTACACTGGACTTGGGGACACAGAGCGATGCATGTGCTATGTGTGTTTTATGGTTTCATAGATACATGAAGCTGCTCTACTGATTTCTTTTCAGAGGGGAGAGGAGAGGGTGGAGAGAAGGGGATGGCGCTGGTGGAGTGGATACTGGAAGAGTGAGAAGGAAGAGTGTGCTGTCACAGTGAAGAGCAGACAGAGGTGAAGAGATGTGGGTACTCAAGGTTTTTTACGGAAAATTGACTTGGATTGTAAACTAACTTAATCGTAATAAACAAATTTAAAAACAGACCAAATAAACTATGTTTTGGATAACAACATTAAGGCATGAAATTTCTAAATAAAAATATACCATAAGAAAGTACATATAGGCCACATTTGGATAGATCAGATTTCTAGCCACATGGCCTACTAATCATGAATTAATTCTGTGTGGAGTATCCATTGCAGTGACAAAGAGTGTGTTGTACTGTTAGCTGCTGTGAGTTGCTCCTGACTCATGAGGCCCCCGTGTACATGCAGTGGGTTTGGATCCTTGTGATGTATAGAGTTATCATTGGCTGGTTTTTGGAAGTAGATGGCCAGGCCTTTTTTTTCCAATCAGTCTTAGTCTGGAAGTTCAGCATCTGTGGCTCAATGGGTCACTTTGATAATGCCTTTCTTACCATGGTCTTGAAACTACCACTAAATGACTGGATGAGACTATGCAAATGAGATAGATGCTCATGGCCTACCAAGGGGATTGGTCAGTTTTGGCGTTCTGCTAAGCTTCAAATGAACCATCTCAGATATGGGAAGCGGGGACCTGACAGCCACCAGGAAAGACGAGGCAGGAGCAGAGCTTATCCTTTGGACCTGATATCCCTGTGCTGAAAAAAGTTCCTAGACCCTGGAGACAGAGAGCTGTAACACAACAGAAGCATCGAGTGGGCAAGAAGCGCTGACAAGCATGACAGAACCAGCAGCAACAGAACCAGGAGACGAGCAAGACACGGCATGGTGGGCATTGTGGAGCGAGAAACCTGAGTGTCTCAGGCGTGAGGCTTGCTCACAGAGTGGGCAGTGCCAGGCTCGCCAACAGCAAGAGCAAGAGCAAGAGCGAGTGCCTTTTGGCCGGAGACGTGCTGGTGAAGTGGGCTGCCTCTACGCCCTTGTCAGTGGAGCTGTGAGGTCTGACAGTTTAAGTTTGAGAACTCACCCTGGAAAAGGTGCTACATACCTCGTTGCTGAGTATCACTGTGGTCAGCTTTGAAGTCCCCTCGGGAGGCTATGCACCGATGCCAGCACCTAGTTCACCCTTCAAAACCATGTGAGACCTCTGTTTCTAGAATGGCCATCAGAGCTGTATTATTACCCTTGGTGTCCTGAATGTCATCCAGATGTCTTCATTTCGTTATTCCCTTTATCTTTGGATAAAGAAAAAAGTCACTGGGGCCAAATCAGTTATTTGTTTACTGGCTAAAAACTTCCTCACAGGCAACTATACAAGTAAGGTTGCAAACTTGCCACTCTGTGCAATGGCCATTCCAGAAAAAATTCCACAATTGCTTTGAAGGGGGGACTAGGTGCTGGCATCGGTGCATAGCTTCCCAGGGGGAGTACTTTGAAGGTAACTGTAATGATACCCAACAGCGAGGTATGTCACACTCAGAACAGTTAAGTTCAGGAAGTAATTGTCAGACCTTGTATGCTTGCGGACCCTTAGAGACAGAGCCCTGAATGTCTTCAGCCCAAGGCTTACAGCTGAGTGCGGTTCCTCTGGGCGCTTAATGGTGGAATTCAGACACTTTGAAACCTGTGCACAAGTAGGACCCAGGCTGATGGCTGAGAGGCCAAGGGTCAGAGAAAGAGGCCTGCCTGTGGACCGGGCTGAGAGGAGCCTGTCCTGATAGAAGAACTGTATCCTGAATTATAACCTGTTCTTTTCCTAATAAACCCATAACTGTACCTAGAGTTTATGAGTTCTAGGTGGCCCACTGCAACCAATCAGTGAGCCCAGCAGAGAAGGAGAGTGTGCCCTGTGAGGGGCAGCTGGTGTTAGCACTGTCACAAAGGCTGTTGCTGTGGTTAAGGGCTCTCCCCCTCCTCTTGTGAAGCTGGATGAGGAGGTCTGAGGGTGCTGCACCCGTGTTTTTACAGCGTCACAATAGCGGCACACAGGCCTCCACTAACAGGTCTCCCACATGGAAAGTGAGAATTTTACCACCGAAATTTAAATGAGGCTTTGTGAATGTTTTTATAAATACTTTCGATAAAGTTTCGAAAATTTGAGTTGGTGAGGAAAAAAATAAAGACTAAATGGTGCACTTCAGAATCTCAACCATAATGAAATGAAAAGCATCTTTGTTTTGTTAAAAAACAAATCAGAAAATTGACCAAGCTGGTAGGAGAACCGCAGCCTGAGCTCTTTCAGGTCCTGGTATCCAGATACACCAGGTGTAGAGGAGCCTTGGTGGCTCAGTGGTTAGGTGCTTGGCTGCTAACCAAGAGTTAGTGGTTCGAACCCTCTAGCTGCTCCTTGGGAGAAAGGTGCAGTCTGCTGCTGATCTGGGTTCAAATTTCAGTTCCCCTACTTCTAAAGTCCCTAACTGGTGCAAACGTTTGCCCCTCAGCTGCTGTTTTGCTCATCTGCTGCTGCTGTAACAGAAATACCACAAGTAGATGGCTTTAATGAAAAGTTGATTCTCTGCCAGCTCTGGAAGGCTTCGTCTCTCTCCTGACTGTGGAGTAAGGTCCTTGTCATCAGCTTTTTCTTAGGCTGAGAGCTTCTTAACACAGAGACCCTGAGTCCAAACGGTGTGCTCTGTTCTCTGCTGTTTTGTAGTGGTAGTCAGGTCCTCCCTTCTCTCTTCTTGATACTGTCTTTTGTATCTCAAAAGAGATTGTCTCAAAAGGCAACCTAGTTCTGTAAACTGTGTCCTGGCTTATTGACATAACTACTTCTGATCCTGTCTCATTAACATCGTAAAGGTTAGGATTTACAACATGTAGGATAATTACATCAGATCACAAAATGGTGGCCAGACACACAGTACTGGAAATTATGGCTTACCCAAGTTGATACACATTTTGGGGAGCTATAATTCAATCCATAATGGCTACTAATTGAAAAATTGGAGATCTATGTCTATTATAATGGATTGAATTGTATCCCTCCCAGAATATGTGTCAGTTTGGGTAGTTTCTGAATTCCTCCCTGTATTGTGTGGTTTTCCTCCGTTTTCTGATTGCAGATGTATGTTAAAGAGGATGATGGTGGGATTGTAACATCCTCACTAAGGTCACATCCCTGATCAAACTTAGAGGGAGTTTCCTTGGAGTAGAGGCTGTACTACCTTTTCTCTCATAAGAGACAAAAGGAAAGGGAAGCAAGCAGAGAGTTGGGGACCTTGCACCACCAAGCAGAAAGCACCAGGAACCAGTGTGTCGTTTGTACCTGGGGTTCCTGTATGGAGAACCTCCTAGTCCAGAGGAAGATTGATGAGAAAGATCTTCCTCCAGAGCCACTGGAGAAAGAACACTTCGCCTAGAACGGATACCCTAAATTTGAACTTTTAGCCTACTTTATTGTGAGGGAATAAATCTCTCTGTTAAAGCCATCTACTTGTGACATTTCAGCACTCTGTATATATACATTTATGTACCTATATATACACACATACATAGTGTTATACTGAAAAAAAAAAGACCAAACCCACTGCCATCAAGTCAGTCCAACTCATAGCTACCCTAGAGGTCAGAGTAGAACTGCCCTATAGAGTTTCCAAGGAGTGCCTGGCAGATTTGAACTGCTGACCTTTTGGTTAGTAGACGTAGCACTTAATTCACCACGCCACCAGGGTTTCCACAGAGTGTTATGGCAGCTCTGAACAACTGAGATATCCACCAAGAAGTGCATAGGAGGAAGGGGCTGACTATCTACTTCTGAAATATCAGGAAAACTCTGTGAAGCACACTTCGACGCACATGAGCACCCCATGAGTCAGAATTGACTGAACAGCAACTAGTTACTTCCTTTAACTGTGACCTGGGGCAAATGACTTAACTGCTCTCAAGATGTTCTAGTTTCTTCCTCCCCCTCTTGAAGGGTATCGTAGTCTTCTAGGGCTGCCATGACAAAATATTTTAGTAGACGCCCTGAATAAACAAATTTATTTTCTCACCATTCTGGAGCTAGAAACCCAAATTCAGGGTTTCAGCTGTGTCCATTTCGTCTGGGGACTTTGAGTGGGAGAGGAACTGTTCCATGCATCTGTCTTAGTTTCTAGTGGGTGCCAGCAACCCTTGGCATCCCTTGGCTTGTAGATAGGTCCTGATGTGCTGTCTTCTTCCTGGGTGATTCTGTTTCTCTCTGTCCTCTTTATAAAGCATCACTTATTCCTTTTACAAAGAGATCAGGACCTAGTCCACTCCAGTATGACATCACTAATTGCTAATATCCGCAAAGCAAAACTATTTCCCCAAAGTCATATTCACTGGTGCAGGCATTAATGACTTTAACTTGTCTTTTAGGGGACCCATTCAATCCATTATGAAGGCTTCTTACCAGGATTAAATCATATAAATACAAATTATGTACCTGTCAAGATTTCTATTGTGTTGATTTCTTTCCTTTACTAGAAGCTGTTTTTTTACCACATAGAAATGGTCAGTGGCTATTCTCATAATGCCATACAGAATCTTGTTGCAGTGTTAGCAGTGGAAAGAGGCACCAGGAACAACAAACAGGAGCTGTGGGTTCTAAACTTGGCCCATCAGCAAGAATACATGATGTTAGACACATTCTTGAACCTTTCTGCCTTAGTTTCTCCATCTGGGAGATGAAAGTAATTACACTGTTGTATCTAGAGCACAGTGTAAAGATGGATGTTGATAAATCAAGATCATAAAAGGTAAAATTATCTATGTATGCTAGGTATTATGCAAGAATCACCCATGTTTAGTGGAGTTTACTATGTAACACTACCGCACTAATGAAAACTGTAACAAAGTTTTCATTAAAATGTCATTCTTAATTTCACACACTGTACATAACCATTAACTCAAAATGAATCAAAGACCTAAAATGTAAAACCTAAAACCATAAAACTTCTAAAGAAAACATGGGTATAAATCTTTGAAACCTTGGATGTATGTGATAGTTTCTTGGATATGCCACAAAAGCACACACAAAAAAAATACATATAAATTGGACATCATCAAAATTAAAACGTGTACTTCAGAGGACACTATCTAAGAAACTAAAATAAGTAAGCCATAGAACAGGACAAAATACTTGCAAATCATGTATCTAAGCGAGGGACTTGTATCTAGAATGTATAGTATTCTTACAACTCAGTAATAAAAAAAGACAATCCAATACACAGATGACCAATATGCACATGAAAAGATTCTCAACATCATTAGTCATTAGGGAAATACAACTCAAAACCACAGTAAAATACCACTTCACTGCCAGCCAAGCCAAGTGCCGTCGCGTCGGATCCGGCGACCCTAGCTAGGATGCCTATTAAAAAATACAAGTAACGAGTGTTGGGGAGCCCTCATACACTGCGGGGGGGGGGGTGTAAAATAGTGCAGCAACTTGGGAGAAAAGTCTGGCAACTTTTTTGAAGGTTACGGTATGAATCACCAATTCTTAGATATATACTCCACAGAAATGGAAACATGCTTACAAACTTGTATGTGAGTGTTCATAGCAACATTATTCATAATAACCAAAAAGTATGAACATGCCAAGTGTCCTTCAATTAATGGATATATAAAACAGGATTTTCATACAATGAAGTTGTTTTTCAGACATAAATGAAGCAGTCAAATGCTTGCCACCCCATGCATGAACTTTGGAAAACTTATGCCAAGTGAAAGAAGACCACATATAGTGTGATTCCACTTGGCATATCCACTTGACAGCATGAAACATCTAGAAAAGGCAAATCTATAAAGACAAAGTAGATTAGTGGTTGCTTAGAGCTGTTTGTGGGAAGCCAAGGGGTGGGTGGTGGGTAGGGGATGGAGAGAGCCTGTAATGGGTATGGGGTTTTTTTTTTGAGTGATGAAGGTGTTCTGAAAATGATCGTGGTGATGATTGTACACTCTGCATATACTAAAACCTGCTGAATTGTCTTCTGTAAATAAACGAGTTCCATGGTGTGTGAATTATATCTCAATTTTAAAAATCTTGGTTTTAGACATTTGGGTTTTGTCTCATCTAAAAATCTTTATTGCTTTTTACTGGATCCCTTTCCAAGATGTTTAGGAAGGAAGCAAAGTCAGAGAGGTTCTCCTGGGCAATTTTCAATGCTAGCTGCAAACAAAAGACCAAGCAAAAGCTGCTTCCCTTTTCTGCCAAACATTGTCCGTACTATTCTGCAAACTATCCTAGAAAGAGAAGCTGCTTTTTTTGTTGGACCCGAGTGGCTACCAGAAAAACCAAACCAAACTTCTTGCCATCGAGTTGAATCAGTTTGACTCTTAGTGACCCTGTAGGACAGAGTAGGACTGCCCCATAGAGTTTCTAAGGGGTGCTTGATGGAAGCAAACTGCTGACCTTTTGATTAGCAACATTAGCAACTTAACTACTGCACCACCGCCAGGGTTTCCAAAGTGGTGACAGAAGGATGCAAATTGGATCCCTGGCAGGTCCTGTTGTCTTAAAATGACCCCTGGGAGGGTCATCCAATACCTATTTCTCCTGAGACCCAGGTAAAACTTTCATTTGGTTAAAAATAAAGTAGAGAAAGGGATCACTAAACCTACATCCTATGGCTGTGGTGAGAATTAAATGAGATCACTTATATAAAACCTTGGCAAACATCCCAGTGCATGAACACCAACTCCCTGCCACACTTTCCAATGTCCTGGTTTCCTCAGTTCTGCTCAGAAGGAATTAAACATATTTCCAAGATGCTAGGTCTGAAGACATCATGCTTGCCACAGTTTACTGTTGTAACCTGGGACAGAGGACAGTGAAAGACATCAGAGACCTAAAAAGGAAAATATGAGCCCAAGAGACATACAGGGCCATATAATCCAGGGACTACATCAGCATGAGACCAGAAGAATTAGATGGTGCCCAGAACCACCACCAATGACTGTCCTAACAGGAAGTGCCTGACATAGTGGGAGAACAGTAGGTGTGCAAAACTAAAACTCTTATTGAAAAGACAAGACTTGATGGAACAACAGACTGGAGGGTCCCCAGAAGACATGGCTCTCAGATTCCCCGTCAGCCCAGAGCTGAAAGTGTTCCTGAAGCTGACTCTTCAGACAAAGATTGAACTAGACTATACCACATAAAGTGATACCGGCAAAGACTGTGCTTCTTGGCTTATCTATACCTGGGCGACTTGTCTAGAAATGAGAGGAGAGGGCAGAGGGGGACAAGAGCTGGTTGAATGGACACTGGCAGGAACCAGGTGGAAAGGCGGGGTGTGCTGTCCCAGGGTGGGGAGAGCAGCGAGAGTTCCATAGCAGTCTGTTGGCAAGTACTTGTGAGACATATTGACTTGGATTGTAAGCTGTCATTTAAAGCACAATAAAATATTTATTTGTTTATTTTACCGCTGTACCCCAGGATGTTTATGGAGATTTCTTTGTTTTTCAGCCCCACAATGCAGGAAGAACAACACTTCCCTGAAGGAATGACAGCAACCTCTTTCACAAAGTCTTGCATAGCAGCTATGGAAAAGTCACAGAAACTTGTGCTCGGTCTTTGGTTTGCAGCTAGCTTTCAAAATTACCCAGCAGAACCCCTCTGACTTTATATCCTCACTAAATGGCTTAGAAAGAGATTCAGTAAATAGTGAAAACCAAATATTTTAGATTGAAAGAAAACCCAAATGTCTGTGACTTGGGAAGTGAAGTAGATATATGTTGTCTGCACACCTGGACATGACCTAGAATTTGCTCAGTGAATTGTGGGGAAGTTCATTTCCGTGAGCACCCCAGATCAGGCTATATGAGGGGGAGATCTGGTCATCAGAAAGCTGTCCAAACCAGAACGATTTGATGGCTCAACAAATGATTTGTGGATTCTAATTCAGAATGATTGCCCATTTGGGGCGTGTGTAGGGGGCTAGAAGGAAGCATCAAGGGCTAGATCACCACTCATTTTGCTTTCCTAACCCTAGTATTGAAGGTAGTTCAATAGGGTGCCATTAAACAGTGATTGCTAAGCAAGTATTTATCAAGCACCCACTACGTGGTAGTCTAAGGAGCCCTGGTGGTGCAGTCGCTAAGCGCTCAGTTGCTAACTGACAGTTTGGTGGTTTCAATCCACTGGCCACTCCGTGGGAGAAAGATGTGGCCTTCTGCTTCCATAAAGATTTACAGCCTTGGACTTGGCAATGCAGAGTGACCATATATTGGTTGCACTTTATGGTTCTATACATCTATAGGATATCATCCTGCTGACCTCTGTCTGGAGGACGGAGAGTGGGTGGAGAGGAGCAGAAAGGAGGCTGTTGGGAGGATGAGACATGTATGGAGCAGAGAGGAACAGTGTGCTGTCACCGGACAGGGAGAGCAGTGGAAGCTGCATAGAGGTGGGCATGTAAATTTATACAGGAAGGTACATTTTCACTCAGTCATGTTAAATAAAAAAGAAAAAAAAGATTTACAGCCTTGGAAACTCTCTGGGGTCCACCCAAAACCAGCGTGATCTCGCTTGAATTAATTACATCTGCAAAGACTCTTTCCAAATAAGGCATAATGTGACGTTCCGGGTGGACATGAATTTGGGGAGGATACGGTTCGACCCATTAAATGTAGATAACCAGTGACATAGTGCCGGCCCTTACAGAGCTCACTGTCCAATGGGTTTACACATTCTACAGCCAATTATGAGAGTGAATTGTGCTGCCATAGGACTGAGAACAGGGTGCAGTCGGAGCACAGAGTGGGCAGCGGGAACAAGAAAGATTCCCAGGGGAAGAGGGAACGGAGGCCTGAAGGATGAGTAGACATTAGCAGAGGAAGTGGGAAAAGGACTGTTGGCAGAGCATCATGTGCAAAAGCCCAGAGATGAGGGAAAAAAAATGAAACCACTGCCATCGAGTCAATTCTGACTCATACCGACCCTATAGGACAGAATAGAACTGCTCCTCAGATTTTCCAAGGAGTGCCTGGCAGATTCAAACTGCTGACCTTTGGGCTAGCAGACATAGCATTTAACCACCACACCACCAGGGTTTCCAGAGATGAGAAAGAACATGGTTTGTATTCCAGAAACTTCAGTGTATTACGAGGGCTTCAGAGTTTAAAAATGAGATGCATCTAGAGATACAAACAGGAGCCAAGCGAAGGGGTAAGAGGAGTTTAAAAAGTTTTCTGGAAGTGCGGGTTGTTGGAGCTATGGAGGTGTATGGCTTAGGTCTGCTGCGAGGAGTGCAGTGTCAGCCTTCTGTATCTGTACGACCTTTATCCATAGGTTCAACCAATCACTGGTTGAAAACACGCAGAAAAAAAAATCTTGTTGCTGCCAATGGGTACTGTGTCTTTAGGCCCACCGTGGTTGCTTCTGTATTGAACATGTACAGACTTTTTTTCCCTTGTCATTATCACTAAACGGTACAGTATAACAAGTGTTTACATTGCATTTACTTCATATTAGGTACAATAAGTAATCTAGACATGATTTAGAGTCGACAGGAGGATGTGTGTAGGTTATACGCAAATGTTAAGCCATTTTGTCTAAAGGACGTAAACATCTGTAGACTGTGATATTTGCCTGGTCCTAGAACCAGCTCCTCGTGGATACCTATAGCTGGCTGACAGTCTCCAGCTGCTTCACCCAGGGTCTGCTGCAGTATTCACACAGATGCCATGTTCTTCCCAGGTTGTTCTTACCCAACAAATGAGCATTGCAAAGCTGCTCCACCTGGGCCATTTCCTGTAATGGTCAGGTATGCTCTAGAGGTCCTGTAAGGTCTAGGTTACCCTCAACCATGGATTGGCTGCACGCTTACCTGCAGAGCTGCCTGGGTCATGATGGTAATCCTTGGTCAACACTATGATACATATTAAATGATACTCTGTAACCGGTGGTTTGTGAGTCATTTGGGGACAAGATGTAGCATCCGGTCAGCATTGTTTAGTAATTGTTTCTTTGGGGGAATTTAGGGAGCTTCATATAGGGTCCTCGGAGTCAGAATCAATACCAATGGGTAGGGAGCTTCGGTGATGAAGGCAGGCCATGGAGCTGGAGTGCGGCTACCTGACTAGCTCTCTGTAAGGAGATCTCCTCTCTAAGCAAATGTGGGGCTTCCTGGTATGTGTGCTGTTGATGTTTCCCCATCAGAGAGAAAGCATTTCCTATGTGATCCTGCAATGGGGTCTCGAGACCCTTGCATTCCATAGCCTCTCCTGCTGTTGCTGTGATGTGTCTTTTACTGCAAAAAAACAATTTTTTTGAGTTTTATTTATTTATTTTATTTAATATGACTGAGTGAAAATGTACATTCCCGTATAAATTTACATGCCCACCTATATGCAGCTTCCACTGCTCTCCCTGTCCAATGACAGCACACTATTCTTCTCTGCTCCATACATGCCTCATCCTCTCAACAGTCTCCTTTCCCCTCCTCTCCACCCACTCTTCTTCCTCCAGCCAGAGGTCAGCAGGATGATACCCTATAGATGTATAGAATCATAAAGTGCATCCAATATATGGTCACTCTGCATCACCAAGTCCAATCCATTAGTGTCCAAAGAGTGGACCTTCGTTATGATTTATGGGCAAGGACAACATCAGGGCCAGGGGCCATGCTCCCAGGGGAACCCCAAAACCACTGGACCATCAATTGAGGTCTTTTAGTGGAGATTGCAGGGTGCACCCCTTTTTATTCTTGTGTTGCCAGTGAGACTCAACTTAGTGAGCTCCATCGCAGCTATCACTGGTGGTGGCCGGGCACCATCCGGTTCTTCTGACTGCAAAAACATGTCTATGCATATAAACTGTGAGTTCTGGGAATCTTTTCAGCAATGAAGTAAGGTAATTAAATCATAATTAATACAGCCATTCGTCAGCCTGGGCAAGATTCCCTCAGAGCTGCAGTCTGAGATGCCTTCCCTTCTATCTTAGCTTTCTAGTTTTATAGAAGTTTAAATCCAAGTTTTGGTCATATTGAAAACCTTCTTTGTAGGTAGTCCCAGGTGTTCCCTGACTCCTTGGCTTGATGAGCCTCACATGGCACTTGTTTCCTCTGTGTCTGTGCTGCTTTTTATATGCTTTCAAAGAAGTTTGGTTTCAGATCCACCCTACCGCTAAAACCTCGGTCAATTGATTATGTTGCATTGCGTTGCGTTATGGGTGGTGATCACACTAGATTAGATTAGATCCGCTGGTATAGGGGCTAGGATTCCAACACATACTTTGGGGGAGAAAATTCAATCCATAACTGTGGTCATTTCCCGAGTCCTTCAGAGTTGGAGTAACTCTCCTCATTGGGTCCTTGGTTTGCGGAGTAAGCTGTTACGGGGGAAGACTAAAGGCTAAATGGGAGCCTCCAGAACTGCCGCCTGCTTGCCACCCTACAAGATACTGAAGCAAAAATGAGATCCTGGGTGTGAGGATGGTAAGGGTTAGTGTCACCGTCAGCGATCTCAAGGATGTTGGGTCTCTAGGATTTGATTTTTTTTTCTTCCAATATTTTAATAGAAGCCTTTCAGTACTTTTTAAATCACACATCCTTCCACTAAAAGACCACAACTGATGGTCCGAAGGCCTGGGGGTTACCCTGGGAGCATGGCCCCTAGACCTGATGCTGCCCCTGATTATAAATCATCACTGACGTCAACTACTTGGACAGGAATGGATTGAATTCAGGGACACAGAGTGACTATATCGTGTGTGCGTTGTATGGTTCTGTGCATCTATAGAATGTCGTCCTACTGGTCTCTTACTAGAGGGGAGTGGAGAGGGTGGAGAAGAGGGGACAGGAGATTGTTAAGAGATATGACTTGTATAGAACAGAAAGGATAAGTGTGCTGTCACCAGGCAAGGGGAGCAGTAGGAGCTGCACATAAGTGGGCATGGGAATTTAAACCAATTATACACTTTCACTTAATCACAGTCATCACTCATCCACACTTTCACATTCTATATATTTTCTCATGTTCAACAAGTTGACTGATATAATGTCATTCCACTGTCTAAGGGGAATATTCCCTGGAATCCTTGAAAACAATGGAATTATCTTAGTGTCACCATTAGGATTCTTCTCAGTTCTAGTTCTATTTTTGTTTTGTTTTTTAACACATAACAGTAGCTCTTAATCTTATTGGGATCTGGATCCAAAGTTTCATTCTTCCTCACAAACAAAATGTAATCCAATAATGTTTATCTCAGTAGCATCAGATTGAATCTTGTTCAACTCCTGTTACCTAATTTGTGTCTTCTAGGGGGACCTCTTACATGGAAATTCCCAGTTAAGCTTTCAGAGTCCTCTGTGCTGCCCTTCAGTGTCCTGGGATGGCACCAATGCATAAGTACTGAACTACTACCCTAAAGGTTGGCAGTTTGAACCCACCCAGAAACACCTCAGAAGAAAGTTCTGGCAGTCTGCTTCCAAAGAGTCCCAAGCCTTGAAAACCCTGTGGAGGATAGATAGTTCTACCCTGACACACATGGGCTTGCTGTGAGTCAGAGTCAGCTGGTTTGGTTGGTTGGTTTGGTTGATCCTTTGTTGCTGGCATTTGTATTCTGACTGTATCATTTCCTTCATGTTTTTCAGGATCGCTTCCTGCATGAGTACAATATTGACCAACCAACCTGGAAATGTAACTTACGCATATGATCTCTACTTATTTTCTGTGTAGAATAAGAAGACATGTTAAGACTCAATGCAATAGTGCTTCCTCAATATTTTCATTCAGGTGACAATTCTTTTTTAGTTCCAGGTCCAATTGTCGTTTTCATCAATAAGAACACACATTTATTGTTCTACATACCAATTTGGTGAGTGGTGTCCAGGGTCTTAAACGATAGCAAGTGGCCATCTAAGTAGCATCCCACACAAACCAGAAACTGCCCTTGAGCTGATTCTGACTCATAGTGACCCTATAGACAGAGTAGAACTGCCCTGTAGGTTTCCACCTGGTGGATCTGAACAGCTGACCTGGTTAGCAGCTGTAGCACTTAACCACTGTGCCACTAGGGTTTCCTAAGTATCATCAGTTGGTCCCAATCCACATGTAACAGAGGAGAATGAAGGACATCAAAGATATGAAGAAAATATGAGCCCAGGAGACAGAAGGTGCCATATGATCCAGAGACTACATCAGCACGAGACCAGAAGAACTAGATGGTGTCCTGCTACTAGCAGTCACTGTCCTGGCAAGGAACAGAATGTAAAGGCCATGACATAGTGGGAGAAAAATGGGTGTGCAGAACTATAAGTCTATAGAAAGACCACACTGAATGGACCATCAGACTGGCAGTCCCGTGAGTACATAACCTCCCTACTATCCGTTAGCCCAAAGCTGAAACCAGTACTAAAGCCAACTCTTCAGACAAAAGATTGAACTGGACTGTAAGACATGGAGTGATGCTGGGAAGGAATATACTTCTTGGTTTAAGTATATAAATGAGGCTGTCTGAGAAGCTCTTGTTCAGAGGCAAGATGAGAGGATGGAGGGGGACAGGAGATAGATGGATGTGTAAAATACAGGGTGGAAAGGAGGAGTGTGTTGTCATGCACAGGGTGTAGGAGGTATGTGTGCAAGGTTTTATATGGCAAATTGATTTGGATTATAAACTTTTCACTTAAGCCAAAACAACCCAAAAAAAAAAGAATCCACTACTGTTGAGTTGATTCCAACTTCTAGAAAGCTTGTAGGACAGAGTAGAACTGCTCCATAAAGTTTCCTTAACTACCACACCACCAGAGTTTCTAAAGCAGTTCTACTCTGTCCGTTAGGGTTGCCATGAGCTGGAATTGACAGCGGTTGAACTAAAGTAGGCATACGTGCAAAGGATGGGAGGCAAAGAAGGAAAATGCGAACAGCTGAACTTACTTAGGGCTGGTATGATGGTTGAGACTGCGTGTGAACTTGGCTAGGCCAGGATTTTCCATGGTTTGGTAGTAGCATGATGATGTGTTTCCTTCCATGTTGAGACCTCATATCATGTGATCACCTTAGTGATGGGATCTGTTATGAGTAGCCCATCACTTGAAAGGAATTTCCTTGAGCATGTGGCCTGCACTGAATAGAAGTGGACATTCTGGCAGGGCTCCTGGGCTTTGGCTCACACTGGATCCTACAGCTGGCTCCTGTTTGTCTGACCTCCAGTTCTTCAGATTTGAGCTGGCAGCTTACCTGTGGTCTGACCTGATCTTGGGTTTGCCAGGCCATGCAGTTGTCTACACGGAGATGTCTCCAGCCTGACCCACAGACTTGTGTGAGCCATTCCTTGACAAAAATCTCCCTACTTAAATGCTTTACTGGTTTTGCTTCTTTAGAGAACCCAGCCTAACACAGCAGGAATTGTTGATAAGTGTTGGCTTTTAATTTTAGTTTTACAAATAGTTTGCACCACAGCTCATTTTTAGTTATAATATACATTTAGGGCACAAATCTTAGGTGTATAGTTTCTTGACAAATTTCTTTTAAATCAATTTTTTTGAGGTAAAGATTATGTAAATATGCTCATTTTAAATATATGGTTTGATGAATTTTGTCACCTGTTGTATACACCACTACAATTAAAGTATAGAACATTTCCATCACCAAAAAATTTCCCTCAAACCTCTTTGTAGTCAGTGCCATCCCCTCCAGAGCTAGGCATCGGTGTCTGCTGTTCTGCTTCTTGTTGTTATTTAGTAGTTCTGCCGTCTAGAATTTTATGTAGATAGGCCATACTGTATGTACTTTTTTGGGTCTGGCTTCTTTTTTTTTTTTTTAACTGTGATTAAGTACAAGTTTACAGTCCAAATCAGTTTGCCATACAAAACCCTGAACACACATTTCTATGCAGGGCCTGGGTTCATTAATTCAGCACTAATGTTTTTGAGATTCATCCACACATGTGTCAGTAGTTTGCTCCTTTTTAGTGCTGAGTAGTATTCCATTATATGAAGTGTCAGCTTATCTTTTTGGCTGTAGATGTCTATTTGACATTTATTGTGAATAAAGTTACTATGAATATCAGTGTACAAGTCTTTTGTGGCATGTTTTCTTTCTCTTGGGTGAACACCTGAGAGTGAAATGGCTGGGCTGTATGGTAGGTGTATGTTTTAACTTTATAAGAACCTGCCAAACAGTTTTGCATTTGGCAGTCCTACCAGCAGTGTATGAGAGTTCCAGTTACTCCATATCCTCGTCAGCATGTAATATTGTCAGTTTTTTAAGCTTTTATTTGTGTGTGTGTGTGCATGTACCATTCTAATAGGTATGTAGTGATACTGAGTTTTACATGTGTTGTAGTCAGAGAACATACTCTGTGTTGTTTCAGTCCTTTTAAATGTGAGATTTGTTTTATGCCCAGATCATGGACTATTTTAGTGAGTCTTACAACTGCACTTGAAAAGAGTGTATATTATTGTTAGGTTGACTGTTATGTAAATGTCATGGCAAATTGATTGATAATGTTCAAACCTTTTCTCTCTATTTGTTCTCTCCTTTAGTGAGAGAAGAATGTGGAGATTTCCAGCTGTAGTTGTGAAACTATTTTGCCTTTCAGTTTTTGTATTTTGAAGCTCTGATATTAGGCATACACACAGTGAAGACTGTTAGCTTCTTGAAGAATTGCCCCTTTTAGCACTATGAGATGTCTTTTATCTCTCATAGTATTCCTTATTTTGAAGTCTAGTTTGATATTCATATAGTTTGCTCATGATTAGTATTTGCATTTGTTTATTTCATTTGTGAGCTGATGCTCAGTGCCTCTCTGAGCCTCTAGTCTCTCATGGCTGCACCAGAAGCCCCACATTGCTCAGCTTCCTGGTCTGTTGCTGGCAGCACACTGGCTTGTGGTATTGGCCTAGTAGGGGCATTTGCTAAGTGTCATTACCACTGGAAGGACAGGTCCAGGTCTTAACATCCAGTGGGCAGTTAAGGAACACCACGGCTCGGAGGCTTCCAGATGCACCTGCACCTGAATGCCAGGCAGGGGTAGAGCCCTGCAGTGTAAGCAGGGGCACATGAGGATCATTCTGATGACTCCCCGTGTTCAAGGAACACAGCTACCCAGAGGGTTTCCTTTAAGACTCTGGTGCCTGATAGCCTTAGACCTTAGGGAGGATGCACGATGCAATTAAAACAAAGCAAAACAAGTCAACAGTAGGCTTTGGGGTTGGATTAATCTGAGTTCTACTCTTTGCCTTGCCACACACCAGCTCTGTGACTATTCTAGTTATCCACTTGTGCATGACAAACTCCCTAAGACGTAGGCGTTGAAAACAACTTTTTTTTTCTCATTTAGAAATGTACATACACACATGATTTGTAACATCGGTCGCAATCTCCACAATGTGTTGGTGCTCCCCTCTTTCTGTCTCAGGTTCCCTACATCCCTTCACCCAGTTCGCTGTCCCTTCTTGCCTTCCTGCCTTTGCTTTTGGGCAGATGTTGCCCCATGGTCTCATATACTTGACTGAACTAAGAAGCATAGTCCTCACCCGGGTTACTGTTTTACAGGCCTGTCTTGTCTTTGGCTGAAAGGCAGACTTTGGGATTGGCTGTAGTTCTGAGGAAGGTGTCCAGGGGCCATGGTTTCAGGGGTTCCTCCAATCTCTGTAAGGCCAGTAAATCTGGTCTTTGTGTGTGACTGTGTATGTCTGTGAATTTGAGTTTTATTCTATGTTATTCCCCCGCTCTGTCCAGGACCCTCTATTGTGATTGCTGTTAGAGTAGTCAGTGGTGGTAGCTGGGCACCATCTAGTTCTTCTGGGCTCAGACTGGTGGAGGCTGTGGTTCACGTGGTCCATTAGCCCTTTGGACTAATATTCTCTTTGTGGTTTGGGTTTTCTTCATTCTCTTTTGCTCCTGATGAGAAGAGGACCAATAGATGTCTCTTAGAAGTCTGCTTGCAAGCTTTTAAGACCCCCAGAGCCTTCTCACCAAAATAGGATGTAGAACATTTTCTTCATGAACTGTGGCCTATCAAAGTGATTGGTCAGTTTGTGGTGGGAGGAGTAGGCTTATAAAAGGCCAGTCCCACAGAGGTTGAGGGAGACCTCCATACCACTAGGAAGAGCTTGGAGCAGAGCACATCCTGTGGACCCACAGTCCTTGTGCTGAGAACCTCCTAGACCCAGAAGAGAGACAGACAGAGACAGAGAGAGGGAGCTGTAACACTGAATACAGTGCAAGTCCAAGACAGCAGGAAATGGTGATGAGCATACACAGCAGAGCCCCGTGGCAGGGAAACAGTGGCAGCAGTGTGAAGGGCAGGAACCAGGATACTGGTGCCAAGAGCTGCACCGGGCTTGCAGACCCACAGACCTAGAGATTGCTGAGTACCTTTGGGCAGGAGCCTTGCTGGTAGAGTAGGGTGACTCTGGGCGCTTGTCAGTGGAGCTAAAGAGGTATAACACTTGCCCCAGATGGGCAGAGGCTGACGGAAGGCCTGGTGGAAGGGCCAGCTTCCAGGCTAGTCTACACTGACCAGAAGCTGAGAGCTGTCTTGGTTGGAAACTGCTGAAGAACTATATCCGGTCTCCTGAGGAGTTCCAGGGGTACAGTGGTTATAAGCAGTTGGCTGCTGACCAAAATGTTGGTCAGTAGTTTGAACCACCAGCCACTCTACAGAAATAAGAAGTGGCAGTCTACTTTTGCAAGGATCGCACCCCCAGAAAGCCTATGGTCCTATAGGGTCACTATGAGTCCAAATCGACAGCAACAGTAATGGAATCCTGCTTGTATCCTGTTACTTCCAAGTTGATTCTGAGTCACAGCCTGCGCTTCCCTAATAAACTACACAGTTGTGAATGTGGTCTGTGCATTCTGTGTGCCTACTGGGACCATGAATGGAGTGGCTAGCTGGTATCACAAATGGGAAGAAGTTAGAGAGTGGAGGTCTGTCTCACCTCTGCCTCAGAGGAATCGGGTCTTGATTCTCATCACTTTTCCTCAAGTTAAATGAGGTCTGATGCTAGTAGATTTCAGCCATCCACCAGAATAGTCATGATCCATAGTGTTTTCACTGGCTGATTTTTGGAAGTAGGTTGCCAGGCCTTTCTTCCTAGTCTGTCTTTGTCTGCAAGCTCTGCTGGACCTTTTCAGCACCCTAGCAACACACAAGCCTCCACTGACAGATGGGTGATGACTGTACATGAAGTCCACTGCCTGGAATCAAACCCAGGTCTCCTGAGTGGAAGGCAAGAATTTTACCACTGAGCCAGCATTGCCCTCCTTTTGTGGACACACCAAAAATTTAAGAAACTTTTCAGCTTCACGCTGCCAGCAATTGGCAAATTCAAGCAACTGGTTTTCTAAGTACTGAGTGACATGTACAGCACCACTTTCTCTACAACATAGGTAAGGTTTCACAAAGACTCAGCTAAGCTTCAACATAAAGCTAAAAATCAAACGCCTTGCTGTTGAGTCAATTCTGACTCGTAGAGACCCTATAGGACAGAATAGAAACCCCTTCCATTGGGTTTTCAAGGAGAGGCTGGTGGATTCAAAATGCTGACCTTTTGGTCTGCAGCTGAGCTCATAATCACTGCACCACCTGGACCCGAGCTTCAACATACCCAAACAAAAACCCACTGCCATTGAGCTGATTCTGATTCCCAGTGACCCTATTGGTTAGAGTACAACTGCCCCATAGAGTTTGCAAGGAGTGCCTGGTGGACTTGAACCGCTGACCTTTTGGGTAACAGCTGTAGCACTGAACCACTGCACCACCAGGGTTTCCAGCTTCAACAGTGTCAATTTATTAATGAAAAGGTATAAAACTATAACTTTGAAATGAATGATGAAGGTCTATACTAGTCACTGAAGCTTTTTTTGTTCCATACATCTTTCTGTTTGAATGAAATTATCTGCATTTTCAAAATTAGAATTAGTCACACCATCCAATTGCCCTGCATCAATGATATAGATGTCTCTGGAGAATAATAATAGCAATCATTTGCCTGCAACTGCTGCCAGGGACCTATGATCAAGAATTCACCCAGCACAATAAGAATCTCTTTTCTGTGCCCACATAAATCCTCATCAATTCTGAGACCCAGCTGCTGTGTTTCCCTGGCTCCTGCCAGAAAGACTCTACCCTCTGCTAGTTTTCTGTCCATACTCCAAAGGCAGTAAACCAAAAAAAGAAAGAAAACCCCCTTGCATCAAATCTGACTCATAACAGTTCTGACCAAACAGTCAGCTTCTTGATCATAGTTTGTCTGCAGTGAATTTAACTAACGTGTAGAGTATGCCTATTATGCAGAAGACAGTGCTCTCCAGTTGGTTTTCGAAGCAAATCTTATACCTTAGTTGGTGTTCTTAGATCTGCTGTGTCGCCTGTTTGGGCAGCTGCAGGATGCAGAGCAGGTCTTTAGGAAGTATTGGTGCCTTCTGTGGGCTCCACCCCGAGTCCTGGAACTTGTTCTCTTTCCTCTTGCAGAACTTCTTGAATTTCCACTCTTGCCTGGTCTCTGTGTTGAGCAAACCATGTGGCATCTTCATGAATCATCAGCATTTTTAAGTAACAAAGTTAGTGAGTGTTGCCTCCTAATTTCTTCCTGTATCCTTCTAGTTCTGTTTTTAAAGTCTGATTTCCTGTCAAATTATATGTATGAATTTGTCTTTAGATCTTGGTTCTTTATTCCCCTCATGGTCTGTCTCATTTTTGTCTCACGTGTTGCTATACATTTGGGACACACACACACACTCACATGAAGTCAGCTTTCCTTCCAATATGGTAAGTATTTTAAATCCTTTTTGTATTCAGAATTCTTGACTGGATCCATTATAATATTGTTCACTGTATGTAGTGGAACACCCTCATTGGAATGACTTCAAACAACAAAGAAGTGGTGTTTGTTGTAGTTATCTAGTGTTGCTACAACAGAAATATCACAAGTGGATGACTTTAACAAAGAGAAGTTTATTCTCCAACAGTCCAGTAGTCTAGAAGTCCGAATTCAGGGTACTGGCTGCAGGGGAAGGCCTTCTCTCTCTGGGTCAGCCCTGGAGGAAGGTCATTGTGATGCATCGTGGGAGCATCTCAGCACAGGAGCCTCAGGTCCAAAGCATGTGCTATCTCTCAGCACTGCTTTCTTAGTACTGTGAGGTTTCCACTCTCTTTCTTCCCATTCCTTTTATCTCTTTATTGTGCTGTAAGTGAAGATTTACATACCAGATTAGTTTCTCATACAAAAATTTATACACACGTTGTTATGTGACCCTCATTGCTCTCCCGGTGCATACAATTCACCCCATATTTCCCATGTCCATTCAGCCAGCTCAGGAACAGGTGCAGGCTACACCCCAGAGAAACTCTCTTTACACTGGATCAGGCATATAACCTTAGCAGAAGTGTTGTGGTCCCTCCCTAATCCTCTTTAAAATAATCCAGCTTTGCCCAATTAACCACAGGTAGAGATTAGGGTTTATAACATATACAGAAATTTCAATAACATAGAAGAGGCTAACCACACAATATTGGGAATCATGGCCCAGCCAAAATACTACACACATTATTGGTGGAGGACACAGCTCAATCTATGACAAATGTGAACTGTGTCCTCTGCCAAAAACATGTGTAGCATTTTGGCAGGGCCTTGATTCCCCATATTTTGTGATTGTTGTCCATTTTGTGATTTTCCTATGCTGTATGTTAGAGGACTAGGGTGGGACTGTAAATCCTTCATAAGATCACGTCACTGCTCCACTGTAAAGGGAATTTCCCTGGAGTATGACTTGTACCACACTTTATCTTTTCATCCCACAAGAGATGAAAGGGAAGAAAGCAGAAAGCTGGGAACCTCATACCACCAAGGAGGCAGCACTGAGAGCAGAGCACTGAGGTCCCTGTGCCAAGATGCTCTCCTTGAACTTAGATTCAGCCTACTGGACTGTGATCATTTCTCCTGTTGAGTGGACTTGTGACTCGTAAGTGGATTTGTGGTTTACCAAAATGTGACGATAAAGTTTCTCTTCATGAAACCATCCACTCACGGTATTTTCTATTGGAGCAGTACCAGCTGACTAAAACAACATTGTCTTAGACTGAGTTCTCTAGAGGAGCAAAACCAGTGACATGTATAAATATATGTGTAAAACAAAAACAAAATCCTGTTGCTGTTTATTCCAATTCATAGTGACTTTACAGCCAGAGTAGAACTGCCTCATCGGGTTTCCAAAGATTGGCTGGTGGATTTGAACTGTCAACCTTTAGGTTAGCAGTCATGCTCTTAACCATTACTTAACTGGGGTTCCATAAGTGTAAAAAGAGAGATTTAATTCAAGAAAATGGCTCTTTTAGTTGTACAGGCTGACAAGGTCTGAATCCGTGGCCAGGCATCAGGTGGTGTCTCCCGATTCCTGTGATTATGGGGGCTGAGGAACCCAAAGTTGGCAGGTCAGATGGCTGGGTGCTTGCTCCCAGGGCTACAGAAGCAGGTGAATCCCATAATCTACAGGTTAAGCATCAGGCTGCTGGGTGATTTTATATGAACTGATGGTCAGATGATGATGAGTTGGATGCAGGATCCAGAGTGAGCCTTGGAACATCCATTTATATGCTGGAAGCAGGCCACACCCCCAAAGAAACTCCTCTGTCAACTGATTGGCTCTTCATAGCAGATCCTATCATGGAGGTAATTAGATCTCATCATCATGGAGATGATTATATTATATAGTGCAGCCTTGTCAACTTGGTACCTGTACACATCTCCTTAAACTATATAATCTCTAAATAAAAACAATGAAGTCTTACTTGCACCTAACATGGTACAATAAACATGTATACAACCAAAAATACACTAGTACCATTTACACATTGTATATTTTATAAGCAATAGGATAAAGGAGGGAAGAAACGTATTTGTTATACACTCACTCTCTCTCTCTCTCACACACACACACACACACACACACATGTTGTTACGCATTGTCATACATTGAACTGTATCTGCCCCTAAAAATGTGTGTACCAATTTGACTGGGCCATAATTCCCAGTATTGTATGGTTATCTTCCATTTAGCGATTTTCCTATGTTGTCAATCCTAATCTCTGCCTGTGGTTAATAGGGAAAGATTGGATTATGTTAGAGGATTAGGGCAGGACTGTAACACCCTTACTAAGGCCACCTCCCTGACCCAGTGTAAAGGGAGTTTCCCTGGGCTGTGGCTTGCACTTCTTTTTATCCTCTAAGAGGTGAAAGGAAAGGGAAGCAGACAGAGGGTGGGGACCTCATACCACCAAGAAGGCAGCGCAGAGAGCAGAGCACATCCTGTGGAGCTCGGGTTCCTGCACTGAAATGCTCCTAGACCAAGGCAAGATTGACAAGAAGGATTTCCCTCCAGAGCTGATAGAGAGAGACAGTCTTCCCCTGGAGTCGGCACCCTGAATTTGGACTGGTAGCCTGCTACAGTAAGAGAATCAATTTCTCTCCATTAAGGCCATCCATTTGCACTTCTGTTATTGCAGCACTAGGTGACTAAGGAGCTGTTGAGCCGGTTCCTACACATAACCACCCTACTGCTTGGGCCTGAGCCCTTCTCACAATCATTGCTGTCTTTCCGCCCACTGTTGCAGCCACTGCGTCAGCCCATCTCATTGAAGGTCGTCCTCTCTTTTGCTGACCCTCTACTTTACCAAGCATGGTGTCCTTCTCCAGGGACGGGTATCTCCTGATAACACATCCAAAGTATGGGAGACAAAGTCTCTATACTTCTGAGACAGATTTGTTCATTCTTCTGGCAGTCCATGCTATAGTCAGTATTCTTTGAAAAGGATGCTGCATTAATTCTTCTTCAGACTTCCTTATCCATTGTCCAGCTTTCATAGGCATGTGAGGTGACTGACAATATCATGGCTTGGGTCAGGTACACTTTGGACTTCAGAGTGATATCTTTGCTTTTGAACACTTTAAAGAGATCTTTTGCATGAGATTTTCCCAGTGAATATGACATTTGATTTCTTTTTTTAATTTTTTTTATTATTGAGTGAAAATGTACAATCTTGTATAAATTTGCATGGCCTCCTATGTGCAGCTCCCTCTGCTTTCCCTGCCCAGTGATATCCATTCTATACATGTCATCTCCTCCTAACAGTCTCCTGTCCCCTCCTCTCCACCCTCTCCCCTGCCTCCAGTAAGAGGTCAGCAGGATGACATCCTATAGATGCGCGAAACCATAAAGTGCACACATGATATGGTCACTCTGTGTCGCCAAGTCCAGTTCATTCTCATCCGAAGAGTTGACCTCCATTATGATTTATGGACAGGAGCAGCATCAGGGGCTATGCTCTCAGGGGAACCCCGAGGCCCCTGGACCATCATCTGTGGTCTTGTAGTGGAGATCTCAGGGTGTACCCCTTTTTATTCTTGTGTTGTGAATGAGACTCAACTTCATGAGCCCCATCACGGCTATCACTGGTGGTGGCCAGGCACCATCGAGTTCTTCTGGTCACATGTCAATGTAGTCACCCACTCATGTGGGTCTCTCTGTCTTCTGGGCTATCTTTCCCGCACGTTGTTTTGGTCCTTGGTGATCATCCATTCCTGCTGAGTTGGGAGCATTTGGTGTATCTCAGATGGCAGCTTGGCAGCTTTTAAGACCCCAGATGCCACTAATCAATGTGGAGTGCAGAAGCCTCTCTTAGCAAACTCTAGTTATGCCAGTTGGCCTTGATGTCCCCATGAGAGCATGGTCTCCAGACCCCCACCCCGGCTACTGTGTCCTTGCAATTTTAAGATGGGAGGAGTAATCATGTTATGTTGAAGTGCAGTGAAAACTGATCTTCTTTCTAATGTGTGCTGTCACTGATTTCACCCAAGCAAATTTCTGTCAACTATCTAATCTTTACCCCACCCTCCCTGTCCCTCCCTCCCTACCCTCGCAGCCATCAAAGAATCTTTTCTTCTATGCATGAGGCTATTTTTAAGTTCTTATTGTAGGGTTCTCATACAATATTTGTCCATTTACCACTGACTACTTTCACTCAATGTAATATCTTCCAACTGGAACCAGGTTATGAGAGGCTTCCTAAAACCATTATTGTTTGTTATCATTGCATAGTGTTCCATTGAGTATATATACCATAGTTTACCTACCCATTCTTCTGTTGTTGGGCATCTGGGTTGATTCCATCTTTTTGATATTGTGGACTGTGCTGCAATAAACATTTGTGTGCATGTATCTATTGGTGTGAATGCCCTTGCTTCTGCAGGATATATTCCAAGCAGTGGAATTACTGGGTCAAATGGTATGTCTATTTCCAGCTTTTTAAGGAAGTGCCAGATTGCTTTCCAGAGAGGTTACCATTTTGCAATCCCACCAACAGTGTAAGAGAGTTCTGATTTCTCCACAGCCTCTCCAGCATTTGTTGTTTTACATTTTCTGGATGACATTTGATTTCTTAACTGTTGCTTCTATTGACACTGCTTGCGGATCCAAATAAACTGAAATCTTTGAGGACTTAATATTTTCTTTGTTTATCCTGATGTTGTTTGTTAGCCAAGCTGTGAAGATTTTTGTTCTCTTTATATCAAGGCACTCCACACCGAAGGCTGTAGTCTTTGGTCTTCGTCGTAAATGTCTCAAGTCCTCTTCACTTTTAGCAAGCAAAAGTAAGTCATCTGCATAACACATTGTAGTTTGCTAATGAGTTTTCCTTCAGTCCTTATGCCATGATCTTTTTCATATAGTCCAGTTTCTCGGATTATTTGCTCAGCATATAGACTGAATAAGTATGGTGAAGAGATAAGTCCCGAAAGCACACTTTTCCTCATTTTTAACCATCAGTCTCTCCTTGCTCTGGTTGAACAACTGCCTACTGGTCTGTGCACTAGGTTTGACATCTAAGTTTTCTGGAGTTCCCATTCTTCACAATGTTATGTGTAATTGCTTATTATCAACATAGTGGACTGCCTTCGTGTAGTCAATAAAACAAAATAAACATCTTTCTGGTGTTCTCTGTTGTCATCCAAGATCCATCTGACATCTGCAATGATATCACTCATTCCGTGTCCTCCTCTGAATCTGCCTTGAATTTATGGAAGTTCCCCACTGATGTACTGCTGCAACAGTTTTCTAACCCTATCTTTAGCATAATTCTATTAGCAATGTGATGCTGTTCAATAATTTCTGTATTCTGTTGGATCATCTTTCTTTGGAATGGCACATGTGAATCTCTTCTGGTTAGTTGGTCAGATAGCTGTCTTCCAAATTTCTTGGCACAGAGAAGTGAGCACTTCCAGTATCACATCTGCTTGTTGAAGCATGTTATTTGGTATTCTGTCAGTTTCTGGAACTTTATTTTCCACCACTGCCTTCAGCGTAGCTTGGACTTTTCTCTTCAGTACCATTGCTTCTTGATCACATACTCTCTTGTCTATCAGTTTGTCATACTGTGGTGGCTTTGTATTGCTGTAATTTGGAGGCTATGCCACTGGTATTTCAAATACCAGTAGGCTCATTCATGGTTAAGAGATTTCAGTGGAGTGTCCAGGAATGACAGGCTAGGAAGAAGGCTCTGGTGATCTACTTAGGAAAAAAATTATCCAGTGACAACCTTATGGACAGCAGCTGAATATTGTTTGCCACACTGCTGGAAGATGAGCCCCTCAGGGTGGAAGGCAGTCAAAATAGAACTGGGAAAAATTTGTCTCTTAAAAATAGAGTTGATCTTAATGAAGTGGGTAGAGTAATCTTTCTGTACCTTCTCTTGCTGCTGGTGGCACAACTCAAAATGAGAATAGCTGCAAATATCCATTACTAATCTGAATTTGGAAGGCATGAAGTATGAGGAAAATTGAAAGCCATTAAAAATGAAATGGACTGCTTGAAGATTCATATCCTGGCCTTTGTGAGCAGAAATGGACTGGTTGGTATTGACCATTTTGAATTGGACAATCATATGGAATCTCATGCTGGGAATAAGAAACTGAAGACAAAACACATTGCATTCATCATAAAAAAGAACACTTCCAGATCTGTCCTGAAGCACAGGGCTGTCAGTGTTCATGTGCATTTGTCTACAAGGAAGATCAGTTATTGTTCAAATTTACACACCAACCACTAATGCCAAAGATGAAGAAATTAAAGGTTTTTTTACAAACTTCTGCAGTCTGAAATTGACCAAACATGTGATTAAGATGCATTAGTAATTACTGGTATTTGGAATGAGAATGATGGAGACAAGAAGAAGGATAAGCAGTTGGAAACTATGGCCTTAGTGACAGGAATGAGGCTGGAGATCCTATGATAGAGTTTTGCAGGAAATACCTTTTTTCAACAACATAAATGGTGACTCACCACGGATCTTACCAGATGGAACCCACAGGAATCAGATCGACTGCATCTGTAGAAACAAATGATGGAGGATCTCACCAGACGGAACCCACAGGAGTCAAATCGACTGCATCTGTAGAAAGAAATGATGGAGGAGCTTAATAGCACTGAGAAAAGGCAGGGACCATCTGCAGACAAACAAACCACCCCTCATATGCAAGTTCAAGTTGAAGAAAATTGAAACAAGCCCACAAGAACCAAAATATGACCTTGAATGTATCCCACCTGAATTTAGAAACCATCTCAAGAATAGATTTGATTCACTGAACACTAATAACAAAAGACCAGATGAGCTGAAAGATGACATCAAGGATATTATACAGGAAGAAAACAAGAGGTCATTGCAAAGACAGAAGAGAAAGACAAGACCAAAATGGATGTCAGAAGAAGACTTTGAAATTTGCTATTGAACATACAGTAGCTAAAGCAAGTGGTAAGGGGCTGAACAAGAGATTTCATTTCACAGGGTGATTCAAGATGACAAAGTATTATAATGAGATGTGCAAAGACCTGGTGATAGAAACCAAAAGGGAAGAACACACTTGGCATTTCCCAAGGTAAAGGAGCTGAAGAAAGAATTCAAGTCTCAAGTTGCAATACTGAAGGATTCTACGGGCAAAAAGGAAACTCTGGTGGCATAGTGGGCTAAGCCCCTATGACAGAGTGGTGTAACTGCTGCATCTGCTAACCCAAAAGTCTGCAGATCAAATCTGCCAGGTGCTCCTTGGAAACTCTATGGGGCAGTTCTACTCTGACCTCTGGGTCACTGTGAGTCAGACTTGACTCAATGGCAGTGGGTCTGGTTTTTTGGTTTATGGGCAGAAAATTAAATAACTCAGGAAACATCAAAAAGAAGATGGAAGGAACACCAAGAGTCGCTGTGTCCAAAAGAATTGGCCATTGCTTTGCGATTTCAGAAGGTAGCATATGAGGTATGACAATTAAGTCTGCGAACTTCATTGCTTTAAGTGCTACAGACCTCGTTGCTGACCATGGTATCACCATGGTCACCTTTGATGTACTGGGAAGCTATGCACTGACACCAGTGCCTAGTCCACTCTTCAAAGCAATTTTGGAACTTTCTGGAAGGGCCATTGCACATGGTGGCATGGTGGCAAATTCAAGAGCTTTACTGTCTGCGAGGGAGTTTTTAGCCAGTAAACACATAACTGTATTGGAACATCCTCCCTACTCACCTGATCTGGCCCCCAGTTTTTTTTTCTTTACCTGAAGATAAAGGAAATATTGAAAGGAAGACATTTTGATGACATTGAGGACATCAAGGGTAATACAATGACAGCTTTGATGGTCATTCCAGAAAAAGAGTTCCAAAATTGCTCTGAAGGGTGGACTAGATGCTGGCATCAGTGCATAGCTTCCCAAGGGGAGTACTTTGAAGATGACCATAGTGACATTCAGCAATGAGGTATGTAGCACTTTTTCCAGGATGAGTTCGTGACTTAGTTGGCAGTCCTTGTATGATCAAGAACTGTAAAGATTACAACCTGAGGAACCATGTGGAGTCAGCTCTGTTTTGTAATGCATCGGGTCACCAGGAGTCAGAGTCAACTTGATGGCAAAGGATTTGGTTTTGGTTTTGGTGTTTCATTCTAAAGCAGAACTGAAAATATTGAATCACTTCTACACACAGGAGAGCTGAGACTCTATTCAAGAGAAAGAATGAGATTTCGAGACTTGCCTCATGCTTGGAAGTAAGTAGAACTGCTAATAATGTTGCCAAGGACAGGTCATCACAGGAAATGAAGCACAGATGGGTTAAGTGATACAGTCATATGTCTATAAGTGATGGGTTCCCTGAGGCCTTATTTAATTTCAGTCCATTAACTTGCTGTCCTTTAAACACAAGCCATTTTACTTCAAAGACAGTGGTTCTAAAGGGATGGTGCACCCTAGGATTAAGAAAGCAGAGAACACTTTTATTTTTTTTTTTTTTACTTAGATGCTTTTCAGAATGTTCCATCATTTCTTGGTAATGATTTTCTGTTTTCAGAGTGAGACCAGGGCTGGGAACAAAATTGCAGAGGGAAGTGCATATAAGACTTCTGGATATAAAATGACCATCTCAAATCCAGAGCTTTGGTGGATCAAAGGTGAAAACCTTGTGTGTACTTGGTCACCTGGTCTTAAAATATCTGGCAGAACAGTAATGAGAGGGAAAGGTGGAGAGGAGGGGACAAGACTGGGTTGAATGAACACAGGAAGTACAGAGTAGAAGGGATGACTGTGCTGTCACAGGGGTGGGACAGCAGGAGTCACACAGAGGTCTATGTGTGGTCTATGTGTGGGGTTTTATATGGTAAACTGACTTTGTAAAATTTCACTTTATCATAATAAAATATTATTTAAAAAAGAAATACCTGGCTGCTGTAACAGCTCTTGGCGAAAACCAGCAAGGGAGCTGGGGGTTTTGACCAACAGAGTCCAGGGTTTTCCAACCTGGACATCTGCCAGGCGCTGCCCCTTTGCTTACCTTAGGAACGAGGTAGGGCTCTGAGAGGGCAGTTCTACTCTGTCCTATATGGTTACTATGAGTTTTAATTGACTTGATGGTAGTGGCTTTGATTTGGTTTTTTGGGTCTCTAGCCAGGTGGAACCAGAAGAGCCCAGCTGCCACCCATCAAGCACTACATTTATGGGGCCTGGCTTTTGCCCCAAGCCCCTTTCAGGTGAGGCTTTTCTCCCCTTCCTTATGGCTCCGAACTATTAGCCTGCACTGGTTTTGTAGGTTTTCATTTTATCAGAGAGACATTCCACTCATTTGTCAATCAGACAGACACACGCATGCGCGCGCGCACACACACACATGCACACTCACTCTCCCTCTCTCTGTCTCTCTCAGAAACAACCAGAACCTAAACTTTGCCAAAGTCAACAGCCATCAGCTAGGCTACCTGTGCTCTGCTGTCGGCTAAGGGGAAGTGGCGGGCAATAGAATGAGGGTGATTTTAGTAGGGCTTCAATCCCCCTAATGGGGATTTCTTAGTTCCACTTCAATCTTCCAGACACCTCCCCACCTGCATTCCCAAGCACTAACACTTAAGAGAAATTCCTAGGGCATTTGCCTAGTGGATGTCCGTACCAGGGTTAAGTTTCTAATTCTCAAAGTGAAAATGCCTTGGGTTGGTTTCTGCCTTGGTGGTGGTTAAGAGACCCACTGTTCTTCCTGGTGTGCCACCTTCCTGGTGTGTGCTGAGGGTCAGTGGCATTTTCTTTCTCCATCAGTATGGGCACCAGGCTCTGGAAAGAGGCTCCACATAGGGCACAAAAGTTATTACTGAACCTTAAAAGGTTAGTCCTTATCCAGCACTCTGAGACTTGTCATTGTGTTCTAACTTGCCAATTATCTGGACACTTGTCTTTGAGAAAGTAACTTTACTGCAACTTGCGCAGCAAGGAGTCTGAAGAGCTACAGGAAAAAAAAAACAACCCCAAACCCAAACCAATTGCTGTCCATTTGATTCTGACTCACAGCAACCATATAGGACAGAGATGAACTGTTCCATTGAGTTTACAAGGAATGCCTGGTGGGTCAAAACTGGTTGCCCTTTTGGTTAGCAGCCATAACACCTAACCACTACACTCCCAGGGAGCTCTAGGGAAGCAGGGCTTATATGTGATTTGGGCAGCAAGATGTCAGCTGTGCGGGTGTACCAAGGAGGGAAAATTCTAGAAGGTGGCCTGGAAATAGGAGGTGCTGTAACTCTTGTTATACCTCTGGCTTCGTGACAATTTTCCTTCTGATTCATTCCACCTGTTGCTACCTACTCTGAAGTCAGTCAGTGGGCATGGCTGGCCCTTTTGCACATGCAAGGTAGGCCAAATCTGGGTTGTACTAGTTTACGGACTAATGGAAATTTACTAACATTCTTAGGGTCCAGTTATATTGCCGTTCCATATAAAAGGTGAGGATTGGTGTCTTAATCATCTAGTGCTGCTGTAGCAGAAATGCAACTGACCGGTTTTGCTTTAACACAGAAGTTTATCTTCTCACAGTTTAGTAGGCTGGAAGTCCAAAGTCAGGGCTCTGGCTCTGGGGAAGGCCTTCTCCAGTGGCTCTGGATCAGTCTTCCTTTGGTCTGGGAGCATCTCAGCGCAGGAACCTCTGGTCCAAAGGAAACGCTGTGCTTCCAGCACTGCTGGCTTGCTGGTATGAGGTCCCCATGTCTTCTGCTCACTTCCCTCTTTTATATCTCAAAAGAGATTTGCTTAATGCACTGTCTCATCTTGTAGATCTTATCTGTATAACTGCTGCCAATCCATCTCATGACATCATAGTTGTCATGGATTGAATTGTGTCCCCCCAAAAATGTGTATAGCAGTTTGGCAGGGTTGTGATTACCAGTATTGTGTGATTGCCCTCCATTTTGTGATTTTCTTGTGCTGTATATTAAAGAAGATTAGGGAGGGATTGTAAGTCCCTTCCTAAGATCCCCTCCTTGCTCCACTGTAAAGGGATTTCCCTGGAGTGTGGCTGTACTACCCTTTATCCTTTCATCCTACAAGACAAAAAGGAAAGGGAAGCAAGCAGAGAATTGGGAACCTCACACCATCAAGAAAGCAGCACTGAGAGAACAGTGTGTCCTTCAAACCTGAGATTACTGCACCAAGATGCTTCCTGAACAAAGACTGATGCTACACAAAGACTTTCCTCCAGAGACAACAAGGGAGAAAGTCTTTCCCTGGAGCAGACATCCTGAGTTCGGACTTGCAGCCTACCAGCTATGTAAGAATAAACTTTTCTTGTTAAGGCTATCGACTTGTGCTATTTCTGTTAGAGCAGCACTAGACGACTAAAACAATAGTGATAGGATTTATAATAGACAGGAAAATCACAAAAAAAACGGTGGAAAATCATACAATACTGGGAATCGGGCTCTAGTCAAGTTGACAGATACTGTGGGGGACACAGTGCAATCCTTGACAATTGGTTTTTCTATTTCTGTGAAGAAGACTGCTGGCATTTTGATCAGGATGCATTGAATCTGCAGACGTCCACAGCATTTTCAATGGCAGTTTTGCAGAAGTAGATCATCAAGCCTGTCCTCTGAGGTACATTTGTACCTCCAACCTTTCAGTTAGGCAGCCAGGTGCACTGGGTTAACTGTTTGCACCATCTAGGGACTCTACCTATCCTTAAACACACACACACACACAAACCTGTTGTCATGGAGTTGATTCCAACTCCATGGCAACCCTGTGGGACAAGGTAGAACTGCCACACAGGGTTTCTGAGGCTGTCATCTTTATGGGAAACCCTGGTGGCATAGTGGTTTAGTGCTACAGCTGCTGACCAGAAGGTTGGCAGTTCAAACCTACCAGGTGCTCCCTGGAAACTCCATAGGGCAGTTCTACTCTGTCTTGTAGGGTCACTATGAGTGGGAATCGACTCAATGGCAATGGGCTTTCTAATCTTTATGGAGCACCCTGTGACACCTTTCTCTTCAGGATCAGCTGTTGGGTTTGAACCACTGACCTTTGGGTGAGCAGCTAAGCACTTAACTGCACCACTAGGATTCCTTTCTGTCCTTATACCAAACCAAACCAAACCCTTTGCCAGTGAATCCATTCTGACTCATAGCGACCCCATAAGGCAGCAGAACTGCTGTCTTTAGGCTGTTGCTAATCTTAGTACAGGAGAGCTTCTTAGAGATTGCTAATGTTACTGTGTAAGATCACAGCCAGTCAGAGCAGGTCCTTGGTGTCCTGGCTGCCTCTGTGGCTGCCCAACTCAAGAAAGAATGGAATTACCACCAGCACAATTAAGCAAGACATCAAAGTCATTGCCATTGATTCTGACTCACAGCGACCCTGCAGGACAGAGTAGAACTGCTCTGTAGAGTTTCCATGGGTGTAATGTTTAAGGGGAAACCCTGGTGGTGTGGTGGTTAAGTGCTACAGCTGCTAGCCAAAAGCGCTATGGCTCTAGCTACGGCTGCTAGCCAAAAGGATGATCAATCCTGCAAGTGTCTGTGGTTCGAATCTGCCAGGTGCTCCTTGGAAACTCTATGGAGCAAGTCTGCTCTGCCATGTAGTGTCACTGTGAGTCAGCATCCACTCGATAGCAGTGGGTTTTGGTTTTGGTTAATCTTTATGGAAGCACACTGCCACACCTCTCTCCCTCAAAGAATTTGGGGGGTTGTAACTCAGTCAGCAGCTGAGCACTTAGCCATACCATCAAGTCCCTTACTAGTAGGATTAGAACTCTGAATGTTGAGGCAAAAGATCTCAACCACAGAGAAGCAAGGCAGAACAATCTTCTGGGCAAGGACACTGGAACTCACAGCAAATGAAATGCTAAGGAGGAAAAGAAGAGCTCAGTGTCCCACGGCTGTCCGACAGTGACCTCAGCACTGTCATCAAATCCTGACAGAGCTCACGAGATCCCATTAAGTCCTGCCGTGTAAACTATACTGGGCAGCTGTTTCTATTTCTGTTATGGTTTACATCTTTCTTCACAGAAACTCAGAATGCTGGGGCTGGAGGGGGCCTTAGTGGTCATCTTAGCTGAGGTTCTGTAAGTCCTTGTGCTGCTGGGCTGCTGGGAACCTGATAGGCCCTGTGGACCTACTGCCCACAAAAATGTGTGCGTGTGCATGCACTTCTGCATCTGCTTTGCAGGGTGTGACATGCACCCAGGCACCATGCTTAATCCCCTGGTCCTTGATGGCAGAACTCCCTCCCCCTAGATACGCTGAGAATGCCACTCTGTGGCCAGCCTTTTGTGCAGATGGGGCACAGGCATGTGCCGCCACCCTGGCTGAGATTGGATGGGAAGGTTATTGGGAGCAACGGAGCAGAAAGAGGAATGAGGGCCAAGCCTCTTTTCCTGCCTTTGGGGGTTGCTGCCAGGAGTGTAGCAGCTGTCTTGCAAACATGAAGGAAAATCCAAGAGGCCCTGAGAAGCCGACGATCAATCCTGCAACTGTTTACTGCTTGACAGGGAGATACCATGTGTCCTTATTGTTGAAGCTGTCACTAACTGGGCCCTCCCTTGTGTGGTGGTGCACATGGTTAATACTCTCAACTGCTGGCCGAAAGGGAGGGGCCTGAGTCGGGGCTCCTCCTCAGAAGGAGAACCTGGAGATCTGCTTCCGAACAATCCGTGCTGAAACCCGGGGAAGCACAGCGCTACTCTGACGTGTGTGGGGGTTGCCATGAGTCGCAGTCTACGTGATGGTAACTGATTTTTCTTCAGAACGATGGACACAGGTATGCTCTGGACTCCCTGAAGAGCACCCAGGCATCTGCTAAGTGTTCACAGGCCTGGCTTAGAAAGTCATGAGACGGAGTGTGGTCTCTGCCTCCCGCCGATGTCTTCTCTGGTCCTTACCTTCCTTCAGTGACTAGTCATCAACCCAGAGAAGGCAAAGCAAGGCTGGAACACAGGTCTCCAAGCCATACTGGGCTGTTGCTTAACTTCCTGGGAGAATGTGAGGACTGCCAGTTAAGTTTGAGAACTCATCCTAGAAAAAGTGCTGTATTCCTCATTGCTGAATGTCACTATGGTCACCTTCAAAGTACTCCCCTTGGGAAGCTATGCAGTGATGCCAGCACCTACTCCACCCTTCTGAGTGATTATGGAACTCTTTTTTTCTGAATGGCCATGAGAGCTGTTGTCACACTCCCCTTGATGTCCTGAATGTCATCAAAATGTCTTCCTTTCAATATTTCCTTTATCTTTGGGTAAAGAAACAAGTTATTAGGGGCCAGATCAGGTGAGCAGGGAGGGTGTTCCAGTGCAGTTATTTGTTGTCACCTTCCTTCACTGACTAGTCATCAACCCAGAGAAGGCAAAGCAAGGCTGGAACACAGGTCTCCAAGCCATACTGGGCTGTTGCTTAACTTCCTGGGAGAATGTGAGGACTGCCAGTTAAGTGGCAGTGAAACTCCCTCCTAGACAACTATACAATTAAGTTTGTGAACTTGCCACCATGTGCAATGGTCATTCCAGACAGTTCCAAAATTGCTTTGAAGGGTGGACAAGGCGCTGGCATTGGTGCACAGCCTCCCAAGGAGAGTACTCTGAAGGTAACTACAGTGCTATTCAGCAGTGAGTTACGTAGCACTTAGAACAGTTAAGTTCATGGACTTAACTGTCAGACCCCGTACACAGAGGATGAGGGCAAGCAGACACCACACTGGAAAACACAAACTCCCAAGCTGGCTCTTCAAGTCTGAGCTGAGGTGGGATCTTGGGCAGAACCCCCATTTCCACATCTGTCTCTTTCATGCCAGGTTAGGGGGAAACCTAAGTGAAAGTGTCACACTAGGTTCCTGTTGCCATTTGTGGTTAGTTTCCGTCCCTGTCACAGGCCCTCTGCAGCCCATCACTGGAAGTGGTACTGAGGGTGATCCAGGAGTCTGCTTTCTCCTTTGATTTTGACAAAGAAGGTGATGAGAGGTCAGTGTGTTCAGGAGACTGAGGGCTCTGCTGCCTGTTCTCAGTGACAACAGGCAGGAGCTGAGGCCACCGCCTGCTTCTCGCATGCCCACCAGCATTCATTTCCCTGGTTCAGTCCCAGACAGCCCGCTGGCTCTGTAGTGCAGACTCTTGTTGGTTCAGAGAAAAAACATCCTTCAAACTGTATTTCTGGAATCCCTGTAAAGTGCCAGGCAGACACATAGATCACAACAACTTGAAGCTTTGCTGTTGGCTCTGCATCAAAGCTGCACACTAGCTTATTCAAATCTAAAAAGCCCAGCCTGGTCGCTGGATGAGTACCACATGGCTAAAATTAGCCTGACCATCTGCTGAGACAGCAGCTGGGCTATTCTGAGCCCCAGCGGACCTGCTTGCAAGTGGGGCTGGGCCTAGGGGAAGCGTTGGAAGGGCTGGTCACTTCACAGTCAAGGTGGTGATGCAGAAGAGTGGGGACGAAGGCACCCCGAGGGGAGACTGAACAGTGACGGGACACACTTACAGCCTTGGGTTCAGCATCCCAAGGCTGACAACTCCCTGCTAAGCACAGGCTTTTGATTCTTTATGCTGTCTGTCCTTCAGCTTCTGCTCCCTTATCTGGAAACTTTCTGTGTGGACTCAGACTCCTGCAAAACCATTTTCTGGGATTTCAGCCATAACAGCTGGGATTAACTGAAAGCTTTATCATAGGTCAGGTGCCACGCTAAGTACTTTTTGAGGACTAGCACTATATTCTCCAAAAGCTCTAAGAGGTAAGTACCAGGGGTTTAGAACAGATTGATTCATCTTGTTCTGCAGGCATTTAGAGGCTGGACTGACTAGGCCAGACAGGCTGGAGCCCCAGCTCTGACCAGATCCCAGGGGAGACAGGGGTTCCCGTCTTTGCACTCTGACCCCTGCTCCCCCAGGGTGAGCCCAGCACTGGTTCTCCAGAGCTGCCAACAGTATCCCTCCTCAGCAAACTGCTGCTCAGAATCCACTGAAGGAAGGGGTGAGGAACTGGGGGTACAGAGGTAACCTGGATTGACCTTTGTCGATGCTGTATAACTCAGAGTCCAGGTCAATGTGTGTCTGCCGCCGTTCTAACCCATCAGCAGAAACCGTAGGCCTGGGCCACAGGGTCAGACCAGAGTTGCAGTCCTCAGATCTGGCACTGGTCACGAAGCCATGGTTCATAGCTGGTTTCTTCGGCTACTCATTTCTTCATAATGTTGCCATCGGCCAGAACCTGAGCTAATGAGAGTTCTTTACCTGGTGCAGTGACCCAAACTTTCATTCCTGGCATTTTGTAGTTGCTGCTGCAGTAGTTTTCCATCATCCTTTATTACTGGACGATGGTAGTACCAGACAGAGCCCCCAGAGAATCCCCTGGCTTCCGGACACTGCCCTCCTGGCCTCCACAGTGTAGGAACGGTTGGTAATTAGGGTCTGTCACTACGGCCAGTAGTGTAACCCTCTGTCTCTGCCTGTTGGTTCACTGGCATAAGGAGCTCCAGATGCCCAGGTGGAAGCATTTCCCCCAGGGGGACTAAGACTTCCAAACCAGCAGAGCTCAAGGGTGCCAGGATGGGAAACAGAAGTCCTGTGGGTGGAGCGTTAGGTGTGATAATGGTGAGAGAAACCCCTCCTGCTTCTTCTGCTCGACTCCCAGATCCGTGCACTGTCAGAAGAGGAAAACAAACAGATGAAACTCACTGCTGTCGAGTTGACTCCAACTCCCAGCGACCCTATAGAACAGAGTAGAACTGCCCCACTGGGTTTCCAAAGGCTCCTGTTTGGGGACACAGCACCACGTATTGGCTTTTGATTTAAGGCATATACTTTGTCCTATAAGGAGGCCTGGTGGTGCAGTGGTTAAGCATTAGGCTGCTAACCAAAAAAGGTCAGTTCAAATTCACAGGTGCTCCTGAGAAGACTTATGGGGCACTTCCGCTGTCTTCTCTAGGCTGGCTATGAGTCAGAATCAACTTGATGGCAGTGGGTTACTGCATCCCGTGAGAGAGAAACCCATCTCTCCAGGGGTTGTGTCCCAACTGGCACCTCCATGATCTTCCATAAGCCATTCCTTCTTTAGATTAGGCCACTTCCAGGTGGCAGACTTTGTGGTACAACCAGTGCACTTCTGGGTCACAAGCTTACTGCTGCACTTTTTTTGTTGTGAAATGAGTCTCTTGATCAAAAGTGCAGCTGTGAACACCTCCAATAAAAGATGAAGCCCACCTGGCACAATTACCTGCATTTCCCAGTAGCTCAGTGGTGGACAATTGTTTTTACACAAGGGCCACTTCACCAGACCGGAAGATGCTCAGAGGTCTCATTTTAGTCTACTTTTTATTACTGACTTTGAGACAGACTGGCAATGACCACTGAACCCATCACAAGGCAGCTGGGATGGAATACTTTGGCTGGGTACCGTACCGCCCTCCAAGCCTGCACGCTGCGTGGTCATCAAGACGGCGGCTGCAGCACACAGCCACAGCTCCCAACATTCGTGCACAGTGCGACTGTACTCACTGCCAACAGCGTTCTCCTCCTTCCAGGTCTTGATGTCTGTTCTTTTGTTTCAGTTGCCACAAAAATTCCGCATAAATTTTGGTTTGAGAAGGCAGCTTGCTTTGCTTGTTCCTCTGCTCTCTCTGGGGTGGTTTCTCAAACCCAGCTCATCTAGGCAGGATTCTCTGCAGCCTCACTGCGCTTCCCGACAGTTCCCGAGGGAAACCCAGAGCGAGCCGGATGCAGGCACGTGTGTAAGTGCTCACTTCTGCCTTTTGGTGCCTGTAACTCCGCCCTCGGGCCCCCTCCACCCATTTCCCCTGCAGGCCAAAAGTGAGCACATGGGGGCCCCCAGCCTGGGTAAACAAATGGTTAAGTACTTGGCTGCTAAGCGAAAGGTTGCTCATCCAGAAGCACCTGGGAAGGAAAGCCTGGTGATCTGCTTCTGAAAACTCAATGAAAACCCTATGGATGGCATACACGTGGGCACCCTTGAGTTGGTATCAACTGGAGGACAGCTGGTGGTCTGACACCATATGACATTAGGTGTAACAGCCCGCCACAGAAGGATACACTGACAGTTTTGTCACTACAATGCATCTGTTAAACTAGAAACATAAGATGCGTGCCTTCTTATCACTGGTTTTCTTGCCACTTAGGTGGCACATTCGCTCTGGGCAGTGCCGAATTTATGGCCTGGCACATTCTGGGGTTTCCTAGGTCTGGGTACACAATTCCTCTGTGGTCCTTGTGGACCATATACTGTGAAGATCAATTGCATTCACAGCCATAATAAGAAACACACAATACAGACACAAAATACAGCAGCTGTATCATTTTAATTGAAAATTACTGTTAGCCCTTGGGTTCATCAGCAATGTTGTTTTAACTGGGAAGACAAAAATCCTCCCAGCAACCTGAAGAAGTTCAAATGAGACTTTTTATTTACATATATTTCAAAAGCTTCCATGTTTAAGTGTTTTTGGAAAAGGAGTGATAAATTATTCATGTTCCTCCTCTTGGTGTGCCCCACATCCCTCACCAAAAAAAAAAAAAAAAAGAAAAAAGCTGTGAAGGGGTCAATAAAGGCAAAATGAAAATAAAAATCTAATTAGTATGAAATTAGTTTATTTTTTACCTCAAAATAAATGCTTAACATTTTTCCAAAAATCGGAACTAAAGGCCAGGGGTGAAACAAAGGTGGAAACGTGTCTTCTCCTTTCCTGGGGAAGCCAGTGAGGCAGACCTTCTAACGTGGACCTTCCACAGAACTAGTCTAGGCAGAAAAAAAAATGCTCCCCAACTTCTCCTCTATTGTCAGCTGTGCCCCCAAGTGCTGTGCCTAGAAGGAAAAAGCACCCTCCCCCCGCAAAAAAACCAAACACTAAATAAGGGGACTGCAGCTGGGGGAAACCTTTTAACGTGGAACTGTGTGGTCCATATAAAACTAGCCGAGATGCCCGGTCAGTGAGCTGACGTGTAAGCACAAGGTGAATCCGCTCCCGAGTCACCGGGGCCTGATGCAGCCGCGTCTCATAATTCACCACAGGGACGTCTTAAAATTGAATTTCAGTTTCAGCAGATACTTCAGATTTACCTGAGCAATGTCGTAGACAATGTACCTGGAGGGGAAGCATGTCAAGGGGCAAATAACTGTTGGACAGAGTGCATGCATGCCACCCCCCTGTGCTACCAACCCAGGGGCAGGTGAGTGTCCCCAACCTAACAGGCCACTCAGTGCAAACCTGACAGTCACTCTGAGGGCTTCTTTTGGGGGGATGGGGGCTGGTGCCCTTCAGCCCAAACTCTATCAGTTGTTCGCCTTCCAGGCTTCTACCAGGCAGACACACGAGGGTGCACAACCCTTGGAAATCCGAGGAACATCGTCGTACACAGGTGAAGCCTGCTCTCTCACCCAGCACAGGCACGGACCTCTCAGGGTAAGTCCTTACCAGGAGACACACTCTAGCTGATTTCTAATCATAGTGTTTCCCAGGTAAACTGACTGCATGTAAGCTCTAGAACATTCCTTAGGGCCTGCACAGCACACTCGTAGAAGGATACTCGTTATACAGTAGACAGGTGTCATTAACACCAGAAGAAATCCCGGTCCCGAGAGGAACCTCTACACCATCCAGAGTAATACTGGCTGAAGGGTCGGGCGTGGTTTTGCCCAAACCTGCAAAACAGAAGATGATGTGGTAAAAACCGTGAGAAGAGACGCCAAAACGTTCCCAAGAGATGACATCTATTTTATGTTGGGTCTGTGTGTTCGCTCATTGAAAAAGACATACAATACTTACACTGTATCCTTCTTCCAGACAGAAAACTAGGCTGGCAGGCCATCAGCCTCGACTGATTTTACTAAGAAAACAGCAGCAACCCCGTAAGTGCCCACACCTCATAATTCTCAACAGGTTCAAGGCAGTCACTTGCAGTCGGAAGCCCTACATCTCTGGGGGCCATGAACTCCAGCCATGGAGAATGTTCTAGGTGCCGACACGGCCCCAGAGGCCCTCACTGCAGCATCAGCTAAGAGTGGATGAGACCCCGACGCCAAAACACCCAGTGGAAGGCTCAAAGCCTTCCCCGTGGACTCTGCCAGGCTCGCTGCAGCCACAAAGTGAATGTAACAAACATGACACTGCTCAAGCACCCTTTGGGGAAAAACGGTCCCTCCGTGAGCAGTCCGGGGTGCCCTGGGCTGTAGCAGGAAACACATTACCTTTGACACTGTGCTTGCCCTTGGGTAACTTGCTGATGTGTGACGCGTGCTTCAGTTCATACCTACACAAAAGAAGACCATCCCAGAAGAGCCTCTTAGGGACAGTGGGCTCTTAAATCAATAGTGTGATCAGCGGGACAAGGTCATGGGACAAGATGGCACCAACACTTGCTGAGAAAGCCTCATCTAGTGTCATGGCTTTGAGTTCCCACTCAGCTTCCAATATGTAGGGGACGTTCCATTTGAACAGCTTATGCCCAGTGATCACTGTCATGGGGCCCTTATCAAGGAAGGGTCCCAGGTGGCACTGCTGCAGACTGCTCTAGAGTTACCTGTCTGGCTATAATCATCCCTGGACCTCTGGTCTGTCACATGACCCTTGCTCTCTTTGGTTTTAGTTGATGGGAGCAGAATGGACACCTAACCCCAGCTGAGCCAACAGGATTTTCTCTGTGGGGATCTGAAACATGAACTCTGATTCCGGTTCAAACTAGGATGGTCTCCAGCACAAAATGTGAACACTCAGGGGATTACGGGCTGACCATCCCTTGTGCAAGTCAAGCTCTCTGCTTGCCAGTTCACAGAGTGAGCAGACACTGCCTCGATTCTGGTTAGTTTCCGATTCTCAGGCTTGCCTGTCTTCCTACCCTTAGGCTTTATGTGACATTGCTGCATCTCCTTCATTCATTAACTGGAATAGGTTCTGCTGCTTACAAGTGGAATCCTAACTGACAGGTTGAGTACTTATCAGGGATTCTCCTTTCTACATCCCACTCTACCTACCCCCATCAAGTGGCATCAGCCCCAGTGTCCAAATTACTCACATATTTCCGAGAGCAACTTCTCCCAGCAGGATTAATCCTATTGGGTCTCCCTGAGACGTGTGGCAGTAGTTGGCACTCTTGGAGACCATGTCGGCGAAATAGATTCCTTTACCAAACATGTAGCCTGTCTGTAGGGTTGGAAAAGGGACAGCTGAGAACCTTCCAGTGGGACGTGAGTAGCAGCAGTTACTGCCGACAGTGAGCCAGGCTCAGAGCTACAGGCTGTTAAGTGTCACCTTCCATTCTGACAATGTCCCTGACACCAGACTGCTCCAATCCCAGCTCTCGCAGGCACTTGGTGGGCTCAAGAACTTTCTGAACCTCTCTGGACCCTCTCTTCACTTTTCTCTAAACTGGATGGATGACAAAATGGATCTACGGAGAGACTCTGAAATTTGCTCTTGAATGTAGAACAGTTACAGGAAATGAAAGAAATGAAGAAGTAAAAGAGCTGAATGGAAGGTTTTAATGGGTGACTTGAGAAACCAAAGCATCATAATGAAATGTGCAAAGATCCGAAGATAGAAAACCCAAATGGAAGAACATGCTCTGCATTTCTCAAGCTGAAAGAACTGAAGAAAAAACTGAAGTCTCAAGTTGTAATACTGAAGGAGTCTACAGGCCAAGTACTGGAAACAGGAAGCATTAAAAGATGGAAGAAACACGGATGCTGAACCACCAAGAATAAGTAACTGGTTGATGTTCAACTACTTCAGCACGCTGTGTGTGATCAAGTGATGGTTCTGAAGGAACAAGTCTGAGGTGCTCCGAAGGCACTGGTGAAAGAGAAGGCTCCAGGACCTGCAGAAATTCCAGAGACGTTCCAACAGTGGATGCAGGGCTGGAAGCGCGCGCTTGTCTGGGCCGAGAAACACAGGAGACAGCTATCTCACCAGCTGAACAGAGGGGATTCCTGTCTGCACCTACTCCAAATAAAGGTGGTAAACAGGATGCGGAGAGTACCGGACTGTATCATAAACATCGCATGCAAATACAAGTTTGCTGAAGATGATTCACGGCACAGCTGCAGCAGTACATCGACAGGGAGTGCCAGAAATTCAAGTCGAATTTAGCAGAGGATGAGGAAACCGGGTATCACTGCTGATGTCAGATGGACCTTGGCTAAACGCAGAGATGCTAATATCTAGCTGGGTTTTATTGACTGTGCAAAGGCATTCAACTGTGTGGATCACAACAAATTATGGGTAATACTGTGAAGAATGGGAATTCCAAAACAACTTAGCTGTGCCAGTGTTGTACCTCTTCCGTCTACATGCCAAGAAAATCATTTGAGTAGCTTGACTACAGGAAAAAGAGCTGGGCAGCAGAATTGGAGGAAGACGCTTTAACCACCTGTGATATGCACATGACCCAGCCTTGCTTGCTGAAGGAAAGAACATGAAGCAACTTATAAATGGAGATCAAAGACCACAGCCTTCAACATGGGTTACACCAACATAAAACCGAAATTCTCTCAACCATATCCAATAAGTAACATCACAATAAATGGAGAAAATGTTGACATTCTCAAGGATTTCTTGTTCTTGGATCTAACACCACGGAAGCAGCACTCAAAAAACCAAGACACACTCCACTGGGTGAATCTGCTGCAAAAGATCTCTCTAAGTTAAAAAGCAAAGATGTAACTCTGAGGACCAAGGTGTACCTCACCCAATCCACAGTATTTTCAACTGCCTCAACTGTGTGAGAGTGTGACAACAAACAAGGAAGACCGAAGAACCGACGCATACAGGCTGCCAGAAGAGTGACAAACACCTGTCTTGGAAGAAACACAGCCAGAATGCTCTTTAGAGGCAAGGATGGCAAGACGTGATCTCACATATGTTGGACACGTTATTGGGAGGGATCAGTCCCTGGGGAAGGACATCATGCTTGGTCGCCAGTCTGCAAAACAGGAAGACACACAACGAGATGGACTAACGTGTGCAACAGCAGGCTCACACACAGCAGGGACCGCGACTGCAGCACAGGACCAGGCAGGCTTTTGTCCTGTTGTACGCAGGGTGGCTGGGAGTCAGAACCAACCCGACGGGACCTAACACCAAATGGGGGGAAATGACCACACGGGGCCCAACAAGTAACGAGTTAGCAACTGTTACTTCCACTGATGTCTGACACATGTCAATACTCAAGAAATGGGGGCCATTATTTTCACTCCCCTTTGATAAGCAAACGCAGGAGAAAGACGGGCACTTGGTTTCTATAAAAATCTACATTCTTGGAAGCCCTATGGGTCAGTTCTGCTCTGTCCTATAGGGTTGCTATGAGTAGGAAGTGATGGCAGTGGGTTTCGGGTTTTATAACCAAAACGTAAGGCTCACAGAAGTGAGGTGCCTTCCCGAGCCCCACACTACTGCTCAGCGCTAGCGGAATTCACTGCGCCTCTTTGCTCCTCACTCTTTACAACTGTACAAGAGGCTTGAAAGCCCAGCCCTAAATTCCTGCCCAGCTGCTGGCACCTGTAAGCTAACAATGCCTCGTGCCTGGGTAACACTCCTGGCTGCATCTGGCTGATGAGGAGATGGAGGTGCGTGGAGGCCGCAGGGCAGGACGTGGGTGAGCGAGGTCTGGCTGGGGTCAAGGCGTTCTTTCCATACCATCACATGTCACGAGCACTTCACGCAAGGGTCAGACTCTTTTTTTGCTCCAGAAACGACATACAATAGGTATACAGCTGTGCCAGCCACAGAGGGAGGGAGGGCCAGGAGAGTGACGGGAGGGCCTTCACTTTCAGGGTGTGGGAGATGCTGCCTGGCAAGTCACCCTTCCAGCCACAGCTGAGCCAACACCAACTCTTATAAACAAGGCTGTATTCACTGGCATGTGCACGACTCACTAATTATCCACCAGTCTCTTTAAGGAGAAAGTGCCCGAGACAGATGCTGCCCCTGCCTCACCACCCCCAGGGCAGGCACATACCACGGGTGCTTCTGGTGGGGCAATACGGAGACCCTGGGACAGGATCCCGGCGAAGTTGGTGGTCCTGGAGCCATGCCACAGCAGCTGGCGGTTGTGGAGCTGCCTGAACGGCTTGTAGCGCTGGCTCTCCCCTTCGCGCTCTATCTTAAAGACCTGGGGGGAAGTGGGGAGACGGGGTGCATGAGATACCCAACAGAGGTGACCAGCTGTCCTGGTTTGGTGCACGTATGGTGTTTTCAGTCAGGCTGGGACGGAGTGACACGACTTCTCCAAGTCCCATAGGCAGAGACTAATTACTGACAATATGTGCAGCAGAGAAACCAGGGATCAGAGATTTTCTAGGACTACTAGGTTTGGGGAAAGGACATGTTCTTGAAGAGAGAATGAAAAACACCCCAGAAGAAGACCATTAATGTGCTCAAGAGACAAATAAGTCTCTCCCTCTGGTTATTTAAAGCAGAGGAAGCTGTTCTTTCCCACCCAGGCCCAGGTTGGGGGTGTGAGCAGGGAAGGTGGCAAGACATCACAGGTGGGGGTAGAGATGGGGTCCTCACATCCACGACTTCCAAGTCATAGGCATTATGTGTGGTTGCATGAGTGTTCTTCACATATTTCCTGATGATCTCGGCTTCTTCAGAATCTCTGTCAACCACCTAGAAGGCAGGCGTCTCACAATTAGTACACAGGGAACTCAAGGAGAACCACTTGGGGTCCAGAACGACACCCTCAGCCGACAGGTCAACACAATACTCCCCGGTGGAAGCCCAGGATGGACCAACTGCAGGCAGACCCAGCACTAGCCGTCTCCTTTCTCCATCTGCGTGGGCTGCCTGACAACACCAAGTTCCTTTTTGTCTTAAAATTCAATGCTTTGGGATATTAGAAAAACTAGCAATACGGGCTTGCTGTCTGTGAACAGACGGCCCCGGAAGACAGCACACAGCCTGGACTGTTCTCTTCAAAATGCGCCGACTTGCAATTAAAGGTGACCAGGATTGGTCAGCCGCAGTTGCTGCGGGGGCAGGGATGACTGCTCAGGCATTTCTGAATCCTCAGGGCCGCACGTCATGCCAGACTGAGCATATGACCAGCGGGCAACTGGCAAAGTTTCAACTCACTCTGAGTTCAGCAGATTGAGTCTGCTCAGGGCGGCCTAGGTACGTTCTCTTACTCTCCAAGTTCAAGACTCTAGGAATGCCGGTCTTCTGCTTAATGAAGAGGCTTCAGAATTTTAAATGGATAATCACCCTGCGGAAGCCCTGGGTGGTACGAACAGTTAACGTACTCAGCTAATGGGCAAATGGCTGGAGGTCAGAGTCGCCCCTCAGAGGCCTTGGAAAAAGTCCTGGGGTTCTACTTCAGAAATATCAGCCTCTGAAAACACCATGGGGCCCAGTGCTACCCTGGTGCTCAAGGAGCTGCCATGAGTTGGAAATGACTCGATGGCAACCAGCACTGGTAACGACTCCTTCAATGAGAATCATCCCCCCAACTTCCCCACCAAGCAGCTAGCCCAGTGGCCAAACAGGCAACATCTGGTGTCTGATCCTGCTTGGTGCAGAGATCTATGCTTTGTCCTAAGTGAGGAATAAAGGGTCCTTTTAGCAGTGCACACACAACTATACTAGGCACCACGAATCTAGTGCATTTAACCCTTGTAACACCCTAGGGGAATCAGAGGCTGAGAAAGGGAGCACACAAGGCCAGCCAATCCAGCAGCTGGGGCAGACGCTTGTCCACTGGTTGGCCAAGGCAGGGTGATTTCTGCCTGGGTGTCCAACACACCAAAGCTCAAGGATTAACTCCTGAAATGACTGTCCTGAGGTAATCTTTACACCTCAGACAAAAATATCCCTTGAAATCTTCTTAAAACCAGTTAAGAATGTCTGCCTTGAGCTGAGTGTTGTGCCCTTTTAAGAACTATCTACACCGGATCGGGAAACCCTGGAGGCATAGTGGGTAAGGGATACAAAGCCGCCAGGTGCCCCTTGGAAACTCTGTGAGGCAGTTCCACTCTAACCTATAGGGTTGCCATGAGTCACAATCCACATGACAGCAGTGGGTTTTGGTTATCTGGGATCAAACTTACAATAGCAATTTGAATGACGACACAGGAACCTTGGCAGTAGTGAAATCATGCCAACGGGGAAGAAACAACTCAGAAAAGCAGAATGGCAGCAGGTGCACACCTCGCAGACTACAACCCACTTACACTGAATTGTACATGCAAAAGCTGCTAAAACTGGTGAGTCTGTTCAGGAAGGGCCTTTGTTGTCTGTTCAACAACAAAAATATTAAAAAAAAAAAAAAAAAGATCAAGGACTGTGTGGGCATCATCACCTAGGCCACTTAACCCCAGAGGAAAACAACCCAAACCCTGTAGTTTTGTTATAGCTGCCCACGGGCATTTCTGCTCCTGAAAGAGAACGCTGGAAACTAGCTTTGATGGTCCTTGCCCTGCCACAGAGGAAATCAAGACAGGTCCTCTGCAGATAAAGAAGTTCTGGGGGGTGCAAATAGGTAACACGCTCTCCACTGCTAATCAAAAGGTCAGAGTTGAGTTCACCCAGAGGTGCCTTGAAAGACAGGCCTGGTGATCTTCTAAAAGCTCAGTCACTGACCCTCTGATGGAGCAGAGTTCCACTCTAACACACACGGTCACAGCTGATGCAACAACAACTGGTATCGAGATTCAGAGCAGAAAAAAAGACTTTTCCAAGGCCCCTTGGTAATCAGTCTCTCTACACCAAGTTGAGGGTCTGGACTGGGACTTGCCCTGCCAGTAGGCACAGTACTGACTGGTGAAGTGCCTTTGGGTTCTCAGAGGTCCAGAAGCAGCCACACCAGGAAACTTGCTATGAAAGGAAGATCTCAGGCCACCGTTTCGTGGGTGGTGACAAGCCATCCAGGTGATTCTCAGGCACACTGAAGTCAGGATGCCACCGCTCTTATGCCGGGCAGGTAAGATGCTTCAGAGGGCTCTCTTCTTACCTTAATCTCTGTTTTGAGCTTCTCATAGTTGACATCAATGGGGTCCTTGCTGCTGTCCTCAGACCCACCCCTGAGCAGACTATAGGCCACCTCGATGTCCAGCAGGTTGTCCAGCATTTCCACCTTGGCCTAGAGCAGCAACACACAAGGTGAGGAAGAGTCATCCAGGAAACTCATGTGCAGATAATGTCCAACCCAAAAGGAATCCACCCAATGCTGAGGGAGGGACCTCTCAGCTGGTCAGGGGCAGCTTGTCCCCTGTCCTTCGTGGAGAATGCGCACATCGTCTCCCAGAATGCTTCTGAAGATCTGTTCCCAGGGTGAGACGCGAAGGCTAGACAGCGAGGTATGGACGATCTTCCCTCTCGCACACCTGGATGACAGGTGGTCACCCACACTAAAGACACCAGAAACTACTCTTGGGCCAGGAGCTATCACTGCTTGTCTTATGAGGCACAGGGGAGAAGGATGTCAGTAGAAGAAAGACGTGTTCCCCCTTTAGTGGCTTTCCCCACACTGATTTGGTTGAGCAAGGAGAGGGATCCCATCCGTGGAGGTGCAGGCCCTGCACCCCAGCCTGGCCCACCTGTGGCTCCCTGCTGAGCCCGGGGGCTATACCTGCACACTGTTGGCGTTGTTCAGGAGCGGAGGCTTCTTCATCCCAAAGTCGTGGGGGATCAAGGTGTAGAAGCGATTGGAGAGGTCCAGGATATGGGAGTCGCTGCTGCCCTGGGACAACGCCTGTGGGTGGGGGTGGAGAGAAGAGAAGAACTGGGCTGTGTGGCGGCTCCGAGCCCCTGGCACTTGGCCAGCGTTCATGCACAGGCTTCTGGAGAATAAACGCCACAGGTGAGTCCAGAGCTAGCAGTGTGTGCATGACAGGAGACAAGGACAAGCGCCAGGCCATGTCTCAGGGGCAGGACCCCCATCGTCAAGCAGCCAACACACAGGCGCTTCCCTCACATTTCATTTGTACAGAGAACCATGTAGTTATATTTAAAACCAAACCAAACCCCACCACTGTGCAAAACGTTAAATGCAGACTCCAGCTAGTGGGCTCATATGTTTTTTCTGTATCATTCTTCTAATTTTTCTGTATGTCTGGAAAATTTTCCTAATAGGTGGGAACAAAATCCCACTGCTATAAAGTTTGGCTGCGCCCTCTTCATCCAGTGACGGTCATCTCAGAGGCAAGGGCATCATGTTGTCCTGCCCCTGGAGGTCGAGGTGGCAGGACAGGCTCTCTCACCCCCACAGGACCAGGAAGGTGCTGGATAAATGCATGCAGAGCTGGAACACTGTGGTATATGCCACATGCTTGCAGTGACTGGCACCCTGCAGGCTAGAAGATAAACCTGCCTCTCCCTGTGGCATGGACATCACCAAGTCATTTAGCATCTGTTTTACAGCAGTCTGCTGTGGAATGGGTGAGGATGCGTCCAGCCCTTCCTCAGAAGACTGTGAACAGGAAAGAGCCTGGGGCTGACATAAGTCTTCCCAGGTCGCAGCTAATGGGCGGCAAAGAAAAGAGGTCACCCCTCAGGACCAGAGGTCACCAGACCGGACTATGTGTCAGGGTCTCTCCTCCAGCACGAGCCCAAAAGTCCATCTTTCTGGTCCCCAATCTCCTCCTGGCTGCTTTCCTTCTGTCACCAGACAAGACTGCACTCCACCCCAAACACAGCCACAGGGTGGGACTGTGGGACTGCAGGGTTCAAGGCCCTAGAGCTGGTGGTGGTGGGGACTTAGTGAAGGCTCAGTCCATGCTGAATGACCAAGGGATGAAAAAAATATTTAGCCTTCTACTGCATGCTCTCCAAGTAACTGAAAAATGATAAACTCGGCCTAACCTGCAAGGATGCATACACAATAAAATCAGAACATTTGTATGAGGCTGCTGTCAAGTGGACTCTGACTCACTGTGATCCCATGTGACAGAAGCGAACTGCCCACAGGGTTCCCTAGGATGTGATCTTTTACCAAACTAGATCACCAGATATTTCTCTGGAGCTGTTGGGTGGGTTCTAACTGCCAACCTTTCAGTTAACAGCCAAGTGCTTAACCATTCAGCCACCAGGGCTCCTTTTTTATGAGGTAGGATAACCAAATTCTTCAGTAAGCTTGTAGGCTATTTATTACGTATCTGACAGTCAACAACACTGCTACTCATTAATTTTCTGACAACACAAGTGGCAGGCACTCGACACATTTGCTGGACTGAAAATTCTAAATCCTCATGAAGTTTTCGGCTTCTTGTGGCTGGTCTCCAGGGAGAAGTCGGCTTGGGGAGGCTGCCCAGGAGAGCCCGCCGGCAGCTGTGGAAGCTGCAGTGGCCAAGCCAGCCCTGCTTACCTGCTGGACCTCGCTGAGGACGGAGTATGCCGCCTGGATCTGCCTTTTGCTCAGCTTCCCCAAGGGCATCTTCTGCAGGTCGATCTGGAAGGACAGGGGGATTTCCTCCTTAGAGCTCGCACCACTGGGCATCACTCAGTGTGACAAGGGGAGCACTTGGACAGGTACCCGTCGGGCCTCTCAGGCCCCTGGTGGAAGCAGGATGCAGCCTGCCCAGCCTTCTGGGGGGTCCAGGGACCTGACCCCCCAGTCAGCAGCCCAGCTCCACTGCAGGGAGAAGCACATGTGAAGTGGTTTCTTGCTCCCTATGGTTACAGCTGGGATGAGTCGCTTCCCTCCGCTAAGCTGAGCCTGACATTAACCAGCATTTCTAGAAAATATAGCACAATTCCCATCCAATTCCAAAGGGGGTAGAGGGCCAGTCAGTCAGGCTTCCCTCTGAAGCAGCCTCCAGGGGGGCTTCTCTGGGGCCCCAGAGGCCAGGCACTATGCTTACCCATCCAGGGTTCCAGGCTGGAAGACATGAACCACAAAGGAGTGAGCAGTTTGTTTCTACAGGGACACATATCTGAGTACACAGATTTCTACTCAAATCAATGGTGTCTCAAACCAGTCAGCCAAGAGGTTAAACACTGCTCCTGATGATACTTCTGTTGCTGAAACACCTTGGCAACTACTGGCAAGAGAAGCAGCATGCTGCAGTGGACAAAACAAATCTGCAGCCAGTGGCCTGGCCATCGTTTGGTGGATGGCTATCTACTCTGAGCCTTGGTTTCTCATTTGCAAAATGGGGCCACTTTCCTCTAAAGGTTGCCCAGACTCCTGCTCCCTTTAGTGAGTGTCCCAGTCTGTGATGCTTGCATCCCCTGGGCTATGCGTATGCTCAAACACAGCGGGCCCCACATGCCAGCAGGCCCCACGTGCTGTACAGTAGACATCTGTCCCCAAGACTGTTCCTACTACAGCCCTCTGAGTAGGCCACGACCACTGCTCATGTCTATCTCTGCCCTGAGCACCTCCTGCAGTGCTTGGAACAAAGACAGAGGAACGAGAGTCCCAGAAACCGAAATGCAGTGCAGCCTACATAAAAGGGTGGGAAATGTGTTCAGAGGGCACCAAGAGCTGGTGGTCACTGCGTCTAACAATGCGACAAGCCACAGTGCCCATGCCTCTCAAACCCCTGCAACAGGAGCTCTCCATCCCAAGGGCAGATCTGGTTTCTGGAAGGAGTTAAATACCTCGGCTAAGTCTTGGGAACACGGGATTGTTATTTTGGACCACGAACAAGGTGCAATGAAACAGCAGAGACTTCAGCGTGGATTACAAACTAGCTTGGAAAGCAAGGGTACAGAAGGAACTCAGAAACATGCTTACACCTCAGGCAGCACAAGAAGGGTTGGCAGACACCCGACGAGAGCCGCATGACCTCAGGTGTTATTTCTGACGTTTGTTTGAAAAAGGAAAGATCTACTGCCCCTAACTTACCCTTCAAAATGTATGCACTGACCACAAGGAAAAGAAAAGGGCTAATGACTACAACCACTGACTCCTGGGAAAGAAGATCTCGCTGGAACATCACCCTCACAGTGGTCTGTTTGACTCAGGGAGGAACTAACATGTAGAGGCACCCCAGGGTCAGGAATCCTGAGCCAGGGCACCCCCAAGCCACAGCAGCAGCAAAAAAACCTGCCCCTGCCACAGGTTCCAAAGCACCTACCTCCACTTGCTAGGGACTACAGCATCCCGGTCACCATGCTGAACTTTTCTGTAGACTACTCCAACCTCACTGGGAGCCAGTGGCTGATGTCAGCATGCCCACCCTACATGTCACCACACATGTCCCAGGAGTGGGAGCCCGGCCCTTTCTAGTCTTGCTAGTTACCTCAGTGAAAACAACACAAAAACATCATCTTGCGGGAGGCCTGGGTCTGAGGTAGCTGAGGACATCCACAGATCACAGAACAACCAGAGCACCAAAGCCCAGGATGTCTCAGAGCATTCAGGAAACAGAAACCCTCTCCTCCTTTGTCCCAGCCACGTGGCTCTCTCCCACGGGCCCACCACACCATTGCTGTGCCTATCCACAAAGTGTTCAAACTCATTAGGACGTCCGAGACCAGAAGTCCAGTCCAAAGCCAGGCTATGGGTCCATCTAAAGAAGCCTGGGCCACTCAAACAGCATTGACAGACAGTGCATTTTGCTGTCCTGTGTGGGTTCCTAAGAGCCCAGGACAAATGTACACACTGACCTGCTCCAACTGCTCGCTTTTCAGAGTAGCCTGAAGCTGACTGGCTTGCTGGCTGGGGCAGGAGAGCCTGTTTGCAGAGGCACCACGCTGGACACAGTGGAGGCCACGTGCCCTCCTGAGGTGCTGCCAGCAAGCAGCAGCTGCCGAGCAGCCTGGGGCACCGTCTCTGCTCCGAGGGCCTCCAGGGTCAGGGCTCAGAGCTCAGGAGCAGCGAGGACACGGGCCTTCTGCCCTCATTTCCCAGGGGTGCATGGAGATGGATGGAGATGCGGAGGAGATGAACAGCGAGCCCTGTGCCACGGGCAGGAGCACAATAACCCCAAAGCCTTCACCCTTTTCCTACCATCTGTCCACAGAAACAGTCAGCATTGGTTTATGGGATTAAGTAGTCGGCAGCAGCTCTCTGCATCTGCTGGTGCAGACGGGGGCTGGGGGCCCTAGGGTGTGACTCAACCACCCATCCACTTGTTGAACTGGCAAATCAAGTGGCCTCTGGCAAAAGAACAGGCACCACAGGTCTGCTGTGGCCGGAACTGTGTCCCCGGGAAGACCCGCTGTGCCTACAGATGTGTGCTTGTTTGGAAACAAGGTCCCTAGAGGCGGGGGTCATACGGCAGTAGGAAGGGTCCTAGTGCTATGTGACCCAGAGAGGGGGCCATGGGAAGATGTATCTACAAGTCAAGGACACCGGGGCTACCAGAGAAGCTGAGTGACAAGAAAGGATGTTTCCTAGCAACTGCTGAGGGAACTGGCTGGACCACCAGTGATGCTGCTTTCTAGCCTCCAGAACTGTAAGTCAATAAGCCTGATCTTACATGCCACCCAGCGTTTGGTCCTTTGTTATGATAGCTGTAGTTGACAGAGGACCCTGAAAGTGTGATTTAACTAGCACTGCGGAACAGGCATGAACAGCTGATGTCTAACATTTTGTTTCTGAATTAACGAACGCTGCCGAGCCACGTCCCCAACGGCCCCATCACCACCCACCTGCAGCAAACCCCCTCAGCCAAGATCCTGCGTGCACTGACCTCATATTCCACCATGGCCTTCTTCATGCTCTCCACATCAAAGATCATCTTAATGAGGTCTTGGACTGGCTTGGGGAGCTTGGACTTGGTGCCAGGGCCTACTGTCAGCTTCTTCACGGCCTCTTCGTCCTTTAGGGGAAAAGGCAGTCAGTGCGAGGCGCCCAGTCCTAATAACCCTGGCTAAGTGGCAGTGGTGTGGGTTGCAGATGAAGGATATGGGATGGCGTGCCACCAGCAAAAAAGGCTGTGTGTTCACCAAAAGGTCCTGGCAATGGTTCCAAGGAGGAGCATGAGGACGCATGTTGATTGGACATAACTGTGCACTCTGTGTCCTCCTGGCCACCCCGGTCTTCCAGTCCTGTGGCTACTGCAGGACCCAGCACTACTTGGTTCTGGTCTGCAGGTGCTCCGCTTCCCACCTGGACCGATGGCACCCTGCCTGGCACCCACCATGTGCAACGCGGAGTGACTAGGGAGCTGTGAAGGTGAGCCTTGGACTGATAGCATATGGACTGATGGACACAGACTGATGGGACAGAGTCTTCTCCCTTCTTGTGCGCTTCCTCACCCGAGGGCTGGTTTACCCAGCCAGCAGATTCCTCCAAGGATCAAGCAATCAGTCCTGTTTACTGCCAGCCAGCTTGATGGCGTTCAAGTGTACCCTAGTGTCAACGGCCCACCCCCCACTTCTGCTCCCTGGACTTGTGTTCCCTAATAAACACTGGGTTTAAATGTATTCTTCCATCACTGGGTATAACTTGACTGGCAGGCAAGCTACTAATGTGCTAAAAAAAAAAGCCCTTGTTCAAATGCATATAGCCTGTGACTCAGTAAATCCACTTCTAACAGATAACCAGGGGTAGACTGATGTAGTCGAGCCTTCTTATTCACAGTAGTTACGCCCCATCAAAACACTGCAGTTACTGAATTAGCCAACACTGAACCACTGCTCCAGGGGAAATACAGGGAGAGGGTCCTGAGAGCCTCTGCTCACAATGTCTTCACCAACTGATCAACACGTAACCTTGTTCTGTGTTTGTTTCATGACATCTTACTTAAAACAGACAGCTGATGCATTTGCATTAAACTCACAGCCAGCCACCTTACTTTGTGCCTGAAGCACGCTTTATCTAATACAAGTATGCTCTCCATAAGGCTGAACACTCGGAAGCACTTTAGCATGACAGTGGGGCCATGTGCAACAGGGACATCGCATGACAGTGGGGCCATGTGCAACAGGGACATCACTAACCAAAGTACAAAAGTGTGGCACCTAAATAGAGTACAAATACTGTTTACAGTAAGACAGCTGAAACAAGAAGACAGTGTGTCTGTTTGACCCCAAGTGGGATGTGCATGCCCACCAAAATGCTGTATTGATTTGAGTTACAAATAAATTGTATTAGCGAGCAGGCCAACTCACAAACACGGAATCCATGAATAATGAGGGTCAGCTGAATTGCAGACAAACTTCATCACAGCAAATACCCAGGAAGAATCAAAATGCCCGATGGGGGAGGCAGGCAGGAGTCGTTTTGGTAAATTACCAGTTGATACCCTGCCTACAGAATGGAATCTGAAGTCGTCTTAAAAAATGATGTTTCACCCCGGCATGTTTGAACATGCCAGCCACTGCATGCCACGTGGCTGCAGACGTTCAGAAATGCAGCCAGGCTGAAAGGACGTGTGCCGTGTCAGATGCACGCCCGATTTCAAGGACTTCGTATCAAGGAAGAATGCAGACTTGCTCAGTCATTTTGTTAGCATGGATCACACGTTGAAGTCATCATCTTTCTAGACATGCCAGTTAAATAAACGGCTAAAATTAGTTTTGTCTGTTTCTTTTTGCATCTGACAAGGCAGATACTACGACAACTAAAATTACACGTGTACTTCTCTGCAGCCCTGCTCCAGGAGACACCAGCAAAGGGTCCCCGGGCATCAGGACGGCAGGTGGTGCCCGCCCTAAGTGGAGGCAGGTTCCAATCTTACAGAGAGAAACATTGTGTGAAATGAAGACTAAAAAGACACATGCCCTGATTTTACGTGGCTAAACCTAAGTGATTTTTATTGGCTTTTGTCTCTATTTCTCAAAAACTTCTAAAACAAATGTATAATATTTCTGAAATTGGGGTCAGGAGGGATGTTAACCTGGCTGGGAGACTGCCCAGCCAGACTGAGTCTGCGCATGTCTACAGCCGAAGCTCTCAACTTCAACACCACACAAGCACACGTTACCTTCTGTTTTGAATGGAGTCTCCTGACAACCTCTATAAATGAACTCCCTCTGAGACAAGCTCATGGATTCTGAACTAAAAGATCTGTACCAACTGAAAAATGTCTCTTCTTCCTGATTACGAATCGATTCTCGTATAAAAACATGGTAAGTATTCTGCCAAAACAAAGGGTCACAAAAATACTTGGTAGAGCGGAGGGTCAGTAAAAAAAGAGGAAGACCTTCACCGAGATGGACTGACATGTGGCTGCAACCATGGGCTTCAGCATAAAAACGACTGTGGACGTGGCAGGAGACCGGGCAGCATTTCATTCTGTTGTGCATACGGTTGCTATGAGTTGGAACCGACTAGACAGCTCCTAACAACAACAACACCACAAAAACACTCACTTGGAGACATCAGCAGGCTGCCTGGCAACAACTACAGAAAGCTGCGCAAACTGTAACGACAGCAGCTTTGTCACCTTTCCTAATCCGAGGCTTACAAACTGAACTCAGCAGAGCCCGCCAAGTGACCAAAATTCCATCTTGGATAATATACCAGGGTGCAGTGATCTGTGGTAACAAAGCCCACACAAGTCTCACCTCGAACCCACAAATGACCCTGCTGTGTGTAGGCGCTGGCTTCACAGACAACTGCAAACCACCAGCACTGTTGTCTTCTGGGATTGAAGTCACGCTTTGGGGTGGGGACTTTATTCTTGGTTGTTGGGTGTTTTTTACCATTGAGATAGTGCTGGATTTTGTTGAAAGTTTTTTCTGCACCTCTGAGATGATCAGGTGATCCTGCCCTTTATTCTTAGCGTGTATGACATGTCTGTGGGGTCCACGGTTCTACTCTGCCTTACAGGATCACTGTGAATTGGAATTAACTCCATGGCAATAGGTTACTGAGTTCCCTCTACTAGCCCGAGTGGTGTAAGAGCGTCTGGTGATTACCTGGCCATAGTCAATCTCCAGAGGGTAGAATTTTTTGGGATACTTGGTGAAGTTCTTGGAATGCCAGGCGTTCCCCGTTTTCTCCTCATATAATTTCATGAAGTGCTCGATGGCATCCTCCTTAGATGGCACCTGCTCCAGCTTGTTACTCCCGATCACTGTGCCTACGCGGCCCCAGGACCTGAATATCCAGAACCTGTGGGCGGTGGAGGAGGGGAAGGGGACAGATACACACAGGTCTGTGGCTCAGCGGGGCACACTTCAGTATGAGCCTCCCTTCCCTGTCATGCTGCCGAGAATGAGGTGAGGAAGGAGTTCAAACACACAAAAACAGACAGTAACAGGGGGACAATGCTGACACAGACGAGGAAATGAACCCACATGAGGTCCGCAATGAAGTCCATGAACTTAACTGTTCTAAGTGCTACATACCCTGCTGATGACTGTCACTGCAGTCATCTTCCAAGTACTCCCCACCTTTGGGAAGCTATGCATCGATGCCAGTGCCTAGCCCATCCTTCAAAATGATCTTGGAACTCGTTCTGGAATGGCTATTGCACATCGTAGCACACTGGCAAGTTCATAAACTTAATTGTATGACTGTCTGAGGCAGTTTTTAGCCAGTAAACAAGTAACTGTATTGGAGCACCCTCCCTACTAACCAGATCTGGTTTCCAATGGCTTTTTTGTTTACCCAAAGAGAAAGGAAATATTGAAATGAAGACAATTTGATGACACTCAGGACATTAAGGGTAATAAATACAAGAGCTCTGACAGCCATTCCAGAAAGAGCTCCCAAATTGCTTTGAACGGTTGACTAGGCACTGGCATCGGTGTAGAGCTTCCCAAAGAGACTATTTCAAAAATGACCGGCAGTGATATTCACAAGGGAGCATGTAGCACTTTTTCCAGCACAAGTTTGCGAACATAATTGGCAGTCGTTGTATTAAAATAAAGAACCTTTATCTCATTTTTCATTAACCTAAGGGTTGTAACAAATTTGAAGTAATTACACAAACTCTTTCCAAACCCCACTAGCAAAGAATGCCAAACAGGTTTTGCCCCGATCTGGCAGCCCAGTTTGAGAAGAGGACCCTGAGGCCCGAAGACCCTGACACAAACAAATCCCCAGCCTCTCTCCAAAGAAAGACACCAGCTATCACTGAAGTCATGTGTTCAAGAAGTAACCATTAAAAATACACCCCTGAAACAGTGACGACCGCAGAGGCAGAGATGCCACGAAGCTGGGGCTGCAGTGGCCCACCCGGCAGGACCGGCCACCAAGAGCTAAACTGCCCTTTTCAATTTCCACGTCAAACCCTAGGTGCTGTGTCACTTAGCTTTGGGAGAGTTTACTTTTCTCAATACTAAGTAAGAAAATCTTACTTTTTATTTAACATTAAACAGGGATATACCATAGATCTAAATCTAAGACGTGTATGCATTTTTTAAAAAATAAAACAAGAAATGTCAAAGAAAATTGAGGACTCGCCAATTTTCTGGACTATTTCCTTGTTGATACCCATGGCCACCAAGTTGATTCTGACTCATGGCAAACTTACAGGACAGAGAACTGCCCCAGAGTTTTCAAGGCTGTCACTGTTATAGGAGCAGACTTGTCACATAGTTTACCCATGGAACAGACTGGTGGGTTCCAAAAGCTGACTTTTCCAGGGCTCCCTGCCCGGAGATACAAAAATTCATTCTCCACTAGGATATTTTTTCCCCATTGTGTTTTAAGTAGAAGTCTGCAGTTCTAATTTCTCATACAGAAACTTCCATTCTGTGCTGTGACCTTTCACTGCTCTTTCCACCCTCGGACAGGCTACTCCCTGCCTCCACCCCGTCTTTTCCATTTAACCACCTCCTGGCCCCTATGTCCTCTCACCTCACCTCCGGACAGGAGCTGCCCAGTTAAAGTCTCCTGTATCCACCGAAAAAGCATGCTCTGGGTGAGTATCATTTTACGTCTTACATACCAGCTCAACCTTTGTCTGTGGAGCAGACTTCTGCAACAGTTTCAGTTCTAGGCTAAAAAAGTCTGGGATTACGTCTTCTGGGGACTCTCCAGTCTGTTAGTCCGTCAAGTCTGGTCTCTTTTACCAGCGTTCAAGTTCTGCGCCCCACATTTTGCCCGTTCCATCAGGGATGATTGAGTTCCCTGAAAAGGCAGTCTTTGGGTACGGCCGGCACCATCCAGTTCTTCTACTCTCATGTTGATGCAGTCCCTGGCTTACGTGGTCTTTTCTTTCCTCGTGTCTTCGATGCTTTTCTGGGACCAAACGATGTTCCTGAGATGGCTGTTTGCTAGCTTCTAAGACCCCAATGACCTCTCACCAAAGTGGGATGCAGAGTCTTTTAATACTGTGTTATGCTAACTGACCTAGGCATCCCCTGGAACCACAGTCCCCAGACCCTGTTACTCTGCCCTCCAAAGAGTCTGGTTTTATTTAGAATACACCTAAGCTTTGGGTTTAGCCCATTTGTGTTGACTTCTCTGCTGTGTGTTGCCTTCCCCTTCACCTAAAATAATTTTTGCCAATTATCAAATTAGTAAATTTCCCTCTTCTTTCCACTCCCCCAACCACTAAAGAAAGTTTTCTTCTGCATGTAAACCTATTCGAGTCCTTATAATAGTCTCATATAATATCTCTCCCTTTTGCAACTAATTTCGCTAATACCTTCCAGATTCTTCCATGTTGTTTCCCAAACTTATCCTTGTTCTTTACCACTGCCCAATATTCTGTTGTGTAAATATACCACGGTTTACCCATTCGTCCGTTGATGGGTACTTCCGGGGATTCCACTGTTCTGCTATCATGAACAGTGTCGCGATGAGCACTGGTGTGTGTGCCGTAGCTCTTACTCCTCTAGGATACATTCCAAGAAGCAGGACTGCTGGATCATAGGGTATTTCCATTTATAGCTTTTTAAGAAAGCACCAAAATCAATTTCCAAAGTGGCTGTACCATTTTAGAATCCCCCCAGATAGACTAAAGTGTTCCAGTCTTGTCACATTCTTTCCAACATTTATTATTTTGTGCTTTTTTGATCAATGGCAGCTTTATAGGGGAGAGATGGGATCTCATAGTAGTTTTCATCTCTGTTCTCTGATGGCTGGTGACTGTGACCAGTTTCTCACGCATCTGTTGGCTGCCCTGAACGTCTTCTCTGGTGAAGGGCCTGTTCCTATCACGGGCCCATCTTTAAAATGGACTGTCTTTTTGTTGAGGTTTTGCACTACTTTGTAGGTTACAGTGATTAGATACTGACTGCATGTGTCTGGAATTTTCTTCCTAGTCTGGAGGTTGTCATTTTATTCTTTTGGTGAAGTCTTTAGATAAGCATTAAGTGTTTGATTTTTCGAAGCTCCCAATTATCTATTTTCCGATGTTTGTGCTTGGTTAGTAATGCTTTGCATTTTGTTCATGTTGTGTATTAGGGCTCTCTGTTGGGGTTTCTCTGATCAAATTTTCTACACTGATTCATTCTAAATATTATTTCCGACGTTAATAGCCCATACTACCCTTTCCCTCTAAAAGGCAATGAATCTAACTCACCAAAAAAAGGGCGCATCCACAAACCCTATGAGAATTTAACAGCAGAGCACCTTCTAACTCTCCTTCCATGTAACCTACGTCAAACCTTGGTTTCTGCTGGCTGTGCAGACGCATGCCGCTCACCAGAGAAGACCCCCAAGCCCAGAAAGATGTGGATGGCCAAAGCCAGGCCAGCACCTCAACCCTCCCTTGAGCCCCAGAATCTGCCTACCCGTACCATGCTAAGAAACAAAAACCAACAAATGCAAACTCGAACATCCTCAACTTCCAGAAAGCTGCAAGTAGCATTAAACAATAAGCTCAGTGCCTGCCTCACTTGATTTGCTTCAGCAGTCTTACAACACACACAACAGTATCAGAAGAAACACTGAGATTCTGTAAGTGGCTAGAAGATTGTTGCTGCAAGTTGCTTCTGAGTCAGTTTGAACTCGTGGTCACTATGTGTACAGCAGAGTAGAACTGCTCCATACGGGTTTCATGGCTGACTTTCCAGTAGCGTTACCTGCCCAGACGTCTTTCAGTGGGCCTGCATGTGCAACCATGTGCCCGGTAATCAAGCAACCAACCCTCTGTGCCACCCAAGGATCATGAGAGTATACATATGTACACACACACACACATCAAATCATTTGGCCTAATTTATACAACAGAGATTATAAAACCATAAACCCTGGTGGCGTAGTGGTTTAGTGCTGCATCTCCTAAGCAAAACGTTGGTAGTTCCAATCTGCCAAGCACTCTACAGGGAAGTTCTGCCCTGACCTATACGGTCACTATGAGTTGGAACTGACTCAATGGCAGTGGGTTTGGTTTTGGTATATATCCCAACATGAAAGCTGAAAGAACAGATAACATCACTGTATACCTGAAAACATTAGGCAGGAAGATAGTCATGCTATCCAAGGGTAAACAGCTCCCCCAGGCTCCTCTCTGAAGACCTCCCGATCCTCCCTCCTCTGTGATTAGCCTTTATTCCCCAGTTACACGCAGAACTAGCTTCCGTTTCAGAGCTGGAAGCGCAGCACAGAGCATTGCAGGAAGCGGCCCTGCCCTGCCTCCTCTGGGACACTCTCCCCGCTTCCCTGAACACACCTGCTTTCTTTATCATCCTCCAGAAGCTGGAGCTTGTAATAGGAGTTAGTTCCTTTCACAATGTCCACCAGGCCCAGGGTGGCACTGAAGACTTTCCCGCCTTTCTCCAGGACGTGTGCAGAATGTTCCAGACCTGTCACAGAGGCAAAGCTGCTGCAGCTTTCTCTATGGAGGGCAGGTACTCTCGGGAAGGAGGGGGTCTTTCAGCCTTGGGGTTCGCGCTTGACTGGATTAACACCACTGACAGCACAGGTGTGGTCTCCGGAGCGTGGGGGGAGGAGCATGGCCCACATGGCTGTGCAGACACACCCTCCCCACTGGTGGCGGGGAGCAGGGCCACCGCTGCTCAGGCGGGCGCTCACGCCCCACTCAGCCCTCTGCTCACGCCCCATCCCCACTCACCGGAATCAGGGTCCACAGCTGCTCCTCCTTTGAGAGTCAACTTCATTCTCTTCTCCGATTTGTTGACACCTGTGTCAGGGACAAAGCAATGTAACAGAGAGCTGAAAATAAATTAGTAAGGGGAGGGGGAAGGCAAGTGAGCTCTTTCTGCTTTCACCACCCCTGCCCCTAAGCAGGCCACCTGTGCAAAGCCCCACACTGCCCCAAAGCACCTGCCTCCTGTGCCCAGTGGATGTGGACTCACAAAACTGGTCTGGCCAGCGTTCTACAGACCATTTCGGAGTGCAAATGGAGAGGCTCCAGGCAGCAACCTGGCAGGCAGGGCAAGGCCCACAACCCAAGGCATGTTGGGATGAAATGCCCCCACCTTCCTCCTTGATGGGGCCTTTGCTTTTCTTGGGGAGTGTGGCCCCTGACTTCGCTCTTGGGGCCACTTCTTCAGCAGGTTCCACCTTCACCTCGGCACCCCAGGATGACAAGATGTGCACTGAGAGCAGCTCCTGAAGGCTCTTGGTGGAGCCTGAGACGTCCTGGAGGAAATCCTCAGACACGACGCGGACGCCGGCTTCCTTCACTTCCTCCATCTTCTTCGTCATCTTCTCCACCTCCTCTGTTCAGATTGTGGCAGGGACAAAAGGGGAGAGGGAAGATCCATGAGTTAATTCTAAAACTAAACTCAGATGTCGAATTACTACAGAGTTGTATTTACTGAGTACCTCCAAGCCCTTGGAGAACTTCTGGTGTGCTCGTGTGCTAGGCTGGTAACCCAAAGGATGGAGGTTCAAGTCTACCCAGAGGTGCTTCAGGAGAAAGGCCTGGCCATCTCCTTCAGCCACTGGGAACCCCATTGGGCACAGCTCTACTATGATTCATACTGTGTAACCACCACAACCTGGCATCAACTAGGTGGCAGTGGGTACTGTCATTTTTCTAAGCCTGTATCATCCACAGCTCTCCTTTCCTGCCGAACTAATGCTCATCTGGCTTTTTTCACTCCAACAACTGTGCCCTCTGTGCACAGCATGATGAGTTCCTGCAGCCTTCTCTGCACCAGTTTCCTAAGATGAAGTGTTAGTAGGCAGTGAGAAGAAAAGGGATCCTCAAGTGACAAATACAGGTGGCTCTTGAAGGCTTACGTCCTCAGTATAATGAAGCTGCAAAGAGATTTATCTTTGTTTAACATGGCATTTTCTAAACATACTTGAGCCATGGGCTTTTGTTTTGACTGTGAATCTATGCATGTCTCATAGAGCGGTGCCAAGTGATGAGAATAGTAGCTTCTAGTCTTTATCTGGGGACACTGGACACGTGTGGCTACATACCACCACCAAGAGCAGTGATGCCACGCACAAACCCTGGTTTCCCTTCAAGAAAAATGACGACAACGATATAAATCCCTGCCTGAGTACTGCACATGTGTGACACATGACAGTGACGATTCTCCTCCTTCACCCTTCAGCTCACAGTGCCAAGGGACAGCCAGCACCACCCCTGCTCCCCGGCAAGTGACACTCACTCTTGGTGCTGACACACACAGAAGCCTTGGTGGCCGTCCCCGTCAACTTGCCCCCGAGCTTCTCGATCATGGCCTTCACTTCCTCCTTGTTGCGGGACAGTTTGCCCAGAGTAAGGATCTTCATGTTGGACAGTGGCTTATCTGGAGTGGAAGACAGAACCACCAGGCAGGGCTAAGTCTGGAGCTGCTGCCAGCGGGATAGGAAGCAGCAGGAACCTGGACTGCTCCCAGGAGAAGCTGGGGCACCTGGGCCAGAAGTGGGTGCAGGGTCCCTGGATGACCTCAGCACTCTGCTTACCAGCTTCTCCTTAAGGAACAGCCCATGAAAAGAAGGAGCAGAGGCCAAGTGAGGAAGCAGGGGCTGTGAAGACAGGCAACTGCCCACTGGGAGCCTGTGCACGTCCTCGCAGAGAGGACCTGCAGGGCAGATGGCAGAAACCATTGTTGGATGCACAGGTCAGTCTTTCTGGCCACGATCCAGGACAAAAAGGGGGACCCTGGACCTGCTCCACAGAGCAGACTAGGAGCCTTCATTTGGGAAAGAGGCCCAGGTGGCAGGCAGGGAGATGGAAAGGTGATGTCACATGTGCTCCCAATCTTTTTTTATTATTTTTCTCCCACCCTGTGTCTGAAGATAAAAAATAATCATTATTTAATACTTATCAGCCCCATTAAAAAAAATTACACATGTCCATGCTAGTCATCAAAACTTCTGATAGAGTCCAGGCAGGCAGTCCTAGAATACGTGAGTGCCTTTTGTCTACGGCAGAGGAGGAATATGTCTGGGAGCATATTTCTAGGACAAGAGGTGCTACAGGGAGAGAGAAATCCTTTAAGCCCTCCCTGGGACGACAGTTAGGGACACCAAGTAGTTTAAATGAAAAGTAGCTGAGGCCTCTGCCAAGAAAAAAAGCCACATGGGTGTAAATTTTGAGCAAGAACAGGTAAGAGAAGGGACCCTTGAGTCAGGAGTCATAAGTGCAGTCCCAGCTGGCCCACCTGCATGCCCTTGGACCTGGACTTTATGCAGTAGGCTGGATGGTGACGACCACCCATGCTTATCCTAGTGACCACTGGCCCCATGGAGAGAGATGCTTGGTGAGCTCCATTTATGGCCAGGGACAGGGAGGTGGTCACTAATGAGCTCATGGTCAAGGCCAGAACTCCCACCCAACAAAACTGTCGTTAACCACCAAGCTATGCCATGTTTCTCTGATTAAACAAAGGTAGTGGGTCTCCTCTGCCAGAAAGAAGCAAACTTAGCTCATGGTTCTTTGTTGGTGGCAAGTATCTCTCACTGACACATACCAGTAACTGCCTCTGACTCTGGGAGCAGGAGAGGCTGGCCCAGTACCAGGCACGGGAAGCATGGCTGGGCACTGGCCAGACACTGGCCCAGCCACAGAAGAGGGAGCTCAGGAAAAGACTGGGATGGTGCTGTAGAGGACAGGCTCGAATGGGCTTTTCCGAATACCATCCCAGGTAAGGCTGCCTACCTGGTCTTTCCTAGGGGGTCCTCCATACTCCCAGAATGACAAGCTCGTCATCTGCTGCCCATTGCTCTCTTACAGTGTTTACGGCAGAGTCCCTGCGTGCACCAGTTAAATGCACGACACTGAGTGCAAAGTCACAGCCTTGAAAACCCTACAGAGTGTGGCTTTACTTTCACACACACAGGGTAGCCATGAGTTCTAACTGACTCAGCGGAAACTCAGCCCCCAATGTTTTTAATGGCAGAGACAGGGCCCTGAGGGGATACTCCTTATTGCCCCTGGAGAAGGGTGGGCAAACACAGGGACTGAGCGACTCTGGGAACAGGCTCTCGCTGCAGCCCCAGCAGCTCAGCCCTGGGCCGCACCTGCTGGAGCAGAGACATTCTCAGTTGCCGGTGCTGTGACTGCAGAGGACAGGGGTGCTGCCACCTCAGCGGTGCTGGCCTCAGGAGGGAACAGGCGGTCCTGCTTTTTGATCTTCAGTTTTTTGAGGTACGTGATTTCTCGGAACTCCTAAGGAAAACACACTTATTAAGAAACTAGCTCCCCGTAAAAAATACACACCCAAAAGAGCAGATGGGGTCTGCTTTGCCCAGATAACCCACGTTTCTTTTTTCAATAAATAACATAAAAATGAGAAAAATGCAAAGCTTACTACGAGAAATTCAGCATGACTGCTGCTGCAGTCTTTACTTTACACAATTATTCCCACATTCTTATATTTAATAGAATTGCTACTGTGGCTGCAGGCTCATTAAGTGCACAGTGGGCTCTCCAAGACTGTCCACCAAAGGACTGGGGCAACTGCTTACCCTTCTCAGAAGAAGGGAAACTAGACACAGAGTATCCCTAAAACAAGAAGTGTCCACCACAAATTCTTCCGAGCACTGCTTGTTCTTTACGGCAAGTGATCTCCATCAGTCCTGCTCTAAGCTGTCCTGCCATCGCGTCAGATAGGCGAGGCTCAGGGAAACGCCACTGTTTCTAAGCTCCCAAGCCTTCATCCCATCAGCAAAGAACCTTTCCCTGCCACGTCTGCTGGATGAAAAAGTTAGCCCATTGTGAGGGCGAGGCTGGAAGGTGCATGCGACATGGCCACACTCTTCTCAGAGAGACTGCTCAAATACACAGGAAGGACTCAGATGACATGGTGGCTACGGACACAGGGCATCTCCCAGTGGCCTGCACCCCAGAGATACTGCCAGCCCCCCCAGCATGTGACCCAATTGAGGTTCCCAAGCTGAGTTTTTTCACATCCTAAGAATGCAGTTATGTAGGTGTGTTGAAAACAAAGAACAAAAAAATCAACAAAGAAACCTCACCAGTAATGACAAAAAACTATGAACTCATTAAGAGGACTATCTTGAGTGAGTTCTGGACCCCAACCCCCACATTCACACTAAGTAGAAAGTGTAATTTAAAAAAAAAAAAAAAACACAACTCTCTTAACTTAGGCAAGAATCTTTTATCCCTTCACCATTATGTTCTTTGTGCCTACAACAGTGTCTAATACATAATAAAAAAACCTGAAACCAGTGCCACTGGATCAATTCTGACTAACAGCGCTCCACAGGACACAGCAGAACTTCCCTGTAGAATTTCAAAGCAGGGCCTGTTGGGTTTGAACTGCCGACCTTTTGGTTAGCAGCTGCAGCGCCCGACCACTACGCCACCAGTTTCCAGCACATGACAGGTACTCAACAAAGCTACAAACAATTCAGGGTCTTTCTGAGCAAAGAATTTTACACCAGTTGGACAAATCTGTCCTCCAACCAGAAGACTTATGGCTCTCCATTTGGGTAGTTTGCAAACAATGGGACAGTTAACTTTGACTCTATAACCTGACCATGAGGACAGCCCAGCTAGGAAGAAGCCAGTGGAACACTGTGCTGCCATCTTGGTGACCTGGAGTGAACCAGCCTAGACACCAGCTCTTCCCCACTAACCTACCTTTGGAGTAACCCACTCTTTGCGGGTAGGTGTCTGTGTCTTGACCATGCACTTGGTCCAGGCAGTGACGTCCCCAGTACAGTAGTAGGCATCACCCTTGAAGACCAGCTGGCCCGAGCATTCCTCGCAAGGAAGGAGGGCACCAAACGCCATCCCATCAGCTACTCGGTCCAAGATCTGAAGCCAGTGAAGAAAGTCATCAGAGTAGAAAGGCTACCTCAAAGGACATGTACCAATGGGGGATGGACAATCTGTATAAGCCTCACTCACTTAAAAGGTAAGAGCTGGACCAGGGCTTGCCCCAAGGCTCTCTATCACCCCCATGCAGCTGCTTCACCTTTGGGGTTTTCTCCCTTAAGAGATCCTATTTCCATGTGTGATGCAGTCCTGGAATGCCCTCATCCTTCAGTGATCCAGAAATAAAGGGAGTGGCTACCACACAAGGTCCTCTGCCTGCCTGGCTTCGTAACATAAGGCAGAGAAGGGGGCCAGCTGGTGGGAGGCTACAGTCTCCACTCCCGCCGCAGACTCGACAGTCTGGGGTCAGTGGTCAGACAGAGCTGTCCTCAAGCCACAGTAGGTGGAAGGAAAACACAAGGCAAGCACACTGCCCACTTGGTCCACACTACACTCTTACACCCAATGCTTACACACAGAAGGGGCCTGCTGTGTCCCAACCTTGGGGAACCAGTGGCCGTGATGGCAGGGATGACCACAGACACAGCTACATAGTCCTCACTCCATGCAGTTGGCATGTGTAGGTGTTCAAGTGAGGGCCTCCCCTCATCACTGAACATCCCTCCACAATGACTGGGGCCGTCCCCTGCGTGTCCCCTAACAGGAGGGCAGCTTACCGCTGACTCCCCGGAAGGCACTTGCTGCTTGTTGAAGATGAGCAGCTCCTTCAGGTCGTTTGTGGAGCACGCCTTTTTGAGCTCGTCCTTGATGTTCCAGATCAGGTCGTTCTGCGCCTACAGACCAGACCCAGTGGCTCAAGCACCAGCTCTTTTCAAGGAGGGAAACCCAACAGGGGCACAGGCTCCACCCTGGTCTCCTTTAACCTCCCAACAGACTGGCAGAAGCTGAGCTGCCCTCTTCAAAGGCTGCTCCATCCGATCCGGGTGGAAATCTGCTCCCTGAGTGGCCCTCCTGTGTGGCTGCATTCTCTCGGAGAACATGGAAGAAGCTGGGAAGGGGACTATCTTGGGGGGTAGCAAAGGCTACAGCCACAGCACCAAGGGCCCAGGGGACCAATCCCTCAGAAACGGGATTCAAGAGACAGATTAGGACTGGAGAAGCACCAGGCTGCGTGAAGGTTCACATTTACTGTCCCAACACCGGACACCCACAGGGGCGAGGCAGGGACGGTGGGGATGTGGCCCTTCTCCACCAGCCTAACGGGGAGTGTCAGGTTGATTCCCAAACAGTCCCCACTTCCCTCCATCACGTGCTGAATTAACGTCACGTACTGAGCTTTTCTAAAGTGGAGCTCACACTGTTAGAACAACTCAGCCAAACAAAATTTCAGTTTATTGTTGGATAGTTCTACACATTAACACCAAATTTTAAATCTTTAGTATGCACAAAGTACAGTCTGAATGCTCACTGGAAGCAGGGATGGTGCAATATCATCTCATATTCTTTGGACATGTCACCAGGAGGGACCAGTCCTTGGAGGACACCATGCCTGGCAGAACAGAAGGTCAGTGAAAAAGACGATCAACGAGATGGACACAGTGGCTGCAACAAGGGGCTCACACAGCTCAACAACTGACCAAGTGGAGCTTCGTTCCGCTGCACAGAGGGTCACGCTAAGCTGGAATTGACCGATCAGCACTTAGCAACGTCAGTTTGGGAATTCTTAAAAAGGTCTTGGCAGGTGTTCCCACACCTCGAGCTTTCCTTCCAGGAGGAGGAGAACCGAGAAAGGAGACCTGTGGCTCAGGACTCACCTTGAGGGCCTTCTGAAGCTTACTCTCCTTGTCCTTCTCTTTCTTAGATTTCTTCTTGGCCACTTCATCAGTGCCATCTACTTCATCACCTTTTCTCTTTCTGAAAGAGAAACATGATGTAAGAAAAAGAACAGTCACTACAATGCTGAACCCCAATGATGGGAGGTGACAAGTATCCAGAATACGTATTATTTTTTCACATTAATTCTTCTTTCAGGCCTTGCTCACACCCGTCGACCCACCCTCGCCCTGCCACCTGTGTTTCATGGCATGATCACAGGAATTCAGTAGTGTCAGGGCATCTCCTCAGGCAGTGTTCTCAACCAAAAGGCTGCAAATTTCCTGTGAGAACACATCCAGTCAGCCAATAAGGAGTGGAGGGGTTGCTCCGGGGCTTTGCGATAACCCAGTACAGGGTCCGGGCCCAAAGTGATGATGGAAAACCCATGTGTCTCTTAGCACAGATAAACCCATCCGGAAGGTTCTGGCAGGGACCTAACAGAGGTAAGCCCAAGGCTGTTAAGGCAGTGGTAGCTCAGTGGTAGAATGCTTGCCCTTCACTTGGGAGATCTGGGTTCAATTCCTGGCCAAGGTACCTCATTCCCAGTGGCCACCTGTCTATCAATGGAGACCTGTACAGTGCTATGCTGCTCAACTGTCTTCAGTGCGGCTTCCAAACTAAGTCCCTCTAGGAAGTGAGGCTTGTCATCAACGTCAAAAAAAAAATCAGCCAGCGAAAACCCGATGGATCCCTAAGGTACAATCCTGTTGTGGATGGGGTTGCTATGAGCCCAGAGGCCACCTGGTGGGGCACCAACTGCACACCCAGGGAGGGCGGCAGGGACTGCAGGAAGATGGAGCAGCCACGCCCAGGACTCAGCCTCTCGAAGGGCAACACAGGGCAGCCCCCAAGGCTAAGAGGCTACCTGAGAAGTTGCCTTTGGAGGGGGGCTGGCGGTCTATTTAAAAATAGCCCCAACAGGAAGTGAGAGAAAAGGCACCTCTGCCCACTATGCCCAGCTGGTCCATCGAATGCACTGCTGACTAAGCTAGGCAGCACTGTCCCTCACCTGCGGGAACCACCAAGGGCAGGACAGCTGTGGAGATCAGTACAAGTCCAGCTGCCACACAGACCCAAGCTCAAGCCCATTTCCTCATTCATCAAATAAGGGGACCATCTACCTCACAGCACCGTGGAGATGGCAGCACAGACTACCCCACGTAAAGTGCTCAATGAGTTCTGAGCACATCCGGAAATAAATGTGAGTGTGTAACCTCCCACACGTACACAAGCTGCAATGTCCTAAGGATTTCTGGGCACAGGTGCCTGATTTTCTGGTTTTCTCACACAGTCCAGAGCCATCCATGCTGCCACAGTGAACCTCTGGGTAAGTCTGTGTGCAATAAATCCACGGTGGCCACATGATGACAAGGGAGGTCAGGGTGACCCAAATTTTAAAATGGCCAGCAGTCCCTGTTCAAGGAGCACCAGGCACACAGCCACCTGTCACACCTCTAATGGGGTGCCCATTAGGAAGTAACTGTGGCCTGCAGCCGAGGGGACAGAGTAAAGAGTGCCCAACAAGTCCAGGCACTTATGATCCTTTTTCCCATCCTAAATTCTAACTCCACGTGAAACTTGTGCCATTCTGAGTTACGAGCGTGGAACTTTCTGCCTGACCGTCTGCTGCCCATCTCCCATGCAATCACAGTGCTGATGCACTCTCAGCGAGGTTCTTCGAGACACAGGGGAACACATGCACAGGGGCGGGTGAAAACGGGGTACAGAGGTCAGATGACAAGCGGTGGCTGAACCAGGCAAATGGACGCTCGGGGGCAGGAGACTGGGCTTGTTGCTGGAAGGGCCGTGAAGGGAGCAGGATTCTGACTTCCATGGGGAGGAGCTCTGGATGGAGCATTGGGAGCGCACAAGGAGCTCTCCACCACTCTTCCCTACCTTGTCCTTGGTGGGAAACAGGCAAAGTTCTACTGCTGTGGTCCCCTAGTCTGGCCTGCCTCTCTAGGTTTCCCAAAGCACACACAGGAGCAGCACAGTGGCAGAATTCTCACCTCCCACAGAGGAGACCCGGTTCAACTCCCAGCCAGTATACCCTTGTGCACAGCCAATACCTGCCTGCCAGTTTTGACAGGGCTTCCAAACTACGGTGGTCTAAGAAGAAAGGCCTGGTGATCTACTTTTGAGCAATAGCCAACAAAGAGTTTTTCATCCACAACCAACAGTGGGGACAGTGCAGGACTGGACAGCGTTTTGTCTGCTGTACATGGGTTGTCAGGAGTTGAGGACCAGCTAGACAGCAGCTAACACCAATGTGGATGGTACAGGGTACTGAGCCCTGCCTTGTGCCCCACCCCCATCCCAGCCACACCGCCCCTGCCCACCCTTCACTCTTGACTCTCGGGAGCTGCTTCTTCAGGAATTCTCTGTCCTCCTGAGTGAGGAGCGAGAAGCCTGCGATCTGGCTGACGCTGTACTCAGGCCGGAAGCCCAGCTTCTCCCTGTTCTCAGCGAAGCAGTGGGGGTGGTACCAGCGGTCGATCACGCCCATCTGCGGCTTTTCTGGGTCCAGCATCTTCTTGGACAGGCGCATCTGGCCCTGCAGGAAAAGCCATATGTGGTACCAAGGGGGAGACAAAGAAAGACAGTGGGCATGAGAGGGGCCCGCAGGCAGCACGAGCCAGCCTGTGTTCCAGGCCATGGGAGGCCGTGGGAGGCCATGGGGCCATGCTACCCCCTGGCCCGTGATTACCGGGCCCCTGAGGAGCTTTGCTTTTTTATGCCCCTAAGAATTCTGTGCTATCCTCAAGTCCCAGCGTCCTCATTCTGAACAGGTTACTAACGCCTGCCTGGATGCCTACCTCCTGGCCTGGGCAGCAGAGAAGGTGGGCCACTGTCACAGATTGAACTGTGTCCCCCTAAAAATGTATGTGTTGATTTGACTCGGCTAGGTGGCCCAATGTGGTACCATTCCTCCCACGTGTTGTGGCTCCTGCCTCTGTGATACTGATGATACAGAATGGGCTGCAGTTTTGTTAGTGAGCCAGGACTCAAGCTTCAGGCTTGTGGGACAGAAGGGACTGCAGAGAGCAGAAGAAGTTGGGAACCTCACACCATCAAGAGAGCAGCACCGAGAGCAGAACACATCCTTTGGATTTGAGGTTCCTGTGCCAAGATGCTCCCCTTGAATTTAGACTTAGCCTAGTGCACTGTGATAACTTCTCTTATTGAATGGACTTGCAACTATCGGGACAATAAAAATTTCTCTTCATGAAGCCTTCCACTCGTAGTATTTTCTGTTGCAGCAGTACCAGGCGACCAAGACAGCCATGTTGCTGAGGACGACCCTACTGATTTGGGGTGGGCAGTGGAACACCTGAGACGTGCTCGGGCAGAGCAGGGTCTTGCACACATCTGGACCCACGACAGGTAGCTGTCACAGGCCCCTGCCGCAGCGCTTCGCACAGCACTGCCCACACCCCTCTCCCCACAAAGGACCCTGCGGTCTCGTTCAACTTGGGAGGCCTCCTAAGAAGGGGCAACACATCCATAAACAGATCCCAGGGCTCCACCCTCTCCTGGTTTACCGTTTCCTAGGCCTGACATTCCCGGAGAGCTCCAGCCTGGCAGTCTCAGACCCAGAGAACTCAGCACACGGAGCTGGTGAGCCTATTTACAACTTCACCTCCGGCTCAGCAACCTCTGCTTCTGGTGTTCCTCCCGAAAGGACGCCGTAACTTTGACCCTAAGTTTTTATGGTAGCCCTGGTGGCGCAGTGGTTAAATGCCTGCCTGCTAAATGAAAGGCTGACAGTTTGAATCACCAGCTGCTCCTGGGAAACCCCTGGCTGGAGGTTTAACAGGAGAGTATCTGACATGCTGTTCCCTTCTCAAATACCCACTGGCTACTTTAATTTCCTGTACAATACTCCGTGGAGGCAGAAACCTTCAAACACTGCCTCACACAAATCAGCTGCTGTGTGTCATGACCGGCAAAGGGTGAGGGAGCCAGAGGGTACACGCCTGTCCATCTGCCAGTACCTCCCGCTGCGCAGATGGCCGTCCCTTCCGCCAGACTGGCTGTCAACCTGCAGGGACTAGAAGCCTTGCAAGGGCTCATTAATGAAGTTGCCTTGCTTACGCAGGAGGAACCCGGAGGCTCCTATCAGAAGACACTCCATGAATGTACTCCCACCACAAAACACAGATCAGCGGCGCTACCTCAGGCACCACTGCTTCCAGAAGAGGCCCCGCATGGATTGTACCCCTCAGAATGTGCCCCGATTTGGTGGACCACGATTTCCTGTATTGTGTGACTGTCCACCGCTTTGTCATCTGATGTGATTTTCCCATGTGCTGCAAACAAATCCTACCTCTATGATGTTAATGAGGCAAGCTTCAACCTATAAAATTAGGTTTTGTCTTAAGTCAGTCTCTTGAGAAATACGAGATGCAAGCAGAGACCAGGGACCACACACCACCAAGAAATAGGAGTCAGAAGAACTGCATGTCCTTTGGACCCAAGGTCCCTACACTGAGAAGCTCCTACACCCGAGAAAAGGGATGACAAGAACCCGCCCCTAGAACCAACAGAAAGTCTTCCACTGGGGGTGGTGCCCACAACTTGGACTTCTAGCCTACGCGACCATGAAAGAATAAATTTCTCTTTGTTAAAGCCATCCACTTGTGTTTGTATGTGAAACAGCAGTAGTAGATGACCACGACAGACCCCTTGTGTAAACGTTTCCCACACTCTCAGGTCTCTTGAGAGTGGACGCAGCCACACACGCAAGGGCTGCACCGAGTGAAAAGGTCACAACCTTTGGGGAAGAAGTCACTGTCATTTCCACTCTCGACTAAACCTAATTTCCAGCCACTAGCACTGATTTAGCTCCTGAAGCCCCGCCATTTCTGCCTGGCCGTGAGCTATCCAGCGTGTGACCGGAAGCTTGACGCCCCAGCACTCACCTTCTCTATCTTCTCCATGCACCCCTTACACGTGCTCCTGTTGGACTTGGCGTATTCTGCAGCAAAGTCACCTAGGGTCCTCTCGACCTTGCCGTCAGTTCCACCCTGGGCTTTGACTGAAGAATTAAACACAAAGCAAAGCTCATGTCAGTCTCATGGCTGAGCCCCAGAAAAGCCCCATCCTTCTCCACCTCCACGGATTCTTATGCTAGGACACCTTGTGTTTCTGGGGACTAGAATCAACCTATCTATATGGCCACCTGTGACCAATGGGGCTGTTAATATTTCTGGCAATAAAATCACCCTTCTCACACAGGCTCTCTGGCAGCACAGCACGTGTGGCTAGCTGCGGACTTCCCACCTCCCTTGGGTAAGTCCTTAGTAAGGGCTTACTCTGAGCCCTAGTGACACAGTGGTCAGTGCTCGGCTGTGAACCAAAAGTTCAGCAGTTTGAATCTGCATAGACACTCTCTCGAAACTCTATGGGGCAGTTCTACTCTGTCCTGTGGGGTCACTATGCGTCAGAATTGATTGAAGGACAATAGTTTGGGTTTTTTTTGTTATGTGTTGAAGTCGAGTCCCTGGGTGATGTTTAATGGCTAATGTGCTCAGCTGCCAACCAAGAGGTTGGAGGCTTCAGTCCACCAAGAGCTACCCGGGAACAAAGACCTGGCAATCTCCCTTTGTAAAAGCAGCCACCGAAAACTTGAGGGAACACAGCTGTCCTTTGACATGTGGGGCTGCCATGAATCACAGTAAAACTCCATGGCAATGGGAGGCTTTCTCTTTTTCTAAGTCTTCCATCAAACAAAACTGTAACCCATCTTCTGATTTCCATCTTATTACTTTTTTCCCCATTATCTTAGTTATCTAGTGCTGTTATAACAAAAATACCAGCAGTGAATGTTTTTAACCAATAGAAATTTGTCTCCTCACAGAAAAGCATGTTAGTTAGAATGTGAGCTTCGAGGGTTTTGTTGTTGGCTCTGGAAGATGCTCCTTGTCATCACCCTTGCCCTGGACTGGCAGGTTCTGACGCACAGGGATGGCACCACGGGTCTTTCCCAAAGGAAAGGATGGGCTCGCTTTTCTGGGAGCCTGAGGTCCCCCACTCTGCTTACCTCCCTTTCCTCTGTATCCCACGACACTGCCTCAAGGAACAACAGTCTTACACACTGAGTCCTGAGCCAGCAACCCCACTGCAGCCACCCCCCTCATCAACATTGGAGACAGGATTTCCGACAAATAGGAGCACCACACAATACCCGAATCAGGGCCCAGGCAAACTGCTACACACATCTTAGGGGTGGACACATTCCAATTCATGACACCCATTATTCTTCTATTTATCAAAATGAAATGCATTAAAGAGGGAATCTGAATACAACATCAGATGAAAGTATATGTAAGAATTAAATATATGGTAAATGTGTCATTTCAAATTAGCAGGCAAGGGATGAATCATTCAAACAAGACTCAGGAGATGACTGGCCAATTATTCAGGACAAAAGCTAATCCTTAGACAAAAATAAATTGCAAAGCTAAATGTTTCTCTCCTAAGATCAGGAACAAGACAGAGCTGTCTTCTGTCATCACTCTGTTCAACACTGTATTGGCACACTAAGCCAAAAACAGAGATAGAGGGGAAGAGAGAGGGGGAGGAGGAAGGCTGGGGGAGGGAGAGAGGTAGGTAAGGACCATGGTCTCAGGAAACATCTGGCTCAACTGGCCTAAAAGAGGTTACACAGAAAAGGTCCCACACTCTACCTTCATAACAGCATCTGAGATGTCAAAAGCTTCTGAGTGGCCATCTAAGGTACTCCCCTGGCCTTAACCCTTTGGGAGCACGAGGGGATCAAGAAAACCAAAGACAGAAGAAACAGATTAGCTCAAATGACTAACAGGCCACAACTACCACGGCCTCCACCTGACTCTGTCCAACACAGCTAGGCGGTGCCAGGCTACTGCCACTAACTGTTTTTACAGGGATCACAATAGAGGACCCTGGACAGAGCTGGAGAAAAATGTACACCTAAACTCGAACTCTTCTCAAAAGAACAGACGTACTGGCCTAGCAGAGACAGCAGAAACTAACAGTATGGCCCTTGGATATCCTTCCAGCTCCGTAATGAAGTCACTCCTCCCAAGGTCACCCTTCAGCCAAAGATTAAGCTGTTCACTTTTTAAAGCAGCAATTCCACTCCCTGGAATTCAAAAAGTGACTTGGCCAGGCACCCAAGGATGTACAAGAAGTCTGTGGTAGTTCTGAGAATAAAAACCTGTCGCTGCCGAGTTGACTCTGACTCAGAGTGACACTACAGGGCAGAGTACAACTGCTTCGTAGGGTGTCCATGGCCGTAAATTTTTACAGAAGCAAACTGCCACATTATTTCTCCTGTGGAATCGCTGGTGGGGTTTGAACTGCTGACATTCTAGTTAGCACCTACGCTGCTTAACTTGGCATACCCCCCTAGCTCCTTCTACATGACTAAATCAAAAACCAGACCTGCTGCCCTCAAATTGATTCAGACTCACAGTAACCCTAGAGGACGGAGCAGTGCCACTCCACAAGACTTTCAAGGAGTGGCTGGTAGAAGTGAACTGCCAACTCTCTGGCTGGCAGCTACCGCTCTTAACCACTGAGACACCGGGGCTCCAGCTCATGTATAGCACTGCTACATGGTTAAAAGCCTGGCATCAAGAGCCAGATGGCCTGGGCTTGAATCTGGCTCAGGCGTTCATCACCAGCATAACCCCGGGCCTGTTACATTTATCCTTCCTGTGCCGCAGTTTCTTCACGTGTAAAAACTGATCAAAGGCTGTTATAAGAACCCAGTAAAATGAAAACATGTCAACTCTTCAGAACAGTACATGAAATTCGCTAAGGCTTCAACCAATGAGTGCCACAGAAGTCTCTACTGATCACGGGGTTCCCTTCTAAAGACTGTCATAAGTCGTTTCTGATAAGCTAACTAACTCTCTTGCAGTTTTCCTTATTGCCTGCTGTAGGTCGTGTTTTGAACAGTAAATGGTAACACCGGACATCTGGGAGTAAACAACTGAGAACGATAACACAGCAAATTATGTGCTACAATGCTGTATGTGGTACACATTACACAAGATAAGGTATATTAAAAAGAATTGAAAACAAATACCAGATGGTCATAAGGGCAGCTCCTCATGACACAAATACACTACAAGTTGGGGACTACCCATATGCAGCTATTAAAAATGGAAATTTGTAACTTCTAACACAAAGAGTAAATAAGTGTTAAATGTAAAAATGTTTAAGATAGGATCCCACTCGCACATGTACACACATGAATCAATTGTATGGAAAAAGATCTCTGGACTGCAGGGCGTGGGTGAATCAAACTTTCTGTATATATCTGAAAAGGCTTAAGTCAGGTTCTCTGGAGGAAGAATTCCTGGATTAGTGGGCAGCAGCTTAACTTTACGCCTTAAAACGCTTTGACAAAAGAGACACATGAAGTCTGACAATAAGTTTGCAAACTCATCCTAGAAAAAGTGCTACATACCTCACTGCTGAATATCGCTACGATCATCTGTGAAATGCTCCCTCTGGGAAGCTATGCACCGATGCCAGCACCCAGTCCACCCTTCAAAGCAATTTTGGCATTATTTTTCTGGAATGGTCATCATAGCTGTCGTCATACTACCCTGGATGTCCCGAATGTCATCAAAATATCTTCCTTTCAGTATTTCCTTTACCTTTGGGTAAAGAAAAAAGTCACTGGGGTAGTAGATCAGATGAGTAGGGAGGGTGTTCCAATACAGTTATTTGTTTACTAGCTAAAAACTCCTTCACAGACAACTATACAATTAAGTTTGCGAACCTGCCACCGTGTATGTACAATGGCCATTCCAGAAAGAGTTCCAAAGTTGCTCTGAAGGGTAGACTAGGCGATGGCATCAGTGCATAGCTTCCCAAGGGGAATACTTTGAAGGGGACAGCAGCAATATTCAGCAAAGAGGTGTGTCGCTCTCAGAACAATTAAGTTCACAGATTAAACTCTGAGACCTTATAATATTATGCCTTTTATATTATAAAGTTTTAATTTGCTATACCTAACTATTAGGTCCTTAAACTAACAATCTCCACTATACTAAATGCACATGGGCGGAAAAGACCCAGAACAAATATCTCTGCTAAAACTGACACACTCACCCTCTCAGCTCATTCTTGGCAAATGTATTCCTGATTTTTATTCACAATTCTCAGCAGTGTCACTGGGCTGTCAGTCTCCAGCAGATCAAAGGCAGCTGGAGACAAAAGTGTTAACAGTAGCAAGAAGAGCAAGGAGACAGAGACACAGACACAAATGGCCCCGACGTACGACGGCAGCATTCCCATCAACACCTGCAGTCAGGGGAAAGCCGTTACTAATTCAGGGAGCCAGACAAAAGGACCCTGCAGTTTCAAGAGATTCCCTTCAAAAAGTATGAAAAATCAACTTTTTAAAACACGAAGGCCTCATGTCAGGCATCTGGGAAAAGCGAGTGCAATACACCCACACCGGATCAGGGAGGCGCTCCCTATACGCTGACACAGGAGACCAGGGTGGAAGGACTTTCTCTTCTCTGAGGAAAGGCTCCAGCCTGCACCCACCTGCCATTCCACCAGCCTCTGCGGTCTTCTTGAGTTTCTGCTGGTCGTCCCAGCGCAGCTCGGAGAACCCGTCCACATCCACGTCGGGGTGTGGGAGTGTGTGGCCAACTTTCCAGAAGCAGGAGAAGTGGTACCAGTGTGGGACTCTCCCGTCAAATATGGGTGACTAGAAGGAAGGGAATCAGAGGGAAGCGAATGGTAAAGCAGTTGGTCTCCGACTCAGACGTATTTGACCCTGACCTCAATCCTGGCCCTCAGCAGCCACCAACCAACTAGGCCCTTGTTCTATCTGTAAAACGGGACCCTCCCCCGCCTACTTCCTCTCTGTATCACAGGAAAAGTTGTCAGTGGATGAGAAACTGCATGAACCCTGTCCCACTTTGTTCTCCAGGACTTCCCAGATGGCTTGGACAACCGCTGCCTGCTCTTCCTGACTGCTTTCTCTCAGGACATGAAACGTCGGAGACAATGGTGGCGGCCCTTTTTACTAACACGCCGTTACAATTCAGTGATGTGACTTACCTCACGGTACAGTGAAACGCATGTTAAGACATGCTGTCTCATGCTGAGAGTCCACTGCGGCTGACAGCGACAGACCAGACAGCTGGCCCGCCTGGGCCTGGCATCAAAGGGCCTCTGTGGCCCAGAGAGGGCTCTTCAGCACCTCCTCAGTCAAGGAAGAAGTTCAAGTCCCAGATAACAAACAAGGCAGGAAAAATGGGCCAGAGGGAAAGTGTCAGGCTTACAGCAGCCACATGGGTGTGAGTGGAAGTGAATTCACCTCTATGAGGAGGCAGTGAACGAGAACAGGGCAGGGGAAGTGGGCCAGAGGGCAGAGGCCTGAAGCTGGACGGCCAGTTCCCTCAGTGAAGCACTGTTTTTTCCACATGCAAGAACCTGGAAGTCCACCACACAGGAAAGAAAGGCGGTTTCTTTCCTTTGCCTCACCCTCAGATTAGTACTCACTAAGAATGTTGGACTTTGCAATGTGACTGCATCAGGCTCATGCTCCCAGGCAACGAGAGTCTGGGAAGAGTGGCATTTACTGGTAAGGCAAATGGTTTGCATTATTGCTAAAGACTGGCAGTTTGGACCCGCCCAACAGTGATGCAGAAGGAAGGCTTGGCATTCTGTCTATGAAGATTACAGCCAAGAAAATCCCTGAGGTCACAAGTTATAGAGTATACTTGAAGGCAATGATGTTTTTTTTTTTTTGGCTTTGGTACCCTTTGCAAGACATTGTAATTCTACAAAAAGTCAGCAGTGGGAATCATCACCCATATTTCACTGATGGCCACAGTGGTGGCATAGTTAAGTGCTATGTTTGCTAACTAAAAGGCTGGCAGTTTGAATCTACCAGGCGCTCCTCAGCGTTGCTGAGTCAGAATCAACTTGATGACAGTGGGTTTAGCTTCTCTTTGGTTATTTCACTGCTGGAGACAGATGGGCTGGATAACTTTAGCCTTAGGGTCATTCATGCCCAAATTTGAAACTGACAATATCTTGCTTTCCAAACTACCCCAGAGGCCAATCAAAAATACACAAACCACTCTAAGTGAAGTCAGGATGCCCTCTTTCCCAACATCTGCATTTCCCAGAACACAAAATGATAAATGTCATGCGTACACAGTAAAAAATACAACAACGGTATTAAAAGTAACTATTATGCAGAACTTTTAAGAAGCAGTTGGGAGGTGGGGAAATCTGGGGGAAAAAAACGAATAGCACGCTACGTCAGTTCTCCTCTCTCATTACGTGAGGGGCCTCTTTCTGGATCTAACACATTCAGCTGTCAGGTGAAGGGCAGGGTACTACAAGGAAGCACTAGTATCAGCTGATCCCTTCTAGAATGTTCTCCACCCGCACTGAGCGCAGATGAAACATCCCTTCCTCAGGTCCCTGTAAGCCCTCTGCTCCTCCTCACAGGTCAAGGAGGATACCTCTGTGTGATTAATTTGATCAAGGTCTGCATCCTGCAGTCGGTTGGTTGTAGGGGGGCAGCTGGGCCTTCTGGCTAGCATGTAACACTGTTCATTCAATGGGTGTTTATAGAACGTCTCAAGTCTGTCAGAAGAAGGAAGGACGGATGGGTGAATTCCTGCTGGGGAAGAGACGCTTCCCTCAAACCAAGTGACAGAAGACAATTCCCTTAAGCCAGATACCAGATGGGAGTTCTGAGTGTTGATATAGAAAATATTGGAGTATTTTCTAATACTGGAGTATTTTCCCTATCGTCGAGCTGGAGCTGGGCCCACCAGGACTCACTAAGACACATCAACTGGGCCCTAAGATGAGACAGTAGATGGGAAAATCTCGGAAATAATCTTTCAGGGAACTTTTCACATAAAATCCATCACAGGGAACACAAAAGACTTTCTACTCTTATCTTTTTCTCTTATTATCCAGTGAACAGAAATTTGTTGCACCAATGAAGAGCCTCCTGACTGTCCTTACTGAAACCTGCACCATCGACTGTAAAGAAACATCACGATTTTTAGCCAGTCTGTGAAAAGGCGAAGCTCTCGATGTATTTTACCCCTTCTGTGGTAACAGATACTCAGGCTTCTGTCACCTTCCCCGGATTTGGGCACACACTACCTCTGGCAGCATGCTTGTCTGCTCCCCATTTTGAATATACACCAAATAAAACCTGGTTTTTGCTTTATTAAATCCTGTGATATTTTTGCCCTGCAACACTGTGAACTCGCTCTCTGTCCATCAGCCCCACTGGCTGTCACATCATGACCCTAGTGATGGGCACCTAGCTCCCCCTGGTACCCTTGTCTCTGCTCACGTTATCCTCACGCAAATACGGGAGTGTGGCTCTGTGACTCTACCCTAGACAAACCACAGGGCTGTGGAGTCTCTTCCTGGGGTCCCACACCTACCCTTAAAACTTTGCCCCCAACTACTAGGGCAGTGCTTGGCTTCCCAGGTGCTGCCCAAACCCAGCTTGTTGACAGGCTCAAAAATCTGCTGGTTCAAGTCCACGGAGAAGCAAGCCCTGGTGATACACTTCTGAAAAGTCAGCCACTGAAACCTGTAGATCCCAGTTCTGACACAGGTGGGGTCTCCTGAGTGGGACAGGATGTAAGGCTCAGGTCCATCTAAGCCGCCAAAGGTCAAAGGCTGAAAGGCCTAGTACCATCCTTTAGGCTGCCTCAAGGGACTGTCTGGGGGGCCTGACAGCTCCAGTGTCAGATATCAGGATACTCAAGAGAACAATTCCCCCCTACACGAATGTAAAAGAAGCTATTTACAGTCAAGGTCTGAAGACAAAAGCTTCTTTCTTTCTGGCCTTCACCAGCTCAGCCAGCTAGGAGACCAACCAGACAGGCTGAAATAAAACTGAAATCCACCCCCAATTACTGAAAAATCACCCTTACTTTTAAGGGTAGAATTTCTTTCACTATCAGATACGGCCAAGGAAGACCAGAAGGTTCCAATAAGTTTGGCACACAGTAACTCACACTCAAACACAGAAGGCACAGGCCCGGGCAGTGTTTCCTTTTGTCATACACGGGGTCGCTATCAGCTGAAACTGACTGAACAGCACAGAAGAATTCACACTCCCCTATCCTGGCACCATAGCAGAGCCAACCCTCTTTGCCAAAGTGGAGTGCCTCGAAACACAGGCTGTCCTTCCCACTAGCCAGGGGCCACGGTGGTTAATAATCAGAGGGATGGTGGGTCAGACCCACCAGCTACCCCCTGCCCCTGCCCCGGGAGAAAGATGACAGCCTTGGAAATCCTACGGGGCAGTTCCACTCTGTCCTATAGGGTCGCTATGTCTTGCAACTGACTCAACCGCCACAGATTTCCCACTCAAATCCAGGGACCTCTTTGACCCCTGGTGAAGCTTGTGGACATACTTTCTTTAGTTTAAGGTCTTAAAACAGAAATCAAGCGCAATTTTACTGAGATAATTATCAAGACATTCAGAAAGGAACTGTGGACATGCTAACTCATGCTTTAAGTGGGCTTGAAGACTTTAAAGCCTCAAGAGCATTTAATAACAAACTGAATTCTGAAGGAAACCCTGGTGGCTTGTGGTTAAGTGCTATAGCTGCTAACCAAAACGTGGGCAGTTCAAATCCACCAGGCGCTCCTTGGAAACTATGGGGGCAGCTCTACTCTGTCTATAGCATTGCTATGACTCAGACTGGACTTGACGGCCAGCCAAGTGCCGTCGAGTCGACAGTGGGTTTTTTTTTTTGGTAATTCCGAAGTAGCGATGACTGTAAGTAATGACTTGAGACATTGGCAACTCTTAAATGTTACTATCTGAGATTACCATTAGTGGCAAACTCACAGGAACCATCATGCTTTTGTTTTGCTGCTTACAGAGCTATTAAGAGCTAGGCTGCTAACCAAAGGTCAGCAGTTTGAATCCACTAGCTGTTCCCTGGACACCTTGGGAAGCACTTCAACTCTGTCCTATAGCACTATCGACACAACAGCACCAGGTTTGGGTTTTTGCTGCTTACAACCATAAATAGAGAAATATTAAATCTCATCTACAGATCCCAAACCAAACCTGCTTCCAGCAAGTTGATTCTGACTTGTAGGGACCCTAGAGGTCAGAGCAGAACTGCCCCACAGAGTTTCCAAGGAGCACCTGGTAGGTTTGAACTGCTGACCTTATGGTTAGCAGTCATAGCACTTAACCACCAGACTACTAAGGTTTCCCATCTAGAGGTTAGCCAAAAAGAAAAAAAAACAAACAAACAAACACCCACTGAAGTTGAGTAGACTCCAATTTACAGCAACCCTATAGACACAGCAGAACTGACCCACAGAGTTTCCACGGAGCACCTGGAGGATTTGAACTGGCGACCTTTTGGTCAGCAGCTTTAGTACTTAGCCACTACGCCACCGGCGTTTCCTTACTGAAACCAGATTAAAAAGTTTTCTCACCTCAATTCATGGAACTTAAAGAGTTTTAGCCAGCATACCAGACTCCACGTTAAAAAGCCCTAAGGAACCGCCTCCCCTTATATACATACTCAAGGTCAAGCTCAAAGTCCCTTGCTATCACATCAGTCACCATCAAGCTGGCTTCAAACTCAGGGGACCCTACGCACAACAGAAATACTGCCTGGGGCCGTGTGACCTCCCCCCCCCCCCCCCGTGATAGACTGTGAACCTCACAATATTCTCTTGTGATGAACGGTGTGTTCACTGGCTACTTTCTGGACCCAGATCACTAGGTCTTTCCTCTTCGTTTGGAAGCTCTGCTGAGACCCGTGCGCTACAGGTGACCCTGACCCATCTGAAATACCAGTGTTACAGCTTTCAGTGTCACAGCAACACATGAACCACTACAGTATGACAACCAGTAGTGGCTACACAGGAGGTACACTGGCCATGAAGAGAACCCAGGTCGTCCGCATAAACCAAAATCCAAACCCATTACCATCAAGTCAATTCTGACTCAGAAACTCTTACTGGGAGGTGAGAATTCCACTAATGTTACGCACCAATGCCCTGTTCAAATCCCAGTATTCGGCTCTTCGAACTGTAGGCCCAGTCTTTATCTTCAGCTTTCTGCGCCCCCACTTTTGTAAACAATGACTCCTATTCAAGCTCCCACACTTTGGGCCAACCGCCTGGTCTCGTCTCCTTGGCAAACAGTTCCATCAGGGGGAAGCTGCCCACGAGACCACTCTTTGCTCACCAGCCATCCTCTCTTTACTCAACTGGAAGCAGTCAAGGGCAGAGTGTGCCTTTACATTCCTACCATGCAACATAGTGCCTGGAACTTCATAGGTGCTCAGTAAATGTTTACTAAGTACACGTGCCAGCTACTGAACTAGCAGTGGGTCCCGATGATGCCACGCTGGCAGCCTCAGTACCTGCCGTATTATGAAGTGAGCTAGCCTAAGTACACCTGGCACTTGGTAGCCCCCCAGTAAGGGGTACCATCTACATTTTCCCTTTATCCCGTAAGTCCTGAACATCCGGTGAGGGCTATGTGGTCACTCCTCACACACAATCCTCTCTCGCAGCAGACAAAACAGAGATCCTGACAGTGAGCACTGAACTCGGGTGGGAGTGGGGAAGACCAGAGCTGCCAAGAATCAGAATTACATCAGCAAGGGGGAAGCTGAGGCAGCCAGGAATCCCCAGGCCGGGGCAGGGACTTCAGACCTACTACTGTCCCACAGGGCACTCCAAAACCCCTCCGAGTGCCGACGGGGTACCCCCAATTGGTTACAAGCCCAGATGATCAACTTTCCACTTCCCCCACCACTCTCTTCATAACCGACAGCTGTAGATTCATCAACAGTGTCTGTGAACCTGGATTATTTTAAAGCACCCGTTAGGCCCAAAGCGCGTGTACTGTACAGATACCACACCAACTTGCATAGTTTTGCATAATTAAGATTCAAAATGAGGGTGAGCCGTTAACACGATAGCCAAAAATAGGTTAAAAAAAAATCTTTCCACACTAGCAGCTACCACCAATGTAGGACAAACATCTTTCAGCATGAGGTAGGTAAAAATCAGGCTGACTTCCAGTTTGAAAACCTACATATCCTGTGTGATTCCAACATTGTGGGAGAAGTCAAGCCTACAGAGTGAAAAGAGGCTGCCAGGCACCAGTGAGAGGAATGAACGGGTGCAGTTCAAGGCGTTTTTAGGACAGTGAAACGATTCCGTACAATACTGTAATGGTGGACACGTGACACGCATTTCTCAAAATTCATAGCGAGCGTGAATCCTAACATAAACTATGGGCTTCAAATAATTTATCACCACTGAGTCATCAACTGTAGCAAACGAGCCATGTAACTGTAAGAGGTTAATAACACGAAGAGCTGTGCAGAGGGAGGGAGGGGATAATACGGAGCTCTCTAGTCTGTTCGATTTTTCTGAAAACCTAACACTATTGTAAAAAATAAACTACTTAATAATCAGACAAGTTTTCCTTTTTTTAAAACACTACGCTTCTTTTTTCCCCTAAGGTAAACATCAAACAGATAAACAAGAACTCTTCCACCCCCAAACAAAGACAGAAGCGACTCTTTCATTGTGAAAAGGAAAAGGTGTGATCAGTTCCCGATTTTCCGGGTTTCTGCCGCAAGATCAGCAAAACCATCCGAGGACTCCAGGGGGGCTACCGAGCGCCCGAGGGAGAGCTGCAGGAGCGGCGCCCGCAGGGCGGCCCCGGGCCCAGCTCCTTCCTCCTCCGGGCAAGCCCTCTAGCCGGAAGCCCCCCAAACCTTCCCTCCTACGGGTTAACAGGGCGCGGCGCTGAGGGGTCTGCGCTCCCCGGGACGGGCTGCGCCAGGAGCCCGCCCCGCTCCGTGCACAGCGGCCCGCGCCGCTCCGGGCCACAACGGCCGCCCACCTCGGGGGCCTCCCCGCCCGCACCTGCACCATGATGGCCATCCGGAGCGAGTCCTTGGGAATGTTCTCCTTGCATTTCTTGCAAGAGGCGCGGCCACTCTTGGCGTACTCGGCCCGATAGAGCTTCTCCGACGACTCGGCCATCGCCCTCCTCGCTCCGCTGCAGCTCCTGGAGCCCCACGCCGCGACCTAAAAGCACGCTCCCGCCGCCGGATGCCGCCGCCTCGCCAACACTCGCGCGCCTGGCCGCTTCCCGCAGGCGCCCCAGCGCCCTCAGCCGCAGCAGCCACCGACCACGCCGCGCCACGCGGCCCGCGCTCCCCGATAGATTGCTGATGCCTGGCTGCGGGAACGCCCCCCGCGCCTGCGCTCACCGGGCAGGTCGGCAACGCGCGCGCCCCCTATGTGTCGCCGAGGGCGGTGTCTCCTCGCGCCCCTGGCGCCCTGAGCTGCAGCGGGTTGCCAGAGAGGGTGGCGGTGGGGCTCGAACCGGGCTGCCTGAGGTGCTCTTTGCAGGAGCAGTCACTTTTCGTTTTAACCATTTTGACTTCCAGAAAAGCTTACACTTACTACTCCAATTCTTACTCCTGTTATAAAGAGGCCTGGTGCGCGATGGTTCAGTGCTTGGCGACCTACTCAAAGGCTGGTGGTACCAAATCACCAGCCTCGGCTGAACAAAGCTTTGTCTGTCGACTGCCATAAAGCCTTGAATATCCTTTGGGGTAGTTCTACCCTGTCCTGTAGGGTTGCTATGACTCAGTATGGACTCCATGGTGATGGGTACCCCTTTTTCAGGTACACCCTCCCTCCCTGGAGGGTGGGACTGGTCTGGAAGATGCTGCGTGGCTCTGGAATGTGATTTCCTCCACAGTGGACCAAGCGGTGGGCGGTCAGTTCAAGTCCACCAGGCGCTCCTTGGAAACTGTGGGGCAGTTCTACTGCGTCCTCTGGGGTGGCTATGCATCAAAATTGACTCGATGGCAATGCATTTGGTTTGGTTTGGTTTGATCCTTGTTAGAAACCCTCGTGGTGTAGTGGTTAAGTGCTATGGCTGCTAACCAGAGAGGTCAGTAGTAGATTGGATTCACCTGGCACTCCTTGGAAATTATAGGGCAATTCTACTCTGTTTTATAGGGTAGCTATGAGTTGACTCAGAGAGGAGAAATCTTTTAAGAAGATTCCACTTTAAATTTCACGGAAGCCCAGACGCTTCACTCTCTGTACCAGCTAAAGGGCACTTTCGCCTCCCCCGTGCTTCTAAGAGAAGGGGAATTTCTTCCCTGTAACTTAACGCTGAATGCTTATCTTTACCTCTGTAAGTTTGCGGGTGCCAATAGAAAAGCAATATGAAAAATCAGTAACCCTGCTAATGCCGATAAAGAGACTGTATGAAAATTCCTTTGTTTGCACTCTGTGCAAAACTTATAAAAAGAAAGGAACAAAGAAACTCGGAGACCTTGGCCATTTTGGGATGGGAGTCCCCCAAGGCTCCGCTGGCATGGGAATAAAGCCCTTCCTCTAAAAATCATTGGTGTTTGAGTGATTTCTGCTCTCCAGGGCCTTGCTAACTTTTATTTGGTAATTTCCTTTTTTTCCTGCAACAACTCTGTGGCAGTTTTTGTTGTTGTTGTTTATTTGTTTGTTTTTAACCCTTGTTGGAAACCCCAGTGGTGTAGTGGTTAAGAGTTCTGCTGCTAACCAAAAGGTAGGCCGTTCGAATCCGCCAGGGACACCTTGGAAACGCTATGAGGCAATTCTACTGTATCTTCTGGGTTGCTAGAAGTTCAAATCGACTTGATGGTAATGGGTTTTTACACTGCTAGAGAGAGCTCAAACTACTGTTTAAGTTCGTGGGTGCTTGAACTAATGGTTAGTGACTAGACCTGCTTCTAATGCCAAGCCAAGCCAAGTAGAGCTTGTTATTAAATGCAGAACTGTTTATTTTTTTATTGATAAAATATAGAGAGAACATGAAATTCCCTGCCTTAGCCGTATTTAAGTGTACACTTTAGTGGTATTAATTATATTCACTGTGTTGTATGACCATCCACGCATCACCGCCAACAAAACCTCTACCCATGAAGCAATGGTTCCTCATCCTCCCTCTCCCTGAGTCCACAGTGATCACTAGTTGGCTTTCTGCCTTTACGCACCTGTCACTTATTCCATGAAACTGAGGTCACACAATATCTGTACTTTTGTGTCTGGTTTCTTTGCCTGGGAAACCCTGGTGGTGTACTGGTTAAGTGCTATGGCTGCTAACCGAAAGGTTGGTAGTTTGAATCTGCCAGGTATTTTCCTGAGTATAACGTTATTTTCAGAGTTCTTCTGTGTGGTGGCATGTATCAGAATCTCGTTTATCTTGATGGCTGAATAATATTTCATTGTATGTATGTATCACAGTTTGTTTATTCATCTGTTGATAGACGATTGGGTTGTTTTTACCGTTTGGTTGTTGTGAATAATGCTGTGATGAACGCTGATGTTTAAGCATCTGTTTGTATCCGTGCTTTCAAGTCTTTTGAGTGTATCCCTGGGTGTGGAATTGCTGGGTCAGATGGTCATTTTTGAAAATTCTGGGGGCTTCGTGGTTAAATGGTATTTCTGCTAACCCAAGGGCCTACCATTTAGTCCTCCAGGTGCTCCTTGGAATCTCCATGGAGCAGTTCTGCTCAATATTATAGGGTTACTATGAGTTAGAATCAACTCCACAGCAATGGTTTTTTTTTTTGAATGGTAATTCTAACAAGATGCCTTGGTGGCCTAGTGGTTAAGTGCTCAGGTTGCGGAATTCAAACCCACCACTTGCTTAGGGAGAAGAACAGCTGGTGATCTGTATCCTTAAAATTTACATCCTTGGAAGCTCTGTAGGGCAGATCTACTCTGTCCTGTATGGTGTCTATGAGTCGAAATTGACTGGAGGGCAACAGGTTCCTGGTAGTTCTATGTTTAACTGTTTGAAGAAACACCAAATGGTTTTCCCGAGCTGCTCCTAGCAGTTGACATTCCCACCAGCATTTGTCCACATCCTCACCAGCACTTGTTCCCCACTTCTGTCTGATCCCAGCTTTCTCAGTGGGTATGAAGTGGCGTTACAGGTTTGGTTTGCATTTCCCTAACAACTAATGATGTTGAGCATCTCCTGCATATTTTTTGTTTTGTTTTGTTTTATTTTATTTATTTGATTGAGTAAAAGTGTACAATCCCATTTAAATTTGCATGCCCGCATATCTGCAGCTCTTTCTGTTCTCCTTGCCTGGTGACAGCACACTCCTCCTTTCCATTCTATATATGTCATATCCTCTTAATGATTTCCTGTCCCCTCCTCTCCACTGTCTCCACTCCCCTCTAGTAAGAGGCCAGTAGGATGGCATCCTATAGCATAGAACCATAAAGTGCACACACGACATAGTCACTCTATGTCCCCAAGTCCAGTCCCTTCCTGTCAGTACAGTTGACCTCAGTAATGATTTATGATCAAGTGCAGCATCAGGTCTAGGGGCTGTGATCGCAGGGGAACTCCCAGGCCTTTGGGCCATCAACTGTGGTCTTTAGTGGGGTTCTTAGTGTGTACCCCTTTTTCCCTCGTGTTGCCCCTGGAACTTGACCTTGTGAGCCCCATCACAGCTGTCATTGGTGGTGGCCGGGCACTTGCTGGTTCTTCTGGTCACGTGTTGATATAGTCACCCATTCACGTGGGTCCTTCTGTCTTCTGGGCTCTTTTTCCCTCATGTCATTGTTGTCCTTGGTGATCATCTGTTTGTGCTGAGTTGTCCTTTGGAAAGAATCATCTATTTCAGTCCTTTGGTCATCTTCCCTTAGGCTTATTGGTCTGTTTATTGTTGAGTTGTGTAAGTTCTTTATACATTATGGATATTAAACTTTTATCAGATGTATGAGTTTCAAATATAGATGGCCTACACCTCAAGGACCTTCCCATAGATCACAGGAGAGGGCCTGATGGTGTGTACAACAAAACAAAACCAAACAAAATGAAGCACTGTTTGTCTTCTTCTCCTGCCTTGTGTCTCGGGAGGAGGAATGATGGTGGCAGCTTTGGAGGAGAGATGTCTGAGGGAAGATCCCAGCAGACAGGAAGGGAGGCTGAGTGACAAGGGCCTCTTGAGAGGTCAGAGATGTTGTGTCATGTGACTGTTGTGTCCTTGCTATTCCAAAACATCTTCAGGAAAACCATAAAACCCACTCACAGATGTCTATGGAGAAGGTGAGCTTGTTGTAAGGTTTACATGGATCTGAAACTGAGCTAGCCCCTGCAGCAGTCTGCCCCAGGAAGGGGACTAGCTTACCCATCTGTGAGAAACAAGGCACAGGCCAATGGGAAGACCCAGCCAGGGCTCCCGGAGTTTTGGAGGACAGGAAGAGAACCAGGCTGGGATGGGCGTGCAGATAACATGGTCGGCTGGTTGCCAGCACATGACCATTTCCTGTTTGCTCTCCCCTCTTCTTGCTCGCAGGCCTCTGCGTTTGTTCAGGTGTCAACCTTCCAGCATGTGTCGGTGGAGGTGCCCAACCCCAGGGGCTGAACCCTGATTCCTCTGAGAGCTGATCAAGGTCTCCCTCCCTGTGGCTGCTTCGCACAGGACCAGGTGGCACAACCGGCCAATGAAATGTGGTGGGAAATCCGGAAAAGATGTTCCTCCTCCTAAAGTAGAGACCTTGCGGAGGAAATGGGCTGTGTGGCCTCTGGGGGTTGTGTCTGAGATGCCTGGAGCTGTGCCAACCATCTTAACAATGAGTCACCTGGGATGGCAGAACAGAAAGATGGAAGGAACACAGTCCTTGATGATGGAGTGGGCAGAGTCACCAACCTCTGTTGGCTGTCCTTCTGCGCTTCTAGGTATGTGAGATAGACAATCCACCAAAAAAAATCCCGCTGCCATTGAATCGATTCCAACTCAAAGCAGCCCTGTAGGACAGAAAAAACTACCCTACAGAGTTTCTGAGGTATATTCAAACTGCTGACTTTTCAGTTACTAGCAAAGCTCTTAACCACTGTGCCACCAGGTTCATGGGAGATAATCTCTCTCTCTCCCTCCTTCTCTCTCACACACAGTGCCCTTGAGTCAACTCTTATTCATAGTGACCCTATAGAACAGAGTAGAACGGCTTCATAGTGTTTCCAAGAAGCACCTGGTGGATTGGAACTGCTGACCTTTTTGTTAGCAGCCATAGGACTTAACCACTATGCCACCAGGGTTTCTATGTGAGATAAACACATGTTTCTTATTTAAGCCATTTTATAGTTTGCAGCTTTTCCAGACCAGTATATACTCCAGACTGCTGCATCCTACTGCCTACTCACTATTTCTGTTTAGATGTCTTATAAACAACACACAAAACTGTTGCTGTCAAGTTGATTCTGACTCATGGAGACCCTATGGAACAGAGTAGAACTGCCCCATAAGGTTTCCAAGGAGCTCCTGGTGGTTATGAACTGCCAACTGTTTTAGTCAGCTAGGGCTGCTCTAACAGAAATACCACAGAGTTGGATGGCTTTAACAAAGAAAGATTTATTCTTACACAGTCTGGTAGGTTGCAAGTCCATATTCAGGGTGTCTGCTCCAGGGGAAGGCTTTTCCCTTGTCAGCTCTGGAGGAAAGTCCGGTATTGCATCAGTCTTTGTCCAGGGAACGTCCTGACACAAGAACCTCTGGTCTGAAGGACGCGCTGTGCTCCCGGTGCTGCTTGCTTGATGGTAGCGAGGTTCTCAAATTGTCCTTTGTTTCTTTTTCCTTTTATTCCTTGCAAGCTAAAAACATTAAGGGTGGGGCAAGCCATACTCCAGGGAAACTCTCCCAACAGCAGGAATTTACAGCCCCACCCTAATCCTTTAACATACAGGTTAGCAAAACCACACAATGGAGGACAGTCCCAAGATACTGGGAACCATATCCCAGCCACGTGGCTGCACACATTTTTGGGGGGACACAATTCAAACCATGACACAACCTTTTGGTAAGCACCTCTAGCGCTTAACCACTATACCACCCAGATGTCTTACACCTTTCCAGTTACGTCTCAGAACTTTTCCCTTCCCCTTCCTTTAGGCCTGTGCAGCAATAGGCTGCGGCACTTTTCCTTCCACCTCAAGAACTGCACCAGCAAGAGGGCAGTTTCTGTTTCAGGGGCTGTTCTCTCATCCTGATGGCTGAAGGGACAAATGTGCTCTGGGGACCCTTTTTGGCTTGGCTTGGCTTTAGACTACTGCACCTCTTCCTGAAATTGATCCTGAGTTGATTTCTGTTCGTGCCTGCTTCCTCCGGAGTTACACTCTTTGGCCTCAATAAAGCACATGACTGCCAATACAGTCTTGAGTTCTGTGAGACACTGCAGTGAATTATTGATCCTAGCACAGAAAAAGAGGGCCGCGGGAGGAGCAGCTGGTGTCAGAGAGATTGGAGACACTGGAGAGCGGGATACGGTACCTGTCCTCCACCTCACAGGAGCCGGCTGGGTTCTGATTCCTCCTGTGGCTGTCATTTCTGCTGTCCAGTGAGTGAGTTAATTGTCTGTGGTTTAGAAGGGATGAAAAACAGCAGAATAAATTCCAATAAAAGGACAGAGAGAATGTGAAGGAGAGCATTAATCAGTAGAATAAAAAAGATAAAGGTGACAGAGAACATATCCAGCCAAAAGTTATTTTTAAAAAACCTCCAACTGGTAAGACTGGTCAGGAGAAAAGAAAAGAAAAGAGAAAAAGGGAAAGAGAGAAAGAGAGCGCAAAAACCATTTTGATGGCAGCGTAGGACCAGAGCTCAGCATCAGGGATTTCCTATGAGGCAGGTAAGGCAAGCGGGGCACATGTGAGCTGGGCTCCCATTCCGCAGGGCGTCTTCCTCTCCAAGTTAGGACAGCGGCCGTGCAGCGTGGTCTGTCCAGAAAGAAGGCAGGAACAGATTTCTGCCACAGCTCGCAACCTCCGTAGCTCCATTTGTGTCTGGGATCATTCTTCCCCTGAGCACTAGATGGCCCTTGCAATCTAAGAAAAGCCCGATCTTCAGTTCTGGGATTTTTTTCACCCCCAGCATTGCTTTGATGATTTGCTTTGTTCCATTTTGGAAATAACCTCTCAATTTCATAGCTTTTCTTTCATCTCTATGAACTTTTAGAATTTGTTTTTGAGAGACTGTCTCAGCTCAGTCTCCCCACTCATTACCGAGAGCTTCAGCCTGTCCCCTGGGCAGTCCAGTCTGCCTTTGGTTGAACTTCTTAGTTCGGCCCTTCCGTGTTTTATTTTCCAATCTTTCTAGCTGATTTTTTTCATGGATGTACCATACGCCAGGATTTTTGTCTCTGCTGCTAATAGTGTTTTTCTTAGGTGTTCATTCTTCTGCTGAGTTTGCTGTACTAAGACCCTTACGTAGTAGAAGAGTTTCCCAAAACGCAAGTGTTAAAATGGGGGTTATGTAATTGTGAACTTAATAAAAGAACTGCTTTGAATCTTCCAACTGTCGTACTAGTTAGCAGTTCTGGGCTTACCAAAACCAAACCTGCTGCCATCAAGTTGATTCCAATTCATAGTGGCCCTATAGGACAATATAGAGTTTCCAAGGAGCACCTCACGGATTCCCACTGCTGACCTTTTGCTTAGCAGATGTAGCACTTAACCACTACTCCGCCAGGGTTTCTGGTTCCTGAGAGAAGATTGACCAAATTCGTCCTGGTCATGTCTGTGGTGTGGTGCCACCTACAGACAATTGTCCACCTTGACTTACATACTGGTAGGGATGATTTGGGGTCCTGGGACTGCTTGGGACTTTTGAACAGCATCAATGTTTCAAGAATCTCCTCTTTTGTTGGCCTGAAATACTTGGGATACAGGGACCCAACTTCTGCGTTCTGCTTCTGAAGAGAGTTGTTTACTGTCTTTCTTTCCGAATGCCTTGTCCCCGTGTCTCCGTGTCATCTCCTCTGAAGATGAGATTTATCTTGCTCCTGTTTGGAAGTGGAGGCACTGAAACACTGAATTTGGGCTGTCATTGGGTTTTACTATAGGTGATTTTCATGGTGTCTTAGTGCTGCTGTAACAAAAATACTGTAAGTGGGTAAGAAGCAAATGTATCTTCTCTCAGAAGACTCAAGTCTAAATTCGGGGCACTAGCTCTAGGGAAGCCTCCTCCCTCTGTTGTCTCTGCGGGAAGGTATCATCTCTTTTCAGCTTCTGTTCCCGTCTCCTCGGCGATCTCTCTGTGTGTGTATCCTCTCCATCTGTGCTTCCTTCTTGGGCCTCAGCTGCTCCCTGTACTTCTCAGCTGTGGTTGGCTGAACACACACCTCACACTGACATAGCCTCCTTCACATCGCGAAGACCCTGTTCCCAGGTGGTGTTATATCCACATATCTAGAGGTTAGGATTTACAACATATATTTTGGGGGACACGATCCCATCCATAACACACAGTGTGACCTTGTTTAAATGTTTAGTGGTTCTTGGTTATCTGTCCACTTATGTATTTGAGGATCTAGAGGTATTCATGTCTTGTTTTCCACAACCTGTGTCTGGTGACTCTGTGTGTGGGAGGTGGGTAGAGAGGTGGGGGATGGAAGTGTGCTTCTGTGATGGAGATGCCAGTGGGGTGTCTAACGCCTGGCTAACAGCACCCCCACCCCTTCTGGGGGTCAGTAACAGCCTGTAGCCATAAGAGCTTCTCCAGCCCCTATACCTCACTGGATGTGCCCTCCTCATGGGGACTAATGTCTGGGAACCCCCCCCTTCTCTAGCTGTTATTTGTATTTACGGCTTTCCTTACCCACTCCTGGAAACTCTGGTAGCATAGTGGTTATGTGCTATGGCTGCTAACCAAAAGGTCAGCAGTCTGAGTCCACCAGGCTCTCCTTGGAAACTCTGTGGGGCATTTCAGCTCTGTCCCATGAGTTTGGAACGGACTTGACAGCAACAGGGTTAGTGTTTCGGTGTTACCCACTGCCACCCGAGGCCACTTCTCCTGCCGTGTTATCCAGGAGCTTTCCCGGGGATTTAACCCATCTGCTGTCAATCCTTTATTGTGTATTTATCAATTTAGTTTAAAATATTTGATCTCTGCCTTGATGGGATTTGGGATGACAGGGTTGTTTGTGGTTAATTGATTTCTGACAAGGATGCTGTGTTGGTCATCTGGTACAGCTCTAACAGAAAATACAAGTAGATGGTTTCAAGAAGAGAAGCTTTCCTGTCACAGTCTGGTGAGCCACAAATCCATTAACAAATTACAAGTTCATTCAATAACAGAAATGAGTGTAGTCCGGTAGGTTGAGTCCAAATTCAAGGAGAGCATCTCAGCACAGGAACCTCAGGTCCAAAGGACGTGCTCCACTCTCGGTGCTGCCTTTGGGTGGTAGGAGTTTCCCAGTTTACTCTGTTCATTTCTCTCCCTTATATCCCACAAGCTGGTGACTTGAGTCCTTCCTCGCCAACACAACTGCTGCCCATTCTCCATCATCAGTATCACAGAGGCAGGATTCACAACACATGGGAGGAATGGCACCATACTGGGACTCATAGCTGAGTCAAATCAATACATACATTTCTGGGGGGACACAATGCAGTCTGTGACAGGTCACCAAGTCCATTCAATGGAGAGAGACTGTGGCTGGTGGTGCTGTGTGCTGCTGAGTTGATCCCACCTCACAACAGGAGAACTTCCCCGAAGGGTCTCCTAGGCTGTAATGTTTATGGTAGCAGGTCCGTCTCCCTTGGAGTCACTGGTGAGTTCAAACCACTGACGTTTCAGTGGGTAGTTGAGCACTTGACCACTGTGCCACCTACTGGAGAAAGAATAGTGTCTTCAGCAGAGGACAACTGGATCTCACAAATAAAAGAATGACGTTGAACCTTTTTTTTACTAACGCATTTTTTATATAGTGCAAAGAGCATTTGGAAATTCAGAGCACACAAAGAAGATAAAGTAAGACATGTTTATATCCTAACAACAACAACAGAAAGAGTAGCTGCTAAGGCTGCTTATGCACAACCAGGTGCTTCACGGGACTTGGTGCCTTGGTTTGGAAGTTTAGGGTCATGACTTCATGGGACATCTCAGTTAACTGGCCTAATGGCATGTAGAACTGAAAACAGGACAGTGTGTGTGATGGAAGTAGCCATGGAAACTGAGCTTTGGCTGGCCTCTGAGCCTGCACCAAACCCACACATGTCACACTAGACCTCTACTCTGTGAGGTTGTCAATGGCTGTAATCTTCTGGAAGATTGCCAGGACTTTCTTTCGTGGCACTCCTGGGCAGATTCAAGCCTTCGACCTTTCACATTAGTAGCTGAGAACAAACTGTTGAAGCGTTACCCTGCAGAGCCACCTCCCCTGTTTCCACTAACTATTTTTTTTATAAGAGTTAAACTATTATTTGGCTTTAAGAAACTGCAGGGAATATTTTTGGTTTAAGGTTTTAAGATTATCTCAGGACAATAGTTCCAGGGGTTCATCTAGCCTCAATGGTTCCAGAAAGTCCAGATTCCATGAGAATTTGAAATTCTGTTCTGTATCTTCTCCATTTTGATCAGGATTCTTGTAGAGAATCTTTGATCAAAGTGTTCAGTAATGGTAGCCAGGCACCATCCAGTTCTTATAGTCTCAGATCAAAGGAGGCAATTTTTCACGGAGGCAGTTAGCCACATGTTCCATGTCTTGTTTCTTCCTCCTCTTCTTGACTCTCCTTCTGTTGCTGCAGGCAAATAGAGAGCAACTGTTGGACTGTGGATGACTCCTTGCAAACTTTGAAGACCCCAGGTTCCATGCAGCAAACCAGGAGGTAGAACGGAAGCACTCTATATGTTATTAGGCAAGTTAACTGGGATGTCCCATGAAGTCACGACCCTAAACTTCCAAACCAAGGCACCAAGTCCCGTGAAGCATTTGTTTGTGTGTTAGCAGCCTTAGCAGCTACTTTTTCTGTTGTTGTTGTTATGATATAAACATGTCTTATTTATTCTCTTTGCAGTGAATTCCCAATTGCTCTTTGCACTACATCATGTTGCCTGGTGTTAGAGAATAAATCTAGAGAAAAAAGAGATCTTGCATGATGAAAGGAGAAAGAAATTATTAAGAGTCACTGCAGAAGACAAGTGGAAACAGAGGAGGTGGTTCTGCAGGGTGACACTTCAACAGTTTGTTCTCAGCTACTAATGTGAAAGGTCGACGGCTTGAATCTGCCCCGGAGTGCCACAAAAGAAAGTCCTGGCAATCTTCCAGAAGATTACAGCCATTGAAAATCTCATGGAGTAGATGTCTAGTGTGACAAATGTGGGTTTGGTGCAGGCTGAGAGGCAAGGCAAAGCTCAGTTTCCGTGGCTACTTCCACCACACATAGCCACTCTCTTGTTTTTGGTTCTTTTGAAAACAATCACAACATAAATACTATCTTTATCTTGGTTATGTAAATAATACATGATGCCTGTAAAAACAAAATAAAAGTAGGTTACACTGAGGTATGAGGAAGGGTATACAACAGCTACTACCCTACCCCACTAATGTTTCAGTGGTTGCTCCAGAAGTGGTTTGTTCTTGTTCCCCACTGTGTCTCTGATGCTGAGAATAGGGCCTGGCACAAACTTGGCCACATGGATGCCTAGAGGGCTCTTTCCTTACCTCTGTGACCACCTCCTAAGCCTCATGTGAGAGGAAGACAATGGTTAGAGCTGAAGGAGCACCCCAGGCATGGAGCCCCCACGGGGCCTGGGGTGAGTGGGAGAGGAATAGTCTTGAGAACATAGCTGTTTAGTTCGAAACACAGCCACAGACTATGCCAAACTTCCCTCCCCCAGCGGTGTCTGCGGCTACCTGTGGATGTCAGGTGCAACCATCTCCATCACTCAGAAAAGTTTTGGTGGGCCAGGTGTGAGGTTGGGATCATGTCCTTTCTCCCACGAGCCTCCTTGGCCCCAGGCATTTTTATTGTCACCCGCCTCCTCCAGCTCTTGGTACCCAAATGTACCAGGTGGAGCATCTCTGTAGAGTTGCGGGTCAATTCAAGGTGAGGTGGAGCGGGGTCTGTACTTTTTAAGTGACTAACACCTGAGCAAAGTTCTGCTCCAAAGGGACACTTGGGACAGGCAACTTAGAAAAACAGCTTCTCTGGTTAAAAAAGAAAATGGAATCAGTTCATGGAAGACCCCCAAATCAGGCAGCCCTCAACAATACCCTTATCGTGGGGGTTGTATTTCCTGCTGGTTTGTCAATTCTCTGAGGACTGGCATTTTCTCCTCGAGAAAACCAAAGCAGCTGCCCTTGAGTCCCTGTCTCGTGACCAACCTAGGAGTGTCAGTGTAAAAGTGACTTCTTAGGACTTTTGATGGCTGATTTTTCAGACGTGGATTGCCAGGCCTTTCTTCCAAGGCCCCCCTGGGTGGACTGGAACCTTTCAGCTAGCCGCCCACCCAGGGACTCCTCGAAATCTTCTTCATTTTAACCCCCCAGTGCTGAGTGAGTAGATAAGTAAGTGAATGGGTGATACAAGCCTCCTGCTTGGTGAGAACCCAAACCAAATCCTTTTCAGCTGAGCTGATTCTGATTCACAGGGACCCCACATGTTTCCGAGCAGAGCTGCTCCGCTGGATGTTTTTAGGCTGTAAGGAGAGAGCCCTGGTGGCACAGTGGTTGAAGCACTCAGCTGATAACCAAAAGTTTCATGGTTTGAACCCAACATCTTCTCCTTAGGTCAAAGATGTGGTGGTCTGCTTCTGTAAAGATCACAGCCTTAGAAACTCCAGGGCAGTTCCACTCTGTCCTACGGGGTCACTATGAGTTGGAATCTACTTGATGGCAACAGGCTTAGCTTTTGTTTGTTTGTTTAATCTTTACAGAAGCAGATCACCAGGCCTTTCTTCTGTGGCACTTCTGGATAGCTTCCAACCTCTAACCCTAGGTTAGTAGCCTAGGGCAAACAGCTTATACCACCCAGGGATAAGATAAACCAAAAACCAAACCAGCTGCCATTGAGTTAATTCCAAGTCAAAGAGACCCTGTAGATAGAGTAGAACTGCTCCATAGAGTTTCCAAGGAGCACCCGGTGGATTAGAACTGATGACTTTTGGGTTATAGCCATAGCAGTTAACCACTACACCACCAGGGTTTCCCAGGGGTAGTATACCCAAAAAACCAAACCCACTGCCATCGAGTTGATTCTGACTCATAGCGACCCTATAGGTATGTTTTAATATGTGATTTCTGCTGTATTCTTAACCTTTAACCTAGTACACAACACATGGTAGGTATTTAGCAAGTAGTTGTTGAATGAATAAATACGTATTTAAAAAAATATGTGACTTGCCATTTCAAAAATTGGGGCATGTCCAGTAGGGCCTGGCAGAGAATGGACATGGGTTATGCAGTGCCACTACGGACGGGCTGATTCAGTTCAGGCTGCACTTGGTGGCCGAGTCCCTGCCACACACATGGCCCTGTGCAGGCACCATTGCTGCATTGTCCAAGCATAGCAGTTTCTACTGTGTGCATTTCTCACAGAGCAAATAAGCCCAGTTATTTTGAAATCAGAGGCTGACACCTAGAAACTCACAACTGTCTGAGAAAATTCTTTTCCTTTCTAAGCTCACGTGATTGCTCTGGATGCTGACACTCCGTGAAGGATGGGCTTTGTTGTGTCGGAAACAAATACCAGGCATCACCACTTGATCTATAGGTCCAAGTCCCTTGTGGGAACCTAAGGGGTCATGCTAAGCTCATGTCTCCAAAGAGAGCAGAGCCACTAGAAAATTGTATTTTTTATTCTCCTGCTTCTTGCTTGAAAACCTTTGTCCTCCTTATCCTAGCAGAATGAGGGATCTTATTTTGCTCCTTTGTTGTTTTAGAAAAGAGGAAAGAGAATAAAAGAAAGATACACGTAGGTGACCAGTTCAGTAGGCGAACAGCTTCGCCAGCCACAGTTACATTACAACCCAGCTGGGACTTTTTGTGTTTATGGAACTTAGCTGCTTTGGAGATTGTTACATAATTCTAATCAGAGTGGAAATTTCATAACTGTACTCAGAGGCACCTTTTTCAGCTGCCATGATTTTTCAATAACTTCCTTTTTTTTTTTTAAATCAAAATTCTTTGAATCTCTCCATAATTCCGGAAGGCAGAAAATGTAATTAGAACTAAATAAACATAAGTCATTTCATGCTTTAAGATTTGATTTTGTTTGGAACTACAGTAGAGCCCTATTGTGGTATGATTTGTTATTTGACACATGCAGAAATAATTGAGTCAGATTTAGTTCCCTGGAATATAATTATATGAAGCAAAACCCACACACTTGAAAAACCAAGAGGGATCCGAGACGTGTCGTGTCCCTTAGATTTACAGCTGAAATCCAGAGGCAATGTGACTTTTCAAAGGTTAACCAGCCAGCCAGTGAGTTGCTGAGTGAGAGAGCATTGTCACCGGGACCCAAGCTTTTCCTTCATTGTTCTTAAGAGGAACATGATTCATTCATGAGTCCAGGGTCACTATTTCAGAAAGTGGCATTCTGTAATTATGACATGAATAAATGAGGAGGGGGTTAGGGAAGAGGGGAATGAGTGAGCCAGCGATGATTCAGACTCTGGCAGCCAGGGTGATGCAAGGCAGGCCTGGTCACCTTAACTATGTCATAGGAGGGCCATGGGGGATGAAGCCCCTCTGTAGAATCAGGATCTGAACTGTGCCCTGGGGACACTAGCAAAGAGGCCACAGGGTCTTCTTTCAAAGTGGAGTGGCAAAGTACAGTTAAGAAACCAAGGCACAGGGCTGGCATCTGCCTGCAGCCTGGTCTATACTCAGCCACGTGCTAGACCTTGTTTTATAATAATTTGCTCATACCTCTAGCTTTCCCATCTAAACTGAATTTTTTGAGCACAAGGACAGAATCTCACTTATCTTTGAAATGCTCGTGCCTGGTACAGTGATAGGCACAAGAAGAGCTCAATAAATATTTGCAAAATATACAGCCAACTCCAAAGGAATGTAACAGTCACACCTGGCCACTGCCAGGTGAAGCTGAAATTGCTTATACCCTCTGACCCACAATCCCAGTCTTGGGTATAACCTAGCCACGGGCCCATGTGCACCAGTCAAAGATGCACAGAGTTGTCTCAAGTAGGATGTTTCATAACAGACCCAAATGGAAACCCAAATGCCCATGAATGGCAGAATAGATAAATACATTATAGTACACTTGCTCAGTGGAATACTAGGTGGTTGTTGTGGTTAGGTGTCGTTGAGCTGGTTCCCACTCATTGTGACACCACGGATGACCGAATGAAAAACTGCCTGGTCTTGCTTTCCGGGGCTATCTTCTCCTGGCTGCTGTTAATAATGAGACATATTCCCTGGCCTCCTCCTTTCCATGCACACCTGTCCACCTTCTGCCTGAGGATTCTCTCTGTTGCCCATCTCTCAACCACGAAAACTCAAACCCACTGCCATCAAGCCGATTCCAACTCACAGCAGCCCTGTAAGACAGAGCAGAACTGCCCCACAGGTTTTCCAGTCCTTACAGAAGCAGACTCCCCCATCTTTCCCCCTCAAAGCCACTGCTGGGTTCAACCCACTAATCTTCCTGTTAGCAGGTGAGTGCTTTATCCACTGTGCCACCAGGGTTTCTTCCTCAGCCCCTCTCCACCCCTGCAGTCTGTAACTAATGACCGGTGGATGTTGACGCACAGACTCTCAGCCCCCTTGCTCCCTGAGTGGGTTAATTCTGAAGCCTGTATCTGTGCTGGCTCCCAGTGCTTCCACGGCAGGGTTAAGCTAGTAAAATGCTGCCTATTTTGGTGATTATCCATTCCCTGTCTCACTTTCCTCTGAGTGTGTTCCTCACCTCCTAAATACACTACCACCCACTTCCTTGCAGCAGGTCAGTTTCTCGGGGACACCAACGAAGGCATGCAGGATGGAAGGCTCCTCTCCTTGTTCACTCCATCCTTTGGATGAGTATCATACTCGTTAGATTGTAAGAGTACATTTTCATCCTGCACATACCTAAGACTGAAGGTTCCAAGGGGCTCTCCTTTCATAGGGAGGTGGACTGTACCTCCCAGCTTGCCTGGGACAGTCCAGTTTATAACTGAGATTCTTTCCAGTCCAGCATTTGTCTTGGAAGGTAGTTGTCCTGGCTGGGATGATCAGTTCTGTCGTCACCCCCTTTATAGACTAGGCCGGCAGAATGTCATTTGATAGACTTGTAGACCATTAGAGTTGGAAAGGACTTTGGATTCATCCAATACTTGTGTCCAGATGAGGTCTGGGGCACTAAGTGAACTGTTCGTGGTTAGGTGATTAGCAGCCTGAACAGATACCAGGTGTGTGTGTCCCCTAATACTGCTGTAATGACACGACAAACTAGGTGGGTTGGGAGAACAGGGATGAATTGTTTCACAGTCCTGGAAGCTGGAAATCCAAATTGATGAGTCAGTTGGGCCACGCTTCCTGCAAAGGCTCTAGCAGAAGATGCTTTCTTGTCTCTTTCAGCTTCTGGCCCCTGGGTGCTCCTTGGCTTGTGGATGTCTCTTTGTGTGGGTGTCCTGTCTCTTGGTGACTCTTTTCTTATAAGAAACTTCGCTCGGACTGATCAGAACCCACCATACTCTGGTATGAAACCGACTGCCATCAAGTTGCTTCTGACTCCTAGCGACCCTATAGGGCACAGTATAACCACCCCATAGAGTCTCCAAGGAGCACTTGGCGGATTTGAACTGTCGACTTTTTGGTTAGCAGGTGTAGCACTTAACCTACTATACCACCGGAGTTTCCATTCTGGTATGACCACTTGTTAATTGATGACAACTTCAAAGAGCTTATTTCCAACCAAGTTCATATTCTCAGGTACCAGTGGTCAGGATTTTGACCTATCTTTTGGGGGGGATACCCTTCAATCCATAACACCAGGCGACACTCTCCATAACCCCCTTCCCTTCCCTCTAGCCTATATTGGCAGGGCAGTGGTGTCCAAAGCAATCTGGAAGCTCCTCTTGTCACCCTCATCTCACCATGGGATCAAGAACAATCTCTGCTTTTAAAATATGGCCACGTATTAAATAGGAGTCCTAGTAGCTCAGTGGTTGAGTGCTTGGCTGCTAACTGAAACATTGAAACCCACCCACCGCTGCACAGGAGAAAGATGTGGCAGTCTGCTGCTGAAAGGTTACCACTTTGGAAACCCTATGGGGCAGTTCTATACTGTTCTCTAATTCTACTCTGTCTACTCTGACCTATGAGTTGGAATCAATTCAGCAGCGATAGTTTTGTTTGTGTGTACGTGTGTGTGTATGATACATTATGTGCTTTGAAATTAGGAAAACGCTAGGGCTTGGGGAGTTCACTGCATAACTTGAAAAACTGTCATGCTGTCCACTAGATGGTGTCCAATATACACACACTCGCTGCACACACATAACTGGGAACACAAATGAGCCTAACTAGGTGTGACATTGATGAAGGAAGCCTATAAGATCTAGCTCACCCTCCTTTGGTTGTCTTGTTTGCTGGTGACATCTTTGATCTACAGAAGCGGGTTTGACCTCAAGCCATCGTCGTTTACATGGCCTCATATGCATGTGAAAGCTGGACAGAGAAGAGAGGACATGAACTGATGTATTTAAATTATGGTCTTGGCAAAGACTATAGAATATACCCTTGACTATCAGGAGAACGAAGGAATCAGTCTTAGAAGACAGAAGCCAGAAAGCTCCTTCGAAGCAAAGATGGTGAAACTTCAGCTTGCTTCCTTCAGACACACTGTAGGCAAAGACCAGCTCCTAGAACGGGACATCACGTTTGTGATGGAGAGCCAGCGGAGGCAAGGGGAACCCTCAAAGCGATGGCCTGACACAGTAGCCACCACAAAGAATTCAAACAGAGCCAGGACCGTAACAATGATAATGTTTGGCTGTAGCTGGAGCCAACATCAACATGTCTAAAGCAGACAGCTGAGCAGGAGGAGGAAGGTGCGCCTTTTGGAACATCTCTTTGATGGTAGGGTAGGGAATAAAGGAGAGCCACAAGGCAAGGGGCAGGGACAACTGGGAGGCTGCAGTATCCAGCCATCGAGGAGATTGTGAGGATGGCCTGGGCCAGGGCTGTGGCAGTAGGAGTGGGAAGAAGTAGACAGACTTAAACCCACCCATTAGGAGGCAGAAAAGATAGGCCTTGCTGATGGGTTGGATATAACACTTTTTTAATTTATTTTTTTACTCCTCCTCTTCCTCTATAGGAGTCTCTGGTAGGTGCGAGCAGTTAATGAGCTTGACTGCTTGTTCAGGTCTGAAGGTTGGAGGCTCGAGTCCACTCAGAGATACTCTGTAAGAGAGGTCTAGCAATATACTTTCCAAAACTCAACCACTGAAAACCGTAAGGAACACAGTTCTACTCTGACACAGGCGGGGTCACTGGGAGTTGACATTGACTTGGCGGCAGTTGGCTTTCTTCTTCTAAAAGCTGTAAGCTCCTTGGGGGCAGTGCCTGTGTTCCAGTGCTGCACATAGTACTCAAGATGCATGTTGTTTGTGTCAGCACTTGTTGACACTTCTTACATGCCGCTCTTCAAAGCACTTGATTGTGCCATGGAGTCAGTACTGACTCACAGCGACCTTAGAGGACAGAGTAGACCTGCCCTATAGGGTTCCTAAGCTGTCACCTTTACGGAGCCATTTCCCAGGTCTGTTCTTCTGTAGATCGGCTGGTGAGTTTCAACAGCTGACCTTTCGATTAGCAACTGAGTGCTTAACCATTGTGCTACGAGCCCTCCTTTCTAAGCAGTTGGCACGTGCTCCTTCCCTCTGTTCTACCCAGTGTGTACATCTTGGGCCCCTCACTTGAATCAGAATTTCAGCGGTGGGCAGACCTGGGACAGTATAGGCTAGAACAGCTCCATGGGTGGTCCTGATAATGTTCCCGACTGGGAGAAGCCCACCTGGGCCTGGGCTGGTCTGGGGGTGACCTGGCGTGCTCCTGTGAGGGGACTTGTCTGTTCTGACAGGCACTGCTGCCACTCGTGTCTCATGGCAGCTGTGGTGCTCATGTCCCTCCCTTCTGTGCCATCTTCTCACCTCTTCAGACCTCGAGGCCTACTCTTTTTCTTTTTATCTTTTTGTAACAAAATACACAACCGAATGCTGGCCTGTTCAACAATTTCCATGTGCACAGCCCAGTGACGTTGACCATCGTTGCCGTTGCCACTGTGCTTTTCCAGAGGATCCCAGGACCATCAGAGAGTCTCAGCACCCTCTAAAGCTGGGAATCCCCCTCCCTCCCCCGTCATCACTGTAACCACAAATGAGCTTTGGTTTCTATGTGTTTGCCTGTTTCAGACAGGTGCTACTGTACAATCCTTTGTGACCCTTTCCCTCAGTGTCAAGTTCTCAAGGGCCCCTTTCTTCTTTATGGAAGACCTCCAGGCCCTGCTCACCACCTCCTCCTTCCCTCATTCCTCCCCGTGAACTGTGCACCACCCTGAAGCACATCTGTGGGGTCTGCTCTGTGTCCTTGTGCTGGGGACCTTGTCAACTAGGGGTTCTCCAGAACGGCTGTCCCTGGCCTACCAACTCCTGGACTCTCTTTGCAGCGACAGGGGTCCCCTGCTGTGCCTCAGAGGGTGAGGGGCCTCCCTATGCTCTCTGGTTGCTCTTTTCCTTCAGGGCCCACAGTGGTCCCTGCTGCTGTGCCCTGCACTGAAGGGACCAGTCATGTACCAGCTTAGCTGCCACATGTCCACTCTGCCAGCTCTTGGAGCACACACACAAGTCCAAACGGCCAACAAGAGGATGGTCTGACCCTCAGAGGCCTAAGTAAGGGGAAAGATTTTCCACAGGGAGGTCCCTCACTTTTGCTTCTACCTGTCCCACAAAGTGCAAACAAGTGTTAGTTCAGATAAACGATCATTCATTGAGTACCTAGTGTATACCAGGCACTGTACTAGGCTCTGCCATTGTTTTCAGTTGCCACTGAGTCATCTGAGAAAGCTTCTGAGGAGCCCTACTGCCCCTTCAGACCCAGAAAATCTAAAAGCTCCTTAGGCAGGACCCCCCCACCCCCAGGCTCCCAGGCCCCCAGTGCACTCACCGCATGGTGAGGAGTGCCTTGATTCCCGCGGCTCTCCACAGTCTGTGAAACATGCCAGGCAGGAGCCATCTTCCCCTGCCAGAGACCAGGGTCTGGCACACAGGGGATGCTGGGAATTTGCTGGCTGAATAAATAGGAGGCACCATGTGAGCTGGGTCTTTGTTAGTGCAGTGGCTTTACGGGGTAAAGACGGTGATGCGGGGGTGCAAGGAGGGGGTGACACAATCAGAGAGCCAAAAGGTAACAGCAGGAGGCCCAGGCAGCTTCCGTGTCCTCTCCTTGGTTACTCTCTGGGGGATCTGAGCCACAGGGACCCCCTGCACTGCCTCCAGAAAGGCCAGGCTTTGCAGGAACATCTTTATTTTTTAAAATTATGGTAAAATACATATGACAAGACATTTGCTACTTCAGCCATTCTTATGGGTGAAATTCAGGGACATTAATTGCATTCACCGTGTTGTGGAATTGTTCCCCAAATTTTCCAAAGCCGTTAACAGAATCTCAGTATCCTTAGGCAGCGACTCCGCGTTTGCCCGCCCACTCCCCCTGGTGTTGTTAGGAGCTGCTGAGCCGACTTTCTACTCACCGTGACTCCATGTGACTTTGTGACAGCACGACTGCCCTGTAGTGTCTCTAGGCTGTAATATTTATGGGAGCAGCTCACCAAGTCTTTCTCCTGAGGAGCTACTGGGTGAGGTCCGATTGTCAACCTTTAGGTTAGCAGTTTGGAGTGCCATTGGGGTGGCTGACCACCTGGTAGCCACTAGTAAACGTTGGTGTCTATGTGTCTGTCTATTCTTAGCTACTGGTAGTTTTGAACTACTGAAGTTTTGGTTAACAATTGATCACTTTAACCACTGTGCCACCCCAAAAAAACCCTCTGCTGCCATCAAGTTGATTCTGACTCACAGTGACTCCATAAACAGAGCAAAACTGTCTTACAGAGTTTCCAAGGAGTACCTAGCAGATTTGAACTGCTGACCTTTTGGTTAGCAGCCCTAGCACTTAACCTCTATGCCATCCCACCAGGGTTTCCTCTTAGCCGGAGCCTCCCAAAAAAGCCACTACCATCGAGTCACTTCTGACTCAGTGACCCTACAGGACAGAGTAGAGCTGCCCCATAGAGTTTCTGAGGAGTGCCTGCTGGATTTGAACTGCCAATCTTCTGGTTAGTAGACGTAGTACTTAACCATTATACATACTACTAGGGTTTCCACTTACCCACGAGGCTCCTGTCAATAGTTGGAGCCTATACCAAAAAAACAGAAGAAAACCAAACCCACTGCCTTCCAGTCAATTCAGACTCATAGTGACCCTATAGGACAGAGTAGAACTGCCCCACAGAGTTTCCAAGGAGCACCAGGCAGGTTGGAACTGATGACCTTTCGATTAGCAGCTGTAGCACTTAACCGCTACGCCATCAGACTTCCCAACACCTGTCTTTTCGTGCCTGACTTGCTCCACTTGCTTTCACTTTTTCGGGGTCGTCATGTAGTCTAGTATCAGAGGCAGGGACATCTTTCTCTCTGACAGCCAGGCAGGCTTGCCAGGTGGCACTACGGGGGCTGTTTTCTGGTGTCAGGTATCTGCATGTCCCACATGTGTGTGTAGGGGGACAGGTACACCCAGTGTACCTTTACTGGCACTGTTCTCATCTTTTCTGTTCTCCCTCAGCACCCACAGCTGAGACTGTTGATCTCTCCCTGGCTGAACTTTAGAGTCACCAGGGAAGCTTTTTGAAAAATACTGACCCTGGCCTCTACCCTCAGAGATTTTAATTTAATTAGTCTGAGGTGGGGCCGGGCATCATTAGTCTTTAGAGCTCCTCAGGTGATTCCCACACGAAGCCAGTTTGGAGCAACACCAGGGAAACTTCTGGTGGGACAGGGTTCTCCCCCGTGGGGTCCTTGCTCTGGCTAGCCTTGCTTTGATCTGCTGCCAGCCTCCTCCTGGCCATTCCACCCCCCGCGGTGTCTCCCTCACTGCCCCGCCTTCTCTCCAATTAACCCGCAACGCTCACGGAACTAAGTTACACACACCCTGGCAATCGCCGTGGTGTGAAATACTGCAGGCAAACCTGTACAGGTTAACTATGTAACCCACTGCCGCTGAGTTAAATCCAGCTCGTAGAGACCCTATAGATCAGGACAGAACTGCCCCATAGTTTCCAAGGAGTGCCTGTCGGATTTGAACTGCCGACCTTTTTGGTTAGCAGCCACAGCACTTAACCACTATACCGCCGACAGCGCCTGGCAAATGAAGAGTTTAATCAGTTAGGCAAGAGCCGAGGTAGAGAGACAGAGAGGGTAGAGCAGGGAGATGGGGAGAGGAGGCCTGCTGGGGCTGACTTATTGGGGAGGTCTGGGGAGGGGAGCCACCGAGCAGAAGAGGAACAAAGAAGCCAGTTGGGAGCAATGGCCACAGTGAGCCGGGAGACCCCCGTAGTGTCTCATCTTTGGCAAGCCAGGGTGGAAGACACCTGGAGGCAGGAGGGCGACACCTGCAGGCCGGCAGCCTTCAGAGTGCTTACTGCCTGAGGGTGCGGCTGACACCCTGGAGGGACAAGGTGGTGTTACTCAGATAAAAGTGCCATTCGGGTATCCTCTGTTATGGATTGGGTTTTGTCACCCAGAAGTGTATATCGGTGTGGCTGGGCCAGGATTCCCATTATTGTCAGCGGATGTGATTTTCCTGTGTTGTAAACCCTACCTCTTTGATGTTAATAAGGCAGGAAGAGAGACAGCTATGTCAGTGAGACAGACTCAATCTACATAAGATTGGGTTGTGTCTTAAGCCAATCTCTTTTGAGATGTAAAAGACAGAAGTCAGCAGAGAGACATGGGGACATCATTGCCACCAAGCAAGAAGAACCAGGAACACACATCCTTTGGATCTGGGGCTTCCTGTGCTGAAAAGCTCCTGGGCCATGGGAAGATTGATGACAAGGACCTTCCCCCAGAGTCAGCACAGAGGGAAACTCTTCCCCTGGGTGTGGCTTTGGGACTTTGGACTTCTAGCCTCCTAAAAAAATGTGAGAGAATCAATTTCTCCATTACACAGGGCTTGTCACATTTCTGTTATAACAGCAGTAGAGAACTAAGAGAGCCTCTGGCAGGACAGGAGTCTGTGCTCTGTAGCCTTTCGGGTCTTGGGCCAGATGGTTCCTGCCTGGGGAACAAGGATCCTGATTTCCTATACCTAAAACAGACAATTGGGGTTTCTATAGGTGGGGGATCCTGGGAGCTCACAAATCACTTTTTTAAAAAGTGGTAAACTGTGTATGTAACAAAACATTTGCCATTTCAGCATTCTCTGTGCGTGCTATTCAGTGACAATTAACTGGAGTTCACGGCTGGGAGGAGTGACCAACGTGCTCAGCTGCTAACCAGAGGCTGGGGGTTCAAGTCACCCAGAGGTGCTACTGAAAGAAGGCCTGGCGATCTGCCTGAGGACAAGCTGCCGCTGAAAACGCTATGGAGCACAGTCCTGCTGACCCTTGTGGTCAGCTCAACAGCAGCCGGAAATTGTGTTCTTTACGCTGTGCACCATCACTGTTACCTGCTTTCAAATGTGTCCACCACCCTTAACAGAAGCTGTGTCCCTGGCGCCATCAGTTTCCTTTTGCACTTTTTATTAGCCACTGCTGAGCATCACCCCAGAAGCAGCCCTGATTTGGGGCAGAGGATGGTGACGTGTGGGGAAGGCTCGGCTCCCCAGCTCCTGACTCAGCATGCCATGCTTACTGCTCAATTCTGAGGTCTTGACCTCATGGGATCACCATCTTATGGCAGATGTGGGGGGTCTCTGTGGGGCAAAGGGACAGCAGCGAAGTGGCACGTTTGTTCTTCTTTGGACACATCATGAAAGCCTGGCTCTCTCTCCCCATCAGCAGATATCTGGGGCGTTTTCCAAGGACTGTCAGTGGAGAAGTCAGTGACCGACTGCAGACTTGTCTCTTGTTGCTGGCATGTACGTGAGATCTCCCAGGTCGTGTGTTGAGACAGAGGCTGGGTGTGGTGGTGAATAAGGCCTTGGGACTGTCACCCCAGGGCAGTGCTTGGCTCCATCCCTGGACCACAGGGGGAGGCGAGGCGGGAGTAGGGGCTCCAGCAACACTTTCTGATTTAACAATCAAACACCCAAACACAGAGCTTCAGGCAAATCAGGAGCATCATCTCAACAGACCCCAAAACCAGTGGCCATCAATCTGACTCCAACTCATGGTGACTCCCGGGTGTCAGAGTAGAATTGACAAACGATGCAGCCCTTCCTAGGGGGCCCTCCCAGCTCCTGTCCCCTAAAGCCCCACTAAGACGAAACCCACAGCTCTGTCAGCAGCTCCTGCTCACCCTGGAAGAAAGGCACAGAGCCCTGAGATCAGCTCCGGGGCAGAAGCCTCCCCCTGCAGCCCCACAGCCCAGGGGAAGAACTCAGGCTGAGTTAACCACCCACCCTCTGAACCCAAAGAAACACACAGCCAGGGCCCACAATCAATGGCAATTGTCTTGAGAAGTAGATTGCTAGGTTTTTCTTCCAAGGTGCTTCTGGATGGACTTGAACCTCTGACTTTTTTGGCTCATGGCTGAATGTGGACATGTTATCAGGAAGGACCAGTCCCTGGAGAAGGCTGTCGTGCTTGGCAGAGTAAAAGCCAAGCCAAGTGCTGTCGAGTTGGATCCGACTCAAGGCAGAGTAAAGGGTCTCTTAAAAAGAGAAAGACCCTCAACCAGATGGACTGACACCGTGGCTGCAACAGGAGGGGTGGTGTTTGCTTCCAACAGTCATAGGATCAACGTGAGTTGAACAAATCTGACGGCACCTAACAACAACGTAAGTGAGGAAGTGGGCTGGCCACATCCATCGACTGAGACTCTCCCTCTGGCCCCGACATGCTGGAACTGCACAGGGGATCAGGTGGGGGCCCGGAAGGTGTAGCTGGGGCTGCTCCTTGTTCTGGCCATGGGAATCCCTGAGGTAGATTTATACTGTTGTGTCCACTAGAAGGATGGCTTGAGCAATGCCCTCACTGCATTGTAACAGAGGGTGCCAGGCCAAAGGCCATGGCCCGATGGGAGGAACAGTGCACGTGGCTTGCCAGGCAGAGCCTGTTAATCCCTTACCCAGAGGCCTAAACAGTGTCCCACTAGCTGGAGGCACAGCACACAGCTGCAACTCCAGACTCCCTCATGTTAATGAAGCCACCATCCCTGCTGGAGACAGGGCTGAAGGAGGATTAAAGTCAAATCAGATTACCCTCACAGAGGGACAGCCACATCTGGGGTTGGGGCTGTTGGCCTACCTCTGGCCCTGGCTGTGTGTTTCTTTGGGTTCAGAGGGTGGGTGGTTAACTCAGCCCGAGTTCTTCCCCTGGGCTGTGGGGCTGCAGGGGGAGGCTTCTGCCCCGGAGCTGATCTCAGGGCTCTGTGCCTTCCTTCCGGGGTGAGCAGGAGCTGCTGACAGAGCTGTGGGTTTTGTCTTCGCAGGGCTTTAAGGGACAGGAGCTGGAAGGGCCCCCTGGGAGGGGCTGCATCATTTGTCCACAAATGGATGAGGCAGGCGAGAGCCTCAGGCCCCGCTCTAAAGACGGAACTGGTCTTTGTGTCTCAGAGCGGAACCGTGCTCCAAAGAGTTCCCAAGCGTTGATTTTTCAGAAGCAGATCTCCAGGCCTTTCTTCCAAGATGCCTCTGGGTAGATTGAACCTCCAAATTTTCAGTTAGCATCCGAGCTTATTAACCACTGGTGCCATCCAGGGTACCCTCCAAAGACACAGCCCGGTCTACTTGCAGCATCAGGAAAGAGGGCCAGTATCTTAGTCAGCTAGTGCTGCCTTAACAGAAATACCCCAAGTAGATGATTTTAAAAAGAGAAGTTTTATTTTGTCACAGTCCAGTAGGATAAAAGTCCAAATATCAAGTCGTCAGCCGAAGGGGAAGGCCTTCTCTGCTGGCTCTGGAGAAGGTCATCACCGTTAACTCTTCCCTGGACTCAGAGCCTCTGAGGGGCAAGGGCCTCCGAGTCCTTTCCAAAGAATGCTCTCTGCTCCCAGTACTGCCTCTTGGTGGTTTGAGGTCCTCAGATCTCTCTGCTATGTTCTCTTTCTCTCATATCTTAAGAGACTGCTGCAAAGCACAATACGGTCTTAAGTCTTGCCCAGCCAACTCAACTGCTGCTCACCTTTCCTCATTAATATCACAGAGGCAGGGTTTAAGGGATACAGGATCCTCACACAAAACCAAGAATCACAGTCCACCCAGCCAAACTGCCACTCACATTCCTATACACATTTCTTTGGGAACACAGATTCAATCCGTAGCAGCCAGTAAAAGACAGAAGATTTGAGCACAGGTCTGTGCCCAGTCACTGTCTCGCAGGTGTTACATCGTGTGCGCAGGTACAATTTAATGCCCAGTAATACCCAGTGCCCGTTGGCCTGTGAGTTGGCAGTTGCACCTGGGAATGGACTCTTGCTAAGCAGAGAGCAGCCAGGCTAGTGAACCTGTTTCTAACAAAAGCCCTGGTCACTCCAGGGCGAGGAAATCTGTATACTTTGTGAGACTGTCTCAGTCAAAGGGAGATGGAGCTCTGAAGAGCTGTGCTCTCCACCGTTCCGTAACTTCAGCTGCTCGTAACAGAAGCCTCAACTCAGAATGACCTGAACAGTACTCACAGGGACCTGTTTACAGAAACAGCACCTACGGCAATTAGTGTTGGGTTGCTGAATGATCTCTCACAGCTGGCCAAGGAAACGGTGCAGGCCAGTAGAAACTGGTGGTTAGCGCCCCTTGAGGATTGCCCAGGACACCTGCTCTACCTGCCTCCCTTTTAGTTAGGCCTCTGAATTGTATTCCTTGTTAGTCCATGTGGCAGACAGCCCAGAGGTAATGGGACTCACCAAGGATGTGTGTTCTTGCCATCTCTCTCCAGATGTCACATGTGGTTACCACAATGTCCGAGCGAGGGCACAAAGAGTCTCTCTCGGTGGCTCTCGCTGAAGAAGGAGGAAGCTTTTCTGAGAGGTCCCCTGTGGAGTTCCCTTTGGGCCTCGTTGCCCGACACTCTCGGAGACCCCATGTGTGTCTGAGACGTCTTTGGATGGACTCGAGCCTCCAACCTTTTGGTTAGAAGTCCAGCTTATTCACTATTGTCACCAAAATATCCTCATTTTTTATATTGCTGCCTTTTGTGATCCAAAAATGAAAATACCAGACTCACTGCCATGGAGCTGATTTTGACTCACAGTCACCCTATAGGACAGAGTAGAACTACTTCATAGCATTTCCAGGGACCTGTGGTAGATTCGAACTCCCAACCTTTGGGTTAATAGCTGCACTCTTATTTCACTACACCACCAGAGTTTCTGCCTTTTGTGACAGAAGGTGATAATATTATGATTTAAAAAAAAATGACAGTCTCCTATTGATTATTTCCAGCCATTTGCTATTCTAAATGACGTTACAACGAAAACCCTTATACAGATATTTTTTGTGTGTATGTACCAGTATTTCTGTAGGACAAATCCCCAGAAGGGTAATTGCTAGGTCAAAGGTATATGCAACAATAATTTTGATTGCCTTGGCAAATTGCCCTCCTTTAAGTGTTGTGCCACTTTATACCTGGCATCTTTCCCCACACACTTACTTAACAGAATGTGTTACCAACATTTTGGAAATACACCCATCTAGTAATTTTCAGGCAGTAAAGTTGACTGATTTTAATTGTACAGTTCACAGTTTTGTCAAATGTTACCGGCATCACCAGAGTTGACGTCACCCCATACCCTGTGGACCTATTCTCGTACCAGGCCATAGAGAATCCTTAGTAATTTTTGTGTTTGTGTGTTAATGTCACTCATGAACCGTAATTTCCATACATCACTCATTCCTTTAATTATGACTTTGTTCTCAAAATGTTATTAATATAGGTTCATAAGTAGTAATTACCACAATATTGTAGCTAAAACACAAGAAAATTTGACAAAATCAGTCCATCTCATTGAGGATCAATCCGTCTTGTTAACAGGTGGTAGAACTAGATTATATAGTTTTTTTTCTTTCTTTTTTCATATGTTTCTGTACTGTCTGGGCTTGAAAGAAAAAGCACAGTGTATATTTTTAAATAAAAGCAACAAAATCATTAATCTTTAAAAATTTCTATTATGGTGAAATCCATACAGAGAACCACTTTCCATTTCAATCATTTTACATGCACATTTCAGTGACACTGATTATATTCACCATGTCATGCAACCATCATCATAAATCATATTTCTTTCTTCTCTAAATTTTATTTATCTCATTGTTGTGGTTGAGAATATAAACAGCAAAACACAGAGCAATTCAACAGTGTCTACGTGTGCAATTTAGTGACATGGGTGACATTCTTCAATTTGTGCACTCGTTCTCACCCTCCTTTCTGAATTATTCCTCTCTCATTAGCAGAAACTCACTGCGCTCTCAGGTTCCTATCCAAACTTTCGAGTTGCTGTTGTCGATTTCATCCTATAGAAACCAAAAGCCAAACCTACCGCCATCGAGTCAATTCCGACTCATAGTGACCCTGTAGGACAGAGCAGAATGGCCCCATAGAGTTTCCAAGGAGTGCCTGGAAGATTCGAACTGCTGACTTTTTGGTTAACAGCCTTAGCACTTAACGACTACACTACCAGGGTTTCCGATACACAGTTCTTGAAAGAGCATAGTGCTCAAGACAGACCTTTTACACCAGTTAAGCTAAACTATTGTTAGGTTTTAAGATGATCTCAGGAGGTGCTTTTAGATTAAGATTTAAAAATGATCTCAGAACAATAGTTTTAGGGATTCCTTTAGCCTCCATGGCTCCAGAAAGTCTGGATTCTGTGAGAATTTGAAATTCTATTCTGCATTCTCCCCCTTTTGGTCAGGATTCTTCTATGGAATATTTGATCAAAACATTCAGTCATGGTAGCTGCGCATCATCCAGTTCTTCTGGTGTTATGGCAAAGGAGGCATTTGTTCATGAAGGCAATTAGCCACACACTGCATCTCCTCATCTCATTTTTGACTGTCCTTCTTCCTCTGTTGTTTGAGGTGAATGGAGTCCAGTTGTGCCTTGAACAGTCATTTGCAAGCTTTGAAGATCCCGGGCTCTATGCAGTGAACTAGGAGGTGGAACAGAAGCCCTGAACACCTTAGCTATTACGCCAATTAGACGGATTGTCCTAGGAAACCTCCAAACCAAAGGACCAAATCCCATGAGGTGTTTGGTTGTACACAAGCAGCTTCAGCAGCTACTCTTTTTTTTGTCATTATTATAAATGTATCTATCACACAACTTCTGCTAATCCAGCTTTTTACATGTGTACAAGTTATTGATAGCAATTACAGTAATATACTATACAAGCCCACCCTTAATCAATGCAATTTCTCCATCATCATTAGCACCCCTCTTTCCCTTCCTTGTTACCCCTGGTAACCACTAATAAACTTTGGTTTCTATGTATTTGCCTTTTCTTGTCTTTTTGTACAAGTGAGGTCATATAATACTTGTCCTTTTGTGATTGGCTTATTTCACTTAGCATAACATCTTCAAGCTCCATTAATGCTTGTAGCCTGTATCAAGACTTCATTTCTCCATCTAGTTGAGTAGTATTTCATTGCATGCATGCACCATGTTTCATCTTTTGATGGACATTTAGGTTGTTGCTACTTTCTGGTGATTGTGAATAGTGCTTCAGTGAGCATTGGTACAAATTTTCTTTTTGAGTCTGCTTTCAAGCCTTTTGGGTATATGACTAGGAGTGGAATTGCTGGATCATATGCTAGTGCCATTTTTAGTTTTTTGTGTGTTTGTTTTTGAGGAACTGCTGCGCTGTCCCATTTTTATTTCCCACCAGCGGTTCCAATTTCCCCACAGCTTCCCTGACATTTGTTATTTCTATTACTACTACTATTATTATTATTTAAATCTTATCCATTCTTGTGAGAGTGAAATGTGGTTTTGACTAGTATCCCTCTGATAGCTAACCACACTGAATATCTTTTCATCCATTTGGTGGCCATTTGAAGGGCCTCTTTTGTAAAATGTCTGTTCAGTTCTTTTGTCCATTTAATGACTGGGTTTGTTTTTTTGTTGTTAAATTTCTGTGGACACATGGTTTCCGAAGATAATTCTTCCAGCTGGTAGCTTGTGTCTTCACTGTTTGGTAAAGTCTTTTGATGAATGAAAATTTAAATTTTTATGAAGTCCTATTTATTTATTTTGTCTTTTTCTGTTTGTGCTTTTATTATTATATTAGTTAATCTGCTGTTGAAATTGAGGCCTGAAAGTGTTGTCCCTGCTTATTCCTTTAAGAACTTTATGATTTTAGTTTGCACATTTAGGTCTAACAAATTTTGAATTTTTATGTAGGGTGTGAGGCATGGATCCTGTTTCATTTCTTTTACATGTGGAAATCCAGCTTTCCCAGTACCATTCATTGAAGAGACTCTTCTTTCCCCATCAAATGAACTTAACACTCTTGTAAAAAATCAGTTGACCACAGATGTGGCTGAAGATGACTTGAGCCAATTACGTTTATGTGTGGACTCTCAGTTCTAGTCCACTGGCCTGTGTGTCTGTTGTTATACTGTTGCCTGGCTGTGTTGGTTACCACAGCTGTAGGTCCGACTACTTTGTTCTTCTTTTTCAGTATTGCTTTAGCTATTTGGAGTTTCTTACCATTCTATATGGAAACTCTGGTAGTGTAGTAGTTAAGTGGTATGGCTGCTAACAGGTCAGCAGTTTGAATCTCCAAGGCGCTCCTTGGAAACTCTATGGGGCAGTTCTACCCCATCTTGCAGGGTCGCTGTGAGTCAGAATTGACTCCCTGAAAATGGGTTTTGATTTTTATCATTCTATATAAATTTGAGGATTGGTTTTCCCATTTCTGTAAAGAAGGCTGTTGGCATTTTGATTGGAGTTGCATTAAATCTATAGGTCGCTTTGGGTTGTATTGATGACATCTTAACAATAGTAAGCCTTCCAATCCATGAACATGGATCATTTTTCCATTTATACTGTCTTCTTAAATTTCTTTCATCAATGTTTTCTATAAAACACTGATTTTTTTAAAAGAAAAAGGAGAAAAGAAGGCTAACTTCCTCCCTCCCACTCAACATAAAACAACACAAACCTGGATCCTTACTTATTCTGAGAATTGAGTTCTAGAGAAACACACTGATGCCATTGATCACGTTAGGCCCAAGGGCCCCTCCTAGTTCAGTCCCTTCCTGATCCATGAAGAACAGGGGGACGCAGCCCAAGCCTGGGACACGCATCCTGCTCTACGGCTCTCCGGAATCTTTCATTTGCAGAGCTGTTGGCCCACCATGTTGACAGTCAGACCCTGGGGGTAAAGGTGTGTTATACAAAATCCCCAAACTCGCACCAGCACCAATTTCGTATGTCACCTCTTTCTTGCCCTGTTTCTAGAATTTGGAGCAGTTTCATGAAGGGGAGGAGATAAAGTTTACCAGTTAGCTAACTAGAAGTTTGGCTGTGAGGGTCTTGTTTCAGCCACTTTGTTTGGAGTCTAATCAAATAACTGTTAATGGAGGCGAGCCTATTAGGATCTGCCTTAGGACAGCAAGCAAGCAGACCTGTCTTTCAGACAGTCCTCAAAGGAGGGCGAGGAGGGAGCGTTTCCACCAGGTTACCTGCGCTTGCAAGTGATAAGAACACAAGTGAACTCACTTAAACAATAAGGACAGCCATTGTCCTGCATAAGAGTAGCTGGCAGGTGAAAGCAATTGTGACTGTTAGCTGATAACCAAACCACACCCATGCCACTGAGTTAGTACATTCTGACTCACAACAACCCTATAGGACAGAGTAGAACTGCCCCACAGAGCTTCCAAGAAGCACCTGGTGGCTTTTAACTGCTGACCTTTTGGTTAGCAAGGCTGGTGGCGCAGTGGCTAAGTGCTACATCTGCTGTGAGTCAGAACCTCCTCGATGGAAGCAGGCTTTTTTTTTTTTAATTATTGGCTGAAAAAGGAGCCCTGGTTGCACAGTGGTTAAGTGCTGAGCTTGTCGCATAAAGGTGGGCAGTTTCAAACTCACCAGCTGCTCGCTGGGGAGAAGATATGACATGCAGCTTTCGTCAAGATTTACAGCCTTGGAACCCAGTAGAGCAGTTCTCAATCTTCACATAGCCTTGCTATGAGTTGAAATCAGCTTAATAGTAACGGATTGGTTATTAACCAAATGGTTGGCAGTTCAAATCCACCCAGAGCTACCTCAGAAGACCTGAGGTGGAAACTCACAGGCTTGGAAACTTATCGAGCAGTTCTACTCCGCCATACATGTGGTTACCATGGTTGGAGTCAACGTGAGGGAACCAACAACACTGTCCTACATGCTCACGTCCGGGTGGGAGGGGCAGATGTCATGTCCGGGTGGGAGGGGTGGACGTAGTCTGGAATCTCTGGCTCTAATCTATCAGCCTCTCACACAGCCCTTTTCCAGGTGCTGGTTGCACCTTCAGGCTGGCATGAGATGGCAGCCCCCGTTTAGCTTTCCTGAGCCAATCGCATCAACCGGAACGGATGTGCGCTCTGAACAGAAGTATATGACCACATCTACCTTTAGAGCTCGGTGATTTAACTTCCACATAGGTTACATGAGGTTAATCATGATACGTGAACTAAACTGAGGTTCTGGCAGGAGGGAGAGAGGAAGGTGAAATGGGTGCTGGCTAGGCAGTCAGACGTATGCACCAGGGGTGGAGATCCGATCCTTCTCATTCTTGTTTACTCTCCATGCTGAAATTGGCCTTGAGTTGATGAGTAGAACTTGAATACACAGAGGAGGTGGGGAGGGAGTATGTTGTGGGATTATATAAGGATTTCTTCAGAAGTTGGCAGCTGTGTCTGGCAGAGAGGGTGCTGTGACCTGCAGAAATGACTGTCTAGCTACTGGACAAGCCTGATTTGTCCGGTTATTCCAGCTTGATGAAAACAAGAAACATGAGTATCTGAGACCATTAGTCTTGTTTCATCTTTATCTAATAGCCTTCTTAATTCAATTCCTCCAGTAGACTTTCCTACCAAGAAGATAATGTTCTGGCCAAACTAATTTCTCTGATCCTCCTGTCAATTACATATTAAATGTAATATCTCTCATTCTAAAGTAGTAAATTGTCCTTCTGGTTCCTAGGGCAATTTCTTTGGAATTGTGGCTAAATTGATTTGCCAAGGCCTGATCATCCTTGGTGAATGGAGGACAAGTGGATGTCCTGAACCAAATGACCAGACCAAGGAGGCAACATAAATGTATGTTGTTATCTCCACCATGATGGTGATTGCTGGTGTCAGGTTCCAGGTAACCATCATGGAATTATACCAGCTGGATGGAGCCATCTTCCGAACCATTTCTTCTTTTCAATCTGTCTACCCAGATCTGGTTGGCTGAGATGGTATATGATAACTCAACAGGTAATAAGACCATCCGGAAAGCATGGGGACATTTTCTAAGTGCACTTTTCAAGAGTGGGATGGGAGCTACAGTTAACTATGTCTACGGAATCCTGCCCTGTGGCCTGGCCCCCACTAGAATTAGCTTTAGCCACCCCTTGAGGGTAACAGTGGGCTTAAAAAAACCTTAGCTATCATGTTGTTGTTAGGTGCTGTCTAGTCGGTTCCGACTCATAGCAACCCTACTAATGACAGAATGAAACAATGGCCAGTCTCGTGCCATGTCCACAATCGTTTTTATGCCTAAGCCCATTGTTGTGGCCTCTGTGTCAATCCATCTCGTCTAGGGTCTTCCTCTTTTTCTCTGACCCTCCACTCTACCAAGCATGATGTCTCCAGCTATTCTAATCACTATTTATTTCAAGCTAGCGAGTATTTATTGATTACTGTCTACAGGAATACTATATTATAGGTGTTGTTAGGTGCCATCAAGTTGGTTCTGACTCATAGTGATCCTATGCACAACAGAATGAAACCAGTCCTGTCCTATGCCCACAACAGTTTTTATGCTTAAGCCCATTGTTGAAACCACTGTGAAGAGATACAAAACCAGTTGTGTGATCCACAGCAATCACATGAGCAGAACTTTTGGACCTGACAGGAAAACCTGTCTTACCAATAGAAATTCTATTTGCTTGTGTAACAAGGTTGCCTTTACTTTGTTTTTGTTGCTGTCCTCCCCACCTCCTCGTGGGGACCTGTGGACAATAGGATTGGACCATTGGCTGATTTTTTTAAAAACTATTTTGGATGAAGGTTTACAGAGCAAAACTAGCTCCTCGCTGAAAAATTAATAGACACACTGTCTCATAACATTGGTTGCCAACCCCACGACATGTCAACACTGTCCCCTTTTTGACATTAGGTTCTCCGTTACCATTTTTCCTGTTCCCTTCTGTCTTTTCATCTTTGACTCTGGGCTGGAGTGCCCATTTGGTCTTGTTCTGTTTTATGGACCTGTCCAATCTTTGGCTGAAGGTTGAGTCTTAGGAGTGACTCCGTTATTGAGTTCAAAGGGTATCCAGGAGCCATACTCTCAGAGTTTCTCTAGTCTCCGTCAGACCAGTAAGTCTGGTCTTTTTTTGTGAATTTGAATTTTATTCACATTTTTCTCCACCTGTGTCTGGGACCCTCTGTTGTGATCCCTACCAAAGCAGCCAGTGGTGGTAACCAGGTACCATCTAGTTGTATTGGAATCAGTCTTGTGGAGGTGGTGGTAACTGTATTCCTTAGTCCTTCACATACTCTTTCCCTTGTGCCTTCCCCCTTCCCCCCATTTTCATTCTCCCTTGTTCCAGATGGTGAGACCTGTGGAGTATCTCAGATGGCCACTCATAAGTTTTTGAGACTCCAGATACTACTCATCAAAGTAGAATGCAAAACATTTTCTTTGTAGACTATGCTATGTGTTGGCTGATTTTTTTTTATTATAATTGAATGAAAATGTACATTCCCATATAAATTTGCATACTGACCTATATGCAGCTTCCACTGCTCTCCCTGTGCAGTGACAGCACACTCTTCCTCTCTGCTCCATACATGTCTTATCTTCCCAACAGTCTCCTGTCTTGTCCTCTCTACCTATTCCTCTTCCTCCAGTATGAGGCCAACTGGACAACCTCCTGTGGATGCCTAGAACCATAAGGTACCCACACAATATGGTCACTCTGTGTCACCAAGTCCAATAATCCATTGCTGTCCGAAAAGTTGACCTTCATTACAGTTTATGGACAGGGGCAGCATCAGGGCCAGGGGCCATGCTCCCAGGGGAACCCCAAAGTCCCTGGACCATCAATTGTGGTCCTTCAGTGGAGATTTCAGGGTGCATCCCTATTTATACTTGTGTTGCCACTGAGACTCAACTTTCTGAGCTCCATCGTGGCTATCTCTGGTGGTAACTGGGCACCATCTGGTTCTTCTGGTCACAAGTCAATGTAGACATCCACTCGTGTGGGTCTCTCTGTCTTCTGGATTCTCTTTCCCATAATGGACCTTGGTGATCATCCATTCCTGCTAAGTTGGGACCATTTGCTATACCCTCAGATGGCAGCTTGGCAGCTTTTAAGACCACAGATGCCACTCACCAATGTGGGGTGCAGAGAGTTCTCATTAGCAAAATCCTAGTTGTACCAGTTGGCCTCGATTTCCCCTGAGAGCATGGTCCCCGGCCCCCTGGCCCGGCTGCTCTGTCCTTGCAGTATTGGGTTAAGATGGGAGGAGTACACAAGTTGTGTTGAAGTCTTGTGAATATTGATCTTCTTAACTCTTGTGTGCTGTCACCAATTTCATCCAACCAAATTTCTAACAGCTATCTAATCTAACCCCTCCTCCCTCGCCCTCCCGCTCTCCCCACCTTTGCAGTCGTCAAAGAGTCTTTTCTGTTATGCATGAGTCTGCTTTTAAGTTCTTATCGTAGGGGTCTCATGCAATATCTGTCCTTCTGTCACTGACTGCTTTCACGCAACATAATATCCTCCAGTTCAAACCAGATTAAGAGATGTTTCCTGCTATCGTTGTTGTTCTTTATCCTTGCATAGCATTCCACTGAGTATATATACCATGGTTTACTTATCCATTCTTCTGTTGTTGGGCATCCGGGTTGATTCCATCTTTTTGCTCTTGAGGACTGTGCTGCAATGAACATTGGTGTGCATGTATTAGCTGGTGTGAATGGCCTTGACTCTGTGGGATATATTACAAGCAGTGGAATTACTGAGTCAAATGGTGTATCTATATCCATTATTTTAAGGCAGCACCAGATCGCTTTCCAAAGAGGTGGCACCATTTTGCATTCCCACCAACAGTGTAGGAGAGTTCCACTCTCTCCACAGCCTCTCCAGCGTTTAATGTTTTGCTTGTTTTGGATCATGGCCAACCTTGTTAGGGTGAGATGGTACCTCACTGTTGTTTTGATTTGAATTTCTTTAATAGCTAATGATCATGAGCATGTCTGCATGTGTTTTTTGGCTGCCTGGAACTCCTCTTTAGAGAAGTATCTGTCCATCTCCTTTGCCCATTGCTTAATTGGATGATTTATCTTTTTCTTATTGATATTTTGTAGTACCTTATAGATTATGGAGATCAGGTGTTGGGTTGACATAGAGTTGCCAATATTTTTTCCCATTCTGTAGGTGGCCTTTTAATTCTATTAATAAAGTCTTTGGATGAGCAAAAGTGATTGATCCTTAGTAGTTCCCATTTATCTATTTTCTCTTCTGTTGTTTGTGGTTTGTTTGACAGATTTTGAAGTCTGTCTACGTTGTGTATTAAACCTTCCATTGTTGTTCCTGCTTTTTCTTGGATGAGCTTTATCATTTTAGATTTCATATTTAGCTCTTTTATCCTGTTTGAGTTGGTTTTTGTATAAGGTGTAAGATATGGGTCTTGTTTTAACTTAGTGCAGATGAATATACAATTTTGCCAGCATCATTTGTTGAAGAGATTGTTTTTACCCCAGTTTAATGTCTTAGGGTGTTTATCGAATATCAACTGTTCATAGGCAGACGATGTCATCTCTGGGGTCTCAATTCTGTTCCACTGATCTATCTGTTTTTGTACCAGTACCAGGCTGTTTCGACTACTATGGCAGTGTAATAGGTTCTAAGGTTGGGTAATGAGAGGCCTCTCAGTGTGTTCTTCTTCTTTAGTAATGGTTTACATATCCAGGGCTTCTTCCCTTTCCAGACAAAGTTGGTAATTTGTTCCTCCATCTTATTAAAAAATGTGACTGGAACTTGTACTGGGATTGCATTATATAAGTAGATTGCTTTGGGTAAAATAGACATTTTCACAATGTTAAGTCTTCCTATCCATGAACAGGGTAGGTTTCTCCATTTATGTAACTCTCTCTTAGTTTTTTTGTAGTAGGGGTTTGTAGTTCTCTTTGTAAAGGTCTGTTATTTCTCTGGTTAGATTTATTCCTAAGCACTTTATCTTCTTGGGGGCTATAGTAAATGGTATTGACTTGGTGATTTCTTCCTTAATAATCTCGATGTTGGTATACATTGGCTGATTTTTGAAAGTAGATCACCAGGCCTTTCTTCATAGTCTGTCTTAGCCTGGGAGCTCAGCCCGTGCCCTGTTTAGCATCACAGCAACACAAGCCTCAACCATCAGATGCATGGTGGCTGCATATGAGATATATTGGCCGGGAATCAAACCTAGACCTACCTCAGAGAAGATGATAATTTTACCACAGACACACTATTGCCCTCATTTTAGGTACATCTAGATCCAATTGCTCAAAGAAGGTTTTCAGGAATTAGCTCTCTTTCCATCTGGCCTAGCTCCTTTCTACTTGTGTTATTTGCATACAGGCCCTACCTCTGCTGGCAGCCTGACTCATATCCTCCTGGCTTGACATCTCTGGTGTTCATAAATCAATCCCAGGGAAGCTGATGATTGGTCCTAACTAAGTCATATGTATCATCTGAAACCAATCAGATAGCAGGAGGATGCAGGAAGTCAGGCAGACATGGTTCTGCACTAGAGATGTTTGCAGACTGGTGAAAAAAATGCTTGGAATCTGATTGTATTCCTCACTTACTGAGGGCTGGTTGGAAAGAAGGCATTTGAAAAAGAGCTAAGAGAGTGGGAACTTCACCAAGATGCTTTGTTCTGTTCTTATGGAGACTAGAGTATACTTATGGAGAGTATATGATTGCAGGTATAAGACTGATGACTCAGTACCATAAGCACTGCCTGCATCCCAATGAAGGCTGTCTTATCATCTGAACTGCGTCAGCATATTAAAAACAAACCCACTGCTGAAGAGTTGATTCTGACTTATAACAACCCTTTAGGACAGGGTAGAACTGCCCCATAGAGTTAGTTTTCAAGGGACAGTTGGTGGATTCAAACTGCTGACCTAATTTGCATACCCACAAACCCCACAGCCATACAGGTAAGGTGAAGATGCTGGGGTGTACAGCTAGCAAATTTTAGATCAGTGTGATTGAGTTTGCCATTTTGCATAGCAAGGATGTGAATGGCAGTATCTCTAGAGACAGCAGTCACAGAAAGCGAGGAAGAAACCTGGAACCTTCACAGCTTGTTGACACTCATTCCTGTGGCATGCAATTCTTCTGATAAATTGACTAAAGTCATGCTTAAATGATCTGGATAACCGGTGACCAAAGTCCTCACACTGGATCTAATCCACAGATGGGGTTAGGTAGTGTCGGCGGAGAGAGATGACCCATTTACCAGGTGAGTAACGAACCATCCTAGACACCTACCTGGAGGTTAAGGTACTGCATTACCTTTCGTCTCCCTCCAGGGAAATGTGTATATATGCGTAGTTTTTACATATACCCTCCTCAAAAAAAGAAAAGAAAAAAGAAAACACTTTCCTGGGGCCCAGCAATGCCAAGGCCAGGGTGGACTCCCCCCGGCTTGCGGGGGGGTGGGTGGGCTGAGGGCAAAGCTTTGCACCCACACCTGCCTCCACACAACTGTGAACTCTAACAGTTAGGTGGCTCTTTTTTGGTGTTGCACAGAAGAGAGGGAAGTACTTAAAAGACCTGTTCTGTGGGTCCTCAAGGCAGGCCTTAGAAGAAGGCGGGAAAAAAAGGCAACCAAAACGGTTGCTGTTGAGTCAGTTCTGACTCCTAGTGACCCCACATGTGTCAGAGTAGAACCATGCCCTTAAGGTTTTCAAGCTGGGACATTTTGAAGGAGCCCTGGTTGCACAGTGGTTAAAGCTCTTGGCTGCTGACTGAACCCACCAGCCATTCTGCAGGGGAGGGATGTGGCAGTCTGCTTCCATATGGATTCCCTAAAGTCCTGCTGTGACCTGTAGGATTGCTATGAGTCAGAATCAGCTCCAGGGAGTGGGCTTGGTTTGGTGACATTTTAGAAGCCGATTTCCAGGCTTGTCTTCCAAAGCACCTCTGGAAGGATTCCAACTGCCAACCTTTTGGTTAGTTGTCAAGTGTGTAACTGTTTACACCATCCAGGGGAACTCCTGAGGGGGTGCAGGGGCCATCAGTTTAGGCCTGAGGGCACCAAGGCACTGAAGGTGACAGAAGGGCCTAAGTCACACAAGTAGGCGCTGAGCCAGCCAAAGCCATCACTGCCCAACAATGATCCTTTGCTGTTAAATCAGTTCCAACACATAATGATCCTATAGGACAGAGGGGTTCCAAGGAATAGCTGGTGGATTTGAACTGCTGACCTTTAAGTTAGAAGCTGTAGTTCTTAACCACTGCTCTACCTGGTCTTCTCCTACCAAGGGGAGAGGGAGAAATCCCATCTGCAGCAGGCAGCATTTTGCAGAAGGATCTTAGGAGCTATGCTCAAGAAGTTTCTGAGAAGCAGACAGCAGCCTCGTGACCTTGGCCGTGCTCTGTGCTCAGCAAAAGGCACATGGTTGGTTGGGCAGGGGAATGCTGAGTGCATTAGCCGCACTTCCGTGCTCTGTACCCCATTACTCACTCGCCCTCACAGAGGGTGGGTTGCAAAGAACTGAAGAAGGAGAAAGGTTTATAGACGCCAGTTCTATGTAATGCCTTTCTTCTTTTTTCTGGTTTTAACAGTATTAGGATTTTGAGAAAAGCATAGGGCACTTTCAAGCTTGTTGGGTTGGCTATTTTTACTTCTCCCTTGTTAGCTTTTAGGGCTGCAGAGCATTTTACCTTAATAATAGAAGTAATAATCCTAATGCCAGAGGCTTGCCTAGACAAGGCTTCTCTTTCAAAGCTGCCTCCCGACTATCATCTCATTTCAGCAATCATCGTAATCCTCTCTGAAGCCTCTTTAGGGACCTGGATCAGCTTGTCTGTGGCTTCTGAAGCAGCGGCAGCCTCAGGGGACTGTGTAATTTGACAAGGATAGGGTCTTCCCAAGATCACTCAACTGTAGCCCCACATAGGGCCTCTGGGCTCAGTGGTGGGGCTTAACAGTGATGGGCTTCACAAGTCGAGTGGTCTTTTTCTTCCAATTCCCTAAAATCCTACATGGTTGCTATGAGGCAGTCAACTCAACGGCAGTGCATTTGGGGTTTTTCTGGTGAGACTCTTGCCTGCTGCAAAATACTAGCACTCTAGGCTGCTACAGTCTGAATTCACCCAGAGGCACTTTGGGGGAAAGGCCTGGTAATCTACTCCCCAGAACATAGCCATTGAAAATCCTGTGGAGATAATGACACCCGTGGGATTGCTACAAGTCAGAGTCGACTCACTGGAAGTTGAGAAGGCTCGGGAGGCTGTTCCTGCTTCACTGTGTGTTGGCGCTGTAGCTCTTCTGGTGGTTGGGTGCCCGATAGCTCAGGGGGCTGGCGGTGCGGTGCCCACAGGGGCAGCACCCAATAAAGACCTCAGGCTGGCAGGAATGAAGGGCGAGAGCGTGGGACAGGGCTGCCCACCTGCCCCCTCCCCACTGCCGTCTCTGCTGCAGACTCAGGTAACCATGGTGACTTGTGGGCAGGGGACCACCCGGCTGGAATACTGATGAGCTGGGCCCTGATGTGGGCCCTGTCAAGCTCCTCAGGAAAAGCTTGATAAACAGGTGGAATGAGGAGTCGCAGAGAGATCAGTGGAGATCAGGAGGGACTCCTTAAGTACTGTTTCAAAGACAGGTCAGTGTAGGTGTCAAGGGAGATGAGTTGGGGAGACAGTGACAGGTTCAAATAAGGCTACACTCACTCAGCAGGTAAGAGCTGGGATTCCTGCTAGGGGATCACAAAAGAGGCTGTTGGGTACACAAGGACAGAAGTATGCTTTTCCGAGGACTCTCAGGATCTGAGGGTGGGTGTGGAAGAAATGAAGTTAACTCTGAAAGTCTGTGCAGAGATGCATCAATCATCTGCAAATCTAGTGCACAGCAGCATGAGACTCCATTTCCCACTGAACCTGGAGAAAGTTCCAGACTTACCTTGGAGCAGAGCCTGACAGGGTGGGGAGAAGGCCAGTAAGGAGTGGTGGCTGTCTCTGAGGTCTGTGAACAGGGCTGTCGTGAATCCTGCAGCTGCCCAGCCACTACTGGACCCAGCCGGCTGGGCCAACACATCGTTCCACAAATGTCATTGCTTGTCACTGAGGCCCACCTGCTCTGGCTCTCTGGCAGGGCACACCTGGGCAAATGGAGAGGCCGAGCCGGGCAGATTTGACGATAAGGCTTCTTTTGACTCTTAATACCCTGATACAGACACTGAGCCCTGGTGGCACAGTGCTTAAGGGCCTGGCTGCTAACCCAAAGATAGGCAGTTCAAATTCACCAGTCACTCCTTGGAAACCTGATGGGGTGGTTCTACTGTGTCCTATAAGTTCTCTGTGGGTTGGAACTGACTAGAGAGTCACAGATGTAATTTGATTTAAGAAGCCCCTATGTTGCAGAGTATAATGCTTGCTTGCTGACTAAAAGGTCGGTGCTTGGAACCCACCAGCTGCTCCGTGGGAGAGAGACGTGGCAGGCCACTTCCATCATGATTACAGCCTTGGAAACCCTATGGGGCAGTTCTACCGTGTCCTACAAGGTCTCTATGAGTTGGAGTGGACTCGAGAGGCCACAGCAATAGACAGCTCTGCATGGCATGAACTGGTAAGCACCTGACTGCTAATCAGTTCCCCTGGAGACTCAGTGATTGGCTTCTGCAAGGTCACACCCTGTGGAGCCCAGCTGTACCCTGAAACACATGGTGTCTCTGTGCACTGGAAATGACTCCAAAGCTGCGGCTTTAGTTTCTTGGTTCATAGACAGCTTGGTGCAAACAGTTACTGCACTCAACTGCTACCAGAAAGGCAGGAGGTTCAAATCAGCCCTTGGCATCTCAGAAAAAAGGCCTGGCCATCTACTTTCAAAAAATCAGCCACCAAAAGCCGTTTGGAGTGTACAGCCCTATTTGGACACATATGAGGCTGCCGTCAGGTGGTGTCAGTGTGAGAGCAACTGGCTTTAGTGCTCTGCTTGTCAGGCTGTGCTGATGGATATGAAGAGCCACCAGCTAGGAGCCCACACATGGGACTGCAGTGGCTGGGCCCTCTGCTCCGAGTCCCAGGGCTTCAGGCGGAGGTTCACACAGCAGGTCTCCCTGTCGTTCTCTGACAGCACCTTCAGGGGCGGGGGCTGAGAATGCCTCCCCTTGCTTTTCCCAGTCGTGGGCGCTTTGGGAAAAGCCTGAGAGTAAGTACCTGAGGTCCCTTGGACAAGCTGTTCTCATACTTCCTTTGGCAACGGCATGCCTGCAAAGCACTTTAAGGTAATAACAAAGGCAGCAATAACACCCTGCACAAATAGCTTTTGCTTTCCAGGCCTTTTAACCCCTATTTTCTCTTTTTAAACAGCCATGTGATGCCACTTAACAAAGGACCAGGTCTTTGTAGGGGAAGGCAATTCGCAGTTGTGGAGCCAGACGGCGTTCCAGGCATGATACTGCATGTTTCACACACAGGTTCACAGCCTCACACCCGAATGCCAGGATACCTGGGAGCATCACACCTGGTGGCAGGAGCCCTGGTTGTCAGAGGAAGAAAATGAACTTCAGAGACACGATGTGCTCTCTCTTCACCTTAAGATCTTTTTGTGTGTGTGTGTGGAAAGAGACAGAAATAAATGTATCAACGCAAAGTGAAGGTCACTTGTCCAAGGTGACCCTGAAGAATGCATGACCCCTGTGATTCTGGAGCTAGGTCACAGCTGAAGACGTACCTAAACAAACAGAGAGTAGATGAGTGAAGAGTGATTTCACCCTCTGCTTGAGTCTCCTGAAGAACGGTAAGGAGGATTTGAATCCAAATTCCCAGTTGTGCCGTGTCTGCCTTGTCCTCTCCTCCCAGTTCCAACCGTGCAATCTCTTACCCTCCAGAACCCCACTTCAGCTCCGCCCAGATCTCACATCTCTGCCCTCGGGGCCCCAGCCAGAGTTGCTCCCCTCTCTTCTCTTTTTTATTGTTCTTGTCACTTATGATTTGTTTATTTGATACTTCCTGAAAGAGGTCTTTTAGACTTAGATTTATGTTATGTGTCAGTATGAGACATATGTCAAAAGGAAAATACGAGTGAAAACAATTAGTTAAGATATTTCTCAGGTAATGACAATTACAGCTGCCACCAGGCGACAGCAGTTTTAAAACCATTCTGATGTCAAAGCTGCTAAATGCCCATGACCGGCCACCTTGCTTAAGAAATAGAATGTCCTCAAAGCTGGGCCACCTTCGTGATCATGTCTCCAATTTTTCCACTCCAAAAGTGGATTCTCTCCCTAACTTTGTGTTTATTGTTCTCTTGTTTTCTCTCCACTTTTAACAAATATGTACATCTATTGCATCTTGTTTTTGAACTTCCTCACATTATTCATCTACGCAGCATTATTCTGTCTTGCTAATTTTGAGCAATTTTTAAAACTAATTTTTTTTTTTTTGTTCATAATTTACGCAGCAGAACATAGACCAGTTCCGAGGTTTCTACCCTTACGATTCCCTGACACTGATGGCAATCTTCCAGTTGTGGAATCATTCTCACCCTTCTCTTCCGAGTTGTTCCCCCACCGTTTACATAAACCTGCTGCCTCCTAAGCAGCCTGTCTAATCTTCCCATTTGCTGCTGTCAGTTTGATCCATATACAGTGAGATCTGTGAGAGCTGGAACTCCACAGAATGGCCTTGCTTTTTCAGGTCTTTCAAGTTTTCGCTTTCAACAAGGGGCAGACTTACCACTTTTCTATTGCTTTTTAGTGGGAAATATTTGAACATTCCTTCTCTGACAGGTTTCCATCTTAACACAGATTCTGACTTTCACAGGTTTGGCTGTAGATTGTTTCTGAAAAGAGCACAAGGCTCAAGGAAGACATTTTTTGCTAATTAAGCTAAACTGTGGTTTAAATAAGACATCAGGGGATATTTTTGGTATAAGGCTTAAAGGTTATGTTAGGCAACAGTTTTGGGGATTCATCCAGCCCCTATGGCTCCAGAAAGTCTGGATTCCAGGACAATTGAAAAGTCTGCTCTATATTTCCCCCTTTTTTGATCGATATTCTTCAATGGACTCCTTGATCAAAATGTACAGTAATAGTAGCCAGGCACCACCTAGTTCTTCTGGTCTCTTGGCAGTTGTACACGGGGGCGATTAATCACACATTCCATTTCTTCCCCTTCCTAGCTCTCTTTCTTCCTCTATTGCTCCAGGTAAATAAGGACCAATTGTTGGGCTTTGGGTGGTTGCTTACAAGCTTTTGTGACTGCAGGTGCCATGCAACAAACCAGGAGGTAGAACAGAAGCACTAGTCACGGTATTAGGCCAGTTAACTGAGATGTGTGACTTATTTTCTTAATTCATCAATAAGCGAGATTTATCCATGTGCATGTGTATAGCCACCATTCATTTCCACTGTGGCCTAGTATTCCCAATCGAAAACCAGCTCCAGCTCCCTGTGTCCCCCATGCATGTCAGACTAGAACAGTACTCCATGGCATTCTCAATGCCTGACTTTTGGGAAGTAGATCGCCAGGTCTTTCTTATGAGAGTTCTCTGGCTGGCCTCAAACTTGTTGGTATCTTACTCTGTGTATACGGTGAAACCTGTGAGAGCTGGAATTTGAGAGGACTGCCTTGTTTTTCTGGGTTTGCCAAGTTTTCTGTCTTTGACAGGATGCAGTCTTACCACGTTTCTATTGCTGGTTTGATTGCAGTTGTTAGGTGCCACTGAGTAGGTTCTGACTCTCAGCAATCCTGCGCACAGCGGAACAGGGGCTGCCTGGTCCTCTGCCAGCTTCACAGTGATTGCTAAGCTTCAGTCCATCGTTGCAGCCACTGTTTCAATCCAGTTTGTTAAGGATCCTCCCTTTTTTGCTGACCTTGACCAAACATAATGTCATCCAGGGACTAGGCCCTGTTACTGATGTGTCTGAAGTATGCAAGACAAAATCTTTCAGTCCTCACTTCTAAGGAGCACTCTGGCTGTTCTTCCCAAACAGACCGGTTGATTCTTCTGGCAGTCCAAGGCATATCCAGGATTCTTTGCCACACTGTAATTCAAATGCATCAATTCTTCAGTATTCATTTTTCATTGTCCAGCTTTCCCACACATATGAGGTGATTGAAAATATCATTACAGTTGTCCCCCAGTATCCCCAGAGGATTGTTTCCAGGACCCTTCAGATACTAAAACTCTGGGGATCGTGAAGTTCTTTAGTTAAAATGACATAGCATTTACATATAGCCTACACACATCCTTCTATATACTTTAAACCATCTCTAGATTACTTATTATACCTAATACAATGTAGTAACAGCCCGGCTGCTAACCAAAAGATTAGCAATTGGAATCTGCCAGCTGCTACTTGGAAATCCCACGTTGCAGTTTTATTTTGTCCCCTAGGATCGCTAGGCATTGGAATCAACTCCATGGCAATTGGTTTTGTGATTTGGGGTAATAACAACGTAAATACTATGTAAGTAGTTGTTTCATCACAAAGATTTGCTCTGAAAGATAGCCTTTGTGTTTTCTGAGTTTCTGTAGCTTCTCTGGGAACTCCGAGGTTGCCTGGGCACCAAGCGATGCTAATTTGCCCGTGATCTTGAGGCTGCAGGCTTTGCAGAGCTCACTAGCCATTCCTGAAATTCTTTCCCTCTGCTCTCCTTAATCACCTCTTAGTCATGCTCATAAAGGCTAAATGCCTTTTCAAATTCAAGTTTTGCATTTTGGGACTCTATGCTCCCCTCTTAATATTTTCAATTTGTGGTTGCTTCAATCAGAATCAATTAGAACTCAAGAACTGGTGGGTATGGAGGGCTGACTGCCTAATGAAATGTGCAGAGACCTGAGTTAGAAAACCAAACTGAAAAAACTGAAGAAAAAATTCAAGCCTCTATTTGCAATATTGAAGAACTCTACGGGCAGAAAACCGAAGACACAGGAAATATCAAAGGAAAATGGAAGGAATACACAGTCGCTGTACCAAAAAGAGCTGGTTGCCACTGAACCCTTTCAGTAGGTAGTGTATGACCAAGAATGGATGGTACCGAAGGAAGAAAGTCCAAGCTGCACCCAGGCAAACAAACAAGAAACAGATAAATAAAACCAGCTACCAGCAAGTCAATTCTGGCTCCTAGTGACCCTATAGGAAAGAGCAGAGCTGCCCCAAAGGGTTTACAAGGAACAGCTGGTGGATTTGAATGGCCAACCTTTTGGTTAGCAGGTGAGCTCTCAATCACCGAAAACCAAAAACCAAAAAAAAAAAAAAAAAAAAAAACCAAAAAACAAGCCTCCAGGAACTGACTGAATACCAGCTGCTGTTCCTTCTTACAGTGGAAAACATCTGCGTTCCCTTCTCGGACAGGTTTCCACCCTGTGCAGGTTCTGGCTCTCACAGTTTTCGTTAGGCCGCAGATTCTCAGCTCTCTTCTTGGTAGACATTTAAGTGGTTCCCATTGTTTTGCGATTTCACATTATTTGGGTATAAACATTTTTGTGTGTGTGTGTGTGCGCTTTTGGTGGAAGTTTACGGTTCCCGGTAACTTCTCACACAAAATTTTCCGCACGCCTTTTTGTGTGATCCTAGCTGCTGTCCTTATAACATGACCACGCACGTCTCCTCTTCACCCCAGATTTTCCATGCCCATTCAACCGACTCCTATCTTTTTCTGCCTTTGCACTTCGCTGTCGGACAGGAGCTGCCCATCTAGTCTCGTGTGTCTACTTGAGCTAAGAAGCACACTTTTCACAAGTATCATTTTATGTCTTGTTGTACAGCCTATCATTTGTTGGAAGAGTTGCCTTTGGGAACGGTTTGAGTTCTGGCTTAGGAGTCCCAGTTCACTTCTTCTGGGATTCCTCTAGTCCCAATCAGGTCATTAAGTCTGGTCTTTTTACCTGAATTTGAGTTCTGCACTCCACCTTTCTCCTGTTGAGTCAAGGACCGCCTGTTGCGTTCCTTGTCAGGGTGGCCCGGCATAGCTGGGCACCATCCAGTTCTTCTTGCTGGAGTCTCTGGTTTGGTACAAACACTCTTGCTTGTAGTTTCTCTTGGGATGTGTTCATGAAGGTGTCACAAGGGTATAAACCTAGGAGGGGGATTGTGAAGTGTAAATCAACACTGTCCAATAGAACTTTCTGTGATAATGGAAATGTTGTATTTCAAACTCTTCTGTGTGTCCCATACATCAACTAGTAGCCACATGTGGCTCTTAAGCATTTGAAATGTGGCTAATGTGAGTGAGGAACTCATTTTGAATTTATCTGGTTTTAATTAATTAAAATTAAAATTAAAATTTACATAGCCATTTATGGCAGGTGGCTGCCATATTGAACAGAGTAGCTTTACATACAGTTTTTTAAAAAAAATAATACTTTATTGCATCTTAGGTTTACACAGTTCACACAGCAAATTTGGTTCCTTTTTAACAATTTTTATAGAAATTTTTCTGTGCCATTGGTTGCAATTTTCACTATGTGTCAGCATTCCCATTGTTTCCATTCTGTTTGTCCTGTTTCCATTAACTAAGCTTCCCTTCCCCTCCCTGCTTCCAGGCAAATATCGACCACTTTGTCTCATGTAGGTAATTGTTTAAGGGAGCATATTTCTGTGTTAGTCATCTAGTATTGCTACAACAGAAATACCACGAGTGCCTGGCTTTAACAAAAAGAAATTTATTTCCTCCCAGTAAAGTAGGATAATTAGTTTACATTTAGAGAGTCAGCTCCAGGGAAAGGCTTTGTATGTTGTCTTCCCCTGGACTGGGAGCTTTTGATGTGCCAGGACCCTGGGTCCAAAGGACACTCTCTGCTCTCTACGTTGATTCTTTCCTGATAGTAGGAGGTGCCCAGCTCTCTGCTTGCTTCCCTTTCCTTTGTATCCCAAGAGACTGCCTCAAGGCACAATCCAATCTTGTAGATTGAGTCCTGCCCCACCGACACAACCATCGCCCATCCTCCGTCATTAACATCATAGAGGCAGGATTTACAACATTTAGGAACATCATACAATACCAAGAATCATGTCCTAGCCAAATAGCTACACATATTTTTTAGGAGGACATAATTCAATCCATGATATCACTTACAGATGTTATTGTTTATTTTATATTTTATTTGACTAAAAGATGACCTGTAGAAATAGCTTCAAACAGGGTGAATCTTGGGGTTTCCTTGAGTGTCTATCAGTGCAGTAAGTCTGGCCTTTTTCAGGAATTTCAGTTTTGTTTTACATGTTTCTCCTATTTTATCTGAAATCTTTTATTGATCTCTGATCAGAAAGGTTGTTGGTTGTAGCTGGGCACCATGTAGTTCTTCTGGTCTCAGGTTAGACGAGGCTGCGGTTCACGTTAGTCCTGTGGACTAGTTTTTTTTTATTGTTCTTGTTGAGCCTTTGATTTCCTTCGTTTTCTTTTGCTCAGTATAAGTAGAGACCAGTAGTTATGTTTTAGACAGCTACTTGCAAGCATTTAAGACCTCAGACACTACTCACCAAATAAGGATGTAAAGCATTATCTTCGTGAACTATATTGTGCCAACTGACTAAATTTTCCACAGTTTAGATATAAGACCATGAAACCAAACCCAGTGCTGAGTCGCTTCTGACTCACAGGGACCTTGTAGGACAGAATGGAACTTCCCTATAAAGTTTCCAAGGAACAGCTGGTAGATTCAAACTGCCAACCTTTTAGTTAGCAGTTGAGCTCTTAACCAGAGTGTCACCAGGGCTCCCAACTAGGCACACTAAAAATTTTTTTTACTGTGGTGAAAATATGTATAACAAAACATACACCGTCTTAACAACTTCTGTATGTCCAATTCAGAAAATTGATTACATTCTTTAAGTTGTGTAGCCATTCCTGCTATCCTTTACCAGATCATTCCACCACTATTAACGTAACTTGATGACCCCCAGCAAAAACTCCCCCTTTCTCAACTCCCTGTAACCCCTGATAACCACTAATAATCTTTAGTTTCTCTGTATTTGATTATTCCATATACGTAAGGTGATTGTTATTTGTACAAATAGCATCAGTGTTTGTCCCGCGACTGACTCATTTCCCTCAGCAAAACATGTTCAAGGTTCATCAACGTTGTGGTATGTACCAGGAGTTCATTTCTCTTTATGACTAACATGTGGCTGTATGTCCTTACCCTATTTTGTATATCCATTTACCCGTTGATGGACATTTCAGCTGTGTCCACCTTTTGGCTTTTGTGAAAAGTGCTGCAGTGAACATTGTCTTAGTTATCGTTAACAGAAACACCACAAGCGGGGAGCTTTACTAAGAGGAAATTTATTTTCTCACAGTTTGGGAGGTTAGAAGTTTGAATTTAGGGCGCAGGCTCTGCGGAAAGCTTTCTTTCTCTGTTGTCACAGGAAGGTCCTTGAGTCTTTCAACTTCTGCTCCTGGGAGTCTTCATGTGGCTTAGTATCTCTCTTCCTGCCAGCCCTGCTTTCTTCTCTTTGCTTAATCTGCCTGTTTTCTATTTTGAAGGTGTCTGGCTTGAGATGTACCATTCATATTCCAGTATTCCCAAGTAGGATTACACCCAAAAGAAAAAGTGTTACGATGTACAATGTGTATTTTGGGGGGACATAATTCAAACCATAACATGTACTTCTTTATTCTGTTGCTGGCATATCCTGCTTTTCTCCTCTGAATGTCCTGAGGGGACATAAGTCCTACTGTTGAACAGTGTAGGGACTAGAGAGACATTTATGTTCAGTGACTTTCACGGGGAAGAAAAGTATAGGAGGGAGACTAGAGGAGCTCCCTACCCTGAGACCATGACTTCCAGCCCTGGTCCTGGGGAACCAATGCCAGAACAGGTTGAAGCAAGAGGACACTTGCCAGCTCTGCTGAGCACAGTGTGAAGTGGACTCCACTTGACCAGGCTCTCGGCTCTCACACGCGGTTGACATTCAGGATTCAGTCTAAGAGCAGGTTGGCTTTGGGGCACGGAAATTTAAAGAAAAGACAGCTTCGCATCCTAGAGTGTGTTAAGCTGCACTAAGCACAGCTGAAAAGGGTTCTCTAGGAATACCTTCTTGAGCCCTGGTCCCCTTTGCTGCTGTTCTGCTCATCGGCTTCAAAGATGACTGTTATGGGCTGAATGGTATCTATCCAAAATATGTACTGAAGTCCCAGCCCCTACACCTGTGAATGGAAACCCTGGTGGCACAGTGGTGAAGTGCTAAGGCTGCTAACCAAGAAGTTGGTCGTTGGTTAGAATCTACCAGGCGCTCCTTGGAAACTCTATGGGGTAGTTCTACTCTGACCTATAGGGTTGGTATGAGTTGGAATTGACTCAATGGCAATGTTTTGTTTTTTTAATACCTACAAATAAGATTCTGTTTGGAAACGGTTTCTTTGTTATGTTAATTAAGTCATACTCACAGGGAGTGGGTTCTAAATCTAATCACTTCTTAGTTATGAAAAGAGCAAACTAGACACGGAGACAAAGGGAGAAAAGAACACAGGTGACAGTAACAGATGCACTTACAAGGATTGCTGGAAGCTACTAGGCGCTGAAATAGATGAGGAAGGGGCTCCCACTTGTATTTGGAGGGTCTGGGTGGTGCAAATAGTTAAGCATTCAACTGCTACCAAGAAGCCGGCTGTTCGCATCCACCTAGACACTTTCAGAAGAAAGACCTGGTGACCTAGCTCTGCTAGATTATAGCCATTGAAACCCCTATGAAGCACAATTCTACTCTGATGCGCCTGTTGACAGCACCCTTTTTCAATTTTTTATGGTACTTGTGTTTAAAATGCACGAGATAGCTACGATCGTCATTGTCCTAGGTTTCAGGTGTCGTGCTCTCAGTGATCCTCCGGTCTCGACAACGGTTTCAGGCTGTTCCTCCTTTATCTCGGACACCAGCTCCCCCTCTCTACTGCCTAAAGGGGCCGCAGGTTCCTGAGAAAGAGGCTGCCCTGAGGGTCTCTTGCTTGCAGAAGCGGAACTGGCTGGAGGTTGGCTCCTCCCCATCCATGAGCCGACCTGCACTCCCAGGTGCTGCTGCGAGGGGTCGCTGTGTGCTTGGCCTCCCGGGCTGCTCCTGCCTTTTTCCTTTTTGTTGTTACGTCAGTGGTACCATGGAAACCCTGGTGGCGTAGTGGTGAAGTGCTACGGTTGCTAAGGAGCCCCGGGGGTGCAAGGGTTAAGCACTTGGCTGCTAACCAAAAGGTTGGTAATTTGAATCCACCAAGTGGCTCCTTGGAAACGCTGGTGGTGTAGTGGTAAAGTGCTACATCCGCTACCCATGAGGACAGTAGTTCGAACCCGCCTGGAGCTCCTTGGAGCTTGATGGAGCAGTTGTGCCGTGACTTGTAGGGTTGCTATAAGTTGGACTCCACTGGACACAGTGGGTTTAGTAGTCCCCGGAATCCACTGGACATCAGTGGGTTTAGTGGTCTCCTAGATTTACTAGATGGAGTGACATCACCAACCTTTCAGTCAATAGTCAAGAGCTGCTCCGTGGAAACGCTGGTGGCATAGTGGTGAAGAGCTATGGCTGCTAACCAAAACATCGGTAGTTTGAATCCACCAGGTGCTCCTTGGAAATCCTGTAGTGCAGTTCTATTCTGTCCTTCAGTGTCACTGTGAGTCAGAATCCACTTGATGGCAATGGAGGATGGGAGTAGTTCCATGGGAGAAAGACCTGGCGATCTGATTCCATATACATTACAGCCTAGAAAATCCTATGGGAGCAGTCTACTCTGTCACATGTGGTCACTGTGACTTGGAAGTGAGTTGTCAGCACCCAACAAGCCCATGTTACTGCCCTGTCTGCTGCTCTTGTGGCAGGCCTGCAGATTTTGTGACTGCAGGCGTGGACACCCAGGACATTACATGAACAGATACTGTGAGAAGCACTTTGCAGTCCTGCCCCTTCCTCTCTCCCTCAGTGTAACCAGAAGACCCCTCAGGGAGCAAGTGAAGCCTTTTGCTGCTTATTTGTGCCTTTTTCTTCTCCTTGGAGCTCTGGGACCACGGGCTCTTCTTGTGCCTTGCCTCAAACACATGAGTCCTGTGTCTCCAGAAGGCATGGGCTGGCTCAGGTGGTGCTGGACTCTTCGCTGGTGGCCTGAGGAGGTCAATGAACTTTTCTCAATGAGCAAAGAGGAAAGTGAATGAAGTGTTTTGTCATGCTGTAGCTTCAGGGGTAGCTGCTAGTTTTCACCATCTTGGACAGAGATCTTAACAGATGTCCAGGGTATGTTAGCATTAAGGTCTTTGTGGTCTTGTGGCCCCTTTTCCTGGTACCTGGTCAGTGGGCTCTTCATAGCCTGTGGCTGGTCAGGCCAGCAGTGTGAGAAGTGAGAAGGTGGGTGTGATGCCTGCAGGCACCATTTGGACACAGTGTGTGTGTCAGTCACACTTTCTTCTGGTATGGCAAAAGTGGCTCCCAAACCTCCCTGTATCCCTGAATAGGTATTATAGTCTCCCTTGTAAAGTTGTTGCTATGGTTCCTCCTTGGACACCCACTGGGGGCCATGCTGTAAGGCCACATCTGTCCTCCACCGCCCTCTGTAACCTGCTTTAGTCCTTACCTGCCAACTGCTGTACCTCCAGGCAGAGTTATGGATCTCGCCCACATGCAAGGCCTCTGCCCCAGGGAGCAGGTTGACCCTGTGGAGGCTCTGAGGGTCCCTTGTCCTTGTCTCTCCATGGCTTGACTTCACCTCTTGCTTGCAGCCTACCCTGTCTCCCAGGGCCTCTCAGGGCTATCTTTTGGCTGCTCTCAGGATCTCTGTAACACAGTCTAGGAACAGGTCTCTGAAGCAGATCCTCTGCAGAGGGTCGGGCATTGGACTGGCACCTCAGGGCCCTCTCTGGGGCTTAGAGAAGGGGGCTCTGTAAGGACTCCTCCTCACCCCCTGTCAACATATTTCAATGGGGTCTATTTAAATTCCAATCTGTTTGACCAAGAAGCTGAAGCTCTCTCCTTTGCCCCACCTCCCACCCATGTGTTCCTGGGGCGTTGGCCGGTCATGAGGGCAGGGCTGGGAGGAAGAGAAGAGGAGAAAGAAGTATCAGGGAGGGACAGACTTTATCACCTAGCTTGGGACCTACGATTAACAGACAATAAGAATACTAATATGAATAATCTATTCTTTAGACAGAAAACTGCTTAGCACTTCTGTGTCTAATGTGTGTTCACATAATTCATTTTTTCAACCATTCTTCAGCATGAGTCTCTAAAGGCCCAAGTGCCAGATGGTAGAGGGAATGACTTTGCTTTCTGGGGTTTGTGGTTTAGTCCAGTGTAGTTTGTGTGCACGTTTGAAGTGTCTCTGAAGTCTAGTTTCATTTTAAATAAGAAAGAGGTTCCTCGTTCTGTTCCATACTAAACCTGTATTGATGTAAATATAAAAATAGTGTGCTGAGGAAATATTATATATGTTGTATGTAGGAGCCCTTGTAACACAAAGGTGAAGAGCTTGGCTATAGCCCCAAAGTTGGCCATCTGAATGTACCAGCAGCAGCTCCTTAGAAACCGCACAGGGCAGTTGTACTCTGTCCTATAGGGCTGCTGTTCTAGTCAGCCAGGGCTGCTCTAGCAGAAATACCACGGAGTGGATGGCTTTAACAAAGGGAGGTTTATTCTTACACAGTCCGGTAGGCTACAAGTCCATATTCAGGGTGTCCGCTCCAGGGAAAGGCTTTTCCCCTTGTCGGCTCTGGAGGAACGCCTGGTATTGCATCAGTCTTTGTTCAGGGAGCATCTTGGTGCAGAAACCTCAGGTCAGAAGGATGCACTCTTCTCCCAGTGCTGCTTTCTTCATGGTGTGAGGTTCCCAATTCTCTGCCTGCTTCTCTGTCCTTTTATCTCTCATAGGATGAGAGGATTAAGGGTGGGGCAAGCCATACTCCGGGGAAACTCCCATTACAGTGGTGCAGGGAGGTGATCCTATGAAGGGATTTACAGTCCCACCCTAGTCCTTTAGCATACAGCACAGGAAAACCAGAAAATGGAGGACAGTCACAAGATACTGGGAATCGTGGCCCAGCCGCATGGCTACATGTATTTTTTGGGGGACACGATTCAATCCATGACAACAGGTAAAGAAATACAAGTCTGTTGATCTAGTTTGGGATAGTAGTTAAGACAGGGAATGAAATGCAGTTTAGCAGCAATCCAGGTGACCTTCATCCACTAACATATGGAGCAGTTCTACTCTGCCGTACAGGGTTGCTATGAGTCAGAAATGACTTGATGGGATTGGGTTTGCTCTTTGGTTTTAGCTCTACCAATGAGTGCACTTAGGTGTCCCACACCACCAGTAAGCCTTAGTCAGCAGGTGGTCAGATCTAGCTCCTTGGGTGGGCAACCCTGGATCCACTAAGTGCCTGGAGACCTATTCGCCATCAAGCCTCCTGCACAAAAGCACTCAGCTTTCTTGTTCTTCTTGGCTGGGAAACCCACCATGTCACCTCCTGCTGTCTCTTGGTCCTGCTGCCTCTGCTGCTCACATTTCTCTGCCACTACTTCTTGCCTTCTTGCTGTCTTTGGTGTTAAAGCCCCTGCTCTCTGTCTTTTGCATCTAAGATGGTTTCAACTCAGGAATCTCAGGTCCAAAGGACAAGCTCCACTCTTGGCTATTCTTTTTTGATGATGGTGAGATCCTCTCCTTCCTGCCTCTGGGATGGCTCATCTTAAGATTAGTGAGTTGGAAAAATTGACCATCCTTTTGTTAGGATTCCATATACCTTATTAGCTTGTAGTACCACCTAATCATTTGGTGGGAGTTATAAGATCATGGGGAAAAAGGCCACATGAAGTGACTCATCACATGGCAAGGGTGGAGAAAGGTGAGGGAGGGAAAGAGGGAGGCATGGAGACCTCTCTAGCCTTATGTCTTTGAGTGGAAGAGTCCTTCAGTTTTAAGAAACAGAGTTCTCTGGGTGCTGTAGCACCCCAGGAGGAACTGCTGAGGTTGAGAAGGGGTGGCAATGGGAAGACTGCCCTAAAGAAAGCACACAGCTGCCCAGCACTGCCCCATAGACACAAATTCCAAAAAAAACCACCCCAAACTTGAGGTTGCTGATGTAGATCTACTTGTTGTTAGTGCCTCTGGCTTCAGTTGAAAGGGTAGAAGATCAAAGAAAGGCTTGGGCAACAAGGGTCTTGGAGACTGTGGTGGTTAAGACAGTGTCAACTTGGCAACTGCATGTTTGGCTGCTGTATCAAGTAGCAGAGATGAGGCCTATGGTGGCTTCCTGCCCCTCTGCTCTCATCTCTCCACCTTCTACTGCCTGCTTCCTGTCTGCTCACATTGCCAGCAGCTCCTGTTTTTTTTTTTTTTTTTTTTTTTTTTTTGCATCTGGTTCCTGGACCTAAACTAGCAGCTGTTGGATTCATCAACACTTATAGTAAGCAAGTCAGAGTCCTGTTCCCTGACCAAAGACGAATGTAACACAGGACTTTCCTCCAGAGCTGACAGAGGGAAAGCCCTTTCCCTGGAGCAGACACCCTGAGTATGGACTGGTAACCTATGGACTGTGTAAGAATAAAACTTTCCTTTGTTAAAGTCATTCACTTGTGGTATTTCTGTTACAGCAGCACTAGATGACTAAAACAGTTTGGTACTGGAAGTAGGGTGCTGCTCTAACAAATACCCAAAATGTGGAAGCAGCTTTGAAACTGTGAATGGATAGAAAACACAGAAGGAGAACTATTAACACTGAAGAAGGCACAGAGAAACACCATCAGCAGAATCAGACCAGTGTGAGACAGCACTGGAGCTGAGCCATGGAGCAAAAAAGCTGAATGCCTGTGCATAGAGATTTCCTGGTGGAGAGGGGTGGCTGTAGGTGCTTGAATTGGCTTGCTGACCCACAGAGCAAGGGAGATGAGTGATTATGTGCAGGAAGCTTCCTGGAAGAGTGGGGTGCCTCCAGACACCTGATTTGGTGGAGCTACAGAGCTTCAGAATACTTGCCCCAGCAGGGCAGATGTGGACTTGAGGCCCAGGCCATGACACCATAAGAAGCAGAAGCTAAAGAAATAAAGAGCACAAGAAGCTGAGCTGCTTCAGTCTCAGAAGATATGGCCATGATCTCAGGGGTCTGAAAGGGTGGAGCCATGACTTCCGGTGTTTGCAAAGGTGGAACTGCCATTCAGTTGGGCTTACGGTGCACCTAAAGCCAAGGGGGCAGAGTTGCTGTCCAAGGGGGCTTAGAAGGCAGAGTTGTAGCACAGGGCTGGTGGTCTCCACTCGGAATCTAGAGAGTGTGGCCAATATCTAGAGTCTGGAGGGCAAGGCTAATGTGTAAATTGTCTCAGAGAACAGAGAATTATTTTCCAAGCTCTGAGGGCTAATGGAATGTGTTTTGCAGACTTATTTGTTGCCTATTTTGCCTCCCTTCTTTATTTGTAATAGAAATGTCTAACTCTTTCCTATTCTGCCGTTGTACCCTTGGAAGCAGATAGCTTATATTCCAGGTTTCACAGATGTAGAGAATTTTTGTATTTTGAACTTGGAACTGATTTAAGATTCTATATATGGGATGGACATGTTTTTGCTGTGATGGGATGAATGTATTTCATGTTTCAAAGATGTGATTTGATTTGGGGGGGCCAAAAGGTAGAATGTCACGGAATGAATTGTGTACCCCAAAAAATGTGTGTGGCCATTTGGCTGGGCCATGATCCCCAATATTTTATGATTATCCTCCATTTTGTGAATTTCCTATGCTGTATGTTAAAGAGGATTAGGATGAGACATAAACCCTCCCTCAGATCACTTCCCTGCTCCATTGTAAAGGGAGTTTCCCTGGAATGTGACTTCCACCACCCTTTATCCTTTTATCCCACAAGAGATAAAAGGAAAGAGAAGCAAGCGGAGAGTTGGAAAACTCACACCATCTGGGAGCAGAGAGCATCCTTCAGACTTGTGGTTCCTGTGCCAAGATTCTCCCTGACCAAAGACTGATGCAACACAAGAAACTTCCTCCAGAGCCAACGAGGGAAAGGCTTCCCGTGGCGCAGACACCCTGCATTTGGACTTGTAGCCTACTGGACTGTGTAAGAATGAACCCTCCTTTGTTAAAGCCATTCAGTTCCTGGTAGCTCGACTAAAACAGAGACCATTTCAATCCCACCCCTGTAATGCCTGCTGACCTTGGGGGCCCTGGTGAGCAGGACTGAGTGCTCACTCCTCCTAACAGCAGGGGCACCTGTTCCTGGGGCAGGGGATAGTGGGGTGGGCTCACTGCTGAGTGGAGCTGTGGGAAGGTGTTAAAAATACAAGTAGTATGCTTAATGTGTGAGGGAGCCAAAGTGTTACCTTAAAGCACGAAAGAAAGCCAGGGGCCAAGGGAGAAATGGAAAAGTACGCTGGTCCAGGGTGTTCTCATGCATAGCAATGGATTTTGTCATTTATGGCTGGGCAAGATTTATGACTTGGTACCCCGAAGCTGTAAACAGAGCACGGAAAGCTGACACCTGCCCCTCCTGGTGTATTGTGGTGGCCGATATGAAAGGCAGTGCTAGGTGGGGTAGGAGTCAGAGCTGGCAGCCAAAATCTGCTCCCTGGCATTTTCCACCAGTGGGAAGTGGTATTTGGAGGAAGAAGGCGTGGGTCAGTAATCAGTCCCCAGTTCATCTGCTAAATGGTCACAGCCTTCTCTGCTAAGCCAGCTGCAGGCAAAGCCAGCTTTCCCAAGAGAACCTGCCTAGGGAGAGCACAGTATGGGTTATGGAGTCCCTGAGGGCACCCGAGCCAGGGCTGGGGACCCTGAGGCACAGAGCTCACCGAGAATGACCTACGGAATCACACCTGGCAAAGCACAGGAACTAGAGCAGCTGTGTCCTTGGAGCTGACAGGGACCAGGGTTGGGAGCTTGGGTCTGGGCCTCTAGGGCCGCTGGCTGAGTGGCTTCCAGGCTGCATGCAGCAGCTGGGAAGAAGTGGGATTCGAACTTCAAGAGAAGGGGTCTGGTGCTCTGGCCCTGAGACACCTGGGTGCCCAGCCCATGGACGTGTATGTAGTCTGACGTTGCCCTAACAGACACCTACCTGTGTGCATATGTGTAAGTTTCTCCTATCTATTTTCTTTGTTGTCTCTTTAATCCTTTAATTTTCTTATCATATTGTCCTGTTTCTTTTCGTGTTCTTTTTTAAATTGTGATTTAAGTGAAAGTTTACAGTCCCAGTGAATTTTCCGTATGAAACCCTGAGCACCCGCCTTGTTGTAACTTCACCTGCCCTCCTCACCCTGTGACAGCACACTCTTCTTTTCTACTCTTTACCTCCAGTATCCAGTCAACCAACACTTGTCCCCTCCTCTCCACCCTCTCCTCTTCCCTCTAAAAAGAAGCCATTAGGACAGCCTCATATGTATTTTAAGCCATAAAGTACGCATACCCCGCATCACTCTGCGCCCCCAAGTCCGGTCCATTGCTGGTCTGAAGTGCTGACCTCAGTATTGGTTTCAGCTCTGGTCTAGCAGCGAGCCCGGGGGCCGTGTTCCCAGGGGAGCCTCCGGTTGTTGCACTGTCAAGTACGGTCTTTTAATAGTGTTCTTGGTCTGCACACCCTTTTATCTTGTACTACGTCAGGTATTCTACATTGTGTTCCCTGTCAGGGCTGTCTTTGCTGGTGGCTGGGCACTGTCCGGTTGTTCAGTTCTCCTGCTGATGTAATCTCCCAATCTGCGGGTCCTTCTGTCTCCTGGGCTCATTTTTCCTGGTGTCTTTGATGTTCTTGGTTGTCATCCATTCCAAGTGGTTTGGGACCAATTGATGTTCCTCAGATGGTAGCTTGCTGGCTTTTAAGACTCAAGGCACCTCTGTACCAATATGCAGAAGACTCCCTTAGAAAATGACTGGTTGTGCCCATTGACCTCCGTGTTCTCTGAAAACATGGTCCCCAAGTTCCTGACCCTCTTACTCTGTCCTTTGAAATGTTGGGTTGAATTTATAAAACCTTTTAGTTTCTGGTTTAGTCCAGTTATGCTGACCTGCCTTTTTAGTTTTCTTTTCTAGTGACTTTTCTGTTATTGACACCCACCCTGCCCCCGCCTGCTCTTCATTCAATCCCATTTTCCCACTGGTGTGTCTCATTAAATATCTGTTCATCCCAACCACCTGTGCTTGTTTCAGACAGGCCCCCCAAAAGCTGAACGGAAGCCCTGAATGCTTGGATGAAGCATGAGACCTGCTGGGATGTTTTACACCAAAAATTCCAAAATTGTTTGTGCTTGTCTACCATCTTAAAGGTTGGAGGTTTGAACTCACCCTGTGGCCGTGAAGCAGAAAGGCCTGGCAATCTGTTTCTGTAGAAATTACAGGCAAGAAAATGCTGTGGAGCTCAGTTCTAGTCTGTAACAGATAGGACTGCCATGGGGCAGAAGTGACTTGATGGTACCGATTTTTTTTCCCCGGGAGGAGTTCAGCTTTTCAAGAGAAGTTCCTCTAACCTCGAGCCTGGGAGCAAGATATGTGTTTCTAGCGGGACTAGAAAATGGACTCAGAGCACCTCTGCGACGTGTTTAGACCACATGCCTGAGCCTCACCGCATCCCGAGCTTCGCCTGGTAGCTCCAAGTTCTGGCCTCTCATTCAGCTTCACCGGAGAACAAGCCTGGAGTTTCTTCCCTGGGCTGCGGGGCAGAGGAGAGTTGCAGGCTGCGCAAGTGGTGGAGCAGCAGGGATTTGGGGAGTCTTCGTCAGTATCCCTGTCCAGCCACTGTCGTGTCCACTTTGACTTACGGTGACTGTGTGTGTCAGAACAGAAATGCACTCTGCAGAGTAGCTGGTTTTCCAGAATAGATCACCGGGTCTTTTTCTAAGACACTGCTGGGTGGACTTGAACCTCTTATCTTTCAGTTAGCAGCCGAGCTTGCTAACACTGGTACCTCACGGGGACTCCTCTAGCTTCACCCAGCCCTGCAGCTGACCTGCTATGGGGAGTCTTCCGTCTCGGAGGATGTCTTCCGGGCAGGTTGGTTATTTCTCACCTGAAACCTCCTTTGTAGGTGCTTTAACTAGTATCATCCTCTGCCAATTTTCCTCCTTCATTTTCTTTTCTTTTTTGGTCATGTTTCCAACCAGCCCTTGCCGCGCCGCCCTGAGGAACTGAGGCTTCCTTTTTTACCAGCTTTACTGAGATGTGATTCACACAGAATTTTCTGGGTGGTGCCAATGGTTCGTGCTTGTCAACCCCGTGGGCATAGTGGTTAAGTGCTATGGCTGCCAACCAAAATGTTAGTAGTTCAAATCCACGAGACACTCTTTGGAAACTCTATGTGGCACTTCTGCTCTGTTCTATAGGGTCATTATGAGTCAGCAGTGTTTTGTTTTTCTTTAAAATTTTTTACCAACTTAAATGTCGGTGGCTTGAACCCACTTCTCAGCACTGTAGAATGAAGACCTGGCAATCCACTTCTGTAGGAATCATAGCCAAGAAAAAGCTACGGAGCACAGTTCTACTCTGTGATATATAGGGTTGCCATGAGTCGGAACCGCAGCTAACAACGAACCACTTAACAGTGCTCCATCTGTGCTCTGCCTTCCCGGTTCCTGTCTGTTTTTGGCTCCTCTCATATTCTCTTAGTCTTTGGGTTTATACATAAAAAAAGGGGGGCACTTAATTACATCTTAGTAGGGCTTTTGGAGAAAGACAGCACAGACATGTGTAGTTCCATTTGGTAGGAAATCACATTTCTTATTCAGACTGTGGTTCCAGGTACAGGCCCCCCATCCCCCAGCCTCCCCTGCACGTCTCCTGATGGTTCTGAGCAGAGGCTGAGCTCTCGGTGGTCCAGGAGCTGACCACCAGAGCCTGCCCCAGCATTCTCCGAGGTATCTATGTCTTTGGAGTCGCATACTGGGAAGTTGGAACTTATACGAAGTAAAATGCCACCTCTGCTCTTAGCCCGGGGATATTGTGATATTGCTTTGAAGAAGCAGTAGGCTTTGGCTGTCAGGGACACTTCTGGGTGGTCTTTTGTCCCAGGACAATCTGAGATTGCTTGAGGTGTCTCAGTCTGAGGCTCCGCCTGGCTGGGATGAGCCAGTTACGGAGACCAGGGGAATTTCGGCCGCAGGACTAATGGAGAGGTGGGGGTAGAGGTGTGTGGGTGTGGGGGGAGGGTAGGGGTCCAGGTGTGTGTGTGGAGTGGTCAGATGTAGGGGTGTGGGGGTTTGGTAGCATCCAAAGAGCAGCCATCTGCTGGAGACAGAGGACCTGGGACAGCAGGCACTCGGGGTCTGGACACGTGGCAGCAGCAGAGCAGATGGCCTCAGGGCAGTCCAGGCACAGGGAGCAGGGTCTAGACAAAGAATGGGGTCTGAGTTTGGGGAAAGGTGGGACATTCGTTTCCAGGGGATGACTCCAGGCAGGGAGATGCAGGCAGGTTATGGCCATACGGGGGACAGAGGTACAGCAAGGGAGAAGGACAAGGAGAAATGAGCAGGAAAGACGTCACGTTGGACAATCAGGTGCCCTGTTCCAGTCCAGGGTCAGCGTCCATTCCTCAGCACGAGTCGGAGCCAAACCCGTAGGTGACTCTGGAGGTGGCCTCCGGTGGACATAGGACATGAGGGCTGTCCTAGTCACCTGGTACTGCTCTAACAGAAAATACCATGAGTGGAAGGTTTCATGAGGAGAAGCTTTTATTGACACAGTCTGGTAAGCTGCAAATCCGTTTACAAATTGTAAGTCCATTCAGTAAGAGAATTTATCACAGTCCACTAGGCTGAGTGCAAATCCAGGGAGAGCATCTCGGCACAGGAACCCCGGGTCCAAAGGACGTACTCTGCTCTCGGTTCTTCTCTCTTGGTGGTGTGAGGTTCCCAACTTCCTCAGCTCACTTCTCTCCCTCATATTCCACAAGCTCAAGTCCTGCCTCACTAACACAACTGCAAACCATTCTCCATCATCAATATCACAGAGGCAGGATTCACAACACATGGGAGGAAGGGCACCGTATTGGAACTCCAAACCAAGTCAAAGCAACACATACATTTTTGGGGGGACACAATTCAATCCATGACAGGGGCAAACAAGTACAGAGCCAGCACTGAATACACAGAACTTGCTGTTCCCAGAGGACGTTCCAAGGAAGGTCTCACTAGCTCTACAGGAGACACTGAAGGGGAGTCACACTTTCCTCTGCCGGGAAACTGAGGTTTGCTGGTGACTCAGAGGGCCTGGATAGGCTAGACTTCAGGGACAAAGTGGGCTTCCTCCGGGCGGGTGCTTACATGGGCTATCTGATGTCATCTTCACATCGGTCCTCGGGGACTGTCTCATCACCCTTGTTACACCCATGAGGAACCCAGTGAGGCTCAGAGAGGGTGAGCACATAGACCAGGATCACACAGCTGGTAAATGACAGCTGGGATTCAAACCCTGCTATAAGCTAAACCAGCTCTCTCCCTATTCTGCCTCGCGGGCTCCTGAGGAGTGGTTCACGTTCCGTTATGACTTGGGTGGTGTCACGAGCCCTGATTTACAGCCCTTCCTAGGAAAGGACCTGAAGCTGCTGTTGGAGCTGAATGAGGTCTGGGATCAGCCGCCAGGTCCCCTTTTCTAAGAATGCAGTGCGCCCTGAAGCCTGTCATGCCCGAGGTGGGGGGGTACCCCAGTTCTTTGGAGCAAGCCTAAGCTTGCCTGTCTGCCCAGTTAACTGGGTCTAGGAGTCTGTGACCTGTGATCAAATTTACATTATGGGGGGCAGGGGAGTAATCAGCCAGTCTTATTAATAGTTCCTGTAAACCAAAAGGAAATTCTGGTGGCGTAGTGCTTAAGTGCTATGCATGCTAACCAAAGGTCGGTGGTTTAAATCTACCAGGCACTCCCTGGAAAATCTACGGGGCAGTTCTCCTCTGACCTGCAGGGTTGTTACGAGTTGGGATTGACTCAGTGGCAGGGGGTCCATTCTGATGAGTCAAAGTCAGTTCTGACTGAGAGTGATCGTGTAGGACATAGTAGAAGCGCCCCATCGGGTTCCCAAGGCTGTGACTCTTTCCAGAAGCAGACTGCCACGTCTGTCTCCCGCGGAGTGGCTGACACGTTAGAACGGTGACATCTGAGTCAGCATCCAAGCGCCTAAGTACCGCACCAGCAAGACTCCTGATAACCCCTACAAATAGTCCCAAAGTCCCAACCCAAATCTACTTTCTGCTGCCTCCTGCGGCCACTCTTGCTCCGGCTCTGAGGGAGACTTAGCTAGAGGGAAACGCTGCAGGACGGAGAGGTACTGGCAGATGTAGGGATGGAAACAGACATAGCAGGCACAAACATGTAGAAAGATAGAGTATGAAAACCCCAAACCTGGTACCATCAAGTCATTTCTGAGCCACAGAGGGGCTGGTGGCTTTGAACTGTCAACTTTTGGGAGGCAGCTGACCTCATAACCAGCCAGGGCTCCAGTTATAGCGTAATTAAAAAACCAAAGCCGTTGCTATCAAGTCGATTCCAACTCAAGCGATCCTATAGGACAGAGTACAATTGCCCCATAGAGTTTCCAAGGAATGCCTGGCAGATTTGAACCAAAAGTCTAGCAGACATAGCACTTAACCACTATACCACCACAAATTCCAGATACGGTACAGATGTACTTCCTGTATTTCCTCTTCTCCCCACTTCCCTGTGCACCTAAGTCTTGCCCTCTGTCCTTTAGCTGATTACTGACTTCAGGCTATAAGGATTTAAAAAGATCTAAGATAATGTCAGCTCATTGTTGGAGGTCATTGACCCTGCTTTGGGGCCCAGTTCTCATACCTGTGGTTCGGTCTGTTTCTGAGACTCAGACTCTTCTCCAAGTGAGACTACCACTGGGAGAATGGGGTTCCTGTCTTGTTCCTGTGACCTGAGTCTCGTCACAGTGAGCCATCCAGGTCAGGGTACCCGTGAGACTGGGTTCTTCCTTGTCCCCGGCAGGCTCTGCATCTCTGGGACTGGAGTCCCGTTGCCTCGAGGACGTCCTCCCTGCCCCCACCCACCCCCTCCCTGCTAAGATGGCCTTCTATGGTCTCCTCACCCATGAGCTCTAACTTCTTACAAGATTCTTTTCACATCAGCCAAACATATCAAACCTGCTGCTGTCGAGAGTTGATTCTGACTCAAGGCAAACACATGTGTTACAGAGCAGAACCCCTCTGTAGGATTTTATGGGCTGTAATCTGTATGGAACTAGGTCACCAGGCCTTTCTTCTGCAGTACTATAAAAAACCCAAACCAAACCTACTGCCGTTGAGTCAGTTCTGACTCACAGTGACCCTACAGGGAAGAGTAGAACCGCTCAGTAGTTTCCAAGGAGTACCTGGCAGGTTTGAACTGCTGACCTTTTGGTTAGCAGACGTAATCACTACTCCACCAGGGTTCCCCTGCAGTGCCACAGGGTGGGTTTAAAGTGCAACAGTCAGATTAGTAGCTGAGGGCAAACCATTGAAGCCAAACCGTTGTTAGGCGCTGTCTGGTTGTTACCAAATTGTAGCAACCTCCTGTACAACAGAACAATACACTGCCGGGTCATGCGCCATCCTTGCAATTGTTGCTGTGTTTGAGCCCTTTTTTTTGTGGCCACTATGTCAATCCACCTTGTTGAGAGTCTCCCTTTTTTGCTGACCCTCTACCTTGCCAAGCATGATGTCCTTCCTCAGAACATATCCAAGGTAGGTGGGACCAAGTTTCACCATCCTTTCTTCCAAAGAACACTCCGTCCTTTTTCCCAGACAGACTTGTTTGTTTTTCTTGCAGTCCATGGTATATTCAATGTTCTTCACCAACACCATGTTCAAAGGTGTGAATTCTGTTTTGGTTTTCTTTATTCGTTGTCCAGTTTTTGCATGCATACAAGGTGATTGAAAATACCATGGCTTGAGTGAGGTGCACCTCAGTCCTCAAGGCGATAGCTTTGCTTTTGAACATTTTATTGCCCAGTGCATTACGTCAGTTGATTTCTTGACTGCTGCTTCCTTGGGCGTAGATTGTGGATCCAAGTAAAATGAAATCCTTGACGACTTCAGTCTTTTTTCTCTTTATCATGATGTTGCTTGTTTGTACAGTTGTGAGGACTTTCGCTTCCTTTAAGTTGAGGTGAAATCTGTACTGAAGGCTGTAGTCTTTGATCTTCATCAGTCAGTCTTCAAAGTTTCTTTGCTTTCTGCAAGCAAGGTTGTGTCATCTGCATATAAACAAACAAACCAAACCCAATGCCGTTGAGTCAATTCCAACTCACAGCAAACCTATAGGACAAAGTAGAACTGCTCCATAGAGTTTCCAAGGAGCGCCTGGCAGGTTTGAACTGCCGACGTTTTGGTTAGCAGATGTAGCAGTTAACCACTATACTACGAGAGTTTCCACAATACTCACGGATGATATTTATTTTATGGGCCAATCTGTTATTTGACTGAAGGTAACCTCTGGGAGTGATCTGAGTTCCAACGTTAAAGAGCATCCCAGGGTGATAGTCTCAGGGGGTTCATCTAGTCTCTGCTGATCCACTAAAATTGGACTTTTTTTTAAGAGACAGAATTTTGTCCTACATTTTTCTTCCATTCTGTCTGGGTCCATCTATTGAGTCTCTGATGAGAACAGTCAGTCATGGTAGCCGGACACTCCAGGCACCATCTGGTTCTTCTGATTTCAAGGTAGGTGATGTTGTTCATATAGACTGTTTTAAACTATCTGCCTCTAGGTTAGCAACCGAGCACAAACCATTTGTGCCACCCAAGTGCTGGGGATAGAGACCAAACAACAACAACAACCCCCCCCCCGAATCCATTGCTGTAGAGTCAATTCCAACTCACAGAGACCCTTTACAGCAAAGTAGACTTGTCCCATAGGGTTTCCAAGGCTGTAATCTTTACAGAAGCAGACTGTCACATCTTAATCCCATGGAGTGGCTGGTGGGTTTGAACTGCTGATCTTTTGGTTAGCAGTCAAGCACTTAACCACTGCACCACCAGGGCCCCTACTGAAAGTATAGTGGGGAGTAAAACAAGACGATTTCAGTCCCTGGGAAACTTATAGGCAGCCAGCCAGGAAGATGTTAAACATAACGTTGTAAGAGTGATCAGTCCTTTGAAGACGGTAAGAGCTGTGAGGGCCTGTTAGAGGGGAACCTGACCACGTCTGAGGGGATCAGCCAGGTGGAATGGGGAGTGTTCTCAACAGAGGGCAAGGCTTGTGCAAAGGTTCTGAGGCAGGGAAGTGGGTGGCAGGAACACAGTGAACACATCGAGTGAGAGGGAGAAGCTGCGTGGGGAGCTTGGGAATACGGGCAGGGCCTCTAAGTGGGGGCTGTCTGTCCATCCGCTGAGTGTGCTGGGTTAGGCCTTCCCATAGTGGGAGCCGGAGCCCTGGCCCTCCCTGTCGCGTTCCTAGACAGGCCCCTTTCAGGCCCTGCCACCCTCCAGTGGCCCCACAGCAGCTGTTCGCAGCTGTACCCACCTGAGTCTCAACCTGTCATACTTGATCCACTGCTCCCTCTTCATCTACCCTTTCTTTCCTGTTGCCTCCAAAGTCCTGGCAACACAAGACCACAGGACCCCAGGTCCTAATTTAGACTCCTCCACAGCTGAGTGTGCTGCCCTCGGGACCTCAGGGCAAGAGGCGGAAAAACAGGTAATCCCCTTCAGCGATGCTTTGGTAATCTGGGATGGCAGTCCTGGGTTTGACCTTCTCAGAGCTCTGTGGTGGCCTTGAGAGCTGACACTGTCCCAGCCCACTGTGCCTTGATGTATACCTGGGCTGCCCATGTGGGCGTCTTGAGGGTTGCAGGTTAGTCACCTCTGAAACACCCATGTGAGCACTAGGCAGGGGTACAGGGTCAAAGGGCTAAGAGGACAGGGACTTCATCACAGGCCCTGCTGGGTGCCTTGATACCTCCTGTGATTCTCCAGCCAGATCGACACTGTAATTTCTGCTGATTAAACTTCTGTTTCTCCTCAGCCCAATGGATTCATTTTGGTTATTTAATTCCAACTGTAATAAATCAAAAACAAAAACAAAAACACAGAACTGCACACAATCTGAGGCTGTGGAGTGGACAAGAGGCCTGGGAGATGGGAGAAAGCAGGCTGGAACCCACAGGGCTTTGTCACTGTCACGTGTGATGGTACCTTACCGTGGTCACATCTGACTCAGAATGTGCAGTGGGGAGGCAATCTATACTGGGTGCTGCATGAAGGCAAAAAAAGAGGCCTGGGCTCTCCCGGCTGATAGCTAAGCCTAGTCTTTTCCCTTATCACAGCTACTACCTTAGAGCTTTTCTGTCTTCTGTGAGGTGACCCAGGTCCTAGGCCTGTAGTACACGTACCAGCACCGATCAAAACAGGCCTCAGGTGTCCTTATGCCATTGATTGAGTTAGCGTCCCCCTAAACATTGTCAACTTGGCTAGTTCGTGATTCCCAGTTTTATGTGATTGTCTATCATGTTATAAATCCTGTCTCTATGACGTTAATGAGGTGGGGTTAGCGGCAGTTACATTAATGTGGCAGGACTCAATCTATAAGATTGGATTGTATTTTAAGCCAATTTCTTTTGAGATATAAAAGAAAGATGCAAGCAGAGGGGGGAACCTCATATCACTGGGAAAGAAGCCTGGGGAGCACAGCATGCCCTTTGGACAGGATCCCTGTGCTGAGATGCTCCTTGACCAGGGAAGATTGATGACAAGGACCTTCCTCCAGAGCTGACAGAGGGAGAAAGCCTTCCCCTGGAGCTGGAGCCCTGAATTGGGACCTTTAGCCTACTAGACTGTTAGAGAATAAACTTCTGTTTGTTAAACCCATCCACATGTGGTATTTCTGTTATAGGATTGCTAGATGCCTAAGACGCCTTGTTGTCAATTGGCTTGTGTCCCCCCACCCCCAAAATATGTGTAGCAGTTTGGCTGGGCTATAATTCCTGGTATTGTATGATTACCCTCGATTTTGTGATTTTCCTATGAGATGAATCCTAATCTCTGCCTGTGGTTAGCAGATAGGGTTACACTAGAAGAGGATTAGGATGGGCCTACCACACCCTTAATAATGGAGTTTCTCTGGAGTGTGGTTTGCACCACATTTTATCCTTTTGTCCTACAGGAGATGAAAGGAAAGGGAAGCAACCAGAGCACTGCTGACCTTATAGCATCAAGAAAGCAGCACTGGGAGCAGAGTGCATCTTTCCATCCTGAGGTTCCCTTGCCAAGATGCTCTCAGATCACAGAAAGACGGGTGCGACACAGGGACCGACCTGCAGAGCTGACAGAGAGACATTGTGCTCCCTTGGAGCCACCATTCAGAATTCAGACTTCCAGCCTACTGGACTATATAAGAATCAAGTTTTCTTTGTTGAAGTTGGCCCCTTGTAGTGTTTCTGTGAGAGCTGTAACAGGTGACCAGGCCGCATCTCATAGCATTCCCATCTTTAGACTGGAATCACTCGCTCTGACTCACCTCCCGATTCTCCACCCAGTTGTTCTCACACTTCCAGTGTCTGTCTTGCAGGCTCCTTTTCCTGTCTCTGGCTTGGCCCCATGCCACAGAGCTCACAGGAAGAGTCCCTTCTCTGTCTTTGACTTCATGAGCTTTTAGGAATGTCCTTCTAGGGTCCACAGCTGAGGTTTGGGTGCTGCCTGGCCTGGCTAAAGAGGTTGCTGAAGGAGAGACAGCTGCCCCAGTGAACCCCCTGCCTTGTGTGCAGAGTCTGATACCAGGAATGAGCCCAGATGCACGTTTTCTCCAGCACAATGCTGCAGTCGGGGTGAGGGTGATGCTGTATTCAGGGCCTAGGGGCTGCTGGAGTTGTCCTGTCAGACTAGACGTTTCCATGAGAGGCCTAGGCCCAAAGGAGCATTTCCATATCATGGAATCAGTGCTGCCCAAGTGCTGACCGAGCGCTGCTTTAACGCTGGAGCAGGGGCCTAGAAGCTCCCACAGGCCCAGGGCTTTGCACTGGAGCTGGAGGGCTATGACAGCGTTCTGGGTTCCTGGGGAGGGGACAGAGTAGGCTGGGGTGATGGGACAGAGGACGAAGAGGCTGCAGCTACTTTCCCACATGTGTGAAAACAGCTCAGTGTTTTAACGAGGCTCAGATGTACCTGTGTACCTCAGCTGGTCAGTCTTGGTTGGTCCCTCCGAATGACTTGGATAGAAAGTGGGCCTGAAATGCAGACTTCCTGATCGAAGCAGCTGATTTGTCTGGGGGCCCTTGGAGGCTTTCCCGGGGGCTGGCCTTGCTGACCCCAGGTTCTTGGTCCTGCCCTTGTTTCCTCTCGGGTGAGAAGGACAAGTCGGGGAGGAGACAGGAGAGGAGGGGAAAAGCGCATAAACAGACAAGAACTCAAGCTTGGGTGTTAAACTGTCCTAGATTGGACCTGCGTGACCCTGAGAAAGTTGCTTAACCCTCTCTGAGCCTTGCTGTGGTCATCGGAGACACGGGGATCAATCATGCTTCTTTCCATTTAGGGCTGTCGGGGTTCAGTGTATTAAAAGCCTAAAAAGGCCCTGGCGTAAAGTGAGTGTTTAATTCATGGTAGCTAATGTGATTATTCCCTGGGTGGTGCACTTGACTGCTAATCAGAAGCTGGGGGGTTTGAGTTCACCCAGAGGTGCCTGAGAAGAAGGGCCCGGAGACCTTCTTCCTCCAAATTTGCCATTGAAAATCCCATGGAGCACAGCTTCACCCGGACACACAGGGGGTCACCATGAGTGAAAATCGATGGGACAACCGCCAGTTTTTAAATACTATCGTGACGAACTGGACTCTGAGGACCCACACTGATCGAGGTTTTGTGCCCAGCTGGCTGTGCTCATGGTCAGTCTGAGCCTCTTCTGGGATTCAGAAACCAGCACGACAAAGTATGTACCAAGTGCCACCTACATAAATGAGCAAAACCTTCAGGACCGGTTGTTGTCGTGTGGCCTGGAGTAGGTTCTGGCTCACAGTGACCCTACAGGACAGAGTAGGCTGCTCTATAGGGTTTCATAGGCTGATTGATCTTTGTGGGGGCTGCGCACCAGCTCTTTTCTCCTGCAGGTCAGCTCATGCATTCAAATCACAGGCCTTCTGGTTAGCAGCCGAGTGCTCAACCACCACGCCACTGGTGTGCTGCAGTGCTCCGCATCCCAAGCCCTCGTCTATCTTTGCGGCAATGCCCCTAACAACAACCATCTCATTTTCCCGCGTCCCCACTGAGAGTCCGAGGGGCAGGCACCGACCCAAAGGTAAGAGGCCGCTGGCACCACAGAGAGAGGCCTGGGGCCCTTCTTGGCAGTGGCCAGGCCTTGGACGCAGCCGTGAGGGTAGAATGGGAGGGCTCCCTGAGTCGGGGGCCTGGACACCTTCACACAGCGAGCAGGGTCAGGTAGGGGTCTGGACTGGGCCAAGAACAAGGTGGGAGGGCCAGCACTGCCCACCCGAGGACAAGCTGCTTGGTCGGCGGTTTCCCTCTCAGGGAGAGACAGAGAGTCACCACCCTGCACAGGGCCACCTCCCTTTGAGGCTGTCTGTTTTATTTAGGAGCTCTAGAAATACATGTAAATAGACCATCTATTTAATCTGTCTTTCTGTCTCTCTACCTCTCTAGTGTTGAAGCAGAGGTCACCTCTCAAATCCGTCTCCCTGCTGCAAAAATGGATGGTTGGTGTGAAATCGGCCAAGCCTGGAGGAAGGGGAACCTCATTACCAGCAGCACTGTTTGCCGTGGAGACCAAATGCGATCTCCGAGGAGAGCAGAGCCCTCCCCCACCTTTCAAATGGAGACAACTGTTTGACTAATCTTGAAAATTTGCAGTTATAGCAATATGTGAATATATTCGTGACGGACTGAGGCCGCAAGTCAACACAGGTAGCCACGTCAATTTATAGATGCCCCAGCCACACCCATGTCCCTCTGTTCCTGTGATCACACTGTATCTTCCTCGGGAGGGCAGAGCAGGCTGGCGACAGGCACAGAGAATCCACAACAAACTCACACTACCGACGATGTACAGGCACAAGGCAGCACGTCCTTCTTGTCAAGCACAAAAACTTAACTGGGTCAGAAAGCTTCTCTGGTTCCTGCTACTGGAAGATGGAGCTCACTGTCACTGAATATCTGTGGTAGCTGGAAGGGACAAGTGGCATTCTGTAGGCTGGAGGCTTTGAGAAGTAGCATATTTTTCCTTCTGTGCCAATCAGGTGCATTGGTTTTCTTGTCCGAGGCTGTATGTTTGAACCTCTGGTCCTGTGGCTTATGTCTTTAGTGTGCCTGAGTCCCAGCCTTCTGCCACTGCCACGACATGCTTGGGTGGTGTGCCAGTCGGTACTGTGGGCCTTACAGCAGAGGCTGGCTTTGAGTACGAAGGCTTCCAGTGGCCAGGGGAGTGTGGGCGGAGCCCTGCAGGGATGACGATCCTGGATGCATGTGCCAGAAGGGAGGGCAGGCCGGGCTGCCCTGGTGAACATGCTGAGTGTTTACCATGCGCAGGGGGCTTAGTGTGCTTGGCTGCTGACCAAAAGGTGGGAGGTTTGAGTTTATCCAGGGATGATGCCTTGGAAGAAAGTCCTGGAAACTTAATTCTGAACTTTTAGTCATTCTGCTCTGACACAGTGGGGTCACCATGAGTCAGAAATGACTCCAAGTCAATTCTGTTTTTTAAACAGTGTGCGGCAGGAATCCAGGCAGACTGCACTGTTGCCCTTGGAGAAGGGTGGGGAGTAAGGGTGGGGGAGAGACTGACAGCAAACACGGATGTGTTGGTGGTGTCTTGTAGTGAAACATGCTTTGAACAAAAATAAAGTTGGATGAGGGGACAGGCAAAGAGCCCTAGTGGTACAAACGGTTAAGTGCTCAGCTGCTAACCAAGGTTGGAGGTTCGAATCCATCACCCAGTAGCCACGTGGGAGAAAAGACCTGGTGACCTGCTCCTGTAAAGATTAAAGACGTGCTGCTATCGAGTCGATTCTAGCCCGTAGCAACCCTAGAGGTCAAGTAGAAGTGTCCCCTAGAGTTTCCAAAGAGCGTCTGGCAGATCTGAACTGCCAACTCTTGGTTGGCAGATGTAGCACGTAACCACTGTACCACCAGGGTTTCACCTGTAAAGATGACAGCCCAGGAAACCCTGGGGGCCAATTCTATCCTGTTGTATGTTGTTGCTGTTGGGTGCCATGGAGACACTTCTGACTTATAGTGACCCCTAGCACAGCACTGCCCGGTCCTGCTCCATCCACACAATCTTTGTTATGTTTGAATCTTCTGTTGTGGCTGCTGTGACCACCCATGATGCTGATGGTCTTTGTCTTTTTCGTTGACTCTCTACTTTAATAAGCAGGAGTCATTTTCTAGGGACTGATCCCTCTTGACAACTTGTCCGAAGTAGATGATCATCATCCTTGTTCCTAAGGAGCACTGTGGCTGCACTGCTACAGGACAGATTTTGTTCATTCTTTTGGCGGTCCCTGTATATTCAGTATTCTTCACCAACACAGTAGTTCAAAGGCATCGTTTCTTTAGTCTTCCTTATTCATTGTCCAGCTTTGGCGTACATATGAGGTGATTAAAAATACAGTGGCTTGAGCCCAGTGTACCTTAGCCCGCAAAGCAACATCATTGCTTTTTAACACTTTAAAGAGGTCTGTCTTTTGCTGCCAATTTGCCAAATGCAGGGTGTTATCTGATTTGTTGACTGCTATTTCTGTGGACATCGACTGTAAGGCCAAATAAAATGGAAACCTTGGTAACTTCAGTATTTTCTCCATTCATCATGACGTTATTTATTGGCCTAGTGGGAGGGTTTTTCTTTCTTTCTTTCTTTTTTAATATACTGAAGTACAATCCATACTGAAGGCTGCAGCCTTTGATTTTCATCAGTAGGCACTTCAAGTTCTCATCACTTTCAGCAAGCAAAGCTGTGTCATCTGCATGTGATGGGTTGTTAATAAGTCTTCCTCCAATCCCAGTGCTGTGTTCTTCTTCACACTGTGCAGCTTCTTGGATTGTTCGCTCAGCGCACAGACTGAATAACCACGGTGAAAGAGTACAGCTCCGGCACACACCGTTCCCGACTTTAAATAGCGCAGCATTCTCTTGTTCTGGTCAAATGACTGCCTCTTGGTCCGTGTGCAGGTTCCTCATGAGCACAGTTAAAACCAAACCCTGCCATCGAGTCAGGTCTGACTCTTAGTGACCCTAGAGGTCAGAACAGAACTGTCCTATAGAGTTTCCAAGGAGCAGCTGGCGAATTTGAACCACTGACCTTTCAGTTAGCAGATGTAGCATTTAACCCAATACGCCACCAGGGTTTCTGAGCACAATTAAGTGTTTTGGAATTCCCATTCTTCATAATGTTTTCTGCAGTTTATTGTGATCCACACAGTCAAATGCTTTTCACAGGTAAACGTCCTTCTGGTATTGCATTCTGCATGTTCCAGAGCAAGTTCTAGTCTCTCCTAACTTCCTTCATTTCCTGTCTTTTTTGTGACCTCTTGCTTTCTTCACGTATGATATCCCTGATGTCACTACACTATTGGTTAGGTCTTTGATCCCTAGTGTTCAGTGCATCAAATCTACTCTTGAGATAGTCTCTAAATTCAGGTGGGATATGCTCAGAGTAATATTTTGGCTCTTGTGGACTTGCTTTAATTTTCTTCAGCTTCAACTTGAACTCACATGTAGATGGTCACTTTGGCAGTCGGCCCCTGACCTTGTCCTGACTGATGATACTGAACTTCTCTGTTGTCTGTTTCCGGGGACGAAGTTGGTTTGATCCTGTGTTTTCCATCCTGTGAAGTCTGCATGTATAGATGCTGTTTATGTTGTTGAAAACAAATATCTGCAATGAAGAAGATGCCATTTCTCTTCAATTTGTCATTCCTTGCATCAGATGATTGCCCAATTCAAAACGGCTAATAGCAAGAGGATGGAAGGATCCACGTGTATAGATGACCGTATCAACATGTGATTAGAAGAACTAGATGGTACCAGGCCACCACCAGTGACAGGTGTGATTGGGCTCACAATGTTGGGTCCCAGAGTCAACACAAAAAAGAGGGGTGCACTATAGGAATTCCACTAGAAGATCACAACTGATGGTCTGATAGCCCAGGACTTCCCCTGGGAGCATGGTCCCTAGACCTGCTGCTGCCCCTGATTATTATTTACCACTGAGGTCAACTCTTCGGACAGGAATGAACTGGACTCGGGGATTTAAGGTGACCACATGGTGTGTCCATGTTGTGGTTCTGTGTATATACAGGATGCTGTCCTACTGGCCTCTTGCTAGAAGGGACGGGAGAGGGTGGAGAGGAGGGCATAGGAGATTGTTAGCAGGATATGACATGTATAGAACAGAAAGGAAGAGTGTGCTGTCACCAGGCAAGGAGACCAGAGGGAACTGCAGATCAGCAGGCATGCAAATTTAACTTGGATTGTATACTACTTTCACTGAATGACAATAAAAAGAAAAAAAAAAGCCAACAGCAGTCCATTTCTTCTCACTTATGCCTAGGATATCAGTTTTTATGAGGTCTGTTTCATTTTTGACAACCTCCAATTTTCCTGTATTCATACTGTATACATCTCACATTCTAATTATCAGCGGATGTTTGCAACTGTTCCTTCTCATTTTGATTTGTACCACATCAGCGAATGAAGGTCCTGAAGTCTTTGCTTCATCAGTGTCATTAAGAGTGACTACTTTGAGGAGGCAGCTCATCACCAGTCATACTCTGAGCGCCTTCCAACCTGAAAGGCCATCCCTCCAGCACTGGACCAGACTGTGGTGTGCTGCTGTTCATTATGTTTCACTGGGCATTTTGTTTGTTTGTTTCAGAAATAGACCGCTAGGTTCCTCCTCCTAATCTGTCTTAGTTCTGCAGCTCCATGAAGACCTGCCTGCCCTGGGTGACCCTGCTGGCATTAGAAATACCAGTGGCATCACAGCAACATGAAAGTTACCGTGATATAGCAGACTGAGGGATGTGTGAGGCTTCCCTGTCAGATAGGGTCCTGCAAGTGAAAATCAACTCCATGGCACCCAGTGACAACATCTGACCAGAGAGAAGAAACCCTTGCCCTGGTCCCACACCCCACCCCATTGGCAAACCTCAATCCTTGCCCTTTTTCTTCTCTCTCTAGATCCTTTCTTTGTATTATCCAAACAAGTCCCATGGGTGTGGCATGGTGGGTCAGCTAGGGGGCTGGGTTCCTTTAGCCCCCTCTGTGTGGCGAGTACAAGATTTGATCACTGTACTGAGAGGCTGTCTGCCGGGAAATGCCAGCCTCGTCCCAGTGCGTGGGGGCGCCTGGGCTTGAAGATGGTTCTGCCGACCTTGCATTTATGGGAGAGGGGCAGAGAGGAGAAAAGAGGTTGGGGATGGGGGTGTGTGGAGAGCGTAGGGGGTAGGAGGGTGCAAGGGTAGCATAGCAGGGGTGTCAAGTAGTGTGGTACAAGAGTGGTGTTTTAGTCAGCTAGTGCAACTCTAACAGAAACACCACAGAGTAGATGGCTTTAATAAATGAAGGTTTATTCTTGTAGGCTGCAAGTCCAAATTCAGGATGGCTTTCCTCTTTCTCAGCTCTGGAGGAAAATCTTGTATTGCATCAGTCTTTGTCCGGGGAGCATCTTGGTGCAGGAACCTTAGGTCTGAGGGATGTGCTCTTCTCCCTGTGCTGCTTACTTGATGGTGTGAGGTCCTCCATTCTCTGCGCGCTTCCTTTTCCTTTTATCTCCCGTGGGATGAAAGGATTAAGGGTGGGGAAGCCGTAGTCCAGGAAAACTTCCTTTACAGTGGAACAGGGAGGTGATCCCATGAAGGGATTTACAGTCCCACCCTAATCCTTTAACATACAGCACAGGAAAATCACAAAATAGAGGACAATCACAGAATATCGGGAATCATGGCCCAGCCACATGGCCACACAAGTTTTTGGGGAACATAATTCAGCCCATGACAAGTGGGCTACAGCACTGAGGTTTAGCAGGGATGTACTGGTGGGGTATAGTCATGGGGTATAGTGTTGGGGTACAGCAGTGGGGTGTGTGGCAGGGGTGCAATGGTGGGGTGCAGCACTGGGGTACCCCAGTGCAGTGTAGCAGTGAGGTACAACAGCTCCTCAGAAGCCAAGGGCGTCCAGGAGGGTACATGATTGTCCTTTCTCTGTTGACTGTACTCTGACAGGGGCTGGTAAGCAAGGCCTGGCTCTGGTGGGAGCTGCCTGTGCCTTCAAGGGCCCAGTAATGTCATCACAGGCCAGAGCCAGGCCGTTAAGAGCATTTTAGCCGTCCACTGGGGCATCTTCAGTCTATACTGAACCAGCAAGTCTGTCCTTAGGGACATTAATTAGTCCCCAATTAATGTGAGACAGACGCTGGCCCTGGCTAGTAAGCAGGATTCATTCCAGCCCTGGAGTCTGTCCCTCATTTGTCTGCAAATTGCCCGGCAAATCATAGCAGAGGCTGCAGGACTTTCCTATCAAAACAACCAAAAACTAAATGTGAAAATTAACGGACCTTTCGAGGTTTGTTCATTTCCTTGGCCTGACATTGAAGGTTCTCCTCCACGGGGGGCTGGTGTCTTGGATCACCTCCCCCTCCGCACAACAGCCTAATTCCCTCTACCTCCCAGAAACCCTCCTCAGCTGTGACAGATTGGGTCTCTAATGAGCAGCTTTGGAGCTAATTAAAGCACTTTCATGGAGTAGGGACGCCAGGGGTCTCTGGGAATGACCCTCGGGGCGGTAGTGGGGTTTCTGAGGTGTCTGCGCTGTCACATTTATCCTCTGTCAGGAACTTGTTGGCCAGTTCAGACACCGAGGTGTGACTGATGTGGAGCAGGGCCCAGAGGCAGGAGAGGAACCCGAACGTGGTGCCTGAGTGAGCCTTCGTTCACGCAGCTACCAGACACCCACACTGCCTGCCTGAGCACACAGGGCCCAAACTGTGAATCAGGGGCGACCCCTTCTTGGAGGCACCCACGGCCCCAAAGGAGAGCAAAACGGGCCTGTTGGTGTCTCTTTCCCGTCTACTCCTATTCCAGCAAGCTCCAGACCAGAAGCATCACTGGGGCCACGGAGAGTGGCTTTTACTGCAGCTTAAAGGAATGGGGGTTGGGGAGACAGGACAAGACATATTAACAAAGAAATGGGTGTGAGATGGTCACCCTTTCCCCTCATCCCATTAGTATCCACCTACAAACACACAACACACATACATACAGCACACACACCACACACACTACACATCAATACACAGTACACACAACATATAAGCACACAACACACAAACATACAAGCACAACACAAATGCACAGCATACACATAAACAGCAAATATACACCACCCACACATACCACACACAAATATAAACACAACACAGACACACACACACCACACAGATACACAAACACACCACACAAACACAACATACAAACACACACCATGAACAAATACACACCCAACACACAAATACATAAAACACACACACAACACATGAACATGTAACATAACACAGTCACAGAACACACAAACACACAACACAACGTGCAAACACAAAACACACAACACACTCAGATGCAGACAGAGGGCAAGAAAGCAGCAAGAAGGAAGCGAAGGAACAGGAGGAGGAAGAAAGGTTGTCGGGCAGGATAAACATTCTTTAGTAATCACAAAGTGTGGCCCCTAGCCACTGCCTTTGAAATGTGATTACCATTGGCAAATATCGTGAGTCTTCTACGTTCTGCTGTTCTGCTGAATGCTGGGGAGGAGAAAGCTGTTTAGGTAATTTTGCAGGTTCGTTGACGGAACCGTAGATGAAGAACTACACTTACGCAGGAGGCCCTGGGTGCGCTCAGCTGCTACCCCGGAGGGTGGAGGCTTGGCTCCCATCACTGGTACCCATCAGAGGCCTGGTGATCGAGGAAAGCCCTGTGGCACACAGTCCTTCTCTGAGACACACGCGGTCACCCTGAGTCAGAGGGAGTCCACGGCAACAGGCACCCATCTCCAGCTGAGCTCTACTCTCTGTATTGAGAAACTGTAGCATTTTGGCTTTTATTTCTAAGATAGAGATTTATTTTCCAATTGAACTCTGAAGAAGAATTTAGGCTTAGGCAGTTTTCTTTGGACAGAGGGGTCTGGGTCATTTCCCTCGCTATGGTGACATGATAGGTGTTCCAAGCCAAGGACCTGAAGGGACAAACCTGGATGTTGCCACCTTTTTAGGTTTCATGTCACTGGCGGCTCCAGGATCTGAACAGGAGAGGTGAACCCCCTCACTGAGAACGCCCTAGGCTGTCTATCATCTTATAGCTTGGAGTCGAAGTCTTTTCCAAAATACCTCATCTCTTACAATCGTGTCAGAGGCTCACCAGCCTGTGAGATGAGGCCAGGGCTTATCATTCCCGCAGGTCTGGGTCCCCCAGCCCGAGGACCAGTCTTGCTGCTCGGAAGGGAAGAGTCACTGAACCATGTGTCCTGGCTTCTGCTTAGACAACCTGTGCGACAGTCCAGTGACGCTACAGGAACAAGAGTGATGCTGACAGATTGTGAGGGAACACAGGCTACTAATAAAAACCATATATGGCAAAGTTTTTCTAATACGTATTCAATGGTAGGCCGATCCTTTTTTTAAAATGTGACAGTCATAGAAAGATTTGCCTAAGTAACTAGCTTTTAGGACTTGAACTCTCACCCTGAGACTGCGTGCCCTCCCTCCTAGGCTCCATCATGCCCTGCCATCTGGGATTGGAGGTGCTGTTCCTGGGTTGGGGCTAACTACCCAGAGGTTAACCCAGCCCTTGGGGCACCGGTGCAATAGAAACTCCTCCAACCTGGGTCTGGAACCTTCTCCTGCTGTCTGGAGCTTAAGGTTTCCTCATAACCAGATTTTGTGGTGGAATTCTGTCCCTCACTGTGCCCGAGCTCTGTCAGTGGGACCTGTTGAGCATCAGTTCTTCTAGGAAGCAGGACTTTCCTTACTGTGACCACCCCTTGTCTTTTTCCCCCAGAGTGAGATCCCTTGGTCAATGGAGGACTGGCTGTCCTCCATTGTCCAAGGACATCTGAAGGTTACCTGCCAGAACCCCCTTACCTGTCGCCTCACCCTGATGCCACCACCTGTTTCCTGCCACATTATCGTCAACTTCCTGGGATCTGCCGACTCGGTCAGACTTGTCTCTGTACCCAGCAGCTGAGCTGCTTCTCCCTCCTCTGCCCTCTGCTTTGACCACTCAGCCTGGAGCCCAGCTCTCCCAGCAGACACCCCACTTGGCTCTGGCCACCTCCTCCTTCCCAGAGAATTATATGCCACCTTCCACGTGCCTGATCCTCTCGCCAGAACTCTAATGACAGTGATAGCTACCACTGTACGTGTGGGGCCTGTTTGTTTGTTTTTAAACTTTTTATTATAGAAGTATTTCAGACATGCACAAAAACAAAGAATAATAAGGAACCCCATGGACCATCACTCACCTGCAACAATTATTGACTCACGGCCAATCATGTTTTGTCTATTCTACCCATTTTGTTATTTGTTCATTGCCCTACTGGAGTGTCTTACGGTAAACCCTAAACTGAAATAAACTAAACTTGCTGCTGTTGAGTCCAACTCCAACTCATGAGGACTCTATAGCACAGAGTAGAACCACCACATAGGATCCCAAAGAGCAGCTGGTAGATTCAGATTGTGGACTTGCAGCAAAACCTTAACCACTGTGCCTCCAGGGCTCCGCAAATCCTAGAAGTCATGTTATTTCAGCCATTAATACATATTCGGTCACTTGAACTGATAATTAAATAGTATACATGTATTAGTATATATATAGATACATGTAAATGCATAATGGAAATCCTGGTGGCTTAGTGGTTAAGTGCGATGGCTGCTAACCAGAAGGTCAGCAGTTCAAATCCGCCAAGTGCTCCTTGGAAACTCTAAGGGGCAGTTCTACTCTGTTCTATAGGGTCATTATGAGTCAGAAGCAACTTGATGCACTGGGTTTAGGTTTGTTTGTTTGTTTTATATGTATAGGAAACTGAAAACCAAATCTGTTGCTGTTGACCATTCCAATCTGTATATATATGGGAGTGTGTATGTGTGTGTGTGTCTCTCTCTCTCTGTGTATACATATACAAGCAGACAAGGAGACAAGGAACTCTTTTGACACAAGGGTTAAGCTCTGGATTGCTAACTTGAAAGCTGGCAGTTCGAACCTACCAACAGCTCTATGGGAGAAAGACCTGGTGATCTGTTCCCATAAAGCTTATAGCCTAGGAAAGTCCATAGGGCAGTTATACTCCGTCTTACAGGGTCTGCAGGAGTTGGAATTGACCTGGTGGCACACAGCAACAACAGGCTATTATCACACCTAACGGAAATTAACTTTAAGTGCTATGGCTGCTAGCTAAAAGGTTGTCAGTTCAAGTCTGCCAGGTTCTCCTGGAAACTCTATTGGTCAGTTCTACCGTGACCCCTAGGGTCGCTATGAGTCAGACCCGATTCTACAGCAGTGGGTTAACATAAATTTAGAGGAATTCCTTTATGTTACCAGTCACACCAAGCACTCCTGTGGGGCAGGTCTACTCTGTCTTAGGGGGTCACTATGAGTCAGAATTGACAGCAACCAGTTTGGTGTTTTTTTGTTATACACAAATTTCCCCAATTATCTTTCACCAGCTGATTTACTCAAAACAGGAGCCATGCAAGCCCTGCAACTTCAAGTAGCTAAACTTCCTAAGACACCTCCGTAACCTTTCTATGATGTCCGCCTCTCCTGCTTTTTCAGTGCTTTCTGATTTGGCCATACTTTGGATGTATGACTAAGGGGACCACTTCCTGGAGAACGACACCACTCGTGATAAGGTAGAAGGTCAGCGAAAAAACGAAGGACTCTGCACAAGATGGGCTGACCCAGGGGCTGCAACAGTGGGCTGAACCGTAAAGAGGACTGCTCAGGTTCGGGCAATGGTGCAGCAATAATGGAGGTCTGTTAGGAACAGACATCCTGGTAGGAGGGCGTGTTTTTAATCACCGACATTACTGAGAATTGCTGGTGGTAACAAAAAGAAGACTGTTATAGTTGGTTTTAACTATCATGTTAAGAATCTTTACAAAGTACGCTGTGATTTCTGGCACACAGGTGGACCCAGTCCACTCTCCTGAATCCCCCAGCTTGATATGGCACTGGGTTCAGGTTCTGTTTTCCAAGGAAGAGTACTTAGCTCATGCTGTAAGCCTCTTGTTGGGTCACAGCCTGAGGCACAGGTTGTCTCATTTGTTTTTTTCTTTTCCTTGTGATTAAATGGTGTCATGGATTGAACCGTGTCACCTTCAGAATGTGTGTAGCCATTGGCTGGGTCATGATTCCCAATATTTTATGATTCTCCTCCATTTTGTGATTTTCTTACACTGTAAATCCTAATTTCTGTCTGTGGTTAACAGAGTGGATTATGTTAGGGAGAATTAGAGCGGGGATGCAAATCCCTTCCTAAGGTCACCTTCCTTCTTGACTAGAGTTTCCCTGGAGTGTGGCTTGTATCACCTTTAATCTTAGAAGAGATAAAAGGAAAGGGAAGCAAGCAGAGGGTTGGGAACCTCACACCATCAAGAAAGCAGCACTGGGAGTAGAGAGTGTCCTTCAGACCCAAGGTTCCTGTGCTAAGATGCTCGCTGACCAAAGGCTGATACAACACAAAGACTTTCCTCCAGAGCCAACAGAAGGAAAGCCTTCCCCTGGAGCGGACACCCTGAGTATGGACTTGTAGCCTACCGGACTGTGTAAGAATAAACCTTCCTTTGTTAAAGCCATCCGCTCTGTGGTATTTCTGTTAGAGCAGCACTAGGTGATTGAAACAAATGGGTTCAGGTAGGGTCACCCTGGTCCCTCCGTTATAAGGCTCCCTCGGACCTTTCACCTGCTGGTTTTAGCAGCTATGACTATCATCTCTTCTGCTTTATTCACTTTAATTATTAGTTTTTAGAGTAAGGAGTTGTTGCCCTAGCAACCTTGATGAGCTTTATTATTTTTAGTATCGTTATGGGCACACAGATTTTTGTATGTTTAATGTCTCCAATCTACCACAATTATTGATTTGCTCAAATTGCCCAACCTTTCTGTTTGGAAGAAGTACAGCGAGAATGCCCCTTAGAAGCCAGGATGGTGAAACTTGGTCTCACGTATTTTGGACACATTACTGGGAGGTACCAGTTCCTGGAGAAGGACACTGTGCTTGGTAATGTAGGAGGGTCAGTGGACAAGAGAAAGACCCGCAGTGAGATTACCGACACCGAGGCCACAGTGATGGGCTCACACATGACAAGGACTGTGAGGACGATGCAGGGTTGGGCAGCGTTCCTTCTTGATGCGCATAGACGTTCTCTGTGAGCTGAAGCAGACTCGATGGCACTTAACAACAATAACCATTTGCAGCTCAAGTTATTTCTCATATGAAAATTTATGCACACATTGTTACGTGACAGTAGTTGCTAGCACTTTCCCCCTTTCTACTCTGGTTTCCCTTGTCTGTCTGTTTAGCTCTGGTCCCTTCCTGCCTTCTCATCCTGTCTCTAGACAGGAGCTGCTCTTCTGGTCTCACGTATCTGCTTGAGCCAAGAAGTACACTTCTCACAAGTCTTATTTTACGTTTTACAGTCCAGTCTAGTCTATGTCTGAAGAATGGGTTGAGAACGGTCTTAGTTCTGGGTTTACAGGGCATCTAGGGGCCATGCATGATTTCAGGGGGTCCTGCAGCCTAAGCTGAACCGTGAAGTTTGGTCTTTATGTGACTTGGGGTTCTGCTCTGCATGTCTCCCCTCCACCAGGCACTCTGTCATCTCCCCTGTCAGGGCCATCTTTGGTGGTAGTCAGGCATTGTCTGGCTCTTTTGGTCTCAGGCTGATGGAGTCTCTGGTTTATGAGGTCTGACAATGAAGTCTGTGGACTTAGCTGTTCTAAGTGCTACATACCTCGTTGCTGTCATCTTCCAAGTACGACCCTTGGGAAGCTATGCATCGATGCTGGTGCCTAGTCCCCCCTTTAAAGCAATTTTGAAACTCTTTCTGGAATGGCCACTGTGCACAGTGACAAGTGCATGAACTTAATTGTACAGCTGTCTGGGAGGGAGTTTTTAACCAGTAAACAAATAACTGTATTGGAACACGCTTCCTACTTACCTGATCTGGCCCCCAATGACTTTTTTCTTTACCTGAAGATAAAGGAAACATTAAAAGGAAGACATTTCGATGACATTTATGACATCAACTGTAGTACAATGATCACTCTGCTGGCCATTCCAGAAAAACAGTTTCAAAATTGCCTTGAAGGGTGGACTGGAGTCATTTCCATAGTTTTCCAAGGTGACTACTTCACAGGTGACTGTTTTAGCCGGTTAGCGCTGCCCTAACACAAATACCACAAAGTGGATGGCTTTAACAAAGAAAAATTTACTCTTGCACAGTCCAGTACACTACAAGTCCGAATTCAGGATGTCTGCTCCAGGGGAGGGCTTTCCCCGCTATTGGCTCTAGCGGAAAGTCCTTGTGTTGCATCAGTCTTTGTTCAGGGAGCATCTTGGTGCAGGAACCCTGGGTCTGAGGACGTGTTCCTCTCCCAGTACTGCTTTGTTGATGGTGTGAGGTTCCCGAATCTCTCTGCCAGATTTTTCCCTTTCTAGCCCAAGAGACCACCTCAAGGCACAAAACAAACTTGCACATGGAATCTTGCTCTACCAGCACAGCTACTGCCCAGCCACCCTTACTGACATCATACAGGCAGGAATTCCAACATGGAGGGACATCACACAATATCAGGAATTATGGCACAGCCAAATTGTTACGGATGTTTTAGGGAACACATTCAATCCCTGACATCCTTAGACTTGCTGCTATCCCAGACCTGAAACCAGTACTGAGGCCAACACTTCAGACTAAGAATGGATCGGACTCGGGAACACAAAATGAGCATGTGGTGTGTGTACGTCACAGTACCCCAGTCCCTATTATCAACTCTGTGGTCTTTGCAGACACTCTCAAGACACTTAGCAATCACTCGTATTATTATTTTTGTAATGGGATGTTTAAATAATTCTCTGTCTTATCTGATTTGATGGCACTTGGCTGGCTAGACTTTGTACACAGATCCCAAATCTATGAACAAGACGCTGGTATCAAGCTTCCCCATGGCTCAGAGCAAGGTGCTGGACTGCTTTGCAGGCCCTGCTAAGACTGTAAGGCAGATTCTGGCACTGTCAGCCCATCGCTCACTTCCATGCTGTCAGAGAGGTAAAGAATTCACTGGGGGTAGAAGAGGCCCATAGTGGTGATTTCTTTCAGGGAAAATCACCAGGGTACTGTTATCCTTCCTCATGGAAGAAATGACTCCTCCTCCATCTCCAACTCAAACCAGGGAAGTGGGTTTCAAGAAAACAGCTTGGAAAGCTTGGCATGTGTTTCCTAAAACTCCGGGGACCCAGGACCTCCTGGAGAGGCCAAAGGTGAGAAACGTTGGGGCTGGAAGAGCAAACAGTTGGGGCTGTGCAGTGTCTTAGGCGTCCAGCACTGCTGTAACAAATGGAAATTTATTGTCTCGCATTTAAAACCCAAAATCCATTGCCTCAAGTCAATTCTGACCCATAGTGACCCTATAGGGCATGGTAGAACTGCCTCATAGAGTTTCCAAGGAGCACCTGATGGATTTGAACTGCCAGCATTTTGATAAGCAGCTGTAGCTCTTAACCATGATGCACCAGGGTTTCCTCTCATAGTTTAACTCCATTGCCATCAAGTCAACTACAACTCACAGCAATCCTATAGGAGAGAGAAGTGCTCCATAGGTTTTCCAAGGAGTGCCTGGTGGATTCAAACTGCTGACCTTTTGGTTAGCAGAGTAGCACAGTTTAAGAGCCTACGATGCCAGATCGAGGGGAAGGCTTTCTCTTTCTGTCAATTCTGGAGGAAGATCCTCGTCTCTGAGTTTCTGCTCCTCTGTGATCTTTATGTGGCTTGACATCTCTCTTCCCCCATGTCAGTTTCCTAGTTTGCTTGTTCAATCTCTTTTATATGTGAAAAAAGATGAACTCAAGACATACCTATAACTGTGGAGAGTGGTCTACATTTTCAGAGATTGGCCACTCTAGGATATAGGATCTTGTAGGGGCAGATATGGGGCTCGTGGAAGGGATCTCTACTAGCTCATCTGTCAAGGAACCCTGCCCAAGAGAATCCACTGTGGTGGTGGTGGGAGGCCGTGGTGACTTCAACATAGGGTCAAACCACAGGGGACCAGGGGCTAAGAAGGACATGGTAGGAGCTGGGTGGAAGACATAGCTAGTGTTGAGAGAACAATAGATGAGAAAGCCCTGGCAATAGGAGAATTTCCAAAGGGCCCACAATGTGTGCCCTACAAGACAGCTTCAGCTGTCCACCATGCACAGAGGGCATCAGCCACAGATGACAACCCTCTGCCCCTTACCTGGTGAGAAGGTGTGTGTGTTGGGGATGGGAGGAGGATGTGTAGTAGCAAGCTAGTTGTACATGAGTTATTACTGTGACAGTGACTTTATTCAAACCGACAGGCCAGTGGAGCCTGAGGAAATCTGTTACACATCACAGACCATGAGAGCCTCAAAATGACCTTAGAGACTATCTAAGCTTAGATTCTAGATGAATTCCTTTATTTCCCAGATGAAGAAACAGCTTGAGAAGGAAGAATGACTTGCCTGAGGTCGTGAAACTGACTTGGGGATGACCACAATCTTCATCACTATGCCGGCTGCCTCCTGACTGATGGTTGTCTCTGATCCTTGAACAAACGAACTTGACATCCCTGGACCTTCGATATAAAACCAAGTGTCTCACTGGCTGTCCAATTTGTTCAGAGGAGGGTGTGGAGGGCTGGGGTGCTGGTCTGAGCAAGGCTTGAAAGTCTCACCTCAGGTGAAGGAGGAGGGTAGAAGGGGTCCAGGACTCATGGAGAGCAGCAGGAGGGGAGCAGATGCCTGGGAAACACAAGGAGGTGGAGTGGTGGGCTTTGGTGGAGTGATCCTCATCATTAGATGTGTGTGCGTGTGTGTGTGTACACACATGCACGTGTGTCTGTAGGCAGACAGAGGGCATCTGCTCCTTTCCATGCCAGAAAAGGAGCGGACAGGAAGGCTGGACAGCCAGCTCATCTTGCGGAACTTTCATCCAGCTCGTTTCTATCCATCCTCCTTCCTTCTTTCCTTTACCCTCTCCTCCCTCCCACCTCTCCTTAGTCCCCTTGTCCTCCAGCTGCTCTCCCCACCTAGCATTTAAGTTCATTCAGGGCTAGAAATTGTCTTAAAATTCTGACTTATCTTTCATAGAGTCTAACACAAGAATGGGAAAAAAAATGTGCCTTTCTTTAAATACTTAGGGGTTGTTTTTTTTTTTTTTATGTTGAGAGAGGATTGTTGTTGTTGTTAGGTGCCACTGAGTCAGTTCCTGCTTAAAGAAACTCTTTGTAAAACATAACAAAACACTGGTCCTGCACCATGTCCACAATCGTTTTTATGCTCAAGCCCATTGTGGCCAATGCATCACTCCATCTCGTCAAGGGTCTTCCTCTTTTTTGCTAACCCTCCACTCTACCAAGCGTGATGTCCTTCCCTAGGGACTGATCCCTTCTGACAACACTTCTGAAGTATGTGAGATGCAGTCTCACCATCTTTGCTTCCAAGGAGCACTCTGGTTGTGCTTCTTCCAGAACAGATCTGTTTCTTCTTTTGTCCGTCCATGGCACATTCAGTCTTCTTCTCTAACAGCATGATATGAAGGCATCAATTCTTTTCTCCTCCTTATTCGTTGTCCAGCTACTGTGTGGACATGAGAGAGGTTGGAGAAAGGGAACCGGCTATAAAGGCTCGTGAAGAAACTTCTTGAATGGTGAAAATATTCTGTATCATGATGGGGGGTTGGTTACAGGACTGCATCCATTTCAGAACTAATTGGATCGTACACTTAAAATTGGAAATTTATGTCAGTAAAATGAATTGTTTAAAAAGGCTAGATAATAAGTTGTAGAGGGTGAGAGCAGTCCACTAAACTACCATCACTTCTAATACTAACTGCAAAGTTTAGAGGTACCTAAGACCACCTTCACTTCTGACACCAAAGAGTCCCCAAGGCTACCCTCAGTTTAGATAATTTGCTGGAAGGACATAGAACTCTCTAAAAGCTGCTGTACTCACAGTTATGGTTGATTACAGTGCAAGGACACAGATAAGATCAAAAGGCAAGAGATGTGTGGGGAGGAGTCTGGGGCAGCCCCAGATATGGAGGTTCCAGCTGAACTTTCCCTGTGAAGTCACAGAGGGTGTTGACAAGCCTAAACAATGATATGTGACGATGTGCCTGGAATATTGCCAAACCGGAAAACTTACCTGAAACGTAGTGTCCTGGGATAACTACTGACCTGCCATCACATAAACATAGTTCACTACCCATGTGGCTGATCATAGCCTCGAACTCCTCCAGAGCTCATGCTGATACTACGAGATCTGACAAGTAAGTCCATAAACTTCATTGTTCTGGGTGCTACGCACTTCATTGTTGAATATCATTGTGGTCACTTTTGAAGAACTCCCTTTGGGAAGCTATGCACAGATGCCAGTGTCTAGTCCACCTTTCAAAGCAATTTGGGAACTCTTTCTAGAATGGCCATGTTCACGGTGGCATGGTGGCAAGCTCAATGAACTTAATGGTCTAGTTGTCTGTGAGGGAATGGCCAGTAGAGCTGTCATCATATTACCCTCGATGTTCCGAATGTCATCCAAATGTCTTCCCTTCAATATTTCCCTTTATCTTCAGGTAAGGAAAAAGTCACTAGGGGACAGATCAGGTGAGTAGGGAGGGTGTTCCAATACAGTTATTTGGTTACTGGTTAAAAACTCCCTCACAGACAACTAGACCATTAAGTTCATTGAACTTACCACCATGCCACCATGCACAATGGCCATTCTAGAAAGAGTTCCCAAATTGCTTTGAAGGGTGGACTAGGTTCTGGCATTGTGCATAGCTTCCCAAGAGGAGTTACTTCAAAGATAACTGTAGTGATATTCAACAATGTGTTATGTAGCACCTCTTCTAGGATGAATTTGCAAACTTAACTGGCAGTCCTTTAGTATGACTCTAAGTCCCCACCATAAATTGCATTGTTAGACTATTCCATGTAGTCCAAAGACCCTAGGTAAGCAAAGATAGTTTTATCAAGTGGCTGCTTCCAAGGGCTTAGAGATTGTCTCCTAGGGGTCAAGGATGAAAGCAAGACTTGCCTGTGACGAAGGTTAAATTTCTTAGTATATAAGAATATATGGACATTTACCCTATGGGGTATTGTGATGTACATGAAGAATTTATAGTAGCATAGAAATGTTTAACAAGAAAAGCTGAATACAAATTATTTGTATAGGATATTGCAACTGTTAAAGATACGTACTGATAACAGACCAGAAAAAGAGAGTTGTTTTGTAATTACCAAAGACAAAGTGTGAAACCATGCCCCCGTGTACTTGGCTCTGCTCTCTGAATTGCATCCACTAAATGTGTATGTCTTCACTTTGGGTGTTCTGGATATCTATTGCATAAGAACTTCTCCCAAAACTTAGTGATGTAGAACAACAATCATTTTACACTATCTCATGCTTTTGTGGGTTGGAAATTCGGGAAGGGCTCAAGCGTGTGATTCTTCTGCTTCACCTGGCATCAGCTAGGGTCACTCATTGGTGTTCAGCTGGTGGCTGGCTTTGGTCTGGCCTGGAGGATAAAAGTGGCTTCTTGTTCTTGCACCTTGGCAAGGATGCTAGCTAGAATGCTGGGCTCCTGTGGGTTCTGCCCCCACTTTTTGTGATCTTAGAGTCTCTCCATGTGGGCTTTTCATTGAGGCTCAGGGTTCCAAGAAACCAAGGCAGTTGTTGCACTGCTTCTTAGACTAGGCCAGAACCAGGACAGCATCACTTCCGTATTATTCTATTGGACAAATCAGTTACACCCCCATATTTAAGAGACGGGGAAATAGACCCTACCTCTCCGTGGGAGGAATGTCAAAGAATCTGTGTCTACCTTCAGTCTGCCTTATTTGATTTAGACTAGTACGAGATCTCTTTGTGAGGACATTGGACTACTGTGGCAGTGTAACAGGTTCTAAGATTGGGCAGTGTGAGGCCTCCCAGTAAGTTCCTCTTCTTCAGTAGAGCTTTACATATCCAGGGTTTCTTCCCTTTCCAAACAAAGTTGGTGATTTGTTTCTCCATCTCATTAAAAAATGATACTGGAATTCATATTGCGATTGTATTGTATATGTAGATCACTTTGGGTTTTTCCACTTATGAAAGTCTCTTGTGGTTTCTTACAATAAGGTCTTGTAATTCTCTCTGTATAGGTCTCTTATTTCTCTGGTTAGATTTATTCCTAGGTATTTTATCTTCTTTGGGGCTGTAGTATTGATTTGGTGATTTCTTCTTTGATGATCTCTTTGCTGATGTAAAGGAGGACATTGGAGATATTGAAGAACAAATTAGTAGTCCCTCAGAAAAGAGGTCCCCAAAGTAATGACAATATGGTTATCAGTTAATGTCAAGTGAAGTCCTCATGGTGACCCCGTGAGCCGCAGGGTAGAACTGTCCTCCATAGAGTTTTCAATGGCTAATTTTTTTGAAGTGGGTCATCTGACCTTTCTTCCAAGGTGCCTCTGGGTAGACTTAAATTTCCAACATTTTCATTAGCAGTCCCAGTTAACTGTACTACCCAGGAACGAGACTTCGATAGAGTCATGAATAATAAATTAAAATATAGAAAGAACAAGGAGAAAGTGAGAAATTTCTTCCAACCTTATTATAGTATGACAGAATGATTTTTTAAAAAGAATTTATGAGAGGGATCAGGAGGACAGCCCTTTTACCCAGAATGTTTCTGTGTTGTGAATAATTGCCATTTTTAAACACATATTTATCTATATCTTCTTAAACTGGAAAAAATGAAGACTGTTCAGTGGGGCATAAATGTTCCCCTAAATGTTAATATCAGTTGCCTCTGGGTAGCGTGACAGGCTTTAGCCACATACCCAGGCTGCCCTTCTAGCCTCCTAGCTGCTAACCTGGTTAACTTCTGAAGCCAGTTTCTGTTTCCAGGAAAATTTAAAATGTGGTCATATTTTCTTGAGCTTTTTCTGTCTCCCCTCCCGTCCCCTCTCTTCTCCTTCCTTCCCTTCCCCTCCCCTCCCCTCTGCTTTCCTTTCATCTTTCCTTCTAGTAGGAAAGGAGGGAAAGGAAGGAAGAGGAAACTGCAGGAATAAAAATAGTAATAAAAACATGAAGCCTTTATTCATCTTTAGGTAGCCCACCATTTATGTTCTGATCCCTCTGACTCAGCCCTCAGAACTTCCTTAGATCTTGTAAAGAGGGAGTCAGGTTGTGTTGGACCCTGGCTAGACTGTGCCAGCAGAAGGGGTCTAGCTGGCTTTCCAGGCAGGAGGCCTACCTGGTTGTTAGAAAGCCTGTCTGGCTTAGGCCTGTGCAGCCAGAAGATGGAAGGCCAAGGCCAATGCTGCTGTGGGGGAGTTGTCCAGGCTACAGGCATTTTCCTGCTTTTCAGCTTCACAGCTGGACCTCTCTTTGCTGTGAGGTTCCTGGAACCCACTAGCTCCCCTGGTGAGCGGGCTGGGCTTGGAGCATGCTGGTGGGGGCCAGGCCCTGCCGGCTTCTGCCAAGGAGGGCAGTGATGTCTGGCTCTGGAGTGGGCTGTCCAGTCACAAAGTACTTGCACATTTGGTTGTACGCCCAGAAAGAAAGTTCTACCTGAATAACAGCAAAGCTCACACAGCTAGGAGCTCATGGCAATGACTCTGATGCAAAACATCTTTCTGCTAGGAAACCCGAGAGCATCCTGAGCTGTGAACAAATCCATGCAGCGCACAATAGTTGGCCCTGGGGGTCTCAGACGCCACCTCCCAGGTTGTGGGGTACTGTCACACATGTGTGACAGAATGTCCGGAACCACCGTTGTGGGTCGACTCTGAGGAATTACAGCGAAAGGGAAGGTCGTGGGAGTTTCGGAGCTGGGCAAACGTATCTAGATATTTTTAAGAGACACAAGACATTTTAACGTCTACCCTTTGTTGATGTCAAACCATGAAAAATTAGACAAAAAAATTGTTAAGTAGTTGTAGGTGCCATTAATTGTTATTAAAAACGATCTCTCAGGGATTCTGTGTAAAAACAATGCGTAAGAGCTGGATTACAGCATCTTCTGTCCCGGTACCAATATGTAAACCAGACAAAGTTTGTGAGAAAGAACCATCATGGGCCCCTCTCACTCATGATATAGACGCAAAAGGAAACCCTGGTGGTATGGTGGTTAAGTGCTATTATCTGCTAACCAAAAAGGTCAGCAGTTCGAATCTGCCAGGTGCTTCTTGGAAACTCTATGGAGCAGTTCTACGCTGTCCCGTAGGGTTGCTATGAGTCAGAATTGACTTGATGGCATTGTGTTAGTTTTTGTTTTTTATAGACACAAAAACATTAAATAAAATATCAACACGATGCTAAAAAACAATACACTACATGTAAATTGAGTTTATCCTGGGTACTAACCAAACCCAAACAGAACCTGTTTTGCTTGTTGAGCCGATTCTGACTCACAGCAACCTTACAGGAAAGAATAGGACTGCTCCTGAGGGTCTCCAAGGCTGTGATCTTTGCAGAAGCAGACTGTCACATCTTTCTCCCGCAGAGTGGGTGATGGGCTTGAACCACTGATCTTTCAGTTAGCAGCTGAGTGTTTAATCACTTGGCCACCAGGCCTTTTACTCAGTGCTAAAACCAACCCAAGCCCTTTGCACTGAGTCGATTCCAACTCATAGCGACAATATACCAAAAACCAAGCCAAACCCACTGCCACTGAGTCGATTCTGATTTATAGCGAACCTATAGGACTGAGTAGAACTGCCCCATAAAGTTTCCAAGGAGCGCCTGGTGAACTCCAACTGTCAACTATGTGGTTAGTAGCCATAGCACTTAACCACTACCCTACCAGGGTTTGCAGTGATCATATAGGAATAGCTTAATATCAGAAAACTGCAAATATTACACATTATCACATGAGTTTAGCAAAGCTGCGGGATATTAGATTAATATACAAAAGTCAATTTAGCTTTCCTGTATACAGGCAACAATTAAAAACGTAATTATTTTGATAACAGTATTGTAAAATATCAAGTGTCTAAAAAGCAAATCCCACCGCCTGTCTCTAACTCGGTTGTACGGCGGTGGCTTGCACGCTGCTATGATGCTGGAAGCCGAGTCACCAGTATTTCAAATGTCAACATGATCTCCCGTGGTGAACAGGTTTCAGCTGAGTTTCTAGACTGAGATAGACTAGGGAGAAAGGCCTGGGGATCAGCCTCTGAGAACGAGCCAATGAAAGCCCTACAGATCGCATCAGCACATTATCTGACTGGACTCAAACATGCCGGTGATTGTGAAAATGGCACGGGACTGGATCACAGGCACCGTAATCCAGCTTTCACGGGTTATCTTTACACAGAAATCTCTGAGAGATCTTTTTTTTTAAAAAAATTGTGATTGAGTGAAAGTATATGATCCAAATTAAATTTGCATGCCTATTTATCTGCAGCTCCTGCTCTGCTTGTCTGGTGACAGCAGCTCCTCCTTTTTGTTCTATACATGTCATACCCTCTCAATCCCGTGTCCCCCTCCTCTCCATGCTCCCTCCTCCCCCTTCTAGTAAGAGACCAGTAGGACTGCATCCTATAGACACATAGGACCATAAAGTACACACACCATATGGTCACATTGTGTCCCCAACCAATCCATTCTTGTCTGAAGAGTTGACCTTAGTAATGTTTTCTGGTCAGGGGCAGCAGCAGATCTAGGGACCGTGCTCCCAGGGGATCCCCCAGGCCTTCAGACCGTAACTGCGGTCTTTTAGTGGAGTTCTGATCTAGCAATCCCACTACTTGGAATATGTCCTACAGAATCAAGGTCAGCCACATGAACAGACACATGCACATGAATGCTTACTGCAGCGAGTCCACAGTAGCAAAAAGAAGGAACCAACCCAGATGCCCAACAACAGAGGAATGGATAAACAAACTATGGTACACACACTCGATGGAACACTATGCAATGATAAGGAACAATGATGATTTTAGGAAGCATCTCATAACCCGGTTTCATTTGGAAGACCTTATGCTGAGTGAAATCAATCAGTGGCACAAGGACAAATACCGTATGAGACCCCTACTATAAGGACTTAAAAACAGACTCATGTACAGAAGAAAGACTCTTTGAGAGATCTTAAAAAAAAAATTATTGTGCTTTAAATGAAAGTTTACCATCTCGGTCAATTTGTCATACAAAAACTTGTACACACATTGCTAATTAGCTCCTCTCCCCACCCTGAGACAGCACACTCCTGCTTTCTGTGGCATATTTCCCATATGTATTCAGTCAGCTCCTGTCCACCTCTGCCCTCTCATCTAGGCACTAAACAGGAGCTTCCCAGTTAGTCTCATGTATCTACTTCAGTCAAGAAGCACATTCTTCACCAGTGTTATTTTATGTTTTATAATCTAGTACAATCTTGGAAGATTTGGTCTTGGGAGTGGTTACAGTTCAGCACTAAGAGAAAGTCAGGGGGATGCATCTTCTGGGGACCCTATGGTCTGTCAGATGATCAAGTCTGTTCTTTCTAATAGACTTCTAGTTCTGTACACCCTTTTTTCTCCTGCTATGTCAGGGACTCTATGCTGTGTTCCTTGTCTGGGAAATCATTGGTGGTGGCTGGGCACCATCTAATTCTTCTGGTCTCATGCTGATGTAGTCTCTGGATTATTTTTGAGGTACGCAATTCTGGTTTCATTTCACAGATGAGCACACCAAGGCTCAGAGGTGTCAGGAATGTGCCCAAGGTCACACAGCTAGAGAACTGTTACATTAGAATACCCCATTCGCACCCTACTGCTGATCTTTCTGGTTCCAAACCTTGCTACTCACCAGTAAGTGCATCAGAACAACATGTTCACAGCCAGTGAGGATACATCGAAGGATGTGGGCCTGCTTCACCTGGCAAAGAAAGATCGGGCGGAGACCTTCAAATAGTGAGCTCCCAAACACTGGGAAACTCGTGTGGAGTCAGGAAAGAGAGAAGAATCCTTCCTTGCAAAAGGAGTTGGGTGGGAGACTCGAGTTCCTAGCTCTTTCTGTTCTGCTTTCCTCTTGGTATTTGCTTTTGAGCTGCTCAATTCTAGTTGTCACTTCACTGGGTAAAAAGGAGAAAGGGGTGGGAGAAGAAAGAAATAGTGCCTTTCAATTAATGAATTGTATTAGAGAGAGTAGTAACTGCTCTCAATTAACGTAAGTTATTAATTAAGAGCAGTTACTATGTTAGCTGTCATCAGGGGCAGAGTTACTGAAGGATGGTCCAGGGTGGGCTGAGGAACCATCAGGTCCCAGGCCTTACTCTGTTGTAGATGATGTGGGTCTCTGTGAGTCAGAACAGACTTGAAGGCGATGGGTTTGGTTTGGTTTTTGGTTTATGTGGCCATAGGAGTTCAAGGGCAGCAGGTCAGCTACATTTTTTACAGGCTGCTGTGGGAAAATGAGCATAGCACCCTGACGAAGTCCTGTTATTTGCTTAAAAATATGGCTCCTCTGTCCTTCCCTGAGTCTTCAGGGAATCCATGTGAAATGAGTACGGTACTTTTACAGTTGTCATATTTGCTTTCTGTTTAATAGCAAAACTTTTGGGGAAAAAAAGTTTGGCTCTCATTTGTTTGTTTTTTGTAAAAAAGATTACAGAGTGGGAATAGGAATAAATAAGTTCAAAAGGCACGAGGGATCTTTTTGGAGTGACAGAAATATTTAACAATCAGATTATAGTGATGGTCGCACAATGTGATAAACCGACTGAAAAGCCATTGAAAGTACTGTAAATTATACACACACAAAGCAGTTAAAATTGTTACAAAGACTGGAAAATATGCATACTGTCATGGGTTAAATTGTGTCCCCCCCAAAAATGTCTGTGTTAATTTGATTTGGCTGTTAGTCCCAATATGGTGCCATTCCTTCATGTGTTGTGAATCCTGCTTCTGTGAGACTGATGATGGAGAATGGTTTGCAGTTGTGTTAGTGAGGCAGGACCGAAGCTACAAGCTTGTGGAATACAAGGGAGAGAAGTGAGCAGAAGAAGTTGGGAACCTCATACCACCAAGAGAGACGCACCGAGAGCAGAGCATGTCCTTCGGACCCGGGCTTCCTGTGCTGAGATGCTCTCCCTGGATTTGCACTCAGCCTACCGGACTGTGATAAATTCTCTTACTGAATGGACTTACAATTTGGATTTGCAGCTTACCAGACTCTCTCAATAAAAGCGTCTACTCATGAAACCTTCCACTCACGGTATTTTCTGTTAGAGTAGTACCAGGTGACTAAGACACATACCAAATTACAGTGGTGGCCTTATTGAAAAGTCACCTTGTGGAAGGCATTTTGGGGGAAGCGGCGATGAACAAGATATGATCCTGTGCTTCACAGAGCTTGCAAACCAGCCCCCGGAGAACGGCAGGCAAGCATACAAATTGATCCATCACACAACAGCATGGGGATCAACGGTAGCAAAGAGAGAAAACTTTAAATCAGGAGAAGCATCTTTAGGAGGATTTATATGCCCAAATGAAGATGAGAATCCCAGGCAAAGTCTGTGAGAAGTGGACAGATGTGGTCGGATCGTGGCGGCGCAGTTCAGCCGCAGCTTGGGGTGGGCAGCAGAGAGGATGGCTGCTGTGGGTGGTGCAGTCCCACTTTTGGGGCACCTAGGGACCCTGAGTGTTACAAATGTTAATGAATTTGTCTACTAAGCCAGGGGCACCTCAGAAGAAAGGTCGTGGCAGTCCCTCTGCAAAGGTAGCCACTGAAAACCCGAGGAAACACAGTCATACTCTGACATATGTGGGGCCACCAGGAGTCAGAGTTAACTCCATGGCAACTGGTGGTGGCAGTGACCCAGCTGGTCCGGGGTAGGCTCAGCCAGGCTGTCAGAGGGGTGGTTGTTGCTACCATGGTCTTTTGGTCATGTGGAGTGCTGACAAAGCCAGGCTTCATAACTGGGAATGACACGGTCCCTATTAGTAAGTGATACCATCAAGATTTGAGACCTAGAAATGCGACTTCAGTGCTTGAACTCTCAACCACAGCCCTGCATTGTCTTACCTACTGGAAAGGAAAATGAGATTCAGAGAGGCTGAGTAAGCCTCCCAAAGTCACACGGCAGGAAGTAGTAGCAGAGCTGGAACTCAAACCCAGGACTTCTGGTCCAAGGTGAAGAGTGATCCTGCTCTTTTCACCTTTCTGGTGTTAAGCAGGGACTTCTCCCCAGACACAGGGATTCAGCTAGTTCTGCTTTTGTCCTGGAAGAAGTCTGAATGCCTGGAGCATTGCCTCTTCACAGAGGGAGCGTTGGGGCTAGGTAATTCTATCAGCTCTGGTCATGGGGCAGGAGAGGGCCAAGTAAAGTCTTTTATACCTGGCTCTGTAAAAAGCAGCCTTGAAGCCCTCTAAATACTGTCTTTGGGGTGCCTGCTATCATTCATCCTGGGAGGAAGTGGTTTGCCACTACGCTTGCCTAGAAGCCAGGAAAGCTGCCAGCCGTGCCAGGAGAAAAGAGAGACGTGGGGTCCCCTAACTCACCTCATTCAGTTTGTGCCTTTGTCTCTTGCCGTTTCCTTTGAGAGTTTACTTAACATGACAATATACATTGAACACATGCTAGAATCAGTGTTCAGTAATGGTTGAGGACTGAAATTTCGCTTCTTCCCTGACTGATCTGAGAATCCAAACTGGCAGGATGGGGATCTGGGAATCGAAACTGAGGGAAGGAAATAGCCTTGGACACCCCAAAGTCCTGGGAACCTGGCCTTATCGTTACTGTCTTACGAGGAAACTGAGGCGAAGGGAACAGATTCCATTCTTCAAGCTTCTCCACCAAACCCTTGCTGTCCCCTGAAGATGCTAGGATGTGATACCCCACTTTCCTCATTCCACTCCTGCCTTAATCCCTCAAATCCTAGGAGGCTATAATATCTGCGGACACAGCCTGATTTACCACAGGCTGAACTTCCCCTGGGGCTGTGATTCTGTGTGTTTTAGTCAGGTAGTGCTACTTTAACAGAAATTCCACAAATAGAAGTCTTTAAAAAGAAATTTTATTTGTCACATTCCAGCAAGTTAGAAGTCCAAATTCAGAATATCATCTCCAGGGGAAGGCCTTTTCTCCTGGCTCTAGAGGAAGGTCCTTGTCATCAATCTTCCCCTGGACTGAAGCTTCTGAGGCACAGGGACCCTGGTCCCTTCCAAAGAACATGCTCTTGACACTGCTTCCTGGTGATATGAGGTCCCCAACTCTCTGCTTGCTTCCCTTTCTTTGTATCTCCTGTAGGATAAAAGGATAGAAGGTGGTGCAGGCCACACTCCAGTGAAACTCCCTTTACATTGGAGCAGAGAGATGAGTTTCAGAAGGGTGTTAAAGTGCCACCCTACTCTTTAGCATAATTGGGTCTATTAACCACAGGCAGAGGTGAGGATTTTTAGTATAGTAAACGTTGCAAAGTGGAGGGCAATCACACCACACTGGGAATCATGGCTCACCTGAACTGCTATGCACATTTTTGGAGGGACACAATTCCAACCACGACACTGTGCCTTTTGCTGCCCATTCCTGGGGCAGACCCTGGACCTTGACTTCTTCAGCTCCTCTGTTGAATCTTTACTTCCAAACTTGGCCACTGTCTTCAAGTCCTCCGTCCCACCATTGTCTTCTCTGTCACCTGCTTTCTTGTGTACTCTGAGCTGGGTTCGGCACCCATGCAGTTGTCACATTGGTTTTTGATGACTTATTTATGTGTTTGCTTCCCCAGCTCAGCCGTGCTGTTCTTTGGGCCAGGATCTGCCTCTTACCCATTTCTGTGTCCCTGGTGGCCGATACAAGACCAGCAACTTGCTGTTGCTCTGTTGAGAGAATCAGGATAGAGCGGTCAAGGCTGCGTGCTCACTTGCCAGCCAGAGACTAATGACAGGCTGACTCAGGGGGCCAGCCCACAGGTTCCTTCCTGCGTGGTGGCAGCCGCTCAAGAGAGGCCTCCTGGGATCTTTATGCTGCTCAGCTGGCGTTAAAATAAAAGAAAGCCAGTGACTGCTCTCTGCATTTTAAAATTCTATGTTTGGAGATGAAACAAAAAATCAGGCCATTCAGTCCTTTTCAGTGAGGAAATTTCCATGGTGACTGTGACCAATACCTGAGGGGGAGGGGTATAGCCGTGCCTCACCAGGATAGGTCCAAGTCCTTCTGTGTGTGACAAAGGCACACTTGTCCTTCTTTCTCCATTGGCCAGGTTGTACATAGGTGTCTTAGGGTTCTCTAGTGAAACGGAACCAATAAAATATAAATAAAATGATATGTATGTGCGTATATATGTACATGTATGTGTATCACATACATATACACGTACACAAGGACCACCAGTTAAGTTCATGAACTCATCCTAGAAAAAGTGCTACATACTTCATTGCTGAATATCACTACGATCACCTTCCGAGTATTCCCCTTGAGAAGCTGTGTACTGATGCCAGCCACCTAGTCCACCCTTCAAAGCAATTTTGGAACACTTTCTGGAATGGCCATCAGAGCTGTCATCGTGTTAGCCTTGATGTCCTGAATGCCACCAAAAAATGTCTTCTTTTCAATATTTCCTTTATCTTCAGGTAAAGCAAAAAGTCGTTGAGGGCCAGACCAGCTGAGTAAGGAGGGTGTTCCAATAGAGTTATTTGTTTACTGGCTAAATACTCCCTCACAAACAACTATACAATTAAGTTCACAAACTTGCCACTGTGCCACTGTGTGCAATGACATTCCAGAAAGGGCTCCAAAATTGCTTTGAAGGGTGAAGTGAGCTCTGATGTTGGTGCATAGCTTCCCAAGGGGTGTACTTGGAAGGTGACCATAGTGATATTCATCAGTGAGATATGCCGAACTTAGAACAATTAAGTTCAGACTCAGTTGCTGGACCTCCTGTATGTATGTATATACATGTAAAACTAAAACCACACCGCTTGCTGTCAAGCCCATTCTGACACATAAAAAACCCAAACCCACTGCCACTGAGTTGACACGTACTCATAGTGACCCCATAGAGCTTTCAGGGCTGTAAGTCTGTACAGAAGGAGACTGACACATGTTTTTCCTTCAGAGTGGCTTGTGGTTTCAAACTACCAACCTTTCAGTTAGCAGCCAATTGCTTTAACCACTGCACCACTGGCGCTCCTTAAATATACAAATATATATTAAAAAAACAACAAACATTGCCACCAAGTCCTTTCCATCCCATGGTGATGCTACAAGACAGAGAAGAACTGCCCCACGGGGTCTCCAAGGAGCCACCGGTGAAGTCAAAATGCTGACCTTAGGATTAGTAGTTCTTAACCACTGCACCACCAGGACGTCAACTCAGAATCAACCTGATTGATGATGGCAACACAACACACACGCACACACACACACACACACACACACACACACACAGAGTCATGAATTGCTTGATGTCCATAATACAGTTTGCAAGACAGAGCATGATGTGATTCGGATATTTAGCGAACACTGTATCATACACAAGTTGTTCCCGGGTCCTAATCATCAGACTCAAGTACAACCTTGCTATGCACCCACCCCCCTTGCCCACTAAAACGTACTATGTTATAACCTTCCGGAAACTCCCTTCCAGCCATCCTTGTCATAGCTGATTGTCCTTGGTTTATCGGTTCCCACCTGATGGCTCCAGAAAGGATTCAGGAGCGAGGGGGCTTCAGTTTCTCCACCCAGACAGCAAGAGTTCTGGAGCACACACGTTAAGGATAGCTACTGCTTCCTGGAGGGAGTCCTCCCTGGTGTGGATGCTAGGACAGGACCTCAGCGCTCCACGTGGGCTTGGTTGGAAGTCCTTAAGCTACCGTTGCATTGCAAAGTCAGATGAGGCAGCTGCCATCCACAGACAGTGACCTGGGGCCCAGGGGTCCTCTTATACACAGGAACTGTAACCTAGGGTTTAAGAATTTTCTTTGACAGACAAAGGTGGGGGGTTGTGCTATTGGCCTCTCCCCCCAGCAGGTCAGGAACCATCAGTGCCCTCCTGGGCCTGGGAGACTTTAACCAGAGAATCACACAGTGACAAGCCTGGAGCAACTAGCTGGTCTGGGCCTCCACTTTGACTGTGTCTATATGCACGGCTTTGGGGATTGGCATGGGCCTCAGTGAGTTCTAGATCCTGGGAATTGGGACTTGTGGGTGAGTCCAGACGTGCAGTGGGTGGCGGTCAGCCTGAGAAGAGAAGCTTGGGTGCCATGTCCTTCATGACAGCTCTAAGCCTTGTGTCCCAGCCTTGAGATTTCAAGGCTGAGACAAGCTGCCTGCTGAGCTCCTCGGTGCATCCTGGGGCAGAGGAGTGAGGACTGTGAGTGAATCCCTGCTGGTGTCCCTGCTGTTGTGACCTCCTCCTGCTGTATTCTGTCTACTCATCTGAAAGTCAGTGGGCTCCAACTCCAAACAGCAGTGGCCCTGAGGTGGCCAATATGCATGGCCACTGGTGTGGGCTGTACACCTGCTTTCCCAAGGAGGCAGGAGTTTCTTTATCTTTCAGGATGAACTTCAGTAAGGTGCAAAATATTCCGAAGCAGGATGGTTCCGTTTGGGGCTGTTGTTGAAGAAATAGCAAGCAGAGGAGGTGAGTGAGGAGAGAGCAGACACTTGGCCCGGCCTAGCCTGAGGTTCTTGCCCAGAGCACCCCTGGCTGCATGCAGAACAAATTCAGGAGCCGTGGCTCAAACATGCAGCCTTCGCCTCATCAGGTCCAGCACTGCAAGAGATTGCTTTTTTTTTTTTTTTTAAAAAACCACTAGGGGGAAATTAACAAGCAGAATGAGAACTGCTTTTCTTTTAAGAAACAAGCACCTTATGGGACCACGGATGAGCAGACATTGCCCAGACAACTTTATGCAGCACGTGACTATGTACATAAGGAGACAGAAGGAGAGGAGGTAAAGAGAAAAAAAATTATTTTAAGGAATTGGTTCACGTGATTGTGAATGGCTTGCAAATCCAAAGGCTGAAGATTCAAAATTGAAGATAATGCTTCTTGGCCACTCAGCTCAGGGCCAATCCATGAAGCCCAGCCCTCAGTACTGTCGGCTAGTTTCTGTCTGCAGGGAAAAAACTTGGGCCGAAGAGGAGGGGAGGGCTTGTTCCCCACAGGTCTGGAGTCATCCTGTCCTGCTCAGAAGAGTTAGCTACAGGGCTCAGAAAGCTGGCTTGGTAGAGACCATTTTAGAGAGTGAACCCCTCCCCGACCACAGGGACCAGGGTGAAGGCAGTCACTGCCTTAGGTGTCCCCGGGATGGGCTTACATTGCTGCTTCTCACCTTCTGTGACCTCTGATCACTTTGTTTCCTTCCTCTACAAACCACTGGTAATACCCACTTCATGTGCTTGTCTAGACTAGGATTTGACAAGATCACGGTGAGAAAGCACCTAGCATAAAACTGATTCCTGAGGCTCAGCTTTTTAGTTTATTCCCTTTCTTAGTCATCTAGCACTGCTCTGACAGAAATACCACAAATGGATGACTTTAACAAACAGAAATTAATTCCTGCACAGTCCAGGAAGCCAAAAATCTGAATTCCGGATGATAGCCTCAGGGGAAGGCTTTCTCGCCACGTCATTTCTGAAGGAAAGTTCTTGTCATCAGTCTTCCCCGACTGAGGAGCTTCTCAGCACGGGAACCCCAGGCCCAAAGTACACACTGTGCTCCAGGCTCCTATTTCTTAGCATATAAGGGCCCCATGTCTCTCTGATCGCTTCCTCTCTTGTATCTAAAAAGAGACTGGTTTAAGACAAAACCTAACCTTGTGGAAGGAATTTCGTCTTATTAATATAACTGCCACTAATCTCACCTCACTGACCCCATAGAGACAGAATTTTCATGACACAGGTAAATCCCATCAGATGACAAAATGGCAGATAATTGCACAATAGTGGGAAACATGGCCCAGCCAAGGAGGCACATACTTGGGGTGGGTAGGTGGCACAACTTAATCCACAGTGTGCCCTGAGGGAGAAGACCTCAGAGAAGACGTGTGGAAGAGGACAACTTTAGGAGTGAAGATACTTCTACAGTCTCACAGGATCCTCAGCCCTTGTGGAGACCCCTGCAGGGGATAGCACAGCTGAGGAAAGGCCAAAGGCCTTATGGGAGGACAAGAGCAGCCCCCACCTGGAAATTCTCCTTCTCTGTCTCATAGCTGCTCAGCTGTCCTTTTGTTAGTGTCTTGACACTTGTAAGGCTTTCCACAGGAGCTGCTCCAATCTTTTCCACTGTTACTATCCCCCATTTACAGATGACAAAACTGAGGCATCAATTAAGGCCTTTGCCCAAGGCGATGCAGCTAGTAATTGCAGAGCTGGGATTCTGATCCCAGAGCTGGCAGTCTGATCCTCCATGAGTCGGCAGAGCCCATCGACTCAAGGCGACCCCAAGTGTGTCGGAGTAGAATTCTGCTCCATAGAGCTTTCAGTGGCTGATTTTTTCAGAAGTAGATCACCAGGCCTTTCTTGCAAGGTACCTCTGGGTGATTTTGAACTCCCAACTTCTCAGTTAGCATGAGTGTGTTAGCTGTTTGCAGCACCCAAGTAGGGCATCCCGGTGCTCTTTCTGAACCACTATGGTATATTGCACCTGTTAAAAACAAAAACAGCCTCCCCTGACCCCTACCCTCCTGGGCCAGAGCTCCTTCCTCCCTCTTCCTCTTCTCCCAGCAGAGTCTTTACACAGACTGGCTCCATCCTTTTGCTCTTGGAGATGCTGCAGTCTGGTTGACAGTCTTGAGACTTTCCCGAAAAGACTCTCTGGAGTGACAGTCCCCAAAGCGTCAAACTCAGAGACTTGACTCAATTGTCACATTTCTCAGTGAAGATGACAACTTGTTTTCATGGCTCATTCTTATGTAAAACATGAGGACAGTGGTGGTTTGGTGGTCGAATCCTCACCTTCTGTGTGGGAGACCCAGGTTTGATGCCCGGTCAGTTTATCTCACGTGCAGCCACCTCCCATCCGTCAGTGGAGGCTTATATGTTTCTTTGATGATGAGTAGGTTTCAGCAGAACTTCTCAACTAAGACGGACTAAGAAGAAAGGCCTGGTGATCCGCTTCCCAAAACTAGCTAATGAAAATCTCATGGAACCTAGCGAAACGTTGTCTAGTCACGGGGAGGGCAAGACGGAGCAGCATTTTAATCTGCTGTGCCTGGAGTCATCATAGGTCAGGGGACTGACTCAATGGCAGCTAGCAACAACAAAAATAGTGTGAAATAACTTGTGGGCCCCTGGGAAAACGTCCAAATGCTTTTGGAATATTCTTGCCGCTATCGCACCCTCACCAAAACCTGTTCTGCCTGCAGAAATTCTGGTGGCATAGTGGTTGAGTGCTCTGTCTGCTAACCGTGAAGGTCGGCAGTTTGAATCCTCCAGGTGCTCCTTGGAAACTCTATGGAGCAGTTCTACTCCGTCCCGTAGGGTCGCTGTGAGTTGGAATTGACTCAGCAGTACTGGATTTCATTTTGGTATTCTGCCTGTGGTTTTCCTCAGGTCATTCTCCCTAGGGTACCCTACCTAGGAAACCCTGCCTGACTGCTGGCCACCAGGGATAGGGTGAGGAGCCACCACCCCCAACTTATCATTACAGAGTGGCCATTTTTCCTGTCTCCGTAACTGTACAGTCATCACTGGCCAAAGCTGTCTTCTGTTTTTAAAAATTTAAGACAGAATGCTTTCTCTTCTTCTCCTTATTTCTTGTTCGATTTTTTTCCCTCAAATTTATCAGTTTTCAAAATAATGAATAGGGTCATTAGCATCTGCAACTAATAACTAGTTTCTTCTTCTTTTTTAAGTATCATTACAGACTCCTGGATTTAAATGTATTTGCCCCATTCTGCTGTTCCTATTCGTATCCACGTTTATATTGTCCTGTTTCTGGCCAGTGGGAGCCTCTCCCCTCCAGTTCCCGAGTCCTTTCCATATGACCTTAATTGTCTTTATTGCTTCCTTGTTGTCTGTTGCAACAAGTTGCTCCTGGCTGCATCATTTTTTCAGGGTCTTTTCTGTAAGTGAGGTTGGGAGACGGCTGAACTGAGTTTATAAGAGAGTTTCGTACAGCCTCCCTTTCTTCATGGCAGGGAAAAGCAGACAGGACAGTAGGAGGTAGATCTCGTTAATACTTTCATCTTATCGAGGAGATTTAAGCTGAATTCCCTTGAGTCTGGTGAGGGACAGTGCTGCTGCTTGGGAGGGGCCCAGACCAGAGGGATTGAGATGTGTCCCCCGGGAAGGTGAAGGGTTGGGGCCTGGGGACTCCTGAGGGTGGCCTAGACCCTGCCTTGCTGTTCTGCAAACAGAACCTTGGAGCTATTCAATTTGTACTGGGGTGGCCTGTGGGAGCAGGAGACCATTCACTGAGTGCTGTGGACTTGGGGTCCTTGAAGGGGTCCCTGTGTCCAGGCTTAGCTGAGAACACTAAGCTGCCTATGGACCATGTTGGCCAGAGCAACAGAAGCTGAGAAATGACTTCATGGACTGGAGATCCTGCTTGGTCTTCTCTGAGTTCTGCTCTTCTATCCTGCACAGTGCCTGGGGGGGACAGCTTGAATTTGGCTCCAGCCTCGGAGTGGCACTCTGAGCCAGACTGGATTTAGCTTATGTCGTGAGGCACTGTTCACATCTGTGAACTGGTATCTGTGACCAGGTCCCCAGTACTGAGACATGCCCTTTGATTTAGGACATCTTCTTCCCTCATCCCGAGAGGTCTCTGGGGGAAGAGGAAGCTGTCCTTTCTCCAGGTGCGGCAAAGAGGAAGAAGAGAACCTACTCTTTAAATGCCTTCACAAACACCAGTGATTATGATTTCCCTCTTTGTGCACCACTGTCCCAAGAATTTCAGTCATGATCTTGTTTCCCTTCCCAGCCCCTCCTAGCACCCCCTCCTCTGTCATACTTTATGGAGCTCCAGTCACTTGGAACCCTTTGCTGTTCCAGGAATATGCCATATGCTGCCTCATCTCTAGTCCTCTGGACATGCAGATCTGCCAGTGTAAACATGCAGATCTGCCGGTGTAAATATGATGGATGTCTGTCTCCAATATGTGAAAGAAACTTGGGGGAGAGAGGCTCTCTGGGTATAGCAGTTTCTCAGTTGTCAGAGACCCAGGCTCCTTTTAACTTTCTGCTCTATGCTTCTTAGTTGTTAGCATCCATCTTCAACTTTATTTTAAGTCGCAAAACGGCTGCTAGTACTCCAGCCATCAAGTCCATATTCCTAGCAGGAAGATGGAGGAAGGAGAGGTGGATGGCAAAAGATTGCATTTCCTAGGTGAGTCAATGTTTCTCCAAAAAAACCCTCCTATAATCTTCCATCGATCTCTCATTATTCATTACTAGCTATCAGGAATCTGAGAAATGTAGTTTTCACAGGACACATTGCCTACCAGGATAAAATGATGCTATTTTAGTAAGCAAACAGAGATGGGTGGATAGTGGTCAGGAGCCAGTAACCTCTGCTACTCAGTGTTCTCTGTTTATTCACTTGCCCTGTTGATCATTCAGCTCTCAGCCTGACACGCCTCTTCCACGACCTTCCCTAACCCCGGAGTTATGTGTTATCACTTGGTACTACCTGTGAACAGTGAGCCTGTGGAAGGCAGGGACAGTCAATGCTTACGGAGTGAGGGTGTGAAGGAGGCCAGGACAGCCTTCCTTCTGGACCGTTTCGCACTAATTCTCCCTGCTTAGGATGCTGGTACAACCTCTAAGTGATCTTGCTCTTTCCTCCCCTCCCACTCCCACTTCTAAGTCATTACTGCAAACATGTACTCAAATCTCTTTTCTGAAAGAGAAAAGCATCTCTTCCCATCCCCCTGGGAACGGTGTATGATTTGCACCTTGACAGCTTTGGAGAACGACTGGCATATCCAGAACAGCATCCAAGCCTGTCTGGAGGGTGGTTTGTAGGGTAATAAAATAAAAAGTAATTTGTAAGTGGCAAGGAATTCAAACTGAAACATAATTCCATTTTGGGCAGAAAGTCAAGCTGTTCTGCCTGACTTGTCATCCAGCCAGGACTCTCAGAGGTGATTAAGCCAAAGGCTCTGCCCATCTTCCCGTCTCTGACCATCTCTTCCTAATTCAGTTCTAAGTGGCAGGGCTCCCAGTGTCCCAGTAAAGATGTTTGCTATCTCTCAGCTGAGCCAGCTGGTCTATGCTCTTTGCAAATTACTGCCCTGGATTGACAAGTCTTGGCCACACTACCCCAGAAATCTTCTCCCACCCCAAGTCTATCCATGGTTGTCAGGCACCCCTGGGTGGTACAAATGGTTAAGTGATCGGCTGCTGACTGGAAGCTGATGGTTCCAACCTACCCAGAGGCGCCTTGAAAGAAAGGTCTAGTGATCTGCTTCTGAAAGATCACGGCTATGAAAACCTTATGGAGAAGTTGGACTTTAAAACACGTGAGGTCTTCATGAGTCGGAACTGACTTGACAGCAGTGGGTTTGGTATGACTATCTAACCACCTACTCTAAAATGCATTGGCTTAAAATAGCAGTTTGTCATGATTTTGTACATTGGCTGAGCTCAAGTGGGCAGCTCTTTTGCTGAATTTATGTTGATTAGGTCACTAGGGGGATTCATCCAGCTGGGAGCCCAGCTGAGTTGGAACATGCAAGGCCACATGGAGAGACCCTCACTGTCCTGGATTCTCTTTTCACATGGCCTTGCATCAGTCGGTAGTCCAACCTGTGGTTCCTTCAGCACGGTAGCTAGCTTCCAAGAGGGAACTTTGCAAGGGCCCAAGTCCCAGTACGCGAGTTGGTATCGGGACTCATCCTCACCAATATCCCATTGGCTAAAGCAAGCCGTATGGACAGTCTGAAGGTCGATGTGAGAGGGGACTATACAATGCTATGAATGCTGGGAGGCGTGGTTCCTTGGGCCACCAAGGGGACAGTCTACACAAGTGGCCTCTGAGGAGAGCCAGCAGAGAGGGAGCAAACTGGCCCCGGTGAGCTGAGCCTCAAAGGCAGAGCAGGGGTGAGAGTTACAGGGAGAAAGAGAGAGCTTTAACAGGAGCCACCCAAGAATGAGACACCTGTTTTGTGATACAGTGAGTTTCTCATCCTGGGAAGTGTTCAGAGAGAGTCTGGACCACCTTTTGGGGAAGACGGTAGAAGAAATCCTTGCTGAGCGGGCCAGATTAAATAATGCCTAAGTGTCCTTTCAACTGAGTCTATTTAAAGCTCTTCTTGGCAAACTTAAAGCAACATTTGTCTCACAGACATTAAGTTCACAGTCAGGCCTCTTGCCGGGTGGGGAGGGAACGTAATCTTCCAGGTGGAAAATACCTCAGCCAGAGTGTTTACCAACTCAGCCTCTAAGACAGGGGCTGTTCTTTGTGCTATCATTGACTGACAGCTGTGCTGAGAAGGCAGAACTTCCTGTCCCGGCGGGCCCTGTGTGATAGACATACAGGAAGTCCTGACAGGACCCTGAACAAGAGTGTCCAAAGGAGCTTCCAGGAAGCACTTTGGCTGTACACAACCCTCAGGGTCTACCAGAGGAAAGAAGGGAAGATTTGGGGATGGGTAAGCAGGCAGAGCTGTATAGACGAGAGATCACTCGCCTTCACTACCTAATCAGTAGCTCCAGTATTGTGTCCCTGTGAACTGGGTTTTCTTGTAAGATTTTTGTCTCAAGAAAGGGTTTAAGGGCTTATAATAAAAGCTTTAAAGCCACTGCAAGAGAGATTCCATTTATGAGGAACATTAAGTCAGCCCAAGTGCTTTGCTGTGGTGTGCACCCAGTAGCAGGGAAGATTCATGGGGCTAGGGCCAGGGAAGCAGACCCCATAGGCCTATCATAGGAGCTGAGGTGGGAGGGGGCAGGCAACGACTGACCTCAGGGTGATGGGACTGGGATCCAGAGTCAGTTCTGAAGCCAATGTACAAGTGTACATCTTTTGGACTGACAGCACAGTCTGGGTGCCCTGGGCTCTTCTTACCCTGAGGTGACCTCAGATCTACCTAAAGATGGTAGGACAAGGGCCAGGGATGCTAGGATATCCACTTCCACGGGGCATTGAAGGTGAGTGAGAGTGTTTGTCTTTGACCGGATCTGCAAAGCAAAAATCTCTAGCTTCCCCTGCAAACTCCCAGCAGCCCCATCTATGACAAAGTCTTGGAAAGCCAGGGGACCTGGCTTCCCACCAGGGTGAGGCATCTTGGTGGTGGGACTCAAACACGCTGTGCTTATCATTTCAGCTTTAGGCAAGCATTCCTAGGGCAGCCGGTCCACCAAAACACGGCCCCTTTTCGCCTCCAGACAGACACACAGCGGGGACCAGTAGGGTGGTCAAAGTTGACCATTTTGACCACCCCTGGTGCCTCCCAGAGAAAAAGGCAGAATAATGTGCTGCGGTCAGATCCTGTTTTCCACACCTCCCATTTCCCGCTCCAGGACCCTTGGCATCTTAATTTTCTCCTGCTGCATAACACGTCATCACAAATTCAGCAGCTTAAAATAACATGCATTAGGTCACAGTCGCTATGGGTCAGGAGTCAAAGTACAGCTTAGCAGGGCTCATGCTCAGGTTCTCACAAAGCCATAACTAAAGGATCTGTCTTCTCTGACGGCTTGGCTAAGAAAGGGTCTGCTTTTGTGTTCATTCGAGTTATTGATGGAATAAATTTTCTTGTAGCTGCAAGAAGCTTTTTGGGGAGGAAGTTTACAATCCAAGTGAACTCGTCATTCAAAAACTTGCAGACACACTGCTCTGTGACTCCAGCAGCTCTCCCCACCCCGTGGCAGCACATTCCTTCTCTCTACCCTGTATTTCTCAGTGTCCATTTGGCCCCAGCTTTTTGCTGACTGTTGGTTAGAGGCCACCCTCTGGCCCTAGAGACCGCCTGCAGTTTTCTGCCTTCTGGACTTCCTCAGCATGGTCCCTCAGTCATCAAGCCTTGGAAAGAGTCTTTCACCTCTGGGTGGAGTTGGGGTGGACACCTACCCGTTCTTTCAGGAGCTTTCACGTGATTAAGTCAGGACCACTCAGGACAGCCTGTCTTTAGATTGCCTCAAAATCAACTGATTCAGAGTCTTAATTATATCTGCAAAATCCCTTTACCATTGCTGTATTCTACAGGACTTAGATGATTAAGGGGAGGGAACTACACAGGGTGAGCATCAGTGTGTAGAATCACTGAGACCATCCTGGGGTCCATATGCCACACCCTTCTTTTGGGGAGCTCAGCCCCCCTAACATCCCCTCACTTGCTAAGATTCACACCATAAGCTGCCATTTATACCTCCTCCAGATCAGCTTGCCCCAGCTGGTAATCTAAGACTGAACTTTCCACTGACCTTCACACTTTTTGAATTGAATTGTTTTGTTTGTTTGTTTGTTTCAGCCGTCTTACAGGATAGAGCTGATCAGATCGAAGATGGCCCCAAAAGGTATTCAGTGCCTCTGTCTGGGGCTTTGGTCTTTTCACGAGAGACCAATGCCTTATCCCAAAGTAGTAACCCCCAAACCAGCTGCCATCCAGTTGATTTTGACTCACAGGGACCCTATAGAACAGAGCAGAACTGCCTCGCAGGGTTTCCAACGAGCAGCTGGTGGGTTAGAACTGCTGCCTTTTGTTAGTGGCCGAAAGTACCACCAGTGCACCAAAGCAGGGACAGTGGTGGACACTTTAGGCACCCACAACCAGTTAGTGGTAAAATGATCTATTTAAATTCTGGAAAGTTTCCTCTTAATAACCCTCCTTACAGACTCACCTATTTTACCACCTGGTAGGCCATCTCTTGTGGGGCTCTAGAGTCATGCCTTCCTCCCAGAGGACAAGGGACCCAAGAATAGCCTATACTTTATGTATTTGTATTTTGCACACAAGATGGGTAGAGGGGCCTGGTAACAGAGGAATTATCCCAGTCTCCTCCATGAAGTCTTCATAATAATGATAATGGTCCTTGTGGTGTTGTTAGGTGGCTGGTGAGCTCATCTAGTTAGAGGATGCTAACAACACCAACGTTGCAGGTTTGATCCCCTCACCAGCCATAGAAAGAAGTTGCCTTGGGACCCTAGTGGCACAGTGGTTAAGAGCTCAGCTGCAAACCGAAAAGATTGGCAGTTCAAATCCAATGGCTACTCTTGGGAAACCCTGTGGAGCAGTTCTACTCTGCCCCATGGGGTCACTATGAGTTGCAATGGACTCTACGGCAGTGGGCTTCACAGGTTGTTGTTGCTGGTAGTCACTGGTGAGTTGGCGCTGACTCACAGCGACCTTGTGTACACAGAACAAAACTTTGCCCAGTCCTGCACCATTTTCGTCACTGTTGCTAGGTTTGAGTCTGCTGTTTCAACCTCTGCGTCAGTCACCCACCCTCATCGAGAACCTTCCTTGCCTTCACTGACCCTCCACTTAACCAACCATGATGACCTTTTCTACAGACTGGTCTTTCCTGATCATGTGTCCCGTGTAAGCAAGCCAAGGTCCCACCATCCTCACTTGTAAGGATGTATATGGGTAGAATCAAAAAACCAAACCCATTCCCGTCAAGTTGGTTCCGGCTCACAGTGACCCTCTAGGACAGGGTAGACCTGCCTCAGAAAGCTTCCAAGGAGTGCCTCGTGGCTTCAAACCGCCCACCTTTTGGTCAGCAGTCCTAGCTCTTAACCACATTGCCACCAGGGTTTTCGTATATGCCTATTGGTACTATTTACTGAACATTTACTATGTGCCAGACATCACACTAAGCATTTTCTATGAGGTCTGCACTATAGCCCTATGAGTTTGGTACTATTATTGTCCCATTTTTCAAATGTGGAGACTGAGTCTCTGAGAGCCTAAGCCTCTTGTCCAAGGTCACATGGTTGGTGAGGGGCAGAAGTATGATTGCTCCTCCCTGGAATGTCTGACCCTCAAGTCCCAGTGATATTGACTGTCACAAACCCCGAGCACTTTCTGGTCCTTGGCATGGAGCGCGCATGTGTCCCTTGCATCCCCTATAGCACAGCTGCATGGCCAGGGCTCTTGGAGGTGGTCCCCATGACCATGGGCAAGTGTAAGAGTAGAGGAGCAGGCAGGGGCAGAGGAATGCCTGTGGGCATAGGGCCTGAGGACCTTCTGGGGGTCCTCTGGCAGCAGGGCAGCTCCAGCAGCCCCCCAAAGCCTTGGAGATAACGACACAAGTGCCAATTGGTTAAGAGAAACAAAGCAACCCCCGCCCAGGAACCAAATGCCTAGCGAGACCAGTCTGTGGTGCCTGCCAGAATAACAAGGCTTGATGTCCCCATGTGTCATCACAGGAAACACATGACCATGCAGCTGGTGTGATCGCTGTCCGGGCCCAGGGGTCTGCCTTGTGAGGTGTGAGCCTGCCCGGGCCTCTCAACTTGAGGGTCCTGGGGTACTTCAGATTCCTGACTTGGAATCAAATCAGTAAGAAACTACTAGGTGTCTGCTGTGACCCTCTCCCATGATTTGAGGACATCCAGGGCTGACAACAAAACTTACTGCCTTTGAGTTGATTCTAACTCACGAGACCCTTTAGGACAGAGTAGAACTGCTACATGGAGTTTCCAAGGAGCCGCTGGTAGATTCAAACTGCTGATCTTCCCGTTAGAAGCCAAGCTCTTAACCTCTGAGCCACCAGGGCTGACAGTAGTGCTTGCCTTATAGTGGATTGGGCTTTGTACTGTTTTTCTTTCTTCAATGGTACTTTTTTAGTTAAGTACCAGAGGAGTAAGTATTTGGCACATGGCCACAGCTTGTACCCTGATACAGACTTCCTTTAAGGTGGGCTCTCTCCATCTGTCTCCGATTTGTTTCATTGTCTCTCATTCTTTCTCTCTCTTACCCTCCCCTAAACCCACCTCTCTCTTTTCCTGTTGCCCCTCCTGCTCTGTTTCTCTTTGGCTTCTTCCTAGCTTCTCCCATCGTCTAGCGAGTCATCAGTTCTGGGACTCCCACTGCTTCCGAAAAACCTCAGTGAATTGGGGATGTCTGGTACAGTTGGATGATAACTGCGTGTGGCAGAACATGACTTGAGGGGTGGCTGAATGAGTAGACTAACTCAGTACACACTGATCAAACACCCAGGATGTGCAAGCCTCTGCTCAGCCTGGGGTGTGGGAGTGTGATTCAGGAAGGAGGTTGGGAGTGGGAGAGATGGCACCTGGGACCCACACTGGGTTCTGTGGGAGGGTGGAAGAGATGGTCAGTATCCCTGCCTGGACCAAGTGTCCCCCTCCAACTCAGCTGAGTTCTCTGGAGGTGGAGGAGTGGGGGACGGGTTTTCAGTTTCCACAGTGTCTTCTTCATCTGCTCTGCTTAGCGCTGGCCCCATCCACATTCTGGGGTCCTCTCCATCCTGCCCACTGCTGCCCACTGTCCCTGTCTGTTTCTTTCAGAAATGGTGGAGATCAAATGCAGTTTCCAGGCTGGTTACGGGACTGTTATAGACTGTGTCCCCAGCTCCCCAAAAGAGATGCTGATTGTGACTCCCAGTACCTGTAACACAACCTTTTGGGGATATAGAGTCTGCGACATTATTAGTAGGCTCCCTTGAGGTTATACTGGAGCAGGGTAAGTCCTGGTACCATCTGCGTGTTGTTGCACACAGAGAGCAAGTGTGCAGACACGGGGCAAGATGCCATGTGGAGAAGCACCTACAAGTCAAGGGGTTTTAAGGATCTGGGGGAGCATTGTGAAGGTTTCCCCCTCAGAAACCCCAGAAGAAGGAATCAACACAGCTGATACCCCGAGTTGGACTTCCAGCCCCTATAACTGTGAGATGACCAACTTCTGTTCTTTAAGGCCTCCACTTCGTGGTGTTTTGTTACACAGCAGCTGTAGGGAAATAAGACAGGAAATGACACTTCACAGAAAGTCCTGTCCTCATTCTCATTCTTTTGTACCCAAGGGGAGGGAGAGAAAACTCATGGTGGGAGACCCCAGAGAATGAGGAGTTTTCATGAGTGAGAGAGTTAGAACTTCTAGAGGATTCCTGTTGTTTTGGAGACTCCTTTCTCAGTGACTCTTACAGTCTTTACCTCAGACCCCAGGTCAGAGGTCTGCACTGGCCCTCATACCCTCAGTCTCGGGGAGGGGGTGATGGGGAGTGCTTGGGGGGTCAGCAGGGAGCAAGGGCACCTGTGATTACAGCCCGGCTGGAAGGACCACAGTTCAGAAGACATAGGATGCTGTGAGGTAACCTTATTTTTTTTCTGATCCATCAGTTTGATTTATTGCTGAAGTCTCAGCTGTAATTATAAGGAAACTTAAACCTAATCACCAGGTTTAATCTGGTGAGCTGATTTACAGATTGATTATAACTGAATAGATTTATTAGGAGCTGAGTGGAACCAATGAATAATAGACTGAATGAGCCTAGCTGATGCATTAGGAGGCAAAAAAAGAGGAATAAAAACCAAAAGCTGAGGAAGAAGGAGAGGAGAGAGAGAGGCAGGGGATAGAACCCAAAGAAAAGGAGAAGAAAGTGCTATTTAGTGATACAAGGAGAAAGCTTTGGGGAACCAGTCCAGACTCGCAATTCCCAGGAAATAAGCTGGGCTCATTCTTTAACTGTCCTAAGCCACAGTGTTTTCATCTGTAAAATGGGTACCTACCTCACAGGGTGGTTGTGAAGATCAAATGAGATTGCATATGTCAGTAAGAGCCAAATATGTTGTCTGATACACAGAGAAGGAGGTGTACAGTGGGGCGTGGAATAAAAGAAGAAGGAATGAAATAGAAGAGTGGAAGGACAGCACAGATGGCGGCGGGAAGAGTCTAAGAAAGAGAATTCTGGTAGAACCTGAAGAGGTACTGCAGCATGCACCCAATATCACCCTTCTTCTATAGTAAGACATTGTTTTAACAAAAAACCCAAACCAAAACAAAACCAGAATAAAAATTCCCAAGCTCCTTTGTAGTTAAGTGAAGTCATTAACATATTTGGGCCAGTGGATGTAAGGGAAGAGAGCTACGCAACGTTAGGTCATGTCTTCAAAAGGAAGGGCCATGCTTTCTCCTTTCTCTTTCCCATTGGCTGTTCTGCCATCTCAGGACCCACAGACAAGGAGAACACCCTGGGACAGCAGAAGGTCAATGTAGAAGGAGCCTGGGACCCCCACTCTGTGGACGCCATAGTAACAAAACCGCTTTAAAACCAGATTCTGACTCATGGAGACCCCATGTGTGTCAGAATAGAACTGCACTCCATAGAGCGTTCACTGACTGACTTTTCAAAAGTAGATCACCAGGCCTTTCCTCTGAGGCACCTCTGAGTGGACTCAAACCTCTGACGTCTCAGCAGCTGAGCACTTTAGCCATCTGCACCACCCAGGGACTCTATAACCACCTTACTGACCTAGAAATTTATGGAAGAAAGAAACTGATATCTTGATAAAGCAATTACAAAATATGCAGCCCAGCCTATATTCTGTCAGTGCTGTTAAGTCAAACTTCCTGCTGTGATGAAAATCTTCTTTATCTATACAGCCCAGTACGGCAACCACTAGCCATGTGTGGCTACTGAACACTTGAAATGTGACTACTGCGAACTGGTAAAGTGACTTTTAAATTTTACTTAATTTTAACTGATTCAGAAGGTGCCCTCATGGAACCGTGGTTAAGGGCTTGGCTACTAACCAAAAGGTCAGCAGTTCGAACCTACCAGTGGCTCCAAAGGAAAAAAATGTGTCAGTCTGTTTGCATAAAGACCACAGCCTTGAAAATCCCATGGGGGCAATTCTACTCCGTTCTATGGGATCGCTATGAGTCAGAATCAACTTGATGATGATGGGTTGGTTTTGTGTTTCATTTAACTTAAAATTTAAGTAGCCACATGTAGCTTATCACCACCAGACTGACGTAGTAACTACTAACATGTGCGAGGTACGCTATTGTGGGACTGGGCTGAGGTGCCTAGTCCTCTCTAAAGGTGACTCTTTCTAAACTGCTTCTCCATGTAGGGAAGAGGTTCCTGGAGATATGGTCCTCATTGCTTCCTGGTATGGTTCAAAAGTTGGCCCAGGCTTTGGCTATGCTGAGCCCTTAGTTCTTAGGAGAAGTAAAATCTGCCTAATTTCAGCTGCTTTTAGCTCAGAAGTCTGTGCTGGCTCTCCTGTTCTCTCTCTTATCAGCATCCCTTGTTTTTCTTGGTAACCTGGTCTACAGCTGCAACCTCACTGACTTTAGAAAAGTCCCAAGCTATTTACATAAGTAGGAATGGCCAAGATAAAGTTCCAGCTTGAGTATCTACCATAGAATGTCTGATGAGACAGTAGTTTTCTTCTCCCTGGTCTCAGGTCATCAAGACCTCAAGTTCAGTGTCCTTAATGACCAGACAGGCCAAGGAACAGGATTGTCTGAGTCTTCTCCCACCTGGAGGTGTGGGCTGAATGTCATCTTCCCACTGGATGGGTGGCACCTGCCACCCTTCATGCCTCTCTTGGAACTTCCTGTGAGCACTAAGGCTTCCACAGACTCCTGTACACAGCTGGCTTCCAATTTCAGACTGCCTGGTCTGATTATTCCTTTATTAATGAGATGGTGATAATGCTTGTCCTATCAAAAACAAACAAGGAAACACACAAGCAAAAATGGGCCCACAGAGATGAGCACCCTGGCTCCAGCATGCTTCTCAATGTGAAGATAGGGAGACAGGGGATCCATGCTTTGCTTCTTTTATTGACATTGGCTTTGTGTTGCTGCTGTTGTTAAGTGCCAACCAGTAGGTTTCAATTCTGTGACCCTGTGTCCAACAGCATGAAACACTGCCACATCCTGCACCATCCACACAATCATTGCTGCACCTGAGCACATTGTTGCAGCCACTGTACTAATCCATATTGTTGAGAGTCTTCCTCTTTTTCACTCATCTTCTACTTTAGTGACCACGATGTCCCTCTCCAGGGCTTGACTGATCCCTTCTGATAATATGTCCAAAGTATGTGAGACAAAGTCTTACCATCCTTGCTTCTAAGGAGCGTTGTAGCTGTACTTCCAAGACAGACTTGTTCATTCTCCTGGCAGTCTATGGCATAGTCAATAGTCTTTGCCAACATTGTAGTTCAAAGGCAACAGTTCTTTGGTCTTCATTATCCAACTTTCACATGTATATGAAGCATTTGAAAACACCATGTCTTGGGTTAGGGGTACCTTAGTACTTAAAGTGACATCTTTGCTTTTTATTATTTTTTTTTTTAGTTTTAAAGAGGCCTTTTGCAGCAGATTTGCCTAATGCAAGGTGTCATTTGATTTTTTAACTGCTGCTTCCGTGGGTACTGATTGTGGATACAAGGCAAATGGAATCCTTGATGTCTTCAGTCTTATCTCCATTCATTGTGATGCTTGTTGGTCCAGTTGTGAGGATTTTGGTTTTGTTTATGTTGAGATGCAATCCGTAACAATGGCTGTGGTCTTTGATCTTCGTCTGTAAGTGCTTCAAATCCTCTTTGATTTCTGTAAGCAAGGTTGTGTCATCTGCATACTGAAGCTTGTTAATGAGTCTTCCTCCAATCTTGATGCCCTATTTTTCTTCACATAGTCCAGCTTCTCAGATTTTTTGCTCAGCAGAGAGACTGAATAAGTACGGTGAAAGGATGCAACGGTGACACTCACCCTTCTTGACTTTAAACCAAGTAATATCCTGTGTTTGGACAATGCATGACTGCCTCTTGGTCTATGGACAGGTTTCTCATGAATGTAATTAAGCACTCCGAAATTCCCATTCTTCATGATATTTTCCGTAATTTGTAATGATTCACGCAATCAAATGTCAAGCTTCCTTTTTCCCACATATATCCCTCTGCAAACATTTCACCATCATGGCCACAGGGAAGAAATGTCACTTGAGGAAGGACAAAAAGAAGCTCCTTCCACACAGGATGCAGTGAAGTGAACCACCTGATCCAAAGACCTGAAATAATACTATTCTAACACCATGCTCTAATTCCATACTCCAGGTTTTTGGAATAGGCAGGATGAGGATGATAATTCCTCTTAAATAAATGGATAAATGGAAGCATAGAGAGATGACTGACTTCAACCAAGATTACGTAGCTAGGTAGAAACAGAGATGTAATTAGAAACCAGGCTGGGCTCTCTCCTTAAGATAGTCTGATGAGTATGTAGCATCTGGGAAAGACAACCAGAAGATGTGTCCCTGGGAATGAGTATGTGCAGCAAAGTCCAAACATGTGGTTCATGTAAGGTCGAGATCAGTGACTTAGAAGATTAATTATCAAGAGGCATATTCACAGGTGAAGCTCAGTCAGTTAGAAGGTTAATTACCAAGAAGGGAGATTAAAGATTGGAGGGTAAAATCACCAATCATTCTTGTAGTACCCTCTGGTCACTATAGTTATATCTATCATGCATCCTCAGGTCCCTTTACCATTTATTTCTTTGAGGGCATGTCTACTCTCTCCCGAGGTTTCACTGGAGCTGTCAATCACAAAATTCCATAGGGCTGGTACTCAACTTGGTACCCAAACATAGTATCCTGGCAACAGCAACTGATCCAAGTCATGGGGCCATTAACCAAGCTGGAGCAGTTAAGACTCCTTCACTGTGAAACAAAGTAGTCTCTTTCTGCTGGGTTTGCTTGGGAAGATGTAAATCTAGGGTTTTCATGGGTCATCTTCCTCATCACATGGAAAGAGCCAGTCTAGAGAACAAAGGCACACACAGAGAGAAGCAGAGTGAGAAAGAGTGAAGGAGAGGGAGGGGGAGGGGGAGAAGAAGAGGAGGAGGTAGGAGGGGGAGGGGAGAGGCAGAGGAGAAGGGGGAAAAGTACAGGGAAAGGGAGAGGGAGGGAGAGAAAGGGAAGTGAGAGAAAGGGAGAGAGGGAAAGGGAAAGGGAGGGGGAAGGGATGGGGGAGAGGCAGAGAGAGGGGCAGGAGGAGGGAGAGATTTTGATTAGAAAGCTTAGTGGCATAATTTGAGCCCCTGGATTTAGCCATGCCTGAATCCAGCACCTTTTCTGGATTTCCCAGCCATATGAGTCCATTGTATCAGTTAGGGTTCAACCAGAGAGGAAATACCAGTAGAATCATATAGATGCATGAACTTATTACAAGAAATTGATGTAGTCAATTGTGGGGGCTGGCCAAGGGAGTCTGAAGTCCGTAGCGAAGGCAGTGAAGAAGGGAAAATCACAAGTAGGCTGGAACCCAAGGCAAGAGAGGGGGAAGCTTGATGTCCAGAAGCAGCACTCAAGAAGGAAGACTTAAAGAGTGGGGAGAGCACCTCTAACAGCAACTACTTGGAGTTTGTGGCTCAGGGAAGGTCTAAGAACTCTTTTAAAGAGCTTACAACTGATTAAGTAAGGCCTCCTAGGATAATCTTTCCTTTTGATTAATTTAAGCCAACCACTTGGGGACTTGAATCAAATTTACAGAATTCATTCACAGAAGCACCTAGATTAGGGTTTGATTAAAAAATTGGTAGAGACTGTGTGGGTAAATTCTAAGATCGGTGCCTTTCTCCAGTTCATCCCTTCTCTTCTCCAATGTTGGAGAGAATATCCTTTGTTATTGCTGTACTGTTAGTTACCGTTGAGTTGGCTCCCACTCATGACACCTTCACGTATCACAGAGTGAACTACCATCCTCACAATTATGGGCATGTTTCATCTAGTTGTTGCAGTTTTTGTGTCAGTCCGTGTCACTGGAGTTTCCCCATTTCTGAGGACTGAATTGAAGTTCAGCCTAATTGAATACAAAAGCTGCTGCACTCATAAATTCCTTTTGTTTATTTCTTAAACTGTGAGTTGGGTTTCTGTCATGTAAATTGGCTCTTGACTTGGTTGCCATTTGTTGAGTGCCTGGCACATGTCACCTCGCTTAATCCTCACAGGTACACAAAGGAGACAGGTCTTATTTACAGTTTTGGAGACTGAGGTTTAGAGATGTTAAGAAACTTTTTCAAAGACACAGCTTCAAACAAAATCTGTCTTTTACACTGCAGATGCTACAATGCCAGTCTTTGTAAAAAGGAGCCATCTGCAGTTGCCGTATGATTTTCTTGTGTGGTTTGGAAGCCGACTTCAAACAACAACATTTTTCAGCTACAAAGAGGACCAAAGCTGACAGGTACTTTACTCAGTTGATGACAGAACAAGGCCAAGAAATAGATCTTATCCTTATGACCCAGTGCCTGGCCTAGATGTGTTATTAGGCTAAGCTAATCAACTGTTGCTCTGTTGCCCTGGTAGTGTTTCTGTCTGATTTGGGGTAAGGGTTGTTACTATTTAAGGCTTTAACTTTTATTTGGAGACCTATTACTACCTGAAATAGCTTAGATATTAATCTTTCTCGATCATCAACCACAATAGATGTGGTATAAACTCCTTGCAAGAATAATCAAGAAAAATGGAGAAAAAGCACATATTGCCAATACTGAGAATGAAAGAGGGGACATCACTACAGATTCTACAGACATTAAAAAGGTATTAAGGGATATTATGAATAGCAATATGCCAACAAATTTAACAACTTAGAAGAAAATCAACACAGTGGGAGAGATTTCAGCAAAGCATTTTAAGCTGGAATCCCAGAGAGCTGAGCCTTCAAACTGCCATATCCAAAGGAAACTTTTGGAGTCCTCTTCTTACTTGATACTCTGTGGTACTTGACATGGCTCATGGTTTCCTTCTAAAATTCTTTCCTCTTTTGGCTCTGTGATACACTCTTAGTGTTTCTCCTGCTCCCCAGTCCCATCTTCTTAGCTGTTTGTTTTAAACCTCCTTTTCTTTCCTCCTTCCTTTATGCTTGACTAGGGTAACGTCTAGTTACTCCTTGACCCTCTTCTTTCCTTCTGCCACATTTCTATACAGGGCTTTAACTACTACTTGCAAGCTGATGGCCATCACATTTTTGCAGTCCAAATTGTTTCACCAGCCTCACACTGACTAAATATACACCTGCTGTCCAGACAATTATATATGCCATAATTTAATCAGCAAGTCTTTAGTGAGTGCCTGCTGTCTCTCATTTATCCTCAAACCCCTTAAACTCAAGATTTCCTCATTATGTGCTAATAATCCAGTTTTCACTTGGAAGCGACCCTTTCCCTATTCCCATTCTGTGTAAGTTGGGACAATCCCCACTCCTACCCCAAACTTGTGAGTGGCTATGTGACCCAGTTTCACCTTCTCCAACCTGTCTTAGACTGGATTCTCTAGAAAGAGCAAGATCAGTCAAGAGTGTAAATATATATATATATATATATATATACATATGCAGAGAGAGAGAGAGAGAGAAGGAGGTTTATATCAAGGAAGTGGCTCACTCAGTTGTAGAAGCTGGAATGCCCCAAGTCCATGGGTCAGCCTGTAAGATTCTCCTGATTCACGTAGCTGCAGGGGCTGGCCAAGATCAGCAGGTTAGACAGCAGGGCTATTGATCACAGGCTGTGAAGACCAAAGAATCCCAAGATCAAGAGGGAACACAGCAGATAAGTTTCTAGCTCAAGTGCCAAGGATTGGAGGTCAGATGAACAGGAGCCAGCTGCAGGATCCAAAGAGAGCAAAAGCATGCTAGCCTTGCCAGAAAGTCCAGCTACGGTTGATGCTGGCCACACAACCAAGGGAGCTCTCTTTCAACTAACTGGCTCCTCATAGCAGATTCTATCATGGAAGTGGATCACATTATGTCAAATCTCATCACGGAGGTTTCACACCATTGTATGACTGCCTAACTACATCATAACTCCCAAATCATTGAGAATCATGGCCCAACCATGTTGACACCTAACTCTAATGGTCATAGAACCCATTCTCCACACTGAAGACCAAGTGTTCTTCCCCCGAAATATAATTCATTTAAAGCTAGACTCCATTTTTTTTTACACTCTCTGCATTGTGAAGTGTCTCTCTCCCCTTGAATCTGGGTGGGCTTGTGACTTTTTGACCAATAGAGTACAACAGAAGTGATGCTATGTGACTTCCTACTGTGAGGTTAATGTTACGTGTCAGCTTGGCAGGCTGTAATTCTCAGTGGTTTGGTATGTGCTTTTCCACAGTATAATCATCTTCCAGTTTGTGATATGTTGCAAGCAGCCCAATCAGTCAAGAGGGGAGTTTCCTTGGCATAGTTGTTACTGGACAAAACTCCAGGTTCCTGTTTCCTGCCCCAAAAATCCCATCTCTGAGACAGGTTTCAGAGTCAGTCACCAAAAGGAAGTTTGTTACTGTGTGCCAGTAAAACACAGAGAACAGGCAGATATTTCTCCATCTAGTACCTGTTCAAAAATCATCAGGTGGGGTTTGGGTATATAAGGGGCCAGGGTTGCATGCAAACTGTAAATATAGGTAGTGGTGCTGGTGCCAGGAAAACAATGTGATTGATTAGGGATGAAGAGGGGGATCTGTTGAGGGGCCTCTGGGGTCTTTTGAAGATATGCATCAGGAGCAGAGATTCAGACTGCTTTCTGTTGCCATCTGAAGCAGGGGTTCCACCTGGCACAGGGGTATTTCACTGGCTCCTTATCTGTTTCATGTTTCTGAAAAAGCTACAAAAACTGCAAGAGACATTATTTCTGCAGTTTCTGTCAGTTAAATGCACTATTTTCCTGCCAGACCTAGGAATTTTTAAGAAAGAGAAAACAAGTAAAAGATCAGTCTTGAAAAATAGGTGAAAAAATTAGTTCTGGCTACCCACTCTAATTCTTTTTTGAGGAAAACAGTATTTCAGAGTTACATAGTGGGCTGCCTCTAGTATAGAATGGATGTTCCGACAAAGCTCTCTCTCTTGACCTTTCACTCTTCTCATCGCCTGACTTCTGGTCCTTGGAACATAATTCTGCAGAGGTCTCCAGCCTGCTGCCTGATTGCAGATTTTGTGTTTATTAGCCCCTGCAACCATGTGAACCCACAGAGATCTTCAGCCTGTTGTCTGACCCACAGATTTGGAGCTTGCCACCCTCCCCCATCATTGCATGAGCCATTTCTTTGAAGTAAATCTCTCTATACTTATGTTATACTGGTTTTGATTTGCTCCAGAACCCAGACTAAGACACCAGCTTAGGGGTGAAAAGTCCAAGCAGCTTCTATCTAGTCTTCCTGGATTGCTCCCTCTCTGGAGGCTCCCTCTTGGGGAAGTTCCCTCTCAGAATCCAGCCACTGTATTGCAGAACATCCAAGTCATCTGGAGAGGCTACATGTAGGTGACCTTGAGAACAATCCCAGCTGACCCAGCTTTCAAGCCATCACAGTCCGGGCACCAGACTGAGAGCCATTTGGAAGGGGTCCTGAAGCCCCAGGTGTTCCCGCCACCAGCCATTTGTGACTTCCAGCTGGAGATCCAGACATAACGCAGCAGAGAAGAGCTATTTCAGCGATGTCCTGACCAAATCCCTGACCAACAGACTTTGTCATCGTAATAAAATAGTAGAGCTAAGCCAACTTGTTATGTAGTTTGTTATATAGTAAAAGTAACTGGGATGTTTACTCTTCCTCCCCTGCCTGAAGGGTTTCAGAGATGGTGAATCACCACCAGGCGGATGTGCAGATTCCTTCATCCTTCCTTACTAGACTCCTGCCTCCGCCACCAGATCGTCTCCTGTTCCCTGTCCACATGAGCCTAGTTCCGGCCACACTGCCATTCTTGTACAGTCCTCTACTTTTCTAGGCATCTATTCCTAAACGTGTACTGTTCATCCATCTGGATGTGTGTCTTTCTGACATCCGAATACTCAGCAGATCATGTGAAAAACTGGGGGAATGCAAGTCTACTTTCCTCCTCAGTGTCTATTCCTCCAGGTTTAAGAGTGATTAAGGGACCCTAACACACAGTCCAGGTGCCCTGCAAAAGAACGATAAAAGAATATGGCTTCTTTTCTAGGTCTCTGAATAAAGTAGTAGCTATATATACAGATTGTGGAACCAGATTTCCTGGGTTCAGATCCCAGCTCCATTACTTATTAGTGAGTGGCCTTGTGCAAGTTGGAAACCCTGGTGGTATAGTGGTTAAGAGCTACGGCTGCTAACCAAAAGACTGGCAATTCAAATCCACCAACTTCTCCTTGGAAACCCCGTGGAGGCAGTTATACTCTATCCTATAGGATTGCTATGAATTAAAATCAACTGATGGCAACTGTTTGTTTTTTTTGGTGTGTGTGTGTGTGTGTGCCCATTGTTAACCTCTCTGTGCCTCCATTTTCCTATCTATAAAATGGGGATAGTAAGTAATATCCACTTCAGAGCTATGATAATGATTACATGAGTTAATATGTGTAAAGGGCTTAGAATGACACTTGGCAGAGTTCTTAGGTGTTTGTTTCAAATAAAACAATTCTACAAGCGGTAAGCTCTAGTTGTTCCTCAGGTCTGATTCAGTGTTGCCTTTTAAAATCCTCTTCTGAAGCCTCCCCTCACTCTGGCTGGCAACACCAAGATCCATGTTTCCACAGATCTTCAGCCTACACTGCTCTAGCATCTGCCGCAGCTGCTGTAATGTTAACACTGCTATTGTGAGCATCCCTCAGTTCGTCTTGTGGGTCCTTGAGGGCAGAGGTGACTGTTACACATTTCTCTATCCCCAGAACCTGAGTTACAGTAGACCGTCAATAAAGGTGTATTAGCTGGTTATTGCTCTGATTCTACCAACACGGTAACTCAATTCCAGAGATGGCTGAGCTCATTCAGAGTCATATTTACCCGCTGAACAGAGACTGAAGCTTTCAGTCATCTTTTCTTGACCACCAGACCTAAACTGGAAACTCTGGTGGTGTGGTGGTTAAGTGCCATGACTGCTAACCAAAAGGTAGGCAGTTGAAATCCACCAGGCGCTCCTTGGAAACCCTATGGGTCGGTTCTACTCTGTCCTGTGGGATCACTATGAGTTGGAATCAACTCAACGGCAGTGGGTTTGACTTTTTTGGCTTTAGATCTAAACTAGCTTGTGTGTGTAAGCCACCTGGATCACCAGTAACTTCTGACTAAAATTTTTATTCAGATACCCATAAAAAAATTCCTGTTCTTTTAGACTCCTTTCTTTGTGTTCCCGTGCTACCTCAGGGTCATTCAGTCACTGCTGCTTCTGGAGAAAAGAGAGCCAGGAAGGAAGTTGATTTGCATCCTCCCAGTCATTTAGAAAGAAATCCGGAGGGAAGGGGTGCGGATGGCTAAGGGCTATGTCTGCTAATCAAAAGGTTGGCAGTTCAGATCCATGAGGCGCTCCTTGGAAACTCTGAGGAGCAGTTCTGCTCTGTCCTATAGGGTCACTATCAGTCATAATGGACTTGTTGCTAAAGGGGGAGTTTAATCATTTAGATAATTTGCTGTCTAGATAATTCTTATGCCTTGCCCCTCCCCAGTCTAAGACCCAGTTGTTTTTTACGAGTTTATTCCAGATGCAGAGCTAAGGACTGCGTTACTCAGAAAACCTAAATCTATACAGGGTCTCAGGCTGCCCAAGTGGACACAAGGAATCCTCTTGCTTGTATCAACAGCCTAGTTACCACCACCAGAGGCGCTGTTTGCTCGCTGGCTTTGTAACCACCACGTCGAGCAAGCCAAAGGCCGGGGTCTCCCTCTCTACACAGCTGAGGGGCGAGTTCCCTTCCCAGGCAGAGGGCGCATTTCTTCCCGCTGTTCGCGATTCTGTGCGTGCGTGCGTGCGTTCGTGCGTGTGTGTGTGTGTGTAGAGTGCCCATTTCAACCGTTTTGCGGAGACCCCATGTGTGTCTGTGTTTGCGTATGTGTAGGTGTGTGTGTGTAGCGTGTCCATTTCAGTCTTGCGGAGACCTTGTGTGTGTGTGGCAGAGGGCGCATTTCTTCCCATTCTTCGCGATTCTGTGTGTGTGTGTGTGTGTGTGTAGTTCCCATTTCAACCAGTCTTGCCGAGACCCAGTGTATGTCTGTAGGGTGCCCATTTCAATCAGTCTTGCCGAGACCCTGTGTGTGTGTGTGTAGGTTGCCATTTCAACCACGCTTGCGGAGACCCAGCCAGGTGAAGTGCCGTGTCTCTGGCTTACAGCTTTGTTATCGATCCAAAACTGCTTTTTCTCGTGACCTGAATCATTTGTAACGAACCGAAGCCCTACTGGTATCGAGAGCGGCACGCTCCTTTCCCGCATCTCCCTAGAGGTTACATTCTCTTTCAGATTAAAGGCTTTCCCTCCTGACCGGAGCGGTGCCAGACCGAGTTCTCCAGTCACCTGTCTGGGGAGGGCAAGGCGTGGTCCATCGTTCCCAGCCGCTGTACAGCCAGCACGCTCTGCGTTCCTCTTCTACTTTCCCCTCAGCGCCCCGATTTTCCATTCCTTGTGAGTGGTATTTTTGAAGGAGGGAGGGTGTCAGAGGGGAGGGCGGGGCAGGGACCCGGCTGGGAGGGGCGTTGGAGCGCTGTCACCGCGAGTCACACCGCCCTCCCCTCCCCTCCTCCGGGGGTGCGGGAGCGCAGCGGAGCGCGCGGCAGAGGTCCGGGCGCGTGGGGACGTGGGAGGGCGGGATTCTCCGCGAGCCGCGCGGCACACGGCGCGCGCTGGCCGCCTGAGCAGGGCCCCGAGCGCGGAGCAGGCGCCACCCGCCACCTGTGAGCAGGGCGGTAGCTCCAACCCGGCAGCCCGACTCTCGGGGAGTGCACCCTACCATGGAGCCTTCGCACAAGGACGCCGAGACGGCGGCGGCGGCGGCGGCGGCGGCAGCGGCTGATCCCCGGGGGGCGTCTTCGTCCAGCGGGGTGGTGGTGCAGGTCCGCGAGAAGAAGGGGCCCCTGCGCGCCGCCATCCCCTACATGCCTTTCCCGGTGGCGGTCATCTGCCTCTTCCTCAACACTTTTGTGCCAGGACTGGGTAAGAAGCAGTGGCAGAGGGGAGATGGGGAGGGCACGGGGCTGGATGAAGCGCTGCCGGAGACCCTCAGGCGGCGCCACCCACTGCCAGTCTGCGCCCGCGCGCGCGGCCGAGGCTCCCAGCGCCCCCTGGCAGGCTAGAGAAGCGCGTGGAGGGGGCCCCGGGAGCCGAGGCGCCGCGCCGGACTCTCTGACCCGCCTTCTCCCTTCCCTGACACACGGGCGTGGTGGCCCTGCCGGGAAGAGTGGGAAACTTTGTGGGGAATGTTGGAGCCCGCAGGAGGTTGCCCGGACGACTGCCCTGGCCTTGGGCTGGCCTCCCCACCTCGACGCCCCGAATTCTCCCCTTCTCGCCACCGCTGCGCGCGCTCCTCGGCGAGTCCCTTTCTCCGAGGGGTCGTAGGGCCAACGCAGAGGCAGCACCCGGGCTGCGCGTGACGGCGACCAAGCAGCCAGCCACCAGACTTTCCCGGCGTCGGATAAGTTGGCCAAGTAGGGGAATGGGAGCGATGAGCCGGACTCAAGAGACCCTCCGCAGCCCCGCCTGCGGCCACGGAGTGCAGACCATGTGGGGGCGTGAGCTCTTTAGCCAGAATCTCCTCCACCACCCGGGGTGCCCCCGCTTCCGCCAGCACCGCTTCAGGGGGCCAAGTGATGGAGGATAATTTTATTAGTTTGGTTGCGTGCGGGTTTGGACTACACCAGGCCAGGGTGACCCCGTAACCCACTCCCATCCCTTCCGTTTCTGAAAGAGTGGAGAAGGTGCGGATGTAATTCTGTGTCTGCCTCTGGTCTCCCAGTTTGAAAACAGGTCGGGCTCAGAGATGAGGGGCGGGAGGATGCGGGTGGGAAGGCAAGAGTTTTCCTGACCCCTCCCTTTCCCTAGCCCCGCCCCCAAATCTGCCTGCACGAGCCCTCTCACCCTGCTTGCCGGTTTGGCACCGGCTCCTCTTGGCGTGCTGAGAGGCTGCCCCCGACTCGCCGTCTCCCCGCTGCGGCTGCGCTGGAGAGAGAGCCCCGTGCCCTTCACCGGGAGGAGGCCTGCCCTGTCCAGCCGCCAGCTAAGCAGCAAACAACTCCAAGTTCCCAAGAACGGAGGTCAGCCGGAAGTTGTTTTCAGTCTTGGCTCTTTCTCCCCACGTCGCTCAGACACCCCACTTAGCGAGTGGCGGCAGGGGTGGGGGTGGGGTCTGTGGCGGTGATAGCGAACCTCGCTCCCACCCACGCGGAACACGTTCCCTTTCCCCCTGGCGCTTCTTGTCTGCTGGTCTTTCTGCCCCAGGGGGCTGCTGTGGCCAGAAGGGCACACCTGTCCGAGCAGTGTGAGGTGGGCTTCCCTGTTCCATGAAGCCTCGAGCAGCAACCCCCTCTCTTCCCCCGCTGGTGTGGTCAGTCCGGCTCTCTGCCCATTTAGACACCTCGAGGAGGAAAGCTGATGTCCCTTCCGTCCCATCAGAAATCCCCACCTACCTGCTGCAGTGAACGCCGGCTTCTGTCCATCTCTGCTGGTGTGGAGATTGCACGCAGGGACGCATCTCGATTCCACTTCCTAAAGTGGTGGACTAAATGCCACCCTATGGTATTTTGAAGAAACAGAACCATTAGTGCCTGGTGGAAGGATCACGTTGCAACTGACACACACACACACACAAACACACGCCTACCCCCCCCCCCATGCCTACCCAGGCCTCACCTCCTACCAGAACCAAACTAGATGCTGTCTAGTCAGTTCTGACTCAGGCACCCTCGTGTATTACAGAGCAGAACCGTTCTTTGGGGTTTTGACTGTAACCTTTATGGACGCAGTTTGTCAGGTCTCTGTTCCACAGAGCTAACCACTGGTTGGGCTTGAACCACCAGTCCTTCTGTTAGCAGGTGATCATAAGCTGCTGGCACTAGGCAGAGACCCTACCTCACCGCACTTTTCTGGGTCCTTTCTCATCCTTAGCTTTGCGGTGTTGCTGGGGTCTGGCTTCGGGAATCCCCCACTTCCCTGGACCCCTGCTTCAGGGATTGGTATCTTCCTGCTTTACACTTCCTTTTGTTAGATCAGAATCCTATGGGATTTTTGTGAGAAACCTTTTTAAGAAATTGGGAGGAAAGAGGTGGGGGGTGGGGGGAGGAACAAGCAAGCTACAGAATTAATGAATCAGGTGAGCCACGAGTGTGCAGACTTCTGAATTTTTGTTGACCTTCTCCAGACATGTTTTTGGTTTGGTTTGGTTGCTGTGGCAGTTTGCTGGTACACGGGTGTCCCCACTCCTCGGTAGTGCTTCTCATCAGTAAGACAGGGACACCTCCTTCTGAGGGTTGCTGGGGGCTTGAAAGGTGATGATGTGAGAGACCCAGGGTCTGGCACACACAGGAAGTGTTCGAGAGCCTGCTCTTTGCTGGTGATAGAGCTGAGAACTGGCCCTGTCTCTGGGTCGGGGGAGCTTAATGTGGGAGCAGTGGTGCCCTTGTGGACCTTTGCTTCTGAGTACTTGGTGGATGCCCCTGCCCACGACCCCCTCTACCTGCAGCAGAATCCTGGAGGATGAGGCCACCCAAATAAATCTTGCATGGTTGGTTTGTTTGTTTTTCTTCTCCAGGCGTGGTTTGAATGACCCCAATCCCTCAGAACCCTCCCCTTTGCTAAGATTAACTTCTGATTTGCCTGGTTTATCTGAACTCTAGAGCAGTTCTCCTCTGTCCCATATGATTGCTATGAGTCAGAATTGATTCGATGGCACTGGGTTTGGTTTTTTGGAGGGTAGTTGCTGTCAAGTCATTTTGGACACATCGTGACCATGAGTTTCAAAACAAAACTGTATGAGCTCCATAGGGTTTGTGTGGCTGCTTTTTTCCGAAGTAGATTGTCAGGCTTTTCTTCCAAGTCACTTCTTAACTGCACCGCCCAGGGACTCTGATTTATCTGAAGTGCCTGTGACAGCTGAATATTCATGCTTGGTCCTCCCTTTAATGAGATGCAGCTTCTTTAAATTCATCCACAGATTCATTCAACAAACACACAGCACCCCCCACGTGCCAGACACTGGGGATGCAACCGTGAATAAATCAGACAAGATGGCATCGACTGCTGGGGAATGCTGAACAAATTTTGTTTGGATTCAACAAGTGCCGTGATGCAGCAGGAACAGAGTGTTTTAGCAACAGTGAGCTCTTCCTGTGGGATTCATAGCCTCCCAAAGGCAGTGGTATTAGGAGAGACCCTGCCGAGAAAATGCATCACGTGGTCCCAACCACTTGCCATCTTGATTTCACTCCCACTGTCTGAAAAGTGATGAGACTGCCGTCCAGAGAGCTTCCTTTTGTTCTGGAAACCTCCTCCCCTCCAACGTTTCTCCTTGTTCACATATTAGATGAGACTCTGGGTGTTGGGCTGAGTGAAGACTCGTTTCTTATTTCCTGGTATCTTCTTGATGCCTGTAATTGTGCTAACCTGGGTACTGTCACGATAACACGCGTTTCCTAAAAAGGATGCCTCCTCTCCTGGGGAGTGAATGAAAGTAGAAGTAATCGTGATCTTTCTGACTCCTCACTGGAAAAATTAAAACTGATGGATAATGAAGAGAGTCACTTCTAGTCTTATTCAGTAAAACTCTGCTAGTGAAGACCATGCTGGTACCTTCGTATTCCAACAAAGGGCAGTGGCAAATATTGCTTGTACACACAATTGTTCATACGTGTAATGAATAGAAAGTTTGTTTACTGGTCAGGGCTACAGTCATGCATTTATTTTTAAGAATTGTATCTGTCTTGATTTGGCTAAATATAAGTATTGACAGTTCAGGTAATGATGGAGAAAGAAAGAAGAGGAGCATATCTGCTAACTGTTAACCATTGTGTCCAACTAATGTTGGCCATTAATCTGTTGTCTGTTACATTAGATGTTGAATCTCTAATACACAGCTCAGTCTTTGAGACTCAGCTAAAGTTGATTCCCTAGTGAAAGCACGTGTGGTGTTGGAGAAGAATATTGAATATACCGTGGACTGCCAAAAGAACAAAAAGGTCTGTCCTGGAAGAATTCCAACCAGAGTGCTCCTTAGAAGCATGTATGGCGAGTCTGCGTATTACATACTTGGGACATATTGTCAGAAGGGGCCAATCACTAGAGAAGAGCATTATGCTTGGTAAAGTAGTGGGTTGATGAAGAAGAGGAAGAGCCACAAGAAAATGGACTGACACAGTGGCTGCAACAACAGGCTGAAGCATAAAAATGATTGTGGGCATGACGTGGGACCGGTTGACTCAGACTCTGGCATCTGTCTTTTCCCTACGCCTGACTCAGTCTGACTCAGAGTGACACTTCATCGTGTCCTCCCTGCGGCATCTTTTCAGTTGTTGAGTTTCTGCTGCTTAATGTTTCTAGAGTTCATTCCTTATCTAAATAGATTGCAAGTTTCTTAAGAGCAGCGACTGTTTAAAATTTCTCCTTGATGCAGTATGTCATAAATGATTGTGTACTGAGTGGAACTGTACTCCTGGAATGGGCACTAGAGATCACCTGGTTCGGCATCTTTATTTTATAGGTAAGTGAGATAGGCCTAAGAATCTCAAGACCCAGAAAATTTACCTCCTCTTCCTACTGAGCCTTTCTCAGAATGTTGTTTAAGTATGTACTTTAGCAAAATAAGGACTCAAACCAAGAAAGAATATATGGGATCCAGGAAAAAAATGGATCCAACTAGGGGCATCTGTCAAAAATCAAGCCCATGATTAAATTGTGCAGCAGGTCTAGAGAACAGTCAGTGCTCATTAGAGTTCAGGGCTGGGGGAGCTCCAGAAAAGAGGTCTCCAGGAATGGGATGTGAAAGGGACATTGCACAGAATAAAGAGTGTGATTGGGAAACTACAAGAAATTAAGAATATGGTGAAGAAACAAAGTGTGCAGGAAAAACAAAGGCAATGAATAACTGCATTAAAAACAAAAAAGCTACACAAAACACAAAACAGTTAAGACCCAAAGATGAAGCAAGCTGCCCAATTAGATGAAGAGGCCAAAAGTTTTCAAAAACAAAAAGGACAGATTACAAGTGATATATGGAGTGAGAAAGAATCTAGTGGAAATAGGGATATAGTATGTAAAGCATATGTTTCTCCTACCTACCAATTGTTACTGGAGAGGTAATCAAAAAATTCGAGAAAACAAACCAACAAAACTCTTCATGAAAGACATAGCCCAAATACAGAGCAAATCAAATGCACTGTCATGCTGAATGTCTTAGTCATCTAGTGCTGCTATTACAGAAATACCACTAATAGATAGCTTTAAAAAGAGAGATTTCATTCTGTCTCAGTCCAATAGGCCACAAGTCCCAACTCAGTGTCAGCTCCAGGGGAAGGCTTTCTCTGTTGGCTTTGGATTAAGGTCCTGTGATCAGCCTTCCCAGGACTGGGAGCTTCTGACACTCAGGGACCCCAAGTCTTTTCTAAAGGACGTGCTCTGCTCTGCTCCTGGCACTGCTTCTTGGTGGTATGAGGTCCCCAACTCTATGCTTGCTTCCCTTTTCCTTTATATCCCGAGAAGTTAACTCAAGGCACAATACTGTCTTACACAGGGAGTCTGCCTCACCCAGGAGACTGTGTCCTTCTCCCCCATTTACATCACAGAGGAAAGATTTACAACAATTGTTGTTGCTATTAGGTGGCATTCCTGTCCAAGTTCTGACTAGCAGAGACCCTATGTGTGACAGAACCAAATACTGCCTGGTCCTGTCATGCCCACAATTGATTTTATGCCTAAGCCCATTGTTGCAGCCACTGTGTCAGTCCATCTTGTTGAGGGTCTTCCTCTCCTTCACTGGTCCTCTGCTTTACCAAGCATGATGTCCTTCTCCAGGGATTGGTCCCTCCTGACAACATGTCCAAAGTATGTGATATGCAAACTCATCATCCTTGCTTCTAAGGAGCACTCTGGTTATACTTCTTCCAGGATGTATCTGTTCATTCTTTCAGCAGTCCATGTTCTTCTCCAACACCACAATTCAAAGGTGTCAATTCAACTCTTGTCTTCCTCATTTATTGTCCAGCTTTTGTATGTTTATGGTGTGGTTGCAGATACCATGGCTTGATTCAGGTGCACCTTAGTCTTCAAGGTGACATCTTTTCAACACTTTAAAGAGGTCTTTTTCAGCAGATTTGCCCAACGAAATGGGTCTTTTGATTTCTTGACTCCTACCTCTGTAGGCGTTGATTGTGGAGCCAAGTAAAATGAAATCCTTGACAACCTCAATGTTTTCTCCATTTATCATGATGTTGCTCACTGGTCCAGTTGTCAGGATTTCTGTTTTATAATTGCTGATGTACAACATGTGGGAACATCAGCAGTACTGGGAATCATGGCCTAGCCAAATTGCTACACACATTTTTTGGGGGACACAATTCAGTCCATGACACTGAGCAAGTGTTGGAATGTAAGAAAGGCTCTTTTAAGCACATAGAATTTGTGTCATTGGAACGGTGGCACACACCACACGATGTGAGTGCATTTAGTCTCTGCTTGGCTCTGCAGTGAAGAATATTTGCTTTGTCATAGTAATGTAAAATGAGGCTCAGTAGTTGTTAACTTCTAAAACCAACAATAGACAGAGCACTGGAGACTGCTTAATTATAGCTAAAAGAGAGAATATAAAATGCAAACCACAGATTATAGACGTTGGGAGGTAGAGAAAGAGATGAGAAATGGAAATGTGATAGGTTAGGTTATTACTCCCAATTCCCTGAAAGCCAACTGCTCATCCCACTCAGTGCTATGTGCCATCTGGGCTCCTGTGGGAGGAGGACACTACTCCCTGGCTCACTGACAACAGACTGGCCATGTGCCTTTCTCTGATCAGTTGAACGTGAGTGGAAGTGATATATACCATGTCCAGGTAGACTCTGTAAGAGGCACTGTGAGGTTGTGCCATTTTTAAAATGCATCTCATTGGAGCAGCAGGTCTCAGATGGGAGCTACCTTTCAACCTGTGTGATGGGTAACGTTGCGTGTTAACTTAGCAGATATTATGTAATCATCTTCCATTTTGTGGTGCTATGTGAGCAGTCAGTCTGCTGGAAGGAGAGTTTCCTGGCCGAGTGACCTGCATCCAATCTGCACTTATGGATGTTCTGGCAAAGTTCGCTCACTGTCTCTTATCTCTTCATCCTCTGACCTCCAGTTCCTGGGATACGAGAAACCTCTAACCTGCCGTCTGACTTACAGATTTGAGTTCATCAGCCCTTGCAACCCTGTGAGTCAAGAGAAACCTCCAGCCTGCCACTTGACCCACAGACTTGGGATTTGTCAGCCTCCACAATTGTGGGAGCCATCTCCTTGAGACAAGTCTCTCTGTATGTATGCATTTCACTGGTTTTGCTCATCTAGAGAACCCAGTGTAAGACAACCTGGTTCCCAGGATGAAGAGGACATCAGAAGCAAGACATGACTATCATGTGAATGAGAAATAAACTTGAGTTCCTGAATGCTTTTTGTTCTTGGTATTAACGGGGAATGGCATGAATCCTCCCACTGCATAAAGTGGAGAATCAAGAGATGCTGTCTGTAGTTGGCAAAATAAAAACAAAGGTTACAAGATAGTGAATAGATGAACTGAAACAGGACAAGGATAGAAGGGAGAGGAGGGGTGATATAGGTAAATGTTATGCATCCTAGCAGAAAGTCAGTAAATGATGCCTGAAGTTGAAAGCAGAACCCAGGTGGTACAGTGGTTAAGAGCTTAGCTGCTAACCATAAGGCTGGCAGTTCAATCCACTAGCTGTTCCTTGGAAAGCCCTATGGGGAAGTTCTTCTCTGTCCTGTGTCATCACTGTGAGTTGGAACTGACTTGATGGCATCTAAAAGCAACAACGAAGTTGAAAATATTTACCCAAAAGGAGAAATAATTGAAGTTGCCAGGACTTCCTTTCACTCGCATCTGTAATCAATGCACACAGAAGCAGCAGTCAGGAAATCAGATGATGTAATACATTGGGCCAATCTGCTCTAAAAGATCTCTTTAAAGTGTTCAAAAGCAAAGATGTCAGTTGGAGGACTAAGGTGCTCCTGACCCAAGCTACGGTGTTTTCAGTTGCTTCATATGCATGCGAAAGCTGAACAATGAATAAGAAAAACCGAAGAGGAACTGCTGTTTTTGAATTGTGGTGCTGAAGAATTTTGAATACACTCTGGACTACCAGAAAAGCAAGCAGATCTGTCGAGAAGAAGTACAAGAGTGCTCCTTAGAAGTGAGGATGGCAAGACTTCGTGTCGTATATGTGGGACAGGTTATCAGGAGGGTCGAGTCCCTGGAGAAGGACATAATGCTTGGTGAAGTAGAGGGTCAGCAACAGAGGGGAGGGCGCTTGGTGAGACAGATGGATACAGTGGCTGCAATAGAGGGCTCAAGTGTAATGACAGTTGTCGGGATGGCACGGGAGCAGGTGGCACGGGGTGTCTCTGAGTTGGAACCGACTTGATGGTACCCAGCCACAATGACAAAGTTCATAAAACAAGAAGAAGTAATACAAGCATACTTCTTAGAGATTAAAAAAGCATCAGAACAATTCCCATCCTTTCTGACACCATCAATTTTTGTATCTATAGGCAGCTTTCCAGCAGCAATCACACTTGAGAGTTTTCTGTCTTTCTTTGGAAAAACAGTTTCCTGATCCTATACTTTTCTTCAGCCATTGCCCTATTTCTCTGCTTCCTTTTATGGCAAAACTCCCTGAAAGAGCTGACAGTGTCTTCTGTCTCCAGCCCCTCTCATGCCTGTCCATGTGTTGTCCTGCGGTGGCTTGTGTGTTGCTTCAAAGTTGGAAGCAGTGCCACTGGTGTTTCACATACCATCAGAGTCACCCATGGTGGACAGGCTTTCAGACTGAGATGGACTCCTTGTTCATTGATTTGCCCTTGGCATTTAGAAGAGAGCCTGGTTCATGACAGATGCTCAATAAATAGGCATTGAATGAGTGGGCAAGTGGATGGCAAGTGGATGATTGAATCGATGCACTCAAGTCAGGAATGGTGAGAAATGATCGCCTTTGGAAAGCTGAATTCAGAGCAAGGGGAGCTGGGAGGTAGGGGCTGTTGCTTTTCATTAAAAGTTGTTTTTTTTTTTTTGCATTTGATTTTTAAAAAAACATGTCCATTATTATTTGGCTTCTTTCTTTAAGGATTTGAAACAATCTCAGCAAAGGACAAGAGACTTTCATATATGGCTGATAGGAATGTGAATTGGGACGTCTTTTTATGAAAACAGTTTGACAGTTATGTATCCAGAGTCTTAAAAATGTTCATAGCGTTTAGTGCAGTAATGCCACATGTAGAAATTTATCTTAAGGAAACAGTCGCAAAGGTGGACAAATACTATGCATAAAGATGTGCAGTGATGCATTATTTATAATACTGAAAAATAAAAATAAATCCAAGTGAAAACAATTAAAGAATGGTTAAATAAATTATGGCCTAACCTGGTGATAGAATATTAAGCACCCATTAAAATTATATTTACCAAGAGTTCGTGATGATGGGAAATGCATGGTGTGGGGAATGTTTAGGCTACAAAAGAGAGAGAAGTAGGATGAGAATTGTGTCTATCACTGTAATCTTAAATATTCCTTTTCTTGTACTTTGGATCTTTCTAAAATTGAGAGCTGGTATAGAAATACTTTTTTTTTCTCCTAAAACATCATTGCTAAGTTAATGTTGTATTATAATGCATCAGTGGTGTCTTAAAAAAAACTCCATTGCCATCAAGTAGATTCTATAAGAATCTCCTATAAGAATTCTATAAAAGTCTGCTATAAGAATCTTCTGTAAGAGGAGTAGAACTGCCTAATAGAGTTTCCACAGAACACCTGCTGGATTTGAACTGCCAATTTTTTGGTTAGAGGCCGTAGTACTTAACTACTACTCTATCAGGTTTTCCATGATGTCTTAAAATCCAGAAAATATAAGGTAGGTAATGAACAGGTGATAAAAAAAGCCCAAAACCCATTTAGATCCTGTATTTTTCACAAACAACCTGCCCTCATAAGTACCATACCTACACATATAGCCAAAGCCAAGTGCCGTCGAGTCGGATCCAACTCATGGCGACCCTACACATATAATGCCTGATAATGTGGACTTATCAAAAGAGCCAAGGGTGGAGGGTTGTATGGTTGACAAAAAATGTATAAAGCCCTGTTACTCATGTAAAATATGGTAGATAGATAGATAGATAGATAGATATGACTGGAAAGAAAAACTTTTTAAGATGTTAGTAGGTTGTACGAGTATGGATGATTATTTTCTTCTTTGTACTTCTCTATATTTAAAATAATTTTAATGAGTATAAAATACAAAGTTTGACAGTTAAGTCCACGAACTTAATTGTCCTAAGTGTGCGTACCTCGTTACTCGCTGTCACTATGGTCACCTTCGAAGTCCTCCCCTTAGGAAGCTATGCAGCAATGCCACCGCCTAGTCCACCCTTCCAGGCAATTTTAGACTCTTTCTGGAGTGGCCATTGTAGGCGGTGGCATGATGGTAAGTTTGCAAACTTAATTGCATAGCTGTCTGGGAGGGAGTTTGTAGCCAGTAAACAATTGCATCGGAACACCCTCCCTACTCACCTGATCTGGCCCCCAGTACTTTTTTCTTTACTCAAAGGTAAAGGAAATATTGAAGACATTTGGATGACATTCAGGACATCAAAGGTAATATGACAAGAGCTCTGATGGCCGTTCCAGAAAGATTTCCCAAATTGCTTTGAAGGGTGGTCTAGGCGCTGGCATTGGTGCATGGCTTCCCAAGGGGAGGACTTCAAAGTTGACCATAGTGATACTCAGCGGTGAGGTATGTAGCACTTTTTGTAGGATGAGTTCACAAACTTAATGAGCAATCCTTGTATATGTTAACCTGTGTTCTGTGTGTTGGTCTATGTGAGCTGGGATGTTGTTGTTAGGTGCCGCCGAGTTTGCGCCATGCCTGGTTTGCACCATGTCCATAATCCTTTTTATGCTTAAACCCATTGTTGCAACCACTGTGTCAGTCCATCTCATGGAGGGTCTTCCTCTTTTTCTGCTGACTGTTTACTCTACCAAGCGTGATGTCCTTCTCCAGGGACTGATCTCCCCTGACAACATGTCCAAAGTATGTAAAACAAAGTCTTGCCATGTTAGCTTCCAAGGAGCACACTGGTTGTACTTCTTCCAGAACGGAGCTGTTTGTTCTTTCGGCGGTCCGTGGTACATTCAGTATTCTTCCCAACACTGTAATTCAGAGGTGTCAGTTTTTCTTCTGTCTTCCTTATTCTTTGCTCAGCTTTCGCCTGCATATGATGAATTGAAAATACCATGGTATGGGTCAGGCAAATCTTAGTCTTCAAGGCAATATCTTTACCTTTTAATATGTTAAATTTGGGATAGAAAAAGTCAAAAAGGATGTGTCTCTGCCTTCAGGATATTGATGGTCTAAGGAGAGAGTACCAGAACCAGCAGCCATCCAGTTGACTCTGACTCATGGCAACCTTATGTGAGTCAGAGTAGAACTGTGCTCTGTTGGGTGTTCAGTGGCTGATTTTGTAGCAAGAGATCACCAGGCTTTTTTTCTGAGGTGCCTCTAGGTGGACTGGAACCTCCAACCTTGCAGTTAACAGCTGAACACATTAACTGTTTGCACCACCCAGGGATTCAGACAAGGAAAAGAGAGTCCACCTACCACATCCAGGAATCTTATCCACGATCTTACTATCAGCTTTTATCTCCCTGTCTTCTTACTTACCACGGAGCCTGGTTGGTGGCAGAGGGTTAATTATTATACTTGGCCAGTTAATTCAGTGCGCCAGTGTTATAAAGATCTGGTCCACTGTTGCATACCTTGGTACCTGTATGAGAACCACTCAGAGCTCCTCCTCACTACCTTAGCCTTTTTGAAAATAACGGCTTTGTTAAGATGTCATTAACGTGCCATAAAAGTCACTCTTCTAAAGTGTACTAACCAGTTGTTTCCAGTATATTCACAGCTTTTTGCTTGCTCCTCTGCCCTGTCTTCCCCTCTCACTATTTGACCACTTTGGTTGTGAACCTCTGAAACTCAATACAACAAGAGCACCTTAGAACAGGTAGTTCTGGGGAAACAGTGGTTATTTGAGACTGTCCTCGATGTGGCTGTCTCACAGCGCTGCTAGAACTGTGAGGTGTGAGGGGAGGTTCCTATCAGGGTTGCCGGTCAGTGAGATGGAGCACCGGGAGGTCTGTGGAGCAACCCTGGCTTGGGAAGTTGTCATGTTTTATTTTCTAATTGGTTTTAAAAAGAAGCATCTCACCAAGCAGGGAGATGTTCTCAACAGCGTGGTGCCCGTGGTGTAAGTTGAGACATGGGATCTTTCTCTGGTAGGGTGAGTGCTCCCTCCTGGGGACAAGTGGGCCATTCCTAGGTGTCACTTAGAGTCCTTCCTCAGGAAGCAATGGCAATAGTGCAGACAGAAGCCGGTTTTCTTGGGCCAGCTCTCACTGTAACTTTGGCATGATCATGGCTGTTCTAACAATTTCTCTGTTAGCAATTAAGTGCGTCTCTGCTGCTGTCTTAACATAGATTCTTTGTTCTTTCTGCTCTGAGGTCTTCCATGGCCCCCCGTTGTCTCCTGAACGTTGTCCACACTTGACCACCTGACATTCAGGCCTCCATGAACCTTACCTACTCTTTTCCTCACTTCACGTTGTCCAACTGGGCAACTTGCTTTTACAAGTTGCTGCCCTTGTGGTTTCACTCTTGCTGTACCCTGTGCCACCGTTGCTGTCTAACTCCTACTCAGCCTTCAAAGTCCATTTCAAATGCCTCTCGTCTTTAAGCCCTTCTTGACCACTCCATCACAGAAAACTGTCCTCATGTGGGACATTTCTCCTCTGCCTTCAGTTCTGGTTCAGTTTGGAAGAGCTTTGTCTGTCAGTTCTGGGGGAAGGTCCTTGTCATCAATCTGTCCCTAGTCTAGGAGTTCCTCAGTGTAGGGACCTTGGGTCCAAAGAATGTGTGCCACTGCTGGTGCTTGTTCTTTGGTGGTGTGAGGTCCCTCTCCTCTCTGCTCACTTTTTTTTTTGTATCTCAGAAGAGATTTCCTCAAGATACAACCTAATCCCGTAGATTGTGCTCTGCCTCATTAACATGAATCTGCCTTTAACCCTGTCTCATTAACATCGTGTTGTTCTTGTTAGGTGCTGTTGAGTTGGTTACCACTCGTAGCCACCCTGTGTACAACAGAACGAAACACTGCCTGGTCCTGTGCCGTGCCCACAATTGGTGCTATGCTGTGCGAGAGCCCGTTGTTGCAGTCACTGCATCAATCCATATTGTTGAGGGTCTTCCTCTTTTTTGTTGACCTTTTGCTCTACCAAGCATGATATCCTTCTCCAGGGACTGATCACTTCTGACAAAAGTCTGGAGTATGCAAGGTATAGTCTCCCCGTCCTTGCTTCTAAGGAGCACTCTGGTTGTACAGATCTGTTCATTCTCTTGGCAGTTCATGGTATGTTCCCCATTTTTCTCCAGCACAACTCAAAGGCATCTATTCTTTCTGTCTCTCTTATTTGTTGTCTGCCTTTCCTATGTGTATGATGTGATTGAAAATACTATGACTTGAGTCAGGTGCACCTTAGTCTTCAAGGTGAGTGTCATGGATTGAATTGTGTACCCCCCAAATGTGTAGCAGTTTGGCTGGACCTTGACTCCAGTTATTCTGTGATCTTCCTTAAGTGTTGCAAATCCTGCCTGTATGATGTTAATGAGGGAGGATGGGCTGCAGGTGTGTTGGCTGGACTGAGTATATAAGACTGTATTGTGCCTTGAGGCAACCTTTTGGAATATACAGGAAAGGAGAAGAAAGCAGAGAGTTGGTGATATCTTACCACCAAGAAGCAGTGCTGGGAGCAGAGCACATCCTTTGTAGAGGACCCAGGGTCCTTGCACATTAGAAGCTCCCAGTCCAGGGAAAGCTTGACAACAAGGACCTTCCTCCAGAGTCAACAGAGAAAAATTTCCCCTGGAGCTGATGCCCTGAATTTGGACTTGTAGTTTACTGGATTGTGATAGAATAAAATTTCTCTTTTTAAAGCCATCCGCTTGTGGTATTTCTGTTGTAGCAGCACTAGATGGCTAAGATAGTGACGTCTTTGCTTTTTAACACTTTAAAGAGGTCTTTTGCAGTAGACTTTCCAAATGCAGTTGTCTCTTGATTTCTTGACTGCTGCCATGAGTGTTAATTGCGGATCCAAGTAAAATGAAATTCTTGACAATTTCAATCTTTTCCCTGTTTATCATGATGTTTTTTATTGGTCCAGTTGTAAGGATTTTTGTTTTCTTGATGTTGAGGTGCTGTGCATACTGAAGGCTGTGGACTTTGGTCTTCATGAGTGAGTGTTTCAAGTCCTCTTCACTTTCAGCAAACAAAATTATGTCATCTGCACAACTCAGATTGTTAGTTAGTCTTCGTCCAGTGCTGAAGTGAAGCCCCATTCTTCTTATAGTCCAGCTGATTGGATTACTTGCTTGGCATGCAGATTGAATTGGTATGGTAAAAAGATACAACCCTGACATACACCTTTCTTGAGTTTAAACCATGCAGTGTCCCCTCATTCTATTCAAACAATTATCTGTTGATCCATGTACAGATTGCTCATGAGCACAATTAAGTGTCTGGAATTCCCATTCTTGGCAATGTTATTCATAATTTATTATGATCCATACACAAATGCCATTGCATAGTCAATAAAACACAGGTAAACATCTTTCTGTATTCTCTGTTTTCAGCCAAAGATCCAGCTGACATCAGCAATGATATCCCTGGTACCATGTCATCTTCTGAATCTGGCCTGAATTTATGGCAGCCTTCTGTCAATACACTGCTACAGCAGGTTTTGAATGATTTTCAGCAGAATTTTGCTTATGTGTGATTTTAATTATATTGTTGGATAATTTCCATGTTCAGTTGGATCGCCTTTCTTGGGAGTAGGCGTAAATACAGATCCCTTTCAGTAGGTTGGCCAGGTAGCTGTCTTCCAAGCTTCTTGACATTGATAAGTGAGCACTTCCAGCACAACATCTGTTTGTTGAAACATCTCAGTCGATATCCCATCAGTTCCTGGAGGCTTGTTTTTTGCCAGTGCCTTTGGTGCAGTTTGGGCTTCTTCCTACAGTATCAGTTCCTGATCATATGTTGTCTTGTGAAATGGTTGAGTGTTGACCAGTTCTTTTTGTTGTAATGGCTCTGTATATTCTTTCTTGCATCATTTAATATTTTCCCCATAGAGTCCTTCACTATTTCAATTTGAGGCTTGAAGTCTTTCTTTAGTTCTTTCAGCTTGGGAAATGTAGAGCATGTTCTTCCCTTTTGGTTTTCTATCTCTAGCGTGCTCTTGCACATGCGATCATAATACTTTGTCTTCTCAAGCTGCCCCTTGAAATCTTCTGTTCAGTTCTTTTACTTCATCGTTTCTTTTTGCTTTAGCTACTTCACATTTGTCATGGATTGAATTGTGTCCCCCCAAAACATGTGCAGCTATGTGCCTGGGCTGTGATTCCCAGTATTTTATGATTGTCCTCCATTTTGTGATTTTCCTATGCTGTATGTTGAAGGATTAGGGTGGGACTGTAAGTCTCTTCATAAGATCACCTCCCTGCTCCACTATAAAGGGAGTTTCCCTGGAGTATGGCGTGCACCAACCTTAATCCTTTCATCCTGCAAGAGATAAAAGGAAAGGGAAGCAGGCTGAGAGTTGGGAACCTCACACCATCAAAGGAGCAGCACTGGGAGAAGAGCACACCCTTCAGATCTGAGGTTCCTGTGCCAAGATGCTCCCTGTACAAAGACTGATGCAATACTGGACTTTCCTCCAGAGCCAACAAGGGGAAAGCCTTCTCCTGGAGTGGACTCCCTGAATTTAGACTTGTAGCCTACCGGACTGTGTAAGAATAAGCTTTCCTTTGTTAAAGCCATCCACTTTGTGGCAGTTCTGTTAGAACAGCACTAGCTGACGAAAACAACAATCAAGAGCAAGTTTCAAATTCTCTTCTGACATCCAATTTGGTCTTTGCTTTCTTTCCTGTCTCTTTAATGACGTCTTGCTTTCTCCATGTAGGATGTACTTGATGTCATCCTACAACTCGTTTGGCCTTTGGTCATTAGTGTGCAATGCATAAAGTCTGTTTTTGAGATGGTCTGTAAACTCAGGTGGGATTTATTCAAGGTCATACTTTGGCTCTTCTGGGCTTTAATTTTCTTCAGTTTCACTTTGAACTTGCGTATGAGCAACTGATGATCTGTTCCACAACTGGGCCCTGACCTTGTTCTGACTAATGATACTAAGTGTTTCCATCATCTCTTGCCACAGATGTAATCAGTTTGATTCCTGTGTATTCTGTCTGGCAAGGTCCATGCGTACAGTCACCATTTATGCTGGTGAGAAAAGGTATATGCAATGAAAAAGTCACTGGACTTGCAAAATTCTGTCATACACCCTGTGGCATCATTTCTGTCACCAAGTCCATATTTTCCAACTACCAATCATTCTTCTGTGATTCCAGCTTTTGCGTTCCAGTTACCAGTAATTATCAGTGCATCCCGATGGAATGTTTAATCAATTTCAGACTGCAGAAATTAGTAAAAATCTTCAAATTCTTATCTTTGGACCTAGTCATTGGTGCACAAATTTGAATCAATGTCATATTAACTGATCTTCCATATAGACATATGGATATTATCCTATCACTAACAGCTTTATGCTTCAGGATAGATCTTGAAATGTCCTTTTTGACGAATGCAGTGCCATTCCTCTTCAAGTTGTCATTCCTGCAGTAGTCGATCATATGATTGTCCATTTTAAAATGGCCAGTACCAGTCCATTTCAGCTCACTAATGCCTAGGGTGTCAATGTATGTGCATTCGATTTTTGATTATTTTTAATTTTCCTAGAGTCATACGTTGTATCTTCCACATTCCAGTTGCTGGTGGATGTTTGTAGCTGTTTCTTCTCATTTTGGGTTACACCACATCAGTGAATGAAGGTCCAAAAAGCTTAACTCCGTCCGTGTCTTGATGGCTAATTCTGCTTTGAGGCAGCTCTTTCCCAGTTGTATTTTGAATGCTTTCCACCTGGGGGCTCATTTTTGGCACTGTATCTGACAGTGTTCCTCTGCTATTCGTAAGATTTTCACTGTCTAGTTCTTTCCAGCAATAGACTGCCAGGTCCTTCTTCTAGTCTGTTTTAGTCTGGAAGCTCAGCTGAAACCTGTCTGCCGTGAGTGACCCATAGGTGGCATATCTGCCAGCATCACAGCCATGTGCAAGCCCCACAATATGGGAAACTGACAGACAGGTAGGGGTATTAACATCATAGAGGTTAGGATTTGCAACACACAGGTTAAGCCCATCAGATCACAAAATGGGGGGAACCGCACAACAGTAGGAGTTGTGGCCTAGCCACACTGACACATTTTGGAGGGGACGCAATTCAGTCCATAACAGATGGGATAACTCTAGGGGGAAAGTGACAAGGAGCAAGGTCTCGGCATGATCTCGAAGTGTCCTGCCACAGAAAGCTTATAGCTTGCCGGGGAAAAATAGTAACCAGACGGGGAGACCCTGGGTGAACAAATTAACATCACCTGAACCTCGAAGGGAAACCCTAGTGGTGTAGGGGTTCAGTGCTGTGGCTGCTAACCAAAAGGTTGGCAGTTCGAATCCACCCGGTGCTCCTTGGAAGCTCTATGGGGCAGTTCTACTCATTGTGTAGGGTTGTTATGAGTCAGAAGGGACTCAGCAGCAGTGAGGTTGGTTTTGGTTTTTGGAACCTTGAAAACGTTACACTCAGTGAAAGGAGTCAGCCACCAAAACCTATCCCATTGCTGCTGAGTTGATTCTGACTCATAGCAGCCCCCTCTAGGGCAGAGCAGGACTGCCTCACAGAATCTCCAAGGCTGTAAATCTTTACAGAAGCAGACTGTCTCATCTTTCTCTTTAGAGCAGCTGGTGGGTTTGGACCACCAACCTGGTTAGCAGCCGAGCGCTTAGCCTCTGCACCACCTGGGCTTGGGCCCACATATTGTGCAATCCTGTTGATAGGAAATCGTCAGACTGGGCAGGGCTAGGGAAACAGAAGGTGGATCAGTAATTGCCTTGGGCTGGGTGGAGGGCTGCGGGACAGGGGTATCATCGGAGAAACGGGAAGTGCAGATAACAGGTATGGTGTTTCTTTTGGTGGATAATGAAAATATTTTAAAATTGATTGTGGTGATGGTTGCATAGCTGTCTCTGTGATTATATTGAAAACCACTCAATGGTATACTTTAAGCGGGTGGATTGTGTGGTATGTGAAGTACATCTCAGTGAAGATGTTAAAAAAAATCAACATAACCAGTGACGGACAGACGGGCCTTGTGTGCCTCCTGAGAGAAACACAGCTTCATTTTTGTAGTGTTTCAGCCAAGGATGCATATTCTGGATCTGTCCATGAGAAGACTTCAGACGAATACAAACTAAAGGATATTCTACAAAACAGTAGCCTGTGTTCTATAAGAATATCAGTGTCAGGAAAGATTGAAAAGAAAACCACCACTGCTGTTGAGTTGGTTCTGGCTCCTAGCGACTCTGTAGGTCAGAGTAGAACTGCCCCATAGAATTTCCAAGGAGTGCCTGGTGGACTTGAACTGTGGATATTTTGATTAGAGGATGTGGCACTTAATCACTCCACCACCAGGGTTTCCCATGAAAGGTTAGAGGAGACTAAAAAAATATAACAGCCAAATGCAAAGCATGATCTTAAATTGAATCAGGTACTGGAGGATGGAGGACACCCATGAAGCCATTATTGAGACGAATGGTGAAATTAGAATATGGACTGTAGATCAGGTAAAATATTATGTCAATATTAGTCTTCCTAAATGTGATCTCTATAATATGGAGAATATCCTTCTTCTTAGGAAACACACCATGAAGTATTGAGGGGTGAAAGGGCATGACATGTGTAACCAAGTCACAAGTGGTTCAGGAAAGAGAAATGTTGATATGGAAGGAGAAAGAACAATTGAAGTTAAGAGGTTAAAAATGAGTGAATATAAGTAAAGGAGTCTGCTGTATTATTCTTGCAATATTTCCATAAGTTTGAAAATATGTTACAATAAAAAGTTAAAAAAAAATTATACGGCTAAAAGCCAAACATACTCATGTAGTTCAGACATAGCAATTACCCTTGTCCAGGCTGAACCAGAACCAAAGCAAATGTGTTCCTGTCCTGTTTAGTTCCAACTCAGAGCAACCCATAGGACAGACTAGAACCTCCCCACAGGGTGTCCAACACTGGAAATTTTTTTTTTTTTTTTTGGCTTTAACAAATTTATTTTCTCTATTTTTGGAGATTAGAAGTCTGAATTCAGGGTGCCAGCTCTAGGGAAAGGTTTCTATCTCTGTCAGCTCTGAAGGAAGGGCTTGGTTTTGCACCTGGGCGATCTTCATGTGGCTTGACATCTCTCTTTCCTTGTCTCTGCCTGCATCTTGCTTTTAATCACTTTGGCATCTCCAAAGAGATTGACATCTTGCACTAAACCTGCCTCATTAACATAAGAAAGACAACCCATTCCCAAATGAGTTATAACCATGGATGTAAAGATGAGGATTTACAACATACACTTTGTTTTCTTTTCCTTAATTGTACTTAGGTGAAGGTTTCCAGAACAAACAAGCTTTTCTTTAAACAGTGAACACGTTGTTTTATGACAAAGGTTAACACAACATGAACACGTTTTGTGTCAAAGGTTAACACAACATCTCACTACTCGTGCTTCTCAGCCTCGGGTTCCCTATTACCAGCTTTCCTGTCCCCTCCTGCCAAGACTGTAAATCCTTATGGAAGCAGACTGCTGCATCTTTCTCCTGGGGAGCAGGTAGTGGGTTTGAACAGACAACCTCTTGGTTAACAGCCAAGTGCTTATCCACTGTGCCATCAATGTCTTTTTCCTTTAGGGTCTACTAGCTCTCAGTACCTTCGGATTCATCTGGGGACCACTGAAAAAATTCTCAGCACACACAAAGTAGCGTTAACTGTCAGGGTCAGGTTCCTAAAGGATGATTTCCTGGAGAATACTCAGCTGCTGTTGAGTCTGACTCACGGTGACTCCATGTGTGTCCAAGTAGAGCTGTGCTCCGTGAGGTTTGCAATGGCTGGCTTTTCTGAAGTAGATCCCACGGTGCCTTGAGAGGACTTGAACCGGCTACCTTTTGATTAGCATTGTGTTGCATTCACAGCTTGCACCATGTGGGCACTTCTTCTCAGGGAACCCTACTGTTGCAACTCAACATCAGGAAAACAAAAGTTCTTGCAACTCGACCAGTAAGCAACATCATGATAAATGGAGAAAGATGGAGGTTATCAAAGATTTCATTTTAGTTGGGTCCACAATCAATGCCCATGGAAGCAGCAATCAGGAAATCAAATGACACATTGCATTGGGAAAATCTGCTGCAAAAAACCTCTTTAAAGTATCGAAAAGCAAAGACTAAGTGCCTAACCGAAGCCATGGTATTTTCAATTGCATCATATACATGCAGAAGCTGGACAATGAATAACAAAGACAGAAAAGAACCGATGCCTTTGAATTGTGGTGTTGGAGAAGAATGTTGAATATACCACGGACCGCCAAAGGAACCAACAAGTCTGTTCTGGAAGAAGTACAATCAGAGTGCTGCTTGAAAGCAGAGATGGTGAGCCTCCGTCTCACATACTTCGGCCACGTTGTCAGGGGGGATCAATCCCTGGAGAAGGATATTATGCTCGTTAGAGTGTAGGGTCAGCACACAAGAGGAAGACCCTCGACGAGGTGGACTGGCGCAGCGGCTGCGATGGTGGGCTCAGGCGTTAAAATGACGATGGGCATGGCGCGGGCCAGGAGTGTTCCCTTCTGTTGCGCATACAGTTGCTGTGAGTCTGGACTGACTCAGCGGCACGTAACAACAGTAACCTACGGTGAAATCCCCAGGGAAGCCGATGCTTATTGTGACCATTTTTGAGTGCAAGCTGTTGTTCTGTTTCATCAACATTGACTTGATTATAGCTAAAGTGAGTTTCCCAGGAGACAGGTGCTAGTGTGTACGACTTGGTTCCCTTGCAGTCCCTGATCTGAGTCTACATGGCCTGCGTTTGCAGCTTCCTTTTGGGACTGATCACGAACCGGGATGCTTTAGCTGTGCTGAAGCAGAGCTCAGCAGCTGATCAAAACGTTGGTAGTTCAGATCTACCAGGTGCTCTTTGGAGGCCCTGTGGAGTAGTTTTACTCTGTCTTGTAGGGGGGTTGTTATGAGTTGGAATTGACTAGAGAGAAGCAGGTTAATGGGAAGCAGTTCTCCATGTTAGGGATCTGTTTGGGAGAAGAAAGTTTTTTGGTTTTGTTTCTTAATAACGCTTTAGTTTAAGATTTGCGGAACAAATTAGTTTCTCGTTATACAATTGCTGCACCTCCTGTTTTGTGACATTGGTTGCTAACCCCACGATGTGTCAACACTCTCCTCTCCTGGACTTTGGACTCCCTGTTACCAGCTTTCCCGTCCCCTCCCTCCTTTGAGTTCTTGCCCCTGGGCTGGTATGCTCATCTAGTCTAGCTTTATTTCTATGGGCCTGTCCAGTGGCACGGTGGTTAAAGTCTTGGCTGCTAACTAAAACGTTGGCAGTTCAAATCCACCAGCTGCTCCTTGGATACCCTATAGGGAAGTTTTACTCTGTCCTGTGGGATTGCTGAGTCAGAATCAACTCAACTGCAATGGGTTTGAATCTTTGGCTAATTAAACCTCAGGAGTGGCTTCGATACTGAGGTAGAAGGAAGTTGGGGAACCATCCTCTCGGAGTTTCTCCAGACTCTTGTCAGACCAGGAAGTCTGGCCTCTTTTTGTGAGTTAGAATTTTGTTCTACACTTTCCCCCAGCTTTGTCTGGAACTTTCTATTGTGATCCCTGTCAGAGCAGTTGGTAGTGGTAGCTGGGCGCCTTGCGCTAGGTTGTCTGGTAGTCTCTGGCAGTTGAGGTCCTTTAGACCTTTGGGCTAATCCTTCCTTGTGTCTTTGGTTTTATCATTGTCCCTGGCTCCAAATGCAGTGGGGTCAGTGGCGTATCCTAGATGGCCACTCATAAACTTTTAAGACCAGATGCCACTCACTGAAGTAGGATGTAGAATGTTTTCTTTATAAACTGCGTTGTACCAGTAGAGCTAGATGTCCCCTGGGACCAGAATATTTTGAAGTTTTTATTTTCTCTGTTATTTCTCTTTTAAACATCTCAGTGTGGAGCCCAGAAGCTATTTGTGGACCTCAAAGTACCAACCTCACACCAACAACCAATGACTGAGCCACACCAAGAGGGCGTGGGAGAACTGCGCCTTAGCCGTGGCTCTGAGAGGTCATGTGGATTGTACATACAAGTGGACTATTTCTGTAAATCATCCAGTGGCCCCAGAAGGGACTAAGTATACATAACCCTCTTAGGTCCAGCTGGCTGGGGTTCTGAGGCTTGAGGCATGAGGCAGAGTGCCGGGAGCCAGGCACGGCAGGGTCTGAGATCAAGAGGGAGGGGCAGCATCAGCGAAGGAGAAATGATGAGACTGAGACAACTAGGAATCTGGAGATCGGCAGCCTGTCAAGGCCTGTCTTTTTTTATTTTTATAATCAATGAGGTAACTGCTCTTTGACCATGTAAGCTATTGGTTAGTAAGGAGTTGATACCTCGTGGTCTCTCTTCATGTTAATTATTAGGGTCCTCTCTGTTAGCTAGTAAAGAACCAATACACTGTGGTCTTTTTTCATGTTAATCATTAGGGCCTTGTAGGTAATGGCCCAAGACAAATATATTGTGATTATAATCAACAGTGAAAATAAAGCCATACTTTGAGCTCAATCAGCTCTATCCTCAAGGTCAAAGGTGCAGGAAGAAGGGATAGACTCATCTTAAAAGTTAATCTAGCTGTCTCTATTTGTTCCTTCTTTGCTCTTTTTTATCTCTTCCTGTGGGGACAGTAAGCGCCCACCATCCCCCACTCTAAGCCTCTCTTAAGCTGTTCTGAGAAGGGTATTTCTTTAGTATTTGTCTATTTGCCATACCAAATATAATAAACTTGGAAGCCTATCTGTCTTCCTGATGTAGGGAGAGGAATGTTTATATTCTAAGGGCTGTGTAGGGGGTTGTCCCTGGGGAGCTTCCCAGGGCCTTTCTGCAATCTTGCATTTCACATGTGGAGGGGGAAGTGCAGATGGGGGAAGCCAGTGGAACCAGGCTGGCCTCAATATTCCTGGGCTGGGTGTGTTGTGTCAGAATTCATTAAGCCGAGGGGGTTGTAAAACCCTTCTTCTTTGATCCTTGTGCCGGGAGATAAGAGGGTATTTTTGAGGAAGGTTTGATTAGGTTACAAAATATTATCAAGGAGAGTACGGCCAGAAATATGTCACGGGTGAGATGCCTCCGCCTGCCATCACATAGGTTTGTAACTTTGTTCACAGAAGCCTTTGTGGGTGACAGGCCTCGGCAGCAGAGCATCCAAAGCATAAAACCTCAGAGGTCTGATTGGATGGAAGGATTGGGTGGTCATGGGCTTAAATACCTATGGCTGGATGCTGAGACTGGTTCATTGTGGAAGAGGGGCTGTGGCACTTGAAAGTTGATTTGAGCTGAAAGGAAAGCAAACACAGGAAAGCTGTGGGTTTGGCAAGACACTGAAGCTCTTGGATCCACCTTCTAGGGTGGTACAGCTCTGTGGGTATCTTTTTTACCAGCTGCTCATCTGAGCTCAGGATGTTCTAGACCTTTCTGTGCAGGTTTCACTGAAACCTTGAGAGCTGTGTCTACCTGTATCAGAATATAGTAGCTACTGAAGAGAGGCTTGGAAGCAGACCAGAGCACTCCATACAGGCAGACACGAGGGAAGGGAGTAGGTGAATGGTTATGTCTGTTTTCATCCCATCATTTCATCTCCTGAGTGGAGATCCTCTCCCACCACCCCCAAACATCGGGGAATCGGTCCTTGTCAAGGGATGAAGTTCATAATACAAATCTGAAAGGAATTAACACTAAGTGGGGCTCTGAGTCAGAATCAACTCAGCGGCAGTGGGTTTGGTTCTCGGAGCAGGAGTAGCATGATAGGTAGAATGTGCATTAAAACCAAACCTTTTCCCTTTTGGATTACTGGTGTACCTGCCATTAGAATTTGGAGTTTTCTAATTTATCGTACAGGTTTGTTTTGTCTCTTTTACGCTGTGCAGGCACGTGTGTGTGTCTTTCCTTAGTCTGTGGCCTGGAACAGAACACACAGCAGGCTCTTGGCCTGAGTCTGGAAGTGGGGACCCTTCCTCTACCAGGAAGTGGAGCCCCTTCCGCTACTAGGCTGAGACTTGGAATGCCAGCTTCTTGTGTCATCTCCGTCCTCATCTCACCCTTGGCCTGAGGGTGATCACTGTCCTTATATAGGTTTTACTTTGTGCCTGTCCAAAGTACGGATGGTTATTATTCTTGTCCATTTGTTTGTTCTGATAACCCCAGGAGTGTATGTGCTGTGGGCCTTTGAAGTCAGGAAGCAGCATGGTGCTCTGTCTGTGGACTGAGCTGGCTCCCAGACGCACAGCCTTGCTGCTGTCATACCGTTATGGTCTGAAGGTGTCAGAGGACTTGCCCTTACAGAGGTGGGTGGGAGAGGAGGCTTGGAGGGTCTGTTCCCTGCTGACACCATCCATTGTGTACCCTTCCGGGACCTTCTCTGTGCTGGGAGGCTCCCTTGCTCTCTGCCTTCCACTGGGCTTGGCCCGAGCGGGGTGATAGCAGGTGAGGGGAGTGAAAGAAGAGAGAGGTTAGGGTCTTGGTACCTCCTGGCCTCTCAGGCTGCCTATCCAGGGTCGTGGCTTCTCTTCCACCATCCCAGCCCTCAGCCGACTCAGTTGACCCTGCCCTCCTATCCTCCTGCCCCTTCAGGCTCTGGGGTGGAATGACCGTCACCTCTCACTAAAAGAAAAAAGAAGTTGTCCTTGAGTTACTTCCGACTCAAGGCAACCCTGTGTGTGCCCCACAGAGTTTTCTTAATTGTAATTTTTATGGAAGCAGATTGCTAGGACTTGCTTCCAAGCTACCTCTGGGTGAGTTCAAACCATCAACCTCTTAGTTCACCGTTTGTGCCACCCAGTGCTCCCCGGCTGTTGCTGGTCACTAGCATTTCTGTCTCCAGTCTCCCCTGTCCCTACCCCGGTGGTCCTCTTGGTCCAGCCCCTCTGTAAATGATGTCTTCATGAGGAACCTTCAGAAATGACAGAGAGGGCCTTTGTTTCCTGCCAAGATGCCGAATGGGGACAGAGACGGTTGTTTGAGCTCTGCTGAATGGGCTGTGGAATCCTGAACCACCTGCTTGGCCATTTTCCTGAAGTTGTCAGGTTTTTGACAGAGTTCCTCCTGGAAGCTCAGCACAGGAGCCAGAGCTTCCTGCCATCAAAAAGCGTGGGATCCCAGCTTCCAAATGGCTCTCGGTGCTCGGTGTTCAGTGCTGGGCTTGTGAGACACCACCTTCTCAAGTGGGGCAGCAGAGGGGGTGGCACGGGGCTGGCAGCCTGGGGAGTGCTGAGCATGACTGCCCTGGGATTTCCAGACCCGCAGTCTGCTGTTTGCTGTTCTCTGCGTAACAACCGGGTGCTGGCTGGCCTGGCTCCTCCCTGCGAAGCTGGGACCCTGGCAGTCAGCTCAGAGGTGCTCAGGCTGCCTCATCTGCCCCAACATCTGCCTGCCCTCGTGGAAGGAACCCAAGTCACTGGAAACATGACTGCTCCCAAGAAGTGACCTTTTCCTTCTTCAGAGCCAGGACCTCCCCTCAATTCTTGCCTTGGTGCGCGCTCATCCCATTCTTCATATCTGTCCTTGTCAGACCGTGGACAGACAGACAGACAGTCCACCTTTCGGGAACTGGCTCACTATTCACAAATCACTTTTGGATACTTCTCCGTCTTTGTGATCACTTTGGAAGATGCATCCACTGCCCAGCCTGTTTGTACATAAATTTAAAGTGATTCTCCGTGTGTTCCGTGTGGCAAACTGAAGATGCAACAGCAAAGTGCCACCGAAGGCCAGTGTCCGCAATCCGTATGTGCTGTCATTTTGCCTTTGGTGCCCCCTCCTTCATCCTCTCCCTGTCCCTCCTGACCCCAACCCTCATTTGGGCATCAGGACCATCTGAAGAACGAAGCTGTCAGTTGTGTGGCTTGATCTCTCTCCCTCCACTCAGAACCTCCGCTGTTTGGATTGTCAAAGCTCCCAGTGATTTCTTGTTATGAGAAGACTTATCAAAATACGCCTAGTACATTTAAATCTTTACAAAAGACACCAAAAACGATCGCATCATTCACTGAAAAGGATCTTGTTTGATAGCCATACCAATTACATTTTTATAAAGCATAAAGCTTCTAGTTTGGTACCTCTGAATCTTTTACCCCCCTCTCCTGTGTGATTTGTGCGCAGACTTCTGAGAAGCAGGTTTTATAATAGAGATGCAGCCAGGCGAAATCACAGCAGCAGAAGCTTATGCAACTGTTAAAAACCTATGAGTTAAAATTGGAAGAGTCTTGCAGAGTGGGAAAGGTAATAATATCAGTAACGTGAAAATAGAAAGTAAGAAATTAGTGTTTCGGCAGTTCACGTCTCTTACCCACATTTTTCTGTACCAGAAGACCTTGATGTCATCTTTCCAGGATAAATCCAAAGGTCAAGCTTCTGTGAGAACATTTGAACTTTGCTCTCACAAATTCAACCCTCTTGCCCTGTGTGATGCAGGCCCAAGAGCCCTTGTCACTGACTTATTGCTGTCTTTATCACAAAACCCATTTTTCGTTTGTTAGACCCTGTATATTCACTAATGCCTATAAAGGAACAGATTTCAGATCTTTATAAGTGGGTTTTGTTAATTTGCTATTTTAAAAACACTTGTGAGGCCTTTACCGTTGCCATGGCAATGTAATTTCCATAAACATGATTTTTGTGGGGTTTTTTTGCACATTGAAGGCTGAGGTTGGGGTGGAGGGGGAAGTGGGTGGTGAATTTGGCAATCACCCCATTGCTGCTTCCCTCAAATGCTGCAAATCTGCTTCCAAGAATCCATTATGGCACAGACCTGACTCTTTCAACAGTACCATTGACACGAGAGGCTTCTGGGAAGGGGATCTGGGCAGGAGGAAGGTGGCCAGCCTAGTCGCAGAGCATGGGTGGTGGTGCCTGTTTTGCTTACTGATGGTCACATGTAGGTCAGACTGACCTGCTATCAGTCCCCAGACCTTTGTTCATAAAGCCTTTGATTACTAAAGATCCCAGAGCTGCCCACGAGGTGGTGAAGACCTCTGGAGCTTTTTATTCCTTCCATCCAGATTAGTCCAAAAATCCATGTAGGGCACAGTACAGCTGAAGTGCTGAACATGCGCCGTGGAAAATAATAGAACATATAAGCACAACACTATTAGCTGCTAAACAAAACTAGAAGCTATATTGAATACGATTTAGTTTCATGTTGATCATGAGTGCCATTGAATGGGGAAAGCTGATTCCGCTGGAAGAACAGATAGATGGTCCTAGTGGCACCAAACATTTTGTGAAGGGTGATAGATAGACCTTTGTTTTGGTTCTCACATAGAGGGGCTTCATTATTAAACTGTATTTTCCAGCCAATGGGGAATACACAAAGAGATGGTGAGAGGGGCAGAACAAATCGAGAACATTTTCTTACAATTGAAAAAACGATTTAGGAAGGAAACAACAAGGAAAATAAATTCAAAGTGGAAGTGTGTCGGCCTGAGATAATTCTGCCAAGGGCTCTTTAATGAGCAGGCCAGGTATTTGGTGCCAGGCGCAGCCTAATTGGGCACCTGGGCACAGTGGAAGGGTCTGAATCATACAGAATTATGACTCACAAGGAGTTATGAATTACTAGAAAGCCATTGTGTTGACTGTTATTATTTATGTCAGGCCGGAAATGTAGGCAGGGCTGCCCAGGGGTGGATGTACCTGACTCCCTGCTGGGAGAGAGCTGATGTCTTCTGTTCCATTGGAGCCACGTCCTTGGTCCAGGGGAGGTTGCAAGTGCATCCTGCATGCCTGCGTGATTCTGTACACTGTCGCTTGCCAGTGCGTGGGACAAATACATATTCAGAAGTTTGTGCAAGTTAAGACACAACCACCAGCTGCTTTGCACACAGTTCCACCCTTCACACAGCAAGAGGCTGGTGGACTGTCTCGTTGGCAGATTCCACGCTACTGACTTGGGGTTTGTTGTTACCACCAGCTGGCAAGTCACTTCTGACTCATGGTAACTTCACACATGCAAAGTACAGCTGCACCACAGCATCTTAAAGACTGTGACCTTTTGGAAGCAGATCACCAGGCCTTTCTTCCGAGGCCCCCCTGGGTGGGTTCAAACACCAACCTTTAGGCTAGTAGTCGAGTGCTTAATTGCATACCCCACACCCCTCACCCCCGGAGTGATCTGTTACATGTGTTTGTTCAAAAAGGTCCATGGCTGGCACAAATCATTTTTACTTATCTAGTAATCCAAAAGTCGGTGGTTCGAACCCACCCAGCCCCTCTGCAGAAGACGGGCTGGCATCTTGCTTCCATAAAGACAGCCGAGAAAACCCAATGGAGTAGTTCCAGGACACATGAGGTTGCCACGAGTTGGAATAGAGGTGGGGTTTCCATGGATTTATTGAAAAAGAAAAAGGATGGTGAATGAGAAACATTTTGTGAGGCGAACAGGAAGGCTGGGGGCACGGCTCTTCCTAAGGATGACCAGGGCAGGCTGACAGCCCTGCTGTTTGTGGTGGGTACCCTGCCTGAGACACGGGGATGCACTGATCTGCCTCGGCCAGCTGTCACACTGGGTGGGGCGAGCCTGGCAAGAACAGGCACCTTCTGGGGGGTGCTCTGAGCGCTCCCTGGGCATTTTTTTTCTCCGCTCTGAAACCACTCAGAGGAATTTGGCACAGAGGGATGCGGCAGAGTGCTCACCACCCAAGCCAGAGTGGGAGCGGAAACCGGAGCGCTGCTGGAGGGCTGCTCCAGCTTCTTGCCTCATGCACATTGTGTTTTCAACTTTTTGTTTTTTTAAAGCCTCAGAAGCAAGCAGCTTGGCTGGGGCTGGTGGGCGGCAGGGAGGAGAGGGAAGGAGCCTGCTGAGCAGAAGAATGTGGCATCCCCTAGGACCTTTCTGCCCACTGTCCTCTCTGGTGGCCGCTGCCCCCTCATCTGTTCTGGGCAGAGGCCTGAGGTGGAAACTTTGTCCCAGGGACTCTGGCCCTCTGAAGTGCATGGTGATGTTGCTGGGTACAGAAAGAGCAGGACCAGGCTCTCGCTCTCTGGGAGGGAAGGTCAAGTAGAAGCAGAACCTCTGCCACACTTTCTGCCAAGAGGAGGAGGCATGGAAGGGCAAGGCCCCCTACAGGTTTCTGAGAAACGGGGCATTTGGTGATCATGGGTCAGGGACCTGGAATGTTTTTTGTGCCTCCCCAAATCCTGGTGATTCCTTTCTGGGCATAGCTTATTTTGCTGAGGAAATACCCTTTTGTCTCCATTCTACCACCTAACAGCTGTGTGACATTAAGTTCTCTGCCTCAGTTTCTTCATCTGTGAAATGGGGATAAGAACAGTACCTATCTAACGGGGCTTTTTTGAAGACTAAATGGGTTATTATACGTAAAATACTTAGAACAGTGTATGGCACATAAATGTATTGCCATTGAGTCAAAGTGTGCACCATACGGCTTTCAACAGATGTTTCTTCTGAGCTGCCTTTGAGTGGACTCAAACTTCCAACCTTTTGGTTAGCAGCCCGTGCTTAAACCACTTGCACTATCCAGCGACTCTGTTTGACACATAAAACCAAAAAAAACCTGAACCCAGTGCTGTCAAGTCGATTCTGACTTATAGCAATCCTGTAGGTTGCAGTAGATCTGCCCATAGACTTTCCAAGGAGTGCGTGGCAGGTTTTAACCACTGACCTTTTGATTAGTAGCTGTAGCACGTAACCAGTACACCACCAGGGTTTCTTGTTTGACACATAGTGGGGGTTAAATACTGTTTTTATTACTTGAATTTGTATTAGAACAAAGCCAGCCTCCTGTTGTACCTGTGAGAGGCCAGGTACCCTGGGAGCCAGCAACGCCACTGGGCTGTCTGCCTATTGCTGCTGGCAAGACCAGGCCTCACCCAATTCTGCCGTCTCTGAGGCTGGGCAATGCCTGACTCCTAGATGGTTCTCAGAGCTTTGGAGACAGACGACCCAGAGCAGGGCATGCACGGCAGGTGTGTGGCTCTCCACTGTAGTTCTCCAGCTTCAGGGTGCACCCCTGGGAAGCTTGTTAAAAATGTAAAACCCCAGCCTCCCTCAGAGGGTCTGCTTTTGTAGCCGTAGGAATCAGTGGGCCTGGGAATTCACATTTATCTAAATGAACTCCATATGGGGGAGCAGTGACTCCTAGGGAGCTTCTGAGTACGGTGCTCTGATGTGGCTCATTGCCTGGGCGTGGGGGAGGAGGAGGACCCAGAGTAGCTGCACCAGCACCTCCCCACCCCTGGCATGACTTTCTGCCCCTGGGAGTGGGAGCAGGGTTGGGGAGTGAGAGTGTCCCCACTGGAGCCCTTGGCTTGGAATATTTGGTAGAAGGGCAGAGGAAGACTGGAGCGTCCCAGGGGGAGAAGCTGTGGCTGGGTTTGGTTTCAGGCGTGTGACTTGGAGCTGAAAGGATGAGGTCAGTGCTCTTAAAAATACTAAAAAGAGCCCCACGGGACAGGGCCACCCCGCTCTTCTCACTCAGGTGCCCAGACAAAAGAGCAGCTCCTCACTGTCTCTTGGGGTGTCTGTTGCACATCCCTCGGGGTGTCTGTTGCACATCTCTCGGGGTGTCTGCCTCACATTCCTTGGGATGTCTGCTGCATGGCCCTTGGGCCATGGCTAGATCCCTCCTCCTGGGCCCCAGCTAGGAGCCCCCCCCCCCCCCGCCCCCAGTTCACCAGCCCTGGCCGGGATAAAGCCCTCCATTCTGCCCAAGGCCTTCCTCACTCCGGCTCTGAGGTGGCTCTGTCTGCCTGGATCACTAGGACAAGTCACTGATTTTCCCTGAGGCTCACCGTGTGGCCTTTGGAAAGAGTGTGGTTGAATCTAAGAGGGCAAAGAAAAGACGCCGCAGAGTTTTCGCGAGCAGGAATGCACTTTTATGGAGCTGTGTGTTTAAAGATACCTCTGGGATTTGTTTCTTAGCAACAGGGCTCATCCAGAGTGTGAGACGCTCCAAGGGTGTCGCCAGCGCGGTGTGGAGGAGACAGAAAGCCAGGGAGTGGGAGAGCAGAGGCCGGGCACAGCGCCCCCTGCAGGCAGGAAGCCCCCGCGCCCGCACCGAGGCAGCCCCTGGGGGCGGGGACCTGGCGGCTCCGGGTGAGGCGAGGTCACCGACCCAGGCCCTCAGACGGCTGTCTTCTCCCCAGCCCCCTTGTTTCCTCGGGAGCCCCAGCACACAGCCAAACGGCCTTTTGGAGTTTGTGTTTGAAGAGCGCCCCAAAGGAGATGTTGTTACTGTTACTAGCTGTTGAGTCCCAACCGATGCCCGGGGACTTTGTGTGTCACAGCACGAAATGCTGCCCAGTGCTCTGACGCTGCCCGTCTTCGTGATCACTGCCGTGTGTGATTTTATTTTATTTTTTAATGCATAAAACAAAGAAGGATTACGAAGAAAATTAGTGGCATAGAAATAGTTAACCTAAATACTTTTGAAAATTTATGAATAGAGTGAAGACAGTGCTCCAGTACTGACGCCTTCAGGAAGACCCAGTGGGGGTCTCATAACTGCCACAGTGTTAACATTTTGGTGAATGTCAATGCTGTTTTGAAGTCGCTATCTCGGTGGCCATATGGGACGGAAGTCCCTGTGGTCTTCATTTATGACGCAGACTAAGCTCTGCTGACATTGTTGCGGTTGTTGCCTACATTCTTAATGAAAGGAAACGCTAAAATTGAATTCAAGTTTAGCGAAGACAAAGATAGGTAATTTTCAGTCGCAGGCCACGGAGCCCTTGGGAGTCTGTGGACCCCAGGGTGCTCTTTAGGGCCTCTTCACTGCTGTATTCTGGGAAACAGCCTGACTTTGCACTTCTCTGGGGCTGGGCATCTGTTAACGACAACTGCTTAAAAACCGGTGTTGTTAAAGCTGTTGCTGTGGCGCAGACAGACAGACAGACGGACAGAGAAACGCAGGTAGCAAGACACTGTTGAACAAGCAAACTCTATAAAGAAGTATGAAAGGGCACAACGATGCTACAGGTATCACTGATGAAGCCCTGTGACCCAGTCTTCCAAGAAGCTTGCTTTATCAGTATCTTCGCAAGACATTCGCAAGACTGGTGTCAGGGTGTAGGTCATCGAATAATGACTTGACCTGGGAGAAATGAGAGCACCCTGATTATGAGAGTCTTCGGGGACAGGTGTGGGGCTTCGGTTTTTCTAATGTCTACTACGTTCATTATCAGCCTCCACCAAGTGTGTATTATGTGTCTAAGATGTAGCAGGCAGCCTGTGAAATCGTTGGTCTGCAGTGATGTTCTCGTGAAGCTGTTCTTAGTGCAAATTGGGAAACCCAGCATGGAAAGGCTGACCATTCCTGTGCAGCCAGATGTCCGAGGAGACCGGAAGTGGTAGTGCTGGCATTGATCTACCGGGAGCCCACTGGGTTCACTGCCAGGATCGGTCCCACCACGTCAGAAGGTGAGCAGACTTTGTGTGAGCCACCTCCTGCAGGTGGGTTGGAGGGCAGGGGAGAGATGCCAGAATTCCCAGAATCCCCGAGTCAGGCCATGGGGCCAAGAACCTTGGAACCTGGGTCACTCTGACTGTATTTCCTAACGGGAAGACCCCCGAGTGCAGACTGCTCCACCAGCCTCTGGGCACATGCCCTCTGGGTTTATCTGCCTCCTCCTTGAACCAGGCAAGTTGTGTGGTCTGCATTGCTGGTTCTGCCAGGAATGGCTTTCTCCTGTTTCACAGCAGCAGCTCAGAAAAAGTTAGCTCTGGAAGGGACCTCGGAGAATGTGTAGTCCAAGCCTCTCAACTGATAGAGGCTGGTGCTGAGGCAAGAAGTGTCTCCCCTAGTCCCCGAGCAATGTGAGATGAACACTCACCCTTCTGTCTCCACAGGGAGGCCGTGGCGGTCAGTCTCGGCCTGGTACAGGTTATGGAGTTTAGGTTGCTGTTATTGTTGTGATATGACTAGCAGGAGAGTTGTCCCCACGCCTACGGTAGCGTCACCTGGACTGTTCTGGTACTGGTGACCCGAATCCCACAGAGGGTGGTTACCGCACCCAGCATGCTTTCCAAGGTGCTGTCTCACTGAGGGGAAAGGGTACTCACTCTGCCGCTTTCTAACCTTGAGTGGGTCAGTGAAGCAATGTGTGCCTCAGGTTCAAAGAAGCTGCTGTTAATACCTGCTTCACAGCCTGGTTGCCATAAATGAGTTAATACTGTAAAGCTCTAGTAACAGATGGTGGTGGCATAGACATGACTTTTCCGGTTAGTGTCAGGAAACCAAGTCAGCTGACCAGCACAGAAGAGGGATGTCAGCGCTTTACAAAACTGTAAGTCTGAGGGCAGAAAGGATTTCAGGTCCTGCTGGATCCAGGATCTCCAAGATGCCTTCAGGACATAGTTTCTGTTTTCAGCCCTTGGGGCTGCATCCATTCTCTACACTGTTTAATCTTTTAGGTGTGCTTTCTCTATACAGGAGATCCCAGATACTCTGAAGTGACAGCATGTTTTCAACTAACATTGCCAGGAATGAGAGCTTCTTTTCCCCCAATTGGTCTAATAAAACTCCTAGCCTTGAGTTTCATTGGCCCGCTAGGGTCATGTCACCATTTCTGAGCCAATCACTATGGCCAGGGAATGGGATGCTTGGATTGGCTAGGCTTGTATCATGTGACATGTTGGCAGTGGGGATCAAGGTCAGCCCAACCCAAACTTCGTGGCCAGAGTGTAGGGGGAAGGTGGATTCCACCAGAAAGCAGGCACTGCTTCCAGAAGAAGGACATATAAGGATGTCACATAATCTTGTGCATCAAGCCCTAGAGACGAGGGTGTTTGCTTTGCCAACCCTAAAATGGAGAGTGGCAAGGGCAGAGAGGGTGCCCTACAGGGCAAGAGAATGGCCAAGTATTACAGAGGTGTTCTGCCTCAGAGGCAGGATTGAGATGTTTTCTTGGGAAGTTTTTTTGCGTCGGTTAATAGTATTTGGGCTCCAAAGTCTGGTTTCTGCCTGTAGTCTTTGCTCTGTGTGAACAAAGAGTGGCCTTCTGAGGCACATGGGGGTGTGGCCCTCTGGAAATCTGTGATGGAGTTGGGGGGTGCTGTTCTCAAGGCTGCATCAGAATCGAGCCTGTGACAGGACTCCGTAAGGCCAGAGACTGTGGAAAGGCAACCCTGACAGTGAGCAAGTTGGTGAAAGAGAAGAGGATGCCAGGCTCGACGGGGAGTGCTGTTGGCTGCGGGCATCACAGACCCCCAGCGAGAAGCCTCCTTCAGACTCACTGGGGGGAGGCAAGTGGAGTGGGTGTGCAAGGCCACCCGAGCCCATGTCAGTGGCCCTGTGTGAAGGATGTTGCCCAGCGTGTCCAGTGTCAGATGACATGCTCAGGTCTGGAGCCCCAAGTCTCAGACTCCCATGTGCCACGCTCTGCCCCTAGAGCTCCGTAAATAGTCAATCATGTACCACCCCAAGCTTGAGGTGGGTGCCTGTTTTAGTCAACTAGTGTTGCTTTAACAGAGATACCACAAGTGGATACTTTCAAAAAGAGAAATTTTATTTCATCACAGTCCACTAGGCTAAAAGTCCAAATGCAGGACGTCAGCTCCTGAAGGGGAAGGCTTTCTCTGCCAGCACTGGAGGAAGGTCCTTGTCGTCAGTCTTCCCATGGACCGGAAGCTTCCGAGGTTCAGGGGCCCTGGTCTTTTCTAAAAGACGTGCTCAGCTCCCAGCACTGCTTCTGGGTAGCATGAAGGCCCCCAGTTTCTCTGCTAGCTTCCTTCTTTTTTATCCCAGGAGACTGCCTCCAGGCACAGAACAATCTTACACAGGGAGTCCTGCCGCACCACCCCAACTGCTGCCCATTCACCCTTATTAACATCACAGAAGCAGGATTTACAACATAGAGGGCATCACTCAGTACCGGGAATCAGAGCCCGGCTAGATGGCTACCGATTCTGGGGGGAAGACAGCTCAGTCCATGACTGTACCGCTGACATCATCCCTGTCTAACCTGCTGCCCGAAGGCCCCCATTGACTTGCCCAAGGTTGGAAACAGGCAGAGCTAGACTTGATGCAGGCTGCTGAGCACCAGGATCCGTCCATTCGGTCGCTCCACCTCTACCTCTCTAGTAGGTAGTGCCAACCTCATAGGGTTTTTTTGGTGATGAGATGAGAGCTTGCAGGCAAGGCTCTTGGAATGGGGCCTGGCACAGAGCAAAGCTGCAGTAAACGTGAGCTGGCATCTGCACAAATAGGACAGTGGAGCCAGTAGAAGAGTTAGGAACCACCCTGAGCTGGGAGCTAAAGTTTCCAGAAAGCGATATATCTGGGTTGGTTCTCCAACGGGCCACTTTCTGACCCCCTGGCCTCACCCCCGCAAAGCACCCAGAGCAGCTGATGTGGGAGCCAGATAGGATGGTGGAAAACCAGCTCCCTGCACCTAGCACCTGGGCCTGGCTGGTCAAAGTGCCAGTCTCAAGGTTTTGGAGAGCTGAGCAGGCGTGGCTAAATTGTAAGGCGTGGGCCAGTGGGCAGGGACAGAGGGCTAGCCTCTGCATCCACAGTCCCCACCAGGGAAATGTGGGGATCAGAGATGTTTCTTGGGATGAGTCACTTGTCTGTCAGTTTGTTGCACTGGGGTTACTTGCCTGTTCTTGTAATGCTAGAAGCCCTGCCCCTAGTATTTCCAATACCAGCAGAGTCACCGATGGTAGACAGGTTTCGGCGAAGCCTCCAGACTAAGACAAGGAAGAAAGGGCTGGTGATCTGTTTCTGGAAATTAGCCAGTGAACACCTTAAGGAGCGCAACAGAGTATCATCCAGTGTGGTGCCGGTTGGAAGTAATATGGCACAGGACCGGGTGGTGTTTCCTTCTGCTTTAAGGTGGCTGTGAGCCAGAACCAGCTGGGTGGCAGCTAACAGTGATAAAGACAAAGGGTGAGATTTCCCAAAGTGCTGTTTCTAAGAGGAAAAAAAAAATTCCTAATGATTTCTACAGAAACTGCACACCTCTCAGCCCCCTTTCAGGTGACATAGAGCCTGGAGGGGCTAGTTGGAACTACTAGCTCTCAGAGGGGACTTTACTGTGAGCACAAATCTGGCTGAGTCTTCTTGCCCTAATAGGAAGTGTCTGGCAGTGAGCTCCTCCCCAGAGCCAGCCTTGGCATCTGCCTGAGGGCCGAGCCCTGCTCTCCCCACCTCTGGGGCAGCCACTTCCGTCATGGCCCTGCCTCTTTAGTCCGCTGCAGAGAGAACGCACTGCCCTAGGTTGCAAAGCCCGATAAGTCTCCTCGCACCTAGTGAGCTCTGCTTTGAGAAATCAGTCAGCAGCCAGTCACCTGTCTGACCTTGTAATTCTTCGGCTCAGTCATCACATGGGATGCCAGGAAGGAACACAGCTCCTCTCCGGCTGTTCCTTGGCAAGTTGATTGATGGCCTGTCACACTAGGTCTCTGAGCACCTCAGTGGCGATGTGACACATGGTTTTCCAGAGTGGCTGGCCAGCTGCTGGTGCAAGGGCAGAGAGGCAGAGAGACAAAGTCATAGTGGGGCCAGCAGTGGGTGGGCTGCAGTCTTGGGGTTCCCAGGTGTGAAGACCCCTACAATACCAGGATGGAGTCCATGGCTTGTACAAATGGGTAAGTGCTTGTCTGTTAACTAATAGGCTGGCAGTTCAAGTTCTTGGGAGAAAGGCCTGGTGACCTACTTTTAGAAAAATAATCAGTCATTGAAAACACTACGGGGTGCAGTTCTACTCTGATGCACATGGGAGCACTGTGTGCTGGGATTTACTCCATGGCAACTGGTCTTGAAGAGGTCAGATGACCTGATCTTGGTACCCACACACTGTGTCCCCGTGACTATGGCCCCTTGAATCACTTTGGCATTCAAGTCAGGGAAGGAGGAGGAATCATCCATGCCCATCCTCCCAAAGCAGTGATGAAATTAAATTGTCATGGAATTTATCAAGGCTCCTGAGTGTTTGTTGTATAGACTGTTCACGTCCCATGTGAAAAGCCCCCTCTCACTGTGCTTACCAATGACTAGTTGATGTCTAAAGGGCATTCAAAAAATTGGGGTGACTATAAACCCCCCAAAACAAAACACACTATCATGTTGTCCTCCTCCTCCCCTAGAGATAAAAGGGGAGAATGGCCCTGGTAAAGACTGTGGGGGGGGGCAGTTGACTCCCAGCATTCTTTCCTCCAAGATGACCAGCAAGTCTGAGACAGTGTTAAGAATTCAGCTGTGTTCCCCAGAATATGCGAGTTGTAAATCCTAACCCTTATACTTGTGGCAGAAACCCTGTTGGCATAGTGGTTAAAAGTGCTCCAGCCCTTAACAAAGGGTTGGCATGTTGAATGTGCTCCTTGGAAACTCTATAGGGCAGTTCTCTTCTGTCTTATAGGGTCTCTATGAGTTGGAATTGACTGGATAGCATTTTATTTTATTTTTTTAATGTTTGTGGGTGTAATCCCTTTTGGGACTAGAGTTTTCTTTGTTAGGTTAATGAGGGCTTGTTTTAAACCAGCCACTATTGAGATACAGAAGAGTAGATTAGGTACGGAAAGAAGCAAGGAACACAAATGGGGGAGACACGCCATGTGGAGATCTCCAAGGAATGCCAAGAACGCTGGAGAAGCTGAGACAAGGGTTTCCGCTCAGAGTGGGCGGAGAAAGCCTTTCTCTAGCTTGGAGGAAGCTCTCGAGTTGGCATCCTGAGTTCAGACTTCTGCCCTGCTCAACTGTAAGATAATAAACTTTGGTTTGCTACTGCTGCCACACGTGTGTTACAGCAGCACTAAAGCAACTAAGCCGGTCTCATGACTCCGTTCTTCTGGGGAGTCAGCAGTCCCGGAGTGGACAGCTGACCAGTTATCGTGAGTTAGGGAGAAGGAAAAATCTGCTGGGGGTTCTGGAACATGCTCCCTCATTTCTGACAGAGGCCCAGAACGAGAGGCTATCTGTAGCCTTCCAGATACTGTCTGGACTGCGCTGAGGTGCCTGGATCAACTGTCACTGTCTGGTTACCAGCCTGAGAATAAAGCCAATTCCCGGAGTGACAGTCTAGTAAGACAGAAAGAGCCTGGGTCTTTGGTGACACAGTTGAGCTGCCTAACTAACCAATTTTTGAACTGCCTTTGGATTTCCTATTGTTTGGGATGACAAATGCTTCATACTACTGAAGCTAGCTTGAGTTGGCTTTATGTTATTTTTCCTCAGAGCATCTTAAGAGATACCGTGTATGAGTAGTTGTGTTTCTCTACTGCGTAAAATAGATGCAACTGACTAGCCTAAACAAGGGTCCATAATGAAGACCTGAGCCCCCCATTAACTGTGAACATGGATACCCTGTAATAACTAACCAGTTTTGGTAGCTACCCTAGTCAGTTACGTTACATAGAACCAGTTGTTTTTGAGTTGATTCTTGGTGACCACACGTGTGTCAGAGTAGAACTGTGCTCTGCAGTATTTTCGATGGCTGATCTTTGGAAGCGTAGAACACCGGACCTTTCTTCTGAGGTGCCTGGGGGTTAACTTGAACCTCCAGCCTTTCACTCAGCTGCTGAGCGTGTTAATCAGTGTACCACGTATGCAGTCTGCTGTCACCAGCACCTTGTCGGGGTGTCTTGCTGAATGTCCTCTCCATTTGCACCTGCCTCTCGGAGCCCTATATAGGTGAGTGGCCTGGGCTCTTGAGCGGGTGATGTGCTGAGTCTGGAAGCACACAGTAGGCCTGACTCCGTGCTGGCCACCCTGTTAGGGAGGGGGTTGTGATGGCTGAAAGCCAAAGCTGCTCTCCCACTTCAAGACCTACCTCCTGAGGCCATCCCTGTTAGAGGGGCAGAGGGGACAAGGACTGCAGGGAACCTGCATGCTCTGCCTCTGAGCACTGTCACCTCGAAGGGGTGACTTGCGGATGACATACAGCTCACATCTACAGGATGCATGTTTAGGGGATGATGGTTTTTCCCAGAGTGCTGTCAGTTCCTGCAGGAAAAGCTGAATGTCCCCTGGGAATCTGCTGTCAGGGTCAGCAGTGCATTCTTTGCGGCTAAAATTCTACACAATTCCCCAAACTTACCCACTCGGGGCAAAATTCCTTTCTGGAAATAGCTAAAGATACTTGTAGCCAAGAGTGGTGGATAAATGGATTGGTCAGACTGAGTCATGTGACTCCTGGCAAAGATGAGGTGGGCCCAGAACCCACAGCCTGACTCCTGTGAGCTTGTCCCAACACAGACCCCAGGGAACAGAAACTTCGGGTTTTGTATTCTGACAGTCACAACATTTCAGAGAATAAACACACGGATTTGGGGGCTCCTCTCAAACTCTGCTTAGGCATAGTGGTTAAGTGTGAAACAGACAGTGGTGGTTCAGTGGTAGAATTGTCACCTTCTGTGCAGAAGGCCTGGGTTCGATTCCTGGCTGGCACACAGCCACTACCTGTCTGTCAGCGAAGGCTAGTGTGTTGCTGTGATGCTGAGCAGGTTTCAGTGGGGCCTTAGGTGATCTCTGGGCCTTAGGTGATCTCTTGATAGAGACATATTAACCACAAGCCAGGATGAATGTGGAAACAAGGCCTGGCAGTTTACTACTGAAAAGCAGCCAGGGAAAACCCTGCAGATCACAGGAATCCAGTCTGATCCAGTCTGCAGCCAACCACAGGAATGGCATAGGACCAGCAGTACAGCATTCTCTTGTGCTGGGGTCACTGAGTCAGGGGTCAGCCTGATGGTAGCTAACAAGCTCTGTGGGAAATCACTGTCCACCTGTGTTGAAATGTTTCTGACATTTCCCTTGGGCAGTTTCGTGGTCTGATTCCCAAAACCCATTTTCATGATTTCTGGTCAGTTCTGTTTTTGTCCGCTGGCACCCTGAGGGTGGTCTGCAGCGTAGAGTCCTCAGGCTCCTGTAGCTCCTTATCACCTTTGCTGTGGCTTCTTGTCAGCCTGTCCCCTGAGAGCTTCAGTCCCTTTCCTCATCTCTTCCCAGAGCCTCCCAGGCCTGCAAGGAACAGTGCGAAGCCATGTCCAGCCTCTGGAATGCATAGTATCGCAGTAGCTGGGCCGTTTCTATTTTAGTAGGCCAAGAAGCATTTGGCGCAAGCACCCTGGGGACCAGACATTGCCAGATGCCAATCATAATCACATCAGTAATCATAACCACCCATTAGAGGCGAGGGGAGGTGGCAGCTGAGGTCATGTGCCTGGCAAGTGTCCGCATGAGGCAGGAGGCAGAGCGTAGGGCTCCGCTTTGCCTCATGGCCTCTCCTCAGCAGGTCTGAGTCCCGAGAACAAGCAGGCAGTCTGTCTGTCCTCACGGGGACCTCAGTCCACCCCGCAGTAACTTCATCCGCAGACTCATCAGCTCACACCACCAACAGCTGCCCGGCTGACGTGGTCCAGCAGGGCCGTGGCTCTGCTCTACACCACCCGGGCCTGCTGTGTGCAGGTTCTGAGGGTGGGCAAAGGCCATGCGAGCGCTGGCCGGAGGTAGGGGAGCCCAGAGTAGGTGCACTCGCCAAGTGAGCAGCTGACCTGCCTTGCCCTCAGGGAGCACAGGCTGCTCATAGCCAGCCATCTAACACCTGAGAAAAGTGCGTAACAGCAGACACCCACAGACACAGGTTCTGTAGAAAGGCACCTCTCTGGGCCTTAGGTGATCTCTTGATAGAGACATATTCATTTAATTAACCACAAGCCAGTTGCTGTCACATTGATTAAAACTCATGGTGACCCTGTATGTGTCAGAGTAGAACTGTGCTCCATGGGTTTTTTAAAAAAAAATTTTATTGTGATTCAGTGAAAGTTTACAATCCAAATCAATTTTCCATATAAAACCCTGAGTACCCGCATCTCTGCAGCTCTATCTGCTCTCCTCACCCTGTGACAGCACACTCTTCTTTTTCACTCTTTACATCTGACGTCCACTCAATCAACACTTGTCCCCTCCTCTCCACCCTCTCCTCTCCCCTCTGAAAAGAAACTAGTAGGACAGGCTGTTATATGCATTAAACCATAATGTTCTTTGTCAGAAGTGTTGGCTTCAGCACTGGGCTGGCAGCAGTTCTAAGGGCCATGTTCTCAGGGGACCCTCCAGGTTGCTGGACCATCAATTCTAGTCTTTAAAAGAGTTCTTGATCTGCACATCTCTTTTTATTGTACCATGTCATAGACTCTACATTGTGTTTCCTATCAGGGCTGTCTTTGGTGGTGGCCGGGCACCATCTCGTTCTTCTGGTCTCATGCTGATGCAGTCTCTCAATCATAAGGGTCCTTCTGTCTCCTGGGCTCATTTTTCCTCATTTCTTTGATGTTCTTGGTTGTCGTCTGTTTCAGATGGATTAGGACCAGTTGATGTTCCTCAGATGGCAGCTTGCTGGCTTTTAAGACCCCAGATGCCACTCACCAGTGTGGGGTACAGAGACTCTCAGAATAAGACTGATTATGCTAACTGACCTCAATGTCCCCTGAAAACATGGTCCCCAGACCCTTGTCCCTGCTGTGTCCTTTGAAATGTTGGGTTGAATTGGAAAACCTTTTAGCTTATGTGTGTAGCCCAGTTATGCTGAGCTGCCTTGCACTGCCTGCTGTCCCTCCCTTCGCCTAACCAAATTCCTGCTGACTAACTAAGCTATGAATAACCCTATCCCTCCCTCTCCACCCTTGTAGCCATCAAAGAATATTTTCTTTTGGGCATAACTCTTTTCTTAAGTCCTTATAATAGTGGTCTCATACAATATTTATCCTTTTGCAGCTGACTGATTTCACTCAGCATGTCTTCCAGTTGATACCAGGTTGTGAGATGTTTCATGAAATCATCATTGTTCTTTATCATTGCATAGTGTTTCATTGTGTACACATACACCATAGTTTGTTTATCCATTCATCTGTTGATGGGCACCTAGGTTAATTCCATCTTTGTCCTACTGTGGACAGTGGTAGAGTAAACATTCGTGTGTATGTATCTGTTCATGTGACAGCCCTTATTTCTGTAGGATGTATTCCAAGCAGTGGGATTGCTGGATCCTATGGTATTTCTATTTCTAGCTTTTTAAGAAAGTGCCAAATTGCTTTCCAAAGAGGTTGTACCATTTTACATTCCACAGTGTAGAAGAGTTCCAGTCTCTCCACAGCCTCTCCATCATCTGTTGTTTTTTTTTTTTTTTGGATTAATGCCAACTCTGTTGGGGTGAAATGGTATCTCACTGTAGTTTTGACTTGGATTTCTCTAATGGCTGATGATCATGAGCATTTCGTTATGTGTCCTTTGGCTGCCTGGACGTCATCTTTGGAGAAGTGTCTGTCTGTATCCTTTGCCCCTTGTTTAACTGGGTTATATGTCTTTTACTTGTTGATGTTTTGCAATACCTTGCAGATTATAGAAACTCTGATGGTGTAGTGGGTTAAATGTTACATCTGCTAACCAAAAAGTTGACAGTTCAAATCCTCCAGGTGCTCCTTGGAAACTCTATGGGGCAGTTCTGCTCTGACCTCCAGGGTCACTATGAGTTGAACCTGACTCAGTGGCAGTGGGTTTGGTTTTGGTTTGTAAATTCTGAAAATTAGATGTCGATCAGATACATGGTTTCCCCATATTTTTTTCTCAGTCTGTAGGCAGTCTTTTTACTCTCTTGATTCCATAGGGTTTTTAATGGATGTTTTTTCAGAAGTAGGTTGCCAGGCTTTTCTCCTGAGGTACCTCTAGGGTGACTCAAACCGCCAGCCTTTTGGTTAGCAGCCCAGTGTGTTAAGCTTAGAACGCCCCAGGGACTCTCATATAATAAATCCCGACTAATGCCCTGACATGTGCCAGGCGTGGCAGTGGCACCTAGAATACAAAGGGGAGGAAAATGCAAACTGGAATCCAAGAAGCTGGACACAGTAGGAAGAAGAATGAGGCATTAGGATTGCAGGAGGACTCATTAACAACCTGCTGTATGCAAATGACACAACCGTTGTGTTGCTGGAAGCCAGGAGGAATTGAATGAAGCACTTACTGATGAAGATCAAAAACCACAGCCCTCAGTATGGATTATATCTCAGCATACAACTGGTTCTCACAACTAGACCCATAAGCAATATCATAAACGAAGAAACTGTTGAAGCAAGTTGTCAAGCATTTCGTTTGACTTGGATCCACAATTAACACTCATAGAAGCAGCAGTCAAGAAATCAAACAATGTATTGCAGTGGGCAAATCTGCTGCAAAAGACTTTTCATGTGTTGAAAGGCAAACATGTCCCTTTGAGGACCAAGATGTACCTGACCCAAGCCATGCTGTTCTCAGAAGCCTCATAGGCATGCAAAAGGTAGACGATGAGTAAGAACCCAAAACGTCCCATGCAGGGGACAGAGTGTCACTTTTTGGGACCGCCGTCCACCTGGAAGTTGCGCTCACTGTGGCTTTGTGGCCGTATGAAGTGGGTTCTAGTAAACAGGAAGGCGAGAAGCCAACTGGGGACCAGGAGTCCCATCTGGTTTTCAGCTGGGGAGACCAGAAGAGAGGCTCTAAGGCTGGGAAAGAGCCTGGATGGTCTCAAGGGCTGTGCAAAACCCTCTTTCCCCCAAGCCTGCCAGCTCCTCCCACAACATTTTATTCACTTGAAAAATCAGCACAAGCCAAGCTGGCAATGGCTAGAAATTCTTGACTCAAACTGTGAGCTCCTCTGGGAGGACCCCAGGGCAGTTGATCTGCAGGAGATTAGGAGCTGCTGAAAGGGACCAAAGGCAGTTGGCAGTCCCATCACACCCCTTCCCGCCCTGGAGGAGACACTCTGTCGTTTCCTGAGTCTGCACGTGGTGCAAACAGTTGACGCGCCCAGCTACTAACCACAGAGAGGTTTGAGTCCAACCAGAGATGCCTCGGAAGAGAAGCCTGGCGATCTTCTGAAAAATCAGCCGCCCAAACCCTGTGGAACATGGTTCTACTCTGACCCGCACAGAGTCACCATGAGTTGGTGCCAACTCCACAGCAGCTGGTTTTATTCTGCTTTATGGGGCTGCCTCCAGTTTCTACCCCAGACAGAAGTGTTGTGCTCAAGGAGGTAGTAAGAACCCCAGCGTCATCCCCTCATCCCTGCTCCCACCCTGGCGGCTGGGGACTGGTTCACGGCACAGGCTGCCATCGTATGGGGCGGTCAGCCCCGCTCAGCGTCCTTGCCCAGGTGCACTCTGGCACGTCTTTTCCGTGGCTAGCCCGCGAGATCTGCCCCTGTAGCCTCGCCCAGGGCTTGTGCTGCTGGCCACTCTGGGGCCCAGGACACCTGGCTTATTCGGTGCAGGACAAAACATTGCAGTCTAACCCTTTCAACTTGTCTCGTGATCTTGCTTTCACATGCTGCCTCAAGTATCTTTTAAAAATAAGTCTTAAATCTGCTTGTGCCAATTCCTTTTTTAAAAAGCTGCCCTGTTGAGGCAAGTACTTGGTCACTGTGTGTCGGAATCGATGGCAGTGTGTTTGGTTTGGAGTTGGGATAGTGAACTCTCTTCTTCTCTCCCCTGCTGTCCTGGCATGGGAGGTAACCCTGGGTGAGGGTGGGGTGGCCCAGGGACAACATTGCCCAGAGAAACATCCCCTTAGCTTGGGGTGGGCTTTGCTGTTTTTCTGCTTTCCACCTCGGCAGGTGCCTGAGGCAGTCAGACTGTGCAGGCACTGAAACAAGATGTCTCAGCGTGGAGATGCAAACAGAAGGGCCCGGTTTGAAGTCAGTAGCTGCCCTGGGGCTGGCCACCTTTCCAGGCAGAGGATGTAGAGGCACAAGTGGCCTCTGCCCGTCCCCTTCGCTGCCACTGCTCTCCTGTGCTCCAGCGTTTTCTGTTGCTGAGCCCTCCTGCATGTGGTCTATGAAGCAATGAAATAAAATAAGTCACCCTGAAGTATTAGGGACTTAATTTAAAATAAATCTGCATTTTTGAAAGAGGATCTTAGAGAGCTAGATGTGTGTAACAGCAAGAAGTTAAGAGAGCTGGGATTTTCTATTCCAGTGGGGGGCAGGTTCATCCTTCTGTGTGAAGAATCTTCCAGTCACTCCTAAATTTTACCATGTTCTTTAAACCACTTTGTTTATACAGATGGTGGTGTCTATACAGATCCTAGCCCATCCCATCCCGATCTACTTTTCTGAGGTCTGTAGCTATGACATTTACAATGTTTAGCAATTCACTGAGAAAAGTATGGTGTCTGAAGCTTACACTGTCCCTTTGGCAAATGACAGAGGAGAAATAGTCTGTGGTCACATGGTTTACAGAGACACTACTGTGAGACACAAGCTTAGTGATGGAGTGATGGAGATCCAGTGACATTAGAGGCCAGGTCACCACAACCCAAACCCAAACTCACTGCCGTAGAGTCACAGTGACTCATAGCGACCCTGCAGGTCAGAGTAGAACCGCCTCGTAGAGTTTCCAAGGAGCGCCTGGCAGATTTGACTGCCCGTAACCTTTTGGTTACAAGGGATACTAAGTCCAAGACAAGTGAGCACAGCCTTCATTCAGGGGTGGGGTGCACCGGACACCATCCTAGCGTTCTAGGGCAACCATGACAAAAATGCCACCAAGTGGGTGGCATTAATCAACAGATATGGATTTTCTCACACTTCTGAGGCTGGAAGTCCAAATTCAGGGCCTGGGGTCTTTGAGAGAGGAAGTATGTCAACTCCCCTCCTAGCTCCTGGTGGCCACAGGAGGTCCTTGGTACTCCTTTGCTGCTCATAAATGGGTCTGCCTCTGTCTTCACGTGGCATCTGTCTTCCCTCTGTGAGTGACTCTCTTTCTGTGTTTGTTCTCTTTTAGCAAGTGCTCCTCAGAAGGGATTAGATCCCTGTGTGGTGCAAACGGTTTGCACTCAATTACTAACCTAAAGGCAGGCTGTTGAAACCCACTCAGTAGCACCACGAAATAAAGGCCTGGCAGTCTGCTTGATTCTAACTCATAGCAACCTCTAGGACAGACTGGGACTGCTCCATGGGGCTTCTGAGGGGGCAGCTCATGGATCCAAACTGCCATCCTTTTGGGGAGAAGCCCAACACTTAACTATCGCACCACTGAGGCTCCTCATAGAGATTACAGCCCAGAAAACCCGATGGGGCAGGTCTGCTCTGACCTGTATGGGGTTGCCATCATTTGGAATTGACTTAACAGCAACTTTTTTTTTTGCTGTGAAGGAGGGGCTTGTGGGGATCCCTGGATTCCTGGGCTACTACAGCTGAGGACTGGGCATGTTGACCCCTGGGAGGAGGACGACGGGATCAGCCTCAGTGGGAGCAGGATCATAGGCTTGTTTTTTTTGTACATGTTTTGAGATACTTCAACATTTAAGAGAAGGTACCTACCAGCTCTAGCTGGTTGGTTGGCTGATGCTTGCATGCCACTGTCTATGGTACAAAGACAAACAGCAGTCCCTGCCCTTAGGGACTTTAATAAAGGTGTCAGTAGATTTTGTGTCTGTTTTTTCTCGGCTTGAGCTCAAACTTCTCCAGAATTCTCACCTGTTGTTTAAATGTTAGTGATTTCCATAATTCAAGGCTCTAAGGTGCAGTAGAAAAACCTGTTCTTAGAGTTATGACTCTGTCTCTTCAGAGATGTGACTGCAGGCACATTATTAAGTCTCTCAACCTTAGTTTTCTAATCTGTAAAGTAGAGATTAGTGTATCTGCCTGTTACGTGTTAAATTGTGTTGAATTCCTGTACCTGTGGGTGTGCTGCTATTTGGAAATAGGAATTTTCTTTTGTTAGGTTGCTGAGGTCTTGCTGGTACAGGGTAGATCCTAAACCCAGTGCCCTCTGAGCGATAAAAGCAACAGAATAAACCAATGACATACACAGGGGGAAGACAGAGACTATCTGACAATGGAGGCAGATGAATAAACAAGCCCAGAAGCTCTAAGGATTGCCGGCTACTGGAAGCTGCAATGTAGTCCCTGAGTAGTGCAGATGGTTAATATCCTCAATTGCTAACCAAAAGGTTGGAGTTTCAAGCCCACCCAGGGAGGCCTCAGAAGAAAGACCTGGAGATCTGCTTCTGAAAAACCCTGTGGAGCACAGTTCTCTGACATACCTGGGATGTCCTTGAGTTGGAATTAACTGAATAGCCACTGGCTATCGGTTAGAAGCTGAACTGGACAAAGGACATTCTTCTCCTTGGAGACCCACACTCTGAATTGGGATTTTGAGCCTCCTGAACTGTGAGAAAATAAATTTCTGTTCCTGAAAGCCCCCCTTTGTGGTATGTCTATTACAGCATCACCAGATATCTAAGCCAACGACCTCACCGAGCTGTTGTGAACATTAAATGAGACTGTTATCAAGCAACTTTTTTTTTAAAAAGGATGATGGCCTTAGTGATTAATGACTGCCAAAACAAAAGATGTGAGGAGGTGAACACATGTGAAGTGTCTCTCAGTGTTGCCAGATTTTAGCAAATAAAAATACAAGATGCCCAGCTGTATTTCACCTTCAGATGAATGTGTAGTAAGAGCTCTTCCTCGTTTATCTGAAATTCCAGTTCACCTGGGTGTCCTCATCTGGCAATCCTGCTCTATGCCTGGCACTTAGTAGATGCACAGTAAATCTCAGCTGTTTTCCTTTCTTCCTGTGAATCTCTCCCTCTGGACAAAAAGGGCCGTGCAAACACCTATATGTGGACTTCTGAGATAAGCATCCAAGATACCAGTTCATGTCTTTCTTCATTCGTATCATTTCTGTCTGTCACCAGAAAACACACTATCTTTCTGTACTTTTGTTGTTGTTTTTAGGTGTCGTAAAGTTGGTTTTCAACTCACAGTGACCCTATAAAACTGAGTGCAGTGGCCTCATAGGGCTTTCTTGGCTGTAATGTGTATGGGAGTAGATTGCCAGGTCTTTCTACCCAAGAATCACAGGGTAGGGTTGAACTGCCAACCTTCAGTTAGCAGCTGAACGCTTAACTCTCGCTGCACCAGAGCTCCATGTACAGTGCTTAGTGGGGAAAATCGGTGTCACATCTGGAAGCACAGTGTATTGTGAAGGACGTGTTGGAGACCAAGGGCTTGGCTTCAGTGAGAAATTGGAGTTAATTGGAGAGCATGTCGGAGTCTCCCAGGGTGTGTTGCGCTGACTTTTTGTTTTCCCTGGTACAGATTCATTCCTCCCCTGGTAATAACAGGGAAGGTGTGACTGAGTACCAGGAGATGCATCTGTTTGTTTGCTGTTGATTCAGACCTCTCCTTCAGGTTCATTACTTCAGATTCATTAGCTGCTTAGTGAATTCCTTCAAAACCAAAACAAAATCAGTCACTGTGGAGCTGGCTCCGTCGGAGGGTGACCCTCCGTGTGTCAGTAGAACTGTGCTCCATTGGGTCTTCCATGGCTGATTTTTCAGCAGTAGATAGCGGAGGCCTCTCTGGGTGGATTCGAACTGCCGGCCTTTCAGTTAGTAGGTGAATGCCTGTTATTCCACCAGGGCTCCGTGTACAGTGGTTAGTAGGGAGAATTAATGTCCTATCTGGAAAGCACAGTGAAAGCACTGAAACCTCAGTGTTTTCTAGTGCTACTCACTCTTCTGTTGTTGTTAGGTGCCATCGAGTCAGCACTGACCATAGCAACCCTGTGCACAACAGAACGGAACACTGCCCGGTCCTGTACCGTGCCCACAGTCATTTTTAGGCTTAGGCCCATTGTTGTAGACGTTGGGTCAATCCGTCTTGTTTAGGGTCTTCCTCTTTTTTTGCTGAGCCTCCACTTTAGCAGTATGATGTCCTTCTCCAGGGACTGATCCCTGCTGACAACACGTCCAAAGTATGTAAGACGCGGTCTCACCGTCTTTGCTTCCAACGAGCACTCTGGTTGTGCTTCTTTCAGTACAGATCTGTTTGTGCTTTCGACAGGCCACGGTATATCCAATATTTTTCTCCAACACCGCAGTTCAAAACCATCAATTCTTCTTGTGTCTTCCTTATTCACTCTTCCCTTTTCACGTGCATATAATCCCAGTGAAAATACTATGGCTTAGATCAGGCCCACCTTAGTCTTCAAGGTGGCATCTGTAGTTTTCAATACTTTAAAGAGGTCCTTTGTGGCAGATTTTCTCAGTGCAGTGTATCTTTTGATTTCTTGACTGCTGCTTCCATGGGTGTTGATTGTGGAACCAAATAAAATGAAATCCTTGACAGCCTCAGTCCCTTTATCACGATGTTGCACACTGATCCCGCTGTGAGCATTTTTGCTTTCCTTGATGCTGAGTTACAATCCATACTGAAGGCTGCGGTCCTTGATCTTCATTAGTAAGTATTTCAAATTGTCCTCACCTCTAGCAAGCAGGGTTGTGTCGTCTGCTAACACAGGCTGTTAAGGTGTCTTCCTCCAATCCTGACGCCTCATTCTTCTTCAAACAGTCCAGCTTGTCTGTCCCCACGTGTCTGCCGGTTTGTGGTACTGTGGGAGCTTACATGTTGCTGTGATGCTGGAGTTATGCCACTGGTATTCAGATGCTAACAGGGTCACCCACAGTGGACAGGTCCCAGGTGAGCTTCTAGGCTCAGACAGACGAGGAAGAAGGACTTGGCAGTCAACTTCTGAAAAGAATTAGCCAGTGAAAATTTATTTTTCTAGGCAACATAGACCCAAACCAAACCAAACCCCTTGCCATGGAGTCAGTTCCAATTCATAGCGACCCTGTAGAACAGAGTAGAACTGCTCCCAAAGATGCCTAAGGGTGGCTGGTAGATTTGAACTGCTGACCTTTTGGTTATAGGGGCCTCACAAAGGAAAGAGATGAGGCCCAAGCTCTCAGAGGCCTTGGGCTGTAGTGAGAGATAAGAAGGGATGATCCAGAGGAGCGTGGGGGCCCCGGATGGGGCATAGGGGAGCAGGACAGGGCATGGGGGTTCAGGACAGGGCATGGAGGTGCAGGATGGGGTGCAGGGGCAAAGGACCAGAGCGTGTGCTGCTTGCCGAACCCCTTGGGCTCTGGTTCCACAAGCAGCCCACTCGAGTGGGCTGAACAGTGGGAAGCCGTATATTCAGAGAAGAAAGGTGGGGAGGAGGGACAATCGCAGTTAGTAGGTGGGGAGAAGAATAGGAAACTCGCAAAATAGACCGAGGAGAGGCGGTGGAGTGGGAAGGCTGGGCACTGAGGGTGAGGGAGCTGGTGCTGAGGCCCCCCGGCCCCATAGCAGATTTGGTCCTGCCCCAGGATGCCCCGGCCACCCTTGTGACTGAGCAGTCTGATCTCTCAGGAAGACCCCTTACCCGGACCCACTGCCGTGAAGTACCCCCCTCAGCTGCTAAGATTTCTCTGGATTCCAGTAACATCTTCCTCTTCTTTCAGTTTCCAAATGCACCCCAACCCCAGCTGCTGCCCCCCGTGCACACACACAACAGGTATCGTGGCTTCCTGGCCCCCCAGCTTGGACTCCCCCTCGGTTTAGTCACAGTGTAGCCATGGTGGGTCCAAAGCTGTCCTCAGCCCCCTCTTGGAAGCTCTGGTCCCGGCATCCTGCCCACAGCTCCCCAGTGTGAAGGCTGTCTCTGGGGTGGCTGTGGTGGCCCTGACCCAGAAAGGGGCAGCTCCCCAGCCTCGGGTCCAGATCAGACAGATAAGGAGTGGGCTCACGGCAGGACAGCTGGGTCTCTTCCCTGCTTTTCTTCTCAAATCCATGCTATAAACTGCCCTGGGAACTCAAGTTTCCTATTACAAAGTCTGTTTATCTTGTCACTTCAGCTCTTTGCCCCTGAGAGACATCAAAATATGGATCCTGGTCCCAATGTCGTTCCCTTCTAAAAGAAAACGTGTGGGCACCTGACCACTTTGCTTGGGCTCTGGTCTTCTGTAAAGGCCTCCTTCAGTCCCAGGGCAGCTCACCTCACAGGCCCATGTGCATCGCTCTCCTCTTGTTCTAGCCCAGGCCACTCACATCCCTTACCTCGTGGGCACCAGGTCTGTGAAAGCAGGCACAGTTGGTGTCTCAGTTGGCTTTTTAAAAAAATTTATTTACAAAAAACACTGTAACACCTAGTTTGGCTTTAACGAACAGCTACTTCCTTTATGATTCCTTCTGTGGACTGCAAGTTAGGTTGGGCTTGGGAGAGCCATTCTTCAGCTAAGGCTGGGCTTGACTATCATCAGCTGGGCTGGAGTCTGTGTTTGGGACCTTGGCTAGGATGGCTAGATGGCTGAAGCCTCTCCTCATGTGGCCTCTTATCCTCCAACAGGCTAGCCCAGGCTTGCTGACACATGGTAGCTAGACAGAGTTCCGTGGGAGTGACCAGAAGCACACATGGCCACTGTGGCCTCAGCTCAGAACCAGCACCCCACTTCTGTTACGTTACACCAGCCAACATCACAAGCCCAATCTCAAGCGATGGGGAAACAGACATTACCTCTTCATGGGAGAGCTGCAAAGCCTCGTTGTCAAAGGTGCTGGATGCAGGAGGAGTGGAGAGTTAAGGCCGTTTCTGCAGTCGGCCCAAGCTGGTTAATGCAGTTTACTCTAGATTTGTTATTTGCTAAGTGGGGATAAAAGTATGGGATAGTTCTGAGGATTGGGTGAGATGAGGTAGAAGAATGCCAATTTGAATGCCTACTCATTAAGTATGTATTAATAACTGCTTGATGAATTAGACATTCATGACAGCTATACTGTTGCCAATAGGAAGGCTGGTGAAGTAGAGACCATCAGTCACAGTTGTCTAGTTCAGGGGACAGTGTATGACAGTTCTCTATTTTCCCTTCTTGGTGGCTTATTAGTCTGTCCATATCTACCTAGAATGGTCCTCAGGGAGCCCCTCCTCAGTGGTCCGCTTCCTTTCCTTGTCTCTCCCCACAACACCCTGGGGTCCCTTGCATTCTCCTTTCCTGCCCGGGCTCAGCCTGCTGTCCCTTGGTGGGTGAGGGGTTGTGAGGGGAGGCATGAGATCTGCAGATTCTGGGCTCAGGAGGAGCAGAAGAGCAGTCAGAGTGACAGTCAGGGGACAAATAAGCGTTTGTTTTTTTCAAGGCAGCTGTCCCTGGTTGTGTGGGTTTGGGGTCGAATGGTATACGGCCTGGTGGCCCTGTCTTTTGACAATACTGAGTACTTCCTATAGCATCAGTGTGGTACTGTCCTATAGGAATCTCTGGCTCTGTTCTAGCTGGTATGGGCAGAGTTCGGGGTTGGGGTTTGAAAGTAAGCACCCCTGTGCCCAAGAGGCAAGCGAAACAGACCCTATAGGATTCCAGTCAGACAACTAAATGACTGTTTTTAAGAACCAAATGGGTGAGCCCACTTCCTCTACCCTTCCTTGCTACCATTCGCATGATGACTAGTGACATCCCTGTTCAACTATCTATTCCTGTATGAGAAACCACAGGAAATGTGGGATATCTTTTATTATGCTTATCAGTTCTGTGGGTCAGAAACCGAGACAGGACACAGTGGGGATGGCTTGTCTCTTCCATGATGTCTGAGGCCTCAGCTGGGAAGACTTGTAGGCTAGCAGTGACTCACTGGTTGGGGGCTGGAATCATTTGGAGGCATCTTCACTCACATGTCTGTCTGGTGATGGGTACTGGCTATCCACGTGGAACTCAGCCAGGCTATGAACTGGAATACCTGTCCATGGGCTTTTTCTGCATGGGCTGTTTTGGGCTTCCTTACATCATGGCGGCTGGTTCAAGCATGAGCAGACCAAGAGGCAGGATATGAAGGCTCCCAGTTTCTTAAGGCCTGAGCTTAGAAAACAGCACAGTGTTCTTTCTGTTGTATTCCACTGATCAAATGATCACAGGGTGCGTGTGTAAGAGGAGGAGATATGGGCCTCAATGGAGCATGTCAGAGAACTTGAGGCGTGATTTAAAGCTACTGCACACTCGTTTGGAAAAAAGATAGTCCAGTTTATTGTTTGCTTCACTTGTAATATCTTGCTTCTCTATCAGAGGACACTGCTGATCACTTAGCATTCTTTTACATTCTGTCTGCTTTCCAAAAGCACCCATGATTTCCATCAAGAGTCTACTCCTCCTTCTTGCAGTCTAGACATTTTAGAGAAGGTGACTCCACTTCAAGCTCCCGAGGTGAACCCAATTGCATACACCAATCGGTACACTTGATTTCCCTGGCCAAATCATTGGTTCAGAAATGGTCAAGTGACATAGAGAATCCAATCTGAGTAAGTCCAGCACTCCTGAATAAAATGCTGGGACAGAAGTGATCTGTGTCCTCTGGACAAGAGGAATGTGATTGTGAAGGCTGGAATGGCTGCAGTCGTTTTGCCACCATGAGGAAAGCTGGCCTCATGGTAAAGCTGACATCACAGAAGACAGAGCAGAGGGATAGAAGACACTGGTTCCCAGCTGAATCATTGAGCCATCGAATCAAACCAATCCTGAATTCCTATTAATAATAAAAATGGTGAACAGTTATTCAGCGCTTAATATATTTCACACACTTTAACTGCAGATTCTTGATTAAGCCTCACACAGAGCCCTGGGGATTAGTATAGTCTCCATCTTAGGGAGCCTGGGTGGTGCAAACAGTTAATGCACTCCTCTGTTAAGTGAAAGGATGGCAGTTCAAGGTCACTCAGAGGCAGGACACAGGAAATACAGGGTGGAGAGGAGGAGTGCACTGTCACAGTGTAGGGAAGGTCACATAACTTTGTGTGTGTCAGTTTTTGTATGACAAACTGACTTGGATAATAAACTTTCACTTAAAGGACAATAAAATATTAATAATAATAAAAAAAGACAACCCTATGAAGCCATTCTAATCTGATACATGTCGGTCTCTATGTGTTAGAATTGACTTGGTGGCAGTGAGTTGGCTTTGGGTTTGGGTTTGCCTTGCCTTCTCTCTGTGGCTTGTGAGGTGCTGTGATGGATCTCAATAGGTGCCTAAAACTTATTTAACTTGTTTTTAACTCATAAATCATTTGTTTTAAAGGAGAAAAGCCCGCCAATAACCCTGTATCTTCCTTTCTTGCTTCTTACATTCCATTCCTTATGCACATAGGTAAATATTTTTAAATAGTCACTCTGACCACCTATGTACCATTTTTGTAATTTTACTTAAGGCACCTTCCCGTCCTTCTGTATCTTCATCGTAATTACAACTTTTGCAGGCTGCATACTACATGGCACATGGGTACGTGCCACGTCTGAGGCTCCGTGAGGCTCACGTGATGAACTTAGGGACCGTGTACGGTGGAACAAGTCACAGTGCCACTATCAGCAGGGTTCATTCAGATCTTCCATCTCATTTTCATATTTATAGTTAACGACTCTTTATTCTTGTAGATTCTACTCCACATTTGCCTTTTGGGGAAGACTTTCCCGATCACCCCTTCCCCCTTGTCTGGGTTGGGGTCCTTCTTGGGCTTCCACAGATCCTTTATGGAGGGTGTACCATGTGCCAGGCAGGGTTCCAGGCATGACATTTGTTCCTCACGTCAAACTCCTCAAGGCAGTCTGCTATCATGGTCATCCTCGCTTTACAGATGAGGAAACTGAGGACTAAAGAAGCTAAGTCACTAGGCAAGGCCTCACAGCTGATCCCTGATGCAGGTGTGTTCGGACCTTGGCTTTCTGAGGCCAGAGCCTGACTTTCTGACCACCATGTGACCCGATGCCTTGTCTCGCCCTCTGCAATGCTGGCCATGCATCACGCATCCTATGGTCCCTTTGTCTGTTTCATGCCACCCCCTGCCCCAGACTGCTGAGGAAGAGACCGCCTTTTTTGTATTACGTGTGCATTTAGCCCTGTTCTTGGCATACTGTAGGTGCTGCATAAATGCTAAGTGAATACATGGAAAAATGAGTAGATGAATTAGACGTAGTTTTAAGGCAGAGGCAGTTTTTCATTGGGAATGGGTCTCCAGACCTAGCAGGTGTGATTGGAAGGTTCCATTACTGTTGGAAGGTTCCATTACTGCTGGTGACGCTTGCTCAGGCTCTGCTGGCTGCGCAGGGTGAGGCAGTGCTGTCTCTGCTGCCAGCCCGGGGTGGGGGGGGGCACCGTTTAGGGTTCCCGGAGGCCACTCTCCCCAGCATGCCCAGTGGTGGCCCAGCTTGCTGTGAGCTCCCCAGGGGCCTGGTGGCCAGTTAGAGGAACCATCTCATCCAGCGATGAGCACACACAGCTGGAGTAGCAGCCTAGGGCAGCCGGGCTCCTTCTCTCAACTGCAGTTAGCCGGACAGTGACTTGCGGTTTTAGCAAGCTTAGACCTGATAACGTGGCAGTCACTTTGTGAGTGTTTGATTCCAACCTCACCCCCGATGACTGAGTCCAGGACAGTGTAGATTCAAGGCACCCATTAAGGAAAAGTGGTCAGGGCAGGACTTGGGATCCCCATTCTCAGTTCTAGCTGTGTCTCCAAAAGAGCTGACCCAGGGTGCCGACCTGGTGCAGGCAGCCGTGCCCTTCGACAGAACCCCTGTCTGGTTTTAATCACAGTGTGGACACATCCGTGGAAGTTTCCTCTCATCGGATTGCAAATGATCAGGAAACGGAAGCTGTAACTGCCCCTCTGACAAATGTCCCAACTGTTGCCCGCACCTTCTGTGCACCCGACGAGCACCGTTTGCTCTGCGGAAAGGTGGGAAGGGCGGAGCTGCACTCTCAGGGCATCAGGGCCATCCTGGTGTCCCCTGCCTGGACCATTACACAACCACCCTCTCCTGTCCTATCCCCATTTCTACCCCTCAGTTCAGCTTCTGACATTTAAAGCCCAGAACTTGCTGGGAGGAGGCTCAGTGCTGAGGAACCGAGAAATTCCATGGGCTTGCGTTTCTGCTCGGCTCAGACCTGGGGGTCGCAGGGAGGGGCCCTAAGGTGTCCAGTTCTTTGTGCAGCAATCCCCCCAGCACTGCAAGTCCATCTTGTGCTGGGTACACATTCTGGAGCTCATCAGAGATCTAGGAGTTGGGAGGGGAATGCGCTGACAAGACCAGGAATGGCCACTGCCACCACTGTCCGCTACCTGCTCCAGCCACCTAGCCTCCAGAAGGATAATCAGCTGAGGCCACGTCGGAGGCACTGCCGGGGACAGAGAAGGGAGCTGCTCTCCTTTACCTTGAAGGAAGGTCAGCAGATTGATCATAGTAGCCAGTGGGCTGGGTCGCTGTGTCCTTTGCAGCCTGCTGGGGAGGCCTCCAACTGGAAAATGTAAGCCACGCACTGACAACTTCAGCAGCCGAGGACTGTTGCTCCTTGGTGGTCTAAGATGTCCTCCTGCTGATTTTCTGTGAGCTCCTCTGTCGGCCCCCGTGTGGCCCCTCAGCCTTTGCCTGAGGCCCAGGGAGGAAGGGCGTTTGCCCCTAGCTGGTCCTTTCTGGCCAGGAAGAGCCAAGGGGGTGTTGGGGGGCAGGGTGACATCGCTCTGGGCACACCTTGCCTCTGCTGTGTGGACCAGGTGGTCAACAGCTCACCCTTTTCCCTCTCCCACAAAGCCCTGCTTGGAAAGACTGAAGTCATCAGATACTGATTTTCCCATCTCTGATTGGTCGGAGGTGGATGGACTGGCCATTCAGAGCAGCTGACAGGCAGGAGCAAACCCCCAGTGACTGGGCTGAGGTGATGGGACTTTTGCCACTGGCCCAAGATATATGGGTCCCACGATGGCAGAGACCGAAAGTTATTCTGAGGAAGTTAGGGTATGATCAGGGTAACAGAAATGCCAGAATGGTCCCGTGTTGTCCCTTGCATTGTTCTCTTGGTTTTATGTCGTGGCCTCTCTGCATGTGCCTTGATGGCCTGGACAGGAAGCCCCCAGAATAGTGTTGGCTCTAGAAAGTACTTTTTGAATAAACATTTCCTGGGAGAGGAGGCAGCTACTATGAGAGACTCAGAGATCTCCTCAGCCTTAAACCCTATGCTAACACATTGTCCCCCTCACAGAATCTCGCTTCACTCTCTGGAACGCACCAGGCCCCACAGATGTTAGCCTGAACACAGCCTTCCTCCCAGCCTAGCACAGCCCTCTCCATCTGCTCCGTGCCAGTTACCAAGCTGAAGTCACAGAGAGTGTCTTTGGACATTCTTTTTCGCTCCATCTCTGGAGCAAGCCAAGCCCAGAGGAGCACAGAGCCACAGAGAGCTTGTGGAACCGCCTCATGGGCCCCTTATTTGGAGTCCTGGGAGACACAAAACAGTTAAGTGCTCAGTTACTAACCAGAAGGTTGAAGTCTGAGTCCATACAGAGGTGTGGGGATCTACTTCTGAAAAATCAGCCAAGAGGAGCCCTGTGTAGAGCACAGTTCGACTCTGATACACATGGGATCGTAATGAGTTGCCGTCAGCTCGGTGACGCTGCCTGTGATGCCAGGTAGGCCTCAGCGGAGCTTCCAGACTAGTATAGGCTAGGAAGAAAGGCCTGGCAATCTACTTCTGAATGTTACCCCCCCAAAACCCACTGCCATGGAATTGACTCTGACTCACGGCAACCCTGTGGCCCAGAGTAGAACTGCCCCCATAGGGTTTCCAAGGGGCACCTGGTGGATTTGAACTGCCGACCTTTTGGTTAGCAGACGTGGCATTTAACCACGATTCCACCAAGGTTTCTGAAAATTAGCCAGTGAAAATCCTCTGAAGCACGTGGTCCAGTCCTGTTGTACATGACGTCACCATGAGTTGGGGGCCAATTGGACAGCAGCCAGTGATGCTGACCCCAACATACTGTCCATGCTTGGCCACATAGACCCTGTGTCCTTCCGAGAATTTCCTGATGCTGTCTAGAAGTGTCTGTGAGCCTGTAGTCAGTTGCTTTCCTTTTTTGTTTCTAGTATTATAATTGCACAGTGACGGGAAGATGACAACCACGTCTGCTACATTAGCATCTGGCGAAGGAGCTCTGTGGTGCAGTGGTTAAGTATCCTGCTTCTAATCAAAAGCTGAGCAGTTTGAATCTACCCGGTGCTTTTTGGAAAGCCTATGGGGCAGTTCTTCTCTGTCCTCTAGGGTCACTAGAAGGCAGAATCGACTCAATGGCAATGGGTTTCTGTGGTTCCAATGCATCTAATGCCCTAAAGTTAGCGAAAGAAAGCTTCAGAGGTCTGCAGTTGGCTTGTGACACTTAGGGTTGTACCTTATTGGTTACGTTCGGGTCAGGTCTGCTTCATAGAGACCATCTGTGCACAGAACAGAACTGCTTCATAGACTTTTCAAGGCTGTGACCTTTCAGAGGCAGATTGCCAGGCCTGTTGTCCCCGGAGCCTACCCTTTTCTTCTGTTCCCTGGAGCTCACCTGCAGGGCACTGCCCCTAAGAAAGAAGGAAGTGTTAAGTTGTGGCCAAGAGGCAGAGGGTATCCAGGTATGACTCAGGCTGCTGCCGGGCAGCTCGTTTAATGACTGCAGAGCCAGCTGCAGGTGACATCGGGGACCCAGACTTGACTTACCAGCATAGATCCCAGAGGACGCATTTTATCCTGAGCAGCTGCTTCAGAAGACAGCTCTGCCCTTCTTCCCCAAGTTCTAGGAGGCCTTGAAATCCCCTTTCCAGACAGAGCACCTTCTAAAGCTCACACGTGAAACACTGAAAGCTGAAAGGCTGACAGGAATTCATGAAGGACGTTTCCAGCCCCCACACTGCGCCCTGTCGCAGCAGCGCCCACCCCCTCCTGACGTGGGCTGTGTCACCCCACTTCTGGGCCGCCTGTCTTCCTGAGCCTGACAGGAGCGGGTGGGAGAGAGAGCAAAGCCGTTTGCAGTAGGTGGGAGCCGTGTTTGAGGAACTGTCCTCTGTGGACAAGCACAAGGAAGCCTTTTGGGGACGGCGAGGGTGACCAGGCCCTGTCTTTGTCTAAGCCCCAACATGAAGCTCCTTAAAGACAGCTGCCAGCCCAGACGCCACAGTGGGCGTGACGGGGCCAGCGGCGGCCGTGGCTGCAAATCCAGGCTCATCTCTGCTGCTGTGCTGGCGGGACCCTCCTCAGCACCTGTCCCACCTGCCTGCCTTCTCAGAGTCTATGATGTGCAAAGCATCTGTTGACATTTTTAATTGCAAGTGTCTTGTGCTGTACTCAGTCCCATGGTGATCTTGGTAGCTGATGTCACAATTCATCATCATCACGTTCACTTGTGCCCAGTGGTGTTTGCTGGGCCTTGGTACTCTCATGGACAACACTCCACGGCCTGGTTCTCCTGCCTCTGCGACAGAGGAGAGTGCCCCGGATCTGGTGCTGAGTGGCTGGGAAACGGGGGCTGATGAACTTAGCAGAAGGCCAAAACCGTGGGCTTGTTTGCTACAAGGTTGTGGAGGGTTCTGGTTCTGTATCCATGAGGCTGATCCCTCTATGCCTGGTTGGGTATTAGTGTCGTCTGGGAGAAAGTGCGTTTTATGTTTTTAAACAAGTGAATACCTAGTATCTGCAGTGGCCTGGAAGCAGGGCCTGGAATTTGCACATTTAGAAACTTGGTTTGAGAATTGTCATATACAAACTGATTGAGAAAACTTTTCGGTTCCCCACCTTCTTGTTTTATCAAGAATCTGAGTGTCCACCCTTATCTGGCCATGGTTCCCCCAGGCACTGCACATGGTTAATGCACTCAGCTGCTAACTGAGGAGTTGAAGGTTTGAGTGCCCCCCGGAGGCACCACAGAAGAAAGCCCTGGCAATCAACTTCTGAAAACTCAGCCATGAATAAATCCTGGGGTGCACAGTTCTACTGTGACCCACACAGGTTGCCGTGAATTGGAATCCAGTCGAACCAACAGGAAGTGGTTTATTCGGTTGCACGTTCGGCCTTTCCTCCCCCCGAGAGCTTCACCTCAGCAGATAAACAAGCAAAAGTTTCTCCTGTCTCATAGGGACTTTCTGAAAAAGTGACCCTCACCCATGTCCCGTGTCCTGCGATCCATGCCTCTGTTCACTCCCCGAGCCTCTGCTGTCCGTCTCTGACCTCATGTTTCTCTGAGACGCCTTTGTGGAGCTGCTCGTGGCCTGATGCCAAATCTGTGCTTCCAGCCTAGGGTCCAGTGTCCTGTCCCCTTGGAGCAGGTGACCCCGCTCACCACTTCTGTCCTGAGACTCACCTCTCCTTGTTTCTGGGACGCCTTCTTCTGGCCTCACCAATGGGTCCTCCGCCATCTCCTTTGGGGTCTTTCTCAATCACCTCCAAAATCTTCACATTCCCCAGGACCTTTCTTTGAATGTCATGTCCTCCCTGGGGACCCTGTTCACTTTGTGATTTCTGCACCCCCAAATCATCCCTGCTGATCCCCAGCTGCAGTGCTGCTCTCTGTTCTGACAACAATTGAGGCTCCCTGTCCCCCAGGTTTCCCACCCCAGTTAATGGTTTCACACTCATCACGTGGGCTACCCAAACAGAAACCCAGACTTACCGTGAGTCTGCTTTCTCTGTCCTTACTCTGTGTTATGAATTAGATTGTGTCCTCCCTCAAAACTGTGTATTGAACCTCTGACCTCCACATCTGTGAATGTCATCTTGTTTGGAGATAGCGTCCTTGTTATGCTAATGAGGGCACACCTGAGTAGGTGGGGCCTAAGTCTAATCACTTCTGGGTTAGAGGATGAGAAGAGACAGAGACGCACACAAAGGCAGACAGCATTTGCCAGTGAGCACCAAGGAATGGTTGGGGAGGCGGGGAGCTGCAGGGGCTGCTGACAAACAGGACCTCGCCCGGAGCCCCCGCCCGAATCCGATGGCTAGCCTCCTCAGCCGCGAGAAAGCAGATCCCGGTTCTTCAAAGCCACCCACCTGTGGAGCCTTGGTGGCACAGTGGCTGAGAACTCAGGCAGTGAAGCGAAAGTGGGGGAGTTCAAAGCCACCAGCCAATCCTTGGAAACCCTAAGGGACAGTTTGACTCTGTCTTGTGGGGTCACTGCAGGTCGGAATGGACTCGGCGGCAGTGGGTTTGGGGTTCTTTAAAGTCACCCACGTGTAGTATTTTTGTTTTTGTTGTTACGTGACTTAGGTGACCAGGACACCTGGCACCCTCCCCCCATTCTGTGAACACTACCTCCTTGTCATTTGTCGGGTCCTCCGGTCATTCTGCCCCCACTGACAGGCCTCACTGCCGGCCTCCTCCTCTTTCGCTCTGATCTCCACAGCGTCTCTTCTCTGCCTCCTGCCTTACCCCTTCCAGCTCAGCCTCCCCTTGGGCTCAGAGTGCCTCCAACCCCTGGTCACAAACTCATGGCAGTGGCTGCCTGTTGTGTGCAACAGGAAGCCTGAGCTCCAGGCCAGACCCTCAGGGCCGCCCTAGTGTCACCCGTGCCTGCCTCTGTTGCTTTTTTAAATTTTTTTAATTTTATGAACTGTAATACTGAAGTATCATTTCTGGCCCCTGCAATGAATTTTCTGGTTTATATTTGTGGATGTGACCCTGCTAGGACATAGTGTCTTTGTTATATTAATTAGGTCATATGTAAGCAGGTGAGTCCTACAGTCTAATCGTTTCTGAGTTACACAGTGAGCAGAAGAGACAGAGACAGACGCAGAGTCAGACAGATGGTCTGTGTGCCGGCCACCCTGAGTCCCTCGGACATACCAGTTGTTCCTCTGGGATGTCCATTCCCTCCTTCTTTTGATGATTCCCTGCTCAGGTTTGAAGACCCTTGCTCCGTTAGCTCCACCCCTGTGAAATCTTTCCCTAGAGAATGCAGCAGGATTCCTCACATTCTTCCTAGATGGACATTATCAAGATTTTCATTCTTCCTGGATCCACAATCAATGCCCATGGAAGCAGCAGACAAGAAATCCAGTGATGTAGCCCGTTGGGTAAACCTGCTGCCAGCAAAGATGTTGATAACTCACGTGTGCCACCCCAAGCGATGGTGTTTTCAGTTGCTTCATATACACACAAAAGCTGGACAATGAAAAAGGAAGAACAGAGAAGAGCTGACACATGCGAATTGTGATGTTGTTGAAGAAGAGTGAACATACTGTGGACTGTCAGACAGATGAGGAAACCTGTCTTGACAGAAGTCCAGCCAGAATGCTCCCTGTTTTGGTCAAGTTATCAGGAAGCGTCCAGCCACTGGAGAAGGGGTTTGGTAAAGCAGAAGGTCAGCAAAACAGAGAAAGACCCTCAATGACATGAACCTACATGAGGGCTGCAACAGGGGTGTCAACCATGGCAACAGTTGTGAGGGTGGAGCAGGACCAGGCAGTGCTTTGTTCTCTTACGAAGTCCGACAGTTAAGTCTGCAAACTTTGTTATTCTAAGTGCTGCATACCTCCTTGCTGAATATCACTACAGTCACCTCTGAAGTCCTCCCCTTAGGAAGCTATGCACTGATGCCAGAGCCTAGGCCACCCTTCAAAGCAATTTAGACACTTTCTGGAATGGCCGTTGAGCAAGGTGTGATGGGGTCAAGTTCACGAACTTAATTTTATAGTTGTCTGTGAGGGAGTTTTTAGCCAATAAACAAATAACTATTGGAACACCCTCCTTACTCACCTGATCTGGCCCCTGATGACTTTTTTCTCTACTCAGAGATGAAGTATTGCAAGGACGACATTTGGATGACATTCAGGACATCAAGGGTGATATGACGGATGATAGGTCTGATGGCCATTCCAGATAAAGAGTTCCAAAATTGCTTTGAAGAGTGGACCAGGCACTGGCGTAGGTGACTAGCTTCCCAAGGGGAGTACTTTGAAGGTGACTTTAGTGACATTAAGCCATGAGGTATGCAGCGCTTTTTCTAGGAAGAGTTCGTGATCTTAATTGGCAGCCTTCGTATGCATAAGGTTGCTGTGAATCCGGGCAGACGCAGTGGCACCTAACAAAGCATCATCATTCCCGCCAGACTCACGTGATGCAGAGCAGAACTGCTCCATAACATTTTCTTGGCCGTAATCTTACAGAAGCAGATCACCAGGCTTTCCTTCCTTGGTGCCAGTGGGTAGGTTTGAACCACCAAACTTTAAGTTAGTATCTGAGAGCAAATCATTTGTGCCACTTGGGGACCACGAATTGGAACTTCCAGTCAGGACTCTGGTTTTGGTTTGTCTGCTAGCAGAGTCTGAGCTCACCGGGGTGGCCTGGGCTAACTCCCCATCACTTTTGGGGCCCTGTATTCCCGAGACCCAGCACTGTCTGGGGCACGATGTGGTTGGTGCTCAATGGAATGAATTAGAACTAACAGACTGTAGCTGAGTTATTGCTGGTTGCCGTTGATTCTGACTCAGAGTGGCTCCATCTGTGCAGAAGAGAACTGTTCCATGGACTGTTTCTTTCAGATAACAGCTTGCCAGGCCCATCTTCTGAGGTACCTCTGGGTGAGTGTGACTTGCCAGCCTTTCAGCTGGTAGTTGAGTGCTTAACTGTTTGTGCCACCCAGGGACTCTTGTGGTTGGGTAGGGCTCTTTATTTAGCAGATAGGTTTCAGTTGAAATGATGTATACCACTTCATATAAAAACATGTTAAAATCATTTTGAAAACGAACTGCTAAGCAGATGAAAACAACCTTTTTTATATTATGTATGAATTTTAAACTATTTTAATATAATTTTTTATATTATATATGAATTCATTCAGTTATCCAGCCCAAGCCCAACAATCATTGTTTCCTGATTAGTGAAATCCAAATGAAGGCAACTGAAGATAACATATACACGTATTATACAATTCAGTATCTGTGTAATGTGCTTGTACCTTATACATGTAGCTGACCTATTCAAAGGTCACACACCTTAAGAGTTATCACAAGGATGTCAATGTGGATACCAGAGGCATGACCAAAAGTCACTTCCTCAGCACACAGAAGGCTGTCACTTTTTATAAAGAACACATGGGCTAGCCTCATCTTTTCCTAATGTCTAAGCTGAAGCCTTTGCCTATGCCTTTGATTTCCACAGAGCTTCATATCTGTGGAAACCCTGGTGCATAGGGGTTAAATGCTACAACTGCTAACCAAAAAGTCAGCAGTTCAAATCTACCAGGTGCTCCTTGGAAACTGTGGGGTAGTCCTACTCTGTCCCATAGTGTCACTATGAGTCAGAATTGACTGAACGGCAGTGGGTTTGTCTTGGTTTGGCAAGCAGGGAGATGCTCGCAAAAGCTCATTGGTCTCTCATTTCAGGTAATTCTGGTGACATTCGGTCGTCTAACATGCAATGAACTAGTTGACCTTCCAAGAATCTCCAAGTTGGCAGTTCTCCTTATAACAAAACTTTCCTTTACAAATTAGGCTGAGCCCTATGAAACTGCTGCTTCTCAGCTGTTCTTGACCTGCACAAAATGGCAATTTCATATGGTTCAGCCCGATACAGACATGAAAGAACTGCTCGCGGTTCCCCTTTCCTAGGCAGGAAGAGTGAAATGAGGCCACAGCTGCACAGAAGTAGAGTCACAGATCCCACCGAGTCAGGACAGTGCAGGCCGGAGATCAGGGCACCATCTGTTTCAAGGCCTTCGGTGAAGGACATCAGAGACAGGCGGGGGCATAAGGAGAGTCAGGGAGACTTTAAAAATCATTAAGGACGAAATTTCTTTCTTTATTATTTTTTAATAATACTGTGTCTTCAGTGAAGGTTTACACATCAATTTAGGTTTCCATTCAATGATTTCTGTACAAGTTATTCAGCGTCATTCCTTATTTTTTAATGCAAGGATGTAATAAAGAACTCAGGTTCCTAAACTAGACGGATGTTGGTTTGAACCTTGCTCTTCCCAGCTGCCGCCTGTCGTTTTTGCAGGGGTCTAGATGACTTGCCATGTGGCTGCCATGTTTTCCACAAGCCAGGGTGGCATACTAGCCCCTCCAGTATTGCAAGGAGGCCCTGGGTAGCACAGTTGGTTAATGCTCGGGGCACTTATTGAAAGGTTGGTGATATGAGTTTACCCCAAGGTGCCTCAGAAGAAAGACCTGGTAATTTACATTGAAACCTATGGAGCATTGTACTGCTCTGACACACATGGCGTTGCCATGTGTCCACACTGATTCCAGAGTAACTGGTTTGGTTTCTCTTCCAGTATGGCCTGAGCAAGAGATGGGCCAGGGCCTGAGAAGGAGATGCTGCTCCGGATGACAGTTGCTCCGGGCCAAGTTCTCGAAGGATGGGCTACGCCGACACTGGCCCTACATTTCCCCTCTGTCTCTCACAGGCACGTTCATCTCGGCCTTCACTGTGCTATGTGGTGCCCGCACTGACCTCCCAGACAGACACGTGTGCTGCGTCTTCTGGCTGAACATTGCGGCGGCCCTCATCCAGATCCTGACGGCCATCGTGATGGTGGGCTGGATCATGAGCATCTTCTGGGGCATGGACATGGTCATTCTTGCCAGTGAGTAGCGGTTTCACGCCAGAGCCCAGCGGGGGTGGGGGGAAGTAGGGGTGCAGGAGGGGCGGGGCCAGAATGGGCTTGGGTGTCTTCACCTTGGTGAGGTCCCGCTTCTCCCCTTAGTGTAGGCATTCCGGAGGGCTGGACTGTGCCTTCAACACAGTGGGTGGCTCCTGGATTAGGAGGCCAGCCCCACGCCCCGCCCCATCTCACGGTGCACGCCCCGCCCCATCTCACGGTGCACGCCCCGCCCCATCTCACGGCACACGCCCCGCCCCATGCCCCGCCCCCACGCCACGCTCTAGCGCCGCGCCCAACGCCTGCTGGGGATTCAGAAGCAATGACAGGCAGGCGATCTCTGCAGAGATGTGTTCCCGCAGGGCGTGAGCAAGAGGAGGATGCGGTTCCCCCCTCAGCTGCAGGCACATTAGTCATTGCATTAGCCAAGGAAGCAAACAGGTCAGCTGACAAGACTGCTCGGCCCAAGTTCAAGCCCCCTGTATCCACTGTTCTGTGTCTCCATCATGTAGTTTCCAGAAAGGGAGAAAAGCCATCTGGTGCGTTTACCCACACGAAACTGTAGAACTGTGTTTTTTGCAGTCAGCAGGGTAATTTCTCTTTCTTTTAAACTTAGCTCTTTGTTGCTTGATACTGAAGCGCTATTATTCTTGATTTGTGTTGAGTGGAAACTCATCAATCACTTGATACAAACCGAATTCAGACACAGAACTGCTTTATGAAAGGGCTGAAAGTCAGAAAATTAAATTTACTACAGACAACTTGATTAACGTTGTTTAAACAGCCTAACAAAATTTTAGAACAGATACCACGCCTGCCGGAAGCAACCATACATGTGTCCTTGTACTATCCTATGTGTCCTGGCCACCTCCTTAGCCACAGGTCCCTTAGTAACCAGGACCACACCTCCTTCAGCAGCTTTGCCCTCTCTCCACAGCCCGCGCCCATCACTGAGCCCTACACCCAATAAAACTATTCACAAGTTGGATTGTCAGCAGCAGAGGTAGGCTGTCCCGGGTGAGGACACCAGAGCCAGGAGGGGAAGCTTGGAGTTCAGGGGCCTCTAGAATGATCTGAGGCTGACTCCTGGGAGCATCCAAGATCCAGAGCACGCAGAGATGCCAGGGTCAGACAAGACCACTGTCAGTGACCCGTCTAGGGCCCGAGAACATGCAGGTGGCAGAGCCTGAGCCACAGGCTCTGGCTGGAAGCTGGGCCTCGAGGTGCAGAAACGCTCCCCAGAAGTTGGGCTGTGAGGCATGGAAGTCAATTACACTGGGAGAGGGGTGCAGTGAGTCCTGAAAAGTGAAGGTCAAATAATTCCGCAGAAGGAGTTAGGAGCTCACCGAGGGCTGGTGGTCAGGGACAGGTTAACTAGTAAGCGAAGTAGGCATGGGCTTATAGGAATCATGGCACACGTGGGGTTAATTGTATTTACTTACTAATCTGAGGTGCATAGTTTCACATCTAGGATGTGGTGAAAAACAGGTAAAATTGTGCATTGTAGGTTAGTAAGTAAGCACAAGTAAGCTTGTGTGTACTGTGCTTATTGGGTGACAGTGTCTGCTTGGGGGCGGGGTGGCCTGCTGTCTATGGACTCTCAGCAGCAGTTGAGGGGCCTGTGACAGCCGCCCTGTGTCTGCCCACATGCGCCCCAATTCCACCCTTGCCGCTTCACCTCCTCATCAAGCCCAGTTTCTGATCAGGCACTTGGGTGCTTTGTCCCAGCACCTTTCCATTAAAGTGGAACTAGTCAGACCTGTGTCCCAAGGGTAGGTCTCAGCAACTGTGTTAGTGTCCACTCCGCTCTCTGGAGATCTCTGGTGCACTTGCTCTTGGCCGGTCTTAACAAGCAGGAATCTTGGAGGTAACTTAAAGAGAGCCTCTCATCGTGTCCTAGATGGAGACACACAGGCCCCCAGAAATTCACCTGGAACCCCCTTTACCATCACTTCAGGCTGTTGATTCTGCCAGAAACTTCTGTTCTGTGGCTGGTGTGTGGGACTGTAACTAAGCAACCGCGTCAGGCTGCAGACTAGTCAAGTGCAAAGACCTCTCCTCCCCCCTTTCCCACCCTGCAAGCTTCCACTGTGGGCCAGAGTTAGCTCCTTGGATGTCTGCTGGTTCCAGGGACACTGTTTTTGCATCATTTGTTTTAGAAGGCTTTTGAGAGGATGGACTTGGGTGTACAAGAAGTCGTGTGACAGCTCACTGTTAACCACGTGACCCTTGTCTGCCTAACCACAACTCACTCATCTAGCTCAGTAAGGCATCACTTTACACTTTTGCTGAAAATTAAAATCACTCTCAAAGAATGAACAGTTATCTCTCTTAAGACTGTGCCTTAGATTGGGATTGCTGTGAGCGCTCCTGAAACGTGTTTGTCCCTGGATGACAGCGTAAGGGAATAACTGCAGTTAACTTGTCTGTCCCAGCAGATAGTTGAATCACGAGTTGTTCTTTCTGGTGTCACTCCAGCCGTTTCCTGTAAAAGTGAAGGAAATACTCCAGTTTCAAAAGACAGACTGATTTTTGCATTACACTGTCCAGGGCGTCATCAGTGAACATGCTATTAAGAAAAAGTCCTAAGAGGGAAATCAGAGAACTAGAAATCAAAACAGGAATTCAAATCAGGGATTGACAAGCATGCTGCTCTGTTTACATGAATCAGGACAAGCAACAACAACCGGTTGGGGCCATAGATCGATAAATACTTGGTAGCTGTATGGAAACAGTTGCTAGAGAATTGATTCCAACTCTTGGACACTCCATGTGTTGCAGAGTAGAATCGCTCCATCACGTTCCCAAGGCTGTGACCCTTTGCAGATTGCCAGCCTTGCTTCTGAGCCACCTCTGGGTGGGTTCAAACCATCAGACTTTTGTTTGTAGTGAAGCACTTAGCCGATTGCAATCCCTGGGAACTACCTATGGCTCAGTGGTAGCCTCTCCCCATTGCCGCCCCCTCATGGCAGAGATTGCTAACCAACCATGGCACTTGCTAGCAATCTCACATCTCAACACAGGGCTTCTGATAGTTTCCCCAGTGATCAAAGACATCCACAAGATGTAATCTATTTGTCATCCTGAGTCCTGGGTTTTTCTCAAAGCATTAGGTTTTATACCTGAGGTTCTCGTTCACATACAAGGCTAGCCAGGTGGCCCAGACAGGTGGGCTGGGGCCAGGACTGGTCACTTCAGCATCTTCAAGCTGTCTCTGCCACACGTATATCATAGCGGTTCCTCCTCTGGTTCATCTTGAATTCATCTGGAGGCAAACATGGGCTAAGGATGGAAAAGTAGGGGGCATGGGGCGAGGACACACGGGGGCTTGCCTGAGTTCTGAAGGCTGGGGTGGCGCTGGAGAGAGTGTGCTGGTAGTGGATGACCGCGGAGAACACTGCCTGGGTGCACCTCTGCGGACCTGCACACTTGAGGGGCTCGGGGCACTGGTGGGGTTGGCTGGTGGCCACAAGAGGGGGTCAGTGAGCTCTCTACCCTCTTCCATCTCCCAGGCCTCCCTTTCTTATTTCCAGTATCCCCCATGGCCACTGGTTTCAGACTGTGTTCTCTCTTTCCTTTTCCTCCTCTTTCTCATGCTGCCTCATATCCTTGTGATGCTCCACAGTTTCCCAAGGTGAGTCAAATGGATACAGGGCCTGGGCCTGGGGCCGCCTGGGTCTCCTTTACCGAGGCCCCCACCTCCACCCATTCCCCATCACTCTCCCAGTGGGTCACTGGGATTTCCACTGAATGCTGCATTATGAAAAGTGTTGAAACAGACAGAAGTGGAGAGAGAGCTTGGTGTCACCAGCCAGTTACTATGGAGTCTCAGTTCTGGCCCGTGGTGACCCTGCCTATGCTAGAGTGGGCTGCGCTCCATACGCTTTCCAACGACTGGTTTCTTGCCAGTAGATCACCACGTCTTTCTTCCAAGGAGCTTCTGGGTGAACTTGAACCTCCAACCTTTCAGTTAGTGATCAGATGTGTTACCAGTTGCAACACTCAAGGACACCACCCAGCCAAGTGTAGTAAGTCCCTAAATACTCACACCAGCTCCAAGAATAGCCTGCTCACAGCCACTCTGGTTTCTTCTATTGCTCCCTGCACCCCCCACCCCCAACATCCTCACCGTTAGATTTCTGTTGTGTGCCATCAAGTGGGTTCTGATTCATAGCCACCCTACAGGACGGAGGGGAATAGCCCTATAGGGTTTCCTAGGCTTTAATCTTTACAGGAGCAGATTGCCTGGTATTTTCTCCCACAGAACTGGTGTTGGGTTCAAATCATGTCCTTTCTGTTAACAGCCAGATGTTTAACTATGTCCCCACTGGAGTGCTTTCACTACCAGATTATTCCCACTGCTGTTGTGTTGATTCTGACTCTTAGTGACCATACAGATGGAGTAGAACTGCCCCATGGGGTTTCCAAGAAGCACCTGATAGAGTTGAACTGCTGACCTTTTGGTTAGCAGACATAGCATTTAACCACTACACCACCAGGGTTTCTGCCAATTATTAACCCCTAAAGTTGATGATCAGTCTACTAAATGAAGAGAAAAAAATTAGTTCAATCAATGAAGCACCTGTGTGTTGTAAGTTATCAGGTAATGGATGGTAACTGTTCAGCAAATTCCCATAAACCCACTGCTGTCAAGTCAGTTATCACTCTTAACAAGGATATAAGGCAGAGTAGAACTGCTCCGAAGGGTTTCCCTGGCTGTAATCTTTATGGGAGCAGACTGCCACGTCTTTCACCCACAGAGCAGCTGGTGGGTTCAAAACACCTTTTGGTTAGCAGGCGAGTGCTTAAAATTGCACCACTAGGGCTCCTTTCAGCAAACCCTAGTATCATATAATTTCACTCATAAGTATTTCAGTAGGTATCTGACTTTTTAAAAAAAGCATAGCCAGAATACCCTTTCACACCCAAATCAATTAGCAACAAGTCCTTAATATCAACATTTTCCCAGTGGTCTCCTAATCATCAACAGTGTTTTGAAGGCTCAGATCCTCAGGCACCTTTGTTTGGGTTGAACAAAGGGGAAAATCGACCAAACCAAACCGGTTGCCTTCAGTTGAGTCAACTCTGGTTCATAGGAACGCCATGTGTGTCAGAGCAGAATTGTGATCCGTAGGGTTTTCTGAGGCTGGTATTTTGGGGAGTAGATCACCAGGCCTTTCTTCTGAGGTACCTCTGGGTAGACTCGAACATCCAGCTACTTAGAAGCTGAATGTGTTAATTGTGCCCCTCCCTGTTGAACGTGCTCCTGTTACGCCCCTTCTTGCACCTGCTCAGTAGCTTCTCCCAAGGCTATGTGTTGGGAAACCACACCAGTCTGGTCCAAAAGCCACTGCCATCAAGTTGATTCCAACTCACAGTGACCCTATAGGTCAGAGTAGAACTGCCTCATGAAGTTTCCAAGGAGTGGCTGGTTAGCAGACACAGAACTTAACCACTACAATATCAGGGCTTCTGCCAGTCTAGTGAGCTGTCTTTCTGCAGGAGCTCCTAGGTGTGACTTCCGAACCACACTGATGGCCTTGTAACCCCTGCCCCAACTACCCTCTTCTCTGATGTCTCCACTAAGCCGCGATTCCTGATTCATTTCTTTGTTTCTCATTCAAAAGGCGGTGCCCTTGGACACAGCTGTGCACAGGCTGTAGCTCCCACCACCCCCCCTCCATGTCCTTGAGGTCTCCCAAGCATGTTTGGGTCCGGGGGCCCCTCCTGGAGGAATCCTGAGGGAAGGGGGTGCCTCACCATCTCTCCTCTGCTTCCTCCTCACAGGCTACAAGGAACAGGGCATTCCACAGCAGCTGTGAGCCCCGCAGAAGCTGCCGGGGACAGGCCAGCGTGGCCTGGGGAGGCTGGCCCAAGCACCGTGGGAGCAAGGACCTTGGCATTTTCGTTTCTGCCATTTCCTGGGTTTGGAGGGGGTAGTATTTTAAAAATATTATTTATTTTGAAAACACATCTGCTTGTCTCGGCAAGCCCTGAAGGCTGCCGGCTCCAGCGCCTGCTCCAGGCAGTGCTGTCGGCATGGGAGCACTGGGGCGTGGGTTGCCCTGAACACCAGTGGACGGGCAGAATGATCTGGTGGGCTCTGGACTGCTGACAGACCTGTCCCCCTCTCCTCTCCTGCCTGGCACTCTGTCCCCTTCAAGGGCACACAGGGCTGCTAGGCTGAGCCAGAGTGATCCCGGTCTGAGTGGCAAGGGCTCCCAAAGGGGCAGGGCTGCAGTAGGCACTTCCTCTGGGTCCCCAGCCCCTGCCTGTCATTTGTGGCACCCTGAGTATTAGTAATCTCCTTCAGGAGACCAGGATCAGGTCAGAGGATGGACAGACTCCAGCCCAGCGTGGACAGGCCTCTCCCTACCAACCCGGAGAGGACAGAGGCCCACAGGTCCCTGGCCTGGTCCTCTGTATGCACATCTGGCCTCTATACCCCTGAAATCTAAGAGGCTTGCTGTGTTCAGCCTTTGTTTTCCTGGAAAGAAGGGTGGCATCTCTATCCCTGGAGCGAAACTGCTGGAATCACCAGATGTTTATACACAAAATGACCAGAACAGGTCACCTTCCACGTTACATTTCACACCCCCCAGGTCACAGTCCTTTCTCAGAAATCACTGAGGCCTCATGAGGCTCTGAATTCAGAAAGTCTGGACTGGATGGAGAGAAGTGATAGGATATATTTACCATACACCTTGTGTCACTCCCGCAGAGTCTCAGCTGGATGGAGAGAGGTGATAAGATACATTTACCATGTATTTTGTAACATTCCCGCAGAGTCTCAACAACCTGCACAGCCCATGGATACTGCTGCTGAGAAACAGATCAATTGTCACACTCATTGGGATCAATAAAATCTGTAAACAGCCTCAGCTGAATGCAGGTCGGATGTACCACTAAATATACTGTGGGTGAAAACTCAGTTTCTGAGAGCTGTGTGGGTTTCAGGGCTGCACACTTTATCAACAGCGTCAGTGGATGGGGTGCGAACAGTGCATTAGAGGGCAAAGCTATTCACTCAACCCAAGGCATCCTCCCTTTGCAGAGGGACCCCGGGGCCCTCCTGGAGGCTTTGTGACAGGTAAATCCTAACGCAGGGAGACACCCAAACTCTCACTACTGCCAATCGAGTCCCAATCTGAAGTGTAAGAGAAAGGAAATCCAAAAGAATAATGACAACATGGACATTAAGTCTCTGGATTTTTGTGTTTGTTTCATTTTAACAGACAGGAAGCAACAAGGTGGGCCTTGTAGCACTGGGTGTGTCCCCTCTGAGGGGTTTCTCTGGTCCATCAGGGACTCAGGCAGAATTTGGCCAGGGTCTGCAGTGCTGGGCTTTAAGCTGAGAAGTCACCAACCCTCGGCTTGGAAGGCCATGTGCTGCACCTCGAGCAGCCCTGGAGGCCACTGCTTGGGTCACCTCCTTTGTTAAAGCCCCCTAGAGGTGGGTCAGTCCACGGCCCCGGTGGCCACACCCACCTACCCTAGCCGCTAACCAGTAACCAACCAGCCGCCATCAAGTTGTCTCAGACTCACCTGTGAGTCTGAGCTACGCTCCGTGGGGTTTTCAGTGGTTGATTTTTCAGAAATCAATTACCAGCACTTTCTTCCCAAGTCTCTCTGGAGGGACTCAAACCTCCAGCCTTTGAGTTAGCAGCCAAGCATGTTACACATTTGCACCTCCCAAAGATTCTGCCCTCTAGGCTTTCTAACTATCATCCTGCCGGAGAAGGCGGACTCAGGTTCCCTGTGGAGCAGATGGCCTGCGAGGAGTGAAACTCACATCCCTCTGGCCCCCTGGATTTGAGGGATGGGTTTTCTGCTCCTGGACTGATCATACCCCACTGTCCCCCTAGTTTGATGAGCTTTTTGTCCTTCTTCTGTGGCTAACTGGGGCTGGGCTGCACTTTTTGAATACCTGGCAGTTTTGGAGCACTGGTTGTGCATTCGTTAAAGCACTCAATGACAAACCAAAAGATGGGCCATTAAAACCCACCAGCTGCTCTACAGGAAAAAGATACGACAGTGTGCTTCTGTAAAAAATAAAAATAAAAGATTTATGGCCTTGGAAATGCTATGGGGCAGTTCTCGGACCTATAGGGTTGCTGTGAGTCAGAATCAACCCAGTGACCGTGGGTCTGGTTTGGGGTGGTGGTTCATTTCCTTCCGTCTGTCTTTATTCCTTGACCCCTGCCCAGGCCTTTTTGTCATTTTTTTCTTGACCCCTGCCCAGGCCTTTGCTTCTTGCTTGGTATTCTGCCACCGGTTTGGAGTCCTCTGTGTCTTTTAGGGGCAGCACAGTGGTGAGTGGTGAAGAGGTACAGCTGCCAGACAGAAGGTTGGCCGTTCAGATCTGCCAGGCGCTCCTTGGAAATTGTGGGGCAGTTTTACTCTGTCTATAGGATTGCTGTGAGTCAGAATCGACTCGACAACAGTGGGTTTGGTTTTAGAGTTTAGAGGGCCGGGTTTGGTTTTAGAGTTTAGAGGGCAGGGTTTGGTTTCATCCAGGAAACCTGAACCACTGGCTGTATGTCAAGGAGTGAGCAGGGTGGCTGCTCCCCAGGAGGCTGTGTCAGAGAAGAGAAAACCCCCTAAGATCAGACAGCTCCAGCTGAGGAAAATGGTGGAGTTCCTCTACCCCCACCCTTACCCACAGCTGGCCCTCACCCATGGGTGGCAGGGCCTATGGCCCTCCTACCCTAAACAGCCCTCCCTACTATCTGAATCACCCTGGAGTGGTGACAAGTGAGAGAATTGCTTCCCTGGCTTTGGGCTGGGGGTGGCTGATGAGGGATAGAGAAGGGAGAGCAACTTGTGCCACATGTTTTGTGACACAATCCAAACAAGTGGGATTTTCTTGAGTGACAGGTATCACCGTGAGTTCCAGCATAGGATGTGATAATACAGGGACTTGTGTACTTGGAGGGATCTGGTCCCCCTCCAAAGTGCCCTCAGATTCAGGAAAGTCAGCTTCACTTGAAGGCTACTTCTCCCCACTTCAGAACACCTCAGCCAGGAGACAGCCCTTTCCCAGATAACTGGTGTGTAGGAAGATAGAGGAGGACACCCCATCTGGATCTGAACCCGCAGGAGGGTGAGATCTGCTTGAAATAGCAGTCCTCTCAATCAGACAATTGGTGGCATAGTGGTTTAGCGCTACAGCTGCTAACCAAAATGTAGGCAGTTCGAGTCCTCCAGGTGCTCCTTGGAAACTCTATGGAGCAGTTCTACTCTGTCCTATAGGGTCGCTATGAGTCAAAATCAACTCAATGGTGGTGGTTTTTTGGGTAAATTAGACCACTGATTCCATTCAATGAGAAACAGCTGACCACCGAGTCATAAGCCAGCAAAAGGTGGATTTGAATCCCTGAGCCGGGGAGGACACCTGTCCAATGCCTGAGGCTTGGGAAACAGAAAGCATTGCTCAAATGACAGCAGGCCCTCTGAGTCTCTAAAACACAAAAACAGAAGAAAAAACTCGAAGATGCTGTCTTTAGGCAACCAAACGTGTTTCTTGTCCAGACAGGGTGAGTTGGCAAGAATTCTCTGCAGTTCTGCCTTCCAGCGCCTGAACTCCTGGCTCCAGCTTCTGTTGGCACCCCAGGCCTGGGGGAGCCGGCAATGGGGAGGCAGCCTGAGGCCTCATCTTGGCTCCCAGGCTCCCCTCAAGTTTAATTATACTGGCTGTTTTTGTTAGTGATGTTGGCAAAGAAAGAATCCCTGTGTAAACTGCTTGGGGAATCTCTAAATGTGGACACAGCTAGTGGTTGCAGGCACTGTGTTTGTCCGTGTTGTTGCTTCTTACGTTGCTGGAGGGGTTTGAGGGCACTTTTAAAGCAGCACCCAGCTGTGCGGAGCTGCTCCTGGCCTTGTGGGAGGTTGGGGGCTTGTCTGAGGCTTGTGGCTGACTATCTGGGGTCTGAGGCCAGACAGAGGCAGTTTGCATTCTAACCTCAGTGGTTCCCTGTGGTCTAATTTAGCTGGGATCACTCACTGGCCCCAGGTGGATGTCTTCGCAAGGAGCTCTAACGTGGGCTATTGTGGGGCAGGCTTTAGAAAGGGTTCAGGCTTGCCCCTTTCCTGGAGAGCCCCGCCAGCCTCACCCCTGCCACCTCCCAGCCTGTAGGGGTGAACGAGTGGGGTGAGCAAGCATGGGTGTGAGGACATGTGGTCTCTAAGGCCTGGGGCCAGGCCCTCTCCCTACAGAAAGCTCCGTGCACAACTTGTGGGAGACGAGGAAGCCAGTCCATGGGGACTAGGGGTAGCAGACGCTGGGGTCAGCAGGCTTGGGGTCCTGTGTTTTTCCTTCATTTTCTTCCCATGGGATTCTCAAGCCAGAACCAAACCAGTGGCCTATTGAATCAACTCTTAAGGCCAGCCTGTATGTGTCCAAGTAGGACTAGGCTCCACAGGGTTTTCAGGGGCTGTTTTTTTGGAGGCAGATCACCAGGCCTTTCTTCTGAGCATCCTCTGCGTGCAGTTGCACCTCCAACCTCAAGTTCTCCCAGTGTGTTAACCTTTGACACTACCCAGGGATTCCATTAAATTCTTAGGGTTTCCAGCTGTTCACCACGGTCACTGAGCTAGGGGTGTGCTCACACTCAGATACCATGGATGTACCCTAAGTCCCACATGGAGACTGGAAAGTCACAGTAGAGACTTAACAGGATGAACCCTCTGGTGAAGGGTGGGCAGGGGAACCCCGCTGGAGTGGTCCCAAATGCCCCCGCCATAGTCAGAGCTTTAGTGCTGACCGTACTGACTGCCCACGCCTTCCTGACTGCCTCCTGCCTCTGTGTATCCACCTGTGGGTTGGAAACAAGGCCTGCTCAGGAAAGGGGAGGGCAAGTTCTTCTCCTCCACACGGCCTCAGGGCCTCCGCAGCTGGCAGCCTCTGGGGCCAGCCCTCTTCCTATGTTTCTCACATAAATATGGTCCCCAAGTTTGCTCCCCTCCCTGTCCCATCACTGAGGGCAGGAAGAGCGATGCAGGCTCGCACTTGTACACATCCGGAGTTTATCTCCCGCTTTCTCTTTGTCCGTGGAACCGTGGCCCCACCCTGTCTTCCTCCTTCCCTGGATTTGCCAAAATGCCTCCCATTGGGCTGGCTTGAACTCCACAGACCGTCTCGCTTCATTTTGGCCCCCAAGTGGGCAGAGGCCTCCAGTCCGATGCCTCTCACATGCTCCTCAACACAGGACAGGATCTGTCTGGAGACTTGGGATCGGGACCAGTCGTCTCTGGAGGAGCCCACGCCCCACATCCCTGGCCTCTGTCTTGTTCCTGCATGAGCTCTTGCCGGGGGTAGTTTCTGCCCCCTTTGCTCACCCCAGCCCCAAATGTACACACACTGTTTTCTCTCTCTCCATAGCCCTGGTCTGTGCATCTCTTTCTCCCAGGTCTGTGGACTCAGCATCCCCTGCTTAGCACCCGCATTCTCATCCCCACCCCACCTGACCCTGTTGTAAGCTGGGTCTTCTCAGGGCCTTCTTTGGGACCTGGAGGAGTGGACCTGCCTACAGAGCAGAGGGCTCTGGCCTCTTTCTGGGAGGCTGCAAACAGCTCTTCAAGCCTCTTTCTGGTCCTGCAATCCACCTCCCTACCCGAGTGTAAGAACCAGGGGGCAGACAGGGGAGGCCTGGGTTGAAGTGATAGGATGTTACACTCAGGGGAAAGGATGGCAGAGGCTGTAGCAGGCTTCTTTGGGGTGCCTTCCCCTCGAAGCCCTGGGCACCTGTGGGAACACCTAGCTGGCTCTTTTCCTAGTCTAGGTTTCACGGTGGTGGATAAGTTGCCATTTTTCTTTTCTTTTTAATTGCAACATACATAAAAACCACACAAGGTTCTCTGTGTATCAGCTGAATTTATATGTGGATGAGTGTTGTGACTTGCAGTGTTTTGATACCGTGCTTGGCTTACTTTGGGTCTCTTCTTTCTGTTCAATTGACTGCTGTACATTTGTTCTCAGACAAGACTCATTCTCTGGTCTTGCGAGGCTTTCTTGCCTCTACTTCCACCCAGGCTTGCTGGGAACCCCTTAGATGTATTCTCACCACTCCACTCCCACCTGCTTTCCCAAGGATCCAGTCCAGCCATGGCGGTATTTCTGACCCATTCCAATGATTGGAGCCTGCCTTGGTTCCAAGAAAGGAAGAAACTTGTAATACAGGGACCTAGGGAAGCTTCTAGGCTTGCCCTGGCCCAGTCCTTGCAGCCTGGCACCCCAGCAGCCAGGTGAGGGGGCCTCAGACCTGTCTGCAGCTTAGCTCCCCCTAGGCCCTCAGGACCGTGCTCCACCCAGCATGGCCCCAGTGCTGCTCAGGGGTCTCCACGGTGCCCCCTAGAGGCTGGGCACGGTTCCATTATCTCCAGCGTTCTAACAGCTTTGAACTTTGTCACCCGAACAGCATTGCTGTCCATGTACTGATACATACCATGTAGGACAATGAAACCTGTATATATATCTCTATGTACATATTTATATATACACGAACATACCTTCTATAAATACAAAAAGCATGGCATCTCCTTGGCATTCCAAGTTTGTGTTTTTGTTTTTTTAATCCTGGAAAATATGGCTTTGGAAACTTTTTCTTCCTTTCCCTCTTTTCTATGTAATAAACATTCATGTGACATTTCTGGTGGTTTCTCAAATCGCTGTGTCTTCTTGTTTTTGTAATTAGACAGCTCTCCGACTGGCACTCAGTGCCTGCCTCCCCCTCTCTCCGCGGCATTTGCTGTTGGACTCCTTCCCACTGGGCAGACTGTCCTTCTGAGAGGCGAGGCTCACCCTTCCCCAGTCCCTGTTCTGTGTTCCCCTTCTCCCTGGAGGCTTGTACAAGTGGGCTCCAGGAGCTGCGTCTCCGGTTACCTCCGGTGCCCTAAGCCCTTTGCGGGCAGGAATGTGCACACTAAATTGAGCATCAGGACCCACGCTGGGTTCACCACAGACAAGTACATGGATTCAGCTCATTTACTTTGCATGATTGTCAGACTGCCCAGCGAGGGAGATGTGTCACATACACATGTGACAAAATCTCACGTAAACAAGAAGCTGGGTAAGAGTGGTTGGGACACCTTGCACCTAACTAGGCAGAAATTATGGCTAGTAACAATGAGGGACTGACTGAACCGACATCACCTTGGAGAGAAGTGCAGGACTCAGCCAGCCGACTGTCGTTAAGAATCAGACGAAGACCTAGAGCACTTATCAAATTTGTGGATGAGAGAAAGCACATAGATTAGATGAACAAACTGGAATCCAGAGGGATCTTGAGAGGCAGAGGCCATCTAACAAGATGAAATCTAATAGCATTAAATGGAAGAGTTGCTCTTGGAATTAACATTTTGTACTTTGGGGGCTATTTGACAGGCTCGTCAGTGTCCATCAGTGTGGGGACATGGACAATAGATAACAGATGGATTTTGGGTGCTTTACAAGTGCCAGGCTGGGGTCCAGAAGGAGTCCACATCTCAAGGGGTGCACTCAGTGCTGGGAGCCAGGGGAGGAAGGGCTGTTTACACCCTGTGGGACAAGCCTGTTTTTGACAGTTGTTCACCCGGCATAAGACCCTTGAAGACCCACTATTCTCATCACTCACGGAGTGTCCAAGGCTGTTTCCTGAGAGATGCTTCAGTCTCCAGGGCTTTGATGCTGCCAGTGTCCTGCAGAATGAATCAGCTTCAAAATACAATATTTTGGTGACTTCTCAAGCTCAAATGCATGACCCCATCAAGGCCCCCAAAAGGGTTTGTGTTTCCAGGACAGACTTCATTCTCTTCTAGAACTAAGACCCTAAGCCCAAAGCAGCATAGTGACCCAATACACTGTCAGAGTCTCCCAGCACTATAGGGAACAATGCCTGTCTCCTGGAGGTTGAATACCTGTGTCCCTGGCTGCGTGAATTCTCCTCAAACACAAGGGGGATGGACTGTGACAAATACCAAGGCCTCTGTTTCCTGGAGCTCTCCACACCCTTGGGCTCTGAGAACGGTTTGTGCTTGCCTGCGGCCAGTCACAGGAAGGGACACATGAGTAAGCACTGGTGGTGGAGAGGCGTGTGGAGGCAGGAAGGCTGGGGTTGGGTTGTGCATCCATTCGCGAGCATACGGCCTTTCAAGGAGGAGAGGGGCACACACCTGGGGAAGAGCAGTGTGGGTGCCTGTGGGGCCACCTGAGCCCGGAGGATGGGTCCTTGTTTCTGAGAGGACAAGTATGTGCAATTCTAGGCTCCTAATTCAGAATTGACTCGATAGTAGTGGGGTTTGTTAATAGCAGGGCAGGCCCTGCTTAAAGCCTCTGTGGTATGGTTATGTAACCCAAGATTCAGCTGCTACAAAACATATCAGGAACAAGTTAGGGTGATAATAATAATACCCATTATCACTTGCCTTGTGCTGTATTGTTTGCAAAGTACTTTGCTCCTCCTTCAAGAAGCGCTTCCAGTGCATCTATTGGGTGTTTACCAAATGCTATGAAGGCAGTGATGGTTCAGTGCCTTCCATGATGGCTTTCCTTCCATGCAGGAGACCTGGGTTCGATTCCCGGTCATTGCAGTTTATGGTAGACCACCATCCATCTGTCAGTAGAGGCTTGCATGCTGCTGCTATGATGCTTAACAGGTTTCAGTGGAACTTTCAAACTAAGACAGACTAGGAAGAAAGGCCTGGTGATTCCCTTTCAAAAATCAGCAGATAAAAACCCTGTGAATTTTAACATTATGCATGCAGTGAGATAGGAATGGAACTAGTTAGAGACGTAAAAGAAAACTGCAAGACACTTCTTTGAGAAATCAAAAGAAAGCTACCTACACAAGTGGAGATACCTACCTTGCTCATGGATAGAAAGACTCAACATTGTGAAAATGAGTTCTACCCAAAGTGACCTACAGATATAATGCAATCCTGGTCCAAATCCCAATGGCATTTTTTTAATGAGATGGAGAAACAAATCATTATCTTTATATGGAAAGAGATGAAGCCCCAGATAAGCAATGCTTTACTGAAGAAGAACAAACTGGTAGGCCTCACATTACCTGACTCTAAAATCTGTTACACCATCACTGTAATCAAAACAATCTAGTATAACAACAGATGTGTAGACCAATGGAATAGAACTGAGAATCCAGACATGGAATCATCCTATGAACAGCTGATATTTGACACAGCCCCAGAGTTCGTAAATTGTGAAAAAGACAGTCTCTTTAACAGATAATATTGCCGTAACTGGATAGGCATGTGCAAAAAACTGTCTGTAGTTAGAGACATTGTTGCATCTTTTGGAAGGCTATTGTAAATGGTATTGATTTGGTGATTTCCTCTTTGATATTCTTTTTGTCAGTGTAGAGGTATCCAACTGATTTTTGTATCCTGATACTTTGCTGAACTCTTCTATTAGTTCCAATAATTTTCTTTTTTTTTTTCTTCTTTGGATTCCTTAGGGTATTCTCTGTGTAAGATCATATGATCTGCAAGTAGAGATACTTTTACTTCTTAACCAATTTGGATGTCCTTTATTTCTTTTTCTAACCTGAGTGCTCTGGCTAGAACTACCAGCACAATGTTGAATAAAAGTGGGATACAGGGCATCCTTGTCTGGTTCCTGTTTTCAAGGGAAGTGCTTTCAGATTCTCTCCATTTCGGATGATGTTCGCTGTGGACTTTGTATAAATACCCTTTATTATGTTGAGGACTTTCCCTTCTATTCCTACTTTGCTGTGAGCTTTTAGCATGAATAGATGTTGGACTTTGTCAAATGCCTTTTTTGCATCAATTTATAAGATCAAGTGGTTTTTGTCTTTTATTTATGTGGTTGATTACATGGATTGTTTTTCCAGTGTTATACCACTCCTGCATACCTGGTATGAATCCCACTTGGTCAGAGTGAATTACTTTCTTGATAAGTTGTTGAATTCTATTGGCTAGAATTTTGTTGTGGATCTTTGCATCAAAGTTCATGAGAGGCACTGGTCTGTAATTTATCTTTTTTGTGCTGTCTTTAACCAGTTTTGGTATCAAGGTTATGCTGGTTTCATAGAAGGAGTTTGGGAACATTCCATTCTTTTCTATGTTCTGAAATACCTTTAGTAATAGTGGTGTTACCTCTTCTCTGAAAGTTTGGTAGAATTCTCTAGTGAAGCCATCAGGGCCAGGGCTTTATTATGATCGGAAGTTTTTAAATTACTTTTTCAACCTCTTCTTTTCCTCTGGATTTATTTAATTGTTCTATCTCTGTTAGTGTTAGTTTAGGTAGGTAACGTGTTTCTAGAAATTTGTCCATTTCTTGTAGGTTTTCAAACTTGTTAGAGTACAATTTTTCATAGTATTCATTTAAGACTTCTTAAATTTTGGTTGGGTCTGTTGTGAATATCATCTGTCTCATTTTTTATTCTGTAATTTGCTTCCTCTTCTCTTTTTGTTTTGTCAGTTTGGCCAGTGTTGTATTGATTTTGTTGATCTTTTCAAAGAACCAGCATTAGATCTGATAAACTGTTTCGACTGAATCCATTTAGTTTTGCTCTAATATTTTTTACTTTCTTCTGGTGTCTGAGGGCTTCTTTTGCTACTCTCTTTCTACTGTTCTAGTGGTAGTGTTAATGCTTTGATTCTGGCCCTTTCTTCTTTTTGGATGTGTGCATTTATTGAAATAAACTGACCTCTGAGCACTGCTTTTCTGTATCCCAAAGATTCAGGTAGAAGGTATTCTCATTCTCATTTGGTTCTGTGAGTTTCTTTATTCTGTCTTTGATTTTTTCTATAACCCAGTAGTTTTCGAGCAAGGTGTTGTTTACTTTCTGTGATTGTTTTTTTCCTTATGTTTTCTGTTGTTGACTTCTATTTTCATGGCTTTATGGTCTGAAAAGATGCTTTGCAATATTTTGATGCTTTGGATTTTGTTAAGGCTTGCTTTATGGCCTAGTGTGTGGTGTATCCTGGAGAATGTTCCATGTGTGTTGAACAGAGTATACTTGAGAGTTGTTGAATGTAGTGCTCTGTGTGTATCTATAAGGTCAAATTGGTTGATTGTGGCGTTTAGATCTTCTGTGTCTTTACTGAGCTTTCTGGATGTTTTGTCACTCACCAAAAGTGATGTGTTGAAATTTCCTACTGTTAAAGTGGAGCTGTGTATGTCTCTTTTCAATGCTGTTAGCACTTGTTTTATGTAGTTAGGAACGCTATCACTGAGTGCATAAATATTTAATACAGCTATATCCTCCTAGAGTGTTGATTCTTAATCATTTTATAGCATCCTTCCTTATCCATTGTGGTGGATTCTACTTTAAAGTTTCTTTTATCAGAAATTAATATTGCCATTCCTGTTCTCTTTCAAATATTGTTTGCTTGATGCATTTGTTTCCATCCTTTGAGTTTTAGTTTGTTTCAGTCTTTAAGCCTAAGGTGTGACTCTTGTAGATAACGTATAGATGGACCCTGACTCGACGGCACTTGGCTGGCTGTTTTTTTAATCCATTCTGCCATTGTCTGTCTCTTTATTGGTGCATTTGATCATTTACATTCAGGGTAATTATTGATAGGTATGAGGTTAGTATTGTTATTTTGATGCTTTGTGTGTGTGTGTGTGTGCTGTTAACAGTTACATAGTTCCACTTAATTTTCTGTGTTAACTCATTTTTCTTTATGTGTTTTCTTTCCATGTTTTTCATTGTTGTTGGTCTTGTATCTGCTGAGACTTCATTTTTTTTTTTAATGTGTAGGATTGTTAGTATCCTTTCTGGTTGCCTTAATATTGGATCTTAACAGTCTGATTTGCAAACAATCATGAGGATGGAACAGGACTGGACCATGCTTTGTACCTTGCCTTTGTGCGTAAGATACCTGAGTAGGGTGCCAAGTCATGGTCAGCTAACAATGGCAACAACCATGTGCTAGGAATTTTCACCTGTGCTGTTTTATCTTCACAAATCTACAAAAATGATTTTTATCACAATTTCATTAATATATGAAGATACAGACTCAGAGAAGTCAGCTACTTGTCCAAAGACTTGCAGCTTATCAGTGGCAGAACCACAAGTTGAATCTTGCTTCTGACATTCAGTTCCTTACTGCACCACAGGGCTATGTCAGCCACGGACTGTTCTGTCCCCACCCTGTGACAGACTCCTTCTTGGACCTTTGATGAGAGAACTTTCCAGAAATGGTTGTTGAGTGTTTTGGCCCCTTCTGAGGATAGAATTAGGTAGACCTTTAACTGGGACCATCTCCTGCTGCTCTAAGTACTTGCTCTGGGCAGACCTGCCTGGGATGACAGGGTGAAGCCAGAATGAGAACCACTCACATTTGCACCTCATGGCAGGCTGGAATGTCCACTCACGCCCATGATCATGAACAAGTATGGAAGCAGAATTGGTGCCCAACCCTCTACATATACCATATGGACAATGGGCAGATGTGTTTGTTTCTTAAGACTGTCCAACAAAGGACCATAAACTGAATGTCTTAAAAAAAAAAAAAAACCAATTATCTCACAGTCCTGGAGGTTAGAATTTCAAAGTGAAAGTGTCATCAGGGCCATGTTTCCTGTTGAGGCTCCAGGGGATAATCTTTCCTTGCGTCTCCCAGCTTCTGGTGGCTCCTGCCATTCCTTGGCTTGTGGTTACATTACTCTGATTCCTGCCTCCATTGTCAGTCATACAGTGTTTCCCTGTGTAAGTCTGTAGCCTCTCCTCCTCTTATAACTTGTCATTGCCTGTGGGCCCCACTGTAATCCAGTGTGACCTCATCTTGACTACATCTGGGCAGACCGTATTTCCAGACAAGATGGTATTCACAGGTACCCAGAGTTAGGACTGAATGTGCCTTTTGGGAGAATATGATTCAACTCACTACAGGACGTAGGATCAAGGCACCCAGGACTGGGGCCCCAGCAGCCCCAGCTCAAGCCCTCATATCCCCATCACTGCTCTGTCTACCCTGCTACAGGAATGGGGAGCAAGACGTGTGACACGGCCCACCATGTGCCTGTCATGGTGTCCGGGTAAGAGATGGCCACGCCTGTGTCTGGGGGAAACCGGCCTGCCCACAGGCCTCTGCAGAGGAAGCAGCAGTGCTAGACTGCATTTTGAGCTGGAGTGACGTTCCAGGGGCACAATTCTCCTGCCCCAGTCCCCAGGCTGGCCCAGGACTGGGTTCCTGCCCCACAGTTAGCCACTCCCCAGCCAACCATGGGCCCCTGAAGTGCTGGGGTGAGAAACCCTGCCACATAGAGTTGATGGCTGTTAGCCAGGCCACAGAGACCTCCTCTCACAGTGATGTAAATGGGAGTCACTGAGAGAGTCTCTTGGAGGAGATGTGTTGAGGGGATTGCATTTTCATGGCTGACGTCCAGCAACATATCCCTAGAGCAGCACAACCTCAGGGACTCCCAGTCCTGCCCATTTCCCAGTTTCTGTGAGGCATGTCTGTGGCCCTGTCTCCCCACGTAGCCCTCTGATAAACCTGGTAACCTGAGAGTCAGGTGAGATGAGTAGCCCATTGGGTGAGTGACGTCTCTGCCCCCAGGGTGAACTCTCACTGAGGGAGAATTACCAGAGGAGGAGGAGGCCTGCGTTCTGAGCCGGAGCCGCAGCTGTCTCTTCAGTCAGAGGGGTGGATATTTATATTTTCATCGAAAATAAATATGTTAAAAAAAAGAAAAAAACCTCTAGAAAGCAAAGAAGCTTTTCAAACAAGGGGTGTCATTCATTGAGGAAATGAGCACCTTCCAAACACATAGATGCTATTCTCACCTCGCAAAGCCCCAGACCGGAAAGGGAGTCAGGGGTTGGAGGACTTAATACCTGCTGTTGGTGTCTGGGGTAGCTTGAAATGTATCCAGAATACTTTGAAAAAACTGAGGTGGTCACATGGGATCTTATTACCAAGAAATCAGTATTGCTGCTTTGAGTATTCTTCCTGCCCACAAAACAGGGCCTGCAGCGTCTGTGCCTGCTGTCTCCTGAATGGAAAGAGGCCGTCCTCATCTCTCCTATCCAGATCCTACCATCTCCCAGGCCCAGTCCGAGAGCTGCACCTACCCAGGTGAGCACCTGGGCTTGTCTGCTCTGCTCTCTGTCTCCCTTCTAAGGGGCCAGCCTCCATCCACCTCAGCCCATGGGATTCTGGTGCAGGCAGTGGGCCTGGGACCCCACCCAGCCCAGTAGCAGTGTCTTTACCCTGGGCTACCCTGACAAGATCAGGGTCCCCCCTCAGATTTTTCTAACTGGGTTTGTGAGAACACTGCCCTCTCCTCCCCTACTCCCGCCTGCTTTTAAATTTGTGTATGTGTTTTAGGTGAAAGTTTACAGTGCTAACTAATTTCTCATTAAAAAATCTATACACAAATTGTTTTGTGACTTTGGTTGTAACCCCTGCAATGTGCCAGCACTTTCCTCTTTTCCACGTCCATCCCAGGTTCCCAGTGTCCCTTTATGCAGGGTGCCTGCCCCTTCCTGCCTTCTCGTCTTTGCTTTAAGGCCAGTGTCGCCTGTTGGGTCTTACTCATTGATTGAACTAAGAGGCATTTTCCTCATGTGCGTTACTGGTTGTTTATAGGCCCGTCTAGTCTTTGGCTGAAAGGTGGACATCGGGAGTGGCTGCAGTTCTGTGTTAGCAGGGTGTCCGCGGGCCGTGGTCCTGGGTGCTCCTGTTTTCCCTTCGTAGTCACGAGGGTTTAGTTGGTAAGCCTGAAGCTACCTAGGTCCGGGTAGCCACCTCATGGAGACCTAAGGACGAGAGTAAGAGGCCAACGCGAGGAGAAGAGCAGAGATGAGAGATGGAGAAAGGACAGGACATTGGGTCATCCTCAAGGCAGCACCACCCCTGCCCACCGCACGCTCATGACCCACGGGCTCCTCTCCTTCCCTCTCTCTCCCTCTTCCTCTTTATTCCTTCCTCCCCATAAGCTGGTTCAAGCTGCGTCTCTCACACTGGTAGCAACAACAACAAATCTTAGCTAAATAGTTATTTCCCAAAACTTCCCCCGGCTCATTCCATCTTCATTCTTCTCCTTCCTGGCTAGGAGCAGCAGCCACCATCTACTGAGTGTTCAAGACACAGACTAGATCTTCACATGCACGTGTGTGCGTGTGTACACAGACACACACACACTCTCCACCTGCCAGGCCCGGGCGCATGGATGGTCATTGTCAATGCGTGACAAGTGATGGATCAGCACTTACGTGTTGCCATTTTTCATCTCCTGAGGCCCTGTTGTCATGAGCTGAATTGTGTCCGCCCCAAAACCGCCTGCAGCAGTTTGGCTGGGTCGTGATTTCCAGTGTCATATGGTTGTCCCTCATTCTGCTGTTCTCCTGTGTTATAAATCCTAATCTCTGCCTGTGGTTAATAGGGCAAGACTGGACTGTGCGAAAGTGGGTTAGTGCAGGACTAACACCCTCACTAAGGGAGTTTCCCGGGAGTGTGGCTTGTGCCACCTCTATCCTTAAGACAGAAAAGGAAAAGGAAGCAAGCAGGGAGTTAGGGACCTCTTACCACCAAGAAGGCAGGTCTGGGAGCAGCGCATGTTCTCCAGACCTGAGCTTCCTGCACCGAGAAGCTTCCAGGCCAAAGGAAGGTTGATACACCTCAAGGACCGTCCTCCAGAGCTGACGCAGAGAGAAAGTGTGTTACCCCGGATGTGGCCCCCTGAATGCAGGCTTCCAGCCTACTGGACTGTGTGAGAATAAAGATCTCTTTGTTAAAGCCATCCACTTGTGGTATTTCTGTTAGAGTGGCTCTAGACGACTAGGACACGCGTCTTCTCACCCTCCCACTCCACCTGTCCCTTCCTGCCTCAAATGAACAACAGTGTTTAGAAGAAAAAACTGTGGTGACAGTGTGTACAATGACTCCAAATGCCACCTGGTCCTACACCAGCCCCATGACTAATTGGGGATCAGGCCATTTGACCCACAGAGGTGTCTTTGGCTCATTTTCAGAAGTAGATCATCAATCGGGTCTTTCTTCCCAGTCCACCTTAGTCTGGAAGCGCTGACCGATGGATGGGTGGTGGCTTTTTGTGAGGGACATTGGCCGGGAACTGAACCTGGGTCTCCCACATGGGAGGCGAGAATTCTACCACTGAACCGCCATGCCTTGTTGGTTAAAGACAGTGAAAGATAGACAGAACAGGAGCCCCAGCACCTAGGTCTAAGCCTTTTCTTTCTGAGCTCTTCTTAAAAAAAAGAACAGCTGCCCAGAGGCTAGCATTCCGAACTCCTTGGGAGTTCTTCATTTCTGGGTCCTCAGCCAGTGTCCTGCCCTCTGGCCCAGCAAGCTTACCCACAAATCAAGGATCCTGGCCCACGTTGCCTCACAGGGAAATTCGGGTTTCTCAGTCATGAAATTCTTCTCCAAATAATGCCAGCTCCCGTAATGTTTTTATCTCTCTCATGCCAACCATGGCTTTGTTCCAGACAAACTTAATTGCATGGAAAAGATGGAATTAAAAGTAGGCAGTTGTTAATTGATGTGAAGCACACCTGCATATTGGCTCCCTCCCCCACCCCCACCTCCTACCTTCTACCCCAAATGGAAAATATCATATGCCAAGAACTCTCCCTGTGCATAATACAGAAATAGAGTTTGTTTCCTTTGGCTTCTTGCCCATCTGAAGTGTCGGTTGCTTAGTCGTGCAAATAAGCACAAGCCAACAAACCTGGGGGCTCCAAGCATTTCTTGGACCCCAAAGAAGCTGCACTGAAAAAGTGCAGCCAAGTGCAAGACGAAGAAGCCAAGCCTCAAGGGTGGGGGACTTTGGTGTCCTGACAAGGATTGCCAAAGTGTCTTGAGATTTCAGTGAAAGGAGCTGAGTTACAAGTTTTATTCTTTCTTTTTGAGACCCAAGAGGCATTGTCTAGTGTAGCCATATGGCACCCAGAGTCCTGGGGCCCCAGGTCATTTGGGGTAAGCCAACATCCTGCAGAGGTGGGGAATGCTGTGTGTGTTGGAGGTGTCCAGGTAAGAGAAGAAGTCACTGAAGGTTATTGACCTCAGTTGCTGCCCTGGCCTCAAGAGTCCAGGCTGCAGAAGGTTTTCCCAGGACCTGAAGCAGGAGACCTCACCTGGCCTGCTCCATGGAGGCTGTGAGCGCTGAGCATGGAGTTGGAGTCAAGACCAGATTCTGTCCCCCACTGACAGTGGTCTGGTTTGGTGTGATGGAGAGGATCAAGGCCACCCAGCTCAAACCTTGCTTCTCCTGAGAGTCTTCCCAGATTCACTTCCTGCCAACCAGCCATACCTGACTCCCTGTCCCATCAGGACCCAGGTGGCCCTTTCTAGTCTTGCAGGATTTAACACAACAAACTTGAGCTTTGTCTTTTTCACTGTAAGAGTAATGCATATTTCTTAAAACATTTTGGAAAATACAAAAAAAAGTGTATTTGTTGATTGAAAATTACTCTCTAGATGTCAAGTAGCTCCTGTGAAATCTCCCTAAGTTCTCAGCTGGGTGAGATCTTGGAGGTCGGTGTGCCCAGTCTTCCACAGTTTCTGTGGGTTTCCTCTATGGTCTCCCACTTACATGATCAGGACACTTCTGTGTAAATTTTTCCAGTGACAACAGAGACATACTGAGTCATAACCTACTTTCCTGTAACTCCCCCCCTTTGGTTCTTGTGATTCTTCTAAAACTAAAGAATGAGAACAGACATGAGGACTGCAATCAGTCTGCTCCCTCTTCCACAACAAAACCAAGCAAAAAACCAAAACCCACTGCTGTTGAGTTGATTCCAACCCATAATGACCCTATAGGACCAAGTAGAACTGCCCCATAGAGTTTCCAAGGAGTGCCTGGTGGATTTGAATGGTCAGTCTTTTGAATTAATAGCCATAACACTTAACCACTACAACAAAACCAGCCCTGCAAATATCTGAAGGCACCTCTCTAGTCTTCTGCCTCTTCTTCTATCTGCAAAGTAAATCCCTGCAGTCCTTTCAGGCTTTTATTCACCTGACTGGATTTCAGAAATGCCCTTGTGCTATCATCCCAGTCCACAGGTGCAGGTGTGGAGGTGTGTACCATATATGTGTATGCATGTGTGTTGTGTGTGCATGTGTGTGTGTCTGTGTGTGTCTCTCTGTGTGTGTGTGTGTGTGTGTGTGTGGTGCTGGATGTGAAAATTCCAGTGGCTTCATATAGGCTCCGCCTGCCCTGCTGGGAAAAAGCCAGGGTTACTACAGCTCTCTGTACAGTGGTCACATTATTGCTCCATGCAAATCTAGAAAGTTCCATGAAATGAATCAGCACTCAGCATCCACCTCTGCCTCTGTCTGAGTAATCACAACCGCACTCAAAGCAAGCCTCATGCAGGTCTAAGACCACGGCACACTGTCGTATACCTATCTCTGTTGCACAAAGGTGGAAGGTTGACAGTGGGCCCCAGTCAACCCAGATTCTCTCCTAAAATGACTAGAGGTTCAGTCCTGGCCACCACCAGCTTCACCACTTTGTTCTCTCTTGGTCTGGCTGAACAGCTCCACCTGTTTCCAGAGCCGCTTGGTCACAGACAGAGGCAAGGTGGCCAATAAAAAGAGGGTGGAGGGGGAAAGGGACAGTCACCACTGGGGAAGGGGAAGCAAGAAATTGAGAGAGGCAGAAGGGAAGAGGGAGGAGCTTGTTTAAGATGAGGAAAGGGGTGATGTCAGCAAAACGGCAGAATGGACAACTCCATCACCCACGTGAGGAGTCCCTGGGTGGTGCAAACAGCTTCGCGCTCAGCTACTGACAAGAAGGTTGGTGGTTCAGATCCACCCAGAGACGTCTTGGAAGAAAGGCCTGGCGATCTGTTTCTGTAAGATCACCTTGAAAACCCTATCGAACACAGTTTTGGTCTGCCACACGTGAGTCAGAATTGTTCCCACAGCAACCGGTCGTGGTCCCCCTACATAAGCATCAAAAAACAGGCCAACATTGTCAGAACCAATTCTGCCAGAATTCTGGAAAACAGTCAAAGTTTATAGCTGCCAAATGCTTAGTCAAGAAAAAGGAACTGAAATGCGGTAGGAAAGCTTAATGGTTGGCCTTTTCCCAACGCTCCCCTCCACTGTGCCACACAGCAACGATCTTGAAGTCTGGGTGCCCAGACAGAGCAGAACATCAGAAAAGCCAAACCTATGTCCCCAGAGTTGATTCTGACTTGGATCTGTCCAATAGGACAGAGTAGAGCAGCCCCATATGGTTTCCAAGGAGCAGCTGGTGGATTTGAACTGCCAACTTTTTAGTTAGCAGATGAACTCTTAACCACTGAGCCACAGGGCACCAGAAGACAGAGAAGCAGACCTTATTAGGGGATGATTGCACGGGCATGCTGTAGCCCATTGGGGCCCCTGGAACACGGACACAAGACTTTCATCTCTGTTTCATCTAACTTGGAGCTTACTGAGGCTGGAAGTCAGACAGCCTGGCTCAGGAACACTGCAGCACCATGGCACATCCTGCAGCCACCAGAGGTGTAAACTCTGGCTGAGACATGCGTTGGGCTGCCTACGGGAGAGGAAACACCGGGGGAGTTTGTTCAGGAAATTAGAGTGTGCAAGAGCACCAGTGCCTATGGGGAAATTCAGAAAGTCACGCACATGTCCTGGTAAAGACACCTGCTCAGAGAAGATTTGAGAAGACCCTAAGCTTTCACCCCAGGTGGGTGCTGAGGTGCCTGGCTAAGAGCCCACCTGACAAAACTGGGAAAAGTTTGTTCTTTCCTTTCCTCGTGTTGAAGGAAATCCCTGCCCAAACACGAGCTGAACACAAGCTAGGGAATCCTGGTGACAGGAACACTACAGGGTAAAAATAATTCATGTCATTCCAACATCACGGAAACCTTGGTGGCACAGTGATTAAGAGCTATGGCTGCTAACCAAAAGATCAGCAGTTCAAGTCTACCAGGTGGTCCTTGGAAACTCTATAGGACCATTGTACTCTGTCCTATAGGATCTATGAGTTGGAATAGGTTGGGATTTTTCCCGCATCATAGCAATACTCAAGCCATCACAGGATGACAGACAGCCAGATAGTGAGATTTTTAAGATAACAGCACTGAATTCATTTCATACAGAGGACAGTTTATTTAACCAGTGCCTTATTGTTGGACACCTGATAATTCCAACTCTCTGTTGTTAAGTGCCCTGGAGTTGGTTTTGACTCACAGCGACCCTACGGACAACAGAACAAAATACAGCGACCCTCACAATCATTGTTATGTTTGAATTCATTGTTGAAGCCATCTCATTGAGAGTCTTCCTGTTTTTTGCTTACTCTCTACCTTCCCAAGCACGAGGTCCTTCTCCGGGGACCGATCCCTCCTGATAACTCGTCCTAAGTATGTGAGACGAAGCGTCTTTCCCTCCAAAGAGCATCTTGGCTGTATTTCTTCCAAGACAGACTTGTTCCTTCTTCACCAGCACCATAATTCAAAGGCACTAGTTCTTCTTTGCTCTTTCCTATTCATTGTCCATCTTTCAAATGCACAAGAAGTGACTAAAGATATTATGACTGTGTCAGGTGTGCCTTTGTCTTTGAAGTGGCATCTTTACCTTTGAACCCTTTAAAGAGGTCTTCTGCAGCAGATTTGCCCACTGCAATACGTCGTTTGATTTCCTGACTGCTGTTTCCACGGATATTGATGGTGGATCCAAGTAAAATGAAATCTTTCACAACTTCAGTCTTTTCTCCATTTATCATGATGTTGCCTGTTGGTCCAGTTGTAGGGAGTTTTCTTTTCTTGAGGTGTAAGCCATACTGAAGGCTCTGGTCTTTGATCTTCTTCAGTAAATGCTTCAAGTTCTTTTTGTGTCCTCTTCGGAGCTCAGGTCATTAATGAATCTTCCTCCAATCCTGATGCCATATTCTTCTCAGATTATGTATTCAGCATACAGACTGAATGGGAATAGCAAAAGTTTACATCCCTGAAGAAAACTATTCTTGAGTTATAAGTTCATTCAGTAAGAGAAATTATCACAGTCTGGTAGGTTGAGTCCAAATTCAGGGACAGCATCTCAGCACAGGAACCTCAGGTCCAACAGACATGCTCTGCTCTTGGTGCTGCCTTCTTGGTGGTAGGAGGCTCCCAACTTCCTCTGCTCACTTGTCCCCTTTATGTCCCACAGCTGATGACTCGAGCCCTGCCTCACCAGCACAACTGCTGCCCATTCTCCGTCATCAGTGTCACAGAGGCAGGGTTCACAACACATGGGAGGAACTGCACCGTATTGGGACTCATAGCCAAGATGCAATGCAATCCATGACAAGCCCCTTGTTCTGTTTGAATGGCTGCTTCTTAATCTGTATGCAGTTTCCTCATGAGAACCTTAAGTTTTCCTGGAAATTCATTCTTTGCAACATTATACACAATTTGTTACAACCCACACGGTAGAATGCCTTTGCATGGTCAATAAAACACAGGTAAACATTTTTCTGGTATTCTCTCCTGTCAGCCAAAATCCATCTCACATTAGCGATGATGTTCCTTTGTGATGTCCTCTTCTGAATCCAGCTTGAATTTCTGGCAGTTCATTGTTGATGCATTGCTGTGACCATTTCTGAATGATCTTTAGCAAATTTTCCTTGTATGTGACACTAATGATATTGTTCAATAACTTCCACATTCTGTTGGGTCATTTTTCTTTGGAATGGGTACAAATATGGATGTCTTCCAGTCAGTTGGCCAGGTAGCTATCTTCCAAATTTGCAGCATAAATAAGCAAGCACTTCTGGTGCTATGTCTGTTTGCTGAGATATTTCAGTTGGTGTCCCATCAGTTCCTGGAACCTTGTTTTTCATAGGTGCCTTCAGTGCAGCTTGGACTTCTTCCTCCCTTACTGTCAATTGTTGATGATACGCTACCTCCTGAAATGATAGAACATCTACTAACTCTTTTTGGTACAGTGACTGTCTCTATTCCTGTCATCTTCTTTTAATGCATCCTGCATCATTCAGTATTTTCCCCATACCTAAACTAAAACCAAACCCACTGCCATCAAATCAGTGACACCTCATAGTGACCTCATAGGGCTTTCAAGGCCATAAATTTTTACTGAAGCCACGTCTTTCGCCTCTTGAGCTGAGGGTGGTTTTGAACCCAGTTAAGCACTTTAACCACTGTGCCACCAGGGCTCCTGTTTGCCCACAGAATCCTTCAAAATTGCAACTTGAAGCTTGTTTTTTTTTTTTTAATTTCTTCCAGCTTGGGAAATGCACAGTGTTTTCTTATCCTTTGGTTTTCTATCTCCAGGGCTTTGTGTATATCATTATAACTATACTTTTTCTTCTCAGGCCCCCTTTGAAATCCTGGATTCAGAAATTTTACTTCACTTTAGATACTTTAGGTTCAAGAGCAGGTTTCTGAGTCTTTTCTGACATCTACTTTGGTCTTTTCTTTCTTGTCTTTTTAAGGACCTTTTGCTTTCTTCATATATGATGTCAGCCTACAGCTTGTTCTGTCTATGGTCATTAGTGCTCAGTCTGTCAAATCTGTGCTCGAGATGGTCTGCAGATTCAGGTGGGACATAGTCAAGGTCATACTTTAGTTCTTGTGGACTTGTTTTAATTGTGTTCAGCTTCCACTTAAACTTCCATAAGAAAAGCTGATGTTTGTTTAACAAGCTGATGTTTGTTCTGACTGATGATATTTGACTTTTCCATTGTGTCTTTACACAATTTGATTCCTTCTTTTGTTCCCCCCCAGTTTTGTGAGTTCCATTTGTATAGTTACCATTTATATTGTTGAAAACGGTATTTGCAATGTAATAATCATCGATCTTGTAAAATTCTATCATGTGACTGCAGTATCATTAGTATCACCAAGGCCGTATATTTCAACGACTGATCATTTTTCTTTGTTTCCAACTTTCACATTCTAATCACCAGTAATATGAATAACTAGGTGTCCTTGTAGGTATGTAGACATTATCTTGTCACTAATAGTGCTATGCTTCAGAATAGATCTTGAAATGTTCTTTTTCCTTTGCCCATCTCTTAATTGGATGATTTATCTTCTTCTTATTGCTATCTTGTAGTACATTATAGATTATGAAGATCAGGCGTCGGTCTGACATAGAGTTGCCAAATACTTTTTCCCAGTCTGTAGGTGGCCTATTAATTTTATTAATAAAGTCTTTGGATGAGCAAAAGTGTTTGATTCTTAATAGTTCTCATTTAGCTATTTCCTCTTCTGTTAACTGTGGTTTGTTTGACAGATTTTGAAGTCTGTCTACATTGTGTATTAAAACTTCTATTGCTGTTCCTACCTTTTCTTGGATGACCTTTATTGTTTTAGATTTGATATTTAGGTCTTTTATTCAGTTTGAGTTGGTTTTTGTATAAGACATAAGATACGGATCTTGTTTCAATTTATTGCAGATGGATATCCAATTTTGCCAGCACCATTTGTTGAAGATATTTTTACCCCAGTTTAATGTCTTAGGGCCTTCATCTACTATCAACTGTTCATAGGCAGATGGTGTCATCTCTGGGGTCTCAATTGTGTTCCATTGATCAATCTGTCTGTTCTTGTACCAGTACCAGGCTGTTTTGACCATTGTGGCAGTGTAACATGTTCTCAGATCGGGTAATGAGAGGCCTCTCAATGTGTTCTAGTTCTTTAGTAGTACCTTACTTATCCGGGGCTTCTTCCCTTTCCAAACAAAATTGGTGATTTGTTTCTCTATCTCATTAAAAAGTGACACTGGAACTTGTATTGGGATTGCATTATATAAGTAGATTGTTTTGGGTAAAATAGACATTTTCACAATGTTAAATTTTCCTGTGCATGAGCAGGGTAGGTTTCTCCATTTATCTAAGTCTCTGTTAGTTTCTTGTAGTAAGGGCTTGTAGTTCTCTTTGTAAAGGTTTGTTATTTGTCTGGTTAGATTAATCCCTAGGTACTTTGTCTTCTTAGGGGCTATAGCAAATGGTATTGATTTGATGATTTCTTCATTAATAGATTCATTGTTGGTATAAAGGAATCCTACTGATTTACTTATGTTTATCTTGTATCCTGAGACTTTGCTGAACTCTTCTATCAGTTTGAGTAGTTTACTTATAGATTCTTTGGGATTCTCTGCATATACAATCATATCGTCAACAAACAGGGAGATTTTGACTTCTTCTTTGCCTATGCAGATGCCCTTTATTTCTTGGTCTTGTCTAATTGCTCTGGCTAGAAGTTCTAGTGAAATGTTGAATAGGAGAGGTAAGAGTGGGCATCCTTGTCTAGTTCCTGTTCTCAAGGGAAAGTCTTTCAGTCTCTCTCCATTCAGGATGACGTAGGCAATTAGCTTTGTATAAATGGCCCTTATTGCGTTGACGAATTTTCCATCTATGTCTATTTTGCTAAGTGTTTTTAGCACAAATTGGTGTTGGACTTTATCAAATGCCTTCTCTGCATCAATGGACAAAATCAGGTGATTCTTGTGAATACCACTGAATTACTGCAAAGCATCTTCTCAGATCAGAAAGCCATAAAAGTTGAAATCAATAGCAGAAAAACATAGATAGAAAGTTGAACTCTTGAAAACTGAACAACATCTTGCTCAAAAAACCATGGGTTATAGAAGAAATCAAGGATGAAGTAAAGAAATTCATGGATTCCAATGAGAATGAAAACACTTCCTATCAGAACCTATGGGATACAGCTAAAGCAGTGCTCAGAGGTCAGTTTATCTCCCTAAATAATGTGGTTAATCACATTAATTGTTTTTCTGATGTTGAACCAGCCTTGCATCCCTGGTATGAATCTAACTTGGTCATGATGGATTATTTTTTGCATATGTTATTGTATTCTATTGGCAAGAATTTTGTTGAAGATTTTTGCATCTAGATTCACGAGTGGTATCCGTCTGTAGTTCTCCTTTTTTGTTGGGTCTTTACCTGGCTTTGGTATCAGGGTTATGCTGGCTTCATAGAATGAGTTTGGGAGTACTCCATCCCTTTCTATACGATAAGATAGTCTGAGTAGTCTTGGAGATAACTCTTCTCTAAAAGCTTGGTAGAATTCTGCAGTGAAGCCATCTGGGCCTAGGCTTTTTTTGGTTGGCAGTTTTTGGATGACATTTTCAATCTCTTCCTTTGTGATGGGTTTATTAAGTTGTTCTGTTTCACGTTGTGATAATTTGGGTAGGTGATATGAATCAAGGAAGTTGTCCATTTCCTCTAGGTTTTCAAATTTGTTAGAGTACAGTCTTTCATAGTATTCTGTTATGATATTTTTGATTTCTGTTGCATCTGTGGTGACAACTCCCCTCTCATTTCTCATTTGGGTTATTTGTTTCCTTTCCTGTTTTTCTTTAGTAAGTTTAGCCAGTGGTTTGTCAATTTTGTTGATCTTTTCAAAAAACCAGCTTTTGGTCTTTTCAGTTTTTTCAATTGTTTTTCTATTGTCTAATTCATTTAGTTCTGCTCTAATCTTTACGATCTGGTTTCTTCTGGTGCTGAGGGGTTCCTCTGTTGTTCTCTCTCTACTTGTTCAAGCTGTAGAGTTAGTTCCTTGATTTTGTTTCTTTCTTCCTTCCAGATGTGTGCACTTATGGAGATAAACTGACCTCTGAGCACTGCTTTAGCTGTATCCCATAGGTTCTGATAGGAAGTGTTTTCATTCTCATTGGAATCCATGAATTTCTTTACTTCATCCTCGATTTCTTCTATAACTCATGGTTTTTTGAGCAAGATATTGTTCGGTTTCCAAGAGTTCCACTTTCCTATCTATGTTTTTTCTGCTATTGATTTCAACTTTTATGGCTTTCTGATCTGAGAAGATGCTTTGCAGTAATTCAATGGTATGGATTTTGTTGAGAATTGCATTATGTCCTAACACATGGTGCACTGGAGAAGAAGATGTAGTTATCTGCTGATGGGTAGAAAGTTCTATAAATATCGATGAGGTTTAGTTGGTTAATGGTGGCAATAAGGTCTTCTGTATCTTTACTAAGCTTTTTTCTAGATGATCTGTCCAGTATTGAGAGTGGAGTGTTGAAGTCTCCCACTACTATTGTGGAGTAATCTAACTCTTTTTTGAGATCAGTCAGTGTTTCTTTGACGTATTTAGGTGCTCTGATATTAGGTGCATAAATGTTTCATATAGTTAAGTCTTGCTTGTATACTGAACCTTTCAGCAATAAGTAGTGTCTGTCTTTGTCCACAATGGTGGATTTTACATTAAAATTGATTTTGTCTGTGATTAGAGTTGCCACATCTGTTCTTCTTTGTTCATCGTTAGCTTGATATTTATTCTTCTATCCTTTAATTTTCAGTTTGTTCCTATTTTTAGGTCTCAAGTGAGTTTCTTATAGACAACATATGGATAGGTCATGTCTTTTGATCCAAGATGTCACTTGATATTCCTTTACAGGAGCATTCAGTCCATTCACATTCAATGTAATTATTGATAGATATGTGTTCAGAGCTGCCACTGTGATATGTTTATTTGTGTGTTGATATTTTCTCTGTTGTTCTTATTAGTCTGTTCTGGGACATTCTTTTTTGTGAGTTGATTTTTCACCTTTTTCAAAGCTGGTTTTGTAGTTGTTGAGACTCCTGTGTTACATTTCTTGATATGGTATGTTACATCTTTTTTGTGCTTTATAGCTGCTCCTAAGATCCCCCTTAATAAACTATATATAAACCCAATTTTAATTACTACCAGTCTTGTCAACTTCCTCTCCATCTGGAAGGACTGTAACAACTGTAGTACAACCCTCTTTTTAATATGATGGCACCATCGTTTTCATGATCATCACTGGATTGTTTCTTTCAGTATTAAAGCTGTGATTAAATTTGGAGTCTTCCCTAACTGAGCAGAATTCTGAATAATGTGTCGTTCTAAAATACAAAGTTAGTGGTTTTGTTCTTCTAAGCCAAAGCCAAGAACTTCTTTCAGTATTTCTTGTAGTTTCAGTTTGGTTTTTACAAAGTCTCCGAGTTTCTGCTTATCTGGGAATGTTTTGATTTCATTTTCATATTTGAAAGATAGTTTTGCAGGATATATAATTCTTGGTTAGAAGTTCTTCTCCTTCAAGGCTTTGAATGTGTCATGCCACTGTCTCCGTGCCAGCATGGTTTCTGCTGAGAAATCTGACGAAAACCTACAGGGTTTCCCTCTGAATGTTAGCTTTGCTTTGAGTCTTGCTGCTTTTAAGAGTTTCCGCTTATGTTTCATTTTGTTAAGCTTGATTATAATATGTCTTAGAGTGTTTCTTTTGAGATCTATATTGGGTGGCATATGATATGCATCTGGGATATCTATATTCTGTTCCTTCATGATTTCTGGGAAGTTCGCTGTCAGCAGCTCAGCAACGATACTCTCTGTGTTCTCAGATGTCTCATCCTGTTCAGGGACTCCAATTAATCGAAGGTTGTTCCTCTTAATAGAGTCCCACATGCTTCTTAATGCTTCTTCATTTTTCTTGTTTCTTTTTTCTGACTTTTGCTCATAGATGCTGATGTCAGTGGCTCTGTCTTCCAAGTCAGAAATTCTTTTTTCCATTTGTTCCATTCTGTTTTCCTGGCTTTGCATGGAAGTTTCTATGTCTTTGATTTTGTTCTTGATCTTTGGATTTCAGAGTACTGGTGTTCCATCAGATTGAACAGCTTGCTTAATTTTTCCTTTTGTTCTGCTGCATTTTGTATGAGGTCTAGAAGGGTTCTGTATATCATCCTTTTGTATTCACCTTCTGATGATTTCAGAAAAGTTTCTTCATCTGGAAAACTCCTTGTTTTGTTTGGAAGCCTTCTGAAGCCACGAGTGACTTCTTGTTTGCCACAAGTGTCTGTTGCTTTTTGGGTTTCATATGAGTAAGTAAAGGCTGGGAGAGATACTGTGAGGATGGACAGCAGATGTTTCTCTAGGCTGTCTTAAAATGTAAAACAAAAGGTATCTGATCACTTCCCAAGTCAGTCAGGTTTTCAGGTGTAGATGTACCTCTTCCCACCTGGCAAAGTAAGCACCTCTATATCCAACCCTAAATGATACAAACTAGTTTAAAATACAGCAATGCTACTGCCCTTTTGGCCTGTGCTGACAGGGCCCAGCCTTATGTGACACTGTGTAAACTGCTGCTTTTCTGGTAGAAAAGCACTCTCCTGTTGGCAGGCTCTGGTTCCCAAGCTAAGAATTAGGTCCATCTGTGGCCACTGTATCTAAGATGGCGCCCTCCAAATGGTTGGCAGATAGTGGGGCTAAAGGTGCCAAGACATAGTGATTCCTCAGCCTCTGTTGCCGGGCCCCCACCATAGGCGACACTGTGTAAACTAGTGCTTTTCTGTCAGAGAAGCACTGTCCTGTTTGCAGATGCTGTCTCCCAGGCTAAGAATTAGGCAGCTAAAATCTCCATATCCAACATGGCACCCTGCACGCTGGCAGTGTGGTTCCGTACAAACCATGCTGTGGTAGTGATAAAAAGACAGGCCCAAAGTGGCTAGATGAGCAATGAACAGAGTCCTAAGATTGGCTCTCAAAATACGGCAGTTTCACTGCCTATCCCACCAGCAGTTCGTCTGAGTCTAGCCGCTAGGCAAGACCCAGCTCCCCCACTGGCCAAGACAGAGGGAAAAAAAAGTTTAAATGGTGTGTAACCTTCAGTCTGTGAGAGCCAGGGCTAGCCAGGAGCAGGAGTCAGTGAAAGAGAGGAAATTTTTCATTCAGTGATACGAAGTCCAAATTAACAGCCCTGTGCTTTGTCCTGGGGCTCACTAGGTGACCAGAAGGCTCCGTTTGATTATGAATTCAGATCTTGGTTTCCAGAGGGATACAAGGAGACGTGTGCTTAGTCTGCCATCTTGACTCTGCCCCCTCAAAATGCTCTTTTTGAGGATGAATGCAACACCATTCCTCTTCAGTTTCTTGGTCCAGGCATAGCAGATTGTCTGATTCAAAGCGGCCAATACCACCAGTTCATTTCAGCTGAATAATACCTAGGATGTTGATATTTATGTGTTCTGTTTCCTTTTTGATGACTTCCAGCTTTCCTAGATTCATACCTCATACAATCTACATTCTGATTATTAAGGGTCCCTGCTGGTATTTGAAATGCCGATGACATCATTTCTGTCGTCACAGCAACGTGGTAATCAGCACAGCACAACAAGCTGAGAGATGGCTGGTGGTTCAACTATTTACCAGTATAGAAACCACTAACGTGAATATTCTCATCCATAACTGTCACTGCAGGACTGTTTATTTCTTGAGGATGAATGTCCAGAAGTAACGTGATTGGGCCAGAGCACACGCATATTTTTAAAGTGATTGATGCTTGTTGTAAAACTGCCACTGTAAAGGTTGGGCAGGGCTGCCATCCTGCTGGCAGCGTGGGAAGGTGGGCAGAGTAGATTCTGGAGGACAGAGCGTGCCTCAGTGGGGCTGGATTGTGTGTGTGGCCTCCACAATGGGGAGCGGCAGGGGACTGAAGGCCTGTCCTCTCACCACACACACCAGCAGCCAGACAGCCTCACTGGCCTCTAAGCAAGGAACTGGAGAGAAGCTCCATGCTGGCCCTTAGTCTCAGCACATTGTAGACCTGCAGTACACAGAGGCGCCATAGGCAGCCGTGGTCCTGATCCACCCATCCAGGTGGCTGGCCTGTCACCCTGCAGTTGTTTTCTGAGTTCAGTGAGACACTGTCCTGATCTTGCTATTACTGAGAGCAGCTGCATCCTCAGAATAAGTGGTAGACACATTCACATGAGAGTGACAGGCCATGCACGAGGCTCTGAGTGCCACCACTCACCACGGCCAACCAGCACTCACTGCCTTCCCCCATCCCACAAAGGCCTCCATCTCCAAGGTCACCAATAAACAGCTAAGTACAAACAATGGAGATTTCCCAGAGCTTGCACTCCGGACCCTTTGGAGCTACTGAAATTCCTTTCCAAGTCAGGACATCCTTCTGCTTCTCCCCTCTGCATTCCTCTTTCTTCACTTGTCCCTTAGCTCTGGGGTGCTCTGAAGCCCACTCCTCAGTCCCCTGCTGCCCCTGCCTCACATGGGCAAGACTCTGTTCCATCTCCTGACTCCTCAAGAGTTACTTCTGCCCAGGCTTTGCTCCAGAACTCCAGGCCCATGTGTCTTGATTTCCCTGCAGTGACTGTCCAAATGTCTGCAAGGCACCTCTAACTCTGCACACCCAGACTAAGCCCGCTTTCTTCCCTCTTGGACTGTCTGCAATCCTGCTCTCCTCCCAGGTCTCCAGCCTTGGGGAGTGGTGGTAGTGTAACCCTTCATAGAGACAGGGTAACAACAGTACCAACTGCCTTAAGACGCATGCTGTGTGTACAATAACATGCCCAACACGTATTTTGTATGTACACTGGCATGCATTGTCTCATACATGTGCCGCTGACCCCACGTTCTCACTTCTAGAACTTTATCTCAAGGAACTAACCAGTGCCAGGCTGAGGCCTGCTGGTGTTGCAGGGCACCCCCAGCCTACCCCTCCTTCAGGTGTCCACTCTATCTGTCCGCTACCATTGCACCCCATCGGCCTTGACCTCATTTGGGGACCCCCATCATTTTCCTCCCAGCTAGCATCTGCACTTCTTCAAGGGTCTCCTCATCTTTCTCTCCTCTTCTAAGCCACAGGCAGCCAGAGTCATCCAGCACTAAGGTGACCTCCTCAGAGCCCCAGCTTAAAGGACCCCCCAAAAGATAACCCTAGCAGACAGGAGAAGTCGAATGCCGCCGCCCCCAGCTCGCCAGGCCCCGCCCACCTCTCGAGCCTTGTTTGCAGCTTGGCTTCTTAGAGACTGTGGGTTCTCCTCCTCGTTGGGCGACTCCAGACCCAGCACTTTCTCTCGCCTCTGTGGCAGTTCTCTTCTGCCACCCTCCAACCCCTCTGGATAGTTTATAAAACCAGCTACCGTCGAGTAATTCCAACTCAGGGCGACTCCGTGTGTGTCACGGTAGAACTGCTCCATAGTGCTTTCCGTGGCTGACTTTTCAGAAGCAGAGCACCAGGCCTTTCTTTCCAGGGGGTCTCTGGCTGGGCTCGAATCTCCAAGCCTGTAGTTAGCAGCCAAGCTTGTTAACCATTTGCTCCATCCAGGGAGTCCAGGTAATTTATACTTGGCTTACAAAGTGACCGCCGGCGGCACCTTTTCTGGGAAGCCTCTCTCCAGTCATCTTGTGCCTTCTAGATACGGTGCTCCCTCTATGCCCCTGGAACCCTGTACCCACCCCAACATGGCACTGTTTGCACTGCACTGCAAGGGTCTGCCTACCTGTCTACCCTCCAGAACAGACTGCAAGTCCCTTGACAGTTAAGGCTGTACCTTCTACCTGGTTCAAATCCTGGCTCTGGTATTTCCTAGTGAGTGGTCAGACCATTTATCCTAGTTTATACAACGTAGATTATAACACCAGAAACCCTGATGGCGTGGTGGTTAAGTGCTACATCTGCTAACCCAAAGGTTGGCCGTTCAAATTTGCCAGGTGCTCCTTGGAAACCCTGTGGGGCAGTTCTGCTCTGTCCTATAGGTTGCTATGAGTCAGAATCGACTCAAAAGCAGTAGGTTTGGTGTGGTTTGGGTTTAGTACCTATTTACCTGGTTGTTATAGGGACTAAATGCAGTAGCAGCATGTACAAGAAACCAAAAACCAATGAAACAAAAAAACCTAAACCCATTGCCATCAATTCTGACTTACAGTGACCCTACAGGACAGAGCAGAATTGCCCCATAGAGATTCCAAGAAGTGCCCAGTGGATTCAAATTGCCAACCTTTTGGTTAGCAGCTATAGCACTTAACCACTAAGCAACCAGGGTTTCCATATGTATAGTGATAAGTTCAAAAATACTGCTAAGATACCATTTCATATATGCATGGTTTATTCCCAACACAATGTGTTTAAACAGTCTCTGAGATCAGCAGATGCCTGCAGACATGTTCTCTCAGTGATACACTCGTCTTAGTCTCAGTAGGGTGTCTTCCAAAAAACCAGATACTTTTTGTGACTTGGAAAAAAACTATTTTGAGGTGAGGGCTAATATGAAATTTTTAACAAAACTCAAGTGAACCGCTTCACGAATCTTTGAAGCTTTACAACAAGTTTATGGGAATGCTGCCCCACATAAAACAACACTTTTTTATTTTTCAAGAGTAGCAAGAGCTGCTCTACAAGAATTTTGTAGGAAAATCTTACCCCATCCACTCTGCAGCCCTGATCTTGCCCTTCAGAGGTCTTTTTTCTTTCCCCCAAAGCTAAAAGAATATTTAAAAACAACATGATTTGGGTCCCTTCAAGGTGCTAAAACTGTTACTTTGACGTGGAGTGGATCAAAGAGCACAGAATTCTTTGGGGAGAGCTCAGAGAGATGAAATCAGCACCTTCAGAAGTCTGTTGACCTAGAGGAGGATATGTTGAGAAACAATCCCTTCCTACTTTGAGGTTTTTGTTTAATAAAAGGTTTCTATGATTTTTTTAAGAATACATTTTGCGTTACCATCTGTCTTAGTCATCTCACACTGCTATAACAGAAATACCACATGTGGATGGCTTTATCAAGGAGAAATTTATTCTCTCACAGTTCAGTGGGCTGTAAGTCCAAATTCAGGGCGCCAGCTCCAGGAGAAGAAGGCGTTCTTTCTCTGTCGGCTCTGGAGGAAGGTCCGTGTGTTGCGTCAGTCTTCCCTTGGTCTGGGAGCACCTCAGCACAGGAACCTCAGGTTCAGGTTCTGCTCCAGGAATGCTTTCTTGGTGGTGCAAGGTGTCTATGTCTCTCTGCTCACTTCTTTCTTTTGTGTCTCAAAAGAAATTGGTCTAAGACACTACCCAATCTTGTAGGCCTCATCACGGTAATTACTGCTAAGCCATCTTGAAAACCCGGGTGGCGTAGTGGTTAAGTGCTACATCTGTTAACCAAAAGGTCAGTAGTTCAAATACACCAGGGGCTCCTTAGAAACTCTATGGGGCAGTTCTGCTCTGAACTGTCGGGTAGCTGTGAGTCAGGATCAACTTGGCAGCAGTGGGTTTGGTTTTTGTTTTTCTTACTAAATCACAGTGCTAGTATTTACAACAGATAGGAAAAAAAATCCCATCAAATGGCAAAATGGTGGCCAGTCATACAATTCGGGAAATAATGGCCCAGCCAAATTTATACATACATTTTTTGGGGGACAGAATCTATGACACCCTTGAACAAGGGCCCCCACCAGAGTCTGGAACACAATAAACCCTTAAAATGAATAACTGCTGTTGTTTCCTTCTTCGTTGTCACGGTCACCGTCCCTATTAGGCTAGGCTGGGGAGAGTCACGAGGGACAGGCACTTTCTCTTCCCTAGGGCATTCCTGGAGGGCCAGAGAGCAGGCCTACGGAGCCAGGGGTCTTCCAGACCCAAGATTTAAATGTTCCCTCCCACCCATCTTCCTTTTCCTTGGTACCTTGTAATACACAGGATCTGCCGGAAGGGGGCAGCCTCCACTGGTGGGGGCGACGCTATTTCAGCAGCTTCTGTAGACGCGGTTCTTGATTTCACTCCCCTCCGTGTTCTCAGAAAGGATGACTAAAATTGGACTTTTTCTTTTCCATTGAAATAAAGCAGGGCTGCTGTCGACAGCATATTGTCTGCGCAAGATACTGTTTGTCCATAATTTGCAGAAACTATTTTTAAAATAACCCAAACACGTGTTGCTGCAGCGACAACCACAGAAATTAGCGTGGCACTTGCTTTTTCTCCCCTAAAGCTGTTTCACTCACTCACAAGTTTGGAAAGGTACAGGAGGGACGGTGGAGTCGGGGACAGTCCCGTGATGCCAGGTAGCAACAGGGAAGGCACGCCAGCCTTTTCTAACAATTATTGCCATCATTGTATCAACCAGTCATTTTCTTTTGCAAAAATTTAAGTGCAAGTTTGGGCATCTTGTTTTAATGGCTGAGGTTCTGCTTCTCACCTCTCTGCTTTTTTATGCCCTTTCCCACTTCTCAGTTGAATTTGTCACCTCAGGCCTGTGCCTGATGCGTTAAATGCCAGGAGCAAGTCCACAGCTGTCACAGCAAAAAAAGTGAGGAAAATGGCAAGCATGTCATTTCTGGGGGTTTGTGAGAACCAGGGTGCACTGTCCGCCTCCTTGTGGAAGGGCTTGCTCAGGAGGAAGTGAGCAAACTTGGTTCTCAAACTGGTCTGTTCCCGTGGGACCAACAGTGGTTCTGAGTGTTTATGTGTCTCAGGCTCTGGGAGCAGACAGGGATTTGAGTGTTGTGGGCAGGATGTCACACGGAGCCCAGGGAAAGAGTGTGGTCGGTGGGCTCCCGATCCAGGGGCCCTCCCTGCAAACTCCTCCAGGCCCTGCAGAGTAGGTCCTGTCTTGGGACTCTGGAGTCAAGGTAGGGAATTAAGGCTGACTCCCCACCACTGAAGAGGTCATGCCTGGAGACAGCACTCCCAGGGCCTGGCTGAACCCCCAGGATTTATATAGTCATCAAGCCAAAATCAGGCTTTGAGGCCTGACCACGGGCAGAATTCTGTCTGCAAAGTCCCAAGATGCAGGAAGCTGGGGCAAACCCCGCCACCCAGGAGATTCCCTGCACTGCCCCGGTCGAGAGGTGTGAGCTGTATGAAAATCCTGAGCTTTGGCTCAAAGCCTGGTCTGTCGATTACCAGCTGTGGGATCTTAGATCAGTTACCCAGCCTCTTTGTGTTTCTGTTTTCTTACCTATAAACTGGGGTTAACAAACCTTATCTTACAGAGGTTATTTGTTTATTCAATAATATAACATTTGTCATTTTAACCACTTTTTAGTGTACAATTCAATGACATTTATTGCCTTCACTATGCTGTGCAGCCATTGCCACCATTATCTCTTTCCAAAAGCTTTTCTTTGCCCCAAACAGAAACTTCAAACCAAGACTCAAACTCTTTGCTGTCAAGGCAATTCTGACATATAATGACCCTATAACAGTAGAACTGGCCCTGTAGGGTTTCCAAGGAGCGGCTAGTGGATTCACACTGCTGACCTTTTGGTTAGCAGCGATAGCTCTTAACTGGTACCCCACTAGGGTTTCCAAAGGGGTACAGAGATTCTTTGAATTTATAGCCAGCAAATCAAAAGTGAGGGTGTCATAGGGACACCCTTGCTTGTGACTGGCGTCTGAAGCCTTGAGCAGACTTGGCAGTCTAGAGGACTGTGTTTATTAGTTGAGAAATGGAATAGATTTGCAGTTGATCTTCATAGGGCCCTAACAAGATGTAGAGGGGCCCTGGTAGCCTAGTGGTTAAGAGCTATGGCTGCTAATCAAAAGGTCAGCAGTTCAAATGCACCAGCTGCACCTTAGAAACCCTATGAGGCAATTCTACTGTGTCCTATAGGGTTGCTATGAGTTGAAATCGACGCCGTGTCACAGGTTTGGTACTTTGGCTTAACAGATAGGTTGCAGGTGGGGTGGGTGACACAGGCTTCTCAGGCCCGTCGCTGCCTAGAAGCTGGAGTGTGTCTCCTGGTCTTGTTCTGTGAGTTTCACCTTAATTGTTGATCCTCTAACTGGTTTACATTCTGGTGGTCCCTGGTCCAGACAGTGTCCTTGTTACCGAGACAGTTCAGCATCCCTAGTCAACCCGTGGGAGAGCCCCAGGGATCCCCTGAGTTTTCAGCTTCTCTCCTCTCCCCAGGTATGGTAGAACTGGGGAGCGGTTTGAGGTAACCCCAGCTTTCTGTTCAATCTGGTGAGGAGGGGTGGAGCCCTCAGTGAGGGACAGAAGAGGGCAAAGTGAGGGCCGGCAGAAGGGTGGGGGCTGAAGGAGCTCTGCTAGTGCGAACCGAGAAAAAGTCCTGCCCAAAGGCAGTGTAGGCAACACCCCACGTCACCCACTTGCCTGGTTTTCTGACCCCGGCCACTGGAACAAATGCTCATATTGGACTGAATCGCCACCATCCGTGCAGGTGAAGACCTCTACAGCATCGATGGCTAAGGGGACAGGTGCCCGTGAGGGGAGGGGACTACTGAGAGAGGGGAGATCCGTAAGAGAGGACAGCTGTTCGGGGAGGGGATGCTTCCTCTTCCCGTCTTCCCCGGGAGTACTGTCCCTGAGGCCTCTCTGAAGACATCCCACAGGCTGTGGAGCTGGCTGCACTTGCTGTTGACCTACGACCAGCTGAGACATGTCCCTCTTGTATTTCATTCCCTTTGACCCTGCCTCACTTTCCCCAGGCTTTCCACTCCTGCTTCCTTGGGGTTACCCACATCTAGGGAACCAGGCTGAGACCAGAAGTGCTCTAGTAAAGCAAGAAGGTGACCAGTTATTGTGGGTGTCCCAGGGTGCAGGACTTTCCTGGGACAGCTAGTCCTTCTAGGAAGTAGACTTTAAAGTTGGCTTGTCCACCAGTCTGAAGGCATACAGGACTCTACCACAGGCGCAAGTAGCAGGTGTGATGACAATCACCTGGTTCAGGGCAGCTAACTGCCACCATCAGGGTTGCTGTCAAAGCTGAGTCTGAGAGTCCTCAAAAAAAAAAAAAAAAAAAATCAGGTGGTCCCTTCCCCCACGGGATAACTACTCTGGCCAACATCTGCAGACACCTTTGGGGTCATACTGGAGGAATATTGTCACACATCCTTGCAGTGGTGTTGCAGGGTCCTTCTGTACGGGAGCCTGCCTACCTCTCAGCCCACACTCTCTGCTCTCTGAACTTAGATCTGGAAGGGTCTGGAACTTTCCATGGCAGCAGCCAGCTTCAGTTTTCTGGGGTAGGTGCTGACTGTCCTCCCAGATACCTGAAATGGTCCTCTGCTTACCGGGAGCTTATAGAGTTTGTGAGGTAGAAGAATTCTGGTTCAAATTCACCTCTCTGTGAGCCCAGGGAGGCCACAGACCCAGGGAGTAAGGCCAACACCTGTTTGTCAGTGTTGTACAGGGCTGGCTTTCATTTTGCAGTGATGCTGGAAGCTATGCCACTGGGATTTCAAATACCAGCAGGGTCACCTGTGGTAGACAGGGTTCAGTAGAACTTCCAGACAGAGACTAGGAAGAAAGGCCTGGTGATCTGCTTCTGAAAGCTGTCAGTGGATCACATTGGAGCATTGTCTGACACACTTGCTTTGCACATGTCATCAGGAAGAACCAACTGCTGGAGGAGACATGGTGTTTGGTGAATCAGAGGGCCAGCGAGGGCAAGAATAACCCTCAGTGACAGGGACTGGCATGACAGCTGCAGTGGTGGACTTGGATATGCCCGGGATTGTGAGAATGATGCAGTACTGCTCAGCTGACTCCACAGCAGCTACTTGCCTGCCTGCCCACCTACCTACCTGCCTGCCCATCTACCCACCTGCCTGCCTACCCGCCTGCCTACCTGTCCACCTGCCTGCCCTCCTACCTGCCTGCCTGCCTTACCTATCTATAAAGATGGTCCTAGGGAGAGAGAGCTCCTACACTGCTGCTCCAGGCTCTGTTTTGTGAAGCACCCTGGCCAGGCAACCCTACAATGACTGGGAAGCCAGCAGGAAGAGAGGAGACTTCCCTCCCTACTAGCAAGAGCCAAAGTCAGAGCTCTGAGGCTGTGGGGTAGCACCACAGCAACACAGGATTCAGTCTGTTGCCTCCCATGAGAGCAGATGAGGGGCCCACGGGCCGGGGTCTCCTGAGCGCTGTCTGCATCACACACTGATGCTCTCTCAGGGGCAGGCTGACCAGCTGTGGCAGCCAGGGCCGCTGACATTTGTTTTAAGTAGGGAGAAAGACCCACAATCCCACTGACTGAGCCAGCAGCCCACTCTTTCCCAAATCAGGGGCCCAGGCCCACGGGTGACCTCTCCTAAGCCCGCAGCCAGCCTGGGGTCTGGCCCTTTCCCTGGTAGTCAGGTCCTCTGGGGCATGTGGGCTCCAGGACTGCTGCAAGTGAGCCGGTCAAGGAATGTGGATGCTGCGGAGGCCTGACCACCCACTACAGGCTCACGAGACCCCTGTCCTGTTGGCCAAATGTGAGTGGAGGAAGTGGGGTCCAGAGAGGGCTGTGGACTGGAGGGTTGGACAGGGCTGCACAGGTCACAAAACTCAGGGATAACCACAGAGTCCCCTGGCTCCGCTAGACACTGAGGGACAGCAGCTAACAGGATCAAGTCCTCAGGTGCTACCTCATAAAGGGAGGCAGACCATAACCTACAGGGTGGTTCTGAATACTGTTACCAGTACCAGCTGCCTTCAGGTCAGCTCCAGGTCACGATGACCCCTTGTGTGTCAGTGTAGAATGTGCCCCATGGTGTTTTCAGAAGTAGATCACCAGCCCTTTCTTCAAGGTGCCTCTACACGAAGTTGAACCCCAAAGCTTTCTGTTAACAGTTGTGTGTGTTAATGGCCATATAAAAGATGTAACAGGACAGTGTGGCAGACAGTGATGGGGCAGTTTTGTTTTAGCTGGAGGGTTCAGAGATCTTTCCCAGGATCCTTTGCAGTATTGGCTCTAATATTTGGACCAAGACCTCAAAGATGGTATCTCTGCTTGAGTTCTCCAGAAAGCAAAGTCTAAGGTGGAAAGTTGGTGTCCTGTTGTTTTATTAGAGAATAGAATTCCAGGGAGATGTGGGGGAGAGAGGAGGGAGCACCAATGCCAGGGTGCATCACCAAGCTGAGCCCATGGGGCCATCCTCTGAGAAGCCAATCAGAGGAGTGGTGTAAAGGAGACTCTACCCCCCATTCTTGTTTCTCACGGGTGAAAAGTGTGTGCCTTGGGGATTAAATCCTCCAAACTTCAAAGTTTGCACAGCCCACCAGGGAAGTCCCAGGGCAGGAGGCAGCCCAGGCCCAGATCAAGCTCTGGGCAAGGTGCTGGCAGGGTGTGCCTGCATTTGGAAGTTGGCTGGAACCCACACAGAGCTGGTGGCCCCACACCAAGCTGGTGGTCACTGCATAAGCAGCAGTGAGACGGATCAAGAGTCTTAAGTGAGCACAGCTGCCTTGTGGTAACTACCAAGAACATACCAGGTGGAGGAACAGAAGGTACAAAGGCCCTGTGGCTTTTCACTTTCTGTACTTTTGGCCAATGAATATTCAAAAATGATAAACGGTGCAACCCAACATCCCCAACACACACACACACACAAATACAGAATTGTAAAAGTTCTGCACTTGAAATTGAACCATCCTGTGCTGAGAAGGGCTAGTGGGAAATACATGGGGGAGGACTCGAATCCTTGTGTGCAGCACAGGCTTCACCCTCCAGGGGCTCCTGCCACCAGATCCAAAAACAGCCACTTACTACCTTAACAAACACTGGCGGGCGACTACTGTGGACCAAAAAGGGTGCTTAGCACCTGGGACCCAGGGCAAAGAGGACACACAGTCTTGCCCTTCAGATACCTCCAGGGCACAGAGGAAGAAGAAACAGCCCTAGTTTTGAAATCAGGCAAGTTCCAGATTCCAGGGTCATCATGATCTGGAGCTGACCTGAAGGCAGCTGGTACTGGTAACAGTATTCAAAACCACCCCACTTTGTTCAGAGTTGACAAACTGAGAATACAGGTGCCTCAATGTTGTTGTCACCTGCTGTCAGGTCCGCCTCCAACTCATGGCAACTGTTGTGATACACAGGTTCCCGCTGGCAGATTTTTGGAAGATCACCAGACCTTTCTTCCTAGTCTCAGTCTGGAAGTTCTGCTCAAAGCTGCTCAGCATCAGAGCCTCTCACACGCATCCACTGACAGGTGGTGACTGTGTGCGGTGCTGCTATGAACCCGAAGCCCGGTCATTCTATGTCAGGACTCCTTTGTTCCTGGACTGACCCTCTTGTACTGCCTTGAATAGTCTAGAAAAGGTCTTGTTGGCAACTACCAACCAATCGGCCAGCTGCCTTCAAGGCAGTTTCAACCTGTGGGAACACCAACTCTGTCCAAGAACCATGCTCCCTGGGACTGTAATGGCTGTGATCTGCTGGAAGCCCATCACTCGGCCTGTCCTCCCAGGTGCCTCTGGATGGGTTCAAGTCACCAACCTCCCAGGTAGCAGCTGAGTGTTTAACTGTTTGTGTCACCCAGGACTAGCACAGCCCCAGGGTCACCCACTCATTCATCAGACTCTTCTTGAGGGCTCGAGACCCAAACTCATGACACTGCAGACAGCACTGTGATCGCAAGTCATTTATTCAGGAAGGCACAGAGCATTTGCAGTCTCTTTCAGAGGCATAGTGCATAGGGGTTCTGTAACAATTCTTTCCAAATCCCGTGGGAAAGAGGGGTTCAGTGGCAAAGGAGAGGCCCTCTGAGAGTTGCCTCCTCCAGAAATAGCAAGTCACCAACAGGGGGCACATGGCCAGCTTCTTCCCAGCTAGAACAAGGGTTGTACATACACTGGAGGAAACACATCCAGAGAAACTCAGGGCTAAATACACAGAAAGCAAAGTCTACCTGGGTAGTTGGGCTGCTTCTGGCTCTTTCCGCCAAATGGGAAACGAGAGAGAAGGTAAAGCTTTAAAGGCAAAACAAAATCTAGCCTTTCAGTCGTAGTGTTTTGTGCAATTAAAAAACCAACGAAATAAATATAACTTAAAAACTTCTTACATGACACTAACAGTCAGTCTGGGCAAACAGCTGAGGAAACCCTGCGCGAAGGCTAAGCAGTGCACATGCGTTAGTACTGGACACCCCGAGTCCCCAGGGCAATCAAGGAAAGCCTAGGACCCACAGTGTGTCCTGCTCCCCGGCCCCGTGCCCACCCAGCTCCCCGAGATCCACCAGGACCAGGGCTAGGCGGATGTAGGCTTTCAGACCACCTGGCAGGGGTTCTGGCAAGTTCCATCCCTGGAGCCATCTGTTCTCCCCAAAACAAGTTGGGGGAAGGCCTGGATGTCAGAGCCAGGAGGGGAATGGGTTGGGAGAGAGTATGGAAGAGAACTTGAATGGTAAATGTCTTTTTCACAACCTAAATAATAGAGTAACCCAAAAAAGATACAGCTTTATACCACTTTCACATACGTAACTCCAAGTACTGCCAATCAGAGGTTCAGTGGCTCTCCTTGAATAAAATGGTATCTGCATACAGCACGCTGCTTGCAGATTTCTGGTGCCTGCCTAAAGTGCTTGGGAAGTTTGTTCTCTGTGGTAGGTTCAGCTGGTTCCCTGTGCATTTTGTTCATTTGCTTCAGCAAACTTGTCTTCACGGACAGAGTGAAGGTAGCCGTTGACTGGCCTCTGGATACAGGATTGTTATGTCTGAATTATTAAGCTTGTTCCTTCCCAACCGGTAGACCGCAGGCGGCTGAAGCACAGAGCCTCCACGATCCCTTCTAACCCAGAAGTGACTGTAGCTCAGGGCCTCTGTGCTGCCTTCCAGCCCTGGGCACCCCCCACCGGTCCCTCCTTTCTCGCCTCTCACATGCCATCACAAGGTCTCCCGTGCTCAGCCTGCTGGGCGGTGACCTTTAGCAAGTCGGCCTACGCAAGAGCTCCAGGGCTGTTTTGAAAAAGAACCAGGAAGTTGAAAAGTGGTTTCCTTTTCTGAAGGCTGTACTTGTACATTCTTGTGCGTCCCACCCTCTGCCCTTGCCGCTGTCACCCAGCCTGAAAGGGAAACCTAAGTGTCATGTGTCCAAGTCAACAGTTCCCTTTGTGACCCTGGGATGACAAGGTGGGCTGCCCAGGAACCCCTCCCTGTGGGTCACACCCTTGGGGCACACTTTCTCTATGTTGCTAAGGCAGGTCCCTGCTGGCCTGGCTCAACCAGAGACTCCCCATTGCCTGTACCCCAGATCACTGATTGCACGAGCTCCATGTGGTCTGGGGACACAGCTCTAATTGGCAACAGAGTTGGGAGTTTTTTTCTTTAGACCTCCTTCTCAATAATGTACACTTACTTGCTTTACAATTAAAATATGGTTGGAAACCACTTTCTGACAAATCGTTAAGGATACTTAGGAGCCACCCACAGGTATTCCGGGAGTACTGGTCTAAACCCTTCACGCTGCTAGACTTATTTCAGGGGGAAAAGGTCAGAATCCTGTTTCCTTTCTCTCCTGCCAGCAGAAGGCCTCCTCGGTGACTGCTGGGGACTCTGGGTATCAGGGAAGGGCCCCAGGGTGCAGGCAGAGGGACTGACCATCACCGCGAGGGCAGGAGGGGAGCAAAGAATGTCCTTTCTTCCTATGCCATCTGTGCCCTCCCCTAGTCCTCTGGATCTTACGACAGCAGGGGGCAGCTGCCATCTCCGGGAGCTCAGGTCTGCAGAGCGTCCATCTGAATTCACTCGCAGTCACTGCAGATGGAAAAATGCCATCCCTGCTTGTCCCTTTCTGGGAAGGCCTGGGTCAGGCTGGCTTGCAGCCTGGGTCTGGCCCAAAGCTGGGAGGGGATAGGTTCAGCTCGCAGTGGGTGGGGTTCCTGCTTCTGCAGCTCTAGGCCCCTCGTCAATGCGTGCCTCCCCAGTGGTTTCGTGTCCCTATTATTACCAAAACGTCTGGCTTCTCCTCGGGCACCAGCATCCGGTGCACTCAACGGGTCCCTTAGAGCCCTAGCCTAGGGGGGGGTGCTCTGGGCAGAAGGTGACAGCAGGAGTAGGACGGTGCTGATGTCGCTGGCCACCAGGGGGCGGCAGCCCCCCGTGGCTTAGTTGGCTCACCTGCTGCTGCCAGCGCTGCCCACCGGCACAGAGGCCCCGAGCTATACGGGTCCCGGGTGAAGCCCCCCTCCAGTGCCCGCTGACTTCCGCTACAGGGGCTGAGCCCAAGACCTGGGCGTTTTGTCCAGTAGGTGATTCTATTTACAAAAAACAGTGATAGTCCCACGTCCAAGCCCTTATGGGGAACCCCACCACTAGGAAATCTCTCCTCCTGTTTCTATACAATGTCCTGTAGTGCAGTTCGAAGGGTCAGTTCTGGGCTGCAGCCCAGGAGGAGGTGATGGAGAAACAAGAGAGGAGAGACGGGTGGGTGGGGACCAGGTGTCCAGCGCGCCTCAGGCGTGCGCGTCCTCTTCCCGGGACATGTCCGTCAGGATGTCAATGAGGTTGTCCAGCCCCGACAGGTAGCCGTCCTCCCGGTTCCCCTCCTGCCAGGGCACGTCGTGCTGCAGGGTCTGGCCTTCAGGCAGCGGTGTGGTCTTCCCAAAGTCAATCATCCACACCTTGGCCTGCTCTTTCTTGTCGTGGATGAAGAGGAGGGAGCTGCCGATGACCTGGCATGGAAGGACACCGGGGGCTGGTGGGTGGGTTGCAGCACCCGCTGGGTCCTCACCCGCCCAGGCCGCACACCACTACTACCAGTTAGAGAACTTGGAAAAGGCCGTGGAGAGCAGCACCAAGGCAAGCACCACCGTTCCCCAGCAAGTGAGAGGGCCTAGGCCAGGACATCTCATACCAGACCAGGTCCACCCTCTGTGTGGACAGCGCCCGGGAGGGGGTCGAAGATGGTAAACCTGACCACCCCTCCTGCCCGCACACTGCTACTTCTAGGCACCAAATCCTACGGACCCTTCCTCTTACCCTCCTAGGAGATGCCTCCCCAAAAGCCATAGATGACTGCTCACCTGTGAAGGGGAAGGTAACACCCAAACTCTACCCGCTGTTCAAATGTACACACAGCACCACAGGAGGTGGGGGGTGACACCAGATCCCCTGCAGGACAAGCCTCCCCCCACTGCAAATCACAGGCAGACAGGCCTCTCCTGCCTACTCTCCCCAGGCCTCTCCTGCCTACTTTTCCCCACAGGGACAGTGTACACCAAAGACCTTCCCTTCTGGGCAAGGGCTGAGCCCCGGCACCGAGTAAGGCTGCTTCCCCAAACACGACACCTGCAGTACTTTCCTCTGGGTCCCTGTGTGGCGCCCAAAAGAAGCAAGAGGTTGTGGGGACCAACTGAGGGATCACTCTGTTTCCCACAGTCTGGGGCAGGGAAACTCTTGGGAGATTCTGAGTCCAGAGAAGGGGCTTCCTCTTCCCTGATGGAAAGATAAGAAACCCTGGAGGACTAGGCCTCTTCCTAGACCTGAAGTTTCTGAGTTTTCAGATTAGAATAAAGATTTAAAAAAAAAAACAAAACACTTCAAGAAATAAAACCCCAGATGGGGAAAGAGGGGAGAAAAACATGCAGGCAAAGCCTGGGGCAGCCTGGCCTTCAGCAGGGGCAGTGAGCTCCTTCTGCCCAGGCAGGGAGGTCAGGGGCCCTAGGATTTGGGAGCTAACACATAGCACCTGGGCAGGCGGTCCCACAGCCTGAAGTCCCCACAGAGGAGGCTGAGGGCACAGCCGCAGGGAGCCTCTCATCAGCTGGGCTCACAACAGGCCTAGAGGCAGCCAAGGACTGAGGACCAGAGGAAACACGGAGGCTTCCCTGAGGCTGACGGGGAAGCCGCAGTGCGACGGTGGACGGATGAGTCTGCTTCTGTCCCTCGCCTAGTCCTCATGGTGTCCCCCTCAGGGCTACCAGATGCAGTGGTGTGGGATATATCCTGGCTGAAGGGCACAGGGGGATAAAATCCTAGGGGAAGCCAGGCTGTATGAGCTGGGGGAGGGGCCTTGGAGCCACCTATACGGAGGTGCCGTGTGGGGGCCAGCCGTGGACCTGCCACCCTCCCTACAGGGAAGCCCCCACCCCCAGGCACCCAGGACCACCCATCTGGTTTCTCCTGCTCAAGACAGCACACTCTGTGGGCAGGGCCAGGCTGAAGGTCTCTGTGAGATCCCTCAAGAGTTGGGTGGGGGCTCCTTTGGAAAGAGAAGTTTGCAGGGAGTGGTGAGAGCCACACTTCACACTGCCCCCAGCCCTGGCATCAACCATTCCTGGGGGTAGTGTATGTGTCCAGAGGCCAGGGAAGCCCTGAGATCTTACAGACTCGTTTAGGGCACAATCTGACTGTTCCTAAATCGTTAGCCCAGGACGTCACTTTTCCTGACTGCTGCCCACTGCCCTCAAGACGGCAGGGGCAGGTGCAAAGTTCCAGCCCTGTTCTGAGTGGTATGAGGACCTGCCTGCCCTCCCCAGAGTCTGAAGGTCTTGAGTTGGCGACAGGGGCAACTTAGATACTCCAGCAGCTCAGACAGCCACTGCCTTAAGACCCCGGAGTGTGGAACACAGTCCCAACATAGCCAGCCACCAGCCTGAGCAAGCCTCATCAGCTGGCAGCGAGACCATGAACCCCAGGTGGCCGTCCCAGGAAGCTGTGCGGCACAGCTCCTGCATGCAGTGAATGGTGGACCCTTGACTGTCTGCCCGTGACTGCAGTCATCCTAAAACACCCTTGGACTGCTGGGGCAGGGAGGCCTGCTGGAGCGGACAGCACCCCCAATTCTCACTCCAGTGGACAGATCATGTAGTCTGGGGACAGCCACCTCAGACACAGTTCTGCCTGAGGGGACAACCCACCCACCAGTATCTACCTCATGGCCCTTGAAAAAAGGAGACACTTCTAGGGTGGCCCGGATGTCCTTCAGCCGGTCCCGGTAGGCAGTCTGGGAAGAAAAAGACAACCAAAGTTTTACATGGTATGGGAGGTGGGGGGGTTTTAAGTCATTTAGCTCCTACAGTCACTGGGTATAGGAAGTGAGAAGGACCTGGGACCCCCAAGATGTACTCCCACCTTGTCACCTACGGAGCAAGAACTGGAAGCCCAGTGGGCATCCAGCACCATGTTTTCCCTACCTTACAGGCCTTGTGAGCAGGGGGCGGGAGGGACATTCCCACACAGCCCTGCTGCCCCTAGGGCTGCATTTATTCTGGAATGCCAGCAGTTTACAGTCAGCACCCAAAGAGCCTGATAGCCATGGCGTCTTCCTGAGTCCAAGCCTCACAGGCCCTGGGTTTGCAGAGCAGTCAGAGAGCCACAGATATCTCCACCAGCGGCCTCCCTGCTCCCACTGGGCTGTGCCAGCCCTGGACAGTCTCCTCTCCAGGGGCCAGCTCTGTGGATCTGACCAGCCTCAGGCCACACACTGCTAGGGAAGCCCGTCCGTCTGCACACAGGGTTCCCCAGTGCCCATCTGAATCACAGTGATGCCACTCAGCAGGGCCAGGCGAGGCCAGCAGGCATCCGCCGGCCAGGCCCCAGCGTGGCCAGTGGCTGTGTTCTGTATGTCCTCTCAGTGGACATGCTGAGCAGTGGGAACCAGAGAGAGCTCTGGCTCTGAGAAATGGGGTGAAACCCTCACAGGTTCCCAGTGTAACTGGCAGCCCCAAGATCAGCCCCGTGAGCTGAGGGAGAAGCATTCCTGGGCCTGCTCAGAGCTGGAGAACGGTTGGAAGGAAGACTCATGGTCTGCCAGTTCTGGGTCTCCTTGAAGAAAAGGCTGTCTGGGCCATGCCCGATCCCGTAGTCCCGAGCCTGCTCAGGAGAAGGCACTTCTCACAGGGGTCTGGGGCCTTCAAAGCCCACATCCCCGGGAGTGCCTAGGTCTCTGACCATGACAGGGTGCCCTGTACACCAGGGTGGTTGTGTAACACACACACCGGGTCAGATTATCCAACAAGCAAGGTACACACGGGCTCACTTGTGCTCCCTGGTTAATCCACCTCAAACAACACATAGACTGTCATGATGAAACCGTTCCCCCTAGAAGACGGGGAGGCCCTAACCCCTGTAACCAGTGAGCATAACCTTGGGGGACACTTTCTCACTGCAGATGTTTCAGTTAACAAAACTGTACCCCAGCAGGGTGGGTCCTCATCCCAACCCTTTCTCAGTGGCACTTTATACAGGGATAGACAGGGAAACGGTCCCAGGCAGGAGAGGAAAGCGTGTGTGGACTTGTCCACAAGCCAAAGAATGCCACCAGAAACCAGAGAGGCATGGAGAGGTTCCTCTCTCCAAGCTCCACGAGAAATCAACACAGCTGAGGTCCTGATGTGGACTTCTAGAACTGTGAGATAACAACTTTCTGTTCTTCAAAGCCACCCACTTTGTGGTATTTTGTAATGGCCACCCAAAGAGTAAAAGGCACCAGTTCAGCCGGGAAAACAGTCATCTCATCCAGCGGTCAGAAGGCCCGGCCTCTGTCCCAGCCTGCCCGCTGCAGCAGCAGATGCAAACACAGCCACCTCGCAAGCACATGGCCCACCCGAAGCTCCAGGCTCCGAGAGCTGGTCAGCAGCGCTGCGGAGGGCCATGGGACGCTGCGGGCAGAGCCCCCTTCCCTAGCCCCATGGCCCTGGGCATGGGTCCTCATAGACGCTGGGCTGAATGCCAGCTCCAACCCTGCCTAGTTGTTTGTTCTTGACCTCAGTCTCCTCATCTGTAAATCAGGAACAAGACTGCCAGAGAGAGGCTTTGAGGATTCAATGAGTGATACCAATTCCTGCTGGCTGAAGTTGCCGGGAAAACACAGCCATTACCCTTCTCTATAGAGAACGCAAAGCACCCTGAGCTGTGAGACGGCAGGCTCAGGGAGGGTCTGCAGGGCTCCCCAGTTCTCCCGTCCAGTGGAGCTGACCACCACATCATGTCCCCCTCCCCCTCCAAGCCCAAGTTTGGGGCCAGGCTTTTCCACATGGGCACATGGCCTTCACGGCCGTGTGGGAAGACTCCTCGGGGAAGGCCTGGCCTGGTTATCACTGACAGGTCCCTCTCAGGAGCACCCTTCCCCCACTCACCAGGATGTTCTGGTTTCCTTTAGTGAATTCTCTGAAGGCCTCGGTGACCTGCTCCCTTGTCTTTGTCTTCTTGAAATCCCGGTTCACAGAGCCGTCTTCTTTCTGAGGTAAACAATCCCATCCAGGAGTAGGGTCAGGAGAGGCCCCTCCAGCAACACTGCCCGTTAGATGGCCCAGACCACTGGGCACAGAGCACCAAGCTCCAGTCCTGGCCCCCAAACACTCAGAGGGTGGCAGAGGCAGTCTGTTGTCTCATTTAACAGGAGAAAGAGCAGGCATTCTGGGGAAGAAAAAGTTACTTCCGACAGCTCAAGGTTAGGCATGTCTTCTCATTCAGAGACGATAAGACACAGACAGGTGGCAATGTCATCCTGGGCCGTGGGGATTGCAGAGTGGGGGCGTTTGGGTCAAAGTCAGTGGCATGGAAGAGTGGAACAAGAGAAGTTCAGCCCTGCGAGCCCCAGAGCAGAGGGGGACGGGATCACCTCAGTTTCCCCACTGGAGGGCCTGGCCCAAGAGCCGGCAACCAAGGCTTCTGTGGCCCTGAGGTCACAGGTGTCCTCCCCTGCTCCCTCCCTCAACAGCGCTAAGAGAGAAACCTTCCCCATCCCAAGGCCAGCTCCACTTCCTGTGTAAGTTACGGGTCTTTTATCCTAAAAAATACAGTAATAACAAACAGTCGCCACTGAGCTGACTGTTGATTCATGGTGGCCCACCCATGTCAGAGCAGAACTGTGCTCCATGCGGTTTCAATGGCTGAGTTTTAGACACAGATTACCAGGCTTGTCTTCCGAGGCATCCTAGGTGGACTCACACTTCCAAATGTCGAGTCAGCAGCTCAGAGCATTAACCACCTCTTTTCTCTTGGCTCCCAGAAAGCCAAGCTAGGACACAGTCCCTGTTGGCTCAGTCCCTAGACCTCCCGGCATGAGAGACCTTCCTGGCCCAGGCACTACCTCTGCTCCAGGCTCTCAGGGGTGGCACGTAGGGCTTAACTCATCAGGGAGGTCACTTTTTTTTTAGCGACAAGGGGTGAGAAAGGATAGCACTGTCCCCCCAAAAGAAAAAACAACTGCCATCAAGGTAACTCTGACTCATGGCAACCACGAGTGTGTCCTGGTATGATCAGGAGTTTTCAATGGCTGATGTTTTCAGAAGCAGATGGCCATGCCTTTCCCCTGAAGCACCTCTGGGTGAATTCAAACTGCCAACCTTTCAGTTAATAGCTGATGGCTTCACTACATGCACCATCCAGGGACTCCAAGGGCCCTGAGACTTGGGTCCCTCCACCACAAACAAAAACAATCCTGTTGTCGTCAAGTCAATTCTGACTCATAGTGACAGTACAGGATGGAACAGAACTCCACCACAGGGTTTCCAAGGAGCAGCTGGTGGATTTGAACTGCTGACCTTTTGATTAGCAGTGGAAAGCTTAGCCACTGAGATCAGCTAAGGCTCTGATTTCATCGTGGCTGCCTCAGAGGTGACCTGTGGGGAGACTGGCAGTAGCCCAGTCTAGGGGGAGGCTAGTGGCCCATCCAGGTTGAGCTTTTCTGCACAGGGCACCTCCTTGACCCAGGGCAGGGAGGTGGAGAGAGGGCTGAGGAAGACAGTTGGTTTGTCTCCAAGCTGGTGGGCCTTTGGCCCGAGAAGACCAGCTGGGAGCTATCCCTACAGCTGGTCGGTGGACAGAGGCTGGAAGAACACCCTGTTCAAATGAGAAAGGTGAAGGGGAAGCCAGATTTGTTTTGAAAGAGGGGGATAAAAAAAGAGCATTAAGGGGAGGAGCATATAATCCGCAATAAATCTGAGGATTTGAAAAACAGAGGGAAGAGGGGTATCAGCAGACAGGGAAGGGACACGTGGCTTTCTCAGTCCATGGTTCACCAGCAGCTAGTTCTGTGAGGAGGGGAAGACCTTCCCTCCAATACCGCAGTCCCTCGGCAGCAAGAGACACCGAAAGCACAGAAAGCCCTTCTGCATGTCTGTCTCCTAGACCCTGAGACTCCCAGGGCCCAGGGCATGTCTTGTGGGCAGGTCACAATGCAAGCTTCACACTGGGGGCCTGGATACCCCTCCCAGAAGACCACAAGGAAAGAAGAGGGGGCAGTCTCCCAGAGACTAGGGTGGCTCGGTGCAGCCCCACCACATGTCACTGCTGACACTGACCAGCGGTGTCCTGTCCTGCCTCCGTGGGCAGCGCCACCCTCACTGCGTCACTGCCCTCAGTCTGCTCAGTGTGCCAATGGCAGCCTGTGACCAGGTCTGTATGTGGGTTCTCAGCAGGGGGCACAGGCACTTCTGGTTAAGTGTGGGGTCCCGGGCAGAGGTGCCTGTGAGGCAGGGATAGAAGAATTCCCTCCACCCCCGCTGCAAAGTCCAGCCCCCCACATGGCCATCCACCTGCACCTCAGATGGAGGAACAGGCCGGGAACTAATGCCCTGCAGTGTCCACACTGTGACTGGTTCTCCAGGCCCTGGGCCTGCTGAGGGAAGACAGTTGGCTGATGACCCTAGGGTGGGCAGAGGCAGGCTTGAAGTCCTGACTGCTCCACCCCCCTTGGCTACCCACCCTGGCTCACCTTGATACCCTCGATCCTGAACCCCAGGGTGGCTGTGGAGCTGATGGTCTCTCTCCACTGCATGTAGCGCGGCTTGGTGACGGCCCGCTGGGCGTTCTCCTCCTCAGTCGGGGCCTCGGGGTCCACCTCTATCATCTTCTGGTACATGTCCTTCCGCAGGCTGGGCTTCTTGCGGGCCTTGCTGAGCTCCTCCTCCAGGTAGGTCCTGTGTGGAGGCCAGATGACACAGGTGAATGTCACCGGCAGCCTGTCACTGACAGGCAGATGAAGGCTCAGACCAGGGGGCCTGGCTAAGGTTCAGTCAGAACAGCAGCCCTGGGGCTCGGCTCTCCTCTGAAGTCGAGGCTCGCTCACTCAGACAGGTGACGTTCTTGACTTGGCTGGCGCCTGGACGGGAGCCACTACATTCTAAGACCCGCAAGGCCTGGAAGAACCTAAGAGGCACCGCTGCCTTCTAGGAAAAGCCCAGGGGCCAGAGGAGTAAGAAGGATGGAGGGGGGCTCAGGGCCTTGCCCCGGGGACTGAAGACTGCCCCATCCCACCAGCCTGGCTGTGTCAGTACCTAGGACCCCTCCATCAAGTGAGCAACCCCCATGTTGTCAGAGAGCTGAGTTCTGTTTCCTTCACCTCACCCATCTCCCTACTTCTCTGCAGCCTGGAGGGCTGAGCCTGCCCCTGAATGTCTCCCCTGCCTCCAAAGAGGGGAAACCTCGTGTGTGTGTGTGTGTGTGTGAGTGTGTGTGTTACAGTGATTTACCGATGAAGGTGTATAGAGAAGAGACACATGTTGTGTATTGCCCCATTAGTGCACGTGAAGTCTCCACGGGGTCCGTGTACATTTTTCCTTTTTAACTCCAGGAGCCATTTCTTCATGTATGTCACTGTCCTACGTGCTGTCCCTGGCTAATCCGGCATCTCCCACCGTGAGAGAACAATAGGGGTCTTGTCTCCACAGGTCCCTAAACACCTGACATCAAGCTGGCTACCCTACAGCTCCTGACACTGCATCTACCATCCACTGCCTCTCTCAAAGGTCAGCACTAGGATTCCTTCCCGAGGACCACAGATGCAAGCCGTCCTGAAGGGCAGAATCAAGTGAGAACCAATATTCTATTTTATGGTCATGCTCATTTCACCACTCAGAGGTTTAAGGTGTAAACACAAAGCAGCTTCCAGCTGTATCTTCTCCTGGACTCTTTTTTTACATTGTTAAAATATTTTTTATTGTGATTAAGTGTATAATCCAATTGAAAATTGCATGCCCTCCTATCTGCAGCTCCTTCTGCTCTCCTAGCCCGATCACAGCACACTCTTCCTCTCCGTTCTATGTATGTCATATTCTGTTACCCATCTCCTGTCCCCTCCTCTCCACCCTCTCCACTGCCTTCTGTAAGAGGCCAGTAGGACAGCAGCCTGTAGATGCACAGAACCATAAAGTACACACATGATATGGTCACTTCGTGTCCCCAAGTCCAATCCATTCCTGTCCAAAGAACTGACCTCAGTAATGATTTATGACCAGGGGCATGCCCCCAGGGGAACTCCCGGGCCTTTGGACCATCATTCGTGGTCTTTTAGTGGAGTTCTTAGGGTGCACCCCTTTTTGTTTCATGGTGCCTCTGGGACTCGACCTTGGGAGCCCCATCAAGGCTGTCATTAGTGGTGGCCAGGCACTATCTGGTTCTTCTGGCTGGACTTTTAAAAAAAAATATGTATATACATATATTTTTTTATTGTGTTTCAGGTGAAAGCTTAGAGAACAAATGAGTTTCTCATTCAACAAACTGTACGGAAAACAATCTATGACCTAGGTGGACATCCTACACTGTATCTGTACTCTCCCCATTTCCAGCCTGATTCCTTGGGGTCACATCTTGAGAATAAAAGTTAGGCCAGAAGGTGGGCTTTCAGGGACAACAGCGAGGGATGGAGAAGCCCAGGCTAGGGATGAGAGGCTTCTGCTCTTCCCAGTACCTTTTCCCTTCCCAGCTCCAGCCTAGACTCGGCTGACATCACAGGTCAAAGCCTAAAAACGTACCCAATGCAACTGCCACCCTGCCCTGCCCTCCATGCTAGCAGGCTGAGCCTGGGGCTGGCCTGTCAGGGCCCACACTTGTCGGGGTAGTGACAGGAGCAGGAACCACGCAGGACTTGAGCAGCCAGAGGCTCAGCCTCCAGCCCACTGTGGACTTGGCTCTGGGCTGCTCCGAGGGACCCAGTCCCTGGCACCCACATCCCTGCCATGCCAGGCTTCCAGCAAGCTGCCTTCCTGACCGCGGTCCCACCAGCTGGAGGTAGTCACCCTGCAGCACCCAAGTGTGAGCCTTCCACATCACAAAGAGCCCTCTCCCTCCTTTTCCTGTGTCCATTTAAGCCCCCTCCTCCCCCACAAACCAGCTCAGGAACCAGGCTGAGCAGCGTGGGCTGCAGTATGGGGAAGTGCTCTCCCCGGCCCCACAGCCCAGCGTGGGTGGGAGCTCCCTAAAGAGGCTGCTGACAGCGGCCCCACCCGCCGGCCCGGTCCTGGGACTCACCCCGGGCAGGCGCCCCCCACGTTCTCCCCATCCCTCACCCCACCTATGCTCCACCACTCCCCACTACACCTTCTCCAAGGTGCTGGTGTGGGACCCAGAACAGATTGAGCAAAAATCCATGAGGTCTTAGAAAAAACAATCACCATATCAACTGATATCTGCACTGAAAGAAAGAGGAAGAAAAAAATAAATATCTGGGTGTGAACTTAGGTCAGGTCCTTTACAATCATCCAGGAGGTGATGAAAACGGCAAGGAGGGCCCGTCAGTTCTCAGCTGTGCAGGCGTGTGTGTGCACACACGTGCATAAACTGACACATGTAATACACATACCCATGTGCACACACATGCATAAACTGACACATGCAACACACATACCCATGTGCACACATGTGTGGGCACACACATACATGCTCACACGTGCCCTAGCGTGTGTGTAGCCACAGTCAGTGACGAGAGCTGCCAGGCAGTGGCGGTGAGGCAGGACCTGTCAGGTTGAGTTGGTGCTGCAGGAGCCTGGTGGGCCTGGCCGGTGTGGAAGGTGGCAGGTCAAGGGGCAGCCAAATGATGGGCAGGGGCCGGCCAGTCCAAAGGCTGTTGAGTGAGCTCTGGGGCCTGCAGCCTAGCTGGGCGGCTGCACTTCTGCAAAGAGTTTCCTAGTGACTCCCCAAACAGGAAGCAGGCCTTGATGGCAAATCCCTTTTCATATGGGGCTGTCTCCAAAAAGAGCCCCTTAGCTCTGATCTGGGAAGGGCCACACACTTCTGAGAGAGGAGTGGGGCCTAGGGAGAGATGCCCAAGGGTCATCAGTTGAGTGGAGGGGCCTGGAAGTCCCCAGGGAGGTGACACACGACCTCCACAGGCTGCCCTGCCAACCACAGAAGGTCAGACCTACCATCACGCAGAGAGCAGAGACCTACTTGTCTAGTCTTAGGGGGAAAAAAACACACAAAAAAACATTGCCATCAAGTCGATTCTGACTCACAGTAAGCTGGGTTAAAAAGCAAAAAAACCTATTTTCATCAAGTTAATCTAACTCATGGTGACCTTAAAGGGCAGAGTAGAAATGCCCTACAGGTTTCCAAGGAGCAGCTGGTAGATTCAAATTGCTGACCTTTTAGTTACAGGTCAAGCTCTTAGCCACTGGGCCACCAGGGCTAGGAGACGTAATTTCACAAATGAATGAAATACCCTTCTCAGGAGGGCAGCAATCCCATGGAGAGTCCAGCAGGTGACAGACCAAAGTCACCAACAGCTTCACAAAGGGCACAGAGGCACTGGGACACAGCCCTAGTGTCCACCAAAGGCCAGCTCTCAGGAGTGCACCCCCTGACTCAATCGCAAATCACCTAACACAGATTCATGGGGCCAAAGCTAAGGAACTTCCCAGAGCACAGCCAGGCCCTTCACTTGAAGTGACATTCATGTGGGACAGGGGTCACGGAGCCCCTGGTTTAGGACACCGGGGACACCTGCAGCCTCTGTTCTCCCCACCCCTATGGCCTTGGCTTGGTTGGCTGGCCTGTTCCTGCACCACTTCTCTGTGCCAAGTCTCAGTCCCCAGCGCCCTGGGCTGGTGTTTCTCACAGGCCTGGGTTCCAGCTCCAGCCCCCTCTCTCTGGCCAGGACAGGGCCACACTTTGAGGATGATCAAGAAAGGGAAGCATCACACGGAGTCTGGGGGAGGCTCTGGGGATAAAGGCTTCCGGATCTCTGCATCTGGGGAAATGCCACAATCTGTAGCCTAGACATAACTGATTGTAAACATCAGATAACGTGCCACAGGAGCAGGTCACAGTTACGCCTGCTGCCACTGAATCAGCTCTGACTTGCAGGGACACTGTAGAACAGAACACAGTGGTCCCACAGTGTTTCCAAGGCTGTAATCCTGACGGAAGCCGACTGCCATGTCTTTCTCCCGTGGAGTGATTTTTCAGGGGCAGCTGAGCACTTTAACCACGGCACTATCAGGTTCCCTCTGAGGTTGGGCAGGTCAGCGCATGTCTGGCACAATGGTTAATCTTATGTGTCAGCTGGGCTGGCCTATGATTCCCAGTTGTTCAGCCAAGCCTGGTGGTACAGTGGTTAACTCAGATGCTAACCAAAAGGTCTCCAGTTCAAATCCACCACGCACTCCTTGGAAACCCTATGTGGCAATTTTACTCTGTCCGATAAGGTCACTAAGTTGGAACTGACTCCATGGCAACGGGTTTTGTTGTTTTTCTTCAGTCAAACACTAGTCTAGTTGCTGTTCCATAAGGTAACGCGACAGAAATGTAATTACACTTCATAGTGGAATGTAATTAATCAGCTAGAAAAGCAGTTTCACCTGGGTGTGTTCTGCCTCCAGATTACAGACAGACATTTGGACAGAACTTTGCCTCCTGTTACCACCTGACCCACAGATCTTCAGACACAAGTTTGCAGGAGTCTTGAGCCTGTCACCTGACCTATGGATTTGGGACTTGTCAACCCCCCAGAATCACATGAACCAACTCCTTCAAGTAAGTCTCTTTCTGTGTCACACATACATAGATACACACTGGCACTGTTTCTCTAGAGAGCCCTGACTCAGACATCTGGGCCATGCTGCTAATCCCAGTGTTGCCCTAAATGAGTTACTTTGCCCAGTGCTTGAATGGAAACAGGACCTACCTCCACCTCCAAGGTGCCAGTGAGGCCCTGATGTGACAATACAGAAGAGCACTGAGCTCAGGGCATGGAGCACGGGGGCAGGTAGCATGCTCCCCATTCCCAGTCCAGGCAGGGTTCAGAAGACAGGAGGGCTGGGGGACTCGGGTGATGACGATTCTGTGGAAACCTGCTCCTCCGCACGGTGTGTTCTGTCTTACCCTGTGGCCCTTCCCTGGTCCCTGCCCTTGGGGGGTTGGCAGGGCTCAGCCTTACTGGTCACTCTAGGCATCCCCCTGAGAGACTGGAGACACAGTGGGAGACCGGCAGTTGGGGAGGGGGCAGGGGCCACCCTGGGTGGGCGGACTCCTTCCCGTGGCAGCATCCTGCAGCAGGCTCCAGAGCAAGCCAGCGGCCAGGGGCCTGGCCCGGGTGTGGCACAGCAGGCCATCCCTGGGGCTGCCGCCTTTCAGGAACTCACTGGCTGTGAGCCCTTCACCGGGGCTGCACGTTCCTGGTCACGGTCTGGGGAACACCAATGGGAAAATCCTTCGTTGTTTGTGTAGCAGCCTGAATCCCGTCCCCTGCAGGCCACTGAGACCTGCTGGTGTTTGTGTTGGAAGGAATGGCCAGGTCTTCCCCTGAGCACCCGGGGAGGGTCTTCCAGGGGCAGAAACAAGACTCTGGGGAAGAGCTGCAGCCCAGTGGCTGCTAGAGGAGTTGTCCTGTCTGTCCCTGGACCCACACCAGCTCTCTGGAGATAACGAGTCTTTCGGGTGGTAGGAGGGGCCGGTGGAGGAGTGGACACTTGGGAGCTAGTACTTCTCCGTACCGTCCCCTCCACCCCTGGCCTGGAGGCAATGCCCAGGGACCACAAGGAACTGCGGCGTCTGATGCCACCACAGAAATCTCAGGAGAAGCAAGGAGGAAAAGCAGACTACTCAGGCCCTGGCCCACATTTCTCCTGCTCTGCCTGTCTGCTTCTCTCTCACATACACTCCTCATTCTCAGTCTTCTTGTATGAGAAATAAAATTAGTTAGGTGATCCAAACAAAACACACGTTCAGCTCTGCTGTCCATGCCTGGCCCCAGGGGAGCCACGTGGCGGGCAGGAGGCGCCCAAGTCTGGCTGACTCTGAGCGAGCACCAGCACTGGTTGCCGCGCGGGCCACACGACACTCAACGGCGCTTCACCAAGCCTCCCTGTGGGATACAAGAGAAGGCTGAGGGCACTTGTGTGGCCCTTGGGGCCCAAGGGTAGAAATCCGAAAGGGGATGAGCAAGACCCAGACTCCGAAGCTCAACGGGACAGGGCCCTAGGCCGCCCTCTGCCCACTACAGCAGCTCCTCCCCTCTGCATTCTGCAGCCTTCTCTTCCCTCCCAGGTCCTGCCTCAATAATCTAAAACTCAGTAAACCTAAACTGCGTCACTGGGACCCTGGGGCGGGAGCCCATTCTCCAAAAACCAAACCAAGTCCAATCTGACTCATGGATCCCTGAGGTGTTGGAGAGCAGAACTGTACCACAGGGTTTTTCAGGCTCTCAGTTGCCAGACCTTTCTTCCTCAGTGCTGCCAAGTGCGTTCAAACCACCAACCTGCAGTGTAGTGGCTGAACACGGATTGTGCCACCCAGGGGACAGAGCCAGCTTCTATATACAGCCAATGACCTGCATCTAGGCACCAGGCTCCATGAGGTGTGCAGCTCCTTGCTGCTGAGCTGGCCAGAGCACACTGGTCCCCAGACTGGGGTTACCAGCAAGCTGCTGAATGTCTGTGGGGGCCCCCAGCTCCTAGAGCCCCTCTATAGCTGCACTCAGGACAAGCACAAATCTTGTCTGAAAAGCCAGCATGTTCCACTAGCTGGCACTGTCTTCTCATTCTCCAAGCACGGGGATACACTAGAAGGGGCCCTACTCCAGCCTCCCCTGCACAGCACCTCGCTCTTTCCCTGCTTGGTCCTGGCCCCCCCATCCCAACCGACACTCCATGGGGAGGTCTCTCTGACCCTCGCCTGGCACACAGCCTCAGCTCATGGGGGAAGGGAAAGGGCTGTCGGAGGCTGACCCCCGGTCCCTGCAGCCTTCGCAAGTCATGTGACAGGAAGGTGGGGTGGGGGCGTCCAGCCAGCCCAAGTCAGACCCCAGGACCTGCCCTTGTACATGAGGCCTCTCAGTAAGAAATGATGCCCATCCAGGCATCTAGCATGGCCGGGCGGGGGGCTCACCTGATGCCCATCTTGCAGTCCATCACACACGGCGAGTCAAAGTCAGCGAGCAGGTCGTCCATCTGGTTGTAGCGCTCCCCGTCCTTGACCACGTCCCCGTGGTAGGCGGGCACATAGGGCCTGAGCACATCCTTCATCAGCCGGTCCAGGCAGCGCTGCTCTGACTCACAGTGCTTCTTCAGGATCCGGCCGTTGGCCGCAGCCTTGAAGCTCCCTGTGGGCAAGGGGGAGGACGGAGGCGGCCTTGGTTCCTGGACGGCGGCTAGCCCCTCTTGGCCACAGACCCTGGGGCTCCCCACTGAGACTGTGGATGCTTGAAGAGGGTGACAACGGTGGCTGGGCTATAAACAATGATGATTCCACGTGCCTTACCCAGGAGCTCCTTGGAAGCTCCATGGGGCAGTTCTGCTCTGAACTCTAGGGTTGCTTTGAGTCGGACCCAGCTCAACAGCACTGGGTAAAATGGAAACCGTAGAGGCACAGGTGGAGAGCTACAGCTGCTATCCGAAAGGTCAGCAGTTCAGATCCATCAGGCCCTCCTTGGCAACTCTACTGCGGTAGTTCTACTCTGACCTACAGTGTCACTGTGAGTAGAAACAGACTCGATAGCACTGGGTTTGGTACAAGTAAAATGGTAAAGAGATAGGAAGACACAGGGACAGGGATAAGGAGGGGAGGATGGGGGGGCACTGACCACCAAGAGTGGTGGCACTGACCACCGACAATGCAGCTGTCCCAGCTCATTTATGAAGCAGTGCACCCAGTGGCTGCGATTTCAGATAACAAAGTCTCTCCACGAGACCTTGATCTGGGTGCTTTAACCCAGGAGCACCCAGGGGTCAGGCTGACTCCTCCTGGGTTTGCTGTCGTCCACCCTGACCCAGTCAAACCCTCCTGGAAGGGAGGCTGTGTCTACCTGCATGTCCGGCCAGCTGGATCCAGGGGTACTTCTTCTTGAAGGACATGACGAAGGGGGACCACTGCACCATGTTTTTGATCTTCCTCCATGATTTGCTCTAGAAACAAGCACACAGTCCTGCATCAGGCAGGGCACCACTCGGTTCTGCTCAGTGTGGCTTCAGAGTCAGGTAACTCACTGCCCATCACCACAGAGTGCCTGGCACCACCAGTGACCACAGAACAGGGGCCCCCAGTGGGCTCTGAGGAACCCCTGCTTGTCACGTGACGCAGAGAGGGCTTTCACATACACTACAGGCAAGCTGAACAAAAAGCCCCAAAGCAAGGAGACCCTCGGGATGATGATCTGACATGCTCAGGGGGCAGAAGGGCTGACCCCAGGGCTGACCCCACATCATGCCACTGTCCCATCAGGGAAACTACATCATTGCCCTTGTTCACGTCCCCTCTGTAGGCCTCGTTGGCTGAAAGAGTGGGGCAGCCAGGCCACTGGGTTCCTCTTTCACCCCCACAGCAGTGGCCCCAGAGGAAGCCTAGAGTGGGCCAGGTTCACACTGTTTATAGGTGGTGACTCTGGGGTACCCCCTGCAATGAGCAATTTGAGAAGAGACTTTAACAGGGGTTCCCGAGGGACAGCACCTCCATGGTGTCAACGTACTCAAGTGCACTGGAAACCATGATGACAGGTGACAAACCCATAGTTCCCTCTACTGCTATCTGCAGAGTGAATTTCAAGATCATACAGTTCACATGTAGGGAGCTGAAAGAAAATTCTGGAAGATGAGAATTCAAAAATGTTCTGAGCTTCCCAGGAAAATGCTTTGTTCACGCACAAAGCTCCGCGTGAATGACTGATGGCCTACTCCACCTGTCACCAAACTCGTATTTACGAATCACCTAAATCAAACTTGGTGCCTTTTGGTCAGCAGCTGTAGCCCTTAACCATTAGGCCACCAGGGTTTCCTAGTGGTTAAGAATCGGATGTGAAGTAAAAAGTCTGCAGTTTGACTCCACCAGTGGCTCCTTGGAAACTAGGGCACAATTACTTTGTCCTATAGGGTCAACAAGGTGGGACTGTCTAGATGGAAACAGGTTTGGTGGGTTTGCAGGGCATGTCAGGACAGTTATGACAGAAATCTCCTACTGGTCCCTGCCTACAGCCTGACCAGGGACAAGAGACTGGAAGCACACTTCAATAAGAAGGACTGCTAGGCCCTGTCAGTGACAAATGTGTTAAGTGCTGTCCTGTGCTGGGCATGCGCTAGTCCCTGTTCTCAGGGGCTCAGAGTCCAGTAGAGACAAGATGGTCTGAGTTAGAACAAGGGATGGAGAAGAAGGCCCAGACCAGCTGTGCAACCTTGGGCAGCCAGTGACTGCTCTGAGTTTCCCTCCAGCTTCTCCTCCTGAACTGGACTTGGTGAGAGGCTGGAATGAGGACCCAGGGGGAAGCATCTGGTGACCAATGAGGGGCCACAGAGGGTGGTGACTGCTAGGAAGGGTGGATACCATGACGGCTGTGGCTGCATCGACTGAGGGAACCTAGGGACATTCCTAAGAGAGAGGAAAGAGAAGATGACTGTAGGGAGGGGTGGTGGACAGAGGCCGGGGATGGGGACTTGTGGTGGCTGGGAAGCAGAATGATGGGAGTGGCAGCTGAGTGCGCGAGTCCAGGCTCTCCTGGGACAAGTTACTGACCCTCCTTGGGCCCCTAGTTCTTATCTGTAGAATGCGAAAACACATGAATTCTCTGCCCAGGAGGACAAGAACCCTTCGAAGATGACGGGCACAGTGTCTGTGGCAGTTTTTACTCTTGGGTTCAGGGAGGGGGCACAGGTATCTCTGAAGTTACCTGGGGACGGCGGCCAGGCTGGTGCCCTACGGAGGGTCTGCCACGGTTACTAGGGAATAAAGCTGCTGGGGCTTCAGGCCGGGTTTGGCCTGCCTCATTGGGGTCCCTCTCTGCGGAGAGCTGACTGTGGCCCTGGAAGATGATGGGGACAGATGTTGGGAGAGATGCTGCAGCCCAAGCCCAGCAGGGCCATTGGAAGCTGCAAGGCTCCTGATCCCAGGATCTCTCTTTGGAGGCCGACGACTCAAAAAAGAGGGACATGCAGGGGTCCTCTGACAGTTCAAAGGACCCACGAGCCTCCTGGGAGGTGCCCCAGGCCCCTCAGTGTCACCGAGTTCTGAACACAAGAGCACCTCTCCAGATTTGGCTTGCTTTCCCCATATCCCCTCCATCAGAAGCCATCTCTGCAGCAGGAAAATGGGCCCCAAAGGGCCAAAGGCATGAGAGTCCTCTCCTCCCCAGGCTGCTCGCCCTAACTGGGATGAGGGCAATGGAATATTCCATTTGCAGCACACGCCAGGAATTTGTCCCAGGAGACTTCCTTACTCCGCTGGCAGCAACACGCAGGGGTTGTCCCCGGGGTGCCAGGTATGTCCCATTCCAGGGCTGCCCAGTTGCCACTCTGGACTTAGCCACCCGTTTACACAGGCTCAGGTTCTCGCCTGCAGCAGATTGGAGCAGCTAGAAGATTCTAGACTCTGTGGTTGGAACTCTGCGCACGCCTTCACTCTCTGTCCTTGGGAATGGTTCCAGGGAAACAAAGAACCACAAAGCCGATGGAGAGGGCCCTGGGTGGGGCTGGAGGCCACATGGTTTCTATTTCGAGTCTTTGCTGGGTATTCAAACCAAATGAAGATTAGGAGTGATGCCTTTTTGGTGGCCCCATTAGCTGAGGCCCAAAGGTGAGACCCAGCTATACAAATCTCTGTATTACTGCTCCTCTGGGTTAAATACAGAAACCCAGGGAGCTGTCGTGGTTAAGCGCTACGCCTGCTACTGAAAGGCTAGCAGTTCAAATCCACCAGCTGCTCCTGGGAAACTCTACGGGGCAGTTCCACTCTGTCCTATAGGGTTGATATAAGTTGGAATCAACTCTACAGCAGTGGGTTAGGTTGGGTTTGGGGTTAAATATACACTAGTTTTCACTTTGTTCATTTTTTTCACCTGAGTTCTGTACACACCTTTCCATGAACCTCTTTCCAAAACAGTTTGCTGGTGTCATTGCCCCCTATTATACTGCCCTGCCACCATCTGCCTGTCAGTCTGTTGTACTGTAGTAACTGGACTTCACCATGAACTGAAAGGTTTTCCAAATGCAACCCAGTTATTTCAAAGGATAGAGCAGCAGGGACAGGGGCCTGGGGACCAAGCATTCAGGGAACATTGAGGCCAACTAGCATAACTAGTCTATTGCTAAGACAGTCTTCTGCACCCCACACATCTGAGTGGCATCTGGGGTCTTAAAAGCTAGCAAGCTGCCATCTGAGGTACACCAAATGGTCCCAACTCATCTGGAACAGAGGATCACTGAGAACATCGAAGGCACAAAGCAAAAAGAGCCCAAGAGACAGAAGGACCCATGTGAATGGAAGACTGTATCAACATGAGACCAGAAGAACCAGATGGTGCTTGGCCACCACCAAAGACAGCCATGACGGGAGATACAACGTAGAGTTCCTGAGACAACAAGAGAAAAAGACAGGTGCAGCCCACGAACTCTTCTAAAAGACCTGAATTAATGGTTCAACAGCCTGGATGCTCCCCTGGGAACATCACCCCTAGACCTGCTGCTGACCCACCGGAAATCAGTCAAGAGGTCAACTCTTTAGACAAGAAAGGACTGGACTCAGGGACACAATGTGACCATATGGTATATGTACTTTATGGTTCTACGCATTTATAGGAGGTGGCACAACTGGTCTCTTTCTAGATGGGACAGTAGAGGGCAGAGAGGAGCAGACAGATGCTTGTTGAGGGGACCCTACAAGTACGCAATGGAAAGCAGGAATGTGCTGTCACCAGGAGGAGAAAGCAGAAGGAGCTGCAGGTAGGTAGGCACACAAAACCGACTTGGATTGTATACTTTCACTTACTTGCAGACCCAAAAAAAGAATGTTGAAAAAAAAGAGATGTTAAGCTATTTAAAAAAAAAAAAAAAAGAATGTTGTTGTGGCACTAGAAGTTATGCTACCAGCATTTCAGATACTAGCAGAGCTGTCCATGTGGACAGGATTCAATGGAGCTTCCAGATTAAGATGAGGAAGATAGGCCTGGCGATTTACTAAAAATTAGTCACTGAAAAGTCTGTGAATCACAGCAGAACATTGTTCAGCACAGAGCTGGTAGATGAGCCCTCTCGGTGAGAAGGCACTCAAAATATACAGTAGCTGCAGCAACAGACTTGAGCCTAGTGACGATGGCATGGGACAGGGCAACGTTTTGTTGTCCATGGGGTCGCCATGCCTGGGAGTCAAATGGACCCCAGCTAAGAGGACTAACCCATCACAGCCCTGGGCCTGAGCAGCTAACACCTTTTGCTGGATGACGCAGGGTTTCACGCTAAACCCCAGCAACATCGAGAAAGGGGTTTTCCTGAGAAGGAAAAGACAAGAGAACAGGCTCCAGGCCTCTGCACTGTTGGAGTTGCTTGGGGCAGGTTCCTCCCCTTGGCAGTTTGCACCTGGTTTTGACAGGAGCTAAAATATTCAGTGTGGAGAGACAGTTGTAGCGGGAGAGAAAAAAACAATCAAAATAACTGACAAGAACAAAACTCAACTCTCTTCATGCCTGAGGTGACAGAAAGTCACAGGGGAAGGGAATCTGGAACCAGACAAATACCAGAGAGCACTCTCCAGCCACAAAAAGACACCGAAAGATTCAAGGAGAAGCCTGGTGGCCCAGACAGTGACTATGCTCACCTGCTAATGGAAGGCTGGAGCTTGGGATCTACCCAGAGGAGCCTTGGAAGAAAGGTCTGGGATCCATTTCGGGAAGAAAAATCAGTTACTGAAAACCTATGGACCACAGCTGCACTCTGACACACAGGGCCACCGTGGAAAGATGCCTGTTGTTGATGTTAGGTGCCATGGAGTTAGTTCCGACTCAGGGATCCTGAGCACAACAGAGCGAAACCCCACCTGGCCCTGTGGTATCCTCAGCCGTACACTCGAGCCCATAGCTGCAGCCGCCGTGTCAGTCCACGTGGTGCCTTCCAACCCGGGGAGGACGGGGGTGTGCTCATCTCCCGGGACTACTATCAGACAGCGTCCCAGGCTACTCCTAAGGTTTGCACTGGCTAATTCATTTCAGAAGTCAACTGCTGGGTCCTCCTTCCTGGTCTATCTTAGTCTGGAAGCTCAGCTGAAACCTGTACGCCACGGGTGACCCCGCTGGGATCTGAATGCTGGAGGCTATGCCACAGCAACACACAAGCTCCTACAGTGTGACAAATTACAAAGCTACAAAGAAAGCAAGCCCTGCCCCCGACCTGCATCATATAACCAGCAAGCAGGACATGGGAAGTCTGGGAAGTCCAGGGACATAACACGTTCCATCTCATCTTTCTTCCTTTTCCCAAATATTTCTGGTCCCCAGAGCAGAATGGCATCTACTCCCTAGAGGCCAGTGCCTCCTATTATTGTCAGCTGTTGTAGAGTGGCCCCAGCGCATGGTGACATTGTGCAGAATGGAACCAAGCACTGCTAGGTCCCGTGCCACCCCCACGACTGTCGGCAGGTCATTGTGGGCCGCAAAGTCTGCACTGACCAATTTTGGGAAAGTAGATGGCAACTGCCAGGCCTTTCTTTCCCAAAGGCCAGTGCGTATGTAGGGTGAACCCGTTCTGCTCAACATGTGATACCTCAATGCAGACACCTTCCGGGGTCGGGGAGGCCTCGCTGCCTGTGGTCCTTGTCTCTACCTCTGGACCTGTTCTAGGAGTTGCCGGGGCAAGATAGGGTAAGACGGAAGCCACCCGCTGGCCAAGTGGTTCTTCCTGAGCCTGGGCTGAGCCCAATGGAAGACGCAGCTTTGGAAGGGTCTCTGGTTCTCTGCATTTTATCAAGACCAAAAGCCAGACTGTCTGATGGAGCTCCTACCTCCCGGGTGGATGGCACCCTCTGACTGGTCCTCCTAGGTCGGTCATCTCCACTCAGTTTGGAGGTGCTGCTGGGAAACGCTGTCTTAAACAAACAAAGCAATTAACTGGGATAGCCTCAAAGTCTGGCCTTTGTCTGCCATAAAGCAAGCAAAACGGCGCAGGCCTGGGGGCTGGTGGTTGCTGGTGAGGAGAAGGCACAAGAGGAAGGCAGGCAAGGGACTCAGCACTTAGCCAGCACTGGTTGTGGCAGTGAAGGGACTTCCGGCCACCTATTCGGAATCTCAGGGTGGTGCAGACAGTTAACATGCTTGGATACTAACCAGAAGGTTTGCATCTGCCCAGAGGCACCTCAGAAGAAAGGCCTGGCAATCTGTTTCTGAAAACTCCACCAATGAAGGCTCCACAGAGCACAGTTCTACTGTGACACACACACACAGGGTCGCCATGAGACTGGTCGACTCAACAGCCACTGTTCACGGCTGTAGGTGTAGACCTCTGAAGGGCCTGCCTCCCCGGCACCCAGCCCTACTAGGTGCAAAGCAGCTCTTGCTGGCGACCCAACAGGCCACCACCACCAGCCAACTCGCAGGTCTCGGAGGAGAGAGACCAAATCCGATAGGCTGGGAGCAAGGGCATCTGCCCACCAGGAACCTGGCCCCAGATTCCGGAAGCGAGTTTGAGCTTCCCGGCAGGCACAGGCTCTGCTCTATTTCTTATCAGGCCCCTGGAATTAATCCTTGTCCCAGACAGCACTGCCTGGACTATTTCACAGAAGCAGGCCTCCTGAAGACAGCTACTTACAGTCTCAAGTTTATCCCAAGACAGCCAACCCTTCTTCCAGCTTCCCGCTCACCGACTGCCAGGCTGCGGCACACAGCCCTTCTCTCCCCCCACCTGGCTTCTGTCTGAAATCTCCCATCCCCTGGGGAAAGGCAGGCCACAGTGGGATTCTGTCGCCAGGAGACAGCAGCACGATAGAGCAGAGAAAAAAAGGAGCTGAACTTATTAGAATGAACCCTTGCTCCACCACCTCCCAGCTGTAGCCAAAGGTAAGCCTTTGAACTTCTCAAAAATCTCAGTTTTCTCATCTGTGACCTGGGTACAATAACATGCCATGTGCCATGCCCACCCCATGGGGTTACAGTGAGCATTCAGCGAGGTGATACATACATACTACTAGTTACCAGCTGCTGTCAAGCTGACTCTGACTCATGGTGACCTGTGTGTCAGAGCAGAATTGCGCTTGCACAGGGTTTTCAAAGGATGATTTTCTGGAGGGTGACCACAGGCTTCCTTCTGAGATGCCTCAGGGGGAGCCCGGACTTCCAACCTGTCTGTCAGTCAGTAGCTGAGCACGTCAGCATGGAGACCATAAACATCACCCAGGAAAGTCCCACGCATACAGGTGCTCTGCATACTGTCAAGAGACAAGCAGACCTTTGGTGCTCACTCTGTTCTTACTTCTTTACGTCTGTGTGTTTAAATGGAAATAATTTTCTTCTCCAAGGCTGAGCAACCTGGCAAGAGGCCGAGCAGGCACTTGCAGAGGGCCAGATCACCGCCCAGTGACAGTAAGAAGAGGTATGTGTGATTAATTGCTTACAAAGCCTGGGAAGTGGGCAGGGCGGCTCCAGGAGGACACAGGAGCCAAGCTCAGGTGGCCTGGCATCAGTTTCTGGTTCAGCAGCTCAGCAATGGGCCCCACGAGGCAGCCCCCATCCACCCCTACCCCCCGTTTCCAGCCCATCCCCCCAGGTTTGAGAAAAATCCAGCCATTCTGAAGTTTAGAAACATTTCTCATGTGGTATCAGTTGGACTTCTGCTAGGTACAGCAGAAAAGCAGTGTTTTCAGCACAAAGAGTGAGACTACTCAAGAAATTCCTTTTTCTAAAGAGGGTTTAGGTCCTCTTAAATCCCTTCCTCTTTGACTTCTTCCCCTAATTTCCTACTTTTTTCCTTCCAAACTTCCTTTTTTATTGAAAACATTCCATCACTTGACTGACTTATTTTTAGATAATTATACGTAACTAAAAGTCTCCCTCACCTCCTTTTTTTTTTGGAGTGAAGAGGATGGGGGCCATCCCCAAAATATCAGAAAAGGGAAAGTACTTCTGGACCTGGTGGCTCTCCAGAACGACAGTCCTGGATAAACCTTTTATGCACGTGATTGTGCGTGCGTATGTACTGGTGAGTAGTGATGACAGCATGGCTTACCACAGACAGAGGCAAACAAGTGACATGTTCAACACCTACCGTGTTGCCAGGCACCGTGCTAACGTCTCATTTAATCTTCTCTCATGATACTGATACAGGTACCTCCGCTCTGCCCATGATCAAACAGGTGAAGTGGTGAAGGAGCACCCAACCAAGGTCACACGGCATCCTGGTTTGCATCATTAACTCCAAGGATTTTGTTTCAGCCAGCGGGATTACTGACCCACCCCCCATCAGCTGGCTCTCTCTGCCTCTCTCCCGAAGAAAAAAAAATAGGCACACGGAAACAGCAAGTGCTTTGTCAGAGGAGTGACCTTTCAGATGGAGCCGGCCTGAATTAAGTCCTGCCCTGTCCTGCCCTCCTTTCCAAGTCTGTTCTCTGAAAATCTTCAGTGACACACACCTAGAGAGGCACATCGAACAAAGCGCTGCTGAAAGGAGATGCTGGATGCCCCTGCCCAGGGAAGGTTCGTTCCGCGTCAGTGCCTTTGTCCTGCATTTCCAAAAGTCTGGGTGAAAGCCAATAGTTTTTCCATGTTTGGGAAAAACGCCTTTTTATTCCTCCTCCTTCTTCTTTTGGTCTTCTTTAAAAAAAGCAGCTAGGGTTTCCCCAGTGATCATTCTTTCCTTCGCTGGGGAAAAGCCTGGTGCAGAGTCTGTGCCAACTTTGTTCATTGTGTTCACGCTGGCACAGCCTCTCCTGAGGCGGCAGCTGGGTGCGAGCCTGGGCAGGTAGAGCCCCTGGCTCATTAGCTCCCTCCTGGAGTGTTGGTTAGAAACCTGGCCGGGGCCAAGAGCGAAACCAGCGCCTGCCAAAGTGAGCTTGGAGAGGAGAAGGCAGAGCCTTTCAAAACTGAGACACTGAGAATTGGAAAAAATTAAGCCCAAGGGTTTGGCAAGGCAGGTAGCACAAGCTAAAAATAAGAGCCTGGATGTTAAGAGTACCTCCCCCTTTCTACAAACAAGAACAGTCCCCTAAAGAGAGCAAAAACACTTTCTGAAAAAGACTCAAGTATGTGTGGAAACCCTGGTGGTGTAGTGGCGAATGCTAACCAAAAGGTTGGCAGTTTGAGTCCATCAGCAGGCGTTCCTTGGAAATTCTATGGGGCAGTTCCACTCTATCCTGTCGGATGGGTATAAGTCTGAATAGACTCGATGGCACTGGGTTTGGTTTTATTGGTTTAAGTTTTTATGTGGAGTCCCCGGGTCGTGCAAATGGTTAAGGCACTCAACTGCTAACCAAAGATGAGATGTGGGAATCCATCCAGAAATGCCTGGGGACAGAGGCCTGGCAATCCACTGCTAAAAAATCAGTCACTTAAAACTGTAAGGATCCCAATCCTGCTCTGACACACATAGGGACGCCATGAGTCAGAGTCAACTCAACAGCAACTGGTAGGTAGATAGGTGCTTTATAATTTAACATTCATTCTCCCCACCCCAACACACACTCACTCACTCACTCGCTCACATACTTTCTCCCTCTGAATCAGTCAACTCCAGGACAACCAGTAGGTAGACGGATGCTTTTTAATTGAACATCCACCCCCCCACACACAAACGCACACACACACACACTCTCTCTCTCACATATTCTCTCTCTCCCCCTGTGAATCAGAGTCAACTCAACAGCAGCTAGTAGGTAGATAAGTACTTTTTTATTTAATACCCACCTCTATATATACACACATTCTCTCTCTCTCTCTTTCTCTCTCTCTCTGTGTTCCTACCTGTAGGGCTCTATAGAATGCTTTAGACAGAGCTCACTGTTGGGTACAAGGTTTTCATGCGTAGTTATGGGGTGGTGGAGTACCTCTCTGAGAATCAGGCTGCTGGTCAGGGCGAGAGAACACGGCGGTTCTGCCTTCCTCATCCAGATGACTGGCCCTCACTGACCCCTGCCAGCAGCGACCCCTTGGCTATTGCTGACATGACAGGAAGAGCTGGCTTCGAACTCTCGGAGCCAGGGCTCTGTCCTCTCCACACCTAGTTGAGAAGTAAGGGCCACTAGGCTAGAGGTTGGGAATGTGTGAGCCTGGTCAGGGCGCTGGATGTCTGCATCCAAACCCCAGGCTCAGCCTTTAATGAGGCATGCCACCTCGGTCCATCTACTCCCAGCAACATGTCTGAAAAAAACAGGGAGAGCCTGAGTGTCCACCCAGCTATCCCCTCCTGATAGCTGCCTTCTTCCTGTTGCAGCTACAGACCCAGTTTCTAGGCCAAGGGTGGTGTCCAGCCTGGCCCCCTGGGCCCCTGCATCACGGCCACTGTCCCTCCCACCCTATCTATACCTGAGGCCAGCGGAGGCTGCCCAGTTAGCAAGGGCAGGGCCACTGAGTCCTCCTTGACCACCCACAAGAAGGTGGCAGGACCCAGCAAGGACACAGGGCCACCCCTGACAGCTTGCCCCCCTCACATCCTGTAACTGTCCCTGGTGCACCCCCCTGGCATCCAGTGGGGCAAGCCCTTCTGGTCCCACAACTGACCCACCTCCAGGTCTTTGTTCATGTACGTGCTCTGTCCTAGGCTGTTCTCTCCCCCCTTCTGTTTACTCACATCCCATCTGTCCCCTGGACTCTGCGAGCTGACCCTACCTTCTCAGGAAAGCTTTCATACCCTGCAGCCCTGCAGCCACAGGCCACTCCCTGAGGGCCCCACAGGCAGAGAGGGAATGCTCCAGGGGGCTCCTGTGCCTGTGGCATTGTGTCTCCACCAGAGGGCACACTCCACAAGAGCGGAGCCAGCCAGGGAACGACTCCCTAAACCGACCAGGCAGGAGTGTAAAGGGACTTCTCACCTGGTGTCAACAGCTAACACATTTTGCTTACCAAAGGGTCAGAGGGCAGAGGCCACCCAGAAACCCTCACAAACAAAGGTCAGCCACTGAAAATGCTAGCCCTCTGGAGCTCCGTGCTACTTCGACACACTCCGGACCACCATGAGCTGGAGGTAAACAGACAGCAACTGTTTGATAGGGTGGTGGGGGCACAGTTATCCTTTCTCGTCCTCTGTCCCCAAAGAACAAACATCCTCCCTGATGAGCGAAGCCCTGTGTGGTACCCCTTAAAGCCTGGAATAGAGACAGTGCCTGGGCTGGGAAGGTCTCTCATGCTGGGTGGGCCAGGGGCAGAGCTGATAAGGACTACATTCCCATTCTCGCTTGGCTTTCTGGGAGCCAGGAGTAAAGAGGGGTCCCTGGCTGGTGCGGATGGTTAATGCTCTCGGCTGCTAACTGAACAGCTGGAGGTGAGAGTCCACCCAGGGTACCTTGGAGGAAGGGCTTGGTCATCTGCTTCTAAAATTCAGCCCCTGAAAACCATAAGGGACACAGTTCTACTCTGACACACACGGGGCCACTGAGTCTGTGTCAACACAACGACACTCAGCAGGGGAGAGTGCAAGGGTGCCAGCTGTTGGAGTGGCCAGAACATGACATCCCCAGAGCAGAGTAAGGCTTGGGCCCTGCCACATCCCATTGACTTATGAGGTGAGGCACATCTAACTGAAGCCAGGCTTCTTTATGCTCACCTGCTCAAGGCTGGGTTTTCCCAGAGAGATCTCCAGGGAGCAGGCAAGGCACACCTGCGGGAACTTCTGTTCCATCTGCCTGGGCTGCCCTCCTCGCTCCCCTACAGCTGGCAGCCTGGTTGGCCCCAGACCCCCGGGTCTCAGCCAGTCAACCCTGTTCAGAGTCTGAGAAGTCTTTGCCAGAAGGGCCTATGGACACTAGGGCTCCAGGGACACCAGCAAAGACTGTTCCTCCCTGAGCGACGCTCTGTTTCAGGAGCACCCTCCTTCCCTCTGCCTAACTATACAGCATCTGGCATCAAAGGGGCCCACTATCTTGCCAAACCAGATTTTTCCTTGGTTACCCACGAATTGAGGGGTCCTTCACCCAAAATGGAAATGTTCCATAACCCTCCTCTGCAAAGGCGCTATCTCTGGTCCAGAAGGTCACTAACTGGCTCTCCCCTCCCCTCCCTCCTGGAGTGCATCCTCTTCAGAACTAAAAATAATGGAGGGCTGGAGGAAAGAGGCTCCAAAGGAAACAGCAGGAGGCCTAGGAAATGCTTGGGTGAAACACAGAGGCCCAGATGCCTCTCAAACTGAGCAGACCTCAAAGGCCTTCGGGACTGGGGACTGAGGCTAGGAGGGGCCAACAATGAGAGGAAACGGGGCGGGGGAGCGGGGAAGAGCCTGGGAGGGGGCCGCCCCTACAGCTGACTTCCTAATGGATAAAGCTTGCAGGACAGAAAGGCTCGGCCTTTCCGCTGGGAAGGGAGCTGGGCTCAGCCCGGCCTGGCCAGGACGGCCTCTGCAGCACACACCAGCTCCCATCCGCCTCCGTGAGCCTCATCTGTCCCTCACCAGAGGTCTTATTTTTATTTTGGTAAATGCAAAGCAGCACGGCGGAGATTTACAGTGGGTGGAAATTTACTGGCAGTAAATTGGCCAGAGACAATGGCAGAGACAATGGCACCCAAGTCCTGGGGCCCTGGGCACCCCAATGCCCCGTCTGGCCTAGCTCCTGCGAGGAGGCAGCAAGTACTTGGGGGTCTGCACCGTCAGTCTCACCCGCCTCACTCCACTCTTCCTCTGCTGGGACAGCTTTTCCTGAGCCTAGGGACTCATCCCTCCTCAGCCGGTGCCAAGTGTCTTTTATGTATTGATTCATTTTCTGATAGAAGCATCTCAACCCATCACACAGGTATACTGTCAACATCCCCATTTCTTAGCATTGGCAAAATGTAACTCTGCTACCAGACAAATCCAAGTGTAGGTCCTGTTATTCCCAGGTAGTACTGGGAATGTTATTAACCATCTCCCTGCTTCTATTTCCTCAGTACCACCTATCCTACTGGGTTGTTTTGGGGTTAACTTAAATCCTGCAAGTGTGCCTGCTACTTGGATAGAAGCTCTCCACAAAGTGTGTTATCACTACATTACCTGTGTGCCGCCGGGTCTGTAAGCCACCTGAGGGCAAGAACCTGCACCTGGGGAGGAGCCTCATGTTGGCTCAGCAGAGGTTAGATGAAGGGTTTGACTATCTTCTTCTTCACCCTCAACCATGGCTTCTGAACCTGTCTTTTCTTGAGGCAAGTCCACAGGGTGAGGCCATGGAGGCAGAAGGAAGGGGGACCGCCACAGACAATCCCACTCTGGTCCATGTGAAGAACCTCAAGGAGCCTGAGGTTGGCCTGAAGCAGAGTCTGGACACCCGGCCTCTCTTTCTGGGTGTGCCCACGGGCCACCCAGGCCTGGTGTGAGAAGGAGGGCTCAGACTGGCTAGGCAGAATTGCTCAGTAAAGCCATTATGGCTGGTCAGCCTCCTGCAGACCGCCCCATCCCCTGGGGACACAGACAAATCTGCCTGGGGGTGCAGTGACCACATGTGGAAACAGGCTTCTTTATCCCTTGCTGGAAGCTGACATTTAAATAGCCAGGAATCTGAAAGAATTTTTCTGCAAAATGTGGAAAAATCTAAAATGTCATTTTCTCTCCTCCCGGCTCTCACAAGCACAAAAAACAAGCAAGGCAGTGGCTGTCAGTCAGTTCTGACTCAGGCTGACTCCAAATATGCTTTGGGGTACAGCTCTGCTCCATAGGGTCCTCGATGGCTGATTTTTTGGAAGGAGACTGAGAGGTCTTTCTTCCAAGGTGCCCATGAGTGGATGTGAACTTCTAACCTCTTGGCTAGCACCCCAGTGTGCTAACTGGTCCCTGGTACCGCTCAGGGACCCACCTCACACGCACAGTCCAGTTTACAGACACCAACGTCCTTGCTGTGAGCAGCTCTTTGATATTAACTTGCACTTTCTTAGAGAATCTTTGAGATTAAAAAAATGTCTTCCAATTATGTAACACACACACACACACCCCCGAAGGACACTGCTGGGCATAGTAAAAGGTTTGAGGTTTCCTTAACCTTCACCTTGCTAAAACTTTACCTCTCTGGACCAAAACCAGTAACGAGCGAAACACTACCTTTTAAGCCACTTCTGAGAAAGCAGAACGCACTTGTAACAGATTTGGGAAAGGGGTTACACCATGGACTGACTCCAAAGTCAGATTTTTGGGAACTCCCACTCCAAGAATGTCAAACAAGGAAACTTTTCAGGAAGAACTTGACTACCACATGAGAGCTGACGTGCAGCACCAAATATTTAGCTATATTTAGAAAACACTTCTAAGCAGGGTACGTTGGTGTGATTCCTATTTCTGACAGATGGCACTGATTTCCCAGTGGCTCAGTCAGCAGAGGGGAGAGCAGAAGCAGCCCTAAGTTGTTTTCTGGAGAGGTTTGGGACCCAAGAGAGGTGAGCTGCAGCTCTGAATTCTGCTATGAGTCAGCCAGCTTCCCTCTCCTGAGCGTGGTGGGCTCAGAGCGAGGGCCCCGACTCTGCGACAAGGTCACGCATCAGTGCATGTGCAGACCGCGGGTAGCACAGGAAATGGGCTGCCAAGAAGGCACACTAGTAAACCCCTAAGTGTGAGCAAGACTCTTCGGCTCACAGAAGGTGGCTGTCCTCTGGGTCATCTTGACGTCTGTGGCAGTGTGTGCGATTTTCATAAACACTGACTCATCGGCGTTCCCATGCGTCTTAACCAGTGGAGCGCTTAGCTAGCACCTTGCCTGTGTATAGGGTAAGCCTCCCCGGGGTCCTTGGGGGACAGGGCAGCAGGCTCTCCTCTGACTCCCAGAGCAGCAAATGGGGCAAAGGGGCTTACCTCCGGCTTGTGCCCAATAGGGGACCAGATCTGTGACTCTGCCTGAGCCCCTAGTCCTGGAGGCATGTCCACCGGCAGTGGGAGTCTCCCACCCAGTGGGTGCAGAGACACCCACTCCCATTTACTTTCCTTTTTTTTTTTTTGCTTCAGGTTACAACGAGTTAAAGGAGGCCTGGTGGCACAGTGGTTAAGTGCACTGCTGAGAACCAAAAGGTAGGCCAATTTGACCCCACCAGCCCCTCGATGGGAGAAAGATGTGGCAGTCTGTTTCTGTAAAGATGCCAGCACTGGAAACATGATGGGCAGTTCCATTTGGTCCTGTGGGGTCACTAGAAGTCCAAACTGACTCCACAGCAAGAGTTTACAATGAGTCGACATTTATTTTATACTGAGATCTTTTTATAACAGCACTTGGGATAATTACAGACAAGCTAGGTTCCCACAAAACTGAGGTAGAAAGAGCCTACACTGGAGATGGGGACAAAGAAGAGCTTTCACCCCAGTTCATCCGTCTTCTCCCTCAGATTCAGAGATAGAGCCACTAAGTATAGCATGGACACCTCCACATGCCAGCCAGGGCTTCCATCCATAGGACACAGCCCTGTCCCTTAAAGACAGGACCCCATACAAAGTCACCCTCTTGTGTTCCTGGTCCTCTTCCACTGGCTTCACTTACTTCCTACCGAGTGGTTGTTGTTGCCCTTGTTAGCTGCCGTCGGGTGCCCCCCCCAAACAACGACACATGCTGTCCAGTCCTGCGTGCCACCCCACGACTTGGTGTCGACCAGACCCTGTGATCCTCAGGGTTTTTACCAGCTGATTTTCAGAAGTAGACTGCCAGGTCTTTCTTTCTCATCTGTCTGAAGTCTAGAAGCTCTGCTGAAACTGGCCTGAACAACACCACCACCCAGGTGATGGTTATGTATGAGCTGCGTTGGTCGGCAATTGAACCCAAGTCTCCTGTATGGAGAGTGAGACCTCACTGCACCCCCAATGCCTCATTCCTATTGAGCTATGGAAAAGGAAACATTACTGAGAGATGCAACAGTGAATTATCTCAAAAATGTGTTCTGTGATGACAGAGCCTGGGAAACGGGCTAAAGACTTCTGAAAGTCCTTTCCAGTCAGTGTTCCTAAACCCAAGTAAGAATGGTCCGCTCAGCTCAGAGAGTGCCTGCTGCTCACCCAGCTCTGGACCTCCAGGCCCAAGGAAAGGCATGAGGCTGAGGCTGAGTTAGAGCCTCTGTCTGTCACTCTGGGACAGACCTCCCTTACCTTGTCCACCTGTTGTGTCAGCTCGCTGGTTGTGGTAGGTGTCAGCTGTGTGCTGGGAATCTGGCTGAGAACAAGCAGCTGTTCTGGCAGGCCTCAGGGCCTCTGTCCAGAGAGAAAGGCTCCGACTCTCAGAGACACCACAGCGGTCTCAGAAGCTGGGCCCCTCAAGTCCCTGGGGACAGCCCATATTTAGGAACTGCGACGTCACTTCTAGGGAACAGAACCAGCTGGCTGATTTATTCCCCTTAACTTCAAATGCTATTATTAGGGCACATCTGTCTGTGTAGTGAAATCACCAAGGAAAAACCCAACTTAAAAAAAAAGAAGTATTTTCAAGCAATCGTCATTTCTATCTTTGGAAAAGGAAGCAAGCCAACAAACTATCAAAAGCCAGTTAGCAGCTACCATTGAGACAACTCCAATATCACGACAACACTGTGTGTGTCAGACTAGAACTGTGCTCCACAGGGTCTTTAAGGGCTGAGTTTTGGGAAGTAGAGCATCAGGGCTTTCTTCCAAGGAAAACAGAAAGTTGACACACAGCACTGTCATGCCACTGAAATCATCAAGATTAGACAGGAAAACCTGAAGGCACCACACACAACATAAGACATGCCAAAAGGGTCGCTGTTCAAATCCACCAGGCACTCCTTAGAAGCCCTATGGGCAGTTGTACTCTGTCCTGTATAGCTGCAAAGAATCGGAATCAACTCGATGGCAGCGATTGTGGTTTTGCTGGGTTTTTTGGTTGTTTGGTCTAAAGGATTAACCAAAATATCTGAAGAAAGCTGGCCCAGATTAGATTAGAATGAGACAAGGGGGCAGGAGAAGCGGAAGCCCATGAGATGCGTCGGTAGTCACCTAAGGGAGCTGAAACAGATGCCGGGATTTCTGAGCCACCGAACTGAGCCAGTCTGGCCCCGTCAGCTCCTTGGTCTGCTCAGCAGGTGAAATGGAACAGCTGCTAGGTCACAGCTGAGTGATGGCTGGCTCTTACTGCCCTGTCTCTAGTGAATCAGAACAGAATTTAAAACCAGGACCGCCTGGGATTTGGGGCTGCCCGCAATGACATGGCCCCATCGGTGGCTGTGGCCGATGGCCCAGGGTGGATGAGCAGGCCTTCACAGGAGTACCTGAGGTAGGCCCAGAAGGAAGCCTAGCACATTTTAACAATAAAGGCCAACACTCCAACTGCTAGAGAAAACAAACCGGAGGCTTCTGTGGCCCTGGAGCTGGCAACTGTGCTTTCCATGTTAGCCCACACAAGTCCCAAAGGCCCTCGGTCATCTCCTCAGCTGCCCAGTAGCCTGCCTAAACCAGAGAGAGATGACAGAAATGACCACAGAGTGCCAGCTTCTCGCAACACGTGGTGAGGCTTATACCATCAATCCAGTCAGATACATCAATCCTGCATCTGACTGGAAGTCCTCCCTACGCACTGCACTGTGTGAGGGCAGATGCCCTGCAGGGAGGGGTGCACAGTGACACTAAGAGAGAACAGAGCACGTGGCAGCATGGCCCCAGGACCGGGGAGGCGGCCACGACTCATGATAGCCCATCAGGGCACCACTCTGCTACTTCCCACAGAGCTAGAGCAGCCCACGTGAGGCTGCGGGGCTGTGAGCCCCCATGAGCGAGAGGTCATCTTCTTCCTTAGCATCGTCTTCACAAAGCATCACAGATGACAGTATCTGGAGCTTGTCCTCACTCTACAACAGTAGTTCCCTGGTGGCTAGGGGCTCCAGACACTCTGGGCAGATAGAGTGTCTGGAGTCCTGCCCTGGCCCCTAGACCTGTGGCCCAGGCTGGAGGGACCATGCTGTGCTAAAGAGAATTACAGATTGTGTGGCAGACCCCAAGAGCTCCCCTCAGGGGACAGTAAAGAACACTGTCATTCCCTAGCATAGCTCCATTAAAACGCCCAGCAGACCACCAAGTCTCCTCGATCCTGCCGTTCTAACAGCTCTCTCTGCCCACATGGGCTGGCTCTCCAGACCACACTCCTTACTCTGCCTTTTTTTTCGCTTGCCACGCTCCTTACTTCTGCCTTTTTTTGCTGGCATGATCATATTCACCAAATTCAAGAAAAGAAGAGTTTCTCTGTCTGCAATTGTTTTCTGGCCACAATTTTTTAAAAAAAATTATTATTACTGGAAATAATTCTGCCATGCAGAAGAGGCAGTGTTACAAACTCTTCCTGCTTCAGGTACCCTGCTACATACGAGGGTTGCCAATGAAGTTCACAAACTCATCCTGGAAAAAGTGCCACACACCTCATTGCTGAGTATCACTGTGGTCACCTCCAAGTGCTCCCCTTGGGATGCTATGCACTGATGCCAGCAACTAGTCCACCCTTCAAAGCAATTTTGGGACTCTTTTTCTTGAATGGCCACCAGAGTGGTCACTGTCGTCATACTACTCTTCATGTCCTGAATGTCATCCAGACGTCTTCCTTTCAGTATTTTCCTTATCTTCAGGTAAAGCAAAAGTCATTGCGGGCCAGATCAGGTGAGTAGGAAGTGTGTTCCAATACACTTATTTGTTTACTGGATAAAAACTCCCTCCTAGACGACTATACAGCTAAGTTCATGAACTTGCCACTGTGCATGAGCAATGGCCATTCTAGAAAGGGTTCCAAAACTGCTTTGAGGCATGGACTAGGTGCTGGCAGCGGTGCATAGTTTCCCAAGGGGAGCACTTGGAAGGTGACCACAGTGATAGTCAGCAGTGAGGTATGGAGCACTTAGAACAGTTAAGTTTGTGGACTTAATTTTCAGACCTCATACACTATTGGTTCAGCTTCTGTGCAACACTTCCAGAGGACAAGAGCAGGCGAGGCTGCCAGAACGGTGGAAACAAGTCAAGCTCAGCTGAAGGGACTAGAATCTGGTAAATGGACAGAAATAACCATGAATTGTGACTGTACAAAACATAGGGGTACTACATATCAAAGGCAAAGAAACCTCCAAACCAAAGCAAAAGTCAAACTGAATAAAGTATTTTGTGAAACATCTTCTGGTCAACAGTAATAGATTTTGAATACACAGGACTTGAACAAGGGGGTGATAAAAACTGTAAAAAGTCAACAGATAATCTGGTAATGGGCATATAATCCAACATGCATATAGTGGGAGTAACAGTAATATACTGTTTTTATCTATTAGCAAAAACAGAACAGTCACAAATACCAGCACTTGTGGGGAGAAGGACAGTGTGGAACACGCTAATACACAGCTGGAGACATCCCAAAGGCACACAGCCCTTTGAGAAAGCAGCCCAGGAATATGTCTCAAGGACCATAAAAAGGTTCAAATTTTTAGTGTGGTTATTTTACATCTGGAAATCTACTTAAGGGAATAATCTAAAATATGGAAAAAGTTACACACACTAAGATACTAATTATGGCATTGTTTTTAGTAACAATAGTACTGAAACAAACCCAGCATCCAACAATAGAGGAATGGTCCAATAAATCATGAGGCCATCCCTGGGACTGATCATTTGGTCCTTAACAGTAAAAGTTAGCAAGAAATGGAAAACTGTAATGTAATATCAAGTTGGGGAAAAAAAGACTAGGCTGTGAAAAATACTTCAAAAGGCTGAAAGCAAACTCACCAATTGTAAGAGTAGTTGTCTTAGTACACACTTCTGCACGTAAGTGCAGACTTCATTTACTGACTTCATTTACTATCTGCCCCTTGGCTCTGATGCCTTAGCTTTTTATTATATTCTATCATATGACCTATAAGTTTATAAACATTCTTGATGCTTTTTCTATTAAGGCAGAATATAAATCACTAACTAATAATCAACAGACTCAACATACTTAGTTACAGTAGGACTAGATGATACATTGTTTTCCTCTTCCAAATTTCTGTAATGTGGCTAAGTTTGCTTTTACTGTTAAAAAAAAAATGTGGATCACCAAATAAACAGGTACCATGACAAAATCGCTGTACTTTCTCACCCAGCTTCTTCAGGGTGTCTCCCTGCCTGTGATCTAAGAGCAGAGCCTCCTCCTAAACATCCTTAAGGGAGAAATAAGGCTTCTCTGGCGGTGCTCCTTGGAAACTCTATGGGGCAGTTCTAGTCTGGCCTCTAGGGTCGCCATGAGTCAGACCCGACTTGATGGCAGTGGGTTTGATTTGCTCTCTGTGTGGGGTCAAGTAGGTCCAGACTGGAAACTTCTCTGAATGGGCTGTCTATTCTGGGAAGATCCTCTGAAACTACAGGAACCCAAGAACATCAATGGACAGCCTTTCAGATAGCAGTTCTTGGCTACCACCCAAAAGGCTGATGAGATGAAGCTACCCAACGAGGCAGTGGAAGCAATGCCTGGCAACCTGCTTCTGTAAAGATACAACCAAGGCAGCCCATAGAGCACTTAAAACTCTGTAACGCATGTCACATGAGCTCCCACTCATCATGAGCTGGAACAGACTCACCAACAGCTCTTTCTGTTTTATTTTATTCTGATAATAAACAGGATCATACAACGGCAGACTCTTCCCAACACTCAAAAAGCACACACGAGAAGGGGAGCGGTGGCCATGGTTACGTGGGAAACCTCTCACAGAGAAGGGACGAAAAAGGCTGAGTGCCTCGAGGACAGGTGCAATGATAATCATCTTGGTGCTCAGGTCACTCACAGGGAGAAGCCCTGAAGCGATGGGGTAAAATATGGGGGCAATGTCATGTTACCTGTTTATGTGATGGTCCACACGTTTTTTAATGTACTTTTCATCCATATATTTTTAAATTGCAAAAGCAAACGAACCCTTGGGACAAAAATGATGCCAAATATTATCAAAGGTGCTGTGAATGGGTTCTTTCATTCTTTCTTTCATCTTTGGACACATATTTGCAGGATGCCTACTATGTGTGCCCCTGTGCCAGGTGCACAGTATTTGTTGTTGTGTGTCCTCATGTTGAACTGTGATCTGTTTGTGCAGAGCTTTTTAGGGCACATTTAGGACTCTGGATTTTATCTGAGTGAGACGGAACCATGGTGACCCCACGAGACAGAGTGGAACAGCCCTAGAGGCTTTACCAGGGTGTGATCTTTTGGGGAGGTGATTGCCAGGTCTCTCAAGAAGCTGCTGGGTAGGTCTGAACCACTCACCATTTGGCTGGCAGCTGAGTGCTTAACTGTTGTGCTGCCGAGGTTCCTTTTCATTGTTGCTGGGTGCCAACAAGTCCATTTTGGACTCACAGGGACCCTAAGTGACAGTAGAACTACCACATGTGTTGCTGCTGGCTGAGGTCTTTACGGGAGCAGATGGCCAGGTCTTTTTCCAGTGGAGCCACTGCTGGGTTTGAACTGCAAACCTCTCAGTTAGCAGCCCAGCACTTAACCACCGTGCCACCAGGCGTCCTTTAGCAGGGAACAAAACAAGGTCCCTGACCTTGAAGGCACTTGTAGTCTATGTCGAGAGAACAAAGAGGAAACTCATCAACTATATAGTATATCAGGTGGTGTTCTGAAGGGAAATGAAGCCAAGTAGAGCAAAAGGGGGTGACCGAAAGATCAGAGTAAAGAGGTGTGCAGTCTTAGCAAGGGTGCTCAGAAAGTCTCTTCCCTTACACATGTCTAGGGGAAAGGAATTCAGGCAGAGGGAACAGTCAAGAGAAAAGGCTTTGAAACAAAGGCTGTTGGGCAGATTCAGAGAGCAGGAGGAATAGCAGTGTGCCTGGAACCGAGTGAACGATGGGGAAAGTACAGCAATTTTTTATCCCTTCGTGTAGAGCTTTTTAGGCCACACTTACGAGCTCTGGATGGAATCTCCTGGAGCGTTCTGGGCAAGGAGTATGATATCTGACTTGTGTTTTCAAGGGATCACTCTGTGTGCCGTGTAGAACTGGAGACTAGAAAGTGAGTAGGGAAGGAGGAGAGTGACAGCAGGAGAGATTAGTTTTGCTTCCATTATCAGGGTGAGAGAGGAAAATGGATTAATAATAATAACAGCAATCATCCTCTTTGGATCACTGACTGTTTTGGTCTGGGGAGGGCTTTCTCCACATTCCCATGCCAACCTGAAGGCAGGAGTACTCCTTGGGAAAAAGACGCCCTCCACAGGCCTCAGATTTTGACAACAGGAAGTTGTGAAGGCATCCCACCTGGCCAGAGATGAAGAGCTAGCTAGTGGGCATGTGTGGGCTGTGCTGTGTTCCATGTGGCCCCACAGGGTAAAGAAATGACCTCCCATCTTGGTGGTAGGCGGGTTTCACTGAATGAATTCCAGATTTTGATTAGGGGCAGGATACCCTGGTGGTTTAGTGCTTAAGTGCTATAGCTGCTAGCCAAAAGGTCAGCAGTTTGAATCTACCAGGCACTCCTTGGAAACTCTATGGGGCACTTCTATAGGGCTTATAGGGTCCTATAGGGTCTATATGGGTTCTATATGTTCTACAGGATCACTATGAGTCAGAATCAACTCAGCGACAGTGGGTTTGGTTTTTGGTTTTTTAGATAGTGCCGCTCCTAAGAAAGGCATGAACTTGGGCAAGCAAACAGGAAGAAGTCCCTAAGTACAGGCCTGCACTTGGTTTCTGCACCCCATGTCCAGAGATGTTAAAAAAAAAAAAAAAAAGCCTGCTGCATTCTGAATGACGACCCTTGCTGAACACAATTCTGTTTCTGACATGAGAAACAGATGCTTTAAACGACACCAAGCACGTGACAAGGACGTTCTTCTAGATACGTCCATTTACAGCTGGGATAGACTGGATAAACTGTGGAAAGAGAGGTGCTGCCTTGCTTAGGGGTGCTGATACATATGGGAGGCTAATACAAAGGCTTTTGTCAGTTTCAAGACAATCACACCAACCAGGAGGGGGAATCAGAAACCAATTCAGCTAAATCCCAACCCACAGCTGTAAGAGTCTACACTCTTCCCTACAAAGGGATCCTCTGAAATTCTCTAGCTGTGTAGAGAGCTTTGGTAAGTCTCCTGGAGCTGATCTGTTCAGAGAGTAAAAGAGACAGACACAGACACATCATATACGTGGGACGTATTTATGTATTTACATTTTCTGGTCTTTCAGCTTTATTAACTATTTGTACCAAGTAGGAAGCATGGCAGGCCTGTGTGCAGTTTAAGTTTCTATATCTGGACGGTCTTGCCCCGCCAACAGAGAGCTGCAGGAAGCGCCTGCTTGTTCTGCGAGTGATCTCTGCCTGATAGAATCAGAGACTTGCTCTTGCATTGTTCTGTTTAATAATGCACAAAGGTTATGCACAAACACACAAAGGGTGGCTTGGCTCAGTTTTTTTCTCCTTTTTTGGCTCAGTTATAGCACGGCTGGAGGGCAGAGTGGGTAGGTTTTTGGAGCCCATATATGTCTTCAAAAAGATTCAAACCCTTCCACCCTCTTCTCCTTGACCGCAGTTGCCAGCCCCACAGATTCAGGGGCAATCAGCTCTACCTGATACTGCCTTCCCCGTGACAGAATTTCATGGTCTGGAATGTTCTATGAAAAACTGGGGTGCATTCAGAAGAAGCTCTTGTAATCCCTAACCAGCAGTTACAAGTATTTAAAAAAAAAGACACTGAAGAAGTTTTAAAGTATTTCAAATTCACACCTCTCCTTCAAGTTATTACTCAGACTGGATCCTTTCCCCATGCCCTCCGACTCTTTTCAATTTCTTGAGGATTCCCGCTTGCTTCCTTTTCCTCAACACCTGCCTTCCGAGTCCCCACTCTGCTGCTCCTCTCCACTTGGGCTGTTATCTTTATCATTCTTAATGACCCACTGAGTCTGGGAGCTTCCTGTCTACCTGTCTGCCTTTGGCCAATCCAGTCTTCCCCCCAAAACCGAAACTCTGTGTTCCCATATTCCTGGCTAAGTTAATTCCAGCCCTGCTCCCTTCAAGCACAGCTCAGAATGACAAGTGACCCCGCAAGAACTGTCCTTGATCTAGAGGTAGGTTTTCTGTTTCCAGGGCCATTGCAGGGTACTCTGAAAACTAAAGCAGCGGGGAAAGAGACCTAACCTTTACAACTCTGTGTGTGTGTGTGTGTGTGTGTGTTTATAAGAAAAAAAAAAAGGAACCCAAAGAAGTTCTCAGAAGGGAATACTCTGCTGTAAGCGGTGTTTACCCGTTCCGCTGAGTGCTGAGGAGGAAGTGGTTGCTCTAACCCCAGGGGGAAACGCTTGCTTGAAACAGGAAAATAGAACTCTTACTACTTTTCATTAGCGGGCTCAGGACGCCAGCCACACTTGGAAACCCTTGCAGGAGCACTCTCAGTCCCATCACCCCAAGCCCTAAAGCACAGACTGGGGATGCAGGTACAAGTTCCCTCTTTTCTCAGCCCTGCACAGCCCTCTTAATGCCACCTCTCACTGCTAGCACACGGAGTGGCTGGGTGGCCATGGGGACGGGAAAGGGAGGAAGACCAAGAGGCTGGATGGCATACCGGAAACAACCCTGCGCCAAGGGAGGGTCAGGAGCCCGGGCCTTGAGTCCCCCGCTCTGCCACTTATCACTTGTGGAACTTTGGGCAAATTACTCAACCTTCCTGCTTCTCGGTTTCTACTTCCTCTGTAAAATGGGGATATTATTAGCCATTCTGCTCATATCCTTGGGTTGTCGCCACAATCATCTGGAATGCGGCACATGGTTCTGTGGAAACTTCAGTGTGCGATACAAACGCTGGTTTTATCATCAAGAAGATGAAAGTCTTACTAGAGTTCTGGGGAGCACGGACCTCTCCCCCCAAGCCTAACCCCTCAGCTGTGAAACTTCCACCTGAGTTCTTCCCAACTCACCCTTCAGAGCCTTATTTCCGTGTCGGCTGCCGTTCTGCAGAGTGTCGGCAGCATGGACTACAGGCTCTGATTTCCGAAGGGTTTGAGCGAGATTAAGTAAAGAGAAATTAAAATAAACTACCTGAACCCAGGCTCCCTGCTGCCACAGTCTCTGCAATCCGAAAGCAAAGACCTCCTTCTCAATGGCTAATTTGCCTGCTTGGAGGGTCAGACTGAGTCACATTTTCCATTTATTAAAATGAACATCTGGCTGCTACCTGATGCCTTTTGCGGACAGTCTTTTAACTTACAAGAACTCGCAAGGTCATCGTGATCCCTGAAAGGACTCATGGACCAATTCCGACTCATAGTGACCCCAGAGGACACAGCAGAACTGCCCCAGGGGGTTTCCAACGCTGTCACCTTTACAGAAGCAGACTGCCATCTCTCTCTGATGGAGCAGCTGGTCGGTTCAAACTGCTGAGCCTTCAGTACACAGCTGAGGGCTTAACCACCACACCACCACAGCTCCTATGCCTAAAGAAAGGAGTTAAAAGCCACACAGCACAATCGTGGATCCACCACCTAACTCATGCCACTCTATCACGGGGCAGATCTGGGGTTCCTCTGGAATGATGAAGGGGGCTATGTTGGCTGCATGGTAGACTTCTCACTTTCCACACAGGACACCGAGGCTCACTTTCTGGCCAGGGTCTCTCATGCACAGTCCCTACCCGTCTAACACTGGAAGCTTCCATGCTGCTATGATGTTGGACAGTTTCCAGCTGAGCTCCGAGACTAAGACAGATGAAGAAGAAAGGCCTAGCCATCGACTTCTGAAAATCAGCCAAGGAAGGCCCTATGGAGCACGATGGTCTGCTTCCCAACTGATCCTTGGGACGGCCCGGGACGAGATGGCAGTTCATTCTGTTGTGTGTGGAGTGGCCATGAAATGAGGGCTGACCTGACAGCAGATGAAAATGTCTCACACAGTGCAAGTCAGTCATCCGGTTTCAGTTTTAGGGCTGGGCTTGGTTATCTGGTGCTGCTGTAACAGAAATGTTACAAGTAGATGGCTATAACAAAGAGAAATTTACTCTCTCATTGTTTGGGAGATTAGGAGTTTGAATTCAGGGCACCAGCTCCAGAGGAAGGCTTTCTCTTCGTTGGTTTGGGGATGGGGGGGAAGTCCTTGTCATCACGCTTCCCCGGTGGAGGAGTTTCTCCGCACAGGAACCCAGAGTCCAAGGGACACACACGGTGTGTGGTGTTTCTCTCCTGGCAGTAGAGGGTCTCCAGGTGTATTTGCTTGCTTCTCTTTTTTTATGTCTCAAAAGAGACTGGCTTAAAATATAAGTTAAACTTGTAGACTGAATCCTCCTCACTAACCTGTCTCTAAAATTGCCATACTAACATCATAGAGGCTAGGATTCATAACACACAGGAAAGTCATGTCAGATGGCAAAGTGATGAACCACACAATGTTGGGAATCACGGCCGATCCAAGTTCATAGATGTGCTGGGGGGCACAATTCAATTTATGACACATGCAAATTATAGCAAAGGACGCCGGTTCAGCAAAGCCACCACCAGCAGCTCCACACACACGTGTCAAGGTCAGCATGTGACATCTTTTAATTCAAGAGTTCACATAACATCCTGCTATTTCATCCCCATGAATGGCAAGATGGGGAAGGAAAGACTGAGTTCTAGTGTCCTCTCTACCACTGTGTGACCCTGAGCAGGCCACTCAACCTTCCAAAGGCTCGGCTTCCTCATCTGCAAACTTGGGATCACAAGGCCTGCCCTGCTGGGCTCCCAAGGTTGTTACAACAAGCAAGTGAGAAAACAGATGTGAAAGTGTTTTGCAAACCACAAAATAGTGTCCAAGTGTGACGTACTGTTACCTAGCAAAACTGTCTTGAGAATAAATCAGAAACCTGGAAGTGTTTTAATTCATTAATGGACTGAAGACATTAGTTTGATTTAAAAAGAACTTAGGTAGCTGGGGTCCCTGGCGGTATAGTGGTTGAGGTCTTAGGCTGCTAACCAAAAAGTCAGCGGCGCAAATCCATCATCCACTCCTTGGAAATGCTATGGGATATTCTACTTTGTGCTACAGGGTCACTTTGAGTCAGAATCAACTGGACGACCATAAGAATTTTTTTAAGGTAGCTGCTCGGAGATGTTCATATGCAATTTCTATTTTTCCAAGCAAGTTACAAAAACAAACCACTGAATTGGGTAGCAGTCTTTCTTAAATTTTTTAAGTACAAAAACTGCAGCTCTTTCTTTTTTCTTCTTTTACCCTTGTTTCTGCCTCAGAGCCTCGATGTAAGAACAAGAGATGAAGAAGACTCCTATAAGCACCCTGTGCAAGAAAACGCCTGAAGATCTGCTACCCTAAGATCCCAGACAGAAAAACCCTATGGGGCAGTTCTGCTCCATCACACATGGGGTCCCTGTGACTTGGAACTGACTCGCAGGCACCAGACAATGACAATTATATTGTGTCTGCCCTGTAGCTAAGCACTTGACTGTGGCCTCCTCAAAAGCATCATCCTCTCTTTCCCAGTACGCCCTCCTTTCTCCTGACAGCTCTGGCAGCCCGTTCTCCAAACCAGCAACTCCCCCTACTTGGCCCCAAGCCAGGCTTGGAAGACCAGAGCAACATCAACCGATGTTTTCCTAAGGTCTTGAGGCCAAAGGCATTCCCATCCTCCGAGCAGGCAGGATGAGCAGGAGTTTCCAGGACACACAAAGGCTTATTCTGCTCACAAGGATATTTACCCGATCAGCCCACAAGTGTCTGCCAGGATCCCTGTGAAAAGAGGAGAGCTGGGACAGCCTTCTGATTCACTGCCTGGCATGCTGGCTTTTCTCTATTGTTAGCAGTCCAGGCAAAGTGCCACCAAGCTGGGGAGACCTTTGTGTCAAGGTGGACCTTGACAGATCTCCTGGTCTTCCAAGACAGCAGGAGAAGAGGAGAGGAATGAGGGTTCCTTAAGAGACCGAGAGTTGGGAGGGGTGTGGCTGAGTGCATTCTGTCCTTCCCTCTCAGCTGCTAGCTCCTCAGTGCCTCAGACAAGCCCAGCCAAAGATCAACGACCCTAGAGTTCAGACCACCCTGGACATGGTGGCTTGAGGCGGGGAAGGGGCTCCCATAGTCAGGCTCAGTCAGGCAGCAATCCTGCCCACCCTCAAGTGGGCTGTGGCAGAGGTTTACAGATGGAGAAGCCTAGAAGAACCAAGTGGGCCAGAGAGTTGGACAGCTCCTTCTTCCATCGCTCCTCCTGCTCCAAAGACCAAACGAAAAGTGCCGACTAACTGTCTACAGCAAAAATGCAACTCAGCACAGCCCAAATGTGAACATGTCCCTACCACGGGACAGTAGCCGCTTCAAAGAGCACCCACTACGTGGCCCAGCCAAAGTCCTGCCCAGGGTTTGGGAAAGGGGTTGTTGCAGCTATCAGTGGATTATTCCTGTTCTATAGATGAGACAACAGTCTTGGACAGGCTAAGTAAATTTCCCAGGAGAGGGAATGTTCCCAGGAGATGGTCAATGTTGATTAAGCGGGACAGGACTAGATGGGGAGTTGATTCGCTCTGCCTTGATATATCTTGAAATCTACTGTTACACTTGTATACTTATTTCACTTATTGTATTACTTCACCTGACATATTAAGCTAATATAGACTTTAACACTTGGAAAAATAACAAGAAAAATAAAAAGGCTACCAGTCAAAGGTGGAGCTAGACTTAAACAGATTTGCCTAATTCCAGAATGTTTTTCACCAGCCCCTACTCACCCATCATACTTCCAACAGCCAAGAAGCAGGCAATGCTGATTTCACTTCTCTATCCACTATCTGTGACAACCACTTCTCCAAGACCAAAACATGTAACATGTGAAACAAAACATGCAAGCTGACAACGACTTTTTAAAAACATTATTCATATGAAAATTGGTAAAAAGAAAAGAAAATTCTTGCAAGAGTACCAATAACTAAATGGCATTTAGCAACTGGGACATACAGGCTACTACAGGAAAGAAAAAAAAAATCAGTTGACACAAAATGAAGGCTCTGCCATGCAAACTGAGGAAGGAGTCCCTGAACTAAGGGGACTACTCAGAGTCTCTAGACCTTCACTTTCCAGAAGCCTGGATGAGTTCAAGGGAGGAAAATAAGATCGCTGTGCAAATGTCCCAAGTTCTTGGGAAGAAGCTATCTAGTCCAGTCTGGTAATATAAGCATGGCCTCTGGAGTTGGCTAACTAGGTTTGAAGCTGGCTTTGCCATTTCCTAGATAGAAGAAGTCCTGACAGCTTAGTGGTTAAGGAGTTTGACTGCTCACCAAAAGGTCAGCGGTTCTAAACCACCAGCAAGGCCCCCACAAGATAAATGGGGCAGTTTTACAGCCCTGGAAACTCTATGGGGTCGCTGTAGGTTGGAACTGACTGAGCAGCAGTGGCATATTTACTAGATACGTGATCTTGGGCAAGAAGTTTAACTTGCCCGTGCCCTACCTGTTTCTTCATCTGTAAAATGAGAGTAATAGCTCAGAACACTGAGTTGGAATACCTCAAGTGTCTAGCATTAACAATTGCTATGTCAGTGTATGCTGTTATTATCATCACAATTCATCCCAATCAGAATGACAAAGAGTGAATCATCCATTCCCCAGGAGCCAGGGCCAGGCTAAGGGGATGGTCAGGTTGTGACATAGTCTTGACAACCACACTCACAGCAGACTTACCCTAAGCTGTGCAGGTTTCCTGTGTGATGAATGAGGCCTCCCAGGAAGTGCTGAGAGAGGTGTTGACACTCCTAGCCAGAGAAACAGGACAGGCACAGGGTGAGTACCACAACGTGGCACATCCCCACGCAGCAAGACCCAGCCAGGGTGCTACTGACGGAGGAAGAGAGAAAGGTGGCCACCAGGGAAGCAGGGCAGTAACCAATCGCTGACAGCCACCAGGGGTCACGGATCCAATCTTTTCAGGGATTGGTCTGTATGTCCCCAAGAGCTAGGTGCTTCGGGAAAACTGCCGTCTGATACATCACCTCACTGGTGTCCAGTCTTCCTTCCTCCAGTGGAAAAAGGACATCTATTTAAAATTTCAGTAAATGTCCATTTGTTCCCGTTTATTGAAAGGGAATGAAAAGCCAGGCACCACTGAGCTTACTCTTAGTCTTGGGGACCCCATGTGGATCAGAGTAGGGTTTGTAATGGCTGTTTATTGGGAAGCAGACCACCAGGCCTTTCTTCTGATGGACCTCTGAGTGGACTCAAGCCTCTAGCTTTTAGGTTAGCTAAGGACAGGAACCACTGGTGGCATCCAGAAACTATAAAAGGGAATTAGAACATACCAAAATTCCAAAGACAGCTGTCCCTTTTCTAATGTGACTGCCTATTTTTTCTTGTCCTTCCCTGCCTTTGATCTCATTTCAAATCTCCCACCTAAAATGAGCCTCAAGGCTCCTGGAGTTTTGGGAGGAGCCTGACTTTTTCTGGTCCCAGCTCTGTGGCTAACCCACCAAACCAAGCAAGTCATTTCCCCTCTCTGAGTCTCGGGCACAGGATTGGGGAATCAGCCACATAAACTCAAAAATACTATCACGCTCTGAAATTTCAGGGTCTTGAGAAAGTCTCAAGAAGTTGAACTAGGGGATCAATGGAGATAGTATCTATTTCCCTTCCTAAACTGAGGATTAAGAGGAAAAGAAGGTAAATTATTTGTCTTCACCAGAATAATACATGACAGTGTATATAAAACTGCATTTTGACAGTATGAAAGCCCTTATTTTAATACCTAGAAAAGAGACTACGAAGGCTTAGTATAGATAACTTTCATTTCTTTACAGTTTTCTGGATTTACTAACTACAGACAATGGAACCATGATAATTTTTAAAATAAGCTCAAAGGCTATTGTTTCAAATTATGTTTTGCTGGGGAGGGGGGCTTTTTTTCATCCTGATGAGTCTGACTCCAGAGGGCCTCCATCTCCTCCCCAGCCCCGGAAAAAATCTGAGATGAAGTGAAGGCTAAGCAGAGGGAGGAGGGATGTGCTAAAAGCTCCAAGAACTTGTCGTGGGGCTGCTAGTGCCGCCTCATCCCTTGTCTCCGTCTCTGACAGCTGACAGATACCAATCACTCCTAGCCTAACACTGATGACACCTTTTGCACATCATCACCCACCACCACCCCGTAGCTGCCTGTCTTCCAGGTGAAGGCAGTGAGGCCAGCCTTGGAGCTTTGGGGTGCCTGTGACCGCCACGTGTGACCAAGTGCTTGAGGCCCTGCTCTGCTTTCTATTAGGAGGCACCAGACAGCGGGGTTCGGGCCTAGAGAAGGGCACCAGCTCACAGACCCACCCCAGGCTGCTGCGCCCCCAGGATGAGCTCTGCTTCCTGAATGTTGACTTTTAGCCTGAGATTTGTTAGGCAGCATCAAAGTTCTAAACACCCTTTGGCAGAGGTGGGAGGTGGGCAAGCCAAGAACAAACATGAGGAACAGAAATGTGTCAACTCTCCCCCTGGAAAGGGCAAACGCTGGCTGCTTTTTCCAAGAACAGCTGGTGAAGGAGTTACAGGAAAGGAGACTTCACCAAGATGAACTGTATTAAGTGATCCCTGATTCTTATAAAAGTAGAAAGCAAAATTCCACAGGACGGGGAAGAAGGAGAAACGAGATCCAGTTCTTTGAGCTAGGACATTTACGACAAGACCAACATCTGCCAAATGGACCTCGGAGGGACTGGGGTCAACTTCTCTGAGATGCAACTCAGACCAGAGAACATTCAGATTGAGGGGACTCCTCCAGGTCCTACTGTCCAAGTGACAGTAATGTCTTCTCTCGCCAGATGGGTTCGTTCTGCCCTTCCAAATCCCAGTGAGCAGCTCCATCAGCCTATTGCACTTGGAAGCCCAAACTAGTTTGTCCCTAGGACAAAGAGAGGATCAAGTGTTCAGCCCCACCCTGGGTGAATGCAAGACCCTCACCCCTGGGTGAATGTAAGACCCTCGCATTGGTCTTTTTCTTGGTCCCACCTCCATCTCCAACACACACAGTTGTGTTCTTTTCACAAAAGTCCCCTCTAAGGTCAAGCTCCCAATCACTACACCTGACAGTGTCTTTGAAACACACTGCCCACTGCAACACACAGTTACCATGCTTGGCATAAATTATTCATACCACCAAGGCTGGGCACCTTGGTCAGGGAATTAGCCACCAGCTTCCTCTTACCTCATCAAAGCTGAGTCCCCAGTAAGCAGATCTAACACAGGGACTTTCTCAGCCCAGCACACGCTGGTTCCCAAGCAGGCTCCTTGCTTCCCAGCCTGCGGATACAATATCCCAATCTAGAGGAAGCCCTTTCTGCCCTGGGGTGGGGTGTTTCCTTTTTATTTCCTTAACATCTGGGTGAACTAGGGTGCTTACTGGAAACCCTGGTGGGGTGGTGGTTAAGTGCCATGGCTGCTAACCAAAGGGCTCAAGTCCACCGGGTGCTCCTTGGAAACTCTGTGGGGCAGTTCTACTCTATCCTACAGGGTTGCTATGTGTCAGAATCCACTGGACGGCAATGGGTTGGGTTTGGTTTAGAGAGTTAATGAGGTCTTTTGGTGGCACAAATGGTTTGCACTAGACTTCCATCCAAAAGGCTGATAGTTTGAAAGCACCCAGTGCTGTTAGGGTTTTCAAGACTTCAGAAGTCAATCACCAGACCTGTCTTCTGCATTAAGATTATAGCCAAGAAAACCTCAGCTTGGACTCTGCATATATGGTGTTACCATGAGTCATTCAATTAACAGCCATGGGGTAGGGAGTTTACTATGGCAGGGCAGTAGGCAGCCCTTCAAAACAGGACAGAGAAGACTGGGAAAAGAAAATGCCACCATGCACGAGCCCTTGCATCCCCACCCTTTAATTTATGCTCCACAACCGCCCTAGCAAGGATTCCAAGTTGGTAAAATAAGTAATTTGGTAAATCCAGAGTCCTGCTCCTCCAGGCCTGCCAGACTCAGACTGCCTCCTTGCCATTGCTGGGGAGGGGGCAGGCAGAGAAACACCTAGATCCAGGTCAAAGACTTGATTTAGATATTAAATGCAGCCTTTTTTTATTTGCATGTCTTTGCATCGTGCATATTTGTATCTGTGGTTTATCTTGTCCCGCTGGAAACAACCTTTCAACGCCTCACTCCAGGCCCTGAAAAGGGCAATGAATGTAAGTTGCGCGTTGGTCATCTTTGGGCTACTCTGCATAACTCTCCCGCTTTACTGACATGACTCCGCCTCTCCTTTCAGAACAACAGAAATACCACAACAAGTGCCTGAATTCTGGTGTCCATCTCTGAGAAGTGCAGCTGGGAATTCCAATGGTGTTTACCAGCTTAGAGGCTGAATGTGCAGTTAATTACAGTTACCTGGGAACAGGGAGCAGCACACTGCAGCCAGGCCACTTACAAGGCCTGGCTGAAGACTTTCTCTCTCAAGAATTTGGGCTGCTAGCACAGTCCACGATAGCAAAAAGATGGAATCAACCCAGATGCCCAACAATAGAAGAATGCATAGGTAAACTGTGGTACATATACTCAATGGAGCACTACGCAATGATAAAGAATAACGATGATTCCAGGAAACATCTCCTAACCTGGTTTCAACTGGAAGACATTATGTTGAGTGAAAGTAGTCAGCGACAAATGGACAAATACTGTATGAGACCTCTACAATAAGACCTCAAAAACAGACTTGTGTATAGAAGAAAAGACTCTTTGACAGCTGCAAGGGAGGGGAGGGAGGGAGGGTGAGGGGGGGAGGGTTTAGTTGAGATAGTTACTAGAAATCTAGTTGGGAGAAAGCGGTGATAGCACACATTAGAAACAAGAACAACATTAAGTGGACTTCAGCATAACTTGAGTACTCCTTCCATCTTGACTCAATACTGCAAGGATAGAGTAGCTGGGGCGGGGGGTGGGGGATCATGCTTTTAGGCGAATTTCAGGCCAACTGGCACAACTGGCGTTTTGCTAAGAGGGCTCTCTGCACCCCACATTGGTGAGTGGTGTCTGGGGTCTTAAAAGCTGCCAAGCTGCCATCCGAGGACACAGCAAGTGGTCCCAACTCAGCAGGAACTGATGCTCACCGAGGGCCAAAATGGCATGTAGTAAAGACAACCAAGAAGACAGAGAGACCCACAAGAGTGGGTGCCTACATCGACTTGGGACCGGAAGAACCGGATGGTGCCCGGCCACCACCAGTGATAGCCATGACGGAGCTCACAGAAAGGAGTCTCACAAGAATAAAAAGGGGTGCATCGTAAGATCTCCACTAAAAAACCTCAGTTGATGGTCCAGCGGTTTTGGGGTTCCTCTGAGAGCATGGCCCCCGGCCCTGATACTGCCCTTTCCCATAAATTATAACAAAGGTCCACTCTTTGGACAGGAATGGATTGGACTTGGCAATGCAGAGTGACCATATATTGGATGCACTTTATGGTTCTATACATCTATAGGGTGTCATCCTGCTGACCTCTGGCTGGAGGAAGGAGAGGGGGTGGAGAGGAGACTGTTGGGAGGATGAGACATGTATGGAGCAGAGAGGAATAGTGTGCAGTCACCGGACAGGGAGAGCAGTGGAAGCTGCATATAGGTGGGCATGTAAATTTATATGTGAATGTACATTTTCACTCAGTTATGTTAAGTAAAAATAAAAAAAAAAAAAAAGAATTTGGGCTGCTAACCAAAGGGCTGGCAGTTCAAAACCCACTAGGTGCTCCTTAGAATTATGGGACAGTTCTACTCTGCCCTGTAGGATTGCTATGAGTTGGAATCTACTCCATGGCAGTGGAGTTTTTGGCTAGAAGGATCCCAGGTAGCGGCTGCTATCTCGTTAGCTGAAGGCAGAATGGAGAAGCCCGGTATTCCTTCACCCTAGTTGCCCATCAGCGCTGCCTGGGGACCTTTAAAGTCCATCATTGCCTTGAGCTCACTGTGATTTAACTGGTTTGGAGTGAAGCCTGAATATTTAAGAAAACAAAACAACAGCTGCCATCGAATCAAATCTGACTCCTAGTGACCCCACGTGCATCAGAGTAGAACTGTGCTCCATAGGGTTTTCAGTGACTAGTCGCCCAGCCTGTTTTCCAAGCTGCCTCTAGGGGGACTTGAAGTTTCAACATTTCGGTTACAGCTGAGTGCATGAACCATCTGCACCTCCCCAGAACTCCACTGGTTAAAATACCCAGAGTTTCCTACATGCAGTTAATCACAGTTATCTGGAAACAGGGTATTTGGTCAAAGGGCAGTTGGTCCCAAAGAGCTAGGAAAATGTAAAGGGGTTTCAGCAAGCCATTCAGGATTCCCAAGTACAGCGAGGGCACAAAGAGGCTTGTATTTACTGGCAGTGAAAAACAAAGAGGCAAGGTAGTGTTTTGGAGCTAAGCAAACAGAAATTGGAATCCTAGCTCCACCAGGTTGCCTGCCGTGACCTGTTGTAGTTGTTAGGTGCCCTGGGGTAGACTCTGACTCATGGCGACCCCACGGGTGCAGAGCAGAACTGCTCCATAGGGTTTTCAAGACTTCAGAAGTAGATCACCAGACCTGTCTTCTGAGCTGCCTCTGAGTGGAGTCAAACCACCAACCTTTGGGACAGTAGTCACGTGCTTAACCATTTGTGGCACCCAGAGACAAAGTCATTTTATCACGCAGAGGCTTTGTTTCTTCACCTGTCACCTACCAAGCCAGTTAAGTGCCATTGAGTTGGATCCGACTCATGGCCTGGGGGATGCTAATAAAGCTTCTCTCATAGGGCTGTTTTAAGAGTTAGCCACACTAGGCCATTGCCTGGCAAATACTCGGTCTGCAATGAACAGCGGCTGGTACTGCTGAGACACAGACTACCTCGGATTAGACCTGTCGATGGTAAAGACAGAAGAGATACTGAGCTGACCGCACCTTACAGAGAAGACCCCCTCAGGGACCGAGATTTATGCTTCTCTGGGGAGCAGCTGTTGAAACGAAAAGAAGCTAAAAAGCAGTGTGGGAGGCAGGAAAGCAGGCGAGTGAGGTGCTCTGGCGCCAGGGCACCTCCAGCTCTGCTCCTCCCTCCAGCACCTATTTTACTTCCAAGTTCAGCTGCATGAGGACATGCCTATTTAGAGGGCAACAGCCCAATGTGTGGCCACGGCACTGCCTCCCCAGGTGGGTGGCAATCAGACTTGATTGCATTACTACGGATTATGCCACCCCAAGGAGCTCTGCATGAGACAGGTCTGTCCACCCAGGGATCCACACCTGCTCCCTCCCTCCTACTTTATGCTCTGTGGGAAACCAAGCCCCAGTGGCACAGCCCGCTCTGCAACCTCCCACCTACTCTGTATAACCCTATACCAGACGAGATGGAAGAGACAGACGCTGGGAACGTGCCAGGCATCAAATTGAACCCCACTCTGGAAAAAAAGAGGGGGCCCGAGATCAGAGCCTGCTGCCAGCTGACTGGCCCCTGTTTTCTTTCCTCTTCTCTTAGTATCTGTGGAGTTGACGGAGTGCTTTCCATACAGGATTTATGATGCTCGTAACAGCTCTGTGAGAAGGGTGACGGCCAGAAGGATGATCATCCAGATTCATCAAGAGGAAAGCAGAGCTCAGGCAGGTCCCATGGCTTCCTCAAAGCCAGAGAGTCACTGGAGGGAGAACCATGTCCACATACAGAAAACCTATTTCTCTCCACCACACCCTGTGCCTCCCAACCCATTTCAAAGGCCCTCCTGCTTGCTGTGGAATGCAGAGGCTGTGTGCCTAACAAACCCATTTGAGCTCTAAACAACAACGACAAAGCTGTCTTTGAGTTGATTCCAAGGAGCAGGGTTCCCAAGAAGCAGCTGATGTGATTTGAACTGACAACCTTTCCTTTAGCAGCCGAGCTCTTTAATCACTGGGCCAGCTGAGCTCAAAGTCCCAGTGGCTTCAGTCTCAATTCTAAAACACTCAGTGTGGGCAACACATTCCTGTGCCTCTCTCCTACCCTCATCTGAGATAAGGTAACATCAAAGTCAGCTGCCCAGGACCAAGCACCCAGCATCCTCCAAAGTCTACACCCCATTAACACAGACTGCATCTTAGCAAACTTTATCTTATAAACCTAAAGAACTGGAGACATCGCAAAGCATTAGGCAAAGAGCATTTGTTGCCAGCTGGTCCAAAGTGGGAAAGGCTAAGTGCCAGGGAACCAAGATATGAACACTCAGCTAAATCCCTGGGGAGGGCCCCATGCTGACCAGCCATCTGGTTCTTTGGATCTCAGAGAACTTTCCAATCCAGAGAGTAAATGAGCTTGCACAAGAGAAAAATAGCTCCTGTAAAGCACCCAGTTCTCACCAACTGAGCATTTTTTCTCACCCTTGGCATGAAGCACAGATGTTAGGGCCACTAGAAATAAAACCGAGGGGAACAACATGGAACCAACAGAACCATGAAAAGAAGGGAATGTGGAAGCCAGTGCTGAATCACCCCAGAAAAGTCACAGCAGGAGAAACACTCACTCAGCTGTGACCACGGCCTCTCCACTGTCTGCCTAGCTTGGGCTTCCCCACAGAGAGAGGGGCATGGCCTGGGAACGGCCCCTCACTATGTAGCACTCTCTGTCCTTTCTCAGAAGCCTGCATGTAATGTCAAAACTTGGATCCACAGGAGAAGGGACAAAAAAAGGAGCACTTTTAAGATGTTTTAATCAAGGAAAGGCACCTACAGATGCAGTATATACAAATCAAAAGTTCTATTTGTCCCAGACCCTGATGTCTTAGCACCCTTCCTCTCAGGACAGAAGTCCTTTTTGGAACAGAAGTGGCTGGTGAGCAAGCCCTTGGGAAGAAGGCCTTGTAAAGGAACACAAAGGATGCAGGTAGTGCCACGTTTTTTAAGATGACATTCTCATTCATGATTTAATTTGCTCTTTGTGGGTACTTCCGTGGCAAGCATTACACTGAAGAGCCCAGAGCCTAAATGGCAGGCCTAGAGGCAAAGATGTAGGATCAGAGTCCAGCTCTACCAACGGTATTGTCCTGCTGTGGCTACTACTGCATCCTGCCTCCTGCCTGCCACCATTCCAGCGTGTGGGCCTGTGTTCCCAGACAGCAGGATAAACCAAAAAAGAAAAAGAAACCTACTGCTATTCACTCAGTTCTGACTCATGGCAGCCCCTGTACTTCATTGTCGAACTGTGCTCCATAGGGTTTCCAAGGCTGGGACCTTTTGGAAGCAGATTCTCAGGCGCAGATTCTCAGGCCTTCCTTTCCCAGGGTTTCAGGGTGGACTTGAATGGCCGACCTACCGGTCAGCAGCCAAGCACTTAACTGTCTGCAGTATCTAGAGACTCCTCAACAGCAAATTACAGAATGCAAGATCAAGCTGATTTCCCAGGTCCTACATGAGGAGAGAAGACTGGAGTCAGGAAAGAAAACTCTGTGGTCCTTTGTCCCTTTGAAAGCTTGGGCAGTGGCTAAAACCCAAGCAGTGGCAGAAGGAGGTAGCTTTCTACATGCCAGGAAGAAAAGTTCCATCAACGGCAACAACACAGTAATCTAGTAATGCAGCTGCCCAAGAGTGCCTGTCACCAGAGTTAACCTCTTTAAACACAGATTTGCTGAAGTCACATTCCAAACTTGACATGCTCTCCTGTCCCATCCACAGATAGTATAATTTCTATAGACTGTGGTCCGTCCAAATGCAGCTCCTACTGAATTCAGCAGTAGTACACTCCATATATACACTCCTCCCCACCTCTGCCCCGAAGTCTTCATGTCACCAGCCCACTCACCATTCTGCGTTCTTGCCACATTCTCTCCGGTCTCTTGGCCATTGCTGATATTGATCTTTCAACTCAAAATCTTGGAATGTGAAGTCCAACTCAATAGTCCAGGCCTAGGTCAACTGTCCCTTCTTCTATGAAGACTTCAAAGACAAGTTCTGAGCCACAGGCTTCCTAGCAAGTCTTAGGGCAGAAGTCACCCCTCCCTGCCCAGGCAGGCCATGCAGGCTGCATACTCACGCGCCTGCCAGCAGCCTCTGTCATACCATGCCACTGTTGTGGAATGACATGCCTCTCTGTGGCCAGCTGGATGGCCACTCCTTACTGCAGGCACTGGGTCTCAATCAGTGTTAAGCTTCCTGGAGTGTTTGGTATCCACCAGGTGCTTAGTTCAACACTTTCAAAATGAACACACGTTAGCTCTTGAAGAGCCCTCAAAACAGGGTCTAAAGAGGGGAGAAAAATCTACTTTCTCAGTGATGAAGTTCTCGCTTGTGGAAAGTGAGGCAGGTTGCTTCTGGGTACCCTCGGGAGCTAGTGGACCACATTAAGGAAGCAGCTGTCCTCCGGATAGATACATGCATAGCCTGTCTTTGAGAAGATCTGGGGTGGGGAGGGAGGGAAGAGGAGTGTGGGGAAGGTGAAGACACAAACAGAAGGCAGAATCTAAGCCAAGATCAGCAGGACATGTTGCTGCAGGTAAGAGAATGGGCCCTCCAGCATGTCAGATAAGGCCCCCAAACTCACAAGACTCCCCAAGAACTGCAGGGGAACCCAAGAGAAAGCTAGGCAGGCCAGGAGGCTTCAGAACCAGTTTCATCTGATATAATGAGGTGCTGGGGGAGGGGGTGGTGGTGGAGGAGTTGGGGGGGCAGGTCATGGAAGCATCCGTGCTTCAGTCGCCAGCCAGGCGCTGTCTAAAGAATGTCTCCAAATCCCTAGCTGCCCAGTGGGCCCAATTTCGCTTCACAGCATGTCTGGTATTGATTGAGAAGCAGATCATGGTTAGTTACAGAAGGAAGCGGAAAAATTCCCTTTGGTTCATGGAGATCCCATTACTAGACTCGGGTTCCCTCAAGCATTTCATAGCAGTAACTGCCAAGTCCAGGTCTGGACACATCCTAAGCTCAGGCTTTGGGAAAATGAAGAAAATTCTAAAGGACCAGACCACTCAAGCCTCCTTAAGCTTCCTCAGAAGAACGGCCAAGTTCCTGCTCTGCCTTGAACCTCCTCCACGTGGGTGTAAGGTGCCTGGACCCCAGCACAAACCTCAACATCAAAGCTTCTTTAAAGACAACCAGCCTGTGTACTCTCCAAACCTCCCAGGCAATGAAGGAGACAGTCAGTGAGCCTCCCGTCCACCTAGGGTTCTCCACAAAAGGGAATCTTTCAGGGTTTGGACCTAAGTCCACTCTTCCTAAGGGTCAAGCTGGGGTGGTTAAGGGTGGACATGCCACAGTGCCCTGGCAGCTCCACGGGGTTGGCTGATGGGGATGGCAATCAGTTCAGGATTACTGGACTGTGTTACCAGACCCCTGGAGTGGCTAGTGGCAGGCTAGGATGTCACATTTAAAACCTCCAGGGAGTGCTATAACCTTGGCCCAACCTCCAGTTTATTCATGGGCACAGGTCTCTCGCTCCTTTGAGTTTCTGGTGTATCTGTTATCAGTGCACACAAAGCAATACCTAAAAAAGGAATCTTTCTATAGGATCATTTACACTTGGACTGAAGTTAAGTTCAGAGTGAAGCAAAATCAATCCTGGCCGAGAAGAGAAGGCAGAACTAGTGCAGAACGCTGCCAAATATTTGGACCATGAGATAGACGTTAACTTACTCATGAGAGTGTTTCCACAGTCAGGAGTCTAAAGCTCCTCCTTATCTCTGGGTGAAAACAAAAATCTCACCCACCACTGTGCAAGAGGGCTTCAACAGGGAACAATGGGGCCTGGAGTCCTATTTGCCATCTGCTGTGGTTCTATGTCACAGCCAGTCCTTTGTTTCTGCCTCCAGCTCAGGGGCCAGCTTGCGAAACAGGCTCTGTCCCTCAGCTCTCTGGAGCAGCTCTCTCCACTTAGACTATCAGTGCCACCTTCTGAGAAGGACTGGAAACAAGCTTGGAAACAAACTGTTTCTGAACTGGCCAACTGACTGTCAGTAAAGTCACACAAAGTTCCTTGAAACCTCAGCCTCAGGAGCTCCATTGTGGCATGGGCACTGTTAAGGACTGAATGGTGTCCCTGCAAAAAGGGTTGAGTAGGAATAGGATCAGAACCTATCTAACCTCAAAGGGCTAATGGTCAGGATCAGCACTAAGTTGACTGCTATGAGGTGGTAGTCAGATGGACTTCTACTCGTGGTCCAGATATTTGGCAGTGTTCTGCACTAGTTCTGCCTTCTCTTCTCGGCCAGGGTTGATTTTGCTCCACTCTGAACTTACTTCAGTCCAAGTTGTAAATGATGCTATACAAAGATTCCTTTTTTAGGTATTCCTTTGTGTGCACTGATGACAGATACTGGAAACTCAAGGGAGCGAGAGACTTGAGCAAAGGCCACAGAGAACTCACAGACCATACTTAAAAGTTAAGTGGTTTGGGATCAGGATCAACAGGCTACAACTCAGGATCAGGATGAAAATGTCTACAGGCCAAATCTGGAAGGCACCCTGGAAGAGGAGATCATGTTTCTCCTTCCTTTAGGGCAGGAGAGCTCTCTCAGTTCCTCTTGGCTGTGCAAGCAAGCAGGCCCTTCTCTCTGCCATGCACACTCCGTCTCAGCCCTGTAGGACTCCTCTCAGCTTCCCGAAGACAGGCATCTCTGCCTTTGGCCTCCTTCTTGTTACCACTGGCTCTGCCACAGGGACCCTTCTGAGGGTCTCACTATCCTCAGTGTTACAGCCCTTGACCCATGTCACAGTTCTTGTAGGAAGTTCCTTTTTTCTGCTTCTTCTGTCTTTTCTCCTCCTTGTCTGCTTCCTGTCTGAAAAATTTCTTTGGAATTTGATGCATATATACACAAACTACTCGTTCAATTTCAAGGCATGACCATCCCATCACAGACATAAACTAAGCAATCCCCTCTGAGAAAGCCACAGACACTTCATTTGCATAGTAGGTAGAAGACACTTCATTTGCACAGTAAGCTGCAGGCACTTTATTTGCATAGTCTGTTGCAATTATTGGGAGGAAGGCATAGAACCAGGCAGTGTTTCACTCTGTTGCACACAGCATCTCTATGAGTTGGAACCAACTTGATGGCACATAATAATGACAACATTGTCCTTTTATTTGCAGAGTGTATTGATCAATCCCTACAAAGTGCATACCGATTTACGAGGCAGGCTACAGCCCATGACTAGACAAGAAGTATCAAGCCAAGTTGTTTACAGCTTACCCAGAAAATGCCTATCAACTTGGGGCAGAAAACTAGGGCAAAGGAAACTCCTGAAGGTGTCAGGGAAAAATCTCCCAAGGAGTTTTCTCCAAAGAAGCAAGGTGAAAGCCCACAGAATGGAACTCATCTCACGATAGTTCCCCTAAAAGATACCTTGAAACCCTAACCCCTATAACTGTGAATGTGAACAGGTCTGGAAATAGGGTCCTTGACACTGCTATCAGTTAAATTAACCTCAGGTGACACTAGAGTTGTATCAGCTATCAGTTCCCGAGGACCCAAGCCCATGCCATGCCCACGACGGGTCAGGTGGGCTCCAATCTTGTAGGTGTGGGGTACTCACACAGAGAGAAGAGAAACAGACACACAGACCCAGAGGGAAGGTGCCATATGGCGACGGTGGCAGAGGCTGCAGTGATAACATCTACAAGCCAGGAAACAGCAAGGACTGCCAGGAACCACTTCCTAGAAGCTAGGAAGAACCTAGGCAGGACCTTTCCCTAGAGGCCTTCAGAGAGAGTGTAAGGCTGACGATACCTGGATTTCATACTCCTGGCCTCCTGAACGGTGAGACGGCAAGTTTCTGTTGTTTTAAATGTCCCAGTTCGTGGTACTGTGTCACGCCAGCCCTGGGAAATGCATGTAGGTGCTTACTCTGGAGACCACATGCACTAACCCCTCCAGCAGCACTGTCCGGCTCGGGTGGAACCACACAGAAGCCGGGGAGGGCAGGTTCTCTAGCCTGGCCAACATCACAAGTGACTCTCATTTTCTAGGGGCCCATTGATGTGTGGCCCACTGCTCAAGGCAATAGAGACCGAGGTAGCAAGATGCCATCCATACACCTCCTCAAGGAACCTACCAACTCTCAAAGGCATCTGGGGAAGAGCTGCTTCCACAAACCTTAGGAGTCTTTTGCCAGGACAGGCCAGAAGAGTCTCTACAGCCACCTTTTCCTATTTTTAACAAGGAACAGAAGAAACTCCCTGATAGCCCTCAAATTTCCTTGGGGTGAATAAAAAGTGGAAGTCAATACCAATCTCAGATGCAGCCCAAGGCAAACAAAAGAAAACTGTTTTAACATCTGTAGAGTTAATTCTTGTGATAGCTTAAGCAACAACTCTGAGTCCCTCTGAAATACCAAATCAGGCTAGTGATGACGACATTTTAAAAAACATCCCTGGAGGGTCCCAAAAGAAGAGGGCCGCCCTGCTTGACGACAGTACCTCCACGTGACAGCAAATGAGCTAACAGTAGAAGTGCAAAGACGAATCAGACAAAACTCCTTGGGGAGCTGCCCTGCAGAGCTGTTCCCAGAGACTCGAGTCCAAACCCCCTGTCTCTGGCAAGGCCGTCCTGTTTGCTGAGGGTCCTGAGTAAGACAAGAGTCACTCCCACTCTGCCATCGCTGGCATTAGGTGATGGCCACAACTAAGGAGACAGGAAGGGATGTCTCCATCCCCCAAAGCGACCCGTGTCAGTAGAACAGAGAAGGCAGCTGTGCCACTCAGTGGCCACTGCCTGATGCTAGTAACTGAAGCCACTGCAATTAGCAGTCTGCTCACAGGCTGTCCAGACCACAAAGCTGCTGCCACATTTGGATGTACTGGAGCAGGAGGTTGAGTCCAGGGCAGAGTTTTTGTCCCAAAACCTTCTCCTGGCTTAGGAACTCCTTCTTTCCGCCTGAGCCACACATTACCCACCATGGCTGCTAGGCTTCAGACTGGGCAAACTGGGCAAAGACAGATGCTCCTGAAACAATGGTCCAGAAAGAATGATCTCAACCTTCTTTGCTCCTTGCCACATAAGTTCTCCTCTACATTACTGACACCCAGGTCACATGTCACCAGCTTGGGTGACACTGAGTTTGTTCTCCAACCCCCTCCGGGTATTCAGCAACTAGGGATCACAACAGCTGTCTCCAAGGAGAGGCGCTTAGCCTTATGAAAATTCCTAAAGCCAATGGGATGTGTTTTCTTGCCAAGACATCTGACAACCAGCCTATTTTAAAAGTCTCAACCAACAAGTGTTTGAATAGCACTCCACGCACATAAACAGAGTCGAGGACTAAAAAATAATGAGGCCAATGTCAGGATTTTGTTTTGTAAACAAGTCAGAATTAAGGTGGTCTTCTTAGCCGCTGTCATCATTCCACTGACTCTGTGTTTGTTCATGACACAGAAAGTCCTGTTGACGATCAGCCTCTGTTTCTCCTACCGTGTCCCTGGTGGCACAGTGTTTCAGCACTATGGCTGCTAACCAAGATGTCAGCAGTTTGGATCCACCAGGCTCTCCGTGGAAAATCTACTGGGCCATTCTACTCTGTCCTCCTGGGTTGCTACGAGTTGGAATTGACTGGACAGCAGTGGGTTTGGGTTTGGTTTTATTGTGTCCAGCATGGTATTAGTGGGCATTCAGCTGACAGTCTCTACCATGTGCCAGGCACTGTATTAGGCCCAGGATCCATATAAATCCAATGGACCATGAAGTCAATTTTTGACTCATGGCAGCTCCATGTGTTCCAAGTCTCCACAGGGTCTTCAGTGGCTAATTTTTCAAAAGTAGATCACCAGTATTTTCTTATGAGGTATCTCAGGGTGGACTTGAAATCTCTAGCCTTCTGGTTAGCAGCTGAGCACATTAACCATTTGTATCGCTCAGGGGGGCTGTGTAGGTAAATAAATACAAGTTTACTCCTTACAAGGTGCTTACTATCGGGCGAAGAAGGAAGGAAGCAATGCTGAATATGCACAAAATCATACTCTCATATGCAAACACAGACTGATAGAGGTTACCCGACTTGACTGAAGTCGTACAACCAGTGAATCACATGGCCGGTCCTGAGCCTGGGGTCATCTGGCTCCCATGCTGGGCCTCTCACCACCGAGCTCCTTACAGGACCCAGAGTACCCCAGGACACTCTCGTGAGTCAAGAGAGCTGTGAGCCAGGAAAGGCTGCTCGGAGCCGTGAAACTGGATCCGGGGTTGTCAGGTGAATGGGAGTTTGCCACGTGTCTTCTCTCAGGTCAGGTTCTGCCTCACACATGCCTCCTGTTGACCATTTCGTCAGAACTCTGACAAGTCCAGTAGGCAGGGAGAGTCTCTTTGGATATCAGGCAGGCCTTTTTATACCCCTGCATTTCCGTAGGCGTCTCGAGGTGGTGCACATGGTTCACACGCTCAGCTGCTAACCCAAAGGCTAGAGTTTGAGCTCAGCCAGAGACACCTGGTGAAGCTTCCAAAAACTCAGCTACTAACAGCCAGCCCTGTGGAAGACAGTCCTATTCTGACACACACAGGATCTCTAGGAAAGGGAAGCAACTCAAATGCAGTGGTTTTTATTTGCTTGCTTTTTTAATTTCCATAAACTCAGACACACATTCAGACAGACAGACACTCGGCACGTCCCCACACGTCTCATCCACAGACAGTACCCTTGATTCAACCTGTATACCTCACAAAGAGGAAGAAAAAAGCACCAAACCAGCTTCTTTTCTCTGGGGGCAAGGATGCACTGCCTCTTCCCCATTCAGATTGGTTCCGTCTGGTCTCTTCACAGCCTCAGGTTACAAGTTTCTGAGGACAGAAGCAGGAGGCAGGCTGCAGCCAAGCACAGCAGGAGAGTTGTGCATGCGAGGAGAACAGCTCTTCTAAATTCAGCCCCCGGAAGTCCTCCAATCATATGTGAATGCCTTAGCCCATGCCCGAATCAACAGCAGGAAGGGGAGCATCTAGAAATAGCAGACACCCCAATCTGCAAACCAGCATTTGGGCTGGTGCACATAACCTAATATCAACAAAGTGACACACTTGCATAGAGGGAAAATACCAAGAGCTTCTAAGACAGATGCCTTACGGAAAGCTTTGTCCTCAGACCAATCCCGATGTTCCCTACAAAACAGGAACCCCGGAAAGCCAGGTGGCTGCCATGCCATCCCAACAGTGGGTACTCTGCTTCCAAATATCCTGTTGACGTTGTCACTATCTTTCCCAATCACGTCACTGTACCTGATGGCCTCAGTGTGAAACTACCCAAACAAAAAAGCCATGTCCAGAGGTCAGTGAGCACTGTGACAGTAAGCCAGTGAACTGACAATAACCAGGAAGGCAGACTTTAGGGCTCCTCTAGGACAAACACAGCACCCGGCTGGAATCTGCAGCACTCTTTTTTGCTTTGGGCTCCCAAGTACCAGCTGAAGTCTAAATGGGTGATCCCTCAAAGAACTGTGATGAAATAAATAACAGCCCTGGTAAACAAGAGTGGAAGGCCTGGAAGGCAAACGGTATTTATCAAGGGCAGTTCTACTCTCAAACACTGGGGTCACCATGACTCAGAATGGACTCGATGGCAATGGGTTTGGTTTTTTGGTGACTAATGCCAGGTACTGTATCGATTTTTCACTGTGCCTCCACAATCCTCTAATTTTCCAGTTTTAGATAGGAGGAAACAAGCTCATTTTCAGCCACGTGCCCAAGGAGGAAAGCTAGGGTTCAAATCTAAGTCATCTGACTCCAAAGTTTATATTCTTTCCATTACACTAAGCTGCCTCTCAGAATGACTTAAAAAAAAACTGTTTGCCTGGCTTCAACATTTCTCCAAGTTTTCTGCAGGCCGCAGTCCAGCCCAAATTTCCATTTGTGTAAAGAGAACACTGTCCCAACTTCTGTGTCCCAAGTTACATGAAATGTCAGAGAGAAATCTTGTAAATACAAGTCCAAAAGCCTCTTTAAATAAATGTTGTTAGGCACCCTCGAGTCAGTTCCAACTCGATGACCCCGTAAACAACAGAACAAAACACTGCCCAGCCCTGCTGCACCCTCACAACCACCGCTACCATGAAGCCCACCGCTGTGGCCACCATGGCAGTCCATCTCACTAAGGACCTCCGTTTTTTCACTGACCACCTACTTTACCAAACACAAGGTCTTTCCTCAGAGGCTGGTCTCTCCAGATAACATGGACTAAGTACATAAGATGAAGTCTCTCCATCTTTGCTTCTAAGGAGCATTCTGGCTGTGTTTCTTCCAAGAAAGATTCATTTGTTCTTCCGGCAGTTTTTGGTATATTCAATATCATTCACTCACAGTGTAATTCAAATGAGTCAATTCTTCTTCCGTTATCCTTATTTACTGTCCAACTTTCAAATGCATATGAAGCAACTCAAAATACCACGGCTTGTGTCAGGTGCACCTTGGTCTTCAAGTGACAAACATCTTTGCTTCTGAACACTATAAAGCAGTCTTTTGCAGCAGACTTGCCCAATGCAACGTGCAATGTGTCCACTGTTTCCCTGATTACTGCTTTCATGGGTGTTAATCGTGAATCCAAGAAAAAAGAAATGCTTAACAACTTCCAGTTTTCTCTGTATCATGATTATTGCTGGAGCCCTGACCATTTCTGTTTTCTTTACATTGAGTTGCAATCCACACTGAGGGCTGTCCTCTTTGGGCTTCATTAGGAAGTGCTTCAAGGTCTGTTCACCTTCAGTAAGCAACATTGTTTTATCTGCCTCTCACAGGTTGTTAACGGGTCTCCCTCTAATCCTCCTGCCAGGTTCTTCCTCAGGTGGTCCAGCTTCTGGGATTACTTACCCAGCATCTAGACTGAGTAAGTATGGTGAAAGGCTACAACCTTGATGCACATCTTTCCTGATTTACTATCTTAAGTAAATTAAAGTGGAAATACTTTTTAAAGGGGTGAGTTTCTAAAGAAACCACTCAGTTTCAGATCTCGGGGGTTTTTAAAACAGTTAAGCACTGGGCTGCTAACAGAAAAGTCTGTAGTTTGAACCCACCAGCTACTCTGAATGAGAAAGATGTAGCAGTCTACCTCCTTGGAAACCTTACCGGGCAGTTCTGCTCTGCTCTGCTCTGCAAGGTCACTATGAGTCTGAATCGACTGGACAGCCATGAGTTTTATACCATCTCACATTTCTCCTTTTCCCCACTTTCTAATGAGAGCTAACCATCAGTACGAAACAAAATCTCCTCAGCTCCCGGCTCCTTCGGCATAGCTTGGATATTCTTTTTTTCATAGTGCAGGCATCAAGAAACTGTTGAAAGCACTAGCAGCATTAAAACCTGGTTTTGGTCGACCTCTGGTCTTCAGAGTCAGTGGACTCTAAGGAGCAGAGAGGGCAGAGCTTGGCTTTCTTAGAGACAGGTGGAAAGTTCCTATTGGGAATGACAAGGTCCAGAAGCTCAGATGAAGAAAACAGAAGTCAGCGAGCTCAGCACCCCTCAAGCTTCCGAAAGCGTCGGGCCCCTTCTCGAGCCCCGTCCTCACTTCTCTCTTCCCAACTGGCCTTGGTGAAGTGTGCTGCAGAGGGATGCTAATCGCCTTTGCCACACAGAGACTAGGAAAGCCCGCCCAGGAGACATTCTCTCAGAGTTTAAATTGTGGACTTAGAAACATGTGGGTCTACAGAGACCACTGTCTGCCCCCTAGCTTTTCAAATTACGATCTACTTGTTAGGACGGAATTTTGTGTTCCCCTCCCCTCATCCTCCCCCCAGAATGTGTCAACTGGGCTAGGCCATGATTCCTACCATTTTGTCATCTGATATGATTTTCCTATGTGTTGTAAATCCTACCTCTGTGATGTTAACAAGGCAGGATTACAGGCAGTTTTGTTTGTCAGTGAGGACTCAACCTACAGTATTAGATTGTATCCTGAGTCAATCTCGTTTGAGATATAAAAGAGAGAAGCAAGTGAAGAGTAGAGGACCCACAGCACACACACACAAAAAAAAAAAACAGCACCGGGAGCAGTGTGTCCTTTAGACCTGGGGATCCTGCACTGAAGAGCTCCTAGACCATGGAAAGACTGATGACAAGGACCTTCCTCAAGAGCAGAGAAAAGCCTTTCCCTGAAGCTGGCACCCTCAATTAGGACTTCAAACCTCCCAGACTGTGACAGGATAAATTTTTCTTGGTTAATGCCATTCACTTGTGGTATTTCTGTTACAGAGCACTAACTGACTAACGTACCACTTGAAGAAATGTCTTTTACAGTATGCTCCATACTCAGACACGCAGACACTTATAACTGAAAACAAGAGTTTCACAAGACAGGACTCACCATTACTTTTTGTAAATGTATCCTAACATTTTCTATTCCGCTTTAGTATATTCAATTTACTTTTAAAATGCTGGCTATAGTCCTTCAGTTGGTGGCTTGCAGCGGTAGCCCTAACTTTCTGAATTTAAGGTCTCCCCCAATATCATGAGCCAGACAGAAGGGGTACATCAAAAAATTGACTTGCATCTCATAAACTTTTTTCTGGATAACTCTTTACTGCTAAAGCCCCCCAGAGCAGTGCTATTAAGAGAATTCAGACTATCCTGGGGCTTCAACCAAGTGGGTTCTTACAGCACACCTTTCTTGCTACCAAGGACAGCCCTAAAACATACTTAAATGATGTGTTCATAGAACCACTGCTAATAACTAAACCAGAAACCAGGACAAGGTGCACAGGACTAAAGATGGGTAGATATTTACCTCATTTTGCCAGACTGGATTCTGGAAGCTTCAGACTGGCAAATATAAAACTGGACTTGTGAAAATTTATTTTATTGTGACTTTTACAGAGAAAAATGGAGATTGCCAAAAGTCTCTATGGGTTCACTAAGAAAAGGGTCTCAACAAACCATCCTCATTTCTTCTTTCAATGCAGGCTAGAAGACCTGGAAAAATCCCATCGAGAACATGGTCCGATTTCATCAAGATGCATAAAAAGACAGAGAAATAAAATCTGCATCAAAGGGTACCTGGATGATTTTGAAGCTATTTGAGCAGGCATATCCTTAGAGGTGTCACAAATGGACCCTTAGAAACCTTGAGGGAGGCCTCTAGTAGGACCTCAGGGGCTCTTTCTTGAGTCCTGTTCTAGTCAACCTTTCTCTATCAATGATTTATTTAATTTGTGAATAGCAACAATACTCATTGGTATGGTGTGGCCTCAGTAATACTAGGTTTGACAATTAAATTCGCAAACTAATCCTAGAAAAAGTGCTTCCTACCACATTGCTGAATACCACTATGGACACCTTTGAAATACACCCCTTGGGAAGCTGTGCACCAATGCCAGCACCTAATCCATCCTTCAAAGCAATTCTGGAACTCTTTCTCTGGAATGGTCATCACAGCTGTTGTATTACCCTTGATGTCTTGAACATCATCAAAATATCTTTCTTCCTTTCAATGTCTGCTTTACTTTAGGTAAGGAAAAAAGTCATTAGGGGGCCCAATCAGGTGAGTAGGGAAGGTGTTCCAACACAGTTATTTGTTTACTGGCTGAAAACTCCCTCACAGACAGTGCCACATGAGCTGGTTAGTGTACCATCATGATGCAAGAGTCATGAGTTGTTTGAGAAAAGTTCTGGTGGTTTTCATCTGACTTTTTCCACGTAGCCTTTTCAGCACTTTCAAAAAGTAAACCTGGTTAACTATTTGTCCAGTTGGTACAAATTCATAATGAACAATCCTTCTGATATCAAAAAGGTTAGCAACATCATTCTGACTCTTGATTTGGACTGATGAAATGTTTTTGGTCATGGAGATTTGGCTGACTTTCATTGTACACTTAGATGCTTTATTTCAGTGTCTTACTGGTACACCCATGTTTCATCACCAGTGGTTAATATGGCCCCAAACATGGTCTTGCCTCCCCAAAAGGTCCTGGCAAACTTTGACTCCGCTTTGCTTTCATTCATTGGTGAGCTCCTTCAGGACCATTTTTTGCACACACCTTTCTCAAGCCAAGATATTCAGTTAAGATTTTCCTGTTTCTCTATCAATGTTTACTTGGTCTGCTTTGCTTCTCGCAGTCAGCTGACAATTTTGACAGACAATTTGATGAATTTTTGCAATGTTTACATCAGTTCTGCTTGTTACTGGCCACCCTGACCTCTCTTCATCAGTGATGGTTTCTCTTCCCTCAGAAAAATATTTAATCCATTTGTACACTACCATTTTTCTTCATGGCATTATCTCCATAAACTTGGACTAACACGTCCCTGATTTCACTTCCACTCTTGCCATGCTTAACAAGAAATTTAATGTTTATTCACTGCTTTATTTTAAGTTCCACCATTCTCGTGACGGCACAAAAAAACATGCAACAATACTGAATGCCATTCAGCAGGATACCACCACACACTGACACAAACACAGCTGTTAGACACTGATGTACCAAGGTTATGAAACCTTACTGAGTTGTCTGTACAGTGCTGCCAATGTAAGTGCATGGTGGTAAATGTGCCAACTTGACTGTCAGACCTCATGACTGATAAATGGATGCATCGGGCACTTTTACAGTCCCTGGGTGATCCAAATGGTACAATAATATCTACTTCGTAGTTCTGCTATGGGATTAAGAGATAATTAAATAGCACACATAGGTAGTACTTAACACAGTGCTTGGAGCCTTGGTGGTATAGTGGTTATGAATTTAACTATGAACCGAAAGGTCAGCAGCTCAAATCCACCAGCCACTTCCTGGAAACTCTATGGGACACTTGTACTCTGTCCTGTAAATCCCAGTGCCATCGAGTTGATTCCAACTCATAGTGACCCTGTAGGGCAGAAGAGAACTGCCCCACAGTTTCCAGGAAGTATCTGGAGGATTTGAACTGCCAGGCTTTTGCTTAGCAGCTATAGCACTTAACCACTGTTCCACCTGGGTTTGCACTCTGCCCTACAGGGTCACTGTAGGTTGAAATCAACACTATGCCAAGAGGTAACACACTGCTTGACACACAGTTATGTGCTCACTGGTAACTAGTATTAGTTATACTAATAACTAAACTCTATCCGCTAAAACAGTCATATTTTACAATCTCCAACAACTAGTTGCCATGCTGACAAGGCCTGGAGAGGAAGCTGTAGGAGGCTTGACCTTGTACTTTCCATGTTTTCTGAGGGGACAATTTTCCAGTTACAGTATTAGCTGCTATTTCTCAGAGCCCCTCTGGAGACCAAGTGATTGATGAGATGACTTACTTTCTCTAGAGATTTCACTGCTGCCTGGGCCACAAGAAAAAAACAACCATGCTCATACCTCACATCCAGTCAGGACTCTGATTTCTCCAGGTGCTTTGTCACACTTAGCCGGGGCATAGTGTTGGAGCCGAGAGGCTGCATGGGCAAAGGGTCCAAGCCTCCAGCTTAGGCCTACGTCTCTCCCCACAGCACGGCATTCAGGGATTGGGAGGCTTGGCCAATCTGTCCCCACTCCTAGGAATATAACCCAGGGTGCTGATCACACTCAATGACATCAGCTTCCTATGGGAAGGACAGGTACAGTGCCTCTAATTAAAAAGAGGAAACCACCGTGGAGCTCATTAATCCAGGCCTCTTGGGAACAAACCATACCAGCAACCACCAAACAAACTGGTTCACTTTAATTTGGAGGTTTTATCATCCAAAAGCAGTACAGTATTGCTCACCAAACCAGAAACATGGGCAAGCTCCAACTACAAGTTGGCAGTCCAGGAAGAAATCCACTGATGGAGGCTAAGTGACTGTCTCAACTTGGCTAACCTTTCTGAATCTGTTTCCTTGTCTGAAAGATGAAGATAATACCAGTTGTTGTGAGGACTAAAGCCTGATGCATTAAGGACACAGGACAGTGTTTGGCAAACATTCCACAAATGTTAATTTTCTTCAGTAAGCAAAACCAGAAATACCACAAGTATACAGTGTGAAAAACTGAGAACTAAAATTTTCTGCTTTTTAGGTAAGTGAGCACTGAGATGGAGACACAGTCCCGGCCTCAGTGATGAAAGAAATGAGTTTGTCTTTTCATCATAATCCCAATGCCTGGAAGTTGGGGTGGGCAGGTAGAGGCCTGTTTACGCCTGGTTCTCCAACTCTGCAAACAGTGACCAGACATTTCTATACTGGGAGACAGGCTGAGATTGAATAGACCTTATATATGAATGGGGCTTTATGAAGTTTCAAATACTTTTCCTCACTATGACTGTGGAAGGTGACTCCAGGTGAAGATGCTGGAGACCTGCTCCAGGTAGTGTTAGTGAAAGAGAGGACTTTCTGGTTCTTTTGCACTGAACTCAGCACTGTCCTAAGACGATCTGCCCCAGCAATGGCACAGATATTTGTATACATGCTCTCTGGTCTGGCCTGGCACTTTCAGCACCAGCCATGCCCAATGCCAGGGACACTACAGCCAGGATTCACTGGTGACTTCTAGAAGACCTCACAGAGATGTGTGTAATGGTTAAGTCAAGGCAGCAGGTGGTACAACAGGGTACAGAGTACAACAGGCTCCTTCCTTGGCTAGCTCCCAAGCCCTCCTTCACTGATCTGTGCACTCAAGGGGGAAAACTAACCGCTAAAACTGAATCCTAAAGGCAAGGCAGAATTTAGCTAGGTAGGCAGAATTTAGCTGTATCATCAATCTGCTATACATACCCTCTTAAAGGGCTGTTTCCCTGTCTTTAAAAGATGAGGCATCTTCCTCGAGAAAATTCCAGACTCGGTTTCTCTGAGACCCCGTCAGAGCTGACACGGAGAGCAAGCAAACAGATACGACCCTGTGCCCTAACGTTCTCTTAGGTCCCCAAGAGCAGCCAAAATGCCCTTGGTCACAGCCCACAGGGCGGCTACTGACAGCCCAGAGCCACTAGCCACAGACAGAGGCTCTCATTCTGCTGCTCTCCAGACAGGCCAAGTGTCACAGTGTCCCAGGGTACAACAGCACTGTAGCCCAAAAGGCAGCTTGGGATTTGCTGTGCAATAAATTACTTAAAGTGACCCTTTTAGCCACGGCCTTTAGGACTTGCACACAATGACTGGGTGGGACTATGCACACAAATGATGTGGAACTTACGAGGGTTGCAGCTGTGCACCACCTTGGCTGGCCCTTAATTTCCAGTATTGCGTGGCTGTTCTCTCTTTTGTGTGCTGTGGATCCTGACCCTTGCATGCTGATCAGGTAGGACTGGGTTGGGGTGTGTTTTGGGTAGCACCCTTGAAGATAGGTGTCACTCAGGTCCCACCCTTACTGAAGTTTCACCCTTCCCTGAGGTGTGGTCTGCACCTAAGATGTATATGTGTGGATGCCCTGGCAGGGTTTGCCATCTCTGCAGCTGGATCCTACATCCAGCTCGTGACTGTCTAACCTCCGATTCTTGGGACGTGAGACAGAGGCCTGCCATCTGACCCAGTGATGCTGGGATTCCCTGACCTCTGTAGCCCTGTCATCTAACCAGATACACCGACTTCCACAGCCTTATGACTGGACATCCTGTGACCATGTGGGTCGGGAGAAGCCTACACATGACCCATGGATTTGGGACCTGCCAGCCTCTACAACTGAGTAAGCCATGTCCTTGATACAGTTCATGAGTCCTGTAAGTCGCTTCGGCAAATTAGGGAGCCCAAAGGCGGGAGCAAGAGTACTGCAGGGAGAATACTTGATGTTAGAGAGGAAGGAACAGATCAGCAGCTTGGAAAAGTTGGACATTTGGGACATCTTTAACTGACACCTCAAAGGAATCGACTTTGTGCTGATCATTACAAAAGAAATCACTCATTCAGAATCTGCCCAACCAGTTCAAATCTTGTTTTCCCTCTTCTAAATGTCACAGTGATAACTGTCAAGAGGCCACAGGGAATCCCCTGAAATGGTCAGCTCCTTAGAAGCAGACACTGTGGAGACTTGTATGTTTCCATGGCACCTTGTAAGTGCCTGGCAGAGACTGGCCATTGAGGACAACTTGTTGACGTGAAAGCTTCAAAAGGTCACTGACTCCTTATAGGCCTTAACACAGCCGTGGCAGCATATTTCTGGGTTGAACAGAGATGACCTCAGGGCCAGAGGGGCAGGGCTGGGATGCTGGACTGACAGGTGATGAGAGACCTCTCTGAAATGACACAACACTGAGCCAAGTGAAAGAGGATCAACCTTTCAGAATCATGAGGCTGGAAAGTGTTTGTACTGACATTTCATCTTACTGACTCCTAGACTCAGAGCTGGAGCCAACTAAAAATCATGCTGAAAAAGACCCAGAGGCTGGGCCCACATGACAGGTATTGTTCACTGACATTTGGAGGTGTCATTACTAAGTCACCAGAGGCCATGAGCTTTGCACTGGTGGGAGAAGAATGGAAGGCAAAGACTCCTTCACTGGTGGCAAACCCCAAAATAAGGGAGATGCTGATGGAGGTCAGAGCAGGTAGTGAAGAGGCATCATCTGCAGAAAGTTAGGGAAAGCTGCCTCCTAGGTGGCCGCCACCTGAAGTGCTCACAGATCTGCTGGTGGTCTCTGGGAGGACCCCCGGCCAGCTCCAGCTCTGTTACTCTGGTCATAGTGAAGCCCAGTGCCCTCTCCAACCTGTTGCACTTACGTGCTTAAAATTAAGAAGCTTGAGCTGAGCAGCCCAAGAAAAGGCTAGAAAACCTGTATCACACCAGTCTCCTCTAGAAACATGAACAACCGTCTAGGAGGACCCAGAGAAGAGCTGACTGGCAATGAACAATGCCTTAAGTTTTCCTCGGCTTCCCTGATCTCCCTATGGCCCTCTGGTCCCCTCTTACCCGCACCACCTCCCATATGGGAACAGCCTTAGCTTTCTACCATGTTGATAATAAGGACCTATAAAGCCAAGAGGGAGGGAAAGGTCTCAGTCAGCCAGAGGGAAAGTTCTCAGTGGGCCAACTGTTCAGTAGGAAGACTAAGGACAGCAGTGTCCTCGGCGCTGGTGCCCTCGGCTGGACTCCTCAGTGCTGACTCCTTGGTGCTGGACTCCTCGGTGCTGGACTCAATGCTAAGAACGGCACTGTGGCAAACCGCGGTCAAGTGCAAGGGCAGGATGGGGACTGCTCAAGCTGTGGGAGCAACAGCCTTGCTTCTCAGGGTCCCAGCACCTTCGGGTACTCTGCAGGTTGCTGACACAACTATTTGATTCCCTAACAATAGAAACTTCTACTGAGAGGCAGTATGTACAGACTCTGAAGCCACACCGCCTGTGTTCACATGCTAGAACTTTCTGTGAAGCTCGAGAATTAAACTCTATGTCTCAGTTTCCTCATCTACAAAATAATCAAAACAAACAAACAAAAAACCAAACCCATTGCCACCAAGTCAATTCCAACTCCCAGCAACCCTACAGGACACAGGAGAACTGCGCCCCTAGTTTCTAAAAAGCATCTGGTAGATTTCAATTGCCCACCTTTCGGTTAGCAGCCATAGTGATTAACCACTATGTCACCAGGGTTTCCCAGCTATAAAATAGATAATATCAACAAAACTTACCTCGCAGGGCCATTATAAGGAGTAAACAAGTCAGTATATTTAAAACACTTAAGACAATGCCTAGCACGTGTTAAGCACTCAATTAATATTAGCCATTATCATCTTTACTATCAGTTTTTTTAGGGCAGTCCTGACAGGGACATGCTCCATAGTCTAACACACCCTCATTAATTTTTTTTTAAAGGCCTTTTCTGTATATCACTTGCTGTTGTGAGGTGACCTCAGGTCAGTTCTGACTCCAATCCGCCCTACGAACCAGAGGATGAGACACCGCTCAGTCCTGCACCACACAACCACCGCTGTGTTTGAGCCCACTGTTGCAGCCACTGAGTCCATCCGTCTCGTCAGGGGTCTTTCCCTTTTTCGATGACCCCCCACCTTATTAAGTGTGATGTTCTCCAGCCATCGATCCCTTCTGATAACATGTTCAAAGCATGTGAGAGGAAGTCTTGCCATCCTCACTTCCGAGGATCACTATAGCTATACTTCTTCCAAGATAGACTTGTTTGTTCTGCTGGAAGTCTGTGGTCTCTTCAGTCCTCTTCACCAACTCTGTCAGTCAACGGTGTTAATTCTTCAGTCTTCCTTATTCATTGTCCACCTTCGGCACGCCTACAAGATGACTGAAAACACTGTGGCTTGGGGTCAGGAGCACTTTGGTCCTCAAACTGGTATCTTTACTTTCAATACTTTAAAGAGGCCTTTTTCCTCAGCTTTTCCAGATGCAATATATCATTTGATCTCTTTACTGCAGCTCAGCCCCTACATAAACCCCAGGTAGAATATATTTTTACAGAAGATAAATATTTTGTCTAACATGACATTAGTAATTGGTCAGGCTAGGATTCAAACTCAGCCTCTGACTCCAAAGCCCATTTCTTCTTCCTATAAACTACCTGCTTGACTGCTGACCACCTTTGTGGGCTTTACTACCCTGGACAGAGACAGAAGAGAGCATGAGCCCAAAGAGAATTCACATAGAATGAACAGATACAAACAGGGATGCCAGGAGCCTGAGTAGGAAGTCACTGTCTTACTGTAGCCTGTCTCTTGCTCTAGTTTTAGACTTCCCATCACCTGCAGCTTTCCCTTGACTCTGTTTTTAGATTGCATCGGGCATTACCTGGCAGGGCGCAGTGCCTTCAAGGAGAAGCCAGCAACTGGGCAGTCTGGGGATGTTTTTGTGGACATGGATGTGGACAAGACTTCTCATCCTTTTCCAACAGCTCAGTAACACTGATTCTTCAGGTAACACATCCCCACGAAGTCAAATGCTTTGTGGCTGATCAAAAGCCAGCCACAACACTTTGATCAAAGATTCTATAGAATACTGATCAAAAAAAAAGGAGAAGGGGATGAGGAACAGAATTTCAAACCTTCCTGAAATCCAGACTTTCTGGAGTCTTTGAGGCTAGATGACCCCTGGCCCACACACAACTTCCCTAAGGTACTCTTTCAACCTTAAACTGAAACTATCCCATGAAGTCATCTTTAAACCAAACAAAAGTTTAGTTTAATTAGTAAAAAGGTTTGTCTTTAGCACTGTGCTGTTTTAAAGAATTATTTCTATGGGCAACAGCAATTATAAAAGATGACAGCTTATGTAAGGGGCAGCGAGTTTATGTTAATGATGACATCATTTAGAGGTCAACAGTGAAATGCCAGCACAGCCTACAGCACATAACCAACATCACTGAATTGTACATGTGGAAATGTTTGAATGGGTGTTGTTTTTTGCCTTGTATGTTTTCATATACACACAACCCCACACAACAAAAAAAAAATTAAAAGAAACAAAAATGAAAAAGAAGCCAGACAGGAGGGTCTGTGTGAGTTGCAGATGAAGCTGTTCTTATATAACCCCCAGACTCCTGTTTTTGGAAGATGTTATTACTTCTACATAACAGAAATGGTGATTCCAACAGGGGAATTCCTGTAAAGCTCTGAGAGGGCTCTAAAAACTTGCCAACAAAGCCATATTTCAACTAGACTTTCCCCTTTTCTCCAAGCACCTCATCTCTTAAATTCTACAAATATGTAGAGAGCACTCAGCAAGTGGAAGGAGTGGGGACAGTCTTCCAAAAGCCTTTCAGGCTGCTGACCTGGCCTGAAGTCGGTGTCCTTCTGGGAGCCCTTGCTGACCAAGTGGGTTTCAGTAGAGAACTCATGCCCCGTTCTGCTGCATCCTTCTGACCCTGACTACTCCCCAGCATCAGCACCACCATCACTCCCTAATGGTCCCCAGAACACTCTGTACCAAATAGCCATTTCCTGCCCACCAACTGTTTATCAGAAATCTTCCTCTTCTTTCCTCCTCCAACACCCATGCATACACAAAGCAGCATCAGAAAATGCAGGAAATGCTTGCCTTAGACCAGAGAAAACGCCAGAGAACAAAGACACAAGAAAAATGCATCAGTTTTATGATAAGCAAGGCAACTACTCCCTCAAAAGAAGAGCAACCATTTCTTCAAGCTGAGCTCAGGAGACAAGTCCCTACAGCTGAACTACCTATAGGCTTAATCAGGCCTCCTTGTGTCTACCCCTTAAAAACGCCGGAACCAACCGGCACCACAGAGATGAGTGCAGTGGTCTACACTTACATGCTTGGGGTATGGATTTCATTGGGTCATTTTCTCCAAGAAACCCATGGGCAGGTGTGACTGACCATTAACAGGGTCTAGAATGTGTCTACTAAGTCCAGACCCTCTTACCGGGGAGTGCCCCGGGAAACCCCAGACAGTGAGCTCAGAAAGGGAGCATCAAGGACAGTCAGTCACCAGGGGCCAGACTGTACTTCAATAGCAGTTCCCCTGGTCCTCTAGTTTGCTTTGCACTTATCTACAACTAGCTGTTCTTGTCCCAGCTCCCTCCCCTCAAAGTACAAGTTACTTTTATTCCTTTTTAATTAAACATTTTTTCCTTCAATAGATAATCTCCACTGACCCTATGGAGGAAAAATCTGAGCTGGTGTAACTGCAGGAGGTGGTTTATTTTCTTAACAGTAAGATATCTAAACCAAATATGCCCTGTGCTTCAGCAGCTTAAACATCGAGGTCCGACAAGGACCCGAGATTCCACTTCGTTTGCCAAGGGCTAAGTGTGTGTAAGTGAGAGAAAGTGATGAGGAGGAAAATGGGGTACGGCTGACTGGGTCAGGGAAAAATGTGCTACTGCTAGAAAAATGTGATTACGCACATAGCCACTTAAGCACGAGAAGCAGTGAGTACTAGCACTCCTGGGTGTGAGAAGCCTCCTGAGGTGTTGGCAGGCGTCGCCAAGCCAGCACGGGCAGCACCGCCCCGGTGAAACCTGTGAAGCCCTGCAAAAGGGTCCGAGGCTGACTTCATTCCCCATTCGAGTTGTTTACAATTAACCGACAGATAAGCGGTTCTTCCGCCCCCAGCTCAGGCCCAGTTGGCACTGCGACGCTTGTGGGCACAGAAGGAGGGGTGGGGCCTCGGCAGGGAGGCCACAGGAGCTCCTGCTCGCCGAGGGGGCTCTTCCTCCCCCGCGGTTTCTCCCCGGGCCCCGACCCCTCCGCGAGCGCCTCCACCCCCCGCACCGCGCCGCCCACGCGCGGAAGCCCGCGGCCCGGGCGCAGGGGCCGCCTCCCGGCATGCTCGGCGGCGGGGCGCGCGCCCGCCGGTCACGTGACGGGGAGGCGGCTTCTCCCGGCGGCGCCGGCGCCCGCGCGCCCAACGCCGAGGCTCCAAAACCCAGGGAGAACCCCCGCCAAGCCCATGGAGGGGTTTGAAATACTCGGCCTTGTGCGCTCCAGGTAAAGACGTCGGTAGGGCTGCTGCCGCGAATTCCCAATAGAAAGAATCCTAGCTCTGCTGTTAACCAGCTCCGTGTCCTTGGGAGAAAGTATCTACGTCTCCTGATGGAAGTTTCTTCAAGACTAAAAATGGGTGTCACTGCTTTTGTAGGAATTCTGTAAGAACTGAAAGGGCTCTCACATCTTAAGTCTGCTCACACCCCCAAGAGTAACAACTTTTGGTCTCACTCTTCATTAACTTTGTGCAAGGACCAAAAATAAAAATAAAAACGACGCCCACCAAATCTGTTGCTGTGCAGTTGATTCCGACTCACACTGACCCTAAAGGGCAGAGTAGAACTGCCCCCTAGGGTTTCCAAGGAGCTTTGGGTTAGCAGTCGCAGCTCTTTACTACACCAGGGTTTTCCTGTGCAGAAGGGGCTTATTTGTTGGGGGGGGGGGGTTGTACTTGCACCCTTTATGCAATGACAGATAACCAAAAAAAAAACTAAAAAAAAAAACACACTACTTTTGCTTCAACTCTTTGGACACTGCGGGGCCAAAATCTACAGACAAAGCTTTCAAAGCATGTCGGTCTGCATGCAAAGCCATCAGATGTAAGCTTGTATTTCCCTAGACTTAAACACTGAGCCGGCCAGGTTCTAAATACTCTTTGTGTAGACCCTGGAGAAATTTTGAGAATTCAATCTTAGGCTGAATCCTAGGTATCTTAGAAATATGAAAAAAGAAGGCTGCTAACCTCATTAGTAGTGTAAATATTAATAGTACAAGCACTCCAGAGAAGTCTGTTTACATAAAAGGGCCACAAAATACCAATTATTAAACTCTTAGTAAATTCCATCTCCAGCGTGACTGCACATGATGAAAAAGTAATAAAATTACTTCAGTCTTAAAAACACACCACTGAAGCTAGCCACACCACAGCAGCCATCACAGCTGGTCAAAGTTGTCAGAGTTCTGTATAAAACCTTTGTGTGCTGATGAAGGAAGTATGAGGCTGGAAAACAACCCTGTCTCCTGGGTCATTAGGAAAAACTGAGTTGAGCAGATAATGGAAAGTGTTGGGAGAGAGATTCTGGGAAACATAACAGGGTTCTCAGTGGAGAAAGTGGCAGAAAGACCAGTGGAGATAAAATGGGGAGAGGTTTTACAGTGGCTTGAAACAAACTGCATCATTTTGGCAACTTTACAGACAAGCTTTTTTTAAAATTATCACTGTCTACTTGAAAAAGAAGAGACAGACACTCAGAAATGCTGGGCCCAGTCTGGGACTCCGAGGCTTTGTCTCCAGCTGACAGGAGAAAGCTTGTGGCTTTACACAGCTTGAACTGGAATGAACTTTCTTAAAGCTGTAGGCACCTCTGCACTATGGAACAAACTCCTCAAAAGCCCTGGAATTTTAAAGGAGAACAGCTGGCAAAACTGTAAGTATATTTTTTTAAAAAGAATCAATATTGCTCTTGCCTGGTCAAAAGTTTTCATTGTTCAAGGATGAATTCCAGAATAGATAAGCAAGAACAGAATTAACAACTATGGTGGAACCAGATGGGGCTAAAAAGAGTTAATGATCAGTGACTCAGAGATCTCCACACTCAGGCTACAAACCACACAGCAGAATCATCCTACAATTTGGTACAATATTTAGGAGCTAATTTCTGTAATTATGGTGGTGGCAAAGAATACTCAGTATACTATGGACTGCTAGAAGGAGGACAAATGTGTCTTGGAAGAAGGACAGCCAGAAGACTCCTTAGAAGCGAGGATGACGAGATTTCTTCTCACATAATGTTGCACAGGAGAGACCAGAATCAGGATAGACCAGTCCCTGGAGAAGAATACCATATTTGATCAAGTAGAGCCCAAACCAAACCCACTGCTGTCAAGTCAATTCCAACTAATAATGACCCTATAGGACAGAGCAGCACTGCCCCACAGAGTCTCCAAAAGTGCCTGGCACATTTGAATTGCTGACCTTTTGGTTTGCAGATGTAGCACTTAACCACGAAGCCACCAGGGTTTCCTGGTAAAATAGAGGGTCACTAAAAATGAGGAAGACCTTTTGAGATGGAGTGACAGTGGTGGTGACAGTGGGCTCAAGCATAACAACAGTCGCAAGGATGGCACAGGACCAGCCAGTGTTTCGTTTCGTTGTACACACGGTCGCCATGAGTCAGAACCAACTTGAGGTCCACTAACAACAATTCCCATATCACTCGCCTGACATTCTACAGAAACATGCTAGTGGCCAGAAGGAGGGAAAAGATTCCAGAAACATAAAAACGGAGCCGAAGATTCTGATTCACTCTTTCTTACTCTAAATCCTGTCAACTCTCTGGGTCAAATCCAAATATTCAAAAGCAGCTGTCTGTGCACACATGCAGGTAGGTACACGGGCCTTCTGCTTCCCACCAGAAGGACTTGTGTCTCTTACAGCCTGCACTCCATTCCAGTAGGCTGGGCTGGCCTCTGCAACTGGAAGCTGCAGGCATCTCCCTTCAGCTAATAGCAGTGTGCACTGGGAATCTTTGTTCTGACCCCCGAGAACACATCTTTGAGGCTGAGTCACTGCTAACAACTCCCTTACTGGTAGGTCACTTGAGGAATTAGAACTCTAAGTCCCTGGGAACCAAAGCAAAGCTTCTTAAGCAAATCCAGAGGTGGCAAGAAAGAACTAGTGGAGTCCTCAGAAGGTATTTTTCTTCCTCTCTTCTCAATATAAAGCATGCATTTGCTCACATAAGCAGCATCCCACACAACCCATTTTCTCTTGTCCAAGCTGCTCATGAGCTTTAAGAGGTGGGTAAGCGTTGGCAGGCAACAGCTAACAGCCCTTGGGAGTGGCCAGGAACAACTGGGCAGGTGCTCTGCCACCGTCTCCCTTCCTGTGATGTCAAAGTCCAGTAGCATCAAAGCCCACAAACCTGGAAGGTTTCAGTCACTTCAGTCAGAGGCAGTACAAAAGATAAAAAGAGTAAGACAAGGGGAAAGAACATAGTATCACAAAATTGAACTCAATCACTGAAAATAATAAAAATAACTGATATGTGAAACCCTTTGGATTGGACAGCAGGTTCCTCCAAGTGTAAGAGATGACCTTTTACCCACTTCCATCCCTAGGTTCCTTGATAGGAAATCTTCTAGAGCTTGAGTTCCTATGAGCAAAATGAGACCTCCAAGATCGATAATTCTTTGGATAACAAACCTCCAGTTGGTGGACTGGGGTTGTAGATGGGCTTCTGAGGGCTTTAAGTGTCCTAAGAGGGTATGCAAAATGTATAAACTGTACATTTCTCTAGGGAGAGCACGCACAGCTTTCATCAAGTCTCCAGAATGGCAGAAGAGCCAAAAGGGGATCTGATTCTGCTCTTCGGTTTCACAGATAAGGCACAGAAAACTCAACTGAGTGCTCAAAGTGACACAGCAAACTGTAAGTCACCCTTCAAAGCTGGCCAGGGCCCATGGGAGGAGGAGGAGGACACCACATGAGCTAACAGGCCTTCTCCACTTTTAATTACAAGGACTCCGTGAAGTCTCCAACCGCCACTCTGTCTGGCTTTCTGAGCCTGGGTATGCCCATCAACACTCTTGCTGGTGTACAGATGGCTGTGGTGGCTGGATATAGTCAGGAACCAGCCACCTAGCACCTAGCTCAGCTGAATGGCTTCCTAGAGCTCATGAAGGGGCTTCTGAAAAGCCTTCACAAGTGAGGCACGGTTCAGTCCTTTAAGGACCCATCATAAAGGTTGGATGTGTAAGAAAAATTAATGAAAACCATCAACCTCAAGTGCCAGATTGCTATTTCCAGGCTGGGACAAGTAAGAAAAGGGGGAAAGTAAAAGAATCAATAGAATAATTCAGAGTGAAAGCATCTTTGCAAAAATAAAGTGCAGTGTTAAGAGAAAGCTACAAAATGGAAAAGTATGTAAGTGATAGCTAACTATATAAACACTGCTATAAATTCTTGTAGCCAGTAACTCCAATGACACCATCTGGTCAATGGGGAGAAACACATGAATAATTAAAGGCCATTAACACAAGGCAATGTAGAGAGTCCCACTTGAAAACTAAAGAATTCTGAACTAAAACTTTAAGGGACAATTAAAAAAAAAGCCAAAACACCAAAGTACAAACACAGCCCAGTGGTGGTAGAGAAATGGGTGCACCTGGATGTGCCACTGACACTATAATCAGTTCAGTCTTTCAAGTATCTACATCAGACCCAAAGCACTCAGCAAGACATGTGCCCTACTGCAAAATGCAAGAGTAAATCCTGATGGTGACGAGCCACTCCCATGCCAGAGGAAGATATGACACATTCTGGACAGTGGGACACAAGGTGATGTTTGCTGGGGGAGTTCTGAGAGTACTGTAGGAAGATGAAATGTAGACATTCCTCTTGGGCTTTCAAAATACCACTGAGATATTTTGTCTGAAGGAGTAGCTAAAGGTACAAAAAAGGGCAATGCTTATAAAAATGCTCACTGCTCCGCTTGTCACAGCATCTGGGCAACCACCGCCACAAAAATGAAACCATTCTCCAAAGGCAGAAGCAAGATGCTCTACATTACATCCTGACTAAAAACTCAGGCTCAGGAACTAGACTGCAGCCCATTACTACTCTGCACCCCCATTTCCTCATCTCAAAATGGGGATGATCACAGTGAACACCTCACAGGGTTGTTACGAGGAGGAAATGAGATAAACCAAGTAAACCACTTACAGCAGTACCTGGCACATCGCACTTAATAAAAGTTAACTGCTACTGTCTTGACTATATATTCATTTAAACTGTCAAGCAGATGACCTACATCAACATATGACAACATGAAATGATGTTAAAAAGATAGTCAAGATAATATAAGGACAATTAGACTGCAGTTAAATAAAACTATGCATATTGCCAAAGGCTGGAAGTGTAATTAAGGTACATTAAATCATTAGTTTGGTTATGGTCATCATGAGATTCTTCCTCTGTAATGGCTAAGTTTATTTAAAAACAAAAAAGAAAAACAAAAAAAAAAAATTAAAAAAATGCCTCAAATCCTTTCTAAAATAAGGTAAGGCAGAGAGTGGAGAACCTGATTTTATTTAGGTTTATCTACAGCAGATCCCAAAGCACTCAGCAATACGTGTGTCCTACTGCAAAATGCAAGAGTAAATCTTAGTGGTGACGAGCCACTCCCATGCTAGAGAAGGATATATATAACACATTCTGGACAGTGGGACATAAAGAGATGTCTGCTGGGGACCTTCTGAGAAAGATGTCTTAGCCTTAGGTACGAGGAAGCCATCCCTCTTTTTCTTCACTGACACCATGGTGTCTGCACAGGACACCTGGATGTGGAGTAACCACTTATGACCGCAAGGAAAGCTGAGTCACCACTGCTGTGGGGACAGGGCAAAACCCAAAAAACCAAGCCCACGACCATCTAGTTGATTTCAACTCACAGCAACCCTATAGGATACAGTAGATTTACCCTGGTAGTTTCCAAGGAGTGCCTGGTGGATTTGAACTGTTGACCTCTTGTTAGCCAACTTAGCTCTTGACCACTACACCACCAGGGTGTCCTTGGGGACAGGACAGGGAGATACCAAAAACTGGGCCCTTGAAAGATGTATGAATTGGCCAGTGCTGAAATTGCCTAAGCCAGGACTGAAGGGGTGAAATAAAATGTTCTCTATTGTTTAGGCCAGAAGAGTTGTGGCTCTTTTCTTACTTGCAGTTGACCACATCTCAGCTAACGAGCCAGGTGTGTTTCAGCAGTCTTCTGATGGAGACTGACAGGCCCAGCAAATCTCTGGGCCTTACCAATTCTGCCAGGACCGTTCACTGTATCCCATCATGGGACTGAACCTGGACCACGTGGAAGAAGAAAAGGCAGTGGCATTCCCATCCCACTGGACACACCAGCTGCACCAGGCCCAAGGGCTAACTCGAGATGGCGCAGCAAGCGGGTGATAGCACCGGTGACAGGGCCCCAGCTACCTGGCCCCCTAACAGGAGGTGCCCTGAGGCCTCCTGGCCACAGGATCTCCTTTCTGAATTCACACACTGCACAAAGACTGTGATAAAACTGAAGCCCTAATGGCGCAGTGGTTAAGAGCTCAGCTGCTAACCACAAAGTAGGCAGCTGGAATCCACTGGCTCCTCCTTGGAAACCCTATGGAGCAGTTCTACTGTCCTCGAGGGTCGCTGTGAGTCAGAACCAACTCAATGGCAGCGGGTTTGGTAAAACTGTCCTCTACAGTAGGGCTGCCAGGAAAAAGTACAGAACGCCCAGTTAAGTTTGAAATTCAGATAAACAACGAATAACTTTTTAGTATAATAGATCCCACATTGGATGCTTCCAGGCCTTTGCTCCAGCTCCCCCACTTTCTGCCAGGCTTGATGAGAAATGATGCCAAACAGGTGGCAGGCACCAGGCTAGAGACCAAGAGCCCTGCTTGCACACTAAAAACAGAGATAGACACCGCACCCCCCATCACCCTCAGGGATACCGTGGCTGTGCCTGGCCCAGGGACAGGAGAAGGGACAGAGTCTGGCCCTGCAAGGTCTCCAGTGAGCCTGGGATTGTCTGATGTGCCCTTTCTGACACACAATAAGTGGCTAACAATTAAAATGTATGAGTGAGGCGAGCATTACTGTGGTCGCCAGGCCTTTGGAAACTAAGGTTATGGGGCCTGATGGGTAGGGCCCAGTGGCTCCTGACCTCTAGATTTCCCAAACAGAAATTTCTCGGATGGCACAGCAAATATATTTCTCTGACTCTTCCCTGCCTAAAGGAGCCCTGGAGGTGCCATGATGAAAGTGCTCTGCTGCTACCCAAAATGTGTGCAGCTAGAACTCATCCGTCACTCCACAGGATAAAGATGTGGCAATCTGCTTCCTTAAAGATTCATAGCCCTGGGTTCTGCTGTGTCCTATAGTCCCACTATGAGCTGGAATCCACTGAGGCAGTGAGTTTGGTTTTGGGTTTGACCCTGTCTCAACATAAAACTTCCAGGACTCCTCTGTTGGTCTGCAGGCCATCTACCGACTGCTCATCTGTGGTCTTACTGTCCATGCAGCCTGCCTCCATCATGCCTTGTCTTATGGCATTGCCAATGTCAAAGTCTATGTAATATACACAAGCAATCCCTTAATAAAGCTTGCCTAGCACAACAGAGCCTCATTTCCTGGAACTGCAGGTTGACTCTTTTGCTTGGTTCATGGTATCTGTCTTAAGTCCCTGGAGTGTCCTGCTCAAGCCCAGCAGTAGCCAAAAACTGGGTACATGATCAAGTTCCTGTGAAGAAGTACGCTGCTGGCGGAGTTAGAATTTATACCCAGCAGAAACAGTACAGCCCAGCCCGAGGCGCAACACACCCCCTGGTCCGCACCTCCGCTCCTCTGGTTCACTGCCTTCTCGAGAAGTTACTGTGCCATCAGGTACCACAAGAAGTTTGGGGTGGGGGTGGGAGCTGGTGACGGGATCTTCCGAAAGACAGCGAGAACCGCCTGTGTTCGTGGAGGTTCCTTGCACTTCTTTTTCCCTCCCCAAAAAGGGGGCGCAGGGGAATGAGACAGAAATGGCAGGCAGGTACCACGTAAGCAGGGCCGGCCACACACTTCGCAGGTCCAGCGCAAAATGAAAACGTAGCGCCCCTCGTTCAAGAGGCAGGAAGAGTGTGCCGTTCACGGGCTAAAAGGAGCCGGCGTGGCGCCAGTTAAGCGCTGGCTTGTTAACTGGACCGGCTGATCTGTGGGAGAGAGGACCCAGTAACGCGCGCCTGAGAGAATTCCGCCCAGGAAAACCTAGGAGTGGTTCTGGTCAGCCCTACAAGGCCGCTGACATGGGCTCCGAGGCACGGAACAACCCAGACACTGAAACACAAAGCGCCTGCAGAGACCCGGGCCCGCCCACGGCTCCAGGCATGCGCAGCCCGCCGGCTACCGCCTCCCCCAAGCCCCCCAGCGGCATCCCCCGGCTCAGTGGAGCCCCGGCTAGGGGCGGAGAAGTCTCTTCTCCTCGGACCCCGGTCTCAATCCACTGAGGGTGGCCGACCTCTGAGATACTGTCACTTCCAGGCGGGGGCCTGAATTGGGGGTAAACGAGAGGCTTGTCCTGGCAGAGTTGCCCGCACTGTGGCACTCCCAGTTTAGGGCGGGAATGGCCGCCTTGGGACAGCAGTGGCACCAATCCTGACCGTACTGGAGCCTACCCTGTGCCCCACCTGGAGACACGGATGGGGAGGCCGGCTGAGGCTGCGCCCCAGGGGCTCATATTCTCTCGCCCACCCTGGACTTCAGCCCAGACAAACTGAAAGATGGAGTAAGAATTTCAAGACGCTGCTTGCAGCGTGCACCGCACTGGTTGCGGCCTGAAGCCAGCCCCGGAGGTAATGGTGCTTATGAGGCAGAGGCAAAGAATGAAAACAGAATAAACGAAGTCAGCAACAACAAAACCCTCCAATTAACTTGGGGTGCTCAGTGCTCATAAATAGGATGAAAAGTTAAACATTATTAAATCATTTTCAAAGCTAAAGCCAACTTTCTGCCCAAGCTGACATTTCTCAGCCTAACACCCACCGCCTCTTCCCCTAACCTCCTGCAACAAAAAGAAAACTGGAGTCCACTTGATATTCTCTGATTTTGCCCATGTCAACTCACCCAACATGATGGTGCCATCAGAGGTAGTACCTGTCCCTAATCCCCTAGGGGTTGTTGGGGAATTGGAGGGTGGGAAGATGTGTTTCGGTTGCACCAGGGCTGAGCAGATCACTACCAAATAGTACCCGAAGACCAAATGCTAAATGACCTGCAATCTGCCAGACAGTCCCCAGCAATGACAACTGTCCTGCCCCCAAACCCAGCATGCTATCATTGGCCCCAAGACGACGACCCATCTAGACGTCCTGTCATTTGTTATGGACGTGACAGGTCCCAAACAGAAGTCTCTCAAGTAGTACTGTCCTTCCCTTCTCTAAGATTTGGACTGTTAAGGAGTCTGGTGGCACAGTAGTTAAGTGCTCAGCTGCTGACCAAAAGGGTGGCTCCAACCACACCAGCTGCTTCATGGGAGAAAGGCACAGCTGTCTGCTTCAGTCAAGATTCACAGCTTCAGGGGCATTTCTACTCTGTCCTACAAGGTCACTGTGAGTCAGAGTTGACTCAATGGCAATGACTTTGCAGGCCATCACTTAGCATCCCTCACACCACCATTTCTATCCCTGACCCAGAGACTGCCTGTTAGGAACGGAGAAGGGGAACACGGGCCTCACCGGAGGCCTGCTACTGCCCTGCTCCCCAGAGTCAGCCAGTAGGATGTTCACTAGAGTGAAGTTGGTCATTTTTATGGACACCATTAGTTCTTCCTCTTCCCAAGCAAGCCCAGTCCCACGACAGGCCTCCCTGTGGGGAGCTCTTCTTCCTCACAGAGTGTCCCCAAGCCTGGCCCCCACGGGTCTGGGAGTGGGGCGCCAGGAAATCTGCTCCCCTGTGGTGTACAGTAAGCTGCGAGGATGGAAACTTAGCAAGAGTGAGATAATAGTCTTGGTTTTATATATAGCACCTGTGTCTTCCGGAGACCTCAAAGCACAGGGTAACAGGCGGTGTTAACCATCTTCTAACCACCCCGAGGGGTAAGCTCAAGGCTCACTTGGAGGCAGCCCCTCTCTGAGTTCTGCTACTTCCCCAAGTTCCCAGCAGCCCAAACCCTCTTACTGGGAACTGCCAGGCTCTTGTGAGGTACATGGAAGCCCGGGGCCTTCACCTTCCTGGTCCACTGTGGATACAACTCTGATCCTGGGCTAAGGGCAACCAAGTGTTCACAGATACTCCCATTGAGTGGGCAATTGAGAAAGAACGCAAAGAAAGGTCAGCCTGCCAAGTGTCCCTGCTACCAAACCAGAGTCAACTCCAACTCCTGGGGACTCCACATGTGTCAGAGACCTGCAAACCACGGGGCTTTCAGTGGCTGACTTTTCAGAAGTGGGTCACAAGGCCTTTCTCCTGAGGTGCCTCGGCGCGGAGGGGAGGGGGCTGAGACCACCAACTTTTCGTGTTAACCACTACCAGGCTTGCTTTACTAATTCCCTGAAGCCCTCACTCCTGCAGATACCTCCTGGTCGTCTGTGTGCAACATGCCCATTTTAAGGCTGACAGAAGGAAAGTGACACAGGGATGGTAGGCCATGGCAGAGCAAGTGCCACCAGGAGGAAAGTGACCTGGTCCTTGCTCTGACCCTGTGCTCACCGGCCTGTGACCTTGTTGAGCACCAGGGTTCCCTCCAGTTTGACATTACCTAGACCTGCGTACCATGCTTACGTTCCAAGAAGGTGGCATCAGCCCTCTGAGTGAGACAACCAGAACAGGCTGGGGCTGTGAAAAACATCAGCGTGCCCAGCACAGCACAGAGTGGTTGGAGTGTCAGCAGAGAGGGAGGAAACACACGCAACCCAGTGTAGGCAGCTATCAGCAAACCACAGGACGGTCAGTAACGTTCACCCAACTGCAGTGCACACCACTGGGCAACCCACTCCTCTGGCTGGGCCCAGGGCTAAAGAGACTCTCTGGGCCAGCGGGCTATCTCGGGCTCTTCATGTCCTCTGATGTCTCTGGAACAGTCCTACCTCAGAGTTCCCAGACAGTGACTACTTCTGTCTCCTTTTGTGGCTGTGCCTACGCTCTCCCCTCCCCTACTGACATCCACCTCCCTCACCTTGGATTTCTGCACACCACGGTGACAGAGAGCTCAGAAATAGAGTGGACACCAGTTTTGGAGCGAGCACTTGATTGGAGAAGGAAGTGGGCAAAGGCTGCTATTTTTATTTCCATTTTTCTAAAGACCCTGGTGCCCTCTCTGTCAAGAGGTGACAAGGATGGCCTCCTCCCCACAGGTTTCCGGTTTTATCCCATTTTAGATCCCCCGCAGCCAGGCTCTGTCTCTATCTCCTTATTCCAGGGTCTGGGACAGAGTCACGGTCTGACGGAGTTTCTTCCAAGGAGAATGCGCCTTGGTTTATAAAGAGTTCTTTAGGCTTCTGTGGTCACTGCTCACATCTAGTGTTCTGTTTGGGCTCAGATACAACCCCACATATTCAAAGTTCACCATACCTGACACCTGGCTAGGACTTTAAAGCTGTTCTCTTTGCTGGGTGGCCCAAGGGGCTGCACACCTGACTACTAACCAAAGGGTGGCAGTTCAGATCCACTCAGGGGCCTCACCAAGCCTTGGTGACCTACTTTTGAAAGATCAAAGCGACTGAAATGCTATGGAGTGCACTTCTACTCTGAAATGCATGGGGTCGCCATGAGTTGGAACAACTTGACAGCAACTGCTTTTTTTTTTTTGACTACAGTACAGCCAAAGAAAGCTCCTGCCTGTTCAGATAACCACTGGTGGCCCCAACAACTATCCCCAACTCAGTAAACCATCTACTGCAGCCAGTCCACAGTCAGTCAAGTGTTTTCTCTCATTCCCAGCCCCAACATCCTGACTCTAAAAAGGAGAAGGACCTGTGACCTGGTTCTCACTCACAGGGGTCTTCTTTCACTGGTTCAGGAAACTAAAATTTTTTTGGACTTTCAATAGGTAAATTTTCTTCTTTTTCTCAGCAATTTCTCACTGAGAGTGGCAAAAGGCCATACTAGAAGGCAAAGTTAAAAGATTCTGAGAGAAGAAGATGAGCTGGTGTCACAGCTATGGGCCTGTGACATCGGTGGTAGGTACCAGCAGTGTCTCCAAATGGTCTCAGTTCTTCTTTGAGGCACACGATAAAAACCAAACTCATTACTGTCAAGTTGATTCCAACTCATAGCGATCCTATAGGACAGAGCAGAACTGCCCCACAGGGTTTCCAAGGAGCAGTGACTGGTGGATTCAAACTCTGCTGGTTAGCAGCCACAGCTCTTAACCCCTCTGGGCTCCAAGAGGCACATGACAGGACTCTCCCTTAATGTCAGGTGAAGCTGTGTGACTTGCTTAGCCAATTACACATGAGCAGAGGTGATATGTTACCTCTCTGCAGTAACGCTATATAAGCTAATACGTGATTCACTGTGTTCTTGTTCCCTCTGCCATGGTGACCAGTACTGTTCCAGGCAGTGGCTACGCCATCAGCCCTGGGTTCTAGAGAAAATAGTGTAGCAGAGTGTGTAGCAGAGTCCACAGTTGACCCTAATCAGGTATATACTATGAGCAAGAAATAAACCTTTGTTATTTTAAACCACTGGTTGTGGGGCTGTTTGTCACTGCAACATAACCTAGCCCATTCTGACAGATACAACACCTTTGATGTCAAGTAAGAATTACATAGCCTTGTGGCTTGCTGCTTGAAACGAGGACGTAAGAAAACGCAACAAAGGAAAACAACTAGTCCCTGCAAGCTACTGCCATCCCTGAAGCTGCCTTGTATTTCACCTGTGTCTGTGCATGCTAGCCTTCGTCTAGTCATCCAGTGCTGCTATAACAGAAATACCACAAGTGGATGGCTTTGACAAAGAGAAATGTATTTTCTCACAATCTGGTAGGCTAGAAGTCCAAATTCAAGGTGTTAGCTCCAGGGGAAGGCTTTTTCTCTCTCTCAGCTCTAGAGGAGGGTCCTTCTCATTGATCTTACCCCAGACTTGGAACTTCTCCACACACAAAACCCAGGTCCATATTATGCACTGTGCCGGGTGCCTTTTTTTTTTTTGGTGGTATGAGGTCGCCTCTCTCTGCTTGCTTCCATTTCTTTTCATCCCTTAGAAGATAAAAGGTGGCGTAGACCACACCCCAAGAAAACTCCCTTTTCTAATGGGTGTTACCTTCGTAAGAGTGTTACAATCCAATCCTACTCATCGTTCACACAAAATTGCAATCACAAACGGAGGACTACCATGCAATACTGGTAATCACTGCCTCACCAAGCTGAGCTACATTTCTGAGGGACACAATTCAATCCACGGCATCCTGCCCCTTTCCTGGAGTAGGAAAATTCCATCTCAACTCAAATAGCACCACCATCTCTGAGAAGATTTGTTTCCATTGACCCTGGTATGTTGGCATTTGCCCTCTGCTTGCAGCAAAAAGCTATAGGGAACACCATGAACAGGCTTAGATCATATGACACCATTTATTTATCTCAGAAGACAACAGAGCACAAACGTTACACGGGCAAGTTCTAGAATAGTCATTTTCAACCAGGGATGATTTTGCCTCCCCAGGGGAGGCCTGGCAATGTCTAGAGACATTTCTGGTGTCATAAATGGAAACACAAAGGGTGTCACAAATGTCACTGGGCAATGAGGCTACTCAATATCCTACAGAGCACAGGACTACCTCCCACAGCAAAAAATGCTGTGGCCCAAAATGTCAACAGCGCCAAGGGAGTAAGAATGCCAGGGTTTGTATCCTGCTACTTCTATTACTGTGATTCTGGGAAAGTCATTAACCTCTCATTCAATGCCTACTACATAACAAATGTTCACTAGTTGTTAGATATGGCTGCAATTTGCCTCTTCTGTTGAACTGCAAACACCTAGAAGGTAGAGACTAAGCTTTGGAGACCCTGGGTGGAAAGTGCTGGACTACCAGACAGTAGGTTGTCAGTTCAAATCCATTCAGAGGTTCCTCGGAAAACAGGCCTGGTGACCTGCTTCCAAAAAGTCACAGTCTTGAACAAACTATGGAACAGTTCTAATCGGCACCCATAGGGTCACCCTGAGTTGGAATCAGCTCCATGATCACTAACAACAGCAATAACAGGAACTAGGCTGTCACATTAACCTTAACACATCCCCACACAAGAGATGTCTGTGGACTATCTGAGACAGGAGCTAGTACATTCTCTCCTGAAACCTAGCTACTTGCCTGGTCCTTCAAAAGACCAAGTCTACGCATTCTATTTAGCAAAACCTCTGCTGGTTTTAGTGTTATTTTATTACAATTCTAGTCCACTGCAAAATGCTGATGCAAGTCTAGTAACTCCCAGTTAGCCAGAATATTTTAAAAAATCAGAAGATCAACATGCACAGCCATGCCAGGAAAATACAAGTTCACGGAAACAAATTTTGTATCAGTGATGCTATCTGAGGAAATGGCTTGAATTGAAGTGAATGGCTCCTGAAGAGACATAATAAATTATACTCATTCAGCCTCAAACCAAGCAGAATATCAAATTTTGATTTGGATCAGCAGTGTAACAAGAGGAAAAGAAAATGCATTTAACAAGTTCGAACCATACTCAAATCTAATTTTTCAAAAAGGTACTAAACCAGAAAAATATTTGGAACAAAAAGGTATCCTCAGGAACCAAGTCAACATTTGAATGTATTTATATCCTTGGTCTCAAACTCAGTCAAATGACCACTGCAATGCAATGGACACTTCCAACGGGCCCCAGGGACTGAGATGGAAGCCTGTGGTTCTCCACCTTCGTGAGACTGTCTCCACTCCTGGGCTCAAGGGATACATATAAAAAACATCTGCTCATTTTCCAAAAATCCTCTCAGTCTACATAGAACATAATACTTGCTTTGTGATACACTGTTTATAAGAATTCACCAAAGGAGTTCCTGCATATATTATACTTCATTCCACCAATGAAGAAAACAACCACGGCTATTCACTTCTTGTGACTCACTGAAATCAAGATAAGGATGCTTCATCTTACACACTACCAAGTCCCAGGCGCATCATCAGGCCGAGACAAGCCCACTGCTGTGAAGACAACTCCGACTCATGGCGACCCATGTGTTACAGAGCAGAACTGCACCAAAGGATTTTCTTGGCTATCATCCTTATGGAAGCAGAACAAAAAGATAATTACTTAGACAGATGACATCTGCCATGCTTGACAGTGGAGACCAAACCCTCCAACAGGTACTCAGACTGACAACAACCTCTTGAACACTCAAGACCAGCTCCGGCTGGCCCCTGTCCTTGGCCAGGAGGAGACAGCAAGACCCGTTAGTTGAGTGGTCCTGACAAATTCAGTGCTGGTTTTAAAGACGAAAATTACTTCAGTCACCTCTCTCCGTGACAGTCTTAAACTATACACACACACATTTTCCTTTCTTTTTTAATTACAATAAGAAAGGGAAGCATACAGGACCTTCACTGTAACTGTTTCAAGACTAAACTCAAAGCACAGGCCCAAGCTGAAGAGACACCAAGTGCCTGAGACCAAAAGGGACCCTGACAGAGGGAGAGGCCTGTGTCTTTTCGCAAGGCCCAGAAAGAGCCCAAGGGAGATGACAAAGAGACACTCTACATTTATTTGTTTTTCTTTTTATTTTCAGATTTCACAATCCATCGACAATTTTCTTTAAATACAGCACCTGTGAGTCAGCCAGCCACCGCAGGATCCTGTGGAAAGACAGGACTGGGAGGGTTCCTACACACCACAGCTCCTGCCAAAAGGGAGGCTGTGGTGGGTCACCACTCTATTTTGGAGCGAGCAAACACTGGGGCAGGAAGGGACTTTCAAGACGACCAAGCACTCTCACTCTAAAGACAAGAAGACTGAAGCTCTGAGCGGCAAAGCTTGTGTAACCGGTTGCCATCAAGCCCACTTCAACTGACTTGTGGTGACCCTACGTGTGTCACAGTACAACGACACCCCACAGGGCTTTCGATGGCTGACTTTCCAGAAGGAGACTGCTAGGCCTTTACCTCTGAGGTACACCCAGGTAGACCCAAACCTTCAACCCCCTGATCAGCAGCCAAAGGCACTAACCAGAACACCCACGGCTTTCGGCCTGTCTGCTGCGTTCTTGCCGGCCCCTCTGTGGACCTGTTCACCTAAGAGGATTCACGGATGACAAATACGTCAAGATCATTAGCCATTAAGGAAATGCACGTGAAAACCATGATGACAGATCACTACCCACCTGCCAGAATGGCTAAAATGAAAAACAGTGACAACGCCAAACGTTGGCAAGGGTGTGGAGAAACGCAACACTCACACACTGCTGCGGGGACTGCAGAATGGTACAGCCACTCTGGAAAGCGGTTTGGCCATTTTTTTTTTTTTAATTTAACATGTAGTAGCTGCACCCCTGGGCATTTCTCCCAGAGAAATAGTGACTTCAGAGCCACAATCTATACACAAAAACTGATAGCTATATTCATAATGGCCAAATACTGGAAACCACCACTGCGTCTCCTCTGAAAAGGGACAGTTTCATCAGAATCTCCAGGGCAAAGTCAAAGTTGACTAATCCGATGTCCCTCCTGAACTAAGGAATGCCTGAGGCTTGGGTGGGGGGTTTGCTGACCACACCCTGTGGTGAAGCGCACACAGAGGCCACCACTGGTATTCATGTGGCAAGCACAGCTGTGTTCCTCGCCCTAAAGAGGCTCCTCTGTGCTGTGGACTCCACACCTTCATTCCCAGCTCTGCCTCTAAAGCTACACCGTGAGGTCTCTTGGTGGAGGTCTGGGACCCCAAGACGATCATCCATGGAGAATCTGGACCACCTGCTCACCTGCCTCCTGGAAACTTGCTCCCTCTGATCCTGAGCACCTTACAATTAAAGTGGGTAATGGAACTTGATGCATTAATTTGTACTTAGGTGCTCTTATTATGTCTGAAACATAAGCCTGTTACTGTTGTTAGATGTCGTCGAGTCAATTACAACTCATTTAAAAGGGTCAGTGAGATGCCTAGTTGCAGAATGCCTGGGTGCTGGGCAGCAGGACCATTTCCAGCGAGCCCCACGGAATAATGAGGTACCAGAGACACTCTCTGGGTGGCCTGAGGACACTGGACAGGTCCACATGCTTTCCTGCTTTATCCCTGCTGTGACCTGCCCCCCTGTGACACAACTGCAGCTTGTCTCATTTAGGAGAAGGCAGCAGCTAAGTCCGGAGAACAGGGCAGGTAGTGGGGAGGAGTGCTGCAGAACGAGCGGTTCCCTGGGTGCCAGCCCCTTCCCCACCGCCAACTGCTTGCTCAGTGCTCTGCTTGGTGTGCAGTCAACGGCAGGGAGAAGCTAGGGGCTTTTACGCCCCCTTAGGGTCAGTTTTCCTCTCCATGGGGCCTGGGGGCTTCGAGGCAGCTCAGAAGCTCATTTTTGCTATGGTTACACTTACTAAGTCTCTGTTTTTGTGAAAACATAAAGCCCATTCATTGACAAGGAAAACAATCTTACCTTAGTGCCACCTCTGGGAATAGGAAATTGATCTTTAGTCAACTAAAACACTACTTTAGCACAGCTATGTAACGGCAACTCCCTTGTCACCCTCTCCCATCTAATACGCCCAAGGCAACCACCACCCTAATTCCCTCGTCCAGCTGAGGTGGCTGAGACACCTCCACAGTCCAAGTGCCCCTCTCTCCCTCAGCAAGGTCACTGCCCACTCGCTTCAAGCACAAGCAGAGAACTCCATACAAGCTTCACAGCATCCCCTCAGGGCTCCATCCTCCTCCTCTGTTCTCCAGGTGACAGACAGTGGTGACAGAGAGGAAGGGACCCTGGACACGGGAGACACTGGTGAATTGAGTTCAGATCCCAGCCCTGCCATCAGCCCACCTGTGCAATGGATGATGTCCTTTAAGATCCTGTCTCCTCACTGTAAACTGAGGACAGTAATATATATCTTGGTAAACGGCACTTGGCTGGCTTTGGCTGGCAAAAATGAAAGGAAATCATTTATTGAACACATGTGGCACAGAATAGGTACCTGAGTAACTAGCTGCTATGATGTTTATTATTGCGCACCCTCAGGCTGCTCAGATACCCTGGTGGAGTGGTAGTTACGAGCTATGGCTGTTAACCAAAGGTCCAAACCCAAAACCAAACCCACTGCCGTCAAGTTGATTCCAACTCACAGCGAGCCTACCGGACAGAGGAAAACTATAGAGTTTCCAAGAAACACCTAATGGATCTGAACTGCTGACTTTGTGGTTAACAGCTGTAGCACTTAACCTACACCACCAGGCTTTCCAATGAAAGGCACTTCAAATCCACCATGTACTCCTTGAAAACTCTACGGGGCAGTTATACTCTGAGTTATACAGAGTTGCTGGAAACCCTGGTGGTGTAGTAGTTAAGTGCTCTGCTAACCAAAAAGCAGCAGTTCAAATCTACCAGGTGCTGCTTGGAAACTCTATGGGGGCAGTTCTACTCTGCCCTGTAGGGTCAACTGTAAGTCAGACGTCAGAATCGACTCAATGGCACTGGGTTTGTTTTTTCTTTGAGTCTAGGGTTGCTCTGAGTCAGAACAGATGGATGGCAATGGGTTTGTTTTTTGTTTTGTTTTTTAAGGCTGCTTAGCATTGTTAATGGCTGTATCACACACTGAGCTGACACTGAACTTTCAGGGAAGTGACAGCACCCAGCAATTCCTGCAAACAACGCTAATGAGACAGGTCTCCTCCTCCTGTATTCTGGACCCCTAGTCCCTCTGACAGTATCTGCAGGGGTTGCGCTAAACTATTTTCTGAAGTTGTTGAAATCTTCTCAAAGGCAGAGTCACATGTCCCCAAACCACGGGTAGGGGGCAGGTTAGTGATCCCCAGCAACATGGCACCTGGTACATTCAAGGCACTTCCCTTCAGTCTGACCCCAAAGGCTCCCAGTTGCTAACTCCAGGGTGAGACTGCTGCCTTCCCCTGGAGATGTGGTATTTGAAGCTAATAGTGACAGATAAGAAACTTTAGGCCAGTCCAGAATGCGAGGGTGCCAGGAACAACGTCAGGACCTGCAGGACTTTGTTCAGCTTCTCAGGGTTAACCAGCCGTCTGCAGGGAGGCAGGAGGTGGCTCTCGGAGAGGGCACGCTAATTTTTAATGTTGGGTGTAATACCGCAATACAAACAGCATCCCAGACGCTGGTTCCTATGGCTTTACCTGAGATCTAAACTAATTACCAGCCTGCACATATTTCTGGGTTGGGGCAATAAGGGAGATACTGTCCAGTCCACTCACCATGCAGACCGCCTCTGAGGTCACCGCTGCCACATATTAACATGTTCTTTCCTGGTCTCATTCCTCCCAGTCGTCAGCTCCTCTATCCGAGAAAAGAGCAGAGACGAGACTGGTGGTGGGTAGAGCGGAGTAGGGGGGTGGGGGGTAGTGATGGCGCTGGCGGTAGTTGAAGCCAGGCCTGGAACACATCTTCCCAGGAGAGGTCAAGGCCCATAGAAGGTCACGTGAAGGCGCTAACAGTCCAGTGTCTGCAAACTGTGCCTAGATCCCTAACAGTCAGTCATGGGTCTGTCCTTCTCTGTGGCCCACCCACGGGCAGGAAAGATGGAGACCCGAGGGGCTAACACCACAGACCCCATTTTTCAACAAACAGGGGAAAAGGGGTCTTCCACACCCACATCAACTGTGTAGCAAAGCAAAAGCCTGCGTTTGGCAGGCAGGGATACCCGAGACTGTAGTAACACATGCTTGAGGAACAGAAGGTCTGCTCTGGGGGAATATGCCACCAACCACAGCCTCAGTGCCTGCCACAATCAGTCCCCTGCACTGTGTGGTGCTCAACACCAAGGTGCACAGGGTCCCACAGGCCCTCGTATGATTCTGAAGTGTGCTGGTAGGGGCCAGGTAAACTCACTGTTGGTCCAGGCCTCTGACTGGGTGTTCCTTCCACACCACCGATCCCAGCAAGCCACATCAGCACAGTGAGAGTCTTCCCAAAGACTGGAAAGTACTGAGCACAATTCCTATGGCCTCCTTCACAGAGCAGACAATGTGGTGGAAGTGGCCTCAATGTGGTGGAAGTAGGCCTCAGAGACCAAACGTCTGTCCTGGTCTCCAAGTCCCTGTGAGAACAAGGACTGCCAATTAAGTTTAGAAACACATCCTAGAAAAAGTGCCACATGCCTCAGTGCTGAACATCACTACAGTCACCTTCCAAGTACTTCCCCTGGGAAGCTATGCTCTTTTTCTGGAATAGCCATCACAGCTGTCATCGTATTACCCTTAATGTCCTGAAAGTCATCTAAATGTCTTCCTTTTAATACTTCCTTTATCTTAGGGTAAAGAAAAAAGTCATCAAGGGCCAAATCAGGTGAGTAGGGAGGGTGTTCCCATACAGTTATTTGTTTACTGGCTGAAAACTCCCTCACAGACAACTAAACAATTAAGTTCACGAACTTGCCACGATATGACTGTGCATGTGCAATGGCCATCCAGAAAGAGTTGCAAAATTGCTCTGAAGGGTGGACTAGGCACTGGCATTGATGCACAGCTTCCCCAGGGGAGTACTTCAAAGGTGACCATAGTGATATTCAGCAATGAGATACGCAGCACTTAGAAAAATTAAGTTCGTGGACTTGCTTGTCAGACTCCATATGTATATTTGGGCTTCAGTTGGGTCTGCAGTAAAATAACCAAACCAGCAGCCATCAAGTCAGCTCCCCACGCATGACAAGCCCGTGTCAGAGTATCAGAGTAGAACTGCACTCCACAGTGTTTTTGATGACTGATTTTTCAGAAGCAGACACCCAGGCCTTTCTTTCTAGGTACCTCTGTGACCTCAAATCTCCAACCTTTCTGTTAGCAGCCATGTGCGTTGACCGTTTGCAGCATCCAGGGATTCCACAATAAAATAAAGCACTCTTCAATCTGAGAAAGATCTGTCTTAATAAGCACATACTTGTCCACCAGATGCAGCAGAGACAGGCACTGAAGGCCAATGAAATCACATACACGTTCAGAGACCTCCCTGGTAGGAGACCCACAACTGTGCAAGGTGGTGGTGTCATATATATGCAATAAGGGGACGTGCAGATCCCTCCAGATCCTTCTCTGTCTTATGAGCTATCAAAAAAACCAGACCCACTGTTGCTGAGTCAATTTCAACTCACAGTGACCTTACAGGACAGAGTAGGACTGCCCCATAAAGTTCTTAGGGAGCGCCTAGTAGATTCAAACTGCTGACTCTTTGATTAACAGTCATAACTCTTCAGCACTACACCACCAGGATTTCCTATCAGGTATGCCAAGCCAACTGCCATTGACTACAGTGATCCTAAAACACCTGCCAGGAAGACAGGGGTGAGAAGGAATGAACCCCTCCACATCCCCAAACTCCAGGACTTCCAGATACCGGCAGGATCTAAGCGTCTCCACCTCCAAACAGAACAAAAGATGCTGGTCCCCAAGGTGTGTAACCTGAGACCTGGAGCCAGCAGCTGAACACGAGGGATTGTTTTTTAAACTTCCAAGTTCTGAGTCCCAGTAATGAAGTCCCAGCCTCTCCTGCAAGTGAGAAACCTCTTTGGAAAAATAAATATGGCTGCCTATTTTGTCACCAGCGTCAGCTGTGAGACACACTTCAAATGACATGGCTCGGGCAGCTTGGTGCAGGAATGTCTGGGAAGGTAAGCCAGAGAAGTCCTTAAGAATGTTCTTCAGAACCTGGAGGAAGAGACAGGAAGGGGAGGGGTGTCTACTTGGTACCTGTTGTGCGCCAGGCACTTCAGAAATGTTATCTGTGGATATCCAGCATCACGACCCTCTTCTTGTCGTGGTTGTTAGCTGCCTAGGCCATGCCCAAATCACGGCAACCCCATGCACAACAGAACAAAGTGCTGCCTGTCCATCCCATGCCATCCCCAGGGTCAGCTGCAGATCATACCCCTGTGACCCACTTGGTTTTCACTGGCTGATTTTCAGAAGTATTGCCAGGACTTTCTTCCTAGCCTGTCTTAGCCTAGAAACTGCACTGATACCCATTCACAGCATCAATGCATCAGGCAAGCCTCCAATGACAGAGGGGAGTAGCCACTCCTGTGGGTGCACTGGTCGGAAACTGAACACACATCTCCTGCATGGAAGGCAAGAATTCTATCATTGACCCATCCCTGCCCTCAATAGCCTCATTTTAGAGACAACGAAATCAAGACTTGGAGAAGTTACATCCCTGCAAGGGTCTGAGGTCAGAGAGTTGGTATAAACTCTGGTCTGCTGACTCAGACCCTGTACTCTGCCAGGCCTCCTTGCCTTTTTCTGCATCAGAACAATGTCACTCCAGCACAAACCTCCAGGACAGCCTGGGTCTCCTACAGGACTCTGAGTCACACTGACTTCAGACTCCCTCTTCTTGGAGGGTATCCTGATTCACTTCCCCCCAGTCAAAGCTAAGCTGGAGGTCGCTGCTCTAGCACAAAAGGTTAAAGATGGACACCATGGCTGTCCCCAAGTTTACATAGCTATTGCCTGTTGAGTGTTTGGTTGCGTCCAAACCTTCTACCATGTACATTACATGTTGCCTTGGAAACTCTACGGAGCACTTTTACTCTGCCCCATAGGGTTGCTATCAGTCGGAATCAACTCAACAGCACTGGGTTGGGTCTGGTCCTCTTTAAGCTGGGTATTATCAGTCCCATTTTAGAGATGATACAAATGAGAAGCAGAAAGATAAGGGACTTCTCTAGAGTCACAGACAGAAAGTAGCACAGCCTAGCCTCAAACCTATGACCATCGTGACTCCATACCAGGGCCTTCTATCCAGACGACATCACCACCATCCACCCTGCCCTTCCATACCCCCTGCTCAGGGCTCTCCCATAGGATCCAGCAGTACCAATGGCTGACTCCTACTCCTTGTGACCCCATGTGTGTCAGAGCAGAACTGTCCTCCACAGGGTTTTCAATGGCTGATTTTTCAGAATCAGACAGCCAGACCTTTCTTCCAAGGTGCTTCTCGGTAGACTTGCACTCCCAACCACTCAGTGAGCAGCTGAGCATGTCCACCATTCGTACTCTACCCACGGACTCCCTTCCACAGGGTAAGACTCAGTAAACAACTACTGAGTGTAAGATCCTCCCAAGCTTTCCTGAACCTGTCCTTCTGGACCACTGGGGTGGCAGAGGGTACATAAAATATGCGGCCTGAATCTCTAGCCTCAAGAGAGCACAGTAACAGTGCAGCTGAACAAGGACTACACCTTCCATTAGCTAAGCAGCAATCTGTACGGCATCAATGCTCTTCATTTAAGGTTTGCACCATGAAAGTGGGTGTCCTCTGATTTAAAAAAAAAAATGGTGATAAAGATTCATGTACCCAAACTCTGCCAATCCCACAGTTTTTACACGTACAATGGCACGATACCGACTGTGTTTATCTTGTTATGCAAACATCACCTCTACCCTTTTACAGGCTATTGCACCCCCATTAGGGGTACTGTTCTCTTTCACTCCTAACCTCTCAGAGCCTTCGAGTCCAGAACAGCCTCTCTGCTCAACCACTTTGTGGACAGGATGCACACTCCTCAGGCCTGTACGTCACACTCCTTCCACAATGCCTGCTGCTCAAAGTCCAGCCCTCTTCTGCCTGTTCCGCACGCAGCAGGCACTGGAGCACTCCCTGCATCTCCACAACGATTCATTGTGTGTTAACTCCAATTTCATGCATGTGCCTGTTCAATGACTCTGCAATTGGTTCTTGAAATCTCAAGGATATGTGTTTGCCTCTGAGGGCAGATACCCAAAGACCTGGACAGCATTAATGACGTCATTCACTCCTGCACAGGTGTCTGCAGACAGGAGCATCAGGTGAGCGCCTGCTGTGTGGGCAGCCCTGGGGAGCACGGCTGACTCTCAACAACAGGGAGTCTCAACAGAAGGGAGTCTCAGTTCCTGAGGGGGGACATGGCATTTGCAGGAGGCAGAAGTTTCCAGATCTAGCACCTGTGGCCTACACATTGGAGGCTCCTAACAGATATTTATTGAATGTAATGTCTGTTTGAACAACTCCAGACTCTGCTGAATTCCTCTCTTTCATTTTCCAGGACACAGAAGGGAAAACCACAGCATGGTACTAGAAACATCAATGCTCCCATTAAGCACCCTGCAACTCTTGATGGAGTGCGGCCTCCCCTCAATTATTCAGGCGCTGACAGCCCTGTTCCGGGAACATCAGACTCCTGCTTTGTGGCTCCCTCCTCTCGCCAGCCTTCCCTGCAAATGAGAACAACCCACAGGGAGGGGAAGCTGATACACAGTCCACAGGCTAAGCTGCCACTGAGGTGGTGGGAGGCTGTACCAAGCAGCTGAAATGAACAAGGATGTGATCCACAATGTCCAACCTTTCCTGCTCCCATCTCTGTTGCGATGGCCACTCAGAAATGGCTCTGCCACGGACAGAAAGACTGTTTTGACACAGTTCTGAACACATTCTCTTTAAGGAACACCTGCATAAAAACCCACAGCCATCTAGTCGGCTTGAACTCAGAGCGACCATATAGGACAGAGCAGAACCCGCCCCATGGGGTTTCCAGGGAGTGCCTGGTAGATTCAAACTGCTGAGCCTTTGGTTAGCAGACATAGCTCTTCACCACTAGGCCATCAGAGTTTCCTTAAGCCGCAAAGAGGTCGGAATATCTAGCATTAATTAGTATGGTATTTGTCATTGGGCATCTTTTTGGAAAGTTCTGAAAGCAATTTCCAAGTACTCATAATTGAAACTAGTTCAGGCAGGAATTTGGTTCCGTGGTAGCCGGCTGTCCACCTGGCTCAGTCTGCAATCTCTCTTGGTATGCTTCATGTTGGGGACCTGGGTAGTGACGGGGAGGTCACTGCACCCCCCAGGCAGTTCCCAGCAAGTGTTTTTTCCAATTTCTCTGACATTCTTTCCAGGCTCAGCTCAATTTGTTTTCGTCTTCTCTATGGCAATTGATGACTGAGCCTTAAACTGTACAATTCAGCAGGGTCTCGTTCTATGCTTCTTCCATGGTCATGCAGGAACTGCTGTCTGTCTAATCCTCTGCTGTACAAGAGCGTGTATGACCTTTTCATCGTACAAATTGGCTTTCCAAAGAATGGGTTAAATAAAATGGACTTCTTAGAAACACTACGGAGAGAGGCCTGAAGAGGGCGGGTCCTGTCTGTAATCCTTATCTAACCTGAATCTATTAGCAGGAAACTGAAAAGGCCTGTGTATGACAATAAGATAAACAGTTTAATCTCTTAACAATGTCAAGTGGAAAATCCAACCAACTGCCAGTAGCTTAAGAAAGGCTAGGGGGCTTTGTTGGGGACAGCAAGTCCTAAGACCTAGGACTCTATGCCAAGGGTAGGAAAGCTGGTTGCTGTGTTCTGATCAAGCTGGGAGGTTCAGAAGACACTATCAGGGTTGAGAAATATTAAAAAATGCTTACCAACACAAGATCTGCCAATGCTCAGAGAAGACATTTTAAATGTGCTACCCCACTGCCATCAAGAAAGTCATAGGGTTTCTGAGGCTGTGAATGTCTACAGAAGCAGAATGTCACATCATTCTCCTGCAGGGCCACTAGCAGTTTCGAACTGCGGATCTTCCAATTAGCAGTCAATTGTTTTAACCACTAGAGCTACCAGGGCTCCTCTGAATGTGCTATAAACAAATAAAAACCAAACTTGTCACCGTCGACTGGACTGCAACTCATAGTGACCCTACAAGACAGAGTAGAAGTGTGCCACAGAATTTCCAAGGAGCTCCTGGTAGATTCAAGCTGCTAACCCTTTTGGTTAGCAGCCACAGCACTTAACCACTACGCCACCAGGGTCAGAGTTGATCTTTTTTTTTTTTACCTCTAGAACACAGGTGGTGCAGTGGTTAAGTGTTCTGTTGTTAACCAAAAGGGCAGCAGTCCAAAAGGGCTGCTCCTTAGAAATCCTATAGAGCAGTTCCACTCTGTTCTAGAGGGTCACTATGAGTCAGAGGTGACCTGATGGCAACGGGCTTGCAGGTCTGGTACAGCTGATATTTTAGTCTATATGAGGCCACTGGATCTTTTCTCTTTCTCCTTCTTTACAAAATAGCCATCACAGCATTAAGTACACTAATTCTAAATAGCTTAAAAGATTTAGAGTCTTCTCTGGGAACTTTACTGACTGCACCATAGGAGCACATGTTTTGGAAAGACTAATAACTTCCTGATTCAGCACTGGGCCTCTTTAAACTCTGGTACCCTCATCTGTGACATGGGTATATTGATCAAGTCTTCCTACTTCATGCAGTCTGTATGAGTGTCTAAATGAGGCAGTCTATATAAAGTCATCTTAGGAAAGTATGTACATTCCTGCCTAAATTCCTCTCAGTTATGAGTACCATGACACTGCTTTCAAAGTTTGTGTATCTGATGGCAAACATCAGACCAATGCTAGATAACTCCAACCTCGGTGTTGCTTAAAGAGAAACTGTTAAGAACTACATTGAAAACAAGTCTTTACGTCCACAGCAGAGCCAGCTCTAAGTGGACACAGCAAAGGAGGAGGGATGGTTGCACACTGTGGCTAAAATCCTAATGAGATCATATTTACTTAAGGTGTCTTTCAGTCAAAGAGATCTGAATTGTCTCTGGGATAATAGTTCACAGCTAGAAAAACTGATCTGGCCACACACAGTCTTCACCAGAAAGACACAGTGAATGAAGGAAGTCCAGTGAGGAGACAGCGAGGTCTCTGGGAGGGCCATGAAGAGACTCGAGGTTGGCAGTGGAACAAGAGACTAGTTTGACGACTGAGTTACGGGACCAGGACACTGAGTGCTTCCCTTACTTTGTTCGGCTGCTCTGTGTTGTTGAGACCACCTGCATCACCGTCAGTTGGTTCAGTAAGTTAACTGTGCAATCACAAGAAGTACACACAGTCCTGGGAGAAAGGTCAGGGAAAACCCCAGACATCCAGATGAGAAAACCACTATTGGCATGCTGAAGGGTTTTTCCTGTTACCCAATTGTTTAGTTTGGTTGGGTTTGATTTTGTGAAGTGACGAGTTTTCCTAATTCACCAAAAAAAAGCTATCATTCACTAAATACCAATTCTGCTTTGTCAAGAAAAAAGAATCATCACAAGGCACACTTGTCACCAGCTAGAGAGCACGACGCACCCACTCCATGGAAGCTACAGTCTTATCTCCTACAAAAACTGAAGAAATCCTTCACACCATGATTTAGGAGCTTCTGAGTTAGCTCCACATCACCTGTTGATGATTTCCTGCTATCTGCAAAGTCTGTCCTACCCAAATATAAAACATTTTTCTTCAAATACTTTCAAGTTCTACCTTAAGCGAAGTTGTAACCTGACAAAATGAGCCTAAATGATGATGTCAGTATTCCCAGGAATTTAAATAAACTACACACAGAACTAACTAATCTCATCTGTAACCACATTTAACAGGTACGTGCCAACAAAATCAGAGCCGTGATTCAGAAACAACCCAACACTTAAAAACAAAGAAAGGATTTAAGAACCACCTTTAAAGCATTCCTCTTGAAAGCAGCAACCGATTAATTCAGTGCGTTTTTTTCTTATGAAACCTAAAGGCTAGATAAATCTTGGGCTGCATTTTGGTAATACATGAACATCTGCATAAAATGATATAAAGCCGAAAACCAATTTCTTCCCTCTAGAATCGCCTCTGTTTGAAAGGATTTTACACTGGCTGAATTACTGTTATCTTTAAAAAAAAAAAAAATAGAAAGGTCTCATTTTGGATTGAATTATGTACCACAAAAATGTGTGTAGACTCAGCTAGGCCATGTTTTCCAATATTGTGTGGCTGTCCTTGATTTTGTGATCTGATGTGACTGTCCTACTTGTGGTAATCCTAACCTCTGTGATGTTGACGGAAACCCTGGTGACACAGTGGTTAAGAACTATGCTGCAAACCAGCAAGTGGGCAGTACTGCTCCTTGGAAACCCCATGGGGGCAGTTCTCCTCGGTCTCCTAGGGTCCCTCCTCTAAATAGAAGCAACTTGAAGGCTACAGGTTTTATACGATGTTAATGAGGCAGGACTCAATCTAAGGGATTAAGTGGTGACTTGAGTCTAAATCTTCTTGACATGCAGAAAGAAAGAAACACGCCAAGAGAAGGACTTCATGCTCCCAAGAAAGAAACACTGAGAATGCAGTGTGCCCTTTGAACCTGGGTCCCTGAGCTCAAAAGCTCCCAGACCAGCTGAAGATTGATGGCGATGACCTTCCCCCAGAGCCAACAGAGACAGAAAGCCTTCCCCTACAGCTGACACCCTGGATTTGGACTTCTAGCCTTCCAGACTGTGGGAGAATAAATTTCTGCTTGTTTAAGCCATCCACTTGTGGTATTCTAGCAGCACTAGATAACTAATAGAGCTTCTGCAGTGATGTTTTGGCTCTGGGTAGGCAAAGCCTCAGTTTCCAAACTTAAAATACCAGATGGAAACAAAGCTCTCAGATAGCAAGATACATCTTTCTATCGCTTTCAGGTCAACGTTCTAGCACCCTACCAGCCCTGCCTTTAATGTCCATCTCATTGTTAACGAAAATCACGGGCACAGCGCTGACAATTTACTATGATTGTGCTTTTTCATTGTGAAATTACTGGTAAAGAGACAGAAACAAGGTAAATCAGTCAAATGATTTCAAGTAAAAGCCCAAAATTCAATGTGCCCACGGGTCCACCTTAGTGCCCAAAAGTCACATGAAAGAAATCTTCTATACGTCCAGAGCCTAGACGCGTACCTCCCACACACCACGTCAAACGTACACTATTATACAGCTACGGAGAGAGAGAGAACCAGAAAGACCCCATGAGAGCATCCTCACGTAATACGTACATTTTAAAACAGGAAACTGTACCTAGAGGGTCCTCGTTTCCTCATTCCTACACCAATCACAGGGACACCTGGAAACTCACATAGCTAATCTGGAGCCTCCCAGATCTAAAGGCTGCTGAGGGCTGTCCTAAACCATCCTCTCCAAATACCTGATAGAGAACGATGCCCTTTCTTAAGACGACGACTTGTACATCCTAAACTCATCACCCCACCAATCTGGGCCTTCGTTAACTTCATCTGGAAGAGCATTTTCCATGTACTTGCCACCAGATTCATCTTCCTAGAGGGCCCCACGAAGGCTTTATAATGATAGTTTAATTTACCCCAAAATAAAAATGTTAACCTCTTCTGAAAAACATATAAAACCATTTGAATTTTTTTACTCTGCATTTTCATTAAAAAAAATAATAACAAATTGACTTGGATTGTAAACTTTCACTTAATCACAATAAAAAAATATTAAACCTAGTAAATACAAAAATAATTTTTAAGCAATTGAAAATAAAATTCCAATAGCCATTTTAAACAGCGAGCACTAAGAAATCAAGGACTTGGTTTTATACTTCTGTATATACCCCAGAGGTAGCTAAGACTTTTCTGTAAAACAGAATTGTACAGAATCACACAATTTTCTAGTAAATGAATAAAATCTATTTTTTTCAAGCAAGATGCATGTTCTAATTTAGAATGGTAAGTCTGGTGTTTCAATGGCCCAGATACTCTTAAATGGAATTCCACAGCAAAGGAAAGAAATGCTGATTAACTTTCGGTCATCCTGAAGGACAAAAGAAACAACATCATCCTTGTTCAACGCCAGGCAGTTCACATGTCAGGACACAGTAAGTGCAAGTAGTACCTGAAGGCAGTAGGTGTGTAACATAATTACTTCTGAGCAAACTGCAAGTGTCTGATCCCTTACAAAGAGAGGCCGGTGCAAAGTGCTGGTACATTCTCTTTGAGGGCAGGCACCTCTGCGGGCTCACCCAAAGGTGAAGAAAGAAAGTCCTGAGGCACTTTGCATGTGTCTGAGGATGTCTTTACCTTCAAGCCCAGGAGGTACCTGATTGCTACCACACTGCCTTCCAGTAAAAAGGTCACTGCTAATTTTCATAATCTAAATGGGGTAAGCCACTTTCAAGTTCATCTCCAAACAACTTGCTTTTCACTTTTTCACTATAGCTAGGTCTTCTGAATTCTCCCTTTTACTGACTCCAGATCTCATTCATTACTCTCAAAGGTGATGGGTTTCAGGAAAGACCAGACTGCAGGTCAGGGCTTCAGGTTTCGTCTGGGCTGTCCCGCCTGGCCTGCCCACAGCACCACACACAATTATTCCTCAGTGGGAATAAAGGATGAGCCACCGGAGGCATGAAAGGGTTAATGGGAAGCTTAACCAGTAGCCATGGGGTCAGTTCCAACTCAGGACGGGCGACCCCATCAGTTTCAGAGTACACCTGTGTTCCACTGGGTTTCCAGGGCTGTGTAGTGGTAAGTGCTATGATCGCTAACTAAAAGGCTGGCAGTTCAAATGCACCACGTGTTCCTTGGAAACATAGATCTACAAGCCAGTTCTCCTGTGTCCTACGGTGTCACTATGAGTCAGAATCAACACACTGGCCATGAGTGTTTTGGGATCTTTCAGAAGTAGATCACCAGACCTTTCTTCCCCAGTGCCTCTGACTGAGTTTACACGACCAGCGTTTCCGTTGGTAGCTGAGCCCTCCACGTTTGCTCCACCCAGGAAGGCGGGGCAGCCTAAAAACAAATGTTCTCGGTGTAAGTCTGCAGGCTTGGGGCTTGGCTGGTCTGACCAGAAAGCTGAAGGTGCAGTTTTGAACCTCCATGTACCAGTGTGTGTGAGCGCGAGTGCACGCAAAAGAGAGGCATGTGTGTGAACATGTGGAGGTGCAGCAGCAGAATGACGGAGCTGAGTCCAGAGACAGAACTCAGTGTAGGTCCTGCATGACAGTATGGCTGAAGTTTTATCTATAAAATACTGGAAAACCCAGCCCCAAACACCCAGTCAGTCAAGATGTCTGGCCTTCTGCAGACCAATTATCCAGGTAATCAAGTGATTTTTCAACCACTGAGCAGATGGGCTGGTGTGACACAGAAAAGGCTCAGCACAACAATCTGGGCAAGAGGAAATGCAGCTTATCAAGAAAGCACTCAATCCAAAATTCAGAAGTCCCTAAGATCCCATAATTTCCAGCTGCTCACCCCCACTCCTCCACCCCACCCTACCCACCGCACCAACCTGTCTCACACACACACTCCCCCATCAGCCTCATGCGATTCAAAGGGTAAAAGTGGGAGGGGCAATACTTCCCTAGCTCCACCTGACCCCACAGCACTTGGCCTGGCCACTCTGTCTGTGTCTTAAAAACCTATGCAAAGGTGGGAGCCAGAGTGGGCCACAGGCAGGCCTCATTTCTACTTCTGGACCCATGAGCTAGCTGGAGAACACCCCTTAGCTCTCTGGTTTCTTAAGGGGCATCCCTCTGGCAAACGAAAAAAGAAAATAATCACCTGTCACTATTTATCTCCTCTTGAACGCGCTTCCTGTTAAAGAGCTCTTTCAAACAACAGCCGGTAAGAGCTACTAAGCCACCAGTGGAAAGGGTGAATAGAGAACTGGAGCAAACCTAAGGTGACTTTGGCAGCTGCCGCTGTGAGTCAGGATTTAAAAAGCAAATTTGAGGAGAAGAACAGAGGGCAGTCTCTTATTTGCTAAGCCTTTAATTGCTGGGCAAGAAGGCAGAGAAATCTGGACCACGCCTCTGCTGAGAGGCATTTTCCATTTGTCCTCCACCCATCCAGGTGCCTCCACCCTTCTCTAAAGGTAGGGGAGCCTGTCCCTGACAGCAGGTGCAAAGTGCCTGGGGCCCTCTCCCAGCTACAAAATGCCAGGCTGATTAAGGCTCGATTTTGCATACACATTTGCCTCCTGATAATCATCAGCAAGCAGAGTTTCACAAAAAGAAATCCCTGGTCTCGGAAAATTCTGGCTGTGATTTCTGAAGTGCAACACACTCTGGAGTTTTAAGTACCTTAGAGAAGGGTATAAAGTACACACAGAAAGCTCTGCTGCTGCAGTGAAAAGGCACTGCGGTACCACAGATAGCATTTGATATTCAGGGTGAAATGTGAAGGCTAGCCACTACGGTAACCCCTTGCTATTATGAAGTTTTGAAGGTTACCCCAAAGTAGCACAACAACCCCTTGCTAGGCCCAGCAGAAACGAATGATGCCGAACTAGGAATTTCCCCAGTCTTGCTGGAAGAGCTAAGAGAAAGTCCAGACCTTTTCAGAAGTGCTAGCTTCAATTCTTATTTCTTCTCTAAGAGACTGCAATTCACCCAAGAGTGAAAACAGCCTAGGATTGAGATTAACCATGCCCTAAAAATAAAGGCATGTCTACTGCCACAGGTACAACAAGATGTCAGCACAATGAATCAAAACAGAGGGACACGAAAACTGCCCCTGAAACCTATCTGTACAGGCCAACAAACACATCTATCAGGAGACATCCCCTGGGTGTTTATGTTAGGCAATTCTGGGTCACTAGAGAAACTGTCTGACTGGAGGCTCCCCAGATGACATGGCCTCTAGACTCTCTGCTAGCCCAGAACTGAAACCATTCTGGAAGCCACCTCCTCCAAGACTGGACTGGTCTGTAAGACATAAAATGATACCGGTGAAGAGGGTGCTTCCTGACTTGGGTAGATATAGGAGACTGACTAGGCAGCTCCTGTCTGCAGAAGAGATGAGAAGACAGACGGGGCAGGAGCCGGTTAAATGGACACAGGAAATACCCGGTGAAAGGAAGGAGTGTGCTGTCATGGTGTGGGGAGAGCAGCTAGGGTCACACAGCAAAGTGTCTGTATGCTTTTGTATGAGAAACTGGAATTGTAAACTTTACCTAAAACACACACACACAAAAAATTTTAAAAAACCCGTCTGCTTAGCTCAAAGCATGGTTTTCATTTTAAGTCATACTTCAAACTGTACCTAAGTGACTCTGGGCCCATGAGTATTTCAATGTCATGACTTAACTTATTGAAGCTTGGTGGCTCTTACTCCACAGCTCAGCCACTGTCACATCCACAGACTTCAGGACCCTGTCATTTAAGCAGAAGGCTCACTTTCCTGATGCATGAGTAGAGGCTGAGTTAATTCACTAACACCGCTGTCAGCTTCCCTCCACCCTGTGAATCACGGAATTCAGTGTTTCACTTGATCAGACAAGGCTGCCCGCAGCACTTCTGTTCACTATCTTTGGGGACTCATCAGGAAGTTTCTGATGACACACGTGAAGATCATCTTCCCAAGCAGTGAGTGGGAGCCTACAGGAGGAACCTTAAAAAAAAATCACTTTCTAATGTATGCATGAAACCAGCAGTGGAAGAGACTCACAGGCACTGCCCTCAATTACCTCAAGCCAGGAAGCACACGGTCAGTGTCTCTGCATATCCCAGGCAAATACACCTGGACAGAAGGAAAAGCCGCAACTGCCCCAGGGCCTAGATGGCAGTCTCCATGATTCAGTAGAACGTAAGAAAAATCAGTGAATACTTACAGGCATCACAGGTCTACTGCAAACAGCATGAGCACCAGAAAAACAACAGGGTAACACTTACCACTCTGGGCTTCTGCTGGTCCAGGGTATGCAGAAAGGCTGCGTTGGGGTCCAGGGAGCGCTCAGGGTCGCTGGAGATGTCCTCCTCCGAGTCCTCATAGGATGAAAAGCCCGTGGAGGAGGCTGAGGAAGAGGACAGTTTCCTCAGGGGCAGGTGGCCCCGGGGGCTTCCCTGTGCCTCCTCCAAGCCCCCATCCTCCTGTGCGCCCAGGTCTGTAATGATGACGGCAGGTATAGAGCTGGGGCTGCAGACCTCCCTCTGGGGAGGTCTGTCCTTCTGATCTACAGGCAGCTGCTCTGGATTGGTGTGCACATCTCTGTCCTGCTGCTGGCTGTCCCCAGTGCCCTTCGACTGTATTCCTGTGCCACGCATCCAGGCCAGACCCGTTTCTTCCATGGGACTCAGCCAAGCCCTGGAACTGCCAGACTGCACACCTGCCCTGGCACCTGGAAGGCCAGGCTTCTTCTCATCTTTTGCTGCTTCCCAACAGGGTAAAGGCTCCAGCATTCCACCAGAGGGAATCCTTGCCTCCACCTCCCTGGCCCCCAGCTGTGCAGAGCAGCTGCCCCCCAGCAAGCCCAGCACTGTCGGAGAGTCTTCCTCGTCTCTGTGGGAGCTCTGCTGAGGCCCCATGACCACTGAGGCCCCACTCCAGGTCTCCTTCGGATGCAGCTCTCTAGGCAGTCCAAGCCAGCTCCGGACCTCAGAAGGCTCCGGTCTCTGAGCATTCACAGTCGTCTTCTCCGGCCTTTGCTCCGCTTCAGACGCCCAGGAGCCCAGCATGCTACAGGTCAGATTTCCTTCCCCCACCTTCTCAGGGGGCTCCCCACCGCAGGGACCGCCCTTCTCTGGGGCTGGCTTTGTCTCACTGCCCAGAGACGGCTGTTGCTTCTCCACTAAGGTCTCTTGGGAGTGGGCACCCCCCGGCCCAGTGAGGCCAGGATCATGTGTATGGTGTGACCCAGGGGATCTGGCTCCGACCGTCAGCTCTGCAGCCATCGCAAAGTTCACTCTGTCCAGTCCCAACGAGGGAGCCTGGCAGCTCAGAGTTCCCAAAGGAGCAGAGGTTCTCTTGTCAACTTCCATAGCTACAGGCGAGCTGCACCGGGGGCTAGCACTGACCCCCTTCTCCACCCTCCCAGAAGCAGCTGGACCCTGGGTCCCCGGTCTTGTCTGGGCAGTCTGGATGAGGAGAGGTGCCACTACCTCCTCGTCCTTCGTGGGGCACAAACTGAGCACCCCTCCTCTCCTACTCGACTTGGTCTCTGAAGTCTCTGGATATTGCTCCCCCCATGACTTTGTCCTCCGTTCCTCGCTCTGGGTGCACTGGGCCAGGACCCTTCCAGGGGGCTGGCTGCTGCTGCGGAAGGGGCTCGGGGAGGGCGAGCGAGCCCGGCCCAAACGCGGACTGCGGGGCGCTTGAATGGCGGAGCTCTGCGCCTGGATGTGCGCCTCGAACATGTCCACTTTCTGGTTCACCTGCACGTTCTGCAACTCGCGCTGCAGGATCCGCAGCTTCCTCTTGGCCTCCTCCGGCCCTGGCGGGGAGTGGGTACCGGCGGCCACCACCTGCTGCCCGTCCCCTCTCAGGCGACCCGCCCAACTCGGGCTGCCCACGCCACTGCCGCTGCTGCTGCCGCTGCCGCTGCTACTGTTCAGCCTGCGCCGGCCGCTCCGCCAGCCCCCGGGGCTCCCGGGCTCCTCGGGTGACAGTGACTCTGCTGGGGGAAAGAGGAAAGAGGTGCCTCTCCCAGGGCTGAAAACGCTGCCGGGGCTCAGCAGGGCCCTTCCCCGGGACCCCGGCGTCTCGCTGCCGCTGGGGCCGGGGCCGCCGCCACTCTTCACCTCGTTGGCGCTATTCATGATCACCAGGCTATTGAGTGCATAGCAGTACACAGCCATAGTACTGGGTCCGCCGCGCTGCCCGCCGCCGCGGCTCCCGTTCCGGCTCCGCCGCCAGCGCCTCCTCCTCCCGCGGCGCCCGGGTCAGGCCCGGAGGCCCGGTGGCCGCGGCTGTGTGCGCGGATGGAGAGGCATGGCCTGGGCGGCGGGCTGGGGGCAGGATCGCTGGCTCAGCCCCCGCCCAATGCTCCATAAACAGCCGCGCCGCGCCGCTCCCCTGTGAAGACACAAGGAGAAAAGTCAGGACTCCAGAGAGTGGGTGTGGAAGTCGGCTAGAGGGGCGCGAGGGAGCCCCGGGGACCCCTAGACCAGCTGCAGCTGGATACATTATCTCCCACGGCTGTGCAGCTACGAGGGCACACCACGCCGCGGCTGCCTCAAGTGCCGGGCGCGGTTGTGGATGTGCGTTTCACGGTGTGCTCCCACTCCCACCCCTCGTTCTGATAAACTGTGAGGCTCCTTCACATTCGAGCCTGTAAGACTCGCCTCCGGATCAACGAGGACCGGTGGGGAATGGTGCGAAACTACTCGGTTCTTAAGTGTGCTGTGTGCCGGGAGAGGCTGAGTCGGATCGCCCCGAGGGTGAGGACACTCCACCCATCGTCTCCGGGTCCCCTTGGCCGTGATCCAATACTGGTTATCTCAAGTAACGGAGGTCCTACTGTTAGGTAGCCCCAATCTCTGCTTAAAGGTCTCCCCGACCACTTTCCAGGACATTAGTTACTGACTCGGAGGGAATTCTGAGCGGGACCTGCGCGGGTCTAGAGGGAGGGACGGGAGACAACGACGCCTGAGTGCCCCCGGTTTACGTTTCTGACCGTGGCTTGGGGATGTGTCTCTCGGCCTAACGAAGGATGCCTGGGCCGGCAGCAGGACCACAAACGAGACATTTTTTAGCATTGGCCTTGGTCGCCTGAACAAGTGTGTTTTAGGAGTGTGGGCGCGCGCCGGCGCGCGCCCAGAACCCAGACTCTGCACCTCATCTGTACCGGAACCAATAATCGCCGCCCCCTGCCGGAGCCCACTGCCGAGGGGCGTATGTGTGTGTGTGTGTGTGTGTGTGTGTGTGTTTGTGTGCGCGGGCGCGCGCTTGTGTATGTGGTGTGTGCACGCGCGCGCACAAGTCAGCTCGCCCTGCACCGTGTGCCCGAGGACACGGCTGCCTCTGCTGGGGGACCCGAGCCCACTCGAAGAAACCCCGAGGCGCGCGTGGCTGCAGCCCTGCGGCTGCGGTGCGCAGAGGCCTGACTCCGCGACCCCACCAGGCCCTGCGCTCCCAGCCCCCGGGCCGCGGCGCGGCCGAGTTCACGGCTTCCCGCATCCCGGGCAGCGTCCCCCAGCGCCCGCGGAGCAGCCCGGCGCCCGGAGCCCGGGGAAGAAGCCGAGAGCGCGCGGGGAGGAGGCGCGGGGCAGGCGGCCGGAAGGAGGGCGCGAGAATCGCCGAAAACTCGTCTCTCGCTCCTCTCCCCCCACCCTCCCTCCCGCCACCTTCCAAAATAAACCCTCCTTCCCGGTCTCCTCAAGCCACCCGGCTCCGCTCTTTCCGAAACCGGAACGACCAGCCTCGCTCTCGAGCAGACAGTGAAGAGAAGGAGGATTCTGAGGCGAGAGCCATTAAAAAGCTGCCAAACTTACCTGCAATTTCGGGGGGTTCCCGGGTCCTCTGCAGAAATGCCTTGTCCTGGGACGCAAGACCTTGCTGGGACGAGATGGCTTTACAAGTAAAAATGGTCCAGAGATGCCTCCCTCACCAAACTAAGAAAGGAAAAAAAAAAGAGGGGAGGGGAGTAAGAAGGAGGAAAAACGCTCCTCGGCGCAGGGGCCGGGCGGGGGCGACGCCGGGCCGGCCCTGCACGCCCTTCTCGGCTGGGAGACTCTATCCCTGTCAGTGTCTACTCCGGCTACTGCTGTGTTTGTTCAATGTGCGATTAAAAAAAAAAAACCTGGGGCGGGGGGAGCCTGGAGTGGAGGAGGAGGAGGCAGAAAGGCGGGGGGTTGGGGGAGGAAAGCAGGAAGGAAGTTGTGAGCTTGTCTGGGGTTGAACTCAGCGGAACAAGTTTTTCTTTTCTTTTTTTTTTTTCTTTTCTATTGCTTGGCAGAACCAAGAGAGGGAAACACTTAAAAAAAAAAAGTTTCCATTGTTAGCTAACAAAAAAATAAAAGCCTTTTTAACTTCTGCAGGTTAAAGATATACGATCCATTTTCCACCCCTGAATCAAGATTTGCTTATTTCTAGCTTTAAGAAACTATTTTTGAAAAAGGTTTTCAATAAAGTTTTGCGTTTGCATTTTAAACAAAGCAAATCGTGGAGACTTTTCTTAGCATTTAAACCAGGCGAACATGCTGTGTAAACGGTTCGAGTGCCTGTACACAAATATGCAAATATAAAGACGGGTACATCATGGGCACCTCATTGCAAAGCTGCAAATTTTAAATGCATAGTAGTAGTGTTTTGGAAGACTGGTTGGGCTGTGAGCTGTGGGTGGTTTTGTAGTGCAGTTGTTAGATGTGCAAACACACCTGTACACATAGCACATTTAATGCACGTAGCAAATAAGACACGTATTTTTGCACTTAATTCTCAAAGCTATGTTAGGAAAAAGCATAGTCGTGGAAGTAAGAAGGCCTGAGCAATGTATGAGAGCTGCATACTCGGTCTGCTATAGGGTTTAGAATTACTTTCAAAAGCCTTCTTCCTCCACCATCAGCAAAAAAGGAGCATCTTCCTTAGCACTGCTCCATTTCAACTCCAGAGCTGCAAGTGGGTTTGGGCATAATTCCCTAATTTTTGCACCGCAGCATGTAGTGAAAAGAGGGAAAACACAGCAAAAGGTAGGAGATTTAGAAATACAAAACCTAAAAATGATCCTTATATCCAGGTTAGCTAAAATTCAAACAGACTTTTTGACTTTGCTTGTAAGCAAACCAATCTCTTGCTTGTTTATGTAACAATGCCGTCTAAGAGAGGGAGGCAACCTGCAGCTTCTTGGGGTGGGGGGCGGGGGGAGGGAAGTGGGCAGGAGCCTGACAACTACTTGTTGAATCTGAAACTAAGAGATCCACTGGCTGAGAATTCCTGGGAATCAGACACTGTTAAGTTCCTCTCTGGTTCTTTAAAAACATGTTATGCAAAGATTAGGACTAATTCCTCAATTGGATAAATAAAGGAAACCTCGGTGGCTTAGCGGTCAAGTGCTATGGCTGCTAACCAAAAGGTTGGCAGTTCAAAGCCGCCAGGTACCCCTTGAAAACTCTATGGGGCAGTTCTTCTGTATCCTGTAGGGTCGCTGTGAGTCAGAATGGGCTTGACAGCAGCAGGTTTGGATTTGGATAAATAAAACCATCCCAGATTGTACTCATGTGTTGACCCAGGATCTTAGCAGTTCATAAGGCAGAGAAGCCACCCTGTCCTTGTCCCCAAGTAATTCAGTCCCTGGGTGGCACAAATAGTTAAGTGCTCGACTGCTTTACTAGCCAAAAAGTTGGGGATTCAGAGGCACCTCTGAAGACAAATCGGGTAATCTGCTTCCCGAAGATCACAGCTTTGAAAACCTAGAAATGTCTTTCTATTCTGTACACATGGGGTCACTACAAGCTGAGATTGACTTTACAGCACCTAACAATAACCAGAGTGGCTTTCAAGAAAGGAGTCCTGGCAGTTCTAAGGAACCCCACTTCATGTAGTTTATGTCTAACACAAGGGGACACCATTCCAAGAGATGCCAATGTCTATGTCAGGCGTCACAGGGGAAGCAGTCAGAGGACCTAGCAATGCATGCATTGAGCACAGCTACTTAACTTTCTATCCGTTGGGAAACCCAACTGCCGCTGTACCATCAGACATCATCAACTTTCTCCAGAAGGGTCGGGCTTCCTGGATTTGCAGGCCGTCTGGACAATTCTTGGTCAGAGGCAGCCAGCAGCTTGTCAGGTGTGGCATGCAGATGGCATTTCTGACTTGGACTAGAAGCAGAACTAGATGATGATTTTACTAGACTAAAATTCTAACAGAGTACCACCACAGGACAGCAGGAATCAGGGGAAAAGGTGGAGCAAAACCCATGCCTGAATGCAGGCATGGTCAGCTTGCATCCAGAAGCAGAATCTAGTTGTCTTCCATGTTCTTAAATGAACTTAAAAAAAAAATTATATGATACATATTATTTGCCAGGTACTGTTTTAAGTGTATTATAAATGCTAGCAGATTTTTATCCTCATAACAACCCTGTAAAGTAGTTACTATTGTTATTCCCAGAAACCCTGATGGTGTAGTGTTTAAGTGCTACGGCTGCTAGCCAGAGGTTGGCAGTTAGAATCTACCAGGCACTCCTTAGAAACTCTGTGGAGCAGTTCTAATCCGTCCTATAGGGTCATTATGAGTCAGAATCGACTTGATGGCTATGGATTTGGTTTGGAGGTTTATTATTCCCACTTTATAGATGAAAAAATTAAAGTGCAGAGATGTAATTTTCCTCAAATTCTACTGCTTATAAGTGGCAAGACTAAGATTTGAACCCATGCAGCCTGATTCTATAATCTGTGTTTCTCACTGTCACTCTGTGTGCTATACTAGTTACCTACAAGTGGGAAATAAGTTAAGGCAAGTTTCCCTGACTTTTTTTTTTTAAACCATAGCTATAAACCTAAGACTAGAAGGAAATGTCCTCGACTTGGTAAAGGGCGTTTATGAAAAATCTTCAGCTAACATCGCCCTTAATGGTAAAAGAATGAACACTTTTCCTGTAAGATCAGGATCAGGGTAAAGATGTGCATTCTCACCACTTCTATTCAGCATTGTACTGGAAGTTCTAACCAGTACAATCAGGTAAGAAAAAGAAATAAAAAGCATCCAGTTTGGAAAAGAAGAAGTACAGGTGTCTTGATTTGAGAACAATGTGATAGTCTATGTAGAAAATTCTGTAGAGTCTATAAAAAAACTACTAGAACTAATGAGTGAATTTATCAAGGTTATAAGATATAAGAGCAAAATAAGAAAATCAATTGTATTCATATGTAGTAACAGTAAATAGAAATAAAAATTAAAAACAATACCATTCATAACAGCACACAAAAAGAAATCTACTTTTGTAGAAACAAATCTGACAACAGATACCTCTTTTGAGTGAAATTGTAAAATGCTACTGAGAAAAGCTAAAGATGACTCAAATAAATGGAGAGCTATACTGTGTTCTTGATTTGAAGGACTTAATTTGTAATATGTTGTTTCACCCGAAATTAATCTATAGATTTAGTGCAATCACAATGAAAATCCCATATTTTCTTCATTTTTTAGAAATTGACAAGCCAATTCTAAACTTTATAAGACAATTCAAAGGAACTAAAATAGCCAAAACAACTTGTACAAAGAACAAAGTTGAAAAACTAACACAACCTGATTTCAGGATTTGTTAAAAAATTACAGAGCCGCCATAATCAAGACAATGTGGTACTGGCATAGATATAGGCAAACAGATCAATAGAACAGAGAGTCCAGAAAGACGTCCACATGTATGTGAACAACTGCTTTTTGACATAGGTGCAGAAAGGATTGGCTTTCGAGAAATGGTGCCAAAACAATTGGATATTTATATACAAAGAAAAAGAATTTTGATTTATGTTTTATATTAAGTACAAAAGTTAACTCCAAGTGGATCAAAGACCTAAATGTAAAAGTGTAAAATTTTTATAAAAATAAACAAAGAAAATCTTTGGGACCTTAAATTAGACACTTATTTCTTAGTTGCAACACTGAAAGCATGATCCATTAAGAAAAAATAATTGACAAATCTGACTTTGTCAAATAAAAATTTCTGCTCTTCCAAAAAACACTTAGAAGAAGAGAAAGGTAAGTCACAGGCTGGGAGAAAAGACCTACCAAGCAAATATTTGGTCAAGAACTTGTATCCGGAATATGGAAACCAACAAGCAGCCAGTTGCTGTCAAGTCGGTTCCAATCCATGAAGACCCAGTGTGTGACCTTGAATACCTAATGTGTGACCCCATAAGTGTCAGAGTAGAACTGTGCTCCTTACGGGTTTTGAAGGCTGATTTTTCCCAAGTATATCTCCAGGTCTTTCTTTCAAGACACCTCTGGGTAGACTAGAACCTCCAACATTTCTGTTAGTACCAAGCATGTTAATTGTTTATATAGCTCAAGGGCTCCTTCGTGTCATATATAACTCTGTTAGTTATTTGCTGCACAGGTTCGAGATTTCCTCTTTCTTTGTCCTCTGCTTGACAATGAGCTCTTCAAAACAAGGATCCTGACTCACTTATCTTCCTAGTCTTAGATTTTATCACCACCCAGAATGAATCTATTGGTGTTTATTAAACTGAAACAAAAAAAGAGAGAGAGAGAAAGAAAGATGTGTCCAGCAATGAATGAAATCACTAGGCAGAGAACCACTAAAGAATCAGCACAACCAAGAAACCTACCACCTCCTTTTCTCACCTAGCAGGAAGTACCTCCCACCACCATGCAAGCAGGCAGTGGAGGCGGCTGACGGTGGAGGTCTCCACCGTCCTACTTCCCCCTTATCCTACTTCCCTTGCTTGCCATTTTAGTTCTAAATGCCTAAGACACCAGTGGCCCAACACATGATTGAGGCCAAGTCATGTCCATAAATGGGCACAGGTTCAGGTCATCAATGAGAAGATAGCTTGGTATAGCCCTTCCCCTCACCCTGGCTTCTCTTCCTTTGTTTTACTAGCTTCCCTTGATCTGGCTAAGGTAGTAAATCATCATTCATTCATTCTGAGCAAACGGTTATTGGATGTGAACAGAGTGTCAGGCTTTTGGTAGGTAGTGGGCACAGTGTAGTGGACACACAACTCTACCCTCCAGTCTAGGGGGAGACCAGCAGTGCATCCATGCCAGCTCTGCAGAGGAGGGGTGAGGGAGGCAGGGTTAGAGAGATACGAGTTTCTCCTGGACTCCTCCACTTGCCACAGCCTGTATGCCTTGGGGCAAGTAACTGAACCGTGTGAGCCTCCAACTTTGAGATCCATAAAATGGCGAGCATAGTTATAATACTCACCCCTGTAGAGTTCTTATAAGGATCAACTCGACAATGTATGCATTTAAGCACTCAAAAACATAAGCTTTTTGGGGAAACAGCCTTTCTCCCCCTTTGGATCGATCTCCTACCAAAAAAGATCGCAAGCTTTGTGGTGATAGCACAAAATCTGCCTTGCCCATAGTGGTTTACTCCAGGAATAGTTGTTTCATCTTGTATGGTGACAGCACACTCCTCCTTATCATTCTATACTTGTCATATCCTGTTAACAATCTCCTCTGCCATCCTCTTCACCCTCTCTTCTCCCATCTAGAAAGAGACCAGCAGGACAGCCTCTATAAATGCGTAGAACCATAAAGTACACATACCATATGCTCACATTGTGTCCCCGGGTTCAGTTCATTTTTGGCCAAAGAGTTGACCTCAGTAGTGTTGTTTGGACAGGGGCAGCAGCAGGTCTAGGGGCCATGCTCCCAGGGGACACCCCAGGGCGTCCAACCATCAATGGTGGTCTTTTAGTAGAGGTCTTGAGTTGCACCCCTCTTTTTCTCGTGTTGCCACAGGGACTCAGCATTATGTGCCCCATCATGGCTGCCTTTGGTGGTGGCTGGGCACCATCTGGTTCTTCTGGTCACATGTTGATACAGTCTGTCATTCATATGGGTCCTTCCGTTTATTGGGCTCTTTTTTCCTCGTGTCTTTGTTGTTCTTGGTCCATCTGTTGGATGAGACCAAGAGTTGGTCCCATTCGGTGTACCTCAGAAGGCAGCTTACTGACTTTTAAGACCCCAGACACCACTTGCCAATATGGGGTGCAGAAGACTCTCTTAGTGGTAGGCTGGTCAGTCTTGATGTTCACTAAGAACATGGTCCCCAGACCCCCGCCCTTGCTTCTGTATCCTTGCAGTATTGAGTTAAGATTAGAAGAGTTTTCTGTTTATGGTGAAGTCCAATTAAGTTGATCTACTTTCTACTGAAAACAGTAAAAGCACTCTTGATGGTTATGAGGGTGGAGAGATAGGGGGAAGGGAAGTCATTAACTAGATAGTAGACACGAATCTACTCAGTGAAAGGAAGGATAACATGCTACAGAGAAGGTTAGCACAACTGGACCAAAGCAAAGGCAAGGATGCTCCCTGGACATATCCAAATACTCTGAGGGACAGAATAGCTGGGGTTGGAGTATGGGGAACTACAGCTATAGAAGACATCTTGGCACATGGCGCAACATAGTTTACAAGGAAAATGTTCTACATCCTACTGTGGTGAATGGCATCCGAAGTTTTAACAGCTTTCAAGCAGCCATCTAAGATTCATCAATTGGTCCCATGTCACTCAGAGCAAGGGAGAATGAAGACCAAAGACATGAAGAAAATACCAGCCCAAAGAATGACAGGACCAAATGAACGAGAGACTCACTCCATCAGCCTGAGACCAGAAGAACTAGATGGTACCCGGCTACCACCACCAACCACTCTGGCAGGGAACACATCAGAGAGTCCCACACAGAGAAGAGAAATACACAGAACAGGACTCAAATTCACATAAGAAGACCAGACTTAATGGTTTGGCAGAGACCAGAAGCACCTCTGAAACTTTGACTTGTGAAAGCATTGTTAACTCAGAACTGAAACCATCTGCTAACAGCCACCAAACAGCCACCTCCTGTCCAAAAGCAGGATGAAAAGGCAAGAAGGGACAGGAACTGGTCAAATGGACACAGGGAACCCAGGGTGGACAGGGGGCATGTGCTGTCATATTGTGAGGACTTCGACTAATGTCACAAAACAATATGTGTATAAATTTTTGAAAGAGAAATTGACTTCAGTTGCAAACTTTTACTTAAAGGACCGTAACAAATAAAAAAAAAAAAAGAAAGAGTTGTTTTTAGAACGAGCTTCCTCAGCATCTTTTGTATACTGAGGTTGCTCTGATCTCTGGATGGACAGCACTAGTAATGGTGAGGGATCTGTGGTCCCACTGAGCAGTTTCTGTCTACTCTGTCTTCACATCTATCTTCAGAAACTTGAAAGTCATATGACATCTAGACAACAATGCCTACATTATACACACACACTGCAGGAAAGGTGCCCATTGCCTGTTCTAGTGCCTTTCCCAAAGAGTCTGCCTGCCCTGCTCCCCAAGTGGAGAAGGTCCACACTAAAGGACCACCCATAGCTGATTAGAGCAGGGAGGACAAGGATCCTAAAGACAAGGACTGGCTAATCCACAGGCTGGTGAAGGACCTGGCATGAAAATAACAGGCGGTCAATCCAATTCTTCTCATGGAACTTTGGAGTCATTATCCCAGGAAGTGAGCAGAAAGAGCTTCAGATAAACTTGGAGCCTATGAGGTACGTACTAGAGTTTTAAGAGAGAAGAAGCCGAGAATGAGCCAGGGACGTCTGGGTGAGCAGAAAGAAGTAGAGAACAGATGTGTTGAAACAAGGAAAAACACAGCGCCTGACACAAGCTGCGCAGGGAAAGGCTGAGCAGGTGGCTTCCCAGATCCCATTCCCATAAGGCTAGGCAGGGTTCTGTGTCTGCTCTTAGCTTCCAATAAACTTGCATTTACTTATGCCAGCGAAGTACAGCTTTGCTTCTCATAGCCCCAAATGCCTTGATTATCACAAAGACCCATCCTCAAAAGTGACAGCGGGCCTAACAGAGCAAGCCCACCTCTTTCTTAGCAAGTTACATAGGTTGGAGAACTTAATGTGTGGTCACAGCTTACCTGAAGCCCACCAGATACTTCAGAAATGGATATGTTTTGCATTTGGGGAGGCTGAACCAGTAAGGCTAGCCACTAAGTAGTTACAAACTGGTTCCTGGAGTGATCCAGCCTTGATGGTGCCTCTCTGGTTAACTGTGGGTGGGGGTCTAGCTCCTTGGTTTCCAGGTGAACTTGGGCTCCTGGGGGCTGACTCCCGCCAAGGAAACCCAGGAGAGACTGAGAAGACAGAACGCTAAGTCATTGATTTGGAATAGTCCAGTCATCCTTACTGGGAACTCAATGATACATTTCCACGGAAACCATATTATTGTTTTGTTGTCTTACCTTTCCCGCTCTAGGATAATCCAGGCTTGAGATCTGAGACCAGTTGTCTCTGCTCTTCTACTCTAACCCTTTCCTTCTCCAGGAACTCATACTTACTCAACTTTTTGAACCATTAAAGTACCTGGCGGCGTGAACGATTGGCACTCAGCTATTCCTCTAAAGGTTGGTGGTTGAAACTCACCCAGAGGTGCCACAGAGGGAAGGCCTGGCAATCTGTAGAGATTACAGTCAAGAAAACCCTGTGGAGTAGTTCTACTCTGTAACACATGGGGTGGCCATGAATTGGGATGACAATGAGTTTGACTTGATGACTTGATGACAATGAGTTTGACTTTTGGTTTTTGGTATTGCCTTTCCTCTCCCACAGGAGAGCATAATGATGTGCAGCTTGGCTTTCAGTTCTCTGTACAGTTTTACTCAACCTGCAAGTTGAATTTGATTGCTCCCCTCTTACCTTCTAGATCTTCCTCTCTGGCCATCTTGCCTTCCTGACATGTCACTTCTGTGTCTTTGCTCACTCTCTTCTCTGGAACGTTCTTACCCAGCCACAACCATTCTAGAGCCTCGTCAATCTACAATATCTTTCTCATAAAAACTCACCTTTGAAGGCCCAGCCTTCAGTGGTCCCTTATCCTGTCTAGATAAGTCTATTAACAGTCCACTCACCGTCTGTCCTTTTGTCTTGCAGTGGCATCAGTAAGGTTGGCAGAAGCTTATGATGTCACACCACCCACTCTATGGACCTCCTCCAGTATCAGATCATGCAGAATCCTTAGTAGCATTTTTTGTAGTAATGTTGCTCATAAATCACTGTTCCTGTATATCAGTGAATGTAATGGCAATCAAAAACAAAAAAAACAAACCAAACCTACTGCCGTGGAGTCAATTCTGACTCATAGTGACCCTATTAGACAGAGTTGATCTGCCCCAAAGGGTTTCCAAGGAACTCCTGGTGAATTCAAGCTGCCAACCTTTTGGTTAGCAGCCAAACGCCATCAGTGTTTCCATAATGGCAATGGTGGTGACATAGATAACTTACAAAATTAAAATTACACTTTAAAATACAATAGCACATGCATAGGCTAAATATACTTTTATTTACATAGTTTCATGTGGTTAAAGTGAAAATTCGATAAGAAAACAATAGAATCTGAAGTAAAAATGTTTAAGAACTATGTCACATTGATGTTCATTTTAATGTTAAAATTTACTGTTACAAGAGGTACATTAACAGGTTGCCAGCCAGCCAAGTGCTGAGGTTAGGTTTGCATAATCAATAATGGCTCAAATAATGTCTAAGTTGTATGCAAATGCATACAGAAATAGATTTATAAATGAAATAGTATCATAAAAATAAATAGGAACAAATATACAAGCATTTCAGTCCTTAGTAATATCTCATCTAAATCAAAACTTTACTTTCTTGGCCTGCAAAACTGCAAACTTGTGAATGATTTCTTCAAAATCATGCCTTTTGCCATCTCACTTTTTAAGCAACATTATTTTTTAAACCATAGTTCAAACTGAAACCCTGAACATTTCATTAGTCAGATACACATTTATAAGACATTGATATTTTAAAGAATTTTTTAAAAAACTGAATATAAGATTTAAGTTATATTTCTAAACTTTCATCAAGAAACAAAATTTCCTCCACTTCATGTTTTAAAATCAGTTTCTCTGTATATCAGCTATTGCTAGACATGTTTCTTATCAATTTTAATTGTAGAATAATGTGTGATACACAGTTGTAAATTGTATAAAATGTAATAGTCTTTCGATTATATGAATACAAACAACAAAATTGTTTTGTAAGTTCTTTCCGCATTGAATTACATTATCAGTAACTGAGCAGAAGTCTTTTTTATTTTTTTCCCTTTTCCTTTAATTACTACTTCATTCTCAAGAAAAGCTGCTGCTGTAGGGTCCCAAATACTAGTTACCACAACTGTTGTTGTTGTTTGGTGCCACTGAGTTGGTTCCGACTCATAGCGACCCTATGAACATCAAAACATAACACTGCCCGGTCTTGCGCCATGTCCACAATTGTTTTTATGCTTAAGTCCATTGTTGCTGCCACTGTGTCGATCCATCTTGTTGAGGGTCTTCCTCTTTTTCGCTGACCCTCCACTCTGCCAAGAACGATGTCCTTCCCCAGAGACTGCCCTTGCCTTACAACATGTCCAAAGTATATAAGATGCAGTCTTGCCATCTTGGCTTCCAAGGAGCGCTCTGGATGGACTTCTTCCAGAACAGATCTGTTTGTTCGTTTGGCGGTCCATCAGACATACAACATTCTTCTTCAGCACCACAGCTCAAAGGCATCAATTCTTCTTCTATCTTCTTTGTACATGGTCCAGCTTTTGCATGCATATGATGTGATCGAAAATACCATGGCTTGGGTCAGGTGTGCTTTAGTCTTCAGGGTGACGTCCTTACCACAACACTGTAACTAAAACACCAGAAAATTTTACAGAATCAGAGACTATGAAAACACCAGCGTGAACAGAAACAATAGTGCAGGCTTCTAGCATGTGTAGATGAAATCACAGGATTCCAAGTATCATTGTAATTAGGGTGTAGATGAAGTCTCAGGATTCTAAGCATCACTGCAATTGGGTAATTATGACAGCTCTGACCAGAGCCCATTCTAAGTTTCAAAAAATATATTATCAGAGAGTTTTAGTCCTGTAGGTATATTGACACATGCAAGCTGGGCTTACAGAATACTTTTTGTTGTTATGAATAATTAATATGTTTCTGCTGAAACACTGCACCAAAATTTTATAGAGAGTCATTTTGGTGTCACCCTCTCTGACAGTGCCAGCTGGTATGGTTTCTACACCATGTACCCCTCTGGTGATGCCACTACTTCCTTGCATCCTTAGTGGGCTCTTCACTCTCTTTCCCCATGAAATCCTTGAAGAAAGCAGCTATGACATTTCTGTGTACAGCCCCATCCTTTCCAAGCACCTACTACTTAATATACATGAAACAGTCATTCATAATTGACTAATGCTCTAATATTTAAAAAATAATATGTTTTAAGACAATCTCTACATTAACACATACACACAGTCTTGCTACCCTCTGCCATTACTAATAGGTAACAGAATCTGGAAGAGTAAACTGTAAACAGCAAATGTTATATCCTAGGTAAACCCTAGTGACATAATAGTTAAGCGCCACGGCTGCTGACCAAAAGGTCAGCAGTTCAAATCCGCCAGGTGTTTCTTGGAAACTCAAATTCCTTGCCATTGAGGCCATACTAACTCACTACAACCCTATATATCATAGAGTAGAACTGCTTCATCGGGTTTTGTGTCTGTATCTTTACAGAAGCAGATGAACAGGACTTTCTTCTACAGTGCTGATGATTGGGTTAGAACTGTTAACTTTTAATAAATGTTTGTGAATGTTCATTGTCTCTAACTCAGGCAACAACAGCAGCAAAAGAACTTTTTCTACTTCTCAGGAATCTGGAGGGCATTCTGTGGTGGTGCCAGAAAGGGTAAAACCGAGCTAAATAAAAATATTTCTGCCAGCAAAGCATACTTACAGGAATACTCCATTTACATGTGGACACTAAAACAATGATCTAATTTCAAACTTCCTGAACAAATCGATTTCTGCATGGTGGATTGCCTCCAGTGGGAATCTGACACAGGCACAGAGAGTCAAAAACCATGGAACAATCACCAGCTTCGGTTGTTAGTAGTTGGCCATTGAGCGGATTCGGACTCTGTTATAGGGTAGAACTGCTTGGTAGGGTTTTTTGACTGTAATCTTAGCAGAAACAGATTTCCAGAACTTTTCTTCCATAACACTTGCTGGGTGGGTTCAAAACCCCTAACTGTTCGCACCCCATAGGGTCTTTACATTTATCTGAGTCAGTGCTTTATGAATTACATACGTGTATGTGTGGCTTGGCATGTACACATACATATATATATGTACATATATACATATATTCTTATTTAAGCCGAGTCAGTGGGAGGTATTGGCTCAAAGGTTTTACAATATCACCTCTCCTAGGATTCCCTCCCACAGACTGGAGATCTGTTTGTGACAGAAAGACTGGCTTTGTTTCCAGTCTTAAACCAGTGGTGATGCGGTGGGGAGCAGCCTCAGTACCTACCCCCTTGCCCCGCCCCCTTCTCTGGATTTGCATGACATCTGTGCACCATCCATGGCAAAAGCGATGGTAAGAAAGGAGACCAAGGACACACTTATTACATGAAATTGACAAAACCTTTTCTCTGAGATTCTGATATACTCAGCCTTACATCTGAGTGGTCCAATCAGGAAGTCCAGAAAAGCCAAGAAGGGCCTTGGAGACAAATTTCCTAAGGATTTTTTTTTTTTTTTAATGATTTTAGAAATAGGAGAGAAGCGTTAAATTTACATACTGAACCTTTAAGGAAAGAGTCTCAGAAAAGGTCACAGTATAATTTTCTAAAGAATAACAGACTGCTCTGTCCAGCCAAAAGGGGAAGTATCTTCTGCATCTGTCCCATTCTCCTCTACCTTGCAATGTAGGGACAGTACTGAAGACATAAGATTGTATCTGCACAGTTTGCAAGTTACCCTCACTAAACACTGAGGCTTCTACAGCACTTCTTCCATGAATCCACTAATGCAGCTGTTTGACTGCTGTTATACCACCAGCACCCCATCTTCACTCTGGGTGTTGTTCAAATGCCATTTATTTCCTCACTCAACCATGAGTCTTCTGGAGGCTCTGTGTGAGGGGAGGAGAATGAGAAGAAATGAAGAGGAACTGCTCTTGTCTTTAGAGAACTCAGGTTCCCTGAGTGTGCACAGCGCAAACTGTTGGACTCATCTACTCAGTCATAGGTTGGTGATTTGAACCAGTTCAGCAGTGCCATGAGAGAAAGGCCTGGCAATCTGCTACCATACAGATTACAGCTGAGAGTACTCTATGGAGCAGTTGTACTCTGTTCCATGTGGCATTGCCATGAGTCAGAATCAACTCAACGGCAGTGGGCTCAGAGAACTCACAGACGGTAAATGGAGTCAAGTTTAAAGATTATAATAATTATACATGATAAGCATTGTAGCTGAAAAAAAGAAAAAAAAAACCATTGCTGTAGAGTAGATTCTGGTAGCTCTCCAAGGACCCACAGTACAGCAGGGAGGCTGACCTTGGACTAGGGGAGGAGGTGGGAAGCTTTCAGAGAAGGGTAAAATTTGAGTTGGGTTGTCTGAGACCGAGTGCTGGTCATGCAATTGTTAAGCATTTGGCTGCTGATGGAAGGAATGGCAGTTTGAACCCACCAGTGGCTCTTCAGGAGAAAGACTTGCCCATCTGCTTCCATAAAGATTACAGCTTTGGATGCCCTATGGGGCAGTTCTGCTCGGTCCTGTAGGGTAAATGTGAGTTGGTATTGACTCAGTGGCAGTAGGTTTGGGCTCTGGCTTTTTGGTCCAGGATTGTAAAATCGGCATGGTGGAGGTGTTATCTGACCTCCTCTAACTTCACCAAGGAAGGAGCATCAAGATCAATAGCCCCAGGCTGACTCCTAAGAGGCGAAGGTCAGACATACCTCTTCTCTTCACTATCTCTTCCAGTTCTGACACCAATCACCTCTCCCATGGCACGCTCTACCTCTCCACTCAGTTCACTCCCATAGTCCAATGCAGTGGTCACGCAGAGCTCACAGACTGTGTTCACAGTTATCAGGTTTATTAGAGAAATCACAGGTTACAGTTCAGGTTCAGGAACTGAACGGAGACAGCTTCTTCTCAGTCATGCTGCAGGCAGGTCTCTCCCCCTGACCCTTGATCTTTCAGCCTGGCCTCTGTCTTCCTTGGGCAGGTATTGCAAAGCTTTTTCAGCTGCACCGATAAGTGCGCAGAGGCACCCTACTTCTCCAGCTAGCCTCTAACCAGAAGGCACTCAGCTTTCTCCCTCCATGTGTCTGGAAGCCCAGTGCGCGGTCTCCTGCATCTCCTTTAGCCATTTCTCTGCCACCGTTTCTTGCTGTCTTCAGTGTTACAGATCCCTCTCTGTCATGGTTCTGCTGCTTCTGTCTTTAATGTTAAAACTTTCTCTCTCTCTCTCTGTCTCCCTTTAAGTCTTAGCAGGATGGCAAAACTGACCAACTTGTTTGAATGGTTCCACCTCACAAGGATGCCACTGCAAGAATGGATAGGACTTCAGAAGGCAAAGAAGAAAGATAGCCTTGTAGGTGGGGAGAGAGCATGTGCAAATGCCCTGACCCATGGAAGGGAAAGTTTTGAGTTCATCACACTCAAATCCTGGAGTACAGGGTAAGAGGTCAATAGCTGAGGAAGGGAGTTTGAGATGTCAACATGGGGATGTGGGGTGAAGGTCCTTGATTGCCGTGCTAAATAGTCTGGATTTTTATTGAAAATGGCCAGTAGCCACTGGAGAGTTTCAAGCAGGGTGTGACAGAAATGAGAGTTTTAGAAAGACCTCTCGGGAGGAACTGTAGAAGAATAGAGTTGGGGGAACCAGACCATGACCCGGCAGTGAGGCCAATGGCTTTCACGGAGCTCCTGGCTAGGGTGCTATGTATGCATAAATATGTACATCGAACAAAACAGAATCACGGGATTATATATTATATGCCACATATACTATAATATTAAAAAGAAAGGAAGAAAGACACAGCCACTGTTGAGCTGGCCCTGACCCATGCTGGTCTCATGTGTGTCCCAGGGAACTGTGGGCCAGCTGGCTTTCCATAGCCGGACTTTCAGAGACCGATTGCCAGGCCCTTCTTCCGAGGTGGACTTAACCCACCAGCTTTTTGGTTTGCAGCCAAGCTCGTTATCCGTTTGCATATACCACCTGGTATATAACGTGTGTGTCATACGTAGGTGTGCCCTAAACTGTTCCTTCAGTTTCCAAAACAATGGTCTAAAAGAATTATCTCAGTATTTCAAAGTGTTAAGTGAGTAATTTTAGAACTAATTTTAGAACACAGAGTTCACCAAATCTTTATCCCACCTTTAAAGGAAAAATGTTCTCCAGAGCCCTCCTACTACCAGTGAGTCATTTTTGAATTGGAGAGTCACTTAAAGGTGTGCAAACATAAAGCAGTGTACAAACTTATTAAAAAGTTTTGTACAACTTTGGAAAACCAAAACATATTTCAAAATATATTCAAACAAAACTGCAAATCAAGTCAGAATGACACGATTTCTCACAGACTCTGGCTGCTTGTAAGAAACGCTGGATGATCCTCAGACGTGAGAGCTTCCTGCTCCCCCTCTGTGCCCCTCCGGGTCTAGTGTCAAAGTCGGCCACAGTTTCTTTGCCACTCTGTCATTCTCTCCCCGCCACCACTGCCCCCTGCTCAAGGGCAATAGGTTTGGGTTTTTTGTTTTTGAAGCAAGAAAAGGACCAACCTTTTGTCCCCTCTCCGTGTCAGTAAGTCATTGGCTAAAGGTTGTGAGACTCTCCCCTCCCTTCCCTTTTCCCCTCCCCTCCCTTCCCCCCTCCCCTCCCTTCCCCCCTCCCCTCCCCTTTCCTCCCCCCCACCCCTCCTAACTTAAGCATTTCCCATTGGCTGAAGGAAGGAAAGGAGGAGGGGGCCTGCTGTGCGAGATGAGCCCACAGTCTGGAAAGGGGTTGGGGAGGTGGGGACACCGACCCCATCCATTCCGTCCACGTTGGTCCCCAAAGAATAAATGAATAAATGAGTGAACGTGCTTCCTCTGTAATAAAATGGGAATGATAATACTTATCTCAAGCCGTCTCGTAAGGAATGAGGTAATGTGTATAACTCAGATAGCTCAACGCCCAGCACACTGCAAGTGTATAGTAAATAAAAATAATTATCGTGGTAAAAATTAATGTTGTTGGGTGCTGTCGAGTGGGTTTGATTCCCAGTGGCCCTGTGTATAAAACACTGCCCAGCCTTGTGCCACCCTCATGGTCCTTGTTTTGTTTGAGCTGGTTGTTGCAGCCACTGTGTCAGTCAGTCTCCTTGAGGGTCTTTCTCTTTTTTGCTGACCTTCTTCTTCTCCAAGCAAGAGATCCTTCTCCAGAGACTGGTCCCTACTAATGATATATCCAAAGTGTGCGAGACGACATTTTTCTATCCTTGTTTCTAAGGAGCATTCTAGCTATACTATTTCCAAGACAGATCTGTTCATTCTTTTGGCAGTCCAAGGTATGGTCAATATTCTTCTCTAACACCGTAATTCAAATACATCAATTCTTCTTCCAACTTCGTTTTCATTGTCCAGCTTTCACATGCTAATGATGTGATTGAAAATACCATGGCTTGCGTTAGGCACGTCTTAGTCCTCAGGATTTTTGTTTTCTGGATGTTGAGGTACAATCCGTGCTGCCAACTGCAGTCTTTGATATTTATCAGTAAATGCTTCAAGTCTGCTTTACTTTCTGCAAAACTAAATCCATTGCTGTTGAGTCGATTCCCACTCGCAGTGACCTATAGGACAGAGTAGAACTGCCTGATGGTGTTTCCAGAGAGGGCTTGGTGGATTCAGACTGCTGATCTTTCAGTTAATAATCAAGCTTTTAACAACTTTATTTCCACAAGTAAATATTAATTTACAAAAATTAGTCATTCATGTTATTAATGCTTATAATTGTATTTTTCTGATAACTGACAATAAACTTTAATTTGAAGTCTCAGCTAGTTGGCTGAAGATGGATAAAAATTTATAAAACATGAAGTTCTGCTTGCTCAACAGGGCAATGCTTTCTATCTCAAACCTGCATATGTCAACACAGAACTAACCAGTTACAAGTTGCCATTGCATTGATTCTGACTCACAGTAGCTTCAGTTGTGATAGAATGTAACTCCAGATGGTTTCTAATAGCTGACTTTTTGATGATAGAGATTATCAGATTCCTTTTACAAGGTGCCCCTGGGTGGGCTTGAACTTCCAATCTTTTGGTTACTGCTTGAGAGTGATAATCTTTTGCACTACCCAGGAACTTCTAAGTAACTAAAGTCCCTTGGAGTACAAGGAAACTCCACATCAATCTGAATTTCCCTTTGCTCAATTCCTGTGATGGTACCCAGGGACCCCACTGGTCAGGGTAGCCTCGAGTGCATCTTAAAGATTGAACTTAGGGATTCAGCCCTATAGTAAATTCAAGGCTCTGAAGGTAAACAGGTATAAGTGAGGAAAAGGGGGATGTTGGGAGATCACAGGAAGTTTCTCCATCCCCTGGACCTCCATCCCAAGCAAGAAGAGGGCAGATTCAATTCCAAGTTCATGATTGGTGCTAACACCATTGCTTCTAGACCCTGAGTCATCACTGAGGGAAGACGTTCCCAGGCTCTTCCCTTGGCCCCTTGTCTGACACTCAGCATTTCCTGATTGGTGGTTGTCTACCCCTACCCACTTCACCACACTGTTGAGAGTGTTAACATGCCTAGTTCCTGCTGAATTTTCAGAACTTCAGATGACTCACACTGCACTTTCAAAAACTCATAAAGAAGTGAGCCCTCCCCTCGGCTGAAGGCAACAGTTTTATACTTTTTGAAATGACATGAATTTTTATTTTTATTTTTGAACCCTGGAACTTTCTGGCAGAGGTGGGGCAAGTGACAGCAGGGCCGAATGAAGGGGAAGGTGGAATCTGGAAGAAGCCAGATGCGCACAAATATGACACACAGCCACACAACAATTGCTGCTATTTCTAGAGACGTTTCTGAGTCGTGGGTTTAATGAAATCGTATTTCTTTACCTGTGGACTTGATAGAGTAACAACTGGAGGAAATTTTACTTGATAACTATAGAAAATTCTTAGTTAAGACAGTTAATTTCTCCCTCCATTCAGAGGAAGGAGTGCAATTACCTCTTCTCTGCTCTGTTGAAACTATTTGCGTAGACCTTGCCCCCTCACACCTAGAACCTATTTGCCCCCTTCCTTTCCCTAAATCTTCTTATAAAACATGCCAAGCTGAGCTCAGATGTTGAGATGGTTTTCAGGGTAATAACCCAGCATCTTCCCAGATTACTGGCCAGTGTGAATAACGCACTCTTAAAGGATTCAACCCTTTTCTCTGCATTTTGACTTGGTAGTGATAAGATGCCTGAGTTTGGGACCAAGTTGTCTCCAGTAACAGTCTCTTTGACTTTAAATGTCCCTACCCTCGTCTCATCTCATCCAGCTCCTATACCTCTGTCCAGCCCTGTGCACTTCTGAACAACAGCCTCACGTCTGGGGAATGGTACCAAACCCAGCAAGTTCAAATGAAACTCAGACGCTTCTTCTCCTTTGGAGTTTCCTCTCTCAGTTAATGGCAACACCCATTCATCCAAGCAAGAAACCCCAGAATCTTCCATTTGCATTAAGGGATTCACTTTCCCCTTCCTTACTCTCTGCCCTGACCCCACCTGAGTTGCCAGTTTCTCAGTTCCACCTCCAACTTCCAACAGGTCTCATGGTGACCCCGTCTGTCCATTTATCCACTCCACAGGGCTACGTCATCCATCCCTGCCTGAACGGTGGTGATAACACCTAGTTAGGGTCTTTCTTTCTTCATTCACATGTTCTTTCTGCACATATTTATTGTTTGCCTACTACATGCATAACACTGTTTTAGGACTTAGGAGTTAAGGGATAAAACAAACAGACAAGATCTTTGCCTTTATGACATTTAGTGGAATTAGTCTGATTTTAGTGGAATCAGTCTGATTCAGTGGAATTAGTCTGATAGCATACAATAAATAAAGCACTTCTGAATTAAGACGGCAGCCAAGCCAAGTGCTGTCGAGTCGGATCCGACTCATGGCACTGGCAGACTGAAACTTTTTCACAGAGCTTGGTTTCACCAACATCTCAAAAATACCCAAAAGAAAAAGAAGTAGAAATAAGCAAAAGAAATTCACCAACAACAATCAAATAAGGAAAGAGGTGTAACTTAGTGAAATAAACTTCCAAAACTATTAATTAAGAAGAGAGGCAAGATTCCGGGGTGGAGTAGAGAAGCACAGCAGGGGTGGCTGTTGACTTGGTCCCATACCACTGGAACTGGCAGTGGAGACTTAAGTCATGACAGTTCTCATGGTATCCCCAAAGCTGAGGCAGCCATGCACACAGGTACCCCATCTATTACTTCTTTGACTGAAACAAAAAAAAAAACCAAATCCATTGCTAGTGAGTTGATTCTGGCTCATAGTGACCCTACAGGATGGAGTAGGATGCATTATAGAGTTTCCAAGGGGCACCTGGTGAATTTGAACTGCCAGCCTCTCTGTTAGCAGGTATAACCCCTAACCACTATGCCACCACACTTTCTCTGACTGAAGAATGGGAGAAATGGCTAAAATGGGGGCAGCGAACAACTGGGCTGATTCTGACCAAAGTGATTGCTCGAGTACCACAAATTGGCAAAGTCCAAAGCTCCCTTCATCCATCTATCCTCTCCCCCTTCCCATGAGAATAACGGATATTTCTCAACCTGGAGGAATAAAACCAGACATGGCTCCAAACACTGAGCAGATGGAGCAGATCTCAGGCATCCTAACCCCCAACACTGTCCTTTGAACTTCCACTGCTTTTCCATATCCTGTTGTCTCAATGCTTGTGAGGAAACTGAGAAAGAAAAACAAAATGGATTTGCGTCCAGGAGTCACCTATACTCTGTCAGAACACCTAAAATAAATGCCATGAAGTCTCCCCGAGCTAAGCAAAATGAAAAGAAAAAGAGTGGCAACTAAAAGCCACCCTACAACAAGGAAAAGGCACGTGGCATGCAGAAGATGAGGAGCTCAAACTACAACCCAACCAACAGAAGGAAATCTCTCCCAATATCGTGCTGTGTTGGTGTCACTATCAGGTGTCATTGAGTCTATTTTCAACTCAGTGCAAGCCCACAGACAGATAGAGTAGAATTGCCCAGTAGGGTTTCCCAGGCTGTGATCTTTACGGGAACAGACTTTCTCCTGTGGAGCAGCTGGGTAGGCTTGAACTACCAACTTTCGGTTAACAGCTGAACCCTTGCCAGAGCTCTTTATCTTCACACCACCCCATCTAATTAAAAGACAGATGCAGTGAAATAAGATCAAAGATAAGACGGTAAAACAACAGAAAGGAGATAAAAAAGGAGATAGCAGACTTAAGGAAACAAATAGAGAGCAGGATCGTTATAGAATTACGATGTAAGTTAGATAGAACCAAGTAAGAAGAAACAAGACAGATACTGATGAAATTTCAATTATATTGTAGCAGAAAGTCTTCAGATAATCATAGTGAAGAGTCATATATGTGGAAAAGAGAAATATATGATTAAATGTAAGGAAAATCAGTTGCCTTTAAGCGGAGAACCATGTGGAACAGAAAAGTTCAAACATACGATCATCAGGAATTCCCTGCGAGGAAGAACTAAACACAGACATCAAAAGAACAGGCTCTGTTTCAGGAGAGTGTAAAATACCAAAATCTATTCTAACTACATTAGTGGATTTGGGTGATAAAGAAAAAAACTCTTCAAGTGTCTTGGCAGAGAAAGCAAACCACCCCAGGGAAGCCGAACCCAGGGAGCTTTCAGCCTTCCTCCCAGCAGCGCTGACTGCTGGGAGGGAGCCGAGGCGATGGGGAGTGGGGGAACCACCAACCTCGGCGGTGGGCAGGGAAATTGGCTTCACCACGCTGGAAAGCCAGCTGGCATTGGCTTGCAGAGCTGAATGTGCACATACCCTCCAACTGCCAGTTCTATCCCGGGGCATAGGAGGACTGCCGATTAAGTTCACGAACTCATCCTAGAAAAAAGCGCTACTTACCTCATTGCTGAAAATCACTACACTAATATCACCAAATACTCCCCTTGGGAAGCTATGCACTGATACCAGCACCTAGTTCACCCTTCAAAGCAATTTTGGAACTTTTTTTCCCGAAATGGCCATCAGAGCTGTTGTCGTATTACATTGATGTCCTGAATGTCATCAAAATGTCTTCGTTTCAATATTTCCTTTATCTTCAGGTAAGTAAAAAACTCATTGGGGACCAAGTCTGGCGAGGAGGGAGGGTATACCAATACAGCTATTTGTTTACTGGCTAAAAACTCCCTCACAGACAACTATGCAATTAAGTTTGTGAACTTGCCACCTGCCACTGTGTGCAAGGGCCCTTCCACAAAGAGTTCCAAAATTGCTTTGAAGGGCGGACTAGCCGCTGGCCTCAGTGCCTAACTTCCTAAAGGGCGTCCCAAGAAGGTGACCGCAGTGATCTTCAGCAATGAGGTGTGCAGCACTTAGAACAGTTAAGTTCGTGTACTTAATTGTCGGGCCTCATACACCAGGTGACAAGCACAGGAATGTTCTCAACAACAGTGCTCCTGATGGAAACTGACCACAGACTAGATGGATAAATGCATTGTAGCACACTCATGCAATTAACACACCATGGCAATAATAGAAATGAATCACAGCTACACCCATCGATATAGGTGAAGCTTAGAAACGTCTAAAAACATATGAAACACAAACACAGTTGAATTCGCATATTATTTAGGGACACTTTCATGGTTAAATTCATAGAGACAGTATAGGATAATTATTCCCTTCTAGGGTTGGGTTGGAGGATGAGCTCGAGAGGAAGAAGAGCTTCAGTGGTGGTATAATATTCTGCTTCTGAACTCAAGTGTGGTGATAAATGCATGAGTACTCATTTTATTACAATGATCTAGTAAAAAAAAAAAAGACCATTGAGTCGATTCCAGTTTATAACAACCCATAGAGCAGAATACAACTTCTCCATAGGGTTTCCAGGGAGTGGCTGGAAAACTCCACCTGCTGATCTTTTGGTTAGCAGTGGAACGCCTAACCACTGAACCACCAGACCTAACCCAAACCCATTGCCGTCAGATGATTCCAACTCATAGTGACCTTACAGAATGCCCCATAGAATTTCCAAAGAGTGCCTGGTAGATTCGAACTGCTGATCTTTTTTGGTTAGCAGATGTAGCACTTAACCACTACACCACCGAGTTTCCAAGCACTGCCAGGGCCCCATAAGAAACACAAGTTGTCCATATTATTTTGCAGGTACCAACAGTTTACGAAACATAAAAGAAACAAACCTCAAAACACTTTTTCCAATCACTCAGAAAATAATTAAGAAAACAATAAAGCACAGTAAAGAAACTGTGATCCAGGAACATGATAGTCAAACACGACGTCATTTCAGTACAAGGCGAAGGGCAGTTGCTTTCCTCCAGGAAAGAGCTCAAGGAATGTACCACCCACACATCTTTGAAAAACAGAACAAAATGGCTTGATTATGAAATCTAACATATTCGGGATGAATCAAATGAAGAACTCAGGAATGGAGAGATCACTGTGAAAAGGATAGAAGAGATTGCTGAGTCAATTTAAATACACAATTATGCTTACAAAAAAGGAAGGAAGGAGGGACAGGCAAATAGACAATAGAAGAAGAATTACGGTTGTGAGACAGAACATGTGTGCTGCACATGTGAACAATGTAATAACGATAGTGGTAATTTTCTAACAAAAATCAAGAGGTGCGCTTTCCCATCTGGCCATGTTGGAGTGACTGGATTTAATTTTTCCACTCTAACCAGTTAAAAATGGGCAAAATAGATACTGGTTATTGTACCGCCGACTCCAGTTCACAGTGTATCAGTAGAACTGTGCCCCATAGAGTTTCCAGTGGCTGATTTTTCAGCAATAGATCACCAGATCTTTCTTCCAAGGTTCCAGGTAACTGTAGGCACCACCAAGGGCAACATAGATAACTTTCCAGTAATTAGATCCTAGGCACAAAGGGCTGTGATCCCGAAAGCAGGAAAGCACACAAGTTGACCCCCCATGCAGCCCACATCCTACCCTGGGGGCACTCTCTGAGCCACTGCAAGGAGATGGAGTGGACATAGAGAGAGATGTGGAAGAGGATGAGATGGGGTCAGGGTTGCTGAAAATGGTGGGATTTGTGGGACACGGAGCTGGGGAGGAGGAAATTGCCCAGACGGGAACCTCAGGAATCTGAGTAGAGGCTGCCTGTGGTGGTTGCCCCAAAGCCACTGTGGGGCTGACTGCTGCCTGGGGAACTCAGAGGGGGTTGCTGAAAGGTGCTGATGTACCCTCCAGTCCTTGCTGAGCACCTGGGCTTCAGCTTGACCCCAAAAAGAAGCAATGAAGAGAAAAGACATGTGAGTGCGGTTGTGTAATGATCTGACTTGAAATCAGTTCAAAAGTCTGAACTAGCAAAAGGCAACCTTGATTCCAAAGGTAAAACAAAAAACAGAGCAAGGAGGCAAAATATTTTCATTGTTAAATGGCAAATGAGTCTACGCAAAGCAGCACATACCCTAAAGTTCAAAGGGAAGGTGCCTTTGAGGCACTCTTAGCAATTCAACTAACTGCCACGCAGAATGAAAGGTGTTCCTCCACATATGAAGTATTTGTCATGAAACAAAGATCAAGACTATCATTTAGGGCCATTAATGATTTGTGTATTTAAAAATTTTATTTCAAAAATAGTCACTTCTGGTATTTGTGATAATATCTTTCAATTTTTTTACTGACTTGCATTTGGTATTTATTTTGTGTTCATCTTTTCTCCTTTAAATGTTTTCTAGTGTCGGATCTCTACTGGGGTAGAGATTATTTTTATATGTTATTGAAATATGGAATCTTTTACAGTACATTTGCAAATACACAACATATTTCCTCATAACAATAATCATGCACTTGTTATTATGTTTCAAACAAACAAAAAACCTCTGAAATACTTCTAATACTCCTACCACACAAACATGATTCATTGTTGTATTTTTGATCACATGGTTACTTTAAAACATGTAAATAAAGTGTTATAAAAATACAAAATAATTTATGTTGTTGTTAGGTGCTGTTGAGTTGGCTCTGACTCATAGCGACCCTATGAACAACAGAATGAGGCACTGCCTGGTCTTGCACCACGTCTACAATTGTTTTTATGCTTAAATTCATCATTGCAGCCACTGTGTTAATCCATCTCATTGAATGTCTTCCTCTTCTTCACTGAACCTCCAGTCTACCAAGCATGATGTTCTTCTCCAAGGACTGATCTCTTGCGACAACATGCCCAAGGTATGTAAGATGCTGTCACACCATCTTTGCTTCAGTGAGCACTCTCGTTGTACTTCTTCCAGAACAGATCTGTTTGTTCTTTTGGCAGTCCATGGTGCATTCAATACTCTTCTCCAACACCACAGTTCAAGGCTTCAATTCTTCTTCTCTCTTCTTTGCTCACTGTCCAGCCTTCACATGCACCTGATACAGTTGAAAATACTATGACTTCAGTCAGGCGCACCTTAGTCTTCAAGGTGACATTCTTACTTTTCAATACTTTAAAGAGATCCTTTGCAGCAGATTTTCCCTATGTAATACATCTTTTGATTTCTTGACTGCTGCTTCCAAGGACATTGATTGTGGACCCAAGTAAAATGAAATCCTTGACAACCTCAGTCCTTTTTCCATTTATGACAACATTGCTTACTAGCCCAGTGGTGAGGATTTTTGTTTTCTTGATATTGAGGTGCAATCATACTGAAGGCTGTGGTCTTAGATCTTCATCAGTGTTTCAAGTCCTTTTTACTTCCAGCAAGTAAAGTGGTATCATCTGCGTAATGTAGGTTGTTAATGAGTTGTCCTCCAATCCTGATGCCTCACTCTTCTTCATATAATCCAGCTTCTCAGACTATTTGCTTGGCATACAGATTGAAAAGGTATGGTGGAAGGATATAACCCTAACACGTGCCTTTCCTGACTTTAAACCATGCAGTTTCCCCTTGTTCTGTTTGCATGACTTCCTCTTGATTCATGTACAGATTCCTTAAAAGAACAATTAAATGTCCAGGAATTCCCATTCTCCACAATGTTAGCCATGCTGTTATGATCCACACAACGGAAGGCCTTTGCACAGTCAAGGTAACACAGGTCAACATCTTTCTGGTATTCTCTGCTTTCAGCCAACATCCGCCTGACATCAGCAATGATGTACCTGGTTCCACACCCTCTTCTGAATCTGGTTTGAATTTCTGGCAGTTCCTTGTCAGTATCCTGTCGCAGTCACTTTTGAATGATCTTGAACAAAATTTTACTTGGGTGTAATATCAGTGATATTGTTCGGTAATTTCCACATTCAGTTGGATCACCTTTTGTTCTAATGGGGATAAATATGGATCTCTTCCAGTCAGTTGGCCAGGTAGCTGCCCTCCAAATTTCTTGGCGTAGACAAGTGAGCACTTCCAGCACTGCATCTGTTTGTTGAAACATCTCAATTGATATTCCATCAGTTCTTGCAGCCTTGTTTCTTGCCAATGGCTTCGATGCAGCTTCGACTTCTTACTTCAGTATCGTTGGTTCCTAATCACATGCTGCCTCTTCAAATGTCTAAACATTGACCAGTTCCTTCTGGTGTAATGACTCTGGGTATTCCTTCCACCTTCTTTTGATGCTCACTGAGTCATTTAATATTTTCCCCGTAGCCTTCACTATACAACTTAAGGCTTGAATTTTTAATTCAGTTTTTTCGGTTTTAGAAACGCAGAACATGTTCCTCCCTTGTGGTTTTCTGTTTCCAGCTCTTTGTACATGTTATTATAATACTTTGTCTTCTCAAGTTGCCCTTTGAAGTCTTCTGTTCAGTCCTTTTATTTTGTCATTCCTTCCTTTTTCATTAGCTGCTTGACGTTCGAGAGCAAGTCTCTTCTGGTATCCAATTTGGTCTTTTCTTTCTCTCTATGTCTCTGTCTACTTTCCCCTAACCTAGATAAAATCTGTCTCTACCCAGCAGTCAAGACAGCCATTAGGAGCTCCTGGCATGTATTGTCTGTCTAGTTCCTGATCCCAGACAAAGCCAACACGCTCCCCAGACTTGTCTTTTTAATGACCTCTTGCTTTTCTATGGGGCATTTCTACTCTGACCTATAGGGTCACCATGAGTTGAACCCAACTTGGCAGCAGTGGATTTTGGGTACTTTCTTCATGGATGATGTCTTTGACGTCATTCCACAATCCATCTGGTCTTTAGTGGTCGACACACCAAATCGATTCTTGAGATGGTCTCTAAACTCAGGTGGGATGTACTCAGGCCATGCTTTGGCTCTTGTGGATTTGTTCTAATTTTCTTCAGTTTCAAATCTAATTTGCGTATGAGCAATCGACGGTCGGTGCCACAGTCAGCACGTAGCCTTGTTATGGCTGCTGATAATGGAGCATTTCCATTGCCTTTTTCCACAGATGTAGTCAATTTGATTCCTGTATATTCCATCTGGTGAAGTCCACGTGTGCAGTCACTGTTTGAGTTGGTTAAAAAAAGTATTTTCTGTGAAAAAGTTGTTAGTCTTGCCAAATTCTGTCATACGATGTCTAGCATAATTTGTATCACCAAGGCTGTGTTTTCCAACTACTGATCCTTCTTCTATGTTCCAAATAATTTACAGTTTGGGGGAAAACTGAAGAATTCCTGGGGATTCTGAGTTATTCCTCAATCCCAAAGATTAATAGGTGTTGGGATAGGTTACTTTTTTTGACTAACTCCTTCTGTTCTTCAAACTCCAGTTCAAAAGTCCTCTCTTCTTCAAAAATTTTTTATTAGCCAAAGCTGATGTTGCAAGGGTCAGAAAGCCAATGCACTCTAGCTTAGGCAGAAGAGACAATTTACTGGCTCCTGCACCTGGGAGGGAAACTGGTGGTGTAATCGTTATAGTGGTTAAGTGCTACAGCTGTGAAGTGAGAGGTCTGCAGTTCAAATCCACTAGGTACTCCTTGCAAACCCTATGGGGTAGTTCTATCCTGTCCTGTAGGGCCGCTGTGAGTTAGAATTGATACAGTGGCTACGGATTTTTTAAAAATTTTTTCACCTGCAAGTATTTGTAGCTTCAGGCACAGTGGGATTCAGAGGTTCGAACACCGTTCTAATGTCTGTCTCTCTCTGTGTCTCTGTCTGCTTTCCTCTAACTTAGATAAAATCTATCTCTACCCAGTAGTCAAGACAGCCATTGGGAGCTCCAGGCATGTATCATCTGATCCTGGACAAAGCCTGTAAATTCTTATCCGGCAGGTTTAGTAGTAGTCCTGAGGTGGTTTCTGGTTGGCCTACTATGTGCCACAGGCTCACCCCTGAGACTGAATATTCTCATCGGCCAGACATGGGTCTCCTGCCCTCATCTGCTTGTCACCTGAACCGTATGGAATGGATTCCCCACAGGAAGGGTGGGATTTCCCCTCTGAAGAAGGAGATGGTGCTGGGTTTACGGAAACCATAGATACCCACCTGACCTCCCATTCTCTCTCCTTCCCCAGAAAGAATTAGCACCCTTCCATCCATGTTCCCCTGCTTGTTTACATTACTTCTCAGACTCCCTGTTGTTGTTGTTATTAGGTGTTATCTAGAGTTGTTTCCAACTCATGATGACCCTATGCACAAGTGAGCGAAACACTGCCTTTGTCTTGCATCACGAGTCCACTATCATTTTTATGCTTAAGCTGTGGGTAGTGAAAATGGCTAAGTGTTTGAACACTAACTAAAATTTGGCAGTTCAAACCCACCCACAGGTACCTCGGACGACAGGCCTTGTGATCTTTTTCCAAAGGTTCACTGCCTCGAAAACCCAATGGGGCAGTTCCACTCTGCATGTGAGGTCACCGTGATAGATCAGTATAGACTCCATTGCAACTAACAGCAATAACACATTCTCATAGTGTCCCCTTGTTGTGGGCACGTCCGTCTCCTCTCTGTAAGCTCCTCAAGGACCTCATCTTGTTTATTTTCGCATCGCAACACCTTTCACATGCCTGGTGTATAAGCCAAAGCCACTGCCTTCGCGTCAGTTCCAACTCATAGCAAACTTATAGATGAGAGTGTACCTCCCTAAAGAGTTTTCAAGAATTGCCTGGTGGATTTGAACTGCTGACCTTTTGGTTAGCAGATGTAGCACTTCACCACCACAGCACCAGGGTTTCTGTGCCTGGCATATAGAGATGTTCAATAGCTAACATTTATTGGGATTGATTATGTGTGAGCACTGTTTAAAATGCTACATGAACTCATTCTTCACAGGAATACCACGAGGTAGGTACGATTACCCCATTTAAATATTTATTGAATAAGTTCATGAAAATAAGTCATGGTTTAAAAAAAGTTATAACTAGAATCCTGTTATAGAGTGCCAGGGCTGTCTATCACAGTTTAAAGCACTTTCCTGTCCAAGGTAACACATCTGACAACATGACAAGGGTGGGTTGACCTCCACCACCAAGGCTGGGCCAGTGCCAGGGGACACCAGCCGGGAGGTAGAGGGCTCCGGCTGCCAGTTACTCCCAGCCACCCCTGCTCCTCCTTAACATCATAAAATGTCTGGGATCCCCCCCAGGGCCAACAAACAAAGGAACACCTCCCTTTTGGAATAAATGATCTTAATACTGGGTATGATCCAAGACACACAGAAGGAATCCCTCTGGCAGATAAAGTGAAGAGTTGCAAAGCAAACTTTAAAAATTATCTTCAGACTGTGCTTTTGTTTCCAAGATGAGGAAATAGATGCCTCTGGAGGTTAAGGAAATTGTCCAAGTTACATGGCTTTAGTGTAGAATTTGGAAGCAGGACCCCAGGCCACTTTCTGCATCCGCCAGTCTTCTCATATGCTGAATTTTCACTTGGGTGGTTTAAAGCTGCTTTAGCACTTGAGGAAACCCTGGTGTAGTGGCGAAGTGCTACAGCTGCGAACCAGAAGGTTGGTAGTTTGAATACGCCAGCCACTCCTTGGAAACTCTATGGGGCAGCTTCACTTTGTCCTATAGGGTCACTATGAGTCAGACTGGACTCAACGGCAGTGGGTTTGGGGTTTTTTGGTTTTAGTACTTTAAAGTTGTATCATTAACTTGGGCTGGTGGCTATTATAGGATGGTGCAAACGTTCTGCTCTTGGCTACTAACTGACAGGCAGGAGGTTCTAAACCGCCCAGTGAGAACTTGGAAGAAAAACCTATGAGTCTGCTTCTGTAAAGCTTGTAGTCAAAACCCTCCCTATAGAGTTCAGATCTGCTCTGTAACAAGTGGAATGCCTTGACCTAGAACTGGTTGGACAACATTGGGTTTATTTTTGTTGTTGTTGTTGTTTTTTGGTGGGTTCTGTGTTTTGTCTCTAGATTCTCACACACAGTTGGCTATACTTTTCTCCTGTGGAGCAGCTAGTAGATTTGAACCCACCAATCGTTGGGTCAGCAGCTGAGTGCTTAGTCACAGTGCCTCCATCCTAGGAAACTCTGGGAGGCAGTTCTATTTCTGAGATTCTGGGATAGACTGGATCAGATTATCACAGTATTTGTTAGATTCGTGGCTGCTGTGCTTGGGTATGGACTCCAAAACAACCCCAAACCCTCCATTGCCATAGTAACAGGCCCATCTGCACACCCAAACCTGCGTGCATCCCGGGGCAAGAGGACAAACAGCTCCATGTGCCACAAGTCTGTGTATTCAGAAGCAGTAAAGCAAGCCAATAAACGGTTAAATAAAACATGGTCTAACCGACTAGCTTGATAAATTTATCTTTGTAACCACAACAGTTGGAAGTATGTGCAAAGCTACCATTTTTATGTGACACCAAGTCAATAGATTATCAAAGACAACCAAATTTTATTATCATAAGACATGTCTGGTGTTCTGTCCATGGGCTGGCAGTGTCTAGATACATAAGAAAATAATGACATACTTGATTTACATATTGCTGTTTGTTCCATAAAATTCATTTTTCTAAGCCTTCATTTTAGTAAAAATTATTATAATAATAAATATTTTTTTATAATTTGTTTTCATTAATGGTAATGATCTAAATGATGAAATAATAAAAGTACACTGTATTCAAAGTGCACAAAACCTTAATATATTTTCACAAAGCTAGCTATAAGTTAAGAGTAAAAGATGAAATTATTTTGTATTCTTTAAAAGTTCAATTTTTAAAGTGTTTAATTTTGTCTGTTAAATTAAAAACCAGATGATTCATTATAATTAATGAATATAAGCATTTCAAATCAAGACCTCTTAGACAATAGTGAACATTTTTTATCACTGAAAGTGTAATTAAATATTATTACATCGATGTATTAAAATAAAACTATTGCCAATTCTAGTACTCCATGCCCAAGTAATTAACATAATGTGAAAAATCAGTATCACACCTCCTACAAGTAACACCCAGACCCACACATATACAAATTTAAGGGTGATGGTGTTTAATATGGAAACCCTGGTGGCATAGTTGATAAGTGCTACAGCTGCTAACCAGCAGGTCAGCAGTTCAAATCCATCAGGTGCTCCTAGGCAACTCTATGGAGCAGCTCTACTCTGTCCTGTAGGGTTGCTGTGAGTCAGAATCAACTCAACACCAGTGGGTTTGGTTTTGGTTGGGTGTTCAATATTGCAAAAACACTGAAAGATTGGCATGCGTAACTGCAGCCAGTGCTGTTCCAGTGAAGCTTCTGGAACCACAACTGGGAATCCAAACAGAAGTGAGAGAACGGATGCTTGAAGCTTTGAGGAAATGGTACCTCACTGCACAAGAATCTACTATAGTCATGCTAAGAAGCACTTAACAAGTGACATCTTTCATCTGAGTACTTCCTCTGTGCACACCTCTCACTTCAGAAACAGTGTTGGCAGTGATACAGCCCCTAAACAAGACGACGTTCCGATGTAGACACTTTTTGTCTTGAGAACTTGGGACAAGTGAGGTGAAGAAGCCTTTCTCTGGGGCCTGAAGGGTATCAACCAACAGAATGGTGTTTAGACCTATAGGTCACACTGTGCCAGCAAATCACCCCAGACCCCACTGGCAAGGTGCTGTCTCTGTGTGTTATCTGATAGACTCCTTTACATGAGTGTTTTTGATTTGTGGGAGCCTCTAGAGCCTGAGTCCCAGGGCAGGACAGAGTATCAGCTAAGGCCAGTGCCTCACGGCAGCCTGCAGTTCAACCACCTCAAGGTCTGCCCAGGAGGTATCCAAACCAAATACCATATCGATATATATCATCTTCATCCACTTTTACTACAATCTTAGGCTACAGTCTCTGAAGTTGCAGGAGGACAATGAAACACTGCGTGAAGGTTTTTCCAGAATTAGTCCATTTGCATTACACTCTCACTGCAATTAGAGGGAGTCTTTCTTATTGTTTTACAGAAGACACATAGTTTTCTTTGGTTACCAGTCAATGTGTTATAAAAAAAAACCCAGGGCACTTGGAATAAAATGTGCCTTGCATGGCCCACAATCCCTTGCACTAACTGCACTTCAGATTCTAGAAGATTACAACTGTTAATCTCATCTGTTGTTCAGTTGATTCCAACTCGTAGCAACCCAGTAGGACAGAGTAGAAACTCCATAGTTTCCTAGATTGTAATCTTCATAGGTGGTGCAACAATTAAGAATTCAGCTGCCAAGCAAAAGGTTGGCAGTTTGAGTCCACCAGATACCCACTGAGTCAGGATTGACTCAACTTTTTCTTCTTTTTTTTTTTTGTCAATCTTTAGGGAAGCAGATCGCCAGGACTTTTGCCCTGTGCAGCTACTGCAAAGGTTCAAATCTCAGACCTTCTAGTTATCAGTTGAGCACTTAACAATCGCAACACCCAGGGCTCACTTCAAACTCTTACAAACCAACCAAACTCATTGCTGTTGAGTCAATTCTGACTCGTAGCAACATTACGGGCCGGAATAGAACTACTCGATAAGGTTCCCAAGGAGCAGCCAGCAGGTTTAAACTGCTGAACTTTCAGTTAGCAGTCAGTTCTGACTCATAGCAGCCCTAGGCAATCCTAAATCTTTTCCCAGGAGATGTGACTCTGCCATGCCACGACTTTCCCTTTAGCCTTGTTTTTTCTTTTTATTTCCTTCCTTCAGAGGTTAACTTCCAGCACTGCTGGTTTTTCGCTGTGTGCTTTTGGAAAAGTTACTTAACTCCTCTGTGCCTCCATTTCAGCGTTGGTGAGATGGGAATAATGGTGCCTGCCACATGGAATTGTTGACAGTTGTTGAAATAATCTAGGTGATGGGTTGAGGGCTGAGCTGAGTGCAAAGTGAGAGCGCAGGACAATGTCACTGGTGTTTGTTTTTGTCATTATGACGGTAGGACTCCACTAATTCCTCCGCTCACCTCCATCTAAAGAACTTAATTGAAGTTGGAGCTCTTCCCAGGCGAACAAAGCCAAGAGTCATTAGAGACTAGCTTTGCTGTTTTATGATTCAGGTAGGCTCTGGGAGGAGCAGAGAAAAACCACAGCTGCTTCTTGCCACAGCATGAGTTCATTGACTCTGAAGGCTGATTAGACTCCTTGCAAACTGAGAAAACAGTTCCTCTTTAAATAAGACTTTTGGACATCTGTTTGTTGTTGTTGTGTGCTACCGAGTCAATTTTGACTTACAGGGACTCTGTGTGACAGAGTAGAACTGTCCCATAGGGTTTTCGTGATTGTCATCTTCATAGAAGCATATCACCAGAACTTTCTTTCATGGAGCTGTAGGGTGGGTGTGAACCACTAACCTTTTGGTTTAGCCGAGCGCTTAACCTTTGTATTGCCAAGTTGTTGCTGTTGTTAGGTGCCATCAAGTTGGTTCCACCTCATAGTTACCCCATGCACAACAGAACAAAACACTGCCGGACCTCATGCCACAGACACAGTCGTTGTTATGCTGAAACCCATCGCTGCAGCCACTGTGTCAATCCATCTCGTCAAGGATCTTTCTCTTTTCTGCTGACTCTCCACTCCATCAAGCGTGATATCCTTCTCCGGGGACTGATCCCTCCCAACAACATCTGCAAAGTTTGTAAGACACAATCTCACCATCTTTGCTTCCAAGAAGCTATCTGGTTATTCTTCTTAGCTCCTTTTTTTGAACAGTACTGTCCCTGAGAAAATTAACCTAAGTCTTCTTTGATATCTTCTTTAGATTTCAGATCTGCCTCACACGAGTACGAATATCAGAATTCTCATTAAGGCACCCATGTCACTGTCTCCGGGGCTCCTCTTTTGGAGAATGAGGGGAACATCCTTGTCCAGCCACAGAGCTTAGAAGGTAGTGGTCATTAGTTTGAATCCATCAATTGCTCCTTGGAAACTCTATGGGGAGGTTCTACTCTGTCCTATAGGATCCCTATGAATCAGCATCAACTCAAGGGTGACAGGGAAACAGAGGGGCAGAGGAGAGGGTCAGTGACACAGATCCAGGTACTGACATGTGTGTTGTATGTAGGCAGAACACCTAGAAAGCCAGATGAATTCTATTCAGGGCTACCTTAGTGACGGCAAAGATTTCATGAAAGCAACGTGAATAAGGAAGCTTTGGGAAAGGGGGCAGGACGCTGAGGCAGGAACAAGGACAGGGAGTCATTGGAAGGATGTTATGGACTGAATTGGGTCTCCCTGAACATGCATTGCAACCCTAACCCTAACCTGTGGATGCATTCCTATCTGGAGGTAGGGTTTTCCTTGTTAACAATGTACAGTGTATCTTCAACCCGACCACTTTTGAGCTATAAAAAGGACAGACATGGCATAGAAACAATCAGGCCCAAATGGAAGAAGGACAGATGCCAGGTGGAGCTCACCAGCAAACTTGGCCGGGGAAGCCAAGAAAAGGATTCCTCACCTCCAGGCCTGGAGTGGACAAAGAGCCTTTCCCTAGGGCCAGAGTCCTGAAGGCAGACGTCTGGCCTCCTAAACTGTGAGAAAATAAATCTGTATTCTTAAAATCATCCATTTGTGGTATCCCTATTAAGTATCATCAAGAAATTGAGAAGAAGTGTACCCAGAACTGACATCTTCTAGAGAACCAGGCCTAAACGGACCCAAATAATGCACAGCCTAGTCCAGAGCACCCCTCAAGAGCCATCTCTTGAAGCCACTGCTGCCACCACCACCACCATTGCACATTCGTAATGGTTGCTTGACACTCTTACAGCTGCCCTGCTTGACACTGTGCCCTGGACATGCCCGCCCCCCCCCCACTGGGCTCTACACTGGACCCCACTGCTGCAGACAGAGTCTGACTGCATCGGTGCACATCCTTCAAGGTGTAGAGTGCCGGTGAAGAGCACGTGCTGCTCGGCTGAGGCCAGCTGTCAGCCCTTCCCTGCCACCGGGAGGAGTGTCTCCCTTCCCACTCATTCCGCGATGCCCCTAAACCAGCTGGGTGTTTGGCACCTGGGTAATCAAAATGACACACGTTCACAAGACAGTCCCTCACAACTTTACTATATAAACTGACTGAATATATTAACACATCTGAATCCAAACTCGCCATTCAGAAGGGAACTGGAAAAAGCCTTGAAGAACGGGAGCTGGAGAACTGGAATGGCAGCTGTTGGCTGCACCCATTGGGCTGCTGGAGTCTTTTTTTAATAGTGATAAACGTATGTGCCAAGAACATTTGCCACTTCGATGCTGTCCATCTGGACGTTTATTAGCTATGTTCGCCATGTTGTTCACCCATCACCCCTATCTGTCCCCCCAGTTTTCCATCACCCTGCAGAAGCTCAGCATCCTCTAAGCAATGAGTCTTTCTTTTCCCCTCCCTCCTGTCCCCCCATACTGATTAGTAAACTGAGATCTCTTTGTTGTTGCTATTGTTGTGGTTAGTATTGGGTACCATCCAGTCTGATTCACAGCAACCCTACATACAACAGAATGACACAGGCGCAGGCCTGTGCCGTCCTCACAACTGTTGTCATATTTGAGCTCATTGTTATAGCCACTGTGTCAAGTCATCTCCTTGAGGGTCTTCCTCCTTTCAGATGACCCTCTCCTTTATCAAGCACGGTGTCCTTTCCCAGGGACTTGTCTATTCTTATAGCACGTCCAAAGTATGTGAGAGGAGGTCTCGTCATCCTTGCTACTGAGGAATATTCTGTCTGTGCTTCTTCCACGACAGATTTGTTCGTTCTGTTGGTGGTCCTTACCCTTGCCTATCCTAGATAATTTATACAAGTGAGATCAGACAATATTTGTCTTTCAGTGACTGACTTGACTTAGCGTGATGTTTTCAGGGTTCATCCAGACTTCAGTTCTCGTCATGGCTGAGAAGCACTTCACTGTACTCTCTATGCACCACATTTTATTTATCTGTTCATCTGTCAGAGCCCTGCTGGCGTGGTGGTTAAGAGTTTAGCAGCTAACCGGAAGGTCAGCTGTTCAAAATCACCAGGCACTCCTTAGAAATCCTATGGAGGCAGTTCTAGTCCATCCGATGGGATCACTATGAGTTGGGATTGACTTGTTGACAATGGGTTTCATATTTTATTTATTAATTTTTATTCAACTGTTGAAAGACTTTTGGGCTGTTTCCACTCTGGCTGTTGTGACTAGTGTTGCAGTAGACATTGGGATCTAAGTATCTGTTTGAATCTTTGCTGTCATCTGTTTTGGATATATGCGTATAAGTGAAATTATTGGATCATATGGAAACTCTACGTTTAACTGTTTGAGGAATCACCAAACCACTTTCCATGGTGGCTGTACCATTTTGTAATTCTACTAGCAATGGATGGTGGTTCCTGTCTCCACATCCCTACTAACACCATCATTTCCATTTTTCTAGTTGAAGCCATGCTAGCGGGAGGCTGCCTGGTTCTGTCAAAGGTTTATTGAGTTCCTACTATCTACCAGGCTTGAAAACCGTATGGAGCAAATCTCCTCTTCACACATGGGGCCACTGTGAGTCAGAATTGTCAGCAGTTAACCGCAACAGCTACCTACCAGACACTGTGTTAGGCTCAAGGGACATATCAGCTTCTGTTGTCCAGAAGCCCACAGGGTGAAGGGGAGAGAACAATGAACAGACACTTTCCAAACTGCAAAATCAGTGTGATGACGGAGGCAGGCATGGGGCAGTGTGGGACTACCTAGAAAAGGCTCTTGACTGTGCCCCTCCGGGAAGGGGACCCCAAGAAGGAGGTGTCTGAAAGGAGCCAGGGACTCTAAAAGGAGCCAGCAGAGGGATAGAGGCCCAAAGATGAGTGTTACTGACCAAGAGACCCTCATGTTCTGGATTTGAAGGGCAGTGGTCTGTGTACCAACTCTAGTCAGTGGTCAGGGACTGCTTCTCTCTTTCTGGTGAAAATAATTCTTGGACTAATCAGTGCTTTATGGGAAGAGTGCAGTATTGAATTAACGATGTGTGCTTCAGGTGGAGGAGTGGAGAATGGTGGGACATAGGCTACGGATTTGTCATCCCAGTCTTGGAGGCAATCGGGACCTACCAGTGAAGATGCAATTGCTATCGAGTAACAGAAAATACCCAGATAGTAGAGTTAGACAGAGAGAGAGAGAGAGAGAGAGAGAGAGGTATAATTATCAGCCCTATCTGACCCCAAAATGCCTTTTATTGCAAGTAGTTTTATCTTTTGAAATGGAACTAGTACATATATGTACTGACAACTATCCTAGAAAAAATGAACTATCCTAGACAAAATGCTACATATCTCACTGCTGAATGTCACTGCAGTCACCTTTGCAGTTCTCTCCTTGGGAAGCTATGCACCAATGCCAGACCTCATCTACCCTTTAAAGCAATTTTGGAACCCTTTTTCTGGAATGGCCATCAGAGCTGTTGCTATATCACCCCAGATATCCTGAATGTCATCAAAATGTCTCCTATCAATATCTCCTTTATTTTCGGGTGAAGAAAAAAATCACTGGGTGCCAGATCAAATGAGCAGGGATAGTGTACCAATATAGTTATTTGTTTACTGGCTAAAAATTCCCTCGTAGACAACTATACCATTAAGTTTGTGAACTTGCCACAGTGCCATGGTGCACAATGGCCATACTGGAAAGAGTTCCCAAATCTCTTTGAAGGATGGACTAGGCACTGGCTTCAGTGCATAGCTTCCCAAGGGAAGGACTTCAAAGGCAAGCATAGCGCTATTCAGTGGTGAGGTGTGCAGCACTTAGAACAACTAAGTTTGTGGATGTAATGGTCAGACCTCGTGAGATAACCTGTGTACACACATATTACCAGACAAGGGCAGTGTGAGACCCTGACTCCCATATAATCATCCAGTTGTCATTAAGTTGACTTCCCATGTGCGTCCGAGTAGCTTTGTGTTCTGTACAGGTTTCCATGGCTGATTGTGCAGAAGCTGATCATCAAGTCTTTCTGGGGGGTTCAACTTCTCAACCTTTCAGTTAGTAACCAAGCATTTCAGATTGTCGTATAAACACACACACACACACAAAAATAAATCCAAATCCACTGTTACTGAGTTGATTCTGACTCACAGCAACCCTATAGGACTGAGTAGAACTGCTCCATAAGGTTTCCAAGGAGTGGTTGGTGTGGTTTCAAACTGCTGACCTTTTAATTAGCAGGTGTAGCCCTTAACCACTGTGCCCCAGGGTTTCCAGAGGGTCTATTTGCTGTTGTTGTTGTTGTTAGGTGCCTTTGAGTTAGTTCTGACTCACAGTGACTATAGGTCAAAGTGGAACTGCCCATAGAGTTTCCAAGGAGCAGCTGGTGGATTTGAACTCCCGACCTCTTGATTAGCAGCTGTAGCACTTCACCACAATGCCACCAGGATTGGAGGGTCTCTTCAAAGAAAAAAAAAAAAAAAAAGGAACATATTTATCTCAAAATAATATATATCCCAGTACATAAATGCATGGGCCCAACCATTATGTCTTATTAGAAGACATAATAAGGGGCCAGAGGCAGCATCGGTAGTTTGAATCTTCTTAAGCATGACTCTGACAAATGAAGGCTCATAAAGGCCTAGCGACTGAGTGATTCAGGTTTTACAAGTAGCTTTGCCATTTAAAAGTGGAAAACAAAGAACCAAACCCATCACTGTCAAGTCAATTGCAACTCATGATAACTGTATAGGACCGAGTAGAGCTGCCCCCTTAGGGTTTGCAAGAAACGCCTGGTGGATTCAAACCACCGACCTTTGGGTTAGCAGCTGTAGCACTTAACCACTGTGCCACCAGCATTTCCAGTTTTGCCATAGTTGACATGATTTTTTGAAATAGTGACCCCTATGTGTTACCAGGTAGAACTACTCTGTAGGGTTCCCTTGGCTGTAATCCTGATGGAAACAGTTCTCTGAAGCTTTCTATGGAGCTTCTGGGTAGGACTGAACAACAGCCTTGGAGTTAGCAGATGAGTGCAGACCTCTTGATCCACCCAGTCTCCTTTATCAGCCTTTAGCCCTGGGGTTTCTGATGTTTTGCTTCAGTCAAAATGTAAACATTGTTAGGAAGAGGGAAAGGGGAAAGAAGACTGTGGGAACCAACAAGTGTGTGCCATAGAGAACACAGCACATTCACAGAAAAGTAAGTTGTTTAATGTGACTGTGGCTGGGGAAAGGAGGCCTGGTGGTGCAGTGGTTAAGCATGTGGCTGCTAACCAAAAGGTCAGTCGTTCAAATCCACCTGACACTCTGCAGGAGAAAAGCTCTGGTGAACATGGTTTAGAAGAACCCTATAGGGAAGTTCTACTGTGTCCCAGAAGGTCACTATGAGTCAGAATCAATTCAGTGGCACCCAACCACAACACGGTAGTGGAACAGGAGAGGCAGCGGAACAGGAACAGGTCAGCAGTTCGAAGTCACCAGGTGCTCCTTGGAAACTCTATGGGGGCAGCTCTACTCTGTCCTATATGGTTGCTATGAGTTGGAATTGATGGTGACGGGTTTGGTTTTTTGGCTTTGTTTTTCCTTTCAAATGGCAAAGCTTCTTATAAAATCTGAGAGTTAAGGGAGATGAGCTGGAGTAATAATTAGATAACAAGTTAATTTTTATTTAGTTGGATCCTCTTGTTCCTCAGGCGTGTCCCTTCAAGCAAAGTCCCAGTGACATTAAAGCATCGCATGTCACTCATACTTTGAATGCCGTGCTGGGGGAGTGTCTGGTCCTTTCAGGGATTAGGTTTTTCAGTTTGAATTAGTAGTGGGTACGATGGTCTATGCATCAGTCTCTGTGGAGTCAGGTTAACGTTCATTGGTCCCTGAAAAAATGGGCAACCTTGGGCTGAGTGAGAACAGATTTCTGAGCCTGCATGACTAAACCCACTGTTGCTGTTAATTGATCTTGAGTCAGCTCTAGTTCGTGGTGACCCCGTGCTGCCCTGTCCTGTACTATCTATCTTCTTGACCCCATAGGTAATATTGCCATGTCCACTGTCATCTTTATGACCCCATGGGTAATGTTGCCATGTCTTGTGGCATCTTCATGATTGCTGGTGTGCTGAAATCCATTATCTCAGCCACTGTGTCTTTTGATTGCCTGGAGACTCATCTCCCAGCCTTGTATCAAACAGTATTCTATTGCGATCCATAGAACTTTCACTGACAACTTTTCTGAAGTAGATCAGCAGGCCTTCACTCTCTATCCCATCTCAGTCTGGAAGTGCCACTGACACCCATCCACTGTGGATGACCCTGCTGGTATTTGAAATACTAGTGGCATAGCTTCAGCATCACAGCGACATGCAGGCCACCACAGCAGGACAAACTGACAGCAGAGTGGTGACGAAACCTGACCGGTGGCAAATTTGCCAAGTTAACTGTGACCCCAGAGAGACCTCCTGCCCGCGAGACAGCCAGCCTGCCCCCAGTGACCCCCTCCATCTATCTCCTTCCATTGGCCATCAATCCTCTGCGGTTGTCTGAATCTGATAATGTAGATGAGGAAGGCTCTGCAGATTCAACACAGCCCCACGGGTAGGGAACCAGAGTGGTGGACTGACGATCAGACTGCCTCTCCTTACGTTAGCAACACCTAACAGGATCAACCCAGAGGCTCTGAAAGCCCCTTTTCGTTGAAGAACTACATCTACACCTAAGCTAATGTGCTGAGCGGTACAAGAACAGAGATAAACAGCTGGTGGGTTGGTCACCTCTTGTTGTCTAAGTCTTGGATCCCCTCTGTCACAGTCTCTACGTGTCTTTCGCTCCTCCTTGCGCCCGTACAATTGGAGTGCCATGAATCAGCAGAAAGAAGCCCTTTTCCAACGACCAAATCAGGGGCTGGGTCCTAAAAACAGCAGCAACCCGCCTCCTCCAGGTTCTTGTTAAAGTGTAATCGGTGAGGGGAGGGTTTCTAGGCCCACAGACTGAGCTGGTTTGACTCCCAAAGGGAAAGTGAGGCTCCCCACCTCTGTTTACTGGGAACAGTCATTCCTGCAGCCCAAACCACATCTCCATAATAGGGCGGAGGAGAGCCTCACTGTCAGGGAGCTTTCGTTCTGAGGACCGGAAAGGAACACAAGATGTTTCTCCGGTCTGCTCCCTGTCAGCCTCGACCTTTTCATGTCCCTCTCCCTCTCTCCCATCCCTTCACCCCCACCCGGCCCACCTCCCCCCGCTTCCTAGTCCTGGTGGCTTTGGCCTGTTGTTTGGATGAGAATTTATGTCACATCTTGACACTGTTGAGAAAACCCACAGCACCTTCTTAGGGATGAGATGAACAGGAAGCTGCAGGAAATGGCCTCAGAATTTCCACTGTCTGGGTGGTTGAGCTTTCGGAGAATAAAATGGAGAAATCTGGACTTTGCCTTGTGGGAATACGAAGTCTGAAAGGGCCTCTGGACTCCCGGCCTAGTCCTGAGAGTCACTGGAGACCTGGTCACAGCAGAGAGAGCAACAAAGCTGGCCTGGCTGCTGGGCTGAGGAAAGAAGTCTCCTCAGTCAGTGTCTCCAGCAGAGGCAGCCAGGCAAGGGCTGGTTCTGAGAACGTGGTGGCAGGGTTGGGGGAGGTGGCCAGACCACACGGGTTTAGTCAGCACCTTCCTTCCAGTTCTTTTTTTTCTTCCTTAAAAGCTTCCTGGTACTGTTGTAAGTACGTAGGGCCGAGCGCTTGGCTTTTAAGAGACTGGGAGACACTAAGAATGTTCTGTGCCCCACATTGGTGAGCAGCATCTGGGATCTTAAAAGCCAGCAAACTGCCATCTGAGGATCACCAAATGGTCCCAACCCATTTGGAATAGATGACGACCAGGAATATCGAAGGCACAAGGAAAAAACAAGCCCAGGAGACAGAAGGACCCATCTGAATGGGAGACTGTATCCATACGAGACCAGAAGAACCAGATGTTGCCCAGTCACCCTGAAAGGCAGCTGTGATGTGGGACACAACGTACAGTCCCTGAGGCAATATGAGAAAAAGAGGTGTACAGTTCAAGAACTCTACTAAAAGACCAGAACTGATGGTTCAACAGCCTGGAGTGTCCCCTGGGGACATGGCCCTAGACTGCTGCTGACCATGACCAGAAACCAGTACTGAGGTCACCTGTCCAGACAAGAATGGACGGGACTTGCATACACAGTATGAACATGTGGTATGTGTACTTCATGGCTTTATACATTTATAAATGTGAATTACGTATGAATTAAGTATATGTGAGTTGGGTGAATATGTTCATGTTTGTGATTATATGTGTGTATGTGAATTGTGCATGAGTGTGTGTGTGTTGGAGGGCATTAGTATTCCCCTGGAATCAGGTTGAAAGTTTAGATAAATGCCTGTTTTTCCAGAAACCTTTACAAAAGTTTCATGAATTCACTGCACGCTGTGTAGCTGGGAACCTCGGGTGGTGTAGTGGCTAAGCGCTGGGTTGCTAACCAAAAGGTCAGCATTTCAAACCACCAGGCACTCCTAGGAAACCCTATGGAGCAGTACTACTCTGTACTATAGGGACTTATAGGATCTCTCTGAGTCAGAATCGACTCCACAGTAGTGGGTGTAAAGCTGAAAAGCCCTGATTGTGCAGTCGTTAAGAGCATGGCTGCTAACCAAATGATCAGCAGTTTGAATCCATCAGGTACTCCTTGGAAACCCCATGGAGGCAGTTCTACTCTGTCCTATAGGACTGCTAGGAGTTGGAATAACTGGTTGCTGTTATGGAATAGTTATCTATCCACCCATCTATCCACCTATTTGTCTATGGTATATACAAGGACTGCCAATTAAGTTCACAAACTCATCCTAGAAAAAGTGCTACATGTTGAAATGAGACATAAGTGGCTCCATTTTGAGGAAAGGCACAGTAAAAATTCAAGGTATTAAGGTAGAAAGCCCCAAGAAACAACTTAATAGCAGAAAATACCATAGAGTAATCTCACCTTTGTCTTACAAAATGTCTATCTGTCACAAGACACAGGCTGGAGACAGCCTTACAAATGACCCCTAGACCTTGACCACAATCTACTAAAACATTTGCTAACAACCACATTTTACAACTAACAGGAATTCCATGTGGCTGAAACATTCACTAACGACTATATTTTGTAACTTACAGAAATTCCATATGGCCTCAGCCAATCAATGCAAAGGTCAGCTCCCCCTTCCTGCTTTGCGGTTTCATGGTTTAAACGCTGCACGCTAGGGAAACTGGGGGTTGCCTCCAGCTCTGCATAGTTTGGAGTGCATCCCTGGTGCACCAGCCCCTTTTTGTCCTAGGGGGCACATTTTTAATAAAATTTAACTTTTAAAGAGACACTGTGTCGCATTTTGAAATCTGGACCCTAACACTACATACCTCATTGCTGAATAGCACTCTGGTTACATTTGAAGTACTCCCCTTGGAAAGCTATGCACCGATGCCAGCACCTAGTCCACCTTTCAAAGCAATTTTGGAACTCCTTTTCTGGAATGGCCATCAGAACTGTTGTCACATTACCTTTGATATCCTGAATATCATCAAAAAGTCTTTCTTTCTAGACGTCCTTTAGCTTCAGGTGAAGAAAAAAGTCAATGGGGCCAGATCAGGTGAGTATGGAGGGTGTTCCAATATAGTTATTTGTTTACTGGCTAAAATCTCCCTCACAGACAGCTATACAATTAAGTCTGTGAGCTTGCCACTGTGCCGCGAAGTGCAATGACCGTTCCAGAAAGTGTTCCAAAATTGCTTTGGAGGGTGGTCTAGGTGCTGGCATTGGCACACAGCCTCCCACTTGGAAGTACTTGGAAGCTGACTAGAGTGATATTCAGCAATGTGGTATGTGCATTTAGAACAACTAAGTTCATGGACTTAATTGTCAGACCTTGTACAGATACAAGTATTTATACATACACACACATATGTATGTGTATGATGTATATGTATGCCTAGCATATATGTATGTATACACACACAGATATATGTGTGTTTGTGTATGTATGTATATATATATATATATGTATATATTTCACTGGTTCTGTTTCACTAGTGAACCCTGACTAGAACAATGAATATGCCTCCTATATGCTTTCTGTCTCTTTTCACCAGCTGGACAGCTGACACTTGGGGCAACCGAGCTTTGACCATGCAGATGACAATGACATCTTAGAGGTGACAAAGCACCCTGGAGGGAACCTGGGTTTCTGAACGGCCATGCAGAGTAGAGCTTCCCGCCAGCCTGCAATGCTCACTTGGAGTTGTACATGAGAGAGATTTAAACTCATTTGTGCCTTAAGCCACTGCCTTTTGGAGTCTCTTTTTTACGCTGTCTAGCCTCCGGGCTGACCGTGCACACACAAAAGCTCTGATCCCTGCCTGCCTTAGGGGAGGGGCAAGGAATTGGCCTTGAATTGTGGATGGACACTGTTTGGTAGAAATTTTGGAGTTTGTTATCAATGTAGGAGAATGAGCTGCATAGCAGAAAATGTTACAAAGAATTCAAAAATGCTTTGACTCATAGCCGTTTGTTTATTCCTTTCTTCCACAAACATTGCCTGAGCACCAATATGTGCGATGCTGCCTGCCTCCCGTACCGAACCTTCTCTGTCCACCACATGCCCAGCGTGCCCAGCGATGCTGCCATCCTAGATCTTCAGGAAGCAGAATCCACAGAGATGAAATGCAGATTCCTGTTCACACGCTTCAGCGCGTGGGGAATAGATGAGGAATGAAGAGGGTGGGGTGTTCAGACTGAGAAGAGCATTCCTGGTCCTTGGGTGCCACTCTCCCTCCTGATTTTACAGACTAACCATTGTTCCCTCCCGTTGTCCTCCGCTGGACGTGCTCCTGATGCACGGGTCTCCCGCCTACCCCAGTCTCTGTCTTTTGCTGTGGTTACTTTCAGTAGAGACTGCTGGAAGGAGGCATGACTACATTTGGTCAGAAGGCTGGAGTGTGCCCTGACTCTGAACACTTGCCAGCCAGGCCATTTGACTTCCAGTCTCTGGAATGCAAGTCCCTTGTCTATAAAATGAGGATAGGATTTTCTGAAGATCTCGGTAATTGTTGCAAAGTTGGTAAGCAAACTTGGAGTTTCATTGTAGTGAATTTTCCCGAGTTTGCTACTTACAGCCTCACGGGCCCTTGAGGGTACCTGACACTCCCAAACTGAAAGAGACACAGGCTGGTATGTAATCCTGAATGAATCTCTGTACTCCATCTATAAAACTCTGTAAATATTGCAAACAAACACCGCAAAACCTCAAACCCACTGCTGTCAAGTCAATCCCAGATCATAGAGACCTCGTAGGACAGAGCAGAACTGCCCCACAGTTTCCCAGGAGCATGTGGTGGATTTAAATCGCCAACCATTTGGTTAACCTCCGTAGTACCTAACCACTACGACACTAGGATTTCCTATGAATGTCCACATCTGCAAATGTTTCCTTTTACAGAGACCTTGTTAAAAGTTAAGGTTATACATATATATTTTATATTCTGCTGATAGCAGAGTGGTCGTTCTGGAAAAATTAGATCCAAGTTTCTAAGTCAGGCTCAAAAAAGTGAAATCTCTGTGTGTGCGGAGATATACACTAAAGTGTTCATTGCTAAGGTAGGTATGAAAAAATAATTTTTATTGAGTAAAATATGAATTTATTAAGAAATATATGGTTTTATTTAAATAATTTTTTACCCAGATAAAAATAAAAAGTGAAATTAAAATCTTCATTTCTAACTCCATCATCTAAAGAGAAGCAATAATATTTTGGACGGTGGCATTAGGGATGGGGATTTTTATTTTCTTTTTTAGTTTTGCCCAGATATTTTCCTGTCATTCTATGAGAAACATGATTAATTTATGTAATTTTTAAGGAAATATTGGGAGGGGGGGCTAGTTTGTTTAAAGGTGAAGTGTATACATTGATCAAAAATGACATAAATAGATTTTTGGAAACCTGATGTAAAAACTGCTGCAGGATCCAGGCTGGTGCCAGAGATACAAATACAGTCATCTCGCTGTCTCTGCCCCAAGACAGTTGATGATGACTGTCACTGTCCTGTGGTATGCGATGCTAGAGACGTTCACCAAGCTGTGTGGAAGTACAGGGGAAGATGGGTTAATTCTTCCTGGAGGAATCAAGAAGACCTGTAGAAAGAAAACACCACAGGAGCTAAGCTCCTTCTTTAGCCAACTGGTCTACTTACGAGGTTGGCCAGTTAAGTTTGTGAACTCATCCTAGAATAAGAGCTACATACCTCATGGCTGAATATCACTATGGACACCTTCCAAGTACTCCTCTCAGGAAGCTATGCATCAACACTATCACCTTCAAAGCAATTTCAGAACTTTCAGTGCAACATTGTGCACTGTGGCACAATGGCAAATTCACAAACCTAATTGTGTAATCGTCTGTGAGGGAGTTTTTAGCCAGTAAGGAAATAACTGTATTGGAACACCCTCCTTAATCACCTGATCTGGCCCTTAGTGACTTTTTTCTTTACCCAAAGATAAAGGAAATGTTGAAAGGATGACATTCAGGACATCAAATGTACTATGATGACAGCTCTGACGGCCACTCCAAAAAAAGAGTTTCAAAATCGCTTTGAAGGGTGGACTACGCACTGGCATTGGTGCATAGCTTCCCAAGAGGAGTACTTCAAACGTAACCATAGTGTCATTCAGCAATGAGGTATGCAGCACTTTTTCTAGGATGAGTTTGTCAACTTAATCGACAGTCCTGTATTTCCTTTATCACTCCTCTCTTCATTGTTGGGTGTTGCTTTTCTCATAGCCCTCTCTTCCTCCAAGGACCAAGTGGTTCCTCTTTCAAATTACTGTCTCACTTGCTGACTACATAATTCTTATTGTATTAATTACATAATATCTTTTCATGTACATCTTGTCCCAGTTGTATCATAGTCTCTTTTGAGGCAGAGACCATTAGTCTAAACTTTTCAGTAACCACAGTATCCTAAAGTAAAGTCTTACTGATGGTTCTGATGCCACAATATATTTTGAATTCATCAATAATATAACAACATGTCAGAAAAATCACAGTATTTGGCCTTAAACCTTCTTCATCTATATACTTAAAGGAGTCCCTACCATCAGTGGAGAGCTGGTAGGCACAAGGCTGCATTGCTCATTGATGCATTCTATCTCTGGAGGAGACTCAAAGAGACTACAAAGTAGCTGAGAAATGAGAGTTTCAAAAAGTTATCAAAAATGTTGTGTCAACCCCAGAGATGCCACATGCCACCATCCTCTTATGAACAGTTGATTTTTCACAAAGCCCCTAAGATTTTAAACTGGGGCAAAAACAGTCTCTTTAACAAATGATGTTGGAAAAATTGCATATCCATCTGCAACAAATTGAAACAAGATCCATATCTCACACCTTATACAAAAACCAACTCAAGTTGGATAGCTAAAGCCAAGTGCCATTGAAAATAAAGACCTAAATATCAAATCTAAAATGATTAAGCTCATCCAAGAAAAGGCAGGAACAACAATGGAAGTTTTAATATGCAACACAGACAGACTTCAAAGTCTGATAAACAAAGCACGATCAACAGAAGAGAAAATAGATAAATGGAAACGATTAAGAATCAAACACTTCTACTCACTTAAAGACTTTATCAAAAGAATTAAAAGACCAATTACAGAAAGGGAAAAAAATATTTGGCAACTATATGTGAGACCAATGTCTGATCTCTATAATCTACAAGGTACTGCAAAATATGAACAAGAAAAGGATAAATAATCCAATTAAGGGATGAGCAAAGGAGATAGACAGACACTTCTCTAAAGAGGACATCCAAGCAGCCAAAAGACACGTATGAAAATGCTCATGATCATTAGATATCAAAGAAATTCAAATTAAAACTACGATGAGATCTCACTCCAAGGTTGGCCATGATCCCCAAAACACAAAACAACGAATGCTAGAGAGGCTGTGGAGAAATTGGAACTCTCCTACACTGCTGGTGGGATTGTAGAATGGTCCAACCTCTTTGGAAAGCAATGTGGTGCTTCCTTTAACAGCAGGAAGTAGACATACCATGTGACCCAGTGAGCACACTGCTTGGAGATGCAAGGGCAGTCACACAAAAAGACACATGCACACAAATGTTTATTGCAGTCCAGTCCACAACAGCAAAAAGATGGAATCAATCCAGATGTCCACAACAGATGAATGGATAAATAAACTATGGTATACATACTCAGTGGAACACTACGCAATGATAAAGAACAACAATGACTTTAGGAAGCATCTCATAACCTGGTTTCAATTGGAAGACATTAAGTTGAGTGAAATCAGTCAGTGGCACAAAGACAAATATTGTATGACACCCCTGTGATAAGGACTTAAAAACAGACTCATGTACAGAAGAAAAGTCTCTTTGATGGCTGCAAGAGAGGGGAGGGAGGTAAGGAGAGAGAGGGCTGGTTACAGATTAGATAGTTGATAGAAATTCGATTGGGTGAAGTCAGTGACAGCACACGTTAGAAAGAAGATCAGTTTAACCAGACTGTAGTATAACATGAAAACTCTTCCAATCTTAACCCAACATTGCAAAGACAGAGTAGCAGGGGCGGGGGTCCAGCTACTATGCTCTTGGGGAACATCGAGGCCAATTAGCATAACTAGCATATTGCTAAGAGAGTCTTCTGCATTCCACATTGGTGAGTGGCATCCGAGGTCTTAAAAGCTAGCAAGCTGCCACCTGAGGTACAACAAATGGTCCCAACTCAGCAGGAACATACGATCACCAAGGACAAAAATGACTTCAGGGAATGAGATCCCAGAAGACAGAAAGACCAATGTGAATGGGTGACTATATCAACATGTGGCCAGAAGAACCACATGGTGCACGGCCACCACCAGTGGCAGCTGTGATGGGGCTCTCAAAGTGGAGTCCCAGTGGCAACACAAGAATAAAAAGGGGTGCACTCTGAGAACTTCATTAAAAGACTGCAATTGATGGTCCAAAGGTCTTGGGGTTCCCCTGTTAGCATAGCACTTAGACTTGATGCTGCCCCTGTTCATAAATCATTACTGAATTCAACTCCTCAGACAGGAATCGATTGGACTCGGAGACACAGAGTGACCATATTGTGTGTGCACTTTACGGTTCTATGCATCTATAAGATGTTGTCCTACTGGCCTCTTACTAGAGGGGAGTGGAGGGGGTGGAGAAGAGGGGACAGGAGATTGTTAAGAGGATATGACATGTATAGAACAGAAAGGAGGAGTGTGATGTCACCAGGCAAGAGGAGCAGAAGAAGCTACAGATAGGTGGGTATGCAAATTTAAACTGGATTGTACACCTTCACTCAGTCACAATAAAATAAATAGAATGTTGTGTCAATGTTGTGGAGTTGTTAACCAGTGTCATCAAACAATCTGTGTACTAACTGTTCCATAACAAACTGGTTTGTTTTCTAAACCTTTATCTAAAGTGAAATCACGAAAAACAAGACCAGACTTATTGGCCAGATAGAGACCAGAGAAACTCTGAAAGTATGGTCCCTTCAGCTCAGTAATGAAGTTATTCCTAAGGTTCGCCTCCAGCCAAAGACTGACCAGGCCTGTGAAACAAGACTAAAGGGGCATGCCAGCCCACAGGCAAGGACTAGAAGAAGGCAAGAGGGAACAGGAAAGTTGCTAATAGGGAACCCAAGGATTGAGATGAGAGAATGTTGACATGTCATGGTTTTTTAACTAATGTCATAAAACAAACAAAGAAAAGTGTCAAAAATGGAAACTCTGAATAAAATGCATTCTCACACAGTTCACTTTTGTTCAAATGCTTGATAGAAGGTTATGGCATGGAAAAAATCATTGTCTGGGTTTGACATGGTTCTTTCTGCAGAATAAGAAAGGGTTTCTGGAAACTCTTTAGAAAAACAACACATTTTTAATTTATCTTCAGAAAGAATCGCTGCATTAGCTTTGTTTAGGTCCAACCACAAGTATCAGAGAAGTCTAAGAGTAACAGGAGCTTAACTAAACTTGAGGTTTATTTCATTCCCATATTTAGGAAGTCTAGAGGCAGTTAGCTCAGGGCTGGCACAGCCTTCCATACTGTCAGGGAACCAGGCCTCCTGTCTTGCATGCCTACCATCTCCAGGTCCAGGATGGCTACTGGAGGTCCTGCCATTACACCTGTAATCCAGGAAACAAAAAGGAAAGGTAGAACACACATCTTCTTTGAGGAAATACCAACACTGCTTCTACCAGATCTGATTTGTCGGAATAGGCTGAAAAGTATAATCTCTCTCCTAGGCAGCCACATGCCCAGCTGAACACCAGGCTACAGTGATTTTCATCTATGCCGTGAAAGCCCTGTGGTGGTTTAGTAATACCTGTGGACCGTTTCTCAGTATATGTATATATATTTTAATGAATAAGATGAAATACATAACATACAAAGGATTCTAGTGATATTGAACTGACTTTAAGGATCTATGCACCCCCAGGTTAAGCATCCCTTAAATAGTATAGAAAAAGGGAGATACCTAATGTAGAAAAACCCTTCAAAATGCCTTTATTCACTTGTTAAGCAATTGTTGAGGTCACATTTGAAGCCTAGCGCTATGCTGTAGACTGTGATGAATACAAGAAATTACCCATCCTCTCCTCTTAGTTATTCTGTAATCCATCTAAATAATAGAACAGAGAATGTTCAGCCTACCTCTAAAACAAGTGGTCATATAGGCCAGGTTCACGTCTGTCAGTTTGTTGTACCATGGGGGCTGGCTAGTATCTCCTCATGGTTCACGGATAAAAAATGGAGGTTGTCAAGGATTTCATTTCATTTGGATCCACAATCAACACCCATGAAAGAAGCAGTCAAATCAAAGGATGCGTTGCTTTGGGAAAATCCCTGCAAAAGATCTCTTTAAAGCAAAATGTCACTGCTAAATAACCACAAGGTTGGCAGTTCAAATCCACCAGGCGCTCCTTGAATACTCTGGGGGTCAGTTCTACCCTGGACCCTAGGGTCGCCATGAGTTGGATCCGACTTGACGACACTTGGCTGGCATTTTGAAAACTCAAGTGCACTTCACTCAAGGCCGTGGTATTTTCAGTTGTACCACATGCATGTAAAAGCTGGACAATGAATAAGAAAGGTGAAAGAACTGATGTCTCTCAAACGTGGTATTGGTAAAGAATGTTTAACACGCCATGGACTGCCAAAAGAAGAAACAAATAAGTGTCGGAGGAAGTACAACCAGAATGCTCCTTAGAAGCTAGGATGGTGAAGCTGCATCCTGCACGCCTTGGACATGTTGTCAGGAGAGATCATTCTCTGGAAAAGGACATCATGCTTGGTCAGCAGAAAAGAGGAAGACCCTCAGCAGGATGGACTGACATAGTGCTTGCAACAAAGGGCTCAAGCACCAAAATGATTGCAAGCATGACACAGGACCAAGGAGTGTTTCACTTTGTGGTCCACAGAGTTGCTATAAGTCAAAACTGACTCAACAGCACCTAACAAGAACAACCAACACACCACGTTCTGTGCATCAGTATAAACAGCAAACACCAAACCTGTTGCCACGGAGCCAATTTTAACTCATGGCACCCCACGTGCTGTGGAACAGAACTGCTCCATACAGTTTTCCTGATTGTCATCTTTATGAGAGTCAATCACCAGTCCTTTCTTCTGCATCACCACCAGGTGGGTTCAAACTGGCAACCTTTCAGTGAGTAATTGTTAGTAACAGTTTGTGCTATCCTGGGACCTGAATCGGTATTAGAGAAATTCAAAATAATGGAAAGATCATGTGGCTTTCAGGAAGGGAGGAAGGAAAAGTGTTAGATTTATTCTGAAAGAAAGGAGGGCAGTATGTTGTGCAGAAAGCGGCACAGAGACATACGAGGTAGAGATGGGGCTAGCAGGAGGGTGGAACCGGTTCTAAAGAAACTAGCTTAAGAGTTGCTGCTGGCAAGGAGAGGGTCTGAGTTGGCATTATTAAAAGTAGAGAATTATTATTAGTTTTTTAAACTGAAGGGACAATAAAAAAGAGTCAAGAAATGTCTGTGTGTACATATATCAGTATACAAAAATATTTAAAATGGATTAGAAAGAAAAATTCAAATTTCTAATAATGGCTGCCCCTAGGGAGATGAGCAGAAACAGAGACTGATGTTGTATCTGAAATATTTTATTTCTTTAAAAGCAAAAAGAGCCTGAAGATAAATGTAACAAAATATAAACAATGAAGAGTAGGTTTTTGTTGTCTCATTCTTTGTTTTTTCTTTCCTTTCTATACTTCTAAACATTTCACAGAAAGTTGAAAAATTATATTCATTACTTTAAAAAGTCATTGCTTAACCCAGTACCTTACAGGACTGAATTTCTGAGTCTGAAGGATTAGGACTAGAGTTTTGTGGAACGTCTAGTCAGTTGGCATAGTCTAGTTTGTGGAGTTACATTCTACATTCTAGTTTGGTAATTAGCATTTGGGGTCTGAAAAGCTTTTGAGTGACTATCTAAGATATTAACTATTGGTGTCTGCTAATCCAGACAAAAAAGAAAGAAGGAAACCAAAGACTCAAAGAAGAAACTAGTGCACAGGACAAGAATATTGCAGGAACCACGGCCTCATCTACATGGAGACCAGAAGAGCTAGATGGTGCCCAGCTATCATTATCAACCATCCTGATAAGGAGCCACCTAGATGGACTGTGGTACAAAGGAAGAAAAATGTAGAAGAGACCTCAAAGTTCTGAAAAAAAAAAAAAAAAACCCTCAAATTTACTGGACTAGTTGAAACCAGAGGACTCCTGAAACTATTATCTTGCTATGCTCTTCAGACCTTGAACACAAACCAACCCCACACGAACTCACCCCTGAAGTGAGGTTGCTTGCAGCTAAGCAACAAATTGCCTTAGAAAAAACAATGAATATCACCTGCAAGTACTGAGTGCCTTTACAAATCTCTGTGAGACCAAACAGTCACCAATTACTTTAAAACAAAGATGAGAATGTAAGGGTGCAGGAAAATTAGATGAATAGAAATGAAACAATCAGAATGGAAATAATGAGAAATGTTCACTTCTTGTGAAGAATACAACCAACTCAACAACTTGTGGAGAAACTGTTGAAAGGGAACCTTAAACTTCCGTGTAAACCCTCAACAAAAACACAATATAATATATATGTGTATTTTAAAGTCATTGCTTGGGAGGACACTGAGTTCTTAAGGGTGAGAAAAAAGTTGGAAGTAAATATTGCTGATGATTGCACAACATGACAAATATAACCAATGTCACTGAATTTTACTCTTAAAAAAATGTTGAAACGACAAATGTTTTGTTACATATATGCATGTATGACAACTCTAGCAACAAAAAAGTTTAGATTTAAATACATTGTTCTCTGTTTGACATACGATTTAACTACCCAAAGATTTCTAGTCACATAGGTTCTAAAGTTCTATATTTACTCAGAAGGGGCTTGTCTCTTCTCAGTTGCCTGAGAACGTACATTTTTCAATGTTTCCTTGGTCTGGAGTGGGCTCTTCCTCTCCTCCCTGCCCAGCTATTGGCCAGCTTCCTTCCAAGACCACCACATGCCTACTTCTCTGTGGGATCCTCCATTCCTTTTTGATTTTGCCCTCAGAGAAACTCCCATAATGTCACTCATTTGGGCATATATTATTCGACTTTGAAATAATCAAATCATCAAGCTCCCTGAAGGAATCTGTTGCCGTCGTCAGAAGCCATCAAGGTGGCTGCTAAAGCTTGGCGATCTGACGCAAAATGGAACAGAACGCTACCCAACAGGTTACAGATCAGAGCATAGAGATCCACAGGGTTTTCATTGGCTGATTCTTGGAAGCAGATCACCAGGCCTTTCTTCCTAGTCCATCTTAGTTGGGAAATTCTGCTGAAACCTCTTTAGATCAGAGCAACACGCTACAGGATAAATGAGTTGAGAAAGGTCTGTGTATACATAGGGCATGTGACGTGATGGATCACTTTTACCTAGCCTTGTAATTCCTGCCAAATAAGGTGCTTGTGGCCCCCCAAGGGAATCGAATAACTGGCTAATAATGCAAATAAGGTGCATGGTACCCTCGTGAGGGTGGAAACACACAAATAAAGTATATGGAGCCCTAATGAGGGGATTGGTCAGTTTTGCCCTCCCAGTAAGTTTTAGTATGAGCCATCCTAGAGGCAGAAAGGGGACCTCACTACCACCAACAAAGAAGAGATGGGAGTGTAGCATGCCCTCTGGACTCAGGGTACCTGCACTGAGAACCTGCTAGACCAGGAAACAGAGACAGATGCAGAGAGAGAGAGAGCTGTAACACCGGAGACAGTGCAAGACAGTAAGAAGTGGCAGGAGAGATTTGATGCCAGCAAAACCATGAGGCCAGCGTAAGGTGGCACATTGGACATCTTGACCTACGCAGCAAGGCAGTTAGAGCCAGTATGCCAAGCCATGAAGTGAGAAACCTAAGAGTCTTCAGGCTTCCTGTGGGTGCAGTGCTTCCACACCCTTATTGGAAGAGCTAAACAGCTTTGTAACACTTGCCCAAACAGGGCAGAAGCTGGGCCAAGAGGCCTAGGGGCTGAGGGCCCAAGGGGCTGAGGGCCAGAGAGAGGCCTGCCTGCAGGCATGGTTGAGATGATACCATTCTGACTGAAGAACTGTATCTGAGTCCTTCCTCATCCTTAATTGTAACCTGTTAAGTCCCTAACAAAGGCCATGATCTGAGTGTTATCTGTGTGTTCTGTGTGGCGGTTGCAATGAGTTATGGAAACCTGACAGAGAGAAGCAGAGAGTACCGTGGGAGGGATGGCTGGGGTCAGAAGTGGCAAAAAGGTTAGAGAGAGGAAGTATGTCTGAGCTCGGCTTCCCAGGAATCAGCTTTGAGCTAACACTGAGGGTGCTTCTCCTTGTCCCTTGACCAAGAAGGCCAAATACACCACCACGCCATTTTTCACGGGGTAGTGTGTGAAAACGGACTAGAAGGATTGACATCTGGTAGTGGCTGCCCTGTAAACAACCTAGAACGATGGCTGCACATGAAGTACACTGACCAGGAATCAAACACAGGTCTCCAACACAGAAGGCGAGAACTCTACCACTAAACCACCACTGTATCTCCTTCTGAGGCAACAATAAATCCTCCATTTTCCATTGTGCAATTCATAGCAGACATTGCTAATCAATCACATTACTTTCCCACGGAGCCTGGACATGGTCTCAGAATCCTTCTAGATAGAGACATTACTGCATGTACAGCTTGGGCACGCAGGGGGGATCTCTATCTGTCACTGCCTAGCCCTCTTTTGGAGCTTCCAAAGTTACTCCCAGTGTTACTACCAGAGGAATCAGAGTGATCCAGCAATTGTAAAAGTCATAGGCAAGAAGACGAAAGAAGCTTCCCTGCTCACCTTTGTGGTATGCTGATGGCTGATTCCACTGCTGGAAAGTGTCAAGGAAACCAGTCAGAAAGAGGGCTTGGAAAAGTCAGATGACAGTCCAAGAGACTAACATGACCCTGAGCATTCGTAAACTGACATCCCTTCCCTAGGAAAGTCACACTGCCAGGCAGCAGGTGAGAAGGTCAAGGCCAAAGGCATTTTCAGTAATTTCCTTTATTAAGTGAAGAACAAGACTTCCCAAACACTCCCCAAGACCTTGGACATGGGTAGAAGAGCACGGTGAGGAACAGTTCCTTGGTGTGTTTGAGGTCTGGCTGCTAGCAGGGCAGCTAGGACAGAGGTCTTAAAATTCTCTGTCCCTAAGAGATCTCAGAGTCCTAAAAATGATACGTCAAATGACAGTCACAGTCTCCTCATGATGAAATCATTGAATGATTTTTTTTCCAGTTTTTTAACACTTTTTTCCTACTTTTCAAAATGTCTACAATGACCATGTTTTATTTTAATGGTCTGGGGGAAAAAAATAGCCAAGAAACCAAAGGAGGAAAAAAGAAAGGAAATGGATCCCCAATGAATAACAGTCTCTTTCTTTTAAACTGGTACTATTACTTGGCCACTAACCAAAAGGTCAGCAGCTTGAATCCACCACCTGCTCCTTGGCAACACTATGGGACAGTTCTGCTCTATATCAGTGAGTCACTACGAGTCCAAAATGACTTGAACACAAGTGGTTTGGTTTTTTGGTGTTACTTTATCTTGAAATCAAAGAGAAACAAGAGAAAAAAGAAAATATTTCACCCACCAAGAGAATGGAAATTGGAACATGAAAGCAAATATAAAAATTCTTCCATCAAAGCACTCACTACAGTGACGGCTCACTTGCTCATTCAACAACCATTTGCTGAGCACCTACTAAGCTTCCTGGGCAGCATAAACAGTTTGGACTCAGCTACTAACCCCAAACTGGCAATTTGAACTCACTTAGTGACACCAGAAAAGAGTGGCATGGTGATGTATGTCTGTGAGACGGCAGCCACTGAAAGCCCCACTGATCTCATTTCTACTCTGAAACACGTAGGGGTGGCCAAGAGATGCAATTGACATGGAGCAACTAGTTTGGTTTGGTTTTCACTAAGGGCTGTTGATACAAGAGAACAGAAGAGATAGAGATCCTGCCCTCGTGGGGTATGCGGTCCAGGAGCAGGGGAAAGATAGCCATCAGATGACCACACAACTTGCCATGAAGACATAGCTGGGACACACAAGGGGAGGAGAAGCTGACAAGTAGCACATAGATGTGTGACAGGGGGTGTCTCAGATGCCCCCAGCTCTGGACTGCTTTGTCGTCACTGCTTGGCTATGGCTGGGGCAGGGCTGCCTTCGAGCCTCTCCCTCTCCCGTGTGTCTGCAGCAGCTCTAACTGCTGAGCTTTCTGTGGCCTGCTTGCAGTACTCGATAGCTCCAGAACACACAGTTGGTCACTATGTCCTATTGTCTCAACGTTAAACAACTCTATCAGCTTCCTCATTCCTGGGTTATCTCACCCCCCAGGGTCTCCTCTAGCCCATACAGCAATTTTATGCAAATAAGAAGATGCCTCCTCAGAGTCTACCAGAATACACCGCTTGGAGAGTAGAGCACAGGTGAAATTTCAGTCTCTATTCTCTGCTTTCCTGTTTTGTCTCCCCGGGTAGATCACATACACAGAAGCACTAGTGGTCTAACAGTTAAGTGCTCAACTGCTAACCAAAAGGTTGGTGGTTCAAATCCACTGAGGTGCCTTGTGACACGCGACCTGGCCATCTGTTCCTGTGAAGATCACAGCTTAGGAAATCCTATGAGGAGTTCCCCATTGTCATTTTGGGTAGCTGTGTGTTTGAATTGACTCAGTGGCACTGAGCAACAACAGACCATTTACCTCTTGAGCAGGAATTGTGGTCCTTTTGTCTGTGAATTCCCGTGGTGTCTAATTCAGTGACTTGTGACACACTCTCTTCTTGCGAATAGACAGGACTACTGATGGACAGGCTGGCTTTCAAACGACAGAAGCTTTGGAACTAATCCTTGTTTGGTCCTCCTATTTGCTCTGTGACCTTAGAATGGATTCTTATTTCTCTAAGCCCTCTGTTGATTCATTTGCCAAGTGGGAAGAGCAGCTGGGTGGGGGGGAGACCATCTGGGGGGTGGGAAGAACAGCTGGGGGTGAAAGAGCAACCGGGGGTGGGAAGAACATCTGGGCTGGGGGGAAGAACATCGAGGGAGGTGAGAAGAGCAGCAGGAGGGTTGGACAAATCAGGGCTTGTTCAGACCTTCAACAATTGGGGTCTAGGGGGACACAGGGTAAAGGTGAGAGGTGATGAGAAGGATGTGACTGGGGTTGTTCCTCCCTTGATCTTAGAGAGTGAGGCTGTGTTTACCACAGGAACTGAGCAACGGTTGGGCCCACTGCTATGGGAGAGAGTCTCTCACGAGTACGATACTCAGCTTTCTGCAAGAGCTGTCTCCTTCCTGGGTCCCCGCCCAGCTGTGGTTGACTAGAGCTCTCTCAAGAAGTCATACCCAACCACACAGCCCAACCTGAACACCACAACAGACCCTGGATTTTCCAGGGCAGTCCTGATTTTCAATCTCGTCTCATCATCTCAAGATCATATGATATGCCACACACTCCAGTTTGGGGCCCAGAAACATGACTGGGGTCGGGGGTCCCAAGGTAGAAAGTTAAAGTAGAGCTCAGGGGTGTCTCTCACTCCCCACTGGCACACCAGGCTGCCCTCTTTGGTTGGCAGCCACATGTGGTCACTTTTCGGGCTGGCCTTCTGTTCCTGGGCTCTTGGCACCAGTGCCATGGGCCTGGTCCTTACTCTTGCATTATCGCTGGATGCGTCTGGCCAGTGGTGGTTCATTGGGGCCTTGGGGAGACCAGGGCCTTCACTGTCTAATTCCTAGGGTCTCTAAGCCAAAAAAAACAAAACAGTTACTCAGTGGCTGCCAAGCTGACTTTGACTCATGGAGGCCCCGTGTACGCCAGAGCAGGACTGTGCACCATAGCGTTTCAGTGCTGGTTTTTTTCAGTGTAGATCTTCAGGCCTTTCTACCGAGACCAGTGGACTCCAACCTCCAACCTGCAACCTCCAACCTCCAACCTTTGGGTTAGCAATTGAGTGCATTAGTTGTTTGTACCACTCAGGGTCTCTGGGGACTGTAGACAGGAATTTCAAGCCCTGCCTGAATGCTGGTGGTGGTGTTTTGGGGCTAATGGGCTTTTTGGTGAGGGCACTCAAGTCAGATCAGGACAGGGGCTGAAAGTCTGCAGAAGTCAAGAGAAGCCTCCCTTTCCATGGGCACCCTGTTTACGGGAATAGACGCAGGAGGCAGAGGAACGGGATGGGGACTGGAGAGCTCAAGACAAGTTCGACCCTTGTGCTGCCCACTCTGCCTGGGTGTCCGTTGGCTCACTGGTAGAACTGCACGTGGAGACCCAGCTTCCATTCTTGCACCTCGTACGCAGCCGCTACCCCGCTGGAGGTTTGGGTGTTGCTATGATACGAAGCAGGTTTCAGAGGAGCTTCTAGAGTAAGACAGACTAGGAAGAAAGGCCTGGTGATCTACTTCATCAAGTCAGCCAATGAAAACCAACTGATTATGGGGTAGCACAGGATCGGAAAGTGTTTCATCCCCTGATGCGTGAGGTGACCATGGGTCATAGGCTGACTTGATGTAGCTGACAACAACGACAACCACAAGGTGCCACCACTGAACAGGATATGAGCTGAGAGGGTGCCTCCCCATGGCTGTCACCGAGGCCACTAAGACCAGCAGCCACCAGCAGTGTCTTGAGCCTGGGTGACCATGCTCTGTAGCTGCAGTGCCACCACTGATGGGGCCGGGGAGCCACATCTGTCCAAGCCAGCCCTGCAGGAGCTGGCAGAGGTCCCCTGGGAGGCCCGGCACGGCTGCTGCTCCGGATGGTGGCTGGGCCTCCCGGTCAGACTGCTTCTCCTATGTGTTTGATGGAGTCACACTAAGGGGACACTACACGGCACGTATATGGGGCTACAGGATGATGGAGAAAGAGGCAGTGAGGAAACCCAAGAGCAGTCAGAAGCCACAAGGCATAGAGAAGGTGTGTGAAGAGACAGCAGAGGTCATGGTGAGAGGATCAGCTGTGGTTTTGGACCCGGATGATGGGTAGGGGCTAGAAGAGGTTTAAGGAGCCTAATAATAAAAGGCAAGATTGTCTGGAAGAGACTACGGGTAGGTATTTGGACCTCAAAGTCAATTTTGCTGAGGGCTTAGGAGGAAGCAAGGCAAGCCATAGAAGGAGCCTCTGTTGTCTAAGAGGATGCACAGAGCACGAACAAGAGAGCAGGGCCAGGGGTGTGTGTTAACTGTGCCTCTGGAGAGGCTTTAAGAGAAAACGATGGCCATGGGATTGCACAGTGAAAGAATGGCAATACTTTTTATGCAGTGGCAGAAAAATGGTCTGAATTCTATTCAAATCCTCAGCAGAAAGGCTCGACAGTGTTGAACTTGGATGAGATTTCTAAGTGAGACCTTAAAGGGGCTGTGTGGTGTCTCCCAGCCACTTATGGGAAAAAGCATGAAGAAAAGGAATACTTAACATCCAACTGGGCAACATACAAACAGAACCGAAAGGTGAGGAACAGTCTGCTGTAGAACGTTCACCAAGGACATAGTTACAGAATCTTTTGTTAGAGACACTAAGCCTGTGAGTGATGTCTGTAACCAACTACCACAGCAGAAAAGCCATCAGCTCAGGGCAAAGGGGACAGAGAAAGCAAAAGGAAGGGACAGTGCGTGCCTTGTGTACAGACGCAGCCACATTCTCCTGTTCTGTTCTTCTGGAGGCTCCACAGCTATAATAACACTATTTTTGAAACAAAACATGGGACCTAGGCTTCAGTAGGACACTTGTGGTAGGTGCCAGTTCAAGAACTAGCCTAAGTGGCTGGAGGCTGAAAGGCTAGGTTTCTCAACTGTTCTGTTATTATTTGAGGGCATCTGAACAGAAGACTGGAAATGAGATCAGGGTCTCCTGAAATTTCCTACATATACGGGGTCTGACAATTAAGTTCATTGACTTAATTTGTCATATCACTATGGTCACCTTTCAAGTACTCCCCTTGGGAAGCTGTGCAGTGATGCCAGCACCTAGTCTACCTTTCAAAGCAGTTTAGGAACTTTCTGGAAGGGCCATTGTGCACGATGGCACGGTGGCAAGTTTGCGAACCTAACCCTATAGCTGTCTGTGAAGGAGTTTTTAGCCAGCAAACAAATAACTGTAGCAGAACACACTCCCTGCCCACTGGATCTGGCCTCCAATGACTTTTTTCTTTACCCCAAGATAAAGAAAACATTGAAAGGAAGATATTTTGATGACATGCAATACATCAAAGGTAATATGACAACAGCTCTGATGGCCATTCCAGAAACAGTTCCAAAATTGTTGTAAAGGGTGGACTAGGTGCTGACATTGGTGCATAGCTTCTCAAGGGGAGTAGTTGGAAGGTGACCATAGAGATATTCAGCAATGGGGTAGGTAGCACTTTTTCTAGGATGAGTTCGTGAACTTGACTGGTAGTTCTTGTACCAGATAAAGTCACTGGGATTGCCCTATGACCTGGGCCTCGTGGGGGAGGTGGACATGAAAGAAAAAAGCATCAGTGGAGAACCAGGGGTCCTAGGCCTAAGCCAGGCAGTTTATCCATTAGTCCTTTTGCCTCTACAACAACAGGACTTGGCGGTTCTTCTCAGAGCACTTTAAGAGGAGGAAGCAAGCCCACAGAGGTCAGGTTACTTGCACAAGACCACATGGCTAATATGTTGTAGATGGGATTTGAACACAGATCTGCTTGTAAAAAGGGACACCAAAATTTTTTACAGCATGCAGACAGAGAGATGACTTCTAGCTACGACCTGGTTCTCACAGCACTCTGACTCACTTTGAACCTGAAGGTGGAAAGTGGAAAAAATGCCAAATTGTTTTGGGGAGGAGTGGAGAGGGGAAGAGTGTCAAGCTGAAATGCTTCTCTGCTTTGTTGTCAGAAGAAGGCAGAAGAGCCCTCTTCTCATGTTTCTTAACCAAAGCGACACAGGAAGAAAACAGCTCACTAAGACACAGCATGCTTCAGCCAGCAAGCAGAGACACTCATCTCAGTTCTTGAGAAGCCTTTGCGTAAGAAAAAAAGTTAGTCAATAGTTTTGTTTTATTTTACTTTGTTTTGTTTCGTTTGTAAGAAATCTGAAACAGGTTCAAGTGACTGGTGTATGTTTTGGGGACTTTGCTTTTTTGAGATCTATAGACTGTAAATAAGCTGTCAGCTTCTCAGGTAAGAACTTGTTTGTGCACCTCTGCAAACCACTGCCTGGCACAGGGCTCAGCACACAGCAGGTGCATAGTAAGTGCACTTAGAAAGGACTTGCTGAGAATGATCTTAAAAACAAGCTTTGCAGGTAGCCGGTAAGGCAGGAGGTAGACATAGCTGGTCTTTAAAGAGTTCTAGTGACTTTCTCCACCACACAAGTGTCAGTTTGCGGTACTGATGCTTGCTGAAACGCATAGGACTTGAGGCACTTAACCAATGAAGATCAAAGCCCACAGCCTTCAGTATGGATTACACCTCAGCATCAAGAAAACAGAAGTCCTAACCACTGGGCGAATAAGCAATATCATGATAAACGGAGAAAAAGAAATGGAATTTTCCAGGATTTCATTTCACTTAACTCCACCATCAACACACCTGGAAGCAGCAGTCAAGATTCAAACAACGGACTGCACTGGGGAAATCTGCTGCCAAAGACCTCTCTTTATAGTGTAAAAGGGGCAAAAATGTCATTTTGAGGACTCAGGTGCACCTGATCCAAGCCGTGGTATTTGCGGTCACGTTTCACATGCGAAGCTGGACAATGGACGAGGAAAACCGAAGAAGAATTGAGCGGTTTGAACCACGGTGTTGGTGAAGACACTTGAGTACACCTACACTGCGGAGCGCTGGCAGTCAGCATCGACTCGACGGGCACTAGGTTTGGGTTTTTTTGTTCTTTTGGTTTATTCCGTGGATTGCCAGAAATGTGAATAAATCTGTCTTGGAAGAAGCACAGCCAGAAACATCCTATAAGCAAGGAAGGCAAGATTTAGTCTCACTTACTTTGGCCGTGTTATCAGGAGGGACCAGCTGCTGGAGGAGGACATCGTGCTTGGTAAGGTAGAAGGTCAGACGGGGAAATCCTCGACCGGAGGGACTGACACAGTGGTACAACAGCGGGCTCAAATCCAGTGATTGCGAGGGTGGCGCACGACAGGGCAGGGGTTTGCTCTGCTGTACATGGCTGTGAGTCAGAACAGACTTGATGGCACCTAGCAACAACAGTGGGGATTTTCTGTCACCCACCGCCACTGCTGCTTACGCTCTTGCCCACCTCGTCTAACACTCTCAACTGGGCGCCTCCTTAAGTGTTTAGAGGCCAAAGGCAAGAGGCAGGTGCCTTCACACTCATCCTTCAAAAAGGAGTTCCACCGCCTCCTCCTACAGGAAGCCTTCCTTGTCCCTCTCCTTTTCCTGTTCTTCCCATTCTGGATTAGATACCTCTCCGTTGTGTTCCCAGCTCTGCTCATACACTCTATCTCTCTATCCTGGGTTTTATCATGCAGTATTATGATCATCAGAATCTTGTGAAGATGCAAAATTGGGTCTTCAGTTAATGTCTTCAGCTGCTAAACAAAAGGTTGGAGGTTCAAGTCTCCCCAGAGGTGCCTCAGAAGAAAGACCTGGTGATCTGTTTCCAAAAATCAGCCACTGAGATCCCCATGGAGCACAGTGCTACTCTGATACGTATGGTGTCACCCTGAGCCAGAATCAACTCAACAGCAACTTTTTTCTTTTTTACGATAAGCAGTTTACTTTCCACTACACCATCAAGGGACAAGAGGTGAGTCTATCTCTTCACATTCCCAGTACTTTGCCAAGTGCCTGGTACATCAGGTGCCCAATACATTTTATTAAATGAAAGAAAAAAGGAAGTTCTAGGAAACATGAATTTTTCTATTAGAAATTTGTTTTGGAATTACCTGTCTAGTACTTGTCCATAGACAGCAATTAAAGTCAGAATTCTATTTTCTGCAAATAATTGTGCCCTTCAGCTCACAACTGTGATATGGGGACCTATCCACTCATTGCCACTGAGTGCATTCCAACTCACAGCGGCTCTGTAGGACAGAGGAAAACTGCTCCATAGGATTCCCAAGGAGCGCCTGGTGGATTCAAGCCACTGACCTTTGGTTAGCAGCCATAGCTTTTAACTACGACACTGCCAAGTTTTCCCATTGGGCACCTAAGACAGGAGAAAACTGGAGGGATGGGACAGCACAGTGTCTGTGCAGTACGTTTCTGTGCACACTTCTGAACTGAATAGATCTCACCAAACCACAGACAAAAGGCAAATACAACCAGTCAGTCACTGTGTCTGCTGGGGACTTCCTCGCTCAGCAATTTCACCTGGTGGACCACAGCCAACCACTAGCAGACAAGCTCGGTGCAGGAGGACAGTATCTTCTTATCTCGTTCACCGTTGTACCCACGGTGTCTGCAAAAGGGCCTAACAGCTGGAAGGTACTCAATATCTAGTCACTGAATGGCTGAACAAGCGAGGAAAGGGTGCTGAGCAGCTTAAATGCCACAGAACTTCTGCCGTAAATAGCCTGCGTTTCACTCAGGTTCCCACTTGGGTCATATGGACTCTTAGTTTACAAACAGTTCTGTCTGACTTTGATATCTTGTTCTGTGTTCATTGCAGACTGCAAATTAGAAGGGAGGAAAAGGAGGGTTTTTGCCAACTCTACACTTTTTGGTGGTACCATTTAGTGGTATTGATTATGTTAATACCTTTTGCAACCATCACCCATAATTGTTACCAATTTCCCATCACCATAAACAGAAGCTCCCTGCTGAGAGAAGTGTTTACTATGCCTGTAAAATATATTTTCTTTACTGTCAGAGAATTAAGAAAAGTCAGTGCAAGATTTGAAAAAACACAGTAGAGTAGGGCCAGTTACACAGCTGTCAGAAACACCAAAAAAAACCCATTGACGTCAAGCTGAGTCTGACTCATAACGACCCCTATAGGACAGATAGCATTGCCCGATAGGGTATTCCAACGTGTAGCTGGCGGATTCAAACTGCCAACCTAAAGCTTGGCAATTGAATTCTCATAACATAGTGGTTCCTGGGCGCATTCCAGTCTTAGATCCCAAAGCATTAACTGATATTCAGAGTGGTAATTGACGGACTCATGAAAAGTAGATGAAATTAACTTCAATATACTCATCTAAGAGTCAAGAAAGTGAATAAAAACTTTTAAAACAGTTCCCATCCCTAATGGATGAAATTGAAAAAACTGAGGTACTTAAAGTAATTAAAACAGATTTTGTTAGCTGAGGTGCTGTAATAAATAAGTGAACATTTTTTATTAGCCATTTTTTTTTCTTAATGGCTCCTTTAATGATCCCCGTCTATTCGCTGGAAACCCTGGTAACACAGTAGTTAAGTGCTATGGCTGCTAACCAAAAGGTCAGGAGTTCGAATCCACCAGTTGCTCCCCGGAAACTGCATGGCGCAGTGCTGCTCTGTCCTATAGGGCCGCTTTGAGTCAGAATTGATTCAATGGCAGTGGGGTTTTTTGGTTTATCTATCGACTTCTTTCATTTATGAAGATGGTCATGGCTTGTCTCATGGCCTCCTTCACATCCCTCCCCACACAGGAGATGTGGCCCTTGGAGACAGCTCTGCAGAAACCCCTGAGTTGGAGCCCATGTTCTAAGCTGCCTTCACTGTTTGGTTTCCTAGAAAGGAATTCTCTAGAAAGTGTGGAACACCATTGAACAAAAGCTTTGTTAAAAGTTAGAGTTAATGGCGAGCTAAGACAGCAGGAGAGAGAAAACCATACAGAGCTTAAGGGAAAGGAGGGGAGGGCTTGAATTGCTGCCCTAAACAGGCAGGTGAAGTGTGGCTATCTGGGTATCAAGTGTACCTGCCTCAGGCCTGGGTGACGTGCAGTGGCCTCCTGCAGCAAGTGAGAAAGGGAGGCCCTGCCTACTCCCACCTCTATGATGGCACTGAGCAATAAGAACCCCTTCTTCCTCCAGACCCCAGTGAGGAGGGCAAGTGATTACAGAGGTGAGGTGGGGCCAAGGGGAGCCTGAGAAAAAGGCACTTGCAATGTGGCTTTGACCCACGGGCCCAGTGGTCCCCTGGTGGCGACCCAGTGAGGACCCGGAGAAATAGCGCCTCTGTTCTTGCTGCGGGACATGAGGGGAGAGCACTGTTCATCTATAAGAAGTTACTGGAAACACTATCCTTGGGTCTGAGGAATTCCTCCTACACCCTGTTAGTTTGAATGCGCCTCTGCTGATTTCTGCCTTTAACACACTGACAGCCAGGCTGATGGTCGGGAATCTGGGCCCTGCTCTGGAGAGGCCACACAAGGATACCCACTTGGGGTGAGATTTGTGTAAAGTCCTGCTGATGGTCTCACCCAGGAGGGAGACTGAATATTATGATCACCATCACAACAAAAGGTGCCCAGTCTGTGTTAGCTGAGAGGGCAGGCAGGCTGGGAAGCAGCCTTAGCTTGGTCTTTAAAGATAAATGCAGGGCTGAGTCTCAGGATTTGCCAGCCAGCTGCCGTTGAGTCATTTCTGACTCACGGTGCCCTCATGTGATTCAGAGAAGAACTGTGCCCCATAGGGTTTTTGGTGGCCGATTTTTTCAGAGTTGGATGGCCAGGCTTCTCTTCCAAGTTACCTCAGTTAGACTCAACCTCCAGTCTCTCACTTAGCGGCCAAGCATGTTGACTGTTTGCACCAAGGAGTCCTGATGTCCTGCTACCTCATTTGAATTTAAAATCCATTTGCTTACCAAGTGGCTGGACCCCACGGTGAAATCTCTCTTAGGGACTTCGCTCCCAGCTTACCTCTCCCCACCTTAGCTGTCCCTCTCTGAACTCCTCTGGGCTGGCCTGGCCTGAGCCTGTCCCAAAGACCTCAGGCTTTAGCTCTGCAGAGTAGCAGGACCCCAGGCCCGAAAAAGGAGGCCTGGTGGTGCCATGGCTAACAGCTCAGCTGCTAAGTGAAAGGTCGGTGGTTGGAATTCACCAGCTGCTGCTTGGAAACCCTGTGACGCAGTTCTACTCTGTCCTGTAGGGTCACTACAAGCCAGATCTCAGCCTTCACAGAATCTCAGCCCTTCCTTTGATGGAGAAGGAAACTGAGGCCCGGGAGGCAAGGTGATAGGCCTGAGGTCGCAGAACTGTGAATCCAGGAGATGACAGCTGCCGGCTTGTGTGAGGAACCAGTCCATACAGTACCTTAGAAATAAGAAATGTCACAGTAAAACCCAAGTTTCTGGCTCCTCTTAAAAATTAAAAGACTCTGGCTATAATGGGTTACAGTAAGTAGGGCTGCTCTCAGCCAGGGTGTGAGTTCCTCATCCATCAGTGTCCCATCGCTTCTCACTGAAATCACCCAGCCTCCTCCCCTGCTCACTTGGCCCACCTGGCCCTATAGGCATTTGAGCGTGAGAGCCTGGGACTGGGTGGCACCAGAACCAGAGCCAAGTCTTCTATCTCTATTCCAGTACTTTCTCGCACAGCACACACTTTCAAGCCTCCACCCTGATACCTGTCTCTGAAATCTCACTGCTGGGTCAAAAGTGACCTGCCCTACTATATAGCCATGGAGTCAAAACAGCCTGGGACCAGTGCAACAGACACGCAGACGGGTGGAACAGAATCAAGAACCCAGGTAAAATTCCACCCATCTGTGGTCAGCTGATCTTTGACAAAGGCCCAAAGTCTATTAAATGGGAAAAACACAGTCTGGTGCCGGCAAAACCAGATGTCTGGGAAAAACAAAATAGGACCCATATCTCACACCACAGACAGAAAGTAATTCAGAATGGATCAAAGACCTAAATACAAATCCTAAAAAGTAAAGATCATACAAGAAAAAATAAGGACAACTCTCGGGGCCCTAATGTATTGCATAAATAGGATATAAACCATAGCAATGCACAAGCCCTGGAAGATAAACTAGGTAACTGGGAGCTCCTAAAAATGAAATACTTATGCTCACTGAAAGATTTCAGTAAAAGAGTAAAAGAGAACCTACATACTCAGAAGAAAATTTTGGATACTATATATCCAATGAGGGTCTAGTCTCTAAAATGTACAAGTTACTCTCACACTTTATCAACAAAAATACAAACAATCCAATGAAAAATGGGCAAAGGGTATAAACAGATGCTTCACCCAAAACTGACATTCCAGAGGCTAACAGATACAGGAAGAAATGCTCTCAATCATTAGCCATTATAGAAACGCAAATCAAGAGCCACACAGAAATATAGTCTCATCCCAACATCACCAGTATTAATAAAAAATTTTAAAAAGTGAATGAAGATATTTATCTTGGGAGAAGTACTACCAGGATTTTCCTTAGAAGCAAGGATGGCAGGAGTAGATCTCATACTTTGGACACACTCTCAGGAGTGATCAGTTCCTGGAAAAGGATGTCATGCTTGGTAAAGCAGAGGAGGGTCAACAAGGAAAAGGAAGACCCTCAGCCAGCCAGATTGACACAGTGGCTGCCACAATGAGCTCAGGCGTAACAGTGACAGTTAAGGATGGCGTACACAGGGTCGCCATGAGTCGGAACCACCATGATGACAGTTAATGACAACAATTTAAAAACCAACAAAGAGAAAATAACAAATGTTGGAGAGGTTTTGGGCAGATTGGAACTGTCATGTAACTGCCGGCGGGAATGGAAGATGGTGTGACGGCCTTGGAAAACAACATGGCACATCCTTGAAGAGCTAGAAGTAGAAATACCATCCAATCCATCAGCGCCATTCCTCGGAATACATCCTAGAGAACTAAGAGCTGCCACCCGAATGGGCATGTGCACACTCAAGTTCATTACAGCACCACTCACAATGGCAAAAAGATGGAAACAACCTAAGTGCCCATCAACAGATGGATGGACAGATCATGACTCTCACATACAATGAGACGTTACCCTATGACAAAGAGCTATGAAGAATCTGCAAAGTATCTCACTATATGGCTGAATCTGGAAAGCGTCATGCTGAGTGACACAAGCCAGTCACAAAAGGACAAATACTACATGAGGCCACAGTTATAAAAACTTGAGAAAATGTTCACCCAGAGTTAAGAAACAATCTTAGATGATTATGAAAGCGACCGGGGAGGGAAATCACCAACTAGGTGGTAGACAAGCATTAACTTGGCTGAGGGCAGAGATAGTGTGCAATATAGGGGATGTCAGCGTAACTTGACAGAGGCAAAGTCACAGAGCCTTCATAGATGCAGCCACACTCACTGAGGGACCAAGTTCATGAGCTGAGGGCTGGGGACCATGGTGTGCGTGGGGGGTGGCAGTCATCTTGATCAACAGACATAAAAAATTTCATAAAGAAAATACTCTACCTCTAGTTTTGGTGAGTCATGTCTGGGGCCTTCAGGGCTTTCCAGCAGACATCTAAGAGACACTTACGGGTCCTGTGCCATCCAGAACAAAGAGGAACGAAGAAGGGAAATGGCATTAGTCCAAGGAACTAACAGACCACATGTGCTTCAGTCTCCACCAGCCTGAATCCAGAAGAACTAGATGGTGCCCAGCTGTACCGCTACCAAAAACTCTGACAGGAGTCACCGTACAAGGTCCCAGAGAGGGTGAAAAATGTAGAAAAAAAATTCAAACTCACACACACACACATACACACACACACACACACACACACACACAAATAACAGACTTACTGGTCTGCCAGAGACTGGAAGAGCACCTGAGACTGTGGTCCCCGCACACCCTTCTAACTCGGAACAGAAGCCAGTCCTGAAGTTTACCCTTCAGCTAAAGGTTACTAGACAGGTCCACAAAACAAACAATAACATGTGAAGAACATGCTTCTCGGTTTAATCGTGTACACTAGACCAAAAGGGCAACACCCGCCGCAAAGCAATGAGGACAAGGCAAGAGGGGACAGGAAAAACGGACGGATGGAAACCAGGAACTGGGGTGTGGAAGGAGTGTTGACACATCGCAGGAATTACAGCCAATGTCACAGAGCAATCATGTTTAAAGTGTTGAATGAGGAACAAATTTGCTTGATAAAGTTTCACCTAAAGAATAATCTGAAGAAAAAAAAAGACTTGCCTTCCACCCTTGAGGGCTAGAAAATCTGCTTTGGTGAAGTAATCGCAGGGTCCTTGGGCTCTAGAGAGTTAAAGACTGTTCTGGAAAGACAGTGGGTCCCAGAGTTCTTGGGGAGGTAGTCAGAGGAAGTTAGAGTTAAGCAGCTTCGAGCTGGAAAGAAAAGGAGAGGGGAAGCCAGGAGGAAATGGAAGGGAAGACCTGAGAAAGAATTAACTGGAAGTCTGGCAAAGCTTCAAGAAGAGGCAGAAGGACTGGAGTCAGGGGCAGAATAACAGGGTGGCAGTCTGCGCAAGTCACCTGGGCAGCCATCCATCGGGCGCCACGCTCAAAAAGCCCTCATTCTTGGTTTAGTATGTTGTTGTCTCTGTCTTAAGAGTCTGAATACAATTTGAACACAAGACCTCATATTTTCACTTTGCATTTGGTCTCACAAATCATGCCACCATAATCTGCAAAGCAGAGACACTTGTGCGTAGATGTCCTAAGTAGAAGGCCCAGGGCAGAGAGCCTCGACCTTGAACCTGCTTGGGGTGGGAGGGCTGGCCTGACCTCCTCGTTATAAGATCTTCCAGAAAACTCCAACCATCGCTCTGGGAAGAGTGGCCAAGGCTTAGTCTGGTTGAACTAGACACTTTCACAGCCAAGGAGGAGGCAAGTAACAAAGGAACTCAGTGACACCAGAGGACAGGTGACAGGGTGTCACCAAGGGGTGGCTGAGGGTTTGATGTGACAGTTCTTTGAAAGCTGTAAAGCTTTTTATCATAGGTTGAATTGTGTCCCCAAAAAAACGTGTGTAATGATTTGTCTGGGCCATGATTCCCCACATTCCATTTTGTGGCTTTCCTGTGCTGGAAATCCTCATCTCTGCCTGTAGCTAATAGTTAGGGTTATATTAGAGAAGGTTAGGGCAGGACTGCCAGGTCACCTTTCTGCTCCATTGTAAAGGGGGTGTCTCTCCAATGTGGCTTACATCACCTACAAGAGATAAAAGGAAAGGGAGCAAGCAGAGAGTTGGGGATCTCATACCATCCAGAAGAAAGAAAGCAGCGCTGGAAGCTGAGCATGGCCCTTGGACAGGACCATACTGAGTAGCTTCCAGTCCAGAGTTAAGACTGAAAACAGGGCCCTTCCGCCAGAGCTGGCAGAGTATGCCTTCCCCTGGAGTGGACACCCTGAATTTGGACTTGTAGCCTTCTGGATTGTGTAAGAATAAACTTTTCTTTGTTAAAGTCATCCACTCATGGTATTTCTTTTAGACCTGTACCAGATGACTAAAACACAATACATAAATGTTAAGTAGTATATTTGTGATTCGTTACTGAGCAGTGTATTCAGATATTTAATGAGCATCCTTTATGCACCAGACACTCAGGCATTGAGGATTCAGTGAGCAAAGTCCTTGTCCTGTGGTGCTTGTATCCAGTGGAGGGAAAGAAAACTCATAAAAAGAAAGAAATGTGTCATTTAATGAAAGCACTCTAAGTGTTAGGAAGTAGACTAAAGCAAGTGAGGAGATAGTGCCTGTCTAGATGGGGTGCCAGGGAGGAGATTTGGCTTCTAGGGGTGAATTTGGAGAAGAGATCAATCATTATTTTATTATTAATGAATTACCATTTACTAAGCATCTAGCAAACTCTAGGCATTGTACTGGTTCTTTTTTGTACATTATCCCGTTTATCTTTTCAATAACTTTCCCAGGTAGATGCTAACTGTCTTCATTTTAGAGATAAAAAGGTCAAGCTGATAAATAGGCTTCCCCCCCCCTTTCCACAGCATACTTATTTGTTTATTTATTTGTGTATTTATTTCTTTTTTACTCTATATTACCCTTTATTGTTTAGAGCAGTTTTACAGCAAAATAGCACAGAAAGTATAGCAAGTTCTCATAGACCTCCTCCACCATCTAGTTTCCTCTTTTACTAGCATTTGTATTTCTGTGGCATAATTGTTACAAGCTGTCTTAGTCATCTAGTGTTGCTTTAACAGAAATACCACAAGGGGATGGCTTTAAAAAGAGAAATTTTATTTTGTCACAGTCCAGTAGGCTAAAAGTCCAAATTCAGGGTGAAGGTGTCAGCTCCAGGGGAAGGCCTTCTCTACTGGCTATGGAGGAAAGTCCTTTTTGTCAATCTGCTCCTGGACTGGGAGCTTCTGAGGCGCAGGGACCCCAGTCCTTTCTCAAGGATGCGACCAGTTCCCTGTACTGCTTCTTGGTGGTATGAGGTTTCCAAATCTATGTACTAGCTTCTTTCCTTTACATCTCAAGGGACTGCCTCAAGGCACAAAACAATCTTACATGTTGAGTCCTGCCCCACCAACACAACTGCCATCCATCTACCCTCATTAACATCATAGAGGCAGGATTTACAACACGGGGGAATATCAAGCAATACTGGGACCAGTATTGCCCAGCCAAACTGCCACACACATTTTTGGGGAACACAATTCAATCCATGACCCAAGTGATGAACCAACACTGATGCATTATTATTCACTCAAGTCCACAGCCTATTTATGGTTCATTCTTTGTGTTGTCCAGTTCTATGAGTTTTCACAGATGCATGATAGCGTATGTCCACGATTATAACATTGTGCAGAACGGTGTCCTTATAACCTCCAGTGTGGGAATGGGGAGGAAGAGAGTATTGCTCTCTGAGAAGCAATGAGTTTTTATCTTCAGTGATGGGAAAATTCACATAGATGGAGGACGATGGTTACATGAATTGACCGATATAATTGATATCACTAAGTGGTACACCGGGAAAAAGGGACAAATGGCAAATGTTCTGTTATATATAACTTTGGAGCAACAATACAATCACAAAAAAGGGAGGGAGGGTCATGGGACAATTCAGCCTAAGATTGCTTTTAGAGTTTCTGTTCTATAGTCCTAATTCAATAGGTAGTGCCTGGGGTCTTAAAATCTTGTGAGTGGCCATCCATCAGGCCACGACTGCCTGGAGCAGCAGCAGCAGACTTAGGAATCAGAGAAGGAACCAGACTACAGATCAAATTCCCTCCGTGAAATATTACCTCCTTTGCAATGAGATCAAAAAAATCAAACCCACTGCCATCGAGTAGACTCTGACTCATAGCAACCCTACAGGACAGAGCAGAACCACTTCGTAGAGTTTCCAAGGAGTGCCTGGCAGATTTGAACGGCCAACCTTTTGGTTAGCAGATGTAGCACTTAACCACTACACTGCCAGAGTTTCCAATGAAACTAACCCTGGATAATTCCTGGCTACTATTACTGCATGCTTTGATTAAGAATTCAGGAGATGGATTCTGATTGAAAGGAGAAAAAATATGGAGCAGAATTTAAACTCCTACAGAATCCACTTACTGTTTGAGACGGAAGGGACCTATAAATCTACTGCCCTGAGATAATCTTTAAACCTTGGACTGAAACTATCCTCTACAGTCATCTTTAAGCCAAACAACAGTTCTGTTCAATTAGTTTTTAGAAATACACATATATACTTACTTTAAACATTCAGTGCTTTGAAAGTATGATCTATAGGAGATCAAACTGACAACAGTGACTCTATCACATACATGAAAGGCTCAGAGGGTGATGAGTCTAAGTTAAGAACAAAAAACCAAGCCTGTTGCTGTTGAGTCAATTCTGACTCACAGTCTAAATTGACAGGAGTCAAATGATCTGGGTAGACATAGTGAGAATGATGACAGTGTGAAAAAATGTGACTAATGTCACTGAATTGTGCATGGAGAAATTATTGAATGGGCATATATTCTGCTGTGTGTATGTTCACACATACACAAAACTTCCTATTCTCTACCAATTCTCCCCTCCCCCTGGCCAAGGTACGTGGGACTGGAATCAGGAATGTCTCTGCTGCTGGCAGTGGAGGCCACCTGCCCTGCCTCGCTTCTCACCTGTGTCATATCAGTCACGTCTGGTCAGGCAAGTGGTTCCTCAAAACCCCAGCTGCTTGGCTCGTCAGACACGGCAAGGCAGCCCTTGGCCTTGGTGGCCGTGGAGGGGTGCGGAAGGTGGTGGGGAAGCACCGTCAGCAGTCCCACAACCATCAAAAGCCCCACCCCTTCCAGACAGTTCTTCTCACTGAAAACAGCCGTTGCAGGCCACCTATCTATCTGAGGGGCCAGATGCCTCCTCTGTGAGGGGTCTTTAGTGGCCTGGGCTCCACACTTGCTCAGTTTGATTTCTCAGTCTCTGCAGCCATGGCCACTCTCCCCAGAACCACTATTGGAACATTCTGGGAAGACGTATTTTATGGCAAAATCTTGCTTCTATTTTGTGTATGACATTTCCCCCAAAAGGCCAAAAAAAAAAAAAAAAAAAAAAACGCTGGATTATCTACTGTCGTTATTCTTTCTTGTTTTATTTTCCACCCGGGACCATCTGTCACCAGAAAACAGTTTACTTTCCACCTCTGCGCCTGAACACTGTCCAGAAGAGGCCTACAGGGCTTCTGTGACCGCTGGATGCCCCACCAGGAGGAGGCGGGAACACTGAGGACAGAAGAGTACTGTCAGCCACTGGGGTTGCTTGGGAGAGAGCAGAGTGCCTGCCATGGGCAGATTAACTGGCAGGCACGACATGCATTGTTTGCGATCAGTAAGGCACGCAGGGGCTGAATTGCATTTGCTTGCTTATCCGTGATAAGCAATTTCACACCAGCTTTACTGAGTCTTTGATGTGGTGGGGGACAGGTAAGTTGTGCACTGGAGATTGGTAGGAAGGCACAAGTGAGCCCATGGGGACCTTGTTTATTGGGTAATTCAGCTCTGTGACACGCGGAAGGCAAGCTCCTATGAACAGCACCGGGCAATGCTGCACCCTCTCCATTCCCTTGCTGTGGGTGTAGGGCCCCCAAGCTGGTGAAAATGTAATTGAGATTCTGCCATTGTGCACTGTCAACGTCCTCTACAACACAGGAAGGACACACATGTGTCGGGAGCTAGCACAGCTATGCTTTTGATATTTTTTCATCCTGAAATGTATGAGGTCCCTACTGGACCAAGAGAGAAGACAGATTAAGCTGGTAATTAACAGATTTCAACCCTATCCTTGCCCTGTATGAGAAGGACTGGATTAGAGTCTAAACCGAGGTTGCTGCTAGAGACCCCAAAAGGGGGGATAGCAGTGGGAAAATGGATCAGTGACCAAACACTTGATGTGCACCTTGTCAGATATCCAGCCACGGAAATACAGATACTGAACGTTAAGATTTCTGGGTTGGTGCTGAGCTCGGGAATTTGAACTTGATTCCTTACTCGAGTTCAGATTTCTGAGCTATGTTTTCAGGCAACCCAGATGGTGGAGACATCATTCCCGGCAGCCAGAAGCCACACTGTCCTCACTCCGTCTTCTCCAGCAGAAGGCTGGGGCTTTCGCAGCCAGCAGGGGGACAACTAACCAACACGTCCTTCTGTCGGTGATGAGAAACCCACTGAGGGTTCTAGAAGCAGGGTTACATGACAGGTCTTTTTTAAGAAAGATCCCTCAGCTCTGTGAGGAAGATGCGTAGGGGAAACCTCTATTTGGGCACATAGGAAGGGGCATAATCCAGATTTCCTGGAGGACGGCCTGAAATTCTGCAGTTGTATGAGGAATGGTAGCTCCATGAGTGGGGAAAATAGTTAACACGCTCAGCTGCTAACCCAAAGGTTAGAGGTTCAGATGCACCCAGATGTGCCTTGGAAGATAGGCCTGGTGATCTATTTCCAAAAAATCAGCCCCTGGAAACCTTATGGAGTACAGTCCTCCTTTAACACACATGGGGTCGCCGTGAGTCAGAGCTGACTTGGCAACTGTTGTTTTTGGTTTTTTAGCACAAAAGCAAGTTGAAGGGCCAGCCTCAGAAGGCTTTGAGAACATGTTTTCCACGTGAAGGATCACGAATCCCCTCAAGACGCTGCCCACTAGGAACTGTGGCCCGATTGGTGTCCTGGAGCCTAGCCTTTCAGACCTGCAAGTTCCCTCTGGGAAGCTGGGAAGGAAGGGAGCATCTTTGGATTCAGGAATAAAGAGAGAATTGAACTTCCCCCTTGAGGTCCACAGACAGGGAACAAGGGTTGAGGGAGATCTGTTTAGGAGGTAGAAGCAGTTAGGTATGGAGATCAGCGTGACATCAACACCTAGGAGAGTTCCCGGCCTCTCGGCTTGGATGTGGGTGGTGTTGACTGAAAGGAGGAACACGGCAGTTCAGAGAGGAGATTCTTCGTGGGGGGTGGGACAATCTACTCAACAAGCACGGTAAACACAGGCTTATTTGGACTTACTTAGCAATCTGCAGTGAAGAATTTCCCATGGGTTTCACCATGCCACATCAGAGCAAAACCTGTGTAAAACTGTTCACTACGCGTTAGTAACTAAGCACAAGTAAGTCTGTGCTTACCTTGCTTACTCAAGCATCAGCCCCTCAGGGATAGCGAATCTGAAGAGTTTTGGATTCTGTAAGACGGCGCTGTGGGGTTGAGAGACAGATGGCAGCCATTCCTATGAGCAGAATCTTTCAAGTGGAGAAAAAAGGTGAACTTGTTCACTACAGATTAGTAAGTAAGCACAAGTAAGATCGTGCTTACTTTGCATACTGGATAATCAGCCCTTGACGGTGGGTGAAGGGAAGGGCTTCTCTGTGAAGCTCTAGAAATGGGAATTGACCCCTGCCTTACGTCACCCCCTCTTTCCAAGGAAGACACCAAGCAGAACAGACCAGTAAAAGGAGGCTCATGGGAGTAGCGAAAAAGTAGAAGTGTGATTTACTAGTCTGGCCACTGTGCATGACTATTTGTGGGATACTCGTCTCAGGTCTGAGGACACACTCCAGAAAACCAAACCCGTTGCCAGTGAGTCTATTCTGACCCATAATGACCCTATCAGACAGAGTAGAAAACTGTCCCACGGAGTTTCCAAGGAGCACCTAGTGGATGTGAACTGCTGACCTTTTGGTTTGCAGCCAAGCTCTTAACCACTACACCACCAGGACTACAACTATATACTTAACAGTTAACAAAACAGTCATGGCTCTGCCTCTAGGAGTTCACCAGGGTTTCTACAATTTTGTCTTGTTTGTGGGTTCCTTCGCAGATTGGGGAGCCGAATAAACTAACTGTCCCTTTCCAGGGACATCTGTCAATGCTGAGTGCATATATGCTGACTATTGTGACAGGCATCAAGGAAGCCAGCCAGGAAACTCCAACAGGAAAGCCAGAGCCAGCAGCAAGAACTTGCTCAGTTAACCAGAAACAGAAATTTTGAGTTCACCCTCTGTCTGCCTTTTGTTTAACTAAAAAGCTTTCTCTTTTGTCCTGCCCTCTTCTGGACAAAGCAATAAAATAGCAGTAGTGAAGAAGCATTTTAAAATAGCAAAATCCTCAATAATGCTACTGCCTGAACACAACTATTTTTGCATATAAGCTTTGGGATTTTTTAAAAAATACGTGCTGCCTTTTGTGTTTTTTATTATTTTTTTAGTTGTGGGTAACAAAACATGAGTCCTGGTGGCACAGCAGCTAAGCGCTCCTCTGCTGTCTGCAAAGGTGGGTGATTCAAACCCACAGGCAAAAGACGGGCCCCTGCTTCCTTAAAGGTTTACAGCCTTGGAACCCCCATGGGACAGTTCTTTTCCATCTCGTAGGAATGCCTCGACAGCCACAGGTGTAGGTAACAAAGCATTTGCTATTTCAACTTTTTTCACTTGAACCACTCAGTGACATTGTGTCATTCATTCACACGTTTTATATCACCCTTGACACAAGCTTGGTGTCCCCTAAGCAACGACTTCCTCTTCCTCCCTCCTTCCCACCAGCTCCTGGTAATCAGTAATGAACTTCGGTCTGCATGCATTTGCCTACTCCAGTTACCTAAGGAGGATCATGCTGTGTTTGTCCTTCTGCAACTGAATTATTCCACATAACTTGTCTTCAGGGCTCATCTGTGTGGTAGCACATATCAGGACCTCGTTTATCTTTATGACAGACGATACTTTATTGTATGGGTAGACCACATTTGACGTATCCATTTGTGTTTCCACCCTTTGGCTATTGCAAAGAGTGCTGCAATCAACACTGGGATATGAACAAGATGTTTTTTATTGCACACATGCATATGGGTAACTCTGTAATGGTACAGATAACTAGTGTGTGTCTAGTGCTCGGCCACATAAATGTCAATATGTCCATTTCCTGCCCTGGAAGAGGCACGCATTGAGCCACTCCACCAAGTCCCCTCACTGCCCTCGGCACCTTTCCATGTCTGCAATAAATGGGGTTGGACATAATAAGTGCTTCCCAAGCCCAGCTATGCATCAGAATCACCCTAGAGTTTTGAAAAATACAGATCCCAGGCTCTCTACCCAGAGATTCCAACTCTGGATGCCTGAGGTAAGACCTGTGAGTCTGTTTTATGAATAGTCTATCTCACCTGGTGGTCCCGGTACAGTGTGGAACCCAGAAAGGGCCTGGGCAAGCCAAGCCCATCCCAACCCAGAGCACACGGGCTTGCAGGAAGTGAGTATACAGCTAGGGTTTTCAGGGAGGGTATTGGGATGGTTGTGGGCTTGCAACCTTGGAGAAGGCCGATGGGTCGTCAGAGGCCTGATAGAGAACAACGGCAAGGTGACAGGAAGTGCCACTTCCTCCTTCTGGTGCCTCAGAAACAAGTGAGACTTGCCAGGGGAAGCCCACAGTACCCGTGCACTGAGGAGCACGGGGAGGAGTCATGCCCCCGGGATGGGGTGGAAGGGCCTTTTGTGGGGATTCCTCTGTGAGATACATTAAAATAAAGCAAACAGCAGATTATGGAATAAGCAGTGTGAACATGTTCACTACAGATTAGTAAATTAAGCACAAGTAAACTCATAGTTACCTGGCTTAGGGGGTCATCTGTCCCATTAGGAATTGTAAATTTGAAAAGAGGCTTTGATTCTGTAGGAAGATACTATGGGGTCGGGAGATAGACAAATGGCAGGCATACCTACAAGCAGAATCTTTGATGTGGCAAAAAAACAAAAATGTGAAACTGTCCCCTAGAGATGAGCTGGTAAGCAAGATAAGCACCATGTTTACCTTGCTTATCGGCTAATTTACCCCGATTAAAGTGCAGAGCAAAGCTTTAGGAAAGCAGTCACTCCAAAGGATTTCTAAGAAAGCCTCCTTCTCCCTGCTGGCTGACCACTGCTTGGGCCTGAACCAGGCCCTTTCTCAGTGTCCCAAGAAGGCACGTCTCCCTCCTGCAGGTTCTCCTCAGGCCCTGGACTCCTTGGCCTTCAGAGTTGCTCCCAGGGCTCGGGTCTCTGTACCGTCTCTGTGAGGCGTGGGCACCTGGCACCCCTCTGTTGACTCTGCAGGATCCTTGCTGCCTGCCCTTCTGCAGGGGTGAGGGCTTCTCTGGGCAGGGAGAGGGCCCTGTGTGGTACCCAGGCATCAGCCTCCCTGGCTCCAGGACCGCACAAGGCTAGTCCCCTCCTGGACAAGGCAGGGAGGGGTCAGACCCATGGACTGGAAGGTAATGCCCACAGTGGCCCCACAGGTAACAAAGGCCAGGAGGGGAGGTAAGGAGGCCATTGGACCTTCTAGGCAGGATCTGGGAGGAGGGCTGAGAGATGCTTCCTGAGGCCGCACCATAGTGGCTGGGGACAGAGTCCCACTCAGACCTGGAAGGTTACAGAAGACAGAGAGTCACATAAGGATACTTCATGGAAATTCAGGCATGAGAAGATCTGCAGAGCCCAGATTTAGGAGCAGAAAGCCATCTGGAACCTTCCAACTCTGTCTCTTCCTTTCCTTTCCTTTCCTTTCTCTCCCCCAGGCAAGCTCTCATAGTCTTGGGGAACTTTTGTGTCTCTCTGACCTCTGCTGTCTTCCCTCTCTTCAACCTGCTTTGCTTTGCCTATACTTTCTGCTCCCCTCTGACTCTGACTCTCAGCCTTGGCTACCACCTTCCTCTCTCTGAATTACCAGTGACCAATTGCCATCGAGTAGCTTCTGACCCATGGCAACTCCGTGCATGTCTCAGTAGGACTGTGATCCATGGGGTTTTCAGTGGCCAATTCTTCAGAAGTAGACCATCAGGCCTGACTTCCCAGGCTCCTCTGGGAGGACTCAGACCTCCTAGCTTTCTCTTCATAGCCAAGCACTGTACCTGTAGGTACCACCTGGGGATCCCATCAGTTTTCCAATTCAGAACTAATCACAGGAGAAATCCAATCAGCCCTTTTCAAGCTGGAGCTCCAGACACCCAAACCCACTGCTGTTGAGTCGCCTCTGATGCATAGCAACCCTATGGGGAAACTCCATAGCATTTCTAAGGAGTGCCTGGTGGATTTGAACTGCCAGCCTTTTGGTTAGCAGACATAGCACTTAACCACTACACCACCAAGGTTTCTGAAACCCAGCCACTCAGCCGAGTGCAGTCTCCTGCAGCTAGGGACAGAAGCATGGGAGCTAAACTAAAAACTAGCATCCATTTGACAGGAATTGCGGATGGGCAGAATCTCTTCACAGGCAGTGGTCACAAAAAAGAAAGATTGGTCCCTCTAAAGAGATCTATGGGACCCCTGTGAGGTGCAAATGGTTAATACACTTGGATGCTAGCCAGAAGGTTGAAAGTTTTAGCCCACCTGGAGGCCCCATGAAAGAAGCATCTGTGACCTACTACTGGAAAACCAGGCACTGAAAACCCACTGGAGTACAGCTCTGTAGTGACACACATGGAATTGTCATGAGTTGGAATCAACTCAATGGCAAGCAGCTTGTTCAAAAAGTCTTGTGTACCAATGTTTATTGCAGCACTGTCCACAGTAGCAGAAAGATGGCATCAACCTAGGTGCCCACTGACAGATAAATGGATAAATAAACTATGGCATATTCATTCACACAACGGAATGCTATGCAATGATAAAGGACAATGATAATTTTAGGAAACATAACATGGAGTCATCTGGAAGACATAATGCTGAGTGAGATTAGTCAGTTGCAAAAGGACAAATATTATATGAGACCACTATTAAGAGGCTTTATTATAAGTACTTAAGGAAAGGTGTAAGTACAGAGGGAAATAATCTTTACTGGTTACAAGGCTGGGGAGGGAGAGAGAGAGGTATTCATAAATTAGTCAATAGAAATTGGGTTAAAAGTAGAACTATCTACAGAAGAAAATAATTTTGATGGCTACTAGGGCAGGGGGCAGTGAGGGTTTATCGTAGATGAGATAGTAGATAGATGTTAGAAATTTTATTCATTTACTGTAATTAATTAATTAATAAAAAAAGAGAAGAAACTGGATTAGGTGAAGGGAGTGACAGCAGGCAGGAGAACAGAGATCAGCACAACTGGACTACACAAAAAGCTAAAAGTTTTTCTAAATACATCCCAACATTTTGACGGACAGAGTAGAAGGTACAAGCATCTGTGGGCCGCAGTTTCAGAGGACTTCTAGGCTAACCGGCATAACTGGTTTTTTAAAAGAAAATGTTTTGTATACCACTTTGGTGAGTGGCATCTGGGATCTTAAAAGCTAGCAAGTGGCCATCTAAATAGTATCAGTTGGTCCCAATCCACCAGGAGCAGAGGAGAATGAAGGATATCAAAGACGTGACGACAGTATGAGCCCAGCAGACAGAAGGTGCCATATAATAGAGGCGTTATATTAGCATGAGACCAGAAGAACTAGATGGTGCCTGGCCACCACCAGCAACTGTCCTGACAGGGAACACGACCTAAAGTCTCTAATGTAGTGGGAGAAAAACAGATGTGCAGAACTAAACCTCTATTAAAAGACCATACTTGATGGTCTGTAAGACTAGAGGGTTCCCTGAGAACACGCCCCCCAGATTCTCTGTTAGCCCAGAGTAAAAACCAGTACTGAAGCCAAGATTGGACTATATGACACTGAGTGATGCTGGTGAAGATACGCTTCTTGGCTTAAACATATACAAGAGGCTGTCTGAGCAGCTCTTGTCCAGAGGCGAGATGAGAGAGCAGAGGGGGACAGGAGCTGGTTGAATGGATGTTGGAAGCCCAGGGTATAAAGGAAGAATGTGCTGTCATGGGGTGGTGTGGGGGGAGAGCAGTTTAGAGTTGCACAGTGGTGCAGCATGGGGTGTCATACGGCAAATTGATTTGGATTGTAAAATTTCACTTAAAGCACAACAAAACATATTTTTTAACAGTTCTGGGTAGCCAACCTCTAGCAGGGTGCTTGAGCATGGTGGGGGCTGGGGTAAGCAATGCATCAAATATTCAGTATTCATGTCCAGGGAAATTTTTACACGGTGATGACGGACTTCCTTGACATTTTGAGACAGGCTTCAAGATGTCAGCACGACACTCTAGGACAAGGTCATAACAAGCTGGGTGTCTAGGTAAGTCCAGCTGTTGAGTTTGGAAGCCCAAAGTTCCAGACAAATGAACATGGCTGATGCCACAGAATGTTGGGTGCCAAGTGGGTTAGTCACCAACAAAAGGGACTACAGAAACACAGACGGTGCTGTGAGCACTTTGGTTGCCCTGTTGTTGCTGCTCTTGCCTGCAGCTTCTCAGCAGTGCTGCCTACTCTGACCTACACTGGGTGAGCGGACCCATCAACAGCTGCCCTGAGACTTGGCAACCCCAAGCACAGCTCAGGGTACTGGGAGCCTGCTGGGTGCTGTTTAACTTGGACACAGTCACTCCAAGGGGGTCACAGAAAGGAGCGTGAAATGATTCCAGATTCCTGATTTTCTGTGGTTTGCTGGGAGAGTTCATTCCTCTGAGGCGCCTCTGGTTCCTTCGGCCCCATTCTCTGGTCGCTCTTACTTCCTTGGGTCATTTTCTGAATTGCCCTTGGCCAAAGTAGCTTAGAGGGATCATGTGGCTTCACAGGCAGAGGCTCTCTGGGAGGCAGGGACTGAACTCCCTCTTCAACAAGCGGAAAAACTGGGAGGTCATTTGATTCCTACCAAATAGTCTGAGGAGACAACTGATCCCCAGTTAACCGTTTAAGACAGGAGAATGCATTCCAAGTCGGCTTTAGCCATCGTCACAGAAATTGCCTAGTAACCAGCAGCAGCACTTTGACTGCTGCCTGCAGTTGTGCTGGACACCACACATTTGAATAGCTGGCTGAGTCGCTAAGTAGGAGACGACCTTGAGCCACTCTGCTTGTGATTTCAGGTGCCTTTAAGACAAAGCCTATGTAAAGTTGCAGATGCAAAAAGAAATACAGCATGCTGTGAAGTCAGCTGTGCTATGTCAGGTTCTACTGACCAGCAGAGACAGAACCCAGGTCTGGTAGGTAGGGCACGTACCCTGGGCATTGCTTGAGGAGGGGTGCTAATGAGCCATCTGTTTCGGCCATAGCCATTTCCATCACCAACTGTAGAAGAGATCATTCATCAATTTAACACTAATTGCCACAGGCATTATTTCCTGTGGATAGGTCTCTGCTAACCAGGCCCCCTGCCAACCAGTAGAGGGCCATTCAGCTGTGTTTCCATCACTGCAATCAGATTCTTTATTCATTCATTGACTTCTTTATGGTCCATACGCTTTCTAGACTCCCTGTCTAGACATACAATGTACACTTCATGAAACCAGGGCCCTTGTCTGCCTTACCCATTCCTGTCTGGTGTAGTGTTTATCCTTCAGTGTTATTATCAGCTACGGGAAGTGCCCCTGGCTTTTGGCGAGCCACTTGCAATGGAACAAACCATGCCCAGTCTCACACCATCTCCACAACTGGTTACACATTGGGCTGTGATTCACAGGGTTTTCACTAGCCAGTTTTCAGAAGGAGTTGCCAGGCCTTTGTTCCTAGTCAGTCTTAATCTGGAGGCTCTGTTCAAAATTGTTCAGCATCATAGCAACACACAGGCTTCCAATGCCAGACAGGCAGTGGCTATTGATGAGGTACATTGGGCAGATAACAACTCTGAGCTTCCACGTGGAAGGTGAGATCGCCACCACCGAACCACTGTATTCCCCACCCCTTAGTGGATTCAGCGAACACATGCTGGGAGAACGAGTCAGTGAATTTTGCCCTTTAAACCTATTTAAATTTTTATGAAGGAGGCCATTTAGCATACAGGATTAGAGCACAGCTTTGAAGATACATGGTTCTTGGTGTCACTCTTGGCTCTCCCATGGATTAGGTGATCTTGGAAAAGCTACGTAACATCTTTATGCCTCAGTTTACTCATCTTTACAATGAAGACTATCATCCTCATGAAGTTGGAAGATACATGAGAAAATTTGGGCAAGATGTTTTAAGAGAGACTGTAAGGAAAAACCAAAAACCAAACCCCTTGGCATTGAGTCAATGCTGAGCGACAGCAGCTCTGTAAGTCAGAGTTGAACTGCCTCATAGGAGCACCTGGTGGATTCAAACTGCTGACCTTTTGGTTAGCAGCTGTAGCACTTAGCCACCACACCCCCAGGGTTTCCACTTAAGCACTTAATAAATGTTAGACCAGTTCTGCTTTGCTTCCTGATTCTTTCCCCGACAGCTTCTGAACTGCAGAGTTATTTCCTTCTCTTTATTAAAATTTTAATTTATATTAAATTGTATTTCATTTTATGTTGATGTTGATGTTTTTATCATATACTCTTTTAAAATACTCTAAAACATGTTTATCCTTTAATTAGTTTGGAACTGACATTGGTGTATGTTAGGGATTGCATAGTGTCCCCCCAAAAATGTGCATCACAAGAAAAAGAGGTGTGCAGTTCAAGAGCTCTTCTAAAACACCAGAAGTGATGGTCTGACAGCCTGGAGCATCCCCTGGGTACATGACCCCTAGACTTGCTGCTGTCCCTGACCTGAAACCAGTACTGAGGTCAGCTCTTCAGACAAGATTGGTCTGGACTCGGACACAGTGTGAGAATATGGTGTGTGTACTTTATGGTTTTGTACACTTATAGGAGGCTCTCCTACTGATTTCTTTCTAGATGGAAGAGAAGAGGGTGGAGAGGAGGGGCCAGGTGCTCATAAAGAGGATACTAGAAATATAGAGTAAAAAGGAGGAATGCACTGTCACAGGGTGAGGAGAGCAGATAGAGCTGTAGATAAGTGGGCAGGTACAAGTGATTTGGATTGTATACCTTCACTTAATCACAATTAAAAAAATGCGTATGTCAGTTTGGTGAGCCTGTGATTTCAGGTGTTGTATGGTTATCTTCCATTTGGCGCTCTGGTGCATTTATCCTATGGGTTAAAATCCTAACCTCTATGATGGTAACAAAGCAGGATTAGAGGCAGTTTATACTAACGAGGCAGGGCTCAATCCACAGGATTAGGTTGTATCTTGAGTCAATCTCTTTTGAGATACAAAAGACAGAAGCAAACAGAAAGAAGTAGGACTTCAGGCCACCAAGAAATGAGCACTGGAAGCAGAGTGTCTCCTTTGGATCCTGGGCTCCTGTGCCGAAAATCTCCTAGACCAGGAAAAGACTGATGGCAAAGAACGTCCCCCAGAACCAACCGAGCGAGAAAGCCTTCCCCTTGAGCTAGCACCCTGAATTCAGACGTCTAGCCTCCTAGACTGTGAGAGAAAAAATTTCTGTTTGTTAAAGCCATCCCCCTGTGGTATTGCTGTTAGAGCAGCATTACTTACCTGAGAGAGTACGTGAACTAAGGTAAACTTCTCCACGGCATGGCAATGTTTGTTGAATAATCTGTCCCACTGTTGATGCTCTCGTCATCACACATGCAATGTTTATATATAATAGGTGTTTTTCACCTCTTCTAGGCTATCAGTACTGACTCCCTGACCTTCTCTCTGGGGCTGGGACAATGGTACCATACTGTTCTATCCTGTTACAGTGAACAGATCACACAGGCCAACTTTGCTCAAGCTGTGGAAAATTCACACACTGTCTACTTGTGGATTCAGAAATACGATGTCCATTTAGAATGTGTGTTTGTTCTGGTTCCAATCCCTCATAAGACTACTTGCCCTTGGTGCCCTTAGTTTCCTTAAGACACCAGTGCATCCTGATTTAAATGTCCCCTTTTTACTTGTGCCAATTTAAACAGGCTTCTGTGACTTGTGACTTGAAGGATCACAAGATAAACTTTACCTTTATGATGGCCCAAGGAAAGTGCCCAGACAGTGAGGCTGCCTTACTACACGTCATGGAGATTAAAAGGCTCCTTAAACACGTTGCCAGAAAGATCTGCCCACAGGGTCAGCAAAACACAGGAAAGCCTGAAGAACATCTGCACTTCAGGGCGGACACACAACATCTGCACTTCAAGGCAGACACACCAGCACCAGTACCTGTTGCTGTCCAGTTGATTCTGACTCATGGTGACCCTGTGTGCATCAGAGAAGAACGGCTCCATAGAGTTTTCAGTGGCTGTTTTTTCAGAAGTTGATTGTCGGGTCTTTGTTTCGAGGTAGCTCTGGGTGGCCTTGAACTTCCAACCTTTCAGTTAGCAGCCAGGTGCCTCAACCATTTGTACCACTTGGGAACTCCGAGCTAGATATACCTTTCCCGTTATCACCCAGATCGTGGTAGGAGTCCCAACATGGTGCTCACAGGTGCAAACAAATTCAAGCAGGCCAGCTGCCCCAACCTCTTTGAGACCCTACAAGCTCAACTGGCTATTGTAAGATTAAAGAAACCACATTAGTGGAAGCACTTGCAAAATCAACATTAAAGTACATTATTACTACTATTACCTTCTTTCTTGCAAAAAAGATTGGGGGGGGAATCTTTCTTGCAAAAAAGATGTTTTAATAAAAAAATTTTTTTTTAATATATCTAAGGATCTGGGTTTTAGAATTGTCATTAAGAACATCAGTATCATTTCTCAAACTATAAGGTTACTATCAGTATAGATAAACCTCTGTCTGCCCTGACCCTACTTAAAACCACATCCTTTGTTTTGTTTTAAAAATTCACTAGAGTGTTTTGGTTGTGCTGAGTATCGATGGTTCTTGTTTTTATTTTTTGTGTATCTCTGCCATTTGACCTTCTTCCTTAAACATGGAGCATATAAGAGAAAGTCTTTTAAAATAAATGCATTAGGGGTTCTAGTTATGATTATGTTTAACTTCCCCAGAGAAGGCAGGAAAGCCACAGGGAGGGAACAAAAGGGCGGGGAACTCGTGACTTCACTCTCCCAGGCAGAGGGAAGGGGAGTGACTCAGCCGGACACCCTGGCTCTGTAGGAAAACCGTCCACAGTTAGGCATGTCCCGTCAGCCCCTGCACCTGTGGGATCTCCTGCCTGGCAAGGACTTTGCAGTCACCTGGTATCCCCAGCTCAGGACACCCTGGGGCCTTTTTCCTACTCAGTCAGATGCCAGAGGGTGTGGCTACCTGCCAGCGGCAGACAGAGCTACCAGCAAGGGCAGCTCCACCTTTCCCTGGTAGCCCTCAGGACCTTGCAGAAGCACACGAGGAAGAGATCACGCCAATGCAGAGGTCCAAGTTCTTTAGGCTGATTTTAAAAGACACAAACCAATCAATGTTTCTGTGTACACACAGAAATTGTTGAAATGCCATGTATTTTGCTACGTATATTTTCACCATGATAACTCATTTTTTCTCCAAAGAGACACAAAGCAATATGGAAGGTGAGAACACTGATTTTTAGATAACCACCTTTGTGCTACTTCACCTGGGTGCTGGTCCATGGCTTGGCCTTCCCGGTCTTTGCCACTCGTCTGTGCCCTACGTGTGGGAAGACCCCAGGGACTGCCACATCACCCCCTCTTTCCTGATCCTCTGTTTTCTGGGAGGCGAACTAGGGAAACCTACCTCAGTTCACATACAGGAAACATGAAGACACACAGACCATCACAGATATTTAAAAGCTAAGCTAGGGGTAGGGTCCAGATACAGGAGATTCCTCTTGTCCCTTTGTCCTCTGTCCCTGCAGGACTCACCAACAAGTTGCTCTCTAGTTGATTCCGAGGGCAGATGACCCCCTGTGTGTGTCACAGCAGAACTGCGCTCCACAGGGTTTTCAATGAATGATCTTTCAGAAGTAAACTGCCAGGCTTTACTTCTGAGTCATCAGTGTCACCAGGGGAGTGTTGGGGTGCAGACCACACTGGGTGTCACTGTCAGGGGGTGACATCAACAGAGGGGGTAACACCGCCAGAGCGAGTGACACCAAATGACTGTCTATAAAATTTTTGTGCAGTGTTTCAGCAGAAATTTTTTATTTTTCATAAAAATATCTCTGTAGACCATGGTCTTGTGGAACATCCAGCTCAACTGGCATAATACAGCTTATAAAGAAAATATTCTACATTCTACTTTGATGAGCAGCTTCTAGGGTCTTTAAAAGCCCGTGACTGGCCATCTAAGGTACTCCACTGACCTCACCCTTCTTCACGAGCAAGTGAGAATGAAGACAACTAAAGGTATAAGGGAAAGATGAATCCAAAGGACTAATGGACCACACCTACCGTGGCCCCCACCAGACTCCGTCCAGCACAACTAGATGGTTTCTGGCTACGACTGACTGCTCTGACAAGGATCACAAGACAGAGTCCCAAACAGAGGTGGAAAAAAAATGTAGAACAAAATTCTTACTCAAAAAGAAAGATCTGACTTTTGACCTAACAGAGACTGGAGAAATCCTGAGAGTAGGAGCCCTGGATACCCTTTCAGCTCTCTAGTAAAATCACTCCTGAAGTTCACCATTCAGCCAAAGTTTAGACAGGCTCATAAAACAAAAGGAGACTAAAGGGGCATGTCAGCCAAGGGGCAAGGACTAGAAAGCAGGAGGGGACAGGAAAGCTGGTAATAGGGAGCCCAGGGTTGAGAAGAGAAAGTGTTGTCACATTATGGAGTTGTCAACCAATGCCATAAAACAAAATGTATTCCAACTGTTTGATGAGAAACACTAGTTTGTACTGTAAACTTTCATCTAAAGCATAACAAAAAGAAAAACACATACACTGCTGTAGTTAGCCGTAGAAACAGAGACTCTACCAGCCTGAGACCAGAAGAATTATATGGTGCCCAACTTCCACCAATGACCACCGTGACAAGAAACACAATAGAGAGTCCCTGATAGAGCAGGAGAAAATTGGGGTACAGAACTTAAAGTCTTGTGAAAAAGACCTGACTTAATGGTCAGACTGAGACTGGAGGGACCTTGGAAGACATGGTCCCCAGCCTTTCTGTTAGCACAGAACTGAAGCCAACTTCGACTGGACTGTAAGAGATAAAATGATACTGAGGAACTGAGGGCTTCCTAGCTCAAGTAAATACAATGAGACTAAATGGGCAACTCCTGTCGGGAGGTGACATGAGAAGGCAAGAGGGGACAGCAGCTAGTTGAATGCACAAGGGAAATCTGGGTGGAGAGGAGGAGTGTGCTGTTACATTATAGGGAGAGTAACTAGGGTCGCATAACAATGTGTGTATAAATTTTTGTATGAGAAATGATCTTGAAAAGTAAACTTGCACTTAAAGCATGTGCGCATATGTGTACACACACATATGTGTACACACACACACACCCAAATCCCTGTTGTTAGTTATAGCAACAAAAAAAAATTTTTTTGTAAGCCAACTTACATGTATTAGTATACTCACAAGGCTAAAACTCTGTGGTGAATGACTTTCTGAGCCTTCTGATGTGCTCTGCTGAGCACTGCCATCATCACCACAACCCACTTACAGTGATGCTTCAAATCATGTGGTTTCATCAGCACGCACTGAAGGCACATGATGTTGTTTACGGAGGATGATTTTGTCCAATTTGTGGTAATTAGCATGGGGAGGGCAATGCCATGAATTACTACACTGGCCACTACCAACTCTAGCGACACCACTAATTACAGGTGCTTCTGGGTGGATTCAAACATCCAGCTTTCAGGTCAGTAGGTAAGCACATTAACTATTTGCGCCACCCACAGACTCTTCAAGGCTCACCAGCTAGTGGACATTGTTATTAATGGCTGAGTTGATTCTGAGTCTTGCTGACCCCATGTGGAGCTGAAATGCTCCACATCGTTCTCAAGGCTGGGACTGACCTTTCAGATCACCAGGCCTGTCTTCAGAGGCACCCCCGGGTGGGTGCAAACCTCTAATTTTCTGCCTAGCAGTTGAGCACTTAGCCATGTCAACCACCCAGGGATCTAACTAGGTGAAACAAAACAGGGATCTAACTGCAGGTTAAACAAATACACACTGGTTTTGCTTTTGTCGCTCATCATACCCAATTTGAAACAGCCTATGGGAGCACCAGACTAGCCTATACCTATCATTTCTTATTGTTACCATCTTGTTATTCAAAAATGTACAGCAAAGATTTACATACACCCCATTGGGTGTCCTCCCCAATTCAAATGAGTTACTGCCGGAGGGAATCTGTTCTCTTGCGACCTAGAGATTTGTTTGAGGATGATGGGACTTCATGGAAAGAAAGGACAAGCGATTGCCGTACAACGATGCCCCAAACTCACATCACTTTCTGCTTAGATGCTGAGTGGCAGCCAGATCTGCGAGAGGACACAGAATTCAACTTCAAGTTCAATGTCCTCCAGCACCCTCTGGTCTGAAGGATGTGCATGCTGCCCAGGACTTGTCCACTGGATTGTCCATGCCTGATGGATACCTTAGTCTCAGAGTTGGATGATCTAATCTAATCCAATCCAATCCTATCTAATCTAATGAGTCTATGGCATATCCAGATAACTGAGGCAAAAAGCAATGGATTTAATAAACACTTTTGTGAGTAGCTATTGTACAGTACCACCACCTACCTGTCACCTTGTTCTGCTGTAGTAGTGTGAGTGTTGCCGCGACGCTGGAAGCGATGCCATTTGGTAGGTCAAAGTCTAGCAGGGTCACCCGCAGGAGACAGGTTTCAGCAGAGCTTCCAGACTAAGACAGACTAGGAAGAAAGCTCTGGTGATCAACTTCCAAAAATCAATCAGTGAAAGCCTTATGGGTCACGACAGAATATTGTCTGACACAGTGCTGGCAAATGAGCGTCCTGGGTTGGAAGGTGCTCAGAAACACACAGTGGCCACAACTGTGGGCTGCAGCGTGCCAACCACTGTGACAGTACGTTAGGCTGGGGAACATTTCATTCTGTTAAAGAGAAGGTCCCTCAAATTAGAGAAGACTTGATGGCAATGAATAACAGCGTCACAAGGTTCATACGACACCAGACGTTGAACACAGGAATTTCTGTGTCCTTTCTCATCTGGGTATTCTTCCTAGGGACCCTTGCCTCCCTAAAATGTCCTAAATCTTAGAGACACAGGTTCTTCAGCTATGACTCCTCCCATTCATGGGAGACTCTCCTTTGGAAAGCACAGAGAGAAGGGGAGAAAAGAATCAAGGACACCCTTTCCTGAGCCAACCCTCACACGGAGCTCCTGAGAACCTAGGACAGCCTCTGCTGGTGTTCCAGTTCCACTGGTAGGAGAAGCAGGTCTGGGAATTCACAAAGCAGCAGGCGGCGCTTCACAGCTTTGCCAAGGCTGCATGTCCCTTCCCTATATTGCTATTGTTTCAAGTATTTCTACGAGGGAAGCACCTACCCTCCATCTACTTCCTGATTGCTTTGTCTATCTGTTACTGTGTAACTACCTCAAAACACAAAGCCTTAAAACAATAGAGACTGACTGTGTGTCATATTTCTGTGTCTTTGCTGGGCTCCTCCAGGCAGTTCTTCTGCTCTATGGTGAGTCGACTGAAATCACTTTTGTGGCTGCGTTTGGCTGGGAGCTTGGCTGGAAAAGCAATGTCCAGGATGGTTTCACTCACATGTCTGGTGACTAAGTGAGGGTGGCTGATGAACAGGGAGCTGGCCATGCCTCCCACTCTCCACACGGTCTCCGTCATCAGTGGTCCGGCCTCAGTTTATTTACAGGGTGGCTGAATCTCAAGAGGCTGACAGCAGTTGCTCTCAGGTCTTTTAAGAACTAAGCCTGGAACTGACGGTCCTTCACTTCTTTTACATCCCCTTGGTCATCAAGTCACAAAGCCAGCCGCCGGCTTTTGATGGCAGGAAGAGTACGTGGTTGGAGGGAGGGCAGAAAGTCCTGGCAGCTGTCTTTGGAAAAAATTCACCACATTGATAATGAAAGGAAACCTAACAAAGGTAGAGATTTCGGGTGTCTCAGATAACAAAGTATAACTCTTTAACATTAAAATGGTTTCATGTGGATCTCTTGCAGGGTTTCAAGCAGAAGCACACAGAATGCCATATTACTGCCTGTAGTCTGTTCTCATTAAAATTAACCCCCAGCAAAACTAATCTGTGGGCACCAAAGGCAGATCAGCGGTTGCCTGGAGATTGGGGTGGGAAGGGGACTGACATCAACTCCTAGAGGTGAGAGAAAACATTCCGCATCTGGACCACAGTGCTGCTAACAGGGTTTCTACATCTGCCAAAACTCTTGCACTGTACTTAAGATGGGCACATTTTCTTGCCTGTCAGTGGTACCTCAAAGGCCAGTGTTTGGTTCTGTTGTCCACAGCATTGCTATGACTCAGAACCACCCTGACAGCACCTGACAAGAACACCAACACTGGAGTTGACTTAAAAAATTAAAGCCAACCAACTAAGAAGGTCCAGAAAGGACGAGTTTGAAATGTGGTTAATAAAACCAGCATTAGCGATAAGCCGTATTTATAAACAATAGCAAATTCCTTTGGGGAGGGAAAGGAAGCAGAGAGCTAAAGGGGATGTTTTGTTGGTTAGGAAGCAGGATATACACTAACAGCACAGGGTCCTCCTGCCGTCATTGTATTTAAAAATGTCCCCAACATCTCCAGGATTTGAGTAGGTGATGCTGGGTATTTTATAAATGACGATGGAACGAGTGCATCCTGCCTCCCGGGGTACAGGAAGGGCTGTGGTCACCTCAACACAGAAATAACCAACAAATCAGGAGGTCACTCGATGTTAGACCATGCTGGGCGTGGACTGGTACTAGCACTGTGGGAAACTAATGGGAGGCTTTTAGGGAGCACTGCAAGCAGCCCTGGTATCCCAGTGGTTAATCACTCAGCTGCTAACCACAAGGTTGGAAGTTGGAACTCACTCACTGGCCATCTGCGCCCATAAAGATCCCAGGCTAGAAAAGCCTATAGAGCAGTTCTACTGTGCTATGGGGTTGCTATGAGTCAGAATCGACTCATCACCACTACTGGCAACCACGGAGGGCTTCAAGAGGCTTCCTAACTTCAGCAGTCAAGACCTTGCAAAGTAGGCCATCAGAACAAGGTTTGCACGCTATCTGGGGCCTGAACAGTGTCAACAGAAAGGTCTTGAGGACCTGAGAGGGAAGTGGATAGAAAGGTACATTCAGGAGGCCTCCAGCCTGGACACCTGGAAACAACCCAGGGCCTGCCAAGCTCCAAGGTCCATCTCTGGGGGAAGAAGCTGGCTTGAAAAGGCAGGAGAGGGGGCAGGTTTGAGATTATCTTGAGGGGTCCAGACGCTAGCCAAGGGGGTCCACATCAGAGAAACAATATACTTGTCACAGGAATGAGAAGGGACAAGATTCCTCTCTAAGGGATGAACTGAATAGATATGGGGACAAAGGGACATCAGCAGGGGGCCCTGGGGCTCCAATGTTTACTGCTGTACCAAGTGGTTGGATACTAAGCTAGAGGTGCTTTGAAAGAATGTGCACTTGGGGAAACAAGTGTTGACTTGAAATGATTGTTCAACTAGAATGAACTGGATCCACATCAGTGATGATTTCAATTTATTGCAGTAATATCAGCACAGCAATCAACAAAGATTGCAGATTTTTGAATTGCAGTGGATAGCAATCCTAATTTCCATCAGAAGCCTGCCTGAACGTTTAGCCGGTAGGATTGAGCCCAGGGCAAACTCTCTTAAGGGCCCTGCAGAGGGTTGATCTTGGTCTGATGCATAGCACACACAGTCGTCATGGAAGGGAGAATGGATACTGACAGTGGCTTTGCTCCAGGACTCCCTGCAAATGAGCAATTTTTGCCCTAAATTTTATCGGTGTCCTTTGTCCCCTCCAAAATACGTGCATCAATTTGGCTGAGCCATGATTCCCGCTATTGTGTGACTGTCCTCTATTTTGTGATTTTCCTCTGTTGCAAATTTTAATCTCTGCCAGTGGTTAATAGGGCAAGATTGGACTATGTTAAAGAGGATTAGGGTGGGACTGTAACACCGTCATTAAGGTCATCTCCCTGATCTAATGCAGAGGGAGTTTACCTGGGTGTGGCCTGAGCTACCCTTCATCTGATGAGAAATAAAAGAGAAGCAAGCAGACAGTTGTGCACCTCCTATTACCAAGAAAGAAACATAGAGAGTAGGAAGTGTCCTTTGGACCTGGGGTTCCTGCTCTGAGGATACTCCGAGATGAAGGGAAGACTGATGACAAGATTCTTTCTCCAGAGCTGACAGAGACAGAAAGCCTTCCTCTAGAGCCGATGCCTGAATTTGGACTTGTAGCCTTTTGGACTGTGAAAAATAAACTTTTTGTTAAATCCATCCACTTGTGATATTTTATAGCAGCACTAGGTGACTGAGACATCCTCTCTGTCCACCTGCATCCCTCCCTCATCAAAACTTAACTGTTGAAAATCATTTCTTAGGGATGCGTTCTGCTAAAGAGATGCTGGAAAATATTAAATTGAAGACTTAAAACCAGTAAACTTATTGCCACTGAGCTGACCGTGTCTCAATGGTGTCCTCACATGAGTCAGGGTAGAACTGTGTTTCATTGGGTTTTCAGTGGCTGACATTTTTAAAAGCAGATTACCAGGCCTTTCTTCCAAAGCATCTCTCCATGGGCTTGAAGCTTCTACCTTTTAGTTAAAAGTCAAGTGTGTTAACCATTTATTTGTACCATCCAAGGACTCTGAATGCTTACATACTATGAGGTCCAACAATTAAGTCCTTAAACTTCTTTGTTTTAAGTGCTACGTATGTCACTGCTGAGTATCACTACAGTCACCTTCAAAGTACTCCCCTTAGGAAGCTATGCACAGATGCCAGTGCCTAGTCCACTCTTCAAAGTAATTTTGAAACTCTTTCTAGAATGGCCATTGCACATGGTGGCACGGTGGCAAGTTTGTGAACTCAATTGTATAGTTGGTCTATGAGGGAGTTTTCAGCCAGTAAACAAATAACTGTGTTGGAACACCCTCCCTACTTACCTGATCTGGCCCCCAGTGACTTTTTTCTTTACCCAAGAATAAAGAAAATATTGAAAAGAAGACATTTTGATGGCATTCAGGACATTCAATGTAATATAGTGATAGCTCTGACGGCCATTCCAGATGAAGAGTTCCAAAATTGCTTTAAAGTGTGGAACAGGCATTGGCATCAGTGCATAGCTTCCCAGTGAGAGTACTTTAAAGATGACCATAGTGATACTCAGCAGTGAAATATGGATCACTTTTTCTAGGATGAGTTCACAAACCTAATTGTCAAACTTCATATTATTAAATGATCAGTTATTAACAAAGCCTTCCTTTTTATCCCTCTAAAGACTTTTGGATTAGAACATTTTGCTTGAAGCCGAAAGAACAGAAATGTTGAAGAGTAGATTATTATCAAGCAATGATAATCAGAAAAAACTCTCCTCTACAGTATTCCAGAAGGAAAAATTCTCCCTGGGTTTAGCATTCTTCAGCTGAAATCATATATAAAACTACTCTCCCTTACTTGCCCCTTTTAAAATCCAAGAAGACACCCCAGCAGCATCCCGTGGAGGCGTGAGGTCATTCAGAGACTTGGATTTGATTTCTTAGTCCCTAAACTCCTCTGCCTTTCTGAACATCCATTACAAAGGGACTCCCCTTCCTCCTTTGTTTAGCTGCTCAATTCTCAAAAGTGTCTACACAGCATTTAACTTTCTGGTCAATGTTGTGGACCTCATGATCATTCTTAGGAGTAAAGGCACAAAAAACAGTGCCTCCAGTCTCCAAAGTGTCTCCCAGTTGTCAAAACAAAGCTGCTTGCTGTCAAGACAACCCTGTCACCCGATGACCCCATGTCTCAGAGTAGAACTGTGCTCCATAGGGTTTTCTTTTTTTTAATTATGATTGAATGAAAATGTGCATTCCCATATAAATCTGCATACTGACCTACATGCAGCTTCCACTGCTCTCCCTGCATGGTGACAGCACACTCTTCCTCTCTGCTCCATACATGTCTTATCTTCCCAACAGCCTCCTATCTTCTCCTCTCCACCCATTCCCCTTCCTCCAGGATGAGGTCAACAGGACGACCTCCTATAGATGCCTAGAACCATAAGGTGCCCACACAATATGGTCACTCTGCATCACCAAGTCCAATCCATTGCTGTCTGAAAAGTTGACCTTCATTATGATTTATGGACAGGGGCAGCATCAGGGCCAGGGTCCCTTCTCCAGGAGAACTCCGAGTCCCCTGGACCATCAATTGCAGTCTTTTAGTGGAGATCTCAGGGTGCACCCCTATTTATACTTGTGTTGCCAGTGAGACTGAGACTCAACTTTGTGAGCTCCATCGTGGCTATCACTGGCGGTAGCCAGGCACCATCTGGTTCTTCCAGTCACAAGTCAATGTAGACATCCACTCACGTGGGTCTGTCTTCTGGATTCTCTACCCCCGTGTCATTATGGACCTTAGCGATCATATGTTCCTAAGTTGGGACCATTTGCTGTACCCTCAGATGGCAGCTTGGCAGCTTTTAAGACTCCAGACACCTCTCACCAATGTCGGGTGCGGAGAGATCTCATTAGCAAAACGCTAGTTGTGCCAGTTGGCCTCGATTTCGCCTGAGAGCACGATCCCTGGCTCCCCGCCCCAGCTACTCTGTCTTTGCAATATTGGGTTAAGATGGGAGGAGTACACAAGTTGTGTTGAAGTCCCGTTAGTATTGATCTTCTTACTGATGAGTGCCGTCACCAATTTCACCCAACCAAATTTCTAATAACTATCTAATCTAAACCCTCCCTCCTCGCCCTCCCGCCCTCCCCACCCTTGCAGCTGTCAAAGAGTCTTTTCTGTGACGCACGAGTCTGCTTTTAAATTCTTATCATAGGGGTCTCATGCAGTATTTGTCCTTCTGTGGCTGACTACTTTCACGCAGCATAATGAAACCAGGTTAAGAGATGCTTCCTGCTGTCATCGTTGTTCTTTATCATTGCACAATGTTCCCCCTATCCATTCTTCCGTTGTCGGGCATCTGGGTTGATTCCATCTTTTTGCTCTTGTGGACTGTGCTGCAATGAACATTCATGTGCATGTATCAGCTGATGTGAATGGCCTTGATTCTGTAGGATATATTCCAAGCAGTGGAAGTACGGTATATTTATATCCACTGCTTTAAGGTAGCACCAGATTGCTTTCCAAAGAGGTTGCACCATTTTGCAATCCCACCAACAGTGTAGGCGAGTTTCGATCTCTCCACAGCCTCTCCAGCATTTAGTGTTTTGCATTTTTTGGATCATGGCCAACCTTGCCGGGGTGAGATGGTATCTCATTGTCATTTTGATTTGAATTTCTTTAATAGCTAGTGATCATGAGTGTGTCTGCATGTGTTTTTTGGCTGCTTGGATCTCCTCTTTAGAGAAGTGTCTGTCCATCTCCTTTGCCCATTGCTTAATTGGATTATTTATCCACAGGGTTTTCAGTGGCTGATTTTTTCAGAAGTAGGTCACAAGACCTTTCTTCTGAGGTGCCACTAGGTGGACTAGAACTGCCAACCTTTAGATCAGCAGCTGAGTTCTCTACCTGAGTTCTCTACCATCCATTGGCATACACTATCAAGTGACTCAGAAATACCATGGGAGAACCTTGATAGAGTTCAGAGGGAGAAGATGGCTTTATCTGACGCTGACCTGGAGGAGAAGGTGCGTCAGTCATCCCTTTGACTGTGTTCCAGGCTGAGCAAAGCTCCTGGACACGGGATGTGTGCCAAGACTTGTTGGCTCACATCTGGCTGCCTCCTCCTGGAGAGCTCAGGGACAGGGTAAGGTGTTGGGGTGGGGTGGGACAGGAGCACTTCAGGTACTTAACCCTAAGCCTGAAATGAGCACTGGCCACCCTGGGGAAAAGTGACTCTGAAAGAAGCTTCTATTACCTCCCCTGCCTGCATCTGAGAACAAAACCAAATGCAAAATCAGTTGCTGTTAACACTAACACGTGGTGTTCCCATGTGCCCAGGGTAGAACTGTTCCCCAGGGCTTTCAAGGCTGTGACCTTTCAAATCTAGATCATCTGACCTCTCTTGGGAGGCACCTCTAGGTAGGTTTGAATCATCAGTTTTTACTGTCAGTATTCCAGCACTTAACTGTTTGTGCCACCCAGTATCATTCTTGTAACAACCCTTCACCTCTCCCCAGGGGGTCCTTCTGCACCTGAAAACCAAAGAGGATGGAGATGATCGCCTCTGAGGCTGATCAACCATCAGCTGTTCCGTGGTGGCTGCGTGTTTGCAGCTGTAGCGGCGAGCTAAGCTATACTCTGGCCTCTCGCACTGGACAGTTCCACCAGTCTGGAAAAGCAGAGCGCTGCACCTTCAGCTTCTAAAACCAGCAGGCTTCTATCACTCCATAAGGTGACTTACCAGCCAGTGGCTCTTAAATGCAAGTGTCACTGGAACGACTGGTGTCATCATTCTCAACTCTTCCCTTTCTCACTCAGGTCCCTATCATTAAGGGCCATCTCTTCTTCATCCTAAATATCTCCACAGTGGAACCACATAGTTAAATCTCTACTCCTGCCACCTTCTCTCAGCTGGATCCCTGAAACAGCTGCCTACTGGGCTTTCTTGTCTCTACTCTTGTTTTTTTCCCCCCAGTCCAGTTCTCTACCTTGCAGCCAGACTGAACTCTTCAAAATACAATCTCATCAGGCCACTGTCTCATTCAAAGCCTTTCAGCGACTTAAAATCACCATCAGGATGACGCCTCAGGTGTTAGTTCAGATCACCCCCAAGAAGTGGACGCCAAGTGCGGAAGAAGCTTATGAGAACTGTAATTGTCAGAAAAGATGCAGCAGGAGCTGGAGGAGGCTGAGAGAGACCCTATGAGGAGGAGGGAGGGACAAAAGGGAAGGAGGAAGGGGCCTAGGTGTAGCCTGACTGGGTCCAGCAAAGCCCTCCCAAAGTTCTGCAGCCAAAGCTGGTACTTAGCATCCCTGCTGCACTCAGTCCCTGGCCGCCAGCCACCATGGAAGCGTGGCCTTGTAGCCACGTGGATTTTAGACTGTGGCTCTTGTCAGTTACGTTCCCTGGAGTTGGAAGTCCCCAAGCGGCATTCTCCTGGCCACCACATCCCAAATCCACATCGCGGCCACCTCTCCAGTTCATCTCCTGCCGTCCGGATACCACTCACTCTTTCCCACACCTGAGTCTTTGGACATGCTGTTGGCTCGGCCCGAATTGCTTACCTCATCTTTCCCTGCTCCTTGTGCCATCATCCAGTGGCCCTTCAGGTCTCAGCTGAAGCGCTTCTCCCGGGAAGCCTCAACTCTCCTCTCTGTGCTCCGGCAGCACCAGGTCCGTCTGCTTTCCTACTGCCCGTCTCACCTGGTTAATGCCTGGCTTGTTCCTCAGACTTCAGCTTCCAGCAGAGACCATGGCTGTGTTATTCACTGCCACATCCTCAAAAGCCCGGCACATAGTAAGTGCTCAGTGAATATGCATGATTGAGTAAGGTCACTTGAAAGAGAGAGGTGTACACAAAAGAAAGACGGTAACCTTCAGTAGAGTGATCAACCGTGGAGGCCACAAAAGGGGAGCTAGAGGGCAAAGAGGGCACAGCCCACCCAGAAACTGTAGGTTGTCTGAACTCAACGTTATGAGGATCTATCATGTACATGTACAACTGAGCACCTACTATGTGTCAGGTGCTGGTAATTAAACAAGGAGCAGAACCTCTTGAAGTCTTACTGGGGTTTATAGATATTCTGGGCAAGAGGCAGCCCTAAACAGGTATTAGAAGTTCTGACTCTCCTAGCAGGCCTCCATGTAGCTATTCTTAGGGATGATGGTTGAGATACTTAACCGATACAGTATAGGCACTGGCCAATCAATACAGATGCCCACTGTTAACAGCTGGTATAAGTCAAGGAGGGCACTCCAGGTGCATATCCATCCTAGCTGCAGGGAAACACCGACATTATCACTTACACTTGTTCTGAGTCACCCACCAAGGAAAGCCTCCTCCCCAGCCTGGATGGACTGACACAGTGTCTGGGCCTATTCCTCACTGTAAGTGATGGCTGCATGCTCTTGTGACCTCTACGACCCAAGTCAGCATCCTTGAGTGTGAGTGGCACTGAGCTGTGGACAAGATTGTTCCCCAGCACAAAAAACCAAAATCTAGAATGTGGGCTGGGTGACCCGCCATCCTTGGCTGCCACAGAGTCGTCCTCTCCTTGCAGCACTTAACTACTATGGCACCTGGAGGCACCATACAAAGCCTAAAAATTGGTTCTAGTCTGGCTGCTGGGTTGTGTTCAAGAGTAGTGACCATTGTTTCAGTTATACTGTGTATGTGTAGAGGGGTGGGGATGAGTAGTTTGGAGCTGGGGTTAAGGGAAGCCCCAATACTAGGAAGCCCAGGCAAAGCCAAACTCTCCTCAGGGAAGCTTCTACCACGGAAAGGGAGACTTCTTCCCAGAGCTCAGTAAAATAAGTGGAAGCTGTTTAGAATGCTGCCAGGCAGAAGGGGTTGGGGAGAGGACCTTAACACTCTGAAGACAGGTACTGAGGGTCCTGAACAGGAAGCAGGTGTTAAATTTGAGGTGGGAGATACCATATTTCAAAACCTAAAATACGGCTCTGCCCAGTGGGCTCACAATTATACAAGTGGAAAAGGAATTGGTCGTCTTTCTGAAATACTATATTTAGGAATATCTACACAGATCTTTCCCACTTGGAATATGAACTTTATATTAAAACTTCGTTGTTCTTAGTTGTAATTGATTCTACCTCGTGGAAACCCCATGTGTGCAGAGAAGAAGTGCCCCTTAGGGTTTTCAGGGCTGTGAGCTTTCTGAGGCAGATGGCCAAGCCTGGCTTCTGAGATGCCTGGGTGGGGGGAGGGGGCGGGCGGGATTCAAACCACCAGCCTTTCAGCTAACAGTCCAGCACTTCGCTTTTCACACCACCAGAGAATGAAGAGGATGTAAGTCTCAGGAACAGTTTCTCAAAGTGTGGTGTGAGGCTCATCTCCCCGAGAATCAAACGAGGTGTTTGCCAAAAACGCAGACTCATGGGCCACACCCCGGGCCTACTAAACTGGAACCTCTGAGGGTGGGGCCTAGGTGTTTGCTCTTCTAACTGGTGAAGCTTACATGGTCCCAATGCTACTGGTGGGTGACAAAATCAAGTGAGGAAGCTGAGGTAATGACATCCTGCACCTCCCACATGACATTCAACTTTTAGGAAGTACCATTGAGGAAGGCAAAGGAGACGGAGGCATTTTTCTTCAGACCCTGCAATTTTTCTTTTTGCTTAACGTTTTACTTCGGTATGAGAGCTCAAAATGTGAGGGGAACAAGGGCATTCTTTGTCTTCTTCCAAGGGCCTTGAGTACTCTGTGAGAAGTGGCCTCGTCTTACTCACCCCTCACAGCCTACATTCCAGCAGAGACCCTGACCCCATGATGGGGCCACATCCAAGGTCCCTGAGAGAATACACTGTTTCCTGCTTCAGTGGGGTCCTCAGGCCTGAACACTCCAGGCCTAAATATACAGCAGGCCTAAAAATAGAGCCTGTGAGACCTCCTCTAAGGGATAAAAGCAAGTCTCCCTCAGAACGCTTCTGTAGGAAGGAGGCCTGCGCCCTCTAGTGGGAGAGAGAAGAGGCTCCCAGCCCTGGTCAAGGGCCGGTTGGACCAAGCTGTGTGTTCAGCCTTTTGGGGTGAGATACTGGCAACCTCACATCATGAGGGTCCCTGACGAGACGAAGAAAAAGAGGGATGTGCCCTGCTTTTGTTTTACTAACTCCAACATGATTTTAGACCTTTCCTCACATATATAATATGCATCATGTACAATATTTTAATAAAATATATTGAGCTATGTTGTCAGATGATGCCAGCAAGTCTCATAACAACCCCCGTGACAGAATAAAACTGCTCCAGGGAGTTTTCTAAGTGCTAGTCTTAATGGGAGCAGATTTTCAGATCTTTCTCCCTCAGAGCTGTGGGCTGGGTTGGGACTATCAACCTTTTATTTAGCAGCTAAGTGCTTAAATGTTGAAATACCAGGGCTCCTTATATTATCTATAAAACTCAAAACTCAACCCACTGCTGCTGAGTCAATTCCAACCTAGAGCCACCCTATAGGACAGAATAGGACCTCTTTATAGCATTTCCAAGGAACAGCTGACAGATTAGAACTGTTGACATTCTGGTTAGCAGCTGAGCTCTTAACCATTGTGCCACCAAGGCTCTGTATTGTTTATTTATACAAGGACTGCCAATTAAGTTCATGAATTCAGTCTAGAAAAAGTACTACATACCACATTTCTGAATATCACTATGGTCACCTGTCACCTTTGAAGTACTCTGCTTGGGAAGCTATGTCCCGACACCGGTACCTAGTCCATCCTTCAAAGCAATTTCTGAAATGGTCATCAGAGAAGTCATTGTGTTACCCTTGGTGCCATGAATGTCATCAAAATATCTTCCTTTCAATATTTCCTTTATGTTCGGGTAAAAGAAGAAGTCCTTGGGGGCCAGATCAGGTGAGAAGGGTGTGTGTTCCAATACAGTGATTTGTTTACTGGCTGAAAACTCCCTCACAGACAATTATACAATTAAGCTCATGAACTTGTGCCACCGTGCTCAATGGCTACTCCAGAAACAGTTTTAACATCACTTTGAAGAGCGGACTAAGTGCTGGCATTGGGGCATAGCTTTCCAAGGGGAGTACTTCAAAGATGACCCTAGTGATAGTTAGTAGTGAGATACATATCACTTAGAACAATTGAGTTTGCAGACTTGTCGGACCTCATATGTCTATAAACACACAGATATTTATACTTTATAATATTTTAATAATTACAGACTTCTATTATCACAGGGCTTTAAACTTTTTCATTTTTTTCTCAGTGAGATTAATTTAGAAACAAACCAAAACAGCTGCCATCCCATTGCCTTCAATTCTAGGCATCTCCATCTGTGTGATGGTAGAACCGTGGTCCATATGGTTTCAATGGCTAACTGTTTGAAAAGAGACCATTAAGCCTTTCTTCCAGGGTACCACTGGGTAGACTCAAACTTGCAACTTGTAGGTAAACGATTGAGAGTGTTGACTTTGCACTGCCCGGGGACTTTAAGTTACTACTGCTAAATTCACATATATGTAACATGTAACCAGTGACTATATCTAAGCATCCCAGACCACCACGGTGAAAATTCTATCCAGGATGGCTACTCTCTGGGTGGCGTGCACAGCTCTGGGACAGATGTTCAGAATAGTAAAAGAGGACACTTCTGAGCCAGGACACTGGGTTGAACCATTACAGAACTCTCTATAAGAACTTATTTCTCTGCTGGCTAAATTGTTCTCCCACCTAAAGACACCAACTCAGTCTTAAATCAGAAATAAAACACATTCTTGTTTTCACACATTTTAAGAAAATATATAGTTTAATAGTAAAGTGCCTACTTAGAATTTCAGAGAAATCTGACTGTAACTAAAAGATACCAGGTTTTTAATAGAAGCTTTCTAAAAAATGGACAGGAGAGACCTAGTAGGACTTCACCAGGTAAAGACAGGGAACACCTGACAGGCAGAGGGGACAAAAAAAAAGGGAAGAGAAGTCACAAGGTATGTGACTGCCCAGCCCAAACCAACTGAGTCCTTGTTCTTGGTTCTTGCAAACCACATCAACACCTGAAGCTAGCGAGGGGGCACTGACCTGTCCGGGGTCCGGGGCTGACATCATCGATCACGGCCACATGGCGAGGCTGGCAGGAGCCCCGAGCCCTAAGGTTCGCCTGTGGCTCCCTGATCAGTGATCATGCACAGGAGAGAGCGGCGTATCCCTCCTTGAGGCATGGAAGGTTTGGGCTGTGCCCACCTCACCTGCAGACCTTACCCCATTAGTCTCTGTTTGTACCCTTTTTTGGCAGCTGCACGTATAGCATAAAATGAAAACCAAACTCCTAGAAGTCTAGTCCTACAGTTCGTGGAGTTCCACTGTATGACACAGTAGCATCACCCCTTGGGGTTCCCGAGGCTGTAGTCTTTAAATTTGTCACGGTTTAGTCCTACGGTTCACTGAGTTCTACTATAGGACAGAGTAGAATCGCCTCGTAGGATTCCCAAGGCTATGACCTTTAAATTCATTGCAGTCTAGTCTTATGATTCGTTGAGTTCCACTATAGGACACAGTAGAATTGCCTCATAGGGTCCCCCAGGCTGTAATGTCTATGGGAGCAGACTGTCACGTCTTTCCTTCAGGGAGTGACGGTTGAGTTTGACCACCATCGACCTTTTGGTAGGCAGCTGAGCACCTAACCACTGGGCCACCAGGGTTCCTTCTGTAGGGTGCACTCGTCATGAATTCTGTGAGTTGCTTTGGCGAATGAATGAATCCACAGGGACAGTGAGAGCCAGCAGGCGCCAGCATCTGCCTGTATGATGATTTGGAAAGAATATGGCCGTCATCACAGGAGCACTGACCTAGCCCTGGGTGGCAAGGTCTGAGGAATGCTGTGTGGACAGCTGGTCTGAGAGATAGTGTCCACCTAACTGTGAGAGCTGACTCAGCTCTTGGGTGGCTAGTCTTGAGAGAGAAGGTGCCATGTGAGCAGGTGGTGACAGGGATGGAGTCAGAAGACACAGACTGGGACTATCCACAGTTTGCAAATTGGGTCAATGCTGGTCCTGACCACACGTTAGCAATGTGAGTGGGCTTTGCCGCTGTGCCCCTTGTTTCATGCAGAAGTCAAAACTGTAGGCCTTTTGCTGTAAAGAGATTGTAACCAGGTATCTGGAGGGAAAAGTAGATGCAAGGAAGCATGTGGTACCCAAAAAGGAAATGAGCCCTCTAGCAGCCCAAGATCCAGACGAATCACAGTCACTGTACTCAAGTCATCCAGATAGGAAAGTGGTTATTTTGGGGGGTTGGAAAATCGTAGAAGAATTCTTTTTTTCATACCTATTTGCTAAACCCGTCCCACACTTGAAACCAGAGATACACCAGGGGCTTCCTTCCAGATCTTGACACGGAAGTGTCCTTTCTGAGAGTTGCCAAGTATGAGAAAAGATTTTCTTTTTTATTCCACACCTACGAAACTTTTAGGGGCCCTGGTGGTGCAGTGGTTAGAGTCTCAGCTATTAGCTGAAAGGTCAGCAGTTTGAACCCATGAGCTGCTCTGTGGGAGAAGGATGTGGCGGTCTGCTTCCATAAAGATTATGGCATTGGGAGCACTACGGGGCAGCTCTAAGCTGCCCTACAGAGTCACTCCGAGTTGGAATCACCTTGATGGCAGTGAGTTTGGTTTGGGCAGGAAACTTCACCACCGCTCATCCTTGAAGTCCTCAGCAGGTAGAGGCGAGGACAGACAAACTGGAAAAAGAAAGAGGACACGTCAGGCGTAGGTGTGACATCATTTGCCTTTCGTTTTTTCAGCAGAGGAGAAATCAGTTAAGTGAACTTTCCTAGTCAGTTCTCAGTGCTTTACACAGAATCCAACAAAAGCACTTACAAGGACATGGCACGCAGGAAACGTGGTGTGTGCCAGGAGGCTGGACAGTCAACAGAGCACGCTGACAACTTGCCCAGCAGAACTACGTGTCCCGGTGAGAGAACCCTTTGAGAGTGGGCCTGTGGAGAGTGTTCATGGATCACTGCCTGAAGCACGTCTGAAAGCCGGCTGGCCAAGTTCCAAGAGAACTGTCATAGTTACCTAGAGCTGCTGTAACAGAATAACCACAGGTGGGTGACTTTAACCAAGAGAAATTGATTTTCTTAGTTTGTTGTTGTGTGCCATTGAGTTGACTCTGACTTGTAGTGACCTTAGAGGATAGAGCAGAATGGCTCCCATTGGATTTTCTAGGCTGAAATCTTCACAGGAGCAGACATCCAGGTCTTTCCTCCCAGTTGCCAGTGGGCAAAGGCTTAACCACTATGCCACCGGGGTTCCTTTGCTGACAGTTAGGAGGTCAGAAGTATGAACTCAGGTTTCGGCTCTGGGAGAGGGCGTCCTCTTTCAGCTGTAGGAGACGTTCCTTCCTTGTCTCTTTTCAGCTTGTTCCTCGCTTCTCCGATGACCGGTTTTCCCATTTGTCCCCGCATGCTTCAGGGCCTAAACGGCTTCTTTCGTATCTTGAAAGTGGCTGATTTAACACACGTCTCATACTGATACAGCCTCATTATGACAACAGGTAAAACTCTGCTCCCAGGGGAGAATTATACCCATGGCAGAGCTGTTAGGGTTCCAACACACATTTCAAGGGGGCACAGCTGAACCCTAACCAGTGTGCAGCACAGTCCGTTGATATTTTCATTGCTGGCTAATCTTTGTCCTTGCTGCAGTGGACTGAACTTCTAGAAACAGCCCCAAATTATCCAGAACCCACAGCTGTGGATTAAAATCAAGCTGATTTCTCCCACATGGGTCATATGCTCTCTTTGAAAGCAATTTGAGCATAAAAGATCCAGAAGGCATCCTCAAGAATGGTGCCCGAACAGTGCCTGTGAATGAATCATGTGTTTTATAAGGGTCATCACAAAGCTGGTTCCTACGGAGCAGAGGTTAAAAACCCATGACTGTCAAGTCAGTTCAGACTCACAGCGACCCTACAGGAGACAGGAGAACTGCCCTGTGGGGTTTCCGAGGATTGCCTGGTAGATCTGAACTCCTGACCTTTGGGTTAGCAGCCATAGCTCTTAACCACTACACCACCATGAAACAGAGGTCACACATGTCCCAGATATCCATCTTTTCCAAATCACTGTCCCACGCTGTCATCTCCAACATTAACTCCTGTTCCCCTCAGTGTTCTCCTTCTGTCTTTGGGAGCCGTCATCCACTGTAGGATCTTGCAGAACTCACAAACTATATCAAAGAAATGGCTGTCGTGGGGTTGTGGAGGCTGGCGAGACCAAAGTCCGTAGGTCAGGCACAGGATTCTCGCAACTCACACGGTCGCAGGGTCTGATGACCCCACATGTGCAGCCTAGGTGAGAAGGCGACAGATCATGTTGAATCGGGTCAGATGACAGGCTGGTGGCCTGCAGGGACTGCGGAAGCTCCTGGATCTCAGAATCAGCAGGTCAGATGGCAGAGCACTGGTCCAAGTCCCCAGAACCAGAGGTCAGACAGTGACAAGGCAGACACAGGATGCAGACTTCTACAGAGAGAGTCCTACCAAAGCACCCACAAGCACCCACTGGATGCAGGCCACACCTCATGGAAAGGTGGACCTGAGCCACACCCTTGCTGGAGGGTGTGACTTCAAATACAGCCCACACTGAACCTATCTCTGCCTCATCAACATACAAAAGTTAGGATAATTAAGATAATCACATCAGATCACAAATGGAGGACAACCACACAGTGCTGGGAGATACTGCCCAGCCAAGTTGACACACAACCCTGGCTATCAAGGACACATTATTTGCACAGTCCCATTCAATCACGTGTCACTAGAGACAATGGCTGCAAGGTCCTCATTAAATAAGTCACTGAAGTACAGCCTCCCACTGTGGTTAATTAGGGAAGATAACGGTCAGAGCGCTGTAGGAGCCGTAGGAAAGTTTTAAACAGCTGTATCACATGATCACATTTTGCGGCATTCACAAACTCCAGATAACATTGGCCTCACAGCTTTAAACACCCCAAATAAGCAAAATAAAGATCTGTGGAAGACCAAGTAATAACTTCCTGGTTGCTTTTTGTATTTGAAGATGATGCTGGCACTGTGAGACGCGGTCACATACTCCATTCTCTTCAACTAGTGCCAAGACCAGCTGACCTTATCTGGAGGATAAAGCGTAGGTACCACCAGTGTCCCACTTTAATAGCCCTGTCACTCAAATCCAAATGTCCCCAGATCCCCATTTCTGCCACCCAAGACCAAAGCCTATCATCCAATAGTTACTGCTGCTCCAGAGGTTCACATTTGTCAAAGTTACAGCATTTCATACGTATCACAGGATGGCTATATTCCATTTAGGGTGTTTTCCTATCGTTTTGGGACACTATTTCTGTTTTGCCTTCTTTTAAACATTTCAAAGACTGTATTTGTGTAACAGTTTCACAGAAACAGGCCAATTTTACACGGAATTCATCAGAAAATGTGACTATTTAGAGAAAGAAGGTGTGTGCAGAAAAGGAATGCCCACCCTCCCCACCTGTCTCCTACTCCCAAGCCCCTATACCCCCCACCCCCTTGTGGAGAGGGTAACACTCTCTTCAGCTCTCCTGCTCAAGAGTCTCCTTCCACTTTGCCCCCACCTCTGTCTTCCTGGCCTTCTAGAAGAGACAGTCACCTAAAATCAAGGAGCTGAAAGCATGTAGGTGGGGAGGGGATGGTGGGAACAGGGACAAGTTTCAAGTGAAAAGAAAGTCCTTTTTGTCTAAAACTGGCAGCAGGCATCCACGGAAGCAAACAAATTCTGGATACAGAGAATCACTCCTGTTGAGACGATCCTCACTTCCAGTGAGATTAAAGAGAAATAGCAAAAAAGAAAAAAGAACTAAATATTTCTCAGATTTCTAGCTGTGCAAGGAGGTACTACATGTTTGTAGTGGGTAAGAAGAAATAAGGAAAAAGCCCCAGGTAGACGCATTTTAGGAATCCCCAACCCACTGCCGTCAAGTCGTGGTCTGACTCAGAGACCCTGGAGGTCAAAGTAGAACTGCCCTATAGAGTTTCCCAGGAGCACGTGGTGGATTTAAACTGCTGACCTTTCAGTTAGCAGACCTAGCGCTTAACCCACTATGCCACCACGGTTTCCTCAGGTGTCCCAGGGCGGTACAAACAGCTAATGCACTCACTGGGAGGCTGGGGGTTCCAATCTATCCAGAGGTGCCTCAGAAGAAAAGGCCAGGTGGTTTATCCCCTGAAAATTAGGCACTGAAAACCCTACAGAGCACAGTTCTACCCTGCCACACACAGGGCTTCCCATGAATCAGAATCAACTCCATGGTAACTGGGTTGGTGTTTTCTTTTTTTTCTTTTCTTTTAAGACTGACTAACATAAAAAAGACTGACAATGCCAAGTGTGGTGAGAATGTTCAGGAACTGGAACCAGCATACTGGCAGGAGTGTAAAATGACAAACTTGTTTTGAAAAACTTATACACACATCTGTCCTGGGACAGGTCCCAGCTATTTATCCAAGAGAAAGAAAGCACATGTCCAGAAAGAGTCCTGAACAAAACCCTTCATGGCAACTGAATGCAGAATAGTCAGAGACTAAGAACAGCTCCAACAAGAGAATGGATTAAAAAAACAAAAACTGTGGTGTATTTGTACAATGGGATACTCAGCAATAAAAATAATAAACTACTGATGCATGCAACCTTACAGTTCAAAGATACTAGAAATAAAAGGTTATCACTGGGAACTCTGGTGCTGTAGCAGTTAAGTGCTAATCAAAGGATTGACTAGTTCAAATCCTCCAGGAACTCCTGAGATACTCCATGCAGCGGTTCTGCCCTGTCCCATAGCGTCACTACGAGCTGGAATCAACTAGATGGCAGTAGGTTTGTTTTGTTTGTTTGTTTTTAATTGTATTACTGGAGGCCTGGGAGCTCAGTGGCTAAAAGATCTGTTGCTAAACAGAAAGTCAGCAGTTTGAATCTATCCACTGCTCCTTGGAAATCCTATCAGGCAGTTCTACTCTGTCCTACAGGGTTGCTATGAGCTGGAATCGACTCAGTGGCACCAAGTTTGGTGGATTTATTGTAGAATTCCATGATTAAATGTAGTTTAAAAACAGGCAAAATTAATCTGTGGTGTAGAAATCAGAACAGTGGTTCCCTAGGGAAGCGGGAGATTAACTGAGCGAACCTAGGAACTTTCTGCGGTGATTAGACTGTTATGTATTTTGTCAGAGTAGTATTTACATGAGTGTGCACACTTATCTCAATTTATTGAATTGTATAGTTAAGCTCTGTGTATCTCAGCATATGTATGTACATACACACATACACATATATAAGAAACTGGGTGTCATGGTGGTTAAGAGCTATGGCTGTTAACCAAAAATGATCAGCAGTTTAGTTCCACCAGGCACTCTCAGGAAACCCTATTGAGTAATTCTACTCTGTCCTATAGGGTTGCTATGAGTTAGAATAGACTTGATGGTAATAGGCTTGGTGTATATATATATATATATGTATGTATGTATGTATACATACCCCTGAGAGCTCAGTGATTAAGAGCTTAGCCGCTAACAGAAAAGGCTGGCAATTCAAATCTACCAGCTGCACCTGGGAAACCCAAGGGGCAGGTCTACTCTGTCCTATAGGGTCACTATGAATCAGAACTGATTCAACAGTAACAAGTTTGTTTGTTTTAAAGTACGCATTTGTTTCTCTGAAATAAACCCATTCAGACTCGTAGTGATCCTAATAGGGCACAGAAGATCTGCTCATAGAGTTTCCAAGGAGCTGCTCGTGGATACAAACTTAGTGGATGAGACCTTGTTCACCACACACCAGGGCTTCATGTATTACATATCACATGTGTGTACTACATATATGTTTCACTGTATGTATACAAATATCTATCACTTATCTGTCAGTTGGCTATACTGTGGTGACTTGCACTCTGTGATGATGCAGGTAGTCGTGCTAGAAGCAAGGATGACAAGACTCCATCTCATGTACTTGGGACATGTTATTAGGTGGGACCAGTTCCCGGAGAAAGACATCATGTTTGGTAAAGTAGATGGTCAGGGAAGAAGAGGAAAATCCTGAACGAGATGGACTGACACACTGGCTGCAACAATGGCCTTAAGCATAACAGTGATCATACATACCGTCACTATGAGTGGAACCAACTCGGTGGCACTTGACAACTACATACAGACATATATATGTGTGTATATACCTGATATCATCAATTTCTTCAAGTCAATTACAAATCATAATGACCCTATAGGACAGAGAACTGCCCCATAGGGTTTCCAAGGAGCAGTTGGTAGATTCAAACTGGTAAACATCTTGATTAGCAGCCAAGTTCTTAACCACTGTATCACCAGGGCTCTGCGCGTGCACACATGTGCACACAGACACACACAGACACACACACAGACACAGACACAGACACAGACACACACACACAGACACACAGACACACACACACACACACTGACAGTTAAGTTCATGAACTCACTCCAGAAAAAATGCTGCATACCTCATTGCTGAATATTACTACAGTCACCTTCGAAGTCCTCCCTTTGGGAAGCTGTGCACTGATGCCACTGCCTAGTCCACCCTTCAAAGCAATTTGGGAACTCTTTCAGGAATGGCCATCAGAGCTGTCATTGTATTATCCTTGATGTCCTGAATGTCATAAAAATGCCTTCCTTTCAATATTTCCTTTATCTTCAGGTAAAGAAAAAAGTCATTGGGGGCCAGATCAGGTGAGTAAGGAGGGTGTTCCACTACAGTTATTTGTTTACTGGCTAAAAATTGCATCACAGACAACTACACAATTAAGTTCACAAACTTGCCACCTTGCCACCATGCACAGTGACCATTCCAGAAGCCAAAGCCAAAAGCCAATTACTTTGAAGGGTAGACTAGGCACTGGCATCAATGCATAGCTTCCCAAGGGGAGTACTCTGAAGGTGACCATAGTGATATTCAGCAATGAAGTACGTAGCACTTACAACAATTAAGTTTGTGAACTTGTTAGACCTCGTGGGTTTGTGTGTGTATGTATAAACCCACTGCCATCAAGCTGATTTTGACTCATAGCAACACATAAATATATACACTGTGTGTGTGTATATATATATATGAAAACGCTGGTGCCATAGTGGTTAAATGCTACAGCTATTAACCAGAAGATTGGCAGTTCAAGTACACCAGGCACTCCTTGGAAACTCTGTGGGGCAGTTCTACTCTGTCTATAGGGTTGCTATGAGCTGGAATCAACTCAGTGGCAATGAGTTTGGTTTTTGATATACATACATAGTAAATTCTAGTCTGAAAAATAAGAGCTACTTGAGGCGGAGATCAAAAGCAAAATAAACAAGGCTACGTTTAAAATCCACTGCTGTCTAACTGATACTGACTCAGTGAACCTAAGTGTATCAGAGCAGAACTGTGGTCCACTAGGTTTCTAATGGCTGATTTTTCACAAAGACATCACCAGGCCTTTTCCCTGAGGTGTCTCTGGGTGGACTCAAGCCTCCACCCCGTCAGTGAGCATGTTTGCCATTCATGTCACCCAGGGACTTTCTTAGTAACACCAGAGGTGTGAAATGTTATCTCATTGTAGTTTTGTTTGAATTTTCCTGGAGTCTAATGATGGTGAGCACTTTTCCACACCTTTATGAACTATTCATATATGAGGTTTGACAGCTAAGTTCACGAACTCATCTTAGAAAAAGTGCTGCATACCCCATTGCTGAATATCACTACAGTCACCTTCAAAGTACTTCCCTTGGGAGGCTATGCACCGATGCCAGCACCTAATCCAACTTTCAACGCAATTTTGGAACTCGTATTCTGGAATGGCCATCAGAGCTGTCACGGTATTACTCTTGATGATGTCCTGAATGTCATGAAAATGTCTTCCTTATCTTTGGGTAAAGAAAAAAGTCTTTAGGGGGCCAGATCAGGTGAGTAGGGAGGGTGTTCCAATACAAGTATTGGCTAATACAAGTTTATTGGCTAAAAACTCCCTCATAGACAACTATACAGTTAAGTTCACAAACTTGCCGCCATGCCACTGTGAACAACAGCCATTCGGGAAAGAGTTCCAAAATTGCGTTGAAGGGTGGACTAGGCACTGGCGTCAGTGCACAGCTTCTCGGGGCAGTGCTTTGAAGGTGACCATAGTAATGATACTCAGCAGTGAGGTATGCAGCACTTAGAATAATTAAGTTCGCGCGGACTTGTCAGACTTCGTATCTTCTTTTGTGAAGTATCTTTTCAAGTCTTCTACCCATTTTTAATGGAGTTGCTTGCCTTTTGTTACTTATTTGTAGTTCTCATACAGCCCCAATACGTCCTTTGTCAAATATATGTACTGCAAATATTTTCCAACAATCGGCTCTCCCTTTTTGCTTTAATAATGATGTCTTTTAATATACAGATGTTTTTAATTTTGAAAATGTCCAACTTAATCTGTTTTTCATTTTGCCCTTAGCCCTTTTTGTGCCTGCTCTAGGGAAAGTTTCCTTATCCCTAGGTCCTGAAAATATTCTTGTAACTTTTTTCCAGAAGTTCTATGCTGTCAGCATTTAGGTCTATTAGCTCAGGGACAAGGTTTATTTTTTCCTAGACATTCATCCAATAGCTCTAGCACTACGTGGTGAGAAGACTTACTTTCCCCATTAAATTATTCTGGAATCTTCTTTTCCTAGTTCTGCTGTAACAGAAATACTACAAGTTAGTGACTTTAAGAACAGAGATTTATTTTCTCATAGCTCTGGAAGTTAGAAGGTCAAATTCAGGGCACTGGCTCTAGGGGAAGGTTCTCCGTCGTGAGCTCTGGAGAATGACCGTCTATCTCTTTCAGTATCTGTAGCCTTGGCATCCCTCACATGGCATCTGTCTTCCTTCATTTGTGTCTGCTTGTCTCTTTGTTGTCGCTGATGTTGTTAAGCACTACCAAGTCATAGCAACTGTATCTACAACAGCGGCCATCACCATCCTCATGGCCATTGCTAGGTTGGCGCCCGTTGCTAGGTTGGCGCCCGTTGCTAGGTTGGCGCCCGTTGCTAGGTTGGCGCCCGTTGCTAGGTTGGCGCCCGTTGCTAGGTTGGCGGCCGTCGTTGCCGCTACTGTGTCCATCCACCTCGCTGAGGGTCTTTCTCTTTCTCCCTGACCCTCTACGTGACCCAGCATGATGTACTTCTCCAGAGACTAGTCCCTCCTGATGACATGCCCAAAGACAGAGAGATCAAACCCCACTCTCCTTGCTTCTAAGGAGCATTCTGACTGTATTTCTTCCAAGACAGATTTGTGCTCTTTTAAGAACTATCTATATGGGATCAGGTAACCCTGGCGCCATAGTGGTTAAGTGCTACAGCTGCTAACCAAAAAGGGGGCACTTTGAATCCACAGAGCAGTTCTTCTCTGTCCTAAAGAGTCACTACAAGTCAGAATTAACAGCAATAGGTTTGGGTTTTTTGTGGTACGTGGGATCAAATAGACAACAGCAAATTAGAAAAATTAGGTAGGAAACTGAGGGGGCACAGCGACGTTACTAGGAGAAGAAGAACTCAGAAAAAAGTGTGAGAATGGTTACACAACTTGAAGAACATAATCAATTATCACTGCACCATACATGTGGAAATTGTTGAATTGGTGTTATGTTCAGCCATGTATATTCTCAACAACAAAGTACATTATTGGGAAAAACAACCTTGTAGAGCACAGTTCTATTCTGACCCTCCCTCCCCTGCCAAAAACGGAAATACTCAAGCCTCCTCCAAGGAGAAATGAAACCATTCTATCATATAAAGACAATGTTGTAAATGTGGTTTAAGTGGTATTAGGGGAACTGAACAGAATCTTTCAGGCTCTTGCTGGTAATTCCCCAACACACTGGCAAAGTCCTTTCAAGGGATTATCTGTTTCAGGGTGTCCTCCAAGTCTCTCTTCCATCCAGTCCTGCATATCACTGGCAGTGCCTGGGTACTGTGGACTGAATGTGCCCCCCACCCCACAAAGTATTGGAATCTTAACCCCAGTAGCATAGCTGCTAATCAAAAGTTGGCAGTTCAAATCCACCAGGTGCTCCTCGGAAACTCTATGAGCAGTTCTACCGTGTTCTACAGGATTGCTACAAGTCAGAAGCCACTGAAGGCAGTGGGTCATCCCCACAAAAGGCTTTGGAATCCTAATCCCTATTCATATGAAAGGGGTCGGTCCCTGTGTGGCATCATCAGTTAAGCGCTGGACTACTAACCAAATGATTGGCAGTTAGAACTCATCTAGAGGCATCTTGGAAGAAAGGCCTAGCCCTCCATCACGGATTGATTGTTTTTTCCAAAAAATATGTGTAGAAGTCTGGCAGGGCCAGGGTTCCTGGTATTGTGTGAAGTTCCTCCATGGTGGAAATCCTGCCTCTATGACGTCAGTGAGGGTGGATGGGCACCAGTTGGGTTGGTGGGGCAGGATTCCTTTTGTAAGTTTGTTTTGCGCCTTGAGGCAGTCTCTTGAGCTATAAAGGAGACAAGCTTCCAGAGAGATCTGGGAACTTCACATCACGAAGAAAGCAGCACCTCGAGCAGAGCACGTCCTTCAGGTCTGAGGTTCTGCAGCCAAGATGCTCCCTGTGTCAACAAAGAGGGAAAGCCTTCCCCTGGAGTGGACACCCTGAATTTGGACTTGTAGGCTACCGGGCTGTGTAAGACAGAATTTCTCTTTTTAAAGCCATCCACTTGTGGTACCTCTGTTAGAGCAGCACTAGCTGACCATCTGCTTCCAAAAGGTCTTAGCCTTGAAATCCCTGTGGAGAAGTTCTACCCTGCACACAAGGACTTATCAGGAGTCAGAATGGACTGAGCAGCAACTAACAACACCTGTGTGGACATGATTCTATTTGGAAACGGGTTAATGCCGAGTCCTAAACCTAACCACTGCTGGGTGAGGAGCAGCGCAGACACAGAGGCCAGCAAGGACAAACACGGGGGCGGGGGGTGCGCCAATGCTGCATGAAGATCCCCATAACCGAGGACCAGAGCTGAGAGGACAACCTACCCCTGGAGCCGACAGAGAGCCCTCCACCTGAGCCAGCGCCCCAAATTCAAACTTTCAGCCTCCCAAACTGTGAGAAAATAAATTTCTGTTTGTTAGAGCCACCTATCTGTGGTACTTCTGTTACAGCAGCCCCAGGAAATTCAGACACTGGGCATCCGTCATCAGCCCCTAGCTGACGGCTGATGCTTGTGCCTGGTCGACTGCTGCTCTTATAGGGACCATTCTGACGTGGAAGATGACACTGCGTGGCTCCAAGGTGGGCAGGGACACTGCTCGAGCCACACGCTGTGGTGTGCCATGGGCAAGGCACAGTATCACCGGCACTCAGCTGCTCTTCTACTTTTCGTGACAAGTAAGACTGCCAACATCAAAAATTCCTAAATCTACATTTAAGAAAATTGTCAAAAAGAATGCTCAAGAAAGACCTAAGAACAAAAGTGTTAATGGCTTTTATTTTTCTGTTTACTTTACTTTCCAAATGGTCTACAAAGTATAATTATTTTATTAATTATATCCCCCTCCCCCAAGGTAACCCTACATATGGTAAACTGCTCCATAGGATTTTCAGGGCTATGATCTTTCAGAAGCAGAATGGCAGGCCTGTCCCTCAAGGTGCCCCTGGCAGGCCTTGAACCACCAACCCCTTGGCCAGCAGTCCAGCACCCAACAATCTGTACCACCCAGGGACTGCCAACTCAACTGTATACTCCTAACACACATTATAATTGATTTAGGCAGTTAATTGCGGCTCCTCCACCCCTTCCCCTCTAGACTGTAAACTCCATGAGGACAGACTCTTTTTACCCTTGTCCACACTGTTGTAGTCTCAGTTCCTACCACAGTGCATGGCACATAGTAAATGCTCAGTATCTCTTGAATAAATCATTGTATAAAAGGCATATATCTCTCCAGCTACTCAACTACATTTTCAGAGCTTTGTGAACAGAAGCTATTGAAAAAGGAATCTTTGGCATCCCTCACAGACTGTCTCAGGCCGGGTTCTCTAAAGAAACAAAACCAGGGGAGCATATAAATATACACAGAGAGAGACTTTATCAAGGAAATGGCTTAAAGGGTTCTAGAGACTGGAAAGTCCCAGGCTCATGGTTCGGACTGGAAGCTTCACAGGCCCAGGTAGCCACAGGTGCTGGTAAATCCAAGACTGGATGGTCAGATAGGAAGACCCTGGTTCGTTCACAGGCTGCAGAAGCCAATGGATCCCAAGACTGGCAGGTAAGCTCAAATCCAAGAACTAGAGGTCAGAAGATGAGGAGCCAGCTGCAGGATCCCGAACAAGCTAAAGGCAGCAAGCTTTACCACCAAGTCCACCTATATGGGATGTGGGCCACACTCCCAAGGAAAATCCCTTTCAGTTACTGGCTGCTGATAACAGATCTCATCATGGACGTGATTATACTACATCAGATCTCATTAGGGAGGTGATTACATCATTATACAGCTACCAAACTACATCATAGCAGCCAAAGAACTGAGAATCCTGGCCCAGCCCTGCTGATACAGAATCTTAACCAGGACACAGATCCTGGACTATGATCAACAAACACAAAGTATTCAATATTTGGCAAAAAACGAAGAAACAAAAAACCCCAACAACTTATCTTTAAAGCACCCATCACCAAGAAGGAAACCCGGGTGGCATAGTGGTTGAGCACTACAGGTGCTCACCAAAAGGCTGGCAGTCCAAATCCACCAGCCACTCTTTGGAAACTCTATAGGGCAGTTCTACTCTGTCTATAGGGTCACTATGAGTCAGAATCGACTCAATGGCAATGGGTTTTGGGTTATCACCAAAAAATCTAAATGCAATAAATAAACCTCTCAGTCAACTTTAAAAGGAAAAGTACTACAAAGAAATGCAAGGTGCTGAAGGTCAACTGTATCAGTCAGATCAGGGGAGGCTGGGCTGCAGTAAAAAATCACTCCATGTCTCAGACGCTTACCACAATGGAGGTGTATTTCTCACTCATCTTACACGTCTCTCACACACTGGCTATGGACCCAGTCTAACAGAGCGGCTTCTGCTGGGAACGGGAATGTAGCTGGTCCCCTGGCAGAAGAAAAGACAGCAGGATGAAGCAGGCCTAGGATATTAAAGCTTTTTCCTGGAACAACCATACAGAGCTTCTGCTGATATTGGTCAAAGTCCCAAGTCCAGTCCTGAGCTTGACAGGTCAGAAAAGTGTGATGCCCTGCAGTGAGGGATACAGACAATTTGTCACCAGTAACACAGTCTGTCACTTCTGTGTCAAACAAAACACAATCCCCACTTCAAATAGAGGAGACAAGTGGGGGACATTTGTTCAGGGTCAACTGCTTTCCTGTCATTTCTCTTTCGAATCCTCTGAGTGATATCATGATGTCCTTTCACAGAGGAGGAAACTGAGGCCCAGCACAGTTAAGCAACCATCAAGGTCAGGCAGCAAATGAGTGGAGAAGCAGGAATTTAAACCCAAGCCCATCAGGTTCTGAAGACCCTGAGTTCCACTGCACCACACTGCCAGCGGAGCAGCGCCAGTTTCTGCCGTGTGTTGAAAGAAGGGTCGGGGCAAACTCTGAACACCAAACTCTGAAGCAGTAGCCATCCCCTCCTGAACTGAGGTCACGTTCAGGAAGGTGCTTACTCAACCCTCATAAGTTATCATGTGAAAAGCAGCTGAGAGTGACCTCCTCAAAGAAGCACAGTGGAGGAAATTCATCCATCAAAGCTCAGCAGCCCCGGCCGGGCCTGTGAACTGATGTGGAAGCTTCTAAGGGCAGCAGAAAGGGCCCCTGCCTCAGGCCAGACAGACTTGAGTTCCACACCGGGTTCCACTACCCATTGTTCATGTACATTTGGCAAACAGCGATGTCTTTGTAAGCCTCCACTTTGTCAGCCACAGAATAGCTAAGTGCCGGGCTGCCAGACACAAGGCCAGTGGGCCGAATCTACCAGCAGGAGTCTCGGAAGGCAGGTCCGGTGACCTGCTTCAGAAAGAGTCATTTGATGGCAGCTACAACATAAAGAGTAACAACAAGGCCCTCTCCACAGCGGCTTCAAGAATTAACATAAGGCAAAAACCAAACAAAGAAACTGTACATATGATTTGGGCCCCATAAACATCAGTTCCCTGTGTCTCCTGTGAAGTGCCTTAGAAATTCATCACACAGCAGGAATGCCAAGACAGGTACGATCTCTGCTCTCAAGACATCCACAGGATAGCAAGGGGTACAACTAAGGAGAGCCTTGTGACACCCATTAGTAAATACGGTGCAGAGGAATGCGAAGAGGGAACTGCACAGAGTTTAATATGTAGATAATGGAGTATACAGTGTTGAGGGGACTAGAGCTGTTAAGGTCTTATATATTAAACAAGCTTTCTGTTTAGCTGCATGTGATGAAATCACAAGTAACAATGGTCTAAACAAGATAAAAGTGAAGTAGTCCCAAGCTAGTGGCCCCTGTTTTAGTCAGTTAGGGCTGCTCTAGCAGAAATATCAGAGAGTGGATGGCTTTAACAAGGGAAGGTTTATTCTTACACAGTCTGGTAGGCTACAAGTCCATATTCAGGGTGTCCACTCCAGGGGAAGACTTTTCCCCGTATCTGGAGGAAAGTCCAGTATTGCATCAGTCTTTGTCCAGGGAGCATCTTGGCGCAGGAACGTCAGGTCTGAAGGACATGTTCTTCTCCCGGTGCTGCTTTCTTGATTGTACGAGGTTCCCAATTTTCTGCCTGCTTCTCTGTCCTTTTATCTCTGGTAGGATGAAAGGATTAAGGGTGGGGAAAGCCATACTCCAGGGAAACTCCCTTTACAGTGGAGCAGGGAGGTGATCCTATGAAGGGATTTACGGCCCCACCCTAATCCTTTAACACATAGTTTAGGAAAACCAGAAAATGGAGGACAGTCACAAGATACTGTGAATCATGGCACAGCCACATGGCTACACATATTTTTGGGGGACACAAGTCAATCCATGGCAGCCCCACAAGCATCAAAGGCCTAGCTTCTTCCATTTCATTGTTTCACTAACCTCATGGTCTAAAATAGCTGCCTGAGCTCCAGCCATCACCTCTGTCTTCTAGACATCAGGAAGAAGGAAAGGACATGCCACTGTTTCTTCCAGTCTATTAGCCACAGCTTAGTCACATGGCCTCATCTAGAGTTGCATGTGAGACTTCTGAAGGGGAGGGGATTTCATGAGCAGTTGGCCAGGTACCTCGAGTTCATTGGCAAGGACTAAATTGAAGATTCAGCTATGGGCATGGCGAAATTTCCCTGAGGAGAGTGAGCACAGTGAGCACAGAACCCCACTGAGGCCGGAACCCTGTAAACAACTATGGGCAGCACGAAACAAGATTCATAAAGGAGGAGGAAAAAGGAAAGCACGATACCAAAGAGAGAAAACGGCAACCAACAGGGCCCAGTCTTTAAAGTGAGGCTACTCACCAGTGCCAGATTACTGACAGTCTCGACCCACCCAGATCCCCAGATCCTGGAATCACAGTCCCACGCCCAATTCTCAGATCATCTGTAGCCGCTTCACCCCTGTTCAGTTTTATTCAGAGCTGCTGGTGGCTCTGCAGCACTCTATAAAACATTCCAGGAAAATTCTCAAGATTTTAGAGCACACCAAACTGCTGGCTCCCCATCACTGGGAGTAAAACTTGTCCGGGAGGTGAGGGTAAGATTACAGGCCTTGCTGCCACTCCTCCTAAGGTCACACGCAGACCACTGTCATTGCCCAGTTCCAGTGTCACCTTTATCCCGGCGCGCTCCCAGTGGACACTGAGGGCCGGCCCAGGCCCTTGGCGGCCACACAAGTTCAGCCCGCGCCCTAGGATGCTGGTGAAGCAAAGAAACGCGGTGCAGCCAGCAGGGCCAGCTCTGGTAGGGGGCGGGGCCTGCACAGACCGGGGCGGGGCCAGCGCCAGCCGGGGCGGGGCCGGGGCGCGGCGGGGCCGGGGCGGGGCCTGCGCCGGCGCCGGGGCCGGCGGGCGCTCCGCCAGCGGCGTAAACACGGCCCGAGCGCCGCGGCGGAGCAGGTGAGCGCGCGGGCGGGGCTGGGGGCCCAGGCCAGGCCGGGTCCCTGTTGCCGCGCGCGGAGGGCCCATAGTGGGGCGACGACCGGGCCTGATCCTGCCCTACGCACTCCCCTGGCCGCAGCTGGTCGCGGTCCCTTCCTCGGCCCGGGTGCTGCGGCCCCTGCGCGCGCCGTGGTTTCGGCCTCTCAGTGGCTGGCGCAGGAGAAGCCGCTGTAGGAGCTGGCCCGGACCTGGGTGGGTGGAAAGGGCGCTGAGAGTGGACCCCAGGCCTCAGGCCACCAACCCTGCTGTGCTACCCTTCCTGCTTCCTGCCCCTGTCTCCCGCTGGGGGTGGGCAACGAGCTAGCAATTAAAGGGGCAGTGCATTTAAAGGAACCGTGCACGTGGGTCTCAAAGGCATGCTAACAAGGGCATCCCTCTGGGCCCTGGGCCAAGCGGGGGTCTTCCTGCATATGTGCGGAACAGGATCTCCGAGGGTTCGGCAAATTATTTGCCCTTGTCTGTGACTAGAGCAGGCGCTTTGGTTATCTGCGTCCCTCTGGCTGTTATAACTGGCATTTATAGTAGTGGACAGGCTTTCAGAATCGAGCTTCTGAAACTAAAGGACTGTGAAACAGAAACTAGCCCCCATCCTGAGTTTTATCAACCTAGGAACAGCCTATAGAGCTGAAATGATTTTGTTCCAAGTCACTTGGTTAGGAAATAGCAGAACCAGTCTGGAACCTAGGTGTCCTGGCCTCTAGCGCTCCAGTTCAGCCCTCCACCAGACCTGCACTATTTGGTTAGGTGAAATGTCGTTCCTGCGTATTGGCTTCATAAATGTCCCCCTTGTAAGGTATGAACTAGTTACGGGCTTGCGCTACACCGTCCCTGGTTAGCGAGAGGCATCTCATTCCCAGCAGTTGTAGAAACACGTAACTAAAATTGACAGCCGTGGCTACCAAGCTTCTCCTGGAAGTAAACTGATCAGGACAGACCCAGGCTTCCAGTACGGATGCCCCTGACTTCTGCGTAGTCTGTTTTGTAGATACCTGAGCCTTCAGGGCCTTCAGCCAAGGCCTTAGGGTAGCAATTAAAGCCTTTAGGGTATATCCAGGAGCTGTTCTTGGAAACCCTATGTATAGGACATTCTACTCTATTCTGTAGGGTCACTATGAGTCAGAATTGACTTGATGGCAACAAGGTTTGTTTGGGAGCCCTGGTGGCTGGTTAAATGCTAGAGCTGTCATCCAAAAGGTCAGCAGTTCAAGTCTACCAGGCACTGCTTGGAAACTTTATGGGGCAACTCTGCTCTGTTCTATAGGGTTGCTATGAGTCAGAATTAACTCGACAGCAGTGAGTTTGGTTTTGGTTTGGGGGAAAAAGCTGTTCCAGGTGTGTGGGCCTCAGACTCTTCGTATGTGAAAGTGGCAGTGTGGGGATGGGAGACTTGTCAACAGCTATCTTTTCTGGGCCCAAGTTGTAATGGGGCCAGGCATCTCGGTTGCAACTCAGAGCTGTATCCTCAGCCCTCAATCAGGTTATCCAAGCTCACACTTTGGGTCAATGAAGCACGTATTTAGGGCTGAGGGTAGGAGCAGGGAACCTGGGAGAGTGGAATGGTTGTTTCAGGGTTCAGGAAAATGCTGCATCCTTTGGTGTTGAAGGGCTGGAGTCGGGCATATTCATGTACGAGTGGTGAGCACCCAGTTTCTGTCTGTGTGATAACAGAATAAGAGGTTGAGGAAAGCCTTGGGCCACTGGTCACCTCGGGTATGCCTGGAGGCACCCAGCAGATAGTCAGGCCTGTCACTCTCCTCTGCTCATTGGGGGCTGCTGTCAGCGCCGAACACTGGGCGTGGCATGAGAGGCTCTTGGTCTCTCTGTAAGTTATTCATGGTGATAGTGACATGGTGTGGCTTGTATTACGAGTTTATCATACATAATAAAAAGGTATTTTGCACAGTGATCTGTCCGCCTCTTCTTAAGTGCTTCAGTAATACTAGTATTCTAGTAATACTAGTATTCTAGTAATACTAGTATTCTTCATAAACGGGGAAACTGAGGTTTAGAGTGAAGCCACTTGTCCAGTTACACAGTTTGGGGACTGTAAGGCCCAAGTTTGAACCCAGCTTGCTATGTGCTTTCTCTTTTCAGCTTTTGCATAGGGGGGATTCCCACCTGGAAGCTTTCTGTAGGGCAGATACCTGACAAACCAAATGTTTGCTACTTTGATTCTTAAGCAGCCAAAGCAGTGTGTGTAGATCTGTGACTTGTCTGTTGAAAATATCTCTGGCTAGTTTTCAGCTGTTGGTTTGGCTTTTGGACCCTGTTTAGTTGGGGCCTGACAAGATAACAAATGTTTCTGCAAGTGTGGCCACCTGTTCCCGGGCCTGCAGCGGTTGAGAAGGAGCCTGCAGGGTGCAGGGTCCTGCAGGGCCCAGAGCAGGTACAAGGCAGGTTCTGGGAGCTGGCTGTCACCTCCAGGTGGTGGGATCTGAATGTGCGTGATCAACGTGGGCTTCTAGGACTGAGGGTGGTGCACTTACCCTGTCAATGTCTGCAGAAAAGCGGAATGTCGAATCAGTGAGCAGGGAGATCATTGTATCCTTCTCGTTGGCTGGGAGAATGTATTGATCTTCATCTTTACTACAGTATGACCTTCTGAAACAGGAGAGTAACATTTAGAAGAGTGTTCAACCTTTCTGTTAGGCTTTAACCAGAAACTTTCCAACTTTATTTTTTAAATAGAAGTTACATATATTCATTCTAGATTTAAAAAAAAACAAAACAAAACACTGTCATCAGGTTGGTGCTGACTCACAGGGACCCTATAGGACAGAGTAGAAATGCCCCATAGAGTTTCCAAGGAGCATGTGATGGATTGGAACTACCAACCTTTTGGTTAGCAATCATAGCACTTAACCACTACACCACCAGGGTTTCCCTAGGTGACTCAGACAACGTAACATATATATGTGTGTGTGTATATATATTTATCTGTTAAGGTTGAACCTAGAGATAATCAAGCTGTTACACACTTCCTTCTAGTCTTTCACTCTGTGCCTATGTATATTTGTGAACCCTGGTGGCTTAGTGGTTAAGAGTTCAGGCTGCTAACCAAAAGGTCAGTAGTTCAAATCCATCAGCTACTTCTTGGAAACCCTATGGGGCAGTTCTTCTTCTGCTGTGTCCTATGGGGTCACCATGAGTTGGAATCAGCTTGACAGCACAATTTTAACCATCATGCAGGCTGAGTGGGTGGATGTTTGGATGGATGTGTGGATGATAGATGGTTGGATGAAGATTGTCTGGAACCATACAACGCGTGGTCAGATGCACAGGGCTGGGGAGGCAGGCAGGCAGGAAACTATAGGAATTTCAAAGGATATCCCTAACCTTAGCAAACCCTTTTTTAGTGTAAGGGAAGATGGGCAATTTCCCAGGGGTCATGGGAGCATTATAAGTAGCTGTGTGACCCTAGAAAGTGACCTGCTTAAATCCACTGTGGCTGCCTTTGAAAGCCAGGGAGTGTTGTCTAAGCCTGCTGCGGTAAGGAACTGCGCTGCCCGGGGTCTGGCCCTTCCGCTGCAGCCTGCTGTAACGGGGGCTAGGTGCAGCGACTCCAGTTTGCTTTTGGAGCTGTGACTTCCATTCTTTTGCATGAGATACTGGTGCTTACTATGACAAGGTAACATCCATTTCCTACCCTAAGGCCCACTGGCCTTATATTTTAAGGTCAAAACCTTCACATTTCTCTGAAATAAAAAGATGGTCAGGGAAGCTGGGTCACCGGATTTCCGTGATAATCTCAGGAATTGCTAACACAAACCCAGTTGGGGACATTCTCCAGATAGACCCTGTGTAGTTCAGCATTTTGATCCCGTTCAGCTGATGAATGGGAAGGAGCAGTGGCTTTCTTTGGGGTTGGATTTTGCATCCTGATCCTCTGCAGCTGTTGGCCGTGGCACCTGGTTCTGTGAAAGGCTTCCAGAGGTGGTCTTGCACGCCAGACACCCCCTGACCCAGCAGCTCCTCTGCGTTTCCGCTCCTCCCTCAGAGGATGGGGAACAGGAGGTGAGAGGTGGGGAGAGCTGGTTGCTAGGTGGATAGGATTTACGTCAGCTGTCGAACCTCCCAGCCCCCACCCCTGCTCTGAGTCAGCCCAGAGGGAGAGCGTTGCGTCACTGTCTCTGATGTGGACAAACATGTTGGAGAAGGTTTTTCCCTCTGCCACTCAGTTGAGTGGTGATTGTTCCCCCCAGAGAACCATTAGGCTTAAATATCTACTCAGCCCGAAACCTGTTGCTGCTGAATTGATCCTGACTTCCAGTGACCCAGCAGAGGAACAAAGGCGCCTACCCTGCTGGTGTGTTTTCCCCCCAGGAGCAGATAAAGAGGGCGGAGAAGGAATGAAGAGCAGTCTTCCTGGGGTCCCACCTGTTCCCCCCAGAACAATGGACAGGGAGAAGAGGGAAAGTTGTCCTTTGGTGTTCTTTATTCCTCTTTAAAAAATTAATAGCTTAAAAAAATACATATGTATATAAGGAAACCCTAGTGACATAGTGGTTAAGTGCTATGGCTGCTAACCAAAAGGTAAGTAGTTCAGATCCACCAGGCAGAAACTCTACGGGGCAGTTCTACTCTGTTCTGTAGAGTTGCTGTGAGCCAGAATCAACTCAATAGCAGTGGGTCTGGATTTGGTTTTTTAAAAAATTATAGATGTCTGTAATGTAGTCTGTGTTTATTATGGAAACTTTGAAAAATGTAGAAAAATACAAAGGCATAAAATTGTTACAATACCACCCTCCAATTCAGTGTTTTGTTTAAGGGCCCTGGGTGGTCCCAGCAGTTTGTTCTCAGCTTCTGACCTAAAGGTTGACCGTTTGAACTTACACAGTGGTGCCAAGGAAGAGAGGCCTGGTGAAGTGCTTTTGTAAAGATTGTGGCCAAGAGAACACTATGGAGAGGCTCTGCTCTGCAATCCGTGGGTCATCATGACTCATAATGAACCCTATGGCAAGGTTTTTTTTTTTTAACATTTTGTATTAGTGCCTGACAATTCTTCTTACGTACACACACTTTACAGTAAAACTCAGATGGTTATATATGTGAAGCTTTATTAAATTTAGTCTGTTAAATTACATTTTTAATAGCTCCTGAAATACTTTATTTTTAAAGCAACTTCTATAAAACACAAGACTTGCAAACAAATTCTGTAGAGTAAGCCACCTTGTACAGACAGTATCAAGGGCATGATCAGGTTGTTTCCCTCACATTCAAAAACTGTGCATTGAAAATCTAGCAAGTGCAGCCCCTGAGCTAGGCAGAAGCCAGATGTCCGAAAGGGCGAGGCTCCTGCTCTCAGGACCTCATTAAATCTTCCTTCAGATGAGATTTCTGATGGTCATGTGATAGCCTGCGTGCGATGGATATGCCATGGTGTACGGTCAAACACTGCAGTGGTTCTCAGCATTCGTGTTGTTTTACAAATAACTGCAGGGAAGATGTTTTGATGCAAATCTTCTATTGTTTTCTTGGGATAAATTCCAAGAAGTAGTATTTCTTGCTCAGAAGGTATGAACATTTCTACAGTTTTTGATTTTTACTGCCAACTAGCTCTTCAGAGAGGTTAGTCCGGTGGGTACCAACAGTGTTTGAGCCTGTTTTTCCACACCTTCATCCATGGTGGGCATGGTTGGGGGACTTTTCGGCCTGGGAACTCTCTTCTCTTCCCACAGCTCTCTTAGTCCCAAAACTTCCACTCTTCTTCCTCCTCTCTTGTTTGCTGGGAGACGCCTGTTACCAGGTCGTTCAGCAATCAGATAGTACCAGGGGGAGGGGTGAAAGTAGGTGAGTGAGATAGCTGCCTGCTCCTTGAGGCCCTCAGCTGGTGGCCAGGAGCTGGACCGTAACTGGACACTTACAGTGCTGCGCCAGGGGCCCTGCCTGGGCCTTCCAAGTACCAAGGAAGGGCAGCTCTCCAAATGCAGATCCCTGGACAGTGGGTCCGGAGTGGTGATGGGGAAGCTGCGTTGTTAACAAGCAGCCTAGCATAACATGAAGCCTGCTGCCTACATCCAGGGGTAGCCTTGGACCAGTCCCTTTTTAAACCTCTGTTTCCTCACTTGTTCAATAGGGTTACTGAGTCAGAATCGACTCAACAGCAATGGGAGTGGGCCAGTGGGGAAGGGTAGTGCGGTTATACACAGAAGAGGGAGAGTCCTTCAAGCCTGGGGTACTCGGGAGGGTCTGAAGCCAGTCAGGACTGGGCCTGGTGTCTGACGCACAGTAAAGGCTCAGCAGGGTGGTCTGGACCCAACACTGAGAAACCGTCATCTTGAGGGACCCTAGTCAGAAACACCAAACCAGCTGTCATCCTCATTGGCTCTGACTTGGAGCAGTCGCATGTGTTTCAGAGGACAGTGTACTTCGAGGTATTTTCATGGCTGTGACCTTTGGGCAGCAGATCGACACCAGTCCTTTCTGCCAAGGGGCCTGTGGGGCACATTTGAATTGCCAGCCTTTCAGTTAGTGAAACCAAAAGCAGACCCGCTGCCATCAAGGGGAGTCCGACTCGTGGCGAACCTATAGGGCAGAGTAGCACTGTCCCATAGACTGTATTAAGGTGTACGTCCTTACGAAGCAGACTGCTGGATCTTTCTTCCGAGAAGTGGCTGATGGTTCCAGCCACCAACCTGCTGGTGAGCAGCCAGGTGCATGACTACCATGCCACCAAGGTGTCCTCGGTTGGTAGCTGGGTGTTGGATCATCGGCACCACCCTACCCAGGCCTTGCTGATTCCTAGTTTGATGCCCTTTGGCTGGAAGCACCACCCCAACCCCCAAGTCCCCGAGAGTTGTAGTGAGGCAGTGTCCCTGCCTGATGGCCACAGGGACACTCCCTGCCATCTCTTGGGCTATAGCACAGCTTCAGTGAAGGTTCTGGGGGAATTTCCTCAGAGGGGTGAGGGAAGGAGTCTTTTGTTTTGTGGATAAGAAGGGCCATGGATATGGATTACATGTTGTGGATTCAAAAGTGTATTTTGCAGTTCTCTGGTTTTTCTCCCTGAAAGGCTGTCAGATCCTGAGGAGACCAGGCCGCGTGCAGGGGACGCGAATGCTGCTGTGCCTTCAGATGGTGCGGTTTCACCTGGAAGGTGTACGGCTACCTAGAAGGTATACCGCTCTGTAAGCTTCGCCCCCGAAGAAGGCTGCCTCCTGCAAGGCCAGGGGAACTTAGGGAGGCTGAAGCACTTGCCAGAGAACAGCCCTGCTTGTTGTTGACAGCTGGCTAGAGAATGGGAATTGGAAGGACTTCATCCTGCTTTGGGAGCCCTGGGGGCCCAGTGGTTAAGGGCTCAGCTGCCAACCAAGAGATCAGCAGTGGGAATCTACCAGCCATTCTTTGGAAACCCTGTGGGGCAGTTCTGTGCTTTTCTGTAGGGTCTCTATGAGTTGGAATTGACTTAACAGCAACGGCGTTAGTTTAGGGAAATCCTGTTTCAAGGATCCCTGGTGGTGCAGTGGTTAAACCGTTCAGCTGCAAAAGTGAAAGATCAGTGGTTCAAACCCACCAGCAGCTCGACGGAAGAAGACGTGGCAGTCTGTTTTCATCAAGATTTCTGCCTTGGAAACCTCTGGGGCCATTCTGCTCTGCTCTGTATTGTCACTCTGGGTTGGAATTGACTCGATGGCAGTAGGTCATCCTATCAGTCTGGTTCCCTAGGAGCTCCTGTTCTTCTTGAAAGAAGCATTTTGCTCCCTGATTTTCCATTTTATCTTGTGTGTCGTTATTTGGGCAACTGGGAGAGGCATAGCCTGGCATACCATGGTTCCAGATAAGCTTACCCCTGCCCTGGGTGCCACACCTTGGAGTTCTTTCGGTGGGAAGACTCCCTTACCTGCTTCTGCAGGTTTAAGTTGTGAGTACTCGTGAGCAACAGGAAAAACAGGAAGTTTTTTTAATTCATGCCTGAAACAAGGCAAAATGGACATGTTTAAAAAAAAAGGATTGAAAGAGCCAGTTTTAGTTTCAGATCCCATCCTAGGCTCAGGATGAGATGTTGTAATTTCCATTGAGAAAGTGTAGCCAGCTCTTTGTCCTGGGTGCCCCTGCTGGACTGAGAGAGTGCCCAGCACTGTAAGAGGGAATGAGGACAAGTCCTGAGCCTCCCAGAGGAGGACCCCAAAGATGGTTTCTCCTGTCTTCCAAGATGAAGGAACCACAGCCAACAACTTCCCATGGTCGTGTGGCAGTCAGGGCTGTGCAGCTGACCCCACAATTTGGGCCTGGTTGTGTAGACTGCTGGCCACCATGGACTGGCCACCAAATGGCAGGTCCACCCTCTTGGGCACTGGGCTGAGCCTGTTCTGAGGGAGATTCTGGGTGTGGAGGCAGAGCCGAAACTACCTCAAGGGCTGCTCAGCTGGCATGTTGCTCTTGCTGACAATCACTGCAGCTCACATGCCTTTTTGTCAGAAACGTTAGCGTGCTCCGCACCATGGAGCTCAGGTAGTGGTGCTTCGGTGCTAGGATTCGTGCCTTCCGTGCTGGAGACCCAAATTCAGTTTCTAGCCAGTCCACCCCATGCACGGTATCCACCCCATGCACGGCTACCACCTATCTGTCTTTGGAGGCTTGGGTGTTCCTGCGATGCCGAAGAAGTTTCAGAGGAGCTTCCAGACAAAGATGGGCTAGGAAGAAAGACCTGGTGATCTACTTCTGAAAACCAGCCAGTGAAAAACCCCAGATCACAGCAGTCCCATCCACAGCCAGTCGTGGGGACAGTGCTGGACCAGGTAGTGTTTTGTTCCATCGTGCATGGGGGCCATGAGTCAGGGGCCAGCTTGACAGCGCCTAGCAACAACCACTTCTGTCAGGCCCCCAGACTCCCCCAGGGTGGCTTTCCCACCTTCCTAGCCGCATTGCCCACTGCTGCTGACTAGGTGCCTACACTCCAGCCACTTGCATTGCTGTGTATTTTCAGAGTAGGCCATGGCATGTCCCCTACCCCAGGCATTTATTTAAGTGGTTATTTCTCTCTGGAATGACCCTCCTCCTTCAGTGTCTGCCTAATGAAGTATTCCTAATCTGTGAGTCCCATCACGGGTGCCTCTTACTTGACAAGACAGAGCTTCTAATCCTCCCAACTGGATGGGCCTCCTTTTGACTCCATTAGCACATTGCCTTAGTCACCTGCCTTGGTCCTGTTGTTAGTCCTCTGTTTTATCTGCCCTAAGTGTGTACATTCTTCCTAGTGGGAGTGGATCCGTTCTGAAATCCCTGGGACATGATGGGAGCTTTGGTAGTCTATGAGGGGAACAGAGACAGGTTTTCGTCATGTGTGTGTTTGGGGTGGTGGAGCTAAGAATCCACATGGGATAATCCAGGCCACAGCCAGAGCTGTTGTCTTCAAAACGAGTAGCAGCCACAGACCCTGGTTGGGCTAAAAACAAAAGGAAAAAAAAAAAAAACGGGCTGAATTGGTAGAAGGAACTGCCAGCTTATTTGAAAATTGACTTACTTGGAGAGTAGGCTGTGTTCTAGCTTAGGAATAAGAATCAGGAGCAGCACAAAGCTGGTTCCTGTGAGGTCAAGGTCAGATATACCTCTACTTTCTAACTTCTTCACCATTTCTGACACTGGCTGTTCCCCCACCCCACCCCGCCATGGTGCTCTTCAGCATCTCTGCTAAGTTCAGTGGTTTGCTACAGTGGCCTCACTAAACTCACAGACAATAGCCCCAGTTACATGGTTTAGTAGGGAAGTAATAGGAACAACTCAAGATCAAGAAGCACACAGGCAGTGTTTGGAGGCTCCCCCAAAGAGCACATCCATCTCTTCTTCAGTGCAAGATGGTGTCCCACCAGGACAGTTCTCTCAGGCTCTTCTTGGCCATGCTAGCAGGACCTTCTCTCAGAGGTACATGAAAGCAGACCCTTCTGTCTGCCATGCATGACCCTCTCAGCTGCACTTGCTTCTCATTCTGTGCAGGCCGCCCAGCCGTGCATGCCTCCTCTTGGCTGTGCAGGCCTCTCCGCCCTTGTCCTCCCCACATCAGCCTCTGCGCTGTGAGCTGGCTCAGCTCAAAGCCACTGTGGCAGCCTGCTCACCTGCTGTTCTCTTAGCAGCACTTTTCTGCCATTGCCTGCAGCTCTCTACCGTAGGGTCCCCTCCAGCCTGTCACTGTCTTGACATGTGCTGTAGCTCTTTTAGGAGATTCCTCACCTCTTCTGTCTCCTCTCTCTGTCTCTCTCTTCTAGCCTCTAGAAAGCTCTGTGGCAGTGGCTCCTTAAGTAAGCAAACCCCTTGTCAGTTTCAAGGCTGGGCCCTCCCAGCACAGCAGTGAAGCAGCTAATCCCAAAAAGTCGCTAAGTCCTATTGGGTGAAATTTTAAGCCACTGTTTGTGTATTATTTGGACTAAAATCCAAAAAAACAAACCCATTGCTGTTGAATTGATTGCAACTCATAGCGACCCTACAGGACAGAATAGAACTGCCCCATAGAGTTTCCAAGGAGTGCCTGGAGGATGTGAACTGCCAACCTTTTGATAAGCAGATGTAGCACTTAACCACTATGCCACCCAGACTTTCTAGTATGTGGACTAATCCCTGTAAAATGTGTCAAATAAACCAATGACAGGACAGACTGCTGTCCAGGACCAGATAAGAAGTATTAAACCATCAGATCATTGACAGTTTCACCAAGAAATGTCAGTCATCCTGGACAAAAGTGACAAACTCGCCAGGGTAGAAAGACAGGACAAAAGTAACTCCTCAGGGTTTAGGGGAAGAAATCCCCCAAACTGTTTTTCCAAAGAACTAACACAAAAGGCCACATAAAGGAACCCATTTTAGTACACAGACCTTGCCACCTGTCCCCAGACCCCTAAAACTCAACCCGGAGATCTCCATAAAGTTAGTGATGGGGAGAGTTGGCCCTGTGGATGGCTCAGCTGTCATTGTCCAGAATGTTGGTAGGGATAGTCAGATGTCCCCGAGATTGTCTGAAACTTGAAAAAAAAAAAATCCAGTGGCTGTTGAGTCACTTCTGGCTCACGATGACCCGATGTGTGTCAGAGTAGAACTGTGAGCTGGAGAGTTTTCAGTGGCTGTGATCTTTCAAAAGTAAATCACCTGGACTTTCTTCTTACACACCTCTGGATGGATTCAAACTTCCAACCTTTTGGTTAGTAGCCAAGAGCTTTAACTTTTTTTTGCCACCCAGGGGCTCCAGCTCAAGCTTTTACCAGCCCTGAAACCTACTCGGGTGTTGACTTGCAGGTCTCGGTGGTGCTGAGTGCCATTCGAGATGCTTCTGAGCTCAAGTCTCGTTGTTCCCCCTCCGTGCAGACCCATGTACTTGGGTGCTTCCTAGACGGCTTCCCCTCTTGACTCACTGACACTGACGTTCCTGAATAGCATTTACAGTACCGCCCCTGAAGCATTCTTCTCCTGTCCTCCCCATTATAGTTCTGCCTGTCACCATCCGTGTCGGGTTCCTTCCCTGCCCTTCCTAAACGCCTCTGGGTCTGCCTCACTCGCCTCGTGTCTCCTCCTGCCTCTGCTTAGCCCAGGCCCTGGCTGTGTGCCCGCTTGGACCGTGCAGTCATCTCCTGGTGGGCATGGCTCCGTCTTTTCTCTCCCCTTTGCCATCTGTGGCTAGACTCATTTCTAAATGCAGGTCTGATCTCATCTGCCACCTATGCCAGGGTGAAATACAACCTCCTTTGTGTGTCCCTTCTTGCCTCATGGCCCCCACTCAGCCCCACCTGCTGCCATGCCTGGCCATGTGGGCCCAGCTGGACTGTCCATGCCATGGGTTCTTCCCACCCACGTGGGACAGCCTCTGTCTCCATCACTTTTGTCTGCAAAGCACCCTGATCACTGATGTATAGTCCCTTCTTTTTGTGTCTGTTCCTCTTAGTGAACACCGTGATTATGTGATTGGTGTCATTTTTTATAAGGACAAAGTTGTTTCTTCTTTTTGTGCTGAAGTATATATAACCACATGTTTACCATTTCAACACTTTTACAGTAGAGCTGAGAGACTTTAATTGCGTCCCCCGTGTTCCTGCTCATCTTTATGTTCCCAGTGGCCAGCATATTGCCTGGCACACAGTCGGCGCTCAGTAGGTGGCTCGTTGATGAGTGAGTGAGGCACTGGCAGTCCGGAGTCACCCTGACTTTTCTGGTTGGGCATCTGCTCGGGTGCGTCCCTGACATCACAGCCGCGGCCCCGGTGGCTGCTCCAGGAACTCTTGTTCCGCAGTAGTTACGTGAGCCTGAGAGGCTGGTCATGGGGCAGGAGCTCTGTCACCTTTGGTGCCAGGACCTGTGTCTAGGTGTTCGTGCTGTCCTCTTTAGCCCCCTTTAGCCATCTGCTGCCCGTTGCTGTGAAGGGAAGTGGCATGAGGCCCTTGTGCTCCTTTTTTCCAGGCGCATCCGAGGAGGCAGGGCCATGCTCACATTCATGGCCTCTGACAGTGAGGAGGAAGCGTGTAACGAAAGGACTTCCCTGATGTCGGCTGAGAGCCCCACCCCACGCACCCACCAGGAGGGCAGGCAGGGCCCCGAGGACGGCGAGGATCCTGCCCAGTGGGTAGGTACCCACCAGCAGGCAGAGGCTGAAACAGGCCTCTAGGGTTTCTAGATGCAGGAGACGGGAGAATTGAGGGTAAGAATTGGACACAATGGTGACAGTCTCCCTGATGAATCTGTAGTGACATCTACATTTGTGAGGGCTTTCCTGTGGACTCTAAAGTCTCAACCTATGTAAAATTGGCTTTGGGGTGGGTTAGGTGATTGCCACAACCCCAGGCCTCATAGGTGTAGGTTATATGAGAGTGACTTTGGATAGTTGGATGCTGGGACAGGTTACAGCACACATGCTGAAGGGGAACGTGTTTAGTAGATGGCCAGACGTGGTAACCAAGAGATGAGTATGCTTAATTTTTGTTGGAGGATAGTAGTGGTACAGTGATAGAATTCTCACCTTCTGTGCAGGAGACCTGAATTTGATTTCTTCCTGGCTGGTGCACGTTATGTGGCAGCCACTACCTCGCTGTCAGTGGAGGCTTGTCTGTTGGTGTGATGCCGTGGTGATGCAGAAAACCACCAATCAATACTTAGTTAAAAGTGGAACCCAAAGCTGTATTGAGGGCGTAGGACTACATTTTAAACTAGGGAGGCACAAAGAGAAAGCGATTCAGCGAGTACTCCAAAGTAATGAATTTAAAAAGGCAAAAACCACAAGTAGAGAGGTGCAGTGAAAACATTTCTGATTGGTTGATATCTAAGTCAAACCCACTGTAGGCGACTCAGATCCGACTCATAGTGACCCTAAAAGTCAGAGTAGAACTGCCGCACAGATTTCCAAGGAGTGCCTGGCGGATTGAATTGCTGACCTTTTGCTTACCAGACATAGTGCTTAATCCACTGTGCCACCAGGGTTGCCGATATCTAAGTTAGTTAGAAAAAAAGTGTGGGAAAGTACAAGTAGGCGAGAAAAACATTTTTCAGGGGACATCTTCTGATGATCAGCTTAACTAGTAAAGTCACATGCTTAAACCCTGTGCAAGCCAAATGGTTTATTTTGGAGTCTTGCCCTAGTCAGCATGCTTGACCTGGCTAGGAAACTTGCTGAAACTTTCTAAGAAGAAGCAACTTTTGAGAAGCTTGACAAAATGGAGTCAGGCCAACATTTCAGCCAGCAGCCTTAGCCAAGCCTAGTGCCTTGAATTTTAAAATGTCGTTTCCACCTTCTGATCAAGAATTTCAATAGAAGTTCATTGATCACTATTATAAGAGTGCCTTCTTCTGCATGGACTCATTTTTCTTGAGTTGGTTAGATGGCCATCTATTTAGAATAGGGTTTTAGGACCCCAACTGCTATTTTCAAAAGAGTTGTCAGGCAGCATCTATTGACCTTGATATTCAAGAACCTGGGCACTATTGTGTGGATAGCCAGTTAACACTACTGACGTCTTCACCATGCCATAATTTGGGTCTCTGCTTCTGTGATCACTCAAGGGGAAGACGTGTGGAGCCAGGCTGAATTGTCAGGAGTACTTGACAAGGCAAGATGGATGGCCTTTAGAGTGTAAGGTCTGACTCTTCTCAACATGATTTTTTTGAAAGTACATAGTGCACAGTATAGTAAGGGAAGTAGTTGTTTGAACACAGAGCTTTGGCACACATTTTATAAAGCGTCTGATTATACAGGCAGTACAGTAGCAATTAACAAAATCAAACCTACTTGAGTATGGTGCAAAACCAAGATTTTACATTATTGGGTAGCCAATTGAAAAATGTCAAAGATGTCACAAAATGAGAAGTGAAGTCCAGTGTTGATATGCAACCAGGCACTTTCTGTTTAATTTTTTTAATGCCTTGTTCTACTTTTCCAGTAATATTTATCCAGGTGCAACAAGAGGTGTTAGCAGTGACATGCACCCCCTCCTGTTGAGTTGGTTGTGACGCATAGCATCCTCTTTTTTTGTGCTAGGAGAAAGTCAAGAGCTATTCTGTTGCCCAAGACTACTTTAACTGAAGATGTTAGTGATTCATGTTGTACTACAACGTCGTTAGCCATCTGTTCTGGTTTGGATAGACATTTCAAATAGGGCCGTGCTCCAGAGGACAAGAATGATCTACGCAACCTGTATTTCATGTTAGGGTATTTGGCTGTAGGATTATAATAGCCGTAAGTATCTTTGATTTCTCTGAGATGTCTGACTAGGATATTTAGGTCATCAGTCCAGTGTTTACTTTCATCATAGGAGTGAATGTCTCAAGGAACTCCCGAGTAGTCTACAGTGTATTGTCCTTGTGGGTTCCCCCTCTCAATGCAGAATAAGCCCCAGGCATAAGGTTTATCTTGTGACTCTCAATCTGTTTGGGTTAGATAGTCAACCTCCACAGAAGAAAACATAGCTGTAAGGTGTCCAGGTTATATTGTTCCCAGTCTAGCTGTGTGGGGCAGGGACGACATTGCTGCTATTAGCAAGCAGATCTTCTATTAAAGAGTTACTGCAGATGGAGAGTTTGCCTAATTTTAATAGTTAAAAATGTTTTTTGACATAAGCAAATGAAACATTGGTCCCTTGTATGTCTTTTGAGCAACCAGGTGTTGAACTAACTAACTGTTACTGACTTTTGAAAAACCTTGGGGCCCTTGCATGTGTGGATATTAGAAGCTCACCTGTGCAGGTCATTAGGAGGTGGTGAAGAGTGGATGATTTTTTCCCCACATTTGCAGTCTTAGAGCAGTTATACTTCTGAGTGATTACATTGTTTGGATTAAAGCAAGGCAATCAAGGACAGACTGGGAAACCAGGGGGTCCCATAACCTGAGACATGTAGCTCATGTCATGGGAGTCCTGCAGTTGACAGTAGAGTCAGGTGTGAGGTTAGAGGCAGACACCACCAGGGAATCAGAGTGTTGAAGCCCTGACTCTGGGGTGTGGCGGCCAATCCAGCAATCAATTAGGCTACCAGCATTAATTGCTGATTTGACCAGCTTAACAAAAACCTGTTCTTTTCATATGTTAATAGAAATCAGTGAAAGTAAAATAAAACTTCAGAAGAATTTAATAATGTAAAAATTCTAACTAAAGCCAATCAAAAATAATAACTAAGGTAAAACATTTGCAGGGAAAAATAAAACACTAAAACAAGAGGTAACACCAGTACAATTTACTAAGGCAGTCTTTAAAAAATAACTGTAAGTATGAAGCAGATGGCAAAAGGATCAGTTGTCTGCATGCAAAGTTCTTACTAGTCAGTAAATTCAAGCTTATGAATTAAAACATGTCAAAACCACTGAGCATTCAACAGTCTGGGGAGTTCAAAAACGTAGATTAAGCAGGTTCTGAAACAGGCCTCGTCCCAAGATCTTGGGCGGAGCTGTCTGCATCTAGTGTCATCTGTTTCTGATCCCCGTGGTGTTTGAATTTCGGCTTAAGTCCTGTTGTAGGTTGACCAGTGCAGATAGGAATTTTAGCCTTTTTTAGTTGAGACAGACAGGTCCAAGTTGTCATTCTCTGTGATTAGTGGTACAGGCCTTAATGAAATGGACCAAACGTGGTTCCTTCCATGTAGTCTCAAGAAAGTCCATAAGTGATGCCTCTTCCACTATTCCCAGTCAGCTGGTTCAATAATAAGTAGGTAATTCTAGTTTTGTTTATTAAAGGCTTCCTTATCTTGTGACAGCTGTTCTTTAAAGTAGTGCATTAAAGAGTGGCATTTATTTTAGTAGTTCAGGTTGAATTAAATTAGAATCAGGGTAAGTTAAAAAAATAAAGATTGGCCAAAGGTCTTCCAGTATCAGTTGCATATGGCGTTAACTTGGGGGTCCAGGTGAGGTAATTCTCAGATTCAGAAGGTCCTTTAAAAAAAAATGTTTTAGTCCAAGACGAGCTTAAGGTTTGGCTAATTGGGTTATTACGATGCGATTAGTTCTTTCTGCCAGACGAGAGACTCGTGAGGACAGTGTAAACTCTGGTGGATAGGAAGGATTTTATGTATTTCCTTAGCAAACTTTCTGATAATGGCAAAGCAGATGTAACTTTTGAGAAACTGACAGAATGGAGTCAGGCCTGTATTTCCAGAGAAAGCCTGAGCCAAGTCATGTGCCTTGAATTTTAGAATGTTTGTTGTCATTGCTCAGCAGGTCTCAGTGGAACTCTTGGACTAAGACAAACTAGGCAGAAAGGCCTGGCAGTCTGCTCCCCAAACTCAGCCAGTGAGAATCCTCTGGGCTCAGTGGTCCAGTCCTGTTGTACATGGCACCGTCATGACTCGGGGGCTAACATACCAGTACCTAACAACAGCAGCAACAGTTTGTGTTTGGGTTTTGATCTGGGGCCAGATGAGTAACACTGTGACTTATCTGTGCCACCCACAGGCTAGGAGATGACATTATAAAGAGGAGACAGACCTGGGAGTGTCCCCTAGCCATGCTACCTCCCTCCCCAAGAAGGCAAAACAGCATCTGATTTTGCACAAACCCTGTTCTCTGTTTTGCCCGTTACAGTGTTTTAAAAAAACCTTGCCATGTGGAATTTTTTTCTTCCAGACAGCCTAATCCCCCTTGCTGAAATTTGAGCTCCATTCTTGATTTGTTGTGGAATCTGGGCATTTTAGGTTGTTTTAGTTCCTATTCATTAACAGTTTTCCCTTCTCAGCTAAATATTGAGAGTGTTAGCTGCAAAGAGCAGATAATGAAACAACATTTCTGATTTGTGTTTTATTTGGCCTTTTTATTGCCTGCTGATCTAATTAGCAACACAGCTGATGACCCTGGATTTCCAAAACAGAATCTTGTCGATCATTCTGTGCCCACGTCTGGCAGGCTTCCTGGGTCTTGTTTATATTCTCCTGCCTCCCCCAAATAAGGTTCCTGGTGGTGTAAACCATTTGCACACAGCTGCTAACCTAAAAAGATGGACAATTTGAACCCAACAAGTGGTGCCACACAAGAAAGACCTGGTGATCTACTTTTGTAAACATTACAGTCAAGAAAACCTTTCAGAGCAGTTCTGCCGTGTAGCATATGGGGTCGCCATGAAATTAGAATCAGCTCGGTGGCCGCCCTCGTGAAGTTTTGGTTCTGTCCCATACCCCTTGCCCTCCCAGATGCTGGACACCTGTTTAGCTTCTCTAGAGTTACAACATGTATCTGCCTGAATGTCTGGGACTGAAAGGTCAAAGTAATTTTTTTCTCATGCAGATTTCCGGCCTCTCATTCATAACTCATAATCCCCATGGGTGCGGATGATTCTAGTTTATGATTTATTGAGCAAAAAAATTTTCTCTGTCTCTTCTTCCAACCATCTGGCCTGTATCTTCCTGAATCCGTATGGCCATGTAAACAGAATTGAATGGTGTCTGAAGCAGCCTGTACTTGGGAATGAACTTCTGATCCTGAGCCACTCTGGTCATAGGCTGCAGCCTCTTCTCTTTTGTGGCGGCAGTGAGCTCACCCTCTCTTCTGTGGCTACAGTGGCCTCGCCTCCTGGGTTGTGGTGTTTCATGCCAACTCACACTCTTCTCTCATGTCGTTGTCTACCTTTAAAATGTCCTAGAAATTCCAGCAGCCTGTGTCTAAACTACAGTTCATAGACTGGGTCTTGCATCTGGAAAGCCATGTTAAAACTTGCCACATGGAGTTCTAAAAATCCAGGTGCTGTGTTGGTTTAGGGGCTGTCCCGTGTGGAGTGTCCCGTGGGGGTCATCCTGTGGTCCTTACAATGTGGTTTCCAACAGAGAAACCAGGAGAACGAGGAAGACTGTGAGGAAGACCCTGACCGCTACATCTGCAGTGGGGTACCTGGGCGGCCCCCAGGCCTGGAGGAAGAGCTGACCCTCAAATACGGGGCAAAGCACGTGATCATGTTGTTTGTGCCTGTGACGCTATGCATGGTTGTGGTAGTGGCCACCATCAAGTCTGTGCGCTTCTACACGGAGAAGAATGGACAGCTGTGAGTAGGGCTGGGCTGGGCTGGGGGGTGGGGTCAGTGGTGTGTGTGACCTCGCTTCCTACCCTGGTCCACCTGCCTGAGCATGGTCGTCATCTCTCCATGCCTCAGTTTCCTGATCTGTATAATGGGCTTAATCGTTGGGTTACTGGGAAAATTCAGTGAGTCAGCATGTGTAAACAGCTTAGGACAGTGCCTGCCCCAGAGTGAACATTTGAGCACAATGGCATTTATTACAGAAGGCGAGGCCTTGTACTCAGCACTGAGCCTGGCCGGTATCACAGCTGGGCCACCAGTGTGTGACCTCAAACAAGTCACTTCTCTAAGCCTTTGCTCCTTGAATGTAAGGAGAGATGATTGGGCCCAATGCTTCTGCAGCTGTCTTCCAGCCTCAGGAAGGAGATGAACAGAACCCTCTGTTTAGTGTAGTAAAAACAGCAAGCACAGACACAGAGCAGCCTAGACGGATGGAAAGGTCCCCCGTCCCATCCCACTCTCCCAGGGTCACGGCTGCTGAAGGCTCAGCTTCCCTGAACATCTTTTAACTAGGGAGCCCGTGTTTAGTTTTTGTTTGGTTTGGCTAGTTTTTTCAAAGAGAATAGAGAGAGAAGACACCCCCCAAACCCCCAAGAAGTTTCTAGTCTGTGAGGGATTCAGAGCAACAGCCCAGTCGAAAAGTGATGAGAGCTTAGCCAGCTTTTTGTTTCCGGCAGGCCATGTTGGGCAGAGTGGGGTATCAGTCCGCCGCTTCCGGTCTTCCTGTGGTTTACTAGCAGCAGGTGTACCGACTGGCCCCTTGGGGTGGAGGTGGAGTAGGGGGCGCTGAGGCGCAGAGGAGTCCCAGCCCGAGGGGTTGCTGCTGGGGAAGTGTGGAAGCGCTGGGGGAAGCGGGGAAGCCAGGGAGCTAGGCAGTAGCACCCACAGGAGCCTCCAGGGAAGGTTTTAGAATTGAGTGGGGGTCCGGGGGGTGTGGGTGAGGCAGGACCAGTGAGGCTATTTAGCCCATTTCTCCACTGTGGCACTCGGCTCTGTCAGTGAACCAGGTCCGACTCCTGGAGCCCTTGGGTGATGCAAATGGTTTGTGGGCTCACTGCTTCCTGGAAGTCTGGAGATTTGAGCCTACTCAGTAGGCGCCTCAGAATAAAGTCCTGGCAGTTTACTTGCAAAAACTCAACCATTGAAGAGCCCGTGGAGTACAGTTCTATTCTGACACATACAAGGTCACAGTGAGTTGCAGTGGACTTGATGGCATCTGGTTCCTGGTTACCCTAGGCCTAGTCGACAGGCTGAGAGCCACAGGTAGAGTCAGGGCGATGGAAAACAGGTGCGGAGTCAAGGAGATGGCAGGCAGCACCCCGCCCGGGCAGAGGCCCAGCGGCACGGGGCGGGAGCAGCGAGGTGCTCCCAGGGGACTCTGTGAGCAGGGGCGGGGTGTGCACGACAAGCAGGCCCGAGACCCCAGGCTCTCCTTTGCCCCCAGCATCTACACGCCCTTCACTGAGGACACGCCGTCCGTGGGCCAGCGCCTCCTCAACTCCGTGCTCAACACGCTCATCATGATCAGCGTCATCGTGGTCATGACCATCTTCCTGGTCGTGCTGTACAAGTACCGCTGCTACAAGGTGAGGGGCCGGCCCCTGCCCGCTCGCCTCTCCCTCGGGTCCACGCAGAGTGCTGTCTGGCGGGGCGCCTTAGGCAGCCACAGCTTTGTTTAATATTGGGAGTTCCTTTTTTCCGCCAAAAAACAGCTACATTGAGTCAGCGCCAACTCATGGTGGCCTCGTGTGTCAGTCATGTTTTCAGTGGCTGATTTTTCTGAAGTACGTCACTGTTTTTTTCTCCTAAGACATGTCTTGGTGGACTTGAACCTGCAACCTTTGAGGTGTCAACCGTTTGCACGTTCCAGGGCTGCCTCCTGCAAAATAGAAGCTGAATTTGTCTCACCCCACCCCCACCACAGATTACCCAGTATGTCATCTCTTAAATTGACACATAAGCCACTCAACTGAGTTCCTCTTTGCAGGGTTCACAGTATCACTTCTCCTATTCAGAAGTTAATTTTATTTACTTCTCCTGCCCAAGAAGTAAGAAGTTCTGTTTTAGGTTGCCTTCACCCTGATGCTTCTTCTCCAGATTTATTTTCATTTTCCATTTTCCTTTTGGACAGAGAAAGGTAGATTCTGTGCTGCCTGGGCCGTGTCGGAGTTGGCCCTAGGGAGGGAGGAAGAGCTGACTCCCACCTGGCCTGAATCACCTGTGTGTTCTGCCCTCCAAAGATGCCACACCATTTCAAATGTTGCTATAGAACTGCTCCATAGAGTTTCAAACTCTGAGTCAAACTGTTCCGTAGAGTTTCAGAGGAGCACCTGGTGGATTTGAACTGCTGACTTTTTGGTTAGCAGACATTTAATCACTGTGCCACCAGGGTTTCCCACAGCATGGAAGAACCTGGAAAACATCACGCTGAATGAAAGGATATCTGTCACAGGAGAACAAATAGTGTATGAGCCATTCCTCTGAAATATATAGAAGAGGCAGAGGCAGATATGCAGTAGGCAGAGACCAAAGTTTGTTTTATTTTGAATGTTTTATTGTGCTTTAAGTGAAAATTTATAATCGAAGTCCATTTGTCGGACGAAATCTCACACACACGCTGCTCTGCCACTCTAGCTTTTCTCCCCACAGTGTGACAGCACACTCCTCCTTCCCGCATTGTGTGTCCTGTGTCCATTCAGCCAGCTCCTGTGCCCCCCTACTGTCTCATCGTGCCTCTGGACAGGAGCTGCACAGTTAACCTCAAATATCTAATGTAGCCGAGAAGCACACTCTTTGCTGGTGTTATTTAATGTCTTATGTAAAGTCCAGCCCAGTCTTTGTCTGAAGAGCTGGCTCTGGGAATGGTTTCAGCTCTGGGCTCATCGGGATCCCAAGTCATATGTCTTCTGGGGACCCTCCAGTCTGTCATCCCACCATGTCTAAGACCAAAGACAGGAGGGGGAAAGAGAGTCCTTGCTTGGGGGGCACTGAGCTTCTGTTAAGGTGATGGAAAAATTTGGAAATGGGTGGTGGTGATGGTTAGTTGCATGACATGATGAGAGAATGGAAGCCACTCAATTGTCCACATAAGAAATGTTGAAATTTTACGTATTTATTTACCACAATTTAAAAAAAGAAACGTCCCTCAAGAACCTTCCCAAACCACTCTGTGAAATAGTGCCCTGACATATCTCTGCCCTTTTGTCCTGCCTGTTGTGTGTTTTTTTTGCTAGCGGTTACCACTCCCTGCTGATGCGTTGTGTGTTTATGTGTTCAGTGTCTGTCTCCTTCACACTGGAGCACCTTAGGTGTGGGCAGAGACTTTGCTAGTTTTATCCCCAGAGCCTAGAACAATGCCTGGTGTGTGGCAGACGTCTGAAATCGTCTTTCTAAAGGAAGGCGTGGCTAAGTGGGCGAGCGCTGGAGTAGCTGTTGCCTGCTGTAAAACCTGTCACACCTCCTTGGTGCACTCACTGGTTGACCACGAGAGTATTCTGTGCATTTCTGTGCCCTCCTCTCCTTGTCTGTAAAGTGGTCACCTGGTACCCTGTCTTCTTGTGCCAGTGCTGCTGTAACGCGGATACCCAAGGGATGACTTCAAAGAATGAGAATTGATTGTCTTACAGTTGCGGAGGCGGAGGTCTGAATTCAAGACATCAGCTCTAGGAGAGGCCCCCACCAGAGTTCCTTGGTGTTCCTTGGCCCCTGTCTTCCCTTGTGTGTGTCTCTGTGTCTCCTCTTTTTATGACACCGCTCAGAAATGATCAGGTGTAGGACTCACCCTGCTGTAGCATGGCCTCATTAATGTAACAAAAGAATGCCCTAATTTCCAAACAAGGTCCTATTTATAGGGTTGACTACATCCATGGGTGTTTTGGGGGGACACGGTTCAGTTCCTGATAAGCTACCAGGATGGAGGGTTCTGTGGCTGCAGAGGACTAGGGAATCCCTGACAACTGTTCTGTCTGCTTCCGTCGTCTAGTTTATCCATGGCTGGTTGATCATGTCTTCCCTGATGCTGCTCTTCCTCTTCACCTACATCTACCTTGGGTAAGTGGCTGGGAAAGTGACTAGGAAGGACCTGGGCAGGCAAGGGTGATTGCTGTCCTCCCGCAGTACTGGCTGCTTTGGGCGTCCAGGCTTTGGGGCTCCTCTCAGCAAGGACAGGGGAAGGAGCTGTGTGGTAGGCCCCGTGCCTGTCTGGTTCGTGACATAAAAGCCGTCGTGGAGGAGGCTGTCTGTGAACCCAGGAGGGATGGAAATGCCTGAAAATTGAGGTTCTTCTCTTTGGACTCTGCCTGGGTGTTCTAGTTTATGGGAAGGATTGCTGGCTGTGGTGCCCTTTGAGTTGGGACATCACCCTGACCTGGGAGCCCACAGAGCCTGACAGACCGACACCATATGTGTCAGTGTGGAGCTGTATTCTGTAGGCTGATTTTTCAGAAGTAGATTGCCAGGTCTTTCTTCCGCAGTACTTCTGGGTAGACTCAAACATCAGCTGAATGTGTTAACCACTTGCTCCACCAAGAAAACACTTTTCAAGGGCCTTGTCCCCACAGAAGGGCCTTCCGGGTCATGCCAGTACATGTTTGTGTAAACCTTCCCAAGCATGAGGCATTAGTTTACTCCCCCACTTTGTTTCAGAAAATATGTCAGGTAGCTAGTTTTGTAGAGCCACTGGGGATGGGGAGAAAGGGGTGTTAGTAGGTAAGACCAGAGGTTGGAAGAAGCTAGGTTGGGGCTTACTGGGTGAAGAGCAGGGGCTGTGAAATCATGTTGGGTCTCACCTCTCCATGGGCTCCGTCTTTGTCCTTGCAGAGAAGTGCTCAAGACGTACAACGTGGCCATGGACTACCCAAGCCTCTTCCTGACCGTCTGGAACTTCGGGGCGGTGGGCATGGTCTGCATCCACTGGAAGGGGCCCCTGGTGCTGCAGCAGGCCTACCTCATCATGATCAGTGCGCTCATGGCCTTGGTGTTCATCAAGTACCTGCCAGAGTGGTCGGCCTGGGTCATCCTGGGTGCCATCTCGGTGTACGGTGCGTTAGACTCCCGGGGTGTCCTCTGTTCTTGCACAGCCAGGAGGGCATCAGAGAAAGGGCAGCCATCACTCATGTTGATGCCTCCATGAATATCACATCCTTCCCATCAGACTCTAAATCTCTGAGACCCTCCCACAGTGTTAACCCGCAGACACTAATTTTTATCCCTGACAACAAGAAGCAGACAAACCACTATAGGGAAAGTCCACTGAAGACCAGTACCTGTGGCTCAGGCCATCCGGATGGAGATGGGAGGCTCTTCCACACATGCCCTGCTGTGTGCCATTGGCAGGGCACTCAAGGGCCTGCCCTGCACCAGGTCCCCCAGCTAGGTAGGCTTAGTTAGGAGGGCTGAAAACATATGCTAGGCGTGCTTCACCTAGGACCATAGCAGAGGGACACAGCTGTCCCACCCAGTTGTATGTTCTCGGGGTGTCCCGACCCACTGCGGGAAGCACAGTTACAGTGTGGTGTGCACCTACATGGAACTGTAGCTCTTCAACCCAGCTGACGAAACCAGCAGGGGCTGGTTAGGGAAGAGGAGGACCACCAGGCTAGTCAGAAGAACTACCTTCTTACAGACAGTGTGGTAGCCGGGCAGTGGTGGCACCCTTCCATGCCAAGTCATCCTCACTGATGCACAGGGTGACAGGTGATGGAAGAGTCACCTTCTTCCCAGAGAGGCCTTGATGGTTTCCCTTCTGGGAGGTTCTCCTTTGTGAGCACATGGAGTCTCACAGACTCTTGGCATTCTAGAAATAAGACCCATTATTATATTCTTAGAAACCAAACTGGTGGGACACTTAATTTCCATTTTGCTGATGTCGCTGCTAAAAGCAGCAGTGTTACTGCACGCACCCCAGCCCGGGCGTTGGGAAGCACTTTGCAGAACAGCCCTAGGTGTGCTTGACACAGCGCCTGCAGTAACGAGGACCCCCATGTTGTCTGACTGATAGCTACATTATTACTGCTATCAAGATCATTACTTCTGTTTTAAAGGAATTCGAGGCTCGGCAAGGTAGAATTCGAATGCAGGTCCTGCTTGCCTTCTAAGTGGGTTCCCTGGGTCTCTGAGGGGCACCGGCTTTCCTAGTTGGCAGTAGCACTGGTTGCCATTGAGGTGACTGACTCTGGGTGACCCCTTGTGTGTCAGAGTAGAAGTGCACGCCCCAGGAGTTTTCAGTGGCTGATTTTTTTAGATACAGATTACCAGGCCTGCCTTTTGAGGTGCCTCTGAGTGGACTCAAACCTCCCACGTTTCAAGTGGAAGCAGCTGAGTGTGGTAACCATTGGCCTACCCAGCAATTGCCCCTCGGAGACCCTGCTCTGGACTCCCAGAGATGCCAGCACTGCAGCTGTGACTGGAACCTGGCAGGTTTAGGGTACCGGCTGACGTGCGCAATGCCCAGTGAACCTCACCCTGGGGCCCTGGGGCCCTGGGACAGTTCATCCCTGGCTCCTGTGTTGGGCCTGGCTCCTCTCTTGGGGGACTGTTTGAGAGTGTCTTTTTCATGTAGTGAGGACTCTCTGTTTTCCTAGACCTTGTGGCAGTGCTGTGCCCCAAAGGGCCGCTGCGGATGCTGGTGGAGACCGCCCAGGAGAGAAACGAGCCCATCTTCCCTGCCCTGATCTACTCCTGTGAGTATCCACATCTCTGCCTGATGGGCCACAAGGTGCCAGAACTGCGGCAGGGGCCTACTCCTGCCTGTGGCTTTTGGAGTGACTAAGACTAAGTCCTTTTCTGGGCCCAAGGGGAGGGTTGGCCTTGGTCACCCCACAGGGGGGTGTCCACCTTGCTGAGATGAAGGCGGGCCTCATCTGCCGCAACACAGAAGGTTAGAGCAGGAAGGTGCGTCACAGGGGCTGTGACCCATCCGTGCACCTTCATCCTGTCCGCCCTTCAGTGGCCCATGGTGGGTACAGACTGTGACCCATGAGCCTGCAGCCTTTGAAATTCTGTGTCCGCTTGGCTGCCCTCCAGGCTCCAGAGTGTCGTCCAGGATGCTATTCAGGGCAGAGGCTCAGGCAGCAAGGGGCTCCTGGGTTTCACTGGGCTTCCCTGACAGTCCTTGGGCAGTGCAGACAGTTAACATGCTAACCAGACAGTTAACATGCTAGCCAGTTAACATGCCCTGTTAACGTGCTAACCGGAAGGGTGGAGATTGAAATCCGCTCAGAGTCACTTTGGAAGTAAGACCTGGCCTTCTCCGTGAAATAAACCAGCTGTTGGAAACTGCGGCACACAGTTCCACTGGCTGGAACCTACCGACCATCGCATGGTAGAAAGATGTGGCCATCTGTGTCTGTGAAGATTGCAGCCTTGGAAACCCCATGGGGCAGTTCTACCCTGTTCTGTAAAGTTGCTGTGAGTTGGAATCAACTCAGTGACAGTGGGTTTGGTGTTTTGGGGGGATGGAGGGTATTGCATGGCACAGAAGGAGCCTTAGCCCCGGGAAGCAGTTACATGACTAGCTACAAAGCACTAGATAGTTTGTATGCAAGTAAAGCATCAAGCTTATGGTGAGGCCGGGTCAGCACCTGTGCCAGGGTGTGGGGCACATGGCAGGTCCTTCCTGGTGATGAGATGGGTTGTGTGTTTAAAGGCAGAGGGCTGTGCCTGGGACAGTCATCTGTGTGGTGAGTGTCCATGCTCCAGAGACTCACCAAGGAGTTGCTCACATTCTAGAAGGGAGGCAAGCAGCAATGAAATAGAGAAACACGCATGCCAGGAGGTAGTAAGTGCTATGTAAAAAATCAAGTGAATAAGGGAATGAGAGCTTCAGATCAGGTAGGGGTGGATGCATGGGTGGTCAGAGACATTATCTCTAACAAGGCTGACACTTGACCAGAGACCTGACTTAGGTAAATCTGGCAGCACAGCATTCCAGGCAGAAGAAACAGCAGCAGGTGCAAAGGCCCTGAGGCAGTGTGCCTGTGTTGAGGGAGCCCAGGGCGCCAGTATGGCTGAAGCAGAGGGAGTGGGGATAAGAGGAGGAAAAGAGCTCGGAGAAATGGAGAGTGTCCAGGCACGTTTGGCCCCTCCAGGTCGTGATGAAGACATGACATTGGCTGTTACTCCTAAATGAGGAGGAAAGCCGTGGGAACGTTTTAGACCAACCTGACTTGATGTAATACAGGTTGTTGAGTGGAGAGAAAGCTGTGGGGGACAAGAGTGCAAGCAGAGACCTGGCTGCCGTATAAATAGTAACAGGAGGGAGACGGCGGGGTTTGGACAGGGGCAGCAGTACCAGTAGTAGGAAGTGGATGGATTCTGGAGATATTTCGGAGGCACAATGGACAAGATGTGTGGCTGGCTAAGGTGTGAGAGTCAAGTCACAAATGACATCAGTGCTTTGGCCTGAGCAGCTGAAAGGGTGGGAGTTGTCATTTCCTAAGAGGGAGAAGATGTGGGGCAGGGGCAGGTTTGGAGGGTGAGGTTGGAGAGTGTGTTTGCGGCACATTCAGTTTGAGGTGCTCTTCAGGTATTCAGGTAGAGAGTTGGAGGTATAGGGTGGTAGGTTGAGATAATTCCAGGCTAGAGACACAAAAAACAGTTACTTCATAAAACTGTTCACCAATGTTGTTGTAGTTTGTCGGGGAAAAAAAAAACCAAACCAGTCATGGTCGATGGATTCTGACTCATGACAACCCCATATGTGTCCAAGTAGAACTGTGCTCCATCAGGTTTTCAGTGGCAGAGTTTTTGGATGTTCCTGGAGAAGGACATCATGCTTGGTGAAAGACAGGGTCAGTGAAGAAGAGGAAGACCCTCAGTGAGACGGACTGACACAGTGGCTGCAACAGTGGGCTCAACCACAGCAACGATCCTGGGGACGGCACAGGAACAGGCAGTGTTTCATTGTGTCGTACACTGGGTCTCTTTGCCGGAACCAACTCGACCATACCTAACAGTGACAGCAACAGATTGCCACGCTTTTCTTCTGAGGCACCCCTGCGTGGACTCGAACCATCAACCATGAACTCATTAGCTGAGCACTTAACTGTTAGCTTCACGAGGCAGCTTAATTGTGAGAAGGGTAAAAATTGCCCACACCTCGTCAGTGCGTCCGGTCCCTGTCCGCCAAGGGTTCTAATCATGTTTGTAAACAAAATGCCATATAAAGTAAGGGTCCTGCACTGGCTTTCTGGGGGAAAAGACTGGCGCCCTGCCTTCTGGGCCTGGGGACAGTTCCAGTGAGCACTCTCTGTTCTTCCTGCAGCCGCCATGATGTGGACAGTGAGCATGGCCAAGCCGGACCCCTCCTCACAGGGTGCCCTGCAGCTTCCCTGTGACCCAGAGATGGGTGAGTGCCCTGGGGCCCGACACCCTGTCAGAACTGGAAGGCAGCGCTCATCTACACCCCACCTGCTTGAGAGCCCGGGGACCATGTTCCTGTGTCCTGCCCCCAGCTGTGCCTGGCCTGGCTTCTCTGGGAGAATAAGGGATAGCCCTCCTGGACGCACATCTTAGAGACTGGGCAGGGTTGGACCATCAGCCCACGGTCCCAGCCTTTCACTTGGCTTCGTTCCCTTTCTGGTTCTGGGAGCTGCTGTGGCTGGTGGGTGTGGGCAGGGAGCAGGTGTGGGCACTCCCTCTCGGGAAATGACTGTGTAGGGCACTGGTGTCCTGCAGTGATGCTAGGTGGTCCCTTCCCCCAGGGCTCTGTTCCCCAGAGCAGAAGGACACCCTTTGATGGTGCATGTTTTTCTCCTTGCCGTCTCCTCACCACCATGACCAACACCCAGAGGAAGACTCCTATGACAGTTTTGGGGAGCCCTCGTTCCCAGAAGTCTTTGAACCACACCTGCCTGGCTACCCGGGGGAGGAGCTGGAGGAAGAGGAGGAAAGTAAGGTGCCTGTATTCAGATGGTCGGTGTCAGCCAAGGGCGGCGGGGGCTGGCGGGGGAAGGCGTGAGGGGAGAAGCCCCTTTTGATTTCAAAGCCATCTTGACAGAAGGCCCAAAGGTGAGGCCTGGCTGGTGACCACAGAGCCCTGTATGTTGAGGCCACGCTGTTTATTTCACACATTTTTTACTGAGTGCTGGTGGTGCAGGGGTGCAGGGGAAAAGACACTCTGCTCTTGAGGGCCTTACAGTCACACACAAGACTGTGAGTAAAGCAGAGCCTAGGTGCTGGGAGAGCAGGCTGGGACATGACCTGGTCTGAAGGGGTCAGGGAACGGTGTCTGAGGAGTGACTTCTGAGGGGAGCTCACAGCAGGAGGCAGGTGAGAGGGGAGCTCAGAACGCGTGTGTCCCATCAGGGGCTGGTGTGAGGAAACCCCGAGGCAGAGGGTGGTGGTAGTGAGAGAAGGTGCAGGAAAGTGTGCTGGGCCCGTGGTGCAGGGATGTGGCCAGGTGGCCTTTCAGATCACGCTGGGGGTCTGTCTTTATCCCGGGGGTAGAGGAAGCTGCAGGAGGGTTTTATGCTGCTGGGAGGGGACAGGTTGTGGCCAGTGAGCATTCCATCTGGTGTCCCACCCTCCCGGGGCCTCTAGGGGGTCCCTGCACCCCTGTGAGGGAGGCGGGTGGGCTCAGGGCTCTGAGGGAGGAGAAGCAAGGTCACAGGCAGCCTCTGTATTGGGGCCGCCAATGTGTGGTAGAGCCCAGGTCCGGGGTCGGTGGGGGGTTGTGTCTGGAAGGGCAGTGTTGGAGACAAAAGCCCAGAGGTGGGTGGAGAGCTGCTGATTTTCCCAAGGGGATTAGTACGGCCATTCGATCAGGGCATGTTCAGCCCGACCCAGCTGGGCCTCTGTAGCACCCACCACCCACAGCCTGTAAAGCAGTCTGGAGCAGCTGCAGGTGTTGGCAGCTGAGGGGAGAGCATTTGCAAAGGCTGAGGGATGGAAGAGAAGGTGGCGTGAGCCTTCAGGAAGCTGTTTGGGGTAGCATGGCCGAGGGGGTGGGGGCTGGAAAAGACTTCACAGGGTATGGCACAGGCAGGGAGAGCTCTGGGGTTTTCCTGGAGGTAATGGGGACCACTGGTGATGAGAAGCTCTACATTCCAGAATCCAGAGGGATGAACTCCCAGGAGACCAGGGTAGGGTGCTGCCCCCATCCAGATGATGGAAGAAGGTGAAAGGCCAGTGCCAAGGTCACAGACTAGCAGGGTCTGTGGGATGGCCATCAAGGACCCCCTGGGTGAGGTACATGTGGAGGTGGGTTGAGGGTCACTGTGACCACTAAGTCATGCAGGCACGTGGGAATCTGGGCTGGTCTCGGGCTGGCGGCTGGGAGAGTCTGCCACACACCCAGGTAGAGACACCATAAACACTCAGTGGGTGAGGGGCTCCAGGGTCTGAGACCAGGCGCTGGAGTCGGCGACATTCATACACTGTCGAGACTGAGGGCCTGAAGAAGACACCCTGAGAGTATGTGGGCCGGCGTGGAGAGCACCAAGGACGGACCAGGGCTTGCGGGATGGGCTGGAAGACCGTGTGGTGTAGCCGTGTAAGGGACTAGAGCTGGACAGGAGCAGGGTACACTGCGGATGTCCACTGGGACAGTCAAGCAATGGCCGGGGCCTGAGTGAGCCACTTGTTGGGGGTGGGGAGGAGAGATGCCTGGAGCTGCTAGGTTTCAGAAGTGAGCTGGGTGACACAGGGTTGTTTTGAGAGTCCTGCGTGAAAAAGACACAAAAAGGCAAGAAATCAAGAAAGCAGAGGGGATACGGGAGAAGGGCCAAGACAAAGAAAGCAGTGTTTTTAAAATGAGCATGACTTAAACATATTTGCTAGGCATCGAGGAGGGAGCCAGCTGAGGGGAGCAGTTGACATCAGAGGTGCAAACGCAGTGTGGGTGACAAAGTGATGAAGGAAGGGTGGGGGTGCAGGAGGAAGGACCCTCTCGCTCAGAGCTCAGAGGGAGGTGGACAGGTGAGCCAGCATGGGATTCCTTGCAGCAGTGTTATGTAAGCTTTCTGTTGTGTAGGGAACAAAATAATCCTGTACACAAGAGGGCAGCTGTATGAAAGACAACAAAGGCATATAGAAGCTTTAATTGTCAATAATGGGGAAGCTAATTACACCTTAATTTTACCTGGTTGGTTTTTTTTTTTTTTTTGAGGGTAAGTCCCCAGAGGCTTTCTGTCAAAGCATGTGCAATTACATGTTTTTGAAAGAAGTGAAAATCTCTAGGAAAAATGTATAATTCAGTCTTAGCACTCAGCTGTACAGCAATCACTCCTTCTCTGCTGGGATATGTTCCAAGACCCCTCCCCCAGATGCCTGAAACTGAGACTAGTCCCCAGCCCTGTGTGTACTGGCTTGTTCTCTACATACATACCTGGGATAACATTTAACTTATAAATCAGGCCCAGTAGGAGATTAATAGCGATAACTAATACGAACATGGAACAGTTAAAAACAGTAGACTGTAATAAATGTTACGTGACTGATGCGTGAGATGTGGACATACTGCACACCCATGTCACATTTTCAAACGGTGGTTGACCAAGGGGAACTGGAACTCTGGAGAGCAGACCTGTGGCTCAGGGCTGGCTCCCGTGTACCGACTCCCCTGACCCTGGCAGCATATCTTTATTTGTTCTTTTCTTGTCTCACCTGAGCCCCAGGCACTGATTTTACCCATGTATTAGAAATGCCTGCTTTTGACTATCTGGATTGTAAGTTGCCCAAACGTGGGTTTCCCCACCGTTTCCCACCAGCTCCCATTTTCCATAGAACAGCCGATTTTTGTCACCATTCTGCATGGCTGTGCCCAGGGTCCATGTGAGATGGACCAGCTTAGGCAGGGCCTCTACCTGGTCTGGTTCCCTGAGGCCGTGGGGCTCTGGCACACCCTTTTTTGGGTCAGGCAGAGGCGCTGTACTTTCTTGCCTGGCATTAGCCTCTCTCCCCTGCCTCTGTGTCCTCTCAAGGCTTCGGAGACCAAAGGATGCGCTTTGTCTTCCGCACACAGGGGGCGTGAAGCTTGGCCTTGGGGACTTCATCTTCTACAGCGTGCTGGTGGGCAAGGCGGCGGCCACGGGCAGCGGGGACTGGAACACCACGCTGGCCTGCTTTGTGGCCATCCTCATTGTGAGTGGACACCCTGGGCATTGCATTCCCCAGGGTTTTCTCAAGTGGGCCCTGGGGTGCCCCAGGGGTTTTCTGGTGCAGTCTTCCCTCTGAGGAGTAAAAGCACCGGAGTAGGGCTGTCAGAACATCCCTGGTGGTGCAGTGGTTAAGTGCTTGGCTTGGAGGTTCAAAACCCCCAGCTTCTCTGTGAGGAAAAGATGTGGCAGGCTGCTTCTGCGAAGATCACGGCCTTGGAAACTCCGTGGGGCAGTGCTGCTCCCTCCTGCCGGGTCTCCGTGAGTTGGAATCAACTTGACGGCAGTGAGTTCGGTTTGGGTAACTGGCAAGATCCTCAAGACCACAGATATAGAGCCCTAGTGGTACCGTGGTTAAGAGGTCAGCTGCTAAACAAAAGGTCGACAGTTCAAACCCGCCAAAAAGCCAGTGAGGAAGTTCTACTCTGTTGTGGTTGCGATGAGCTGATGGTTGTTTTTTTTCTTTATTGGCAATTGTGAGTCAGTGTTTTGTTCTGTTTGCAGTTGTTCACAGGAGCCCCTAAGTGGTGCATGCAGTTAGCGCATTCAGCTGCTAACCGAGGGGCAGAGTTTTAAGTTACCCAGAGGCATCTCACTTTAGAAAACCCAGCCACTGGAAGCCCTGTAGGGCGCAGTTCCACTCTGGCACACACGGGGGCGCCGTGAATCAGGATGATGACCGGTTGGTTGGTCGGTAGTGGTCAGCTGGACCCACTTCAGGCTCTTCAGAACAATGTGGAGGGTGGGGGGTGACCAGACTATTCAGAACCGTTCCTGGGGAGGGGTGACCAGACCGTTGGAACAGTGGGGCGGGGGAGGGGGTGAGCTGGCAGGCCAGACACTCACTGAGCAGCATGCCATGCCAAGGACTCGGTTCCCTGTGTGGTCAGTATGATCGCGTCAGTTTTTTAGAAATAGGCTATGAGCCTTACCAACGGAGACAAAGCTAGTGAGGGACTAAATTGTGGTTCACGCTCAGTTCTTTGACTCTGGAGCCTGTAGGCTTCCCTCTCCTCTGTGCCACCCAGACACCCTGGGGTTCTGAATTTCAGGGTCCTTCAGGTTTGGGGAGCAACCCCATCCCTTTTAACCCCAGCGGTGAGATTGCAGGCCGTGTAGTCACTTAACATGGCCAGACACACACAGTGGGGAAACATTAGAATTTCAGCTCAGACATTTTTCCTTTTAGGATCCGAGGTATAATCTGAGTGGTCCTTTCTGAGCACTTTGCCCCTAAGGAAAACTCTGGGTGTTATGTCACAGGGCACATGAAGGCTGGTGGCCCAGGTCTTTGGAGATTTGGAGGCTCCCTTATGACTTGCCCACTAGTGTACGGTGTGAGGTGATTACGGTGAGAACATCTAATACCGCACAGAGCTGTTGCAAGGCTCAGCGTAGATAACGGGGTGACAAGTCCTTGAACAATCTCCTGAGCCCAGGACTAGGCTGTCATCAAGTCCCTCACAAAGTGCCCCCTTCCCTCCTTTCTTACACGTCCATGCAGTGGGCTCAGCCCCCTCCTCCCCCTCCCTTCCTCTGTGTCCCACAGGGCTTGTGTCTGACCCTCCTGCTCCTGGCTGTGTTCAAGAAGGCGCTGCCCGCCCTCCCCATCTCCATCACCTTCGGCCTCATCTTCTACTTCTCCACGGACAACCTGGTCCGCCCTTTCATGGACACGTTGGCCTCCCACCAGCTCTACATCTGACCGGAAGCGCAGTGCCGGGGGCTGCAAGTGGTGGGAAATTTTAACTCAGTGCAGTTGTCTAGTTTTCACGTAGTGCCATATATTTTTTAAGACTTTTCTTTCCTTTAAAAAAAAAAAAATATATATATATATATATGTATAAATCGTTGTGTTTACTTCGTGAAGATGAAGCAGAACCAGCTTTCTGGTGCTAGTTGTTTTCGTCACCCGACGTGGGCTCACCGTGTCATCAGCTCTCACTTTACCGCCAGGAAACACAGGTTTATACTGGTGACTTGAGAAGGGTTCCCCGATGCGGGGAGGGGACGTGGAGTAGGACATCTCCTCACACCGCATGGCCTGGACTTCTCCCAGGGCTGATGGGAATGAAGATGTTCATCCCTTAGGGACCAGGAAGACATGCTTGGGAACTCGACTCAGCACTGTCACTCTGGCCAGAGAAGACAAGCCATTTTTTTCTGCAAGGAATGTTCCCAGTGCTTTGTCTATGATGTCATTGTTATTTTATTACTTTTAGAAGCAGAGTCCTGTTCTTGTGACATCAAGTTACTGCTGGGAAATGGCTTAATATTAGTATCAATAAATAGATGAACCCCTTTGGGATGTTGGCGTCAGGTCTCTTTGTGTGTGGTGACTCTCACCCCGTGTCTCTGTGCCAGTGCTGGAATAATAGGGGCTGCAGGTACTGTAGGGAGAGAGATTTACCCAGTTATGAAGGAGAGAGCCTTCACTGTCTTCCCTCTCTGAATCATTTATTTGACTAGCAAGTTTCCTAGGCAAAGGTTTTCAGAGAGCAGCAAGGCCTGATGTCTGACCTCTCCAAGGTGGAGCAGGTTGTTGTGAGTGGATGCCCTGCATGCTGGTCACAGCCCATGGGCTGTTGTGTACATTGTCAGAAACATTCTGTCGTGGTTGGCCCGGATATCAGGGTCCATCCTCAACAGAAACCAGCACGCAGGGAGCAGACAAGAGCCAGTGTTTAGAAGGTTACTCTCCATCCCTTCTCAGGCCGTCACTCTGTACACTTTGGTTGGGAGAGTGGATAAGCTGAGTTTTCCTTTCCTCTGTGCATCTGACCCAGTACCCAGGCCCCAAGGAGAATCTCTTGATGGTGACTTCAGCTTCTTCAGCCATCAGAGTGGGCCAGTGTCCCTGCTCCTGAGCACAGCTGCTGAGGGGCTGAGACAACACCAGTGCTGGGTTTGGAGTTCAGCCTGGAAGCTCTGTCCACTTGTTCCAGAAATAACCAGAGTGCCATGACAGGGTGTTTATTATGAGAGGACTGAAAGAGTATGTGGATGGTTGGCAAGAGCTTGGTTTGTCCTGGACCGTCTGATGCATGAGGTGGGCGAAGTGCTGAGCAGGCCCAAATGCCACTTGTGCTGGGGATGGCACTTCATGTACCAACAGTTGGAAGCTGCAGAAATGTGACCTTTGACTGATGGGCAGTCAGAGACACACAGGTAATGGCATCACAGTCATGAAAACCAGAAGCAGAGTTTTAAGAGGATGAAAGAGGCTTCTTGATGTTAAAGGCTACCAAGAGGCTAACCTGTTAACTGTCAAGTTGATGCTGGCTCATGGCAGCCCCATAGAGTAGAACTGTGCTCCACTGGATTTTCAATGGCCGGTTTTTAACAAAACAGATCACCAGGACTTTCTTCTCAGGCTCCTCCTGATGGACTCCAGCCTTTGGTTAGTAGCCAAGTCTGCTGACCATTTGTTCCATGCAGGAACTCCTACCGAGAGGTTACAGGGCAGAAACACTGCTGAAAGCCCATGAAATGTAGCGGTTAGGGAAATACTCAAAAGAGTAGGTTTAGGGTGGAGTTTCCAAAGATGATGTAGGATAAATGTTAGGACTTGTTAGGCATAAAGAGATTTTTGTCAGAGGCCTGCCTGGGGATGCCGGCGGTAGAGACCACATTCTGGGGGAAAGCTGAGAGTGCGGGGCCCTTACTGAAGTAGGTTGACTGTGAGGGAAGGGCCTGTGTGATGGGAAGAGCCTGTTAAAATTGGGGAAAGCAAGCAAATGGGAAAGGAAAATAGGGGAAAAGCTATTGGGGAGGAAGAGGAAGCTGAAGAGACTCAGCTATGGAAGCTTGGTTTCCAAGAGCCAGGGACCAGGGAACCCGGAACACCAGTGAGGGGAGGTGAAGGAGGGCGAGGTTCAGAAGGACTCTGAGAAGAGGGGGAGCTGCTGCACAAGCACATAGACGCCCACCCCTAGGTGTAGGCAGCCAGCATTCGCCCACGTGGGCTTCAGGTTTGTCCTTAGAAGTCCACTCGGTCATTTTGAAACCCTCCTCTAATCCCGCCCTGCTGCTGTCCTGAAGCTCCTTTTATCCTTCTCATCATGTTTAGTTTTGCATGTTGGCATGTTTTTTGTTGTTTTTTTTTTTTTTTAAATAGTACAAAAATAGTATCATACTATATATATTGGACAGTTTGCTTTAATTTATGTGATTCAGGTACTTGTGTAGATAAGTGTGACTCCGGTTCAGTCATTTGAATGATTGCATGGCATTCCATGAGGTGGTATCCCATTGTCTGTTAATGCTACTGAAGAATGTTTAGGGGTTTTCAGGGTTTCTGTATGACAGCTAAACTGCAATCAACATTTTATTATGTTTTGTGAATGTGGGTGAGAGAGAAAAATATATGCTTACGTGACGTGGGAAGACCCAGCTGACTAGACTGCGGTTGGTCTGACTAGTCCTATCACTTTATACTTCAGCATTAGGAGAGCCCATCTTTCTCCCAAACCTGCCAGCACTTGGTATTATCAGGATTTTCACTTTGGCTAAATGGATCGGTATATCTCCCTTAGGTTTTAGCTTGCATTTCCTCCACTTGTTTTATTGTGATAAAAATACCTATATATAATTAGACATTGGCTAATGTGGCATTTCCTGCATGTACGGTTCAGTAACACTGATTGTGTTTCTCATGTTGTGTAACCATCATCACTGTCCTCTTCCCCGTTAAGATAAAGTTAGTGTCGTCCAAGTAAAGGTCCCCGTCTTCTCTTGCACTCCTGGTAGCCTGTAGTAAACTGTCACATCTGTACACCTGCCTGTTTCATATGGGTATCGTAACAGTTTTTGTCCTTTGGTGGTTGACTCATTTCATTCAATGTAATGCTTTCAAGGTTCCTCAATATTGTTTTGTGTCCCAGGAATTCTTCTCCGTGGCTGAGTAATATTTCACTGTATGAATATACGACATTTTGTCATATATTTTGTTCATCTGTTGATGGACATTTAGATTGTTCTCACTTTTTGACATCCTCCACTTTTAATGACATTAAACATCTCACATGTTTATTGGTTGTGCCGCTTTCCTTGTCTGCTCGTGTATCCCTTGCCCATTTTTTAGTTGGGTTGTATGGTACGTGGGTGTGGATATGTGTGTGTGTGTTCTAAATAGATACTCAACTTGGGTCAGGTATATGCATTCCAGAAAGCTTCTCCTAGACTGTGCCTTGTCTCCCCGACCCTCTCTTAGCTATGGACCTCAGTAAATTTAAAATGTTAGTGTTCTTAAATATCTCAGTCATTTAGTTTTATGGTTTATGACTTTGAATCTGAAATAATCTTACTTGAGACACTCTGCCCTTGAGGTCTTCTAAAAGCTCAAAATTTTATTTTTAATCCATATGAAGCTGACATGTGGACCTTAGGATCCAAGCCAAGCCCACGGCCATTGAGTCATTCTGACTCTCACCCACCCTACAGGAGTAGAACTGCCCCGATAGGGTTTCCAAGGCCGTAAATCATCACAAAAGTTGACTGCCAGATCTTTTTCCTGTGGAGCAACTGGTAGGTTCAAACTGCTGAGCTTTTGGTTAGCAGGCAGGTGCTTTAACCAGTGTGCCCCCAGTGTGGGATTTCTGGGCAACTTTGAATGATAATGGGGAGAAAGGATCCAGTCTGAAAAAATGTCCAGAAAGCTGTGGGGAAGATTTGAGGAAATTGGCCAGCAAGTCCCTGGGGCAGGTCACGGGGTAAGGAGGGTGGCTGGGACACCATTGGAAAGGCCGTGAAGCGATGGCTGTGGATTTTGTGCAGAGTGGTGATTATAGTAAACTCTTACCACTACGCACCGTATGCCGAGTGCTGGACTCGAGGGAAAGCATGGGGCCAGCCCTGAATCCTCATAATAGCACTAGGAGATAGGTACTCATTCCATTTTACAGATGAGCAAACTGAGAACCAGAGAGGTTAAGTGACTTGGCACAAGATCAGGCAGGAAGTAAGCACAGTCATTGGTATACAAACTCAGGTTCCCAAAACATGTGCTGTTAACTAGTGCACAGGGAAACCCTGGTGATGGCATAGTTAAGAGCTATGGCTGCTCACCAAAGGGTCAGCAGTTTGAATCCACCAGGCACCCCGTGGAAACCCTGTGGGCAGCTCTCTGGCCTCTAGGGTCGCTATGAGTTGGGAGGGACAGCAATGAGTTTGGGTTTTGTTAGCTAGCACACGCTGCAGTCACTCTGCCATGTGTCATCAGTGACAATACAGGATGTCACTTGCCTGCTGAGTGCACCAAAGCCACCCGACAGAAATGTGTGGAACAAAGAAAACTGTTCACAGCTCACAAGAGGTGTTTCCAAAATGAAGAACCAATCGACAAGTGAAAAATATTTCAACATCAGGGAGACAAGTTACTTCGTGCCCAGGAAGTGCTGTGAGGAGGGAGAAGCAACATTGCCTGAAACACAGCTGGGTAGACTGATACTGGATTTGGGGCATATGGTCAGGAGGGACCAGTCCCCAGAGAAGGACATCATGCTGGGCAAAGTCGAGGGTCAGCGGAAAAGAGGAAGCCCTTCAACGCGATGGGTGGACACGGGCTGCAGTGGTGGGCTCAAGCCTGACAACCGGGAGAACGGCACAGGACCAGGCAGGCTGTGAGTCAGGACCAGCTCAGATACACCTACCAACAGCAACAACAAACTGATACTTAAAAAACAGCAACTGCCAGTATATCAAAGAACCGTACCAAGAAAGTGAAAACACAGCCTCTCTGCTGGGAGAAAAGTTTGGCAGCCATGTACCAGAAAAGAGCCAAATGTCCAATATGTATCTTTAAAGCTACAGTTTAACAACAGGAAGACAAGCACCCTAATTCAAAAATGGGCAAAGGACTTGAACAGACTTTTCACCAAAGAGAGTATTCAAAAGGCTGGCAAACACATGAAAAGAGGCTTATCATCACTGGCCATTAACCAAAGGTTGGGGGCGGGAAACATTGCTTTCAAGTCGTTTCCAACTCATAGTGACCCTATAGGACAGAGTAGAATTACCCCAAAGGGTTTCTGAGGAGTGGCTGGTGGATTTAAACTGCTGAACTTTTGGTTAGCAGCTGAGCTGAGTTGTTAGGGAAATGCACATCAAAACCACAAAAAAATACCACCTCACCCCCCATTAGCGTGGCAGTGATCAACAACACGTGTTGACGAGGTTGTGGAGAAAGAGGGACCCTCATCCATTCACTGCTGGTGGGAATATAAAATGGTCCATCCCCTGTAGAAAGAGTTTGGTGGGTCCTCAAAAACTGGCCGCAGAGTGACCATGGTGCTGTTATTAGAAGCCATCCACCTGATTTCCAATTCCTAGTGACACCATGTGACAAAGTAGAACCGCCCAATAGTGGCTTTTTGGTGAGAGAGGGGTAGTTGTAATCGTCCCAGAAGCAGATTGCCAGGCCTTTCTGCCACGGTACTTCTTGGGTAGATTGAAACCACCAAGCACAGGCCATTTGTACCACCCAGCAACCCTAGTGAGCCATCTAGCCTGCTCTACAGAAAAAAACTACTGTGCACCTGATCATTTGTTTCTGTGTTTAACCTCACTGCCTTGTAAGAAGGGTCATATTAGATGGCTTTTCTGCTGCTGGCCTGGTTACCCAAGGACAGCCGAATGGGTCTGTGTGGTAGGTACACTTGATGGACAAGCAGAAGGAGTTGACGGGAGCTTCATGGCCATGCTCTAGGATGTAACCTCATCTTGAGAGCCCGCAGACCTTTGATAAAGTCACCCCAAGCCTGGCGCAGTGTCTGTACAGAGATAACTTGCAGAAGAAACCAGGGAAGCGGCTTTTATTTTCTCTCTCATCCATTTTGTTCAGTATCTCCTGTATCCTTTCATTCTGAATATTCTTGTATAATCTGGAAACTTTTTTTCTCATATTTGATTAATTTCCTCTACTTTCTCTCTAGGGGCTTTTTTGGAGATTGGTGCTAGGGCTCTGGAACTGTTCTGTAGTCTCTCTTACTTACCCCATCATGCTCTCTACCCTTTGGTCCTCCATCCCCACCCCATATTTTAGAATTTATCTTCCAGCCTCTCAACATTTTATTTTTTTGGTAACTATATTTTCAAAATTTCCCAGACAGTCTCCACTTGCTCCTTGCTCATAATTGCCCTGGAGATCTGAGCCAGCCTCTCGTCTCCTCCCTCTGCCATGGGCGTGATGCCCCCAAGGGCCCAGGGAGCTGCAGAAGGAGGACGCTGAATGGAAGGTCACTCTTACCTCAGACTCCACAGAAGCAGTTCTCAGAGTAGGGCAGTGGTTTTACAAGACAAATGGTGCGCTCAGAGACCCTAAGAGGGGTGTTGGAGCTGGTGCAGACAGCAGGAGAAACAGCCACCGGCTGAAAGCAGGAACCTCCCTGTGCATGCCTGTGAGGTCAGAACTGTTTTCGTAGTAATTCTCAGACATTCCTTGCTTTTTTCAATGTCATTTTCTCCTGAGTATGTGATGGAGTCTTCTAGAAACTACATGGCGTAATATTGCAGCACAGTGAACGTGGAAGCAGGTAGCAGAGTGCAGCTGTCCCCTGTCCAACCAGATGTGAAAGAGAACATCAAACATAAAACTGACACTCTTTTCGATAAAACTTGATGTCTTGAAAGATACAGCCATTTTCATAAAAATATGTGACTTGTGCTAACATGAATACCTGCTATTTATTTTTAAAGGGGTTGTACAGAATTTTTTTTTTTAACTTCCTGGTTGTAATTTCTGATAGGAGAATATTAGTTCACATCACAAAAGGTTTTCAATGGCTGATTTTTCAGAATTAGATGGCCAGGCTTTCTTGTGCAGCCCCTCTGGGTGGACTCCAACCTACCACCCTCAGTTAGCTCCAAGTCGGTTAACCCTGGGCATCAGGGTTAACCTGATCAGCCTTGAATTTCCATTCTATTAGTTCTGCAGCAGGATGGCCACAGGAGGGCAGTCGATTCTGCTGTGAGCCCTGAGGCCTGCTCCCCCCCCTTCAGTGGGCCACGTGGGGTTCCTCCTGGCCCTTGCTTAAAGCTGGAGAAACAACGATGACAAATCAATGTCCTTGCTCTGCTGGAGGCTCCGAACTGCATGTTCACGCTCCCAGGGAGCTGAGGTCCCAGGAGAGCAGAGGGTTTGATCTAGTTACAGACACTGGCCAGAACCAGACTGGAGACAGGTGCTGGAGGGGTTTGTGAATGACCATAACCTTGATGTCACACAGCTAAGAATAAAAACAGGGCAACAGCATGTACGTCAGAGTGGAGCCACACTCCACAGAGTTTTCGTTCTTTCTTTTTATGGTGCTATCGGTGCGAGTTTACAGCACAAGTTAACTCTTCATGCAAAAATTCATATACATATGATATTGTGACATTAGCTGTAATCATCACAACGTGACAGCACATGCCCCTTTTCCAATCCCGGATCCCTGTGCCCATTCAACCACTTCCTGTCCCTTCCTGCCTTCTCATCTTGCTTTAGGACAGGAGCTACCCATTTTGGTCTCTTAGATCAGATTAAACTAAGAAGCATGTCCCTCTCACGTTACTTTTTGTTTTATAGCCCTAGCTGACCTTTGCTTGAATAGTGGGGCTTTGGGAATGGTTTCGGTTCAGTTAACAGTGCATCTGGATGGCCTTAGCTTGGAGGGTTCCACAGGGTTTCCAGGGGCTGAGTTTTCAGAAGCAGATCACCAGGTCTTTCTTCTGAGGCACCTTTGGGTGGACCCGAATGTTGACCCCTCCAGTTAGCAGCTGAGCAGGTTACCTGTTTGTGTTACCCAGAGCTGAGAACAGAAGCCTGTTTTCCAGATTCTTGGCTTAAACCCGAGAGTGCTTGTCCTCAGTGCAGCTTCTCGTGGGAAAGGGCACCCTGTGCTCCTCTCTGTTGAATAGCGTGGGATTGCCCTGCAGTGAAGTGGTGAGGGGAAAGGGAGCAAAGGAATCCCACCTTCCCTGAAACCACCTGGCCTAGTGGGTTAGTGCTACATTTGCTAATCCAAAGGTGGCTCCTTGGAAATTCTATAAACCCACTGCCATCGAGTCGGGTCTGACTCATAGCGACCCTAGAGGTCAGAGTAGAACTGCCCCATAGAGTTTCCAGGGAGCACCTGGTAGGTTTGAACTGTTGACTTTTGGGTTAGCAGATGTAGCACTTAACCCCCTACGCCACCAGGGTTTCCCGGAAACTCTACAGGGCAATTCTATTCTGTTCTCTAGGGTCACTATGAGACTTCATGGCAATGGGCTTGGATTTTTCTTTTTTTCTTTTTTCCTTGGTTTTTCATCCATAAGCAAGGCTTTACCCCAAACTAGGGCTTACCAGATTTCTATAAGAACAAAGCCTTACTATCTCTAGCAAAGGAAAATGCAGCACTGTGGCATTTAACACAAAGCTAATCCTCTTACTTCCTGCTAGCTGGTAGTGTCACTTACCTTTCCAGCCACCTTAAAGCATCTCTGGCACAAAAGAGCCGGCTCAAAGGTTGGTCAGCAGAAAAGGCATGAGATGGAAAGTCGCAAGACAAAGGTTCCATCCCCCCTTCCCGCTCCTGCCCCTAGATACTTGTCATCATCTTTAGTCAACCTGGAAAGCCTGGTGGTGCAGTGGTTAACTACTGTGGCTGCTATCCAAAAGTTCAGATCCTCCAGGAGCTCCTTGGAAATCATATAGGGCAGTTCTACTCTGTCCTACAGGGTTGTTGTGAGTCGGAATTGATTCGACTGCAGTAAGTTGAGTTTTTTTTAAGTCAACACAATGATACACAAAAAATCATCAGTCTCTGCTAAGTAGAGCACAGCGGTGGAACAGGGCTTGAAGGGATAGACACACAGTCCTGGCTTCATCACCTGCCTGCTGTGTGATCTTGGGTAATTTGTTAAACTTCTCTGAGACTCAGTGTTCTCAGCTGTAAAAGGGGGTAATAATAAGGTCATAGGGTTACTGTAAGGATTGCATGACATCAGGTACCTAAAGTGCCTGACTCACTGTGAATACTGTTGGAACAGTAGCTAGCTATTAATATCACTGCATTGAATAGTCACAGCTTATCAGAGTCAGAAAGAATCTCAGCAATCATTTAATCTAGTGTTTTACAAAGTGTATTCAAAACACTCTTCCCTAAAGCTATTCCATAGAAAGGTTCTGTGGCCAAGTATGATGGGAGAGTTGAAGTTCACAGTCCTAGATGGAAGGCTCACAGAAATCAGAGCCCAGAGCCCTGGTGAGCTTTGTTCCAGAACACAGAACCCTTTCCTTGCCTCACGAGGTAATCTGTCGTTGCTAGCATCAGCAGAACGCATCCTGAGCATCTGTCTACCCAGAGCAGGAACAGCCCCCCTGATACTCCTATAGGTAAGTGATCTTCCAGATTCTGCTTGAACGCACCCAGCCATGGGGCTCATACACCGTGAATGATCACAGATGACATCTGTGGAGGGTTTGCCATGTGCCAGGCACTGTGATAGACACTAGGCCTGCGTTACCTCATTTACTACTTACAATAACAACGAGAAGTAGAGAGTGAAGAAACTGGGGGCTTACAGAGCTAAGTCACTTATCCAAGGTCACAAGGCTAGAAGGTGACAGAATGCAAACTCATGGAATCCAGCCCTCACCACCACACTGTACTGCTTCCTGCAGCCCACACCGTCACCTCTGACTCTTGGGAAGAGCTTCCTTGTAGTCAGTTGAAATAGAATGCCCATTTTCTGTAGTCTCTTAGTGCAGAAATGCCACAATGAGTAGACTTCAAAGAACAGAAATTTATTTTCTTGAAGTTCTGGAGACTAAAATTCTAAACCCAGGGTCTCCACCATGCCTATTCCCTCCTCGTCAGTGGTCCTGCATGTTCCCTGGTTCCTTGGTTGTAGATCATCCTCCCGTGGCACCTGTCTTCCCCAGGGCACGCCTGCTTCTCTGTGTCTATACTGTGCTTTATATAACTCAGAAGTGATTAGGTTTACATGGGTAGGACCTCAACTCATTATGGAAGATGATTATATTACATCATATCACATCACATTACACTACATCCACAGGCACTGGGGTTACGTTTTAACACATATTTTAGGGAAGAGGAGAGAACACAGTTCAAGTCCTAACTCTCATCACGTCCCTTTATGCATTTGGCTTCTTTTTCTCCTGATTCTTGCAACTATTTCAGAAGTGCACTGAAATGCTCAGAAGGGAACTCAGCTCTGTCTATTCCACTGTGATGTATACGATCATTGCATATTTGTGACATTGCCAAGCCAGCCAAGTGCAGTTATCAAAAGATGTAAAAACCTATTTTGCAAGGGAAAAAAGGGTTAGGGGATAGAAAATCTTAGATGCACAACAGACTTATTTCCTATGGGAATTTGGATGACAAAGCTCTAGTATTACAGGGTGAACCTAAACATCACGACACTTGACTGGCTTGGCTAAACATCGCGTGACCTCTGGCTTTTGCACCAAGGTAGTAGTCTCTGTCTCTCCCTCTGTCTTTCTGTCTCTAATGGTATTACCATTGTTGACACAGTTTCTCACCCATTTCACCACCTTTATTAATTTATGACTCATTTCATAAACAAAGTACAAGGGCACTAAAACAGAGTAGCTGAGTTCACACACGCACACACGTGCACACACACAACACATACACACCCCTGTACTGTGTGAAATGTGTGATAGTTCCTAGCTGTGATCTGCTTATAACCAACAGCAGTCTTAGTGAGGCAAATCATATTTTCTACTTAATCAATTTATTATAGCCAATCCTAGCTCTGGAAACACCACTTCAGGAAAAAACACTTGACTACTCAATCTGGTTTGGTCAATGTAGCTTGGAACGACCACTTCTTTCCTTGTTCATAATCTGTACTTCATAAATTACGCATATTGAGCTTATCTTCAGTGAAAATGCATTTCTCCCCACAGTTATGCTATCCATCTGCAGCTGTATTTTGGAGCCCACATGAAGGAGATTGCTTATTAAGTTCAAGCTCCTCTGGTTAGACCTGGCTCATTTTGCAGCCAGCTGTGACCACCTGGGAGGCTGATTCTCCTTCAGCCTGTTGTATCCTGCACAGATGATAAGCATACCTACTAGGTCACCACTTTCTCATAGAAATGATGAAAATACTCTACATATGTGTCATGCTGGCTTTGAGCCAAAGAAATGAGGCTAGTGCAACCGAGGAACTGAATTTTAAATTGTGTGTAATTTCTGATGAACTGAATTTTAATCACCTGTAGCTAGTGGATGCTGGATGGAGCCAGCTCTAGGTGCTTATCTTAAACACGGATAAAAATATGAGCAGAACAGGGGCCTGCTGCTGCCATTGGAGACTGAACTCTGGATTAGGAATGATCACTAACCTCTTATGTTTGTGATGGAGTCCCTGGATGATGGAGATGGTTAACGTGCTCAGCTGCTAACGAAAAGACTGGATGCTCGAGGCTGCCCACAGGTATCTCAGAAGAAAGACCTGGTGGTCTACATCTGAAAAACTGGTATTCAAACCACTCTGGAGCACAGTTCTCCTCAGACACACATAGGGTCACCACGAGTCAGAGTTGACTGGATGTCAGCTGGTTGATTGGACGTGTTTATAGTAATTCCATGTACACTTCCATCCACTAGTGCATAGGGGTATTTTTGGAGGACATTTTCAAATATCTTTGGAAATCAAGATCTCCTCTATGTATGGAATTGCCTTGCTCCACCAGGCAGGTGCTTTTCCCCCCAAGAAAATTGTTCTTCCCTATTTGTAGAATAATAATAAGTTGTCCACTGTGGCAAAATGTAGAACAATGCATAGAGGAAATTAACAACAACCAATAATTCTGTTTTGTCAACATTTCAGTATATTCATCTTATTTTTTCTGAGCTGATATTTTTCACGTCACCAAAAACATACATTCTCTGATATTTCCATCTTGCTTTTTTTGAATTAGAAACACTGGTGGCATAGTGGTTAAGTGCTATGACTGCTAACCAAAAGGTCAGCAGTTTAAATCCACCAGGTACTCCTTGGAAACTCTATGGAGCAGTTGTACTAAGTGTTGTGCCAGCTAGCCAAAAACTTAGCAGTTTGAATCTGCCAGGTTCTCCTTGGAAACTCTGTGGGCCTGTTTGCTGTGACCTATAGGGTCACTGTGAGGTGGGATTGACACACTGGCGGTGGGTTTCAGTTTTCTGTGTTGATGCTATCTCCCGCATACTTTCTCATATTATTAAACCCTCTTTAAAAACAATCTTAAAGACAGTGTAATAGTTCATTCCATCAGTCAGTGATTAACCTCTATGGAAGGAAACACAATGATACACTGTTACAGTCAAAGCTGTGATGAACGTCTTTTTGTACAGGTAACTTTGTCCATAGCTTGTATTTCTCCACAGGATGAACATCCTCAAGGGGTATTGTTACGATTTGGTTTTAATAGAAAAAGCCACAGTCGTCTGGTGAGAAAGGTTGATTTTGCTGAATAGAAGGTCCCACTCAGCACCTGATGTGTTTGGATGGCTGAGTTTGACCAAACTAAACACACTGCTGTTGAGTCCATTTCAACTCACAGTTGGACTGAAGCGGTGGTGGAAGAGCAAATGACTCTACAGAATAATAGGGAGCCCTGGTGGTGCAGTGGTTAAGCACTCAGCTGCTAACCAAAACATTGGTGGTTTGAGCCCACCAGCTACTCCTCTGGAGAAAGACGTGGCAGTCTGCTTCTGTAAAGATTACGGCCTTGGAAACCCAAGGGGACAGATCTACTGTGTGCTACAGGGTCACAATGAGTCAGAAGCGACATGATAGCAATGGCTATGCAAGTGTAGAATAATCCTTCAGTGATCAGTCAGTCAAGGCAGTGAGAGGAATTGGGAGTCCTTCGGGTAACCCGAAAGGGAAGGGTTAAAGATGGGAGTGTGCGAAGAAGGAAAAACCAGCCAGCTGGGTGACTCTGTGCGGGAACCAGCCCATACACATCTCCGTGGGATAGGAGCGCTGACGAACTTCTGAGGACAGGCTGTCTGATATTTAATGTGAGATTCTGGGGTTGGAGCCTGGGGACTCAGTGCTTAGCTACTCAGCTGCTAACCAAAAGGTCCCTGATGTGAAGCCCCAGGTGCTCTGTGGGTAAGATGCAGCTACCTGTTTCCGTAAAGATTACAGCCTTGAAAGCCTGCGGGTGGTTCTACTGGGTCCTCTGGGGTCGCTATGAGTTGGAACCAATTTGTTGGCAATGGGTTTGGTTTTTTAGGTTTGTTGTGTAGGTCCCCTCCATTCCCTTACAGGGCTTGGCACACGCTGCACGGGACAGCCCCAGGTGGGAAATGGCCAGCAAACCAATTCATTTCAGCAGATGCCGGTGGTCGGGACCAGAGCAACCAAGAGAACAGGAGCCTTTTCCCACGTCCTGCCTTGTCCCCCGTGGAGTTACCCGACCCTTTAGGAGGGCTTTAGACTTCCATGGTGCATGGAATGGAAGTGTGAGCCAATCTCATTTAGGGCTGCTCCAGCTGACATCCGAGTTACTAGATGATAAGCATGTTGTTGTTGTTAGTTACAGTCCGACCCCTTCCAACTCCTGTCAACCCCATGTCTGCAGAGGAGAACTGCTCCACAAGGTTTTCAAGGCTGTGTCCTCTCAGCAGATTGCCAAGCTGGCCTCGTTTTCACCATCCAGGGGTTCTGTAATAAAGGTAACTATTGGTTAAAAAAAAAAAATCATGGTAATAACATAAAATTAATTAAGTAGGCAAAGAGGACTAAGTTTCTATTTAGGGAGATGAAAATCTTTTGGAAATGGGTAGGGGTGATGGTTACACAACAGGGTGAAGGTAGTTCATTTCACTAAATTGTACACTTAAATATGGTTAGAAGGTAAATGTTTGTTATATAAATTTTGCCATGATTTAAAAAGAAAGAAAAAGTAGATAAGTCAGGTATTTGACCCCTTAGAAAGTTAAGGTCCAGAAAGATTCCATGCTGTACCTAAATGACCTTGCTCACGCTTTCAAGACACAATTCTTTTCTGCTTTGACTTTGTTGATGCTGTATGGTCTTACAAATGAAGACATGCTGGTTAAAGGATCGATTCAAAACGTTTGTTATGAGTTACGGATTTTGATACTGATTATCTGGGATCCCAGGTGTCCCAGTGGTCCCTGGAAAATTAAAATCCTGCCCATAGGAGTTGATGATGAAATCAGTTTTTTTTAAATCTAAAAGTATTAGATTTGTTGAAAATTTGCAAAACAGGAGATAAAACACGAAGGCACTGGCAGTGACTCCTTATACATTTTATTTTAGTCTTCTTAGCTTTTTATTATTTTTTGTGAAACTTTTCACATGGTACGATGCTTTCTTATGTACTGCAAAAGCAATACTTACAGCCCAAATAAATAAATCCGAGGGATTTTATATATATATATATATATACACATATATGTATATATATATATAGACACGCACATCAGGAAAAATACCAGTACAATGCTTTCTTCATTACTGCAAACATAGTGCTTAGAGGCAAAATAAATAAAACTAAAAGAATATGAATCTCAGGAAAATGACCTCTACTATGTGTTATTTATTATAACAAAAGAAGTACTAACAGCTAAGAAGCAGAAACAACTGCTCTGGAATACTGCAGTGGTGCACTGTACCTACCCTAAGGTGGAACACAGGGTAAGAATAACTTTCAGGAGCTCCAGTATCTCAAAAAGTACCACTGCAATGCATTATTCCTTGTCAGAAATGCATTCTTTACTGTACAGAAGCTAGAAAAGAAAGGAGCCAGTGTCACCCGGAAACAAGGACTGGCATAAAGGAGAAAACGGCCCCTGTGACTGAGTGCAGACTGACAATTGCTTGTTCTTGCAGTGAGCACATTCTCATAAGAACATAGTAGCTGGTAAACACAGTGAGGAGGTTCAGCTCTCAGAAATAAAAGCAAACCTGTAAAAAAGTTTAGAAAATTCACATATCTGAGAGGTATCACCTAAGACAAGGCTCAATCTACACAAAAGAAGACTCCCACTCAGGAGTCTTGACTTTTCCAGATTTCATAAGGCTCCTACTTTAAGGCTAAATGCATGAAAATTGGGCTACCCTCTTTCCAAAGACCTCCAGAGGCATGAAAAGTGAATGGGATACTGTCTGCCCCAAAGGACTTGAAAGAATTTAATGGCAGAGCCTCGCGTTGCTCTCAGGGTCTCAGACTCCTAGTCCACTGCTGTTGTGTCTTCCCCTGGGAACAGAGCAGTTTTGCTGTGATAGAAGCAGGTGGTGTGGCTCCTAACACCATCTCGCTCAGGCAACATGCACTATTGACCCTTCCTGAGAACATTCCTTCCACAGAGTTTATCCATGATGAGCTGTCCAGCTGAGCTCAGCAGTAGGGTAAGGCAGAGAGTCCTACCTCCTTGGGAAGCAATTTTTCCCTTATGAAAGGAAGTATATGAGAAATAAATTCATCAGCGGTCATTAAAATATTTTATCTGAACATCAGAGGATTTTCTTTCTTCCTGTCTTGAAGAATGCCCTAAAGATGGGAAGACAATGGACCCATCTGAGTAGCTGGGGACAAAGAGAGTTGGGTTATCTGACTCCCTGTTCTCATCTTCTCCAGATAAGGATGTGTGTTTGTATGATGACTGGTGAGGAGAGGAGGTTTCCTGAGTGCAAACTGCCAAAGTGCAAATCCTGAGATAAAAAGTCATAAATAGACCTAGAGCCTGACCTGGAGCCAGGCTCAGTGTCCTTGGGCTGGTAGGACTTGAAGGCCAGGTCCCAGATGGGGGGCTGGGGCTGAGCACCTGCTGTGGAAATTTCCATGAGCCGTCCACCAGCCCTTGGGAAGCCCTGCTGCGGGCATGGCGTGGGGAGAAAGGGCTGGAGGGTTAGGGAAGAGGCTCCAGATAGGGGCCCAGCTCAGAAGAAATGAGGCCCCTAGAGAAAAGACTCAGGGATGCAGGCCAAGAAAACAAGTGAAGAAGCAGGTTGGAAAATCTTGTAACCAAGTTGTAAATGAGGTCGAGGCACAGAACCAACCAAAAAGCATCAACATCACTGTTACTGGAACTTTGATTCACCTTTTAAGGAAAATGCTGAAAATACAAATTGTGCATTAAGGTAAAAGTCATTTTCATTACTTGAAGTACTGTTGAAAGTGTCCTATTAAAAGGGTCACAAACAATGTATCAATTTTTTTTAAAGGGGGGAAAAGAGTTGCAATTATTATCAATTGTCAGAATTTAACATGTTAAGAATTCAGGTTAAAATTACAAAATCATTTTTAATACAGAAATCAATGGGAAAATATCAACGGACATCAGTCCTGAGTCATGTTACTCGTTACCAAAAACTTTAGTGTGCAGTTTTATAAAACCAGAGTGTCACAACTACCGTAGAAATTGGAGATTTTTTTTGTTCTGTCTCTCTAAGCCTCAAATAGTGTACACATGTGTGGGAAACTCTGGTAGACTAGTGGTTAAGTGCTATGTCTGCTGACGAAAAGGCCAGCAGTTCAAATCCATCAGGCACTCCTTGGAAACTCTATGACGCGCTCGCATCCTGAATTGTCCCAGATCCAAAGGTTAACAGTCAGACTTTCACACCCAGCAGGGGCCACTGATCTGTACTTAGTCTGATGGCCGACATAAGTCTCCAGGTCTCTGTGGTGCCTTAGAAAGGACAGTCCCACTCCTGTCACTTTGAGGCTGGTCAAGAATGTTCCTCTCCTGGGGCCCAGGGCCATGATCTAGAGCCCTGTTCTTCAGTTAGATTCACAGCTGCTCCTCACCCCCACCCAGGTCCTAGCTGCCCGGGGTATGGAGATTGCAGGGACATCCTCATGGATGCAGACCTTCTGCTCTCTCTCCTTCCCAGGGAACCGCAGCACCAGGAGTCTGGGAGCCCTTCCTTCTCAGCTACCTTTGCAACTTCCCCTCCAACAGCACAGTTTTCCTCTTTTTGGGGGGGCACTGATGGTTCAGTGGTCGAACTCTTGACTTCCATGTGGGAGACCCAGGTTTGGTTCCTGGCCTATGCCCCTCGCGGGCATCCACCCCCCCATCCATCAGTGGAGGCTGGAACATTGATATGATACTAAATGGACCTCAGTGCAGCTCCTAGACTAAGGCAGGCTAGAAAAAGGCCTGGAGCTGTTCTTCCAAAGACCAGCCAATGAAAACCCTGTAGATTACAATGATCTGATGGGCAGCCAGTCATGGGAATGGCTCAGGATCAGGCAGCATTTCCGTCTGCTGTTCATGGGGATGCCGGGGGTCATGGCCACCTCAATGGCAGCAAACAACGACCAGCCGTCCCTTCTACGGGCTGCTACCTTGTGCAGTCTCTTCCCACCACACAGACTGTTGGAGCTCTTGGAGGTGGAAGGAAAGTATCCAAAATGTCGTAAAACAACCAAGGTTACTGGCACCTCTCTCAAAGGTGCAAAGGAAGAAAAAATTCCCAAAATTACATCACCAATGGGACACTGTGCTACACCCAGACTTGTGGGTTCACGCTACTTTGTCTCTTCCAGGAATCACTGATTTCACTCAAGGGACCGAAGTTTTCTCCTATACTCTTTTTAACTGAAAGTTCACACTGACCTTTACTCTGCTTGGTCAATAACAAAATCAAGTCTTGCCTGTGCCTGTGGTTTAAGAAGAAATTCTTTGCAGTCAATGTAAGCTTGCCTTGATGGCATCTCCTGCCCGCTGTGGCCTCTGAACCATATCTCTCCCTGTCTGGGACACACTTGTTGCTGTCATGTCAACTCTAACTCGTAGAGACCTTAAAGGACAGATTAGAACTGTCCCATAGATGCACCAGAATGTTTACCGCAGCACAGTCCACGATAGCAAAAAGATGGAATCAACCCAGATGCCCAACAATAGAAGAATGGATAGGTAAACTATGGTACATATACTCAATGGAGCACTACGCAATGATAAAGAATAATGATGATTCCAGGAAACATCTCCTAACCTGGTTTCAACTGGAAGACATTATGTTGAGTGAAAGTAGTCAGCGACAAAGGGACAAATACTGTATGAGACCTCTACGATAAGACCTCAAAAACAGACTTGTGTATAGAAGACTCTTTGACAGCTGCAAGGGAGAGGAGGGAGGGAGAGGGAGGGGAGAGGGTTTAGTTTAGATAGTTACTAGAAATCTAGTTGGGAGAAAGCGGTGATAGCACACATTAGAAACAAGAACAACATTAAGTGGACTTCAGCATAACTTGAGTACTCCTTCCATCTTGACTGAATACTGCAAGGATAGAGTAGCTGGGGCAGGGGGCGGGAGACCATGCTCTTAGGCGAATTCCAGGCCAACTGGCACAACTAGCGTTTTGCTAAGAGGGCTCTCTGCACCCCACATTGGTGAGTGGCGTCTGGGGTCTTAAAAGCTGCCAAGCTGCCATCCGAGGACACAGCAAATGGTCCCAACTCAGCAGGAACAGATGCTCACCGAGGACCAAAATGACATGCGGTAAAGACAACCAAGAAGACAGAGAGACCCACAAGAGTGGGTGCCTACATCGACTTGGGACTGGAAGAACCGGATGGTGCCCGGCCACCACCAGTGATAGCCACGATGGAGCTCACAGAGAGGAGTCTCACTGGCAACACAAGAATAAAAAGGGGTGCATCATGAGATCTCCACTAAAAGACCTCAATTGATGGTCCAGTGGTTTTGGGGTTCCTCTGAGAGCATGGCCCCCGTCCCTGATGCTGCCCTTTCCCATAAATTATAACAAAGGTCCACTCTTTGGACAGGAATGGATTGGACTTGGCAATGCAAAGTGACCACATATTGGAAGCACTTTGTGGTTCTAAACATCTACAGTATATCATCTTGCTGACCTCTGGCTGGAGGAAGGGGAGTGGATGGAGAGGAGGGGAAAGGAGGTTGTTGGGAGGATAAGACATGTATGGAGCAGAGAGGAATAGTGTGTAGTCACTGGACAGGGAGAGCAGTGGAAGCTGCACATAGGTGGGCATGTAAATTTATACATGAATGTACATTTTCACTGTTATGTTAAATAAAAAAAAAAAAAAAGAACTGTCCCATAGTATTTCCAAGGAGCACCTAGTGGATTTGAACTTCAGATCTTTTGGCTAGCAGCCATAGCTGTTCACCACTATGCCACCAAGTTTTCCCTGGAACATACAGCTCCTTCCTTTTCTACAGTCTTTTGCAGCCTTTCTCTCTGGTTTTGTATATTTCAGAGGGAAATGTAGTAAGAGATTGACACAGAGTTGGGCTCAGCCCATGGTTTCCAGCTTTCAGAAGATGCATCTCTAGTCTACAAACTCTGAGCCCAGGTCTGGAAACTGCTTCTAAACTTCAGAGAATTTATATTTCTCTATCTAACTATCTAGATAGATAGATGTAAGTATTCAGGGACCATCTGAGAAAGAACAAAGTAAAATAAATATTCAGAGACTAGGATGGCTTCCCACATACATTAAAGATACTGGAGTGCACAAGAAAGAATTTTATATTCTTTTCAATTTAGAAGGTGCTACTTTCCAATTCATGTCATGTAACCAGTTATGTCCCTTTTAAAGTCAGGTTTAATCCGGAACAGTTGCCTTAGGGCAGAGGGCTGAGGCTGGTGGGATGACCGAAAAGAATGAAGGAACTTCTGTGGGGACTGAAATTGTTGGCTATTTCAATTGGAGTGTCGATTACATACATTCATTTGTAAAAACAAATAAATTGTAAGCTGAAATCTATGCAATTTACTGTATATAAATTACCTCTCAATTTAAAAAATAAAAAAATAAACCAATGATTATAACCTACTTGGTTAATGTCCCTGTACTATGATGTGTTGAAAAGAAATTAATCTGAAAAAAGAAAAATAATAGCCTATTGTGAAGGTAGCTGGGTGGTCTGAACATAGTCTAAGAAAAACAAACAGAAAAGAGGCAGATATGGTTAACGGACCGAGCTGGGATGTTTCCAGTTGTGAAGGGTAAGCCTCTTCTGTAATGTGCTTAATCACTGCTAATTGTGCTGTCAGATAATTACCGTAATTAGTCTAACAGGACTGGGAATTCCTTCCAGTCATTCTCCTAGCGGGACTGGGGTGGATTTTCCTGGCATCTTGCTCAGATGGTGGCTTGCGACAGTGCGTCTTCATGTTCTGGAATAATCTGTTTGTGCTGGGTTTTCACCATTCTGTGTGGGGGAGGTATGTGACTAATCTTGGAGCCAGTGAGTCATATGGCCCAGGCCTCCCCGAGCACAGCCAGGGCACTTGTGGCACTTTGCACTGGCACCACTCTCTGCGTGCCAACCCAACCTCGTTAATGTCCAAGTTCATCACATTTTAAAAACAGACAGGATTATTCACTGCAGCTGTGTTTGTCATAGCGGACGAATAGAAACAGTCTGCATGACCGTCAGGAGAGAACACCAACGTGGATCACCAATAGGGTCTATTCTCAAGTTGAAATATTTAAGAAAACAATGGACGAGGTGCTCACCATAGTAAATTGGAAAGAACATCAAGCTATATAGATAATGAAAACAGCAGGACAGGATGCATAGTATGACTGAGTATCTTTTTTATTTGCTTGTATATATACATATAGGGAGAGATTATCTTTTGCATTTGCTAATACACACACACACACACACACACATACACATGCACATAAGGACTACCAGTTAAGCTCATGAACTCTTTCTAGAAAAAGTACTATATACCTCATCGCTGAATATCACTATGGTCGCCTTCTGAGTACTCCCTTTGCAAAGCTATACACCAATGCCAGCACCTAGTCTACCCTTCAAAGCAATTTTGGAACTCTTTTTCTGGAATGACCATTAAAGCTGTCATCATACTACACTTGATGTCCTGAAAGTCATCCAAATGTCTTCCTTTCAATATTTCCTTTATCTTTGCTGACTTTTTGGTTAGCAGTCATAGCACTTAACCACCGCATCACCAGGGTTTCCTGTATCTATAAATATTGAATAAACCCCAAACCAAACCCATTGCCATTGAGTTGATTCTAACTTATAGCAACCCTAAAGGACAGAGTATAACCGCCCCAAATGGTTCCCAAGGAGCATCTGGTGGATTCAAACTGCTGATCTTTTGGACAGCAGCTGTAGCAGTTAACCAGTACACCCCCAGGGTTCCCATAAATCTTAAATAGACCTAAGAAATTTAATAACAGTGGTTACATTTGTATTGGAGGGTGTGAGGGTGTGGGTGATTGGTTTGGGAATTGTATGGATGAAGGATGGCATGGGGGAGAGTTTTCACCACAAAACTTGGTTAAATAGATTTTTTTTAAATCACGTGAATGTATTAAGTATTCAAAGATGTAAACAACTATTTAAAATGTTCAAAAAGTTTTTAAAACTAGGAAAAACATTTAGAGTAAGGCGAAGCTTAGTGACCTCCCAGTCCAGTGTTTCCAAAACCCCACTGGAGGAAGGTGTGATAGGAAATTGTGTATTTAAAGCTGTGATGGGATCTGCATTGATTTCTATTTTCTTACATTGAACCCAAACCAAACCCACTGCTGGTGAGTCAATTCCAACTCATAGCGACCCTTTAGGACAGAGTAGAACTGTTCCGTAGAGTTTCTAAGGAGCACCTAGCGAATTCAAACTGCTGACCTTTCGGTGAGCAGAAGTAGCACCTAACCACTATCCCACCAGGGTTTCTTCTTATGTTGAGTAAGTAATTACTAGTAATTTGTTTTCCTTTGACTTCAGAGCTCTCTGAGAGCCTGATAGAGGGTGGGAGCACAGCAGGCAATCCATGAGATTCCAAGTTCCAGCTTATGACTCCTTTCTCAGGCACTCTATGTGCCAACGGTGATACTCCTTGCAGTGGTGGTTTGGGCCGTCTCTTGGTTTTAAATTGCTTTTATTCTTAGCCATGCGTTGTCTCATTTATATTGAAAATGGTCTAACAATCAAAAAGAATACTAATGTTGAAATACAACTAGGTTATGGTTATGGTTACGAGAAGCGTGAAAATTGTACTACAAATGCACCTCAGGACTTCACCAGGTCTGAAAGTTGGGTGAATCAATTTCTTATATAGAAAATCTATATAAAAATCTTATATAAAAAAAATCTAATGTTAAAGAAAAAATACTATGACAGGCATAGCAATTGTTTTTCAAGATATTACCAGTAAAGACTATACTTGGATGTATTGTATCATTTAGAAATAATAGATGAAATTGTTACGATTCAGCACATGATTTTTGGTATACAAAACGTGAGCATCCCACACACCTAGCATCTGTGGGTAGTAACATCAAGGATGTTTAAGAGCATTCAAGGGAACGTCATGGCTCGTAAGTCAGATAAAATTGCAGAAAATGTGACCCTTTTTAAATTTAATTTTTTATTTCAAAACTTATAAAGTATTTTCAGGCATGCATATGGTGGAAATTCAGTGAAGAGCAGGTATTAATAATGTGTCTTGTTGAATACATGATGTATATTACAACGTGAGGCACATTACCCATTTATCAAGCAAATAATAACTAAAACTATACAACGTGTACTATGTCACAAGCACACTCTTAGGCACTCATATTAATTCACTTAATCCCCAACTTCCCTATGAAACAAAGGTACTAGTATAACCCCCATTCTACAGGTGAGTAAACTGAGGCACTGAAAAACCAAACCTGTTGCTGTCAAGTCGATTTTGACTCACAGTGACCTTAAAGGACAGAGTGGAACTGCTTCATAGGGTATTCAAGTAACACTGGATAGATTTTGAACTGCCAACCTTTTGTTTAACAGCCATAGCTCTCAGCCACTACGCCACCAGAGTTTCTAACTGAGGCACAGAAAAGTTAAATAACTATCCACACAGTAAGTAGCAGAACTGTGATTTTACCACCATCAATCAGGGGAGCCTTGAGGGCACAGTGGTTAAGAGTTTTGCCTGCCAACCAAAAGGCTGGCAGTTAAAATACACCAGCTACTCCTTAGAAACCCAATGGGGCTGCTCTACTTTGTCCTATAGGGTCATTGTGAGTTGGAATTGACTCAGTGGCAAGGGTTTGGGTTTTGGGGGGGTTAGTCTGGTTCCAGGGTTTATGCTCTTAACCATAAAAATGTGCTGAGTACTTACTACTAGCTAAGGATTGTTCTAGATGCTGGATGTAGAGGTGAACCAAGAAAACAAAGCTTTTGCTCTCATGGAACTTACATTCCAAATAGAGAAGGCTGATGATGAACAACCAGATAAATCCATTTGTCAGATGATAAATATTAGGAAGAAAAATGGAGCAAGATATGGTATAGAAAATCTCCATAACACTAGAGAAGGTGAGAGGATGGGTCATATTTTAGAAGGATGATCAAGGAGGGGCTCTCTAGGAAGGTGAAATTTTGGCAGAGACCTATGTAAAGCACACCATGAATCATGTGGATAACTGATATCCTAGTGGAGATGCTAACAGACAGTTTAATATGTGAGTCTGGAATTCATAGGCGAGGTCAACATCAGAAATTGTAATTTGAGAGTTATCAGCTTATGAAGTTTAGATACAGAAGACATACAAGAACTGGATTTTGAGGCCCTCCAAACTTTTGAGGACAGGAAGGTAAGAGACCCAGCCTATAAAGGTGAGAATAAATGGTGTAAGCATCAATGGCACAGTGGTTACGAGTTCTGGCAGCTAACCAAAAGGCTGGCAGTTCAAATACACCAGTTACTCCTTGGAAACCCAATGGGGCTGTTCCACTCTGTCCTATAGGGTCATTGTGGCATGATCATTGTGGACATGGCACAAGACCAGGCAGTATTTTTTTCTCTTGTACATAAGGTCCCCATGAGTCAGAACTGACCTGACAGCATCTAACAAGAACAAATGGCCTGTTCTTAGGAGGAGTGCCAGGGAAGTAAACTGTGCCAGAGGCTAAGTTAAAAACAAAAACAAAAAAACTGTTTCAACGCAGTGGGAGTAAAATGGCATCAGCAAAAATCACAGAGCAAAAATTTCCCTGAAAAAGAAGTCACCAAAAATTTGGCAGAAATAATCAGAATCAACATTTTTAGAACTCTGAAAACTAGCTAAAGTCTTACATCAATGTGGGGAGAATTTTTCAAGGAAAAAAAACCCTGAATCTCAGTAAGAACAGTAAACTTTGTGGGGTTTTAACTTGCATCTAGTCTCATCTCCACTTTCCAGCTACACAGTAGTCCTGAAAAAAAAAAAAAAAACTCCCCTCCTGTTTCAGTCAGCTAGTGCTGCTCTAACAGAGATACCAACGAGTGGGTGGCTTTAATAAAGGAAAGTTTATTCTTACAGAGTCTGCTAGGCTACAAGTCCAAGTTCAGGATGTCTGCTCCAGGGGAAGGCTTTCCCCCTCATTGGCTCTGGAGGAAAGTCCAGTATTGCATCAGTCTTTGTCCAGGGTGCATCTTGGCACAGGAACCTCAGATCTGAAGGATGCTCTCTTCTCCCAGTGCTGCTTTCTTGATGGTGTGAGGTTTCCAATTCTCTGCCTGCTTCCCTTTCCTTGTATCTCTTGTAGGATGAAAGGATTAAGGGTGGGGCAAGCCATACTCCAAGGAAACTTCCTTTACAGTGGAGCATGGAGGTGATCTTATAAAGTGATTTACAGTACCACCCTAATCCTTCAACATACAGCATAGCAAAATCACAAAATGGAGGGCAGTCATAGAATACAGGGAATCATGGCCCAGCCACATGGCTACACCTGTTTTTGGAGGGACACAATTCAATCCATGACACCTCTGCATACCCCCCAGATCAGGCTGGCAGCCACATGACAGAATGGACCTGAAGCTCTTTGAAAGCCTCATTCTCAAAGAATTGTCGTTATCTTACCTACCTTGTGGTTCCCTGGAAGATTCCACTTGTAAGGCTGTCTATGTTTGACCAAGTTCAAGCTCACCTACTGCAAAAAGCCTTTTTACCAGAGGGTAGTTTTGTCAAAAATTACAGGCAAGTGTGTTAACTTCATGGTCGTTGAGACAAGGATAACAGTTGAGACAAATGTTAAACTAACTAAAAAAAACATAAAAAGAAAAGCTGAGGTATGAGACGTCTTTAGGGATTTCAAAAACTTCTAGCATTTTCCTGGGAATCTGGAAATTCAGATACGTGTTCAGAGCTGTGTGCATGCTCAGGAAACACCTGGGATGGTCCTAATCTCTCACTTCTGGCTACAAGCAGGAAGTGAAGGTTACAGCAGAGTTATAAACTGTCTGGCCAGGTTTTTTAAGGCATATCCCAACACACACAGAAAACCTCTCAGCAAAGACTGAGAGATTTATTTGTTCTAGTTACTTAAGGAAATATCTGTGTTATTACTGAACACTAAGCAAACTGAGTAGAGATTTTGATGGTCGTACACAACAAGGAATATAGACTTTAGAGAATTACATCAGAAAAGTCATTAAACAGATATAAACTACAATAAGCAGCAATAACAACAAACCTTGGGGTAGAAAGAAAATATTATTTCCACAGATGTCACATGATGCTATTTTAAGTGTACAACAAAAATTCCAACAGAAAACTTAAAAAGATTTAAAGAAATAAGAAAGTGGGGTCCATTCACAAGAAAATAAAGAATATCAATGAAAATAAAAAATATAAAGAAGAGTCAAAAACAAATTCTGGGACTGAAAAATAAAATCCCTGAAAAGAAATTTAACAGAGAGATTCAAGAGCAGATTGGAGTAGACACAAGAAAGACCCAGTGAACTTTAAGAATTAGAGTTGATAGAGATTATCCAATTTGAGGAATAGAGAGAAAAATAAATTAAGAAAAATGAAAAGAACCTAAGAGATCTATGGCAAATCATCAAGAATATCAACATATGTACAATGGGAGTACCAGAAAGAGAGGAGAGGCAAATTGGACAGAAAGAATATTTGAAGACATGACAAAAAACTTCCCAAATTTGTTGAATAATATTATTAATCAATATGTTCAAAAAGCACAAAAAATTCTAAGTAGGATAAATTCAAAGAGTTCCAAACATCATCGAACTGCCAACAGACAAAGATAAAATCTTGAAAGTAGCAAGAAAGAAGCAGCATCATGGATAAACATCCATGGAGGCCAGAAAGCCTGATATGACATAGTCAAAGTGTTGCAAGGGGGAAAAATATGTTAATTAAGATGTCTATGTGCAGCAAAGCTATCTTTCAAAAACAGGCAAATTGAGACATCCCAAATAAATAAACAGAATTCATTGCTAGCAGACCTACCTTACCAAAAAAAAAAAAACAACTAAAAACTAAAAGAGTCCTTCAGACTGAAATGAAAGAACACTAGGCAGTAACTCAAATTCACATGAAGACACAAAGAATATTGGTAAAAGTAACTAATACGTGAATATAAAAACCAGTAGAAATGTATTTTTTTGTTTGTAGCTCTTATTTTTTTCTGTATAAGCCAGGGTACACATACATAAAGATGTAATTTTTATGGGGGGGGGGAGGTACAAAAGACAAGAGGTAACAGCACTACAGAGAAGGAAAGTTTTTGTATACAGTTAAAATTAAATTGGCAGGACACCCTAAGATGGTAGGGTAGCTTAATCAGATACACCATGCTATCCCTCTCTAGCACAGATATGAGAGATCAAGTGACACAGAGGCAGATGACAATGTTGCAGCCTTTTGCCATCTTCAGACAAGGCCAGCAACAATCTTGGACGAGGAGAACAGGGAGGCAACTTCCTGAAATTCCCAACAGGACTCCAAGAAACTGTGTAGACATACCCAGAGTGAAGCAAGGTGAGTGGGACATGATCCAGATCTAAGGAGGGAAAGTACAGGAAGGAGGGTGAGAGTTCCAGGGATCCTAGGGTCCACAGATCAGGGAGGCAGCTTTGGTTTTGGAGAGTTTGAATATGATATGTCTTGGTGATATTTTTGCATGGTAGTGTCTATCGTATATGAGATTCATTGAACTTGCATGGTAATTCTCATCTTTGATATTTGGGAAATTTTCAGCCAATATATCTTCAAAAATTGTGTTTGTTTTATTATTTGTCCTCTTCTGGAATTTCTGCCATGCATAAAATATTCCTCTTGATAAGGGCAACAAAAAGATACCTGCTGCCATCAAATCAGTTCCAACTCACAGCATCCCACATAACTCTTGGACATTCTTCATTTTTCTTTATTCTTTTTTCTGACCCACAAACAAATTTGTTTCAAGGGATTTATCCTTCATTTCACAGATTATTCCTTCTCTTGATTCAGTTCTATTTCTCTTTCCTTCCATTGAACTATCTATTTCTGATATTTTATTGTTAATCTAAATATCTAGTTTTTGGTTTTGTATGCTTCATGATTATTTTTAACAGGGTAAATAGAAATTGAAGATGTCATTTAAAAAAAAAAAAAAAACTCCCAACAACAACAACAAAAAGTCCTGGGCCAGATGACTTTATTGGAGACTCCTACCCAACATTCAGAGAACAGCTGACACCAATTCTACTCCAACAATTTCAGGATGCAAAAAAGGAAGTAATACTCCTGAATTCATTCTATGAAGCCAGAATAATCCTGATACCAAAGCCAGTCAAATGTACGCCCGCACCCACACAAAAGAAAACCACACACCAATATCCTTCATGAATATAGCCTCAAAAATTCCCAAGGAAAAAAGGAGTCATATGATCATTCAATCAGTGTAGAAAGGCATTTGATAAGTTTGAACTCCCGTTCGTGATAAAAACCCTTAGCAAAATAGAAATGGAAGGGAAAGTCCTCAACATAAGTAACATAATTAAGGGCACGTGACGGTTAAGTTCACAAACTCATTTTAGAAAAAGTGCTACATACCTCACTAATGAATATCACTACAGTCACCTTTGAAGTACTCCACTTGGGAAGTTATGAACCAATGCCAGTGCCTAGTCTACCCTTCAGAGCAATTTTGGACCTCTTTCTGGAATGGCCATCAGAGGTGTCATTGTATTACCCTTGATGTCCTTTATTTTGGGGTAAAGAAAAAAGTCCTTGGGGACCAGATCAGGTGAGTAGGGAGGGTGTTCCAATACAGTTGTTTACTGGCTAAAAACTCCCTCACACACTCGCTACCATGCCACCATGCACAATGGCCATTCCAGAAAGAGTTCCAAAACTATCAGTGGATAGTTCCCCAAGGTGAGTATTTTGAAGGTGAGCTCAGTGTTATTCAGCAATGAGGTACGTAACACTTAGAACAATTAAGGCCACAGACTTAATCGTTGGACCTTGTATATAAAACCAACAATGAACATTATTCTCAATGGAGGGAGACTGATAGCACTCCTTTTGAGAACAGTAGGAGACAAGGATGTTCATTGTAACCACTCTCATTCAATATTGTATTAGAAATCCTAACCAGAACAATAAGGCAAGAAAAGGAATCCAAACTGGTAAAGAAGTAAAAGTATCTGTACTCCCAAATGACACGATCCTGTACAAAGAAAATCGCAGAGATAACCCAAGACAGTTACTGGAACTAATAAAAAGCTCAGCAAAGTTGCAGGGTAAAAGGTCAACATACAAAAATGAGTTGGATTTCTCTACACCAACAAGGAGAACCCCAAACACAAAATCAAGACTATAACACTATGTTCAGTAGCCCACAAAAGGATAAAATACCTAGGGATAAATCTAACTAGGGGTGTAAAAGACTTATACAACAAAAACCACAAAGCATTACTACAAGAAACCAAGCCAAAGCTCTTAACCACTGTGCCGTCGCCCTAAAACACCCTTCTAACCTAGAACTGAAGCCGCTCCTGGAGGTTGTGTTTCAGCCATATGGTAGATTTGTCGGATAAACAAAACAATATGCCCATAAGGAATGTGCTACTTAACTGTAGGAGAGCAAAGGGGTAACATGTGCTGGAAAGCAAAGATCAGACAGCAGGAGGGGCAGGAAAGTCGGAGGGATGGAAATGGGGAAGGCAGGGTAGACATGGGGATAGGGGTGACACCGTGCAGGGACAGCAAACAATGCTGTGAAACAATTTGTGCATGAACTGTTGAGTGGGAAATGAATTTCCTTTGTAAACCTTCACCTAAAATACACCGTTTTTTTTTTTTTTTTAAATTTATATAGAAAAAAGGAAGAAGAAACTAAACTGGCATTAATTTAAACTAGATTGTTATGCGTTAGCATGTTAGCAGTCACTAAGAAAGATGGAGAGAATGATAAACTGTGTCAAATCTGGCTGATCGTTCAAGAAGAGATCTGAGAACGGATTACTTGATTTGGGAACACTGAGGTCAGTGGTGACCCTAAAGAGCAGTTTTAAGGGAATTATGGTGGCAAAATTTGATTGGTTCAGGTAGATTTTGTGAAAGAGAAATGGAGACAATGCGAGATCGTTTCACCAGGAGTTTTGCTGGAAAGGGGAGCACAGGAATAGGAATGGAGGTGAAGAAAACTGCAGCAGGTTTGTAAGCTGAAGGGGACGATTCAGCAGGGTGGAAAAAACTGTTAAGTGTGTCTTCTGTCTTGTTATCAAGAAAGAAGTTTAGAGATCAGATGGGAATTATTAGAGCATCAAGCTTCTCACCCCAATGTCCCAGACACAGGTGTCTTTGGTTATTCATATGTAAATAAATCTGAACACACATTTAAGTACTTATTTTATGTCACTATCAAGTATACACACAAAAATTATTTTTTTAGAAGTTTAAGATACATTGTTAAAATGTCTCGTTAATTATGATAAAGAAGGCAACCCTGGTGGTGTAGCAGTTAAGTGCTACATCTGTTAACCACAAGGTCGGCAGTTCAAATCCGCCAGGCACTCTTTGGAAACTCCATGGGGCAGTTCTACTCTGTCGTATAGGGTTGCTATGAGTCAGAATCGACTTGACGGCAGTGAGTTTGGTTTGGTTTTAATTATGATGGCATCATGTGATCACTGGTGAATATGTCAAAGCAAAAAAACTACCTCTTGGAGACAGATGCATAGCGAATGAAATCCGTATTTCAGATGTCTTCTTGATAAGTTTGAATTTTCTAGCTGTCAGTTCCAGTTAGAACCATTCTTGCTCTTCCCTTGTAAAAAGGGAAAGAGTTTATACCAAGAAGGATAGTAAGGACAATTATTTGTTGTTTTCTTCTATGTTCACCTGAATTAGTAGTGCTACTGTGTTGTTTTTAATCTGGTTTTACAACTTATCTTTTTCTTTCCTTAAATGTTTTATTATGACAACTTTCAAACATGTATAGAAAGATAATACAATGAACCCTAACATACTCATCAGTGCCCTTTCATAATTATCAACTCATGTCCCATTGCTCTGCCGAGCCTTGTAGTATTTTGAGACAAATCACATGCATCATTTTATTTCCTCTGGAAATAATTCAGGGTTATCTCCCAAACATAAGGAGACAAAAGCAAAACAAAACACAAAAACTCGTAACTGATGCTATTATGATACCTAAAAAATAATTTGTAGGACTTTTTAATTCACAGCAATGGAGGAGTCTGTGTAACAACAATCAGGTCAGAAAAGAGAGAAATGTTTTTAGTATAGTAATGCTGAAGGCATTATTTCACGAGGATGTTATTAATCTGACAGAGGTCTTCTTTGCATAGACTAACTGAGGGGCATTTTTCTAGTGAACTGGACTGATGATTTTTGATGAAGGCTAATGTTTGCGACGGTGGGTTGTGCCTGTCTTGAGGTGTCATGGGCCTGAAGGTGGACTTGGTGTGGCGGAACAGCACAGACTGACATGGAAGCAGCTAATTCACTCCTCACTGTCGGGGAACAGGCTACCGCATCCCCTACCTTCTTCCACCAGCAGGAAGCAGGCGCTGATGAAACCACACCCTCACCCAAATGAAGTTCCTAAGACACAGGAAGGAATACCAGGGATTCCACTACCCGAGGTGGGCAGACCAGGCTGGGATGGCTTGGAGGAACTAAAAGCAGCTTAAAGGGACCCTCAGTGCTGGAGGGAACAAGGACCCCACTGGCAGGCTAACCCTGTGTGGGTGGTAAAGGGGAGCTGGCTGGCCCAACCAAGGCGAGCCCCTTTTCTGAGTCCTGGACTGTTTACAGTTACTTAAAACTTCAGTTAAAACAACTCTTTCATTTGCCCTCACAGTTTCTTCTCCAATTAGTGGGGAGGATGGAGGAAGTGGAATTGGGGCTGTGCCTGCGCGCGGGCACAGAGCTCCAGGGCGCTTCATCTGCAGAGAAGCCCAGGGCAGGCTCCATTCTCCCTGGAAGATAGCTTTCCGTCTGTCTTCTCCCGAGAAAGTGGGGAGCCTGACACACAGCTCACAACTGTGTTCACCCCCATCACCCACACACTCAGAATTGCAGTTGGCTCTGACTCATGGCGCGCCCTGTGTGTCAAGAGTACAAACTGTGCTCCACAGAATCTGCCACCAGGAAATCGCCAGTCCTTTCTTCTGAGGTGCCTCTGCGTGGTCCAGAGCTTACGACTTTTCCTTTGTACGATCAAGGACTCAAGTCAGAGAACTGGACAAACTCCAAGGTCAGTGAGATACTCTTTGAGGTTGGGTTCACGGTTAGAATTTATTACAATAAATTCTCTCTCTCTCTCACATGCACACACATACTAGATTCTAGGTCTCAACATAGGTTAACTTTTATTTTTCCCAAGTAACAATATTTAAATAAACCAGTTTCATTAAAAAAAAATTTAAAGGCGAACCATTGATCCTTAGTTTTACGAAAGCTGACTGGATTTTTCTATTTTCCTCTCTTCCACAAAACCCACTAATAATCTCGGGCAGGGCTTCAGACCAGTGTCTGGGACTCACTGGAGTGGAAACTGTCAGACCTTGGCTCAAACCTCTCTCGTGAAACTGGAGCGATCTCAAGTCGGCCGACTCGTGGCGCCAGCTTCTCAGTGCGTTGCTCTTCCCGTCGACTGGGTTCACGCGAGAGAAAACGCCCCGCACGAAGCCGCTCCTGACTGGACGGCCGAGTTCCTCTCCTTCCAAGTGTCGCCCTGTCCCCTGGTTTCTAGGGGGCTCGCGGGCAACAACGACTCTCTATCCTCCGCCCCCCCGCCAGCTCCCGCCACCACGAATGAGCCCCTCGGCGTGCCGTGGACCAGGGGCGGGGACGGCAGGTTCCTGGCGTCAAGTGCCCGCGCGCTTCCTGTCCGGCTGCGGGTGCCCACGTGAAAGCTAGCCCACGTTAGCCTGAGGAGAAAGCCGGAGAACGGGAAGGAACGCCGGAGGGGGAAAAGCCATCAGCCCGGCCCGACCCGTTTTCCACTTCTCTCAGTGCTTTTTGGGGCAACAGGAAGAATCGCTCGTTACAGGAGGCGGAGCAGAGGGCCGGCATCGTCGGTCCTCGAGGAGCTATAACCTCCACGGCCTGCCCCATTTGCTCCTTCCGTGCCCTCCCCATGCTACGTTGGCTTGGAGCGTCGGCTACAGCAGGCCACAGAGCAGGGCGGAGAGAACGAACAACCCACCAGCCACCACAGCGTCTCACACCACTTCCAGGCGCGGAGTCACAGCGCAAGCGCACTTCACTCATCAGTCCCACAGAGGCCTATTAGCCCGGGCTTGCCCAACCCGGAGAAAGGGCAGCTGGGAGGTGCCAGAGGGGGGAATGGGAGGGAACCTACCTCCTGAAGAGGCCTCCCATTGGCTCCTCTAGCTCCGCCTCCGATCCCGATTGGCCGCAAGCCGAGCGCACGGGCTGAGCACGCTCCCCCGAGCTGCGCGGCATTCGGCCGGCAACCAGCGCTCAGCCAATAGGAGCGGCCGGCCGGGCAGGGGCTGGTCGGACGCTGAGTGGGCCCCGGGGCAAGCTAGTTGGTAAACAGATCAGGAGCGCGTGCGGGGTCCGAGCGCCGTGGCCAGCGCACGGAGGCTGCGCGAAGGTGACCGCGGATCCCAGAATTCTGCAGCCGGGTAAGGCTGCAGCCCTTCGGCTTGCCGCGTGCCTGGGGCGCTGTCTGGCTGCAGGCAGAACTAGGCTCACCACACGCCTCGGCCCTTCTTTCATTCTCTTCAACTGACAGCGCGGCGCCCCCTTGGCCAGTTTGAGTTGCCGCGAGCTCCGGGGTCGCGGTGCGGTGGGCGCGTCTCAGGAAGCTGGGTGGGGGCTCTGTAGCTGTCTGCTACCTTCGCGTCCACCCCGGCCTGACTGGGCCAGCCTCGAGAAGGGAACGAGGCCCGCGTGCCGAGTTATGGGTCCCCGTAACGCTCCTGGAAGCCCCGGTGACCGGTCGCTCAAAAGTCTGTGCCTTTTCGTTTCCAGGAGAGTTTTCCTGTCTTGTTTTCCCACGTTATTGCTTCTGTTCACTCTCGGGCCCCCGTGAAACTTTTCACTGTGTGACTGAGGCGCTCTAACAGCCTCAGGCTGCAGATCTGGGCAACTTGGATTCCTTTGGCTGCAGCTAGCTGTTGGGTTTCACAGGTGGAGGTTTGGCGTCCTTTCTTCCGTTCCTCTTTTCTTTGGTCCTTCCTGCTCCGAACATGGGAGATCTTGAGTGCTTTGGGCTTAATCCTCTGATCTCCAGTCTCGGCCCTACTCGATGCACAGTGGCTACACAGCCTCATCTGCCAAACCCAGGACGGTTCTCCCGGGTGCTCGGGTGCCCCGGAGGGAAGGCTACTTGGCCAGGTCCCGGTGTTGAAACCCTCCTTTTGGGTGAGAGATAGAAACCTCCTGAAGAAGAAGGCTTGCGCAGCTTCGTAGCGTGGGCCGGCCCTGCAGCCCACTGGGAATCTTGTCCACGCACACTTGGGTCTTCGGTGGGTCGAGTGACAGACGCATGAGGAGCTGGCCATGCTAGGCCTGCCTCCTTGCCAAATGGTGTGAATACGTTACGCTTTTGTGTCAGCCTGCCAGTTGTCATACTGTGTGGATGGGTGGGTTTTTCTGGCCAGAGAGCTGTTGAGAAACTGTCTTGAAGGAAGACTGTCATGAAAAGAGGCGAAAGGGGAGCTGGTGGCTCACAGGAGCAGTATCTGCACGACTCAAGCAGTGGCTTCAGACAGTTTTATTCAGCCTTGCAAATAAATGCAGACAATCCAAGGTTGTTAGTAAGTGTTGGCTTGGCCCCAGCGACAGAAAGAACAAGTGAACCTGGTGGTTTCTGCACCTTCTTCAGCCAGAAGGTCATGTCAAACAGCGTTTCTCAACCATGGGACTATTGACATTTCAAACCAGATACTTCTTAGTTGTGGGAGGCTGTCCAGTGTGTTGAGAGATGTGCGATAGCATCTCTGGTGTCAATCCACCAGGTACCTGTGGCACTTCCGCCTGTTCCCAAGTTGTGACAGTCCAAAATCTTTCCAGATTTTGCCAGATGTTCCTTGCAGGGGTTGAGAACCACTGAGCTAAGAAGATTCAGTAGAGGGTCTTTCAGTGTTGCCAGAGAACTCTGTGAGACCTGTCCGTGAGTGGCTAGGTAGTGTTATGACCCTTGCCCAAAACAAATGGTGGACAAGATATACACTGAACCTTCTAGGAGACCGTACCTGCCAGGGGGAGGTGGGAGGCTGAGTTCCATGGGCATTTATAGTGCTAGCTAGATGCCCAGCAGTGATTGGCCACATAGAGTGTAAGAGAAGCAGGAGACGGATAGTGTTTGTCCTTGGGGACCTTGGAAAACTTTGGAGGATATTCATATGCAACAACTGTCAGACAGCTTTTAAAGAGCACAAGTTTAAGGTGTTGAAATGTTAGTAGAAAGGTTTTATCCACAGGTGGCTTTTCCAAGGTGACATTTCACTTTCACTTTTTGCTGGGACAGCTCTGTGTCTGGTGGTTTGGGAGGGGGTCATACCTGTGTATGCAGCAGGTGAGTGGCTGCATTTCACATGTATGTGTGTGTATATTTATGTGTACTCTCTGCCTCCTCCATTAGACAGACCACCTGGGAGGGTAATGGTGCACTGTGACATGTTGGGACCCTGATGGGACTGTGGGTAAGAGCTTGGCTGCCAGCCAACAGGTGAGCAGTTCAAGTCCACCAGCTGCTCCCTGGAAACTCTATGGGGCAGTTTTCTTCTGTCCTGTAGGGTTACTCTGAATTGACATTGACTCCATTTGAATTGGTTTGAATTGCTTTTTTTTCGATAGTTGATCAAAGCAGCAGTGTCATAAAGATAGTGTGCCATTTCATTTATTTTTATGTAGAGAAAGACACTTTACTTGTAAGTCCAGACTTTACACAGAATTTATGCCTCAAATGTCTAAGTCCCAAACTTAGAGGGATACAGAAAAATGAAAAACAATAATTATTGTGGAAGGTCTGTGCCAGGAAGGAATCCCAGGCTCCTACCATACATTTTCTTTTCTGGTTGTTAAATGGTGCTGTTGGGATGTATCAGGATTCGCCAGTAACATTCCTTAGTCAGTTGGAGGGTCTTTGGGCTCCTCTTTGTTATTTGTGGAAGAGGATCGGGACTGGGAGGTCACTTCTCAGAAGTTTAAAGAAGTCTGTTATTGGGAAGCTGCAAACTTGGCAGGACAATTTTCCATTAAGCACCATGGACACTGAGTCATTATCTTTGTCAGTTGAAACTGGAGCTGTGTGCAAAATTAGACAGGAATATTTGGTTAGAGGGTTGTCTTGATTTGACAGTGGCATCTGTATATAGTTCCAGCATTCCTGCTAAATAACAGCCAGGAACTTGGGAGAGCCAGTGGTAAGGAGAGTTGGTGGGAGCTTCAGGGCTGCGTGCTCACCCTGCTTCTGGATTTGGACCCATGGGAGGGCTGGAGTCTGCTGACTTCTGGTCCCAGTGGTGGGACCAGGGCACTGAGTGAGACACACCTGGGTAGGGTCTGGAGAGGGGCTTGTCCAGGCACTTTGGGAACCCCAGTGGATGTCCACTGTTCTGTGCACAAGCCTGTTGTTTGTTGTGGAGTCACAGGCCCTTTCCTTTACTTGACTTTTAAGGTCAGGGGACCGTAGGCTATTTAAAATTGGAAATGATCCTGGAAATCTTTCTATTCCTTTCACTTGGATGTGATTTAGTTTCAGTGTGTGTTTGCATAGAAAAATCCGTGAGAGAGTTCATGAATGTTTTGCACTCAAATTGCCTTCTAAGGGTGTTGCAGAATCCGTTGTTGGATAGTAACTGAGTTCTTGTCTTGAGAAAATTTGACTTACTTTTTTAAAATTCATTTTTGTATGGTAAAAAATATATGTAACTAAATATTTGCTGTCTGAACACTACTTACCTGTACAGTTCAGTGACATTGATTGTGTTGTGCAGCCATCACCACTGTCCTCTTCCAAAGTATTTGCCACCATTAACAGAAATATAGCCCTCCCTGGGCAGTGACTCCCCTTTTGGAACTTGCCTTTTGCTCCATCCCCCCACTTTGTTGAATATGGGGTCTCATAATTAAGTTCGCGAACTCATCCTAACAAAAGTGCTGCGCACCTTATTGTAGAACTTCACTGTGGTCACTTTGGAAGTACTCCCCTTGGGAAGCTGTGCCCCCACGCCAGTGCCTAGTCCTGCCTTCAAAATACTTTTTCTAGGATGAGTTTGTGAACTTAATTGTGAGACCTCGTCCAACAACAGCTCTGATGGACATTCCAGAAAGATTTCCAGAATTACTTGGAAGGGTGGTCTGGGCACTGGTGTTGGTGCATAGCTTCCCAAGGGGAGTATTTCGAAGATGGCGGTGGTGATATTCAACAATGAGGTACTTTTTCTAGTGAGTTCATGAACTTAACTGTCGTATGCAGGACAGGTTGTCAGGGCTAGGGGAGAGGAGTTGAAGTTGGTTTAGTCCTAGAAAATCCCTGATGTGTGCCAAGTATCAGGGCTCTCCAGAGCTCTGCCCTGAAGAAAAGCCTGCTTTGGAATTATGGATGGGTCTGTTATGCACGCCTCATTAAACAAATATTGGAGTGCTGCTGGTGCAGTGGTTAAGAGCTTGGCTGCCAACCAAAAGGTCAGCAGTTCAAATCTCCCAAGTGCTCCTTGGAAACCCTATGGAGCAGTTCTACTCTGTCCTATAGGGTTGCTATGAGTGGGGATCCACTTGATGGTAAATTTTTTTTTAAAACAAGTGTTGATTATCTACCTTGAGAAAGGCATTGTGGGGAATAGAAAGTGAACAAGACCAGGAACTTGGCCTCAGAGAACTTAAAGTAGGGGGTACACAGATGCCCCCTAAATTTCCTCAGTGTGGTTTGGACTAGGGGCCCTAGGTCGGACCACTTCTCACTTGTAGGAACTAGAAGACTTCTGGGATAAAGTATTTTAGCTGGGCCTCTGAGAGTGAGCAAGTGTTCAGCAGGAGGGGGTGGGGTGGGGAGCGTTGCTTCTCAGCTTCTCAGCTGTCTGTGGTGAAAGACTTAAGTTTTATTTTTTCCTCAGTTTATTACTTTTGAAAAACACACTAGAGAAACCTAGGCTATGCAAAATTACTATAGACGTTTGTACTTACATCATGGCATCACTTAAATGTAGACATTACTGGTCCATGGACCACTCTTTGAGAAGGCTTGGTTCAAGCAGTGGCTTCCTGAAGAAAGGCATTGGATGAGTGTGAGTGCAGTTCACCACAGGGTAGGGAGTGTGAGGGGCATGGTTGAGGGCTGGCCTAGGGAGCAGATAGACGTGAATCTCCCCCTGTTCCTGTAGAAGCAGCCCCTGTGCTCTGCCACTTTGTGTTTAGGTCCCCCTTAACAGTATTGCTGTCACTTGTTGCTCTTTGGGATTTTGTCTCAGCAGTGGGGTCGGGGCCAGGAGGGCTTAGCATGTTGCCATGACAGTTCACTTCTGTCCAGAAAGGGTTCCCTGAGCACCTGCTGCTCAAGAGAGTCCACCTGAAGGCCAGAGACCAGGAAAGTGTGAGAGGTGGGCTTTCTGCACCACGGGTGCCCACAGTCTGCTGGGGGAGATGAGTGGATACAAGGCAACTCCTCAGGACCAAAAAGGGGCATAAACTGACTGTTGTGGGGAGCCATGCTGGTTCTTCCGGAAAAGAAGCCAGGAAATGGTTCCCTACACGGGAAGGCTTGGAAGCTGGATCCTGAAGGATGAGAATGGTTTCAGGCAGGGACAAGAGCTTCATAGACTGAGGTCTGATTAGCAGCAAAGGCACAAGGATGTGGACATTAAGGGTCTGATGGGGCCAGTGGGCCTGGTAGTATGGCAGGGAAGTCTAGCATGACCAGGGTGCAGGGACAGTGCAGGTTGAACTCAGGTCGGGTGGACACACAGGGAACCCAGCGAGGCACTAGGTAAGAAGTGAGGGTAGCCTGAGTCACAGGAAGTGCTGTGTGGCAGGAGGTGGAGGTAGGTGTGTGGAATGAATGGCCTGGAGAAATAGAATTTATGCAGGTGGAATTTCCACACTAAGCACTGGTTGGACACAGGGCTAAGGTTTCTAGTTTTCAGGGGATAGTTGAACCATGGCATCACTTAAAACAGAGGGTGCCAAGGGAGTAGGAGCTGGTTTGGGGAAGATGATGATGTTAGTTTGAGACACAACGGGTTGAAGTGCCTGTGGGACTTGTTACTCCCTATTTTTGTAGTGGTGTATAATTTACACAGTCGTATTCATCCTTTTTACTGTGCAGTTCTGTGCATTTGGCAAATGCACACAGCCGTGTACACACCACCATAGCCCCCTCTTTGCTCCCCCGTCTGTACTATCCCATTGGATTTTTGCAGAGGTTTGTTTCCTGAGCAACTGCTGGGCTTCTGCTCCGGTACTTTTGTGAAGTGGGGTCTACTTGCCCCATCCTGTCCTCGCCTGTGGTTTTCATGGCTGTCTATAAGAGTCAGTGCCCTGACACTTTTTCTTATATTCTTTCCAGAGCTTCTTAAATTCCAATTTTCAGAACAGCACAGTGCTGTGCTGTTTGACCTCCGGCCCTCAGTGGGTAAACGGCCCTGTGCTAATTCCCCGGAACCGGAGATCATCTCAATCAGTCGCTTCATTTTACAGGAGGAAATGAAGAAATGCAGGCCCAGACAGGGGAACCTGTGTGCCTGAGGTCACTGGTGGTTAGTGGTTGGCTGAGCCAGGCCTGGATCCAGGCTTTTTCTAGCAGCGCTCAGTACGTTACCTGTGATGTGTGAAGCTCCGGGACCTGGTGGCAGTGCTACTGCCATCTCCTGGGCTGATAAGGGGTCCTGGGAACTGCTGACACAAGAAGAAATTACAAGTGCAAAGCCAGAGCCTGGGGTCAGCCCAGTGTTTGTTCTTTCCCAGCTCATTTTCTGCTTGGCACCAGTCCTAGCTCAAGGAAGGTGCTGATAAGGATCTGTTGCCTTGTAACTTGCAGGTGGTTGGTTACTCTTTGATAGGTGCTTGAGCAAACACCTCCAATCTTTCTAAGATTGGAAAGAAACAACAAGTTTGTCATTGCTGACCCTGACCATGTTTATAGCTGGTGCCCTGTGAGGCAGAGGGCTAGACCTGGTGTTATGGGTCAGGTCACTGGGTTTCCTGGTCAAGTCTGTGTGTGGGCAATTTATGTTTAATAGACTGGACAGATGCATGTTCTGAGAAACAAATGCCTGCCTCTTCTCCTTGTCTGTTTTCTTATAACCCAGGAGTGGACCAAAATTATGGAAGCATCCCCAGGGGATGGTGTCCACACATTTCCCTGGTGCTCTGTAGTCCCTGTGGTGTCTTCAGATTGTGGTTCTAATAAGGAAGCATGTTAAACTGGGGAGCACCCTGGTGCCTGGGTCCTGCCTCACCAAATCACATGAGTATTAGATTCTTGTCATGTAAGAAACACCGTATCAGACCTCATGCAGAATGTAGGGTTGGAGAAGCTAGGTGTTTTCTCTCCAGGAGCTTACGGACAGATACACAAGGATTACCACACAGTGCATTGTGTGGTAACATAGACCATTGTTGTGGATTAAATAATGTCCCTCCAAAAATGTGTGTGTAACATTGTGGCTGGGCTCTGATTCCTGGTATTGTGTCATTTACTGCATGTTGTAAATCCATCTTTATGACGTTAACGAGGGAGGATGGGCAGCAGTTGGGTTAGTGAGGCAGGACTCAATATGCAAGATTACATTGTGATCTGAGGCAGTCTCTTGGGCTATAAAAGAAAAAAAGCAACAGAGAGACTCGAGACCTCATAGCACCAAGAAAGCAGTGCCAGGTGCAGAATGCATCCCTGCGAGGGGAAGCTGCTAGTCCGACGACAACTGATGAGAAGGCTGACAGAGAAGGCCTCCGCCTGGAGCTGATGCCCTGAATTTGGACTTCAGCCCACTTTGTTAGTGTTAGGTACGTCCAGTTCTCACTCACAGCCACCCTGTGTACACTGCCTGGCCCTGTGCCATGCCCCAAACAGTTATGCTTGAGTCCATCGTTGCAGCCACTAGAGCAGTCCATCTCTTTAGGGTTTTCCTCTTTATTGCTGACTGTGTATCAGTGACATGCGCAATAACTGGCCTGTGTATGGCATTTGGAGGTGATGCTAGTAAAAGTTGATAATGGGGTCAGTATGGCAATACTCAGGGCCACATATACCCAGCCCTTTCTAGCTCTTGTAAACCCGGAGATGTTCTTCATTGTGGGACCCCTGCCTCTGTCTCCCGTTTACGTCAGGGATGGAGCTGTTTCAGAACCAGTTTTTGTCCCTAATGGGTAGGGTTGCTGGTGCTGAGACATGACACCCCTGGTAGTCGGAGCTGAGGAGCTCTCCTCAGTGGGGAGCTTGACCAGATGGCCTGTGAGAGCCTGGCCAGCTCTGTATTTTTATGAGTCATAGTTTTCTTCAGTTGGGTAGAGAGGACATGAGCCTTGCTTATGTCTCTGAGTGGCTGTTGATTTTCTGAAAATGTTACCAACTTGGGGCAGGTTTCTTAGCTGTTTGTCTCTTAGCCTCCTAGGGAGGAGGAGAGAAGAACTTGAACCTGGAGTCAGACAGACAGGGATAGGCCCAGCATTTGATGGCTTTGGGACTTGGAGAAGAATACTTTTATCTTTACTGAGGTTCAGGGGTGGGGTTAATAATACTCCATAGGGTTGACCTAAGGATTAGAAATCATGTGAAATGACTCGGCATATAGAATGGAAATAATAAATGGTAGCTGTTTTTGTTATTATTCTTTCACTGAAATACTAAATCTGAAGTGAAAGTGTTTCAAAGCCTTTGAAATGTGAAGAATATGGAAGCTAATGAACTGTGTTTTGAGGGCAGGGTCTCTTCTCAGATACCATGGCAACTCCAGTGCTGTTAGTGCCCGGCCTGTAGTCAGTGCTCAGTACTGGGTTGACTCTTAAACCAGGTCTCCGAGGGAGGCTTGTGAGAGAATGGGGCGCACTCCTGCGAGAGCAGACAGAACTCCGTTACAGAGAGTAAGGGTGTCCTTCTGCTGCTGGGTGCAGTGTGCCAGCACCCACCCGGTGCCTGGTACTGCCCTGCCTTCACTGAGTGATCAAATGAAGTGATCTTTAGAGGACTTAACTGGGAATTATTCTAGAAAACGGCCTCTCTCCTCAACCCAAAGATTTGCCTTTTCATAAAATTGATACCGTATTAGATTCCTGTGGCAGCTGTAACAAATTACCACAACACAAACTCTACTATGTTGCAGTTCTGGAGGTCAGAATGGGTCTCACTGTACTGAAATCAAGGGCTGTGTGGCTTTCTGGCATTCTTTCTGACCTTTAGAAACAAACAAGCTAAAATAACAAAACCCGGAACCCGTTGCCGTCTAACCTGTGTTCTTGGTTTGTGACTCCGTCCCTTTGTAATGGTATCATTCTAACCCCAGTGTCTGGCTCTCGTCTCCTTCTGACTGAGTCTCCTGGCTACTTCCTCTGTCTTACAAAGGACCTGGGAACCACACTGGATAACCCCCCACCTGGATAAGACTCTAGCTAGGGACCTTTAACTTAATTACATCTGCGCACTCCCTTTTACCATACAAGGTGACATATTCACAGTTCCGGGAATACGACGTGGACATCTTGAAGGGACTGTTACTTACCTTACCATAGCCACCATGAGTATTTTGATGAGATTTAAAGACAGCCCTGTAATCGACTTTATTTCAAAAGAACCCATTCCCTCAACAAGAGCTCAAGGCCCACAGCCCAGGAGTCTTGTTCATCTTCTGTGGGACAGTGAGTGTACCTAACACTTGTAAATGTGTGGGCAGGATCAGTCTGTTTAGCGGGTGGGAGTAGGGAAGGTCTTTGGGCTGTTTGACATGAACACCTACCTACAGCAAGCTTATGACATGTTTGAGGACAAAAGACCTGTGTATATAAACAGGTAATTATAGAACAGGGCAGGATGTTGTCACACTGGAAGATTTAGGCCAACTGCTTGTGTTCAAAAAGAGACTCATGGGAACACTTAAATCAGAGATGGGGAAGGTTAGAGCTGATGTAGTAACACATCCTTGAGTTTGTATGGTGCTTTGATACATTTCACTATTTCCTCTGCTCTGGTTTGGGTCAGACACTTTAAGAACTTTGTAATTTCCAGGGCAGGAAGCAGGTGATAGAGTAGTCAGTAATGATCCTGGAGCTGCCCTACTGTCCAAGGGCAGAGCTGATTCTCAGGCCCCAAGGGTTTACACTCAGCCAGTGCAGAGGTGAAAGGGTAGATGTGTTGGCCTGGGGCAGGAGAGGGCCACACGAGTGTAAGACAGGTGGACTGGAATGGAGTTCTCAAGGTCTGACAAGTTCATAAACTTAATTGTTCTAAGTGCTACATACCTCATGGCTGAATATCACTACGGTCACCTTCAAAGTCCTCCCCTTGGGAAGCTATGCACCGATGACAGTACCTAGTCCACCCTTCAAAGCAATCTTGGAACTCTTTCTGGAATGGCCATTGTACACAGTGGCACTGTGGCAAGTTTGTGAACTTAATTGTAAAGTTGTCTGTCTGTGTGGGAGTTTTTAGCGTAAACAAATAACTGTACTGGAATACTTTCCCTACTCACCTGATCTGGCCCATAATGACTTTTTTCTTTACCTGAAGATAAAGGAAGTATCTCAAGGAGGACATTTTGATGACTTTCAAGACTTCGAGGGTAGTATGATGACAGCTCTGAGGCCATTCCAGAAAAAGAGTTCCAAAACTGCTTTGAAGGGTGGACTAGGCACTAGCATCGATGCATAGCTTCCCAAGGAGAGCCCTTTGAAGGTGACCGTAGTGATACTCAGCAGTGTGGTATGTAGCACTTTTTCTAGGATGAGTTTGCAGACTTAACTGGCAGTCCTCGTACACAGGTGTGAGCAGAGGCTGCAGCAGAGGGGCCTGACTGTGAGAGCTCTGAACTGTAGGCTCAGACTCAGGCTCAGGCATTTGGCCTTGACTCTGATGATGGTGAGGAGCTGTTTGATGAGAATAAACGTTAGGAAGATGAATTCAGCAGCAGAGTACACAGTGGCTTGGAGCCTGGGTTGCTTGTATGAATTAGGGGTATACCTCCTATGCTGTTTCCTCTTTAAGAGTAGCCTCTGACTGTGCAGCCACTGATGGTGGTGAGCATTTCAGCATGGCAGAGGGTGCTTCTGGTGACCCTAGAGTGACTCTCCTGAATGATGCCACAGAGCTAAATAAACCAGAGAAACCGTGACTGTGACTGTCCTGCCCCTACGACTCTGCCTTCCTGAGTCACATGTGGTACTGTACTTAGCAGGGACTGTGGGAGATATAAATAAAAGGGTATCCAGACTCTGATCTCATTCATGGGCCTTCCGGGATCACCAAATCTGAACCTCATTCCGGAGTGCGTGTGTGCTGACAGTAAATTACAGATCTATGTCAGCTGGCAAGTTTAGAGCACCTACTGTGTGCCAGGCAGTATTCTAAATGCTGTGATGTGGCTTGTTTACTCTGTTCGTGACAGATGTGGAAGTGGGGGCATCAAGATAAATGCTGATGTGACTTGATTTAGGTCATGCTTGCATGTCATCGGCACAGTCAGTATTTGAGCTCACCCTGCAGTCATGGGGACCTGTGTGTGGGCTTCCAGGCCTTTCTGTCTGCCCGTGTCTGTCCTCTGTCTGACAGCACCTACACTCACACACACACATGCCCCAGTGCTTGTGTGGCCACTGAGGGGAAGACATGGGTTAGTATCTCAGGTGCATGCCATGGACTAACACTAGCGCCTGTCAGTGTTGGGGGAAGAAAGGGAATGCAGGTGACATTAGTCACAGTTGTGAGCTCCTGCATTGGTGGGATGAGGGAGAAGAGATGTATGTGAGGTCAGTGTCTGGCCTACCTCCCCTCCCTTCCAAGCCTGACATTTCATGAGCAGCACTTAGGGGCCACTCAGTGCTGCGTGACCCTGTAAGAGGTTTTCATCACAGCCACTCCCAGTTCCAGCCTTGGGCCTTCCTGGATAGTGGGCAGCTGGTGAGCTGAGTCTGTTTCTTGGTCAGGAGCACAGCCCGGATGGTGTCCTTGCCTCATCACCAGCCTTTTGGGCAGCTCTGATACTGCTCTGGGCCTGTGTGGATTTCCTGAGAAATCTGTAATTTGTGGTTGTGTTTTAGTCTTGTGCTAGAAGAGGGATTGACAAGCTTTTGTCTGTAAAAGGCTAGAGAATAAATATTGTAAAATATGTTAGGCTTTTTGGGTTGTAGACCTGTCTTTCAACTACTTAACTGTATTGTAGCAAAAATAAATAAATAAAAGGATAAATGAATGAACATTAGTAAAACTTGATGTACAAGAAGAGGTGTCAAGGCCGGATGTGGCCTGAGGGCTGTAGCTTGTTGAGCCCTTCAGCAGTACGGCACTGGCCATATTACATCTTAATTTGGGGTTCAGAAAATGTGGTCAGGGAGCCCTAATACACAGCATAAACAGAATACACAATATTACTAACAATGCACAAACACCAGAGGAGAAAAATAGATAACTAGGAGCTCCTAAAAATCAAACACACTCATCCAAAAATTTCAGCAAAAGAGTAAAAAGAACCTACAGACTGGGAAACAATTTTTGGCTATGACAAATCCAATCAGTGTCTAATCTCTAAACTCTTGTTACAAGAGTCTTCAAAACTTCAACAAAAAGACAACCCAGTTACAAAATGGGCAAAGGATATGAACAAGTACTTCACCAAAGAAAATATTCAGGTGACTAACAGATACATGATGAAATGCTCACAATTATTAGCCATTAGAGAAATGCAAATCAAAACTACAGGAAGATACTATCTCACCACAACAAGGCTGGCATAGATCCAAAAACTGCAGAATAATAAATGTTGGATAAGCTATGGAGAGACTGGAATACTCACACACTGTTGGTGGGAAAGTAAAATGTACAACCACTTTGGAAATTGATTTGGTGCTTTCTTAAAAAGCTAGAAATAGAAATACTATACAACCTAGCAGTTCTGCTTCTTTGAATATATTCTAGAGAAAAGCTATCACACTAATGTTCATGGCAGCACTGTCAACAGTAGCAAAAAGATGGGATCAACGTAGGTGCCCATCAGTGGATAAATGGATAAACTATGGTGTATTCACACAAGGGGATGCTGTGAAGTGATAAAGAACAGAGACAAATTTGGTAAACATAACGTGGAGGAATCTGGAAGGCATTATGCTGAGTGAAATCAGTTGCAAAAGGACAAATATTGTGTGAGGTCACTATTATAAGGATTCAAGAAAAGATCTGAACACAGAAGAAAGCAGTTTTTGATGGTTACAAGGGTGAGGAGGGAGGGAGAGGAGTATTCATTAATTAGCAGACAAGTACTATTGTAGGTGAAGGGAGAGACAACACACAGTAGAAGTCAGTACGACTAAACTAAACCAAATGCTAAGAAATTTCTTAAATGTAACCAAACACTTGGGGGAGGGTGTGGGCAGAGTAGCAGGGGTAGGGGTCTGGGGACCATGGTTTCAGGGGACATCTTGGTCAATTGGCATAACAAAGTTGATTAAGAAAATACCCAGCATCCCACTTTGGTGAGTGGCATCTAGGGTTTTAAAAGCTAGCAAGTAACCATCTAAGAAGCATCAACTGGTCCCAACCTACCTGGAGCAAAGGAGTATGAAGAACATTAAAGACATAAGGAAAATATGAGCCCAGAAGACAGAAAGGACCACATAATCCAGACACTGTATCAACATGATACCAAAAGAACTAGATGGTGCCTAGCCAGTGGACACACCAGTGACTAATGGAGAACACAAGAAAGAGTCCCTGATTTAGTAGAACAAAAATGGGAGGCAGAACATGAACTTTATTAAAAAGACCAGACTTTATGGTCTGACAGATTGAAGGGACCTGGGAAAACATGGCCTCAGACTCTCTCTTAGTCCAGAACTGAAACCATTCCTGAAGCCAACTCTGCAGACAAAGATGGGACTAGACTATGAGAGGTAAAATGATAACTGGCTAAGAGTGTGCTTCATGGCTCGTGTAGATACAGGAGGCTAACTGGGAAGCTCCAGAGGCACGATGAGAAGGCGGAGGGGGATCGGAGCTGGTTGAATATATATGGGAGATGTGGGGTGGAGAGCAGGAGTAAGCTTTCATAGTTTGGGGAGAGCAACTAGAGTTAAGTAACAACGCGTGTGTAAGTTTTTGTATGACAAATTGATTTGAATTCTAAACTTCCACTTAAAGCACAATAAAATACATTTTTTAAAAATGCTGTCACTGCTGCACTGACAGGGTCACTGTAAGGACTTTATGAGTTGGAGTTGACAGCAGCTGGTTTGGGTTTCTGGTTTTTACTGCCCTTATCCTGTTGGTGTTAAGTTGATATGGAATCATTGTGACCCTGCACTTACACTGATCTAAGTAGGACCCTGCTTTTTTCTGGGGCAAAGACTCATTATTTTTACCTTTTAACTAAGGGACTAACAGTAGGCACAGCCGGTAGACCTGCTGTCTCTATGTGCCAAGTGATCTTTCTCACCACTCTCCTGAGAAGAGCAGTTGAGCCTCTGTCCCTTAAGTGGGATGAGGATGTTCTGTGTGCCTGGCGGCCCTGTGGGGCAGTTGTCTCCTGATGAAGGATGGTGGCTAACCAAGGACAAGGAGAGGCATTATTTATAGCATTCTGATCTGTCTCTAAATCCTCTGCCCATTCCACCCTGGACAAGCACTTAAGGAGCATGGAACAGTTTTTAAATTAACAATTTGTGTGCTTGCTTACTTTTTAAAGAAGAGATATTGTTTGTATATATATATAGTCTTCTATTGTAAAATATTACATTTTTTGGTAAAAAGTTTTAGAAATATACAGAAGTAACAAAAATCTGTCATTCTGCCACCAGAGAAAAGCATTGTTAATGTTTTGTATTCTCTCTTTCAGTCTGTCATTTGTCATCCATCCATCCATCCTTCTATCCATTCATCCATTTATCCATCTAACCATCTTCTCTTTCCAGCAGAGAGGATAATAATGTTTTGTAATCCGCCTTTTTTTTTTTAATGTGGCAATATGGATAGACTTTCTAATTCGTTAATAAATTCATTTAATAGTATCATTTAAAGTTGCTGAATAGTGTTCCATTCTGTGGGTATACCACTGCTTCATTTTTGTAACTGCATCCTTATACATTTTTTTTGTCTGTGTGTGATTATGTGAAAGTATACAATTCAAATTAATTTTCCTTGCCGCCTATCTGCGGCTCCTGCTCTCCTTGTCCAGTGACAGCAGGTTCCTCCTTTTCATTCTATACTTGTCGTGTCCTCTTAGCAAGCTCTTGTCCCCTCCTCTCCACCCTCCTCTCTTCCATCTAGAAAGAGACCAGTAGGACAGCATCCTATAAATGCATAGAACCATAAAGTACACACACTTTATGGTCACCTTGTGTCCCTGAGTCCAGTCGATTTTGCCTGAGGAGTTGGCCACGGTACTGTTTTCTGGACAGGGGCAGCAGTGGGTCTAGGAGCCATGTTCCCAGGGGACCACCCCAGGCCATCAGACCATCATTTGTGGTCTTCAGCGTTCTTGAGCTACACCCCTCTTTTTCTCATGTTGCCACAGGAACTCAACATTCAGTACATGTACATTTTTAAGGAAATGTGATTTAAAAGCCTTTGGTGAGGTTCTTGGAGAGTTCTGGGCATGATGGCTTAGGGAGGAGAGGAAAGGGACATTCTTGGTAGAAGTGCAAGCTTGGGACATTCTGGAGATTCCAGGCAGTTTCTGATGTGATGCTCTTCATGTTTGTCTTCTCCTGGCACGGTTTGACTCACCAAAACTGTCTGACTCACAGAGGGTGAATAGAGCCAATTTCTCTCCTTTTCTCTTCTCCCGGATCCTTTTTCATCTATTCGGCTGCCTTTGAAAGTTGACAGCATGTTAGAGTATTTCTGAACCTGCTGATAAAGAGACGCTGAGGCCAAACCTTATTAGATAGAAGACCGGAGTCTGCTGAAAAGCTTAAGTGATGGCCCCTGGTGTGTGATTTTAAAGGCTAAGGTGAAGGGCAAAACTGCCAGAGTCGTGTGCGTTTGGATTTAGAAGTCTCTTCCCCAACACACACATACTTTTGAGTCCTTGGGGGAAACAGTCAACTGATGTTTCCTTTTTCCAGTAATAAAATGTTTAAGAATGGAAGGGAAATTTTCAATGCCCAGGCAGGCTAGAACTTGTAACTGTTTATGCCCCAAGTGACAAGAACTTTTTATTTGCTGGGAGGGGTTTAGTGAATGGCCTTCTGCCACTCCCTGGGCCTCCTGAGACCGTTCAACAGGCCTTTCTGCAGAGTGACCAAAGGTACAGACTCAAGGTGCCCTGTGGCTGGTTCTGTCGGTGACTGTCTTTAATCTCATTGACTGCTAGTTTTCCTTTTCATTATCTTGAGGGAATAATTGGAAAAGAAGGGGTAGGTAGGAAGTTTCTGGGTGAGCCAGACTTGTGGGGAGGGCGTGGGCCAGCAGGGACTTGTAGGGAAGGAGCTCTTTTTAGATTTCCTGCCTGGCTGTTTCTTCATTGGCCTTCTTCGTCCAGAATGGATCCTAAGAGCCAGTGCCCAGAGCCGGAAACATCAACAGCTCTGGGCAGCTGTCAGGAACGCAGCCCTCTATCCATTCCTCAGACCTGCAGCATTGGAAACTGTGGGTGGTGCCCAGCAGGTGCGTTTTAATGAGTTTTCAGGTGATTCTCATTTGCACTAAATCCTGAGCAGCACTACCTTAGGGGCCAGGTTCCTAAGAGGCCAGGTTCCTAAGAGGCCTCTGACTGTGGGTATGAGCCAGGCCCAGGGAGGCACTGGGTCATGAAGGTTCTTGGATCCCTTTAGGGATTAAGGGATCTTGGAGGAGGGGAAGCCACTCCCAGAAGCCTGGGAGTGATCTGATAGGGTTTTCTTAAACTGGTTGCTCTGGTGGCACCACAGACAGGGAACCTGAGGGGCTGGCTGTCTCAGTCATCCGGAGGAGGATGGTGCTGAGCCGGGGTGAGGAGAGGTGGGGAGCAGTGGGTGGTGGTATGGCATTTCTCGGGATGGAGTGTCCTGGGAGGGTGAGGGTGAAGTCAGTTTGGGACATGCAGAGCTTGAGGCATCTGTGACCCCCCAGGGTGCCATGGGCAAGGCAGACAGCTGGGTGAAGAGCTGTTGCTCGGGAAGGCTTTTCCACGAGTGCTGTCTGCCAGGTTCACATGCACACTCACGCCAACACAGGCTTTTGTACGGCTTGGTTTTTGCTGCCTGTCCTACACCATCTTTATGAGAGTTGTGTGTTTGTTCTCATTAGTGTAACTGTTGTGTCAGCTGATCTCGTTGAGGGTGTCCCTTGCTTTTGCTGACCCTCTGCTTTACCAAACACGCTGTCCTTTTCTAGGGATTGGCCTTTCCTGAAGACATACCCAGAGTTGGTGAGTGGAAGTCTTGCCACCCTCACTTGAAAGGAACACTCTGATGCATTTAAGTCTGGTTTATTCATTTCTTTGGCAGTCCATGGTATATTCAGTATTCTCTACATGTTCACAGTTTGAACACTTCATTTTTTCTTATCTCCTTTTTCATTATTCAACTTTTGCACATATATGAGGCAGTTGAAAAAACCATGGCTTGTTTAGACTTAGTGTGGAGGTGGTGCCCCCATTTGTGAGGGCCTGTCTTTCAGGCCCCCGCATTATTGTTCCTGTTCCCCAGCTCATTGGGAGCAGAGTGGGCAGGCACTGAGGCCTTCTGGGGGACCCTGCCAAGCAGCCTGCATGTTCCATTTCTGTGTTGCTCTCAGGTGGGGTCCCTGGAAATCTGTTCCAGAGTCAGCAGGATGAAGTGGGGTGGGCAGGAGTGATCATTATGGTGAAGGCTCTAGTATTTGTAGGTGAATCATGGGGCTGATAGGAGTTTCATTTGTGCGTTAGATGTGCTTGGCGGGATTTCGATTCTGTTTATTTATTTAAAATCATGATGAAAATGCTTCCTGGTTGTGGAGGGAATGTATGGCAACATTTTGGGAATTCTGATCACATTGGAATGCTAATGCGTTAGAAATAGGATTTTGAGGTTCAGTTTTTGAAAACCAGATGATGAGACAAGTCCTGGAAAGTTATTTTCTTCTGTCAGTATTACCCTTCTTTCCTCTCTCCTTCCAAGGTAGAAACTCCTGTTAAGAAGTGGTGCTGTGCTGATGGGAGTGTGAACAGTTCACTGTGTTCCAGGCAGTGTGGTGTTAGGGAGGTTTAGGTACAGTGCCTGCACACTAGGAGAATGCTGTTTGTCAGATGGGTAGGGGCTCGGGCATCAGCTTTAAAACACACATCCTTGTGTGAGTCTGCTTACAGATGACAGATCGACTGAGAGTTTGCTGGCAATGTGTGTTGATTCAAGAAAAATAAATAGTGCCTCCCAGTAAGCCAGAGCATACATTTCTGTGATGTGATTTATGTGTGGATGGAACCTTCCTTCCACAGGAGCTGACATCGGTCTTAGCTCCCAGACCTGGGTGCCAACCTTGCTAGGGTGAGCCTAGGTGGGGTTTTGGAATTCTCTGGGTATGCAGGACTCAGCATTTAGGGAGAAAGCAAGGCACAATAAATTACTTTTCACTTTTTTTAGATTTTGCCATTTGAAAATGTGAAACTCCATAGAGTTCCCAAGGAGTGTCTGGTGGATTCGCACTGCTGACCTTTTGGTTAGCAGCTATAGCACTTAACCAGTTACAGACATCTATTTCTTTTCCTTTCTTTAAGGGGAGTCATGTTCAGTGTCAGCATACTCAGAAACCAGAAGACTTAGGATTGGATTCTGGTGAATTCCCAACCTGCATTACTGCAGTATGCAGAAGTGTAAATGGATTTGAAAAGTTTCACTCCTGTTGGTGTAGTGGGCCAGGTGAGCTCCAGCAAGTGAAATTGGCAATAAGTCGCTTACCAGCTTTGCTAGAGCTGAACACAAGATTTCAAAGGGTGGCTCAAGAAGACAAAGTAAAATATTATAATGTAATGTGCAGAGACCTGGAGTTAGAAAACCAAAAGGGAAGAACATGCTCAGCATTTCTCCTGCTGAATGAACTGAAGAAGAATTTGAGCCGTGAGTTGTAATATTGAAGAATCCCGTGGACAAAATACCAAACGACACAGGAAGCATTAAAAGGAGATGGAAGGAATACACCGAGTCAGTGTACCAAAAAGATTAGGGTAACTGTTTCAGGAGGTAGCGTATGATCAAGAACTGATGATACTGAAGGAGGAAGTCAAGCTACACTGAGGGCATTGGACAGGACTCTGAGAATGGGTGTAATACCAGCTGAGATGTTTCAACAAATGGATGCATCATTGGCAGTGCTCACTCATCTTTGCCAAGAGATCGGAAGACAGCTGCCTGGCTACCTCTATGAAAATGACCTGTGTTTGTGTGCTTTCTGAAGAAAGGTCATCCAACAGAATGCAGAAATTTTTGAACAATATCATTAATATCACACACAAGTAGAATTTTGCAGAAGATAATTAAACAATGATTGTGCAGTTCATTGACAGGGAACTGCTGGAAATGTGAGCTGGATTCAGAAAAGGACGTGGGACAAGGGTGTCATTGCTGAAGTCAGGGGGATCTCGGTTGGAAGCAGAAAATACCAGAAAGACATTTATCTGTGTTTTATTGACTAGGCAGAGGCATTCAGCTGTTTATCATAACAAATTATGGATAAGATTGTGATGAAGATAAATTCCAAAACAGTTGTACTTACACAGAACCTACACATGGATCAAGAGGCCGTTGTTTGATCAGAACAAGGAGACACTGCATTGTTTAAAATTAGGAAAGGTATGCATCAAGGGTGGTATTCTTTCACCATGCCTTTTCAGTCTGTATGTTGAGCAGATAACCTAAGAAGTTGGATCTTTTTAGTCAGCTAGGGCTGCTCTAACAGAAATACCACAGAGTGGATGGCTTTAACACAGGAAGGTTTATTCTTACACAGTCCGGTAGGTTGCAAGTCCACATTCAGGGTAATTACACAGTCTGGTAGGTTACAAGTCCATATTCAGGGTGACCACTCCAGGGGAAGGCTTTCCGCTTGGTTCTGGAGGAAAGTCCGGTATTGCATCAGTCTTTGTCCAGGGAGCGTCTTGGCACAGGAACCTCAGGTCTGAAGGATGCGCTCTTCTCCCGGTACAGATTTCTTGATGGCGCGAGGTTCCCAATTCTCCTTGTTTCTCTTTCCTTTTATCCCTTGCAGGCTGAAAGGATTAAGGGTGAGGCAAGCCACACTCCGGGGAAACTCCCCATACAGCAGAGCAGGGAAATAATCCTATGCAGAATTCGTAGCCCCACCCTAATCCTTTTAATGCACAGTTTAGCAGAACCACAAAATGGAGGAGAGTCCCAAGATACTGGGAATCATATCCCAGCCACGTGGCTACACATATTTTTGGGGGGACACAATTCAAACCATGACAGTATGCATCAAGGGTGGTATTCTTTCACCATACTTTTTCAGTCTGTATGTTGAGCAGATAACCTAAGAAGTTGGATCATATGAAGAATGTGGTATCAGATATGAAGGAAGGATCATTAAAAATGTGCAGTATGCAGGTAACAACCTTGCTTGTGGAAAAGTGAAGAGGACTTGAAGCACTTACTGATGAAGGTCAAAACTACAGCTTGCAGTATAGATTACATACACCTCAACATCAAGAAAACAAAAATCCTCACAACTGACCCAGTAAGCAAGATCCGGATAACCAGAGAAAAGATTGATGTTGTCAAGGATTTCATTTTACTGTGTCCACAGTTAATGCCCCTGGAAGCAGCAGTCAGGAAATCAAACGTGCTTTAGGCAAATCTGCTTCAAAAGAACTCTTCAGAGTATTCAAAAGCAAGGATATCACCTTGAAGACTAAGGTGCACCTGACCCATGCCATGGTATTTTCAGTTGCCTTGTATGCCTGTGAAAGCTGGATAATGAATAAGGAAGACAGAAGAGTTGATACTTTTGAGTCATGGTGTTGGTGAAGAATATTGAATACACCACAGACTACCAGAAGAATGAACAAATCTGTCTTGAAAGAAGTATAGCCAGAATGCTCCCTAGAGGTGAGGATGGTGAAGCTTCATCTCACTTTGGACATGTTATCAGAGGGAACAAGTCCCTAGGGAAGAATGTCATGTTTGGTAAAGCAGAGGGTCAATGAAAAAGAGGAAGACGTAACGGTAGGGACGTGCACCTTGTCTGCAGCAGTGAGCTCAGGCCTAGCAGTGACTGTGAGGATAGTCAGCGTGGATAGCAGTTTGTTCTCTTGTCTATAGAGTTGCTGTGGGTTGGAGCTGATTCAGTGGCACCTAACAACAACAACATCTTTGCTCTTGTGAAACCTCAGTATGTAGGATAACTTGGATGGAAAACTCAGGTCTGAAAGCAAAACATGAGTTACGTAGGTCTCTTCATATTTCTTCACAGTTCTGGTCTCGGTTGGTAGGCAGGGTAAGGTGTTAGAATGATGAGGGCTTGGCCCTCACACAGGCTCCTGTCTTGCTATTGGATTGGATTTAAAGGTGAGTCTAGAGGCAAGGAGAAGGCAAGCTTCTGGGGTCCCTGGGGCAGTCAGTCAGTGACAGGGATGGTCTTGTGGCCACCACTAAGGATCCTTCTGATCTGGTGTGGCTGAGGCCTCTGCCTCCACCATTCATGTCCCTGATATCTCTTTCAGAACCCTTCTCCCGTACCAGGGTCCAGTGGGCTTTATGGAAGAAGGTACATTGGGCATGTACCTAAGCTACTTTGGTACCCTGGGCACTAACTCTGGGCATTGCTGAGTTTCTGTGACTCACTACAGATCCATTTCTTTTTTAAAGAAGAAAAGACTACCTCAAAGTAGCTACATGCTCAGTCGTTCCTGGGGTGGGCTGGGGTTGCCCCCACCGTGAAGTTCTGGTTAGACCTGTGTTATTTTAGGTGAACATTTCCTGCTTCTTCCACCCTGTGCTTGCGGGAGGCGACTGAAATGTGACTGTAAGTTGAGGTGAGGTCAAGGGCTGGGGGAGGTACTGAGTGATGGCACCAGCCACAGACGAGCTCTGATTGCTTCGTTTCTTCTCAGTCTTAGCAGTTGGGTCTGTGGGATTCACTCTTGTTCACTGGCATACAGTGCAGGGGTTGGAGTGGGCCCAGAGCATGAAATGGCACCCGGTGACAGGCTGGGCCAGCCCCCTTCTTGGCTGCATGTCTTTCAAGGGTGTGGTCACCTTCCAAAAACTCGCTGGCTTTGATGAAGGTACAGGTGTTCCATTTGTGCCTGTACAGTGTCTATCCCTGTAGAAGTGTCCTGGAGTTGGTGGGCTAAGGGTGTGGGGAGGTGGCCTGGTGCGGTGGGTGCAGAGCAGGTTGAGGGTGAAGTAGGGACCCTGGCCCACCATCCATGAGCTGAATGAACTTGGCCAGCAGGTTAACCTTTCTGGCTTTGATTTTCTAACTTGCAAAATGAGACAGTAATAACCCTTGTCAGGTCATTTTATGATGATTAAAAGGAGATGGTGTGGGAAGCACGTATGCCTGTTTCTTTTTTATAGAAGAAAAGACTCCTTCAAAGTAGCTTAGGTACATGCCCAGTTGTCCCTGGGGTGGGCTGGGGTTGTCCCCCACTGAAGTTCTGGTTAAATCTGTGTTAGTGCTCTTAGGTGAACATTTCCTGCCAGTGTGCCTGTTACTGAGTGTGAGCAGAAGGTGGAATCCCACAAGGTGACCCTGGGACAGCCCGGCTCCCTCCTGCTGTCCTGTGCCTGCCCCCAGGGTGCACCAGTCACCCCTCAGTGTTCACTTGTTTGTGCATGCAGGCTCCCTGCTGAAAGTGCCTTCCACATCCCTTGTCTGGATCCTTCCTACCTCTGAGACTTACAGCAGATCCCGTCTTCCTGCTTGCCAGCCACGTCTGAGGGTCTCTGGTGGTTTGCTTTCTTTTGGGAGGTGCGGGATCACTTCAGTCTCCAGTCTTCAGTCTCAGCCCTCCAGCACAGTGCTCCTAAAAGGGCTGAGGAAACACGTGGTTGACTGACAGCACATGCCCCGTCCTGTGAGGTATGCTGTACAGTGGCTTTTGTGTGTTTTTGACTGTGACCTAAGTTATTGAATATATTTTACATTATGACCCAGTAGAGGAAGAGAAGTGGAAACACATACACACACCCCACCCCTCATGTCACCAAACCACCCACCCACCCACCCACACACACCCACACCCTCCCCCACACCCTACCCCTCATGTCACCAAACCACCCTGCTCATGGTGTGCTCCGTCCTTCTCTGCCGTGTTGTGTCAGAGCCCTGGTGGCACAGTGGGTAGGTGCTGCGGGAGCTCACCTTGAGGCCGGCTGCTGGATGCACCAGCTGCTCCCTGGAAACTCGGTGGAACAGCTCTAGCTCTCCTCTTTTCTGCAGAGTAGCTATGAGTCAGAATCAACTGGACAGCAATGGGTTTAGTGTTTCTATTGTATTTTTAAAAAATTTTTTAAATTATGCTGTGTGTCTTTAGTGGTAGTTGGAATCTTCCATGTTCACTGAGCTTTGGGTCTGGATTACTGTTCGAAAAATATTGACTTGGTGAATAGTTGAGCCTGAGGGTGGGAGAGAGGAGATTAAGGTTGTCCCTTAGTCCGTGGTGGCTCTTAGAGGCTGTGCTGTGATTGTGATTGGGGAGGGGCAGGCAGCCCTCACCATGGAGACACACATCACAGCACCACTCCTGTGAGTGGTCTGCTCACCTGCGGGAGCTGCTTCAGAAGCCCAGATGTTCTCTCCCAGTGTACACTCATGTGCAGAAGACTGAGCACTGGACTAGGAGTCAGTGCACCCTATCAGGTCTTGGTTCTGCTGCTCAGTAGCTGTCAGCTTGGGACAAATCTTGCTAGCTCTTTGTACATGTTTTTCATGGCACGGTACACAGCACTGATCCGGTGACCACTTCGCTGAATCACAAATCTTTTTCCTGACCTCTGGAATGCCCAGGGTCACTCAGAGGCTCCCTTCATTGTGGGTTCTTCCTCTGTCTTTCTCTCATTCTCCTGGCTCTGTAGAGGGGAGTCGGAAAAAACAACCAGCCCGTTGCCTTCTGCCTGGCATTTGGGTGAAACTGAGAATATGGTGTTTGCCTCCTCTATTCCAGCCCTGAAGGATGGCTGCCATGCTGGGGGATGCCATCATGTTGATCAAAGGCCTTGCCAAGCTGACCCAGGCAACCCTGGAAACCCACCTGCAGCGCTTGGGCCTCAGTGGGGAGCTTCTTGTGGCAGTCAGGGCCCTGCAGACTTCAGCGACGGAGCAGTTCGGTGTGGTCTTTGGGAGTGTGCAGGTAAGGAGGCTGCCCTGGCTTGGGGAGGTGGCTTGGGGCTCTGGGCGGAACCAGGGCTGTGAACTGGGACTGCAGCTATGGTGACTGGTCTTGCTAGTGGTCTGGGCCAGAGAGCCCAAAGGTCAGTACAGTGGTCTTTCCTACTGGGGCATGCATGTTTTAGCTGTGGCATATATCACAGAGCCAGAAAGAACGCCTAGGCACTCTGCTTCCAGTGCCTGATTATTCAGATAAGCAGTTCACCAAAATCTCCTGAGCACTTCATGGTGACAGGGCAGGGACAGGCCTAGGCCCTGTCCTTCAGGGACTTCGTAGGTGACTCTTGGGTCTGGCCTAAGTTTAGTTCCTGGGTTTCTATCTGAAGACGTTGAGGAGAAGCCCTTTAAATTTTGGAAATTAAAAAAAAAAAATCAAAAAGAAGTAAGTAACAATCACCTGTATTTTTATGGAGTGCTGGCAAAAGGAACTCTATGATGTTTCCTTCAGCAAGACAATTTCTTCAGAAGACCTTGTTTATCTGGTTTGTGGTAGTGGTACTACGGAGTTTGGGGACCTGGCCCAGTGTGGGCCACACAGAGGTATGGCCAGGCTGGGACAGGCACGCCTGAGTGGACATCTGATTCCCCCTGGAGCGTGTGTGTCCCTCAGCCTGGGCCAGGCTTTCAAGGTGCTTCTTGCAGTGGCTGCTCGGCCAAAGCTGGGCCTCATTCTCCTTCATCTTGCTGACGGTCCCTGGGTGCTGGCTTGGGGCTCTGTTCTTCGCAGGTGACAGCTAGCCCAGCCTTGCCCAGGGCCTGTTCATCTCCAGCCTCCCCTCAGCCTTGCTGTGTTGAGAGAAGTGGTAGATTCCTTTTTGTGTCACGGTCCAGAAAGCCTCCACATCTAACTGCCCAAGGGGAGAGTTTCAAGCACAAAAGTGCAGGGAGAGGTGGTGGGGAACAAGGACTGCTGTAGCAGGGCACTGTCCCCCTGGGTGTCACCTGGTGCTGTTGTCCACAGCGTGTCTGATAGGCTGCAGGGACAAGGAGGATGTGCACGTGTGTCTCTGTGGTATGTGTGTCGGTACGCATCTGTGTGTTCATGTGTCTCTCTGTGTCCGTGTGTGTCTGTGCATGCTAGGAGTTGCTTTGCAGGGGGTACCCTGCCCCCTCATACCTTCTGCCCCCCCATACCTTCCACGTCTGTTTGTGGTTGGCTGACCTTCTGGACAAAGACAGACGTTCTTCTGAGCTGTGAGGACAGCCCGCCTTCAGGTCTCTGGTCACTGCTTGGTCTAGGATGCCTGGGGCCCTCTGTCCCCCGCAGCTGCTTTCCCATGGTCCAGTGGCCGTGCAGCATTCCCTGTTCCTCTACATACGTGCCTGGAGCTTCTGGAAGTGGTACTTCGGTGGTCTTATTTGAGCATTCCGCCTGTCCTAGGAGGAGGGGAGGTTCAGCTGCTTCTCCCCAGGTCTCAGATGAAGAACCTGAGACTATGCAGTTTGATATGAGGACCAGCCTCCAAGTTCTGCTCTTCCCTTACATCTCCAGGGATGGAGTGTGATTCTTGCTGCCTCACTCGGAGCCTTCCTGCTGGGAAACAGGAGTGCCCCACTTGCCTGGGGCCACCTTGAACTGAGACAATGTGCTGCACTGTGGGCAGGCTTTCTCTCACTCAGATTCCCTCTTCTCCACCCCTCTCCCACTCCTCATACAGGCCCAGGCCCCTGGGAAGGGCTGGTCCCTGCACAATCACCTGATACGGGGTGATGTTCCAGCACTGAGAAGGAAGCATGTGGTCAGTGTGATGGCGTCTAGGTGGCTGCTCCTAATTCCCTAAATGTTTAGAGTTTTGGTGCCTACCTTCTTTCTGAGTATGTGGACGCGGTCAGACAACCCCAGGAACATGTGTCCCTCCAGCTGTTCAAGTATTTGTCCACGTGATCATCCAGCAGACCCCGGGCCTGGGGTTTTCTAGCCACAATACCACGCAATGTGGTGGGCAGCCAGGCAGCTGTCATGGGAGGTACAGAGCCGACGGGGCCCCGCCGTGGCTCAAAGGACCTGGTCCGAGACTCCACGTTTACTTACTGCTGGTCTTGAGAGGTGCCCAGTGGATCCAAGTGTGGTTTGTTTCTGCTCAGAGAAAAACGTGGCCTCAGAGCAGCCAGCAGGTCCAGCCTAGGTGTTAACACCTGCTCTACTGTTTGAAGGCTGTGGGACTTGACCTGGTTACTTCAGCTTGCTCAGCCTCAGTTTCCCATTTGTGAAATGAGAGTCACAGCCACCCTCTCCGCCCACCGAGGGCAGGTGTTGTCTGCTCAGGCCTCATGATGACACGTACAGCTGAGTGGGCAGGCCCTGGGTCGGCTCTCGCTGTCACTTGCAGCTGCACGTGGCATGCGGCTCGGAGCCACTGTGAGTCTTGGTGTGTGTCAGTGAGTAAGGACGTCCAGGCCGCTGACCTCCCTTCAGGCTCCACACTGTTCTAATTACAGTCTCACACTGCTTCCCAGGTCCCATTAGGTCACCGTCAGGGGCCCCATGTGTGCTGTGTTGGTGGAGAGCTGTGCTCTCAGATGACGACGTAGTGCACTCAGGGTTCACACAGAGGGAGCCTGGCCAGAGCGAGGCCTCTGTGACTGTCAGAACAGAATGGCACAGACCTAACAATGGAGGGTTACAGTGGGTGACTGTAGGAACTAATAGGTATTTTCCCTCGGTTCTGGAGGCTGAAAGTCCAAATCAGGGCCTAGGCCATGTGATCCCTTCTGTGGCCACTTTCTAGTTTCTGCTGGTCTTGGTGTGGGGATGGCCCCACATGTGGCACTTGTCGTCCCTTGTCTATATCTCATCTGCTCTTTTGATAACTTAGCAGTGGTTAGGCCTAGGACCGCCCCACCGCATAGTGTGACCTGACATTCACATGAAAAGCCTTACTTCCGAATAGGATCACATCCACAGGTGTGAGGCCAAGACTTCAGTATGTATTGTGGGAGAATGCAGGTCAAGCTTGAGCATCCTCTCCTTGTTCTCCTCAGTACCTGACACCTTTGGACAGCCAGCCCTGGTCCTGGTGTGATGGGCTGTGCTGTGAGCACCTCTCCAAGTATCCACAGTGGACAGCAGTGTCTGGGGTGTGAGGCCTGCTGTAGTGGGTGCTGGGGTCCCTAGTCCCTGTTGTTTTCCTTTGGCAGTCACTGGTCCCCAGGTCCCTGGCTATGCTTTTGCTTTTCAAAGTTCCTGTCCCTGTTCTGTATTGGCTTCCTCTCCTACAGCCCCTCTTGAAGCCCAATTTCCAGGTGAGGTGCTTGGGAGAACTGTCACCTCTGTTCCCTTTACCTGGTCCTTGCTCGATCAGGGCAGGGCTCACTGGCTGTGTGGGGTCAGCTGTGTGGGGAGCATGCACAGAGCTGCAGTGGGGGCCTGGAGTCGGGGTCTCCTGGCTTCTGGGCCAGAGCAGTGTGGTGCCTCTCGGGCCTGAGGGAGCAACAGCGGGGTGCTGCCTTGTGCAGAGTGGGAGGGGCTGACTGGTACCCCCTTCTCTGAGGGCCATTTGTCCCCTGCAGGGTCAGGAGAAACCTGAGGAGCCTTATGCCGAGAGCTTCAGTGACCTGGAAGCTGAGCTGCCCTTCTCTGAGCCACAGGTGGCGGGGGACACTGCCCAGTTCTCTGTTGGCTCTGACCCACCGTCCCCGCCACCCCGGGACCAGGACCACAGCGAGAGCCGCAGCAGGGGCCCTGCTCCTGCCTACAAGGCCAGCGGACCTTTCAGGGAGACTGGGCTCCCGAGTCAGGCTGTCTCACCTTTGGGCTTGGTGAACAGGAAGCTCTTTGTAGACCCATTCTCAGATACGGGCATTCAGCGAAGGTTCTTCCACCAGGACCAGTCCCCCATGGGGGGCCTCACGGCAGAGGACATCGAGAAGGCCCGACAGGCCAAGGCGCGCCCTGTGGGCAAGCCCCACAAGCAGATGGTATGTCCAGGAGGCCTGAGTGGAGCTGGCTGGCTCCTGGTACAGTGTCCCACCCACTGGACTCTGGTCTGGGGGGTGTGCTGCTAGGCAGAGTTGCTGCTAGGCAGAGTTGCTGCTCTTGTGGGGGTCCCAGTGTGCTGATCTCACAAGGCCTCTCTCTCTCCCTGTAGCTCAGTGAGAGAGCTCGCGAGCGGAAGGTCCCAGTTACACGGATTGGCCGGCTGGCCAACTTTGGAGGTAAGGTGTCCTTGTGCTACTTCTCCTGCTCTAGCTGAATGGAGCAAGGGTCACCCTGGTGACCTGCTGGAGGTTGGAGAGGGCAGAGATCCATTGGTGCCCAGGGGGAGGTGTTAGGGGCAGGTGGCTGTAGGTGATCCACTTACTGGATTCCAGCACGGCCTCTGTTGACTTCTGCGAGCTGGGGTGTGGCGATGGCCTACCTCAAGGGGCAGCTTCAACTGCGGCTCAGGCTACTGAAGGGGCCACACCTGCACTCAAGCTTTTCCTGCCTCAGGGTCAGGCTTTGGTAGGAAGAAGGCTGAGGAGTGACTAGTAGTTCTTCCCTGAGTCTGTTTAGTGACTAAATACGGCCTTTCTTACCCTGGGACTAGGCCTCTGGGGAACCCATCAGCAGTCACAGGGGCTACGTCCATTAAAGGCTATTTTAATCCATGGCAGGGTGCGCATCTTTGTGCTGTCCTTGGGCTTGGGGTAGCTGTTGTATCTAGTGCGTGTGGGCTCTTTTTGGATGATTCAAAAGATAATTCTATAGGACAGCTATATAGCAGTTGCATCTGCTTAAAAAATTATTGGTATAAAATATATGTAACATAGAATTTGCTATTTTAACCATTTTTTAAGTGTGCAGTTCAGTGGCATTAATTACAGTCATCATGTTGTGCAGCTATCACCGCTAACTAGTCCTAAAAGTTTTTCACCCCCTCAAACTCCATGCTCGTTAATCGATAACTCCCATTCACCTTCCCCCAGCACCTGCCAACAGCTAGTCTGCGTTCTGTCCCTATGGATTTGCCTATTGTAGATATTTCACTTATGTGGACTCGTATTTGTCCTTTTCTGTTTTAGTTATTTCATGTAGGGTTAAGATTTTAACATTCATCTGTGTTGTAGAATGTACCGGAACTGTATTCTTTTCTGTGCCTGAATAATTTTGCATCGTGTGCATATTCTTACTTTTGTTTATCTGGTTATCTGCTGGTGAACACTTAAGTTGTCTCTACCTTTTGGGTGTTGTGAATAATGCTTCTGTGAACATGCATCTGCTTTTTTTAAAAAAGTAAAATTGTGCATTTGATGAAAAATTTCCCAGCAAATTAGGTTCCCATTGAACAATTTCAACACACTTTGTTCAGTGATTGTGAATACAGTTCCTTAGAAACACTGTTGTTTACATTTTTCATAGTGTGTCAGCTTTCTCATTATTTCCGTTCAGGTTGTTCCATTTCTAGTAATCTAGTTTCTCTGCCCTCTTACCTTCTCATCAGTGTTGGCCATTTCATTTCATATAGGTTATTTTTTGAAGGAACACAGTATTTATGAGTGACACTGCTTATTTTATGAGTCAATCTATTATTAGCTGAAAGATGACCTCATGGAATAGTTTTGGTTCAAGGTTTAGGGATTGTCTTAGGGTGATAAGTTTCAGGGAGTCCTCCAGTCTCAACGTTTGCTGTAAGTCTGGACCTTTTAAGAATTTGAATTCTGTTCCACATTTTGTTCTCATTCTGTCAGGATCCACATACTGGGTTCCTGATCAGAATGGTTGTTGGTGGTAGCAGGGCACTGTCTAGTTCTTCTGGTCTCAGGGTAGATGAGGATGTGGTTCATACAGACCCTTAGTCCTATAGATTAGTGTCTTCTCTGAACTTCTCATTTCCTTCTTTCTCTTTTACTCTGGGCACATAGACACCAAAAGTTATATCTTAGATGGCCACTTGCAAGCCTTTAAGATCCAGATTCCACTCACTGAACTGGAATGTAAAACATGAACTTTATTACATTGTGCCAGTTGACTGAGTTGTCCCATGAGACTAGGGTTGTCAGCCTCTACATGCCATGACCCAGTCCTGTCAGGTGCTGGATTAAGTCTGTGAAGCATCTGTGCTTGTGCCCCCTAAGATGCGCAGTGAGGTGAACTGACACAGTGGCTGCAGCTGTGGCCTCAGACACAAGACTGGGCAGTGTTTCATTGTGCTGTCCGCAGGGTTTCTGTGCATCAGAACTGACTTGACGGCACCTGACAAACAGCATGTATCTTACTGGCAATGTACATATATGTGCATACATACATGCACATACACAGATATATACAGTTGCACATAGATATGTTGATAGATGCCTACATACATACATACACATATGAACCTCTGCACACATGTGCATACACATACACCCACATATAACCACACTCATTTTTTAGTTGTTGCAAGGTTGTATGTGTCACAGCACTTACAAAAGTGTCCTTTTTTTTCTGGGTACTTCTTAGTAACGTCGTGTACTTTGATCAGACTTTGCACACTTCACCCGCATTTGGTGTCACCTTTTCCATCACCAAAAAATAACAGTGTTACAGTTTATAAAATGACGGCCCCTCACTGTCCCGAATAACCACTAGTGAATCTTGGCTTCAATATCTATGACTATTCTTGTCTTTTTAAACCAGTGAGAGCATGCAGTATTTGACCTTTTGTGTCCACTCAGCACAATGTCCTCCAGATTCATCCATATTTTATTTTGAGAGGTCATAATTATTCTTTGTGCCTCTGTAGTATTCAGTTGTATGTGTGTGTAGTTTGTTTATGCTTTCACTGACGAGCACTTAGGTTGTTTTCGTCTCTCTGCTGTTGTGACTAGTACTGCAGTGAGCATCACAGGTGTGCGTGTGTCTGCATCACTCGTTTCTGTTAGGCCTCTAGGGCGCATGCCTAGCAGTGGGAGTGCTGAGTCAGAAGGTAGTTCCAGTTCCAGTGTTCTGAGGACTCACCATACTGTTTTTCGTAATGGTTGCATGGTTTTACAGTTCTACCTGCAGGGGATAAAGGGTCTAGTTTCCCCACATCCTAGCCTGCCTCTTGCTTTGTTTGAGCTGATTTGTACCTCTCCTGTCCCATAGACTGTCCATCCTACATGCTCTTCTCCTTGGCTGCCTCCTCTCTTTGGGAAGCCCTATCCTGCTTCTCATTCAGGACAGACCCTGGGCAGAGGCTTCCCTGGGACCCTGGTACTCTGGGACCTGGACAGATGTATGTGGGCTGTAATAGTGAGTGATGGCTCTCTTTCCAGTATGCAGAGCTCATTAGGTTAATATTGGATAGACTTTTTTCTACTTCTGTGAAGGTTTTCTCCTGTAATTGTTATCTTAAGATTTGGCATTTACTAGTATTTGGTTGTTTAAGAATCTAGCAAAAAGTGTCATCTGAGTTTAAGCACAAAATTATTGCTTTGTTTCTGTTCAGTGGGTTAGCATTTCAAGGAGTTCCTTATAGAAGATTGTAACTTCCTGGGATTCTACCATCAGCGTAAGTTTAAGAGTCCCTTGTCCCTCAGAAGACTTGGCACTTACCCTGCTTTGGATGTTGACTATTTGCTGGGTACCTTTTGGCTAGCTGCCGAGTGCTTTGACCCCTGCACTGCCCAGGTTCTTATTAATTTTTATTTTAAATACTATTGAGTACATATTTAATACACAATAAATGAATTTAAAACTGTTAAAAATGTCTGCTGTTATAAATATTGAATGTAGCTTGTCTTTATGCCGTGAGTTTTCGGGCAGGAACCGTCCTGCCTTCCGTCTGTGGTCTCTCTAATCCTCCTCCTGCCCTCCCTCAGACTGGGGTTCATCACAGAGCCCTCTTGGAAAGCTAACTGTGCCTGCCTGTTATAGAGTGGATGCAGTCCTTGTGGGCAGTTTGTGGGTGTGAGGGTGGGTCAGCTTGGGAAGAGTGGTCAGGACCAAAGTCTGAGTGGTGGAACTAGCTTTGATAAGATACACACCAAGTCCTGGTGAAGCAGGTAACTATCACGCCCTTTTGGGTGTTAGGTTAAGGAACGTAAAGACTGATGTGGGAGAGGTTATGCAGTATGGTATGTAGAGTAAAAGGCAATTTCAGTAAAACCGAGGTACAGCTCTACTCCAGGATCGGATGGTGAGGCCTGCTGGAGAGAGTCTGGGTTGGGCGAGGAGAGGCCTTGATCTTGGTAGGTGCTTTGTGCCTTCAGACGCCTCTTGAGCTCTTGTTGACAGCTGGCTAATGCCGGGAGCTGTCTGTGAGTGTCTGTGCTGGAGGCTTGCCCACAGCTGTGCTTTAGGGCTGCTCCTGTTGCTGGCCGGAGAAACCGGCAGCTAATGTTTCGTGCTGGGAGGTGCCAGGGTGGGAGCCCAGAGAAGCCAGGGGAACATTCCTGTGTTTGTTCCTGCTTTTAGTACCTTCCCCCAGGCCTCCTCTCTGCCAGCCCTGCTTGTTGGAAGGGGTTCCTGTCTTTGTGTTCTTTAACTTCTGGTGTTCATCTGGGCAGAAGCCAGATGGTTGCAGGAGGGAGGGTATTGTCGGGCCCTGATGACCTTCAGAGGGGCTTGTGGTCTGACTGAGGGCCTGGGTGCCTGAAAGGACCCCAGCAGACCCTCAGCCCGGGAAGCCTGGCTCTTGTAGTCCTGCCTTCCCCTGTGCCCTTGACAACCTGATCTCTGTCTTGGAGAGAAATGTCAGGTGCTTTCTCGCAATGGGTTGTCTCCTTCCTATAGTCCAGGAGAGAAGCCAGGCTCCCAACAAGGAGCTGTGCAAATTGTAGAGCTGGTTCTGTGGTGGCTTTTCCTCTGGGACTTCCTGGTAGGCAGCGTAGGCTGGGCTGAGCTGGGCCTGAGGCCTATCAGAGCAGAGCAGCCTTGGCAGAAGGGGTCTGCTCTGTCCTGGTGACCAATGGTGACTGTGGGCCACCTTGTGGGTGGCAGTGAGCACGCACAATGTTCTGATGAGGATGAAGACCCAAGTCTGAGGGTGCCCCTCTTCCAGGAATTCCCACCCAGATACCACTCCAAACCTGTTGCTGCAGAGTTGGTTCTGACTCCCAGGCACCCTCTAGGACGGTAGAACTGCCCCATGAGGTTTCCAAGAAGTGGCTAGTGGATCCCAACTGACAACGTTTGGTTAGCGGCTGCGCCACCAGGGCTCCACAGGTGCCACCAGTTTGGGAGAAAGAAGAGCCAGCTGTGCCCCACCTTTCCCTCTCATCAAGGTTCTCAGGGACAAGGTGGGCTTGGTGGATGGCAGCTTCTTCTCCTCTGAGCAGGTAGCCAGGGTCAGGCCCCATGCTGGCATGAGCCTGTTTCCCCCTGGGCTGGGCCTGTCGGGCTTGAACTGTGTCAGTCAGTGGTGCCTGAGGCCTGGCCCGGCCCTGGCACATGGTGCCACAGGAGGAGCCTGGGGCCTGGCACTGGGCTGGCCCGGCACTGGCACATGGGGCCACAGGAGGAGCCTGGGGCCTGGCACTGGGCTGGCCCGGCACTGGCACATGGGGCCACAGGTGGAGCCTGGGGCCTGGCACTGGGCTGGCCTGGCACTGGCACATGGGGCCACAGGTGGAGCCTGAGCCTCCTTGGTTGGTGCTTGTCCTTTTGGTGATTTGTGTAATGACAGTCCTTGCCATAGGGGGACGTGGGCTCTGCCTGCAGCCTGGAAGAGGCCAGAGCGGTGGGCAGCTGTGTGGTGGGAAGGGCCCGTCGGTTCTGGGGGCTCCGGAGAGGAGCTGGTGGGCTGGGAGGCGGAAGGGCTTGGTGTGCGCCCTCCACAGCTGGGGTGCCACTTAAGAGCCAGGCTGGGTCACCTTTGTACCGTCTGCCTCTTTTATAGTTTTGGAGTTGATCAGGGCAGAAAGAAATCTAGATCCAGGGATTCCGGAGGTCACTGCGGTTGGAACGTTGGTGTTGTCTGTTGTCCCTGTTGCTGGTGTGCCACGTAGGGTGGCGGGGGGCAGGCGGGGCAGTTAACGTTTGACCAGGGGCGCTAGCTTCCCCAGTGCTGGGTGCTCGCCAGCAGTCCCGGAGAAAACAAAGCTGCTCTGCCTGGTCCTACCCCCAGCCTGGGTCCTCCGTCCAGTTCACCCCAGGGCTGTTTCTGGATAACTGCGGCTTGTTCCCGAGATGGCCAGATCTTGGTTTATTCCAGCCCGTGCCACCTGGCACCATAGCCAGCAGCCATATGGGGCTACTGAGCACTTGAAAGGCGGCCCATCCAGGTGCAGATGTGCTGACAGGGTACAGTGCACACCCTGGTGGCACACTGGTTAAGTGCTCAGCTGCTAACCAAAAGGCCGGCAGTCTGAAACCACCAGCTGCTCTGTGGGAAAGAGTGTGGCAGCTTCCTTCCTGCAGGTTAGCTGAAACCTGGTGCAGTCACATTGGGTTGGTAGCAACTCATGGCGTTGTAAATAGGGTTCCCGGCAGCGGCTGGCTGGTGGGTTCAGACTGCAGCCTCTATGAGTTAGCAGGCCAGCTCAGAGCCATCGCCCTGCCAGGGTCCCTCTGTGAAGGGTACAGTCTTGGAAACCCCATGGGCAGTTCTGCTCTGTCCTGTAGTGACACCGTGAGTGGGAATTGACTTGATGGCAGTGGGATGGGGACGTACTGGAAAAATGGTAACTATCTCCAACAAATTTGATATCGATTACACGTTGAAATTGGAATATGGTAGATATATTGGGTTAAGTTGTATTATTAAGTTAGCTTAATCTGCTTTCCCTTTTTTGTAATATGGCTTCTAGAAAACTTTAAATTGCACCCATGGCTCATGTCGTTTCTTTTGGACAGAGCAGAAGTAATGACATGAGCAGACACTTGTGTCACATTGCTGCGTGCTCAGCCTGTGGTGAGCACTTCATTCTTAGTTATTCTGTAACCCCCATAGCCTGCCCCAGCTAGGAAAGCACAGTTACCTAGTGGCGAATAAAATGTGTTGCAAAAAACCTTTTTAGAAACTGAGTTACCTTCTTTTTATTTTTCTGATTCATAAAAGCAGTGCTAATTAGTCACTGCCAAAAGTTTGGAAGCTGTCGAAATGTGTGAATAAGGAGGGGAGCCTCTCCCGAAACCCGCCCTGTAGGTTTCTGAGCCCTTCACTGGGGTGACTGGGGGAGCCCTGCTCAGGCTCTGGTGCCACCCAGGAGTGGGAGACTGTCTGCTTGTGCATGTCCCAGCACACCGGGGGCTGTGCTCTCTGAATCTCATTTTAGGGTGTTTTCAGTCCCTTTCCCGGGCCCTAGAACCCTGGTGGCTGCAGCCTGCATGCTGACCCCCAGTTTTTTACTTACCTCTGCTAATGGGGCGCTCCCCGGAGTGGCTAGCTCTGCGTGGAGTGGGAGACAGTCGGCCTGGGGAGGCCACTGGGCGCTCCTGCTTGGCTGTGGAGGCTGGGGTGGCCCTGGGCCTCCAAGCGTCTCTGTTGTAGCCCTCCTGTAGGGTTAAGATCATCAGCAGATGGTGACTTCCCTGCAGATGGGGTGAGCACACTGGTTAGAGGGTTGCAGGGGGTGGGCCTGTCCTCAGCCCTCATTAGTGCCCGCTGGGTCCTGGGAGGGCTGTGGCCATGGGGTGTGCCACTCTGACGTGAGACCTGCAGCTGGGGCTTGGGAGTCCCACTGAGTTTGAACTGGGGACACCTGTCACCTTGTGTCCTCTGCTGTGTGGTGCCTGTCCTTCAGTTCAAGTGAGCTACACCAGAGAGTCCTAGAGCATCAGTGGCCTCGTGCAGACTGCAAGGGGTGACTGTGTTCCCAGTTTGGGTCCCCCTGGGATGAGTGTCAGGATGTCCTTGGCTCACGGACCATCTGTCCCTGTACCATGTTTTACTAGGTTGGGTCCTTCCCTGTGGGCAGCCCAGCGGTGTGATCTGGGGATGTGTGTTTGTGATCTGTGGGTGTAGAGGTTAGCAAAGGTTATGGTAGAGATGGAGAAAGACTTAGCACAGTAAGCACCTGCCTTGAGCCAGATGGTCTCTTAGAACAATGTGTCTCCCCACCGTTGCCTTCATTTTCAAATGCTTGTCGCGTTGGCAGGGGCCCCCTGGTGGGCGGAAGCAGGTGTCTGTGTGATGGCGGCCAGCAGCCCTTGCCCAGTGCTGACCGTCCACTCTGTTGTCTCTGCAGGCCTGGCCGTGGGTCTCGGCTTCGGGGCACTGGCTGAAGTTGCCAAGAAAAGCCTTCGTCCTGATGACTCCACAGGTAAGCCAGGTCCCTGGGAAAGGCAGGTGCCCTGGGAAAGGGGTGAGCCTGTCAGCCCTCAGTCCTCCTTGTTCGGAGAGGGGCCCTCACTGTATCCTGTGTGAACAGTGGCCTTGGAGGTGTGACACTGGTTGACAGGACAGATGGGATTTACCCAGGAAACCTGGTGGCATACAGTTTCTGTGATGAAGTCCTCACCTCCTGTTCTAGCCCTGCTTCCCGGGGAGCTCTCTGGGCCTCGCTGGTCTGACTGGGCCAGTGCCTGGGCCCCTATTTGGCTGTGGGAAGGGCACTAAGGTTCCCATTTGGCTGTGGTAAGGGGCGCTGAGGCACCTGTTTGGCTGTGGGGACAGGTGCCTGGACCCCCGTGTGGCTGTAGTGAGGAGTACAGCAACCTGATTGCAGACAGGTAGCTGGGGGAAAGGAGGTGTGCTGCTGGAGAGCTACCTCCAGGGTCCCCTGTGCAGCCCTTTGGTGACAGGGGAGGCCCATGGCTTTTCTGGGCTTCAGACTCTTTGTCTCTGGAATGAGGATGACTGTCCTCTGCCTCCTCGGCTGCGGCTGGGAGTGGTGGTTCAGTGGTGGGCCAGTGCTCTATGGAGGAGGGTACAGGGACTTGGAGTGTCATGATGCTGTGGTGACAAACAGGGGAGCAGGGGAGGCCCTCACCTCACCCCAACTCCTGCCTCTGAGGACCCCATGTGGGCCTTCATGTAGTCCTCGCTCCTCTTGGCCTCCCCAGGCCTGAGGGCGGGCGTGAGTGTTGAAGACCCAGGGGCCCCGGGGCTGCTGAGAGAAGGCCTGGTCCAGCTTCTGCCGTGTGGACTTCCCAGGATATAGGTGAAGTTGTGAGCTGGGGTCCCTTGCCCTGGGCCCATTTAGGGGACTGGGGCTCATTCTGGTACCTCACATCCGTCCCCAACACTGGGGCCTACTGCATGAGCCAGACCTCTCCTGGCCTGCCCTCAGTCCCCCAGTCGGCCCCTCTGTCCTCATGAGGCCTCCTGTGGGGACCCTCCTGACAGAGGGCACTGACACTGCCCCGTAGGGCCTGAGCAGTGTGGGCAAGGAGCATCGGACGTCCTTGGAGGCCGTGGGGGCAGGGAAGACTTAGTGGGATGTTTTCGTGGGTGTTGAGACACTTGGGAATGACACCTTGGTGGCTTCTCTGAAGTGCCCCAGGCACGGCATCCTTGGCCCTCTGAGCTGGCTTCCCTCCACCTACCTCCTCTAGGCAGGGAAGAGGCTGCCTGGCTCCAGGGTTACAGGTATGTCCTTCACCAGGGACAGTGCTGATAACCACGTCCCTGAGTTAAAGATGCTGAGGGCTTGAGGGCTTAGGCATCATTTTGTCTGAGAGCAGGACCTGGGACTCAGCTAGGTGGGTGGCCCCAGGCTGAGCTTCAGGTTTGTGAGCAGACCCTGGAGCCCATGGGCCTGGAGGATGCTGTAGGGAGAAGCTGTCCAGAGTAAGGGGTCTGCCCTCTGTACCCCTTGCTATCCTGGCTCCCCCAGGACCAGCTATGCTCAGTGCGGAGCACATGCCACAAACCCACAGGGGTGGCCACCTTTGCAGACAGGGCCTGGGAAGCCAGAGCAGGCCAGGCACTGTCCCTGAGTCTCAGCCAGCAGCCTGGAAGGGAAATTTCCCTTCTGCTGTGATAGGGAGAGGTGGCTTCTCTCCTAGTTTCCTGCCTCCTCGCAGCCTTTCTCAGGGATGAAGTCCCAGACCCCCAGCCCACAAGGGCCTTGGCTGGGTGGGCAATGAGGACATTTCGAGAACTGTCCTTCCTGGCTAGCCCCCTGTTGGTTGGCCTTGCTGTCTTCTGGGGCTGATAGCCCTCACCCACTAGGCCTGTGCTGCCCTTGGGAGTCCTCAGAGGCGCCTGGCTCCTTTATACACACTTGCCTTCACGTATTAGCCAGAGACACGGCTTCTTTCTGAGGTTACTCTTCTGCAGACTGGTCTTCTGGGCCTTCAGTTCCTGTTTCCCCATGGCACCCTACCATCCTGGTACGGATGCCTGGTGGATGGGGCTCCCAGGGCAGAGGCCAGCACCCCGCCTGCTTTCCCTAACCCTTTCCACTGTTCTCCTCACCAGGATTTGTCTATACCCCCAGCACTCAGGACCTGGGCCAGGGGCTGGGAGCAGTCAGAGAGGGGACAGGATGCCCTGTGTGCTGGTCTGAGTGGCTGGAAGAGTCAGGAAAGAGGGCCCAGAGGAGGCCTGGTGCTGGATTGGAAGGGGGGCGTCCCTTGACCAGGCCTCAGAAAATGGAAATAGTGAGCCGCCTTGGTCCAGCACCCTCCTTCCATCTTCCCCCCAACTTTGGCCCTGGGTGCCTGCTGTCTCTGCCCTGCCAGCCATGACATCAGGAGGGAGTGTCTGGAGGTGGACCTGGGCAGGGTAGAGGCCTGTGGGCAGAGAGGGAGGGAAGCTGTGTTCTGTGATTGACCCTGAAACCCACCCCCGTGGGGATGGCACTCTCCTGCAGCTGTTGGCCCCTGTAGCAAATGCACAGTAACCCTAGCAGTGCAGAGACCTTTGTCCAGTACACAGGGGTAGGGGAGGGTGTGAGGGGCAGACTAGGCCATCGTCCCTACCTGGGGCATTGCAGTTGGGTCCCTGCCTGCCAGGGCTTGTGCCAGCCTGACACGCTGTGCCCTGGGGGTTAGATAGAGGTACACGCCTGTGTGTGGAGGAGGGGTGCAGAGTCAGTTCCCCCAGGGCAGTCGTTAGTTCTTGCCCACGTTGGGAGAGGAGGAGTTCAGTGGCATGGCCAATCTAAGTACGACCAAGAAAGCAGACACTGAGGGACCCCCTGCATCAGGCTCAGGACACTCTGTTATCTGCCCTTTTCCAGACAGGACACGGAGGCCCAGAGTGTACCTGGGGCCCACAGCCCGCAGCAGGGACCTGGGTTGGACCCTGGCCTCTTGACTCAAAGCTGGATGCCCATGGGCCCCTCTGTGGTGCCCAGGCCCATGGCTGTTGTGCCACTGGGTGGTCTTGAGCAGTGTGGGGCATGAGAGTGGACAGGTGGGCTGTAGCGGGCCGGGCAGGGAGAAGGCCGAGCCCCTCTGCACAGGCAGTGGGTGTCTTGTCGGCGCTGTACCTGGGCTGCCTGCTCCCGGTCTCCTGTTCCCCGTGGCTGGGGCTGAGGAGGAGGAGGTTGGGAGAGGCTGAAGAGACCCCAGGGAGGGAAGGTTTGGTGACCCCTCCTGCCCACAGGGAAGAAGGCCGTGCTGGACTCCAGCCCCTTCCTGTCTGAGGCCAATGCCGAGCGCATCGTGCGTACACTGTGCAAGGTGCGCGGGGCGGCTCTGAAGCTGGGCCAGATGCTCAGCATCCAGGGTGAGTGTGGGGTGCCGGGGCTGCTCACAGGGCAGGCGGAGTGCAGGGGCTGCTCACGAGTCTGGACAGTGGGTGCCCAGCTGCTCACAGGCTCGAGGGGGGACAAGCCTGCTAACTGGTGGGGCAGTAGGGCACTTGGCTGCTTGTGGGCAGGGCCTGAGATACCCAGGCTACTGGGGGCCTTCCCTGGCAGCAGAGAGCACTGTTGCCCTTGCCAGCTTCCAGGGCAGGGTGCAGTGACAGAGAGCTGCATGAGGCTTGGTTGGCCATGGTGTGGGGTGGGGGTGAGGAGCAGTGTTTTTTGATGGGAGTCCTTGGGCTGGGGTAGATGGTTAGCTGTGTTTGCCTGCTAACAGAAAGGGTGCGGTTCAAGTCTGCCCAGAGGTGCCTTGGAAGAAAGTCCTGGCGATCTGCTTCCAAAAATTCAGCCTGAATGCCCCGTGAAGCACAACTCTGCTCTGACACATGGGGCTGTCCTGTGTCGTAGTGACGCAGTAGCAGCTGGGTCCAGTGGGATGTATGATAGAACTTCTGCATGGAATGTTCTGCTGCTGGTGGCTGTTGCGTTGTTGGGTACTGCTGAGTCGGTTTTGACTCATAGCGACCCTACAGTAGGAGTGCTGTTCTGGAAGTGTTGTTAATAACCTGGGAAGTGCTGCCTGAGACAAGCAGGCTGTGACCGTCTCTGTGCAGTGTGACTCCAGAGAGGGAAAAACTGCATATAGAACACTAGAAAGGAAAATACAGCAGTAGCTCTTTCCAGGGCTCACGTTATGGGCAACATACTAAACTCTTCTTTATTTTCTGAATTTTTATTTTACTTTATAGTGTTAAGCTACATGTTTCTTAAAAAAAAAAAACAAAACAAAAACTTGGTCATGTCATTGAGAGGGTATTTCAGAGCCTCAGCTGGGTGGTGTGGCCAGGAGCTGACCACTTGCAGGACTCCCAGTCAGAGAGCTTGTTAGCACTGGGGCCGTGGGGGCTGCAGGACAGGTGCATGGGGTGTCTGTCTGCTGGGCTTTGCTGCGGTCTGCAGGTGCGGAGGGCCTGGGTCAGCACAGTCCCCAGGCCAGTAGAGGCCTGGTGGCCCTTCGTCCACAGTGCCTGTGGAGACTTTGCTGCCCCTGGGTGGCTCTTTGGCTTTGAGCTTGTCACTGTGTCTGCAGCCCACTGTCCCAGGGCCTGAAGCTTCAGAAGATGGTGTCTGTGGAGGGACTGGGGGTCTTGTGGCCACTCTTAGTGGCTCTGCTTTCGCCTCCTAAGGAGCGAGTGCTCTGCTCTCTGCACTAACTTTGTGCCTTCCAGATGACGCTTTCATCAACCCCCACCTGGCCAAGATCTTCGAGCGTGTGAGGCAGAGCGCGGACTTCATGCCGCTGAAGCAGATGACGGTGAGGCTGGTGGTGCACGGGTGCAGCGCTGGCCCATCTGGGCCCTTCTGCCACACCCCTGGGGCCGGCCCGGCTCCCCTTGTGGGAGGGGACTGGGATGGCCTTGCGGAGGCGGGCAGACTTGGGACTGTTGCTCGGGCAGGGCTGTGGGTGGGCTCATGCTCCCTGGCCTCTCCCTCTAGAAAACCCTCAACAATGACCTGGGCCCCAACTGGCGGGACAAGCTGGAGTACTTTGAGGAGCGGCCCTTTGCGGCTGCCTCCATTGGGCAGGTGCACCTGGCACGCCTGAAGGGAGGCCGTGAGGTGGCCATGAAGATCCAGGTAGGTGGCCCCGGGGCATGTGTGTACCCCAGCGTGTCCCCACAGGGATGCAGGGGTCAGCTGGGTCTGCAGTGTGGTCCCAGTCCTGCCACCAGGGCAGGCCCTAGCCGTGGCCTGTTCCTGTCCCAGTGTCTGGTTTGGTCACTCAAGGAGTATTTCCAGTGAGAGGTAGAACAGCGTCCAGCAAAGGTGGTTTGGGTTGGGTGAGGACGGTGACATCATGGGTGTGAACTGGAGGGGCTCGGGTCCTGATGTGGGCTGCTGTCCTGGGGACAGGCATAGGGGAGGCCTCTGTAGCAGCCTCTGGTGTTTGAATTTCCAGTCCGAGTCAGGAGATGGGGTGGCCAACCGGCTCGTTCCCTGCCTCTTCCTTCCTCGCCGGGCTGGCGTCGGCAGCCCTGTTCTGCTCTGGCGTGAGCCTGGTGTGCACATGCGAGGGGCTGCGCAATGGAGAATCAGACTGGGAGGGGCCTGCGCTGACAGCAGCCTTGATCTTAGTGTTGATTTGTACAGGATGTGGGGTTGTGGGACACAGATGGGAGGCTGACAGACCATGGGGACTGGGGTCCCTAGAAGGACCCTGCCTGTCTGCCTGGGGTCACCCCTCACTTCCCTTGCAGTACCCTGGTGTGACCCAGAGCACCTGGGTCACCCCTTACCTCCCCCGCAGTACCCTGGTGTGGCCCAGAGCATTAACAGTGACGTCAACAACCTCATGGCTGTGCTGAACATGAGCAACATGCTTCCAGAAGGTCCGGCCTCATGTCATCTGGGATGGACTCTGGGGGGTGGGGCTTTGGGGGCCATAGCTGGTCCTTGTGAGCCCTAAACTCACCCTGCCTTATTGGCCCTGTCCAGGCCTGTTTCCTGAGCACCTGATTGATGTGCTGCGGCGGGAGCTGGCCCTTGAGTGTGACTACCAGAGAGAGGCTGCCTGTGCCAAGAAGTTCAGGTGTGGCTCCTGTGGGGTGCCAGTGCCTCAGCTCTGTCCTCGCCCCCTTGTCTGTGGCTCCCATGGGTGTTCCACCCTGGACTCCTAGGGCTGGAGCTGTCACCAATGCCGTGACTTCTCGCCCCCTCCAGAGAGCTGCTGAAAGACCACCCCTTCTTCTACGTCCCCGAGATTGTGGATGAGCTCTGCAGCCCCCATGTGCTGACTACTGAGCTGGTGTCTGGCTTCCCCCTGGACCAGGCTGAGGAGCTGAGCCAGGAGATCCGCAACGAGGTGGGACCGGGCTGAGATAGCACACAAGGGGCTGGGGCAGGAGGCCAGCTCTTGTGGTGTTACTGTGACCGGAGGGCCATGGACAGGAGTCACTGCCCCTGGAGGACAGGAGCGTGGCAGCTAACTCCCCCAACCTAGGTGGTCCCCTTGGAATCAAAACTGTCCTGGGAAGTGGGGGTTGGAAGATGAGGAGGAAGCAGGAGTTGGGGATGGCTATGCTTGGCTCTGCGGGCACCGGGTCGGCGCCGCCCTGACGTAGGCCCTTCCCACCCAGATCTGCTACAACATCCTAGTTCTGTGTCTGCGGGAGCTGTTTGAGTTCCACTTCATGCAGACGGACCCCAACTGGTCCAACTTCTTCTATGACCCTCAGCTGCACAAGGTGAGCTCTCTGGCCCACCCCTGCCTGTGGCTGTCCAGTCTGGGAGACCCTGCAGCCCTGAGGCTGGCCCCTGCACACAACTCTCCAGTCTAGGAGACCCTGCAGCCCTGAGGCCGGCCCTTGCACACAGCTGTCCAGTCTAGGAGACCCTGTAGCCCTGAGGCCGGCCCTTGCACACAGCTGTCCAGTCTAGGAGACCCTACAGCCCTGAGGCCGGCCCCTGCATACAGCTGTGCAGTGTAGGAGACCCTGCAGCCCTGAGGCCGGCCCTTGCACACAGCTGTCCAGTCTAGGAGACCCTGCAGCCCTGAGGCCGGCCCAGCCTCAGTGAGCCCCTCGGCTTACTTCCTCTAGGACTCTCAGATTCTCCAGTCCATCCACTGTCCCCTGTCCCATGCTCTTGCCAGGACCATAGGGCCAACATTCTGCTGATGTTCCCCCTTCCCCAGGTGGCCCTTCTGGACTTTGGGGCGACTCGGGAATATGACAGGTCCTTCACTGACCTCTACATCCAGGTATAGTTGGGACAGGGGCCTGGCCTCAGGCTGGACAGGGTACTTAAAGGTGAGAAGGAGGTAGAGTGACCAGAGTCCTGGCCTGGTGAGGTACAGCAATGGGGTGGCTTTCAGGCCTGAGTCTCCTGAAAGGAGAATGTAAGAATGAAAGTGGGAGCCCATCATTGGCATTGGGGGCAAAGTGACAGGTGGTCACGGCCTACCTGGCACTTGAAAGCTGCCCCTCAGGTCCTTGTGCCTCTGCACAGATCATCAGGGCTGCCGCTGACAGGGACCGGGAGACCGTGCTGAAGAAGTCCATCGAGATGAAGTTCCTCACTGGTTATGAGGTCAAGGTGAGTGGTGGCCCCAGAGCTCCCAAACAGGCTGTGTATTCAGGGTGAGGCTGCCAGTGCAGGGTCAGGGGGCAGGTGACTTCTCTGTGATGTTGCCAGAGGGGCGGGCAGTGGTGGGACCTCAAAATGTAAATAGTAACTCTTGAGGGGTCTCTGTGGAGCCCTGGACCTCCCTGTCACAGTGGGAAAGCCCAGGCCACCCTACTGTGTACACTCTGTGTATTCAGTCGGCAGGCAGGGCGGCTGAGCTGGGGGTCATGGCTTGATGCTGTTGGTGCTTAGGTGGTGTGTGGGTTCAGGTCTGGATCTCTCCCGAGGCCTTCTCTCACTCTGTCCATTTAGACTTCCTTACTGGCTTATTCAGGCCAGAGTTAAGGGTGTGGTGTGGACCAATGAGGTGGAGACACCACAAAACCCCTTTTATGTGGCTTCACCAGGGGTGAGGAGAGAGTTGGGAGAAATCTCAGTGGCTATTAAGTAAGGGGGATGGTTGCACTCCTGTCACCAGAGGTAGCACTCTCCTCTCTGACAACAGAAAAACCCAAACCAACCCCTTTTGGTTAGCAGCTGTGGCTTTTAGCCACTGACGATTAAATGTTGGATCTACCTTCAAATAACAGATTTTAGGCAAGTTACTTTTTCTGAGCCTGGCTTACCTTGTCTGTACAACAGCTAATTATACCCACCAAGAGATCAGCTGCTGACCCACATGCAAAACCACTAGGGATGTATGGGAGAGAGAGGTGGCAGTCTACTTCTGCAAAGATTTACAGCCTTGGAAGCCCCAGGAGGTCGCTAAAACCACAAACCAACCCTGTTGCTGTAGAGCCAATTCTAATTCACAACAAACCAATAGGACTGGGCAGAACAGCCCCAGATGGTTTCCAGGGAGTGCTTAGTGGATTCAATCTGCTGACCTTTTGGTTAGCAGCCAATTTTTTGACCACTGGGCCACCAGGGCTCCAGTGGAGTCACTGAGTCACAGTTGACTCTGGAGGGGCAGTACATTTGGTTTTTCAAAGCCCTCTGTGCATATTAGTTCACTGTTTCCTTGGCTACTATCTTGGGGAAGCCTGACTTAGTATCTGGTCCTCACTCCTCCCCACACCCCTGGCAGTTTGTGCATTTGTCCCTCTTCCTGGCATTTCTGCTGGTGCAGCAGTTACATGTTGCTGTTGCCTCATTAGGCCTCAGGTTCCTTCTGTTGCCTCAGTAGGCCACAAGACACTTGGTCTGCATAAGACACCAAGCCCTGCACCCAGCAGGTGGCCAGTGACTGTGTTCTGGGTGGTTCTGGTAGGTTCACAGACAATGGCTGCCCCGCCTACCACCTTGGGCCCGGAAACTTGGTTCTTTTGTAAAAACTTCTGAGTCCTTTTAGGTAGGGCTCACACTCTGCACTTTGACTCAAGCCTCAGCACTCCCTTATGTCCCACATCAAGCCCGGTTCACACATCAGTGTTTTCTCGTGGCCCCAGTGGGTCACCATGAGTTTATATTGACTCTTTGCCAGTGGGTTTGGTTTTTCTGGTTTATTGGTCACCATGAGTCAGGCTGGACTCCACTGGTAACTGAAAGCAACATGGGCTTAAGCCCACCTTCCCTTTACCAATTATTTCATCTTTTAAAACAACAGAAAACACTTAAAAGCAAGATTCTCATCTGACACTGTTCAAAATGGAACTTTTAGAGAGCACTTAGGACCCCACACTGAAGCTGGAACCTAGGCCTTGTGGAGGTTTCTCACACCTTGTCACCCCCGCCACCCCAGGCCATGGAAGATGCCCACCTGGATGCCATCCTCATCCTCGGGGAGGCCTTTGCCTCCGAGGAGCCTTTTGATTTCGGCACCCAGAGCACCACTGAGAAGATCCACAACCTGATTCCCATCATGCTGAAGCACCGCCTGGTGCCCCCACCTGAGGAGACCTACTCCCTGCACAGGAAGATGGGGGGCTCCTTCCTCATCTGCTCCAAGCTGAAGGCTCGCTTCCCCTGTAAAGCCATGTTTGAGGAGGCCTACAGGAACTACTGCCAGAGGCAGGCTGCACAGCAGTAGCTGTTGGGCCTGTCACCCCAGGGCCTGTGCCCAGGCCGGCTCTTGCAGTGTGCCCAGTCTGTCACACAGGGAAACTGTAGAAGGAAGACGGCGGTGTGGACATACCCCAAGACTCCTTTGCCCAGTAAGAGGGGGAGGGGAGGCTGCTGGGAGCCCCCAGAGGCAGCACTTAGACTGGGTTTGTATTGCTCAGAGGGTGTAGCCTGGGAGTGCATGGACAAGAGTGAAACCCCAACTTCTCTGCGGAAGTGTGGGCAGTCCTGGGGTTACGAACATCCGACTGTCACTCCAGAGAAAAAGGCCGTTGAATTGTGTGTCTGGTGGGGCTTTTCTACTGTGAAGGTGAACCAAGAGATGCGAGAGCGCTCCCCTCTAACCCCCACCAAAAAAGGGGGAAAAAAATCTTTTGGGATGTTCTTGATTGTCTACTGTCAGGTCTGTGTCTTGTGGGTTTCTAGGATGAGATTGGTGTTTTTCTGCCCTTTTCCTCCCAGCCTGTCCCCCAAAGCTGGGAGAAAGTGCAGCCCCGACAGTGCCCAAAAGGACTGTTCATCAGGAAGGGCCAGCCTGCCGGCTGGGGACAGCAATGCATTCATGACACCAGGACGTGATCAGCAGACTGCTGCCCACGTAAACAGGGTCAGGAGCAGCAGGCGAGCCGACACAGTGGTATTCCGCGACCCTGCAGGAGCCAGGGGACTCGGCTGAAGGATGTCACCCTGTCATGCCTGAAAGGTAGTCAGAGAAGGCTCTGCTGATTCTTGCAACTTTCTGATTTACTTACTCCAATTAAAAACAGTGCTTTGTTGACTACCATTTTCTGTGTCCTTTACGCAGGAGTTGTAGAGAACAATGCCATTCTGACGTTGTGGTGGCATCTGTTATGTTTTCAAAGAGGAAGAAAGGTCCATTGGTGATGAGAGGGCAACGGGGTTTGTCTGAGAGCTCCACTGCCACCCATGCTCATCACAGAGAAGAGGGTGTGAGGAGATCAGGGACTGGGAGGGGAGGACATCCTGGCTGAGCCCCACCTACCAGCACCCGGTCAGCACATAGGCAAAGTGATAGCTATAGGTGGAGCTTCACAGTGTTACACTGGGAGATGTGTTGGGCCAGTGAAATCCACGTGCCATCGGCTAGAGTTGAACACTTTCTCACAAGTGCCTTTTTCTGCATTGTAACTTGATTCTTGGGTAACAGGAGCCTTCTTAACATCCACTGGGGGTCTTCCTGACAAGTGCCAGGGTGTTGGCTGACTGTGGTGACCCCACGGAGGTCAGAGTACAGCTGCCCTGTAAGGGTTTCCATGGCTGTGATCTTTGTGAAAATGGCCACCAGACCTTTCTTCTGCACCTCTGGGTGGACTGGAGCCTTTAGCCTCTTGGTGAGGAGCCAGGTGTGTGAACCTTTGCACCACCTCGGGCTGTGAGAGGCTCCAGGGGAGGAAGTAACCTTCACAAAGGTGGCCCTCTTCCAGCATAGCTTCTTGTGGAGGTCTTCAGGCTTCTTAGAAGAATCTACTTCAGAAGGAGTAGCCACGCTGGGCTTGGGGTCAGGAGGCAGGAGGCAGAGAAGTCTCCAGGAGGGCAGCTCCTGGGGTACCCCTCCAACTGTGGGCAGCGTACCTGCATGGGTGCCCAACCAGCACAGTGGAGCACAGCATGGGGCTTCTCAGCCCTCTGAGGTGAGGCGCTGTTCATTAGCAGATGCTTTCTCCTTCACCAGTCCCAGAGTGGCTCTTCAGGGTGACTGTGACAGGAGGGGCCGAGTCCGGGCAGTCTCAGCCTGTGCTCTCACAGCCTCTTCCCCTCACACGTCTTTTCTGCATCATGGTGGCTCATGACAGCAAGCACTGAGCGATAGCAGACGCTACTCTGAGTACTTCTACGTATTGACTCACTGGACACAGATGAGGAAGCAGGCTGTGAGGGTGGGTGATGTGCTGGCTGTCCCTAAGTGGCGGAGCCAGGATTTGGAACAAAATAGCCTGGCCCTGCATTCTGTGCTCAGTCTAGTCTAAACCAAGGATGGGCAAACTAGAGCCCACAGGCCCAATCCGCTGCTTGTTCTTGTAAATCAAGTTTTATTGGGATAGCACTGCACCATCCACTTACCTGTTATATAGGATCGTGTCCTGCTGCAATGACAGAGTCAGGTGGCTAAGACAAAGATTACATGGCCCACGAGTGGACCCTGTGGCCCTTTACTGGAGAAGCTTGCCAACCCCTGCTGTAAACGCTCACCTGGCCACAGCCCCTCAAGCATGGCACTTCTTAGACTTAATGTATCAGTCACAGAAGTGTGATTGAAATGTGCAGTGAAAACGGGGAGGGTTGCGGTGGAAGACTTGTTTAGCTGTGGCCACAGTTTAGGGTTGCCCTGACTCGGGGTGTGTCCCTGGATAAGCACTGCTACTCAAGACCTGAAGCGGTAATGCCACCTTCTGTTAGACGTATCTGGTGAGCCTCTGCAGTAAGCGGGCATAGAATCACCAGTGCCAGGTATGTAGCATGTGATGTGACAGTCACGGTGCCGAAATCGGGCCACAGACAGGAATCCTGTCTGCAGTGGGGACCCTGCTGCCAGCTGCCCACAGCAGGGCCATTCGGACTGGTTAGAGCAATAGGGATGTTTTGACCAGAATTTGAGGTGCTGAAAGCTTCCAGAGAATTGAACACTACTTTTCTGGGAGCAATGGAAGGAACAAAGTCCTAGCTGAAACCAGACTGGGCCAGCTAACTAAGCCTTGTCCTTGATCTGTGCCAGGAAGATGCCTGGGTGAGGAGGGTGGGCCAGTCTGCTTTCCTCCATCCCTCAGACTTCTGACATGGGGGAACAAATGACAAAGTACCCAATTCCAGCAGTTCCCTGTTTTATTGCCGTACATCCAAGTCTGGTCACTACTGAGCGACAACACCACAAACACCGGTGAGGATCTCGTTAGGGTTCTGACAGTCCCACCTCCAGTATTTCTGTGCAAGAGAATCTGCATCATGGCAGGGAAGCAGAGAGTCTCTTAGAAAGCTCCCGAAGACATCAAGGGCATAAAACCAAACGAAACAGAGTGACAAGAGGCCAAGGCAGTATCTTCCCCCTTCCATACACACACACTTGTCAGCATTATATTCTAAACAAAAAATGATTACATCTAGGCCATGCAAAACTGTACAAGAATATTACAATGGGAAAAAACCCTAAAAGATGTATAAACGATAAACTGTCAAATGAAAGGCAGGTTATTTTGTTCCCATGAAATTTCAAGGTTGATTAGCTTTTGTCAGTTTTCCCCGATGAATGAGATGGTTGTGGGTGGTCAGCACAGCCCTGTCTGCTGTCCCTGTGCCAGGTGGGACAGGCCTCCAGCTGCAGCAAGGCCCCACTGATGAAGCCGGGTGCACAGAGAACTCTGGACTTGAGTGTAATTAAAGTTGTCATGAGAGAAGTTCTAAAATGGGATCAACTGGACACCAAGTGCTTTTGCTAATTCAGGGGCCCTGGCTCGGTCGGGAAGCCAAGGTCCCAACCCCACTGTGCGCAGTGACTGGGGGCGTCTCCAGCCTGACCTGCTGCTGAAGCTGTGGCCTCAAGAGGATCCAGGCTACTCTCACTGTCCTGCTCTGCACAGTGTGCCCCAGCAAGCCCACTTGCCCGCCAGTGTCTGTGACTGCCACCAGGGACCAGACAGCCGCCCTGCTGTGTCAGAGGGGGATGCTGGCTGACCCCTTTCTGGCTTGGCTTTAGTGATACCTGAGATGCTACACAAACGCAACTAGTCTTTCTTGGAAACGGATGTGGCCACTAAGTGACAAAAGGGTATGTTTCTAAGCACAGGGCAGGTGGAGGCGGGAGGCAGCCGGAGGAGGACAGAGTGTTGCTGTCTGTGCAGACCGGTCTGACACCTGAGTACAACAACTGCCCGGGAACTGAATAGATGGCCTTTAGCTGTGTCTCACCGACAAAGCCTTGCTCTCTGGGAAACAGCATAAATCAGTAAGAGTAGGCCGCTTTTTTAAAAATAGGTAAAGTAAAATCTGCTTCAGCAACTGCTTGATGAGGGGGAAGGCTTTCTGGTTTTGGCAAAAAGACGTGTGTGCGTGCATCAAGTTGTATACACCCAGAGCGCATGACAAGATTTGTCAGAATTCAAGGGTAGACAACCATTTGGCTAGATACGGGTAGCACCAAACCCCAACACACAGGAACTGTACCAGGAACACCTCTGAATGGATTTCTCTTCTTGAGTGAGAAATGAGTTACGGCAGCCACAGTGTACGCTAGCACAAACGGGGGACTTCAGACAGCAGTGAAGTACCTTCTCTGTCATCTTTGTCACGGATCCCTTTAATAATCAATGTTTTCTTGGACCCATCCCCTTTCTTAAGAGATCTTCTTAGAAACTTCAGAAGGTAACAGGCTACATATGATGAGACCCAACCATTATCTTGGGAAAATACCCTCTCCCAAACTTACCCCTGGCATTGTTTCTCCCCTAAAGATGTGCTTTTGGAATCTAAACATATTTGGGGTTGAGTAAGTGACAAGGCCACTTAAGATCAGTGAAGAAAAGTACTATGGTGCCGTGGTGCCTCTGCACGGGCAGGTTACCGTTAGCAAGCTGCCTGGCAGCCGACGAGCCTCGAGCAGCTCCCTCACCCTCTCTGTCAGGTGGGCAGAGGAGCATCACTCCTGGTGGTGGAGCCCCGACTTCGGGAAGGGTTACATTTGACCCTTGAGCATTTTTTTAAAAAACAGAACCTACAGGCAACAAAAATCCACAAATTAGTTGTGAAGGCTGTAAGTGATTTCAGAGAGGAGAAAGAAAACCACCAGTTTAGTGCAGGTGCCTGGGAACCTCAGCACGGCCTCTACTCCCTCTCTGCCTGGAGGAGGAGGAGGGAAAGAAAGAGGGCAGGGGGACCCGGGGCACAGGAGGGAGCTGGCTGCGAGCATCAGCAGGGGCTCGGTGGCTGGCTCCCCTCTCTCCTTCCCGAGGCTGAGTTTACAACCAGTGTCGCAGGGCCACAGCAAACTCAAGGTGTGACACAAAGATCTTTACACACTACTTCCTTGGAAGCAGAACAAGGGAGGGGATTACAATGTGTTGTGAGCTGTGCCATCACTGACTGAAGTATTATCAAATCTGATCAAGGACTGAATCTAGAATGTTCATATATCAGAATGATTATTTTTACGTTACTTATCTTGAGCTTTTACAATACAACCCCCAACAAGAGCGTCTTTGCCTCACTGCACCTCCTTGGTGAGCAACCCACAAAGCAGTGGGAACCTGGGTTGCAGGCTCACTAGTTATGTTGTGGGAAGGCAACTGGGGCTGTCCCTAATGCAGAGAGGAGAGGATGTTGCTTGGAGAGGCAAGCGGTGACATGATGGGGCTTGAATACTGCCACCTGCATTAGCAACTGCACAAAGCCTGCCTTCTACCTCGCTGGATTTTAAAGGGAGGAGAAAGTTCAGTTTCTGTTTTCTCTGAGACATTTAGGGGAAAAGTAAGAGAGAAGCAGATTCTCTTGACTTTCACGACACACTTTTATTTTTACCCCTTTCTCTACTCATGTGCTTAGCTGGCTCTGAAGGGACTCTGAGAAGCAGCCTGGGTCTGTGTCTCACTTCCTTGCAGCCATGAAAACAGCAGGAATCCAAACACAGCTGCCCTGAACCCCACACAAGCATGATCAAGGGACAAGGAGGCTGCTGGGCCAGCTCTCCCCTGAGTGTGCTTAACAGCTGTCTTCCACGGGGGCAGAGAAGAGTATTTGGTTAAGGCTGTTCAAGTCCCGTGTGTCTGAGGTTTTCTATTATTTGGTAGTTAAAGCCTTTCCCCAGGTTTATCTGAGGCAATCTTGGTTGCTATTAGTCCCCCTTGAGGTGGTTCTGACCCATGGGTACAGAGCAGAACTGTGCACCACGGGGTTTCTAGGCTGGCTGCCAGGCCTGTCACTGGAGCCACCTTTGGGTGGGTCCAAACGGCTGGCCTGCAGGCTGGCAGTCAAGTGCTCAACGGCCTCTCCCACCCAGGGACTCAGGCCACCTTCCACAGGACACAGTCCTGGGGAAGCTGTCCCCAGCTCCACAGCACCAAATCCCCGCTGTCACTTACGGAGGATGGCATTAGCTCAGAAAAAGCACTTTCCTAAACCCTCCTACGGACCCTTAGAAGCCACAGCACTCCTTGTGCCCTTTCAGAATGCAGGGTAAGAGGTGGCAAAATTACACTTCTACATTCATTTGCACAAAACGCTGAAATATAATAAAAAGTGAAAAGCACGGTTCCAAATTCTACCATGAGAAAAGTAAGTGTCGGGGGTGGAGGCGAACTTGCCCTTTGATGCTGCTGCTGCGGCAGTGGCTTTGGATTCTAACCCGGGGCCGTGTGGGCTGAGGCAGCGGACTTCTCTCACTCGCCCTCTGTGCTCCGGGCCTCTCGACTCTACCTGACTTCACTGGCAAACAGACAAGAAACAACACATTGCTTTAAATTAAACCATCTCTTTCTCTTATATATGTATCCATCCTCTGGTGAATACAAGATGCTTCTTTTTAATATAGACATTCAGTATTTAACTTCTAAATCTGTGTATTTACTTAAACTCTGTATTGTAGTAAAATATGCACTGCTTCACTAATAAGGGTTTCCTGGCGACAGTCAGGTGGCCGCTGACTCGCAGTGCTGAATGGAGGCTTGGGTGCCACCTCCAGGCGTGCGCTCCCTGCAGACGGGGAGGTCCCAGGTGCTACTGTAGTGCTACAGTGGGACTCTCCTGTGAAACACCTGCCTACTCTTACTCTTCTCACATTTGTGTCATCTGTCTAGCTAAGCTACTTTTGGGATGTGTGTGTGTGTGTGTGTGTGTGTGTGAGAGAGAGAGACATATTACTGAAAGCAACTACAACCAGGTGACATGTACTGGGGACTCATCTAAGCTGCCTAGTAGAAGGACGTCTGCCTTGCTGCTGGGGCTGTGACGCCTGGAGGCCTACAGCTGCCGGACCCAGGGTCGGAATCCCAAGTCCCCGTCCGGCTGCTGCCCCCAGCCCTATCGTGTTCAGGCAGAGGTGATGGGGAGAGATGGAAGTGAGGACGGGGGGAGTGGAGGGCATGACAGGAGAAGCGGCTCTGGCGTCCTGGGCTCCTGTGCTGGGTGCTCACGGATCCCAGCTCCCACGGTCAGTGCTCTCCAGAGACAGGCTCTTGGTCTTCCTGGGTGAGACTGGGCTGGGAGGGCTGCTCAGGTTGGAGCTGTTGGAGGCAGTGGAGTGCCTCGGAGAGTCTGAGTCCTGTGGGTGAGTCAGCCGTCAGTGAGACCGGGGGGCAGGGCACAGGGGAGGCTTCTACCCGAGAGCCCTCAGCCTGGCCCGGTGACCTGGGGGCTTCCACCTAGCCTGACAAGCCACCTTTCTGAGCTGGGGCTAAGACACCCGGCACAGAGCAAGTGCTCACAATGCTCTCTGCATGTTATCAGAAATCTGAAACCTGGGACAGCTGCAACTCAAGGGACTGGCTTTGCTGCCCGCAGGCCAAGTTGCTGCTGTTGGCTTATAGACCATCTCAAGGTGGAATTACTCTGCTGAACACACTACACCGATTAATACTGACTCCTCCAAACCCACGTCTCTCGGGTGGCTGTGCCCACGCCCACTCACCTCCCCGTCAAAGTCCCTCGCCGGGGCGTCGCTCCCCTGGTCCATGCCCCCGGAAGACAGCGAGCCCTCCGATGGTGAGGGCATGGGCTGCCGCTTGGAGCTGTAGCTTCCACCGGAGAACTCCCTCTTCAGTGCGCTGCCGTTCTGTGCAGACGACCCTGCAGCACACCGTCCAAGCAGAACCTTAGGTGCAGAAAAGGAGCCTCCCCAGTGCCCCAGAGGGACCCTCTGCGTCTGCACAGACAGCAGCTCCTGTTTAGGTTCAGCTACTCATGACAGAACACGCTCTGAACAACTGGGAAAAGTCCCTCAGGTGCTGGCTGTGTAATCACTGCTTTGCCAGATGTCACTGACAGTCAATTCTCAGTGCAAGATTGCAGCTGGATGTTAGGGACTCACTTTTGGAGCAAGAAGTCACTTTCTTTCCTAGAAGTTGGCTAGCCAAGAAGTGATAACTGGATGCCTACTAAGGTGGCACAGGAAACCCTGGTGGTGCAGCGGTTAAGAGCGATGGCTGCTAATTACAAGGTCGGCAGTTTGAATCCACCAGCCACTCCCTGGAAACTCTACAGGGGTAGTTCTACTCTGTCCTACAGGGTTGCTATGAGTCACAATTGATGGCAACAGATTTTTACTTTTATTTTTTAAAAAGAGGATACAGGACCCCTATGTGAGTGTATTCATCACTAATGTCTGACCCTTCTTCACTCTGTGCAGTGATGTCACAGGATTTTCAGGGTGAGACAATGAAGATTTATACAGTATCAGTTTTATCACTCAAAAGGACCTTCTTTCATTTAATAAGCAAGCTAACTTGTTTCCTCCCGGAGTGCCCTAGCTCAGCCTCTTTCCCTTGGGCCACGGAGTCCACGGCATCTCATTCCCGCTCCAGCAGGAAAGCTGGGCGTGTTGTTAATGTTCCCTTGCCCAGTACCAGTCCACCAAGTCCTACTGTTCTCACTTTCAAAATACATCTGTCACCTCTCCATCCCTTTCTCCTTCCTCCTCTGTCACTGCCATATTCCACACAGTCCTTGCTCTCGCCTGGACCGTCTCAGAGCCCCCCACCTGGACCCCAGCTACCTCTCAGGCTCACTTCTACTGCATTCTCCACTTGGCAGCCTAAGGGATCTTCTTAGAGTTGTAAATTGAAGAAAGGTCCTTCCCTACTTAAAACTCTCCCCAGAATTCCCACTGCATTGTGAATGCAACAAAGACGTCTTAGCATGGTATCCCAGTCCCTGCTTCACCTTCCCCATCTCTCTCTGTTTCCCTGTCCTCCACGCCAACGCTGCCTCCTTGCAGTTACTCCAATGTGACTGGAACCCACGTGCCTCTCAGTGTGGTGTGGTGTGTGCTTAGCAAGTGTTCTAGGTATGACTTCGTGTGACATTAATATTAACTCTAGTATTACAGGCTGCTGATCTCCTTCTGAGCCTTCGTCATCCCCAGCTGTAACACTATTTCTCTGTCTCCTGTTAGACACTAAGTTCCATCAGGACTCCAGGGCTGGTATGTGCTGGTGTCTACCAGTCTCACCAGTGGCAACAGGGACCACTTGGTAAGGGGGAGGCCTGGGTGACAGCACCCATGGAGGGGCTACTGGGGTAGTGCTGCAAGGCCTCAGGGCATGTCGGCCACGGAGGTGCTGCTTCCTGCGGGGTGTCACCACAGTCCGGGCCACTTACTTGCTGACAGGCCACTGCTGGCACTCATGGAGCGCCCAGGTTCGGGGCGGGCCTTGGTGATGGAAGGGATGCTGACCGAGCCGCTGAACACGGCCCGGCTCTCCTGAGGCCGAGGGTTCTAAAACCGAGAGTGAAAGACAATGCTTCAGGCAGAGAGAAACTGGTTTACTGCAGAGACCTCTGTTCTCAGTGTAATAATCAACAGCTATCGGGACCAGAGCGATACACAGCAAAGAGCAACTAATCCCTCCCTCCCACAAAATCAATCCCAACAGGAAACACAAGCGTAGTAAGTACTTATTCTCAGGTGTACTAAATGTACTTATCAAATCAGCTCAACACCTAAATACTCATTGATAAAATCTGTTGTGAGAAGAGAAAGGAGTTACGTGGTCAGCAGTGACCATGAAGGGCAGAATTATGTGGACATTTGCAGGTAAGTGAAATAAAGCTTTAACCGTGTTGGAGACATCGGCTTAAGAAGACTCCATTGCTGGCTAAGAAGGTCCATTTGACAGACGGTCTGCTAAAACTCTTCTCAGTCAACGCGTCATTGAGGGGCAGCAGGCATCTTCACCAGCTCACTGAGGAGTGATGCGAGTCCCGAGTAGGATGTCTGCCTTGTCACAGCTGGGGTGAACTTATCTAACGTGGGAATACTGGTTTGAGAAGTCTGTCATTTCTTTACTGGATGAATCTGGTCATCCGCAGTAGCAAATGTCCCACAGCCTGTTTGTCGATCCCTGTCCACAAGCAGGAGGGAGCTAAGAGGTGGCCGGACAGGCAGCCTCCTCAATGGTCCCAACCTTCTGGACCAAAGCAGGGGTGTCCAGCTGATGAAATCCAGATTGGGGACAGATTTTTCAGGGTTCATTACAGGCCCTGGAGGCGGCAAACCACATGTGCCACATTACTAACAGGCCTTTCACCTCTCACCGTGCGTTCTCCACCTGTGACAGAGTCCCAGCCTTGCATATTTTCTGATGCAAAGGGCCTGGATTTCTTAAGGTTGATAGATATTTATTTAGAAAATCTCTCTACTCATTGCTCATTTTTTCTTCACAGCGATTTTACCAGCTCACTGTACTGGGACCCATCAGCCATCCTCTCCCAGCTCAGCAGTCCTAGGAATGCTGACCCAAAAGAGTACATCTCTGCTGCCCGACTCCTTGGCCACAGCCCTCGGCTCAGGAGTTATGACTGGCCCCGTGGGTTTCACTCCTGTGTTATGGGGTGGGGTGTCCCTGAGGATTAAGTCTGCTACATAACAGACACACAGCATTTATACTGTCCCTGCTATGGGTCTTTCTTTCCCTACTCTAGTATTAATCTCGGGTAGCATTCTGCAATGTCCCTTTAAACCTTCCCTTTCAGTCACATCAAAATAAAAATCTGCTAGGGTTAAAAACACAAATTTTACATGCATTAAGCAAGACGGTAATGCCAGAATGAATATGCAATGAAAAAAATCACGCATTGCACAGGGGTCAAAAATTCAAGTTTTGTCACTCCTCCAAAGGATCAATTTATTCAGTAACAGCAGTTAATCTGAGTTAGGACAGACTCTTGTCACACAGCACTGTCGGCTGGCTTCACCTGTCACATATTGTCAGAGTCACACTGATGCTCGTGGCTACCAACATGTGACAAACGTAACACACTGGCAAATGTATTTCTTAGTCTATAGTTCTGTAAGTATTAACTAATTCACTCAATTGTTTTATTCTGATTATAAAGGGAAAACTCACTAACTACAGAATAGAAAACATCAACATTATAAAAATCTAGAAACCAAACATGTTGCCATCTCTGCTGATTCAGAGAGGCCTTATAGGACAGAGTACAACTGCCCCAAAGGGTTTCCAAGGAGCATCTGGTGGATTCAAACTGCCACTCTTTTGGTTAGCAGCCAAGCTTTTAACTACAATGCCACCAGTACTCCGAAAAACCATAAAGAAGACTAAGACAGAAACACAAAAAAACCAGATGCCATCAACAGTTTGGTGTGCTGCCTGTCTGTCATTTCCTCCACTATGCTTTATTTTTCCCAGAGCTGACCATACTGGGTCATCCTCTTTTTTTTCCTAAATGGGACAGAATACAAAGTAACACATGTATTTTGCAATGCTCTGACTGCCTGGTTTTGCTGCTTCAGAAGCACTCAATCTTTTTTCCATCACTTCGGGTTCAGTACTCTATCTTCTGGTGCTGCCCTCCTAGGGTAGACAAGAGGCCCAGCCAGGGGCCTGCTGCACACTGAACCTGACTCTGTTCTCTGACCTAGGTTATTCACTGTTAATATAAATCCATCTCACCTCAATGCTTCATGGGTTTCAGCAAGAGAAAAGGCCTCAATGTTTAAACTATGTATGACATGTTTCACTAAAAGTCTTTGTACTTGACCTTTAAACACAGAAGATCAGGGGAATGCTGGGAGCACAGCCTCTTATCTGCATCCCCACCCACAGGGACCTTGCTTTTGGGCGGCCAGGCCGGTCTGCCTGGGTTATTTACTCAGTACACAGTTTGTGAGTGTTTGCAGACTCATTTCTTAGTCATTTAGCATTTCTTATACTGACTGTTGCTATGACAACACTAAGCTTCAGCATCTAAATAGCGACTGACATGTAATAGGTGCTAAAAAAAAAATTCCTGCTGAATAAATGAATGCATTATGTCTATAATCACAATTTTCTACTTTAACTGTTGGGATTAATTTAGTTTGAAGTGTAATTTACGAAATTATGTAATTTCTGAATTTCAAATTATGCTCTTTTTTTTGTAGAGCACACAATGTTTTAGTTAGTACTGGTTGGATGTTACAACTGTGTATGGGTGCATGTATGTTATAAAGACACAAAATACATTTTACGTGTATTGCTCGGGCAGAATAATTGGTACATGAAGAACTGGTAGCAGGTCCCCAAATAACTGGCTTATGTGCCACCTCTTAACAAAAGATGACCGTCTCCTCTCCCATAATACGGTAAACCAAAAACCCGTGGCCATCAAGTCAGTTCTGACTCAGTGACCCTATGGGGCAGAGCCCAATTGCCCCACTGGGTTCCCGAGGAGCGGCTGGTGAACTGGAACTGCCGACCTTCATGGTTTGCAGCTCTTAAGCACTGCCTCACCAGGGTTCCGCTACAGCCCAGATGGCTGAGAGAACAAAATGAGTACAAATGCCAGGAAACTGAGGTTATAGAAACCAGGGACAGAGAGGTGTGTTCTCGTAGCTAAACAGTATTTTGAGTTGTAACAAAGTAGAAGCCTACAAGTCCCGTCAGTGCCCAGCTGCCTGGGGTTGTGAAGCCCCTGGCGAGGCCCTGAATCAGACTCACTCTGCAGCGCTGAGTGCTCTCGGGTTCATCTGAAACACCTCAGAGCAAGTTATGGCAAGACAATGGAGACCACAGCCAGCAATGGGGACACCAAGCAGGATCACTGCTGCTGAAACTCCCAATACTGGAGGAATCCACAGCCTGGAAGTTGACTGGCTGGCCTCTACCCCAGCCATTACCCTGCTGCTGTGTATATGGAGCTTGCAAATGTCCATGTAATTCTCAGCGTGTTATCTGATTAAAGCAAAGGCTTTACCTTTCTTTCCCTTTTATTAAAAAAAAATTGCAATGAAAAGTCAATGCCAGCAATTCACCATTCACGCAGACAGCAGCAGCCCTGGAAGATGCGGGGACATGCACGTGAGGGACAGAAGGAAGCTCAGAGAGGTGGCCCAGCGTTTCTGACCTTTATAGCTAGTTTTTTTCTATGAAACTCAAGACATTTCAGTGTTGTCCTTCCTAGAAAACAAACCTGCCCTGGAACAAGTAACAGAAATGGAGCCTACAAAATTGATCAGTTACTTGGTAACACTGAATGCTGATAAATAATAAAGGAATGATTTTCAGAAGAAACAGTCAAGGGAAAAATGTAAACACACAACATCCTCATTCCTTCAGTTACTGTTCAGTTCATTATGGACTGACAGGGAACTTAAGCCTCTGGTCCTTCCCATGTATGCTTACAATCAGGGTAAAACCTCCACGGACATTCGAGTGCTCCCATCCGTATGTGACTAACTTAATGACACTTCTATCAGCTTTTATATGAAAGGTGCTGATTGACTGATTCAGGCAACACTTCTCTGGAACCCTGTCCCTAGAATCTGCTCCTAAGATTAGGCAGGCTCATTTTAACCTTTGTCATGGTTAACCTTATCTTGTCACACAGCACATTTACCTGGCATCAGAATGTAACGGTCACCAGCTCTCGGCCCGCAGCACAGCCCCTGGTCACAGAGGCAGGACAGCAGTGGCCCTCTCATCTGCAGCACTCTTTTTTTCCTCTCTTTGATTTAGTTTTCTTACCTTAAGTCTTGGTATGAAAGGTGTGTCAGCAGCTCAAAGATTAGTATATCTTGTAATTTTTCTTGTTACTAATTAATAGTGTCATGGAGATTTTTAAGCCTTCTACTGCAGAGAGAAGACAGGTGGGTAGGCCCTACAGGCACCTTAACCTCAAGCTAAACGTAAAAATATTTTTCTCAGTTGAGCTGGTAACAGAATAATCAATGACAAAAAATTCAGAAATTCCAGGAGTCTGCTATTTCTTATGACAGTATCTATAATAGAAAATACCAGGATGGGAAAAATCTTCCATTAAACACAGAAAAACTTCCAACACTGTTTCAAAAATTAAACTGAAATTCTCCCCCACCCTCCACCTTCTTTCTTAAAAGAGGAAGGGAGAAAAAAAAGAACTTGAGGAAAGAAGAACAGGAAGAACAGACATTTGGCAGAAGAGCAACAGGCCGAAGGAAAACACCCACAAATGGGGCCACCTCAGCGATGTCACTGGGTTACGAGTTAAGCCAGGCACGAGGAAATCGCGGGTGGTTAGTAGGAGTTACCACCTGACTCAGCTGTCCATACCCTCAGAGTCATAAAGCTGGGTGTACCGGGGACAGAGCGCAGAGACGGGGTGTGCTCAGGGCTTATGGAACCAGGAGAGAGAAATTTTTCAGCCGAATGAACAGTCATGTGATAGACGTGCTCAAAGTTGACTGGCGAGGAGATGAGACCACGGTGGTGATGAGGGTATGAGGAGGGGAAACCCGGCTACCAAAACAACAGAAGGGAGAAAAACAGGCAGTGAGGGGATGGAGAGGGACCTGCTGGTTACACGTGACAGCAGATGACATGCGCACAGAAAACAGGAAGCATCAGTGCTATCTGACATCAGTACTGGATCCTTAAGGAAATACTTCTAAGTCTTAGACAGTTAAAACTTAGTAATTCTCTTGCCAGTTACTTAAGTAGCAGATCTGCAAAAGATCATTCATCTTATAAAACTGTGCTCTCCTATCATCACCGCTAAGCGCTAAGCGAGCTGAAGGTGGACTTGCGGAGAGGCAGGAAGACTGTCAGAGTTTGCTTCAGTATTTTCTTACAGGATACAATAAAACATGGCAACAACCTATCAAAAACATTATAGAAAGAGAAAGCAAGGAAAAGGTAAAGAAAAGGGCCAGTGGACCTAGGTGTGTTTAACTGTTTCTTTAGAAATCTGAAAACATTTAAAGCCATTTCCTGGTATTTCTAAGATGTGTGGTATGTGTTAGCTCTCACTGACCCCGCTTCCCCGGTAACAGAAACGGTGACCCAAGAAATATGGGAATCACTGGCCTACCTTTAAGCACCTCATTTAGTAACAGAAAGGACACACTTGTTCTTGCCAAGGAAAAAACCATGCCTTCTTCCTTTCACCTTCAGAGGTATATATACATTTTTTAATGAAATTATGTAATATTAAAGTTACAGGAAAAAGCTTTTAAAACCAGGCACTCTAGTTTTTCAGATAAAATAACTCCTGAATACTTGGGACCCACCAGTTAGTGCCCAGTCACCTTATAGGGGAATTTTCAAGGTTTAGTTTTTGAAGAGTAACTGTATTTCAAGAAAACACTCTCCTGTCCCTTCACTACAGGCGGAGGTTGTACCAGTTGCTGGAGGTAAGGTCGCAGGAGCCTGTCTTCTGCATGGAGAGCAGCTGGCTTTGCAAACACATCTGGTAAAATAGCTAGGCCCAAAGGAAAGGCTGCTTGGTAAAACAGTGTTTTTAATTCTGAGATATGAATGAAATCAGTACTTTCCAAGGTTGTTTCCAAAAACAAAATCACTGACATAAAGGTTATAACTTTGATTTAAGAAGCAAAATTACTTCTGAAAGCCTTAACAGGTCACTGAGCTGGACATTTGATCTCTGTTACCCATTGTACGGAATGGTAAGAAACTTACATGTAGCTCAAGTAATTAAAGCGCTAGGAGGAATGTACTGTACTAAAAACAAACCTAAGGGTGAAACATTATTCTTGCATTCGACTGGGAAGAAAGCTGTCCTTTCTTGCTTGCACCTACTAATGAAAAAAGGGATACATAAAAAGGATTCAAGACAAAGAACATAGTCTGTACATGTCCACAACCTGCAGCTCACCTCACACTAATGGCCGACAGCTTCCTGGACTGCCAAGGCCCGTGCGCAAGGTCCCAGTCTGAGACAAGAGGTCAGGGCAAAAAGACAAAAAAGACTTTCTGTCTTCCTGCCTCTTCTATATCCATGAGACAGACAATTATATTTCAGGATTATTTTGGTATAAAGAAAACACAAATGTCTAAAAATATCCAACCAATTCTCTAAGCTTATAAGTATTTCACAGGAAAGCAGTACTGATCTGAGTAAGTGAAAACATAAAAATATCTGGGGAAAATGATTCTTGCACAGATGACGACATGTGGCTTTGGTGTCTAGAAGCTCTTCTTGCATACGTTAATATCAGATGAATTAATTCATCTTCATTTTGGGAAATAGTTCATTAAATAAAAACAATTTCATTTCAGTGGAAAGATCATATTAAAATTTAAGACTGTATGAAAATACCATAAGCTTTTGAGTACACTGATCCACACACAGGCACAGACCTGGTTATTATATTTTTTTCTGGACGTGCATATTTTGTCATTTACCAACACCCACTCAGAGACAAGCATGATTCTGGACACACAGCAAGTGATCAAAATGTATTTTTTAAGTGACTGAACAAATGCTTAGGGAAAATCCCATCTTGTATGTCCTTTGCTAGTGAAAAGAAAAAAAGTCCCATCAACATAAATGAGGCTGTGACGCACAAGAATTCAGACATACAGGGCATGTGACACACACAAGGGGTGACACAGGCTTTAAAAACGTGTACCAGCTTCTTTATCTCTGGAAATGAAAACCTGCTTACATGGTAAGAGAACACTAAAGGGTTGGAAGAGACATTAGAAACTGGATTAAACATGGCTAGGCGAAAAAATCACTCAAGTTAATGCCAAAAAGCACCAATGAGGTGGCTGTGGGCTAACAAGATCAAAGGATCACAAACACTCAAAATCAAGAGGTTTAATGTGTTATGAGTCAGTTAAGAGGGGAATCTTTCAGAAACCCTATATGAACTTGCTTTGACTAATAATAAAAACTAGGTCTTATTTTGGTGGGAGGGTAAGGGGGGGAAAATAAAGAAGGAACATTTTCACAGAAAAATTCTTGCAATGTTTGAAACAGAGATGGTAGCTTTGGGTACATAGTCTTACTGTGTATGAATGTCTGAATGAATTCTGAAACATCAGCAAATTGATTTCTCAACTGATTGTAGAATGTCAAGCAGAGGAACATTTCATTAAATCCTTAGACTATTTCAATTTAAGGAAAATACTGTAATATGTGGGATATAATAGAATTTCTAAAAAAAGACCTCCAGTTATTCTTGTTATACTATTGGAATACATGAGATAAAAAGTCTTTTTGTTCACCAAATGAAGCAAATGTGAAAGAAATTTTAAAGAATAATATCTATTTAAAACATTGGTAACTCCTGAAATAATTTTATATCTGTTGATTTGTTGCCTTGAACATATCTATGTTAGAAATTTATATCCTAATAATGCTCACCTCATACCATGTCCTGAAAAATATTTACTGAATAAATTTCAAAAGTTCAGTTAAAATAGTCTGTAACACTTTATGAACTATGACCTACAAATATATTCATTTCTCAACTGTTCACAATTAAAAAAAAAAAATCTCTCTATTAAGGTATTTTGTGCCTGACACTGTAACTTTTCAAGGAAAAAAGAGGCTTTGGACTGTATGGTTATGTTATACTTACTTTCGAGAATAAAGAAAAAAATCAAACTGAGGATTTTAAGCAAATGCTTAATTGAGAAGATTATGGAGAAGAATCTGGAGGTTAAAGAAATTTCACTATTTTATTTACTTAGTTTTAATTACTGTATCAGGATTAGGTATAATTTAGTTTTCAAAATATTTACTTACATTTATACAGTAGAGCTAATAAACCTCCCCATTCCCAAAGGATAAATAACTATTGGGAACGATCTGAACTCCTTAAAGGAAAGAGTATTACTATAACCATATATAATAATAATGTCCTTGAAGATGTTTGAAAAGAATGATGACAGTGAGAATGCGACTGTCACTTGTAAGTGGGGCCAGCTGCCTGACTGAGTCTACAATGAGGAGATCCGACTCAAGTGTGGACTTTTTCTATCTCCCATGAAACATTCAAAGCTTAACTTTTTTTTCCAAAAAATGTAAAGACTGCACGTCAAACTATACTGCCTATAATTTTCTCTGTGTCAGTGACAGATGCTGCCACCCTCTGTATCACAGCAGAGCTGACAAGTGGGTAACTAAGACAGACCTTCTCAGAAACAGCTGTCAGTCAGCATTCACAAATCAACCTCCTAATTGCCATGGTCATGTAACATTTACCTGCTATTACTATGGATCAAAAGGATCAAATTAAAGATCACATCAAAGAGTCAGCAGTTTGCCGAGAATACTACAGTACTAAAATTTAAGTATAAACAGAATTTGGTAATTAGCTAACCGCACTCCTCTCTTTAATCTCAACACAGAAGCTCTGAGAATCCAATCTCATACTGTTAAAATACAACACTTTTCCTATGTTGTGCTTTCGTAAATTTAAGAGTGACAAGAAAACATGTTTGCGTGTGGCAAAGGAAAAAGATTTTCATAACCATCTGGGTGGTGTAACCACTCATGATCAAGATGCTGTGGTTCTCCGGAAAAACACAGAGGCCAAGTATCCGTTTTGAACTGCTAAACTTAGTGACACTGCAGTGGCTTGCTAACCAAGTTCTGAATCTTGGTGGAGAACCTCCCCGAATCGTGCAGCATCTTCCACCAACAGTAAGGCCAAGTCTGGTAGCTGTTTATGGGGCTTGGAACTAATGAACTTGGCTTTGTTTTGGGATGAGGTTTTGACAGATGTCTAAAGCTTGTTCTTCTGATCAGGAATGCCATTATGCATCTTACACACACGGTGACACTCTGAGATAAACATTTCCTCCCTATAGTGAATGTCTTTAAATGATCACACAGATCCAAGTCACTTCATGTCTAGCTCCATTCATGTTCATGCCCAACCTTCACTCCTCTTACCATAGGCAGGTCCTTTAGAATCTGTATTCCGTCTCCTGGGCCCATGTGTGCTATGTGGTTAAAATTAGTTGGGTTAGAAATTAATTTGTTCCTCATTTCTGGATCTCGCAGCATCTCTCTGTAAGATAAAACACCTAGTTAGATACTGTTTCATGATCAATATAGATTAACTTGAAAAAAAATTTTTAAAAAAACTGTAAAACCATGTGAGTAAGGGTATATTTAAAAGTAACAGAATATAGTCAATCGAAAAGTTGCTTCCTAAGAAAGTTTTGTTTTAAAATTTAAATAAAAGTTCTTGAACTTCTGGTGGGAAAACAGGGAGGTTCTTTTAATACTTCATCAAAGAAGCTCTATTTTATGGATAATCATGACCCTTTTACTGTATATCTTTTAAAATAACTGATGACTTTTTAGGTATGTTTTTATATGTATGCAAACCCTATTTCTGTTTGCTTGCTAGAGAAGTGTAACTCTGAACTTCTTAAACACATACAGGTTTATGGTATGCACAGGGATGTTCTCACTTTGTATCACAGAAACACATTCTCCAAAGTGTAACTATTCCATATAACACAGAAATGAATCCAGAGCCCATCACAATTCTGAGGGTGAGACTGAATGTCACATTCACTACTGGGTTTTGACTCCATTCCAGTGTTCCTTCCAAATCAAACACCGTATCATTATTAAACAGTCCTTCAGATGTGACAATCCTGTAATGCCAATAACCCTGAGTTGAACATCTACCTCCTCTGCTGCATTCTCTCCTCTTCTGGGACTCGGAAGGAATAACGCCGCTTATTGTTAATACTTCTAACCATTTGTTTCCGACTATTATCAGAGGTTTCGGGAACTACCAATTCATCCCCTTCTATTAAAACAAAACAAAAAACAAAGCAAAACACAAAAAACAATCATGTGTTAAAACTGCTAAGAACACCCTGTACCCAGCCATCTCCAACACAATACAAAGATTTTTATATACAGATTGTTAAAAGCTATGGCGACAATCCTGGCATCTAAGCAAGAATTATCAACCAATTTATGTAAAGACATACATCCTGAAATAAAATAGCTCTTTTTATTTGATTTTAAACATGCAGTAGCACAGTTTTACTCATGGAAACATGCAGTTGCCTGGGTGCTCTGTTACTGTGGTGTTCCACCCCAACCCACCCACCCTCCTTTGTACTATGGCCTGGTTCCCTCCATGCACTGGTTTCAGTGGCCGAGGGCTGATACAAGCTCCTGCTGTATGCTGCACAGTGAACAGGCATACATGATAAAGTAGCTATGCATATAATAGGCAAAAATCACTTTTACATACTAAAACATTCCCTTTACAAGACTCAATCTGGGAAACGCGGAATAAGGAAAAGCAATTGTGTTCCCACTATCTGCCTTTACCAAAACTAGGACTGTCTGTCATTCTTTCTACTTCTCTATCGTGGGGATGGATGACACTTTGTCATGTAAGTGTGGGAGCCCAGTGTTTATCCCATCTTCTCAGTCACCTAGAAGTGTCAACCACAGGCTCCCAAACCAGCTGTGCTAACATGAACAGAACAGAGTCTAAAACAGACAAAGTACCCGTGTAACCTGTTGGGCGATGCCATTATCTAACCAAGGAAAAAGAGAAAAGCCCATCCCTAGAAGCTTTAGCACCCATAATGCTGACATGAAGAAAAGAGGTGAGACGAGGCCAAGTAGGACTGAAGGGCAAGCCAAAGCAGATGATCAGTAAAAAAGGGACTTTTGTCCTGTGGTGTAATAACTTGGACCTAACGACCAACACTAAACAATGAGTTTTAGAAGTAGAGGCGAATGGGGGGGACAACTTTGGAATCCGGGATTTGTGAGGTAGAATGGTCTTGATGAGTCAGGTGGCAACGGGAGCTTCTGAATGGCCACAGGGAGCATTCTGAGCTCCTGAGAGAAGGAGAAAGCAAGAAAGGGAGAAGAAACACTCTTGGAAATGGGATCACCTTTTCTTTCCAAAAGACAGCTCTAGTGACATTTTGTCAGGTCCTCCTTCCCCAAGCTCTGGCTCCGCGCTTAGCCCAGAGTGGAAACGTGTGAGCAGGCAAAGTGGGAAGAGGGCCTGTCTTACAGACATGGACTAGGGGTGCACATATTTTACCACTAACATGGTCCTACACAGTGAGAAGAGGATGGATCCAGTCTCACAGAGATGTACTGTCCTCTTTAAGAAACATAAAACAGTCAGAAAGGAAGTGAGGGGTCTGAGATGTCAGCTTCCTTAGGGTCATGGGTCAGTTGTGTTCCCCCAGTAATGTGTGTAGCATTTGGCTAGGCTATGATTCCTGGTATTGTGTGAGGTTCCTCCATGTTTTCAATCTAGCCTCTGATGTTAATGAGGGAGGATTAGCCGCACTTGTGTAGGTGCAAAGCACTCTAGTATAAGACTGTTTTGTGCCTTGAGGCAATCTTTTGAGATATAAAGGAAAGGGAACCAAGCAAAGTTGTAGACCTATAACCATCAGGAAAGAAGCGGTGCTGGGAACAGGGTGTATCCTTGGGAAAGGACCCAGGGTCCCTGCATATCAGAAGCTCCCAGTCCAGGGTAAGACTGACAACAGGGACCTTCCTCTAGAAAGAAACAGAGAAAGCTTCTCCTAGAGTTGACACCCTGAATTTAGACTTTTTGCCTACTGGATTGTGACAAAATTTCTCTTTTAAAGCCATACATATGGTATTTGTTATAGCAGCACTACATTACTAAGACACTCAGCTTCATGATGAATCCATCTCTGAGAAGGAATCATTTGTTAAATTGGAATATCTCTTCTCAAGTCCAGCACAGGACTTCTGCTATGTACCAACGGACCTCCAGTTCTGAGAAGGTGTAGCACTGAACTGGAAATCAATTTGTGTATTTTAATTCTTTAAAAAAACTCTAAAAAACAAAAACAACCTTTCAAGGAACTTTTTCTGATAGCTGAGTATACAAATTTATTGGTGGAATACGGAGGAAACAAGAAAGCAAAGAAGATAATAATCCCACTACCTAGAGGTCACTGGTATAAATATTTTCATGCGTTTTCTGGAAGCCATACTTTTAAACACAGTGTTGTTGCTGTTGTTAGATTCTGTTTTGTCCCATGTACAAGACGACGACATGCAGCCTAGTCCTGCATCACCCGCATAATTGCCATGCTTGAGCCCACTGCTGCAGCCACTGTGTCAGTCCACCTCACTGAAGGTCTCCTTTCTCACTGACTCTCTGCTTTACCAAACATGATGTCCTTTTCCAGGGACTGATCCCTCCAGACAACATGTCCAAAGTATGTGACATGAAGTCTCACTATCCTCCTTCTAAGGAACATTCTGGCTATAATTCTTCCAAGATAGATTTGTTCCTTCCTCTGTCAGTCCAAAGTATATTCAGTATTCTTTACCAACACCCTAATTCAAAGATGTCAATTCTTTACAGTCTTCCTTATTGTCTTTTTACATGCAATGAGGTGACTGAAAATGCCATGGTTTGGGTCAGGTTCACCTTGGTCCTCAAAGTGACATTTTTGCTTTTCAACATTTTAAAGAGGTCTTTTGCAGTGTATTTTCTTAATGCAATATGTCATTTGATTTCCTGACTGCTGCTTCAGGGACAGCGACTGTGGATTCCAGTAAAATGAAATCTTTGACTACTTTTATCATTTCTCAAATACACAACACACCATAAGTACATCTGCACTGAACAGTTTCACTCACTGTAAGAGGTCAGGTATTTAAGAATCTCTGAAAAAACCTGTTGCTAAGACACAATAACAACTACTATACAGAAGAGGTTATTATGATGACACCTGTTGTCAGTGAGATCGGAACTGTCTGGGCACTGGGAACTCTCAGATCGGCAAACAACTCACTTTCCTGAATCAGTCACATGCAGACAGCCTCGCTGGCCGAGGAATCATCACATCATGACTCCAGTCACTGCCCGGTCACCGCCCCTCTCTTCTCCACAGTACCCTGGGCTGCTGTCTCCTCTGCTGATTTGGGGCACCCCCGTGACTTTTCTCTTTCCTGCTCCTTCTCACGTTGTCACTGCACATGAGAATGTCTAGGCCCTAAGCACTGGCAGATGATGTGTTCCAAGGTCCCAATCTGGAACTCTGGATGAAGTTCACAGTTTTACTGCTACATATTTTGGGTGGTTCTACAATACTGAAAGTACAGAAGATACATTCAGCTACATCTTCTCTTCTTATCTACACATCCCATAGTAAAACAATGGTTACGCCAGAATCAGATATTGTGCTTACACAGCTAGGCAAACTTAAACAGAAGGGCTTTCCATCTAGCAGTTTAACATATTAAAAGAGCATTGACAGTGGTGGAGATCACGGATGATGGAGAAAGGGACACCTGAGTTTAAATTTAGTCTCTGCCACTCATGACTGATGAGACCTTGGACAGTACTTCCATTGAAGTATCCTATTAATATGTACATTTTCTTACCTGCCATTTTATTTTTGAAATATATTAATCTAATTGTCTCCAGCCCTAGAAGATTTAATGATCCTTCACTGTTTAAGGGTCGAACCTAAAATAATAAAAAATAAAATTAGTATTTCAACAAAACCTTTAAAATTTAACCCATGAGGTTTTTGGTCTACTTATAAAGCATAAGATATTAAGATCTTTTCATTTATCCTTCTACTTCAAAACACAGCCCTCTCAGAAATCAACAACAAAAAATATGAATTCTTACCAGAAAGTTATAAAATTTTCTGATTTGAACACAGTTTATTACAGTATTCTAGAAGAACATCCCAGGCCAAAAAAGAAAAAAGTGCCAAACAGAAATAATTTATATTTAAACTTTACATTTGACTTTTTAAAATTATTAATGACCACATATACTAAAATGATACTGACACAGCTGATATATAAATTCTTATTATCAAAACCCAAACACACACGTCAGGTAGGTGAGACTGCAGATCACAGGGGAAAAGGGGGTATCAGAAAATGGTGACAAGTGGGAACCCATGTGGAAACATGTGAATCTGGAACCCCTACTTCACACAACAAACACACAGTTTTAGATGGATTCGAGAGCTAAGTGTAACAAGCAAAACTTTACAACTTTTGGAAGAACATAAATGCTCTGTCTTTATGAACTTGTGGTAGTAAAAAAGTTTCTTAGACATGAAACAAAACACGAACCTCATGGATAAGAAAGCTACATTTAACTACATTGAAACAGATGAGATTCATTTAGCAAAAGACACCATAGAAAATGGACAGACAGGTCACAAACAGGGAGAAGATTTACAATACTCATCATTAATTCTGTGTCCATAAAATCTAAAGAAATCCAATAAATCAATAAAAAAGAGATGGCCAATCCAATAGAAAAAATGGGCAAAAGACATGAAGAGGGAATTCACAGAAGGAGCAATAGGAATGAGTGAGCCGAGAAAAGTGAGGAGCTGCAGACTGACACCTCAGTGAGGCAACCCTTTCTAAATGTTCACAAAAGCTATGAAGTCTGATGTAATCCCTGGTGGTGCAACTGGGTAATGTGCTCAGCTGCTGTCTCAAAACTACAAGTTCAAATCCATCCAGAGGCTCCTTGGAAGAAAGGCTTGGTGATCTGCGTCTGGAAAAAACAGCCCCTGGAAACCCTACGGGGCACTGTGTGTACTCACACCTGCGGAGCGGGAGCAGTCTTTGCTCTCGGTGTTTTTTTTTTTCCCTAACAAAATGTGACAACAGCAATGGTTAATGAGGATGCATATCAGCAGGAATGCCTCTGGGCTGCTTGGGGGAGTGCCCATGGGTGCCCTCACTTTGTAAATTATTGTCCTGTGAAGTTGACATGAGCATTTCGTGTGTCCCAGGCATAACACTCAGAGAAACTGCTGAACACATGTACCGGGAGGCATGTGCAGAAATGTTCACAACATCATCACTCCTAACAGCAAAAAGCTGAGAAACCATTCAAACATCTGCCAACCACAGAGTGAATAAATGAACTGAGAGGTATTTCCCCAACAGGGCATTTATTTCATAATACTGAAAATAGGTAAACTCTTATACCGTACATGTGGCAACACGGCTGTATGTTAGAAACACAGCATGAGTAAGAACACCAGGCAGAAGATGACATACAATGTAACATTTTTACAAGGACTCAAGCCAAGTCAAATGATACATGTTTAGGAATTTTGAAACATGCAAAAAGTCTGTATTTTAAGAAAAGCAAGGAAAGTTTAAATACTTTTCTAGCCTGCAAAATGTGTTTTCTTTAATCCTTTTTTTTTTTTATTATGATTGAGTGAAAATGTACATTCCCATATAAATTTACATGCCCACCTATAAGCAGTTTCCATTGCTCTCTCTGCCCGGTGACAGCACACCATTCCTCTCTGCTCCATACATGTCTCATCCTCCCAATAGTCTCCTTTCCCCTCTCTTTAATCCTTTTAATCAAAGGATTAAAAACTGATTATGTGAAAAACAATAATAATAATAATGATATAGTCCCTCACAGCTCCTTAGACCCAAAAAGGAAGAAAACACTGGCACTATAGGCTGTAGATTATATTCTCACTGTTTGTTAGAACAATCATACTTTATATAACAAAGTTATTATATTTTAAATATGAAAAAAGTAACACTTGTTATATTAAATATAACAAAAAACAAAAAAACAAACCTTTTGCCACTGAGTCAATTCTAACTCATAGCTACCCGGAAGGACACAGCAGGTCTGCCCACAGTTTCCAAGGAGTGCCTGGGGGATTTGAATGGCTGACCTTCCTGGTAGCAGGTGTAACACTTAACCACTATATCACCACTGTTTCCTTATTAAACATAGTACAACATAAATATACTGGAGTAAAAATAGTGTGGCTTTTGTTTCTATTATTTCTATTATTTTCAGCTAAGCCCCCAATTACCAATTCATAGTAAATATGCTAGAAAATGTTGGATTATTGACAAACTGCTAAAGACTCATATAACATCTCTGGTTCCCTCAGCTGAACTTCAGAGTTAAGTGCTGTTACCTTTTTCAGAGGCAGAGTCTGGATCCACTCCATAGAGTTCACATCAAAGACATCAACGGCATTTTCACTGTAGACGGAGAGATACGGTGCATTGTAACCTGGGAGGGGAGATGGGGAGAGAGCCTCGTGACTACCTGAACTACTAAGCTCAAAACATTACACAGATTTGCTAAATAATCGTAGAGTCTCACCAGAGTTCTGCTGACATCCTACAGCAGCCATCAAAACATTTCTGAAGTAGATAGAACACAAATCATACATGGAAAACTGACTTACCATGGATCAGACTATATAGCTATGGCGACCAGTCAAGTTTCTGTTAATATCAAGGGTTTAATATTTTCTGGCTAAAAACTAGTTTCATAATTTCATTATACTTTACAAAGTAGAGAAATCTTTAGATAAGAATTCTAGTCTCAGTTATGAATGTAGAGAATGTACCTAGCACAGTTCTATGCACGGGGCAGATGCTTAGTACACAGTTGAAGAAGTAAGTATCAATGAATGGTGACATACATGCAGACAGATTTTTTTACCTACACTAAGGCCACAAGTTAAACTGCTGGCCGGGCTATTCATAAAAGCCATATATTTCAATTCTTATGCCACATTAAAAAACTCACTGCCATCAATTTTGACTCATAATTACTGTGCAGGGACAAAGTAGCACTGCCCTACAAGGTTTCCAAGGAGGGGCTGTAGGTTCCAACTGCTGACCTTTTGGTCAGTAGCAGAGCTCTTAACCACTGCATCACCAAGGCTCCCACTGCACATTCAAAACTAAAAAAACCAAACTCATTGCCATCAAGTGAATTCCAACTCACAGGGACCCTAGAGGTCAGAGCAAAGCTGCCCCCATAGAGTTTCCAAGCAGCGCCTGGTAGATTTGAACTGCCAACCTTTTGGTTAGCAGACATAGCACTTAACCACTAGGTCACCAGGGTTAGAGGTCTGTAAACAGTAATACTTCAAATTACTTGACTTGGTTACACAAATCAGCATTAGTTCTATGTATGATACCACAGATACCTGTATATACATATTAAATTCAAGAAACAAAACACTAATTAAGTCAGGGTGGGTAGGAGGTTTTTCTTTTTATTTTAATCTAAATTTTTTAACTTGCTATAATAAGCATGTACTGCTCTCCTAAACTTTCTTCCTCTAAATGTTTAACTGGGCTGCACCCATCCCCAGCCCTCCTTCTGCTACCTGCTACAGTTGATAGAGTTGTCATTTTTTCTGCCCCAAATAACCTTCCCACTTGTGTTCTGGGTTCCATCCTCTCTGGCCTTTTGGGGGTCTCACTGTTATTTCCTATACCTCCCACAGTCGATCTATCTTCCCTTTGGAGTTCCCTGGTGATGCTTTCTCTTCAGCATGCAAATATGTTCAGAACATTGTGGATTAGTCACTTTTCCTGGAAGCATCTATAGAACTCTGTACAAAACTCTGGTGGTGCAGTGGTTACCTGTCACATCTGCTAACCAAAAAGTCTTCAGTTTGAAACCCTAGGTGCTCCCTGGAAACTCTATGGGGCAGTTCTACTCTGTCCTATAGGGTCACTAGGTGTTGGAATCGACTTGCCAGCCATGGATTTTAGTTTGTTTGCGATCACAGTGCTTACTCTACAGCACTTGTTTCATCACAAGTCCCCTTGATCACATAGTGTGTTTGTGAAAGGCAACACTATGATTGTTTTCTTCATTGTTATGTCTTATACAATGAAGGACACATAATTAGCATTCAATAACTTGTGTGAATATCTATTCAAAGAGTGAAATACACAATTTAAAATTTCTACCTGTCTAGATAGAAAATGTCAAGCTGATGAACTCTTCTTATAAATGCTACACTATATACTTCTGTTTAAATAATTCACTTAGTAACTACTTCTCCAGAATAAGTTCTGTGAGCTGTTAACAAGTGTAAACACTGTATTTTTGGCGATCAGGAAGATAGCTGAGCTATTTCAAAGTACAACCTGGGTTAAGAATCCATTTAACTAAGATGCTGCCTACAAAGATTAGCTTTAGACACGGCCATGGTAAAGCTGACCCTCTTGGCTTAGGCCTAACTATGTTATGGTTACTTTACATAAATGACATGATGAATACTTAACAAAAATCTTAAAGATGACCTAAAAAGCCAATAACTTGTTAATAACAATGACTACATTTAGGATATTAAGTGGAAATAAAAAGACAGGAAAGAGACAGAAAGGTAGGCCAGCCAAAAGTAAGAGAATCTTACAGCAAGCAGAAGGATGTGCTGGCCACATCAGCTCCTGCTGTCTGGATCTTCGGCCCTGGCAGTCGGTATATATCCCAATGCTGTTAAAACACAGCAGATACTCTTTACTGGAGATCTCAACTGCGCAGATAGCATCCATCGGCTGATGTGCAATAAACGACAGTGTGTGGTCATTTGAATGGAGCATACTGAGTGGGCTTCCTTCTCCATTCAAGGGGTATCTTAGAAATCCTGACTGGAACCCTACACAGAGCTGTTCACTGAAGATTGCCATCCACTGGACATTACACGGGACTTGGATTTCCTTAAATTTTCTGTGACGGGTCTTGCTCTGAAATAGTTCGTAACAGAGGACCTGCCTTTTCATGGCCACACACAGGCATGTCAGAGCTCCATGGTGCACCTTTCCAGAAGTTATGGTCTGACACCCTTTAGTTTCTGCTAGCTTGTAAAAATCAGTTTCTCGTCCATCTAAAGCTGACATAGGAAAAAGTCGTACGTGTCGATTTCGACCTGAGATCACAGCCACAAGCTGATCATTTGGAATGAGTTCAATCTGATGAATCTTCTTATTGTCACCAACTCTAATAATTTCTACACAGAGAAATAACAGTAAATCAGATGCAAAATATTACATCCCTTAACTTAATTATATCTCAGTTATACACAAAAGAATATTCCAGCTTATAATAAAGGACACAGCTACACACAGAAGAATACGACAGCAGAAATCACAGAGAAAAGGGAAGACAACTAAATCACTGTAAGACATAAAACCATTATTGCAGTAAGGAATTATGTTGAGTGCTGAAGTTTATGGCAGGCAAAGCAAAAGCTCTTGTCTGACACGACATGCTGAAGCTTGAAGAAAAATCTTTCTGCTGGTGCTAAGTTCTAGGGAACTTCACCATGGGGTTTGTGTAAAAATACTAACTTAGTAACTCTTATTTTATTGGAGGTATTTGTATGGGTAACAAACTAATGTTGTTTAAAGTCATTGTTTCTCATGATTTAACTTGATATAAAGACTGAGTTTAGACTATTGCACAAGAGGGCTAAGTTCAGTTGGTTGCTCATGGTTTCTCCCAGTCTTTGATTTCTCTCTAGGAAAAAAACCTCTTGCATTGAACTGTGGGGGAAAAAAAAGAAAGACAAAACCCATAAACACACTTCAATGGTTGTTACTTTTTGCAGTACTAACAGAACAATGGAAAAAGCAACTTGTATTTTCTTTCATGTACCATCAGTAAGAATGAAATCTGAGTCCATACAGCCTAACTGTTACATAAAATGACCCAAAGAAAGACAAAACACACTTGAAGTTTTAGAACTCAGGGGATTATAAGAATTAAAAAGATTATCTTTTAACTTACAAACACATCAAACTGTAACTGGAAAATTTTACCTAAAGAATAATTAAGAAAAAACCACATTGCTTTAAAGGTACTCCAAAATCATGAAGTTTTTTTCTTACCATCTTTGGTGACATGCACAACAAATAACCCTTCTTCATTTCCCAAAGCTATCCTTTCGTGATCTACGTAAGACAAAAAAAGGAAACTTTTTTTTACACACTACAGAAAGCTAAAGAAATTAGATGTAACTTACTAATAAAGGAAATTTGGTGCAAGAAACTGAAATAAGTAAAACAGTAAAAATATGCACAATTAAATTTCCTTTACAGAATACAGTGGTAAATATCACTCATGCTATCTTCCATAGTATAATCATTAGAAACTAGTCTATATCAGTACTTAATGAAAATAACTAAATGTTTGCTCAATGGATAGAGTGAAAACTAAGACCCGGCTTGTTAGTGTTCTGGGTCCAGTTTCATTTCTTGTTTTGGGAGAAAAATTTGTGAAAGGCAAACAGATCTGAACACTACCCATTCAACTTTTCAGTATTTACTAGAAAGGAACAAAAGAATTGGATGTGTATGTAAGAAAATCACTAAGATTTAAAACTGCAAATGCAGTTTCTTGAGGGCATTTTACAGGCAAAGCACTCTGTTCCTTGTAGTCCATTTCATTTCTACTTTCCAACAACCTCAGCAAAGTAATTACCATCTACAGTTTACATAAGCAACTTCTGCTCTGCACAACCAAGCAACCTGTTCTAAATCACACAAATAGAGAGTAAACTGGTTAACAGGTTACTTAATCTTTGGCACTTTACATTTTCAAATGCTTACAAGCATTTGGTAAGTATGCTTATTCTTGTTAAGTGAAAAAGTTCTACTACAGGTCTCATTCATTCAGTAAACACTGACATCTATAACACGTATGACACTGAGTACAGCGGATTTCCAGATGAAAGACAATCCCTTGCCACAAGGTAGAGTAGTAAACAATCATGCGAACACAGCATAGAAGCAAACCCATACCTATGATGGCAGCTGCCTGGGTGGTTTTAATCAGGGGCAGAGTGCTGTCATACGCCTCTTTGGGAACATAGACGGAGCGGTCTCTGAATTTGTTTTTCTTCAAAATCTTGTGCAGCTCACTCAGCACTCCCACCCACTTACTCTTCTCACTCTCACTGTCCACCAGCATCAGGATTGAGCACTTGTTATTGGAGGCGGAGAACTGGGAAGCTGTGACCTAAAACAGTTTTACCAACATTCATGGCAGCAGAAAACACATGCCCTTGATACCAGCTTTATGACTAAGCTAGTTTGCTTGGCACTGACAAACAGAACGAGCATTCATTAAACAACACCTTTAACACAGTTTAGCTGTTCCTAATCAGAAGCATAACTAGTTTTAGCATTAATTAGGATTCATGACAAGCAAAGGTACCATTTAAACATTAGTGTTATTTTCCCTCTCTGGGCTATAAAATGCCAGAACACTAACATTACAGCACGCATTAAGGCCACTGTTCAGAGCCAGTTTTGACTCACAGTGACCTCACAGGCCGGATAACTTCTCCTAGGCTGTGAACCTGGCAGAAGCATACTGCCGCATCTTTCTTCAGTGGAACTGCTGACAGATGCCAACCATCAACTTTTTAGTTGGGAGATGAGTGCTTTACCACTGTGCCACCCACCCACAAAACAACAGCTGACATTTACTTTGTAACTACTCAGTACTCAGTGCTAATTGTAAGCACCTGACAGGTATTAACTCTCATAACATCTTCACAAAGCAAGTCATGTTACTGAATGTGTGGTTTCATGTGTGAGACAATCTCTCTACTGAGAACTGTAACTAGGTCTGGGGTCCAGCGTTTATGCTCTTAATCATGGCACTATACTTCCAGTTTGGTTCAAAGTTAGAAATTTTTAGAAGTATATTCTTTGTTACTTCCTGCCAATAACTCATATTACCATTAGAGCAGATCAGATCTCTTTAGCAAGCACTTACATGAAGGTTTATAACTGTACAAACAGCACTCACAATCAGAATACATTTAAATTATAAATATAAGGGTGTGTGATATACATGATTCCTTACTAAAATTTTTAATTTAAGCATCAGTGACAATAAAATCCCACTAATGTGATCAGTTACAGGGAAGTGGGCCTCTGCAGAGTCTCTTGGTGGCTGACGAGAAAAGAAACATTTACATACCCACTTACACTAACTTTTTTAAAGAAGACTGACTAAGCATAGCCTTTGTCGGCCTGCCTTAGATATAAGATTCACAGACAAATACTAGCCACAAAGGCACAATAATAGTTGTACTTTTCTGGTAATCCTGGTGGCATAGTGGTTAAGTGCTATGGTTGCTAACCAAAAGGTTGGCAGTTTGAATCTACCAGACACTCTAGAAACTCTACTGGGGTAGTTCTACTGTGTCATATAGGGTCACTATGAGTCTCACCTGACTCGATGGCAATGGGTTGGTTGGTTGGTCTTGTTCTCTGCTACCTTTATCGTCTTAATTCACCAATTCAAGACTGGATTTGTGGTCGATAGCTTCCACTGATAATGGCCAGCAATCCCTATTACAGGGTTCCATTATTCTTATCAAGAGTTGGGGGTCTCCTTCTCCTTCCTTTAAATCTGAGCTGGCCTCATGACTTGTTTTCCTGCACAGCATAATGTAATGCCTGTTTGGGGCCTAGTCCTGAGAAGGCCTGGATGCTTCTTTTGCTCCTCAAAAGGCAGCCATGTGAAGCTCGGTCAGACTACTGAGTGATTAGACACCGCACGGAGCAAAGATCACACAGAAGAGAATGAGACACTCCAGCCGGCCCCTGGCACCAAGGCGGTATGTAGCAACCCATGCATGGCCCAGCATGTGACAGAAATATAAAAACCAATAAAGCATCCTTGTTTTGAAATGGTTGTTACAAAGCACTAAGTAACTGAAACCTACATTAACATTAAAAAGGACATCTTTAAAGAGATAAGCTTCTATTTTGTCTTAAACATTACCCAATTTTCCATAATGGCAGTATTTATTTGAAAATGTAGTGATGACTTGAAAATATGATACAAGAGGAAACCTATTTTGGAGGGTCTACAGTCTTTCACTAATTAAACACTTAACAATAATTGTTTATATATTCATGCATTCCTTGATGTGGAAGATACAGAGAAGTCTAAGATTTGGGACTAGTCCAAGTAGGGTTATGATTTCTGTGGAGAGATAAACTTCATGGTCTATAAAAGCCACATAACTCAGAGGTCAAATCATAAGGTTCATGCTTACCCTAAATATACAGGGTACGTCTTTCCGGCTTGCATGAATAACATCAGAAGCCAAGACTGAACTCACGGAAAATTCTTCATCCCTGAAGGAAAAGTAAAACATTGGAAGTCAGCATACGTGGGGTACATGTGTGTGGTTTTGGGTGCGCATCCAAACAGTTCATAAGAAACAATCCTCGAAACTTCCTTGCATAAAACACCCAGAAGGAACTTAATGTGTTTTTTTAACTTTCACCGTTATTGTAACTGACAGTGCCCAAAATAATTTTTTTTTAGATTGTGACAAATATACAAGCAACAGAACATTGCCATTTCAACATCCTTCATATGCACAGTCCAGTGACAGGAACTGGTGTACACTGTGCCATTCAATCACCACCCTTAGCCGTTTCCTCATTTTTCATTACCCTCAACAGAAGCTCAGCATCCCCTGAGTACTGAGGCCACTTTGCCCCCTTCCTACTGCTTGTCCCTGGTGATAACTATTTACTTGCCTACTCTAGATATTTTATGTTAGCGGGATCATACAGTATTCGCTCCTTTGTGACTGACTTATTTCACTCAGCGTCATGTTTCCAAGGCTCATGTGTTGTCACGGCGCATGTATCAAGACCTCCTTTCTCTTTGTGGCTGAGTAACCCTTCGCTGCCTGTAAACACCACGCTTACCCATTTTATTCATTCATTGCTGACGGACATGAAGGCCTTTTCTACCTGTTGGTACTGTCAGTGGTGCTGCAGTGCATAACGGGAACAAGCAGCCACTTGCTCTCCAGCTTTCAAGTCTACTGGCCATACATCTATGAGAGGAACTGCTGGGTCATGTGGTAATTCTATGTTTAACTTTCTGAGGAACTGTCTGTTTTCCACATTGGCTGTGCCACTTTACAATCTAACTAGCAGGGCCCAGTGGAATTCGTCGAGAGTAACCAAATAGCAGCACATTATACAAGAGCTAAAAGTAATTACTGGCTTACCCAAAATCACAAGGCCAGGAAGTATCTTATAAAATTGAGATTTGAACCCCTGGCAGCCCTCCAGAGCCACCAGGAGACCCTACTGCCTTTCACAATAAAATGCAAGTAGTCTTAATACATTCAACACAAAAAACAGGCTTCCTCCACAGTAATTTGTTCCTTGTGCTTTCCTTAAATTGGTTACTGGTACCATCACTCCCTCGGTCTTGATGGCTTAACACCTCAGCCTTGTTTTTGACTCCTCTCCCTATCATTCCACATTCAGTCCCTTAGCAGGTTCTGTCACATTTTCCCGGCTAACACTGCTTGCATCTACCCCCTCATCTTCTGTCTCTGGGGGGGACGATAACGTGTCTCTGACGCTGCTGTGAAATGAGACACAGCTGGAAATCATGGTTTTGAGTGCAGGAGAAAGATATGGATGGGAAGTACACGTTTTGGAGTCATCAATGCAGAAGTGATGGCTGAAGCTACAGGAGAAATAACAACATTCAGAGAATGCCTGGAGTTAGAAGAAGAAAAAAAGGAGCCACTTCAAAGGGCAAGAGGAAAGTCTGCACAACAAGACCAGAAACATTTAGAGATAGAAAGAAAACCAGACTGGTTTGCTCTCAAGAGATGGGCTTACATAAATGTTTACTGATTCACTGTACATTCTAAGAGTTTGTCTGATTTTGAGATTTCTACTGCTTTTCTTCACACTGGAATTACACTTGATGGTTTCAGGTGATGATATGAACATCATACACTAGGGCCCCGTCAAATCAGCAACCTCGAAACTGGTCCTTCTGACTCCAACATCAGCTTCTTCTTCCTGTCCCCCGCCCCCAACACATTCACACACTTGTATCAAACTACCTTCTAAATACACCTTACTTTCTTCTATTGTTAATTATATTACTACAGTAATATTAGTAAGTTATAAAATTAATAATGAATTAATTTAAAATATCAATACTACTAAGAAAAATCAGCACATATTTACTCTCACGTAGCAATGACACAAATATTTTTGCTTTGAAAGCTCACCTCATGTCAATCACTTGACTGATGACAACGCTGGGCTGTGACACCTTCCCTTCAGCAACCTCATACAGAAAGAGTTTGAAGTCACAAACCACAGCCAGCGCTCGCTGCCATCCTTTCTTGACTCCAGCTGGCTTAGGAATCTTAGTTTTATTTTTAGACAGACAAGCAAGCAAAGAAACAAACAACTCAGCTTAAATATCACTCAGCACTCCTTTAATTTCACACATAATTACATGGTAAAAACATAAACATAATGCAAATGTACTATAAGCCTGTCACTCTGATTTGTAAACTAGCAGATGGAACGCACCTATCATTAATGATGTGGAAAAATGCATGAAAACATTGAACGACTTTTCATTTACTGATTTACAAAATAGGACCACTTTAACTTTTACTGAAAGCCAAGCCATTAAAATAACTTTTGTGGCTTTCTTCCTAAGGAGCATAAAACTCAAATTTGGTAGTGAGATGAAGTCTAGTTCATGCTAAAAAGTAAGATAATGCCCTGATGTGATCTCGTACTTCACAGCCATATGTCACCTCTCTGGCAAGGCCCCCTGCCCAAGACTCCTTTATGGAGAGTTCAAAATTTGTTCATAAAAAGGCAGGGACAGTACAGAAAAATACGAGACATATTGGAATTTATTTCTGAGCAAAGGCTAGCTTTTTGTTTTCAAGTCATTACTCTCAATGAAGTAAGATGGTTAGATGAATTTATTTCATTTAATTTCCTGTCAAGAACTGTGTTTGCAAAGTGATTGGGTTTACTTTTAATTCATTATTACTAACTCTTTGGCCTGATGTACTTACCCTGACATGCCCTTCATACGCTGTCCCGATTCCTTTCTGTGGATCTATGCCCAGGGGCCCCTTGGTCTGCTCAGGTGGGACTGGACAAGCTGTTGGAGCTTTGTTTACACAAGTTATATGACAGGAGAATCCACACACTTTTGGAAGGAAAAAAAAGAATCAATGCTCATTAGAAATTCATTTTTACAAAAAAGACATTTACCAATCATTCACTATATGCAAGGTGCTGTTAGAGCAATGCTTATCTTTGTTTTATTTTAAACAAATGGTTATCACAGAACAATAAACCCAACTAGCCACTGCCACTGAGTTGATTCTGACTATAGGGTCACTATGAGTTGGGACTGACTTGATGGCAGTGGCTGGTTGGGTTTACTGTTCTGTAATAACATAAGTGATCAAAATGAGAAGCATGGAGCCACAAAACTAGGTAGCCTTGCCGAATGAAACGGTTGACCAGAACCCTGAATCTCTGTAAGAGTGCACTTCCTGGAGTCCCCTCTGACTCTTCAGCTCTTCATCCCACTGCAACTTGCTATCTGTCTCGAAATTCCTCTTGAGAAAATCTGTTCCTGTCAAGCCGACGCCGACTCACAATGACGTTACAGGACAGATCAGAACTGCCCCCCAGTTTCCAAGCCTGTGATGTTTATGGAAGCAGACTGCTCTACCTTTCTCCAGTGGAGTAGCCGGTGGGTTCAAACCTGTACCTTTCACTTTGCTGCTGGGCACTTAACCACCACTCCACAGGCCTCCAAAAAACGTTACTAACAGACGTCAAATTACTTGACATTTTTGTAACATCTGGCAGACTTTACCAACCCCTCCTTTTCAAACTCTTCTTCTTCGGCTTCTAAGAGTTCACTCTTGGACTACCACTATTCCTTCAAAGTTGCTGTCCTTCTACTCACTCACTTTTCTCATCTCCTACAGGATAAAATTTTAATTCCTTATTATTCATCTAAGGCTCCTGTCTTCTCTTCTAATGTCACCTCCTGCCAATTTCCTGTGTGGCCTTCCCTTTCTGGTCATTGGAATAATGAAGGATCATGATTAACTGATATCCCCTATAAAGATAACAGTAAAATATTTGATCACTCTACTAGTTACACTGAACTTGAAACCAAATATGGTAAGCTATTTTGCTTCCTTGATTACAGTCTCCTCTCATTCACAGTATCAATGTCAGACTTCCTCAAAGTAGTCAAACAATGACATTAATTGAACCAACTAAACTAAACATAGTAACTGTAAAACTAAAAGTGCAAAAAGTAATATAACTCCTCTAAACTCTTCTAACATATTATTATACTAGGTATACAGTGGGCACTCATTTTAAATTGAAAAGGGAAGTGACAGGTTTTAGTACAACCCATTTGAACATTCCTAACTTGGTAGCTGGAATTGTTCAGTGATTAGAGAAGTGTAAATTTTAGTACTTATTAATATTATCATTTACATTCAAACTATTACTAAGATGACAATAGATAACTTTGTTGTATGCTTTTTATTTTTTTCTATAGTAACCTAGAAACCGCAACACAGGAATAAAAAGAGGTGCATCATGAGATCTCCACTAAAAGACCTCAATTGATGGTCCGGTGGTTTTGGGGTTCCTCTGAGAGCATGGCCCCCGGCCCTGATGCTGCCCGTTCCCATAAATTATAACAAAGGTCCACTCTTTGGAGAGGAATGGAATGGACTTGGCAATGCAGAGTGACCATATGTTGGAAGCACTTTATGGTTCTATACATCTATAGGATATCATCTTGCTGACCTCTGGCTGGAGGAAGGGGAGTGGACGGAGAGGAGGGGAAAGGAGACTGTTGGGAGGATGAGACATGTATGGAGCAGAGAGGAATAGTGTGCACTCACCGGACAGGGAGAGCAGCGGAAGCTGCATATAGGGGGGCACGTAAATTTACATGTGAATGTACATTTTCACTCAGTTATGGTAAATAAAAAGAAAAAAAAATAACCTAGAAACCACTGCTACTGAGTTGATCCCAACTTATAAAGACCCTACAGGACAGAGTAGAACTGCCCAGAGTTTCCAACGAGTCCCCAGTGGACCTGAACTGTAGCACTTAAGCACTACGCCACCAGGGTTTTCAATAACTTACAGGAGACACAACTGTTACGCCTATGTTACCTCTGACCTGTTCAGGGTTGCAGAACTCATAGATCACGGTGATGCCAGGCAACCTCGCTCTAAACTTCCATACCTAACTACTAACAATATTGCCAATAATGTATCTACTTAATATGCACATAGCAAACCTAAGATTCTAAGACAAAACAATAAAACAAGTTCATACGTTTCATTGAGACTTGGCTGGATGAGAATTAAAAGTTAAAATATTTAAAACAAAGAATTTTGTTAGGAAGAGTTCTTGAGTATCTACTTAGACAATTCCTACTCTAATGGTGGATCCCAGAGAATATTTTGGAAAGAGTAAGATAGGAACTGAAGGGAAACCACTGTGGAAATCTATATACAAAGATATGGGAAAAATGGAAATTTTCAAACCCACAGAGGCAAGATGGACTGGTAGTGACTGTTGAAAACCACACAAACTTCTGTGGGACATCCCATTCAATTCTAAGTTACACAGGTTGTTTCTGATTGATGGCTGAGTTCCCTTCCAACAACTCCACTGTAGGTCAGTTCGGAGGTTAAGTCAAATATCTCTTTTTTTTTTCATCATTATTGAATGTTCAGCACTTTTACGCTTACAAACTTTGTCTTTGAAAACATTACATGTAAACTTCAGATACATTTTAATACATACTCAGAGAATAAAAAGACTGGATCTAAAGCCAATCAACTGGGCAGAAATAGAAAGAACAGGGATCTTTAGAGGCTGTAATGATATTATCAGAACCATTACAAAAGTTTGGCAGACAAAGGCTGAGCATAGCTGACCATGTCCCCATAGCTTTATGAGGTAGATTTCAAAGGGTTTGAGAAAGGATATGCACAATTTTACTGCATAGAACTCTAGAAGGGAAGTGAACCACAGAAAATCCCAAATCCGCCTACTATGATATTGCAAATGATTCTGATGTATCAAGAACGACAAGGGACTTAAAGCCACGTAGGCGCCCTGGCTTCTTCCAAACAGGTTTTAAAATGACATTTACAAACATTTATAACTACAGTGAAGTTCCAAATGAGATAAGGCTTCCAAACTGTACACATTATCTCCTTCAGTTCCAGTCATACCTCCCTCATCAGTCAGATTATTCCAGCTCAAGATTCCTTTGTTATCTTTTCTTCTTGACTCCCATTAAATACACTTCCCAGGGCTCTGTTCATGTCCTCATTCCCTTTTCATTCCACATATGCTTCCTGGACAATGTTAACTCATATCCATGATTCTGAACAATCAGAACTCTCAAATCTCTACTGTTCAATTCTGACCATTTTCTTTGGTGTAAATCCATGGATCTAATGGATTAGTTAGACAATACAATCTGGATGTTTCACTTTGGTTGTTACAGGTAATGAAACATAGCATGCATTGTCTTAAGATTCTATTTCCCCCTTACTGGAAGTATTCACTGCAGGCCAAGGACAAGTGTTTCAGCATGAAGAAAACACACTGTCTGCTGATGACTGACAGTAATCCCTGCGAGGACTAAACTTTAAGGATGGAAGAGCTAAGAAATGGAAACTAGTATCAGAATCGGAATTAACTGTTCTCTTGTCTTTTCCATAAGATGTATATGGAAATCTCATAGAAAGGAAGCCTCACTGGATGAAAAAAGGTGTATTTCTAAAATGTTCACAAAAAGTATCTCCTCATAATTTATATCACTTTCATTTCAGAAATCCTAGGAAAAATAAAGTGACACCCAAACAAATATGCTTTGTTTTCTGTTCAAATGACCCCTGTTCCTTTTTTCTCCATCTCTCAGAAGACCTCCTGGGCAGCCCCTCTACCACTGCTGTCCACTGAGTGATGCACCCCCAGTGTTCAGAGTCATAGAGCAGGCATTACATAAACATGAGTGGGCAAATCAACTAATAGGTAGGGAAAAACCTATGCTTCTAGTACTAGCAATAAAGTATCTTCTAAGGCATAGTGGCAGCCAGTATTTTTGAACCAATGCTGTGTTCCTCCACTTGTCAGTTTGCTGTACTGTGGCAACTTGCACAGTGCTGTGATGCTGGAAGCTATGTCATCAGTACTTCAAACACAAGCAGGGTCACCCACGCTGGACAGACTTCAGTGGAGCTTCCAGATGATGACAGACTAGGAGGAAGGACCTGGCAGGACACTTCTCAGAAACAGCTAGTGAAACTCTAATGAATATCAAGGGAACAAGGACCAAGCAGCATTTCGTTCTGTCGTATACAGAGTTGTTGTGAATTAGAACCAACTCGACAGCACCTAACAACAGCAGCAACAATACTTTTCAACAGTAAGTTCTCTAATAAATTAAACAAAGTTAACATTAAATGAATGGATTCAGGATAACTTTCATTTTTCCTGTCATATAGGTCAATGGTTTTTGGGGGGACATCACATTCACTCAAATAATAAAACAAATACAGAATGAAATATATTTCAATATATTTCTCTTGAAACATGCTCCCAGCATGTGTCTCCAGAATTAAACAGGCTCTTGTGAGATGCTGTCAGCTCATCTTCTCCATCCTGTCATCCAACCAAAGCTAATGATTCAGTGAGACAAACGGACAGTCACACATCTGCTAAACAGAGTCAAGTCTTTTATTATAGTTTATGTAGCAAACGTTAGGACTAGACTTGGCATTCCTTTCCAGGTTGTGCTTACCTTCACATGAACAGCCCTGTCTTATCAAACCCACCATCAGTGAGGTACACTGATGACACTTTGTAGGACCAGTGAAAGATTTTACAAAAAATTGATGAGTCTTGCGCTGCAAAACAAAACATACATGCAGAGATATTAAAGGAATTCCATAATGGGAGCCCCACTGTCCCATACCGCTTATCAAAATATTTTCTAAATTGGGAGAGAATAAATTACTTCCATTTTTCACCACTACCTTCTTAGAGTTCACACTCTTCAAATATTTTCACCAGAAAATACTGAACCAGACACGGCTAAAAAGATGTAAGAAGTTAAATGATAAGCAGTTGTTTCCTGAATGTCAACTGAAAAATATGTAAGATAAGCCTTAGATTTTGGGGTGCTCACAACTTTTGACTTCAGGATTTACATATTTATATTTTTAAATGAAAATCTGCATACTGACATCTCTTCAAATATGTAAAAGTTACATGCTTTTAAATCTTCTTAGGAAGAACAAACAGTAATTTAAAGTTCTTGTTTTGACTACAAACCGCACATTTCATTTTTCTGGGACCAAGGCCAAAGAATGTGATTCCTTCCAAGGAAGCAGACAATATTATACTTGAGCAGATCAAAATACATACACATATCATTCCAGAGACAGATGACAGCTGGACATTTTTTAATGAAAACCCTAACAGTTTAAGCTCTCTAAATCTTGTCTGATTTATATGGTGGTAAACTCACACAGACTTTACCTCTCTGAAATACTCCTTTATTGTCCAAATTAATTTGTAGCATGTTTAATAATAGATGAATTATAATAAATATCCATTCCTCCATTATGCTGTGTGAATTTAGGCAAGTTTCTTAATGCCTTTGTGTCTCAATCTCATCTATAAAACAGGATCAATAGCAGTATCTATTTCACAGGCTGGTTAAATGACTATTAGCATAAACAAAGTCATTCAGACAGTGCCCAGTACAGAGTAAGCACTTGATAAGTATTTGTTTAAGCAAACAATTTGGTTAGCTATTTCTTTTTTTTATATGTATAACTGATTTAAATTAGTCCAAATTTTATCCTACATTCTTATAAAATGTAAATATACTGATTAAAAGTTTACAAAGCAGTAATTATTTCAGGTAAGACTGACTTTATGTTAATAATATATTAACAAATACATACTGAACAGAAATATTTAAAGTTTTAAAATTTAAGTTAAAAATAAATCCAGCCTTCTCAAATGGCATATGTAGTTGTTACACAAAATTAAGTTACCAAAAAAAAAGAAAAAAACCAAGGGGAACTTTAGCTCTGGACTGCATGTTTAGAGCAGTAGTGAACTCTGATTCAAGCCTGAATCATTCACTTTCCTCTAGAAGTTCTTCTGGGTTCATGGTCAGTTTCCGAGCAGCACTGGGATTTGACTCCAAGCTGTCTTTACCCTACCTTTATGCTCAATGAACACCGAATTAGGTGCATGCACTGTGCCACTTCACACACATATATCATCTCATGTAAGGGAAACAACCACTCTACAAAGACAGGATTCCCTTATAGAGATGAAACTCAGAGAGATTAAGTAAGTTACTCAAGGATGTACAGTTAATTGCAGATTGAAATTTCGGCCCAGATCCGTTTGACTCTGCAACCTCTCAAAGCGTGGTAATAAAAAAATATGCCCCTAAAAGCAACCAAGAACTATACAGGACATCTGTCAAGACTAGGGGCTCTGTGTCAGTGATAAATACTCAAGTGTCTAACTTGTTAGCATCATATAAAATTTTGCTCAATCTTCCTTATATGTATTTTACTCTAAACCTTGACTCTTGGAGAAAGTATTAAATTTTTTAGTGCTGACTTATTCAACTGTTCCGAATACATTAATGAAAAGATGCAAAGTTAGTTCACTGAATAGTTCCAGAGGCTTTGTTTTAAATTAAAAAAGAAAAAATAACTGCTCAAGGTAAGTATTCAAATTTACATATGATAATGTCCAAGATGAAGACTTTTAGCAACTTACACAGTCTGAAGTTGATCAAATGTGCAATCAAGATGCATTGATAATTACTTGTAATTGGAAAGCAAAAATTAGAAAACAAGAAGGACCAAACCCAAAGCCACTGCTGTTGACTCACAGTAACCCTATGAGACAATGTAGAACTGCCCCATGGAGTGTCCAAGGGGTTCCTGGTGGATTCGAATTGCCGACTCCTGGTTAGCAGCTGGAGCATTTAGCCGCTGTGCCACCAGGGTTTCTGAAGAAGGGCCAGCAGCTGGAAAACACGGCCTTGACGATAGACGAGAGTGGAGCTCGCATGACAGAATCTTGCAAGGCCAATGACTTCTTCATCGCAAATACCTCTTCCAGCAACATAAACTGCAACTATGCACATGGACCTCGCCAGATGGAACACAGAGGAATCAAATAACTACAGCAGTCAGTCAGAACAAGGCCAGTGGCTGTAGGACAGACAGTTGCTCATATGAAAGGTCATATTCAAACTGAAGAAAATTAGAACTGACTAGAGCCAGAGTGTGACCTTGTGCATACCTCATCTGAATTCACAGAGCATCTCAAGAAAAGATGCTGACACACTGAACACTAACGACCAAAGACCAGACAAGTTGTGGACTGACTTCAAGGATATCACACATGAAAGAAAAAAAAAAGACATTAAAAGTCAGGAAAGAAAGATCAAAATGTATGTCAGAAGAGACTCTGAACCTTGCTCTTGAATGTACAATAGCTAAAGTGAAATGGAAGAAATGATAAAATAAGAGCTGAACAGAAGATTTCAAAGAATGGCTTGAGAAGACAGAGTCAAGTACTATAAAGAAATGTGCAAAAACCTGGAGCTGGGAAATCAAAAGAGAAACAATATGCACAATATTTTTCAAGCTGAGAGAACTGAAGAAAAATTCAAGACTTCAGATACAATACTGAAGGATTCTGTGGGCAAAAGGAAAACTGGTCATGTAGTGGTTAAGTGCTACAGCTGCTAATCATAAGCTGGCAGTTCAAATCCACCCAGTGCTCCTTGGAAACTGGTGGAGTAGCCCTACTCTTTCCTAAAGGTCACTTTAAGTCAGAATCAACTAGAGAGCAAGACCAGGTGGGGGTCAGGGATGGGCAAAAAAAACTGAATGATACCAGAAACATCGAAAGAAGATACAGGGAATACCAAGTTGCTACGCCAAAGAACAGATCAACATCCATCCACTTGAGGAGGCAGCACATGATTGAGAACAGAGGGTGCCGCAGGAAGATGCCTGAGCTGCACTGAAGACACTGGCGAAAAACAAGGCTCTGGGGTTGAAGGCCTAATGAGAGGTTTCAACAAATGGATGCAACTCTGGAAAAACTCATTCATCTGTGCCAAGAAATCTGAACAGCAGCTACCTGGTCAACCAGCTGTGCACCAGGGGTGCATTCCTGGACCACACTCTGATCTAGACGACATTCTCTTTCGTTAGGTCTGAGAATTCCGACCTCCTGCACCATCAGCTCTCCCCGAAGTCCATTTGTCTCGCACTCACTGGTGTCAGAAGCCTGCCAAGTCCTCTCCAAGTTTCCGCTGCTGTTCTTGAAACTCTCCACTAGTACCTGATGGTGATTCGGTGATTTTCTGGCTCTCAAGGATATCAAAAGGCATTTTATTTTACCTCTGTTTTTTCTATCACAATTTGTAATACCATGCAGGTCTTAAAGCTTTTGTTGGTTTATATTGGTTCATATTTTGGTTTTAGTGGGTCTTTTAATTTTGCTTTCCTAGATCCTCTGCCTCTTTCTACATAAAGATTCAGTGGGATTCAAAAACTGTTACAACGGCTACCAAATTCCCAGAATCCTGTACTCACTGGATTTTAACGATACGCTGACAAGAATATTTAATCAAAAATGTTTTCAGGTTGCTTTCAAAAAGATACCACCTGATTCTTATTTCCCAAACCTTTCATAAATCCTCTTGGATTTATATCTATTCTTGATGGATTATTTCTTCCAAAAATATTGTCAAATAAGATTTTGTGTAATAAAGCCTCTAAGTTTTTGTATAGCTGAGAGTACTTTTAACTTGCTCTCATATTTAAATAACAATATACCTGGATTAAAATATTTATATTCAAGTTCTTTCTCTTCAACACTCGGAACACATTCTCAATTGTGTTCTCAAGTTGCTTTTGAGCGGCCTGCAAATTTAATTTCTGTTCTTTTACACAGATGATCTGCTCTTGATCTGAGATCCTTAAATTTTACTATAATGTGTTGAAGTATGTCTTTCCTTATCTATTCTCTTTAGCACTTAATGGTGTTTTTCTATATAAATTCATCTTTAATTCAGGGAAATTTTAGGTCATTATTTCTTCAAGTATCTCCATCTCTCTGCTCTTTTCTTCCCTTCTAAAAGTCCTTCTACATAGATACTGATGCTTTTTGTCTATGTGTTTTTTATTTTCCATCTCAACTTCTATGTCATAAACTTGTTTTTCTGGTATATACTTCTTGCTATTATATACATCCACTGAGTTCTTTATTTCAACAATGTCATGGATTGAATTGTGTCCCATCTCCCCCCAGATATGTGTAGCAATTTGGCAGGCCATGATTCCCAGAGTCCTGTGATGTTCCCCTATGTTGTAAATCCTGGCTCTGTGATGTTAATGAAGAAGGAAGAGCTGCACTTGTACTGGGGAGGCAGGACTCCATATAGAAGTCTGCACTGTGCCTTCAGGACATCTCTACAGATAGAAGGAAAAGAGAAGCAAGCAGAAGAGCTGGGGACCTCAAACTATCAGGAAAGAAGCAGTGGTAGAAGCAGAGCATGTCCTTTGGACTCAGGGTCCCTGTGCTTCAGAAGCTCCCAGTCTAGGGGAAAAGACTGACAAGAAGGCCCTTCCTCCAGAGCCAACAGAGAAAGACTTCCCCTCGAGTTGCCGCTCTGAATTTGGGTTTGTGGCCTACTGGACTGTGACAGAATAAATTTTTCTTTGTTAAAGCCATCTACGTGTGGTATTTCTGTTCTAGCAACAGTAGATGACTAAGACAAACAGTTACATTTTCATGTTAGGTATTTCCAATTTATTTTTCTTTATAAATGTCTTATTCTATTTCACATTACCAATATACATCCTTTCTTATCTTTTGAGGGTATTTTTTATGCTTATGTTAAAGTTGTTTTCTCTCTGGACTCAAAGTTTTGCTTTATGTAGTACAGGTCATGTAGTTTCTTGTCTTTTTTAAATATCACTTTCACTGTTTAAGTATTTATTAGTTTCTCTAATCCATCAATCTCTCTTTCAATCTCTGGTTCTAAGATTTAAGGTGAGGAGAAGGAAGATAACTGCAGTTTTCTAATTTCTAGAATTCCTTTTTAAGAGTTTGAGATATGCAACTAAATCTTCATCTTCTATCACACACAATACTTTAGCTATACACATGCTGAATAAGATGGGAGGGGAAGAGACATGAAATGAATTTTCACTAAACGTTTCTCTTAGTAACTGTTTTTTGTTAACTCCATGTCAGATTCTTCCTTAATTTAACACCTTCTTTATGATACATTACCTAATAACTGTTCCTTATTATAAAAGACTTCAAAACATTAAATATAAGATGCAAAAGCAAAACAACTTCATACAAATGTCCTGCCTTTCTCTATGGGTGATTATTTCCTTTCATGTAGAATTTATTTTCTTTCCAAGCTTTTATGTTTGCAACTTTGAAAAAAACCAGTAACAAAACACCACAACATCTACACAATACAGAAGAAATCCTTTCTCATTTTTTATTTTTATTTTTTAAGAACACACTGTGCTTATAACTCAGTTGAATACCTTAGGTGGAAAGCCAGTTGAACCAGAGCATCCTTTTTTCCTTAAGGTTGGTGTGTGAACTGGAAATGAAGTGGAGTCTACAGTCTGAACCCAGGAACAAAAAAAAGAGATAAATGTAATCAAACACTCCATCTGTTTTAAAAAGCACCAGAAACAATCACAGTAAACAAAACATTAATAAGATCAAAAGTTCTAGTTAATAGAAAAATATCTCATTGAAGCTAAGTTCTTCACTGAGTTGTTGATAATTTAAAATTTTCCCTGCAATCTCCACAGATGAAATATTTGCTCCATTAGTAAAACTCATTTCAATACAGAAATAAAACAACAATTTGGAAAAGAACATTCACAAAAGAAAACAAAAATCATAGCATGTAGCATATAAAACAGGGTACTGATTTTGAAATTGATCTCAATTTTCTATATTAATTCTAAAAATTATCTGGAAGAATTTTTCACAACATCTATGATTAAAAATATTTAACGACTCTTAACCCCCTAACTTCCACATATACAATTCACATTAAAGGAAAACAATTTTGTGAACTTGAATGTATATGAAGAGAGTCGGTGGGCTTTTGTACAGAAAATAATTTCCAAAGAAAGGGGTTAGTATTATCATAATTCAGAATTTATATACAAATTTAGTTACAAGCCATATATTTATTATCTACATAAAGTACAGTCTTCTTTTATGGAGTGATACTGGAAGATAGCTTTTTGAATGAAAGGAGTCAGTGATTTTACTGAACGTAATTGTGGGAAAAAAGAGATACCATTTAATTATTGATGTATTAAAAAAACAGACACAAAGAAGGACTTCCTCCTAGAATGCTAGGCAAGCCAACCAGAGGAAAAAGGTAGTCATTACACAAAGTTACAGAATATTCTGAAATAGTGAGAGAAACATGGATGCTATCTCTGTCTTTGTTGTTAATACAGCCTCTGAAAGTAAAGATTTTAAGTGTTTGAGTTCTTAAAACTGAATTATGTTAACTTTCTTAGTTTTTTTAATTGTAAATTTAGTTTTAATTTATATTTTCTTTGCAAGAGCTTGAAAAAAATTTCAACTCAATTTAGAGTTAATACTTAAAAAGCAAACTATGAAAGATGAAAGAAACTAAAAATCTATTTAAAATTAACAATTTATAGAAAACAAATTTGTTACTATAATATACATAGAAATTGCAGGACAAATTATAAAAAAGTACCCCATCACTGTAGCAACAAAAACTTTAAGGTACCTAAGAACAAATCCAATAAACAATATGGAATACATTCATGAAGAAAATAGTGAAATTTTAGTGGAGAATCTAACAGAATTTTGAAGAAACAGGTATACTATGTTCACAGATGTAAAGACTAAGTGTCACGAAGATGTCAACTCCCCTGATATAAATCTACAAGTTCAGTGTGATTCCAGTCAAAAGCCCCACAGAGGATTCGACAAGCTTATCTTAAAAGCCATACGGAAAACCAAAGGGTCAAGAAGTAAATGAAGAAGAATGAGGTAGATGGGGATGGCTCGCCATAACATGTACCAGGAATTATTGTGGGGGATGGTAATGAAGGTAATGTGGTGTTGGTGTATAAATACTAAAAGAATAATGGAAGAGAATAAGAATCCCCAAACAGACCAGGCATATAAAGCACAGATAATATTATATAAATCAATGTGAAAATATAGGAGATGATTGTTTATATGGGAGAAACAGATTACAGTCCCATTTCCCATAATATGTAACAATAAATTTCAGCTTGATTTTCTAAAACATAAGCATGTGAAGGTCCAAAACATGTAAAACAGCAACTGTGAAACATTTAGAAGAAAATCTTTATAATATGTCCATAGAGAATTACTGTAATAAGATATAAAAAGTAAAAGTTGTAAAGGAACAGCTTAACAAATCTGACTACTTTAAAATTAAAGCTTCTGCAAGACAAAAAGACACTGCAAACAAAATCTGAAAATAAGCTACAGATTGGGAGAAGATATTTGCAATGCATAACAGCCAGCAAGGGATTGGTACCTGGAATACATAAAGAACACTTAGACAACAATAAGAATAACACAACAATGGACAAAGGACGCAGACAGGTAAATCATCAAAAGCCAGAAAACAAAAATTGCTCGACATCACTAGAAATCAGAGAAATGCAAACTGAAACAAAATGCCACTTTACACCCATCAGGTTGGCCAAGGTTAATGTCTAACAGTATCAAAGGGTTGGCAAGAATATGCAGAGATGGGCGACTCTCACACAAGGCTGGGGGGAATGAAAACTAGTCCAACAGCTCTAGAAAACAATGAGGCAAGATTTAGAGCTGAAAATGCATAAACCACCAGCACAACCTAGCAATTTCACTTCTACACCAAATCTGCAAATCTGCACAAACAGATAGGTATAAGAATGTTCACTTCAGCATTTGTTGTAAAAGCAAAAAAACTTGAAACAACCTAAATATCCAACAATAAGACAACAAATAAGTTACAGTATATCCACACAATGAAATATTATGTAGGGGTCATAATGAATGAATTAAATGGTCATGTACCCATACAAACACACCTCAAAAGCAAAATGTTGAATGAAAAAATTGCGGAAGGATACAGGTAACATTTGTTCAAATTTTAAATATACAACCAACATTCTATACATTGTTCACAGATACACAGGAAACAAACACAAAACCAAGGAAGGGGAGATACACACAACTGCAGGTTACTTAGGTACATCTGGGAAAGGAGAGAGGGATGGCGTAGTGGAAAGTATTCCAATTGTTGCTGTGATATTTTATTTCTTCAGGAAAATATCTGGAAAAAAATGGGGCATAATGTTCCTATCTGTAAAATCTGTGGATGGTGGTTACATGGGTGTTTATTATACTACTCTGTGTATGTCTGAAATATTTTACCATTAAGATAAAAACGTGTGAACACAAAATAGTAGAACAAAATTATAACCAAAAAAAAGCAGAGGCTCTAATCAGCTTAGCTCTAATCAGTCTGAGGAAGTCCAGAGTTGGAAAAAACAGTCAGAATCTGACTGTGATTCATATTTCACTTCATCTAACTTTTGAAATTGGACTATCTGCTTCTATTAGAACGGGAGGCATAATGGAGATTTAAGAAATGGGAAGTCAAGAGACTTTGTCTGAACTGTAATGCTGCTCAAAGAACAAGAAGTGCATCTCTGAGGCAGAATGACATGGACTGAGGTACAACACATCCTTCTGACTTGCGGAGGGGACAATCTCTATTATGAAAATCGGCCAGTTTGCTGTTTAAAGCCACTGACTGACATCAGATGTAAATGCAGTACTGTTTTGTGCTATTAAAAGGCACGACTTAGTTGAATGCCTATTTATGATTTACCAGTTAGAATAAACTATTCAGTGGCTAGTAGTGGCAATTTTGTTTTTAAGCTCTGATTACACAGCAAACAAGTTTTATCATACCTTATGAAATTTATTAGAAGAATTAAAATATGAGAAGAGCTCCTGGCACTTCTGTGTACTTATAGAGCTGATAAGCAAAATTTACATAACTCTCCTCTGTTCTACATAGTTCTTTAGTTAAATTAAGACTACCAGGCACTACATGCATAGTTCAATAAAACTTTTTGTCTATTTCAGGTTGAATTTTCAGGGTATATCACTACTCCTATCTGCATTATCAGCTAAATGTAATAATCTTCAATGGACTGTGACCTATTACACAAATATCTGATAAAAAGAAAAGAGACCAATTTCACTTGTTTTTTCAGTCAGAGTCCCCTTTCCTGACACAAGTGAAAAGCTGTGGAGCACGCCTGCTCCGGGAGGCACCTTAACTGGCTCAGCGTCACTAGATGTGGAAGGAGATGTGGACCTCGACTGGATGTAAAACTTGACGTTCGGGTTCCGTACATTTGTGTTCTCAACGGGTTCAGTCTAGGAAAATAAGTCAGGAAAAACAAAAACCCAAGAAATCACTTTTAAACAATCTGCAGCACTTAGCAAGTTTCTGTAAGGCATGATCATGATAACATTTTTTTGAAAGAGGTGGAACCAAATTTTAGTTTAAATATTCACATTAGGGATATGCCCTTATACAAAAGCATAACCATTAGCTTTAATGTAAATCAGGGCTCCAATAACGACAGGTAACAAAAGGTTCCTTTTCCAATCTTTACTGCTCACCTCCTACTTTGAGCCCTGATCGCTAATGCATGTAATGCTTGCATTTTCCATAGAATTATTTGTATTTCACAAGCTAAACCACGTGTGTGAAATGCAGAATAGTAATACAGACACGTACTGCAGAGTAAAGACGAATAATTCTGTCCTTGATAAGACTGAAATCTGGTCCTTTACTAGGCATTAATTGAAATTAAAAATCCTAAACTATCAGCTTTAAAGTAAATCTTTTTTTAATTTGCAGCAGTACAAATAGTATTTACATTCAATTTCACCCCTTAAATACAAATACTTTTAGAAATTACACACACTTTGAACTAAAATTTAGCACACAAGACCTTCTTAGGGAGCACACTGATTAATAATTTATTCAGTTTGGCAATTTCAAAATCATCTGGATTGAGTTTTTAAAATGAAAGGTAATGAAGGCAACCTGGGAAGGAGGTTAGAGAAACCAGATGCAGTTACAAAGCTAGAACAAGGCTTAGATCAGAAGTTACAAGGCAACAAAAAGAACACCAACACTTAAAGAAATTTAAATGTGTACTTAAAATCTCTTTTCTTTTTATTATTATTCTGTTACTATTTTACGGGGAAAGAGACCGACAGACAATGTATACAACTACTCCTTAGAACTGCCACTGATGAAAGATCTAGGTAAAATATGTTTTGACAAAGTAGAAATTTTAGAACAAATGATTAAAATATAACAGCTCTCATACATCGAACTGAGCGAACAAATCAACCTCTTTAAAATATGGAGCAAATGATAAATGACTGTGAATAGAGATACTTGGAAAAAAGTTTTGCCAAAGATATTTACTTCTTGGCTTGTTTTTTCAGCAGAACAGAACTCGAGGCACATGGCTTCAATCTCTACATGCACCAACTATTTTCCCAAGTTGGAGATTTTCCAACCTATAATTAATGTAGCAGGGCTGGTATGGATTTATGACATGCTGCATCTATAAAGACAATCTACTTCTGACTGGTGTGGAACACTCAAGTCTGGCTGGTGTGTGGGAGCTGCCAGAACTAGCTAGCGGGCTGGTAGATACCCGAGAAGCGCCCCGCAGGTTCCCACTCAGGGCCCCTGGAACCCCTGCGTTCCAAGAGGCAGGGCTTTTGGTGGGACCAACACAGCCACCAACACAGGCCTTAACCCTACACTTAGTGGATGAGCAAAAGAGGGACAAAGGCACTTCTCAGGGGGGCCCCTAGGGGACTTGGAGCGCCAGCTCTGTTTATCAGTCATTAGAGAAGCATTCCATGTTTAAATGGATCGTACCAGCTGAACTTCAGCCCTCTGTCTGTGCTGTGGCCAAATTCATTAAAACTAGTAGGTTTTATAAAGCGGGAGAGTCTGGTCTGAATCCCATTCCTAATTCCAAATTCAGCACTCTTCTCGCTGTATAGAGCCATTACTCCACGAAGTAATTTAATGGTCACCAAGGCTGAGTTATATCTTTTTCTGATTGTGGGCTTTGATTGGGAAGAGGAGAGTGAAAGAAACATGAGGGGCTGTGAAGACAAATTTATCAGGTCAGTTATACTCATGGACACCTCTGGAGAAGTTAATTGGTATAAAATATTAATCTGAAATATGACCCTGGTCTGGGAATAAGGCAGAAATGTCTCAGACTTACTGGTTTTCATAAGATTATATAAATCACAAGCTGGAAGGAGTCTATGGGTGAGGGGAATCAGTTAAAATAAATTTGACAAGCAAAGCAATATGAACACATTTTACATGAATAAGAACTTAAAACTGACTCAAACAATCAAAAGTTTTAAAGTCGTGTCCAAGGAGGGGATTTGCAATGCATTAAAAACAAACAACAACAACAAAGAAAATGAGTCATTTTAAGAAAATTTAAAAGTTTCTGCCTATCACACAAAAACCTGTAGCCCTACTGTCTGAAAGACACAATTTTTTTTTTTTATTATGATTGAGTGAAAATGTACACTCCTATATAAATTTACATGCCCACCTATATGCAACTTTCGCTGCTCTCCCTGCCCGGTGACAGTACACTGTTCCTCTCTGCTCCATACATGTCTCATCCTCCCAATAGTCTCCTTTCCCCTCCTCTCTACCCACTCTCCTTCCTCCAGCCAGAGGTCAGCAGGATGATATCCTATAGAAGCACAGAACCATAAAGTGCATCCAATATATGGTCACTCTGCATCGTCAAGCCCAATCCATTCGTGTCCGAAGAGTGGACCTTCGTTATGATTTATGGGCAAGGGCAGCATCAGAGCCAGGGGCCATGTTCCCAGGGGAACCCCGAAACCTCTGGACCATCAATTGAGGTCTTTTAGTGGAGATCTCAAGATGCACCTCTTTTTATTCTTGTGAAAGACACAAAATTTGAAGCTCAGGTGAGAAAGATGAGCTGTGAAGAGGACTGCATGGTTAACACAGTGGCTTTGTATCTCTGGGTCCAATTACATTAAAAACTCTTCCAACAAAGAGAAAGCAAGAGCTTGTGATTTCCAATAGTACTGATGGAAAATTTTAGCAGGCCTGCTCTTTGAGCCATAAGAACCCATGCCAATATAAACTGAACTTACAGTTTTATACTCTCTTTTGCAGTAATTAGAATACACTGCCTTAAGCCGTTCTGCCAGCATGTGGTCCAGTGGTGAGACTTCTACGGTTTGTTTTCAAGGCTTCTAGAACCAACTGTGCACGTCTCTTTCCAACTCTCAGTTCAGTGAAGTCACACTAGTAGCTTAAAATCTGCTAGGCTATGCTTACAATGTGGAACTTTGCAACCTTAAAATCAGAGCTCCTCCCATACTCCAGAGCTGGCTGTTAAAATATTCACCAATAGGTTTCATGGGATATTAAAAACCTGTTGCTGTTGAGTTGATTCCAACTCACAGCAATCCCACAGGACAGAGGAGAAACTGTCCCACAGGGTTTCCAAGGAGTGGCTGGTGGATTCAAACTGCTGACCTTTTAGTTAGCAGCTGTAGCTCTGAACCTCTGCACCACAGGGTTTCCAGTGGGATGTGAGGCAGAGGAAAAATCCACCAACACAGCTGAATCAGTGACTGTACCACCAAGCAGTGACTCTCACAGAACTCTCGAGGCTTTTAAACACGTAACTCTTGTCTCTTCTGAAGAATTACTGGCATCCGTAAAAGTGGTTTTGTCCTAACTAGTTTTTCACTCATCAAAAAGTGAAAGAAAACAATAGGAATGAGGACAGATTAAAAAATGATTTCCCTGCCTGAATGAGGTAAAAGCTGATTATTCAGAAGTGGAAAACACTTAAAAGAAAAATAACCTAATACTAATGGTAATAAAATATAATAATAAAAAGTTAGTGATAGCTTTTTAGAGCCGACTCCCTTAAAGTAAAAACCAATTTTACAGATTACACAGAACCAAGAGAGTTTTCATTAAAAAAGTTAAAAATAAGCAGGTACTGTAAAATATTTTGAGATGGCATTAATTGGGCATATTAAAAATATAAACAATACTACTCTGATTACTGTAATTCAAGTTTAAAAATTACCACTTTTTTTTTTTACATTTGTGTTTCTCATAAAGACAAGAAACAAATTTACTGGTAAAGATCATATAGCCAAAGCAAAAATGTTTTGGATGTCAATCTTAAAAAACTTTTTTCAGGTCTTTTAAAAGGCTTTATAACAAGTTATTATCTAAGAACATCAATAAATTTTAATATTTCCTGAACTACTGGCAGTATAAACAATTATTTCAAGATGTTCAAAATTAAAGATAAAAAAATACTATACCACTTACATACTTTATCAGTTTGAATTACCACCAAAAGTTATTATTAATTTTAACTATAATTAAATGCTTACCATGCATTTACAATCAACAGTTTATTCTATCCCATAAAAAGCAAATAAATCTACAAAGCTTTCAGGATACCCAGTACTGGGATTTAAAGACAGCCTAAAATTAATTGGTAATGATTCAGTATAACCTAATTAATTATTTTTATACAAAGTACTTTATAACCTTCTACACAATCATTATTAACACTGTATTTAAACCAACTAAGTTTAAAACTGTACGGAAAAATATTAAAGCATTACATATAGGCAATGAATTAACTCAGTAAAAATGAAAAACATGATATAAATCAATTGATAGGCATCTTAATTCAATAGATAGGTTTATATCATAGAAACACAGAAAGTGGAAAATGACAAAACACAATAGCTAATATTTATTGCACAGTATATTTTGATACTATCCAAGAAAGACCTTGGAAATAAATCTTAACTGAACATGAAAGCAATATACTCACTATATCTAAGTTGCAATCCACTGAGAAAAATAAATAAAGAATATCTTTATATAAACAATATTTTCCTATTTGGGGCTTTTTTTCAAGAGTAAACACACTTTAAGAACTTGTACTAAGAAGCAGCCATTAGAAGCATCTGTTAAATTCTGCCACTTTATTTCATGCTCTAGCATAAAAATGAAGCACAAAAACTTGATACCAGCATTTCATCAGTGGTACTGGCCACAATGCCTGACACTGTCATGCAAAAAAATCCATTAATATCGCCTGAATTCATTAAAATCTTTCTGATGAATGATCCTTAAAATGTATTTGTAGAGTAGCACGGTGAAACAACAAAAGCTTTTTTTCAGGGTCAGGCAACTGTCTGATTTTAGATGACCCACTTATCAGTAAGTCCTTGAATTATGCAGAGTGGTCTTCTTATAAATAATAAAAATAACTGAAGCTACTCATCTGAAATATGTCTCAACAGGCCTATTTTAAGGCCAAACAACAATCGCAGATTTTAACAAGTAGCACGATTCTCACTAGAAACATGGTTTTAAAGTAAAAGATATGAAGGTTTTATGTGGCTTATTAAGTGGCAAACCTATTTTAAGAAAAGCTTCTATCTAATACGTTGTTCTGTATTGCTTAACATAAAATCCCAAGTTAGCAGAAAAAACAACTAGATTTTCATCAATTAAAAAAAATTTTCAGCTACAAGCATTTTTAGAGGCAACATGACAAATAATCCCAAGCATAAACCATTAGTGATGTTAATTAAACTTACGATAACAATGATAACAGTATTAGACATACTGTACCACACAAAAAACCCATAAATATATGATTTTAAAACAAATTACTGAAGGTTCTGATTAGTAAAAGCAGCCCTGATGGTGCAGTGGGTAGGCCCTTGACTGTTTCCCCCAAACGCCAGCAGTTTGAATCCACCAATCGCTCCCTGGAAACTTGCATAGTAGTTCTGCTGTGTCCTATGGACTGTTACGAGTTGGAGCCGACTAGACAGCAAAGGATTTAACTTGATTTAAGTGTAATCTTACTCATTACAAAGAAAGCAACATTTCTTTTTTATGAAAACTGCTCCTTAAGTAATTTCGATATATTAATTTGAATAGCTACTCTTCAGAATGTTACACACACACAAAAAAAATTTAAAAAGTTAACCCCGTGCTGGTTATTTGTAAGCTCTATTCTAAACTTCAAAGAAACAACCTGAAATGAGACATTCATTGTATCTCACTGTAAGTGACAAATCTATGAAGTTTCCCTGAACAGTCTGTGTTCAGATATTAATAATTCTATAAATAATGAATCTTTCTTATACTTAATTAAATGACAACATTTAAAAAGAACATAAATATGCAAACTGTAAATGACATTTAACAGCACAGAAAACACAAGAATACAGTAAACATGACAATTTAAAGTCACTTAAAAATTTTAAATTCATGAAAGTATTATTTGTTCACTTGTCTAAAAATATGGCACATAACATAAAATCAGCTGCCATGTTGTCCAATTCAAGGTCACTATTTGGAATGGTAGCTCTGTGCACCCTACTATATCGATAATTCCAGGGACCACAGACTATCCCACTGAGATGTTTCTGTTTAACTTTTGAATAATTCTAGTTGTTTCCCTCTTCACCATCACTTTCCAGTGACTGGCTTTCTGTCACATACTTAACTAAGGAAAAATTCAAGAAAGCCAGAAAGCCTACATGCCTGCATTAAAAAAAAGTATTTATATGATATGTATAAATATGTGTGCATATTTATATAAACGTGTGGTGGTTAAGGGTGGCTTATTCATACTATATATAATAAAGAGTAGGCACTTTATAACAACTACTCTCAATTTTTTTTCCTAATTTTAATATTCACAGATATGTTCTGGGTGGTCAACGTGTAACTCTAAAAGGCAAGTGAGATGTTACTATGACAAATTTAATCAGAAAAACAAAATGGGTCTGAATTCTAACCTTATTCAAAAGCAAGTAGGCAAAAATAAGAAGTTGAATCTAATCTAATTGTGCATGCATATCTTAGTTTTCCCTTCTATAGGTTATGTGATACTTCAGTTAACACCTGACCAGACTAATAAATCCAAACATAAAAAAATTCAACTAACAGCTGAACCAGCAAGCTCTTCATAAACGTCAGCAATCATTTTGAGATTAGACATGTCAGCTGAACTCAGTGTTAATGGCCACAGCACATGTAACTGAACTGTTCATTCATTTTAAACCATAGTTTGAAAATAAATGTTATATTACTGTTCATCATGTTTATGATGAAGCAAGAAAAAACTTACAGTCCACACTCCAGCACACCAGAAAGACAGGAACACAGTAAGCAACGAGTCAGTCTACTACTTTCTATCCCTCTATAACCCACAGAATTCCCTGATCTAGAACTTTGTACACCCAAGAATTCTGTATTTATGCTTATCAATTCCAACGATCATGTCAAGTTGACAGCTGAGAGTTAAAAACTTGCACCACCACTGACACTCTTTTTTAATGTTACTATTTTATATAATACATGGAAGTCAGAGCAAACAACCTCAGCTAGCCCACTGCTTCTCAACTGGGGACTATCATCTATGTGTGTATACTGGTGTCGGAATAGGGTGAGTTTAGGAAAAACTGAGATGTTTCCGTACATAGATTCCCCACTCTGAAAATACCAGGATCCTGTGAGACGGAACAGTGGCTGCCTCGTCTCACAATGAGAAATACCAAATCAGCGCTGGCAAAGAAAATGTTTACGGTATGTTATCACTACAGACATGGAAAGAATGTTACAAATACTTTCAAGTATTTTTAAAATCCTGGAATCATCTTAGACTACAAAAGACTTATTACATAGTCCTAAATCTATAAATATATTTAGGGAGCTTCCTTTGAACATAAAAAACAACAACAAATCTCTCCAGAACCAATTTACATAAAACTGTTGATAACAAGACCTATAACGTGTCTCAAATCTTTTTTAAATTTTGCATAACATCAATGATCATGTTGTCTTTCAACATAATTAAAACCCTTAAGAAACTGTTGCCTATTTGCTTGTGTCAAATTCTTCTTTATAAACACATTCACTTCGTATTTGATCAGTTCTGAAAGCCTACTTTAGGATTACTTTTTTCCCAGTGAAAATATAAAAGACATCTTATCATTTTACTAATTTAGTTGGTTAGAAAATATTAGGTAACTGCCCCTACAGCTTTAAGGTCAAAGCGAAAAATATAAATAAACCAACCAACAGAAAAGCAGAGCAGCGACAGCAAGAGCAGCAGCATGAAACATGCAATAAATGTCATAATACATCACAAAAACATCAGCGTGTTTTGCAACCACAGGCAAAAAGGATAGGAGGTGAGGCAGAGGGGCGATGGGTACACAAAGTGCAATCGTCTCTTACACGTCTGCCTTTGCTAGCTGGAGTACAGGATGAAGAGCGCTTCAACAAAGAAAGGAGAATACGGTATGTTACAAATATTTGCACACGTAACACTCTCATGACTTCTACTGTATTCATTAACTATATAAATATACAAACAAAGCCATAGTTTTGGATAGATTGAAATTACACTTGTTTTCAGGAAAAACTCAAGGATAAGACAGTAAAAACGAACGGAACAGTTGCTCAGACTAGGTCTAAAGGTGGTAATACAGTTTTCATCAGACCATGCACAAACAATGACTCACAAAATAGTGTTCCATACAAAAGTGGTAGACAACTCCTTTTCTGGAAAAGTTTGCAGTGGTAAATTGAAATATACCGGAGAAAAAAAGGACCTAAATAATTCTGATTCAGTGCTGGCAGGCATGTAACAAAATATTTAATTCACTGGGTCTGTGTCAACCATTTACGTAAAAATTTTTACTGTTTTCAAAGCTAGCATTTTTAAAACTAAGAGCTAAATTTATGGCTTCAGAATTCTTGACAACGAACTAAAACAAAAACAGATACTTCAACAATATAAACTCCACAATCATCCATCCTGACTATATATTAGATTTAGTCAAAAGAAGGATCTTCACTTTTCTGACATTAAAAAATTAAGTAAAAAAGCTGCAATTATCTCAAAACATTTCACATTTTTTGAAACTTTGTGTAACACCATTTCTCAAATGTGAACCATACCTACTTAAGTAATTTGTTATATTAAATTGAAACTACCCTTTATTCACAGTTTATGTCAAATACTATGTGGACATAAGAGATTAAAAGATAAACAGGCCACTGTGTCCACCTTTAAGTAGTTTACACGCTGGTAGAGAAGATAACATGCTAGGAATAACATGACAAATGCTGTAAGTGATACGCGCGCACATGCACACACACACACACACACACACACATACATACATACACAGTTTTTATGGGAACCCACAGGAGGGAATTCATGAACTGGGTCTACAAGACTTAAAAAAGGTTTCAGACAAACGTGCAAATTTGAAGGGTGAGAAACATCCAGCATCATCAGTTTTACCCTAACTCTGGCAGACAGGTAGACGGGAACGATTATTTCTTCTACAGGAAACTAACAGAAGGAGACTTAACATTGTTCTAAAGAGTGTGAGTCAGAATCAACTCAGCAGAGGTTTTTTGTTTTGTTTTTTTAAATGAAAGAGTTAACAGAAAATCTGGATCGGAAGGCCTGTAGAGTTCTAAACAAGCTTTGGTTTCTTACCCCGGTCAGTCCTCCACAATTATGGCTAAAGTCTCTGAGTTCAAACCCGGTTACAGTCCCTCAGTTATTAATAGGAAACACCTCTCTCCCTGTTCAAAATGATTTGTCACCCTGTGCCTCTGTTAAACCTTTGAATAATTATCACACATAGGGCCAACTGATCTAAGCCCAATAAAAATGGAATACAAAGTCATCTTGATGCTGGTCCTGCCTATGCCTTCAAACTCATTTCTCATTAACCTCTGTCTTGCACTTTTTGTCTCCAACAAACTGAAATGGAATCTCCCTCTGCTCCCTACCTCTACACCCAACTAACTATGCACTATGTACCTAGAATATACTATATGCCCTCTTAGGCAGCTAGTTTTTTTTCCTCTATTGACTTTAGATGTTTACAGAACAATTCTAGTTTCTCATTCAACCGTACACATATTGTTTTATGACCTTGGTTAACAATCCCACGACACATTAACACTCTCCCTTTTCAACCTTGGGTTCCCAGTTACCAGCTTTCCCGTCCCTTCCTACCTTGTAGATCTTACCCTTGGGCTGGTGTATCCCTTAAGTCTCATTCTGTTTTATGGGCCTGTAAAATCTTTGGCTAAACTGTAAACCTCATGAGTAACTTCATAACTGAGTTGAAAGGGTGTCTGGAAGGCCATACTCGGAGTGCCTCTCCAGTCTTGGTCATGCCAGTCAAGTCTGGTCTTCCTTTTTGAGTTAGAATTTTTTCCACATTCTTAGCCAGCTCTGTCTGGGGTTCTCTGTTGTGATCCCTGTCAGTACGCAGTTCTCCCTTTCTTTGGCTTGCCATATTCAGGTGTGACGGTCCGGCCCAAGTATTCTTTCTTTCAGAAAGCCTTTCTGGACCCTCTTGGTTCTGTCAGGTTATCTCTCCTTTGTGCTTCCGTTTTATGTAGTCCCTGTAGTACTGTAAGTATCTGTTTATTTATTTGCCTTTTCTAGATGATCCTTACAGATAATAATATTAATATTATACATTGTAACACACGTTACTGTATTATGTTGAGCATAACCAAAAAAACCCACACTCAGCGCCGTCGAGTCAATTCTGACTCATGGCAACCCTATATGACAGAGAAGAGCTGCTCCATAGTTTCTAAGGAGTACCTGGTAGATTTTAACTGCTGACCTTGCGATCAGCAGCTGTGGCACTTAACCACCATACCATCAGGGTTTCCACACTTAGCATAAAACTTGTATACTAAAAAGTTCTCAATAAATGTTGAATGAATACCTCTGAATGGCCACACTGCTTATGGCATATGCCATTTTCATGTTGTATAGTCTGTAATTATGTTATTTGCTTTTCCTATTAGTAAAATATGCATTTTGAGGTCTAGGTCTGTATTTGATCATCTTTGTATCCAGCATTGTGCACAGTACTTTTTACTGCCATGTGAAAAGTACTAAAATTCTTAACACAGAGGAACTGTTAGTCTCTCCTTAGCCCTTGACCTGACTGTGCTAAAACTAGGAAGAAAAGCATGAATAGCCCAAAGCAAATATATTACCACTATACTAAAAACAGGAAACCCTGGTGGCATAGTGGGTAAGTTCAAATCTGACAGGTGCTCCTTGGATACCCTACGGGGCAGTTCTGGTCTGTCATGTAGGGGTATTGAATTGGCACTGGGCTCGGTTTGGTTTTACACTAAAACCAAGTCAAAATGCACATCTCTTAAAATTATCCCTGAATATGAAAGACAACATATTTTCTAAGCTAGGATTGTTTAAAGCTATTAATGATACACAACTGCCATAGCAATTATGTCCTACCTAGAAATCAGACATCTATTTTTATGTTTTTAATAGAAAAGGATTAATTCTACTTTTCCTTGGTGATGCAATTAAAGAAAACCAATTAATCTGTCTCTCTGTCTCTTCCCTCACACATACACCCTCAAACTCCATGATTTTCTACAAACACTGACAATGGTTTCACAGGAAATTACTAAAACCCAGCAGTTTAACATGTAATGAGATACCATTGTAACATGTATTTCCTATCTAAGTCTATGAATTGCCACCAGAATTTTAAGGCTCTAATATCAAGGCAAACACACAAAAAGAAACCAAGTAATTAATCTTATAGACACATAACTTGACTAACAGTTGCGAGGTTCAGTTACTACATTCTAAAGGACTTATTTAATAAAATGCAAAACAAGATATGCACTAGTAGTCATGTTTCTTTTTACCTAGATTGCCTAGATACATTACAATGTAATATGTAACATACAATATGTATGTGTAATATACAATTATTACCTAAATCGAGAAAGTACTGTGAATGATAATCTTCAGAAGTATGGAGCTTCAAGCTGGGTTGGCTTGACTATGTTGACAGAATCTATTCTTTAGATGGAACTAGGCATGATTTTGGCCACAGGATTCAAAAATCTTTACAGTGCATATTTTAAGAATCTACCTTCCACTTACTCTTGATTATGACACATTTTCTTCAGATATAGCTAAAACTATGGTGTCAAACCTCAGATTTCTCTATCTGGTTATGAGAAGAAAATGAGAGAGAGCAATGTTAAAAGCAAGAGACATATGAAGGAAGCTAGGAGCCAGGGCTGAAATGAAGTATTTTCAGACATCTTAACAAGATTTTACATGAGGTCAAAAGTAAAACTGGGACCCAGCCTGCCAATACTCTCAGCTTAATTGTTTCCCTTACATGCTAGAAAAGAAGAAATGAAAATAACAGTGAGAGAACCAGACAGTAGGTACCATCTCTATTTCTTTATGCCTAACCTTTCCACTATACTGTAAAAACTTGTGAAAGCTGAAACATGCACAAGTTGGAAACCTGTAAGAGAATGAAAATATGAATATTTCTCACTAAAGTGAATGATAGAAAAGTGGTAAGGCTGCACCCTGTCAAAGGCAGAAAGTTTGTGAGACCTGGAAAAACAAAACAGCACCACCAAGTTCTGGCTCCCACAGATGTCACTGCAGTACTTGCACACCCTGACTTACTCTTCTCTCAGCACACCACAGTAAAAAGCCTCCAAAAAGCAAGTGCTAGGCTAATATGTAGTTTGTTTTTGTGAACCCGTCCTAAACAAATACAGAATTTAAATTTAATAAAACTTGAAAGTTACCTGGTACATTTTTAAAATTCTGACAGTATGCTATGCTTACTGAGTATATAGAATAGTTAATTCATATAAGTACAATTAATATTACTGTAATGCAGTCAAACCAAGATTTTTTTGTTCAGTTGAAAAATAAAAACAAAGTGAATGAAGTCAGAAGTTGCTACAAGGTTGATCTGATGACCCCTGGATCCGTCACCATCAGGAGCAAGCAAACCGACAGGAGAGAAGGGTGGGGACACCAAGCCATGGCACCTCGTTTGCCCTGCCTCCTGTCTGTCAGCTGGAGAGTAAGGCTGTACCTAATATGGACTCATCACAGGCAGCCCATGGCTGAGCACTTTGGCACGGGAAAAAGACAAGGGAAGAAGAGAGAAACATTCCCCCAGAAGGCTTCCTGGTATCCGTTCTACTGCTCTAACACCTCATCTGGGAAACCATCAGGGAAGAGACCACCTGATCAAAGTGCTCTCACTTTCTTTTTAAATTAACTCAAACCCTTTTTCATTTGTCCTGAAGAATGTTCTATATAACCCTACTGTCACCACATCCGTTCTCCCTCAAAGAGCGAGAACCCTAGTAACTCAGTCTTCAGTGATAAATATGGTTGAAACTACTTGGCTAAACATTTTCTAAGTTCTTTTCTCTTCTAAAAGTCTAGGTTTCTACATGTAGGAGAGCTCACATGCCTCGGTGCTCCTGAGTTACAGAAGCAGCAGAGTAAGCGTGCACTCTGCTTTACTGGGCTGCTTTTAAATCGTTTCCCAGGGGCCAGGGAGGACCAGTGCTGTGCATATTCCTTCTCTTCTGACAAGGGTGCTTTTACATGCAGGAGAGGTTGTCAGAACTACTTGACTTAAGAGGAAAGCACACTGCTTTGAATGTCTTCCATAACTGCTCCAAATCCCAGCATTCACTTGATTCCTGAATTAACAGACAAAACACAGCATTGTATTTTAAAGAAATCAGTTTCAATAGCCCTGTGCTGGAGAATAAGGAGAAAAGCAGAAGGTAATTTTGGAGACGATGCCCTGGTGGAAAAGCTCTACACAGTGACAGGGCCACCTGAGGGCACTTGCTCTTGGGGCCAGAGGGAGAAGGCAAATGCCATGTGAAACCAAAGGACATTCCACTGGCTTAACACTGTTCTCACTCCCTCCTATTACTACAGCTTTGAGGTACAGTCAAATTTCAGGTCTTCAACAGAATCTTCTTCCCCTCTGTAGCAATGAGGCAGAAAAAGAACACAACGACCAGAAACATGCTTGTTATGGGTTAGTCAAGCATTAGAGTCTACTTGCTATAATTCTCTTATTATATTTATGCACATGCATACCCATCTAACTAGGATAGCACATAACAACAATCAATATTTGCTTTATTTCTTAAAAACCATAATGCCTAGCAGAAAGGAAGCTACAGAACTTGAGTCTTACACTAAATATTGTGGATGCTAAAGCAAAAACTGCCAGAGACAGAACGCTGTTATTCAAAACATCATTCTAACTTTGTGGATAAAGAGGAGGAGGATGCTGGGAAGGATGGTCTTAGCTGTGAACTACGAAAAGAAACAAGAAGCTGGTGCCATGAAGCATAAATTCCGAATACAAAATATTAAAAAGTGGGAGATTACTACTGTCTTTTCTCTTGACAGATAAAAATAATTTTCCACACAGTAACAAGAATTGAGAATTCCAGAGAAAAGTATAGTGTGACTCAAACTGATGGTGGCTGGCAGGTTCAGTGGTGAAGAGCTAAGAAAGCATCAGAGTCAAATTGAATTGATGGGAAAAAGAAAGAAAAAGGGAAACGAAATAATACAGGAAGAGAAGGGAATCAGCCTATTAAGAGTAAACAAATAATAACCAAGATCAGTGAGGGCACTACACATACTGTTCCTTTGAGCCCTCAAACAATTTCACGAGATTGGTGTGACTGTCATCCCTGTTGGTCAGATGAGCACAAGGGGGCATTGAAGGTTTGGTGCTTGCCCCAAATCATACACTTAGGAAGCGGTGGAGGCAAGATTTGAACCAGTAAACTGGGAGAAGGAGCTTAGGAAGCAAATGAAGGAACACGGCATCTTTCAAGATTAGGAGCTGGCCTCACAAAGAGTCAGGAGGCTTTGTGAATTAAACCCCTTTTCATTATTTATTTTACCAGGAGTTCCTTTATACTGTTGGGGGAGACAAGGGATGGAGAGAAGATTGTTAGAGAAACAAAATAAAAAAAAAAAGTTTTTCTTAAACAACAAGTAATTTACTTAAATTTCTTTCTGTCCTTCTTACAGTGAATGATATCTATATGGAAATACTATAGTATTTCAGAATACTGAACAGCAGGTTTTAACACACAGTATGACTGTACATAGAGTTCTCTTTTTATCATGCTGTAGAATCAAACAGAATAATTTTTATCTCAAAAATAACAAATGTTTCCACTTAGAATCATACACTTTGATATAACTATTTCAAACATATCAAAAACCACTTTTTTTTGGTTAAATGCTACTGATAATAAATATTCCAAATCGAGGTTACTATAAGTGGATAACTGTTCTATATAGTCTTCTGAGTATAATACATATTTTAATAAAACATTTAAAAATTTTCCCTTGGTTTTTTAAATAGTTCAAATGTATTTGAACCCATTTTACTTTCTATTTGCTAGACAGACTGAATGTTAAACAGGACAATAAAATGCTTTACGACAAGGATTATTTTGTCATTTAATGTGGGATAAAGACTATGTATGTACCAGGCAGATCTACAGAAAGAATTAATGATGTACACTTTATAGTGACTTCTAAATTATTAAATCTATACAATTAATTTAGGAGAGAAAAGGATAATGCAGTCAATTTATAGTACATATATTAATTAAAATCATTTTCTACCTTAGAAGAGAAATTCTGTCAGTATGAAAAATTGATTTGTACACTGTTACTGTGTAATGATAAAATATATAAGAGAATTTAATAATGAATCTCACGTTTTCTGATTACACCACTGGATTTATTTGTAAGCAATATAGAAATTAAATAGTAAAGTGCTGAAAAGAAGAGGGGAAAGTCAAACAGAAATCATCATAAAAAATAAAAACGAGCAATTATTTATAGAGAGAGTGACAAAAATCAAATAAATACCCTGGCCTTTAAAAAATGTTCATAAAGAACGGAAACAAAGATTCTCTGATGGCCAAATTACTTTTTCAAAGTATATTTTTTACCTTATTATGCTTAGTGAAAAATACTTCATTATACTTGAGATTATAAAGAAGCACACTTTAGCCCACAGAAAAATTTTGAAGTGTGATATTTCTAAAACTGACTGCATTACTGGGAAATTTTTCAAATCAATTCACTGATCTCTCTTACTGAAGGATGCATTGGTTTGAAAAAACAAAGACTTACGTCATCCAAAAAATCAATCAGTGAAGATGAGGAAGAAGAAAAGGAATCCTATTTAAAGAATACAGCAATAAAAAAATAGAAAATATGGATGAAGCAATTTAATAAGAACAAATAATAAATCAAATATTTTGTAAAACAATTGAAAGGCAAATGACAATAATTCAAATAAACAAGAAAAGTAGTCACTGTCATTGTTTCTCAAAGAAACTTAGAAATTCATTACTTTTATGAAGTGATTTTTTTCTCCCTTTTCCCAAAGGAAAGAAATATCTTTCATATACTACGTTCAAAATTTACTAAAATGAAGCTCATGGCAAATCATTAATAATCAAATGAAGTGTAAGCACATTAGAAAGTAACAACGAAAAGTAAACCACCCTGCTTCCAATTCTTCCCACTAGGCTATAATAAGCTCTTTGAGGAAGGAACACCACTGAATCCCCCACAACTACACAGTGCCTTGCACAGAGAAACACAATTATTATCTATGAAATAAATATGTAATCACTAACTTACATTTTCTGAGGCAAAAAGACACTTGGTTATCACAGAATTGATTTTTTCCAGCAAATCATTTAAGTTTCAAGGAATGATGGTCATATAAACATAATTTCTTTATTATGATATCTGTCTAATACACCCTATATAAACCTTTTAACAAAAAAAAAATTTCCTACTATATACTCAAAAAAAAAAAAAAAAAAAGTGCCAGCAACTCCCTGTTACAAACCTACACATTTTCACTTGTTTTCTGTTACTAGGCTTTGCAGAAAAAAGAAGTGTCACGCTTATTTCAAAAGTCGGTGTTTGTTCTGTGCTTACTGTTTCTTAGGAGAGGAGCTAAAACTGCTTTAAAATTTAATAATGACTCTGATGTGCAAGACCTTTCTTAGATGTTTTATTAAATATACATGTGATTATAGTTTACATAAAAATGCAGAATATATTTCTCTCCTAATATGCTTTTTGTCTAAATAAGACTCTAGGTCCTCTTATGTGGGATGTGGTGAAGGTTTTATTGTAAGGAAATTTTCAGTGACAAAGTGAGTCTCAAATGGAACCAGAAAGACATTTTAAGACTTTAGTACTCACTTCGAGTCGGTCCCCATCGGCAGGCGTATTCAAGAATGCCAAGACAGAATGCTGGGAGTCTTGGCGCTCTATACCTAGAAAACAGCAGCAACTTTTTTAAAACTACAAAAATTAAAAATAATTTTCATGGATAACCTTTCCTGTCTGAATCTATTAAAAGCTGTTCACAAACTGGTGTGTTTCAAAGACGATCAATATTACTAATTACATGTTAAAATATATATATATCCCTAAGTGTCTGATGAAACACTACTTTAAACTACATCCGTTCCCACGAAATACTACTTGTCCCTGGAGATAAGTGAGTTCTTTAGTTTCTTTTCCTAAATGTCACTGTTGGTATTTGCCATCAAATCAGTGGGACCCATGTGTGCAGAGGAGAACTGCCTCACAGGGCTTTCGAGGCCCTCGTCTCTCAGAAGAGATCCACAGGCTTGTCCTCTGAGATGCCTCTCAGGGGTGTTTGCAGTCAGCCTCGGGGCTAGTGGGCAAGCCCTTAATCCTTTGTGTCACTCAGGCACTCTTTCTCTCATAGAGCGCATCATAAAAAAACACATCAAATCTTTTGGTAGATTGGAGAGAATTTAAAAACTAGAATTAAAAATATTTATATTTTATTTTTCTAAGGAAATGTTTCCAAAAAGGTTCTTCTGTTTTGAAGTTACTCTTATCAAACATACAGCATGCACTGGCAGATATACATAATCTCTTTTAAGAAATCATTCAGTGATAAAATAAATGTACTTAATTAAAAAACAAAAAACTGTGTCAACATACTAAGCTAATTCAAGGTATTATTCTAAAATTGTCAGAAGGAAGAAACTACACCCTAGTTTATCTAGGATGAATAAAACAGTCATGTGATTCTCTTGGCTATGGTATCAATTTTAGATGCATGCTTTCCAAACTGACTCTTAAAATATGCACACGGTGACATTTAAATACTAGGGAGGAAAAACCAGAAACCACCAGGCACGTATTTTGTATTTCTATATCTGGTGCAACTGCCATCAACTGTCACTGTTGCTAGGTGCTGTCAAGTTGGTTCTGACCCACAGTGACCCTGCATGTGACAGAAGGAAAGACTGCCCGGTTCTGTGCCTTTCATTCTCAGGATCAGTGTCAGTTGGAGCCCAGTGCTGCAGCCACCACGCCAGTCCATCTTGTGGAGGGTTTTCCTCTTTTTAGCTGATCCTCTAGCTGATTAAGCATGATGCTCTTCTCTAGGGATGGATCCCTCCTGATAACATGTCCACAGAATATGAGAGGTACTTCTGCCATCTGCCATGGATCGAACTGCGTCCTCCACCAAAACCGTGGGGACACAATTTGGGGGCCATGATTTCTGGTATTGTGTGATGCTCCCGTATGCTGTAAATCCTACTTCTATGATGTTAATGAGGGAGGATTGGCAGGTGTTGTGTTAGTGAGGCAAAACTCAATCTATAAGACTGTACTGTGCCTTGAAACAGTTTCTTGGAATATAATGGAAAGGTAAGTGAGACCAGGCTTAGGGACCTCATACTACCAGGAAAGCAAAGCTGGGAGTGTGTCCTTTGGATCTGGGGTCCCTGTGCCTCTGAAGCTCCCAGTTCAGGGGAAGACTGACGACAAAGACTTTCTTCCACAGCCAACAGAGAAAGCTTTCCCCTGGAGAGGATGTCCTGAATTTGGACTTGCACCCCATGTTTCTGTGAGAAAATAAATTTCTCTTTGTTACAGTCATCCACTTGTGTTATTTTGGTCTTCATTAACAAATGTTTCAAGTCCTCTTGATTTTCAGCAAGTAAGGCAGCACCATCTGCATAACACAGGTTGCTATGCATCTTTCTGCAATCCTGATGCATCTTTCTTCTTCGTAACAGTCTAGCTTCTTGGATTATTTGCTCAGCATACAGACAGAATCAGTATGGTGAAAGGACAACCTTTCCTGACTTTAAGCCAGTATCACCTTGTTCTGTTTAAATGACTGCTTCTTGTTCTATGTATAGGTTCTTCAAGAGCACAGTTAAATGTTCTGGAATTTCCATTCTTTTGCCGTATTATCCATAATTTGTTATGATCCACATAGTCAAATGCCTTTGCAAAGTCCAGGTAAGCATCTTTCTGGTATTCTCTACTTTCAGCCAGGATCCATCTGACATTAGCAACAATTAGAGCTCATTCTACATCCTCTTCTGAATCCAGCTTGAATTCCTGGTAGTTCCCTGTTGGAGTACTGCTGTAGTTAACTTTTGAATGACCTTCAGCAATTTTACTTGTGTGTGGTATTACTGACATTATTCAACAATTTCTACATTTAGGTGGATCACCTTCTTTTGAAAAGGCATAAATATGAATCTCTTCCATTTGGTTGGCCAGGTAGCTGTCTTTCAGATTTCTTGGCAGAGATGAGTGGGTACTTACAGTGCTGTGTTTGTCTGAAACATCTCCCTTGGCAATCTGTCAGCTCCTTGAGCCTTGTATTTCACCAATGCCTTCAACGTAGCCTGGATCTCGTTTTTCCAGTACTGGGTGTCCAAGAGTTATGTGCTTTCCTTATTACTCTTTGATAAACAAAGTGGGACCTGCTGGGTAGTTCAGGCGTTTAAGCCCTAGGCTACTGTCTGAAAGCCTGGCAGTTTGAATCTACCTCGAGGTGCCGAGGAAGACAGGCTTGACAACCTGCTTCCGGAGGGACACCGCTTTGAAAACCCTATGAAGCAGTTCTGCTCTGCACACATGGGATCGACATGTGTTGGAATTAACTTGATGGCAACTAACAACAATTTCTTAGGTACCAGGTAAGGCACGTGTTCAGAAATTCCTTCAGTCCATAAATAATAGAGAGCCTATTATGTGTCAAGTATTGTTTTAGGTACTGGGGATGTATCAAAAAAAAAAGTAGGGGAAAAATCCTTGTCTTTATTATGTATTACACTATATTAAAGTAGTATAATACATTATGTCATAATATACAGTGAAAGCTCATTATTTTGCAGTATTCAAACTACAAACACAAGGCTATAGGTTAACATGCTTTTTTAAAGCACTCTGATAAACTTTCTTTTTCAAGCTTTTATCTATTCTAAAAGAGATGCAGTCATTGTTATCTAGTGCAGCATTCTGCACTCATCTGTTTTCTCGATACAAATTGCCTCAAAGACTACGGGGCTTCCATGTCTTACGTATCCTTTCCCTCTTCTCACTAAATAATGTATCACCTCCTATTCTTCATGAATTAAAACCTAGTATAATTCTCATTTTTAAAACGGATGGCTTGTGCCCCTAACCTCAGTCCCTACGCACTTTTTCTGTGCTCTTCCCCTTTTCTTGCTCATCAAATTCAGTCGACAACAACTGACTCAATCTCTGCTTTCAGTGGCTTTTCATGCTAGCTCCTTTCTATGGTTACCCTCCGCCCTCCACAGTGCTAATGGCAGTTGCAGGCACAGCAGAAAACCACTGCCTAACTGAGTAGTCAGTCCTTTGTTAGGAAAAGAAATTTTTAATAACTGCATGTAAGACATCCCTTCATTAAAAAAAATAACGTTCGGAACTTCTTTTTATTAAGTCTTCACATACCTAATGCTCATATTATGGAAAGAAAGTTGAAGAAGTTCATGTCATAGAATCCTTGAGTTGGCATTCACATTAATGAAAATTTACCTAAGTCAGGATTTTAAGTAAACAGTAACAATCTTGGGAATTCCCACAGGGCAAGCAATCTAAGAATCAAGCTTGGAAGAAGATACATAGAGATGCCAAAATAATTCTTCATTATTGAATTGAACTTTTAATACTGGATTAGATTAATCTGAAATTATTTCATACATCATTTCATCAACTACTCTGAGAATTATTCCCGTAATTTTATACATTTTAGGAATATGAGTGCTAGTAAATACTTAAGTATTTTTACCATTTTTTACAGTTAACACACATTGTCAGAGTGATTAGCTCAGACTACATTTAAGAATGGTAAAATATATTATAAATTTTTTCAATTACAAAAATATTCATGCGAACAGCCCACAACACTGAAAAAACAGTCAAATTTATGGCAATGTGACTTTCTCTGTTACCACAAAATCTTAATGAATACTACATTGAATACTACAATGACTGTTAAATAAAACAAAATGATTCAGAGAACAGTCTATCCAATGTGTGTGTGCTTACCATATGTAATACACAGATTCAAAAATGAGCATCAGACTTGCTTATATGAGCAATTCTCCCACCATAATAAAATAATAAAATGTACTCATAGTAGAACAGTACATCCTGAATGATACAAATACACATTCCCATACCCTTTTCAGATCTAAGCTCCTCAGTGTCCTTTATCAGTTGTTCAATTTCTGCCAGTAGTTCCAAGTTCTTCTTCTCTGAATCCTTTAGTTTACTTAAATAGGGAACAACAACAAAAGTCACCAATTGTCATTGTTGATTAGTGAGTCATCTTGTTTGTAACTGAACTTACTTTGTGTAAACATCAAGATAAATTAAAAACAAACAAAATTAAAAAAACACTTCCAGTGAGATGACCCCAACTGACAGCAACCCCACAGGACAGAGCAGAACCACCCCACAGGGTTTCCAAGAGTGTAATCTTTGTGAAAGCACACTGCCACATCTTTCCCTTCTGGAATGATAAGTGGTTTCAAATGACCTTCCAGTTGGCAACTGAGAGCTTTAACCACAGACTACTAGGACTCCTTCAAGATAAATGAGGGAAGGGCAAATACAACCTGCCACCTATCTCTATGTGAATAAGGCTTTATTGGAACACAGTCATACCCATTCATGTATGTACTGTCTATACCTGTGCTTACACTGTAACAGTAGAGTTGAGTAGCTGTGATACAAACTATATGCCCTAAAAGCCTAAACCGTTTACTATCTGATCTTTTACAGAAAAAAGTGCACTGACCTCTGAACTAAATTATTTAAATTAAAAAAAAAAAGGTGCTACAAAATCCAAAGCTAATTTTAGGATTCTGTTAAGAGTTCTTTCATAAGGAACCATGAAAGTAGAACAAGTACATAACTAAATTATGCGTTTCAGCAAGACTCGTATCTCTGATTTACAAATAAATATGTGTCTTCATATGCACAGACACAGGAAGATAGACCACGCTTATTCCAAATTACAACATAAAAAATGACATTCAGCACTTTTTTACACTGGGATTATTCATACTCTATTCTCCAGTAAATCTCTTTTATTTTCTTTTTTCAATACCACACAACCCTATTTAAGTAAAGAATATCTAATTTATGTCTCAATTATTTATGGTAAAAAGTGTATAATGCAAAAGCGGTGCCATGAATCTGGCCTCTTATTTGATCAAAATATTAATAACTACAGTTAAAGACTATGACATCTCACCATCAAGAACTGAATTTATGGGCTTATATTTTTTTCTCATGAACTCAATGCTTTTGAAATCTTTGGTATTTCGAACAGTAAATGGGATTTTTCTACCTATATTTCTATTTGTCATGTGAACTTCACATTGTTCACCTATATTACCTAAACTGAAACACAATTATAATGAATCTAATTATGATTACCCTTTTGTCCTTTCTATATCCAGAATATAACTTGCTCTATTCTTGTGGTAAGAACTGGAGGAATCCATTCATAATCTAAATGTCCCAGAGTTTCTAGGATGCACTTTTCAAGTACATAAGAACATGAAAACAATAACTGTAATTCAAAAATATTACATCATTATGAAATTTCCTACCAATTGGATCTTCACTGTAAAAGATCTTTGGTAAAAGCTATAGTTTTCAGATCACTACACTGTGTTCCAACTCTGTTACATTTTTTACTAATATGGTATTCCTGAACATAAGAGACTTTTAGATTTAATAAAAGAAAATTTAAGAATCAACTAAATGTATGAATAAGGGGAAAAGTTAACAATGGTATATTAACTAATACTGTTAATTTCATTTCATGAAGCCAGAGAATAACGTGGCTGTGTTAAAGTTCCATCACTAAAGGGTTGCAAGTATGTATTCGTTTTCGAACCTTTGTAACATTTTACAGTCATTATTTATTTGAGAGAAGGCAGGAAACTAAACATATAATTTCTCTTCAAATACTTTTTTCCCCCCAGTACAGTGAAAAGAAAGTTTTATTCGGTATATATTTAGAAAGGAAAAAGTGGGAAGCAGACAAACATGCTGCCCGAGGCACGTCTGCCTGAGTGAAATAGACAGAGTAGGCAAGAATGGGAAAACGGGCAAGCACACTACCTAGCCATGTCTGTCCAAGTCCACTCTTCAAAAACATTTAACAAATTAGTAATTATCTAGTAGGGCTATATTTTTAAGTCTTACCATTCTGTTACGATGTTAGATGCTTTAACTTTATTCAGCTCTTCTTGAATGGCCTGTTTGGCTCTTATTTCTGCATCCAGAGCCGACTGCAACTCCAATCTAGCTGACATATCCAGTTTCGCAAAGCGGCGCATCTTCCAGGGCATATCCTATAGAAATAATATGGCTATATCTTTAGCTCTGTGCAAGTTTATTTTTAACAGTAAAATTTATTAATCCAAGTGAACTGGGAACTATGCAAAAGCTCTGTCTCTCTCTAACAGCAGAATACAATAAAAATATTTCTTGTATTGAAAAGATTAAAGTAAGAAACTCTTGTGAAAATGTATTATTTTTCATTAATGCAGAAATAACTGCAAAGGCACATATAAAAGTTCATTTTTTTTTATAGTCATTACTAAGAATGGCTCCCCATACAAATTACAGTTAAGTAGTTACATTTAGTGTTTTCCTAACCTGGAAAAGACCTGGCCTAAATGATTTCTCATGAGAAAGTTTAACAGTAGACGGAACTCCAGAAAATCTGACATTAATAATGATATTTTCTTTTTTTGAGCCTTCTTTTTTCTAATAAGATACGCTTCCATACAAAATTGCAGAGCTTACAGTTGCCCGTGTACCCAAGCTGGAATTTCTCAAAGCTTCCAATTCTTCAGTCATTTTAGAGGCTAAGGCCTGAAGATACCCTCGTGCATCCTTCTCATCACTGACCCTAAAATATATATAAAAAGGTATTATAATAAAGTTTTGTACAGACATAAGTGATAAATGACAGAAATTCAAAGATTTTAAAGAATATCCTCTTTCAAAAGGTCTGTAATAAGTACTATTAACTGTCAGCAGGTACTAAGAGGTTTACTGAACTGTGACCCATTGCACAAGAGAAGATGTCAACTCACAGTAACCCTATGGGACAGAGGGGAACAGCCCCAGTACGATTTTCAAGATTGTAATCGTTATAGAAGCAGACGGCTTCTCCTGTGGAGCACCCACCTGGTGTTTGAACTGCCAGTGTTTCATGAAGCTAAGCACTTCAACCACTGCACCACCAGAGCTCCATACTCAACTGTGAGTTATCTGCAAGTTAAAGCTGCGGATGTTTTGCAAAGAACGTGATTCCCATCTGATAAACTGGTAAAACAGCCCTTAAACCACAGGTTAGTATTCTTTTAAACTAAATATATGCACATGTGTGCGCACACATGCGCATTTCTACAGGAGACCGATTTCCTGGTAAGTGGATTCTGATAATCTCTTAGGAAAGTCTGACACAGTGAAGTATATTAAATTAGAAAGTTTAGTTTAAAAATGGAATATTCTGTTGATAATAGGCTCATATTGTAATCAGTACAGATAAATGTTTTCTAAAATGATTAATAAAACATCAATCAAAAAGATTAAAGTCTACTTTAGAAACTCAGTTTCTGATTTACTGTTTTAAGACAATCTAGTGTATGCAACTACTATGATTTTTGATAGAAACATTTTCAAATTACACTCAATGAGACAACAAAGTTCAGATTTTAGAATTTCTCAAGGGAAAGTATGCATCTGTTACATCTCCTCCCAAACACAGAAGGGCAGTGCAGTGGGAGTGGGGAGTAAGAACCCGCTGGATATGAAACGCTACAAAGAAGCTTTTACTCTCAAAAATGTAAAAATCTTTGGTATCTAAAAAGCCAGAACTACAGAGAAATAAAAGGTGGGGTTGGACTCTGCTATGCTCAGAAATGTGTATGTTTGTATACTGACAGGCAGATGATTTGCCTCTGTGCAGGCTGGCGGTTTCCACCGATAAATCTACGCTCTTGAAGCAATAATGAAAGCATACCTCTAGTAAATCAATATGTATCTGTGATGTGCACAACAGGCAAGTTTAAATTGTGTGCCTTGCTTTAGCGTGTCTTAGAATTACAAAGTTGGAGTCCAATTCTTACACAGTTATTTAAAGAGAGCTTAATGCTCTCGGATGGGAGGGTGTTTTGGAGTTATAAGCCAACAATCTGTAAACAGAAGCAATAAAAATAAAACCACTGCAAGAAGCTGCCTAATCCAGGCATAGCTACATATTTCTAGGAACTATGTATACATATATAGTTTTATTATTCTTTAAAGAAAACACCTTTAGAAAGTATCTTAAGAAAGTTTATGTAGTATTGGGGCTGTTTCCTTCTGACACTCTTTAAGCCTGGACACCACAACTAACCACAATCTTTTCATTTAATTATCCAATCTATAGCATAAAGAGTAACTGGAGCTAGAGGAAGATCCCTGGTGGTGTAGTGGGTTAAGTGCTACCTTTTGCTTACCAAAAGGTCGGCAGTTCAAATCCACCAGGTGCTCCTTGGAAACTCTATGGAGAAGTTATACTCTGACCTCTAGGGTCACTATGAGTTGGACATCACTGGATGCCAGTGGGTTTTTTTTTGATTTAGAGGAAGATCATCTTTTTCAGAGTACAAAGAAAGACACTTACAGACTAACAATGAAGGAAACTACATTATCATTTAAATGGCCAGGCTAACAGGCCTCAGTAAGTGCTAGTTTATTATCTACCACTGCTCAGAGATCTTGGTTTATACAATTTCCAGGAAACTGAAAGTCCACTGTGTTTTATTAACTTTGGGAATTAAATTTTAATTTCTTGTAAATCACCTTCATTTTGTTTGAAATGATGACAAACAATCCTTCTTTCTAACTTGGCTTTCTGTTTACATATTGAATGTATTCACAGTCCCTTACCACTGTGGTCTTCCACTAATCCCCAACTTTTGATTAGACCCATGTCTCTTTCTTGGCTACAGAACATCACTGAGGAGAGTGAAAAACAATATGGACTCAGCACGCTACAGACTCCTGTCACTGAAGTTTCACCAGACTTAAGTCTTACTTAACAGTACTTCCTTTCATGATCACTGCTGTTTATCTATTTCTGACCTAGGTCTCCAAAATGCTCACTTCCCGAGTCCCACTGCTATCTCGTCCCCGCCTCTAGGCCATCTGGTTAGTCTACTGTAACTCATTCTCCTTCTCTTACCTTTTTTAAGTTTTAAAGGCAGGTCTCTTCATTAGGCTGAATCATTCATACGTGGCGCTAAACTCATAGCTATCATCACTACACACAATAATTGTTACCTCTACCATACCTTACATTATCAAATTCATTACTTCCACTGTTTTCTTTCAACAAGTACACACATTTCCTAACTCCCCCAAAATGTTCCCTTATCCCAGCTGTCCCAGTCCCCAGCATTCTATTTCTCTCTCCCTTCACTGTTAAAGAAATCTCTGGGTAATGCCAACATTAATGTTTTTGGCTTCTAACCAAAAAGCTAGAGACCTGAGTCCACCCAGAGGCACCTAAGAAGAAAGCCCTGGTGATCTACTTCTGATAAATCAGCCACTAAAAACCCTGTGGAGACAGTTCTGCTCTGACACACGGTAGGGCTACCATAAGTCTGAATCTACTTGAAGAAAAATGGATAGTTTCACTGCTATACTCATTTGTATCTCACTGCTCCAGTAGTAAACCCTTCAGTCACTCTTACTCTCTGAAGTCTGATTTCTGTTTCAACTATTTTGCTAGACTAACCCTGGTGGCGTAGTGGGTTAAGTGCTACCTCTGCTAACCAAAAGGTCAGCCATTCAAATCCGCCAGGCACCCCTTGGAAACTCTATGGGGCAGATCTACCCTGACCTCGAGGGTCACTGAGTCAAAGCTGACTCGACAGCAGTGGGTTTGGTTGCAGTTTTGGCTTATAGTCTGTTAAAATAACTGCTCAATAACAAAAGACACTTAGATCCACTTTGTTCTTTTGACATATCCAATGCTTTCTTCTCACTAAAAAATTAATCATGAAATATTTATTTATTACTTAACAGAAGATATACACGACATGATCTTTGCAACCAAACCCACTGCTGTTAAGTGAATTCCAACTCAGAGCAACTTAAAGGACAGAAGAGGATGGTCACAAACAGTTTCCAAGGCTACAAATCTTTACGGAAGCAGATTTCCACATCGTAACTCCCATGGGAGCAGCAGCTGGTGAGTACAAACTGCTGACCTTCAGGTTACCAGCTGAGTGCGTAACCACTGTACCACCAGTGCTCCTGGATCGTTGTAAAGTTGGGGATACAGAACATACGAAGTAAAGTGATTAAGCACTTAGATTCTTAAGTCAAACAGACCTGGGTTCAAATCCTAGCTCTGTTGTTTACTAGCTGTGTGACCTTGGATGTCACTTACCCCTATTCAGTCTGCCTTCTCACACGTAAAATGAAGGTGATAACAATACCTTCCTCACAGGGCTGTTGATGGTTAAACGAGAACGTATGCGATTTTTTAGTCCAACACTTGCGATATACTATATTTCAATAAACATTAAGTTATTATTACACAAAGATGAAGATTCAGAGTGAGAAATGTTTGCAGTAACGTGGATGGACTGAAATAATCCATTGTCTCTGATGGAGTCAATGGTGAGAAGCAAAGCCTTTGCTTTGTTTCAGTGATGAGAACCAAGGTGTCTTCCTCTAAAAGATTTTCATATGAAGTGGATATTTCATTGGAAAACGGGTGGAGTGAGAAAGGTTAAGTGCCTTCAAATGAGGTTATACCTACAATAGTGTTTATTTTGTATTAAAACTGTTAATATTCCCAACAGAAACATAGAAAATATTGTATACCACAAGTTTCTGCAACGTTGTTCTGGCATTATTTTATTTTTTAACATACCAGTTTGAAAAAATGGAAATAGCCCAAGCCCCACTATCTTTTTAAGACTGGATATTGTATCTCAGACAGCTAACTTGCAAGTAAGTGAAAATTGTGATAATTGTGATACTTTCAGCTCCCTAAAACAGTTGCCAATGAGTCGATTCCAGCTCATGGTAACCTCATGTGAATCAGAGTAGAACTGTGCTCCACGGGGTTTTCAACCGCTGATTTTTTTGGAAGTAGGTCACTAGGCTTTTTTCTGAGGCACCTTTGGGTGGAGTCTAACCTCCAATCTTGCAGTTAGCAGTTAAGCACATTAAACATTTGCAGTACTGAGACATTTACACTACTGAGGGACTCCTATCAGGTATTCAATAACTTGTTATTTTATACGTTGCTCCACTTGTAAATAACAGCTCTTAAGCAACCTGACTTCCTTGTATTCCTGATTTCTTCTGCATATCTCACCCGAATAAGAAAAGTGTAAAATGAGTGTTTTGTGACATCACATAAAAACTTTCATCCCTATCTTTTCTACTGTCCCTTTCTGAAAAGCTGGTATTTCAAGTTTCCTTCCTTTACCAAAACTACTTCCTATTCCAGCTGAGCTCACCATGCCAGTCACTGGTCTAAGATCTCAGCCTTTGAACGTACCAGCTTGTCTTCTATAAATTCACTGTTAGGCGACCCTTTAACTATAAATCTGATTATATAATTTATATAATAATGGACATACAAAGTGAAGACTCATAATTTTTGACACTACAAACTTTGCTAAAGATTAACATAATTTCATTTCAGAAATGTAGATTTGATGACATGGATGTAAATTAAACATTAATGAACCATTAGCTGTACTGTACGGAATACAATCAAATTTTCATAATTTAGATATGCACTGAACAGTCACAGATTCATAAGCTGAAGGTTAGTTACAATAAGAACTCTATGGAGCAATGAGTGACAGCTTGGATGCTAACCCAAAGGTCAGCAATTCAATCCACAAGCCACTTCCTGGAAACCCTGGGGACAGTTCTTCTTTGTCCTAAAGGGTTGCTATGAGTTGGAATTGACTCACCAGCATACAACAACAACAACAATTACGTCAATATAAAAACAAGAGTCATTTAGGTCAGATTACTTAAAACACAGTGATTATTCACTTTTGATTTTATTTAACAGAGATTATTAATCTAGTCTAAGTAAGGAAAATGGCAAAGTACTTAAAGAACTGAAATATGAACACGTGAAACAAAAATTCACAACAAATGAGCACTCTAGAAATATGTGAACTATTCGTCTGGATATAGAATAAAACTCCATGATGTGCCAGAAACAGTAAAAAAAAAAAAGAAAGCTAGAAAGTAAATATAAAAAGTTATGCTACCTCTTTCCATTACAGAATAACATTCCTAGTGGACTCTACTTTGTGTACTATTAAAATACACAAATTCTGACAAGTACCAGACTAATCACTTAATCAATTAATTAATATGAAAGCTGTTAAGGAGCAGCTGATGAAACTAAAGTTTAACCATTTAAGATTTTTAAAATGCCACCTGTGAATTATTCTGTTATAATTATAAAAGAAAGTGATAGCATAGCAGCTTCAGCTTCCAAACTTTTCTCCAGGCTTTCTGTTTCTTAAAATAATAAAAAATACTGTTATTCTGATCTTACAAAGGACCATTTACAGCTAGCGGGTGAGTTTCTTCAGTTCTTAAAAGACTGACTGTCCTTTTAGGAGAGAACATGATTTTCTTATAATTATCAGCTTTGAGTAAAGTTGTATAAAAACTGTACAAGAACAGAACCTAAAACACAGTAGAACACAAATGACAGATAAGCAATAAAACTACTTTTCCCAGTAACTTATTTTTCACAGCCAACAAATAATATAAAGAATATGTGACTGGCCTCCTGGAATTCACACCAATTTGATCCTATGATTATCAAATCATACCAATCCCACTACTGTCAAGTCAACTGTGACTCATAGTGACCCTACAGGACAGAGTAGAACTGCTCCACAGAGTTTCCAAGGAGCACCAGCCTTTGGCTTAGCAGATGTAGTACTTAACCACTAAGCTGCCAGGGTTTCTGTATGCTCACAATCACCCACAAAAACATATTTTTAAAACAGTACTCACCACTGAATTATTTCTGTGATTTGGGCTTCCCAATGTGCAACTGACTCTTTCTTGTCTGCTAGATCTTTGATCTCTTCTTCTAATTGCTGATTGTGTAGACTCAAGTTCTCATACAGAGTGGTAAGCTGAAAGGCAGTTTTAAGACACATCTGACTTTCAGGATCAGGAATTCAAGGTCTCACATGCCTTTTGTTCAATTTGATAATTAATCATCTTCCACTAAAAAATGTTTGTCCTCCTAATTTCTTATTATTGCATATCCTTCTGGTCACTAAATTTATAAACATCAAGTACTCTCTGAACTTCTTCCCTTCTTTACGCCTAAAGTAAACTGATTCCATTTGTGGACATTTTCTTCTGCCTGAAGAAAGAGCTGCTCAGTTCTGCTAGTGACAATATCTTCATTTTTTATTTTTGGGAGTCTGAAAATGTCTTCATACTATCTTTTTAAATTTTTATTATGAAGAATCTCAAACTTATTAAGAAAATGGACAGTGTAAGTGAATTCACCATCCAGCTTCAACAAGGATAACCTCTATGTCAATCTGGTTTCATTTGCACCACTGTCCTCTTACCCCTTTCTCCTGTATTATTCTGAAGCAAGTATCAGACATTATATGGTTATCTATACACATATCTCTAAAACATAAATCTCTCTCTTTTTAAATACAACCACAAAATACTACTACACTGAAACAAATTTAATAAGGTTACTTATGTATCAAACAGGTAGCAACTAATGAAATTTTCAGTTATCTCAAAATGTCAAAAAAAACTTAAATCAGTTTGCTGAGTTGAATCATGACCCCAATAAATAAACACAGGTTCATGGGTAATATGCCTTTGAAGTCTCTTATTTTACAGGTTCCCCTCTGGACTTTTTTCTTGCCAATACTGAAGAAAGGAGGTTGTATGTCCTGCAGAGTTTTGTACAGTCTGGATACTAGGCTTCATTTTTGAGATATTTCTATGTGTGCCAGTCTAACCTGTCAGCTATTTTCCTTCAGCACTTCTAAGATATCATTTCTTTTTCTTCTGGGTATCATTTTCTCTTCTGAGAGTAAGCTTTCAGTCTAACTTTTGTTCTTCTGGATGTAATGTCTTTCTTTTCTGGGTGCTTTCAGGATTTTCTCTTGGTTGTTAGTTTTCAGCAGTTTTTCTATGATGTGCCTAAGTTGATTTTAATTTTAATCTTCAGGGTTTATGGAACTTCTTCAATTTGTGACTCAATGTCTGTCACAGGTTTTGGAAAATTCTAGGCCATTAACTCTTTAAATATTGCTTTTGCCTCTATCTCCCTCTCTTTCTGTGAATCCAAGTATATATGCCAGATCGGTTCATTATGCCGCTTGTGTCTCATATTCTCTTTTCTGTATGTTTCATCTTCTTCAGTTCCTGTCTATACTTTAGTCTGGAATTTTTTTTTTTTTTTACCTTACCCAGTCCTTTTTTGACTCGAATCTGTTGGCAAAACCTTCTACTGAATAATTATTTCTGTTATTTTATTTTCACTTATTTTCTTAGTTATCTAGAGCTACTATAATGGGAATACCACAAGAGGATGGCTTTAGCAAAGAAAATTTATTCTCCCACAGTCTAGTAGGCTACAAGCTGAACTGAGGGTGTCAGCTCCAAGGGAAGGCTTTTCTCTCTGTCAGCCCTGGAGGCAGGTCCTTGTCATCAGTCACTTCCCTTCGTCTGGGAGCATCATAACTAAGGTTCACAGTGTGTGCTATGTTCCTAGCCCTGCTTTCTCAGTGGTACAAAGTGCCCCTCCCTCTCTACTCGCTCCTCTTTGTATCTCAAAAGTGACTGCCTTAAGACACTATCAAATCTTACAGACCTCAGCAACATAACTAATGATAATCCAACTTATTAAATTACAGTGACAGAATTTATCACACACAGGAAAATCTCATCAAATGGTGGACAATCACACAATACTGAGACTGGTGGCCAAGTAAAACAGATACATTTTTGAGGACATAATTCAATCGAAGACATGTCTAGAAATTCTATTTGATTCCTCTGCATAGATCCAGTTGTCTGCTGAAACTCAACCTCGTATCTTCTATTTTCTTGGACATACCACACCGTTGTTTTAAAGTCCATTTGTGAAAATTCCAATACTCAGAACCCTGTGGGTCTGTCTGAACTGACTGCCAGCCTGTCATCTCTTATTTTAGGTTTTTGTTGTGTTAATTCTTTTTCATCTTATTTTTCAGCTATTTGCTTGTGCCCAGCATGCTTGGTGGAGCCCTGGACAGGCACTTGTTAAGAGCCTGGATGCTAATTGGAAGATATAAAGTTGGAATCTACCACATGCTTCTTGGAAACCCTATAGGGTAGTTCTACTCTGTCCCACAGAGTTGCTGTGAGCCAGAATCACCTCAGCAACAACAGGTTTTTTGGTAGTATGCATGGTAATTTTTTACTCCAAGCCAGATTTTGTAAATGAAAATCACTGAGATAATGTGAGGCTCTGGACAGTATCTTTTCTCCAGAGACTATTTACTTTTACTGCAGGCAGGTAATAAGACTAGACAGAGACCGGGAACTGAGCTGATCAGAGGCTGGGTTTCAGGTTTTGAGAGGGAAGGCTCATCTCTTTCTAGTTCACTCTTATTCCTAGCAAGTAGTCTCTCACTGGGTCCAACAGAAAGCTTGATTTGTTTACCAGTGATCCTGTGCCTTGGCCTGCAGTGAACTACACTTTTTATCCCTCCAGCTTTTGAGACTATGGAAAACTCTGCTGAGCCTTGCAGATTCTCAGCTGTTGTTAGCGAATCAGCAAACTGAACATGTGGTGCAGAACGCTGGGCAGCACCCCCTACAGGATCGTAGTCATTCCAGTCTACTCTGCCTACTTATTCTGCCAATGCCTTCCTATAGATATATGAGGTCTGACAGTTACGTTTGCGAACTCATCCTAGAAAAAGTGCTACATACCGCACTGCTGAATGTCACTATGATCGCCTTCACGGTGCTCCCTCTGGCAAGCTATGCACCAACGCCAGTGCCCAGTCTACCTTCAAAGCCCCTTTTCTAGGATGAGTTCACAAATTTAATTGTCAGACCTCCTGTGATGACAGCTCTCAAGGCCATTCCAAAAAGAGAGTGCTGGTACACGGCTTCCGAAAGGGAGTCCTTTGAAGGTGACAGCAGTGATATTCAGCAACGAAGTACACAGCACTTCTTCTAGGAGTCTGTGAACTTAACTGTCAGATGTTGTGCTGTAGGAAGTGTTCCTACAGCAATAATTTACTTTCTTGGTGTTTTATTTTATTACGCTTTAAACGAAAGTTTGCAGTTCGAATCAGTGTGTCCTATAAAAGCTGTTGTGTGACCCAGGATCCTCTTCCTATACATAGCACACTCCTCCTCTCTACCCTGTATTTCCCATATCTAACCTTTTTTTTTTTTTTCCTAATCCAGCTTTATAGTTCTTCTTGGGGTGATGATGGGTATGATGCAAGTTAATCTCTCATAGTCAGAAGCCAAAGGTCTTGCTTTAGTATGTTTTAAAAAACTGGTGATAAATTATTTGTATAGGCCTACATTTTTTCTGTAAGTGATCTCATCTGCCATCAGTTATTCCAATCCCTTTCTTCCACACTTACAGAAGTACTGTGTACATTTCTTTTTGGTTACTGAACTCTGAAGGGGGTAAGCTGTTACTAGAGCACCAATTTACAGAAGGTCTGTTCCAAATTTGGGGTTGGCAAATTTGAAAATAAAGAATCACACAGTAAATATTTCCAGCTTGGCAGGCCACATATTATCTAATGCATATTCTTCTTTTTAAATAACCTGTCAAAAATGTAAAGATAATTCTAGTTTATGGGCCACAAACAGCTTGGGAGTCAGATATGGCCAGGGGCTTTAGTTTGCTGACCTCTAGTTCTAAGATAATGGGATTTCTCCTATGATTCAGACCTTTGTGTGTGGTTTTTAACCTTTACTTCTGGGTAAAGACAGGCAGCTGTGGCATAAGTTGTAATAAAAAGCTTTCTCTCTTCACGTCACTGATTAGAAAACCCTGTAGGCATAGTGGTTAAGTGCTACAGCTGCTAACCAGAAGGTCTGCAGTTCAAATCCGCCAGGTGCTCCTTGGAAACTCTATGGGGCAGTTCTGCTCTGTCTATAGGGTCTCTGTGAGTCAGAACTGACTCAACGGCAGGGAGTCTGGTTTGGTTTGGTCACTAAACCACATCCCAACCCCCCAGATGTGTGTACCAATTTGGCTGGGCCATTAGTCCCACCACTCTCTGGTAGTCCTCCATTTTGTGACAGTACTTTTATGTTAAAGAGGATTAGGGTGCGACTGTAACACACTCACCCAGGTCACATCCCTGACCCAATGGAAAGAGAGTTTTCCTGAGGTGTGGCTTGTACCACTTTTTCTCTCTTACAAAATAAATAAAAGGAAAGGGAAGGGAGCAGAAAGTTGGGAGACCTCCTACCAGTTAGAAAGCAGTGCCAGCAGAAGAGCACCTCCTCTAGATTCAGGGTCCCTGGGCTTGAGAAGCTCTCTGACCAGGGGAAGATTGAGGGCAAGGACTTTCGTCCAGAGCCATCAGAGACAGAAAGCCTTCCCATGATGGTGACGTCTTGAATTGGGACTTTGAGCCTACTTCTCTGAGAGAAAATAAATTTCTCTTTGTTAAAGCCATCTGTTTGCAGTATTTCTGTTAAAGTAGCTTTAGATGACTAAGACAGAATGGGATATCAAGGACAGTGGGGTGCTGCTATAATAAGATACCGAAAATGTGGAAGTGGTTTTAAAACTGAATGGACAGAAGACTCAGAAGGAACTGAGGCCTGTTAACACCAGAAAAGGCTCCGGTGGGAGAAACAGCAGCAGTAGAAGTGAAGGGGCAACACAGAACCAGGAGACCAGTCCGGACAGCGCTGGAGCCAAGCCAGGGGGCAAGAGATTGAGTGCTTCCATGCAAGAGGCTTCCTGGAGGAGTGAGATACCTCCGGGGACTTATCAGTGGAGCTAGAGCTTTGGAAAACTTGCCCCAGCAGGGCAGCTGGGGGCCCAAGGCCCAAGTTGTCATGAGGTCACAGGAAGGAGAAGCTCAAGAGACAAGGAGCACAAGATGCTGAGTTGCCTCAGTCTCATAGGGTACAGCCACGACCTCAGAGGTTTCAGAAGGTGAAGACTTGGCCTCTGGGGCTTCAAAGAGTGGGACCATGGCGTCCTAGGTTTCACAGAGTCAGATCTTTACCAACTTGGTCCTAGAGTCTGGGGCTGCTTTTCCCAGGTGCCACAGAGATGGGGCTGGATCCACTGCCCAATGCTAAGGGGGCAGGCTGCTCTGCCCTAGAGGCAGAAGAATGGGCCTGCTGAGGCCAAAGCAGTGAGATCTGTCAGTTACAGACTAGGAGAATAGTGTGCTTAAAGCCAAGGCAAAAGAGTTGCTGTTCTATTTGTTCTATTTGACCTGGAAGGTTGGAGGTGAAACCCAAGGCTCAGGAGCCTCTGTTCAGAACCTGGAGGGTGTGGCCAATATCTAGAGTCTTCAGGGCAAGGCAACTGTGTAAAATGCCTCAGAGAACGGAGGATTATTTTCAAAACCTGAAGGCTAATGCAATGTGTCCTGCTGACTTACATGGTGCCTGTTACCCTTAACGTTTAGCTTGTGCTAATTCTGCCACTTGGCCTAGATTTCACAGATGAAGAGAAGTTTTTAGATTTTGGACTTGGACGACTGCTACATTATGAGGGAATGAATGTTTTGCATGTTGCAAGGATGTGGTTCTGGGGGAGGCAAAGGGTGCATTGGATAATGTGTACCCCCCCACCCCAAACTGGCCCCTAGGGTCACCATGAGTTGGATCTGACTTGACGGCACTTGGTGGCTTGGCTGGGCCATGATTCCCACTGTTGTGTGGCTGTTTTCTATTTTGTGATTAAAATTTTATATTTAAGAGGATTACGCTGGGATTTTAACACCCTTGTCCAGGTCACATCCCTGATCCAATGTAAAGGGAACTGAGATAAGAGGAAAGAGAAGGGAACAGAGAATTGGGGGATCTCATACCACCAAGAAAGCAGTGCTGGGAGCACTGCACATCCTTTGGATCTGGGGTCCCTGCACCTAAAAAGTTCTTCAGTCAGGGGGAGATTATGGACGAAGAATTTCCTCCAGAGCCAACAGACACAGAAAGCCTTCCCCTGGTGGTGATGCCCTGAATTTGGACTTCTAGCCTTCACTACTATGAGGAAATAAATTTCTCTTTGTTAAAGCCATCCATTTGTGGTATCTTCTGTTATAGCAGTACAGACTGTCAAAGACTGAACTGTGTCCTCCCTAAAAAAACAAAAAGTGTGTAGCCATTTGGCTGGGCCATCATTCCCAATATTTTGTGATTTTCCTATGCTATATATCCTAATCTTTACCTGTGGCTGATAGGATGATTATGTTAAAAGAGGATTAGGGTGGGACTGTAACACCCTTGCTAAGGAGTTTTCCTGGAGTGTGGCTTGCAACACACTTTATTCTTCCATCCTAAAAGAGATGGAAGGGGAAGTAAGTAGAGAGTTGGGAACCTCATATCATCAAGAAAGCAGCAGTGGGAAAAGACTGTCCTTCAGACCTGAGGTTCCTGTCCCAAGATGCTCAGTGATCAAAGACTGATGCAACACAAGGACCTTTTTCCAGAGCCAACAAAAAGGGAAAGCCTTCCCCTGGGGTGGACATTCTGAATTTGAATTTGTAGCCTACCAGACTGTGTAAGAATAAACTCTCCTTTGGTAAAGCCATCCACGTGTGGTATTTCTGTTAGAACAGCACTAAGACATCCCCTCTGCCACAGAAACAAGTAACTTCATGTATATATGCTTTGTCCGTAAAGGTTCATTTTATTCTATCTCCAACTTCCTTGTCTTCTCAGAGGGAAATGGAGTCCAGAAAGGCATCACCATCAGCTCATATCCTGACCCTCTCACTATCAAGAAGGAATTTAAGTTTTGTACCTCATGGTGTGCGATTCATCTCTGAACATGGATTTTTTTTATTATTATCTTTTTCAATAATACATTTACTGAGGAATAACTTACATAAGAAAATAAATCCATTATAAGTGTACAGTTTGATGATTTTTAGCACAGGCAGTACCCAGTAAGCAAACGAGATCCATTCTTGAGCCTGTCTTTAAAAATTTGTAGGTTTAGTTGGAATAGGTGCATACAGGTTTTATGCAGCTTCACTTTGGTGCAAGAGGCTGTGAAGCCTTTTCTGATTTAAAATCTGCATGTGTGGCAAGAGAAGATGACTGTGATGAATAATTTGTTGTCAGCAGGGGTTGGTTCAATCATTTCAAAGTGAGGTCTAGCGCACCCAACATTCAATGGCAAGTATGAGTTGTCTACACGTCAGATATTCTCGGGGCTGCCTGTAAACTTAAACAGTTGAGCAATGATCACGACAAGTTAAGTGTTTTAGGGTACTCCCATTCCCAAGAAGTCTCCCCAAAGTCTATCTGCAGTTGATCCTGGTTCCTAGCCTGAGTTCTAGGCCTCATTAATCTGTTGTCTGTGTCTATATTTTTGCCTTTTCTAGAAATTTGCTATCAGCAGAATAAAACAAGGTGTAGTCTTTCATATCTGACTTCCTTCACTTGTAACAATATTATGGAGGTTCAATCATAGCATTGCATTATCAGAAGTTTACTCCTTTTTATTGCTGAGAAGTAGTTCATGGATATAATATATGTTGGATAAAATATATGTTTACCCATTTGATAAACATTTGTTTCCAGTTACTATGAATAATGATACTATCAACATTCCTACGCAAGTTTTTAAAAGGAGTATGTTTTCATTTTTACTGGATAAATATCTAGGAGTAGAATTGTTGGGCTGTATGCTATGTATAAGCCAAGCCAGCTATGTGTATATGATTAACTTTTTGATTTCCAAACCATCTTCTAAAGTGGCTATACCATTTTACATTCCCACCAGCAGGGTGCTGGCATTCCCATTCCTTCATATCTTTGTCATTAGTTGGTATAGTCACTCTTTTTGAATACAGCCATTTTACAGGGTGTACAACAGTACTTCCTCTGGTTTAATTTAAATGTTCCTAATGACTAATGATGTTGAGTATTTTTTCATGTGCTAATTTGTAATTCATGTTATCTTCTTCAGTGAAATATCTACTCAAAATTTTTGTCCACTATTTCATTGAATTTATTCATTTTTATTATTGAGTTGTATGAGTTCTTTATACATTCTGGATACAAGTCCATCATATAAATATTTGGCAAACAGTTCTTCCCAATCTATGGCATGTCTTTTCATTTTCTTAATATTGTCTTTAAATTCAAGGAATCTGCTTTTATTGTTATATTTTGAAATCTGTGACTAACTCAATGGCACAAAGATATTCTCTTATGCTTCACTCTCATATTTCAGTTTATGATTCTGTTCTAGTTAATTTTTATACATGGTGTGAGGTAAGGCTCTACATGCATTCTTTTTACACATGGATACTGAATTATCCCAATACCATTTGAACTGAATTGCCTTGGCCCTTTTGTTGAAATTTAAGTGATCAAATGTGAGGGCTTATTTTTAGACTCCGTATTCTGCTCTATTATGCCAACAGTACACTCATTTTATTAATGCAGATTTTTGCTGTATTTTAAAATCATATAGTGATTTTGTTTTTCTTTTGCAAAGATTTTTTTTTTGGCTATCATTGGTCCTTTGTAGTCCCATATAAATTTAACAGTAAGCTTGTCTATTTGAGCAAAAGAGTCTACTAGAATTTTCATAGCGATTTCCCCAAATCTATAGATCAATATGGGGAAAACTGCTATCCTAACAATAGTGAGTCTTCAAATTCACAAAGCTGGTATAAATCTCAATTCATTTAGAAGTTTCTTGATCTCAGGAATACTTTGTAGCTGTGTTCTCTGGTTGATTTCCAGAGTGCTATAAAATGATTGTTTTTGACAATGGCATCCACGTCAATTGTCATGAAATGTTTGCCTATCACATGAATTTGTTCTCAAAGTTCTACTTATACTCTATTCTATCTTTCAATTTAGTAAGAAAATACAATATTCTATTTTATAAACTTAGGAGTCAGGCTTTTATCTTTACCCTTCAGCTCTCCTCAGACTACAAGGAGTCTTCACTACATATACCAAAAAAACCTAAACCCATTGCCACTGAGTCAAACCTACAGAATCATTAAGACTTCTGGTTAAGAGGATTTTTACAACTGTACATTAAGAATTGGCAAAATGAATGCACAACAATGGCAGCCTGAAAAATGTGATACAAAATGGAAAAATATTCCATTAAATACATGGAAATTTGTTCATTAATCTCGCTAACTCTAAATCCACTCAGTGGTTCTTTTACTCAAGCTACAGAGTTTAAGAAAGTTGATTTGTTTGGATTTTCAACTACCAATTGTCAAAAACCAATGGTATCCTTTCTGGCTAACAGCAGTTATTCAAGGTAAATATAATTCCACTCAGTTTTGCTTGCTCTTGCCAAGGGGCAGCCATTCAAATTTCACAGTTTTACTGAACTTAGCAAGCCATGGTTCAGTAAGTGATGAGCATGAGAGAAAAGAGTTAAAAAGAGTATAGATGAAAATTGAAATAAAGAATACAGGTCCCCCAAAATAAATGGGACAAAAGATGAGTCTTCTGTCACAGACTGGTATAACAAAAATTCTCTGTTCTCTGTTCCATAAAAGTAATCTTAGTAAGGAGAATTATTAACCCCAAAATGGACACCAAATATAAAATAATATCCACAATTCCTATCATAGCATATGGTCAATATAAATGAGATTGAATTACTCACCTTATCAAGTTCGCTTGTTAGCTTCTTATTTTCTTCAGTTAATAACATTTTTTCTCGTTCATACTGTAGCTTAAACTCATTTTCAAATTCTTCCCTTTCACTTTGACTAACAGAATTCAAAACATAAAAAGAAAATAAATAATTGAATTAACGCCAACTGAACACTTGAAAGAAATCATTTTTGCAACAGCTATCAAGTCCCAGATGGGAGCTCTGATGGTACCACAGCTGAGTGCGCAGCTGTTAACCCAAGGCTGGGCGGTCTCAACTCCCCACTGCCAGCTCCATGGAAGAAAGGCCTCGCGATCTGCTCTGATGAAGATTACACAGCCAAGAAAACAGTATGGGGCAGTTCTATTGTGTCACATGGGGTTGCTACCAGTCAGTCAACTTGACAGCACCCAATAATAGATAAGCATCAAATTGACCTCCTGGAGCATTAGGCACACAGAACACAGGACAAGTGGCTAGCTAGCATTATGCAAAGACAGGTCCAATGAAAATACTTCACAAAATGGTTGCGCTATTGCTGCTTTGTTCATTCTCTTGATTTACAAAATATTTACTATGTGCCAAGGAATTGTTCTAGGCTGTAAAGATTGGTTCTGTTCTCACAGAATAGACATTCTAGTGGATAAAGACAGGCAAAGAAAGTAAGTGAACTAATTCCATATGGTTCAGTTCTAAAAAGAAAGAGAAATATGGCACTGCCAAAGATACAACCTGGGAGAAAGTGGCTAACTTACATTGTAGACCTGAAAATACTCTCCACAAAGTGAGTAAAATAAGCTACTAAAATGAAAGCAGTAATTGCCACATACTTCACATTCATTGTGTTTTATTTGAAGACAAATCAGTCTGAGACCAAGTTAGGTGCTTTTCTTTGTATATTTGCAGCACCATATTCTTAGAAAATACAAAGTTTGGGGCCCTTATTTATCATTGGGCCAGACTTCCTTTCCACTATTTTGATTAAAAAGGGTTACTAATCTAAACCTTTTGTTCATAAATTAATTTATATCTGAGTTTAAATGTTTTAAGAATATTTTATTTTGAAATCATTTCAATTTTACAGAATATCTTCAAGAATACATAAAGGATTCCTGTATCCTCTTGAACCAGATTCCCTGTTACCATTTTACTGTATTTGCTCCATTTTCTCTGTGCCTGTTACTAAGTCTTTTTCTGAACCACCGAGAAGCAGCTGCTGATAATACAGCCAATTCCTCCTAAATACTCCAATCTGTACTTCTCAGAGTCAAGGGCACTCTTTGACATAACGAATACACAATCCTCCAAATCAAACACTGACATCAATAGAGCACTACCATCCAAATCCACAGGTTGAACTCAAGTTTTGCCAACTACCAGCAATGTGTTAGTTTCTAGCCCAGGATCCAGTCCAGAAACACGAGCTGCATTTAGCTGACATGTCTCTCAAGTCTTCTCTGGTCTACAATAGCTTCTCAGTCTCCCCCTCTCTCAGGTCCTTGGCAGTTTTAAAGAGTACATAGGCATTTTAGCATGCAAGATGATCATCAACCTCAGTCCACCTGATGTTTATGATGAGAATCACACAAATCATTCTTGGCTGGAACACTGCAGAAATGATGCTATGCCCTTCTCAGTGGATCACATCAAGGGGCACGTGATACTGACCAGTTTCTTAGGCAAAGAGATGGACATGATTGGGAATGAGGGGAGTCCTGAGACACGGAATGGGGACTGTTGGGCAGAAACAGATGCAACCATAAACTGGAACCTTCATACCTCACTGAACCTTCCTTGTAGCCTCGTCCATTCCTCCAGGATCCCTGCAACTTGAGGGGCCTGACAACTATCTTTTTTTTTTTATTTAACATAACTGAGTGAAAATATACATTCACATGTAAATTTACATGCCCCCCTATATGCAGCTTCCACTGCTCTCCCTGTCCGGTGACTGCACACTATTCCTCTCTGCTCCATACATCTGACAACTATCTGTAACACCTCCCCAGGAACCTGTCATTCTCTTCAGGTTCATAGTAAGAATTAACATCCCAACACTGGCTAGATATAGAAGTAAGAGGTGAAGCAGTTCTAGGATCTTTCTGATTTGTATTACAGGGAATATAGGCAGCATATAGAAACGAGTTTTAAATATTTAGGTCAAAGGGGATTAAAGATTAGACACAGAGGGGTGCATTCACCGGGAATTTGTAATTTAATTGTGTTGTATTTCCATACTTAGATGTAGTTTTTCACCACTAGTTTGGTTAGTTGAAGCTTAGAACCAATAGTGGCCTACAATCAATGGTCTTGAGATGTCACAACTTACCTAGCATAAAGAGTCCACTGGCTTAGAGAGCTGAGAATGCTGAAGCAGATTTATTATGTATAACCTGCTCAACTACTTCTTAATCACATTCTAGGGAACACCCAGAGAAGACTCTTTTCACTGAGGAATTAATAAATGCATTAGTGAGAGAGAGAATGCCAGCAAGTTCAAAAAACACTGTGGAAATGATGGTAGAAGATGGTGCAATGGAACTGGGTTCCCTGATTTTGCTGAAAATAATGGTATCCACAGGGATGTGATGGTTAAGGTTGTGAGCCACCCTGGCGGGGCCATGACTCTGGTTTGGCAGTTACGTAATGATGTAACCATCCTTACTTTTGTGCTCTGATATAATCATTCAGTTTGTGACTGATGTGAGCAGCCAATCAGTGGGGACGGGGCCTGCAGCCAATATATATGAATGTTCTAGCAAAGTAAATTCTCTCCTGATCCTGCCAGCCTCTCATCATCCTCTGACCTCTGGTTCTTGGGATGTGAGACAGGAGCCTCTTGATCCTACATTTCCTGTATTCATTCAAGCAGCTCTGGTCCGCTTCTACCTTCTTGTCGGGACAGGAACTGCTTTTTGAGTCTCATGTGTCCACTTGAACCAAGTATACTTCACCAGTATGATCCTGTGTCTTTAAGTCCAGTCTAATCTTTGAAGAGTTGGCATCAAGAATGGTTTCTGTTCTGGGCTAACAGGGAATCCAGGGGCCATGTCTTCCAGGGACCTTCCATTCTGTCAAACCATCAAGTCTGGTCTTTTTATAAGAATCTGAGTTCTGAACCCCACTTTTCAGGCACTCCATCAGGACTCTTTGTTGTGTTTCTTATCAGGGCAGTCATTACTGGCAGCCAGGTACCATCTAGTTTTTCTGGTCTCATGCTCATGTAGTCTCTGGTTTATGTGGTCCTTCATGTTTACAAACTCATTTGTTTTTAATTAATAAATAGATTTGCCTGCTAAATAACATCGAATTTGTTTTTCATTTGAATATGTGAGGAAGACATCTGTCATCTGCAGACTTTCTGATTATACTCACCTTATTTGACTACAAATATATTAGAAAATTTGGGAAAAGGAAGAGGTTAGGAACAGAGGCAGATATATGGACCTCCAAAAGATTCTTTATGGTGAGCTCTAATTTACATAGAAAATTCTCAATTATATTTTCAAAGGTTCTCTTGATACTTGCAGCCTTTTCTTCCTTCCTTTTTCTCCTTTACTCTTTCCTTCTACACATATACACATATATACCAAACTTAATATTATAAAATTTACTTAAAATTGTACTTCTTAGGATCCAGACTACTATTTCCTTAAAGATAAACATATTTCTAACAGACTTATAAAAATCTAAGGAAGAAAGAGGAAGCAGTTTTTGCAGACTGTGTTGTCATATAAAGAGACTTATGTGAACAGCAGTTTGACGGAGGATATAGCAATGACTGAAAAACAGTGTGGATCAGGCTGGGTAATTTCACATATGGCTGCTTTCAAGTCATCAGAGAACACAATTAATGGTAGATTCTAAAAACGCCAATCTTAAGACTCTTTTACACTATTACACTATCAAAGAATTTAAGTAAATTCAAGGAAGATAAACCATTCTCTTTCCAAGCATATGTCTTACTTTGCTTATTATTTACAGTCAACATGGGAAATTTAGTTATGTTTCAGAATCTTCCCTGACACAGATGCAACTTTAAAAACAAATAACAAAAAAATTAAAAAGCCATCTTTTAGAAAAACTACATACATGAACTCACTTGGATGCTATAAATTGAATAAAATTTCTATGTTAAAACAATTCTTGATTTTTAAAATTATTTAATAATAAATTTAAGTCTCTCTCATCTTAAAACAAAATAAACAAACTCTCCTATAAACCCTGTGTTTCACTTCATTTGCTACCTGTAATCATCTCAACAAGTTTGTTCCTCATCAAGCCCTATTACCTAGCTTCTGCCTCCCCCAGTGCAACAAAAACTGCTTTCATAAAAATCACAACTGATCCACTTTGTGTAACATCCAGTCTACTGACTACCTTTGACAATGCAGTTCATTCTGTCCCTCTTGAAATCCTATCTTTCCTTGGCTGCAGTGACACCATACTCTGGATTTTCAGCCTACGTCTCCAGCTTCTTCTCAGTTGCCTTGTGAACTCTCCTGCCCTTCTCACACATGTCAGTGCTCCTCGGTATTCTGTCTCATCTGCTCATCTTCTCTACATACCCTACTAAGGATTCTTGTCTATTACACTGACCGGTTTCATTATCTTCATACTGACGACTTTTGAATTTACATCTGATGCTCTTCTGGGCTTCAAATCCCTGAGCTGATTAACTCTACAAGGATGTCTCACATTCAACACATCAACATGTGAGCAAATCCCTACCATTCTATCTACTTTTCTCTGTAGGCTGTGCCCAAATTCTCTATTTCCTCACCTGTTACTATATGTAAAAAAATGCAGGATTAGATATGGCACCTGTTTGTATATGCATACCACTCCAGCAACTCTCTCCACTTTCTCCTGAATTGTTTATTAGGTGATTTCTAACGCTGCAAGCAAGTTGCTATTTCTCCCATTTAAAAAAAAGAAAAAGAAAATTGAAAAGCAAAAACAGCTTTTTAACAACCAATTTCTCCTCTAGCTTGCTTTTACAATATACTGCTACAAACAGTGGCAGTTTTGTCTCTGCTCTCTGCATGCAACTGCTCTTCTATAATTCTCCCCTGATGCTACTCTGGGGTGTCTGACCCAATTCTTTCACTGAAATTTACCTTGTCAAAGTCACTTACAACATTCATATCACTCAACTCTGCGGCCAGAATTTAGTCCTCCTATTAGCTGATTCAGACCTCCTCTTATTTGACATGTTAACGGATTTGACATACCTTCTGAACTTGGCTTCCTGTCGTACCACCAAACTGTATTTTCCAATTACCAGTCCTTCTTGTTTTCAACTTTTGCATTCCAATCTCCAGTAATTATCAATGCATCTTGATTGCCCATTTGATCAATTTCAGCCTGCAGAAATTGGTAAAAGTCTTCGATTTCTTCATCTTTGACCACAGTGGTTGGTAGGTAAATTTGAATGACAGTAATGTTAACTGGTCTTCCTTGTAGACATATGGAAGTTATCCTATCACTGACAGTGCTGTACTTTAGGGTCTGTCTTAAAAGGCTTTTTTGATGATGAACATGACACCATTCTTTTTCACTGTCTCATTCCCAACGTAGCAGACCATATGATCTGTCTGATAAAAAATGGCCAATATTAGTCCCCTCTGGCTCACTAACGCCTAGGGTATTGATGTTTATGCATTCCATTCATTTTTGACAATTTCCAGTTTTGCTAGACTCATACTTTGCAGAGTCCACATTCCAGTTATTAACAAATGTTTGCTGCCGTTTCTTCTCATTTTGAGTTGTGCCATATCAGCAAACATGAGTCTCCAGAGCTGACCTCCACCCACGCCATTACGGTTGACTCTACTTTGAGGAGCAGCTCTTCTCCAGCCATCTTCCAAGTGCCTTCCAGCCTCAGGAGCATACCTTCCCGCACCACAGCAGACAGCGTTCCACTGCTATTCGTAAGATTTTCATTGGGTCCTTCTTCCTAGTTTATCTTAGTCTGGAAGCTCAGCTGGAACTTGTCCACCATGGGTGATCCTGCTGGCATGTCAATACCAGGGGCATGGTGTCCAGCATTACAGCTACAAGCAAGCCCCCATTGTACAACAAACTGTCAGAAGTGAGGGGAGATATCTAAAAGTTGTCTGGAAATTAACTTGTCTGTAGTCTTCCTCTGCAAATAGTAGCTATATTTTCCCAATTGTTCAGGCCAAAGCCTTATTATTACCCTGCATTATTTTCTCTCTCACCTTGTATCTAGTCTGTCAGCAAATCATGTTATCTTTACCTTCAAAGAAGATCAGAACACAAACATTTCTTACCACCCATTCTGTCATCACTCTAGGCTGAAGTCAATACCATCTTTCACCTGGACGACTGCAGTAGCCTTCTAAGTGGTCTCACTGCTTTTGCTTTTAACCTAAATCAGACTATTCTCAACCTAGTAGTCAGAGTAATCTTGCTGTTCAAAATTCTGCAGTACTTCCAGTGGCCTCACTCAGAGCAAATACTTGCGAGTTAGCTGACTGATACATCTAAGGCTGGATCTGATCCGGCCTGTTACCTAAATGCTCTCTCATTAGTTCCCCCTTGACTCAGATTCAGCCACATTGGCATCCTTATTATTTTTTTAACAACTTGTTCTTCTCCATGTGAAGTGCTCTTCCCATACATCCTTACAGGCACCCTCCTCACTTTTTTTAGTCGCTACTGAGAATTCACCTCCTTAGCATAACTGGCCCTGGCCCTTCTATATATAGTTCAATACCCACCCTCATGCTTCATTAGCCATTCCCTGCTTTATTTTTGTTTCTGACATTCATCATTTTCTAACACATTCTATCGTTTACTTATTTTGTATCACCTTTCACCGTAACTAAGGAAAGCTCCATAAGGACAGGGAATTTATGCCTGTTTGTTCACTGCAATATTCCCAGTGCCTATAACAGTGCCTGGCTTATCAATCTGTACCCATCGCCACTGGGTTGATTCTGACTCACAGAGACCCTACAGGACACAGTAAAACTGTCCCACAAAGTTTCCAAGGAGCACCTGGGGTTCAAACTGTCGATCTTTCGGTTAGCAGCTGTACCACTTAATCACTATGTCATGAGGGTTTCCCCCAGCATATAAGATCTAAACATTTTCTTCTTGAATGAATGAAGGAACCAAACTGAATGAACTTGGCCTTCTAATGCCCAGCATAAGAATGACAACCATATATATTCAGTTGCCTGAATTATAGAAACCCAAGCATCACTAATAATTCCTCCTGCTCTTGCATTTTTCATATCTGGTCATTAAGTCCTTTACATTCTGTCTTTTTAGTAAACTGAAAACTCATTGCTATCGAGTTGATTCCAACTCACAGCAATCCTCTAAGACAGAGTAGAATAGATCCATAGGGTTTCTAAGACTGTAATCTTTACAAAAGCAGATCACCACGTTTCTCCTGTGGATGTGGGTATGAACCGCCAACCCTTCAGTTCACAGCTCAGTACCTAAACCACTGCACCACCAGGGCTGCTGCCTCTCAGGAGGCTTGTTGAATTCATCCACCTCTCTATCTTCCCTGCTACTACTTGAGGTCTATTACCTCTTCTCTCTCACAGATGGATCCCTGTCTCCATTCCATTCTCCACAAAGGAGTAAGAGTGATCATTAACAAGTATGGTCAAGCCAATGCCATAAGGATAAAGTCCAAATTCCTTACACGCTTCACTATCTGGACTCTGTTTTCCTTACCAGCCTAATTCATCACCACTTTCATATTAACTCTTTATGCTTCAAGCAGAGTGAACAACTTTAATTTTCTCCATGTGTTGTATTCTTTAATTCCTTTAAGTTCTAGCAAATTCTGTTACCTGTGCCAGGACACTCTTCCTCCCTTAGTTAAGTCTTTCTCATTCCTAAGATCTTAGTTTAGACACAATCTTCTTCAGGAAGACTATACTTACCTAAGTTACATTTTTGCATATCTCCTATGGGTGCTCCTAAAGTTTACCCTATTTGCTTCCGTGTCATGTTGCATTGTAATTTTCTATTTATTAATTTTGACTTGGGTCTCCTGAGAGTTGGGATGTGTTTTATTTTCTAAGTATCGCCAGTACCTTACACACAATGTGTATTCAATAAATATTTATTTTATGAGTAAATAGCTTGATTCTTACCTCTCTCTCCTGGTCTTTTCCAATTTGTCTTTCAAAATCATAATTTCTTTGTTGAGAGCAAGTTGCTGGCCTTCTGAGTCATGCAGTTCTTTTTTCAAATTTTTTATTTCATTTGCATGTATTCCTTCTCTTTTAGACAATTCTTCTTCATAAGAGATACTTTTCTTTTCAAAATCAGTCTTAAGTTTGGTTATCTCTTGCTGATGTTCTATGCTGCATACTCCTGGTGAATAACTAATTTGTTTTTGCTAAGAAGTAATAACAAAAGATTATTTCATCTACAAGAATAACATACTAACTTCTTTCTATAATATAAAAGGACTGTTCATATAACTGAATACTATTTTTATGAATTATTATATAATATTCCTTCTATAGTACGGCCATTAACCTTTTATAGTCCATATGCTGCAAATACTTTTCTCAGAATATTTTTCCTTATGACCTATGCCTTTTGTTATATTTAAAAAGTCTTCCTCAAATCATTATACTTTCACTGTGTTTTCTGCTAGTACTTACATACTTTCCTGTTTTACATTTAAATTTCTAGTTTACTTGGAATTATTGATATATACTCCAAAATCCAAACCCACTACTGTTGAGTAAATTCTGACTCAGAGCAATCCTACAAGACAGACTGTAGTGCCCCATAGGGTTTCCAAGGAGTGGCTGGCAGATTCAAACTGTCAACCTTGTGGTTAGTAGCTCAGCTCTTAACCATTGTGCCACTAGGACTCTACTGGTGTACAGAGGAAGTGAAAAACCTAACTGTATCCTGTATGTGTGGAAACCCTGGTGGCGCAACAATTAAGAACTAGGGCTGCTAACCAAAAGGTCAACAGTTCAAATCTGCCAGGCGCTCCTTGGAAACTCTAAGGGGGCAGTTCTCCTCTGTCCTATAGAGTCACTATGAGTCTGAATCGACTTGATGGCAGTGGGTTTGGTTTTCTGCGTTTATCCTATATGTAGTAAGAAACCAATGAAAACTTTTTAAGCACATTCACTTATAACAGATTACATTAGGAGACAGGCTGGTAGAGCAAGAATATACAAAAAAGAGCAGGAGATTCTGCATAGCTCAAGGGAAAAACGAGAAAAATCTAAACCACCATCTCCTTCACATGGATGTCAGAAAAAAGACTTACAGATAGGCCATCTAAGGAGGATAGATTTGGTTGAAATCCACCATGTCTGAAATTAGTTTCAAATATAATCTTATGTGTACAGAAGAAAACAAAGTCCAAAGGTTCTGGCTGAAGTATAAATACAAACACACTGACTAGGGATTACAACTGTAAGGTTTCTTGAGCTCTGTAACTTTCCTATGTTCATTATTACAGTCTGTTTCCCCTAGGTGATCAGCAATAAAATTTTTAAAACTGAAAGAACCTATGGGTTTTGTTTAGTGACTCAGGAGCTAGAGGACATTGTGTCTTTTTCTAAAGCCAGTCTTAGGAGCAGAAAAACTGGTAACGGTAGTTGACTTAAAAAGTAGGAAAAAAAAAATGACTTTTATATGTATACAATATATAATTTAAAAAGAATGAAGGAAACAGCTACATAGGTCAGAAAAATGGCTCTGGGTGTTCATTATTCAACTGAGTGTCCGAATATTCAACCACTTATTAAAAAAAAATTTATGAAGTATCAACCAAGTGCTAGATCCACACTGCCCAATGGTTTCTCACACATTCTGGTATGAAAAGCTCTGCTTACACTGGGGGTGAGTCAGAGCAGTTGCGATCTTGCTCTTAATCATGTCTATGAGAACACTGCTTCAGTCTGCACCAGCAGCTCCCACCTCTAACCTACAAGTTTCTTTCATTTTTCTAGTCACCTTGAGAAGTTTCAGTTTGCTGTTCTGTTAAGTTTAGTTTGGTTACTTGGATGGTCGCAACATGCACTAGAAAAGCTACCAGCAATAATTATTCTGAAATCAAAACCTTAGAAAGATACCAGCAAAAATATTTACAGACTCGTAACACTCACTGGTAAAGATACAAATAGCAAAATAAAATGATGATAGACAACATTAAGTCACCACAAAATAACAGGGTTCGCTGCATGCACTGAATTTAACTTGATATTATCAAACTTATTAATAACTATCTAGCAAAGTATGTTAGTTTAAAGGTTAAATTAAAAAAATTTGGTAATCTCAGTAGGTATTCTCACCCAAAAGTACTTGATAAAATCTTATACCACTTCCAAGTACTACCTCAGGTAAAACCATATGCACACAAAAAAAGGATACTTTTTTTCTAACTTAGAAGGTATCTATTTCAAGCTAACGGACAAAATAACACTTAATGTAAAATACCAGAAGTATATGAAATAGTCTTGAATAATGTCAACAAAAAGGATGTCTTCCACTATCACTTTAACTTAATATTAGTTTTAGATAGTTGTCTGATCAAGTAACATGTGAAATACTTAAAAGAAATGAATACTAAAAGAAAAGTAATATCACTGTATATCCATTTACTGTAACTAATTGTTCACCCAGAAAATCCAAATGAATGTACTGAAAAGCATTAGAACTGATAAGGTTCATTAAAACAGCAGCATATAAGATGAAAACAAACCAATAACACATCTAGATACTAGAATGAGGAATGAGAAAGCATAATAAAAAAGATTTCATTAACAGCTAAAATAAACAACACACACGCATAAGGAATTTTAACACATTTTAACACACACGCTTAAGGAATCATAACAGTGAAAATCTGTCTGACTTCTAAGAAGAAAACTACAAATATTTATAAAAGACACAAAGAAAAACTTGAAACAATACGTAAAAATACCAAATACTTGAATGGGAAGATTAAATGTACATGTATTCAATTTTTCTCAAATTGTCTTCTATACAATTTTAATTAATATCTAAAAAAGCAAAAAACAGTGTGGGAGTATGTATATGTAAATGGAAACATATGCTTCTAGTCTGTATGAAAGAATAAACTGGTAAAAGACCAAAGAAAACTCTCAAAAGGCAAAGAGAATAAAGAGGGAAAGAAAGAAGCACATATATTAAAAGATATTCTAAGTCTCTGAGAGTTAAAATATCCCTTTACTAGGATGACAAAATAGAAATATATTAATGACCAAAGAGAATACCCCCAACTAATAATTTAATTCAGTATACATAAGGCATCATCAAACAATGAGGAAGGTAATGATTAACAAAAGCAGCTGGAACCACCAGCTAGTAATAAAAGAAAAAATAAAGATTTTCATATCATACCATTTAGCAAAACAAAGCCTAAATGGTTTAAATATTTTTAAATTCCACAGATACATCCAGAAGAAAGCAGCATTAAGTACTTATCAAACCCTGAAAAGAGAAGAACAAACCAAGCCTTGAAGCATTAGAAAGAAATACTGAGGAAAAGATAAACAAATTTGTAACTTTAAAAAGAAACAAAACCAAAATTAGGGAAAGTGATAAATCAGTAAATAGTTGCTGAAAATAAATAGAATTTTTACCTTGCAGAGTTCATATAAACCAGTAAGAACATTAAGACTACAATATTAAATGGGCAAATGACAAAGAGGTAATTCCCCCAAAGGAAAATATGATTACTAAACAATCCACAAAGAAACAAAGAAATGCACAAAAGCAGTCTTTTTTTGTAAAGAGTGTTTTATTGTGATTAAGTGTAAGTTTACAATCGAAGTCAATTAGCCAAACAAAACCCAGTACACATTCCTCTATGCAATTCTAGCTGCTCGCATGACAGCACACTCCTGCTCTCCATTCTGTACTTCTCATATTCATTTAGCCAACTCCTGTCTCCTCCTCTCCATCTTCTCATCTCATTTGTATCTAGGATTTTTATCTGAAGACTTGTCTTTGATACTGGTTTCAGCTCTGGGCTAGCAGCAAGTCTAGAGGTCATGTTCTTGGGGGACCCTTCAAGATGTCAGATCATCAGGTCTGGCCTTTAATAGAATATTGGATCTGCAACACATTTTTTTCCCATTACGACCAACCAAAAAACCAAACCCACTGCTGTCACATGAATTCTGACTCCATCACAACAGAGTTTTTATTGAGCTCCCTGTCAAGGCAGACTTTGGTGGTGGCTGGGCACCATCTAGTTCTTCCGGTCTCGTGTTGATTTAGTCTCTGAGTCATACGGTACCTTCTGTCTTCTGGGCTCATATTTTCCTCTTGTCTTTGATGTCTTTTGTCCTCGTCTCCTCCAGGTGGACTGGGACCAGCTGATGCTCCTTAGACGGCAGCTTGCTAGCTTTTAAGACCCCAGATGCCACACACTTAAGTTGGATACAGAACAGTTTCTGAGAGAAACTTTGTTATGTCAATTGACCTAGATGTCCCTAGACTCCCATTCCCGCTACTCTGGTCTTCAAAGTGTTGGGGTGTATTTAGGAAACCTCTCAGATTTTGGTATAGTCCAGCAGAGGTGATCTCCCTTCACTTTCTGCTGTCACATCCTTCACTCAACCCAACTTCTAGCTACTATCTAATCCATGACTAGACAGCAGTGGTATCTAATTTATGAGTACCCATCTCCTTCCCTCCTCTGCCTGGTAACCATCAAAGATTATTTTCCTTCTGTGCTTAGCCCTTTTCTTGAGATCTCATAATAGTGTTCTCATACAGTATTTGTCCTTTTGCAGCTGATGAATTTCACTTAACATGTCTTTCAGATGGCTCCATCCTATCAGGTATTTCCCTAGATCATCATTGTTCTTTATCATTGGATAGTATTCCACTGTGTGAACATAACACAGCTTACTTATTCATTCACCTGTCAACAGGCACCTAGGTTGATTCCATCTTTCTGCTACTGTGGACAAAGCTGGAATTAATAACGCCATGCATATATCTGTTCCTATAATGGTCCTTATTTCTGTAGAATAAATTCCAAGCAGTGAGATTGCTGAATTATATGGTATGTTTATTTCTAGCTTTTTAAGAAAGCATCAAGTCGATTTCCAAAGTGGCTGTACCATTTTACATTTCCACCACAGTGCAGAAGAGTTTCAGTCTCTCTACAAACTCTCCAACACTTGCTGTTTTGTGATTTTTGGATTAACGCCAGACCTACTGGGGAGAATTGGTACTTGGATTTCTCTAATAGCTAATGATCATGAGCATTTCTTCACGTATCTGTTAGTTGCCTGGGTGACTTCTTTGGTGAAGTACATGTTCATATCCTTTGTCCATTTTTTTTATTGAGTTATTTGTCTTTTTCTTGTTGAGGTTTTGCAGTACCTTGCAGATTAGAGATTAGCCACCAATCAGAGTCAGGGTTGCCAAAATTTTTTTTCCCAATCTGTAGTTAGTCATTTTACTCTCTTGGTGAAGTCTTTGTATGAGCATAAGTGTTTGATTTTCAAAAGCTGCCATTTACCTGTTTTCTCTTCTAGTGTTTGTACATTTTTTGTAATATGTTGTCGTCGTCTGTTTACTCCATATAGTAGGCCTCCCAATGTTGTCCCTATTTTTTCTTCCACGATCTTTATGGCTTTTTAGATTTTATATTTAGGTCTCTGATGCATTTTCAGTTAGTTTCCATGCATGTGTGAGATATGGGTATTGTTACATTTTTGCATATGGATAGCCTGTTTTGCCACTACCATTTGTTGAGAGAGACTGTTTTTTCCCCAGTTCACTTTAGGCCTTTGTCATATATCAGCTTCTCATAGGTGGATGGAGTTTTATTGGAGTTCTCCATTCTATCCCATTGATCTGTGTATCTGTTTCTGTACCAGTACCAGGCTATTTTGACTACTGTGGCAGTGTATTAGGTTCTAAAGTCAGGTAATGTGAGGGCTCCCACTTTGTTCTTCTTCAGTAATGGCTTACTTATCTAGGGCTTTTACCCTTTCCATATGAAACAGGTAATTTGTTTCTCCAACTCATTAAAAAATGTCATTAGAATTTGTATTGGGATTGCACTGTATAGATCACTTTGAGAAGAATAGACATTTTCATGATGTTAAGTGTTCCTATCCATGAGCAAGGTAGGCTTTTCCACTTATGTAGGTCTCTTTTGGTTTCTAAAAGCAGACAGTCTTTATCCTATTATGAAAATCCTGGTAGCGCAGTGGTTAAGTGCTACAGCTGTTAATCAGAAAGCTGGCAGTTCAAATCCATCAGGTGCTCCCTGTAAACTCTAAGCGGCAGTTCTACCCTGTCTGTAGGGTTGCTATGAGTCAGAATCAACGGCAGTGGGTTTTGGGTTTTCCATTCTATCATATGTACAAAGGTTGTAGTGGGTAACAAGCACCTCAAAGTAACCTCACAATTTCACTTCCAGGCATCTGTTCTATGGAAATGACATAGAAAAGAAGTATATAAAGGCATTTATGGCAATTAAAATACAAACATTCCATGACTATAATATATTTAGTAATAGAAGACAATTGGCTAAGTGGATATTCTTCTTGGACTATTTGCAGTCATTAAATCATGTTTGTGACAATTATGTAATTAAAAAAAAAAAGCCAAATCTATTGTCACTGAATGGACTCTGACTCGTAACAACTTACTAGACAGAGAAGAAACACCCTGCAAGGTTTCCAGGAACAGCTGGTGGGTCCGAATTGCTGAACTTTTAGTGAGCAGCTGCGGCTCTTACAGACTGTGCCACCATGGCTTTGTCAGACAAGTAAAAATGCTTGTATTACACTGCCGTGTAAAACAATACACGGTTAAAAATTATGTGGTTAAAACCACTCAACAATGTTTTTATTTGAGTAGACCGGTAGAATCTTTCTTAAGAGGGTTAAAATATGATTGAAAGTTTTATATGTGTTCATCTCTTGCCAAAGAAATCCCCCTTTTAGAAAATAACCCTCAGGAAGAAAAGTAATCCTAGCTTACACATACCAATACTATATTATGTGCTAGGTCCTTTGCTCAACACTTTAAAGACATTAACTTATTTACTGACAAAGGAGCCCTGATGGTGTAATGGTTAAGCGGACCCGCTGTTAGCTGAAAGGCTGGTGGCTCAAAACTATCCCCTGGTGGCTCTGTAGGAGAAAGACCTGGAGATCTGCTTCAGTCAAGACTACAGGCCTAGAAAACTCTACCAGGCAGCTCTGCTCTGTCACGTGAGGTCCCTGAGTCGAAAATTCACTTGATGGCATCTAACAACAACAATGCCATTTATTGACTGGTTTTATTATTATCCCAAGTTTATAAATGACACAAGAGATTAAGTGACCTTGATAAGTATGTAAATATATGTGCTTTGAGAGTTTTCAATGTGGCAGCATTCATTACAGCCAAAAATGAAAAGCAAACTATTGGACAGAACATGGTACGAAGAATGAGAAATGGGTTTAAGCTATACTCTACCACGTCTGGTCACGAAATTCTAACCTCTCTGGGTCTCAGCTTCCTCAAACGTAAATAATTTCAACAATTTTCTCCAGTTTGTACTTTATGATAGTTTTTTTCTGCCTGAATCACCTGAAAACAGAGTAGGTCCTGACTGAAAATTACTTGGGATGGTAATACAATGACTGTTCAGAAACGTGATGATTTTAGGTGTCACTGCGAATCGGGAGAGAAAAAGTCAAGCTCTGATCACTTATACAACAACTGTAATGCACTGACTTACGAAATTCACTGAGCAACTATTAAATATCTCGCCCTGTGCCAAGTTAATAATATCACTGTATCTTCTTTCATTAAGCTAGCTCACAGTCTAGGCAGGTAGAGAGCTGTGTGAATACACAATAAGAGTGATGCTAGAGATATTAACAGAATTTTAAATCAGTGCAGACACAGGAGTATCTAGACTTTCTGAGATGATATTCACGTGGTTCATTATTCTGCTAGGTGAGTAAGACCCTCACCTAGGCATAGGTATGCAAGTAATGGGTAGAAGTGAGAGCTCGTAGGAAATAGAGGAAAAAATAGGATGTGAAAAGTTTCTACAGTCAGGAAAAACAAGCATGATATTCAGGCAGCACATGTATTTAATGTCGTGCAAATATGTGAATATAACACTAATTCTCTCACTTTGACATACATAGTATTATTACAGCTAATAATTCATAAGCACTTGCAATGTATCAGTTTACATGTTAATGTATGTATTTCTAAAACAGTACCAATGTGACAGAGCTTCACAGATGAGATATTTAAGGCACAGGGAGTTCAAATGATTTGCCCAGTGTTACACAATGAACGGTGAAGCTGGGAGTTAAAACCAGGTAGTCCAACTCCAGAGCAGACACAAGAACTTCCCTTGCATAGTGACTTCTCCTGCAGTGTGTCAGCCCACACTCAAGGTCACTTTGTTCTAATACAAGTGTCTCCAAAGCCAAAAATGAGCCTCTTCTAAGCCATCTACAAGACAGAGTGTCTGGATCTCTAGGCCCTTCTCCCAAGCAGATTCCCAGTGCATCTTTCTAAGGTAGGAATCCCCTCACAACTCTTTTAAATTCTTCCTGGCAGACTTCTTCTCCCACTAACGATGCCCTGCTCTCCTTCCAGCATGGTTGGCAGTCTTTGCAAACCTCCTGAGGGAAGGCTGGTGGCAGTGTTAAATGCTTGGTGGATAACTGAAAGATTGGCAGTTCGAGCCCACCAGCCACTCCCTGAGACAAAGATGTGGCAATGTGCTTCCATAAAGATTTAAAGCCTTGAAAATCCCATGGAAGTAGTTCTGCCTTGCCCTGCAGGGTTGCCATAAGTTAGAATTAACTCAATGGCAATAGAGTTTTTGGCTTTTTAAATCAGTCTCCTACTGCTAAGAATGAGAAGCACCAATACGACATTGGAAAGGACATGTTAAGTTTCACTCTCATTGAGGAGTACACGTAAGCTCCTATCAGTTCTAAAAAGACTAAAATTAAACTTTACGAATGTGAAATCAACAGATACCTTCAGTCCCTCCAACTCGTTTTCTAGCTGCTTAGAATAATGCTCACTCCGCTCACGCAGTTTTCTGTCTTTCGATGCTTCAACAGTTAGAGCTTCTGTGTGAACTTCCAGCTTTAAAATAAAAGTGAAAAAAGCAGGTTTCAGGATTATAACTGGCTTGCAAACAAAACACTGTTTCCCCCCTTGGAAATTTACCTTGTAATATGAAGATAACTCAAATGCTGAAATTCATATTAAATAATATTACCAAACTAAAAAAAATAACTATTTTTCAAAAATTAAAGAAAGAAATATATATTGTTTCACTAGTCTGAAAAAGCAGCTTTAATCACTACAAAATTTGCCTGACTACTAACCTCTTTTTTGGCTCTTTCTGTTCTGCGCAGCTCTTGCCTTAAGCTTTCAACTTTTTGCATCACCAGGTCCACCTCTTCTTCCTTATCTCGGACATGGCGAGCAAGTTTCTGTTTTTGCGTGTGCAATTCTGTTAGGCGCTCATTGATCTCCATGAATTCCTGCATGGCCAGTTTCCTCTGGCAGTGTGCGTCTTTCAGCTCTTTGGATTGGTTTTTTAATCGCTCACTAGCCTGGACTAGTTCCTACAGTTTTGTAAAAAGAATATAAGTTACCAATTCTGCAAGCTAGAGATCAAATTCGGCCATCAAACTGGCTACTACGAAGTCAAGGACAGCCAAGAACTATTCACCTCAGGACAAAACTGAATGAAAGGAATTACTTTAAAACAAATATTTAGGGCATGTTGCCCTACTTGTATTATCAATTCCCTATACTAACATGCTAAATGAGATTGAGCAGCTGATTCAGTCTCCTAGTATCTCAGTTTCTACAAGAAAATAAGGACTGTGGGAATATATACAGTCAAAATAAAGATTTCATGAATTGTAAGGAATATCTGGGAGTTAAAAAAAATTATAAATGATAAAAACAAGAGTTGCCTTTGATATGGGTGTGGACTACCAGAAAAGACAGAAAGCTAAACCTGAAACACCCAAGTTGTCCCAAAGTTAGAGGGACTATAAGGGGACTCAGGTCAGTAAAACTACCTCTTTGTAGCAGAAGAAAATGCAAATCTTCATTGGCAGAAAAGAGACTCAATGAAATTCAATTTTTTTCATAAATGAAGGGCAAGTGAGTATGAGTTCACAATAAAATATTTCCGAACAGCAAAAGAACAAATCACCATAACATGCTACGGAAAAAATCAACTATAGAAATATGCCCCCAAAGTACTGGGGTATTATCATAGACTGAACCGTGGTTCTCCAAAAATGTGTGTAGCCATTTGGCTCTGCCGTGATTCCTGGTACTGTGTGACATTCCTATACACTGTAAACACTGCTTCTGTGATGTTAATGAAGGAGGACCAACAGCACTTGTATTGGTGGGGTAGGATTCAATGTGCATGACTGTACTATGCCCTGCGGGAGTCTCTTGGGATATAAAGTAAAGGGAAGCAAGTAGGGAGCTGGGGTCCTCATACCACCAGGAAAAAAGCAGTGCCAGGAGCAGAGCACATCCTTCAGAAGAGACCTTGAGTCCCTATGTCTCAGAAGCTCCCAGGCCAGGGGAAGAGTGACAACAAGGCACTTCCTCCAGAGCCAACAAAGAGGACTTCTCCTGGAACTGATGCCCTGAATTTGGCCCTTTAGCCTACTGGACTGTGACAGAACAAAATTTCTCTTTTTAAAGCAATCTACTTGTAGTATTTCTGTTATAGCAGAGTCAATTCCGACTCTGAGAGACCTACTGACAGAGGAGAACTGCCCTACAGAGTTTTCAAGCAACACTTGTTTAGCAGCCATAGCACCTAACCACTCACTACACCATCAGGGTTTCCAGATGACTGAGACAGGTATTAAAATCATCAGATATAGACATAATTGCTATATATGAAATGTACAAAGAAATCAGAGGAAACCATAAAAACTGATAAAATGACAAAAGAGCACACAAAAACAATTAGTATTACCAGACTGACCTGTTGAAGAACTTTATAGAACTTCAAGCAATAAAAAATATGTAACTGTTAAAATGAAAGACATAAATCTAACAATATAGGAAGCTCTGTATTTATGAAGGAAACCCTACAGGCTGGGTAAGAGTTGGGCTGCTAACCAAAAGGTGGAATCCACCAGGGGCTCCTTGGAAACTCCATAGAGTAGTTCTACTCTGTTCTATAGGGTCGCTATGAGTCAAAATTGACACAACTACAACAGGTTTGGTCTTTTTTTGTTTTGCATTTATGAAACAGGAAAAATGAAAATAAATCCAATCTAAAAACTTTAAAAAAGCTATAAAACACCAAGAGAGTCTTAAAAGAAGCCATTAAAAAAAAACTTACCTCCTCTCCCTAGAAGCAAAATATAGATGCAAAGCAGATAACTAAGAAGCAGCATAAGCAACAGAGATTGTGAAAAATATTTTCAAATAGATGAAAAAATTGCTTTCCAAGTATGAAGCTAAACAAATGACAGCTTCATGTAAACAAAAATAGACCACAACCAGGAAGAGTCTTCAAGGTTTTACTTCAGAAAAAGAAAAAGTGATTTAAGAAGGCCTGATATGTGTGCTAGCAAAAATGTAAAACACAGAGGCATTTGAACAAGTTTTTAACAAAAGGTGAACATGAACCATTCTGGGGCAAACAAAGGAAAGGACAAAGGAAAAGTGGTTGTTCTGGGAAAACATGTACAAAGAATGTTCGAGGAAATATGTAATGAAAATGTTCCTGAAAATTCTTATCCAAACTATTACCAAGAAATGTTTGTCTGAAAATAAATTAACCAAATGAAGATAGAATTATTTAGTTTTAATTCTGACATGTCTGTGGTATTAGTCACATTGAACCCTGTGTGTAAAAATTCTGTCCTTTTTCAGAACGGCAGAGCACTATGTACTCGGTACTGTGTGCATTCTTATCTAGCTGGTATGGCCTCATTAAAGACAGTTTTAATATCAATGGCCATGTTGGGGCTTTTCTGACTTAGCTAAACTAGTTTTTTCATGCAGTAAACTGGAAGGGCTTCTGATTAAGCAAATCAATGGGATGCCTATTTTGACTGGTATTTAGAAGTGTAAAAAAGACATCAAGACAGCAAAGTTGCTTCACTGCAGGGTACTGCTCCCAAATTGACCAAACAAAATAAGCAGCTACAATGTCAGAACCCAGCTCCTAAACCACCTTCCTGGAAACACTTCAGGCATAATGACCCAGAAACATAGAAGATACCAAAAAACTGTAGGCTATCACATTCTACAGCTCCATCCTATAGCTAAAGGATACCCTCTCTCTTTCTCCAGGCTGTAGCTGCTACAGCTAGATTAGCAAAAAGCACAACAGATACATTGCTGGGGAATTTGTTTACATGTTTATGTGCCATGTCATTATCTACTAAACGTAACTCTGCTTTGATTCAATACTCTTCCATCAGTTAGCACATTTCTGAAGTTCTTCTCCTGGCCATGTCTAATGTTAGGCTAAATCCAGCCACCCTTTTCCTCAAAGCAGACAAGAATTACCCTATGTATAAGTGCCTGGATTTAACTGAACAACTTTTGACTTCTTAGAGAGAGACCCTTTTAACTAATCCATGATTACAGCTACTTCAATCCTCAAGAGTCAAACTCTTCCTGAAGCTTCTGCCCAGCAAGCAAGAATTAAGTGTCCTTAACAGAAAGCCTGGTGGTGTAGCAGGTAAATACTATGGCTGCTAACCAAAAGGACTGCAGTTCAAATCCATCAGATGCTCCTCAGAAACTCTATGGGACGGTTTTACCCTGTCCTGTAGGGTCACTATGACTCAGAATTGACTTAATGGCAATGTATTTGGTTTTTGGTTAGGTAATAAGAGTCTGTATGCTTGCTTTAGGAAAGTCTATTGATATTTACACTGAGTCTAGGTAGTGTTTTGGGTACTGTACATGACTTCTCACGTTATGGAAACAGAAGATTTTTAACATTTACTGGGGCTGTCATAACAGGCAGAACTTTAGTTAATATTTAGTTAATATTGTCCTCATAATGAATAAAGAACACAATCAAACTTGTTTATTGGCAGTCCCTACTTTAAAAGTTCTCTGCAGGAACTTTTAAAGTACTGATGATCAGCCCAAATAGATATGATTTACATATGGAGAAAGGTGGGTTTTTATAAGATCTTGACACTAAATTACTGGGCAGGATCTAATCACAAACCTGTCCTACCCATCCTACCCAAACTTTCATATATTCCTATGATGGAGACCCTACATAGAGGGCCTCACATGGGATGAAATAAAGCAACTGAGACTGAAGAAATAACAATGGGGAAACATTTTTCAAGTCACTGAACATGGTGCTTCCCACTGCCTCATTTGACCTCACCACAATTCCACAAAACACCTTAGAATCATACCTGGACAACACCCCTTGCCCTTTGAGCCTGCTGCTGAATGACAGTCAGATTTCATTCAGCTGTTACCTTCAAACGGTTATAAATATGTGTTAGTGATGACTTGCAGTCTTCCACAATGGTTTGGACCCTTCTACCATGCCACTGCAGCCTCTGAGCTAAGAACATTCTTGAAAACATCATCCTTATTTGGAAAGACTCTTTTCACTTGTCCATTCAAGTAAGATGTTAAATCTCTCCATCTTTTAGAGACTACATTGCCTTTATCACCTCTAATCTTTGGCCTAGTGAAAAGGGGCTTGAGGTATCACAAAAATTGAATTACCCAAGCTCTGTGAGACCCTAAATTTATACTGGGTAAGGTTTTTACCTGAGTCCATTTGAACTTCAGGTCTACCCCATGGGCGTCCATAAACTTAGTCCAGATGAGTTAATTAGTAGAAGATCCATGGCTCTCTTCCATGCTGCCTACTATAGTGACTCTAAGACTGCTCAACCTAAATTATTAAAATATTGTCTTTAATTATTTTCACAGGCTCAAGAGGCCTTTGACAACTGAATATCCCTGGTGGCACAGTGGTTAAGAGCTCCGTGCTGATCAAAAGGCCTGCAGTTTTAATCCACTAACTGCTCCTTAGAAACCCTATGGGGTAGTTCTACTCTGGCTATCGGGTCACTAGTTGAATCGAATCTATGGCAACGGGTTTTGTTTAATGGGTTTGACTACTAAAAGTCAGAATCCACAAATTTGGCTAACATTGTCCCAGGAGACTATGTATATGTACTAAAAAAGACATCAGTTAAAAGACTCACTAGAACCTTGATGGAAAGGGCTATAGTTTTCCTTACTAACCCAAATGATGCCAAATTACAGGAAGTTAAAACCTGAATCCATTTGTCACAATTAAACAAGGCAAGACACTTCTGTGGACTTGTTGATCCTCTGGAGAACTAAAAATTACTTTAAAATGCCCCAGTAGCCAGAAGTAGACAACATCTTAGGTAGACAGCTGATCCTCAAGATCACAGAACAAGACTCCATGAACCTTGCTAAATTTGGTAGACAGTGTTTTTACTTGTGGCTATTCTTACGTTGTCAGAGCCCTTGTTCATAGTGGTCAAGACTGGCAGTTCAAATCTCCACTAGCTACTTCAATTAGTTTTACTTCCTATTTGTGGTCTTTTTCCTGAATGATAGTACCCAATAGAAAGGTCTGTTTAACATCTGTCTTGCTGTGTTCAGTGATGTCTCCCACCAAATGGGAAAAGAACACATTTGTTCAACTGGCCCCATCAGCAGCTAGAGCCAGCAACTGGCCTGGATATTGGATCTGTCATCCTCATTCCCTTGTGGTACTTCTCTTACAGCAGCACTAGGTAACTAAGATAGGCAGGGAGGAAGGAGAAGGGGCTCTTCAAGGAAAGGAAGGACAAAGAACACTGCAGGAAGCCTGTGTCACAAAAACATTCCTGAAACTTATTTAGCTAAACTGTCAGCAAGAAATGTCTGTCAGAAAACTGATTAACTAAATGAAGAATTGGTATTTTTGAAATGTCTATAGTATTAGTCATGTTAATGTCTACATATAAAAACTCTGCAGTTTCATTATCTGCTGCCCCATTTGAGTTGCTCCTCAGTAAAACTCTCTGTTCTTATTCCTATCAGAATATGAGATTTTCTTGTCTGATATATTTAATAAGGATAGTAGGCTAAGATACCCATAAACATGAATGTGAATATAACCAAATCATGTCTACGTTTGACTGTATTACATGAATGCCTAATTTGTAGGCAAATTAGATACAAAAAAGAGACAATGATAATATTGGTCAATAACAGCATGTAAACTGGTAAGAGATAATCAGAATTAAAGGTTCTTAGATTATTTGGGAGGGGAGTAAGTTATAAAATTTGACTTTATTAAACATGCATGGTAAAATTCAAGAGTAGCTATCAAAAGCCTAAAAAGAGTAGAGGATAAAATGAGAACCAGAAAACTAACAAAAATCGCAATTTAAAAGCAAGAAAAGAGAAAACAATAAGCATAGAAAGAGCACGACAAATAGACAGCAAAGGGCAAAGTGACAGATACATGCTCATATACATGAGTAATCAAAAAATATATATGTAAGGGTTAAGCTCACCAGTTAAAGGCAGAGTTTGTTATACCGCATAAAGAAATAAAATCTAATCTTTAACATTAAACATGGTTAAGTGAATGCCACTATGAATGATAAAAGGTTCAATTCACTAGAAAGAAATACCACTCTGTACATTTCATAAGATAGTCTCAAATATTTTAAAATAATAGCCAGAACTTCAGAGAAAAATTAGTGATCTCACCATAACGAGAAATTTCAATTTCTCAGTGACTAATACAAAAACCAAGCAAATGAAAATAACAAACATTAAAGACTTGAAAAGTTCACTGAATAAGCTTCACAGACATAGACTGCATCAAATATTGAGAATGTGCACTCTTGCATTCTTTTTTTTCTTTAGTTTCTTATTAAACAACATACATCTATTGTGTGACTTGTTTGCCAGTCTTGTGATGTGTCAACACCCCTACTTCTTGACCTTGGGTTCCCCCTTTCCATTCATTCAGTTTTCCTGTCCCCTCCTGCCTCCTCATCCTTGCCCCTGGGGCTGGTGTGTCCACTCAGTCTCGTATACACGGTTGAGCTACACGTATTAGCATTTGCTTTATAGGCATGTCTAATCTTTGCTTGAAGGGTCAACCTCAGGAGTGATTTCAGTACTGAGTTAAAAGGGTGTCTGGGGGCCCTACTCTTGGGGTTTTGCCAGTCTCTGTTAGGCACTAAGTCTGGTCTTTTTTGGTGAGTTAGAATTTTGGTCTGTACTTCTCTCCAGCTCCGTCCAGAAACTTCTCTTGTGATTCCTATCAGGTAGCTGCTAGTGGTCACTGGGCACTATCTAGCTGAGGACCACATGCTCTTTTCAATTATACACTGAACATTCAGAAATGTCTAGGTCATGAAGCAAGTCTTAGTATATTTCAAAGAATACACATTAAGTTATTTAATAACATTACAATTAAGTTAGGAACCAACAATGAAAGATAAAATTCCATACATTGTAAGGTTTAAAACATATTTATAAATAACTCACTGGTCAAACAGAAAAATCACAAAGGATACTCTAACACTTAGAACTAAAAAAAAAAAAAAAAAAAATTCAATAAAAGAATTACATAAAAACTTGAGGACACAGTTAAAAGTTAAACTTAGAGGAAAACTTACAGCCTGAAATAATTTTACTGCAAGAAAAAAGACTGCAATCCAAAGAGGCAGAGTAACACAACATCTCCCCACCTTCCCCAAATACAAGGAACAGGTAATAAAGAGAATAAATTAGTGAACTAGAAATAAGATAATACAGAGGATCAACAAAGTCAAAAATTGTTTCTTTAAGAATAGAAAAACATCTGGTGAGATCAACCAAAGGAACAAGCATGAAGGCACAAAAAAAAATATCAGCAAATAAAAACAGACTGTAACTACAAATCTAGAAGAGATCAAAAAAGACAATACGAGAATATAATAAAGAATTTTGTGCCAATATATTTTTTAACATATGAAATGAACAAATCCCTAGAAAAATGCAACTTATCAAAACTGTTTTTAGAAGAAATAGAATGCTTCAACGGCCCTATAAGAATGAAAATAACTGCAATGATAATTAATAAAAATTTACCCATTCCCCTAGAGGCTGGGGAGAACCTGCAGGCCCAGATAGCTTTAGACATGAACTCTTCCAGAGTTTCAAGGAACAAACCATTTCTCTTATACAAATGTTCCTAGACAATAAAACAGGAGGGAATGTTACCGAACCCATTCTGAGGCCTATATAATCTTGATTAAAGGGGGAAAAAAATCTACAGGCCAATCTCATTCATGAAAACAGATGTAAAAGTCCTCAACAAAATATTAGCAAGTCAATCTCCACTGATATGCATGAACTGTGCAATCAGACTTCTTGGGTTGAAATTCCAGTGCCAGCACTTTCTTCATCTGTTACCTAAACAACTGTCCGTTACTGCCCTATGCTCAGTCTCATTTGTAAAACAAAATTAATAATTAATACCTAACTCACAGTGGCCTTATAAAGACTAAATATTCCATGTAAAGCACTGAGAAAACACTGCTTTTAGAACAGACAATGCATGTTACTTATACTATCATATTGCCAAAGCCAGCCAAAACTGGTTTTGGCAATACTATTTGGATAAACACAGGAAATTTAGGTTAAATCCCAAACTGCAAAAGTGGTTTGACATGACAGAAAGTCTATACTGTAATTCACCATAGCAGCAAATGAGATACTAATAAAATCATAACAACAAAATGCAGAAAAATGATTTAATAAATAGCCATTCTTAATAAATATAGTAGTAAAACAGGAAGAGAAGGTAACTTCTTTAATCTGATAAAAAGTATTTACCATATAATTACAGGGAACATCATTATTAGTGATAAAATATTAGAAGCATTTTCTTTCAGCTCAGGAACAAGATAAGGAAGCCTCCTATGACCACTTCCAATCAACATTGTACTGGAGGTCGCAGCCAATGCAGTAAGACAAGGAAAGAAACAAAAGGCACAAAGGTCCAAAAGGAAGACACAAAACCGTCATTATTTGCACAAAACTAAGGAATCTGAAACACATCATTAGAATTATTATATGGCAATGCTGCTAGCACAGAATCATTATATAAAAGTCAGTAAGAAAACAATTTTAAAGAGATCCCATTCATAGCGTAAAAAATATAAAAAGGCAGTAGGACTAAATTTAATGAAAGGCAATTAAGACCTGAATAAAATTTAAATGAAGAACATTTTAAGACTTTAAATATATGGAGAGATACTCCATGTTTATGAATAAAGAGACAGTGGGGCTGCAGAGAAAATATTTTTGTTTTTTGCAGTTAGGGTTTTCTGAGTAAATTTTACTAAAAGTTGGGACCTGGGCTAAAAAGCAAACCTTGGAAAATAATTTATAACTGATTTAGAGAGTGAGAAAAATTCCACAGATTTCCCTCCTAGAGGTATGTGTTTACATTTCAGGGGTTAGGGGTATGATAAAATCCTAGACCACAGAGACATCCTGACCGGCATAGCTGGAGACTGTTCTTTTTCCACTGGAGTGATTTGTTGACATTCCAAAGAGCTTTAATAAGAACTCAGGATCCATTCTACTATGTTTCCAAAGAGACTCCCTAGAATGGAGGTGTGGAAGGGAAGCAGTTGCTTCTCTCTTCTATATAAACACACACATTAATTCTTCTGGGGAGGGTTGCTTGTCTACAATACAGACTAAGTATATGTTGGGTTTTATTTATTTGGTTCTCATTGTGTTCTCCGAGAGGTAAAAAACAAGACACAAGAGAATCACACGGTTATTATTTGCTAGATGTAATAACAATAATCTGCTCTGATCTAGAAACCTTAGGGGTGTATTCAGAATAGTATTTACACACACACAGATACTAAAAATTTAGACTCAATATGTACTGACATCAAACCTTCTGAACTAGATTTACAGAGTTGATATAATTTTAATCAAAATGCCATCATAGTTTTCACTGAATAGAGTCAAGAAACAGACCCATTCAGAAAAATCTGATCAATGACAGATGACAATGCACATCATCAGGGAATGGAGTGTCTAGTTTAGTAAAGGAACCACTGATTAGCCATGTGGAAAAAAAGTAAAACTGAATCTTTATCTCATATAATACAAATGAATAAATTTCTGGTGAATTAAAGATAAATATGAATGACCAAATCTAAAAACTTCAAGGTAAAAATATAATATTTTTACAACAGATTTCTTATGTAAGCTAGGAAATGCATTAATCATAAATAAAAAGACTGATAAATATGACTATATTGAAAGAACTTTTGTTAATCAAAAGATTTCATTAAAAAATGAAAATGGAAGCCACTAATGGGGAAATGATATCTGCAGTACACATAACTGACACAAGATTAGTACATCCAAAAATGTGTAAGAATTCCTAGAAACCACTAAGAGAAAGACAAGCGATTCAACAGAAAAATACACAAAAGATATTAAGAGGTATTTCACAAAAAAGAAACATGAATGATGAATAGACACATGTAAAGATATCCACCCAGAATATGAATTAGGGAAATGCAAGTTAAGAACACAGTAAAATTTCATTTTCAGACAAAAAATGCAGATTTAGACTAGACTGGCCAAAAGTAATAAATCTGGAAATACAGAGTATTGCTGAACATAAAAACTCCTCTGCATAAACTACTGGTGGGAGTGTGAACTGGTATAATCATCAGAAAATAATGTGGTATTACTATATAAAATGGAATATTTGTATTGCCTATGACCCAATTATTTCATTCCTCTGTCTGTGCATCACGATACATGTACAAGAATGCCCATAGCAGCACTGTTACACGGCCTGCAAACTATAAACAATCTAAATACATGTAAACAAAAACATTACAAAAAGAGTGGAACGCTCACATAATGGTACACAGACTCCAATTACAATGATCTACAGCTACATGGAAGAATCTCAGAACTATAACGTTGAATGGAAGAAGTAAATTTCAGAAGACCACATACATCATAATACCAGTTTTATAAGGCTCAAAACCAAGAAAAACTAAGTAGCATGTTACTTAGTGATATATGTGATAAAACATTTCCATTTTTACATAAGGAGTTAATTGATAGAAACTTCAGGAGAGTAGCCACCATTGCCAAGGAAGTAAGGAATACGGGATAGGAAATGAACACACAGGTTGACATTATAAGACAGGACATGTTTCACTTCTTAAATTAGGTGCTAGATTAAGATGTGTTTGTGTTATTATTGTACTTTAAAACTTGTATAATTGATGCTTTTATATGCACCACATGAAAAAATTTAAAAAGAACATCCACTTCCTATAGGATTAAGCAAATCACTTAAACTTTTTTTATTGCAATAATCTTTTTCAGCACTATCCTCTTTTCCAAGTCCATTAAAAGAATTTTTAATATTAAAAATTTCTATAAACCTCAAAATTAGCTGTTACAATAAATCTAGACTCTGGATTCTCATCTTTATTATGGTAACTACGTGAAATACAAAAATAGTAACGACTCCTATTACTATTACTAAAGCAAATAAAAGATCTACTGCACATGCCAAATATTATTAAGTTGGCCATGAACTTGAAAATGTGTTAGGCTACAGGAATCTACTAATTTAATTCAATTTAATCTTTACAACTTTCTCTTGACCTTTAGTTTGACATCATGGGCAAAGAGTTCTCTCTCTCATTTCTCTCCATTTCTTTACTGGCAGTAAGGTTTAAAAATCTATCCTAGAAGAAATTCATTCTTATTACTAGAGTATTATATACTACACCACTGCATATAATTTATACTAAGCAATAAATCACTGATTTCATGTTTGTAAGCTGGCTAGTAATAGTCTCTTTTTTTTTTTACAGAAACCATAGCACATACACTATATGGTTCCAGCATTTCTTCTCTACTGCTTAAATATTATTTACTCTGTTGAGCTGTGTTACAGTCTTTGCTATCAGTACATTTTGTTAATGTTTAGAATACTCTTTAAATGTCACACAAAATTCTTATGAAAATATCTAGTTTGTTTATCCACACTGCTTTGAAAGATAAACTATCATTAAAAACAGAAATCATTAAGAAACTTTACATAATAATCTTTTAGGAATATTCATATCAGAAAGTTACAAAGAAAATATGCCTATAACTTTATATTTTCTGTAGATGCTTAAACAGATTCTATTATTCCTTTATGTCTTCATAATGTTCCTTTTTCAACAAATAACTTTTTAAATTGAGTACCTCAGGTATCAATCTTCTAAAAGGATATATGATCCTGAGCTTTAAAGCCACAAGGACATAAAAGTTTCTTCATCGCTATTAAACAAATTATTTACACCAAATAATTCTTCAACGTCAAACTCACTTTTTAAAGATAAAATTTGTAATATATTGTTGTAATTCACTATGAATATTTTAAGCATTCTAATTAAACAAAGTTAAGGATTCAGAAACGGCATTCATTAACAATCTACCTATATATTTTTACCTTATTTAGATCTTCCCTTTCTTGTTGTAAAGTTTTGATTTGTTTTTCGTAAGCCTTGATTTGTCTAAAAGCATCATCTAGTTCTCGCCTCACAGAATTAGCTTCTTCAAGTTGCTGTTCCAAACGACTTGATTCTAAAAACAAAAGACAGTATTTCATTTACTATTTGTATGAAAACAAACTGTTGAAATAAAAAAAATGGTATAAAACATGTAAATTTTTAAAAAGAGAATTGTTTTGAAACTGGTATTAGACTTACTAACATCACAGTATCATTGTGACTCATGACAAATCTCTAGGGAAAAAAAGCCAGACTTTCCAAAACATCTATAGAACCAATGAAAAACTAAAAAGAATGAAAAGACAAACTTTTTTCCTACTGCTGATAGGCATCCTTGTGCTTAGTTAAATTGCATTAGATGATTTTGTTTCTAAAATCACATCTAGTATCGTTTTTGTGAGCAGTCTTATTTATTTTGACTACATTATACTTACAGACACACATGGTTTGACAGTAATCAAACTTCACAGAGACTCATCTTGGCTTACAGTTTTCAAACATGCTCTACAAAGCATGGCAAGCACTGATGGGAACATGGAACTATGTGTGTATGTGTGTGTGTGTTTCAAATCATGCAGTCCCATTTCAACCATGACATCTCTGCTTTTGTTTTATTTTATGTAGTATGCCAAAATTTGATCTAGACAAGTTCTTCCATTTTTCAGAGGAAGCAACTGGGGCTCCAGGAGTTGCACAATTCATCTGCAGTCACATTGCTAAATAGGTGCAGGAGCTTCATTAGAACCTAGAAGTTCTTGCATTAATCTCCACAACTTAAAAGATAATGTTTAACATCATTAGCTCAGAAAAGCTATTATGAAACAAAATTATTAATCCTGACATACGGTTAAATAAAATTTAATAAATTGATACTATTCCTGGCATCAAAAGTAAGTTAATGAGTTAAAAAACTGAAGTCAGTAAAAACTGAGAAGTCTGAACACATTCATCGTTAACTGTGTTCCAGATAGTTTCTGGTTCAGACAACCTTGTTACCTGAAGTGGTGACTGCAGACAAGCAGCTGACACTCTGAGAGCTTGTTAGAAGAGCAGAAGCTCAGACCCCACCCCAGACCTAATGAGTCAGAATCTACATTTTAATAAGACACCAAATGATTGTTTTACACATTAACATTCAGATCAAATGCACCAAGTATTGAAGATTATTTAGCTGGATGCTTGCAATACATGAATTAGTATTTATAATGTGCTAGTTCTATCAAAAAGAACCTTTCACCTGTGTAGACTAGTCCTGTGGTCTCAAGATTACTCACATGCATTGCATTGGTATATCATGTACTAAATGGCTCTACATTTGTTAAATAATTTACTGATATTCAATGCCCTAAATTTACAGATTCATTAAAATTTATTATTTTAACTATTTTTAAAGTCTGGATACATTTATAATGGATACCATAGTTTTCAACAACTTTGAGGATTCTGTGAAGTTGTAGTCAGCTACTGTTCATTCTAAATAGTATCATTTAACAAATATTTTATTTAAAATACAGCTAAGGACTACAGGGTATACCATCTTAAGGATCATCCAGTATTTAATCTTAAATTCATAAAATTGTATTTTCTCAAGCATTTCGTCAAATTTTAGCAATTCATATGGGAATTTTTTTTGTTTGTGCTGATTTCTTTCAAACACTTTCCAATGGTATTTTTATGTTAGTTCAAGCTTTTAACATTTTTAAGATTCTTTCACCAATTTCTAAAGTAGACATCAAATTAGTCTGTTATTTCTAGTAAACAGAGTATGAGAAGTAAATGGCTTCTCTCGTTGACTAAATTTATGGCTAAGGCATATCAACTTCACATAGTAGTACGATACACTCAGGTGTTGAATGTGCTCACTTCCTTGCTGCTACTTTGGAGTGTTCATCCCCAGCATGTCACATTATTTTTTGGAAATTGTTAAATTCTTGATTTATCATAACTTCTCTTCATTAGAAACAAAACAAAAACACGCATTTTATACAATTTCTGCACCTTATAAAGTTAACAGTAAATTGTATCACATGGGACAATTCTAACAACCTTTAAGGTTGTTTTATTTCAATGTTAAGTTTTAGTTTCACCTCTATCACTTGGCTACTTTGTAATGAAGTAGACCAACAGATGTCAGATTCCCATATTTCCCATTCCAAACACTTTTCAAAGGCTAAAAAAGCCAAAAATATTCATTTACGCAACAACTTGTAAAGTATGAAAAGTACAAAAGGAAATTTACTAGGTCAAGAAGTGTCAGAGAAGCGAAATCATCAAACTACAGAATCCTCCAGTATGGACAGAAGCACAAAATGTATAATTCAAAATACATAGAATTTTGTATTTTCAGAAGACAAAAACCTAAAATAAAATAAAATGCAGAATGCACTCCACTTTTGACAAACCAGAAGAACCAAACCCACTGCCGTAAAGTCAATTCTGACTCATAGCAACCCTACAACACAGAGCAGAACTGCCCCATAGCTTTCCAGGAGCATTTGGCGGATTCAAACTGGTTAGCAGCTGGTTAGCAGCTATATGTCACCAGTTTTTCCAGTTTTTGGCCAGTGACTAAAATGGTTAAAGCAGAGGAGCCCTTACTTTGGTACAATTAATACTAAATGTAACTAAAACGCTAAAAGAAATTCTCATAGACTATTAAAAATATCTCATGAAATGCAATTAGCAGAAGTATTTAGATGAAGTTATTAGAAACTAGTTTTAGTGAACAAACAAAAAACAGTACTAGGAAAGTGGGTTAGCTCATAGCAACGAAACGATTCTTAGTTCACAGCTGCTTTCAAAATTCTGAAATTCAATCTGTTAGCAGTGAAGATTTAACGAGTACCTAATACGTACTAAGAAAGTTTCTCTGAACTATGAGGCATATAAAAGAAAAATAAGATATGGTCTCTCTTGTGAAGGAGACAACAATCAAGTTAGGAAGAAAAGAGGTAACACTCATGATTTCATAAGGAAAAACAAACAAATTTTGTGGCAGGGTCTAGGGTGCTACAGCTACCGATAGAAGTGTGAAACAGGGCATAGGTAAAGCAGTACTAAAAGTGGAAGACCAGCAAGTCAGAGAGCAGCTAAGCCTGGAGTCAGAGAGAGACTGTTCCAGTCATCAGCTCACAGCAGCAACGCTTCACAGCATTTCTGCCAGGGCTCCTCATCCTAAAACAGTCTTCTGCAACAAAAGGAATGAATGTAACTACTCACCCACCATAATGGGGGAAAACAAACTGCTCTCTTCCCCTACTCCCACTCTTTCTTTTACTTACATTATATAGGACTGTATTTGTATTTGTGTGTGTTTCTGTGTGTGTGTACGTGTGTGTGTGTGTGAGAAAGAGAAAGAGTGCTAGCTAGCTAGTTTGTTTAGAGTTGGAGGGGAGGGTTAAGGAGAATATAAATTTTTTTAAGAAAAAAATCTTTACTTTTTCATAGATAAATACTAAACGAGAATTTGAATTCTTTATTTTTGTCTGAGGACTCTCCACTAACGTGTGGAGAGTATCTGTCACATAACACCGGTCACTGAGCTTGGCACTGTGAAGACAGAAGTAAAGAATGCAAGCTCTGTCAGCACCCTCTTACAGCTCAGACTCTGCAGAGGAAGCCAGGTATTAGTGAGTAATAGTAAATAACTATGAACTTATTCAATTCCAGGAGTTTTTCAGTATTAGAAAAGACTGCTATAGGGAAAAACTAGATACAAAGTCATTAAGAGTGAGTATTCATTTGCACAAAGGCCTTGCTTGATAAATATTTAGAAACATGAGAACAGAGCTATTTTGAATATATATACATTTTTTTGTTTAGAGCCATGGTAAAAGTCAGGGATCCTCATCAGGCCTACTCTTAGGGAAGCCTCTGTTTTATCTCAAGCTGTTGCATCAAAATATTTAAAATAGCTTGCATTTAATGATGAATGAAGCATAGTCTTTATCCTCAACTTTACGAATTTATCTCCAGTGGTTATTAATTCTTGGTGCACAGTATTGTTGTGTGCTGCCAAGGAGATTCTGTCTCAAAGTTCTCAAATAAGACAGAGTACAACTGCCCCCACTGAGTAATCTTTATGGGCTGTAATCTTTATGGGAACTGATCAATCGCCAGAGGTCTTTTCTCCCACGGAGCAACTGGGTGGGTATGAACCAGTAACCTTACAGTTAGCAGTCAAATGCTTAACCACTGCACCACCAAGACGCCTTCTGGTACAAAGTGACAACTGAAGCATTTGTTTATAGATTGAATTAAGAATGAATGAATGAATGAGTGATATTGAAGAGATGGAATGGAAATGGAGACTTCACTGGGACTAGATGAGGCAAAAGAAGAGAGCTTGGGAAGATAAGAACACTAAAAAGTAGATTTACCTTTTCTTTCTATATTATTTTCACCAGTCTATTTCCCTTCTTGGGATGATAAAAACTGAGACTAGTTTACAAACATTGAGTTTATGCAGGAGATAGGAGTAAAGTGAAGGAAGGAAATCACATGTGATGGGAGTTTTAGGGTAACCAGTATCCTCTATTAGGTTAAGTCTTCCCAGGGATCATTTATTTGTATGTAAGGAATTCAAGTTTGCTGGCAATTTCCTTATAGATAAAATGTCACAGCTATTTACATTTCCTATAGCAACTTCATATGCTTCCCATCTTTTTGAGCTCATTAAAATGATTTTTACCTGTATGTGTTAAACATTTGGTATAAAGAAAAAAATGTAATCTATCATTTTGTTCTTCCATAAATATTAATATAAAACAGACTGATCCAGTATGTGTTTAGATATTCATTTAAGAAATATTTTTAATGTGTATTATATGTAGCAAGTGTTGGCAGCGGTGGCAGTTGTGAACACAAGAGATCAGTTGATCAATAAGTCATTACTTTCAATAATAAAATTACTTATAAATTAGTAAATAAAAACCTGTTGTTGTTGAGTCAACTTCAACTTATAGTGACCCTACAGAACAGGGCAGAACTGCCCCAACCAAGTTTCCAAGCAGTGGCTGGTAGATTCGAACGGCCAGTCTTTTTGGTTAACAGCCTAGCTCTTAACCACTGTACCACTAGGCCTCCAAATTAGCAAAGAATCAATTATAAACACGTCATAAAGTACTCTAGAATAAGAACAGGGATTGATGGTAGCTTAGAGAAAAGATGGAAACCTTGGTGGCATAGTGGTTAAGTGTTCTATCTGCTAACCAAAAGGTCAGCAGGTCGAATCTGCCAGGCGCTCCTTGAAAAGTCTATGTAGCAGTTCTACTCTATCCTATAGGGTCACCATGAGTCAGAACTGACTCAGTGGCAGCGGGTTTGGTTTGCTTTAGAGGAAACACACCTTAGGAAGGGCTCCTAAAAGATTTCTAAGAAGTGATGCATTCATTTAGTCATTCATACTTTCATCTAATGAATATCATTATTTTTTTTATGTGCCATAAACCATTGCAGGCATTTGTGATATCGTAATGTATAAAACAGTCAGCCTTTGTTTTTAAGAAGCTTATGTTCTAGTACTGGATTTCTGGTGGCACAGTGGTCAAATTCAATTGCTAACCAAAAGGCTGGCAGTTTAAATCCATCAGCTGCTCCTTGTAAATCCTAAGGTGCAGTTTTACTCTATCTCTGTGGGTGTCTCTATGAGTCAGAACTGACCTGAACAATGACTTTTAGGGGTATGGTACTTTCTAGTGGTGAGGTGAGGCACTACACTGTCAAAACATACATTAGTGTGAAAAGTGCTATAATGAGCAGAAGTTTGCTGAAGATGAAGAACGCTACTAGCAAACAAAAAAAGTAGCAACAATAAAAAGAAGAAAGAATGGCAAGGAAAGGAAAAAGAGAACAACAAACTATGTGAGGGACTTGGAGATGCACTAAACACAACTAAAAGTTTCATATGGCTGGAATTTGTAGCATGTGAATGAGCAATAACAGGAGATAAAGACTAGAGAGATAAATACATGCAAGATAATGACAGTCTTTGTAATCAGAATTGAGGAACAGCGGTGACAGAATCCTCTGATGGGTCAAGCATATAGGTGCTGAAGCTATTTGATTTAATCAAATTTTCATAACAAAAATTTACTCTGGATACTTCTGACTTTGGGAGGACAGACTAGACATACTTTTCCTTATACTTTGAATTAAGTAAAATTAAAAATCCTGGAAATTATATATCAAATAAATGTAAAAAGACAGCAAAAGGTCAAGAAACAAAGGCTGAGACCTTGTGACTCAAAGAACAATACTGTGGTGAGTTCTTTGGGGTTTCTTTTTTGCCTTATATTTCTCTGATTTGGAGCTAAAGAAGTCAATAACCTGAAAATATCCACAGAGCAAAATAAACCCAACAAAACCCTGTTGTAACTACAGGATGATAAAAGGGGAGAACTGTAAAGACAGAAAACTTTCCTAAAACAATGCAGAAAGAGATTCAGAATGCTATGCTTCACTCAAACTGCTCAAATGATGACAGGATCTACAGCAGTCACAAAAACACTACACAAAGTGAGGCACTCAAAACACTCCCGATTAATCAAAATGGAATCCTAAAAAAGTTCAACTAGCCAAACCCACTGCTGCTGAGCCAATTACAATACACAGCAATGCTACAAGACAGCATAGATCTGCTTACAGGGTTTCTAAGGAGATGAGGATTCCAATGACCAACCTTTTGGTTAGCATTCAAGCTCTTAATTACTGCACCATCATGTCTCCCAAGTAACTCAAGGGGGCAGAAAAAGAACATAGAGAAATAAAAAATGGAGAAAGTTAACAGAAAATTAAAAGGCAGACATAAACCCTAACATATCATTAGTTACAGTAAATAAAAACCTGGTACCAATGAGTCAATTCCAACTTACAGCAAGCCTACAGGACAGGGTAGAACTGCCTCACAGAGTTTCTAAGGAGCACTGGTGGACTCCAGCTGCCAACTTTTTGGTTAGCAGGCACAGCATTTAACACTACACCACCAGGGTTTCCACATTAAACAACAATGGCACAAGTAAACCAATTAAAGGAGATCAGTAGAGTTAAAAAACATGATCTAACACAAATAGCCAAGAACCACACAAAAAGGTACTCAATATCAGCCATTACCTGGGAAATCCAGCCTTCTCTGAATGTAAAATGCTGGAACTGCTGTGGAAAACAGTTTGGCATTCCCTCAAAAACATATGCACAGAATTGTCACATGACCCAACAATTCCACACTTAGGTACATACCCAAAAGAATTATTGACAGGCAGCAAACAAATACTTGTATTTGAATGTTAGTAGCAGCACTGTTCAAACTAGACCCACACAGTAAAATATTATCCAGCCATACAAAGAAAGGAAGTACTGGTACATGGATGAACCTTAAAACGGAACGCCAGGAAGCCAGACACGAAAGGTCACACATTACATGATTCTATTTCAGTGAAATATCCAGAACAGGTAAATCCAGAGACAAAAAGATTAGTGGTTGTCAAGGGTAGGGAGAGAAGAGATGCTTAATGGGTGAAGGGTGTCAATTTGGGGTATGAAAATTCATAGGAATGAGACAGAGGTAATGATTCTACAACACTGTGAATGTATTAAATGTCACTAAATCATACATTTTAAAATGGTCAATTTTACATTATGTGAATTTTACCTGAATTTTAAAAATGCTATTTAGACAATTCAGTTACATGGTTTATGTTTACATACATTTAACTACACTTTACCTTGTTAAATCTCAAAATTAAAATATAACGTTTGGGTTAAATTTATTTTTTGGCGAAAATATATGCAGCAAAGCATATACCAATTCAACAATTTCTGTATGTACAATCCAGTGATACTGGTTCCTGTCTTCAAGTTGTGCTACTAGTCTCACTATTTACTAAGCAACGGCACTTGGCTGGCATGGTAATAAAAAAACAAAAAAAACCAAGCACTGCCATTGAGTCAATTCTGCCTCATAGTGACCCTATACATCAGAGTAGGACTGCCCCACTGAGTTTCCAAAGAGCACCTGGTGATTCAAACTGCTGACCTTTAGGTTAGCAGCCACAGCACTTAACCACTACCACCAGGGTTTCCATGAAGCTAATAAAATTAGTAGAAACAGAAATGACATATTAAATGTGTAAAATAAAGGGGAAAAGAATACCCAACTCCAAGAAAGTTTCTTTTTGGTAACAATGGCTCATCATCATTTCCAAAACCACATTTATTTCATTAAAAAGTTTTCAAAAGCTAAAAAAGTAAATGTAAATAAATATTGTAACTGTGAGCACTATATAAAGCAGCAAAAAGCTCTTTCAATTTAACCTAATGTTAAAAGGTTAAAACATGTCAAGTTTAAAAAACTAAAATACATTAAAAAAAAAACAAAAAAACTGACCCAACCATACACCATCTACAGAGTAATGAAAACTGCCAGAAAGAGGGGACATTACATAACAAAAAGGGGTAATTCCCCAAACAGAGAGCAACCCTAAATGTACATGTGCTAAATAAATGAGCTCCAAGATACATGAACTAAAAAACTAACAGAACTGAACAATCAAACAGAAAAATCTCTATCAAACTTCAATACCTCAGTTTCAACAATGGCTAAAACAACTAGAGGGAAAACTAGCAAAGTTCTAAAACTCAACCACATCATCATCCAACAGGATCTAACTGGCATTTAGAAAACATCACCCAATGACAGTAGACTGCATATGCTTTTCAAGTATCTACAAAACACACTAGACAGACCATGTCCTAGACAATAAAACAAACCTCAACAAATTTAAAAGAACTGAAATAACACAGAGTGTGTGCTCTAAGAAAAACATAATTAAATAAGAATTCAGTAACAGAAAGATAACAAAAAACTCTCCAAACATCTGGAAACTAAACAGTACATTACAAAGTAATCCAGGGGACAAAGTGGGAAGGGTAGGGAGGAAGGGAGCAAGGTACAGAGAGAGGGAAGGAGAAAGAAAGAGAAATGAAGGGAAGTTAAATAAATACATTAAACCGAATCAAAATGAAAACAAAATTAGCAAAATTTGTGGAGTCCACCTAAATTGCCGAGAGGGAAATTTAGAACAATAAATACACAAACTGAAATGAGGAAAAGTCTCAAATCAAAGACCTAAGATTCCACCTCAAGAGCTTACGGTTGACGGGAAAGTTTGTAAATGAATAATAGTGATAACTGCACAACACTACAAACACAATTAATGCCCTGAACTGTACACGTGAAGAGTAAGGAAACGGCAAATGTTTTGTTACATACATACGTACCACATTTTTTAAAATAGCAAAGACCTAGACAAAGAAAAGAAACTCAAAGCAAGCAGAAACTAGGAAATAGTAAAGAGTAAAAAAATCAATAAAAATTGAAAACACAAAAACACATCAATGGGAAAAACAGCTTTTTTCTAAAAAAAGGATGAATAAAATTGACAAAAGGAGAAAGAGAGAAGATACAAATCATAAAATCAGAAATACAAGGCATATTGCTATACAACCTGCAGACAAGATAATACAGATATAAATTTACCATCTTAGACCAAACAGATGACTTCCCTGAAAAACATGACTTAGCACAAGTCACCCACTATCCCACCGACAATCTGACTAGCTCTGGAGTACTGGTAGCACACTGGTCAAGAGCAATGGCTGCTAATCAAAAAGTCAGCAGTTCAAATTCACCTGCTGCTCCTTGGAAACCCTATAGGGCAGTTCTACTCTGTCCTATTGGGTCACTATGAGTCAGAATTGACTCAGTGGCAATGGGCTTGTGTTTGGTTTGTACAGAGAGAAAAGACCCAGCGATCTGCTGCTGTAAAGATCAAAGTGCAGGGAACACCACGGAACAGTTCTACTCTGTGTTATAGAGCCGCTATGAATCAGAATTGACTTGATGGCACACAATGACAACAACAACTATTAAAGAAAATGAATTTAAAATTAAAAAAATATAAAAGAACTATACAGTCCCAGATGGTTTCACTGGGGGGAATTCTACTACACATTTAAAGAACTAACACCAATTCTACACAACAATTTCCAGACATAAAGAGGAGAGAACATTTCAATTTATTTGATGAAAGTAGTATCACCCTGATTACAATACCACACAGAGGGAGGGAGGAAGGGAAGGAAGGGATGAAGGATGGGGAGAGGGAAAAAGGGAAGGAGGGAAGAAGGGAAGGAATAAAACTAGAGATCAACAGCCTTCACGTATATAGATGACAAAATCCTTAATAAAATATCAGGAAGAAAATCTAGCAATATATAAAAATAAGTATATACTATGACATACAGGGTTTACTCCAGGCATGCAAGGCTGGTTCTATATGTTATGATCAATCAATCAGTGTAACTTGCCATACAAACAGGCTAATTACAAAAAAAAGAACCATATGATCACATCTATCAGTGAAGAATAAGTGTCTGACAAAATTCATGTCCATTGATACAATAAAAAATTTCAGAAAAAAGAAATAGAAGAGCACTTCCTAAACTTGATAAAAAGCATCCATGAAAAACCTATAGCTTATATATTAATAGTGGAGGACTGAATACTTTTCTTCCTACTCTTGGGAACAAAGCCCAAGTTCATTCTCACTAATTTTATTCAACAAAGTGCTCCCAAGTTCTACTTAATATGGTAAGATAAATAAATGGCATACAGCCCATAAGGGAAAACGTAAAATGGTTCCCATCTGCAGGTGACACGACTGTCTATATAGAAAAATCTCAAAAAATCTATAAAAACAATCCTCCTAGAATAAGGAGGTTGTTCAGCAAGGTTGCAGGACACCAGTTAAACACTCAAAAAATCAACTGCATTTCTATATAAACCAACCAACTCAGTCAATTCCAATTCATAGTGACCCCATAGGGTTTCCAAGGCTGTAACTCTTTATGGAAACAAACTGTCAAATCTTTCTGCCAAGGAGCCACTGGTATTTCAAATCATTGACCTTTTGGTTCAGCAATTGCTTGCTTTACCTGCGGTGCCACCAAAGCTAAATACAAAAACAACAACATTAAAAACACAATATCATCTGCAATAGCAAAAAGAGAGAGAAAGAATACTTAGGTGTATATCTAACAAAACATGTACAAGACTTATAAAGTGAAAGCTACAAAATGCTGATGAAGGAAATCAAAGACAACATAATTTAATGTAGAGAGTTACCATGTTTATGGATTCAAAAATCCCACTTAGTAAAGATGTCATTTCTCCTCACATTGATATATAGGTTTAATGCAGTTCCTATCAAAATCCTAGCAAGATTTTTATGTAGACACAGACAAGATTATTCTAAAATTTCTATAAAAAATCAAAGGAACTAGAATAGCTAAAACAATTCTGGCAAAACGTAAAGAGAGAATTACCAATCTACTCAATTTCAAGACTTATTATACAGCTCAGTAATCGGGTATTGATGTAGGAACAGACATGCACATCAATGAAAAGGAATAGAAAACCAAGAACTAGACTGACACAAACATACCCTAAGTTTCTGACAAAAATGCATAAAGTAGTTCAAATGTAGTAGTGGAAATGTATCCTTTTCAACAAATGGCACTGAGGCAATTGGGCATTTACAGACAAAACCAGGTATCTCTATCTCACATGTTCTAAAAAAAAAATAACTAAAAATTTCTCACGGCCTTAAACATAAAACAATAAACATTTACGAAAAACTGGGAGAAAATCTTGGGGATCAAAGGCTGTGCAACTGATAAAATTCATCAATTTTATGGATCATGACCTTAGACTCGACATCAAAGATCATGATCCATAAAAAAAATGATAAACTAGACTTCATCCAAATTAAAAACTATTGTTATGGTAAAGTATATGTTGCAAAAGGAAGAAGAGAGGTGATCAATTGTTGGAGTAGCATATGGAATAAATAAGTTTCATTTTTAAGTGGTCAAGACTTAACACAGTGGGGAGAAAGAGACTGAAAGTGTAACAGAGAAAACAAGGAACTGACTCTTGGATGGAAAGGGAGGAGACCCAAAGAACAGTCATCAGAAAGAAGATGACAAGGAAAGCAGGCCAGTGTGGATGTTCATGTAGATGATTTCAGCTTTGGGAGCAGGAAGTTGAGGGAGTTAATGCCTGAGAGTCATTGTTTTCTCTGAAAGATGGAAACACATACTGTCAACTGGAGAGAACTACTGAGCTTAAGGAAGACCTAATGACATAGTGGTTAAAAGCTACGGCTGTTAATCAAAAGGTCAGGAGTTCAAATCCACCAGATGGTCTTAGAAACTATATGTGGCAGTTCTACTCTGTCCTATAGGGTTGCTGTGAGTCAAAATGACTCAGTTGCATTAGGTTTGATTTTGGCCTTAGAAGGGTTAAGCCTTGAGGGTTAAGGAAAGAGGGCTAAAGCTAAAGGGTTAAGCAAAGCAGAAAATAGTAACTGGAAAATGAGAGGGAGAAACTACGTACGGAACACAGAAGATCCCTGGGAAGTACTGACGCCCTAACCGAAGTTAGCGACTGCACATTTATAGTGGCACCGCTTGACTAAAATGTTTTCTGAAAACGACTTCAAAGTACACTGCAATGTATGCAATGTATTCAGTTACAGTGAACCGCAAAGTCTTCTGTGTTTTTGTTCAAGGAGCTCACGGAACTTTTAAGACTCCAAGCCCAATCCTATTACATAGATTTTAACTCATAGTAAAAAAAAATCCCGACATGCTCAGTTCTCAAATAAGATGGGAGCAGAAAAGACTTATAATTATTACTTGGTAATATTCTTTATTACCTTAAGGCTGAAACTTCAAAAGGTTATATAATACAAGAAATACATTTATACACTCAGAAAATATCTAACGAGAACCTACTCTGTACCAGTCTAAGTAAGAACAATGCTTGTCTTAGAGAACTTGATATTCTAGAGGGAGAACAGATATGTAAACAAGGAATTATAATACAAAGCAACAGATAATCGATATAAATAACAGAAAGCAAATAATCCAAAAAGTCTGACTATATGAAGAAGAATGAGGCATTTGGATTGGAGGAAGATCTATTAACAACTTGTGATACACAGAGGATATAACCTTGTTTGTGGGAAGCCAAGAGAACTTGAAGCATTTATTGAAGAATATCAAAGACAGCCTTCACTATGGATTACACCCCAGCACAAAGAAAACAAAAATCTTCACAACTAGATCAGTAAGCAACATCGTGATAAACAGGGCCTTTGCACTGGCTGGTCCTTCTGACTGGAACAAATATTCACAAAACACCAGCAAGGGTAGCCTCTTCACTCTTCCTCAAATTTTGCTCACCTCACTTTCTCTGACTACATAAAGCTATAAAATTCCTTATATTCCACATCTGACATGTTCTTCTTATTCTGTTATTTTAAGCTCTTATCAACTTGTAAAATGCTGTATCATTTATACACCACATTTTTACACAAATAATGTGCACCTTCTACATTTATTTGTTACCTGTCCCCTCCCCACGATGAGGTATTTTTGTAAGCATCGTTGTGTCAATTTTTTAAACATACTTCTATACCAAAAAGAGAAAAGAGCACAGTGTGCTTATGAATATAGCTCAGGGAGGGGAGGAGTGGTTGGCAAGCAGATAATAGAAGACACATGTTGTTCATGTAAAAATATGGTACTTTTACATTTATTGTTTAATGTCTTCCACCCTCCACCCAGAAAGTATATGCCACAAGAGCAGGGATTTTTGTCCACCTGTTTTACTGCAGCCTGAGAACCTAAAACAATACCCGGTACATAATAGGTACTCAAAACACGTCTGCTCCAAGAATAGATAACCATAATAGGCATGTCAACACTTGTCAAATTTAATTTTAATTAATTCCAGCTATACACTAAAAACTGAATTGTGTTACAAAGAAAATAAGTTTTCAAAAATGTTGCTCAGTTCCCACATAGGATTGGGACAGGAAAACCATACAACTACTACTTTATAAGGCCCCTAGGGTCGCCATGAGTTGGATCCGACTTGATAGCACTTGGCTTAGCTTTATTGCCTAAAGGCTGAAACTTCACAAGGTTACATAATACAAGCAATACATAGAACTACTCAGAAAATATCTACTGAGAACCTGTACACACACAATTTCCTTGTCTACCATGTCCCTCTTCCTAACATCTTTATTCTATATTCTTTGTCAGACATATTCCAACACAATACCCCATATTCATCTAGGTCTTCCAAAACAGTCATCTCTGCTCCCCCAAGTCTACCTTCAGTGCTTCTCTTTTATAATTTTCATGTACCTCTATTTTTCCTGCTATCCGTTTGCACATGTATCGCAATGACTATTTGTTTTTCTGTTTCCCAGGTCAAAATGTGAACTTCTAGAGAGCAGAAATCATTTTTATTCGCTTTTCTATTGCTGGTATACTAGCACATATGATACAACACATGACACATAGTCAATAAATTTGTGGTGTGTGAACAAAACATTTTTAAAAATCTACAAAACTGAATTACAGGTGAATCACAGCAATTACCTGTTACTTGTTTCCTTAGTTTTTCAATTTCCTCTTTTAAGTTTTTGATTTCTAAATCTTTGCTTGCTGTTAGTGGTCCATCAACAGTTGAATACTGTAGAGCCTGGACAGTCTGTGTTGACTCTTAAAAAAATTGAATAGAAGAAAAGAGTGATGGACATGGCCAACTTGTAAATTTTAAAAATAACAGCAATATATCCCTTTCCACAGAAATCCTTATATAATTCTATACTCAAACATGTATACACTGATAAAAAGCATGTAAACACATTAAACAAAATCCTGAAACTCCATTTCACATGTCTTTAAAATTGTAATATACACAAGAAAATATGTAGCTTCTAATAATTTGGAACTCTTAGTTTTGAACACTGAAATGGTTAATTTTATACATCCACTTGGCAAGAATATGGTTTCCAGTTGTTTGGTTAAACACTAGTCTAGATGCTGTAATGAAATAGTTAGCATATTATTAAATCAGCTGACATTATGTAAAGCAGATTACCCCCCACAATGTGGGTAGGCCTCATCCAATCAACTACAGGCCTTAGGCACAAATACAGAGTTTTCCTTAGGGTATATTCTGCCTTCAGACTACAGAGAGACATTTTTCCAGAGCCCTTCTACTTTTCACTCTTCTAGTGTCTGACCTACATATTTTAGAACACAAGCCTGGACTTGCCAGGTCCCTACAACTACTTGAGTCAATCCCTGAAATTAATCTCAGTGAACTGATACATGCCTCTCTTTCTTAAGGGTTGTTTCTCTAGAGAACCCTGACTATGAGAATAGCCTGCAGTCATTCAACTATTGAGCACCCTTCTGTCCTAGTGGGAGGCAAAATCTTGTGATCAAAAATACCGAATGTCGATCCCCACTTAAAGACCTCAATGGATGGTCCAGTGGTTTCGGGGTTCCCCTGGGAGCATGGCCCCTCACCCTGATGCTGCCCTTGACCATAAATCATAACAAAGGTCCACGCTTTGGACAGGAATGGATTGGACTTGGCGATGCAGTGACCATATATTGGATGCACTTTATGGTTCTATACATCTATAGGATGTCATCCTTGCTGACCTCTGGCTGGAGGAAGGAGAGTGGGTGGAGAAGAGGGGAAAAGAGACTGTTGGGAGGATGAGACATGTATGGAGCAGACAGGAACAGTGTGCTGTCACTGGGCAGGGAGAGCAGTGGAAGCTGCATACAGGTGGGTATGTAAATTTATACAGGAATGTATATTTTCACTCAGTTATATTAAATAAAAAAATTTTTTAAAAAATACCGAATGTCAATGATGTAGGAAAAACTGAATCTAGTATATGATGGAGGTTTAGACATGCTAATGCATAATACACAGAAGTGCTGGCTTTCCTAATCACACATGTGAAAGTTGAGGTCTACCGGTCGATGACTTTGGCTTATCAGTTTAGTTAAAACAGAGACTATTAATTCACCTTGTGGTTCTAATCAGAGGATATAAGATATGAATAAAACATTAACTCTACTGAGACTAGTGAAGCTGAAAGCAAGTCAGCAGAATACACACAAATGAAGCACAGAACAGAATGGGACATAAAAGAAATGTGTGACACAAAGAGCCTAACAAAATGCAACAGGAGTCCCAGGAGGGAGGAGGGAGTGATTAAGGTAAAAGAAATACTACAGAGATTATGAATTTCTCCAAATCATTCAAGATGCTAGAATCTCAGTGAATCCCAAACAGAATTTTTAATAGTACTAAGAAAGCTTTATCTAGGTATATCATAATTCAACGGTTTTGAAGTAAAGAATAAAATCTAGAAAATACTCAGAAGGAGGGAAAAGGATGATACATAGTGGTCAGAGAACAAGATTAACAGCTTATTCCCAAGAAATACAGTGGAAGGCAAACGCAATAGCATAATATTTGCAAAGAAAAAAATTGCCAACTTAGAATTCTAACTTAGAAAGCAATCCTTCAAAACTGAAGGCAAAAGAAAGACATTTTCAAACAAATAACAAATGAGACAACTGGTCACAACACACTCACATTAAAAGAAATACTAAAGGAAAGTTTTCAGCTGATGAAAAATGATTCCATATGGAAACATGGACTTCTAAGAAAAGCAGCGCACCAAAAGGGTAAAGAAACTAACAAATATTTAAAGTAACAATATAATGAAAGTACTGAAAGGTTTATTACATAGAGGTAAAATATCCAACAAAAAAACTACAGAAAGTGCTCCTATAGGGTTCTTACACTGTTTATGATGTGACCAAAGAGAAAAACAGGCAAGAACTATGAACAGCAACTTCACAAGACTGAACATCAAAATGTATACCAAATATACGACAAGTTACTCACCTAAATACTTACTAGGGAAATGTAAGTTAGAATGACAGTGACAGACTACTATATGTACCAGAATGACTAAAAGAAGCTGAAATGTCAAGTTTTGGTAGGAACACAAAGCAAGTAGAACTCTTACACAGGGTTAGTGCAACTATACATTGATACAACTCTTTGGCAGAATTATCTTCTAAAGCTAAAAGCATACTACCCTTGTGTCCTAGAAATCCCATTTCTAAGCATACATACAAAAGAAACGAGTATTACTAACAAAAGAAATAAATAAGCATGGAAACCCTCGCGGAGTAGCGGTTAAGTGCTACATCTGCTAATCAAAAGGCTGGCAGTTCAACTCTGCCAGGTGCTCCTTGGAAATTTCATGGGCAGTTCTACTCTGTCCTGTAGGCTCAATGTGAGTCAAAATCAACTTGACGGCAGTGGGTTTGGTTTTCTGTTAAATCCCTAGAAACAAAAGACCAAACCCACTGCTGTTGTGTTGATTCTACAGTGTAGAACTGCCCCCAGAGTGTTTCCAAGTAGGTGGTAGAGCCAGCTCTTCACTGAGCCAACAGTACTCCCCATCTTTAGAAGCATTATTAATAATGAATTTCTATAAATAACACAATGTGCACCAACATCTGGATAAATAAATTTATAGTATTTATATATGATACAAAGGTCTCTGGGTGGCACAAAAAATATGCACTCAGCTGCCAACCAAGAGGTGGGCTGTTCAAATCCACCCACTGGTGCCATGGAAGAAAGGCCTTTATGGATCTGTTCCATAAAGAGTACAGCTGAAAAAATCTTAAGAGGTCAGTTCTACTCTAAAACCCATGGGGTCTCCATGACTGAGAATGAATTCACAACAGATTTTTGTGTTTATCATACAACAGAATGCTGAACAGCAAGAAAAGCAGAATAAATTACTGATTAAAAAATAATAATAATAAACTCATTACTAATAGTAGGAGATGAAACCAGAAAAGAAAAAGAGGCCAGATCAGATAAGGCTGAAGCTACTGAAGTAAGTTTGGCTAGTAATGTGAGATAGGAAGCCATGAGGGATGAAGATGACACAGTGACGCAAAATGATCTACACTGTGTTTAATGAGATTACTTGGCAGTTATGTTGAAAACACACCATAGGAAGGATGGGAGTAAGACAATAAAACCAATTAGGACACTACTGGTTGACCACCAGTAGTGCAGTCATAGCAACCCTATAGGACAGAGCAGAATTGCTCTGTAGGGTTTCCAAGGAGGGTCTGGTATATCTGAACTCCTGACCTTCTGGTTAGCAGTCAAGCTCTCTACTATGAGCTACCAGAGTTACGATATATATACAGCATGAAAGAATCTCAGAAACACTGTATCAAATGAAAGATAAAAAAATGTTCTTGGGGGCAGAGTAAAGATGACAGACTAAATGCACGTCTCCCTAAATCCCTCTGGAAACCAAGACCTAAAATGACAGTTAAACAGAGCCTTCTGGACACCTAGTGAGACCTGGAATGCAACATAGGGCTGTTAATTTGGACTTCATACCACTGAACACAAAACTTCCTCTTTTTCACTGACCCCACTCTCGGTGAGCACAGGCTTGCGCAGACTGCAGGTAACTCACTATTTTGATTTTTTTTCTTCTGTCTTGGCTGGCAGGCAGAACTGGGACTTGACTAGCTGGTCTCAGACACACTGCTGGTGGGACCGGCAAGCATAACTGCCAGGTTCTGAAAGCCTGGCTTTGGACTCTATACACCTCAGCTCCTCTGGCCTATCGGGAAACGGAGAAACCCAGGCACAGACCCCAGCCAGATTTGGTTCTTAGGCTGGGAGGTGGCTCCTGCCAGGGGGAGAATGCTTTTCTAGCAGCGGGGTGGTGTTCTGCACAATGTCACCTGGGGCCAGGGCCCAGTGGCCGAGGCTGTGGACTCTGGGCATTTCGGCACTCTTGGCCTCTCTTTCCACCAAGAGCCTGGTGCCAGCCAACTGGCGAGCTTATGCAGGATACCATCTTGTTTTGATGGGAGGCAGAGTCATCCATACGGAAGCCTCAGCTGGACCTAATTCCTGGGCTGGGAGGCAGTTCCTACCCAGAAGAGACTGCTTTTTCAACAGAAAAGCAAAGTTCTACACAATATTGTCTACAGCTAGGGCCGAACAGCAGAGGCCAGCAGGCCAGTAGCCTTTCTGTATCTTGAGCTAGTTTATAACATCTGGGGTTCAACAAAGAGGTGCTTACTTTGCCAGCTGGGAAGGGGGACATATACACCTGAAAACCTGACTGAATTTGGAAGGTGCCAAATACTTTTTACTTCTCATCTAAAGATGGCCTAGAGAAACAACTGTGGTCCATCTTCACAGCATCTCTCCCAGCCTCTATTGACCCACATGAAGCCCCCAAAGCAGCAAATGTTGCAGAAGATGGTACCCCAGAATCACCAATGGCATCAGAAGGCCCCCAAAAGAAACCACCTCAGAACTTCCCAGATGAAGAAGCTTTTCTCAAACTATCAGAAGATGAATACAAAAGGATTATATAGAGAGCCCTACTAGACTTTATACAAAATGCAGCAGAGCAAAATGAAAAATTAAGCAAGCTGTTCGATCTGATGGAACATGAGTACTCTGAAATCCAACAGATCAAGAACAAAATCAAAGACATAGAAACTTCAATTCAAAGCCAAGAAAACAGAATGGAACAAATGGAAAAGAGAATTTCTGATTTGGAAGACAGAGCCACTGACTCCAGCATTTATGAGGAGAAATCAGAAAAAAACAAGAAAAATCAAGAAGCATTAAGAAGCATGTGGGACTCTGTTAAGAAGAACAGTCTATGATTAATTGGAGTTCCTGAACAGGGCGAGACACCTGAGAACACAGAGAGTATTTTGGCTGTGCTGCTGACAGAAAACTTCCCAGAAATTATGAAAGAAGAGAATATAGATATCCAAAACATATATCAAACACCACTCACTACAGATCTCAATAGAAAGACTCCAAGACATATTATGATCAAGCTCAACAAAAGAAACATACGCAGAAACTCTTAAAGGCAGCAACACTCAAAGCAAAGCTAACATTCAGAGGGAAACCCTGTAGGCTTTTGTCGGATTTCTCTGCAGAAACGATGCTGGCACGGAGACAGTGGCATGATACACTCAAAGTCTTGAAGGAGAAGAACTTCCAACCAAGAATTATATATCCTGCAAAACTATCTTTTAAATATGAAAATGAAATTAAGACATTCGCAGATAAACAGAAACTCAACAGATTTTGTAAACACCAAACCAAAGCTACAAGAAATACTGAAAGAATCTCTTAGCTTAGAAGAACAAAACCGCTAACTTTGTATTTTAGAAGGACACAGTATCCAGAATCCTACTCAGTTATGGAAGGCTCCAAACACAATCAAAGCTATAATAGTGAAACAAATGATCTAGTGATCATATCACGTAAACTATGATATCATCATATTAAAGAGGGGTGTACTACAGTAGTTATAGTCCTTCCAGATGGAGAGGAATTTGACAAGACTGGTAGCAATCAAAATTGGGTTTATATATAGTTTAGTAAGCAGGATCATAGGGGCAGCTGTAAAGCACAATAAAGAAGCAACATACCACATCAAGAAATGTAATACAGGAGTCTCAACAATCACAAAACCAATCCTGAAAATGGTGAAAAATCAGCTCACAAAGGAGGTCGCAGAACAGATTAATAAGAACAACAGAGAAAACATCAACACAAAATAAACATATCACAATGGCAGCAGTGAACACATACCTATCAATAACTACATTGAATGTGAATGGACTGAATGCTCCAGTAAAGAGACATCGAGTGACATCTTGGATCAAAAGACATGATCCATCTATATGTTGCCAAAAAGAAACTCACCTTAGACCTAAAGATATGAACAAACTGAAAATCAAAGGATGGAAGAATATATACCAAGCTAACAATGAACAAAGAGCAGGTGTCGCAATTCTATTCTCTGATAAAACAGATTTTAATGTAAAATCCACCACTGTGGGCAAGGATGGATGCTATTTATTACTGAAAGGTTCAATGCAAAAGCAGGACTTAACAATATTAAATATTTATGCACCTAATATTAGAGCACCTAAGTATGTCAAGGAAACACTGACTACACTCAAAAAGGAGAAAGATTACTTCACAATAACAGTCGAAGACTTCAACACTCCACTCTCAATATTGGACAGATCATCTAGAAAAAAGCTCAGTAAACACACAGAAGACGTTATTGCCACAACTAACCATCTAGACCTCATCGACATATACAGAACTTATATCCATCAGCGGACAACTACACCTTCTTCTCCAGTGCACGTGGAACATTCTCCAGAATAGAACATGTGTTAGGACATAAAGCAATTCTGAACAAAATCCATACCACTGAATTAATGCAAAGCGCCTTCTCAGATCATAAAGCCATAAAAGCCAAAATCGATAACAGAAAAAACATAGATAGAAAGCGGAACTCATGGAAACTGAACAACACCTTGCTCAAAAAAACATGGGTTATAGAAGAAATCAAGAAATAAAAAATGTTCTTAAATGATTCCATTTATATGAAGTTCAAGGACACATGCAATTAATCAATAGCAAAATAATGGTGAAAAAATAACCTACCAACAGTGGTGGTAGGTTACAAACTGGAAAGGGCCATGAAGAGAATCTTACCATGTGATGTAAACACTATCACAATCTGAAAGAGGTGTGGGTGTACATATATACAAACATTTATTTGGCTTACACTTAGAAGTAGAGTACTACATTTTTAAGCAACATGTTCTTCAACACAGAAATGTTTTTACACATTTTTGGTACCAAGTGTACAACATCTACCCACCCGTTCTGTTTTTGTAGGCATGCTATATTGCATATTATATGTGCAGGCATGTTATTTATGTGGGTGCATTACTTGTGAAAAATACAGTACTTGCACACTGTATGTACATTATCTCTCATTTAAAAATCAAGATAAACAAATGAAAAAAAATGGGTATACAGGGAAAGTAATTTACATGCAGACAGAACTCAAGTCACTTATTGAGGGATAGAAAATAGCCTGTTCAATTGACTGCTATAGTCTTTCTATCCACTAGGGCTCTTAAGATGTAACAGCATAATTTTATGATTATAAAACTTTGAATCTTTTTGAAAAGTTACAGGTTTCTTGATTGTTTATAGTATTGTTATAATACAGACTATTCCTTCATTCACAAAATAACTAAGTAAAATATAGTCTATATTATATTCTTCATTTTGAAGCATATAAGGCGGGAACAGGGACTAGTGAATGCTGGGCATAGAAGTGAGATTTGACTTTAAACGGTCAGGAAAGCCTCACTGAAAAGATTAATATTCAAGCAGAGACCTGAAGGAGGCAAACCAGTAAGTCATACCAACAGTAAAGCAAAAGAAGGCATATAAAAAAGTGAAGCAGCTAGTGCAAAGGCCCTGAGGTGAAGATATATGTGGTTTGTACAAGAACAGCAAGGAATCCAGGATGGCTCGAACAGAAAGAAAAAGGGAGATCATACTAGAAGATGAAACCAGAAAGGAAGTAATAGGCCAAATCAGATTACACGGAAGCCACTGAAGTAAGTTTGGCTAGTAACGTGAGACAGGAAGCCATGAGGGAAGAAGATGACACAGTGAAGTAAAATGATCTACAGGGTGTCTAACGGCATTACTTCACAGTTATATAAAAAACACACTGTAGGAAGGATGCGGGGAAGACATGGAAACCAGTAAGGAAACTACTGGTTGACCTCCACCAACTGTTGGAGTTCACAGTGGTGTGTTAAAGAGTTCACAACGGTGTGCAACAGAGGGGTAGTTCCAATGTGACCAGCCATCATCATCAGATTGTGGATCTACTGCGACAGCAGCCTAGACAGGGTTTGTGGGTGAGTTAGACGACAGGCAGGACAGGATGGCAGAGTCTATGAAAAGCTCTAAGATTTTAGGTCTGAGCAATCAAAAGCAGAGAGTACTCTGGGGTACTCTTAACATTTAGAGGTCAAACAGTTAAAAACAGATCAGCATCAGACTACAAGAAGGACTGGCTCATGAAGACAAACTGAGAAAGTACAGAGCCCCAGGAGCCAAATGAAGGAAGAGTTTACAGCACGAAGAAACAAGCAGTTGGGTAAAATACTGCTGACAGGTTAAAAAAATAATGACTGAGAAATGAGCAATGGATTTTGCTACCTACACAATAGAAATAAGCTAGGGAAAAAGAGCAGCACCACTAGGGAAGAGTAAACAGCCTGCCTGAGATTAACATTCACGATTGCAAGGTGACATATGTTAGCACTGTGTTTTATGTCACCTACCCTGAACTGTACAGTTGTGAGTGCAAGGCTGTACATACACAAGGCTGAGGTTCTGCAAGAGATTCTGACAACAGAAAGAGAAAAACAGAGTAGAGGGTATATGATTATGACTGAAAATGGTAACAAGCAGTGCACGGATTATAGGTAATGGCAGAAATCAACGGATGTTGGTGGTAAGGCACTACAAGTTGGCTAGGATATTTAAAACAAATAAACCTGATGCCATCAAGTGGATTTTGACTCATTGCCATCCTACGGGACAAAGTAGAACTGCACAACAGGGTTTCCAAGGAGGGCCTGGTAGATCTGAACTGCTGACCTCTTGGTTAGTAGCCACTGCTCTTAACCACTGCACTACTAGGGTTTGGCAAGTTTGTCTGAAACTGAGATTGGTGACGGGTTTTGGTAATTATAATCTCAAGATATATCAGACCCAACAATTAAGTCCACAAACTTAATTTTTCTAAGTGCCACATACCTCATTGCTGAACATCACTATGGTCACCTTCCAAGTACTCCCCTTGGGAAGCTACACACCAATGCCAGTGCCTAGTCCACCCTCCAGAGCAATTCTGGAACTCTTTCTGGAATGGCCATTGTGCATGGTGGCAAGTTTGTGAATTTAATTGTATAGTTGTCTGTGAGGGAGTTTTTTGGCCAGTAAACAAATAACTGCATTTGAACACCCTCCTACTCACCTCACCTGGCCCCCAGTGACCTTTTTCTTTACATAAAGATAAAGGAAATATCGAAAGGAAGGTATTTTTAGAACATTCAGGATATCAAGGGCAATGTGACGATAGCTTTCTAAAGCCTATTCCAGGAAGAGTTCCTAAACTGTTTTGAGGCTGGACTAGCTGCTCACATCAGTGCACAGACTAGCTGCTCACGTCAGTGCACAGCTTCCCAAGGGGAGTGCTTCGAAGGTGACCATGGTGATATTCAGCAGTGAAGTATGTGGCACTTTTTCTGCAATGAGTTCATGAACTTAATTGTCAGTCCTCATATTTTCCTACCTTGAGAAGCAGTGGGTGAACTCGTGGTGGAGAACAAGATCACTGAAGGAGAGAACTAAGAAACTAACAACTCAGAGTATTAACAGGTTCACTGATATGTATTTTTTTAATTGCAACTAAGTGAAAATTTACAAACCAAGTCAGTTTTCCATATAAAACCCTTAATACCCGCCTCTCTGCAATTCTATCTGTTTTCCTCACCCTGTGACAGCACACTCTTCTTTTTCACTCTTTACTTCCACTATCTACTCAACCACCACTTGCCCCTCTTCTCCAGCCTCTACTCTCCCCTCTAAAAAGAAACCAGGACAGCCTCATAAGTGTATTATATATATATTAAACCATAATGTGTATATATATATGTGTGTGTGTGAGTATAAAACCATAAAGTACACATACCACATGCATCACTCTGTGTCTGCAAGTCCAGTCCATTCTTTGATGTGTTGGTTTTAGTACACCTGGTTTCAGTTCTGGGCTAGGAGCTAGGGGCTATATTCTTGAGGAACCCTCCAAGTTGCTGGACTACCAATTCTGGTCTGAAGAGTTCTTGATCTGAACACCTCTTTCTCTCGTGCTACGTCAAACTCTACATTGTGTATCGTATCAGGCTGTCTTTGGTGGTAGCCAGGTACCATCTAGTTCTACTGGTCTCATGCGGATGCAGTTTCCCAATCATAAGGGGCCTTCTGTCTCCTGGATCATTTTTCCTCCAGTCTTTGATGTTCTCAGTTGTCATCTGTTTCAGGTGGGCTGGGACCAACTCATGTGCCCAGATAGCAGCTTTCTGGCTTTTAAGACCATAGATATATGTGCATTTTTAAATCACTAAATATTATGACAGGCAAAGTATGACAATGGCAGTGTACCAGGAGTGAGAACTTCCAAAGACTAAAGGCATGTTACAGGAAGAGTCACTGAAATATTGCCCTGGAGTGAGAATGATTCCTCCTTTCCTGGTGGTCTCATTTCCCTCTCATCAGAAACGTGACTTATTCCCACATATTTATATGCATATATACTACTCACTGGAAACAAATGCTGTTTGGTTATTATTTACTATTAATTGTATAATTTTTTTTTACATAAATGGTATTATATCGTAGTCAACACTCACTTTTTTATCATTTAATAAAATCTTTTCAAGATGAAAATACTTATAATACACTGTAACTGAATCTAATTCAAAATGGAAACACTTATATTTGAAATATATTTACCTTGGAGCTTTCTGCTAAGCTCCAGTTTTTCCTGTTCAAGGCGTTTAATTCTTCTTTCATAAGCTTCAGTTGCTAAGTTGTTGTCTAAAGTCCTCTGAACATTAACATCAAGATCCAGTGAGGTGGGACCAGCTGTCACTCTCAAACAGCTTCGATCAGAAAGAACACTGAAGAAAAGGAAAAAAGATATTTACAGAAAAAAGATACGAGTGTCTTAAATGAAATGCCCATTTAAAGATGTAAATTTGAATATCTTATTACAGTAAGCCAAATAAGACTGCAAAAGTCATTTGCAAAACCACTTATACTACTCAATACAACTATTTTAAAAAACAAACTTAAATTCCCCAAATTTTCTTAAAAAAATACAAATTATAAAGCAAAGTTTAATGAAGGGTTATTAAAATTTTAAAACTTGACCACTTGGGTGAAATCACAGTCAAAAGCACTATCCAAAGTCTTCTTTATCAGAATTTAAAATTCAAAACTGATATACTTTCTTTAATTCAATGCAATTTAACTAAAAATATTTGAGGTGCTGGAACACATTAGTGAACAAAAATTCCTGTCCATATACAGCTTATGTCCTAGTAGCAGAGATAGAAATAAACAAGAAAAAAAAGCTAAATGTTCAGTATATCAGAAAATCCTAAATGCTAATCAGAAAACAAAGCAGGAAAAGAAGAAACAGAGTTGACATTTTAGATGAAGCGATCAAGAAAGTCATCACTGAGATGGTAACTTGGGAGTAAACTCTTCCAAGAGTGAGGGACCACAGAACTATCAGGGAAAAGCAGCCAGAAGCCCTGAGATATGAGTGTGCCTCGTATGTTCAAGGACCAGAAGGGAGGCCAGCAGGAACAGAACGGAGTGCATGAGCAACGGAGTGATAGCAAATATAAAGCTGAAAGTGAGCCAGTCGTGTAAGGCCTTGGCGGAACTCGGAACTAGAAATAAGAAAAGAAGCCACTGGAATTGGCATGTATGGTGAGGTGGTCCAGAACAGGAGAATGACATGATCTGACTTATCTTTTAATAAAAGACAGATTCTGGGAAATGTAAGAAATGAAGTTATGAACATGTTAACCAGGTGGTTTAGAGAGATACTAAGTAGATGAGAGGAGACAGAAACAAGACACATGTGGGAATCATCAACAATTCTCTAGGAGAAACCCAGAGAGTACAGACAGCAAAGAGGCCTCCAGGGTTAAGCTATGGAAGACTCCTACACCCAGAAGTTAGGAAGATTAAGAGGAATAAAATATAGAGACTGAGAAGAAGCAGGCAAAAAGGTGAGAGGAAAACCAGGACCATTTCCTGGAAGCTAAAAGTACAGCGAGGTGCTTTAAGGTAGAGAAAAAACACCAAACCCACTACGATCGAGTCAATCTCAACACACAGTGACCTTACAGGACAGAGCAGAACTGTCCCACAGAGTTTCCAAGGAGCACCTGGTGGACTGGAACTGCTGACCTTTTGGTTAGCAGGCATAGTGCTTAACCACTGCACCACCAGGGTCTGCATTTACAGAGGTTGTGACAAATAAAATCGGAACCAAGTAAAACTAAGACTGGGAAATAATCAGTACATTTTGCCACATGGAAGTCAGTAGTGAAACCGATAAAAGCCGTTTCCATGAGTTGATGTGGGCAAAAACTTGACAGGAATAATTCAAAAGAGAGCAGTTTGAGAAAAAAGTGGGTCAAGTACAGAAAATGCATGGAAGTAATTTTGCTCTCATGTGCTCAGAGAAAAAGGTTTGTTGCTGGAAAAGGAAGTGGGCTCAAGAGAGATTTTATACTTTGCTTTAAGATGGGAGAAATAACATGTTTGTAAGCTGGTGGGAATGGTCCGGTGCTACAGACGTCATAGAAAGCAAAAACCTCAAAGGTAAAAAGTAACCAACACACTAGGGCAGGTAACAGTAGATACTAGGGGCCAGCCGTCGCTAGGTGTTCACATAGCTCAGCCACAAAAGGAACAGAGCATATGGGCCAGAGGTATACAGACAGTGAAACAGGTGATGGAAGCTTGCTGGAGTCCTCTTACTGTTTGCTTCATTTTCTCAGCGAAGAAGGAAGTGAGTTCACCAGCTTAGAGTCAGGAGGCCAGAGATTTCAGAAGAAAGTAGAAGTATGAAACCATTTTGTAGGAAACTGGAAGAGTAAATGCACTAGGATAATTCAGTATCTTTATCAGGCAGCAATAACATTTCTTGAGGTTGGCAAATATGAAACTGATGTAAGAATGCTTACATTTTTTCTCTTATTTCATCTATAAAGGTACAGGCATTGAGCAGTTTTGATAACGAATGCTGACTTAGCAATGCAAATGTAACAAAATGAAGCAGGGTGAAGGGAACTGCAGTGATTCACAAGGGAGTGATTATAATCATTCTCAAGGGAATCTAAGCAGGGTAAGGAGAAAAAAGAGAACATGAGTAAAATGAGAGTCAGTGAAAAGATGGCAGAATAATGAGTTGTGAATTCTCCTCACACCAAACGAATATCTATTAATAGTACAGGAGTCTACTAATTCCTGCCCCACTGCCAAGGTTCTGAATTCTCTATTCTATTTCTTCCCTTCCACAAGGAACTAATTGTGTGTTCTATCATTTTGTGATACCTAACTTTCCAAGTAGGATCACTGAAAACATTTTTTTTAATTTACATAATTCTCTTCTACACTGTGTTTTTTAAAACTTCATTTTAATTTCCCCTAAGTCATACAAATTATTTCAATTTTTAAAACTTACCAGCTACTAGTATATGTAAAACCCACAAATGGCAGGTGGTGGCCAGAAAACGCAGTATGTGTCGGTGGGGGAACTGTTTCCTAAAGAGAAGAAAAAACGTTTGGTGAGAAAGGGAAGTCTCGCCTCTCTCTTGGGTTATGAACTGCTCACAGGCAACACATGGCAGCTCACTCACAAACAGTGATACAAGTTTAGATCTGCCTTGAATATGGCACTGAACAGAGAAAAATAACATGACATTAATGTAAAATTTAGAGTGGAGAAGGGAAAACCTCTGGGAATAAAAGATTGATTAAAAAGGCAAGTTCCAAGTAAGGTTAAAAAATAGAGAAAGCTAAGAATATAAACATTTTACTCATATTTTCCTAAACTTTTATTTATTTCACATAACTCAAAGATTTAGAGCAAAGACTGATAAACTCCTCTATCCTACTTCTATACGGCACAAAAGATAAGAATGGTTTCCAGGTGCTTACAAACATGTAAAAGTAAATAAAAGAGAATATGCAACAAAAACTGTATGTGGCCTGCAAAGTCTAAAATATTTATTATCTTGTCCCATACAGAGAAAGTTTGCTGACCATATGTTTAGAGAAAAGTAATTAATTTCCAGTAAAATTAAAGGTACAAGACATAACTAATACGGACTTCAAAAACTTTCTAGGAGGAGCTATGGAAATTTGCATAGTTTTTGTTTTTTAATACATATGTGAGAAATCTGTATCTACAAAACAAACAAAATATACCAGTACTGCTTATACTCTTTTGTAAGTATTTTCCTATTATTCCAAAATCACACACCCATTGCCATAAATTAACTGTGCTAAGATCCTTGGGAATCAGTTCTGGAATAAGCAAAATAATCCTTACACAATCTTAGTTATCCTTTATTCCTAGTGTTAGCAGTGGTACTCATCATTGTTTAAGAATCCTATTACACTTACACACACACACACACACACACACAAACACACACACACATGCACGCACAGGATAAAGGAGACATTCCAAAGGCAATTTCTAAGATACATTACTGTGCACTAACCTTGATTTGTTACTAATTAATTAACTAAAATCATAAAGCAAACTTAGCAAATTGATGAGAAGGAACAAGAGAAAACACAACAAGTTTTACACTGGAGAAAAAACAAACCTACAAGCAAATAATTTACTCTGTATAAAAACTAGGAAACAAAACAAAAACCATTGGTGTCGAGTCAATTCTGACTCATACCAACCCTACAGGGTAGAGCAGAACTGCCCACTAGGGTTTCCATGGACTGCTGGTTGGATTTGAACTGTCCTCTTGGTTAAGAGTCAAACTCCTTAACTACTATGCCATTAGAGCTCCATATAAATAAAGACTAGTGAAAACTACAGAATGTTTTTTAATCAAATTGATTTTAAAAGTTTAACACAAGGACAAATAACATATGAGAGCCCTAGTATAAGGACTTAAAAACAGACTCATGTACAGAAGAAAAGACCCTTTGATGGCTGCAAGGGAAGGGAGGAAAGGAGTGAGAGGATTGGTTATAGATGAGATAGTTGACAGAAATTTGATTGGATGAAATCAGTGACAGCACACATTAGAAAGAAGATGAATTTAACAGGACTTCAATATAACTTGAAAACTCTCCCAATATTAACTGAATATTGTAGGATAGAGAAGCAGAGGCGGGGGTTGAGGGATCATGCTCTCAGGGGACATCGAGGCCAAATGGCAGAACCAGCCTATTGCTAAGGGAGTCTTCTGCACCCCCCAACCCCCAACATGCTACACTTTGGTTATATGTTTCTCTGTTGTTGGACATTCAGGTTGTTTCCATCCTTCAGCTACTGTAAATAATGCTGCAGTGAATACTGGTGTAAAAGTATCTGGTCGCCTCCCTGCATCAGTTCTGTCAGGTACATACCTAGGAGTGGAATTGTTAGGTCATATGGTAGTTTTATTTTTCAAGTTTGAGGAACTACTGATTAATTTTAGTAGGGTGTACCACTGGCATTTATTAGCTGTCAATGACATCTTTTGGTTCTAGGCTCAAAAGATGAGGTAGGATCATTAAATTTACCTTTTTTAATATCCATAATCCTCATGTTTTCCCTAGAGTTAGATGCAGTATTTAATGACAATTTTGCTGTATTCTCCTAATTTCATCACTTTCTTAGCAGAATTTCATCTCAATATTTTCTTCAAAAAGGCCTCATCTGAACTATAATAACCTTAATTCTGGCCTATCAAGTTTTTCTGTTGTGTTGACACCTGTTCATTAGTATGGGCTAAGTATAAAAATTATCCTATCTCTACTTTGTTTCCTGAGGTCTTCATGGTTATTGATTCCGTGTTGTCCAGTGTTAGACACTGCTGGGGTAAAGGGAGGTCAGTAGCATTTTCCACCCTTTTACATATGACTTCATCTTTCTGGTTGGATGCCTGCAAAATTCTTCTTCCTTTCTTGTTAAAGTTCAATAGCTATGTTTTGAACTTGACTTTTCTATGTTAATTACTCCTCAGATGTAATGGACCCAATGAATGAGTTGGTGCAAGTTTTCCTCAGTTTCTAAAGTTATAAATTAAATCTGGAGATATTTTTTCCCATTTCTTTATTTCAGTTCTCTTCTACAAAAATACTAATTATGTGTGTTTATCAGGTTTCATTTGACAATATTTTATCTATTTTCTTTCAAATCCAGTTTAACTCTGTTAATTTCCATTCATCTTGCTCATTTTCAATACCCTATGCTCTACAGTCTTCATTACCTTTTCAGCAGCATCTGTTTTCCTTTTTGCTTCTCACTGGGACTTCATTTAGGTTTTCTCCCCCCCTCTTGTTCTGAATTCTACTATCTCATATTTCCTCTTCATGTTTTTCTTGCTACATTTTCAGTGAGCTTTTAATCTCTGCACTGTGCTCTTGTTTTATAGACTACTGCTTCACTTTTTTTTTCCCAATCATGGCTTTATGTTTAGTCACAATTGTCATCTTGCCCAAGGAAAGTATTTGTAGTGAGTATTTTTCATATACTACTTATTTCTTTCATTCCTTTCTTTTCTTTTCATATTACATTAGTGTCGATCATACACTGGTTCCTATTTTACTGTAACTCATTTTTTCAGGAAATGATTTCTTCAATGAGCATCATTTTTCTTACTGATAGGGATTTTCCTTTTGACATGAGGTTGATTATGTGGGTTCTTTTACTCTTCTCTTTTCTCTAGTCAATTCTTCTTCATACATTACGATTCTAAAAGGAAGTGGGCATTTCTGTTTATTAACCTCCTAGCAGTTTCTTGGGGTACCTTCTGAAAAGGGAAATGCACAATCCCGCATACATTACTGTAGAAACTGATGTTCATTTTTAAATGCCAGGTACAAACTCTTTCCTTAACTACCAATATAAGTCTTATCAACTGGTGTGCAAGTTTACTTATCCATCTGTAAATAGACTGTTTTTTCCTAGATTTCAATAGGTAAATAGGAAAAAAAATTCAACAATGTAACGTACAACTACTTAAACACTTAATGGGAAACAATCATTATTAGTCCGAAGCAAAGTAACCACTGTTAAGCATTTCTCTGCTCAGATTATAACACCTCATTTAGAGACAAAAATTTACACGAATATAGATATAATTAATTCTTATCAAAGTCTAGACACTAATGTGGAACATGACTCTATAAGTAGATTTCATAAAAACATTTTAATAAATATTACCATTGTTATACTCTGGGCAATAGACCCATTTATCATACTGCTTTTACGTAAGTCCAAGATGCATCCAAGAATCTTAGAAGACTTCTAACTCTGTACCCAGAGGATCTGTTCAGTATCTGTTACTGTGGAGAATATTTCTATAATTACCATGTGACTTAACCCTTAAATGCCAGATTAAAACTGGTCTGTTCACTTTATTTTAAAAAAACAGCTTTATTGAAATATAATTTACATATAAAAAAGTATACTCATTGTAAGTGTAAAATCGAATGATTTTTAGTAAACTTATATAATTGTGCAACCATCAACACAAGCCAATTTTAGAACATTTCAATACGCCACGTGCCAGTATTCAGAAGTCTTCCTTGAGCCTCCATTGCCACAGAACCACTAACCATATTTTTATATAACACAAGCCTTCCACATTTGTTTGCCAGCTACACCCTCCTGCCATGAAATATTTTGATAAATGCTACTGTGCCATTTTTTCTTTCACATGCTGCCGTAAAAAAAATTAGCATAGCATGCTTATGAAAATACCTTGCAGTGCAGAGGGTGTGGCTGGGAAACAAAGGCTGAAGACAAGCATTATTTGCCTAAAAATAGGATAACCTGTTTTTGTATAAATTTGTCTTTTCTGAAAAGTTCATATAAATCTGTTCGAATCCTTTGCCCATTTTTAAATCTTGTTGTTTGTCTTATTATTGAGTTGCAGGTGTTCTTTATACAGTCCGATCTTTAAGTCTTTTTCACATGGTATGTTCTTGACGTCTGTGCATGTTTAAGCATGTATCGTTTTTTTTTCCTTTTTAACACGGAATAGTACACCATTGTATAGACATACCACATTTTGATGGACAACCAAATTGTTTCTAAACTTAAACTATCATGAATAATGTTGCTATGAGCACTGTCATACAATTCTTTGTGTGGACCCGTATTTTCTATTCTCTTGGGTAGTTATCCAAGAGTTGGAATCCTGGGTCATGTGGCAAGCTTATACTTACCTTTTTATGAAAGCACCAAATTCTTCTCCAAGCTGACTGCACCATTTTATATCAACATCAGCAATTTTTCAGGGTGGGTTTCAATTTCCATACCTTCTCACTAACAACTGATTATCATCAGGTTTTTAATTTAGCGCCATTCTAGTAGATGTGCAGTGATATATCATTGTGATTTTGATGTGTATTTCCTTATGACTAAGGATGCTGACTATTCGTGTGCTAATTTTTAGTCACTCATGTATCTTTTTTAGTAAAATGTATATTCAAACCAATTTTAAAATGTAGTTTGCTAAGGCTTTTATCAGAAGATAATGTGCAAATATCATTCCACCAGTTACCATACTGTTTTAGTTACTTTAACTTTATGCTACATTTGAAATCAAGTAATCCTACTTTTGCCTTATCTTGCAAAATTCTAGGTCCTTTACATTTTTGGAAACCCTGGTGGTGTAGTGGTTAATTACTACAGCTGCTAAGCAAAAGGCCAACAATACAAATCCACCAGGTGCTCAGTGGAAACTCCATGGGGCAGTTCTATTCTGACTTCAACCTACATAAACTAATAAAACTTGACTTAAATCTATAAACCAATTTGTTCTTTGGTTTTATTTGGTTTTTAGTAACTTGTTTACCTTAGTCTGTAAAATCCGTCTCCGCTATGGTAGGATGTTGCTTAGCTTTTCTCGAAATTATTTCAGTGTTTAAGTAACTTAAATGGACAGCCATTCATTGGTCATGGGTTGTGCTCAAACACCTTCAGAACTTGTATCCTTTGTCATTTTGTCTGTGTGTAGACTGGGGAACACTTTCAAATTCCAGACAATTTTCAATTTAGTGACAAACTTTATTTCCTGCTAGGCCATTACAAAATGTCTACTCAAGTGTGCAAAGTCTTGTAACAAATTACGGATGTGTGAAAAGTCTGAGACTTCTTGGGTCTTCTTAGAAAATCTAATGGTTTAACTTACTTAATAAGTCAATCTTTGAATTTTAATTTTCCTCAGTTAAGAATGACTGTGAGAAAAAAAAAAAAGAATGACTGTGCTCACCTCAGTTAACTCTCTTAATTTGATGATTTATGACAGACTAAGCACTGTAAGCCACTGTAATTATTTGGCTGATAACAGATATGGTGGTCCTGGCAAAATATTTGAAAACCATAAAATTCTTTAACAACCATGAATAACTATTAAAAAGAAACAGAGGGAAGGAAATTTTTCACCATGTCATACTTACAGAATTCTTTAAGCAATCATCATCCACATCAAAATTAGATGTATCTGTTGGACTACTAACTTCTGGAATATAAGGTGCTTCACAGTTTTGAATATTATCCCAGTCAATGCCACTGAAAAAGGGATGTTTCTTAAAGTCTTCTATTCCATTCTGACCAAGTCTGTGTTCTCTGCTACAAATGAGCCTTCTAATAAGATCCTTAGCATTTTCTGACACATCTGTCACTTGGGCTGGAAACTGAAACCTCTCCTAAAAAGAGAATAACAAAAACAAGTATAAATCTGTATTTACCTTGTTGAGTAGCTTGACTAACTTAATCATTCCTTAAAAATACATTTATTTCCTAAATATATAATAAGTTTATAAAAGTACAAAGTACAGCACTAAAGGAGATATAGGGATGAATCTTTAAAAAAAAGGCTTTTAATTTCATGTATGAAATTAAATTCACATACATGGATAACTAATAACTAATTTTGTATCACATATTATAATAGATTAAATTAAATGCTAAAATACCTTCAACTACTATGAGACTGAAGAGTAACAGATTAAAACTAATGGGATTTGATTCACTATTTCAATAGTGTATAGATGATCAGTAATCTTCATATAAGTTACAACACTAATGACTGATACTATTATTAATAAGTTAACTTTTTTGAGAATTTCATATGTATCTGACCTATCTGAAGTGCTTTACATAACATGTAAAGCAGCTTAATCTTTACAAAAATCCTCTAAGATGTGTACCACTATTATTGTAATTTCATAGAAGAGAAAAAAAAGGCCCAGAGAGTTCAAATTAATTTGCTCAAGATCACAGAACTAGCAAGAGGTTGTTGTTATTAGGTGCCGCGAAGTCAGTTCCGACTCATAGTGACCATATGAATAACAGAATGAAACTGCCTGGGTCGTGCCATGTCCACAACTGTTTTTATACTTAAGTCCATTGCTGCAGTCAGAGGTAGAGCTGGGATTTGCACTGAGGCTGTCTAACTCCAGAATCTGTGCTTTCAACTATCATTTATGCTACACTGGTTTCTTTACAAAATGCTGTGTGTGCTACTTACAACTTGCAGCTGATCCCTGTCTTTCAACAACTGATAAATATTTAAGGCTGTAGCTTTATAAATACATAAAGAAATCTTTAAAAAGCTCTATGTAATTGATACATATATGAAACAACTAACATAAATGTGTCACCAAGCAGCAAGTTAAAAGGATTAATTATCATTCCACTTATGGGCTACTCCTATTGCAACCTGTCACAATCTTCTGAAGGTGATCCACCAAACTTTCCCTCTTCTCATTATGAACAATCTACTTCTATTTCACTTGGTACCAAATGGACTGAAATTTGATTCCATCATTTCCTGTGGTACATTTGGTTTGTTTCCAATGTTTTATAATCATATATAATATTAAAATAGGTTCTTGAACTGTAGTTGCTCAACCAAAAGTTCTAACCATTTTTATAAGGCTATAGATAACATAATTGAAAAATTCTTAACAGAAAAGACACATCAAATTATATTTCTATCAGCAATATCTAAAAATTACTATCTTACAGGACTATTTGCAGTACTAAATACTATTTTTCTTTTAATTTTTGCCAATTTGACAAAAGGATATCTCATTCTTAATTTGTATTTCATTTTTTATTACTAAGGTTGAGGATTTTTTCATTTATATTTCAGTTATTTATGTTTCAGCGTGATTACACATTTACCAAAATAAGTAGTTTCTTTAAGTGGTTTATGATATTTGCCAAAATTTCTACTGGACAGATCATTAAATTTTCTATTTTTTACTAGCTGCTAAAACACAAGAGAAAGTTAGAGCTAATAATTTTATGTATCATTTATGGATTAATATATGAACATTCATTGTCTCTACTTTCTCACTTTAGATGATCACATTACTTCTCATTTATTTATATATTATTTATTACATTAATGTGAAAAATAAAATATACTAACTTTGTGATTCATGATTTTCCCATATGTCTCCACCAGAGACTCTGCATAAAATGGTGTTTCTCCATAAAGCATTTCATACATACAGACCCCCAAAGACCACCAATCACACTCAGGTCCGTATCTGCCTTTTCCATCTTCCATGGCTTGAAGGATTTCAGGAGAGATATAATCCGGGGTTCCAACAGCTACTGAGGACTGGACCTGAAGAAGTTTATATTATTCATAATTTACTGAAATATTTTAGAAATAATTTTAAAATTAAAAATATTTACATATACTTAGATATGCAATAGATATTATTATGTCATAATAACATTTTTCTACTTATTTGAATTTAGTTTCTCTGGGGTCAAGAGGTAGGCTGTTAACCAAAAAGATCAGCAGTTCAAATCTACCAGACACTCCCTAGAAATTTTATGGGGCAGTTCAATTCTGTCCTATAGGACGGGTATGAGTTGGAATCAACTCAAAGGGTTTGGTTTTGGTTTTGTACACATAAATTACATTTTATAAATTTTCATATTTTCCAGATTTTGTGATACTGTAGAACTTTTATCCTACTATGGCTTAATTGCAGACATTTACAGAAACAATCTGATTTAGACTACAGAGATGTTAAAAACAAATTAAACTCTTGGTTTAGAAGATTCTGATTAATGACATCTCCAACTCGACGGCACTTGGCTTTTTGGCTGTGTGTCTGACTTATACATAAACAAATGTAACCGTGAAAGATTCATGATGAGTTAGGGAAAAAAAATTCTGAAATGTAGGCCAATATCTATGAGAAGCCTGGAGATTAAAAAAAAAAAAAGAAAACCCTAAGGAAATAGCTATTAACAATGTCTCACACACTACTTGTTAATAAGAAATTATGAAAGTGTGAAAAGTACGTGCTTCAAAAAACAAAATCATAAAAAAGAAAAATAGCTGATCACATAAATACGGTCAGCAAGGTGTAAATTAGAAATCAGGTAGCTACAACAGATCCTGGATATACATCTTATATGGTACTTTGAAATAAAAGCAAATGAGCTCTTTATAGTTTTAAAAGAACCTACTAAAGAAATGAACACTCTTTAGTTACTATACCAAATAATGGTTAGCAGTCTGAATGTTCCAGATAAAATTAGCATTTTTAATAAATGTTAGGACAGACTTCCTGTTTGGCAATACTGAAACTTAGTAAGTTAAAAACTGTTCCATTACAAACTCTTAAAAATGCTAGAAAAAATGTAGCAGTCATTCTTACAAATACATAAAGGAGCTTTTAAGACGAGATAAATTCTTGGGAGCCAGTAATGAAGACATGCTTGAGAACTAGGCTGATAAGCACGAGAGCTACAGGATACTTTGGAGAATTGCTGGTCTTCATTTTTCAAGCGGAAACCCTGGTGGCGTGGTGCTTAAGTGCTATAGCTACTAACCAAAATGCTGGCAGTTCAAATCTACCAGATACTCCTTGGGAACACTATGGGGCAGTTCTGCTCTGTCCTACAGGGTCGCTATGAGTTGGCATTGACCCTGTGGCAGTGGGTTTATTTTCCAAGTGCTTGGATCTTCATACACAAGGGGACAAACCAAAGGACCTTGAACTTACAGGCGTTGTGGGCTTAAGCCAACAGACCGCCCCATATACCCTTTATCCAAAAGAGTGTATTTTAAACAAATATCTGTCACCCCGTGGAGAAAGATATGAAGACACTTTGTGTATCCTGACTTGTGGCTATGTGAAAAAAAAATTCTTCCCCCAGGAATTCATACTTTAGATCATACAGTCCCACAGCTTGGGAATATAATTAATACTGTTTCTATAGTCCAGAAATTCTCAACCCAAGAAGTTGACATAAATACTGGTGTCAGTTCAGTTGCCTCTTAGAAGCCTGGCAAAACAAATTCAAAGTTCAAACCTGGCCACAAAGATTTTCCCACATCAAAGCTCCACTGAAGACAGGTTCACAATCCAATTACACAAACCAAACAAAGAAACAGTTTATTATAGACTAGAGTCAGAAAATCTAACAAAATGTAAATCAGACCCTTATCAATTGCCAGATATAGTCTACAGATTAACTATGTTTAAAATGATCACTACTGTTAATGGCCTCAGATGCACGGCAACCCCATACACAACAGAACAAACCACTGTCTGGTCCTATACCATTCCCATGATCAACTGCAGATCAACCACTGCAATCCATGGGGTTTTCTCTGGCTGGTTTTCAGAAGCAGATTGCAAGGCCTCGTTCATCTTAGTCTGAAAACTCTGCTGTTCAGTACGATATTAAAAAAAGGCCTCCACTAAAAGAGGGGTGGTTGCTGCACATGAGAAGCAGTGGCCAGAAATCAAAGCCAGTTCTCCTGTGTAGAAAGTGAGAATCCCACCACCGAACCACCAACGTTACCTTACAATGTTTAAAGACATTTAAAAAATCAAAACACAAAAGACAGAAAAGGAGCTTTAAAAAAAATCAAGTAGAAATGATAAAACTAGTCAGTGAAAAAAATGCAGTAAATAGGCAAAGAGCAGATTAGATACAGCTAAAGAGAGTAATAAACCTGAAGAAGAGTTGGGGGAATCAATCAGCACCCAATACAGAAAGATAAAGACATGGAAAATGTAAAAGGAAAGTCAAGAGACATGGATGCTAGAATGAAGAAATTCAATCTACGTGTAGTTTGCAAGACTCGAGGGAAAGACAGACTGAGACCAGTACTAATATTCAAAGACCCAAAGCTTAAACTTTTTCAAGAATGAGGTACATCATGAATTCTTACATGCAGGAAGAGTATTAAGTCCCAAGAAAAAGAAATAAAAGCAGATCTACTCCTATAATATTGTATTTAAACAGTAAAGCACCAACAGTAAAAGAATAAAGAAAAGTTACACTCCAAGGAATGACAGACTGACAGCTTAATTATTAACATCAATAATAAAAGCCAGAGAAACATAAACTGAATCCTCAAAGTGATAAGACAAAATAAGTGCCAGTCTTCTCTTCCTACCTAAACTATCATACAGGAAAGAGTGCTAATAAAGACATTTTTGAAGACTGAGAGAGCTACCACTTACAAACCTCATCAAATGCTCTTCTAAAGGATATACTTTAGGAAATAAGAAATTATACTCAGACAGAAGAACGTGGTACAAGAAGCAACTGTGAGCAAAGAAGCTTTAACACAAACTGGATAAACATAAATATAAGAAAGGCTTTAACATTTAACTGGATAAAATGATGATGATGATGATGATAACAAAGATGATAGTGAGAACAATTACCTGGAATAGAAAAAAATACATTGATAGCCAAATACTAAAAACAGTAACATGTTAGCAGAAGACAGCTATTAGGATTAAAGTGTTCTAAGTTTCTTATTCTGATTGGGAACATGGCAAAGCAACTAATTTCAGACTATAGATAAAGCCTCCATGTTAAAATTTAAAAAAAATATCTACTAGAATATCTGAAATAGAATGTATAAATTCCAAAGAAGTAAAAGACATAAAAGTTGACCAAGCCAACAGCTGACAAGAAGGAAAAAAGTATGCATGCAAAAGAAACAAAACCTAGAAGAAATAACCCAAGATATGAGACAAATAAATACAAATACATTGATAATTGTAAAATTTATAAATAGATTAAATTCACCTATGAAAAGACAGAATTGCAACAATGGATAACAAGTACAGTAAAGAAATAAACCCCTAATTCAGCAATATTCTCTTTAAAAGGATCACCTAAAACATAACACAGAAAAAGTTTCTGAAAGTAAAACTACAAAAAAGCTATGTCAGATATACATTTAAAAAAAGTTAGAACACTATAGTAGTATCAGTCGGAAGAGATTTTAAGGCCAAAATCATTACTAAGATTTTTAAAATTCATCAATACAGTGACAAAAGAAAAATAACCTGGAAAAAGTCTAAAGAATTTATACCTCCTAACAACAGCCAGAGCACAGCAGTCACCGACAAGCGACAGAAATAAACCCATCATCACTGTAAGCCTTTTTTTAAAATACACCTGTAAACAAAAACTACTAAATCAAAGAGAAATATAAAATTAGTAAGTATTTAAAAGAATTGAATAGCAAAAGTAACAAGTTTAATCTTATAAAGTTACATATACAAACCTGCACCCAAAAGTTAGAGAAAATCTATTTTTTGCAAAAAAATAGGAAGTATTAAAATTAGCCTGGTAGCAAGTCAAGAAACTCAATATTTACATATATATATATATATAAAATCAAATACACTCATTCTCTAGTAAAATAAAACCAGAAAGCAATAAATAAATAACCAAACAGTTAAATAAATAAATAGCATTTTATAGAAATTAAAATGTACACCTCTGGATAATAATGTCCCTCAGGATAATTCTAACTGAATCTGTAAAATATTCAGAATAATTCAGCAACAGTAAAATACTACACATCAAAACTTATAAGGGACAAGAGAAGCACAAATAAACAATGCCTGGAATAAAAAGGGGACGAAACTACCCATGTAACATAGACTTTAAATTAAGAAAAGAGTACTATGAACAACTTTTATACTATAAACAAGAAAATACACAACTTCACAGGAAAGAAAAAAATAACCAAAACAAACTCAAGAAGAAATAGAAAACTAGAGACCTATAACAATTAAAAACTTCAATCAATAGCATAATATCTACTCACAAAACAAACAGAAGAAAACAACAAAATTCTACCAACGCCTGAGAAGATTTTAAAACTGATTTCTACTAATTATATAAGAAACCAATCTAATCCTAATCCTTATATATAAACTATTCTATAGCCAACGGTCAAAGGAAGGGAAAACAGCAGCCCAGTTCTTTGTATGAGGGTTATGTAACCTGGATACAAAAATCAGACTGAGGAAGAAAATTATACTCCAGTGTTAGATATGAACCATCTCAGAAAAGAATCCTGAATAAAGTATTAGCAAAATGTATCTCAAAATTTGTTAAATGCGTATTAATAAAACATGGTTAGGTTCTGTTTTACCTGAAGAATGGATGGTTTAACACTGAAAGCCTACATCATTTTTGAGATTAACAGATTAAAAGAAAAAAGGAAAAAACATCATCTCAATGCACGCAGACAAATCATGTGACTACAACAACTACCACCATGACAAACTCTCAGCAAATCAGAAATAAAAGCAAATTTCTATAACCAAATAAAGGATTCAGCAAACATCATACTTAACATGAAACAACATAAACAACTCCATCAAAGCCAGAAACCAGGAAAACGTACTCCCCATCACCTTGTCTATTTAGCATTGTAAAATGAAGGTCACAAACAGCATGGTAAAGAAAAGAAACAGCACATAAAGACTGGAAAGGCAAGCAAAGCTGGTCATTCTTTGTAGATTATATGATCAACAATATAGAAAACTTAAAAGAATCTACATTCAATCTATCTGAATACAAAAATTTAGCAAGGTTGCCAGATTCAAGATAAATACACAAAAATGAACTATGCTGTTAACGAACAACCAACTATTCAACTCCACATTTCAACAAGTTACCATTTTTAACAGCAGCAAAATTCATGAGGTGCCTGGGAGAAAACATAGACAACAGCCCAGTAGTAAAAAAATTCAAACTTTATTAATAGGCATAAATGAAAAAACTGCACCCACTGCCGTCGAGTCAATCCCAGCTCACAGTGACCCTACAGGACAAAATAGAACTGCCCACTGAGTTTCTAAGGAGCACCCAGCAGATATGAACTCCCAATCTCTTGGTCAGCACTCACAGTACTTAACCACTACACCACCAAGGTTCCAAATAGGCATAAAAGTAAACCTTAAGTCAACAGGGAAACAATATCCTCCACTGGAGAATGGGAAATTCTCATGTTGGTTTCATAAATTTTCTCCAAATTACTATAGAAATTCTATAAGGTGTGTCAGCTTCTAGGAGTAGAGAGATGGAGGTGGGAAGAATTAGGGTAAAGGAAGGCTGGCTTTTGTCATAAGTCTTTCTAATACATACAGCTATCACTTTGAGGAAAAAAAGTAAATTAAAAGCAAATAAAAGGTTTTACATTATAACTTTTTAAAGGGATGATTAACATGCTGCTATGATCAAGACAATTATTTTGAGATGAGTTAATGTGCTAAGAACAAAAGTTAAAACATTATCTTATTATTAAGCAAAACAAGAACAAATGACTAGGCAAACACATGAGGCTTTCAGAAACAAATTTTGGGGTTGGGGGGAACTCAAACAAACAGAAACAGTACTTACTGCATTCTGAAAAGCACAAGAATTTAAGACTGGACATTAGACTCCAAGAAAGGAAACTCCGCTTTTAGACTAATGCACATAAGATGTAAAAATTAGTTCCTCTTCATGAGTTCCTTTTTAGAATAGATCCCTTCTCTGTGAATTCCGTCTCCCAACTTCCAGATGTCACAGCCTTCCAACTTCAATCAGTGCTTTTTCAGCGCAGCAAAATCAACACACTAATTCCCCCTTCTCACGTTATACCTGCGACTACCCACTTCCCACTGTATATATCACACATGCAGTACCCTACAGCAGTATAATTCCATATACCCACCCTCCATTGTTTGTGTGACTTCTGTCACATCTTTTTACTTCTAAACATGTCATAACTCCCACATAACCAGTCAGATGCCTTTTATGTAAATTTTAAGGTAATACAGTCTTTATCTTCTTATTTATCCTATCAGTTTATTTATTAATTCCTATATACCAAATAAGTACTTAAAAGGCATCATTGTCTTTAGCATTCGGGACTGCTGGAGATAAATTCTTTCCATTTTTATGTATCTAACAGTATTTGAATTCACCCTCAATTTTGAAAGATATTTCTGCTTGATATAGCTCTGTCAGTTCACAGTATTTTCTTCCTTTCAGAACTCTGAAGATACCATTCCAGTTTCAGATAACAGATCAGTGGTAATTCCTGTCACTTTTTCACTAGATGCACTGTGTCCTTTTTTATTAACATGGGCTATCACCATGCAGACTTCAGGCCTTCTGTCTGTATAGCAGCACTCTTCTCTACAGTGCCAGGACTTGAAGGCTCGTCCTGCCTAAGCCTCAGAAATCAGTCTTACGCTAACTATTGCCTGCTTCCTGGAAACAGCTGTCTACTACGGTTCCTGTTTTACATTTTTTTACCATGGGAGGGCCAATTCGGTATCAATTACTCCCCCTACCATGGCCCGAAGCAAAAGTTACATCATACTTTTCAAAAAAATCTAAATCCATAGGATGAATTTTCTGAAGTGAAATTACTGGTCCCAAATAATGTAAAGTTTTCATGGCTTTTGAGATGTACTATACTAAATTGATACTCCAAAATGTCTGCCAATTAAACTGATATATATTCAAAACTCTACAAAACAGGCAGGAAACTGAAGTGCAAACTGCAAACAAACAAATAAACAAACATACAGAGTTACCAGGGAAAAAATTTGGGCACTTTTGAGAGAGTGAAAGGAAAACAAATGAGGGGCCTACAGGTAGCAGAAGATGAGAAAACGAGAACAGGAAACTGAACCAATCAGAGGATTTCCTGAAACAAACAGGGATGCATCTGCTGACCGCTGACCCTCAGAACAACTAGACAACTAGGAAAAAAGAAAAAAACCGAGGGTGTGGTCACATTTGCTTTCACTATGTTGATTTATTTTCTTTACCACTGTAGAAACCTAAAAATATCTCAAGTACACAATAAACAGATAATAGCTAAAGAAGTAAAGGGTTTCATAAGAGATACACTGCATCTGTCTTAAGATCGCTAGCATACACAGTTGAAAATGGTATATGGCTTTATACCCATAAAGAAAACCACTGCTGTCGAGTCAGTTCCAACTGATAGTGACCCCATTGGACAGGGGTCACTAACTGCTCTACCTGGTAGATTCAAACTGCCAATCTTTTGATTAGCAACCACAGCACTTAATCACTATGCCACCAGGGGTCTAGGCAAGCCCTACTATGAACAAGTATGCCTAAATTTCTTTGTGCAGTGTGGCAGAGCACAGACAGACAAACGGATGGATAAATGGACAGTACAAGTAGATAGTTTCTGAAATAGACAAAAAAGACAAGTAGCAAGAGGAATGTCTGTGCCTAAAATATTTAAGATTTTCCTTTATTTACCGTTCCATCTTCCATCAGCTTCAGACAAGAGCCAAAATCTGCTAACCGAATATGTCCATTCATATCCATTAATATATTGTCAGGCTTAATGTCCCTGCAAAAATAAATATATTCTATTTTTAGTTGGAAGAAACAAACATAGTAAGTTACTTGGCAAGATAATCTTTCTGCATAAAATCTTTGTTTCAAAATTGCTACTCTAAGAACACAGATTTGCCTACTCTGTATTCAAGTCTTGGCTCAGGTTGATGTTACAACTTTCTTAAACACACACAGCATCTCTACTCTATTGAATATAAAATGTACTGTGGTGATTTTCATGCAGATTACAGTAATCTTACCATATCCTTTTAGATTTACACACATTCCAGTGTGACTGTCACAGGCCTACTCTGTGCACATAAAGAAGAGACACAATTATCTGAAACCCAGAAAAGAAACTTTTGTAACCTTTAAAACTGGACAGAGAAAAAATATATTTCCAGGACTCTACATATAAATGCAGAGCAACAAATTCTCAAGTACTGTAGGTCACAATAACACAAATGAACTGCTTCAAAGAACAGATTTTAGAAAACCACCATACCAACTGCCTGATAAATGGTACATAACTAAATACATAAAGCTTACACTGCAGAGGCTACGTCTCTTGAGAAAAGGATGACTTGTGAGATATCCAAACCCTGATAACAACAAAGTACATCTTACCAGTTTTGATATTTGAATAATGAAAAGCAACCTACAAGCCAGGAGCTCCTGGTGGAGCAAACACAAAGGTTGGAGATTCAAGTCCATCTTGAGGGACCAGGGCTTCTCCACCTTAGTATGGAAGATCTTTACATTTCAGCTAATCCAAAAGATAGAAATGATATATTGTATATTGGTTTAATTTACACTTGCATGATTGCTAGAAAGATTGAGAATCTTTTTAATGTTGTTAATAGCCACTTCGATTTCTCTTCTGTAAACCGCCTGTTCACATCCTCTCTTCAGAAGTTCTGTTTACTAAGCCTTAGTTGCTTCCATATGTTACAACTAACATTTTCCAACATGAGCTCATTTTTTCCACTTTGTTTACAGCATCTTCCTTATTTGGAAAATATGCAATATTAATATAGCCCTATAATTTACAATTTGTGTTTCTTGGTCTTAAGAAATCACTCGTGCCTTCTTTTCTCAGGGAAGTACAAACTGCAAGCAAACAAACAAACATACACAGCTACCAGGGAGAAAATCTGGGCACTTTTGAGAGAGTGAAGGGAAAACAAATGAGGGGCCTACAGGTGGCAGAAGATGAGAAACCGAGAACAGGAAACTGAACCAATCAGAGGATTTCCTGAAACAAACAGGGATGCATCTGCTGACCGCTGACCCTCAGAACTAGATAACTAGGAAAAAAGAAAAAAACGGGGGGTGTGGTCGCACGGGGTCGGGGAGGGCGGGTGGTGGTGACAATAGTTAGCATAAGACTGATTTCTCAGACTGAGGCAGCTGGAACCTTCAAGTCCTGGCACTCTAGAGAAGAGTGCTATACGCATGTCTTTTTTTTTTTGTTCTGCTTTTTATTTGACGTCTGCTTAGAGTCTGTTTTTCAGTATACTGTGAGGTAAAGACCAATTACATTTTTTTTTCCATATGCAAACATGATGCCACCAACGTTTCCTCAATGCCCTCCTTTCACCTTAGTTATAAATGAAGTGGATCTGTTTCATGACTCTATGCTATTTTACTGGACAGACTTTGGAGCACAAGGGAGCCTCTGTTCATAACATTTTTGTCAGGTGATCAATACATAAACTTACTTTACGTGTGTTTCTGTTACACACAGTTGATTTACCAACATTAAACTCATGGCCAATGGCACTTATAACTCATGCAAGAACAAAGCTTATTTAACACATGCATTTTCTCTGCAAGGTGCTGGAAACAACCCAAATGTTCCCAGAAAGGTGAAAGGCTAAATAAACTGTGGTACATCCATACTATACATCTTAGTTTCCTAGTTGTGCTGTAATTGAAAAGCCACAAGTGCATGGCTTTAAAGAAGTTTACTTTCTTGTAGTCCTGGTGTATAAAAGTTCAAATTAGGGTCTTGACTCCTGATTCTCTCATTGGCAGTAGCGCTGGGCATTCCTTGGTTCTTTCGCTTACAGATGATCCTAACATGGCATCCATTTCCCCAGAATGTGCTTACTTCTCTTGCTTCTCTGTCTACAATGCTTTTTATATGAGTTAGAAGTGATCAGTCTTACGAGCCACAAGACATGGGTATAACATCACCTGATTAATTACTAGTTTTGACAGCACTATGGAAGGTGATTATATTACATGAACTTACATCTACAGATACACTGTTCTTAGTTGTTGTCCAGTTAGCTCCGACTCATGGTGACCTTCAATATAAGAGTACAGTGTTACCTGGTCCTGAGCCATCCTTACAATCTTAGGTATGTCTGAACTCACTGTTGCTGCCACTGTGTCAGTCCACCTAATGGAGAGTTTTCCTCATTTTCACTGACCAAACATGACGTCCTTCTTTAGTGACTGTTTTTTCCTGATGACTGGCCCAAGTAAGCAAGATGAGTCTCATCATCTTCACTTCTACTGAGTGTTAAGGCTGTACTTCCTCCGAGATGAATTTGTTCATTCTTCTAGCACTCCATCGTATATTCATATTCTTCACAAACATCAAAATTCTCCTCCAATCTTTCTTTTTCACAGTCCAGCTTTCAAATGCATAGGAAGCAAGTATTTTGGGTCAGATGCATGTTAGTTGCCAAAAGGACATCTTTTTAACGCTTTAAAGAGATTGTTTGCAGTGCTTTTCCCAATGCACATGTTGTCTGGTATCTTAAATGTGGCTTCCATAGTCACTGATTGTTATCCCAAGTAGAATAAAATCCCTAACAACCATCCATCCATCAGTTTGCCATACTACAGTGGGTTGTCCTGGAGGTCCTTTCCTAGGAGACAGGCACTCAGTGTGAAGGAGAAGACAGCTGCTGCCTGAGGTCCTCTTCACCTTCTTCTCCAAGAGTGGAACCACTGCTTCACAACCAGAAGCAGGGGTGACCAGGGCACCGATATCCTCAGAATGTCAAAGTAGAGCCTCCATCCCTTAAACTGGGATTCGGCAGAAGAAGGGAGCCCCCACCTCTTTATTACACTTGCAAGAATGCAGCCTCAGCTACAAGGGGACACACTAAAAAATTGTGCCTACCTGGAAGACAGTCCTACGACTGGATGCTGGGACAGGGAAGCATTGTGTTTTGGGCTGAAGTAGTTTGGAGTAGTCTTCATTCTGCTTAACTAGGACAAGTGAGAGAGGGCGTGGTCTCAGCTCAAATTCCACAGACTCACATCTTTGTTATTACATTGTTTTGGAGCTCTTCTTGGAGAGACATTTCTTCATCTGTTGTTTGCCCTTAGCACCATTTATAGAAGGTTTAAATGATTGTTTTAAAATAATTTTCACCAGTTTCAATGGTGAAGAGGTCAGCAGAACACCTCATGTTGTCGTACCAGAAATCAATCCATCTCACCTGACTTTTCAGGAGAATATTCTAGTGACTCCGAGAAAATGGCACTTGAAAAACCACAAGGCCAAGAAGAGGAGAACTGGACAAAGACAGAAGCCAGATCATATTGAACAACACAGGCCACAGAAAGGAACTAAATCTCAATATCATCAGGAAGTAAAAGAATCTTGTATTTAAATAAATGTAGATATCAATTTAAATATACTTCATCACAGAATTTCCAAGAGCCTTCAATATACTGCTTTACTATAGAATTTCCAAGAATAATCTAGTATGCAAAGTTTTCCAAATTCACTGACCCTCTCTCATGAATAGTTTGTCAGAGAACACTCTGTGAAACTCTGCTCCAGACAATAATTTCAGAACTACTTCTCCTATCACATCTTTTATGGTAATCTAATGAAATGGTATGAATTTAGATGAACAAGCTGACCCAGCTTGATAGCAATCATCACTCCTTTCTCTAGGCTGGAAGAGCAGGTAATTATCTATTGACATGTCAGCCTTCCTTCTTAGACTGTAATTTCTTGTGAATATCTCAATTACTGTAATGTGTGGAAAATTATTTTCTACTTTTAATAAATGAATGGTTGAACAAGTATTTAAGAAACAAGTGTAATATATTGATTGTTTGACTTGAGAAGGATCTCAGTATCTCTAGTCAATTAAATAAACTAATAACTATAAAATGTAACTTTAAAATACAGCAATTCCAGTTAAAAATTAGCCATATACTATTAATATCTTATTGTTAGAACTTTCAATCTGCAAGAAGCAGAAGGATAAAATCTTAAAGTTTGATATTTCAGTTACTGAAATACCTAAAGAACAATAATGTAACTACATTTATACAAAATAATTCCTATAATGGTATACATTGAATTTTCCTATAGACCTAGCACAGGAATTTTTAATTATGACATTACCTAATTTTTAGAATTTTCTGGATATTATACAAATAGGTTATCCTTTAACAGTACAAAAAAATTACAATTTCAAAGTGTTACCCAGATCTTTGAGGGACTAGCCTCAGGCTAAAAGTTTTTCTATCCCATTGTCACAGTATAATGACTTTCTCCACTGAATATCAAGTGGATTACTGTCAAAGTATACTCACAAATCTAAACTGAAAGAGATGAAATTGGCCAGAAGCCACAGAAGAGACCAAGCACATAATTATCTTTCTTGAAATTCTTAGCAGGTGATGAGTGAAAAACTCTCTGGAACTAAATGTCTTGGTATTTCTCCCAACAAATTCTGTTAAAACAGGTTTGACCAGTTTCTATAACATATCAGTACACTTTAGAGTTAACAACACCATACAAGACGTTATTAACAAAAATTAGCTGCTGAGTGGCCATCTATGATACTCTGTCTGGAACAAGGGAGAATGAAGAAAACCAAAGACACAAGGGAAAGATTAGTCCAAAGGACTAATGGACCACAAGTACCATGGCCTCCACCAGACTGAGTCCAGTATACTAGATGGTGCCCAGCTACCACCACTGACGGCTTTTACAGGCATCACAACAAAGAGTATTCTGGAGAGAGCTGGAGAAAATACAGAACAAAATTCTAACTCACAGAATAAAAGACCAGACTTAACTAGTCTTACAAAAACTGGGAAAACTCTGAGAGTATAGCTCCAATATGCCCGTGTAGTTCAGTAATACAGTCACTCCTTTGGCTTTTAGCCAAAGACCAGGCAAGCCACTAAAACGAAACGAGTTCAAACACGCACACCAGCCAAGGGGCAAGGACTAGAAGGCAGGCGAGGGCAGGAAAGCTGTAAATAGGGAACCTAAAATCAAGACAGGAGAGCACTGGCATGAAATGAGGTCTTAATACATGCTGTGACTGGAAGACACTATGCTGAGTGAAATAAGTCAATCAAAATAGGACAAGTACTATCTGACCTAAGTTACATTAGAAAAAAAAAAACAAACAGAAAGAAAGAAAAAAGAAAAGACAATGGTATAGAGAACAAAGTTTATTAGTGGTTACCACTCTTCTGGCGGTTTGTCATAATGTGGTGGCTTGCATGTCCCAGTGATGCTGTAAGCCATGCCACCAGTATGTCATACGGTAGCAATGTAAGCCATGGCAGACAGGTTTTAGCAAAGCTTCCAGACCGAGACAGACTGGGAAGAAAGACCTAGTAATTTACTTGTGAAAAAGTGGCCAGTGCTAGAGGATGAGCCCCCCAGGTTGGACAGCACTCAAAATACGACTGGGGAAAAGCTGTCTCCTCAAAGCAGAGTTGATCTTAACGGCCTGGATGGAGTGACGCTTTCAAGAACTTCATTTGCTGATGTGACATGACTCAAAATGAGACAAAACAGCTGCCAATATTCAACAATAATCAAAACATCAGCTGTACTAAGTGTGAATCAAGGTAAACCGGAAGTCGTCAAAAATGAAAGACAGCACTTGGACAACAAAGATCCTCGTTATTCGTGAGCTGATGTGGACTGGTATTGGCCTTTCTGAAAAGGACAGTCACATGGTTTGTTACACTGAGAATGACAAACTGAAGAGAAACACTGCATTCATTATCAAAAAGAATACTGCACGATCTACCATGAAGTACTATGCTGTTCACAATATCCATACATCTAAAAGGAATACCAGGTCATGTGATGATTATTCAAATTAATGCACCAACCACGACGGTCAAAGATGAAGAAATTGAAGATCTTTACCCACTTCTGCAGTCTGAAATCGATCAAACATGCAAACAAGATGCACTGATAATTACTGGTGATTGGAATGAAAAATGTGAAAAAAAGAAAAAAGGATTGGTAGCTGGAAAATATAACCTCAGGAACAGAAATGATGCTGGAGATCACATGACTGAATTTTGCAAGACCAATGATCTATTCAATAAAAATACCTTTTTCAGCAACATAAATGGCAGCTACATATTATGACCTTACCAGGTGGAATATACACAAATCAAATCAACTCCATCTGTGGCAAGATATTATGAAAAAGATAAATTTATCATCAGTCGGAAGAAGTCCGGGGACAACTGTGGAACAGACCATCAACTGCTCACATGCAAGTTCAAGATGAAGCTGAAAAATATGAAAATAAGTCCCTGAGAACTAAAGTACAAACTTAAGTACATCTCACTTGAATTTAGAGACTATCTCAAAAACAGAGTTGACACATTGAACACGAATGACCAAAGACAAAAAAAGCTGTGGAAAGTTACCACGCACAAAGAAAGCAAGAGGTCATTAAAAAGAGGAAGAAAAGACCTAAATAGATGTCAGAAGAGCCTCTAAAACTTGCTCTTAAATATCCAGTAGCTACAGCAAACAGAAGAAAGCTTAATGGAAAATTCCAAAAGGTGCCTTGAGAAAACACAGTATTAAAATTAAACACTCAAAGACCCAGAGTTAGAAAACCAAAAGGGAAGAACACACTCAGCATTTCTCAAGATCATAACAATAGGAAGAAAAAAAAAAATTCAAGCCTTGAGATGCAGTATGGAAGGCTTCTATGGGCTGCTGAGCAGTGGTTCAAGTGGCTGTTAAGCAAATCGTCGATGGTATGAAACTACCACAGCTCCATGGGAGAAAGATTATGGTGGTTTACTTCGGTACAGATTTACAGCCTTAGAAACCCTTTAGGGTTGCCATGAGTCAGAATCCGATGGTAATGGGCCTGGTTTGGTTTCAGTTTTCTTCTTTGGTTATGGGCCAAATATTGACTGACTCAGGAAGTATCAAAAGATGTACAAAGTCACCGTGCCAAAAAGAACTGGTCAGTGTTCAGCCATTTCAGGAGGTAGCATATGATCAAGAACTGATGGTATTTAAAGGCAGAAGTCCAAGCTGCACTGAAGGCACTGGTGAAGAACAAAGATCCAGGAATAGATAGAACCCCAACACCAACAGAGCTATTTCAAAAAACAGTTACAATGCTGGAAGCATCTATGCCATGCAATTTGGAAGCTAGCTACCTAACTAAATGACTATGCATCAGTAAGGGTTGAATCCTTTCACCACACTTTGATCCAAAAGAGCATTCTGACTTGCCAGGTTTAAGAAGTCACATTTACATTCATAATGTTACTTGGCATGGCAAAAGGGATTCTGCACAAATAATTAACGTGATTAAGGATCCTGAGGTAGGGAGATTATTCTGATTATCTACAATATAATCACAGGAGTTGTTATAAAACAAAGGCAGAGGGGTCAGAGATGTAAAGACAAATCAGAGGCTGAAGTGATGCCACTGATGGAAGGATCATAAGCCAAGAAATACAGAAAACATTTAAAAGCTGGAAAAGGAAGGGAACAAATTCTTCTGGAACCTCCAAAAGAAAAGAAGGCCTGCTGACACCTTGATTTAGCCAGCCACACAGAGGATTTGAGCCTACTAAGGCCCACTGTGGAGTCCTGCGGCACAGTTATTAAGAGCTCAGCTGCTAACCAAAAGGCTAGCAGCTCAAATTCTCCAGCTGTTCCTTGGAAACTCTGCCACTTTCCTGTTCTACTCTGTCCTGTATGGCCACTATGAGTTGGAATTAACTATGGCAACAGTTTTTTGGGGGGGGGGAACAAGTTCTGTTATAGACTTCTAACTTCAACAACTATGAGGTACCAATTATATGCTGTTTACAATAACATAGTTGGTGGTATATTGTTACAGCAGCAACAGGAAATGAAGACATCCTATTCTCAGCATTTTCCGTAACTGGCAACTAGATCCAGAGGCTTGATTAGATTCAGGCATGATCACTGTGGCAAAATAAGTGATATGACAACATTCATCAAAAGGCTCATAACATCTGCTTATTTCTCCTTTTCTGATGGTAGCAGGTACTATCACTTGTGTGTGTCAAATGGTGATTTTTCTTGCTTTCAAATTCTTTTTCACTTATTAGCTGTGATGTTTTTATAAGATTCATGACTTTATTTACTATTTGGTTATAGTGATACAGTTGACACAGAAAGAGCAAGATATATGTTTCTTTCTTTTAATTTACCTATTTTCAAGAAATAAACTGGCTTCCTATCATCCTCAGAAGGTGTCATGAATTGAATTGTATCCCTCAAAAATATGTGCATCAATTTCACTATGTCATGATTCCTAGTACCGTGTGATTTCCACCTTTTTGTCTTCTGATGTGATATTCCTATCACCCAGGATATAATGAGACAGATTAGCAGCAGCTGAGATCTATAAGATTAGATTTTTGTCAAATTAATCTCTTTTGAGATAGAAAAGGGAAAAGCGAGCAGAAGAGACACAGGTCCTCCACCAAAAAAGCAGCACCAGGAGCACAGCATGTCTTTTGGACCACGGGTTCCTGCACAGAGAAGCTCCTAGATCAAGTGAAGACTGATAACAAGGACTTTCCTCTAGAACTGACACAGAGACAAAGCCTTCCCCTAGAGGTGATGCTCTCAGTTTGGAGTTCTAGATTACTGGACTACAACAGAATAATCTGTTTGTTGAAGCCATCCCCTTGTGATATTTCTATTATTGCAGCACTAGATGGTTAAGACAGGACACAATTAGGTTTCTTTAAAAAAATAGCACAATTAAATCATAAGTTTACACATATTTCATAGGATTTAATTGGTTTCAATAATTACCCTATTAAAGTTCAGAATTTCCCAACTTTTGATAATGGAAGCCTTTGAATTGGTTCCTCAGTCTTTTCAATATAATCCCACAAGCATTGATATCTTACTTCCTTATTTGTAAGAAAAGATGTATCAGATTCATCTTGCGTACATCTCAGTCTGACTTAGTCTGTAATCATTCATTTCTCTGTTTTTCTCTGTTTTTAGTGAATGAATGATTCAATGAAATTTAAACCCCCTGCCTGGAAGGCAAGGTTTGTACCACTGAACCAACAGTGCCTCACGAGGAAGAATAGCAGGATTTGTTTTCAGTCCCACAGTTTTTCCCCACAGTGAGAAATGGTACTTGAAGATCATCCTTCATTCTACGAAGATACTCACTGTTACTGTGGTGATCATTGTGTCTACTGCAGAGTGTTCTCCAGCTCTATCTCTTTATTTCAGTGCATGTTTGCATACAACAATTAAATACCTCAGTTCATACTAACATTTCCAATTTGAATACAGGACTACAGGGATTACAGGGACTACAGAGATTACAGGAACTACAGAGATTTCAGTATTGAGCAGGAATTGCTTCTTCCACACCAAGTATCCTGATTCTCAAGGACACAGGAGTAAAAGAATTAAAGTACACCATAATTAGTCATTTGCTTTATTTCACATTACAATCATAGCAATATCAAAAACCATACTTTTACTACCACTATCAATTTGACTATTAAAAAGTTTCAAAAACTTGCATATATTATTTGTTATCACTACCTATTTTTATAGTTTTGCCACAGATTCATTTTCCAGAGTCATCATTTTAGGCTTCCTTCCAATTTAGTTTCACACTATTTAATGACCATCATCAATCCTTATGATGATCACTCTAATCACTTTGTCTGAATCTCATTCTCTGCACATTAGTACATCAATTCCTCAAGAAGAACATATAGTAATAGCATTCCAAAGTTCCCGAGAGCTGGTAACATTTGTTTGTGGCCTATCTACCTGAAGGTAATTTGGTTCAACCTTTTCTTTCTATGGTACCTTAAATACGTAATGGATTTTCTTCTGTCAGACAGTTTTGTTGTTGAAAAGTCTTACAACTGATTAGTCACTGTTCCTTTATCTAAATACCCATAAGGTTTTTCCTTTTTTATTTCAAAGGTCAGAAATTTTACTAAAATTTCTATAGGCATTGATTGGACATACAAGTGATACTGTTTTCAATATGCAATTTTAAACCTTTTTTATTTCTAGAGAGTTTTCTTGCAATACAATATTTAGTATTTGTTCTTTTCCCAGCTTTGAGTCCTTTTGCCCCACACCACTCCTAATTATGGATATGTTGAATCTTCTGTGTTTTTCTTCAAAATTGATCATGTTTTCTTCACTTTTCATCTTCGTAACTTTTTCCTTGATTTCTCAAGTTTTCCTCTCTAGGTCTTTAGAAGCGTTATATGTATATTTACTCATTCTTATATCCCTGCTAGCATAGTCATTCATTTCTGAAGTAGCTTTTTTGTTGTTATTTCCAATTTTTTGAGTTTTGTCACATTTCTGAGATTGGTTAATTCTAATTTATCTTGTTACAATTTCCAAAATGTCTTGTAACTCATTTTAAAACAGTCAATTATAGTGTATACCTGTTTTGCAGTCATGCTTTTCTGTTGTTTATTTATTGTCTGCAGGTATTTCAGTCTATTCCTTACTCTCTTTCTTATAACACTGGCTTTGCATGGGACAGATAAAAATACTTTTCCTTTGGCCATAGGTATGTGAAATTAGTGTCCCTGAGTTTTTAGGAGGAAGTATGGTGCAAGAAAGGTCGTCTAACTTCACAGAGCTCCCTCTTCTGATGTTTTTCGGAAGTGTTTAAAAAATATACATGGTCACTTGCTTTATGAGATTTCCAGGCTTTGCTCCCCTCACCAACTTTTATCTGGACCTTTTATTCTATTACACTTACCCTGTCTAAGTCAATTCTAGAAGTTTCTCTTCAATATATAGTTCTTCCCTAGAAGAACGCTTTGAGTGATTTGTTTCATGAATTCGTGTGGCCCAGACTAACCCAGCCATTTTCCACTTTTACCATTTGTACTTGTATAAAGTTAGATTAGGAAGTATTCCTTACACATTTAGCTGATACCATAAATTAGCCTCCCATACTTTTCAGTGAATATCTATTTCAGTATGTTTATTTTCTCAAGTCCATCAGATGACCTACTATTTTGCTTTTTCTCCATAGATGCCAAAACCATGCAGAACTTATGGTTATTGGTAGTACCCAATCTATTTGTATTTTGGAGTTCATGGGGATACCTTTTCATTTTGCTTTTTATGTGTTTGTTTTTTAGTACTGTCTATGGGTATGGACTTTGATAACTCATTGCTATGTCTACATTTAAATGAGACATTTGGTAAGATTCAAAATTTATTACACATACAATTCTAAAATTCTATTGGTTTGTGATATTAAAAAAAATAATACTAACAAATCCCTTTATTCTTCCTTCTGAGACACTGTTGGCCCAGTGGTACAGGTCTTGCCTTCCAGGCAGGGAACTCAAGCTTCCTCCCCAGCTGCCGCACTTCATGTGCAGTCACCACTTGTCTGTCAGCACGTGGGCTGCACGTTGCTAGGAGGTCAAAGACTAGAGCCTTCAGTACAGACTACAAGTGCATATGGAGAAAGCAAAAAGGCTCAAAACTGAACTAATACACAACATCATGATAAATGACAAGAAACTGAAATTGTCAGTGATTTCATTCTATTTGGATCACTAATCAATGTTCACAAAGCAGCAGTTACGAAATCAAACTCCATATTGTACTGAGAACATCTGCTGCAAAATATCTCATTAAATCATTAAAGTGTCAAAAGCAAAGATGTCATTTTTATGATTAAGGTGAACCTGACCCAAGTCACAGTATTTTTCAATCACCTCATATGCATGCGAAAGCTGGACAATGAAAGAGAAAGATGGAATATGAACTGATACATTCAAATTGTGGTGTTGGTGAAGTATACTGATTTATACTATAAATACTGCCTGAAGAATGAACAAGTCTGTGTTGAAAGATGTATAGCCAGAATGCGCCTGAGCTTAACTCCTATTTGTAAAAAAAGATGTTATCAGGGTGGAAAAATTTGGGGAAAAAGTCTTACGAAGCAGTAACATAGTAATAATTACAATTAATGTTAATTATCAAAGGTAATAAAAACCCTGGTGGTGTAGTGGTAAAAAGCTACGGCTGCTATACAAAAGGTCAGCAGTTTGAATCCACCATGCACTCCTTGGAAACTTTATAGGGCAGGTCTATTCTGTCCTATAGGTCACTATGACTTGGAATCAACTCAACAGCAGGAAATCTGGTTTGGTTTTTCATTTTATCAAGGCTCATAAGGAACCCTGTAGTGCAAGTTAAGCAATTAGCTTCCAGCCAAAAGGCAAGCAGCTCAGATCCACCAGCTGTTCTGTGGGAGAAAAGATGTGGCAGTCTACTTCTGTAAAGATCATGGTTCTGACCAGTTCTCCTGACAATGACTGAACTGGACTATATGAAACAAAGTGAGACTGGAGATGAACAAGTTTAAACATGTACAGGGGGTTATCTGAGAGGCTCTTTGCTGGAGCCAAGATGATTGGGTGAGGAGGGCCAGATCCTGGTCAAAAGGTCACAAGAATCTCTGAACAAAAGGGAAGGCATGCTGTCACATGGCAGGTAGGGGACAGCTAGACTAGAATAGCAGTGAAAGTTCTGGGTGTTACATGACAACATTCTTAATTCACAATAAAAAATATTTTTACAAATTATGGTTTTGAAAATCATAGTATTTATCCTATAAGGTTGCTGCTATGTGTTTGAATTGACCCTATAAGAATGGGTTTGATTTGGGTTTTATCAAGGCTAATATCTAGTACTATTACAAGAAGAGATGATAAAAAGAAAAGTTTGTGATTTTTAGATTATTTAGGAAAACTGCCTTTGAAAAGACTTAAAACACAGGAAATTCTCTATTCCTTTTAAAGTTCATTTTAATATTTTACAATTATCTGATTCTAAGGATATCTATATCTCTAGTATGATCTGATTCTTTAAAGAAAAAAATTGCTTTTGCAAAATGACAGGTAGTCTACTCTGAAGAAAAGAAACTGGTATCCATGTAGATTACATACTCCCACTGAAGTCTCTCTATTCCACCATTTTAAAGCATTATCTATTTTACAGTAGCATCACTCTCTGTGACAAAACAATTTGCCCAGCATCAGTGACATTCTCTTCTCATCAAAATAATTTCTAAACTAGCAAGTGGTCATCTGAGAGGTATTAATAGGTCCCAACCCACCTGAAGCAAAGGAAAAAGAAGAACACAAAGATACAATGAAAACAGGAGCCAAGAGACATAAGAAAACCCCAAAACCAAATGCATTGCTGTTGAGTCAGTTATGACTCACAGCAACCCTACTGCCCTATAGGGCTTTCAAGAAGTGCCTGGTGGAGCTGAACTGCTGACCTTCTGGTTAGCAGCTACAGCACTTAACCATTATGCACCAGAGTTTCCAAGGGCAAGACAAGGCCACATAAACCAGAGACCACATCACCATGAGACTAGAGGGAGTAGATGGTTCCAGCAATGATTGTCCTCATAGGAAACTCAACATTAAGAGTCCCTGATGGAGTGGGATAAAAGTGGGGCACAGAACTCAACTCGAGTAAAAAGGCCAGAGTGATGGTCAGAAAGCCTGGAGGGTCCCCAGAAGACATGGCCCAAGATTCTGCTAGCCCAGAACTGAAACAACTCTCCAAGCCAACTCCTCAAAGACTGAACTGGTCTATAAGACACAAAATAATACTGGTGAAGAGTGTGTTTCTTGTCAAGTAGATACAGGAAACTAACTGGGCAGCTCCTGTTCGGAGGTGAGATGAGAAGGCAGGGGTGGACAGGAGCTGGCTTAATGACACAGGAAATACAGCATGCAGAAGAGAAGTGTGCTAACATAGTGTAGGGAGAGTGGCTAGGGTCACATAACAAAAGTGTGTGTCAATCTTTGTATGAGAAACGGACTCAAACTTTAAACTTTCATGTAACACCCAATAAAAGATAAATACACATTTAAAACAAGGAAAACAGAAAATAAAGTGGTTTCTAACAAGGTCCTTCTATCTAGGAGGCAAAATGTCCTTCACTGTTGAATTGGTGATGTTACAGAAAACTGTACTACAAACAGAAATCGAGGTAAAACCTTAGCACGGAATAATGAACAATAGCAGCTAGCCGTACTTTCATACTAGAATCAGTAGTCCAACAAAGTGCTTCCTACAAAGGGCTTTATTGTAAAATATCACAAAAGTCCTCATTTTTCCATTTCTATTCTCTGAAACTACACCATATGATACCCAAACATAACACTCCAATCTAACCAAACATATTTTTTTCTCTTTGTAGCTCTAGTAGGACTCTGCATCTTTTATCTTTACCATTGTTGAAGTTTTAACTGTGATACAGTAGTTAAAGTACTTGGCTGCTAAGCAAGAGGCTGGCCATTTGAACCCACCAGTTGCTCCATGGAAAAAAGATGTGGCAGTCTGAGTCCAAGAAGATTTCAACTCACTGCCCTTCAGTCAATTCTAACTCAAAGTGATCCTACAGGACACAGGAGAACTGCCCCCTAGAGTTTCCAAGGAACGCCTGGTGATTTGAACTGCTAACCCCTTTTGGTGAACATTTTTACCACTACACCACCAAAAAGATTTATGGACTTGGTAAACCTATTGGGCATGTCCTTTACAGTTACTATAGGGTCACTACAAGTCTGAGTTAACCCAACAGCAATGGTTTTGGTTTGGTTTTTTAGCCAAAACTGTGAACACCAAGCCAGCTGCTGAGTTTAGTAAACATGTTTGGAAATAAAAGTTGGTTTTTTTCTTCAACATACAGTTAGGACTTAATCTACCATAGTCTAACATTCAGCAAATAACTTTTATCAGCTGAGTCATTCATGCCACATAATGCTATTAACTAGTTAGAAAAATCTCTACTCCCAGTTTTTTGCATTTAAGCAAATAAATGATTGAAGAGAAAGGACACATCCTTAAAATACAAACCGCCTATTAAGCATATCAAAAAAGGATACAAAGGCATTGAAACTAACAACCTGCAATATACAGATGACAGGAAAATATACAGATGACAGGAAAATATACAGATGACAGGAAAACAATATACAGGAAAAGGAAGAGGACTTGAAGCACTTCCTGATGAAGACCAAACACCACAACCTTCAGAATGGATTGCTCCTTAACACACAGGAAATAAAAATCCTCACAACTGGACCAATAAGCAACATCATGATAAATGGAGAAAAGACTGAAGTTGTTGAAGACTTCATTTTACTTGGATCCACAATCAAACCCACGGCAGCAGCAGTAAGGAAATTAAATATGTTGCATTAGGAAAATCAGCTGCAAAAGACCAATAAGCAACATCACAATAAATGGAAAAAACTGAAGTGGTCCAAGATTTCACTTTATTTGGATCCACAATCAATACCCATGGAAGCAGCAGTCAGGAAATTAAACAATGTATTGCATTAAGTAAATCTGCTGCAAAAGACACATTAAAGTGTTAAAAAGCAAAGATGTCACTTTGAGGACTAAGGTGTACCTGACCGAAGCCGTAGCGTTTTTAATCACCTCACATGTATGTTTACGAAAGCTGGACAATGAATAAGAAACAGTGAAGAAGAACCTACACCTTTGAATTATGGTGTTGGCAAAGAACACTGAATATACCATGGCCTGGCAGAAGAACGAAAAACCTGTCTTGGAAGATGTTCAGCTGGGATGCTTATTAGAAGCAAGGATGCCAAGACTCTGTCTCACATACTTCGGACATGTTATCAGGCAGGACCAATCCCTGGAGAAGTACATTATGCTTGGTAAAATAGAGAGTCAGTGAAAAACAGGAATGCCTTCAATGAGATGGATTGACAGTAGCTGCAAAATGGGCTCAAGTATAATAATTGTGAGGATGGCACAGGACCACGCAGCACAGGGTCACGACAGGTCAGATCCCACTGGACCGCACCTAACAACAACAAACTCAACAAGCAAACACTCTTTCCATCCAAACTAGTATACTAACTGGTCTTCAAAACTGCCATTTGCTTGCCTTTTTGTTCTTCTCATACCTTTCCTTGATTCTACAACTCCTTTGTCTCTACCTATATACAGTCATCTCATTCTTCACGGCCGCTCCACTAAAGCCTTCTCTTATAAGTAATATGCTACGTAAAGAGTATAAATTTCAGAGCAAACTAATTTAGATTTTAATCTAGACTGACTCATGTCTCTGAACCAGGGTTTCCTCATCTATAACATGAAGCAAGATCCTTTTTAGATAATATCTAAAACACAAAATTATTCTTAGAATTATATTAGGATATGTACAGATCATAACACATGGTTAAGAGTTAAATTACCATTAGAAGTGATGATCAGAACTCGACATATTAGTCAAGTCTCTGAGCTCCTGATAATTTGCTTATATTATTCATTTAGCACTTCACAACCTGGACTCTCCATTTCTTCTATTTGTGTCCTAAATAATTTTCAAATTGTGTTATTTTAATTTTTATTTCTTGTATTTGTTGTCTGCAAGCAGATTTCAAGTTTCTGAAAAATCAGGACTACATGCTATACTTACTACTAAAATTCCAGATAATTTACCACAATTCTATTTATAAAAGAGAATTCAATGAACATTTCCCTCAGTGAACCACTTGCTAGAAATCAATATTCTAGCCAGAAAATGGAAACCATTATTTTCAGAGGCTCACTGAAATACTGGAACATTTCCATTGAAGGATAAAGGGAAAGAAAAGGAAGGAAGACTAAGAACTGGGAGCATGTGTGTGAAAGACAGAACATGTATGTAAATTATAATAAAAGACAAATGTTTACTCTAAAGAAGGTACAATAAGGTGGAAAATTAATTAGATTACTGCATTTTTATACAAATAACTTTTGCCTCCTGTATTTGTTTGGCAAACACTCCCTCCCCTATTCAAGGTATTTTCTGTAAGCAAGCTATGCTAAAGGTAGTAGAAGGCATGTATTTTTGCATAAAAATACAGTATTATATTTTGCTTCAAAGGAAAAACTAAAACTAATGATTAGAAGAAAAAGAAATTCAGCTTAACATAAAGTAAATTCTATTATTAGGGATGTCCAGCAAGGGAATAAATAGCATTCACTTAACATTAAGTACAGTGTAACCAGAAGTACTTGAGCAGAGCTCAAAAATGAAATGGTTTGCAGTCCACACATCAATATTAGCAAGATAGCTGTTACCTAGAATGCTGTGTTGAAAGGAATTATAAGACTGCATGCTGTAATAAGTTAGGAATACCTGTCACAAGCCTGGCAGAATGGTAGTACCAGTAACTTATATTAATTATTCCTAATCCAGACTGAATAATTTTCAGAAGTAATCATTTTTTGTCAAGAATTTAGATATGACTAGGGTAAAATCTCTTTAAACTCCACAAGCCAAAGAATCTACGTGTAGTAGCTAACATTCTTTCAACGTTTAATGAAACAATAGTTTTGTGTTCTTAAATGACAGATCTCAGCTAGTATCTTGGGTTACTGTTTGAGTGATGAAAAAGCACTGTGGTTTCTTGTCCTGTAATTCATTTGAGACCACAAGACTATCATAAAAATTGCCCTGTGCTTTAAATTTTTCAAGCATGTTCATATTGTTATTTTCAATAAAATCTGGAATCATCAGATATCAACAGAAAATAGCACATGAACAGGAAAGAGCCAATCTGAGATCTAATGAAGTACAGATTTTTTTTTACCATAAGGCTCTTTCTTTAGTCACGTTTTAGAACTTCATTATTAATTAAATCAATCGGCATTAAGATACATCTTAAAAAAACAGTGAAATGAAAACTTGCTCTTCTTCCCAAATATATGTTCTCTTGTGATCACTCTCACAGCCCACAACTTAGAAGAAACAGTCACCCTGGACACCCTTTCAGCTCAGTAACGAAGTACTCTTGAGGTTCACCCTTTAGCTAAAGATTGGACAGCCCCATAAAACAAAACGAGACTAAAGGGGCATACTAGCCCAGGAGCATGGACTAGATGGCAGGAAGGGGACAGGAAAGCTGGTAACTGGGAATCCAAGGTTAAGAAAAGGAGAATGTCAACATGTTGTGGGATTGTTAACCAACTGTCAGAAAATGCTATGTGTACTAACTGTTTGGTGAGAACCTAGTTTGCTCTCTAAACCTTCATCTAAAGAGCAGTAGAGCAAAAATGAAGAAATAGTCCTTGTTTCTCAGTGGTTCTCAAAATGTGGTCACTGGGGGCTGGAGGCAAAGGCAATGAGGGTAGTAACAGCATCTGGGAATTTCTTGGAAACGCCAGTGTTCCAGCACCTTCCAATTCTACTGAAGTGGGAGCTCTGAGGCTGGGGAACACTAATCTCATCACAGCAAGGTGATTCTGATGTGTGTTCAAGTTTTAAAATCACTGTCCTGGAAAACGGTCCAACTTCTCTCTGCTGGGGCGGCACCCCTTTACTTACTTCTCCTTTGCATCTCTTTCTTTTGCTCACACTGTGTTCAACCAAAATATCTTCTTATTTGAATGATTAAATCATCTGATCCACTTTTTAAAAATTACATAAATTATTGTGAACTGTTTACATAGAAAGACATTTTTAACTTGTCAATAGGTTACAAAAATTCTATATAAAACACTGTTGTGTAAATCGGCCCACCTTTTTCTTTTCAGTCCATCCTAAAGCATATACAATATAACTCAACATCTGTGGGAACCCAAAGCCATCAAATAGTTTACAAGTTATTAGTCTACGGCCATCAAAATGATTACATCCCTGCAAAAACACCTCTATTTTGATGTTTATATCATCCTTGGAAACCTTAGTGGTGCCGCAGTTAAGCGCTAAAGCTGCTAACCAAAAGGTCAGCAGTGCACAGTCACTAGGGACTACCTGTAAACCCTGTGAAACAGTTACACTCTCTCCTGCAGAGTCGGAATTGACTCAATGGCAATGTGTCTGAGTTTTATTGGTTTACCATCCTTGAAATTATCTTCTTGAGTAACATAAAATACATACTACTGTTCTTAGTAAATGAATCTATGATTTACAGCTTAGTACTCTGGCTAATACTAACATAGGAAACTCAACTGTAAGAAAAGTGGCCAGTGTACACTTCTTTCGCAAGGCAAAATAATATGAAAGTTTAAGTAAGTAAGAGTGGTTTCTTTGAAGTTTTTCCATAGAAATGTTTAGTGTAAGTTGGAAATTTTAGAAAATATACACATACACATGTACAGAAGCAGGTACATGAGTTCTTTAATGCTGAAAAATAGTGACATAACAAAGCAAAATGACTAAAACCATCTCAAGTTATTTTTACTGACAAATGTATCTAATACCACAATCAATTTGGTAAAAATGGATCACTGATTCTAGATATTATGTGATAACTCACAGTCAAAAAGAACCATCTTACTCACCTGTGTACATAATGTAGCTGATGAACCGAATCGATTGCTATTACCATTTCAGCCAAGTAAAATCGAGCCATCTCTTCAGGCAATCTATCTTCAAATTTGCTGAGCAAAGTAAGTAAATCCCCACCAACATAATAATCCATAACCAGGTACTGAGAATGAAAAAAAAAATGTTCTTAGTAAATAATGAAACTTAAAAGTTAATATATTTAATGCACCCCAAGGCCCAATAACACTGAGTCAAACATGTGTAATTAATAAGAAGATAACAACAGACCTGTATTCAGATCCTGATTCCGTGTTACAAATGTTTTTGAAAAGTTAATCTTTTTGTTACTCATTTTTTCACTGATAGAACAATAATGACACCATACTCACAGTATAGCAATGAGAGCTAGTGAACAGAAGATAATTATGTCAGTTATAATGCTCTTGGATTTACAGTCATTTTATTATGAAAGGAGATGTTATCTAAGAAATATAATAGAGGTGATATTAAGATTTAAAGTCTTGAGAAAATTCTAATTATTCTTACTGTATATTAAAATTGTAAGTATTGGCAATTTATGTGAAATAAAAGAAACTGCATGTGTTTAACTCCTTGATAAATTAGAGATACAATGTATTTCAAATCCTGCTTTATCGTTGACTTAATATATTTGCTGGGCCTAATGTTTAATAGACTCTGTCCTGAAAATCAGAACAAAGTAACATATTAAAATTCTGTTAATATAGATATGTTGTTGAAATGGTGATAGACATGGGGAAGAAATCCACAGCTCTTACCTTAAAAAAGAAATACCTCGAGTTCTTTGGATAGCAAATACAAAAAATTTTCAAGCAAAAAAGTCTGCTATTAAAACTGGAGTCTAATATCTATACATACAAAGACTTAAAATATAATCATTTCATTCAATAAACATTTACTGGATGGCAAGCAGGGTATTTTTTGTACCAAACAGAGAAAAACCTTAAAGCTAAAGAGATGACTTGCTCCCATATCATATCAAAGAATTTTCTGTCTTGAAGATATAATCTACTTTTGCCACACCAAAATCCTAAGAGATCTGAGCACCCCATCTCCCAACAAACTGCTAAAAAAATAATCTGTTAACGTTTTTGCTACTTACAGCTGCTATTCCAAACTTAGATACCTAGAATGTCCATTATCCATCTTCTTCCTTCATTCCCACACTGCTAGGTGCTTCCTTCCCAAAATGTTGGCAAGGATTATTTCTGAGGTGTTAGACTACACGTGATGTTGTAGCTTTTTATTATTTTCTAGAATGCTTTACAAAAATTTACTACCTATGTGCATGTCTACATTAATTATATATTATCACTTAAGATGAAAGAAAATGAAGCATAGTGAAAAACGGGGCTCTGTAGTGAGACACCCACTGACTGGAATCCCCACAGTGCTAATAAACCCAAGTTGCCCTGGATCCCTTGCCTTCCAGCCTTCCCACAAGCTCTTCCATGGTAAACAAACTTCCCTGAGACAGAACAAAATGATGGCTACATAAGAATGCCTAGCCTAGCCTTGCCTTGCCCAACACCTGCTAAATAAATAGAGGTCTGGCTCTGCTCACTCATCATCTTCCCTGCCTTGTCCTCAGAGGTATCACAGCTGTTACAAAGAGAATCCAGTGAATGAGGGAAAGGGGCAGAAAACACAAAAGAAGATACTCAAAGAAGAGTTGAATGTGAACTATATTTGCAACATGGTTTTGGTGGTAGGAAGAAAAGCTGCATTGGGAGAAACAGACAAATAATACCCTCATACACATTCTGAGGAACAAAGCTCCCAGTGAGTGTCACCAAACCCTGGAAGTCTTCCTTTCCATGCTTTCTCCTTTCCTGCCAGTAACATTCAATTAAATTACCCAAGTCTTGCTCAGTTTAGTTCATACTAAAAACTCTATGGAATCCATCAACTTCTATCGCTACCTACTAACATAGTGCTAATCCAGACCCCTGTCCTCTCTTTACAATATTACTTCCAAAGGTTCAGAAGGTCAACAGCTTTCCATCACATATTTTATGGAAACTGTCAAATGGGAACCAAATTTGCTGTGTAAACTTTCACAATTATCCAGAGAATGGAAAATAGAATGCTGAACAACAGAGAAACAAATAAATTCACACATTCATCCCATATCCCATAGATATTTGTATAAATACCTACTATGTTCTCATACTACAATTACATAATGGAGATGCAAAAATAAAGGCTTCGTTTTCTCTATGAAGTAAGAACAGTAGAATGAAGCTGCAATGATATTTATATGATGCTGCTATGCTGGAGGTGGGGAAAACAACTGTTACTCCTGCTTTTAATTTCCCTAGACATACAATTGGATAGCGGGAGAGGCAGAACTCAAGAGTTCTTAATCCTTAGAACAGACTTTTCTCCCCAACTCAGATAAGACAGCTAGTGTTCAATGAACACAACTGACTACTTCCATGGCATAAAGACTACATACCAGGCACCAGAATAATAAAAAAGAAAACTGAGCACACACACTGAGTCTTTGACAATCTTTTGTTTTTAAATTCAAGAAACACAGACCTCCAAACATGGATAAACACCCATACAATTTTTTTTAAATCTCTATTTTGAAATTTGTGCTTTGATGACAGGAAGCTAGAGGATGACAAGAGTAGTGTTACATTCCTGCCACCCCATGGAAACATCAGCAAAACAGCAGCAACTGGCAGAATCAACTTTGTCAGAACTCTGGAAAGTGTTCCAAAGGTCATAATAAGCAAATGCTAAATCAAGAAGAAAGCAACATCAAAACAGTAGGAAAGGGCTGGCTTTTTTTCTTTTCTTTCTTTCTTTTTTTTTGATGTATCCGTGGCCCATTCTCTTCTCCGCTTCGTGACATCCAAAGGAGGCCTGTATTCCCGGTCTCTGTCTCCAGTGGATTCACTGCAAACTATTCACATATTATTGTGTATGTGTGTTTTTACAGAAGAACTGGAGAAAGACATTTGTCTCTGCTTACACAAGGCAGAAAAGAGGCAGGTAATGCCCCAACACTGTGATGACCACTAGCCACTTGCTCAAGGACTGAGATAAGAAGACAAGTAGAGTCATTTGTGGAAATTAGCATATTCCAAAGCAGGAGGGAAACTAAAAGCCACCTGCATGACCAGAGCAAGATGCATGCTCAGAAAGTATCCAAGAAGACCCTTTGCTTTTGCTTTTCACCTTTGGCTGGTCCCCACCAAGTACTGAAGGACAGCCTCGGCACAGAACCAATCTGCAAATACTGGGAGAGGTGTTTTGGTTCTGGTTTTACCCCGTCATTCAAAGAATTCTCTATCAAAATAATAGCTAGTGAAAAGAGGCTTCAATGTCTATACATGACCAGAAGGTGGTCTTTTTCAAAAATTGTTAGGAATAAAAGGACACTAGACAGTAACTCAAAACTCTATAAAGAAATAAAGATCTTTGGTTGTAATGGTTTATTTTATCTATCAATTCTCATATTACACAAATTTAAAGGGAATAATGATTGTACTTCAGTGGTCAAGAAGGCAGTGATAGTCCTAGACACAATGTGGCTATTGAAATAAGCAAAGTATCATCACTGGATACTCCTACTAATCAAATACCTCTAAGAAATAAAGTTGTAGGTGATCACATATTTGATATCTTATAACATTTCAAACTGACAAGTACAATGGCATTAGCTGGTTACTCCTAATTTTGATGGACAAATGGAGAAAGAAAAGGATGGGCTCAGAGTTTCCAATTCTCAGCTCAATTACAGCATAAATGACCTGAAATGTTATAATGTATGCCGTGGGGAGAGGGGGAGACCTTTATATCCTTTATCAGTAGTGCTAACTGTTAAAATTCAAAGTCTTTTCCTACAAGCAGCTGAGTTACATGGAGTTCCCAACCTCACAAGGTGTCTGATGTTAAAGTGAAGGCACTGATTGGTAGAAACAGGAATCTGGAAATTGGAATGGGAGCACATGAACACATACAGATAAGGCAGTGAGCTTCTACATTCTGCAGGGCCTTCTCTATCAGCAGAAGCAGCCCTTGCATGCCCCTCTGAGGAAGGAGATTAACCCATCCTTGCCTGAGGAACCTAAAAATCGCCTCTTAGGCCATTGCCTTGCAAAACACTGCTGGTTTTCTTCTAGAACCATTTCCACCACCTCCCCTTGGTTCTAGACCTACGACTAGACTGAAATCCCTTGAGGCTCCAAAAGGCAAGGTACAAAGTGTAACTAATACACAGAACTTCGTACACACAGAAAATCTCGGGAAATGTATGGGAATAGCTATTAAGGGTGTCAAGACAATGGCAGAAGAAACATAAAGTTGGATAAGACCAAATTTATTGATGTGGGTCTGCTAAACAGAGATTCTAGATTCAATGCTTCAGCTCGAGAGGTTAAACATGGCCTCTGTGAGGAGACAGTCCTTTGAGCAGGTCCAGCAGCGGTCTTCCCCCATTTATTCCCTGTTAGCATCTTTCAGCAGGACAAAAAGATACAATTCCAGGCTAGCACTCATATGTTTACCAACCATCCCCTTCCTCAGGTGGTCAGGTGAAAGTATCTATATTGTGTTCCATATAAGTCACATCAGCTTTGGGACATAAAAATGGTTAGGGAAGGGGCTTTGGGGTTTCTTGCTTATGGTACTGGGTTGGGGTACATCTAGAAGAGCTTTCCAAACCATCTAACAAGCCTACCTAGCTGTCGGGATCAGCTTAAGGAAGGCCCTTCGAGTCCCTCATCTACAGTACCAAATGGGGTACATGAAAGACTCATCATCTCTGTCTACGCCACCAATTAAGAGTCAAAGGGAGTCTGGTCCACATATGGATCTATACATGTTCTAGTATGCTGTCTGATTTTCTTGCAAACAATAAAAGTTACTTTCTTTGTGCTAACATCTTGCATGTTCAGGCTCTGATCAGATGGGTGAGATATTCATGGAGGGATCACTATTAGTGATTTCTGTCCTCTTACTAATAGCTTTCTAGTTTTTTTGGATCCTAGAACCGCCAAGAAAACAACGTACGAGCGTATCACAGGTTCTAACTGTTGATTTAGTTGCCTGGCGGAAACATAGCCCAAAAAGTGGCCTACACAAAATGAAATTGAAGTTCCCGAACTACATGGTGTACCACAGAAAACATATCCAAAGGCTTAGGGATACTGCAACCTCAGAATACACAGATCATGTCAGAATCCCACTCTGACTCCAGGTCTATTTGTATGTGTGTACATGTGTGTGTGTTTATACGTGTATATCTAGATACAGTAAATAACTCTGTGTCTTTCCCTCTGTTATCCTCTTTCTTTTCAAACAATATAAGCTGTATTAACTTTATTATCACAGTTTTTAAATTACAGGGCATCAGGAAGAAGAGTGAATAATACCTAAGGATTTGCATCCTTTCTGGAGAGTTACTGAATTTTTGTAAGTAGGATAGTTGTATTGTGTTAAGTAGAAGGGTGACTGTCATGGTTTGAATTGTGTCCCCCCAAAAATGTGTGCAGCCACGTGGCTGGGATATGGTTCCCAGTATCTTGGGACTGTCCTCCACTGTGTGGTTTTGCTAACCTGTATGTTAAAGGATTAGGGTGGGGCTGTGAATTCCTGCTGTAGGGGTAGTTTCCCTGAAGTATGGCTTGCCCCACCCTTAATGCTTTTAGCTTGCAAGGAATAAAAGGAAAAAGAAACAAAGGACAACTTGAGAACCTCGCTACCATCAAGCAAGCAGCACCGGGAGCAGAGCGCATCCTTCAGAATAGAGGTTCTTGCGTGAGGATGCTCCCTGGACAAAGACTGATGCAATACCGGACTTTCCTCCAGAGCCGACAAGGAGAAAGTCGTTCCCTGGAGCGGATACCCTGAATATGGACTTGCAACCTACTGGACTGTGTAAGAATAAATCTTTCTTTGTTAAAGCCATCCACTCTGTGGTATTTCTGTTAGAGCAGCCCTAGCTGACTAAAACAGTGACTTTATTTATCATCTGTATTTGTAGATTAAGTCTGTTTAAGGAGATGTGTACGAAGGCTAAACTGACAAAGGGCTGGACTGTGATGGATAATTTTATGTGCCAACTTAGGTTATGATGCTCTGCGGTTTGGTAAATTACTTGTCTACATATTGTTATGATGCATAGTGTGGCTGGGCCTCATCTAATCACTTGAAGGCCTTAAAAGCAAAGCCAAAGGTCTCCTGAGTGAGAATTCTCCCTCCAGACTATAAACAGACATCCAGCCAGACTCATTCTCTCTTCTCCATCACCTAACTTATGGATTTGGGACACAAGGCTACCAGAATCTCCGGGCTATCACCTTACTCACAGATTTTGGGACTTGCCAGTCCCATGAATGCATGGGCCAATTTTTCAAAATAAGTAACAGAGGCCCATAATATATGAAGCAAACAAAAAATAACAAGTGTGGGTAAGGGATGTGGAGTAATTGGAACCCGTATGTATGGCTCATGGGACTGTAAAATGGGGTAGCCATAGTGCAAAAGAAGCCCTGAAATACAGTGGTTAAGAGCTATGGCTGCTATCCAAAAGGTTGGCAGTTCAAATCCACCAACTAATTACTCCTTGGAAACCTCATGGGACAGCTCTATTCTGTCCCGTACAGGCACTATGAGTTGCAATCAAATCAAAGGCAACGGGTGTGGTTTTGTTTTAGTTTACAGTCTGAAACAGTTTGGCAGTCCCTCAAAAAAGCTAAACACAGAATTACCACATGACCCAGAAATTCCACTCCTAGGTATGTACCTATATGTTTTGAAAGTTGGGACTTATATAGGTATCTGAACACCAGTGTTCACTTCAGTATTCTTCATAAAGAACACCAGTGGAATATTATAATAGAAACAATCCAAGTGTCTACCAAGACATGACTGGGTAAATGAAATATGGTATACACATGCTACACATGAAACTTGAAAGTGAAATGAACTTTGCCAAGTGAAATAAGGTATACACAAACGGACACCTACTGTATGAACCCACTTACATGACATATTTAGAACAGGCAAAGACACCAAAGTAGATTGGATTTGTTTTTGTTTTTTACCTACTTAAATATCTAAAAACTATTCATAGCTTGAAAAGTGTATAAACACAGGTGGTAGAGTACATCTGACCTACAGGCCATAGCTTGCCAAGCCCGAATCTGTAAGACAAGGATTCCAAGATACATACGCCACTGTAAACTATTCTTTAGAAAGATCAGATTTATATATCCAACCCACTGACTGGATAACACAACAATTCATACCAACACATTCCATATTAAACTAATCATCTTCCTTCTATACGAATTTTCTCTTCTTCCTATCGTCTCGATTCTACTTATCAACTACTGATCACGAAGTCCCAGAAGCCAGATACTTGAAAATTCAGAATCAGTTTGACTTTTCTCTCCTCCACTGACATCCACTTAAACATACAAAGTCTTAAACATTTTACTTCCAGAGAGGTACCTGAAACCATCTCCCTTTTCTACTTGGCCACTAACACCATTATTCAAACTCTTGTCCCTTGTCAAAATCTGACTTCCACAGATTTTGATTCTGTAATCCTCAGTTTATATCCCTCTCCCCTTCTTTACTACACCCTAATCACATGAGCTCTCTTCTCATCCCACACATAGCTCTAGTCCTTTCCTACCTCAAATCCTTCCACCCTCTCAAAATAGTTTTCAAATTTCGCACTCTGAAGGATCCCACAATGATCTGAGGGAAGATGGAAGGAAAAAGCTGGAGAATCAGTCAGGTGGTCCCATTTCTGTGTGTCCTCTGTGTTTTATTGTCTAGGCTTTCAGATATACTCTTATTTAAAAAAAAAAAAGAAGAAAAAAGCAAGAAAAGCCCAGTGACCAAAAAAAAATTTGAAAAGGACATAAAAGGCTATGTTATCTAATCTTGTTAGCAAAACGCATATATGATAGGCTACTCTCACCTCTCCTCCTTTCATTACCAAGTCTTTTGCCTATCTACCATCAATACGAATGTAACAAGAGACTTTAAACCTCTCTGTTTTTGCTCACCAAGGCTTCTCTACCTCTTCTCCTTTCCTGTTTAAGCTAATTTACATTTCTCTTAGAGGGGCCGTAGAGACTTCAGGCCTTTGAGAGAGAGTCTATTTCCCCAGCTGGTTACAGAGCCCAAACCAGCCGTTCTTTGGCACGCTGTATACACATACCATTTACTGTATTTTACTGAAATGTTCATGTCTTTGTCTCTCGAATAAACCTGAATCTACTGGAGGGCTAGACAGTCTCTTGAACTGCATTGTAATTCTTAACTCTACTTAAGGGTTTGTTAATCACCTCTAACTTAACAAATATCTAAGTCAATATTTTTCATTTGTTCCCTCAAATCTATTTCTTCCTCTGTCTTCTCCACCTCCAACATCTACAACTGATTACAAAATGTATGACAGACCAAGTGCCGTCGAGTCGTGAGCCATCTTAATTCCTCCCTTTCTTGCAATTCCTATAGATTCGATCTTTGAGAAAGTCCTGTTTTTTCTATATCAAAAGTAAATTCAGAATCCAACGAATTCTGGCCTGGTTACATTGCCGCCATCACAGTCGAAACACAGTCAAGTTTTACCCAAGGAAGAAGACATGATTTGGAGACTACATTTACATGACACCAGAAGAACTGGCTGGTGCCTGGCTGCCACTAATGACTGCCTTGACTGGGAACATAATGTAAACTCCCCGACGCAGTGGGAGAAAAACAGGGGTACTGACCTAGAGTTCTACTACAAGACCAGACTTGACAGTCCAACATCCTGCAGGTTGCCCAAGAACATGATCTCTAGGCTCACTGCTAGCCCACAGCTAAAATCAGTGCCGAAGGCAACACTTTAGATAAAAATTAGACTGGACTGTAAGGCATGAGGTTGTAGGAACAGCTCTGCTATAGAAACAAGGTAAGAGGGTAGAGAGGAGGGGACAGGAGTTGGCTGTATGAATATGGGAAGTACAATGTAGAAAGGAGGAGTATAGGAGTATGTTGTCAACAGGGCTGGGAGAGCAGCTAGAGTTGCACAGAGGTGTGTACGGGGTTTTATATAGTAAATTGACTCGGGCTGTAAATTTTCACGTAATTACAATTCAAAAAAAAGTCTTACCCAGAATACTATTTTTCACCTAGAATAGTGCAACTACAGCCTTTCTGATGTCCTTGCTCGTATTCTTGATTCCTTACAGTTGATTCTCCATTTGGAAGATCATACTACTTCCTTTTAGAAACTCTCAAATAGAACAGAGTATTGAACTAGCCTTCTCACTTCAAACAACTATAAAAAAAGTAGTTGCTGTTGAGTCAATTCTGGCTCATGGCAACCCCATATACGTCACAGTACAACTGATTAAACCCTGAGAAAATAAATGAGTCAACTGTTTTCAACAAGTCAAAAACAAGAATGTAAAATTTTGATTACAGAGACGTCACCTCGTTCTCTTCCTGAGGATCAACTTCCTGACTGTGGCACAGCAAGTTGGAGTTTGAGTGGAGTACCACAGTCCCACAGGGCTAAGAAAAACATGATCAAACCTCAGCACAACTGAAACAAATGGAAACTACAGGGTGGGACATCAGAGAGAATACAGAAACACAGAGAGGGAAAGTCCTAGATGTTCTCATGGAAATCTCCTATGAGTCCCTGGCACAGGGGGCTGTGCTCCAAATTCCTAGGGTGTGAACATCTTATGCCTAAAAAAAAAAAAAACAACACAAACCCACTGCAGTCGTTACTGGCTCATAATGACCCTATAGGAGAGTGTAGAATTGCCCCATAGAGTCTCCAAGGAGCACCTGGTGGATCTGAACTGCCAACCTTTAGGTTAGTTGTCATAGCACTCTACCACTATACCGCCAGGGTTTCCACATCTTAGGCTAAGCAGATACAAACTGTCACCAGTCTGAGAAGAGAACAGAGACCCGAGAGGTCAATCAATGCTGAGTGAAGAGTGAAGAAAGAAACGGACAGTGTGAACTCATGAGGCATGAGAGGCAAGAGTGAGAACAAGGAAGAGTTCAGCAGGGAGCATAAAATGTCATTTATGAAGTAAAAAGCATGAAGAGATACAATACTGGCTCAAAATAGATTATGGTGAATTAAGAATGAATGCTGTCAGCCCTAAAGAAACGACTAAAAAAATAATTTAAAAAACCTCAAGAAAACAAAATAGAACACTCAAAAATATATGATTAACCTAAAAGAAGAGGGGGGGGGGAATTGAAAGGAAAAATGGAAAGCTACTCAATGATTCAACAACATGAATAAATCTCCCAAATACTAAGTTAAGCAAAAGGAGCCAGAAACAAAGACCCTGTGTAGTGACACTTATATAAAATTCCAGGGAAAACATAAAACAAAAATAAAACTACTTGAGACAAGGAGGGTGGTAGCAGAGATCACAGAAAGATACATGGGAACTTTCTGGGGAGACTGAAGCATTCTATGTAAATTACATCTTAATAAATTTAATCCATCTTTCTGGTTTTATTCAAAAAGAAAAGGCCCTCAAATAGCATCCCATTGAAACTACTAGGAAACTGTAACTCCTCATATAGTTGATACCATTGTGACTCCTATCTTATACAACTCTTCCCTTTCTTTCTACACTCCAGTAGCCTTCGCTCTCTTTCTGTTCTTTAAAAAACACCCAAGGCCTCTTGTGTCACAGTGCCTTTATACCAGCCGTTCTCTATTTTGGAGTCTCTTCCTTCAGATCTTCGAATGGCTTCTTCTTGACATTCAAGACATCTTAAGAGAAGCCAGCCTCACCACCCTCCTCAATGTGTGGTCCTCGCCACAATCAACTCTAGCACATCATCCTATGGTAATGTCTTCAGAATACTTATAATCTGAAAAGACTCTTTTGTTGAGTTTTGCCTTACTGTCTGGTACCCCTCGCTAGATGTAGGACAGTAAGAAAAGAGACAATAGAAAGAAAAGATTATTTTTCTGGTTCACTACTCTCTCTCCAGAATCTGCAGAACAGTGCCTGACACGTAGCACATGCCCAATAAATATTTATCTAATAAATAATGTCCTATTAATTTTTATATCCCAGGGCTTAGTGTAGTATCTAGTACATAACAAGAATTTAACAAGTTTGATGAAAGCAATGCTGAAAAATAAACTCTGAAACAAAACCTAAGGTCAGAAAATGAACTGCCTTGAATAGCAGGTCAAAGAATTGGATACTGAATTGCAGTAGATTTAATCTTATTTTTCTATTCCTTTATCTCTTCATTCTCATTTATTTTCAATTGGCAGTACTTCTACTACTTATATTTTTCTGCAAGCTGTTTCCTAGACTTTTTTGTCAAGAAGTTCATGATCTTAATATAAAATTTTACATAATCCAGGTTCTAAATGTGGCTCTACTTTAAAACAGCACAGGGCCACTTTAGAAATAGGTAAAATTTTAAATAGCAACAGACTATGACACACCAAATACATCAGGGAAATTATAAAAAGAGAAAATCCTGAGCACCTTCTACAGAATTTCACAGAGAGGAATTTAGTTTGTTTGGATTGATTTTAACTTGCTTATTAAAAAGCACAAAGAATTCCACTGAGAAGGTACAAAATTAGGAAAACAAATCATATTATCAAACGAACAACTTTTACTCTGTGAAATACAGTCCTTTGTAATGTAACATCTAATTTAAATATTTTTAAAGGAAATAATGCTACATTCTGTCATGGAAAAACTAATAAGGATGCAAAAATTACATAAATGATTCTTACTAAATTATTGTCATCCTGGAAAGCATAGTGCAATGTTGTAATCCATTTATTGTCTCCATTCACTAACACATCCCGTTCTTCTCGAAAACACGCTGTCTGAAAAAGAAAAAAAAATTTAGATAGACAATACTTTATGGATATAAACATTTTCAACTTCTATAGCCCATTATCAGTACTCTGTACTCAGTTTATGAAAAAAGCCCTTTTCCCAACACTCTCAGATGCACTTGGCATTATTAGACTTTTGAATACTTGCCCATGTATCAAAATAAGGCCACTGCTATCGAGTCAATTCTGACTCACAGCAAGCCAATAAGACAGAACAGAACTGCCCCATATGGTTTCCAAGGAGCAGCTGGTGGCTTCTAACTGCTGACTTTTTGTTGAGCAGCCACAGCTCTTAACCACTGCACCACCATTGGAGAATGCCATCACAGTGGTCAAAGAAAGACCTATGTACACACCATTCCACATGAGTACATAGGGATCTACTTAGTCTCTCTTAACAGCTACATCATATTGCATAGACCCTAAAAGTCAAACACAATCCCTAAAGAGACAAAGAAAGCATCAGGGCCTGAGAGTTCAGGATTTAAAGAGACTAGGAGTTCAAAGAATATGATTAACATGCTAAGGACTCTAATGGAAAAAGTAGGCAACATGCAAGAACAGCTGGGTAATGTAAGCAGAGAGACAGAAACTGTAAGAATGAATCAAAAGGAAATACTGCAAACCAAAAACACTGTAACAGAAATAAATAAGTCTTTGATGGACTTTATAAGTACCTGAAAACAGTCAAGGAAAGAAACAGTGAGCTTGAAGATATATCAGTACAGACATCCCAAACTTAAAAGAGAAAAAGAATTTAAAGAAAGAAATAAAGAGCATCTAAGAACCATGAAACAATTACAAAATGTGTAACATACTTGTAAAGGGAATATCAGAAGTAGATGAGATAAAGGAACAAAGAAATATTTTAAGTAATAGCTGAGAATTTTCCAAAACTAACTATAGACAGCAAACCACAGATCTTGGAAGCACAAAGAACACCAAGCAGGATTAATATTAAAATTAAAAAAAAAAAAATGTAACCAGGTATATCATATTCAAACTGCAGAAAATCAAAGACAAAGACAAATAATCTAGAAACAAACCAGAAGAAAAAAAAAAATCATTTTATCTATAGAAGACCAAGGATAAGAATTACATCAGACTTCTCTTTAGAATCCATGCAAACAAGAAGATAGTCGAATGAAAATTCTAAATGTTAAAAGAAAAAAAAAAACTAAACTAAAATTCTGTATTCAGCAAGCTTCTCCTTTGAAAGTAAGGGAGGAATAACAACTTTCTCAGACAAAAATTGAAGGAATTTGTCACCAATGTACTTGTCTTGGGAGCTATGTTAAAAGAATTTCTTCAAAGAGAAAGAAAAGAATATAGGTCAGGAACTCTGATCTACATAAAGAAAGGAAAAGCATTAGAGAAGGAATAAGCAAACATAAAACAATTTTTTTATTCCTAAGTGACAGATAAAGATTTGTTCAAATTAATAATGGCAAAAGCATGTCTGTCAGGTGATTACACCTTAAGAATTGCACAGTAATATAAGGGATGGAAAGGAGAAATTTGCAATACCTTGTTGTAAGGTTCCTGAACTACACATAAAGTAATAAATACAGTATTATTTGAGAGTAGATTTACATTAGTTATAAATGTACATTGCACACTAGTATAGTGGAAATTTCAAAAGCATTCTATTAGTATTTGAAAAATCCAACAGACATAAAATCAGTAAGGATACAGGTGACCTGAAACAAAACAGTGGAATAAACATTCTTTTCAAAATCACTGAACATTTCCCAAGATAGATCATATAATTAGCCGCCCCCCCCAAAAAACACCCTGACAACTTCAGAAAACCAGAAATCATACAAACCATGTTCTCAGACCACAATGGAATTAAACTAGAAATCAATACTAGAAAGGCAGCTAGAAAATCCCAAAGTCTTTAGAGATTAACCAACATACTGCTAAATAACAAATGAGTCAAATAAGACTCAAAAGAAAAAAATATTTTGAGCTAAATAAAAGTATAACTTATCAAAATGTCCGAGACGTAGTGAAAGTAGTGCAGAGAGAAATACATAGCATTAAATGCATATATTAGAAAAGAAGAAAGATCTAAAATTCAATAGTCTATATTCCTATCTTAGGAAACAAAAAAAAAAACAAATTAAATTCAAAGGAAGTAGAAGAAAGACAATTCAGAGCAGAAAACAACGAAAACAAAAACAGAAAAAATGGAGAAGATCAATAAAACTAAAAGCTTGCACCTTAAAAAGATCAGTAAAATTTATAAACCTCTAAGCTAACAAAGAAAAAAAGACAGAAGACATAAACTACTAATATCAAAAATCAAAGGGGCCATCATTACCGATCCCATGAGCATTGAAAGAATGAACAAGAAAAATTATGAACGACACTATGCTCACAAATTTGATAGATGAAACTGACCAATTCACTGAAAGACATATCTACTAAAAGTGACATAAGCGAATATCAATAATATAACAGGTTTATTCTATCAAGAGATGGAATCAATAATCAGTAACTTCCCAAAACAGAAAAAACAAAGCCCAGATAGTTCCACTGGTGAATTCAACAAATCATTAAGGAAGAAATGATACCAATTCTCTATAACTGCTTCCAGAAAATCAAAGTAGAAGAAATACTTCCTAACTCATTCAATGAAGCCATCAATAGCCCAATACCCAAACCAAAGATATTACAAGAAAGGAAAACTACAGACCAGTAGTTCTTATAAACACATATATAAAAACCTTATTTTTAGCAAACTGAATCTATCACGACCAAACTATCTATCACAACCAATCAATGCCACCTATCAGATCAAGAGGTGAAAGAAGAAAAACAATATGATCATATCAATAAATGAAGAAGCTTCTGACAAAATACAACACCCATTCATGATTTAAAAAAAAAAAAAAAAACTCTTAGCAGGATATGTAGAGACTGGAACACTTATGCACTGCCGGTGGGAATGTAAAATGGTACAACCACTTTGGAATCAATTTTGTAATTTCTTAAAAAGCTAGAAAAAGAAATACTGTATGATCCAGCAATCTTACTCTTGGAATATACCCTAGAGAAATAAGGGCTGTCACATGAACAGATACAAAGCACATCAGTGTTCATCACAGCACTGTCCTCAATAGCAAAAAGATGGAATCATTCTAAATGTCCATCAACAGAAGAAGGAATAAACGAACTATGGTATATTTACACAATGGAATATTATGCAATGATAAAGAACAACAAAGAATTTGGGAAACATAACATGGAAGAATCTGGAAAGCATTATGCTGAGTAAAGTTAATTAACTGCAAAAGGATTACTACTGTATGAGACCACTATTATAAGAACTCAAGAAAAGATTTAAACACACACAAAAAGAACTAACTAGTCTTTGATGGGTGCGAGGACAGGATGAGAGAGAGAAACAAACCAACCCCTGCCATCGAGTCAATTCTGACTGATAGCAAGGGGGGTAGTTACTAATTAGATAATGTACAACAATTATTTTAGATGAAGCGAGAGATATCATGCAGTAGATGAGAAGTCTACACAAATGAACTAAACCCAAAGCTTAGAAGTAGTCTAAATAAAACCAAACATTTTGAAGGACAGAGTACCAGGGTTGAGAGTCTGGGGACCATGGTTTCAGGAGACATCTGGGTTAACTGTCATAACAAAGTTTATTAAGAAAAAGTTCTGCATCCCACCTTGGGGAGTGGCATCTGGGGTCTTAAGAGTTAACAAGCAGCAGCCATCGAAGAAGCATCAGTTTGTCTCAACCTACCAAGAACAAAGTCGAAAGAAGAGCATCAAAAACATCAGAAAGTGTGAGCCTAAGAGATGGAAAGGTGCCACATATATCAGAGACTACATCAAGAAGAACTAGACAGTGCCTGGCCACCACCCAAAACTGCTGTTACAGGGAACTCAACAAAGAGTCCCTGATGGAGTGGAAGAAATGTGGAGTGCAGAACTCAAACTCTAAGAAGACCTGACTTGATGGTCTGACAGACTGGAGGATTCCCAGAGGACACGGCCTGCAGACTCTCAGCCCAGAACTGAAACCATACAGGACGCCAACTCCACAGACAATGACTGAACTGGTATAAAAGACATAAATGATACTGGTAAAGATTTTGCTTCCTGGCTCAGGAAGATATAGGAGACTAATAGGGCAGCTCCTCTCTGGAGGTGAGATGAGAAGACAGACAGGGACAGGAGCTGGTTAAATGGACATGGTAAATATGGAATGGAGGTAAGTGTGCTGTTCCAGTGTGGGGAGAACAGCTAGAGTACATAGCAAAATACATGTAAGTTTTTGTAAGAGAAACTGTTTAGAATTGTTAACTTTCACTTAAAACACAATGAAAAAAATACAAGGAAGAAAAACCCTCTCAGCATTCTAGGAATAGAGGAGAATATCCTCAACCCAATAAAGAAAAACCACAAAAAACCTACAGCTAATATCATACTTAATGATGAGAAACTAGGTGTTTTCTCCCTTTCATACTCTTACCCAACATCATACTAGTAGTACCAGCTAATGCAAAAAGAAAAGGAAATGAAAGATGTAAAGACTGAGAAAGAAGAAATAAAATTGCTTTAGTTAACAGGTAAAATGATTGTTTATATAGAATATCTCAAAGAATGAATCAAAAAAATTCCTGGATCTAATAAGCAATTACAGAAAGCTGCCGGTATACTAAGTAAACGTACAATAATCAACTGCTTGGCTGTATACCAGTAATGAACAACTGGAATTTGAAATTAAAAAATACAACACCATTTACGTTAGCAATAAAAATATGTATAAATCTGTGGAGACCCTGGGGCTTTACAATCCCCTCAGCTTATGAAATTATATTGGGAACATCTGATCAGAAACTTCTAGGGAAAAGAGATCAGAGGAATGGATTTCAATGCAGCATGCCTAAAAGCACTGAGGTCTGCCTGGCCTCGCTGGCTTCCTCCTAATTGCATTCCCCCCTCCCTTTTCTCCACAAACACAGGTTTACAAAGTGACCCTTGAAAGGCTTTCCAAGGACAATTCTCCACATAGCCATTAAAGCTACACAAGCATCTCACTCCCTACAGCAGAAAGAACAAATAAACTTTTAGGTTCATTATAGCTGGTATAGCGAACTGATAACACTAATCAAACATCTTTCTTAAAGCAGCTGGGCTTGATTAGGGGATGGCAAACACTTACTATCTACACAGGAAGATACAAATAAAAACTTAGAGAAACAAATGGAGACAGCCAAATGGTAAAGCCTTGAGAAGTTTACCCTTCTGTACCTTCCACTTTGAGGTACGAATAAAACCATTAATTGTGTTCACTGACATTTATCACCATGAACACCTGCCTCAGACCATTATCTTGGCAATTAAGTAGAAGAAGACCACGAGGGGTCACTTTCTTGTTAGCCAATAATGATGGGTCAGTTTTCTTGTTAACCAATAGCTTATATGATGAAGAAAATAGGGTGAACACTATGTCACCTCATCTATAAAAAATAAAGACAGACAGCTCTCGACACGCAGACTTTTTGCTTGGTCGAGCTGCCTTAAACCAAAAAACTCTTTCCTGTCTCTCTTATTCATTTCCCGCCGACGCCTTCCCTCCCTCCATGTGGGACCCTGAAAAGTGTTGGGGCTGGCTCCACAATAGCAAAAAGATGGAATCAACCCAGATGCCCAACAACAGAGGAATAGATTGGTAAACTCTGGTATATATACTCAGTGGAACACTACGCAATGATCAAGAACAATGATTTTAGGAAACATCTTATAACCTGATTTCAATCAGAGGTTATTATGCTGAGTGAAAGTAGTCAGCAACAAAAGGACAAATACTGTATGAGACCCCTACCACAAGAATCTTGTCATGGATTGAACTGTGTCCCCCCAAAAATATGTGTAACCATGTGGCTGAGCTGTGATCCCCAGTAATTTATGATTGTCCCCCATCTTGTGATTTTCCTGTGCTGTATGTTAAAGGATTAGGATGGAACTATACATCCCTTTATAAAATCACCTCCCTGCTCCACTGTAAAGGGAGGTTCCCTGGAGTATGGCTTGCCCCACCCTTAATCCTTTCATCCTCCAAGAGATAAAAGGAAAGAGAAGCAGGCTGAGAACTGAGAATCTCAAGCCATCAAGAAAGCAGCATTGGGAGAAGAGCACGTCCTTCAGACCTGAGGTTCCTCCACCAAGATGCTCCTTGGACAAAAACAGATGCAATACCAGACTTTGTTCCAAAGCCGACAAGAGGGAAAGCCTTTCCCTGGAGTGGACATCCCAAATTTGGACTTGCAGTCTACCGGATTGTGTTAAGAACAAATCTTCCTTTGTTAAAACCATCCACTCTGTGGTATTTCTGTTAGAGCAGCCCTATCTAACTAAAACAAACTTACAAACAGACACATGCAAAGAAGAAAAGACTCTTTGATGGCAGCAAGGGCAAGGAGGGAGGAAGGGCAATGAGGGTACGGTTTAGATTAGATAGTTGACAGAAATTTGTTTGGGCGAAATTTGTGACAGCACACATTAGAAAGAAGATCAATATTAACTCACCTTCAATGTAACATGATTGCTCCTCCCATCTTAACCCAATATTGCAAGGACAGAGTAGCTGGGACGGGGGGCTGAGGATCATGCTGTCAGGTGAAATCAAGGCCTGTTGGCACAACTAGCATTTTGCTAACAGAGCCTTCTGCATCCCACATTGGTGAGTGGCATCTGGGGTCTTAAAAGCTGCCATCCAAGGGTACAGTAAATGGTCCCTACTCAGCAGGAATGGATGATCACCAAGGACCAAAACAACATAGAGGAAAGAGAACCCAGAAGACAGACAGACTCACGTGAGTGGGTAACTAAATTGACTTCTGACCGGAAGAACCGGATGGTGCCCGGCCACCACCAGTGAAAGCCGTGATGGAGCTAACCAAGTTGAGTCTCACTGGCTACACAAGAATAAAAAAGGGTGGGGTGCACCCCGAGATCTCCACTAAAAACACCACAAGTGATCGTCCAGGGACCTCGGAGTTCCTCTGGGAGCATGGCCCCTGGCCCTGATGCTGTCCCTGTCCATAAATCACAATGGAGGTCAACTCTTCAGACAGGAATGGATTGGACTTGGTGACACAGAATGACCATATCATATGTGCATTTTATGGTTTTATGCATCCATAGAATGTCATCCTGCTGTCCTCCTACTGGAGGTGGGAGAGTGGGTGGAGAGGAGGGTACAGGAGATTGTTGGGAGGATAAGATATGTATGGAACAGAGAGAAAGAGTGTGCTGTCACCAGACAAGGAGAGTAGTGGGAGCTGCACATAGGTGGGCATGTAAATTTATATGGGAATGTACACTTTCACTCAATCATAATAAAAATTTTAATAAAAAGAAAAAATAAAAAATGTATAAATATAACAAAATAAATACAAGATCTATTAAGGAAAATTACAAAACTGATAAAAGAAATCAAAGATCTAAATAAATGAAGAGATAATCCTATGCTCATGGACAAGACAGTATTATTTAACATGTCAACTCTTATTAACTTGATCTATAGATTCAAAACAATTCCAATGAAAATTCCAACAAATAATTTTGTGGATACTGACAAACTGAAATCTAACATTTACACAGAAAGGAAAAGAACCCAAAATAGCCGACTCAATGTTGAAGAACAGTGTTGGTGAGACTTCACTACCTGACTTCAATACTTACAAAGCCATAATGATCAAGACAGTGTGGTACTGGCAAAGAACAAACAGATGAGTAGAACAGAATAAAGAGCTCAGAAATAAACTAGAGCTTCTCCTGGAGCTGCTGCCCTAAACAGGGACTTCCAGCCTCCTAAACTTTGTGAGAACACATTTTTTTGTTGTTGTTAAAGCCATCTACCTCTGATATTTCTTTTACAGTAGCACTAGTTGCTACTAAATGAAAGGTCAGAAGTTCAAACCTACCAGCTACTCTGCAGATGAAGGATGTGTCAATCTGCTCCCATAAAGACTATAGCATTCTACTCTGTCCTATAGGGTCACTAAGAGTTGGAATCAACTTGGTGGCACACAACAACATGAATTTAAGTATATACATAAACACAGAAAGATTTTATGTGAGGTTATTCTCAAAGATATTGAAAGATCCAAAAGTAATTCTACAATTTCAGAATTATGAAATCCTCAAAGTAGAACACATTTTAAAATGCATATACCATATCCATGTAAAACAACAAGCACAAAGAAATCAATGCCTCAGATAAACTACTTAACATTTTTGTGGCTGTTTCCTACTCTATAAAGTGGAAATGACTGTGTCTATGTCATAGGATTACTGTGTGAATTAAATGAATAAACCCAGATAACCGTGGAAGCTGGTGAACAGTTAATAATTGCTATTACTATAGCCCATGATTCTGATTCCATGTCTTAAGAATCAAGTCCTGATTTCTTTGAGAGCTAGACAATTGGCTCTAATTTAACAGTCTTTCATATTAAAGATTGGCTCTAATTTAACAGTCTTCAATATTAAAAGTATCTCAACAATGGTGCTGTTAACATTTTGGGTCATGTAACTGTTGTGGAGGATTGTCCTGTGCATTGTAGGATATTTAGCAGCATCCCTGACCACTGACCTTTACCCACAGCCCATGTCACAGTAGAGACAGCCAATACTGTCTGCAGACACTGTCAAAGGTCCAGGTGAGGGGGAAGACAAATCTCTTCCAAGGTAAGAACCATTGTTCTGCCTATCAATCAACAAAATTATTTCAGCTCTGTATCAGTGCTGACAGTAGCATGACCACTTCCTTTGTCACATTCCAAAGGCTTTTTATGAATACCAAAAAACCAAATCCACTGCCTTAAAGTCAATCCTAACTAGCCCTCCCCTAACCACATCTCATTATAAATTAGATAGACTCAAATAATTTCTTCTGTTTCATGTTTTATCAAATGGTAATCTTATCTATTTAGTTCTTTTCTAAATAAAGACTTACAAAAGTAAATATTCACTGCAAGTCTTTAACTCTTTATTAGGGATTTCTAATGGAAAATATTGGCAATATAGGTCTCTTCCTTATAACAGAATACACAGGTTTCTGATAAATGTCACAGATTATAAAATGATATCTTAAAAATTACAGGATATATGAAAAAAAGTATTGGCAAGATCCATTCAACTGTGCAGCCTTGTAACAGAACATTAACAAAACACAGTAATACCATAATCATAATACAAAAACTAATGCTGTTAAAGACATGTTAGATTCCTAAAATATAAATGCTATCTCAGCTTTAAATAAAAAGTAGAAATGCATTAAAATCTAAGGATAAGGCTATGAGTTATACACACAAAATATGCAGATTGAAGATGACCATGCAGTAAGCGCTTCCAAGAAGACACATTCAACACAAACCAAGAAGGTGAGATGAGCAGAAACCCTTTTCAGAATTCTAGTCCCCTGACACTTGCAGAATTCACTTTAAGAGTGTTCTTTGTGTCGAACTACTGCTGATGCTTCATAGCAAGAAACACTAACATGCTGGGAAAAACTTGTGCCTGAGCCAGTTTGAATCCCTGTTCAGCTGACATAATTCGTCTGTGTATCTCTCACACAGGAGTTAACTAGAATTAGAGAAATACATATCCTAGCAAAGCTGACTTTTGGGGCAACATTCAACACAGTTCAATACAGTTCAAGTTCAATACAGAAGAGCAAGCAGTCAAGAATTTAAGTTAACATATTTCTATAAAGACTTTATGTCTTTTAAAAGTACTTTTTTTTTAGCTACTCTATGTTAAGTGCTAGCCCTCAGTCATAGACCGAACTGTGTACCCCTAAAAATGTGAGTAGTAACTTTGCTGCCCTCCATTTTGTGATTTTTCCTGTGCTGTAAATCCTAACCTCTGCCTGTGATTAACAGACAGGATAACATTAAAGGAGATTAAGGTAGGACAGTAAAACTCTTACTAAGATTATTTCCCTGCTCCAATTGAAAGGGCATTTCTCTGGAGTATGACTTGGATCACCTTTTATCCCTCCATCCTGTGAAAGATAAAAGGAAAGGGAAGCAAGCAGAAAGCTGGGAACCTCATGCCAAAGAAAGCAGCACTGGTGAGCAGAGAGCGTCCTTCAGACTTGAGCCTGCTGCGCCAAGATGCTTCCTGACCAAAGACTGATGCCACATAAGGACTTTCCTCCAGAGCTGACAGAGGGAAAGCCTTCCCCTGGAGCGAACATCCTGAAAATTCAGACTTGTAAGTCTACTGGAATGTGTAAGAATAAACTTTTTTTTTGTTAAAACCATCCACTTGAGGTATTTTTGTTACAGCAGCACTTGAGGTATTTTTGTTAGAGCAGCACTAGCTGACTAAAAACACTGTCGCAAAAAAATATGGACAAATTTCATTTCTTTTATTTAGACAAAGTGATTCAAAAGTTTATACACAAAAGGAAAAAAAAAAGCAAGAATATCCAAGATAAAACAAACAGGGGGACTGCCCACTTGGCTCCCCACTGCAGTTGACTCAATTCTGACTTAGGGGTTTTGTTTTGTTTTTATTGTGCTTTAAATCAAAGTTTACAGCTCAAGTTAGTTCCTCATACAAAATGTCATGCACACATTATGTGACCCTGTTGCTCTCTATAATGTGACAGCTCACTCCTCCTTTCCACCCCAACTTCCCATGTCTGTTCACCCAGTTCCTGTCCCTTTCTCCTTTCTCATCTCGCCTCTAGACCGAAGGTGCCTATTTAGTCTTGTGTATTGTATTTACTCGAACTAAGAAGTATACTCTTCTCAAGTATCATTTTATGTTTTGCAGTCCAGTCTCACCTTTGTCTGAAGAGTTGGCTTCAGGAGTAGTTTTAGTTCTGGGTTAACGAACAGGCCATGACTTCAAGGGTTCCTTAAGTCTCACTGATTCATGATTTTTAATTTTATTTGTACTTTAAAGTCTACAGTGCAAATTAGTTTCCCATGAAAATTTTATATACAAATTGCTTTGTACATTTATTGCAGTCCCTGCAATGTGTCAGCACTCTCCCCTCTTCACCACTTCCACTCGGTGTTGGATCTCATTCTTTATCCCTTCACTTGGTGCTGAGGGTTCCAGGACTGACATCTCTACCTGTTTTACTTAGTTTGGGGGTCTCTGCTGCAGAGGGTCTGCATGGTGTGTCGGCCTGGACCGTGTTGGCTCCACTTCCAAAGTACTTTGAGTTTCATATATTTCCTCTGAAATCCTCAGCATGGTCATTAGCACAAATAATAAAAATAAGTGGATCTCAGATCTACTGGAGTAATGTTTACTTTCACTACCACTGTATCTACCATCATCAGAACCCTTTTGTTTTTCCTTGTATGTCTGTTAGTCTTCAGGTTGCCACAAGTACTGATAAGGAAAGATTTCTAAAGGCTAATTTCTCATTACTCTCTTCTGGGTCTCACCAACCCCCCCCAGAGCTTTGATTCAGCCTACTCACCAGTAAGGCCCTTCTGCTTGTTAAAATACCAAAATATTTCTACACCCCTAAGTCCTGTTCCCCAGAGGTCCCTGAGAGCCCTGCCCTGTCCAGGCCCTCACGATGAAGGCACAGCAGGGACCTCCAAAGTCCCACCTGAGGTCTGTGTCTACTGCCAGTACACACTACTTTCATTGGGCCAACTTACTCCACCAATCTAGCACTAACATAAAAATGCTAGCCAGCCAAGCCAAGTGCCATCGAGTCAGATCCGACTCATGCTAGCACTCTTACGTTATCTGATGTTAGTACAAACTCTTTTTTTTTTTTATTAAATAAAAAAATGAAAGCGTACATACTCTGTGCTTACAATATTGGGTTAAGAGAGGAGTAGTACACAAGCTGTGTTGAAGTCTCATTAATATTGATCTTCTTACTAATGTGAATTGTCACCAATTTCACCCTACCAAATTTCTAACAATTAACTAATCTAAACCCTCGCCCCTTGCCTTCCCGCCTTCCCACCTTCCCCACCCTTGTAGCCATCAAAGAGTTTTCTATTATGTATGAGTATGCTTTTAAGTTTTTATCTTAGGGGTCTCATATAATAATTGTCCTTCTGTCACTGACTAGCTTCACTCAATATAATGTCCTCCAGTTGAGACCAAACTGAGAGATGTTTCCTGCTATCATCATTGTTCTTTATCAGTGTATAGTACTCTGTGGAGTATATATACCAAAGTTTATCTATCCACTCTTCCGTTATTGGGCATCTGGGTTGATTCCAACATTTTGCTATCATGGACTGTGCTGCAATGAATATTCGTGTGCATGTAGCAGTCGGTGTGAATGGCCTTGATTTTGTAGAATATATTCCGAGCAGAGGAATAACTGCGTCAAATGTATATCTATATTCATTACTTTAAGGTAACGCCAAATTGCTTTCCAAAGAGGTTGCACCATTCTGCAATCCCACCAACAGTGAAGGAGAGTTCCAATCTCTCCACAGCCTCTCCAACATTTATTGTTTTGCGTTTTTTGGATCATGGCCAACCTCACTGGGGTGAGGTGGTATCTCATTGTCATTTTGATTTGAATTTCTTTAATAATTAATGATCGTGAACATGTCTGTATGTGTTTTTTGGCTGTCTGGATCTCCTCTTTAGAGAAGTGTCTGTCCATCTCCTTTGCCCATTGCTTAACTGGATGATTTGTCTCTTTCTTATTGATATTTTGTAGAACCTTATAGATTATGGAGATCAGGGGTCGGTCTGACCTAGAGTTGCCAAATATTTTTTCCCATTCTGTAGGTGGTCTTTTAATTCTTTCGAGGAAGTCTTTGGTTGAGCATAAGTGTTTGATTCTTATTAATTCCCATTTATCTATTTTCTCTTCTGATGAATGTGTTTTGTTTGTCAGATTTTGAAGTCTGTCTATATTGCATATTAAAACATCCATTGTTGACCCAGTCTTACCTTGGATGAGCTTTATCATTTTAGCTTTTATATTCAGGTCTTTTGTCCAACTGGACTTGATTTTTGTATAAGGTGTGAGATATGGATCTTGTTTCAATTTTTTGCAGATGGATATCCAATTATGCCAGCACCATTTGTTAAAGAGACTGTTCTTACCCCAGTTCAAAATCTTAGGACCTTTGTCAAATATCAGCTGTTCATAAGAGGATGGTGGCATCTCTAGGGTCTCTACTTTGTTCCATTGGTCTATATGTCTCCTTTTGTACCAACACCAGGCGGTTTTGACTACTGTGGCAGTGTAACAGGTTTTAAAGTCAGGTAGTGAGAGGCCTCCCAGCATGTTCATCTTTTTCAGTAGTCTTTTACTTATTTGGGGTTTCTTCCCTTTCCAAATAAAGCTGATAATTTGTTTCTCCATCTCATTAAAAAATGTCGTTGGAATTTTTATTGGGATTGCATTATATAAGTAGAGTGCTCTGGGCAAAATAGACATTTTCACAATATTGAGTCTTCCTATCCATGAGCAGGGCAGATTATTCCACCTATGTAAGTCCCTCCTAGTTTCTTGTAGCAATGTCTTGTAATTTTCTCTGTAAAGATCTCTTATTTCTCTAGTTAGATTTATTCCTAGGTATTTTATCTTCTTGAGGGCTATAGTAAATGGAATTGATTTGGTGATTTCTTCATTAATAATTTCATTGTTGGTATAAAGGAATCCCACTGATTTAGTTATGTTTATCTTGAATCCTGATACTTTGCTGAATTCTTCCATTAGCTCTAATAGTTCACTTATGGATTTCTTTGGATTCTCTGTATAAACAATCATATTATCCGCAAAGAGGGAAATCTTTACTTCCTCAGTGCCAATACAGATGCCTTTTATTTCTTTGTCTTGTCTAATTGCTCTGGCTAGAACTTCTAGGACAATGTTGAAAACAAGTGGTGAGAGTGGGCATCTAGCATCTAGCATCTAGCATCTAGCTCCCATTCTCAAAGGGAATTCTTCAGTCTTTCACCATTCAGGATGATGAAAGCAGTTGGCTTTGCATAGATGCTATTGATTATATTGAGGAATTTCTCTTTTATTCCTATTTTTCTGAGAGTTTTAAGCATGAATGGATGTTGAACTTTGTCAAATGCCTTTTCTGCATCAATTGACAAAATCAGGTGATTTTTATCTTTTGTGTTATTAATATGGTTGATTACATTACTTGTTTTTCTGATGTTGAACCAGCCTTGCATCACTGGAATGAAACCAACTTGATCATGATGAACGATTGTTTTTATATGTTGTTGAATTCTATTGGCTAGGATTTTGTTGAAGATTTTTGCATCTAGATTCATCAGTGATACTGGTCTGTAATTTTCTTTTTTTGTGGGATCTTTCCCTGGTTTTGGTATCAGGGTTATGCTGGCTTCATAGAAGGAATCTGGAAGCATTTCATCTCTTTCTATAGTGTGAAATAGCCTCATTAGTATTGGAGTTAATTCTTCTCTAAAAGTTTGGTAGAATTCTCCAGGGAAGCCGTCTGGACCAGGACTTTTTTTGGTTAGTAGATTTTTTGATGACTTCCTTAATCTCTTCCTTCGTGACAGATTTATTAAGTTGATCTATTTCTCCTTGTGATAGTCTTGGTGAGTCATATGAATCTACTCTTTAATACAGAGTAAAATATAAGGTAACTGTAAACCAGCATTAAAACTCTAAAAGACCACATTCAAAAGTCCTGCTGAATTGTGCTTGATGCAGAATAAACAGAGAATAAAGAAATAAGCTGTATCCCAAATAGGAACAAAATTTGTTCCTGTTAAAAAAACTGGTTATCACACATCTTCTTCATGTAGTTGTGTTAGACCCACCTTACCAGGGCTCTGGCTTTGTTTTCAGTCAAAATTAAATGAGCATCACAAACTATGAACAGTCAATCTGTTTCTTCTTCTTTAACATCACGCCATCACAGACACAAATTTACTGAATGATATATTAGAGTCTACTGACTTTAAACAAGTTTATAGTTCTCTAAGAATATTTGTAAAATTTTATTTAAATATTCAAATACATGAAGTCCTTACCTCAGCTCTTTTCAGCATTTCCCACTTATTCAGTATTTTCATGGCAAACACTTTATCTGCATTTTTTAGCTTTACCACTGCAACCTAGAAAAGATAAAGACGAGTGTCACTTGCAAAATATGAAAAAAAAAACCACCTTTTTCAGTCATCCATTTTCCTTTCTCCTCTGTAAAAAAATAAATACCAATTATCATTTATTTCAATGCAGTTCAGTTTTTGAGAACCTCAATTAAATAACACTGTCAGGTGAGAAAGTCACATTAGTGAGCATTTGCCAAGCAAATTACTTGATGTTTGAACACTATATAGTATCGGCTGATGATTATACAGTAAATTCTCCATGTTTTCTGTTCTGAAATTTAGACTCCATAACTACTAAAAAACTGACCAAATCATATGACCGAATCATGACCAAATCATATACTAGAGCTTGTTAGATAATGCACGGCACATTTCAACATGATGCTACAAGAAATGCCAAGTGCCAAAACAAGCATGTTCCACAAGGATGAAACCATACGAAATGAACTGGAAATGATCTTTTCATACCACATACTCTTATACACTACACCACACACACAGAGACAGACACAGACACACACACACACACTCCTAAAAAGCAATTCGGACTAACAGTTCTCAGTTGTGGACTTTATAGACCCCTTTCCAACAAAAAAAGGAATACTTTATTTTGGATCCTAGTTATAGATGTTTTAAAAACTGTCAAAGACAAATAAATGAGTTCTCGCTGTCATCCTCAACAAACTGATGACATTTCTGTTTTTATTTCACTGCTTCAGTTTGACTAGATTGTCTCTAAGGGCCATTCCAGCTCACTGAGGGCTGTGAGGCTGAGGCTGAGCAACAGAAGATAAAGACAAAGGTTCACTGAAGGTATTTCAACAACTGGGACACACACAAGACTTTCACACGCAGACAGAGACAGCAAAGTAAACACACAACAGATCTTTCAATAGTTCAAAGGGATCTTTCTAAGGACAAGTTTATACCCAAGTGCCAAATTTAAAACACATACACAAAGAAATCTTAATAGCTAAGGAGCACATAAAGGGCATTTAATAAATTTAATTTGGATCAGAATGCAATATAATATATGACTATGTAATTAAAATCTATTTAAAATTCAGTTGCTTCAGTATTTACTCCTGTCTGGTCACATCCGGAGAAATGACAGCTCAGTTGAATTGCTCTCCCAGTGAGTTCAACCTTGAAGGGGACTACGCTTGCGAGCAAGGACAAACTGGAAACACCGCTGCACTAAGATCTCTGGAAGGCTGAAAACACAAGGTGAGCCACTCAGCCAACTCTAAAATCACATGCTGCACAACTGACAGAGCAAATGGACAGAAGGACAGAAGCCCTAAGCTAGACAAGCCTATATTTAGAGCAGACCAGAGCTACGGAAAGGTGTCACTCAGCCTCTTCCCTCCAATTTGGAATCTCTGGTGGCGTAGCAGTTAAATGCTATGTCTGCTAACTAAAAAGTCCGCAGTTTGGATCCAGTAGGTGCTCCCTGGAAACTCTATGGGGTAGTTCTACTTTGTCATCTGTAGGGTCGCTATTAAGTCAGAAGGTGGCTGAAAGACCTCACTACTCCAGTATCTTCCCCTCACCCAGTCATAACTGAGAAAAGTATTCTTAGAACCATACGGTCCACAAATTTTTTAAACCTTATGGATCACACCAGTCCAATCCCATTGTATAGGGGGTGAGAGTAGCAAGGATGGTATCGGTACTACCTCATAGCACATGCTCAGTGCATTGTAAATACCAGACTCTATGTTAGGAATTGTACGCATGTCCACAATCCCTTATTTGCAATTCTAAAAGCCAAGCTGTCATCCGAGGGCACAGCAAATAGTCCCAACTCAGCAGGAATGTATGCTCACCAAGGACCAAAATAACATGGGGCAAAGACAACCCAGAAGATAGAGAGACCCACATGAATGAGTCCCTACATAGACTTGGGACCGGAAGAACTGGATGGTGCCTGGCCACCACCAGTGATAGCTGTGATGGAGCTCACTGAGTCTCAATGGCAACACAAGAATAAAAAGGGGTGCACCCTGAGATCTCCACTAAAAGACCTCAACTGATGGTCCAGTGGCATCAGGGTTCCCCTGGGAGCATGGCCCCAGGCCCTGATGCTGCCCTTGCCCATAAATCATAATGAAGATCCACTCTTCAGACACGAATGGACTGGATTTGGCGATGCAGAGTGACCATATATTGGATGCACTTTATGGTCCTGTGCATCTATAGGATATCATCCTGCTGACATCTGGCTGGAGGAAGGAAAGTGGGTGAAGAGGAGGGGAAAGGAGCCTGTTGGGAGGATGAGACATGTATGGAGCAGAGAGGAATAGTGTGCTGTCACCAGGCAGGGACAGCAGTGGAAGCTGCACATAGGTGGGCATGTAAATTTATATGGGAATGTACATTCTCACTCAGTCATTAAAAAAAAAAAAGCCAACAGGTTTTGAAATCTCATTTAGCAGCATGTACTGACATCAGGCTTTTTATAATCTTTTGTTTTTTAATCTCACTCTGTATAAACACAAACATGCTTCACTGCAGAAACACTAGTGCATTTGCTTTACGGGGTGCTGTTACAAACACCATAAGTGGTGTCATATAAAACTGACCATATGTATTAAACTACTTTCTAAAATTCAAAAAACTGGGGGACAAAAAAAAAAACCCCTCAGGATTCTAGAATTGTGCAGTAGAAATAGTGATGATAATATCTATTATTTACTAAACATTCAAACACTTAGTATTTATTGTGACAGGTTAAGGAAGTGACTGATAGTATGGACTCTAGCAGACTGTCTGGGTTCAATTCCTGATTCTGTCATTAGCTGGGTAATTCTGGGCAAATAACTTTTCAATAATTCAGTTTTGTCACCAATGTAGCAGGACTAAATTAACACTTACCTTATATAACTGGAGTAAAGATTAAAATACTTAATACTTAAATATAAAGTGCTTGGAGCACGGTCTGGCACTTAAGTGTCCAGTAAGCATTAGCTATTATCGCTAGGTGTCAGGCACTACACTGAGAAACCACAGCCCAACCTCTCAACTGTCATTTGTTCTACCACTAAGATGGTAACAGACCTTACACATTCCAGTTTCTTCAACTTCTAACTTTATATTCTTATACATACATGAAACATCGATACATATTTTCAATTAAAGGTATTTCTATGTATAATTCTATGTATGTGTCTTGGTCATGCACATACAAGTATACCAAATTAGAAGTCCTAACTTTGCATACTTTTGTATGCATGGTCTGCTTTACATGACACAACTAGTGGTGTTTGTAACAGCACCCCATATAGTTAAGGGAATTGAAAAAACTGGGATACATAAGGTCTATCACATCTGAGTAGTACAGCAAGTGACAGTCAAGAGACTGGGCTATGATTTCCTGCTGCAGTCTGACAACTATGTATAACTAAAGGGGCCCTGGCAGCACAGTGGTAAGGAGCGGGTACAAGGTCAGCAGCTGGAATCCAGCAGCCAATCCCTGGAAACCCTACGGGGCAGTTCTGCTCTATTCTATAAGGTCTCCCTGAGTCAGAATCAATGCGACAATAACACATTTGCTTTTTGGTTGCTGTTGTTTATCAGTGTGTAACTAAAAACTAAGACACATTATTTACCATCTTGTGGTTTTCAGTAAAATACTGAAAATATTAAAATATTGAAAATAAATATTCTAAAATATGAAATTGGCTAAATATATTATTCATCTGCTTGGGAAAAGGTTGTGGAAGAAGGTAGTTTAATAGGAAGAACTTACAATATATGTCAAATGAAACAGAAGGCTCATTAAGTTTTGTATACTATGATTATATATATTTAGGTATAGACATAGATCTAAATTTACATCTATACTGTACGTACACTGAGAAAGTCAGGCACCAAAATATTACAAAAACAGATATTCCTAGATGATATGATTTCTATTTGCTTTTCTACATTTTCTGTGTGGAATACACATAACTGGAAGCATGGACCGCAGTGTGAGATACCACATCTCATTCTGGTTATAAAATGACCACTAGTTATTGAGGTTAGGCCCATTCTACATATTGGTGTAGTAATCAGGCTGATCACACTGCTGCGGGTTAAAAACATTCCCAAAGTTAGAATAGTGTCATGAGCAGCCTAAAGACTTTTCTAAAACACAGTGGTATATGATGAAACACAACAGTCAGTTCAGGAAATATTCTTGAATATACTGAATTGATAACGTGGATTAGAATATATGAAGCTAATGAAGTATTACATTAAAACTGATCTTGCTTTTCTCCTTTAAAATTACAAATCATTCCCATGTTCATTTCCATAGAACAAAATTAACAAAGAGTATTCTCCTAGAACTCTAACATTAGGTTTTACACTTTAAAATTTTTTTATCATGATTAAGCAAAAGTTCACAATCCAAGTCAATTTTCCATTTATAACCCTGAGTACCCACTGCTCTGCAACTCTTATCTGCTTTTCTCACTCTGTGATAGTTCATTCCTCTTTTTCACTCTCCACTTCCAGTATCCACACAACCAACACTTGTCCCCACCTCTCTACCTTCTCCTCTCCCCTCTAAAAAGAAGCCAGTAGGACAGCCTCATATATATATATAACTATAAAGTACACACACCACATGCATCTCTCTGTGTCCCCAAGCCCAGTCCATTCTTTGTCTAAAGTGTTGGCTTCAGCACTGGTTTCAGCTCTGGGCCAGCAGCAGGTCTAGGGGTCATGTTCCCAGGGGACTTAGGTTCTACACTTTTAAGAACTACAGTTAACTGACATGTAAGAGGGTAGGATAGCATGTTACAATGTCCTTTCTTGTTTAACCTGATCAAGATGAAAAGTCCATTTAGTATGGAATGAAAAATTATAAATTTAAACATAAATACAAAAATGTCTTTAAAACTTCACAACAAAATAATGTTAAAAACACTAGTGCCAACACTACAGAAACAATCAGTATGTAATAGATACATATGACTGAATTCCTGAACACAATTTAAGTATTGTTTATAGCAATAACCCGTAACTTAAGAATGATCATAGTATGTTATTAATAGAATTTCAATATCCAAAAAACAGTTGTATAGCTCTGAAAATCCAGTCTACTTGTGATACAGCCAAAATTCATCACACCTCTTCTGTTATCGCCTGGAATGCTCTACCTAGGCTCTGGTTCCACTCTTATCCCTACAATCTACTCTCAACCCTGCAACCTCAGTGACCCTGTTGAAATGTAGCTCAGATCATGACACTGCTCTCCTCAAAAACTTCCAACAGGTTTCCAGATTCTCCAAGTAAAATTCAAAGTTGTTTTTGTTTTTTGGTTGGCTTGTGTTGTTAAGTCGATTCTGAATCATGGCATCCCTACGTGTTTCAGAGCAGACCCGTTCTGTAGGATTTTCTCAGCTGGGATCTTTATGGAAGCAGATCTCTAGGCTCATTGCTCCATGGTGCCCTTGGATGAGTCTGACCCACAAGCCTTCCAGTTACCAGACAAGTGTAAACTGTCCACGCCACCCAGGGGCCAACAAGTTCTGGCCTCCAAACTCCCTGACCTCATGTTCCCCTCCCCATAGCACACCTTGCTCCAGCCATACTGGTCATTTGGCTCAATCTCAACTTCGGGCCTCTGCACTTGTTGTCCCTAGGCCTGGAATACTCTTTGCCCAGATAGCTAAGAGGCTTATGCTCTCATTGCCCCACTGAAATGTTACTCTACCTCTTGACACTTTCTCTCCCATTTATTTGTCTCATTCTCTTTTTAGCTCTTCTAGTTATTTAATAAACTATATATTCTCTTTATGTATTTATTATTTGCCTCACATACCAGAACACAAGCATATGAGGGCAGGGATTTTTGTTTTCCTGATACGTCCACTAATGTATGCCTCGTGCTTGGGAATCAATCCCCAAAACCAAACTCATTGTCAAGTTGATTCTAACTCATATCAATCCTGTAGGACACAGCAGAACTGCCTACAAGGTTTCAAAGGATGTAATCTTCACAGACACAGGCTGTCACATCTTTCTTCACTGAGTAGCTGGTGAGTTTGAACCCTTAACTCACTTAGCAGTCGAGTACTTTAACAACTGTGCCACCAGGGCTCTCATAAGAATCAAAAGGCACCCAATAAATATTTATTGGATAAATGATGAATGATTTGTAATCTACATGGGAGATGATAGACATAGTAAATTGTAAGTCATTAATAATCTAAGAACAAGCATAAAACCAATACTGAAAACTCCAATAAAAATAACCTAAAAAAAAAATAAACCCCACTTAATTTTGTATCTTATGAATCACTGTGTATTAGTTATTCCAGATTATGCTGTTCTATGGAAATGTATGGCTTTTAAAGTCTCTATTTCATTACCAGGTGCCCTAGTGGCAGAATAGTTAAGTGCTCAGCTGCCAACTGAAAAGACTAAGTGTTTAGAACTCACCCAGCAGCACCACGAGAAACACCAAGCATTCTGCTGCCATAAAGATGAACCCAATGTGGTTGGGTCAATTTCAACTCACAGTGGCCCACAGGACAGAGGGTAACTGCCCCATAGCATTTCTAAGACTGAAGCCTTTACAAAAACAGAATGCCCTTTCTCCCCCCAAATAGCAGATGGGTTCGAACCACCAACCTGTCAGTTAGCTGCCCAACACTTAACCGTTGTACCACCAGGGTTCTTATTCCATAAAGATAACAGTCTAGAAAAATCTATGGGACCGTTCTACTATGTCAAATGGAGTCATTATGAGTAAAAATGACTTGACAGCACAACTCTATTATTATTAATAAATAAGTGAACTAAGGCTTGAAGAAGTTAAGAAACTCAGTCATAGACACTCAATGAATATGAAAGAGAACCTGGATACGTACCAAGGCTATCTGGCTACAGAGAATAGTTTCCTTGCTTCCAGAAAAAGGACCGAATTGTTCTACACATCCTCCCCATTCATCAAGCCTAGAATTTTGATGCTGTTTTTTCAAAACTTTTGTTAGTGCTCAATCTCAATTTGTTTTCAAAATATTAAAAGGGGTGGGGGAAGTCTTTAATAAACTAAAACCAGTGCTGTGAGTTTACTAAATAACTAACTACAGGCATCTATCTACTCTATGGAGACATAATTTACATATACAGCAGCAGCAGATAAAATATTTAAAATTGGTACAACATGGGAACTGACCAATGAAAAGAGAAACTGGCTATAAAAACCCAGTATGCCCATACCAGTGTACCCCTATGGACTGAAAACCAACCCCACACACGCAGAGGCCTTCAGAAGTGAATCATGCAGTATAACTTTAAACTTCTCTGACTCTCCATGGATCCCAGGAGAGCCAGGGTACAAGAGGGTTTAAAGAAGTATAAGTGGCTAACGATGGTTCCCCTTTCAGATCCTAGGACTAGATTACACAGACACATGAAGGCCTAGTTAGAGTAATCAGAGGAAGCAAGCTAATTAAAAGCTTTTGACACCTGAAGCAGGGGTAGCAGGCCAAAGCAGCAAGCTTTCACAACAAGCTCTGAAGCCCAGAAGCCTGGAAGCTGCCGGAGCAAGGCTGGAGCAGGCAGAAGCGGTGAGCCACGAGGAAACTGTGGACAGGCAACACCCAGGGCGTAAGTTAAAGGTTTTCCTGAAAGCAAAAAGGAAAACCCAGCGTTAAGTTAAGCAGTAACTGACAACAACTGAGTTGTAGAAAGAAGGCTCTTAATGGGTAGAGCTGTTGATTTTCAGTTATATCTTGCTCCTTGTTTTTTCCTACAATGTATGCATTTCTTACAGGAGATACATAAATTATTTTATGTATTTTAATTTTTGTTTTTTAAGAAAAAGTATAATTGATAAAAAGCGCTCCCATGGAATATCATACCAGAGGTGAGCCTATCCACTGGGCGCATATACCTATTTAGAAACTCCTGACAGCAGACAAAATGCACTGGAGGACATAATTATCTCTGCATGGTGGTCTCTGCATTACTGAACTTATAAAAGAGCACATACACCCAGCAGAGAAATTTTAATCAAGAATGAATAAGCAGTAGGAGTTTATAAACCAGCCAACAACACTCTTTCTGTACAAATGTCAATGCCAATTATATCAATTTTTGTTCCTTGCTGTTATTTTACGTAATTAATGTATACAGAGCAAAACTTCATCAAAATACAAAAAAAGGACAAAAACAGATACTTTCTCACACTATATCTCAAATATTACCAGTCACGTGTTAAGTCCTGAGTTGACTCCTCAAGTTAGGGGCACGCTCGCCTGCATCCCGGCAGGACTTGTTCCTCCACTGCGGTCTGCTCCAGCCAGCACCCCCAGCTCTGCATCCCACTCTTCACTTCTCCCAAGCATCTGGGCTGTAGAGCAAACATAGCTGTCCTCAACTATCTTCCTAAGTTATTCATGTGAATAATTATAAAATAATTTCTCAGTCCTTTTAATGAAGAAATAATATATATGCTTTAAGTATCTGTATTACTTTTTTCTTCCATAGCTCAATGTCAGCTGAGCCCTCAAGTCTACCTACGGTCCTACCACTAGTTCTCTGTCATTCTCAATCTCAGATCTTTATCATTCTCTAGAATATCCTATGCCACATGGCCAACTCCTTTGTGCTATCCTCATCCTCTCCATCCCTCGCCCTCACCATCAATGGCTTAGTCTTCTACTACATAAACAGTATACCTTTCAAATACCCTCATCCCATTTTTAAATGTTTCTACTTTTAACGTAAAGTCCCTAGATGGCCCAAACATTTGTGCTCAACTGCTAACCTAAACGCTGGAGATTCAAACCCACCCAGTGGTACTGTAAAAAAACATCCTGGCCATTTGTTTTCAAAGTTTACAGCCAAAAAAACCCTATGGAGAGGTTCCACTCTGTAAAACAGGAGGCTGCTACAAGCACAAATCAACTCAATGCAACCAACACTTTCATCATTACTGCTTGTGTTTGAACTTCAAACTTTCACTTTTCAAACAAATTCTGGTGGTAGAGTAGTTCAGCATTCAGCTGCTAACTGAAGGGCCAGTGGTTTGAACCTAACCAGTCGCTCCCCTGGAAAAAGATGTAGCAGTATGCTTCTGTAAAAATTATAGCCCTGAAAACCCTATGGGCGTAGTTTCACTGTATGGCTGCTGTGAGTCAGAATCAACTCAATAGCAGTGGATTTTCCTGGATTAACCAAAAGGTCGATTGTTTAAACTCACCAAACACTCCATGGGAGAAAAGACCTGCAATCCACTCCCCCCATAATGATTACAGTTTTGGAAACTCTATAGTGTAGCTCTACCTCGTCACCCAAAGTCACGTGTCAGTCAGATTCAACTCCATGACAAACAGCAACACCTCCTTTTGAAAGCCACTAGTACTGTTTGTGATCCTGATCTTGGCCCCCGCTCCTCCCCTTCATGCCCCTGTTCCATTAAATATTTCATTCCTGCCTTTGAGCTCCCTTTCTCTTGCCTATTGAATATCAACTGATAAACTTTCCTAAGACCCTCCCCTATCCATACTTCACATCCTTTATCCACAAGGGACTATTTCTCTCTAAACCATGTTTTCCAACTCTATATATGACTGTATTTACACATCATTGATTTGCTTCTCAAACTTTCCAATCAGCTGTTTCAATCTAGTTTTTATTTCATTCTACTAAACTGAAATTATTCTGTCAAAAATCAGTAAGGATCTATTAATTTCCAAATAAAATACGTCATGCTCAATTCTCATACACTTCAACTTCGCTACATTATTAGACACTGATGAGAATCTTTCCTCCTTTTTTTCCTATAACCTGCTAAATACTGTTCCCTAAGGATGCTTATTCCACCTTTCCAGTATCATGTCTGCAAACTCACTTTAAACCCACACTAAACCTGGAAACCAAACCTGTTGACATCATGTCAATTCTAACTTACAGTGACCCTAGAAGACAGACTAGAACTGCCCCACTAAGTTTTCCAAGGAGAACCTGGGTGGATTCAAACTGCTGACCTTTTGGCACTACTTCATCTAAAAAACAACAGACTCCTTTCTGAGGACCTATTATTCACTAGCCATTATGCTAACTGCTGAGAATACAAAGATGAGTGAAGGCATCCTTGCCTCAAAAATCTCACAGCCCAGTATAAGAAACACATCTAAACAAATAACTAGAATACCACACAGAGAGAAGTAAAAGCACAAACAGAGATTTCTGATCAAAAAGGTGGAGATGGGAGGAAACCAGCTACCTTTAAGTCAATTCTGATTCATGGTCACCCCGAGTAACACTAAGTCCATGTATGTCAGAGCAGAATTGTGCTCCATGTGGTTTTCAGATGGCTGATTTTTGGAAGTAGATGGCTAGGCCTTTCTTGCGAGGCATCTGGGATGAGACTCCTTCCTCCAAACTTTGGGTTAGCAGGCAAGCACTTTAACCCTTTGCACCACCAGTGAGAAGCATGTATGTATGCTTTAGCCCTCTGCACCACCCAGGGGGTAGAAGAGAGAAGCATGCAAATATGTAAGATAAGTTTCTTGGAACAGGTGACTGACTCCTGAGTTTTACACAATGCATATCAAAAAAAGGGTTCAGGGGATATGTGACCGGAGAAGGGAGCTACCCTGGGAAGTGGAAACAGCATCAGTGAAGCACAGAAGCCAAGAAATATTACTGTATAGGGTACAGTAAAAGCAAAGTAAATTAAAAGCAAAGACGTTGCAGTGCAGTTGATGATGACTCACAGTGACCCTACAGAACAGTGCAAAACTGTTCCTATAGGGTTCCAGGGTTAGTCTTTATGGAGTAGGCCCTGGTGGTACAGTTATTATAGCACTAGGCTGCGGAGAGGTTCACTCCCCAGGAGAAAAATATGGCAGCTTCCATAAAGATTTACAACCCTAGAAACCCTATGAGGCAGTTCTACACTATCCTATAGGGTTGCTATGGTCAAAACTGATATCAGTGGGGTTGGTTTTTTGGTTGGTATCTTTATGGAAGGAGCCCAGGTGGTACAGTGGTTAAGAATGCAGCTACTAACCAAAAGTTCAGTGGTTCAAACCCACCAGCTGCTCTGCAGGATAAAGATATAGCAGTCTGTTTCCATTAAGATTTGCAGCCTTGCAAACCCTATGGGGTAGCTCTGCTCTGTCCTAACAAGGTCATTAGGACTCTAAATTGGCTTGACGGCAATGAGTTTGGCTTGGATGTTTTGGTGCTTACTGACATTTAATAAGACTCCCATTTCCACAGAAAGACAGTTTCTTAGATGGGCATACCCAGTCATTCACTACTCTGCCCCAGAAATTTTTTACCACCAACAGAAAGAACTCTATATTCCAGTCACCCTGTGTCTATGAAAAAAAGAAATCCACTTAAAACAAAAAGTAGCTCCTTTGATTTTAATAGAAAACAATTATTATGCAAAGTTTATACACAAAAAAAACTCCAGAAAGTCACCGACAACATTAATAGAGAAAACTAATCTGTACTCATAACCTTGTCTGTATACTCTGAACCAGGAAGTCCTCTTATTTACAGATAATCATTTGAAATGAAGTTATACCATTATGTACAAAAACATTTTGGAGAGCATTCTTTATAACATACAAAACAACCAGCCACAACCTAAATATTTCAGTCATTCTCTCTAAAAATATGTATGAAAACCCTACAATGCACTAGACACACTGTCATGTGCTGGAGAATTACAAGGAACCAACAATGGGAAAAATTCTTATATTTATGAAGAATACATCCTAGCTTAACACTAATGAAGCAGTTAAGTAAATTAGTGAACATAAGGAACTTTAATGAAACCATTACAAATCAGGTTTAGGAAGAAATACCTTGGTACATCAAAAAAAAAAGACTTAAAACATTTGAAAAGAAAACCTTGTTAGACATCATCTTTAAAAAACAATTCCAATTTTATATCCTATGTGTAGAAATAAAATTGCAACTATATGCCCCAAAATTAAAAACAAAAGATCTACTCAGCCTTCTTTCTGACTAAAATATAGCCCTATCAAGGGCATGGGACACGACTAGACAATACAGTGTATGATTACAAAGTATTACTTTCATTAGTCAAAATAACAAAGCATGAAGGAAAAAAAGAACTTCATTTTCTTGTATGTAATCTCTAAAAGTATAAGCACTGTGCTAAATACTGAGTAGAATATAATGAATAAGAGAAACTGTCTCTCTGCCCTTACAGAACTTACAGTCTATTAGTGAAGATATTTAACATAGTAATAGCCAAGTGCCATCGAGTCGGATCCAACTCATGGCAACACTAAAGAATTTAATAGTTACAACTGCTAAGAAGAATCTGAACAGGGATTCTCACTTTCCTCATTTGAACCAAAACCAAAACACTAAACCCAGGGCTGTTAAGTTGATTCGAACTCATAACGACCCTATAAGGCAGAGTAGAAACTGCTCCACAGAGTTTCCAAGGAGCGCCTGGTGGCAAGAGTATCTTATATTTTTATTCCCATTTGTATAAACTTATTCATTCCACTGATTTCATTCTCCCATTCAGTTCTTTCCCTAGTTGCATTCTTCCATCAATTCTTTCACTGGTTTCCAAATACAGAATGATTTTAAAGTAATAAAAAAATATGTTCTGCTAGGTAGGAAGGATCTCTGCTTTCCCTGAAAACACAATTAGTCTATTAATATTGGCCTTAAGTATAATACATTAGTCATTTCAGAGTACCTGGAGAAACTATCAAAAGACATGAGTGCCTGGGCAAAGTTGCTCTGCTTTACTTTCTTTTTGTGTAAAATTTATCCTGCTACTTTTTTTTTTTTTTTTAAACTACAGGGCCAGCCAAAAAAAAAAAGGAAGACCCTCAAGGAGACAGATCGACATAGTCGCTGCAACAATGGGCTTAAGCATAAAAAATGATTGCAGGCATGACACAGGATGAGGCAGTGTTTTACTCTGTTGTTCATGGGATCACTATGAGTTAGAACCAACTCGATGGCACCTACTAACAAAAACAACTTTTTACTTCCTTGAGTTCAACTTAGTGAATGGAAATAAAAAGCAGGAAAGGCTCCATCCTCTCTCAGATTCAACAAGCAAGTGTTGCAAAGAAGGATGTAAAATTCTCCTTCACTTCTGGCCTGGAAATCCATTATCTCACTATCAGACTTTGTTCTACTAGCAAATGGGTTTGGATGGCTGAGACCTCCATGAAGCTAGTTTGATACACATATTTAAATCTATTTTGAGATCGAAAGTTGAAAGTCAACTTTTGGATTTGAAGAAAGGTAGTTCCAACTCTCCAGCTCAGCTATAAGTTCAAAGCTGGATCTCCTTTAACAAGGAGACCTGATAATTTTGAAGCTTATTTGAGCCAAGATAACAGTTAAAATCAATAGACAAACAGAAGAGAGTAATGGTAACCGCACCTCCTCACACAGCCCAGAAATAAAATTCATCCAAGATATCCATGAACTATCCAAGGGACTGGAGATATTATGAATAACATGTATAGGAAGGCACAAGGAGAAGTAAAAATTGTATGAAAACTGCCTAATTTTTGAAATTATAAATCACACTTTCATTCCAAAGACTATCCATTTGTCATTATCCTGTAAAGTTAATATTGTCTCACTTAAACTAACATTTTTGTAAGTATGCAAACTGACTCATGTTCGTAAATAAAAATGGAGACTTCTACTTCTGGCAGTATAGTAGATTTGCTACTTTGAGTGACTTTCCTAAACCAAAAACTGAGGAACTATCGAAATAATCTTTAAAGCACATTTCTGTGTTTAAAATTCAAAACTGATACATTTAGGAATGCTATAGAATATGCAAGAACCACACCTGATATATTTCTAATGGTATCTGCAGACTCCAGAGAGACTGAGTTTTAACTCTGATGTCTGTAAAAAGACCAGGAACAGGACACAAAGACAACATACAAGGCAGAAAATCTAGCATACATATATACACACATATATATACATATTTCAATGGAAACCCTGGTGGCATAATGTTTAAGTGCTACATCTGCTAACCAAAAAGGTAGCAGTTCAAATCCAGTAAGCACTCCTTGGAAACTCTATAGGGTAGTTCTGCTCTGACCTACAGGGTCACTGTGAGTGGGCACTGACTTGATGGCCGTGGCTGTTTTGGCTTTTATATACATATTTAATTGATGTTCCCACAACTTCTCCGTCAGTTTATCACACTGGCAGGGCCTGCATGTTGCTCTAATGCTGGAAGCTATGCCACTGGTATTTCAAATACCAGCAGGATCACCCTTGGTGAACAGGTTTCAGCTGAGCTTCCAGAGTAAGACAGACTGGGGAAAAGGAATTGGTAATTTACTTCTTAAAAAACTGGCCAGTGAAAACCTTATGAATAGCAGTGAAACTTTGTCTGATACAGTGCAGGAAGATGTGCCCTTCAGGTTGGAAGGCACCCAAAACACAACTGGAGAAGAACTGCCTCCTCAGTGTAAGTCAGTGTTAATGATGTAGGTAGAATAAAGTTCTTAGGACCGTCTTCTGCCAATGTGGCATGATACAAAATGAAAAGAAACAGCTAAAATATCCACTAATAAACAAATGTTAGGTTGGAAACACTCACTCACATCTATGCCAAGAAATTTGGCTACCTGGCCAACCAAGTGGAATAAATGCATATTTGTGCCCATTCCAAAGAAAGGTGATTCAACAGAATGTGAAAATTATCAAACAATATCACTAATATCACCGGCAAATAAAATTACGCTAAAGTTAACTCAGGAACAGATACAGCAATATATTGACAGTAAACTGTCAGAAACTCAAGCCAGCTTCAGAAGAGGATGTGGAATGATGGCTATCATTGCTAATGTCAGACAGATCTTGGCTGAAAGCAGAGAATATCACACAGGTATTTTATTGATTACACAAAGGTGTGGTTCATAGCTAATTATGGGTAACATCACAAAGAATGAGAATTCCACAACAATTGTGCTCCTAAGGAACACATAACAGAATAAGACACAGTTGTTTGAACAGAAGAATGGGATCCTACATAGTTTAAAATCAAGAAAGGTATGTATCAGGGTTGCATCTTTTCACTATATTTATTCAATCTGCATGCTGAACAAATAATCCTAGAAGCTGGACTATATGAAGAAGAATGTGGTATCACAAACAAAGACTCATTAACAACTTGGAATACACAGACGACATTAACTTCGCTTGCTGAAAGTGAAGAGGACTTGAAGCACTTACTGTTGAAGATCAAAGACTACAGCCTTCAGTAAGGATTATATCTTAACAGGAATAAAACACAGTTAAGAAATCAGATGATACACCACACAGAGTAAACATGCTGCCAAAGATCTCTTTAAATAAACCCATCACAAAGGAACAGATTGAAAAAGTAATAACAAAAAACTAAAAAAAGTCCTGGCCCAAATGGCTCCACCAGAGAATTTTACCCAACTTTTAGAGAAGAGTTAAGTCCAATACTGCTGAGGCTATTTCACAGCACAGAAAGGGATGGAATACTCTCAAATTCATTCTATGAAGCCATCACAACCCTGATACCAACGCCAAGGAAAGATCCCACAAAAAGAAAATTACAGATCAATATCACTCATGAACCTAGATGCAAAAATCTTCAATAAAATCCTAGCCAACAAAATTCAACAACACATCAAAAAAACAATTCATCATGACCAAGGTGGATTCATACTAGGGATGCAAGGCTGGTTCAACATCAGAAAAACAATTAATGTGATCAACCACATAAATGGCACAAAAGATAAGAATCACCTAATTTTGTCAGCTGATGCAGAAAAAGCATTTGACAAAGTCCAACACCTACTCATGCTAAAAACTTTCAGCAAAATAGGAATAGAAGGGAAATTCCTCAATACATTAAGGCATATCGACGCAAAGCAAACCACCTACATCACCCTGAATGGAGACTGAAAGAATTCTCCTTGAGAACAGGAATTAGACAAGAATGCCCACTCTCACCCCTTTTGTTCCACACTGTACTAGAAGTTCTAGCCAGAGCAATTAGACAAGACAAAAAAATAAAGGGCATCTGCATCAGCAAAGAAGTAAAAATCTCCCTAAAGACCATACTGCAAGAAACCAAAAGGGATGTACACAAGGGGAGAACCCTACCCTGCTCATGGATAGGAAGACTTAACATTGTGAAAATGACTTTTACACAAAGCAATCTACACTTACAGTGAAATCCCAAAACAAATTCCACTGTCTGTTTTTTTAATGATATGGAGAAAAAAACCACCAACTTTGGAAAGGGAAGAAACCTGGTGTAAGTAAAGCACTACTGAAGAAGAGGAACACAGTGAGAAGCCTCATGCTACCAGATCTTAGAACCTGTTACACTGCCACAGTAGTCAAAATAACCTAGTACTGGTACAAAAAGAGACATACAGACCAATGGAACACAGTTGAGACACCAATAGATATCACCATCCTCTCATGAACAACTGACATTCAACAAAGGCCCAAAGGTCGTAACTGGGGTAAAAACAGTCTCTTTAACAAATGGTGTTGGCAAAATTGGATATCCATCTGCAAAAAACTGAAACAAGACCCATATCTCACACCTCACACAAAAACTAACTAAAAATGGATCAAAGACCTATATATCAAACCTAAAATAATAAACATCATGCAAGAAACAAAATAGGGTCCACAATGGAAGTCCTAATATACAGCTTAGACAGACTTCAAAATCCAACAAAGTGTGATCAACAGAAGAGAAAATCAATAAATGTGAACTACTAAGAATCAAAGAGTTTTGCTCATCCAAGCACTTTATCAAAAAAGTTAAAACAGAATGGGAAAAAATATTTGGTAACTACATGTCTGACTGATGTCTGCTCTCCATAATCTATAAGATACTGCAAAATACCAACAAGAAAAAGGTAAGTAACTCAATAAAGCAATGGGCATAGCAGATGGACAGACACTTCACCAAAGAGGATATCCAGGCAGCTAAAAGACACAAGGGGAAATGCTCACGATCATTAGCTAATCAGAGAAATTCAACTGGAAACTACATTGAGAGACCACCTCATCCAAACAAGGTTGGCCATAACCCAAAAAACACAAAACAAATGCTGGAGAGACTGTGGAGAGATCAGAATTCTCCTACACTGCTGTTGGGATTGCAAAATGGTACAACCTCTTCCTTAAAAAGCTAGAAATGGATATACCATTTGATCCGGTAATCCCACTGCTCAGAATATATTCTACAGAAAAAAAAAGCCTGTCACACGAACAGATATATGCACATGAATGTTCATTGTAGCACAGTCCACAATAGCAAAAAGATGGACTCAACCTAGATGCCCATCAGCAGATGAACAGATAAACCAACTATGGTACCTATACTCAATGGAACACTATGCAATGATAAAGAACAATGATGATTTTAGAAAGCATCTTATAACCTGGTTTCCATTGGAAGACAATACACTGAATGAAATGAGTCAGTGGCAAAAGGACAAATATTATATATATATACTGGTGAGTGGTGTCTGGGTTCTTAAAAGCTAGCAAGCTTCCATCTGAGGTACACCAAATGGTCCCAACAAATCCAAAACAGATGATCACCAAAACCAACAAAGACACGAGGAAAAAAGAGCTCAGGAGACAGAAGGACCCATGTGAATGGGAGACTGCATCAACACATGACCAGAAGAAACAAATGGTGCCCAGCCACCACCAAAGACAGCCATGATGGGACTCACAATACTGAGACCCTTGTTGCATCACAAGAAAAAGAGGGGTGCAGCTCCAAAACTCTACTAAAAGACTACAGATGATGGTCTGACAGCCTGGGGGATCCCCTGGGAGCACAGCCCCTAGACTGCTGCTACCCCTTACCAGAAAACACTACTCAGGTCAACTCTTTGGGTAAAAATGGACTGGACTTAGGGACACAATGAGGCCATATGGTGTGTGTACTTTATGGTTCTATGTATTTATACGATGTTGTCATACTGGCCTCTTTCCAGATGGGTGGCGAGGAGGGCACAGAAGCTTGTTAAGAAGATATGACAAGTACAGAAAGAAATGAACAAGTGTGTTGTCAGTGAGTAAGAAGAGCACATGGAGCTACAGACAGGAATGCAAATTAATTTGGATGGTATACTTTCACTTAATCACAATGAAAAAAAATAAAAAAGAAAAATAATTTTTAAAAAGACCTCTTTAAAGTTTTCAAAAGCACAAATGTCACCTTGAGGATTAAAGTGCACCTGACCCAAACCATGTTATTTTCAATCACCTCATATGCATTCAAATCCAGACAACAAATAAAGACCTTCAAGGAAGAACAGATAGCTTTGAATTACGGTGCTAGCAAAGAACACTGGATAAACCATGGACTGTGAGAAGAGAGAACAAACCTGTCTTCCAAGAAATACAGGCAGAAAACATCCTAGAAGTGAGGATGGCAAGACTTTGTCTCACATACTTTATACATGTTACCATACAGAACCAGTTCCCAGAGAAGGATATCATCTTTGGTCTTAAGTAGAGAGTCAGTGCAAAAGAAGACCCTCAACAACATGGACTGACACAGCAGCTTTAACAACAGACTCAAACATAACAATCACTGTGAGGATGGTGCAGGTTTCCTTCTGTTGTACACGGGGTCACAATGAGTCAGAATTGACTCAATGGCACCTAACAACTAACAACAACTGATGTTCACATCTTTTATTCCTCACTGTTTTTTGTCTATTTCTTCTATCAGACAATTCCAACCCACAGACACCCTATATGATGGAGAAGAACTGCCCCCATGGGGTTTCACAGGCTGTAATCTTTACAGGGGCAGACTGTCAGGTCTCTGTCCATAGAGCAGCTGATCTCTAATTTTTGTTTTCACTGCCTATGAGATCTCTGAAACGTCTCTTCTACCCTCTCTGCCATTGCCTAGGTAATTACAACTACTTCCAAGAGAAAGGCAGAGCTGAATGCTGGGTTCACCTCTCAAAAGGTCTTTCTCTGAGACTACTGGCCTCTTCAGTCCTTGCTGATTTTATAGTTCTTTTATACTTTCAAAGAGATTAATTTACATTTTTCCTCAAGGTTTCTAGTTGTTATTAGTAGGAGGAAGGGTTGGATATAAGCAAATGTGTCAGAATCAGAAGTTCCACACAAATTATTCAGTCTGTCAAATTTTCAAAGTATTCCACTGGATTTTGATTGCAATTTCACAGAATTTACAGATTAATTTAGGAAGAACTGACATCTTTACAAATATGCTATACCATCTTTGAACAAGACACATGTATTTTTCAGGACCTTTTCTCATATATTGTAAAAAGTTTGATTTTCTTCTCCATGTAGTTCTTGTGTAGTTTTAGTTACATTAAATCCTGAAGACTTGATTGCTTTTGTCCGTATTGTAAATGATATCTCACATTATTGTCTCTTTTAGTTGATTATTCCAAGTATAGAGGAATTCTAATGATCTTTTGTAAAATGATCCTTTATTTCACAAAATACTAAGTGATCTTATTTATATGTTTCCATTGCTTCTGAAGGTTTTTATATGTAGATGGTCTATGAATATACACACTTATATGAGGTCTGACAATTAAGTTCACAAACTTGCCAAAGTGCACTTCCATCGACAACACTGTACAAACAACTCAATACGGTTTCATTTCATAACACTGGTATATCAGGGTCTCACAGCTGTGTTCCTATTAATGTGTGGTATCGTCTTGCTGAGTGACATTCATTATTCTTGTTGTGTGTTTTTGTATACCATCACAAGAATGCTGGAGCTTCAATTCGAGTAATGAGCAAACATTAAATTTCTTGTTAAACTTGGCAAGAGTGGAAATCAAATCAGGGACATATCAGTCTAAGTTTATGGGGATAATGCCATGAAGAAAAGGCAATATATACAAGGGTTAAATGTTTTTCTGAGTGGAGGGAAACTGTCACTGATGAAGAGAGGTCAGGGTAGCCAGTAATGAGCAGAACTGACAAAAACATTGGAAAAATTCATCCAACTGTGCATCAAAATCATCAGCTCACTGTGAAAAAGCACAGCAGACCAAGTAAACATCAACAGAGAAACAGAAAAATCTTAACTGAAAATCTTGGCATGAGAAAGGTGTGCACAAAAATGGTCCTGAAAGAGCTTACCTATTAACAAAAGCAAAGGAAAGTCAAAGTTTACCAAGACCTTTTAGATAGGGAAGAACATGTTTAGGGCTGTGTTACCGCTGGTGATGAAATGCAGGTGTATCAATAAAACTCTGAAACAAAGCACCAAACTGTACAACGGAAATCAGGCAAGTCTCCATGACCAAAAAGTTGTGCCTGTCCGAATGAAGAGTCAAAATAGTGCTGATAATCTTTCTTGATTATCAGAGGGATTGTTCATTATGAATTTGTACCAACTAGCCAAAACAGTTAAGCAAGTTTACTATCTGGAAGTGCTGAAAAGGCTGTGTGAAAAAGTTAGATGAAAATGATGCGAACTTCTCACCAAAAACTCACGGCTCTTACAGCACAACAATGCACCAGCTCACATGGCATTATCTGTGAGGGAGTTTTTAGTCAGTAAACAAAAAATTATTGGAACACCCTTTCTACTAGCCTTATTTACCCCTTCACCCATGACTCTTTTCTTTATCCAAAGATACAGGAAATAATGAAAGGAAGACATTTGGATGACATTCAGGACATCAAGGGTAATATGACAACAGCTCTGATGGCCATTCCAGGAAAAGAGTTCCAAAATTGCTTTGAAGGTTGGTGCACAGATTGCCAAGGGTAATACTTTGAAGGTCACTGTATTGATATTCAGCAATGAGGATGTAGCACTTTTTCTAGGATGAGTTTGCAAACGTAATTGTCAGTCCTCATATCTATAGATCACTTCTCTTCCAATCCTCAGTCCTCATATCCATAGATACTTCTCTTCCAATCCTGCTAATTCATTTACTTTTCTTAATGCACTGGCAAGAACCTCCATTAACACGTAAAATTTTAACAAGGGTAACCATCTTTGTCTTGTTCCTGATATTAACAGAATGCATCTAACAATTGTTTAAAGGTTTACTTTAGCTTTTCAACACATATCCCTTGGCAGGGTAAGGCTATTTCCCTTTATTCCTATTTTTTGAGTTTTATAATAAACATGCATTGAACTTCTGTACTTTTCCACATCTACTGAAATAATCACACTTTTTTTTTTTTAACCAGTAAAACAAAACCAGTTGCTACTATGTCAATTCTGACTCAAGGCAGCCCAGTGTGTGTCAGAACAGTACTGCACTCCATACCGTATTCAGTGTGGATTTTTCAGAAGTAGATGGCCAGGCTTCTCTCCTGAGGCACCTCTGAGTGGATCTGAACTCCCTGCCTTTCCATTAGCAGCCAAATGCTTAACTGCTTGCACTACCCGGGGGCTCCTTTTCACCTGCAAACCCATCCAAAACCTTTAAATTGATTCTTCTCAGAGTGACCCCATAGCATTTCCAAGGTTACAAATCTCTAAGAAAGAAGACTATTACATCTTTCTCCTGCAGAGCAGCTGGTGGTTTCAAACTGCCAATCTTTTGGCTAGCAGTCGATCACTTCAACAAGTGTGTCACCAGGTCTCCACCTTTTTGCCTACAGCCCCGAATTTTTTTTTATTATGATTGAATGAAAATGTACATTCCCATATAAATTTGCATGTCCACCTATATGTAGCTCCCACTGCTCTCTCTGCCTAGTAACAGCACACTCTTTCTCTCTGCTCCATACATGTCTTACCCTCCCAACAATCTCCTATCCCCTTCTCTCCACCCACTCCCATTCCTCCAGTAAGAGGTCAGCAGGATGACATCTTATAGATGCACAGAACCATAAAGTGCACACATGATATGGTCACTCTGTGTTGTCAAGTTCAATCCATTCCTGTCTGAGAGTTGACCTCCATTATGATTTGTGGACAGGGGAAGCATCAGAGCCAGGGACCATGCTCCCAGGGAAACCCCTAGCCCCAAATTTTTAATCATCATATTAAATTTTTGAAAGAACCAATTTTGGGTTCTGATAATATAAGCATTACCAATTAAGTTTGCAAACTCATCCTAGAAAAAGTGCTACCAATTAAGTTTGCAAACTCATCCTAGAAAAAGTGCTACATACGTCATTCCTGAATACCCTTCTGGTCATCTCTGAAGTACTCCCCTTGAGAAACTATGCACCAAAGCCAGTGCCTAATCCACCGTTCAAACTAATCTTGGAACTCTTTCTGCAATGGCCATCAGAGCTGTCATCATATTACCCTTGATGTTCCGAATGTCATCCAAATGTCTTCCTTTCAATATTTCCTTTATCTTCAGGTAAAGAAAAAAGTCACTGGGGGCCAGATGAGGTGAGTAGAGATGGTATTCCAATACAGTTATTTGTTTACTGTATAAAAATTCCCTCACAATTAAGTTCATGAACTTGCCACTGTGTACAGCGGCCATTCCAGAAAGAGTTCCAAAATTGCTTTGAAAGGTGGACTAAGCACTGATATCAGCGCATAGCTTCCCAAGAGGAGTACTTTGAAGGATACCGTAGTGACATTCTGCAATGCAGTATATAGCAGTTAGAACAATTAAGTTCACAGATTTAACTGCTGAACCCTCATATGTCCTTCTGCTTAACAGATTTTGGCCTTGTTGCTATTATTTTCTTTCCTCCTGTTTATTCTTTGATTCTTTTTCCAGCTTCTTGAACTAATATTTGGCTTATTAGTTACCACTTTCTGGATCCTTGGTCAATTCATTAAAAGCTATAAATTTCTCATTACATACTGCTTTAGTTGTGTCTCACAAATTTTCACACACATTTCCTTTTTCATTCACATCTATTTATTTTATAATTTCTTTTATGATCTGTTTTTAAGTTTTCAGACATAAGTCATTTCAGCTGATATGCACTGATATATCCTTTGTGGCCTAGGACATGGTAAATTTCAAGAATGATCTGTACATACTAGAAAAGAATGTGCTATATTTATCTTTCAGGTACAACACTTAAATCATGTTATCACCTACCAATCAGTACTAAAAAAATGTTCTCTATTTTGTCCAAATGGCAACAATGGTGGAAATGTGTTCCAGAAACCAGATACTAGTACTGCACATGGGAATGGATGATTTAGGGTCTCTCTGGTGTCAGTAAATCCAAGATCTGGATCGCAACCACTTCTGCCTGGTGTATTGCCCCAAGTAGACTCCTGCAGATGAACTGTTCAGCCTCTGCAATGCAGATATGCACTATGTGAACGCGCTGTTTAAGGCTCTCCTATGTACACCTAAACTGCCTCAGAGGGCAGTTTGTTAAAAGATGCTTTGATGCCAAGAATAGTGGTGAAACTGTCCAACCATTAAACAACATCAGAGACCAGCGTCTATTGTGGTTCTTTATAGGTTGTCTGGGGACATGGGAATCATTTCTGACCAGATTCACACTGATGGCAATGCCCACATAGAGACATCTGCTAGGGACCTGCTCTCCTGCTCCAGAGGAACTAGAGCTTTCCTTCTAGACCAGGAAAGATCTGTCTCTGGGCTTCTATAGCTTCTACTTCTGCTACAGACCCTATTCCATTCCCTCACGTGAGAACCATTTCAGTGGCTCTCAGCATCTATGAAATGGAGGTGGGAAGGTATCCCAAGGCAGTAGGACCTGTGAGCCTGACAATGTTCCTCCTTAAAAAGAAGAAAAGTACTATAACCACTGTTTCTACAGTGTCCCTTCCAGTAATGAGATCACAGCTGATATTTACAATAATAGGCCAGTAGAGGGAGCTTTCCCTGAGTATGCAGACTTCAGCAATACAAGTCTGCAGTGTCCAACACATCACCAAAGAAATGATGGGAAGCTACATCATCTGCATCCTGATCTGGAAAGTAGTGAGTGGTACCCTCTACTGGCTGGCTACCAAATCCTAGAAAACTGACTAAAGGAACAAAGGCTACAGTGGAATTGAATCCAAGATGGTGACTGGAACCTCACCTACCAATCCGTACTAGAAAAAAAATTTATCATGATATAGCCTGCCCAGCCAACCCTGGATAGTTTTTATAATACGGCCAGTTGGGAGTAGGGGTAGGAATGTCTTTTATTCTTTTAATTGAGATACTACGTAAGAGGTTTAGATAAAGGCCAGTTTGCTTCAGGGCTTGAACAACTGGGCTAGGCCAAAACTTGTGTGTACTATTTCAGCTGACCTTTTCTGTGAACTGTCTTACACAGAAAACAACTACAAACCTCAGCTACCTCTCGGCCTCCTCTGTGGACTGATCGCACTGCTGACAAGGCAGTCAGCCCTTCAATTTTCCTAATAAGGACTTTCACACAGACAGTGCCCGCTGCTCTAACTCCTGCTACAACAAACTCCTGACCCCTCCCCTACCAGGACATCTCCAGGGAGTAAAGCTGCGTGAGGACCTCAGGGGTGTGAATTCAGTATTTCAGAGACACAAAAAGAGGAAATCCTGAAAAGAACAATTTCAACAGCTACATATACGCAGTACCTCTTACAAAGCTGTTACTTTACAGAGTTGGAATAAACTGAGAAGAGAGATAGACGGCAGCCCTTTAAATAAATAAAGCCATTCTCTTCTGGTGTCCCTAAATCTGTTAGACTTTCCAGTACTGCACACCTTCTCTGGTGCTTTCTGTAGCCCAACTTTGTTTAATATACATGTTACATGCAATACGCCTTGGCTGAACACAGGAATGAACAAGTCTAACACCTCTTAGAACTACTGTGCTAGCCACACACTAAATATTCAACTGTTCTGCCTTAAAATATAAGTTGAAAGAAAAAACAAAACTGGGTGACCTTCCCCATGTACTGAATGACTAATTGAGCTGATATCCTTTGTGGAACTGGTTTGGAAAAGAATAGCTTCTTCCATTTTTAAAAATCACTGATAATCAATTTAAAAAGAATAAAATAAATGGGCCATTAAGAGGTTTTCTCTTTAAAAAATAAAAAATTCTGTATTTTGATTTTTTTAATCTACTTAACAACTTCTGAGACAGCAATTACCAAAACCTGTACTTCAAATTGCTGAAAGTCCTGTTATTCCCACACATGAAGTTTTACTTTATACACTTTAAAGCTAATTTATTAGACGAACATATATTCTATAGTTATAGCTTCTTTTTAATTATTTTAAAACATTATTATTAACTATAACATACACACAAAGAAAATAAATGCAGAGTTAAAACCAATTAAAAAGTGAACCACATATAAACTAAACACTACATCAAAAAAATAAAACACTGTAGCATCCTGAAACCTACCATGTACCTCCACTTGTTCAAAACCCCACCTTCCCACTAGAGATAACATTATCCTCACTTTATGATAGAGTCATATCATATGCATTCCTTCCTATGTCACTTCCTTTACTCAATATCTTTGTCTGAATTCAAATCACAGTTATTCTAACCTCATAAAAGAGATGGATAGTAGTCCCTCTTTTCCTAATATCTGGGGAGTTTGTGTAACTTTAGAATCATATCTTCCTGAAATGATTTACAGAACTCACAGATGAAGTCATTTCAACCTGGAAAAAATGTTTTATGACTTTTTAAAGTATAATATATTTACATACTCCTTTATGAAACTATAAGTACAAAGCACATTGAGTAATTTCTTTTTTAGAAAAACAAATGCAGACCACTGCACAGGCTGCCCTGAACCTTCCCGTATTCACTTTATCACATATCCTGGTGGGCTCTTCCCATCAGTGCAGTCTCTGTCTTCACTGCACTTGCACCAGCATCCCACCATGTGGCTACCCAGCAGGTTACTCAATAGTTCTCCCCTGATGGATATTTAGGCTGTGTTGACATTATCTTAGCCATCTGTAGTTTGCCCTGGAACATAGTATGAGGTTTAAGTGTATCCACAAATGGATTGTTTTTCACTGACTATTCAGTTGTCTCAAGGCTATTTATCAAAAATTCTCCCTCTTCTCTGCTACCTGAAGATGATGCCTTTAACAAATATTAAATTCTTATGTATAACTCTGTTTTGTGTACTTTTCATTTATATGCTAATAAGTTTTATAATGTTTTAGTATACATAACAAGTCAAGCTAGCATTGTTCTTCTTAAAATTTTCCTGATGATTCATAATTTTTTTCCGATATAAACAAACTCAAACCAAAGTTTCTAGTCAATTCCGACTCATAACAACCCTATAAGGCAGAGAAGGACTGTTCCATAAGGTTTCCAAGGTTGTAGTCTTTACTGAAGCAGACTACCACCTTCCTTCCATAGAGCGGCTGACAGCTTCAAACCTGACAGCTTCAAACCACCAACCTTTTGGTTAGCAGCCAAACACGTGAGCTTTAGACGTCTAATAAATGGTATATGTGCTGGAATTGTTAAATTAACTCAGAATTAACACTCATGATGTGGCTATTGTAAATCTGTTCTTCTTCTCCACATTTTCTAATTGGACTCATTTATATAATAAAAATTAGTGATTTGCATATGTATATACGGAAACTCTCATGGTGTCAAGGTTAAGAGTCACAATGTAACCAAAAGGTCAGCAGCATGACTCTACCAGGCACTCCCTGGAAACTCTGTTGGGCAGTTCTACTCTGTCCTATAGGGTTGCTATGAGTTAGAATCAATTCAATGGCAGGGGGTTTGGTTTTTGGTATGTATATATTAATTTCTACTAAATTATCTCTATTATTTATAGTAAGTTTCAGTTAGTTCTGGATTTTTCAAGGCATATAAAAATAATGTATTTGCAAACTGAGGCTTTTAGGAGTTCACATTTTTAAGAATTGGAAAGGAAATACTGAAAAATCTTTGTTTCCAATTATTACACCCAACCAAATAAGACACTGTCTTTTTGACAGAAGTTATATACGCTTATCTGTATCATTCTGAAACATTTTTGTTTTACTCATATTCTAGGCATTCTGTGGTTCATCCACAGGCAGAAAGAACAAAGAGTAAGGTTAGCAGGAAGAAAACTCTAAGTGATGTCTCTCTGATGAGTAAGAATATTTAACTTCCTAAAAGATGCTGAATTCTTTGAGTGGAAGAAAGATGCACTGTGAAAAAGAACCATTAGATAATGGCAAGAGGTCCTGCATAGCATAAACAGCAAATGCACTTGGCTGCTAGCCAAAAGGTTGGAGGTCCAAGTAAGCTCATAGAGTGGTACCTCAGAAGAAAGTCCTGGTGATTTACTGCTCAAAAATCAGCCACTGAAAACCCTATGGAGCCCACATGCATCACCATAAGCTGGAACTGACTTGATGGCAACTGGTAGTGATGTTTGCACAACACGGTTATCAGTATCCTTGAACTGTATACATAATGATGGTTCAACGGCAAAAGATATACACACCTTACACAATTTAAAAAAAGAGAAGAATACTGGTAGGATTTGAAACAGGGAAGAAAAGTAAATGAAACATGAACAGTTTTCTGATCCAGCTACAACCAGCCAATATCATACCTTTGATCCTTCCTGAGCACTTTCAAAGACTATGTTCTAAGAAGATATGAAGGAAAAAAGAAGAAAAGAATGGAAGAGCATGAAAAAGGAAACAACAGATGGTTGTCCAGCCCTGCCCACCTCTGAAACAAGCCTTGTTCTGTTCCCTATTCAGGTTCCTTGCTTGAAGAATGGAAGTGAAATACATTTGAAAGAGCAGAGGCAAACAAAGCAATGTCAAAACTTCCTTGCTCTTGATTTTCACAGGAAGCTGCATGTATGGATTGTCTTATTCTCATAAGAATTTCTTAATATAAATGAACTTCATCATTAAAAACATAAATAAGAAACCACTAGAAAAATAGTACAATGAAATTAGGGTGAAAATCTAATATGGAACTCAAAATGGCAAAAAAAGAACCCACAAAAAATCCAAAAGAAAGTAAAGGAAAAACAATGATGCAACAAAGAAAAACAAATAGCAAAAGCATTCCTAAGTCATAGAAACCCTGGTACTTGTCTTACGGCTGTTAACTAGAAGGTCAGCAGTTCAGTCCAACAGACACTCTTTAGAAATTCTGTCCATAGTGTCACTGTGACTCAGAATCTACTCGATGACAGTGAGTTTGGTTTTTGGTTTATTCCTAAATCTGTCATGATTATAAATACATTAATTTTGAAAAGCTAAGCCAGGATACAGCAATCTGTGGTCTAAAGGTCAAGTCTGGCCGACTGTCTACTTTGGTACATAAAATTTTATTTGAAAACATCCATATCCATTCACTTAAAAACTGTGTGTGGCTGTTTTCACAATCAATGACAAAACACATTTCTTGTGTCAGTGACGACGTGAACTGCACAGCTTAAAACATTTGCTAATAGGCACTTCGCAGAAAAAACTCTGTGGATCCACAGTCCAAAACAGCTCAATTAAAATTCAGAGATTATCAAAATGTACAAAAAGCAAAATCTATGTCATTCACAAGAGACTTATTTAAACACAAATACAAAAGAAGGTGAAAGAAAACAGTTCAAACCATAAGAATATTTGCTATACAAATATCAAAGAAATTAAACTTAGAGAGTATTACCTTACATAAAGGGTAATATCACATAATAAAAGTATCTATTTATTAGAAAAACTAAAATTTGTAAATGTGCATGCATCTAGAAAAAAATTTAAAATGCATTAAGTAAAAACTGACAAAACTGCAGCCAGTTAGATATCAAAAAATGTAGATGAAAGGGAATGATAAAGATAAAAGGAGAAATCAAGCTGTAAGAAAAAAGCTTACACAATTATAACTGAAGATTTTCAATACCACTCAGTTACTGATAAAAGTAAACATCAATCAGTGAATCATGGAAGACCTTAAACACAGCACCAAACTGGCACTAATAAAACACATATAAGCAACAGAGTAAAATAAACATTATTTTCAAGTGCAGATAAAAAATTCACAAATATAGATAGCTGTGACAGGACTCACAAAGTTGAGTCTCACTGGCAATACGAGAATAAAAAGGGGTATACCCTGAGATCTCCACTAAAAGACCGCAACTGGTGGTCCAAGAGCCTCAGGGTTTCCCTGGGAGCATGGCCCCTGGCCCTGATGCTGCCCTTGTCCATAAATCACAATGGAGGTCAACTCTTCAGACAGGAATGGATGGGACTTAGCAAAACAGAGTGACCACATCACGTGTGCACTTTATGGTTCTATGCATCTACAGGATGTCTTCCTGGGGACCTCTTACTGGAGGCGAGGGAGAGGGTGGAGAGGAGGGGACAGGAGATTGTTAGGAGGAGATGACATGTACAGAACAGAGAGGGGGAGTGTGCTGTCACTGGGCAGAGAGAGCAGTGGGAGCTGCACACAGGAGGGAATGTGAATTTATATGTGATTGTACATTTTCACCCACAGTAAAAAAAAAAAAATCCACAAATATAAACCAGATTTTGACTACACAACAAATTTAAGTAAATTTTAACAGTATTAAGAAATTACAGAGTATGCAAGGTGACATAAGAAATATCATAAATCAGTAATAATAACTTGTTAACAGTCCTGAAATTAAACAATACATTTAATAACCCATGGTCAAAAAGGAATTCAACAATATTTTGAAAAACTGATAATGAAAATAAAACATTTTAAACTTTGTGGGATGTACCTAATCAGTGCTCTGACGGAAATTCGTAACTTTAATGCTTAATGCATAATGGAAAGAAATCAAAGATTTAAGTTTCTTCCTTGAAAGCTAGAAAAAAATGAGAAAATTACACTCAAAGTTGAGGACAAGAAATAACAAAGATAAAAGCAAAAATTTAAAAAGTGAAAACAATAAAAATATAGATAATTCACAAAGGCTAAATCAATAATTTTTTAATAATTAATAACACTAAAAAACCACCCCAAAGCTAATCAACTTTGAGACAAAACATGAACTATAAATTATCACCAATAACAGAATAAACTATCACTTCAAATTCTATAGATATCAAAAGGCAAACAAAATATTATACATAACTTTAAGACAATAAATTTGATAAGTAGACAAATTTCATGAAAAACAACTGGCCAAAGTTGATAGAAGATGAAATAAAAATATGAATATCTTTTTAAAAAAGAATGAAAATATTAAAGTATCATTAATTACTACATGCACAAAAATAAAACCCAAATCTAGATGGCTTCTCTATCACACTGTCAAACGTCACGACAGAAAATACCAACCTACACAAAATCTCTCAAGAAACAAAGACAGAGGAAAAGTCCCCATTTCATTTTATATGACCAGCATAACCCTAATGACAAAATCTAAAAACATTACATATAATATATACAAATAATATACATATATATATATATATACATATATACATAATTGTATTATAAACAGAAGTGACTACACCAATGATCAAAACGACATGGGGGAAAGAGAACCCAGAAGACAGAGAGACCCATGTGAGTGGGTGACTGCATCGACATGTGACCAGAGGAACCAGATGGTGCCCAGTTACCACCAGTGATAGCTGTGATGGGGCTCACAAAGATAAATCTCACCGGCAACACGAGAACAGAAAGGGGTGCACCCTGAGTACCCCACTAAAAGACCACATTGATGGTCCAGGGGCCTTGTGGTTCCCCTGGGAGCATGGCCCCCGGTCCTGATGCTGCCCCTGTCTATAAATCATTGCAGAGGTCAGCTCTTCGGACAGGAATGGATTGAACTTGACAACACAGAGTGACAGTATCATGTGTGCACTTTATGGTTCTATGCATCTATAGGATGTTGTCCTGCTGGCCTCTTACTGGAGGAGAGGGAGAGGGTGAGGAGGACAGGACAGGAGATTGTTAGGTGAATATGGCAGGTACAGAATGAATAGGAGGAGTGTCCTGTCATCAAGCAGGGAGAGTAGTGTGAGCTGCACATAGGCAGGCATGCAAATTTATATTGGATTGTACGCTTTCATTCAATCACGATAAATATAAAAAAAAGTTACTAGAGAAAAAAGGGATAAATTCCATAAACATTTATGTAAATGTAGTTGACACAATATTAACTAAGTGAAAAAAGATCTTAAAAAGATAGTAAATCATAGCCAGAGGGAATTTTTCTCAGGAATGATTAAATATCTTAAAAACTCAGGATAATTCAACCTATTAACAGAATTTAGGAGCAAATCCATGTTATGATTTTAATAAATGCAAGAAAAAACACGATAAGTTTCAGCACCCATGAATAATTTTTTTAAATCTCAGCTAACTAGTGATAGACAATTTCCTCAATCAAAAAACAGGCATCTACAAAAACCTACAATTAACATCACACTTAATGGTGAAACACTGAACCTATTCTCTTTCAGGAACATAGCAAGGACACACAATCTCCTGGCTCTGACTCAGTGTTGTACAAGAGGTTCAGGCTAGTGCACTAAGTCAAGATAAAGAAAAGTTATAAATTCAGGAACGTAAAATAGAACTACCTCTATTCCCAGGTAATATGCTTCTTTACATAATAAAATTAAGCACAGCTACCAAAAACAACAAAAACACTACTTAAAAAATAATAAGTAAATTTACCACAATCTCAGGAAATAACTCTGATTCAAAACCCAACTGTGTATCTACATATTAGCTGAAGACTACTGGAATATGAAATTTTAAAATTAGTTATCAGTGTCAAAAACAAAATATTTAGGAATAAATCTAACAAACTGAGCAAGAACTGTATATCAAAACTATAAAACATTATTGAGAAAATTAAAACCTTTAAAAATAAATACTTTATTCATGGATTAAACAAAAATACTCAAACCTGCTACCTGCAAGTCAATTCCAACTCACAGTAATCCTATAGAACAGGATAAAACTGCTCCATAGAGTTTCCAGGAGCACCTGGGGGATCTGAACTGCCAACCTTTTGGTTAGCAGTCGTAGCACTTACCTAATATACCACCAGGGTTTCCATTCACTGATTAGCAAGTGATAATAAACTCACTGCAAACTTAAGTAAAATAGCAGGAGACTTTTATGGAAGTAAACAAGCTGATTCTAAAATTTATACAATTTAAAAGCCCTAGAATAATTAAAACAACCTTGAAAATAACAAAGTTGGAGAACTTAGAGGCTTCATTACATAGTCAAGATTTTACAGTACAATGCTAATGGAATCAATGACATTGAATAAGGAAAAAATAAATGAAAGACAATAGAGAGCAGCTCAGATCCACATTTACATGATCAATTACATTTTTTAACTGAGGTGCTAACATAGTTCAAACACAAGAAAAAAAAAGTCTTTTAAAAATGATGCCAGATGTCTATCTGTGAAAAAATGAAACAGGACCCATATCTCACACCACAGATAAAAACTAACTAAAAACAGAGCAAAGCCTTCAATACAAAACCTAAAATGATAAAAGGTACCCTGACGGCTCAGCAGTTCAGAGGTGCAGCTGTTAACCAAAAGATCGTCAGTGTGAATCTACCAGCTGATCCTTGGAAACTTTATCTAGGGCAGTTCTACTCTGTCCTATAGGATTATCATGAGTCAGCATCAACTTCATCTTTAAATATAATTACAAAAAAGAATTACAAACACTGGAGAGGTTGTGGAGAGATTAGAACTCTTACACACTGCTTGTGGGAATGTAAAATGGTATGATCACTATGAAAAATGATATCACACTTCCTTAAAAAGCTAGAAACACAAATACCATACAACTCAGCAATCTCACTCCTAGGAATATATCCTAAAGAAATAAGAGCAATCACATAAACAGACACACGCACACTCAAGTTCATTGCAGCAATATTCACAAAAGCAAAAGGATGGGAACAACATAAGTACTCATCAAAAGATGAATGGATAAACAAACTATGGTAGATATATATAATGGAATACAACACAATGATAAGAACAACGATGAATTCACAAAACATCTTACAACATGGGATGAATCTAGAGGCCATCATACTGAGAGAAGTCAATCCCAAAAAGACAAATACTGTAGGAGACCACTATTACAAAACTCAAGGTTTCCACAAAGAAAATTACAATCTTTGATGGTTACAAAGGGAAGGAAAATCACTAACTAGATAGCAAACAAGTGTTAACTTTTGTGAAGAGAAAGACAATATACAACATAAGGGAAGCCAGCACATTTTGACGAGGACAAAGTCATAGAAGCTTCCTAAATACATTGAAACACTCTGAGGAACCAATTTACTGGAGCTCAGGGCTGGGGATCACAGTTTTGGAGAACATCTAGGTCAACTGGCATAATACAATTCATAAAGAAAACATTCTACATTTTACTTTGGTTAGCACCATCTGGGGTCTTAAAATTCTGGAAGCAGCCATCTATGATATATCTACCGGTTCTGTCCAAAAAAGAGGAATGAAAAAAACCAAAGACACAAGGTAATATTAACTAATGGATCACATGAACCACCACCTCCATGAGCCTGAGCCCAGAAGAATAAGACGGCGTCCAGCTACCACAACCAACCACTCTCACAAGAGATCACAATACAGTCCCAGACAGAGGAGAGTAACATAAAACAAATTTCAAATCCACAAAAAGTGATCAGACTTACTGGTGTGCCGGAGACCTGAGACTACAGCCACCAGACACTGTGCTAACTGAGAACGCTCCTGAAGTCCACCTTTCAGCCAGAGTCTGCTGTACTGTGGGGCTTGCATGTTGCAATGATGCTGGAAGCTATGCCACTGGGATTCAAATACCAGCAGGGTCACTCATGGTGGACAGGTTTCAGCTGCGCTTCCAGGTGCAAAGAGACTAGGAAGAAGGACCTGGGGGTCTACTTCTGAAAAAAATTATCCAGTGAAAACCCTACAAATAGTAATGAAATCCTGATATATTGCCAGAAGATGTGCTTGCCAGGTTGAAAAGCATTCAAAAGACAACTAGGGAGGAGCTGCCTCCTCAAAGTACAATCAACCTTAATGACCTGGATAGAGTGAAGCTTTTGGGACCTTCATCTGTTGATGTGGCATAAACGAAAACAAGAAAAAACAGCTATAAACATCCATTAATAATCAGAACATGGAATGTATGAAGTATGGATATACGAAAATTGGAAATCATTAAAAATGAAACAGAAAGCATAAACACTGACATCTTAGGCACTGGAGAGTGAAGTAAGCTGGTACCGGCCACTGTGAATCAGAGTCATATGGTCTACTATGCCAAGAATGGCAAACTGAAGAGGAATGAAGTTGCATTCATTAACAAAAAGAACATTTCAAGAACTATCCTGAAGTACTCTATTGTCAGTGATAGAATAATATCCACAGGCCTACAAGGAAGGACAGTTAATAAGACTATTATTCGCATTTGCATAACAAACACTAAGGAAAAAGATGAAGGAACCTAAGATTTGTACCAGCTTTACAGTCTCAAAATTGATCAAACATGCAATCAGGATGCACTGATAATACTGGTGACTAGAATGGAAAAGTTAGAAACAAAGAAGGATTAGTAGGTGGAACTACTTGGTGATAGACAATGTCAGAGATAACACGACAGAATTTTACAAGACCAATGGCTTCTCCACTGTAAATGCCTTATTTATTTATTTATCAAGAAGACAAAGTATTACAAGGACATGTGCAAACAGCTACAAATAGAACACTGAATGAGAAGAACATGCTTGGCATTTCTCAAGCTCAAAGAACTGAAGAAAAAATTTAAGACTCAAGGTGCAATAGTGAAGAATTCTCAGAGGAAGAATATACAGAGGAAGGAATATACAGAGTCATTATACCAAAAAGAACTGGTCAATGTTCAATAATTTCAGGAGGTACGGTACGACCACATACTAAGGGTACTGCAGGAAAAAGTCCAAAGGGCACTGAAGGCACTAAACAAGGCTCCAGTAACTGACACAACACCAAGTGAGACGTTTCCACAAACAGATACAGTGCTGAAGGTGGTCACTTGTCTATGCAAAAGAATTTGTAAGACACCTACTCAGCCAATCGACTGGAAGAGATCCGTATTTCTGCTTATTCCCAAGAAAGGGGGGAATGGGAAAATTATCCAAACAAATGGAAAAATTTTTAGCAGTATCATCAGTATCACACACAAGTAAAATTTTGGTACAGATCATCCAAAGCAGTTGCAGCAGTATATCAACAGGAAACTTTCAGAAATTCAAACCAAATTCAGAAGAGGACATGGAACCAAGTACATCATTGCTGATGTCAGATAGATCCTGCCTGAAAGCAGAGAATACCAGGAAGATTTTTACCTGTGTTTTAATGACTATGCAAAGGCATTTGGCTGCACAGATCATAATAAATTATGGATAACATTGCAAAGAATGGGAAGTCCAAAACAACTTAATTGTACTCATGAGAAATCTGTACACAGATCACGAAGCAGTCATTCAAATGAGGAAATATTGCATTCTGTAAAGTCAGGAAAGGTGTGCATCAGCGCTGTACCCTTTCACCATACCTATTCAATCTGTACGCCAGGCAAATCATCAGAGAAGCGAGATTCTATGAAGAAGAACACAGCTTCAAGATTGGAGGAAGATGCATGAACAACCTAATTTATGCGAATGACACAACTTGGATTGCTGCAAGTGAAGAGGACTTGAAGCTCTTACTGATGAAGACCAAAGACCACACAACCTTCAGTATGGATTACAGCTCAACTTAAGAAAGCAAAAATCCTCACAAATGGACCAATAAGCAACATTATGGATAAATGGAGAAAAGATTGAAGTTGTCAAGGATTTCATTTTACTTGGATCCACAATCAATGCCCACGGAAACAGTAGCAAGCAAATAAAAAGATGCATTGCTTTGAGGAAATCTGCTGCAAAAGACCTCTTTTAAGTATTGAAAAATGAAGATGTCACCTTGAAGACTATAGTGCACCTAACCATGGTATTCTGAACTGCCTCATATATATGTGAAAGCTGGACGACAAATAATTCAGACTGAAGAAGAAACGGTGACTGTGAATTGTGGTGTTGGAGAAGAATACTGAATACACCAAGAACCTCCAAGAGAACAAACAAATCTGTCTTGGAAGAAATACAGCCAGAGTGCTCCTTAGAAGCAAGGACAGCAATATCATGTCACACATACTTTGGACATGTTATCAGGGAGGATCAGTTCCATCATGCTTAGTAGAGGGTCACTGAAAAAAAGGAGGATCCTCAAAAGAATGGACTGACACAGTAGCTGCAACAATGGGCTCAAGCATGAGAATGACTGTGAGGATGGCAGAGGACAGCCGGCATCTCCTTCTTTTGTACACAGGGTCACTGAGTCTGAACTGACTCAACAGCACCAAACACCACCACCACATGTAAAAAACATGCTTCTTAGTTCAATGAAGTATGAGGCCAAACAGGCAACACCGGCCCAAATGCAAAATGAGAAGGCAGGAAGGGACAGGAAAACTGGACAAATGGACACAGGGAACCTGGATTTGAAAGGCGGAGAGTGTTGACACATTGAGGGGACTGCAACCAATGTCAAAACAACTCATGTATAAATTTTTTAATGAGAAACTAATTTATGCTATAAACTGTCACCTAAAGCACAATGATATTTTCTTTACCCAAAGATAAAGGAAATATCGAAAGGAAGACATTTGGATAACATTTAGGACATCAAGGGTAATACAACGGCTCTGAAGGCCATTCCACAAAAACAGTTCCAAAATTGCTCTGAAGGGTGGACTAGTCACTGGCATTAGTGCGTAACTTCCCAAGGGGAATACTTTGGCCTTAGTGATATTCAGCCATGAGGTATGCAACACCTTTTCTAGGATGAGTTTGAGAACTTAATTGGCAGTCCTCGTATGTGAAACAACTTTTAAGTTGACTTTGACTTGTGATCAAAGAAATATAACATAATCTTTGTAAATTAGTTTTGAAACATAAATCTAAACAACCTACTAACCTCTAACCTTGAACAAAAGATACAACAGCCAGCTAATCTCTAACCCTAGAAAAAAGGCATAACATACGAGCCTCTGACATCATGCTGACCCTTATCATGTGAGGCCAAGGTGATCAATTCACATCTAGATCCTGAATTTCTAACCACTCTCTGAGAGAAGGTAAAGACGGAACCTCCACTTAGAATACGACTCTTTGTGAAGAATGAGACTTTGGATGGGGATTTTGTCCACTGTTGCTGACCTCAGACCCTAGCTACAAGGGACCTCTGCCAAATTCAAGTCTAAGACCATTCACAGAAGTTAAAGGCCTAAAATCTAAAGATTTGGACTCTAATCATTGAACAAACGTTGTAATACTAATTGTTGATTCTGTTTCTCTAGTCCTGAATGAATGTTGTGAGGTCTTGTTTGCATGCTTTGCCATAACTACCCTGCAATAAACTACATGAGTTTTTACATGTCAGACTTTAGCATTTTTTTAATTTTATGTTTATGATAATAAAAAAATAATCCTACACAGTAACTATATTATTAATATAAAATTGAAAAACAGACAAAATTAATCTATGGTGACAACAATGAGAATAGTGAGTTAATAGGGAGACAGTTACTCAGTTACAGAGGGAAAAGAGACTCTAGTGAATGCTGGAAATGTTCCATGTCATGATCTGCATGAAAGCTACACAAGAATCTACCACATATACCTTAATTTAAAAAAAATTAACTCCAAATGAAACCTATTTTCAGACAAAGCAGGTAATGTGGCATCAGCAGATCTGCATTAAAGAAATGCAAAGGGGGATTTTTCAGACTAAGGAAAATGATCTCAAAGGGAACTCAGTGGAAGTCAAGAAGTGTGTTAATGTGGAGTGTGTGAATGTGAAGTGTGTTAATGTGGAGTGTGTGAATGTGAAGAAATGTGAATGTGAAGTGTGTCAGTGTGAAGAAGTGTGTCTATATGAAGAAGTGTGTCAATGTGAAGAGCAACAGAAAATGTAAATACACAGGTAAGTCTAAATGAATAGCCACAGTGTAATCCTTATTTTGGAAGACTTGAACTATATATCTGGAACTAAAATACACGACATCAATAACCAAAAATGTAGAAGTTGGATAACTGGAAATCAGTAAAATTAAATTTATCAAGCATTGATGTGGCAATCTTTAAGTAAATCAATAAAAGCATTTAAAAATAAGAAATCAATGGGGCAATAATTAAAAAATACTCTATTAACCCAAAAAGAAGCAAGAAATGAGAGAAAAACAAATTACAGAATAGGCAGGACAAAGAGAAGAGATATATTAACAAGTAGCAGTGGCACTGGTGTTAGCTGTCATCAAATCATCGCGTATTTATAACAAATTATGTATAACAGAACAAACTGTTGCCCAGCTCTGTATCATTTTCATGACCAGTAAGTAGTCTCATTCCATCAAATGCCAACTGACTAAATATACTCAAAAGACAAAAATTAATCAGACTGGATTTAAAAAAAGTCTAATTTATTTAACAATAAACATACCAAAGGAGTATGTATACATGTGTATGTGTACTCGTGTGTACATGTGTGCGTGTGTGTATGTGTATGTGCATGTGTATATACACATACATATTTATAACGCTGAAACTGAATACATGGAATAAGACATTTAATGCAAATACTAATAAAAACGGCTACAGTAGCTCTTCTAAAATCAGATTAAATAAAATTTAAATCAAAACGTATTACTTAGAGATAAAGGTAGCATACTGTTATCCTAATGACATAAGAACTAACCAACAGGAAGATAATAACTTTATTGTCCATCAGTAAAAAAAAATAGGGCTTAGAACCAGCTTCCTCCAGTTCAAATCTCTGCTGAGGATTTCCATTTCTAACAATTTCCCAGGCAATGCTAATGCTATCAGCTACGGAAGTGTTTTGAGAACCACAAGTAGAGAAGTGGTTCCCACAGCTTACTGTACATAGAGTCACTTACGGCCTTGTTAGGATGAAGACTCTGATCGAGTATATGTGGGCTGGAAATGTAAAGTCTTGGCAGAGATTCTAACTGAAGTGAACTGGCTCAATGTCCTGACAAAACATGAAGGAAATAGGGGGCGGAGTCAAGGTGGCGGACTAAGCCCACGTCTCCTTCTATCCCTCGGGAAACCAAGACCTGAACTGACAATCAAACAGAGCCTTCTGATCACCTAATCAGCCTCAGGACACGGCACAGAGCTGTTAATTGGGCCTTCATACCACTCAGCGAAAAACCTCCTCTCTTTCACTGACTCCTGCTCTTGGCTAGCCCCGGCTCTGACTGACCAAAGGTAAATGCACCATTTTGACTTTTTTTTTCCTCTATCTCGGCTGGCAGGCGGAGCTGGGTCTTGCCTGGTGGCTGAACTCAGACGCACTGCTGAGGGGATAGGCAGGCGAAATTTCCATATTCTGAGAGCCAGGCTCGGGCTCTGTTAATCTACCCACGTTGAGCCTTTCGTTTTGTAGCTGCCTCAGTGGGGTTGGTGAGGAGGTCCGCGGTCAGGGTGCAGCACGCCATGTTGGTACCGAGATTTTAGCGGGACCTCATTCTTAGCCTGGGAGCCAGCACCTGCAAACAGGACAGCTCTTGTCCAACAGAAAAGTAGTGATATTGCACAGTGCTGCCTACGTTGGGGGCCCTGCAACAGAAGCAGAGGAGTCACTACCTCTCGGCACCTTTAGCCCCTCTGTCTGCTGCCTGTGTGGAGGACGCCACCTTAGATACAGTGGCCGCAGCTGGACCTAATTCTTAGCTTGGGAGCCAGAGCCTGCCCACTGGAGAGCGCTTTTCTATCACAAAACCAGTACTCCACGCAGTATTGGCTAAGGCTAGGCCGTGTCAGTAGAGGCCAACAGGGCAGTAGCATTGCTGTATTCTGAACTGCTATCATCTGGGGTTGGATATACTGGCGCGTACTTTGTCAGATGAGAAGAGGGACTTCTACACCTGAAAACCTAACTGACTTGTGAACTGGTCAGATACCTTTTGCTTTACATTTGAAGACAGCCTAGAGAAACATATGCAATCCATCCTCTCAGTACCTCTTCTAGCCTCTATATACTCACATGGGACCCAAAAAGCAACAGACAATTGTGGCATACAAGCAATCACACATGGCTTAAGAAGGCTCCCAAACAAAGCAACCAAGGAGTTTTCCAGATGAAGAAACTTTTATGAAAGCATCAGGAAGTGAATACAAATTGATTATATATAGAGCCCCTCTAGACCTTATACAAAATGCAGCAGAACAAAGTGAAAAACTAAGTAAGTTGTTCGATCTGAAGGAACACCAGTACTCTGAAATCCAACAGATCAAGAAGAAAGTCAAAGACACAGAAACTTCCACGCAAACCCAAGAAAACAGAATGGAACAAATGGAAAAAAGAATTTCTGACTTGGAAGACAGAGCTACTGATGCCAGCATCTGTGAGCAGAAATCAGAAAAAAGAAACAAGAAAAATGAAGAAACATTCAGAAGCATGTGGGACTCTATTAAGAGGAACAACCTTCGATTAATTGGAGTCCCTGAACAGGGTGAGACATCTGAGAACACACAGAGTATTGTTGCTGAGCTGCTGAAAGAAAACTTCCCAGAAATCATGAAGGAAGAGAATACAGACATCTCAGATGCATATCGCACGCCACCCAATATAAATCTCAAAAGAAAGACTCCAAGACATGTCATAATCAAGCTTAACAAAATGAAATATAAGCAGCAACTCTTAAAGGCAGCAAGACTCAAGGCAAAGCTAACATTCAGAGGGAAACCCTGTAGGCTCTCGTCAGATTTCTCAGCAGAAACCATGCTGGCATGACAGTGCCATGACACATTCAAAGTCTTGAAGGAGAAGAACTTCCAACGAAGAATTATATATCCTGGAAAACTGTCTTTCAAATATGAAAATGAAATTAAGACATTTCCAGATAAACAGAAATTCAGAGACTTTGTAAAAACCAAACTCAAACTACAAGAAATAGTGAAAGAAGTTCTTGGCTTTGGCTTAGAAGAACAAAACCACTAACTTTATATTTTAGAACGACACACTACTGAATACTCATTTAGGGAAGGCTCCAAAGTAAATCACAGCTTTCATATGGAAAGAAGCAATCCAGTAATCATCATGAAAACTATGCTGTCATCATAATAAAAAGAGGGATGTACTACAGCCATTATAGTCCTTCCAGATGGAGAGGAAGATGACCAGACTGGTAGTAATTAAAATTGGGTTTATAAATAGTTTATTAAGGGGATTCATAGGGGCAGCTGTAAAGCACAACAAGGATGTATCATACCATTTCAAGAAATCTAACACACGAGTCTCAACAACTATAAAACCAGCACTGAAAAAGGTGAAAAATCAACTCACAAAAAACAGCGTCCCAGAATAGACTAATAAGAACAAGAGAGAAAATATCAACATAAAAATAAACATATCACAATGGCAGCAGTGAACACATACCTATCAATAATTACACTGAATGTGAATGGACTGAATGCTCCAGTAAAGAGACACCGTCTATCATCTTGCATCAAAAGACACGACCCATCCATATGTTGTCTACAAGAAACTCACTTGAGACCCAAAGACAGGAACAAACTGAAAATTAAAGGATGGAAGAATATATATCAAGCTAACAATGAACAAAGAAGAGCAGGGGTGGTAATTCTAATCTCAGACAAAATCAACTTTAATGTCAAATCCACGATCGTGGACAAAGACGGTCACTATTTATTGCTGAAAGGTTCAGTACACAAGCAAGACTTAACTATATTAAATATTTATGCACCTAATGCCAGAGCACCTAAATATGTTGAAGAAACACTGACTCCGCTCAAAAGACTGACTCCACAATAACAGTGGGAGACTTTAACACTCTACTCTGATTACTAGACAGATCATCTAGAAAAAAGCTCAGTAAAGATACAGAAGACCTCACTGACACAATTAACCAACTAAACCTCATTGATATATACAGAACTTTCCACCCCTCAGCAGACAACTACACCTTCTTCTCCAGTGTACATGGAACATTCTCCAGAACTGACCATGTGATAGGCCATAATGCAATGCTGAACGAAATCCATACCACTGAATTACTGCAAAGCATCTTCTGAGATCATAAAGCCATCAAAGTTGAAATCAATAGCAGAAAAAACAGAGATAGAAAGTGGAACTCTTGGAAACTGAACAACATCTTGCTCAAAAAAACATGGGTTATAGAGGAAATCAGGGATCAATTAAAGAAATTCATGGATTCCAATGAGAATGAAAACACTTCCTACCAGAACCTATGGGATACAGCCAAAGCAGTGATCAGAGGTCTGTTTATCTCCATAAATGCACACATCGGGATGGAAGAAAGAAACCAAATCAAGGAACTAACTCTACAGCTTGAACAAGTAGAAAGAGAACAACAGAGGAACCCCTCGGGCACCAGAAGAAAGGAGATCATAAAGATTAGAGCAGAGCTAAATGAATTAGAGAATAGAAAAACAATTGAAAAAATTGAAAAGACCAAAAGCTGGTTTTTTGAAAAGATCAACAAAATTGATACACCACTGGCGAAACTTACGAAAGAAAAGCAGGAAAGGAAACAAATAACCCAAATTAGAAATCAGAGGGGAGTTGTCACCACAGATGCAACAGAAATCAAAAATATCATAACAGAATACTATGAAAGACTGTACTCTAACAAATTTGAAAACCTAGGGGAAATGGACCAATTCCTTGACTCATACCACCTACCCAAATTATCACAACACGAGGTAGAACAACTTAATAAGCCCATCACAAAGGAAGAGATTGAAAAGGTCATCAAAACACTACCAATCAAAAAAAGTCCGGGCCCGGATGGCTTCACGGCAGAATTCTACCAAGCATTTAGAGAAGAGTTATCCCCAATACTACTGAGACTATTTCACAGTATAGAAAGGGATGGAGTACTCCCAAACTCATTCTATGAAGTCAGCATAACCCTGATAACTAAGCCCGGGAAAGATCCAACAACGACAGACAACTACAGACCGATATCCCTCATGAACCTAGATGCAAAAATCTTCAACAAAATTCTTGCCAACAGAATACAACAACATATCAAGAAAATAATCCATCATGACCAAGTGGGATTCATACCAGGGATGCAAGACTGGTTCAACATCAGGAAAACAATTAATGTGATAAAACACATAAATAACACAAAAAACAAGGATCACCTGATTTTGTCCACTGATGCCGAAAAGGCATTTAATAAAGTCCAACACCCATTGATGCTAAAAACTCTTAGCAAAATGTGCATAGACAGCAAATCCTCACCACAATAAGGGCCATTTATACAAAGCCAGATGCCCACATCATCCTGAACGGAGAGAGACTGAAAGACTTTCCCTTGAGATCAGGAACTAGACAAGGATGCCCACTGTCACCTCTCCTATCCAACATTGTGCCAGCAGTTCTAGCCAGAGCAATTCGACAAGACGAAGAAATAAAGGGCATCTGCATTGGCAAAGAGGAATTTAAAATCTCCCTGTTCGCAGATGATATGATTCTATATGCAGAGAACCCCAAGGAACCTATAAGTAAGCTACTCAAACTGATAGAAGAGTTCAGCAAAGTCTCAGGATACAAGATAAACATAAGTAAATCAGTAAGATTCCTTTATACCAACAACGAAAGTGTTAAGGAGGAAATTATCAAATCTATACCATTTGTGATAGCCCCTAAGAAGATAAAGTACCTAGGAATTAATCTAACCAGAGAAACAACAGACCTTTACAAAGAGAACTACAAGCCTTTACTACAAGAAACTATAAGAGACTTAGATAAATGGAAAAACCTACCATGCTGATGGATAGGAAGACTTAACATTGTGAAAAAGTCTATTTTACCGAAAGCAATTTATTTATATAGTGCAATCCGAATACAAGTTCCAGCATCATTTTTTTTTATTTAACATAACTGAGTGAAAATGTACATTCACATGTAAATTTACATGCCCCCCTATATTCAGCTTCCACTGCTCTCCCTGTCCAGACTGCACACTATTCCTCTCTGCTCCATACATGTCTCATCCTCCCAACAGTCTTCTTTCCCTTACTCTCCGTCCACTCCCCTTCCTCCAGCCAGAGGTCAGCAAGATGATATCCTATAGATGTATAGAACCACAAAGTGCTTCCAATATATGGTTACTCTGCATTGGCAAGTCCAATCCATTCCTGTCCAAAGAGTGGACCTTTGTTATAATTTATGGGAACAGGCAGCATCAGGGCCGGGGGCCATGCTCTCAGAGGAACCCCAAAACCACTGGACCATCAGTTGAGGTCTTTTAGTGGAGATCTCATGATGCACCTCTTTTTATTCTTGTCTTGCCAGTGAGGCTCCTCTCTGTGAGCTCCGTCATGGCTATCACTGGTGGTGGCCAGGCACCATCTGGTTTTTCCAGTCCCAGGTCGATGTAGCAACCCACTCCCGTGGATCTCTCTGTCCTCTCGGCCGTCTTTACCGCATGCCATTTTGGCCCTCGGTGAGCATCCGTTCTTGCTGAGTTGGGACCATTTGCTGTGTCCTCGGATGGCAGCTTGGCAGCTTTTAAGATCCCAGACGCCACTCACCAATGTGGGGTGCAGAGAGCTCTCTTAGCAAAACGCTAGTTGTGCCAACTGGCCTGGAATTCGCCTAAGAGCATGGTCCCCCGCTCACTGCCCCAGCTACTCTATCCTTGCAGTATTGAGTTAAGATGGAAGGAGTACTCAAGTTATGCTGAAGTCCACTTAATGTTGTTCTTGTTCCTAATGTGTGCTGTCACCGCTTTCTCCCAACTAGATTTCTAGTAACTACCTAAACTAAACCCTCCCCCCCCGCGTCCTCCCTCCCTCCCTCCCCTCCCTTGCAGCTGTCAAAGAGTCTTTTCTTCTATACACAAGTCTGTTTTTGAGATCTTATCGTAGAGGTCTCATACAGTATTTGTCCTTTTGTTGCTGACTACTGTCACTCAACATAATGTCTTCCAGTTGAAACCAGGTTAGGAGATGTTTCCTGGAATCATCATTATTCTTTATCATTGCGTAGTGCTCCATTGAGTATATGTACCATAGTTTACCTATCCATTCTTCTATTGTTGGGCATCTGCGTTGATTCCACCTTTTTGCTATTGTGGACTGTGCCGCGATAAATATTCTGGTGCATGTGTCCGTTGGTGTGAAAGGCCTTGAATCTGTAGGATATATTCCAAGTAGTGGAATTACTGGGTCAAATGGTATACCAATATCCATATTTTTAAGGAAGCGCCAGATTGCCTTCCATAGAGGCTGGACCATTTTACAACCCCACCAACAGTGTAGGAGGGTTCCACTTTCTCCACAGCTTCTCCAGCCTTTGTTGTTTTGTGTTTTCTGGATCATGGCCAATCTTGTTGGGGTGAGATGGTATCTCATTGTTGTCTTGATTTCAATTTCTTTAATAACTAAAGATCGTGAACATGTCCGCATGTGTTTTTTGGCTGCCTGGATCACCTCTTTAGAGAAGTATCTGTCCATCTCCTTTGCCCATTGCTTAATTGGATGGTTTATCTTCTTCTTATTGATATTTTGTAGCATCTTATAGATTATGGAGATCAGGCTTTCGATCTGACATAGAGTTGCCAAATATTTTTTCCCACTCTGTGGGTGTTCTTTTAATTCTATTAAGAAAGTCTTTGGATGAGCAAAAGTGCTGGATTCATAATAGTTCCCATTTATGTATTTTCTCTTCTGTTGATTGAGGTTTCTTTGACAGATTTTGGAGTCTGTCCTCGTTGTGTATTAAAACTTCCATTGTTGTTCCTACCTTTTCTTGGATGAGCTTTATCGTTTTAGGTTTGATATTTAGATCTTTTATCCAGTTGACGTTGGTTTTTGTATAAGGTGTAAGATATGGATCTTGATTCAGTTTATTGCAGATGGATAACCAATTTTGCCAGTACCATTTGTTGAAGAGACTGTTTTTACCCCAGTATAATGTCTTAGGGCCTTTGTCGAATATCAACTGTTCATAGGCAGATGGTGTCATCTCTGGGGTCTCAGTTCTGTTCCACTGATCAATCTGTCTGTTCTTGTACCAGTACCAGGCTGTTTTGACCACTGTGGCAGTGTAGTATGTTCTAAGGTCGGGTAATGAAAGGCCTCCCAGTGTGTTCTTCCTCTTTAGTAGTACCTTACTTATCCGGGGCTTCTTCCCTTTCCAAACAAAATTGGTGATTTGTTTCTCCATCTCATTAAAAAATGATGCTGGAACTTGTATTGGGATTGCATTATATAAATAAATTGATTTGGGTAAAATAGACATTTTCACAATGTTAAGTCTTCCTATCCATGAGCAGGGTAGGTTTTTCCATTTATCTAAGTCTCTCTTAGTTTCTTGTAGTAGGGGCTTGTAGTTCTCTTTGTAAAGGTCTGTTGTTTCTCTGGTTAGATTAATTCCTAGGTACTTTATCTTCTTAGGGGCTATCACAACTGGTACAGATTTGATAATTTCCTCCTTAACACTCCCGTTGTTGGTATAAAGGAATCCTACTGATTTACTTATGTTTATCTTGTATCCTGAGACTTTGCTGAACTCTTCTATCAGTTTGAGTAACTTACTTATAGATTCCTTGGGGTTCTCTGCATATACAATCATATCATCTGCAAACAGGGAGATTTTAAATTCCTCTTTGCCAATGCAGATGCCCTTTATTTGTTTGTCTTGTCTAATTGCTCTGGCTAGAACTGCTAGCACAATGTTGGATAAGAGAGGTGACAGTGGGCATCCTTGTCTAGTTCCTGACTTCAGGGGAAAGTCTTTCAGTCTCTCTCCATTCAGGATGATGTGGGCAATTGGCTTTGTATAAATGGCCCTTATTGTGTTGAGGAATTTGCCGTCTATGCCCATCTTGCTAAGAGTTTTTAGCATGAATGGGTGGTGGACTTTATCAAATGCCTTTTGGGCATCAATGGACAAAATCAGGTGATCTTTGTCTTTTGTGTTATTTATGTGGTTAATCACATTAATTGTTCTCCTCATCTTAAACCAGCCTTGCATCCCTCGTATGAATCCCACTTGGTCATGATGGATTATTTTCTTGATATGTTGTTGTATTCTGTTGGCAAGAATTTTGTTGAAGATTTTTGCATCTAGGTTCATGAGTGATATCGGTCTGTAGTTCTCTGTCTTTGTTGGATCTTTCCCAGGCTTAGGTATCAGGGTTATGCTGGCTTCATAGAATGAGTTTGGGAGTACTTCATCCCTTTCTATACTGTGAAATAGTCTCAGTAGTATTAGGGATAACTCTTCTCTAAATGCTTGGTAGAATTCTGCCGTGAAGCCATCTGGGCCCGGACTTTTTTTGGTTGGCAGTGTTTTGACGACCTTTTCAATCTCTTCCTTTGTGATGGGTTTATTAAGTTGTTCTGCTTCACGTTGTGATAATTTGGGTAGGTGGTATGAGTCAAGGAATTGGTCCATTTCCCCTAGGTTTTCCAATTTGTTAGAGTACAGTCTTTCATAGTATTCTGTTATGATATTTTTGATTTCTGTTGCATCTGTGGTGACAACTCCCCTCTGATTTCTAATTTGGGTTATTTGTTTCCTTTCCTGCTTTTATTTAGTAAGTTTAGCCAGTGGTTTATCAATTTTGTTGATCTTTTCAAACCTGCTTTTGGTCTTTTCAATTTTTTCAATTGTTTTTCTATTATCTAATTCATTTAGCTCTGCTCTAATCTTTATGATCTCCTTTGTTCCGGTGCCCGAGAGGTTCCTCTGTTGTTCTCTTTCTACTTGTTCAAGCTGTAGAGTTAGTTCCTTGATTTGGTTTCTTTCTTCCTTCCCGATGTGTGCATTTATGGAGATAAACAGACCTCTGAGCACTGCTTTGGCTGTATCCCATAGTTTCTGGTAGGAAGTGTTTTCGTTCTCATTGGAATCCATGAATTTCTTTAATTGATCCCTGATTTCCTCTATAACCCATGTTTTTTTGAGCAAGATGTTGTTCAGTTTCCAAGAGTTCCACTTTCTATCTCTGTTTTTTCTGCTATTTATTTCAACTTTGATGGCTTTATGATCTCAGAAGATGCTTTGCAATAATTCAATGGCATGGATTTTGTTGAGCATTGCATTATGGCCTATCACGTGGTCAATTCTGGAGAATGTTCCCTGTGCACTGGAGAAGAAGGTGTAGTTGTCTGCTGAGGGATGGAAAGTTCTGTATATATCAATGAGGTTTAGTTGGTTAATTGTGTCAATGAGGTCTTCTGTATCTTTACTGAGCTTTTTTCTAGATGATCTGTCTAGTAATCAGAGTGGAGTGTTAAAGTCTCCCACTATTATTGTGGAGTCATCTAACTCTCTTTTGAGCATAGTCAGTGTTTCTTCGACATATTTAGGTGCTCTGACATTAGGTGCATAAATGTTTAATATAGTTAAGTCTTGCTTGTGTACTGAACCTTTCAGCAATAAATAGTGTCCATCTTTGTCCACGATGGTGGATTTGACATTAAAGTTGATTTTGTCTGAGATTAGAATTGCCACCCCTGCTCTTCTTTGTTCATTGTTAGCTTGATATATATTCTTCCATCCTTTAATTTTCAGTTTGTTCCTGTCTTTGGGTCTCAAGTCAGTTTGTTGTAGACAACATATGGATGGGTCGTGTCTTTTGATCCAAGATGACACTCGGTGTCTCTTTACTGGAGCATTCAGTCCATTCACATTCAATGTAATTATTGATAGGTATGTGTTTACTGCTGCCATTGTGATATGTTTATTTTTATGTTGATGTTTTCTCTCTTGTTCTTATTAGTCTGTTCTGAGACGCTCTTTTTTGTGAGTTGATTTTTCAACTTTTTCAGAGCTGGTTTTATAGTTGTTGAGACTCGTGTGTTAGATTTCTTGAAATGGTATGATACATCTTTGTTGTGCTTTACAGCTGCCCCTATGAATCCCCTTAATAAACTATTTATAAACCCAATTTTAATTACTACCAGTCTGATCATCTTCCTCTCCATCTGGAAGGACTATAACGACTGTAGTACATCCCTCTTTTATTATGATGACACCATAGTTTTCATGATGATCACTGGATTGCTTCTTTCCAAATCAAAGCTGTGATTTGCTTTGGAGCCTTCCCTAAATGAGTATTCAGTAGTGTGTCGTTCTAAAATATAAAGTTAGTGGTTTTGTTCTTCTAAGCCAAAGCCAAGAACTTCTTTCAGTATTTCTTGTAGTTTGGGTTTGGTTTTTACAAAGTCTCTGAGTTTCTGTTTATCTGGAAATGTCTTAATTTCATTTTCATGTTTGAAAGACAGTTTTGGAGGATATATAGTTCTTAGTTGGAAGTTCTTCTCCTTCAAGACTTTGAATGTGTCGTGCCACTGTCTCTGTGCCAGCATGGTTTCTGCTGAGAAATCTGACGAGAGCCTACAGGGTTTCCCTCTGAATGTTAGCTTTGCCTTGAGTCTTGCTGCCTTTAAGAGTTGCTGCTTATGTTTCATTTTGTTAACCTTGATTATGACATGTCTTGCAGTCTTTCTTTTGAGATCTATATTGGGTGGCATAAGATATGCATCTGAGGTGTCTATATTCTCTTCCTTCATGATTTCTGGGAAGTTTTCTTTCAGCAGCTCAGGAACAATACTCTCTGTGTTCTCAGAACTCTCACCCTGTTCAGGGACTCCAATTAATCGAAGGTTGTTCCTCTTAATAGAGTCCCACATGCTTCTTAATGTTTCTTCATTTTTCTTGTTTCTTTTTTCTGATTTCTGCTCATAGACACTGGCATCAGTAGCTCTGTCTTCCAAATCAGAAATTCTTTTTTCCATTTGTTCCATTCTGTTTTCTTGGGTTTGCATGGAAATTTCTATGTCTTTGACTTTCTTCTTGATCTGTTGGATTTCAGAGTACTGGTGTTCCTTCAGATCGAACAACTTGCTTAATTTTTCATTTTATTCTGCTGCATTTTGTATAAGGTCTAGAAGGGCCTCGTACATCATGAATTTGTATTCACTTCCTGATGCTTTCATAAAAGTTTCTTCATCTGGAAAACTCCTTGGTTGCTTTGTTTGGGAGCCTTCTTAAGCCATGAGTGATTGCTTGTATGCCACAATTGTCTGTTGCTTTTTGGGTCCCATGTGAGTATATAGAGGCTGGAAGAGGTACTGTGAGGATGGATTGCAAATGTTTCTCTAGGCTGTCTTCAAATGTAAAGCAAAAGGTATCTGACCAGTTCACAAGTCAGTTAGGTTTTCAGGTGTAGAGGTCCCTCTTCCCATCTGACAAAGTAAGCGCTATTGTATACAACCCCAGATGACAACAAACGAGTTCAGAATACAGCACTGCTAGTGCCCTGGTGGCCTCTGCTGACAGGGCCTAGCCTTAGCCAACACTGCGTCGAGTACTGGTTTTGTGATAGAAAAGCGCTCTCTTGTGGGCAGGGTCTGGCTCCCAGCTAAGAATTAGGTCCAGCTGCGGCCACCGTACCCAAGATGGCGTCCTCCACACAGGCAGCAGACGAGGGGGCTAAAGGTGCCCAGAGGCAGCGATTCCTCTGCTTCTGTTGCAGGGCCCCCAATGTAGGCAGCACTATGCAAAATCACTACTTTTCTGACGGAGAAGCGCTGTCCCATTTGCAGGCGCTGGCTACCATGCTAAGAACGAGGTCCCGCTAAAATCTCGGTACCAACATGGCGTCCCGCACCCTGACCACGGAGTTCCGCACAAACCCCACTGAGGCAGCTACAAAACGAAAGGCTCAAAGTGTCTAGATTAACAGAGTCCCGAGCCTGGCTCTCAGAATATGGAAATTTCGCCTGCCTTTCCCCCCAGCAGCGTGTCTGAGTTCAGCCGCCGGGCAAGGCCCAGCTCCGCCCGTCAGCCGAGACCGAGGAAAAAAAGTCAAAACGGTGCGTTTACCTTCCGTCCCTGAGAGCCGGGGCTAGCCAGGAGAGAGAGTCAGTGAAAGAGAGGAGATTTTTCGCTGAGTGGTATAAAGTCCCAATTAACAGCTCTGTGCTGTGTCCTGAGGCTGTTTAGGTGCTCAGAAGGCTCTGTTTGATTGTCAATTCGGGTCTTGGTTTCCAGAGGGATAGAAAGAGAGGTGCGCTTAGTCGGCCATCTTGACTCTGCCGCAGCATCATTTTTTAATGAGATGGAGAAACAAATCACCAATTTTGCTTGGAAAGGGAAGAAGCCCCGGATAAGTAAAGTACTACTAAAGAAGAAGAACACACTGGGAGGCCTCTCATTACCCGATCTTAGAACATACTCCACTGCCACAGTGGTCAAAATAGCCTGGTACTGGTACAAGAACAGACAGATTGATCAATGGAACAGAAATGAGACCCCAGAGATGACACCATCTGCCTATGAACAGTTGATATTCGACAAAGGCCCTAAGACATTAAACTGGGGTAAAAACAGTATCTTCAACAAATGATGCTGGCAAAATTGGTTATCCATCTGCAGTAAACTGAATCAAGATCCATATCTTACACCTTATACAAAAACCAACTCCAACTGGATAAAAGACCTAAATATCAAACCTAAAATGATAAAGCTCATACAAGGAAAGGTAGGAACAACAATGGAAGTTTTAATACACAATGAGGAGAGACTCCAAAATCTGTCAAAGAAACCTCAATCAACAGAAGAGAAAGTAGATAAATGGGAACTATTAAGAATCACACACTTTGGCTCATCCAAAGACTTTCTTAATAGAATTAAAAGAACACCCACAGAATGGGAAAAAAATATTTGGCAACTCTATGTCAGACTGAAGCCTGATCTCCATAATCTATAAGATGCTACAAAATATCAATAAGAAGAAGATAAACCATCCAATTAAGCGATGGGCAAAGGAGATGGACAGACACTTCACTAAAGAGGAGATCCAGGCAGCCAAAAAACACATGCGGACATGATCACGATCTTTAGTTATTAAAGAAATTCAAATCAAGACAACAATGAGATACCATCTCACCCCAACAAGATTGGCCATGATCCAGAAAACACAAAACAACAAAGACTGGAGAAGCTGTGGAGAAAGTGGAACCCTCCTACACTGTTGGTGGGGTTCCAAAATGGTCCAGCCTCTATGGAAGGCAATCTGGCGCTTCCTTAAAAAAATGGGTATCGATATACCATTTGACCCAGTAATTCCACTACTTGGAATATATCCTAGATTCAAGGCCTTTCACACCAATGGACACATGCACCAGAATATTTACCGCAGCACAATCCACGATAGCAAAAAGATGGAATCAACCCAGATGCCCAACAATAGAAGAATGGATAGGTAAACTATGGTACATATACTCAATGGAGCACTATGCAATGATAAAGAATAACGATGATTCCAGGAAACATCTCCTAACCTGGTTTCAACTGGAAGACATTATGTTGAGTGAAAGTAGTCAGCGACAAAGGGACAAATACTGTATGAGACCTCTACGATAAGATCTCAAAAACAGACTTGTGTATAGAAGAAAAGACTCTTTGACAGCTGCAAGGGAGGGGGAGGAGGCAGGGGGAGGGAGGAAGGTTTAGTTTAGATAGTTACTAGAAATCTAGTTGGGAGAAAGCAGTGATGGCACACATTAGAAACAAGAACAACATTATGTGGACTTCAGCATAACTTGAGTACTCCTTCCATCTTGACTCAATACTGCAAGGACAGAGTACCTGGGGCAGGGGGCGGGGACCATGCTCTTAGGTGAATTCCAGGACAATTGGCACAACTAGCGTTTTGCTAAGAGAGCTCTCTGCACCCCACATTGGTGAGTCACGTCTGGGGTCTTAAAAGCTGCCAAGCTGCCATCCGAGGACACAGCAAATGGTCCCAACTCAGCAGGAACGGATGCTCACGAGGACCAAAATAACATGTGGTAAAGACAACCGAGAAGACAGAGAGACCCACAAGAGTGGGTGCCTACATCGACTTGGGACCAGAAGAACCAGATGGTGCCCGGCCACCACCAGTGATAGCCACGATGGAACTCACAGAGGAGTCTCATTGGCGACACAAGAATAAAAAGGGGTGCATCATGAGATGTCCACTAAAAGACCTCAATTGATGGTCCAGTGGTTTTTGGGTTCCTCTGAGAGCATGGCCCCCGGCCCTGATGCTGCCCTTTCCCATAAATTATAACAAAGGTCCACTCTTTGGACAGGAATGGATTGGACTTGGCAATGCAGAGTTACCATATATTGGAAGCACTTTGTGGTTCTATACATCTACAGGATATCATCTTGCTGACCTCTGGCTGGAGGAACGGGAGTGGACAGAAAGGAGGGCAAAAGAGGTTGTTGGGAGGATTAGACATGTATAGAGCAGAGAGGAATAGTGTGTAGTCACCGGACAGGGAGAGCAGTGGAAGCTGCATATAGGTGGGCACGTAAATTTATACGTGAATGTACATTTTCACTCAGTTATGTTAAATAAAAATAAAAATTTTTTTTTAAAAATGAAAGAGATAAATACTATCTAAAGAAATAATAAATCAAGCAGAGAAAAAAAGATGTGGAAGATTTAAACAATATTAAAGGACAGAAATTGCAGTGTATGCTCTCTGATCATGCTAGAGTTAAAATTAACTCAATCATGATAATGCAACTGAAAAATGCCCCCAAATGCCCCCAAGTTCAACAATAAACTTCTATACTCACAGGTAAAAATAAATCATTATGTAAATTTAAAGATACACTGAAAAACACATGGTATTTTGGGACAGACTATAATAAAAATATATCAAAATATCTAACCTCTTGTCAGAGGTTAGAGGCAGCCCAGAAGATACAACCCCTGGACTCTGTTAGCCAGAACTGGAGCCATTCCTGAGGCCAAGTTTTCAGACAGATTATAATGGACTGTAAGACACGGTGAGGAAAGTGCTTCCTGGCTCAAGTAGATACATGAGGCTAATTGGGCAGCTCCTGACTGGAGACAAGATGAGAAGACAAATGGACAGAGGAGCTGGCTAAATGGACATAAGAAATGTAGGGAGAAGAGGAGGACTGTGCTGTCCCATTGTGAGGAGAAATGTATGCATAGGTTTTTGTATAAGAAACTAACTTAAACTGTGAACTTTCACTTAAAATGCAATTGAAAAAGAAAAATTCATCATCTGTAGCCAAAGCTGCTCGGAAGCTAGCATATAACTTTATATGCGTGTTTGAAACGATGAAAACTATAAATCAGTGATCCAAGTACCTAAATCAACAAATTAAAGACATTAAAGAACTGAAGAACATGTTAAAAAACAGAAATAAATGAAACACAAATATTCAGTAGCAAAATTCAAAAGACCAAAAGGATAATTCTTTGACTAATAAAACTGATAAGCCTCTACCAAGACTAATCAATGAGAAAGATGTAGAAATGATCACTAAGTAATGAAACAAGGATGCCCCTAGAGTAAACAGACACTTAAAAGATACTGAAATGTGCACCACTTTATACCAATAAATTTCAAAAACTAGACGTCAGATACAAACCTAGCAAAGCTCATGCAGAAAGAAACAGAAAATGCACACAGTCTCATTTACATTGCAAAAAAAGTATGACGTAAAATTTTCTTACTAGTAACCTCCAGCTCCAGATAGTTTCAGCAACGAAATCTTCCAAGCACAGGAGAAACAAATAATACCAATTCTCACCTAGAGAACTATAAAACATAGAACCTTTCCCTCTTTTTATGAGGCAACCATAACCAAGACACCAAAATCTACCAAGATATTAAGGACCAATTTCTCTCAAGAGCATAGGTACAAACCAAATCTAGATATATATATAGATAGATACATATATATATACATATATGTAACACAACCAAGTTGGGCTTATTTTAGAAATGCAAGATTAGTTTAACATTTGAAATCAGTGTAATTAATTCAACACATTAACAGAGAAAAAGTAAAAAAATCCTATATGTGCCTCAGAAGATGCAGAAAAAGCATTTCATTAAAATTCAACACCACTCAAAATTTATAAATGTAAAATTAGCAAGGCAGCTGGGTATGAAGTCAATAAACAAAATGCCCTTATATTCTATTAGCAACAATTAGAAAATGAAATTTCATAAATATTTGTAAGTAAAATATTATCAAAAATATCACATACCTAAGAATAAATTTCCTAAAAGATATGGAAGTTCTCTAGACTGAATGAATGTCACCAAACATTATGGAGACAAACCTCCACAACAAAAATCAAACCCTTTGCCATCAAGCCAATTCCAACTCATAACAACCTTAAAGGACAATGCAGAACTGCCCCACAGGGTTTCCAAGGCTGTAAAGCTTTACAGCAGCAGACACCTCCATCTTTCTCCTGCAGAGTGGCTGGTGAATTCAAACTGCTGACCTTTTGGTTAATCACCAAGTGCTTTACCACTGCATCCCCAGGGTTCCTACTGAGAGGAAGAAACTTACAAAGCCTTAAATAAAGTCAGCCAAGCCAAGTGAGAGGTATACCATATCTATAGATTGGCAAACTCAATACTGTTAAGATGTCAATTATCCACAAGTGGATCTCTAGTTTCAATGCAAGCCTTATCAAAATTAACAGTTGGGTGTGTGTATGTGGGGGGGGTGGGGAGTTATGGGTGAATGAAAATTGAGATACTAATTCTAAAATTATATGAAAATACAAAGAGCCAATAACAAAGGAAGTAGAAAAGAGAAATAAGAAGGGATGGGGAGGTGGGGGGTGGAGTTAGAGAACATTCACTACCACATATCATGAAACTACAATTAAGACACTGTGAAATTGGCACAAGTAGAGAAATATGAACAAATGGAACAGGAAACACAGCCCAGAAACATACTCATTGTCATATGCAAAAACAGAAACATCTTGGGAAAAATTCCACATAAATATCTCATTCAAAACTTCAAAATATTTCCTGATCAACTATATCAATTACAAAAGCAAGTAATATTTCAGCTAAATTCCTTTGTGAGCTGTATCAAAATAACTTCCAAAACACTTAGCAAGCCTTCTATAAAATTTTCTCTCTTACCTCCCCAAAAGCTCCTCGACCAATCACCTTTAGTATTTCAAAGTCTTCTCTATGTAATCGCATCTGTTTCACTTTAGAAGTAAATGGTTTAGCTGAAACAAAAGAGCAACATCAATTACTTACTTCTAAATGAAATGTGATGTACACTAGATATGCTGATAATGCTTATTTAAACAACAAAAATTCAAATTACAATTAAGAATTACGCCTCCCCAGAAACTTTAACAATCTTATCAAGTTACGTTCTGAGGGAATAGATTCAATTTCCATAACAAAACATTTCATCAAGTTACATTTTTGATGAGAAACATATTTTTAAATAGCAAATAACATGAAACAATGCAAAGCTGCAAGGACACACAAATGAGACTAGTTTATTCTCATGTTAAATATACTATGCATTTTATCAACATTAGTTATGTATTTTAAACCCTGGTGGTATAAGTGATTAAGAGGTATGGCTGCTAACCACATTCTTGGGATTAGATGTACGCTGGTCCCTATCTGTGAAAACATACACCCTGAAAGCAGTAAGTAAATGTATACTGTAAAGCCATGTATAACAAGATTAAGGATTTTATCAGTTTTCTAAGTTTTACCGACAGTATAAAGTAAAACAATAACCATGTCTATTCCTAAGTACCTACAAGGATACAAAAGATTTATCCTTTTTTTGTTTTGCATTTCACAATTCTATTTTCAGATATTCAAAATGAGTGAAGTAGGAAAATTTCTTCAGAAAGTTCCAAGTTTATTAATCGTTTACTGAATTCACTTGAAAAACACCCTCGATTATCTTTTGCACATCATTTTACAATATGATAAAGGTTCAAAAATGTACAAAAAAGCTCCTGTCCTCAAGTAAATATATTCTGCAAAATATATACTGGCTCACTTACACAGTTCAGTTAATATACATGTCAATTAATATAAACTGATATTCATATTACAAGAATTCAGGGTAATGCAAATTAACATAATAGGAAGTTTCTATTGCTTACCAACCAAACAGCCCAAAAATAAAAAGTCTGAAACTGCAAGTGTTGGCAAGAGTACTATTAACAGTGTATACAGGTAACAGGACTGTTAATTGACTAGTCTTTGTAGAGAAGATTTGTTTTTTCTTATTTACTCTGTTAACATACTATATTGCTTCAGCAGACTTAGACGTAGACCCATTTTCATCTGTATTAAGATAAACATTACTTGGTTGTAACATATTTTTTTCAATAAACACTGGAATTGCTTCGCTTTTATTTTATTTAGGAACTTTACATCTGTGTTCATAAAAAGGTCTGTCTGCAATTAACTTTTTTCTGTACTGTTTTCATCTGCTTTGATAAAGACAATCTCACTATATAAGTAAAGGAGCTTTCTTTCATCTTCTATTCTGTGAACAATTTTGTTTCCTTTTAAAGAAGCAGTTTACCTGTTCCTCAAAGGTACAATAAAGCTTGTATGTGAAAACATCTAGTACTTTTATCTTTTGTTGTTGTTTTTGTTAGGTGCTATCTAGTCAGTTCTGACTCATAGAGGCCCAAGGTACAACAAACAAAAGGCTGCCCAGTACAGTGCCATTCTCGTGACTGTTGCTATATTTCAGTCCATTTTGCAGCCATTGTGTCAATCCATCTTGTTAAGGGTCTTCCTCTTGTACACTGACCCTCTGCTTTACCAAGTATGATTTCCTTCTCCAGGGACCAATCCCTCCTGACAATATGTCCAAAGTACATGGGACAAAGTTTTGTCATCCTTGCTTCTAAGAATATTCTTGCAATTTTGGAACTCTTTCTGGAATAGCCATCTTGCACAGTGGCACAGTGAAAAGTTTGCAAACTAAATTGTATATCTGTCTGTGAAGGGGTTTTTAGCCAGCAAGCAAATAACTATTTTGGAATATCCTCTTGCCTGATCTGGCCCCCAATGACTTTTTTTTTACCCAAAGATAAAGGTAATAAAGGAAGACATTTGAATGACATTCAGGACATCTAAGGGTAATATGACAACAGCTCTGATGGCCATTCCAGAAAAAGAGTTCCAAAATTTCTTTGAAGAGTGGTCTAGGCGCTGACATCAGCACATGATTCCCCAAGGAGAGTACTTTGAAGATTACCATAGTGATATTCAGCAATAGGATACGTAGTACTTCTTCTGGTCAGACTTTGTATACCTTGCCAGTCATTTCTTTTTCCCTGCTGCATACACCCCAAGATCTGGAAAAGGAGTCTCCTTCAATGCTTCTCTCGAGCCTTCCTCCTCATCACAACTACTGGCCAAGGGAGAGGAATACAGACTGCTGGTTGCAAGCCACTGGTGACAGCTACCAAGGCTTGAGAAAATAACATAGTGGGAGTGTCCAACAGAACAAGTAAGTGAGAAGGAAAGGATACATGCGGAAAGAGAAGATGATGAATACAGTAAGAGTCTAAAGGAGTAATGAAAAAAGGCCCAGCAGAGATCAGAGAAGGCTCAGTCAAAAGGTTTTATCCTCAGTTCACTCATGGTTCTCCTACCTCCCTTTCCTCTTTTCCAGTAGATTTCCAATCTTTCATTCATCCTCCCCCTAACGCTTTCTACTGCTTATCTTACCACTATGGATGGTGATGCAATCTGCAGCAGAGTAACATGAAAATCAGCTACCAGTGCTAGGGCACAGAGACCAAATAATCCATGCAGAAAGAAGAGGGGGAGAGAAGTATCATGGAACAATGAGAAGAAAGTATTTACTGATGCTACTTATAAATTTATAAACTTTCATCAACTACATCAGGTCCTGTTTCTAGGCTATGTAAATAAAATGCACTGTATACTTTTAAAAGAGACTGAAATACAGGTCTAACAATTAAGTTCACGAACTCATCCTAGAAAAAGTGACACATACTTCATTGCGGAGTATCGCTATGGTCACCTTCAAAGTACTCCCCTTGAGAAGCTATACACCAATGCCAGCACCCAGTTCACCCTTCGAAGCAATTTTGGAATGTTTTCTGGAATGGCCATCACAGCTATTGTCATATTACTCTTGATGTCCTGAATGTCATCAAATGTTTTCTTTTCAAGATTTCCTTTATCATTGGGTAAAGAAAAAAGTCATTGAGGGCCAGATCAGCTGAGTAATGAGGGTGTTCCAATATAGTTATTTCTTTCCTGGCTAAAAACTCCCTCACACACAACTATGCAATTAAGTTTGCAAACTTGCCACCATGCCACCATGCCACCATGCACACTGGCCATTCTAGAAAGAGTTTCCCTTTGAACAGTGGACTAGGCATTAGCATTAGTGCATAACTTCTCAAGGGGAGTACTTTAAAGGTGACTGTTGCGATATTCAGCAATAAGGTATACAGTGCTTGGAACAGTGGACCTAATTGTCAGATCTCGTATGCAACAACTATAAACTAATCACTAATAACATAGAAAAGAAAGTTCTAGTTGGTATTTCTGAGGTTTCTGGCAATGACAGATACTTGAGGACAAACACTGTGTCTTATTCACCTTTAAACACTTGAAGTAAATAATATGTTTCTCACAGTGGGTATCTGTCTTAGCTGAGTTCTCTAGAGAAGCAAAACCAGTAAAGCATATAAATACATATATAAACACAGTTAAATCACAGAAACAGTTCATGCGGTTGTGAAGGCTGGAATGTCCCAAGCACATGGATCAGAATAGAGGCTTCTCCCGATTATTCACATAGTCACAGGGCTACTGAACACAAGAGCGGCAGGTCTAAGAGCAGAGCTCTTGCTCACAGGCTGCGAAGATTGACAAATTATTGGCAGGCAAGGCTGCAAGGTTTCTCTTGATTCACACAGCTGGAGGGGTTGGTGAACCCAAGATCAGCAGGTTGGGGAACAAGTCTCCCACTCACAGGCTGGGAAGATTGATGAACCCCAAGATTAGCAGATAAGGTCTCATCACAAGAATGATCACATATAAATACTCTGAATCATGGTTCACCTAAATTGACACACAATCTTAACTATCACAGTATTTAAAAACTGTTATAGTTATAATGTTAATATTAAAATCAGTTTCAAAGTAATCCATATGTGTATATGGTTTTGACAACGCACTTGGCAGAGGTAACAGAGATCTACACACAAACAACCATGAAACATACACATAGAAATACTGAATAAAATACTCAAAGGAATTTAAATTTTTAAGTACATATTCAAACTCAAAAAAAGAAGAGAAACTGAAATCTCCACAAGTAAAAATTAAAAAAAGACATCCAATCAAATCTTTAAACAGAGCAGCACATGCTGCAAAAGCATAAAGAACTACTGGCCCTGGACACAAGTCCTAAGAGCTACATTCACAAGAAAACACGAAATACTGCTAATGACCTTACAGAGCTAGAACTGATACTCCTGATTAAAGACAGGATGCAGGTACCTTTCTACATGCCACAGAATAAAAAAATTCAGATTGTTGATCCAGGAAAGCAATCCAGGTTTAGGGGGTGAAGGCAGAACGTCTGTGATTTTGGAGGCTTAACTCTACACTGCACATGAGGTAAATAAATCCTAAGCTAAAAAAAAGGAAAAAATCCTAAGCTCAAAAAAGAAAAAGTGAAAGCACTCAGACAGGCTCAAACTCAACCTAGAAAAATCTACCCCAGTCAAAAGTGAAGTCACAATCAAAAAGTGTAAACCACAGGAGGAAATGGTCCACCATAATGAAAGTTTACCAAAAAATACACAGACACACAATAGGATTTGTATACTAAGAATTTAAGAGAGTAGTATAATCTAAAAAACAGTATAAAATAAGTAACAGTAACTAAAGAGATAAAAATGCATCTAAATCATAATAAAAGAACAGAAAGATTTTTAAATTAACCAAATAAAATGTCAAGAAATGTACAATCACTGAAATGTAATGTTATGCTCAACCACAATTATGAGCATATAAGATAAAACAAATTTTTAAATTACAGTGTACTTCTGTATCCTGTTTCTCAATACTCAAACCTTATTTTTTATTTTCTTGGACACTATGAAGTAAAACTGAAAATCTAGTTGTTGGAGGAGAGGGAGCCATGGGCTCTTTCAAGAATACTGTCTAAGGCTATGAACACCTTCCCAAAAAACATGTAGACCTTAATTTTATGTATTATGTGAAAAAAATTACCAGATACCTCAGAAACTTACATTGACAAAAAAATCTCACTCTAATGGGTATTAAGAATACAGACACATATTTCAAAACTTACAGTTAAGTATAAATTCACAAATTACATGCTATTGCAGAATATATAACCTACTAGAAATCAACATTTTAAGCCACAGGATATCCTGAAGATGTCATTCTATTTCCTATGACACACTACAATAAGAAATGTAGGATATGGTGGGTATTTATGATGAGGTGAATATAAATCTTCTGCACAGACTTAAAAACATGACTTATCCAAGCATTCATCGAACACTTTACCATTACAGCAATAAACCTGGGACTTAAATCATGAAGTGTGAATGACAGTAACACAGTAGCTGTGTTCTATAGATTTTTAGCAATTTTCATTAAACCCCTTTCTTACACAAAAGAACTAAAGAAATAATTTAGTTTACATAATGATTAAAAGTACACTCTCTGGCATCAGACTGCCTTGTGAGTCTTAACCTACCCTTACTAGTCATGAGACCTTGAAGAGTTATTTCAACACTTACACATCAGTGTACATTGTGGCATTCTTCACAGTAGCAAAAAGGTGGTAACAACTCAAGTGACAAATGAAGTCTGATACATGCTGCGACATGGATAAACAGTAAGAACACTATACCCAGTGAAATAAATCCCTACTGGTGTAGTTGGTAACAGCTATAACTGCTAACCAAAGAACAAGCAGTTCAAATCCACCAGTCATTTGGGTATAAACCTAGGAATGGAATTGCTGAAGAGTTATTTCACAGCAGAAAGGCTCAGTTTCCTCATCAGTATAGGCACTTGAAACTCATAACTCTGACAGCATAATGTGGATTAAATCAAACAACTTATGCAAAGTAATAAGTAAAGTTCCCAGTAAGGATGTAATGATAATCAAAAATTACTGGCTTATCATAAATCTATAGAAAACTGATTTTTTACAAGGGTTCATTTCCAGTCAATAATGAAATAATGGTCTCTTCAACAAACAATATCAGGACAACTGGATCTCCACATGCAAAAGAATGCAGTTGGAACCATCCTTGACACCACATACAAAATTAACTGAAAATCTATCAACGCCCTACATATAAATACTAGAACCATAAAGCCCTTAGAATAAAACACAGGGATAACTTAAAGCCTTAAACAATGGACTCTTAGATATATCAAATGCATGAGCAAAGAGTCTGGGCATCATCAAAATTACAAATTTCTATGCATTAAAGGACTTGATCAAGAAAGTGAACAGATAATCTACAGAATAGGAGAAAGTATTTGGTAACCACATATATAATAAGGGTTTAATATTCAGAATACATAAAGAACTACTGCAACTCAAAAACAAAAAGGCAACCTAATGAAAAAATGGGCAAAGGGCTTAAAAATAAACATAAACAAGTATCTTCAACAAATGATGCTGGCAAAATTGGTTATCCATCTGCAGTAAACTGAATCAAGATCCATATCTTACACCTTATACAAAAACCAACTCCAACTGGATAAAAGACCTAAATATCAAACCTAAAATGATAAAGCTCATACAAGGAAAGGTAGGAACAACAATGGAAGTTTTAATACACAACGAGGACAGACTCCAAAATCTGTCAAACAAACCACAATCAACAGAAGAGAAAATAGATAAATGGGAACTATTAAGAATCAAACACTTTTGCTCATCCAAAGACTTTAATAGAATTAAAAGAACACCCACAGAATGGGAAAAAATATTTGGCAACTCTATGTCAGACCAACACCTGATCTCCATAATCTATAAGATACTACAAAATGTCAATAAGAAGATAAGTCATCCAATTAAGCGATGGGCAAAGGAGAGGGACAGACATTTCACTAAAGAGGAGATCCAGGTAGCCAAAAAACACATGCGGACATGATCACGATCTTTAGTTATTAAAGAAATTCAAATCAAGACGACAATGAGATACCATCTCACCCCAACAAGACTGGCCATGATCCCAAAGACACAAAACAACAAATGCTGGAGAGGCTATGGAGAGACTGGAACCCTCCTACACTGTTGATGGGGTGGCAAAATGGTCCAGCCTCTTTGGAAAGCAATCTGGCGCTTCCTTAAAAAATGGGTATCGATATACCACTTGACCCAGTAATTCCACTACTTGGAATATATCCTACAGAATCAAGGCCTTTCACACCAACAGATACATGCACCAGAATGTTTATCGCAGCACAGTCCACGATAGCAAGAAGATGGAATCAACCCAGATGCCCAACAACAGAAGAATGGATAGGTAAACTATGGTACATATACTCAATAGAGCACTACGCAATGATAAAGAATAACGATGATTCCAGGAAACATCTCATAACCCGGTTTCAACTGGAAGACATTATGTTGAGTGAAAGTAGTCAGCGACAAAAGGACAAATACTGTATGAGACCTCTACGATAAGATCTCAAAACAAACTTGTGTATAGAAGAAAAGACTCTCTGACAGCTGCAAGGGAGGGGAGGGAGGGGGGGCTTAGATTAGATAGATGCTAGAAATCTGGTTGGGAGAAATTGGTGATAGCACACATTAGAAACAATAACAACATTAAGTGGACCTCAGCATATCTTGAGTACTCTTTCCATCTTAAACCAATATTGCAAGGATAGAGTAGCTGGGGCAGGGGGCAGGGGACCATGCTCTTAGGTGAAATCGAGGCCAATTGGCACAACTAGCGTTTTGCTAAGAGAGCTCTCTGCACCCCACACTGGTGAGTGGCGTCTGGGGTCTTAAAAGCTGCCAAGCTGCCATCCGAGGACACAGCAAATGGTCCCAACTCAACAAGAATGGACGCTCACCGAGGACCAAAACGACATGGGGTAAAGACAACCTAGAAGATAGAGAGACCCACAAGAGTGGGTGCCTACATCGACTTGGGACCGGAAAAACCGGATGGTGCCCGGCGACCACCAGTGATAGCTGCGATGGAGCTCACAAAGTTGAATCTCACTGGCAACACAAGAATAAAAAGGGGTACATCCTGAGATCTCCACTAAAAGACCTCAATTGATGGTCCAGCAGTTTTGGGGTTCCCCTGAGAGCATGGCCCCCAGCCCTGATGCTGCCCTTGCCCATAAATCATAACAAAAGCCTAGTCTTTGGACACGAATGGATTGGTCTTGGCTATGCGGAGTGACCATATATTGGATGGACTTTATGGTTCTATACATCTATAGGATATCATCCTGCTGACCTCTGGCTGGAGGAAGGAGAGTGGGTAGAGAGGAGGGGAAAGAAGGCTGTTGGGAGGATGAGACATGTATGGAGCAGAGAGGAATAGTGTGCTGTCACTGGACAGGGAGAGCAGTTAAGTTGCATGTAGGTGGGCATGTAAATTTATACGGGAATGTACATTTTCACTCAGTCATATTAAATAAAATAAATAAATAAATAAATAAAACTAAACAAACACACACAGAGGTATTAAGCACATGACAAGGCATGCATGTCATTAGGGAAATAAAAACCAAAACCACTGTGAGATACCATTTCACACCTACTAGGATGGTCATCAGCAGGAAAGCAGAAATAACAAGTGTTGGCAAGTGTGCAGATAAGCTAGAATCCTCATCCACTCCTAAGTGGGAGTGTAAGTGGTGCAGGAACTGTACCAAACAGTTTGGCAATTCCTCAAAGAATCAAAATATGACCCAGCAATTCCACTCCTAAGTTTATACCCAAAAGACTTGAAATCAGGACATCAGTGTTCATTGGGCATTCTTCACAGTAGCAAAAAGGTGGTAACAACTCAAGTGTCAAATGAAATCTGAAACATGCTGTGACATGGATGAACAGTAAAAACACTAAGCCCAGTGAAATAAATCCCTGGTGGTGTAGTGGGTAAGAGCCACAACTGCTAACCAAACAGCAAGGAGTTCAAATGTAGCAAGTGCTCCTTGGAAACCCTACAGGACATTCTACTCTGTCCTTTAGGGTCACTATGAGTCAGAAATGACCCAATGGCTATGGGTTTGGGTTTTCTTGTTTTACTTTTGGTTCACTACGATAAATCCAGTACCTAACACAATATCTATTACTTTGTAAAGCAGTATAATTAATGTATATTATAGCAGACATGCCTATTATCTTCCTAATGTCTATTCTTCCCTTCTTCCTCATTAACAAATTTTAGATTTCTTCAGTGATACCAAATTTATTCTGCCCAAGATGTTGGGCTATAATTTGTATATGCCAGTTATGCAGTCTTCCCCTGCTCCCCAACGCATCATTCAGGCAAATGTGTAAAACCTGTTTTGATCAATAACATGAAGAGCCTGGAGGCTTCTGGGAAGGTTTTTCTCCTTGATAAGAAAGACGACCATGGAGAAGGCCCTTTTCTAGTCACTCCCATGATACCTACTTGAGAGGTTACTATGATGCTGGTCTCTTTTAGGAGCAGACCTGTAACTACAAGAGGGCAGACAAGAACTTCAAAGCTTCCCCAATCCATGACTCTGACACTACTGAGCCACAGATGCAAGCCTGAAACAGTATGAACTAAAACAATACATACCTGTGGCATTTTTCTGCTGTTGTTGTTAGATGCCATCCAGTCACTTCTGACTCATTGTGACCCTATGCACAACAGAATGAGACACTGTCTGGTCCTGTCCATGCTCACAATCATTTTTATACTTAAGCCCATTGTTGCAGCCACTGTGTCAATCCATCTTGTTGAGGGTCTTGCCTTATTTTTCTAGCTTCCCCTAAATTAGGTCATCAGAATACGCTTTGTCATTTTTGGATTCATTCCATTTAATAATCTCAGCATTCATATCCCTCATTTTCCTCTCCTCTATGGATAATTTTTTTGAAAAGGCAAAAGCATAATCCCTACTCTATCCCAAATGTTATACACCCTAGAAACCAGACAGAAATAAACTGTTTAAAACCAGTGCAAAAGATTAACGCTAACAGTTGCTAAAAGTTCACTATGTCCCCAGTTCTAAGTGCTGTGTTTATACCAACTTGTCCAAGTCTCACAATAATCTATGAGAATAGGAACCATAGTTCCATTTCAGAGATGAGAAAAAGAAAACTAAAGTGAGAGAATTTAAGTTATCTGACTTAAATAGTTTAAATAAAGGAAGGAACTGGTATTCACACGGTCTAGCAAGCCATCTTTAATGGGAGACCAAAAAAAGGGCAGAAAAATGCTTGTTTGGAGTTGTTAACCAGTTGTTGCAGACTCAATTCCGACTCATGGTGACCCCATATGTGTCATAGCAGAATTGTGCCCTACAGGATTTTCTATGGCAGACATTCTGGAAGTAGACTGCAAGGCTTTTCTTCTAAAATGCCTCTAAGTTGAACTTGAACCACTAACCTTTTAGTTAGCAGGCAAGCCATTGACCATTTGCAGCACCCAGGGACTCTGTGGAGTCATCTGGGGGGCAAAATAAAGGAGGTTAACTTTTGAATGATAAGGAACAATGATGACTTCAGGAGGCATCTCACAACATGGTTTCAACTATAAGACATTATGCTGAGTGAAATCCATCAGCAGCAATAGGACAAATATTGTGTGAGACCCTGCTACAAGAACTTAAAATAGACTTAGGCACAGAAGAAAAGACTCTTTAAAGGCTACAAGAGTGGCGAGGGAAGCAGAGGATTGGTCATAGATTAGACAGTCGATAGAATTTGGTTCAGTGAAAGCAGTGACAGTATATAGTGGAGAGTACATCAACTTAACTGGACTTCACCATAAACTGAAAGGTTTTGTAAACTCAACCTAATATTTCAAAGGATATAGCAGCAGGGACAGGGGTCAGGGGACCACGTATTCAGAGGACACTAAGGCCAACTGGCATAACTAGTCTGTTGCTGACTCCTCTGCGCTCAATATTGGTGAGTGGCATCTGGGGTCTTAAAAGCTAGCAAGCTGCCTTTTGAGGTACACCAAATGGTCCCAACTCATCTGGAATAGATGATCACTGAGGAGACAGAAGACCCATAATGAATGGGAGACTGTATCAACATGAGACCAGAAGAACCAGATAGTGCCTGGCCACCACCAAAGACAACAGGGGACCCAATGCAGAGTCCCTAAGGCAACATGAGAAAAAGAGATATGCAGCCCAATAGCTCTACTAAAAGACCTAAATTAATGGTCCGACAGCCTGGAGGGTACTCTGGAAAAATGGCCCCTAGACCTGCTGCCGTCCATGACGGGAAACCATGACGGGAAACCATGACGTCTAAACCTCTTTAGACACAAATGGACTGGACTCAGGGACACAGTGTGACCACACAGTGTGCATACTTTATGGATCTATGCATTTACAGGAGGCTGTCCTACTGGTCTCTTTCTAGATGGGAGAAGAGAGGATGGAGAGGGGACAGATGCTTGTTACGAGGACACTAGATACACTGAGGGAAAAGGAGGAGTGTGCTATCAACATGTGAGCAGAGCAGAGGGAGCTGCATACAAGTGGGCATGCAAAACCCATTATTACATACTTTTATTTAATCAAAATAAAGAAAAAGGAAGTTAAACTTCCTATGTAAGGATACTATAAAATTAGAAAAGGTTAACCCAATATATCAGATAAAATATGATCCCACACTAAAAATATACTTATATTATGCACTTTTAAAATAATTAAATATATTTTGTGTAAAAACAAGAATTCATTTAGTGCTGAATGACATAATTCATGAATAATAGTGTACTAATCTAATCATTTACTGAGAGAGAGAGAGAGAGAGAGAGAAATCATAATTCTACAAAATGAAGTCACTTTGGAAACCCAGTAATCTCTTAAATAAGGTAATCTATTGTAAGGCCTGTGGGTAAAAGAAACATTATTACGATATATTAATGTTCTGGGTATGTTTTCCAGTCCTTCATCCTTTTAGAAATGTACAGCCTGGTCGGTATCATCCATCATGCAAGCAATTCATGCAAACCGATCAGATTAAAAAGCTGATACTGGTTAGTGAACATATATACCTGGCTGACAGGCAGTTCTCCAGGCCAATGATACAGTAGAAAGAATCCTGGATTGTTAATACAAAGAGCATTTATTGAGCATGTATGGTGTGCTAGCCTAGTACAATCTAAACAGCTACCCTGTTTAGATTCAGAGCCTCATAAATCCATCAAGATAAAGTCTTAACTATTCATTGAACATTGTATTCACTCACTGAGTACCTATTCAGTACCAGCCACTTTACTAAACACAGGAAATACTCTGTGTATGCACCAAGTCAATCTTCCCAGAGCAGCAATTGAATCTTACCACATACCTTCTTTCAAAATTCTGAGTTACCACCATTATTCATAATGTATAAATAAACACTAGGTTTATATGAAGTTTTACATAATAGTTTCATGGAAAATTAATCCCAAGAAGAAACAGAGACTTTAGATAAATTTATGTTCACCCAACTGAAGAGAACATCTTTATATAGAATACTGCTTTAAACTTATTCTTTATGTTTAAAATATGGCAAATGGACATAGGAAATACAGTGTGGAAAGGAAGAGTGTCTTGTCACAGGGTGGGAAGAGCAATGAGAATTACATAGCACTGTGCGTACAAGTTTTATATGACAAACTGACTTGGATTGTAAGTTTTCATTTAAAACACAATCAAGTATTTTCTTTTAAAGTAAGATAATATGGCAAAGGTGAAAATAGTGTGACACTTTAGTTTATATCTCTAAAGAAATATGTCTGCCAAATTAGATTTTTAGAGCAAAAGAGAAGGACTGTAAGGTCAGCTGTAAGAATAAAAGTGGTAAAGTAGTAACAAAGAAAACATGTAAAATAAAATACAAAGGGCCTTACTTACCAGGCAAGTGTTATGTGTTTACAAAAGTAAAATATAAAATCATCACATAAAATATACTATCTGAAAAGCAAAAATGTATTTATACCATAAATGCTTCAGAAGAAAGAGAGTATTTTTACATTCTTGGGGTGGGGAAGGACTTTTCTAAGCAGGATGTCCAAAGCAATACCCCTCGAGTGATGAAAAGCTTTTGGAAACAGAATAGTGCTGATAGTTGTACAACATAATGAATGTGGCTAATATCTTTGAATTATACCCTCAAAAATGGTTAGATTGGTACATTTTTGTTATATATATTTTACTACAGTAAAATTATTTTTCAAGATCTCTTTATGAAAAAATTATGAATACCTATAATGGGCCACTAACTAAGAGGTAAAAATAATATCAAGTTTTCCACAAATTATTTATAAAAATCAAAGAAAACTGCTCTAAATGTAGCTAACATTTTGTTGACACAGGCTAGAAGTTGCAAACTGAAAGTTACAAACTGCGTTTGACCTACAGATATGTTGTATTTGGCCTGTGAGTTGTTTTTAAAACATAACAATTACTTGCCAGTATTTTCAAGGCAGGTAATTTCACCTAGAAATCCAGATTTCCAGCTTCTTTTGAAAAACAGGAACCTGGCCACAATGAGCCAACAGTAGCAAAGGTCCTTTGCATCAGGCAGCAGTTTTCTCCTAACTGGTTATATTCTTCACTGTTGATACCAGCAACAGATGACTTGTATCACTGGGCAGGTGGCAGTGTTTCCTTGCAAGCAAATTATACGAAAAGTGTCACATCATTAACAAAAGATAAATCTGGGAGGACCAAATATTTCAGAAAAAAAAAATTGTAAATCTATTTCTTTGTAGAAGTGAAAAAATTACAAGTTTAATATATAAAGTGTTTCTAAATCAAAAGAATACAACCTAAAATATCATTGTAAGTTATGTTTATCTATGTGGCTCTTGGGCATCTGTTTTTGTAATTTCTCCCTTAAACTACAAATTATGATCTTATGTTTATGTTTTCCATATCAATATAATGATGTATGGTGTATATTAATATTACTACATTAAGGTTACTGATTGTTAAGAAAATTATTAAGGCAAATAAATAAAAATGAAGTGGGGCAAAACCCTAAAGAACCAATAGAAACATTTACTAAAAAGAGAAGGTATATTTTTCAGAAATACTCTTAAGTTTAAAAGAAACAGATAAATGAGCAACATGAAAAACATCTATAGTGTTGATGGTCAAAGGGTTATCTTAAAATTGAAAAACTCTTTACAACATATTTGGAAAAAAGAGTACTGTAATAAAAATTTGGTCACATGTGTATACAATTTTTTAAAAGAAATAAACTTTTATAAAAACACCTGCTAAAGACCTATAAATCAAGTGTATCAAGTAATTAAGAGATCAGGCTTCCTGAGTCTGTAAAGATAAGTTCAAAACCTGGCTCTGTCACTGAATATCCATGTAACTTTGGATGAGTTACTTCAACTATATAACCCTCAGTTTCTTTATGGGGACTAAACTGTTTATTAACTTAAAGGTACCTGAAAGAAAATATTTTGTAAGTAGATGACAGGAAAACCCCAAAGAGGCAAGACTTGGCTGTACGATGATGGATAAAAATAGGGATGCATTCAACTTAAAATGAAAAGAATGATGACCAAGGAAGATTTCTGAAGAATGTCTTAGCATGCTAAAATGCCTGGGTGTGAGAATGAGACAGGTGTCACATATATATCTGTCCATGGTCCTGAACCTCCATTAAATGTAAGGGCATTAAGCCCCAGGGGCACAACAGTTAAAAGAGCTGGGCTGCTAACCAAAAGAGCAGCAGTTCAAATCCTCCAGCTGCTCTACGGAAACTTAACATGGCAGTTCCCCTCTGTCCTATAGGATCATATGAGTCAGAATTCACTCACAGGCAACAGGTTTGGTTGTTTCCAGTATAGTTACTTCTAACTGTGGAACACTGATGACACCTGTTCAAATCTCCTAAGAATGCTATGGGGCAGTTTCTACTCTGTCTGTAGGGTCGCTATGGGTTGGAACTGACTCAACGGCAGTGGGTTTGGTTTTTTGGTTTAGTGGATATGTGAGATTTTAGTGGTTCAGTGGTAGAATTCTCACTTTTCATGCAAGAGAGCTCCGTTCCACTCCTGGCCAACGCATCTCATGCACAGCTACCATCATCTGTCAGTGGAGGTTTGCACGTTCATATGACGCTGAACAGGCTTCAGTGGAACCTGTTCAGTAAGAAGAGACATCTGGTGATCAACTTCTGACAATCAGACAATAACAACCCTGCACTACAGGGGTTTGTCCATAATCAATCATGGGGATGGTACAGGACTGAGCAACATTCCATTTAACTGTACATGAATCACAGTCCAACTAGAAAGCGGCTAATGGCAGTAGGTATATAATCCTATCTCACTGTTGCCTTCACTTAGAAATCCCTAATGATATACAGGAGCCCTGGTGGTGCAGTGGTTAAAAGCTCAGGTGCTAGCCAAAAAGTCAACAGTTCCAATCTACCCGTGGCTCCTTAGAAACCCTAAGGGGCAGTTTTACTCTATCCAATAGGGTCACTGGAAGACAGACTTGATGACAAAGGGTTTGGTTTGCTTTTAAATGACATATGATGTTGAGCATTTTTCATATGCTTATTTGCCATCTGCATATCTTCTTTGGTGAAATGTCTATTCAGATCTTTTGCCCATTTTGTAAATTGGTTGTTTCTCTTCTTAATTGTCAAACTAGAAGAGTTCTTTGTATATTTTGAATACAAGGTCTTTATGAAATCGGTATTTTCCAAATGTTTTCTATCAGTCTGAGGCTTGGCTTCTCATTCTCTAACTTCAAGTTTTTAATCAAATGAATGCATTACTTCATAACCCAGTATCAACAATTTTGCTTCACTTTGTTTTCAGAATCATAGAGGTTGACACTGGTTTGGAAGCTACCGAAACAAAAGCACCTGCTTTGACACTCTTTACAGAAGCTCTCTTAGTTTTGCTCTCCAAGAGCTATGCATTCTTAAATAGTCCCTTCAGTTTTGCAGCCAGGAGATTTTCACAGTACAAAGCTATGTATCACTGAAAGATCTGAGATGGGTTAGAAATATGCCTTTATTTTATAAAGCAGGAGAAGGGCATTTGTGAGCAGGAGTGAAAAAAGAAAATCAACAGTATTTTCAAACAGATGGACCCTGTAAAAGAGTACTTGGGGAAACTGAGGATCTAGAAATCCATCTCCTTAAAGCTGTATGTGTACCCACACAGCCCGTGGGGAGACTCCTTGCACCCATCAGTACAGACTGTCCAGTCTGCACCAGAGTACCTGGCTTTAGTAGACCTTTTAAAAATGAAAATGTTGATTTATGAATTAAAAATTTTAATTGATTTCAATTAAATGTGTAAGTGACTGATGATACCTTAAAAATTGACTCCTTCCTGAAGGCTTTGTTTTCTAATAGAGATCACCTTCAGGACATGAGGAGGATTACTTTGGTTGGGGAGGGGGATTATTTTCCTAGCCCTTCTACCTACTTCTCACCCTGTGGAGAGCTTGCCAGCCAGCTGTCCTAGCATAGCATCTCCAGTGATCAGAACTGCCTCTCTAGGACAGAACTGCCTGAAATTCCCTAAGAGACATCTGTTACTACTGATAGCCAAGGCTCCATCAGCATCTTGCAGTGTGCTCCACAGCCTGCTGCCTACTCCCTCATCACAGTCTCTCATTAGAACTCCTTTTCCAGACTGACTGTTCTTCTCTTACCTGGAACTAAGTGGAGGGAGGAACAGGTTCAGAACTCTTTCCCCTTGACCTGGCTTTTTGTTTCCACTTCCTACTCCAAGTGCTGCATCTCAGACAAGAGTTTGATGACAAAGCCTGACGTAGGGCAGAAGAATTGAAGGAGCACTGCAGAGCACTTCAGGAGGCCTGATTTCTGCTCTTCCCCTGGAAGGGATTCACACACAGCGCTGGGAGGGGCATTTTCCTTAATAAGTAAGAATAACAACAGGGTGAGAACCCACTGGTTCCAAAAACATATCAACCAGTCAGGAAAATGTTTTAATGATTGAAATGAAAAAAAAGTCAAAAAGTCAATAGTACCTAAACCAAAACCAAACCCACTGCCATCAAGTCGATTCTGACTCATCGTAACCCTATAGATAGAGCAGAGCTGCTCCACAGAGTTTCCAAGGAGCCCCTAGTGGATCTGAACTGCTGACCTTTTGGTTAGCTGGTGCAGCACTTACCAACTAAGCTACCAGGATTTGCAAAGGTTATCTCGGAAGCCAATATTTGAAAACAATTTTATGGTTCCTACATTCGGCATTGTTAAAATATGATTCGATCACTCCTCATGAGTTTAAACTAAAATTACACAGTTGTTTTACACAGCACCCTCAAATGTATGTACAGATGATAGCAGAATCACTTTCAGTGCTTACTACACGTGTGTGATTTGAGAATTCTGATGACAGCTGAATGGAAAAGGGGACAGAATTTACCTCACATAACGCAGCAATGACGGCTGCTCTGGTATTGCTTGCACTTCTCTATGAACACACTGAATACATCATAGCTATTTTATAAACACAGATAACTAATGATTTTTTAAAAGGACTTAAAAATAGTAATAGCATTTGCTTTCTCACTCACTTGCTGCTGTCAATTTGATTTTGACTCATAGTGACCCTACAGACAGAACTGCTCCACAGTTTCCAAAGAGCACCCAGCAGACCTGAACTGCCAACCTTTTGGTTAGCAGCCGCAGCACTTAACCACTACACCACCAGGGCTGCCATGCTCGCTTTGGAACACCTAAAATACAAACAGCAGCAAGGCACAGTTCCATCTCACTTTTTGACGGTGGCTCGTAAGTTTATGTGCATGCAGAACAGATTGAAATCATAAAACTCTGCAGGTAATGAAAGATTAAGTGTATTTTCATATTTATCACAACTGCAATAAATAACAATTGATGTGCAGTCTGCTATAAAACTTGTTCTGAAAACATGAACTTGTTCCAAAATAACAGATACATTAGGGAATAATTTGGGCATAACACAAATTTCCCATCTGTTTTTATACAATTTTAGCCACAAGAAATACTACATGAACATAGATGAAGTGGAATAGGTGCCACCTAAGAATAAATAAAAGCCTCACATGCACACAGGCAGCTCCAGCATCTGCCAGCTCCATCAGTCCCTGTGTGCGCGAGAAGCCACACCCAGCTGCCTCTGGTGTCAGTTTTCCATTCAGACAATTTCAGATAATCTTCTTTCCCACACTTCACAGTAACCCAAAAGCTGAAATGCACCCTTTATGCCCACTCCCACACGCACACTTCAGGTCTTTTTTCAAGGTAAGGTACCATAGTTACTGCAAAAATTATGTATTTCCTAAATATGTAATGTATGTAAAACTATGCCACTGTTTCTATTCAGGTTCTTTTTTTAGGCTTTGTCCTCAAACTCGAATGTGTCTGAGTTGCAGCACTTGCAAAAGCTTTTTGTTTTGGGTAGTGGGCAGCAGATGCTTAAAGTCATAATTGCTGCCCACTGCTCAACGGGTCCCCAGTTCTTCAGTGCATGCACTGAGGAAAAGCCACCAGAGATCACCAGCTGGAGGTGAGCTAACCTTGGGATCTAGAACACTGCTAGGGGCCTAGGAGAGTCGCTTCCTAGGGCCTTGTATCTCCTCGATCATAGGATCCAAGATAAGCGCACTCATAGCAACAACAGCCTTTGTCTGGCTGTCCCTGTTCCACAAGCTCAGGGAGCTGCAGTCTGGTGATACCCTTTAAGAGCTGTGTTCTGAGAAGCCCTGGATTCCCCCAGGCATGACTGGCGTGGGAAGTAAGAACAAAAAGGGAGGCCAACTGGGTAGGGCTCTGAACCTATGTCTATCTCCATCAGGTCACTTCCAACTCAATAGCAATCCTATGCACAACAGAACAAAACACTGCCTTGTCTTGTTCTGTGCCCACAATCGTTTTTATGCTTAAGCCCATTGTTGCAGCCACTGTGTCAATCCATCTTGTTGAAGGTCTTTGTCTGTTTCACTGAACCTCTACTTAGTTCTGAGTAAAACAACAGCAGCCAGTTAGAAAAAAGAGTTCTAACAAGAGAATGTGGTGAAGGCGTAGGCAGCATGCTGTGGAACAGACCATAAAGACACTGATGGAGCCTTGGCTACCAGTAGTTAACAGATGTCTCTTAGGTAATTTCAGAGGCCGTTCTGATCACTGGAGCTGCTGTGCTGGGACCATTTACTGGCAAAAGGGTAAGAAACAGGGTAGGAGGCCTAGGAAAATTCATTGTCAAAAGCAAAGTCTTGTAGCTTCACATCATGTTTTTATTCTAGGGGTTTTCTGACTTGGGTTCTTATACTTAGGTCACTGATATGTTTTGAATATACTCATATGGCATGAGGAAGGAGTCCAATTTCATTCTTTTGCATACAGAGATCAAGTTTTCTCAGTATCATTTGTTGATGAGACTGTTCTTTCTCCTTTGAATTACTTGGTCCTCTTGCTAGAAATTGTCCATTATGGGTTCATTTCTAGATTCTCAATTCTATTTCATCTGTCTATGTCTGTCTTATACCAGTACCACACTGCTTTGACTATCACAGCTTGATACGATGTTTGGAAATTAAGTCCACCTACTTTGTCTTTTATCAAGACTGTTTCAGCAATTTGGGACTCCTTCCTCGATGGCACTTGGCTTTGGCTGCAATTCCACATGAATTTAAGAATTAGCTTTTTTATTTCTGCCCCAAAGGCTACAGTACTTTTGAAGTGATGTGTATGAAGATCACCTTGGGTAGTATTGATATCTTAACAATAATAAGTCTTCGAATCCATGAACACATGTTTTACATTTATTTATATTATATTTTTAGTTTCTTTTGGCAATGTTTTGTAGTTTTTAATATATGTCTTTCACTTCTCTGGTTAAATTTATTCCCAGGTATTTTATCCTTTTAAGCGATTTTTTGAACAAGATTTTCTTAATTTCCTTTTCAGCTTGTTCATTGCCAGCATGCAGAAACACAACTGATATTTGTGTGTTGATCTTGTAACTTGCAATACTGCTTGCTTTATTAGTTCTAGAAGGTTTCTTGTAGGATTCTTTACTATATATAGGATCATGTCATTTGCAAATACTTATATCTCTTACTTTCCAATTTAGGTAACATTTTTTTTCTGCCCTTAATGCTTTGGCTAGGACTCCTAGTATAATATGAAACTGCAGTGCTAAAAGTGAGCATCCTTGCCTTGTTCCTGACCTTAAGGAAAAAATTTTCAGTATTTCCCCAGAAAATAAGTCACTAACCGTGGGTTTTTTGAAAAAGCCCTTTATCAAACTGAGGAATTTCCCTTCTATTACTACTTTGCTGAATGTTTTTACCATAAAAAGGTACTGAATTTTGTCAAATGGATTTTCTGCATTAAGTGACAAAAGCATGTTTCCTCCCCCGTCCCTCCTGCTTTGCCATATTATTGTGTTGTACTGTATTTACTGATTTTCTGACATTGAGCTACTTTTGTACTCCTGGAATGTATTCCACTTGGTCATGATGCATACTGCTTTACATATGATGTCAGATTTGATTTGCTGAGGATTCTTGCATCTATACCTTTAAGGGAGATTGGTTTCTTTATCTGGCTCTGTTATCTGGGCAATGTTGGCTTCAGACAGTAACTTAAAAACTGTTCCTTCCCCTTCTGTTTTTGAAAGAGTGTGGAAAATAATTACCATTAATTCTTCTTTAAATGTTTGGTAGAATATACCAATGAAGCCACCTGGTCCCAGATTTTAGTTTGTTGGGTGGTTTTTTTTGTTACTGATTAATTTCTTTACTTATATGCCTACTGAGATTTTCTAATTCTTGAGTCAACTTAGATCTTCTGTGCATGTCTAGCTACTTATTCATTTCTGCTACATAACCTGATTTGTTGAAATATAGTTGTTTCTAGTAGTTTTAAATTATTTATTTTAAAATATTTTACTGTACTTTAAGTGCAAGTTTACAATGCAAATGAGTTTTTTGTACAAAACCTTTCACACACACTGCTATGCAACTCTAGCGGCTCTCTCCACCCTGTGACAGTACATTCCTCCTTTCCATCCTGTATTTCCCATGTCCACCCAACCAGCTTCTGTCTCCATCCACCCTCTCCTCTCACCTCTGGATAGGCACTCCTAAGCTAGCCTCGTATATACACTTAAGTGGCACACTCTTCATCACTATCATTCTATGTTTCACAGTCCAGTCCAGTATTTGTCTGAAGAGTTGGCTTCAGTACCAGTTTTACCTCTGGGCTAACAGAGTCCAGGGGCCATGTCCTCGGGGAACTCTCCAGTCTAATGGACCAACAAGTATGATCTTTATTAACACAGTTTCAGTTATGCACACCTAATTTTTCTCCCACTACATTAGGTGCTTTATGTTGTGTTCCCTGTCAGTACAGTCACTAGTGGTGGCCGGGCACCATCTAGTTCTTCTGGTCTCATGTTGATGTAGTCTCTGGATCATATAGCCCCTTCTGTTTCTTGGGCTCATATTTTCTTTGTGTTTGATATCCTTCGTTCCTCTGCTCCAGGTGGATTGGGACCAAATGATGCTACATAGATGGCCACTTGCTAGCTTTTAAGACCACAGATGCCACTCACAGACACAGTAGTTCTGCTCTGATTTTTATTATTTGCTCTCTTCTGACACCCAAGGGGTTCTTCTGCTGCTCTCCTTCTTCTTGTTCAATTGTAGGATTCTTTGATTTGGGCTCTTTCTTTGTTTTGGACACATACATTTATTGAGACAAACTGATCCCTGAGCATTGCTTTTGCTGTGTCCCAAAGGTTCTGGTAGAAGGTGCTTTCATTCTCATTTGATTCTGTGAATCTCTTTATTCTAGCCTTGATTTCCTCTATAACTCAGTTATTTTTGAGCAAGGTGTCGTTCAATTTCCATGTTTAATTTTTTCCTTCTATTTTCTGTTACTGATTTCTATTTTTATGGCTTTGTAGTTTGAAAAGACGCTTTGAAATATTCTGATGCTTTGAATTTTGATAAGGATTGTTTTATGGCTCCAAATTGACAGCACTTGACTTAGCTATGGCTTATCATGTGGTCAATTCTGGAGAATGTTCCATACAGGCTGGAAAAGAAAGCATACTCTGCTGCTGTTGGGTGGAGTGTTCTGTATACATCTATAAGGTCAAGTTGGCTGACTGTGGCATTTAGATCTTTCGTGTTTTTATCAAGTGTTTCTCTAGATGTTCTGTCCTTCACCGACAGTGGTGTGTTGAAGTCTCCTACTATTACTGTGGAGCTGTATTTCTGTTCTCAGTGTAGTTAGTTTTATGCATTTTGGAGCCCTGCTGTTGGGTGCATAGATATTTAATATGTTTATGTCTTCTAGGAGTATTGAGCCTGTCATCATTATATAGTGTCCCTCCTTATCCAACTTGGTGGATACACTTTAAAGTCACAGATTAATAACTGCCAGTCCTCTTTCTGAAAGTTATTAGTGTGATACATCTTCCATCCTTTGAGTTTGTTTGTTCATATCTTTAAGTCTCACTTGTGTCTCCTGTTGGCAGCACATATAAGGGCCATGTTTTTTATCTAGTCTGCCACTCTCCATCTCTTTATAGATGTGTTTAATCCACTTACACTCATCATGATTACTGCCAGGTATGAGTTTGGTGCTGTCATTTTGATGTCTTTGTATGCATTGTAGACAATTCCTTTACTCCATTTAATATTCTGAGTCTTTTTTCTTTGTGTTTTCTTTTAGTCATTTCAATGTTTGTGACTTTGTATTTGCTGAGACTTCATATTTTTCTTGCTTTTTACTTTGATGCATAGGATGGATAATTTCCTTTGTGGTTACCTTACTATTTACCCCCACTTTTCTAAACTTAAACCAATCTTTAATCTATCTATATTGCTTCGGCTTCCTCTTCATATGAAAGATCTATGACTATATTATCTTTTAAGTCCTTTTTTGTTATGATGTTTATGTAATGACATCTCTGTTTCTCTATTTTCAGTGTTTTACCTTTAATATACTTTTGTGATTGCCATATTTGGGCTGATACCCAGTTTTTCTGTTCTGTGTTCTAGTCTTAGGTTGTCATCTGATATTGCTAATTTTCTAACTAAAGGACTCCCTTTAGTATTTCTTGTAATTTTAGTTCGGTTTTTGCAAATTATCTAAATTTCTGTTTACCTGGAAATGTCTTCCTTTCAACAACATATTTAAGAGACAGGTTTTGCTGGATACAGAATTCTTGGCTGGCAATTACTGTCCTTCAAAGCTTGGTGTATGTCATCTCATTGCCTTCTTGCCTGCATGATTTCTTCTGGGTAGTCCAAGCTTAATCTTATTGAGTCTCCTTTGTAGGTTATTTTTCATTTATTCCTACCCACTTTTAAAACTATCTCCTTTAGTTTCGGCAAGTTTGATTATAATATGTCTTGTGTCTCTCTTTTGGGCTCTACCTTATGTGGAGTTCAATAGCATCTTGAACAGACAACTTTCCATCTTTCATGGTATCAGGGAAGTCTTCTGTCAACAAATCTTTGGCAATCCTCTCTGTATTCTTTGTTATCCCCTCTGTTCTGGTACTCCAATCACTCAGAGATTATTCCTCTTGACAGAGTTTCACATAATTCTTAGTGGTTTTATATGATTTTTCCTCAAATATGTTGGTGTCACCTGCTTTATCTTCAGTCTCACTAATTCAGCCTTCCATTGCCTCAATTCTGCTCCTTTGACTTTCTACTGAGTTGTCTAACTCTGTAATTTCACTGTTAATTTTCTAAATTTCTAGTCCTTCCCCTTGTATGCTTTCTTGTAGCTGTTCAATTTGTTATGCTCTGCTGCATTTTTCCTCATCTCCTTCCTGAACTATTGAAGAGTTCTAAATATTAATCTTTTGTATTTTACCTCTGATAATTCACTTCACAAAGTTCTCTTCATCTGGAAAATTTTTTGATTCTTTGTTTATGGAGCCTTCTGAAGCCACTGTGGTCTACCTCTTTAAGTGACTTGATACAGACTACAGTCTCTGAGCCATCAGTAAGTTGCTGAATTTACTAATTTATTTTTTTTTTAATGTTCTTGTTTTGTTCTAAGATGTCCAAATAGCAAGGCTGTGTGTGCTAGTTTGGTTACTGTTTGCTGTCTTTGAAGCTCCAAAATCCTGTCACCAAGTGGCTAGAGCTGTTATTAGACATGCAAGCTCAGGAGTTCATTTACTTTTCTCATGAATTCATTCCAGGTGTTCAAGCAGTCACCAAATGTACAATGCAGGCTTTCCCTTACTGTTCTAGACAAGCAAGAGTGACTGGTATAGGCACTGGCTGCATGTGCTGAGAAAGGCAGAGGGCTAACAACAGTCCCTGAGTATCTGTGGGGATGGAGTGTCCCCCTATCTGAATCTGGGTTAGGCAATGTTTCCACCATGAATTTCTGGCTTGGGTGAGGTGGCAGTTTCAGTTTTTTATGCCCCTGCCTTCCCCTAGTTTGCTAAAGTGTTCACTTTCCAAGTCCAGGAGAACGACTCAGTGCAGACTTAAGGAGTCTTACTTCCAGCTCAGTTAATAGCATCAGACTCCAGAGAAAGAAATAGTGCAAAGGGGAAGGGGAAGCACTTGGAAAAGCAGGAGAAGTTTATCCCCAAGGAAAGATTTAGATCCACACATGACAGGTAGATGTCAGTCACTTAGCTCTTGATGGCCAAGAGCCACATTTCACTGGTTCTGGAGGCTCAAGTGTACTTTCCACTGCTGAAGAGGATGCCCTCCTATCTCCACCACTCCACTCACCATGCTAGCCACAGCCAATTCCTGGAGGGTCAGGTTAGGTCAGTTCTGTAATTCTGGACCTACTTTCCCTTCCTTGTTGCCCAGTCTAATTTCTCAACTTTCTCTTTGATGTTCAGGGCTCCTAAAATGTCATATGTAATAGATTCATTTGTTCTTTTGGGTCTCTGTTGTTAGAGGTATTATAGGAAGCACCTAACTATTCCTCCACCTTGGCCCCATTAGCATTTTCTTATAATACTTTTTATTTTGGTAGTGTCATGAATAATGTCCACATTATCTTTTCTGATTTTAGATACCTGCATCTTCTCTTTTTTCTTTGTCAGTTTAATTAGTTTGTTCATTTCACTGATCTTTGCAAAGAACCAAATTTTGGTTCATTAATTCTAATTTTTTTTTTCCTAATATATATTTCATTTAATTCTACTCTAAATCTTTATTCTTTCCTTCTTTCTGGTATCTTTGGACTCAGTTTGGTATAAAGTTAAGTTACTGATTTGGGATTTTCTTTTTCAGTGTATAGGTTTACCTCTCTAAGTTTAGTCAGCAGCTGAAAACCTAACCACTCTGTTATTAGGGCTCTGCTGGCTGGCTTACAGTGCTGTCCATTTTAGCATATGCTAGTCAGAATCAGTATCTACATGACCAGCTCCCAATAAAAATCCTTGGAAACCGGGTCTCTAATTTGGCTAACTTCCCTGGCAGACACCACTGTACACATACTGTTGCAATTCATTGCCAGGGGAATTAAGCATGTCTTGTGTGACTCCATAGGGAGAAGACTCTTAAAAGAAATGCAACTGGGTTTTCTCCAGACCTCACCCATGTACTTTTCTTCCTGTACTATTTTTGCTTTGAAGCCTTTTACTGTACTAAATCATAACTGTGAGTATAACTATACACTGAGTCCTTCTGGCATCCTGGGGGTGGTCTTAGGAACCCTCAAAACACACATCTCTCTCCTTAAATTTATAATACTCCCATCACCTCCCATCATTCTCACTCTGTCTCAAACGTCATTAAAACAACAGAAGCAACTAGACATGAACATTAGTGTCTCTCCTTCCAATCTAGCACCTTATCTGTATCTGTACCTTTGTCCTCTGTCTTCCTTATTATAAAAAAATTTAAAAAATCAAGAGTCCAATCTAAGACCAGTCTTCATTTTATGTTCCCTCTCCCCTACACCATCATCACATTCCTCTCACTGGATCACTTTCATTATCTGTAGTTTAGTCACAGACAGAAATCTTCTTTAACCTCCTATCCCCTCTACCCATAGTTGTTTGCTCCTCACCACTGAGAAACCTCTTTATCAAATTTATGCATTTGCGTGGCTTCTATTTTGCTCCGCATTCTCTCTTCATCATACTCCAGTTGTGTTTTTTTCCCTAAGATACTTTTAAAAGCTGCTCCAGTTAAGGACACTAATAGTTTTTATCATTCCAAACAGATCACTTCTTTGCCTTCATCTTAGCCATATTCAAAATGTGTGATACTCCCTTCTATCTGTTTTCTTTTAGCTTCTTTAACAAGACATTCCTTTGGTTTCTTTCTTCTGCCTTACCGGCCACTCTCTTTCTGACTCCCACTATAATGCTTAAACTCCAAATTTTGGGTGCCTCGGGAGTCATTCCTTGGCCCTTTTCTCTTTCCTATCAACACATTTTGTCTAAGAAATCTCATCCACTCCCACAGGTTTATCTATAAGCTGATCAACCTGAAATTTATATCTTCAGTCCTAACTTCTCCAGTGACTCACATATCAACTGCCTATTACTATTCTCAATACTGCCAAAGCAGAACTTTGATTCTCACCCTACCCCAAAAGTCTCCGCCATCACTGTAACCCTGCCTCAGTAATGACAGTTGTCTGAGTGGTCACTGTTAAGAACTTGTGATCTAAAATAAAATAGTTTGGATCTTGGCACCATTTGTTAGTGGCTATGAGACTTCAGAATTCAGTATCCTTGTCTGTAAATTAGGGATAATGATCCCTTCTTCGTATGATTATTTGTGATGATAAAGATAGTCCATGAAAACTACTCAGAAGAGTGCCTGTTGTTCTGGCTAGGTGCTATCAGGTCAGTTCCGACTCATAGCAACACTGTGTACAACAGAACAAAAACACTGTCCAGTCCTGTACCATGCCATCAATCACTGACATGCTGTTGCAGCCACTATATCAGTCCATCTTGTTGAGGGTCTTATTCTTTTTAGCTGACCTCTACTTCACCAAGAGTGATGTCCTTCTCCAGGGAATGGTCCCTCCTGAGTACATGCCCAAGTACAGGTAACAAAGGTTTGCCATCCTCTTTCCTAGGGACAATTCTGGCTGTACTTCTTTCAAGACAGATTTGTTTGCTTCTTTGGCAGACCATGGTATATTCAGTATTCTTCACCAATATCCTGATTGAAAGGCATTAATTCTTCTTCTGTCTTCTTTACTCATTGTCCAACTTTTACATGCATATCAGGCAACTGATAATACCATGGCTTGGTTCCAGCACACTTTAGTTCTTAAGGTGACATCTTTGCTTTTCAGCACTTTACCGAAGTCTTGGGCAGTAGGTCTGCCTAATGCAGTATATCTTGACTGCTACTTCCAAGAGAGGTGACTGTGGCTCTAAGTACAAAATCCCTGACAATGTCAACATTTTCTGTTTATCATGATATTATTTATTGGTCTGGCTACAAGGATATTTTTAAAAATTTATATTGAGGTCTAATACATACTGAAGGCTGTGGTCTCTCACCTTCATAGTTAAATGCTCCTGTATAGTGCCTGGCACACAGTAAATAATAAACATTAACTACTGTCATTTAGCAGACTCTCCAGCCAAAAACAGGGGTTCCTTCCTTGAGTCTACTCTTTCCTTCAATACAAACAGCTAATCCACCTCAAGTCCTATAAGTTCTGCCCATAAAGCAAATACTGCTACCCTAGTTCAAGGCACCATGATCCCTCATTTGCACTGCTGCAGAAGTGCTAACTGGTCTCCCTTCTTACACTCTTGCTCCCATCAATCTATTCACAGGGCAACCCAAGTCACCTTATTAAAACATATATCCTGGTAAGTCACTCCTCTCTCACAGAAATGGCTTCCCTTAAAACAAACTGCTTTCCAGGTGGGACTTTATACCCTAATCCTTTCCCCTTCACTTGCTGCACTCCAGCCATCATGGTCTTCTTTCTGTTCCTCTGTTTTCTTCTCAGGGGCTCTGCACTAGTTGTTCCCTTTATCTGAATAATGTGCCCCCAAAGCATCACATGCCTTCTCATCCAAATTTTACATAACTCAAACATCACTTCCTCAGAGGCCTTCCCTCCCCACCCAATCTAAATTACCACCTAAATCACTCTCCAGTGTGAAACTCCGTAATAGCAGAGACATGCCTATATTGTTCACTCACTCATGTACAGAAAGTGAAACTCAGTACAAAAGGTATGCAATAAATACTCATTTAAATAAATAAATGAGTGTAATCTATGTTGTTATAGAAAAAGATCACAAATTTTAAGGCTACTTCTGTCTTGAAAGACAACAATCTCCAAGTCTCCTCACTTTAAAAACAAATATATATACAATGGCTTCCCAACAACACAGTCAAATTGAAATTACACAAGGCTTCTGAAATCATACCACAACCCACCATTCCAACATTATATCCCACCACTCTCCCATTCCACCTCTCACGAAGTACTCTGCTCCAAGCCAGGTACCTTTCAGTTTTCTTGCCTCTGTACTAATTTCTGGAAGCCCTGATGGCATAGTGGTTAAGTGCTACATCTGCTAACCAAAAGTTCAGCAGTTTGAATCCACTACCAGGCGTTCCTTAATCTATGGGGCAGTTCTACTCTAACCTGCAGGGTCTGTATGAGTCAGAATCCATCTGACAGCAGAGGCTACACTGATTTCTGTTCCCTTCTATCTAAAACGTCCTGTTCTGAATTCATTTTCATAAAACAGTATCTTCTTAAGGGTCATTTCAAATGTCACCTCCATGATTGACCTTTGTACTCCCTATGCCTCTCAGCAAAAGTAATCTTTCTCATCTACTTCCTTCATTATACTTCCATTCTGTGTAATTCCTGTATAGCAGGAACCACAAGTTGTTCATCTTTACTGCTCCCACACTCCATTACATATGTAATATTTATTGTGCACAATCAATGTTTATGGATTTTGAACAGACTTTCTCATAATCACACCTCCAGAGGGTGCGATAACCTCTTAAGAGGGTTACAGGAACCCACTAACAGTCAATACACACTAGAATTTATTTGTTCTAGGGACACAAAGAGCTGATCCCTGGTGTGACATATACAAAAAGATAACTGATAAGCCACGCTGTTTCATACTGGCTGCCAAGTAAGCACTATCAGCAGTGAACTTTATGGGCATCCAGAGGAGGGACAAATCAACAAAGGATGGCAGGAATGAGAAAGGTACATCATTTTAATGACCACCTGTTATATTAAAATTAAAACTTAACTATAGATATCTGTAATGCATAGTTTTCTGTCTTCCACACAATAACCCTGACCCAGAATCCCTAAAACAAAATACATATTAGGAAAGGCTACGCAGAGTTGGTTAGAAAAAAGGCAAAGAATACCATAAAACTTCACTGCAACACTAATTCCTTTTAAAAACACTATTAATAAATTATAAACCACAATGCCAACTGTGGTGGAGACTGTTTACCCAGAATCCATTTCCTCCTGCCTGAAAAGAACTTGCATTTTTTAAGATATCTATACTTCCTTCACATAGTCCATATACTTCAATAATCCCATCTCCACCAATACAATGATTAGTTTGGGAATAAATATGAAGCCCAATTCTGGCCATAAAGACCAAAGGGGATATTGTCTGGGTGCTTCTGGGAAAGGAGAAGTCTTGTTCCTCTTGAGAGGGTTACAGGAACCCACTCTCTCTCTCTCCTCCTACCTGAACAAGGAAACATGCTGCTCCAATTGCCATCCTAAAACCTCAAGGGGAAACAACATTAGGAAAGAAGCTTACATTATGGTAGCTATAGGAATAAAAAACCTGGATGTCTCATAACACTGCTGATCAACCAGCTGAGAAGCTTAGCCCATGAGGTGTACAGGACCTAGTCTTTGTTCTCGTTCTAGGGAAATGAACCTTGGAGCAAGTTGGGTGTCTCAGTCTAGGACTTGCAGGCAACACTTGAGAATCTACACTGGTGAGCGGGGGCTGGCCAGACCAGAGAAGACTCACGTGGAAGGCTGAAAGCAACTAGCCTCAAGAGACATGATTTAGCCTATCATGCAGGACTGGCCAATAAAAGTCTGCAACCTTAAGGCTGGAAGAGTTTCCTGGCTGACAAGAATGTCTGCTCTCAGGACGGTGGCATCTACCTTGGGACATGGAAGCTCCATGTGGGGAACCCTCTCAGTCCTTGCCCTCTGCATCCATTCCTTTGTATCTTATGTAGTTACAATAAATCTGTAGTTGTGCACGTAGTATACGCTCCAGGAATTCTGTGAGTCAGTCCATCAGATTATCAAGCCCACAGAGGAAGTGGAAATCAACAGGTCTGACAGTAAGTGCGTCACATGGGCTCCTGAACTTACAGCTGGCGTAGTGGGAAACCAGCCTCAAATTTGTGGACAGCAGGTCTGAAGTTTGGACTCTCTGGACTCTCCAGAAATTTAATTACTGACAACTTCTAAAAATTATCACACAAAGGAAATTCACCCAAGCTGAATCCTCCAGATCACAGAATTTATAACTAACATGCTTTCAGAACAGGTTATATAACCCGTGACTAGTATTATTTATTGTAGAAGACATAGAAGACTCAATATCCATCAGATTCATACACAGGCAGTCCCTAGGTTACAAATCTCAGACTTAAGTAAAATCTGTAGTCATAAACTAATCCCTGAAAAGCCTCTTATATCAAAAATTAGAAGTACATGAAATGGTAAGCAATAACATACAGGTGGTGCTTTTCAACACACATCAAAATATTACTGCTATACTGTATTAAACACATTTAAAGAAAGTGTTTGGATTTTTATGCATAAAAAGGTACACTATGTATGATATACTAATGCAAACATCTGACTGACATTAGATACAATCCATGCCTAATTGTTTAGACTTACGTACAAATTCCACTTAAAGACACATTCAGGAGCAGAACTCATTCATAACATGAGGACTGCCTGTACAAGGCTATCATGGTAAATTTACTGACTGATTTTGCATTTTCTTTTCTATTATAAAATCAGGGGCAAATACTGCTTCTAAAAAAAGGCCCTATGTTGTCATAAAATCATATTTAACCACACAATAGTTATCACAGCACTATTTATAACAGCAAAAAAAACTGGAAGTAAAGTAAATGCTCAAATTTTTTTTAATCTCCAGTACAGAATTATGTATCTACTTACCAAAATATTCAGCAAGCTTTGAAAATGTTAATTTTGATGATTCGATACTGTTTAAGAAACAGCTATATTAACAAGTGAATAAAGCAGAATATAAAATATATTAATAAATAAAACGAAGTACAAAATATATTAATACCAGATGCATTCCTAATTAGAAAAGGAACTGTGAATATAAAAAATACTCAATGAGAAGGCACAAAAACAACAAAAGCTACATGTCAGTCAGCTGGTACTACACTTAACAGCTACACCATGAATGAATGGCTTCAGAAAGAGAAATTTTATTTTCACAGTCCAGTAAGCTACAAGTCCATTCACAAGCTACAATATGAGAAATTATTCCACTCAAGATGAGAAATTATCATAGTCTCAGTAGGTTAAGGGTCCAAAATCAGTATCAGAGCATCTAAGCACAGGAACCTCAGGTCCAAAGCACACTCTGCTCTCAGTGCTGCTTTCTTCGTGGTATGAAGCTCCCAAAACTCTGCTCACCTCCATTTCATCTTATCTCTCAGAGGATTATTTCACCACACCCCGAACTTGTAGACTGAGTCCCGCTTACCAATATAGCTGCTGCCCATTCTCCCTCACCATCATCACAGAAGCAGCATTCACAACACAAGAGAGAAATCACACCATACTGGGAGTCACGGCTGAGCCAAAGTGATGTGGGAGATACAATGAAATCCATAAAACTGTGCTATAATGGTGAGATTTTGTTCCTCTTTTTTAAAAAACGTAGGGGCTATCTTTAGGTTAACGATAAACAGTTTAAGAACATTTTAATGTCACATATTAAGGAAAAATAATTTAAAGTCAAATGTGTATATACACCATACAAACTTTTAAACTTAAGAATAATTCCAGCATTTCTGATAAGGTATCATCTTCCTCACCTCCTCACACACAGCACACAAAGGAGTGAGAACTTATTAACACAGTAGCAAAGTATATCAGTTAAGTAAGTAAGTTCAGCTCCACCTAACAGAAAATTCAAATTAACCCTTGATAGGGATTGAGCCCTGTACCCTCAAACTAGGTGTTGTAAATCCTAACCCCTATACATGTACAAGGAGGCCTGCTGGCACTGTGGTTAAGAGCTCAGCTGCTAACCAAAAGGTCGACAGTTCAAATCCACCAGCACTTTTTGGAAACCCTGTGAGGCAGTTCTACTCTGTCCTACAGAGTCACTATGTGACACAAACAACTCGATAGTGATGAGTATGGTTTTCTGGTTTATACATATGGAAAGGTGGCATAGTGGTTAAGCAGCTTAGCTGCTAACCAAAAGGTCAGCAGTTCAAACTTCAATAGCTGCTCCACAGGAAAGAGATGTGGCAGTCTGCTTCAGTCAAGTTTACAGCCTTGGAAACCCTATGGGGCAGCTCTACACTGTCTTACAGGGTCACTATGAGTCAGAATCAATTCAGTAGCAAGGCGCTCTATTTTGTTTTTTAATGTGTGTGAATGACACCATCTGGGAATAGGGTTTTGCTATGTCAATGAAGTCACACCAGAGTAGGCCATATTTTAAGCCAATCACTTCTTAGACATAAAAAAGCAAATCATGTACAGCACAAGGAAGCACAAATGAATGGAACAATACACCAAGGAACTGAGGAAGAGAAGCTGAGATACTGAAAAGACACAGACTTTCCTCCAGAGCTGACAGAAACAGAAAGTCACCTTCTTGCAGCATTTCTATTACAGCAGCACTAGGAAACTAAGACAATCATTGTAAACAAAAATGTATTTCTCTGTCATGTACAGAAGTCTAACGGTAACAGTCAAGGTAGTGAGGCAACTTAACAAACTTCAGGATTCCAGAATGTTCCAGCTCACTGCTGAGCCAACTTTGGGGGCATGGTCCTCATGCCTCATCCTCAGAGGCTAAGCTCTGTAAACATCACATAAATTCTGTGCAGCAGCAGCAAAAATAAAATGGAGAAAGTCTCCCTTTCAGTAGGAGCTGCATATAGGTAAGCACACAAATTTACACAGGAATGTACATTTTCATTCAACCATAATAAAAAAAAAAGTCTCCCTTTAATGAAGCTTCCAATAAGTGTTCACATTACTTCTGCTTACATTAACTGGTCAGAACTGGTCATGTGGCCACACCTAAAGACAAAGAAAACTAGGAAATACAATTAACTCAGTATGGTTAACGAAGAAGGAAATGATAGTTATTGGGTAAAAATAAAAGGATTAATATGCCTTTCACCACCTCAAGGTGCATGTGTGCATGCACACATGCGTGGGCGAGTGCATGCATGTGCACACACATGCACAAAATTCTACTTTATACCCAGTTGCTATCGAGTTGATTCCAATTCATAGAGAACCTATGAGACACAGTAGAAGTGTCCCATAAAGTTTCCAAGGAGCACCTGGTGAACTCAAACTGCTGAACTTTTGGTTTAGTAGCCATCAGCATGTAACCATTCTGCCACCAGGGTTTGCACAATTACACACAGCAGCTAAGAATTCCAGGTAGCTAGCATTTTCAAGGCTCCCTCCTTCCCCAGAGCTTGTCACGATTCCAATTTCATAAATATGGCCAAGACACCAGGATGAGGAGCATCCAGAGCACATCCAAGATATGTGCATGATACACATATACTGACACAAACAAAATGACTTCAATTACGACCACAAAATACCAGAACTTCAACAAATATGGAAAGTGCCCTCATTTATCTCGCCTTATTTCTTCTTTTTAGTAATATCCTAAAAAAGATTCTCTAGTTTTAAAAAAACTCATTTTAAGAGTTCCTCTTAGTTTTAATAATTTGATTAAATATACAAACTAAACAGTGTACGGACTGTTTGGTGCCATTTGTATGTTAGTGCTATAGTCTAAAAATTCAAAGGAAGGTTAGTTAAAATAAAATGGGCAACACGCACTGGATATTTATAAAGTTCTGTCTCCAACACACTAGAATAGAATCAGATTCAATTCTTCACATTCTAGAGGCTGATAACTTTCAGAAAGGGACAACCTCAAAGCAAAAGAAACACAAACTGAGTCCAGGTGATACAGCAATTATGTGAAAGGAAAGTAAACTGAATTAAACATCTTCCTAGATATTTCTTCACAAGGCTAACTGGATTTTCAAAATAAAAAAAATTCAGATTCAAATACAATTTGACCCACATGCAGAGAATTTGAGAAAGAGAATTAAAACCTGACTTCTCAAATAATATTTAAAATTAAGTTAAAACTGCTTTACCTGAAAATTCTTAAGTTAATGAATACCAAACAATTGGTTTTAAGTCTAAATAATGTAGATTGCAATTTTCTTTTTAAAAAACATATGTTCTCACAAAAAGACTATCTCTACATATTTTAGAGGTGAAATGTAAATTAGAAATGCGGCTGCAAAGGAAATGCTACTTCTACTGGGAAAAAATTCCTTTGTAATTTCCAGATACCCGTTATATTGCATCACTTCCTTTCACTTTGTTTTCTCGTTCTTTAATTGGGGTGGATGAGACTGTATTTGTTTACTTAACAAACCTAACAATCCTACTCCTAAACAATTATTTTAAACAATAGATACATGCTGCTAGACACTCTGATTAGTATCTGCTTCAAATTCTCTTGATTCCAGACAAAAGTATTAAATCCAGAAGCTAAAGAGATAATGATTAAGATATTTTCCTTATGGTTTCACTATCCAAATGTTTTCTTTTTCCCTTTTTGGTGAAATACAGGAAAAAGCAGAGAACTTTTTAAGTGTACAGTCACCACCACAATAAGCAGCAAAAATCTGGAAAACAGAATAAAAGTGACCTTAATAGGACAAGTAGTCAAACTAATCAGCCACTTGTAATGCAAAGAAATCAAGCATTGATAATTCAGTAATAATTTCTTTTGGCGTATGTTTTTTCAATACAAATTTGAACATAAATATTCCTGGTGTTCAAATTAAATAATGAAGACACCTCTGAAAATAGGACTCAAGCAGCTAGAAAGCTGTCCATCAGGTCCTGCTGCCTTGCAGTTCCCTGAGAAGAATTTCGCTTAAGCTAGCCTTAAAACAGAGATGAAAGAGTTAGCTGATCAAATACTTCGATTTCAAAAATATTTCCCCTCTGTAAAACTGAATGTCAATACAGGAAGAGTTTCATTTAAAACTGTTGTTGTTGTTGTTAGGTACTGCTGAGTCAGTTCCAGCTCACAGCTACCCTATGCCCAAGAGAACGAAACACTGCCCAGTCCTGCACCATGCCCACGCTACAAGGCATTTATCTGCATCTTTAAAGGACCAACCTGGATTTCAAGCAAATCAAGAGAAGCTAAAACCACACCAAACCAAAGTCGCAAGAATGACTCAGTCCCAATAAAAGACAGCAACATTTAGGGTATTTGAGAAGTGTCCTGATAAGGACACTGTCTGCTGGCTTACTCATTTATAGAAGTGATAATTATGCTCATTATTTACATAATTGTGGTTATTTGTCTTTATTGTGATTAGAATTTTTTTATTGCATGTTCAATTCTATAAATGCTGAGTAATACGTTAGCTTTAAAATTACCTGTGCATCATAAATTTAAATACAGAGAATTTATCCCACTTTTTTTTAGACTATTTTCCTAAGGTGGATACCAAAAAAGAAACAGAGAAAAGAACTCAGCTGCAGTCTAGTTGATCCTGACTCACGGCAACTCTACAGGACAGAGCGGAACTATGCCACAGGACTCTAGGGCTGTAACCTGCACAGGAGCAGACTGTCCCATCTGTCTCCCGAAGGGCGGCCAGTGGGTTCAAACCAACCACCTTTCCACCACCAGTCAAGCAGTTTACCCACTGTGCCACCAGAGTTCCTCTTAAAATGGATAAAAACTATTTATAAATTGCCATCTATAAGAACAAAGCTGTACTAACGAAAGAAAAAGACCAACCTGCTGAGACAAAAAAAAAACACTTGAGAACTCTAACACAAATCTCCTATTTACTGTAGAGTTGTCAGCTCAGTTACAAGACTTAAAAGAGCCTCAAAAGAACAAAAGGAAAAAAAACTTAAAAATAAGATCAATGGGAAGATGAAAAGAACTGGAGTTTTTAATTCTGCAAAAATAAAGATTTAACAGGCAATTACAGTTTGAGAAAACCATTAGACCCCAGTACCTGCCATCACTCCCATGAAAAAACAAAAGTCTTTCCCCTCACTAATCTCTCAATGCAGTTGCAGCAGAGTCTGGTCAGGTTAATATCCAGTGCTTCCATTACTGTGACCACGGAAAAGCTGGACTCCGCATGGACTCAAACTGCCAACTTTTTGGTTAGAAGCCAAGCATGTTAACCCCTGGCATTACCCAGGGACACCTATTTAGAGTGTTGCTGTGTTATCGGCATTGGGTCAAGTCCATTCCGACTTAATGACAATTCCCACGTGGTATCTCAGAAGCAGATCACCAGGCCTATTATTCCAAGGCACATCTGGTTGAGTTCAAACTGCTAGTCTTTTGGTTAGAGGTCAAGTGTTTTCACCATCCTGGGTCTCCTATGAAACGCTTTGCAGTGAAGTTGATTCCAACTCACAGGACAGAGCAGACCTGCCCCACGTGGTTTCCAAGAAGCGGCTGGTGTATTCAAACCGCCAGCCTTTTGCTTAGCAGTCGAGCTATTAACCCCTATGCTGCCACCACTCCATTCAGATACTAAGTCTCCTAATTTTCTTCTATCACCTCTTTTCTTTCACATTATGGTTTTTTCCTGTATTTTCTGGGACATTTTTTCAGCTTTACCTACCCATTCTTATACTTAGGTTTTCATTCTAGCTGTCATACTTTACATTTTTAAAATTTTTTCTATTCTCTTTTGCTTCTTTTTACAGTATCTTGGTTTTATTTCATATTTGCAGTATTTTACATCATCCGAAGGTTTTTTGTTTTTATTTTTGCTTGTTTTCCCTTTTTGTCCTTTAGGAGCTGGAATCAAGTCAATGGCAACAGGCTTGGTTTCTCTGGTTTGGAAGGTGAAAGTTTACACAGCAACTTTGTTTCTCCTTAAACAGTTAATACACAAACTGCTTTATGACACTAGTTGCCAACCCCACCACGTACCAACACTCTGCCCTTCTCTGCCCTGGGTTCCCTGTTGCCATTCATCTCCGAGAACATTAATGGTTTTGTGTGTTTGTTTTGAAGTGTGTCTTCCCTGCAGAGTTTATCTTATATAAGTTGCTTTTTTCTGTTTGTTTGTGGCTACAACTTATACACTAACAGCTTTCCTCAGACATCTAAAAACTCTTGATTTTCTGTTATTTAATTATGAGAAATGTAAAGGATGACCTGAGGCTCTGAATCCTTGGGTGGAGCCTACTGATAAGGAGCCTCACTGTAGGGTGAATGCCTGAGCCCTTTACTGAGAACCCCTGATATCTGTATCTTTCTTCTTGGGCTGCTCAAATTCTTCAGAAAAGTTTCTCCTTTTCCTGCTTCTGTGACAAAGCCTAGTTGCCAACATTCTGGGAGCCAAACAGAAGTAAATAAGCATGTATTTAATCTCCGTATTTTCAACATGAAATGCCTACCCGAAAGTTGCTCAAACCAGAAAACGTCTGTTTTCTTGAGAATAAACACCCAATCTTTGTTTTGATATGAGCAGGATAAAGAAATCTAGGAGCATGGGCTAAGGGAGGGCCTCTAAAGCTACAACTGCATCTAAAATATGCAGTTTCAACCAATTCTCCATAGTTTAGCCTCACGCTCAACTCCATTTCCAGAAGTTTCTAAAGACATCAAGTTCTAAGACTTTTGAGGAGTCTGCTAACTGGATGGGTCTTCGGCTTTCACCTTTACTGACTTAAAATTTGTCCCTCTCAGATCTCCTAAATCAGTCATCACTCACCTATCTGCTTTTCAGGGTCCAACATTTCATTACAATAGTCTCTTCTCTTGTTCTTCTCATCCTTAAAGGTTTATAACTTTATAACAAAATTCTTTACTACAGTTTTAGTGGAATTTCAGAAGAGAATAAAATTATATGTCTGTTTTCACTCTATCATCATTGGATTACAATATGGTAGTATGGTTTTATGCTGGCCACTGCACTAGGTTGAACACAGACTTAAAGAAAGAATATTTTATCCTAAAAATTTAGGGATCTGCGTTTTACTTTACCTTATACAGAAACCCTGGTGGCTTAGAGGTTAAGTGCTACAGCTGCTAACCAGAAGGCTGGCAATTCAAATTTGCCAGGTGTTCCTCAGAAACTCTATGGTGCAGTTCTATTCTGTCTATAGGGTCACTATGAGTCAGAATCAACTCAACGGCAGTGGGTTTACCTTATACCCTCTTGTCCTTACCAGCATCCCATTAAGTACTGGTTTAACAGACTGTCCACCTGCTAAGGGAAAGGATTATAAACCACTATTTCTAAGAAATGAGGCACTGGTAGTTCAGTGGTAGAATTTTCTCCTTCTATGAGGGAAAGTGGAAACCCTGCTGGCATAGTAGTTAAGAGCTACAGCTGTTAACCAAAAGGTCCGCAGCTGAAACCTCTACCAGATGCTCCTTGGAAACTCTATGGGACAGTTCTACCCTGTGCTACAGAGTTGCTGTGAGTCAGAACTGCAGTGGAACTGATTTGGTTTTCTTATGAGGGGAACTCTGGTAGCACAGTGGTTAAGAGCTATAGCTGCTAATCAGAAGGTCGGCAGTTTGAATTTGCCAGGTGTTCCTTAGAAATCCTATAGAGCAGTTCTGCTCTGTACTATAAGGTCAGAAGCAACCAGCAAGCAAAGAGTTTGTTTTGTTTTCTTTTCTTTTTTAAATGTTTGGGACCTAAGTTCAGTTCCCAGACAATATATCACATGCTAAACCACCATCCTCTGCCAGCGGAGGCTTGCATGTTGCTATGACACTGAATGGGTTTCAGCAGCACTTCCAGACTAGACGGATTAGAAAGAATGGCCTGGCTGAAAAATCAGCCAATGAAAACCCTAAGCTGCACAACAGGCTGATCCACAATCACGGGGCTACAACAAGACCAGGAAACATTCTGTTCTATTGTGCACAGGGATACATGAGTCAGAGGCTCGCTCAATTGCAGCTAGTAACTTTCAAGAAATCACTTTTGAAATAAAGTAGGTTATATTAAAAAGGAAACAAGCCCCCAACATACAAAAATATGATTTTCATGCCATGTTTCAAGATCAGGTCTGTTGCCTTTACCCTTGCCTGTAACATATATGGAAACCCTGGTGGCATACTGGTCAAGAGCGATGGCTACTAATCAGAAGGCTAGCAGTTCAAATCCAGCAGATGCTCCTCGGAAACCCTATGGGCCAGTTATACTCTGTCTACAGGGTCACTGTGAGTTAGAAACCACTCAATGGCAGTGGGTTTTTTGGGTTTATAACAAATATAATGGCATTAAGTCATTCAACCAACATTACTAAATGCCTCCTATGAGCTATGCACCACACCTGCACAGGCAATGAAAGAGAAAGGCGAGTTTCCAAGCAAATTGTCCAACAAAGAAAAGTCATGGAATAGTCAAAAGGTATGCCTTAACTGGTAGAAGGGCCAACACGTCATTACAGCTGCAGTAAAAAGTGAGTGTGGTACAAATGGAAGCATAAGAGAATTTCGGGGGTGACAGAACTGTTAGGTATCTTGACTACATGGTAGTCACATAACTTTAAATCTGTCAAAACTCAAGGAATGTCCATCCAAGAATAAATTTCTCTGTTATGAAAATTTTTAAAGTATTAAAAACAAAAGGGCAAGTGGCAAGTGGCAAGTGTGTGTGTATAATAAAACTGAGGAAGTTACTTCTCCCATCTCGTTTCTGAACAATTCAGTCCTAAGTCCCTAAGGTAGGACACATAAAGGTAGGCACAGAGGAAAGGAGTCAGGGCAGGCCAGAGTAGAACATTGGAGGCTTAGCTGGACAAAGACTGTTCACACAGAAGGCCTCATGGCACTGGATGTCAGGGTCTGATTGGGAGAGGGTCCCTTCACATGAAGGCAGCATGGCACAGAGGGTTAGAGCCTAAGCAGCACCAGAAGAACATCCATGGGGCTAACAGACAGGCTGGTATGAGGAGCCACAGCCCCAGTAGAGCGAGGAAGGTGTCCTCATGGAGGGCAACCTGGCCAAGTTGTTAGTGCACGGTGAAGAGAGGAAGGCTGGTAGTTAAGCCTCAGCAAGGTCAGGAGGGTGTCCTTGGGGACAAAGGGACAGCCATCTGGCACAAGGCATCAAAACAAGTGCAGAGAGGTCCAGCGATGACGGATTAGGGTGAGAAAGTCATCTGCATGGAGCAGGGTACAGCAGCACTGATAGGACAGTGAGTGCTGAGGACTGATCACATAAAACACATAAAGGATAATGGGAGCCAGGCTTCTCCCTACTGGAGAAGGAGGTTATGGCATTACAGTCTAGAAGAGGAGAAAACTAGAATGAACTCTGTGGTGCGGGACTGGAATTAGAGGTATCTGTGCACACTCATTGCTTTTTAAAAATTATTAGGTGAATATAGAAGTAAATATCAACAGGAATAAATACAGATATAAAATATAGATGTATATGCATGTATGGAAGCCGACAGATGGGTGGACAGATGGACGGATGACAGGTGTGTGCACTAACACAACTTGTGAGCAGCAATAGTCAGGAGTACAGGTAAGAATCTAGATCTTGGTTTCTAAATAACATCCTCCACTAAAAGAAACCAAGATTCCTTGAGCAAACAGCTAATTCAAGAGCTAGGGCAGGGAAAGCACAAAAGAAGCCTGAAACATACAGTCCCAGAAACCAAGGAAGTGCTCAAAGAATCACAGAGGCATGTCAAAGGACACAGAAGCCAACACAAAAGGGGCTCCACTGACCAAATACGAGTGAACTTGAGCCTCAAAATAATGGTAGTAAACAACTATAATCTAGTGAATACAGTAGAACTCCATAAATCCCCATTGATAGAAAGAGAGTTTAATAAGGCACTGGATAATGTAAAGTACCTCCCCACAAGATACATAGTTAATATTTATGACAGGGTGAAAAAGTAACTTTACCATGGGGAGGCCTAGCAGATACGCCTAATCAAGTGAATAAACCATTAATGCAATGCGGCAATATAAAATAAAGCACCACCCGAGAATATGCAATGAGAAGACTAGAGCATCGCTTCTGTCAGATTCCTGCCAAAGATGTATTATCTAAATCTAACAAGGAGGAAAACACCCAAATTGTCAGATATGCTGCAAAATAATGCCTGAAATTCAAAAATGTCAAAATCATAGAAGTCAAGGAAAACCAGGGTGAATGACACTAGGAAACAAGACATGCAAATGCGACATATACTTCAAACCAGATCCTTTTGGTATGAAGATATTACTAGGATAACTGAAGAAATACGAAAGAGGTCTAAGGATTAAATGATAATAGCACATTGATATTAATTTCTTGACTTTTAATAGTTGTAAGGTGGCCACCAGAGTCAACTTAATGGCAGTGGATTTGGTTTTTTATAGCACTGTTAAGAAGCAAAATACAGAAAATGTATACTAAGATATCTGGGAATGACACAGCATCGCACAGGCAACTTGCAAATAGTTTAGGAGTAAAAAAATTGTATTGTACTTGCCATTTTTTGTAAGATTGAGATTGTTTCAAAATTGCAGATTTAGAAAGGGACAAAAAAATATTAGGAATGTAGACAAGGACCATATTATTCAGTTTTACCCTGGCTCCTAGGGTCGCCGTGAGTCGGATCTGACTCGACGGCACTTGGCTTGGCATGTCATGCTAAAACCCAAACCAAATCTGTTTTCACGGAGTGGATTCCAACTCACAGGAACCCTACAGGACTGACTTAGAACAGCCCCATAGGGTAACCAAGGGCAGAAACTTTACAGAAGCAGACCGCCACTTCGTTCTTCAGCTGAACACCTGTTGGGTTCAAACAACAACCTTTCAGTTAGCAGCTGAGCATTAAGCACTGTGCCATGAGGGCTCTGTACATCATGCTGAGGAGTTTTAATTTCATCCTGAAAGCTATCAGCAGCCATTGAAGGCTACCAAGCAAGATGATGATGACATGATCAAGGGATCGTGTTATCAGTGTTTCTGTAAAAGTCCTTCCACTAACCAGAATCCTTGAGTTGTGCTGTTAGTGTGCTCGGCTGTTGACTGAAAGTCCAGAGGTTCAAATGTGTATCACCCAAATGTGCATCAGAAGAAAGGCCTGGCAATCTCCTCCTCAAAAAATCTGCCACTGAATACTCCATTCAGCACAGATCTATCTGACACACATGTGGTCACCATAAGTCAGCATCAATCCCATGGTAACCAGTTTCCATTAAACAAAGGTCCTGGATGTATACGATTCACAATATTTTCAGGTTATTTTACATGTAATAAGGAGGGTACATATTATCTACTACTTAGTGGAAAAACAAAATGATAATAAAGTCAGTAAGATTCAGGAATGTTGCTCATTTATGTAAGTTTCATAGAGTCAAATCAAGGGAGCCAGATGTGCACAGAGGATAAATGAAACCAGGACACCCACTAGCTGCTGCAGTTCATTGGAATTAGCATAGGCACACCCACCTCAAGCACTGTAACACAGAGACTCCTGGAAGACACTGTCAGCTCAGCACGGGTCAGTCAGCAATGAGGTGACACATTACGCAGGCATGCAGCAAAAAGGCCAAATGAGAAACTACACTGGACCTGCAAATACTGCTGTGGTTTTAACCATAAACTCTAAGAAAATATTTGCAAATATGGAGTGGAAAAGCTTATGATTTATTACTATTTTCAGCTTTACCACATACCTGAGCTTTTAGCCTACTTCTAATTGTTTTTTCATTACTACTTTTGGTCAGGGCAAGGCCACAGTTAGCTAGCAGTAACCCCACTGCCACTAATTTGATTCTACTCAGTCTCACAGTGAATCTATAGTTCAGAGCAGAGCTACCTACCCCACAGGCTTTCCAAGAAGCAACTAAGCTCTTAACTGCTGTGCCACCAAGGTTCCACACAATCTCAGAACAAGGTGTTAGCCACTGCCTCCCAGCCGAGACTTTTTTCTCATCTTTTCAAACAACAACTTTTCTAAATTTCAAAGCAGAGTATTTCTAAGTAGACAGTTTTTAACAGTATCTAAGAAAGTCAACTTGGGGCACTGACCACTCCAGTAAATACTGATACTTAAAGACAGAATTCTTGCAGTAGCGGGACAAATATACTGCTCTTATAAACTCATATCAAACCTAATTTTAAAAAAAGTCACTGAGTCAATTCCAATTCATGATGACCCTGCAGGACAGAAGAGAACTGCCCCACAGGGATTCTTAGATTGCAGCCCTAGTGGCTGACTATTTCAGAGCTACAGCTGCTAACCAAAAAGGTCGGTGGTTCGAATTCACCGGCTGTTTCTTGGGAACTCTATGGGGCATATGGGACAGCTGTCCTCTGTTCTGTAGTGTCACTATGAGTAGGCATCGACTTGACGGCAGCAAAATTTGTTTTGTCTTCTGTAACTGTCATAGAAGCAGATGGACACAAGTTTCACAAGCATGTCAGTCTTATCCCAATGCTGTTGTAACTGAATCAGAAAGTGACTGAGCAAGCTCTATGAGGGAAAAAATAAACTACTAGGCAGGCAAGAGCATCTGTGAAAACCAGGAAGTTGAGACATAAACATAAACTACTAAAAGTATGCATCAAATCGTATTGTCCATTTTCTATAAATACATATATATCCTTTCAGAACTCCATGCAAACTTAATAAATGCTGCCTGACTAGCTTCTAGGTGAAACTGATGGAAGTGCTAAAAAGTATTAAACACGAAAAGGATAAAGGCAAGGCATTTAAATTCTCCCTTCCTTTATTAGACGTTTAATATGAATTAGGACAATATTCAGAAAACAATGTGGAGGCAGAATTTAGTCCGAAAGAAAGACTCTTAGATGGCCTACAGCTTCCTGATGTGCAGCAGCATTTCCCAAACTCTGTCAGCGTTCCTCATAAAAAGGGTTCCAATGTCCAACACGGCAAACTCCAAAAAAAGCAAAACTAATGAGGTTTCTATACCACAAACAGAAGTGAACTTGATGCCCTGTAGTCAATTTCAACTCAAGGTGACCCAATGTGTCACCAAGTAAGACTGCTCCATAGCGTTTTCTTGGCATGGAATCAACTGGACAACAGGTTTTTGTGTTTTTAAATATTCATGGATGCAGAGCACCAGGCTTTTCATCAGTGGCACCACTGGCTGGGTTCAGACAGCCAGGCAAGTAGTTAAGCTCACACTGTTTGCACCACCCAGAGATTTTCTATACACAGAACATTGCAAAGCTTTTACTATGATAATGTGCTTTGTGATATCCAAAAACAGATTAAAAAACCAAGTGATATTTCCTTATCTTAAATACCAACTGAACCCTGAATTTTAAGACTATTCATTAAAATCTCAAAGTTTAAAAACACTGAAGTACAATGTTAACTTTTCTCCCTATTTACTGGCACACTACAACATGCATTTGGGCTGCTGCATAACCTTTAATCCATAAAAAATTCTAAGCAAACTACACATCAATAATTTTTCACTATGATTTTAATCTTCTCAGTCTACAAGCAGACTCTACTACTGATTTGCAGATCAGAGCTACATAATACATAAAAATGTAACTAAGCATTTCATAATATTTATAACTGTTGACACAAAAAGTGGATACTGGCTTAATATTTACTAAAAAAGTTCAGCTAATTAGTAACAATAAAATATCTCAGTGCAAAATATCTTATCCTAAAAGAAAGGGTAAAACACGGTTTGCTTTGTTTGAGAAAGACATCTCCAATGTCAATATAATTTGATACAAGACTATCAGTATGATATGAATATGTTAGTGGTAAAATAAAGTTATGTATAAAGTCCGACGATTGAGTTCACAAACTGGCCACGGTGCGCTTACATTAGCAGCACCATACAAACAATCCACTAAGGCTTCATAACCTTCATAAGTCAGTGTCTCACTGCTGTGTTCCTGTTGACGTGTAGCAGTGTCTTACTGAGTGGCATTCATCATTCTTGTTGTGTGTTTTTGTGTGCCGCAGAAAGAATGCCAGAGCTTGAATCAGAGCAATGAACAAATACTAAATTTCTTGTTAAACTTGGCAACAGCAGAAGTGAAATCAGGGACATGTTAGCCCAAGTTTACGGGGATAATGCCATGAAGAAAATGGCAGTGTACAAATAGATTAAACATTTTTCTGAGGTGACAGAAAGCATTACTGAAGAGAGGTCAGGGTGGCCAGTAACAACACTGCAAAAAGTCATCAAATTGTGCATCAAAATTGTCAGCTGACTGTGAGAAGCATAGCAGACCAAGTAAACATCGATACAGAAACGGGAAAATCTGAACTGAAAATCCTGGCATGAGAAAGATGTGTACAGACATGGTCCCAAAAGTGCTCACCAATGAAGAAAATCACAGGAGAGTCAAAGTTTGCCACAACCTTTTAGACGCAAGACAATTTCTGGGGCTGTGTTATCACTGGCAATGAAACATGGGTGTACCAGTATGACCCTGAAACAAAGCGTCAATTCTGCATGATTGGAAAAGTCAGCCAACTCTCTATGATCAAAAAAGTTCCAAAAAAACAAATAATAATAAAAGCTCCATCAGTCCAAATCAAGAGTCAAAAACGATGCTGCTAACTTTTTTGATGTCAGAGGGATTTTTCACTATGAATTTGTACGAAGTAGGGAAACAGTTAACCAAATTTACTCTCTGGAAGTGCTGAAAAGGCTAGGTGAAAAAGTCACACAAAATGACCTGAACTCTTCGTCAACAACTCATGTCTCCTACATCACAGCAATGCACCAGCTCACACAGCACTAGAGTCTGTGAGGGAGTTTCTAACCAGCAAACAAATCACTGTATTGGAACACCCTCCCTACTCACCTCATCTGGCCCCCAGTGACATTTTTCTTTGCCTGAAGATAAAGGAAATATCGAAATGAAGATATTTTTTATGACATTCAGGGCATCAAGGGTGAAATGACAAGAGCTCTTATGGCCATTCTAGAAAAAGAGTTCCAAAATTGCTTTGAAGGGTAGACTAGGTACCGGCATCAGTGCCTAGCTTCTCAAGGGGTGTACTTCACAGGTGACCGTTAGTGATATTCAGCAATGAGGTATGTAGTACTTTTTCTAGGATGAGTTCGCGAACTTAATTGTCAGATCTCGTAATCTCTCTGTATTAGTACAACCAAAAGGCTCCTGGATAGGGCAAACAGTTTGCACTCAGCCATTAACCTAAAGGTTGGCAGCCTGAACCCATCTAAGCAGCACTGGGAAAGAAAGGCCTGGCATCAGCTTCCACAGAGATCACAAACAAGAAAGCCCCATAGAGCAGTCCTACACGCTAACACAGCGCATAAGTCACCCAGCCAGCAATCAAAGGAGTTCTTCTGAATCCAAGTTCCAGTAATTTACCAGTATGTTGGTTCAGAACAGAAACACTTCAGGTTGAGGTATTCCACTTATACATCTTCACCATGGAAACGCTAAGTAAATTTAATTAAGCTTTATCACTGTGAATACAGCAAACTGAATAGATTTTTTTTTACCTAATTAATATTTAAGCAATTTGAAATAAAAGCGTAAGTTAGCAAGTAAATGAACCAATTCACATGTATTTTTTACATTGTCTTCATCCATATAAATTGCACTTTTGAGCATAATTAGGCTGTGGATGGGACAAATCGCATTAGTGGGAAGAGTTAAAAAGAAGTCTTTATTGGAAAAATGAAAAGAGCAAGACTAGTTAATTTGACCACTTAACATCTGTTTTTAAACAATCAAGCTGAATTGTCTTCAAGTATCCCTTTTTCAGCATAATAGCCACAATAAATGTTTATGATAATCACAGAATTCTAATTGTTCACATGGTGCTGTTTCAGCACCAATTACATATGCTTTTCTCCTTAACAAAAGGATTATGTTCTCCGGATTCTTTACAACACACATAAGAAGGTGCTGGCACTTGAAATACACAGCTTCACATAAACAGTGTTACATATAATTGTAAAATTCCCACACTAGTCCACAAAGTCTGAAACAATCCCTTTAGCTAAAATGCTATTACCTTGGGAAAAAAAAAATACTTAACATTATGAAGTCTAAAATTACATGAGTCCGTGATCTTTTCCTCTTAACTGCACAAAGTAATGAATAAAATCTTTTCAGAGAGACAACAGTTTTGCAAATGTTTCAACTGGTAACTAATGCTGAAGACAGAATGAGAATCTCTACATTCGTTGTAACTATGAGTCAGAATCGACTTGACAGCAATGGGTTTGGTTTTGGTTTTGTATACATGAAGAAAAGCAAGTTTAGAGTAAGAAAAGCTCCTAAGTAGAGACCTTCTCAGTAATTTCAAGGACTTGAAGGGGCTGACAGCATTGATTCATGACTGCATGGAACTTCACTTCACTACCTAGTTGTGGTGTATCACCAGCGTCATTCTTTTGTGCCCCCCATCCTGATGAAGTTTATCTTTCAGTTCACATCACTTTCAGATAGAAAACTCCACAACTGCTAAGAAAAACCCAATTCATTTAGATTTGGATTCTCTCTCCAAACCACATAGTATTCCAAAGTTTCTTTCAAAATGTTCCTTTCTAAAACATACTTATGAAGTTACAAAGGAAGGCCTTAAACCCACTATGAAAGTATTTCCCAAAGGATGTTCCATAGAATACTGGCTCCTATCCTCCAGATAGTCTGAAAAAAAGATGACACCATAATCAGATACTTTATAAGCTCTAAGCTAACCTGCAAGGTTTTTTTTTCTTTAATGTTCAACTTTAAGAGTTTGAAAACTAATTTAGCCATGTTAATCTTTTTCCCCTCCACACACCAGTTATGAACATCAATGGATGTAGGAGATATTTTGAAACTAGGAAGGGCCACAGTAAAGAAGGCAGAGTTCCCAAATAGACACACAGCTTATACACAGAAGAACTAAGGGGCAAACATCAGGACTGGAAGATGAGGAGTCAGGTCATCATGCTTCCTGCTGCCACGAAAGACACAGTGCTTAGCTCCTACCTACTGCCATCGAGTCAAGTCTGCTACAGAGACAGTTACAGAAGCATGGAATGGGTGGAGAGGTGCTAAACAAACAAAAGCTAGCTATTTCCAAACTACTGACTGGAAAAAGACATTTCCAATCTACTGACTGGAAAAAGACATTGCCATTGCCAACAAGTTGATTCCAACTCATAGTGACCCTACTGGACAAAGCAGAACTGTCCCATAGGTTTCCAAGGATTGGCTGGTGAATTTGAACTGCTGACCTTTTGCTTAACAGCTGAGCTGTTAACCACTAGACCACCAGAGCTCTGCACTGACTGGAAAGACAGATGGAAATTGTAGCTAGAAAAGAGTAGAAAAACTGGCTAGAAAGACCAAACCTGGAATTCTGGTCAGCATCAATGAAAGAAAGGAAATCGCCTAGATCAGAAAGGACTGTTCCATGCAGTGACAACAAAAGCTAGGCATCCATGTGGAAGGAATAAACAGAAGTCTGGGATGACCTATATTTATAGTGTGGACCATTCAAAAACAAAAACCATTATGATAGGAAAGAACTTCTTCACTCATCAAGATACAGTGTAAGAAAGCAGCTTGGTAATGATGTTAAAACTTCAAGTCACTTTCACCAGCAGCCAGAAATACCGAAACCCATTGCTGTCAAGTTCATTCCAATTCATAGAGACTCTATAGAACAGAGTAGAACTGCTCCATAGGATTTCCAAGGAGCTCCCAGTAGATCTGAACTGCCAGCCTTTCTGGTCAGCAGCTGTGGCAATTAACCACTGAGCATCAGCATTAGAAACAGGATATTCTTCTTTCTTTTTATTTTCCAAGCATCTTGTCAGCTAGTTCAAAGCCACTAAGCACCCCTTGGAAACTCTATTGGGCAGTTCTACCCTCTCCTATAGGGTCACTATGAGTCAGAATTAACTTGAGGGTGATGAATTTCTTCCTTTTGTTTTTGAGTTGTCTCTACCTACACTTTTTCCCTTCATTAATTTCTTCAGTCTGTCCCTAATCTATTACGTGACCTATCTACAATCTTTCTGTGGCTTAAAGCAGTATACTTAATCTTCATCCACACTAGCGTATTTCATTCTTCTGACCCCGCAAAACACACACGCACTTCCGCATCACAACAGTTACCCTTTGTATGTTTGATACCTATTCTAATCCAGTTTACTGAATTTTGTAAACACTGGCTGGACTTACTAAGCCAAAGGCCAAGTGCCGTCGATCCGACTAAGCTGATATTAAAATTAACCACTATCAAGAGGATGAAAAACAACGAGCTACATATACAATATACTGGCAGTAATTGAACCAAAAGAGAAAAACTTTTGACTACCATAGAAAAGTAGTACAGTAAATTATTAATTGGTGAAAATTCAGTTCTCTTACCCTATAATAGCTTGGGCTTACTACATAGTATTAATCAAGTCCCTAGAATTATAAGACACTTCATTAAATTTCCAACATATTATGCTATCTGATTTTACACTGCTATGCTAAGGTATGCTTTATTTCCATACAAAATAAACTTCTAAAATTCTTAGGGTGTTACTTGCTTTTATTCATAGAGTAATATATTCTTTAAAAAAAGAAAGTATCATCCCTAAAAACAACTACCAAATTTTTGCAATAACCAGTATCATCTGGCAACTAGCTATAAATGATTCTTTTTTAAAGAAAGAGAAAAATAAAACAGAAATGAAATAACTGCTACTACTTCTTTACCATGCTTCTACCATGTGCCATCATTATGTTAACCTATTTACTATCATCCTTAGAACAGAATACTAGGCAGCTAGTGTGAAGGAAACAACAGTCCAACCTGTATTTTTGGTGAGATTTATGATGATGCTAAACAGGATTTAAAAAAAAAATTGGGGGTATGCAATCTGTATTAAATGAACATTTTGGTAATGTGCTATGTAATAAATTCTACTCAGGAAAAGTTTTAGCAATAAGGACCAGAAGAAATGAAGAACAAAACAGCCTAGAAAAACTTCAGAACCTTCCAATCAAGCCATCTACCATGCCTCACTTCACTAACCCACACATGAAAGAAAAAATGTGAATAAACTTTAAAATTAATAAAAGGAAGTATTTAAACAGTTTACTGATCACTCAGACTATTTTGGATCTGTAATCCAAATCAACTCCAAGATTACTGTTATTTCATGGTAATTTATATGAAATGTCAGAAAATTCAGATAGCATCTAAAACAGTTGTCCACAAGCTTTACACATTTCTTCTGTAGTAATAGTGTCTTAAAATTTTTAAATAAATGAGTAAAGATTTCTCTAAAATCTTGTGCATGCTGCACTCAGTTATAACCAGCAAATTAGTTTACAATGTGAAAGTTATTTTTACTTACATAATTCTACTGTAACTTTATTCTAGAGTTACACGACTGGCATCAAAACTACTATTTTATAAGCAAACTTACAGACCATAATTATATCTTTCTCAAAAAAAAGACAGCACAACGCAGTCTTTCAAATCTTATTGGCTGTAACTGAAAAATATCACATACTACTAAATTTAAAAGTGATCTATGGCCTTAAGATTTTTATCCCCTTGCTCTAGGGCTCACTGACTTAATCTCCTCTTCCTCTCTCCTGCTCTGCTTATTTCCTCTCTAAAGCCATCAGCATCATTTCTTTCTTATCAAATAAAAACAGTATATTTCAATTGTCAGTCTTTATCATTGTCATAATACTGTCATGAACAAAACATAAGGGACCACAACTAGAAACAAAATGAAACTGACAGAAAAGAAGCAATACTGAGTAACAGAATCTTGGCTGACTCCATTTTTAAGTGTAGCCTATCATCAGCATAAAAACAAGGCAAATCCAGATGGCATTTCCGTTAACATAAATAACCAAACACAAGTACACTGCACATAACACAGAGTACTTAACTACTACGGCTCGTCTGCTGCAAATACTGGGTCTTTTAAAAATCAAACTAAAAATCAGATCATTTAAGGAAAAACTAAATTATAAAACTTAACCCTCAGAACAAGGAGCCCTTGTGGTCCAGTGGTTACATACTTGGCTGCTAACCGAGAGGTTAGCAGTATGAACTCAGCAGCCACTCCTAAGGAAAAAGACATGCTGGTCGGCTTCCATCAAGATTCCAGACTTGGAAACCCTATGAAACACTTCTACTGTGTCATCCAGGGTCGATAAAAGTCAGATTAACTTAATGGCAATGGGTAATCCCCACAAGAATACCTACAAATTTTCATCACCAATCCAAAAAAATTAAAACTTGGAAAATTTAATTGGGATCAATTCACACTCTGGAATTTAACTGAGATCAATCCACAATCCGGAAACATCCTTAATCTCATTTTTCATACATATATAATGCTAGCCAATGAGGAAACTACAGGGCACTTTCTCAAAACATAGTAATCAATTTAAACATGAACAAAAACTGGAAAAAAAAAAAAAAACACCACTGTTGTTGAATTGATACCAACTCACAATGACCCTACACAGCAGAACTGCCCCATGGAATTTCCAAGAAGCACCTGGCAGATTTGATCTACTGACCTTTTGGTTAGCAGCCATAGCATTTAACCACTGGCAGCTAATTTATTTCAACATCCAAATGAATGATATTCTTAAATAACTTAACAGATTAAAGATAGGCAATACTACTACTCACACTTGATACATCACTTGACTGCTTTTCCATTCTTACCTTTCTTTTCTTCCTCTGTCCCTCAACCTCTGCAGACCGATAGCTCGTACCTTCAAAACCTCTTACTGCAACTGAAAACTGGCCTAAGATCAATAGACAATGCCTGGCCTCAAAGTGTACAAAATATTCCTTAAAAATTCTACTTTCTTCTTTATTACTGAAAAACATGATAGTTTACTTATGAAAATATACATTTTGGTTATGTCATATATAAGACAGCTAAAAAGACATTATGAATGTTATTTCTAAAGCTTTATTCTATTAAGCTCCTGGTTTGAAATTCTTTAAAATGTATGAATAAAAACATAACGTATTTGATCAAACATGGATTTGACTTTTGGCTTATTTAACTTAAATACAAGTATGTTTTTACACGTAATAAAGAATAAAACAAAGTCCAAGAAAACATATTAACAGAAAATATACATACAATATTTCAGTAACACAGCAAAATATCTCACGACATCAATCTACTATGCAAACTAATAATGAGAGGGCAACGGGTAATGAAGGATAAGATTTTCTCTTTTATCATAATTTAAAAATTACACTTACTACTCATAAATACAAAGACATCCTTCCATCATTTTTCAGGTGAGAAAGAAGAGACATTAAATGACAGTTATAATCCTGGAGCCCTGACAGCACAGTGGCTAGGAGCTGGGCTGGTAACCAACAGGTTATCGGTTCGAATCCAGCAGTCTCTCCTCAGAAACCCCATGGGGCACTTCTACTCTGTCCTCCTATAGGACTGCTGTGGGTCAGAATCAACTAGGGAATCCTAACTCAAGAACTCAAATTACCACTCTAAAAGCACCCAAACCTTTCAAGTGTTCAAAAGAAAATATTATTTTATAAATTTTTGAAACATTGGATGTAAAACTACCTATGATGTCTTGCCTGCCTAATAAAAAATTTTAAAAATATACTCAGAAAAACCAGTACAAAAGTGGAAATCTACCCCCTCGCTCTCCATAGAGAAGTCTCTTGAAGGATAGTTTAAGATCACTTGCATTCCCAGGATGAGCCTGGTAATCCATTTTTTAAAGCTATCCTTTTCACACACAGGTACACATTCTTTTCAAATCTCATGAAAGCAAGTTGCCAGAAATTTTCCAACGCCGGTAAACTACGAAATGTGAAAGCTGCCCGCCCTGTGTAGGCATTCTGAATCTATGATTCTGCTGAGACACTCATTTACAATAAACTTCAAATTCAAAAACAAATCACCAATTGCCTTTTACTTTAGGAAAATAAGGCTTTACAAAGATATTTTAGTATAAACCCTTCCCACCAAACTAAAATAATCGATATTCCAAAGGTATAAAATCCTTATTTGGCCCATAGTCTTCAAAGTCCAAGTCCCATACAGGTCTAGGGGATGCGGTGTACTTTTCCTAGCAGGGAAGGACCGCATGTCCCACCGGGGCTGGGTCCCCCGCATCAGAAGCAGCCCAGCTTTCCAGCCTGAAGGTCACATGGAGCCTTTGCACTCATCCCTGATCTACTCCACTACCACACCTCACTCCCCAAACCCACCTCCACCTGGAAGAGCAGGATACAAACCTCACCCTCAGGCACAGCCCCAAACCTTCTTCACCAACTCCTCTCCCAACATTTTATAACTATGCATGGCATTTTATCTTCCAAACACGACCTTTTTTTTTTTAAGTCCATGTAAAGCAGTTTCCTGTGCTTGAGGCAGAGAGAAAAATAAAACCCATCAGGAATGCCTTCAGGTTCCTGCTGACCTAAGATAAACACAGGTAGGTACTTTACCGTCTCCTCCCATTCTAAGAGTGATTTCCAGTCTGGGGAGGAATGTTTCCGCCACCAAACACCTTTCAGCTGAACGTCTGTCTGACGGTGGTGCATTAGGCAACTAATGCAATAATCCGTTTTGCCCATCACACAATCTATTCAACATCTCTTACTGCCGACCTAAAAACATAAGCTCTCCATCCTAAATTCCACATTAGCTAGGCCTTAATCAAGGCAACTGAGTAGCCAGATTTACTCCCAGGAGCATATCCACCAAACTAGAAGAAAATCTTGGATAACTGGTGTCTTTTCTGTCACCGTATCAATACCTACTTATTCATGACTCAGGATAATACTCTCCATAATAATTCAATGACAATGCCCAGATCAAGAGTAAATTAAGCGAGTTCTTTCAAAAATATCAACTTACCCCACTCTAGGTATTCAAGAATGTTCTTCTCTCTTCTCAACGGAGAATTACTGCATTCATCATAAAGACAGATGAGTATATCCAGTAAGGTCTCCACACTGAAGCACTGCCCATTGGTCTGAGCGGGCCCATCCAAAATAAACTGTTCCAGCTGCTTCAAACGGACTTCCCCGGACATGGTGGCTTCAGGTGCTGCTGGTTTTCCCGTAAATTATCAGGACGATTTTGACGATTATCCTCTGACCCTAAATTTTAAAAGGTGCGGTTTGACAAATAAACCACTTGTTATTTAAACAACTGTCACGCAGTGCTGGTGCTGAATTAAACATCCACCACACCAGCTGCCTCACTTAACTGAAGCGTCTTCGAGTTTACACATATACATGTATTTTGGAAAGTTACCATAAAATATATATTCTGTACATTTTTTCAAGAATACAATTAGATCGTGTGTTTAAATAAAATAATAATTAAAAGTACAACAGACCAAAAAGCCAATACTTCTTTGGAAAAGAAAAAAAAAAAGCCAAACTCCTTCATTCAAAATTCAACTCATGCAACATAATCCTGAAATGAATCCGGTTGCATCATTAATGAATAAAGTCGGATCCGCATCAGCAATTCACTTCCCGGGAGGAAAACAGAAAAGAGAGGGGAAAAAAAAATGTATATAAGGGGGAGGGAAAAACAAAAATTCTGCTGCAAATCCTCCCAACCACCACTTGGATTAATGCATCAGAGGCAATTTCTCCAGGGGGAAAGGGAGGGGGAGAGGTCCCTGAAGCAGCCCTTCCACAGCACGCCAAGTCTTGCCCCACGGAGGCTTTTCTTTCTCCTCCCCGAAATCTTGCTTTTTAAGGCTTTGCAGTTATTCCTATTTCCAACGGACTGCAGTGAAAACTCTTCATTTTTCTCCCCCTTCTCCCGGGGGCCTGGCTGGTGGCACGGCCGAGGTCTGGAGACGAGGGCTGCGGGCGGCGCTCGCCCGAGGCTCCGGGAGCGGCGCCTACTTGGCCGCGCGAGCCCGCTCCATGACGGTGGTCCCTCTTCGGCCGGGCCGCGCCGCGCCGGCAGAGAGCCGGGTCTCCCCCTCACCCGCACGGCGGCCGCCGCGCCGGAGGCTCCGGACGCCCCTGGTGAGGGCCGGGGGGGGGGGCCTTTTCTGAATTCAAAGGACACGGATGGCAGCAACTGCGGCAGCGGCAGCGCGGACGGCTCCAGCAGCTACTTCTCCCTCTTCTTCACACCCCTGGGTTAAGGGCATCTTTCCTCCGTGAGGAGGGAGGCGGCCGAGGCGCAGGAGGAGGGGCTGGTGCCGCGACTGAGGAGAGCGGAGGCTGCCGCAGCCCGGCTCGCAACCACTCCCTTCCTTTCCCTCCCCCTCCCCCGCCTTCCCTCAGCTCTCGCGCTCGCGCCCTCGGCTCCGCGAGGCTCCTCCAGCCCCGGCCGCACGGAGGCTGAGGCTCGCGGACCAGTCAGGATCCAATATGGCGGCGCCCCAGCGCCCGCCCGCACACGCCCGCTCCCCTCCCAGCTCGCCGCTCCCCGCCCCTGTTGGAGCCCCGCGACGGCCCCAGCCCGAGTCCGGAGGGGCCGAGCCGGGCGGTGTCCTGCGGCCGCGCCAAGCCGAGGCCCCGGAGGGGGGGACTGACCCGGGGCGCGGACGGTTGCACCACCGGAGGGGAGGGGCGGGCAGAGAGGGGATCGTCTGGGCCAGCGATGCTGCGGCTGCCGCAATGTGGAATGCAGGGATACGGGAGGACTGGAGGAGGCCGAGGCGGCGGCGGAGGCTGTAGAGGCGGGAGGAGCCGCTCGGGCCGAGCTGGGAGTTGCGACTGGATCGGGGCGCGGGCTGGGAACCGCGCTGTCGCCTCGCCGCGTCCCCTAGTTCCCCAGGCTTCTTGTGCAGAGGGGCGTCTTCCTCGTCCTCAGAGCCACCACCTCTATGGCATGTTTGCTTCTATGGCACGTTTGCTAAGGAGCCCAGAAGGAGAAGGCTGTGGGCTCCCAGCAAGTATGCGAAAGACAGTGCCTCTCTCATCGCCCCTACCTGCTCCTCATCGGCTCCCGAAATTCGAGTCTCGCTCATTCCAAAGTACTTAATTTTCTGGGTGTTTAGGTGTGTCATTTCCCAGAACAAAAACAGTGACATACTTGTATGTGCTACCGTCCGAGCCCTGTGTGTGCCCAAAGGACAAAACTCCTCATCTATATTCCCAAAAGTTTCCCTAAGTGGACCCAGTCTTTTCTTTTTTGAGACTGTTCTAGCTATGCTTGTTTATCCCCAACCGGGGCTACTAACTGCAGGTGACACACTTAGGCAGATGAAAAGACTGGATACTGACTTCACTAGTATCGTCAAACCTACACCCTCTGTGTTTCCTCTGTGTGTCTGACAGACACACAGACACACACACAACATTTGTAATCCAATTACATAGTGTAGGAATCTGGCCAGGAACAGCAAGTTACTGGTTTTAGAAGAATTCTCTTTACAAAATACTCATGGTAGATCTCACGTTTAAATTAATCTCACCAAATAACTGGGTCATTCCATTTCAGTTATTTCCTTACAAAACCACCATCTCCTTTTAAAACTTCTATGCCAAAGTCCAATGATTTCACAATCCATGACTACACCTGGGGGGCAGCTTTTTTTTACGTGAATGCTTAAGATTGCAACCTTGTACCTCTTGAAAACTTGGAAGCTGGGGAAGAACTAGGAATTGAAGGTACCCAAATGAAGGCTAACAAGCTATTCAAACTGCTGAGATTCACAAAATATTGTGAATCTTTTGAGAAGTCTACACTTGCCTGACTTAAAAAAGGACAGCATTATCCGTGTACTCTTGACACTTGAATAGACTCGGACACTTGGAGATACCTAGGCCAAAGGTCAGTTCACCATCTCTGGTGAACACAGACACACACAACGTTTGTAATCCAATGGCATAGTGTAGGAATCTGGCCAGGAACAGCAAGTTCCATCTCTATATCTGTATATGTATATATATGCTGTCTAATTACAAAAGTATTCAAATAACAAAAAGAAAATGAAAACAAGTCTTTTTTTCCCCCCCATGTATTTTAATAAAAATGATACTTAGTAAAAGACAGTTTTACAGCCTTCTGCTTTCTCTTAGTAATGTGTAATGAATGTCTTTTCAGGTCAGCAAATAGTGTTCAACAACATGGCTTTTAAGAGTGGGACTAAGACGTTTTATGAGTTTCATTTGACCAAGAGGTGGAGTAACAAAGAAAACAGCAATTCCTTCCTCTGCTTTTTCAAAGGTGGTACACTGAAGAATTGCCTTCAGGCTAGTTATTTCCCCAACTTACAGGTAACTATGAAGAAGAGTGAAAGAACCTGAAACACATTACCTACTCTACCTGCCCTCCTTACCCATTGTCATTGCATCAGTTCTGACGCATAACAACCTACGGAACAGAGTGAACCTGCCCCATGGGGTTTCCAAGGAGCAGCTAGTGGATTCAAACTACTGACCATCTGGTTATCAGCCAACTTCTTAATCATCGCACCAGCAGGGCTCCAGCTAAAACAAGATGATTCTCAACAAATGGCTAATTAACAGTGAAAGTATGTGAGATGTACATGTACTTTTTATTAAGAGTCAAGCTGCCAGTCCTGTCTACCTGTTCTATTAGCACTGGGGTGCCACCCACAGACCAGGGTTTTGATGGTTGCTAAATAACCTTTTTCACGTTATTTAGAAAGTATATGAAAGAATTTGCTTTACTGGGGGAAAGAAAAGCTCAAAGAGAAAGAAGAAAGGTTGAATTCAATCAATTTTGCCTGAATAATTTCAGCTCAGAGACTTAATAATTAACTAGGCACTAAACACATTGTGCGGGTGTTATTTTAAAGGTTCCAGTTGAAGTGTGAACATGCTTGTTAATGAAACCAGCATTAGGCCAAAGAAAGGCTGAGCTCCAGTAGTTATGCAGAGCTTGAAGGGCTCCTGCTGGAGCAGGTCACAGGCTGTGTGGCAAGGTATTCCCTGGGGAAAGAGCCTGCAGGCAGTCTTTGCAAAAGCCTGTTTAGGGCCCCAGAGATTAGATGTATACCACTGCATACTCACAATTTGTTTGAAATAGAGGAAGTTTCCTGAAGATGCTGGGAATTAATCCCTCTTGCAGAAAAGAAGAGAGTAGGAAGAATAAGGCAGGAGTCGTTAAGTCTAGTCCCCCAGTAGAGCTTCCTTCATCAGATCCTCCAGTGCTGGGCTGACAGCAGGAGAGCCGATCCATCAGTTAGTATTTATAACAAGCAGCCCCGCTCTTGGCTATATTAGACTCCAGAATAAGTGTAGATTCAGCTGTGGAGAACAGCACCAAAGGCAAGATGAGTGTCACAGCAGGACTTAAGGTATGGCATCACTGACTTAAGGTACAGAGTTGAGTGCTGTCTGGCTAATTCAGCTCATAGGGAACCTATATGACAAAGTAGAACGGCCGCTATAGGATTTGCTAGGCCATAATCTCCAGAGGAGCAGGTGGCCAGGTCTTTTCTTCAGTGTAGAGGCTAGTGGGTTCAAACAGCCAACCTTTGCTTTAGTAACAGAGTGTTTAACCATCATGCCAGTAGGGCTCCTTGCGTTGAGTGTAGGAACCTGAAATCCCTACCACATATCCTTTCAGCTCTGCTAACACATTCTGATGCTGCAAATGAATGACTTGCCTGAACCAGAATCATCTCTATGGCATCGTCTTTGGGTTTTTTGTTGTTGTTTGGTTTGATTTAAGGATTAAATGGAACCCTGAAGGCACAGTGGTTAAGAGTTTTCAGCTGCTAACCAAAAGGTGTTCAGTCTGAATCTACCAGCCACTCCTTGGAAACCCTATGAGGCATGTCCACTCTGTCCTATAGGGTCTCTATGAGTTGAAATCAACATCAGTGGAGGGTTGGTTTGGTTTTTCAGGATAAAACACCAGTCAAAGCTACCCTTTGCTTCATTTCTGTCTCCCGACCTGAGTAACACCAGCTGTAAAAGTTTACATTATGAAAAGGGAGAAATTCTAATTAGTCATTGCTTCCTTTACTTAATACTTAATACTTAAACATATAAATATTATCCTGGGTAACTTGAGCACATTACTTTATTCAATGATCATAACTGTATAAAGTAGGAAAATCATCATCTCAATATCATCAATGAGGAGACTGAGGCTTAGGGAGCAACCATACCTTACAAAAGATCACATAGCTAGTAAGTGATGCCAGTTCTAACAGTCCCTCTCAGGCTTGTCTGTAGCCAGTGCAGATGGTTTTAACTACTATACAGGTAAGTCCTGAAGGAACTACAGAATTCAATAAACCTAACTCCTTCCTGTCATAACAAGGAAGAAGTAGAATATACTTATCTGATTTGCATATATGACCATTGGAAATATACATCATGGCAAAAGAGCAAAATACATAGAAGGTCTGCCAATTAAGTTTGTGAACTCACCCTAGAAAAAGTGCTACACACCTCATTGCTGAACATCACTATGGTCATTTTCAAAGTACACCCCTTGGGAAGCTATGCACTGATGCCAGCATCTAGTCCACCTTTCAAAGCAATTTTGGAACTGTTTTTCTGGAATGGCCTTCAGAGCTGTCATCATATTACCCTTGATGTCCTGAATGTCATCAAAATATCTTCCTTTCAATATTTATCTTCAGGTAAAGAAAAAATCATTGAGGGCCAGATCAGGTAAGTAAGAAGGGTGTTCCAATACAGTTATTTGTTTACTGGCTAAAAACTCCCTCCTAGATGACTATACAATTAAGTGCATGAACTTTCCACCTTACCAACATGTGTAGTGGCCATTCCAGAAAAAGAGTTCCAAAATTGCTTTGATGGGTGGACTAAGTGCTGGCATTGGTACATAGATTCCTAACGGGAGAATTTTGAAGGTGACTGTAATGGTATTCAGTAATGAGGTATATAGCACCTAGAACAATTAAATTTGCAGACTTAATTGTTGGTTTTTGTATGTATGTCAGGTCTAGCCAAAAAACAAAAAAACAGAAACCACCTAAGTATTTAAATCAGAGGAACCTTGGTCTTGGGAACTGGTAGAAGAGCTTATGTAACCAGGGAAAGTGAGGTGACCTAAAGTTTGGCGGTGACAGGAAGCTGCTACCATCCTGGGCTGATGAATGCTAAAACCAGGGCTACTGGGAAGGCTGTCTTCTGCATAGAGAAGACTCTGCCCCCAATCTCCCATCACTTGCAGCTAACATGGAGCTTCTGAAAGACAGCCTGTAAGAGTGGTACCCCAAGACACAGTGCAGAGCAAGCAGTGGGTAGAAAGGTGTATAAGGGCAAGGAGGTCAAGAATTGACACATGCAATCTGTATTGTTCAGTTTCACCTAAGCTTTAAAAAAAATAGATAAAACGAGTGTTTTCTCTCTGAACAAATGAATAAACGCCTTTCGAAGAGGTATGGCTTTAACATAGCAGGAGTTTTTACCCCTCCCTTTTCATGTTTTGCTTTTTTTTTTTTTTTTTTTAATTACTCAAGTTAAAAAAAACAAACAAACCTTCTTGATTTGTGGGACTAAGCCAATATGCTGCTGTTGTCCATGAGGTGGGCGTAGAGGTGACGTAGTCAGGACCTTCAGGGTAGGAGCCAAAGAACTAGGAGTTGAAGAATCCGGTTAAGACTTTCATCCCTACCATAGTCTAGAAACTGTTCTTGTGAAGGTTACCAGTGACATGCACATCAGCAAAGCCAATGTGCTTACACCTTACGTGATCTTTCTTTACTTGGCTTCTTCACTTTCCTTGTTTCCACTACCTTGCTGATCACTCCTTAATCTCTTTTGCTGGATCTTTCTTATCTTCCTGATTACCAAGTACTGACATGCTCCAGGACTCAGTCTTTGAACCCCTTTTCTGTCTATACCTAATTAGTATAAGTGACCCGAATGACTCTTAAGACTTTAAATACTACATGATCATTTAGAAGTTTGTCATAAATTCTTTAACACTCTTCTTGTTAAGAGCTTAGGTCTGTATCTTCTTGCCTTAAACCTAGGCCAACTTTAATGACTCATTAGTAACTAACAGAATGCCACAGAAGTGATTATGTAACTTGGGATGCTGGGTCATAAAGGGCAATGCAATCCCATCTTGTTCACTGGAACAATGTCACTAGAATCCTACACTGCCATAGGAGAAATCCAACTGTTATAAGAAGTTCAACTCTCATAGGGTTGCCATGCCCAGCCTACTGGACATGTATAGGCCCTCTGTCAGGAGCTCTAGGTAGCATCAACCACGGAAGTATAATGGAAGATGTCTCCAGATGATTCTAGCCCCGAGCTGTCAAGTCACCCCCAGCCACGAACTCTTTCCAGATGAGGCCCCAGTCACTGTACAAACAAGCGCTCACCACCATGCCATCTCTGAATTTCTGGGCCACAGAATCCATGAATCCAGTAAAATGATTGTTTCAAGCTGCTAGAGTTTGGGGTAATTTGTCATGCAGCAGCAGCAGTCATGCTGATAACGCTCAAATTTATGTCTTTGTTCTGGACCTTTCCTCTGAACTCCAGACTTTTTTTCTAATTGCCTGCTTGGCGTCTTTTTTAAAAGCAAAATATCTAAAATAGAACTTTAATCTGCTCCCCCACAAAAGCAAAGAAAAAAAAACCCACAATCCAAAACCAAAAGCTGATTCTTTGACAAGATTGGTACAACTGATAAACCTCTAGCCAAATTAATCAAAAAGAAAACACAAATTGCTAATATCAGAAATGAAAGAGGGACCATAAATTACTTGGGTTATTTGTAGGAAGGTCTTATGATGTCTTAGGCTGAGCTTTACGGAGAAGCAAAACAAGTGTGAAGCGTATAAATACAGAAAGAGATTTATATCAAGGAAATGGCTCACATGGTTGAAGAAGGTGGCACATCCCAAATCCATGGTCAGGACAGAGGCATCGCCTAATTCACATAACCACAAGGGCTGGAGAAGATCAGCAGGTCACAGGATGCAACCAAGATGTTTCCCCATAGGTGAATGAATAAACAAACTGTAGTACATCCATACAGTAGAGTACTATTCAGCAATAAACAGAAGTGAGCTAACAAGCCACACACACACAAAAAGACACATTGCTTCAATACCTGTTGCTGAGTGAAAGAAAGCAGTCTTAAAAAACTGCATACTGGTTCTATACATTTATGGGAGGTACTCCAACTGATTTCTTTCTAGAAGGGAGAGGAGAGGGTGGTGAGGAGGGCACAGGTGCTCACTAAGGAGATGCTAGAAATATGGAGCTAAAGGGAGGAATGTGCTGTCACTAGGTAAGGAGAGCAGATTGAGCTGCAGACAGGGGGACAGGCAAAATTGATTTGGATTGTATATTTTCACTTAAACACAATTTTAAAAAAGCTGCATACTGAAAGATTCCAACTTGGCATTCTGGAAAAGGCAAAACTGTAAAGACCATGAAGAGATCAGCAGTTGTAAGGGTTTCTGATGGAGAGGCAGGGACAAAATGTAGGTAGGGCACAGTGAACTTCTAGGGCAGAGAAATTATTTACTATGCTACTGTAATGTTGGATGGAGTCTTGGTGGCAAAGCAGTTAAACATCTGATCACCAGCGGCTCCAGGGAAGAAAGATCTGGCAATTTGCTCCTGTAAAGATTAGGCCTAGCAAACGCTAGAGGTAGTTTTATGATGTCTGATAGGGTTGCTAAGAGTTGCAATTGACAGCATGTAACAACAACAATGGTAGATACACAACCCTTGTCAAGAACACAGGGACTTAGCAGAGTACCAAGAGTGAACACTAACGTAAGCAATAGATTTTAGTGAATAATAATGTATTAATATTGGTTCATCAATTATAAAAAATATATCACACTAACTCAAGATATTAATAACAGGAGACTGTGTGTGTGTGGTGGGGAGGGTATGGATGTGTGAAGAAACTCTCTGTACTTTCTGCTCAAATTTATTAAAAAATAAAGTCTATTAATTAAAATAAAATAAATTCCTTAAGCCTTCCCCAGAGTGCTCCATCTCGGTAAATGTCACTGTTATTTACTCAACTCTTCAGAACTAAACCGAATTTTTTACTTTTTCACTCCTCCACTACCAACCTCTCTGTCTGCTCTATTTTTATAAATAATATTTTATTCTGTTTTGGTTGCAAGTTTACGCAACAAACTAGGCTTCTATTTGACAATTTCCATAGCAATCATTCAGTGACGTTAGTTACATTTTTCACAACACGTCAGCATTCTCTTTAATTGCATCATGGTGATTCTGTTTCTAGCACTCTAACTTCCCTGCCCACTACTTATCTTCTCATCTTTGCTATAGAGTCATTGTTGACCTTCGGTCTCATATAGTTTCTTAATACGGCACCATACTTACAAGCAATATCCTCCTTTTGTGTGTCAATATTTTACTTCAATAAAGATGACCTCAAGGGATAGATTATGTCCAGAGTTCAAGGGTGATAGTCTTCGGGAGTCCTCTAGTTTCAACTGGTCTATAAGTCTGGATTTTTCAAAATTTGGTATCTTTTTTCTATGTTTTTCTCACATTCTATCCACATGTATCTATGGTGGCCATGAGCAAAATCTGTTTGGTAGTGATAGCTAGATGCCATCGAGTTTTTCTGGTCTCAAAATAGATGAAGCTGTGACACATATATACTATTAGCCCTGTAGACTAGTTTCTTCTCTGGGAATTTGGTTTCTTTCTTTTTCTTTTGCTCCTGACAAGTAGAGACCAATCGTTGTATCATAGATGGCTGTTCACAGGCTTTTAAGACCCCAGATACTACTCATGTCGCTAGGGTACAGAACTTGAAGTTTGAGAACTATACTACACCAGTTGACTGAGTTGGCCCATGAGACTGAGGTCTTAAGATTTCAAACCCAGAAAATCAATCTCAGAAGACATTTGGTTATGTCTGAGAAGTATCTGTAACTGTGTTCTCTATGAACACATATACATGCGTACACATATCTGTACATTCATGTACCTATAGATACCATTCTCTGTACACACATATATACATACCTGTACCTACCCGTAGACTTGTATGCATATACACAGGTATACGTGACTATACTTTTGTTTTTTGGTTGTTGGCGACATGATTGCCAAATTGTAAATGTCCTGTTCTTTATCACAAACATCCTTTTCTCCTTAGTGGTACCTTTTATTTTAGTCAAATTGTGCTAGTTAGACCCACATTTGGTGCTACTTTTGTCTACTTTGTCTTGAAAGCAGGCGTAAAATTGAAAACACTGAATAACCAGGATGGCATGGGATCCAACTACTCAGAGCAGATGCTGGTACAAATATCGGAACAAACATAACCACTTCTTATCACCACTAGTGCTGCTTCTACTCTCAGCCTGGAATTTTCCAGTTACTCCCCTACTTAGAACAAAATCCAAAATCTTACTGTAGTTCACAAGGCCCTCCACAATCTTGTCCCCAACTGTCTCTCTGATTTGTTCCCCTTCCAATCCCTAGTCTCACAACTCGTCTTTCAATGTACCATTCCCCTGGCCATTTCTCAAATATCACATTTTCCTCTATCAAACTCCACAACTTACTACTCTCTGCCATGGGCCGCCAGAGGAACAAGTCTGTCTTGGAAGAAGTATATCCAGAAATCCTTAGAAGTGAGCATGGCAAGACTTTGTCTCACTTCCTTTGGGCACATTATCAGGAGATACCACTTCCTGGAAAAGGATATCATGCTTGGTTAAGTAGAGGGTTAGCTGAAAAGAAGACCCTCAATAAGATTGACAGAGTGGCTGTACAATAGATTCAAACACAGCAATGATTATGAGGTGGACACCGGTTAGGTCAGTATTTTGTTCCATTGTATGCAGGGTTGCTATGAGTCAACTAACTTGGCAGCACCTAACAACAACAACATTGTCAGCCTGGAACATTTCTCCACGTATATCCACAAAGCGCCTTCTCCCACTCCATTAAAGTCTCTGTTCAAAAATCACTTCATCTGAGAGGCCTTTCCTGCACATGCCGTTACAAATGGCAGCCTTCCTTCCTACTGTTCTCTACCTTATCCTGCGTTTCCATAACAGTTTTTGCTCTATGATATTATGTATTTTTTTATTTTTTTGAATGCTTATTATCCGAATTTTTCCACTAGAAAGCAAGCTCCATAAATGTGGAAATTTTGTGTCAATACCTTGCACAGTGTGCTTACATAATAGGTGTTACATGAATTTTTGTCAAAATATTAATAAATGAATAGGTGCTAAGGTGCCATAAAAATGAACATAATGGGAGCTCATTTGATTCAATAATTGCTCTGGGTTATTTGTAGGAAGGTTCTGTGTTATTTTAGACTGGGTCCTCAAGAGAAGAAAAACCGGTAAAGTGTATAAATACATATATAGTGAGATTTATATCAGTGATGTGGTTCACATGGTTACGGAGACTGGAACATCCCAAATCTCTGGTCAGGCTTGAAGTGTCTCTTAATTCACAGACTGTTAGGGCTGGCAAACCCAAGATCAGCAGGTTAGATATCAAGGTTTTTGCTCACAGGCTGCAAAGATCAATGAATCCCAAGACCAGTAGACAAGGTCACTGGTAAACTGCTAGCTCAAGTCCCAAGAATCAGAGGTCAGACAAGCAGAAGCCAGCTGCAGGATCCAGCAAAAGGCCCATGACCCTTGCCAGAATCTCCACTTATGGTTGATACAGGTCACATGCCCAATGAAATTGCCTTTCAACTGATGGGTTACTCACGGTAAATTTCATCATGGGGGTGATCATAGTATCATATGACTATAAAATCACAACGAATCGTGGCCAATCCAAGATGATACACAACATGAACCATCAGAGCCTACCCCTTGTCAACTGGCACCTGTACACATCTCCTTAAACTTTGCATAATATCTGAATAAAGAGAGAATCATAAACTCATACTTGTACCTAACATGATACAACAAACACACATACAACTGAAAATGTACTAATGGTATTTACACCTTATATTTTATAAGTGATGAAAATAAAAATACCTGGTCACACATAAGAAGCAAAAATACTCCTAGCAGTAACAATCCTTGCTTCTGCAACTGGTCATGTGGTTATAATTGGTATTTATAACTACTTTCTTCCACTGTCCACTCCACAGTCCCTTTGCCTTCAGCAAGCACCTGAGCTGGTCGTGATTCTTTGCCTGGGTGTGGGAGGTGACCCAAATCTTCATTCTTGAAGAGTCTGGGACATTAATAGTCATGTAAGAATTGAGTTACTATAGTTTTCCATTGACGTTAACCGCAGGGGATGGTAGTACTAAGAGACCCCCTAAGGGTGCTCCTGTATTTCAGACGCACTTTACGTCCAGTATGTAATACCAATCCAATTTCCTCTTGGTAATCAAGATCAGTCACACCAGCCACTGTGATAACTCCTTTTCTTGCCAGTTGACTCAGAAGAATGAGGAGTCCAAAGTGGCCAAGTAGCATTCCTAGCTTCTGCTACAATGGAATCTGTGATGTGTCCCCAGGTAGGAACATTCCTTCCTTTGGAATTATGACCTGTCTATTCACGGAGCATAAAGTCACAGGGACAGGAGCAAAATTCTTGAGATTGGGTTACTAGGGATAATAGTAAGCAATGCTGCTCCCATTTCCACACATAATTCCTGGACCTATCAATTGTGACTATAAGAGGAACAACACCATGGATGTTGGTTTAGAACATATACAGCCTCCTGGAGAACACTGCCTCAGTTGTGTAAAGCATTGCCACCTAGCTGGCACCACAATTGTGCCTATAAAAGGTCGTTCCTTCATTCTCTCAATCCATCTGCTTCAGGATGATGGGGAACATAGTAAGACCAGTGAATTCCATGAGCATAAGCCCGTCGCCTTATTTGCTGTGAAGTGAGTCCCTTGATCTGAGGGGATGCCATGCAGGATACCATGAAGGTGGATAAGGTATTATGTAAGTCCATGAATGGTAGTTTCAGCAGATATATTGTGTGCAGGGAAGGCAAATCCACATCCACAGTGTCTATTCCTTTAAGAACATAACACTGCGTTTTCCATGGTAGACGCCGTGCAATGTAATCAACTTGCCACAGAGCTGCTGACTGTTCACCTTAAGGGATTGTGCCATATCAGGAAGTTGGCAATGGTCTCTCTGCTGTTAGAATGGGCATTAAGCAGTGGTTGTCACCAAGTCAGCCTTGGTGAGTAGAAGGCCATGTTGCTGAGCCCGTGCATAACCTCCATCCCTGCCACCACAGCCATTTGGTTCATGATCCTATTGAGCACAGTTCTTTGTCTGGTGATGTGACCCAAAACCGTGTTCTTGAAGAGTCTGAACCATTAGTAGCCATGTCAGAATTGGGTTGCTGTAGTTTTCTATTCACTTTTTCCAATGATGGGAATAGCTGGGGAAAGACAATGACTGATTTCTCCATAACATGTCATTCTGTCCACTTGATTGTTAAAATCCTCCTCAGCTGAGGTAACCTTTTGGTGAGTATTCACATGGGACACAAATCTCTTTACTTTTTTGGCTCATTCAGAGATATCTATCATGTTCCTCTTCCCCATACCTCCTTGCTTCCAATTTTCCAATCATGTTTCTTCAGTAAATGACTATCCAGCCAAACTATTGGCCATGGCCCTTTGAACAAGTACGCAATTGTACATCTGGCCATTTCTCCTTCTAAGCAAAGTGAATAACCGGGTACACTGCTAGTTCTGCCTACTAGGAGTATTTCACTTCACCACTGTCTTTCGTGCAGATCCCAAAAAGGGGCTATAGTGCTGCCACTGCCCACTTTTGAGTGGTACCTGCAAGTTGCACAGAACTGTCTATAAACCAGGTGTGAGTTTTCTCTTTCTTGGGCAATTGATCATAAGAAACTTCCCATGATACCCTTGGTGCAGACTGGGAGAAGGAAGGTAATGTGACAGAAGTGGGGACCACCAGCATTTGGTTCACTTCCTCACACAGCTTACTTATACCTTCAGGTTTTGTCACCTAATTGTCAATTATGGTAGAAGTTAATATAGAATATGATCACTTGGGAAAACAAAAACAAAAACAACCCTGGTTACTCTTCACTCCTTCATTTATCCTTACTCAACATGAATTGACAGTTCAGCCGAGACTAGGAAAATAATACTGATTAACTAAGGGAGAGAGAATTAAGGCATGGACAAATTTACAGAACATAGATTTCTCATATCAACTTAACTAATATCCAGCAAAAGTGGCTTTTTGAAAGAAGTATAAACAGTATCCTCCTTCAAAGCAAGGATTGTGAGATTTCACCTTACGTACTTTGAACATGTTGTCAGGAGAGACCAGCCCATGGAGAAGGATATCATGCTTGGTAAAGTACAAGATCAGTGCAAAAGAAAACCCTCAGTGAAATGGAGTGACACAGTGGCTGGAACAATGGCCTCAAGCATAACAACAATTGTGAGAATGGTGTAGGACTGGGTACTGTTTCTTTCTGTGGCACATAGGGTTCTTATGAATTGGAACTGACTCGATGGCACCTAACAACAACAGAACAACTCGCTTGGCTACAGCACCTAGTACTTCCATGACACCTCGTGCCTGGTTCTGTTTGTTAGGTTAGGCTCTCTGAAACGAATGATAGGATGGATGGAGAGCAGACTTCAAGCCTGCAGTAGGTCTGGGCAGCATTCTTCTCCTCAGTTTCTCTATGACACATTCTCCTGAATCCCAAAGACCACATTAGCTGCCCACTGAGGTCTCTGAGTCTGCCCCTGCATAAGTACCACCCTACTTGTCTGCATCTCCCCCAACCCAAAAGCTTCAAGATCAAGGTCAAGGACTCTGTCTTACTCATAATAATAATCCTTGAATATGACAATCCTTTGCACAAAGTAGTACTAAAAGTTTATCCAATAAAAACATGAATGAGTTGACAGTTCCTTCTAACTCTGCTTCTTCAGCTTTTATCCCCAAATAGTGCCCTGTCATAAACAATCCTCACATCATCCTGCCCCCTCCCATCTCGCCTGGGTCATCATATATGGTTTTGTACAGTGTCGCACCTCCAAAACACAGCTCTCTCATGTAATTAACTGTGGCTCCTGTTTCCCTGGATAACATCTCACTTCAAAGAATCCTACTGTGGCCTTCACGGTTTTCTGCACTACCGCTACAGAGACCACCTCAGCCTGCTTCTAAAGATACACTTCTAAAACCTCAGCAGCAAGAAATTTCATCTCAATCCCTTTCGGTTGCCTGAAGTCCAACCACAAGCCAGCTGTTAAGATCTATCAGCTGCCCAGAGCTTAATCTCACCAGCGACTGCGCTCTCCTTTCTCCTGGGTTTTGTCTGCATCGTCCGAACTCACCCAGTGATCCAAGGGCAAACACTGTCTCTTCCTGATTCGGAGGGAGCAGACCCCTGTGGAACAAGCCACTAAGATCTTCTACATGAGAATATAGTAAGGCTACCAGTTTTCTAGAAGCTCATTGATGACAGGCAAATCAAGCTCCTAATGGAGTGGTTTCAAACATGTCATGCTCACATCACAACTCCCAAATTCCTAAAGCATAAAGTAGCTGTTTTAGACAGCTAGGACTGCTCTAACAGAAATACCACAGAATGGATGGCTTTAACGACGGAAGGTTTATTCTTACACAGTCCAGTAGGCTACAAGTCCAAATTCAGGATGTCTCCTCCAGGGGAAAGCTTTCGCCTAGTCCGCTCTGAAGGAAAGTCCAGTACTGCATCAGTCTTTGTCCAGGGAGCATCTTGGCGCAGGAACCTCAAGTCTAAAGGATGAGCCCTACTCCTGGTTCTGCTTTCTTGGTGGTGTGAGGTTCCCAGCTCTCAGCCAGCTTCTCCTTCCTTTTATCTCTTATAGGATGAAAGGATTAAGAGTGGGCAAGCCACACTCCAGGGAAACTCCCCTTACAGGGGAGCAGGAAGGTGATCCTATGAAGAGATTTACAGCCCCACCTTAATCCTTTAACATACAGCATAGGAAAACCACAAAATGGGGGACAGTCACAAGACACTGGGAATCATGGCCCAGCCACACGGTTATACATATTTTGGGGGGAACACAGTTCAATCCATGACAGTAGCAACGGTATTTTTCTCCAAGAGATGTAGAGGGTTTGTTTTTAACAGTAGGGCAGAGTAGGACTGCCCCATAGAGTCTTTGAGGACCACCTGGTGAATTTGAATTGCCAACTTTTTGATTAGCATCCGTAGGATTTAAACACACACTACCCTGCAGGGTTTCCAGTTAAACAATTAATGAAAGAAAAACTTAAGATGGGTTGTTAGGCTGGTAAACTGAGGTGAAAATAGCAATGTTCTTTTTTGTACCATGGTCATCAAGTTGCAAAAACAGCTGACATTTATCAAGTACTTTCTGTATCAAGAGAAACCCTGGTGGCATTAGTGGTTAAAAGCTACAGCTGCTAACCCAAAGGTCAGCAGTTTAAATTCACCAGGTGTCCCTTGGAAACTGTATGAGGCCGTTCTACTGTGTCCTATAGGATCACTATGAGTCAGAATTGACTTGATAGCAATGGATTTGTGCTTTTTGTGTTTCTTTGTGTGTGTGTGTGTGTCAAGCACTAAAAGGAACCCTGGTAGTGCAATGGTTAAAGCACTCAGCTGCTAACTTGAAGGTCAGCTGCTCCATAGGAGAGAAGACCTGGTAATCTGTTCCCTTAAAAATTTCAGCCTAGAAAACCCTGTGGGGCTGTTCTACTGTGTCATATAGACTCGCTATGAGTCAGAATTGGCTTGACAGCATACAGCAACCACAACAATGTTGAGCACTAAAATAGGGTTCATTTAATCCTCTTAATAATTCTGTGTGGTATAAACTATCATTGTTTCCATATAGAAAAAAATCAGAATTAGAGAGGTTAAGTAATTTTCCCAAGATTATAAAGCTGGTAAACAGTAAGATGCCCAGCCAGGGGTACTTTATTGTAAAGCCTGTGTGCTTAAATGCTTTGCTAGCGTACCTCATTGCAAGGTAAGAGAAACTAGTACCTGTGAGATAAAGACTAAGCCCCACTGTCTAACTAAAAAAAGACAGAACTAAAATAACTTAATTATAACCTTGAAGCACAGAAAGCATTCTCTCGTAGAAGTTGTCGGTCAAATATTCTCCACACAGAGAACAAACCAGAGAGAACAGTTTTATTAAAATAGGATTTATTTCATGTCAACAGAAAACGAAACTTATAATTTTCAATGTGGTGAACGCCCAAATCAGACACAGAAATCACAGAGCTATAATCTCTGAAGATCATAAAGATGATTCTTTCAGTTGGATTCTGACAGCTATCTCTCTTGAATGATTCGAAACCGGCCTGCCAGAAGGTAAGACTACAGAACAGATGTTCTCTCCAGGCCCCATTCAGCAATAAGATTGAGGACTTCCACACCAGTATGGAGCACTGATTAAGCTCACAGTCACATGGTGGAGCCAGTGATGATGTTTTAGAACAGACTGTGACCTCTTTCTGACCCAGAGGAGAGCAGCATCAGCACTTACAAGCCAAATGAAACAAGGCACTGTCAGCAATGAGCCTCACAATAGAAAAAAAAAAAAAGGCATCAAAACATAAGCTCACAAATAAGTTGGTATGTGAAATACCCCTAAGCATTCATGGGAAGAGAGAAATGAAAATTCAAGAAAATTAACTGCGATATCTGAAGAGGGGCTTTCCTCAGATAGGAAAAACATCACCCAAGCACAAGCAAAATCCACACAGAAAGCAGCATAAAAGTCTGTGCGGGTGTTATAACCTGGGACTTAGTTCAAGCACTTTTTCAGAAACAGCTTGGCATAAGCCAGGACAAAAAACTAGAAAATGATATACAATATACCCACTCCTCACTTATTGACTGTCTTGTTATCCTACATTCTACAATTACAACAATTGTAAAAATACCACTATCTGAATATTTTGTGCACGAACAACATGTATCCAGCAGTAAGGAATGCCAAGGGGTGAGGTACGAGGAATGCTGGCTATGATGGTTAAGGTCATATGTCATCTTGGCTAGGCCGTGATTCTCAGAGGTTTGGCAGTTACATAATGATGTAATCTGGCTGTTACATAATGATGCAATTTGGCAGTTATGTAATGATGCAGTCATCTTCCATTTTGTGATCTGACATGGTTATTGTTCATTTTTGCATAGCACTGATTTCCCTATGATGACCTGGTCTTTGGAATGATGTTAGGAGGGACAAATTAAATCTTTGTATTTACTGTAACATTAGATCTTCTTGTTCTTTAAGACTTGTACCTCAGGTCTGCATTTCTTATATGATAACATGCTACCTTATATAAACAATTGCTCATTAGTGGTCTATTTTCTCAAACATGAAGGTAAATTTTCCAGAATATTCTTTCCTCATTCTGTCTTGTAAAATGGCATAATTTATTTAATGACTAGCTGCAATGTACGACACCATGGTGACTGTGGAGCAAATATTTTCTCTACATAAAGAGAAATTGCCCAGTCAGTGATGAAGCTATTACCTTGTACTCACACTAAAAATAGAAAAATAGAATTAACTATCCCACAGAAATATTAGCTAATCGTCAGTAAGTACTAGAACAACAGTTCCTAACCTTTTTCTTTTTTGGCCCATTATTAAGATGATTTAATTAATCCATTCTTTCATCAATAGGCATTTACTAAGCTCCTAATCTGCATCAGATATACAGTATAAGATCTTAGCGGATGATGTCCAACATTCGTTGTACAAAGGTATCATAATATTAATAACATCCTTTTAGCTGGAAGGGGCAGGGTTGTCTTGAAAATCTGAGGAAGTAGAGAAATTTCCCTAAGGCATAAAATTAGAGTCTGCCTTTGCAGTGAGTTTTGGTTTACTGGGAAAAACGTAAGACATCTTCAGTGATGTGGGAAAGGACCAGTATGAGTTGCCACCAAGTTGACTGCAGCTCATGGTGGCCCAATCTGTGTCACAGTGAAACTGCTCCACAGGGCTTTCAGTGATTGACTTTTGGATGTTGGTTTCTAAAAGAAGCAGGAAGAAGACACATAGGCAGAAACCCAGTGAGAGGTTTTGGGACTCAGCCAGCAAAGACAGACTCCAGTTCCAGCAGGAAATTGTAATACTCATCTGAAACCCAGATGGGAAGGCAGTTATACAAGCTGATCAGGTGGAATAGGGACTATCCAGAAGCTCTCTGATGAGCCTGGGGGCTAGATGTTAACTTGGGCTCACTAGACTTGAGACACAGAAGCGGGAATGTACTTTCAGATCTTGCTACTTAATGATCAAAGATCCAATGTACAGTGTCAGGCCAGGCTCACTCTCACTCAGCATCTGTATGGAATTGAGCCCAAAGGTCGTCGATGCCGGCATCTAGTTAGGACTAGAGCAGCCATGGACTAATGTTGCTTCCCAATAACTATCTCCCTCGTTAGCCTACTATGATGCCTAACGTCTACAATCTGACCATGGCTTTGGGTCAGGGTTCAGTTGAGGAACATCTTTTGCAAGTTGGATACAATCCAAAGCTTTGTTGTTGTCATGGTTGTTAGCTGTCACGTCGACCCCCGACTCATGTCTCTTCTGAGTAATTCATCTCAAGCTACATGGATGTGTTAATAAGTGCTAAAGTTATGTTACTTATCTTAAGTAATGGTCTGATCTGCAACTGGTCACAGGGCTGGTGCACAAGTGATACACAATGGGGTGGATTCTTTGTGACCTTGTTGTGATCCATAGGGTGTTTGTTGGTTAACTTTTTTGGAAGTCAATCACCAGGCCTTTCCTTCTGTACTGGTCTGGAAGTTCTTCTAAAACCTATTGAGTCTCACAGCCACATGCAAGTGTCCTCTGACAGACAAACGGATGGTGTCCATGCACACGATACTTTGACCAGGAATCACATCTCCCGTACGGAAGGGAAGAATTCTACCAGTGATCCACTACTACCCTCTGACTTGGCCACTGGTGTGTTAATACTTAGTCCTTTGTGCACTGAGGCTAAAATTCGAATAATTTCTCCATTAATAGGCTGCCACAGTAATTCTATTCATAGTGAAATCTCTGAAGGTTAAATAATAAAAAACTGTTGTGGCTCTATAAACCATAGTCTAAAAGCAAATTAGTCTTTTAAAGGAAAGTCATGAGAAGAGATAAGGAATGTATAAAATGCTGAGGTCAGTGAACAACAGGAGGGCAATAGGACACCTAGACTTTAGGCTTGGGTGAATGACTGTCTCTTTCATATACTCTGTCTCTCATTCAGCAAATAACTTCCTGAGAACTGACTGTAGGCTAATGAGCGTGCTAGACTCATCAGTCGGTGAAACTGGAGATTTCAAACACTTCTTCCTCTTTCCTTACTCTCACTTTTTCTCCCTCTCTCTATTTCTACCTCATTCTAGCTTTCATCTTGGCTAGTGTCTCTGTAACTTTTTGTTTTATCTTCTCCTCTGCTTGCCTTTTATTCTTTTAATCTCCCATCTCTTTCCTCTTTTTCTTCCTTACTTTGACAATATCCTCTTTTCCCTTCTCATGATAATAAATGAAAACATGTTTTAAAATATTTATTCAATATAACAAGTCTCAATGGGAAAATATTCTCCCATGGAACATCCGGTTAAGTGGACTGTTACGGTCCCTGCTAGCTGCCATCAGTGTGGTGGCCCCAAGCACAAGGAAGCCAAATGCTGCCTGGTCCAGCCCTGTGACCAGCTGCAGATCAGACCATTACTTAGGACAAATAATGTGACATTGGTGCTTATTAACACATTCATGTAGTTTGAAATGAACTACTTAGTAGACAGGACACTGAAAGAAGAGAATGCCAGTTGGTGTGTGTATGTGTTTGCTGGTGATTGGTAAGTAGCAGAGAGATGGAAAAAAGGTGACAGCAGTGAGGGACAGATAATCACAGGGATGGTTTAGTGGGAGCCAGACAGTGTCCTGAAAATTTTTCACACATCATTTTTCTAATCCTCACAACTTCCCTCTGTGGTAGGTAGCATTGTTATCTCCAAATGAGAAAACAGGTAAGTGCCAGAGCTGAAGCTGGAACCCAGACCGTCTGATACCAAAGCCCATGGTGACATGACAGAAAAATTTCACCAGCTTAATAACTGTCTGCTAGAACAAAGCAAGCTGTAAAAGGAACCCCACAAAGACGTTCTGAGGTCTCATGATCCCACTGGATTACAGGCAGCCCAGTGTTACAAATGTCTGAATTTTGTACAGCTGTAGTTACAAACCAACCCCTATAAAGCCTTTTAAATAAAAATTTAAGGTACACACAATGGTTTGTAATAACAAATACACTTCAAAACATTACTATCATTGTTGAATTATTATGTTAAAAAGGTTTGAGTGTATCTGGAAGTGCTTCTTTAATACTTACTGTGCACAGAAAGGTATGCTATATACTGTACACTAGGACAAGCATTTGGCTGACCGATGTCAGATATGAACTGTACCTAACTGTTCCCCATTTACTACACATTCCACTTAGTGACAGACTTAGGAGCTGAACGCATTCACAATCCAGGAACTGCCTGTACTCTCATTCAACTCTGCGCTGCGCTCGCAGAGTTGGAATTCAATAAATGACTATTGAATGCATGGACAGGATTCAAAGCAGCAAGCACTAAAAATTTCTGGACTGGAAAAATCATTATCTTACCCAACTCAGGAATCATGCCCCCCGCCCACCATGGTAAACATTTCCAGGGATAATCCTCATACAAAATAAAAGCCACTATTTGGCCCCATTTTTGATGCACTAGTTCAAAGCCTCAAGCTCCCATATATACAGAGGCTGTAAAATACTTTTCTGATGCTTCTGCTTTTGTAAAGTGTCATCTGCCATTAATTCTTTAAAAATCATCAAATTGTAAACATTTGTGTCTCTTTGTGAAACTTGATAGATGACGTGGACAAATAAGTCATTCAGCTGATTTCAGAACAGAAAAGCGAATGGATGACTAAGCGAGTCTGTTCCCCTGGAAACATAATGATTAACTCTGTCTAATACCTTGTTTATGGAAACCCTGCTGGTGTAGTGGTTAAGAGCTAGGACTGCTAACCAGAAAGCTGGCAGTTCAAATCCACCAGAAGCTCCTTGGAAACTCTATGGGGTAGTTCTACTCTGTCTATAGGATTGCTATGAGTCAGAATCAACTCGAAGGCAGCAGGTTTAGTTTTTGGGGTTTTTTTTGAAACATCTGGTTTGTGCCACTCTCACATCTGGTCTTTAGGAGTTTCAAGAACTCCTGTCTCTTCAGGTTTCTGTATAAGACTAGATTTCAATTTTCTACCGCAGTAAATACATTTAATTGAATGTGATCATTCATGTTCTAACCTGATTATTTCTTCAGTAATACTTTTATTTAGGGAATTACATGCATCACATATTACTAACATAATGTCCTTAGGAGATTTATTCTTCACCACAGTGATATCTGAGTGCAGTTTAGAAACTTCCTCTTTAACTGTCTGCATCACTCAGGGACTCTTATAAAGGATGATATTTAAAATATCAAAAGAACTATCAGTAGGGCGTGAGTACTAACCAATCAGGATAGAGGACAGCTGTACACAGCAAATATGAACAAATTAATGTGTACTAACTGACCTAAAGAGTGTTATATTAGGAGTATTTGGCTAGCCATGAATATTCAAATTCTGTCCTTGCCATGATATGCCCAAGAGAGATATATACCTAAAAGACACAATGAGCTAACTTGGAGTTTGGCCCCAAGTTCCAACAAAGAATCCAGGTTAAGTGTCCATAGCTCCAAACCAAAGTAGGCTCAAAAGCCTGTTTCATTTTTCTGTACTGGAAACCCATACCTGAGTTTGGGACCTTTTTACTCTTCTGTACGCACAAGCCAGGAATTGCCTACTTCAAATCTGATTCTTGCGTCAAATGACACAAAGACCAAAAACGTTGCAGCTGCTTTATTCTGTCATTGACAAATGGAAGAAATGACAACCAGCTTTCGCTGCCTAGATCCAACATCTGTCCTTAACTTTCGATTTTGTGAGCTACTTCATAAACTTCCAGTAAAGACCTTAAGTTAGACAGAGTTGATTTCTGTCTAGCTTCTTGATCCACAGAACCTCAACTGATACTCCTAAGAACAGTTGATAAAGATAATGAATGCAAACTGGACCATTAGGCTAAATTCAGAGGCTTATGCTGCATTTCTCTTTAATGGTTAACCAGTACACTACAGGTCACAGTCTGCTGAATCTTCCACCACTTCAGTTCTTCTTCCTTTCTCTAACCCTGTTTATCATGCTCCAACTCTTGGGCTTACTGGGGAAAAATTACTATAGCCACAATATTGTATGAACTTCTTTTTAAACATGACAGTATGGAAGAGCCAAACGTACTGTAGTAATCTATTTTAAGACATTAAAAATCTTCTTGTTTACATTAGAGATTTATGAATGTATGATCTTCCAAATTGATGCCAACATGTAATAAATTCCCAGTCATTTAGAATGTTTAGTATGTGAAACCAGTCCTTTTTTTTTTTTACTTTGATGTTTCTCCATCTCCACATTTGCTTCAATTCCTCTACTAGAATCATATTCTTATTTATTTTCTCTGTGTGCATTCCTGAGATATTTTTTCTCAGTAGAAATGCAGTATCAAGCTTCACTGTTTTATTAAATATATCAAACAGCAGACTCTGTGGATGGAGAGCCAACAGCTGCCGAAGGATGTATTTCTTTGTCTGCTGTGAATTATGCCAGCAGTCTCAACAGAGTGGTACAGACTGTTGTATTTTAAATTCAGCTCACTGAATAGCTGAGAACTGGCCCTTACAAGGGTCTGGTTGTCCTATAACCTTTGCCTTCATCAAGAGAAACTGAAGCCTTTTCTAGTTTTCCCACAGATAAACTGCATGTTTCCTTTGGCTTTTCTTCTACAGAGTTTGATCAGTTGCTTTTAAAGTAGTGAACTCAGACTTAATATTTATAAAACTGAACCAAAACCATTGCCATCGAGTCAATTCTGACTCATAGAGACCATAGAGGTCAGAGTAGAACTGCCCCATGGAGTTTCCAAGGAGCACCAGGTGGATTTGAACTGCCAATCTTTTGGTTAGCAAACATAGCACTTAACCCACTATGCCACTAGGGTTTCCAATAATGTTTATAGTCTCCTTTAGATAAAATTGGAGCCCTGGTGATGCAGTGGTTTAGAGCTATAGCTGCTAATGAAAGACTGGCAGTTCAAGTCACCAGCTGCTCTGTGGAAATCCTAAGGGGCCATTCTGCTCTTTCCTACAGGGTCCCTTGAGTTGAAATTGACTCAACAGCAATGAGTTTGGGTTTTTTTTTTTTCCTTGTTGCATAAAACCTTCAGTATCTTGCATTTACTGATAATTAAGTCTTTTTCAGTTTCCATCGTCCTCACTCAAACTGTGCTGATTTGCAGTTAACCATACCAAATTCCATTTATGACTTTCAGTCTGTTTTTTAACTCTCAACAGCAGTTGGAAGAGAGCTGACATACTGTTTTGAACGGTCTCTTGTGTCAACAGTGATGATATAACATTTCTCCACAACTTTTACCTTTAAGGTTATTCAGCTTTCCTGTTGATACGAAAGGAAACTCTACTGACATGGACTTTCTACATCTTAATCGACTCTTCAGTATCTTTACATGACTGTAAATCTCTCCCCAAATATCAGACTCTTTAAATCTCAGCTTTACGCTTACCAATTGCATAAAGTTGGACTCTACTCTTTTATTCCCTTTCTCTTTTAAGTTTCTTTTGTTTTCATTTGCCACTATATAAAAATAGGGCTACTAATGTAGTGACCACAGAGCATATTGTGAAATTAATTGGAAAATCACAGAGAGATGCTGCTTTAGAGAGAGGGAACATTCAAGAATAACGTATTTTACCCGTCTTCCTCTGAACACTTCTCTGACAAGCCCACAATTTCAACACACAAATTCCTGCCTACTTAACGGGTTTCAGGTTTTGCCTTTTACAAAGTAGCCATTCCCCTTGCAATTTAGTCATATATTGCTTGGTTTCTCATTGTCTCTGTTTCCCAAATTAAGGCTTGGGATGGATTTGACTCCTGAATTGTAAAAAACACAGTAAAATGAGATATGTTGAAAGAAAACTGTTAATGAAACATGAATCTCTCCCTCCTCCACAGGATTGTAGAATGATAGCATTGAATCAAACCTAGGGGACACCTAATCCAACCTTTGCATTTTTAGAGATGAGAAGACTGAGCTCTATGGGAGCTTCAGGAATTTTGAAATTTGTCCTAAATAACCCCGTGGGTAAGTGCCAACTGTGGTATAATTTCAAAAACATGCGGTACTGCTATTTTTTTCATTTTCTTTGTTGCAAGTATCTTAACACAAAGACAGCTTGATCAAACTTTTAAAGTCTCAAAACACAACTAAAATAACCTGTTGTGTTTCATTTCTTTACACAGGAACGACTTCTGAGGTCTGTCTTTTAGAACGGTGTCTAAAAATGTTGTGTTCACCGGTGATATTCAACGTGTTTAGCAGCATCCCAATACAAGCACGACCCAGCCATCTGTCTTGATACTACCAGCTGCCTTTCAGTCCACAGTACAAAACCCAAATGCTTTGCCATCAACTCCATTCTGATTCATAGCAACCCTACAGGAAAGAATAGAACTGCCCCACAGTGTTTCCAAAGAGCAACTGGTCGATCCCAGCTGTCGAGTCCCTGCAATGAGCAGCCGAACGCTTAACATCGGGCAACCAGCTCTCCAAATAATAGCCAGTAAAGCTAGAGTATCTTAATTATCATGTTTGCTCAGCAGAGTTTGTTCTTTCTCAGAAATTTGAAGAGGAGATAAGGAAAAGTCACCCTCCTGCATTGCGTGTGACATTTCTAGTGAATTAACCACTGGATTTAGCTGTGGGTAATGGTAACAGAACTGAGTTTCTACGGCTGCTAAGATTATGTGCCTCCTCAAGTTAAATTTTTAATATGCTATTACAAACAAACAAACAAAATCTCTGGCTACACTTATCCACATATATCGTTTGAGTTGTTTTACTGTGTTTAAGGAGTGAGGACAAGATAGGTGCCTTCTTAGCAGGTTTGAATAGGAGCTCAATTCACATTTGCTGCTTGACAGTAGAACTTCACAGACAATGGCAAATTTTCCCAAACTCAGTTTGGAAATGCCGTATCGTGCTCGGTGAACTGAACAAGTCTGAATTCATGGAAGGAACACGTTTGGTTTTCCTGTGTTTCTGTTTAAAAAAGCCAGATGCAGTGTTTCTTTGTCCCTCTTGTTCTTACCTAAAGAAATTGTGAGAACTGTAAATACTAGCATGGGAAGCTAGAAGTTTAATGTAATTTTCATGAATAATGAAAAATCATGAATAATGATGAATCTTCACCCAGCTTCTCCTTGAGCATTTTTTTTCTTCTCTCTCTCTCTTGCTTTTTTTGTTTGTTTGTTTTAATGGTGGCAAACACAAATGTAATGAGTTGTTGGCCATTTCAACCGTCTTCACAATTCACTGTTGTTAGTTGTGTGTATCCTGTAGTTCAACAGTTACTGTACTCTGTTTCCAGACATTTTTAACAACGAGGAGCTCACTATGTAATGAAGCCAGCTGTTTTGTACTCAGAACCCTAGTTGCTGCAAAGGTCCGTGTTAACCCTCCTATTGCGGGTTCTCACAGTGTGGCGCCTGGGCCGCTAGCCTCTATCACTTGGGAATTTGTTAAGAAATGCATCTTCTCATACCTGACCCCCACCACTCACTGAATAAGGAACTCTAAAGATGCAGTCCAGCAGTGCTTTAGCAGGTCCTTCAGGTGACTCTGTGGCTTACTAAAGCGTGAAAGCATCTGCCCTATATATAATTCTGCACATTAAAATTAACAAGGACATTGCATTAGGATTCTTTGGGTTGTAGATATCAGAAATCCAACTATGAAATTAGATTTAGCAAATAAATAAATAAAAGGGAATATTTTAGTTTAAGAAGCAGCTGATAGGATGGAAGAGATTGCCATAGGACCCAGGCTTCCAGGAATGGTATAAACACCTGCTATTAAGTAGAAATAACCCACTCTCTTTCCAGCTCTCTCACGGATGCTCACAGTGACTTCAGCTCTACAGTCACCCCATCTGTCCCTCATCTTTCTCTCTGCTTGATTGCATTCTCTTCCACTGGCAACTGGAGTTTGCAAATGGTGGAAAAGAGGACCACTGGCTCTACTTGCGGCTTGCACACATACCTTCACACTTCCTTCAGCCCCTGGCCTCAGAAGCAAGACTGTTTCTTCTTGGGGTCCAAATCAAGAAATCCCAGGGGAGGTCTTAAAAGCCTGTGAGCATCCATCTGAGATGTTCCATTGATACCCCTTTGGCAGCATGGGAGAATGAAGAAAACTAGATACAAGGGACTGAGGGACCACACCTACCATAGCCCCCACCTCCAGACCACGTCCAGTACAACTAGATGGTTTCTGGCTACCCACCACTGACTGCTTTGAAAGGGATCACAACATAAAGTTCCCGATGGAGAAGGAGTAAAATGTAGAACAAAATTCTAACTCACAAACCAGACGTTCTGGCCTGATAGAGACTGGAGAAACCCTTAGGGTAGGACCCTGGACAACATTTTAGCTCAGTAATGAAGTCATTTCCTAGTTCCCTTCAGGTAAAGATTGGACAGTGTTTTAGTCAACTAGGGCTGCTCTAACAGAAATACCACAAAGTGGATGGCTTTAACAAAGGAACGTTTATTCTTACACAGCCCAGTATGCTACAAGCCCAAAATCAGGATGTCTGCTCCGGGGGATGTCTGCTCTGGAGGAAAGTCAAGTATTGTATCAGTATTTGTCCAGGGAGTATCTTTGCATGGGAACCTCAGATCTAAAGAATGCACTCTTCTCCCAGTGCTGCTTGCTTGATGGTGTGAGGTTCCCAATTCTCAGCTGGCTTCTCCTTCCCTTTATCTCTTGCAGGATGAAAGGATTAAGAGTGGGCAAGCCATACTCAAGGGAACTCCCTTTACAGTGGAGCAGGAAGGTGATCCTATGCAGGGATTTACAGCCCCACCCTAATCTTTTAACACACAGCATAGGAAAACCACAAAACAGGACAATCACAAGATACTGGGAATCACGGCCCAGCCACATGGCTACACACACTTTTGCGGGGGACACAATTCAATCCATGACGGACAGGCACATAAAACAAAATGAGACTAAAAGGGCACACCAACCCAGGGTGGATTAGAAGGCAGGAGGGGACAGGAAAGCTGGTAACAGGGAAGCCAAGGTCAAGAAGGAAAACGTTGTCGTGTGGTGAGGTTGTTAACCAATGTCATAAAACAGTATGTGTACTGTTTAATGAGAAACTAGTTTGCTCTGTAAATCTTCATCCAAAGGACAATAAAAATAAATTCCAGGGGAGACCTTCTAGCACAGGAAATGTTAATTCAAGAAGAGTGTGGGGAAAACATGTCGAGCAGATGAATAACAATAGCTACTGTAGTGTGTTAAATAAGCTAAAGTTGATTATAATTTCAGAAAAGGAAGTTTAGAAAGACCGGTGGTCTTATCCAAATCATTCAGTCAAAAAGAAAAAAAAATTAAAGTAGTAATATTTAAGAGTATGCTGTAGTCACTCACTTGCTAAAGACCTTCATAAAGAATTTTCTTTGGATCTTAAGTCATCATATTTGCACTGAAATCCCCCTCCATGGAAAAAAAGTAGTTTTATAAAAATAGTTTCATCAGTCTGCAGTAAAACGATGGTGAAAAATATATAATTTTTCCCACTGCAGACAGAAGGTTGAGATTTTTTTGCATTTGTGTCATTCAAAAACGATTGTTACAAACTTGGAACTTGGCAGGAATGTACTCCCAACAGAGGAAGGGAAAAAATCAAGCCAATCTCAAGTCATGAAGATTTAAATAATGCATTTATGAACAAGCACAAAATAGCACATTTTACGGTTTTTTGCAAAAACTTTAATAAGACTTTCTGCTTCAAAAAACTGTTGTTTAAGGATTTCACTAGCTTTAGTAAAACAATTTCTTTTTATTTTGATACTACCCACGTAACCACAGAAAGGAGAAATAAACATATATATATATATATACACACACACCTATCAGTGAAGCATACAAATAAGGAACATTCGTTTGATCTCACCAGCTGTAAGCTGGTCTTCCCACTTCCCTTTCAATAGTGTAAAATATCAGAGCACATTAGATTTTAGGTTTTTAAAATATATTAGAAACCATATTAAGAGTGCTCTGTAGTAGAATCAACAAAAGAACTTTTAAGTATGAAATTTTCTAGTTCTGGAAAGTCTACATTCCTAACACTGTTTTGTTACACCACCTATAGTTTCATAAGAATAAGTGTTGTTCTAAGTTTTGTCTTTTCAACTTTACATTTCCTTCCATCAGTCAGACCACTGGGCCCTCTGATACAACACATGACAAGGGTTTATGTCAGTCACAGCAGAGTAACAGGGCCCTAGTGGAGTCTGAAGTTGAAGCTCTTACCAATATTTGAAGAGGATACTATAGGAAATAATTATTTTTATGTTGTTGTTTTGGCTTGGTGATTTTAGTCATTACAGAGTAATTTTTTTTTTTTTAATTCTTAAAATCATTATTGCCTTGTCCACAAAGTTTTGTCGATCACTTGAACAAGTCAGGATGGAACTGGGAAAGTTTTACGAAAAGGCCAAATCTTGGCCTTTCCACGACCTTTTGCAATAAGGTTTCCTTTACTCACAATTTCATCTTAGTAGAGAATTGGTGAAAATAAAATAAAAGAGGCTTCATTTCAGTCTCTACTTAAGCACCAAGTAAGTCCATCCTCTGTCTGTCTTAGTCGTCTACTGCTGCTATAACAGAAACACCACAAGTAGACAGCATTGAACAGAGAGAAGTTTGTTCTCTCACACACCAGTAGGCTAAAAGTAAGAATTCCAGGTGCTGGCCTCTGTGTCATCTCTGAAGGAACTTCCTTATCATCAGTCTCCCTTAGTCTGCGAGCCTCACAGCACAAGAACCTCAGGTCCAAAGTACGCACTTTGCTCTCTATGCTGCTTTCTTGGTGGTTATAAGGTTCCCCTGTCTCTCTGCTTGCTTCTCTCTTTTATGTTTCAAGAGACTGGCTTAAAACACTGTCTAATCTTGCAGGTCTCATCAGACTAACTTCTGCCAATCCATTTTATTACATCATAGTGATAGAATTTACAACATAGGGAAATCACACAATACTTGGAATCATGGCACAGCCTCACTGAGACAGATTTGGGAGGAGACATAATTCAGTTTCTGACAATACCATTCTCTCACAAGTGCATTACCTGTAAACCAATAAATTCTAAATCTCAGTATGGATAACCCCAAAGCCATCTAGATCTGCTATCACCTGTCATTTTCAACTGGAAGTTCAACGGCGCAAATCCTAGAACCAGCTCTGGACTTTGAAGAGACATACACAAAGCCTCTGGCTTCGGTTAGAACCCTGCTTTGCAATTTTTTTCCTTATAGTTCTCTGTATGCTAGTACCGTGTCTTAATATTCTTCTCTATTTTGAATTCCTGAGCAAAGAAGATTAACACGTATGATGGTAAGTTTGATAATGAGTATGATGGTAATGATGATAAGTATAAACTCAACAATCATTTAAGGAGTACTGACTGAGAGCCAACCACTGTATTAAATACAGTCTGTTCTGCTCTGCTATCCATACCTGTAATTCAACTCAGTTCATATGTGGATGGTAAATAGGGGGATATCAGTCTGATCAAGATGGCTTTAGTTCACATGTCATTTTTCCCAGCATGCTAGTATGGTATGGCTCAATACACACATATATTTAAGGGTATACTATAATCACTCATGGTGTACTAATGTATGTCAATGTACACTAATAAGGAAAAAAAGGAAGTTACGTAGTATTCTAGTGCTCAATGTGATGTCCTTTAACCCACTTTCTTCCTCTTGGTTCTGTCTTAGAAGTGTTCAGAGGGCTGTTTTCCTGGATGCTGATGCACTTTCTCCCCTCATCTCCACAGTCTGGCAGTATCATCACTTACACCCTATGCCATCAAGCAACATTCACCTTTGCATAAAAGTGAGTCTTAATATTTACTGGATATTTCTTTTTTTTTAAAGAGGAGTCAAACTATGAATCTACTCGATGGCATTTTTTTTTTTTTTAACTGTGGTTGTATTCTACTAGGTTGGGTATTGTTATTGTCAGTGCCTTGGTTACAAAGCTGCATAAATTCTGAATGACCTGCTTCAACCCTGTATTTCCTTAAATCTTCATACTTATAGTGTACAAGTTTGCAGAAGGCCTAGTTTATTGTTTCTGGACATGTTGTCTCATTCAATCCTTACCACTTTGAGGGTGTAGGTATTATTCTCGTTTGTTCATGGAAAGAAACCAAGCCTCAGAGAAGTTAAGTACATTGACCAAAATTTCACAGTAAGTGAAAAGTGAGATGCCTTTGAGTCACTACAATTGTTAGTTGCTATCTTTAGTCATCTGGTCCTGTTCTCCCAGAAATACCACAAGAGAATGGCTTCAGCAAAGACAAGTTTATTCTTACACAGTCCAGTAGGCTACAAATCCAAATTCAGGGTGTCCGCTTCAGGGAAAGGCTTTCCCTCTTTGTCAGCTCCAGAGGAAGATCCTTGTGTTGCATCAGTCTTTGGTCAGGGAGCATCTTGGAGCAGGAACCTCAGGTCCAAAGGATGTGCTCTATTCCCAGTGCAGCTTTCTTGATGGTATGAGGGGATCCAATTCTCTGCCTGCTTCCATTTCCTTTTATCTCTTGTAGTATAAAAGGATAAAAGGTGGTTCAAGCCATGCTCCAGGAAAACTCTCTTTACATTGGAGCAGAGAGGTGATTTTAGGAAGGGTGTTACAGTCCCACCTTAATCCACTTGAACATAAATGCAGTGTATTAACCACAGACAGAGATTAGGATTTACAGCATCAGAAAATCACAAAACAGAGGGCAGTCACATAATACTGGAAATCACTGGTCCAGCCAAACGACTATGCATGTTTTTGGGGAGACACAACTCAATCCATGACAGTTGCTATTGAGGTGGTTTTGACGCATAATGGAATGAAATGGTGCCTGGTACTGGGCTATCTTCACAGCTGTTGGTATGTTTGAGCTCATTCTTGTGGCTCTTGTGTCAATCTATCTCATTGAGGGGTTCCCTCCTTTTTTTTTTTTTTTGGCTCTCTGCTTTACCAAACATGATGTCTTTTTCTGGTGATTGGTCTGTCCTGATGACGTGTCCAAAGCAAGCAAGGAAAAGTCTCACTGTCCTCACTTCTAAGGAACATTCCAATAGTATTTCTTCTGAGGCTGATTTGTTCCTTATTTTGACAGTCCACAGGATAGTCAGTGTTTTCCCATTCAGCTGCTACTCATAGTCTTAAAAAGCACTCATGCGTGGGCACAGGCAGTGAGACACAGACACCCCTGGCAGAGAGAGTGCGGGGGAAGTCAGAACAGGGATCAGCCCCATCGTTCTGGCACTGAAAGTGCTGTCTTTTCGTTTTTTGTGGAAGAGACTCCAGAATATTTTTTTTTGTTGTTCCAGAAAAGGCTCCATAAAAATAAGTTAAGTATGTGGGTCAGCTGTAGCAAGCTACTGATAATGTCACATGAGGGAAGCTGTGAAATTCTGCAGGGGTGAAAAAAGAAGAAGAAGGAAAAAACTGTCTCTGGCTTCACGGAACGGAGAATAGTGCATCCTGGAAGGGCAGGTGGGGAGAACGTTGAGGATTCAAATAAAAAATAATCTCAGAAGAAATGTTTCCGTTGTCCACTGAGTTCCTTTTAGAAATTGAACACAATTTGTGGGAATAAGCACTGCTGTTCTTCTCACAAATGAAAAAATTATCTCTTTAAAGAGCTTGTCTTATGCAGTCTGATTCCATGTTAACTGAGACAGAGCACACATTTCCCAAGCCTTCGGACAGTAAACATCAGAATATTAATGGTATTAATCTCTGAACAGTAGAAATATATTACTTTTCCTTCTTTTTTTCTAAAATGAACAAGTACGTTTTTCTGCAAGAAGTGATAGGAGTTAAACTTTTGATAATTCTCTTTTGAGGAGAATTTTGGTTATTTCTTTTCCAGAAACAATTGGTTTTGTATTTTAGAAAGGGCTTAGGGAAGGCATCAGTGATTTATTTGAGACAGCTCATTCTGTCATAGATGAGTATCACACAGGTTTGCTGTCCTTCCTGTAAAATGCTGCAGACTTGTATTGGCTTTTTTTTTCCTTGTTATTCTTCCATTTCACCTTTTCCTGAGAGTGCTTCTTCCTCTCTCCCTGTCTTTCCCCTCATCCGTACAAGCCCTTGGCCCTTTCTGCACTGCTTCCCACCAGGCTGTGACCCTCCCTAGTCTTCCTCCCTCCAGCATCACTGTGCCCCTGGGTCCTGTCACCTCCAAGCTGACTCCAGCATTCTCTCTGAGCATATGGTAATCAGGCACACCTGATTACACACTCCTGATTTTTTTTTTCATCTTTTTGTTTGTTTGTTTCCTCTGAACAATAGCAGTGGCTATTTGTCTGCTTCTAAGGAAACCATGTCATTGGGTTTCCTGGCAATGCCAATAAGAAGACAGAGTCCTTCTAGAAAATTATGCACACAAAACGTCCAACAACAACAACAACAAAAACCTATCTGTAAGCTTCTTTCTGTTCTCTTTTATTAATTTTTCCTTTAATCACCACAGCAATATGGCCATACATAAAAATCTGAAGACATCTTAGTAAACACGTACAAGGGCATTATAGACTATCCCCTCGACAATTTTTCTTTTTACCCTTTCCTGTTTATTATGAGTGAATTGCAGTAATATGTGAACCTAATCTCACCAGTAGCTGCCTAACCTCTGGGGAAGATTGCTGTCAGTCCCAGAGCTCATCTGCATCCACTTCCATCCATGAATCCTCTTGGTGTTTATCTCCCACCTTTTCACACACAAGTATTGAACTAGGGCATCCCTAGTTCTCACCAGTTCCTGTTCTCTGGGTCAGAATTAGCATGATGTCATTAACTCAGTAATCAACATGATTTTCTGCTTCTACAGATGATCGAGATGGCCAAGGTCCCTGTGGGCTATATTGTGACGTAACAGTTAACATAACCCCATAGCAGGATAGTGGCTGTATTCTGCTGCTTCCCCGAAGCATACTGGTTTGTATTTTCTTTACTGGTGGCAATTAAAAAGACTGCATCCATCATATCAGTGTGCCACAGACTTTTAACTTATTCCAGTAAAGGTGCAACAACTGGAATAGCAGCTGCAGCTGGGTAGCCCCAGTCACCATCTGCCTTGGTCCACCTGATTTTCACAGGAGCCATACAAGTGAACCAAGTGGGGATATGACAGAGATCACCACCACTGCATCCATTTGCCAATGGTGGCAGCTCTTTGGGGGCTGTAGTACTGCTTCTGATATACTATCTTCGCTGGAGGAGGCACTGTTAAGGACTTCGTCTTGGCCCTTCCTATTATGACAACTCTTATTCCATAGACCAGGTATGCAGTGTGAAGATGTCACCTCCTAAGCATGTGCATCCCAACAGCGTTCCATTTTTAGGGAGCTATTCCAGCACATACTAGGACTCACTCCAGATGTTCCCTGGTTATAGCAGAATGCTCTCAAACCAGTGTATTCTTAGCTATGCCGCCTTGGACTCTGCCCACCCTGGTTCAACATCCTCCAGATCCATCCCTACTTACGCCCTCCTATTTCCTGCCAGTGCATATTTCCTGCCAGATCTCAAGGCAGTGAAAGGAGGCAGGGCGGATCCTGAGGGGGCTATCCATCACATTGTAGAAGTGTGTCTTGGAAAGGAGAGGTTCCTTTTCTCCAGCACAGGATAGTGAGCGACTTCTGCCAACCTAGAGAGTTCAGAGGGACCCAGGGGTTCCAGACTGTCTGGCTCACCCATCCAAATGTCCTCTTTCTATATCCCAGGGTCTCACAGCTTGCCCATCAGAGCTCCGACTTTGGCATAGGAGACCTGCTAAGCATGTGTGTCCTCTATCCTTTATAGTTTCCTGATGTCCTAATAACTAAATCCTGGCCCAGCGTGCAGAAGATGATTCTATTGAAATGACACCATGGAGGCTGTCATATGATGTCTAAGTGGACACTGGGCTAACCCATGGTCAAAGCTACTGATGTTAACAAGACCCAGCCAGTTTCACATCCATACCACTCAAGTGCCATTACTATGGCATAAGGCAATTCCTTGGTATTTACCTTCATTTCACCCTAGTCCATCACCGACAAAATTCTTAATGACCAGAATGCTGAAGCTAGCCAACAGTTTTTGCCGTTGACTAACCAGCAATCAAGACTCCTCTCTAAAGTTTTTCTTTCTAGGTCACTTGTGGTTCCAATTGCTGACCTGAGTTTCCCTGAAAAGTAAGGCCTAAAATAAGGGCTCGAACGCAGGCAACTTATTTTGGGGAGTGATCCCAAGGAACAGGAATGAGAGATTAAAAAGAGTCAAACATAGAAGAAAGAAAAGCAATGCCAGCCAAGCCAAGCCAGCAACGCAGAGATGTGTTATCAGTCATTACGGTGAACAGATGAGACTGATTCTCGGCAGAACTTCTGGGAAGATCTGTGTAAAATGTGCCACAAAATTGTCCATTTGAGTATCTTGCGTGAGTTCTCTCCATCAAGCATTGTATCAGGCAGTCAGACTTCCTGCCAGAGTTGTGCAGTTGTTTGGTCAGGACGACTGAATGAGTCCCCACCAAGCAGAAAGTGAGAGAAACATGGTACAGCTGAGGTGACACTCTGTTAGGTTACACTGGCACATAGCCGGTTGCCACAACAATAAGTAGAAGAAAAAGGTAAGTAAAAGGATGTAGAGACGTTGTTGCTGTTGTTAGCTTCTGTTGGAACAGTCCTCCAGCTTATGGTGAGCCCATGCACCATGGAACAAAATGCTCCCTGGTTCGGTACCACCCCCACGATTGGTCATAGATTGGACCATTATGATAAGGCTTCCATTGGCTGATTTTCAGAAGTAGATCATCAGGCCTTTCTTCTTAGTCCCTCTTAGTCAAGATGCTGAAACTTGTTTAACATGACAGCAACATGCAAGTCTCCACTGACAGGTGGTGGCTGCAGGCAAGGTGCGCTGGCTAGGAATTGAACCTGGGTCACCCAAAGATAAGGCTAGAATTCTACCACTGACTCACCAATGCTTCACTTCATAGAACATAAAACGAAAACCAAACTCACTGCCATCAAGTCAATTCCAACTCATAGCAACCCTATAAGGACAGAGGAGAACTGCTCCACGGGGTTTTCAAAGAGTAGCTGGTAGATACGAACTGCCAGCTTTTTTGATAGCTGCCATGGCTCTTAACCACTACACGCAGGTTTTCCTTACAGAATATAACACTGTATTACTCTACTTTTCTAAACCTTCTATTTCATTTATCCAACACTAGAATTCCCTTCTGGACACAGTCAAAACAGGGAGTCTTTCTCCTTCTTTAACCCAACAATATTTCAATTATCTAATAATACCATTCATCCAGTTTCTCTATGTAATTTCTTTTGTGAACTGTCAGATAAAGACTCTGTCCTTGGGTGGAGAGGAGAGGATATGAGATTGTTAGGAGGATATGACATGTACGGAACAGAGAGGAGGAGTGTGCTGTCACCAGGCAGGGAGAGCAGAGGGAGCTACTCATTGGCGGGCGTGCAAATTTATATGGGTTTGTATATTTTCACTCAATCATAATAATAAAAAAAAAGACTCTGTCTGTGTGCTGTTTCTTATATAATTTAACTTTCCATGGTCATTAATTATAATAAATTTGTGGCTAAGATTTCTGAGGTCAATTTCCTGGGATACAGACAGAGATTTCTGTGCAGGAGGTTTATTGGGAATTGTACTTGGGACCAACACCAGTAGAGGTGAAGGATGTGGAACTGAGCAGACAGAGGAGCTGATCTGGCAGAAAAGGGGTTCTGGATAGCCTGCCTTGCACCACCTTGAGACAAAGGGGCTGGACTTTCATATCCCACGTCCTTCAGGCATTGATTGAGGATGGGTCCAGGAACTTGCCTGGCTATGTCCTTTTGTGAGGCAGCTGTGTTTGACTGAGAACGCTTCCTCGAAAGTGACTCAAAGGAGAACTATCAGCTGCCAGGACTTCCAAAGCTGGGGAAATGCTATCTCAGTCCAAAGGGAAGATCTACCCAGTACAGCACAGCATTGACAACAGCCAAACCTTCTGCTGCTTGCATTATTTTCTGTTTATATTTAATTCTGCAAATTCTTCTTCCAGGATTTTGGTTCATTCTTTTCCCGGGAAACTTAAAAGAGGCTGATCTGTAGGAAAAATCGCAGCCTCTGTCACTGCAGCACTGGATTCCGAGGTGCCAGCTAATAATCTTCCTCCTCTGTTACCTATTCTATAGTCCTCTCCACATTGACTAGCATGTCTAACGGTCTTGATGACTCAGCTGGTGGGGTAACCAAGACACACTCTCCCATGGGTTTGGGACTCTGGTTGCCATGCCCTTCTCCGGCTGCTACTGTTGTGTTTGTCCATTTACCTTAAAAACTGGGGAAAGGAGTACTGCAGACACCCCTGTAAACTACCTGGATGCCAATCTTATTCTTGCCTAGCCCCACTGTATACTAACAGCCTTACCTCTCTTTCAGGTGGACAGAGTCAACTGCCCCAATGTGATGTGATACCCAGGATGGTGACTCCTTTTTTTTTTTTTGGCTCTTGGAGTGAGGATCCTGAAGTGATTCGACAGAGATTGTACCTTAAAGTTCAATGGGACTATTTCTGTTTTTTTCTGATGGAAGTGGTCCCACTCTGGGAACCTAGACCTCTAAACCCACCAGACCTAAGAGATGCAAGGACAGAAGGACAAATTCCTATGAGTCACTGGTAGCGATGGTAAGTTGAGCAACTCCTACTGCTACTCCTTATTTCTGATGCCTGTGCATTTTTCCTACTGGCGACACAACACTGTATAGTGTTAGCTGATTTAGGGTATATACAGCAATACAGAAAGTGGTGTCCCATCACTGCAGACAGCATCTCCAGACTGGAAACTCAGTGGTAACTTCAAAGGCCATTCGATCACTTCAGCAGGTCAGCATGTTCTGGGTGAAGCACTACTCAGCAGAACCAGTTGATGCCATAATGACGTATCCACTCTTGCACTCCTTAGCTACAAAGTGGGTACCTTGAACAATGCAATGTCATATGAAATTTCAAATTGGTGGATAAAGCACTATAAACCCTCAGAAAGTAGTGCCGGCCGAGACCCTGTTCCTAGCAAGATAAATTGCCGTCCCTTCCAAGAAACGAGGGATCCAATATCTGTCCTCCAAATAGTTTAGTGGTGTCCTTGAGAGATGACACCACACTCGGACTTGGCAGTGACATTGATTAGATCAGTCTTGATGAGCAAGTGCTCACAATGATGCATTCTTGCCACCATGGCTACGTGCCACTGTGCCTACGTGTCACTGTGCCGGCACTGGGATGGATGATGACAGGAGTGGTCTGGTGCCTACCACGTAAGTCTTTCTGTCTACTTGGTTGTTAGTGCCTCTCCCATGACAGATGCTCTCTGATGTTCTGTTTACACTGTGGGCCATGTCCGCAGGTCCATCAACCTGCCTCATCTCCAGGTATCTGTGTCTCCCATCTTCTAATATTTCTGCTGCTAAGCTCCTGACAAAGCTAACTGCCAAGAGTGGATGACTAGATGCATTTGTCAGAACTCTGCTGATTCGTAAGACTTCCTTCACCACCTTCTTTCAGGGTCTCCTACTGTGGGACTATGATGGAGTGTAGCACAGCTGTAGTCCATTTATATCATGTATTTTAGTCATCTGGTACTGCTTTAACAGAAATACCACAAGTGGATGGCTTTGTGAGAAATGTTGTTGGCACCCAACAACCAAATGTTGTTGGTCCCTCTTGGCAACTGGTGGACCAGTATAAAGCCATGGCTAGGACCCCCCTTCGATGACTGCGGCAAGAGCCTTATCCCTTACGAGGTTTCCGATAGGCGGTTACCGAGTCTTTTTCCAATGAATGCTCAAGAAATCCAGTTTAAATGTAGTTAACGAAAATGAGGTTTTATTAAATGATTTTGCAACAGTGGGAGCCTGATCCTACAAAGGATGCTAGACAAAGGGGCATGCTGCCATTCCTTACAAGCCATTCTTATATTCTAGCTTGCAAGTCCCTCCCTCAGTTCTTCACTGGCTGAATACTAAGAGGTGAACAGACTCTCTTGGACATCACCTAAGTTTGAACATTCCATTCCCTTTTAAGGTTATATCTCCTGCTTTCCAAACAGGGTTTTCCTCCACCCTTCCTTCCCCCTTTTTTTGGTTAGCTAGTAACGTCTCATCTTAGCCTTTGTTCTGAAGATGGACCATTTTGAAATTTGTTTCTCATAGTTTTAGCAAAGAAAAGTTTATTCTTACACAGCCCAGTAGGTTGCAAGTCCAAATTCATGGTGTCCACTCCAGGGGAAGGGCTTTCCCACTGTCAGCTCTGGAGAAAAGTCCTTGTGTTACATCAGTCTTCTGTCACGGAGCAACTTGTGCAGGAAACTCAGGTCTGAAGGACATGCTCTGCTCCTAGTGCTGCTTTCCTGACGGTACGAGGTTCCCAACTCTCTGTTAGCTTTCCTTTCCTTTTATCCTAATAAAAGGATAACAGGTGGTGCAAGCCACACTCCAGGGCAACTCCACTTACAATGGAGCAGGAAGGTGACCCTAAGAAGGGATTTACAGTCCCACCTTAATCCTCTTTAACACATAGCATAGGAAAAATCACAAAATGGAGGGCAATTACACAATACTGGTAATCACAACCTAGCCAAATTTCCTTACACAGTTTTGGGGGGATACAATTCAATCTATGACATCATACATCAACATGCTAAGCCAATCCTTTAAACTTCTTCTACCAGCTGGTCATAAGGACCCTCCATGGTCCCACAGGTGTGATCTGAGGGAGAGGAACCAGTGCAAAAGAGGTGGGTAAAATGAAGTCCGTCCCTTCTGGAGTGCTCCTTCTAGTAATTATGTTCTTGACCTTTTCCTCAGCTTCTGTGCTCTAGCTGCAGAGGAAGGGCCTGATGCCGGAGGAGCTTTTGTGTTTCTAACTGTTGATTAATCATTCTCAGCTGTCACTGCCTTTCTCCAATGCATCAAATGTTTACCATAACAACTATCCATTCTCAGATAGTTCTTCTAATTATTACTTCCCCGTGAACTTCATAGATGGCACTCCTGCATTACCTTCTACTAATATCCCATCCCAGTTTACCACCAGTGAAGGTCTTTAACAGCTGCACAGCTACAACACGCCAGTCTTTGTCCAGACTCCGCCTACCACCCACCAGTGATGATGGCCTCATTGCTGGCTGACTAGTGGGTAATCCAGTTCCAAGATCCAGTTTAGAATCTGCTTTCTCAGACTGTTCACGGAACCAACTATCTTAGTCCAGGTTCCCCAGTAAGCTTTTCTAGGCACTAGGAACAGCATGATGAAAAAAGACAAAAATCCATATCCCTGCTCTTGTGGAACCTGTATTCAAGTGGCAGGAATCAGGCCACGAACAAATACGTAAGAATACAAAAAGTAGCATGAAGAAGAATAAAGTGTGGAAAGAGCTATAGGGAGTACCTGGTCTGGTGGTCAGGCAGTGCTATTTTATACAGGTCTCAAAGATGAGGTGAAATTCAAGCAGAGACCCAAAATAAATGAGAAAGCAAGCCATGCAGAAATTCAGGGATACACATTCCAGGCACAGGAACAGCAAACCAAACGTGAAGTCCCTCAGGTGGATGCAAACTTGGCCTATTTGGTGAACGGCAAAGAGGCCACTGTGGCTGGAGCACAGTGAGCAAGATGGGAAGGCTAAGACACGAGGTCAAAGTGTCAGATGGGGCAGGCCATTTACAGTGTTTCAGTCACTGTAAGGGTGTTTATTCTAATGAGATGGAGCAAGTACCTGACAGGACCTCACATTTCCAAAGAGCAAACATTCAACTAATAAATATTGTTAAATACATAGTTTCTATAAAGAGAATTGATTCTTCTTGTTGGGCTGAGTGGACAGGGCAGAAATAATGGGACCTGTAATGACAGCAAGGTAATGATTCAGAAAGAGCTAGGACCATAGTTGTAGAAGCAGAAAAGTAGTAAGTGGTTGTATTCTGCACATACTGGGGGAGGTAGAGCTGATGGGATTTCCTAACGAACTAACGTGAAGCACAAGGAAAAGAGATGAGTTAAGATAGAGGCTTGAACCTCTGGAGGGATGAAGTTTCCATTTGCTGAGTTTGATAAGGCTGCAGAGGAGCAGGTTTGATGGTTATGTGATAGAAGCAGGGGTATAAATCAGGGATTCAATTTCAAACTTGCTGATTTTGATATGCTTTGTAGAATTCCAGTGGAAATGCTGAGGAAGAAACTAGATGTTCAAGCCTGGAGTTCAAAAGAGAGATCTGGACTGAGATATGAATTTGGAAACAGTCAGCTTATGGGTGTTGTCAGCTTACTTAAAGTCATAGGTCTATATGAGAGACCTAAGGGAGAAGGTATGGGTAGAGAACAGAGAGGTCCAAGGACTAAGTCACGGTGCCTCCAGTGTTTAGAATTTGGGGAATTAAATAGAAACCAGCAAAGAAAACCAAGAATGAAGAGCCAGCCAGGGAAAACGAGAGTCAAGAGTGTTGCAGAAACCAAAGTAAGCGTTTCAAACAAGAAGGAGTGACCATCCAAGTCAAACGTTTCTCAGAGGTGAAGTAAGTTGAGGGCTGAGAATTAACCACTGAGTCTGATAACTTCCAATTACTGGTTCTCTGCGAAGAGCTGCTTCAACAGAATAGTGGGAGAGTAGGCTTATTTGCAGTACGGCCCAGAGAGAACAGGAAGAAGGGAATAGAGATAGAAAATACAGACAACTTCTTCACGGAGGTTTGCCATAACATGAAGATGATCCAAAACACGAGGGAGTGATGACATTGGAGACAAAGGGAACAATGTCACGAGCAATGTCCTCAGACAGAGGAGAGAGAATGAACGTTAATGCATACATGGAGAAGTTGGCCTTAGACTGTAGCTTGGCCTTAGACGAGTTCATTCAGACTCCCAAGAGGGGAATAAAACACAGTATTGGGGTAAACATGGAGTAAACAGAGAATACCGTATATGTGCTGAGACACAGACAATGGGGTCGAAGTGGTGAAATGAGTGGGTGGGAGTTTTCTTACAAGTGTTTCTACTTCCTTAGTGAAATCAAAAGTAAGGTCATTCTCTCTAGATTTATTAGCCTGACAGAGACTGGAGAAACCAAGAAAGTATGGCCTGTGGACACCCTTTTAGCTTGGTAATAAAGTCATCTTTCAGTCAAAGATTAGACACACCCATAAAGCAAAATGAGACTAAAGGAACACTCCAGACCAGGGGCAAGGACTAGCAGGCAGGAAGGGAGAGGACAGCTGGTAATAGGGCACCCAAAGTCAAGAAGGGAGATTGTTAACATGTTGTGGGATTGGCAATCAAAGTCAACAAACAATATATGTATTGCTTAATGAGAAGCTAGTTCATTCTATAAACCTTCGTCTAAAGTACAACAAACAAAAAACACCAAAGAAAAATACACTACAATTTCTTTTTTTTTTAAAAAAAAGTAAGGTGATTATCTGGGAGCGAAGGAAAGAAGAAGACATGTTGTCAGTTTGAAAGAGTAGGGAAGGTGTGTATTGGTAAGCCAAGAAAGTGAAAGTGTGAACTATGGAAACATGGTAGGACAGCCAGACAGCCCTAAGTGCTACTTGGGATTGTCGTTGTTGGGTGCTGCTGAAGCAGCTTTGATTCATAGCGACTCTGTGTACAACAGAGGGAAACCTGCTCAGCCCTGCAGCATCCGAACAGTCACTGCTATTGAGCCCATTGCTGTAGCTACTGTGTCAATCCATCTCGTTAAGGATCTTCCTCTCTTTTGCTGACCCTCAATTTTACCAAGCATGGTGTTCTTCTCCAGAGACAAATCTATTCTAATAACATGACCAAAGCACATGGGACAAAGTCTCATCTTCGTTGCTTCTGAGGAACATTCTGACTGTACTTGTTCCAGGACAGGTTTGTTCATTTTTCTGGCAATTCATGTTGTTGTTAGGTGCTATCCACTCATTTCCAACTCACAGTGAACCTATGGAGAGCAGAACAAAACACTGTCTGGTCTTACACCATGCTCACAATCATTTTTGTGCTTAAGCCTGCTGTTGTGGCCACTGTGTCAGTCCATCTCATCAAGAGTCTTCCTCTTTTTCACTGACACTCCACTCTACCAAGCATAATGTCTTTCTCCAGGGACTGATCCTTCCTGACAACATGTCCAAAGCTTGTAAGATGCAGTCTTGCTATCTTTGTTTCCAAGGCGCACTCTGGTTGGACTTCTTCCAGAACAGATCTGTTGATTCTTGTGGTGCCCATGATACCTTCAGCATTCTTCTCCAACACCACAATTCAAAGGCCATCAGTTCTTCTGTCCTCTTTGTTCGTTGTCCAGCTTTCAAATGTATATGATGTGATTGGAAATACCAAGGCTTGGGTCAGGCTCACCTTAGTCTTCAAGGTGACATCTTTACTTTTCAGTACTTGAAAGAGGCCCTTGTCAGCAGATTTTCCCAATGCAATGTGTCTTTTTGTTTCTTGACTGCTGCTTCCATGGGCATTGATTGTGGACCCAAGTAAAATGAAATCCTTGACAACCACAATCCTGTCTCCATTTATCTTGTTGTTGCTTACTGGTCCAGTTGTGAGGATTCTTGTTTTTCTGATGATGAGGTTGAGTTCATACTGAAGACTGTGATTGTTGATTTTCATCAGTAAGTATTTTAAATCTTCTTCACTTCCAGCAAGCAAAGTGGTGTTGTCTGCATAATGCAGGTTGTGAATGAGTTATCCTGCAATCCTGATGCTTCATTTTTCTTCGTATAATCTAGCTTCTTAGAGTATTTGCTCAGTATACAGATTTAAAAGGTATGGCAAAAGCACACACACCTTTCCTAACTTTAAACCAGGCAGTGTCCCCTTGCACTGTTTGTACTATTGCCTCTTGATCCATATACAGATTCCTTAAGAGCTCAATTAGGTGTTCTGGAATATCCATTCTTTGCAGTGTTAGCCATAATTTATTATGATCCACACAATCAAATGCTTTTGTATAGTCAAGTAAACATTTTTGGCATTCTCTGCTTTCAGCCAAGATCCATCTGACATCAGCAACGATACCCCTGATTCCATGTCCTTTTCTGAATCTGTCTTGAATTTCTGGCAGTTCCTTGTCAACATCCTGCTGCAGTTGCTTTTGAATGATCTTAAGACAAATTTTACTTGCATGTGATACTAACAATATTGTTCGATAATTTCTGCATTCTGTTGGATCACCTTTCTCTGGAGTGAGCATAAATATGGATCTCTTCCAGTCAGTTGGCCTGGTAGCTGTCCACCACATTTCTTGGCATAGACAAACTAGCACTTCCAGCACCACATCTGTTTGTTGAAATACCTCAGTAGATATTCCATCTTTTCCTGGAGCCTTATTTTTTGCCACTGCCTTCAATTCAGCTTTATTTTCTTCCTTCAGTACCGTCGGTTCCTGATCATATGTTACCACTTCTAATGGCTGAACATTGACCAGTTATTTCTGGTATAATGGCTTTGTGTATTCCTTCCATCTCCTTTTGATGCTCCCTGAGACGTTTAACAGTTTCCCTGTAGAATCCTTCACTGTTGCAACTCGAGGCTTGAATTTTTTCTTAAGTTGTTTCAAACTGAGAAATTCACAACGTGTTCTTCCCTTCTGGTTTTCCACTTCCAGCTCTTCGCACATGTCATTATAATACTTTATTTTGTCTCTTGAGCTGCTCTTAGAAGTCTTCTGTTTAGGTCTTTCATTTTGCCTTTCCTTCCTTTTGCTTTAGCTGCTCAACTTTTGAGAGCAAGTTTCAGAGTCTGTTCTGACATCCACTTTGGTCTTTTTTGTCTTTCCTGCCTTTTTAAAGACCTCTTGCTCCCTTCATGGATGATGTCTTTGATATTATTCCACAATTCATCTGGTCTTCAGTCATTAGTGATCAATACATCAAATCTGTTCTTGAGATGGTCTTTAAACTCGGAAGGGATATACTCAAGGTCACACTTTGGCTCTTGTGGACTTCCTCTAATTTTCTTCAGTTTCAATTTGAATTTGCATGTGAGCGACTGATGATCTATCTGTGCCACAGTCAGCACCTGGACTTGTTCTGACTGCTGATATGGAGCTTTTGCATCACCTTTTTCCACAGATGTAGTCCATTTGGTTCCTGTGTATTCCACCTGGTCAGGTCTGTGTGTACAGTCACCGTTTGTGTTGGTTAAAAAAGGTATTTGCAATGAAAAGGTTGTTAGTCTTGCAAAATTCTATCACTTGATCTCAAGCATTATTTCTATCACTAATGCTGTATTTTCCAACCACTGATCCTTCTTTTTTGTTTCCAACTTATGCATCCCAGTTACCAGTAATTGTCAATGCATCTTGATTGCATGTTGAAGAAATTTCAGACTGCAGAAGCTGGTAAAAATCTTCAATCTCTTCATCTTTGGCCTTAGTGGTTAGTGTGTAAATTTGAATAACAGTCATTAATTGGTCTTCCTTGTGGGTGTATGAATATCATTCTATCACTGACAGCATTGTACTTCAGGACAGATCTCAAAATGTTTTTTTGTTTTTGTTTTTTTTTTTTTTTGGTGATGAAAGCAGCACCATTCCTCTTCAAGTTTTCATTCCCAGCATAGTAGACCACATGATTGTCGGATTCAGCAAGGCCAAACCCAATCCATTTCAGCTCACTAATATCTAGGATATCAATGCTTATGTGTTCCATTTCATTTTTAAAGTTTTCCAGCTTTCCCTAGATTCGTACTTTGTACATTCCATCCCGACTATTAATGGATGTTTGCAGCTGTTTCTTTCCATTTTGAGTTGTGCCTCATCAGCAAATGATCCGAAGACCTTACTCCATTCATGTCATTAAGATTGACTCTACTTTAAGGAGGCAGCTCTTCCCCAGTCATCTTCTGAGTGCCTTCCAATCTGGGTGGCTCAATTTCTGGCACCATATCTGACAATATTTGGCTACTGTTCATAAGGTTTCCCCTGGCTAAGTCCTTTTAGAAGTAGTCTGCAAGTCCTTCTTCCTAGTCTGTCTTAGTTTGGAAGCTCAGCAGAAACTTATCTACCATAGGTGACCCTGCTGGTACCTATATACCAGTGAAATAGCTTCCAACATCACAGCAACAAGCAAGCCTCCACAGACAGACAAGTGGGGCTGCTCCACAGTATGTTCAGTATTCTTCACCAACATCGTAATACAAAGGCATCAATTCTTCTTTAGTCTTCCTCATTTGTTGTCCAGATTTCACTTGCATGTGAGGTGACTGAAATACTCTGGCTTGGGTCAGGTGCATCTTAGTCCTCAGAGTGACATCTTGTTTTTAATATGTGACAGATGTCTTATGCAGTAGGTTCGCCCAATGTAATGTGTTGTTTGATTTCTTCACCGCTCCTTCCATGAGCGTTAATTATAGATCCAAGTAAAATGAAATCCTTGACAACTTCAATCATTTCTCCATTTATCGTGATGTTGCTTACCGGTCAAGTAGTGAGGATTTTTTGTTTTCTTCATGTTGAAGTATAATCCATACTGAAGTCTTTGATCTTCATCAGTAAGTGCTTTTCAAGTTCTCTTTACTTCCAGCAAGCAAGGTTATCACATATGCCTATTGCAGATTGTTAATGACACTTCCTACAATCCTGACACCAGGTTCTTCTTCATGCAAGCTAACTTCTCTAATTATTTGCTTAGCATACAAATTGAGTAATTATGGTGAAAGGTTACAAACCTGACTCACAACTTTCCTAATTTTAAACTATACAGTATGTTCAAATGGCTGCCTCCTACGTCTGCATACAGGTTCTGCATGAGCGTGCCTAAATGTCTGGAATTCCCGTTCTTCACAACATTATTCATCATTTGTTATGATTCACGTAGTCAAATGCCTTTGCACAGTCAATAAAATGCAGGTAAACATCTTTCTGGTATTCTTTACTTTCAGCCAGGATCCAGCTGACATCAGCAATGACATCCCCGGGCCCATGTCCTCTTCTAAATCTGGCTTGAATTTCTGGCAGTTCTCTGTTGATTTACTGTTGCAAATGGTTTTGAATGATCTTCAGCAAAATTTTACTTGCATGTGATATTGATCTTTTTTGATAATTTCTGCCTTCTGTTGGCTCACCTTTATTTGAAATGGGCACAAATACAGATCTTTTCTCGTCAGTTGGCCGGATAGCAGCCTTCCAGATTTCTTGGCATTGAGGAGTGAGCACATCTAGCACTGCATTCATTAGTTGAAACATGTGTTCTGTCAAACAGTTTGTTGAAACCAGCGTTCTGTCATTTTCTGGAGCCTTGGCCAATGCCTTCAGTGCAGCTCGGACTTCTTCCTTCAGTATCATTGGTTCTTTATCATATGCTACCTCCTAAAATGACTGAATGTCAAGGAAGTCTTTGTGATACAGTGACTGTGTGTATTCCTTCCATCTGCCTTTGAGGCTTCCTGAATTGTTCAAAATTTTGCCAATAGAGTCTTTCAAAATTACAACTCAAGGCTTAAGTTTTTTCTTCAGTTTTTTCAGCTTGGGAAATGCCAACAGTGTTCTACCCTTTTAGTTTTCTAACTCCAGGTCTTTGCACATTTCACTACAACATTTTAAGCCACCCTTTGCAATCTGTTCCACTCTTTTACATCTTTATTTCTTTTCACTTTAGCTGCTCTACTTTGAAAAGCAAGTTTCATTTTCTTTTGACATCCATTTTGGTTTTCTCTTTCTTTCAGTCTTTTTAATGACCGTTTACCTTCTTCGTGTATGATGTCCTTCAGGTCATTCTACAATTCATCTGATCTTGGATTATTAATACTCAATTCACCAAATCTTTTCCTGAGATGGCTTTTAAATTCGTGTGGGGTACTTTGGGTCCCCTGGACTTGATTTGGTAACCTTGGCAGCATAGTGGTTACATGCTATGGCTGTTAACCAACGGTCTAGCAGTTCAACTCCACCAGATCATCCTTGGAAACTCTATAGGGGAAGTTCTAAACTCTATCCTACAGGGTTACCATGAGTCAGAATGGACTCAGCAGCAACATGTTTGGTTTTTTGGGTTTGAATTTGATTTCATTTTCTTCAACTTCAACTTCAGCTTGTATATGAGCTTAACGATGGTGAATTGAAATGGGAACCAGCAGCGTGACTGAGTGTTTTTCTTCAGCCACATTCAACTGTCCAAGTGCAGGCAAGGAGTAGGCAGAAAACTGGATTTAAGTGGGGTTGGAATTTTATAACACAAACATGTAAAACTGGGAGAGAGGTAAGAGAGTATGGAGTGTGGACAAGGGCATGTTTACAATGGTTGCCCAAGAAATCTAAACTGGGTTAGGAGGGAAAAGAGGCTATCAGGGGGTGAGGGACAGTGAACAGATGATAGGATCAGTGGATTAAATGACCCAGTGGGACTGAAGGATTACTGAAATCTGAGTACTAGTGATAGAGAGACAAAAAATAGGAATACACTAGTGTATGGAATAGTTGAAATTATTGATAATATTAAGTCTAGGCTATGAACTACAGATTGATTAGCTGCAGTGATCACTGAAAGAGAGAAAATCAATGAACTGACATGCCCGAGAACAAGGTGCATCTTTTGCATATATGTGAAAATTACATGTTGGACAGAGTGACAGTGAACCAGTCTTTCAGTTTCCTAAGCTGCTATAACATATTACCCAAAACTAAGTGATTTAAAACACCACAAATGTATTATCTTACAGTTATAAAGGTCAGAAGTGCAAAATCAGTCTTACTGGTCTAAGGTCAAGGGGTTGGCTGGGCTGCTTCCTCCTGGAGTTCTAAGGAGTGTAATGGGTTGAATAACTCGTTGTCATTGAGTTATTATTGACTCATAGTGACCCTGTAGGGTAGAGCAGAGCTGCCTATGTGAATAGGCCATGTGAAGGCAAAGAAATGTCTGGTAGAGACAAAGGAATATTCTCCCCTAGAACCTTAGAAGGAAGTGCAGCCCTCCTGACTCCTTGATTTCAGACTTCTGGTCTCGGCTGGGCTCTAAACATGTAAGAGAATAAATTACTTTTGTTGTAAGTCAACAAGTTTATAGTGTTCTGTTATGGAAGCTACAGGAAACTACTACAGGGCTTCCAGAGGCCACCTGCATTCTTTGGCTCATGTTCCCCTCTTCTACTTTCAAAGACAGAGGCATAACATCTGGTCCTTCTGCCTCCCTTTTATAAGAAACTTGTGATGACTCTGGGCCCACCTGGATAATCCATTACAATCTCCCCCTCTCAAATTTCTCAATTAGGGTCCCTTTTGCCACCTAAAGTAACATATTCATAGGTTCTGGGGACTAGTACACAGTATTCTTAGAGGACTTGTTATTCAGTCTACCACAATCGACAATATACATTTTTTTTTCCTTTCTCTGTGTTAAGACTGTTTTGATTCTACCCTTTCCACCCTACCCCAGATAAACTGAAAAATATTCCCTTTAGGTCACCATGGCCCCTTCTAAGAACATTGCTGTATTAGAGAATACACCTTCTTCCTTTGAACTTTCACTGTGTTAGGTTCTGGGTGAATCATTGTTCATACAAATAGGGTACAATGTCTTAAAAATTCTCAGCCTAATGGATTTATATGCCTTTCTCTCCAAGACACCCCAGGACAGCAATGGCTCTTGTTCAACTCCACGTCTGCATTGCCTGGCATAAAACCTAACATAATATGCACTAAACCAATTATTTTGAGTGAATAAACAAATTCTGGTCTCGTTCAGTAACAGAGGCATGTTCTCTAAGCAATTTCATATACACAAGAAGAAACTATTTTCATAATCTTAATCCAGTTTCCTGACAATACTAATTCAGTATGTTTTAAAGGGGACATGTATCATTTTATTAACCTGCATGTCTATCCCTCATATGTCTGCACTAAGTAGCTAGTCTTCTAAACATTATGCATTTTTAAATATCTACCATGGAGCCAGAAACTCTGGGGGCTTAGTAGTTAAGAGCTACAGCTGCTAAACAAAGTGTTGGTAGTTTGAATCTACCAGCTGCTCCTTGGAAACCCTATGGAGCAGTTCTACTCTGTCCTGAAGGGTCAATATGAGTCAGAATTGACTTGACAGCAATAGGTTTGATTTGGTTTTTGTTTTTAATATAGATTTGTTGTTGTTATTAGGTACCATCAAGTCAGTTCCAACTCGTAGAGACCCTATGCATAACAGAAGGAAACACTGCCTGGTCCTATGCAATGCTTCTGTGAAGTATCATCTTACCATTAAAATAGGAATGTATCTAAGTAACTATCCAAGAAAAATACTTATATAAATAAAGGGACATGTAAAGCATGTTCATTGGAGTATAATTTATAATACCTAAAGTGAAAGAAATCATGTCCCATTCATCTTTGGGGGAAGGTAGTGATAGGACAGGGTGAGGACTTCTTGGGTGTTGGGAATATTCTAATTTTTGATCAGGAATTCTTGGAAACACATTGATGATTTGTGAACACTTCAATATACTTCAACAAAATTTTTTTTTAAAAAATGACACAGATGTTTTCCCAGCTCTCAAAACACCAAAACCAAAAAATATATCCCTGGATGCCAGAAATGGACTGTACTGGACAACTAACCTGAAGGTTGGCATTTGACCCCCTCGTTGCAGAAGAGAGGTCTGGAAATCTGCATCCGTAAAGATTACAGCCAAGGGATTAACCACCTGTAATCTTGCTGCTCCAGGCACAACCTATCAGCATCACTGTACTGACTTCGGTTGCTGTTAGCTGCATTCCAGGTGGTCCCCAAATAATAGAGACTTTGTGTAGACCTGAACCAAACACTGCATGGCCCTGTAGATCAAACCACTGTAGTTCAGGGGGTTTTCACTGGCTGATTTTCAAAAGTAGCTCTCCAGGCCTTTCTTATTCTGTATCATTGCAACATGTAAGCCACCAGTGACAGATGACTCTTGGCTGTGTATGAGGTGAATTGGCCAGGAATTGAATCTTGGTCTGACTCTTGAAAGGGGAGAGTTCTACCACTGGACCACATCTGCCCCCCGGCTTCTGCTAGCTACGTCCAAACAAAACCAAATGCTTTGCCATCAAGTCAGTTCCAACTCATAGCAACACTACAGGACAGGGTGGAACTGCCCCCATGGAGTTTCCAAGGAGCGCCTGGTAGATTCAAACCGCTCACTTTTTGGTTAGCAGCTGTAACTCTTAGCCACTACATCCCCAGGTTTTCCTAGGCCAGGCTAAAATACAGACTCTCAAGCCCTACTCTAAACTTAACTGAATCTGTATCTGCAGCTTAACAAGATCCCCAGTGATTTGACTACACACTAAAATTTGAGAAGCATGAATCTAAAACAAACTTTTAAACATACAAATGTAATACAGAGGTGTAATAAATGACCTGCTGGAAGGAAGCACTATGAACCGTAGAGGTCAAAAGAAGCACCCGTCACCCAGAGGGGCTCAGCTGATCCACTGAGTGTGCCCTCAATCAGGAGTTTGCCACATTTTCTATCTCTTTGCCAGAAATATTGGCTGGGAACCTCAGGTTGCTATGTCTTTTATTTATGGTTTAGCATTTCAGTCGAGGGCAATAATTTGTTAGAACCAATAGAAAGGAAGCTGGGGTCTCAGGTCAGAAAGCACTGCTAAGATTCTGGGGAGGTTTAAAAAGATAAATGGTCCCTACAGCTAGGGACGAACAGAATTAGGGCAGGTACTAGGAGAACCTCAGAGCGGAATGCTTCACAAATAATTATGGGCTAATTTTAGCTGATCAGCTTACCTATTTTTTCATTATTCAGTAAAAGGGAGTTCCAAAGCTTATAAAAACTAACCCTGCTTCAGAAGAGCCCACGAAATAATAGTTAAGATGCAGTGGTGCTACCCCTGAAATGATCTCAAATGTGAAGTCCTACTACTGTCCCCATCTTCTTTTTGTCATTCCTATCATCACACTTTTGTGTTTTGCTAGAAGATTTGCTCTTTTGGGGATACAGTCATAAAAAAGGTAAACCCTAAGTGGTAATAACGCTAAACACCGTGGACAGATGATTCCTTGTCACAGTATGGTAGACTCGCTTTGATTTGTCTTTGAGTTACATTAAGGTGTTTGCATTATGATACCACCTGGCTAATTTCTTTAGTTTGTGGTCCAGTCTGATCTAGAAGCACTGTCTGTATGTTCACAGTGCTTCAGCTTTGTGCAATCTTGTGTCTATGTGTTTTTGGGCTGTAACGCACAGTTGTCTCTGCTGAGTAACATTTTGCTTCCAGTAAACAAACCTAAGAACTGCTCATTTTGTGTTCTATTCCTAATAATCAAGTCAATCGTGTCCCTTCTGCCTAAAGAGTTTCCTTTCCAAATTTAGTGAGCACTTTCAATATCTCTGGAAATCCTGGTGGCATAGTGGGTTAAAGTGCCATATCTGCTAACAAAAAGGTGGGCAGTTCAAATCCACCAGGTGCTCCTTGGAAACTCCATGGGGCAGTTCTACTCTGACCTCTATCTAGGGTTGGTATGAGCTGGAATCAACTCAATGGCAGTGGGCTGTTTATTTATTTATTTTTCAATATCTCTGTCTAAATTATTGATAAAGGACTAGCCTACGATGTCCTGGAGTTGAAAAGTAACCAAGATGATCACTGTTTAGGGATTTTCAGTGGCCAGTAGTGTTATGGAAACCCTGGTGATGTAGTGCTACATCTGTTAAGCAAAGGCTGGCAGTTTGAATCCACAAGGCGCTCCTTGAGACCTTTATGGGGCAGTTCTACTCTGTCCTATAGGGTTACTATGAGTCCGAATCAACTCAACTTCAACTTATTTTTTTTTTTCTTTTTGTTGTGTTACCAGTATCTTGGCCTCTGACTTAAGATATCATGTGACACAGAATCAGCTGCCTAATTTGTCTTTGCATTGACTACTTCTCTCTGCCCACTTTCTTCCACCCACCACCCACCACAGTATATCCTGCCTCTTGGGCATAAGAGTAAATAACATTGGCCACGCATTGGCATTAAAACTGTAAGGAAATAAGAAATTTTCTCTGCAGTGTCCTGGCCCAGGACCTCTGCCACAAGCACAGTGTGGTTTCTGGGCAGATTTCAGTAAGTGGGACAGACAGCAGTCTAGGCTGTCTGGTGCCCAGAAACACACACAGGGTCAGATATTTATGAGTAAAAGTGACAAGAATGATTCAAGACTTGGAGGTCAGCAGAGTCTGGGAACCGCCAGTCAGGGATGCAGGCAGCCACCCTGGATAAAATCTGACCTCCTTCCAGAATCCCACTCAGCAGTCTGCTGGTGCAAACAGGCTAAAACGGCAGCCAAGGGAAGCTCCCAGATTTTTTTGTTTTTGTTTTTGTTTTTCATCTAACACAGAAATGCAAATGATCATCAGGCACAGACAACCACATGCTCCGCAGCAAGAAAACATACATCAGTCCATGTTAAATTATACCTTAGCTATGCACAGACGGGCCCCACACAGGCTCACTAATTCCCCAGCTCTGCTTTAACTTGTCCTGATAAATTGACTTTTGGGATAAAAGTCCCGCTATTACCATGGGACTCCCTGGGGAATTATTTTCACTCTCAGAAACCTCCTCCTTTTCAAGAAATAAGCCTCATTCTTCCTTCTCTGGTTCTGGCTTGACCTTAACAAGCACACAGTTTGCTCAGGGTCAAGTATCTGCTCTTTGCATATCGGGTTCTTTTACAGTATCAGAATCATTGTTTTCACTGTAAGCAGCTAGACGTCAGGGACTCTGTGTGTATGCGTGTGGATTCCTTTTATGAACAAGAATTCCTTATGCTGTGGAAAAAGGAAAAAAATCTGCAAAATATCAGCATTAGAATGTATAAAGCAGGGAATTGATTCCCTCATAGTTACCCAAAGACTCAACTCGACATTTAGAAATTCCTTTTTATTCAGTGCAGTAGGTTCAGGTTGCTGTGTTAAACATGGCAGGTGGCAGAAGGCACCTGCCTCCTCCTGCTGGAAGAGACTGCCAAGTGGCAGAAGCCCTGTGCTTTCTGTGACAGCCGTGATAGCCCAGCTTCTGCCTTTAGTTGGCCCTCCAGCACCACTGCAAGTACTTCTAGATTAGTCCCAAAAGCCTAACCCTTTAAATCTTACTTCTTTCCCAAGGATCTGACAGATGCCGCGAAACTAAGGTCCCCAATCCATAAAAGCTCCTAACCCCCAGACCCACTTTCCTCTCCCTTATTTCACCATTGCTTCCCCAGGCCTCACCTCTCGAGTCAAAGGCCCAATGTTCATTCTGCTCTTCCTGATGACCCTCTGACCCCATGTCCTAACCTACCTTCCCTTGATTCTACCTTCTCCAGAATTCATCTCCCCAAAATAGTGTTCTTAACCCAGAATGTCACTTTACAACTGGCTTGGCTGCTGCTCGTTTTTCAAACTGAGGACTAATGGTATTATGGAATCTTCATTAGTTCTACAGCTAATGATTATTGGTCTTCCCTGTGTTGATGTTGTTGTTATTAAGTGCCATCAAGTTGCTTCTGACTCTTAACAACCTTGTGTACAACAGAAGGACACACTGCTTGGTCCTGTTGTTCTCACAGCTGTTGCTATGTCTGGTCCTGTTGTTGTAGCCACTGTGTCAATCTATCTCACTGAGGGTCTTCTTCTTTTTCACTGACCCTCTACTTTACCGAGCACAATGTCCTTATGCAGGGATTGATCCCTCCTGATAACACGTCCAAAGTACTTGACTTTCTTGTTTCCAATGAGGCTTCTAGGGGGCGAAGTCAAGATGGTGGACTAAACACAGGTCTCCCTAAATCCTTCAGGAAACCAATGCCTGAACTGATAATTAAACGGAGCCTTCTGGACACCTAGTGAGCCCTAGGACATGACACAGTGCTGTCTATCTGGCCTACATACCACTGAGCAGAAAACTTCTTCACTTTTTCTGACCCCTGCCCTTGTTGAGTCCCAGCTCTTGCAGACTGAAGATAATTCACCATCTTAACTTTATTTTTTTCTCTGTCTTGGTCAGTGCGGGGGGCGCTGAGGTGACTGGCAGCAAGGCTCAGATGCACTGCTGATGGGATCGGCAAGCGGAGTCTCCACATTTTGAGAGCCTAGCCTTGGAATCTGTGCAACTCAGCACCTCTGATCTCTCTCTCTCTCAGAACCTCTGGATCTCCGCCATTGAATAGCCTTTTCCAGGGTGGGCTGGGGAGCTTGTGCAGGATGCCATCCTGATTCACTGGGAGGTGGAGTTCCCTATACGGAAGCCTCAGCTATACCTAATTCCCAGGGTGGGAGGCAGTGTCTGCCTGGAGAGCACTTTTCTGGTAGTAAAGCAGTCTTTGATATAGAGGTACATACTTTGCCAGCTGGAAAGATAGACTTGCACACCTGAAAGCCTGACTAATTTTGGAAGCTGTCAGATAACCTTTCACCTTTCAATACAGAAATAATTACAGCCCTTGGGGTGGCTTCTCTTCCAGCCTTTACTGTCTCAGATTATAGAGTCAGCTGACAGCTCCCCAGTGACTCTATAAGAGGGGCTGTGTCTTAGCCAATCAGGAGGTGGAGCCTGCTACCCCAGAGATTCCCCTGAGCCCAGTCACTGGAGTACATAGAGATATCTGGTGATTGACTTCCTTTTCACATTGAGCTGTAGATCTTGGTAAAGTAACACCAAAGAAACAAAACAACCTCCAGATGCCCAAAAAGCAACAAACTTTGGACAAAACGTTAGGAAGAATTCACATAGGGCTTCAGAAGGCCCACAAAAGAAAGATCCAAAGAACTTCCCAGATGAAGAAGCCTCTCTGAAACTATCAGAGGGCGAGTGCAAAAGGATTGTATAGAGAGCCCTCCTATACCTTATACAAAATGCAGCAGAGCTAAATGAAAAATTAAGCAAGCTGTTTGATCTGATAAAACACTAGTACTCTGAAACCCAGCAGATCAATAACAAAATCAAAGAAATAGAAAATTCTGTTCAAAGCCAAGAAAGCAGAATGGAACAAATGGAAAATAGACTTTCTGACTTGGAAGACAGAGCTACTGACTCCAACATATATGAGGAAAAATCAGAAAAAAGTAACAAGAAAAATGAAGAAGCATGTGGGACTCTATTAAGAGGAGCAATCTACAACTAATTGGAGCTCCTGAACAGGGTGGGACACCTGAGAACACAGAGAGTGTCGTGGCTGAGCTGCTGACAGAAAACTTTCCAGAAATTAAGAAAGAAAAGAATATAGATATCCAAGATGCATATTGAACACTAGTCAACATAGATTTCAAAAGAAAGACTCCAAGACATATTATAATCAAGCTTAACAAAAAGAAATACAAGCAGAAACTCTTCAGGGCAACAAGACTCAAAGCAAAGCTAGCATTCAGAGGGAAATCCTGTAGGCTTTAGTCTGATTTCTCAGCAGAAGCGATACTGGCACAGAGACAGCGGGATGACACATTCAAAGCCTTGAAGGAGAAGAAATTCTAACCGAGGCTTCTAAATATACATTTTCCAAGACAAATTCGTTCTTTCTTCTGGACGCCAAACAATCAAACCTGTAGCCATCAAGTCATTCCAATTCATATAGACCCCATGGGACAGAGTAGAACTGCTCCTTAGGGTTTTCAAGGAGTGCCTGGTGGATTTGAACTGCTGACCTGTTAGTCAGTAGCTGAATTGGTCCTCAAAGTTCACCATCTGGGCTTCGTTCCCCTGGCAGTCCATGGTATGTTCAACATTCTTCACCAATACTAGAATTCAAAGGCATCAATTCTTCTTCTGTCTTCCTTATTCATTGTCCAGTTTTCACATGTGTTTAAGATGACTGAAAACCCCATCAGTTAGTTTGATCTGGTGCATTTTAGTCCTCAAAGAGACATCTTTGCTTTTTAATATTTTAAAGAGGTCTTTGGCAGCATATTTGCCCTATGCAATATGTCCTTTGATTTCTTGACTGCTGCTTCCATGAGCATTGATTGTGACTCCAAGGAAAAGGGAATCTTTGACAACTCATACTTGCCCTTTAATGTTATGAAAATTTCCAGTTGCTTTTGGGTGACTGAACCAACCCCTCATCCACTGCTGCTGAGTCCATTCCAACCTGTAGGACAGAGTAGAACTGCCCTCACCGTGTTTCCAAAGTTGTTAAATCTTTATGAAAGCAGACTGCTTCATCTTTCTCCTAAAGAGTGGTGGGTAGGTTCAAACCACTGACCTTTTAGTTAGCAGCTGAGTACTTTGACCACTGTGCAACAAGCTCCTTGAATTAACTCCAAGCTGCCACTTTCCCCCCCTCAAAACAAACTCACTGCCACCAAGTTGAATCTGACTCTTAGAGACTGTATAGGACAGAGTAGAACTGCCCCTTGTGGTGGATTTGATCTGGTGGATTTGAACTGCTGACCTTTTGATTAGTACCTGTAGCACTTAGCCACTCTGCCACCAAACACACCTGTTCTGACTTACCTACAAATTCAGCTTAAAAACCCATTTCGGAATGAATAAATCTCATTTAAAACTCATGATCCAGTAGTATAGTCAGAGAAATAAAGATAATAATGGTTGTAAAACAATGAGGAAAAAACAATAATAGTGAAATACAAGAGTTACTGTAGGAGCTCTGCAAATCAGTATCTTACCCAACTTGGACGGGTTGGGAATGACTTTTTTGGGGAAGCTGCTTAGGACCCAGGCTTATTGCTTGCCGTGAGGCAAATCTTAAACTAAGGCAGGAAGAAAAACCAAATTGCATCTCCAAAAATCAAGTTACAGACCCACAAAGGCTCAGCAAGCATGTGGGAAAGATTTACGTCCCTGACTAAATATGCCCAGTCTTCCTCAGGCAGCTTCTTACTGTGAGCACAGTAAGCTGTCCTTTAGATGCCGGTTTGTGGTAGTCATCATGGCCTTGGGCGACGTTTTCGAGATTCCAGGTTCAACAGTCTCTGGCCCTGGCCCATTAACTATTTTCATAGCAGATCTTTGATGGGGCAAATATTCACGAGACTCAGCTATTTCTGAAAGACGACCTCTGAAGCCAGAAAAGTTGAACACAGACTCAGGGAGGGTTTGAATTTGACTCTGCCCATAGAACTGCAACCAGCATCGTTCACATCTAAAAATGCCTTAAAAAGGAACATTAGCTACCCATACACACGCATGCCACAGTGCTGATCTACTTAGGCCTGCTTCTTCCTGCAGACAGAAACCAAGGGAAAAAACAGCTTCCACTCAAAATGAGATCAACTCTTCTGACCCACTAAAAAAAAAAAAAAAAATCCAATTAATTTACAATAAGACAATTAAGGCAATCCCCATGGAACAAGCTAGCTGGGGCTTTTAACTAACCGGGGGTGAAGTTGGAGGCCATCACTATTTTAGACAGTGAGCTAAACCTTTGCATGCTTTTTCAGAACCTGGTTCTCATAAATTCACAGGACAGAGGTTCTCTCTCTCTCTCTTTTTTTCCAGGAAAGAACTCCTCTAGCATTTTCCTATTTTTTTTTATTGTCAAGGCCTTCATAAGTCAGGAAGATGTCATATATTTCACAATTCCATTGTGTAATTCTTAGAAAATAGAGAATGTACTGAATGTTTATTGACTGAGTTTAAAAATCCCAAATTTGGTGACAAAGTAAGGGACAGGGTTGAAGAATCAAATCTCTGTTTGCCTAGAGTGGTGAACCATAAACTGCTGGCCTGGACCCAACACCTCAACCCAGACCATAATGACAAGTAGTAATCCCTGTTTAGAATGTCAATATTTAAAATTGTATTTATTTTGTTTATTAAGGCCTGTGTTTATGTTTGTCTGCCCTTGGAGATGTTTGTCCACGATGATAGAAGGCTTAGACAGAGCGGAAATGGTGCTTGTTTTATCAGCTTCATGGCACTCAAGTGGGTACTTAAAGACACTGTTTTGAATGGAGTCTTTGGGAGACCCTAACGGGTGACACCATTCTAAACTAACTGAAATACCAAAACAACAGCCTCTCTCTTTGGAAGACGAATACTGAATGATATCACTGTTTTTTCAAAGAACCACATCGTCATTTAGAAAACATTCCCCATGACTTCCAAAGCTTCTTCTTCCACGCCCCAGGACCTGTTTCCCTAAAGAGGCATGTTTGGGGTCAGCAAAAGGAGGCTCCAGTGTTCTGTTGCTTCTTTCTAGGGCCATGATGCTGTCACAGGTCGAAGTGTCTTGCATACTTTTCTAGCACATCAACGGCCACCTTTACCCGTATTGCCAGCCCCCACCTCCAAAAAACCTTCCAGCCTTGACGCCAAGCCTGGGGCACCTGGACATTCCTCAGCTCAGTCAGGCCCCTGCTGTGCTGTAAACAAGCCCCACAAAAAGAAGGAATCACAGAACTAGGAAGGGAGTGGAGGAGACTTTAGAGAGCGCTTATTAAACATAAAACTTTCCAAAGAGGGGCGTGCTGTCACAGGGTTAGGAAAACGGCTGGAGTTGCATAGAGCTGTCTGTACAGGGCTTTATATGGCAAATTGACTTCAATTGTAAACTTTCACTTAATCACAATAAAACATTATTTTTTGAAAAAGAATTAATCACGTATGCTCACAAACATGCTAACAAATCTTACTTTCAGATTATAATAAACTTATTTTAAATATATATTTCAAAAAACCGTAAAACTTTCCACCTCCTCTTCTTAGACTCTGACCCAGTGGAAAGAACCTGGGATTTACATATTTAACAAGAACCCCAAGAGATGTCCATAACCACGTAAGTTCCCGAATCACTAATGCTTATTCAATCATTAACTTTTACAAATGATGAGATTGAGACTATAAAGATGCAATGCTCTGGCTAAGGTCACATAGTAGGTCTGTGTTCGAGCCTAGGCTAGGCTCACAGAACTTTTTTCACTTCATCCAAAAGATCCTGCACTGATACCTTATCTAGTTAGTCTCCTAAACGATCACACTGATCTTCAGGAAGCTCACCAAGCAGTGTTGTTGGCACGTTGGCACAAGTCATCTCATGTGGCTTGTTTCCACCTGAATAGTTACAGGTTGTATGTAGCTACAGGTAATAAAGCCAGTCCCTTCAAAATCAAGGGATTTACAGGAAGAAAAAGATAGTAGAAAAAGGAATGAAGGAACAATTAAGCAAATATTAAAAGAAAAAGATACTCTAACATGTTATGTCATCTATATCATAATCAGTATTCTAATACCAACTTTCTTTTTGATGGAGGTGGACCTGTAAACCTTCAAAGGCATTGTTTCTGATAGCATTCTCAAGCACTTGTAAGAGGGTGAGCACATGTTTACTGAATTGGAGACCCTTATAATAAAACCAAAATTTCAAAGCATGATTTAACAAAGACCAACACTAGGTGTGGGTTTACCGCCCACGTGTCAGTTTGTTGTGCTATGGTGACTCATATGTCACTGTGTGCTGGAAGCTCTGTCACCCTTATCTAAGATACCAGACGGCATCCTCATGACGGTCAGGTGTTAACAGAGCTTCTATGCTAAGACAGAGTAGGAAGAAAGGCCTTGTGATCTATTCCTGACAATTAGCCAACAAAAACATTATAAATTACAACAGCACATTGTCTGACCCACTTGCTTTGGACTCGTCATCAAGAAGGATTAATCCCTAGAGGAGGATATCGTGTTTAGTGACATAGTGGGCCAACAAGGGTGAGGGAGACCCCTGGTGAGACGGGTTGGCGTTAAAGTCACAGCAATGGGGTCAAACTCGCTGGCAATGATGAGGCTCAGGAGATGCTTTGTTATGTTGTACAGTGGGTCACGAGGAGACAGAGGTGACTGGATGGTAGATACCTAGCCAGACCAGGTTACAGAGACAATGAGCCTGGCACTGACGTCTCCATGCTCCCTTTGTTACTCTTTAGATCCCACAGTAGTAGCTGCCCATGCCCACTCTGGCCAGCGCCCTCTTCCTCTCGGTCTTCCCATCTTGATCAGCTCACTAACCATATTTTACATGTGTTTTCAGCATCCTTATTCCTTGCCTTCATCATCCTTTCTCTCTTTAGAGATGGTGCCAGACTTCCCTTCTGGTTTCCACATCCCCCTTTCCTCCTGGCCCCTTCCTACCTAGGACTGTACCTCCTCTACCTCCTTCACTGACATTTCTCGTCTGCTTGCATCATAAATGACAAGGTTGCCCAGGAGGGGTCCTATACTTGGGCCTCTTTTGTGTTGACTCCAATGATGACTCACCCACTTCAAGGTTTCACCTTCCACCTGACTCCTAAGTCAGATCTCTCTCCCAAACTCCTGACATGTATTTCCAGCCACTTGGACTCTCCACCTGAATATCCTGCGGGCATCTGGAGCATAGCATGTTACCTTGGTGAATAGTTCTCCAGCTATTCTGCCTCTAAGGTAAGAAACTCTGGTGTCATCTCCAACCCCTCCCTCTCTCTCATCCTCCAAATCTTTCCAGTGCACACATTCTGTCCCTCGATCCCGGAAGTACTTCTTGAGTGCAGTCAAGCCATTGTTCCCGGTGCCATCACCCTCCTTAGCTCTGGGAATGGCCTCTGAACTGGTTTGCCTGCCCCAAGGCCTCCTCGCTGCTCTGTCCTGCCCTGTTTTGACAGGGTTGCCTTCCTTCAGAGAAGCTAATTGTCTCTCTTCACTTTTACTGCCCCTTGTGTATCGAGTTGGGACTTCTGAACACAGCACACACGGTCCCTCAGCCTAGTGTTACCTACTATTCTGCCCGACGTCCCAGCCAGTCCACCTCTAGCCAGATGAAGATACCACTCCCCAAGTACTCCAACTTTCCCGTGCTTTGTGCATACACATATATTGTTCTCTGAGCCTGGAATCCCCCCACTCCCGTTCTTCTTTCATTGTCTGTGAAACTTCAATTTCCATCATCTCAGTCAGGAAGCCACCGCCACTTCAGTCTCCTACGGCAACTTAGGCCCGGTAAGTTGTTCTGCCTTCCCAGGTCTCCTAACATCTTGAGTTCACATCAGTCTGTTTGTGTGTTTGGTTTTTTCCCTTTGCTGTGAACTAAGGCATTCAGGGGCAGCATTTTGTTTTATGCAGCTTACCACCTGCAGCTTTTAGCACGGAGAGGCTGCTTAGTAAGTGGTGCAGGAATGTGACCCCACAACCAACCAAGCAAAGCAAACCTGCTGCCACGGAGGGAGTCATTCTGACTCATAGTGACCCTACAGGACAGAATAGAGCAGCAACTGGTGGATTCAGAGTGCTGGTATTTGGTTAGCAGCGGAGTTCTTAATCACTGCTTCACCGGGACCCTGATACTACAACCAGGTATTTGTAATTACAAACTTTTAAAGAAAACTTTATTGGAATACACACTCACATTCTGTATACAGTTCACTCTTTAAAATACACAATTCAATGTTTTCTAACAAGTTCATCACCACAATCTAAGTTTCCAAAATTTTTCGTTTCCCCCAAAAGAAAACTCATAATCTTTGGTATTATCCATGCCACCCTCTAGTGCTCTGACACTTCCCCACCCCACCCCTGCAGCCCTGTTATTAAGTGCCTAGGCGTTAATTCCTACTTATAGTGATCGTATGTGACCAAGCAGAACTGCCCTATAGAGTTTTCTCGGCTGTAATCTTTACAGGAGCAGATGAAAGGGTCTTTCTTCGGAGAAGCTGCTAGGTGAGTTCCAACTGCCAACTTTCTAGTTATCAACTGAGAACTTAACTGTCGCATCACCGAGAGTCCTTCCTCCAGCTCTAGGCAACCACTAATCTACTTTCTTTTCCTGTAGATTTGCCTATTTTGAACATTTCATATAAATGGGATAATGTGTTCTGTGGTCCTTAGAGAGTGGGTTCTTTCCCTTAGCATGTTTTCAAGGTTCATCCACGTTGTCACATACAGTATCAACACTTCATTTCCTTTTACTGTTAAAGTCCATGATATGAATATACCTTATCTTGTCTATTCCTTTATCAGCTGATGGACTTTTGAGAGGTTTCCACTTTTTGGAAACATTTGCTGCTTTTGTGCACAAGTTTATGTGTGGACATATGTTTTCAATTCTCTTGACTATATACCTAGCTAGGAGTTAAATTAAATTGCTGGGTCATATGGTAACTCTCTGTTTAACATTGGAAGAAATTCCAAACTGTTTTTCCAAAGTGACTGTACTATTTTACATTTCCACCAGCCATGTATGAGCGTTCTAATTTCTCCACACCTTTGCCAACATTTATTATTGTCTGTCTTTTTTATTAAACTTATTTGTCTTGGTTTCCTAGAGTTGCCACAGCAAAGTACCACAAACTGGATGGATTATATGAACAGAAAGGTATTGCCTCATGGTTCCGAAGGCTAAAAGTTCGAATTCAGGACGTTGGTAGGGCCGTGCTCTCTCTGAAAGCTCCAGGGGCAGGTCCTTTCTTGCTCCTCTCAGCTTCTAGTAGTCCCAGATATCTCTTGATTTGTAGCAGCAGCTTCACAGATAGGTTTTTTCTTTGTGTCTGCATTTCCTCTCTTTTTCCTAAGGACATCATTCATCTTGGATTAGAGCCCGTTTTACTTTAGTGTGACTTCATGAACACTTAACTAATTATATCTTCAAAAGCTCTATTTCCAAACAAGGTCGTATTCACAGGTACAGAGATTAGGTCTTCAAAGCATCTGTGTAGGGACATAATTCAATTCAAAATACCATTCTACTTGGTGTGAAGTGATATCTCATTGGATTTTAACTTGCAATTTCCTAATGACTTTTGGTGCTGAGCATCTTTTTCATGGACTTGCTGACCATTTGTGTATTTCTTTGGAGAAATGTCTATTCACATTCTCTACTGATTTTCAAACTGAATTGTTGCATCTGCTTAATGTTGAATTTTAAGTTTTTTGAAAAAATATTTTAGGGACAAATTTCTTATCAGACATAGGATGGGTAGAATTTTCTTCCCATTCCATTAATTATCTTTTCATTTTATTAATGATGTACTTTTAAGTGCGCAATTTTTTCATTTTGATGAACTTCAGTTTGTCTCTTTTTTTTCTCACGTCATTTATGCTTGATGTCATTTCTAAGAAACCTTTGTCTAATCCAAGGATCTGATGGCTTACCACTATGTTTTCTTCTAAATGTTTTATAGGCTTAACTTCTACATTTAGGTCTATGATCCATTTTAAATTAATTTTTATGAACATCTTGAGGTAGGAGCTCAACTCCATTCTTATGTATGTGAATTTTGGGTTGTCTCGGCACAGTTTGTTGAAACCACTATTATTTTCTGATTGAATTGTCTTGGCGTCTTTGCAAAATGAATTGACCGTAATTGTGAGGGTTTGTTTCTGGACTTCCAGTTCTATTCCACTGAGCTATCTGTCTATTCTTATGCCAGTACTAACTATAAACTTCTTCTCTTTAGTTATGAAAAATTCTTTTCTTCTTCTGCTTCAAAATAAACTCTCTTCCTGCCCAATCTATCTTCTCTCTTATCCCAAGATTCATATTTTGAGTTTTCAAGGATGTTAGGTGTGGTTTTCGGTAGTCTGTAATTCACTCTTTCAACAAATATTTATTGAGCATTTGCTCCATGCCAGATGTTGTCCTTGGCTCGAGGAATAGAGCTATGAACAAAACACAGAAATTTTTGCCCTCAAACTTACATTTTAGCAGAGAAAGTAGGTGGGGAAAAAGCCAGTAATCAAATGAAAAAATAATTCTAGATTGGTACAAGTGCTGTGAAGAAAACAATGTATAACAGAATTGAAAGTGAAACAGGGTCATATTTTAGACAGGCCAAGGATAGCCTCCCAGGGAGGTGGTATCTGAGTAGAGCCCTAAGGTTCAAGGAGTGAGTCACATGAAGTTCTAAAAGGAGAGTACTTCAGGCAGAGGCATCAGCAAGTACAAGGGTTCCAAGGAGGACATGTGGACCAGCAAGAAAATAAATGTGGCTGGAACAGAGTGAATGAGGGAGAAATAAGGTTGAGGAGAAAGAAGCTGAATGCCAGATCCCACAAGATCTTGTGGACTAAGATTCAGAGTACAGATTTTATTCTAAATGTGAAGAAAAGACCTGAGAGAGTTCTAAGTAAGGGAGCGATGTAGTCTGCCTTAAACCTTAGAAGGTCACCTTGGTGACTTGGAGCTGTGCAAAGATTTCTTAGGTAGGATACACAAAACCTTGAATCTCACAAGAAAAAATTGAGAAACTGGACTTTATAGAAACTAAGACTTTCTACTCTCTGAGAAACACTATAAAGGATTAAAAGGCCAGCCACAGAATTGGAGAAAACATATGCAAATCACACATCCAAAAGAGGATTTATGTGTAAGCAGTTAAAAAAAATCCTAAACTCAACAGTTAGAGAACAATTAGAAAAATGGCAAAACTTGAACAGATACCTCACTAAAGAAGATACATGGCTGGCAAATAAGAGCACGAAAATATATTCAAAGTGATTCCAAACCCACTGCCATAGAGTTGATTCTGGCTCACAGTGACTCTATAGGTCAGAGTAGAACTTCCCCTATCGAGTTTTCAAGGAACGCCTAGTAGATTCGAACTGCCAAACTTTTGGTTAGCAGATGTAACAATTAACCCACTATGCCACCAGGGTTTCCTCAACATCATTATTCATTTGGAAAGTATAAATTAAAATTAAAACCACTATGAGATCTCTCTACACACTTATTGTCACTGTTAGCTGCCACCAAGTTGGCTCTGACTTATGGCATTCCCACATAGAACAGAGCAAAATGTTGCCTGGTCCTTTCATCTTTATAATCACTGGTATGCTGGAGTTATTGCTGTGGTCACTGTGTTTTGACCACCTTCCGACACAGGGCATTCATCTTCCAGCACTATCTCAGGTGATATTGTGCTGTGATCCAGAGGGTTTTCATTGGCTAATTTTCAGAAGTTGATCACCAGGCCTTGCTTCATAGTCTGTCTTAGTCTAGAAGCTCTGCTAAAACTTATCCTCCATGGGTAACTCTGCTGGCATTTGGAATGTCGATGCCATAACTTCCAGCATCACAACAACAAACAAACCATCACAGTCCAATATGCTGACAGATGATTGGTGGGCATATCTACTACAAAAACCAAACCTACTGCCATTGGGTCAAGTTCAATTCATAGCAATCCTGTACAAATAGAACTGCTCCATGGTGTTTCTAAGGCTGTAATTTTTACTGAAGTAGACTGCTACATCTTTCTCCCACAGAGCCAAGCTTTTGGTTAACAGCCAAGTGCTTAATCCAGCCACTGTGCCACCAGGACTAAATCTAGATGCATCTGGTCAATTGCCAGTGCCTATAAATAGAACTTTACCTTTGACCTACCTATATTATGAATGCCAAGTTGTCACTCAAAACAGCAGGACCAGCACTGTGAAAATTTAAACCTCAGTGAGCTACCAAAGAACACCAGATTTGATTGATATTAGAAACGTGATTGATAATCATGTGTGTATTTGATTCATAAGTATTTTCAGCAAATTGAAAACATATGGAAATTAACTGGAACAAATTAAGCAACAGATAACAAGGGAAATAATACACTAGATTTGCAGCTTCATGGAAGCAGGGGTGGGGGAACCACTGTTTAAACAAATCTATTCAACGTAACAAAGTTAAAGGGAAAAGTCCACTGTAATTTACCGTGTGTTTGCACCTCTGTAATCGGGGGCATTTTATTTTTTGTTTTGTCTTGCAATAGAATCCCTTACATGACATATGTCGAAAGAGCTGGAAAAATATGATTAACTCCTGCCAGCTGAAGTGCTTGTCCCACAAAGATGAGTCCCTTTTTAGTCTCTATTTTCTTTTCATATTTGGGGCACTGAGCTGGTGGCTAGACCAAGCCAGCAGCATGTCTCTGCAGAAGAGGGAATTCCTGGGTTGTTGTCTAACTCCGGACCCATCATTCATTTACTAAGTGCTCCTGCCAGAGCCCCTTGAAGACTCAGTCTGGAGGGTTTTTTTTTTTTTTTTTTGCCATAGGCAAAAAAGGTTTCTGCAGAAGCCCAACCTTATTGAAATATGATTTGGGTGCTAAAGCATGAGAGAAAACAAACCAAACAAAAGCAAATCTGCTGACAAGTCCATGCAAAATCACACTGACCCCCATAGGACAAAGCAGGACTGTTCCATAGAGTTTCCAAGGATTTGAACTGCCAACTTTTTGGTTAGCAGCCATAGCGCTTACCCACTACACCACTAGAGTTTTTCCCATGTTGACTAGTGGCTATCATATTGGACAGAACAATTCTAGGGTATCTTGGCACCCCATTTTCATAGATCTTGTCTCTTTGGACTTGCTGACACTATTCTAGATTGCATGCTTAGTGAGAAATGGTACTGCCGTCCTGTGACTCCAGGCTTCAAGATTCCACACCTGACCTTCCTCTTTCCCCGTTTTCTTCCCCAGGAGAAAGATGAGATGCATAAAGACTTTGTTAAGCACTCCAGGCTTCCCTGACCTCCCTTGTCTTGAATTCTGGCTATGTTTGTAGAGTATACAAGGACTGCCAATTAAGCTCCAAACTCATTCTAGAAACAGTACTGCATATCTCATTGCTGGATATCACTACAGTCACCTCCGAAGTACTCCACTTGGGTAGTTATGCACCGATGCCAGCACCTAGTTCACCCTTCGAAGCAATTTTGGAACTCTTCTTCTGGAATGGCCATCAGAGCAGTTGTCTAATTACCCTTGATGTCTTGAATGTCATCAAAATGTCTTCCTTTCGATATTTTCTTTGTCTTTGGGTAAAGAAGAAAGTCATTGTGGGCCAAATCAGGTGAGTAGGGAGGGTGTTCTAATACGGTTATTTGTTTCCTGACCAAAAACTCCCTCACAGACAACTAGACAATTAAGTTCATGAACTTGTCACTGTGCCACTGTGCACAATGACCATTCCAGAAAGAGTTGTAAAATTGCTTTGAAGGGTGGACTAGGCACTGGCGTTGGTGCATAGCTTCCCGAGGGGAGTACTTTGAAGGTGACCATAGTGATACTTGGCATTGAAGTATGTAGCACTCAGAACAATTAAGTTCGCAAACTCAACTGTCCAACCTCGTATGTTGTAGTGTTTGTGGCTATTTTGAATGTTCATCTTTTCCTAAGTAGATTATAAAGTTTTTGAGGGCAAGGAGCATGCATTTCATATCTTCTGTATCCTCCTCCATGCCTATTATGATGCTGGTTACATTGTAAATTTTTTATAAACATTCATCAATTAATTAAGGGTCTAGAAAAGGAACCCAGCATGAACGAGAGGATAGTATCTGAGAAACAGAGGACGCCATGTTGATAGTTTAACATCTACTTAGACATTATTTCATTTATTTCCATAATTATTTTGCAAATATATTTTATCACTATTTTCAGTTATCTAAGAAATTCAATCCAAAAACTTCTTCTGACTGCCTATGTGGAAAATCTGTTTCTTCTTTTGGATATATTTCTTCCTAAAAGAGTCTTTTACCAAAGAATTTTCTAAACACATTTATGAGTTTCATTACAGAGAATTTCATGGGAAACTGAGAGGTTGCTTGCTATGAGTCAGAACTGATTTGACAGCAAGAGATTTTTTGTCTTTTAGTCACAGATGGCCATTTAAATATAAATTGGATCAAGTTAAACTTTCAGTTCTTCAGTTACAGAAGCCATGTTCAAGTGTTCAGTAGCTATATGTGGTGAGTGTACCATATTGGAGAGTGGAGACATAAAACATTGACATCATTGAAGTAAGGCCTCTTCAGCAGGCAAGTCTGAACCACAAACATAAGTTAGGAGGGCCAAACTTAAAAGAATTCTCAAGCCTACTTGCCAGCTGCTGCAAACGGTTTCTAAAGGCTTTCTGTAGCCACAGTGTGTCCAAGAAGCTATCAAACCAAACCAAATCCCCCACCGTTAATTCTGATTCATAGCTCCATAGATTTTTCAAGGAGCGCTTGGTAGACTTGAACTGCCAACCTTTTGGTTAGCAGGCTTCTTTCCAAGAAGCTACTGGGGCCTAATTAATTCAGCGAGTATGCATGGAGTACCTACTGTTACATGGCTAGGTGATAGGAAAGATCCACAAATGAAGAGAGCAGATTTCACTACTCAAGGAGCATAATACCTAGAGGGGAAATAAGACGTGCATAAATAACCATGATATAAAATAAAAAGTGATAGGCACCCTGAAAGGGATACAGTTAAAGTATGTGGAAGTTCAAAGAAGAGATAGATTACTTCTGTTTGAAGGTTTCAGGGAGTCTCCTTAGATAAGACATCATTTGAGTTTAACCTTGAAGGAGCAGCAGGGTGTGGTGGAAAAACCCTTGGGGTCTAAGAGTCCAGAGATAAGCTCCGGGATCAATTATACTCTGACTTGCTGTGTGAACTTGGGTGAGTGTTATGGATTCAATTGTGTCCTCCCAAAAATATATGTCAAGTTGGCTGGACCATGATTCCCCATTGTGTGGTTGTCCTTCATTTTGTGATCTGATGTAGTGATCCTCTGCGTTGTAAATCCTCACCTCTATGATGTTAGTGAGGAAGGGTTACAGGCAGTTATGTTAAGTGATCTGATGTAGCTATTCTCTGTGTTGTAAATCCTCACCTCTATGATGTTAATGAGGAAGGGTTACAGGCAGTTATGTTAAGTGATCTGATGTAGCTATCCTCTGTGTTGTAAGTCCTTACCTCTGTGATGTTAATGAGGAAGGGTTAGAGGCAGTTATATTAAGGAGGCAGGATGCAACCTACGGGATTAGGTTGTATTTTGAGTCAATCTCTTTTGAGAAATAAAAAAGAGGATGAACACTCAGGGGACCTAGAGGCCAATTGGCATAAATAGCCTATTGCTAAGAGAGTCTCCTGAACCACATATTGGTAAGTGGTATCTGGGTTCTTAAAAGCTAGCAAGCTGCCATCTGAGGCACACCAAATGGTCCCAACTGAGCAGGAACATATGACCACCAAGGACCAAAACAACATTGGGGAAAGAGAACCCAGAAGACAGAGAGACCCACATGAGTGGGTGACTACATTGACATGTGACCGGAGGAACTAGATAGTGCCCAGCCACCACCAGTGATAGCCATGATGGGGCTCACAAGTTGAGTCTCACTGACAACATGAGAATAAAAAGGGGTGCACTCCACTAAAAGACCACAACTGATGATTCAGGGGTCTTGGGGTTCCCCTGGGAGCACTGCCCCTGGTCCTGATGCTGCCCCATCCATAAAACATTACTGAGGTCAACTCTTTGGACAGGAATGGATTGGACTTAGCATTACAGAGTGACCATATTGTGTGTGCACTTTATGGTTCTATGCGTCTATAGGATGTCATCCTGCTGGCCTCTTACTGGAGCAGGGGGAGAGAGTCGACGGGGGGGTGGACAGGAGATTGTTAGGAGGATATGACAGGTATAGAATGGATAGGAGGAGTGTGCTGTCCCCAGGCAAGGAGAACAGTGGGAGCTGCACGTAGGCAGGCATTTAAATTTATATTGGATTGTATACTTTCCCTCAAACACAGTAAATAATTTTTTTTAAAAAGAGAGCAGACAGGGAAGAGGGATCTCATGTCCCCAAGAAAGAAGCACCAGGAGTGGAATCCATCTTTTGGATCTGGGGTCCCTCTGTTGAGAAGTTCCTAGACCAAAGGAAGACTGATGACAAGCACTTTTCCTCAAAAGTGACAGAGACAGAAAGCCTTCTCTGGGAGGTGGCACCCTGAGTTTGGACTTCTAGCTTCCTAGACTTGTAAGAAGAAACCCTGGTGGCATAGTGGTTGAGTGCTAAGGCTGAAAACCAAAAATTCAGCAGTTTGAATCCACCAGGTGCTCCTTGGAAACCCTATGGGGAAGTCCTACTCTGTCTTATAGGATTGTTATGAGTCAAAATGGACTTGATGGCAACGGTTTTTTGTTTTGTTTTTTTTTTTAAAAAAAACTATAGGAGAATAAATTTCTGTTTGGTTAAGCCATCGACTTTGTGATATTTCTGTCACAGCAGCACTGGATAAGTAAGACAGTAAAGTGGTCTCTGGACCTCAGATTTTTCATCAGCTGGGTAACAGGAGCAAAAACAAAATGAAACCCAACTCAGCCATCCTGTAGGACAGAGTAGAACTGCCCAGGGGATTTCCAAGGAGCAACTGATAGATTCAAACTGCCAGCCTTTTGGTTAGCAGCTATAGCTCTTAAAGACTACACTGCCAGGGCTTCGAAGAGGAGGGAAGGAGGAATATATTTACAAGTAGAGAGACCAGTGAAAGCAAAGGTATAAGGATAGATGAGTGTGTGTACTGGAAGCTGAATAGTCTAACTCTGAGGTGCAGCCACGACAAGAATCTCATAACTTATTTCTGAACATTACGCAATTCTAGTCCAACCCCTAAAATTTTTGTCTACAGCAAAGAAAACCCACTATCACTAAAACAAAAGCTAAATTTGGTAATGTCTTGACGGTTTGGATCAAATACGAGGGGCGAAGCAGAAAAAACGAAAGCAATTGGCACTTGATTTTAAATCTGGTTTTTAAGTTGAGCTGGAGAATGACGCTACTAATTTGGTCCCTTTTAGAAAGACCCATATATCAGACAGCTGAAAAAAGGCTGTCATTCACAGAAAAGAGGAGCAAGAGCCACATTTCAAGAAATGGTCACTAAAGTTACAGGACATTTCTGGGGAAGGGGAAGCAAGTCAGAGTGTGAAGCTGAGAAGCTGCTGGTGAACAGGCTGCTTTAAAGGGTGAAGCTGACTTGAAAGGAGAAAAACCAGTAGTTAAAATAAAATGTGAATCAGATGTGGAATGTGGAGTTCCTTGTTAAGAAGCAGACAGAAAATAATGCATAAGTGAGATACCAGCTCAGCAGGTTTGTTGATCTCTATCTCTAGAGTGAATATGAATATGTAGAGAGAAATATTTCCACCTCGCAGCTGTACCTAAGCATCTGCCAGTAGCACCATTATAATTTCCTTATGTATATATTTTTATATCTGCACAGAAAGATTAGAATGGGTAAAAATATATGTCCTGTGGGTACAAATATACTAAAATATAGGACTTTAATGGCTAAAATTAAAGGTTCCCAGATACTGTTTTCCTAACTGCACAGCTCCCTACTGGCTAAGGACACTCTTCTCTAACCAAAATCCTGAAAACTAAGGTCCAATACAAGCCCAGGGATGAGACATGGCTGTTACAAATAGAGATATTATGTGATCATCTACTCATCCAAATTTTTAAAATAGATAGGCGTGTTGCTCCAGCCAAAATTTGTAGAATTCACTTTAAAAATAAATCTGAATTGCCCACTAAGGATACGGCTGAAAATCATGTATGTATTTGTGCCAAAACCCAAACCAAATCCATTGCCATTGAGTTGATTGTGACTCATAGCAATCCTATAGGACACAGCAGAGCAGCCCCATAGTTTCCAAAGAGCACCTCATGTATTTGGACTGCCAGCCTTTTGGTTAGCAGACACAGCCCTTAATCACTGCACATCCAGGTATTGGTGCAGAAACTCTTAAATCCAGGCTGATGCCATGTTTTCTATGCTGATCTATTTCAATGGTTGACTATCGTTATATGAAATTGACTAGGTAAGGTTCATTGGTATGAACTGTAATCAAGAGAGTAGAACTAGTTTTCCTTTGACAAAATCCTGGAGTCAACTCTCATATTCTTTTTTTCTTCTGCTTTATTTTCAGAGTTTAACTTTCAGTCAAGATAAATGCAAAATGAAAGGCAGCTGAAGTATTCATCCTCAGAATTCACATGTTAAATGGACCATCAACATTTGCCTTAAATTATTAATATATCTTTTAAAGAAAAGTGCACATCTTTTCAAATCTGTTGGCCAAAAGTTACTCATAGCATTCTTTTTCATAATGCAATGATTTGTGATTTTATACATCTGTTCTGTGTGTATAATTATATCCTTTTTATCATCCCTAATATTGCATATTTGTGCCTTTTTATTTCTTGATCTCAGTCTTGTTAATGGTTGTATATTTATATTGAAGTTTTTCTAAGAACTGACATTTGGTTGTATTTATTTATTCTGATTTTGTTTTTCAATATTTTTATTTCAATATTTTCTGATATTTTGTTAATAACTTCTTTCTGCACTCTAAATTTATTACTTTATCATTTTTCTAGCTTGTAAGTTGAAAGTCTAACTTGTTTGTTTTCTATCCTATTTTCTTAATAAACACACTTAAGGCTATACATTTACCTCTAAGTACTGCTTTATTTTCATCCTCCATTTCTAAATAATTTTTTTGTGTGTGTGTTTGATTTATTTCATTTAATATAATGTTTTTAGGGTTAATCCATCTTGTAGCATGTACCAGAACTACATTTCTTTTTATGGCTGAATAATATTTCATTGACTCTTAGATAAGACACTATTTGAGATGAACCTTGAGGAAGCAGTAGGGTGTGGTAGAAAAAGTCCGTGGGGTACAGGAGTCCAGAGACAAGCTCTAGGCTCAGTTACACTCTAAATGGTAATATGGCCTTGGGTAAATGTTTTGTATTGAATTGTGTAAATTCAAAATGTGTACACATTTTGTTTAACCATTTGTCCATTGACTGGACTCTTGAGGTGCTTCCACTTTAGGGCTATTGCGAATAATGCTGCCATGAACACTGGTGTACAAGTATGTGATTCTTTATTTTCAAATCTTTTGTGTATATACCCAGGAGTGGACTTGCTGGGTTTCATTTTGGTTTGGTGTGGTAATTCTGTGTTTAACTTTTTGAGGTACCACCTAACCGCTTTCTACAGAGCTTGTACTATTTTATATTCCCATCACCAGAGTACTTCTGGTTCCAATTTTTCCACATCTTCCCCAACACTTGCTATTTTCTTTTTGTTTGTTTTATTAAAGACCACCCCAGTAGATGTGAAGTATCATCATATTGTGGGTTCTTCTGCATTTCCATTGTGAGTAATGATATTGAGCACCTTTTTGTTGCTTATTAGACATTTATATATCTTCTTTGTAAAAATGTTTATTTAAGTCCTTTGCCTATTTTAAACTGGACTTATTTGTCCTTCTGTTGTTGAGTTTTAGGAGTTCTTTGTGCATTCTGAATACTAAACCCTGATAAAACATTTTCAAATGTTTTTTCCCATTCTGTAGATTATCTTTTTACTTTCTTGATGATGACCTTTGATGTACAAAATTTTATTCTGATAGAGGCCAATTTACCTATTTTGCCTTTTGTTTCTCATTCTCTCATATTTTTTAAAAATCTCTTTGCCTCTCAGCACCATCTTCAACTCACTAATCTTCTCTTTGATTATTTCACTTCAAAACTATCTCATCTGCTGGGTTTTTATTTTATGTCTATGTTTTTTCTTACCAAAATTTCTAATGGTTCTTTTCAATATCCATATCTATTCTGATTTCATTGATGCTACATTTTTTTGCTTTTCCTTAAATGGAGGTTGTCCTTTCATATATCTTTTTGAACATTCTCAACTGTTTAAATCTTTTGTCTGATATTTTTATTTTGTTGGCTGTCTTTCTCGGTATTAGATGTTGGTAGGCTGCTCATTTTGAGACTAGATTTGTGTTTTCTCTGTCTCTCTCTTTTTTCCTGTACTCCCAGTGTGCTTGCTCCTCCCCACCTAGTGGTTTTCAGATTACATTCATTCTTCACTTGGTGCCTTGGGCCCCAGTTCAGACCCAGATCTTCTAAGGGCATGCTTGAAGGATCTTGCCCACAACAATATTAAGAACAGCACAGATCCAGACATGAAGCCAGTGGGTGGATGACTGCATTTCCTGGTCACAAGGTTAGATTTGTGTCTTTCCTCTTCCTTAAGTCCATGGCTTGCTGAAAGCTGGAGGAAGTAGCTTCTATTTCAGCCTCAATTCATGAGTAGGAGGATCCTGCTGCTGTCTTTGGCTTCAAGTAGTGATCCTGGCTTCAGTCTTCCCACTCAGCATAGAACCCTTTTATTCTCATTTACCCTATAAGAGCCAAACACTAGCTAATACTGCCTGGTTCCAGACCACAGCCCAGTAAGCTTATGGCTTCAGCTTAGCTCTCAGTTTTGGGTTTCTGTCTCAATTCTGGTCTACAGAAATGTTTATTTAGTTTTTAATCTCGATAAATTTTATTTATCATTGCTATTGTTTGGAGTTAAGATATGATAAAGAACCAACTAGTCTTACATGTTGACTTCTTCAGCAAGTTAACAAGTTTGCAATGTATTCAGTTCAATCTTTAGTTCACCTTCAGATGACAGCAAGATTTAGACTTTGTAAGCCATAACTAAAATAAAGTCAAAAACATAGTCATCTTCACTATTTTATCTTAACACTTCATTGTCTAATAACTAGCTTGATTATTAAGTGATCTAATTCAGTTTCCGTAATATTGAAAATGTCAAAATAAGCTTTCAACTTCTGGTTAATTTTATTGTCTACACTTTCATAGAATAACAAGCATTGTTTAAAATAAAAGAAATATGGAGAAGAAGTCTTAGCTCTGAATTCTGGAATCTTTTAATGATTGTTTTTACCCAGTAAATAAACCCAGGATTAAATGAAATGGACTCTCCTACTTATTTGTCCTGGAATTTCTAGCAGCCAATTTAGAATTATAGCATCTCAGAGTTGGGAGAAATTCTTCATGTGACCACGCCAATTTTTTTCCTGTTGGTCTGCATTAAATTTGGCTGACTTTAGAGTCCAGTGGCAAAGGTAAGAGCCCACTTCAAAGGAAGTTCAGACACCCTGCTGGTTCCTTTGAAGAGAATTCATTTCCATGAAAAAATGTTCTGAAAACTTTTTGACGGGACCAGGGAAAGCAGACAAAACATTGTTCCCTCTAGCATATTACAAATGGAGTCACATTACCCATGATGTCTAGTATAAGAGTTGTTAACCAGCTCACACACACAAAAAAGTGTACTGTTTGCCAACTGTAGTGATGTGTCCCACTAAGGCAGATTTTAAGCTATCAAAATGTTGTCATGGAATGCAGAATTAGGAAGAAATGCCTGCTATAGGCTTGCTGAGTTTATAGGGACCAGCTTTGGCATGCTAATCTGATAACACCAAATCCAACAAATACTCAACAGACTTCAGTTTGTCCTCTTCGCAGCATTCAACAGAATTAGTCACCCCATTATTGTAACACTCCTCCACATCACGTTATCCTCTCCGCCTTCCTACTCTCTAATCTAAGGTCCATTACCAGTTCTTCCCTCTCTCCTTTGCTTCTATGTATTAGAGAGCTCAACACTCCTTCTGGAGTCTGTTTCTCTTTCTTCTCTGCATTTTTCCCCCTGGATGACCTCTTTCAGTCCTGAAGCTTTAAATATCACTGAAATGCTGTTAACTCCTGTATTTTTATCTCCAGACCAGACCCTTTCTCGGAACTGCAGGCTTGTGTATCCAACTGCCTACTTGGCTATCTCAGAGGCAGCTCTGGCTTCACTTGGTCCAAAACTGAACTGTCCATTCTCCTCCTCCTCCCATCTTCCTTATCTAATTAAGTAGAATCACCATCTATTAATCTGCTAAAGCCACAGAGTTGGGAGTCGTCTTTGCAGATGCCCTCTTCTTTGCTCATTACAGCCAGTCCATTACCAACTACTACTGGTTTCTGTTTCAAGAAATAAATACCAAATCTATCCACGTCTTTCTATCTCCATGTTCCCATCATCTCTCAAATGGATTCCTGCATTGAACTCCTAAGCACTACACCTTCCCTATCTTGCCTCTTCTTCTCAGTACTCCACCTCCAGAAGCCAGAGAGATCATTTCAACATGCTTTCAAACTTCCATTCACTTCCCATGGCATTTAATAGAAAATAACACATTCTTAAGAGGCCTGCAAAGGTCTGCATGATTTACATTTCCACTTAAATGCAACCTAAGATCCTACCACTTTCCTCCTTTTTCACTCCGCTGGACAGATGTGAATTCTTTGAGGTCCTTAACATATGAATGCTTCCTTTTACCTAAAATCCTGCCCCACTCCTCATCCCCATCTTCACCTAAAATCCACCTGTCTGACCCTCCTTCATCCTGCAGGTCTCAGTTTAAATATGACTTTTCTAGAGAGGTCTTTTTTTGGTCTATTAATCGAAATCTAGTTCCTAGTACAGTCTCCCATGGCATCCCACTCATTCTCCTCACAATGTTTAATACAGTTTGTAATTCTAAGTATTGATCTGTTTATTTACTGTCTGCCTTCCCCACTTTGAGCTCCATGAGTACAAGAACCATATCTGTTGTGGTCATTGTGTACCCAAGGCCGAGCACATGGAAAGTACTAAATGCATATTTGCTCAATGGAGTAATAAATGAGTGAATGAAACACCAAATTTTCAGATAATTTTTTTAGGCTATGTGTTTTGGACATGCATAAAGGGGAGGTTGAAATGGCCATTGACAATGAAGATTCTAGAATATTGTGATGGGGGGAATATTCATAGCTCCTTTGGAGAATAATACCTTTATAGCAATGTAAAGTTGGATTAATCTGTCCTGAAAATGAAGCCTAGAAAACAAACCAAGGAAAATTATGAATTTTCTTCAGTATGAGTAAGATTCAAAACAAATGATCAAGTAATACTTCCACGAAGTACACATATTTTTATAAAGACTAGGGCTAAAGAAGTCAGTCTACCATAGAGGTTAGATCACATGCCCTGGATGCAGAATTGATTTGGCCATGTTATTAGCCATAGGAACCTGAACAAGTTTCTCAGTGTCTCATTTTCTTCATTTTGTAAAACAGAGACAGTGATAGCACTTTACCACTGGTCTGTCAGTTTATCTTAATACAATAGTGTGTTTGTTGCTATGGTGCTAGAAGCTGTGCTACCAGTATTTCAAATACCCGCAATGTCATCCATTGTGAACAGGTCTCTGGGACGCTTCCAGGCTAAGACAGACTAGACAGGAAGGCCTGGTGATCTGGACAAAATCCAAACCCACTGCCATCAAGTCAGTTCTGACTCATAGCAACCCCATAGCTTTTCTAAGGGTGTAAACCTTTATAGAAGCAGACTGCCAAATCTTTCTGCTGTGGAGCTGCTGGTGGTTTCAAATATGGACTTTTCAGTTAGCAGCTGAATGTGTTAACCCACTGTGTCATCAGACCTTTTGGCAAAATTATTCAATGAAAATTCTCTGAATCACAACAGAGTATTGCCTGATACAGTACTGAAAAACGAGGCCTCTAGGGTAGAAGACACTCAAAATACGCAGCGGTTGCAGCATTGGGTTCAAACACATCAACAGTTGTCAGGATGGCACAGGAACTCAGCTTCATTCATTTGTGTCTGGGATACCATGAGATAGAGTTGACTTGAAAGTAACTACCAACAAAAAATATTACCTAGTCATTGGGATTTTTGTCAAGTAACACATCAAAAGTGCATTGTAGCACTGAATTTATTCTTAATTTCTCTGACCCTCACTGTTTTCATGTATAAAACAACGTGTTGGTACCTAACTTCTTTCAAGACTCTTATGGCACCCAGATTCTGGTTTTTTCTATATGGTTTTAATGCTCTTGAAGCCAGCCCAGCTCTCAGGTGACTGTGTGGCTGAAGGGCACTGGACTGTGAGGGCTGGGTGGTATACCTGAGCAGGCACAGGGGAGAGTCAAGCCCCATTCTCTAAGGAGATTGATCATCTAATCATGAGCTCACCAAGGATACTGAGTTTTAAAATCAACTGAGAAAATGTTTTAGAAGTGTTCATGCATGTAGTTTCCCCCCCCACCAAGAGTAATACATGCCCCCCACCCTGAGGTTATGGTCCCTGGACACCTCTCTAACTCAGAACCGAAGCTGCTCCTAGACTTTTCAGCCAAAGATTCTTGTTGTCAGGTGCCATCAAGGCAGTTTCAACTCATAGTGACCCTACACACAACAAAATGAAACACTGTCCGGGTCTTGCGCCATGTCCACAGTCATGTCTATGTTTAAGCCTATCATTGCAGCCACTGTGTCAGTCCACCTCACTGAGGGTCTTCCCCGTTTTCACTGACCCTCTGCTCTACCAAGCATGACATCCTTCTCCAGGGACTGATCCTTCCTGACAACATGTCCAAAGTATGTAAGATGCAGTCTTGCCATCTTTGCTTCCAAGTAGCATTCTGGTTGTAGTTCTTTCAGAATAGATCTGTTTGTTCTTTTGGCAGTCCATGGTACTTTCAATATTCTTCTCCAATACCACAATTCAAAGACATCAGTTCTTCTTTCTTCCTCTTGGATCATCCAGAGCCCACAGTTAGACAGGCCATAAAACAATAAATAACACAGGTAAGGAACATGCATCTTAGATTAATCAAGGATATGAGACCAAAAGCAAAACAAGAAGGCAAGAAGGGACAGGAAAGCTGGACCAATGACACAGGGAACTGAAGTAGAAAGGGGTTGAGTGCTGACATACAGCGAGGATTGCAACCATTATCATGAAACAATTACTGCACACATTTTTGAATGAGAAACTAATTTGTTGTCTACTAACACACAATAAAAAGAGAGCAATACTTGCTAGTAAGTACACTTGATGAAGGCAGATACTGTATCCATTTCTCTTTTCCTCTTGATTTTTCCGTGTTTATCCAAGAGATACATGCACATAATTTTGGAAAAAAAAACACATAATCTGCAAGGCTTATTATCAAAACCAACATTTTCCTGCATCCACCCTTGCTTTCTACGCCTTAGTGGCAAACACTTTCAACCCTTTCAGCTGATTCTTCCTGTAATTACTTCCATATCTCTAAATAACAGGCTTATATTGCTGCATTCTGATTTTTCAGTTCAGGGCACTATTTGTTAACTTCCCACATTGAAAGATGAGGCTGTAGTGCTCTCTTACCATTACGGTTTTCTACCTCCAACTGATATCGACTCTCTCTCCAGCTCTCATCCTACAAAATAGTTAAAACATAATTGTGACTCCCTTAACAAGTCATCTGCATGAGACCAGTCACTATTTACTCTAAAGCAAGCATGAAAAAGTAAGGAAGCAGGGAAACCAGATTACTGGAAATAGAACCACAAGAAAAGAAATAGTGAGAAATTTGAAGTGTTGTGAAAAATGTAACTAACATCACTGAAGCATTTGTGTAGAAATTGTTAAATGGGAACCTAATTTGCTGTGTAAAATTTCACTAAAAACATGTTATTTTAAACGAATGAATAACTGAAACAACATAATTTTGGTTCTTCAATATTCATATTATTATAACAACATGACAAACACATTATTCACAGCTTAGCCATGTAGTGTACCACGCTGATTTTTTTGTTCCTTGTCCCCTCGCCCCCCCAAGAGACATATTGAAGCTCTAACTCCTGAGCCTGTGAATGTTACCTTGTTTGGAAGGACATAGTGGTGAATGTTACCTTGTTTGGAAGGACATAGTATCTTCCTTTTGCTATCAGGTGAGTTAAACAAGACTATGCTGAAGTAGGGTGGGTTGTGATCCTAATTCCTTCTGAGAGGTGTCTGACATAAAAGCCAAGTCATACACAGGGAGAAGACAGCATCTAAGGATCCCTCTACAAGCCAAGGAACACCAAGAAACACCTAGACTATGGAAGCTGGAAGAGACAAGACAGCATCTTGCCCCAGACCTGGACAGAAAGAAAGCATAGCTCAGGTCGTGCCCTGAATTCAGACATCCCCTCTCCGAAACTGTGGGAGCGTGAATCTCTTCCTCTGAAACCACCAACTTTGTCTTATTTCCTGATGACAGACCTGTAAAACGAAAACATTTCTGAACAACTTTTTGCTTTTCATAGAATTAGTAATAAGTCTTGCTTTTTCGTTTTTTCTACTTTCTTATGTGCTCATCAACTGAAACATCTCCAAATTCTTCCCCACTTGCACAAAAATTCTTCTCAGTTCAGTTAACCAATTAGGTACTGTATTAACCCTGTCGTCTTGAAACTTTGTCTTCTAGAAACTTCCTGCCCGCTGCAGTCTGGTTGGCTCTTCTCTAGGCTGTCATTTTAGCAACTTCCCTAACCTCCTTCCTGAGGATTTCTTGAGCTTACTCCAGACTGACTCTTCTGTTTCACGGATCCCACATCTTCCCCTCTTGGTATACTCCTCTCTTTGGTAGAGGAAAATTGGGAGGAGCTTATATGGTCAAAGAGATCTTCACTGTCCTCACACTTCACTGAAAATTCAAGTAGGTACAAAATTCTTGGTTTTAAACTACTTTCCTTCAGAATTTTGTGTTCTGGCTTCCAGTGACATTGTGAAGTATGACACTGTTATGATACCTGATTTTTTGGTAAATTACCTGTTTGTTTGTTTTTTTCCTCCTTTAGGGTCTTTTCTTTGTCTGAAGTCTTCCGAAATTCCATGTTGATGTGTGTTGTTGTGTATTTATTTCCCTCCAGCGTGTTAGGCACCTATTTGAAAACTCATATCCTTATGTTCTGGAAAAATTCCTTGAATGTTTCTTTTTTAACTAGTACCCATCCCCTATTTCATGGATTTAAAATCATCCCTTATTACTTTGAGGATATTGTATAGCTTTTAAATAGACATATATGTCATTCTCCTTTCACTATCTCTGTTTCATTCAAGTTGCTCTTCCTATTTATGTGTTTTCTTTCATTTTAGAATGTTTCCTCAATTGTCTGACAACCTCCAGATGTCCATTTATATTTCAGAAAGGCATACAAAAAACAGTTTGTGATCTCTCTACACCTGAATGGAACTTACTAACAATGGGAATTACTGTAGTAATACAGTAATTACACAGACAACCTGCTTTTGTTTTTATTTTTAAAGAGAACCCCTTCCAGGTTTAGCAGATGCCTCCTGAAAACATGTTATGGCTGTTAGGTGCCATGGAGTCGATTCTAACTCACAGTGACTGTATATACAATGAGCTAAACACTGCCGAGTCCTGCACCATCCTCACAACTGTTGCTATGCTTGAGCCCATTATTGCAGTCATTGTGTGGATCTATCTTGTTGCAGATCTTTCTCTTCTTTGCCAATTTTCAGATACCAAACGTGATGTCCTTCCCTAGAGACTGATCTCTCCTGATAACAAGTCCAAAGCATGTGAGGCATAGTCTCACCATCCTTGCTTCTAAAGTACATTCCAGTTGTACTTCCTCTACAACAAGTCTGCTCGTTCTTTCGGCAGTCAACGTGTATTTAATATTCTTCACCAACATCGCAATTCAAAGATGTCAGTTCTTCAGCCTTCCCTTTTCATTGTCCAGCTTTCACCTATGCATAAGGCATTTGAAAATATCTTGGTGTGGGTCAGGCACACCTTAGTCTCAAGCAATATCTTTGCTTTTCAGCACTTCAGAGAGGTCTTGCACAGCAAAGTGGCCCAACATTGCACCTTTTGATTTCTTGACTGCTTTTGCTATGGCTGCTAATTGTGAATCCAAGTAAAATGAAATCCTTGGCAACTTCAAACTTTCCTCTGTTTATCATGATGTTGCTTATCGGTCCAGTTGTGAGGATTTTTGTTTCTTTGATGTTGAGGTTAATCTATATCAAAGGAAGTGGTCTTTGATCTTCATCAGTAACTGCTTTTCAAGTCCTGTTCACTTTCAGCAAGCTGGGTTGCATCATCCAGATAATGCAAGCTATTAGTAAGTCTTCCTCTAATCCTGCTACCCCATTCTTTTTTATGGAGTCTAGGGTCTCAGATTATTTGCTCAGGATCCACATTAAATAGATACGGTGAAAGGATACAAACTTTATGCATACTTTTCCTGACTTTAAATCTGTAGTATCCCCTTGTTCTGTTTGAACGACTATCTCTTGATTTATGTACAGATCCTTCATGAGCACAATTAAATGTTCCATAATTTACATTCTCTGCAACACCATCCCTAATTTATTATAATCCACTAGTCAAATGCTTGCATAGCCAATAAAACATAGGTAAACATCTTGCTGGTATTCTCTGCTTTCAGGCAGTATATATCTGACATCAGCAATGATATCCCTGGTTTCACATCCTCTTCTAAACCCAGCTTGAATTTCTGGTAGTTTCCTGCTGCTATATTGCTGTAGCCACTTTTGAATGATCTTCAGCAAAACTTTTTCTTCCCTGTGATATTAATGATATTGTTTGATAAGTTTTGCATTTGGTTGGCTCTCCTATGCATCTCTCCCAGTTGGTTGGTCAGGTCTTCCAGTTCTTGGCATAGATGAGGGAGAATTTTCAGCTCTGCATCCATTTGTTCAAACATCTCAGTTGGTATTCTGTCTATTCCCAGAGACTTGTTTTTCACCAACGCCTTCAGTGAAGCTTGGGCTTCTTCAGTACCATTGGTTCCTAATCACATGTTACATTCTGAAATGGTTGAGCATAACCCTGTTCTTTTTGGTCTAATGACTTTATATATTCCTTTCATCTTTTTGTACTTCCTGCATAGTTTAGTATTTTCCCAATAGAATCCTTCAGAATGGCAACTCAAGACTTGATCTTTTTTCTTCAATTCTACCAGCTTGTGAAATGTTGAGTGTGTTCTTCTCTTTCAATTTTCTGTCTCCAGGTCTTTGCACATGTCATCGTAATACTTTACTATGTCTTTGAAGCTTGAAATCATAGTTCCCTGCTATATAATAATTACAAATCCTGGTCATGTGGTGGTTGAGTGGTACAACTGCTAACTAAAATGTTGGCCATTCAAATCTGCCAGATGCTCCTTGGAAACTCTGTTCTGTCGGGTTGGTATGAGTTGGAAGCAATCTGACAGCAGTGAATTTTTCATTTACATAATAGTCAGGAATATAGAAGGTATTTGATGTTTTTGGATTACAGTATTGGAGAAGAATGTTGAATATTACATAGATTTCCAAAAGAATGAACTAATCTATTTTGGAAGAATGATCAGAATGCTCCTTAGAAGCAAGGATGGCATGACTATGTCTCACACACTTTGGACATGTTGTCAGGAGGGACCAGTCCCTGGAGAAGGAAATTGTTCTTCGTAAAGTTGAGGGTCAGTGAAAAAGAGAAACGAGATGAATTGGCACAGTGGCTACAGCAACAGGCTCACACATAACAATGATCGTGAGGATGGCGCAGGACTGGGCACTGCTTCAATCTATTGTACACAGGGTCACTATGAGTCAGAACTCACTTAACAACACCTAACAACAACACATAACACTCAGCGATTCTATAAGTGGCATGTAAGACAAGAAACATAGTCTCTATAATATTTTTTATGTTGGTTGTTTGGTTACCAAATCTTTTCTTAGATGGAATTAGGCTGAATATTATCCTGGATTTATCTGAATTGGAAACTTTGGTGGTGTAGTGATCAAGGGCTATGGCTGCTAACCAAAAAGTTGGCAGTTCAAATCCACCAGGCTCCCCTTGGAAACTCTATGGGATCAGTTCTACTCTGTCCTATAGGGTCACTATGAGTTGGAATCGACTCAACAGCACTGGGTTTGGTTTGGAGGGTTTATCTGAATTTGGGGAATTTATCTGCAAATTAGAATAATGCACAGTAACACGGTTCTAAATGACAACTCCTTCCTCAACAGGTGACAGTTATTTAAGTATTCCGTACCTAGTGACCTTGCATAGTGCTGACTCCCAGCTTGAAGTCACCCAACGCTTGTGGATCAGCATGCACCTCTGGGCCTCAGTGTCTTAGCAAAAACCTAGTTTAGTTGACCAGGTATACTGATCTTGGGTAGACATGGAAATTCCATATTCCAATCCGGAAACATCTGGCTTACTGTGTGGCCTTCCCACTTCATTTCAAGCTCACTCAGTCATTTCTTCATCTTGTCATGGATATAGTGCCTACCAGCATCTCAGGTCATGGTGACAAGGGGGAATGCCAATTGGAAAAGAAAAGCAACTGAAAAGACCAAGATCCCCTCAATAGTTCTGACCTGAAGGAAGAAACCCAGCAGTACTGGAAAAGCCGGCAGAGACAGGGCCAAAACCAAAAGCTTGTTGTTGATAGAAAGAAGAAGGCACAATGTCTGATTTTAACATTCACACGTTCCAAGCCACAAGTCTTCCGAGCTTTACTCCTGCAGCCAAGCCTGATGGTGGGAGCCAGGTCTGCAGGAAAGGTTCCAGAAAGCAGATTTTGGCCAAGTATGCATTTAAGCCTGCAGGGAATACAGTTCAGTTTTTTGTGTTTTTAAAGAACATTTTCATTCCTTTTTGCCACAGAATTTCATGAACTGTGTTTATTTTTCCTTTTCAGGTCACAGTATATGGATTTTTTTCACAGTCAGATGTGAGGAACAGATTTCTTGAGGCTTTTTTTTTGTTTTCTTCCCCTTTTCTTTTCTTATAGAATTTTCTCCGCTTTCATGTAGGTAAAGCCAAAGTCAAAGATGATCTTTTAGAGAATCATTTTTCATATGTTGTCAGTAAAGCACTTTGGAGGAAGAGTTAAGTATGGAAGGCTAGTTTCTGACTGCTCAGAGCAGAGGCCAACCTGTGCCAAGTGAAAGGGACAATTGTTGATCTGAGTTACATGCCCTGGACAGACGGCCTATGTGGTCTGGAGTCCTGGCACCCAGAGAGACCCGTGGGTGCTTGGTCCATTGGGGATCATTCTGTAAACCACCAACAACCACTGCAAGTGCACTGGTTTGAAAGGAACGTCCAGGAAATTTGCCCTCCTTCTCCTCACAACATGTCATTACAGAAAAATAGAAGCCCATGCATTCCAATTTGATTTTCCTTGAACTCTGCAAGCCTGTGAATTTTGCCATGAGGTAAAAGGCTGATTCAGAGCCCCAAAACCCTGGTGGTGCCGCAGACACTATTTTAAAGTAGATATTCCTTTGGGTTTCTCACTGTTACTCTGTGAGGGTCATGGAATAAATGGGGCTCTGTTTGATGAGAAAGCCTAGTCTTGGTAAACAAGAATCAGGGTGCCCAGTGGCCAAAGTAGCTGCCTTGTGTTTTAAAGGTTAGGAGTTCAAATCTTGCAAGTTTGTACTTGGATTCAAGTATGCCCGTATCTTGGATGGCAAGGCGCCAGCACTGCAGGCTGGAATCTGGCCTACCCACAACTGAGTCTGGCTATAATTAATTAAACAAATACTCCATAGGGATAGGGGATTCTTTACCTCGGGACAAGGGGTCTACATTCCAGAAGGCACAGGAAAGCTTTGTTTTCAGAGCTTCCCGCCACCTACAGTCTAGAGATACCTGAATCCCACCACCTAGTCACAGATGTCATATTTGCTGCACTTCTTAAGTTCTCTGTTTCCTCTCTTCATTTTGTTTTTCCCCTGACTTTTGGGAGATAATAATTTGTAGACTGAAATGTACACCCCATCGAAGAAAAATATAGCTTCTAAAAAAACCAAACCCAGGGCATTTGAATCGCTGCCAACTCATAGTGACCCTATAAGACAGAGTAGAACTTCCTCATAGAGTTTCCAAGGAGTGTCTGGCAGATTTGAACTGCTGACCTTTCAGTTAGCAGCTGTGGTACTTAACTACTATGCCACCATAGCAAGTAGTGGTCCTTAAATTTTTAGTAGGCCAACTTTTATAATAACTTGCTTTGTATAGAATTTTACTGTTTATCAAGCACTATATATGTATGTCTATACATGTGTATATACCTATATATACACATAAAATCTCCTTTTATCTTCATAGCAATGTGCAAAGGTAAATATTATGCCCATTTTGCAGATAAAAAAATTGAGATCCAAAAATATGAACAAACTTGCTCAAAATCATTCAGCTAGTTAAGTGTCAGAGTTGGTACTTGAACGCAGGTCTTTCCAATTGAAATGTTTTCATCGCTACAGTAGCAGTGCCTCTAATCGGAGCAAAATTGCTATAGAATCACATTCATCTTCCAGATTTTGCTGCCGGTCCTCCTTTGTGGAGCTATGGTTAGTGAGACCACTGTCCTCAGGGAAAGAAAACAGATACCAAAGTTCCCTGCAGATGCTGACCACTTAAAATGTACCAAGAGTTGAATTGATTTAATTATGTTATCTGGTACCCCGTTTCCTCTTACACCCACAAGTAAAGGGAAATAACTAACCCTGTGTGCCTCCTTGCTCCAAGAATGCCTGCAATTAGAAATATCCCAGCATTGTGACCTAAAGTTGCCTCAACAGGAAGTCCTGTTTTTGAAATTAAGACTCCAGTTGCTTTCTCTCTGGTTGCTTCTATTGCCAGTGTGGCTCTGGGTAAATCATTTCCAGAAAATCTGTGTGTGTGTGTGTGTGTGTGTGTGTGCGTGTGTGTGTGTGACAAGACAGTAATGATATCTACTACCTACCTGCTTGGCAAAAAATGTTGGGAAAGACAACAAGATAATGTCTATCATTTACCTTGAATGCCTAGAAAGACGCAGTTTATATTGAGTCAGCAGCAATACCAGCATCTCTGTTTCACATCTGTGGTTCTTGTCTAAGACGTTTCTGAGTATTGTTTGGCCCTATTGTTTGATGTTTTAAGAGGATACTGATGCAGCACTAAATTAAGAGAAGAGCCTAAATTGGGAAAGCAAGGCACCTTCTTTCCTTAAAAATTCCCATATTACTGGTATTTGTTTCAGGTTATCCTCTCCACCTGGTCTTGCAGTTGTGACAAGCTCCAAGGTAGACAAAGCATTTCTTCTACTTCTTTATTAGTCAAGTGACTAATCGTCAAGGAGTGATTGATTAGCCAAGGAGGGCTACCCACAGAGAGAAGAGCACATGTGCAGTTCTACTAGGGAGCTACCAAGATTTAAAAGCCCAAAGGGAGGATATCCACGGTCATGCTTCTAGAAGACCTATCCTTATAAAACAATGTCTTGTCCCATACCTGATGGGGCCAGAACAGACGACAATCCCCAACTACTGTTTAAATACATTTACAAGAATAATTCTAAAACCTGAAGCCATAGTTCCTACACCATTTTGAATATATTTTTGTGTGTCGGACACTGTGTGAGTGGGGAAACAGAGGCTAAAACAACGTCCCTGAGGCAAACAGCTGTCTGGTGAGGAGATAGACAAGCATGCAGATAGAACCAGCACCCAACACAGTGCCTGATACACAGTAGGACACCACACATACCTGCTGACTGAACAAGCAATGGTGTGCTGCAAGGTGACAGGAACCATACTAAAAGGAGCTCATAAGACGACACTTAGAATGGTGAGAGGAAGAAAGGAAACTTCCGGAAGGCCATGGGTGATAGTTGTGCCCAAGGAGGTACAGGAACATGCAGCTTCCAGTGAGGAGAGCATGAAGTGTCAGGCTTTTACATTCCGTTTGAGTTCACTTTTTAAAAAATGCTGACCACAACCCACAATTTGAAACATTCTACATAATTACAAAGGACTTTTCTCTTCTACACATCTGTTGGCCTTGCAGTTTAAGACCAGACAACAAAATTGAAATGTTTACTGGAAGCTCTGAGTTTAAATGTCTTCCACTGACCGAGTTTATTTCCATTCCATCTCAGCAGTGTTCTGTCATTGCATGGTCATGGACAACCACGTGTATTAATTTCTCATGGCTGCTATGACAAGTTTTCATAAACTTGGTGACTTAAAACCACAGAAATGGACTCTCACAGTTCTGGAAGACAGAAGCCTGAAATCAATTTCATTGGGTCAAAAATCAAGGTGTTGGCAGGGAAGCTGTCCCTCCTGTGACTTTAGGGGAGAATCTGTTCCTTGCCTTGATTTCTGGCTTCTGAAGGTTACTGACATTCCTTGGTATCTGGCCTCATCATCCTAATCGCTGCCTCTGTTGCCATGCTGCTACCTTTCCTTGTGTCTCTCATTGAATCTTCCTCTGCCTTCCTCCCATAAGTATAAGGTCTGTAATAGTTATTCAGTGCTGCTATAACAGGAAGACCACAAGTAGATGGCTTTAACAAACAAGGATTTATTTTCCCGCAGTCCTGGAGGCTACGAGTCTGAATTCAGGGGGTCAACTCCGGGGGAAGGCTGTCAGTAGTTTACTACTCTTGGTCTGGCAGCTTCTCAGCACCCAGGTCCAAAAAACATCCTCTGCTCCTGCTTCTTCTGTCTTGGTGGTAGAGCTTCCCTCTCCTCTCTGCTCGCTTCCCTCTTTCAAATCTCAAATAGCTAGATTCAAGATTCAACCTAATCCCGTAGTTTGAGTCCTGCCTTATTAAGATAACAGGGCCTCGAATCCTGGCTCATTAACATTAGAGGGTTAGGATTTACAAGACACAGGATAATTGCATTAGATCACAAAAGGATGGAAAACCCTGCAGTACTAGGAATCACGGCCCAGCCAAGTGGACACATATTTTGGAGCAACAAAATTCAGTCCATGATAGGGCCCATTGTTCTGGATGATCTCCCCAAAGTCCTTTTTTTTCAAAAAAAAAAAAAAAATAACAGTCACAGATTCCAAGGTGTGGCTATCTTTTGGGGAGGCCAGTGTTCATGTAGTCCACCACACCATCTGTATCTGAATCATTAAGCATTTCCAGTACAAACTTGTGAAACTCTCAGTTGAATTTCTTCATACTTTCCTTCAGGAAGGCAGAATAGCTTCTCTTCTCTTTCTTTAGGGAAGGAGAAAAATAGACAAAAGAATGAGCGCAAAGTTTTACAGAGTCCCTACCATGTATTAGATGATTTCCTTGGTGCTTTATAACAAGACTGGAGGTAGCTATGGAATCCCTGGCGGCATCATTGTTAAGAGCTATATCTGTTCTTAGCAGTTCGAATTTGCCAAGTGTTCCTTGGAAACGCTATGGGACAGTTCCACACTGTTCTATAGGGGCATTATGAGTTGGAATCAACTCGACGGCAGTGGATTTGGATTTTTTTCTTATATTGCTGCTGCTTTACAGATGAAAAAAGTGAGGCTTAGGGAGGCCAAGTAACTTTTCCAACTAAGCTGTAGACACCTAATTGGAACACTGATCTAACTCCAAAACTCATGTCTTTCCACTACAACATTTTTGAAATTATGGTAACACTCTGACACCTCATAAAGGAAAAAAATTCTCACTGGTCCAAATTTGAACACAACTGACTTAAGGAATTAAATTTTTACTTGATGAATTATAAGTTTTAAAATTCTTAAATTTTCCCAAGTACTAATGGCTCACAGACCACAGTGTGAGAAATATTACAAGATACTATGACACCTCACTTCCTAAGAACTCTTGTTTTCAAGGATCTTAATACAAGATCCAGCATGGCTACATTTCAAGAATGTCACTCGGCTGCTTGAGAAAGCTTTGGTGAAACCAAACATTTGCTACTAATACAATTTTAACACACCAGCAATCTTTTAAGTATTAGCAAGCAAAGATGTTACTTTGAAGACTAGGATGACCCTGACCTAAGCCACAGCGTTTTCAGTTGCCTCGTATGCATGCCTCAAAGCTGGACAGTGAATTAGGAAAAGTGAAGAAGAATTGATGCCTTTGAATTATAATGTTGATGAAGAATGTTGAATGTATCATGGACTGCCTGAAGAATAAACAAATCTGTGTTGGAGTAAGTACAGTCAGAATATTCCTTAGATGCAAGGATGGCACCACTTCATCTCGTGTACTTTGGAGATGCAGTCAGGAGGGACCAGTTCCTGGAGAACATCACGCTCGGTAAAGTAGAGGGTAAATAAAAGAGAGGAAGACCCTCATCAAGATGGTTTAACACAGTGGCTGCAAAAATGGCTCCAAACACAGCAAAGATTGCAAGGAAGACGTAGGAACAGGTAGTGTTTCTTTCTATCATACACAGAGTCACCAGGAATCAGAACCAACTCAACAGCACCTAACAAAAACAATCTGTTAAGATTATAAATGTTAGTTGATTTTTTCCACCACAGACATGCTTGATTAACTTCAGTCAGACTAAAGTAAACGGTTGTGGCATTTTCTGTGTTTAATCTTACCTGGACGACCCATGCAAACTTCACAGATGAAACATGTCACCCTCATTCTGGTACACACTAACCAAGTATAATGATTTTGATGCTCTAACATTCATCAAGAAATTACTCTGTACTAGGCACTGCCCTATGAACTGTACATGAACTAACATATTTGATACTCATGACAACCCTATGTGGTAGGTCATATCCCCCTTTCACAAGATGATTAAAAAAAGGCACAGAAAACTTAAGTAATTTCTCCAAAGTCATACAGTTAGTAAAAGGGGCAGAGTGAAGATTAAAATGCTAGAGACACTTTATTTTAACCTGACTTTTTGAACAAGAATGCTTACCTTGTGTCCAAACTCAATGCCAAGGCCCAGGCCTAAGATCTGAAGTGTTGCATAGAACATGCACCCAGCTCCATCTGCCATCCTCCCTGGCCTATTTTTGGCCATATCAAACTTGGCCTTGAGACCCTGTGCTCACTGGCCACTGTCCAGTCATCCAGGGGTGCAGCCAAAGGTGAAATGATGCTACTCTTACTATCATAGCACCGGCTGCCATCATGTCCACTCTAACTCATGGTGAACCCATGTAAATTATTTTAGAGTAGAATTCTGCTCCATGGGACTTTCAATGGCTGATTTTTCAGAACTCTAGCTCATTTATTTCTTATCAGGGTCTCAAACTTCCAATCTTTCTATCAACAGCTGAGCACGTTGACTGTTTTGCATCACCCCGGGATTCTCTCTCTACAGCACCAAAAAAACTCAACCCAACCCATTGCTGTCAAGTTATTCCAATGCACAGAGACTTTATAGGACAGAGTAGAATTGCCTCCTGTGGTTTCCAAGGAGTGCCTAGTGGATGTAAACAGTCTACATTTTGGTTAGCAGCCATACTCTTACCCACTATGCCACCGGGGTTTCCATCCCTATGACAGACACTAGAAATGTCAGCCAATTTTACCTCCCACCTGTTTGTAACAGCATCTACAGTACTGGGAAAGGTGGAGCTTCCCTGCCACCACCCACATTGTTTCTGTTCTAATCCTTCCATCTACCCTTTTGTGATTTTTCCTTTGAGGATTTCCTTGGGAAAATGTTGGGCTTAGAGGAAGGGCACCATGTGGCTTTCCTCAATCTTCCTGGAGATGGATGGATCTACAAGTCTAGGAGGTCCTTATTCTTAGCCATTTCTTCAGTGTTGATGACTCATAAGACTCCTGTACAGACTAGATTGTTAGACCTTATTTGTGGACCCTGTCTATGGAATTCTGTTCCAGATAGGACTGATTGCACTCCAGATGACTAGATACCTGCCCATCACTATGTTTTCTGAGGGCATAGTACTTCCTTCTGTTCCCAGAGATCTGATCTTCCTCCCAAGCATGTGCTTAAGATTAAGATTCGAGTAGATTTGCAAGAATGTATTCTACCCAAAGATAGGTTTGTTGAATTTTTCTTTGCATTCCCAGGAGGTACATTTCTGCTCCCTGCCCATCTACAGTGTCTGATTACCACCTGCCTGAGCCTTGGAAACCCCTTCCTCTGACTCCACTGACAGTCCTCAGCAGGTCCCTGTAAACACCAGAAACTGCCCACGTGTTCCGACAATCTAGAAGTAAAAGAGAAGCAACTCACATAGAAAACTGTAAGAGTGTAGAGATGACATAAAGTCAGTTTCTTGAGGTTCTTAAATCATATTTTGCTTTGTCTGAGATGAACATATACATCTAATTTCACACTGGTTCCAAGATAAAGTTTTTTTTCCTATCATTTTTCAATCATTGATTTTCCAGTTCTATGTCTAAGATCTCAAACTCTAAAGTGGTTAAGCCTACAGATTTTTCTTGCACAGCCAAGTTTTGGGTCTGTGTCTGGTGTCTAAGCATTGACTAGCAACAGCTCTCTCCTGGGACCTTATCTGATAGTCTCTGGACTCAACCCCGACGTTTAGACATTTGCAAGCAGAAAGATATGTTCCCGAAAAAGGAAGTCAATAAAAGAGACGTGTTTACATTTTTCAGTCCTTTCCCATTCTCTGCACTTATAGGGGCTCTTCTCTGAGGTAATAACAATCATTTACTCAGCTTCCCTAAACCGTAAGTTCTTCTGAAAAAGAAAAAAAAAAAAAGAAAACTTCAGGTCCTCTAATGCTTTGCTGCCCACCCCCCCCACCTCTCTCCTCGCTCAGTGCTCTACAGAAAATCCACGTTGCTGACGGACGCAGGACCAGCCAACTCAGGCATTCTACTTTTGCATCTGAGTTCCTCCAAGAAATAATTATCCTTGTTGTGTTAGTCCAAGTGGTTTTTGTTAAGAGAGGTAAGCTCTTCTGAAGGGCAGATATGCTACGAATTGATGAAAAATTGTGGAGGAACTCTTCCCACCTCAAGAATCCAATTTGAAAGCAAACCGCCGTGTACATAGCTATGGGGAGAATGTGTTCTCTTCTGAACGCAGCTAGCACCATTTTGCCCAGCCTCTCTGACGTCCTAGCACCCCTGTTTACAAAATACCTGAACGTTGTGAGTATTTGTCAGTCTTTGTCAGTCATTCAGCCTTTCTTTTTGGTAGGAATCCCAGGACTCTGTTTCTGCTTTAGAAAACAACCAAACCCAATGCTGTCCAGTCAAGTCCAACTCATAGTGAACCTATTGAACCGAGTAGACATGCCCCATAGAGTTTTCAAGGAGCAGCTGATGGATTTGAACTGCTGACCTTTAGGTTAGCATCTAGAGCTCTTAACCACTGCACCACTAGGGCTCCTTAGAAGCCAAAGAGGACAGAAATTTTCTGTCTTTGCCCTGGTAACTGCGTAACCAGCACAGCACCTGGTCAGTACCTGGTCCCACCAGGGACATGCAGTTTACAAGAAAGTGGACCCACCCATCTGCCTTAGCCATGCTGGAGTTGACAGCCCAGGAGTATGAAGACATGTCAACAGGCACAGCACCACCACCAACATCCAAAGCAGACTATCCCTGTGACAAGATAGTGGCTGGGCCCTGCCATTCTTGGTTTTATTTATTCCCACTGATTCTGTCTTCCCTTTGATCCTGTGAGCTATACATCAAGTTGATTCCAACTCATAGTTACCCTATAGAACAGAGTAGACCTGTTCCACAGGATTTCCAAGGAGCAGCTGGTGGATTCAAACTGTCCAACTGTTGATTTTTCGTTTAGTGATTGTAGCTCTTAGCCACTGTGCTATACCAGGGCCCCAAGCAACACAAAGCTCTTCCAATAAAGTCATTTTTCCACTCCGGTCAACAGAAGAGACTTTTGTTGTTTGCAGCCAAGAATTCCAAATGGCGCAGCGACCTTTCCTTCAAGGATAGATGATGTAAGAAAACTCAGTGTCATGGACTTGACAATGTCATTGCCTTTCCTCATGCTGTCCTGTCACTGTGTACGAAGCCCTTTATGTTACCTTCAATCTGAAAAGAGTTGTTCTCCAGGAAGGACCACAGGGGACCTTAGAAGACCAGTGCCATACAACACAAAGCAAAATGGCCTAAGTGGCTAGGAAGGGGAAAGATGCATTTGGTGGCATCTTGCAGCAAGGTGGATTTGTTCATATAGGATTCCAGAAGACAGCTGCAGAATACAAGATCAACACACAAAAGTCAGTTGGGTTCCTTTACAGTAATAGGGAGAAATAAGATATTGGCTTTATAACATAAAGAATGTTACCCAGGAGTACTGTGCACCTTTCAAAAAATCATCTATGTGAGACCAAAGGGTTAACACTCACTTTAAAGCAAAGAAGAGAGGGTAAGGGAACAGGGAGACTAAATGACTGGAAATGAAACATCCAGAACGGAATTAATGAGAGTGTTGGCATATTGTGAAAAACAGAATCAAGGTCACTGAGCAATCCGTCCAGTCACTGTTAAATGAGAATCTAATTTGATGTGTAAACTTTCCAAGCAAACACAATCAAATATTCTTAGAAAAAAAAAAGAACAAATAAAAACTTTCAACACGGATTTTTAAAAATAAAGTTACGTTTAAAAATGAGACTCAATGGACATACCACCCCAAGAGAAGAAGGCAAGAGGGGACAAGAAAGCTGGCAAGGGAACCCAAGGCCAGGAGTGGGTTGACATGTCATGAGGCTGACAACCAATGTCATAAAGCAATGTAGGTATTAATTGTCTAACAAGAAGTTAATTTGCTCTGTAAATCTTCATCTAAAGTACATTAAAAATAAATTTATTTTGTTTCTTACTTCAAGCATAGAAATAACTCAGGCTCACTATGGAAGACTCGGGGAAATAAAAGTAAAAGAAAAATGTCACTGGTGATTCTACTAGACACCAATAGCCACCACCCACAAGTTGGTGGTTTCAAAAATTTTTCTATGAAAACCTTTTATTAGTTATGATAATCTCACTTTATTACCTATCAAAATTGTGAAAAGAGTGGAAATATTTCCATTGCACACCGAGACATATCTCTCCAGACGCAAAATACAGAGGAGCCAGCTCTATCTTTCAGCTGAAAGCAGCATTTCCCAAAGTAGATCCCCCAAACTAGCTGCTGTGTGTTGACTCTTACCCATGGTGACCTTGTGGGTATCAGAGTAGAGTTGTACTGCCTACAGGTCTTTAGCACTGTACTCCCCGTAGGGTTTTCAATGGCTGACTTTTCAGAAGCAGACTGCCAGGCCTTTCTTCCGAGGTGCCTCTGAGTAGACTTGAACTTCCAACCTTTCTGTTAACAGACTTGCACTTTGTGTGTTTACATCACTCAAGGACTCCAAAATGTGTCACATTAAACACTTATTCTTCTGTTTGTGAATACCTGCTGTTAATGCCCTATCCTGTCCTGTCCTATGCTATCATACCATACCATACCACACCAATCATACCACATCATATCATATCCTATCATACCTGCTATTTCTTGATAAGGCAAGCTTGGAAAATGCTGAGTTAGTTGAACGAGTTCCTTATTGCATGACTTTCTTTACAGCTTCCAATACATTAGAGTACAGTGTGACTCTCAAACACAGCAGCATTTTCCAAACTTATCTGGCCACAGAACCCATCTGTAAGCCACACTAATTAGAACTAGCATTCCAAGGAAGTGCTGATACAGAAAGCTCAGAACTTCATGTTGCTTTTCCTTCTTCCTGTTTCATTATGGGGAAGAAAGGCCTGGTGACCTACCTCCAAAAATCAGGCAGTGAAAACCCCATAGAGTCACAGCAGTCTGATCCCCAACTAACCATAGGATGGTGCTGGGCCAGGCAACATTTTGTTTACTGTGCCTGGGGCCGCCATGGTCACCAGGGTCCGGGAGCTGACGCCATGGCAACAGACAACAACAACTTCTTTACTGAGTAGACAGTTCAGAGTCAGGGGAGGAAAAGGAGAATGTATTTCAGATGGATAGGAGCAAAACCCGGAGCAGAGAATGACAGAATGGCGCCTGGGAAGTGATTTTCCTTTGCTGAGTTGACTTCTGTGCAAACTCATGTCTGAGAGGATGAGATTCAGAGACAAATATCACAGTTCACACAGCAGGGGACTCAGACCAGAACAACACTGAATTCCAGACGAGCAATTTTTGTCTTGAGAAGTGTTGCTGCATAACTGGCTTTACCCTCACTTAAGTAGAAAATCCAGTTAACTTACTGAAACGCTGTATGTGACACTAGGGAGATTAACTTAATCTTATTCTATACAACTCGGTATGAAACCCAGTTGACTCACAGTGACCCTATAGCACAAAGTAGAACTGCCCTATAGGATTTCCAAAGCGTCATCTTTACAGAAGGTCATGGTCACATCTCCTGTGGAGTGGCTGGTGGATTCGAAACCCTGACCTCTCGGTTAGCAGCCACAATCTTAACCACTGCGCCACCACGGTTGCTTTCATTCAGGACACTCTCCACCCCACAAGATGTTTCCACATGACTTTTTTTTTTCCAAGTGATGTAAACAAGGACAAATGGTCAAATAAGAGAATTAAAGATGTATAGTTTAAGGTGATGAGACCACTCTCACTGGAACAAAACACTGTTGACACAAGAAACTTTCATAACAAATTCTGTTCTGGCCCGATCACTTTCCCCGCTGACCTAATTTTTGCTGAAAGTCCAAGTAAAGTCTGACACTGAACAAGTATGAAAACGTGACTTCTTCCACTGAACTAGCAAGTTTGGATGCTCGTCTGATAGACGCAGACCTTGAGGGAAACGGGAAAAAAAGAGACTCGAAATGGATGACGTCTCCTAACAAAAACACTCTCTTCACCACCTTGAGGTCTACTCTGTGAACTGCTATGTCCCTAAACCCAAAAGGCCACATGATTCCTACAGTACTCCCAAGCCTGGTGTCTGTCATTTTTGGAAAGTCTGGGAATTACCAGAAATCAAAAGCACCTTCTTTCTGTGACGGAACCTGACAGATATACTAAGGCAGCTTCCCAATTTTTTGCCTGAAACTTGAACCCTGCTTCTGTTTGGCGAGCTGCAGAGTGAGCCGCCCAGTGTCAACTCCCAGCAACTCTTGGGAGGAAAATCGAACTAGAGAATGTTGGAGCTGGAAGGGATCTCAGTGATTATCTCCCCCAGCCTAACCCCTCTGTTTACAGATCTGAAATCACGGAGCCTGAAACCCACCCAGAATCCTGTGCGTGAATGTGCTGCTCTCTCCTATTTTTGTGCAGTTTTCCCATGGCATTCAGCCAGGGCATCTACATCAGTAATGTCTAGAGGATTTATGAGGCCCAGCGATCCTTTGGGTTTCTGCACAGACCTAAACAGGAAACTCACACAAGGAAATGCCCTTTCTGTTTGCAGGCCGAATTCCCAGGATGCCTTCACCAGAGTGCCCTGGCTGGAACAAAACAAAGGCCTGCCACAACAAATGCCCTTAGATTCAGAGGCAGAGGTGTCCTCCCCACCCTCTGCACCCACTCCCCAGTCCAGGCACCCCAGTGATAACTTGATGAGAGCAAGCTTTCCTTCTCCATCACCTCTGCCAAAGGTTACTCCACTGGCCTACAGGCCACAGGAAGGGGAGGGGTCAGTCCAGAGACACCCATACTTGGGTGTCCAGGTGGGCTTTGGGGCTTTGCAGCTTCTCACTGTTGTAAGATCAGTTAACCTGGACAAGCTGGCACCCCACTAAGGGCACCCCGCTCACACTTCCCCTGTTCTTTCTCCCTATTGTCTCTTGCTCTAACAGGCTACTTCAGAGCTGAAAAAATATATATGCATTTCCCAGCTAAGGGGCAGCCAGATGTTACTGTCCTTCTGAGCCATCTTTGCAGCTTGTGATGTTCCCGCGATCCTGGCATCTCTGGCCCCACCTTGCTACAACCTCCCATCCAGTGTCCACCCACATTCCTTCTCCCCATGTAATCGGTCCATCTGCCCTGGTGTTCCATCCTGACGGCATTTTCAAATCTCTTCAGCTCACTGCAGAAGACTGAAATTTCAGGAACAGACATTGCTCAGGGCTGGACAGGAAGGAAGTGTGCGTTCCTGCTCATAGAACAGGCCAGCAGTGTGGCCCTCTCCTCAAGGCATCCCTCTGTGCCAATGCCAAAAATAGAATCTGTCCCCATTGGTTTGCCCCACTCCCCTGAGGAAAAAGACACAGGCTAAACAGTGAGTCAACAGCACTATCGGAGCTTGACTGTCTTTCAGGGATTGTCAGATGTTGGGAAGAGGATAATGTGTCATTTCCTTTAACAAATAGTCTGGGCATCTGTGCATTTCCTTTAGAGCCAGTTCTTTAAAAGAATGTGGAGCAGTGACTACGAGGTAAATCACTGTGGCTTCTGCTCTTGGGGGTACTAGATTCTATCAAGTTGATTCTAACTCACAGTGACCCTCAGGACAGAGTAGAACTGCCCCATAGGGCTTCCAAAGAGTGCCTGGTGGATTTAAACTGCTGACCTTTTAGATTAGCCGCCATGGTGCTTATCTGCTGTGCCACCATAGGCCTCCTCGATCTCTTTGGATTCCAATCCTCCCATTACGAAAATATTTCTGTCTTCTGCAGGCATGGGTGACACCATGAGGAGACAGCATATGAAGGGGTGACCAGTGAGGGCTCTGAAGACAAAAAGAGGGCTCTAAGAGAAAAGAACAGAGACGCACTAGGCTGGAAGGCAGACGTTGTTGGGGAATGGAGACTTCAACTCGTGGTGAGCCCACATGGCAGAGCAGAGCTGCCCCACAGGGTTTTCTCGGCTGTAATCTGGATGGGTGCAGATGGCCAGGTCTCCAGTCTGTGGAGCAGGTGGGTAGGTTTGAACTCGTAAGCTTTCTGCTAGCAGCTGAGCTGGCCTAACCTTTGTACCACACCAGGCTCCTTTGGAAGAGAGCTAGATAAATAACCGAATGGCTTATCCATTTCCCAGGTCACTGGTTCTCAGTAGTGAATCAAGACTGGCAACTTGGGCCATCCACCCCAGACCCACTGAGTCAGAAATTGTCAGGGTGAAGCCCAGTTATCCCTTTCAGTGAGTCCTCCATGTAATTCTGCTGTTCTCAAGTTTGAGAACCACTGACCCAGACGGATGCACCTTAAGGGTTCCCAAGTGCAAGGAAAGCAGAGATGGTGGGGGTGGTTCTTTGAGCAAACAGTCACCCTTGCTAGAGGCAGGAGGAGGGAGCCTGCGGGTGAAGCTGTCTTGGTAAGAGCAACACCCTGGAAACAGAAATGAAATCACAGCAAATAAAATAACTCTGGATATAGCCCTGTCTCTCTGCTCAGACTGTTCTCACATGTGGCGCTTCTAGGATAGGGTTTAATGACATGAGGATACTCACAGCATAGTTTTCATTTCAAATAATAAGCACAGCATGAGCCCAATTATATAAAATGTATAGGTATGCCTATCGATATATAGAAAAAATATTGGAAATACACTAAAATGTTAACAGTAGTCATCCTTGAATGATAGCTTCTGACTATCTTTGATTTCATTCTTTATGTTTTTCTATTTTTTCTTCTAATTTTTCTATAAGTAGGTATTTTTATAATGTAGAAGAAAAGGTTAAATAAATTGACAAGCATGTTGAGTCAAAATCGTCATTTAAGCAAATTTTTATCTCCAAAAGGTAACTCCCCAAGAACATGTCACACAGATAATTTGCACCAGCTGTTACACTGTTGCTGAAAACAGAGTATTAAGAACTTGAGATTCAGGGGATTCAGAACCTATGAAGAGACTGTCAGACTCATCAGCCTAGCTGAAACCTGCACAGCAGAGAGAGCTGCAGAAAAATGCAAGCCAGAGCCCACTGTGGCGCTCCTGGCTGGTCCAGCCCCTCCTGCCATCCCCTTCTTTCCAGCTCTTGATGGCTGTGGTCAAGGACAAGGCAGGCCAGGCAGCTCCTCTGCAAATGTGCATCCAGGTTGCTGCGTGTTCTGACTCCACACTGCACTTGCTGTCAGCTGTGTTTCTTCAGGAGACCCAGCAGCCTCTCGGTTCTGACAGCCTGGCTTCCTAATGAGGATCAACCCAAAGCGAAAACAAAACAAAACAGCACAACACTGAAAAAGCCCTGAAAACCCTAGAAAGGAAGAAAGGACAATGGGACATGATGTAAGAGACACTGAGCAGCCAGTGATTCAGCGCTTCTGCGCCAACACCACCAGCTGCAGCCGCAGGGGCTCAGAGAACAGTCACACACACACACACACACACACACACACACACACACATGCACACACGCACACACAGTGGCTCATAGAATAGTCACACACACACAGAGCGTGCAAACATCCCAGGGCCTGAAGAGTGGCGAGAATTTGACACAGATTCAAAAGATTGCTGAGGCTGTGAGGCAACTGACAGAATCTACAAAGACGCTCTAAGTTCACTCCGTTTTCCATTAACAGTTTTTATCAAGACTCTACTTTCCCTAAGGAGTTGGACACTTGTCACTGAGGTCATAGTCTCCAGACTGGAACTAGTATCTGCCTGCAAACACAGCTTTAACTCATTTTGAGTCCTTCCAAGAGACTGCTGGATGGAATTTGGTTAATGTGGTTGACTGTAGTATTGGCTTCTCAGGGAGACTCTGAGGGAAAACAGTTCCTATCCTTTGTGAGTCATGGAAGCGACCGGGAGAAGATTCTTCGCAGATGGCAGTGGAGTGGGAATCTGCTCCTCCACAGAACTTTGAATCAGACAGTAACGCCACCGGCCAACGTATCATCTTAATAAAAGATGCATTTTTAAAATTCACTCTTGACCACACTTCAGGCACTACTGAGGCACCCCTTCCATAGCGTCAGGCCGAAGTGGTCCCCTGCTCCCAGATGGCTATGTAGCTTCAAGGCTGCCAGGACCACTGCAGATTACGCTGGTCCTGGGGAGCCTGAGCCTTGCCTGCCCACCAAATTCACATGGGACAAATATCACTATGGGATGCAACCAAAGTGCAACTTGATTTTCTTCACTCACTGTTCCCTGAAAATTTATTCCATGAGGAATGTAGCAGAATCATGGATGGTGAGAGCCACTACACAAGAAAGAAGTGGGGGAGGAAAGAGGGTATTCGGTAGCCACCCAGGATGGTGGAAGCCTTTCTAGGAGCTAGCAAGATCCACAGGTTATTTGCTGTCTGCCCCAAGTAAGTGTGCTATCCACTGCTGAGGAGTCAATTCAAATTCATAGTGACTCTATAGGGCAGAATAGAATTGCTCCATAGAGTTTCCAAGGAGTGTCTGGTGGATTTGAACTGCAGACCTTTAGGTTAGCAGACACAGCACTTAACCACTAGGCCACCAGGACTTCCGAGTAGGTGTGCAGTGTAGACCTTGCTTGCCTAGCTTGGCGCATTTCCCACACGGGGCCAGACTCAGAGGAAGAGGCCGGGGCTGGTGTGTGCCCCCGGCTCAGGGTACAGAGAGACCGCCTTGGCTCTGGCAGATGTGGCCCCCGAAGAGACTAAATAGTGCAACAGCCTGTGGCAATAACCCAGTGAGTGTCGGCGGTACCAAGCTCCTACAGGAACAGAGGGTGTGCTGCAGGTGAGGTAACAGAGCCCCAGGTGGGTGGAAGGAATCACCCCAGCAATTCTGCCTGCCACCCAGGAGCCCCAGGGGGAAATCTATTACCTTTCCTCCTAAGGCAAAAAAAAAAAAAAACTTCAGCAAATCAAATCCACTCTGCTTTTCCTGTTTCCTCAGGTTAGTTTTCATCCCTTCACGTATAAATAATCCTAGACTCATTGCCTTTACTGGGCCTAAGTGGATCCCTTTCTGTTTCTACCAAACATGTATCACCCCAACAGCTTTCTGATACTGTTCCAATCTTTCAAATCATGTTAGAAATTAAGCTAAACTTGTCATGCTTCAAAAAATGTTAAAATTTCCAGGAAATTCCCCTTGACCTGGTTTTCTTTTGTCCTCATTGGGCCCAGAATCCCTGGGAGTGACACTGCGTTCATGGCTCACTGCAGAAGACAGGAAGACACCAGTGTCAAAGGGCAGCAGGCTCTCAAACCTGAGGAGGGACAGGACCTGAGAACAGTGATTTACTTTCTTCCCCAGGTCACAAATTACATGGAGCAGAAGGTGCCAAACACCAACCATGGCTTGTTTTGCAAATATCAACTTAGGAAAGGCTTGACATGGGAGGGGTGGTAGACAGGAACTAAATACTGATTTGAGGAAGTGCATTTGTTTGAAATGCTGGCTGAATTATAGATTTTAACATTCAAATTTAGAAAATAGTGAAGCTCAAAGCTATGTAAAGGAGTCTCAGAACAACATCTCAGTGCCCATGTGACTATTCTTAGGCCTACATGATAATTCTCCCAGACTGGGAAGGAACAGGGGAGTCCCTGGGTATTGCAAGTGGTTAAGCCCTTGGCTACTAAATGAAAGGTTGGTGATTGAAACCTACCCAGCGGAGTCCTGGAAGAAAGGCCTGGTGATCTGCTTCCGAAAGGTCATGGCCATGAAAACTTACATAGCACAGAACTGTGTAATTTGCGGGGTTGCCATGAGTCAAAATCGACTTGTTGGCAGCTGGTTTGGGTTTTTACTTATTTATTTATTTGGAGGTAACAAGGCACCCTGGAACCAAAAGTGAGTTCTATTTATGGCAGTGGTCCCCAGTCTGATCTCCCATCCAGTCTTAGGACAGGGGTCCCTAGCCCAAATCTAGCTTGATGGGGCTGACAAGGACCTGAGGGTTCTACTAGACCTCTCTGAGCTTATTTAAAAAGCAAGAGATGTACCTCTGCCCCAAACTGTTATGTATATTACTCTGCTACCATCTAATGGTGAGGTGTATTAAAACTATTACCTGGTTCGGGACTCCTGACTATCCTTACAATTTTTTTCATGGTAAATATTTATAATGCATCATGTTCTCTCTCCAGACATATCACTGAATGGTCCTCATAGTTCATAAAGAAAAATATAGCTCCAGATCAAAGATTTCTGGAAGGGAGAAAGAAATAAACCCTGTAATTTGACTATCTGAGAAGGCAAAAATACAGTGTATAAGCATCAGGGGGGACAGAAATATTTCTAAAACGTTCCCAATGTGTACGATGTAAGGTTTAAAATCAACAGTGTTTAAACTGCCCCGTATATGAAAAGTTCATAACAACAGAAAAGATCTGCACAATACAGTGTAATTAATGAATTATCGTTTATAGAAAGGATAAAAAGTGAATCTACAATACTATGCAGAAACCATTCATGGCTCTAAAAATAAAATCCCAAGGCAAAAATCAAATTTTATTGCTATATAGATAAAAGATAGCAGATAACCAACCTCTGCCCTCTGCTCCTACCGATCAAGATTTCAGATTACTGTAATTTATTTGGGGATTTTCCTCCTAGTGCTAAACGTTAGAAGCAGGGCTTGTTTGGGGAAATTTACTGAGCAATGAAAATAAAGAATGCCCCTCCTCACCCCCACATTCTCCCCTTTCTCCAAAGACAGACGATGTGCAAAGCAGGGATTTTCCACTTCCTGAGCACTTGCACTAGTGCCACCAATAATTCAAACATTAAACCTCATCCAAAGAGAGCTAGAACCCTAAGATCCCATGGGATGCAGCTACCTGGTCCATAGGACACCGAGGCTGCCTACAGAGCTCCCAAAGAGGGGCCCTCCACTGGGCTAAGGGATTGGAACATAGAGACAAGACCACCACGTACTCCATCGGCTCATGGGTGACAAATTGCCATAAGGACAGCAAGCAGGATGGGGAAGGTAGAATTAGGGTACTGTGGTTTCAAATACCAGTCAGGCTATGACATTTTCAGAAATACCATCAGTAAACTTACAAACAATCTAGAAACGTGAGTTTCATGTTGACTTCCAATCTGGGGCATGGGCAGCATTCACCGTAAGACCAGAAGAGGTACCCTCTGGAAAGGGAGTCACATTCATATGTCACTTCTCCAAACCTCCCTTCTGACTTTCAGAGCACCAAACCACCAAAACCAAAACCATTGCTGTCGAGTTGATTCTAACTCATAGTGACCCTACAGGACAGACTAGAACTGCCCCGTAGAGTTACCAAGAAGTACCTGGTGGATTTGAACCGCCAACCTCTGGTTATCAGCTGTAGCACTACGCCACCAGTGTTTTCTCCGGAGCACACAGCAATGGAAATAGCTAATGCTAATAAGTTGTATCGACTGTCATTGAGTCTCCAACCCAGGGTGACCCAAAGTGTGTAAGAGTAGAAACGAGCTCCACAGGGTTTCTGGGTGAGTTTTCAGAACTAGACAGCCAGGCCTTTCTCCTTAGGGATCTCTAGGTAGACTTGAACCTCCAGTTTTTCATTTAACAGCTGAGCATGTAAACTGTTACTAAATTATAAGTATCCTTAAAAGCCCAGAACTATGCCAAAACTACCACCTCTCTTTTCTCTTAAGCTTTGTTTCCACCACAGTACTTGGGTAAGACACAATCACCCATGCTGGCTTCTAAACAGGGAGTTTCAAGTGCATCTTCAGCCACTAACAGCAGCAGCAGCAACTTGGAACTTACTAGAAATGCCAATTCTCAGGTCCCACTCTAGTCCCCCCAAGTGAGAAGCTCTGGTAGGTGGGGAGATCCAGAAATCTGTGATGTAACAAGTTCTGTGGGTGATTCTGATGCACTTTTAAAACTGAGTACTACCTTTGTAAATAAAAACGCTGAAGGAGCATGCAGGTTTGATGATTAACAGATGGCTAACAAAAGTGCAACCGAATCCAGCTGAAGCTCGAGCTCTGGAATCGAGACTTTGGTCCTGTGCACTCAGCTCCCCCACCGTAGTGCAGACCACTCCTGTGGCTGTGGTCAGATTCAACCCCCTCGTGGAGTCCCTGAGTGGTACAGGCAGTCAACATACTCAGCTGCTAAGATCGGAGGTCCAAGTCCCCTCAGAAGTTCTTCACAAGAAAAGATTGGCGAAATACTTCCAAATACTCAGCCACCGAAAACCTTCAGAATATCTGAGGCTGTCCTACTGGTTTCTTTCCAGAGGTGAGAGGAGAGCGTGGAGAGGAGGGGACAGATGTTCTTTAAGTGGATACTGGAAGTAAAGAGTGTAAAGAAAAAGTGTGCTATCTACCACGGGGTAAGAGCAGATAGAGTTGTATAGAGGGCAGGTGCTCGGGGGGGCGGTTATAGGGCAAATTGACTTGGATGGTAAACTTTCACTTAATGACAATTTTAAAAAAATTCAAAACAGAAAACCTGTGAAGGACAGGTCTACTCTGATATCCATGGGGCTGCCAGGAGTCAGAATCAACTCAGGTGGTCAGTTTGGTTCTCCTGGGCCTGGCTGTTGATCTGACTCTGGGAACTGAAGCCATGTGATTATGGTCAAGCTGGTAATCCACAGCAGAGTGAAGCAGAGAGGCCCCTGGGGACCCTGTATCCCCTTACTTTGTTTTTTAATCTCTAGGATCAGCGGTTCACTTCCTAGTCTGGCGAGAATGGTTGGCAAGGCTCTGATGTTCAGTAGGAGAAACCCTGCCCTGGAACACGGTGAACTCGCCTCGCACAAGAAAACAGTGTGGCCCCTAACAGCGCAGGAAGGATCAGGGAACTGACAGAGAGAAAGGCCACCAACACACCGACAGGAAAGAGGACCAAAAGTTCCTTACTTCAAAGTTTTTTTTAAAGTCCTGATAAATACAGCAGTTACAGAAAATTATAAACAATATTGTCACTAAAACTCATTTTCCCACCACCTAGTGTTACTGTTAACAGTGTGTCAGATTACAAAGCAACTGAAGCTGGAAAACCCTGTACAACCATCAGCTGGGGACAAGGGCAGCCGAACAAACAGCCGAGCAATTAGAACGAGGAGAAACAACCTTCATGTTACTGGAAAATTTTTTTAACAAAGAATGTCCTCTTTCTCTTATCAGAAAACATTTCGAATATGAGGTTTCCACACAGCGCCTAATAATAACTTGTAAATCTGCCTAGCTGGAGATGGGAGAGTTGGAATTTACAAGTAATGAAGAGCAGAAAAGTCGCTCCAGAGGAAGCCAGCTCTTTTCTTTGGGAATAAACACAATTTGCCTTTGTATCCCCGCCCTCCCCATCCCCCACCCTTACTCCCAGGAGACGAGGAAAGCAACGAGGCCAGTCCAAGAGAAATCTAACAACTCTAGATGACTCAAGTGTAAGACTTTCCCACCACTGTTTATGGAGTTGGGGTCAAATGCTGGAGGATCCAGGAAAGAAAAGCATCCTCAAGTGCATTCTCCTCACTGGTTGACTTCCAGCTGCCTCCTTTGGGTTACCCATGGGTGCAAGGAGGCAGTAAGATCATTTGGTGAACCAAGCAAGGTTCATGAGCCACTAGAGTGCCCATTCCCATCTGGAGAAAGGGTGAAGGTGTCAAGGTGACGGATGAAGGATGAGCCACCAAGGAGTATCATGACAGGTGGTGCTGAGCTGGCCAGGGAGCAGATAGAAGGTGTTGTCATCCAGGCTCAGATGCAGCCAGCTTTGCAGCTGCCATGTGGCACCAACAGCAAGAGCCAGTACCAATTGTCACCAAGTCACCTCCAACTCACGGCAGCCCTACATGTGTCAGAAGAGAACTGTGCTCCAAGACACTTCTGGGTGCACTCAAACCTCCCACCTTGCAGTTAGCAGCCCAGCACGTTATGTGTTTGCACCACCCAGGGCGACCATGGCAACATCCAGGACATCCAAAATTATATCACCGATGGCACTGAGAACCTGCCTTCTGTTGTTTACAAAGCTCATTCCATCACTAAAGGAGGAAATAAAAGGAAGTATTCATCCCCTTCTTTTGAACCCTACTTGAGAACACCATCCTTGCTTAGGTAAATTCATTTCCTCTACAGGCAGAACAAAATGAACAATGAGAAAGATGGGAAGAGAGGAAAGAGAGAGAGAGAAGGAAACCAGAATCTCAGAGAAGAAAACTAGACTGCAAGGCTAACTACCTAAACAAAGGCCACAGCCTCTTCTACCCTTGAAACCAAAACTAGATAAAGCCTGGCTTCCACTACCGGTCATTATGATCAGGACCACAATAAACAGACCCTGACAGAACACAAGAAAAATGGGGACCAGAACTCAAATTGATTTTTGTTGTTGTTTTTCAAGTATAATTCTATTTTGTTGTTGTCGAAAATATACACAGCAAAGCGTACACCAGTTAACAGTTTCTCCATGGTCATTTAGTGACACTGATAACATTCTTTGACTTGTGCAGCCGTTTTCACTGACTCACCTTTTCTGAATTGTTCTTTCCTCATAATATAAATTTATTGTCCCCTGAGGTCCTTATCCAACCTTTCGAGTTGCTGTTGTCAGTTTGATCCCGTAATGCTCAAGCAGACATTCTTTCTATTAAGATAAACTATTGTTTGGTTTTCAGAAGACTTCAAGGAAAAGTTTTGGTTTAAGGTTTAAAGATTGTTTCTGGACAGTAGTTTCAAGGGCTTATCCAACCTTCATGGCTCCAGGAAGCCTGAAGTCATTTACCATTTTCAATTCTTTTCTTCATTTTTCCTCCTTTGATCAGGATTCTTCTATAGAATCTTTGATCAAAACACAGAACTCAAATTCTTAAAAAGTCCTAACTTCCTGGACTGGTTGAGACTGGAAGACTCCCTGAGACTACCATCCTGAGATATTCTAACCTTGGAACCAAAACTATACCCTGTGGGCACATTTTAAGAAAATAACAGATTTGTACACAAAATAAAAGATATTACCTGTAAGTACAGGGCTGCATTAAAAAGCTGTCTATACGAGGCCCAAAGGCCATCATTTACTCTTTAGCAAAAATGAGAAGACAACAAGGACAGGGATACTAGAGTACCAGAAATGGAACCAGACTACAATTCATGAGAATGTTAACACATTTTGAAAAATGTAATTAATGTCACTAAACAACTTGTATAGAAATTGTCATATGGGAATCTAACTTGCTGTGTAAACTTCCACCAAAGCCACAAAGTATTATTTAAAAACAAACAAAGGGATAGAGGAGTTCCTTTAGCTGTACAAAACAGTCAACACTGAGTTGATTCCAATTCATAGTGATGCAACAGGACAGAGAAGAACCGCCCTGCAGGGTTTCCAAGAAGTACCTGGTGGACTTGAACTCCTGACCTTTAGGTTGGCAGCCATAGCTATTAACCACTATGCCACGAGAGTTTTCACATAAAGAGGTCAGGGAAGGGGAAACCTAGGCAAGATACCTCCTGGACAGTTCCCCCTGTGTGCCTTCTGGTGAATCTAACTAACATATTCATTAAAGAGTGCGCTGGAGTGAAGTGCGCATCTCAGCTGGGCAGCCCTAGCGAAACTTCTTACCTGACCCCACCCCCAGGGGTGCAGCTGTGCCATAACCACACCTCTGTCCACATGGCAGATCTCTGTTACCTGCAGCCCCGCCTCCCAGAGAATGCCTACGTGCCACAGTGGCCATCACTATCATAGCCCTTACGAGGACGAGGTGCACCACCCCCACCCCCCTGTGTCCTTCCTGGATCCTTCGAACCTCTTCCCATCTGATGGAAGCCTGTTCACAGCAGCCAGAGCAAGCCACTGGGGATGCCTGCAGAAGCATTCAAGCCCATTAAAATCTAATTACAAGAAATGGATTTTTCACCTGTTTTGGGGTGGAAAAAAAATTATGAGGTAAAAAGAAGAGAGTGTAGAATCCATGTTTGTAAACACGTGTGCATAGCTTTCTTCTCTATTAGAAATTCATTCCTTTAGATAATAAACATTTTTTCCCAACACCTACTATACGCAAAGCTCTATGCTAGGTTATGTTAGCAACCATGAGTCCCAGACTTCCAAAAACTCACAATCTAGAGGAGAAAATCACACATAAAAACTAGAAAATTGGCTTGCATGTTCTATAATAAAGGCTCATTCATCTATTCAGCAAAGAGTTATTGTGCACAGTGCGCCTGCATCAAGTATGAACAAATAATTTTGAGAGGCCAAATGTAACTCAAGTCCCTTTCCCACACATGAAAGATGTGACAAAGCATCTCCTACACAAACACTTCTTAAGGATCCACGTCTCTTACTCTTACCTATCATACCTGGTTGTGTCCAGCAAACATGCAGCAAACGCTGCTCTCTAATGAATGGATTCTCTGTACTGTTATTCATTAGGCAATTTCAGCCTGGTCTCTCTTTGATATTCATCCATCAATACTATACACACCTGCTGTGCACATACAACACGCAGGTGGCAGGAGCTACAAAATCCACAAGCTCTCTGGGAGTTCACGGTTCAGCGGGGGAACAGACATGGAAGCCAGTCAGCACAATCCAGTGGGCCAAGTGTCCTCTGGGGAGACAGCACAGGATCCCCACTGAAGGTGCACAGAGGAGGGACATACAACCTGGCTTGGAGGCAGAGGTCAGAAAAAGCTGCCTGAAGTGGAGCCTAAACTGAGTCTCCAAGGACAGTAACCAAGTTGTGTGCATCAGGGGGACAGCTTTCATGCAGAAAGGACAGCTCAGGAAAGACAGGGGGGAATCCAGCATGCCCAGGGGTTCAGTGTCCCCATCTCTGCACTTTGGAAAACCTGATCTCACCAGAGTTGTTTGGAGTCCAGCAAGCTTGTATGAGCTACCCAAATTCCTGAGAGGATGGTGTATCATATAGAGCACCAGTCCCTACAGTCAGAGTGACTCTGCCTGTGAGATCAGATGTTCTTATGGGAACTGGAATCAGGATATACATGGAAGGATGCTGAGTGATCGTGAAATCAGATCAAGTTGCAAAGCCAATGATCTTGTCATCAAGTTATGACAGTTGGCTGTTCTGTCTCTGTGGTCATCTTCCCGCCCTCTCCCTCCATAGGCAAGTTTCTGAGACTCTGCACTGTTCTCTCTCCTTCCTCATCCCACGCTTTCATCTCCTCACCCCACACTCCTCACCCCGCTGCGGTCTGCTTCCTCCCACACCTCTCCCCCAAGCTGCCTTCACCTAGGACATAACACTTCTTTGTTACTAAATACGGGATTGCTTTTAGTGTCCTCGCTCTGCAGCTTCTGACCCGAGATGTGCTCTCCTCCCTCCACACGGGCGAGACCATTCCTTCGTGGTTTTCCTTCTGCTTCTGGCTGCTGCTTCTCAGGCACCTTTGCACCTTCCATTTTTTTCCTGCTACGTCTACAAACTGACCACTTCCCCTCTCTACAGGTAGATGGTGGCTCTGTTACCAACTCTACAAAAACTTCCAAATCTGTATCGGTGGCTCCAATGGCTTTTATGAACTCCAGACAGGAATAGCCAACTGCCAACTGGACATCCTCATGTGAATACCACAGAGAACCTTGTACTCAGTCTGTTCAAAGCTAATGCTCCTAAACCCCAATACTTCTGGTGTTCCCTAGCTTGCCAAATACCACCACAACTTCTCCAAGTGCCAAAGCCAGAAACCTGAGAGAGTTTCTTGCCAGCACCAGCAAATCCAGCTTGTCCACATCTCCCGGATCTGTCTACTCTTCCAATAGTCCCACCACCACCACTGAATTCAGCTCAGGGTCACTTCACATCTGAATGGCCATACAAGTTCCTGCCACTTGTCTTGTGCCCTCTTAGTCATTCTTCCCACTATATAACCAGAGTGCTAGTCTCTCTTTGAAATTCAGACTTGAGCCTGTCTTCCCCTGTTTAAAATCCTTTGGGGGCTTCCCAGTACCTTCAGGAAAAAGCCCAAAGTCCTTACAACTGACCCTTTATGGCCACAGCCCTGCTTATGGTTCAAGCTTTACTTCTTATTGCGTCCTGCTCTATCTCCTGAGCTCTTATTAAACAACTTGCAGTTGTCCAAATGTGTCAGAATTCTTTTACCAGGATGTCTTTGCACATGCTATTCTTGGCCCGGGACATCCTTCCCCTCCCAACTCCCTCTTCTCCTAACTCCGCTGAAGCATTATCTCCTCTGGGTCCCCTTGCTCTTGATCTGGGCTAGGTGATCTTCCTGAGCATTCCCTCGGCACCCTGTGCAAGCCTTTGTCCTACCACTCAGTACACGCCACACTGTCCTCTCCCCCGGACTGGGAGAATTTTAGGCTCTGGACTCTGACTTATTTCTCTGCAGATCCCCAGTGGCTAGCACAAAGTTCGGCGCATACTGAGAGCCTGTCAGGGAAGGTTCCCTGGAAGAGATGACAACTAGTCTACAACCTAATCAACAGCTAGCAATCGGCCAGATGATAACAGGTCAAGGAGTATCTGCAGCAGCGAAGGCAAGAAGGAAAGGTGCAGAGGCTGAGAGAGAAGGGTGCGCTCGCCGAACCACAGCTCATTCAGAGTGGCTGCAGCACCTGAACTACAACCGAGGGACAGTCAGAGACAAGGCTGGGTCATGTTTGCCAATGGACTCAGAGGAGACATGACAGCAGGCGGTCCTGGATGAGGTACTCAAGTATGGAACTATTACATATGACCAGTTAGAGGTGAGCTCGGAGCACCGGAGTCCAAAGTTAAGGTGAAAATGACTGGTGACAAATAAAGGCAAGGTCTGACAACTAAGTCCACGAACTTAGTTGCTCTAAGTGCTACATGCCTCACTGCTGAGTATCACTAGTCACCTTCAAAGTACTTCCCTTGGGAAGCTAGGCACTGACACCACTGCCTAGCTTACCCTTCTTCAAAGCAATTCTGGAACCCTTTCTGAAATGGCTGTTGTGCACAGTGCCATGGTAGCAAGTTCGGCAACTTAATTGTATAGTTGTCTGTGAGGGAGTTTTTAGCCAAAAAACAGACAGCTATATTGGAACATCCTCCCTACTCACCCGATCTGGTCCCTAATGCCTTTTTTCTTTACCTGAAGATAAAGGAAATATTGAAAGGAAGACATTTTGATGACATTCAGAACATCAAGGGTAATAGGACAGCAGCTCTGATGGTCATTCCAGAAAAGAAGAGTTCCAAAATTGTTTTAAAGGGTGAACTAGGTGCTGGCGTCAGTGCATAGCTTTCCATGGGGAGTACTTCAAAGGTGACCACAGTGATAGTCAGCAATGTGGTATGTAGCACTTTTTCTAGGACGAGTTCGCACATTTAATTGCCAGTCCTCGTATGTCAGCCTCTCATAGTATGTGTGTTTGAACTAAGGGATAGGTCGGCCATTCACCAAGCAGACCCTCATCACATGTCTGTAGAACTGAACTGACCAAAGATAAAAAATAATAAAGCAACATATTAAAATATGACAACATAGTTTCAATAAAGCTATGAAACAACTTTCTAGTACCTCAGGTACCAGTCGGAGGCTGAAAGAGATATCTGTGAAGTTAGAATGCTGAGGTCCCTGAAGTTCGGAACCACTGATTTCTTCTATTTCCCAAAGAGCAAGAAGGGTGAAAGCGTAAGGTGTAAGGAGCAAGACGGGTGAGGGACAAAACAAGAGGCCACAAGGGATTAGACCATCAGCACTCAGCACAGAAGAGTGGTTACGGAGATGACGATTCTTGCAGTTGATCCTGACAAGTGAAACTCTTCACATACTGTTGCCTGTGACGAAGAATCCTCAACAACAGGAACGAAAGGAGTCCACGTAGTGGCCACAGACCTTCACTAACACGTCTGTAGTCACCAGGCTCTGGCGTTAGGGGTACGAGTTCTGGATTCTGACTTTTGTGCCTCCTGGCGCTGTGTCCCATAGAATGACCTTCTGCTCTTTATGCTCTTCGTCTGCTTCCATGCATGTCTTCACCCTGCCACTCCACTGCAGCAGTTAGATGCTGTCAAGTCAATTTTGGTTCCCAGTGTCCTGTGTGCTACAGAGTAGATCTGCCCCATAGTATTTTCTTGGCTATGAAGCTTTGGTGGCTCAGTGGTTAAGAGGTCCACTGTTAACCAAAAGGTCAGCAGTTTGAATCCATCAGTCACTCCTTGGAAACTCTATGTGCTAGGTTATACTCTGCCCTTGAGGGCTACTACAAGTTGGAATCGACTCAACAGCAATGAATTTGGTTTGGGGTTTAAACTTCACAGAAACAGATCTCCCAGTCTCTTCTACAGAATGGCTAGTTGGGATCAAAACCCCAACCTTTTGATTAACAATCCAGCCCAGCATCTCCAGGGATCCTTCCTGCCCACGCCCCTCTCCCATCTTTCCCATTCCTTATTCAGTGGGTTATATTTCCTTGACAAATCAAGAGTTCTTTTACTTACATCATCCTGAGGTATTTTACTCCGGTGGTGTAATGGTTAAGTGCTACAGCTGCTAACCAAAAGGTCAGCAGTTCAAATCTACCAGGCAGAAACTATGAGAAAGTTCTCCTCTGTCCCACAGGGTCACTACGAGTTGAAATTGACTCCATGGCAATTTCAGTGGGTTGGGTTGGGTTTGGGGTTTCAGTGTCAGAACTGGTCTTTCCTCTGGCCTTTTCATTTCCCCATCTGAGTCCTGACCTCCCTTTCCTACCTCTGAATCCACCTCTGGACTCCTAGGCTTTTCCCCATTTCTCCTTTGGGTAGCTGGCAAGGCTTCACTTCGATTTTCTCCTTCCTTTGTACCCAAGCGAGTTCAACAGGAAGAGACAAGAAATGCCCGTTTGGACCTATCGCAGTTGCTGTTTTTCTGTCTGAATGCTCTCCGAAAGGCAAGGAATGGGACAACAGAAGGCTGTGCAAAACCACTGCCGACGAAAATAAAGAGGCCCTAACCACAAAATTACCCAGTAAAGTCAGCACTTGGCTCTCACATGAAAAGTTGAGGCAGTTCAGAAGAGCTGAGGAAGGAGCTGTTTTTCTGGGAATTTGGACGGCGGGGCAGGAAACGAGCTTCAGGTCGCAGGAAAAAGTGACTGGCTAGTTTTCATGTGCTGCCCCCTCCCGGAAGACCTGAGAATTGCCGAATTGTTCCTCCCCGAAGACTGACGTCGTTCCTTGGAATCCTTATTATGCACCCGCCGGTGACACAGTGGAACTGCTGGTGGTGTAGTGATTAAGGGTCCACGGCACTTGGCTGGCTGGCTGCTAGGCCAAAGGTCGGCAATTCCTAATCCACCAGGCCCTCCTTGGAAACTCTAAGTTCAGTTCTCCTCTGTCCTATGTGGTCACTTCGAGTCAGAATCCACTGGATGGCAGTGGGTTTGGTTTGGTGGTAGAGTGCTTCTGAGCTACGACGGTAACCAAAACATTGGCCATTTGTACCCACTAGGCACTCCTCGAAACCCTGTGAGGCAGTTCTACTCTGCCCTATAGGGTAGCTATGAGATGGAATTGACTCAGTGTCAATAGATTTGGGGTTTACAAGTATTTCCTTGAACCTCTATTAAGCATGACGTCCTTTTCCAGAGATTGGTCACTCTTGATAACATGTTCAAAGTAAGCAAGACAAAGGTCTGCTGTTGTCACTTCTTAGGAGCGTTCTGGCTATACCTCTAAGACAGATTTGTTCATTCTTCTGAGGGTTCGTGGCATCTTCTTCACCAACCCCAAAATTCAAATATGTGTTATTCCTCTGTCTTGTTTTTCTTTATCCAGCTTTCATATGCATGTAAGGTGACCAAAAGACTATGGTTTGGGTCAGGCTCATCTTAATCATCAAGATGATATCTTTGCTTTTTCAGGTTTTTAGGTCTTTTGCAGTAGATTTGCCCAATGCAATATGTAATATGAATAACATTGCAAAGAATGGGAATTTCAGGATCCTTAACTGTGTTCATCAGGAATCTATATTACACCAAGAGGCAGTCATTCAAACAGAACAAGAGACACTGTGTGGTTTAAAGTCAGGAAAGGTGTGGATTAGGGTTGTATCCTTTCACCAAACTTATTTAACCTGAATGCTGAACAAATAATCAAAGACATTGGACTATATGAAGTACAGCATCAGGATTGGAGGAGGACTCATTAACAACCTGCATTATGAAGATGACAAAACCTTGCTTGCTGAAAGTGATGAGGACTTGAAGAGCTTACCAAGGAAGATCAAAGACTATAGCCTTCAGTATAGATTACAACTCAACTTAAAACAAAAATCTTCCCAAACTGGAACAAGCAACATTATGATAAACAGAAAAGATTGAGGTTGTCAAGGGTTTCTTTTTACTTGGATCCACAGTTAATACCCGTGGAAATAGCAGTCAAGAAATCAGATGACGCGTTGCATTGGGTGAATCTGCTGCAAAAGACCTCTTTTAAGTGTTAAAAAGCAAAGATGTCAGTTTAAGGACTAAAGTGCACCTGACCCAGCCATGATGTTTTCAATCACTTCACATGCATGAGAAAGCTGGACAATGAATAAAAAGGAGGATTGTAAAGCTGACACCTTTGAATGATGGTGTCAGCGAAGAATACTAAATACACTATGGACTGCCAGAAGAACAAAAATCTGCCTTGGAAGAAATATGGCTAAAATATTCCTTAGAAGCAAGAATAGCAAGACTGTGTCTCACATACTTGAGGCATGTTATCCCAGGAGGAGGGCATCATGCTTGGTATTTTCGAGAGTCAGCGAAAAAGAGGAAGACCTCCCAATGAGAAGTGACTTGGATGGTGACAACAGGCTCAAGCATAACAACAATTGCACGAATGGTGCAGGATCAGGTGCTGTTTTGTTGTGCTGTACACAGACTCACTATGAGTGAGAATTGACACAACAGCCCCTAACAACAACAGCAATACACTGTCAAATTATGTGACTGCTGCTTCTATGGGCATGGATGGTTGCAGCAGTGGGCTCCGATGTCCCTATTATTGTGAGGCCGGCACAGGACTGTGCAGCATCTCATTCTGTTATCCACAGGGTTAGTGTGAGTTGGAACTGACACTGCATATCATGTAATGAATCTAAACAGTAAACATTTACCATAGACCAAAGACAAGAAAGGGGGACAGGGAAGCTAGATCAATGGAAACAAAACAACCAAAATGGAAATAATGAGAATGCTGATTCATTGTGAAAAATGTGACCCAAAACACTAAATAATACATACAGAAATGAGTGAAGTGAGAAGCTGATTTCCTGTGTAAACTTACACAAAAAAACCAATAAACTATGTTTTTAAAAACATGTAATAGAAAGCATACAAGCCAGAATCTTGGGAATTTCCTTAGGCAGTCTTTTTTTGCCTCCTGCCGCACCTCCAGTTGATCATCGAGTCTTCTCAATTCCAAGTGCAAAACACCTCTTGTACCATCAACTTCTCTCCATTCCCACTTCTGTCCCTCCTTATCCAAACCACCCTTTCACCTAGTCTCCTCTCCGAAGATTCTCTTGCTCTCTTCCATCCATTTTCCACACAGAAGCCCACTTAAAACCATTTGTTATGTTCTGTTCACTCTTAGGATTCAGACTAAACTCCATACCACAATCCATGGGCCCTGAGTAGCCCGGCAGCTGGCTTCCGCCCACCCCCAGCAGCGCTTCATCTGGTGTCATCTGTTGCTAACTCTGCTCACTAGCATCCAGACCTTTCCGTTCTCCCAATCAGACAAGCTCTTTCACGCCTCCAGGATGTTGCTTCCTTCTGTTAAGAACACTGTTCCAATTTTTCCCCCTCCACTTATTTAATTTAGGTCACCCTCCAGGCAGCTTGTCAGAAGTTGACAGTCTTTGCTTCAGGGAAGTTTTCCTTGACCCACAAATTCTTCTGCTGGTGTGCTTTTCTCTCCTGACAATCAGCACAATTTAACCGCCCATGTGTCTACTCCTTTGATGAGTGCATGCCTCATCCCCCAAGCCCACAACTCAGCATTATATTGCCAATACCTTGCATGGTACCTGGCATATAGTAAATACTGAAGAAGTATTTATGGAGTGAATTTTAGTGGACGTGTCAACATTTTATAGTCTGTTCTGAGCAGAGAAGCAAAGTTCCAAACCCATGAGTGGAACAGGCAGGATTGCCCAGGCACTCGGTGGAGTGTTCCACCTTGCTTGTGAATATTCCACAGTGATATATCCCCCTGAGCTTGACTGGATTGTGTTCCTAGATGCCCAACATCTCCGTTTCCATCCTGGGTCCCCAAGATGGGTCACTGGTGGAGGGAAAGCTAATAATGTCCCAGTGGTGTAAATGGCACAGAGAGCAGAGAAAAGTAGGTTGCCTTTGCGTGGAGAGAGACCATTAATGTCAGAAGGCCCCTGGACCAGTGACTCTAGAAACTTACAGTTCCAAGTATTTTCTCAAGGTTTCAGGGTGAATGGATGCTGCGTATCTAAGGAAAGGAGAGCCAGACACCTACTCGAACACTGTACTGGGGCTTAGGCTGCTGGGATTCATTCACCTTTGTGGAGCTGTCATTACCCGGGTGGTTATACTCGCCATTGGCCCCCAGAGGGCACCCTGGAGGCTCTCCTGGGTAGCCTTTCTGATGGGTGGAACTTGATTCGCCAGTAGCGAGGGTCAAAGTTTTAAGATTATAGATCAGGCTGGGCGAAGCAGTGTCAGGGACCAGTGGAGACCTTGGCCGATTAGTCTACGTGGTTGATACAACTTAAAGCAAAGTAGATATACCATGGCCATTTGCCCTGTCTGCACAACATTCATTTCCCTTTTATAGGAAAATGCAAGTTTCGCTTGTGGAATTAACCCTTTCTTGCTGTGTGCCCTCTTGGTGGAACAGAAACCAAGGGGCTTTCTTCCCCCCACAGCCAAAGGTGGGCAGGATTGCTCAGACTCTCCGTGAGACTCTTTCCAGTGACCCCCTGACACTGTGAAACTAGAACAGGAGAATGCATCTGCTGGAAAGAGCACTTGGAGCACACCCACCTCCTCAGAAACTCAGATAAGACAGTTGATGGTTTCTGCCACCTGGATATCTGAGGTAGCCTTGATTCCTGTCCTGTTTCAAGACTGGATCTCTATGCTTACCTGGAGGGGAAGGGAGATGAGAAGGTCATGAAGGTGGTTTTCCCAGGGCAAGGCTCATCCATTGCACTGCAGACATGCTCACCCCTACATGTGGGAAACTTGATGAAATAATTCGTGGTAATGGGGACCGCGTTAGTGCTCTCCCCTGTGGGGGAGAAAAAGAGAGTGAGAAGGAAAAAAATACAAAAGAATTGCTCTCTAGCCTCCTGAGTACTCTGTGAGATACCTGATAGCTCTTCAACGAATAACCTGTGTTTGATTAGCTGACGGTTTTTGCTGCTTGTAATCATGGAGCATTGTCTTCTCTTTTATAACTTCCATTTGGCCAACGACAGATGGTTGACAGTGGGATGAGGACTTAGATAGTCATGACCCAAAGAAGAGGTGACTGAGGTGGTCTAAGATATAATCAGCTGTCATCAGCTGCAACTCGTGGAAACCCCATGTATATCAGAGTAGATCGTGCTCCATGGGGTTTTCAGAGGCTGATGTTTGGGAAGTAGACCACCAAGCCTTTCTTTTGAGGAGCCTCTGGGTGGACTTGAACCTCTGACCTTTTTGTTAGGAGCCAAGTCCCTACCTGGGAACTGTGGTCTAAAATATAACCTATAGTATCTTTGGAGGCTAAATGCGTTGACATTAGTCCATGAGGGTAGGGATTGGCTGTGGGGATTACCAGTGGGAATGACCCAGGGATACATAAGTATGGAAAGTCAGAGAGGAAACCGAGGGACTTCTTCTAGGGTCATTAGAGGTTGGAGAATGTGCAGTAATCCTCAGGCTTCCCCAAGCATAGATATCAGAGGTGGTGCCACAATGCGGAATAGCTTCAGGCAGATGACTAAGAGGTCCCATTTTAAAGAGGTCATGTGACCTCCACTGCTGCCAGATTCTGAGAGAAATTCCCCCTCTGCTAAAGATTCTGATGGTGTGTGGGGCTGGTCTAGGTCAGGATAAGCTGGAACCATGGCAGAAGTGCTACAGCTGGAGACAAAAGTCTGAAGACTAACAAACAGGATGAGTCCTTGGGTAGGTGGCTGGGTCACAGCGAACAGTGCTAAGCTCTTCATGGGCCTCTTCAGGAGCAGCTTGATGAGGAAGGGCTTATGAATCATGGTGCCTCCCCACAGGATTCCTGTTGGCAGTGTTCACTTTCATTCAGGCAGCCCTGGGGCACGCTGGGAGCCACGCCTGACAGACCAACCCTTGCTCCACAAAGCCTCCCTATGTCCTGAGTCCACAAGTGCTTTGATCTAGAGGCAGAACCCTCAACTTCGTTTCCTCCTTCCTGCCCTCAGACTTGTGGCTGTGACCTGGAAACAGAACAGGAACTAAGCTGCTGCCATCAGACCAACAAATCCTCAGTAGTCGGTGATGCTGGGGTGTTGGGTTAGGGGCTGTGTGACAAGGGCCCTGAGAGACATGCCAGGGACCTTAGTCATAGCAACTGAAACAAATTTTAGTAATTTAGAGTGGAAAGTAGATATGCTGAAAAGATACTGTGTACCTCAGAATTACCAGAAACCAAAAAACCCACTGCCGTCAAGTCAATCCCAACTCATAGCAACCCTGTAGGACAGGGTAGAACTGCTCCTCAGAGTTCCCCGAGGGGAGCCTGGCAGATTTGAACTGCTGACCTCTTGGTTAGCAGACCATAACACTTAACCACCACACCACCAGTGTTTCCAGAATTACCTAGAGGATTAGACCTGGAGGAGACACAAAGAGAGAGACCCAGCCCACTGAAGAATGGGTCCAGTAAGGACACCCCTGCTTCTGCCACTGAGCACCTGATGCTGTAGGTGCCCTGCTGACCCTGCTTGCACTGGACGGGGGACACCACCACAGCTGACACCCACTGGACACCATGAGTAAAAGACACTCCCTTGATTCTTTGTTTCTCTATCTCCCAGTTTGGGCTCTAGGCTGGTGCATCCGATTGGGTCTAAAAAAAAAAAAAAAAAAAGTCCAGCAAAACGCCCTTCTGCGATCACTTAGGAAACCCTGGTGGTGTGAAGTGCTATATCCGCTCTTATTCTTTACCTTTTTCTTTTATCATCTGAATTCTCCCATACATATTTTTAAAACTAGGACCGAGGCTGGCCCTCTGTGGATGCTGTGGTGCCTGGCCTGGATCCCCAATAGCAGCTGCACGCCCACCCCAGCTGCTGAGAGTGCTGGCTGAAGACACGCAGCAGCTGCTCCCCTCATCCTTGGCTGACAAGAGCTGCTCTGTTGGGAAGTTGTGAAACACCTTCTCCCCAGGGAGGAGGGAGCAGCTCAGAGCCAGTACAGGGGTCCCAAAGCCTGGTCCTCTTGTCTCAGTACAGGTTGTGTCCCAGAGTCTTCCTCCTGTACCTAAGGCTCCATCACTTACCTGGGTTAGACTTGACCTGAGACCATACTCTTTAGCTGGGTTAGACCACCTGAAACCACATCACTTAGCTGAGCTGGGAGCATACCCTTTCTCAGGGCATTCTCTCCCTCACATTTACCTTGTTTCCCCTCCTCCCTTGCAGGCTTTTCCTAAGCATATCCCCGCAGTAAATCACATGGGGTACCCTGTCTCAAGCCTTGCTTCCGGAGAACCCGGCCTCAGGCACTGTCCTACTGTTGTTACCTCCATCATCTGTCTCCCTTCAGTTCCAAGAGCCAAGGCCAGCTGTGTCTTGCCTTCTGTTTCCCTGGCAGACTAGTTGCCACAAGCAAGGGGCAGAGAGGCAGCAGAGCCTCCTGACCAGGGCCCAGGAGAGATACTCACTCTAACCCCCAGCTATGTTGTTGTCATCAGCTGCCATCAGCCCCTGACCTGTGACAATCCATGTGCAACAGAACAAAGTGCTGCCCAGCCCTGCATCAACCCCATGACCGAACGCAGATGGGACGGTTTCCATCGGCTGATTTTTCAGAAGTACATCACCAGGTCTTTTCTCCTAGTCTGTCTCCTAGTCCGGCTGCCCCACTAAGGCCCGTTCAGCAGGAGTACCACCCAAGCCTCTGCTGACAGATGGGCAGTGCCTGCTTCTGAGGTTGATAATTGAACTTAGGTCTCCTGCATGGAAAGTGGGGATTCCACCACTGAATGCTAACCCTAATCCATGCAAATAAATGTAGGGCTGCAAGTGTGATGCCTCTCCTAAAGGAAAAGTGATCCCTGCTGTGTGAGTGAGACAGGAGGTCCAAGAAGGCTCCCCTAATGAGTGATATTTAGTTGCAATTTCAGAAATGAGTAAGAAGTATAAACTGGGGGAAGAGAACATTCCAGGCAGAGGGTTCGCATATGAGGTCTAGCAGTTGAGCTCATGAACTCATTCTAGAAAAAGTGCTAGTTACCTCATTGTTGAATATCACTGCAGTCACCTTCCAAGTACTCCCTTTGGGAAGCTATGCACCAACGCCAGAGTTCAGCCTACCCTTCGAAGCAATTTTGCAACGCTTTTTCTGGAATGGCCATCAGAGTAGACATTGTATTACTGATGTCCCGAATGTCATCCAAGCGTCTTCCTCTCAATATTTCCTTTATCGTTGGGTGAAGAAAAAGTTGTTAGGGGCCAAAGCAGGTGAGTAGTGAGTGTGTTCCAATACAGTTATTTATTTACTGGCTAAAAACTCCTTCACAGACAACTATACAATTAAGTTCACAAACTTGGCACCTTGCCACTGTAGGCAGTGGCCATTCCAGAAAAAGTTCCAAACTTGCTTTGAACAGTGGACTAGGTGATGACATTGGTGCATTAACTTCCAAGGGGAGTACTTGGAAGGTGAAGGTGACTGTAGTGATATTCAGCAATAAGATATATAGCACTCAGGACACTTAAGTTCACAGACTTGTCATACCTCGTATACAAAGACCCTAAGCAAGAAGGAAACAAGGCCAGGGTGACTGCAGCTAGAAACCCAAGGCTGGCAGCACTCACTGAAGGACCAGAGCTGATTGGCATGGCTTTTTAAGGAGTTTGGTCGTTTTTCTAACCACAAAAGGAAGACTTTGTGCTAGTGGGGGAAGAATAAAGTGACACGATCCATTTGTGTTTTTAAAGACCTCTCTGGCTACAATGTGGAGTATGACTTTGCAAGGTACCCAGAATGCATTTGGATGACCAGTGAGGAGACATTGCAGAGGCCATGGAAAAGAAGGCAGGAGCTTGGCAGGGGTGGGCAGCCTGGTAGTAGAGACAGATGGACAGATGTGGAAAATCTTTAGAACTAACACTGACAGGATTTGGTGATGTATTTTACGGGGGTGAGGGTGAAGAGGGAGAGTTGCCAAAGACGATGGCTGAGTTTCTGGTTTTCTTAACTGAAGGCACTGAAGGAAATGCTGGAGGCGGTAAGCAAGGCTCTGACATAGATCTCTATTCTCCTTTGTTACAAAGCCAGCCTTCTGTTTGTGTCCCACTCCACTGTACTGCTATCCACATTTGTCGCTCAACAAACTTCACTAACTGTCCTACATGTTTTGCATTGTTTATGAACCAGTGTCTTTGGTGACAAATGGTTCCTTCCCTGATTAGTTCTGTACATTTGGCTTGAGTCAGGGTAAGGTGTGGGGTGGGGAGATGGTGAGAAGGAAGACCTTACCCTGGTAGCAAGGTGGTTAAGAGATTGGCTGCTAACCAAAAGGTCAGCAGTTGGAATCCACCAACCATACCTTGGAAATCCTTACAGTTGCTATGAGTCGGAATTCACTGATGGCAATGAGTATACTGCATGATTTTAAGATTTACTATAAAGCTATATCAATCAAGGTTTACTGTGAAGCGGTATTAGTAATCAATCAAGTATTGGTGTATGTTTAGCCATGTATAACAGAATAGAATCCATAATTTCACCCAGACTACATAGCCAACAGATTTTCTTGGCATTCAAAATTCTGTGGGTACTTTATTGAAACTTTATAATAATTGCTTTGGACATTCATTAATAGTCATATAAAAAATAAGCAAAGTTTTCGTGATTATATTTCACAGCAAAGAAATTGAACTTTAGTCCTTTTTCTGGAACTGACTCAGAAAATTTTCTAAGACTGTGTGTACTTTGCCTATGAACAATTCCTCGGCCTTTCTTTGTGCCCTTAGTCAAGTGGTCTATAGTGACAAGGACATGTTCTTTTTCTTTGTTAATTTTTTAATTATGATTAAGTGACAGTTTACAATTCAAGTCACTTTGCCATACAAAACCCTAAGCACCTGTCTCTCTGCAGCTCTATCTACTCTCCTTAGTCTGTGACCGCACACTCTTCCTTTATACTCTTTACTTCCAGTATCCACTCAACCAACACCTGTCCCCTCCTCTCCAATCTCTCTTTTCCACTCTAGAAAGAAACCAGTAGAACAGCCTCATATATGTATTAGACCATAAAGTACACACACCACCTGCATCACTCTGTGTGCTATAGTCTAGTCCAATCTTTGTCTGAAGTGTTGCCTTTAGTACTGGTTCCAACTCTGGGCTAGCAGCAAGTTCACGGGCCACGTTCTCAGGAGACCTTACAGGTTGTTGGACCATTAAGTCTGGTCTTCTAATAGAGCTCCAGATCTGATCTCCCCTTTTTATCACGCTGCACCAGGGACTCTACATTTTGTTCCCTGTCAGGGCAGTCTTTGGTGGTGGCCGCATACCATCTAGTTCTTCTGGTTTCGTGCTGATGTAGTCTTCCAATCATACGGACCCTTCTGTTTTCTGGGCTCATATTTTCCTCGTGTCTTTAATTTTCTTGACTTTCATCTGCTCTAGGTGAGTTGGGATCAATTAATGTTCCTTAGATGGCAGCTTGCTGGCTTTTAAGAACCCAGGTGCCACTCACCAATAAGGAATTCAGACCAATATCTGTGAAAAAGACTAGTTACACCAACTGACCTTGATGTCCCCTGAAACCATGGTCCTCAGACCCATGGTCCTGCTACTCTGCCCTTTAAAATATTGGGTTGTATTTAGAATATCTTTTAGCTTATAGCATCCAGTTGTGCTGACCTGCGTTCCACTGTGTGCAGTCACTCCCTTCACCTAACTGAATTCATATTAACTATCTAATCGATGAAAAACCTGCTCCCTCCCTCCCTTGTAGCTATCAAAGAATATTTTCTTTTGTGCATAAACCTTGTCTTAAGTTCGTAGTGATCTCGTACAATATTTGAAGGACATGTTCTTAATCAGCAACATGTTCACTAAATATTTATTGTTATCTTTTTAATGATTATTTTTATCCTTATGAAATGCCCATCTGGTAATATACCTTATCTTAAAGTCTACTTTGTCTGATATTAATATGAGGTCTGGCAATTAAGTCCATGAGCTTAATTGTCCTAAGTACTACGTACCCCATTGCTGCATCTCACTACTATTATCTTCGAAGTACTCCCCTTGCAAATCTATGCACCCACGACAGTGTCTAGTCCACCCTTCAAAGCTATTTTGGAACTCTTTTTCTGGAATGGCCATTGTGCACAATGACACAGTGGCAAGTTCGGGACCTTAATTATACAGTTGTCTGTGGGGAAGTTTTTAGCCAGTAAACAAATAACTGTATTGGAACATCCTCCCTACTCACCTGACCTGGCCCCTGATGAATTTTTCTCTACCTGAAGATAAAGAAAATACTGAAAGGAAGGCATTTAGATGACATTCAGGACATCAAGGGTAATACAATGACTGCTCTGATGGCCATTCCAGAAAAAGCACTGCAAAATTGCTTTGAAGGGCAGACTAGGCACTGGCATGGGTGCATAGCTTCCCAAGGAAAGTACTTCGAAGGTGATTGTAGTAATATTCAGCAATGAGGTTTGTAGCACTTTTTCTAGGATGAGTTCGCATACTTAATTGGCAGTTCTTATAAAAGCACTCCAGCTTCTTAATGGTTAGTGTTTCACTATGTGCTGTACATGTTACCGTCCTTTTCCTGTTCATTATATGCATTTTTATATGCTTCAGTACATTGCTCCTCTCTTTTGATCACTGGCCTACAAATTCTATTTGTGAAGCCCCCATAATTCCAATCTTCATCTTCTCAACTCAAAAAGATCTCTGTGTTCTCCTTAGGTTCCCTCCCCATCTTTCCATGGCAGTTCCAGAAAGCTGGGGTGACTGTTGCTATTATTAGTTGCTTGGACTCAGCTCCAACTCATGACAACCCCGTGTGCAGCAGAATGAAACTCGGGGCCATCGTCACCATCATTGGGATGCTCTAGTCTTTCATTGCAGTTACAGTGTATTTTCAGCACCTTCCAACCTCAGTGGCTCATCTTCCAGCACTATATCAGACAATATTTTGTTGTATTCCATAGAGTTTTCATTGGCTAACTTTTGGAAGTAGATTGCCAGTTCTTTCTTCCTAGTCTCTCTTAGTCTGGAATCTCTCCTGAAACCTGTCCATCACGGGTGACCCTGCTCATATTTGAAATACTGGTGACATTGCTTCTAACATCACAGCAACATGTAAGTCACTGTAGAAACTGACAGGTCGGTGGCGAGTTGAACGTAGGGCTCACCTCCCTTATCTCCATCTCAGGAATCACATTCTATACATTCTACACTGCCTTCGAATCCGAACACAGTTGCTTCGTACATTTTTTCCAGTTCACTAGTTGTTTATGCCAGACAGGAAAGCTTCACTTCAATTACTCCTGTGCTGCCACAACAGGTTGTTGGTTTGTTTCTCAGTCTGAGTCAATACAAGCTTAATTTAAGACACCTGTGTTGACAGAGCTCCTTTATGTAATATGTGTGTCTTAGTCACCTGGTGCTTCTCCAACAGAAATACAACAGGTGGATCGCTTCAATCTTTATTCTTACACAGTCCAGTAGGCTGGCAGTCCAAACTCAGAGTACTAGCTCCAGGGGAACACATTCTTTCTCTGTTGGCTTGTGTTGCGTCAATCTTTCTTTGGTATGAGAGCATCCTGGTGCAGGAACCTCAGGTCTGAAGGATGTGTTCTGCTCTCAGTGCTGCTGTCTTGATGGTGTGAGATACCCAAGTTTCTTTTGCTTCCCTTTCCTTTTATATCTTGTAGGATGAAAAATGGTATAATCCACACTCCAAGGAAACTCCATTTACACTGGAGTAGGGGAGTAACCTTAGGAAGGGTATTACAGCCCCACTCTAATCCTCTTTTAACATACTGAAACCTGTTAATCGTAGTGAGAGATTAGGATTTATAGCACAGGAAAATCACAAGGTGGAGGGCATCACAAATCCTGGGGATCATGGCCAGGACAAATGGCTAAATACATTTTGGTTGGGGGGACACAATTCAATCCATGACAATGGGCTATGATAACAATAGAAACTTAGTTATGGGAGAACCAAATAGCATTACTTAGTCCTCATGGCACAATGGCTAAGAGCTCGAGCACTAACTGAAAGGTTGCAGGTTCAAACCTACCCAGAGACTGGTGGAAGAAAGACCTGGTGATCTGCTCCTGTAAAGATTACAGCCAAAGAAAACCCAATGGGGCAGTTCTACTTTGTCACATGGGATCACTCTGGGTCAAAAATTGATTCAGTGTCACCTAACAACATAACAGCAATGTGTATTCTAGGTGAGGGTAGAGAACTAGAAAGGCTTTCAGGAAAAGATCCTAGAGTTGAGTCTTGAAATATTACAAACTTTACAAGTCTAAACAGAGCTCCTGACTCCCAAACCTGTTCTGACCTGTCTTCCCTACCTCAGTTAATGGTGACTCCATCCTTAGAGTTATTTAGATGCCTTGAAGTCATCTTTGTCTCCTTCCTTTTCTTGTATCCCGTATCCAATCCATCAATAAATCCCATCAGATTTACTTTTAAGTTATATCCAGAATTCAAACAAGTCTCACCACTTCTACTGCTACCACTAGTTGGTCCAAGCCACCATCACTTCTTGAAGATTTTTGCAGAAGTCTCCTAACAGGTCTCCTACTTCGACCTTTGTCTGTCTATAAACTGCTCTCAACAGAGTGAATCTTTTAATATGTCACTCCCTTGCTCAAACCCTCCAGCAGCTCACCTCATTTAGAATAAAACCCTGCAAAGCCCTGCAAGGTCTCCCTGTACCCTGGTTACTTGTCCTTTACTCTTCTGTCTCTTGCTTTCTCTCCTAGGACCTCACTGGCCTCCTTCCAGTTTCTCACACATATGAGGTTCATTCCTGCTTCTGGGCCTTGGCTCTTGCTTGTCATTTTCTCCTGAATACTCTTCCCCTAAATACTCACACACCTCTTTATTTCAAGTCTTTTCCTAAATGTCGTCTTCTTGGTGTGGCTTTCTCTGTGCACGGCATTTAGAAGGGAGACAACTTCCACACCCGCTCTGTACTCCCATCAGTGCCCCTGCTCGTCTTTTCTTGTGGCACTTAGTGCCATCTAGTCTATTATATCATTTACTTATTTGTTCCCTTCCATTACCACAATTATGGCCACTAGAATAAAAACTGTACAAGCCAAGAAGTTTTATCTGTTTCATTTGCTGATGCCCAGTGTCTACAGTACTGATTGGCACACAGGAAACCTCACTAAATATTTTATGAATAAGTCAATGTTAAAGAAGAGATAAAACCCAAAACTAAACCCACTGCCATCAAGTCGATTCCAACTCACAGAGACCCTATAAGACAGAGTAGAACTGCTCCTGAGAGCTTCCAAGAACCACCTGGTGTAGCACTTAACCACTGTACCATCAGGGTTTCCAGCACGAGGTAGGAGTGAGGTCATGAGTGAACTCTGACAACTCCGTGAGGAGATAGCATGTTGGGGGAAGAGTGTGATAGGGTCAGGAAACAGAAATGAGATGGATGTAACTGGAATGAAGGGCATGTGGAATGGGGCCATGAGGCAGAGGCTACTTTGCCAAGTTAAAATGTTTGAACTTCAGCCTCAAAACAGTGGGGTGTTATCAAAAGATTTTAAGTTGAGAGGGTGAAGGGTATCGTAAAACCTGATCAGATTAGTAACTGAGACATTTCATTCTGGAAGAAGAGACCAGTTTAGAGGTGGGGAGGCCAGAAACAAGGAGACCAGTTGGCTCTCATTTTAATTGTTCTGATGATGAATGAGAAGAATCTGAATTAGGTCAGTATCCAGAAGCGTTGAGTGGAGGGGGGATGGATATGAGATGTATTTAGGAAACGAAAGCTTCAGGACTTGGTAAACAAGCAGGTCATGAGATGTGAAGGAGACCAGGGGCCTGGGATGACAACCAGGTTTCTAGCTAGGGTGCTTGAGGGATAATGGTGTCGTCAACTGAACAGAGGTGAAGCAATCGTACAACCTGGCTTATCTTCCTGTTACTGGGTGGCAAGGGCCAGTGATGAAAGACTGAGTCATTGGGCTGTGTCTCCGTATGTGCTCACTCAGCTGATGGAGGGAGGTCTGACCGAGACACCATTAGTCAGCAGGCTCCCTTCCATTGTGAAAGACCAAGCTCATAATAGAAATATTGCTTTACTTTATTAGGGTTCTGTGACTTCTTGCTGCATCTTAGCTGCCTCATGAAGCAATTGGAGAAGGAAATTACGCATGGGTTTCCCTAAAGAGTAGTTCAGATCTGTCTAAGGTTACAAAAGTACAGGCAGCAGAGATCACCACAGCATCGTCCACTATAATAACGAATACTCATTTGAAGCCTAGTGCTGAACACTAGCTAAGCTCGTGTGTCTTTGGTGAGCTACACTATGCCTTTGGTTTTTCTGAGAAGATATTTCCCCTTAATTGAGTGTTGAGGGGAATGGTGTAGAAGACACAGGTAACCAGTCTGCTGAACCCTGGAGTCAATGGTCAGTCAGATCCCATTTACCAATGAGCCCAAGCTGTCTGAGTTCCCTCCTCAGGCTGGAAGAGACCCAAGAAGAGTGTCTCAAGAATCTTTGACCCATCAGAGGAACCAGCTTGATGTGTAAAAACTGGGTCTGAAGCAAAGCAAAAAAAAAAAAAAAACAAATCTGCTGCCATTGAGTCGATGCCATCTCATAGCAACCATATAGAATAGAATAGAACTGTTCCACTGAGTTTCCAAGGAGCACCTGGCAGATTCCAACTGGCAACCTTTTGGTTAGCAGCTGTAGCATTTAACCACTATGCCACCAGGGTCTGAAGCAAAGAAACTATAATTGAAGGTAGCAGGAGAATGAGTAGATTAAGTAGTAGAGGTGCATTCTGGAAAGATTCCGCATGAGTCTGGAAAGGAGAAGCAGAACAGGCCTGGGGTATGGAGAGAGCTGTTAAAGCCACTCACTTGAATATAAGTGGTTCAAGCGGCAGTGACCCTACATTTTATGGAATGGGTGGCATGGGGAGTGGCAATAGTAGGGAAGTAAGCATTAAAGGCATGTTCTGTCAATCTGCATTCATTCAGTTAAAAAGTCTTTATTAAAGTAACTACCTGCCCATAAAATAATAGGTAGCAATACAAAATTGCCACATGAATGCAATAAACAGATCATTATAGACTCGTCTAGCTGAAGATAGCCTTATGCACATACAACTTCTAATGAAACACAAAGACTGGTTAGAAGAATGATATATATATAATTTTTCAAATGACAGTGCTAAAGATGGCAATTCTGCTATGCATCAAATGCCCAGTGAGAGAGTTAAGTATCTACTCTTCGACTTTAAGAGTAATAAGCCCTGGTTTTGAAGTAGCTAACTTCTCTTGGCCACAACCTAACTGTCAACCTACTTTTCTCTGAGTTTCAATAAGTGGATCAAGTCAGGAGGCCTACCTTCGTGATGAACATTTAAGCCAAAATGAAAACATTTTGAGCTCGAAAGACCTTTATAGACCTTGAAGATTTTTTGTTTGTTTTGTTCTTCATTTCCAGCTATTTGTAGTATTCTTTGGGAGACAGAGAGCTTTCTTTATCTGTTAAAACCTGTCCTGATTATTGGCATAACAGGTTTTTTTTAAGAACATGTTCTGCATCCCACTTTGGTGAGTGGTGTTTGGGGTCTTAAAAGCTAGCCAGAAGCCATCTGGGTAGCATAAATTTGTCCCAACCCACCTGGAGCAGAGCAGCATGATGGACCTCAAAGACATGAGGAAAATATGAGACAGAGGGGGCCATATGATCCAGAGACTACATCAGTCGGAGACCACAAGAACTAGATGGTGTCTGGTCACCACCAATGAGTGCCCTGACAGGAGAAAAATGGGTGTGCAGAACTAAAACTCTATTAAAAGACTAGACTTGATGGCCCAACAGACTGGAGGCCCTAAGACTCCCTGTTAGCCCACAGTTGAAACCAGTCCCCAAACCAGCTTTTCAGAGAAAGATTGGATTAGATTGTAAGACATAAAATGATATAGCAAAGAGTGAGATTCTTGGTTTAAGTATACACCTGTAACTAACCGAGCAGCTCCTGTCCAGAAGTGGGATGAGAGGGTGGAGGGTGGCAGAAACTAGTTGAATGGACACCAGAAATACAGGGTAGAAAGCAGGAATGTGCTGTCACAGGGTAAGAACAGGTAGAGTTGCATAGTGGTATGTATGCAGGATTTTGTATAACAAATTAACTTGGTTTGTAAACTTTCACTTAAAGCACAATAACATTAAAACAAACAAGCAACAACAAAAAGAACCTGAAGTAGACAGAAATGAAGGAAAAAGCTTGTCCTGCGTGGCCAGGCAGACCTTCTATGGTCTTATTATTCTGAACGGAAAGAAGTTGCCCTCTGTAGCTTGTGTGTGTGTGTGTGTGTGTGTGTGTGTGTGTGTGTATTTGTGAGACACATGGGTAGTACTCTATGCCACTGTACAACACCAGTTTGCCCTTTACTTTTGCATATTTATGATTAGCACCAGTGGAGAAAGCAGAAGACGGCTGCAGAAAACAGCACATTAAAAAAGAAAAAAAAAAGAACCTTTATTTTTGAAACAGCAATTCTAGCACCCCACTTGAATATACCAAACTGCACCTGGATCACAGGGAATTTAAAGATAACAGTATTGTTTACTCTCCCAACCTATTGCTGTGTTTTCATGCAAATAACGCACATCTCTGTCTGTTTGCAAAGAATCCTCCCCCAAGAGGTGTTTCTGTAAGAGCGTTATGCTAATTTTTTTTTTTTAACAGTAACGTGTAAAACAACTGGCCTTAAGTGACACAAAAATACCTCCTGGGGCAGGGCATGGTTGGCAAGTTATTTTCATAAGAATATGCTAATATTTTAGATAAAGTTATGGTTCCTCTTCTGCCAATATGTTTACAATTTCCTTGAGCAGAACAAAGGAAGTATTACAAAATGATTAAGTTCCTTAAATAATGACATAGTAAACTGTGTGAAATCGGACAGGAAAAGCACGTGAGCATAAGTGAGTTCTTAGTGGATCTTCTTGAACTGTGTTCTGATGAAACAAAAATGGGCTTTTCTATGCAGTTTGGTGTTTCCAGGGCATTGGTGAAATACATTTTCTGATATACGTATAGGTACTGACTTGAGGTGAAAATTTTTATAAAGATGACAACCTACTAAAATATCTAACCACAGTTAGGAAAATTGATTCAGTTGTCATAGAACGAATAGATCAGAAGCATCAGTTCCACTGGAACTTTGTTCACTGCTGATGGAAACACTCGACTCTGCTGCTTATTGTCAGAACTGCCCGTGAAAGGGAGAACTAAGGACATCTAGAACTAAGGAGCTAGTTCCACCCTAAGTAAGGTGGCCCTTGTCCTTGGCTCTAGAGAAATAACCCTTGGAGGACTGGGATGTCTTGATCTGGGACTGGTAACCCTGGTGGTGTAGTGCTTAAGGTCTTTGGTTGCTAACCCAAAGCTCAGCAGTTCAAATCTACTCGGAGCTCCTTGGAACCTCTATGTGACAGTTCTACTCTGCCCTATTGGGTTTCTGTGAGTCAGAATCAACTCGACAGCAGTGGGATTTGGAGGCTCTGGGGCCTGAGAATTTGTATTGGTGAGTAGGTCTAGCCAAGCCAGAAAAGACTCATGGGGAAGCTGATAAAAAGGAGCCTTAGGAAGCATGATTTAGCCTGTCATGCAGGGCTGGCCAATAAAAGCCTGAAACATCAAAGGCTCAGAGAGATTCCTGGTTGATAAGAAAACCTAAAAGACCACACTTGATGTCCTTCTGAAGGGAGGGCCCCCTGGGAGCATGGCTCCCAGACTGTCTAACCCCAAACTAAGTCCAGCACTGGGGCCCGCTCCCCAGACAAAGACTGATCTGGACCACACAAAACATAGAGTGATACAGGAGGCCAAGAAACCTTTAAATGTGTACGTGGGATTGTCTGAGGAACGTTTCACTGGCGCTGAGTTGATTGGGTGAGGAGGGCCAGAGCTTTATCAAAGGGTCACAGGAAGTTCTGAACGAGAGGGGAAGTGTGCTGTCATGTTGGGGAGGGGGTGCGGCTAGAATAGAGGTGAAAGTTCTGAGTGTTATATGGCAACATTACATAGACTGTGAAATTGTTCTTAATTCACAATAAAAAGAAAAAATAAAACCCGCTCTTGGGAAGGTAGCCCTTGGGATGCGGAAGCTCTATGTTGGAAACTCTCCCAGACTTCACCCTTGGTGTTTCTTCATTTGTACCCCTGTTGGCTGTAATACTTCTGTAGTTGTAAGTATGGTATTAAAACAAACAAAAAACAGTGCTGTTTATTCCAACTCATCACAATTCTCTAGGACAGAATAGAACTGCCCCATAGGGTTTCTAAGGAGCATCTGGTGATTCAAGTTGCCAACCTTTTGGTTAGCAGTCACAGCTCATAACCGCTATGCCACTAGGTCTCAAGTATGCTATAAACTCAAACCCACTGCCGTCGAGCTGTATCTGACTCATAGTGACCCTCGAGGTCAGAGCAGAACTGTCCCATAGAGTTTCCAAGGAATGCCTGGTAGATTTGAAATGCCAACTTTTTGGTTAGCAGATGTAGCACTTAACTCACTATGCCACCAGGTTAAGTATGCTGTACTGCCCATGAATTCTGTGAGTCATTCCAGCAAATTACTGAGCCCAGAGGGGCAGCAGGAGGCAGCAGGAGTGCTGTATGGATTCCTGAGACAGGACCGGCATCCTGAAGGAACAGCGGGAAACCAGCCTCAGATTTGAGGCCAGCAGATCAGAAGGTCAAGGTGTTGTATAGACTTCCAAAACTTACATTTGGAATCTGCCTACTTGGCAGTTTGAATGAAGATGTCCTTTAACATCTGAGCTCTGACCTAGCTCTAGATGGCTTGGGTCAGAGAGAGGGTGCCCCAAAGGCAGCTAGAATTGAGGATGGAGAAGTGGGAATGTGAGGAGTGGGTCGGTCACCACATTTAAGGGGCTGGATTCAAGCTGATTTTTACCACTTGACACTTCCTAAATCTAACAAACCTACTTTCCACCTCAGAGGATTTCAACATCCTTGTCTGTTGATCTCGAAACATACTAATCATGTTACATAATATATTGCCTCTCACTGTTTCTGGGGTCTGAAATGCAAGCCAGACACAGTAGGGATGTGGGTTTCTGACCCACAATGTCTGGGGCATCAATTGGAAGATTCAGAGGTTGGGATATGGACTCATCTGAAGGATCATTCATTCATACAGTATGAATGTAGTTGATGCTGGCACATGGCTGGGAGCCAACCAGAGATGTTAGCTTGGATATTCTCACTAGACATCTCCACGTGGGCTGGGCTGTCACACAATATGGTGTATGTGCTCTAAGGGCAAGCATCCCAAAAGAGGGAGAAAGACAGAGGACGTTATATCCTTCCTATGGCCTAGCTTGCAAAGTCACATAGCACCTCTTTATCCATACTCCAAAGCTTGGGGCAATCACAAATGACTGCCTGCATTCCAAGGATGGGAACACAGATCCCACACATCTGGGGGAGCAGTGTCACTCCTGTTGTAAGGACAACTTGTGACCAGTAACCAGTTGCCCTTGAGTCAACTGTGACTGATGGCGACACCATGTGTGTCAGAGTAGAACTGTTCTCCAGTGGGTTTTCAAAGGCTGACTTTTCAGAAGCAGATAGCCAGGCATTTCTTCTGAGGCATTTTCGGGTGGACTCAAACCTCCAAACTTTCAGCTAACAGCTGAGCATGTCAACTGTTTATACCACCAGGGACTTCCAGGGCAATATGTGTGGCAGCACAAATACCTAAGTGGAGCTGTATTTGGAAATACAATCTGCACACTACGCTTCTAGAAAGGTATTAACAGATTCATCTCCTAGTTGCTGCATGACTTAAATTTTAATATAGTTTATTGTAAATATGATCTCTGCTCGTGTGGAAAATTTAGAAAAATGCAAAAGTAAAATATTCTGATACAACCTCAACACCCAACTTTACCACAATTGGAGATTACAGTTTTCATATACATAGTCTCACATACTATTTCCCTTGTGGTTTTTTTCATTGCCTTTTCTCTCCAACTTTCAATGAAAAATTTAAGAGAGTAATACAAAGAACAAATATTTACCACCCAAATAGATTTAATAACTATTAATATATTGCAGTGTTTGTTTTCCCTCAATTATTTTCTTACTGAACCATAAGTAAGTTAATTTCAGAAATACTGATACTGACTCTAAATATTGCTATAGCAGCATGTAATTCTGAAATTCTACAGGTTAGATAAGATGACCAGAATCTCATGTTATTTGGTGATTATTCACCATCTTCCATACGGATTTTCTCAATTGCCGTGTGAGAGCTGAGGCAGCATCCAATATACACAGATACCCTGGCAATGCTCGCTCTCTCTTGATCCAGTACCTGACTAGTCATCCTCTGCCCTCTTGTTCTTGGTATGTGAGCCAGCAATCTGGCTCACGGCTGCAGATTTGGGGATATGCTAGCTCTCATAGCACTATGAGTCAGCATCTAGCTATTTGACCTGCCAATTTGGGGTTCATCAACTCCTGCTCACATGACTCACACAACCCACAGATGTGGGGTTTCCCAGCTTCTGCAATAGCATGAGCTATTTCTTTGAAATAAATTTCTCTTTGTATGTATGTGTGTGTGTGTATACATGTGTATATATGTATGTATACACACTCCCCTGGTTTTGCTCCTCTAGAGAATCCAGCATAAGACAGGTGGCAGATTTGAGAATCCCAGGATTTATGAAAATACTCAACTGCTGTCTTCTAGGGACTCCTTAGAATCTTAGCTGAGTTTCATGTGCTACACGTACCCTGAGTTTTAGGTCTCTTCTTGCCACTGGGAATCTTTTGCAGGTTTTATTAAAATAATGAATCAGCATCTAGGTCCAAATTTACAATTTTGGTATCCTTTGGAATCCATTCATAAATAAAACATTCATCAATCCACTTAAATACATGGGAATCTGTCAATGTCCTACTGAACCTCTCTCCAAAGGGGATATTTGTTCCAGCATACAAAAAAAGAAACACTTAGTAGAGTAGAGCAAACCTAGTATTGAACCCAGATTCTAAGAACGGATCAAATATGACTACCGGGCCCCCTGGAAGAATGGTGTTTAGGGCATGCACCTTCTAAAGTGTGGTTAAAGGTCAATCAAATCCTGTTCCTAGGTTTGTTTCAGCTTGGTGGAACTAGGTGATAATGTCCAAAAAGAAAGTTGCTGAATAGTGTGGGAGAGAAAAGGGAATTAAACATAGAAAATAAGAGAAGTATGGCATTACTTATTCCATCATTCATTCAACAAATATTTACTGAGTATTTACTATGTGCAGTTCAAATCCACCAGGTGCTCACTGGAAACTCTATGGGGTAGTTCTACTCTGACCTATAGGGTTGCTATGAGTCAAATTTGACTCAATGGCAGTGGGTTAGTTAGTTAGTCAGAGACATAAAGAGTGAACAAAACTAGGTTCTTGTTCTCCTGGACCCACCATTCTAGTGGTGGTGGTGGTGGTACTTGGGAAGACAGCAAATAAGTAATGGTAAAATCTGTCAGCTTGGGGCTGTGAAAAAAAAGCAGGGTACAAGGATATAGAGGGAGGAGGACGGGTGCACTTTAGGTAAGGAGATCATAGAAAGCTTCTCTGATGAGGCCAGTGAACCTTCTTCTACCTCTTTCTGGCCTCAGATGTCCCCAAAGTCCCCATATAGAGGGAAGGATTTTAGTATCCTTCACATAGCAGCTGGTTTGCTAGACAACTTGAATGTTCCATAGCTAAGGATCACTATTTCTCTATGGCCTCTCAGTTCTAGATTCTGGCTTTGGAAACTAAACGTTCAGCCAGTTTCTCCCAAGACAACTGGCTGAGCTGGGGTGACCGATATAACGACTGAATAGGCATGCACAGTGAGGATGTCTTGGTGCCCCCACGTGAAGCTAACTGTAAGACAGTCTTTTTGTGAAAAGTACAATATTCCTGTAAGAAGAATTGTACCCATTTTGTAATAAGGTGATGATTATTAACAACATTTAGTAACAAACCACAAACTCTGTGCCTGTTAGTAAACAAGAGGACAAGGTTTGAAGAAACTAGGTGTATCTTTTTAATATTTTTTAATTTGAAGTGATCATAAGACTACTGAATGCTTCTTGAGCACCTGCAACATGACAAATGCTGTTCTAAATGTTTTATGCAAGTTAAGTCATTTAATTTTCATAATTACTCCCATGAGGATAAAACCATTATTTTTTTACATTTTACAAATGAGGAAACTGAGGCATGGAGGAGTTAAGTAACTTGCTATTCAACTAGGAAGAGACAAAGTCAAGAGAGCAACAAAACATTGACAAGCTTGGCAAATCCTTGTAATTTTCATCTGTTTCTGTCTTGGAGGCATTGTTTTGAAATGGCTAGACAATCACAGAGGATAACAAAATAATCTTTTCAGTATTTTTTTAATGCATCCCATGAGTCTCATTTTTTATTGTCTGCTGGGCAGGACACAGTATTTGATTTTATGCTGTACATGTTGATAAACAACTGTTACACCCATTCATAAGACCCAAAAATCAGTATTTCTTTATCGTGCAAAATCTTTCTCTTTTCAGTAATTATTTTGTGTCACTTAAGAGCTCATTCTAGTTACATATGCAAGCACTAAGCAAACACCAAGGCAGCTTTCTCCTAAAACATCACAAGTAATAGAATTAAGCAAAAGCAGGTGGTGACTGGATAAAAGTGGTGAGTCACATTCTCCTTTTAATCCGAAAAGCACTGTATGAGTTCTGTCATTCATTCATATGGCTTCTCGTAACTGAAACTTTTGACTTTAGTACAATAAGATTTTTCTTTTTTTGTAGAATGAGACACACATAGCTCCTTAAAAAAACACAGTATCTCTTTTTGTGGCATGAGATAAAGTGGAACATATTACTGGTACAGTAAATTCTGAAGCTGAATTGTTTAGACTCCGCATACATTTTTCTGCTGTACAATTTACCTTTTACACATTTACTCACAAACATTACTGTGTAACTGATGATCACATGAGTAGTGATTAGTATTTTCCACTTGTTTGCAATGTGAAGTCATGTTGACCAGAAACTCAATAACTAGAAGGCATGAGGAAGTGAGGGAACTTAGAGGAAGTGGAAAGAATTAGTCCTTTTGGGAAACCTGTCAGAATAAACATATTCAGCTTAGTCAGGAAGGAGAGCATATGGTTTAAGACAGAGATACTTGTTTCACTGTGTCCAACACGACTGGATTGAGTCACAGCTTGAAATTTTACCCGCTTTTCACATAATAAATTTAAAGAAGATGCCAGCCAAGTGTTGTCAAGTCAGATAGCATAGTATAATATTTTTATCTTCATCTTTAAATCTTCCTTACTCTTATATCTGAAAGTTTCCTGGAGTTCTGGAGTTACTTCTTTTAGAAAACTTTTGCACATGGTTGCTGTTTCCCAAAGTATCATGCTAATATTCTTCTTTTAAAAAAATATTTTAGTGTGTTTTCACTGAAACTTTATACAGCAATTCGGTTCTGATTCGACATCTACACCAACTGTTCAGTGATATAAGTCACATTTTGTTACAGTGTGTCAACATTCTCTTTAGTTGTATTTCTAGTACTCCTGTTTCCCTGCCCTCCTATCCTCTCATTCTCACTTTGAAGTAAATGTTGACCTTTTGGTCACACACAGATGGTTTTTTGATGGAACACTGCAAATGTCTCACACTGTGTTCTCTAAAGAAGGAAAACTAGACAATGTATAAATATATATAGAGATTTATATCAAGGAAACGGCTCATGCAGTTGTAGAGGGTGTGATGTCCCAAGTCTGTGGGTCAGGATAGAGGCTTCTCCTGATTTATGCAGCCCAGAGGCTGGTAAACACAAGATTGGCAGGTCAGACAGGAGAGTTCTTGCTCCTGTGGCTGTGAAAATCAACAGATCCAAAGACGGATGAATCCCAAAACTGGCAGGCAAGACAGCAGGCAAGCTAGCTAGCTCAAGTCCCAAGAACTAGAGGTCAGATGAACAGGAGTCACCTGTAGGATACAGAGCAAGCACAAAACTATGCACTTTGTTAAAATGTCCCCAAGGAAACTCCCTTCCAATTGACTGACTACTCACAGCAGATCCCACCAAGGAGGTGATCACATTACACCAAATTTTATGACAGAAGTGAGTACATCATCAAATGCCAAACGTTGTAATGCCAAACATTACAGCTGCCAAACAACTGAAAATCATTGCCCAGCTGAGTTGGCACCTCACATTAACAATTACAGTGTATAATACCCTTTCTTCTGTGTGCCAGTCTGCTATTTCAGGATAATCTCAGTTCAAGGTTTAAATAGTAGCTCAGGGCAATAGTCTCAAGCAGTCTTCTAGCCTCTGCAGGTCCAGTTACGACTGAATTTTTTAAGAATTTGAGTTCTGTTCTGTTTTTCTCCCATCGTCTCTGGGTCTACCTATTGATGCCCTAATCAGAGTAGTGGATAGTGGTAGCCAGGTACTATCTAGGTCTTCTGATCTCAGGGGGTAGATGAGGCTGTGATTCATGTAAGCTATTAGTCTTGCAGGCTAGTTTTTCTCTGAGACTTTGATTTCTCTATTCCTCATGAAGAATAGAGAACAATAATTGTATCTTAGATAGTTGTCCATAAGCTTTTAACCCCTTAGATGGTATTATCTCACTATAATGTAGAACAACAACAAACAAACAAAAATAATGTGGAACAGAAGCTTTATAAACTATACTATGCCAACTAACTGAACTGTGCCACACGACTATGGTCCTAAGCCTTCAAACCCAGAAAACCACCTTGCAAGGTATTTGGTTATGTCTGAGAAGTATCTGGAATTGTACCCTCTATAAAAATATATGCATGCACACACATATCTGTATGTACACACACATATAGATAACTCTATCTGTGTACACATAGGTACACAGCTGTACCTATTTGTAAACATACATTCATATATACATATATACAGGATCTGACAATTAAGTTCACAAACTCATCCTAGAAAACATGTCACATACCTCACTGCTGAATATCACTACGGTCACCTCTGAAGTACGCCCCCTGAGAAGCTATGCACCCACACCAGCACCTTGTCCACCTTTAAAGCAATTTTGGAACTGTTTTTTCTGGAATCGCCATCAAAGCTGTCATCATACTATCCTGATGTCCTGAATGTCATCCAAATGTCTTCCTTTCAATATTTCCTTTATCTTCAGGTGAAAAAAAAAAAAGCCATCAGGGGCCAGATCAGGTGAGTAGGGAGGGTGTGCCCAATACCGTCATTTGTTTACTGGCTAAAAACTTCCTCACAAACAGTGCCGTGTGAGCTGGTGCTTTATCATGATGCAAGAGCCATCTCCTCAGCCTGGCGGGCCCAACTTGCTGTCCCTTAGGGGCTGCAGCCCCCACCTCCTCTCCTCTTTGTGCAGTGGCCGCATCTTCTTGGCCAAACTGAATGGCAGGCCCACATTCCAGGACCAGGTTGGTGAACACCTGACTCTTTGAAGCCTAGGAAGCTGTGGCTCTATGCTTTGACATCCCAGAGGCAACAGATCCAATTTTTCACACCAAGGCAATTTTGCTTCCCATGCTTTTCTCAACAGTTCTGCTGATCTCTGAGCTGTTCCAGGAAAGGTTCTTGTCTTGGAGGACAGCAGATGTAGCTCCTTTGGCCTATTTCCCACCTGCAAAATTCCAGGACATAGACAGGATTTTTTTTTTTTATTGTGATTAAGTCAAAGTATACAGTCCAAATGGGTTTTGCATGCCCACCTATCTGCAGCTCCTTATGCTCTCCCCATCTGGTGACAGCACACTCTCACTTTTCATTCTATATTTCTAGTGTCCTCTTAACAAGCATCTGTCCCCTCCTCTCCACCCTCTTCTCTCCCATCCAGAAAGCAACCAGCAGGACAGCCTCCTATAAACATATGGTTACACTGTGTCCCTAAGCCCAGTCCAATCTTGTCTGAAGAGCTGCCCTCATTCCCCGTTTCCGGTGAGGGAAAGCAGCAGATCTAGGGGCCACGTTCCCAGCAGATTCTCCAGACTGTCAGACCATCAATTCTGGTATTTTAGTAGAGTTCTTGGGCTGCACCCATCTTTTTCTCCTGTTGCCTCAGGGACTCAACATTGTGTCTGCTGTCCCTGTTGTCTTTGGTGGTGGCTGGGCACCATCTGGTTTTTCTGGTCTCCTGGTGATACACTCTCCCACTCATATGGGTCCTTCTGTCTCCTGGGCTCTTTTTCCCTCATGTCTTTGATGTTCTTAGTGATCATCTGTTCCAGATGAGCTGGCACCACTTAGTGTACCTCAGATGGCAGCTTGCTAGATTTTAAGACCCCAGATGCCACTCACCAAGGTAGACAGGATTTTCTCCTTTCCTTCTTTCTCTGTTTCCTTTGGCCATAGTCATAAGTTTTCTCCTGTGGTAGTTGATTAGATCAATCAAAAGCGTAATTCCTTTAACAAAAGACTATAGCTATATGTATTCTGAAAATTCTAGGACATGGGCTGAGAGGTTAGGATTTACAACATGTGTTTTGAGGGGACACAGTTGAATTCATAACAACTAGACAGGTGAAAAAGGAATGAGATTCTCAGCTGTTGTTGTTCACTGCCATGGAGTTACCCATGTACAACAGAAGGAAACATGGCCTAGTCCCGCATCATTACCAGGACTGGGTTTGGATCAGAGCACTTACAATGCATAGAGCTTTTCATAGGCTGATTTGTGGAAGTAGATCAGACCTTTCTTCTTCGCCCATCTGAATCTGGAAGCTCTGTTAAAACTTATCAGCATCATAGCAACAGACAAGCCCCCGCTGACAAAGATGAGTAGTGACTGTACACAAAGTACTGTGCCTGAGAATCAAACCCAGGTCCATCCCACAGAAGGTGAGAATTGTACCACTGAACTACAACTGCCTCCACAGTCCCTTTAATCATTGCAACAACTTTGCAAGGGAAGTAAGTAACATAATTTTTTTTTTTTACTAGACCAGAAAACAGGTTGAGTAAGTGAAGTAATTTGTTTCAAGTCATGCTGCTAGAAAGTAGTAAATCAAGATTAAAACTAGGGTTTGACTGGCTTCAAATGACTTCATTCTTTTCACTACACAGTGCCTCCCCCAGTAAGGGAAATTTCTGGAGCTGTGTTTACCAAAATCTACTCTGTGGAAGAGTAATGAGGCAAGGAGTGCCACAAGAATAAATGGAGTCCATGGACAAACAACTTTGAGAAATAGAAGCACAATAAAGGCAGGGAAGTATTACATCAAAGAAATGTTCTATTTTACTTAGCTAGCTTTCCTCTGAACTTGTTTGAACCACCATACTTTGTTTGTTTGTTTTTCAATTACTTATCAACACACCTCTTGAAACTAATACAAATAACCTGTTGGGCCCAACTCCACGGCACTTGGCTGGCTGGCTGGCTGGCCGGCACATCCTTAAATGACTGAAAAAAAGAGAAAGATTTAGACGAGAGTTTAAAATTGGAAACTCAGTTTACAAAGCAATTTCAAAACCAAAACAGCTTCCTTATGGGGTTATCATCCAGTCTGTGCTCCCAGTGCAGCTAGGATGGGGGTAATGGGAAACGGAGGGAGCCACAAGCAAAACTGGAAATATAGATACTTTTAGCGCAAGCTTTTAGTGATTCCGTGGGCTAAAATTGAAGGCAAGATTTGGGGAGAAAAGCAACTTCAGATGGACCCTGAAGGATGTAAAGGCTTAGATCAGGAGAAGGTGTCACGAGGCACTGAATGGCAAAATACGTCTGGTGGAGAGTGAAGAAATGGTTCTGAGGAACTATGTAGGAAATACGACAGGGTAGGAAGACTGGTCCATGTAGCAGACAATCACACAGAAATCATGAGCTTAGCAGTGATGGAAGGAAACACTGAAATCTGAGAGATCACCTGTAAGGCCTATTAATCTAGATGCTATGAGTGATGAGTCAGACTTTTGAATTTTAAAACTGGAAGAGACCTTACAATAAAGCTAATAAACCTCTACTGAATGACCAGTTGATCTTCTAGTTTTCCTTGCTCCACACATCTGAAATCTGTAGTCCAGAGGGGGTCACCTGATTTTCCTAAAGTGACACAGTGTACCAGCAGCATGAGTGAGAATACAGGTCTTTTGACTACCAATAAGTAGAGTGCTCATGAATAGTATAAAATGAGGCCAAAAAAAGGAAGTGTAAAATTGGGGAGGAATTTAAGGACACAAATCAACACCTTTGGCAGAGAAATGGTTTCTGTTTGAAGAGGTCTACTTAAAATAATCACCAAAAAGCTCCTATGACAAAAGCTGTGCCCTTTTAACACACTACCTGCCACATATTACCCAGTATGTTGTGCAAATAAATACAAGGTATTGTCAACAAAGAAATGAAAATCTAAAAGCACAAACTAAATTTCTGAAAGGCAGTATCTCAGACAGCATGTTGCAGGGGCAAACAGCAAAGGATACTTCCTCATTAAAGGAAAGTGACCTGTTAGAATCCTTGCTCTGCCTTGCTACAATTATTTTATTTATCATTGTTGTGGAGACAAACAAAAAAAGGAAACAAAATATGCCTGGCAGACAGCGAAGAAATGGTTCTGAGGAATTATGTAGGAAATATGACAGGGTAGGAAGACTGGTCCACGTAGCAGAAAATCACACAGAAGTCATGCTCTTAGTAGTGATGGAAGGCAACACTGAAATCTGAGAGATCACCTATAAGGCCCATTAATCTAGATGTTATAAGTGATGAGACAGACTTTTGAATTTTAAAACCGGAAACAGAAGGATTTGCCAGGTTATTTTTATAAACTGGAAATAGAAGGATATGTCAGCTTATTTTTATTAGTTTCAAGAGGTATGTTGATAAGTATTAGAAAAAAAGTTTGGTGGGTCAAACAAGTTCTAAGGAAAGCTAGCAAAATAAAATTGAACATTTTTTTGGTATAATACTTCCCTGCCTTTACTGTGCTTCTATTTCCTTTTTTTATTGTTACTGTTAGGTATCATCTTGCTGTTTCTGAATCATAATAACCCTATGGGCAAGAGAACAAAACACCACTTGGTCCTGCACCTAATCCACAGTTGTGCCTATGTTTGAGCCCACTGTGGCAGACTAAAATACCCCGTCTTGGGTCAGGGACTTCTTAGTCCTCAAATGCCCAATGTAATACATGATTTGATTTGACAGCTGCTTCTCTCACAGGCTAGTAGCTACAAGCCCTAATTCCGGGCATGAGGTCCAGCATCAGGTCTACTCTCTCTGTTGGCTCTGGAGGAAGGTCTCAGCGCAGGGACCCTGGGTCCAAAGGATAAGCTATTTTCCTGGCTCTTGTTGCTTAGCAGTGTGAGTCTCTCTGCTCACTTCTTTCTTCTGTATCTCAAAAGAGATGGGTTCAAGACACAATTCAATCTTGTAGACTGAGTTTTTTTGTTAACATAATTGCCACTAATCCCAAACTTTTGGGAAAATCTGCTGCAAATGACCTCTTTAAAGTATTCAACAGAAGTCACCTTGAAGACTAAAATGTGCCTGACCCAAGCCATGATATTTTCAATCGCATCATATGCATGTGAAAGCTGGACCACAAACAAAGAAGACAGAAGAAAAATTGATGCCTTTGAATTGTGGTGTTGGAGAAGAACGTTGAGTATATCATGGACCTCCAAAAGAACAAACAGATCTGTTCTGGAAGAAGTACAACCAAAATGCTCCTTGGAAGCAGAGATGGCAAGACTGCATCTTACATACTTTGGACCTGTCAGGAAGGATCAGTCTCTGGAGAAGGGCATCATGCTTGGTAGAGTAGAGGGTCAGAGAAAAAGAGGAAGACCCTCGATGAGATGGATTGACATAGTGGCCATAACGATGGACGTAAGCATAAAAACGATTGTGGACATGGTACAAGAACAGGTAGTGTTTCGTTCTATTGTTCATAGGGTCGCTATGAGTCGGAACCAACTCAATGGTACCTAATAACAACAATCCCAAACTCATCAATATCCTAGGTAGGATTTACAACACATAGTAAAATCATAACAGATGACAAAGTGGTAGGCAAGCACACAATAGTAGGAGCTGTGGCCTAGCCAAGTTGACACACATATTTTTGAAGGACACAGTTCAATCCATGACACTGAATAAATATGGTGAAAAAATACAACCTTAACACACAGCTTTCCTGATTCTAAAACACATGGTATGCCCTTATTCTGTTTGAATGACTACCTCTAAGTCTAAGTACAGGTTCCTCAGGAGCACAATTAAGTGTTCTGGAATTCTCATTCTGCAACGCTGTACATGTTATTACACACAGTCAGTGCTTTGCATAGTCAGTAAAACATAGGTAAACATCTTTCTGGTTTTCTCTGCTTTCAGTCAAGATCCACCTAACATCAGCAATGATACCCCTGGTTCCACATCCTCTTCTGAATCCAGCCTGAATTTCTGGCATTTCCCTGTTGATACAGCTGCTGTAACTGCTTTTGAATTATCTTCAGCAAAATTTTACCCACCTGTGATGTTAATGATGCTGTTCAATAATTTTCACATGCTGTGGATTATCTTTCTTTAGGATGGGCACAAATGTGGATCTCTTCCAGTTGGTTGGTGAGTATTCTAAGTCATCTAGAGCTGCCATAACAGAAATACCACAAGTAGATTGGCTTTAACAAAGAGAGATTTATTTCCTCGTAGTACAGCACACTAAGAGCCCAAATTTAGGGTACCAGCTCCAGGGAAAGTCTTTCTCTGTTGGCTCTGGAAGAAGGTCCTTGTCATTAATCTTCCCCTGGATTGGGAGCTTCTGAGGGGCAGGTCCTTTCTGAAGAATGCTCTCTGCTCCTGGCACTGCTTCTTGGCGGTATGAGGTCCCCTACTCTCTGCTTGCTTTTCTTTCCTATATATCTCAAAAGACTGCCTCAAGGCATAATACAATCTTACAGTCTGAGTCCTGCCCCACCAACATAACTGCCACCCATCCTCCCTTATTAATATCACAGAGCCAGGATTAACATCATACGGGAAAATCACACAGCACATTTGCCCAGCCAAACTGATGCATATATTTGTGGGACGTTATTCAATCATGACGGCAAGGTAGCCATCTTCCAAATTTCTTGGCATAGATGAGTGAGCACCTCCACTGCTGCATCAGTTTGTTGAAGCATCTCACTTGCTATTCCATCAGTTCCTGCAGCTGCTGTTTTTGGCTGATGCTTTCAGAGTAGCTTGGACTTCTTCTTTCAACACCATCAGCTCTTAATCATATGCTACCTCCTGACATGTTTGAACGCTGACCAGTTCTTTTCAGCAGAGTGACTCTGTGTACTCCTCCCATCTGCTTTCGATATTTCCTGCGTTGTTCAATAATTTGCTCACCGAATCCTCCAAAATTACAATTTGAGGGTTCAATTTTAATTCAGTTCTTTCAGTTTGAGAAGTGCTGGGGGTCTTCTTCCCTTTTGGTTTTCTAACTCTAGGTCTTTGCACATTTCATTATAATACTTTGACTTCCCAGCTGCCCTTTGAAATCTTTAGTTTAGCTCTTGTCATGGATTGACTTCTGTTCCCCCAGAAACGTGAGTGACAGTTTGACTGGACCATGATTCCAGGTATAATGCGATGTTCCTTCGTGTTGTAAATCCTGCCTCTGTGGTGTTAATGAGAGAGGACTGGACCAGCTGTGATAGTAGGGAAGGACTCAGTGTATAGATTTTTTTGTGACCTGATGCAGTTTCTTGAGATACTAAGCACAAAAGCTAGCTGAGAGAGTTGGGAACCTCTTACCATTAAGAAAGAAGCACAGGGAGTACAGCATGCTCTTCAGACCTGGGGTTCCTGCGCCAAGATGCTCCCTGACCAAAGACTGATGCAACACAAAGACCTTCCCCCAGAGTCAACAGAAAGGGAAAGCCTTCCCCTGGAGCAAACACCCTGAATTTGGACGTGTAGACTACTGGACTGTCTAAGAATAAGCTTTCCTTTGTTAAACTCATCCACTATGGTACTTTTGTTGAAGCAACACTAGCTAAGACAGCTCTTCATCATTTCTTCCATTCGCTTTAGCTACTGACTCCATTCATGATCGAGAACAAGCTTCAGAGCCTCATCTGACATGTATTTCACTCTTTGCTATTTACTATTACGGTATGCTAACCACTGCCATCAATTCCAGCTCACAGTGACGATACAGGACAGAAAACCGCCCCGTAGGGTATTCACTAAATGTCTCAAAAAGTGGCTGGTGGGTTGAACAGTCCACTGAACAACTGCCTTTTCCTTAGCAGCACTTCAACCACTGTGTCACAAGGGTAACTTTTACAGACTACTAACATACACTATGGAAATCCTGGTGGCGTAGGGGTTAAAAGCTATGGCTACTAACCAAAAGGTTGGCAGTTTGAATCCACTAGGTGCTCTTTGGAAATCTTAGGGGCCAGCAGTACTCTGTGCTATAAGGTTACCGATTTTGAATTGGCTGGATTGCAACCTTTTTTTATTTTTTAGTATAGGCTATTTGGACACGTTGTGAGGCGGGAACAATCCCTGGAAAAGGACATCATGCTTGTTAAAGCAGAGGGTCCGTGAAAAGGAAGAACTTCAACAAGACGGATTGACACAATGACTGCAACCATGCATGGGCTTACGCATCAAGAAGCCTGTGGACAAGGCGCAGGTCCCGGCAGTGTTTTGTTCTGTTGTCCATAGGGTCGCTACGAGTTGGAACCGACTCTCCAGGACCTAACAACAACATTCCATATCTATTTGTTCGAAGAATTTAGTGCTTGGACTAGCTTCAAGGATGATAAACTCGTTGCCGTGGAGACAATTCCGACTCATACTGACGCTATAGAAAAGAAGAGCACTGCTCCATAGGGTTCCCAAGAAGCTCCTGGTGGACTTGAACTGCGGACCTTGTGGTTAGCAGCTGTAGCTTTTAACCACGAGGCCACCAGGCTTTTCTCAAAGCATTATGTTACAAAAGAAATTCCACAACGAAACCCCAGGGTGACCACAAAGGTAACATGGAGCTGGGGTTGTTCTGATGAAAAAGATGAGGCTGGTCCGCGTGAGCATATGCTGGCACGAAAGCACGCTGGATTTTTAAAAATATATAGACAGGAGGGGAAAAGTGCTTTTCCCCCAGAAGTCTGGGACTGACTTTTGGCTTGAAAAGTTCAAGCTGGAAAGGAAAAACAAGGGAAGGCAAAGGAGGCTGCCCCAGCGGCACAGATTATCACTCGGCCGCCAGCATTCAGGGACAGATGACAACCTGGAGACTCTCCCGCCAAACGGCGAGGCGGAAAGGCGGAAGGTCTCCCGCGGCCGAGCACTCCCGCTTCGCAAACCCTGCGTCCGGCTTGGAGACTAGCTGCCGTAGAGGCGCTCCGCGCAAAGCATTCTGGGACTTGTGGTTTCTCACTCGGGAGCTTGTCTGGGCGGGGAGGCCTCTTCTTTACGTCAATAACCCGCCCCTTCCGACCCGGCTTCCCGTTCCTCCGCCCACTTTTTTTCACCGAGAGTTTGAAAATTCCCGCGGAGCCAGCGCCGGAGTCTGGAACACTCGCGAGAACTGACGTTCCCGCAGCCGCGATCTCCTCTCTTTCTCCCCTCCCTCTACACCTCCACAGTTCCCTCCCCTCCTCTCCCTTCCCCTCCCTTCCCGGCTATGTGGGTCTCGGCCCGTCTGCCAAGGGTAATGCGCAAAGCAGGGCCGGCCCTGCCGGAGCTCAGAAGGGGGAGTCGCGCGGAGCAGGATCCGGCACCGTAGCGTAGACACCGGCTGCGTTCTAACCGCTGAGCGGTCTGCCGGCCTGCAGTCGGTGACAGCACTCTCGGGAGGAGTGGATCTAAGGTAGTCAGGGTCGGCAGAGGCCGGAGAGGAGACAGGCAGCTTCCGCGGGGCGGAGGTGTGTGTACACACAGGCTGTGGCGGCCGTGTCTCCTGGGAGATGCTGTGACGGACTCACGCGGGAGGAGCTAGCGCCTCACCTCGCGCCCCACTGGACTCGGCGGCCGCGGCGGCTTGGTCACCCCCTTTTCAGGTAGGGGGGAAGGGGCGATTGGGCCGGAGTGGCGGAGGACGGGTCGACGCGGCCTGGGCTGCGAGCTGCGTCCGGGCTGCTCCCGCCGCGCCGCGCGCGCCTGGCCTAGGCCGGGCTTCGGCGCCCCCGGGAGCAGCCGCGGCCCGCCTTGCGCATCGGGCTCGAGGGGGCGAACGCAGGCGGTGGCGGGTGCTGCACGCGCGGGAGCTCGGGAGTTGCGTTATATAACCAACTCCCGGGAGAAACGGCGGCACATGGCGGCGAAGTCACTTCGCGGGGTTGACCCCCCGAGCCGGCCTCTGGGTGCTCCCTGGCCTTGGTCCGAGCCGGACCTTGGCGCCTCTTCGGCACTGTTGTTCTCCAGTGAGGTTGAAACCTTGGCGGGTCTTGGCCGTAGGGGAGCCGCCGGTACTTTGAGTTCGTCTTCCGTTGGCGTGTGCTCCACATGCTCGTGGGCCTGGCTAGGGTGAGTGCGGGGCGGCGGGGACGCTGCAGTTAGCCTCGCGGTTTGAAACGTGCGGCACATACTCGGGGAAGTGGTCAGTAAAGCAGATTTAACATAAAAATACATTCTGGGGTGGGTATCAGTTTGCCTTACTCATTCCCACTTGGAAATTGATTACTTCTTGGTTGACTTTTAGGGGGATAGGTTAATTTTGTTCTCAAAGCCAATGAGATTTATAGTAGAGCCAATGAGATTTATAGTAGATGTATATGTAGAGTTACGTGAAATGAATGTTAGTTCATTTTATTACCAAACAGTTTTGGAAGAACTTAGGTTTTTTTTGTTTTTGTTTTTAGGACAGAATATCTTCTCTTGTAAATTCTAAGCTTCGGTTAGTCTCAAAATGCCATAAAGGGCCTTTGGGTTTTAAGAACCGTTTTTCGTGAGCTATCCCTGATTTGGGTCTGTAAAGAGAAAGGAAATTAGTTAAGTTTACTTATTTGGGAGGATTTGACCAGTAATGACAAGCCCAACTCGTACCGTAAGTGTGCTAGGATGCTCTACACATATTCTGTGGGTTTTTTTCCCTAATCTTCGTTTTCCAATAACCCAGTACCAAAGTGGCACCAATTCTCAAAGCAACAATAGTTTTTCTAAATTTTTTTCAAGAAGATTGCCATCAGCAACTAAAGGACGTATATAACTTGATTTAAGAGAATACATTGTTTCTAGCTTTCACTGGTTAATTGTGAACATTTCCAGGGATTCTTTTTTTTTTTGGTAATGAAATAAAACCTAACTTCTCTTACGTGAGCATAGAGGTGTCTACAGTAAGTCTATTCTATTTACGCACACATTTTATGCTTCAGCGATTCCAGAATATTCACCAATCCCTAGACCCATTTTTTTGAAGATGGATTTTGATGTTCCTTTGCTTTTTGTCTGCCCTTCAGCCTGGAGTACCATCTCTGCCTTTTTCAGATTCTCAAATTTCAAATCCTCCTTAGCCTGAAGCCACCATTGCTGTGTAGCCTTTTATTTCTTATTTCACATCCTCCCTAGGAACTAGGAACTCACAGCTTGTCTGCCTGTGCTGCAGTGTTTATTTGTAGCTAGTAGTCTAATGGTTGATTATGTACCTCCTCATTCAGAATGTAAACATTTTTAGATTGTAAACTTCTTGAGGTCAGGAATCTTCTGCCATGGCATTCCCTTCTCATCACAATACTATGTAAGTAACTCTACCAAAACCAAGCCAAAGGTGATGCCATTTAGTCAGTTCTGACTCATAGCAACTGTGTAGAACAGAGTAGAACTGCCTCATAGTGATTCCAAGAATGAGCTGGTATATTTGAACTGCCGAGCTTTTGGTTTATAGCTTGACATCTTAACCACTGTACCACCAGGGCTCCGTTTTACAAGTAATGAGTGGTTGAATTAAGGAACAAGTAAAAGGCTTGAAGTTTTTGGGTCCACTGATAGTTTATCCTTAAATCATAATTCTTGTTTCTTTTGTTAGCCAAAATGAAAAAAGCAAAATAATATACAAAACATTTGCTAAGACTGTATTGCTGTATAATTATTAAGGCAACTAGATTAGATGTCTGTTTTTTGGAGTTAAATGCAACTACTTTAGGGATATGTGTTTCTTACACAGTACACTATTCTGTTTTAATGTTTCATATTAGTTTTATGAGTTCTGTTTTTCTTAATAGCAAATGATTGTATACTTAATTGGAACTAATATTGAGGTTTTTTTCATCAATTTTGCTGTTTAGCATGCTTATCCCATTTTCCTGTTAGCATCCTGATAATATTCGGGTATCCCAATTTACCACAGGTTTAGGATCTCTTAGTTTCAAGACTCTGGACTGCTCAAGCATAACACATGGTGATCTTTGTCTTTAGGAATTCAAACTGTAGTGGAGAGGATACAGAAGTAGACACAAGTAATGATTTTTAAAGATAATGTTTAGGGTTGGTAACATGAGGGTAGAAAAGGATGAGCTCAGTGAGACTAAGTAGCAAAAGATGGGTCTACCTGATCACACTAGGAAGCTAGTCCATGAATGATGGGTGGAGCTTTGGCAGATGGAGATTGAGGAGGGAAGCAAGAATAAAAGAGGAAAAGTGCAAACTGGTGAAGGAAGTGACTTTTCAGAGACAGCTTTTTTTTAAGAGTCTGCCACTGTGTTGAAGAGGGCCTAGTAGACTAGACTGTCTGTGGCAGAAGTATCTCTTTGTATGTAGTAGTCAGTGAAGGTTTTGGAGGAGTGATATAATGCACTTATGCTTCATCAAGAAAATGACCAGCTTTTTCATGACAGCTGCGGAATGTTCCTTCTTCAGGTATCTAGACCATAGGAACGAGTTGCAACTGTTACTTTTCTAAAGTTGCCAATCCTGGCTTGTCATAAAGGATGCGGTACTGAACATAACTGCTTAATGTGTTTTGTCAACATGCCTGCCTTTATGTGAAGTAATTTCCTAATAATACAGTTTGGTTCTCTTCAGTGTGTTTAAAATGTTAAAAATTACATTGAATTTGGAATTTGAAAGACTTCAAAACCACATTTTGGCCCTGTAAATTCAGAGACTGACTTCCAGATTTGGAAACTTTTTTCTTGAACATTGTTGAGCTTCTTTGTGCTAGCTACCATGATAAGCTTGAAGTCAGAGATAAAACATTCCTCTGAGTGTGAAAGGAGGAAGACGATATAGGAGATGATTTGTACATATTAGTAAATGGTGGAACCTGGATTCAGGGCCATTTCTGTCTGATTTAAAGTTTATGCACTTTCTGATACTCTGAATGGAACCTGTGCTTGTTGAACTTAGTGTTCCCAGACACCAAGGGCTTTGATAATATTTTTACCCTCTTGAAATAGATATCAGTATATTATGGAGGTTTGAAAACATTGCACTGATTGCAGTGGAACTAAGTAGTTACCAGCAAGTAAGTAAATTTCAGAAATCCTGGTGGTGTAAGTGGGTTCAGTCTGCGAACCAAAAGGTCGGCGGTTCAGATCCGCCAGGTGCTCCTTGGAAGCTCTGTGGGGTAGTTCTACTCTGACCTCTAGGGTCACTATGGGTTTGTTCACTGGCTATGTGAAGCCAAATCAAGTTAACTTGAAGGACCCAGAAGTGAAGTACAGTTGAAACGATTTAATAAAAAGGGGGTGAGATAATAAAAGTAGGAGAGCCACCTAGCAGGGGGCCTAATTTGCTGTAAGCAGAGAAGCAGCTGAGGATCCTGCCTGTCGTTGTATGCCTTCAGGGTTTTGTTGTTGTTAGGTGCCATTGAGTCAGTTCTGACTCACAGCCACACTGTGGACAACAGAAAGAAACACTGCCTGATCCTGTGCCATCCTCACAAGTGTTGCTAGCTGTAGCCCTGTTGTTGCAGCCGGTGTGTCAGTCCTTCTCATTGAGGATCTTCTGCTTTTTTGATGACCTTCTAGTTTACCAAGCATGACATCCTTCTCTTAGGGATTGGTCCCTCCTGATAACATGTCCAAAGTATGGGGCACATAGTCTCACCATCCTTGCTTCTAAGGAACATTCTGTTCATACTTTTTCCAGGACAGATTTGTTTGTTCTTTTGACAGTCCATAATATAATCAGTATTTCTCCACCATAACAGTTCAAAGTCGTCAATTCCTCTTCAGCCTTTTGGCCTTCCTTATTCTTGTCCAGCTTTCACATGCATGCGAGGTGATTGAAAACTGTTTTGATTTGGGTCAGGTGCACCTTAGTCTTCAAGGTGACATCTTTGCTTTTGAGTACTTTAAAGAGGTCTTTGGCAGTAGATTTGCCAAGTGTAATATGTTCTTTGATTTCTTTACTGCTTCAGTGGGTGTTGATTGTGGATCCAGGTAAAATGAAATTTTTTGACAACTTCATTTTTTTTCTCTGAGGTTGCTTTATTAGTCCAATTGTGAAGACTTTTGTTTTCTTTTTGTTCGAAGTATAATCTGTACTGAGGGCTGTGGTCTTAAGCCTTCATCGGGAAGTACTTCAGGTCTTTCAGCGAGCAAGGTTGTGTCATCTGTATAATGCAGGTTATTAATGAGTCATCACTATTTTAGCATGTAGTAAACATTGTATGAATTAAAAACGAGTATTGATAAACTGGTCATCCACTGAATTTGAGATGTAAGAAAGAAGTAGGATCACTAAGGAAGTTGAGCTGCTTCAAGGATCCCCAGTGGCACAGTGGTTAAGTTATCAGCTACCAACCAAATAGTGGTTATTTCAAACCCACCAGCTGCTCCATGGGACAAAGATGTGCCAGTCTACTTCTGTCAAGATTACAGCCTTGGAAACTTGGTGGGGTAATTCTTCTCTGTGAGTCAGAATCAACTTTGTAGGACATAACAATAGCATAGTCTTCAAATCAAGCTTTAGAGGGTAAACACTGAATTAACAGTGTTGCAGTGTTGACCTTTTGGGGAACTATCTGGGCCATAAGCTGATCCGTTGGAGTAGGTGGTACCTTTAAAGATTTGAAAATGTCATAAAAATTTAATGTTCATTGTCCTTACAGATCTGGGTCCCATCTCTGATGTATTAATATTTGTTGAGTTTTTTTCTCTTAGGTTTATTAATCAAAATGCTCAATTTCCGTAGTGATTTGAAATGTCAGTCTTGTAAGTGAAACAGTTTATCTTAGGTTTAGTAATCAATTCTTCATTTTCATAATGATTTTAAAAACCACCTTTTGATTTCATTTTCTGTTTCATGGATTTCAGCTCTTTATTATTTTTTCTTATGTTGGGCTTGATTTGCTCCTTTCCTGGTTTTCTAAGGTAGAAGCTAGTGATTACTGATAGGAGATTTGGTCAGTGTTTAGTGCTATAGATTTCCCTCTGAGCATTGCTTTAGCTGCATCTCACAAATCTTTATGTGTCTTATTTTTATTTCACTCAATTAAAAATATTTTTAAATTTCTAGACTGATTTCTCTTTTGATCCATGAGTCATTTAGAAGTGTGTAATCAAGTTTCCAAATGTTTGGAAAATTTCTACATGTTATTATTGATTGCTAATTTATTCCATTGTGTTTAGAGAACTGTGCTTTGTATGACTTGAAGTCTTTTGAATTTACTGAAACTTCTTTTAAGGCCTAGAATGTGGTCTATCTTGGTAAATCACCTGTGTGTAGATGAAAGGAATTTGTAGTCTGCTACTGTTCTGTAAATTTAAGTTACATCAAGAGGCTAACAGTTATTTAGGTCTTCTTTATCCTTACTGCTTTCTTGTCTAGCTGTTGCATCAATTATGGAGAGAAAAAAAAAGACAAAACAAACCCACTCATACCAACCGTATAGGCAGTAGAACTTCCCCGTAGAGTGTTCAAGGAGCGATTGGCGATTTGGACTGCCAACCTTTTGGTTCTCAGTGATAGCACTTAACCACTACACCACCACAGTTTCCAGTTATGGAGAGGGATGTAGAAATCTCCAATTATAATGTTTCTTCATTCAGTTCTTTCAGTTTTGGCATATTATTAGATTCATAAACATTTAGGTTTGTTAATGTCCTCATGAAATGAGCCTCTGTATCTCTCCCTGTAATATTCTTTGCTGTGAATTTTGGTTTGTTTGATAGCTATGTGTAAGCATAGTATATCTTCCACTGTTTTGCTTTCAACCTTCTAGTGTTTTTATATAAACTGAGTCTTGCTTTTTAAAAAGTTTTTAAAATTCAGTCTGCTTTCTGATTGGAATTTTTACATCATTCCGTTTAATGTGGTTCCTAATGTAATATGGTTAGATTTAAATCTACCGTCTTCCTATTTATTATTTTTTCCTTCTATTTTTTTGTTCTCTTTCTCTTCTTTTGTCATTTTTTATTGTGGTTAAATGAAAGTGTACAATTCAAATCAATTTTGCATGTTGCATGCCCACCTGTCTGTAGCTCCTTCTGTTCTCCTTGCCCAGTGACAGCACACTCCTCCTTTTCATTCTGTACTTGTAGTATCCTCTTAACAAGCCCTTGTCCACTCCTATCTATCCTTTTCTCTCCAATCTAGAAAGAGACCAGTAAGACAGCCTCCTATAAATGCGTAGAACAATAAAGTACACACACCATGTGGTCACACTGTGTCCCCAAGTCCAGTCCATTCTTGTCCAAAGAGTTGACCTTAGTAGTGTTTTCTGGTCAGGGGCAGCAACAGGTCTAGTGGCCATGCTCCCAGGGGATCCCTGGTGGCACAGTGGTGAAGTACTAAGTTGGCTAACCAAAAGGTTGGCAGTTCAAATTTGCCAGGTGCTCCTTGGAAACTAAGCAGTTCTGCTCTGACTTGTAGGGTCGCTATGAGTCAGAATCAACTCGAAGGCGGTGGCTTCGGCTTTATGGAACTTTAACATGCCTGTAGTACTGCTGGTATGAAAAAGGCAGGGTTGTGGGGTGGGTGTCTGACCTCCTCTTACTTCACCAGAGGGAAGGAGAATCATGATCAACAGCCCAAGGCTGACTCTTATGAGGCAGAGGTCAGACATGTCTCCTTTCTCTACCATCTTTATCCGTTCTGATACCAACCTTCTCTTTCTCGGCACTTTGCTCTACTGGGTTCGATAATTCATTGCAGTGGCATACAAAACTCATAGACAGTACAGTTATGGGTTTATTAGGGAGTTAACAGCTTGCAATTAAGATTCAGGAACACTCAAGGATACAGTTCTTCTGTCAGGGCAGCCTCTTCTCAGCCAGATGCCCAAAGGTATTTAGCTGTTTCTTTGTGTGGGCAGGGAAGCCCACTATGCCACTTCTGCTGCTGCTCGGTGCTGCCGCTTTTCAAGCTCTTTCTCTTTGTTTCCTGGTTCTAGGAACTTCTGGATGCAGGGATTCCAGGTCCAAAGGATATGCTGGCTCCTGGCTGTTCCTGTGAAAGTTTACTATCCAAGTCAATTTGTCATACTAAAATTTACACACACATTGCTGTGCAATTCTAGCTGTTCTTCCCATACTGTGAGAACATATTCCTCCTCCTTTTCACTTTGTATTTCCCATGTCCATTCAGCCACCTCCTGCCCCCCTCTGCCCTCTCATCTTGCCTCTAAAACAGCTGTCCAGTTAGTCTCATGTATCTACTTAAGCAGAGCAGCACATTCTTTGCCAGTATCATTTTGTATCTTACAGTCCAGTCCAGTCTTTGTTTGAAGAGTTGACTCTGGGCATGGTTGCATTGGGCTAACAGAGTCCAAGGGCCAAGTTTGAGTTCTGCACCCCATTTTTCTCCTGCTACATCAGGGACTCTTGGTTGTGTTCTCTGTCAGGGAAGTCATTGGTGGTCTTGAGTGCCATCTAGTTCTTCTGGTCTTGTGTTGACACAGTCTTTGGATTATGTGGCCATTTCTATCTTTTCAGCTTACAGTTTCCTTATGTCTTTGATGTCCTTCATTCTCCTCTGATCCATGTGGGCTGGGACCAATTGATGCTTCTTAGATGGTCTCTTACCAGCAACTAAGACTTGGTTGTCGCTCACCAAAATGGGATGCAGAACATTTTCTTTAAAAACTTTGTTATGTTGGCTGACATAGATGTCTCCTGAAACCCTGGTCCCCAGACTGCTCTGCCTGCTACTGTGATCTTCTAAGTGTTTAGTTGTATTTGGGAAACTTCTTAGCTTTTGTTTTAGTCCAGTTGTGCTGACTTTTCCTCTACTGTATGTTGCCCTTCCCTTCATCTAATTTGATTCTCACCTGCTATCTAATTGATGAATACTCCTCTCTCTCTCTCCCTCCCCACCTTTGTAACCGTCAAAGGCTTTTTTCTTTCTTGAATCCTTATACTAGTGGTCTCATAAAGTATTTGTCCTTTTGCAACTAATTTCAGCATAGTATCCTCCAGATTCCTGCGTGTTATATTTCCCAAGATCGTCATTGTTCTTTGTCATTGCATGGTATTCCATTGTGTGAATACACCACAGTTTGTTTATCCATTCATCCATCAGTGAACATCTACTTTGATTCCATCTTTTTGCTATTGTGGATAGTGCTGCAGTGAACATTGGTGTGCGTGTATCTATTTATGTGACAGCCTTTATTTCTCTAGCCAAGAAGTGGGATTGCTGGATCATATGGTATTTCTCTTTCTAGCTTTTTAGAAGAGCGCTGAATTGATTTCCAAAGTGGTTGTACCATATTACATTCTTACCAGCAGTGTAGAAATGTTCCAGTCTCTCATTTATTATTTTGTGTTTTTTTTTTTTTTTTCTTTTTAATTAATGCCAGCCTTGTTGGGGTGAGATGATATCTCATTGTAGTTTTGATTTGGAGTTCTCTTAAGGTTAATAATTGTGAACATTTCCTCATCTACCTATTAGCCACCTGGATGTCTTCTTAGGTGAGGTGCCTGTTCCTATACTTAATGCCTGTTCTTTCATTAGATTATTTGTCTTTTTGTTTTTGAGATTTGGCAGTATCTTGTAGATTATGGAGATTAGACACTAGTCAGATATGTCATAGCCAAAATTTTTTTCCAAGTCTGTAGTTTGTCTTTTTACTCTTTTGGTGAAGTATTTAAATGAGAATAAGTGTTTGATTTTTAGAAGTTCCCATTTACTTACCTGTTTTCTCTTCGGATATTTGTGTATTGTTACTAATGTTTTGTATTCTCTTTATGTTGTGTATTAGGGCTCTCCACATTGTTCCTACTTTTTTCTTCCTTGATCTTGATCATTTTAGATTGGATACTTAGGTCCTTGATGCATTTTGGGTTAGTTTTACAAATGTCATTTTTTTAAAAAAATATTTTATTAGAGAAATAGTCCAAAGTTAAAGGAATTGGTAAACTGGTAATTCTTTAATACAACATATTTCTATGTATTTATAAGACAGAACTCCCTGAAGAGTTTTTAGCTGTTGTGTGGTTGTTTTGCTTTAAGAGTTGATTTGTTATTGTTGGTTGACTTTGTTCCATGAGAGTGAGTTTGATTGAGATTTCCAATGAAGTACAGTCCTTGCTGGGAGAGGACTGAAAAACTGTAATAATTTGTACTTGTACTTTTACTTGTACTTGTACTCTTGCCAAAAGTGCATTGTGTTCATTTGAGCTTCTGACATCTTTATCCCAATAAAGTGGCACAGTAACCTGGAAGACTGCAAGCCTTGGAAACTGTTCCTGCCTTTGCTGAGATACCATAGTGTAGTCTGTAATTAGGGTCTTTAAGATAAAGTTTGGCTGAAAGCAGAGAATACCAGGAAGATGTTTACCTGTGTTGTATTCAGTATGTAGAAGAATTTGACTGTGTGAATCGTAACACTGTGGATAACAGTGAGATGAATGGGAATTCCAGAACACTTGAATCGTGCTTGTGCAGAACCTGTGCATACACCAAGAGGCACTCATTGGAACTCTCATGTCTTTGTGTCTTCCACACTACATACTACATGATTTATTTATTGGCTCTTTTTGGTCTACCTTTTTGTGTATCCTTTGAGTTTGCATTTGTAGAGTAGGTACAAAAGAACATTTGTAAAGTGTAAAGAACTATGATACAACAAACAGCTATGTACTCACCACCAAAATTTTTAAAAAAGAATGTTACTTTATCTTGGAGTCCTTTGTGTATTCCCCCAATCCATTGTCCCTTCACCATAGAGTAACTACTATTGTGGATTTTGAGTTTATTGTTTTATTGTTTTTTTTTCATAGTTTCACCACATGTGTATATGGATAGGCCATGTTTTTAATTCTGCATGTTTTTTTTCAATTTTCAGTCATCCTGTGTGTATCTTTCTTGTTACTTTCATTGTTTAATATGTTCTGTCATACTGTAGCATGTAACTAATACATTCTCGTTGCTCTATTGAGTTTTAAATTTTATTTTTCATTTCTAGAAGTTCCATTTTTAGCAGATCTTCTAAGGTTTTTCTTTATAATTTCTAATAGCTGAAGTTTTCCAGAGTTTGATTCTGCTGACTGTTAATCATGGTAACCTTGTATATTTCATTATTTTGACTGTGAGCCCCTTTTTTGAAGTTTTGTCTGGAGTGTATTTGGTTTTGCTGTGGGTCACTTAACACTCTAAACCAAAACCCGCTGCTGATTAGTGATTTCTGACTCTTAGCAGCCCTAGACGACAGAGTAGAACTGCCCTGTTGGGTTTCTAAGGCAGTCCATCTTTATGGAAGCAGACTGCTACCATCTTTCTCCTCTGGAGCTGCTGGTAGGTTTGAACTACTGACTGTTGGGTGAGTGGCTGAGCACTTTAACCACTGTGCCACCAGGGCTTCTCTTGTAGCATTACCAGCCTGAGAATACTTCATAATAAATGCCTCATTTGAGGTTTTTCAGATAAAATAGCTTGAATTCTAGTTACCAAGTTGTATGAAGGGAAGTTTTTTTGTGAGTAGACTGGGAGCCATGGTCAAGATGGGCTTTATTGCTGCCTATTCTGCATAAAGAGTGCTTGTCTCTCAACTTCATGCCCATGATGTGGCCCTGTGGGCTTTAATGGATCAGGGAGGTGATTGGCTTGTGTTAGCTTCTGTTAGCACTAAGCTTTGTCGTCTGCCTTCTGTGAACCTCCGAGTCATCAAAACAAGATTGGTGTTAACCAGAATTGGATTTGACAACTCTTCAGGCTAAAGCCAGTTTATATTTATCCAAGATTTCTTTCTTTATCTTCAAAAAAGGACTTTTGCAATTTAACCACTTTAGGTTGTTTAACAACTGTAGGTTGTTTACAATGGCAGTCATTATCTGTATGTTGAAAATGAAAGACAATTGCAGTTTTTTTCCTCTATCCAGTAAAAATCGTGCACCAAACTCAGTTTCTGCAGTTACTGAAGGTTTGGGCATTTTTCATGGGCTTTCTCAAAACTGTTTTACCAAAGAGGTAATTTTAAAATATATATATGTATATCAGTTTTTCGTGTGTGTGTGAATCCTTTTAGAGCAGGTAGAGCAATAAGATAAATTGGATTGAACCAATGTTCAAAGAACCTAAGGAGTCATGTATTTCCTCAGAACAACTGGATTAAAGAATATTTATTTCCTAAAGCAGTTTGGGAACCAGTTTCTTAGAGAGAATGCCTTGGACACAGATGTGTATGTAATACATATTTTTTATAATCAAGTTTTAATTTTAGTTATGCTACTTTTGTGAGTTGGCTTTTTTTTCTGGTTGGAGGTGATTGAGTATACTACAGTACAATATATCATTAACAGTGTTATCTTTTGAAAATATTTACAGTAGAAGTATGCGAGACCTAACAGCCCAAGTGACTAGTGGTCTCCTGCAATTCCCAGACGTGACTATCCAAGCCCTTGGAGAAGATGAAATAACTCTAGAATCTGTTCTTCGTGGAAAGTTTGCTACAGGTAAAATAATGTTGCTGAAAACTTCCTAATTTTTAAAGTAAATAGTAAGTATCTGTTGTAGCTTCATTAAAGTGGAAGGAAAAACAGAACTTGTGGAGAGTGGCCTCCATACTTCCATTGTAAATATGTGACATCTATGACCTTTTAGAATCTAAAATATTTTTCAGTGAATCTCTGATTGGCACTGCTATAGTTCTTTTTTTAATTAAAAATTTTGATACAGTTTATATTTTTTTGTATTAAGTACCTATATTTGGGAGTAGAGATACTACACAGCTGACTTTCCTTAATCCGTCAATAAGGTTTATTGGGGATGATTTGGAATTAGAACCGAAATAGTCTTAATGGGTAGAAATATCTGATTGTAGGACTCAAGTGGGAAAAACAAGTTTTTTTTTATTATTGTGATTAAGTGTAAGTATACAATCCAAATTAAATTTGCATGCCCATGTGTCTGCAGCTCCTTCTGCTCTCCTTACCCAGTGACAGCACACTCCTCCTTTTTGTTCTATACATGTTATATCCTCTTAACAATTTCCTGTCCCCTTCTTTCCACCTTCCCTTCTCCCTTCTAGTAAGAGGCCAGTGGGAAAGTGTCCTATAGATGCACAGAACAATAAAGTGCACACACCATATGGTCACATTGTGACCCTGAGTCCAGTCCATTGCTGTCCAAAGAGTTGACCTCAGTAATGTTTTCTGGTCAGGGGCAGCAGCAGGTCTAGGAGCCATGCTCCCAGGGGAATCCCCAGGCCTCCAGACCATCAACTGCAATCTTTTAGTGGAGTTCTGGAGATGCACTCCTGTTTTTCTCATGTTGCCACTGGGACTCAACATTGGCCTCATCATGGCTGTCTTTGGTGGTGGCTAGGCACGATCTGGTTCTTCTGGTCACATGTTGATACAGTTACCCATTCACATGGATCCTTCTGGACTCCTTTTCCCTGTGTCTTTGTTGTTCTTGGTGATTGTCTGTTACAGATGAGTTGGGACCGTTTGGTATACCTCAGATGGCAGCTTGCTGGCTTTTAAGACTCCAGATGCCACTCACCAATATGGTGTGTGTATTGCCATATATGCCAGTTGGGCTCGATGTTCCCTGAGACTGTGGTCCCCAGGCCCCCGCCCCTGCCTCTCTATCTTTGCAATATTGAGTTAATGTTAAAAAGTTTTCAGTTTATGTCAAAGTCCAGTTAAGTTGATCTTCTTTCTTCTGTGTGCTCTCAGTGATTTCAAAGAAACAAATTTCTGTCAACTGCTTAATCTATGACCAGCTCTCTTCTTCCCTCCCCTCCCTTGCAGCCATCAAAGAGTCTTTTCTTCTGTGCATGAGTCTGTTTTTAAGTCCTTACAGTAGTGGCCTCATACAATATTTTGTCCTTCTGCTACTGACTAATTTCACTCAGTATGATGTCTTTCAGTTGAAACCAGGTTGTGAGATGCTTCCTAAAATCATCATTGTTCTTTATCGTTGCATAGTGTTCCATTGAGTCAATGTGCCATAGTTTGTTTATCCATTTATCTGTTGTTGGGCAAAAAAATTTTTTTTAATGAAGTCTCATTTTTTTATTCCGTTAATCTGAACAGAATCTTAATATATGGTTTAGACGGTATTGTATAACAAAGAACCGTACCAAAGAGACTGTGATGTTATGGATTTCAGTCTCTTGAAAGATACTGCAGAAGACGTTTCTGAAAATTAGGTCTTAGCCATCCCTCCCAGCAGGAAAGCAGCAAAGCATATCTGTCATCATTCATTTAACCATTTTCAGTGCTATTTTCTTGAAAATTAAAAGTGATAACAACATTACTATATGCCAAGCTTTGTAACAACTCTTCATTGAAGTAGGTGTTAGGATTTCCTGAGTACTGTTCTACAGAACTGAGTTTCTGACTTGATCCCAGTTACTTAGATGGCAGTGTCAAAAATGTACTTAGAGTACAGGCAGTCTGCATCGCCAGTGTGCCATGCTACTTCCTTAAACTATTATATCCTTTTTCAGCTGTAATTTAGTAGATCCAACTCTCTACTTGATATTTTCACTTGGATACATGGTAAATACTTCAAATTTAAAAGGAGAATTACTCCAGAAAGAAGTCAGAATTTGTTCTTAATTCTTCATTTTTACTTACCTTCTCATATCGAATTAATCAGCCAGCAAATCATTTTAGTTGTACCTGTAAAGATAAATCTGCAGTCAGTCCACTTCTGTCTATCCACAGTGGATCTTCTCCCTGCTTCTACTCTGTGCTTCCCCCTATTGTGCACTGTCCAGATAGCAGCTAGTATAACATTTAAAAAAATAAGTCAAATTGTCATGTCCCAGCTTAAGCCTCTAGTGATTTTAGGTTGCATGTAGAATAAAATGCAGACATACTAGTCAGAGACCAAAAGCGCTTTTGATACCTCATAGTGTTGTACTAGTCGTGTCTTGTCTTCTTAGTTAGCTTATAAACTCTTTACGAGCAGAATCATGTTCTGTAACACCCATAGCTCCTAGTTTATGTCCTTTAAGGTATAGTCTGGTGGTTAAAGGATGAGTTTTGGAGTTAGACTTACGATGCACTTTGGCTTTCCCACTTTGTGGCTACATGGCTTCATGCAAGTTATTTAAGCATCTTAAGGTTTAGTTGCTTTATCTCTGTGTTGAAGTGTGATAAGGAATAAATGATATAGTATATTGAAGCATATAACATGGTACATTCACCAAATGATTATTTTCGTTATCATAGTATTAGTTGCTCAGTGTTTCTTGTTTGTTTGTTTTTTTAATCATTTGGTGTCCATTCTTTGTAAATGCTTATATTTCAATTGGGATAACATGCAGCTTTATAGAGTGAGCTCTGTGCTATATATATATATAAAGGAGCCCATGTGGCACAGTAGTTAAAGCAGTTGACTGCTAACCGAGAGGTTCAAAACCACCAGTATCTGTATGCTTCTGCAGAGGTTTACACCTTGGAAGCCCTGTGGGGTCACTGTAAGTTGAAATTGACTTGACAGCAGTGGATTTGGTTTCTACTATATACGTAAAAGAGCTAGCTATTACGTAGCTTTGTGTATACATACAAGATTAAAATAAGCTGTGTTTTGTTTTTTTTTCTCCCCCTTTTAGGAAAAAGTGGACTTGCTTGCTTGGCGTGTGGTCCACAACTTGAGGTAGTAAACTCTGTCACAGGAGAGCGCTTGTCTGCATATAGATTCAGTGGCATAAGTGATCAGCCACCTATAGTCTTAGCAGTGAAAGAATTCTCTTGGCAGAAGAGAACTGGATTGTTAATTGGATTGGAGGAAGCAGAAGGCAGCCTTCTCTGTCTTTATGACCTTGGTATATCAAGAGTGGTTAAAGCAGTTGTTCTTCCTGGAAGGGTAGGTATTGTTTAAGGCAATTAGAAATTACTGTTTTTAAATCTGATAACATGAGTGTATTTACTTTGAAAATCTGGAGCTATTCTTACAATTAACATATGGTTATGCTATTTTTTAATAAAATGTTTTTTAAACAGATTAAATTATAATATGTTATAAGGGAGTTAGCATTTAAAATAGAGCTTTCTTATTAGAAAATTCTGAAGTAAAAATAGTGCTGATATGACATGTAGTGTTCTAATCTCATATATGAAAAGTATCATCTGAATCTTTGTTTTTATCTCCACTTGTGTTTTATGAGAACACTGGAAGTTTATAAAAATACTCATTACAGTGGGATATTTAAGTATGTCTTTTTTCCTTTGAGACCATATAGCCTTGAAGCAATCTGGAAAACCTGTCTTCACTATTGTTTAGGATTTTAGTAATATATTTAAATAATGGATTCATTCATATTTGCCATTTGTTCTAATATATATGAACAGACACTTGTTAGTAACTATATGAGTACTTTGAATTCTAGGTTGTTTCTTTAGCATGTTTATTGCTTCTCTTCCTGTACGTGAGAGAAAAAAGCATACATGTACAAATATGCACATATATAAATATAAAGTCATAGAAGAGTAACATTCTTTCTATACATGATGTGAAAACAGTTATATACTGACATACAAATATATATGTGTATGCATGTTTGCATCTGCTTGTGTATTTAGTGTATAAAATCATAGAATAGAATTTTTAAAGTTACAGGATCTTAATGACAAAATAACATCGTTTTACCGATAAGGAAACTGAGGCTGAGTGAGATAATAAGGGTGAACTGAAATAGTTTATAGCCTGATATCATAATGTGTGTTATACTTGCCAGTGGTGATGGACAGACTATAGAGTTTAAAAAAAGAGCAATTTTAGAGGCAGAATTAATTTAGCTGTTTGATAAAGCTTACTATGAATTGGAGCCGTAATTGTGCTGAGATTAAGAGCTAAGGCTATGAATCCAAAGGCTGGCAGTTTGTATCTACCAGCTAATCCTTGGTATCCCTACAGGGCAGTTCTCTCCTGTCTTATAGGATTGTTTTATGTTAGAACTGACTCAGCAGCAGTGGGTTTGTTTTTGCTTGGTCTTACCAGTCAAGCAGTGTGCTAGATTCTGAGGATACATAGATGAATCATATTGGACTATGCTCTCCAAAAGCTTATAGTCAAGTGGCAAAAACAGATTATACTATAAAATCAGTAAGTACTTTGATAAATTTAAGCACTTGAAACAGGAAGACCTGGATAATTTCTACTTGAAAAAGTTGAAGCATAGCATGTGCAAAGTCACACTAACATACAGCGTTTGGCAAGTTTCAGACTTGGTTTAAAATGGTTGGAGGCAGAGGATGAGGGAGTGTAGGGGTCAGAAATGGTGAAGATTCAGTCATGGATGATCTTGCTTGCTGTTTGGGGACTCTTCCTAAGGTCTGTTGTGAAGTTATTTTACATCTTAAGCAGAACTATAGTGTAAAAAAATTACTTAGATTGAAGTGTGAAAATAGAAACAAGGAGACTGGTGGTTTGGACAAATGTGAGAACTCAACTAAGGGACTGGCAGGCGTGGAGAACACGGGGCAGATTCAAAATAAACTCAGAAAGTAAAATGGGCAGGGCTTGGGAATCATCTGGATAAAGTTAACTGAAAAGTATAAAGACTTAGTAAGTTGCCTGTTGTTCATTTGGGTGAATGGATAATGTCATAAGAAAGGACAAGGAAAAGAGTAGGGAGGTAGTAATAGATACATAGAAAAGAAATTCAACCAACTAGCTATTCTGTTTACTAAGGCAATGGCACCTCTTAAATGTTTGCTTTATGCTACCTTATTCTAAAATTAGGTGGTGTTATCAGTCATATAATTGGTATAAGAAATGCAAAGAGATGTATTCCTTATCCCTTACAGAGGCAACTGAAAAGACTGTAATTTATAGACATCATTGCCGTAATACAGAAAAGGAAGAAAATCCATGAAATTATAACTTTCAGATAATTTATATCCTTACTAGTTGTCAATGATACGGTTGCTGCCTAAACTGTGAAATCCATTATTCTATGTATCTGGACCTCTGTAGGCTTTAAGACATAAATAGAACTTAAACGTTGTGTTTGGAGATTTTTTTTTTTCCAATGTACACAAATTTTTCTGGAGTAAATTGTTCTTAACTCTTAGGAGTAGAGGCACTGTAATCATAGGGTGGCTGGGTAACAGCTTTACTATCAGAAAACTTCAGGTTTGAGTTTCACATTTTATGACTGCATGACTTCAGTAACTCAGCTAACCTTCCAGAGTTTAAGGTGTGTCTGTCTTTATAGTTACATATACGTATAGTTACATATATACGTACTCCTCACTATCTCATTACATAACACTTCACATTCATGACCACAGTAAAATATCTATTGTTTATCTGTTTTTCATGTTAACAGCATATGTCTGGCAGTAATGAATGCCGAGGTGCGAGGTAAAAGTAACTGGTTGTGATGGCTGTGTGTCAACTTGACTGGGCCACCAGGACTCCAAACATGAAAATGGAGTTCTGGTGGCACAGTGGTTGAGCACTCGGCTGTGACCCAGGAGGTCAGCAGTTCCAGTCCATGAGGTGCTCCTTGGAACCTTATGGGGTAGTTGTTATGTTTGAAAACAGCTAAATTGAAAAGGCTGTTATAACTGGTAACCTGATTTTATTTCAAAATTTATTGCTTTTACTTTTATCACTATAGAAGAAAAGCAAATCATACATTCTGCCTTTTAGGTAACTGCTATAGAACCCATAATTAATCATGGAGGAGCCAGTGCAAGCACTCAGCATTTACACCCAAGTCTGCGATGGTTTTTCGGTTTGGCAGCTGTGGTAACTGATGTTGGACAGATCCTTCTTATTGACCTGTGTTTGGATGACTTGTCATGCAGTCAGAATGAAATAGAAGCATCAGGTAATTAGACATTCTTGGAAGAAAGGTTGAATAACTGAAAGGTCTCTTGTTAAAAAATGAAACATTTTATGTAGAAACTTGTTTATGTATCTCTGATTATTTTATTGTTTGGACTGGAGACTGGTGCTTTTTGCATGAATTACTTATTGATAAAGTTTGCATACACTAAAGTCATGGAAGAGGTTGGGATTTACTGTGTTTCCAACTATTTATTTGAATAAGATCTATTATTAAATGAATGCTCAAAGAAGACCTAAAGGTATAAAATCCTTGTCTTTGTCAGCCAGTATATAAAAATATGCAACCATGTAAGATCTAATGTAGTCTTTTTGATGCACTGTTTGTGTTCTGTGGCAAGACCAAGATAGAAATGAAGTTATTTGATAGGAACTGATAATTTTAATTTTGCTAAAGTTGAAAATTTTCCTCACAGAAGAACACCCTAAAAGAGAGCTAATGCTATTCAAAATTCAAAGAAAGTTAAGAGAGAAAATTTTCCTTTTAGTGCTCGTGTTTATGAGTCTACTCTTGTCAAATATTTTCAGTTTATTGTTGGACTCTTGATTGGCTTATGTAGAGAAGACGAGCCAACTGAAGATCTCTGAATTTGTGTTTTACTTACAAGTTTGCGGACAAAACAGAAAAGGAGTGTTTGACCATGAAGAGGTGTTGACTTTGAGGACTGTCTTGATTGTGAAAATCCTAGAGTATCAGTGGGGGTCAGTCCTCTTAGGGATAAGCTAAGAAATAGACACCAACTACCAGTGTTTTATCATTCTATAAGGAACAAGCTAGAAGAAATTATCTACAGCTGATTGATTAAATCTGCAGTTGGGGAAAAATTGACCAGAAGTTGATTGAAGAACCGAATTATCTGAACAAAATCTGCAGAGTAACAACCTGAAAAAATTGGGTTTGGTAGACAGTACTAGTGGCCATGTGTATACTTAAAAAGAAATATGCAGTGGTAGAAACTTTAATCTGTTGATTTTTGATGTGTATAATCCTGGATAAATTGAAATGGAAAAGTATTGACTAATGAAAACAAAAATTAAAAATGAGTTTGGAAAATCCTACAAAATAACCACTTTGTATAGAAAACTCATTGAGGAATTAATAGGCTTTTGTTTTAGAGTGAGCTTCATCAGTGATATTATTGTAAATGTAAGAGTAATTAAAATGCTTGTATTCATAACTAAAAATTTTCAGATCAAAAGTGGTAGAATTAAAACATCCTGCAGTTTTTTAAAAATTCCTTTATTTCAGAAGTCAGTAAGTGAATTCAACATACGGATGAACTTATAATGGAATTCTCTAGATTGTGATCAGAAACATTTGAGAATTATTAAACAGTTGACTTTTATAGCACAGAAATTTATTTGAGGGGTTTAATTCAAGAATTCGCATATACACATAAATTCATGTTAGTTTTGAAGTTGTACAATATATGTTTCACACATCTCCCTCTGTTTCTCCTATCTACTTTCTTTCTGTTTTCATCTTTGTTCTGTGCATTACTTAAAGTGAATATGGGAGATTGTATTACATAACCATAATTCTGTTATTACTCCTGACAGCATGGAAAATAATTCCTTGGTATTATCTAGTATTTGGTCCATAATGTAATTTGCTGTGATTGTCTCTAGCACGTCTCTTTACATGTATTTTGTTTGAATTGGGGTCCAAACAAAGTTGACACATTAATAGTTAGGTTTCAAGCCTTCTTGAATGTAGAATAGTCCTCTCTCTATTCTTTCCTTTTTTATTTTTGCTGTGACTCACTTGGAAACTGAGTCATCTGGTCAAGTGTCCCACATTCTGGAATTATCTGCAGTTTTCCTGTGATGTTAGTTTTAGTTTGTATTTATGACAGTGTAGCACTGGTAAGATTTGGTTTAATGTTTTGGCAAGGATACTTCAGAGGTACAGAGTACCTGTACATTGTAGCACATCAGGAAGCACGTGGTGCCTAGTTGTTTTAGTTAGTAAACAGGTGGCTTCAGATGATGTCAACACAGTCCTCCCTTTTTAAACTTGCCTATCAGTCTTTAAGCCAGTGGCTCTCAACCAGCTGATTTTTGCCTTTAGGGGATGTTTGGCGATGTCTGGAAACTAACTATAGTGGCTCCTCCACAGCCAAGAATGTCACTAGGTGGTGATTTAGAAACTCTACTTTGAGCAGTTGTTCCATCCGTTGAAACTGTTGCCTTAATTAAGCTCTTACTTTGTGAACAACTGCAGAATGACCATTTTTAAGTTCTGTCAATCTAAGGAACAGTTTCTTCATTAGCCAGGACTGGTTGGTTACCCTGAGATTCAGTGTATATAGCAAAGGCAAGATACATCTGTTTCTCTGAGTTCTTATTTTCAGAGTAAGAAGGCAGTACCAGGTCGCTCAGGTGGCCTGTGGAGAGATCTTTCAGGAGTGGAGGAGCCTGTTTGTTTTCAATGGCATTGTGAATTCGGAGGTTCTACACACTGAATGTGATTCACTCCTTCGTGTTTTTATCCTTAACTTTGCATTAGGAGCCCCTCTGTGTTTAATAGTGTTTCGTTGAGTTTTTGGTAAAAGTTGACACAGCAAAGTAGGTTCCCGGTGAGTTGTTACTACATCAGTTGTTCACTTACATTGGTTACATTTTTTACAGCGTATGAATGTTCTCATTAGTTCCTGTATAAATGTTCCATCTCAGTATAGTTTCCTTGTTCATCTTGACTTGATAGTAATTGTTGATCCTTTGGTCTTATGTAGGTGATTTTTTAAAGGTGCACAGCACTCATAGTTGATACTCTTTGTCAGTCTATCTTGGCTAAAGATGACCTTGAGATGATTTTGATTCGAAGTTCAAAAGTATTTCTGTCTCAAGATGATAGTTTTGGGGAGTTTGGTTTTGGGTCTCGTTTTAGATGACCTAGTAACTATTCTAGACTTTTGTAAGAATTTGCGTTCTGGCTCTTGTTTTTCTTCCATTCTGTCAAGACTCATCTATTGTATGCCTGATCTGAATGGCTCTTGTGGTAGCTGGATACCATCTAGTTTTTCTGATACCAGGGTGAATGAGACAGTGGTTTGTGTAGACTATTAGTCTTGTAGATTCATTTTTTCTCTGTGTCCTCAGTTTCTTTTTTGCACCAGGTGGGTAGAGATTGACGTTTTTCTCTTTGGTGGCCACTTGGAAGCTTGAAGACCTTGGACACTACTCACCAAACTAGGATGTAAACCATAAACTTCATGAATTATACCATGCCAGCTGACAGAGCTGTGCCGCAAGACTATGATGCTAAGCCTTCAAACCAAGAAAACTAGTGACAAAAGATGTTTGGCTGTGTTTTAAGAAGTAGCCGTAACTGTGCCCCCTATGTGATTAATCAGATGTCTGGATGTATGTGCATGCACACATAAAACATGTATATAAACATAGATAACATGTTTATATCCACATGTATGAAGGCATAATAACCCATTGCATTAAAGTTGATTCTGACTCATGGTGACCCTATAGGACAGAGTAGAACTGCCCCATAGTGTTTCTAGGGAGCAACTGGTGGGTTTCAACTGTCAGTCTTTTGATTAGCAGCCAAGTTCTCAAAATCATGTCACCTGGGCTCTGTACACATAATAACCACTAACTCACTGCCGTCAAGTCGATTCTGACTCGTAGCAACCCTGTAGGGCAGAGTAGGACTGCTCCATAGAGTTTCAAAGGAATGCCTGGCAGATTTGAACTGCTGAACATTTGGTTAGCAGGTGTAGCACTTAACCACCACATCATACACGTAATACTTATCCATAAAACCAAGAAAAACCACACCCACTGCTGTTAGGTTGACTCCAACTCACAGCAATGCTATAGAAAAGAGTGGAAAACTACCCTGTAGGCTTTCCTAGGCTGAAGTCTTAACAGAAGCAGACTGCAATACCTTTCTTCTGTGGAACAGCTGGTGGGTTTGAACTGCTGACTTTTTGGTTAGCAGCAGAGTGCTTTTAACCACTGCACCATTAAGGCTTCTTTACATACCCTGACTTACATGCGTATTTACATACATCTATAATCACACCTGTTTTTGCTTGTTGTTGACATCCCTTTAGTTGAGAGCTGCCTAGATTTCTGACAGGAGATGTGCTTAGGCTTGTCTTGTGTATTTCTTGCCCCAGACCTGCAGTCAGCCATTCTTCCAACTAGAGTTTTTAGGTGGTGGTTCTAAATTCGATAAAATAAGTTATTAGCTTTATTATGAATAAGGAAATTTATTTAACCCTTAAAAAATTCTACCTTATGTAATATTTGAGGTGTACCATAAGATTATTTAGTAATAGAATTAAGTATATGTTGAAAGTTAGCGCATTTAGATAGACCAAGAAGGCTGTTTTTTATAGTTCAGCATGCTTTGTTATCACTAATTTTTATTTTAATTGATTCCATTAGTTGTCACTTGTAGCTTGAAGAATGGGTGACATGTTTTTCGTCTGCTGTGCTTAGTTTTCTAATCTGATTTGTCTTATTTTTTGTTTCAGACCTTGAAATAGTAACTGGTATCCCAGCTGAAGTACCACACATCAGAGAAAATGTGATGCGAGGTGGACGTCACCTGTGTTTCCAGTTAGTAAGTCCTTCAGGAACATCCGTTTCCACTGTTAGTTACATAAGCAGGACAAACCAGCTTGCTGTGGGCTTTTCTGATGGCTATCTAGCACTTTGGAATATGAAAAGCATAAAAAGAGAGTAAGTATAACTTTTCTCTTATGTAATTATTGGTGGTTTCTTTCTGAATATAGCTAGAATGCAATAATTAATATTCGAAAATTAGCATAAAGAGAAAAGGATAGTGAAGATGAATATGTATCATTTCTAAGTGCATTAAGTCATAGTTGGATATAATAAAGGAGTGACTTAGCACATGAATTTAGGTTGATTCTTTCACTGTTTATTTAAAAGACATTTCAGTTATTGTGGTATATGATTTGCTATTAAAATATGGCTATAAAGACAAAACTATGTTTGTGTAGTCTGAGTTTTTTTAAAAGTGTGTTTCCCCATAATCTTTATTTTTTATTATGATTGAGTGAAAATGTACAATCGTGTATAAATTTGCATGCCCGCCTACATGCAGCTCCCTCTGCTTTCCATGCACAGTGATAGCACACTCCATTCTATACATGTCATATCCTCCTAACAATCTCTTGTGCCCTCCCCTCCACCCTTTCCCCTGCCTCCAGTAAGAGGTCAGCAGGATGACATCCTGTAGATCCATGAAACCATAAAGTGCACACACAGTATGGTTAGTCTGTGTCGCCAAGTCCAGTCCATTCCTTTCCGAAGAGTTGACCTTCCTTGTGATTTGTGGACAGGGACAGCATGCTCCCAGGGGAACCCCGAAGCCCATGGACCATCAATTGTGGTCTTTTAGTGGAGACCTCAGGGTGCACCCCTTTTTATTCTTGTGTTGCCAGTGAGACTCAACTTTGTGAGCCCCACCACAGCTATCACTGGTCCCATAATCTTTTTTTATATAAAATAGCAGCTAATAAAGTTCTCATCTAACAGAAAAACAGAATTGAAAAAAATTTTATGCTATTAGTAATCACCCAGAAATACAGTTATATTGATACTCTTTATCAGTAGTTGCGTAGTAAGCTTGCTGAGGACATAATGCTTTATCAAGGAAGTTGCAAGTAGACATTAATTTTTCAAGTTGATCTCTAAAGTAGATGCCTGTTGTTGACTGGATGTTTGTTTCCTTTTTCAAGGCGTGTTGGTAGTTGTCCTTCAGTAATCTTTTATAAATAAAAGTAGATGAATAAAATAGTCACCTTCTGAAACTTCCTGCTCAATTAGTTGAGCTAACAAATTAGTACCAGCTTACTTGAATCTGGTAATAAATGTTTGCCCAAGGGTGAAGTGAAGAAATAAAGAGAAATGGAAAACAGCAAGTAAATGTCATCGTTTCAAGTTAGGGCTGTTTTTTACTGTTCAGTTACTAATAGTAGATAACTATTAGAGTACTACTGTTTAATATTAGAATTATTAGATAAACACTGAGTGTCCCTAGACTTCCTCAGAATCATGTTTTTCTCCAAACTACTAGTGATAAAATAGCTACAGTCTTGCTTAGTTGGTCCTAGTGAGACGTTCACTTGAACTTCCTTTGCTGATATCCTTGTTAGTTCATCAGCTCTTGTGTTTAAATTATTCCTAAGATATGCCCAGAGATCTGTTTCTACAGTGATGTTTTCTGTAGCTACTCTCATCTCTTGGCTAATTAACCTTTTTAAGAGGATTATAGTATTTCTTCAGGGTTTCTGACTCTTCCGTTTTAATAGGAAAACCTGCCTGTAACCCCAAGCAACTGAAATGGAGTGTTAAGACAGAATTTCATCTCTTTCTAGGGCACCTCTTATTGGGAAACAGTGCTTAGTGATATATATTTATGTGGATGAAAGAATTAGTGTACACGTAAGTGTGTATACAGTGACTGTAGTCTTGATTTCTTGCATCCTGTACATTTTTGGAGATAAGACAACTTGGCCTTATCCCCAGATCAGTCTGTTGTGGCAGACTGTTTTGGCAGACTGAACTCTGATTACTCTAACCCATATTCTCATGTCAAACCCCTCCTGCCCTTCCTTTTTCATAAAATTACAACTTGAAATATGAAATAACTTTTTATACTTGTTACAGGTATTATACACAGCTAGAAGGTGGAAGAGTTCCTGTGTATGCTGTTACTTTTCAAGAACCTGAAAATGACCCTCGTAATTGCTGTTATTTGTGGGCTGTTCAGTCTACACAAGATAGGTGAGTGTGATATATGTGTTTTTAAACAGATACTTGTCAAAGTAGATAGTGGTTATTTTTAGAAGTTGTTGTTTGTACTTTGTTGTCTCTTTCAGTGAAAGACATTCTTCTTTTAGTGAATGAATGGTAGTTAAAATCTACTCAGTTAATGTCTTCTTTTTTCAGTGAAGGGGATGTTCTGAGTTTACATTTACTCCAGCTGGCCTTTGGTGACAGAACGTGTTTGGCATCAGGACAAATCTTATATGAGGTAAATGGTGATGGGCATAGGCATTCATGCCACCATTTTGTGTGTTGTTTATCTGGTGTGTCATTCTTGTTTTAAGACACTAAAAAGTTATTCTTATATTCAAGGTAATGTCATATTCATTATATGGTAGAAGAAAGCTTAGGGATCCGGAGATGAGCTGTTTTACCTGGGTAGCATTCTTATCATCTCCAGGTATCATTTTCCTTTAAAATTAATGGCCTGATTGATAGCCAGAAAATAACTGCACTTTGTTGCTTGGACTTAGCGTATCAAGCAGTCAGCCATGGGGTGACTTTATAAATAGTCTTGCCATTTACAGTTGTAAAAGAGGGTAAATGAATCTAGTCTTTCAGATAACTACCTTTTCTTCCCCTTGGCTTAATTTCTGAGGAAAGAGTAGGATGCTACAAATAGTTGTATTTCGCCAACCTTCACAACATCTGTGTCTGGAACAGAATTTTTTAACCTAGTATTTGACAGGTGTGTGAGTTGAGTTTTAGGGAATCCATAAAGTCCTGAAATTATATGTAGAACTTTTGTGATTAAGCATTTTCTGGGGGAAAAGTTCATAGCTTTTGTCAGATTTGTAAAGGAATCAGTGAGTAACAGAGCAAGAATTTCTGCGAGACCACGGAAATAGGATTGGTGGCAGTTACATTCTTACATTGTTACAGTGTAGTGTAATTACAAATGCTTATGGAATTTTGATGGTTGTTCCACTGTACACTTCAACCAGTAATATGAGGGGCCACATATTTAATAACAGATTTAGAAAATACATTGGCAATTATGCTTGAAGACTGAGTGTGGCTTTTTACTTGTGTCTGTGGAGCCTTTTTCCATAATACGTTGTCTTCCATCTTTACCTTTCTACTTTTAAAAATGATTTTGTTTTCTTTTGGTTGTATATAAATCTTTGTTTAATTGTAGCATGACTTTCTGCTTAGAATTCTAGTATAATATAAAAATTACGTACATTTGATGTTTCAGGGGTTAGAGTACTGTGAAGAAAGGTACGCACTGGACCTCACAGGCAGCATGTTTTCCTTGAGAGGACAGACTAGTAATACCAAGCTGTTGGGCTGCCAGAGTATAGAGAAATTTCGATCTCATGGTGACAGGGAAGAAGGCGTGAGTGAAGGTTGGTTGAAAGTACTCTTTTGGTATCATGTACACTGTTCATTTAAGATTGAGAGACACATTATGGTTTTCTAGAGTTCATACTCCAGGAAATTAAAAAACTATGACAATATTTAAGGGATATTAAGTATTTTTGTTTTCTAGATTGTTTTGTAGATTCAGTAATTGAATAAGTAAGGGTAATGAGGGACCTTAGTATTTTAATGCAGTTCTCTCAGCAGACAAACAAAAAATGGTTTTTAGTCCTAACTAGTGTGAAATAACAACCAGAACCTTTCTGATGAAACTCTCAGTGTCTTCCTGTCTGTATTAAGTGTATTATAGTAGAGGTTGAGGAGTGCCTCTTAGCCTTGGAATAATTTTCCTCTCTGTCCTTGGCCATGTATGGCAGACAAATTCTGGTTGCCTTGGATTTAGTGTCATCCTTTATTCCTGGGAAGCATCCTAGTATAGTAAAAATTTCATAGATTTTGGAAGCCAGCATGTATTCAGATCCAAGTCTTGTTGTTAGCTGTGAGCTTTGACACATTAACATTTCTGAGCCTGTTTTCCCATCTGTAAATGGAATGATAGAGTTTCTCATTTTTCAGAGGTGGTTGTGAGGATTAAATGAGATAATGTGCCTGCCAACTGCTAGATTAATTGACTGTTAACCAGGACCCTGGCCGTCTTTCTTAACTGTGATTGGGCCTCTTGATGGACTCATCCATCCCATGGATCTCTCCGTCTTTGTTCCTGCGTTGTCTTTGTGGTTCAGCTTTTGTATCCAGTGAAGCATGTTAGATCTTATTATGCGTATCTATTGTTATTTCCCACCCTTGTGTTTATTTTCCATCATTAGTGTCTGCTTTTTTACTTCCCCTGTCTGTTACATTACCTTTATTTTATCTGGTTCTTCTATTGATGTTTCAGTCTTTCTATTCTCACAGCCATCATTGAAATATTTATCTATTTTTTTCCCTTAACTGTATACCTAAATCAGTTTTTCTTAACTAGGGCTCCCCAAAGAATTAAACTCTAATGTCTTAGGCACCCATCAGTCCTAGCTGAGTACCATCTTTCGGAGACTATTCAATTCAAATCACTGTCTACCTTCAGTACCTCAAAGTAGCTTAAGTATTAACGTAAAACAAGCCTAGTTTAACATAAACTTTCTGATCTGTACCTTCTTTTTTAATAAAATCTTCTCAAAATAGAAAAATAATCAGGCTACAAATGAACAGTCCTAGATATAGGTAAATCTCTTACCTAACAAATGATAGTAATGTGTTTTGAAAAATCAAATAAAATACGAATCAAACCTTAATTTCTGGGAAATTGTTGCTATAATTCTTTTGGAGGGATTTTATTTTGAGGTTGTTTTTTAACTTAAAAAAAATATTTTTTTTCTTTGCAGCTTTATCTCCTGAAACCAGTGTTTCAGTCTTTACCTGGCAGGTCAATATATATGGCCAGGGAAAGCCTTCTATATATTTGGGGCTTTTTGACATAAATCGTTGGTATCATGCACAAATGCCAGATTCACTGAGGTACGTTTGCTTTTTCTTTGTTATTTTTTTTTTTGTATTTGCATGTGTAGCGTATCAGTGACTTAGTAAATTCTGTAATATTTTATTTTAGATCAGGAGAATATCTACATAATTGCTCTTATTTTGCACTGTGGTCATTGGATTCTGTTGTAAGTAGGACTTCTCCACATTACATCTTGGACATATTAGTACATGAGAGAAGTTTAAGCCGAGGAGTTCCTCCTTTGTATCCACCTCCTGAGCAGTTTTTTAACCCAAGTACTTACAGTTTTGGTATGTATATCTTTAACATTATCCTTTGAGAAAAGTAACATGCAAAAGGTATATAAATGTGTGTGTATATTTATGTGTAGTTTACAGAATATTTTCAGTTCATCTAACTTCTTCACTGTTGTTATTGTGTAGATAAGTTAGAAAACTAAGTTGAGACAAGTACATGGGAAATTTAATACTTCTAAAGAATTTAATACTTTATAGATGATCCTTTATTAATTTGCTAGAAGAGATATTAGCTATTTTACAATTAGTACGTTTGTAACAAAGTATATTATTTAAGTGAAGACCACCTGGAAAAAATAGTGATTTATTACTGTTGTTAGATTTGCTCTTTGACCTTGCAGTCTATTATTAGGATAAATTTTGTCCTGTTAATAATGTAGGTAGATTCTGAAAAATCCTTTTTTTTTTCCAGATGCCACTTGTTTATTAAATTCAGGAGTTATTCATATTACTTGTACTGGCTTCCAAAAGGAGGTAGGTAACAGTTATCAACATGGACAGAATATAATCAAACTGAAGTCAGATCTTGGAGTAGTACAGTGACTCGTGGATATAAGCTTTATTTAGTGTTAATTATATACACGCTTGTTTCAGCTTAAATGGTAGCTTCTTCTAAGTTTAGGAGATTAGTACCTGGTAGTATCCCCTTGCAAGAGATGGCATTGGAATATTTTTTAGCAACTTTACATGGATGTTAGCTCTTAGAACCCCAAGGAAAAGAGCAGAGGAGGTTGGTGTTGTCCTCCATCCTTTTTGTCCTTCTTAGTCTTCCTCTCAGACTCTAAGAAAGCTATTCCTCTTCTGAGTAGATGAAGCAATACAAATAAGGAAACTAGCACAGTGGCACAGTGCCTGGCACAGAGTGGGTAAAACAGTGTGTTGAAAGAATACATTTTTTAGGAAAACATGAGTTGGTAGATCTCTTAAGTGGTAATTTCTTAGTTCCATATTTTACTTCGTATGAAGTCTCTTTCACATTAACTCAAGGGGAAGAAACTGGGTGTTGCTTTTTGGCTTGTTAGTTTGTCAGGGTGTGTCACCAAGTTTATCAGCTTTAGAGAAGATTAACAAGGTTACCTTTCATAAAAACATATGAGCTACCTAAAGTACCTTAATTAGTAAGTATTACCATTTATAACTAGCAGATGTTGGTTTTATTTCAAGATAAACCAGTGAACTGAAAAGCTTTTAAATCCTTCTTGCAGAAAGTACAAAAATATAGTCTTCATGACTTTTAGTTAATATATAGAGTTTAATTCAAAATGTTAAGTGTAAAGTAGGGTAATGTGTTTAATTATTGTTTTTAAATTTTGATTGTAGTAAGTATTCATAGATGTCTTACCAATTCATCTGTTACAGACTTTGACTTTTTTAAAGAGATCAGGACCATCTCTTAATGAAGTCATCCCTGATGGTTATAATCGCTGTCTTGTGGCTGGCCTTCTCTCACCGAGACTTATTGATATTCAACCTTCCAGTTTAAGTCAGGTAAGATGGTTTTCAACTGTTTCTTTTAAATCAAATATTATTAGTTTTCTTTTATGAAAGCCAGCTACATAATTTCTGAAAAAGTAGGTGAAGTAGTGTAACACTGTAATCAGCAGTTGTGGGCTAGGGTTTGGCTTAAAATTCATACTCCCGGAACCCAGTAGGCCTTAACTAGGCCCAATAGGCCTTGACTGTGTGAAAGGGTATCAGACAGGAAACAGTATGGCACCTACCTAAGGTACCTCATGAGTGTAAGTGTTCATAGCAGTCCGGGGCTATTTGCTAGCCCCAGCATGAGCAGCAAAGGTGAAGGGGAACGAGACTGCATAGGAGGAAACTGTCTTGGCTTCAGTGCATCTCGTGTTCTGTAGCAACAAGACATCAGCATCACATTGGGTACGTGTTAGAACCGCAAGTTAGTGGCTCCCGCTTCAGACTGCTGGTTCAGAAACTAGGTGTAGGGCATAGAAATCTGTGGTTTAACAAGTCCTTGATGTGATTCTTATGCAGTGGTTTGGGGACCAGTGATCTACATAAAATGGTATTTTGTGGAAGCCTGTCAGTCATGGGAGCCAAAATCTTAACGTCCCAGTGAATATTTATAGTCTACTGACAGTCTCCAAGTCCTGAGAATCCTGGTTCATTTTACTGCTTAGAAGACATTTTTAAAATAAACAGTGTTGCCTGATAACATAGATAATAATTCATTGTTTTTTTTTTTAAGTTTACTGTTTGCCTGTGACATAGTGCTAGGAGAAGGAAATCCCAGGTCATTTTCCCATGGAGGAACAGAGAAGGGTTTGTAAACTCCTTCTCCCAAGTAGTGTTTGGGTTAGATTATTTAACTACAAAAATGCGACTGAAGGACTTGAGGGGAAAAATTACTTTTAGATATTACAGGAGATTGTCAATAACATATTATTGGGTTAAATGGTGGTCTTAAGAATTTTTTACTGTGCTGCATGTAACTAAGGGCTGCTGATTTCTATCCTCATGTATTTAGACTAGGAGACATCCATCCACTTCTCTGGCCACCAGTTAAAAAAACAGAAGAAGAATCAAATTTGTAGTGGCTTTATGCAGCTCCAAGTGAGGTTCACTGAAAGTCCTCAATCAGTTGTTGCCCTGGAGGCCGCGCCCATTGGCCTTCTGGGGACAAGGATTAAAACAGACTGGTTGTCCTACCAAGGGCTCCAGAGTGGTGATGGCTGGGGTACTCTTAGGTGCTTCTGGTAATTTTTTTACTTCAGGGAACTTAATACTGACTTTTTTTCTAATGAGCTATTTTAAAACAGCAGTAATGTCTAAAAATCTTTAAGAAAAAATAAAAATGAGAGAAAATTAAGTAATTCAGCCATGTTAATTAAAAACAGCATTTAATTTTTTTTCTATGAATGTTTTAAATTTAGTGATCTGACTATTTTAAACTTGATAATCTCATTTTTATATCTGTTGTGTTTTTTTCTTATAGGTAATATGCAAATGATTTGCATTCAGAAAATTAGTGAAGTATATGGAAGCACGCACTGTACATCCAGCAGTCTTTCCTGCATCTCTTTGTGATCCTCTCTATACGTGAAAAGTGCAGTTTCATATTTATTGGAGAATTGAGATGTGCTCTTCTGTTAACTACATGTTTTATCTTTCTTTAATTTTTTTTTTATTTTATGGAAGTTCTTTGTAAAAATGTATTCGTTTACCTTTTCTGTCATTGTGTACGTGGTATTTTTTGCCACATACAGTTTTATTTTTATTGTTAAATGCATTGAATTGCCTTGGTTTAAAAGACTTTCCTGCCACTTAGGTTTCATTAGCATTTAAGGCTTTAATTAATCTTCATGTATCAAATCAGGTAAAGATTCTGCTTCTCTTTTCCCAGATGATGAGTAAGCTGCACTAGCAGTACATCTATGCAGTGGAACATAGAAATCTTTTTCTCATGCTTCTTAAATGTTACTTTTATCATATGTGAACATATGTACTTGTTCCACTGATAAGTTTATCTGTTTCTTTGCCATTTTAATGTATTGCTTGGACTGCATTTAGTAATAATGTAGTCCTCTTTTACATAATTATTCTGACAATTTGTAGGCTTTTCTGGTGTTCATTATAAGATGATCATATTCATTACTTGCATTAGAATTCTTCAGTGTTACATACATATGTTTATGTCAGAGAACTGACGTGTTTATGATTTTAAATCTTCCCATCTAAGTCTAAATGATATTTTTTCATTTATTCGGTAAGTTTTGTTTTATATCTGTTGGGAAGTCTGTAGTTATTTTCTTGTGGGTTTATATTTTTATTTCTAAATATTTCATGGTTTCTGTTCTTCAGTAAACATTTTTCCCATATTCATTTCTAAATGTCTATTACTTGTACATAAATGCAGTTGATTTTTATATACTTATTATCTGCTTGCCTAAATTAGAATCACTTGAATTTTCTGTGTGTATAGACGTGTTGGTATAGTTGTTTAGTGCTGCGGTTGCTGACCAAAAGTTCAGCAGTTCACATCCACTGGCCACTCCTTGAAAACTTTGTGAGGGAGTTCTGATCTGTCCTGTAAGGTTACTATGAATAGTAACTGACTTGATGGCAGTGGTTTTTTTGTCAGCATACTTCTTTCCGTTTTTGCCTAGTACTTAATTTTCTTATTGTATCTGGGAAAGCCTCTAAAAACAGTAGAGTAATAATGGTAATAACAGGCATCCTCATTTTATCCCAATTTCAGTGGAAATGTTAGCTGTTTAGTCTGTAGAGTTCATTAGTTTTCAGTGTATTTATGAAGTTGTGCATTTTGCCAGTTTTTATCAGCTCCATAAAAACGTATACCCACCAGCATTCATTCAGCTTCCCTCCTCTGTCTCCCCCAGCCCTAAGACACCGCTGATTACTTTTTATCTGTATAGATTTGCCTATTCTAAATGTTTCGTGTAAGTGGAATCATACAACATGCAGTCTCTCTGGCTGACTTTTAGTATATTTTCAAGGTTAATGTGTTACAGCATGTATTTGTACTTTTTTATTGCAAATTAATATTTCATTGCATGGATATGCCACATTGTTTCTTCTTTTGGCTATTATAGATAGTAATCCCATAAAGGTTTTCAGTTGATAAATGTTTTAATTTCTCTTAGGTCTTTTCCTAGGTGTGGGCTTGCTAGGTCATATGGAAACTATTTAACATTTAGGTATAACCTTAACATCTTGAGAAACTCTAATTTCCAGAGTGACTGCACTGTATTGTATTCCTGCTAGCAGTGTATGAGCTCTCAGTGTTTTCATATCCTGCTCAAGGCTTGTTATCTGCCTCTCTGATTATAAGCATCCTGGCAGCTCAGAATGATTTTTAAGCTTTTACAGTTTTAACTTGCCAACTCTGAGTCTGATATAGTCTTTCTGTTCTTTCGTTTTGTGTCACTTCATATTTTAACAAATGGCTTAGGAAGAACAGTTAGAAGCTATATTGTCAGCAGCAGTTCACACAAGTTCTCTGGGACTTTTGACTGGATGTATCAAAAGATGGATAACAGAAGGTAAGATTCTGATTTCTAGCAAAAATTTGTATTATAGTTCTATGTTACCAATTGTTTCTGCTTTTAGTTAAACTTTTTAATAGTAGTTTCACATTCAGATGTAAGACAATACAGAGAGAACCCATTTACCAAGTGTGTCCCATGGTAACATCTGCAAAACTCGATTACAGTGTTACGGTGATATGGTCAAGGTACAAAGCGTTTCCATCACAGGCATCTCCGTGTTATCCTTTTATAGCTAGCCATGTGTCTTCCTTTTTCTCTCTCTCTGTCTAACACACACACACACATACACAAACACACACACACTTTTTATTCTCAACCATTTGAAGAGTAAGTTGAAGATACCACACTTCTTCTACCCTTATGTATTACAGTACATGTTTCCTTCTACTGCCCAGGGCCTTTACTTACAAAACTACTTTTTAACTATAAAAATCAAGAAAATTAACATTGATACAATACCTTAATCTGTAGACATTACTGAAATCTCATCAGCTGTTGCAACGATGTCCTCCACCCCCAGGATGAAGAGGAGAAAATCCAGAATCATGCTCTGCATTTAGTTTTTATGCCATATTCTTTTGTAACACAATATAGTTCCTTAGCCTTTGTCTTTAGAGAAGTTCACGTTTTTTAAGGAGTGCAGGCCTGTGTAAACTCCCTATTAGTTTGTGTTTACTGTATATTTCCTAACAGGGAGATTCCTACTTGACACTTGTGATAGGAGCACTGCGTAAAGTGATGTGTGTCTGATGTGACATTTTGAGAAGGCTCCATGGTATCCGTGTCTCTGTTATTAGTGACATTGACTTCATTCTCTTGGTGAGGGTGGTGTCTGCCAGGTTTCTTCACTGTCAGGTTACTAGTTTTCTTTATAATTAACAAATAATCCTTCTTTATTTTTTTCCTTTTATATTTACAAATAAGAACAACCAAATTCTGCTGCTAATTTGCGTTTTGTTCTTGATTGGACATGGAATAAAGTGATTCTCACAAAAGAAGAGTTTGACAGACTGTGTAAGTATTCTGAGTAAAAAAACTTAATGTAGGAAAACTAACCTTCATTGATGTTTTAAGTGCCTAATAAAAATAACAGTATTTTAAAGTTATAAATCTTTAAAATTTAAAGAAGGTGTTGAAGAAAACTACATTTTACATTAAAGTGACAGCGTTAGTTTTTGACCCAAGATTTTATAGCAGATTGCTGAGCTGGCAATGTGCTGATAATTGCAGTGTAAGCAAAGGTAAAATCTGAAGTTTGTTTAGAAGTGCAGGTTCTGTGTCATGAAGAGGGACAGATGGACTTTTGAAGACATTTGGCTGTATTTTTTCACAATCTAGGTTATTTTCAAGGAAATCCTTTGGTGTAGCCAAAAGATTTATGGTTTGAAACCACAAGCTGCTTCTGTAAGGTAACAGAAACCCTATGGGGCAGTTCATCTCTGTCCCGAAGGGTCACTCTGAGTTAGAATCAACTAGATGGCATACAACGGCAAGTTAGTCTTAATTTTTTAAACTGAATTTGATGGAACAGTGTGTGTCTGCAGTACTTTTAGAGCATGCTTGTAAAAATATAAACATGAAATAATTAGTTTTCAGTATTTTTACTCTCAGTTAATATACTCAAAGTTTGGAATACTCAATAATTCAAAAACAGGGTAAGATAGTTTTTGAGAGGAGAATATTTTTGTAAGGCTGGTTACCATATCTTTATGCAAATACTATACACCTGCATTTGTTTGCCAACCACTTAACCCCCTTACTGGGTAATTTTGTTTTCTTAACAGCACCATGTTTTTTTTTAAAAAAAGGCTTAGAAGCACCTACAAGACTACTTCCTGGGCAGGAAGGATTGATTTTGAAAAACTATAGAAGGCTTATATTGTTTGCATAAAAATGTGGCGTATAAGTTACATGAGGAAAGGAAAAAACAGTATATAAATTATGTGATCATTGTTTATCATTGTATGATGCCAGCATAATTTGTTTTGCGATTAAACTTGACAGCTCAACCATTGGTGTTGTCTTGAGCCTCCTTACTGGTTAGTGGAGATTTTTTTATTAATGTAAGAAGATGTAAAATACAAAGCATAGTAAGTGTTTTAATTATATCTGAAAGTAAATGAGAATTTGATTTGAAGAGGAAGTATTTTAGAATTAGAGAAGGCTTTAGAATTAAGAAATTTGTTTTCTGTACAGATTACACATAAATATTAAAACAATGAAATTGGTCATTATAAAGTAAATACCATAGTCTCATAATGTGTAGTGGTTATGAGGATGGGCTGTAGATCTAGATTACTTGAGTTCAGATATTCTCTTTGCTATTGTTTGTTTTATACTGGAAGCAGTCACCTAACTGTCCCTCTGATTATTCATCTGTGAAATGGAGCAGGAGTAGTGCCTGCCTCACAGACTAGTCACAAAGATGTAAGTTAATTAATCTATGTAAAGTGCTCTTAACAAGTAATAATGTTCAGTATGTGCTTCTGTTGTTAACCTAATTTTAATTTGGCCTTGTTGGTTTGCATCCTAAAGGCGTGTAAGCATCACCTGAGGAGCTTTTTCAGAACACAGGTTGTTTTTACCAGTCTCCTTTCCTAACTACTAAGGCTATGGCTATGTTCCTTTTTTCACCAGATTGTAAATGAAACCTTACTTAAATTTGCGTTTTTGCCATTGAAATGTCCTTGACATTATTTAGAGACTGAGAGCTATAAGTATATATATCTAAAAGGTGGAACCATTAGGAGCAAAAACATCTCTTTTCCCCAAAGAAAAAACTTTGTTAAACTCAACTTCATGAATTTGGACTAAAAGGCCAACCACAGGGTCTACAAGCATGTGGTTGTGTTGTAACAAGCCTTTTAGGTGGGTCTTCGTTTTAGTGTCTTCCCCTTTTAAGGAGGAACAGTGTCTTATTCTAAAATATGTATAAAAGGTCTTATACAAAAGTAGATTTATTTGAAGGAGAAGCATGTTGTGAATATGAGTTGTCTAGTTAAGGAAACCCTAGTGATGTAGTAGTTAAGTGCTACGTTTAAATCCACCAAGTGCTCCTTGGAAACTCTTGGGCTATTCTTCGCTGTCCTGTGGGGTCACATGCAATCAACTTGATAGCAGTGGGTTTTTGTTTTTTTTTTTCCTTGTGGTTTAGTGAATTGAAGTGAAATCAACATCACCTGCCTCTGTGTGCATTACTTCATTCTGCTTTTTTGTAATAATTTGTATCCTTTCTAGACTCCTTGAAATTATTTGCCACTTTGTCTTTATAAATCTCATGATTTATAGAATAATATTTTAGGTAGTAAGAATTTGAGAAATTTTGCATTTATGATTCTAATTCATTCAGGTTTACTCTGTGGAGACTAATCCTGTGTCTTATCCTTCAAAGGTATTCCATTATTTGATGGTTCGTGTCGCTTCATTGATCCACAGAGTATACACTCAATCCAACAGTGTCATTTGCATCTTAGCAACCTTAACACAGTCTTAAGCTGTTTTGTTACAGAGGCCCAAGAGATCACTGAGAGAGGTGTGCTCTTTGTTTTATATAAATGTGTCTTATTGTATTTTACTTGTTGATTAATAAAATCCTAGATAAATGATCAGTCATTGTGTAAAGAGGCCATTATTTCTCAGATACTAGTACTTTATTATTTTTTTAATGAAAAGTTATAGAATGTTATTAGACATTCCTTGAGCCAACATTAAATAAGCTTGAGAAATACTGAAATTAAATGATGGTTAAGATAGTGTACTCCAAGTTGAGTTTCAAAATTTTAAGTTATATCTATATGTATTATTTTGCTTTCCCTTCTGTCATCTAAACAAAACCAGAAAAGCAGTTTTCATTTAAAGGTCTGATTGGAACAACTTACATTAATCATACAATGTTTAGTTTATATTAATATATAAATTGGACTTCTGAAATGAGCTAAATGAAAGTGTAGCAAAAATAGAAGTACATTTACCTAAAATCTCTACTGAACTAATCAGTGACTCATTTATTCTAACACTTTGGATCTGTTTATTTCATATCATTTTGGACTTGAGTAAAATAGATTGAAGATGAATTTGATAAATATATATATATGCACATTGTTGTTAAAAATCACCAAGCAGATAACTTTTGAAAACTGTTGAACATTTGTTTTTTTCTTTGTTTATGCAATTAGTTGAAAGTTAAGGAACTGATGTTGAGCTGTATCTTCTGCAGGTCGGATGGACTTAAGCAATAAGTATATGGTTACCCAGCTCATCTGTCAATATGCACAAATGGTTCTTTGGTTCTCTCATTCTGGGCTTTTACCAGAGGGCTTAGGTAAAATATTTATTTAATCTATTAGTATTAGTTGAAACATTCTTAAATCTGTATAATGCTTCAAGTTTTTTCTTTCACTTCACTTTTTTTTCTGTTTTTTTCCTTCTTCCTAACTGTATCTTTAGTGCATCTGCCCATGCCTGACATTCATAATGTGCTCCATACATGTTGATTGGCTTAATAGTATGTAGAAGGAAGGCTAATTTGAGAAAACATGGCTTCTGGAAATATGTTCATTGATATCACCAGCTGTAATTAAGATTCATAGTACTTTGATTTTTATCATTTAACTTATTGTTCTCTGTCTGTCTTAGGGGCTCTTTTAATTATGATTATTAGCTAACATTATTTGCTGTCAGTTAAAAACTTAATCTGACAATTGATGCCAATACCAAGAATTAGAGAATTTGCTTTTCATTATAGTTGTTTTGAGCGCACTCCTGAAACCTATAGCTTCTTGGAACAGGAAGCACATGAAATTTTACTCAGAAGTGTTTGCCATTATGCATATAATTGCTGTTCATCATATTTTTTCACAGTTTTCTTTGATTCTAACTTTAATAAATAGTGAACATTTCTTGCTTTCAAATTATCACTTGTACCTAAGACTTAACATCATGTTATGAGTCAGGCTTTCCAGGGTTTTGAGTCAGCCGTCTTGTAGGTTACGGTCTTTGTGAGATTCTCAGTTTTCTTGTTTGTGCATCTGTAAATAAAGAGATATATAGTGTTTTTCTGTTCTTAAATCCAACATGAATCAGACAGCATTATCAAATTTCAGTAAAATATCATTGTGTATAACCTTAAGTATTAACTGACATGTTTTGAAAATCTTACTAGCTATTTTTCTAATTCTTAAAATCTAGATGATGCTGTGCAGTTGTCAAGGTTATGCTACAACTACCCTGTAATTCAGAACTACTATACCAGCCGTCGACAGAAGTGTGAACGTTTATCAAGGTACAGTACATCCAGAACCTTCAAAACACATTTTAGAAATTCTGTAAGAAGTCAAAACTTTCTCAGATAAACTGGTTATTGGAGTTCATCATGTTACAGAACATTACAGTGGGTGAAATTCTTGGTAAAGTATGAGTATTTGTTATCATAATTACTATTTTAGTTATAATGCTTTGTCCTTACCCAGTGGATCCATGTTTATTTTAGAATTTGAGGAGAGTTATTTGTTATTTCCTAAGTGAAATTTATATGAGTGATTTATTATTATAGGCCGTTTAAGCATTTTTTCCCCCTGATAATTCTTGTTCAGAAAAAGACTAGAAGCTGTTGTTCATCAAAAAGTCATAAAACACATCACAAATCAGAGTTACCTTACTTTCCATAAAAATTACATTTTGGCAATTTATTCACTTAAAAATAATGTATTAGCTTAATTGGTTCCTTTCAAATAAGTAAGTTGAAGATAAATAGAACACTTTTTGTAACATAGGCCTTTAATCTAGGATTAAACAACCGTCTTCCTCAAATTGCAGTGATAAAATTACAGGGTGACATGTAACATTTAAAGTGAGTATGCAGATGTTGACTGCCACTGTGTCACACCACCTGGGAATCCATAAAAACCCAAATGATAACACCACGAGATGCTGGCGAGGATGTGGAGCAACAGAATCTCATTCACTGCTAGTAGGAATGTAAAATGGGTACAGCTCTTTGGAAGATAGCATGGTAGTTTCTTATAAAGCTAAACACAAGCTTATCATGTGATCCAGCAGTTTCACTAATAGGTGTTTATGTGGGTGAATTAGAAACCGTCCACATGAATGTTTAGAGCGCCAAGATGTCGTTCAGTAAGTAAATGGATAAATAAACTGTAGGACATCCATATGGTGGCATGTTATGCAGCGACAAAAAAAAATGAGCTATTAAGCTATAAGAAGGCATGGAGGAACCTTAAATGTGTATCTCTCAGTGGAAGAAGGCAGTCTGAAGAGGCTGTATACTCTGATTCCTCTGAAATGACATTCTGAAAAAGGGAAAACTAGAGACATTAACCAGATTATTGGCTGCCAGAGATTCAGGAGAAGGGATAAATGTTATAATGATAGGCATGTGAAATTATGTGTTTGTCAAAACCGTAAATCTGTACAAGACAAACCATATGGTAAACCAAGTACTTTAGTTAATAACAGTGTATCATTGTTAGTTCATTGTGACAAATTTAAAATGGTGATAATGGGGGAAACTTGTATACGGAAAGGAGGAGACATATGGAAACTACTTTCTGGGCAGTTTTCCAGTAAACCTAGAACAGCTCTGAAAAATAAAGAACTGCCAGATGTAATTATGATATATGGTAAGTTTGGGGAACAAGTACTTGAGAAGAGCTAGAATGTAGACCATGGACTTGGGCAGGTGATAAAGCATATTTTAAGACTTTAGTTCTAGTATTTACTAAGTCTGGATGCTTAGGCAAGTTTGCTAGCTTAGCTTTCTAATGCTAAGTAAAATAGTACATGCAAGGAACCCAGTATTGCACAACTCGTAGGAAAAGCTCAGTATTAACTGCTGCTGCTGTTGTTTCAAGATATTTCCTGGTGTTCGTTTGTGTATGTTTTGAATGAGGGGAATCACTAAGATTGAATGGCTAGCCCAAGTGATGAAACAAAGTCTAACTCTTTAACTTTGAGCCAAAATATTATTTTCATTGCGCTAGACTGGCTGTCACACTCTATGGTAATTTGATCAGAATGGTGAAAAATGCACAGTCCTAGGAGACCCTGGTGGCTAGTGCTTAAGTGCTGTGGCTGCTAACCAAAAGGTCGGCAGTTCGAGTCCGCCGTGTACTCTTTGAAAACTCTATGGGGCAGTTCTACTCTGTGCTATAGGGTTGCTATGATTTGGCAGCAACTCAATGGCACTGGGTTTCATTTTTTGGTTTTTAGGCATTTGGCTGGCTGAACTACTTTCTTCACAGAGACTTGACCTTGATTGACTGCCTTGCTGGTAACAGAACTTGAGTCACTCATGAGGTTTATCTACAAACTCTTCTTGTCCAGAGTTCTCATGGTGTTCAGTGGGATCCAGTTCTTCCCTGTCTCTCACTAATAATTGGGATTATTACTTTTAAGATTTTAATATTTGTTGTTTTGATAATAAAAATTAGCCCTTCTATTAAATCCTAATGTCTCCCTTACTGCAGAGGGAAGTGGAACCCTGATTGCTTGATGATTGATGGAATTGTTTCTCAGTTAGGAGATCGAGTTGAGAAGTTGTGGAAACGAGATGAAGGGGGCACCGGAAAATATCCTCCCACCAGTCTCCATGTAGGTTTGCAGTAACAACTATCACTTCAAGCTACCAAGATGGACTATGCGTTGGGGTGGGGGAGGCATGTTCATGTGCTTTCACACCTTGCACAAGCTTGAGAAAAAAATAGGAGTATGAATAAATGAATATATAAAATGCACTGAAACTTACATTCTTTACTTTTTGTAGGCACTGCTTGATATATACCTACTAGATGATGTTACTGAAGCAGTCAAACATTCTGTTGTATCCTTTTTAAATTTATCAAGTAACTCATGTATTAACAAAATTTAGGTTAGTGGGGACTCAACATACTGTTTAAAACCATTGTGTTTTCTTTTAAGATAAGGATTGTTAACCCAGCATCCATTGGTTGGTTTAGATGATCCATGGTTAACCTTAAATTATGTGGAAATTTTGTTTTATATTTATTTTTCTGCGGATAGGGTTTATGGCTTTTATCAGATTCTCAAGTGTGCCCACGTCACTCAAAAATTACGAAGAACTGCTCTAAAACATTGCTGGCAACTGGTGATTCTCAGTGGGACTAGAATGTGTGCTAAGTAAGAATGCATTGTGAGTTACGTTGGTTTCCTTTGGCATTGCATTTGAGTCTTGTCTTGGAGGTAAGATTTTTTTGCTTATGACAGTTTCTGAGTCTAGTGATTAGTTCCACTCATAATTTATAGGATATAAGCTTTTGGTTGGTAACTGGAATTTTATCTAAAGCTGTGTTTTTTAAATTTGCTAAGTTACTGATTTTATGAAGAGAGCACATGCCGTAGTCATCTCTTTGAATGCTGCTTACTATTGCAAAAGAATGAAGTTGGTTACAGGATTTTGTATACTCACATTTAATATAATTGTTCATCTCTAACTAGACATACAAGATGGCTCTCAATGCTGAAAAGAAGCCTTCTAAACCTCTGTTATGCTTCATTTTTTTGCTGCCTAGTCTCAGTATATATGTAGGAGTCTTTTGGTTTTATTATCCTTAATCCTTTTTTTTTTCTTTTAAAAAAAAGACCATTTATTTGCTGCTTGATATTATGTATTCCTTTCCAAACAAAACGGATACTTCAGTTGAGTCTTTTCCGACTGCCTTTGCTATTTCTTGGGGCCAAGTTAAACTCATTCAAGGCTTTTGGCTGCTAGATCATAATGACTATGAGGTATGTGAGCTTTTGTAAATCATTAGGATTTTAGGGGAAAAAATACATAACTAGATTAAATTTGTTGATGCAGGCTACCTCTAGAAGTCAATTAAAGACTTAATCAATACCATCCACTAGGCATGGTCTTAGGCAGCAAGAATACAAAGATCGAACACTTCAGGAAGCCAGGTTCCTTGCTGTCTAAAGGAGGAACAACAAATAAACCATTAGAGATAGTGCAGATATAATAATTGTTATAGAAGTATGTTTGGGGTGTTCAGTGGACGGGATTTGCCATTAATATATGGAATTAATAATGGAAAGATTTTTATATTTTAGGTTAAAGAAAGCTCAGAAGATGAGGCTTTTGATAAGTCTTTTATTCTTGAAAATAAACCATAGATTAATGTTTTTGTTTAAATTGACTTAATTTTTGTCTTCTCCCTTGTGGTTTTAGCATTACATGTTTTCTTAGATGTTAGTGACTTTGTCTGAATGCAAAGGATTTTGGTCTGTATTTAGAACTTCCCCTGTCGTACTTGCAGAGTGCTTTGGATCTCTTATTTCACCCAGCTACTGCAAAACCTGTGCCATGGCAGCACTCCAAGATTATTCAAGCCTTCATGACTCAGGGGGAACACAGACAAGCTCTCAGATACATTCAGACAATGAAGCCACAGTTATCCAGCAGTAGTGATGTTCTCCTTCACCTCACTGTTTTGCTTTTTAATAGGTAAGTACGTAGCCTTTTCATTTTGTGTGCTGAAAAATGTGTAAGAAAACATTTGCCATTTCAGACATGTTGACATCTGTAATTCAATGACATTAATTACATTCCCCATGTTGTACAGCTGTCACCACAGAGCTTTCTTCACCTTCAACAGAAACTCAGTACTCTTTGAGCAGTACCTCCCAGGTACACTGTTTTGAAGTACAGGGAAACTCCTGATCATATGTGGTAATATTTTTGAATTGGTGAAAAAACAGTAGCAGCCTGTATGTAATGGATTATATTGTAAGTGGATTAAGTGCTATCACTGCTAACCAAAAGGTCAGTCGTTCAAATCCACCAGGCACTCCTTGGATACTCTAGGGGTCAGTTCTACTCTGGCCCCTAGGGTCGTCATGAGTCGGGTCTGACTCGATGGCACTGGACTGGGCTTTAATGGTTGCAGTATGTACTGTGTTGCATTACGGTATTACATTTGTTCATCTTTCAACATTCAAAAAAATGTAGAGTACCTGTTTTCTAGAACAAAATGGGTAAGTATCTTGAATAAATGGGGAAGCCAAGCTGGGATTTAAAATTTTATCTGTTAATAGCTGGCTACTTTGACAGTCTCTTGAGTGGAAAATTAGAGAGTTGACTTTGCTGAAATGGAACCAGGAATTGAGAGGAAAAATGGAGTCAAATAGTTTATATTTTCTGAGAGTGTACACCAGTGTACTCCAATATTTTGGTGTTAGTATTGGTTGCCTGGGTATTCCAGATGTGTGCATCTGGTGTTGTTGCGTCTGTCGTTGCATTCTCATAGAAAAGGAATCTTGAAGCATCTGTTTAAGTGATATGGAGAGGATCGGGTTTCAAGTGCATGTTTCAAAGCTTTTTCTTATCTATTTAAATAAATGCATAAACATTTGCAGATTGTAATTGGCTACTTATGCATTTGCTGTTTATACTTTTTTTTTTAACTAAGCAACGTATCATTGCCCACTGAACATATATTTGCCTTGGAGTCATTTGTGTCACTGTATTCTTATAGATAAATCTGTATTCATTATTTTTGCTTCTGTAGGCTGTATTCCTTGCAGTGCAGTTGTTGAGTATTAGTCTATAGATAGTTGTGCTACTTTTAAGGGTTGAGGTATGAGAGTTGAACATTGTTTTTTTTATTTTTCCTGAAAGACTCTTACATGAAGAAGTAAGGTTTCGTTAAAATGAGCTCCCACTTGAATTTTACGGTTCTGTGCATCTATAGGATGTCATCCTGCTGACCTCTTGCTGGAGGAAAGGGAGTAGGTGGAGAGGAGGGGATAGAAGACTGTTGGGAGGATAGGACATGTATGGAGCAGAGAGGTGGGGTGTGCTGTCACCGGGCAGGAAGAACAGTGGGAGCTGCATATAAGTGAGCATGCAAATTTATATGGGAATGTACATTTTCATTCAATCATAATAAATTTAAAAAAAAAATGAGCTCCCGCTTGCTACAGAAGAAATCTCAGTGTCTCCTCATACCTAGTTTGACATAAGGTGCCTGGTCAGCTCCTGTTGCAGATCATCCAGAATCACCCACTACCAAACTATACCCTTTACGTTCTTCTGAAAACATGCTTCCTACCAGTGGGCTATTGTTCATTTTCTTTCCTGCTCATCTCATGCTGAGTGTCATTTCCTTGCAAGACTGACTTTTCTCTATTATACCCAATTAACATGTCAGTTCCCAGGTTAGCTTGCTATCCGGATTAGTGTAGTGTCTTCTTTGAAGTCCTGTGAACTTGGTTTCCTATTATTTTACGCTTAAAATCTGAACTAGTGATGTACAACTACCAAGACATAAATGGCAAAATTTATTATGCAGCAGTAAATATTCACTAGATTTTTATGGTACTTTTAAACTACGTATACAAGTATCTTTCTGCTTCCTTGGATGGATTACTTGTTTTACACATTTTTAATGGATTTTCTAAAACTAACTGAACTGCTTGCAGGTGCATGGTTGAGGCCTGGACTTTATTACGACATCAGTCTAATCAACTGAATGTAGAGGAGTTACTAAAGCACACGTATGAAGTCTGTCAGGAGATGGGCTTAATGGAGGATTTACTGAAATTACCATTTACAGACACTGAGCAGGTAATGACACGTCAGTGTAAGCATAGCAGATATTGAAGGAAAATCAGTAGCTTACAGATGTGTTTCCTTCTCCCTAGGAATGTTTAGTGAAATTTTTACAGTCCAGTGCCAGTGTTCAGAATCAAGAGTTCCTTTTAGTTCACCATTTGCAGCGTGCCAATTATATTCCTGCCTTGAAGCTGAACCAAACTCTGAAGATCAATCTTATGGTATGGTTATAATTATTTTATTATGGGAGATGAGAATAAGGAAAACTGGAGCCTTTTTTTTTTAATCTTTAGATGAAATCTTGCAGTTTGGTGATCATTGTGCCCTATATAGTCTGAACTTGGAAATATGAGACCCTTCTCACCTTCCTATAACAGAATTGGAAACAGGGTGTTCTTTCTTACTTCCTTCTTTTAATATATGCCATTTCTATTCACATGTCTGCCCAGACTTGCCAGACTAATGACTTCCCTCAGGGAAAACAAGAAGAGATGGAAGATCCAGTAGGAGTTATAGTAAAAAGAACATGGAATTCAGAGATCAGACTGATTCTTAATATTCTCTATGCACTTGAGATACCTCACTCTACCTCTCTGGGTCTTATTTTCCTCGTCTGTAAAAAGATGATAGTCTTCTTATTAAGTTGTTTTAAGGATACAGAGAGGTGTGTGAGAAGTAACATGTTGCCTGAGACATGTAGATATTTCGTATAATGATATCTATTGCTTTTATTAGTTGTGTGAAGAATCGAGGCTTGTTAGCAGAGACTTTGAATGTATTGGTAGAACATTAATTTTGTATATGAGGTTCTTAATTTGGAAAATAGATATGTAGGGGAAAACAAGATACTGTGTATTCATAATTGTAATTTAAATAGTGAATATATAGACCTAGAATGGAGCATATTTTAAGACTAAATTTTTACCAATTATGATATGTTGAATAGAATGATCGTGATCCTCGTTTACGTGAGAGATCAGTGGCTCGAAATTCTATATTAGACCAGTACGGGAAAATCCTTCCTAGAGTCCAGCGAAAGCTGGCCACTGAACGAGCGAAACCTTACCGCCTAACAACATCCGTTTTTCGAGAAGGTAAGAGTGTCAGATTATTGTATTAAAAGATAGTGAATAGTTGCTTTTCTGACACCAGCCTGATCTCACACAGAGCTTCCTTTGGCTGCTCTGGGCTCAGGTCTATCACAGTAATGTGTTTTTGTTGGCCGCTCTTCCCTGAGAAAGACTTCGTTAGACATTTTTATAGCTTGTTTTGTCCTGTGTTGCTAGGTGCTGTGACGTTGGCCCCTGACTCAGGCCCAGTCCTGCGCCATCACCATCACATCTTCGTAAACCATTGGGTTCTTACTGGCTGATTGTTGGAAGTAGATCACTAGTCCTTTCTTCCTGATTTACTAATGTAATGCAAAATAAAAGACTTCTCTTTATTTCAGTTGAAGACTCTTGTCCAGTTTCTAGAGAACATATGGAATAATTGGATCACCGTTTCCTAGAAACCCAAATTATTAAATTTCTGCTCAACCAAATATAATTCTAACTAGGCTTATTTTGTGATATTTATTTCTAAACATTCTTTAATGTTCTTCTATTAATACATTCACTGGTGGTTTGGGATAAAATTATAAGTTATGTTCTTTATCTTACAGTTTCTAAACCAAGACCGCTATCAGCAGTTCCAAAGCAAGCTGTAACAGGGACTGTGTTAACAAGGTCTGCATTCATCAATAATGTGTTATCTAAAATTGGAGAAGTTTGGGCCAACAATGAACTGAAAAATAGCATTTCTCCTTATGTGCGGTATGCTTTTTTTCATGCTACTTCCTCGTCTCTTCTGGACATCAACAGTACTTAGAAACAAACTAGCCTGATTGTCCTACTTTATTAGTGTGTATGAAAAAGGAAAAACGTTTTAAATATTAGCTGCTTTTCTTACAGGGATGGTTTTTAAATTTAGATGATACATGTTTACTGTTATTTGTAAATAATGCGGAAATGTACAGAGTAAAAGATGACAGCCCTTTCCTTTCCATTGACTCTTACTTTCTTGTAGCAGATTTAATGTTCCTGTTGATACATAATCAAAAATTAAATTCTCATTTTCTTTGTAGTCCAAATGTAGAGATACAATCTCCCATGGCATATTCTCTCCGAGACCCAGAGCTGCCGGAGGCATTTATTGGAACACCAGTTTCAAAGGCATCACAAAATATTTCTAGGTAAGAATTTATGTAATCATTCTGATAGACACAATGTTAAATAATAATTACAAGAGTGATTTTTAGTTATTTAACATATTATGGACACAGTTTCAAATTTCCATATGACTCCCCCTGCCACATAGTCACTCAGTGTTTCCTAGAGCAGTTTTAAGTGTACAGAAAACCTGTCTGCATCAGGTGCAGAGCATTCCTGTGTTGCCTCCTTTAAATGATTTTTTTTTAATGCTTGGCCTTTAATTTGATGGTAGCATAGTAATTTCCAGGAATTTTGCATCAGCTGGTATTCTGCCTAAAATTTTTCACAAAGAGAGATGTTAGACTGCTTAGAGGAAAAAAGCCAAATTGGGGCTTTCTTCGATTAGCTCTTTGTCAGTTGATACCTGAGTTACTGGTTTTTTTATAGTTAGTTTCTAGTTGAATTTGATTGGATTATCTTGAAGTTTTCTCCTAAGAGGTCTGACGATTAAGTTTGTGAACTCATCCTAGAAAAAGTGCTAGCTGTATACCTCGTTGCTGAACATCACTCCAGTCAACCTTCAGAGTACTCCCTTTGGGAACCTGTGTACCGACACCATCACCTAGTCACCCTTCAAAGCAGTTTTGGAATTCTTTCTGGAATGGCCCTCAGAGCTGTTGTGTTATTGCCTTTGATGTCCTGCATATCATGCATTGGTGCATAACTTCCCGTGGGGAGTGCTTTGAAGGTGACCGTATGAGGTATGTAGCACTTAGAACATTTAAGTTTGTGGACTACATTGTCGGACCTGGTATACAGCAGAACCAGCTACTATAATGTAAGTGGCTTATGAGACAGTAATACCTTTATATCTTAACCTACAGTATTAAAAAAGTAAGTAGTTAAGTTAAAGTTTTGCATCCATAGTGAAATTGTGAATGTAAGTATTTAAGAACCTTAGCTGGTTGAAAAGTATTCATAATCAATAGAATGAAAAGGATATCTTGATATATTGATTCTTTGTCCTTAGTAATATACTTATGATTGTAAATTTTTGATCCATTTTATTAGATTGTTTTATAGTAATGAATTTTTGATGCTAAGAATAAATTCAAGATGTTAACAATTTACAAACAGTTAAGGCCAAAGCTGTTTAAATAGTGCCTGGTTGGCATATTTTCTTTTCTTTTTTTATTGGAATTGAGTAACAGTGTACAACTCTGTTTAAATTGTGTGCCCAGCTACCTGCAGCTCTTTCTGCTCTCCTTGTTTAGTGACAGCACACTCCTCCTTTCCGTTCTGTACATGTCATACCCTCTTAACAATCTCTTGTTCCCTCTCTCCACTGTCTCCACTGCCCTCTAGTAAGAGGCCAGTAGGACCACATCTTATAGATGCATAGAATCATAACATGCACACATGATATGATCACTCTGTGTCCCTGAGTCCAATCCTTTCCTGTCTGAAGAGTTGACCTCAGTGATGATTTATGATCAGGAGCAGCATCAGGTCTAGGGGCCATGCTCCCAGGGGAACCCTCAGGTTTTCAGACCATCAATTGTGGTATTTTAGTGCAGTTCCCTTTTTTTTTCTCGTGTTGCCACTGGAGTTCAACATTGTGAGCCCCATCACAGCTGTCATTGGTGGTGGCCAGGCACCATCTGGTTGTTCTGGTCACATGTTGATGTAACCACTTTTTCATGTGGTTCTCTGCCCCACGTTGTTGTTGTCCTTGGTGATCATCTGTTCCAGCAGAGTTTGGGACTATTTGGTGTACCTCAGATGGCAGCTTGCTAGTTTTTAAGATCTCAGATGCCACTCACCAATATGGGGTGCAGAAGACTCTCTTAGCAATAAACTAGTTATGCCAGTTGGCCTTGATGGCCCCTGAGAGCATGGTCCCCAGACCTCTGCCCCTGCTATGCTGTCCTTGCAATATTGGATTAAGACTGGAAGAGTTTTCAGGTTATGTTGAAGTCCAGTTGAATTGATCTTCTTTCTAATGTGTGCTGTCACTGATTTCACCCAACCAAATTTCTGTCAACTATCTAATCTGTAAGCAGCCCTCTCCCTCTTTCCCTCCCCTCCCGTATAGCCATCAAAGAGTCTTTTCTTCTGTACATGAGTCTGTTTTTAAGTGTGATTGGCATGTTCTCAAAGTTTAAGGGGATTTTCTCTTTGTATTTTATTTGGTTGTTTTCCTTTAATTACCCTCATGAGGTGGTAAGAAACTAGTTTTAAATGGAAGTCATTATTAATGACATTTTCTTTATCAGTCATTTTGATTCATTTTGTACCTGAGTAAATGTAAAGATATTGCTGTTGAGTTAGTTCTGACTAACAGTAACCTCTAGGACAGAGTAGAAGTGCCCTATAGAGTTTCCAAGGAGTGTTTGGTGGATTTGAACTGCTGACTTTTTGGTTATCAGAGGTAGCACTTAATCAACTATGCCACCAGAAAGTAGACAGGGCAATTTTAGGGTGGATCATGGGAACATTATAAAGGTTTTTTTAGGATTTTTACTCATGGAGCCAGCCTAAGGGCTTGACCAAGAGGTACTATGTGTCCCCCCAGTGAGAATTATTTAAAACGAGTATTTGGTTAGGTGGAAGAGGGGCTAATTGAAGTATGAATATTTATCTTTTACAAAAAATATTCTGTTTTCTAATTCTGTATTTTCAAGCTGGTTTATATTGATGACTAGTCTTTTTAATGGGTTCTGGCTACCGTATTTCTCAATAAGATAGTCTAGTAGAGATAGTGTTGGTGGATACTGCATACTGTATAGAGAAGTACTGTTTTGTGTAATTTCTGTTTTATTTATGTATGTGATCCAAAATGTGTTTCTTATTTGAATCATTATCAAAAAAGTTTTTAATCAGTTGTGGGAATCTTAAGACCTAATACCAAAAACCCAAACCAGACCCACTGCCGTCAAGTCGATTTTGACTCAGTGACCCTATAGACGTAGTAAAACTGCCCCATGGAGTTTCCAGGGAGCACCTGGTAGATCTGAACTGGCGACTTTGGTTAGCGGACGTAGCACTTAGCCATTACGCCGCTAGGATTTCCAAGACCTAATACAGTATTTAAAATTTCTTAATTAAAAATATGTTGTCCTGATGAATTTTTTTAGTATAATTTAAATAATAATAATTTTCCTTTTGTTAGTATATTCATTTAGCTTTTACTCAGAATGTACATTTCATTGCACAGGCTCAGGTTGGGGACGCGGTCATTCATGAATAGGCACATCAGACGTAATGTTTACATACTGGAAAACGCTTAAGCAGATTTCCCATTTGCTTCCGTATCAGACAGCTCAGTATAAAAGTAAGCGATGTACATATACAGAATATGAATACCCAGGAGGTGGAGAAGGAAATGGATGGGAACAGAAAATGAATGCCCAGCAGCATGATTTTGGAAGAGAGGTCTGGATCTCTTCATTGTTTCATGGAAATCTCAGAGCTGTTGGGACAGAATAACAAGTTGGATAGACCCTGTTTTAAGAAAATGCTTCCTGTAACTTAATACAGGGTCTGTATGATTCCCCCACTGGGTGATGGGTTCGGTGTTAAAGTAGCTGTGGTCTGTTTTGGTCCACCACCCCTAATAGTGAAAATCTCCTCTTAACACAGAAGGTAGGATGACAGGGGAGGCACAGCAACTGGACATTTTTGTTTCTGGGTACTAAAGCATGCTGTATTTTTCTGGTTGTTCTGTCCTAAGTCACATTGGCATTTGGGGGGAGTAAAATGGGATTTTTTTCTGTCACTAGAAACTGAAAACCAAACTAAACCTGTGACTGTCAAGTTGATTCTGACTTACAGAAACCTTATAGGACAGAGTAGAACTGCCCCATCCATAGAGTTTCCAAATAGTGGGTGGTGGATTCAAACAGCCAACCTTTTTGTTGTTGTCTTTAGCAACCAAGCTCGTAACCACTGTACCACTAGGACTGTGTCATTAGAAAAGATAACTGAAATTTCAAAAAAACTGTCAGCAAATCAGGGAGGAGAAATGACCTCTGCAAATGATCCAGCACAAATTGTCATCTGAAAATTTCACTTTAGAGTTTATATTACTTATCTGTAACTTAAGTACTTAAAGTTATTTAGACTGTGCATGTTTTAATGTAAGTCATGAAGGAGATCAATATTACTTGATGATGAGCTGGATTTGGGGCATTATAGGAAGCCAGTAGAATTCTGAGATTATATTTTGTCATCAAAGCTCATTTTAAAAAATTAAGGTTTTTTTTTTGTGTGTGTGTGTGGTCACTAATAGTCTTCATTGCAGTATTCTAATTTTTTTTTTAAGTTTTTTTCATCTTCATTTTAAAAATAAGTGCCTAGCACACAATAGGGGTCAGTGAATATTGGTGAAAGGGAGAGAGGAGGAATAGAATTTTCGTAAGATTATCATATTTACTAGTGAATATAGAAGTTCTGACTAAGTGGAATACTGAACTGTAAATATTAAGAACTTTTCTCTTCGCCTGTACACTTTGATTACAGACTGCTGAATTTGGTCCGTCCTGTCCCCCAACCATCTCAGTGTTTGGATTTTATTCAGCAAAGCCCTTCTGCAAGATCTCCTTTGTACCTAGTATCTACTTCGTTGCCATTAAATCAATTGAAAGGATCACCTCAGAACACCTCTAGGCCATCAGAACTGGATTTACTCGAAACTCCTCTTATCGTTAAGGTAAGTCTTATATATCCTTTACATGAAGTTACATGGTTCTTACCTGTGCCAGAAAATAAGGTGATATTTCTCAGTGATTGATGGCTTTAAGCTACTGCTGTTTTTCGTTTGTTTTTAAATAGGTGTCTTTCTAAAATACTTACATTCTATATCTTTACTTCCTCTTAAACAGAGCTACTGAATTCACCCTTCTCTGCTTAGCTGGCATTATACTTAAGGTTCTCAACCACTGTTGTCTTGAGAAATATTCTAAGGCTCTGTGTAGTTGTTATAAATTGTCCTTTGTCCTTTGCAAAATGCTGTTTAAGTCTCTTGGGTTTTCCTGCTTGCTTTCTTGCTTTCTCTGTCACTTCCTGTAACTGCATAGCTGATACCATTAAGCTGTTACTTCTTCCATCTGTCAAGTGCTTTTGAGTTCTTAGGTTTATTTTATTTATCTTGAATTTCTGACTATTGAAAAGACTTTAAACTGTTATTCCTTCCTGCTGTTAGTTTATCTGTCTTTAAATTGCCATTATGAAACTTGTGATAATGGGGCATGGTGACTTACACCTTCCGTTTTCCAGTGTTTATACAGTGTTATATCTCTGTTTAGCTCCTGGTCTGGTCTTCTGGCTTGGATCCCAGAGCTTGCTTCTTCTTCTTTTTTTTTTTTTTTTTAAGTTATTTCTAGGTTATCCTCTGGATCTCCAGAAAACGAGGAAATTATTTTTCAAGTTGAATAAAAGATGCATCAATAAGTGCTGGTCCTAACTATTAAAGGATATTGACAAGCTTATCAGATTCATAACACTTACTTTCCATCTTATTAATTGGCATTTTATTTTTCAAGTTGAATCTACAGTGAAAATAATCAAAGCCCTTTGCGTGATTAGAAATGGAATTTTTTGTGTTTTATAGCATTACCTAAAGGCGCCTTGGTGGTGCAGTGGTTAAGTACTTGGCTGCTAACCAAGAGGTTGGTAGTTTGAACCCATGAGCCACTCCCCCAGAGAAAGGTGTGGCAGTCTGCTCCCATCAAGATTACAACCTAGGGCACCCTGCAGGACAGTTCTGTTCCAAGATATGGGATAACAGAGTTGTTAACAGTCAGAATCAGCTTGATGGCACACAAGAACAACAGCCTTACATATAGAAAGCTCTGAGTAGGATTTTGTATTTTCTTTTCAGTAATGTGGCATAAAAATGTTTGTTCATGGCTTATGGTATATAGGATCAAATGTATTATTGGAGATGAAAACATAGCCACTATTGTGACTGTTGATTGACCCAGGCTGTGTAAGTAGCATTTACAAACAGTAATGGTAGAATTTCATTTGCTCTTTGTCACAGAAAGCCAAAGCTTTGACCATGTCAGTTGCTTCCTCTGGATTTGCTGAGTTCACTCCACAGTCCATCCTAAGGTCTGGTCTTCGAGCAGCACCTTTAGCATCTCCTTCTTTGTCACCTGGAAGGTCTCTTACTCCTCCTTTACGACTTAAAGAAACCAGAATTTCATTCATGGAAGAAGGCTTGACCACGGAGTGGGCTGCTGGAGTAAGTTTGATGATAATTAGAAAAACAATGAAAACATATTAGCTTCTTGCCAAGTAAGTTAAATGAGTCAGTTTAAATAATACTGCTGTATATTTTTGTTTTATAATTTTGCAGTCATGAAAGCAGAAGATTTTAGACTTGTGTAAGGTATGCCCTCAGCATCACTGTGGGTTAATAGCCCATTTAGTGATCATGGGTGATCTTGTTTGTTATATACTTGGGGTTTTTAGAAATAATGATTTTTTTACATATTAGGGAGACACTAACAACCATTAATGATTAACATGTATCTGAAGAGAACGTTTAGGACAAGTGAATTTTGATAAGGAAAAGAAATATGGAGTATAGGAAGGGCTGGTATGATTGGAATGGATAGCATAGCTCTAAACCTAATTGAACCCTACTAGTAAAAAATTTTCTTTAAAAAATCTTACTTTACAGGTTGCAAATGACGGCAAACCAGAAGTATTTATTACTACACCTTTCCATAAATGTGGAGTTCCAGCAGAAACTGAGTGGGTGAAGAGCAAAGAGAAGACCACATCTTCTCCCCTGAATAGTCTTGAGAAAGACCATCAGAAAATGGATATGAGGTCACTGGATACACCCTCCCAAAGTTTGGAGAAACTTGATACGAGCAAAGAAAGCAGCTTTTCATCAACCAGATCTGACCAGACTACCTTGGAATATCAGGATGCACCAGCACCAGACGATTTTGAAAATCTTTTCATCGCCACTAAACCAGCCACCTCTTCTGCTGAACCACTTACTAATTTAACTGAACAGGCTGAGAAGGAAGGTGATAAAGATGTGTTTGAATCACAGGGAACTCCTCCAGACCTAGAGAGACAAACCGGTAAAAACTGATTTTTTAAAGCATTCAAAAGTGCCATTGATATCCCTCAGTAATAATATGTAGTAGAGTTTTTTTATATGTAAGGAAAGTTTCAAGGTCAAATAATAATTGTATGCTATTCTTTCAGCTTACTAGTATGACAGATGGACAGTATTCCTTTTGTTAGAAGTAGATAAGGGATTTGGGCAATGAGAACTTTTGTGGGTTACTCTTTATTTGACCATCAGTTTGGAAAAGGACATTGGTGTTCAAGGAGAGAAATTCAAGATACCGTAGTTAGATTTTCTGATTACTGTTTGCTTTTTAAGGCTTTCCTATCACTATGAGAAATAATAATATTGACTTTTTATAGACTAGATCATTGTTACAATTTTTATCTTATCTAGCAGTCTTGACTTTTCTGTAATGGCGCTCAGAAACTAGGGAATTTATTCTCACCCACCTCCAAAGTTATCACTGAGCAATAAAAATAAATGTCCAAAGGGCTGTGAATTTATTTTCTTTATACTCATTTATCTGTTAACAAATTTTGTAACTTTCAATGTATGTATACCAGGTAAGCTCCTACTGTATGCTTGCTGGGTATTGGGGATCAAAAACTGAATAAAGCACCTGTGTACGTGGAGTTTGGATCTTAGTGAACCATGTACACGCACAAGTAATTATAGTGCTGTATAATAAGTGCTATGCTGGAGGACACAGAAGAGACTAGAGGAACAGGGAAGAGAGAAAGACTTAGCTTAGAACTGATGAATCAGAAAACTTAGCTGTTTTTATGTTGCTTACCCCTGACTTTGAAATCTGTAAAACATAAGGCTTTTATATAAACATCTGTGTCATAAGTGATTCTTTTTAGGAAATGTTTTTTGCCAAGGCTGATCTAACTAAGGTTTCTTAAAATGTGAGTCCTGTCAGCCTGTGTCTTTGTTTAATAAATGTAGGTATTGATTGTTCTAAGAACCTTAGGACTATGCATAATAACACATCTAGAAATTCATGTTACTTTTTTGATGTACCACGATTTAGTGGTAAACATTAGATGAAAGAGTCCATGACAGTAGCTTCATTGAAAATTCTTGCAGTGATTAGACCATTTCGAATAGAAATTTGTATTGCTCTTGTGAAGGATCGTTTATGTGTAGCACAGACTCAAGAACCATACAGACTAGGTTTGAATCCTTACTCATCTGCTTACTGACTTTGTGACTTGGGATAAGAAATGTAACCTCAATTGTGTAACTTCTGTTTTCTCATCTATAAAGCAGTGATCATAATCTGCTTTAGATGTTGAGGATTGAGTCACTATTTTATCAAGTACTTGAAACAGTGCTTGTTAAACTGAAAGTGAGAATGGGAAATGATGGAGGTCTCTTTGGCTGGACTCAGAAAATTAGAAAGCTGAAGTGCTGACAGTCAGGTGTCAGGGGACAACCTGAAGAACAAAAAGCAGGCCCAAGAATTTATTTTAAAAAAAAAGTGTTAGTGTAAGACCATGAGCAATCGTTAATCATTTAGCATGAATAATTGTTAAGTATCCTTGTCTTTATGATTTATAGGTACTTTAGAAGATGCAGAAACAAAAGATCTCTTAGTTCCAGAGGAGGCACTTTCAGAATTTCAGAATCATTTAAGCTCCATTCAAGTGGCTGAAGCTTCTACTTGTGCACCATCAGTCCCTGAAGAGTAAGTTTATGGAGAACATCTCAAAAAATGGTTAATGAAACCATGAACCCGCAGGGAAGTAGTCTTCGAATAGATTAGATCAGATTTAGATCTTGACATTTCTGTTTTGATCATGTTCTGTGTTATGGAAGACCTTCGGTTGTTCCACTGTGTAGTAATTATAAAATCTTAAAATTTCCTGAATATACAGAGATGTAATAAATTGAGGCAGAACTCTAATTTTGCGAAAGACTAAAAATTCACTCATAGCCCCAAATTCCTCCATGCCCTCCCCTTTTCATTGGTTTCAGGAAGATCAGATACAGGTCTCCTGTTGCACCAACATGGAGGCAGCTGGAGATGGCTGAGAGATGTTCTGTTCCCTACTTCAAGGTTTTTGTTTTTAATGACTATAACTGATCTATTTTGCTCATGGCTTGTTAATAATATTGAGCACTTTGTGCTAAGAAAGGCACTGTGCTAGCCAGTCTTGGGGAGTGGTACCAGCCAATGCAGGGGAATGGTACTACGTGGTGTAGGGGAGTAGTGAGTGGTACTAGACAGTGTTAGGTCATAACAATTTGCACTCTATTTGTAGTATGTTGAATTGATGCCTGTTCCCAAGCTATTTAAGCAGCTTGCATTAGAAGTTCACTGCTTCCTTTGTTGAAAGTCAGCTGAACCGCTTAAGCAGTATGATTTAGTGAAGTAACTGATTTACGTGTTGGCCCAGTCATTGTAAGGCTGGACATAGTTTGCACATCAGTACCTGGAGAGTAGCACTGTTACGGAGGATGCAAAAGTGACAGCTTCAGTTACCAAGAAACAGTAAAGGTAATTTATTAGGATTAACAGGTTGAGGCATTACGAATGTTTCATTACTTCATAAGCAATAATGAGTAATTTCACATACTGCTCATAAAAATCAGTTTCATAATAGTCATCTCCTAAGCATTAAATTTGATCATATACTTCAGCTCTAAGAAATCCAGATTAACTGAAATCTTTGTAGAGTCTTAGAAAAAATAAGAGGAACTCATATGAAAGGATTACCTGATTTGTTTTATTTAGTTCTAGTCTTGAGTGAATTTTTTTAATATTAAAAAAATTAATACTTTTTTGTGGTTAACTGAAAGTTTACAAATGAAGTCATTTTGCCATATTCAAGCCCTTATAGAAACCCCTGTGCACCTCCATCTGGTATCTCAGCCCTGTGGCAGCACATTCCTCCTTTCTACTCCGTTCTTCCTGTGTTCATTCAACCTATTCCTGGCCCTCTTCTCTCACCTTCCTGTCTCATTACTATAGGGGAGCTCTTTCTACAGCCTCATGGCATACAGTCCCACACAGTTTTGTCTGAGGAGTTATTTTTGGCACAGGTTTCATCTCTGGGTTAGGAGTGAGACCAGGGGTCGTCCTCTCTGGGGACCCTTCAGATTGTAAGACCATCATTTTGGGTCTTTTAATAGAATTCTAGATCTGCATCCCTGTTTTTCTCCTGCTGTGTCAGGGTGTCTGACATTGTATTGCCTCTCAAGACAGACATTGGGGGTGACTGGGCACCATCTGGTCATTCTGGTTTCATGCTGCTGTAGATTCTGAATCATTCGGCCTTATCTGTCTCCTGAGCTCACAATGTCCTCCTGTCCTTAATGACCTTGGTACTCTACCGTTCGAGTTGGGTTGAGACCAACTGATGCTCCTAAGATGGCATCATACTAGCTTTTAAGACCCCAGACGTCACTCACTGAGTTAGGATGCAGAGCATTTTCTTAAGAATAGGCTCAGTTGTGCCAGTTGACCTAGATGTCTTCCAAAAGCATGGACCCTGGACCCCCAACCCTGCTACTCTGACCTTCAAAGTGTCGGGTTGTGTATAGGAAATCTTAGCACTTGGTATAGTCCAGTGTGTTGGTCTCCATGCTAGTGTGTACTGTCACTTCCTTCACTTAACCCACTTCCTATTTCATATTTAATCTCTGAATGCCTGTTCCCACTCCTCTCTCCCTGGTAACCAACAAAGATTGTTTTCTTCTGTGCTTAGTCCATTTCCTGAGGCTTCATAATAATGGTTTCATACAGTATTTGTCCTTTTGTTATTGGCTGATTTCACTCAGCATAATGGCTTCCAGATGACTCCATATTATCAAGTGTTCCCAGAGATTGGCGTTGTTCTTTATCATTGCATAAGATTCCATTGTGTGAATATACCGTAGTTTGTTTATCCATTCTTCTGATGAAGGGCACTTAGGTTGGTTCCATTTTTTTGCTATTGTGGACAGTGCTGCATTGAACATTGGTGTGCATGTCTCTGTTCATGTGACAGCCCTTACCTCTCTAGGATACATTCCCAGCAGTGGGGCAGCTGGCTCATATGGTATTTCTATCTCTAGCTTTTTAAGAAATGGCCAAACCATTCTCCAGAGTGGTTGTACCATTTTGCATTCCCACCAGCAGTGTAGAAGGGCTTCAGTTGCTCCACAGCCTCTCTAACATTTGTAGTTTTGTGTTTTTTGGGTTTGAGTGAGTTTTAATGAAAACTAATGCTATTTATTACAATGAGTTTACTAGATAATTTTAGCAACTACCAGGCAAAGAGCAATCACTGAGAAGAAACTTTGTGGGCCTCAGTTATAATCTATGTGGATATTCACCACCTTGGCAGAGTGGTTCCTTTTTAAATACAAGTTTACTTGAAATCTTGGGGAAATTTGTTGTTAGTTCTTGGTTGCCATTATCCTTATAATTACAGTGATTGAGATAATTTTTACAAACATACCTGTAAATAAGTAAATGTATATATATTCCAAATACATGCTTTCCTTGAACTAACTTTGTAAGTATCCTATTTTTAAAAATGAACATACCACTTTAGTTGAATTTGGGGAGATAGAGCAGCACCAAAATGGTTAAGTGGCCACCAACACGTGAAAGAGTACCCGTCTCCGTTGTTGTCTTTCTGTAAGTCACTCATTGTACTCTTTCTGGGCAGGATTAAAATAGTGAATCTGATTCTGCTGGATACATAGGAAGTACTCCTTAGTACTCTAACCAGGCTCATTTGCAGAATTTGGTCGTTAAAAATTGACCTATAAGTATGATTTATGTATAGACTGACCAACATTTTAAAAATCATTTTATTTTCAGTTTATGTTTGTGCCTTCTTGCCAAAAAAGTGAAATAGCAGGAAATAGAAAAATTAAGTACAGCACAGCTTCTGAATTCCCTTGTAAATTTTATAGTGCTGTGTAAAATGAGCATGAATGGTGTCGATCTCTCCAGACCTCAGTTTTTATCAGCAGAACAAGTAGAAGAAGGAGTAGCATTAAAGAAAGTTAGAGCAGAATGAGATCTTTTCACATTAAAGTATGTATTTCTGTTTCTAAAGGAACATCCTCTTTGTGGAATCCAGGGTACCAGTTTCGGATGAAGGACTAGTATCTGTTGAAAACAGCGACACTACAAGCAGAACAGATAATAAATGTAAGTATTATTGTTTTAATTTTGGGATTACTTCGTTTTAGTGTTTGAATAAAATGTTTTCCAGAAACAAAAGTCTGTTACCTAAATTTCTTATCTCAGTTCTTCTCTGTCTGGTCGGCTTCCCTGGGAAAATAGTAGCATTCCGCCAAGGGGTGTGTCAGCCATCAAAACAGTGCACTGCTTGGAAAGCACTCGACTCTAGTAGTAGGTGTCTTAGGGAGGTTTTCACAGACATATTTTCCTGTGAGTCATCCAGAGGAGCTAAGTAAACTAGCCTGTAGCTAGACTGCATATTGCTGTTTGGTCTACTAGAGCTTAGGTGTCTACGTGGGCAGCTTCATTGGATGGCTGTTCAGAATAGACGTGGGAAGTACGGGGTCCAAAGGAAGAGTGTGCTGTCCCAGGGCGGGAGAGCAGCTAGAGGTGAATAGTGGTTGCAGGGTTTTGTATAGCAAATTGACTGGGGTTGGAAACATTCACTTAAAGCACAATAAAATTTTTTTTTTAATGGCTTTTTCAGTATTAGAAATGGCTCAGAAACAACTAGCTTTACTCCAGGAAGATTAACAAACAGGTGGAATTCATTTACTTTTTATCCGGTGAACATTTTTTTGATTGGCTGCTGTTGAATCCATTCTGACTCCTGAAAACTCCATGTGACAGTAAAACTGTACCCTAGGGCTTTAGTGGCTGTGACCTCTGTGGAAGCTCGTTGCCAAGTATCTCCTGCAGAGCCACTGAAGGAGTTTGAATCGCCAAACTGTCAGTGGGCAGCTGAGCACTAAACTGTCGTGCCACCTGAACTCCTTGCTGTACCCTGCTTATACAGAGATGGGGGAGATGCATTTTCCTCCATGTGCTTACAGTTGGCTTTAGGAAAAGCAGACCCCTTGAATGTCTGTTGTATGCCGAGAACCTATTTAAGGATATCACTTGTCTGAACTCATTTCCTCTCCACAGCTGTCCTCTGAGGTAGTTGCCGTCTGACATAGAGCCCATGCTCTTACATGACAGTAGCTTTCTGTCCGTCACGTTATGAATAAGCTTTTGATGGGGCTGAGCAAACCTGGGTTTTCCCCCCGACTTAAGAATGTACTATGTGTTTATTGTAAATTAAGAAGGAATTATCATGACATGTAAGCTTAAAAATCCACATAACTTCGTTATTCATTTTAGGAGTTCATTGTTAACAGTTTTTAAAAATGTCTTTTTTCTCTGCATGCTTCCCCCCAAATTGTCAAGGAGGGGATACAGCAGTGGGTGGGAAGCGCACAGAGACTTGAGCCAGGCTTCTTGGGTCATAACCAGTTCTGTGCTGAGTAACTATAAGAATTTAGGTAGTTTTTAAACACTATCTATTTCTTTGTAAAATAGAAGTATTAGTGGTAACCATTGCATAGTAATTTGAGTTGTATGTAAAGTGTTTAAAAGACTGCTAGGCACTCAGTGGCTCAGAAATTTTAGCCATTATTATCAATTATCTTTGTTACCAGAAAACAACTTGAGTTTTCCACTTAACAGTGTTTAATGCATCTTTCTATGTAAGTAATATAGTAGATCTGTTATTTCTAGTGGCCATAGTAGTATTCCATAATATGGAGATTTCTATGGTGTTTAATTGCTTATTGGTAGATATTTGGTCTGGTCACCATTTTACCGTTGCAGCAGTGTGGTGAATATTCCTGTATGTTTACCTTTACACATTTTGTTTCAGTATTTCAGTTGGATAGATTCCTAAACATAAACTTGTTAGATCAAGGAATATGTACAGACACTTACTAATACAGTTATTAATATTTTGTGATTTCCTTTGATGAGGGTTGTACACTAGCTTTGTACCAAAAAAGAGTCATCCAGTACTTTAAAGAGGCACATTAAAGCTAGGCTGGCATGTCCCTCCTTCACTCTGTAGTCACTCAACAGTTGGTTACCTCCAGCCAAGTTAATAAGGGACAAACATTCGGACTTCTTTATGGCTTTTATCATGTTACCAAAATTTCACAGTAGGGACAGGAATAATACAGTTGGGAAAAGATCAGTCTCATCTTTTTTTAAATGTGAAATTTATTATCTATGTTTTGTCTTTGTCGGATGCAAAATATACAATGTTAGAACTGAATGATAGAATACTGAAATGATAGGATTAGTGTATACATCCTTTTAAGAGGGGAAAGAAGACTGTTGGGAGGATGAGACATGTATGAAGCAGAGAGGAACAGTCTGCTATCACTGGGCAGGGAGAGCAGTGGAAGCTGTATATAGGTGGGCATGTAAATTTATATGGGAATGTACATTTTCACTCAGTCATGATAAAAAAAAGATTTTTCTTTACAGTGTTACAGATTTTTTGGCAGATGACATTTATCAAAATAATCTTCTCAACTGCAGTGTAGCCTTTTCTGTTTGCTACCGCAATCGTGTATAGATTGTTGTTTTCAGTGTAAAAGTTAGGGGATTCACTCTGATTTTTCTTTCAGCTGCAGTGGATGACCTCAGTGATAGTGGAAGCTCTGCGCCTGTTACCTCTGAAAGTCCTATTGTCTCTGAACATAGGCTCGATCAGGAAATAACACTGAACCCTGAAGAAGATCATGAAATAGAAGTCGATGTACTAAAAGAAAATGTTGACTTACCAGAGGAAAAGCCTCCAATTTCTGATGATCCTCCTGATACTCAAGAAATTCATGTAAAAACATTTTTTTATTTATGTTTTCCTTTGCAGTCCTTCAGTTTTGGTTTAGCTAGGTCTTAAGACATTGAAGTTCAAACCTAATGCATTAATTTATTGATCTGCTGCGAAAAGAACCTCATTAAAAAATCTGTGTTTTAAAACCAAGCAAGTGTTTTGTATAATATATAAGAGCATGTCATTTGAGTGAAAAATTGGTTTTCATGAAAACCAGAGGATGGTTAAAGAAGGCATAACTTTAGCAGTTTAATTTTGTCTAGTATCTGGTTTAAGTAAAATGTTTTTTATCCATAAGAAAAAATTATGACTATTCCAGGGACAAGTTTGACATTTAGACTCTTTGTAGCACACATCTGGAAAGAATCCGATACAGATGGACAGAATTTTTCTCTCCATGCCTACTTGGAGGAGATGACACTCACCTGCTGGGGTTGAACCCTCCCAGAGAAGAGTGTTTTGGGAAAGGATACTTAATATTACTTAATGGTTTATAAGATTTTTACCAAATCTTTAGTTATTAAGAGGCAACTTTTATACAGTAAATCAGTTTAAGATGAAGAGCAACCAACTCCTTGCACAAATATGATTATATTGAATTTGGGAAGTTTCATAACTCACAAAAATGTCCTCATTACCCATATTGGTTGGTGTTTATGAATATTTTCACTCTGAAGTAGAAGGATAAAATCCCTGATCCTTCAACTAGAAAGCTAATAAAAATTGTGGGTACCTGTTAATGAGTGGGAATCCTCGTTTCTAGCTGTTTCCCATCTATCATCTCAGCGAATGTTTGGGGAGTGGGAAAATGTCGTTGTGCAGGTGGGTGGTAATGTTCTACCTTCTTGGTCAGGAGATCTATCTGTTACTTTCTGCCTCCTCCTTTTTCTCCCCTTCCCTTACCAAAAGGTAAATGCAAGGACCATTCCTTCTTCCACCAAACCCTTGCAGGAGAGGTACTGAACTTGAAAGCCTTAGGAATTTCATGGTTTATGCAGCCCCAGCAAAGGGAAGAGGATTGAGTCTAGCCCAAGGGAGCTTATGTAGGTGAATTCTTCTTCAACCTTACGGGGATCATGCTGTTTAGAAAAGTGTGGATAGTTAGGTAACTTGGGGATTATCATTAACACACAGTTTGGGGGTTGTTTCTTTTTCTCCAGTTAATTTTTTAAGAGAGTAGAGTAAGTCCTTAATTCTCACAACTACTAGCATTATAATAATTTTCAAGATTTTGTTAAGACTGGGTTTTTTTTCTAAGCCAGTGAAATGTGGAATTTCTACTTTAATTCCAGTTATAATCTCAAAATCTTTTCTTTAGTTATTTTGAGTGAGAAAGTCTGATTGTTTAAATGACTGTTTTATAAAGTAAACCCATAAGCCATATCAAATGTAGTTTATGTTTAAAAATACATACACCAAAGGTGAGATGGTCATTTAAAACCCTTGTGCTTTGGGTTCAAGTAAATGTGTATGTTTTCTGTAACCATTCTCTTACCTTTAATTCTTTTTAGGTGACTGAACATGAAAAAGTTGAAGCTCAAGATTCAGAAGCGGAAACTAGGAATCCTTCATATAATGAGTTCTATCCCTCAGGAACTCTTAAGCTTCAATATAATTTTGATACCATTGAGCAGCAGTTTTGTGACTTGCCTGATGATAAAGACTCTGCCGAGTGTGATGTTGCTGAAGTGGATGGGGAACTTTTTGTGGCTCAGAGTAACTTTACCTTGATATTGGAAGGTGAAGAAGGAGAGACCGAGATGGGTGATTCTGCAGCACCTAATGTATTAGTGAAAGCAGCCAACACAGCAACTGAGGAAAAACACGTGTTCGGTGGGGAAAATGATGATCACGGGCATGTTACAAATTTGCCATCTGTCATAACTAGTGATCAGGAGTCCCAAAAGGTAGAGACATTACCGTATGTGCCTGAACCAATTAAAGTAGCTATTGCAGAAAACTTACTTGATGTAATTAAAGACACAAGAAGTAAAGAAATTACTTCAGATACAGTGGAACAGCCCTTTTATGAAAACATACCTTTAATAAGCCAAAAGGTAATGTCTTCCACCAAGTTAGTCAAGTCTGCATTTAAGAGTATCAAGGAAACCAGTACAATGACTGTAAGTGTGAACCAGGTGGATGATGTGGTTTCCTCCAGAACACGCAGGAGAGGACAACGTGTCCACAGCCTGAATATCAAGTCACAGCAGGAAGAGGCAGCAGACATGGCAACTCCTGAGATACTGAGGCATTCCACCACGACAAGGACTAGGAAAACAGTAGAAACTTCCGATGCTTCTGAAAATGTCTGCTCTGGTGTCAAAAGAATATTTCAGGACCAGCAAATACCTCAAAATCCTGTTACTCCTAGGAGAGGAAGGAGAAAAAAAGACATTAATCCAGACACATTAGAAAGTATTAAGCTTGTGGAACAAGAATTACAGGTCACTGCAGGTAGGGAATTAAGAAAGTCAAAGTCATCTCAGTTGTTGGAGCCAGCAACTGAAGAAGCTTCTTTCAACAAAGAAGTTAAATCAGTTACAAAAAGGGTTCCTAAAAGAACTAAAAAGCCTCTTGACAATCAGGAAAGCATTGAAATTACAAATGATCCCAAAGTAAAGAAAGTGGCAAGTCCTAGCAGAAGTATCAGAAAGTTGAGAAGTATTCGTTTGAAAGCTTCTGAAGATGTAGAAGATAAATATGACGCGATGTCCAGTGACCAGCCACTGCCTATAAAACGTAGTAGAAGAGTCCAAGAGAAAGAAATTAGTGTACCAGAAGTGATGGACCTCTCTAAAGGTGATTCATCACAGTTAACTCTCAAGGCAGAATTGGATGTTCCTGCCACACCTAGGAAACGAGGTAGACCAAGAAAAAGAGATCTTTCTGAAGATTTAGTGTTAAAGACTGTGGAAGGAGAGAGAAGTCTCCCCAGGAGAAAAGCTCTTAGCTTCCAAAGGAGATCCACGAGAAAAACTCCAGCTAAAAGTGAAAGTTTTGATGTTGAAAAACCAGCTTTAGAAGAATCTGTTTTATTGCCAAATGAGGAACATGCTACTGTGGTGAGCTCTAAGAAGCAGCTTACTGAAAGGACTGAAAATCAAAGCCGAAAATGTCCCTTACACTCAGTCTCGGAAGAGCAGCCCCTCGATAGGGAAATGACGTACCAAGAAGTACATAGCCAAGAGGAAGGATTACTTGCCACAGCTGCTTTGACTAAATCTTCTCGTAGCACAAGGACTAGATCAAACAAGGCTACCTTGTTGCCAGAACTTTCTGAACCAAAATCCGAGTCTCTTCTATTTTCTACTCCTGTGTCAGAAGTTCCGAGGAAAGAGAAAGGTACTTTAATCTTTGTTTTTTTTTTAAAGCACAGTTTACATCTCAGTTTTAAAATTAGATTATTTTAAGGCACTGTTTGCTTTGCTCTTCGGCACCAAGTGATTGTTTGTCCTAAAAATATTTATGGTTATAAGGAACTCTACCCCAAAATATTTTGATCTTTTAATAGTAAAAATTAAAAAGGTTCACGTTTCAGTTTATTTTGGGATTCATGAATTTTTGGTGAAGTGCGACTTTGTAAATATTAAGTTCATTTGATGTAGTTTTAATTTTTCACACTAGTGTTTTCTCTTCATTCTGCCCTAACATAAATGACTTACTTTGGTTTCTCCTGTATAGAACCAGCATTTTTAAGCTAAGTACCATTGCATTGGCTCATCCTAGGCGATATCCACAGCCCAAATTGTTTTGGTGGGTAAAAGAAAGACTGTATTGACTAGTATGCCAAATTCTTTGACTCGAGTCACTATGGCCCATATATGAGCATGGCTGCATGCCCAGCCTCCCTCATTGCTGCTGAGATACACAAAGTTTGGTATTAAAATTTTATAGGGGAAACAACTTCAGTGGGGGCAGAGATTAACGGGAAAGGAAGGTTGAGACCCGGTGTTGGCAAAGTGATCCCATTAGGATGATTTCAGAGTGAACTGGTGGTAATAATGCTTAGGTAAACAAAATTGTCGTGCACATGTTTTTGAATGTACTGTTTGTTGAGTGCAGTCTAGAGTTGATTCTGACACTTAGTAGTCATGTATGGCAGAGTAGACCTGTGCCGTGAGTTTCCATGGCTGTAATCTTTCCAGGAGCAGATTGCCAGGTCTGGTCTCCTCAGCTACTGGTGGGTTCAAACTGCTGACCTTTGGATTAGTAGAGCACTATACCATTGTGCCACTAAAGGATTCCTTTCCTGAGTGAAAATTCTGTTTGGTTTCATTCTGACTTGAAGACCAAAAGAAAGATAAGCCATGTAAAAATCTGTGAACTAAAATTTTCTGTCTTCAACATTCACTCTGCACAAACCTCTGTAAATATGTTTATGGCATCTTTTTGCACTTATATAGCGTAAGCCTGGGATAGGACCCCTCCCCATAAAATTACTTGTCTTAAAGATAATTTGTACTTTCAGAAGAGCCCCTGAGTAGGCCTTTGGTTTTGGTTGTTACCGGTTGTGTTGAGTTGATACTGACTCACAGCAACCCTGTGCAAGCCAGATAGAGCTGCAGTCTGTAGTCTTTTCGAGGCTGTGACCTTTCAGAAGGAGATGACCTGGCCTTTCCTCCCTGGCATCTTGGGGTGGGTTTGAACTGCCAGCCTTACAGCGGTTAGTCTGGTACTTTGTGTCACTCCTTTGGCTGGTGCTATGTAATTCATTTTCTTTGTGGCACTGGGAAAATGATTGTGCCTGTATTTTGAATGGAGGAGAATTAATGTTTAAATGACAAAGTGAAATGTGTGCATTTTTAGCTCTTTTGTTGAGCAGTTTAGGGCACATACTGAAGTGTAGAGCGTACTTGTGATTAGAATGAGGGAGAGAGGAGCGAGCTAGGAGAATACGTGTTTAAGAAGCACGCAAATAGATGTAAGGCCCTTTGTTCTGTGAACAAAACAAAAGATAATGGATAACAGTGTTTGTAGTTCAGAAATACCAAATGCTAATTAACCAGATGTATTAGATTTGGGATGTGAAGCTCAACCTTTCATGGTCTTTTATACAGGATACTAGGAGATAACAAAGACTGATGAGAATGAAAGCTACTGTTTACATTTTATTTAAAGCACCTGTTTTTTTGTAATTATCTCATGTGGAGTTTTTTTGCTTCGAGGTGCCGGTAGTTTCAAATACTCCTTATTTCTTTTCTATATTAGTTAAAATGAAAAACAACAGAGAGTGTTTCAAAAGAACATCATTAACAGAACTCTTAAACTTTCTTGTGGGATTCAGAAGTGTACTAAACCTAGAAATCAGGCTGTTTGGGTATAGCATACGAAATAGTCATTTTTATGTAGTTGTCTTATATGTACACCTAATTAATATAATTATGCCTACCATCTGCTTTTGCTGTCTGTTTTTTGATGCAGTGACTCTATGAGTGGAACTGCCCCAGGTTTCCTAGGAGTGCCTGGCAGATTCATACTGCCAACCTCTTGGCACCTAGAGAACCACTAACGACTATTTACCTTATTTTATATATCCTGCCAGTATTTCTTCTGTGTAATCTGTTGGGAAAAAATTGAGGTGCTGTTGTATATATGTATATATTCTGTACTGCACCTCCCTCCCCACTCCCCACTTCATGAGCAGTTAAATATTCTTCAAGAACCTGAGTGCTGCTGGTTTTATCTTGGCTTTGTACATGCTGAGAGTCAACATGTGGCATTTGATCTCGCTCATATGCCACAGATTGCTGAAGTAGTCTCCTATGGTATTTTAATTGTTTTCAGATTTTTTGGTAATGAAAGTAGATGCCTTCCAGTATGGGAGCCCTGATGGCACAGTGGTTAAGAGCCCAGCAGCTAACCAAAAGGGTGGGCAGTTTGAATCCACCAGGTAGTCCTTGGAAACTCCTTGAGATAATTCTCCTGTGTCTGGCACAATTGCTGTGAGTTAGAATCAACTCAAGAGCAATGTTTTTTTTTGTTGTCGTTGTTGTTTGTTTTTGGTTTCTGGTGTGAGTTGATGAGATTGGAAAAGATAAGAAAGTTGGGTTTTCCCATTTTTACTGTGTGCTAGGTGGAAGAGCCAGTAAGTGGTAAAAATGAGAAACCCTAAATTTCTTCTCTCTTCTCCAACCTCATCATCTCAGTGGCGTTGTGGTTAAGAACTATGGCTTCTAACCAAAAGGTCAGCAGTTCAGATCTATCAGGCGTTCCTTGAAAACCATGTTGTGGGCAGTTCTGCTGTGTCCTGTAGGGTTGCTGTGAATTGAGAGCAACTTGATGGCAACAGGTGTTTTGGCGTTAGCTAAGTGATGAGATGGCCTTTGTTTCTGACCTCATACCTTTTGTTGCTGTTGTTAAGAACCATATGCTTTAAAATCAATTTGACGTCTCCTAGAATGTGAGATAAGATTGGATTGTAATTTGAGCTTTTCCATTCAAAGATTTATACATGAAATAGTAACACCATAGCCTATGCAAATATCTATTGGCAGTTGAATCTGCCAGTTGTTCCTTGGAAACTGCTCTGTCCTATAAGGTAGGGTTGCTGTGAGTCAAAATCGACTTGAAGGCAATGGATTTGTTTTGGTTTATGTAACACTTGCCATATACAACACATTGGTCTAATCCTTTAATCCTCACAGAAACTTTTATAAGGTAGATACTCTTAATAACCCATCTTACAGAAACAAGTAACTTGCATTTATTTGGTTCCACAGCTAGTGAATCCAGGACCTGTGATTTAATCCCTGGCAGTCAGGGTTAGGTGTACTAAATTACTTCTGCATCAGTAATTGCCATTAATATGGAGACCCTCTCATTAAAAAAAAGAAAGAAAAATCTGAAACTAGGTCCTCTGTGGTAAACCTTGCCCCTGAAATAGTGTGACTTATGAAGCAAACTTGCCCAAGTTTATATACCAAATGGATGTTTTCCCTCCCCGAAAGTCATTGAGGAGCAGTGGGTGATTCTACCTAGTGGAATAATGTAGCTTTGTACCTGCTTTTAAATTCTTCCTTTATAGTGTAACTTTATTTAGTTTGAAGCATTAAATGTTCCTAAACATTTAGTTTACCCAAAAGATGTTGAGATGTTTTCTGTCGCTTTTGTCTTTGAACATGGGTAATTGAGGGAGGCTACAAAGGTTTTCCAGGTTTGGGGATATGTGCATCTTTCTAATGCACATCATTTATTCCAAGCTTTTTATTGAACTATATATGTAAGTGGAGCCCTGATGGTCAAGAGACTGGCTGATAACCATACAGTTAGCAGTTTACAGCCACCAGCCACCAGCCACCCAGCAGCCACTCCTTGGAAACTCTATGAGGCAGTTCTACTCAGTATTGTAGGATCTCTGGGAGTCAGAATCAACAACAGTGGGTATGTATGAAAAGAGCCTCTAATGCTATGCTTTTTTTAACCTCTGTTTAGCTAAAAAAATGGAAGCTTCTGCACAGCTGAAAGAATTGGTTTCAGATTTATCTTCACCATTTGTGTTCTCACCTCCTACTTTGAGGACCAGGAGAAAAAATGCATCTGATACATCTAAGCTTATAGACAAACCGGTAAGGAATGCAGGATTTATTTTCTTGCTTGTTTAAACAGTTGTTTTGTTTGCTAAGAAAGCAGTGTCTCCTAAATAAACCTTTTTAAAGATAGCAGGCATTTAAACTAAAAGCCCCAAATTGTCTTTTCTCTGTCTTTGGAGACCGTGTGTGTTAAGACAGATGTGTAGCATGCTATTGAGGATATTATTGACAGCTGCAGTTTAAATTACTTGTTAAGTGAAAAGTTTTTAAGCTTTAACGTCCACCAGAATTACCTGGGTATGTTTATTTAAAATGTAAATTCCTGAACCACTAGAATGTCATCCACAGACTGCACTTGGAGAGTGTTTCAGAGTTGATTCCAATTGCCTAAATTATACCAAGGCCTAAAATAAAAATAAAGGATTGAGTGTATCTGTGAGTACCTTAAATTTACCATTATCAGTTCACATGCATTTATTGAATCATTTGCTGTGTTCCAGGTATTGTGCCAAAGCAAAGAGTTACATGAAAATAAATCATACATATTCCTCGTCATTTAGGAACTCACAGTTTAATTAAAGAGGCAAGAATATAATTATTTCACACTGTGATGAGAATCATGTATAAGCGACCATCCCTGTAGATGAAAGGTAGAGGAGCACTGGCCTGGCTCTCCTGGCTGAGAACAGAGCAGATGCAAAGGCACAGGGGCATGGAGATGCAGGGTGTATGTCAACCAATGAGCAGATAGCCATGTTTGTGTCTTAAATGGTTTCTGTCTGTTCTGGGAAGGAAAAAATGGTCTCCGGTACCCTAATTGATAGAAGGTGATTAGAGCCTGGGTTCAGACAGAGGCAGTGGAACCAAAGGACAGTGGAGAATGGAAACATCAAGAAGTAAGGTGCCTGGACTTGGGGATTGGCGGAATATGTGTGTGCTGGGTGACTAGAGTTCTACTGGTGAAGGTCAGAGAAGAAATCAGCCTAGGACTTGGAAAATTTGAGTTCATTAGCACTCTTGGCAGTATTCCTTAATCTAGGTAGACCTTTCTGAACTTAGATTTTGAATGTTAAATTACTAAAGATGTATTTTTTTCAACTTTTAACCCTTAGGAAGATGATCCTAAATCAACAAAAACCGTGGAAAAACGAGAAGTGAAAAGAATCAGGAGTGCAAAAACAAAACAAGTGAACAAGTATGACTGTTTCTATGCTGTAGTTTTTATCTATTTTGTTTCTGAAAATTAGATTTGAGAAAATGGTAATGCTTAGAAACCAGGATTTTCTTGATGTGGGTGGATTTTTCTGTGCAGCTTGAAACCCTTTCTTTTTAAGTGGACACAGTTAATTACTTAGTGGTCCTTTTCAGCTTGTGCAGTGGCTGGGGAGGGAAGTAGGGTGGTTCGTTAACCTATAAGTTAGTAAATATGAGTAACTGTTAGTAAAATGATCAACTTACTGGGTTATTTATGTGTAATGAATTTTCTGTGTATGTAGAAAACAGCGTCCTAATTGTGGAATTTGCTAACTGCTGGTATTTGAGAATTGTCCTTTTTATGTTTGGGGCCTTGCTGGCTTCTCGTACGTGGAGTGACACTGATACTTGGCCATCCCTGTCCCCTAGGAGTGTGTATTAATTGGTACTGTTAGTTGCCATGGAGTCAGTCTGGGCTCAGGACACGCTCCTTGTGTGCAGACAAGAACCACCTCATGGCCTTTTCAGATGGCCAGGCCTGTCCCCCAAGGTACCTCCAGGAGGGGCTGAGCCACCAACCTTTGGGCTAGTGGTCAAGCAGTTATGTGTTTGAACTACTAAGGCACCAGCTTGGGCTAGTATTTAAACATCAAAATCAAAAAGAAAAAAATGTCCCCAAGTGCAATTTTTGCTCTAATTCTGACTGCTTCAAAATAGCTTCACTTCTTTCCTTGAAACTGGTATCTCTTTTATCAAATAAAAGCTCTGGCCCAAATAGTTTTAGGGTTTCTTTTCAGTGTGTTGAGAATCCAATTTTGTAATAAAGTATCTTGGTTTTTACAGAAAAACAGAAAAAGAAAGTTCTTGGTCCCCTCCTCCAGTGGAAATTAAGCTGATCTCACCTTTGACAAGCCCAGCTGGGGGAGTAAAGAGCAAACCGAGGAAGACCGGCGACAGCGCAGGAGCAGCTCGCGGGAGGAGCAGAAGGAAACCGCCTTCCTTCCCAAAGCAAATTTTACGCAGAAAAATGCTGTAATTCTTTTCCAGGTTTTTAATATACACCTGTTTGTAAAGTCATCAGAATTGTGTGGATTATTAAATATCATCTAATTTGGAAGTAAATAATTTATATAAATTATTGTAAATTTTTGTAAACAAATGATCTTCAGTAAGTAAAGTAACTCCATATGGAGTGTGATTCTTTTAGTCACAGGCAGTTTTTCTATTTTGTATTAAGACTTCATACCTTTATATAATATGTAAATATGGCTTAATATTGGAATGTTAAATAAAGTGTATACTTCACAGTAGTTTGTGTCTGTAGATTTTTAAGAGGGGATTCCTGTTTTAACAATGATTTTGTATGCTAGCAGGCATTGATCCCGTTTTCTTTCTCTACAGTTTAAGTATTAAACCCATCTTAAAATAAGGATGATTTAACTGTTTCTTTTTTTTTAAAAGTTACTATTTTATAATTTATGCACTTTGCTTCTGTGATTAAGATTTCTAATCTTTCTGGCTGTTAACTATGTGAAATTGAATTATGGGCATGAAACTTTGCTGCCTCTTTGTAGTTTTAACAAGTTTTGTGTAATCTACCTCAAGTCATGCATTGGTTAACTAGAATGTTGGCATTTCTTGTTCAGCAGACTCAAAGGCTGTTTATCTTTAACATCTCTGAATTATTCAGAGACTAATTATCCAGGTTAGATTGACCGGTTCACTGCTCACTAGCAATTTCAGAAAAGAGTTTGAGAAAGAAGAGAAATGTAAAACAAATCTGTTTCATCATTACTCAGTGCACCTTGTATGTGCCTAATACTGGGACAAGGAGAACTGCTAACAAATTTTATAATAGGATTCTTGCTATGAAGGAACTTGCTACTGAATCATAGAAATCTTTTAATATTCAGGTTTTAAAACTGGTAAATTTTTATGGGACCTCAGGCACAAGACTATTGAGGATGGGAAAAGAGTGTGAATAAATGTGAGAACGGGGAAAGAAAAGCAAAAACACCCTGTTTGCAGTCTGACTGTGTGCAATGAAGTGATGATACTTGATGTAGGCTATAAAATTCATCAGTAAGTACATGTAGAATAATTTATAGCAGGTAATTGATAGTGTGTAATGAATGGACCATTAATAATTGATTGTCTAGAAACAAACTGCTTTTGTTGATTAAGCTTTCCGTGTTTTAGCTTGAAGCGTAAGCGGTTTGCTTTAGACCTTATTTTTCTACCAAGTAGCAGAACAGCTAAGGGGAGGATGATGAGAATGCCTGTGCCAAGTGCCGACAGCGTGAAAGTAGCAGTACGTGTGCGACCATTCAGTCAGGTTAGTGACAACTGTTACACTGCCTTGTTGGAAATTGGACTATGACTTTGATTTTATTAATTTTTTTTTTAAATGATAGTTATCAAACTTGTATTTAAGCTGCTTGTCATTTATGGAATATTAAACTTATTTAACTGAACTTGTTAATTGCATAATTTAAAGATCTAAAACATAATTCAGTAAACAATTTCATTCCTTTGCGCAAGTAGCACAATAAAAAAAATTGATGAGAAAAATGTCCTGTCAAGTCAATAATTTTTTAAACCAGTGCAGTTTGGTGGACATAGATGTGTGGTATCTATTTTTAATAAATTTACTCCCTCCCTGACTCCTCCCCCAACAAAACTTGACGCAGCAAGTTTCAAGCAAACAAATTGCCAATTCCAAACTCCATACTTTAAAAGTGTTGTTGTTTTGTTGTTAGGTGCTACTGAGTTGGTTCCGATCATGATGACCCTTATAGGTCAGAGTAAAACTGCCCCACAGAGTTCCCAAGGGGTGCCTGGCAGATTTGAACTGCTGACCTCTTGGTTTGCAGCTGTAGTACTTCACCACAACGCTTTCAGGGTTTCCTTAAAAGCATTAGCTATGTTTTCATGGCTTTTTAAATATATTAGCTATATTTATATGGCTTTTTAAAAAATACTGGTCTTTTTAAAAAACACTCTTTGAGTGTCTACTGTGGATCAAGTGCTTACTAAATACCAAGGACACAAAGGAAAATTAATTGTTCTCCATCAGCTTACATTTTTTTGTAAATAATGCTAGCAGTATATGTCATAGTAGCAGGAGGAGAACTCTGGGTATGCAGAATTCCTCTTGTAGGGAACTTGAAGGCTTCCTGGAGGTAGAACCATGGGGGCTCTGTGACTGCAAAGAAGATGAAGAAGATTTTGATACTGGTATGCTAGACAGCAGCATGCAAAACATTGCTTCACAGTCACTGACCTGACCAGAATATTGTGCAGGGATGACCTTAGGCTAGGTCCTTCCCAGGTGCACAACTCACTGCTTCTCTCTAGCTCATCAGTGTTCAGTGTTGCTCTGTGTTTTCTCAGTTAGTGTCATAATTCTTTCCTAGTCCTTGACATCTGCATTGTAAAAAACACTTCAGCATGACAGCAGCTGTAGTGGCATGGTTTCTCAAGCAACTGGTCAAAAAAGCATCAGTTATCTTGTGATTCGTGAGTCAAATGTTTGGGTCAAAAAGAAGACATAAAACCATTTTATAACTTAATTCATGAACATACTAAAAGTGATTATTCCAGGGGTCTTGGTTCTTCACTGGTCGCCAGCAGAGTAACTTCAGGTTGTAAACAGCTCAAAGGTAGAATTTGTAAGAGGTAGCACTAGAATAGCTAGAGCCCATAGGCCCATTTATGAAAAGATGACATTTTATTCATATCCAGCAGCAAAATTGACTGACTGCTACCAGAGTAGGTGGTAAGGAAGGGAAAAGGGTGAGTTCAAGAGATAGAGGATAAATGGCCATAGATCACACCTGTATGACCAATACCTCTGACATGATCTTGCTGCTCCCAGTTTAGTTACATAGCAGTAAGAAAAAAAATTACAATTTCCTGCTCTAAGTTTTCCAGTTGCTTAAAAACAAAATTTTACAGTTTACAAGGTCCTGAGTGACCTGGAACCCTGCCTAATTTTGTAACCATTATGTCCAAACTTTATCTCATTGTGGGATCAGATGGTCAACTTTCTGGGAATTTTTTGTGATAAGGTGACATTCTGAGGAGTATTTGAGGCAGACAGATACACAAGTTTAAAATCTGAATAGCTATAGGTAAATTTCTGAGCTCTACGTCTTGTTTCCTTATCTCTAGAATGGAGATGTTAATACCTATTGCTATTTTAAGGATTAAATGAGGTGATACTTGTAAATCATTGACCATGGTGCCTGACACAAGTATGAATACCAGTTGCCATAGTTTTTTTTGGCAATAATTTTTTTAACAGCTTTATCTGCATACCAGACAATTCATCTGTTTTAAGTGTAAGAAGTCAGTGGTTTTTAATACAGATATGTGGAACCATCACCACAGTCAGTTTTAGGACATTTTCATGCTACCAGCAGGAAACCCGTTAACCTTGGAGCTATCACTCTCTTACTCTTTGCCGCCTTCTGTCATCTTCCCCTCCAGCCCAAAGAAATCATTGATCTATTTATCAATTTCGCTGTTCTGGATATTTCATATGAATGGAATCATATATGTGGTCATTTGTGATTAGCTATGATTTCAAGGTTCATCCATGTTATATTACGTATCAGTATTTCCTTTTTATGGCCAAAAGTTTCACTGTATGGATGTACTACAATTTCTTCACGGACATTTGGGTTGTTGTGCAAAAGGTTTTTGTCTTGTGAATACTGCTATAAACGTGTATGAGCTTTTGTGTGGACATGTTTTCAGTTCTCTTCAGTATGTGTCTGTGAGTGAGATTTCCTGGGTCATATGGTAACTTCCTGTAATCATGTGAGGAACTGCCAGAGTTTTCCAGAGGTTACACCATTTTCGGTTACTGCCAGCCACCTGTGAGGGTTCCTCTATCTTTGCGTCTTCGCAAGCACTGAGTTTGATTCTAGCCATTCTAGGAAATTTGAAGCAGTATCATTGTGATTCTGATTTGCTGATGACTTTTCAAAAAGTTGGAAAATTTCTCATGTGCCTGTTGGCCGTTTGTGGGTCTTCCTTGGAGAGATACCTGAATGAATCCTTTGCCCATTTTTTAATGATTGTGTCTTTTTACTATGAGTTGTCAGAGTTCTTTATATATTCTAGATAGAAGTCCCTTATCAGGTATATCATTTGCCATACTGTCGCCCTTTCTGTGGGCTGTCTCTTCACGTCCCTGATGGTATTCTTTGAAGCACTGAAGTTTTAAATTTTGATGAGTATTTTTGTATTCATACTTCTGGTGTTATGTCCAGGAAGTAGTGACCAAATTTAATAGAGTGAAGATTTACTCCTTTGTTTCCTTCTAAGATGTTTACAGTTTTAACTCTTAAAATGGTCTTGGACCCAGTTTGAGTTAATTTTTGTATATAGTATGAGACAAGGGTCCAACTTTACTCTTTTGCATGTGACTGTCCAGTTATCCAGCATCTTCGGTTATCAAGACTGTCTTTTAAACCAAGAAGATGGCCTTGTACCTTTTTTATTTACATGAAGGCTTACAGAGCAAACAAGTGTCTCATTAAACAATACGTTGTTTTGTAACATTGTTTGCCAACGCCATCACGCATCCGCATCCTCCCTTTCTTGACCTTGGGTTTCCCATGACCAACTTTCCTGTCTCCTGCCATCCTATGTTATTTTATGGGTGTGTCAGGTGTTTGGCTGAAGGGTAAACCTCAAGAGTGACTTTATTACTGACGTTAATTAAGTGTTCAGGGGCCGTATTCTACGCGTTTCTCCAGTCTCTGTCAGATAAGTGTTTTATTCTCTTTTCCTTTTTTGTGAGTTAGAATTTTGTTACGTTTGTCTCTGTCTGGGACCCTCTCTTATGATCCCTGTCGGAGCAGTCAGTGGTGGTGCTGGCCAGGCACCATCCCGCTGTGCTGAACTCAGGTGGAGGCTGTGGTAGTTGGGGTCCCTTAGCCCTTGGGACTAACCTTTCCCTTGTATCTTTAGTTTTCTTCTTCCTCCCTTGCTCCAGATTGGGTGAGACCAGTGGAGTATCTTAGATGGTCGTTTCACAGGCTTTTAAGACATTAGATGCTACTCACCAAAGTAGAAGGTAGAACATTTTCCTTATAAACTAGGTTATGCCAACTGAGCTAGGTGTTCCTTGAGACCGCAGTCCCCACAGCCTTCAGCCCAGCAATTTGGTCATCCAGAGAGTTTGGATGTGTCTATGGAGTTTCCATGACATTTGGGGAATCTTTTTTAAAAATAAATTATTTTTAAAAAAAAGTATTGGCACTGAGGTGTTTAGAGCAAGCTATTCTCAGAAAGTTAATAAAACTAGAGACAAGCCTTTCAAAAATCTGAGGAAGTGTTAAGAACAACTGCTTACAACAGCTGCTAAGAGTAGCAAATTAGAGTACAGAACGAATGGGGAAATTTGTCTTAATTTCTTACTAGGTCAAAAGGCTTGGCAAACTATTAACTTGAATGAGAAAACAATGGTTTGATTTCTGAATCTGTGATTTGACTACAGAGAGAGAAGAATTCAGGGAGCAAATGTGTGATTGCCATGCATTCCAGGACAACCATCACTATACAGGATCCCAAGAATCCAGAGCACGTGAAGACATTCACTTTTGACCTGGCCTATTGGTCTCACAGTGGATTTCAGAAGGATAAAGATGGTGTGCTTATTGCAGCTGACCCTAGTAGTAACTTTGCAGGCCAGGTAAATTACTAAAAACCATAATTTCATTGACACTTTTTTTTGATGACATGCTCTATTGTCAAAGTACAATGATATGAAAACATACTGTATCATATGCTTCCTAATGACAGTTGTTCCTTCTTTATACATTTTTTTAATGTTGAAATGAGATCCTAAACTGCAGTCTGTGGCCTGATTTTCAGACACCCAAATCCATGGACTTGACTGACACTGTACTGACACACTTTGAAAATGAGTGACAGTTCAGTTCATTATGTTTTGTCTCTGTGAGCTAAGAAAAATTTGTAAGCACCAGCATTTGAGGATTTTTTTTTTTTAATTAAGAGTTTATCATGAATCACTTAGCAACAAAAAGCACTTGTAACTGTTATAGCTCTTTCTTCAAGTTGCTCACATCCTGGTATTGATGACAAGAATTTGTATGTGTTCCAGTGAGTTACAGAGGGGAGATGGTTATTTCAATCTGGGCAAAGGGTATTTTCAGCGACATTCTGATCAAGGTTGTGGTACTTGGAGTGAGTTTGAAAGAGGTAGATAGACAGAGTGACAGAAAAAGTGGGGAGAAAGAACAGAGCCTCAGTGATCTCTGAGACAATGACAAGTTGGAGTCACAAATCCAGACCAAACCAGTTCAGTTCCCATTAAGTCAGTTCTGACTATTGAGGTCACAGAAAGAAAATATTTTACTTAATGATGACTGAACTTTTTTCCAAATTTGATGAAAACTAAGCACATAGATTCAAGAAGCTCAGTGATCCCTAAGTAGAATAAAAATGAAACCTCAGCAAGGCATATTTTAAATCAAATTGCTGCAAGCCAGAAAATCTTAAAAAAAAAAAAAATGCAAGAGCCCTGTTACAGTGGTTAGGCTCCAATCAAAGGTTGGTAGTTCAAACCCACCAGTGACTTCATGGGGGAAAGGACCTGACAATCTGTTTCCATAAAGATTATATCCTAGAAAACACTATGGGGCAATTCTGCTCTGTTCTATAGGGTCTCTGAGTTGGAATTGACTTGATCACATACAACATACACATAGAACAAAGAGGAGCAGTCATAATGAGTATGCAATCTGGAAGACAATACAGTGGCATCTTGACTGAAAGAAGAAGCCCTTAACATACAATTCTATACTCAGCAAAAATGAAGCCTGTTGCTTTTTAATCTCTAAAATATAACTGTCAAAAGCAAAAATAGCAATGTATCAAGGCATTGATAACAGAAGTAAAATGTATGACAATACAGAAAAAGTGGGAAGTGTGATGGAAATACCTTGAAGTTTCTATACTATATGTAAAGTAGCAGAGTATTTGAAGCTAAACTATTTTGAAGAAATGTATTATAACCCTTGACCACCTGTTTTCATACATTTTGATCCAGGATCCTTTATACAATTTTACATGTTTGAAGAGTCACCAGTACGTTTGACCATCTTGAATTAGACTTTCATATAGTCTACGATATCAGCATGACAAATCAAAGAAGAGTGGCAGCATGTTCATCATCAGAACATTTCAAGATCTATCCTAAGTACAACACTGTCAGTGACAGGATAATACCCATACACCTACAAGACCAGTATGCCTATTATTCAAATTTGTGCACCAATCACTTAAGGCCAAAGGTGAAGAAACTGAAGATTTTTACCAACTTCTGCATCTGTAATTGATCAAACACATAATCAAGATGCATTGGTAATAACTGGTGATTGGAATATGTAAGTTGGAAACGAAGGATCAATAGTTGAAAAACATGTCTCTGGTGACAAAAAGTGCTGGAGATCGCATGATAGAATTTTTCAAGACCAGTGACTTACTCATTGCAAATACCTGTTTCAATAGCATAAGTGGTTACTCTGCAGGTGAGTCTTGCTGGACTGAACAGGAATCAAATCAACTACATCTGCAGGAAGAGATAATGGAGACAATATCATCAGAAGAAGGCTGACTACAAAGCAGACCATTAGTTGCACATGTGCAAGTTCAAGCAGCAGCGGAAAACAAACAAGTTCACAAGAGCCAAAATACAACCTTGAGTATATCCTACCTGAATTTGGAGACCATTTCAAGAATAGATTTGACGTATTAAATATTAATGACCAAAGACCAGACGAGTGGTGGATGACATCATGGATATCATACATGAAGAATGCAAAAGGTCATTAAAAAGATGGAAAAGAAAGAAAAGACCAAAATGGATGTCATAAGAAACTGAAGCTTGTTCTTGACTGTGGAATAGCCAAAATAAATGAAAGTAATAGAAATAAAAGAGCTGAACAGAAGATTTCAAAGAGTGGCTTGAGAAGACAATGTCAAGTATTACAATGAAATATGCAAAGACCTAGAGAAAGTCTTTGAGAAGAACATGCTTAGCATTTCTTAAGCTGAAAGAACTGAAGAAACAGTTCAAGCCTCGAGTTGCAGGATTGAAGGACTCTACAGGCACACTACTGAATGATGCAAAAAGCCTTGAAAGCCTAGGGGGGCAATACACAGTTATCACACTGGAAAGAATCGATCGATATTCAACCATTTCTCAGGAGGTAGCATAAGATGAAGAATCAATGATAATGAAGAAGTCCACGCTGCACTGAAAACTTCTGGTAAAAAAAAAAAACAAAAAAAAAACAAAAACAAGACTCCAGGGATTGACAGAACACCAGTTGAGATGTTTCAGCAAATGTATGAAATGCTGGAAGCTCTCACTTGTCTATGCCAAGAAGTTTGGAAGACAGCAACTTGACCAACAAACAGAAAGAGACTCATACACATTGCCATTCAAAAGAAAGTAATCCAACAGAATGCAGAAATTATCTAACAATATCATTAATATCACATGCAAGTAAAATTTCGCTGAAGAAAAGTGGTTGCAGCAGTACAAGAAACTATCAGAAATTCAACCTGGATTCAGAAGAGGACATAAAATGAAGTACATTATTGCTGATGTCAGAGAATACCAGAAAGAAGCTCACCTGTGTTTTATCGCCTATGCAAAGGCATTTGACTGTGTAGACCATAGCAAATTATGGATAACATTGTGCAGAATGGAAATTCCAGAACATTTAATCATGCTCATGTGGAACCCTGTATACAGACCAAGAGGCAGTCATTCGTACAGAATAATGTGAAACTATGTGGTTTAAAATCAGGAAAGGCATGTGTCAAGGTTGAATTCCTTCACTATACTGATTCAATTTGTATTCTGAGCAAATCATCTGAGAAGTTGGACTGCATGAAGAAGTGGTATTAGGATTGATGGAAGACTCATTAACAACCTGCCATAAGCAAATAACAACCTTGCTTGCTGAAAACCAAAAGGACTTGAAGCATTTACTAATGAAGATCAAAGACTGCAATCTCCAGTATGGGTTATACCTCAACATAAAGAAAACAGAAACCCTCACAACTTGATCAATAAGCAACATCACAATAAATGGAGAACATACAGAAGTGGTGTTTCATTTTACTTGGATCCACAGTCCACACCCATGGGAGCAGCAGTTAAGAAATCAAATGACATAGTGCACTGGGCAAACCTGTTAGAGACAACCTCTTTAAAGTGTCAAAAAGTGAAGACATCCCTTTAAAGAGTAAGTGTGTGTGGCCTAAGCCATGATATTTTCAACTGCTCTATGTGCAGGTGAAACCTGTACTATGAATAATGAAGACAGAAGAAGAACTGATATCTTTGAATCATGTGTTGGAAAAGAAGACTTACAGACTGCCAGAAGAACAAACAAATCTGCCTTGGAAGAATACATGCAGAATGCTCCATAGAAGTGAGGATCATGAGACTCATCTCATGTACTTTGGACTAATAGTCCCTAGAGAAGGCTATCATGCTTGGTTAAAGCAGAGGCTCAATGTAAAAATAACCACAATGAGATGGATTGACACAGTGGCTACAATGATAGACTCACACACAGCAGTGACTGTAGAGGATGGCGCAGGACCAGGCAGTGTTTTGTCCTGTTGTTCACTGTGTCACTAGGAGTCAGAACCAACTCAGTGTTGCCTAGGAACAACAATAGCAACAGGCATTAAAAATTAAGAGAATATTGTGAACAACTTAATATTTTATTAATCAACAATATAGATGCAATGGACCAATTCCTTGAATAGCGTAAGTTAATGAGGCTTACTCAAGAAGAAATAAATAATTCAAGTAGTCCTCTATCAATTAAAGAAATTGAATTTGTGGGTAAAAACCTTCACACATAAAGAATCAAGGTATTACAAAAACACCACAGGCTAATATCCTTCATGAAAATAGATTTTAAAAAATTACTAAATAAATTTTAGCCAATAGAGTCATATGAGTATATGAATAGAATAATACATCATGATCAAGTGGAAGTTTTCTTGGCTAAACTTATAAAACTAGTTTATCATTTGAAAATTAATATTCTTGAGCATATGAACAGAATAAAGGAGCAAAATATATACTCTTATAAAGAAATAGCATTTGAAAAAAATTGGCATCCAATTGATCACAGCTTTCAGCAAAACTGAAATAGAAGGAAATTTCCTAGAAACAGTTTACCTTAAAAGCAGAGTTAATGTCAGATTTGGTAGTAAAGAACCAAATGTGTTCCCCTCTAAGATCGGAAACAACACAAGAAAGTCCATTCTCACCACTTCTATTCATCATTGCAATGCACTGCAATAAGGCAATAATAAATTAAAAATGGGCAAATTGGAAAGGAGAAAGTAAAGCTGTTTGCTGACGGCAAGCATTTATGTAGAAAATCTTAAGAAATCTATGTAAAAAGCTACTACAGTTAATAAGAAAGTTTGAACAAAAACCAAACCCACTGCTGTTGAGTTGATTCTGACTCACAGTGACCCTATAGGGCAGAATAGAATTGCACCCATAGATTTTCCAAAGAGCAGCTGGTGGATTTGAGCTTCCCACTGGCAGTAGAGCTCTTAACCACTGCACCACCAGGCTAGGTCAATATACAAAAATCTGTATTTCTCTACAGTTGCAATGAATAATTGGAAATTGAAATTCTAGAATACTTATAATAGCATCAAAAATGTGAAATAGTTTATGAATAAGTTTAATATTTATGCAAAAACTGCACTGAACACTGTAGGACGGTAGTAAATAAAAAACCTCAACAAATGAATCTGAGGACTCTGTTACTAAGAAGGCAAATTGGGTAATACACTCAATACAATCACAATGAATCTCAGCAGGTATGTTTTTGTGAAAACTTCTATAGTATATCAGTAATTTACATGAAATTATACCGGGCTTGTAACAGCCAAAGTTATTTTAAAGATAATAAAGTTGGAGAATTCACGGGTCAGTTTAAAAGCCTCCTGTAAAGCTACATCAGTGAGAGTGTGATGACATAGAATAGTGTCCAGAAATAGACCCTCATGCATCATCAGTTGATTTTGTACAAATGTATCAAAGTAGTTCAAAGGGAAAATTTTTCCAACAAATGATGCTGGAGACACTGGATATCCACATGGAAAAGAATGAACCCGAATCCTTTCCTCATACTGTATGTGAAAACTAACTCACTATGGATCACCTAACTACATGTTAGAGCTAAAATTATAGAACTTTTAAAAGACAGGATAGAAGAAAACCGTGATGTGAGGTTTGGCAAAGATTTCTTAGGACACAAAAAGCATAAACCATAAGAGGAAAATGTTGATAAATACCAGTAAGAAAATGAAAAATCAAATCACCAAGAAGGAAATATTTGCAAAGCTTCGCCAAAGAAGATAAAGAGTCAAAAACCAACAAAAATGTTGTTCAACCTCATCAGTCATTGGGGAAATGCAAATTAAAACCATAGTGAGATAATAGTACACATCCATAAAAAATGGTGAAAACAAATAACTGACAATATCAGATGTTGATGTGGAGCAACTGAAACTGATACATTGCCTGCAGGGATGCAAAAATGGTACAGCTATTTTGGAAAGCAGGCAATTTCTTTAAAATTTAAAAATGCTCTTAGTGATAAAACCAAACCTGTTGCTGCTGAGTTGGTTCCAACTCATAATCACCCTGTAGGCCAGAGTAGAACGACCTCATTGGGTTTCCAAGGCTATAGTCTTTATGGATATAGATGACCCCACAGAGTGACTGGTGAGTTAGAACCACTGACCTTTATGTTGGCAATCAAGTGCTTAACTACTGCACCACCAGGGCTCCTTGCATTTAATAATCCTGCCCAGAATTTCCAATAAAAAGGAACTATATATCATTACATAAAGACCTGTATCCAAATGCCCATATCAACTTTATATGTGAGTCCCAAACAGGAAACAACTCAAATGCTGTTTCACACATGTCAACATACAACAGAATATTATTCAATAATTAAAAAGAACTACTGATTTCATACAACAACATGGATGACTCTCAAAAGCATTGTATTAAGTGAAAGAAGCTACATATAAAAGACCACCAGCTGTATGATTTCATTTATATGAAAATTCCAGAAAAAATGTAACTTAGTTACAGAAAGCAAATTCATTGCCAGAGACTAAAGGTGGGAGGTGAGGAGGGACTGCAAAGTGGCATCAGGGAACTTTTTGAGGTGATTAAAATACTATATCTTGATTGAGAATTCGCGGGTAGTACAAATATTTAATGCACTCGGCTGCTGATCACAATGTTGGAGGTTCGAATTCTCCCATCTACTTCTTGGAAGAAAGGCCTGGCAATCTACTTCAGCCACAACAATGCCATGGAGTGCAATCCTGTCATACTTCAGGTATGATGAGTGTGAACAGACTCAACAGTAACTGAGATTTTTAATACATTTTACTTTGTCAGTGGTCATAGTTGAACGTATTTATCAAAAGTCATCCAACTATGTACTTAAAATGGATGAATTTAATAAACATTTGTTCTACTTCAATAAAGATGTTTTGTAAAGATACTGCAAGAAGTATCCTATGAAGAAATTGCTTCTCTTCCCGTCCCCAAATGAGAGAGAGATTTGCGTCAAGGAAATGGCTCACGTGATGGTAAAAAGTCCCAAGTCTGTGATCAGGATAGTGGCTTCTCCCCACTCTGATAGCTGTAGGGGCAGGCAAGCCCAAGGTCAGCAGGTCAGACTGCAGGCCTCTGGCTCCCAGGCTGCGGAAACAGACAGATCCCAGGATAGGCAGGGAAGCTGCTAGCTCAAGGCCCCTGAAGTCCCCTGGAGGTCTAACGAACAGGAGTCGGCTGCCGGATTCAGAGTGAGCAAAAAGCCAGTGAGCCTTGAGAGAACGTCCACATGTATCGAAGGCAGGCCACATCATTAAGGAAAATCTCTTTCATTGCTCACAGCAGATCTCATCATGGGGGTGATTTGGTTATATGAGGTCGCAGAGGTGATTATATCATTGCACAGCTGCCAGACTACACCATAACTGCCAAACTATTGGGCAATCATGGCCCAGCCACATTGACAGAACCTTGACCATCGTGGAGTTTACATAATAAAATTCTGTATTACTTGTTTGAAGTTTTTAATCTGTAAGAGTTAAGGACAATAAAAACATTTTCCCAAATCTACAAAGAGCACTGAGAAGACAGCAAAACTAGTAGTTCTACCAAGCTTAGTAAGCAATGTTTAAAAACCACCAAACTCCTGGCCTTTGAGTTGATTCTAACTCATCGGGACCCTACAGGACAGAACAGAACTGTCCCCATAAAGTTTCCAAAGAGCACCTGGTGGGTTCAAACTGCAGACCTTTTGGTTAGTAGAGTTAGCATTTAACTGCATGCCACCGGGGTTTCCAAACACTGCTTAGGTTTAGTAATTGCTTTTAAGGTAAACTGAACATCTATTATATAAATACATTTTTCTTGCAGAAGCATGGTCACAATACAGTCAGATTCCACATTGTAGGCCTGAAGCTCCTCTAACCACTGTGATGTAATACTTTATATTCCTTTCTTACGAAAAACAAATTAGTGTAAGAAAGTTGGTCGCGATTTACTGTCCTTCCGTAAAGCACACTCATTTGGTGTCTGCATCTTTCTCAGAAATGCAAGTTGTGTAAATTATGCACATGTATATATTGCCACAAATGGAACATGAAATGCTTGCTTACTGTTTTGATATTAGAAAGGAGGAATATACCCTTTGAAACAGCCTCAAATAAGAGAGTTATTGCTGGTAATGGCCATGGCGCAGAGAATAAAAAGGGCCAGATCATGTCCCCTCTTTGAAGCAATTGTATCTCTTTCTCCCACTTAAAAAAAAGAAGACATACAAGTATGTGTGTGCTTGTTGGAGCAACGCCTTGAAGTACTAGGTCTCACAAGAGAAAAAGAGGACAGACCTCACCACAAAAAGCTAACAGTAGTGCAATTACTTCATGAAGTTACTGCTGCAGTCCATGGGTTGTACAAATGGTTCACGCACACACTGCGAACCAAAAGGTTTGAGGTTCAAGTTTACCCAGAGGCAACTTCAGAAAAACACTTGATGATCTACTGAAAAATCAGTCACTGAAAACCCGATGGAGCAGTCTTTCTCTGACATTATGGGGCCGCCATGTGTCAGGATTGACTTGAGGTGACTGGTGCTAGTTTTACCTAAGTTCAAAACACTTTGAGTGGCCTCTTTCCTTTGGATCCCTTGATTTTTTTTTTTGGTCCAGTTGCTGAATTTGAAAGACCTAGGCTGTATTTTGGCAAGGCTGTAAAATACACGGATTCATTATTGATGGATTTTTATCTATCTAGTTCAAGATACACTTGTGTGATCCATGATTTATTATTTATGAATATGAGGTACCTAGTTCAATATATACCTGTGTAACCCCTGATTTATTATTGATAGATGTGAGTTCCTTAGTTCAAGATCTACCCGTGTGATCCGTGAGTATGAATGTTCACTGTTGTCCATCTTAATGTTTAGAACGCAGTAAATCCAGTTTTAGTTGCCAGTTTTACCCCACTGATTCTAAGAAAATATCTGAATTATATTTCACATAGATCATGTGATACTAATTAGTGTGAACTTTATTAAAACCAGAGGTCTTGTTTGATTTTAAGAACATTGTGAAAAGTGGGGAAGAATAACTACATGGACCAGTGTCTTATGCTGAACACGACACCTTCGATCTCATTTTCAGAGAGAGGTTTTCCATGATCTGGGCAGGGAGATCCTGGACAGTGCCTGGCAGGGCTATAATTCTACTCTCCTGGCCTATGGCCAAACTGGCTCTGGAAAAAGCTATTCTATGATTGGATTTGGTGCAAACAAGGGTATTGTTCCGAATGTGTGTGAAGAGCTCTTTCAAGCTATTGAGAACCATGAGAAAAATCAAGAATACCAGGTATGTATTATTGCAGAATCCCAACTTCGAGGAATTACAGTTTTTCATTTTTAAACCACTGTCCAATGGAAATCATCAGCATCTATATTCTAGGATAATGTTAATTTTCCGTATCAAACTGTTTACTTGATGACAAAATCATGTTGTAGCTAAATAAGATGTTCAGTTTTTCTATTTGTATGGAAGAAAACCCCAAGGAAATATTCTTTTATTATTGTTTTGATAAACTTTATTGTGGTCTCTATACAAGCTTACAATCTATATCAGTTTGCTTTAAAACACCCAGAACTTTCACTGCGATTCTCCTGTAACTGCTCTCTTCCTCTCCCCTCGCCTCCTTCTCTTTCCCTCCCTTCTGTGACAGCACACTCTACCCCTTTCATCTGTAACTACCCGTGTCCATTTGACCATGACCTGTACCCCCTCACCCTATCATGTCTCTTCTGGTGATGAGGCAATATTCCTTAACAGCATTTTGGGTATCAGAAGTACACATCTTAATTGCTAATGCTTGTTGTTGTTAGTTGCTGTCCAGTTGACTGCCACTCATGGCAACCAGTATGTACCAGAATGAAGCACCTAGTCTTCTGTGCCATCTGCACTGTCACTGTGCTCAAGTCCACTGTGGCAGCCACTGTGCACTGTTTTGAAAACTCCCTGACCTAGGCGGTTGACTTCTAGTGCTATGTCAGACAGTGTTCTCTTGGGCTCTACAGAGTTATCATTGGCTGATTTTTGAATGTAGATCACCAGGATTTTTTTCCTAGTCCCTCTTAGTCTGGAAACACTACTAAAACCTTCCCACCATGGGTGATTCTGCTGGTTATTTGAAATGCCTGCATAGCTTCTAGCATCATGATAATACGCAAGCCTTCAAGTATTTTAGGCTTTGAGGGTTATATGGTCTGTGTCGCACCTACTCACCTCTGCCCTTAAACCATAAAAGTAGCCAAAGGTGGTACGTAAATGAATGAACATGAATGTGTTCTAACAAAGCTTCACTGATAGCTGCTAAAACCTGGTGGATGGGTGGTGCTACCGTTAACATGGGATTATTCTTGACATAATATGAAACCTTAGCTGACTCAAGTCTGTGGTTTCATTTGCTGCCCTCTTCTTTCAAGGTGTGGGAATGTTCTCGTCTTAGGAATTCTTTTCTATGTGAAGATTGTTATCTTGTTTCTAACCTGCCCTGGCATAGGCTTCTTGCTTGCCTGAACACAGAAGACCCAAGACTAGATTTAGATTCACTAATGTTTGGAATTTTGGACATGAGGTTTGACTCATAAGACTTCACTACAGGTTTTTGTTTTTTTTTTTAATAGGGTTTTCAAAAGACAAGGTAGCTTCTTCATAGGAGGTCGAAAGGCAAAATGCCAGTGTCTTAAGGCTCTCTCTGATTGGAGCCATTCAGTGTCCCCAGAAAGGAGTCCCTCATTATTCTACCAAGGAGACGGAAACTTGACTAGCAATGTTGTAATAGCATAGTAAAGACCAGTCTTTGGGTAGAGGCTCTTCTCTGCATATGTTGGGGTTGAGAAGTGAAAACTCACAATGTTTTTGTGTTCTCAATCACAACACCCCCACAGACACACATATGGTTGTGTATCTGTTTTAATTTATATTGAGAGCTTCCCCTAAATCGTTAAAATTATTTGAGAATCTGATACTGCACATGAAGTAGAACTTTGCTGTATTGAATTTTAGCTTTTCCCTTTATTGGACATTTATGTTGTTTCTGTGTCATTGTTTTTCAGAGATAATTGTTTCAAGAGAATCATTATTTACTTTATGTTCTCTGCCCAGGTAACATTCAGCATGCTGGAAATCTACAACGAGCAGGTATCAGTGATTACATTTTCTGGCACGCCAATCTGAGTGACTATTTAGAGCTTTGCAGATGCCAAGGTCTCTCCACCACTCATCCTACAGATAAACTCAAAACTCCTCAATCTGACATTGACTATCTGATTTTCACCCACTCGCCAGCTTCATTTTATGATCCTTTATCTCCATGCATTCTCTGCTTCAGCCACAGACAGACCATTCCTCCCTCCCAGAACGTGTCATTTCACAAGTCGACTGTCTTTTTTGCCCTTAAAGGAACCACTAAACTTCAAGAGGCTGCTCTAATATCTTTATGTCCTAAGACAGTTGACATCAGTCAGCATGGTACTTGTAGAGGGGTCAACAAAACTGTTCTGCAAAAGGCCAGACAGGAAGTATTTTAGGCTTTGAGGGTTATATGGTCTGTGTCGCACCTACTCACCTCTGCCCTTAAACCATAAAAGTAGCCAAAGGTGGTACGTAAATGAATGAACATGAATGTGTTCTAACAAAGCTTCACTGATAGCTGCTAAAACCTGAACTTCATATAATTTCAGTGTGTCACAAAGTATTATTTTTATTTTTTCCAACATTTAAAAATAGGCAAATACATCCTTAGTTTGAAGATCCTACAGAAATGAGCAGTAGGCAGAATTCGGCCCACAGGCCATAGTTTGCCAACTCCTCGAGGAATATAAAGAACGTGGTTTAAAATCCCAGTTCTCTCATTTACTAGCCATGTGAATTTGGGAAATCACTTAATCTCAGAGCCTCAGTTTGCTCCCTTGTAAAATGGAGAATTTAAAAACTTAAGATCTATTTAATTTCTCACTTTGACTGCTGCTTTCATGGGTATTGATTGTGGATCCAAGTAAAATGAAGTCCTTGACAACTTCAGTCTTTTTTCCATTTATCAAGATGTTGTTTATTGGTCCAATTGTGAAGATTTTTTTTTTCTTTATGTTAAAGTACAATCCATACCAAAGGCTGCGGTCTTTGATCTTCACTGGTAGGTGCTTTGAGTCCTTTTCACTTTCAGTAAGCAAGACTGGGTCACCTGCATAACACAAGTTGTTAATGAGTCTTCCTCCAATCTTGGTGCCCATTCTTTTTCATATAGTCCAGCTTCTGGGATTTATTTGCTCAGCATACAGATTGAATAACGACACAACTCTTACTCATACCTGTCCTGATTTTAGGTCACCCAGTTTCCCCCGTTCTGTTCAAACAGTTGCCTCTTGGTCTATGTACAGGCTCCTCAGGAGTATAATTAAGTGTTCTGGAATTCCCATTTTTCCCAATGTTATCCATAATTTGTTGTGATGTACAAAGTCAAATGTCTTTGCATAGTCAATAAAACACAGGTAAACATTTTTCTGGTATTCTCTGCTTTTAGCCAAGATGTATCTGACACTGGCAATGATATCTATCCTCTTTCCACAACCTTGTCTGAATCTGGTTTAAATTTCTGGAAGTTCTCTGTTGATGTACTGCTCCAACAATTTTCAACTTCAGCAAAATTTTACTTGGTATGGCATTAAAGATACTGTTCCATAAGTTTTGCATGCAAGTGGATCATCTTCTTTGGAATGGGCATGAATGTGGATTTCTTCTAGTCAGTTGCTCGGATAGCTGACTTCCAAATGTCTTAACATAGATGGGTGTTTCCAGCATCCATTTGTTGAAACATCTCAGCTGGCATTCTGTCAATTCCCAGAGTTTCATTTTTCACTAATGTTTTCAGTAGAGCTTGGACTTCTTCCATCAGTGCTGTCATGGATTGCATTGTGTCCCCACCAAAATGTGTGTATTGATTTGACATGACTATGAGTCCCATTATGGGTGCAATTCCTCCCATGTGTTGTGAATCCTGCCTCTGTGATGTTGATGAGGGAAAAAAATGGACAGCAGCTGTGCTGGTGAGACAGGACTCAGGTCACCAGCTGTGAGATATAAGGGGGAGAAGTGAGCAAAGTAGTTTGGGAACCTCACACCACCAAGCAGGCAGCACTGACAGCAGAGCACATCCTTTGCATTTGAGGTTCTTGTGCTGAGATGCTCCCATTGAATTTGGACCCAGCCTACCAGACTATGATAAATTCTTATTGAATGGACCTATAATTCATAAATGGATTTGTGGCTTACCATACTATAGCAATAAAGATTCTCTTCATGAAGCCATCCACTTGTGGTATTTTCTGTTGGAGCAGCACCAGGTGACTAAAACAAATACAATTGGTTCTTGATTACGTGTTACCTCCTGAAATGGTTAAATCTCTCTTTTTTTTGGTATAGTAATTCTGTGTATTCCTTCTGTCATCTTTTGATGCTTCCTGCATCGTTTAGTGTGTTGGGCGTAGAATCCTTACGTTGTAGCTTGAGGCTTGACTTTCTCTTCTGTTCTTTCAGCCTGAGAAATGCAGGACATCTTTTTCCCTTTTTGTTTTCTGACTCCAGATCTTTGCACATTTCATTATAATTCTTTACTTTGAGCTCCCCTTTGAAGTCTTCTGTTCAGCTCTTTTATTTCATCATTTTTTCCATTCACTTTAGTGACTGTTCAAACGCAAGTTTCAGAGTCTTTTCTGATATTCATTTTGGCCATTTCTTTCTCTACTGTCTTTTTGAAGACCTTTTGCATTCTTCATGTATGATGTCATCTTACAGCTCATCTGGTTTTCAATCATTAATGTTCATTGTATCAACTCTATCATTTAGATAGTCTCTAAATTCAGATGGAATATCCTCAAGGTTGTATTTTTGGCTCTTGTGAACTTGTTTTGTCTTCAGCTCCTACTTGAACTTGGATAACAGTAGTTGATCATCTGTTCCACAGTGACCCCTGGCCTTGTCTCGAGTGATAATATTGAGCTTCTCCATCATCTCTTTCCATAAAAATAGTCATTTTTATTCCTGTGTATTTCAGCTGGTGAGGTCCATGTGTATTGTCACCATTTATGTTGTTGAAAAAGTATTTCCAGTGATAAAACCAAACCAAACCCATTGCTGTTGAGTCAATTCTGACTCATAGTGACATCACAGAGCCCCATAAGTTTTCCAAGGAGCTCCTGGTGGAATCAAACTGCTTTTGGTTAGCAGCTGTAGCATTTAACCGCTATGCAGCTAGGGTTTCCTTCTAATGGATAGGTCTTGCAAAATTCTACCATTTGATTTCCAGCAAGGCCATATTTTCCAACTACTGATCCTTATTTCCAACTTTTGCTTTCCATTCAACAGTAATTATTAATGCATCATGAGTGCATATTTGATCAATTTCAGGTGCAGAATTTGGTAAAAATCTTCAATTTCTTCATACTGAGTGTTAGTGGTTGCTGTGTAAATTTGAATAATAGTCTTTTTAACTGGTCTCCCTTGTATACATATGGATATTATCTGCGTTGTACTTCAGGATAGATCCTGAAATATTCTTTTTGACAATGAATGTGATGCTGCCTCTCCTTAATTTGTCATTCCTAGCATAGTAGACCATATGATTGCCTGAATCAAAATGGTCAATACCAGTTCTTTTCGAGTCACTAATCACTGCCTAGGATGTTGATGTTCAAGTGTTTCATTTCATTTTTGACAACTTTAAATTTTTCTAGATTCATACTTTATACATTCTACATTCCAGTTAATGATGTTTGCAAATGTTTTTTCTCATTTCTAGTTGTGCCAAATCAGCAATTTAAGAATATGTAGTGTAGCAGACATAATTTATTAGCCTAGCTTCAGTTATTGTTCAGTCAGCAATATTCATTGAGTACTTGCTATATGTCAGAAACTATGTTAGGCTTTACTGGTAAAAGACATGACCCTACCTTATGTGAGTTCACTGTCTGGTGGGAGTGCTTGAGGTACTTGGAAATACTTGGAAATAATAAACTTGCATTTCTTAAAAAAAAGAAAATTCTTTTAACTTTACTAATTACAACAAGTTTCTCTGTATCTTTCTTGGCATTTTCTTATTCCTTATGCTAAATTACAAGGTTGTCTGGTACTTACAGAAAGTTAAGATTTATCTGTATACACATTCATTCAGTAAATATTTAGTGAGTGCTTAGTGCATTGTAGGCATGGATACAGCAGTGAAGGAAACAGACATCCTTGCCTTCCTTTAGTTTATATTACTTATTCTTCTTTTCCTCAGGTAAGGGATTTGCTGTCTAAGACCAAGAAACCTGGTGGGTTAAAAGTAAGAGAAGACCAACAGCTGGGCTTTTATGTGGATGGTCTGAAATCAGTGCCTTGTGAGAGCTATGCGCAAATTGAAAGGCTAATGGAGCAAGGAACAAAAATAAGAACGGCAGCTTCAACCAACGTGAATGCCAGCAGCAGCCGATCCCATGTGGTCATCACCATACAGTTCAAACAGGTGAGCTTCAGGTGGAGATGGTTGTTCCCATTGAGCACCAAGAGTGGTCCATGGGGAGGGCTCCCAGTGGCATGCGTGGTGGGCTGGTGAGTATAATGGCATCTTTTTAGATTTGACCTATGTATTCAAGTTTCTACTTCCAATTATAGAACAGAGGGTCAGAAACAGGAGAAAGTGAGGCACCTGTTCTTGTTCCGCTCCTTCTGGCCTCACGTCCATGCCTCACCCTGGCCTAAGCGAGCCCGCTGTTGAGAGTAGAGAGTCAAGAAGATCTACCACATCCCAGCCATGTCCAGGGTGCCAAAGCAAATCCCATGCTCTGAGGCATGGATTTTCATCCCAAATTGATCGAAGAGTAAATGGTGAAGATCTGAGAGTGGCTCTGGTTTATTATGGAGAATTCTTTGATTAGCTGTTACGGATTGAGTTGTGTCCCCTCAAAGTATGTGTCAGTTTGGCTGATCCATGATTTCCAGTACCCTGTGATTTTCCACTGTTTTCTCAATCTGATGTGATTTTCCTCTGTGTTGTAAAGCCTACTACTGTGATGTTAATGAGTTGGAATTAGCAGCAGTTGTGGTCATGAGGCAGGACTCAATCTACAAGATTAGGTTTCATCTTAAATCAATCTCTTTTAAGATACAAAAGAGAGAATGGAAGAGAGAGACGGGGGGGGGGGGGTGCGGGGGGAGGGGGAGGACCTTGTAACACCAAGACAATAGTGCTGGGAGTAGAGTGTGTCCTTTGGACCTTAGGTTCCTGCGGGAAGAAGCTTCTTGTCCACAGACACACTGATAACAGTGACCTTCCTCTAGAGCTGACAGAGAGAAAGCTGTTCCCTGAAGCTGGCACCCTGAATTTGGACTGCCGGCCTCCTCGACTATGAGAGAATGAATTTGTCTTCATTAAGCCATCTGCTTGTGACCTTTCTGTTGTGGCAGCACTAGATGGCTATCACAATAGCTCTTTGTAAATCACCCATATCAAAATAACCAAACCAGCCTTCAGATCCATCAGCCAGATACTGAAGTACATTTAGGATACTTGGATACCAAGGTAAATTCTTTGAAGCCAGATAGTCCATGTAGCTCTCCACTAACTAGAATCTTTGATAAACCAGAACACACTTTTCCTCTAGGCTACTTACTGGATATCAGAGAGCAGTTTATACAATATCACCAGTACAATTTAGAAATGGTTATTCACAACTCCTAGGTACATTCTGTAATTATCTATGATTTTATCAGCCTGTCCCTGAGGCCATAGGGCTGGTGATGTTGCTGGTGTTAGTCGCCTTTGAGTCAGCTATGACTCACAGCAACCCCATGCACGACACAACAAAACATTGCCAAGTCCTGTACCGTTTTCGTGATCCTTGGTGTGCTCAGGTTCAATGCTGTAGCCACTGTGTACTTCAAGTGTCTTCCAACTTAGGGGGACTCGTCCTCTAGCGCTGTGTCAGGCAATATTCTGTTGTGAGCCTTACAGTTTTCACTGGCACTTTAGTCCTCAAAGTGGTATCTTTGTTTTTTAACCCTTTAAAGACCTTTTATAGCAGGAATGTTGGAAGGCTTAAATCTGACCACGTATTCTTAAAACCTTGGTAAACTTCTAAAGTACTGTTCATTTGTTTTTACAATGTTAGTAAAATTTATCATGTTTATGTATGGGTTTCCCTGACATTTTTAACTTGGTATTTTGGGAAGAAGAGATTAGCTGAAAGTAATGGGTGGACAGATTTAGCATCATACTGTGTTTATTTGTTTCAATAATAAAAATAATAATAGTAATCTTAGCACTTATTACTGTATGCAACACATTGTATTAGGTACATTATATCCATTATCTTTAACCTTCATAACATCCCAGTTAAATACTATTATCTCTTTTTAAAATGAGAGAGTTGAAACTGAGAAGTCAAGCTATTTGCTCGCAGCCATGTGGTCATCAAGGGACTCTGCAGGATGCTAACGTCCATGTTTAGTCTACTACATGAACACACAATCCTGGGTCATTATTTTTCAGATTTCATAATATTTTGTACTTTTGAAGTTTATTGACCACGGGAATACTAGGACAATAATTGGCACAACTCTATATTATTGGAAAATGGCTTTGCAGAAATGGGAAGGGGTAACTGAGACGTGAACCTGGCGATATATTATTGTAAAATGTCATTATAAAGACTACATAAATTTATTTTATTATGCCTTTCTTTGAATCTGAAGTACATTTAGAAAAAACTCTTAAACACATAAACTAGGTTGACTTGATCATATCACCTTGCTAATATTCCCATAGCATGAACTGTGGTGCTTTCCTACAGGTTTTCTTAGACAGAGACCTCACCAAACAATCCAGTATCAATTTGGTGGACTTAGCAGGAAGCGAAAGGCAGAAATCATCAGGATCTGAAGGGGACAGACTACGGGAAGGATCACATGTTAACTTAAGTTTAACCAATTTAGGAAATGTTATCAGGTAAATAATCAGTGAGCAGATGTTTGTGCCATTAAAATAGCTTTAAAACCAAGAAACCAAACCCACTGTTGTTGAGTCAATTCCTCCTCATAACAACCCTGTAAAGAGAGTAGAACTGCCCCATGGGGTTTCTGAGGAGCACCTGGTGGATTTGAACTGTCAACCTTTTGGTTAGCAGATGTGGCACTTAACCACTATGCCACCAGGGTTTCCAAAATGGCCCTAGGTACAGAAAATTAGATTAATCATAATCCTGGGTTCATGACCCATTGTCATCATTGGGTCATGCCTGGCCCTCTTACATATTTTACTTTAAATTAACTATTTTTAATAACACATACCAATGAAATTATCTCCAGTTCAACAAGTAGTTTATTACCAACACCATACAGCTGCCAATCCTCTCCTTGTAGCTTTGATGGCATAGTGGCTAAAAGCTCGGCTGCTAACCCAAAGGTCAGAAGTTCAAATCCACCATCTGCTCCTTGGAAACCCTATGGGGCTGTTTTGCTCTATCCTTGATGGTACCTAACAACAACGACATCCTCCCCTTCAAGGTACCACCTGATCTTCATCCTTCTTTTCTCTTTATCTGCCTCTTTGCCTGCCTGCCTTCCCCTTTGTCTCCCCCTGTGCCCACTTCCCTTCCTCCTTTTCTATCCTTTGTTATTTTATCTAATGTATATATTAATGTTTTGTATATTAATATTTAATGATACTTGTTTTGAACTTCACAGAAAGGGCAAACTGCTGTGTTGTCTTCTGAGACTTGTCCTTTTCTTTTTTGTTATTAAGGTAAAAATTACATACAGTAAAATATATATATCATAAATGTTCAGCTCAGTAAATATTTATATATGTGTACAGCCTTGGGATTAGCCCTAGATGAAGATACAGAACATTTCCAACACCCAGATGTCTCTCTCCTACCCCTCCCAGTCTCTTCATGTTTCTCCTCAAATTTCAGTATGTCAGGCCCTCAGATCTGGCTTCCCCCTCGTGGTCGTGGTTTCCCCAGGGATGACGTCAGAGAGGGAGTCAGCAGTCGGTACTGCTGAGCTATCCTGCTGTGGTGTCTTTGTACAGACTGTGTCTCTGCTGTGAGCTACCATTTGGAGACATGTGGGGCCCAAGAGGTGATTTGAGAAGTGTTTCTGACTTATCCATAGGGAGAGAGATTTCTTTTTGAGATACTCTCTTCAGTTTTTCGCTTGTATTTTCTCTTCATCTAGTGCTCTGGCTCATGCCGCCATGGGGAGGAAGGTCGTACACGTCCCTTACAGAGATTCCGTGCTGACCAAACTGCTCCAGTCTGCTCTAGGGGGCAACAGCAGAACCACTTTGGTAAAGTGATTTTCTTAAAATGTTTTAGACTGATTCACCTATTGTTACTATGATTATTGTTACTACTATTCTCAAAGTAAACAACTAGAATTTACATGACATGGCATTTTCATAGCATCTTCTTACATTTTATTTTGACTTCTGGGGTCTCACTATACTGTTCAAATGCAGTTTCTATGCTAATTATTTTCTTCATTCTTTTCTATAGTTTTCAGACTCTCTGCAAGAAACCAAACCAAAACCAAAAATCCAGGCCAACTGCCATCGAGTCAATTCTGACCCATGGTGACCCTATAGGTGAGAGTAGAACTGCCCAATGGAGTTTCCAAAGAGTACCTGGTGGATTTGAACTGCCAGCCTTCTAGTTTGCAGATGTAGCACTTAACTACTACACCACAGGGTTTCCACACAAGGAACATGCACATTTTATTAAGAGGAATAAAAATTAATACAACTTTGAAATGTCACTAACAGTGCTCTACTATTCTAAATTTGGAAGATTGGAAGTCACTTTGGCTGTTTGAGCTGGACAGTGGCCGAACTGTGCCTTCTTAGCAAAGACTTGGACTCTTCTTTCTAGGTGTGTGCCAAAGCACACAATGTGGCAAATGTGCCCATTTGCTCTTCAGGTTACCTACAAGAAGGGACAAAGCTGGACAGAATCTGCTTCTGGCTTCTTGCTGGCCTCCAGTTCACTGGTTATAAAAGAGATGCTCATGGCCAGGACTTGTCACAGAAACCTCTCTCCAAAGCTCCCAGTAATTATTATTTATCATATAATCTTGCCTAATTAGTTTGTAAAATATGTTTTGCATAATAAACCCTTATCAGATATGTGGTTCACGCATACAGTTCAGGGACATCAGTTACATTTATCATGTCATTGAGTCATTAATATTATCTACCTCCAAAATTTCCTATCACCCTTAACTTACCTACCTAAGTAGAAATACTTCTTTTTAAAGCTTTTCTGGTTATCAGTACTTGGGAGACCTCCGTGCAACATCCCACAAAGCCTAGAATAAAACAGAACACATAAGATGCCCTCTGAATATTAGACCGCAAAATAGAATCTAACAAGTCGGAGCAAGTGCGTACAAAGTCACTTGAGAGAGATGGGTGACTCACACACCAGAACTTGAAAGGGCGTGACTAAAGGCACTGCAATGTTTTCAGAAGTAAAATACAGGACTTGGACGAAGTACATGAAAAAGAGAACAACAAATGCCAATATCCAAACTCTAGAGTTTCTATGGCACCAATCCCAGTTCCAGTACAAATATCTTAAAACCCAAGTGTTTTTTTTTTCATCTCTGAAGTGGAGTCAACAGTATCCACCTAGAAAATATTGCTGTGATGATCAGAAGACAGGGTATAAATGAATGCACTGTAAAAGTCATAACGCCAAACTCACACTCAGGATTCTTCATCAGGTGTTTGCGCTCTGGGCCATGTGTCTCCATGCTGACATGTGGGCGATTGCCTTGATAACGTTCTGTGACCTTGCCTACTTCTAACGTGCCTAAAATATGTTGTCTAACTTGAATTCTAGAACAATTAATCCAAAATCAATAACCAGACTTGTCAAACAGCTCCCCAGGAAGGAACAACTTTTTTTTATGTTGTTGTGGTTGAGAATATACACAGCAGAACATATCCCAATTCAACAGTCTGTACGTGTACAATTCAATGACAGTGATTACAGTCTTTGGATTGTGCAGCCACTTTCAAATGAACAACTTAAAAAAAAAAGATTTTACAATCCAAGTCAGTTTGTCATACAAAAACTTAGACAAACATGGCTATGTAACTCTAGCTGCTCTCCCCGCCCTATGACAGCACACTCCTCCTTTCCACTCTATATTCCCTGTATTCATCAACCAGCTCCTGTCCCCCTCCACCCTCTCATCTCACCTCTGGACAGGAGCTATCCAGTTAGTCTCCTGTATCTACTTAAGCCAAGAAGCACACTCTTCCCTCTAGCATTATATGTCTCATAGTCTAGTTCAAGCCTTACTCAAAGAGTTGGCTTCGGAAACGGTTTCAGTTCTGGGCTAACAGAAAGTCTGAGGACCATGTCTTCCGGGGATACTCCAGTCAGTCAGACCGTCAGTTCTGGTCTAATACAGTTTCAGTTCTCGACGGCACTTGACTGGCGTGCCAGTGACTCTTGTGTTCCCGGTCAGGGCAGCCATTGGTAGTGGCTGGGCATCATCTAGTTTTTCTGGTCTCCTGCTGATATAGTCTGGATTATGTGGCTCTTTCTGTCTCTTGGGTTCATATTTTGATGTCCATCATTGTCTCTGGAAACCCTGGTGGTGTAGCGGTTAAGTGCTACATTTCCTAACCAAAGGGTTGGCAGTTCAAATCTTCCAGGTACTCCTTGGAAACTCTATGGAGCAGTTCTACTCTGACCTATAGGTTCACTGTGAGTCAGAATTGACTCAGTGGCACTTTTTTCCCTGGGTTTCGTTCTTCTCTGTTCTAGGGGAGTTGGGACCAATTAATGCTACTTAGGTGGCCTCTTGCTAGCTTTCAAGACCCCAGAGCCACTCAACAAAGTGAGATGAAGAACATCAAATGAGCAACTTTTATTGGTATCCAAGGCTGTCACTCAAACCCTTGAGTAACTCTTCTGTAGACCCAGTGCTAAGAACCAGTGTCATGTGAAGGGGAGCAGCACAGGCCTTAGAGTTAATCAGGAGTGGATTCCAGCCCCCACCCTGCCTGTTACAACCGGTGTGACCTCAGGCCTATTATTTTCTCCTAAATCTCAGTTTTCTGTCTGATTTGTGAGGTTTGAAAAATACTATAAATTATAAACTACAAAACTGTTCTTTGAACATTAACTGTTTTAATAACAACAACAATAAGCCCTGATATGAAAGACAAACTCTGAAAAGCACGTCTTTACAGATTGCAACCATAAGTCCAGCTGACATCTGCTATGAGGAAACTTTATCAACACTGAGATATGCTGAAAGGTGTGTTTATGAACATTTGTTTTCTACCGTAGCTGTAAGTTCTAAAGCTGTGAACTCTTCTTGTAACTCTGACGTTAGGTGGTTTGGCATTTGAGGGTGAGAAACCCAAGGGGAGCTTTATGAGAAAGGAGTGAGAGGAAGTAAAACAATTAAGAGGCGAAGGAGATGGAGAAGTGGGGCCCTTGTGAGCCTGTCACCTTGTCACTGAAGTCCTAGCAGGAGAAGGAAGAGTTAATTTCAACTCAGAGTGTCAACATAAGATGGAGCAGAACTTCCCCATGGGGTTTCCAAGGAGCAGCGGTGGATTCAAACTGCTGACCTTCTGTTTGGCAGCCCTAGCTCTTAATCACTGAGCCACCAATGTATGAGAGGAGGGTGGGCCCCCATCCACGGGAGAGGCACTGACTTCCAAACATCATGGCCATTCACAGAGTTCTCCTTTAGTCCATGGCGCATGAGTAGAGAACATTGACTAATAAGTGAAGGCGAGCTGCAAAAGAGGCATCTCCTTAGGTTCTGGACCTTTTGCCTGCCCTGTAGCTCCTGCACACAGTGATACCAACCAAATCAAACCCACTGCGGGCAAGTCAGTTCCAACTCATGACAATCCCATGTGTTGCGAGTAGAACCATAGGGTCTTCAAGGCTGGGACCTTTGGGAGACAAAGTACCAGACCTTTCTTCTGAGGCCCCTCTGGGTGGCTCTGAACTTCCAGCTGGTTACTAGCAGAGCACACAACTGTTTGTACCACCCAGAAATTACACAGTGACTCCAGCATTCTCACACTCTTCTAAGGAAGTCTGAGGGTGATAGGGAGAGGATTTCATGGCCAGGTCCCTTCTGGTAGGAGGCTGTTACCTGGCCATGTTGATGTTTTCCAAGGCAGCTGTTGGGGGCTCATTCTGAGCCTCCCTCTCTTGAACTTTTTCAGAATGGCAAAGGGTGTGGGAAGAGGGGAGCACCGAGCCATGTACTGAAACTCTACTGCGAGGAGCACCCCCAGTCCTGCTTCCCACGTCCAGGGCAAATGTGGATGATCTGCTACTGTAGCTCCTGCCTCAAGTCTGATAACCCTAAGCAAACTAACCTTGTTCCCATAGGTTGGATCCTGATGCAGAGTGACCCAATAGGATGGAGTAGAACTGCCCCATAGGGTTTCCAAGCTATATCATCCCTAAAACAATGACAGTTACTATTATACAGCCAGGCGCCTGTCTCTCCTCCTGGTCTTTCTTGGGCATTCTGAGCGGGTGAGACCGTTTGGTTTTAGTGACAAATGCTTTCGTTCTCATCCTTTCCCTGCACTGTTCAATACTGTGTTACACAATAGGCTTTCTTCCAGTGTCTAGACCACAGCTCAAACCTTCAGGCTGCGTTTTGTCTCTGTGAGCATCTAGAATGTTGACTTTCTTCTTGCTTGTCTGTTGGAAATCTGTTGCCAGCAGTTCTTACACGGCAACAGTGTGATGCAAAGGAAAGGAAATGGAACCCAGAAATCATGGGTTCTAATCCTGGATCCAGCACCATCCGTGTGACCTTGGGCAAGCTGTAAAACTCAGCTGTCAGCCTTCCCTGTGTAAAAATGACAGGAGTATCCCTGCCAGATTTAGCAACTGAAAATACAGAATGTCTGGTTGAACATGAATCTCAAACAGCCAAGGATTTCTTTAGAATAAGTAGTTCCCTTGCAACATTTGGGAGTACCCTAGGTTTGATCTGGCCACACTGGAAGGGGGTGAACTAGAGCACCCCTAAGACACCTCCAAGCCTGGTGTCCCTGGTGGAGGAGCGGCTGCCCACCTCTGTGATCTGAGTTATCACAGCAGCAGCGATTGCACAGGTCCTTGCGTGTGCTGAGTCAGCCCACTGGGCTGTGCGTGTTGAGGCCACAGGACCCATCACCAGTCCGGCTGTGAGTCTGGCTGAACTGTACGTAGTCACCAAACTCACTTTTGGTCTTAATGGTTTAGTGGACCCTCCCACAGTGGAGTCCTGAGTTGCCTTGCGGTGACTCACAAGGGTGGAAAGGGCTCTCCAGCCTGGGCCCTGGTGTGCTGATCTACATGCCAAGAGGCCAGGGCCTGAGTGTGTGTTCCTCTTTGCATGTGAAAGAGCTAAAAAGATCCAAAACAAAGCTGTGGTGAACACCTGCAAGCTGATGAGAACATCGAGAACTGAAAATGAGAAACTGCTGCTCACATGCGGAAACTCCAGAGTGGCAGGTAAACTGAGTCAGGGAACAAAGCTGAGGCCAAGCCCGGAGTGAGAAGAAAGGATCTGACCTGGCAGATGCCTGGAGCTGGGGGCAGGAGGAGGGAGTATGTGACTTCCCATGGCTCAGCAAAGGGCTAAGGGTGGGAAACCTGGGTGGGAATCTGAGGGCAGCCCTAGGGCAGATGGGGGACCCCCTGGGGGCTTTGCCTAGGACATCTCATCCCTATCGTTTTAAAAAATATAATTTTGAGATAAATTGCCTAACCGAAAACCAAACCCATTGCCATTGAGTCGATTCCAACTTACAGTGACCCTACAGGTCAGAGTGGAACTATCCCATAGAGTTTCCAAGGAGCCCATGGTGGATTTGAATTGCTGACCTTTTGGTTAGCAGCTGTAGCACTTAACCCACTACACCCTTAGGGTAAACCTACATTGGTAAAAAATAAAATAGTGCACTGTAGGGCCCCTTTTAAGGACTCAGTCCCCTAATGTCCTACGAGTTGTTACAGTCGCCTTTGGATCCATTCGCACTGTCAGCAGTCACGCGTACACCAGAACAGAACCCTGCCCCACCACCACATCATCCAGCGATGCTGGAGTCCATCCCAACCACTGCTGTGCGTTGTGCTCTGGGCCCTTTACTACTGGGCCCTTCTAGCCCCAAGGAAGCAAGTTAGACAACTTTCTGTTGTGATCCTAAGGTTTTCACAGTCTAGCTCTCAGAAGTAGACTGTCAGGCCTGGAGGATCTGCTGCCACCCACCCACCTGGGGTGACCCTGCTGGGGTTTGAAAATCGGGGGCCCAGCTTCCAGCATCACCATAACTTGCAAGCCATCACAGAATGACAGACTGGGTAGTCTGTCTTGGTGACAGTTCTCTTGGAGGACTTGTGAAGTTGTGTCTTCATCACACTCGCCACACAGTTCATTCTCCACCTCTCGCTGAGAGCCCCATGTTTTGACAGAGAACTGAATCAAGACACAGTTGTTATTTTGTGCTCCCCTTTTATACTGCGGACATGGGCTTAACATACCCCTCTCTCTCCAGAGCTGCCAGTGTGTTTCCTGAGAGGAAAACAGTATGGGCCTCAGGCTGCCCAGATGAGCTGGGCACACCAGCTGGAGCAGGCTCGGGAAGAGTGGGAAGAGCAGTTCCTGACCATGGCCCAGGTGAGCCTCACTGCCTCCTCCAGCCACTGACCATGGGTCGCAGCAGCCTCTACCCGCCCAGACACGCTGCTGTCTGAGCTGTTGTCTGGTGGCTCATTCTGGTGGATTTTGTCAGTGACTGTAAAATGTGACATGTGGCACGGAGTCTCTGTGTGGTGCAGTCTCTGGGTTAAAGCACTGACAGTTAAGTTTGTGAACTCATTCTAGAAAAAGTGCTACATACGTCATTGCTGAATATCACTACCATCACCTTCAAAGTACTCCTCTTGGGAAGCTATGCACCAGTGCCAGTGCTTAGTCCACCCTTCAAAGCAATGTAAGAACTCTTTTTCTGGAATGGGCATCTGAACTGTCATCATATTGCCCTTGATATCCTGAATGTCTTAAAAATGTCTGCCTTTCATTATGTCCTCTATCTTTGGATAAGGAAAAAAAGTCACTGGGGGCCAGATCAGGTGAATAGGGAAGGTATTCTAATACAGTCAGTTGTTTAAACTCCCTCATGGACAACTAGCTGTTAAGTTTGTGAACTTGCCAACATGCCACTGTGCACAACTGCCATTGCAAAAAGAGCTCCCAAATTGCTTTGAAGGGTGGGCTAAGTGCTGGAGTCAGTGCATAGCTTCCCAAGCGGGGTACTTCAAAGGTGACCATGGTGATATTTGGCAGTGAGGTGTGTAGTGCTTAGAATACTTAAGTTCATAGACTCAATTGTCAGATTTTGTGTGTTGATGAGTGAGGCCGAGGACCACAGTCAAGGCCATTTAATCAAGAATTTGGGGAATGTGAGGTGTCTTCCAAGGATCATGTAGTGTCTTCCAAGGGTCATGTGGCCCTGAAGGTATCTACTCTGGGATTCATTGCCAATGTCTGATTGGTTGGGCTGTGACATGAATATTGTCATGGGGGAGAGAAAGGTCCCTCTGCTTCTGCTCTGTACCACCATACTTCCCCCAACCCCGTGGTGATCCAGACCGTCACCCCCTAGGGGAGGTGGAGCTGGCCTGTCTAGACCCTTAGGTTCCTGAGGCCCAGACTAGAAGTGAGTCTCTCAGAATTGGCACGGCCTGAGCCAAAATCTGGGTCAGGAAGCAGGGTCAAGTCAGGGTCCCAGAAGCCTAAGGCTTGGGGGTGGCAAGGGGCACACCAGCAGCCAGTGACATTAAAGTCATGTTCTGTGTAAGGGGTCACTTTGACTTACAGCTGTAAAGGTCAAGCAGGATTCCGAGTGCAGAAGACAGTCGGGATTGTGAGGTCTGCGGGACAGTAGTAGTTACACGGATTTTATCCTCCTTATATTTTATCAAGAAATATTTTAAGATTTAAAGTTTTCCTTCACCTGCAGAGTTTATTCCAGTCCCTCTGAGTCAGTGTTGACTTGATGGCAGTGGGTTTGGTTTGGGGGTTCAGTTTGACGATCATTCCTCTATATGTGCCATAGCAAGAACAAGATGCATTTAGGGAGCCGGGGGAAGGCCTTTTCTTGCTGTCAACATCTGACAGCCAGCAGGACTTAGGGACAAGGAGATACAGGGTGACAAGTTTAATGAAAATCTGCAGAAGGATTACCCAGGTTGGGACCAGTCTGGGACATCTGATGATTGGGGAGGCAGGAACCTGGTGGGAGTAGAAAAAAAGGCAGAAGGGGACAACGCCAGGACAGCTGGGAAGCAGAGGAGAGGGCTGGGGACCGGCAGTGTCTTGGAATAGTTCTGTCCAGATACACCAGGGCCCAGACAGCTGACTGCCACAAGGCTATCACTCTTGCTCTCACGGTGGCCCCAGGCCGCTCAGGGTTGCTCCTCTGGGTTTGCTTTAGTATATAGCAGGCTTGGTAAGCGGCACAGATGATACTGAGGGAGAAGTGGCAGAAGGGACACGTGACACTCCTGGGGTGCTGCCCTGTCTGGTGGCAGCAACCTCACTGTTTTTCCTCCAGGAGCAGCAGATGGTAAAGACCCTCCCTCATCTACTTAACGTCAATGAGGACCCTCAGCTGACCGGCGTGCTCAAGTACTTCATTCCCGCTGGTACTGACTCTCAGACACTGACTCCCACACTGCTGTTCCTTATTTCCATGTTCCCGTGGTTTCTGAGGAGGGATCAGTCTTTGGAACTGTTTTTTAATCTAAATAAATATTGAATACAGCTGGCTTTCCTTGTCCCTGCCACTATACAAATAAAGCAGATGAGAGAGTCAAGGACAGAAAACAACAAACCGCTTTGTGAAGAACGCAAGGGATAGTGGGAAGGAAGCAGAAGCTTCTGGGAAAGAGGGCCAGCCTATCCAGAAAGGTAGCTATGATGGTCTCCACAAAATTGATCCTAAATGGAAACAGTTTTAAAGAGCAATGCCTTTCATGAAGTTATTTCCTAAGGCCCAGACTCAACAGCTTCTTCCAGAATTCAAATGAAGCAGGTGGAACGTTAAAGAAAGTTAGGAACCCTACCAAAAGGGCAGAAAATGCAACAATTATCCATAAAGCAAGGTGACATCCAAGCACCTTGAAAATTCCAATGAGACACTTCCTTCCCATGATGCTATTGAAGAGAAAATACTACTTTCAAAATATCAAGCATCTTAATAAGGTCAGATCCTGAAAAACACTGAAGATATGTTGTTTTCATTCGTTACAGGTTCATGTGACGCTGGTCAGGCTACTTCAAATGCCATCACCCTTCAAGGTTTAGGGTAGGTGTCTATGAACTTGTATTTTTTCCAACGTTAGAACATTAAGACAACTTAAGCTAGAGCTGCTTCTCAAAGCTGATCTAGTCACTGTCAGGCCAGGCCACCAATCCATCTGGACGGTAACCAAGAGTAAGAAAGTTACCAAGCTTTCTGGTGGCCTGCTGAGTAGTCTGCTCTAATGTGTTATTGAACAAAGCTTCTGGGAAGGGTCTTCACCCTCTGACTGAAATCCAGTTTTATGTGATCACTGTCTGTTTGACAGCACTTGGCTTCTGTTTGCTTGGCTCTTGAGAGAGGAAAGTCGGTTGGTAGACTCTGACAGCTCTTCATAAGCAGATACAAGCAGATCAGGCCAATACATGAAGAGAGTTAAGGCCAAGCCCACCCAAGGAGCCCACTTCTTAATGGTCTCGCTATTAAGGCAAAAGCATCCCTGATTTCCATTTGGAGGCTTCTCTGGCTAGATAAACAAAAAGCCCAGACTTTAAGGGTGCTCCCCTTCCCCAGAGACTCCCTCAGGAGTTCTTGTGAAACACTGGGGGGGGGGGAGGGCAGTTCATAAAGCTCATAAAACCAGACCTGTCTCCCCAGTTCTCATGAGGATGGATGGGGGTCAGTGCTCTGGGATTCTCTCTCCTCCTCCCGGTACCACTGTGTCCCGACTGCCCTCAGGCATCCAGCCAGCAAGGCGTGGTCAGCTCTTCAAGGAAGAGGCCTGTCCTCCATGCAGCTCAGGCCTCAGTGAGCAGAATCTCACGGCCCACAGCCCTGTAGGAGGGGCTGTGGAGGCAGACAGTGCTGAGTGCGGGCCCGCTGGCATCTCTTCACTCTGTACTGTCTCACCCAGCGCTGCCAGTTTCCAGTTTGTTCCCTCCCCTCTCCTCCCCTCCCCTCCGTGGAACTCCCCTCACCTCCCTTTCCAGACCACTTTCTGGGGGAACTCTTCTGAGTCCAACACACGGATCTGTAAATGGCTAGATTTCAATGATGAACTGAGGTTAAAACCTCTCCACAGGACTCCAGGCCCTATGCAAACAAGGGAAATGATATCTCAACATCTAGAACATTCCTTGACAGCCAAGTGATCCAGAAACATCCAAACAAGGGACAGCCAATCTGACACGTCTGACTTCTAGCCCCAAATCTTAAACATACGAGTTTGCCTAGATACAGAACCATAAACAGACATGGACTTACCTGTAATGTGGGAAGTTCTTTATTAAGCCACCACCCCAAGATTCTCTTCTCAGAACTCTTGGATTGTTTTCATTGTCCCTGCCACTCAGTTCCAATGACACTGTAAGTATCTATAGGCACTCGGCTGGTGTTTGTTTCATTAGTGGCTTCATTGTCTCCTGACTCCTCACGCTTCTTAGGGACAAGATCCTCCTGTCCATTCTGTGCCCATTTTTCTATCCACTTACAGGGGGACCCCAGCAAGCATCCTAAGCCATCCATCAGCAGCTGTAGATCTTACTTAGTTGTGCAAATGAGAAAAACTAACCAAAAGTGTTCACTGAAATCATCACTTGCGAAGTGACTTAGACAAACCCTTCTGTTTTTGTAGAATTTCAGACAAACACGCTTCCTTCACAAATTCTGATGGTAAAGTGGCAGTAACTCCGTACAGCAAATGCAAAGTTGTCATTAATGGGGTGCCCATCGCGACGAAGACAAAACTGCAGCATTTGGTAAACCTTCCCTCAGGGCCATGGAGTGTCATAAACCTGATCTGAGCATGGGAACAGGAGGATTCTGTGGGTGTGACACGTGAGATGAGACATCCAAGGGAGCGTAAAACCCACAGTGAGGTCAGCTAGGTGCTTATCACCCATGTGCACCCCTAGGGTCGCCATGAGTCGGATATGACTCGAAGGCACTTGGCTTGGCTGGCACTTGTGGAGAAGCACTGGTACCAGCCCCCAATTCAGAGTGATCCCATGCACAACAGGACTGGATCATTGCAATACACAAGCTAATTTTCACAAGTAGATTGCCAGGCCTTTCTTTCTGGTCCATCTTAGTCTGGAAGCTCCACTGATACAGGCTGTGTGTCATAGCAACAGGCAAGTCTCCACTGACAGGGGGGTGGTGGCTGTGCATGAGTCCCTTGACCAGGCATCAAACCCGGGTCTCCCACGTGGAAGGCAAGAGTTTTATACTCAAACCCCATTGCCCCACCTCCTCCCTAGGACCGTGTCATTCTGGGGTCCAACAGTGCCTACCTCTACATTGGGTTTCCTTCTGAGCGAGGCAGCGAGGACTTGAGCAGATTTGACTACGACTTTTTCCAGCTGGAGCGAGCAGCTGCGGAGGGTGTGAGTGTGGACAAGCTTGGTGAGTGGCCTTGGGGCTTTGCCTTCTGCCGTTTTCCCTGGGCCTTTTCTGAATGCAACTGCTTCTGCTGTGTGCTCTTCTGTTTTTCCTTTAGAAAATCACCTCTCGTTGGGTGAAAATACACTTCTTAGAAAATTAAAATATGATTTTTACCCAAAGGCATAGGGAACACATATGAAAGATTTGTTTTATCCAGTTCCCTTGTTAAAGAGGGAAAAGACAGTTCAAATGAGCGCAGAGGAAGCTGGTGTATAGAAAGCAAAAGGAAGAAGGAGTTTTGATTGAAGTCACTGAGTTAGACAAAGCTAATTAATGGTCTTTGGGGCACTGATCATCTACTGGACAAAAAACCACCTATAGTTTGTCAGTCTTCAAACTAATATTGAATGGCTCAGTTTGAACCCTAGTAGATAGTAGATGGAGTCCCTGAGTGCTACAAATAGCTAGTTAATATGCTGGGCTGCTAATCAAAGGGTTCAAGACTCGAGTTTACTCAGAGGGGCCTCAGAAGAAAGGCATGGTGATCTACTTCCAGGAATCAGCACCGTTCTGCTCTGATGCACATACGGGGTTATCGTGAGTCAGAGTTGACATGACGGCAGCTGGGTTTGTTTTCGGTAGTAAGTAAGTAAGTAGTACCACGGGTCCATTGCCTGCAGGGAGTCAGAGAATTCTTATACCCTCTGATATGACAGCTAAAGAACAGTCACTTTTTTGCCTAATGTCCATGTTTTAGGTGACTTTTCTTGGCAGCTCTTTCTCACGGTTGAAACCTGTCCCTCTGTGGTCATTACATGACCCCTCAAGGGCGTAGGATTCTCACTGCATCTTTGCCAGAAAGTTATGTTTGGTTCTGGTTCCCCAGAGCTTGTTACCGTGGAGGGGAGACATTTTATGGATAATTGTTAATTTCAGAATAATTTCTTGAACCCTCCAAAATAGGTACTTCACTCAGATTTCCCAGTTTTAACATTTTACATTTGCTGTAGTTCATATATAAAATACATGTAAACATGTATACATATATATGCACATATATGTATTTTTCTGAACTATTTGAGAGTACGTTACAGATGTTTTAGCTACATTAAATTTTTCAGTGTACAAGAACTTCCAGTTAGGTTTGTGAACTCATCCTAGAAAAAGTGCTACCTACCTCATTGCTGAATATCACTACAGTCACCTTCGAAATACTCCCCTTGGGAAGCTATGCACCTACACCAGTACCTAGTCCACCCTTTAGAGAAATTTTGGAACTCTGTTTCTGGAAATGCCATCAGAGCTGTCGTCGTACTATGTTTCAAATCCTGAATGTCATCCAAATGTCTTCCTTTCAGTAATTCCTTTATCTTCGGGTAAAGAAAAAAGTCATTGGGGGCCAGATTAGTTAAATAGGGTGTTCAAGTACAGTTATTTGTTTACTGGTTAAAAACTTCCTCACAGACAACTATACAATTAAGTTCTCAAACTTGCCACCGTGCACAATGGCCACTCCAGAATGAGTTCGAAAATTGCTTTGAAGAGTGAACTAGGCATTGGCATCAGTACATAGCTTCCCAAGGAGAGTAGTACAAGGTGACTGTGGTAATATTCAGAAATGAAATGTGTAGTACTTTGAACAATGAAGTTCACAGACTTAGTTGTCAGACTCATGCATATTTCCTAAGGAAAGAAACACATTCTCTTACATAACCACAGTGCAATAATCAAAATCAGAAAAATTAGTATGATACAGCACTATCATTTAACCTACAAACTTTGCTCATAATTGATTAATTATTTCACTAATGTCCTTAGAAATCCTTGTTCAGGGTCCAATCCGGGATCACGTGTTACATTTAGCCGTCGTGTCTCTTTAGTCTCCTAAAATCTGGAACAGTTCACAAGTTTGTTTGCCTTTCATGACCTTGACATTTTTAAAACTAACTATCGATTGTTTTTATATAACATTTCTTAATTTTGTTTTTTACGAAGTTATGCATTTTGAGCAGGAGTGAAATAAAAGTGATGTAGTGTTTTTCTAGATGCTTCATATCACAAAGTTATTGGTGATGCTAACTTTGACCACACATTGCATTGGGTAAATTCTGCTGCAAAGGATCTCTTTAAAATATTGAAAAGATGTCACCTTGACGACTAAAGTGCACCTGACCCCAGCCATGGTATTTTCAATTGTGTCATATGCATATGAAAGCTGGGCAGTGAACAAAGAAGACAGGAGAAGAATTGATGCCTTTGAATTGGGGTGTTGGAGAAGGGTATTGAATGTACCATGGACCACCAAAAGATCAAACAGATGTGTTCTGGAAGAAGTACAACCAGAGTGCTCCTTGGAAGCTAAGATGGCAAGACTGCGTCTTACATACTTGGGACATGTTGTCAGGAAAGATCAGTCCCTGGAGAAAGACATCATGCTTGGTAGAGTAGAGCATCAGTGAAAAAGAAGAAGACCCTTGATGAGATGGACTGACACAGTAGCCGCAACAATGGACTTAAGTGTAAAAATGATTGTGGACATGGTGCTAGACTGGGCAGTGTTTCCTTCTGTTGTGCACAGGGTCGCTATAAGCAGGAACTGACTCAACGACACCTAACAACAGCACTTGATTAAAGCAATGTCGGCTAGGTTACTAATTTTCTCTTTCAATTAATGGACATTTTATTGGAAAATATTGGTAGTTACCCAATACCTCATCGAAAGTTTCATCCACTGGTTTTATCATTCTTTGAACATTGTTGCCAGCAATAGTTGTGATTTTTGTCAAAAGGTGAATTTGTAGCACCATCATTCTTTTGTCTGTAGATGTTCTACTATAAGGAAGACGTTTTTGCTCCTATTCATTTGTTTATATCAGTCTAAACTCATTGATGTCTATTTTCTCAATGGGCTATATTCTGTTGCTTTCATATGGGGTCTGACAATTAATGGTTCTAAGTGCTACATACATTATTATGGACATCTACAAAGTGCTCCCCTTGGGAAGTTATGCACCAATGCTTGTGCCTAGTCCACCCTTCACAGCAATTTTGGAATTCTTCCTGGGATGGCCATTGTGCATGGTGGCACATTGGCAAGTTTGCAAACTTAGTTGTATAGTTGTCTGTGAGGGAGTTTTTAGCCAGTAAACAAATAACTGTATTGGAACACCTTCCCTACTCACCTAATCTGGCCCGTGATGACTTTTTCTTTTCCCAAAGATAAAGGAAATATTGAAAGGAAGACATTTAGATGACATTAAGGGCATCAGGGGCAATACAATGACAGCTCTGATGGCTATTCCAGAAAAAGAGTTCCAAAATTGCTTTGAAGAGTGGACTGGGCGCTGGCATCTGTACATAGCTTCCAAAGGGGAGGACTTTGAAGGTGATTGTCGTGATATTCAGCAAAGGAGGATGTAATACTTTTTCAAGGAGGAGTTCGCAAACTTAATTGGCAGTTCTTGTAATTTATTTTGATTCTCAAATTGTCCTAGATTTGGCTAGTGGGACCCCTTCAAGCTGACTTTCATGTCTTTTGAGATGTCTCATCATTCTTTGAGGGCTGCCTCACTTTCTAGAATAAGAAGATTCTGTTTGAATGTCTTTTGGGCAGGTCTCTTTTTGCTCGGGGTTTTCCTCACCGTCTGTGGTCATCACGTGGCCCCTCAGAGGCACGTCTTCACTGCATCTTTCTTAGGAAGTTATGTTCTCTTCTACTCCCCCTAGCCTGTTACCATGGTGCGAAGACATTTTATGAGTAAAATGACTCATCTTATAGGTATCTGTTCGCAGCACTGAAATCGGTCATTTCTCCGAGGGTTCCTAATTCCTTTTAACAGAAAATGGTGTTTATAAATCCAGATCTAGTGCTAGGTGTGCTCACTGATATATATCTTTATCTGTATTGATAAAACCATGAGTTCATACTAGTGTCTCCCATTCCAATTCAATATCAATCTACTCTTCTCTGGGTGGGAAAACTTGGTTAGTTTTCCAGAGTGGTTGAACCAGTTTACAGCTTCACAACCAGTGTATGAGAATTTTCATTTCCCCACATCTTTACCAACTCTCCACCTCGACGGCACTTGGCTTGACTTCTTTAGTCTCTTACTAAACAGTTAATACACATGTAGCTTTCTGATACTGGTTATCACACCTATGACATGTCAATGCTATCCCCTTCTCAACCTTGAGTTCCCCATCACCAGCTTTCCTCTCCCCTCTTGCTTTCTTGTCCTGGCGCCTAGGCTGGCGTGCCCATTCAGTCTTGTTTTGTGGACGTGTCTAATCTTTGGCTGAAGGGTGAACATCAGGAATGACTACAGGGTGTCCTACTTTTAGGGTTTCCTCCAGTCTCCTCCAGACGAGCAGGTCTGGTTTTTGTTTGATAGAATTTTGTCTACATCTTTTTCTCCAAATTTTTCCAGAAACCTCTACTGTGATCCTTGTCAGAGCAGTCGTTGGTGGTAGCCAGGCACCGTCTAGTTGTGTTGAACTCTGTCTGACTGGGGCTATGGTACTTGCGGGCCATTAGTCTTTTGGATTAATATTTCCCTTGTGTCTTTTTTTTTTTTTTTCCATTCTCTCTTGCTCCATACAGGCTGAGACCAGTGCAGTGTCATAGATGGCCACTGGCAAGCTTTTAAGTCCCTGGACATTACTCACCAAAATTTTCTTTATAAACTATGTTACGCCACTTGCGTTAGATGTTCCGTGAGATCATACGCCCCAACCCTCAGCCCAGTAATTCAGTCTCTCAGGGAGTTTGGATGTATCTATGGAACTTACATGACCTTGTCTTGGTCAAGTCGTGCTGGCTTCTACAGTGTCGTGTACTGTCTTTGAGTGGTGAAGCTTTTAATAGAATATGTACTTTCCATTTTTCTTCACCTGTGAAATAGGCTTATTTTATCTGCATAAAATCTGTACACCTGCCTGTACTGCCTTCTCACCAGTCACAAGAAGTGTTTGTACTCATCCAAGGTCAATCCTGTGATTGTCCTCTGGATTCCATCCCCCTTGCCTGCTTGGAGTCCCCGTCCGCTTCTCCTGAGGCTTCACATGCTGTCTGTGGTTCATTCCTATAACGTGCTAACACTCTCCAGCATCTACCATCATACATATAAATAAGCAAAGCCCTTCCCTGACCCACATCCCCCTTCTAGCTACTGCCACCTTTGTTCTTTTCTATGACAAAACTAATAAGCATGCGGTTCCCATTTTTAATCTCTGAGGCTCTTAGCCTACTCCAATCTGGCTTCTTCCAACCATCTACTAATGTAGTACTTGACAAGGTTATCAGTGCCCTACACATTGCCAGCTCTAGTAGGCATGTGTCTGTACTCATCTTACTAAGGTGTGAGCAATGTTTTCAGTAGTTCACTACTATCTCCTTGTTGAAATACTCTGAGAACAATATCTCCTCCCGGCTTTCCTCCAGACCACCTCTTCTACATTCCCTTTCCTGCCTCTTCCTCATCAAACAAATCTTGAGATGTTGCGGGCCCTGGGGCTTGGTCCTGGACCTCTTCTCTACATTTGTGCCTTTCTCCTAGGTTGATCTCATCCATTCTCAGTGGCTATAAATGCCATCTCAGCCTGACAGCTCTCACTACCCTGAGCTCCAGAGTCATCTCTCCAACAGCCTTCTTGATATCTCTGCTTGTGTGTCTCAAAGATTTCTCAACTTTAATAGTGTGCCCCCAAAAGATCTTCATTCCCCATACCCCTCAAGGCTAGTTTTGGTCCCTGTTTTCCCATCTTGGCAAATTACTCAAGTCAAAAATCCAGTACTCGTCCTTTTCCTCACTCCTTCGTTCAGTCTCCCTTTTCTCAATCTCCCGTGCCACCATTTCTGTGCGAGCTAACATCTCTTACTTAACTGGTTCTATTGTTGACCCTCCCAGTCCATTTGTTGGAAACCCTGGTGGTGTAGCGGGTTAAGTGCTGTATCTGCTAACCAAGAGGTCAGCAGTTCAAATGCTCCAGGCACTCCTTAGAAACTCTATTGGGCAGTTCTGCTCTGACCTCTAGGTCGCTATGGGTCGGACCTGACTCAACAGCAGTGAGTTTTTAATTTTTATTTTTATTTAACATAACTGAGTGAAAATGTACATTCACGTATAAATTTACATGCCCACCTATATACAGCTTCCACTGCTCTCCCTGTCCGGTGACTGCACACTATTCCTCTCTGCTCCATACATGTCTCATCCTCCCAACAGCCTCCTTTCCCCTCCTCTCCGTCCACTCCCCTTCCTCCAGCCAGAGGTCAGCAAGATGATATCCGATAGATGTATAGAACCATAAAGTGCTTCCAATATATGGTCACTCTGCATTGCCAAGTCCAATCCATTCCTGTCCAAAGAGTGGACCTTTGTTATAATTTATGGGAAAGGGCAGCATCAGGGCCGGGGCCATGCTCTCAGAGGAACCCCAAAACCGCTGGACCATCAATTGAGGTCTTTTAGTGGAGTTCTCATGATGCACCCCTTTTTATTCTTGGGGTGCCGGTGAGACTCCTCTCTGTGAGCTCCATTGTGGCTATCACTGGTGGTGGCCAGGCACCATCCGGTTCTTCTGGTCCCAAGTCGATGTAGGCACCCACTCTTGTGGGTCTCTCTGTCTTCTCAGTTGTCTTTACCGCATGTCATTTTGGTCCTCGGTGAGCATCCGTTCCTGCTGAGTTGGGACCATTTGCTGTGTCCTCGGATGGCAGCTTGGCAGCTTTTAAGACCCCAGACGCCACTCACCAATGTGGGGTGCAGAGAGCTCTCTTAGCAAAACGCTAGTTGTGCCAATTGGCCTGGAATTCGCCTAAGAGCATGGTCCCCCGCCCCCCGCCCCAGCTACTCTATCCTTGCAGTATTAAGATGGAAGGAGTACTCAAGTTACGCTGAAGTCCACTTAATGTTGTTCTTGTTTCTAATGTGTGCTATCATCGCTTTCTCCCAACTAGATTTCTAGTAACTATCTAAACTAAGCTCTCCCCCCTCACCCTCCCTCCCTCCCCTCCCTTGCAGCTATCAAAGAGTCTTTTCTTCTATACACAAGTCTGTTTTTGAGATCTTATCGTAGGGGTCTCATACAGTATTTGTCCTTTTGTAACAAGAGAGATTTTTTAATCGTAGCACTCTGCTGCTGAAAATATCCAATGACATTTAACTGCTCTTAAAAAGAAGCCTGAACTCCAAGCACATGAACTGTGCATGAATCTGCCTCACTGAAACCTTGAGTGATAAGCAGTAGGGTGAACCCACACATGTGCAAAGTAGCTCTTCTCTTTCCCTTACATCAAAAATGCTTTCTCTGAATTTTTGTAACATGATTTGAAATTCACCTCCGTGTTCATCTTCTCCTGAAGTTCCTAGCCCAAATAAACAAGACTCTGAAGTACCAAACCTGGATAACCTGCCCACTCATTTATTTACTCACAAAAATTGATTGCACAGCTGCCTCTCTTGCCCAAGACTGGTGGGCACATGAAGCTGAACTAGCTCCAGGCTGTGCATTGAAGGTGCTCAGACTCCAGAGAGGACTGTGAGCCCCAACCAGGCAGCTGTGTGGGAAGCTCTGGGAGTCAGGCCTTAACCCAGACCGAAGGAATTCCTAAAGAGTTGAGAGCTCATAATGAGAGTCCAAGCCACTGCCAACCTGGAGCCATTAGTGAGACACAGATCAGAATCACAATGAGATACAACCTGTGATTTTTAGAGTTGTATGTCAACTTGGCTGGGCCATTCTTCTCGGTGGGTTGGCAGTTACGATGTAACTTGGCAATGGTGTGATGATACAATCACTACCATGATAAGATTTGACATAATATGATCACTTCTATGATGGGATCCACTGTGAGTCGCCAGTCAGTTGACAGAGAATTTCCTTGGGCATGTGGCCTGCATCGAGTATAAGTGGATATCCTGGCAATTTTTGTGGGCTTTTGTGCATGCTGGGTGCTACAGCTGGGTCCTCTTTGTCTGACCTCTGGTTCTTGGGACTTGAGCTGGCAGCCTACCTGCAGCCTTGCCTGCCAAACTTTGGATTCATCCAAGCCCTGATGTCTGACCTGCTGATCTTGGGTTTGGCAGACACTGTGGCTATGTGAATCAGAAGTATCCTGCCTGACGCACAGATTTGGGACGTCCCAGCCTCTATAACGTCATAAGGCATTTCCTTCATGTAAATTTCTCTGTATAGATGTTTATACACTTAACTGGTTTTGCTTCTCTAGAGAATCCAGCCTAAGGCAATACCTCACTCCCATTGAGATGGCGATAATAAGAATAAAAAGTCGAAAACAGAAAACAATAGATGTTGATGAGATTGTGGAGAAACTGGAAACCTCAGCCATTGCTGGTGGGAATGTAAAATGGTACAGCCCCTGTAGAGCATAGTTAGGTGGTTCCTCAAAAAGCTGCACACAGAACTACCATCTGACCCAGGAATCTCCATCTTCATATCTATCCAGAAAAAGTGAAAGCAGGAATGCAAACAGAACTCGGCACATCGATGTTCATTGCAGCACTTCTCACAATAACCAGATGTAGAAAAAACCAAAATGTCCATAAGCAGGTGAAGGGGTAAACAAAGTGTGTTCTACACACACAATGGAACATTACTTGGCCATAAAGATAAATGAAGTCCTGATACATGCCACAACACTGACGACCTTTGAAAACATCTTTGTTATTGGTCATTGTGGAATCAGTTTCAACTCACAGTGACCGCAAGTGTGCAGACTAACACAGCCCTGCTGGTTTTTTTAAGACTGTGATTTCTCAGAAATAGACTGTCAGGCCTTACTTCCAAGACACCTCTGGGTAATTGAAAAGGACAGCCTTTAGGTTAATAGTCCAGCACTTAATCATTCATACCACCTGGGGACTCCTTGAAAATGTTACATTGATCCAGATAAGTCAATTGCAAAAGGACAAACACTGTAAGATCTCACTTATATAAAATAAGCAAATATATAGAAACCATAGATTGTTATTGATTACCAAGAATGGGAAGGAGGGGAAGAGGTGATGGAATAAGTTGGAAAAGGCTAGCAAGAGTGGTGCCACAGCTTGAGGAGTGATTAACATCACTGCGTTATACATGTAGAAATTGTTGAACTGGCCTATGTTTTGTTGTGTATATTTTCACCACAGTATTATAAAATATGGTAATATAATAATATTTTAAAACATTATATATTTAAAATATATAATATTTTTTTAACTATTTCTAAAAAAAGAACTGAAGGCTGAGAGCCTTCCTATCATGATGCTTGCCAAGATCCACAGGCTAAGATGAGCAACTACTGACTTAAAAAAACAACCATAGAGTTTCTAAGAAACACAAGGTGGATTTGAATTGCTGATCTTTTGATTAGCAGACATAGCACGTAACTGCTATGCTACCAAGGTTTCCTAAAAGACCACCAACTGTCCTTTTCCTCTACTTACTAAGTTGTTATTGTTTTTTTTAAAACTACATGATGTTGCTATTGTTTTTAAGTGCCATCAAGTTGATTTCAAATCACAGTGACAGAGTAGAAGTGCCTCGTAAGATTTTCTAGACTGTAATGTTAAGTACTACTTCTGCTAACCAAGAGATCAGCAGTTCAAATCCACCAGGAACTCCTTGGAAACTCTATGGGGCAATTCTACTCTTACCTCTAGGGTTGTTATGAGTCAGACCTGACTCAAAGGCAGTGGGTGGGTGATCTATATGGAAGCAGATCTCCAGCTCTTTCTCTCACAGAGCCTCTGGGTGAGTTCCAATCACCAACATTTTGGTAGAGACCAGCACGTAACTCTGGGGCTACCAGGATTCTGTAATTGCATAAGAGTAATTTTCTGCTCAGTAGATATTTGATGGACAGCTGAATGGACAGCTGAGTGAACAAAGGAGCCTATACACTTATTTACAGCTGGAAAGCATGGCAGAACAAGTGACCAGCTGTCATTTTCTCTCCTGATATTTCTTTCTGTAGGTGGCACGAACAGCAGAGAGGGGAGTGCAGACCCGAGTGTCCTGGCTGTCTTCCAGGATTATGTCAAACTAATGCCCCTGGTTGCAGAAGCAAATCAAATGAGTGAAGAGCTGAAGAAGGTAGTTGTTTCAGTCTCCTAGAGTGGCTATAACAACGTATACGAAGTGTGTGGCTTTAAAGAGCAGAAATTTGTTGTCTCATCGTTCAGGAAACTGGGAGTCAGAAACCAGGGTATTGGCTGTGTTGATTGTTTCTGAGGCTGTGCAGGAGAAGCTGTTTCATGCCTCTCCCCTTGTTTCTGGTGGCTCCCGGCATTCCTTTGCTTGCAGGTGTGGCATCACACAGCCTCCTCCTTCTGTTGCCCTGTCTTTGTGTATCTTCTCCTCTGTTACAAGGACACAACTGATACAGGATTGGAAACTCAGGTGGCATAGTGGTTAAGAGATCAAGCTGCTAACCAAAAGGTCAGCAGTTTGAATCCACCAGGCCGTGCTTGGAAATTCTATGTGGCAGTTCTCCCCTGTCCTATAGGGTTGATATGAGCTGGAATCACCTTGATGGCAGTGGAGTTTAAGATAGGATTAGAACCCATTCTACCGCAATACGGCCCCATGGTAACCTAACTGATGACGTCTTCAAAGACCTGATTTCCAAACACGGTCACAGTCATGGGTACAGGGGTTAGGATTTCCAGATATCCAGAAGCCTTTTTTTTTTCTAACCTTTTAAAAAAATATATTATATTGTCATAAAAATGTATATAGAACCAAAACTTTTGCCAGTTCAACAACTGGTACACGTACCACTGAGTAACAAAGGCAAGGGTCATCCCGTTGTGCAGCTATCACCCCCTCCATTTCCAAATGACTCCGCCGGTAACAGGAACTCGGGGCCCCTGGGGAAAGAATCTCCCTTCTGTCCTCCTTCCCACCCCTGGAAACTATCAACAAACTCTGGTCTCTATGTGTTTATCTCTTCTATGTAAGTGGGATCATGCACTATTTGTCCTTTTGTGACTGACTGCTGTTATTCCCCATAGCGTGTTTAAGGCTCGTCTGTGTGGAGCGTGTATCAGAGCTTCGTTTCTCTTGAAGAAGGAGCAGCATTCCATTGTGTGCATGTACCACTCTGTTCACCTGTTGATCTATGGGTAGGCGTTTAGGTGGTTTCCATCTTTTGGCTATTGTGACAGCTAACAGTGCTGCAGTGAACCTCCATAAACCAAACCAAATCCACTGTTGTTGAGTTGATTCTGACTTGCAGCAACCCTGTAGGACAGAGGGGAGCTGCCCATAGTTTCCAAGGAGCCCCTGGTGGATTTGAACTGCTGACTTTTATAAGTAGCAGCCATACCACTTAACCACTGTGCCACCAGGGGGTCCATGAACCTCCATAGCAGTAATTTATTAAGAACCCCTAAATTCCAAAATGTCAAGTCCAGAAAGGATTTTGGGGAACAGGTTTAACACCCCCTCATTCCTGCTATCCCAGACTGACTCATGGTATAGGTGAAAACAGAGGCCCTGAAATGTGAGGGGATTGGCCCAAGGTCGTGCCGGGAGCTGACAACAGAGGTGAGGCCTTCCCAGTTCTAGCCCCAAGCACCATGGCTTCTGCCTTTGGTCCACCAGAGCCATTTGCTTGCCATAATCATCCCATTCTAGATTGTTCTTCAAATCAGCCTGTCTGGGTCCAGGCAACTTGATGACTCTTAAGCCAAAATCTGGGCTGGGGTTAGCTGTCCTTGGTGACACAGAATAAGAATCAGCCAGAAACTTCTCAGGGACCTGGTCACTTTGGTAATTATTGTGAGTATTAGTTCCAGAATATTGTTGTATCATTTCTCTTGGGGGAATTCCAGAGCAAGACTGGGACTGTTTTCTTGTACAAAGTCTGACTCACTGCTGAATGCTGGAGAGAATGGAAAAGAAACTGCAAAGATGGCATGACCTGACAAATGTAAGATTTTTTTTTCTTTTCTTTTTTTTTTTAAATGAAAAGTGTTTTCTTTACCAGGGACTTAAAATGGAATTGAAAGTAAAGAATTTGGCGTCATCAGATTCCAGGGGCTATGACCTACAGAAGGAGGTCATGGTGAAGGTGACCAGCCAGAGGACTCATGAGGTGAGGCTATGCCTACAGGCAGCGAGGGCTGCCACGGGGGCTTCCTGCGGGACTTTCCTAGGGACAATGTTTATGTTGACCAGTTACGGCCTGTGCAAACTCATTAAAAGGTCTGGAAGTAGTCCTGATTGTGAGCTGGGGTTCTGGGGGACAGGATCAACAGAGAGGAGTGCTCTCTCTCTGTGTTCCTCTCCTAGAGTCTGTCCTAACCACCGGTATTGAGCATTTTATGCTCATTGCCAGGTAACTAGTTGCCATTGAGTTGATTCTGACTCACAGCAACTCCAAGTGTGTCAGCGTGGAATTGCGCTCCATGGACAATTTCCTGGAAGTGGACCACTGAGCCCTTGTTACAAAAGCATTTCTCTGTGGATTTGAATGTCTAAACTTTCAGATAGCAGTCAAGTGCACTAGCCATCTGGACCTCCAGACGGGAGCATCTAAGTTTATCTAAGTGGTGATGGTGTGCGTGTGTGAGCATGCATTCATAGAAGTGAGAGACAGAAAGGCCAGTCTGGAGCAGTGAGAAACCCCACACTTGGCGTTCTTATTAAAACTCAAAGCCACTGTGCCATCTAGGTTTCCAGTCACTGTCAGGAATTCCTTTTTTAGGAATATAAGACCCTGTGGTCTCACCCTCTGCTTTCAGAGCAGGAACTAGAAAGCTCTGGCCTTGCCTTTAGGCACCTGGGAGGTGTCATGCCTCTGGAGGTACACTCTGAATCTCTGAATCTCCCTCCAGCTGAGTGCCCAGGCCTTAGTGGCCCTCAGTAATGTCCCCTGCTCTCAGGTGACCTTTGCATGGAGCGTTCACACATCTCCTCAGGACACAGTCTACCGAGCCACCAACTGTTGTGTCCTTGGGTTTAACTTTTCTGCCCATTGTCCTAAAGTACTCAAAACATTCTGGGTCAGGATCAATTTATTTTTAAAAACTTCTTAACACTGTGGAATATAACAGATGAAAAGATATGAAGCATATATATTCTGTTGCCTAGGGCTGTGGGGGCAGGAGCTTGATGACAGGAGTTAAATATAAAGGGTTTTTTTTCGGGATGGTGAAAATGTTCTAAAACTGATGGGAATGACAACTGCCTAACTCTGTGAAGTCAACTAAAAGCCATTGGATTATACCCTTTAAAGGGATTAATTCTATGGTAGGTAGATTAGATCTCAATAAAACTGCTACCAACCAAACCAAACCATATATACTACCAGGCACAGATAATGTGCTTGACAGGACTGTTTCCACAGAAGCCACACAGAATCTTCTTTTAAGAGGCCTTTGTATTAGTTGGAGCCCAGTGACACGGCGGGTAAGAGGTCAGCTGCTGACCAAAAGGCCAGCAGTTCAAATCCATCAGCCACTCCTTGGAAACCCTATTGGACAGTTCTACTCTGTCTTACAGGGTTGCTGTGAGTCAGAATTGACACAAATGGTTAGGGATTGTGGGTGTACTAACTAATTTTGTGCCTATTTTTCTGCGTTTGCCCTCCCACCTTTACCACTCCCTGCACCCAAGTGGAGCTTAATCTTAACTAAGCTACCAGCTTCAAGATTCTCCATTTTTACCTTTTAAAAATAAGATTAGTACCAGTGACCTTGCCTCAAGTGGAGCCTCCACCTGCCTGGGGAGGCCTCTGACAAGCTGGTTATAACTTCTGGTAGTTTTTAGAGCACTGTGTATGTGTGTGTTATTTTGAAGACTAAGAGGAGAGGTTAGGTTTGGGGGTGGTGAGAATAGTTTATGCTTGGCTGGTGACTGAAAGGTTGGTGATTCAAATCCACCCACAGTACCCTGGAAGAAACAAGCCTGGCCATTTGCTTCTGTCAAGATTACAGACAAGAGAACCCTACAGAGAAGTTTTACTCTGTAACACATGTCATTAGGTGCCATTGACTTGGTTCCAACTCATAGCTACTCTATGCACAACAGAATGAAACACTGCCCAGTCCTGCACTATGTCCACAATCATTTTTATGCTTAAGCCCATTGTTGCACCCACCATGTCAATCATTCCTGTTGAGGATCTTCCTCTTTTTCACTGATCCTCCGCTCTACCAAGGACGATGTCCTTCTCCAGGGGCTGATCCCTCCTGATGACATGTCCAAAGTATGCAGGATGCAGTCTTGCCATCTTTGCTTCCAAGGAGCACTCTGGTTGGACTTCTTCCAGAATAGATCTGTTGGTTCCTTTGGCAGTCCCTGGTACATTCAACATTCTTCTCCAGCACCACAATTCAAAGGCATCAAGTCTTCTTTTGTCTTCTCAGTTCATGGTCCAGCTTTCACATTCATGTAACATGACTGAAAACACCATGGCTTGGGTCAGACTCACCTTAATCTTCAAGGTGAGAGCCTCACTGACCTGGGTTTCATCCAGGCAACTTAGGATGTCATCCAGTCTTACGTGTCACAGAGCCTGTGGTTTCATACCCACAAGTAATGAAGTAATGAAGTGATCTTATTATCTTAAACATGTTAGTTCCCTAGCCTAAAAGTCTTTTGAAAACACCCCAAAGGGCCACACTTCTTGTCCATGGTGTCACCCTGTGCAGTAACTCATGACACCAACCTGGCCATGGGCCTCCACTCATACCAGACCATCCAAGCATCCTGGTTAATTATTTTGTACTAACGTTACTCATACTTGGTAATTCCTGTATATCATGCTTTCCTTTTGTTTGTTTTCTTTAATTACTACTTTCTTCTCCAAAAAGGTGTTGATATAGGTTCAAAAATACTGATTACCACAATTTTGTAGTTAAAACACTAGAAAATATGATGAAATCAGCTAGTGTAATAACATCTGCAGCAACAAAAGCAGGGAAAGCTGTGTGGCTCTTGCCAGTGAAACCGTGGGATTCAAAGTGTTACTGTAATTGAGCAATAATGACAGTTGTGACCAGAGGGCATCAGACAGCTCAAAAAGTAAATCAGCTTAGAATTTTAACCTTATTGGCGGGGCCCTGGTAGTGTAGTGGTTAAGAGCTATGGCTGCTAACTAAAAAGCGGGTGGTTCAAATCCACCCATCTCTCCTTGGAAACCCTAGAGGGCAGTTCTACTTTGTGCTATGGAGTCATACTCTAAGTCAGAATTCACTCAACAACAGTGGGTTTAGTTTGGTGTTTGGTAAACTGTCGCTTTTGTTACAAACTACAGGGATTTTTTTTATAAAAAATAATAAATTTCTGTCAAAACACTGCACAAAAAATTTATTAACAGTTGTTTTGGTGCCACCCCCTCTGACCATGTCAGCTGGCCTGTCCACATCCGCAGCCTCAGTGATGCCACTGGTTCCTACAGTAGGACGCTGCCTGTTGTACGTGCCACCGCCGTGTTCTTTAATCTTCCTGATGTCACAGAGAGGTTAGGACTGTGGTCTTCATTCCAGGCAAACAGAAAAAGGACAAGGTCTGTTTTTAGTGTTTTGAGGACGTCCTTGTTACGTAGACATGTAAATCTTAGGGAATGACTTCTCCGGGTTTTTAAGTTATCCAGAGAAAGAGCTGCTAGTTTTACCTGGTAAGCATTTCTGATATGACATTTATGGTCAAGAAATCTTCAGTGTAACTCCGATCCCTCCAACCGTGGTTTAAATTCTTTTTCCTTCTCAATAGCCAGTCCCTCATGTTAGGAAGAGGTAGACAGCTGTGGGTTCTTGTTCTGGGCTTGCTGCTCACTGGTTGAGAACCCCTGAATGAGGAGGGAGCCTCTTCAGGTCTCTGCAAAGGGGAGATAACAACACCCTTCTTGTTTGCCTCTCAGACTTGTGATGGGCGGCGTTGCCTGGGCTCATGGGTGTGCCCAAGTTGTGCAATTGGATAATCTCTGGGAAGCCCTAGCTCAGCTTGTTTTCTAGTGCTGTTGTCACAAATCCAGTAGCTCACAACAACACAAATGTATTAACTTAGAGTTCTGTAGATAAGAAGTACAACACAGGTCTCACTGGGCCAAATGTCATCAGGGTAGCATTCCTTTCTGGAGGCTCTAGGGCAGAAAATGTTTCCTTGCCTTCTCTAGCTTCTGGAGGTTGTACATCCCTTCACTTGTGACCCCTTTCTCCCCCTTCAAACCAACGATGTTCCATCCCTCTGACTTTGATGCAGTCACACGTCTCTTTCTCTGGTAAGCACTTCTGATGTGACATTTATGGTCAGGAAATCTTCAGTGTAACTCCGATCCCTCCAACTGTGGTTTAAATTCTTTTTCCTTCTCAGTAGCCAGTCCTTCATGTTAGGAAGAGGTAGACAGCTGTGGGTTCTTGTTCTGAGCTTGTGTTTCCCTCTCTTTTGTCTCCCTCTTCAAGGACTCTTGGAATTACACTGGAAACCCGGGTGGTATAGTGGTTAAAAGCTAACCAAAAGGTTGGTAGTTCAATTCCACTAGATGCTCCTTGGAAACCCTATGGGGCAGTTTTATCCTGTTCTATAGGGTCACTGTGAGTCAAAATTGACTCCACAGCGATGGGTTTGTTCTGGCAATGGGTGATTACACTGGGCCCACTGGATAATGCATAATATCTCCCTACTTTAATGCCAGCAGGTGACAAACCTTAATTCTATCTGCAACCTTAATGCCCCTTTTCCATGTGTAACATGTTCACAGGTTCTGGGGATCAGGGCACAGACATCTTTAGGGCCCAGTATTCTGCCTGCCACAATTCCCAAATCTTCATTTTTTACCTGGAGGTTCTGTTTCATAAATCTTTCATCATTTCCTTCAGCTCACTTTCTGAATTCCAGCAAGGCTGAAATAACTGACCCAGGCATAAATAGGATGTTCTTGGAGAGCCTCACCACCACTCAAGTTGAAGAGCATGTTATGTGGGTCTGGGTACCAAAAACCCAGCCCATCAAAGGGAGTATGCTGGGGAAAATCATAGAAATGAATTACAGATGAAATTGAATATTAGTGACCCAGCTTTGTGTTTCCAGGTCTGGATATGGTCAAAGGCCAAGTTTATCAATAGGAAATTCCTGATGGAGGAACTTTACCAGTGCTTCCTAGATGGAGGAGACAGCCAGGTGACTCAAGAAGTCAACCCTTTCTGGGACCCTGTCGAGGCTGTGCACCTGGGCTCAGCTCATGTCTGGCTCCAGTCACTCGCCTACTGCATGAAGCTGGAGGAGCAAGTGGAGTTTCTGAACTGCGAGGGGCTGGAGGAGGCCGTGCTGCATATCCACATAACCCCCTGCTCAGCGACTGGACGGTGGGTGTCTCCTTTCTCCTCATTCCTAGTCCGAATGGGCACTGAATCCACTGCACAGAAAATTGTTAGCAAGCCCCAGGTCTCCTAGAGGGGGTGGTCAGTGCAGTCCCTGAGTCTCTCATTTATGACACAAACAAATGAGTTCATTCATGACTCATTTTTGCCCAGTCTGATGAGCTGGAAAATTTAAAATCCTGTACCCAGCAGCATCTGAGACAGTTTAGCATCACCCTGGAAACACTGGTGGCCTAGTGGTTAAGTGATAAAATCAGCAAACCAGAAGGTCAGCAGTTTGAATTCACAAGGCACTCCTTGGAAACTCTATGGAACAGTTCTATTCTATCCTATAGGGTCAGTATGAGTCACAATCAACTTGACGGCAGTGGGTTTGCTTTTTTCGGTTTAGTCTGGGAGAACAAGGGAACAAGGAAGGCATCCCCCAGAGAGGCTGCATAGAGAAGGAAAAGGAACCCCAGACCAGCACCAAAAGACCCGGGCTGGTTCCATACAATGAGCCTGCGGAGCACAGAGGGTAAGGGCGTGGTGGCCTCACTTGGTGCCTGCAGGGCCTGGCAACTGCCACACACCGCTGCTGTTTCCCATGTGTGAAAGAGGACAGGCTCATTCCTGCTGATGAGCCCCAGGAACCAGATCAGAGAGCTGATTATCCAGCTCTCCCCTCTCCACCCCCAGTGCAGGTTGTGACCATTTCTTTCTTCCCTGTCCCTCAAGGTAAGGACTGCGATGTCCTGGTTTCCTTATCTGGCCTCATTCTGTGCTGTTCTCTTCTACAAGCACAGGCTTTGTTTTAATCTATCACCTTTTTTCCTAAGGAAACCCTGGTGGTGTAGTGGTTAAGTTGCTATGTCTGCTAACGAAAAGGCTGGCAGTTTAAATCCTCCAGGCTGTCTTCGGAAACTCTATGGGGCAGTTCCACTCTGTCCTATATGGTTGCTGAGAGTTGGGATTGACTCAATGCTAGCAGGTTTATTTGATTAACTTTTCTAAACTTTGCTCTATTACTTTTTACCTTCCTTTCGGGATAGCTCATCTGTTTTTTGCTTTAGACCATGGGCAGTTTTTAGAAAAGTTCAGTTCTCGAACAACTAAGCAAAGAAGTTAGCAGTGGGCCTGGTCTGGGTATCAGGGCCCTCAGAGATATTCAGTGCAACCTTTTTGTCTTCCCAAAGAGGAGAACCTTGAGAGACCAAGCTGACTGACCACCCTCAGCATCTTTTATCAAGACCCCAAGCTCCCCAAGAAGCCTCCTTCAGCTAACGGAGGCTTCCTAGGCTGCCTGTTGACTGTATTTCCCATTGCAAGTTAGTAAATGGGCAGTCCAGTTTAGGTTGATGTGAGAGATCCTGTCTTGAGGAGGTTTCCTAAACAGCTTCTGGGTTCCTAGGCCTGAGACTGACTCTGAACTGTGAATTCACCAAGGAAAATGACTCCTTGAAAGACAGTATTGCCTTTACCATCTGGTAGCACCTCTGTGTCCCACAGGTCACCTGCTAATCTGTAGTGCTTGTTAGTTCAGCAGCCACATCTGGGCACATTCACTGCAAGAAGCTGTTTATTTTCCTGTCTCCTCCTGGCTGTGAGTTCTTTGAGAAGGTTTGTTCCGTACCTTGAAGGGTCTGCATGGAGTGGGCTCTCAGTGTCTCTTGAGTGAAGAGATGGATGAATGACCTCTGTAGCTGGCCATGTAACCTGTCCTGCCTTCACTGGATTAGCAGTCTCTTAGGGGCCTATTTAATGTCATCTGATCACGACGCTTGTGTGCCAACCTGAGCTCATCTGCCTCTTTGTAGGGCGCATGGTGAGGAGGATGTGGTGACTGACCCCTTGGAGCTGCTGGGCAAGAGGATCGATTTCCAGATTCACATCATCCAGTGCCTCGGCGTCAAGTGGCTCAAGGAAGATGCAAATCGGGGCATCCAGATTGGGTACCAGCCTGCCCCACGGCTCTGCTTCACTCTGCCCCCTACCCTGTGTCTGGGGTAGGGGTGGGGGGCCTTCCTCAAGTTTTGCAGAGGAGATTGTTGTGAAATATTCTTGTTTCTCTGTTTCCTCAACCCCAAAATAATGATTTCCCTCTATTATTTAATAGAAAAGCCACATGTCCGTTCACTCTGGGCTGTCATCAGTGTGTAGGAAACCTCTCAAGCAACAGAAGGGGCAAGTCAGAAATTTTAATTATCAGAAAGAATATTCAGTTAAACTGTATTGTCTAAGTGGAATCATTGCGTGCGTGTGTGTGTGTGTGTGTTAAATGGGAAACAAGGTCTGTATTACTGTACAGCCAAAGCACCAGATAAGCTTGGACTAATTTGACTAAAAGGATATTAAGAGAGAAGGTAGTAAAGCAAGGGAGACAAAACTCAAACAACTTCCTATGGAAAAGTAACAATTTTAGCTTTTGAGTAGAAACTATTTATCAAAACCTTGTTTCATTAGACATCTAGTGTCATCCATGTGGTGATGTCACTCCTGTAGGCAGCTGAGATGCCGTAGGGCCAGTCCCAAGAATCAGTACCTGGGTCATTTTTATCACCTAACCCAGGTCATGTATAGGCTGCAACTCTTTGGCTCATCTGATCCTTCTCTTCACAGATGTGTTCTGTCTAGTTTTAATGTTATGTCTGGTATTCCCTTTTCAGCTACAGAATTTATGATCTTCCCAACACTTTATATACCAAGCCTATGTGGAAAGCTGTCAATCCCCAAATTGAAGAGACTGTCCAGTTTGCAACCTTAAATGCATCTCAGGAGTTTCTGAATTATTTACAGACAAATGCTCTCATCGTAGATTTGTGGGGCCTTCAAGGTACCATGTTTCCTTATTTGCATGGTGCATTCTTCAAGCAGCTAGACAGTGGGCACGGCTAGTTTCAGAGGGAATAGCAGAGGGAGGTGGTCAGGGTCTGACAGCAGTGGCCACAAGGTACTTGCCTGGGTCCAAGTTGAGCAGGTGATTATGTGCTTTAACATCTGTGCATGACTTTCAACTGTTTCTTTCCTTGCTGGCATCTCCCCATCACTGCAGAAGGTTGTACAGAACTGAGCTGCTCTCCACAAGACTTCTTGGTCACAAATGAAGGCCACATCATGGTGGACACCAAGAAGACTTCCACTGTGATGGGTACAGGCCAGGTGTGTACACTGACACTGAAATGAATGTCACAGGTGACGAGAAAATCCCAGGCGATGGCTGCCTGGGGATAATCAGTGTTCCTCCTCCTTAACAGAAGTTTTCTTGATTTACTCCTGAGTACTCTGAGGGACTGAAACCCTGTCCACCCACCCACTCACCTACCACCCAGTCTAGTTTGTATGTGACAGGAAAAGATGCTATTCTCTAAGGATAAACAATTGACCTGGCAAGAGGCTGACCTGACATGTCTTTTTGTAGACTACATCAAATCAGGTGTCAGAACTTTATCTGAAGCTGCTCGAGTTAGAACAGGAGACGGAACTGCTGAGAGATGTTAACCGAGTCCTAAGAGAGGAAAACATGTTTCTCAAGGAATCACTAACAAAAATTGGCTTTGTTCAACAAGGTGAGGAGCTGCTCAAGTCTCGGTGCTTAGCTGACCTCAGAACTCCTGTGGAAACACTGGTGGCGTAGTGGTTACGTGCTGTGGCTGCTAACCAAAAGGTTGGCAATTCAAACCTGCCAGGCACTCCTTGGCAATTCTGTGGGGCAGTTCTACCCTGACCTACAGGGTCACTATGAGTTGGAATTGACTCAGTGGCGATGAGTTTAGGTTTCTTTGTACTCCTGCATTTGGGAGGTGTGTTTGCCTTTCTAGGAAGTTAACATTTGAATTAGTTCAACCATATCTTCTTTAGTAAACAAAAGAATGTGTCACACTGCTTTTCCACCCTGTAGTATTTCTTTGGCTAGATCCAAATTGGTGCCTGATAGTGCTGACATAGTGGAATGGCACCAAAATAAACACAGAGATACTTGAATAAATGAACAGATGAATAACTATTGCCTTTTCCCCCTTACTGCAGCCCATAAGTCTTCCAGTACCCTGCAGATGACTGGGTTGGCAGCACAATTGCCGTCAGCTAAGGAGATTAATGAAATGTGTGCTCAGAGAGCCAGCTATGATGGAGAGCTAGCCAAAGCTCTGAAGGTGTTCTACCAAAGCATGAATGTGGCCAGGGGCCAGTTTCTCAGGCTGAGGCATTATACGCCTCCTGTAAGTAACTGGGGGGGACCCTGGTGGTGTAGTGGTTAGGTGCTACATCTGCTAACCAAAAAGCTGGCAGTTCAAATCCACCAGGTGCTCTCTGGACTCTATGGAGCAGTTCTGCTCTGTTCTGTGCAGTCACCTCTGCATGTCCTGAGCAGCTTGAGGCCGGGTAACTCTGCCAGCCTGCTGCTCTTGGGCTTCTTCGGCCCTCGCTCTTTCCTTTCTTACCTTAGTGCAAGAATCTGTCTGGGTCTAGGCAGCCACAGCCACTGCAGGATTGAGGTCCACCCACTTTACAATATAAATGTCAGCTCAGTTATCATTATAAACCGTGTGACTCATCACATCATCACAAAGTATAGGAGGAAAATCACCTGGTACTTCAACAGAATGCAGAAAAAACATGCAACAGAACTCAGCATTTACTGTGATAAAATCACTGGGCAAACTGGAAATAAAACGAGCAATGCTTAATCTGATAATAGCAATCTTAAATAAACATACAGAAATCAGAATGCTTAATAGCAAATCCTCGGAAGTTTTTCCTTTCAGATCAGCAAGGGGTCAGAGGTGCCAACTACCTCCACTTCCATATGCCACTGCAGCTGAGGTTCTAGTCAGTGCCATGAGAATTAAAGGCAAAAGGATTGAGAAGGAAAAATAATGGCAATAGCAGCGTACCTTTACATGCTACGAAGCCCTTTTCAGGAAACCCTGGTGGTGTAGTGCTACAGCTGCTAACCAAAAGGTCAGCAGTTCAAATCTATCAGCCACTCCTTGGAAACTCTGTGGAGCAGTTCTACTCTGTCCCCTAGGGTCTCTATAAGTCAGAATCAATCTGATGGGAATGGGTGTGGTTCTTTGGTTTAAGCACTTTTTGTTTATCGACAATTCTCACGACAACCCTCAAGTGGGTACTTGATGGATCTAAGGGACAAGGGACTGAGGGACTTGTCCAAGACTACACAGCTAGTAAGCTGCAGGAGCAGACTCAAAGCCACCAGCATCGTGCCATAGTCTCTCTCCTTTTACACCATGCGGCCTCTATCACCATCCCCACGTGATGGAGTAAACAGAAAACCCAGAAGGCTTTATAAATAAATGAACAAGATTGCAAAGTTGCTAGATATAGAGCAATACTTAAAAATTAACTGTCTCTTAATATAACAGCAACAAAATGAAATTTTTAAAAGGATACCATTTATAATTACATCAACTATATGTGCTGGAATCACATATATTATCCATAACTTGTTGTGACTCCCACAGCTGAATGCTTTCACATAGTCTGTAAAACACACAGAAACATCTTTCTAGTATTCTCTGCTTTCAGCCAAGATCCATCTGACACCAGCAGTGATATCCCTTGCTCTACATCCTCTTCTGAATCTGGCTTGGATTTCTGGCAGTTTCCTGTGGAAGCACTGCTGCAGTGGTTTTGAATTATCTTCAGCAAAATTTTACTTGCATGGGATATTAATGATATTGTTCAATAACTTCTGCGTTCTGTTGGCCACTTTTCTTTGGAATTGGCACAAATATGGATCTCTTTCAGTTGGTTGGCCAGAGGCCGGCTTCTAAATTTTGTGGCATAGATGAGTGAGTGCTTCCAGCACTGCATCCATTTGTTGGAACATCTCAGTTGGTGTTCCATCAATTCCCGGAACTCTGTTTTTCACTAATTCCCACAGTATATCTGGGACTTCTTTCTTCAGTGCTGCCAGTTCTTGGCTGAACGTCAACCAATTCTTTTTAGTACAAGCCTGTGTATTCCTCCCATCTTCTGTTGTTTTCTGAATCAATCTTTAGTCCTAGAATCCTCCAATACTTCAACTCAAGATTTGACTATTATCTTCAGTTTTCTCAGCTTGAAAATTTCTAGGCATATTCTTCTCTTTGGTTTCCTAACTCCAGGTCTTTGCACGTTTCATTATCATTCTTTACTTTGTCTTCTCGAGCTGCCCTTTGAAATCAACTGTTCAGCTCTGCTACTTCATCATTCTCTCACTCACTTCAGCTTTTCTATGTTCAGAAGTCTCTTGACATCCATAATACCCCATAACTTGTACAGTATTGAAGGATTGCTATGCACTTATCAATCCAACCTAAAGGATTGGAGTTCTCTCACCAATTTTCCCTGTTGGGAGCAGCCTTCTTGGAACAGTGTGCTCCAGGCAGCTTACTACATCCAATGCAGCTGTTTAACCCCTTGTACTTTCTACTGTAATGGCATGAGGTCTGCTGTTGTGGGGTGTCATGGAGCCTGTTTTGACTCATAGTGACACTATGTGACAGAGATGAACTGCCCTACAAGGTTTTCTTGGCTGTAATCGTGACAGGAGCAGGCCACCAGGTCTCTTCTTCCGCGGAGCCACTGGGTAGGTTCCAAGCACAAATCTCTTGGTTGGCAGTTGAGCTCTCGTGACTGTATTTGTGACACTGAGGCTCCTCCCAGGAGGTCTGCTGCCGTCATCTTCTTTCACTTGTTTTTTAGGATGATGATCAAATGCTTCGACCATTTATACATCAACGGTCACAGATGTTAAAGGATTTTGGGGACTTACTTGAATCCAGCTTGTGGAAACTGAAAAATGATGTTGCTCTCATAGTGAAAAAGAAGAGAGAATGTTTACTGCATATCAAATAGCGAAGACACCCCAACTGAAAGCTGAAAAGGTGAGCTTTGGGTCATTAAGATGATATGTTTCCAAATGGGCTTAGAATTAACTTGGCTGTGAGAGATGAATCATGGGCTCAACTCATTTCAACCCATTTTTCTCAACCCACTTCTTCTGTCATTTTTAAGCAACAGCCCTCTCCTTCAGTTGCTGTAAAATCACACAAACGTGAAGACACTGAGGAGGGTTATGGGAACTCTGTACTTTCTGCACAGCTTTTCTGTAAACATAAAATAGCTCTAAAATAACCTATTAAAAAATAAAATTTTAAACAGCTGAATATTAAAAAAAAGTTTCCCTTTCCAAGGTGGCAGTGGGGTGGGAGACACAGGTTTTCCTCACTATCCAAAAGTACAGTGTTCCTATGAAAGCTTTATGCCAAAAGGGCCTAAAACAAAGAAGCAATTACCATTTGATTATATGGGAAAAAGTTTTTGAGAATTCCTAGTCCCCCAAAAATAGCCTATGAAAAAACACATAAAAGCTAGAATAACACATATAGTGAAAGCAGGAATGAGATGATAAATACACTGCCTATATGAACAGAAATGATGTTCAAGGTCAGACAAGTCTGTACTTGTGTTCTAAGCATTACATACTTCATGGCTGAGTATCATGATGGTCACCTTTGAAGTCCTCCCTTTGGGAAGCTGTCCACCGACGCCAGTGCCTAGTCCACCCTTCAAAGCAATTTTGCAACTCTTTCTGGAGTGGCCATTGCACATGGTGGTATAGTGGCATGGTGGCAAGTTTGCAAACTTAATTGTGTAGTTAGTTGCCTGTGAAGGAGTTTTTAGCCAGCAAACAAGTAACTGTATTGGAACGCCCTCTCTACTCACCTGACCTGGCCACCAGTGACATTTTCTTTACCCAGAGATAAAGGAAATATTGAAAGGAAGACATTTGGATGACATTCATGACACCAAGGGTAATATGATGACAGCTCTGATGGCCATGCCAGAGAAAGAGTTTCAACATTGCTTTGAGGCGTAGACTAGGTGCTGGTGTTGGTGCATAGCTTCCCAAGGGCAGCACTTAGGAGGTGACCAAAGTGATATTCAGTGATGAGATATGTAGCACTTTTTCTAGGATGAGTTTGCAAACCTAATTGTCAGTCCTATATGTACAGTGTAGTTTTACTTACCAGAATCAGGAAGACAGCAAGCACACTAAAAGGCTGAGAGGTGGTGGTGGGGGGGACAGCAGCCCTTGGTACCCTAGCTGGCAAGGCACGTAGGGCTGGGTTGAAAGGGTAGGGTTCAAATCCCACAGAGGAGTGGGATTTACAGTAGCTGTATGTAAGAGAAACACAGAGGGGACAAGCAGAGGATAGGATTTCACAACACATTGTGCGCTTACCCATCGCCACGCCTCTGGCTGTGGCTGGGTGGTTCAGTAGGGTGGAGGGCTTGGAAAGGAGGAGCTTGGTAATGCCACTCTCACCTCTTGGGTGCATGCTGCCTCTTTAAACGCTCGTGGGCAAAACAAATGAATGCTATTTCTACTTCATGCTTTCTTTCATAAAAGTGAAAATCCTCGGGATTTCTTTTAGTCAAAACAGGTACTAGTGTAGATATTTTGTAAAAGCAAAGTGGTGTAAAGCTCACTTTCAGAAAACAGGGGATACCTGTAGCTGAAATAAATGGTTAACATTGAGATTTCAAACTGATGAGCTGGGGCTCAGTCCTGGCTCCATTTATCAAATATGTGATTTGGGGCAAGTGGCTTCCTCTCTCTAAGCCTCTCCTTCCTCATTCATTGCGTGGGAAAGATAACAGTATTTACATGAGACGATTAATGAACACAAGTAATGTAGCATGGTGCTTGGCGCACCAGAGCACCAGAGCAATCGACAGGCACTCACCATTAATGCTTAGGATAGTTTGAACTTCAGAGAAAGCTCCTTTGATCTTTCTGTTAGACCTACAGACAATGGTTATTTCCTGCATGTATTTCCTCCCTTCCCAGGCTTCTTTATGTTCAACTCACTACCTAGTGTTAGCTCCTGTAACTCAGGGCCTGCTCAGGACAGGTGCCTTGGATGGTTGTGATTCAGACCATGGGAGATGAAACATACACGGCATTACTCGATCTGGGAGCCCATTGATTTGAGACTTGACTGATGGATCCTTTAGTAAGGACTGACGGGCATTGGGCACTCTCAGGAAAGAAACTATGGCCAGGGTGATTCCTAATAACAATGATATTGACACTCAACTAGTGGGTATCATGTGCCAGGCACTAAGTGTTAACCACCTGTTAGCTCATTTAATCCTCGCAATAATTCCAGGAGCTTGGTCCTGTTCCTTCCCCCATTTTGAGGCTTTAAAGATGAAGTAACTTGTCCACGTCACTGTTCTGCAGGGCTGATTCCAGGCTCTGCTGACTTAACCGGCAGGACTGGCCCTGGGGAGAGCCTGGAGTGCGTTTTTAAATATTTGTGGACAATCCACATCAATCTGTCATACAAAAACTCACACAGACAGTTACATCAGTCTAAGTGCTCTCCCCACCCTGTGACAGCACACTCTTCCTCTGCACCTTGTACTCCATGTGTCCTTCACCCAGCTCCTGCACCCTCGTTCTCGCAGACCATCCAGTGGGGTCTCTCTGACCCAGTCTGTGGTCTGCACTCATTTTTCTCCTTCCATCTCAGGGGCGTACCGGCTCCTGTCAGGGCAGGCATTGGTGGTGGCTGCAGACCACCTGGTTCTGCTGGTGTCATGCTGATACAGTCTCTGGATTAGGTGGCCCTTTCTGTCTCCTGGGCTCTTATTTTCTTCACATCTTTGACGTCTTTCATTTTCCTCCGCTCCAGGTGGGCTGGGACCAATGGATTCTACTTAAATGGCCACTTGCTAACTTTTACGACCCCAGACAACACTCACCCAAGTGGGATGCAGAACATTTTCTTAAAAAACTTGGTTATGCCTACTGATCTAGATGTCCCCTAAAGCCATGGTCCCCAACCCACTGCCCCTGTTACACGGCCCTTCACAGTGGAATGATTTCCGTAAGGAGTCTTCCAGAAGGAAGTAAAAGATGATAACCCCAACTTCTGCTTCTTAAAATCTGAAGCCAGGGACATCAAATGCTATGGCACAGAAGCTCTACTGGCAGGAGCGGCCAGTGACCATCAGGGTCAGCATGAAGGGTCAGCATGAGGGGCCAGAGAGGGGCCCGCGGGGGGCCAGTGGTGTGTATGGGCTTTGCATGCAGATCAAGTCTCGGCTGTGTGCGCCCAACAAAATGAAAGAAACCTGCAACTTCGGCAGGTCCAAACACAGCTTCCTAGGCCACATCCCCAGATGTCCTGAATACAAACCTCTGGAGTCTTCTGGGGAATCCATTGTTGTTTTGTGATTCTGATATGCAGCTAGTCATGGAATCTGCTTTAAAGATGATAAAACCTTCTCTGAGGTCCCACAAGTTAGGACACGGCTGAGACTGAAATCTCTGTTCCTTGGTGACTTGGCCATGATCTGCCTATAGGAGCAGGCAGGCAGGCAGGGCAGAGGAAACCAAGTTCTAGTGAACAGCACTATTACCACCAAGCGCCTGCTGCCCCTGCACAGGCCACGCAGAAAGGTCTCCCATACAGCCAATGATCCTGAATTTGTTACGCTTCTCATTTTAACAATAAACACAGGGATTTCTTTTTAACATAAAGAACGGCCACAAAACACTACATGTGTGTTTATTAAATGCTTATCACAAAAACACAAGTTCTTTGTCTTATTTCAGGGCTTCATTGGAAAAGTCTAAAATACAAAAATCAAAGTAAGAGAAAAATTTTGCTTTCACTGCTTAGGCAGTGAAAATCAATAGAAACTCATAACCTGAACCCTTAAAATACATATTACAAGTACAGTACCAAGAAAAAAAAGATTGGCAAGCCCAATTATCAGCAGTAAACAAGTCAGACCATTTAAAAAGCATGTTTCTACCACTACTCAAATACTGAGGCAGGTTCATACACAAAACCGATATTAATTGACAACCCTTTATTACTCAACTTAAGCACGAGTCCAAAATCAGTCAGTGCAGACAAATGAAAAACAAGGCTGAAATAGCGAAATAGGGTTTCATTTAACAAAGGCCCACACACTATGTCAAAGACCTCACTGGGAAGTGTGATTCCATTTAATATCACGGACAACAGCAGTTACTGCCCTCAATGAATGCCAGCTACAGGGACCCTCACTGAGGAACACAGTCAGTGACACAGAGGGACCCCTCCCCACTACACCATTTGATCTGCCGGCTCATTTATACAAATTATCATTAATGCTTCCCTGGAAAAGTAATATTAGTTCTCTCTCTCACAAGGCATAAAAATGACAAAAGTCAGCTGAGATTTTAAATTTATGGTAAGCTAGTTCAACTGCCTGCTTTTAATGGGTAGATATTTTAGGTGTGACAATCCTCTGCTTAAGGTCAAACAGACTTATAGAAGAATTTCTCATATCAAGTACAGAAGCTGTGAACTCATGCATTGTATGACGCTGGTTGATTCTTCCCGTTTAGACTTCAGAGCTGCTGATGACACTGAATTCAATACCTCGGCGGTTGAGTCTGTCAATCAGCTTCGTTCTGGAGAAAGCTGCTCCGGGTGTGAAGACCCCGCCCCTGGAAAACAGTAAGGTCCAACAGTCCACAGGCCAGTCCCCCAGCCCTGTCCTCTGCTGGTGTGACTGGCTGCAAGAGAAGCTATCGGGTCAGAATGGAGTACTTCTGGTTCCCTTCTCAGAATCAGTCAGATGAGCAAACAGCTACTGCTGGGGAGGAAATGAGGGCTACAGGCAAGGCCGTATGGGCTGGTTCAGTTCCTGGGGAGACTGTCCTCCACTAACAGATGCGTCAGAGACACAGAGCGTCATCAACCTGAGTAACTGCTGCAACTACAAAAACAGTCCTCACACTTCAGAGAAAGAAAGATCTGAGTGAAATAAATTTAGGTAATCAACCATTACATATTAAGGCATAAAACAAGACTTTAAAAGTGGAATGAAAAAGAAGTTTCTTTAAATGTAATAGCTAATATTCATAAAATGCTGAGTATTTTCAAAGGGTACAAAAGTATTTCAATACAATTACACTTTACTATATGAAATTTTCATTTTTACTACTTGATATTGTTTTAGATCGTGCGTAATTTCTTTCTAAGCCTGTGGGCCTGTGCTCATTTGTAAGACCGGCCTAACTTGAGGGCAACAGCTGAATGCTCCAATCAGATAAGCACCCAGCCAGGGTCCCATGATTCAACTCACTCCTGGGTGGCAAGGTTCCCATCGCCAAGGGAGTATCACTCCCGCACTGTTCAACTTCTGTTCATCTCAGCTGAACACTACTCAACAACAGGGCTCTCTCAGGAGTGGCCAACTCCAGACTCGAGCTATTTACATAACCAGCAGGAGGCAGCTTACACGCTTTCACACTTCTCAGTTTTCCTCTTATTTACTCTGCAGTTGTTCCCAGAAGCTGCTAAAGAAACAGCTCATCATTTGAATTTACCTTTATCTCTGCATCACAGGAACTATAAATGCTTACGTGCAGACCCAAGGCCTGAAAATCAAATCAACATAAGCCAGAACATAACAAAGAGAGAAAAAGATCTAATTAGAGTAGAAGAGAATCAGCTTACGTCTTAGGAAGATCAGAGGAATCACTGAGCAGAGTCACGGCTGCCTGGACCATGGCAATAGGGGTGGCCACGTAGCCAGCCTCTGGAGAAAGTGGAGCAAAGGAAAACCTTGTTTTTGTGACGCAGCCATTCAACAATGTCCACAAACAGATTTTACAGCTAACTCAAAGTACACAGAATAACTTCAATATATACTTTAAGCATTTAAAAAATGCTTCCAATTAACATATAGTACTTATTAAATGTTAGAAACTGTGCTAAGAGTTTTAAGCCTGAAATTAAAAAATAAAACAGAACAGCTGTCCTTGAGTTGACTCTGACTCCTGGCAACCTCACGTAGGTTTGTACAGAACTATAGCTCCTGTGGGGTTTTTCAGTGGCTGATTTTTCGGCCTTTTTTCCAAACAGCCTCTAGGGGACCTGAACCTCCCATCTTTCAGTTAGCAGTGGAGTGCATTACTGTGCACCCACAAACTCCTGGAAAATTATTTAATTCTCCTAAGAATTATATGAGGCTCGAGTCAATTCTGACTCACAGCAATCCTACAGGACAGAGTAGAACTGCTCCATACAATTTTTATCCCCATTTTACAGATGAAGAAACTGAGGCATAGAGAGGATAAGCGACTTGCCTGAAGTTAGGAAGTGGCTGCCAGAATCACATCCAGGCAGCCAGCTTCAGAGTCCATGACCCTACCTACTCTCCTGCACCACTTCCAGACAACAACCAAAGTCAAGGATCCTAGGTTTTATGTTTCTCCATTAACATACTAAACTGACCCTACTGCATTTACAGACCTCCCTTCAAAAAACAATCTTTCCATCTCACAAAGAGAAATGACTGACTAAACCTCAGCAATTCAGACATCCATAAAAAAGGCAGTGAAGTCCCAAGGGTTAAGCATTTTGCTAGCAGCTGAAAGGCTGATAGTTCAAACCCACCTAGAGGCACCTCAAAAGGCAGGCCTGTGATCCACTTCCCAAAGGTCGCAGCTTTTACAACGCTATGGAGCAGCTCTACTCTGCAAACACGGGGTCGCTGAGTCAGAATCGACTGTACCTGACTGCAGCTAACAACAACACATGGAACTGAGCACACCAGTGTTCACATTTCTCTGTGCAGAGGGTCGGATGGATTGTATGTAGTTTTCTAAAACTTAACAAAGTTCTTCAACTTTTTTGGGGGCTATAAATCATTTTAATAAACAAAAGCCATTTGTCTCTCCAGAAAAGTACACCTGTCCACACAGACTTTACAAAGAACTTGGGGGTACGTACAGACACCAAAAAAAACTGGTTCAGAGAGCTGACCCGTACTACAATAACACTATTCTAAGGTGATGATGAAAGCAGAGCAGTAAACAGTAAGTAGCAAGCCCTCTTTTCTTCTTAATACTAATTAAAATTTACCATTCTGAATTACTGAGTCATACCTGAAAAGGAGAGGTCCAAGGATTCACTAACTGAATTATATCAATTATTTCATGGCTCTCTTTTACAGAATATTGATAAATCATTACTTCAATAATTTGTGCACATGTATTTCTAAAACAATTACACTTTTAAAAGAATATATTGTGATAGCATATGGTGCTGTAGCTTAAGACAAATACAGAACTCCCATACATTCTTTAATCAAATGCAATTACCTGGTCCTTTCACCTGCGTACAAATTTTCATATTTGGTTTGTTCTTATCGGTAGCAAGGCCTTGGCCATAACCTTGGCCAAAGAACATCATTGTAAAAGATGAGGCATCAATCTGTGTAACAGAAAGCCAAGTACTCCATCAATACGTGATTTATTCTCTGGACACAATAAAATCTGTTACTCCACTCATCACATTTTCAATAGATGAAAACATTCTACCAGCGAAACCATTCTGTCGTCTTTTAATTACAGGGCAAAATCTTTAAAGATGTAAGTTCTGATAACTAGTGTGACGTGAGGAGGAGGGGAAGAGATGAAAAATAGGAATGAGATCAAGATGATACCTAGGTTGTGGCTTAAAGTTTAACAGCACCATTAAAACAGGAGGTTTAAGAGGAAAAGCTGGAGGTAAACTTAATTTCCTGGAGACAGGGGATAGTGGGACATAGTGACCTGGTTTTAGACACTTTGTTCAAGATAACAACACAGAAACTGCCATCAAGTAATGGAAATATGGACTGTGGCACAGATATTTAATCACTCCACTTACACATGTCAACATTTGGTTCAAAAGTTAAATCCAATAGGATTTACTGCAGCATATTTCACAATCACTAAACTTGTCAATACAGTAAGAACTTAGCTGTATTCTACCAGCTCTTATTAAGCATTAACTAAGTGTCCAGCAGGAGAGAATCCCGCATTCCGTGAGGGAGACCTGGGCTTGGTTCTCAGCCGAGCTAGCTTCTGTGCAGTCACCAACTAGCCGGTGAAGGCTTTGCGTGTTGCTACGACACTGAACCGGTTTGAGTGGAGTTTCCAGACCAAGACATATCAAGACAGAGGAAAGGCCTGATGATTGACTTCTGGAGCTCGGTGAATGACACCCGCAGGGCTCACCACAGCCTGGTTCATGGGGACAGTGCAGGACTACACGACACTGAGCCTCGCTGTGCGTGGAGTCCCCAAGAGCTGGAGGCTGACTCAGTGGCGATTAACAGCAAGTGTCAGACATAACGCCAAGTTCTGAGACACAAATACAATACACTTCCTGCCCCTCAGGACGCTTCCAGTTTAGTGGGGAAGAGAAATATATAAACAGGTCTAATAACAACATGACATGGGAACTAAAAGAGAGGGCACAATCTACTAGGGAGAAAAGCAGAGCTTTGAAATATGCACATACACACACACACACACACCCTTAATAGCAGTTCACTACACAGACAAGTAGGGTGGACATCAGACAGAAGAAGCCATGAGTTAGAAGCAAGAGAGGACATAACAGCAGGGTGCCATACGGCACTACTGCTCGGTGCTCTGCAGTGGGCATGAGCTCAGACACACGGGTGGCAGCCCTCCCCTCCCCCACCGGGGCACACTGCTAACTGATCACAATGCTCTCGTAGGCAAGGCACATTCCAACACGGTCACCATGCTGCCACCACCCACTACACAGGCTGGCACGGAAAATGAACTCTCTCTGCCCTCTAGGACTAGACCATGAAGGGCCCAGGATGGGGTCACACAGAGAAGCACTGCAGGCCGGTGGTGCCCAGGGGTATGGACCAAAATCACCCAGGAAGCACTCTGGGAGCGAGGTATGAGTGCTGACCCTTACCAAGCCTGATCTGAAGAAACCTGTCAACATCAGCCACTCTCAGTCTCAGCACCATGTAAGAATCCCTGGTGAGCTTTTCAAAACCCAATGCCTAGGCTACACTCCAACCCAATTAAAACCAGAACGTCTGGTCACCACGTTGGGGTTCTCTCCTGCAGCTGAGAACCACTGCCCCATACTTTCGGGTTCCACTGCAGACCTACTGAGTCAGAATGTCTGAAGCAGGATCGGAGAGTATAGTTTTGAAAAAAACACTCAGTGACTCTACGTAGAAAACCCAAGCTAAGAATCACCACTGAAGCAGTTAGTCAGGGCAGAGTTTTAAAGAAGGCAATGAAAGTCAGACTTGTTTTAAAGAGAGATCCTTACACAGTAGTGGGAAGACAAATTGGAAAGGAACCAAGACGAAGGCTACGAAAGGTTCAGTCAAGAGACAGGGGCCTGAACCAAGGCCGCTGCGATGAGCATGGAGAAAAACTAGGACTGGTACCCAGGTTTCTGGCTGGGCAGACGACAATGCCTCCAACTGAGATGGAACATACTGAAGGAAGAAGAGAGTCTGGAGACACAGGATCCAGATTTTGATATGCTGAGTCTGAAATACCCGTGGGATATACAGAGGTCAGGATGTCCAGTAAAACAGGCAGATATGTAAATCTAGAGATATAAATGTATCCGTTACGAGCACTGTTGAGGTCACTTAGGGAGAGAGAGCGAGAAAGGGGCTAAGGATGGCATGCTGGGGGTGATGGACATCAGGAAGAGAAAGGAAGTCAGGACACTGAACAGCAAAGGCAAAGAAGGAACACTAGCAGAGGAAAACCTAGAAGAGCAATTATCTTAGAAGCCAAGAGGAGCAAGCACTTTCAAGGACAATGATGTCAGAGGTAACAGAAACTAAGTAAGGGACAAAAGGCATTTAATACCTTTAGCAATTACAGGGTCAACTGTGAATTTACCAAGGGGACAACACAGGAAGAAGGGGTAAAGAGCTCTTTTTTAGGTTGGGAAAGACAAAGACATGTTCACAGAATGAGCAGAAAGAATGCAGAGACAAGGGAGGTGGGGTCTACAGTGGAGACAATGATTCATCAATGACAAAGTCAGGGGAGAATTAATCAAAAGCAGTAATAACGGTGAAGACTCAAGCTAATTTGAATCCAGGATCCATCACAACCTAGCTATGTGATCTTAGACAAATAACATCACCTTATTTCCTCCAAATAACAAGTGGAAAACAAGAATACCTTCCATCACCTCAGTGGCTGCTGAAAGACTAAATCAGGTAATTCACATAAACAATCAGCCTACTACAAGCAATGTAATAGATGCTGATTTTTCAAAGAGCACTGTGGGTAGACAGTTAGCTTACACAGGGAAGTATTTGAGAGAAAAAAATGGAAATGAAGACAGGAGCAGTGACGGCAGGTTGGAGGCTAGGCATCTCATGTAGTACCCAACAGATGGTCCCAATTTTCTTGGTAAAGTAGGAGTTATGATGATCTGAAGACAGGGAAAAGAGATAGGGTTGGATCAACTCTAAAAAAAAGCCACTGAGAGGCAATGGAGACACGGCTAATGAAAAGCAAAAGATCAGCTGGTGATGCTGAAGTCCCGCTGAGGGGGGACGGCATGAACTTGCCGAGGCCCACCCACTCAGCAAGACCATCCCCACAGTGCCGGTACACAGGCGGTCAGGGCTCAAGGACCCCAGGCTGCACTCAGGATCGGAATCTCTAAGCCACACAGTGGCAAATGAGGCAGCAATACCATAGAAGGGGAGCCCTGGTGACATAGTGGTTGACAGCTACTGCTGTTAACTAGAAGGCTGGCTCCTTGGAAACTCTGTTGGGCAGCTCTACTGTTCTACAGGGTCACTGTGAGTCAGAATCAACTGGACACCAATGGGTTTGGTTTGGATACTGTTGAGGACACTAGAGAGGGGTACCTTATCTACCACGGGGTTCCAAGTATGTGGGACAATAAGTGACACTCAGGAAGAGCGGTTAGAAAAAAGAAAAGAGAAAAATGAAGAAGTAAAACTGTTTGAGATCTCTGTGAAGCAGACAGAACACAGTTTCTGGAGCTGAAGAGCTGTGTTCTGATCTCTGCCATTTACTAGCTCCAGGACCCTGGGTGGCGTCTTAGCCTCTCTGCACCCCATCTGTAAAACAAACGGTAGTAACAGCTACCGCACAGGAGGTCAGAAGAGGTTAAATGATCTAATTCCTGTGACGTGCTAAAAAGAATTCCTGGAACACAGAGCTTCACCAAGTCCTGGCTGTTACTGTCACTACACTGAGTAAAAGTAAAAACAAGCTAAAGAAAAATATTGTTTTATAGACCTGGATACCAAAGAAATGATTACCTGCTTTTGTGTTGGACCCTGCTTTGAAAAATAACCAAAGGAGAAGAGCCATGGGAACTAAACAAAGAAAAAAAACAACACCCTGAGTTAATTTTTTAAAAGCTTACAAAACATACTCCTAAAGATCTAATCTCATAAAACTACTTACCCTCACAAGAAGCTGCCTTCCAATGCCAAACCTCACAAAGAATAACAAGAAAAGTCCTGCAAACATCAGCTTAATAACAGAGCTGATGCCTCCCACCGTGACATAAGCAGCATACTGCACCTACATTAAAAAGACAAGGTGAGAACCATTCTCTGCATTTCAGACCACACAAGAACATTAGCTGCTTACAACTGACTCTGTCACACATAAAGTGGAAGAAGAGCAGCAGCCACTTTATGAACACATTATGCTCCCAAAGCTTTCTGAGAAACCAGATGTTGTCACTGCTGGTGCCGTTGATTTGCTTCTAACTCAGTCCCCCACCACTCCCACAATCCTTGTTTTGCTTGAGCCCACTGTAGCAGCCACTGTGTCAATCCATGTCATTGAGGGTTTTCTTCCTTTTCGCTGACCCTCTGCTTTATCAAGCATGATGCCCTTCTCCAGGGACTGTCCTTCCTGGTAACACGTCCAAAGTATGTGAAACAAAGGCTGGCCATATTGGATTCCAAGGAACATCCCAACCACACTTCTTCCACGACAGACTTGTGTGTTCCTCTGAAAGTCCATGTTTGTTCAAGGTTTCTTCCTCATCCACATCAAAATTCAAAGGCATCAATTCTTCTCCAGTCTTTCTTATTCACCATCCACCCTTTGCAAACTTATAAAGCGACCGAACACATTATGGCTCGGGTCAGGCACATCTCAGTCTTCCAAGTGACTTGTTTACTCTTTAACACTTTAAAGAGGTCTTCTGCAGCAGATTTGCCCAGTACAATGAGTCCTGTGATTTCCTGTCCGCTGCTTTTGTAGGCGGTGATTGCAGATCCAAGTCAAATGAAATTCTTGACAATTTCAGGCTTTATCTGATTATGACACTGCTTATCGGTCCAGTTGTACAGATTTTTGCTTTATGGTGAGGGGTAATCCATGCTGAAGGCTGTCATCTTTGATCTTCATCAGTTAAGTGCTTCAAATCTTCACATTCAGCAAGGAAGGTTGTGTCATCTGCATAACACAGGCTGTCAATACGTCTTCCTTCAATCCTGATGCCACGTGATTCTACACACAGTCCAGCTTCTCAGATTATCTGCTCAGCGTACAGGTTGAATAGGTCTGGTGAAAGGATCCAAAGTACACCTTTCCTGGCTTTAAACCAAGTAGTATCCACTCGCTCAGTTCAAAAGACTGCCTCTTGGTATAAGTACAGGTTCCGCATGAGCGCAGTGAAGGGCCCTGGAATTCCCACTCTTGTCAGTGTTATCCATAACTTGTTACAATCCAAGCCGTGAGACGCTTTTGTATAGTCAATAAAACACAGGTAAACATCTTTCTGATATTCTCTGCTTTCAGCCACAATCCATCTGACACGAGCAAACATATCCCTCATTCTGCATCCTCTTCTGACTCCAGCTTGAATTTCTGCAGTTTCCTGTTGATATACTACCAAAACTGCTTTTAAACGATCTTTAGCAAAATTTTACTTGCATGTAATATTAGCAATATTTGATAATTTCTACATTCTTTTGGATCACCATTTTTTGGAATGAACAAATACAGATCTCTTCAAGTCGGTTAGCTGTCTTCCAAATTTCTTGGTACAAATGATTGAACTACTGATTTTTGCACATGACCTAGCCCTGGTGAGGCAGTGTGTAAAAGTTTGTCTGCCAACCAGAAGGTGGGCAGTGTGAGTCTACCAGGCAATCCCTGAAGCTCAATGGGCAGTTTTATGCTGTCCTATGGGGCTGCTAAGAGTGGAAATGACCTGACGGCAATAGAGTTTCGTTTTTTTTGGTCTATAGAGATGATCATTGCCTTTGTTCTATTGATACGGTGTAGTATGTTGACTGATTTTCTAATGTTGAACTATCCCTGCATTCCTGGAGTAAATGCCATTTTGGTCATGGTGTATGACTTTCAGTATGCTGTTGAATTCTGTTCACCAGTACTCTGTTGTGCGTTTTTGTCTCTATCCATGAGAGATATTGGCCTGTAGTTCTTTTCTTGTGGTGTCTTTGTCTGGTTTTAGAACCAGGGTTACGCTTGCTTCACAGAATGAATTAGAGTATTCTTTCCTCCTGTGTCTTCTGGAAGATTTTAAACAGTATTAGTGTCAATTCTCCTGTAAATGTTTGGTAGAATTTCCCAGTGAAACTATCTGGCCCAGGATATTTTTCTGCATTTGATCAATGAGACTACTGCTTCACTTGTTATCGGTCCACTGAGACTTTTTCTCTCTTCTTGAGTCAGTCTGGGTAGCTTGTGTGCTTCTAATAATTTTTCCATTTCATTTCGGTTATCCAGTTTGTTGCCATATGGTTGTTCATAATTTTTTCGTCCTAATACTCTTTATTTCTATCACGTCAGTTGAAATGCCCCCACTTTTACTTTCTGCTTTGTTTGCATCTTTTTTTTCTTTCCAGTCTAGTTTGTCAATTTTATTGATCTTCTCAAAGAACCAACTTCAAGTTTTACTGCTTTTTGCTAGTGTTTTTCTGTCTTCAATTTTCTTTATTTATGTTCTGATCTTTGTTATTTCCTTTCTCCTAGGAGATTCAGACTTAGTTTGCTCTTCTCTTTTTGGTTCCTGGCATTGTTGAGATAGGCTATTAATTTGAAATCTTTCTTCTTTTTTCACATAGTAATTTACTGCTGTTAGATTTCTCTGAGTATTGCTCTGCTGCATTCTCTAAGTTTTTGTCTGCTGTACTCTTTTTCACACAACTCAAAGAAATTTGTGATTTCTCTTCTGAGTCTTCCTTTACCCATCAGTAGTTTAAGAAAGTGTTGTTTAATTTCCACAGGTTCACTTATTTTCTTGTCTCATTGATTTCTAGCTTCACTCTGCTGTGGTCACAGAAAGCACTTGGTATGAATTTGGTTTCAATCGTTTTATTAGGATTTGCTTTGTGACCTAACACATGGTCTATCCTAAAGAATGACCCAAGTGCACTGGAGTAGAACGTAAAGGTTTTGGATGGAGTATTCTAGTTGGTTTATGCTAAGTCCAGCTGCTCATTGGTGTTACTCAAATCCTCTGCTTCCTTGGTGATCTTCTTTCTAGATGTTCTTTCCTGTATTCAAGGTAGTGCACTGACATCTCCAACTATTATTGTCGTGCTATTTATCCCTTCAATTCTATCAGTGTTTGCTTCATATATTTATGTGCCCCAATGTCGGGTAGACACATATTTAAGACTCAAATCATCCCAACTGATTGCCTCTTTTATTACTATGTAACATCTACCTTGATCTATTCTAACAGATTTTTGTCTTAAAGTCTTCTTGGTGTGACATGAAGATTGCTACCCAGTTCTCTTTTGGTTATTATTGGACAGACTTCTGCCATCTTTTTGTTTTGGGGGCATAGTCTTTGCCTTTGTCCTTTACTACTGCTTACTACTATTTTTTTCAGCTTATGGTAGTGAGCTTCTTTGGTTCCTTTCTCCTTTCCTTTTGTGTACATTTCGTATACACTTTCTTAGTGGTTACTAGGAATATTACATTTAACAGCTTACATTTACAACATTCTAGGTTAAGTTGGCACCAACTTGGCTTCAGTAACAAAAGAAATTCTTTATCTACACCATTCTCCTCCCTCTACTCTTGTTATCATTATATCTTTACATTTCATGTGCCCTGTAACAATTTTATTCTTGATTTTATGTATTTGTTAATAAGTTTTCTGTTATATAAATCTTTATCACAATAAAATAGTAATTTTAAAATAAAATATTCAGTAGGTCAGATATGAATCATACAGTGAAACTATTAACATCCCCATTAAAATGCAAAATACACACTTGCAATTTTTGTATTTACAAAAGCTGAAACATGCACAATTCAGTTCTTTCTTCACTTTATACACATAAAAATTCTGTTTTTAACAGGTAAGAAAACTGTAACAAACTTAGATTACTTGTTAATGGTACATGAATCATACATACTTACAGGTGAGTCCTCTAAATTTTCATACAAGTAACGCTGAGTCCGCTTCACAACAGACACATCAGCTCCCAAGAAAGGAATGGCGTAGCTGCTGAGCTCTCTACAGTAAGAAACGGGCCACCTGGAAGACAGACCCACGAGTGACAGGCTTTTTCTCTAGCTACTTTAATCGCAACTTGAGCTGGTAAATTTTTCAATAAATTTTAGTAACTTTTCCTGAGGCAATAGTAACAATGAAAATGGAAGATCTACTCTTAATTAAAATTTACTTTTTCTTTGTCATCTATGCCTATACCCAAACAAGTGACAAATGGCACAGTGTCCCAGGCTTCACACCATGTGCACTAACAAGTGCAGTTTCCACTAGGTTTACCCTACTGATTCCCTGCAGGGATAAAAACAACACTAACACAAACCCTAAACCCGTATCTGCAAAGTTCTTACATATAAGTGCTATTAATGGAGTTGCCTGATTAATCTACATAAGATCATAACACTTTAAGATGGTAGGTTTTAATGGACGAAATTAACTTACATTTAATCTTGACATAGATACTGAAATGTCATCACAAAATTAATTTTTTCCAGGGTCAAAATATTATCCATCAAGTAATTACGTAAGTTTGTTACTGTTAGGTGCTGTGGAGTCAATTATGACTCCTAGCAACATCAAATTAAGCTTAGGGTGATGTATTAACTGTATTTTAACGATCTTTGAAAAATATTCTGAATTTAATTACCAGAAAATCACTTCTAGGCATTTCTTAGTAGCATATTTCACTAATACTGTCATGGTTTGAATTGTGTCCCCCCAAAAATGTGTGCAGTCATGTGGCTGGGATATGGTTCCCAGTATCTTGGAAATCTCCTCCATTGTGTGGTTTTGCTAACCTGTATGTTAAAGGATTAGGGTGGGGCTGTGAATTCCTGCTATGGGGGAAGTTTCCCTGGAGTATGGCTTGCCCCACCCTTAATGCTTTTAGCTTGCAAGGAATAAAAGGAAAAAGAACCAAGGACAATTTGAGAACCTCGCTACCATCAAGCAAGCAGCACCGGGAGCAGAGCACGTCCTTCAGACCAGAGGTTCTTGTGTGAGGATGCTCCCTGGACAATGACTGATGCAATACCGGACTTTCCTCCAGAGCCATCAAGGGGAAAGTCTTTCCCTGGAGCGGACACCCTGAATATGGACTTGCAACCTACCGGACTGTGTAAGAATAAATCTTTCTTTGTCAAAGCCATCCACTCTGTGGTATTTCTGTTAGAGCAGCCCTAGCTGACCAAAACAAATACCAACAATATACTTTGACCAGAGATATTAACGGACACATTGAACTAATATACCTTCTTTTCAATTTTGGACCAACGAACGGGACAGGTTTCAGTTTTGACTCATTTCGCAGTTTTCTCAATCTACTCTGGTCTCCAAAACCATAAATTGCGGACTTCCAGGTACCATCATGAATGCATAATCCCTAATAAAATATTAAGGGGTAATTACTAAAATGTGATACCAACTAACTTTTAATGCATTATTACAAAGAACACTTCATCTCTACTTGAGCAAGCCATAACCCCTCATTTAATAGTTTTATATATGAATTTTTATGACTGGCTAGATAGCAGTAATACTCAGTAGCTTGATCATACACAGTACTCATACCAACATAAGCCTTCTCTTCTTCCCTCCTACCATTATTTAAGCTCTGACATAAACCATTTAACTGTATTTCATCATTTTCCTTCAACTAACTCACTTTCTGTCACGACTAGCCTCTCTAATCCTGTACTTATCTCATGCTAATTCCTCCAGATATCTTCAGTGATTTACGTATCTAAACACAACGTACTGTTCATCTATTCTTTCTAACAGTCCTTATTCTAAATACCTAAGTTATATGCCTCAGTTTCCACAAAAATTCTATTAAATTTTTTCTTAAAGCTTTACTAGTATGATTTAGATTTCCTTTCCTGATTCTCTCAACTTATTTTTCACACTGCACCCACCACAGAATCATTACTTGTTTGCTCTCCCCCAGTCGCTCATCTGCTCACTGATTGTTTCCCTCTGCAGCGAGGCTCTTGGCTCACAGTGCCTTCCACTCTTCCAGTGTGATTTTACCTTCCACCACTCTAACATTAACTCCAGTCAGAAATGAGGAGCAGCAACAAGAGGACAGGTGAAGACACAATCTCTAATTTATTGTCACAATGCTGACACTTAAGTGCCTAACTTCTAGGCAGGCCTTTCAATTCTGAATTATTTAAGTATTTAAAACACAGTTTATAAATTGATTGTACACAATTATATTATGTTCCCCCTCATATGCTGCTGACCCTGCCTAAATGAACAAAATCACTTGGAAAGACTCAATGCCAACTTTTGTCACAAGATTTTAAAAGAAGAATGTCAGTACAGCAGAAGTAACGATATCTTAGATTGTTAATAAGCAGAATAAGAAATGCAATAAAACCACCAGAGGTTCAGGTTTTTGTATCATAGCTTTGATAACGAAGAAAAAAAGAGAAAGATCAACCCAGTTTCCATTGGGTTATGGATTTATTTCTTCTGTTCCTACAGGGTTTTATCTGTCAAACAACTTTAAATGTGGGCTTAGGCAATTTGGCCTATTTGTAAATGTAAAGATTTTCAAATATCAGATAAAAATAGCTTTTAAAACAGAAAGCTATAAATACCTTTCTATATAAATAAGCCATCAAAAAAACCCAAAAATTATTAAATAATAAAATAAAAACCCCAAAATCTAATTTTTTAATCTTTTGACTGATTTCAATAAAAATACAAAGTACAAAAACATATATGTACAATTTAATGAAATTATGAGGCAAACATACATTAACCACTATCTCCAGAACTGCAATCCAGCTAGGATCCCAGAAGGTCCTGTTTCTGCCTGACTGTACAGTAATACTCACTTCCTTGTATGTCTTTATAAAGTTTTAACACTTAGGCATTTATCTCTAAACAGTACAGTTAGTTTTTTTCCGTTTCTAAACTTGACAGACATGGAATCACACTGTAGATACCCTTTTAAGTCTGGCTTCTATTGCTCAAAACTGTGTTCTCAGGATTCATCACAAGCTACAGGTAATATCCACTCTGCAGCTCACTCTTTTGTCTCTGAATGAGGTCTTTTGAGAAACACTCTCAATTTTAAATATACACAGTTTATCATTCTTTTCATTATATTTAAAGTCTTCGGTAGAAACACTCATGACATAGTGGTTTAAGTGCTATGTCTGCTAACCAAAAGGTCAGCAGTTCAAATCTTCCAGGTTCTCCCTGGGATCTCTACAGAGCAGTTCTACTCTGTCCTGTAGGGTTGCTATGAGTCATACGTGTCCACTTGGCTAGGCTTTAATTCTCAGTGGTTTAATACACATCATGTGTCACCTCCCATTTAGTGGCCTGATGTTGAGCAGCCAGTCAACTGAAAGACATATTTCTTTGGAGGTGGGGCCCGCAGTCATGACATAAACAAATGTACTGGCAAACATTCCTGCCCTCATCTCATCATCCTCTGACCTCAGGTGCTTGGGATGCAAGAAAACTTCAGCCTGCTGCCTGACTCATAGACTCTGAGTTCATCATCCCCTGCACCCAGGAGTCAGGAGAAGCCTTCCACCTGATTCATGGATTCAGAGTAGGCCAGTCTCCACAAATGCATGAGCCATTTCCTTGAAATAAGTCTCTCTATATGTTTATACACGTGCTTCACTAGTTTTTCTCCTCTAGACAACTATGCCTAAGTCGTACAAGAATAAAGGGGAAAAAAACTCACATGATTATCTCAACAGATGCAGAAAAAAAAGGCATTTGATAAAATAGAACATCTTTTCATACTAAGGACACTCATCAAACTAAGAATAGCAGGGAAATTCCTCACACTGATAAAGGCTACCAAAAACACAGCTAACATACTTAAGGGTTAGGAGTTGAAAACTTACCCCCTAAGATCAGGAACATCATCAGGATGTCTAATCTCACCACTTTTGTTCATTTTACTGGAGTTTCTAACCAAAGCAATTAGGCAAGGAAAACAATTTTCCATGCAATTTATGAAATTCTTTTATTCTAATTATCTTACTTACAGATTTTCGTGGATTTTTTATATTCTTCCTTTGTAATCTGTATACATTTATTTCTTTTTTCTTACCTTACTACTCCCGTTAGGATCTGCCTAAAAACTGCAGTGGACATCTGTATCTTATTCCTAATCTCTAAGCAAACATTTTCAGCATTTACACTTAAAAAAAAAAAAAATTCCCAAGAATGGAATAGACTTGGGGATACAGGGTTATGCAGGTGATGTGTGCACTTTATAGTTTAATATATATGATACTGTTGTACTGGTTTTGTTTAGGGGGAAGAGAAGAGGGTGCAGAGGAAGGGGCAAGTGTTGGTTGAGTGGACCCTGGCAGTACAGAGTGGAAAAGAAGAGTGTGCTGCCCCAGGGTGAGGGGAGCAGACAGAGTTGCAGAGGCGGCTCCTTGGGGTTTTTTATGGAAAATTGACTTTGACTGTAAAGTTGCACTTAATCCTCATAACAAAAATTTTTTAAATTCCCTTCTGTTTCTAGTTTTCTATAATTTTTTAAATTACGAATGGATGCTACTTTTTTTTCACGTGTTTTTTCTTTACCTATTGACTTGATCTATGACTTTCCTTCTTCAACTTGCTAATGAGGTAAATCACAGTGTTTATGCAATGTTATTAATCTTGGATTTCTGCTCCAACACCATCTTGATCATAATATATTCTCTTTATAGTATATTCTTTTAATTTGCTGACATGATTTTTGTATCCATGTTCCTGAAAGACTAGACTGTGCTTTTCCTTCCTAGAATTGTTTTTGCAGGATTTTGGAAATCAAGGTAATCAAGACCTGTCCATTCAGTTCACTCAGCACTTACTGAGCTGGTCCTACGTGACCATCACTGTTCTAGGTGCTTGGGGTTAATCAGAAAGTTCTCTCTCTTCTCTGATGTTTGCATCTAGAGGGTGATATAGTCAATAAAAAAGACACCAAATTTACACAGTGATAAATGCTACAGAAAAAAAGGAGAGCAGGTAAGAAGAACTGGAAGTGCCAGGCCAGGTGGTTGCTTTGCAGTTTTAAATAGGGTGGCCAGGGTAGGTTTCAGCAGGAAAGTGATCCTGGAGAAAAGACTTGAAGTAGGTAAGGGAGGCAGTCACGCAGACATCTTGGAGAACTGTTTTCTCCGACTTGGAGAACAAACACAAAAGCCCTAAGGCAGTAGTATGCTGCTGTGTTCCCGAAAGAGACAGAACACAATGTAGCTGGAACAGAACAAATAAGCAGTACAGTGTAGGAGAGGACGCTGGAGAAAGCACTGGGGTCAGACCGCTCATAACCTTGCAAGCTTCTGCAAGGGTTCTGGTTTTCATTCCAGATGCAACAGGAAGCCACTGAAGAACTCTGAGCTGAGGGGCAACAATAAGCTAAGCTATGTATGATAAGAATCACCCTGGTTTCTGTGTTGAAAAAAAAATTCTATGGGAGCCAGGGCAAACGATGGAAGGCGTATCACTAGGCTACTCCAGCTCACCAAGTGAGACACAGTGGTGGCTCAGAACAGGTCGGCAGCAAGGGAAGTTGTGAAAATGGTCAGATTCTGGACGTATTTTTGGGGTAGTCAATAGGATCCCCTGGAAGACTGGACATGGGCTGTCAGAGAGAAGTCAGGGACGACCTCGTTGTTTGGCAGGAGTAACTGGAAGGACAAGGTTCACTATCAACTGAAACTGATCACTGGACCAACAATTACAGTTAGTAGTTCAAATCCACCAGCCACATGGGAAGAAAAGATCTGGTGATTTGTTTCAAGAAATATTACAGCCTAGAAAACCCTATGGGGCAGTTCTACTCAGCCACACAGGTTTGCCATGAGTCAGAATCAACTTAAACTCACATAACAACAATTAGAGTACCTTCAAAAAAGAAAGCCAGGTGATCAGTTAGGAAGAGAGTTTGAACTGTCTATGCAATGTTCAAGTGGAGATGACAATTAGGCCACCGATTATCACAAGTCTAGAGTTCGGAAAGGCATCGTGATGGTGCAGTGGTTAGGCATTTGCTAGCTAAGTGATAAGTTAGCAGTTTGAGCCCATCTGCTGCTCCACGGGGGAAAGATGTAGCAGTCTGCTTCCATACAGACTTACAGCTCTGGAAACTACGGGGCAGTTTTACTGTGTCCTATAGGGTTGCTATGAGTCACAATCAACCTGGCAGCAGTGGGCTGGATTTTTTGTAGAGTTCAAGAAAGAGGTATAAGCTAATGACAAATCTAGAATACATTTCTGAATTTTAAATACAAGGGTTTTCTTTTTATTTTCTTAGCTATGGATTTCTAATATAATTATACTCTGGTCAGAAACATACTCTAGAAACTGGGTTGCCAAACTGTTTCTGCAAAGAGCCAAACCGTAAATATTTTAGGCTTCACAGGCCATACATAATCTCTGTTGCATGCTGTTCTTTGTTTTTCACTACAACCCTCTCAAAATGTGCAAACTGTTCTTAGCCTGTAGGCCGCACAGAAACTGGCTGTGGACAGCTCCTGTTCCAGACCATGTTCTCCAACACAGCAGCCACTGTTACAGCAGTTGAGGAGTGTGGCTGGTGCCGTGGCTAAAGAGGTCAACTGCTAACCAGCTGCTCCTTGGAAACCTTGGGGGCAGTTTTACATTGCTCTGTATGGAACTGACTCGACAGCAAGAGGTTTCATTTTGGTTTGTCACAGCAGATACCAAACCTTTTCACTGTTGAGAAGTTCTATTGGATAGCATTGATCTATAGTACACATGATTTCAATAATCTAAAATTATCTGTGTCTTGCTTTATGGCCCGGCATATAGTGTAATGTAAAATAAAAAAACAAAAAGAGAAAATACAATGAGTAGAAGGAGAACAACAGTCTAGTGCCAAACGACACAGACGCAAAGGACTTCTTTCAGTCTCATTCTTATGAAATTAGCCTCCATATTTTTCTTTAAGGGAAACAAGAGAGTGAAGCTGCAATGCTGCAGTGCTTCAATACCTTTGACCTGAGCACAGACCCTACTTTTAAGTCCTCATAATACACTAAACAACACTTATCAAGCCATTACTGTGGACCAATATTATCTTTCTGATTTCGTATTCATTGACTAATCTCTCTTAACAATCATGTGAAGTATATACTATTATAATCCACTTTTATAGATGAAGAAGATGAAAGATGTAAAAGGTAAAGTAACTTACCCACTGTCAAATTGTTGTTAAGCGGTAGAGCCAGAATTCAAACCCAGGCAGTCCAGTTTTAAAACCCAAGCCACTCTAAGGAAAGACTGATCCCTTGACTCTGTTAATGGCCATTCAACCCAACAGCTCCCCTTTATCAGACAGTCCTTTATCAGACTTACCTGGTCTTCCTGGCGCATTTCCTGCTCTCAAAGGAAATCTCGTTTCTAGGTCTACCATTTGTCTATCTCCCTGCAGTGGATATTTATCAGTCCTGCACTAATTCCCTACAGCCTCTGCTCCATCTACTACTGATAAAACCATCTCTTCCCTATCTGGAACCTATTCCATGTTGTTCAGAGGGGGCTGACCCTACAATTGCCCCTCTAGAGGCCCAAGACTCAGGTCTGGGCAATCAGATTACTACCTTAGGTCACAAAGACTTGCCCAAGAAAGGTCAAATGATTCAACACTAACTTTCCTTATCAAATCAAACAACAAACCCAGTGCCATCGAGTCGAGTGCGACTAATAGCGACCCCACAGGACAGAGTAGAACTGCTCCATCAGGCTTCCAAGGAGTCCCTGGTGGATTTGAACTGCCGACCTTTGGGTCAGTAGACACAGCATTTAGCCACTACACCACCAGGGTTTCCCCTTCCCTATCATTTTATGTGTAACTCTAGTAGCTCTTGGCCAGGACATGAGTAACTTTAAGGACAATCTATTCTTGGGGCTGCCAGCATCTTCCCTGGCATACTAACATCCTATAGAGAAGAAAACAGTAGAAATGAGACAGAAAGAGCAAACAGAGGCAGAAGTAGGGGAGGGGAGATGAGCTCTGACATCATTTGAACATCTGGATCCAGACACACTAGTTACTTGCAGACATCTGGGTATATGAATCAACAACTGTCTTTTTGTCTTGTTTAGGCCAGATGAACTGCATTTCTGTCACACTACCCATAATTCCAAGCATGTCTTTCTCATTCTTGTTTCTGGACTTTCATTTGGGCTGTTTCCTATGACCTTCAAAATGTTATTCACTTCTCAAGGCTAAAGTCAATAATGTCTCTCTGAGGCATTCCCAATTACTCAGGCCCATATATTACTTCCCTTTATTCTGATACTCTATAGTGGATAGTTTCTGTAACCATAAACTGTAGCATGTGTTCAGATTTTTGTGTTACTCTGAATCCAGAATCCAAAATAAAGTTATTATCCCTCCCCTTAAACTTGCTTCAAACCATCCCACCTTTGTGCTTTTACTCATACAATTTTCTTTCCCTTTCCCACATCCTATATCCTAACCAGCCTACACTTGGCCCACATCTCAAAACAATTCCTGATCTCCAGCCTCCATGTACTCTTCATTCTAGAATCCTACAGTATTTTCATCTGATCTCTTTGATGATAACAAATATCTTTCTATCTCCTGCCCCAATACACTGCTACCTCTCAAAGGGCCAGGTTTACGTCCTTCTAATGTGTCACATCATTGTGCAATATCACACATACTTACACTGCTACAACACACTTGCTGAATGAACAGATTTTAAAGAGGATAGATAGTTATGAAGCCCAAGTGTGGATTTAAAACTGTGTTAGGCTCTCTTGACAATAAGAGTGCTATCATAAAATACGGTCTTTCCCTATAAATGCAACAGTCTTTATGTTCCCACAAAGACCTTCCCTGTGAAGTAGGAAAGTAAATTCCATAAGACTAAGTATATAGTACACATGTTTTCTGTGGCCACAATAGCACCTAACTCCAAGGTCAGCACATAATAAACTCAGTGGTTTGTACAAACATGTCAATTTTCTTGGCTGACAGCATAGATCACCCAACAATGATAAACATTTGGTATTAGGATTGTATCAATTCGTTCTAATATACAATGAAATGTGCAGTTGTTTTAAAGATAAATTACATCTTAAGTCAAAATACCCCCCCAAATAACACTGCCACTGAGTCAACTCTGACTCACAGTGACCCTACAGGACAGAGTAGAACTGCCCCCAAAGGTTTCCAAGGAGCAATTCATGGATTTGAACTGCCAACCTTTTGATTAGCAGCCATAACACTTACCTACTATCCCACCAGGGTTTCCTAAGTCAAAATAGTTCTTGGCAATCTAGTATCTGTATTTTTTAAGTAAGCATAGTGACTTTGACACAGTAAAAATTATAAATATATTTAAAACTTAAATCTAAAATTTTTAAAAGGTATGTCCCATTTCCAACATGTTTTTAATATTAATTTTAAAAAACACTTGACAAACACACAAGCTAACCTCAGGTCCTGTATGTATAGTCAGGAAACTTTCCACAGCAGTCAAAGTACCTGTAAGTTAGAGGAAAAGTAAAATCAAATGCAGCCTATTTTCCAAGACAAGTAACAATAAACTGTAGTGATTCATTTAGAGGCCACTTTCACGAAGCCTACAAGTGAGATAATCAGAGAATCTATACCGATAACATTAACGCAGTTCTATTACATTAGTATAAAGCTGCTTAAGAAATAGCCAAGGCCTGGTAAATTGTTAGAAAGAGTAGTTTTGCACAAACTTTAACCACTAGCAATGACAAAATCTTCTCCACTACACCCATTCCTCACTTATCTACATGATTTAGGTTCCAAAGACCAGGTTGTTATGTGAAAATTGGCATTAAGCAAAAACTGAGGATGACCATACCAGATCACAAAACGAAGGATGACTGCATCACTAGGTAACAGTCAGACCACTGTGCACCACGGGTCAGCCACGGTGACACATAACCTTCGCTATCACAGCTCACGTTACTCTCGCCTTGCACCTTGGTGTTCACTACTGCCAGATGTATGTCATCAATGCAGGAAATAGTCAGACAGGAGATTTTTTACTATTGTCTTAAGTGCAAAATATCAGATAATGAGACAGTTGGTAAGTGAGGAGCAATGTATTTAAACTGACAACACCAAAAATCTCCCTCAAATAAAACAAGAGTTTCAGCTCACTCATTCTGGAAGGACTATCAGGACATAGTTCTCAAAATTTCATCTACAAGAATTTTTCTAAGATTCTATATTATTTAACAATATGACACCTTTTAAGAAGGCTTATCAATAGTAACTTACAACAAATGAAAATGCTACCAAGATGGCTTTTGTGATGGCTTCAAAATATTTACAACAAGGCTGTTAAAATGAAATAAAAACATAAGTAGTATAGGATAAAAATAGATAACCAGAGCCACAAGGATGAATACATAGATACAACAGTTAAGTATTAAATTAATCTTTAAATTTCTCAAGAAAATAAAGGAGAAACATTGAGGTTGGTGAATTTTAAAATATGACAAAGAGTGTTCCTGGTTTTAAAGGAAAATCAAAACATAGGACCTTACAAAGTTAATACTGAGTAAAACAACAAATGACCACAGCATCAACAATGCTGTGCAGCAGAGCTATAGCCACACAAATGTCGCCAGCCTGACCACTGACAAAAACCAAGAACAGATCATTAGAGCCTGACTCACTGACGATGACTCTGAGGAATGCTGGGAGAATGTGGTCTAGATACACGTGGCTCTGTGGTCTGAGCCTGTTCACAGGAGGAACACAGACCACGAAAGCATGTAACGACATACGGACCAGCTGCATAAAAAAAGCAACACCTGGGGTACTTGTTACAAGGCTGATTTGTGGGTTTCAGCAGCTGAAAAAAAAATTCTAAGCAAACCTTTAAGTAGCATTTCTCCCTTAAGATAAAAAAGGACTTGTTCAAAGTAACAAAAAAAAAAAAAACTACTACATATTTAGGACTATCTTCAATAAGAAACAGGTGGAAGAATTATAGACTTAAACAATTTCTTTTGTAAATGAAGAGATACTCTAGGCAAGATGTTCAAGGCACATCTTTTAGATGGGAATTATTTAAAGTTTTACTATTATCATGGTGGCTACTGCCTTCTGACATTTATTAAGGAATATCCTGTTATCCTGTGCCTAAATTTCTGAGAATTTTAAATTAGTATACAGCGTGAATTTTCACATAATTCACTGACACAGGCATATAACTTTCCACCTTTGAACTGCTGGTGTGATGATTACACAACTTCTTACTATTAAATTTTGACCTTTATACATGATTTTTAAAAAAATACCACTGCATATTTATTAAGATTTTGTTTAGCTTTTCTTTTTAACTTCTAAGTCTGGCCCCTAGGGTCACCTTGCGTCAGATCTGACTCGACGGCACTTGGCTTTTGGCAAGTTTGTAAGAAGAGGTGCTATCTTTCTTGGCCTTTGATTTCCAAATTGCGTTTCTTTTTTAAAAAAAAATAAATGGGCACACTTTCCATTAGTTTATGCTGCACTCAAGCTCCCTGCTGAGGTGTCTGCGGAGGTTCTGTCTCACGACACTTGTGCGTAACATGAGTAACTCTCACTGTTGTGCCGTAATCTTTTATTATAATATTGATGGTTTCTTCCACTTTGAATTGTCTGCATTCTATAAATGGGATAAAAAATGTGACAAATCCTTTGTTCAATACTTTCTAGTTGTTAAAAAAAACTTTAAACCTCATTAAGTGAAGCACCTGCATAAATTTTACTTTTAAAAGTGTTAATTCCTACACAAGGCCAATTTTGAATTTGCAATAGCTGTCAAAAATCTTTTTCCAAAAGCTTTACAGTTTTAGCCACAACTAAAGGAGCCCTGGTGGTACAGTGGTTAAGTTCTCAGATGCCATTTGAAAGGTTGGTGGTGTGAACCCACCAGCTGCTCCTTGGAAGACATGGCATCTGCTCCCATCAAGATTACAGCGTCGGAAATGCTATGGGGCAGTTCTGTTCTGTCCTGCAGGGTCACTGTGAGGCAGAACAGCAAGGGGTTTTAATCATAACTAAATGCAGACAATGGATAATTTCTCATTTTAGAACATTTATGATACCTTCCAGATCTTGGAAAGCAATATTACGGCATTTTATTATAAATATAGCTGTATTAAAAACAAACCATATGTTTCAACATCACCCATTTATAGCTAGGCTTCTTTTCTCAACTAGATTTTAGCCAATTACAGTTACAAACATGAAGCCTTTTCTTGAACTCAGTTATTGTTTACTAATCAATAATTACCATTCATTTTACTTCGGGTATATAATACTCCCAGATCTGCTGGAATAGAGTCAAAGCCACTGCTTCCAATGATGTAAACCCCTTTCTCTGCAGCTTTCTCATGGTACTTCCAATACATTAGCTCCAGAAACTAAAAAGGTCAGGACAAAAATCTCAATCAGAACTACACAGAAACATCCATACTGTTAAACGATTTACCTTTAAAGACAAAGAACTCAACTTTGAAAATGCTAACTAGTATGACTTTGCAATAAAAAGCTGTTAAAACCTCTTTTCACTTATTCAGGAAACACTTACTGCATATGCCTACTGTATGCCAGCTGACGGGGAAGATATGCTAATCTTAAGGGCACTCTTAATTTAATTACACTGTTAATTTGGGGGGGACAGTGCTATTGTGTCTTACAGGGTCACTATAAATCGGAATCAACTCGACGGCAATGGGTTTGGTTTTTTTTGGAATGACTTCTAGAAGTAAAAATACTATTAAAAAATTAATATAGGAAAATGCAAAAAATACTACATAAAGTTGCATTAACCAGACAAGCAGAACTATAAATATGCACCTACGCATACATACTGACAGAAAGGTAGATGGACACAGGGGTAGGAGACGGCTGCACTCCCCTCCTTGGAGAGAGTAGCTACCTGAACTATTGCCTCTTCTCCCTTGGCCCATCTTTTAATGGATTCTCTTTCGATTATTGAAAGAGTTCGTTACACATCCTGGATCCTTATTAGGTTTTGATATTGTTTATAGCCATTTATAACTCAGACACTTTTCACCATTTGCTATGCTTTGGGCTATTTTAAGTAACAGAAAAATTGGTTTTTGTTTGTTTGCTTCATGTTTTCTCTTTTTTGGTTTCATTCATGAATTCTATGGGAATCAATTTTGGCAATTTACATTTTTCTACTATTTTCTAATATATATTCCCAGTTGATAACTTCTAAACATGTACTACACTGGAACATTGATAATAATCAGTAGAGGCTATAGAGATACATGATGGTAGTTTTAAATAAGATCATGCTTATTAATATACCAATTTCTGTACTGAGACAAACCTCAATTAAAATCTTGGTTGTTCTACACACTAGCTGTATGACTCTGAGCAAGATACTTAACCCCGCTAAGCTTTCACTGTCTCATCTACAAAACAGAGATGAAGATGAGCCACCTAACAGGTGCTAAAACAAAGTTAATTACACAGGGTGCTCAGCATCATGTCAGGCACACGGACACATTCAATAACTGTGAACATTCAAAGCTTTTAGGTGGAGAGGATTCAAAATTAACTTTTCTATAATGTTGCAGAGACCTGATTTTAAAAACAAAATTCCCAAAAACTGTTACAAAAATGTGATTCTGAGACTTATACACAGCACCTTTTAGTTAATTTACAACATGCAGCAGCTGTAAAAACCAGTACACCACACGTACAAAGAAAAGATGTGACATAAATGAGGTTGTGGGGAAGAAAAAAATTCAAGACAACTGAAGACAAGTCCTTACTATCCGTGTACCCTTCAAGTTATCGACGCTTACTGCCGTAGGGGCACCACCCTTACACACCAGAAGGACGCTGTCACTTCCAAAATATATCCACAAAATTACATTAAATGTTTTCCACTTCCTTCAAAGGAAACTTATGTGTTGTTAATAAGTATGCTTTGTCCTTTTCCATTTTCCATACCTGAGGTTCTCCAGAGATGTCAATACAACTAGTTCCATTTTCAACGCAGGCTTTTACTACAGGTTCTCCATAAAATCGATACTGAGGGACAGAGGAAACCAACAGTTTACTCGTAATCAACAAGTTTAAATGAATGAAATGCCATTTAGTTTTGGATGTGGTCTTGATTATTAGGAAACCAAATGTTAATCATATAAACCGAGGAAGTAACACACCTGCACCTGTCACCCCAGTGTACATAAATACAGCATGCTGACATTACAGAGGAATGTGTGCTTACCCCTAACTGATGAAGGCAGGAGGGTTGTATAGAAGAAGGGATTCACTTGAGGTGAATCCTGAAGGAAGAATAAGGATTTGCCAGGAAAAATAAAACTCAGGTTAACAGGAAAAGTAGATATAAAGGCGCAAGGGCATAAATAAAACTGTGAGCTGCCTGGCGTGGACAGAGAGGAGGAGAGAGAGACGAGCTGGGAAAGAAACACTAGAGCCAGACAAGGAAAGGCTGTGAGTTTGGACTTTATCTTCTAGATTGTTAGGCTCTCCTGGAAAATCTTACAAGCAAGGTGGTGTGAAGCTCTATTAGACATACCACTCTGCGTGTGAACAGAGGAAACAACCAGAGGCAGCTATGAAATCACAAAAGACTGAACTGAGGAAGTGGCAGGACAGACTTTGGTTAAAATATACTGACAAAGTAAGAATAACTGTACTTGCTGAGAAGCAGGACACAGGACAAAGGTTGGGGGCATTATTTGCCAAAATAAAGACAAACAGAAAGAGGAGAAGGTTCAGGGAGAATAAGTTTAATACTAGACAGAGTAGATATCTTGAGCTGTTTGATAGTGGATCCTCCAATGTATCTGTTGTTGAAACTCTAGGAAATCAGATAAAACTTGAAATGTATAACTGCTAATAGGCAAAGGTTCTATAGGGTCACTATGAACTGGAATTGAGTTGAAGGCACGAAATAACTTCAGTACAACAAACCTGTGTGTGTCATTCCATTTGGGAATAGGATTTCCTTGGTGATGTTAAGGAAGCCATCAGTGTAGGGTAAGGCTTAAACCTTACCACTTTCTAGATATATAAAAGTAGATTAGGCAAAGAAACAAGCAAGTATGTATGGAGGGAAGACAGATGTCACATGGCAATCTCTAAGGACACTGAGAAGAATGCTACAGAAGCTGAAACAAAGCTCTTCCCCAGAGCTCACAGACAGCACCTTCCTGAACTCAGACTTATAGCCTCCAAAACTGCAAGAAATGTGTTTGTTAGAGCAAAGCCGCCTACTTGTATTTCTGGTCCCAGCAGTCCTAAGACTCTTGTTAAACACACTGGCTACTTGGTTCCGCCCTACACCCCAACATCAGGCTTCCTGGGGTAGAGTCCAGTAACCTGCATGGTAAAGCCTCACCAGTGATTCGTACCCACATTAAAGATGGAGAATTACTGCCCTAGACTTTCTCCCTGGAAAATCTCTCTCTCCTGATTTCCACTGCTACAAACTTCTGCCTCTATCTCTGCTCACCGGTACAATTTCTGGGTCTGTAGTTTGTTACGAAATTCCACATGAGCAATAGCACCAAACATGGGGCATGATTCATGCATAACACTGATTTTGCTCTGGCTTCATTTTCCCTCTTCCTTTACTTTCTCTTCACCCTAATTTCCTCACTTAAAAAAAAAAAAGCCACCAAATTGTACATATTTCCTTCCTTTATTCAAGGGTATCTAGTAAGCATCTCAGTTTCAACACACTCAGAACTGAATTCAGCATCTTTCTCTCTACACTTGTCCCTCCTCCTCCACTCTCAGCACAGGAGACAGTGGAGCATAATGGTTAGAAGTGCAGGCTGTATCTTGGAGTGCCTGGGACTCACCCACCTCTCACATCTCTTTGGGTACACTCCAACAAGCTACGGCTTGGGGACAGAACCATGAAAATCGTTGAATGCACAGTGCCCTTGAGCACAAGCTTTCATGTCAGGCTCTGATTCACGAGCTGTGTGAACTTGAGCAAGTTACTTTACCTCTCTGAAGCTTCCACTTTCTCACTGAAAAATGACTCACAGCAACCCTACAGGACACAGTAGAACTGCCCCCACTGGGTTTCCAAGGCTATGAATCTTCACTGAAGCAGGCTGCCACATCTCTCTCTCTCTTAGGTTGCCACATCTTTCTCTCTCAGGGCGGCAGGTAGATTGGAACCACCGGCATCTTGATTACCAGTGAAGTGTGTAACCACTGTGCTACCAGGGTGCCTTAACAATATAACAAGCACCTATTTATGGGGTTGCTATGAAGATGAAATAAGATAATGTACAGTGCTTAGTATGGTGCCAAGTACAAAGCACTCAGTAAACGTTAGCTTTGATTATTTTGTTCTCACTAACAGCGTTAGTTCTTTCTTTCTGCTGAGTACCTCCATGCTTTGAGATAAATGGACAGAGTTAGAGTAGCAGTCCTTGGCCTCACAGACATTTCCTATGTGCAGCCAATTATCCTACAGATCAAAACTGCAATCCTAGTCGCCTCACTCCCAGTAATCTCTCAGGCCAGTGTACTGACTGACCCCCAGAGAGGACACAAGCAAGCCACTGAATGTGGAAGTAAATGTGAAGAGCTTTAATTCCTGCTCATTTTTACAGGAAACACAGAGGAAGAAATAGCTTTTATAACTAATATATGGACTGACTAGATTGTTCCCTCAGCCTGTATCAAGTGGTCACATATTGAATATGGGACACAAAAGGTATCCTGAGCAGAGCATGGGTGAGTTCTACATCCCAGAGGGGGCCAGAGTGAGACAGCCTTATTCAGCCAGTCATTTTCAGTGTACTGTGAACCAATGTTGCAGATACCAACTGGCTTGAAGTAAATGAAGCCCCACAAAATACACAAGCTGTTAAAAGATACCTGCAAACGAGCAAACAATGACCCCCCAAACTAACCAAGCTGGTGGTACTTCTACCCCTAAAACAAAAAAAACAAATATGTTGCTATCAAGTCAATTTCCACTCACAGCGACCCTACAGGACAGAGCACAACTGCCCCACAGGGCTTCCAAGGAGCACATGGTGGATCTGAACTGCTGACCGTTTGGTTAGCAGCCCTAGCACTTAACTGCCATGCCACCTTGATCCCTAGAAGTATACATTTTCTGTTATGCATAGTACAAAGGAAAAATGACAATCCAAGTAGAGCTGACGGAGGAGCACCAAATCCAGACTGAACTATCCAAGTTAATAACACAAGAGGTACATAGATCTACTAGTCCGAAGTTTAGGGGAGAGAGCCGCACTGGGAGTAAATCAGCAATGCACACACAGTATTTAAAGCAGTGGCTTTCACACTTCTGTGAACACAAGCCATACTAAGTTCATTTCACACAGCAACCCCATATGTAACTATATCTAAGTGAAGAAAAGTTTCATGACCCATACTTACTCTTACTGTATGTGATCTACCGTAATATTTTCTATTGTAGTCTTTTGCTTTGTAATGCTGAGACTTGACCTACTAAGCTGATATCACAATGTACTGTTTAAAAACTACTGCCTGTCAAAGTGTAAACTGGCCAAGAGTTTCTAAGGCATGAGCTCTGCAAGCATCTAGCATTTAGATGGGAGAGGATAACAGGATCCAGAAGTGGAGATGTAACCTAGCCGATAGGCAGGAAGAAAACTAGGGGAGAGGGAGAATACAGAAGCCAAGAGAATGTGGTCAGCTGGATTAAATGCCAAGAGAAGTGATTAACACAAGGGCTGACAATTGCTGGCTGGATTTGGCAGGATGGGGACCTTGGCAGAGTAGTGCCAAATCATGCCCCTACCTTAGAGCAAGTTAAGATGAACACCTAGTCAGAATAGGACACGAAAAAGCAGAAATAAAAGACAACCCTTTCAAGGAGTTCTGCTAGAAAGGGTCAAAGAAAATTGGAGTGGTAGTTGGAGGGGTCTCAGTGCCCCAGGAAGCAGCAACCACAAAACTGAAAGACGCATTGCATTAGGAAAACCTGCTGCAAAGGACTGCTTTAAAGTATTGAAAAGATGTCACCTTGAAAATTAAGGTGTGCCTGACACAAGCCATATTTTCAATCGCCTCATATGCATGCAAAGGCTGGACAATGAATAAGGAAGTCAGAAGATGTACTGAAGCCCTTGAACTGTGGTGCTGGAGAAGAATGTTGAACATACCATGAACCGCCAAAAGAACAAACACATCGGTTCTGGAAGAAGTACAACCAGAGTGTTCCTTGGAAGCAAAGATAACAAGACTGCATCTTACATACTTTGGACATACTATCAGGAAGGATCAGTCTCTGGGAAAAGACATCATGTTGACTAAAGCAGAGGGTCAGTGAAAAAGAAGACGACCCTTAACACGATGGAATGTCCCAGTGGCTACAACAATGGGCGTACGCATAAAAATGACTGTGAGCATGGCACAGGACTGGGCAGTGTTTTGTTCTGTTGTGCTTAAGGCCACTATGAGTCAGAACCAACTTAGCAGCACCTAATAACAACAGTTGGAGGGGTTTGCGGAATCAAAGAAGTTTTTTGTTTTTTTTGTTTAAAGACAGAAGATATCACATACTTGTATGTTGTTGGAAGTCATCCAGTAGACGGAAAATGTGATAACAAGAAAGTATGGAACTGTAGACCAGACCCCATAGGAGCACAGGCAGTTTTTCCTTGTAGAAGAGATAAGACTGAGTACAGGGTTTCATGTGGGTAGGTAGATCTAGTGTTACCAAAATGAAGACATCCTCTTTTGACAGTTTCTATTTTCATAGTTTAAAAAAAAAAAGGCAACAAAATTATCAGGTAAGACTGAGGAGAGGAGGATGCCAAAAGTCTGTGGAGAAAGCAGTAGTGAAAACACTGCTTCAGGGAGGAGAACCAACCAGGAAAACGCAGCAGAACTGCTGAAGTGCTGAGGCCCTACCTGAGGATTGTGACCACATGTGTGAGACAGGCCCTGCAGCGCGGCCCCGTGTTCTTCTCCAGGCACACGGGACCACTCACCCTCAGTGCAGGTAAAAGGTAGGCACAGAGGCACAATACCCTGGGATGCAGTTTTGCCAGAGTACGGGGGAAGAGAGGACAAATGAGTTGACTGAGGGTACACAAGAGAGGGACAACAGCAATGGACCACAGAATCTAAGCTGGTTAAGAACGAGCCACATCCAAGTAAACAACACTTTTAGAGTTTTATTTAGCAACAGTTCAAAACCTTCTCCTTTCAATAAAAAAATTATCAAAATGCTTCTAGATGCATGGTTTCAAAATGTTTTGCCAGTCATGGACGGTTTTCCCAGGTGAGTAAATGTCTTCACTCTTCGCCCTGCTGTGTGGGCCTAATGTCTTGGAGTCATCCTTGACCCCTTTTTTCACATCCAGTACAAACAGCAAAAGCTGTTGGTTCTTCTTTCAAAGCATACTCTGAACTCTATCACTTCTCACCATCCCTACCATCCTGGTGTTTGTCTTGCTTGGACTATTCCACTATTTGCTCCCTAGTATCTAGTTTTCCTCTCAAAACCCAAGGAACTCATGCCCTTGAGAACCATCTACTGATTTTTTGTCCTATTTAGAAGAAAATCCAAACCCTGACGCTGACCTCTAAGGTCCTGTCTAACTGCCCACCTCTCTGCTCTCTGCTCTCAGGGCCCCAGACATACTGTCTCTCACGTTCCTCAGTTTCATGGAGCCCACTCGTATCTCAGACCTCTATGCTTGCTATTCCCTGGAACACTCTTCTCAAACATTCACTCAGGTTTCTGCTCAAATGTCACCGCCTCATAGGGGCCTTCCCAACCAACCACCTAACACAGCATGACCGTCAATCTCTTTATGTCCTCCCCTTACCCTGGTGTATTTTTCCTCAAAGCACCTATCACTCACTACCTACTATACTATTTTGTCTCCTCTACTAGAGTGTAAGCTCCATCGGAGATTTTGTTTTGTTTACCACTGTGTCCCAGGTGCCTAAAATAGTGGCTTTTATACATAGTGAGCAGGAGAATAAATGTGCTTTTTCAGTCTCTTATTTTTTTCTGCATTTAAAAATTATATATATTTGGGCTCTTATTTCAAATACATATATTTAAAGTATTTTTCATGGTAATACAAAAATACAACTTATAAATAAAAAATACATTGGCGATGCATGCTCAAGCATTTTCTATGGATGTGGCACACATTTTATTCTTAAAAAAAGACTTGCAATCATAGCTTTAACCAGTGGACACACCAGGACACATTTCCTGACTACAGTACACAGACAGCCTGCCACCCCCTCTTCTCAGGAGACTCTGTCATATCCACTTGCTCCACCCTAAAAAGTGAAAACTTCCCAGATGGAGTTAAGGCCACCAATCAACTCTCCTGTCCCCTGCCCTGACGTTCCTCTGGAATTTGAAATACCAGACAGTGCTAGCCATGAATGGGTTGTTTGTTCTGACACAAAGAAGGGTTGGTCACTTACCGGTCCTACACAGTTGAGGACAACGGCTGCCTGTTTAGCCATTTCATCAAGTGAGGCTGGATTAGTGATATCACAAATTATTATTCCAACTTCAGACGGTAGCGTCGGTCTTCCTACAATAAGAAAAAAATCATTTGAAGAAAATCCTGGTACAACATTAGATCTGTCATATCTCTTTGTAGTAATCAATGGCAACAAATTTACTAAATATACCAAAAGCTAACTCTCCCTGTGAAACAGATGATAAAACTGTTTTTAACAGGGCTAAAAGGCTATGAAGACAACAAAGCTAACACTTGGGTTACTTTTAAAAAATGACAACAAAAACTGTGTCAAGCACAATCTTGTGTAGCATGGCAATTTTACAACCAACTTTAGATGCTGAAGTAGATAATTTTCTTGACTTTCATGCCAAGAAATTTGCATTATAAAAATAATCCGTCAAGCACAATGACACATGTTTCTATTACGGGGGCTGGGGGAGTGCTGACATCAGCATCACGAGGACAAAAAAGGACAAGGGAGAAGCACAGTCTGTGTAAGACCACCACATTCATGGTAGCTGAAATGAACAGTATCACTAGAGCAATGCAGGTTCTGGTGGGTGACGGTGTCCCCCACACCTTGATTTCGGTGTTACAGATGGTATGTATTAGGCTGTTTTCTGTACATTCTCGTAGAGCAGGAAAGAGAAATGGAAGAAGGTATTTTAATACTGAAAAGTTTCTCAGAAAAATGAAGATCAAAAGCTCTTTGGTCAAGATTCTGTGTGTCCTGTGTGTTGGTAGTGACAACAGTTAAGAGTTGTATGGGACTCAAGCCCACATGGTATCTTCCACATAAACCGATAAAAAAAAGCCAGTTGCCACGGAGTTAATTCTGACTCATAGCTATTGTACAGGACAAGACAGAACTGCTCCATAGGATTTCCAGTGAGTGTCTGGTGCATTCGAACTGTGACCTTCTGGCTAAGCAGCCAAACTCTTAACCACTGTGCCACCAGGGTTTCTACATACCAAAACAACACAAAACAAAACAACCACTGAACCCACTGCCATCAAGTAGCTTCCAATTCCAACTCACAGCGACCCTATGGAACAGAGAACTGCTCTGTAGAGTTTCCAAGGAGCCCCTGGTGGATACCAACTGCTGACCCTTTTGTAAGCAGCTGTAGCACTGAACCACTACACCACCAGGGTTTCCACATAACCATCAACAAATCCGATTCCATACTCCCATCAAAAGCAAGGTTTTCTGTGGACTTAGAAAGAAGTGGCATGAAACTGAAAACAGAGAATGCAGCACACCCAGCACTCTAACAGGTGCTATCTGTCTGCACGAGGAGGCTCTATGGTAGAAAAATAAGAGTCAAATCGAAAAGCTGTTGAGATCTAAATTAGATGCCTCTCCCCATTAGAACGTCAGCTGCATGCAGCAAGGGGAGGGGGGAAGAGGGAGGGAAGAGTGTGTCTCCCACATTTGTACTCTCCATGGTTAAGTGCTACCGATGGACAGCCAACCTACAAGTTGGCAGTTCAAATCCAACAGCTGCTCCTTGGAAACTCTACGGATCAGTTCTACTCTGTCCTGTAGGGTCGCTCTGAGTTGGAATCCACGGCACTGGCACTCGGTTTGTGGGGTTTTTGTTTCGTTTTGTTTTGTTTTTACTTAGAACAGGACCTGGCACAGACAATACCAACAAATATATGTTGGGTGCCTGCTGAAGGAATAAGTAATACTCCAAACTAGAAATGCAGGCTTTCCTTTTTTGAAGAAGAGTAAGGCTATGGAGGGAATTTTAAAAGCAAAAATAAATAAAAGCCACCAACGTTATCTCTAAAATCCTTAAGTAAGCTTAGCTTTCACAATTGCTGTTGGTCTCCCATGCCTAAGGAAACTGCGGGGGTGTAATGGTTAAGCGCTACCGCTGCTAATCCAACAGGTCGACAGTTTGAATCCGCCAAGCGCTCCTTGGAAACCCTATGACGCAGTTCTGCTCTGTCCTATAGTGTCGCTATGAGTCAGAATTGACTCGACCGCAGCTGGCTTTCCCATGCCCCAAACACTAAACACAATACAAGTATTTTCCAAGAAATCAATGCCTGATTTTCCTATCCAACAAAATGCCGGGAAACTTCCAGATCCCCAAACACCCCTTGCTCTAGACAGGGTGAAGCAGAGAAACGACAAATTACCGCGTTCTTGACTATTTCTCCAGAAAGACGTAACGGAGGGTGGTGGGACTCTATAAACCAAGGTAGAAATTCAAAAGCAGGGAGAGGCAAGAAATGAAAGGTAGAAATCAAGTTTTTTTTTTTTTTTAAAAAAAGTGGGGAGTGGAACAGGGACGTGTCACTATTTGAGGTATCGCTCTCCGCTTCCTGTCGTCAAACAACGCTTGGAGGAGACGCGGGGCGCATCCGCGGAGGAGGCACGCAGTTTGGGGGGGGTGTGAACTCAGTCAGGCCTAAGGGCACTCCGGGATGCCCGCGGCAGCGGCGCGGTCGCCCGCTGCCCAGAAGCCGCGTCCCGTCCCGTCCCGCCCCTTTTACCCAGCTTCAGAGCAGCCCTCTCCAGCACTCGCTGCAGCTTCTCCCGGGAACGGCCTGCCACGGCCCACGGCAGGCGGGAGCTCCGCTGCGGGTCCACCTGCTCCCGGGCCACCTCCTCGGTCACGAACTGGCCGGTGAAGCCGGACGCCCCGAACACCACCAGGTGGAAAGGCCTTTGCCCAGTCGCCATGACGAGCAGCTATTGAGCCCAGGCCCAGAGTGGGACTTCACGGCGCTTGCGCCTCAGACGGCAGGCCCAGCACCGAGCGCAGCAACCGCCGCCGTTGTCGCGGCAGCCGCCGGCGCGTAGCGCGCGGCTGCGCAGAGGCCACGCCCCCGCCGCCTGGCGGCCGGCTGCGGCTGTCGCCGCCTCGGCGTCCCCTGGAGGGGCTCGGGGTCGAGCGTTTGCAGGGCTCTGGCTCCTTCCACGGCGGCCCCTGGCTGCGTCCGGTCGGGTGTTTGGCACTGCGCTGACTGCCTGAGGCGGCGCATCGCTTCTCCCGCTCTCAGGCTGGACGCAGGCTGCGGTGGCAGCCGGTTCTTGTTTTCCAAGGGAATTGTGCAAGACAAAAACAAAAAACGTTCTAACGATTGCAGTGGCCTCGCTACACCAGTAACTCGTTTTGCCTTCGAGGCCTGTTGGCTGGGGAATAGCTAAGAAACCGTAGTGGAGGTGGAGGGTGAACGCGGGTGCTGGGCTCTCTACCAATCACCTCCACCCTTCCCAAGAGTCCAACTCTGCCGCCCGGTCACCTTGATGCCCTTCGTCTCAAGGGTCGCCCACCACCCTGTCACCACATCTTCCCTTTTGTAGCAAAAGAACTCCTAGAGCACCCCTGATGTTTTACTTGGGAAGTAAACAGCGATGTGGAAATTCTTTGGAATTAAAAAAAAAGTTTCTTGAGAAGTTTTCTTCATATATTCAAAATATTTTAATAATGGTTGACGAAATACTAAATAAAGGGAGATAGGCAGGGACAAATTTCCGGTACAGAAGAATTCCAAATAATTTACGTAGCTAGGAACTTAACTTCTCGCCCTTTGAGGGGACGCTGCACTTTGTGACTTGATTGAAAAGAAGAGAATATGGAGAGGAATGGGGAAGTAACCTTACAATGGAGATACCTTGACCAAATGATCAACATTAACGTCATCAGCGACATGTTGATAGCATGTACCTTTAACGCCACTTTACCTCTATGGTCTTCCTGTCCAAAACCCGTAAATCCGTGATCATTCCACAAAACACTTGACCAGCACTCCTTGAAACTGTCCAGGTTATTGAAAGCAGGAAAATCTGAGAAACTGCCACAGACTAGAAGATGATGGCTGAATGTAATGTGGTACCCTGAATGGGACTCTGGACCAGAAAAAGGACATCAGGGAAAAGCTAGTGAAATCTGTACAAAGTATGGAATTCAATTAATAGCACTGTACCAATATTGCTTTCTTTATTATCGCAGTAGTATGTTAACAACAGGGAAACTTGAACTAGGGGTATAGGGGAACCATTTATATGGTTAAAAAGAATGAGATTGCAAGTGATCGTCTAAGATGCGTCCATTGGTCCCAGCCCACCTGGTGCAAAGGAAAATGAAAAACATCAAAGACACAAGGAAAATACAAGCTTAAGAGATAGAAAGGGTCACATAAACCAGGGACTCTGCATTCCAAGACCAGAAGAACTAGATGGTGCCCGGTTACCACCATGACTGCCCCAATAGTAAACACAATAAAAGCTCCCTGATGAAGCAGGAGAAAAGTGGGGTGCAGAACTCAAATTCTAGTAAGAAGAGCAGACTTAATGGTCTAACTGAGACTAGAGGGACCCTTGAGGACATGGCCCCCGAACTCCAGGTTAGCCTGAAACTAAAACCATTCCCCATGCTACCTCTTTAGAAAAAGATTAGATTGGACTATAAGACATACAATCATATTTGAGAAGATAATTCCAAATTTATAACTCCAGTCAGACCCCTGCTCGTTTTTGGTCTTTCCTATTTTCATTAATGACAACTCCATGCTTGCAGCTCTCACAACTGTTACCTCCAAGTCTTCTTTGGCTCCTCGTTCTCAATGGCCTCCCTTCCCATCCAACCCTTCCGAAAAATCCTAGCGACTCTGAACCTTCAAAAGATATCAGATTTGGGCCACTTATCACCTTGCTGGCACCACCTGAATCCAAGCTGCCATCAACTGTGACCCAGAATATTGCAAAAGCTTCCCCCATGTCTGCAGTTGGTTCCCATTCATTCTATCTCAACAAAGCAGCCAGAGTGAATGTTTAAAAACCTAAGACAGATAACACAATCCTTCTACTCAAAAGTTAACTCCCTCCCATCCATGGCAAAGTAGAAGTCAGAGTTCTTATTACAATCTAAAGGCTCCTACCCGATCAAGTGAACTGTCTACCCCAGTATCTCTCTCACTTCATATCCGACTACTGTTGCCCTCATCAATCTACTTAAGCTGCACTGGCCTTCTCGCTGTTTCCCAAATGCAGGAGGTATGTTCTACCTCAAAGCCCTTGCGTTACCAATAAAAACCCAAAAAACCTGTTGCTATGGAGTCAGTTTTGACTGTTGGTGATGCCATTTGTGTCAGAGTAGAGCTGTGCTCCGTAGGGTTTTCCAAACCCTGATTTTTCTGGATGTAGACAGCCAAACCTTTGTTTTTTTCTTTGACCCCATATAGTTGTCCTCTCTTCTGCCCTCCTTCCCTTCCTCCCGCACTCTTCCCTTCCCTTCTTTCTTTCCTTTTTCCTTGACACTTATCTATAGAATACCTACTATGCCTGACTATGCGTCAGACATTGCTCTGAACCCTAGGGATACAGCAGTGGAACAAACAGACGAAAATCTCTGCCTGCACGAAGCTTACTTTCTAGGGCGGAAGACATAAGGTAATTACACTTAGTATACAGCATGGGGGGTGGATGGTGAGAAGTGCTAAGGACAGTAAAACAAAAGAGGGAAGAAAGTAAAACAAAGGCTCCCCTGGTGGACTCAGACCTCCAGCTTTTCGGTTAGCAGCCAAGCACGTTAACAGTTTGCACAACCCAGAGACTGTCTTTGTTTGGAATGTCTTTCTCAATATCTGCTTAGCAAACTCCCTCTTTTCCTTTAGGGCTTCCCTCAAAGCCACCTTCTCAGTGATGGCTTCCTTGGCCATTCCATCTACAATGCCACCCACAACACCTACCTCGGCTATTTACAAATGACCTCTTTGTTTTACTTTCCTCCTTCGAATTTATCACCATCCACCTCCCATGCTGTATATTATATGTAACTACCTTATGTCTTCCACACTAGAAAGTTAGCTTCGTGCAGGCAGAGATTTTCATCTGTGTTTGTTTGACTGCTTTATCCCTAGTGTTCAGAACAAAGTCTGGAACACAGTAGGTATTTCTATAAATAAGTGTTGAGGCTAAAGGAAAGAAGGAAGGGAGGGAAGGAGCCTGGGAGGAAGGGAAGGAGGGAAGAAGAGAGGACAACTATATAGGGTCAATTTGGCAATATTTGTATCACCAGTTACATGTTTTGGACTCTGCATCTGTAACAATGCCATGGTGAGTCAAATGGAAACCTGTGGACCAAAAAGAAAAGCCAGCAATACCAGTCTTTTCTTTATTTACAGTTTTGATATTTTGTCCATCATAGGTTTTTGCATTAATTTTGATTTTTTTTAAAAAAAATATATTGCATTTAAATATTATTGATTTTATGTAGTGTATTTTTTGGTGCCCCTTAAATTTTGTACTCTAAAGTCCCAGCCCTGGCATTTTGAAAAATGCCTGTGACACCACAGAAATGTTAGCTATTTGGTATTTCTTAGTCTCAGTCAGTGCAAGAATGCAAGGTTTGCTGACCACTTCATACAGTTAAAACTGACACTGTTACTGTTTGAAAATATTTGCTTTTTCGAAAACAACTACCTGCAGTAAAAAGTAGAAAAGTGGCAAGGTCTAGTAGTGAAAAATCATAAGACATTGGAACTAGAGAGATCTGGGTTCAAATCTTTAATCTGTCAAGCATGTGTTTGGGTTTGGCAAAATTGCTTGTCTTTTAACCTTCATCTGTAAGAGGAGATTTAAGGGTGTAACTTGCAGAGTTATAAATATTTGTAAAGTATCTGGCATATAATTGGTGCTTAATAAGTAGCTATTATTACCATGAATCCACTGGAAATTCAGAATGAATATCACTGTCCATAGGATAGCTTCTCTAATTATTTGCTCAACACACAGACTGAATAGGTGTGGCGAAAGGATATAACCCTGATGCCCACTTCTCCTGACTTCAAACCATGCAGTGTGTACTCTTCCTGTTTGAACAATTGTGCCACAGTAAATGGATCATGTTAGAAGGGGAGAAAATGTGAAACACAACCTCAAATTCTTGAAAAAAATCCAGGCTTAATGTTCCAGATAAGACTGGAGGACTCTCCATGACTGTTCCCCTGAGATGTTCTTTAAACCTGGAACCAAAACTCATCCCTGAAGTCATCTTTTACCTGAATAATAAGTTGGTTCACAAAATAAAGAATAGCATCTGTGTTTACTGCATTCCTTTAAAAAAATCATCTACTTGAGACCAAAGGTTCCACAATTACCTTAACAACAAGGATGAGATGGAAGGGGGACAGGGAAGCTAAATAGAAGCAGAACAACCAGAACGGAAATTAACAAGAACGTTCATGCACTGTGAAAAATTAAAGCAATGTCATTGACCAATTTGAATAGCAATTGTTGATAAGAACCTAATCTGCTATATAAGCTTTCATTAAAAATACAATGCTATTTAAAAAGATTGAAAAATTATAACTGAGGAAATCCAATAATGGAGCACACACCTACTCTGTAACACATGAGGTTGCCCTCAATCAGGATCTACTCACTGACAATGGGTTTGGGTTTTTAAATATTTTTTTAGATGCACAGATGTAGTTAGCGGTCATGGGAGTTTGTGAGAGTTCTTTTCTGGTTACTTGAACTGTTTGCAGTGAAGTAGGAAAGCAAGTGTCTTGTTTGATCTGAGGACAAAGAATCAAGGAGGAGGGAGAGTGAGGGGACATGGGAAAGGCAGTGTGGCCACCTTCTCCCGGTCAGCGATCTGGAATTTGAAGAGAGACTGGTGGGCCATGGTTGCTTTTCCTCAGCTGTGTATGTCTCTGTACATGGTACTCAGTGAGAGAACTGGAGTCAAGCAGGACTGTGACTTGAGCAAAGCACCAGGACAAAGCAATAAGTCATGCTCCAGGATTGTGGTCACAAGCATGTGCTTGTCTCCTTGTCTGCTAGAGATGGGATACATTTTTTTATTTTTTGTCATTACCTTCCTACTGCCTCTTACCTTACCTGTGCCACAAACATGTTGCTGAGTTGGCAACCCGGCAAAAGTAAATAAATAAACATTTAAATGGGTATCTGTTGATATGATGTATTTGAATATAGAAATGTATGTATGAATGAAATAAGGAGGCAGAGGCTTTAACTCTTCAGGTAGACAGACAATGATGAAAACAGCGTTATCCAGGGAGGTAAACTCCCTTTGTCTGTTGAGCTTCTGTTATGTATAAATCCCTGTAATTCTGTATTAGGGTTCCTTTGTCTTGGAACTACTGACATTGGAGCCAGATAATTTTTTTTTACTTGAGAGAGTGGTGAGAGGTTTAGCAACATTTCTGCTTTTATTCCCCATCTCTAAATTAGATTCTCTCAATCCCAAAACACTATACAATATTGTTAGTACACTACACATCTATTAAGGACTATATGTTAGTCACTTTTGTACTCTCCATGCCTTCTTAGCTTTTTCTGTTAATTCAGTCAACAAAAATATGTTAAGTGCCTAATGTAGTAGTGGTTAAGTGCTATATCTGCTAACTAAAAGGTTAGCAGTTTGAATCCACCAGGCACTCCTTGGAAACTCTATGGGATAGTTCTATTCCGTCCAGTAGGGTTACTAGGAGTCGGAATCAACTTGATGGCAATGTGGTTGATTTGGTTTGGTATATGCCAGGTAACCCTGCCGGTGTAGTGGTTAAGATCTATGGCTGTTAACCAAAGGTCAGCAGTTCAAATCCACCAGGTGCTCCTTGGAAATCCTATGGGGCAGTTTTACTCTGTCCTGTAGGGTTGCTATGAATTGAAGTCAATTAAAAAGCAACAGGTTTGGTTTCGGTATATGCCAGGCAAAGCCCTGGTTGCACAGTAAGAGCTATGGTTGTTAGCCAAAACCTGTGACATTCTTTGCAGAAGTTCTACTCTGTCCTACTTGGTCACTATGAGTCAGAATCGACTCAACAGCAATGGGCTACGTGGGAACTCTTTTAAGCACTGGGAACTCTTTTAAGCATTGAGAATATAGTGCTGAAGAAAAAAACAATATATGTGCTAATGAAGTTTCTGTTTTGGCAGGGGGAGGAGAGACAGATGATAAAGAAATAAAACATACAGCATAGAACATGGAGATAAGAGTTATATGGGCTACACAGTCAGCAAGAAGGACAGAGAGGCCCAGCAAGGGGAAGTGGAAGGCTTGCTGTTTTATTTACTTTATTCTGTCTTGCTGTTGTTGAGAACAGCAGAACACATGCGATCGCAACTATTTCTGCATGTACAATTTAGTGACATCAACCGTAATCTTTACGTCGTGTAATCATTATTACCTACCTTTTCCAAATCATTCCTCCCTCATTAATACAATCTCACTGTCTCTAAATTTCCTGTCTTATAAATGAGTAACTGAATTGCTTATCCCCACTGATCAATGATAAACAAAGTCCCTGAACTTCGGCCCATCTGCAGCCTGAGCCATCTACCCTCTCTACGGACCCCTCCTGGAGGACAGGTTGACCTCACCTGAAAAATTTGATTTACCATCCAGTGATGTCACCCACTCATCCTATTTTCCCACACCTGGTTTTATTCTAACCCTGTCAATTCTCAATCTCGATAAAAGAAAATCCCTTCTTCACCAACTCTTTGAGAAGCTTGCAGATACTATGGTCTAGATATTTTCACTTCTGCAGTTGTCTCCTGCCCCATGACCACAACAGTCCCTTCCCACTTTTCTTTCTGAATAAAGTCCAGATGTGTTTTTATTTAGCAGTACTGATAGACATTGCCTATAGAAGCAGATTTAAAACCTTTCCAGTCTGTCACTTTTATAAATAGTGGCACTATATACATCCTTGTAGGTACAACTTTTTCCTTCTTTTGAGTGGTTTTCTTCAGGTAAATATCCAGACCTGAGATTACTGAGGGAAATACTATTAGTACTGTATCCACATCAAGTTTGTCCCAAGTTCCTCACAGGTACAGCTTGTACTTGTTTGCACACATCAGCGTTACATGAATCATAGGTGTTTTTCACAGTCACTGTCAAGAGAGAAGTCTGCCAAATGCGAAATCTTGGTCAACGTGTAGTTTCCAGTTAGACCATGTTTTGACCATGGGAGGAAGGGGAGTAGTATTGTCACCCTCCTGATCTTAGTTCCCTAGCAGGACTAAAGAATCTGCTCCAGCTGAACCCTTGAATCACTCATGTAGTCAGTGGGTTGTCCTTATAGCAGTTTTATTGAGCAAAGCAGTAACACCAGGAAGCAACAGTACATTTCAGAGTGAGAAATGGGTCATCCTCTGTGACTGGAGGAGACGGTGACAGAATTTTGGCTGGGGGTTTTATTAGGTTTGTTTTTGGTATAGCATTCCAGAACAGCCCCTGTATGGAGTAGGTGACTGCCTTGGGCAGGACATGGGAGATTCCTGACATTTATGGACTGACCACAATGTAGATTTGTTATAATACCTAATCAACTTAGAAAGGTCAACAGAGGATGCTCTCCTGGCCTCAATCTGTTTCCATCTGTTCCTAAAACTCCCCCTGAGAAGGCATGAGCGTGGCATCTTACAGGGATTGGAGCATAGCGGTCATCTAGCTACTTCCTGCTGAGCGGGAGCTGAAGTCCTAACTGAATTAGGCTCAGCCTTTTCTCTTTCCCATTGATGATTCAGGTCTGGTGGAAAGCATGCACAGTTTGATCAAGGGGCTTAAGGTAGAAGCCTTGGTTGTCTGTAGTGGGGACGGGTGGAATCCCTGGGCAATCACCAACTTAAGATGGAGTTGTTGCAACCCAGAAGACACCAACTTAACTACTAGGTTTAGCAAACACAGTCTGAAGATTAATAGATGTATAACTGTAGCAATGGGCCCCATGAGCAGGAAAAATCATGTGCATTTTGACAACCAGGAGGCAAAAGAATTGGGGGCACTTTCTTGGGACTCTTGGTTATACTTGTGTAACCATTTAACCTGTTCATAGATTTTTTTTTTTTTTAGTGTTTGTTTCTATTAGACCTGAATTATTGACATATGTGCATCAAGTTTTATTTATGATTGCACAAACATACCCGTTTTCTGTTAAGAGGTAATCCAAGGCCTATCTGTTGTCCATGATCACACCCATCAAAGAATCTAGCGATCTGAAGAGGCCAGCCAGTGTGTCTGCTGACTTGGTGATAGCTTGTTCAACTGCCTTCTTTAGAGCCCTTAGAGTCCGGTCATGATAGGCAAACACTCCCCATGGGGCCACCACAGTGACAGTTCCCACAAATCCAACACCCAAAGGCCCTCTTCTTCCTCATTATCTCTAAGTTAATACTTAGTTCTTCTCAAAAGGGGAGTCTCCTGTCCTCCTGAATAGTAGCTTATGGTCTTCTAGAGGTTCTCACTCTTAGAAATCACGTAGTCCGCCATCAGTCGGTGGGGTCGTTGGCTTTACTCTGGAGGTGTACCGAGCTGTCAATTCCCTTTAACTTGACTCTGGTAGGTACCGACAAGAGAACCTGGTAGGGCCCTCCCCAGAGAGGCTGTAGTTGGTTCTTAGGCCCTCCCTCTCTCTCTCCAGTCTTTCTGGAGCACACAGTCTCCAGAGCTTATGGAGTTTTTAAGCCTTCACTCATTGGCACTTGTTGTCCGTAGTACAGTAAGGCCTATTAAACTTTCCCCAAGTTAATTATGTAAGAGTCAACTCACCTCTGTGCAGTCCTGGATGGTTTCTACCTAGAAGGGCCTACAATACGTGATCTGAAAAGGGCCGAGCCCAGTTAATTTCTTGAGGGATCCTGATTCTCATCAGGGGCATGGATAGGTTTTAATACCCAGTTGGTCTTCGTTTCTTGGCACAGTTTCACAAGTGTCCTTTTTAGAGTTTGATTTATTCTTTCTACCTTCTTTGATGCTTGTGGAAGTAATATTTAATTCCCTGCGAACTTACCACCCCCTGGGTTCTTGTGACACAAATGCTGGGCCATTGTTGCTCTGCAAGCTGCAAGGTAGTTCAAACCTAGGGATAATTTCTTTTGACAATACTCTTACCACATCCAGAGCCTTTTTTGCTTCCTGTGGAGAAAGTTTCAACCCACCCAGAGAAGGTACCTACCAAAACTAGAAGAAATTGATAACCTTGGCAGGTGTCTGTCATTGTGACATCAGTTTGCCAATCTTACCCTGGGTATTGTCCTTTTATCTGCACCAGCTGCAAAAGAGAAGGAGGAATCACCTCTCCCTGAAGGTTATTTTTGTAACAGGTGGTAGAAGGCTGGACGACTTGCTTCACAACCTTTTTGATTCCTCTGATAATCACCAGCTGGCTAAGGAATGACCTAAGTGCGTCTTCCCAGTGTGAAATGCCTGGTGGTAATTCGTGAGTCTCTGCTTGTTCCTCTAGTATATTCATCTTTCCCTTATGGTCCCACTACCTAAGGAGGCTTTGGAAAAATCCCTGACATCCGACTCATGGTGATTCCTCCTGTGAGTATCTGGGTGTTTGGGTTGCTTCCATGGAACTGGGCATTAGGGCAAGGAGGGGTGACCTTGGTGGAAGTTTTCTAGCAACTTTTTTGGCTTCCAGATCCACCTTATTATGTCCCTCTGCAGTGTCTCCCTCTGGCTGGTGTCCTCGACAGTGCATTACCAACACTTCCTTAGTGGGAGGACGCCTCCGTGAGTTGGACAATGTTAGAGCTCCTGCTGACAATTGCAACTTGGGTCTACAGAGGGAACAGCTTGATTCCCTGCCGGTAGGTAAAGTCCGCTGTCTAGCATGTAACTGATCCCTATACACCTCTCCTGCTACATGTATTCAGTTACACTCACTGGGGGGTAGAGCAGTAAGACAAGACCCAAATACCTCGCTACATTAATTCAAAAACCAAGGTCACTGAACTCTCCAATGAACCTGTCTGGATCAGCAGAAAAGCCCTCCAACTTGCAGGATTGAGAAGGGGGCATACACCCTGTTAGCTGTCCCCCTAGCCCTGAAACTTCCTGCAGTGGCAGGAGCATAATCTAGCAGGGGTGCATTAGGAGTGCCTGCTGCTGCCACTGGCCTTGACCCTTCCTCATGTGGGCAGTCAGAGCTTCCGGGGGCCCCCTCCCCAGCTGTCTGCATTCTCTACACCCATTACAGAGTTTCAGATTGTCCCAGAAGTACATAAAGGCTTACACATACAGGACTTCAGACTGCTTCCCTTCCTGTCTACAGAACAAGTCAAGCTAAAGGATGGTGTCACAGCTTAAGCTCTCATTTTAAGACCGTGCCTCTTGGTCTGGTAGCCATTACTGGGGCCAGATTGTATTGCAAAAAAAGGTCAGCTTTCACAGGGAGTTAAAATCCAGTTCCTTCTGCATCTGAGTAGGCAACCCAGGGGGAAATTCTGAGAAATGGAAGATCCTTGTCCCATGATGCCTAATTTGGAGGAAAACAGGGAAAAAAGGGAGAGGAAAAACTCGGCATCAAGGTGCAAAACCCCTCAACCAGGCATTACCAGACAAGAGATCATCTGGTGAGGAGGTGGTAGAATATTTTCTAGCATTTTTGGCTAATTTCATGCAGGAGCCCCACATCCCTGCTCCTCATGGGCTCCTTTCTTCCCCCTGTGCCATGCAGGTGGTAGCAGGGACTCCTTGATCCTTCCTTTTTCCCCAATAAACCGGGTGACCTATTATAAGACCTGAGGGGCTGCAGTGGAGACCCCATAATCTAGCATTCTGCCAATTCCACAGTTGCTGAAGCTGCCAGCTTAATCCCCGAAAGACAGGCAGAAAGAGTGCAAAAGCCACCAAAATTCACGACAGGAGTGGTTTCTGCAAAGGAGGTTTTAGGGCAGCCAAAATTCTCTGTAGGAGGAAGTGTTTTCCCTGGGAGGATAGACTGTAACAATAAGGAGCTATTTTAGTCATCTAGTGCTGCTCTAATAGAAATACCACTAAGTGGATGGCTTTAACAAAGGAGAGTTTATTCTTATGCAGACCAGTAGGCTCCAAGTCCAAATTCAGGGATCCGCTCCAGGGAGAAGGCTTTCTGTCTGTCGGCCTGAAGGAAAGTCCTTGTGTTGTATCCATCTTTGGCCGGGGAGCATCTTGGCACAGGAACCTCAGGTCTAAAGGATGCATTCTTCTCCCGGTGCTGCTTTCTTAATGGTGCAGGGTTCCTAACTCTCTACTTGCTTCCCTTTCCTTTTGTCTCCTGCAGGATAAAAAGGTAAAAGGTGGAGCAAGCCACTCTCCAGGGAAACTTCTTTTACAGTGGAGCAGGGCAGTGACTTTAGGAAGGGATTACAATCCCATCCTAATCATGGATAGGAAGATTTAACATTGTGAAAATGTCTATTTTACCCAAAGCAATCTACATACACAATGTGAACCCAGTACAAATTCTAGTGTCATTTTCTTTTAATGAGAGGGAGAAACAAATCACCAACTTTGTTTGGAAGGGGAAGAAACCCCAAATAAGTGAAGCACTACTGAAGACGAGGAACACAACGGGAAGCCTCACACTACCTGACCTTAGAACCTACTACACTGCCACAGTAGTCAAAACAGCCTGGTACTGGTACAAAAACAGACATATAGACCAATGGAACAGAATACTTACCCCAGAAATATCACCATCCTCTTATGAACACTTGATAGTCAACAAAGGCCCAAAGGCTGTTGTCATGGATTCAGTTGTGTCCCCCTAGAAATATGTGTAGTAATTTGGCTGGGCCAGGATTCCCTGCATTCTGTGTTTGCCCTCCATTTTGAGATTTTCTGATGCTGTAAATCCGAATCTCTGCCTGTGGCTAATGGATGATTATGTTAAATGAGGATTAGGGTGGCACTGCCATACCCTTGCTAAGAGAGTTTCCTTGGAGTGTGGCTTGCACCACCCTTTACCCTTTCATCCTACAGGAGATGAAAAAAGAGAGAAGCAAACAGAGAGTTGGAAACCTCACACCATCAAGAAAGCAGCTCTGAGAGACCAGCACAGCCTTCAGACTTGAGGTTCTTGCACCAAGATGCTCCCCGACCAAAGACCAATACTTTCTTTCAGAGCCAACACAGGGAAAGCCTTCCCCTGGAGAGGATACTCTGAATTCGCACTTGTAGCCTACTGAAGTATGTAGGAATAAACTTCTTGTTTAGGCCATCCACGTTGCGGTATTTCTGTTAGAGCAGTACCAGCTGACTAAAACAGTTGAAAACTGAGGTAAAAACAGTCTCTTTAATAAATGGTATTGTCAAAATTGGATATACATGTACAAAAAACTGAAACAAGACTCATATTTCACACCTTGCTCAAAAACTAACTCAAAATGGATGGAAGTTCTAAATATCAAACCTAAAATGATAAAGATCATGTAAGAAAAATAGGGCCAACTATGGAAGTTCTAATACATGCCTTAGACAGACTACAAAATCTGACCAACAAGGCATGAACAACAGAAGAAAAAATAAATAAATGGGAACTACTAAAAATTAAACACTTGTGCTTATCCAAACATTTATCAACAGTTAAAAGACTACCTACAGAATGGGAAAAAATATTTGGTAACTACATGTTGGATCAATGTCTGATTTCAATAATATACAAGGTACTACAAAATATCAGCACGAAAACTGTAAATAACACAGTTAAGTAATGGGCAAAGGTTATGGACAGACTCTTCACCAAAGAAGACATCCAGGCAGCCAAAAGACACATGAGGAAATGCTCACAATCACTAGCTATTAGAGAAATCAAAATCAAAACTACAATGAAATACCATCTCATCCCAACAAGGCTGGCAATAAAAATAAGTAAATAAATAAATAAAAACCCACACAACAACAAAGGCTGGAGAGGCTGTGGAGACACTGGAACTCTTCTACACTGTTGGCGGGAATACAAAATGGTATGACCTCTTTGGAAAGCCATTCGGCGCTTCCTTAAAAAGCTAGAAATATAAAATACCCTGACCTGAAACCAGTACTGAGGTCAACTTCTCAGACAAGAATGGATTGGAGTGAGGGACACAGTGGGAGCATGTGGTGTGTGTACTTTATCATTTTATTCATTTATAATAGGCTGTTCTACTGGTTTCTTTCTAGATGGAAGAGAAGAGGGTAGAGATGAGGAGACAAGTGCTCATTAAGAGAATGCTAGAAGCATACGGTGAAAAGGAAGAATGTGCTGCCACTCGGTGAGGAGAGCAAATGGAGCTGCAGACAGGCAGGCATGCAGAATTGATTTGGATTGTATACTTTCACTTAATCATAATAATTTTAAAAAATTCACAGAAAATAATAGAAATCATGCAAAAAAAGAAAGAAAGAGAGCCTGTGAGAATGTTAGATGGCGCCCTTTGGTTCTACTTGCTCAAAGGCTGCGTAGCTTGATTGGCTTGGGTACTCCCTGCATAAAAGCACCCCCGGGCATTCTTATAATAACTCTTCCCACTGTTTTGGCTATAAATAGTCAGTGACACTGCACAGGACAGCATCCTCAATTTAAGTCCTGTTTGAGTCCTGTGGGAGTCACTCAGGAGACAAAACGAATCTGTGCTTCATTCTCTTCCTGAGATCAGTCTCATAAACAAATGAAGACTGTTGAGATCAGCAGAAACATTTACCAAATTTAAGAGTCTCATGAGCCTGTTTCTTGTTTATAAGTGTGCTCTCTCCAACCTAAGGGACATTGATTGGACACAGGAATACATTTGCATCACAGTTGCTGCTCCCCATATGTCCACACCTATTTTCATGAGTGCTGGCAGAGGCATTTTGCCCTCGACTTACCTCCGTAGAGAGGACATCTTCTACCACTGTAAAACACTGACATCTAGTAATGAATATTAATAAGAAGGAAGTTTGTTGGTCTTCTTGAAGCCCTCCTCTGAAGTGCAGAAGAATCCAGGGCAAACAGGAGTGTATGGAAAGCAGGGGCCTGTGGGACATGAAGCTGGAAGCATGGAGTGGGTGCGCTGGAAAGCTAGAGAGGGTTTGTTTCACAGCGTTCTCAGTACAGAGTTAAAGATTAGCTGAAAGAACAGTAAAGAAATATTTGTGCCATCATCTGGTCCATGAGTATCATCTATGGGTAAGAATGCATTTTAAATGTGATAGGGATAATAACTGTAAAAAATTCTTAGCTAGCTTCTTTCTTAATACTTAAGTCCCTTTCGCCGCCTTGGGATGCTGACACATAAAGAAAATTGTAACACTCCCTTCTGACTGGTACTTGCAAAGATCTTGAGTTTGCTTTTCCAGGTTGTTCTTGACAATAACAGGGCAGAGTGATGCCAATTTGCAGCCCACTGTTCCTGAGAAAAGTAACCAGCCTGCAGACGTCCAGGACAATTCACCTTGAGACAAAGAAGTTGTGTCTTCTCCAGTCTCACCTCCTCGGAACACTTGCATACCTGCACCCTTTGCCTGACCCCCCTTTCTCTTCCCTAAACCCTTCTATACATCTTGCCAGCCTGGACTGAGATGTTAAGGTGGTTACTCAGGTGCAAACACACCATCTTCTTGGGTTACCAGCAATCTGAATAAAACGCTTTTAAAAATTACTTTGGCTTAGTAGTGACAGGCAGCACGAGACTGCAACCAGGATTTTTCCGGTAATAAATGTATGGACACGGTAAGAACACAGGTTGACTGTCATTCTCCTTGGCTCACACAATTCTAGCAAGACTTGTATCCTGCAATGTTCTCTACTGTCATGGATTGAACTGTATTCCCCCCAAAATGTGAGTTGCCATTTGGCTGGGCCACCATGCCCAATACTTTGTGACTTTCCTATGTTATACATCCTAATCTCTGCCTGTAGCTAATGCATAGGATGACTATGTTAACAGAGAATTAGGGTGGGACTGCAACACCCTTGCTAAGGGAGTTTCCCTGGAGTGTGGCTGCATCACCTTTTATCCTTTCATCCTATGGGAGACAAAAAGAGGGAAGCAAGCAGAGAGTTGGGAATCTCACACCATCGAGAAGAACATGTCCTTCAGACATGAGGTTCCTGCACCAAGATGCTCCCTGACCAAAAAGTGATGTGACACAAGGACTTTCTTCCAGAGCTAAGAGAGGGAAAGCCTTCTCCTCGAGCAGACATCCTGAATTTGGACTTTTAGCCCACTGGATTGTGTTAAGAGTAAACCTTTGTTTCTTTCTTTTTCTTTTTTTTTTAAAGGCCATCCACTTGTGGTGTCTTTGTTAGAGCAGCACTAGCTGACTAAAACATCTATCTTGCCATTGGCACTTGTCAGAATCAAGGCAGAGAAGCTGATGTCAGGGGATACATCTTTATAAGTAACCACCATCAAACACATTTACTGGGTATGTTGCGACTTTGCTGTCAGCCCATGACGGAGTTGTCCTCAAATCACAGTGAACCCATGTACAAGGGAACTAAGGGCAGCCTGGTCCTGCAGTGTCCCCAGGATCAGTGGCAGAGTGGACTATTATGATCCACAGAGTTTTCATTGGCCAATTTTGAAATAGATTGCTGGTCCTTTCTTTCTAGCCTGTTTTTATGTGGAAGTGATAGGGTTCATAGCTGTGGTACAATTCTTAGCTAGCTCCTCTCTTAATACTAAAACCTCCTCCCACCTCACCCCCCTACCCAGGAATGCTGGCACCGAAAGAAAAGTGGAACCTCCCTTCTGATTGATGCAAAGACAGAGTTTGTTTTCCCAGGCTACTCTTGACTGATAACTGGACAGAGTAATGCCAGCTTTCAGCCCGCTGTTCAAATAAGCAACACTGTTCCTAAGAGAAAGTAACAATCCTGCAGACATCAAGGACAACTTAGCTTAAAACAAAGGAACTGTATTTTTTCACCAACCTTGCTTCCCCTGAACACCTGCATGCCTGCACCCCTCACCTACCCACCAATTCCCTTCTCTAAATCCTTCTATAAAACTTGCCAGCCTGAACTGAGATGTTAAGACGGTTTTTAGAGTGCTAACCCATCTGCTTCTCAGGTTGCTGGCCACCTGAATAAAGCGCTTTTAAGAGATTCATTCCTTGTCTCTGTGTTTTGGTTTAATAGTGACAGGGCAGCAGAAGTCCGCAACTGGGCTGAAACCTGCCCAGCATCACAGCAACACATTCCTCTGCTAGTCCTCTACATAGCAACACAGTCCTTCAGTAGCAGACAGATGATGCCTGCACACCAGGGGCACAGGCTGGAAACCCACCCGGATCTCCCACAAGAAAGCAAAAATTCTGCCCCTGAATCTTCATCGCTAAATAGTCCAAATTAGACAGCAAATGCCTATTTGCATGTGTGAACTAAGGAAGGAAAAGAATTAAGACAAGAATTAGCTCACTTGTGAATAATGATTGATTTGGAAGTCACCGAGGGGACCCTGACCCAGCAGAGGAAAGGACTGACGTTAGGGCTGAAGCAGAAAACAGCTTTGGCTGATAGCGTCCTGTACGACTCAGGAGTCTCCGCGAGGGGGAGCCTTATGTCTGCTCCACCGCGTCGTCGCTCCGAAATCAGGGGCTGTGACATCGGAGGCGGTCATTTGGAGCCCTCACCTGCTTCTTCCTTCCGAGGAAAGGGAGAAGGCGGGGAAGGGTCCCGGGGACAGTGAGTATTGACGTGTAGGTGCCTGGGTCCGTCTTAACTCATTTCAGATGACACGCGTATAGTGTTTTGTCAGTTCTCAAAAGCTCGTCTATTACAAATCGGTCAGGAGGTGCCTGCTCATTTGCTTTTTCGAGGACGGTGAGAATTCCCGGATGTACAGCTTCCATTAGGATTTTTCACAGGGTTCTCCACATTCCCAGTAGGTGTACGAAAACCCTCGTTGATTCACTTGTCAGCACTATTTTCCTCGAGCGGAGCTGAGCACAAAATAGGCCAGGTGGTAGGGCTTTAGGAAAGACTTATGAGCAGCACGCGCGGCTTCCCCGGAGACCTCGCCTGGTTTCTCCCCCTCCTCAAGCAAACACAAGTCATTCGAGGGCGAGCGGCCGAGCACAACGTGGTGCAGTTCCTCCAGACCCGACCAGGTGGCGCTGCTGAGGAGCCAAAGCTCCCGTTTCCTCCAGGCCGGCGTCTCGAGGGCCCACCCCTCATCTGAGCGCTCAGTGCATCCTTACCCGTTTGTCTGTTGGCGCTCTGGCATAGTGAACAACTGACTCATCTGTCTAGTAAGCATTCCTGAGTGCTAACAGGAGATTATGTCATAGGAAGGACTGGTAGTCAGTGGTCCAGTTCTCACCTTCTTTGAGGGAAACCCATTCCATTCTGGGCCAAGGCACCTGTGGCAAAGCCAATGCCTGTCACTGGAGGTTTCGTTGTTTGCTAGGATGCTGAACAGGTTTCCAGACTGGCAGTCGACTTCCGGAAATCAACCAGTGAGAACCCAGTGGAACACAACGATCCGATTCCTCAAATGATCAGGGAATGTGCCAGCCCCGGGAGCATTTCCCTCCTTCCGAATCAGGGGTCGCCTAGACGGCAGCTAACAGCAATAATTAGGAGGCAAGAAATGCAAAACTCATGGTAATCATTAACATTGATAGAATGCTTGCCCACCTGCAAATGTTTTCTAAGTAACTACCGGGTCCAAAGTGGGCTGGAAAGGTTGAGAACGTTACCAGAATCCAAACCATACCCACTGTTGTCCAGTCGATTTTGACTTAAAGCGACCCTATAGGGCAGAGTTGAATTGCTCCATTGAGTTTCCAGGGAGCGCTTGACAGATTCGAACTGATGACCTTTTGATTACCAGAGGTTACGCTACACCACTACACCACCAAGTTTTCTCTTTGAGCTTCAAAAAAACCACACCCACTGCTATCGAGCCAGGTCCGACTCAAGGACCCTAGAGGTCAGTGTAGAACTGCCCTATAGAGTTTCCAAGGAGCACCTGGCAGATTTGAACTGCAACTTTTTGGTTAGTAGAAGTAGCACTTAACCCACTACGTCACCAGGGTTTCCTCTTTGAGGCTGTCTTAAAAATTTTTCTTAAGTGTGGGAATGTAAAGGGGCTTTATGGGTCAGAGAAAACCCTGGTGGCATAGTGGTTAAGCGCCACGTCTGCTAACCAGAATTTCAGCCTTTCAGATCCACCAGGTGCTCCTTGGAAACTCTGTGGAGCAGTTAGTTCTACTTGGTCCCGTAGGGTCTCTATGAGTCAGAATTGACCTGATGGCAGGGGATTAGGTTTTTACAGGTGAGGGCCACCTGAGGCAAGGCAAAAGGCTGGGACTGACAGGGAGGAGAGTAGCCTGGAGTATGTTTCTCTGGGCCTCAGTTTCCTCTTTTGACAAATGGGAAGTTGCTCTCCTCCAGGTAGCTCCGTCAAGACCTCCACAGCCCCAGTGAGCGGACTCCTTCTCCCTCACCTTGTTTAGGGCAATGGCCCAGATGCCCAGGAGAGGCAGTAAGGTGTGAAGAGAGAGCTCATGAGATGAACAGACTGGCATTTAAACCTCCCTCGGACAGATAGTGACCTTGGACAAGTCAAGTGCCTTGTTCCAGTTAAGTAACTTCTCTGACCTCCAGTTTCCTCTTCTAAAAGACCAGGTTGATGATACTTGCTTTTATTTTGCAAGAGATATTTTGAAGAGTTTAAGAGGGTGAGACCAGGAGCCAGGATACCTGGGTTCAAATCCCGGTTCAGTCACTTACTAACTGTGTATTCTTGAGCAAGTCACTGCATCTCACAGGGTCAGCTTCCTCTCTAATATGAGGGTACAAGATCAACCTCACAGGAGTGATGAAAAATAATGTTTTTAATCCCAGGTCTAGAAACAGTGGATTCTCAATTACTGTCCCTTTTTGATTCTTGACTCGTGTAACGCTTGCTACTGGAAATGCAGTTCAGCAGTATATCCAGTCCTGTATTACTCATAAATGTTATGTTTGTCAGCCTTGTTTCCACAACAAGATTTTAGACTTTCAGGTCCTGGCTTGTGTTGCCTAGCACCCTGCGCAGCACACAGTAAGCACAGAATAAACAAATCCCTCTGCTGAGCATCAGTGCAGCAAAACTCAGACTGTGGTCCTTTCATTGACCCAAATGGTATTGGAAGAGTTACTGTGTGCAGGCTGAGCAATTCTGGAGCTGATAGCTAACTTTTATTGATTACCTACTGTGTGCCAGATTGGATGTTCTGTGAGGTACTTGCACCTATGCCAAATTACCTGCAAAGTGGTGCTAGATCATTCTCTGACACTGATAGTGCCTTATATAATAACGCTGTAACAGCGTTCTATGATATGAGGTGCTGTCTGTGTCACGGAATGCTTCTGTGGCTATACTAATGTGGATTTCTAATCATTGTTATTATAATTACAAACTGTTATAGAATGCCTACCGTGTACTTGACACTGTACTTTACATATACTGCCTTATCTAACCCCCACAACAACCTTAAGAGGTGACTTATTATTATGTCCTTTTTACAGATAAATATTTGGAACCCTGCTGGCATAGTTACAGCAAGGCTGCTAACGAAAAGACTGACAGTTCAAATCCACCAGCTGCTCCTCGGAAACCCTGCGGGGCAGTTCCACTCTGTCCTGTGGGGTCCCTATGGATTGAAATCAACTTGACAACATCATATTTGATTGTTAACTGAGGCTCAGGGTTTAAGTAACAAGTTGAGGTTCACATAGTTGATAAGTGGGAGAATTCAGTGTAAGTCCAGGTCTTCCTGATACTGGAGCTGTTGCCTGTGGCCACCTTGCCACGCACCTGCAGGTAATTTAGCTTACATGCAAACACGTTATTGAACACCTGGCATATAGTAGGTACTCAATAAAAGTTAGCTGTCTTTCTCCAGTCAAGAAGAGGACACTGATTTTCTGTAAAGGGAGACAGAAAAATTTGACAACAGGTAGTAGTGATGGCTACACAACATGACGGATGTAATTAATGTCACTAGATTGTATGTGTAATAAGTGTTGAAATGGCAGTATATATGTTGTTTTCATTAGGTGCTGTCAAGTCAGTTCTAACTCATAACGACCCTATGTACGACATAACGAAACACTGCCCAGTCCTGCCCACAATCATTGTTATGCTTGAGCCTATTGTGGTGGCCACCAAGTTAATCCATCTTGTTAAAGGTCTTCCTCTTTTTCACTGCTTTACCAAGCATGGTGTCCTTCTGATAACGCGTCCAAAGTATGTAAGACTCAATCTTGCCGTCTTTGCTTCCAAGGAGCACTCTGGTTGTACTTCTTCCGGAGCAGATCTGTTTGTTCTTTTGGCAGTCCATGGTATGTTTAATATTCTTCTCCAACACCACAATTCAAAGATGTCAATTCTTCTATCTTCCTTATTCATCGTCCAGGTTTCCCATGGATATGATGTGACTGAAAATACCATGGCTTCATCAGACGAACCTTAGTTGATGTATACAGGCAATATAGACAATAGGCAGTATATACATTTGCCCCAATTTAAAAAGAAAAGAAATGTATACATTGAGTCTAGAATGAAACAGATACTGTGGTGGCTACACTGGATATAAAGCTTTATCCTTGCCCTCAAGGACACATTCTGTGCTCGAAAGTTCTAGTGTGCTGCAGAAAAGCTTCAGATAGTTGTAGCTTCCCCAGGGGAACATCTGGAAGAAGGCTGTGGTTTGGGAAGATGTGAGAAGGAAGACATTGCAGTTTCTTATATAATGATGTCACCATTAGGTACAATAAGCACTATCACTAGGGGGGTGTGCAAGGTGCAGACTGCACTGGGTGACACCGTCAGAGGGTGTTTTAGTCACCCAGTGCTGCTCTAACAGAAATGCCACAAAATGATGGCTTTAATGGAAAGTTTATTCTTACACAGTCCAGCAGGCTACAAGTACAAATTCAGGGCACCCATTCCTAGGGAAGGCTTGTACTCTGTCAGCTCTGGAGGAGAGTCTTTGTGTGACACCAGTCTTTGGTTGGGGAGCATCTTGGCACAGGAACCTCAGGCCTGAGGGATATGCTCTACTCCCAGTGCTGCTTTCTTTCTTTTTATCTCTTGTAAGATAAAAAGATAAAGGGTGAGGCAAGCCACTCTCCAGGGAAACTCTCTTTACATTGGAGCAGGGAGGTGATCTTATAAAGGGATTTACAGACCCACCTTAATCCTTTAGCATACATTATAGAAAAATCACAAAACAGAGGACAATCATAAAATAATTGGGGATCACAGCACACAGCCAAATGGCTACACACATTTTTTGGGTGACACAGTTCAATCCATGGCAGAGGGGGTGACACCAAAATGACTGCCTATAAAATTTTTCTGCAGTGTTTCAGCAGAAATTTCTTATGATTTATTAAGCTATCCCTGCAGTTAGCTATAACAACAAAAACATTTTATGTAGCCTCAGTTTATACATATCAATACACCTACAAGGCAAAGACTCTATGCTAACTTGTTTAGCATAGAGTTGTTAAATTTTCTAGTGTGCTCCAGTCAGAATTGTCCTTACTACCCAGTTACAAGGACGGTTCAAATCACGTGGTTTCGTCGCATCCACTACAAACATGTACTGTTGTTTTTGTTGTTGCTGGTGTTTTTGTCCGATTTTCTGCTGTTTTAGTTACAATATTGTGGTAGTTGGTATTCTGGAATCTGTACCAACAACTTTTTTGAGAATGAAATAGTAATTAAACAAAAAGAAGGGATGATATCCAGAATTATGATTTAGGGGTATCATTAGTACAGAAACCATTACTAAGGATTCTACATGATCTGGTATGACGAGGAGGTGCATGGGAGGGTGACATCACAAGTTACCACACTGGGTGACATCAACCCTGGTGATGCCACGGGGTACAATATTCTCACGAAACCTGCTTCACAGGGAAGGTTATAGGAAGGCAAGGGGACTCAGAAGACCATAAGAGGAGTTGCGAGCTTGATGCTGCTGAGTGACAGATGCCTCTGTGTCCTTCTGCCCCAATTCTGAGGCCACAGCCTATGACTCATGTAAAGAAGCAAGTTCTCAGTAAAGGCCTGGCCTCGGGGAATTCTCCTTTTTTGGGGAAAGCATAGAGCCTGCCATAGAGCTTATTTATGAAACAAACTTACAGAGTTATTTTGAGCAGTGATCCCCACGAATCTGAATAGCCAACTGGTGTAACTGGAACTAGTTCACCAAGTAATGTCACCATGGTCAGAAGAAATGCTCCTGGGAAGGAGAACACACTTTTAAGAGCATGAAAGGAGAGCCCTTCCTTGGCCTCCTGAAGACCCCATCTACCTTAGTAAGGGACACTGAAGATATGGGAGAGACAGGAGTTAGGAGGCCTGTGTACTTTTGCTTAAAACTGGCGTTAATCTGGCCACAAAGCACAGGTAAAATCATCAAGGCCTTTGGTCTAGGCTTGGCATTGCCACAGCACTGATGGTAGTCATGGAAACCAGTAGAGATGTCATGGGTACCTCTATGAGAACCTGAGGTTGCTTTGATGTGAGTTGTTTGTTTGTTTTTTTAAATAGAAGTTATCTTGAACCTGGATGGGTCTCAAAGGGCCTCCAAATATCCCTCTAAAATCTTAAGCAGCAAAGATGCACTTTGATGACTAAAGTGCGCCTTACGCAAGCCATTGTATTTTCAATCACCTCACAAACATGCAACAGCTGGACAATGAGAAAGGAAGACTGAAGAAGAGTTGGAGGATTTGAATTCTAGCATCGGTGAAGAGTACTGAACTATACCCTGGACTACTGGAAGAACAAGTAACCTCTCTTAGAGGAAGAACATCCAGGATGCTCTTTAGAAGCAAGGACGGCAAGCCTTCAACTCTCCTACTTTGGGTGCATTATTATCAGGAAGGACAAGCCCTTGGAGAAGGACATCATGGTTGGTAAAATAGAGGGCCTGGGAAAAACAGGAAGACCCTGAGTGAGATAGGCTGACCTAGTGGCTGCAGCCCTGGGCTGAAACACAGCAGTGGCTGTCAGAGTCGAGCAGGACGGGGCCAAGCTGGGCTCCGTTGCCCACAGGATTGCTGTGAGCTGGAGGCAACTTGGCAGCCATAGCAAAAAGCTTGGAAATGTTTCTCTCTTTTGGCTACACAAAATCTAAAAATGCATAAAGAATTGGTTTAGAAAAAATAAAAAGCATTGGTTTTTGTTAAATCTATAAAATGTTACTTTAGGTTTCTTCAGTTGCCAGAGGCAGAAACCAACCTAACTTACGTTAAAAAAAAAGCAAACAAAAAAAGAGAAAGAAATACATTAGCTTATATAAAACTGAAACTGCCTAAAAATATTCAGAGACTCAAAGATGGCACTGGAAATCTCTGTTTTGTCATCTCTCATTTTAGTGTCTATCTGTGTTTAGGCCACGTAGTCTTAAGTCTCTTCCTCGGCAAGGTGTGTGACCAATGGCAGATCTGAGGATATATTCTCTCTGTTTCCATTCAAGAGAGAGAGAAAAGGCTTTAGGATGAAAAAATCCTGGGTGGGCTCCAGTTGGCTCAGCTTGGAGCAGTGGCTGCCCCCGGGCCAACCGCCACAACAAAAATCTGGTCATGCATGAAGGTGAACAATTGAAGCACTCAAGTGAGGAAGCCGAGCAGTCCCCTACAATCTCTAAGTGGAGGGGAGAAGGGCTACTCCCAACCTACTCAAGTCCTCTGCCCAGGGCTGACCTCATTCTTCACTGAAATTTGCTCTCAGATAGCCCAGGTATAGGAAAGGGTCTAAAACATGAATTCTGAGGTGTGTATATAAACATGCTGGAGGCGGTTAAGGTGTGGTAGCTAAGCATATTTTTCCTTCTAGGGCATGATACTTGTCTCAGTCTGGGACCAATCAGGAAAAAGAGACTACCCAGTCATTTGAACAGAGAAGGCATTGATGGCTCAGTGGTAGGTAGAATTCTTGGCCTTCCATGCAGGAGACTTGGGTTTGATTTGTAGCCAAGGCACCTCGTGCGTGGCCAACGACCATCCGTCGGTGGAGTCTGGCCCTTTGCTCTGATGTTGAATAGATTTCAGCAGAGTTTCCACTGTAAGACAAACTTGGAAGAACCCAAACCAGAACCAAACTCACTGCCGCTGAGTTGATTCCCACTCATAATGACCCTGTAGTTCAAAGCAGAACTGCCCCCAGAGAGTTTGCAAGTAGTGTCTGGTGGATTCGAAGTGCTAGCAGTTTGGTTAGCAGCTGTAGCACTTAACCACTATACCACCAGGGTTTGCAAACTTGGACAAGGGGCCTGGCTTGACCTCTGAAAACCAGCCAGTGAAAACCTTCTGGATTGTAAGAATCTGATCCATGACCCATCATGGGGATAGTACCGAACTGGGCAGCTTCTTCCCTTGTGACTTGTTACGTGAATTGGAGGCCTACTTGATGGCAGCTGACATGTGTAGCAGGATTATGCAATGAGGGATTGGCTAAGAATTATTACCGAAAACCGAAAGCCACTGCTCTTGATTCCAACTCATGGCGAGCCCATAGGACAGAGTAGAACTGCTCCATAGAGTTTCCAAGGAGCACTTGTAGGATCTGAACTGCTGATCTTTGGGTTAGCAGGTGTAGCATTTAATCACCACACCACCTGGGTTCCCAAGCAGCCGTAAAGAGAGCTTTAATGAATATGGAAATAGATACCAGGACCAGCCAAGACCCTAGAGCTGAGAGAATGTCTGAGGGAAGCCCTCACCATCACCCTGAGGGTGAGATCCAGACCTGAGCCAGCACACTGTGACTCAATAAATGGCACAGAAGTCACTAGGGTGCCATGCGATGGAACCTGCTGGAAATCTGCCTTCTGGGGTGCTGGGGAAGGCTGTTTGTAGGGTGATATCTCAGTTGCTAAGGGCAGTATGCTGTAACACTGTGTGGGGATGGTTCCCTGCTGGGACAGAGGCACTGTGGCCACCTTGTGGAGCCAAACTCCGGAGACAGAGACACGGTGAGCTCCAGGGAGCTGAGCCCCACCAGACACCAGCTGCAAGCACTGCCTAGCCAGCACCCTGAGAGCAGGAAACAAAAAAAACTTCACTTCCTCCCACAGTGTCTCTCCTCCCCACTCAGTGACAAAATTTCAGTGCCAGTTAGCACCCACCCATTAGCACAGGGAAGAAAATATTTAAAGGGCCCAGATCCAGTAGTCCAAAAGATAAAGTGTGGAGCTGAGACTTGAATGGATCTTTAAACAGCAGGACTCCTGAGAGAATGACTCTGTTGGTGAAATGTCCAAATTTAGAAGCCTCAAGCTGCGAACAGGTATTTGTTGTTATTGTATGCCATCCAGTCAATTCCAGTTCACACTGGGTAGAGCTGCTCCCGAGGGTTTCCAAGGCCATGCATTTTCAGAGGGTGGACTTCCAGGTTCTTCTCCCACAGAAACACTAGCGGGTTCCAACTGTCCACCTTTCAGTTAGCGGCCAAAGACTTAACTACTGTGACACTAGGGTTCCTGAGTAGGTATTTGTCTAGCGCCTATTGTGGCGCATTGTTTAAATGCTCAGCTGCTGTCCAGAAAGTTAGCAGTCTGAATCCACCAGCTGCTCCTTGGAGATCCCACAGGGCGGTCCTACTCAGTCCCATAGGGTCACTATGAATTGGAATCCACTCCATGGCAGTGGATTTTTTTGGTATTGCGTGTGACTTTCAGAATTGAATCAAAGGAAATAAGGGGCTACAGGTGGCTTCTGAGCAGCTGTGCGATGCGACAACAGCGTTCCCACCCCATGAAGACTCCTTTCAGCCCTTTACAACTCTGTGTAGGAACATTTGCCTCCTGCCTAGTTAACGGTTGAAGAAAACCAAAAAGCCTAGTGCTGTGGAGTCAGTTCTGACTCACAGCGATCCTATAGGGCAGAGAAGAACTGCCCCATAGGGTTTTCAAGGAGGCCTGATGGGTTTTAACCACAGAGCTTTTGGTTAGCAGCTGTAGCACTTAACTCCTGCACCACTAGGGTTTGCAATTAAAGGAACCCCTCCCCCCCCAAACCTACTGCTGTTGAGTCGATTCCAATTCATGGCGATCCTAAGGAAAGTTAAAATGACTTCAGTGCTTCCTGTTCCCTACTGGCAACAATTAATAAGGTGATGAAATCCAGTGCTGGTCAAGGGTCAGGAAAATAGACACCTGCTGTCTTTAATTTACTGCTTGGCTTTGATCTTTCTGGGTGAAAATAATGAAGCAGGAGCCTTAAAATAACCACACAATCACAGCCCTTTATTCAGTAAAACAGTGCCTCTGAATATAATGTCTACCAAGGAAATAATCCAAAATCAAGATCTATAATATCTGGGGTAGCACTAGCTATTATAGAGAAGAAAGTAAAAAGCCCAAATGCCTGTGACTGGAGAACAATTATACAAGTGAAAATATATTGACATGACAGCATTTTATCCCCTCCATTTAAAATTATAAATGTAGCCACTATGTGGAAATATAGACACATGAGGATTAAAATGAAGCAAAATGAAGAAAACAGGATAAAATGATTATATACCATAATTATATATAAGAAAAAAATTTATATATCAGATGAAATGAACACACTAAAGCCTACTGAATTGTATACTTTAAAATGGTGAATTTAATGCCATGTGAATTATAAGCCAATTAAAAAAAGAAAAGATTAAATGAGACCACAGTAATATGTAAAACATCTCTGTGGTAAGGTAAGGAGTTATTTTCGCTTACGTTTTCCTCTGAAGTTGTTTAAATGGAGTTATTTTAAGTTAAAAAAAAATGTGATTCCTTTGTCTATGTCGCACTTTTTGGAGTAGGCCAAAGATGTTCTCCTCACCACACAGCCGTCAGTGGGGTCACTCCCTGAGTTTCTATAAGGTGTCTTTTATTCCCACAGGTGAGCGAAGTCAGGCTGCAAATGTGAGCCCAGGTCCCCGCTGGTGAGAGCCCACGCCCTGAGCCCAAGTCAGATATTCCTGTGGCCAGTGGCCTCTGAGGTCTATATCGTTCACTGGTCTGTCCACTGAGCAGATGAGAAGGGAGTCACAGCCACCGCACTGAGAGAATGCAGCAATCGGAGCCCCTAACCCACCCAGAGGTCAAACTTTCATGGGGCGACAGGAGCCACTGTGCTTACGTAGACTTCTTCTGTGCCATGGTCTGGAAACTAGGACACCTTCTGCAGAATCGTACCGTCCCCCAGAAGAGCTCCAGGGCTCATATCTGCACAGACTGAAGCCTTACAAGCCCTGTATCTGGAATGTCCCTGCTTCCCTGCTTGGGCAACAGTAGGAGACAGAAGATGGTGAACAGGAAGTGCTGTGAATATTCCTCTGAGAAAAGCTTTTCCACAAGTTCAGTGTGGACAGACAACATCAGTCCTCTTATATCAGGCCCCCCGGCAACTGTGACTTGTTTGGAAGACTCTCAGAGACCGCTGCCTGTATGAGGCTGCCCTGGCCCAATGAACTAACCTAGTTACCCTTCCAGAAGCTTGGACTCATTATAAGATGACTGTGTGTCCCTGTTTGCCAGAGACAATCCATGTTTACACCTGCTGTCCTAGTGTAATTATAACAGAGTCCCTACTCACACTCAAAAGCGTCCTAGTTTGTATGACACATCACACACTCGTCATCTTACCATTAGTCATATTGGTGTTTCCAGTTAAGTCTGCTCTCTAGTGGTTAGGAGGGCTCATTACGTGTATCTTGGCAACCGACTGCCCTGGTGGGGTAACATCTGAGACTGCCAGCAGGGATGTAAGGACCAAGAGGGAGAGTGGAGGTGCTGCCTTGGGAAATGGAACTGGAGCCTAGTTCCCAGGAAAGGTCTCTATCTTAGAGTCCCTTGGCCCCCAAGGGGAATGTCATGCTATTAATAACATCCACTGGAAAGTCAGAGGGCATGTTACAAAGGTGAAACAGCCAGGTTCCCAGCCCTCAAGAAACTTCTGACTTAGTTGCGAAGACACAGACAAGTAAAAACATTATGAGATAGTGTGTGCCAAGTTCACAAACTTGCTGAATCATCTAGTCAGTCAGGTAACTAAAAATGGATAGAAAACAAACAAACAAAAAAAAACAACTGTTGCCATCGAGTCTGAATCATAGTGACCCTATAGGGCAGAGTAGAACTGCCCCACAGAGTTTCCAAGGAGTGCCTGGTGGATTTCAACTCCTGACCCTTTGGTTAGCAGCTGCAGCACTTAACCACTATGCCACCCGGGTTTCCAGTCAAGTGTTCTGAGCTATCTAGGTCAGCTGCTGGAGGTATATGGCACCATGCTGAGTGGGACAGATGGTAGGTGTCACCTACTAGACTTGTGGTGGGCTCACTGGGTCAGATTCCAAGAGGGCCTTGAAAAGTTGTCACCCAACCCACTTTGTTTATTGTCACGTGAGGGTCAAGAGCACTCACCCCAACTTTCTAACCCAGTCACAGGAGATGAGTGAATCCTTGTTGGCTTGTACTGCAAGAGGTGGCTTTGGGAGCTGTGGTTTGGAAAAGGGAAGATGTAACAGGTAGAACAGAACACTTGTTTCTGTTCTAGAAACTAAAGGAAGGCTAGATCATGAATTCCTTAAGCTGACTTTCTTTTAGATCTCTGAGTATCTATTCTAGGTATATAGTAATAATATTTGAGTGCATGAATAAGTAAAAGAATATACTCACAACCCCAAAGTATTAACTAAATAATGCTTATGCCAACTGTGAAACTGAGGAGCCAGGAAAGGAGTCCTGGCCTCATTGCCAAGTTATTCTGAGGTGTCTCCTGGGCATTTGCTCCTCTCAGTGAAGAGCCACAGCCATGGAGGGCAAAGCTAGACAGTGGAAACTGCTGTGATTTTGAGGCCAAGGACCCAATTCATTCCAATTCTGAATTCCTGGTACAGGAAGCCATCACTCACTCTGTGATGTTCTGCACAGAGCCTAGACCCTCTCTTGAGATGCCCAGCTTCAGCAGAAGACAGACTTAATCAGCAGGGATGCCTCATAAGTAAAGATGATCTATGGTAATGGTCTAGATAGAAACTATAATGAGACTTTGCCCAGCTTAAGACTTGAATGAGAGATGCCGAGACCATCAGGTACCCACCGGGGAGAGAGGGAAACAGGACCTTTCTCCACTGGGCTGACTCAGGTGGTGAATTTGCCAACCGGGTCTGCAGATTTCTTAGGAGTTGCTGTGTAAGCGGGTCTTAATGGTTCTCTAAGCCATCTCTCACAAATTCCCTGCATTCCGCCTATTTCTCTCCCCTGCCAGTGACCTGTCATCCTCTACCAGCTGGAGAAAACTACAAGTCACTCAGAATGACCTCAGGAGTCTACTGACCTTTCCCTTCTGTCCCGTTACCTTAGTCTCTGAGGAAGGGCCTCTCTTCTCCGCCTAGGTCAATGCCTCCTGGATCTTTAGCCTTGCTCCTTCCCTCCGTGTGGGGGGAGCCCCTTCCTTCAGTCCTTTCCCAGCCCTGTTATTGTCAGTGGCCCCTCCCCATACCATCCTTCATCCTACAGACAGCCTCCTCTCCAGTCCGCTGCACTCTCCTCAACCCATTCTCCATCATCACTATCACAGAGGCAGGATTCACAGCACATGGGAGGAATGGCATCATCCTGGGACTCCTAGTTGTGTGAAAACACATACATTTTTGGGGGGACACGATTCAATCCATGACAGCCAGTCACGTAAGGTGACACAGGATGGAGCTGGGCCTTGGGCCTGAGTTGTTATGATGACAGGAGTCAGTTCTAACAAATGGAGACTCCACGTGTTTCAGAGTAGAACTGTGCTCTGTAGGGTTTTCAGGTTGTAATCTTTCAGAAGGAGATCACCAGGCCTTTCTTCTGAGGTACCTCTGGGTGAATTTAAACCGCTAACCTTTGGTTAGTAGCCCAGGGCTTAGCCATTTGGATCACCCAGCGCAGGGACTCCTGATGAGAGAGTGCGTGGTTTATGGCATCACCACTACTGGAATACAGCTTCTTCTATGTCTTTGGGGATAGGATTTTGTTTTTCACAATGTTGAATCTTCCCCAGACAGTTAGCACAATGTTTTCATGTCACTGGAACCCAATGAATATTTTTTGAATGGGTGAGTAAATAAATATTGAGTGAATAAAAGGAATAAAGCCATCACAGAAGCCTTTTCTGTTGTTTTTTCTGTACTCAGACACCATTCCCAAATAATCCAGTTATCATATTCTCCCTGGAAATCCACCTTGTCCCCTGGATATGCAGTCTGTATTTGTGTGTGAACATGTTGCTGTTGTTGTCAGGTGCTGTCAAGCCAGCTCCAACTCATAGTGACACTATAGGACAAAGCTGAACTGCCCCATAGGGTTTCTAAGGAGCAGCTGGTGGATTTGAACTGCAGACCATGTGCTTAGCAAGCTGTGATGGACTGAATTATGTCCTCCTAAAAATAAGTGAATCAACTGGGCTGGGCCCCGATTCCTGGTATTGTGTGGTTTTCCTGTGTGTTGAATCCTGCCTCCGTGGTGTGGGAGGATGGGCAGTGGGGTTGGTGAAGCAGGACTCAATCTGTAAGATTGCATTGTATCTTGAGGCAACCTCTTGAGAGATAAAAGGAAAGAAAATCAAACAGAGAGTTGGGAGACTTCATATCACTAGGAAAGGAGCACTGGGAGCAGAGCATGTCCTTTGGACTTGGGGTCCCTGCACCTGAAAAGCTCTCAGCCCAGGGAAAGATTGATGACAAGGACCTTCGTCCAGAGACGACAGAAAGAGAAAGCTTTTCGCTGGAGCTGACGCCCTGAATTTGGCTATTAGCCTACTTGACTGCGAGGAAATAAATGTCTCTTTGCTAAAGCCATCCACTTGTGATATTTTCTGTTATAGCAGCACCAGATGACTACTACAGCAACTGAGCTCCTAACCGCTACGCCGCCACAGTATAAATAAGTATCCATGTGCTCCGGCTACTTCTGTCCAATGTTACGATCACTTGAACTAACCAAAGTAGATATAATTATATCTATCATTACTGGATTAAGGAAGGTAGCAATATTTTAAAAGGCTACCAAGTGGCTACTTATTTAGCAGTAAATAAATACTATAACAATAAATATCTACTCCTTCAAATATAACCTTAGCCAATTCTGTCTTACCTGGCTAAATACCAGTTTCATCTGAAATAACACCTTGGCCTTTTATGTAACATAACATCAGGTGATTTAGCGGGTTAAATGCTACTAACCAAAAGGTTGGCAGTTCAAATCTGTCAAGTGCTCCTGGGAAACTCTATGAGACAGTTTTACTCTGACCTCTAGGGTCATTATGAGTCAGAATGAACTTGACAGCACTGGGTATTTTATTTTTTAACACCAGGTGGACTTGTGCTATAGGGGAATCTATGCCTGGGATACAGTAAACCTTTGCATATTAAGATCTTGATGTAGGAAGGGACCCTGAAGGACATCAGTCTGTCTATCCTTAGGACTCTCTATTCCACAGCTTCATCTTCCCCTCAATAGTCAGTTTTTCTTTGAATATCTCTGGAAAACATCTTCTTACCTTCAGATGATGCCAATTTCATATTTAGGAAGTTTTTTTCAATTACTGTTGTTAAGAATATACACAGCAAAACATACCATACAACTATTCAACTATTTCCACACATGATGTTCAGTGACTCCGATCATTTCTTCAAGTTGTGGAACCATTTCTGTCCTCCTGTCCCAAGTTACTTCCCCTTCATTAACATAAACTCAGTGCCCCTTAAGCTTCTTACCTAATCTTTCAATTTGATGTTGTCAGTTTGATCCCATTTAGGTTGGTCTTTAACATAACACAATTGTCAAGGCGAACATTCTTTACTAATTAAGCTAACCTATCATTTGTTTTGGAGCCCTGGTGGCATGGTGGTTAAGTACTACCACTGCTAACCGAAAGGTCAGCAGTACAAATCTACCAGCTGCTTTTTGGAAACCCTATGGGACAGCTCCACTGTGACTTATAAGGCCATTATGAGTTGGAATGGACTTGACAGCAACGGGTTTGGGTTTTTGTGTGTGTGTGTGTTTTGTTTATTGTTTTGTTTAAACAAGGCTTCAGAAGGTATTTTTGGTTCAAGGTTTTAGATTATCTCAGGATGATAATTTCAGGGTTTCATTCAGTCTCACTGGTGGTATAGTGGTTAAGGGCTACATCTGCTAACCAGAAGGCTAGCAGTTCAAATCTGCCAGATGCTCCTTGGAAACTCTCTGGGGCAGGTCTACTTTGACCTACAGGGTCACTAGGAGTTGGAATCGACTTGATGGCAGTGGGTGTTTCTTTCCAATGGCTCCAGATAGATTGGATTTCCTGAAAATTTAAAATTCTGTTCTGCATTTTCCCCTTTTGATCAGGGTTCTCCTACTTTGCTCAAAACACTTAGCAATGGTAGCCAGGCACCATCCAGTCCTGGTATCTTGGTAAGGGAGACAGTTGTTCATGGAGGCAACTAGCCATATATTGCATGTCCTGCTCCCATGAGAGACTCTGTATGTCCCTCTGTTTCTCCAGGTGAATAGAGATTAATTGTTGCCCCTTGAATGACTGCTTGCAAACTTTAGGTAGCTTTGACTAATAGAAAGTTTTGAAATTTGAACAAAATTTTTGTCCAGATTCTGAAGACAGTTCTGCAAGTGTGATATGACTAGCACAGGGTAGAGAACTGATGCAATTTCTTCACAGCCTGGGTTCCCTGGGAAGCTGACTCTGAGATGGAGCTTAGCATGCAGGACACGTATAGAGGAAGACCTCTGATGTCAGCGCCTGTGAAAGAGAGGGGACAAAAGCAGAGTGGGCACAGGGGGAAACTGAGTTGCAGTACAGCCCAAGATCAAGCTGAGCCAACCCAAAGGGATCTCTGGAGCTAGAATGCTCTTCAGAATTGAGCACGTTTGGGCTGAGACGGCCAGGTCTTCAGGCCCCAGAACTGATCTAACTCTGGATACGGGCCGCGCTGGGTAGGGATGTGAGCTTGGAGAGGCAGCTCTCAGAAGCTGAGGCAATTCCCGAAGCCTATAACCAGTATGCAGTGGAGCCGGCTCTTGGGCAAAGCCTGCCTGTTAGGATCGCTCCTTTTGAGGAAAACAATCTGAGCCTGTCATGGAGCTTATTTATGAGACAATCTCACGGAACTATCTTGAGCCAACAATCTCTGGGAATCATTATAGTCAATGTGTGTAACTGGAACTAGGCCAGCAAGTCATCTAACCACAGAGGAATGCTGAAAGCACCCCCAGTGGGGGCAACAAGTTCTTCCCTAAGGCACAGCATTAGCTTACAGAGTCACACATATCACTGTTGGCTTACAATGAATTGACTGTCTACTAAGCCCCTTCCCTCTTTTTCACGTACACAGAAACTTCTTCCAAGGTTCCCAGGTGAGAAAGGGCCTCGGCTCAGCTGGACCGAGTTATGGAAGCCAAAGCTACCTGCAAGACCTATTTTCTCTGAATGTTCGTAATTGCCAGTTGACTGATTGTAACTCACTGCAGCACCAGGTCTGTCTTCCAAGGTGCCTCTGGTTGGGTTTGGATCAGCTAGTCATCTAGCACTTAACTATTTAGGTCATCCAGGGACACATTTCTTTGTGTTTGCAACTTGTTCATACCTCATCCTTTGCCCTATCAAGCTCCCTGAAAAAAACAAAAACAAACAAACAAAAAAACTCCACTGGCACAAGGATGTCATTGCACGGGCCCTTGGAGCCTTTGAAAAGGAGGCTGCACTTTTTTTTTTTTTTTTAATTAGCGATTTTTCTTTCAAGGGATTTATTGCATGCACTGAACGGGACTAGGAACAATTTTCATTTACCTGCTATGCAGGGAGTCGTTTGGTACCATGTTTTCGATTTATTCCTGCGGCGTTTTAGAACGTCATTGATTGGTGAAGAGGTCAGCTGCCTGGCCGGCCCTCCATTAATCTGGCTTTATGTTCCTGCAGAAGAGGGATCAAGAGCCAAACCAAACACTCCCAAACAACATTCCTGGCAGGAGAAAACAACCAGGAAGATGGTATGCTGCCCATGTGACCCAGAGTGCAGATCCTACAGGGAGGCCAAGCGCTGAGAATTCCAGCCTTTTTGATGCACTGTGCTTGAAGCCACATTTGGGAAACTGGCCTTGTCGCTTCTAACCTGTACCCTGTTTTTGTGACTCAACCTATGGGACCTCTTCTAAAGTCCCTATTAGAACTGTAAAATTTATCCTCTTCTTTTCAACCCTTCTACCTCTCCTGCTTCTTCTTCCCACTCTCTCCTCCTCCCTCTCTGTCTGTCTGTACTAAACAGCAGTTTAGAACACAGCAACAAGGGACCAGAGCTACATTTTCCTAGAAGATCCACCATCAAGCTACAAGAAGAGGTAAACCTACGAAAAGTTTGATGACCCGCCCACGGTCTCTTTGCCCACATCCCTGATTGGTGAATAGGAGAAGGGAAGCCTGGTTCTGATTGGTGAAATATAACTATGGGGCGGAGCATGAGTCTTGATTAGTGGCCAGGAGAGGAAAACAGGTTCTGATTGGCAGGGGTGTTCTAAGTTCAAATCTGTTTCATCCTCACTCCGCGTTGAGAATTCTGGTTACCTATGCCAAGTCCCCTCTTACCGGCTGCCTGCTTCCAGACCCAGCGTCCACCCTGTAAACTGTCTGGGTATCAGAGGATCCCTCGCCTGTGATAGCCTCGGCCGTTCTCAGGTAAAGGGCAAGTGGGAGAATCCCAGGAAAGTCAGCTCCAGACACCCACCAAACATCTTGGTCACGGGTTGAGGGACGCGGCTCGCCCTGATCATCGCTGCAGCCTGCTGAGGGCTGCTTGTCAGTGAACTCTGGAAAAATGATAGCACTAAAATGGCCCGCGAATCAGTCTGTTGCAAATCTGTTAGAAACGATGAAAAACAGTGTGTATTCTCATCACCGTAAGGGGCTTTTAGAAGCTGGGAAAGACGAATGACTTGCATTCCAAGGCCTGGCTTCCGGTTGATGTCACTGAGCTCTGTGTTTTCCCCAGCCCCAGGTTCCAGCGCCTTTCTAGCGGTTCACCTGCTTCCAAGGGTTTGGGGCTCAGATCTGTGTACCCACAACAAACCTTCCTTTTCATACTTAAGTGAGGCAAGTACTGAAGTCTCAGAAAGGCATCCGGGAATTGAAAACTACACCAGTCTAAAATGAGATTTCCTGGTAGTCGAGGTCTTGTGAGATTTCTGCCTTGTCCCAGTTTGTCATTGTTGGAATAAAATTAAAGATTCTTTTAATTTTACCCTAGTATCCTCCAGAAGAACTGGAAATGCTATTGAAATACAATGTAGTAAAAGTAAACCAGTTGCCATGAAGTTGATTTGATGAATTGGTACCGGCTTGGAGGAAACTGCGCCCCCCAAAATTTCGAAGGCTTCTTCCTAGTCTTGCTTAGCCTGGAAGTTGTGCAGAAAGCTGCCCACCATGGGTGACTCTGCTGTTGTTTGAAACACTGGTGGCACAGCTTCCAGCATCACAGCAGCACATAAATTATGGACAACATTGTGAAGAATAGGAATCCTAGAACACTTTAATGTGCTCATGTGGACTATGGACATAGACTAAGAGGCAGTCACTAGAACAGAACAGGAGTGTAGTGCGTGGTTTAGAATTAGAAAAGATGTGTGTCAGGGTTGTATCCTTTCACCATACTGTTCAGTGTGTATGCTGAGCAAATTAATCTGAGAAGCTGGACTATATGAAGAAGAATGTGGCATCAGGATAGGAATGTGGCATTAGGAAGAAGACTCATTAACAACCTGTATGGAGATGACACAAATTGCTTGCTGAAATTAAAGAGGACTTGAAGCACTTACTGATAAAGATCAAAGACTGCAGCCTTGGTATGGATTTCGTCTCAAAATCAAGAAAACAAAAATTCTCACAACTGGACTAATAAGCAACATCATGATAAACAGAAAATAATGAAGTTGTCAAGGACTTCATTTTACTTTGATCCACAATCAATGCCCATGGAAGCAGCAGTTGAGAAATCAAACAAAATATTGCGTTGGACAAATCTGCTGCAAAAGACCTCTTTAAAGTATTAAAAAGTAAAGATGTCACTTTGAGTATAAAGGTGTGCCTGACCCAAGCTATGATATTCTCATTAGCTGCATATGCATGTGAAAGCTGGACAATGAAGAAGTTGCCAAAAAAAATTGATGCCTTTGAAATATGGTGTTGGAGAAGAATATTGAATATACTATGGACTGCCAGAAAAACCAACAAATCTGTCTTGGAAGAAGTGGAGCCAGAGCTGCTTAGCAACAAGGATGATGAGGCTTCATCTCATGTACTTTGGACATGTTATGAGGAGAGACCAGTCCTTGGAGAGGGACATCATGCTTGGTAAAGTAGAGGGTCAGCCAAAAAGAGGAAGATCCATGAAGAGATAGGTTGACAACAGTGGGCTCAAACCAACGATGACTGTGACGACGATGAAGGACCGGGCAGCCCTGCATTCTGTTACACATGGAATCTCTGTGAGTCAGAACCGACTCAGTGGCACCTAACAACAGCCACCTTCACAGCAGCTGACTGCCACATCTTTCTGAATGGCTGGTGGGTTTGAACCGTTGACTTACTAGTTAGCAGCTGAACAGTTAACCGCTGTACCACTGGGGCTCCTTTCAGTAGAAATAGGACCTGTAATAGAGAAAGACAGGGACCCAGGTCCCATAAGCAACTGCAGAGATGATAAAGGTGGTGCGTGTTTCCCTCTGGTTGCTAAGGCAACCTCAGTCAGCGAGGTCACGGTAACGATTGCTGTGGAGGGTTCCCCAGGAGGCTAGCTCTGGGGTTTGGGGAAGGAAAAGTCACAGAGCTGGGGCACGGTCTGCAGTTGCTGTTAGCACTGTCTGTAGGAAGGCTTCAGCTCATCGTTCTCCCATGCCCTGCTGTCTCACAGGCCTCTGTTTGGGATTTGATTTTTCTTTTACTGTGTCAGTATTTTTCTTTTGCTCTGTTTCATTTTTATTGTTATTTAAACTACTCATCCCTCAGGTTTTTTGTCCTTCTAGGCTAGAAATGTTGTTGTTGTTAGATTCCGACTCATAGCGACCTGATGAACAACAGAATGAAACACTGCCCAGTCTTGTGCAATGGCCACAGTCGTTTTTATGTTTAAGCCTATTGTGGCCACTGTGTCAATCCATCTTGTCAAGGGTCTTCCTTTTTTTGCTGACCCTCCACTCTACCAAGCATGATGTCCTTCTCTAGGGACTGATCTCTCCTGACAACATGCCCCATGTATGTAAGACACAGTCTTGCCATCTTTGCTTCCAAGGAGCCCTCTGGTTGTACTTCGAGAACAGATCTGGTTGTTCTTTTGGCAGTCGATGGTACATTCAACAAACCTGCTGCTGTTGAGTCAATTGCAGCTGTTGAGTCGATTGCGACTCATCATGACCCTATAGGACAAAGTAGAACTGCCTCACAGAGTTTCCAAGGAGCATTTGATGGATTTGAACTGCCAACCTTTAGATTAGCAGCCGTAGCACTTAACCACTATGCCACCAGGATTTCCAAAAGATAGATATAGCTACATCTTAAACATCTTGCTACTTGTTTCACCTTTCATATGTGTGGCTGTGGTCTTTCAGTAGATCACCAGGCCTTTCTTCCAGGGCACCCTGTGTGGATTTGAACCCCCAACCTTTCAGTCAGTAGCTGAATTTGTACCACCCAGGAACTACAAACACACACACTCATCAGTATTTGTGATTTCCAGGGTTGGATTACCTAATTAGCAATGTGCTTAGGACGTCAAAAACACAGGGGCACCAGCTGTCTGCAGCAGAGACCCGTAGATGTCAACCAGATGAAACACAAGGAAAAGCGAGTGCTGCAGCAGAAGGAAGGTGGCAGGGCACTAAATGAACGTGATACCCTTTTATAAATTTTGTACCTGATAACAATTACATTTTCCTTTTCATTTCAGACAGGTCGAGTATAACCTCACATTCAGTTGTCTCTTCTCATTCACATAAGAATGTGCCAGTGGCACTAAAATCATGTGACTTACAACATACCTGGTCCTGTCCTGAACAAAGCAAAACTTTCTTCACATTGAGCATACTCTTAGATCTGTATAGAAACCCTGGTGGCATAATGGTTAAGCCCTACATCAGTTAACCAAAAGGTCAGCAGTTCAAATCCACCAGAAGCTCCTTGAAAACACTAGGGGGCAGCTCTACTCTGACGTACAGGGTTGCTAGGAGTCAGAATCAACAGGACAGCAGTGGGTTTTTTGTTTGTTTGTTTGTATCTGTATCCTGCTGTTTGTGATGGTTCTTGTGCCTGATGGGTATCAGCAGCAGTCCGTTGCCCTTTGAAGATGCAGTGTCAAAGGACAGGAAATAAGTGTTTACGTTTTTAAGTATTTCAAGATGAAAAACACTCATGGAGATCTGCAGAGGGTCCACCAACAATCATTGTATGGCAGTCAGATAAAATTATGTCTGACATCCTTGTAAACACTATTTCTTTGACTGTCTCAGACCTGGAGAACAAAATGACATTTTCCAAATCAGTTTTTTTACTTACTGATTTTTCAATATAAATTTTGTGCTAAAGCCCAAATTCAAACATAAATTTTATATATCAGAATTTTATAAAACTTTATAAATTTTATTTTCAGTGATTCAAATATATCTTCTACTATAAAACTACATTTAAAAAGTGACATGATTTTATATCCAGGTAAACTAAAACATCAACAACTAAGTGGAGTGCAAAACCAAATGCTCATAGAAGATTTTAAGAAAACCAAACGCGCTGCCTCGTCAGTTCTGACTCATAGACCACGACCCTATGGGACAGAGTAGAACTGTCCCATAGATTTTCCAAGAAGCACCTGGTGGATTTGAACTACCAATATTTTGTGGACATACAAGGTCAGACAGTTAAGTCTGCAAACTTAATTGTTCTAAGTCTGCATACCTCATGGCTGAATATGACTATGATCACCTTTGAAGTCCTCCCCTTGGGAAGCTATGCACCAATGTTAGGACCTATTCCACCCTTCTAAGCAATTTGGGAACCCTTTCTGGAATGGCCATTATGCATGGTGACACAGTGGCCAGTTTGTGAACATAATGCTACAGTTGTCTGTGAGGGAGTTTGTAGCCAGCAAACAAATTAACTGTATTAAACACCCTCTCCACTCACCTAATCTGGCCCCCAATGACTTTTTTCTTTATCCAACGATAAAGGAAATATTGAAGACATTTTGATGACATTCAGGACATCAAGGGTAATATGATGACAGCTCTCATGGCCATTCCAGAAAAAGAGTTCCAAAAACTGCCTTGAAGGCTGGCGGGTACATGGGTTCCCAAGGGAAGTACTTTGAAAGGTGACTGTAGTGATATGCAGCGATGAGCTATGTAGCGCTTTTTCTGGATGAGTTCATGAACTTAATTGGCAGACCTTGAACCTGATGAAGAATGCATGAAGGCACCCAAGAAATTTGTGCAAACTTATGCCGATGATTTAAATACAGACCTATTTGGAGCAGTGCAACAATTTCATTCTTAGAGATCCAGGAATGACAAATTTTTACTCATGTCAGCATATATGATTTCATAATAGAAGATAAAATAAAGTGCATATTTCCCAATGTTGAAATTGCTTTACATGTATTCCTAATTTTAATAATCACAAGCTGCACAACAGAATATTCATTTTTGTTCCTCAAGTGTCTTAAAAACCTTTGGTGTACAATGATTCAAGAAAGACTTGACTATAAAAAAAAAGCTCAATTCATTACCCTTTTTATGTACAGAAGTAGCTTTAGAAGAGATAAAAAATCTAAAAATAAAGTGGAGTAATTTATTGTAATTTTGTAATTGAAACATTTAAAATAAATGTTTTATGACATTTTTTCATTTGTTCATTTATAATTATAGCATTTATTGGGAAATAGATACCAAGTTAAAGAGTTAGTCATTTAAAGCAAATTTGATGAACATCAATTTTTCATTGCAGGAGATCAACAGAATTTTACACTGATTGTTGAAACAACTCCCCTTGGGTTCACTGACTGACTTGTTTTCTTTGTTGTAGCATATGTGGAATATTCTTTTGTAGAAGAAGTAGTACACAGTAAAATTCTTAGCACCCCACAGCTGTTAAAAATTTCATAATCCAGTTGACTATTCTTCTAAAATGACATATGCCACTTCTGTGGTTCAATCACTAATGTTAGAGTTGCATTTTTAAAAAAAGTTACATCATGGATAGCTGTGTGTGTGTGTGTGTGTGTGTGTACAACTCACATATCCTATTAAAATCTATAAGCAGAGGAGGGGGCACCACAGATTATAAGTGTTTAGGCATAGCAGCTAAGTGCTATGGCTGCCAAACCAAAAGGTTGGCAGTTCAAATCCACCAAGTGCTTCTTGGGAACTCATGGGGCATTTCTACTCTGGTGGCATTGTGGTTAAGTGCTATTCCTGCTAACCAAAAGGTTGGCAGTTCAAATCTACCAGCTTCTCCTTGGAAACACCATGGAGTGGTTCTACTCTGTCTTGTAGGGTTGTCATGAGTTGGAATTGACACAACAGCAGTGGGTTTTTTTTTTTTTTGTTTGTTTCAACAAATACTTTTAGGATACAGAGGAGCCCTGGTGGTGCAGTAGTTAAGAGCTCAGCTACTAAGCAAAAAGCCAGCAGTTCAATCCACCAGCAGTTCAGTCCTGTGGGGCAGTTCTACTGTGTCCTATAGGGTCGCTATGAAATTGGCATCCACTTGACAGCAGTGGGTTTGAGTTTTTTTTTGTTTTGTTTTGTTTTAGGACCCTCACATACCTTCATCCAGCCCTGATGGTTTCTAAAATTCTATTATCTTCCATTGCTTTTCCATGCATTCTTATTTCCTTTTTCCTCTGACACATACAGGATGCTTTGGCAAGATGTGTACCAACAGGACCTTTACTGTGTTTTATATTGGAATCTGCTTTTTGTGTCCCTCAGTGGCTGGGAGCTCTCGGGGAAGGCCCTCTCCAGAGCCCACTGCAGCTCTCTGGGTGTGAGGAGCCTCGCCTCTGCTGTACACAGAGCCACAGTCCTGCAGTGACTGCCTCCCCTGCATCCCTTCCTTTCCCTTCCTGTTTTTTGCTAATTTATCATTCTGTGCATGAGAGAAGAGGGCAAAGACTAATGTGTTTTTATTTGTGTTTGTGAGTAATGTTTTTCACATAAAATAGAGTTTGCTATCCTAAAGGTAAAGTCAGGCAGGGAGAACCAACAAGCTCATCATGAGGGCCGGCCTCACTGAGGGCAGAGGGGTGGGTGACAGTTGCTGGAGAAAAGTGGTGGCCATAGAGTGCTAAGCCTAGGAATAAACCAAACTGAAAAGCCTCTTTTTTTCCCAGAGGATGTAATCAATAATTTCGTGTTGGTCAGGTTGAGCCAAAAATCTCATATCTGAAACAAAGCCTGCATTAAAAATAAGATGACCTGGGAGCCAAACCAAAATGGGCATTAAAGGCCATGGATCTCATATTTGTGTTTTCATCTAGTGCTCCCTGAAAAAGGAAAGCCAGGGACAAACCCCAGTGCTGTGAATTTGGGCTGAGGGTGACAAACAGCACACTGAACCATATTGAGAAGAGTCTTTTCTTTTTTTAACCTCAGGTGAAGTACTAAATTTATTTTCTTTACATTACATTCTAGCTATGATACTCACTTTTGTGAAAGATTAAAAACAATTTAAATTCTATAGACTCAAACTTTTGGGTACCACCAGTGCCAGCAGATTGTGACCACCTTCTGCCATTTCTGTAGACATACTGACCTCACAGTTGAGCTGATACTCTGCCTTTTTACAGACCCAAGATATTGGAGTGCATAGGGAATCCTGAAAGAGCGGCTAAGAGCTGCTCCCCAGAAGTCCCCATGACCAAGCCCCTCTGCCTGTTGGGCTCTGATGGCCCCCATCTCTGGTCTTTGTCATCTCTACTATACTGCAGCGCTGATAAGGTTGCCAGATTTCACCAACACAAATATGGGGTTTTCAGTTAAATCTGAATTTCAGATAAACAACAGATACCATCTTAGCATAAGTGCACCCCTTGCAGTAACTGGGCATCCTGTATTTTATCTGGCAACTGTTGTCACTGAGAGTGTACATAGGCAATCAGCCAGTGAAGCCCTTTCTTTTACGGGAATCCCCCAGAGTAGCTCACACCCGCACAGGACCTGGAATACCCCAGTGCCTGTGGCTGGCAGAGAAGACCCAGAGTAACAGTACTACGAGTGCAAAGCCCTAGGGAACAAAAGTGCAGTAGAGGATGGTGCAGTAGCAACCTCAGGAGAAATGCCCTGTGGGTATTTCTACCTCATTTAGAAGTGGAAAGTCCCTCTGTTGCTCTTGACCTTAAGGAAGCCACTGAAGCTCCTCATGTTTCATTTCTGATACAGTGGAGCAATTTAAACAGTGTATACACTGCCTAATGAGACTAGGAAAACCTGGTGGCCTAATGATTAAGTGCTACAGCTGCTAACCAAGAGGTCAGCAGTTTGAATCATCAGGCACTCCTTGGAAACTCTAAGGGGCAGTTCTACTCTGTCCTGTAGGGTTGCTGTGAGTCAGAATCGACTCAACAGTAATTATTTTTTAATTTAATAACTCTAAAACACTATTACTGTACTTTAGATAGTTTACAGAACAAACTAGCTTTTCATTAAACCATCAGTCCACATACTGCTTTGTGACACTGGATACCAACACTATGACATGTCAACACTCTCCCCTTGTCTATCTTGGGTTCCCTATGACCAGCTTTCCTGTGCCCGCTGGCTTCTAGTCCTTGCCCCTGGGCTAATGTGCCCCTTTACTCTCATTTTGTTTTATTGTCCTGTCTAATCTTTGGATGAAGGGTGAACCTTAGAAGTGACTTCATTACTGCATTAAAAGGGTGTCCTGGGCCCATACTCTCAGGGTTTCTCCAGTCTTTGTCATACTAGTTAAGTCTGGCTTTTGGTGTGAGTTAGAATGGTGTTTTGGCTTTTTCTCCAGGTCTGTCTGGGACCCTCTATTGTAACCCCTGTCAGGGCATTTGGTGGTGACAGGCAGTCTCCATCTGGATGTGCGGGACTCGGTCTGGGAGAGGCGGTGGTCCATTAGTTCTTTGGACTAATCTTTCCCTTGTGTCTTTGGTTTTCTTCATTCTCTCTTACTCTGGATGGGGTGAGACCAGTGGGGTATCTTAGACATCTGCTCACAAGTTTTTAAGATACCAGACGCTACCTACCAAAGTAGAAATTAGAACATTTTCTTTATCAAGTATGTTATGCCAATTGAGCTTGCTGTTTCCTGAGACCATGGTCCCCACAGCCCTCAGCCCAGCAGTTCAGTCCCTCAGGGAGCTTAGATGTGTTTAGCGAGCTTCCATGACCTTGTCTTAGACAAGTTGTGCTGGCTTCCCCACTATTATGTACTGTCTTATGCTTCACCAAATAAAACAATATAATTTGAAAGAACCAGACAATACTCACAAGAACATCTGTTGTGTTTCTGGGACCTCTTGACTTGCAGAGAATAGATTCTTCCTCAGGTCATTTCAGGTACTGAAAAAACCCACTGCTGTCGAATCGGGTCTCACTCATAGTGACCCTAGAGGTCAGAGTAGAACTGCCCTATAGAGTTTCCAAGAAGTGCCTGGTGGATTTGAACTGCTGACTTTTTGGTGAGCAGATGTAGCACTTAACCTACAACGCCATCAGAGTTTCCCATTTCAGGTAAGGAGTGTTTATAATAAAGGATGTTCTCCAAGCTCCAGGCCTTCTGGAATTGGAATGTCATTGTTTAGGATGTCGGTTTTGTTGATTCTCAAGACCATAATGTCGCTGCTGTCTACTCCCGTAGCTCTGCTGTTTTTAAGACTCTTGAGACTTACACTGTCTCTCTGATGCCTGCTGGACTGTTCACTCCTTCCAACTGCCGCTACTATCTAGGCTCTATGCCCTAAGTTCAAATTATCCAAGAACACATATGTTAGAACCATCTAGTAGACACTGTCTACCCCTTACTCTATGTTATTCTGGAAACAAGCAAAAAAACTCCCTAGAGAACCCGCTCTTGTCTGGGCCACCATTTTCCATGCATTTCAGGTTTCAAAGAGTACATCAGATAAGGGTACCAATAGCTCAGCCTAATCAGCTGTGACCAGGGATGCAAAGTAACATACAAAGCACAGCAATTCATTAAGAAGGAACCACCCAAAACAGGATCTTCAACAGACAGGGGCTGTCAACATAGTGGCACATCAAAGTCTATACTTTTCATGTGTCACCTTTTTTTCTACACGTACAGCTTTAAAGAATATCCAGCCAACCCAACCTAACTAGTACATTGATCCACCAAGTTCTCCTTTCTTAAAGATGGAAAATATATTTTGAGAGACTTGAAAGTTATCTTAGAAATTTTATAGATGAGTAAACTGAAGCCCACAGAGGAGCTTCAACACCGAGGTCTGCGATCTCATTCATCAAGAGTTCATCCCCAGGGATGCCTCTCTCCTTTCGCTCTTATGTACCACTGAACTATACTGTATCTCAAAAGGCTCCTCTCGAGTGTTGACCAAATTACCATTCCTTTCCCAATAACTTAATTTGTCCCATTAAAAGAGTGAAATGAAAACCAAAGTTCAGATTGTCTGCTTTTAAAGTCACTTTTAGACGACATTTCTGTCCAGATAGAAACCGTAGACAAGAATTTTTCTCTTCTTTAGTTTGTGCAGCTCTTGCTGATGTCCAGTCTTGGAAAATGAGAACCAGCGAATTGTGGGCTGTCGTCACTCTGATGAATGATGTGAGCCTCTTCTGCTCCCTAAGTGCCTATCTCCTTCCTGACCTTTGATCTAAGGCAATTAAGAACAGCAATAAAATCACAAAATTTCTCTTTTGATCAATGCTTTCCGGCCACAGGGAGATCTGGTTGTCCTTTCAGAATAAATACAATTAGACTGAGTTTGGAATTTGAATTGCTGCATCAAGCAGAAAAAAAAAACCCTCACAGTTTTAAATCATCATCTCAATAGAAACTTGAAGGAAAAAACCAACCCCGCTGCTGTCAACTTGATTCCAGCCCTTAGTGACCCTATAGGACAGCGTAGAACTGCCCCATAGAGTCTCTAAGGAGCACCTGGTGGATTTGAACTGCCAATCTTTTGGTTAGCAGCCACCAGGAACTGGAAACAGGATTCAGACTGAAAGCAAGGCATTTTAAAATGGAGAGCTAACTGGAATACTTTATAATCAGGGCTTCAAACCAGCTCATTCTGGTTTGAACCCTGCTGAGAATTTGCATATGCACTTCCAGATATACTGAATCAGAATCTACACCTTTCGAAGATCTCCCAGTGATTCTTATGTATAACAAAAATTGAGAACCACTGCTCTACTGGTGGTGCAGTGATTAAGACCTCAGCTCTTTAAAAGGTTAATATTAGTGTGAATCCAACTTGGAAACCAATGGAACAGTTCTACCCTGTCCTATAGGGTCCCCAGGAGTGGGAATTGATTCAGTAGCATTGGGTTTGGTTTTTTGGGCTTAGGCTCTCCTAGCAGTTCTCAGAACTGGTCCCCAACCAGCAGCATTAGCATCATCCAGGAACTTGCTAGAAACACAAATTGTAAGCAGAGGCTCAAATTGGAATGAATAGGTTCAAAACACTGTACAGTAGTAGTTAATGGTCTAATGGCTAAGCACTAGGCTGATAATCAAAAGGTTGACAGGTCAATTGCATCCAGACACCACTCTGTGGGGGAAAGACCTAGTGATCTGCTTCCATAAAGACTAAAGCCAAGAAAATCCTATGAGGCAGTTCTACTCTGTCACAATGAATCCCACGAATCATAAATGACTCACCAGCACCCAATAATAGTAACATGTATGTTAGTCTTATACAAAGACTAACGAGTATGTTAGTCTTGTACCAAGACTAATATTAGTCTTATACAAGGAAGGGTGGTACCTGGAGGTTACCAAACCTTTTTTTCTAGTCCATTTAAGCCACAACAGTCAAAGAGAGAATAAAGTAATCTGATGGGCAGTAGGGGGTTCCTTTACCCTTATATTGAGATGCTTTCAAGCTACAAAATGAACTTGAAAAAAAAAATTTTTATTGAGGTATAATTTATGTACATAACTGCATCCTTCTAAAGTTTACAACTCAATGAGTTTTGAAAGATGAATCTAAGGAGCCTTGGAGGGTCTGTGGTTAAGTGCTCAGCTACCAACCGGAAGGCTGGCAGTCTGAACCAACCAGACGCTCCCCGGGAGAAAGATGTGGCAGTCTGCTTCCAGAAGTATCACTGCCTTAGAAACCCTATGGGCAGCCATACTGTGTCCTTTAAGTCACTGTGAGTCAGAATGACCTTTCTGTATACCTGCTAAGTACCCATGAAACAGTCAAGACACATAGTGTTCTCTTCTATCCTGAAAGTTTCCCTGTGTTTCCTTGGAGTGCATCCTTCCTGCATCTCCCTCTCCAGAGACCCACACATTTGTTTTCAGCTATGATGGATGAGTTTGCATTTTCTAAAATTTTATATAAATGGAAACAGGTAATATATATTCTTGTTTCTGGTTTCTTTCACTCAGAGTAATTTTGAAATGCATCTGGATCATTTGTACATCCCCACTTCGTTGCTTTTTGTTACTGAGTAGTATTCTGTTGTATTGGTGATGGACATGGTGTTGTTTCCATTTTTTGGCTATTACAGATAAAACTACCATGAACATTAGTGCAAAAGTTTTTGTGTGGATGTTTTTACCTCTTAGACGAGAACTTAGGTGTGAAACTGCTGGGTCATATGGTAGATGTATATTTATCTTTCTAGGAAACTGCCAAACTGTTTTGCAAAGTGGTTATAAGATTTCACATTTCTGCTAGCTGTGTATGAGAATTCTGACTGTTCCCCATCCTTGACAACACTTGGTAGTGTCTGTGTTTTTAATTTTAGCCATTCTAGTGGATGTGTAGTGGTAACTCATTGTTTTAATTTGTTCTCTCTTCATGACTACAGATATTCAACATCTCTTCATGTGCTTATTAGCCATTTAAATATTTTCTGTTGTAAAGTTTGTCCCCAGTGTTTTAGCTGTCATATTGTTGAGTTGTATAGGATCTGTATATAGTCTGGATGTAAGACCTGTACCAGATAAATGTATTTTGACTATTTTCCTCTAACCCCTGGCTTGCTGTTTCTTTTTCCTAACTAGGTCATTTTAAGAGCACACATTTTTAAAGTCCAGTCTACCAATTTATTCTTTTATAGCTTGTGTGGTTAATGTTTTAAGAAATCTTTGCTCACCCCAAGGTTGCAAAGATTTTCTCCTAGGGATTTTAGTTATAACTTTTATGTTTAGATTCTCTCATGGATCAAATTATGTCTCCTCAAAACATGTGTATATCAGTTTGGCCAGGCCATAATTTCTAGTGCTTTGGAGCTGGGGTCCCTGTGCCTGAGAAGTTCTCAGTTCAGGGGAAAATTGACAAGGAACTTCCTCCAGGTCCAACAGAGAAAGACTTTCCCTGGAGCTGATGCCCTGAATTTGGACTTTTAACCTATTTTTCTGCAGAAAATAAATCTCTCTTTGTTAAAGCCATCCACTTGTGGAATTTGTTATACCAGCACTAGATGACTAAGGTAGATACATTTATTTCAAGTTAATTTTTGTGTGTGGTGTGAAGTAAGGGTCTTTTTGTTTCCATTTGGATACACAGTTGTTGCAGTATTCTGGTGAAAAGATTTTGCTGTCTCCTACTTGTCCTGGCATCCTTGTTAAAAATCATTAGAACAGATATGTCTGGGTAAGTTTTTACACTCTGCACTTTTGTTACACTCTGATTAACCCGTTGCTGTTTAGTCTATTGTGACTCACAGCGACGCTGTAGCACAGAGTAGAACTACTCCGCAGGGTTTTGAAGGATTATCTGGTGGATTTGAACCTGTCTGATTACTGCAGCATTAAACCTAAAAATGAGTTTAAATCCTCCAATTTTGTTCTTTTCTGAAAGTTTCATTTGGTTATTTCCTAGATCATTTGCATTTCTACACAAATTTTAAAGTCAGCCTGTCCATTGCTAAAAAAAAAAGCAATTCCTGCTGGAATTTTATTTGGGACAGTATCAAATCTACAGATTGAGGGATTGAAACATGTTGAGATTTCCAGTCGATGAACAGAATAAATCTATTTATTTAGATCTTCATAACTTTCTGCAATGCTGTCAGTTTCAGTATACATCTGTTAAAGTTACCTATATTTCATATTTTCTGATGCTATTGTAAATTATTTTCCAGTTGTTCACTACCAGTAGGCAAAAAAACTGAGTTTTGTAATTGACCTTGCATTCTGTGACCATATTAACCTCAGTTAGTTCTAGTAGCATTCTGTAGATGCTATAGGCTTTTCTTTATAATCATGTTATTTGCAGTTTTGTTCTTTCCTTTCTAATCTGGATGTCTGTTATTGCTTTTCCTTGCTATTGGATGTCCAGTACATTGTTGAATAGAAAATAGACTTGCCTTATTCCCAATCTCAGGCAGAAGGCATTTGTCTTTCTGTATTAAGGATATGGTATTACCTGTGGGTTTTTCATAAATTCTTTTGGTCAGATTTAGAAAGTTTCTTTCTAGTTTCAGTTTGTTGAGAATTTTTATCATGAATGGTGTTGAATTCTATGAAAAAATTTTCTAGATTTATTGATGTAATCACATAGTTTTTCTTTTTTCTGTTTGTTAAAATGGTAAACTGCAGAGGGAGTTCTCAGTGCTAAACCAACCTGTGTTTCTGAAACAAATCTTACTTGGTCATGATGATGTATTATCCTTTTTAACATTTTATTAAATTTGATCTACTAATATTTTGCAAAGGATATTTTGTAACTACAAGCATAAGCAGTTTTGGATGTTATTTTTCTTATTCTCTTCATCTGATTTTGGTATAAAGCAATACTGGAGTCATAAAGTGAGTTGGTAAGTATTCCTTCTTTCTGAGAGAAGGTTTTGTAGGATGAGTATGATTTCTTCTTTAGATGATTGATACAATTTACTGGGGAAGCCATCTGGGGCTGGGTTTTCTTTGGAAAAAATATTTAATTGTGCTATTTAGGGCTACTCAGACATTCTGTCTTGAAGACGACTTCCAGCTAAGCTTTCTGTTGCTGGAAAGCTCAACAGTTATAATGCCACAAGTACTAACTGGAAGCAAAAAGTAAGTTACTAGACCTTGGGATGACAGAAAAGGTTCCTTTCTATCAAGCTGGCATGCCGGTGACCTAGAGAGAAGTCTAGTTTTATTAGCAGGGCCTGACACATGGTAGCCGAGAATGAAGTTTCCATCCCCATGAGTAGCATCTTTCATTTCTTCATTCTTATTATACCTTCACACATTTCTCTCATGACGTACTTTTTTTTTAAAAGTTGTGTTTTAAGTGGAAGTTTACAAGTCAGTTTCTTATACAAAAGGCTACACACACATTGTTATGTGACCCCAGCTGCTGTCCCCCAGTGACAGCCCACTCCTCTCCACTCTAGACCCCCCGTGTCCACTCAGCCAGCTCGTGTCCTGCCCCTGGCCCCCCGTCCATCTCACCTCAGGACAGGAGCTGCGCAGTTAGCCTCCTGTGTTTACTTACACCAGGAACCACATTTTTCACGAATGTCCTTTTATGTATTATAGACCAGTTCAATCTTTGTCTGAAGAGCTGGCTCAGGGTATGTTTCATGAGATAGCAACTTTTTAAAGTTATCATTTCTTGTTTCTGGAGCCCCAGCATCCAGCTTGGTGTTAGCCATATGATAGGCATTTGGATGTCTGTGGAACGTTGAGGACTAGAGAATAGACAGCAATAAACACTGCTCATGGCTCTGCACTGTCTTGGAGTTTAGGAGTAACTCCTATTGAACTTTTCTCAGCAGCCTGAACCCTGGAAGATTTTAATGTTACCAAATAACTTACATCTTGTATCTCACTGTAGCTTTCACCGGGTCAGTATATAGAGCTTAATATGATAGTTATCTTTGTTTTTACAGTAGCAGATGGCACCAGAATTCGTGCTGGTAAGCCCATAATCATTCTTACACTTCTTGAAACTGTAGAGAATATGACAGAATGAAAAGTAAAATGGATTTCCAGTTAAAAGACCTGGAATTGAGAGTAAGTTCTGCCATCAAAAAGGATGTGCATTTTCTGATACAAGCATCATATGAGAACACTACATACATTGCATCCATTGTATGTGAGGGAGTATTATTTCTGAGTCCACATGAATACACAGGGTTGTATAGGCCATCTAACTGGAAAGATAAAACTTCACTTTCTTCCTGGATTCGGAGTGACTGTGACACAGCCAGCTTCAGCAAAACAGGTTAACAGCTGGAAAATCCCTTTGTTCTTTCCTTATTTTTCTTCTTGTATACCTGACTTCCCACCTTCCCCCATCTCTGGTCCCCCCAGCACCCTCCTGCCATCCCAGTAAGATTCAGTGCACATCTGTCCTTTCAAAATGAGCCCTACCTTCCAATTTCAAATCCTCTCTGCATCTAATCACACAAATCATAGCTCAACAATGTAGATGTCCCCTAGGGGGGGGTTGATTTTTAAATCCAAGGGGTGAATTTTTAGAAGGACTTACGGGTACAGTCAGGCAGATGGGGAAGGTATCATAAGAGCAGAGAATCCTTTACTTAGAGAACTCCTGACCAGTTGCCAAGTGGATTGCGGCTCAGTGGTGATCCTATGCATGTCAGAGTGAAGTGTGTTCTGTGGGGTTTTCAACAGCTGATTTTCGGGAAGTAGACTGCCAGGTATTTCTTTCAAGGTTCCTTGGAACGGACTCAAACTGTCCACCTTTTAGTTAGCAGATGAGCATGTGAACGGTCTGCCAGCACCCAGGGCTTCCTTTCAGACTTCCCAGAGCAGATGACCACCTTCTGGTTGGGCCACACCAACACTGGAAATTATCTTTATTTTCACCAAGCAGTTTTTCTCAACACCCAAGGATTCAAATAAACGCTCCGAGACATTTTGTTGGTGTAGATTTTAAATTACAAGCTAGATTTGATGTTTTCAAATACAGTTCTTAAGGAAGATAGTTACAAATTGTTGTATTTTCAAATAAGAGGAAAAATTACATTTTAGTAAAATCAGATGACTGTTTTTTTAAGTCTGAGATAATAATCCCTTCATGACCAGGTGGGATTACTCCAACTCATGCAGTAAATGGTTATTACATTTTTAAAAGCTGCCTAATTTTTCTAGCAGAGACTTGATGTCTATTTAAAGATATTAATACGCTCCTGAGGTCACTCCACCTTCCCCTGGGAAACAGTGAGCTCATACGGTTTCTCTGAGATTCAGCTGGATCTCTGTTCTTTCAAGGTATTATCCTCTTAGCTCAGAACTGCCCAGGAAATTCTTCAGATTCAGAAGTGGCCCTGGTGGCCAGCAGGCAAACACAACAACACAGATTATATTCTGTATAATGCTAGTAGTGACCTAAAAGAAGTGGGCAGGAGGGAATTTTCAATATATCTTGACATAAAACCAGCAGAAATCAGTATCACCTAATTCCTGTATCTAGAAATGACGGTGACACAGAAGAGGTTCATCTGTGATGGGGACTCTCTTGTAAGCATCTTTTATAGAACCACATGATCAGTACCATCAACATTTTACATATCATTTGAATACAAATTCTTAAAATTTACAATAGAACATTAAAATAATCTTCTAATAAAATCAGTCTTAAGTATAAGGAATCTGAATTTCAGTATCTTATACACATCTAAATAAATATCTTTGATCTGTAACTGTTTAAAATATTACACTTTATGGTGACATGATGCAGACAAGTCCAACAGTATGGTAAGTGAAAATAAAACATCAATTTAAAAATCAACAAGCCTAAAAACACGCTGAACTAAAATGATAGAAAATCAAAACACTAGGTACATAGTAATTACATATCTAGCATTGTGACAACTGAATGCATGCTTAGCAACACGCTTTCAACTTAAGTAAAAAGCCCTTTGAAATTCATGTCATCTAAATAAATAAACAGAAACACACAGGGAGAGACTGTACCAGCCAGTAACAACTAGAGAGTAATTTCTCCATTTTTCTTTCAAATGATCCTAACAGAAAAACATGATGATCACTTGCTGAAAAACCATAATTCATGTGCTTAATGTTTAAAAAATGCCGCCTATGACATAAAAACCCAAAGCAAGGCTTCCTAAGTGTTAGACTACTCTACCTTACAAAAGGATGTGTGACCTGATGGATTTAAACAAAAAACAGACATTTGCCTATTTATGATTGAATTTTCACCTAATGACCATAATATAGGTCCAAATCAAGCCCATGATACGAATGCACATTCAGACATTAGAACGTATGATCTATTAATACTGAATTATGTACGGTGATCTAATTTCACTTGCCAAAGGATTAGTTTACCTAAGACTGGAGTGAAAACACCTAGAGCAGGAACTTGTTTTCTTTGTATCTTGATTCTTAGATTTTTAGAATGTAATAGGTGCTTGGCGAATAGGTGCTCAGTAATGGCTGAATGAAATCTAGCATTCTTCAAAGTCCAGGAATCGTTAGATCCATGAACAAACTGGTAGCCTGAGACTTAGGGGGTAGCTCCTTAACACGGCTCAAGGCCTGTGATTAATTTCTGGCTAGTCAACCAGGTTAACTGCTATAGATATGTCACAATTTCTCATTTCAGGGATTTCTAAAATTCATCTATTCCATGGGTAAGTATTCTTCAAAGATTTGTGCCTGCACATCTATACTTAAGGTAAAAGAATAATCTCTTATTCTTTGTTGGGTATCTGCATATGATAACTGCCCAAAACTACACACGCGCGTGCGCGCGCGCGCACACACACACACACACACACACAAACACACAGAACTGTTTCACAAATGGAGAGAATCAGGAAACAACGCACAAAGCCTAAATTACACAGCTCCCAAGATTAACTAAAAAAAAAAGACTATGAATCCATAGGATAACCTTTTTGACTATACACAAACTTATTGCGTGATAGCTGGAAGTAGTATCTTTGGACCAACAAATGTAAACCAAAAGTGTTCTTTAACCGCCAGCTTGACAACATAGCTAGAGACGGTGTGGCTATGGGATTGCCTTGTTTACTTCTCTCAGCGCCTCTCGCCGGGCAGCCACGAGGAGATGGGTATGCTGTTCCAAGCTCATTCTTGGGGTCCACAATGCTCAGATCAACATGTCCCTGTGAGTGTGGATTACTGTAACACAGAGTTCCTCAGGGCTGCCACTGCAAACTGCGCCTTCTGATGTCCATGGGGGTAGGGAAGGGGGAAAGGGGCATGTTACAGAACCCCTGAAATAAAAGCTGTTTAAAAGTTTCACATCTTCGAGTCTTGCTGCCAGCAGGCCTGTCCCTTGGCTGCTAGGAGAGGTAGATCCAGTGTTTAAGTTGTGCCATTCCCTGCAGTAACTTGGTGTAATAGAAGTCCATGTTGTCTGCAAAGTCTGTGCAAACGGGAGACTCCATGTCACCAAAAGAGCAGTACAAGGCAGTTCCTCCCACACTCAGGAAAACAGTTGCTATGCACAGTAAGATCAGTAAAATACAGGAGCCACCTCCCACTTCATCTGCCAACACACACAAAGAACAAGAGAAGAAGAGAGTTAGGCTCAAATGGACAATAAAATGGATATGCTAGCACTTGCTGTCTTCTTGCTGAATAAGACAAGATATTTTAATGTTAGTCCTCTAAGGACAGAAGCCACTGATAGAAAACTAGTTGACAAAGACCTCCCCATCCATTACCACAAAGGTGCATACTTATGAGTGCTAAAATTAAAACGAGCTCCTTTATACAATGAATGTAATCTCTTTCACCCAAACAAACAACCAACAGAAACAGAGGGCAGTAATTCCTGATGTGCTCAAAGCCTTAATGCAGGGACTAAACGACAACCCCGCTAGTATGTAACACCTTTGCGGTCCACATCATCGGGTCACCTGAAAGTCAATTTGACATTAATAAAAATGTCCTCCGTGGGATTTCATTTCCACCTTCTTATTATCCAGTGCAGTAATGAAATTCTGCCTATGAAGAGATTTTATTTTTCTCAACACTTTTAGCGGGTTTATTAAGACATCCATCTTTCTATATTAAAGGAAAAAAAAAACAACTACCATTTGGTTGAAATGCTTAATAATCATTCACAATTACAGAAAAACAAAAAACCTTTGGAAAAGACTAAAGAGTTGTATAAGCTGCAGCATGATAAGGGTGTCGGGAGACTTCTGGAAGGCAACTGGGCAGCACATGTCAGCATTTAAAAGTAACTGACCCTCAGGATACCATCCTGCTGACCTCTGGCTGGAGGAAGGAGAATGGGTGGAGAGGAGGGGAAAGGAGACTGTTGGGAGGATGAGACATGTATGGAGCAGAGAGGAATAGTGTGCTGTCACCCTGCAGGGAGAGCAGTGGAAGCTGCATATAGGTGGGCATGTAAATTTATACGGGAATGTACATTTTCACTCAGTCATATTAAATTAAAAAAAAAAAGTAACTGATCCTCCAAACCGTGTCTCTTTTGAGAGTAACACAGAGTAGCAATGACATAATGTTGGGATAACAGACATAAACCAGGACAGTTTGAGGCAAACTGTTACAGGTGGCTCCTGTGTTTAGCCCAGCAGATCCACGTTTTGCACCTAGCCCACCAACCTCCAGAATGCACAATATCATATACACATACCTGTTCAGTGCAGCAGAATTTTTAATAACAAAAAGTTGGGAATAACCTTGTTACTCCAGTTCCAGTGGAACTGTTAAATAATTATGGGATAGTACTATCATAGAATACTATGCAATTCTTTAAAAGAATGAAGTAAATTTAATACAGTCTCTCATAAAATGATCTCCAAGATTCATGGTTAAATTTCAAGTGCTACATAACAGTAAAATGCTATGTATTATGAACTCATTTGTGTCCAAAAAAAAAAAGTAATACGTGTGCTGCGCGCACGCGCACACACACACTTACACACACACAGACTATGTCTTGACAGAATGGTAAGAAACTTGAATCCAGTACTCTCTAGGGAAGCGAACTGGGAGGACTGGGGACTTAGGCTTTTAACGTCATCTACATTTTTTCATGATTAGCATATATTACTTTTATAATAAACGAAAAAATTATACAAATTAATATAAACCAAAAAGATCTGGGGATTTGACAGTAATACATGAATATATTCTCCTTGTAAAAAATGCGGACGCAGGCCTACTAAGAGCTCTAAGGGCTCCCCTTTCCCCTCCTCCCCAGGCGTGTTCCCTTTCCACCCCGAAGTGAAACACTCGACCTTTGGTGGGTACCCTTCCAGATCAAACATATAGGTGACTTCAGGATTTTCATACAAATAGGACTGTATAATTTTATTGTTCTGTGACTTAGGTTTTTAAATCGATTATCTCTATGAATGTATATACAGTTTTTATATCAGTGAGTAAATATGATCATAGTCATGTTATTTTTGTTTTGGTCATTTTGGTCAATTTAATCTTTTCACCATCTGTTCTTTTTTAGGGGGGCAGGATTACCTCCCACTCCCTTAATGTATGTTAATAACCTAGTTTATACATTGTCATATTTTTCACTACAATATGTTCACACAAACATTGAAATGTATTAAAACATTTGTTTTACTGACGTATTTTGAAACTAGTGTACAATGTCTAATGTGGATACCATGGGCCATACTACTCAACACATGACACATGTAGCTTGTTCAAACTGAGATGTGTGAGGTGTGTAACATGCACACTGATTTTGAGCATTTCATACCAAAAAAGGAAAAAAAATAAAAAAGAGATAGTAACATATCTCATTAGCAACTTTTTTACACTGGACACATGGTGAAATAATAGTTTTGATAACACTTGGCTTAAAATATACTATTACAATGAATTTCCTGTTTTCACTTTTTTAAAGTGGTGACTATAAAATTTAAAATCATGTATGAAGCTCATGTTATACTTCTTTCGGATAACACTAAGTTGGAGGAAGAAGACCTGGCTCTTTTAGTAAGATTTTGGTAGAAAGTGAGGTTTATGAAAACACTGCACAAGCTACAGAGTTTAGTGATAAACCTTCACCACCAACGACCCTTTACATGAAGTCTTCTGATTCTCACTATGAATTCAGACACATTCTCTTACATGGCCTTCAGCCTCCGTAAGATATGTAGGAAGGATAGTATTCTTATTTTAAAGATGATGAAACTGAATCTTCCACAAGTTACGTGATTTGGTCCACGATGGGGTAGCTACTGCAGATGAAAGAAGAAAATGAGTTCTTAACTCAGAATTCCTTCCACTAAGCAATGTTAAAGTGCAAATTACTGCTAAAAAAATTGAGCGGTTTATCTGAAGAAGACTGTGGTATTTACAAACAAGGTGCAGGGGTAAAACAAGGAGTCAGAAAATATTTCCAAGGCCCCCAATCAGCTCAGAATTGTAAAAACTTAGAAACCTCTACTGCTATCACTTTATGTCACACTTACAAAGAATATCTACATATTTATGCTGTTATTTTAACAATGCAGGTTTTGTTTGTTTGAAATATCTAAGCAGCAGCATGGATGGTTCTTGGCTGTGGTCCGTTCACCCTTGTTCACTTCTGCCTTGGGTAAGCCCACTGCAGCAATCACTCAAGACAGCATCATCTGCTACACGCAACCATCCTAATTATAAACCCAGGAAGAAAAAGCCGAACAGCAATAAAGAGTGGTGACCTGCTGCTCTTGAGGGGCCCTTTCTTACAGAGGCAAGAGCTCATCAAAGAGAATGTATTTGTAATCCAGAAATACTTTCCACACCAATAAAAGAGGAGCACTAATTTGCCATTAAAAAAGACAAAAATAGTAAACTCACGAAGGGAAAAATAGTGCTGAACAAGGAATAGTAATAAGCTTTCAATGCTAGTGGCGTAGGGGTTAACTGCTATGTCTGCTAACCTAAAGGTCGGCAGTTCAAATACACCAGGCGCTCCTTGGAAACTCTACAGGGCAGTTCTACTCTGTCCTATAGGGTTGCTGTGAGTCAGTATCGACTCAATGGCAGTGGGCTTTGCGTTTATGAGATAGGGAGCTCATGAGTTGAATTTTGGAACTTGCTTATTTGAGCTAACAAAATGCTTACAAACAATTTAAGAGCTGCTAGTAGTCTGATTTTCTGTGTTTCTCTTACAGAAGACAAAGCAACTATGTTTTCAGGTACTGTATCATACATGAATTCATTCTACCAGTGAACGCTGACTGTCACCTCTGCTAGGTCACAGAGCTGGGCTATTTACCTTGATCCAAGTTTTCATCTATTTCTTGGAATCTCACTCTTCGCTTGGATGGTTTCTGCTGCATTGGGGAAGGATGGTTTCCTACAGCATTGTTCCTCTTCTTCAGTATAGAGACCAATCCTTCAGCCGGAACAACCTGTCACAGATTAGAAGAACCATTTGTTACATGATATTAATAAACATCAGTGACATTTTTACATGGAAGTTTAAAAGACTAATTCAACAGGGATTTGAGTTTCTGCTGCATGTGCATCCAACTGCTATAGAAAAAAATGATCATCAACAAACTCTGAAAGAATAAAGCTCTATCCTTCATGTAGGTGACTATCAAACACATAGGTCTAAGACACTGATTCTTCGCTAAACCCTCGACCCGACTGCAGGGACAAGCAGTGCGACACCATGTGCAGGGGCTGGGAATCAGGAGGCCTCCTCTAACTTCCTTGCTGTGTAGCTTAACTCACCTGTTAGGGCATCTGCAAAATGACCACTTATGGCCCCTCTCTGCTCGGTCACTAGCACTGAGTTTTGCTTAATAACAGAAGCTTATTGTCCACCACTGCTTTTTTTCATTAGCAGCAAGTTTAAAGAAATGACCATGTGGGAGTTCACAATGGGTGTTGTCCTTGGTAATTCTGAAAACTTCTGTATTTACTTAAATAATATTTTAAGGACCTCTACAACTTCTCTCTGAGGCAGTTTTACACGCACTTGATTCTCATCGTTTGTGGTAGGCATGTTCTATACAGCTGCTGTGAACACTGAGTTAACTACTGAAGTGCTGCTCCCAAGAGAAATACACAGGCTCCTGTGAGCCTCTGGTCACAACAGACATTTGCATCAGCCAATTCACATACTGTCTTGGTTTATGTTTCTCTTAGAAGACACACATATTGTTTGTCTTTGGTATTGTTGATTCATTACCATAGAACTCACAGCAGTAGCACTAGAACCCAGACCTGAAGAACCCTTACATAACACATGCATTTTCTTTGTAAGGAACATCACAGCCCTCATCACAGTGCTTATGAACACTAGACAGTGCTTCAGCACTACGCCTGGGGATCATTTTAATTAGCAAAATCACCAAGAAAAAGAACAAATGTGTGAAAATAGGGGCACTAAACAGACCACGAGGATCTGTTTTTACGGTACTAGAGGTGAAACCAGAAGGCAGAGTGTCAACTTGTTCAGTGTGAGCTGGGAACATCTGCATCCCATCTTCTACTACTCGCACGTAGCTGTGAATAACCACGAAAGTGCAAGGAATATGGAGTTTGAGCTTCTCAATCAAGTCTAGCAAGTGCAGTTGGAATCCACCAGCTGGTCCTTGGGCAGCTCTATTCTGTCTTATGGGTCACTAGGAGTTGGAATTGACTTGACAGCAATGGGTTTGGTTAGATGAATTTGCAAATACGAAGTCTGCAAAAGACGGTAAGACTGGATTACTTGGTAGCACACAGTGGTCGGCAAGCTGTGGCCAGCAGGCCAAAGGCCCAATGCCTATTTTTGTAAATAAAACATAACTGGAATAGAGCCAAGTCCATTCACTTCTTACTGTCTATGGCTGCTTTGAGGCTACAATGGCAGAACTGAGTAGCTGCTGCAGACCGTGTTGTCCATAAAGCCTACCTATCTGGCTTTTTGCAGAAAACATGTGCTGTTTTAGAGCTCTTCAGTTTCCCACCCTTCCCCCCTTTTGTGTTGTCTTCTAGTTTACAACTCGGGCCAACTCTCTCAAGTCTCACTCCTTATTTTAAAAAAAAGCAAAAAACCGTGCCATTTAGGAGCTAAGAGACTCCGAGGGGCAGAGACAAAGAGAAGATCAGTTTGTAGAGCCAGGCTGGCAAGCCGGGAGCCCTTTGAAGGGCCCTTATGCAGTGGACTGACTCAGAGCTGTTAGCTGTAAATTGCTGCTTGCTCCAAGCTACAGGTGATGACGCAGGTGGACATTGTGGGCCTAACACCGCAGATGTCAGTGACTTGCTAAGGACTGCCTGTAATGTCACTTATCTGATCAATTGCTTAAAATAGTTAATATGATTTCCAGTTTCAGCCAGCCATTTCTGATAATGTGCTATGCATAAATACTGTACATTCCATTAGCTCTTTTTATAACTCTAGGCTTTTAGAGCCACATAACTCAATACAGACTTGGGCTTCCACAAATATGGGTCTATAGAAACCATTATCTCAAACAAAATCAATAAGAAGTCAGTAATTTATTCTTTTCATAGGAAATATGCATTTCAGATGATGTCTGTGTTCTGAGAAAACTAAAATACTTTAGTGACATCACAATGGCAAACACAAATACAGGAATAGTTTTTCAAATCTTCATTTAAAAAGTAGTAGTAACATTCAACAGCCCCTTCATGTAATTATGCAATAAAGAAAAATGATTTGATAAGCACCTTGTTGAAACTGAGAAGAAAAAGAAGTCTAATATGCTTGTAAGCAGCAACGGATGGAGACAGAAATTCACTATAATGGATATATTACTACTAAAGATGTATCACTGATACTTTTATTTTTAACAAATGTAAAAACAAAAATGTTTTCACAGATTTCTCCATGAAATCAAGTCATACATTTATCAGTGGTGAATTCACACACAATGGAAGTTTTCCAGTTGCTTTAGCTATTTGGAAAAATGATCCTGTAACAAAGAGATTCTAGGATACACCCCAGAGTAGCATTATTGTTAAATACATATCATTGTGATAGGAATCTGAATCTGCAAATTCTAGAAACAGATGGAAACCATACATCAGGATATACTGCAAGTACAAATAAACGGACACTGAAAGTTTGAGAGCAACTACTGAGGTCAATAGGAAAGCACAGAACATGCTTCTAAGACCTGGAAGGTTCTCCAAGTGCCACAGCTGTTGGGTGCTTGCCTTGGCTTCTGCTCTGAAAAAGATGGGGTGCTTTGGCTCTGGAAGTCACGCTGTACAGAAACATGTCCTACCACATGGCCTCCACTTATTTACTACAGTGACAATGAACCCTGACAACTTCTGCAAGCACAAAGAAGCAGAGGACGGTCAACTCACTTGGATGAGACGCGTCAGAACTTTGTTTCGCCTTCCCCATCCTTTAATTCTTCCGCAAAAATCTAACAACATTCTATGTATGTTTCCACTTCCTTTCTCCAACCTTTTGTTTAAGCAGGGCCTGCCCCAGTGACGGCAGTGAAGACGTGTGTTCTTTCCAGTATTTCCTTTCTGTCTTGCTCAAAGATCTCGCCCACATCTCCCTGTTTCTTCTGTATCTGCCCTTTGGTTACACCTGCTTGTACGTGGAGGAAAGGGGGTGGTGAGGCCAAGCTCAAGCCCGAGAGACGCCGGCTAAGGATGAAACCCTTGGGAGGCGGGTGAGTATGCAGACATGACAATTCATCTGTTCTGTTTTTGAGAGGGTTTAGGCAGAGGTCTTGGCACGTATCAGAGCATGGAAACTTCCACTTAGCACAGCAGAACAGCCAAACATAGAAAGCTTAAGAAACACCTCTGGTCGAGTCTGTCTTGGTTCTATGATAAAAGCACAAGTGAGCCAAAAGGCATCATGATCTCGGTCTCGGGTCTCACGCAAAAGACTCCCCAATGTTTCTAAAGAGGTTGGGAAGCTGACGTAGGCCATACGGACATGTGTCTCCACTAAATTTCTCTAAAAGTCATTCTCCATTTTTTTATTTTAAACCTCAATGTCAGTATTAAAATCTCAAGAATTTTAAAAATCTCAAAAATAAAGCATTAAAACTAAATTTAGTTTTCATTTTAATCATCACAACTCTTCTTGCCCAAACAAAATAAATCAAATCTTTGCACTGAGACCAAAAAGAATGTCTAAGCTATAATTAAGCAATTGTTACTGCTGATAGTCTATGAATAGCTACAGAATTAAAAAAAAAAAAAAAAAGACTCCATCTGGCCTAGTCTTCTATACTTGCAAATAAGTAGTTCTTTCAGTAATTCCCCTCAAATATCAATGACCATCTGAAACAGCATTTTAAGAATGAATTGGCTATAAAAGCAAACACAATTATTTTGCAACTCTATGGCATGTTAAAACCTAATGTGATAAGGAAAACATCCAGAGGCATAGCTGCTTGAAGTGCCTTCTCAAAACAATGACAAAAAAAAAGTATAGCAAATAATATTCTCCTAATGATGCAAACTTTACAGAGTTTGGAACAACCTCAAGGTCAGGTAAATTTTGAAGCTTGATTTCCAACTAACTCCACAATTAACATTCACAAATAATACCAGTGTATCATAAACGCCTTAAAGTCTGAGGCTTCACTGCAGAGGCACACTTCAAATTAACCTCTATCATTCTTTACTGAAGGAATACTTGATGTATACTGTCTCCTTCAGATTTTAGTTCAGTAATAAGTATAATTCAGTGATGGTGTACATTTTATATAAAGAGCTTTACATGTCATATTTAATCATTATAATTCTCTTGTAGAGGCATTATCAGCCCCATTTTACAGATGAGGAAACCAAGCATACAGAGTTTAAATAACTTGCTTAAGCTTGTAGCAGAAGTAACTGGCAGAATTTGATTAGGTACTAGCTTGTCTTTTCTTGCTTAATCAGAAAATTTGGTAAATATAAAAAACCCACTGCTGTCGAGTTGGGTCCAATTCATAGTGACCTTAGAGGCCAGAGCAGAACTGCCCCATAGAGTTTCCAAGGAGTGCCTTGTGGATTTGAACTGCTGACCTTTGGCTAGCAGACGCAGTGCTTAAACCATTATGCCACCAGGGTTTCCAGATAAATGTAAGATAGGAAAAAGAAATGGAATGTCATGGTTATAATCTGACTTTTTACTACCCCAGAACTGCTCAAACAGGCAGGACTCCAAACCACAACTCCTGATTCTCTTCCCCTCCACGACTGCTTCTTACAACCACAGCTCCTATCTAATCTTCCCAGTGTTTCCTTGAGAAATATACCTTCAATGCAGGAATGAATTTAACAAAAAAGGTATAAAACTTTATAGTTTGACAATGACAAAACACTGTTGAAAGAAATTAATTAATGAAAATAACACTCGATGCTCATGAATTGGAATACTAAATACTGCTAAAACGGCAACACTCCTCAAACAGATCTGCAGGTTCAGAGCAAAACTGTCCAAATTCCAGCTGACTTCCTCGAGGAAACCCACAAGCTGATTCTAAATTTCATATGGAATTGCAAGGGATCCAGAAGAGACACAAAACTCTCTAAAAGGAACAAAATACTTACACTTGCTGATTTTGAAGCTTTTACAAAGCAATGGTAATCAAGACAGTGTGGTACTGGTACAAGAATAGATTTATATATCAACAGAATAGGTTTATGGTCCACTGACTTTCAATAAGGGTGCCAAGACCAGTCCATGAAGGAAGGAGCACCTCTTCAAAAAGTGGTGCCGGACAACTGTAGGGCCACGAGCAGAAGAAGGAAACCGGACCTCTACTCAATCATAAATAAAAAGGAACTCATCTGTCTACCAATGAAGGAATTAACACACAGAATATAACCTACAATGGAACAGTTTTCTGCTGTAAATGGGAATGAAGCACTGATACAGGCTAGGACATAAGAGGAGCCCTGAAAACAGTATAAGTGAAAGAAGCCAGTCACAGAAGACCACGTTATTTCCATTCGTATGAAATGTCCAGAACAGGCAAACCTATAGAGACCCAAAGTAGACCAGAGATTGCTTAGGGCTGCAGGCTTGGGAGAGGAAGGCAGTGAGCTGACAGATACAGGGTACATGGTTTCTTTGTGAGCTAATGAAAATGCTCAACAACTTACTATGGTGATACTGCAGGTATCTGTGAATATTCTAAAAACTACTGAATTCTATACTTTAAATGGGTGACTTGAGGGGTGTATGAATTATAATTCAACAAAAGTATCAAAAATATATCCTACTACATTCACTGCTACTACCTGAATCCTATCCTTCAGTATTTCTTACCCGTATAACTACAGTGACTTTCGGGATGGTACCCTTTCTTTGGCCCCTGCCTCTCTATACTCTAGTCTCAGGGCAGACAGAATACAAACTCGTTCATAGCACTCTCCTGGCTCCAAGTCATGGCTTATCTGATGCTCCTCAAAACTATGACCCCCCAGATGCTTGTTAACTCAGAACTGAAACCATTCTGGAAGCTCACTCTTCAGACGAAGATTCCAAAAAACCAAACTCACTGCTGTTGAGTTGATTCAAATCTGACTGTGTCCCAATAGGACAGAGGAGAACTGCCACACTGAGTTTCCAAGGAGTGCCTGGGAGAGTCAAACTGCCAGTCTTCTGATCAACTGCCATCACTCTTCAAACACAGCACCACCATGGTTTCCAGACAAAGATTGGACAGGAGGACTACGAGGAATGTGGAGGTCCTGGTGCTGTAGTGGCTAAGTGCTACAGCTGCTAACCAAAAGGTCGTGGTGCAAATCCACCAGGTGCTCCTTGGAAACTCTGTGGGCCAGTTCTACTCTGACCTACAGGGTCACCATGAGTCAACATCAACCAACGGCAGTGGCTTTTTTTTTTTTTTTTTAATGAGGAATGTGCTTCTCCATTCAATCAAGACAGAAGGTCAAATGGGTGGCTTCTTTCTGGAGGCAGGATGAGAAGGTAGGACGGGACAAAAAGTGGTTGCGTGGACACAGTGAACCTGGGCATGAAAACAGGAAGAGTATAGTCACATTGTAGGGATTGCAACTAATATCATAAAACAATAGGTGCATAAATTTTGCATGCAAAATTAACTTGAGCTGTAAACTTCCTCCTAAACCACAATTTTAAAAAAAAATCATGGCTTTCCATCAGGGTTTGAATTTCCTTTCTGCCTCCTACTCTAGCCTACAAGGCCAGATATGACCTAGCGCTAGTTTGCCTCTTCCACTTGAACCTCTTACAGTGCTCCCTACTGCTCACTGTGCTCCAACTGGGCTGGCCCTCCTGCTGTTCTTCAATTACATAGATGCCTCCCCCAACAATCTGGCTAAAACAACCTACACTCTACTCATCAGTTCAGTCTCTCTGTATATTCTTACCCTTTTGCAATTTCTTCATAGCATTTACCAATATCTAAAACTATTATCATTTATTTTTATGTGGACTTGCTTATTATGTGTTTCTGTAAACTGCATGATAGCAGATTTGATCTGTGTCCATGGGTATCATCTCAGTGCTCAGGATATAGCGGGTGCTCAAAAAATATCCCAAAGACTGAGTACACAGCTGAGTAATGTATATACAGATCCTGTTGCCACTGGGCTCTGACTCATAGCAACCCCAAAGGACAGCGTAGAACTACCCCAAAGGGTTCTGAAGATTGTAATCTTTACAGAAACAGATTGTCACATCTTTCTCCGGCAGAGCAGCTGGTGGGTTTGAACCACTGACCGTCTGGTTAGCGGCCAAGTGCATAACCACTGCACCATTGGGGCTCCTTCATATACAGACAGCATCTAGTGGATACTTAATGAATAACATACCTTTTTCCACTAAACAATCAGAACTAAAATTGTTTCTAAAAACTATTTCTGTTTCATAAAATGACACTGGTGAAGAGTGTGCTTCTTGGCTTAAGTAGATACATGAGGCTAACTGGGCAGCTCCCGTCCCAGATGTGAGACAAGAGGGCAGAAGGGGGTAGGAACTGGTTGAACGGACATGGAAAACAGGGGTAGAGGGGAGGAGGGTGCTGTCACTGTATGAGGAGAACAACTAGGGTCACATGGCAAAGTGCGTGGTAAGTTTCTGTATGAGAAACTGATTTGAATTGCAAACTTTCACTTAAAACACAATGTAAAACAACTAAAAAAGAAAAAGTATTTCTTTTTCTAAGTGAACTAGAAAGAAAAAATGCCTTACTGTTTATGGGTGTCTAAGCTGGTTATGTAGAGAAAAAGGATCCCTATCTCAAGAAGGATTCCTATCTTAAGAAGTTGTAATTTAGTCTACAAGACAGCATGTGTGTCCCAGAATAACAAGGACATTACAGCTGGAGAGCTTTTCAGGGAGAAAGATGCTCATGCCCTTCCCTCATCTGAAGTTTGGAATAATTCAAAATAAACAAACATTCACCAATTTTGTTTGGAAAGGGAAGAAGCCCCAAATAAGTAAGGTACTACTAAAAAGAAGAACACACTGGGAGGCCTCTCATTACCCGACCTCAGAACATACTACACTGCCACAGTGGTCAAAACAGCCTGGTACTGGTACAAGAACAGACAGATCGATCAATGGAACAGAATTGAGACCCCAGAGATGACACCATCTGCCTATGAACAGTTGATATTCGACAAAGGCCCTAAGACATTAAACTGGGGTAAAAACAGTATCTTTAACAAATGGTGCTGGCAAAATTGATTATCCATCTGCAATAAACTGAATCAAGATCCATATCTTACACCTTATACAAAGTAAACAAACATTATGAACTTCAGTGTTATAGATGGAATTGTGTCCCCCTATTGTAAATCCTAACTTCTATACTTGTGGTTATAATTTTACCTGAGATGGGTTTTCTTTGTTATGTTAATGAGGCAGGATAAGTGGAAGGTATTGTTTTGAGTCAATCTCTAAGCATCAGAAGGTTGCATCATAATGTCAACCTTGAACTTGTACAGCACACTTTGAAGTCTGAAGCTGGGCCTCCCTCTGGGTCCTGGGTTACAAGATGGAATAGCTGAAGAGTTTCAACGAAAGATAATAGAACCCTCCCAGGTTCCAGAATTCGGCAAGTCGACGGTTTAGGTGCATCTCTAGCTTCCTGAGTGAAGGAGATTAAGGTTCTACTATCTAAATGATCATGTCTGTATTTTTTGAGTATTACAATAAAACATCTTTACCAGAAATTGGAATACAGATCAGCATTTGGAGTCAGACAATCATTAGACTGTAAGCTCCAAGCAGCGGGGTCCTCATCTGTATTTTTAATCACCCCATGTGTGATGTATCTGTATTGTTCACTACCCCATGTGTGATGTAGGGGCACTTCCACAGAAGGCATTGAAAAGTTACCCAACGAGTGAATGAGTGAGTCTCGAACCTGCTGTCTGGTGTTGCATAATGGATAAACTTGCTTTTTCTATAAACCTATGAAATAAGCAGGAATATTTCTGATACTTGTTAAAAACAGCTGAGATTAGAATCTGGATGATAACGCACCCCCTATTTTTACATAACAGAGTGCAGCAACGCCTCAGGTAGATACCAAGCTATCACTTGATTTAGCAAAATTATCCCACGTTTGAAAAAGCTTCCCAAACCTAAGTGGGTTTCATTTATCCATTCATCTCTATTAAGGACTTAATTAGCATAAACATTTCTAGTTCTCTGAGTTTCTGTGTAAATGATTTCACTTTGTGTGATGTCCCTAACTGTTCAAAAATCAAAACAAGTGCTTCCCTTGAGCAGCAATGGTTATCAAAACTAGGTTCACAAGAATCCATGAAGGAGCGTCAAGCAAATGAGAGCAGAGAGACAACAAACAGAAGCAGGTGGCAGACCTACAGGCAGTGGTAGAAAGGGTCACAGACAGAAAGGAAACCCGCCGAGTCACTAACAGGGGACAAATCCTAACACTCAGGAAGGAGAACAGAGAAAAATCTCCGAGGTCAGCATGGCAGTGGCGATTCCTGAGGGCGAGGCTGCACTGCAATGCTGAGAGCCGCTCTTCCTGAGCATTCTCTAGCCAGTAGGAAATTATGTTCTGTACCCCATGTTCACAAACATGGGGAAGCATAAAGTTATTTCAAAAACAATTCAAGTAAATTCTGCCAACTGTGGCAGCAGAGAGTCCCCAAAAAGCCAACAGTGTCAACCTGATTCCTTGTTCCTTTTATCTTCAACACCTGATGAAGATACGTACTGAAGTAACATTTTATTGAATACAAGAAACAACAAGTGTTAAGATTTAAAAACAAGCAAATACTATTGCCTGGACATTTTAGCTCAGAACTACATTCTTAAAGCATTTAGGAAACACTAAGCATTATAATCTTTAGTTCTGAAATTAAAAACAAAAACCTCTTTTCCTGAAAGCAATAGGCTGATTTTATTAAAGGTTATTTCTCAGGATGAGGAAGGGTGCGTGAGAGATCCAAAAGTACACACGCAACAATCTGATACAAGTCAGCACAGCAAAGTACAGGCACATGTAGCTTCTGGGGTCCTTAAAGCAGCCTAACTTAATATACCAACAGAATTTTAGGAAAGGGTTCCATCACAGACAAAAAGTAACTTCACAGTGCAGACAACTTTAAAATCTAAATACACACAGGAGGAATATTCCAGTTAACTGCAATATGACAACAGTGTTACTTCAAGAGTTGATCTCATCTTAAAATATTCTGTAAGGTAGAAGACGTAAGAGGAGCTCTAATTCTTCTTCATAATTTATACCTAAAAACATACTGCTGTATCATACAGCTTTCAGCCTTAGAGTCAGCCTGGGTAATGGTACAGAAGCAGTCAGACAAAGGTAACCTATTTAGCATTACAGACAGATGTGATTACAGATGTGACCTCTGTTTTGAAAACTCCCTGTACCAGAAGTCTGGTTAAAATAAACAGAAACACCTACATGGAGTCAAAATGACATCAGCAACTTGAAAGACTATGTAGGCAACTTAGGGCCATCGAGCTTACGCCGACGGGAAGTAACAATTCCAAAGAGCAGGCTGACAATGGCTGTGCACCGCGAGAAAGCAGTCAGTGTCACTGACATGTACAAGCGGAGACTGTTCCACTCAGGCATGTTCTCAACAACATAAATGAATTATTAGAGAACAAACAAGAAAACGCGGACTCCCGGGCCAAGTGTCTTACTACCAGTTTCACTTAATTTTGTCCCAATAAAATTAGGCAGGAAAATCATAGTTCATGGAGAATGGACTATAAATGGCCATAAAGGAAGCCAGACTGTAACAGGCATAATGATCTTAAGAAGCTCTTCATGGGCTTATTTTCACAGATATTTTGTTGTCTGCTTTGACTTTGTTACTTCGCCGTCTCCTCGTGAAGTCAGGCTTCTTAGTAATAACGCTGAGCTAGAACACAATGGGTACAGCAGGGCTTAAATGCCAAACCGGGGGCAAGATGAGAGAAAACAAAGGCAGCTAGTATCAGGATTTTCTAAGGAGGAAGAAGAGACTCAGGTACCAAGTAACCTGTGGCACTGGGACTGGTGGAGGCAGTATTTACACTAAGGCTGTGTAGTCGGCACCAAGTTGGCTCCTACCATCACCCCTGCATTCCCCAGGGGCTGTAGTTTTGGCATGGCTTCAGGTTTCTCTTTTTCTAAACTTTTTTTTTTAATTGTCTTATCAAACAAAGGAGAATGGTCATTTTGAATTTTTTTTAAATTCATTTCATTACTGTTTTATTTTCTTTAGAGAAACTTCATCATTGAAAAAAAAAATTGCAATATGACTGACTTAGCCAAGTAGCAAGTTTTAAGACTGTTCTGCCTTAGACTCTGAAAATTAATACTGTAAGAAAGAGAAACCTTATAGCATGCAACTCAGTATCTTAAAATGCTGTACAGAATATCCTGGTATTAGTATATTTTACAATGTTTCCTCCATTCTGTTAGACTCTTTTAAAAGAATTTTAAAAATGTACTAATAAGAGGAAGAAACAGTGAGAACACACTGTATTTTATCTTCCAAATGTATGAAAAGAAAAATGAGATTTCCTTATAAGAATGTATCTAATCTCATCCTGATCATAATTGCTGGGACTGTCATATAAGTCACAGGAATGCAAAAACTGGTGTTCATAATGCTTACTGTACCCAGAGGCATGCAACATGACTTCTTAAAGTATAAACATAACAATGGTTAAAAACCATTTTATTCAACATATGTAAACAAAGATAACTAGTAATGATTAAAAGTTCACTTTAAGTAAAATTCCCCTTGTGTTGAGACTAAAAAATGTACAAAAACAAGGCAGTGTTGAGCATACATATCATTAATTTCATTATACTTAGATTAGAGCTTTAATTTACCTCTGCAATCTCTATCCTTTTTGCAAGATCATCAAGAGAAAGACAGCTATCATCAGAAGGTAGATTCTCCTGTAAACTATAGGATTCTTCTTCCGGTGAAAGATCCTGAATAAGATCCGAGTCTTCCTCTTGGTTATCTTCATATGAAAGGGAATCGTGAGTATTTTTTAAGCATCCTTCTAAAAGGCTATTCAAATAATCTTCTGTTTCTTTGCTGACTTCATCGTCATCCCTATCTCCCCTTTCCTCTGGGGCCATATACACCCCTGGGAGCTCCAAACTCAAGTCAGGTGCTTTATCATTTTCACGAAGTTCCCTCTCAGAGCCACCTGAGTCACGATGACTCTGCGGTGATTTTCCATCCCTGTCGGGGGGCTCAGGTGGCTGCGGCTCATTTAATTCCTTGTTCTCAAGTTGGTCTGTGGGCAACACCGCAGCATCCGGAAGAGGCAGTGAGAGTTCTTTTCTCTCACGCTGTGGGTGTTCTCCCTCAGCACTCAGCGCAGGAGGTATGTGGTCACAGCCTGGTACAATCAAGGGCTCTATCATTGACTCGTTGGAAAAGAACACCTTAGGGTCTTTGGCAATGCCCTCTGTTCTGGCTACATCTTGGCAGGTCTCAGCTGCGGGCAGCTGTAAGTGGCTGTCATCCTGACGGGGATTCTCAGAAGAGTCGGGCCCAGACCTGCTCCCGGCTGCCTCCGAAGGCTGGGTGTGGCACGTCCGCGTGGCTGCAGCGCTGCCGAGGGGCTCCTCCCTGTGGTCCTTGCCTGCAGCTGCTGGAAGGCTGGAGGAATCAGCCGACCCGTCCATCTGGTTACAGCAGGGGCTGCTGCTATCCTGGGTCTCTCCTGGAGGCTGGCTTTCTTCACTGGGTTCCATGCCCGGGTAAGTTTCCCTCTCTAAAACACAGAAAAACAGTTGTTTTAAGGCTTAAAAGGACACTATTGATAGAAGGTAAACAAGACAATATGTACAACATGACAACATTCAAACCCTCTTGAAAGGTAATTTTCTACCTGATAGATAACAGTATCTTTAGGTAGAGTAAGTATCCTAAATATTTAGAAAATTATCTTTTACATATCAAGATGAAGATTACTCAAAAACTTGTTAAGAGTACAAATATATAATTCAAGTCTTCATAATTGGAAAGGCCCATTTTCAAAGGTTTAAAAAGATATACTTTTTAAAACTTTATCATTAACCTTTTATAAGATTTAAAGATTTAAAGACTATTTTAAAGTTTAGAAAAATTGTTTTCAAAACTGTCCACCCCAACATACGATGTATTCAAGTTATGACGAATCACTTGAGAAGGTCTCTCTTTGTACATCTTCCTGGGAGGAAGTGATGGGAAAATGCACGCAGCAGATATGAAAAAAACTGCTGAGTTTTGTGAACATGCACCAGGCATGTGTCAGAATAATATGACGGAAGAGATTGGTGGGAAAACTGCCCATATGGCAAGAAAGCTGAATTTAGAACCTGATATACCAGAGCTCACAGATCAAAGGGGAACCGACAGATCAGGACTTAACGGATTCTGAAGAGGAAAGAAATGCTGGTGAACAAAGAATGAGTAGGAAAGACAGAAGCTGTCAAAAAATTTTGTATTGTCATCCTCACTTCTACGGAGCATTCTGGTCCACATTTCAGTTAGCAGCTGAGTGCTTCATCACTGCCCTACTAGGGCCCCTTTCTATCCTGGCACGACATCAGGCAGTATTCCATTGTGATCCCAATGGTTTTCATTGGCTAATTTTTAGATTCCCTTTCACCTGGATCCACACTCATGCCAGCAGCAGTCAACAAAGAAAAAAAATGTATTGCAGTTGGCAAATCTGCCCCAAAAGATCTCTTTTCAAGTGTTAAAAAGGAAAAGCATCACTTTGAGGACTACCAGTGCCGAGTGCCAAAGGACCCACGCTGCGTTGCCTTAAACTGCCTCATATACAAGTGAAAGCTGGACAAGGAATAAGAAAGACCGAAGAGTCAGCGAAGAATACTGACTAGTCCATGGACTGCCTGAAGAAGGAACACATCTGTCTTGGAATAAGTACAGCCAATGATGCTCCTCAGAAGATGGCAAGACTTCGTCTCATGTACTTTAACATGCTATCAGAAGAGGCCAGTCTCTAGAGAAAGACATCATGCTTGCTACAGTAGAGGGCCAGTGAAGAAGAGGAAGACCTTCAACAAGACGGATTGATAAGCAATAGTAGCTGCGACAATGGCCTCAAACATTAACAATTGTAAGGCCGGTACAGGACCTGCAGTTTTTTTTTTTTTTTTTTTAATTTTTATTTGACATAACTGAGTGAAAATGTACATTCACATGTAAATTTACATGCCCCCCTATATGCAGCTTCCGCTGCTCTCCCTGTCCGGTGACAGCACACTATTCCTCTCTGCTCCATACATGTCTCATCCTCCCAACAGTCTCCTTTCCCCTCCTCTCCTTCCACTCCCCTTCCTCTAGCCAGAGGTCAGCAAGATGATATCCTATAGATGTATAGAACCATAAAGTGCTTCCAACATATGGTTACTCTGCATTGCCAAGTCCATTCCATTCCTGTCCAAAGAGTGGACCTTTGTTATAATTTATGGGAACGGGCAGCATCAGGGCCGGGAGCCATGCTCTCAGAGGAACCCCAGAACAGCTGGACCATCAATTGAGGTCTTTTAGTGGAGATCTCAGGATGCACCTCTTTTTATTCTTGTGTTGCCGGTGAGGCTCCTCTCTGTGAGCTCCATCATGGCTATCACTGGTCATGGACGGGCACCATCCGGTTCTTCCGGTCCCAGGTCAATGTAGGTACCCACTCTTGTGGGTCTCTCTGTCTTCTCGGTTGTCTTTACCGCATGCCATTCTGGCCCTCGGTGAGCATCCGTTCCTGCTGAGTTGGGACCATGTGCTGTCTCCTCGGATGGCAGCTTGGCAGCTTTTAAGACCCCAGACGCCACTCACCAATGTGGGGTGCAGAGAGCTCTCTTAGCAAAATGCTAGTTGTGCCAATTGGCCTGGAATTCGCCTAAGAGCATGGTCCCCCGCCCCCCGCCCCAGCTACTCTATCCTTGCAGTATTGAGTCAAGATGGAAGGAGTACTCAAGTTATGCTGAAGTCCACTTAATGTTGTTCTTGTTCCTAATGTGTGCTGTCACCGCTTTCTCCCAACTAGATTTCTAGTAACTACCTAAACTAAACCCTCCCCCTCCGCCCTCCCTCCCTACCTCCCCTCCCTTGCAGCTGTCAAAGAGTCTTTTCTTCTATACACGAGTCTGTTTTTGAGATCTTATCGTAGAGGTCTCATACAGTATTTGTCCTTTTGTTGCTGACTACTCTCACTCAACATGATGTCTTCCAGTTGAAACCAGGTTAGGAGATGTTTCCTGGAATCATCGTTATTCTTTATCATTGCGTAGTGCTCCATTGAGTATATGTACCACAGTTTACCTATCCATTCTTCTATTGTTGGGCTTCTGGGTTGATTCCACCTTTTTGCTGTTGTGGACTGTGCCGCGATAAACATTCTGGTGCATGTGTCCGTCGGTGTGAAAGGCCTTGAATCTGTAGGATATATTCCAAGTAGTGGAATTACTGGGTCAAACGGTATATCGATATCCATTTTTTTAAGGAAGCGCCAGATTGCCTTCCAAAGAGGCTGGACCATTTTGCAACCCCACCAACAGTGTAGGAGGGTTCCACTTTCTCCACAGCCTCTCCAGCATTTGTTGTTTTGTGTTTTCTGGATCATGGCCAATTTGTTGGGGTGAGATGGTATCTCATTGTTGTCTTGATTTGAATTTCTTTAATAGCTAAAGATCGTGAACATGTCCGCATGTGTTTTTTGGCTGCCTGGATCTCCTCTTTAGTGAAATATCTGTCCATCTCCTTTGCCCATCGCTTAATTGGATGGTTTATCTTCTTGTTATTGATATTTTGTAGTATCTTATAGATTATGGAGATCAGGCGTCGATCTGACATAGAGTTGCCAAATATTTTTTCCCACTCTGTGGGTGTTCTTTTAATTCTATTAATAAAGTCTTTGGATGAGCAAAAGTGTTTGATTCTTAATAGTTCCCATTTATCTACTTTCTCTTCTGTTGATTGAGGTTTCTTTGACAGATTTTGGAGTCTGTCCTCATTGTGTATTAAAACTTCCATTGTTGTTCCTACCTTTTCTTGGATGAGCTTTATCGTTTTAGGTTTGATATTTAGGTCTTTTATCCAGTTGGAGTTGGTTTTTGTATAAGGTGTAAGATATGGATCTTGATTCAGTTTATTGCAGATGGATAACCAATTTTGCCAGTACCATTTGTTGAAGATACTGTTTTTACCCCAGTTTAATGTCTTAGGGCCTTTGTCGAATATCAACTGTTTATAGGCAGATGGTGTCATCTCTGGGGTCTCAATTCTGTTCCATTGATCAGTCTGTCTGTTCTTGTACCAGTACCAGGCTGTTTTGACCACTGTGGCAGTGTAGTATGTTCTGAGGTCGGGTAATGAGAGCCCTCCCAGTGTGTTCTTCTTCTTTAGTAGCACCTTACTTATGCGGGGCTTCTTCCCTTTCCAAACAAAACTGGTGATTTGTTTCTCCATCTCATTAAAAAATGATGCTGGAACTTGTATTGGGATTGCATTATATAAATAAATTGCTTTGGGTAAAATAGACATTTTCACAATGTTAAGTCTTCTTATCCATGAGCAGGGTAGGTTTTTCCATTTATCTAAGTCTCTCTTAGTTTCTTGTAGTACAGGCTTGTAGTTCTCTTTGTAAAGGTCTGTTGTTTCTCTGGTTAGATTAATTCCTAGGTACTTTATCTTCTTAGGGGCTATCACAAACGGTATAGATTTGATAATTTCCTCCGTAACAGTCTCGTTGTTGGTATAAAGGAATCCTACTGATTTACTTATGTTTATCTTGTATCCTGAGACTTTGCTGAACTCTTCTATCAGTTTGAGTAACTTACTTATAGATTCCTTGGGGTTCTCTGCATATACAATCATATCATCTGCAAACAGGGAGATTTTAACTTCCTCTTTGCTGATGCAGATGCCCTTTATTTGTTCCTCTTGTCTAATTGCTCTGGCTAGAACTTCTAGCACAATGTTGAATAGGAGAGGTGACAGTGGGCATCCTTGTCTAGTTCCTGATCTCAGGGGAAAGTCTTTCAGTCTCTCTCATTCAGGATGATGTGGGCAATTGGCTTTGTATAAATGGCCCTTACTGTGTTGAGGAATTTGCCGTCTATGCCCATTTTGCTAAGAGTTTTTAGCATGAATGGGTGTTGGACTTTATCAAATGCCTTTTCGGCATCAATGGACAAAATCAGGTGATCTTTGTCTTTTGTGTTATTTATGTGGTTAATCACATTAATTGTTTTCCTGATGTTGAACCAGCCTTGCATCCCTGGTATGAATCCCACTTGGTCATGATGGATTATTTTCTTTATATGTTGTTGTATTCTGTTGGCAAGAATTTTGTTGAAGATTTTTGCATCTAAGTTCATGAGTGATATCGGTCTGTAGTTCTCTGTCTTTGTTGGATCTTTCCCGGGCTTAGGTATCAGGGTTATGCTGGCTTCATAGAATGAGTTTGGGAGTACTTCATCCCTTTCTATACTGTGAAATAGTTTCAATAGTATTGGGGATAACTCTTCTCTAAATGCTTGGTAGAATTCTGCTGTGAAGCCATCTGGGCCCGGGCTTTTTTGGGTTGGCAGTGTTTTGATGACCTTTTCAATCTCTTCCTTTGTGATGGGTTTATTAAGTTGTTCTGCTTCACGTTGTGATAATTTGGGTAGGTGGTATGAGTCAAGGAATTTGTCCATTTCCCCTAGGTTTTCAAATTTGTTAGAGTACAGTCTTTCATAGTATTCTGTTATGGTGTTTTTGATTTCTGTTACATCTGTGGTGACAACTCCCTTCTCATTTCTAATTTGAGTTATTTGTTTCCTTTCCTGTTTTTCTTTAGTAAGTTTAGCTAGTGGTTTATCAATTTTGTTGATCTTTTCAAAAAACCAGCTTTTGGTCTTTTCAATTTTTTCAATTGTTTTTCTATTCTCTAATTCATTTAGCTCTGCTCTAATCTTTATGATCTCCTGTTTTCCGGTGCCCGAGGGGTTCCTCTGTTGTTCTCTTTCTACTTGTTCAAGCTGTAGAGTTAGTTCTTTGATTTGGTTTCTTTCTTCCTTCCTGATGTGTGCATTTATGGAGATAAACAGACCTCTGAGCACTGCTTTGGCTGTATCCCATAGGTTCTGGTAGTAAGTGTTTTCGTTCTCATTGGAATCCATGAATTTCTTTAATTGATCCCTGATTTCCTCTATAACCCATGTTTTTTTGAGCAAGATGTTGTTCAGTTTCCAAGAGTTCCACTTGCTGTTTTTTCTGCTATGGATTTCAACTTTGATGGCTTTATGATCTGAGAAGATGCTTTGCAATAATTCAATGGTATGGATTTTGTTGAGCATTGCATTATGGCCTATCACGTGGTCAATTCTGGAGAATGTTCCATGTGCACTGGAGAAGAAGGTGTAGTTGTCTGCTGAGGGGTGGAAAGTTCTGTATATATCAATGACCTGCAGTGTTTTGTTCTGTTGTATACATGGTCCGTATGAGTTGGAACCAACTTGACAGCATATAACAACACGGTGTTGGAAGTAGATCTCCAGGGCTTTCTTACAGTTTTCTAAAAAATAATTTTACTGTACTTTAGGTGAAAGTTTACAGCACAGGTTAGTTTTTCATTCAAACATGAATACACAATCGTTTCGTGACACTGGCTGCAATCCCCACAATGTGACAGGACCCCAGGGCTGTCTTCCCAGTTTGCTTTAGTCCAGAAGTTCCACTGAAATTTGTCCACAATGGGTGGCTCTGCTGCTATTTGAAACTGCTGTGGCAACAGGCAAACCATGACATCAACGGACAGACAGGTGGTAGCTTTATAGAAGAACCTCAGTTTTCTGAACCCTGGGTCATCTTCTTTGTTCTCTCTTGGTGGACCATCTCCTAAGAAAGGGTGCATGGAGGTAACCTTTCTGAGATCTTTCACATCTGAAAGCCTTTTATCCTTCCCCTGTCTAAAACTTTGGCTGGGTATAGATTTTTCACTTAGAAATTCACTGTCTCTCACCAATTTGAAGGCACTGGTACAAGGTGTCTAGCTTCCAGGACAGCTGTTACGTCTCACACCACTCTGAATACCAATCCTTTGTAACCTACATTTTCTCTCTGGCAGCTTCAGGCTCTTTTCTTTCTACCTGGTGCCCTGAAACACCATGAAGTTTCTCACTCATTGTGCTGGGCACATGTAGGACTTCCGAATCTGGAAAGTCAAGAGATTCAATTCTGGGAAGTTTGTTTTCTTTTATTTTTGGATAATTTATTTTACCCCACACCCTTTTCCTCTCAGAAGACCTGTATCAGGGCTCTGAATCTCATGGGCTGATCAACTGTATCTGTTCTGTCATACTGTTTATACCTTTGTCTTTGGCTTGACAGTAATGGGTTTAATTTGGTTTGCTTTTTGCCTCAAATTATTCTTCAATTCTTGTAATTATTTTTTTACTTTGGCCATTACAATTTCAATTTCTAAGAACCTTATTTTTGAGATGTACCATCTTATTCTTGTTTCCAGGTACATAATATTTTCTCTAATTTCTGAGATAATATTCATCAACTTTTAACTTTTCATGAGTTCTCTGCATTTGTTTCCTTTGTGTTTTTTGGTCTATCTCTTTGAGTCTCTGTCTTTCCTATTTAAGTTTTATCTCTCTCTTTTTTTTTCAAAATAAGGTGATAAGAAGTTGATGAAAGCTCTGTGGTTACAGTTATGCCTTGTCAGAAGTAGTCCTCAATGTGGGATAAAGGGGTATCTGAAGGCTTCACCTTCTAGATTAAGTCAATTTCTCAGATAGGAAGACAGTCACCTAGCTGTCACAGTTCTGGACACTAAATGCAGGATGCAGGCCAAGGATATCTAATACTTTCATCTCCTTTTCTATGTATGGATGGAATCTGAAGATCTAAATGCTTCTTGTACAGCCTGTCAATGCCATCTCTTGTTTTTTCCGTCCAACCCTTTATCCCCAGTAATCATGTGTTTTTGATTCTCAAAGCTTTCTAGCAGAAATCAACTTTTTCCCCACAGACACTTAGTTTTCAGTCTATTCCAGGCTGCTGAGGCAGTTACCACCCACTCATCGGCTTTCCGGCTTCTGGTATTTTCTCAGTGTCTCATCTGCTTCCGTGTCCTTGCCAGTTCTGTCCTGGAGGGTTTCTGCTTTTGAAAAATCCCTTTCTAACATTTTAAGGTGTTCTATGAGGTCCAGGATAAAGTGGAAATAAATGTTTCAACCACTGAGTTTAACCAAAAATATCTTCTGTATGTATTCCAATCAAAAAAGTTGTTACTGTTTCCATTAACATTAAAGTGAGCTGCTGTTAACTGGTTCTTTGGAACACAAAGATGTAGTGAGGGACGGTTGCTATCACTCCAGTGTTATGTTCACATACCAAAGAAAAAAAGCTATCCTGCCAGCCAAGTACCGTTGAGTCGGATCCGACTCATGGCGACCCTATTCTGATAAATAAAAATGGAAGTAACAGTCAAGTGTATGCCAGATACTTAATAAATTATACTAAATTCAAGATTCAGAGGGAGTTATAAAATGACTGCCAGACTTACCTAAGTTCTATCACACAGTCTGTAAGAACATACATGCTCTAAATTATTCTTATACATCCTTTTCCCACCCCCATACCCCTTCTTTTTTTTTTTAAAAAAAATAAATCTATAATATAATTCATGAGATGGTGCTACAGTGTTCAAGAGTCAACAATTACTTCTTGTAACTTACGGAAAGCCTGGTGACATACTGGTTAAGTGCTATGTCTGCTAACCAAAAGGCTGGCAGTTCAAGTCCACCAGGTGCTCGCTGGAAACTCTACATGGCAGTTCTACTCTGTCCAACAGGGTCACTATGAATTGTCATCTACTCAACAGCAGTGAGTTCAGTTCAGTTCTTTTAATTTCTAAACATGTCATTAAGTACAAACATGTGAGTTTGTATTCAAACATCTGGCTTGAAAAAGAAATTTTCACAGTATTTATTTTAGCAGACTGAAAATAAATACTTAAACTAAGACTGAAATGTTGATTAGCGTTTAAATTAGCACAGCTTCTGAGAGTAGTTCCAAATTAAAAGTATGCATGTAAAAAAAGTTGAATAGCAAATGTTGTTTATACATACCACAATAAAAAATATACTTAAAACTGTACATATTGTCATCAAGGAAAAGAGCAAGTTAAAATCACAATGCAACACAACTTCATATCCACTAAAATAGTAAAATAAAAAAAGACTGACAATTCTTAATGCAAACACATGTAGCAAGAGGAAATGTCACAGATTGCCAGCAGGTGTATGAAAGGGTACAAGCACACAGGAGAACTGTTTGGCTGTTTCTTTTAAAGTTAAACATGCAACTACCCTGTGACCCAGCAATGCCACCCTCAGTTAATCATTCAAGTAAAATAAAAACATATATCCACAAAACTATCTCACAGCAGTTTTAGTCATAGTAGCCCCAAATTGAAAACAACCCAAATGTCTATCAAGAGGTAAATGGATAAACAACTTGGGACATAAGCATAAAGTGAAACAGTCAGTAATAAAAACAAATGAACTAATGATACATGCAACACTACTGGTGACTCAGAAAACAGTTTGCTGCACAGTTCTATTTATATTACATTCTAGCACAGACAAAATAATCTACAGTAATAGAAAACATTGGGGTGTCTAGGTGGGAGAGACTGGCTGTAAAGGGCTTGAGGAACTTTAGAGTCCCACAAATATACTAGCTCTTTTGATTGGGCTACCTGAGTGTATGTATTTGTCAAAACTCATCAAATTATGTATTTAAAATGATTATATTCTATGGCATGGAAACTATACATAAAGGTTACCTCAGGGATAGAGTGACAGTAGAGATGGAAAAGAAAGGATACACAGGTAGTTGCAACAGAATTAACAACAGTTCAGTCCTTAGTTAGCTATTAGGTTCACAGATCTTCATTTTGTTACTATTTGTTACAGCCTACAAATGTAACACATATTTTTCATGTATTAAATATTATACAGAAAAAACAGATAATAAAAATACAAGTTAATAAAATTGCATGGATTTGGGGTTAAGAAAAACCAGTATCTGTCTTCGAGTGCTAATTAGCTCTGGCTCTATCCAAGTCACTCTGCTTACCTGAATTTCTTAAAAAGATTCAGTCTAACTCACAATGGTTAAGAGACAGATGAAATAATGTACATGTTTTGAAAATATGAAATACTATATAATTATGAAATTACTTGAAGATTTTAATGAGGGTAATGAGTAGACACTCACAGTGACAGTCATCATACCCACAGAAGGACTTAGTGACAGCAGAGAAGAAGGAATGAAAGCAGCCAACATGTACTGAGCTCCTTCCTTGTGCCAGGTACTCTTCTAAACATTTAATATGAAATTATGGATTTAATCCTGAGGTTGAGTACTATGAGCACCCCCATTTTGGAAGTGGGGAAAGGGAGGTAGAGACAAGTTAGGCAACCTGCCTGAACTCGCAAAGCAGTGGAGGCTAGATTCAAACCAGACGAGTCTGGTTCCAGGAACAATGCCTTCAGCCACTATGCAGGATATAAAACCTACTTCCACTGAGGCGATTCTGGGTCACATCAACCCCACAGGACAGAGCAGAACTGCAGGCCACATGTGACATAAGGATCCTGCAACCAAGGAATTCAGAGAGAGAAAAAGAAAAGGAAAGTCGAGACTGTACTACACGGTAGACATCACTAGAAATGAGGACGATTAAGTAAAGCTCCCCAAAGGCAGCAAATACAAATAATCTACAGTAATATTTTCATGTTTCCTCATTTCTAGTATTCTTGCATTTCTCTGTTGTTTTCTTATGTTTACTCACAGAGAAACATATCTGAGAAGATTAATTCTGGAACATTTGACATTTCTCTTTAAAACATACGTTTTCTCAGACTGGAGCAGTATTTCTTTCCCATGAATGTAGTCCAGATCCCTCATGAAATGGTATCTAGTAGGATGCGTGGATTGCGGCAGTTCTTGAGAATCCCGACCACTTACTGAGTATCCTGTACTCAGTAAGAAAGAGAAGATCCTGGTGCCAGCAGTCAATCAAAGCACCAAAGCAAGTGACTTCAACCTGGCGTCTCAGTTTTCCCATCTGTGCCACTTATATGCCAGCAGGGGCCAGGCCAGAGTTGGTGCCAAGCTAGCGTTGGGCCAACAAACAGCCCGTAACAGCACTCCAGAGGGTGCAGTAGATGGCTTGCCTGTGACTTTTCCCCCTTTAAGGCTGTTGCAAAGTTCATTTTATTCTGATTTTGGGGGTGTGAAGAGAAGGGAAGAACACAGTACAGTAGGATTGACCCCAGGCAGATGTCTAACATGCCTCGTTGGAGACAATGGAGCTAAACTAAGATTTTTTTCAAAAAGTACTTTGGAAAGTATAAAAGGCTGCGTAAGTTGAAGGTATCATTATCTGATCTCTTCATCACATCTCTTTAAGAAAACTCAGCCCTAGAGTGCTCACTATCAGAGCTCCCAGGTTCATAAAGCCTAAAAACACGTTAGTATTAAAATCATAAATCAGAGGAAAAATAAAAATGAACACCCCAAAAGGTATCTTTTATCTTCCTTTTGTTACGTTTTTATAATGGCCACATATTACTATCATAAAAAAAAAAGTTACACTTTTGACATAAGATATGAAGTATGGTATAAAATACAGCACAAACATGCTAGAAATGAGTATCTGCAACTTAAAACACATCATATGTTAGTCAACAAAAAAGGGAACAGAATAAATTGCTACAGATAAATTAACAAAATAGAAAGCTTTCAAGTATCTCTCCATATAGAACAGATTCATGGTAAAGTCAACATAACGACCATCAGATTTTAAATAAAACAAGATATCTAAATACACCAGAATCAAAAAAATTTCAGAGCATTTTTACACACTCTTCACATACTGTTAGTACAGACAACCATCTGATGAAAATGTGGAGATAATTTTATACTTTTATAAGAATTTAGATTTTAAAATCTCTACCACCACACATCTAAAAATGGAGTTACACAACATAAAAAAAAAACCTCACTTTGCTCTTTTGCTAGGAGAGGTATATATCTAAAAATATAAATGGAAAAAAAATTCCTTCACAGCAATTCAGATACTAACATTTGTGAAATACTGGATGAGGCTGGCAACTTCTACATCCTTCCTAGCTTAACTTACAGACATACCTGACTCTGTGACTCGCTGTTTTGGGTCTTCAGACACTATTAACTGCGTAAAGTCTTTTCTTCCCAGGGACTGTTCTACAGCTGCTATCTAAAGAGTTAAAAACAAACAAACAAAAAAAAAAAGAAAAAAAACAAAACAAAACTTTTTTTGCAAACTGTTGCATTAAATTAGAAAGCTAAAAGTCTTTTGAGAAAGGCTTAGTTATTTCTTAAAACAGTCCACAGGATAGACATAACACAGTAACATTTTTTTCCTATAAATACTTTCAAAACAATCTCTTACCTTATGTTTGGAAAGAAGAGGGCTGTAGAATAAAAAAGAGAGAAAAGAGAATTTAAAAAAAAATTACAGCAGCAATATTCTTCCAAACAAATGTCACCGAAATGGCTTTTACAAAAATATACAGCTTCTCTGGATTCTAATATTAGCACAGAACACTTCCACTGCTGAAACATTACCACTGCGTTTACACAGTTCAAAGTACAGCTATATCATGTGTTAATTTCCTCAGATAGCCAATTACTATTGAAAACTTTCAGAGAAAGGAGAAATGCTAAAATTTAGATGAATGAAAGAATGCTAGCCTTTTGCTAATAATGTCTTGTTAAACTTTTTCATAGATATAATTATTTTTTATTTCAATGTATGTCATTATAGTCTGAAACAGATTACAGTGGGAGATTACTGCAACTATCCCTGGAAAAGATAACAAGAGTAATTTTTGCAGTGAATTTTTATAGTGAACACAAGGTGTGGAATGCATAAACCCACCTAAAGGCATGCAAAAAAAAGTTCATAGCCACTTTAATCACAATATTAAAAAACTGGAAACAACCTAAATATGTATTAAGAGGATCAATAAACTTCTGCATAGTCATACAATGAATCTGCACAGCAATAAAACAAAACTACTGTTACACACAACACAACAACATGTAACACAGACATAAAACAAAAAAATCTACATGTGGTGTGATTCCGTTTATATGAAATTTTATAACAGACACATTTACTGTTACAGGACTCAGAGTGGTTACCTTGGAAGGTGGGTATGGACTTGATACATGAATGATGAAGGCTTTGGAAGGGCTAGAAATGTTCTGTATCTTGAGTACACAATATATAGATAGGTATGGATATACAGACGTATGCGTAAAACTTCATCAAGTCTGTGCACTTCACTGCATGAATATTTTAACTCCAAGATATTTTTTTAATTATTTTTGTTGTCACAAATATACAAAACACACCATATACCAATTCAACAATTTCTGTACAATTCTCAAAAATATTTTAAAATATTAAAAGTTAAGAGTCATAATTTGCAGGAATTATCCAAATTTTAAAGCATAAAAATGCCGTGCTCACTGTATGTTGAATAAATGTTTCTTTACTGAATGATTAAAATATTTGTAACAGATATAACAAGCTATTACTTCCACAGGTCTGGTGGTGCCTACACTGAGTGTTTTGAAAGTAAGAAAATTATATTTACCTATTTTAAAAGATGGTATTTATTTTAGAACTTGGTGACTGAAAGCTAACTAACATATTAAAAAATTGCTACTTTAAAGAACAAGTTTTCAGATTATTTTAAAATCTGTTTAAAGTTTAGGTTATAACTCATAATTCCTGAAAGTACTGTTTCAAAGGTTCAAATTGATTCATGCAAGAAATTAGTCATCACAGATGTAGAATAAGAATTCATCTCTGAGCCTACAAACACTCTTCAAAGGCTGGTCTGCAGAACAATCAAATCCCAAGGCAAGTTCTGTACCTGCTGCATGAGCTAAGCAACAATTACTTGGCACTGTTTCACTGTTAACAAACAGAGCTCTAGCTTATTGTTCTTTGTGATTCTGAGACAAAAGGAGAAAAGTTGATCCACAGAATGGTAAGTCTTTCAGCCTCCTGTATGAGGACTCTTATTCAAAATCCCATAAATCTGGGCTAGTTTAGTCACAATCATGCTGTCTTCACATTCAAAATTCTGGGTCTTAAAATAATGAATTTTAAGAAAATGATTTAAATGTTTTATAATTTCCATAACACAGTTTAAAAATATAATTCAGTAAAAGTCAGGCAATTTAAAACTACCTGGTAAATGTAGTTTTACATCTGCAGCATTCTCGATAAAGATTTTATTATACTTGCTTTCCAGCATTAGCCTCTCCTTAAAATATGCTACTTTTACTACAACTTATGACACTGGCAAGCAAACTGAATAAATTCTCCTAATACACAATTTAGTTGAAATATGTTGCCTCATTTTTGAACGAAGCAAAAGACCAAAATTAGAACAGTTACATGTTTTAAAACTGCTCATCAGAAGACTCCTTTGAACCTATGTACAGCTGACCTTTAACTGAGAGTAAGAAAATGAGATAAAAGCTGAGAGGAGCCTAGTATTTCATTATAACTCCAACTGAAAACAGTCCCTGTTTAGTAAGGAAACAGACCTTGCATTTCAAATACTCAGGGCTCCCATGTCTCCCCAGCATCCCTCCATCCCCTTCATTCTGACCAAACACTGATAGACACTTACTCTCGATGGGTTGTGCAAAATTTGGTGAGGCGTTCAAAATCTTCACCATTAAATCCTTTTTCTGAATTCCTTTGAGATGGAACTGTATGTGGTTGTACAGTTTTCCATTTTGTTTCTAAATTATAAAATACTTATTAGTCACTGGCTCTTAAAAACATATTTAGGAGGGAAAAAATAGTTGACAGGCACCACTGATAAACATTAGTACACAATCACCTTCTCGAGCAATTCAAAAGTTCACACAGAAATATCTAAGTGATTACTTTTCAATATACATATCCTGGAGACTAAATTAGCCCATAGGGCATGCAAATTGATCAGAAAAAAGTGAGATGAAAACCGCAAATGTTCTTCTCTGGTCATAGACATGAAGAGAAAAACATAAAGAAAGAGGTTTCTCACAAGAACATAAGATTCTGGTAAAAAATGTTACCTTCTTTGTAACAGTAACTTCACTGTGGGAACATCTATATTCTGACTTGCAAAACAGGTCAAATATGTTAACTTTCTGGATAGCAACTTGTTGTATTACAGATAATTCCGCATTCTCCATAAGTTCCCACTCACCCCATTGTTCCTGAATGGCAGAAAGATTTGCAAGCAATTGCTCATGATATAACCGTTCAAGTTGAATGAATTTCATTGCTTTCTCATCTGAACAGAAAAGTTGAGGAAAACAGAAATTCCAGACTTTTTACTTCTGACCCCATATCTGAAGAAGCTTAATCTTACCGACGTTAAGAAAGTTGGAGCTAACAAGAATATGAGAGGGCTCTAAACATTTTTCAGTTTAAACATATATAATGTTTCTTGGTTTGAGAGTAGGTAAATTGAAATGCAGCATTTAATGCAGTAGCTACTGAGTACCATCCTATGAGGAAACAGCAGAAACTAAAACACAGCTTTAATGCTCAGGGAATACCCGCTCTCTAACATAATTCTAACAGGGTCATTTAAAAGTAATTTAATTGGAATCCTGGAGTCTAAATGTTTTCCTTTTACTTCTCTCCTTAAATTACCTTCTGTCAAACAACTACGTTAGCATCCAGACAAGTGCTTATTTTCAGTTTCAAATCACCTTGACCCTTTAACTTATTTTCTACCGAAAGATTTAGCATCTTATTTCTCATAAAAGAAAATAATCAAATGTCCAAACAATGACAGAGCAAAAAAATGACACTGATCTTTTGATAAAATTTAATTAACTTGCCAAAGTAATTTTTCTAACTTTTCTAGTAAGGCTCATGAACGTATCCTCTCATCTTAGCACACATAATTGCATCTTATGAGGACGAGATAAACTGTCCAACTACCTGCTTTCCTCTGGGCAATGTTCTGAAGGCTGACCCAGACGGAAGGATGAGAAAAATCTCGCTGCATGGCTTTTTGTCCTCCCAAATATCACTCAGGTTCAGTTCTTTGTCTCCTTTGCAGTTAAAGACATCCCAAGGGATCATAAAATCGGCCACAAGAAGCAGCAATGATTCCATTTTCCTTTACCCGTGACATAATGTATACCAGTATTTCTTAAACTTTACCTGAAAAACTTGTTCAAATACAGATTCACGGGTCTGACTGCTAAAAATTCTGATTCAGTAGGACTGTGACAGGGCTCATGAATCTGAATTTCTATGATGCTACCAGGGATGCTGATACTGCTAGTCTACACTGGATTACACCATATACACTACATGGTTAAAAATAATAATGAGAGAGCTCTATCTTCACTAGATTTTCAATACATGTAGTAACCAAACTACCACTGTCTGAAGGCATACCACAGCTTGCTGACAGAGGTCAGAGGGCAAAACAAGTCACTAGGGAAAAATAGATGCTTATGACACATTTTTGGGCATAGTGGTTAAAATTCTACAGCTGCTGACCAAAAGGTTGGCAGTTTGAATCCACTAGCTCCTTGGGAACTCGAGGGGGCAGTTCTGTTATGAGTGTAAAATGACTCGACAGCAATGGGTTTGGTTTGGGTTTAGATACTGCACTATTTGTCTCCCCCAAAGAAGAGCAAGAGAAGAAATCTTCCCTGTACAAACTTCAACATGCTCTATCATCTGACACCATTGAGACTGATTAGTTCTAATTAGTCATGAATCATCAGTCATCAGACATGGATCTTCCCTGTGCAGGTGCACAGCTGTTATAAACAATCATGATTTATTACCTAAATCATGGATTTATGACATGTTCTACCAGAGAAACATGATTTGACTTGTACTTCTCTTTAATTTAAAACACAGAAATACAATAAATACCTTAATTTTACTTTTTTCAGCTGCCCTTTTTTTCCCAGATACACAAGTATTTATATTTCCGTAAAATTACTGCTTGTTTATGGAAGGTCCAATTTGGGTGGTTCTAGGGAATTTTTTGGAATGACACAAATTTCCTATATCTTGTTTTATGTGGTAGTCACATAGATGGATGCTACTATTGAAACCCACTGAACACTTAGGATCTATACATTATAGTGTTATGTATAGTATACTTTGAGTGAAAAAACAAAAAGAGTTTCATGAATTTCTTTTTGTAATTAAAAAAGGATACAGTCTTCCTCCTGGAAATAGGACTCTGCTATCTGTTAAAAACAAACAAAAGCAAAAGAAATTAAATTACCATTTGCACAAAGAGACAAATTTGGAAGAAATCAGGACCTTAAAATGGGAAGTCTTTACTATCAAACTATGGAAACTCTTAACTACACTACCACTTGAGACGAAACTTGACTGTAAGCACAGGACACTATTCTGAAGTTACTCATCTCAAGCAAGGCAAATGTAGGCATTCTTTGGTTTTTACATGACCTTTTTCTTCCTTTTCTATTTCAAGTGAAGACAAATGCCACTAATTCATTAGAGTTTAGAAGTAAGAGCTGTAAACATGAGGAAAATGAGAAAGAGGCTTACATGGGATAACCTGGGTTAAAAAAGGACTCTATTATAAAATAAAAAGTTGAAACATGGGACACGAGAGCTTAAAACCACATTCATTTCATTTCTATTTCACAAACTTCTTGCTAAAGATCTAGGGGATACTGACTTCTTGGTTCTGTTTCGGTATTTAAGAGAGGGTCTCAGGCCATCATTCAGTGATGACGTGTGGAACCACGAATGTCGCTGTAAAAGTCGCACACTCTACAGCGTGTGGGATGACAAGTCCAGAGACTCAGGATCTGGTTCCAGTTGAAGCTTGTCACTTATCAGATTAACTTCAAGGCACCTTCAAGTTAAAAAAACTTCGGTGCCAGAAATTTTGGAATCTTTTATTTAGATAGCAAAACTAAGTATTTACTGAAAAATATTTGTATATATGACTGCTGTTATATTTAGACTATTTCATATAAGTAATTTATACTTTTTTTAAAAAAAGTTTCTACTTATTCTCACTAGATCTCTAGTAAATAGTTACAATTTATTTGCAGATCACTACCCATGGGGCAGTTCTATAAGTAGAACTGCTATAGGGTCACTATGAGTCAGAACTGACTCATCAGTAGCGGGTTCCAAAAGAACCCCCACTGTTGTTGAGTCGACTCTGACTCATAGTGACCCTATAGATAGAGTAGAACTGTCTCATAGTTTCCAAGGGGGACCTGGTGGATTTGAATTGCCAACCTTCTGGTTAGCAATTGTAGCATTTAACCACTACACCATCAGCATCTCTGGTAATAGGTCAGTAGGTAGTTATCTCCATTTTCTAGGTAGCTACCAATGCAAAGTATCTGTCACACCTGTAAACCATCAACAAAAAGAAAACTAAGTATCTTATGAAAGATTGTCCACAAATCTCTAATATTTAGACTAATTCATACAAGTAATTTATACTTACAGTAGTGGGTTCCAAAAAAAAGGAAAATATCTGCCTATATTAAGACACATTTTACAGATTGAACCTATTTCTCTATACACAAAACAGACGACTGGACTCAATTTCTTCTCTGTAAATTTGCAGTTTAGTGTAAAATGTGACTCCACAGTTTATATTCTGAGGACTCTGCAAGACAAGAATTGATTTTCAAGATTCTGGTTTTCTTCTAACAGCTCACTGTTGTAAAAGTGTAATAGTACTAATCTGAATCAAATTGCCAATATTCAACCATTTTTTACCTATAAAATAGGAGTTCCATACGATTCAGCCAGTGGCATGCTGATAAATACTGAAGAGTCACCTCTGGGGGCCAGGAGAACGACCTGATTCATTTCTGTGCTGTCAATACTACCATCTGGGCCAAGCTCCCACATGCTGGATGTGAAGAACACACCCTCAGAAGCCAGTATCGGCAGGCTCCAGCACATCACTGGGTGGCACCTAACGAACACTACCACTTTGCAACTGTGAAAACCTACGGCATGCACAGAGGCTCCTTCCCAAGCATGGGCTACGACAGAATTTTAGGTTGCCCATGAAAAGAAAATGTCTGGCTCTTCAAAGCCCTTTTACTTGCCTTTTGGCATCTGTGCACCACTGACACACTTATTTTAGGAGAGTTCTCACCTTAATGAGGTTTACGCCTGTCACGTGCCAGACTTCCTGGCAGTGTAGAAAAAAAATTTTCTATTAGCATTCAGGTTTTTATAGCAATTCCAACACTATAAAGCCCAATAGCTCAAAACTAAACTGTGTCTCCAGGTAAAAGCACTGTCTGAAAAATAAATATACAGAGTATGCCCCTATAAAAACATACCCCGTAGCAAGTGCATCAGGGAAATTTCTTTTTCTTTTTTTTTTAAGGTCCCATATGTCCAAAACTGAGAGGCAGACTTGTAGAGCAGAACAATTGTGGGGTTTGTAGATGAATGACCTGATAATGTTCTAGTCCAAGCTTTGCCACTTTATGGTTGTGTGACCTTGGACCTGTCATTTCACCTCCTGAAGCCTCTGCTTCCTTATCTGTAGGACAACATCTCCTTCAGTATGAGATACAGCTGTTTTAAGGCTTAAGAGCATGTATACCTAGCATGGTGCACACAGTAGTAACTGTTCAAATTGCTTTGAATCTGCATCTGTGCCCCAAGTGCAATAACAGAGCAGAATGCTGTGAAGAAGCAAGGTGAAAACCATCACAGGAAGAAGGCAGTGGTTTTACGGTTACCCTGATTTCAGGTTTCATTTGCCCATGAGGGAAAAAAAAGGTCATATTCTCACAGGATGGCTTGAAGGATTCCAATAGGTCCATTTGGTGTCTAGGTCTAAAAACTGTTTCAGCATCCCATATGAAAAGCTTCCAAGTGTACGACTGTACAGTGATGTGCAGCTTCAAGAGATCCTGCAGTCACATTAAATAAGTCACTGTGGGAAAGACTAGCTATAATCCAGAACAAGAATTTTTAAGTGGAACCATCCACAATTCTAACAGGTAAAAATAGAAGTATAGAACCAAAGCAACTGCTGTCATTTTTACAGTGGCTTTTAGTACACATTCATCTATATAGTATCACTTTAAAAATCATAATTTTTCCAAAATTAATGTTCCCTCTTTAATTCCTTATCTCTGCTAATGGGGCTACCACTCTCCCAAAGTAGGTTTCCTGGAGTCATTTCTGATGTCTTCTTCATCCCTTTGAGCGATCTATCACCAAATCCTAGTGACTGTGCTTTCTGAAGATCTCAAACTCACCCCTCTCCACCTAAACCAAGATGCCTTCCTTACCTTATGCCAGAACGATCTTACTGTTAGCAAAATTATGCAGTTTAAAGAGTCACAGAGCTGCACAAGGCTTTAAAGGAAACAATATTCTTGTCCCTCCTGCCTATTCCTCTTCCTGAATACATCTAGATTTACTTTTTTTTTTTTTTCAAACCTCTACATCACTAAATATTAAGCCCTAAAGGTGCCATTTTTGATCTTTTGCTTTTAGAAGATGTGGATGATTCCTTTACTTCTTTCTCATTCCAGCCCTGCAAACACACTCTTTCTCTCTCATACTTTCCCTGCCATGATAAAGCTACTGATTACTGCAACTGTTATACTGTAATAATGGTTAGATAATACCCTGAGACAAGCTACGCTGTAAACTATGATTATTTTTCTTTTCTTGGAGTGAGGTGTTTTTTAAAGGAGGGGGCACAGTTTTCTATGTATCGCTCTTACACCTCTAAACACTCTACAGATTGTCCATATCTCTCCCAATACATTCAGGGAACTGAGTATTCAGAAACAGTAAACAACAGAAAAAGTCTCTCCCCAGATCTGTCTGATCTACTGTAAACAGGACTGGTTTAGACTAGTTTGGGTACAGAACTGTCACCGCATAATCTTCTCTCGTGAATGCCTAGAGTCTCTTCTCCTCTCCCCTGGGTGGGATCTCCTGTTTCCTGTGTCTCTTATCTTTTAGCTCCTTGGTTTCCTTCCTTGTTTTGGTGAAACCCACTTTTTAGTGGCTTCTTGAGAAACGACATAGAGGAGGTGCCAAAGGCCAGGGGTAAGAGCTTCCCGGTATATCTAGGGACAGCTTGGAGGCCAGTCTACCAAGAAAGGGGTGAATAGGAAGGAGAGTTTTAGGTTGAAGATCTAAGAGATAAATGGGCCAGATCATGGAGGGCCATTCAGGGTTTGGGTCAGAAGACTGACATGATTTGACATACAGTTATCTGGATCATAATGAGTGCTATGCAGAGGAACAAACCCAAACAGACATAAGAGTGAAAGCAGGGAGGCTTCTGCAGCGAGGTGCTGACTGCAAGAGTCCAGCTGAGATGTGACGGTGTCTTGGACTTCGGTAACAGCAATACAAGGTGGTAAGAAGAGATGGTATTATAGACATACTGGGAAGCTGAACTTTAGGACTTGTTGACGGACTGGATTCTGGGTAAGTGGAAAAGTGAGTCAGGGTGAATTCAGAGTATCGGCTCTCAGCAGCTGGAGATGGGGGCTGCCAGTAACAAGAGGAAGACCACTAGGAAGGCAACACATGTGGGAGGAAACCAAAGTTTAATGTAGAACATTTGAAGTTTGAGATGAACATTATATATTTCAGGCTGCTGGATACTGAAGTCTGGAATTCAGGAAAGAAAGATGATGATTATCACTGAACTAGATGAAATCACCCAGCCAATGACTTCAGATTAAAAGAGAAAAAGAACTGAACCCTGAGTCATTTTAATGTTTAAAAATTAATAAAACGCAGGACACCAGCAAATGAGCCTGAAAAAGCATGGCTGGTGAGGCAAGACATAAAAGCCAAGAGTAAGGTGTCTGCAAAAGCAAACAAATAAGTACTTAATATAGAACAAGAGATCAACTTGTCCAACACTTTTAATAGCTGCTGTTGAATGAAACTGAGAATCCACCCTGGAATCTGACACCACGGAGGTCACTAGTGACCTTCAGAAGGCAATGGTGGCAGAACAGCGGGCAATGCAAACGTTTACATGCTCGGCTGCCAAGAGAAAAGTTGGAAGTCTGCGTCTACTCGGAGGCCCCACAGAAGAAAGCCTACTTTGGAAAAACTGGCCATTTCAAACTTTATGGAGCACATTCTATGCTGCATACATGGAGTCTCTATGGACTGGAGTCAAGTCCATAGCAACGGGTTGGTTAAAGATTCGTGAGAATCAAATGTAATGTGAGACCCTTGACCAGATTCTAAAGGACCGATGGTTATAAATGACAGTTTAGGAAAATGAGGGAGAAACATGAACATGTGCTGTAGACATCATAATACGATAATACTGCCTGATTTCTTGGAGTTGATGATGGCATTGTAGGTTATGTAGAACAGCATCCTTGTTTGGGGGAAATACAGGTACAGGCATTTAAAGGTGAAGTTCCATAACGCCTGAACTTACTTTAAAATGTTTTAGTGGAAAAAATGTGTATGTGATAGAGAGTGAGCAAGAGAAGGAAACAAATTTGGTACATGTGTTGACAATATTTCTAGGTGAAAGGCAGAGTGCAAGGCGCTGGGAATTGCTGAAATGAACAGAGTAGCTCCATTCCCCTCAGGCATGTCACACAGAAGCCAACTACTGCTGCCTGATGTCTCTGCCTGCTGAAGGTGTCGGCATTTCTTTGCTGATCCCTAGGCTTCTTTTCCATAAAGCAATCTTGGAATTAGTGCCAGTGAGTATACAGTTGTAGTGCTTACTGTTTATTTGGCTTTTACTGTGTACCAAGCACTCTATTAAGTGCTTTAACATTCATTACCACATTTAATCATCTACAGCTTTCAGAAGAAACTGAAAGACACTTAGCCTGTTCGTGGTCAAGCCAAGGCCATGCTCTTAAACCACCACTGTATTCTCTGTAGCAATCTTTAGGAAGCGTAATCTACAGGACTCAGCAAAGTGGTATGTTTCTGAGGGGTGGGAGTGGAATTGGAATTTAAAATATAAAGAAAATGAAAGGATACTCATTTCTGATCAAGACTGTTACCACCCCGCTGCCTAAAAATATGATTTTCTACTAGCTCTGCTTCTGCTGTGAGATTACCTGCCAACAGAAAAAAACACTCCTCAAGGATGCAGTGATGTAAATGCCTTGAAAAGATCTGTCCATTCTTGCTATTTCTACTTCTACTCTAGATCTTTTTTATTGAACTTTTAATTTAAACCCTATAGAAAAGTTCAAAGAATAGTAACATCCAGTCATATACCTTTTACCTGGATCTGTCAATTGGTGACATTTTGCCAAGTGTTTTGTCTCTCTCCCTCATCCTCTCTCTCAGATATTTTTTGCCACTGAAATATCTTTTAAATTGCAGGTGTTATGACACTTTACCCCTGTATACGTGCTTGCACGTGTGTATCTCCCAGACAAGAGTACTCTTTACAGCCTACAATGCCATTATTAACACCAAGAAATTAGATATTCACACAATAATATTATTTAGTATATAGCTCATATTCAAATTTCCCTCAAGTTGTTGCAAAACAGATGCAGTGAACAGAATAAATAAATGGCAGCCCCAGTATTATAAAGAGCTTGGTTTGTGACGGTGCCTCGGTTTCCCATATATAAACAGACAACAATGACAGCCACTCCTCTAGCTTGTTTGGAAGATGAAACAGTGCATGTGAATACACTTTGCAAACTCCAACCACTGCACAGAGGGAAGGCAGGAAGACACCATCTTGCTGTCAATGCTTCTCGACAAAGGCAAGTCAGTTAACACTCCCGAGGCCAGAAAGTAGCACACACTTTAAAGGCATTTCTCAAATTAATAAAGAGGGTAATACACATTTGTAAGAATGTACATGTTTCCCCCTTCTGGACAAAAGCCTTTAAACGTTTTAAAAATTAAAAATTATTTAAAAGGTCCCTATGAGTTGGAATTGACTCAAAGGCAACTTTTTTTTTTAAAACAACACATGGCCAAAGTTAAAATACAAAAGAAGTCAATAAAATGAAAAGGGAAAATTTCCCCATTCTTATGTACCAGTTATTTTCATTTTATGTGAAAATAAAATATAGCTAAAAAATATCTTCATTTTTCCTGAATTAGCTCCTGTGTAAATAAGCTCCTTACCACTGTCTGAAAAGGCCCCCCAGTTTCTATGTTCTCCATCTTCTAATTTACCTACCCTACCCCACCCCTAATTACTGAAAGACTTGTTTTTATAAAATTCGGTTCTGACACTCCCATAATTAAAACTTCTCAATCCCTAAAGTCAAGTCTTACTGTCATCAGCTATCCAATCTCACCTCCTATCTCTTTTCCATCTTAATCTCCAACAATATCCACCCATTCTTTTGCACAGGTTTATCTGTCTTCATGTATCACCTCACTCTGTTCTGCTACTGAGCTCCTATTCATCCTTCAAAATCCAGCTCAGAGTCACTTTTTTTGCCCACAAGACAAAGTTCATCACTCTTTTCGTGCTATTTCTGAATTTTAAATATATGTCTATTCTCACTTAATAGAAAATTCTACAACTATTTAGCCACATAACTGTTTCACCTACTCCACAGTCACTGTCTTAGAATACACTGTTAGGTGATCTTTGTCCAGGGTCTAGTACTGTTTGGGGCATCCAGCTGGTGCTTACTAAGTATGTGCCCAGTTGACTCACTGGCACACAGCTCTATCAAAGGAGTCAGCCTTCGTATGAACTACAGAACATCGAAGGCCACAAGTCATTACAATATCCAATTTCCCACCAGCCATGGATCCAGAGCCATCTCTCTCTGAGCTCATCATAGCAGGTTGGGTTGAATGAATCACAGAGACCTGGATTTTAGACTGCTCCAAGCACGAGCCGCAGAATGAGGTTAAAAGTGCAGGATTACAGCAATACCTGGTGAAGGCAGAGGGGAAGGGCTCTGGAATCCAGCTGCCCAACCTCGCCCCGGATCAGAGGAAACAGCAGCTGCAGAGGCAGCTTCGGGGTCTCTGCTCGCTCCCTGGCATTTATTTCGGCGGCCTCTTCTTCACCAACGGCGCGTGCCGCTGCGCTGACTGCCTTTTCTTGCAGTAAAGGTGCACTATCCCCCGAAGACAGTCCTTTAAGAAACACATAAAATGTCTATGTTAAGGACACATTCCCATCATGGTGGAACACCTTAAAACAATTATGTTTCTTAATCATAAAATTTCCAAATAAAAATAATCTGATAAATAAAAGCCAGAAACCACAAACGAATACCCTCATAAACGGAATCCCTGTTGGTGCAGTGATTAAGTGCTACAGCTGCTAACCAAAAGGCTGGCAGTTTGAATCCACCAGGCGCTCCTTAGAAACTCTGTGGGGGTGGTTCTACTCTGTCCTGTAGGGTCACTATGAGTCGGAATCAACTCAGTGGCAACGGATTAAATTGAAATCATCCTGACAGCTGACTGCTTCTATCACCATATATACAAATAAGTTTTTGAAGAATTATAATTAAGAATATGAGAAAAAAGTGACCCAAAGAAAAGTATGAAGTTTAAATCTGACCAAAAACATGACTTTCCCAAAGGAAAACTGCATTAGCTGTAATTCTGAGTCCCAGTTTGCCTGAAATGAAACAGGACTGAAGAGGAAGGTGAATGCGTCTACCACATGAAATGGCTACAGAAACTGACCTCCTCCACCTAAACTCTGGTCTAATGACTTCAGAACCACTTTTGGATCCCAGGGGAGCAGCAGAATTTCAGGATATCAGAGCCAGAGCTAATAGCCCCTGAAACTTTTTTTCTAGTAAAAAAAGTTATATAACACAAACTTCTAAAACTGTCCATGAATAAATGCTCGAACAGTAGCTCAAATACTCTTAAAATTTTCACAATTTAAGCTTATACACTTTGACTTAGGAAATCTCAGTATCAGTTCTAACTTTTGTTTTCCAATGGAACAGGCTGGCTGCATCTGTACATACCTTCAGCTTCTCAGTTAGTCTGTCTCAGAAATAATCTTCTCGGTGATTTAATGTATACACACTAATGATCCAGGTACCCCTCCCCATGGCTCTTGTCTATTCTTCACTTCCCTAGTAAAATACTCTGGGCCTTTCTGAGCTATTAAATGGTCTAACAGCTGGAATGTTTTCCTGCCATCTTTGGTTGGATGTCTGCCAGTGGAGGCTAGTGGAGGCTGAGAAGGTTTCAGCAGAGCTTCCAGACTAAGGTGGACTAGAAAAAAGAGGCCTGGCAATTTACTTCCGAAAATCAAGCAACGAAAACCCTATGGATTACAATGGTCCGATTCCACTGTACTCGGTCACTGTGAGTCAGGAGAAACTCAACGGCAGCTAATGACAATATCTACTTATATTTCACCTTAAGCCATATCTGTGCCCTCCCCTATCACGTGAGTCTGAAGTTAATTTACTTTACTCTGCACCCTACATGTGATTTTATAGTACGCTGGGCTGCATATAGTAATGAGCATAAAAGTCTCATCTCTATTAGATTATAACTCCTTCTGCACAGGTGCTCATTTACACTAAAGCTGCTTATGTACAACCTACCACCTCATGGGATTTGGTTCCCTGATTAGAGTAAGGTTAGGGCCACGGTTTCATGGAATATCCTAGCAAACTGGCTTAATACTGCGTTCAGTGCTTCTGCTCTATCTCCTAAATTTGATCGCTCAGTGCTTGTGATCTTACAAGCTTGCAAGCTGCCACACAATGTTTGACAATTGGTCTCTATTTACCTGAAGCAACACAGAAAGCAGCAGTCAGGAATAAGAGGAAATGGGAAGTGTGGCTAACTGCTTCTACGAACACAAATGAACGTCACTGAACCATAAAGAGGAATGAAATTCTTATACAGGCTACAACACAGACAATCCCTGAACACACAGAGCCGAGTGCAATAAGTCAGACACAAAAGAACAGACAGTTTATGAGTCCACATACACAGATTATCCAGAAAAGGCAAATTCGGAGAAAGAAAGTAGACAAGAGGTTACCAGGAGCTCAGGAAAGGCAGCAAGGGGAAACTGTTGCTTAATGTGTACAGAGTTCCTGCAGGGGTGACGGAAAAGTTTTAGAAACAAACAGTGGACAATGGTTGCACAATACTGTGAACATAGCTAATGTCCTGAACCACACACTTAAAAATGGTTACAATGGCCAATCCCAGTCCTCAGTAAATACACTAATCTGAGGTATACAGACGGACGGATGCACACCTATGTTCACTGTGACAGTATTCACAAAGGCAGAAAGATGGGCTTACCTGCCCTTCAACAGATGAATGGATACACAAAAGGTGGTGCACACAGAGCAATACCATAAAGAACAGTGATGAGTCGTAAAGCATAAAGTGGGTGGATCTGGAGGATGTAATGTCAGATAACATAAGCCAATCATGACAAGACAAATATTGTATAAAAGCTGCAACCTGGGTGTCTTAGTCATCTAGTGCCACTGTAACAGAAATACCACAAGTGCTGCTGTCCCAGAAGTGGACAGCTCTAACAAAGACAACTTCCCTCAAAGTAGGCAAGCATCCAGACTCAGGGTGTCAGCTCAGGAAAAGGCTTCCTGTCAGCTCGGGAGGATGGTCCTTCCTGTCAATCTTCCCCTGGTCTAGGAGCTGCCCAGACACTGGGACCCCTGGTCTAAAGGATGTCCTCTGCTCCCAGTACCACCTAGTGGTGGTATAAGGACCCCAATTCTCTGCTCCCTTCTCTTTCCTGTTATCTCATGGAAGATAAAATGTGGTGCTGGTCATCCCCAGGGAAACTCCTTTTACACTGGATCAGGAAAGTCACCTGGGTAACGGTAAGACACTCCTACCTTAATCCTCTTTAACATAAAAATAAAATCACAAAACAGAGGATAATCACACAATAGCGGGAATCATGGCATAGCCAAACTGATACACACATCTCTGGGGGACATAATTCAATGCAAGATGCACTGTAAGGAAGAAACCTGTCAAAGAAGGAAAATCCAATTTTCCACTGAGAAAGGGATAGAAAAGTGGTAAGACTGGACCTGTCAAAGGCAGACAACCTGGAAGACCCAGGACACAAGGATTTCTGTCCAGTTTTGGCTCTCACAGGTTTCACTGTATATACAGAATCAGTGTTCACTGGTGATTACTAGGGATTGGGGGAAGGAGGGTGCTTCTCCAGACTGTAGGTATTTGTTACTTCTGGAGATGAGAAAAGTAGCAGAAATACTAGTTGCATAAGTGGTTAACTGCTATGGCTGCTACCCAAAAGGTCAGCAGTTCAAATCCACCAAACAGTCCTTGGAAACTCTATGGGGCAGTTCCACTCTGTCCTACAGGGTCGCTATGAATTGGAATGGACTCGATGGCAACAGGTTTGGTTTGGCGGGTTTTTAATGTAGGTGTTTTCACATTTTAGGTGTTTGTGAGAGCAACAGCTCCCCTCTCTGGTACCAAATTCTGTCTTTAGTTACCCAGTGGTGCTGCAGCAGAAATTCCAAAAGTGCTGGCTTTACAGAACACAAGTTTGTTTTGTCACAGCTCTAAAGTCTAAGTCTCAATCATGGTCCCAGCTGTGCTGAGTCCTGCCTTGTTGGCAGCTCTGTGCATTTCTTGGTTCCCTGACTGCCAGATGACCCTCACACAGTCTCTATTGCACTGGACGTGGGCACGTGTGTGTGCATACCGAATGTGGGCATGCGTGTCTCTGTGTCTGATTTGCTCTTTTATAACTCAGAAGTGATTAGGTTTAGAACTCACTATACTTGGGTGTGGTCTAATTAACATAATAAAAACTATTTCCAAACAGGATCACATTCACAGATATTAAAAAAAAAAAAAAAAGAACAACTCCACTGTCTTCCAATCAATTCTAACTCATAGCAACCCCACAGGACAGAGAAGTACCCCACAGTTTCCTAGAAGCACCTGATAGATTCAAACTGCTGACTTCTTGGTTAGCAGTCATAGCACTTAATCACCACACCATGGAGGTTTCCTTTACAGATACCAGGGTTACAATTCCAACACATATTTTGGGGGACTACAACTTAATCCATAGCATGAGGCAATATACTTTATTTCTCTGTGCTTCAGGTTCCTCATCTATAAATTGGGGTTTTTGTGAAAATATCTAAAAAGACTGTGGTGAGGATTTAATGAGATAATCCATATACACCATGTACTACAATGTCTGGCATATAGTAAACGCTAAATAAATGGTCAGCAACTTTTGTTTTAAACCTTATTCAATTTCAACCAAGTTAAGCTCTTTGTGTTTTCAACTCTGAGTTTAGAGCACTATAATTTTAACTCTCACAATCACTGTCTCCTTCTGAGATGTCAATGTTTATCCTATTTTGGTCACTACCTATAAAAGGGACATCATTTGCCAAAGATTAATGGTTGATGTTTTTAAATCAATGGTATGCTTATCTAAAAGATGCTATCATATAAAATTAGAAAACAGTATTATTTCAAAGCAGATAAATTTAATTTCATGTCTATGGAATTCTTAAAAAGATATTTAGTTTTGTGATTTCATTTTACAATCTTTTGAGTCACATTTCGTAACTGAATTCATTAACCCCCTTACTTATTTATGCAATCTGCCGCATATCTTGGCAACAATTTTAGAGGATGGATCAGAGATCAGTTTTAAAAACATGGCCTGTGTACATCCTGTGCTAGAGTCTGTCTTGCTTACTTTTGCCTTCCACATTCTATTCTTCTGAGGTTTCAACTGGTGCCACGTAAACAGAGAGGTGGGTGTTGAACACTGAGATACCTTCAGTTGTTGCCTAAAACTATTTTCGTGTCCAGAAGGAAAGAGTCTTTCCTTGACCTCAAAACTAGGCATTAAGGTTCCAAGTGAGGTAACTCTAAAAACTAGCTGGGATCACAAAGATACACCATGTAACTGTGGCATAATTACCACCTGCCCCATGTGGCACTCTCCTTTGTGGTCCTCAGGCTGCAGCCTCTGCTGCCACAGAGAGCAGTGAAGGCCGGAGCTTAGGAGTTCTAGCTGGTATCCAGCAGCCCAGTGACCTGACTCCTCTGAATCTGTTTCCTCATACACTAATGCCTATAGATTAAAAAAGGCAACACACAAAGGGCACTTAACACCCAGCAGGCACTCCAAGTGGCGGCACTGTTCTCTTGACTGAGGGTTGGGTGAGTAATGTCAGCGTCAACAAAGGGATGAAAAGGCACGAAAACAGCCACTGGGCTGCACTTTAGGTGACATCTTGAAAACTACTATGAATACATGTTTTGAGGAACAGGACTCAGATAGGGCTGAAAGAGCACTCCATTTATCAGCTACGTGACCTAGGTTTTAAGTCTTTTAGTTGCAATATGTCATCATAGCAGACTCTGGAGAAGAGCTACATATAAACTGTCAAAAAAATCTATCTTATTTCTCTCTCAGGCAGATGCCATAAAGGAAACTTTTCTTGAGTGGAGGGAGCAAGCTCTGTATTAACTTGTTTGCTTTGCTGAGCTCTTGATGAAGTAGGGCTCTAACTATTCCTAGGAAATTAAAAAAAAAAAAACCACACTGAACCACACTATTAGCCTAGCTTAGTACGTAAGCACCTGTGCCTCAAGCCAAAACTGTCTTGAACTCAAAGAGAATGGAGAATTATTTTCTCCTTTAGTATAAAATGCCCACTAAGAAGGACACACTAGCAGATTCACAGAGGATGCTAACCTCAGAATGTAGATTTTACAAAAACCCACTGCCATCAAGCTGATTCCAACCCATAGTGGCGCTAGAGGACAGAGTAGAACTGCCCCATAGTTTCCAAGGCACAGCTGGTGGATTTGGACTGTCCGCCTTTGGATTAGCAGCCACAGCACTTAACCACTATGTCACCATGGTTTCCTACAGATCTTGCATATATTCAGTGTTCAATAAAACATGTTCAAGTGTACAATGTCTAATCAAACTTAGACATGATGAGAATTAGGTAATCCAAACACTGGTGCTAACTGACATATATAATGTAGAGTGTAAATCCCAGCAGTATTTATATGTACTAACTGTACCTTACATATGCAATGAAAACAGCCTGTAACAAACTTACAATGGTAGAACTTGGAGGAATAGCTATTTGTGTAGAGCTGGAAAGGGTGTAACTACCCACGCTTTTACAACCTAAGGGTCAATGGACGTGGAAACTCCAGCCTCTAATAACTTACGGAAGCGCTCATTGGCATAAATGCGTTAAATTCTTTTCTGAGTTTCCCAAAGTTCATTTTTTGAAGTGTTTTCAGCAGACCCGAAAAAACTAACCTGCATTCCTGCTCACCACTGTTCAAATCAATCCTTGCTATCTCAGTCCTGGCCCGACTTGGTACTGTAGTTTAAGGTGCTTAGAGGATGCATCCTTTATGGCATTCCAGCTATTACTTCTGGTATCAGTTAACATGCTAAACCAAACCAAACCCAGTGCCATCGAGTCGATTCTGACTCATAGCGACCCTACAGGACAGACAGCTGCCCCATGGCTTCCAAGGGCACCTGGTAGATTTGAACTGCGGACCTTTTGGTTAGCAGACATAGCACTTAATCATTATTGAGACCATGGTTTTCATGCCAGTAGACATTAAATGACATTAAACTAGAAGGGGCCTGGAAATACATTCCTAGGAACACAGAGGGAAAAGGACAGGTGAGCCTGAAAAGAGAGCGTATTAGAAAGATTCCAGGGAAACAATAGGAAGGACCTGAGAAAGCAGGTGATAACAGATGCACAGTTGAGTTAAATCAATTCCTTCATTTTGCTGAAGGCTGCTCCCAGGCACCACTGTATCCAGTCATCAAGTCAGTTCCAACTTACATGACTTGAAATACAAAGAACGAGATACTGCCCTGTCCTGCGCCTTCCTCACAATCCTTCCAGTTGAGCCCACTGTTGCAGACATGGTGTAAATCCATCCCATTAAGGGCTTTTTTTCACTGACCTTCTCCTCTACCAAGCACTGTGTCCTTCCCCAGGGACTGGGCCTTCCTGATAACATGCCCAAAGTGGGTGAGACCAAGTATCGCCATCCTCACTTCTAAGGAGCATTCTGGCTGTACTTCTTTTATAATAGATTTGCTTGTTTTTCCATCAGTCCATGGTATATTCAATATTCTTCGCCAACACCATAAAGCAAAGGCATCAATTCTTCCATTTTTCTTATTCACTGTCCAGCTTTTTCATACACATATGAAGCTACTGAAAACACCATGGTTTGGGTCAGGCACACTTTAGTCCTTAAAGTGACATCTTTGCTTCAAATAAATAGCTTGTAGCAGATTTGCCCAGTGCATCTGTCCTTTGAGTTCTGGACTGTTCCTTTCATGGGTGTTCACTGTGGATCTAAGTAAAATGAAATCCTTGACAACTCAATGTTCTCTCAATTTATCATTATATTGCTCATTGGCCCAGTTGTGAGGATTTTTGTTTTACATTGTATTGCAATGCATACTGAAGGCTGTGGTCTTTGATCTTTTGTCATTATGTGCTTCAAATCATCTTCAATTTCAGCAAGCAAGGCTATGTCATGTGCATATCAAAGGTTGTTAATAAGTCTTCCTTCAATCCCGATGCCCTGTTCTTCTTTGTATAGTCCAGTTTCTTGGTTTATTTGCTCAGCATACAGATTGAATAAGTATGGTGAATGGATAAAACCCTGATGCGCACCTTTCCTAATTTCAAAATACACAATAGTGTGGTTTAAAGTTCTGTTCATACAGCTGACTCCTGGTACAGGCACAGGTTCCTCATGAGTACAATTGTTCTAGAATTCCCACTGTTGTCAATAAAACACAAGTAAACATCTTACTGGTATTCTGCTTTAAGCCAAGATCCATCTGACATCAGCAACAACAACATCCCTTGCTCTACATCCTCTTCTGAATCCAGTTTAAATTTCTGCAAATTTCCTATGCAGTGTGCTGCTTCAACTGACTTTGAATGATCTGCAGCAAAATTTTACAAAACTGTGTGTGATATTAATGATATACTGTTCAATAATTTCTTCATTCTGTTGGATCGTCTTTCTTTAGAATGAGTACAGATACGGATCTCTTCCAGTTGGTTGGTCAGGTAACTGCTTACCAATTTCCTGGCATACATGAGTGAGCACTTCCAGCACTGCATCCATTTCTTGAAACATCTTAATTGATATTCTATCAAATCCTGCAGCCTTTTTTTTTTTTTGGACAGTGCTTTAAAGTGCAGCGTGGAGCTCCTCCTTCAGTACCAGTACCCTATCTCCTGAAATTGTCAACTAATTCTCTCCGGTATAATGACTCCCTCCCTAGGGTCGCCATGAGTCGGATCCGACTCGACGGCACTTGGCTTGGCCTGTATTTCTGCCACCTTCTTCTGATGCTTTCTGCATCATTCAGTATTTTCACTAAAAATTCTTCAATATTGCAACTCGAGGCTTGAATTTTTTCTTCAGCTCTTTCAGCTGGAGAAATGCAAAGTGTGTTCTTCCCTTTTCATTTTCTACCTCTAACTTTTGCACATGTCACTGTAATACTCTGTCTTCTTGAGCCACCCTTTGAAATCTTCTGTTTGGCTCTTCATGATTTCTTCCTTTTGCTTTAGCTACTCTATGTTTAAGAACAAGTTTTAGAGCCTCTTCTGCAATCCATTTTGGTCTTTTCTTTCTTTCTGGTCTTTTAATGACCTGCTGCTAGATTTCTACACGTATGATGATCTTGCTGTCATCCACAGCCTATTTGGTCTCGATCATTCATGTTCAGTGTGTCAAATCTATTCTTGAGGTGGTCTCTAAATTCAGGTGGTCTCTAAATTCAGTCATCCATTGATTCTCATGGACTTGTTTTAATTCCCTGCAGCTTCTGCTTGAACTTGCATATGAGCAATCGATGGTCTATTCCACAATCACCTCCTGCCCTTGTTCTGACTGATGACACTGAGCTTTTCCATCATCTCTTTCCACAAGTGTCGGCTATCTGATACCTGTTCCTAGTTATGTCATTCAAAAACTACCTTGCAATACACATAAAAATGATACAACACATAAAAATAACAGTGGTCATTTAGGAGCACCTATTTTATGCTGGGGACCTGACTAAGTGCTTTACATGTAAGATCACTTATTCTAACAACAACTGCAAGAGATACAGGAACAGCTCTACTTTACAGATCAAGAAAGAGGTTCAGGGAAACAAGTTGCTTTCCAAAGATCATATTGGTAGGAACAAGCAGAACTGGATTCAAACCCCAAATCTGTATTCTTTCTATAAGTTTAACTCCAGGTTACAAATTACCAAGCACTGGATAGCCATTCCCAAGATTTGTTTGCTTCTGGCTTTCAGGCCACTGGTGTCATCTTCCAGCTGGCCACAGTCAGGAAGCCTCTAGAGAAAAAAGTCAGAGCACTAAAAAGGGGCGAGACAACATAAAGGATCTTTCTGTCTCAGTTTCCATCTGCTGCATTATCTCTGGCTTCTTGCCATCTGCTGAACTGTTTTGTCAAATGCTTAGATACTATGGTGACCGGCGCTGAGTAAATAACTCAAGTATGTCGTTATGGCAACCATGAGACACTTGGTCTAAACTTGTCTCGTAACAATCATACAAGATTTATAGACTACAGGTTGACAGGACTGGAGAAAAAAATTGAGGGTGCAGGATTTCTTCTGGGGGTATAAAAAATGTTCTGGGATTAGATACTAGTGATGGCTGCACAACATTGAGAATACTAAAGACCTCTGAACAGTACACTTTAAAAAGGTGAATCAAGGCATGGGAATTCTATTTCAATAAAAAGCTATGGCTATAATTAAAAAAGGTAACAAGTTTTAACAAGAATGTAGAGAAACTGGAATCCTTATACACTGCTACTGGTAATGTAAAATGGTGCAGCTGCTACAGAAAACAGTTCTGTAGTTCCTCAAAAAGTTAAACAGAGATTAACATATAATCCAGAAATTTCACTCCTAAGTATATACTCAAGAGGTGAAAACATGCCTACACAAAAATTTGTATACAAATATTCATAACAATATTATTCATAATAGTCAAAATTAGAAACAACCCAAACAACCACCAACGGATGAATAGATATACAAAATGCAGTTTATCCAGACAATGGAGTATCAGCAAGCAATGCTATGGAATAAGATTCTGTCATGGATTGAACTGTATCCCCCCAAATGTGTGTCAACTTGACTGGTCCATGATTCCCAGTTCTGTGTGACTGTCTACCATCCAGTTATCTGATGTGATTTTCCTATGTTAGAAATCCTATTGTTGTGATGTTCATTAGGTGGGACTCAGGGCAGTTATGTTAATGAGGTAGGACTCAACCTACAAGATTAGACTGTGTCTTAAACCAATCTCTTTTGAGATAGCACAGACAAAAGGGAGCAGAGAGGCAATGGGACCTCACACCTCCAAGAAAGCAGAATTGGCAGCAAAGCATATCCTTTGGACCTAAAGTTCCTGTGCACAGAAGCTCCTAGACCAGGGGAAGACTGATGACAAGGACCTTCTTCCACAGTTGATAGAAAAAGAAAGAGTTTCCCTGGAATTAACACTCTGAATTCAGACCTCTAGCCTACTAGACTGTGAGAGAATCAACTTCTGCTTGATGAAGCCATCCATCTGTGGTATTTCTGTTACAGCACAACTACTTGACTATGACAGGTACTAATACATGTTACAACATGGGTGAATGTTATGCTAAGTAAAAAAATCCAGTCACAAAAGACCATGTAAAGCATAATTCTATTGATAGGAAATGTCCAGAATCAAAAACCAAACCCACTGATTGCTGTTAAGTTTATTCTGACTCACAGTGACCCTACAGGACAGAGTAGAACTGTTCTACAGGGTTTCCCAAACTGTTATCTTTGTGGAAGCCCACTGTCACATCTTTCAGGTTCACAGTGCTGACCTTTCAGTTAGCAGCCAAGCACTTAGGCACTGTGCCACCAGTATTTCTTCACAAAATGACCAGGACAGGCAAATCTACAGTGAAAGAAAGTTAATTAAGAGTGCCTGGCAATGGTACATCTACAGGATATCATCCTGCTGACCTCTGCCTGGAGGAAGGGGAGTGGACGGAGAGGAGGGGAAAGGAGGCTGTTGGGAGGATGAGACATGTATGGAGCAGAGAGGAATAGTGCGCTGTCACCAGACAGGGAGAGCAGTGGAAGCTGCATATAGGTGGGCATGTAAATTTATACGGGAATGTACATTTTCACTCAGTTATGTTAAATAAAAATAAAAAAAAAAGAGTGCCTAGCAATGGAAGAAGTACAACCAGAGTGCTCTTTAGAAGCAAGGACGGCGAAACCATGTCTTACATACTTTAGACATGTTGTCCGGAGGGCTCAATCCCTGGAGAAAGACATAATGCTTGCTACAGTAGAGGGTCGGCAGAAAAGAGGATGACCCTCAACAAGATGGACTGACACAGTGGCCGCAACAGTGGCCTTAAGCATAAGAACGACGGCAGGGGTGGCACAGGACCAGGCAATGTTTCGTTCTGTTGTACACAAGGTCACGGAGTTAGAACTGATTCTACGGCACCCAACAACAATAGCACCCAGTAGCTCAGGAAAAATAGACAACAATTGTTAATATGCATGGAGCTTCTTTGGGGGGATGATGGAAAATATTCCAAAATTGGTTGTGCTGATAGTGTCAGAATGGTGAATATACTAAAAATCACTCAACTATATACCTTAAATGGATAAGATGCATGGTATGTGATTTACATGCAGATAAAACTGTTAAAAATTAATGGGCTAATTTTCATCAGTTTTTAGGATATCTACCTAAAGCTATGTTTGTTTTAACTGTGGTGAAGTCTTGGTATAATGCAGGTTGAAACCCAAGTTAGTTGACCATAAAGGGGCTTCAAGGCCTTCAAGGGAAAAAAAAAAGCTCACAATATATACCAAGTTCAAAGTTTTAGCAAATCTGAAATGTTACGTTCAGAAAACCTATATATATTGGCATGTTTCCTAAATACTACTGCCCAATTATTCTTTTTTTTTCAGGAGCTCTGGTGGCACAGTGGTTAAAGTGCTTGGCAGATAACCAAAATGTTGGCAGTTCAAATCCACTAGCCACTCAAAGGGAGAAAGATGTAGTAACCTGCCACCATGAAGATGGACGGCCTTGGAAATGCTATGGGGCAGTTCTAGGGTGCTCTGCAGCGTCGCTAGGAGTCAACTGACTCGATGGCCATGGCTTTAGTTTTTTAATTATTTTTTCCAGCGTTAGCCTTTGGACATGAAAAATGACTACAAATTAAACCAGGGAAGGGAGTAAAGGAGTAAATAAACTTACCTCAATTTCTGTTTCCAGACAGCCTTCAGGAATACGTACACACAAACTTATCTGTGGTTTAAAATTGAGTATCACGTTTTCTATGTCATTTCACATTTGAGAAGCTACTGTATTAGAAAATTTCTCATGTCCAAGCAAAAATATGAAATTTACTTATGATCTTAGAATTAAGCAGTAAAAAGAACAATAAATTCTACAATAATCAGAATGGTGTGGGACTGACATAAACACAGACATACAGATCAATGACATGAAGCTGATCACCCAGAAATAAACCTTCACATCTATCACCAACTGATTTTGACCAGAGGGCCCAGACCATTCAATGGGGAAGGAACAAGCCCTTCAACAAGCAATGCTGCAACAAGTGGAGATTCACAGGCAAACAAGTCAAGCTGGACACAGAACTTACATCATATTTAAAAAATGTGAACATGGATGGCAGACCTAATTTTAAGAGCTTAAACTATAAAATTATTAGAAGAAAACATAAAGGAAAATCTTCATGACCTTGGATTTGGCAATGGTTTCTTAAATATGATACCAAAAACACAGGCGACAAAAGAAAAAACAAATTATATTCCACCAATATTAAAAACCTCTATACACGAGAGTGAAAAGACAAAGTACAAGATGAGAGAAGTGGATGAGATCTGACAATTAAGTTGGTGAACTCATCCTAGAAAAAGGGCTACATACCTCATTGCGCAATATCACTACCGTAACCCTGAAGTACTCTCCCTGGGAAGCTATGCACCAACAGTAGCACCTAGCCCACCCTTCAAAGCAATTTTAGAACTCTTTTTCTGGAATGGCCATCAGACCTGCCGTCGTATTACCCTCGATGCCCTGAATGTCATCAAAGTGTCTTCCTTTCCACATTTCCTTTATCTTTGGGTAAAGAAAGAAGCCACTGGGGGCCAGATCAGGTGAGTACGGAAGGTGTTCCAACACAGTTATTTGTTTTTTGGCTAAAAACTCCCTCACAGACAACTATACAATTAAGCTCTCAAACTTGCCACCATGCACAATGGAGATTCCAGAAAGAATTTCAAAATTGCTCTGCAGGGTGGACTAGATGCTTGTGTCAGTGCACAGCTTCCCAGGGGGAGTACTCTGAAGGTGACTGTAGTGATATTCAAGGTATGTAGTACTAAGAACAATTAAGCTCATGGACTGAAGTATCAGATCTCATATATAAAACAATTTTGTAAGTTACATGAACACTATTTCTAAGTTTTAGAAATCACTTATTTCAAATGTATTAAAAGGTATTAATTCTACACATACCTGCTCACTAGATGCTAGTCCTCAATAACTTAAAATTATACAATCACACCTAGGCAAAGTGAAATAAGGCCAAGGAATGAAAGGCTAGAAAGCCAGAATCTTGAAGCTATGACTGACTCTTAAAGATAAGCAAGTAGGTCTTAGTTCCTAAAATCATCACAAGATCAGATTAGGGTGGTATGCCCTTACAGTTATATAATAAATCTATTTATAAACAAACAGCACTGAATACATCATCTGTTTAACCTTTAATTCATTTAACTAAATGCCTTCATATATCTTATCAAAAATTACTTTAAATTTGCTGTAAGTCTATGCACACAAAGCAGTTAACTGGAACATGAAATTATGAGCTACACCTGAAAAGTTGTAAAATTACATTACTGAGTGTTTTAGTTATTTAGTGCTCTGCTATACCAGAAATACCACAAGTGGACCGCTCTAACAAACAGAAATTCTCTCATAGTTCTGGAGGCTACAAGTCTGAATTCTGGGCACCAACCGCAGAGCAAGGCTCTTACTGTCAGCTCTTGTCTCCTTTCAACATCAGTGAGCCTGATGTTCCCAGGAAATCCCCATGTGTCTTGGCATCAATCTTCCCCTGGATCTAGAAGGTTCTGAGCACAGGGACCCCAGGCAGAAAAGATGTGCTCCACTTCAAACTCTTCTTTCTTGATGGTAGTGAGGCCCTTCTCTCTTTTCACCTCTTTCTCCTTTCATCTCTCGTAAGATACAAGGCATGATTCAAGCAAGGATGGGACTTGAATAAGGACAGGCACTTGAATGAGGGTGGTGACATGAGTAAGGGTGGTGAATCAACACACACTGCCTGATTAGCATCTAGAAGTTGGGATCTACAACAGCACAAAGTGGAAGATACTTACATCGATAACAAAACGGAAGACAACCACACAATACTGGGCATTATGGCTCAGGCAAGCTGATACATATTTTAGGGGGGTACAATTCAACCCATGACATTTCTTGTCACATGTAAAACACTATGATCTATCAGATCATCCCCCAAAGTCTCAAATCTACTCCAAGAACACAATCTCATCTTCTGAAGTACCTAACTTAAACATAGGTGAGTCTTTACCATATTCCAGCTTGGGGTAAAGTTCTGCTTCATCTGTGGACCTGTGAAATCTAGAATATGAGTTAACAATAATAGAACAGCACAAGGTAGACCCATTACAAACATGAGAAATTGCAAGGATGGGTAACTGGCACCAAGTAAGTCCAAAACCCAGCAGAATAATTCACGTGGGAGGCCTCCTGTCTCCGGGCTTCAACTCTGTGTTCCAGTTCCACTGGGACAGCAACTCTGCTCCTTCAGCTCCGGGTGATCTCATTCTTCTAGTCCATCAAGTGGTGACTCCATCCCCTCAGCCCTCGCAGGACACACTCTTGCACCCTTGGGCACTGGCAGCCCTATCCCTTCTACTTTGGGTCCAAGCTCCTGTCACAACGTAACAGCTGCACTCTGGAACTGAGCTGACAAAGATCAGACTCTCTGAAATTGTAGGAGTCTATGACTCCACCCTCTGAGATCTAGGAGATCAAGACTTCATCTGTTGAAACCCTAGAGGCCATAGCCCCATACTTTGAGATCGAGGTAGTTTTGCTTCCCATACTTCTTCCAACAGTTCTGATCTCAGAGCGGCCCTGGAATGGTCTTTTTTTTTCTGGGAGGATGACAGATGTTGCTCCTTTGGCCTATTTCCAGACTGCAGAATTCCAAGAGGAGGAAGGCCACCTTCCTTTCACTCTGCCTCTGTCCCCTTCAGTCTAAGTTTATGGATTTTCTGCTATGGTAGGTGGTTAGCTCCATCAGTCACACACTTAAGTTCCATAACAAAAGTTTGTGGAGCCACATCCGTGGTAAAAATTCTGGGACACATGTCCTTAGTTTGTAAACAGACTCTTACTTTTTTCCCCTTTCGTTTGGCACCAGTCCATTTTTAACTACCTGTCTTTCTCTCACATTATACTCTAAGCAGCAAGGAGAAACCATGCAACCCCTTTTGATCTTGCTTAGAAATCTCACCAGCCAAACATTCAAGTCCATCACTTATAAGTTCCACCTTCCATCAAACACCTGACCATACTTCAGACAAGTTCTTTGCCACTGCATAGAAAGCACTGCCCCTCCTCCACTGTCCAATCACGCGTTCATCATCTTCTTCTAAAGCTTCACCAGATGCACCTCCTGTTGCTCCTGCCATATGTATTCTCTAAGATGATGGACACTTTCTCTGTAACTTTCCTCCTTCCTACTGAGCGCTCACCAGAATGGTCTTTGACACTCATAACTTTACCAACAGTCTCTTCACAGCAATCTAAGCTTTCACTATTAAACCAAACCAAACTTGTTGCTGTTAACTCTGACTCACAGCAACTCTATGGAACAGATTAGAACTGCTCCATAGGGTTTCCAAGGAGTGCCTGGTAGATCTGAACTGCCACACTTCTGGTTAGCATCTATGGCTCTTAACCATCACACCACCAGGGTTTCCAGTCTATGAGGCACCTTAAAATTCTTCCAGCCTGTACCCATTACCCAATTCCAAAACCACTTTCACATTTTAGATATTTGTTAGAGTAGCACCCCCAAATTCAATCCATGACATCGAGTAAACAATACTAAATTTGTACAAATTGAAAATTATCACCTTTTGTCCCAAATAAACACATACAAATAAAAATCAAGACATGCATACATTGACTGTGTTTCTAGTCTGCCAAAGACACAAAGACCAGAACGAGGAGGAATACTCTCCTTAACTCACAGGAGCCTCACGCAAAGGCTGCTGACATCGGAAAAGCAGTGCTATGCTATGGAACCTCACACTGTGATCCACCACGATGCTTTACTCCCAGTTTCTGACCACAGTTAACCAGAATTTTCTTGGGATTAAGAGAAAAAGCAAACAAACAAAAAACAGTCTACAGCTTCAAACTTTAATGTCAAACTATATACCTAGGAAGGAATACTTCAAATTACTTTCTGACTGAAATGATGTATTTAAAACTAGACTTTTTATTCAACGTTGGCTTAAGGTGTATATTTTGACCTTTTAAGTAAGATGGTGAGATCCTATAAAACAGCTGAGGAAGATTATATTGAAACATAAACTCAAAGGTTATGATTAAAGCTACAGTAATGACAGAAAGATTATTTTAAAGTTGGTAATGGCAGAAAATGGTTTACTTAAAAAAAACAAAAACAAAGGAGACTGTATGTATTCAAGTACCTGGTGTGAAAACGCAGTGCTGTAGTTCTCGGCTGCTAAGCTCAAGGTAGGTGGTGAACCCACCAACTATTCCATTAGAGAAAGACGTAGCAGTTTTTTGCTTTCGCAAAGATTACAGCCGTGGAAACTCTGCCCTACAGGGTGACTATGAGTCAGAATCAACTTGATGACAATGGGTTTGGTTTTATGGGTGTCGATGTGAAATCATGTACATAAAAACGTCCATTTCAGCACCATTTATCATAGGAAAATACTAAGAACACTTATTAAAAAGTGGTTAAATAAATTATGGTTCGCTCATACAATGGAACACTGTGCAGACATACCATGTGTGTGCCCACTGTATCCGTGCATGCCTCTGCAAGACTGTTGGGTGTCTGTATCTATTGTGTCTCTTTGTGCCTACGCAAGTCTATTGTATTACGCATGTTTACTGTGTCTACTGCGTCCATGCACGTCTACTGTGCAACTATTTCTAGAATATATTAAGAAAAGGGAAGGTGCGTAACATAGGATGAGACAGAGATTTATCTTTAGTTATTTAAAAAGATAAAAAGTATAAAGGACTATTTCAAAATACCTGGTAGCATCTTCTTTGCGGTAGCTTTTTTGCTTCTTGAGCATTTTTTCCCAGGTATTTTTTTGTCCTTTTCCCAGAAGGCCTGTCCATCTCTGGGGCCTTCACCGGGAGTGTTCTCCAAGTTCTCACTGGCAGCCACCTCACATTGCAAAGTGCAGTTTTCATTGTTGTTGAGACTGTCCTGCTCAAACGCTTTGGGTTTTCCCATTGCGCCGTCACTACCAGTCAGATGCCCACATCCATCCCCTTCAAGCTGATTTTCATTTTCATCGGACACAGAAGGCAAGGGTGTTACTGTACTCTCCACACTGTCGCTGGGATGACACTCATCTTTTGGCTCTATCTGCAGGTTATATGCACGAGTTCCGCTGTCATCCATTAGCGCATCTTTTGTTGAACCATTCAGATTTCATTAAAGACCTTCCATGTCTACAAAGATAAAAAGAAAAAAGTCACTTCATTTTCTGAACTGTAGATTCTCTGATCTTTGATTTTCTTTTTCTCTTAGGTGGTTTTACTGTGAGGTCGGGAAAAGATGGAAATGACTGCAGCTCATTCTTATTCACTTCTGCTCACTCACAACCCTATCTCCAAACTCACCCAGTTCTTTCTCTAGCCCAAACTGTTCTCAATCCTGGCTGACTGCTAGAATTACCTGCACTGCTTGCCCCAATCCTCTCCTGGACCAGTTAAATGAGAACATCAGTGTTTTGAAATTCTCAGTGTGATTCTAATGTGCATCCAGGTTGGGACCACTGTCTTAACGAAAGCAATTGTTGGTTAAAGGAGGTTATCTCTCAAAATTAATGATTTATGTTATCCCTAGGCACCTTTATCAAAGCAGTTTTGTAACTGCTGCATCCTTAAAGCAACAATATTTGCAAATATAGACACAGTAACGAAGTTATTTTTTTTAACTGAAAAAAGGCATGGGAGATTCAAATAGTATATATTTATACTGTGTTCTCATTACTTTTTCTTACTTTGAAAATAAGTCCCGTAAAGCACTTTAGAATCATCAGCAAATTCATATACACTTAAAAAAAGTGACCTCCCCATCCTCAAAGACCCATACATAATGTAGCCCTTAAAGCACTCTGTACCCTCCATTAAGTCCTATTCAAATTATTCACTGCCACTCTATATTTTTGCATATGTCTCTAACCAGATTTAAGACTTCTGAATACTTATATCAAACTACAGATTATTCTTCACAATGTCTAGCCCGGGGTCTTATACTAAATAGACACCCGAAGGAACTGTTACGTGGCAGGGAGGCAATCTGCTTCCGTAAAGATTACAGCCTCGGAATCCCTGTGAGACGGTCTGACTCTTGTCACATGGGGCACTATGAGTTAGAAGAATAGGAAAGCAGTTTTCAGTAGTTTCTCTCTGAAAACAGAAAAGTCCAGCACATGAATTCTCATTCACTCCCCTGTCCCTACTCTGAGAGTTAAAGAGGCCTATTACATAATATTTAGCTTCTCTCTGAATTTTTAACATATTTCAACTGGACGAAATACCTCAATTTTAGCAACAGATAATTTTCCTAATGAAAATTTCTCATCAGCATAGCCCCCGTTATAAACAGACAGTCCTATTTTGGTCGCCTCCTCTTTCTTCTCCTCCAGTGCCACACCGACAGCATTTCTGTATGCTGAGCCTCCAGCAGACATTCCATCTCACCACAGGAAGGCTCTCAGGTAAAACGACAGCACAAGCACAAAGGGGCCCTGCTGGCACACAGTATTTTTAAGACATGTTCTAACACTGCATGGGACCTGGGAGACACACGTACAGTTGAGACCACACTCAAAGTTATCTGCTCTATCTAAACTGTACAACTCTCCTGCAAGAGACCCTAGATCTACACCAACTGTCACAAAAGAAACAGCAGTATACTGCAACTGCTGCTTAAAGGACTCATTCTGGCATATTTTTCCTTTTAAAAGCAGGATAGCTGACGCTGGTCGAGTAACTAGCCTCCTGTGGAAAAACAGCATTCCGTATATGTACATTGTGTAAATCCAACTCATGTGTTGACTCTGTACAGCCTGAAAGAATTACAAGCAAACATGTTCAAGGTTTATACAAAGCTTGAGAAACATAAAACTTGGAAAGAGGCTTTAAATAAATAAGCAACTAATTCAGAGTAACAGACTAAAACAAAAAGAAATCTATATTTTATAAAAAGCATAATCTCAATATCAGAAATTTTACTTGATTTTTGATACATATCAATCAGTAGATGTCTGGTGAGATTAAACATCAGACATCACTAACAAGTTTTTAAAAATTAATGTACAGAAATGATTAAATATAGTATTGGCTAAGTATTTTAAGGCACCTGTGGGTGTCTTTTTTCTGCAATCCATATTTTTTTTCTTGTAAAAGAAGCCAAGATTCTTCCTAAGAATTAAAATTAAACCCCAAGTTTAAATTCAGTGATTTCTACAGATCAAAATTTAAAGGAAGACAGCTGTCAAACCAATAAGGTATACACTACGAAGGCCAGTACAAATGTGGTTACTGAACTTAAAACTGGGGAAGAAAGTCACCAAATCCCCATGTTATTCTGTTGATTACATACCACTTTACATTTCACCACTTTATTCACCAGACCTGCTCCAATACCGTTTACAATGCTACATTGCTCATTGCTACATCTACTGTTTTCTGTGATTAACAGTATCTTTCTTGAGATATATGTACCTGCAGACAACAGTCACTACTGATAGTCCCTGACTTACGATGCATTTGAGTTACGATGAATGCATTTAACAAATGGCAGCATATATGGAACATTTATTGCATTTTCCTGGGAGGAAGTAACAGGGAAATGCATGCATTTGAAAAAAAATTGATGAATTATGTGAATACACTCCAAGCATTTGATCAGGACAATATGATGGAAGAGATGGGTTTAAAGAAAAAAAAAAATCAACCATATGGCAAGATCACTCAATCTAGAACTTGGTGCCACCGATGTGAAACAGCTCACAGATCACAAAGAAGGGGAATTAAGAGATCAGGACTTAATACAATCTGATGAGGAAAGCAATAAGGGAATAAAGATAAAAAAACAAAGAAGAGAGGAAGAAGTTGTCAAAAATTTTTACAGCAAAATGATTCCCTGGTGTTTTTTCTAAATTAGGGACTTCAATTGCTTGAAAACATGGACTCCAAAACTGATTTTGTTGCTCAAGTGGAAAGGCAAATTTGTAGGCAGTGAGAGGTTACCACAGAGTACATGAAGAAAAAAAGAAAAGGAATATACATAGAACTCTTACACTCATTTTATGGCTAAAAATATCATCCCAATCCCAGGAATAAAACAGGCAATCCAGAACTTTCCAACTGATTAATTATCAATGTTGTGTACCTCTTTTTCTTTGTCAGAGTAAGTTCTATGATTTGTATATTTTTATGTACATACATATGAAAATTCTAAGTTTATATTTAATGTTTCCAATCCCTAAAGACAAATATCAGATTGATAAAGATACTGATAATGAAAGGCAATAATCATGAGGAATAAAAAAAGTATTTGACTTAAGGCAGAACCGATTTACGATATAGTCACTGGAATGGAATTCTACTGCAAGTCAGGGATTACCTGGGTATCACCAATGAGACACATTGCTCAGAGACATGGTTCTAAAAAATGTTACGACCCACAAGAAATTTATTTTTCATTGAGATTCTGTAAACTCAAAATAAATGTATACCTATAATAAAGATGTTCAGATGTTTTGTTCTGAAACAAAGGTTTCACAAAATTTAACACATGTGAAGCACTCGATACTTTTCCTTACTTTTTAAGTGCTAATCAAGACACACTAGGTGAATTTCACACAGTCAAGAATAAGTGCTGATCTCGGAGATTCACTAGAAAGCAGTTTCTAAGAATTCATAGCATCTCAATCAGTTTGTTAGTCTGCAATTACCTCCAAAGTGTTTTCTGAAAATGGTACAGACCATATGATACTCAGACATAAATGTCACTTAAAATGTTGTCTACATAATTTCAAAATGATTATGCTTGCTGATTTATAGTCTTCCTTTCACCTTAAAATGTAGCTAAAATAATGAGCCTGACTGGGGTCACTTGGCTGAAACTTTCAGCTGTAAGCTAGGTTCTCTCCCTATGCTGTCTACCATGTAAGAGCTCAGCTGCCAACCAAACGGTCAGCTGCCCCTAGGAAACTCCATCCTATAGGGCTGCTATGAGAACCACTGAGCACTTGAAATACAAACAGTGCAAGTGAGAAAGTGAATTTTTAAATATCATTCAATTTTTGATTAATTTAAATTTTAAAGTAGATGTCCCTTTTAAAAAAAAAACCAACAACTTTGCATGTTTGGAACAACTCTGATCTGTAAATCTACTTTTTCAACTGCATATTTTATTAACTCTAAATACAGGTCAAATATTTCCAATGAAAATTTAACGTCCAGATTAGACTGTCATTTATAAAACATATACCAGAAATATATGCCAATTAAAGACTTGATGTAAATAAAAGAATTAAGCCAAGTGCCAAGTGCCGTTGAGTCGGATCTGACTCATGTAGTTCATTATTTGTTTTAAATTTTTATTACATGTTGACATAATGTTTTAGATATGTTGTGTGAAATAAACTTTATAACCAAAAAGTCAGCAGTATGAATCCACGAGAAGTTCCCCGGAAATTCTGCGGGGTAGTTCTACTTTATCCTACAGGGTCACTGAGAGTCGGAATCAACTCAGCGGCAATGAGTTGGCTTTTGTTAATACTGCATCAACAGTGTCACTGCTGCTGAAGCGATGGCTCAAGGAGAACTTCTCCACTCCAGATTCTCTCTTGCCGATACAGTTACGTTGTAGGCATTTCCTAACTAGAGACATGATCATTACCGTTAGTAAACAATGTAAATATTCGCTGAAAGAACAAATACTATATTACTTTAAACTTAATTTGTCTGTATTTGCTTATTTCCTATTTTCAGAATACAAACACCAATACTATGCTGTCCTTTTAGTTTGGTACCATATTCCTGGTACTTCATAAGTGTTGACAGTGATTATAACTAATAAGACAAACTTTCATAATCTTCCTCAATAGTTATTTTCTACATAATAGTACAGCACAAAAGAAATTAGATTTTTAAATATTTAATAATAAACAACCCATAATTTTATAGGAAATTAAAACTTAATAAAGGAACAAGAGTGGCTATAGAAGTAAAAATTCACACCATGAGAGCAAGCATGATAAAAAAACGACAAAGCACACAACAACGGAGCAATAATGTAAAAGTTAATGACTGATTCCAGTCAAATGTGAAGGTAATCACTCTAAAAGAGAAAACAGCATAAGGTGGATTTTGCTCATGCACAGAAAACTCTCTTAAAAAGATGAAGAAATAAACTGAAATGGTGTGATTCCTAAGCCTGAAACAACCTTGGGGCAGATATGCTGGATGGAAGGAAGCACAATTTGTTTCTTTTTCCTAGGTCCTCCCTTTCATAACACGGCTCAGTTCAAAACAGCTTACACATCTATGGAGTCTTTCAGTTCAAAATCCATTACATAAATGGAAAATGACAAGTTAAAAGCTTGGGTACAACCAAGCAGTGCAAAAACAGAGTCATCTTTCCCTTTTCCTCTTTAATACCAGGTCACCTACGTATTTCACTTCCATTTAAACAAACAGAGCAAGTCTGAGCTCCGGAGTACCTTCAGGCCTCCAGACACAAGTCATCTTAGCAATAACTGCTAACAGTTTTCTCAACAAACATTTCATGCACTAGAAGTTTGGCCTAAAACTTCACTACTTCAGGGTAACTAAATTTATGTTATCAACGGTTCCTGGACTTGAATGATTTGTGTATCATCTGAAGACAGAACGTGGGCAAATCAGGGAATAAAGTATCCCAGCAGCAACACAAATGTTTCCTTAATTAGTTTCACATCATTAACAACATACACGTGGGGAAAGGGACCCTTCCCTAGGCCCACACACAAGTTCAGTCTATTTGGTTTTAAAAGCCTCTTTGTTGTAAAACACACCATAACCACCTTCTGAAGCTATGCCCAAGAGAATCTAGAAACTCGGGAAAACCTTTTGGCTCAGACCATAAATACACACTTTAAAATAAAAGCCAAGTTTACTGCTATAATCTACTATACAGTCTCATGGAAACTGTCCTAATAATTTTTAAACTATTAACATTTTTGCTACCAACTAGTCATATAAAGCCATCTACACTTTAATCATTAAATAGCTACATAAAAGTATCTGTTTCTATATATCTTGTTTTATATATGTCCATAGTTAAAACATACATGGTTCTTGATAGCACAGGGGCAAAGGAAAAATCTCAGAACCCTCCTTTAAGAGGTCTGACTACATATTTGCATCATCTGAATAAAATACTAATATTAACATTAATCAACAGTTATTAAATACTGAAGTTTTACTGATTATCAATATCTTAAGTTTCTGAAAAATCATTCTACATAATTTAACCCTCACAAGGCCTACAGAATAGTTCTATAATTATCTCTGTTTTAGAGACAAGAAAACAGTTAACAGAAAGATTAAATAAATAGGCCAAGGTCACACAGCCAGTATGGGCAAAGTTGGGATTCAAAACTGGGTAATCAACTACTCTATTAAGGTGATCAACAGTATGGAAAAAGTTCCAGTATTTTAAAATGTTTTTCAGATACACAAAATTTAGAAAAATATGTTAAAAAGCAACATAAGATAAAACCATTGACAAAACCATTTTCTGTATTTCTTAATATTATGGACTCCTTTTTTAGGTGTACACAGTAATCTATATATCATCCCTACTAGAAACCATCTTCAAGTATTTGATATGTATCCTTGTACATACAGAATAAATTCTGTTAGGCAGGGCACAGGTATTTACTGAACAAACATCACAGCTAAAGATAATGGGAATCAAGTACAACAGTCTTCAAACAAATGAGTACAGAAATTGACTACCATACACCTATTATATATAATTATTCACTATAATAATAGATATTTCTACTTAAAATCTATGGAAAAAATAAACATAAAAAGGGATGAAAAGAGTTTTACATTCAGCAAGAAAAGACTTGGTAATTCAGACAAGTCTCCTGTTGATAACTACTAGAAGGCTCCAGTTTGGAGACTGAAAAGGCTGCGCAAAGCTTTCAGTAAACTCACAGAGCTGGGGGGGAAACAGCCCAGGGCCCATCAAGGAAAGGGAGGCCCCAGGCTTTCACTTGGGACCTAAACGGACAAACTCTCTAGAAGAAAAGGTGAGTCTGAAGTAGACCAACTCTTACAGGGACTAAGACCAATTTAAGGTGATCTGCCTCAACCTAGCTGCCTGTCAGAGGCATGAGGAAATTCTCTCTGGAAGAAAAAAAATAAAACGATGGCTCAAATTATGTCCACATTTCATTTGTTATATCTAGCATACAATCTAAAAAAACCAAGCATAAAATAGGCCAAAAGTTTAACAAAAAACCAGGAGAAAAACAGTTAACAGAAACAGTCGTAAGAGATCCACATGCTGGAGGTAACTTACATAACTGTGAGAAATCTCAAATAAATAACATGGAAATTCTACAATAAAAATAACACTGGAATTACTCCATTGGGCAGCACTTATTAAATTTCTCAAAGATTTTAAAATAATGAAGAAACAGATGCCTAATAACTTTTTAATTCATTTAAAAGTCTGGTAACTTTTTAACTAATTAAAAAACTTCATTTAAATAAGGTGTTACAGAGGAAAAAATATATAACTTTTCTAAACTCCCATTTTTTTAATTCTCTAATTAACCATTGATACGCACTAACCCTGAATAAACACATTTTATAATATCACAAACAAATTTTCTGATTTATGAATATTTTCTCTCTGTGATAGTTTCACAGTCAACAGCAGACTGAACAGATTTCTAAGTTATACCTAAATTAGTTTGAGTAGAACATCACTGTCATATACTACTGTCTTCTGTTAGGTCTCTGGGTAGCATAAATAGCTTGTGATCAACTGCTAACCTACAAACTGGCATTTCAGACCCTCCAAGTTGCATCTCAGAAACAAGTATGGCAATGTGCTTCTATAAAGATTACAGCCAAGACAACCCCACAGAACACAGTTCTGTTCTGTCAAGCACAGGGTCATCATGAGTTGGAATCAATATGATGACAAAAGGTTTGCAGGATGTGTGCGTCTGCTTATAGTGTCTTCTACACAAGCATTCAACATACATTTTCTTTGGTTCTGAGTAACTGAAGAGCTGACCCCTTGCTAAAAGGCCCAGCATTCACTTCTTTTCTCTTTACTGTTCTCACATCTCTTAAATGTTAAATAAGTAAGCACTGCCTTGAGATCCATTGTTCTTTTTGCCACTGATAAGAAAACAAACAGAACTAACACTGGATTCAATGACAGCAAGAGATGTAGAATTATATTCATAATACTTGAAATTTTTTCAAGTTTAACTTCTAACATGAGTAAATGCTGAGCTGTTTTTGTAGACAACAGCAACAAGACCAAAAGATGGCTAATGGTTTTAATAAAACCACATCTCCAAAACTTGAGAATTATTAAATGCTTCAGTAGGGATGCTGTGAAGGATTCTGAAGCAGACGAGTGACACGGTCAAGTTTATATACTGGATAAATCACTCCTGTAGATCTTTAAAAGTAAGAGCTTGCTTTTCTGTCTTCAAGAATAGGGGAGACCCAGCATGCTGACGGGAAAGGAAGGGGCCAGTTGAGAGGGGAAGCTAAGGGTGACAAGAGAGTCAAGGGCTAAACGGATGACTGTGTCAAGATGCAGAATGGGGTACAGAATCCAGATGACCGGCAGAGGGACTACCCTTAAACAATAGGGGCGCTGTGGCAGAAACGACTGGAGAGAGGGAGCAGACGCCAGCTAAGTTGGAGGCACTCCCATTTCATCACGTACCCCTTCTCAGGGAAACAGAGGGTGAGATACTGGCTGAAAGCAGGGATGATGGTATGTCAGGAGCAGGTGAACAGGAACGTGAGTCGACTTGGCAAACGGAGGACTGCAGGGTCACTGCTGAAGGCTCACTGAAATCAATTCCACTACCAATTCATGGTCTTCATTCTGCTTGGTTATACACACTGCCTTCAAATCAACTGCATGATACAAATAAACCACAAAACAGCAGCTGAGGGCAGACTGACCCTAACCACCTCTGTGAGTACACAGCTACCAATACTGATGCTGGAATGTTCCCACTGTAATAGAGATTTCTTCCATCTGTCTCTCAACACTGGTTTTCATTTGCACTCAGTCTTAATCATGTACGCTGTCATTCTTCTTCCTACTTTTTTATGTGGATGACTGAAGTTTCTAAAAGCCATATTTGGAATATAAAGAATCAGTTCTCAAAATTCTAACTTACGTTGTAACTGTATTCAAATATATCAGAATTAAAAAAAAATGCCCTTCTAACCTGTCACTAAGATCTCAAAAATACTGTCCACTAATCCTACATGGTTTAGAAACACTGTAATTCTAAAATGCCACTTTTTAGTTGAAGACAGTTTCAAATTTCATCTGGTTATTTCTTCAAAGCAATTCATGATTTTTCTGGGGTAAAAAATCGTAAGACTAAATTCTTGTACTTATGGAAGAATGTCAACATCTTGATTTAGAGAATCCGAAAACTTTCTGACATTATCCAATCTCTTGGGATCTAACTTTCCCTCTAGTTTTAACATCTGATGATTCTGGTGATTTATTAGTTCCTATTTACTGTCTCAAGTCTAAAACAAACATCACTTTCTAGTTTATTACATATGTGAGCTACAAATGACTCACCTATTATCTGCTTAAAAAGTAGGACTGCAGCCAATATTTTCCCCTCTACCTTTACTGTTCCTGTTTCTCTTGAAAAATGGTAGAATGTTTCCCTCTGAACGGGACCTGTGATGCTGTGGCCCCACATCCAGGAGAACACGGGTTTAGGACTGTTCATGCAACACAAACGCTGATTCTGTTTTACTCAGTGTTCTTTGTAATTAAGAGCATACATCTGGTCGGCATTAAAGATACAATACAAATTTCTGGTGACATGGTGGTTAAAGAGCTCAGCTGCTAAAAAAAAGTTAGTGGTACGAATCTACCAGTTAACTGCTCCTTGGAAACTGAAAGAGGCCAGTTCCATCCTGTTCTAAAGGTTGCTATGAATTGGAATTGACTCCGGCAGCAACGAGTTTGGTCTTTTTGTTTTTTTTAAGGTGTAGTATGAGGAAGTAAAACAAAGCAACTATGTATCCAAACAGACTTAACTTGGACCTTAAACATTTTAGTGCTTCAACTGAGCTAGCTGGGTGTCAACATAACGGTGACAGTCTACTACAGACATAGTGGGAAGAGAGACAGATGAGGCACAAGCTGCCCTTAGAGTTCACATTCTAAAAGGGAATGAATGACACAACACTCTATCCACCTTTGCCCTAACCCTCCTCCTCTCCAAAAAGCCTTGTTACAAAGTGTGAGAAATGCCGGTTTCAAACCAGATTCCTTCCAGTTAGAATCCCTGCTAGGAATTTGCTTTTCTAACATGTTCCCTGGCCATGCTAATAATGCTGGTTAGGGACCAAGTCTGAGAATCACTAGGAGAGTAGTGGCTCTCAAATGTTATTATACATAAGAATCACCTGGGGATTTCGTGGCCCTGTAGATTCTGATTCAGTATGTCTGGGGTGCAAATGCAACTGACTCAAAGGCCTAGGTAAATGACAGAAAAACTCTTGGAAAGTTAAGAGGAAGGAAAATTATTTTTACTTGTGGGAAGAGTATAATGTGTGAATATTTAAGAACACTCAATTCTGACACTGAAAATAAGTAGTGAAAAAGATGAAACTAAGCACAGAAGCCAAGTAGCTTGTAAGATGTTAGATCCAGAAAATGTAAGTTGAGCATACGTAAGCTAAACATAGATAGGAACAAATGAAAAAACCATGGACCACCAAACGTTTATGACATCATATAGGAGACACCAAATATTCATGAAGCATGTCTATTATTTCCCAATGAAAAGCGACGAGCTGAAGCAAGACACTGTATCTGCCTTTTTTCTTCTTTCTTCTTAATGAAACCCTTACCACACAACACGGCCCTAGGCATGTAACAGGTACTACATATATTCAGATGAACTGAATTATACTGAAGTGTCTCTTTCACTATCTCTTACCTGAGGGGACAGATTTTGGGAGGAGAGGAAAGACAAGTTCTGGTACTTACGATGATGCTTTAAATTTATTTAACAACAAAAAATTCCCCACACATATTATCTGGCAGGAAGCAGAAATAGAGGGGAAAGTTCAGAGCTGAGAATATTTTTGCCAGTGAAAATGACACGGACAAATCAGCGAATTCCTAAGAAGCATGAATTAGTGAAAAAGCTCATATATCAACCAGTCTTGCTTTCTGCCCTAGCAACGCAGGAAAATTTTGAAGTCTGTAATTACAAATCTCTGCTGCTCAGGCAATGCACGTTAGAGGGAAAAAAGGTTTCAATATTCAAAGAACACACAGAAGGCTGTTTTAATGTTCTAAGACGGCAGCAAGTCAAATGTAATTAGACCCAAGTCAAATTATTTTAAGCTAGCCTTTGCAGTTTTGTTTCTTCAACTACGACTGCTTGAAAGGTTCTCCTTGTCACAGACATTCTTAGATTTCTCCACTATAGAAAAATGTTAAAAAAAATAATGCCACAACCATTTACAAAAAAAAGTGAACCCACAACTAGCATTTCGCTAAGAGAGCTCTCTGCACCCCACATTGGTGAGTGGTGTCTGGGGTCTTAAAAGCTGCCAAGCTGCCATCTGAGGACACAGCAAATGGTCCCAACTCAGCAGGAACAGATGCTCACCGAGGACCAAAACAACATGTGGTAAAGACAACTGAGAAGACAGAGAGACCCGCAAGAGTGGGTGCCTTCATCGACTTGGGACCAGAAGAACCGGATGGTGCCTGGCCACCACCAGTGATAGCCACGATGGAGCTCACAGAGAGGAGTCTCACTGGCAACACAAGAATAAAAAGGGGTGCATCCTGAGATCTCCACTAAAAGACCTCAATTGATGGTCTAGCAGTTTTGGGGTTCCCCTGAGAGCATGGCCCCCGGCCCTGATGCTGCCCTTACCCATAAATGATAACAAAGGTCCACTCTTTGGACAGGAATGGATTGGACTTGGCAATGCAGAGTGAGCATATATTGGATGCATTTTATGGTTCTATACATCTATAGGATATCATCCTGCTGACCTCTGGCTGGAGGAAGGAGAGTGGGTGGAGAGCAGGGGAAAGGAGGCTGTTGGGAGGATGAGACACGTATGGAGCAGAGAGGAATAGTGTGCGGTCACCGGACAGGGAGAGCAGTGGAAGCTGCATATAGGGGGTCATGTAAATTTATACGGGAATGTACATTTTCACTCAGTCATGTTAAATTAAAAAAAAAAAAAAAAGAACCAACTTCACTTACGGAGACAAAAGGAACAAAATTAGACACAGTAAAAATTATGGGGACCTTTATTGGAATTGTGAGAATACATTTTTTTAATAGAATGCTACTAAAATTTTAATGGTAAGAAGCTTAACAGTGGTGTTACCTCAGATGTCCAAGTGAAAGTGGAGACTCACATGAACTTCAGTCATGCACATAAAAGGGTGGATGGCACACAGGACGTCATTCAGATTACTGAGTTTCAGAAGTAATCTTAGCCCAAAGTTCAGACCACAAGAGTGAAAAACATATAGACACCCAGAGACTGGTCAGTGCATCTAACAAACAGAACTGGAAAAGGAGGTAAAAAGAGAAGAAAAGGTTACAGAGGGAATAAGGCAGAGAACGAAACAACAAAGCTGTAACAGTACAACCGGATTTGAATGTACTGTTTAAACTTTCATGTCATGAGAATGATCAATTTTGAAAATTATTTTAACCACAATGTTTTTCACCTGAATGATTGTCTTAGTACATGTGCTTTTCCTAGCTTAACCGGAATTATGTTTACCTCAGCAATCTTCAAAAAGTTGTAACTGGCAATGTCCCATCAAAAGTGAGAAAAAGAAGGATCGCTTCTAAAAAAGTAAAAGACTAAGTCAGTAGTATTTAAAAAAAAAATTAATTAGAAACATGTTAGAACAAGACTTGTGAATATTTCCACTCTGGAGCTTGCCTGTATTTTGCAGCCAAGTTTCCATGGCTCCCTACAAGCAATGTCAATGCTCTTTATGAAGCATTTACTGAGGGCCTACGATGTATGATCATGCTCAGTGCAGTGTATGGCGGAGGGTAACAAGAGTTAAGAGGTGTAATCTGCACCTCCGAGTACTCTACCCGAAGAAACAACGCAATGTACAGAAATACAGAACAGTTAAAGGACTGAGAATAAGGACAGAAACAAAGTCCTAAAACCTAAGGGGGGGGGGAGAAAAGTTGGGCTACAAATACTGAACTCCACATTCTAACACAAACTCTATAAACAACTTGCTTGAAGAGGTTGGTTGGCCAAGTGTTACAGGGAAGAAAAACATACTTGTAACAATAAAATACACATGTAACAAAATACCCATGTAACAACTTAGGCAAGACACTTGTCATCTATGAGTCTCAGTTTCCCCAGCAATAAAATCAGGGAATTAGATCAGTATCTTTAAGGGCCCTTTCAGTTCTAACCATCATGACACTGTTTCTCTCAAATGGCTCTACTAAAAGAATTATGACAGCCCTGAAGTTTTGTCATACTATTTTTACTTCTAATCTCACTGAAAAATTTAAAAGCAAAATTTTTAGGTGTTACCACTCTTAACACAACTATTAAACCAAAACAAATAGCACCAATAAACCATAACACCAATAAAAATTAAAATAGTATTCACTATGATGCACAATTCTCCTCTGCACAATGGAATATGGTATAAATTGACCGCACAAGTTCACATCCCTGCCTACAGTGGGCATAGAAGGACTCAGTTCTCCCGGCACTGACCTCTACTGCCTATTGAGAAATCTGTTTTTATAACATATTGTGCTGTTGCCCTAAAGGCACAATCTACTAATTTTAGCCCCATGATTATACACAGAAGTGTGAACACAGGCACTGAGATCCCATATCTTCATGATTTTGAGTAAGATGCTTATTTTATTTAGCTTATCATTAAAATAAAAAGGGATGATTTAAAAAATTGTAATACAAGATTTCTTTCTTCTTTGCATTTTTCTGTATTTTAGAAAACTCCTGTTGCCCTGGAGTCAATTCTAATTCATAGCAACCTTGTAAGACAGGGTAGAACACCTTGTAGGGTTTCCAAGGTTGTAAACCCTCACAGAAGCAGACTGCAGTCCTTCTCCTGCAAAGTGGCTGGTGTGTTCAAAATACCTTTTGGTTAGCAGCCGAGTGCTCTAACCACTAAGACACAAGAGCTCCTTGCTGTATTTTTACATACTCTATTAAATACATGCTTTTTTCCTGGCCCCCTCCCCGCCCCAACAGTTTCACTGAGACACCAGGGGCCCCTAGTGGTGTAACGGTTAAGTGCTTGACTGCTGACCAGAAGGTCGGTGGTTCAAACCCATCAGCTGCTCTTCAGGAGGCAGATGTGGCAGTCTGTTTACAGAATGAACACAGCCTTGAAAAGACTCAACCCCAATGAGTTTAGGTTCACTGAGAATACACAGACAATACAACTCACCCACTTAAAGTGTGCACTTCAGTGAGTTTTAGTCAATGCACAGCTGCGCAACTATCACCCAGACTAATTTTATACCATTTTTATCGTCCCTCAAACCACTGTCTCCTACCCACTAGTGACCACTCCCCATTCTTGCTTACCTTTTTTCAGCCCCAGGTTAACTACTAAACCATTATTATCTGTCTCTATGGATTTGTCAATTCTGGGCATTTCACATAACTGGAATCATGTAAGATCTTGTCTTTTGCAACTGGCTTTTTTCATTTTGCATGTTTCAAGGTTCCTATATCTTGTAGCATATAGCAGTACTTCATTTGATTCCCAAATAGTATTTCTCTGTATGGGCATACCACTTTTTTTTTTTCTCCTTAAATTTTTTTGTTGTTATTGAGAATATACATAGCAAAACACAGACCAATTCAACAGTTTCCACACAATTTAATGCCACTGATTACATTCTTTGAACTGTGCAACCATTCTCGCTCTCTGAGTTGCTCCTCTCTCGTAAACATGCTCATTGTCCCTTACGATTCCCATTTAATCTTTCCAGTGGCTGTTTTCAGTTTCATGCTATACACACAGTTCTTAAAAGAGCATAATGCTCAAGGCAGACCTTTTTTTTATCGGTTAAGCTAAACTACTGTTGGTTTTAAGAAGACTTCAAGGGATACTTTGGCTTCAGGTTTAAAGGTGATCTCAGCGCAGCAGCGTCAGGGGTTCATTCAGCCCCATGGCTACGGCTACAGCCCATGAGAATTCACATTTACTTATCCAGTCATCAGCTGATGGACATCTGAATTGTTTCTACTTTTTGGTTATTATGACTGATGCCCTGAACATCTGTTTTCAATTGTTTTAGGGCATACTGCCCCAAGTGGAATTATTAGCTCATATGGTGATACGTCCTATACGGTGGCTGTAAGAATCAACTGGATGGCAATGTTTTGTGTTTTAATGGTAAGGCTACTTTTACCATTTGAAGGAACCACCCAACTGTTTTCCACAGCAGCTGTACCACTTTTACATTTCTGCCAGTAATGTATGAGGGTTACAATTTCTCTGCACCCTTGGCAACACTTGGTATTTTCTGGTTTTGCTTTGTTCTTTCAATACCCATTCTAGTGTGTGTGAAGCGGAATCTCACCGTGGTTTTGATTCGCATTTTCCTGAAGGCTAATGACACTGAGCATTTTTTTCTTGCATTTATTCATCATTTGTCATCTTTGAAGAAATATCCAGTCAGATCTTTTGTGCATTTTTAAATTGCACTGTGTTTTTTATTATGGGTTTGTAAGAGTAACACATTACTTTCATACTTAGAAAATCATTTTTAACAGCACTGAACATGCTATGTATTTTTTTAACTTGGTAATGCAGTGGTTAAGAGCGATGGCTGCTAATCTAAAGGTCAACAGTTCACAACCTTCAGCTGTTCCCTGGTGACCCTGTGGGGCAGTTATACTCCGGCCTGTAAAATTGCTATGAGTCAGAATTGACTTTGATGGCAGAGAGTCTGGCTTTGAAAATACTACGGTGGAATAAATCCGGCAAGGGCTGTGTTTGTGAAGAACCCTCCCCCTTTCCCGATGTGCTTCTTCACTGATTCACCCTTGGGAGGTGGAGCGGTTTATCCAACTGGTAAATGTGGTGACACCTAGGCTTGCCTGGCCCAGCCACCTTCTTTCACATGTGAGATTACACTATACTCTGCACTGCTGTTTTACCTGGACAGGACTCCTTGTGCAGGATAAGGCATAAAAGCAATGAGACTGAATTAGAAGAAGATTAGACAGACGGGAAGAAGGGCAGGTGGGGTAGAACAGGAACTTCTGTACAGGCGGTATTACAGACTGAACTGTGTCCCCCCAAAACATATGCTGAGGTCTTACCCTCGTCCTGTGAATGTGATCTTGTCTGGAAAGGGCTTTTCTTTTGTCACATTAATGAGGTCATACCAGAGCAGGGTGGGTCCTAAAGCTAATCCTTTCTGACAGATGTGTTATAAAGAGGACGCAGGCACAGAGACACACACACAGGGTGAGATGCCCACTGAAGGCTCAGACACATGTACCTACGACTCCAGGAATGTCAGTATTCCTGGCAGTTACTAGAAGCTGTACGAGAAAAAGAAGGACCTTCCCGTTTAGCCTATATTCCCAGTTCTGACTTTCTGCCTCCAGAACTGATAGACAACAAATAAGCTACTGTTCTTCAAAGCCACCTATTTATTGGTCTTCTGTTACAGTATCATCTCATGTAATAAATAACACTTTTTAAAATTTTCTTAGAAAGTCTGTTGACTTTCCATTTTGAAGGACACCCACTGCTCTAGAACCCTAATTGTTTTAGAACATAATTACCAGCTGATGTTGAGCTGACCTTGACTCAGGGTGACCCCACGTGTTTCAGAGCAGAACTGTGCTCCACGGGGTTTTCAATGGCTAACATCTGGGAAATAGATTACCAGGATATCCTTCCAAGGAGCCCGTGGATGAACTCCAACTGTCAACCTTTCAGAACTTTCCCCTGCATGTGTACTCAACCCTAAGAAAAAAGATAGCATTTAAAGTTCTAGTAAAATGAATCAAACAAAATTCTACACAATATTTACTGAATTAACTATAAATTATGTTAACCAAAAAAGTTTTAGTATGCATTTATCCCCCAGTGTAACAAAAATTAAAATAAATCTGCATCAAGCCATCTAAGGAGTACAAGGATTTAAAACAGAAGAGAAAAATAATTTGGGAGGACTTGTATTTCTCACCAAGTATTTTGTGAAAGTGCTCATAGTATTTTTTTGCACAAATAATATGCCCTCTACTGTGCCCTCATGAATAACGTGTCCATGCATGTAACACACAGAAACAATGAAATCAGGAAAACAGCCCGGTATAAGGCATGTGTTATTAGGACACAAACAGGGTATACAACATTCTCTGCGCAGGCGCTTCTAGTGCATCTTCCGGCATGCTTAGTACAATGCTGACCAGGTATGAGACTCAGTAACCAGCCACTAAGCAGGCAAGAACTAATGCTAAGTTGATCATTCAAATTACTCACCTAAAACAGCAAGTTTTCTTACGCATGTATTTTTGAATGCCTAGGTTCTTAAAGATTATCAGAAGATTAATGTTAAGAATTCAGATATCATAAAGGGCATAAATTCCATATAGCATTAAATGTAACTTCAATGTTATTTTTAAATTTTAAAACCTAAGCCAGGAAGTTTTCTAGCTTACCTTCTACTCTTCGTTTGAACAAGGAACAAAAACTCATTAAGTCTATCAATTCAGAAGTTAATGAAATTTCCAGAAGGGTTAAGGCTTATTTTATTTTTAATTAAGGTGCTTGCTGTCCCACATATCTCTTTCAATCCATCCTGCAAACTAGAGGCCGATTAATCTTTAGAAAACACTGCCTTTGTGTTTTATGTAATAAAAATAGGGACTTGCTATACTTGTTGAATGGATAATTCTTCGTAACTCAAAAACCAATAATGGCAAATCTCACTAGTGTTACCCCAGTCTTAGACTGTTGTTCTTGAGCATCAAATTAAACAACCTGTTCAGCTCAGGTAAGTCTCAACATCTCTGACATCCCAGTAACAATATCCCATTATCTGGCTCTAAACTCCTATTCTCTGATTACCCTTAGTCCTTCATTGCCATTCCATTACTCAGTTTAACCACACTGAGAACTCCAGACTCCCGACTAATGTACTACATCAGTCAACTTCTTCCTGCTTTACTTTCTTCATATCTAGCACTGAAGCCATATATCACCTCCAGCTATTTCCTCAGTTCTGTTACATGCTTCTGTGGCCTCCTTATGAACCCGTAACCTGGTCAACTCAACCTCTCTGCTCTTAGATCCAAGCTGCTATCTGTCACTAAAGAAAATCACAACTGTACAGACTGGTTGCTTCCATCCAATCTCAACTGGAGTCTTAAAGCTTTCCAGACATCCTTTCTTATAACCATGGTTTTATCCCTCCCATGCTATTCTAAACCTTCACCAGCTTCCAGTCACCTTCCTATCCTGAGCTCAGCAGACAGGCTCACCCATATCACATGTAAATACTGGTTTCCAGATGTTAACTGGTAACCAGCAATTTCCCTCTTAGTAGAAGAATGTCTCTGCCTCCTCTTCAAAGTCAATCTTTCTAGTACATCTAGTTTCATAGCCCCTTTTATTTCTTCAGGAAAGGTGACTGTACTATCAATCTATGCACCCATTTCTCTCATTGGACAATCTGTCGTTATAAAAGGCAGGTCTTCTTTACCTAGTCCTAGGTCTCTAAACAACTCTTTGGGCTACCAGGAAAAACTCAGCTACTACAAAGATTTATCACCTTCCTATAAAATAGACACAGGGAAAGCAAAGGGTAAAAGTCAAATAAAGTACCCTTTAAGGTACTAGAGAATAATTTCTAAAGGTATAAAGTTATAAAGTAATATGCTTACTACCAGTAAGCCCACTGCCATAGAGTCAACGCCAACTCAAAGCAACCCTACAGGACAGAGCGGAACTGCTCTGTAGAGTTTTCAAGGAGCAGCTGGTGGATTAGAACTGCCAACATTTGGTTAGCAGCCCTAGCTCTTAAGCAGTATGCCAGTGATAATAATATATGCAGAAGAGACAAACAGCAAACAAGAATTACAACGCATACACAAAATCTAAATATACATGCTGTACTCGCAAATATCCACAACAACATTCCAAACCTTATACAGTTTATACATTTTAAGGAAATAATTTATCTCAAAATCTGTAACATGAAGTGTATTAAAAGGTTACTTTGCCCAGTTCCAATCAGAAAGCCACAGCCACATAACTCACTGGCTTTTCAAAGTTAATGTAAGGGGGAAAGGAAAGTATTTGGTCAAGTTTAGTTTTCCAGTAAAAACTGGCTAAATAGTCTCTTAAGAGAATTTGATAAATGTCAAAGTTGTAAACTGCTGTAATTCCTAAAATCTCCTAGAAATTGTCAATTAAAATGTCCAATGCCCAAAATGTCATAAATAAAGGTGACTTTTTAAGTATAACCTGCAACAAGATGGACTGGCACAGTGGCCACAACAATGGGCTTAAGCATAAAAACAACTGCGGGCATGGTGCAAGACCAGGCAGTGTTTCATTCTGTCGTGCACAGGGTCGCTATGAGTCAGAACCAAATCAATGGCACCTAACAGCAACACCGGAAGTATAACTGCTTTACAATTCCCCCTAGAGAGCCTGAGGGTAAAGTAATCCTGACTTATAAGTATTTTGACAGGCACCCAGGATCTTTCCTTCCCATGGCACTAATGATGACAAAGGACAGGAAGTCCTGAGAGATGGCAGGTAGGGTGGTTATCAGGGCAGATGGGGTGGTATGATGGCCAGTCGGGTGGCATGATGGCAACGACTCTATCTTCAAAACGGCTAATGGCCTGAGACTCAAAACCCAGACTACAACAATTTAAGAAGTCTCAACCTTCTATAAGAGTTCAGCTTTTTAAATGGAGTCCTTTGAAAGAATACTAGGAATAAACCATTTCAAGTGCTTGACAAACAAAAGTATTCCCTGGTTGACAGGAAATATGAGCCCCCATGGGAGTGTGTTCTAGGCAAAGAAAGTCTGTATTCATGCTAATCTTCAAGGGCCTAAACTGAAAATGCTCCACTAACAGAATCAATATACACGTTCATCAAACATATAATCAATTCATAAACAGATCATTAGAGTTTATATGGGCTTTTCTAAAAAAAAAAAAAAACACTGAAAATCAGCAGACTATGCATCATTCTTCTCCAAATAACTAAAATTAAAATTTGCTAAGACTAGTTTGTAGAAACCAGTTTCTTTTTTTCAAAGCTGTACTTCAGGTGAAGTTTTAAAGAGCACAGTAGCTTTCCACTCAAAACTTGATACACAAATTGTTCCACGACATTGGTTGCAGTCCCCACCATGTGTCAGCACTCTCACTACCCTGAATTCCTCATTTCGTCTGTCTGGTTTCCTGACTGTGATGGTTCCAGTTGTGTGTCCACTTGGCTGCCACTATAATGGTTAAAGCTGGGCATCAATGTGGCTGCTCTCAAGTCAACTATGGCCCAAGGTGACCCTACAGGACAGAGTAGAACTGTCCCACAGTTTTTTTAAGGAGCGACTAGTGGACTCAAACTGCTGACCTTTGAATTAGCAGCTAAGCTCTTAATTATTGTGTTTCTAAACCACCACAAACCCACTGATATAAAGTTGACTCCAACTCACAGTGCCTCTATACTCATGGTGACCCTACAGGGCAGGGTAAGAACTGCCCCATAGGGTTTCCAAAGAGCAGCTGGTGGATTCAAACTGCCAACCTTTTGGTTAGCAGCTGTGCCTCTTAACTTCCATGCCACCAGGACTCCAAACCCAACCCACTGCCACTGAGTCAAATGGGTCCCTACAGAGTAGAACTGCCCCATAGAGTTTCCAAAGAAGGCCTGGCACTATACCTCCATAAGCAAGTGTTATACTTTTGTTACTACTGAGACTCCCAGTGCGCTACAGCCATAAAATATGTCCTCTTCCTTTCCAAATTTTGCTACAAACATTTGATCTTTCCCTTTATAAAAAAACACTGCGCTATGGAGAAGCACATTACAAAACTCTTAAGTTATACCAGAAACTGATGAAGAAAATAACTGCAGCAGCAGGCACTTTACCTCTTGGCAATCAAGCCCAATCTTCTTTTAGGTTCCTGTATTCTCCCTCCTTAATGCCATTAGACTTAACTGACAAAGACTCACACAAGGACTTGACACACTGTTGACACACAGATGTAAATAATGGAAACAATGACACCCCAGGAAATGACTGAGCACTGGATTCATCTTATGACCTGTCACTAAACAAGCACTTGGCACCTGTTTTGTCCTCCTCAGTGTTAACAATGTCACACAAAGAAGAAGAGACTTCTTGGAACTCTCTTGCTGCACAGGAACTTTTCAGTTTCAGTAATTTACCCCACAAATCAGATTTTTAGGGTAGACAGGCATGACACTGTAAACTTATAGATATGTGCTGACCAGTAAGATACCCATTAGCTACATGTGGCTACTGAACACTGGAACTACGCCCAGTTTGAATTAAGATGTGTTGTAACACACACCAAGTCTTCAAAGCTTGAGTATGAAAAAAAGAATATAAAGTATCTCATTTTTCATACTGATGACATGTTGAAATGAACTGTATTGGACTAAACATGTAATCAACATTAATTTCACCTGTTTTTACTTTGTAAATGTGGCTTCCATTATGTATCTACTGAATGGTGCCACCAGAGACCTACAGGCCAATTGTGATTAGCGAGGAAGAACCATTCCTGGGCATTTCCCAACTACAGTTGTCATTTGAAAGCCAAAGGGAAAAAGCAGTCTTTCCCCTTCTTTACCAATTTAGCTAACATAACTCAATAAGAAGATTGTAAAAATATCAACAGAATCAGTCTATCTTGGCACCAATTTAAAGAAAGATTATTTTACTTCAACGGGGCAAAAACAGCACTGGATGCAAACCACACCTCTTAGGAAAATACAGTGGGAAATACATAAGCCAAGTGTTTCTAGTTCTGACTGTAAGGTTCACCTTTAAAACAAAATGGACATTTCTGTGATTTCTGGCGCCTGAGGCCTCAGAAAAATGAAGTGTCAGGTTTTGTCTCTTTAACATTCAAGGAACTTCAATCACAAATAAATAAGCCATTAACACCATAAAAAGGGAAACAATCATTATGACCTAATTCTCTATACCAAAACCAAGAGAAAATGACAATTACTACTCAAAAGCAAAATAAAAGATTACATCAGTTTCCTCTAGGGCTGACTATGCTAACTTTGGTCTACAGATGCTATGAAATGAGAAAGTATATATTAAAGTAGGTATATTTTAAAAGCGAGAAATTCAATCTGAAACTTCTAAAAGCAAATCCTGTTCTTTCACCTTAAGACACCATTCAGCTTGATTTCATTTTAAAAGATTTAGGACTCCAGGGCTCCTGGGGGGAAAATCCAGTATATTTTTGAATCCTTGAAAGTGTTTTTTTCTAAGATCAAAGGGACAGCTCAGTAAACCCACCCACTGCAGTCAAGTCGATTCCTAGTCATACTGACCCTATGGATAGAGTAGAAATGCCCCATAGCATTTCCAAGAGGCAGGTGGCAGCTTTTAACTGCCAACTTTTATGGCAGTTTAATCTTAGCACTTAACCATTATGCCACCAGAGTTTCCAGCTTAGTAAACCAAATGATGTGAAAGTCAGTTCTAGAGAACTGTCAGTGATGAAATTGTACAGGAAAAAAGACATTAAAACTAACGAGTCACCAGAACTCCCATAACACCTGGCATAATACAAAAATATTTTTAAAAATGATCAGAAACTTGCTGGCGTGTCTTTTAACATGTTTACATTTCAATAAAGGCTGTACTTGGATATCAACTCATCCAACTTGAAGCTCATCAGCCCGGAAGAATCTTGATACTTTTTATTTGCTAGGTGATACATTCCTTAGAAGCCTTTTCCTTGTATATTTAGATAACAAGCTTAATTAATTACACTTCCAGAAGAGTAAGCAGAAAGGATTGTGCATATTTTAAAACAGGGAGTTGGTTGGCTGCAGGGTTTTGGTGGACACTAATGGGTATAGCTCTTTCTGAATATGAGCCTTAAATACTGAAACCACCCTTAAGTAATCCGGTCTTCTGTTGTTGTTAGGTGCTGCCGAGTGGGTTCCAACTCATAGTGACCCTACAGGTCAGAGTAGAACTGCTTCATAGAGTTTCCAAGGGGCACCTGGTGGATCTGAACCGCTGACCTCTTGGTTAGTAGTCACAGCATTTCACAACTATGCCACCACGGTTTCTTCGGGTCTTCTAACATTGCCGAAATAGGTAAAGACTGACAAAATTTTTACCACAGCACCCTATTTTCAGTCTTTGGAACTGGTCTTGTAAAATGCATTCCATAGTACAATTCGTCTGACTAAGTTTATACAGGGAACAAAATTTGCATCTTAAGGTTTTAATTTTTTTTTTTTTTCTGCTTAGAAAGAAATCTTTGAAACACACAGATTTAAAATGAAGCTAAATACTGGCTCAGAGAGAGGAAAAGGAATATGGCTATCAGGAGGTTCTGGACAACCAAACGGGGGCGAGAAAAAAATTAAAAAAGGTATGGGAAAAATAAAAACCAACCACAAGGGTGGAGAAATGTGCGCAACCACACAGAAAATACAAGAGAAGCACAGTGCAAGTCGAAGGCTCCTGGGGGAGGCGGGCGAGGAAAGACTTCTGTCTCTAGTCACCTAGCGAGGGAGAAACTGAAACGACGCGCAGGAACAGGAGACCCACTGTGGCTGCAGAAGAAGGAAAACAGATCTGAGAGACGGCGAAGCTAAAAGCACCGGGCTGCACCTCCGTGAGGACAGAGGCGCGGGAGGACAGAGGCGGCGCTGCCGGGGGAGGACAGCGCAAGGGGAGGAGCGAGGGGGTTCCGAAAGGCTATCCACCTCGGCCGCGAGCCCGCGGGTGCCCTACATTTCTCTCCTCTGCTCACCTGGGAATCGGAGGCGAAGGGAGGGCTACAGTCGTACGCCGGGTCTGTTTCCTGCCCCACTCGCTGACATGGCGGCCGACGAGCTGTCACAGAGCTTGCTCGGGTCTCCCGGGGCTCCAGTAGAGGAGACTCCGCTCGCTTTCCCGCCCCGCCTTCCCCTGAACACTCCTCCCGGCTGGCTGGGTGGCAGCGGGAGGCCCGCGACCGCGGAGCATAGAGCGCGATTGACTAGAGAGGAAGCGCAGATGGCGGACAACCATAGAGTACGAGTCAGGACACAACCCGGCTGGGCGGCCTCTCTCCTCGTTCGGCCACTCACAATCCTTCAGAGGCCGAGTCGGGGCGGAAGCGGAAGTGAGGGACAAAGGGGCGAAAGAGTGGTCGTTCGCATGCGCAGTTGTTACTGTTTACTTCCGCTCTCACCAATCGGCCTTCAAGGAACGTTGCACGTGGGGCGCTTTGTATGGGTTCGCCCAAGTAGAAACCCCGGGTGATCTTTGGGACCGACCTTAGAAAGCAAGAATGTGCGTTGCCGTGGCGGGGCTCCCTGCGCGGCTCACCCTGTCAGCCTTGACCGGGGCTGGTCGCTTTTGCATTTGGGGATCCGGAGTGGCGACGCGGAAAGACTTGTCTGAGGTCCCTCGCAGAGGCTTGTCTGACTCCCTCCCGCAGCCGTTACCCTATGCAGATACCGGGGAATCATCCGTACGCGTTTCTAAGTGTCGTTTAGACTACAGCCGTTATGTAACCAGTCGGGAATTGGCTAAGACTTTGGTGCGGATCCTGCAGGAGAAACAAAAATTTCCCCGGATAGTGCTGGAGTGCAATCCAGGTGAGTCCTGCGTGGATTGCATTTTCGGGGATGTCAGTCACCTCGGTAAACTTTCATTGATCACCTGGGGGAGCGCTACCTAAGCCACTGCCCTTTCTTTCAAGCAGTTTAGCTGGAGACAATGCCCACAACACATTCGTATGATCTGGATTAATAATGACACCACTATGTTTCTGTACCAGTTTTCACTTTACACAGTATTTTGATATAAAACATGGTCTTAGATTTCACCGTCTTCTCAAAAGAGGTGTAAATCTTAAAAAAGGAGTTTTATACTATGCTGAGAACAAAGATTCACAGGCTTTTTGAATGATGACTTTATAAAGCACCATTTCTTATGAAGTGTCATTTCTATTTGGATTTGACAGTACCTTTGATGGTTAAAGCATACAGATAGCCCATTACACAGTGGTAGGCTAGAGACATCCTTTCTCGTTGTTTTCTTTAGAGAGGAAGTGGAACCTTGTGATTAGGGTACAGGTTTTGTAGTCACTGACAGAGTGGATTCAAATTCAAGCTGCACCCCTGAACAGTTGTAATGTCAAAGGCTAGCAACCCATCTAACCTTCATAAGGAGACTTAATACTTTAGACTTGTTTTGAGACTTAAAACTGGGTAACACACAAAACATCTGGGGACAGGTTTAGATAAATATTATTGAGACAGGTTGAATTGTTTCTCTTGTGAATATACTTTTCTTTTTGTTAACTTACTAGGCCCTGGAATCCTGACCCAGGCGTTGCTTGAAGCTGGTGTCAGAGTGGTTGCCCTCGAAAGTGACAAAACCTTTATTCCACATTTGGAGGTATATATGTATATTTTTAAAAAAATATTGTATAAGAAGTATTGATTGTTCCTTCACTACGCTTGAGTAGCTTATGATTTAGTAGGTTTCATCAAATTCAGTACAGAGTTTATTTTTATAGAATCTCTTCTAGAGATCATATGTTACTTACCTTGTGATCCCCCAGGCCCAAAACACGTAGGCATTCAGTGCCTGTTGAATGAATGAGAGTTCTGAGACTTAACTGTAGTTCTGGCTCTGCTGCAGGCCTCGTTGAGTGATTTTGAACAACGTGGTATCTCTAGCCTTGTTTCCTCATCTCTAGTATTCTGTACTGATGATTCCCTGCCTTCTGTGAGTTTAGAATTTAATTGCCAAAATTAGGCTACTGTTGTTAGGCACTGTCAAGTCAGTTCTGACTCATAAAGACCTTATTTGTATACAATAGAGGAAAACATTGCCAGATCCTGTGACATCCTTACAACTCCTTACAAGCGTTGTTATGTTTGAGCCCATTGTTGTAGCCACTGTGTCAATACACCTTGTTGAGGGTCTTCCTTGCTGGCCCTTTTTTTTAACCAAGCATGATGTCCTTCTCCAGGTTTTGGTCTCTTCCAATAATGTGTCCCTATGAGACGGTCTCACTATCCTTGCTTCTAAGGAGCATTCTGGTTGTACTTCTTTTGTGACTGATTTGTTCTTCTGGCAGTGCACGGTATATTCAGCATTCTTTGCCAACACCATAAGTCAAAGGCAGCAGTTCTTCTGTCTTCCTTATTCCTTGTCCAGCTCTCATATGCATAGAAAGCTACTGAAAACGCCATGGTTTGGGTCAGGCACACACTTTAGTCCCTAAAGTGTCATGTCTGCTTTTGAGCTTCAAAGACACCTTTTACAGCAGATGTGCCCAGTGCAGCCTTTGATTCCTTGACTGCTGGATATTGATTGTGGATCCACACACAGTGAAACCCTCAATAACGTCATTATGTTCTGTGTATCATCATGTTGCTTATTGGTCTTCCTGTTTTTTTCACTGACCCTGTGCTTTACCAAGCATGGTGCCCTTCTCTGGGGACTGATCCTTCCTGGTAACATGTCCAGAGAAAGCACAGGAATTTTTAATTTCAACTTGGAAATTACAAACAAGCCAATAACTTATATCTTAATCTATAAAAAGGTATAGTTTTGAAAAAGTTAATCTTCATTTCACAAGATATTGTATAATATTAAAATGTCTGTTCTATTTATAGCTTGTTACCCTGTAACGCAGAGTCCTGGTGACCCAGTAATTAAACACTTGGCTGCTGACCTAAAGATTGGAGGTTCAAACCTCCAGCCACTCCATCAGAGAAACATGGGGCAGTCTGCTTCTGCAAAGACTTGACAACCTTGGCAACTCTGTGAGGCAGTTTTACTCTGTCCTACAGGGGTGAAATGAGATGAAATGAATTGAAGGCAGTGGGTTTATCTTGTAACACAGAAGTTACTTTTCTTCAAGGTCACAGCTGTCTTAATTTAAAAACAATTGACTTAATGAGAAAAGAAAAATGCAGGGCTAAAGAATATTAGAATGTTCTTCTAGGAACATCAGTAATAAAACGTTTCTAAACCACTAAGTGTGAGCTAAATGGGAATACAATTGACTAGATCCAACAGAAATGGTCTTTTGAAAAATTAGAATTCTTAGGAAAGGAACTCTGTATGTGTGTGAGTCATCCACACCCCTGTTATTCAGATTCTGGCTAGTGGAAAATTAAAACATCATTGATTTAAGTCATCTTTTGGGATAGAACAACAGAGCCGCTCAAATGAATGCACAGACATGAATTCATCTGTCTGCCGGAAAAATAGTTACCCTTTTGGTCCTACACCCAGATTTTACAGCGAGGTTCATGGCAGCCAATAATGCTTCTAGACACTTAACAGTACTCGGTTTGTTCCTAAAAACTGAGAAGATTTTCATTTGATTGGATTTTTAACTAACTTTGTGGTCTGTTTCCTTCAAAACATTCCTGTACCTTTTAAGTAACATTGTTTTAAGTGGGAACAAAATGTTTCTTTCCCTACTCTGGGGTACAATTCATGTAGAAAATTGGGTTCTATATTAATAAATCAAGGAGGCTGGATAGCTCAAATAGTTTGTAATAATAGTTTGCTAACCCAAAGGTGGGCAATTTCAACCCCTCCAGTGACTCCAAAGGAGATAGTCTACTTCTGCAAAAATTACACTCAAGAAAACCTTATGGAGCAATTCTACTCTCTAACACATGGGGATAGAAGTCAGGGGCCAACTTGACAGCAGCTAACAATAATTAATAAACCTTGATAAATCCCATTTGAATTGTGAAGAGTGTTACTGCTGTAGAAACACTCAGCTTTTATGGTAGAACGTGCCTTGTTTCAGCAGGAAGAGAACCAGTCTTTTCAAAGCAAACTGAATTTGAATCTCAGCCCTAACACTTCCTAGCCTTAACATCCTGGGTAAGTAATTTAACCTTCTGAATCTTAGTTTTTCACAGTTATAAAATAGGGAGGTCAATAGCTATCTATATAGGATGTTGAAAACCCTGGTTGTGTAGTAGTTAAGTGCTGTGTCTGCCAGGCGCTCCTTGGAAACTCCATGGGGCAGTTCTACTCTGACCTACAGGGGCTCTGTGAGTTGGAGTCAACTCAAAAGCAGAGGGTTTGGTATATAGGATGTTGATGAGGTTAAGTGAGATAAACTATGTAAAGGGCCCGGCAGGATGAGTAGTAGAAACTCAAGGTTTATTTCTCTTTACTCTCCTGAGTTCTTTTTTGCTTCGTGTTTTTGAATCCTGAGCAGTCTGCTTGCCTCTGCAATCTGAAGTGTTCTGTCACCTGGGTTTATGGTTGTCACAGCACTTGCCACGGAGCAGAGGCCTTGCGTGTTCTGTTAACGTCGGTATCTCCATCTGCCCCCCAACAGTGTCTTGTACAGAATAGCCCTGAACACATGAGTGGAATCTTGAAATTAAGAAATAAATATGAAAGAGCTGTAAAATTATGTAAATAAACTAGATAATATGCAATGAAGTATTGTAATCTAGTACCTTTTAGTTTTAAAATCACATTCAGATATTTAAGATAATCTTCCTAGTGCCCTTGTGAAAAAAAGAAATGTGGCGGGGTGCAGAGACCTGCCCAGACTCACGTGGGTACTAGTGCAGGGTTGCCTTTCCTAACAGAGTCTCTGCCTCGAGCCACTGCTTTCTGTATGATCCCTGTGTGCACCTGGGGTACTATCTAGTCTCTTCTGTTTCCTTGAAGGCTTTTTGCTGAAATTAATGTTATACTTCTGTAACAAAGGTCCTGAAGTTTAAGCACCATGGTATTTAATTTTTAGCATTCAGAATTTAAACTGTAATATTTACCCTGGTATTATAGTTTAACTTGTAAAGAATACATTTGTTTTAATTTTCTACTAAACAGAATTTGAACAATATGGGTGTGTATATGCATGCACACACACACACACAGTTCCTTTCCTGAGAGTTCTGACTTTTTAAAAGACAGTTCAGTTATACTGCCAGATTAAAAGAAAGTTAAGATGCACTAATTCTAAGGATACTGAAGCTTAATAAAGGCTTTTCAGAAGAAGTGTCATAGAACTGCGTTTTGAAGAGCAGAGAATTTAATGATGAGAATGATAATGATTGTTGCCTTGGTCAGGTGCTCAGCTGCTAACCTACCAGGTGCTTCAAACCCACCTGGCACCCTGCAGGAGAAGGATGTGACAGTCTGCTTTTGTAAAGATGACAGCCGTGGAACCCTGGAGGGGCAGCTCTGTTTTGTCCTGTAGGGTTGCTATGAGTCATAACTAGACCGGATGGCAATGGGGTTTTTTTGTTTACATGGAAGAAAAAGCGTGAGTTTCTGAGAAGAGTTTGAATATTTTATATTTCAGCTGTGAAATACAGGTATTGTTTTTCCCTTACATCATTAACGTAACTCTGGTTGAATGACTGCAGAGCTGAAGATGTGAAAGAGAAGCAGAATCTAAATGGAATGTTACGTTAATAGTCATCAGAACTGTGGCCCAGCCAGATAGGAAGCAGCTGCCTTATTTAAGGGCTTTTGAAAATGTGTTCAACTTGAGTTAATTAAGCGTTAATCAAGGGTTCCATTGATAGTGATTGCTCAGATTTACTAGATGTAGAAATAGAACAGTATTTATAGGTTGAATTCAAAAGTTTTTTAATTGGTAACTTTAAATTGCAAATTTGTTTTAAACCGGGATAAATGCTAATAGAATTTTCTCTGCATGACAACCTCAATAGACACCTCGAAAGGTTGGATTAGGTTTAGGAACTTGGTAGCTAACACTTGTTCCCATTACCAAGCATCTCTAGTGCTACTACGAAATGAGCAAATCGAGAAAGTGACTGAGCAGTAGCAGACCTCTTCCAGCGAATGAGGCACTTCTCCTCTGTCATCCCCTCTTTAGAAATGGTAAATGGAGAACTAAGGGAAAAATGAAGACTGAGCTGTACAGTGAGCTGACTTCATTTGATAGATGAATAAGTGAACCCCTCTGGGGGGTGGAAACTCTTGAATCTGTCTGCTTTTCATTTTGTTTTTGTTGATTTTCTCCTCTATGAAGTGTCTTCATTTCTTCTTCTTGTGATCCATAGCAAGTGGCTCTCTACTTTCTGCTTGAGCCCAGATGTGGCTGCAGAGTCTTTGACCAGCGCTCCAGCCAGCTACTTTTAAGCAATTAATGAGGAAGTTCTTGAACAACTAACACTATTAAGAGAATGTAAAGAAAGTAAAAGGATAAGTAAGACTCCATTGAAGTTTGTTTTGTTGTTTGGGGTTTTCCTTGGTGATAATTGTATTTTCATCATGTTTCAGTTATAGGTTTTCATCTCTTAAATTTTAAGGTATGTTACTAATATTTTGCTATCTTTATTGAGGTTGTAATTTTTTTATAAGAACAATTTTGGAACTAGAAGTTGGAATTGTTACAAAGTAATCCTGCAAAATACTGAAACATCTTAACATGTTATCTCCATTTAGTCCCTAGGAAAAAAGGTGAATAGACGGCTAGATGTGGCCCACTGCAACTTCTTTAAACTGGATCCTAGACGTGGTAGTGTAGTAAAGCCACCCATTGTGATTTCACAGATGCTTTTCCAGAATTTGGGAATAGAAGCAGTTCCTTGGTCAGCAGGTAATTTTGGTCACTCACTAAAGCAAATAAGTGTGTTATGAATTGGCAGCCTTCTTTGTGAGTACATTTGGCTTTAGAAGAGCTTTATGTACAGATTTATCATACAGATTATTTATCATACAGATTTTGAGCAGATGCTCTTAAGTTGAAAGTGGCATTTCTCTCCCCTTGGCAGAAATAATGAGAGCAATTCTCCCAAAAGCCAACTTCCATTTCAAGGAAGATGCTGAGAGTTGGTTTTAATTGGAATAAACTAAAAGGAACATCATTGGTTAACTTAGTTTGATGTAGTAAAATATGGCCATAGGAAAAGGGGTGAAGAGTTGTATTCAGACATTTTTGCTTGTATCCCTCCAGGTATCCCTATAAAAGTAATTGGAATCCTTCCAATTAAAAGTGAAAGAAAGGCACTTTGGAAACTTATACATGACCTGTATTCTTGTACTTCTATATACAGATATGGACGAGTAGAACTAAATATGTTTATTAGTGAAAAAGAATACCAGGTAGGTTATTAACAAGTATCTGTTGAGTTTTTGTTTTGAAAGATGTCTGTAATTTTTCTTTTTTTAAAATTTTTATTTTTATTTAACATAACTGAGTGAAAATGTACATTCACATATAAATTTACATGCCCCCCTATATGCAGCTTCCACTGCTCTCCCTGTCCGGTGACTGCACACTATTCCTCTCTGCTCCATACATGTCTCATCCTCCCAGCAGCCTCCTTTCCCCTCCTCTCCGTCCACTCCCCTTCCTCCAGCCAGAGGTCAGCAAGATGATATCCTATAGATGTATAGAACCATAAAGTGCTTCCAATATATGGTCACTCTGCATTGCCAAGTCCAATCCATTCCTGTCCAAAGAGTGGACCTTTGTTATAATTTATGGGAACGGGCAGCATCAGGGCCGGGGGCCATGCTCTCAGAGGAGCCCCAAAACCGCTGGACCATCAACTGAGGTCTTTTAGTGGAGATCTCAGGATGCACCTCTTTTTATTCTTGTGTTGCCAGTGAGGCTCCTCTCTGTGAGCTCCGTCGTGGCTATCACTGGTGGTGACCGGGCACCATCCGGTTCTTCCGGTCCCAAGTCGATGTAGGCACCCACTCTTGTGGGTCTCTCTGTCTTCTTGGTTGTCTTTACCACATGCCATTTTGGCCCTCGGTGAGCATCCGTTCCTGCTGAGTTGGGACCATTTGCTGTGTCCTCGGATGGCAGCTTGGCAGCTTTTAAGACCCCAGACGCCACTCACCAATGTGGGGTGCAGAGAGCTCTCTTAGCAAAATGCTAGTTGTGCCAATTGGCCTGGAATTCGCCTAAGAGCATGGTCCCCCGCCCCCCGCTCCAGCTGCTCTATGCTTGCAGTATTGAGTCAAGATGGAAGGAGTACTCAAGTTATGCTGAAGTCCACTTAATGTTGTTCTTGTTCCTAATGTGTGCTGTCACCACTTTCTCCCAACTAGATTTCTAGTAACTATCTAAACTAAGCCCTCCTCCCTCACCCTCCCTCCCTCCCCTCCCTTGCAGCTGTCAAAGAGTCTTTTCTTCTATATACAAGTCTGTTTTTGAGATCTTATCATAGAGGTCTCATACAGTATTTGTCCTTTTGTTGCTGGCTACTTTCACTCAACATAATGTCTTCCAGTTGAAAGGAGGTGTTTCCTGGAATCATCGTTATTCTTTATCATTGCGTATGTAATTTTTCTTTGGGTATATGCGGTCTTAACCAATGTGATTTTAATTTCAGACTCATGACATTTGAGAGTACTCAGATTGTAAGATTCCTTTAAAATTTTTATCTTTAGACTGTTTTCTGTAGTCTGTGGGTGGTGCAAACAGCTAATGTGCTCAGCAGCTAACCAAAGGGTTGACAGTTTGCACACACATCCCTCCCAGGGACACCTTGGAAGAAAGACCTAGCAAGCTACTGCCGAAAAACCAGCCATTGAAAGTTCTGTGGAACACAGTTCTGTTCAGGTGCACATGGTTTAACTGTAAAGTGGCATCAACTCAACGACAACTAGCTTGGTTTGGTTTTTATTCTCTGTACTGACAGGGACACTTGAAGACCTTGATGTTGTCTTAAGAGTCACGTTCCTTTCCTACCCAAGAGCTGCTTATTATTTGTGCCTAAGATAGCTAAGGCTTAGGATAGTGAGACAAGAAATGAAGGAGTGATTTATCTGCCTACACCTAGAGAATAAAAAATTATGAGTGACCTTGGAAGAAGCACAGGGAGCTTGGAACCTTGAGATTATGCATGCAGTGTGTGAATGAGGAAACAAGTGAGAAATGGTTCATCAGGTTTCATCTTGCCCTTAGGAAAATGTTCCGGTGGCCTGTGCTGCCTTCGCCTTTTCATGTGGGGTTTCTTCTGTGTAGTGACTTCTCAGTCATGCAGGGAACCGCTCTTCAGGTGTCAGCTGAAGCAGCTCTAGTGGGCTCACCTGATACCTGTTTTAACACACCTGTCGTTTGTGGAACAATCGCAAGTTAATTGGCTAATGCTTTCCTACCCTGCTGTGTTGCTACAGGAAACCCTGGTGGCACAGTGGGGTTAAGTGCTGTGTCTGCTAACCAAAAGATTGGCAGTTCAAATCTTCCAGGTGCTCCTTGGAAACTCTGTGGGGCAGCTGTCCTCTGAGGGCAGTGGGTTTTTTATGTTGCTAAAACCACAAGGGCAGGAATTGTTTGTGTTTTTGTTCACTTTTACCACTAAGTGATGAGAATTTCCCTGATATGTGGTAGGGTTGAAGGAGGTCAGTCTCAAATACATTGGATTTTAAGTGTATGTGATATATTTTCAATACTTAGTTTAGAATTTCTCTTCCTTGAAGTTTAAGATTTTCTCTTCCTTGAAATGGTTACTGTTAAGGTTTTTCCTTTACTTTTGTTTACTTTAATTTCTAATTACTATGAATATCCTTCTAGTAAGTGCCAATGATTGGTTTTGACTGACAGGAGTGGTATTTGATATGTAACTCTTATTTCCCTTTTGTTAGAAACTAAAAGCAAAACCCAAGAATCCAAACTTGTATCAAGTGTTAAGTGTGCTCTGGCAAGTGGCTTGTGACATTAAGCTTCTGCACGTGGTAAGTAAAAGCTTTCTGAATTTTAGGGAGTCTCATTGTGTCTCAAATGGGCTGCATTTCTGTGACTTGTAAATGGAAAAAGATGAAGGAATAAAAGATTAATTCATTGTTTTCTCAACCATTGAACGATAATTTGTAGATCATAGATCAGGGTAACTGTACTAATAAGTTTTTGCCACAAATGTTTTTCTCTGATTACAGAAATACTACAGGCCTATTGTAAAATTTGAAACAGGAAGGGAGCAAGGACAAGAAAAAAGGAAAAATAGAAATGAGAATTTTTTAAGAAAATCATCACTACAGCTCTAGCACACAGAAGTGACTGTTGACATTTGAGCATATTTTTCCTTGTACTTTTTTTTCCTTTATATTAGAGAGTTTATATTAGGTCGTATTGTGTTTTTTTTCACCTGATAATTAGTTGTAAGCTTTTTACCATGTCATGTAGTACTTAAGTTTTTAATTGCGACATACTCCTTTACCACAGAGGCTTTCTCTTTTGAACTCCTTTTATTTTTGCAAAAAATTGAATATCTTTTAGTGAATCTTTGTATGTGTCCTAGTTTGTTTAGACAAAATATGCCTAACAGAAATATTACAAGTCACATATGAGATTTTACTTGTCTTAGTAGCCACATTAGAAAGATAAGGAGAACCAGGCAAAATTAATACTATATTTTACTTAACCCAGTCAGTCCAAGATACTGTCATTTTGATGTAAATCATAAAAAATTTGTTATTACATACTTTATATTCTTTTCTTACTGTTGCAGTGTTTTTGAAATTTAGTGTGTATGTTACGGTTACAGCACGTACTCAGACTAGATACATAGCAAGCATAGCTGGTGACTACCACATTAGAGAGCACAGGACTAGATTTTAAAATATATGCGTATTTCTTTTACATCATAACATACCCATTCCCTTCTTTTGGTGTGTATTTCAGTAGATCAGAGTACATATCAAGTGGTCTTTTAAGGTATTTAGGTTATGTGAGAGTCCCTGGATGGTGCGCACAGTTAATGCACATATCCACCCAGGAGATGAGTTTTCATGGCTGATTTTTGGGAAGTGGGTCACCGGGCCTTTCTTTTCAGGTACCTCTGGGTAGACTGTGATCACAAGCCTTTCTGCTAGCAGCTGAGTGTATCAGTTCCTTGTACTACGCAGGGACTCCTCAGTAAGAGACGGAGTTTAGTGTCAGAGTAGACCTGTATCAGGAAATCCAGTTAGACTGAGTACACAGATTTAATTCCTTGCTTTTGTTTAGGCAGCATTTTTATTTTTTTAAATCAGTATTTGGTCAAGGATCATGAAGACTGGCAGAGGACTGAGATTTTACTCTTTTACACATAAGGTCGCTGTGAGTCAGAACCAACTTGATGGCAGCTAATTGCAGTAATTTGCAGTATTTCCCCCAAAGAGAAGGACAAGGAATGTCATTTTGATTTTTTTTTTCCTTTCCCTCAAGGAGCCCTGGTCATCATTTGACTTATACACCCAAAAGGGACAGTTAGAAGTAGAGAAGCACAAGGTAAGAGTAAGTGAACACCTTTCTCTTACTCCTCTGAGTGGAGCACTTTATTTTCTTTAAGATCATCTGGCACCACAATTGATGGTCTGAAGGCCTGGGGGTTCCCCTGGGAGCATGGCCTCTAGACCCGATGCTGCCCCGATCATAAATCATTACTGAGGTCAACTCCTCGGACAGGCATGGATTGGACTCAGCGACACAGAGTGATCATATCGCGTGTGTGCTTTATGGTTCTATGCATATGTAGGATGTTGTCCTATCGGCCTCCTACAAGAGGGGAGTGGAGAGGATGGAGAAGTGGGGACAGCGGAATGTTAGGGAGGATATGACTTGTATGAAACAGAAAGGAGGAGTGAGGAGTGTGCTGTCACTGGGCAAGGAGCACAATAGGAGCTGCACACAAGTGGGCATGCAAATTTAAAGCAGGTTGTACATTGCCACTCAATCACAGTAAAAAAATAATAATAATAAAAAAAGATCATCTGGCAGACTGTACTGTTTAAAATTTTGGAATCACTGATGTTTTTCACATGTATTGTACAACATGCAGACGCTGGTGATGGCTGTACAGTGTGATTAATGTGATTGGTGTCACTAAACCACATGTGTGACAATGTTGACTTGGCATGTGTGTTATGTATATTTTTTTACAGCAATTAAAATATATAATTACTTTCAATATATTGAAATTATTTTAGAAGAGAGTTGTAATTTTCAGCTGTAATACTAAGGATGGTAGCACAGTAATAGGCTTAAGCAGAGACTTTTTATCTCTTGAAAATACCTTGCAAATTTGGAAAATAGTAGTCATTTTAACATTCAGCTAATTTGGTAACTAAAAAATAAAGCCATAAATAATTATTAATAAGTCAGAAATTTGTAAGAATGTTGTAGCACTGACATGATTTATTCACCAACATCTATATCTTGGTTCTTATGCAGAAGGTGGGACTTTTATTTTTCCCTTTCCTACAGAACCAAAGGGAACTCGAGTGGAGTATTGGTTAAGAGCTATGACTGTTAACCAAAAAAATCAACTCAAATCCACCAGGTGCTCTTTGGAAACTATGGGGCAGTTCTACTCTGTCATATAGGGTCATTATAAGTCAAAATTGACTCAATGGCAGTGGGTTTGGTTTTATTTTTTTTGGTAGAGCATCAAAATAATAATTTGTATAGTGGTTTGTGCATTAACTTTGTCTCAGCTGCTTATAGTGAAATTCTAATAAAGTAGCTGATGTTTAAAACAAATTATTTATCTGACTTCAGAAGTTTTACTTTGGGATTAAATGCTAATGATGGCCTAATGCCAGCATACCAGCTCAGTTGCTGGGCCCATTTGCTTACTACTTTCTGTCTTGAGGGGTAGGATGGGAATGATCAATTTGGATATAGTCTGACTTTAAAGTGATCCATTATTGTTGTGATTTTAGTTCTATTTCATGATAAATAAACAATTTATATAGTCTCACAAATAAAAAAAAATAGTAACATGTTTGTTTGGATCCCATTTGTGATTTATTCAGATGTCCCCAAAACAAACAACACTGTATATAACACGCATTCTTAATGTGAAGAGCAAAAGCTAAAAATGTTTTTGGCAAACTTTAAATATATAAACTTGTGGAGACAAAGCTCATTTATCCAAATGTCATGTTTCATGAGATAATTTTATTCAAATGTTCATATGTATCTTCGAAAATAGTGTGTTCATAATTTTTATGGAAGCGTTTTGAGACATTTAACTTTTTTTTAGAGTCTATCTTTATTTCCATGTAATTTTTTCTTTGAGACAATTTTTTTTTGAAACCATGCTTTTATGCTGCTATTGGAATTTTTGTCCCAAGTTACAAATGGTCATTCATATAACATTAGGAAAGTTAGTGTTTATTCCCCCTTTATAAAGTAAACATATATCCTTGACTCCAGAATGATTTACCATTTAGCTTTTTAAAGTCATCTTCAAAACAATTGTTAAGAACACTGCATAATATTGAAATTGTGAGAGCACTCTCCCCAAACTAATACTGTATCTGTCTGAATTGTATTGCCCTCTTTTTTACCAGTTTCTTCAGCTGTGAGCATCTAGAAACAGTGCCTTCCAGAAACAGTGTTTTATGCTTCAAAATGAAATACGGGCTTGCTACCTAATATGTGAAGTTTCATAAGAATTCAAATATTTCAAGGAAGAATTTTTGGCAAAAATCGTCTTAACCTTATATCCAGTCATATAGCATATTTATTCTAGTCTGCATAATACTGTATACTAGGAGTTTGCAGACTTTTTCTGTAAAGAGACACGTGGTAAATATTTAATGCCTTGTGGGCCACATACATTTTCAGCCTCACGTACTTCTTGTTACCGTTTTTAAACAGTCCTTTAAAAAATGTGAAGCTCACAGGAGATACAAAAATAGGCAGTGGGCAGTAGTCTGCCCATCCCTTTGCTAGAGAATGGCATAGAGGTTAAGTAGTCCATCTGTGAACCGAAAGGTTGACAGTTTGAATCTGTCGGGTACTCCTTGCAAACTGTGTGGGGCAGTTCTCCTCTCTCCTATAGGGTTTCTGTGAGTTGGAGTCAACTCAGTGGCAATGGGTTTGGTTTTTTGGGGTTATACGAGATAATTAGCTGTACAAGCTAATAAGCTGTCCTGTTGCTGTTTCGTGGATGCTGGGCTAAGACACAAAGCTCCTGGGTCAAAGGATGTTATGCTCATGGCACACAGCAAGCAGGCAGGACTGGTTTTCAGTTCACTTGGCCTCCATGTCTCTTGAGGTGACTTTATACAGCTGAGTTGGATGCTTTATGTGCGTTGGGTTTGCCTTGCAACCCAGGTCAGGGTACACAGACACACACACACAGACACACACGACATACAGGGACTCTCAAGGTCTGTGTTGGTGGTCTCTTCTACTAGTTAGCTTGAATGAGTCAGTGAGGAAATAAATGAATGAGTGGGCAAGCTCTTGCTCCGGCCATATTTTAGGAATAACACAATTTGTTTTTTCTTCTCCAGGAATTATCAGAACTAATACAACAAAACCTGTGTCTTATCCAAATGACTCCTCGTAAAAGTTTATTTACAAAAAACTTAACACCTATGAACTATGAAGTATTTTTTCACATGTTAAAGCAGTGTTTTGGGAAGCGCAATGCCAAGCTAGTAGATCACTTACAGTAAGTGAAAAGAACAAAAGCAAGTATAAAACTGAAATTATTCTCTGATGTTAGTTTTTTTTTGTAATATCTTAACAGAGTAAGGTACCATATTTTTACTTCTTTATTTCTTCAAAATATTCTCCTTGATGTACATTTTGAGGGAAGGAATATTTTTCACATAATACTCCACTGGCTACTTCTTCATCTTTTTTTTTTTTCCTTAAAAAAACCCTCCAGGGATGTCAAGTTGCTTTATCTTTGTAGGAGTATAGACCCAAGACTAACCTAAAGGAAGAACTAGCTGCTTGCCCCTGGTGGCAGTGAAGACAGTCAGTGCTACTGGTGGTGGACCCACCATCTACTTCTTGTCATGGCCTGTCTTAACCGAAGTGGAGATACACAGTAGATAACAGTGCCATCGTGGTTCTCTTGCCCTGGACTGAACTTATCTTTCTCACTGAAGGTTTATAAAAGTTTATAACTGTTACTGCTTAATCTTGTTACTTGTATCTATATGAGTCTAATATTTATATAGGGCTGATGATATTACAGGAGGCCTAGTGGCACAGTGGTTAACATCTTGGCTGTTAACCAGAAGGTCAGCAGTTCAAATCTACCAGCTGCTCCCTGGAAACCCAACGTATGAGACAGTTCTACTCTGTCCAATACTTTCGCTATGAGTCAGAGTCAACTTGACACCAATAGGTTTGATTTTTAGTTTGGTGGTGTACAAGTCTGTAAGTTGTACATTTCAGCCTATAGCAGCAGCCCTAGTCAAAGTATTGTCAGAGAAAGGATATAATGCTAAAAAATCACATTTTAATTAATTGGATTATCATTCAATCTGTCACTTCAGGTAAGCTGTTCATAGGTCATTATCTATGTAAAAATAAATCTTAACAGTGATACACCCATACAGCAGTCTACTGTTTGACCTTGCTACCTTGTAATGGTGACAGCTTTGAGTGAAAACAGCAAGAGAATAGGAGACGTTAGGAATACATACGATAAGCCGTGGTGGGGGACGTTGATGATTTCCTTGGAGATTTCTGTGAGTGGAAACTATGTGTACTCTTGTCACCAAGATTGCATTCAAAGTTAAAAAAAAATGTACTGGAATAGTTTCTGCCAAAATATTTTATTACAGTTGTTTACTTACTCTTCCTATCAGAGGCTTATTGATGGTTTCTGGCCAGGCTACTAAATAAGGCAATTAGCTTTATAATTTATTCATCAGTCACTGGTACATAAAAATGTGAAAACTGATTACTTCTTTGGAAATTGCCAGACAGCAGTTTCTGGTCTTTGTGTTTATCAAACTTTAGATTTTAAATCAATCTAAATGGGTTAAGACTTCTGCTGAGAGCATGAAAGGATAAATAAGGTAGGCAGAAGAATTTTTTAATAAGCAATATTAGACTAGAATTTTGAGAAAGATTTTATGATTAAAATATGTTAAAACCTAAAAATCCCGTTTTCATAATGGTTTAGCCATGAAAAACCTGAGAAATATAGTGAAGAATTTGCATATAATGTATGTAGCTTTAACATTAAATAAATTACATATTTTAAATTATACAAACTAAGCATTTGAAATTGGGCTTAGAAGTGATCTCTGATAATATTAACTGAATTTAAAGTTGTTATGGAAAAGAAATAACAGATTGACTTTGTATTTCTTTTGCAGTTCATTAAGTCTAGTTGATCCAAAGGATATATTGTCGCGAATACGGAAACATGAAAATACGAGAATAACTAATATGTGCCCTAGAGACTTTAAACTTCTTTTTGAAACTATAGAATGTTCCAAAAATAATGCCTATAAGTGGCTCTGTGATGATATCATGGAAGACAGCCTTATATAGGGCAGTAGACCACCAGACATCACCTAGAGACGGTACTTTATTGAAAATTATGACACAAAAATAAAAAGCCTGAGAAGCTCGTTTCTTTCAACTGAAGAGAACTGTTTTACACAGACTATGCAGATCATTTCTTCTGGACATCATACCACTGGTATCTTTGGGAAAAAAATGACTGCTATGTCATTCACAGCTGAGGGAGATGAAACCTTCAGTTAATTGTGGATTTGAAAAGATTGAATTTTTTGTTGTGTTTTCAATTCCTGTCTACTAAAAACATAGTTCTAAGATGTTACCAGCTAAAATGTAATTTAGTTTTATCCTTTTGGTTAAACACCTTATATCATATTAAATATTCCACTTTTTCACTGTTAAACTGATTTTTGCATCCTTCAGGGTGTGCAAAAAAGTTTGTACATTATTAAGCTTAGAAAGTAAATTGATTTCAGGGATTTACTTTAAGTAATAAGATTCTGTGATTTTTTTTTATCTAAATACTTAAGGAAACATTAAATTACAGCTGACATTCATTTTTAGTTCTGTCATATATTTTCAGTGAGTAGTTCAGTGTTTCCTCTTCTAAATCTCTTCATTTTTGTTCCATTAATAAATAATGTAGTAATTGAGGTATATCTAGTGTCCCCAGCTAATTTGTTGGCTATTATAACACTTTGTAAGAGTTAATGCATGTCTTAGGCTGGGTTTTCTAGGGAAGCAAAATCAGTAACGTGTAGGTACAAGGAAAGATTTATAATATATATATATAGACAGATAGATAGATACAAATACAGGAAACAGCTCACGTAATCACAGAAGCTGAATGTCCCAAGCTCTGGCACAAGCCTCACGTGTCCATGGAAGCTGAGGAACCCAAGGTCAGCAAGTCAGAGACCAGAGTTGCAGATCACCGGTTGTGTAGGTCAGTGGATCCCAAGCTGGTGGCGAGACGAAGCGACAGAGGCTGGAGGTTGGTGGATCCCAAGCTGGTGGCGAGACGAAGTGACAGAGGCTGGCGAACCCAGGATCGGCAGGTCAGGGAGCAGGACTGGGCAGAGGCTGGCAAGCGCAGGATCGGCAGGTCAGGGAGCAGGACTCTCAAGTGCCGACTGTAAGGACTGATGAGCCCAACAGCTGCTAGCTCAAGTTCCGGAACCAGACGCTGGAAGAAGAGAGCAGGAGCTCCTGGCCACGTGAGCGATCAGCAGCCGTAGTCCAAGGTCACGAGATGAGAGCCGAGGGGCAGGGAGCCACCACAAACCCTGCCCTGCCACTTAATACAGCAGCCAAATAGGTAGTAGCCAAGTTGACATAATCCTGACCACCACAATCCACCCCTTGTCAACTTGGCATCTGCACACATCTCACCTTACCATGCACAGTCTCTAAAGGGGTACAGTTACAAAGTCATACTTATGTCAGCACGATATAACTAACACATGTACAACTGAAAATGCATTAATCCATTTACATCTTATGTTTCATAAGTAAACAAAATATCCAGTACACACATACAAAGCAGGAATACTCCTAGCAATTACAGTCCTCGTTTCTGCAACTGGTCGCGTGGCCGTAACTGATATTTAGAACTACCTTCTTCTACAACCCATTCTGTATTCCCTTTGCCCTCAGCAAGTACCTCAGCTGGTTGTGGTTCCTTGCCTGGTGAGGTGACCCAAACTTTCATTCCTGAAGGGTCTGGGCTATTATCACTCATTTTGGAGTTGGGTTGCTGTAGTTTTCCATTGACCTTAATCACGGGACATGGTAGTACTAGAAGGCATCCTAAGGGATCTCCTGCATTCCAAACATACTCTTCTTTACTTCCGTTATGTAATGTCAATCCAATTTCATCTTCATAGTCAGGATCAATCACACCGGCCAGTATTGTAACTCCCTTCTTTGTCTGTTGATCCAGAGGTACAAGGAGCCCAAAATGGCCTGGTGGCAATTTTAGCTTCCAGTTCAGTGGAATCGTTGATGTGTCTCCAGGCGGCAGCATTCCTCCCTTCGGCACTAAGACATTTAGTCCTGCAGAACATAAAGTCATGGGGACAGGAAGCAGAAATCTTGCAAGTGGGTCACTAGGGGTAACAGTGAGTGGTGGCACTCCCATTTCCACCCCTTGATTCCTGGACCCATGAATCCTGGCGATAGGAGAAACAGCACCGTATATTGGACGCTGGAAGAAGAGAGCAGGAGCTCCTGGCCACGTGAGCGATCAGCAGCCATAGTCCAAGGTCAAGAGATGAGAGCCGAGGGGCAGGGAGCCACCACAAACCCCGCCCTGCCACTTAATACAGCAGCCAAATAGGTAGTAGGCAAGTTGACATAATCCTGACCACCACAATGCATATTGTTAGTAAGTGATTCTTTGTAATTTTTAAGGCATGTTGTTAGTAAATTACACTTAACTAGTTCTTCCCAACTTCCCTGCTATTCTTACTGGTTCCCAATTCAATCTGACTGGAAACTCTAAATCTTCTTTCTCTTGTAATTCCTTGTTTGCCACTGCCAGATCTGTTCTGTCTTTGTAATGTCATTCATTCTCACTTTTTTTCCTCAGTCCTACTGCTGATTAACATTAAGGCTAGACTTCTCTGAAAGCATCCTAACTACCATCTTCCATCTTGCAGTGCACCTTGTATATCACTGCCATATCAAGCTTTCTGAAATGTTTCACCAGTCTACTCATCTTAGATTCTTGATCAAAAACAATTATTGCTAGGGCTTGGGAGACCTCTAAGCCTTTGTTTCCAAATGAGTAATAATGGCATCTATTTCATAACAGAAGTGTTGGAAGGAATATATGAATTAATGTAAGAAAGGACTTAGTAGAGAAGCTGATGGTGGTATCTATAAATGTTGATGTCATTCATTGTCCTTCACTGTTGCCTCCTATATAGACAGCCAGAAGCCTGCGCTGTCTTCATTCTGTAGACAACAAACTAGAATTTTTTTGAAAGACAATAAGCAGTTTTCATTCACCAAAAGAAGTAAATAATAAAACTTAAAGGTCTGGTGTTGGGAGAGTGTGACTTCCGATAACTGTTTGTGAAAGGGGGAAAAGAAATACATTGCTTGGGAAGGATTGTTTCTTGGCCTAAATTTTTTTTTAATGAGACAATTAAGCATCTTACCAAGTAGAATGGAATCAGCAGATGAATTTCAATATAGTACAGAAAGACTTAACTGATAGTTTAGGAAAGGGGATGGGGTTAGAAAATCAGAGAAACACATTTACTCTTAGCCTAGATATAAGAGGTAAGTACTAATAGGAATACATGCAAGGATCGAAAGGTGAATTAATACCTTCTATGAGAAGTAACAGGCAATGTCACTTTAGTAAGTAGAAGAGAGGACTTGAAAATGACCGAGAATGTAGTTACATTGTGGGCAACCAGCAAATTAAAGAGGGCCACTGCACAGAGCAGGAGGCCTACCTAAGACGGAAACCAAGTTCATAGTAGTATCTCTTTTATCGATCGTCCTCAGTAGTGGGACTCCAACCGTGGTGCACAGGGATGATGAGGTAATAAGAGAAAAGTGCTAAAAGGAGCATTCACATTTTCAGGTTGCTGTGAGTCATCTCCATTAATTATAGAGTGAGCAATTAGTCTGATGATACTCAGTGTCTTCCAACATAGAATGGATGCAGCCTAAAGACCAGGTTTCCTATTTCAGGAGCATGATTGACGTCCCCGGCTAATGCCCCTCTGAATATACCACTGTGTGAATGCCAAGCCCACACTTCTGCAGACTCAGCTGGTGCCTGGGCATAGTGAAGGCACTAAGGCCTAGTTCGCTGAGATATGACTCCAGCTTGAGGTTTCCGCTTAAAGATTTTCTGTCGGTTGGGTTGACTCTTAGAATTTTTCTGTTGTCTGAGACTCTCCACCCAATTCTCCTTCCTTTCCTGTCTCCTCCCATACGGTCAGACCTGCAATCACAGTCTGAAGCCCCTTCTTCTTACCTAGTAAACCTGCTCTCCTCGCCTAATAAAACTTCCACTCGTCTAAATCTGATCCCATCAGGGCATCTGCTTTCCTGTAGACCCAAACTAACACAGGATTCGAGGAATTTGAAAGTATCAGAAAGTGGCTGAAATAATGAAGCAAGTGTTAGACAAGTCACTTCAACTCTGATACTGAGATACTAGAGGTGGAATAATTCTTAGTGATGACAAAGCCCAGCACCGTATAGTTAGAAAGGTGGTTTACCAAAGGTCCTTCCATTTCTGCTGGAGACCAAGGCTAATGAATGATCATTTGCTTGGTTTGAAACCAAAAGCCCTGTAAGTTTAGCTGACTGTTCAAAAGGATTATTGAGAACATGGTCTGTTACCTCTAAAGGAAAATTTTCATTAAAAAGAGTGAAATAGCTACCCCTAGTTGGCTCTACATGAGGACTAGGCAGCTAGAGACAGCTCAGGGGACTCAGGTCTTGAGTTCTTATAACAGGAGACTCCTTCAGTAGTATTTAAGGAGGTTGGTTGGTTTTAATATCTTCCAGTAAGAAACAATTTTTTTCACTAGGCTGCATTTAAGAATGCACCTAAAATTCAGAGAGTGGTTAGGACCACCATAATCATATTTTATATACTGATGGGTAAGAAAATGGTCTGTGTTACTGGGGAATGTTACTATGTAGTCTCTGGTCACTAAGTTGTAGAATAGGGACTCATCTGGGCCTTGTATTTTTTTTCTCACATGCAAAATGAAAAAGATTTAGCGATGTAGCTTCTTTATCTATAAAATTCTATGATTATCTCATAACATATCTAAAATCTATCTCCTTGATCCACCACTTGAGGGTAAGTCTTCTGGAGAATGTGGCCAACATAAACAAAGCAGAAGAAGTAGGAAGGCAGTGTGAAGTATCTCGTTTGAGCCCCTGGTTCCAGCTTTGTCTGAAGTCCTACATATCGGCAAAGCCAAATAAATGCCTGAAGGCGACAAATTCCCTTTTGGTTTAAAATAATTTGGGATGGAATTTGATCATTTTTCAAGCAAGAGTCCTAACAAATAAACAGTATTTTAATAGCTTTCTTACATTCCTGCAGGGGCTCTTAGGAGTCTGCTGAAAATGAGCATACGCAAGTGACAACTTTGGTTGGCAGCCTTCAAACAACAAACCTGACCCTGATAATTAACAGAAAAGAAAGAATTTTATATTTCCATGCCTGGAATATACTATTTGTGCTATTCTAAGGATTTGAAAAGAAGCCCTGGAGGTGCAGTTAAAGCACATGATAGCTAAGCGAAAGGTCAGTGGTTCGAATCTACCAGCTGCTCCTGAGGAACAAGCTGTGGCAGTCAGCTGCTGTAAAGATTTACAGCCTTGGAAATTCTGTGGGGCAGTTCTACTGTGTCCTCTAGAATCACTGTGACTTGGAATTGACTCAATGACAGAGGCAAAGGCTTATTAGAGCAATCATGATTACCTGATCACACATGGAATAGACTTCTAAAACAATCTGGTAATTCTTGGTTAAATGTTCACTGAGTTTATTGCTACAACTGCTAGGTAATTCTGTATTAAACATTTATAGCTACAAGTTAATTCACCTCTTGCTAGTAAAATAGTGTATTAGACTTTCAATTAAGGTTTATGGACAATTGAGGCACAACACTGTTCTTGTAGGTGTTCATCGGCTTATTAAAAGTGCGGATGAGAAAGTAATGAAACAAGTAGAGAGTGAGAAAATACTGATGTTTGTGTGTTTAAAATTCTATTTGGATTCCTGGTGAAAATAATTGTAAAGCAAATAAGTGAAGATTTTAATCAGAAACACCAAACCTTGTCCAGAACTTGGAGGAAGATAGTTTCAGGATCATAGCCAGAATTTCCTTATTATCTATGTTAAGACACCTCTACACCATATACTATGAACCTTTCTTAATATCATTCAGCTCTCTTTAAGCTGCTGCTTTCACTATTTCAAACAAGCAAAATAAGTCTGCAAGAATTCATTGAGGGTTGGGTAGGATCACAGACAATATATATAATTTTTTGAAATGCTAATAGTTGTTTTTACAGTTTCTGAATGGTCTTTATTATTTGTTTGAATCTGATGTTTGTAATTATTTAAGAGATCTGCAAGACAGAACATGTGCATTTTACAATAATTTAAAAAACTCCTCTTAAGAAATAAAAGCTAATAATCCAAAAGCTAATAATCCTCCTATTACTACATATGTGTGATTCTCATCATAAGGTGTTTTGAGTGTTATTTTATGGAATTATCATTCCATTAGTAGGGACAGTTAAAGAGTTTATGAGCCTAAGACTTACACCATGGGAGAAAGGTCTTTAAGAAAACAGTTGCAGAACTATGACTGTAAATGTCAATATGAAAATAGATGTTCAGAGCAAGAAAAGAAATCACAACAAATTATGCATTTTTAAAACTGACAAACAAGGATTATAAAATCCTGAAAAATGACTTATTTCAATTAACTGTGATCAAAGTTGAAATACTTACTGTTTTCTTACATTTTTCTGGCTGCATACTCTGATCAGTTCTTTACTGGACAACAGTTTCACAGTATCGGTATCTATAAAGACAACTGAGACTTTCTGTAGCACAGTTGATTGAAACATACTTTATTGTTGATAGTTTAGCAGATTTTCCTTCAGCTTCCTAACTAAATACTGGTATTTCCATGTCTCATTTCCTCTGCAGTATTTTGTGCTGATAGGGCAAACGCAGAGAACATCGGCCCTCTGATCTCCCTCCACATTGATATAGGTCTAGTTTGGCCAGCTCCTTAAGGTCCTTGGTCCTCCTTAGATCCTCCTTCTCCTAACTCTGCAAAGTTGGTCTTTGGCTGGTTAGAAAAGTGACCAAAAAGTCTGGGTCATAGTGATCCCTAAGCAGTGACTCACTCAGTTCCTTCTCCTTTGGGTCAAAGATAAACAACAGATCATCAGTTAAGGTTTATCAGGAACACGTGGCCCCATCGGATTGATGGATGTGGAAATAGCGCTGGTAGCCTCAAAATTACTACCGAGAAATAGAGAGTGACCCCTAGGCTGGGGCAGTGCTGTTGATCCACACTCCTGAGGCTATTGCTTTCTTTCTGTGTTCACAAGAACACATTGTGCCCTGGAAAAGATCTTGGTTAAGTGTATAGGATTCCTTACCTGTGTCCACTGGGCTAAGGACAACACATCACCTTGCTTGGTAATAAAAATGTTGTGCATGGCATGAGCCAATTCCTGGTTTGCATAGCCCTTTTTCTTCCCACAAGTGGAGTTCAAAGATCCTCAGTTGTAGGCTCAAGACCCAGGACCTAAATCAGAAAATATTTACATGATTCCAGTTTTACATTCTGGAACTTAACATCAAGTTATCTTGGCTTCAGAGAGCATCTCAACAACTGAAGTATACCACCTTCTTTTCATGCCTCAAACCTTTAGTTGGGGGGCTTGTGCCTTCTGTTGCTGGTGCATTGCACACAGACACACAGCACCACCGTCAGATTTATGAGAGACACAAGAGAGCGGGAGCTGAGACTCAGCCATTCTCTCTTGTCAAATCTTCTTTCTTGGGATATTGCTAAGCAGTCAGTTCTCATGACCTTGCTGGCACAATATTTTTCTTAAGTGAGCCTTGCCCAGTAAATTTCTTTAAGATTTTCTTTAAGATGATTTCAGCTCCCGACATTTTCTACACAGATACAAACTAATATCAACATGCAAGAACACAGAGAATGTTATTCCCATGAACCCTTCCAGAAGGATGTCTACAGAATGAGCTTTAGATGGTTAAAATCACTAGAGAGAAAAATAACATACAGACTGTGTTTTAGTCAGCTAGGGCTGCTCTAACAGAAATACCACAGAGTAGATGGCTTTAACAAAGGAAGGTTTATTCTTAGACAGTCTGGTAGGTTGCAAGTCCATATTCAGGGTGTCCGCTCCCGGGAAAGGCTTTCCCCTTGTTGGCTCTGGAGGAAAGTCCAGTATTGCATCAGTCTTTGTCCAGGGAGCATCTTGGCACAGGAACCTCAGGTCTGAAGGATGTGCTCTTCTCCTGGTGCTGCTTGCTTGATGGTAACAAGGTTCCCAATTCTCTTTGTTTCTCTTTCCTTTTATCTCTTGTAGGCTGAAAAGGATTAAGGGTGGGGCAAGCCATACTCCAGGGAAACTCCCCCTACAGCACAGCAGGGAAGTAATCCTATGCAGGAATTTACAGCCCCACCCGAATCCTTTAACATACAGTTTAGTGAAACCACAAAATAGAGGACCGTCACAAGATACTGGGAATCATGTCCCAGCCACACGGCTGCACATGTTTTTTGGGGGACACAATTCAACCCATGACAGACTGGTAGTGAGACCTGAACGTGTAGTAACTCATAGACTAAAAGGTTAAAAGGCAAAGAGTATGGCATTGAATGGCTGTATGCTCAGACAATGTTAATCCAGTACAACTAGAACGTATGAAAATATAGTTTTAAGTAGTATTTTATTGTGTGGTGGAAGTTTACACAGCATATTAGGTTCCTATCTGACAATTAACACAAAAATTGTTCAGTGACATTGGTTTCATTTTTCATAATGTGTCATCGTTCTCATTAATTCTGCTCTGGATGTTCAGTTTCCAGTAATCTGGTTTCCCTATTCCCATGCTCTTTCGTTTTTGCTTTAGAGTAATTGTTGACCATTTGGTCTCATACAGATGATTTTTTAAGTACTCATCAGAATTATTTTTATTGTACTTTAGGTTCAAATTTACAGCTCAAGTTAGTTTCTCATACAAAAATTTATACACATACTGTAATGCGGCCCTAGTTGCAATCCCTAAAGTGTGACATCACACTCCACCTTTCCAGTCCAGGGTTCCTGTGGCTGTTTATCCAGCTCCTAACCCTTTTTGTCCTCTCATTCCACCTCCAGACAGGAGCTGCCCATTTAGTTTTGTGTATCTACTTGAACTACAAAGCCCACTTTTCACAAGTATTTTTGAATGTTTTATAGTCCAGTCTAACCTTGTTGAAAGAGTTGGCTTTGGGTTAACAGACTCTGAGGATATTCTTTATTTTATGAACCAATCTGTTCTTTAACTAAAAGATGCCATCAGACGGTAGTTTTGATCTAAAGTTTATAGTGTATCTCAGGATGATAATCTTGGGAAGCCCTCTAGTCTCAACTGTTGTAATTCTGGGCTCTTAAAGAATTTGCTCATCTTCCACATTTTTCTCCCCTTCTCTTTGGGTCCATCTGTAATGGCCCTAATGAATGGTCATTAAAGGTAGCTGGGCACCATCTGGTCTAAGGATCGATGAGGCTATGGTTCATGCAGACTGTTAGTGCTATAGATTAGCTTCTTAGCACTGAGTCTTTCGTTTCCTTCTATCTCTTTTGTTCCAGACGAGAGGAGAATGATAGTATTATCTTAAATACCCTCTTACAAGTTTTTAAGACCCAGATACTACTCTCCAAACCAAGAGGTAGAACATAAACTCTATGAACTATATTATGCAGATTGACTGAGTTGTCCTATGAAGACTATGGTCCTAAGGGTTCACTCCCTCCCCCCAAAAAATCCCATGAGGTGTTTTTCTATGTTCAAGAAGTATCTGTAACTGTGCTCCCTACAATGAAACCAAAATCTTGATGAATGCCAATGAGTACATGCATATATATGTACGTATATATATATATATATATACATATACGAGCTCTGACAAGTCTACAAACTTAATTGTTCTAAGTGCTATATACCTCATTGCTGAATATCACTATAGTCACCTTCCTAGTACTCCCTTTAGGAAGCTGTGCATTGATGCCTGTGCCTAGTTCACCCTTCACAGCAATTTTGTAACTCTTTCTGGAAAGACCATTGCACACAGTGGCACAGTGACAAGTTTGTGAACTTAACTGCATAGTTGTCTGTGAGGGAGTTTTTAGCCAGTAAACAAATAACTGTATTGGGATGCCTTCTCTACTCACCTGATCTGGCCCTCAGTGACTTTTTTCTTTACCCAAAGATAAAGGAAATATTGAAAGGAGGACATTTTTGATGGCATGCAGGACATCGAGGGTAATATGATGACAGCTCCGATGCCGATTCCAGAAAAAGAGTTTCAAAATTGCTTTGAAGGGTGGACTAGGTGCTGGCACTGGTGCATAGCTTCCCATGGGGAGTACTTTGAAGGTGACCATAGTGTTATTGAGCAGTGAGGTATGCAGCACTTTTTCTATAGGATGAGTTCACAAACTTAATTGGCAGTTTCATACATACACATACCTATACACATATGTATGCATAAATACATATATAACTACACAATCTTTTTTTTTTTGGTTGTTGTTGTAAAACTATGTCTTAGAATTTACCAAAAATGTCTTTTTTTTTGTGTGTGTACTTCTTAGTGACACCACCTACCCTGGTCAAGCTGTGTATACTTTCCTTACCTTCAGTGTTACCTTTTCTACTAAACAAATAAAACAACAACAACAAATAACTGCAAATTAGAAGATAGGCCCTGTGATCCGCTTCTGAGAGGTCCCAGCTTTGGAAACCCTGAGGAGTACAGTTATACTCTGCATACATGGGGTCACCATGAGTTGGGGTCACCTTGATGTCAGCTAACAACAACAACAATAAAGAATACAAAAAGGATAGCTTGGTGGAGGATGGCAGCCAGAACCTCATTTAGATGCAATGGTTAAGGAAAATATCTTTGAGTAGGGTCATTTAAGCTAAGAACCAAGAAACGAGAAGGAGCCAGCCACATGACAGGATATGTGTGGGTATGCACATGCCCATATAAGAGTGTTTTACACCTTGGACAGGTCCTGAGGTAGGAAGGATGTGCTGCTCTTCAGGGACCAAAAGAAGCCTAGCATAGCTGGCCAAGGGTGGAGAGAGGTATGGTGTTACCAGTTAGGGTCTTGCAAGCAAACCCCTCCCCCTTCTTTAGCTCTGGCTGGTTTAAGCAGAGAAAGAAGTTACTAAACAGAGTGTTGCACAGAGAATTGTCAAGAATGCTGGAAAGCCAAGTCCAGGCTCATGTGGTCTAAATAGGAGCTACATTCAAACTTCAGAATTGGTCCTGTGAGGACACTCTGGCAGCTAGCAACCAGAACTGCCAGAGTTCTCAAGCACCCTGCAGCTCTGAATGCCTCGGTTGACGGGGCAGGGCTCAGGTCTCCTGTGCATACCCTAGCTGCAAGACAGTCCAGGAAATGATGGTATTAGTTCAGCTTTTAAAACACAGGCCAAAAGAAAGGTGGCTTATACAAGATGTCTCTCTCAGGTAAAAGTCCAAGCAGATGAGCAATCCAAGGGTGTATGGCATTTTCTTTCTCATCCCACCAATCTTTGAGATACTGTTTTTTTCTTCAGGGTAGAAGATGGTTCACTTCTACCTCCACATCCGAGCTAGAAATTAAAAAAGATACAAAAGAAAGTTAAACTGAATGAACGGAAAATTGACCCAAGAATTGGGTAGCTGGTGCATGAGTCACTTCTGGGTGGCTAAAATCACACTCTAGAATACAGAAGACTGGATTCTGCCATCCTAGCTAAGCACAGTGTTTTTCCTAGGAACTCTTATTGTAGTCTTTAGTAATTGGGAATAGTCTCTGTTAGAATTATTTCCAGCTTCTCTGGCACTTCTTATCTCATGTTATTTAGTTCTCCAAACATTTTTTTGATTTCTTCTACATACTATGATTAATGCGAAGTAGTGGTACGGATGCTTATACTGGTAACATCCGTAGAATACAACATGCAAGTATTATCCTATACTTACAGAATTAATCATAATAATAATCCCTAACATTTGTATGGTCCTTTAAAAAATTTTCAACGCAGTTTCCTAGGATTTCTCTTGATCCTTCTGTAAAGTATTATCATCTTCATTGTAAGGATAATACAACAAGCTCAGATAAAAGTATTTTAGTTCACTGCTGTTTCCACTATACCACAACCAATTCTGGACTATTCCAGTCTGCATCTCAGGTGGTAGGAATTATGCTATTCTCACAGTACCAAAGTACCACCTCACAGATTATGTAACAGTCACAAAGAGAAAAATGTACCTTTGAAACGAAAAGATTATCAATCACCATTTTAGCCAACTGATCAAAGTAGTTTTTAGTAATAGTGAGACACCTGACTTACATCTCATGATGTGATGTGTTGCATTACGACATATACAGTATCATCTACGGTATATTCTTGCCAGTGTTTAACTTCGATCAAATCAAGTCTCTAGAGTATCCTCTACACCTATTGTGCAGTCTACAGGAAAAACAGAGAAAGAACAAGTTAAATGACACCATGAGAAAACCACCAGACAAATACAGAATGTGGGACTGTACATTACCAGTTAGGAGCTTGCAAGCAAAGAAAGGCAGTTCTGGCTGATTTAAGCAGAAAAGGAAGTTCCTAAACAGTTGGAGAGCTGCACACAGACTTGTCATGAGTGCGGGAGTGTCAAGGTTGAGGTTTTTACAAGACTTATACAAGACTTGTAGCTTGGAGTCTTAAGAAGAATCAAGGTCCTCAAAAAGTAATCATAGAACAGCAGCGTCTGAATTTTGATTAGACCTGGTTTTTAAAAATAACAATCCAGCTGTGAAACGAATTATTTAGAAAAGAAAATTTTTTTTAAGTTGGGCTTTAAATAAGTTTACAATCCAAAGCAATTTGCCCCTCTCCCCCAGATACATCTAGAGGGAAAGAAGAACAAGCAGAAACGGTAAGTTGAATCGACGGGAAAGGTGCTTTTGTTTTCTGCAAACATCAACAATTTCACGATAAAGTTGGAAGACAAACTGCACGATCTTTCCCCAGCGGAACCACCATATCCCAATTACCTCGCTGCATCAGCTGTGACGCCCTCGGTGCCCCGACTCCGCGGGACGCCCAGCGCCCCGACTGGGCATGCTCGGGGACTGCCACCCCGGCTCCGCCCCTCGGGCGTACGTGAGCGCTCAGGGCGCAGGCGCGCGGCGCTGTCGGCCCTCAGGCGCGGGACGTGGTTGATTTCTGAGGTGCAGGAGCTGCCGGAGGATGGAGCAGCCGAAGGTGGAAAAGTTCAGCACGGCAGACCGGGGAAACGGGCTGCGCGCCTCAGCGGCGCTGTGCCCCGGAGAGTTGCTCTTCCGCTCGGATCCCTTGGCGTACACAGTGTGCAAGAGGAGCCGTGGTGTCGTCTGTGACCGCTGCCTGCTCGGGTACGTACTTGGCGCCCTCACCCACCTGGGTCGCGAGCTGCGCGGGTCGGAGAGCAGGGGACGGTGGACGGGTGCTGGACCCGTCCCCGGGGGCCGCGAGGTGTCCGGCCGCGCCGTCCCTGAAGCGGTGCTCCTGGGGCGCGTCGCTGCTGACAGCCCGGTCCTGTCGTCCCCTGGATGCAGCGGCGAGACGGGGGTCCCAGGCGCCGCTCCAGTAGCTCGGCAGGGCGGCGCTCGGCGGCGCACCCCGACTGCCCCGGACTGGGGTGGGGATTTGGGACGCCGATGGGACAGGCAGCGCGAGCGTTGGGCTGTGGGTGATTCTGACAAACGAAAAATCTGGACCTGTGAGAGAAGCGTCGCAGATGTAACTGTGGAGGTCACAGGTGGCGGGGCGAGGAAAAGTGTAAATGAGGTTCTCACCTGAGGGCGCACCGGGGCGGCGGCAGAACCCTGATGTTCACCTGTCACTTCCTGTGGGTAAGGAGCCCTGGTGGCGCAGTGGTAAAGCGCTCAGCTGCTGATGGAAAGGTCAGTTTTGGAATCCACCAGCCACTGTGCGGGAGAAAGATGGGGCAGCTTCCATGAAGATTTTTAGCTTTGGAAACCCTATGAGGCAGTATTACTCTGAACTACAGGGTCAACTGCAAGGAGCTTTTTTTTTTTTTTTTTGAAATCTGGAAACCCTGGTGCTATGTCTGCTAACCAGAAAGTTGGTAGTTCGAATCCTTTAGGCGCTCCTTGGAAATTATGTGGGACAGTTCTCTCTCACTGAGTCGCTATGAATTGGATTCGACTCGACGGTACTAGGTTTGGTTTTTGTTTTGTTTGTTTCTTCGGAAATGTCTGCGTCCTACTGGTTAAAAGCTACAGCTGCGAACCCAAAGGTCAGATGTTGGTATCCACCAGGCACTCCATGGAGACCCCTTGGCGCAGTTCTGCTCTCTCCTGTGGGGGTCGCTATGAGGTGGAATTGACTCGAACTGTAACGAGTTTGTCTTTTTGGTTTATAGGGTCAAAATGAGTCGGATCGACGACAGTGGATTTGGTGTGTATTTTTTATTTTTATTAGTGGCCTGGACTGTTTGACCTGGAAATAGGAAGATGAACAAGGCAGATCAAGAGAAATGTTATTCCTGTTGTTAGGTTCGACTCGTAGTGACCCCACGCGCAACAGAAGGAAACGTTGTGCGGTCTTGTGCCATGCCCACAATTTTTATGCTGAAGTCCATTGTTGCAGCCACTGTGTCAGTCTGTCTTGTCCAGGGTCTTCCTCTTTGTCGCTGACCCTTACCAAGCTTCATGTCTTTCTGCAGGAACTGATCCCTCCTGACAAGGTGTCCAAAGTATGTAAGATGCAGTCTCGCCATCTTTGCTTTCAAGCAGCTGGTTGTACTTCTTCCAGAGCAGATCAGTTTGTTCTTTTGGCGGTCCATGGTGCATTTCAGTATTCTCCTCCAAGGCCGCAATTCAGAGGCCTCAATTCTTCTTCTGTTGTCCTTATTCATTGCCCAGCTTTCGCATGCATATGATGCCATTCAAAATACCATGGCTTGGGTCTGGTTCACCTTAGTCTTCAAGGTGATAGTTTTAGTTTTTAAGACTTTAAAGAGGCCCTTTGCAGCAAATTTTCCCTGCCCAATGTGTCTTTTGCTTTCTTGACTGCTGTTTCCATGGGTGTTGATTGTGGAACCAAGGAAAATGAAACCCTTGACAACCTCATTCCGTTCTCCATTTATGATGACGTTGCTTACTGGTCCGGTTGTGAGGGTCTTTGTTTTCTTGATGTTGAGGTGCAATCCATACTGAAGGCTGTGGTCTTTGATCTTCATCACATCAGTGTTTCTAGTCCTCGTCACTTCCAGCAAAAGCAAGGTGATTTTGTCTGAAAAAATGCAGGTCGTTAATGAGTCGTCCTCTATTTCTGATGCCTCATTCCTCTTCGTATAATCCAGCTTCTTGGATTGTTTGCTCAGCATACAGACTGAAACAGTACTTTAAAAGAATACAACCCTGAAGCACACCTTTCCTGACTTTAAACCAATCACCCCCTGTTCTATTCTCACGGCTGCCTCTTGACCCATATACAGGTTCCTGCAGAGTACAATTAAGTGTTCTGGAATTCCCATTCTCTGCAACATTACCCATAATTTGTTATGGTTGACATAGTTGAATGCCTTTGCGTAGTCACTGAAACACAGCTAAATGTCTTTCAGGTATTCTCTGCTTTCAGGCAAGATCCCTGTGACGTTAGCAGTGATACCCTACTTTCATGTCCTTTTTTGGATTTGGCTTGAATTCCTGGCAGTTTCCTGCCAATATACTGTTGCAGTTGCTTTTGAATGACCTTGAGTTAATTTTATTTGCATGTGATATTAATGATATTGTTGGATAATAATGATATGGTTGGATTGCCTTTCTTGGGAATAGGCATAAATATGGATATCTTCCAGTAGGTTGGCCAGGTGGCAGTGCCCCAACTTTCTTGGAGTGAGCACTTCAGTGCTGTATCCTTTTGTTGAAACATCTGAATTGATATTACACCAATTCCTAGAGCATTTGTTTTTTTCCACCAATGCCATCAGTGCAGCTTTGACTTCTTGCTTCAGTATAATCAGTTTCTGATCATAAATGGTTGAACATCGACCAATTCTCAATGACTGTGAATTCCTTTCATCTTCTTTTGATGCTTCCTGAATCGTTTAGTATTTTCTCTGTAGAATCCTTCACTATTGCAACTCGAGGCTTGAATATTTTCTTCAGTTCTTGTAGCATCAGAAATGCAGTGTGTTCTTTCTTCTCTTTTGGTTTTCTATTTCCAGCTTTTGCACATGTCTTTGTATCCCTTTATTTTGTTTTCTTCAGCTGCCCTTTGAAACCTTCTGTTCATTTCTTTTGCTTCACCATTCATTCCTTTTGCTTTAGCTGCTTGATGTTCGAGAGCAAGTTTCGGAGTCTCTTCTGGCATCCACTTTGGTTCTCAGAGAGATAATAAAGTGCAGTAAAGAGTATCAAACCCCAAAACCAAAGCCATTGCCTTCAAGTTGGTTCCCACTCAGCGTAGAACTGAGTATGACTGCCCCAGAGAGTTTCCAGGAGTGCGGGGTGAATTTAAACAGCTGAGTTTGTGGTAAGAAGCTGTAGCTCTTAACTACATGACCAGGATTTCCATAAAAGTTTATCAGAAAGGCTGACATAGAGGTGCAAAAAATGTGTTTGGGAGCTTAAGTTACTGGGATATAATGGTGTGCTTTGCCACATGATGGATGTGCTGGAAAGTAACTCTTAACCATGAATCTAGATGCAAGACTTCATGTAAACCTTGAAGCACTGTGCCTGTCTAAAGTGTTTTGTGAAAGAAATTGATATAAATGTGTTATGTTGAATAAATATTGCTGAATTCCTATTATGTGCCAGGGAGAAGAGCTCTTGTTTTGAGTTTGAGATGAGTGGGATCATTTTGACTGCTCTTCTATACTGGTTCCTCTGCCCATCATAATTTTGCCAGACTATGGGTGACTTCCATTGCTGTGATGCTAGAAGCTATGCTGTGAGTATTTCCAGTACCAGCCAGGTCAACCATGGTAGACAAGTTTTATTGGAGCTTCCATGCTTCAGACGGACTAGGGAGGAAGGCCTGAAAATCTACTTCCAAAAATTAGTCAGTGGAAATCCTACGGATAACAGCAGAATATTGCTGGATCTAGTGCTGAAAAAGATTGGAAGGCTCTTAAAATACGCAGTGATCACAGCAGTGGATTCAGCGTACCAACTATTGTGAAAATGGCACACAGTAATGCTTCAGTCAGTTGTACATGGGGTTGCTGTGGGCAGAGCTGTTGGTACTGCAACTAACAGTGACCAGACTGATTAGTCTGGGATTAGGGTGGATGGTAGGGGAGGTGAGTTCAAAGCTCAGAACTGTAATCTGACTACATCTTTATTTGGTTCATAATGGGGGAATTGATTTAATGTTCTTAATTTACCAGGTAATTGTGTCTGTTAGTTTCTGAAGTAAAGATAACATTTAAAAATACTTGTTGAGGAGAGACTTAGAATTTTCTTTTTGGGAAACTGTGATTGAAACTATTTCTTTCAAGACTTGCCTTTTTCCTGAAGCCCTCAACATTTAAAATCTTACATCTTTGATTCTTATTCATATAAACTACAGAAGGTTGGGCTTTTATCCTATTAAATGCTTTGGGATTTATCCAGAGTTTGAATGTAGTCCAAAGTAGAAAACTGTTTAAATCTTGTTAATTGATGGTGAAAAGATGGGCCATTTTACAGATAAAATCATACTACAGAATTATTTTGTAGTTGGAATAGAAAAGCTTTGGAATGCATGGTGGTGAATTCTGTAACTGAATTACGAAGGCTGAATATGAGTCACGTGACTCACAATTGCTCAGTTTCCAGGATAAACTGCACAAATTCAGCCCATTGTGGCTGGAATGTCTCTTGATTTCCTTTACTATTTCATTACTACTCTTTGTCACTTGTTTTTCTTGTTTGTAAGAGTTGTAGTGATGTAAGCAAAAAAGAAAGAAATTTTTATGAAAGGGTATTGGAGAGTTCTCTGAACATTACCGTAGAGTCTGGAGAAACTTGGCTCTGAAACGAGCACTAACCAAAGAAGCGCCCCAGTCAGAACTGTACTATAGAACTTGTTGGTGTCTAGGGGTGAGGATGGGAAGTGCATCTCTTCTGTTGCTTGGTAATACTGGATTCTGCAGTGGGTACCAGTGGCACTCTGGACACTAGACCATGATGGTGCCATGGCAGCTGCTGCTACTCGGATAACTGGTTGATGCTGCTGTCAGGCATGCTACTTTATAGGATTAGCTTCTGATTAAAAATTCTTAGTGGGTGTGTTGGGTTGGCTGAGCTTACATCACTGCTTGCAGCCTTGCTTAAGGGAATCTGAAAAGGTGAGTCTTTGGCCTTTTTACCGTTTAAGGTAGGAGGCAGGCTCTGCTTCTTATCAGTGTTCATATAGTTGGGAGATCACCAAGCGTATACTTAGGAATCTGTCAATAGTCTCCCACTTTCCCTGTTCTGTGTTCATTCATTTGGGTCTTCTGTCCATTCGTGCCTTCTCCTTTTTGCTTTTGGACAGGTGTTCCCCATTTGGTCTTGTATACTTGACTAAACTAGGAAACACGTTCCTCACGTGTGTTACTGTTTTACAGGACTGTCTAATCTTTGGCTGAAAGGTGGACTTTGGGAGTGAATTCAGTTCTAATGTCAGCAGTGCGCCTAGGGCCATAGTGTTGGGAGTTCCTGCAGTCACTGTCAAACCAGTAAGCCTGGTCTTGTGTGTGTGTGTGTGTGTGAGAGTGAATATGAATTTTTGTTCTACATTTTTTTTCTTGCTCAGTCTGGAGCCCACTTTTGTGGTCCCTGCCAGAGTAGGATACCAGCTGGGCATCATCTAGTTTTTCTGGGCTCATGGGGGTTCACTGGTCCTTTGGACTAATATTTTCCTTGTGTCTCTGATTTTCTTCAATCACATTTGCTTCCAACTTGATGGGACCAATAGATGTATTTTAGATGGCTGCTCACCAAAGTAGGATGTAGAACATTTTGAGCTGTGTTATGTCAGTTGATCTAGATTACCCTGAGGCCGTGGTCATCAGCCCTCAGTCAGCATAACTAGGCCCTTGGGGTGTTTGAATATGTCCCAGGTGATTCCTATATATAATAAATTTTGAGAACCATTGCTCTGCTAAGGGAGCCTGGTTGCTCAGTGGTTAAGAGCTCAATGGCTAACCAAAAGGTTGGCTATTTGAATTCACTAGCCACTTCTTAGAAACCCTATAGGGCAGTTCTGCTGTGCCCTGTAGGTCACTGTGAATTGGAATCAACTTGATGGCAGTGGTTTTGGTTTTGGCTCTCAGAATTGTCCGTAACCATCATCATTAGCATCACCTGGGAACTTGTTAAACATGCAAATTCTCAGCAGGGGTTTGAACTGGTAAGAACCTGTTTGAAGCCCTGGTTCCAAATTGCTTTCAGCCTCCACGTAGGAGCTGCAGTTGGTGAGCTCTAAAGATAGTTTCTTCTGTAGAGTAAAGAGGATGTCTCTTCCATTGTTAAAAATGAACTTGAGGCTTAGTGCCTCCCCAGAAAAAGGAGAATGAACTGGAAGTGGAAAGTCTTGTTTCTTTCAAATCTGGTGGATTATGGGAAGAAGAGGACGGAGACAGGAAAAACAGACTGTGAGTAGTACATGTTCTGACTTCATCTGGTCAAAGTTCTGTGGGTAGAGTGGGCAGTGTTAGGTGGTTTGAAGGGAAAGTAAAAAATTCAGGGCCTTGATTCTGCTCTTTATTGAGGATTTTGGGGGGAGAGAGGCAGGTTGTTGCTGGGCCAGCACTGAAGGTTGTAGTACAGAAATGGTAGAAAGACGTTGTTAGATAGATGAGCTTATTGTACCAAGGACTCTGAGATGCTGCCATATCACTGTGAGGGACGTAGAGGAGCTGAGAGATCTGATGAAACAGTAGCCATCATGACAAATGACTGTGATAATAAACTAAAGGTCAGGATGATGGCCACCAGGGAAGGGAGCCACCATGATGTCCCAAAAGGTGAGATGGCCCAGTGTAGCCGTTGGACTTATTTATCTCTGTGTAGCAGAGACTGGTGAGGATCCAGAGAGACTCCACAGTTCCATAGTCTTCGTGTCTCATCATTACTTCTGGGATGTTTTATAAGCCTAACTTGGAGAAAAAGTTACCTGAAAGCAGCTGTTTAAATCAGCGTTGGTAAGGAGTTAAATACCTGAATATTAACTGGAAGAGGCTGAGGTATTGCTTGGCAAGTTTTAAGTTTCCTAGCTATTCACTAGAATGGGTGTTCCTGAGGAAGGTTAGATTGATTATAGAAAAACAGCCCCATGATCAAAAGCCAGATCAGGTACAGAAAGTAAAGTTGCAGTGTGAGTAAATGTGACTGTACGGTAAAGGACCACTTTGTTGGTGAGCTAAGAGTCCGGTTTGGCCAAGGACTGAACCTGGGGCAGAAGCAGGAGAATACCTTCCTGTATTGGTAAGAAGAGATACCACAGAAGTTTGAGGACAACTGGGGAATTGTTGCTAACTGGCTTGTTGTAGAATATTGGAAATATTTTTCTAATAGAGAGGAGCACATTGTCTAGTGAAATGTGACAGTGTTGGTAGTCAATGCAGTGGCTCATTGAAACTTGTTTATTTCAAGTGGGAACAGTCAGCAGAAAGTGTATGTTTCTCTTCCAGTGTTACAGCTACTTGGCTGAGAGTTGGTTTGCCCTAGGATTGCCAAGTTAGTATAATGGAATGAGAGAGGGGAAGGGACGTTGAGGTAAGGGAGGGTTTAATCGTGGACCATGATTGCTAAGGTAGAAAGGAGGTCATGAGGGGGGTGATCGACAGTGAAATATGGTAGGGTCAGCGGTTTAGAGGTCCCGATGCGGTTCAGGGGAATTTTAGAGTGGTCAGAGAGCACTTAACGTATATGCTTCAGAGGTAGTGTCAGTATTGATATGGAAGGTTTAGGGTATAGCATAAGGTGACTGAAGTTCAGAGTAAGAAAAGATTGTTGAAATAATCAGGAAATTGAGATGTTGAGGTGTTGTGGGGGTGTTTTGTGAATAAATGATGCTACCAAGAATATTAGGAGTTGAAGTCGATAGTTTCAGTGAAGGCAGAAGCCTTACGCTGGCTTCCTAACTCAAAGTTTAAGGGTTGATAGAGGAGGAAGAGGGAGCCTTGGTGGTGCAGTGGTACAAGCTTGGCTGCTAAACAAAAGATCAGCAATTCAAATCCACTAGCCCCTCCTTGGAAATCCTGTGGGGCACTTCTGCTGTGTCCTGTAGGGTCACTGTGAATTGGAACTGACTTGACAGCACACAACAACAAAAAACAGAAGAAAGTGCTAGATAGAGACATGAGGCATTTCTCCTTTTTCAAATAATAAAAGACAACAATATATTCCTTGGTCTTACAGCTGATTATTTGAACTTTGTCAGCACCAGATGCAAGTGAACTGGTGCATTGTTATTCTTTCTTGGGAGGCTCTGAAGGTCGGAGGACTAGGGGAATACTCTCCCTCGCATTAGGAAGTCTGAGAGATAGCTCAAAGTCACTATTTGAAGATCTCTCACCTAGAAAATAATCTGCCTTGTCGTTGTCAAGTCAGTTCCGACTCATAGCAACCCTAAAAGACAGAGTCGGCCTATAGAGTTTCCAAGGAGCACTTGATGGATCTGAATTGCTGACCTTTTGGTTAGCAGCTGTAGCATTTAACCATTATGCCACCAGGGTTTCTGAAGACTTCTAGGCAGTGGCTAACGGGTTTGCTCTAGAGTCAAGGACTTGGCAATAGCATATGATGGAAGGATTGATAATAAGGTGGGTTGGGAATGGACTCTGTGGATGGGACTTCGTTTTTCAAGTGTGCATTATAATTCCTGCTTGTTTTGCTTCTTTGTTCTGAAGGGGGTATTGGTAAAGGACTATGTATGACATGTATGATAGCCATGAGCCTGAAAACATTTGGTTCATGTGAATGCCACAGCGGAGGATACTCTTACTCAGACAGTGTCACCTGCTTTGTGGATAGTGGTGAAGTGCTTCTTTGAAGGGCTCAATAACAGAGTGACCATGGGGGTCAGTGGTGAATACTGTGCCTGGAACTTAATAGTGCAGATGTTCCCTCTCCGTGGCCATTGTGGCTTCTACTGGAGTGCCCAGTTTGCTATCAGTGGTGCAAGCAAGGATGATACATCTTTGGGACCAGCTAGTCACCTGGTATCAGATTGGTTACTTTAGACCCTTTTTACTAAGGAGGGTTCAGTGATCTAGTTGGAATGCCCACTCTTTCTGCACTCCGTTTGTCTTTTCTGCCTGTGCTGTCACCCCTGAGACCTCCTATAATGCTGTGGTATTCCTCAGAGGTTGCCTATAACTTTCATGAGTAATTGAAGCAATGAGCTAATGCCTGTGAACATACCCTGTCATTGGATGCAGTTGATTTTACAGCCCTGCAGTGGTCAGACTTTTTGGTCCCAGGACCCTTTACACAGCTCAAAATTATTGAGAAGCATTTTACAGGAGGCATTTTAAATCACTGAGGGATTCCAAAAGGCTTTTGTTTATGTGGATTATATTTGTTGGTATTTTACTGCATAAGATGTTAAAACAGATACATTTTAAAGATAATTCTTTAAAATAATAAATTTATTACAATTTTACATATTTTTTAAGACCCAAACTGTATTTTCCAAAACAAAAGAAAATTTAGTGAGAAAATCTGCATGTTTTTGCATTTTTGCCTTTTTTATGTCTGACTTAATGAATTTTTCTATTCTTGTAATCTTTTCTGCACTTTGTGTTGCAAAATCACGTGTCATGTAGCCAGCCACTAGAAAACTCTGGCACATTCATGAGAAAATGGAAATGAGAAAGGCAAAAATAAATGTATACCAGTGTTATGAAAAAACCCTGGTGGTATAATGAGTAAGTGTCGTGTCTGCTAACCAAAAGGTTGGCAGTTTGAACCCATCAGGTGCTCCTTGGAAACTCTATGGAGCAGTTCTACTCTGTCCTGTAGGGTCTCATGAGTTGAAATAGACTTGACGGCAGCGGGTTTGGCTTTATTTTTGGTACTGTTATGGAAATAGTTTTGACTTTGTGGACCTCAGGAATCCCTCTAGGTCCTCAGACAGTGCTTTGAGAACCACTGTTCTGGAATAACAGGCTAAAGTTTTGTTTGTTTTGAGAGGTTAGGGTTTTGTCCTTTGTTATATATTGTCAGTGAACAATATGTGTTTCAGGATTTCTTGTAACCTGTAGGGTACACGGGTTCCAGGAACCAAGTCATGGAGTTAGTACCCCTCAGTTATGGTGTCCCATTCGGTTTTCGCATTCCATCCTGTCTCTGTGTTAGTTTTTTTATAGTTAAAGAAGTGATGTTCCACTAAATTGTACGAAGGACTGACAGATAAGTTCACGAACTCATCCTAGTAAAAGTACTCTGTGCCTGATTGCTGAAGATCACTACAGCCACCTTTGAAGTACTCCCCTTGGGAGCTATGCAGTGATACCAGCACCTAGTCCCCCCTTCAAAGCAAATTTGGAACTCTTTCTGGAATGGTCATCAGAGCTGTTGTGGTGTTACCCTTGATGTCCTGAATGCCAGCAAAATGTCTTCTTTACAATATTTCCTTTATATTTGGGTACAGAAACAGGGCTTGCCAAGGGGAGCACTTTGAAGGTGAGTGTAGTGATATTCAGCAATGAGGTATGTGGCACTTAGAACAATTAAGTTTGCAGACTTAATTGTCCGGCCTTTGTATGTATATGGCCAAATAAGGGATGGTGATTGGTCCCCAATACCATGGTGAACTACGAGACCCACTTTTCATTTACTTCTTGCAACAGATGATGATTGACTATTATTATTAATTAGCTAGTGCTTATTAGGAAACCCTGAGGTCAGCAGTTTGGATTTACCAGCTGCACCTTGGAAACCCCAGTGAAGCAATTCTACTCTGTCCTGTAGGGTTGTTAAGAGTGATTTTTTTTTTCTTTTCCCCCCCTTTTTGGGTAGTATTTGTTATGTACTGAGCAATGCCGGGCATGACTAAGTGGTTACTTAATTCTCACAACTCTAAGGGCTTCTCTCTGTTGTGTTCCGTATAATCCCATACATAGATCACAGAGGATTCTTACCCTGTCATAGGAGTGTGAATGGATAGTCTTCCTTTGGAGGGCAATTTGGTAGCACCTATTAAAATTGAAGACTGTTATTTTGACCCTAGTTTTGAGACACTCAGGAACCCTTGTGGCACAGTGGTTAAAGTGCTTAGCTCCTAACTGAAAGGTCAAACTGACTGTTGGTTCTGTGGGAGAAAGATTTGGCAGTCTGCTTCTGTAGAGATTACAGCCTTGGGAAGCCTGTGGGGCAGTGCTGCTCTGTCCTATAGGACTGCTGTGAGTTGGAATTGCCAGTACTAGGTTTAGTTTTGGTTTGGGACTCTGAAAGAAGTACAGATACCACTGAAATTTGGCATAACATTTTGGCAACTATCAAAAAAAGAGATGTAATTTTAGTGTCCAGTAATACAGAACTGGTTAAAAGCCATCTTATGAAATACTGGGTCACTGTTAAGACTGAGGTGACTCTGTTTGTGTAGATGTGGATGGATGCCTGTGACACATTGCTGGGTGAATAACTTCCAATGCAGAACAGTGTATGACCTGTTTAAAAAGCTTTTCATATGTCGTTGTGTACTTGTGTGTATAGAAAAAATCTGGAAGAAATTGCCAGAATTTTAATAATTGCTTCTGGCGAGTGGCATTTGGAGGGAAAAGGTATCCTTTTGTATTTTACATATTTTATATACTTTTCACTTAAACAAGCATGTGTCTTTTTTTGTAATTAGAGATTTAAATAAACTTGTAGAAAGTCTAAGACTGTATCATTTAGGATTGTATGTAAAGTTGCATGTTGGTTAGTAGCAAGATGTCTTTTAAATATTTTGTCAGTTCATATCCACCTGTTTTGGAATTGCTAGCTGATTAGACCAGGAGTGAATCACTTGATGCAAGGTGAGCCAGTTCCCTGGCTGGCCTTTGGTTTCAGAATTGGAATTGAGGGAACTGGAACTTCTGTTGATAGTCTTCAGAACTCTCCTGGCTCAGCCCTTGCTGAAGCCTAGTTATTCAACTTGTCTCTGGTATTCTTGAGAGACTCCTGTATCCTTGAATGATCTTGATTATTTTCTCACTCTGGCATACAAGACAACGGGTCTCCTAGCTTTGTGATTGAGTTATAATCAGGGGAGGGTGGGTTGGAAGTTAATGAGCTGTTTCTGGGCCTGCCATTCAGTATTCTGTGCCATCTTCCCTGCTGTCTCTGACTTCGCCTTGATTACTGTGGGGGCCGTTAGCTGAGCTGAAGAAACATAAGAAGCGCAAGGCGCAGCGTGGAGGCGAGCTGTTCGGGAGCATCAGACTGAGCGGGAGCAAGAAGTAAACTTCTGCTGAGTCATTTGGAATGGTGCTGCCCCAGTCTTAATGTGCATATGAATCACCTGAGGATCTTGTTAAAGTTTAAAGCCGATTCTGATTCAATAAGATTTGGGTCAGGGGTCTCAGATTTTGTATTTCTTCTAGTCTCAGGTGATGCAGATGCTACTGGTTCACTAATCACACCTGAGAAGTGATAAAATTAAGAGTCGGATGAATGACATATGGCCCACTGTAAGTACTTTTCAAATGGGTATCTCATAGTGTCCTTGAAACTGAACTGGATGTGATGAAAAGGAAATAGAAACTATTCATACATAGTTGGATGTTTAAATTATTCCTAGGTCAGTGTCTTGGTCATCTTGTGCTGCTGTAACAGAAATGCCACAAATGGATGGCTTTAACAAGGAGTTCATTTGCTCTCAGGCCAGTAGGCTAGAGGGCTCATTTCAGGGCCCTGGGTTCCAGGAAAGGTTTTCTCTCCCTGTGGGCTCTAGAGGAAGGTCCTTGTGGTGCAACAATCTTCCCCTGGTCTAGGAGCATCTCAGTGCAGGAATGTCAGGTCCAGAGGAGGAGCTCTGTTCCTGTCACTGCTTTCTTGGTCGTATGAGGTCCCTAAGTCTTTGCTTGCTTCCCTTGTATGAAAAAAGATGGAGTAGGTCAAACAGTAGGGAAACTCCCTTTATATTGGATCAAGGATGTAACCTTACCAGGAGTGTTACAGTCCTGGCTCTCATCCTCTGCCTCCGAGGGAAGATAATGTAACCTCTTACTACCACAAGTTTTAAAACATTTAAAACTTGTTTTGGGGAATAATTTAACCCTTACAAAAAAGTTGCAGAAATAAGAATACTATAAAAAAAGCTTTATGCCTGTTACTCAGATTCAATTATTAACATTTATCTCATTCTTTTTATCACATTCAGATTCTTCTGCTTTGGGCCCCCATCTCTGTCTACATACACACACATACACACATACCTTATTTCTTTGAACCAGTTGAGGGTAAGTCATACTCATCTGGGCCCTTTACCTGTGAATATTCTAGTGGGTGAATCCAAAAACTGGAAAAATCTTCTCACATAGCGACAGTGTGGTTATTCAGTAAATTAAACATTGATAACAGTACATTACCATCTGTATTCCAATTTTGTCAATTGATTGAATAATGTTCTTTGTGGTATATTTTTTTTCCTCCTCCAGTACAGGGTCTGCTGTAATGTTTTGTCTCTACCTGCCCTGTCTTTTTGGCCAGCTTTAGTCTGGGACATTCCCACAGCTTTTCTCTGTCATGTACCATTGACATTTTTAAAAGAGTATGACCCCCTCCTTTTGTTTATTTTTTTAAATAGGACATTGCTCACTTGGGTTTATACACTCTTTTTCATGGTTAGAGTCAGGTCACGCATTCTCAGCCAGAATGCTACGTAGCTCAGGGTATCACATCTCGAGGTTCCAGGTATCCAACTGTCTTTTGTTAATGCTGTTAATTTTGATTTACTAGTGAAGCTGTTGTCTGATTTCTCGACGATATGCTATTTTCCTCCTTGAAATTAATAGTGTTCAGGGGACCCTTTAAGACAATGCAGATACAGTGCTTCTCATCAAATGTTGCCCCTGGATTTAATACCCGCGGATAGCTCTTCCTGAGGGTGTCCTCCTACAGTGATTGCAGGCTACTGATGCTCCAGATTTAACACTCTCACTTAGCAGTTGTCACTGGACCCAGAGTTCTACTGGAAGCTCCTCTTCCTCCTCTGTTAACTGACTTGTTTTCGGTGTGGACTCATGAATTTCTAACTTTTTAGGTGCTTTATAATTGTGTCACCACATTGTTTTGGTGCTCAAACTGACCCAGATTTGGCCAGGAGGAGACTTTCCAAGTTGACGCTGATGTAAGATACCCTATTATTATTTTTTTAAAGACTTCTTTACTTTATGGTATAACAGATGTTCCAGACTCATCCCATACCTGCCAGCTTCAACCCTGGAATCAGTATTTTACTGAGAATTCTTGGCTTCTTTTGGTGAGGAATGCTGTTAGACATGTAGATCTCAGCACTAGACACTCTCATTGCTGCTGGGGATGTCCCTGTTTCTTGATCCTGGACCTAGCTGGGAAGTGTGAAGATAATGTGTGGGCATAGAAGTATGCATACATGTAATGCAACTACATTTACACATACACATTTTAGAAATGATGTTTTCACACCCAAACCTCCAATGTCAGTTTGTCTGCTCAGGATTCTTTTTTAGTCTCATCATTCCATACTTACGTGTTCCTTCTTTCTCACTGAGACCCTCAACATCAGTCCATTAACTCAGTATCTCAACTCTGTATGTGATCTTTACCACCAGTCTACCAGTTTGTCTTACCGTAATTTTGATCAGTATATGATTTTGTGGGGGCTTGTGTGTTGCTGGAATGCCAGAAGGTTATGCCACCAATATGTCAAATACCAGAAGGATCACCCCTGGTAGAGAGACATCAGTGGAGCTTCCGGACTAAGATGGACTCGGAAGAAAGGCCTGGTGATCTACTTTTGAAAGTTAGCCAGTGAAAATTGTAGGATCACAGGAAGATTATCGTTTGCTTGCTTTGGACATGTATTTGGTGAAGTGAGGGAGGTCCTTGGCAAGATGGATTGGCACAGTAACCACAGTGATAAAACTGGAACATTACCAGTGATCTTGAGTACGTCTAGGACTGGCCAGTGTTTCATTTTTTTTTGTATACAAGTTATAAAAAAAAAAAGAGCACTAAAAACAGTGCAGCATTTGTTTGCAATTCCCTTCTCTCCTCTACTCCACCCGAGACTGAGGGAATGTAGTCAGGTACTGTGCTCATAAATTGCTTGTAGTCTTTGTTTTTTCCTCTTTTGTATGTTTATAGTATTTACTTGAAATGCAGTTGAGTTCATTTGTTTCACTTTTATAAGGTTTCCTCCCCTCCCATCCTGTTTATTTAATTTTAATTTTTGAATATGTAGAATACTGACATGCTTCCTAAGTTCAAAACTATGCAAAAAGATACCGAAGTATTGTCGTTAGCTGGTATTACAAGTGTAGAGTTGCCCCTGACCCTGTGCACAATGGAATTCCCTTCCTTATGTATCCTTATCCTGTTCTCTACTCTCATCACTTTAAAGGTAAAACAAACTTATTGTTCTCTGGTTTATCTTTTGTCTTTTTTTGAGTAATATTTTTCACTCATGAGAAAGGTGACATGCGGTGTTTGTATGCACATGCAGTGTGTTTTATTCACTTGACAATTGTTGTCGTGTACTGTCAAGTTGGTTCTGACCCACAGCAACCCTACAGGACAGAGTAGAACTGCCCTATAGGGTTTCTTAGGCTGTGATCTTGACCACAGCAGGCTGCCAAGTCTTTCCTTCCATGGAGCCAGTGGTGGATTCTAATCACCAACCTTTCCGTTAGCGGCTGAGTGCTTAACCATTGTACCACCATGGCTCCTTCACTTAGTATCTCCTGGAAATCCCTCCAAGCTTATTCTTTTTATAAAATAGAGCCCTTGTAGTGCAGTGATTAAGAGCTTGACTACCAACCAAAAAGTCAGCGGTTCAAACCTACCAGCGACACCATGGAACCCAATGAGGCAGATCTACTCTTTCCTGTAGGGTCACTATGAGTCAGAATGGACTCGATGCCAATGGTTTTACTCTGCAAAATGTGTCAGGGTCGTGAGTGACAAAGACTCAGAAATCTTCCAGGCTCTGGTGGCATAGTGGCTATGAGCCCAGTTGCTAACCTAACCATAAGGTTCACAGTCTGAATCCACCAGCCACTCTTTGGAAATCCTGTGGGGCAGTTCTGTTCTGTCTTAAAGGTTTGCTGTGAGTCAGAATCGACTCAAACAGCAACAGGCGCCCCCCCCCCCCCGAATTAGTTATCTAAGGTTGCCCTAACAGAAATAGCAAAAGTGCATGTCTTTAACAAACAAATGTATTGCTCCCAGTTTAGGAGGCTACAAGTCTTAAGTTCAGTAAACCAGTAAAGCAGACAGCTGTTCCCAGCTAACCTATCAAATCCACGATTTCAGCTTAGTGTACCCACATCAGTATATTCAGCTGGATCCAGCATTATCTTCCTTCCACCCTAATCCAACCCTCTTAGGACTCATTCTCATATGCGTTCCCCAAGTTTCTTAATTTGTTGTTGTTGTTGATTAACAGGGAGTCCATTCCGACTTGTGTTCTCCCTAGGTCTGCCAGTGTAACTGCTCCACAGAGTTTGCTGGCTGTAACCGTAGCAAGAGCGTGCTGCCTTTCCTTCTGCAGGACCACTGCTTGGGTTCAGACCTCCAACCTTCTGGTTAACAATCAAGTGCAAACCATGAAGGACCTTTCTGTTGGTGTAAGTTGAAAAACTCATCAAGTTCTTTAGGTGTGTCAGGCAGCTCCTCGTGGGTTACACTTTTAAACTTTGTCTTTGGGGTGCTGCTGGGACTTGAGTCCGGTCATGGTTTTAGAAACACAGAGAAGTGGAGGGAGTAGTTCCTCAGGAGGGTCAGCAGCCCTTGGCCGGGCAGTTACCGCAGGGTCATTGCAGGTTCTTTGGGAAACGGAGACTTCCAGAGTGCTTCTGCTGTCAAAGGCAGCTTGGAATTTAGGGGGGCAAAGGGTACCTATCTTTATGGGAGTATCCCCAAATATTTGCATCCCCCAAATTTAGTATCACAGTCCTTCTCATTCATTCCCTAACTTCATGCAAGAGTTAAACAAGTGGAATTGGGCTTTCGGTTTGCCTTATAATTCAGTCCCTGATACTCCTAGTCCTGTGGTCTGTGGATCTTCAGCTTCGGTATCAACTGAGAGCTCTTGAGAAATGCAGAATTTTATGCTGCACTGCATTTCCTGAATTAGAATATACATCTAACGAGACATCTGTGTAACTAACTGGCTTGTACACTAAACTGAGAAGTAATGGTTTATGTAAATACTTTGATTAAACCTGATGTTTACAGAAGCCCAGTTATTTGATACATATTTCCTTTGAAACTCAGGTTTTTAACGATTTAATTTCACATTTAACTCTGTATAGCCAAGTTCTAAATCAACTTTTAGACGGTTTCTCGTTTTCACCTGGGAGTTCCTTATGAAGTCTTAATTAGGTGCTCCCTCTTGTGGACAATATGGTGAAAAACATGCAAAAATCTTTCAGACACGTGACTTTTTCAATTATTGAAACAATACCCCTGAATGGTTACCATCATAAACCTCTTTCTCAAACTAGTTTCATCTTCTAACTTACCATAAACCTTGTTTTGAATTTAATGAAGAAAAATGAGAAGTCAAATTCTGTCATAAATATCTCTATAAAACTCACTAATGAAAGAACCCTCTTCAGATTTATATGGTAACACTGCCTTATTAATAATGACTGTATTTTTCACCTTAAGGGTCACAATCCATGTCTGAAACTAGTCATGTTTGAATTTGGAACTGTTGTGGGAAAAAAATTGTGCTTGTTGATCTTAAAAGCAACTCATGGCAACCGTATGTGCAGAGTATAATTGCTCTTATGGTTTGTTTATATTTCAGGAGCATTTTATTTTCATTTAGGTGAAACTTGGCAGAGCAAGTTAGGTTCCCATTCAACAATTTACCCGCAGCTTGTTTTGTGATGTTGGTTGTAATACCCTCAGTGTGACAGCACTCTACCCTCTTCCTCCCAGGGTTCCTTGTTTCCATTTGTTCAGCTTTCCTGCCCTTTCTGCCATCTAGACTTTGCTTCTGGGCAGATGTTCCCCTTTTGGTCTCACGTGCTTGATTTTTTGGAGGTGCAGCTTCTTAAGGAATGTCATTGTTCCCGTTATAGGCCTGGCTGTTGTTGGCTGAGAGGTGATGTCTGGGAGTGGGTTCAGTTCCAAGTTTGAAGGGTATCTAAGGGCCACAGTCTCAGGGTTTCTACCAGTCTCTATGAGATCAGTAAATATAGTCTTTTTTATGAGATTGCATTTTTTTCTGAACTCTTCTCCTATCTAGGGCCTGCTATGGTGATATCATCAGAGCTGTAGGTAGTGGTAGCTGGGCACCATCTAATTCTTCTTGTCTTAAACTAGCAATGGTTATCATTCATATGGTCTGTTAGTCCTTTTTCTTGAGCCTTTGCTTTTCTTTATTCTTCTTTGCTCTGGATGGGAAAAGACTAGTAGTTGTATCTTAAATGACTGCTCACCAAGGTAGGATGTAGAACATTGTCTTTATGGACTGTGTTACTCCAGTTGACCTACATGTCCCCTGAGAGGATGGTCCTAGGCCCTCAAGTAAAGTATTTCAGTCTTATGAGGTATTTGGTTAAGAAGTTTTCATGACTGTGCCCCCCATGTGTTGTATGATATATGTGAATATATTTGCAGAATGTAAGGATATGTATGTATGAATGTCTTCTGTCAAACCTGTATATGCTTGTGGATGTACTCCCATGTACCATCCCATACTTGTTCAGCTTACATTTGTGCCTGTGTATCCACTGAGATTATTGTTACTACTGTGTCATCAGGATTGTGTATGTACTAGTGTTTGTTGTTGTTGCGTATTACTCTTGTGTACTTCTCAGTGTCTTCCTTTGCTTTAGTCATGTAATGCAGACTTCTTCATAGTATGTATTGACTTTCCCTTCACCGAAGTCAATTACTAACTAGTGATTTTTTTCCCTTCTCCAAGGAATCCTCGTATTATTCCAGTAGCTTTTTGGTAGAATTTCTGGAAATTTCTATATGTGTAGTATCATATCATCTACAAGTAGGGACAGTTTTACTTCTTCCTTATAGTTTGGAAGCCTTTTATGTCCTTTTCTTGACTTGTCACTCTAGCTAAAATGTCCAATACAGTATTGAATAAGAGTGGTGGCAAGGAGCATCCATGTCTGGAATTATTTTAGTCTCTTCAGTTGAGAATAATGTTGGCTGTTCATTTTGTATATATGTCCTTAATAATGTAGAGAAATTTATATTCCTATTTTGTGGAGAATTTTTATCAGGAATGGGTGTTAATTTTATCAAATGCCTTTTCTACATTGATTGATACAGTCATGTGGTTCTTTTATTTATGTGGTAGATGATGTTGATTGATTTTCTAGTGCTGAATCATTCTTGTATACTTGGTATAAATCCCACTTGGTCGTGATATATTGTTTTTTTGATATGCTGTTGGATTCTGTTGACTGGGGTTTTGTAGAGAATTTTTGTGGCTATGTGCATGAGGGATCTGGGCCTAAAAATAATGTTTTTGGTGATGTCTTTGCCTGGTTTTGTTATCAGGGTTATACTCACTTCATAGAATGAATTCAAGACTGTTCCATCTTTTTCTGTGATATGGAATAATTTGAGTAGAATTGGTGTCAGCCGTTCTCTAGATGTTTGGTGTAAAATTCCCCAGGGAAACCATTTGGGCCAGACCTTTATTTATTTATTTATTTGGAATGGGTATTTTTTTTTGACATCTTCGAAGTCTTTTGTTATGAGTCTGTTCAAATTTTGTACCTCAGTTTGTGTTAGTTTAGGTAGGTAATGTGTTTACAGAAATTGGTCCCTTTCTTCTAGATTTTCAAACTTTGGGGGTACAATTCTTCATAGTATTGTGTTATGATCCTTTTTTATTTCATTTGGTTCTCTTGTAATATTACCTATCTCATTTCTTTTTTAAAAAAAACAATTTATTGTGGTTTAAGTACAAGTTTACAATCCATATCATTTTGCCATATAATACCTGGAACTTTCACCACTATTCTACTCTTAGCTGCTCTCCCCTTCCCTCCCCAACCCCTCTGACAGAACACTCCCCCCTTTTATCTGGAACTCCCTGTGTCCATTTGACCAAGATCTGTCCCCCCTTACCCTGTCATCTCGCCTCCAGTGATGAGCTTCTTGGACAGCCCCGTGTGCATATTTAAGTCCAAAAGTTTGTTCGTTGCTGGCCTTACTCCATGTTTTGTATAGTTCAGTTTGGTCTGTCAGGAGAGCTGGCTTCAGTGCTGGGTGTGGTTTGGGGTTAGAGAGTCCAGGGGCTATGTTCCTGGGGGACCATGCAGACTGACAGACCATCAGATATTCTGCCCTCTAACCCTTCTCCCACTGTGTCAGGGGCTCGATACTATGCACCCCATCCAAGAGACATTGGTGGTGGGCGGTACCATGTAGGTCTTCTGGTCCTGTGTTGAAGCTAAATTCTGTCGTATATGGCCCTTTCCATTGGTAGACTGATACTTTCTTCCTCTTCTTGATATCCTCTTTAACTCTCTTCCAGGTGGATTTGGATCAATTGATGCTACTTAGATGGCAGCTTGCTAACTTTTAAGACTCTGGATACCACTCCCCTGAGTGTAATGCAGAACATTTTCTTTAAAGAAAAGGAAGAAAAGCTTGGATATTCCAGTTAGTCTGGATGTGTAGTCCTCTGACCTTGTTACCCTGTGCTTCCAAAGAGTTGGGCCACATTTGGGCAACAGTTTTCTCATTTCTTATTTGTGTTACTTGTATCATCTTTTGGCAGCTTGGCCAGTGGTTTGCTATTTTTTTTAATTCTTTCAAAGAACAAACTTCTAGTCTTCTTGATTATTTTGTTTTTCTGTTTCATTTATTTCTGCTCTAATCTTTATTTTCTTCTGTTGACTGTAGGCCTTTTTTTACTGGTCTTTTTCTATTGGATTTGTAGGGTTATGTATTGATTTTGACCCTTTTTTTGATGTGTGTGTGTATTGCTATGAATTGACCTGTAAGCACTGCTTTTGCTGTGTCCCAAAAGTTTTGATATGTTGTGTTTTCATTCTTGTTTGAGCCTCAGTGTTTTCTAACAGGGTGTTATTCAGTTTCTATGTATTTTTTTTCCTTGTTGATTGATTTCTAATTTTATAGCATTGTGATCAGAGAAGATAATTGGTATTCTTTCAGTATTGTTGAACTGAGGCTTGTTCAGTGCCCTAGTATATGGTCTCATCTAGCGTATAGTCTGTTTTCCAGCACACGAGAGTGATGCTTACTTGCTGGAAAAGAATACGTATTGTGCCGTTGTTGGCTGGAGGATTCTGTGTGTGTCTGTGAGATCAAGCTGCTCCTTGGAAAGCCTGTGGGATAGTTATACTTTGTCCTATAGAGTTGATCTGAGTGTTGGGTTTGGTTTTTTTATGTTGTGTTTGATCTGAAGCAGTTAATGACATTTTATAATTTTTGTGATTTTTTTATTCGTTACTTTCTTTGCAAGTCGTGTCAGGAAGTCTTCTGATTATTGCTCTGTATTAGCCTTTGAGATAAAAGTAGGAGAAACCAGAGGGAAAAGAGACGGATATACTGACACATTTCACTGCATAGAAGTTAGCAACATCTGTATGTCAAAGAATCTTCTTAAAATGGAAAAGCTAGGACACAGAGGATAATATTTGCAACATAAAGACTTGTGTTTTTAGTATGTGACAGCCATTCATAAATTAATAAGAGAACACAATTTAGGAAGTAATAGTTGATTCCTGGTTTTTATTTTTCCTCCATCTCTGAACAGTTGTGACCTTTAGTTTCCTTTGTGGAGAAATTCTCTTCTGGCTCACTGGTTCTCTGCACTGGCTACTCATTGGGAGCACTGGGAGTTTTATAAAATACTGATGTGTGGGTCCCACCTGGGACATTCTGGTTGGGTTGGTTTAGAGTATGGCTTAAGCATGGGCATTTTAAGAACTCTGCAGGTTATTTTAATGTGCAGGCTAGGTTGACAACTACTATCTTCTATCTTAGTGACTCCCTTTGCATCCATATGTATAGTCGAGGGCTAAGGTGAAATTGGAAACCCTGGTGGTGTAGTGATTAAGCGCTAGTCTGCTGACCAAAAGGTTGGCAATTCAGATCTGTCAGGTGCTTCTTGGAAACTCTGTGAGGCAGTTCTCCTGTGACTTGTAGGGTCACTATGAGTCAGCATCCACTTGATGGCAACTGCTTGGCTTAAGGTGAAATTTCCAGAGCTGGGTTTAGTCAAGCTGCCTACCTATCCATAAATAATCTTGTGTGTTGGACTTTAAAGAACTGGATAATTTTTGTACATTGACATATTGTATTCGTATTTAAATAGTTAAATATTCATGTACACTGTAGGTGTGTATTATGTTGAATTTTTAATCAAAATGGTTGTGATGCTTCTGAAATTTTAGGAGTATATCAAAATTTAATTTTTGTTGCCATTTTTCAGTTACTGTGTTTACCTAGTTTTAGAAGGTAAATGTTAATTAGACATATGTCATGTAAGTGATCAAGAAAAGAGAATACTTGTATGTCGGGATAATAGTTTCTCTGAGCAGTTTATTTTTTGACTGTATAATATTGGATATGTAGCTTAAACCAAACCAAACCCACTGCCGTCAAATTGTTTCCGACTCATAGCAACCCTCTATATTTAGCTTAGGTGATAAAAAAAGTAATCAACTTACAGAAGACTTTTTTAAAGTCTGTGAAATCAGTGATTTTCACCCTTGTAAAAATTTAGCTGTGGAGTTTTTAAAAATACCTAATTATGTCTGGATCACATTCTTAAAGATCTTATTTTTAAAAGTTCTGTAGATGATTCTGATATTTTGCCAGAATTGAGAACCTTTTGGAAAGGAGATGACGACACACATGATATTAGTCAAATAAATGAGATAGAGAAGAACTAATAAGGAGAGCCATATAGATTGAGCAACAAACCATTTTGACTGCAATGGAGTGTTGTTTGTGTAGGAGGTTGTAAGGAATATATATTCTGGAATACAGAGACTTTGACAGGTTAGAGAACTTGAATTTTATTTTGTAGCTATTGAGATAAAAAACTTTTGAGTGCACAGAATTATACAAAATTATTCAGGAGTGCTGGGCTTGGTGAGCTTTGTGATTGGGGAGAAGTGGTAGAAGACTGGAGAGGAAGATTTTTGGAAAGGGAAAATTTGCTCTGCTCTCAAGTTCTAGGCTAGGAGGGTGGCAGGGACCTGGAAGCAAAGTAAGATTTTCTGAGAGTAGAGTTGATCCAGTTTGTTGACTAATTACAGGGTAACAAAGGACTGAAGGATGAGTGTGGGGTTTTGAGCTAGCATTGTTGGACTAATGGTGATAAAACTCATTGCCATCCAGTAAATTCTGACTCACAGCAGCCCGCTAGGACAGAGCAGAACTGCCCCATAGAGCTTCCAAGGAGCGCCTAGTGTATTTGAACTGCTGACCTTATGATTAACAGCTATAGCACTTAACCACTACGCCACCAAGGGCTTCTGAAATAGTGTTACTACTGCTGTTTGAAGTTGTTGGTGTGGATGGGATTTCCACATATTAAGTACCTACAGAGCAAAGTGTAGTGCTACTGAAGACCAAGTTTAAGAAAAGTCATGGGTTGGGAGACAAGATAAGGCTTCTAAATAAGTTAGTAAAAATGAGGCCAAAAGGGAGTTACGATGTAGGTGAGTGGGGCAATTTAATCTCTCTGAGCCTCAATTTTATCTTTTTGAAATGCAGTGGGTTTGAGATGAAGTGATTGTATGATTTCTGAGATTCTTTTTGGCTCTACAGTTCTTGAGATTGTTTCTCTATTTCAGGAACATCTTGCTAAGCTAGTGCCCCCTCCTCCCTTTTTATACCAGCTTTATTGGGATACATTTCACCATTTAAATTCCATTCAATACAATTCAGTGGTATTTAGAATATTTAAAACTGGGCATCCATCACCATAATCAGTTTTAGAATGTATTCGCCAAGTGCCGTCGAGTTGGATCCGACTCACGGCGACCCTAGGATGTATTAGCCAATCCTAAAAGTAATTGCCCCTGAAGGGTGTCTTTTACCCTAACTGAACAAGGCTGTTTAAGCCGGCTTCTTGCAATCCTGAACCACTAGATGGCAGTGTGGGAACAAGGTAGGAAAAAAGGACTGCAGGAATTTATTTCTATTTTTAGAAACAGACTGTATGCAATTACATCTGTTTGTAGTGCTAGGTAAGTTGTTACACAGGTAGCATCTCAGGACTGTAGGTTGAAAATCTCCTATGCTGAATATTGTCTTTCAGTTGACCGTGCTTTCCAGCCACCGAAACCTATCCTAACATACCTGTCTTGTTTCTGTCGTTTGCTAAATACAGTGACCCTTTCATCGTTTTCATTATTTGGCAATGACCTCCATAGTCTTCAGTTTTTTTTTTTTTTTCCATTTAACTTTGTGTTGAAGTACTTCCCTGTGTGGGGGAGAGGTATTCCACCTTTTTCATTTCTTTTTCCTCCTAGCCACTAGCCACAGATGTTTCTTTAAGATGGTGGTTCTCAACTTGGGAAGCATGTTGAAATCACCTGGTGAACTTTGAAATATCCTGATGCTCGGGCCCCACTCGACCAATTAAATCAGAATCTCTGGAGTAGGGCACAGGCATCATTGTTTAAAATCTCTAATTGCCTATTAAATGTTTGTCTTCCTTTAATTTTTTGTGCAGTCCATAAAAAATGAACTAATTTAATTGGTTCCATTTTAAGTTAATAGTATTTCAGTGAGATGCCACACACTTTCCAAAATGTATGGGTTTAGACTTTTTCCCTGCTAAATTGCTTATTACTAGTTTTTTCCTGAGTATGTCACTTTCTTCCGTTCCCAAAGCTTGAGCCATGTCATGGGAGTGGAGGAAAGGCCACCATCCTGGTACAGCTTCTCATTTCTGTGAGTGCCCACCAGCTAGAGACTACCAGGAACAGACGTGCAGTTGGATAAAATCGTAATGAGGGGACCCACACATGGGTAACTGGGGGGTATCTCACTAAGAAGATGTCAGAAGAGATTTCTTACAGGACTTGGTCTTTTATTAGGTGATTGTAGGGAGAATTCAAGGAAGAGCTTTGTTTTGGGCTGGATGCTGTGAGGAAGTGGGATATTTCTATGATTGAACATCTTAATAACATTAGTTGAGAAGCAGCAGGCATCTTTTACAATGGGGGTTTTTTGGTCATTTCTGTGGCTTGAGCAGTATTCATGGTTTGTTTGTGTTGAGGTCTAATTATGGAGTGGTCGTATTTTTCTTTTTCCCATGATGGTTACAGAGCTGTTGTGTCTGATGTTAGTGTTCTGTGAAATTATCTGTAACAGGAAAACACCAAGGCCCAGCCATGAGTGTCCAGCTGGCACCCAGCAATTCCAGAGTCAAGGCTGTCAGAGGCAACTATTTTCTTTCTCACCTAGATTATGTACAGTTTCCTAGCTGATTATATCTGTCTGTAGATCCTCTCTCTGTCAGTCTGTTCTGTGAAGTGCTGCCAGATTAGTCTTTTCTTGAATAGCCCTTTAATGATGGATTCGTAGCTCATCAAGCATAAATAGTGGTCCTCTCTAATTTGACTCAACTCTGGCCAGCTTAATTTCCCAGCATGCCCTTTGTGTTAGTCACCTGACTTTCCTCATTGCTCCAGGTACTCTCACCTGGATACTTTGTCAGGTGTTATTTTCTTTACCTACAGCTCTCTGGCTGGAGGTACTCATACCTGGAGTTTTATTCTCAAAGGCTGTACTTACTAATTGTGTGACCTGGGGCAACTACTTAATTGCTCTGAACTTAGTTTTCCTTGTTTTGAACCCTACCTCTCAGGATTATTCCAAGGATTAAAAACGGTTAACACATGCAAAAGTGTTTGGTACATAGTAGTTACTCATACTGAATAAATGTTCTTTTCATGCTCTACTTATTTCTCATTGATTTCATTCAGTGATCTGTAGCATTTAGGTAGCATATGAGTTGGAATTGAGGCAGCTGGTGTAGTTTTTTTGGTTTAGATATCAGTCCCAGTGGCTGTGGAGTGGATTCTCACTTATGGTGACCCCAAGTGTGTCAGAGTGGAACTGTGTTCCATATGGGTTTCAAGGGCTGGTTTTTTTGGAAGTAGATTGCCAGGCCTTTCTTTTGAGGCATCTCTGGGTAGACTTGAACCTTTAGCCTTTTGGTTGGCAGCTGAGCATGTTAACTATTTACACTACCCAGAGACTCCAGTATAAAGTAATTTGGCTCTTAATTATATCATGTTACTAGGCTTCGTTGGATTTTTTCCCCTCTGGTTTTAGTTTCCTTGAGGACAGAGACCTCCCCCTATTTTCCTATGTTTCCCTAGAGCACAGAGCAGCGCTCAGTGCCTAGAGACGATGAGGCAGCCTCTGAATGCCTGTAATTTGCAGGACTGTCAGAGCCTGTAAACCTGTAGTGCCTACAGATACCACCTGCAACATTTTTCCTGATACTTTCTAGAACTTTCCCTATTTTGTTGCCATTCTTGGTCATTTGATACCACTGGTTTGGATAGCTAGCATAATTTGGGTCAGAGGCTGAAATCTTTGTATCGAAAACTATAATTCTAAGTAGTCATTTAAGTAGTCTGAAAGTAAATTTTTATAGCTGAATGTTTAATCCATCTATGAAAATTAACAACGATTAAAATTCAAGAAATGCAAATTTTAAACAGGTAACTTTTCACTAATGTACTATGTACTAATGTACTTTGACTTTCGCTCACTGCTCATTCACATTTGAGTTGATTTTGAGTAAAAAGCAGGTATTTATAATGTTCAGGATTGCGCTTTTACTTCTCTGAAGGCCACGATACAATGAGCTCTGAATTTTTTTCCCCCTAAAGATTTCTAAAGGACCAACTTCTTTATCTAGGTTAGTCTTAGTCCTTAATAAAGCCAATTTCCCTTCTGTCCTTTCTTTTTAGTTTTTAAATCTTGAGCATGTTAATTCTAGACTTTCCTCATTCACAAAGTAGAGGTACTGTCTGTCTGCCTCATGTGATCTTCCTAAGTATTAAGTGAGAGCACAGGTGACAGTGTGCAGGGTGGTGCCTGGAGCATTGCAGTGTTTCTCAGGGTGGCCCTCCATCCACCTCTGTGAGAATGACTGATTTAAAATGTGTTTTTCCAGAATCTGCTACTTTAGGCGCAAAATCTACACTCCTGACAAGTGTGTGGAGAAGCCCTGGTGGTACAGTGATGAAGTGCTTGGCTACTGACTGAAAGGTCGGCAGGTCAAACCCACTGGCTGCTGTCTGGGAGAGAAGACCTGGCCGTCTGCGCCCGTGACGATTGCACCCTAAGAAACCCTGTTGGGGCATTCTCCTCTGTCCTGTAGGGTCTCTCTGCGTCAGGATTGATGTGATGGCACACAGTAACAACAGGCTCTGCGGATGACAGTAATGTCCACTGCATTTGAGATCTGCTTACCTAAAGGACAGAGACGTATCTTTTCATGTGGTACCCATGCCTACTTTATTGATTTTTCTGGGCACTGAAGTTTGAGACCATGAGAGCCAAGTATTAGCTGAACATGCAACAGTTGTCAGTAACAGTTTGCTTGAATTCTTCCTCCTTTTTCTAAGCTTAACTAGGGCTTTTCCTCAGTTGGGTTCACTTTGTCTTCGCTTTTTGACTGAATTTCCTGAACTTGCCCTTTTTATGTCATTGATTAGTAGTGAGATTTTTCTTGTGTTGGCTTCAGACACGATAGACAACTCAAGTTGGCAGGTGACTCGAAGTTCAATTTAAACTGTCCAGACTTATGTTGGATGAAATAAGCCGTGTAATAACTGATTTTTCATCATGCATTTATCAGTCCTAGGTCAGTTAAATAGACTCAGTTATAATTTGTGGTCCAGCCTTTGATGAGCAGAATATGCAGTACACTTGCTGAAAATTGATCTGTTGAGTGGTTAGTTGATCCAGGGGGCTGCTCTGCCCAGGAGATGTTGAGAGATGAGCACGTGGGACCCAAGTCAGAAACCAAGGATGGTGCCACAGCAGGGTGACTTCTGCGTAACTTCCATTGTGCTTTGCTTCCATTTTGGGACATCTCCTAGTTTTCCTTTTTTTACATATGTAAAGATTACTTTTGTACCCCCAGTTTGTGTGGGGTGGTGCTTCTCCACCATGTACTCATGGAATACTTTTATTTCAGCTACCACGTGGTATTTTAGTTAATTATTTGGATCACTGTTGTCATGGATTGAATGTGTTCCCTAAAAAATCGGTACCAATCTGGCTGTGCTGTAATACCTGGTATGCGTGATGGTCCTGCATGTTGGAATTCCTGCCTCTATGATGTTAATGAGAATGGATAGGCAGCAGCTGTGTTGGTAGAGCAGGATTCAATATGTAGGTTTGTTTTGTGCCTTGAGGCCGTCTCTTGAGCTATAAAGGCAAAAAATCTGGCAGAGAGATTTGGGACCCTTGTGCCTTCAAGAAAGCAACACCTGGAGAAGAGCTCATCCTTCAGACCGGAGGTTCCAGCACCAAGATGCTTCCTGAACAAAGACTGATGCAGCACAGGGACTTTCCTCCAGAGCCGACAAGGGTGAAAGCCTTCCCCTGGAGTAAACATCCTGAATTTGGGTCTGTAGCCTACCAGACTGTGTAAGAATAACCTTTCCTTTGTTAAAGCCATCTGCTTTGTGATATTCCTGTTAGATGACTAGAACAAATAGTTGGTAAATACTTTTCTGTCTTCATCTGAAATCTCGTGGATGCAGGAGTGGTGTCTTACACCACCACCAGTGTCTCCCAGTTCTGACCATTCTTTCTCCTTAGGGAAACTAAATCTTTGAGTAAAATTCTAGGCCATGTTTCCTTCATTTTTCTTTTAAGGTAGGTAGATAATTAGCTTGGAGACTGATCAGCCATCCTTACAGGTCCAGTGGCCAACCATTTTGAGCTGTGTTTGCTCTTCTGAGTCTGTCGTTTTTGCTTTAAGTGTTGTAGTTTGTAGAACTGCAACATTGCCTTGGTCCTTAATTAAAATGAGTATGATGTGTGGATTACTTTTTTTAGGGGGAATATTACCTTAAAAATACTGTATTTTAGGTGAAAATCTGACTGTTAAATTGGATTCCTATTAACAATTTTTATTCAAATTGTTCTGTGACATGGATTACAGTTTTCACGTGTGTTGTAGGCATTACTTTTAAGTAATATTTGTTTGTCTATACTGTCTAGTGTCTACTGTGCTTGGAGCAAGAAGAGTTGGGTTTCAGCTCTGGCTCCATTATTTGCCAGATTTGTAGCTTTGGGCAAGTTACTTAAATCTCTTGAGTTTGATTTTTCCCATTTACAAAATAGGGGTGATAATTCCTATCTGTATCATAGGATTGCAGGGGGATCAAATGAGCTTATGTAACAAAAGCATTATATACATGTGATGTATTATCATAATCATCTCCCTCATCCCTGAAATGAAGATTTAAGAGATAAAAGATCAGTTAACTAAATCAAGAGTTGGAATTAGATTTTGGCTTTCTGTTTTTGCCTGAAATGTTCAGAAGCTAGTGTCGTTACTTACAGAAAAATACTGCCTAAGATGTCTGTTAGTATGAATTGCTACTAACTGTTCTAGAGGAATTTGAACCTGTTAATATTTATGTTGTAACTGTTGAGAAGCTTTGTTGCCAGATAGATTCTGGCTCAGGTTTTGGCTATGCTATTTATTAATTGTATGAGCCCACGTAACTACTAGCAGAACTTTAGTTTCTTCATTGGTAAAATGACTTTAATAATAATAAAAATACCTGCTTTACAGGGCTAGTGAAAGGAGCAAATCAGATGACCTGTGATGAAAATGTCCAGCATCATGTACAGTGCCTGGCACGTTGTAGGTGACTGGCAAGTAATGATCACTGTAATCAATACAGAAGATGAAAATAGGTAACACTTGAAGGAATACATGTTTCAGGCATGAGGTCAAGTGCTTTATGTATATTATCTCATTTAATCTTGCACAATTTCATGGGATCTTTATAGATATTCTCATTCCCATTTTACAGATAAGAAAATTGGATTTTAGAGAAGTTATAGCTTACCAAGTTACACAGCTACTAACGTCACAGCCCATGTTTTTATTATTAATTAAGCTTTTTCATTCCTGTGGGAAACTTGTCAGAATTATACATTAATGTATAGTTCATAATACAGAATGTAATAAACATTCTGTGGTGCTATAAAGTTGATAATAAAGTAGTATCTCTTTTAGAAATTAAAAAAAAAATAGACAAGAATTAATTGATAAAATCCTCTCTGGTAATTTGTAGCAGTCCTGTAATTTACATATGTAGGTTGAAGTGATTTGTTTTTATGTTTCTCTCAGTGTCTTTAAGTCTGTGTCAATGTCATTTGTTAAAATTATGAAAAACCAATTTTAGCCTTATTAAAATATGAAGCAGTACTTGGATTTAACTATAGAACTACTAGGATTGCATTGAGATTTGTTTTCTTTTTTATCAAAAGGGCTCAGATAGCAGAATGGTTGAGAGGGATTGATTACAATGTTTTCTGTGAATGCTCATTACTAGTAATATATATATTTTTGCTGTGTTGTGCCGTCTTAATTGCTCTGTATTCTTGTAAGGAAGCTGATGAGACAGTCCCAGTTGTGTCAGAGATCATAAATACACCCCCTCCTTTTGTTAAATAGCCCCCAAAGCCTTTAGATCAGCCTAGTCTTCCAAAGAAGTTCTTCAGTTTTGTTTTTAGAGAAAGAAGCTTTGTATTTGCACATAGCGGTGCTTTGTTGACTGTTAGCATATTTTAGGGGAAGACTAGATATATCTCTGAGGGCACAGGTCGATATTTTTGATAACTTCTCTAAACTTCAGTGTCCTTATCCACAAAATGGGAATAGTAAGAGTATCTGTAGAGACCTCATGAGATTTTGCAAGATTTAAATGAGATAATGCATATAAAGCCCTTGGCCTCATGCTTGAGACATAGCAAGTATTCTGTAAGTGTTAACTATCGTCATTCTCTGTATTGATTATGATGATGATTACTGCTCAATTACTAATCACCTGCAATGTGCCAGGCACTGTGCATGATGATGGACACTTCCATCATAGGTTATCTCATTGGCTTCTTTCACCACCCTGTAGGATAGGTGTTTTTTATTAGTATTACTAACCTCAGAGTGTTTCAGAAGAGCAGCTGGTAGATTCAAACTGCCAACCTTTTGGTTAGTAGCCCATCTCTAAAATCTCTGTGCCACCAGGGCTGTATTTTGATATTAGTCTTAAAATATACTTTGATGCAGTGAATAATAACTTGAAATAAAATGATGCTGAGAGTATTGCAAGGTTGGTCTTGTCATGGCCATTCAGTGTGACTCACTGTGTAATGCCACTGAATGTTTTCCTTGAGTTAATGTGAATGTTTTAGGGCATACCGGATTTCAAGGACTTATCAACAGCCTAATTCTTGGTTTAATGTTAAGGCACATTAGCTGAGGCATACATATCATCAAGATGGGAATTCCACTTTGCTTACTTTTTAAGTTTGGTAACTTCAGAAGAGACACTAAAAAAAGAAATCGTCTGGGTGCAGTAGAAAATCAGTTTTTTTTATTATGAACAGTAGATCTTTGTCTGCCACTGGGTTTGGTTTAGGTTCAGGAAAGGGACAGATGAGATCACCCTGGTGGTATATAAGGCCATATGGCCCATGTCAGAAGAAACCTGGAATTTAAGGGTCACCAGTTTTATCCCTTTGGGAAATCTAGTTGTAACTGTAAATCTTGGGAGTAGAGATTTCTTGGTCCATCCTTGCCTGTGGTGCTGTAGTTACCTCTGTGTGCTGCCAACTAGTATTTTTCTGGCTCTTATTGGATATTCCCCCTGACTGAGAAGTGTATAGTTTTGATTCACGTGCATCCAAAATTAGGACAATAATTGTTTCTCACTGTAACTTACTGCGTTTATAGGACTTGGTACTTTAATTTTATTGACCAAAATTACGTGTGTATTAGCTCAGGGACTTGCTACTGCTTTAGAAAAAAATCACTGTACTGAGATTGAGTAGCTGTTTGTCCCTTGATGAGTGAGGGGAGTTTTGGAACCTCTGAGTGAGGATTGTATAGCATCCACATTGGCTACTAATCTGAAATGGTTTGTAATTGGCCCCATTCTGGGCCAGGTGAGGGGACCGGGTAGCTTCCATTAGCCATTGTAAATGTGAAAAAAATCTGAGAGATTAAAATAGTAGCTTGTGCCACATGGATGCTAATGTAGGTGATATAGAGAAACTGAGGCTAAAGATGCATGATGAATCAGTTTACAGGGGTGCTAAGACTATACACCTGTAACATTGAGAATTGTATCTGTAGAGAGGGCTGCTGCTGCTTTGCACAAAATGTTCATTGCATAAAAATCATAGGCCTGGAGCAGACCCCGTGTGTCACTTGTCACAGCAACCTGAGAATAATGTTGGTAATAGAAAATACAAGATTATTTTTCCTGGGTAGTACCATGTTGTAAGAGCTGATGAGAGAAGTGCAGCTGTATCACAGAACATAATTACACTCCCTGTCTCTTAGAAAGGTGTATCTGAACAGAGGTTTATTAGTCTCACATTGCTAAGATTTTTGAAACATTTTAATAAAGTAAGAAATACATCCGGTAATTGTTGAAGCTAGTGGATGCATGCATGAGAGCATATTCTAATTTAGTTCTTCGTATGTTTTCATGCAGTAAATGTTCAACTAGAAGTACATTAAATATTTGTAAACTTTAAACCAGAAATCTTGCATGGTGCCTTCATTGCTGAACTTCTCTTATTAAAAATAGAGATTTGAATTTCTCTTCTTTTAGTGAATCTTAAAAATGAATGTGTTCAGGAAGGCCCAATCCAAACAAAAATCAGGAAGGTGTTTCAGGCCCACCTGACTCTAGATGGAAACTCGGGTGGCGTAGTGATGAGGGGCTGCTGCGTCTAACCACAAGGTTGGCAGTTTGAATCCGCTAGGTATGCCTTGGAAACTCCATGGGGCAATTCTGCTCTGTCCTATGGGATTACTGTGAGCTAGAATCAACTCAGTGGCAACACGATTGTTTTGACTCTAAATGGTGTATTCATTTAATAAATCTTTATTGTGTGTCTTCTACATGCCAGTCATGTTCTGGGTACTGAGGATATGGCAGGGAACAAAACAGACAAAAATTCCTATTCTGTTCTTGACACAAAGTCTAGCACATTTTGTGCATTTTCACGTCTAACCCACAGTGCCCACCGTGATGCCATTTGGCAAGGTGTACCTTCCATCAGGTGTGTTAAAGGAACAACCTTATAAAAGAGGTACACCTTTTTTTAAAAAAAAATCCCTTTTTGATAAGTGAGGTAACTGAAGGATAAAGAGGTAACGACTCAGATCACCCAGTGACAGAGCTGGATCTTGAACCTGGGTCTTTCTGATACCCAAGCCCAGGTTACAAACTGTGATGCTGAACTGCCTCCAAAACTGCGCATGTGTGAAGGTGCATCCTTCCTCATACAGACAGTTGTACACAGCATTTAGCTATACTTTGGGCGAGTGTCTTGAGATGTAGTTAAATTAGATCTCCTATCATTTAAAGCCTTGGTTGTTAGATGCTCTCATTTTGATTAGGTTAATTTGTTTTTCTTGTTTTAAATTGTCTTGGTCTTTACACTTGGTGTTTTATCAGGCTGGAGGGTCCCCTGAGGACATGGCCCCTGGACTCTCTGTTACCCCACAGCTGAAACCAGTACTGAATCCAACTCTTCAAACAAAGTTTGGGTTGGGCTGTAAGAGACAGAATGATGCTGGTTAAGAATATGCTTCTTGACTTAAGTATGTACAGGAGCTGTCTGAGCAGCTCTCTGTAGAGGTGAGATGAGGGGGTTGGGGGACAGCAGTTGGTTAAATGGAGACGGGAAGTATAGAGTGGAAAAGAGGAGTGTGATGTCATGGGGTGGCAGTGAGGGGAAGAACAGTTAGAGTTGCATAGTGGTGTGTGTTTGGGGTTTTATGAGGCACGTTGATTTGGATTGTAAACTTAATAGACAATAAAATATTTGAAAACAATTGTCTTGGTCTTTATTCTCCACCTGTCATATGTTTGGAAAAATACAACTGGGCACTTAGCGCAGCGCTGTGTTCTTGTAGTAGGTCTTCAACTGATGTTGTTGAGATTGGAAAACTAGGAGAGCCTGAGTCGTTTTTGTCATTCTCTACATCTGTTTCTTAGGTTACCTGAAGTTGATGCCTGTTTTCCCCAGTTACCCGTTCACCACTTGCTATCAAGTCAGTCCTAACTCATGTCTGTTGCATGTGTATGACAGAATGGAATCCCATAGAGTTTTCAGTGCCTGACTTTGGGAAGCAGAATGGCTGGCTTTTCTTCTGAGATGCCTCTGGGTAGGCTGGAGCCTCCGACTTTTTGGTTAGTTGAGTGCATTCACTGTACCACCTGGAGACTTTGCTCAGTTAGTTGATATTTAGTAATTGTCTCAGCACTGGGTAGGTTCCTAAGTGTAGGTATCTTAATGATGTGGGTGGCTTTTGTGTTGCAGTGCAGGCATGAAAAACAGACCAATCATTGTTGAGTTGACTTTGATTCATGGTGAGCCTGTGTACAGGTATAGTCTCCTTGAAAGATCCATTCTGAATATGGGCATATTTCACCTCAAGCAATCAGTGAAGCAGTATATGGCCCAGAATAGAAATCCTGAGTTTTGAGTCAGATAAAGCTAGGTTCAAATTTCATCTTTTCCAGAATAGAAATCCTGAGTTTTGAGTCAGATAAAGCTAGGTTCAAATTTCGTCTTTGCTAGTTATTTGGTCTTCAACCAATTGCATAAATTCCATGAGCTTTAATTTTCTAAAAAGGATTCTGTATTATCTTTTGTAACAGTAATTACTATGCAGTTGAGTATTTACTGCAAGCAAAACAAAGACTAATAGCACAGAATTTGCATAGACCTGTGCTAAGTCACAGAGACACTAAGGGTCAGAGCCAGAATTAAACCCTGGTTTGCCTGACTGTGAAGCCGATGCGTGGCACCTGTAGATGGGCCGTACATAATGGCTCTTTTTACTCTTCAGATAGTTTATCTGGATTTAGAAAAGGGCCGTGGAATATTACTGTTCTAAGTAGAACATGAAATTTTTTTGTCACATGTATGACACTTGTGGGAGAAAGCTTTCATAGTTGATTTGTTATCAGTAATACTAGATTTTTATTTTCAAAGCCCAATAAATTCCTTGATTATACTGGTGAAGTATCTCCATAAGGAGAAAAAGTAGAATGCAGAAAAAAAGAAAAACCTGAATACACAAAAGGGTCTGTGTCAGATAATTTTTAGAAATGACTTGATTTTGAAAAAGAAATGATCAAATACATTAGGAATCAACCAAATTTTAATGTTGGTTGAGAGTCAGACAAGGAAATTGGTTTCAGTTTACATAGAGGTGGCTTTAAATATAAGAGCGTAGTGTATGTTGTTTTCAATAGAGAGGTGTGACTACTTGGAACAATTTCTTTTTGTAATCCTTTAAAAAGTTGCTGAGCTAGAGTAATCCAGAGACAGGCTGTCTTTTGCAGCTTTTTGTGGCATATTTGAGAACTGAATAGTCAAGAATTTTGTGTCTTAATGATATGTCTGTTTTTATGTGCAATGTTTAGTCAAAAGCCAAGCTGAAAACTTGTCTGCCAAAAAAAGACTTGTTTCTCTGCTGTGTATTTGCATAGGGAGAGGGAAATTCATACTTAGCATAGAAAAAAGAACATTCTACAAATTAGTGTATTTTAGGTAGGTTTTGAACTTCCTTGAAACTTTTAGTATTTCTTGAAAACCCTGGTTCAGAACTGGAGTTTAGGATCTAAATGTCCTTTGTTCAAGTCGATAGTAAAAAACCCCTTCTCAGTGGTTAGTTAGATGGCAAAATGAAGTGGTCTAGAATTTTGCAACAAGAGATATGATCTGTGGAGCAGCAGCATAAGTATAAGTGGGAGCTTTCTGGAGAAGTGAAATCTCAGGCCTAGACCAACACAGACAGTCAGAGCTTACATTTTAACAAGATCTCTAGGTATTCTGCATGCATAATCAAGTTTGGGAAACCCTGGTGATGTAGTGGTTAAGAGCTATGGATGGTAACTGAAAGGTCAGCAGTTCAGATCCATCTGGTGCTCTTTGGAAACTGTAGGGCAGTTCTGCTCTGTCCTCAAGGGTTGCTTTGAGTTGGAAATGACTTGATGGTGGTGAGTCTGGGTTTTTTTTTCTTTCCCTTAAAGTTTGAGAAGTACCAGTTGAGCATCATCTATGGAACCAGACTGTCTGGGTTTGATTCCTGAATCACACACCTGTAGCGTAGTGATGTTGGACAAGTTTTGTAACATACCGTCTCAGTTCCTTTATCAGTAAAACAGGTTAAAGTGGTTTTTGTTGCCAGTGATTTGGTTCTGACCCAGGTGATTCCATGTGTATGGCGTATCCCTGGTCCATAGGGCTTTCAAGGCTGCTTGTGACACTTCAGAAGCAGATTGCCAGGCCTCTCTTCCAAGGTGCCTTTGAGTAATTTCAAACCACCAGTCTTTTGGCTAGTCGCCAAGAGCTTAATCATTTGTGCCACCCGTAATCCAAGGACAAGGTAGTACAGTATTTTTGTGCAACCAGCAAACCAAACCCACTGCTGTGTGGTTGATTCCAACTCAAAGCAGCTGTATAGGATAGAGTAAAACTGCTCCATAGAGTTTCCAAAGAGTGCCCTCTGGTGGATTTGAACTGCTAACCTTTTGGTTAGCTTTCTTAGCACTTAGCCACTATACCACCAGGGTTTCAGTTTTTTTAAATGCAAATAACGAACACTTTCTACATTTGTTTGGTGGCCACGTGCCCTAGCTCCTTTCACCTCGGTGTTTTCTTAAGCATGCTATATTAATTTAACAGCAACTTGTGGAAGAAGATTGGCATGGTCGTGCTTGTAAGTGTGGCTCTTGGGGTAAGGGTGCTGCTGACAAACACTGAAAGCACATTATTTGTGTAAAAATATGGCTGTGCTTCTAATGCTTAGAGGGGTCTAGTTCATAGGAAGTTCTTCATGAGAATTAGCAAAATATTTAAAAATTTAGAGTGCAGTACATACAGTAGATATATAATTATAGGATAAATTACCTGTATTCATTAGAATGAAACATACTATTAGGTTATTGGTAGAAGTTTTTTTTTTAAATATAGGTTTAGCATCATATACTACTTTTATTTTTGTGTATTGTCTTTCTGTATTGCTTGTCACAGAATAACAAAGTGAAATCTAGGTAATGTATGACTTGTGTTTTAAAGTGTGAATAAAATCAATTCAAGCTATTGCTTCAAAGTAAAATCTTTTAATGCACCATAAATCATTGTATGGTGGTAGTCAAAGATTTGGCCATTTGTGCCAAAAGTACCAAGGGCAGCACCTTAATTATTCTGAGTAGCACAGAAAGAATCTGTTTCCTTATTTCCTTCTCACCAATCCTGACTCCAAGGCTTAGATCCAAATTGGGTAAGTACTGTTTATCACCAAGATGTAAAACCATTTAGCATTTTTACCTTATTGCCAGAACCTAAGTCATATAAAAAGATAAACTAAAAAATTAAGATGAATGCTAAATAAGGGTGTGGAAGGGTGTGGGACATTAACCAGAGAGACTGGATCGACCAGAAATGCTTTCTATGATGGTTTCACAATAATCGTGTAGAGAACATGGGAAATCTCTACAGGGAATTGTTTTACCCCCTGTGTTCAGTTAAACGCCAAGTCTGTTCTTTCACGTATATCTTGAATTTGTACGTTTCTCCGTATTTTCACATTGCGACCAACTGCATCGAGGTAGTACACACACACACACACACACACACACACACTGTACATTTTCTTAAGAGAAGAAATGATCCAACAAAACTACATGCACAATATTTGAGTTTTAGAGAAATAAGGTATTCTTGGGTGTCTCATCCCCCACGGCCCCCTCCACTGCCCTCTCTCACTGAAAAAAGCGAATACAAAGAAACAAACCATACTTTTTTGCCATCAGATCAGTTCTGACTCCTAGTAACCTTTGAATTTCCCTTGCAGCAGAAAGCAGAGAGCATTAAAACAAAAAAGAGTGGACATGTCATCAAAGAAGAGTGAGTCCACTCTGAAGAAACAGTTATTTTGATCTCTTAGACCAGAAATACTACATATGATAACACTGCTTTTTCTTGGAGCCGGTGGTATTCTTTCCCACAGTGCCTGGAATTAGGCCTCAGATTACTTTCTAAACATCTCTCCTCTCTTTGCAGGCAATTATCAGCTGATTAGAGTTGGAGTATAATGTGAAACTAATTTCTACTTACTATGTAAATGAGGGCCCTGGGAAGTTTCATATGGTCCAAGGCATCACATATCATCACTATGTTTGTGTTTCTCGAATCTCTACATCTTACAGTTATAATAGCTTGACTCAAGCTTTAAACTGTCTGCCCTAAAGTGTCTGCCACCTGAAATCTCTTTTCAGTTCTTTAAACTTTAATTGAGCAGCTTGAAGTTGCCCACATACTTGTGTTATTTGGGGGTCAGCCAGAGATTTGGGCAGAGTTTATGCTTAAAATTAGGGCCCACTCTTTTTTTTGGCTTCTCCTTTCTTGGTTTCACCTTTCAGTTTTCAGCTGTCTGGTACCCCCGAATCTGTCCTCTGGCTCCTCATGTTATTGAGACAGCAAGTCTGTATCCTAATTTTAGCTGCTTTGCAGAGCAGACTGGAACTAGCCTTCAGAACAAAAGTCTTTAGAAGAAATCCAACCAAACCAAAACCAAACCCAGTGCCACCGAGTCTGGTCCAACTCATACTGACCCTAGAGGTCAGAGTAGAACTGCCTCATAGAGTTTCTGAGGAGCGCCTGGCAGATGTGAACTGCCTACCTTTTGGTTAGCAGCTGTGGCACTTAACCCACTACACTGCCAGACCCAGGCGGTTCAGTGTTATTCCCTCCTGCCAAGTGATGCCTGCCACTTTTCTGGCCTCCTTTTCCGAGACTGAAAGCCTCTGATAGTTGTAGTTAAGTATGGCACTTTCTATATGGATGCTTGGTAAATGGGTGTGTAGAATGTGGGGATGTATGCCCTTTACTCAAATTCGGCAAGTTTTAATGTTTTGCCATGTTGGCTCTCATTTTTTTTCCTTCTTTTACTCTTCCCTTCCTCTGTGCATTTATCTGTCCATGTACACACAAATATTTATTTTCACGAACCATTTGACAGAAGCCTGCATGTATAATGTTTCTAATACTTCAGTGTGCATTTGATAAGAATGTTTTCATTTTTTTAAAACAAATTTTATTGTGATATAAGAGCAATTTTGCGATCTAATTACCTATAACAGGCTGTAATGGCTTTTAGTGGGCAGTTAACCTTTGCTTTGTGTTCTTCCTGTACTTTAATTACTTAAAAATCATTGGGAATCGTTGGAAAACTAAGGCCAAATATTTTGGCTGAATGCTGTCATAGATTGAATTGTGTCCCTCAAAATGTGCGTATCAGTTTGGCAGAGTTGTAATTCGTGGTGATGATTCTTGTGGCTTTGGAGGAGAATACTGAATACACCATGTACTGCCGAAGGAATGAACAGATGTGTTCTGGAAGAAGTACAACCAAAATGTTTCTTAGAAGCAAGCATGCCAAGACTACTACCTCCATTTTTGAGAGATGTTGTCAGGAGGGGTTAATCGTTGGAGGAGAGCATCATGCTTGGCAAAGTAGGTGGTCAGCTAAAAAGTGGAAAACCTGCGACAAGATGGACTGACACAGTAGCTGCCAACAGTGGGTCTCGGCATCACAGCAGTTGTAGGCATGGCTAGTCTTGGGCAGGGTTTCTTTTTGTTGTACACGGGAATTACCCTGAATGGTACTTGAAAGCACCTAACGATAACAGCAGCAACTTCCTGCTTGGTATTGTGTGATTTTCTTCTGTGTTGTAAATCTTGCCTCTATGATGTTAATAAGGGAGCCTGGGCAGTGGTTGTGGTAGTGAAGCAGGATTCAGTCTGTAAGTTTGTACTAGGCCTTGAGGCAATCTCTTAGGATATAAAGTAAAGGAAAACAAGCAGAGTGTTGGGGACCTCACACCGGGGAAGAAGTACACAGAGCAGAGTATGTCCTTTTGACTGCGGGTCCTTGTTCCTCAGAAACTCCCAGCCCAGGGGAAGACTGAGGACAAAGACCTTCCCCTAGAGTCAACAGAGAAAGCCTTCCCCAAGAGCTGACACTTAAAATTTGGACTTGAGCTTACTGGGAGGTGAGAAAATAAACTTTTCTTTGTTAAGGCTATCCATTTGTGGTATTTCTGTTATAGCAGTACTAGATGACTAAGACAAAATGTTGCAGGAAAAAGGTAAGTTTGGCCCACAGAGCAGAAAATACCTCAAACACCACGTAAAGAGGAGGGGCTTTATTGCTAGTGGTGCAGCAGAGGGACTCAGGCCCCAAATGGCCATGCATGCCATCCTGTTACCAAAACATCCCCTTTATATGTTTTCTCAAGAAAGCAGACAAAGAAATTTCTGTACAACTTTCTAATTGGCATTAACAGGTTTATAAATCTTCTTATTGCTTTTCTGTTGGCACCAACAAACTTACAGAGGCAAGGATAAGCAGTCACTGTTAAGTTACAAGGAAGAAATTCCCCATCCCTTAAAAGCAGGGCTTTATCTCAAGAAATGCTGTGAGGGCAGGGGGAAGTGTCCTTGAGCTGGTATAGGGAGAGAAGCATGTGGGCTTCTGTGAATCTTGAAGTGAAATCTTAAAAGTTTTCCCCTTTCTCAAAATGATTGACACACTTATAGAGTCATTCAGAGCATTATACATCAGAAGTAACAGCTTATTTAGGTTTTTGTTCCCCAAATTGGTGAAAATGTTGTCAGGTTTGTACATTTGAATTGTGCTTCCTACTAATTAGCTTTTAAAGGCTAGAGGGATTAGAAGCCAGATTTAGTGCCTGTGCAGTTTTTAACTTAGTTAACTTTAGGAACAGTCTCCTGCATTTCTGTTGAACTTTTTATTCCAATGTAATGATCTATTTATAGATACGAGATAAAGTGTTTTAATCTTACTCAGGGGATCCCTGATGAGCTTAGAACGAAATCCAACTGGAACAATAAGCTGAGCACCAGTGCATAATTGCTGTGCTAGCTGAAGTTTTAATCCTCTCATAAAATATTTATTTATGCTTTATATCACATTGATAATTTAGATCTTTTCCAATGGAACCTATAATGTGTTAGCTTATTAATTTTGGTTAAAATGAAAGACAGTGTAAATTCATCCTTGTTTAACAGTTTATATTAAAGTTCATTTAACCACTTTAAAAAGGCTTTATTTTGGAGTAATTTTAAAATTGCAGTGGGAAGAATAGTGCAGAGTGCTGTCATGTGCCCTTTACCCGAATTCAGCAAGTTTTAACATTTTGCCGCGTTGATTTTCTCATTTGTTCCTTTTCGTTCTGTTATTCCTCCCTTCCTACACATTCATCTCTCCATCTATACAAGTATTATTTATTTTTCCAAACCGTTTGAGAGAAGGCTGCATATATAATATCTTTTAATAATTTGGTGTGCATATCTAAGTGTGTTCTTATGTACCCGTTGTACACTTACCAAATCCATGCAAGTTTGCCTTCACATAATACTTAAATGTATCTCTGTGTTTTCAATTTTGTCAGTAGTAACAGTGATGTCCTTTGTTGCTTTTTTCATTTCCTTCCCATCCAAGAGCCGATCCAGAATCACGTAGTGCCTGTGGTTGTCATGTCTTTTTAGTCTCCTGTGATCTGGAATAGTTCTCAGTTTTTCTTTGTCTTTTATGATGTTGACATTATTGGAGTTTGTGTGATGTCTTGCCATGGTTGGTTTCAAGTTATGCATCCCAGTCAGCGACTACACAAGTCCTGTTTTGTCCTCCTTTCCTCCTTGAGGTATCACGTCAGGAGGTACACAGGGTCCACCTGCCTCTCTTTGGTGATATTTTAAGTGCTGTGTCTGTTAACCAAAAGGTCAGCAATTTAGATCCACCCAGCACTTACTGGAAACTCTAGGGAGCAGTTCTACTCTGACTTCTAGGGTCCGTATGAGTAGTACCCGACTCACCAGCAGTGGGATTTTTGGGTTTTTGTCAAGGTACTGCCTGTTCTTTACGCTTGCTGTTTTTCCCCTTGAAACTAACAATCTGTGGATAAGTGCTTGGACATGGAAATACTCGTTTCCTCCAGAGATTTAGCATTTATTGATGATCACCTCTTGTCTGAATCTGTCTTTATTGTGGTGGCTGTGAAATGATGATTTCTCACTTCCTGCACTAGCTTCACATTTATATATGTTCATTACAAGGAAGAGTCCTTCATTCTCCCCTATTTATTCACATTTTTATTGTCAGTGTAAAGTTAGATTCCTGTTGCATTCAGTGAGTTGCAACCCTTATTGGCCTTATTTAGTTTGATGTCCAGATTGTCTCCGATGTGGCTGGTGGGAGTCCTGTCAGGCTGCCTTCTGTACTTTTTGCTTTGCCTCCCTGGTGGTTTTGGAACACCTGCTTTCTTTCTGGTGCAACAAAATATTTTGTGCTTACTTTGTATCTTTCCTCCTGTGCCTGAAATCAGCTATTTTTCCTTTAGCTTCTATTGATACTTTAGCACCTAAATCTGGACCACTAGAAATCTCACTAGAAAGTGAGATTTACAATAATTTATAGCTTTTTGCAAACAAGGGAAATCATGGGAAGAGGAAGACATAGATGTAAGAAGCATGGAACTATTTTACTCCTCTCCTCACAACTGCTGGGACATGTGTTAGTAGTGGTGGTGATGATGAAGAGCAGGTGGCCTGCAGTAGAGGGACTTTACTCCCCTCTGCAGTGGATGGCTAAGGAGATTGGCTAAACATGGCAATAACCCTGGTTCTTCATGGCGTGTGCTCGTCATGCAGAAGATCCAGAAATTCCATTTTGCTCTAGTAATGGAATGTGGAGATGCTCAGTGGGCCAGTGGGTAGTCAGTAGCTGGAGTTTAGGATGAAAAGGCTGCTGTGTTTAGAGAATTAGTGAAATAACTGGGAGTGTGCCCCCAGTAGTATGTGCTAGCATTGGGTACCAAAAGGCCATCTGACAGATGTTGAGGTTGTAGGAGGGATTGACTATAAAAGGGAAGAACAAAGGAATTTTCAGAGTAGTGGAATTATTTTGCATCTCTGCATTTGTCGAAAATCATAGCATTGTATATCAAAAAAGTGAATTTCTTGGTATGCAAATTGTCATGGATTATATTGTCTCCCCCCAAAAATGTATGTGTTGATTTGACTTGGCTGTGAGTCCCAATATGGTGCCATTCCTCCCATGTGTTGTGAATCCCTGCCTCTGTGATGTTGATGAGGGAAAATGGACAGCAGTTGTGTTGGTGAGGCAGGATTCAAGTTACCAGCTGTGGAATATAAGGGAGAGAAAGGAGCAGAGTAAGTTGGGAAACTCACGCCACCAAGAAGGCAGCACTAAGAGCATGTCCTTTGGACCTGAGTTTCTTGTACTAAAATATTCTCATTGGACTTAGACTCAGCCTACTGGATTGTGACAATTTCTTTTTTTGAATGGACCTATAACTCGTAAATGGATTTGTGGCTTACCGGACTGTGACAATAAAGATTCTCTTCATGAAAGCATCCACTTTTGGTATTTTCTGTTAGAGCAGTCCCAGATGACTAAAACACAAATTATTAAAAAAAAAAAAAAAAGGCACTGGATAGTTTTAGTCAAGGTAATGTATTCTAAAACATGTAAAATCCCAGTTCTTTCAAAAGATGTGTCTCCCTTGTCCTAAATAGTAGAATGATTGTGACTTCTGTTTTGAATTTTCTTCATTAAATTTGTGTTGCTATCCCCATTGATTCCTTATACTGTAAGGCACCACTGCTGTCAAGTGAATTCCAACTCATAGTGACCCTGTAGGGCAGAGTAGAGCTTCCTCATGGCCTTTCCAGGGAGCTCCTGGCAGATTTGAACTGCCGACCTTTGGTTAACAGCCGCTTTCGTGCCACCCCTGTGCTGTAACAGGAGTTAATAGCAATATATTTGGCACGGTTTCAGAAGTAGATACTGCTGTTACATTTTGGTCATCAACAAACTAGTTTATGGCTTCTTTGGTTGCTGTTGCCATCTATGCCCAATTCATGTGACTTTGTGTATAACAGAACAAAGCATGGCCCAGATTTGCACGATCCTAACAATTGTTGGTATGAACCCATTGTTGTAGCTATTGGGTCAGTCTGTCTCATAGAGGGTTTCTCTCGTTTTCCCGGATTCTTTTATCAAATGTGACGTCCGTCACGGGGTGAACTGGGTCCCCCAAAATATGTCAGTTTAGTTAGGCTGTGATTTTCAGTATTGTGTCAGTGCCCTGTTTTGTGATGCTAATTTTCCTGTGTGTTCTAAATCGTAGTCTGCACCTTCAGTTAATAAGGCCCGATTAGAGGATTTGAGTGAGATTGTAACACCCTTACTAAGGTCAGCTACCTGACCTTATAAATATAAAGAGTTTCCCCGGGGTGAGATGAAAGGAAAGCGAGCAGATAGTGGGGGGCCTCATACCATCAGGAAAGCTGTGCTGGAATTGGAGCATGTCTTTTGGACCTGGGGTCCCTGCATGGAGAAGCTGTTAGTCTAGGGAAGGATGAAGGACCTTCCTCTAGAACCAACATAGAGAGAAAGCCTTCGTCTGGAGCTGATGCCCTGAGTATGAACTTGTAGCCTCCCAGACTGTGAGAAAATAAATTTCTTTGTTAAAGCTGTCCACTTGTGGTATTTCTGTTATAGCAGCACTAGATGATTAAGACAATGTCCTTTTCTATGATGGGTCTTTCCTGATGGTAGGTTCAAAGTAAGCAGGACTATGTCTTGCCATCCTTCCTTCGGGCAGCTGTATTTCCTCCAGAACTGATTTGTTCTTTGTGGCATTCCACAGTATGGTCTTCACCAACACTGCACTTCAAATGTGTCAATTCTTCTTGCTCTTCCTTTCTCATTGTCCAACTTTCATATGCATATGAAGCAGTTGAGAAATGTGGCTTCATCCTCCAACTGACACCTTTGCTTTTTTACATTTTAAAGAGTATTTTTTGTGGTTTATTTTCCCAGTGCAATGTGTCTTTTGATTTCTGCAGTCTTTTGACTGCTGCTTTCAAGGGCATTGGTTGTTGATTTAAATGGAATGAAATTTTCTGTAACTTCAGTTTCTTTGCCAATAGCTCCTTCTATGAGTATATTATTACCAGACTCTGAATCAGTCCATTTTTACTGAAAGTTTATTAGATGGACAGTACAAACGATTTGGTAGAATGTCATCTCCTGCCATATATATAAGGCCTGATGGAACAGGTTTTGACTAGATCTGAATTGGTGCTTAAGCATTTTCCATCTCCTTACCATTTTGAAGGAGGTAGAAGCATCTGGAAAACAGAATAAGCTTAGCTAAGAGGTTTTTATTTTATCCCTGAAATTTGTGTGCCTCAGTTTTGAGGAAATTATTTATTAAAGCAAGAGGGTGTGCCCAATGACAATCTCATGCTCCTCAAATTGAGTTAAAAGATTTATGTAACAAAAACTATCTTCTTTCATTTTTTTTTACTTCAAGAATACATATGATGCTGAGTAGATATTTTTAATAATAAAAAGTCACATAGCCCTAATAAGAGAAAAAGGCCACAGGAGACCATTGTATCTCCATGACCACCAATTTAGTGATAACTTTAGACTCAATGTGGGAACTGTGGAGGTCTAGAGAATCCTGGGTAGTTCCAAAACTACTCCCTCAACTACCACCACAAGTTTGCAAACTATTTTTTTATCAGACACTGTCTTGGAAAGAAGGGGGTAATCCCTCCAAGGGCTTGCTGTATCTCATTGTTCTCAGCCTTCTAGGGAAGTTTTGTTATTGTGTTTTTAACCTTTTCCCACTGATTCTGTCTCCTATCAGGATTTTAACATACTCTGTTGTTGCCCAGTCATCTACTGGTGCTCTAACAGAAATACCACAGGTGGTTGGCTTTAACAAAGAGGAATGTATTCTCTGAAGTCTAGGAGGCAGGATGTCGAAACCCAGGGTGCCAGCACCAGGGGTGGGCTTTTTCTGGGGGAAGATCGTCATCATCAGTCATTGGTCTAAGAGCTTCTCGGTGCGGGAACCCCAGGTTCAAAGGGTACACTTTTCCTGGCACTGCTTTCTTGGTGGTGTGAGGCCCTCCATACCTCTCTGCTTGCTTCTCTTTGATGTCTCAAGAGGTTGACTCAAGACACACCCTGATCTTGTAGATTGGGGCTTGCTTCCTTAACACAACTGTCTGTAATCCTCCTTCAGTAATTTCTTAGAGGTAGGATTTACGACACAGGAAAATCACAGCAGATAACAAAAGGGTGGCTAATCACACAATACTAGGAATCATAGCCTAGTGAAACTGATGCAAAACTAACCATCACAGGTATTCCTCTTCCATGTTGCAAATTCCAAATTAAATTATAGTTAAGTTTATGTGTCTGTTCCTTTCAAACTTTTCACTATTTTATGATGTTTCACATTATTTATAGTGTTCTGTATAATGCCTGGAGTAGTATGTACTAGGTGTTCAATAGAGTACTTTGTTGACTAATCACAAGTATCATGACTTAACACTTCCTGATGAAGATTGGCAGCCTTTAAGTAAGAGGGTAAACGTGTTCAAATTCATTGTCCTTGAAATGAAATCAGATTCTTAGGCTCAAGACACTTGGAAAATACAGGAAAGTCCATAAAGTGCCCCAAACTTACTTGTATTATTCTTGTATTCTCTTTAATGCTTTTCAGACATTTTCTTCAATAGGGTAGACACATTGTATGCCCATGTTAATATTTAAGCTACACTGTCTTCTGCCTGATAAGGCTTGTTTTCTCCAGGCTCACTTACTGTGGCATAGTTCCCCAGATGATGATTGGAGGTTAGACAGCATTCAACAGTAAGTATGGTATGAACTTACTGAATTTGTACCTAATTAAGAGTTCATAATTTTTACATGTTGATGTAGTTTCTTTGTACTGTTTTAAGATAGAGAGAAAGAGCTAAGTAAAACTGTAAAGAAAGTAATGTCTGATCTACTTGAATCTAAGCAACAACTGTTTTTCAGAAAATTCTGAAGCCAACAAACACATACTAGGGCTATGTCAGTTATTAACCAATGCATTGAGTAGATTCTCCTAAGACACAATTTTGACTGCCCTCTTCCTTATTGTATTATTGAGTATATTCTAAGTGAATAAAGTTTGATTTGTTTGGATTTTAGGAAATAGATTTTTGTTGTTGTTATGTGTTGTCGAGTTGATTCCAACCCATAGCGATCCTGTATGGCAGAGTAGAACTGCCCCCACAGCATTTCCTAGGTTGTGATTTCTAAGGGAGCAGATTTTGGGTCTTTTCTCCTTTGGAGGGACTGGTGGATTGCAACTGCTGCCCTTTCTGTTAGCAGCCAAGTGCTGAACCATTGCATCACCAGGGCTTCCTGGAAAATGGGAACCTGCTGTTACTTTTCATACTTCAGTTTTACTGCTAATAGCCCATGGTAAAAACACATGTTACGTTGCTATCCAGTATAAAAATGAATGTAATGGAAACAAAAGTTGTAGAGAATTCTTTCCTTACCTCTTGCAATTCTGTTTTTATTCCTTTTTATTTCAAATTTGCAAAAATGCTGCTTGGGACCCATTACATTGACTTTACAAACTGATCAAAATCTAAAATTGGGGAAAAACAAAACACAAACCCACTGCAGTGTAGCTTGAATTCAGAGACTGTGACTAATTCATCATTCTGTTGGCAGCAGGCACTTAGTAGTTGCTCAGAGTAAACAAACAAACAAATAAACAAGCAAACACAAAAGCTCAAACCTGGTACCACAGTGACCCCATGTGCTTCAGAGTAGAGCTATGGCATAGGATTTTCTTCGTGGGATCTTTGTGGAACCCAGTTGCCAGGCCTTTCTTCTGCAGTGCCACACTGGATCTGTTCAGACCACCAGCTTAAGGTTAGAAGCTGATCACAAACCATTTGTGCCACAAGGAACCTTACCGTTGCTTGATCCTCCTGCTCCCCAAAACACCATTGCCATCTAATTGATTGTGACCCATAGCAACTTTTGATAACAAAAGCCAAAAAGCTACTGCTGTTGAATAGATTCTGACTCATAATGACCCTGTAGGTCAGAGTAGAACTGCCCTATTGAATTTCCAGAGGCTGTGTGGTGGATTTGTACTGCTGTGGTTAGCAGATGTCATTCTTGACGACTGTGCCACGAGGGCTTCTGCAACTTTTGGTAGCAGTAGTTAATTAAATAAGTTGGTGGTGGAAAGGAGGGGTAAGGAAGTGAAGGCAGAGTTTACAAAAAAGGAGTGTAGATATCTTTGGTAATGACGTTCCAGATGTGAGAACAGTAGCAGAGGCAAAACACATCTACCCTTGTCTTGGTATAAGACTTTGTTTGCAGGTAACAGAAACCAGCTTGAGTAGCTGAAGCAAAGAAGAATGTATTTAAAAGATTCAGGGTGTCTCACCGAACTGAAGGGCAGGGGTGCATCTTGGGTCTGGGAAGGGACTGAAACTGGACTGGAAAGCTGTTAGGAGCCCAGGCACACTGTCATGTGCTTTTCCATCTTGGCTTCTCTCTGCTTGGCTGCTTTTGTTTTTCTTGCTGCAGAATGGTTTCTGCTGATGCTCCATCCATGTGACAGCCAATTTCTTCCCAGAGCTCCTGATTTTATATCTCAGGTCTCACTTTGAGTATTTCATGTGACTTGTATGTGGTAGAATAAATCAGTCTTTTGATAGATGGTACTGTATGCTAGGTGTTAGTAACTGTCTCAAATCACTAGTTTTAGATTAGATCTCCTGTGATATGGTGCTGTAAACTTCATTGTTTCCAGTGGCTCTGCTTTACTGTGTGGATCATATGAATTCATTGTGTGTGTGTGTATTAAAATTGCTTGCAGATATTTATTAATTGAGCTTTTCTTCATAGGTTCCCAGCACCACTTTAGGTTGAAGGGTGGTTACAAAGGTGAATATAATGTATTTAGAAAGGTTTTGCTGCCTTAAGATTATGACCCTTTTCCAGCAAAGTGGACTAAGGCATGAATTGTGTTAATGATTCCAGTTCAGAACTAGTCTTTAATTTTTCCATGCCTCAATTCTATTTCTGCTTGTTATATTTGTTTCTCACATTCACCTTTATCCTTCACACCCTGTTTGGATACCTGCTTAGTCAGTACTTTTCTTCAGTGACCCTACTTTAAAAAAAAAATTATTGTGCTTTAAGTAGCAGTTTACAATCCAGATCAGTTTGTCATATAAAATCCCGCACATACACCACTATGCACTTGTAACTTTTCTCCCCACTCCCCATGACAGCACACTCCTCCTTTCTACCTTGTACTTCCTGCATCCGTTCAGCTGCTCCTGTCCCCCTCCACCCTCTCATCTTGGCTCTGGACAAGAGCTGCTCAGACAGCTTCATGTACATATTTAAGCAGGAAGCATATTCTTTATGAGCATCACTGTATAAGTGACTCTCCGTAATTGACTATTTTTTTCTAGCTCAGGGTTTAGACCTCCTCACCGTTCAGCCCTCACAATCCCAAATCAGTCCTTGTAGCCTGACCCAGGGACATCCACATCCATGAGCGTCTGCCAAGAAGAATCTTTACTAGGCATGGCCTGGCATCCTGGGCTTCTCTTGGGCCCAAGCAAGAAAAACAGGAGAGCTAGACCAGGAGGTATGTTTCCTGTCTCAACAATCTCATAGCCTAAGGGGGAGATAAAGTCACAAATACTTTTTAGCACAGCATGGTATCTGTCATAATGCAGGTTTAAACAGAGTGCTGTAGAAATGCTGGTGCTGTCACATAGTGGAGGCTCTGGAAAACTTTTTGAATGAATCTGTAAAGAATACCAGTAACATCAGGTAGAGTTATAGGCAACTGCTTCTGGGGAAGTAACAACTTGTGTAGAGGAGCCAAGTTATGAGCTGATGAGAGACAGCTGAGTGTGAATTATAGAATTGATTATGTGGTGAGAGAAAGCATCAAGAGATAGACTGAGCTACCTTGAGAAAAGCCTAATAAGCTGTGGCACAGAATTTGGATTTAATTCTACAGGAGCTTCATGAGATTTTCCTGGGGGAGGAGTAATGAGAAGACACATGTTCTTTACAGAGATGACCCTGTCGTCAGGCTTAACCTCAAGGGACAAGGGATGGGCAACGTGGACATGAATTCAGATGCTGTTTTAAAAGTCTAGGCGAGAGACAATGAAGGCTGTATCTAAGGCTTTAGCAAGAGGGATGAAAAGGAGTATTAAATTTGATATGCTTTGGGGAGGTAAACTTTTCAGGCCTGTTTGCTCCCTGCGGCCCATTCAGTGTAGTGAGATGGAGCTAACGAAGATTAGCGTCGGGCGCATCAGCTCCATCCCTGTGTTCTCCTGAGTCAGTTCCGGGGCTAATCATTCCATAGAGTGTCTCCAGTTTAATAATTTTGCAGTGACATCTCAGACTTGACTATAGAAATTTGACATTATTTCTCTGATTTTTGGCTATTGCTCACCCTTTGATACAGTAATAAAATGAAAAAAAAACCTGTGCTAATGAGAGAGACAGACATACATATTTACCAGGGCTTTCCAACCACTTTGTGTTCGAACCTCTGTTAGAATTAGCATTTCCAACAAGTTTCCAGATGATGCTCATGCTACTGCTTAGGGACCAGTTCTGAGAACCAGTAACAGAACAGTGGTTCTCAAAATTTATTATGTGTAAGATCACCCGGGGATGTTGTTAAAAAGTAGATTCTGTTTCAGTATATCTGGGTGGTGGAAGGAAACCCTGGTGTCATAGTGGTTAAGTGTTATGTCTGTTAACCAAAAGGTCTGCAGTTCGAATCTGCCAGCTGCTCCTTGGAAAGTGTAAGGGGCAGCTCTGCTTTATCCTATGGGGTCACTATGTGTCAGAATCAACTCAGCAGCCATGGTGGGTGAGAGGTGGAAATTCAAATTCCCAGCAGGGGTTTGAACTAGAACAGACAGGTTTGAAGACCTGAATTACGCACAGTTGACATAAATGGTGATCAGTGTTTGAAGGGGGACCTGGACTGAGTACTCTGGAGCTTGGAGGAAGAACTGTCTAATTAATGCTCTGGGATCTGTTAGGGCTGAGGAGGAGAAAATGCTCCAGTGAAGAGCTGAAGAATGAATAGGTATCTCAGAAGTTTGAGGTGCCTGTGGGTTATTAAGGTGGAGATGATAAGACAGTGGTTGGAGTATAGGATCTAGAAGAATCACTTCCCCCCATGGCCTTTTAGTCGATTTAGACTCTTAGAGACCCTGTAAGACAGAGTAGACCTTCCCCATAGGGTTTTGAGGGCTATAATCTTTTTTTATTATTATGATTAAGTGAAAGTATACAAACCAAATCAGTGTTTCGTGCTGCCAGCCTATCTGCAACTCCATCTGCTCTCCTCACCCTGTGACAGCACACTCCTCCTCTTCACTCTGGACTTCTAGTATCGTCTTAAAAAGTACCTATCCCCTCCTCTCCACCCTCTTTCTCCCGTCTAGAAAGAAAGCAGTAGGGCAGCCTTCTATAAATGTATAAAACCGTAAAGTACACATACCGCATAGTCACACTGTGTCCCGGAGACTAGACCATTCTTGTCTGAAGAGTTGACCTCAGTACTGGTTTTATGTTGGGGCCATCAGCAAGTCTCAGGGCCACATTCTCAGGGGAACCCTCCAGGCTGTCCGACCATCAGTTGTGGTCTTTTGGAAGAGTTCTTGAACTGCACACCTCTTTTGCTCATGCTACGTCAGGGACTCTTATGTTGTGTCCCCCATTATGGCTACCTATGGTGGTGGCCAGGCACCATTTGGTTCTTCTGGTCTCATGGTGATACAGTCTCCCATTCTTATGGGTCCTTCTGTTTCCTGGGCTCACTTATCCTTGTGTCTTTGATGTTCTCCATCGTCATGTGTTCCAGATAGATCGGGACCAGTTGGTGTTCCTCAGATGGCAGCTTGCTAGATTTTAAGACCTCAGATGCCACTCAACCAGTATGGGGTGCAGAAGACTCTTAGCAAAAGACTGGTTATACTAGTTGACCTCGATGTCCCCTGAAAACATCGTCCCCAGACCCCCATGCCTGCTACTCTGTTCTTTGAAATGTTGGGTTCAGTATAGAAAACCTTTCAGTTTATGGTGTAGTCCAGCTATGCTGATCTGCTCTCTGTGTGCTGTTACTCCCTTCACGCAACCGAGTACCTATCGACTAGTCTGTGAATGTTGCTGTCCCTCTGTCCCCACCCTTGTAGCGGTCAGAGTCTTTTTTTCTGTACATAAGTCCATTTTTAAGTCCTTATAGCAGGAGTCTCATCCAATATTTGTCCTTTTACAGCTGATTTCCCTCAGCGTATTGTCTTCTACTTGAAACCAGGTTATGAGATGCTTCCTAAAATCATCATTGTTCTTTATATTTGCACAATGTTCCATTGTGTGTATAGTTTGCTTATCCATTTATCTGTTGATGGACACCTAGGTTGATTCCATCTTTTTGCTACTGTGGACTGTGCTGCAATCAACTTTCGTGTACATGTGTGTTCATGTGACCACTGTTATTTCTGTAGGATATATTGCAAGCAGTGGGATTACTGGATCATACAGTATTTCTATTTGAGGCTTTTTCAGTGGCACCAAATTGCTTTTCAAAGTGGTTGTACCATTTGCATTTCCAGCAGCAGTGTAGGAGACTTCCACTCTCTCCACAGCAAAGGCTGTAATTTTTATAGAAGTAGACTGCCACATTTTTCTCCAGTGGAGTGAGTACCTAGTGGGTTGAGCCCTCAACTTTTCAGTTCACAGCAGAGCACTTAACCATTGCGCTAGCAGGAATCCTTATGAGGGAAACTAAACGACACAACTATGCCTTGGTCCTAGTCATAGTAATTCTAAATTAATCTGGGATGAAACCCTGCTTGGCATGTTTTAAAAGTGAGTAAGGTGATGTTAATGGGAGCCAGCTTTAACAGTCACTGTAGTTAATAAGAAGGAGCCTTGGTGGCACAGTGGTTAAGCACTCAGCTGCTAACCAGAAGGTTGGCAGTTTGAATCCACTAATCATTCCATGGGAGACAAAACCTGAGGATCTGCTCCTGTATTGTAGTCTTGGAAATCCTGTGGGGCAGTTCTGCTCTGTCGATATGGTTGCCATGTGGAAGAACAACAACACAATTCAAGAAATAGTATAGTTTTCCTGGAGATAGTGTAGTTGGTAGCGGATGCTCCAGGCACAGATCATTTTGGGAGCAAGAAGGAGGAGAACAGAACTAGACAAAAACTGTAGGAAACACTACCAGTGTAGTGGGCAGCAAGAAGGTGCCAATGAAGAACCTACAAACATAATTCTTGACTACATTCTATTTTCATTCAGGGCTTTAATGCATGATTTGCATAATTTCTTCTGACCCTGAGTACATTGTGTATCAGGATATGTCTTAAGTACCAAATTCATATGTATATTGCTGATTGTCAGACTGATGAAATTGATAAAAGTTAATTCTTTTATCATTAATATAGAAAATCATGACCTTTAATTCTTCACAGCAGCAAATACCCATATCTGCCTTCAAGTTTATTTAAGAGAAGGATGCATGAAAGTAACAGTTGCCAAGAATTCATTTTATTTTCTGAATTCAAAGTCACCTGTCAGTTTTGCTATAAATTCTTTGAGGCATGAAATAGCCTGCCAGTTGTCTGTTGCTCTCAGAGTTAATGAATGGTTATCAGTTCATCGTTGGTACTAACCGAGCCGCAAATTGTGAAGAAGGCATTCTATCACTTCCTAGCATTTTTGCCTCAAGGCAGTATCTGCCATTTTTAAAGGATTTGGAGGCTGAGTGTCCTTAAAGCTTTACATGTTTTTTACTTGGAGAGCTCGTAACATTTTGTAGTATCTCCATGAAATATTAGCAGTTTTATCTTGTTTTGTGTAATAGTTTTTTACTTAAAAGTCATGTAAATAAAATTTCTTGATGTGAGAAGTCATACAGTTTTTACCTTGAACCAGTGCAGCATTATAATTTTAGAGATATTTAATTTTTATTTCCAATTCATATTCCATTCACTTCTTATAAGTATACCAGTTTTTAGACTTCTTTAGCTTCTTGGCTGGATAGTTAATGACTGGGAAAACTTGACTCTTTCGTGGAACCTTACCTTTTAGAATAACGCGAGTGTGCACGCACACACTCCAACTCCCACCCCTATCCTCCTATCCCCCCACCCCTCTGCAACTTGTCTTATTCAGTTTGGCATTTCAGCACAATATAACTTACTGTGTGTTGAATTAATGTGCACTGTCACCTCATTTCCTCAGTTATAAATTTGTAGTTTTGTACAGTGGGTTATTTTAGGGATGGAAGAACATTGATTTAACCCTATATGTGGCTTTTCTCCTAGTAGTATAAATAAAGGACCCTACACAGCTGAATGTTTACTTTCAGTTACACATTTTTCAGTCCCACTTCCTTCATTGTTAAACGCTACAGTATATCTTACAGCCAGGTTGCTTTACATAAAAATTTCCTTATTTTTTTTTGTGTTTCATGTGGGCTCATTCATGAGGCCCTAGCACAGTGGCTTGTGTGTACAGAGTAGTGGTTAGTTAAATTAGTGGACATGCTTTAATGAAGTAGGACAATAAGTTGACTGAGCTTTCTTTGAACTTTTAATATTTTTCAGTAATCTCTCATCACTGTTGCTAAAGATGTTTACCTGTGTATGTTTCAAATGCCTTCAAGTCCTTAAAGCTCTTCAGAGATGGAGGGAATAAAATTTTGTTCCTATTGACTGTTTCTTGGATTCTTATTCCTAAAGCATATATGGAAATGCAGAGAAAACCTCCTCCGTTATGCCTTACTAATCTTCATGTGTTACTTTGGGTACTCCTCTTGTGTTTTATATTGTGTCTTCCCATCTCTGATGGAACCGTACTATTTATATATTTTGTGAAAACTCATCTGTAGTTGTGCACGTAGTAGGAACTCTGTAAATCATTGTTGCATGTTTGCTTGGCTGATGGATTAGTCACGGGGCTAACTGGGACAGTGAAAGCACTTTTCCCCCATCTAGATACACAGCACTTTTTTTATGGATGTATATTTGACCCTTGAAAGTGTTTCCTAGAGAGAACCTGAGCTTGCCTTGTTAACTCGTTTCATAGTTAACTGATTCTTACTTTTCAGAGGGCATTTCTCTGCATATTTATTCGAGATTTTTCTTTTTGCAGTGTGAACAGTTCCCTTATAGGTGACCTAATCTGAGCCAGCTGGTCTAAGACAGTTGTCTTCATCTAGATATTAACCACTTAACTTTAGTCAAGACCTTTTAAGTTAGGATAAGAGTCAATGAGAAACTGTTTGTTTTATCAAGGAGCCCTGATGGAGCATTGGTTAATCACTTCACTCCTAACAGTGGGAAGAAAGATACGGCAGTTTGGTTTAGTGAAGATTACACTTTTGGAAATCCTATAAAGCCAAACCAAACCTGCTGCCGTTGAGTTGATTCTAACTCGTAGCAACCCTATAGGACAGACTAGAACTGCCCTGTAGAGTTTCTGAGGAGCAACTGGTGGATTTTGGTTAGCAACTATAGCTATAGCCCTGTGCTACCAGAGATCCTGGAAACACTCTAGGGCAGTTCTGCTCTGTCCTATACGGTTGCTATGAGTCAGAATTGACTGGATGGCAGTGGGTTTATTTTTTCAGGTTTTGTTCCCCCCTTGTTCAGTGAATTGGTGCTCCTTTACTAGTTAAAATGTGGACTGTTGGGTGAGTACAGTTGAGGTTTGCTAGTACTTTGCAGAAAAGCTACTCTCAGTTGAGTCTGTGAGCTTGAGCTAGAAAAATGAGAGATTAAATTTTCTGAGGATTGTCCTGAGAGAAGGAGTATTAAATGCATTAATTGACATAACATCAGTTGCTTTCCAATCATGCTTGCCAGATCCATGTAGGTGGGGATAAGGGTGGGTCTTTTGAGGGTTGATTTGCTTCCTACTTTGGCAACTGAGAAGGCATTTGAGCCAAGCCTACCCCTTTTGAGTAGCTCATTTCCTATAAATTTGTAGTTAATGTGCACTGGTGAACCAGCTGTATTCTGCATACTTTGGACACGTTATCAAGAAGGATCAGTCCTTTGAGAAGGGGATCATGCTTGGTAAAGTAGCCAAGCCAAGCCATACAGCACTTGATAAAGTAGAGGATTAGCAAAAAAGAGGAAGACCCTCAATGAAATGGATTGACACAGTGGCCACAACAGGAGGCTCAAGCATAACAGTATTTGTGAGGATGGCACAAGACAGGGCTCTGTTGTGTTCTCTTGTATATGTAGGGCCACTATGAGCTGGAACTGACTCGATGGCACCAAACAATAGCAAAATAATTTGCTGATTGAAAAAAGCGAAAGTTTGTTACACATTACATATTTATAAAAGAGTTAGACTATAAAAAGATATCAGATAGAAAATAATTATCCATGATTCTATCACCCATATATGTGTCCTTTTGGACATACATTTAGGCATTATATAGCCAAGTGCCAAGCCAAGTGCCGTCGATCATAGACATGTATTTAGGCATTATTTAGACATATATGTAGACATACTTATTTAGGACATGAGTCGGATCCAAATCTATGGCACTTGGCTGGCTGGCATGTGTCCTTTTAGACCTTACTGTGAATGCATGAAAATATGCAAAAGTTCATAAAATTGGGATCCAGCTATAATCCAATTTATGCATCTACATACTTTTCCTATTCTTTTTACCAAATTTAATTAAAAAAATAAGTCAAAAGAATCTTTCCTCTTCCCATTCTAGTTCTTTTCTTCCTGAATCACTACTGTTAATAGTTTCTTGTGATTTCATCAGGATAAAATAGACTGCATATATAGCCTTTAAAAAAAATGATGAGTGAGGTGTACAGTAGCTTTTTTAAATAGTATTAGGGGACTTTTCATATATACATGTCTGTCTTTTTATCAGTTGCAGTTTATTTTACTGCAACAGAATACTCCAATTTAGTATACGTCAAACTTTGACAAAAATGCTTCTAATATTTTATTTTTATAGTATTTCAATAATGTTTCTATTAGTTTTAGACTGATGGAAAAATTTATTTCAATTATGTCAAGGAAATAGTCATTTATTGCTATTTTTCTAAGGTGTAAAATTCAACAGTGGTGTTAAAATTTTGTCCTTGCTTTGCATCTACTGAACTTGGTCATATAACTTTTTGCTCTACTTACATGCTTCTGTGAATGGATTTGGTAATACTGAACTATACTTGCATCATTAGGGGTGAACTTTGCAATGTTGTTAATTGCCATCCGGTGACTCCACTTCACGGTGAGCTTACTTACAGTAGTGAAAAGTTGCTAATACACTTGTAGTTCTCTTTGGTGTTACTTAAGTTTCTCTGCACTACTATTCATCTGTGAGACTTGAAAGTAATTTTTTAGTGTGTGCTTTCCCAGGTGTTGGTGTCAGTGTGGTACTGTAAATATTTGACACTTGTTTGTTTCTCTACATCCTAAAACAAAGAAAAACCCAACTCCTGTTGAGTCGTTTTCAACTCATGACAACCCAATAGGACAGAGTAGAACTGCTCCACAGAGTTTCTAAGGAATGCCTGGCAGACTGGCTGATTTGCACTGTTGACTTCTTGGTTAGCAAATATAGGACTTAACCACTACACCACCAGGGAAGTTTAAATTGTGTTGTCTATACTTTTAAATTTTAAAAGAATGTTGAATTAGGAAGGGAAATTTGAGATTTTGCTTAGCTATCTTTATAGTTAAGGAAATAACTTATTCACAGCTGTTCTGTGACAGCTACTTAGGGCTTGCTGTGGAGGTGAGGAGCTAACATTTATTGGGCATTTAGGCATCTTAAAGACAGTATGACAGTTTTGATGTGCTCTTGAGGTGTGGACTGGCTTACTTTAATATCTAAAACCCTACTAACCTACTGCTGTCCTGTTGATACCAACTTATAGGAACCCTGTAAGATGGAGTAGAAGTGCCCCATGGTGATTCCAAGGAATGCCTAGTGACTTCAAACTGTTGACTTTTTGGTCATAGCACTTAACCACTGTGCCATGAGGATTTCCTTAATATCTAAAGTTAGGGTAAAAATAAACAAATAAACTGTTAATTTTGAGTGAATGAATGTTTTCCTGAAGACTGTGTCTCAGTCTCCTTTTAATACCAGAACCTACTCGAACAAATATTTATTAAAACTTATGTTATTTGCCACTCTTCTTGGCTCTGGGGTTACAGCAGTGATCCAGACTGACCTAACCTGACCTGTGTGTGCCTTGGCATAGTTTCCAGAACCCAGCAGGTGTCTGGCGAATGTTGATGGTTGGAGCATGTTCGCCCTTGGCCCATAAGCCTGTTTGGAGTCTTTGTCTTAAAGGAAGCAGTTTCCAGATACAGTAATACACACTTATTTCCACTAGGTGGTAGTAGAATCATGGATGCGGAACAATTTACAATTAAGTCACTAATTGTTTGCTTGTAAATATAGTTCTCTTTATTGTAAAATTTAAATCTGTTTATATTGATTCAGTACAATGTAGTCATTAATCAACATGAGAACTTTTGGCATCTTTTAGAATGGATCTCAGTAAGTAAAATTCTCAAATTCATGAATTTGTCTTCCTTTGTTTAAATAATGAAACATCTACCGAGATCCAGTCATAAGCGAAGTGTTGTACTAGTTGTTGGGGATTCAGAGTTGAATATAATTCCCATGGGGCAGTTCTACTCTGACTTCTAGGGTTGCTATGAGTCAGATCTGACTCAACAGCGGTGGTTTTGTCTTTGAGATGTGACAGTCTAGTTAAGGAGACAGATATGAAGAGATCCATTACATATAATAAAAAGCACGTTCCTTAAGTGTACTATTAGTGGAGTTTTGACAAATGCATACAGCTGTGGAACCTAAATCCCTATCATGTTATAGATTATTACCATCTTACGGTAGCCATTTTAAATGAAGGGTCGTGTGCATCCTGTAGACCCTGGCAGTACAGCGGTTAGGAACTAGGACTGCTCACCGAAAGGCCAGCCATTCGAGTCCATCAGGTGCTCCTTGGAAACTCCATGAGATGGTCCTCTTACGTCCTGTAGAGTCATTATGAGATAAAATAGACTTCAAGGGCGACAGGTTTGGTTTGTTTTTGTCTTCTCCAGGCTGAATGAGCAGTAAAAGCTGATTGAGAGAAGAAGGGAGATGATTACACCAAACATTCACTGAGAGAGTAGTACCTGATGTCTTGGGTTAATATTTATCAGTTCAGTTTCAGTCCTATATGTACTGTGGTTTTGTCAATGAGATTTCACATGTATTGATTTTGGTGGCTTGCTTTTGAAACTGGAGGCCTGAAAAGCCCTGAGATGTGCCCTTTTCAAACAACAGGGTGGATTGAAGTAGGCAGTGAGGACTAATTCTTTACCTGTTTTTCTTAAAATCCCTGGCTTTTTAACATTATGTATCTCAGACAGGAAATCACGTGTTAACTTACAGGAGCTGCTGAGCTGAAATCTTTACAGGCTGTGCAGCTTCTCTTAGGAACATCAAGCAAGTATAGACACCAGTTTGATGACACCCTGTTCAGGTGACAAATGAGTCTCTGGAACCCCAGTTTTGATGCCTGTTATGCCTAGAACCCTGAGGCGTGACCCCAGACGGATGCCCTTGCCAGTTCCCCCCAGTGTTCCTTGACACTGATCCCTGCATCTGCATGTAGCCTCTCCCTTTAAAAACCCTGACCTTGCCTGACAACTTCGGACATCCTTTGAAGAAGAGAAGGCCTTCTGTCCCCTGTGTTGCCGATAGAAACCTTGGATGACTTGACCCAAGCTCCTGTCTCAGAGACTGGCTTTACAGAGATTGGCTTAATCCAAGAAAAAACCTTGAGTTTTGTTCGGTAATACTTTCACTTGTAGACAAAGCGGTAGAGCTCATGCTAGAATACTCATCCTTTACTTTCTTAAGAGAGGGATTTGGCTCTATATTCCTAATAATTTATAAACAAACAGAAGGAAAATGGTTCCCCAACGGAGAGCAACAGGTTATCTAATCACAGGGTTAAAATTTTTTCAAGTGGGAAGGTATACTAAATCAAAGAACTAGCAGGGTGAAGCACCTGCTGTGTGCCGGCGCTGTCTCTTGGTATTCATCATGTCTTCTCAGGGCAGCCCCTAACAGGATGTGCTTATTGCTCCCTCCAACTAGGGTATCAACAAAGAAGGTAATGTTCAAAGAGGTGATATAATTTGCTCAGAAGAAGGAATTGCAAGTTTTGGAGCAAAAACACCACAAAAATAAAACGAGAGTTTTAGGAAGTGGTAGATGCGGGATGGAACCCAGGCTGTTGTGTCTGTAAAACCAATGCTCATACGCGTTTTCCTCAGTTAGAAAGAAAGAAAACTCTATTAGTTTCTTAATGAAACTTGATATCCTTACGTCTGCACAGACCTCTTTTCCAAATACAGCCACATTTTACAGTTTTCTCCCTTTTTGAGAGCCACCATGTTACAAAGTGCTTAGTCTTCTCGAAACAATTGTTTGGTGAAAACATACCAGAAATACACAGTTTACACCCTGAGACAGGCACCTGAGGATGTTAGGGTCTATTCTTCTCCGATCTTGTTTTCTGCAGCTATCCATGGCTCACGTGACTTCAGCCACACTGACTTCTTGTTCCTTAAACACTGCAAGCTGGCTTGCAACTTGTACCCAGTGCTTGGGTTCCTCACCCTCTGGATGGCACAAGGTGAGCTCCCTTGAATGGCATGTTATTGGAATGGTTCTCTCTACCTTATCTGAGATGTATTTGTCTTGAATTATTGTTGTTGGTTGCTATCAAATCAATTCCAGCCCATGGAGGCCCCATGTGTGTAGAGTTGAACTGCTGCATAGACTGCAAGGCCGTGACCTTCTGGAAGCAGATCGCCACCAGGCCTGTCTTCAGAGGTGCCTCTGGGTGGGTTGGAATCACCCACTAGGAGTTGAGTGCGTAACTCTGTCGACCTTATTTAAAGTGTCATTCTCCATTTCCTACTGTGCTTTAGTTTTCGTCTAAGCACTTACCACCGTCTGGCATATTACATAGTTCTTTGTCTCTGTGAACTATAGTGTAAGCTGGTTGAATATAGAGACTGTGTTCATTAATATATCTTGAACACCTAGACAAGTGTCTGGCACATGGTATGTGCTCAGTAAATAAATTTGAATTCAATTAAATGAATGAGTGGGTGATCTTCTTCTTTTAAATTACCTTTAGAAAAGGAGATTACCTTAATGACATTGTATTAAAATGTAAGCTTAAAAAAAAAAAACAGCTTAAAGAAACTCTTACTAGTGAAATTTGAGGAAAGTTTGAGCATCACAACGAAATGATAATTCTAATTGAAACATTTTGGAGAAGTAAACATCTATTGCCCATAAAATCAAACAAAACCTGTTGCTCTTGAGTCGATTCTATATCATAGCAACCGTACAGGGCAGAATTGAACTGTCCCATAGAGTTTCCAAAGAGCAGCTGGAGGATTCATACTGCTGACGTTTTAGTTAGCAGCCAAGCTCCTAACCACTGTGCCACCAGGGCTCATAGTGGTACTCAAAAAGGGGCAGGGATAGGAAGTGAGAGAGGAGCAAAAATCAAAGCTTTTTACAAAAGAGTGTTTTCTAAGAAATATAGCTGTATGATAGAAAATAACCACTTTGCAGTTCCCGGTGTATTAAAATAATTAAGGCAAGGATCATCCATGGAGAAATATATTGAGTGAAAGCTTGTTGAGGAGTGGGATATTTGCATGGTGCCAAAATTGTAGGGGGAACACTGGCTTCACAATGGTTTTATTCTCCTCTTGTTATGGAGTATGAAGCATATCACTTTATCCATGAAGAATTCTTGTGAAAAACTTGAGTCTAATCATGTCTGCAGTGAACTTCAAAATTTTAGGATATATATTAGATAAAGAAACAGGCTAAATGGCCGAAGAGGAAAACAATCACATAAATTCAAAATGCATAATTGATAAGACAAGTTTCTGGGACTTTGAAAACTTAATTGTCATAAAAAAAACCAAAGGTTTTTTTGTATGGAGGGAGGCAAGACTATTTCTCTAGATTAAAAAAAAAAAAAAATTGAGAGACCATTACTGGCTGTGATGTGTGAACTTAAATTGGATCCACGTTGACTGGGGGAAGTTAAAACATATATCCTTTCATCAGTTGGAGAAAATTTAATATAGACTGCATACTAGATCGTATTGTGAAGTTATTGTTGATTTCCTTAGGTGGGAGAAGAGTGTAATCATACTAGAGGTGGTTGTTCTTAGGAATTGTACATTGTTTTTCTGCAGTTTACTTTCAAATATGAGCAAAAGAACATGCATACTTGTGTATGTAGAGAGGTGAAACACGTTTGGCAAATTATTAACAAATAAATGTTGAATCTAGGTGAATGTATTAGTGATAATCATTATATATCCTCCCTAATAAATCTTCTGTTTGGGGAAAACTGGGAGAAAAACAGTCTCTAAAGATTTTGTACTGGGAGTGCAAAGTAGTGCTCAATAGTCCAGGTGATGATTATATGACAGTGAATTCCCTAGGGGAGATGAGGCTGCCTTGAACTGGGAAAGGGTGTTGAATGAAGAATTGACTAAGCTTGGAGCTGACTTGTCCACTGTGATTGATGATGTGTGTGTGTCCTTCTAGCTCTCCTTATGTGGGTACTTCTGTAGAATATAAGGTTGAAAAAGAAATATTGGAAAGACAATCATCCTTTGTATTGAGAGAATCAATCTTAAAAGACAGGTGAAACAAATTCAGGTATGTGGTCTGTGAGAGAAACTTCTAGAAGTTAGTTTTATTTTTAGATGATAGTTTTAGTGTTTCGGCTGGCTTGTCATCTTGTCATGAGAGTGCAATTTTCCTGCAGATTTTATTGCCAAGAATTAATTTTTCTGTCTTGAAGAAATCAATTTGTGTATTATGGGTATTGATTTTGCAAGTATTCTTTTTGCATACTGCATTTTGTTAACATTAAGAAAGTTAATGGGATCAAAACCATGATGACATACTCTAAGTTACTTATTTAATCACCTACCCAGTTTCTCAGAAAAAAGACAAAAATATCAGTGATTACCTTGTAATTAAATCTATTTTCCAATAGAAACACTGTAATGCTGAGAGTGCATGTAACACTAATACACTCTTTGTTTATAGAATTTGATAGTGCTGCTTTAAAGCTATATAGCTCCATATATAAAAGTTGCTCTTAAGGTGTAGTGTGATGAAATTAACTAGGATGCCATTTCTAAATTACTGTGTTTACTACAGTAATATAAAATTTTTCTTAACAGAATAGTGTCATCAGCTGCTACAACTTAAAAAAGTTCATAACGTTTGTCCTCATATGGTACTAATCTAAAGCACAGATAAATTTTAATAGAACTTTTAGAAATGAAACCTCTGATGGTCAGAGATCCTGTTGTAAGCTCAAAGAGTTAACTTGGAGGGGCTTAAGAAAAATAGCACCTCTGAGGTAATGTTGCTAATGTGAAAGTTACATTAAAAGATTAGTACATTTTCTTTTGCATCTCACAGAATTTATTGGATAACTTAATCTTTTCATTTCTGACAGTCTTTGAACGATTATGTTGTCTGTAAGTTGTCATACCTTTTCTTACTAGATAAATAGAATTATTTCTGGAGTTGTCTTTAGGACAAATGGTAAGGCATTATCTTCTGGATATAGCATCGTGATACTTTGATGATGTGCTACCTGCTCTTCGCTACGTGTAATGATTTACTCCGTTTCATAGTTGGTCTGGTAGTAATGAGCACTGCTTTGGGGTTCTGCTGCCATCAAAGCACTGAACAACTGCAGTATTTTCTTCACTGCTTCAATACTTGGTCATCTTCTTCCATTCTTTTTTTTTTAATAAATGAATCAAGGACTTAGATTTATCTTAGGTCCTCTGATGTACATCAGTAAATAGGGAGGTAAGGATTGAAACACAAAGCAGTTTTAGTAGACTTTTAGAAATATGAAATGGAGTCAGCTGCCTAGGATATGGCGTGAACTTGGTCTGTGGGGGAATTTATTGGTTATACATTCACATGGTGTTCAGTTTTAATGAATGTCTAGTCATGTTTTACTTTACATGAGTCAGTAAAGTCTTCATTTCCAGAATTTTTTTTTTCCTGTCTACTGAAAGGCAAAGCTCCAGGCCCAATGTTTGCTGAATAAACTTTCGGTTATACAGGCAAATTTAGTCCTTATGTGTACTAAGCTGTCCTAGACAAATGGCTGGAAGTTCGCTCCATGTTTGTGGAAATTAAATTCCTAATCTTTTGGTTTGTCAAAGATTTAGGTCTCAGGAGCTGAGGGGTTTTTCTAACTCAGCTCTTTTCAGGTCATTTTCTTTGTTGTTAACTGTATCTTATGGTGTTAGGCTCTGGACATTTTAAACACATTTGAAAGTAAGATAAAGATTGGAGAGTGGCTTAAAAGTAGCAAACTTTTGTTAATACTGTTTATCACTTGGGTTATTAGCAAGAAGAAAAAATTCTGTGTTGTGCCCTAAACTGGCCTTATTGGAGTTAGATTCTTGGGGAACAGTTTGAGGGACACAGGACAGACCTCTAATTGCACATATGCCCCAATTTTGTCTGTGCTGACTTGGTGACCTTAATCAGACCCCTTCTTCCTCAGAGTCTAAACTGCTGTCAAAAATGTGTGGTGGTTAACTCATGGCAGCCCTGAGAATCTGTCTCTGGTTATGTTAAGATTTTTCTTGCTCTGTTGGTATTTATTGAATGTTTACTATGATCTAGATTTTGTACAGCGTGGTGTTTATCTAATGCTCAGTAATTCAGGGAAGTATAAATAAAGAGAAAACCCACTGCTGTCAAGTTCATTCTGATTCATAGTGAATCTGTTGGGCAGAGTAGAGGTGCCCTATAGAGTTTCTAAGGAGTGGCTGGTGGATTTGAACTGCTAATCTTTTAGTTAGCAGCTGAGCTGTAAACCACTGCACCACCAGGGCTCCTTCCACCCATCTGACTGCTAGTGACCCTATATAGAAGGACTAAAATGAGAGACATTGACAGTACCCACCTAATAATGTAAATCTTGTTCTGTCTAGCTAACATAAATGCCTCTAATCCTGCCTCATTAACATCACAGAGGTTAGGATTTACAGTAGGTAGGATAATCACAGAAACCCTGGTGTCCTGGTGGTTAAGTGCTTCCTCTGCTAATCAAAAGGTCTCAAAAGATCTGTAGTTAAATCTTTCAGGCACTTCTTAGAAACCCTGTGGGGTACTTCTACTCTGGCCTGTAGGGTCACTATAAATCAGACAGCAGTGGCTTTGGCTTTAGCAGGATAATCACATCAGATCACAAATGGTGGACAACCACACAATACTGGGAATTAGGACCTATCCAAGCTGACGTGCATTTTGAGGCGATACAATTCAATCCACAACATTCCATCCTTTGTCCCCTCAAATTCATGTCTTTGCCACATGTGAAGCATGTTCATCTTATTTTATCATAGAATAAGTCTCAGTTCACCTCTAGGTCCAAAATGCCTCATCATCTCTGAAATTTAGAATCTGACTTACCTGCTTCTGAAGTGCAATGGTGAACAAGTTCAAGCCAGACATCAGTATTACAAATAGGATAAATTGGAAAGAAAGAAGGGATAATAGATACCAAGCAGTCAGCAGAATGTGTTATATTCACTCTCAAGGCTTAAACATAATCCTCTGTTCTGAAACCATTTAGGAAATGGCCCTGCCCTCCAAACTCTGGGTGTTAGCCCCACTTTGTGGATTCTGGGTGGATTCTCTTGGTCCTGGGCTTTAGCTCTGCCTTCCAGGCCCAATGAAACAGTAATTCTCCTTCCTTGACTATGGGCGGCCCTGTTCTCCTAGTCCATCTGAGTGGCAAGTACTACTCACGTGACCCTAGCAGGTCCCATTCTTTTGCTGTTTGGGCTTGGAAGTCTTGCTCTCTGCTTTGCACAGCATATCTGGCTCCATTTACTGGCAATCAGGGACAGTAGCTCCACACTCCAGAATTTAGTTGGTAAAGATCTGACTCTTTGAAACCTAGCAGATTGTGGCTCTACCCTGTGAAACCTCAGAGGCTGTGGCTCCACCCTTTGAGACTCTAGAGGTGTGGCTGGTACCCTCTGAGACTGAGGTAGCTCTGCTTCTTGTGTTTCTTGTCTGTTCAGCTTTTGGTTTATGGTTCCGCAGCCTCTTGGCCCCTCAGACCTCGCTGCATGCATCTGCCCTGCGAGGACAACTATTCCCAAACTCTTTAGATGAATGCCTGAATGTGCCCCACTCTGCCAATAAACTGTGGCAGACCGGCACTCAGCTTTCTTACTCCACAAATTGGCAAGTGTGTGTCTGCTAAGTGCTGGAGACACTGCAGTGCCAGGAAGCATCCTGAGCAAAGGCATCCAGCTCCTGATCCATGTTTCAGCCCACAACTGTCTCTCACTGGCCTCCTGTTTCTCCTGAGGTGGTATCTCTGCTACTACTTTGCTCTGTCTCCTGTGTTACAGCTCTTCTTCCTCTTGAGTCCTCATCGGTATTGTCTTTGATGTCTATGATTCCACCAAGAGTCTCTTTCAGGCAATCTGGACTTTTAGGGACATTAAAACTCTATCCACTTCAGTCTCTATCCACTGACAGTTTCAAAACTTATTCCACATTTTAGGTATCTCTTAGAGCAGCACTCTGCTCCCTGGTACCAAATTCTGCATCTTGATCTCTGGGGAAATTTATTGGTTATACATTCATATGGTGTTTAGTCTTAAGAATGTCTAACTTTACATGAGTCATGAAGTCGTTTGTTTCCAGCAGTTTTTTTTTTTTTTTGATGTCCACTAAAAGGCAAAGCTCCAGGCCCATTTCAGAAGTCAAGAATGTTTGCTGAATTAACTTTAGGTTATACAGGCGAATTGCATTTTTGTCTGTACTAAACTTTTTCAGACAAATGGCTGGAAGTTCCCTCCATCTGTGAAAAAGTTAAATCTGTAATCTTTCGGTTTGCCGTTGTACCGCAAGTGGATGGCTTTAACAGAAATTTATTGTTTCATAGTTTAGGAAGCGAGAAGTCCCAGTTTAGGGTGCTTTCTCCAGTGGAAGGCTTTCTGTCTCTGTGTCTGCTCTGAGGGAGAGTCCTTGTCGTTAGTCTTCTCCTGGCTGAGGAGCTTCTCACTGCAAGAACCCTGGCTCTGAAGAACATGAAGAACACATTCCTCTCCCAGTTTTTTTTTGGTGGCAGGAGGTCTCCCTGCCTCTCTGCTTGTGCCTCTCTTTTTGATCTCAAGGGATTGGCTCAAGTGCAACCCCATTAACACGATGAACATAGCTGCTGCTAATTCTGCCTTGTTGACAGCTTACAGGTACCATTAACAACACCCCGAGAAATCACGTCAGATGACAAAGTGGTAGTCAGTCACACAGTGCTGGGAATCGTGGCCTAGCCAAGTTAACCCACATTTTTTTTTTTTTAATTTAACATGACTGGGTGAAAATGTACATTCCTGTATAAATTTACATGCCCACCTATATGCAGCTTCCACTGCTCTCCCTGTCCGGTGACTGCACACTATTCCTCTGTGCTCCATACATGTCTCATCCTTCCAACAGCCTCCTTTCCCCTCCTCTCTACCCACTCTCCTTCCTCCAGCCAGAGGTCAGCAGGATGATATCCTATAGATGCATAGAACCATGAAGTGCATCCAATATATGGTCACTCTGCATTGCCAAGTCCAATCCATTCCTGTCCAAAGAGTGGACCTTTGTTGTAATTTATGGGTAAGGGCAGCATCAGGGCCGGGGGCCATGCTCTCAGGGGAACCCCAAAACCGCTGGACCATCAATTGAGGTCTTTTAGTGGAGATCTCAGGATGCACCCCTTTTTATTCTTGTGTTGCTGGTGAGACTCCTCTCTGTGAGCTCCATCGTGGCTATCACTGGTGGTGGCCAGGCACCATCTGGTTCTTTCAGTCCCAAGTTGATGTAGTCACCCACTCTTGTGGGTCTCTGTCTTCTAGGTTGTCTTTACTGCATGTCATTTTGGTCCTCGGTGAGCATCTGTTCCTGCTGAGTTGGGACCATTTGCTATGTCCTTGGATGGCAGCTTGGCAGCTTTTAAGACCCCTGACGCCACTCAGCAATGTGGGGTTCAGAGAGCGCTCTTAGCAAAACGCTAGTTGTGCCATTTGGCCTTGATTTCGCCTAAGAGCATGGTCCCCTGCCCCCTGCCCCGGCTACTCTATCCTTGCAATATTGGGTTAAGATGGAAGGAGTACTCAAGTTATGCTGAAGACCACTTAATGTTCTTGTTTCTAATATGTGCTATCACCGATTTCTCCCAACCAGATTTCTAGCAACTATCTAAACTAAACCCTCCCACCTCACCCTCCCTCCCTCCCCTCCCCTGCAGCTGTCAAAGAGTCTTTTCTTCTATACACAAGTTTGTTTTGAGATCTTATTGTAGAGGTCTCATACAATATTTGTCCTTTTGTTGCTGACTACTTTCACTTAACATAATGTCTTCCAGTTGAAACCAGGCTAGGAGATGTTTCCTGGAATCATCGTTATTCTTCATCATTGTGTAGTGCTCCATTGCACATATATACCATTCTTCTGTTGTTGGGCATCTGGGTTGTTCCATCTTTTTGCTATCGTGGACTGTGCTGCGATAAACATTCTGGTGCATGTGTCCGTTGGTGTGAAAGGCCTTGATTCTGTAGGATATATTCCAAGTAGTGGAATTACTGGGTCAAATGGTATATTGATACCCATTTTTTTTTTTAAGGAAGTGCCAGATTGCTTTCCAGAGAGGCTGGACCATTTTGCAACCCCACCAACAGTGTAGGAGGGTTCCACTTTCTCCACAGCCTCTCCAGCCTTTGTTGTTTTGTGTTTTCTGGATCATGGCCAGTCTTGTTGGGGTGAGATTGTATCTCATTGTCGTCTTGATTTGAATTTCTTTAATAACTAAAGATTGTGAACATGTCCGTGTGTGTTTTTTGGCTGCCTGGATCTCCTCTTTAGTGAAGTGTCTGTCCATCTCCTTTGCCTGTCGCTTAATTGGATGATTTATCTTCTTTTTGTTGATATTTTGTAGTATCTTATAGATTATGGAGATCAGGTGTCGGTCTGACATAGAGTTGCCAAATATTTTTTCCCATTCTGTGGGTGTTCTTTTAATTCTATTAAGAAAGTCTTTGGATGAGCAAAAATGTTTGATTCTTAACAGTTCCCATTTATCCATTTTCTCTTCTGTTGATTGTGGCTTGTTTGACAGATTTTGGAGTCTTTCCTCATTGTGTATTAAAACTTCCATTGTTGTTCCTACCTTTTCTTGTATAAGCTTTATCATTTTAGGTTTGATATTTAGATCTTTTATCCAGTTGGAGTTGGTTTTTGTATAAGGTGTAAGATATGGATCTTGATTCAGTTTATTGCAGATGGATATCCAATTTTGCCAGCACCATTTGTTGAAGATACTGTTTTTACCCCAGTTTAATGTCTTAGGGCCTTTGTCGAATATCAGCTGTTCATTGGCAGAGGGTGTCATCTCTGGGGTCTCAATTCTGTTCCATTGATCGATCTGTCTGTTCTTGTACCAGTACCAGGCTGTTTTGACCACTGTGGCAGTGTAGTATGTTCTAAGGTCGGGTAATGAGAGGCCTTCCAGTGTGTTCTTTTTCTTTAGTATTGACCCACATTTTGGAGGGGACACAGTTAAATCTGTAACTGTACCTTTTCCTTATCCACTCACTTGTTTTTCCCCCACTTAATCTGTTGGTGAAGACTTGAACTAGCTACCACAGTTTGGCTGTTGTGAATAGTGCTGTCGTGAACATTGGTGCATAAGCACGTGTTTTGAGCCCCTACTTTCAGATTTTTGGATACACCTAAAAGTAGAATTGCTGGATCATATGGAAATTACATGTTTAGCTTTTGTTTTTCCCCCACTTAATCTGTTGGTGAAGACTTGAACTAGCTACCACAGTTTGGCTGTTGTGAATAGTGCTGTCGTGAACATTGGTGCATAAGCACATGTTTTGAGCCCCTACTTTCAGATTTTTGGATACACCTAAAAGTAGAATTGCTGGATCATATGGAAATTACATGTTTAGTTTTTGGAGGAGCCTCTAAACAGAGACTGCTTTTTTGTTATATCACTTGTACTTTGGCTATGTAGGAGACTGGCTATATTGGAGGGTGTATACTTTAGAGCCTCCTAAATTAGATGCAGATTCAACTCATCTATATTAGTATCCTTCTTTGTATCAAGCCTTGTTAGAGAGATTGGTGAATATTGCAGTGTGCTTATAGGAAATAGAAAAAGTTCAATTTGAGGATGAAACTCAATAGTATAAAGAGCTCAATACTTGTCACATTGTTATTCCTTGATGAGACTAGTGAACTGATGGGCAAGAGAAATAGGAATAAAATGTATTGTTCCAAAATATGTGCAGGTGAACCAAAATATTAGTTCATGAAAGATGTGAAAGAGTAAAAAACGACAACAACCACAAAGGACAAACAATATCTCAAACTGAGCTACCACAAGTATTTTCATTTAAATAACAAAATTTTAAGGACCATATTTTCAAGTCTGAAATTGAGTACCTGAGGCATTTTGTGGGGGAGATTGCTGCAAGAATTGTGAGAGGTAAAGAGAATAGGTAGCTTCAGGTTATGTGGATGCAGCAAATGTTGTCTGTGCAGGCTGGAAGATCTAGCCATCCTCACGAGACATCAGATCCTACCCCAGGTTATCTCACGGTGGGATTGCCCTTTTGTCCTGATTCATCTCACAAAAGACTGAGGGAGTAGAACCAAAGTTTGCCTGAATGGATGGTTGTACTTCTCCAGTGAGTGACAGCGTTTACTCATTTTGAAGCTATGAACTTGTGGCTTAGTTCAATACTCAGTTCAGTGTTGTTTTTACTTCACTTTATCATTACTCAATTCTAGCTCAACCTCCACCTGGTCTCCAGTCCCACATCAACACATTTCTTTATCTTAAGATTGTTTTTCCTGTTCTCATTTTCCCTGTGATTTCTTCTCTTTTTATTCCTCCTCCCTAAAAATTACTTTTTCAGTAGTCTTTTGGGAAAAAAATTTCCTCAAGGGCCCATTAGTTTTTGTGTCATGTTCTAGCTGTAGCGAAGTACCATATTACCCTTCTTTACTTGATGAAAACTTACTTCACAGTGTGATTCACTTAACACCCGCACTGTGTGTTGCCATGTTACAGCCCTCATTACATAGTGTTTGGTGGGTATAAATTGGAGTTCTCAGCTAGGTTGTTAAAGCCTTGAGAGTATGTCTGTATTGTCTGTGACTCTTCAGTGCTTTGCTTGGTGCCTGACACATGGTAGGCATTATGCTTGTTGACTGAATGAATGAATGAATATGTGAATTTCAAAAACATTGAAGAAAAGGGAGTGTGTTTTAGTCAGCTGGTGCTGCTGTAACAGAAACACCACAGAGTGGATGGCTTTAACAAAGAAAGATTTATTCTTACACAGTCAGGTAGGCTAAAAGGCCAAATTCAGGATGTCCACTTTAGGGGAAGGCTTTCCCCCTAGTCAGCTCTGGAGGAAAGTCAGGTATTGCATCAGTCTTTGTCCAGGGAGCATCTTAGCATGGGAACCTCAGGTCTGAAGGACACCTCTTCTCCCAGTTCTGCTTTCTTGATAGTGTGAGGTTCTGCATTCTCTGCCTGCTTCCCTTTCCTTTTATCTCTTACAGGATGAAAGGATTAAGGGTGGTGCAAGCCACACTCCGAAACTCCCTTTACAGTGGAGCAGGGAGGTGACTTTCTGAAGGCTTTACAGTCTTGCCCTCATCGTTTAACATACGGCACAGCAAAATGACAGAATGGAGGACAATCGTAGAACACAGGGAATCATGACCACATGGCTACACCTATTTTGGGGGGACATGATTCAGTTCATGACAGGGGAGAACCCAGTAATAGCAATAGGCAACATTTATATCATGCTTACTATATGCCATAATAAGTGCTTTGTATGTACTTATGGAATCCTTACAATCACCGTATAAGTTATTTCTCAAATTTTGTTTCATAGATGAAAGACAAGTTAGAGTGGCTCAGAAACTCAGCTTTTATTTCATTTATAGGTGAAAGTACATGTTTCAACAAGGAAGTAAGCTTTTTAAAGGGAATGATAATGAAATGTACCCTAAAGAATTGCTGTGAACATTAAATGTTTACGTAGTACCCGGCATAGCGGTTAAGTGCTAAAGCTGTATATCAGAAAGCTTGCAGTTCAAATCCACTACGCACTCCTTGGAAATTCTATGGGGCAGTTCTGCTCTGTCTGTAGGGTTGCCATGAGTTGGAATCAACTCAAAGGTGATGTGTTTGGTTTAGTTTGGTACCTGGAAGGAGTAAACGTGCAATAAATGTTAACTGTGATTATTACTTTATAAATGACTATTCTCTTTTACCTTTGCATAATTAATGTCTTGAATCTCAGACTTCTGGCCATCATTTTCATTTGCTTCATGTATTTTTCCTTTTTCTCTATTAAGATTTAAAAGTTGCTTAGACATTAAAATGTCACTGTTGTTAATTTAGGGACGAAAGGCTGTTCCTGCCCTTGTTTTAGTGCTGTTGTGGAGCCATCAGAATGTTTTTCAGTTTTTTTGAGATTTGAAAGTTCTAAGGGTATCAAAGAGGAAGTGACCTGACCAATTCTTAAATAAGGATCGTTGCCAAAGCCAAGTGCCGTCGAATCAGATCCGAATCATTAGTGCATGTCATATCAGTTTGAATTCCCTGGTGACATGAGCAGTTAAGCACTCAGCCACTCACTGAAAGGTTGTAAGTTTGAATCACCTGGGAAGAAAGGCTTGGTGATCTGTTCCTGAAAAATCAGCTGTTAACATCCCTGTAGGGCACGATTCTACTCTGACACACATGAAGTATGCGTGAGTTACGTCTACTTGACGGCAGCTGGTTCTTTAGTTAGTATCAGTTTTCTGGCTTTAGGAGCCTTGGTTTGCTCATCAGTATAGTGAATACGGTGATACTTTCCTTGAAGAGTTGCTGTGAGGAGAAATCAGATAACTTGGAGCCACTATAATTACAAATTCTGCAGCATTGTTAACATATGATGAATTTGCAGTAGACGTTGAGTGACCTTGAAACAAAAGTATTTTGGTATTCCACGCACAGGATCTATGAAGGAATCACCATCAATTTTACTTACAGTAACTACTCTTTAGAGGTTTTCCAGTGAGCCTCCTAGCTGACTGTTTCAAAGTCATGGAAAAAGAGCTTCTCATATATCTGGAACGTGCATGTCACTTGACTGGCAGGACAAGTGAGAGGCACAAAACAGCGATTAAAGATGACCTATAATTTGTATTTGCATAATATTCCCAAATCTGAAGGACTGTGGTTCTCTCCACTAACAGGTGTGCGTAATTCCCAGTGGCCAAGAACAGGCCAATATAGTTTTACAGCACATGGCACTGGGGGCATTGTTTCATTCAGGAAGGAATTGTTTTCCTCTCTTCGGAAAATACAAAGAACGGGTACACCAGTACATTGAGAATGATGGTCACAGGTGAGAAAGCTGTGATGCTATAATTATGAAAGGGATTTCGTGAACTTTAACCTTTCTGAAAGTTCTTGATGCTGCTGCGAGATTGTATTATCATTTTCTCCTCCTATTTTATGGTCAAACATGCAGACTTTGGTTTTTAAGCATATCAATCAAGGTTTTTGCTTAAATGTATTTATACACTTAATGTAGTTTTTGTACCTCCCAGAGACCCCCCCCCCCAACCATATGCACATAGATTTGGGTAAACAGTTCCAGCATCACTGTTTTCTGCCAGGAAACTCATCAGTATAGTGGGTATGATCACGTTTCTTTGTGAGGATAAAATAACTTATACAAAGTGCTAGTATTGAAAAAGCAAAAAAAATAAAAATAAAAAGAACCAAGCATATTGCTGTTGAGTTGATTCTGCCCTCAGTGAGAATCTACAGGAAAGAATAGAACTGCCCCTGTCCCCATAGAGTTTCTGGGGAGTACTTGGTGGATTCAAACTGCTGAGCTTTTGGCTTGCAGCCAGTCTCTTAACCACTGCACCACCAGGCCTGCTAACTTCTAGCACTATACTGTTATCTCAAAGCTTTGTTTTATAAATAAAATTTAGACAGATGTTTCCCAATTATCTTTCCAGAGGACTACTTCACCATTCTGAAAATTTCTGTGCTGAAAAGCTTACCAATTTACAGCTTGGTTCAACATATTGAGGCCTTAACTATCTCTAAGTTCCCTGTGTGAAAGAGGTCTTTTGTTTGTCTTCACACCATGCTTATTTATCTGTTTACATTCAGTTAATAGTGGGAGCTATCCATTTTTAGTGATTTCTTGAAATTAAATGTTTATTTTAAATTTGTAGACTTGTTGTTTTGTTATACCAATGAAACATAAAGATGATTTTCAAATATGAGGGCAAAATATACAAAAACTTTGCTTTTTGTGATTGAATAAAGAGTGAGTCAGGTTCTTTGGAATATTCTATGATTAATAGAATGAAGCACAATTTGATGTCTATGAAGCAGAAAAATGTTCGGTGTTATCTAAGGCTATACCAAATGGTTATTTCAGTGAAATAAAAATCAACACTTGGATTGTACTAGCTACTTTTCAAGTGTTCAGTAGCCTCAGATGGTGAAGTTCTAAAGACTAGATTGTTATGAGAAAATCAGCATTATAGGGAAATGGAAGATGATTACATCAGATCACAAAATGGAGGATGAATATATTACCTGTGAAATTTCATCATTGCACACTGCCAAGCCACTGAGAGTCATGGCCCATAACCTTAATCATCACAACCAGTGTAACTCTAACCTTGGCATTTGTTACTGCCAGACATGAATCGTTAATGCACAAAATAGATAGTAGATTTTATAATATTGTCATCAATGTGAAATGTCAGGTGACAAGATAGTTGATAAGTGAGGATTGGGTATATGTGATGGGAAGTAGAAATAATAGGGAGGCTAGGAAATACTAATCATGTAAATCTAATTCTAGTAATTTATAGGTATTTCATGTATATGTCATTAGAAATAATTTCTTGCCTATATACGGGCTAGTAAATATGTAAATATTTCACACTAGTTGTTGAAGAATTTAATAAATGGATTGTTTTATGCCTAGATAATGTTAAAGATCTGCAGCAGAGGATTTTATTTGCTGTTGTAGAATAGAATTTTTTCAGATTTATTTGGAGTAGGATTCAGAAAAATGTATTTTACATCTTGACTTAGTTAAAAAATACATGTAAGTGAAATCTACAACTAGTACTTTACTACATGTGGTCTGGTATATGTTGTATTCAATTAATTCCTCATCCCTGGTTTAGTTCTTTAGAAAAATGCTGATAATGCCCTCTGAATTGATTTTACAGTCCACTAATAAGTTGTACCTAGCTATATGGAAACACTTTTGTAGACACATCTCCAGGATGGAGGTCAAAGTTAAGCAGTTACTAATGGATGGACCTTGACTTCCTCCATCTTTGTGGGATGCTGATATTCTTCCTCATAGCAACTGTTGGCCATACAAATTCAGGTCTGCCTCTATTAGTATAAACTCCCATCCCTTTTTTTTTTCTAATCCTATTTAAGTCCTGTCTGTCACAGCCTGGACAGCTGTATGTGATTTGTTCAGTCTCCTGCAACTAGATGTTTAGTGCGATCACAGGGAAAAGCCACACAGGGGAATTCTGCTCACAGAAAGTCCTCAGTCTGGCTACTACCACCGTTTACCTCCATCCATTTCTCTTTTTGTATTTTTAAAAATGAGGTGAAATTCAAATAATATAAAATTCCCCCTTTTAAGTTGTATAGTTTGGTGGTTTTTAATATATTCACAGTGTTGTGTACCTGTCATTCCTATTTAATTCCAGAACATTTCTATCACTCTAAGATCCACTTTGAATCCCCTGCTTTTCCTCTTCCCTGCATCCCTTGGCAACCACTAATTTAGTTTTTGCCTCTGTGGATTTGATTCTCCTGGACATGTCATATAACTAAATCACATAATATGTGGTCTTTTTGACTGGCATCTTCCACTTAGCAGAAGCTTTCAAAGTTCAACATGTTGTGGCTTGTATTAGTACCTTATTACTTTTTATGACTAACTATTTCGTTGTATGCTTTAGTTTATCAGATCATCAGTTAATTATTATTAAATGTGTCCTAGTGGGTCTAAAGTGATATCTCACTATGTTTTTGATTTCCATTTTCCTAATGACTAAAAATGTTGAACATCCTCTTCTTGGCTTATTGGGTATTTGGATATCTTCTTAGGAGAAATACTGATTCCATTTTTTGCCCACTTTTTAAATTGGGTTGTTTGTCTTTTTTGGTTGAATTTTAAGAATTTTTTAATATATCCTAGATACTAGACTTATATATGATTTGCCAATATTTTCTTGCATCCTGTGGAATGTTTATTAACCTTGATAGTGTTCTTTGATGTGTAAGTTTTAAATCTGTTAAAGTCTGATTTACATATTTTGCCTTTTGTTTGTGCTCTTGGTATCATTTTTAAGAAACTGTTACTTAATCCAGTGTCATAAAGTACTATACCTGTAGTTCCCTCTAAGGCTTTTATAATTTTTGTTCTTACATTTAGGTCTTTGGTTCATTTTGAGTTCATTTTTGTATATGGTATGAGGTAAGACTCTAAATTTATTCTTTAGTTTGTGGGTATCCAGTTGTCCCAAGACCATTTGTTAAAAAGACCATTCTTTCCTCATTTCCTCACTTTTGCAATCTAGCTATACTTCTGTATGTAGGGAAGAAGATGAGATTTGTAGATTTATCCATTTATTCAGTAACATTGGATCTACTAATTTTTATTTTGTTAACAACTTTATTGAAGTTTCATTTATGTAGCATAAAATCCGCCTGTTTTACTCAGTGAAGAAGGAGAGGAAGAGACAGTTAAGGAAAGAGGCAGACCTCGTTCTGAAATACTTGGCTGTATACCAAAGGCCATAAATGTAGGTTCACTTTTTAGCATTTGTCTTAGAATATGGAAAGTACTTCTACTCTAAAACGATGTGCTATGTCCTTTGCTTCTTGAGAATTTCCTGATGGCTTTCAAGGTGAAGATAGAGGAAAGAGCAGATAAATAAATGAAAGGCCAAGGAAACTCTTGAGTTGTTGGCCTGTGCCAGCAAAATATTTTTTCTGAGTTAACTGTGTCTTCTGGTGTCTTGCCCAAGCTGTCTCTCATCATTCCCCCACAGACACACTGTGCTTATAAAGGCCTCTTGATGGTTCAAAACCTATTTACTATGTGTGGTTTTATAGAATTCTGATCATGTGATTTATTTGCAGGAAGAAAGATATAAATAAGTGACAGTATTTCTCTAAGTAGATTTTATTTTCCTATTGTTGACATGGTTGATAATTGGCAAAGGGAAGTTGGATCTCTTATGGAAAAAGTTCCTCTGAACTTTTGCCAGAATCAGTTTACTGTCATTTCTAGTTAAAAAGCGTTTCTTTTTTCAAAGCTAACACGCACTTCCTTTTTTGCATAGCAGATGGGAAAGATCAGTGAGCTGCTTTAGACAATTACAAGGTTCCACCAAGACCCTATTTGATCTTTGATCTTAGGACAGTCTTTCACTGTGTAGTGATTCCCCAAGAGATTTGAGGAAATATTTTATATTACAGAATTATGGGGAATATGAATATGTAATTGATGTTCTCATTTTTCTGTCAAAATGAAATAAATGATTTAAAGAAATCGTTATAAGCTGTTATGTGTTTTTTATTAGCCTGAATTCTCGATGTAGTTTATGTGTAAACGTATAGTATTGTAATTTGGTTTTGTAATTATTGCTAGAGAAATAATGAGATTTTTCTTGGTGCTGTATAGTAGCTGAAAAAAATTACATCACTAAACGGCTGAAATCCTCTAATAGGTTTTAAAATGAAAAATTAGAATATTTTAATCTGGTATTTGTAGTGTTCCTTCTAAGTTTTTAGTAACTTAAATTTGATTTTACAGTCTTTTGGCAAATTCAGGTATTAATAAAAAGATCATGGTGTGGAAAGAGCATTCCTTCTACCCTTACACAGAACAAACTTGGACAGTTGTAAGCTTGTGACTTTGCTAAATGTATCAGAGAGTTGAGGTTCTAGGGCAACCTACCAGCTGAAGTCTGAGAGACCAGTGCCTGCAGGGAGAGATAAGAGTGCGTGATCTCTGGGGAAGATACAGCTGGACACCAGTAAGAGTTTAGCCAGAATGGTGAACCAAATGGATGAAATCCTCAATGTGGAATGGCAGTAGTGTGTAGACCTCTAGTCTGCAGATGCAGGGGGAGTTCATAGCCACTAACAGGCTTTTTCTCCACCAACTCTACCAGGTGTTAACAAAAAGACAGTTAAGATTTGTCAGAAAGTACTCACTGGGTAATAGCAGTTGCTGTGGATGGGCTATGAAACTTGGCCTGGACTCTTCTTTCTATTTCCCTATTAAATAAAAACATTAGTCTGCAGTGGGAAGGTTGAAAAATATTGTCAGTCTGTGGTGCTGGAGAAAACAACGGAAACAAATCCTGTACCCCTAGGGCACATGTTGAGCTCAGAACTATAGCTGAGGATGGGGCAGGAGCACCCAGAAGATGTCTGTGGACGTGAACGGTTGTTGGCACCCAGAAAATGTCAGTGATTGTGAGCGCCCAGAGTGATTGTGAGCGCCCAGAAAATGTCGGTGGTCACCAGAGGAAAATTAGTAACAGGGCCTGGGGTTTGTAATAAGCTTTATTTAATCAAATCACACATTTACAATTAAGCAAGGGGGAAGGGAGGTTCCAGCACCAGGATGTAAAGCACTCTTATTTACATTACTGAAGAACTCTTAGCTACATTCATATTAGTTGGGAACTCTCATTTATGTTAGTTAAGACCCCCATGGGTTCCACCAGTCCCACAGGGACTGCAGGAAAGTTAGTATGTCAACATACTCGCTTCCATAAAAGGGAGTTTCATTCTAAGGACTTTATCCATTGGCTGTGCTCTCCCTGTTCTGACCTCATGAGAATCCAAAGTAGAATTTTATGGTGACAGGATGTCTCCAGATGAAGCAGGCAGGACCACCATGGGAGGCTCAGGCACTAACAGACTGTCACAGTCACTGGAAGCAGGCTGTTAGATGTCAGGAGAACGATAAGGGGTCTCAGAGGCAGGAGGTAGATCACCAGTAGGGACAGCATAGGAGGCTTAGGCACTAACGGGAAGACAGTTACAGCCACTTGAACCAACCTTTGATGACAAGTGGATGAGGTCCCAGAATCAGGTAACAGCACGGCAAACCGGTGGACACAGACTCTGAGGAGGAGTTCGGGCCCAGACCTCTGAAGATGAGGCCCAGCTGCAGACTTCAGGCACAGACTCCCAGAGGGGACCGTGCCCGCAGGCCTTTGAAGAGGAGGCAGATGAGGTCACAGCAGCAGACCATGGGCACAGACCCCTGGAGGGGACTCCTGCACAAGTGCAGAGTGCTGGGTTTTTAATACAAGTTCTTCAGTTGATTCTGGTTGTCAGCGATTAGTCCATAAATTTAATCTTCTGGTACCTCAAGTTGTTGACTTCCTTCTGATTGGTGTTACTGTCTTCATCATCTCTCTGACCATTTGTAGCCATGTCCATCTGGCAGTTGTTTTTTTCACTTTTACTTCTTCCCATGAGTTTGTATTTTTGTACTCCTACGTCTTCACCGTATCTGTATTTTCTCACCATCTTACTTAGCTCAGGCACAGCCATTGTCTGTCTAATAGTTTTAGCCAGTTCATAGTTTAACCAATTTTAACTAATGTCTCTGACTAGACTCTACTGTATATTTTAATATACATGGACACACATCCTTATTTCACCATCCCTGAGACTCAGGAGACAGGCCTGCCTAAAAATGATGCCTAATCAGAAGAACAGAAAGTCCTTCTCTCTCCCTTTTATCACCAGGGAAATAAAAGTGATTAACAGGTCTTGGTGGCATACTATTTGGAGAATGGAAAAATGCACAGGTCAACCTTCTCCTTAGCCCAGCACAAAGGGAAGACCTAAGGTTAAGAGGATAGCAAATGCTGAGAAACACCCCCAGCAAACTAGCCCTCACTCAAAACCCAAGTTACCACTAGAGGAATTTGAAGCCTGTAGTATGCTAAGGGTAACCAGATCTATAAAAAACCTCATGCCTAGCCTAGTATCTGATTAAATTAACTACCTACCATTCAGACATAGCAAAAGAAAAGGCATGCTCATTTCTAAGCATAAAAAACTATTAAACTGTTATCTCAATTTCTATTCTCCTTTACAAGATGTCCAACTTTCAACAAAAAGGCAAGGGGAAAAAAAAGAAAACTTGAAACATTCAAGAGAGTCTAAGTCAGAGATGACATAAATTGAAATTGTATGAAGGATTTTTAAAATAACTGATTACTGTGTTAAAAACTAGTGAAAAAGGTGAAAGACATGATAGATGGAATGGAATATGTTAGCAGAAAGATTAGAAACTAAAGAAAGAATTAGAAATACTAGTCAAGCCAGCCAAGTGCTGTCGAGTCGGAGCCGACTCATGGCTAGATGTAAAAAAAAGTAGCAGAAATGAAGAATGACTTTTATCAGTAGACCTGATATAGCCAAGCAAATAATCAGTGAACTTCTAGACTAGGCTCATACAAATTGCTAGAAAAGAGAAAAAACAGAAGAAGATCAAAAAGACTGGAAAAAAACTAGGACAGAGCATTCAAGAGCTTATTTATCAATCAAACATAAGCGTAATTGGAAAGCTGTGATTACTTTAAAAATGAAAAACTGGAAAAGATTAAAACTGTAGGAAGAGAAAACAGACCAAGGGCTGCCGTGTTAGTGGTCAGGAACGTGTGACCTGAGGGACAACACGAGGGATTTCTGAGGTACGCAGTCATTCTGGGTCGTGTCTGTGGTGGTGGGTAGATGTGTGTATGATTTCTATGCATTTATCAAAATCTAGATGTTACCTAGTGCTGTTTTAACAGACATACCATGAGCGGATAGCTTTAAAAATGGAAATTATTTTTTAACAGTCAATAGGCTGGAAGTCCAAATTGAGGGTTTCAGCTGCAGAGGAGGGTTTTCTCTGCTGGCTTTGGAAGAAGGTTGTTGTCGTCAGTCTTACCTTGGACTGCAGCCTTCTGAGTGCAGGGACCCTGGTCCCTCCCAAAGGACGCACTCAGCTTCCAGCACAGCTTCTCGGTGGTGTGAGGTCCCCAACTGTAATTTGCTTTGTATCTCAAGAGACGGCTTCAAGGCGCAAAGCAGTCTTACACATTGAGTCCTGCCCCTCCAACACAGTTGCTGCCGATCCACCCTCAGTAACACCATAGAGACAAGATTTACAACTCAGGAACAGTGCACAGTACCAGGAATCATGGCCCAGCTAAGTTGCTATGTAGATTTTTGGGGAACCCAATTCAATCCATGACACCAGAAAACTGTACACCTCAAAGAATGAATTTTACTCTAAATTAAAAAAAAGGTACAGGAAATCAAAATGGAATACCAGTTATTGCTGAGCTTAACTCTTCTACGAGTGAGTAACACAGCTTCCCTGAAAGGAGTGAAGAAGAGAAGAACCAGCCCCAGTAACTTGGGAAAACAGTATTTTGACTTGACTATAAGGCTAGAGACAAAAAATTACATGGAGTACTGTGCTTGAGTTAACAGATTTGCTTCTTATAGAAGTATAGATTAGCAATTCTGAAACTGTTTTATATGCTTTCTGGGGTTGGAAAATAAAGTAGATGATGAGAGGCAGATTCTTCTAGTTTGTTAAGATTATAAACAAGGAAATTGTTGAAATTACAAACAAGGAAATGTGACAAGTTAGCAGAGCTCTGGTGCTGATTGGAGTTAGAAGTATCAGTATGAATCCATATTATTTTAACCGTGAATGCAAATAGGTTGATAGTGATATAACAGTACATCGATGTGTGTGTGTGGCATAGTGTACATTTGTGTATTTCCTGTGTCTTCTGAGAGGGCCTAGAAACAGCAACATGCTAGTGGCAATGAGCATACCAGATTGTGGTTTTGAACTGTCATTCAGTAAAAGGAAGCAAGGCTTCTTGGAGAAGTGGTTGATTCGAGGTCTGGGACAGAGAAAATAGAAGATGAGCCTGAGGTGCCTCATGGTACTGTCAAGGTTAGCTAGCTAACCTGATAGCTGCCGGCACATACTAACATATTTTACTGCAGAATCTAACATTTTCTAGGGATAACAAAGGTCCTGGTTTATATTATAGAACATACAGGGTATTAATAAGGGACCAGGGGAACCTGGTCTGCCGCATATTTTTTATCAGCAGTTCTTGGCAGTTTGTGGTGCAAGTATAAGTTCTTCCTGAAGTTTTGATGTGAATATAACAATCCATCCTGGTCGTTGTGAAGTGGCTACAATAGCCTCAAACCCAGTCAAAAACCAGGTTACTACCTCCGTCTCCCACCTATGACATCACCCCCTGGTTTTGTCAATGGAAAGCACCCCCAGATTTAATTCTGGGTCTTTTTCCACTCATGGAGATGGACCCATTCCCTCTTTGGAATGTACTGTCCTTTAATCAACGTTTCTGTCATTTGCTGCTAAAAAGGATGTATCCTTGTATGCTTTGATAGGGGGTGCCCAGTTTGCCATGCTTTAGGAGCTCAAACTTGCTAGCTTGATCTCCAGAACCTGAATCAGGTCACTCAGGGTCTAATCAGTTACATAACGTTGGCAGTACCAGAAAGTAAGGACGTGCTCGAAAAGGGATGGGCATGTTGGAAGGGCACAGCAGCCAGCTGAAAGAGTCTTCTATGGCCAGAGCTAGAACGACCTGAGAAACCAAGTAAGCTACAAAAGTTTTAGATTATTTTTGTCATTGTTCCTGCCAATGAGTCGATTCCAGCTCATGGCAACCCATGAATGTCAGAGTAGACTAGGCTCCATAGGATTTTTAATTTTTGGAGAAAGATTGCTAAGCCTTTCTTCTGAGGTGCCTCTGGGTGGACTTGAACCTCCAGCATTTTGGTTGCCAGCTCAGCATGTGGACCATCTTCAGGAACTCCCTTGGGTTACAAACCACAGAATAAAATAACTATTGAGAGACCATACTGATTGTTGTGGACTGAATTGTATCCCCCTCAAAAATATGGATAGAAATTTCACTGGCTGTGATTACCAGTCTTGTGTGAGTACCCTCCATTTTGTGATCCTACACTGTAAATCCTCATTTCTGCCTGTGGGTAATAGACTTGATTTATGTTAAAGAGGACTAGAGTGGGACTGTAAAACCCTTCCTGAGATCACCGCCCTGGGTCAGTCTAAAAAGAGTCTCCCTGGAGCGTGACTTGTTCCACCTCTCATACTTTCATCCTACAAGAGTTGAAAGGGAAGCAAGCAGAGAGTTGGGAACCTCACATCATCAAGAAAACAGTATCAGGAGAATGTGTCCTTTAGACCTGAGGTTGCTGCACCAAGATGCTCCCTCACTGAAGACTGATGCAACACAAGGGCCTTCTTCCAGAGAGACAGTGCCTTTCCTGAAGCCAGCACTCTGAATTCGGACTTCTAGCCTACTGGACTTTGTGAGAATAAACTTCTCTTTGCTGAAGTTATACACTTTGTGGTATTTTCTGTTAGAGCAGTACCAGATGACTGAGACAGTGATGTAAATAAATGAATAAATAAATGGGGAGAGGGAACAGATTTTTCTTGTAGAAGAATTTGAATTAATAGGCATAGAAAGAATGAGGGAAATAGAAAACCACTGTTGGAACACTGCAGCAATCATTGTTGCCAGCAAGATCTATCAGTGGATGCTAAAATTAATGGATGAAAGTTACAGGAGATAGAGTATTGGCATAGTCTCAAAATATCTCCTGCAAAATCTGTCTTAGTTACAAAGGAAAAGGAATAACTTTACAGTGGAGAATTCTGGCAGGTACCACCTTAACTGAGTGATCAAGATTAACATCATTAATAGCATTCTGTTGTTTCCCTGATACGAGGCACTGAAAATAGCACGTCACCTCTATGATATTCCTACCAAATAATAATGATAAGAAAATTAATAACCTCTGTCTAATCTCGAGAAAACATTAGACAAACTCCAAGTAACTGAGCGTTATTATTCAGAAGTGCCAGGTGTTAGAAACAAAGAGGGAGGAACTGTCACCAATGGAAGGGACACCCAAGGAGATAAGAAACCCTGGTGGTGTACTGGTGAACAGCTATGGCAGCTAACCAAAAGGTTGGTGGTTTCAATCCAGACGCCCCTTAGAAATTCTGTAGGGCAGTTCTGTTCTGTCCTGTAGGATTGCTGTGAGTGGGAACTGACTTGATGGCAATGGCTTTGGTTAGTTTTTTAAGGAGACAGGATGCGTAAATGCCCTGTGGAATCTTGAATAGTATTGGGAAAATTTATTTGGGTAAAATCCAAATAAAGTCTATCATTTATTCATAGTATTACATTAATATTTTTCTTAGTTTTGGTAGTTGTACCATGGTTATGTAAGATGTTAATAGCAGGGAAGAATCTTTGGGTGGTATAAATGATCAACATGCTGGGCTGGTAACTGAAAAATTGGAGGTATAAGTCTACCCAGAAGTATCTTGGAAGAAAGGCCTGGCAGTCGACTTGCAAAAAATCAGCCATTGAAAACTTACAGAGCACAGCTCTACTCTGGTACTCATGGGGTCACTATTTGTCAGCATCTCTCAGTAGTGACTATTTTTAACATGAAGAAAAGCTGGAGGAAGGGTATATGGAAATTCCTTTGTATAATTGCAACTTTTCTGTAACTTTAAAACTTTTTCAAGGTAAAAAATTAAAGGGAAAATAACTGTAGGTTCCCTGCCCCCCCCACCTGAGATGGGCTATGAAATCAAAGCTCTTGCTCCGATAATTGGATATTTAAATTCAAGCTGGACTTGGAAGAGGGTGTGGAACAACGGATGTGATTGCTGATAGTAGATAAATCTTGGCTGAAAGCAGAGAATACTAGAAAGATGTTTATCTGTGTTTTATTGACTGTGCAAGGCATGCAGCTGTGTGGATCATAACAAATTATGAGTAATGTTGTGGAGATGGGAATTTTAGACCAGTTAATTGTATTCATACAGAACCTGTTCCTACAGCAAGAGGCAGTTGTTGTAACAGAACAAGGAGTTCTGTGCTTTAAAGTCAGGAAAGTGTGTGTGAGTATTCTATCCTTGTACTGTACTTTATTCAGCGTGTATGTTGAGCAGATAATCGTAGAAGCCGGGCTCTTTGAAGAAAATGGCATTAGGACTGGAGGAAGCTCGTTAAGAGCCTGTGAGGACACAACGTTGCGCTAAAGTGAAGCAGATGCAGATTGCTTACTGATGAAGATCAAAGGCTATGTAGCCTTTAGTGTGAATTATACCTTAACATAAAGAAAAAAAAGCCTTTACAATTGGACCAGTAAGCAATATCATGATAAATGAAGAAAAGTGTTAAAGTTGTCAAGGAAAGCAAAGATGCCACTTTGAGGACTAAGGTTTCTTGACCCAAGCCATGGTCTTTTCACTTGCCTTTTGTGTAATGTGAAAGTTAGCCAGTGGAAAAGGAAGACTGAAAAAAACTGATGCCTTTGAATTACGGTGTAGGTGAAGAATACTGGATATACCATGGGCTGTCAGAATGAATATCTGCCTTGGAAGAAGTACAGCCAGAGTGTTCCTTATTTTGTCTCTGATACTTTCAACGTGGTATCAGGAGGGACGAGACCTTGGAGAACATCTGGCTTAAGTAAAGTATGGAGGGTCAGCAAAAAGACTCTTGGAGAGGTGGATTGAGACTTCACCAGTGGGCTCAAGCATAAGCAACATTGTTGAGAGTGGCAAAGGACCAGGCTGTGATTTGTTCTGTTGTATGTAGGGTCACTATCAGAACTGACTTGGACAGCACCTAACAACATCAAATCTTTAAATTTCAGTTCACTGTAGGGAGATTAGATTCTTTTTCATTTTATTGTTATGTAATTTATTAAAACAAGGAGGAGTGGTTCATAGATTTTCTCCTGAAATTAGGTTCCTTGCCTTTTACCTTTTGAGTGTATGTAAAGAAAATCAGAATGTATAACTATTGTTCATCAACAGTTTCTGGCTTAAGAATGAAAAACAGAAACAAAAACACTTGTCACTCACTTACAGCCCTGATTTTCATTATCGATTCGTGGACTATTCAGTGACGGCTATGTATCATATGCTGTGCTGGGACTCATGGATACGCAGATCATTAAGGTAATTATATCTGAAGAAACCTGTAGTCATTTGGGGAATGTGATGGAAACTGTGATAGAGCAACGTTCAGCATCATGTCTGAAACTCTAATCAGTGTGGTCCCTGAGCGTGTTTTCTTGAATCCTGTATACTTGAAATTCTGTCATTTAGAATCTGAGCGCTGTTACTCTTTTATCTTTTCCCCAACTCTTCTCCATTCAGCCAGTTTTGGAATTATTAGTAGTTCCTGGTGACCTTCCTAGTGGGAAGATAGCTCATAGTCCTTGCTGTACCTTATCTAGTGTTGCAGTTTCCCAGGATACCTTTTTGCTTAAAACATTACTGATAGACCAGAGGAAATCTGGAATAAAATATAAGATCTTCGTTGAGTCTTTCATTTAATTTATTTCCCCACTTACTCTTAAAACATACATAAAAAAAACTGCTTTCTTTTGTTTATTCCATGTTTGTTTCATGAAATAACAAAACAATGTACAAAGTATGTGTATGTATACATATATATGTCTGTGTGGATTTTGGGGGGGCAACAATTTCAGATAATAGATTTCACTGAGGTTTAGCTGTTGATCCTAGGTAGAGAACCCTGTGCTGGGGCAATAATGAAGTATAGTCTCTTGCTTGATAGTTCTTAACAACATAAATAATTTTGAGAGATGTTTATGATAACTGGAATAATAAAAATCTTAGAAAAAATACTATGCAATGTTTCATAATGGTGATTTTTTTGGAAGAGGATAAAAATTGTATACAGCCTGTTCTTGTAATTCATTAGTATTCACATCACAATCGTAAACTGATTGTTCCTTGTCCATAAAAGCATGTGGCAAAGTCATTGTGCAGTAGAAGACAGCGGGAATGTGACTTAGAAAATAGCCTGCCGTCATTAAGGCAGCCCAAACCAAGTGAGTGAATGCCCTTTTGATTTTCCTTTACCTGAATGAGCAAAGAGTAATTGAAGAATGGTAGGCCTGGGGAATCTTTTATATTACTCTAGTGACTCATCTGTGATTATTAGGAAGGTCACGTTCTTTTACTTCTTCCCACTCTCCACTGTTGGTGTGATCCATTGGCCCTGTGCCATTGGGATGAAACTGGTCAAATGTCTTTGTTAAATATGAATCTTCTTCTTCTTTTTTTTTTTTATAACTATTTTGATGTCAGAGGGCTCACTGAATTCAGATTCTGTCAATATTTATTAAATATCTCCTAGGTGACAAATTTTGTTCAATCCATCTTTATGCTTCTTATCGCAGGTTTGATCTCAATTTAGTGAAATTTTGAAATACTGCTGTGATGCAATGCTGTTTTATTGTGTGGATTGAATTGTTTTGAGAGGAGGTATTTGGGAAATCAGTTATTTAAGAGTTGCTAATGGGATTATGGAAGATAATGGAAGAACACTAAAATGTGTAAATGGAGGAGGGTAAGGTCATATGTAGGCTTTGAAAGGCATCTGTTTCTAACATTAAATGACACTTTTGTATACAGATAGCCATTTGAGTTTACATTTTCAGATGGACTGCTCATCTATGGAAATGTGTGCTACAGTGACATACAGCACGTGATTTGCTTACTGACTGGTAATACCTTACTCGTTTAGAGTTTAACTTTTAACATTATTGAGCTAATTTGGAGTTGCCTTCTGTCACAGAAATAGCACTCTAGTCGTTTCAGTGTTTGAAGACTCATAGCCAGGCGCTCCTTGGAAACTATGAGGCAGTTCTACTCTGTCCTATAGGGTTGTATGAGTCAATGGCTGTGAGTTCAGTTTTTTGGTTATAACATATTGACAAATGAACCTGACACAGTGAACTGAACATTTTCTTCTTGAGTGAACATAAGTAAACCCATTAAAATCTCAAGCTGTTCCTTGACTCACTGCAGATTATGTATTTTGGGTTTCTGATAAACTTTATTTTCTGGATGGTCTCTCTCATTGGGTACCCTCTAATTAACTTCTTAAAAAGCATCACACAGTACTACATTCCTGCCTCCTTTAAAATCTTGTGAGAACAAGCAGAATGATTACCTTTCTAATTGATGTGTGGTGTAGTTATCTAAAACACTTTCATTAAAGCAACTTAATTTTTTAAAGATAGCCAAGTTAAATATGTAATCACTCTCTAGAGTAATTAAAATGAAAGAATGGCTATAATTGGAAATTGTGCCTGTCTTTTTACAGGGTGTCACGTAACTGATAGCCTCGCAACAGACGTGCAGTTGAAAATAAATGGTTCTGATAGTTTTCTTGGAGGAAGTACTAGAGGAGGTGGTACTCTCACCATTCATCTTTCTGCCACCGCCCACTTCCCACAGTTGCTATCAAGTCAGTTTTGACCCATAATGATCCCATGTCAGGGTAGAACTATGCTCTATGGGATTTTCAAGACCTGTTGTTGCAAAAGTAGACTGCCAGGTCTTTCTTACAAGGCACCTCTGGGTGGACACGGGTTAGCAGCCAAGCACACTAATCATTTGTATTGCCCAGGGGCTCCCTCTTAAGAAAAATTTAATATTTTGTAATATAAGGAGCCATTTTAGGAAAAAAAAAAAAGGCCCTCAATTTTCCTTTCTTAACTGGAATTGAAAAATATTTCAGTTCCTGAAAACCATCGTCACTGGCTATATTCTGAGAGAAAGGCCTACAGGCAGAATTTTGGGTAGAAGCTAAAGAAATCTGGACATTATAGGTGCATGTATTTTGACCTTACTGCATAATTGTGCATGAGACACAAAAGTCATGTGAAAGTTACGTCAAACTCAGATTGGAGTGTGTGAGAATACCACCTCCTCTAGTATTTCCTCCAAGAAAACTATCAGAACCATTTATTTTTGTTCATTAAATTTCACCAAATAGGATAAATTGAAACATTGAAAAGATAATCATTTATTTAAAATAAACAATGTTTTTTGCTCCATTAGCCTCTGGTAAGGTAATCAATAGAGGTAATGGATCCTAATACCAGAGTATGAAATAAGGAAAATGTAATTGCATTTTTGCAAATTTGTTGATGCAACAACTTTTTAAATGTTGATCAAAAAGCCCTATACTGTATAATACATGATGGATCTATGAACCAAAGATGGCAAAATGGTTTTATAAAGAAGTATTTTAATTCAGTATTTTCCTTGGTTTGATTTTTTACAAATTCTCATCTGCTGTGCTTATTTGATGAAAAGACATTATCAGTAGACCAACTACCATTGGTGTAACTGTCTACCAGCTACCCCTGGTGACCTGGTGGTTAAAAGCTTGGCTACTAACAAAAAGGTTAGTAGTTCAAATCTACTAGCCATACCTTGGAAACCTTATGGGAAATTCTGCTCTGTCTTGTAGGGTTGCTATGAGTTGGAATTGACTGCACAGCAATTCATTTGGCAGTTTACTTTTTTTGACCTCATAGACAGTACTGATTCCAGTTCTGATGCATTCGGTGTCAAGGTGGTAAAGCTTCGCCGTCCTGAGTTGGAGTCTCTTTGTTGTGTGCACTGAGCCTTCTGTTAGTTGATGCTTCCTGGATGTGTTAGTTTCATAAACTTTTTCCCCGTTATTTCTGAGATGAGACTTGCCGGTGTGATTCTGGCTTTCCTTTGTGATAGTTTGAAAGCCCTGATGGTGTTTCTGTGTCATATCTGGAAAACCAGAGATTTGCAGGGAAACTAATGGACAGGCACTCACAATCAGTTGACATGCTGTCATACCACAGATTAGTGGCACTATAGTGCCACTTGCCTTATTGGTAGCTTGTATTACCAGATCAAACCAAACCCAACCCAGTGCTGTCGAGTCAATTCCTAGTCATAGCAACCCGATGGAACACAGTAGATCTACCCCATAGAGTTTCTAAGGAACACTTGGTGGATCTGAACTGCCAATCTTTTGGTTAGCAGACATAGATAGCACTTAGCCACTATGGAAACAGGGTTTCTAATTCATATGTCTGAAAATCCATAACTTCTCAAAAATTCCATATTGGTCTTTGAATCATCATGCCATAATTAGTGAAAACATACAGCATCAAAAAAATTAAAAATAATTTAGTAATGAAAGAGTTAAAAGTATACTTTGATTTTGAAAATCTTGTACAGATGTTTTGTGACAGATTGAAAGAGAAGCAGGGCAGAATGACTGTATTCTAGTAAATCATCTGTGAAACCTTCAGGCAGACATTTATGTCCGTTAGTAAAGGTGTTGGTTTTCAGCTTCCTGCCCAGCAGATGCACTAACACAAACTGTCTTAAAAGTGTTGCTTCGTAGGCATTTTTCTGGCCAAGTTTATTAAGTGTACATAGTTTCTCTGCTTTGTTGTTGTAGTTCCTGTTTTCTTTTTTTCTGCCGTCTTTTGAGTTGAGTATTTTTAGTATTGCACTTTATGTCTTACATTTGTTTATTAGCTATATTTCTTTGTTTTATTTTTGGGTTGTTTTAGGATTTCAAACAGCTCTAACTTATCTATAATCTACCATTAAGTAATATTGTACTATTTAACAAACAAGATGAAGACCTTACTATAGTGTGCTTCCAATTTCCCCCTTATTTTTGTCATGTATTTTACTTGTCCGTAGATTATAAACTCTATAATACATGTCATCATTTTTGCTTTAAACAGTAAATTATCTTTCAAATATGTTTTTTTAAATGTGAAAAAAAGTGTTTTATGTTGACCCATCTATGTAGCATTTCTACTGTTCTTCATTTCTTTGTATTTATCCGGTACCCTTTTCCTTCAGTGTATTTTGTTTCAGGTACCACATTTGTCTCTATTTGTCTGAAATTTTTCTTTTTCCTTCATTTTTAATGATACTTTTGGTGAATATAGAAGCCTGACTTTGATAGGATTTTTCGTTCCTTCCTGTCTTCATCCTTCTCTTCCGTGCTTTAAGGATATTCCATTGTCTTCTGCTATTTGCATTGTTTCTTGAGATGATTTCAGTGGCCTATAAGATCTTAAATGATCTGAAATTTTCTACTTCTCTGGCTTAATTTTCTGCTCCTTCATTAAAACTGTCTAACAGCTTTCCTACTTGAGGCTTTGCATTTATTGTCCTGTCTTTGGGGAGTTCTCTTTTCTCAGTGTTATTCTGGCACAGGCTCTGATTCAGGTCATCTTATGAAAAAGGTAGTCTGTGACCACTCTCTGTAACATGGTAATACCTTTCACTCTGCACTCGTTTCTCTTCCTACCTTAATTTTTCTCTATAACACTTAATACTGTGACATACTGTGTGTTTGTTCATTGTCTCATTTCTTGTGACTTTGAAATCCAACTAGGAGGGAAATTAATTTTGTTCTCTAAAGCCATCACTGATGCATAGTAGAGGTTCAGTAAATATCTGTGGGATAAAGGAATGAATAAAACAAATAGTTCATTAAAGAGGTAGTAGTAGAAACTGAGGGGGGAGAGTTATCTTTATTCTTAAAATTAGACTAAATATATACTAGAGGTATACTGTATAGAAATCAAGAGACTTGGGCTCTCTTGCAGCCTCTGTTACTGACTCTAGTTGATCTTGAACAGATTACACTCTTTGAGGTGGATAAATGAAAAAGTGAGGTTATGGGATGCCTAAAGCCCCTTCTGGTTATAGTGTTTTTAATCATAATACATTCCTGATGAGATCTCTTCTTCAGTTTTCTCTGCAGACGTCAACATTCTAATATGCTAAATGCCAGCCAAGTGGTAGACCTGGAAAGATGCTGAAAGGGTACAATGACAGACATTCTTTACTAGTTAAGCTAAGCTATTGGTTGGTTTTAAGAAGATTGCCGGGAATATTTTTGGTTTAAGGTTTAGAGATTATCTCAGGGAAATGGTTGTAGGGGTTCACCTAGCCTCTATAGCTCCAGAAAGTGTGTAGTTCATGAGAATTTGAAATTCTTGTGTTTTTCCCCTTTTTTTAAAAAAAAATTGTTGTGCTTTAAGTGAAAGTTGACAGTCCAAATCAATTTGCCATGTAGAATCCTGCACACACACCACTATGCAACTCTTAACTGCTCTTCACTTTCCCCCGTGACAGCACACTCTCCCTTTCAACCCTGTACGTTCCTATACTCCTGTCCCCCTCCACCATCTCCTCTCGCCTCTGGATAAGAGCTGCCCAGACGACTTCATGTATATATTTAAGCCAAGACTCATTCTTCACCAGCATCACTCTCTCTCTCATAGTCCAGTCCAGTCTTTGAAGAGTTGCCTTCAGTACTGATTTCAGCTCTGGGCTAACAGAGTCCAGAGGTGATATCATCGAGGTCCTCCCGTCTGATGTACCATCAAGTGTAGTCTCTTAAAAGAGTTCCAGTTTTGCACATCCATTTTTCTCCTGTTACATCAGGGACTTTTCTTTGTGTTCCCTGTCAGGAAAGTCACTGGTGGTGGACAGGCACTGTCTAGTTCTTCTGGTCTCGTGCCTATGTAGTTTCTGAATCATATAGTGTCATTTGTCTGCTGGACTTATATTTTCCCATGTCTTTGATGTCCTTCATTCTCCTCTGCTCCAGGTGGATTGGGAACAAATTGATGCTAATTAGATGGGCACTCGCTAGCTTTTAAGACTCCAGATGCCACTCACCAAAGAGGTATGCATTTTTCACCCTTTTGATCAAGATTCTTCTGTAGACTCTTTTCTTAATTAGAATTATTTTCATTGTGTTTTAAGTGAAAGTTTATAATTATAGTCGATTTCTCATACATAAACTTACACACATGTTGCATTTTGACCCTAACTACCCTTTGTGTACTGTGACAGTACACTTCTCCCCTCAAACCTGTATTTCCCTCATCCATTTAACTGGCTCCGGTACCCTTTGTCATTTCCTTTCACCTCTGAACAGGAGCTGCTCACTGAGTCTCCAGTATGATTTTACATCTTATATACCAGTTCAATCTTTGAGGAGTTGACTTCCAAAATGGTTTCTGTTCTGGGTTAACAGAGAGTCTGGGGGGCATGTCTTCTGGGGACCCTCTAGTCTGTCAGACTGTCAAGTCTCTTTTTCCTTCTTCTTTAGACTTGGTGATCAGAATGTTTAATAGTGGTAGCTGGGCACCAACTGCTTCTTCTGGTCCCATGGCAAAGAGAGCAGTTGTTCATGGAAGAGAAGAGGCACAGATTCACAGTCACCTCCTATTCCAGACTCCTCTTATTCCTCTGTTGCTCTCGGGAAATAGAGAAATAGACTCAGCGGCTACTCCTTTTTCCCCATATTGTTGTAAGTAAATTTACAGGTATTGCATAACTTGTGCCAATTCAGCTTTCTACAGGGGTGTAATTTATTGACAGCAGTTACGGTATTGAGCTGTGCAACTCTACCCTGAGTCACTATGATTTTTCCATCACTGTTTACACCCCCTTTCCCTCTCCTTCCTGCCCTTGGTAACCACAGATAAACTTTATTTCTGTACGTTTGACCTTTTTTGTCTTTTTGTATAAGTGAGATCATACAGTGTTTGTCCTTTTGTGATTGACTCATTTCACTCAGTGTGACGTCTTCTAGCTTTATTCATATTGTAGACTGTATGGAGACTCCAGTTCTCATGCTCGCTGGGTAGCATCCGTAGTGTGTATGTACTACATCTTGTCTGCCCATTCATCTGTTAACATGCGTTTTGTTTCCACCTTTGGGCTAATGTGAATAGTTCCGCAGTGAACATTTGTGAACAAGTATTGTTTCTCTGCTTTCAAGTCTTTGTGCATAAGTACCTAGAGGTAGACTTGCTGGATCATGTTGTGGATCTGACCTGGTGGCACAGTGGTGAAGAGCTACCGCTGCTAGCCAAAAACTCAGCAGTTTGAATCCACTAGGTGCTCCTTGGAAACTATGGGACGGTCCTGCTGTTGTCTCCTGTTCTATTATTTTCGGTCCAACTCGACGGCACTTGGCTGACTATTCTTTCTTGTCCGTTTGTGTGTAATCCCAATTCTGACTTAAAAAGATGTCTTCTGTGCTGTTCTAGTGGGATTTTGAGAGAGAACTACAGTAGATGCAGGTATTCATTTGGCTGTCTCTGACTGTGAACCTGCACACTGCTTTTCATTGCAGTTTCAGATGCCTCTCTTGCTGGCCATTTGCAGCTTGCTAGACTGTCTGTGCCAAGCCTTAATTTGTTCACTTACTGAGCTGCTTTTATTTTTCCAGCTGTTAGAATATGGGTATGGATGTGATCCACTGTTTGTCTTTTAAAGGTCTGGTGGTACAGTGATTAAGAGCTCAGCTGCTAACCAAAAGTTTGGTAGTTTGAATCTACCAGCTGCTAATCTACTGTGTCCTGTAGGGTCGTCTTGTTCAACCCTGAGATGTGTCAGGTAGGGCTTACTCGTGGGCGGAGTATGCCTTTGGCTTTCAGCATGCCTGGTCCTGTCTATGAACCTCATATTTACTCCTGTAATTCAAACATTAAAGAAAAAGTTTAAATTTTTATTGCAATAATTTATATAGGTTTTTGATCTAGGATAGCTGTACTAATTTTCTCTTCAAACATTGGTATGATTGTAAGTGAAAAAAAATTGGTTATTTTCTCCCGTCTCATTTTATGTGACCTTAGTAACAGCTTTTTTTTTACTTTTCCCAGTGGACACTGTAATTGTATGCTGTTGAGTCATGCTGATGAATAGTAATTTCTTGCAAGTTATCATGGCACATATGCTTCATTTTCATGTGATCTGCATAAAAAATAATGGTGGTGAATATTAATCAAGTAAGAATGCAGATTTGAATACTAAGCTTCAAACAAAGCTTAATTAGAATACACAGGTCACAGTAGCAGTCTTTCTGTAGGGAAAACTTTTTTCTTGTTTCTACAAATTGATTGGTGTTATTGTATTGCTAAGTTGAGGGTGGTGTGGAGTAGGGCTGAATTGTTGTGCTTCTGTGGAAGTCTCAGCAAGGTTATTCATTTTTATGGGAAGCATATTTTAAACCAAAGTAAAATTTGTTTCCCAAGGATAGTTTAACTTCAGTTTATTTGTTGAAGATTGTGTGGACATTGCATAGGAGATACAAAGGAATATGTTTTCGAGCACCAGTCTAGTGTATTTACTGTGGGGAGTCATATACAAATGGATGCTGTTCAGGAGGTAGATGTGTTTGTCACAAACATACAGAAAGCTAAACAATGTAAAATTAAACAGTACTCGAAGACCTAAGGGAAACCCTGGTAGTGTAGTGGTTAAGTGCTGTGGCTACTAACCAGAAGGTCAGAAGTTTGAATCCATCAGGCATTCCTTATAAACTGTGGGGCTGTTCCTCTATCCTGTAGGGTTCCTATGAGTCAGAATTGAAACTCCTATGGCAACAGGTTTGGTTTGGGTTTTGGTTTTTCAAGACTTAAATAAAAGTGATTATCAAAGGATGAGAATAATAGCCAAATAAGCCACATAGACTACAGGTGTTCAGTATTTTTATTTTAAATAGTGAGACCCATTTGTTCTCCAACTGAAATCTTAGCTGAACACAAATATATGCAAAAGATAAAAGGGAGCAAAGACTTTTTATTGCTAGAGGACAGAGTTCCAGACTCAGTTCTGCTAACCAGCTGTATGACCTGAAACTGTAGTAGTTACCTAAACTCTAGGCCAATTTCCCTATAAGCGAATGGGACCAACAATAGGATTGTAGTCAGGATTTAATCTAATGGAGTATGTAAAGCATTTAAAACAACCTGGTATATTTTTAAGTAGTAAATAAATTATGTTTAGTAATACCACTCTTCTATTAGAAGGGGAAAACCCTGGTGGTGTAGTGGGTTAAGTGCTACATTTGCTAATCAAAAGGTCGCCAGTTCAAATGTGCCAGGTACTCCTTGTAAACTGTATGGGGTAGGTCTACTCTGACCTCTAGGGTCGCTATGAGTGGGACCCAATTCTTCAGCAGTGGGTTTGGTTTTTTGGTTGGTATTAGAAGGGATGGTAGTGGTAGTCTCAAAACACCTTCTCTTTGTCGTCTGTGGAATCCTAAGCCCAGAAATGATAAATACTACGAGGTTCAGAGAAAAAAAGAGTACTTAAGCCTACATGGGAGTTCGAGCCAAAAATTACTGTGAGTGTATCTTTGTTGGAAACCCCAGTGGCATAGTGTTTAAGTGCTGTAACTGCTAACCAGGAGTCAGCCAGGTGTTCCTTGGACACTTAGTGGAGCAGTTCCACTCTGTCCTATATAAGTTACTATAAGTTGGAATTGACTCAATGGCAGTTTTTTTTTTTTTTTAAATAGCTTTGTTAGTGGTTCCAATAATTTACTAGTTTTATATAGCCCTTTGGGCGTATTAGAGTAGCATAAAACACAACTAAACCAAAGTGAAAACCAAAAAACCCAAACCTGTTGGCCAGCGAGCTGGTTCTCACTCATAGTGGCCCTATGGAACAGATTAGAGCTGCCCCATAGATTTCCAAGGAGTGGCTGTTTGATTCAAATTACTAGCTTTTTTGGCCAGCAGCAGGTATCAGAAATTTGGCAAAAGTTTTCAGGTATGGTTTATCTAGTTTGTGTGTGTGTATTTCATTTGTGTGTGTGTGTGTTTATATACTATATACATGAATATATATGTTCTCTATGGGTATATAGAAATTGGTTTAGTTGTTGAGAGCTATAGCTGCTAACTAAAAACTTGGTAGTTAGGTGCTCTTTGGAAACCCCTATAGGGTCACTATGAGTTGGAATTGACTCAACAACAGTAAGTTTACACATATGTACATTCACGTACATAGTTACATGTGTGTATGTGTATACATACACACAAAATCTGTATCGCAGCTATTTGTCTGTTCTGTGTATTATGCTAATCGATCTGCCTAAACTAGGTAAACATACCTGAAAACTGGTGCTGAGTTTCTGATACCCATACTGGGCAAATCCTGTTAAGCAACATAGTAATCCTTATAAATTGCTGTTTTAATTTAAGGCTGACTATTTTGGTTTAGTTGTGGTTTTATGTTACTCTAGTGTGCCCAAAGGGCTAGATGAAACCAATAAATCCCTGGAAAACAAACATATGCTTTTTGTAACTCTTGGCCAAAAATGGAGACCAGGTGTCTGAGGGGTTAAGAGCTTGACTGCTGACCAAAAAGTCAGCAGTTCACATCCACCAGCAGCTCCTTGGAAGTTCTCTGGGGCAGTTCTTCTCTTTCCTGTGGGTCACTGTAAGTCAGAATAGACCTGACAGCAACGGTATACATACATAACATACAGAAAAAACACATACATTAAAACATTAAGAATGATGTCAGTGAGAGTTACCTGCGTGTTATCACATGTTAAAAATCTCTTTTCATAGGCAACTTGTGCTAATTTAGCCAGGGGAAGAGAATCTTTCTGATTCTGTCTGGACTCTTCGGTGTGTCTTTTGTTGCTGAGATAAGATGTCTGATTCCTGCTTCAGGACATGGTGAATTTACCAGATAATAATCTTAGTTTTTTTTCTTACATACTTTCCAACAAAAATCTTCAAATACCATTTTTACTAATTGATTTATTTGGAATCTTTTGCTTTCCTCTAATCTGCCCTTCATGTTTCTCACCTCTGGCTGTATTGTTGTGGGCTGTCTCAAAAACTGAGTCCTCTGGTATTTGGGAGATAGTTTCTCTTCCTACTCTTGGAATAGGAGCTGGGGTCCTTGGAGAAATGGATTTCCCACTGGACAGACGCAGAGAGACACTTATCTATGTCACACCATTAAATATCCGCCTTCTCATCCACAGTAGCATTTATAAAGAATTGTACTTTAATCACTTCATGTTCAGTATTTACATTAGTGCATGAAAAGAGAATGCTTATTTCTTAAAGGTTAATGGAGTTTTAATTTGTATGATTAAAAGAAATTTCATGTTAATTTGTGTTTTAGTCAGCCAGTGCTGCTCTAACAAAAATACCACTAAGTGGATGGCTTTAATAAAGGAAAGTTTATTCTTATAGTCCATAGGCTGCAGGTACAAATTCAGAATGTTCCCTCCATGGGAAGGCTTTCCCCCTTGTCGGCTCTGGAGGAAGGTCCGTCCTTGTGTTGCATCAGTCCTTTGTTCAGGGAGCGTCTTGGTGCAGGAACCTCAAATCTGAAGGATGTGCTGTCCTTCCAGTGCTGCTTTGCTGCTTTCTTGATGGTTCGAGGTTCCCAATTCTTTGCTTGCTTCCCTTTCCTTTTGTTTCTTATAGGATGAAAGGATAGAGGGTGGCCCAAACCATACTCCAGTGAAACTCCCTTTATAGTGGAGTAGGGAGGTGATGGCACAGTGGGTTAAGTGCTACATCTAACCAAAAGATCAGCAGTTCAAATCCACCAGGTACTTCTTGGAAACTCAGTGGGGGTAGTTCCACGCTGACCTCTAGGGTTGCTATGAGTCAGACCTGACTGAACTGTAGTGGGTTTTTTTTTTGTTAAGGAGGTGATCTTATGAAGGGATTTACAGTCCTATCCTAATCCTCTCTGACATAATTGTTCTGTTAACCATAAGCAAAGATTAGGATTTATAGCATCAGAAGATCACCAAATGGAGGGCAGTCACAGAATACAGCGAATCCTGGCTGAGCCAAGTTACTACACATATTTTTGGTTGGACACAATCCGGTCCATGACAATTTGCTAAATAAAGATTAAAAAAAAAAAAAAAAAAAAAAACCAACAAAAAATGAAAAACCAAACCTATTGCTTCAGGTTGATTCCAATTCATATCAACCTTATAGGACAGGGTACAACTGCACCATGGGGTTTCCAAGGCACACTTGGTAGATTCCAAATACAGACCTTCTGATTAGCAGCATCTTAACCACTATGCCAGCAGGATTTCCTGCATGGAGATACCAAATACATTGCTGTCAAATTGATTCTGATTTACAGTAGCCCTGTAAAACAGAGTACTCTCTGAGCCATTATCCCAGACTTGGAGAGAGTACAATTTAACAAACGGGGGAGAAAAGATCAAATGACTTCCCTAAGATGGGAACTCAGGGCAGAAACAGATCCTTTTCCTAGGCACAGGTATAAGGGGTCTGTGGACTTTGAAAGCCTTTCAGCACTGCAGACATCATCTAGCACACCCATTGTCCTGAAGCAAAACCTATTTACTTACTTGCGTTAAGGAACAGCGATTAGCTTTCCTCAGAGATGCCAAGAGACAGCTCTTAGCTGCCTACATTTCTCAGCATTGGTGACCAGTTACCTTGTTTTTACACCAGTGACCCTTTCCGATGTAGGACCGTAGGGGAAAGCCTATACCACTCATTTGCTGACTATTTGGGCACCTGAGAGGCAATAAGACTAAGCTCAGATTATTCAGCAGAAACCATGTAGGCAAGAAGGCAATGGGGTGACACATACAAAGCCTTAAAGGAAAAAAAATTGCCAGCCAAGACTGATGTATCCAGAACAGCTATGATGGTGAAATTAGGGCATTTCCAGGTAAACAGAAATTTTGGGAATTTGCAAAACCAAACCAAAATTATAAGAGATACTAGTGGGAGTTCTTCCAGGACAGAGCAAGGAGATACCAACCCTGATAGGGAAATTACAAAAATAAACCTAGAATATAGAAAATAGGGAAACAGATGTCAGTGTGTAAAAGCCAACAATGTTATGACAAAAAAGAGCTAAAAAAATTTCATCTTTCATATGGAGAGGAGACAAATAGAAGACATGCAATGTGGTTAAATATTGAAGAGCTGAAGTTTCTATTTCTAAATAATAATTAGGCAATGTAGTTTTGTTTTTGTTAGAAGCTATAAGAAATGAAAGATATGACACATGGCTAGGTCAGGAGAAGGAGATAGAAGTTTTGTATTTTGTCTTTGATTTGCTGTTAGAAATTTTACTAACATTTCAGTTAAAGGTCTGAAGTAGATTTTGACTCAAGAGACCCTGTGTGGCAGAGCAGAATTGCTCCTATAGGGTTTCCTAGGCTGAAATCTTGATGGGATTACATTGGTAGGCCTTTTCTCCTGCAGAGCCGCTGGTGGGTTCAGATTGCCATCCTTTTGTTTGGTAGCCAACCTTGTGCCACCAGGGCTACTTTCAGCAACATTAGAAAACAACATGCAAGCTGGGGAGGCTTTAGGGACTACCCCAGGGATGGTGCAGTCACTCTTACTTACTAGGTGGGTGAAGATGCTTGCCGAGAGGTTTGAAATGTGCTAATAATAGTCAAACCAAGCTGGTGGGCCTGTTTTGCATTCTCTTGGGGATGTGCCTCCTGAGGATGATAGTTAGCTGAACCAAATCAAGTTGTGAAGGGGGGCAGTGATTGTGGAAAGAGGAGGGACAGTGGCTTTATTCTTCAAAGATTTGTTCCTAGGGTAGAAAGTAGAGAGGGGAGGGCCTATGACTCTCTATAAAACTCACAAGTTTCATTTTTTTTTTCCCTGTTAATCGATACTTCTAGGCAGTCAGAAAGCTAGTGTTGAGAACATGGTGCTCTGATTTTCCTGTCATTGTTAGGTGCTGTTGAATTGATTCTGACCCACAGCAACCTCGCTTACAACAGGACAGCCCATTGCCCAGGCCTGCGCCATCCTCATAATCGTTGCTGTGTTGGAGGTGTTGTTGCAGTCACTGTGTTGGTCAGTCCTTCTCCAAGAGCTGGTCTTGCCAGATAACATAGGAAATAACAAGGTAGTATAACAGGAATTTATTTTGTGGACCACCAGTTGTTTTGCAGAGACGTGGGGTTCATAACATCAACTTTATAAGGCACAATGTCCCTTTCTATAAATATGTATTTTGAAATACAAATACAGGCACGTATGTACTCGCAGATGTTTACTACGCAGAAAAGAAATTTTTAGATATTGTAATTGCTTACACAATTTCAAAATATCAATATAATGCCCTAATTATAAAAAATTAAGTTATTTACATAAAAATATACATAGTAAAACATCTATAGCATTATATAGACAGTTATGCACCTCACATTGTCCATAGGGACAAAGTACAATCACATGTATGTCCATGGTCCTTTAGGTTTCGTTTTTTTAAAGGGGAAGTTGCTCACCTTTGGTTTATTATTTCTCCGCAACTGTTTTTAAGACTTCAAACCCCCAGAACAGAGGAGCAGTGGAGCTCCAGGGCACATTCCAGTCCCCACAGTGTCTCCTCCTGGCCTCTTCCTCCTCCCTGTTCCTGTCCTTCTCCTCCTCCTTCCTGTCCCGGCTTGGTCTACCCACTTAGCAGCTGGGCAGTCCTGTTACAGCTCAGCACCTGCTGGGGGCTCCTCTGCTCCTGCTGTTGGCGTTGGTGGAGGCGCTGCCCTGGCCCGGGCTCGTGTGGCCTCCTGGCTCTGGGGGTGGTTCCAGATGATCAGGAAATGGTTGCAGAACGGGGCAATGGGTTGCCATTGCCAGCTGTGCTCCTGGCACCTGCATGCCAGCTCCTTGCCTGGTCTCTGTGCCCATGTCTTCATGCTCTCCGGTTGTCCTATGCCCAGATGTGCACAAAGTCCCAAGCTGGCTACTGGCATACCCCCTGCCTGCCTCCTGTATCCAGCAGATACAGCTCTCAGGCTATGTCAGGAGTGCTGTCATGAAGTTTTACTATAACTGGCTTTACAGGGCTTAGTTTGTAACTGGATTGTATGGGAACTGTCTGTGTATTGTGGGATGTTCCCACAGTGTCCAAATTGTATAACATCCTGTTTCACAGACTGAGTGGTTTAAATAGTGCATGACTGTGAATGCTGAGGTACCACTAGAAGTCATGGTGAAGAATTATGGTAAATGTAGACTAAAATGGAGACGGATGTAGGTGTGTTGTGTTGGTGATTCAGATACCATGACATGATCGTCTAAAATGATGACCAACTCTTGATGAAATTAGGACAGAAAAGTACCAGTTTCTTTCAATTTACAAGATAGTTACCATCCGGAAAAATTCAGTGTGTGTTAAATACACCAAATCAGTAGAAAATTACTTTTGTTTATGCGTAATAATAGATTAGGTTCCAGACTTCAGTGTCTTAAATGGGTATTTGGAAGTTGTGTGGGTTTGTGACATGTATCACGCAGTGTTGAATATTGTCTGCTTTGAGTGAATGCATGTGGTGACCTCAACTTGTCGTGAAAACCAAACCACCCTCACAAATTTCCACTATATCTCCCAGGGTGCAGTGTCAACCTTTTTGAGAAGCAGCTTGATTCATGTACAGCCTTTAGAGGAGTTAGACAAGAGGACAGTGATAGCTGCTCTTGGCACATCTAAATTTCAAGATGCTTTCTCTTCCTTGTCTTAGTAAAATCCAATAAATGAACTATTTCCAATAGTTACCTAATCTTACCTAATAAATACTTGGAGAGATTTTTTTGGTTTCTTTGTTTTGGAGGGCTGATTTCTGAGATGTTGAAGCTGTATTGTATACTGGCTATGAGCAGGGACTCTGAACACACACAGTCTGGATTTGAATGCAGGCTTTGCCATTTACTGTGTGACCTGGCACAAGTTACTTAACTCAATCTCTCACCTTTCTCATCTGAAAATCAGTAGATACAAGTGCCTACCTCATGAAACTGTTGTGAGGATTTAATAAGCTTCTGTGTGCCATGTGCTTTTTAAAGGTGAGAAAGGAAATGATTATCAAATTACAAATAAAATTTGAAAAGATTGTGCATTTTAATTTTCTCTCATAGCAAATCTTTACCGTGGCTCTAAATATATTTAATGGATAACACTCAGCATCATGCTTTGCTTTTCCTCCCCTCTGGCAAGGATAATAAAGGTTAATAGCTAACAATTATAGAACTCTGGCTTGGCTGGCCATGTGTCAAGCGTGGCACTAACAGGTTTATAAGCATTATATCATTTAATTTTCAGACAAACCTTTGAGCTATCTACCTGTGAGGTAGCCTGTTTTTACATGGAAAAATAGCAGATGAGTAATTAACACAGAATGTTAAACACTTGAGCCGAACCGTCTAACTGTCCATTCTAAGAGTCCATTCTCCTAGTCACTGTGCAACACTAAACACTGTACTGGGCAAATAAAGCAACACCAGAGAAGCTTGTGAACAGTCAGTTGTCCCAGATGACTCATTAGGTGCTGTCCGGTCGGTTGTAACTCACAGTAACAACAGTCTGTGACCCAGTGCAATCCTACATGGTCCTACACTGTCCTTAGAACCGTTGCTACCTTTGAGCCCGTTGTTGCCGCCACTGTGTCCATCCATTTCTTGGAATGCATGTTTTTCTCTTTTATCTGACCTCGCTAGATAGCTAATACTTGACATTTCCAATTGACTTGGCCTTTTGTGTTCACCTGGCCAGTGAAAGTTTTGTTTGTAAGTGAATTAATATTTAGATCTAGTACTTTCTGTAATGATGAAAGTGTTATTTGCTGTGTTCAATATGGTAAGCCACTATGGAATACCTGAAATGTTGCTAAGAGATAGATTTTTAATTTTATTTTAGTTTTTTAAATATAAATAGCTGCATGTAGCTAGTAGCTATAATGTTGGACAGTACAGCTCTAGGTAAAGTGAAACACGCCAGTTCTCCCCCACCAAAATAAAACCAGTTGTTGACTCTTGGTGCCTTTTTAGATGCAGCGGCCTATTTCTGTGTCCCTGAAAGCATCCTTTGTTTAACAGGTGGCAGCCGCACGTGCCCTCGTCTGCTGTACTCATAGGTCATCAGCCTCAGCATCTCTGGTGCTGCTGAACTGGCTCAAGGAACCTTTAATTATTGCAGCATATGCTTCACTTCGCAGGCTGGAGGATATGAATTCTTTTCAGCCTGAAGTCAGCACAGATGGGATCTTGAGCTGAGGCCTCAATGCACAACTGAATTGCTAACCCTTCAGCAGCTGCTGTGGTGCTGCTGACCTCGACAGCTGTGGTTGCCATGGTGTATGGAAGGTTTTTGCAACAAAAAACACAGAATGTCTATCTATAGCCGTCACTGTGAAATGAATTCAGGGTAGGTAAGCGAAGGGTCAGGAGTTCTGGTGGCGTGGTGCTTAAATGTCTCAGCTCGCAGCTAAAAGGCTGGCAGTTCAAACTCACCAGCCTCTTCCCCAGAGAAAGTTGTGGAAGTTGGCTCCATAGGATTCACAGCCTTATGGAAACCATGTGGGGCACTTCTGCCCTGTGCTTATAGGGTCACTGTGGGTCACCGTCAGTTTGATGGCGCTGGATTAAATGACAGGTAGCATATATTGGCTGGCTTTTTTTTTTTTAAATTAGAACAACAGTAAGATGTTTAGTGTGTACATGTATAAAGCATACATTACAATTCAGATGTGTATCTGAACATAAACGTGTGTGAATATTGACTTTGAATCAGAATGCCTGAGATATTTCTGTCACTTAGTAATATCCCAAATGTATGTATGTATGCTTAAACATAAATATGTATTTACTTTCAATTTTTGAGCTTCATAAAATACATTGCTGAATGTCGTCTTCTGGGATTTATTTTTATTTTATTTAGCATTACCTTTTGAAGATACATCTGTGTTACTGTATGTACCTGTAGTTTATTTTCATTGCTATCTGATATTCCACTATGTAGACTGTGCCATACTTTGTGTATCCATTCTCCTGTCAGTGGGCTTCTATATTGTTTCATAATTAAATAGTCTTATAATTGATCGTACTTTCTAATGCATTATTACTTGAAGGCAGTAAGGATAGAGGTCAGGCTACTCACATTTCACAGAAGTGAGGGACCAAGAAGGGAAAGGACCAACCAGCAACATGGAACATGCTTAAAGTGGGAAGAAGGAAAGGACACATGTATTAATTTCTGTGTACTTAGAGGCATCACGTATGCTATCTCATTGCAGCTCTTTAACAGTCACGTGAGAACTTTGATTATGTCATTTAATCAGTGAAAAAATAGCCATTCAGAGAGGAAAAAGAACTTTTCCAAGATTACTCCCATAATAAGAGATGGGCTTAAATGTTCACCCTTAGTTTTCCTGACCCTTGAGACCTTAATGTTGTCTCTAATGTTGGACTGATTACCACAATTAGGATTACATGACCATGAGGGGAAAAATGTATAAACAGAAAGAAGTTATAGCTAGACTTTGTCATTCAAAGTCGCCCTCTGCCCATCACCAGATGACTGGATAGACAAAATGTGATATGTACATACAATGGAATATTACTTGGCCATAAGGAAGAATGACATCCTGATGTATTCCACAGCATAGATGAACTTAGAGAGCATCATGGTGATCAAAATAAGTCACAAAAAGACAAATACTGTATGATATCACTTATGTGAAAGAAGGAAACACAAATCATAATTAGTGGCTAGTCAGGGGAGGGGATAGAGAGGGAAGTGAGGATTTTTATTTAGAGTTCATTGAATGCATGTTCCTGGTGGTAGGATAATTTGGAAAAAGACATCCAGAATGGCTGTAAAACCTGAACAGTGTATTCAGTGTTACTGTGGTGTACATTTATAAATTGGTGAAATAAATGTGTAGTTTATTGAATGTACGTCACTATAATTAAACAAAACAAAGTAGTTGCAACAATTATAGCACAATCTCATAATGAAAATATATCCAGTAATTAGAAAATGTAGACATTAAAAAATGGACAAACCTTTAAGTAAACATAACACTGGAGAAACAAACAAAGAAAAGGAGCAGGTTAAGGCCCTTGCATATTACTGTCCAACACAAAAGGCTCTGATCTACCCTCTGTCTCAGATTATGAAGTACGTAACTGGCTCTGTAGTCTTTTTTCTAGTAATTTTTCTTTAGCCAGAGATGAACTAAAAGGCTGTTTGATTCGGGGACCACCTGTAATCAGCCACAATTAGAATAAGTTGACCCTGACTTATCAGTTGGCCATGTGCAACCTTATTTTTTTAAGGGTGAATCTTTATGGAGAATTAGAATAGATTGGGGTACCAGCCCAGCAAGTGAGAGAACTTCATTTTCTAAGCCTGTAACATTTTTGATGAATACCAGTATAATCCATAATAGAACCTAAGGATATATTCAGAATTCATTCTTGTGATTTTAAATTGTTGACTGCTGTAAGCTCCAGGCTCATGCAGCCCAAGGTGACATGCAGCTGAATAGAGAAAAATCTCCCTATGGTTAACAGAGGCTGGAAATGGGTGTTACTCTGTGTGGGGAGTTATTGTACTTGCTCATGTTTTATTTAGGTGTTTCAGTAGTGCCATCTGAGCTTCTAATTAAAGTTGTGGCTGCATTTTAATTGTTTCTGGAACCTCATATAGGTTTAATCATCTCACTAGCTTGATGAGAATTTGCAAAGGTAAGCTTTATTACTTCACTCTGTGATTTCTAGCCTCCACACTGAATGTGAATGGAACGTGGATTCATAAGAACCTTACAAATAGCTCAGTGATCTTTGGAGTCTATTCAGTAGAGAATGAAATGCGGGAGTCTATTACAGGTACTCTGTCTCTGTTAACCTCTTTAACCCTTCTGTTTAGTTTGATGGATGGAGGGGCCTGTGCCCTGAAATCACAGAGGTATCACGTGTTCAGATGTGAGATCATCTTTAAGATGAAGTTGTTTTTCCTTCTAGCAGGTCAAGACTCAGTTTAACTGGCCTTGAACAGTTTTGTTTCACATTTTATTATGATATTTCATAAATTTGGAAAATAGATTATCAGTAAATCTTGGATTTGTTCTTGAAAATAAATACAACATCTGTATTTAGATATTTACTCAAAAATGTGATGTATTCATGTTTTATACACTATATTAATTTCCTTATGAATTTAATGAAAATATTGTCACTCTGCCTTTTGTCACTGTGTCAGGAAGAAAGAAAATGAAGGTGTTAAGTTGTAGTCTAAAGACACATGGCTATTTCTATTCTAGGCTAAAATGTTTTATGAATATTCTTAATGCCATTTGAATTAGTAGGCTTTAAAGACAGTGTTACTGGGTTATTTTTAGACTTTATATGATTATTACAGACTTTTCTTAGAGTTTAATATCATCAATGTTGTCCTTTGTAATGGCTTTTCTTGGTTATGAAGAAAATTTCTTTTAGCTTTTAGAGCAAGCTTTTCTTTGAAAATGATCATCGATTTAATCTAAGGACACTTAAGATACTGTGATGATGTTTAGCTGCCAGCACTTTAAAACATTTAATGTTGTTTTCAGTGGTTGATTAATGATTGTTTGGTTTTGATTTATAACCTTTAGATTTTAGTTATTACTATGAATTTTAAGTGTTTCTGAAAAAAGACATAGAAATAAAAGTAATCTCTAAAGCACTTGGCTTGGTAAAATAGTAAGAACAAATAAAAGTTTGTTTCAGTGTAAGTTTGTAGTTTTTCATTGGTTTCCAAAGAAGCAAGTCTTGAGACCATGTAGCTCATGGATCCTTTTCTGGTGATTAGAATTATTAAGTAAATAGAGTGCAGTGACTCTTTTATTATATGACTAATACTGTTTTCTTGTGACTGTTTTGTTCTAAAAATGTCTCATCAAGTTCCCTATCTGCAGTGGCCTGAAAAGACTAAATGCATTTTCTTTAGCGCATATGTGTCTGTGTATATATATATATGTGTGTGTGTGTGTGTGTATAAATATATATAAAAGGTCTGATAATTAAGTTCACAAACTTAATTGTTCTAAGTGCTACATACCTCATTGTTGAATATCACTATGGTCACCTTTAAAGTACTCCCTTTGAGAAGCTATGCACTGACTTCCAGGGCCTAGTCCACCCTTCAAAGCAATTTTGGAACCTTTTTGTGGAATGGCCATTATGTATGGTGAGGTGGTGGCAAGTTTGTAAACTTAATTGTGTAGTTGTCTGGGAGGGAATTTTTAACCAGTAAACAAATGACTGTATTGGAACAGCCTTCCTACTCACCTTATCTGGCCCCCAATGACTATTTTCTTTACCCAAAGATAAAGGCAATATTGAAAGGCAGACATTTTAATGACATTCAGAACATCAAGGGCAATATGACAACAGCTCTGATAGGCATTACAGCAAAAGAGATTCAAAATTGCTTTGAAGGGCATACTAGGTGCTGGCATTGGTGTCTAGCTTCCCAAGGGGAGTACTCCCCAAGGTGGCTGTAATGATATTCAGCAATGAGGTATGGAGCACTTTTTCTAGGGTGAGTTCCTGAACTTAGTTGTATGTATATATAAAATCAGTGTCTTCATTTTATCTAGTACTGCTATAACAGAAATACCATAAGTAGAAGATGGTTTTAACAGACAGAAACTTATTCTCTCAGTCTAGAAGGCTGAAAGTCAAGGTACCAAATCTCTTTGTTGGCTCAGGGGAAAAAGCCCTTATCACTGATCTTTCCTTGGGTCTGGGAGTTTCTCAGTGCAGGGACCCTGGGTCCAAAGGATGCCCTCCAAATCTTTCTTGGTGGTAGGATGTCCCTTATCTCTGCTCCCTTGTTTAGTCTGTTTTACATGTCAGAAGAGATGGACTCAAGATACAGCCAAAGCTTGTATATTGTATCCCGCCTCCTTAACATTATAGCAGTTAGGATTGGCAACACATAAGATAATCATCACATGAGATCACATAATGAGGAATAATGACATGATACTGAGAATCATGGCCTAGCCAAGTTGACATATTTTTGAAGGACACTATTCCGTCTGTAACAGGTAGGGACATACTTCTTGGGGATAGAATAAGGTTGACTGTTAATTTTATAAGCTAGGCTTGACATGATTTTCTTTTCAAAAGAAGTAAAATTTTATTAATCATCTTTTACATATGTGTGAAATTTATAAACCTTTAACTTTACTCGCTTGCTTCTTAAAGGATCTAGGGTGCCCATGATTCTTTTATTCATTCTTAATTATTTTCTCTGACTGATTAGCGTAGTACTCCAGGATATGCTGTTTGATAATTTTTGACTAGTTTGATGAAGATACCTCCTGAAATTTCAACCATAGTCACTCACTAAGATGAAGTGGTTGAGTAACCCAAGTTATCTAAAATGGTTTCTAGAATCACAAAGAACTCTGATCTCTTTTATTATAATTAGTATTTTTATTGTTTCTGATTTAACCATTCCTCTGGATTACACACCTACATATATATAATAAAACCATTTTCCTATGGCCAGGACTAGGGGGGTAGAGAAAGACAACTTCAACAACACACTGGGTTGTGGAGAGGCCAGATATGCACTCACCTTGCTCTTTTGGGCATTGTTACTTGCCTGTAAATTTAGGTTTCTGCCATTCTCAGGAATGACTCAGATACTGCTTTCTCTTTAATGAAGTATTCACCTATATTCAATATAGTTCCTTCTCTTGACGGTCTTAGTTCATTTTTAAGTGTCATTGAGGTGGAGGGGAGAGCAAAGATTATTCTTCTGAAAATTACCAAAGTATCAAAACATTGGAATTGCAAAATAGCACAATTAATGGCTGATGCTGATCATGATATTCTGTCTTACAGTTGTTTGGATACCTCAAGTGATTGTAAAGAATGATATTTGAAATGCAAGTTTTCTCTGCAGTGCTTAGATACATTTTAAAATTAAATATGTCTAGTGCACATTAATGTCATTACATTCATGTTATTGGGCAGACCTCAGAACACCCTTTCCCCTCAACATTGTGAATCCCTTTGCCAGTTATAGGTAGGAGAGGAAGTTGGGTGCTAGGAAAGAGGGCCTGTCTTCTAGTTATTGCTGCCTATTGTATATTTTTATTGTTGAGTATGTGAGATCACACTTCTTCTGTTTCTCTCATAAACTAAATCATCCATTCAACTTACCTTGTACTTTTTAAATGAAGTTTTTAAAGCTACTTCTACCATTTATATACCTGACACAGTTGTTTTAATAGCTTTGTATCTGGACCTGGATTTGTTTATATTTATTATTTTTATGTTAATACAGTTCCTCAGTATCCTTGAGAGATTTGTTCTAGGACCATCTGAATGCTCAGGTCCCTTGTATATAAAATGGTGTAGTATTTGTGCACACAACTTTAGGGTCACTAGAAAACCGTGGTGGTGTAGTGGTTAAGTACTTTGTCTGCTAACTTGAAGTCAGCAGTTCAGATCTGTCAGATGCTCCTTGGAATCTCTATGGGACAGTTCTGCTCTGTCCTGTGGGGTAGTTATGAGTTGGAATTGACTCAACAGCAGTGGGTTTTTTGGTTTTTTATAAGGTCACTATGAGTCGAAATAGACTTGACAGCATTGGTTTGGTTTTTGGAGTGTACTTTAAAGCATCTGTAGGTTATTTATAATGCCTAGTTTAATGTAAATGCTGTGTAAATAGTTGTTATACTATATTGTTTAGGGAGTAATGGCAAAACAGGGAAGGAACAATTCTCAGATAGTGAGTGCTGCAGAGGGACTGAGCATCTGTGAAACTGCAGAGGCTCCAGCAGGAGAGGCCTACACATCATTTAATTAGAGTGGATTTGGAGTGGTACTTGGCACTAGGCAAATTCAAGTTGTGGTTTTTGCAACTTTTTTTTCCTTGTGTGTTTTCAGTTCATGGTTGATTGAATTCGTGGATACAGAACCCTTGAGATAGAGGGCTCACTGTGTATATTAAATGTCTAGCTATCCCATGCAATTGTAAGATCCATGCTACTTGGCTTTATTGGTTGCTCGGGATTCATGGTAGAAATGCAATCTTCTATTTCTTTTAAAACAGAGTTTGAACTTCTTTGTTGGTGTCTAAGCTAGTTGTGCATCATTCCACCTAAGAAGTGATTAAATTGCTAGCCTTATTAATAAAGCCTAGCTAACTTTTAAAATGAATTGGTTGTTGTCGTTTAGCCCCTTTGAAGCAGTAAGACAAGTTTGAGTATCTGAAACTGGTGGTTTCTTGTTTTTAAATATTTAGCTGTCTTCACCAAAAGCCTGTAATCTAGTAAAATTCAAAGCAGGATTCCAATGGATGGTAGAAACTGTTAAGGCCCTGCCTTTGCCAAAAAACAGTTTTCCAGGTGCTGTACAGCCTTCTGTGTTTGTTAAAACCCTTAGTTTTGGCGTTCTATCTTTTTGTTTTCTTAGTCAAGTCTGTGGACAGTGGAGTTAAATTTCCTTTCCTTATGGGGAAGAGATATGTGACAGGTCTCATGGTATACACTGGTCAGAAATAGAAACAAAGTGGATTCCGTTCTTCAAGGAAATCAATAGTTACTCAGATTCAGGTGTGGTAGGTATCTTAGATTTTATCATTCATGCATGTATTACGTATGTGTTAAATGAAATACGTATTTAATGTTTTAGAAAACTACTATTATTAGAGAGACCAGAAAAGACAGATCAGAATTAACGTTTATTCAGATGTTATACGATGATGGAAGAGCAATGTTACTGACTAGTTGTTTCTAGCTTTCTGTTTCTGTGAAATAAATAAAAGTTGGAAACCTTGGTGGCATAATAGTTAAGTGTTACAGCTGCTAACCAAAAGTCTGCAGTTCAAATCCATCAGGCACTCCTTGGTAACTTTGTGGGGGCATTTCTACTCAGTCCTGTAGGGTTGCTGTGAGTTGGAATTGATGGCAACAGGTTAGGAGAAGAAGAATCCATATGGAAAAAATCATCTCTATTTTAAACTATTTGTTAGCATTTTAAACAGCTTTATTAAGATAGTGTTTAAAACTCACACATTTACTTGAAGTATACAATTGAGTATATTTACAATCTGTGTTATGATCACCATAATCTAATTTTAGAACATTTTTGTCACCCCAGAAAGAAACCTGGCACTCACTGGCAATCACTTTCCATTGCCTCAACCCCAGCCACTGGCAACCAGTAGTCTACTTTCTGTTTCTGTGTTATTAGTTGTTTTGGATAATGCCAGCTTATGGTGACCCCATGAGTTACTGCATAGAACTGCCATGGGGTTTCCTGGGCTGTAATATGAACAGAAGGTCATCTGCAGGCCTTTTCTTCCACAGTGTCACCAACTTTTAGGTTAGCAGTCAGCTGCAAACTGTCTGTACCGCTTGTAGACTTTTCTGTACCTGTACACATGCCTGTTTTGTACAAACAGCAGAAACACAAACCCATTGTTGTCAAGCCAATATCAACTCATAGTGACCCTATAGGACAGAATAAAACTTTCTTATAGGATTTCCAAGGCTGAAATCTTCATGGAAGGTGACTGTCACATCTTGCTGTTGTGGAGCGGCTGGTGTGTTCAAACTGCTGACCTTTTGATTAGCAGCTGAGGACTTGAACCACAGCACCATTGGGATTTCTTGTGTTCTGTACACTTCATATAAATGTACTTACACAGTAAGTACTCTTTTGTGACTAGCTTCTTAATATAATGTTTTCAAGGTTCATTCATGTTGTAATGTGTGTCAGCAGTCATCATTTTTATTAAGGAATAATAACACAAAAAAGCCCACTACTGTCAAGTTGGGTCTGTCTCATAGCAACTCTAGAGGTCAGAGTAGAACTGCCTTATACAGTTTCCAAGGAGCACCTGGTGGATTTGAACTGCTGACCTTCTGGTTAGCAGACATAGCACTTAACTCACTATGCCACCAGGGTTTCCATATTGCTCAGGAGTATCCATTATATGGATATAACACGTTTTGTTTTCTACGCGTATCTGTCAGTTTATTGTATGTATTGTGGTGGCTTCTGTGTTGATATGATGCTGGAAGCTTTGCCATGGTATTTTAAATACCAGTAAGATCCCTCTTAATAGAAAGGTTTCTGCAGAGCCTCCAAACTAAGACAAACAGACCTGATAGTCTACTTCTGAAAAACTTTGGTCCATGGTAACCCTATGAAGAGCACCCGAACATTGACTCCGACAGTGCTGAGAGATGAGCATCTCAGGTCAGAAGGCCTTCAAGACACGACTGAGAAAGAGCTGCCTCCTCTAGGTAGAGTCGCTCTTGATGGAATAGATGGATTCATACTTTCAGCACCTTCATTTACTGCTGTGGCACTAAACAAAATGAGAAGAAACAATTGCAAACATTCTTTAATAATCAGAATGTGGAATGGATGAAGATTTAGGAAAATTTTAAAGTTGTGCTTTCCCTTTGTATGTACACAGTTTCCCAGTTAGCCTGAGAGGTGTGGAGCTCTTAGCCCTTCTGTGGCTCTGATGTTTCTAGGATCTCCCTGTTAAATTTCTTGCTGATGTGCTACTTGCCCAAGCTTGAACTAAAACTGCAGAGGAGCAGAGGTGTGGGTGTTTCTTATTCGTATCCAACCAAATTTGCTGCTTTCAGCTTGCTAAGTTGTGAAGTTTTTCTACGCTGGTCCTGAGTCAGGTGATAGGAATGCTGCGGGTGTTTGTGGACAGCCCTGCCTAGTCCAGCTATGCTTCTTACCTTTTCAGCTGAGGGGAGGGTAGGAGGCACTTAGACACAGGCAAGAAGTCCACATATTTTGACTGTATTTTCCTAAATTTCTAGCAGATTCTCAAGAATAAATTATTCTCAATTTGTTGATTGCCTTTGGCCAATTTCTAGTGCCCTAAAATATCCTTGTTGTTTTTTCAGTTTTGCCTAGTTTTGCACAGCAATGAATTTCTAACTTCCTCAGATAGCTGTAATTGGAAGTCCCTTCGTATTATTCTTAATTTCGCTTCTGGTCTTCTTTCTTGTTTCAGACCTCTACCCTAAGTCTTTCTGTGCTGTGCTCTGGTAATATCCAGTTCTTTTTATTGTTGGATTAATTATGTTTATGCTAGATTGTAGAGTCTAGGAGGCAGGTCCCTTAAACATAGTGCCTGACACATAGTTAACAGTTATTTATTGAATCAATTAGTTTTAAACTGATTTGATAAATAAGTTAACTTTAAAGGCTATGGAAGATAACTAGGGAATCTCAAACTTCATCCAAAACAGTTAAATTGTCCTGGTTCATATCAATAGTGAGTATGGAGTCAGGGTTCTAGCCCCATGTCTAAAAAGCACACTCCTTATTACAGTGCATGGTCTCACACAGTGGTTATAGAAGGTGTTTATCCAGAGAGGAGTTTTCATTTAAAAGAGGCTTGTAAATGCTAGTAATATTTTTAGTTAAATTGTTTCTGAGCACCACTCCTCAGCTGTGAGCAAACCAGTCAGCTTCTTCTGGTCTGCAGTTGCCATCCCTGCTCAGGTGACTTAGTGCCACTGACGGATTTTAACTTGCTGGTCTGTGCTTCAGAGACTTGTGCTTGTTGGTCAGCACCCTGTCCAAAGAAGTTGATCTTTTTGATTCCAAACCCCTGTAGTACCTAGACTTAAAATCACACATAAGGGAAGGTGAATCGATATGATAATGTGGCCACTTCCTCCCACTGTTTTATTCATTGAGTATCTTCCTCATAGTGAGCATAAAGTCGGAGACAACGCGGGTCGTGTCAGTTCTTACATGGCCTCGGTAACATCAGTGACTGAATCTTACTTCTCTGTCAACTCTAGTCCTCCTCTCTCTTTCCTTTCTCCTGAATGGACACTAAGATGTAAAATCAACAGATAACCTCTGCTTGCTGACAGTGTTGAATCTGTAACAAATTTCCATTTTATTAACCTTCTCCCGAATCACCTAGCAAGCCAAAACCTATAACAAGTTTATTCTAACTCCCTCATACGGAGATGTCCAGTTTTCCATGGTGTGCATTCTCCTTTGCTGCAGCAATGCGTGTAACATAACTAGTGGTCTCAGGACACTGAGCTTTAGCACACCAAAGTGAGGCGTAGATAGTCTATAGCCTTGCTACACATAGTGTAAGTCCATGGACAGATGGCATCGGCATCAGTGTGACATGAAAGCTTGTTAGAAATCTCAGGTTCCACCCAGATACCTACTGAGTTAAAGTTTGATTTGCTCTGCTGGATTCTCCGTTTCCACTGGTCCATGTCCATTTTATTTCTTGTTCGTGAACAACATTATGCCCAGTTTGAAGGAGGAGTACTGTTTGTTTAAGATTCTTCATTGGATTCCTTCACTCAGGTGATGATTTTTTTCCTTTAGGCGAAACATTTCTAGTGTGGATTTTAAATACCAGAGGTTGGCTCCGAGGGGCATGACTTACTTCAGTATGCTAGGATTTGAGGCAGAAGCAGAAATGCTGTAGTAAGACGTTAAGCTCTTGATATTTACAAATTGCTTTAAAGTTTATAGTGGCATGTGGGCTTTAAGTATTAAGAATAAGTTAAAATATTTAGGATGTTTGTGTATTGTGATCTAATGCTGCTCATTCACCTGGATCAGTTTGCAAATTTCAGGTATTATCTACACATACAGCTTGAATAAGTTAACTGTTAAATTCTGTTTGAAAGACATACTGGGGAACAAAAGGTAAATTGCAGTATTTGAACATGTAAGAAAAACCTAGTCATTTATTACTTCATCCAATAAAATGTCCATGCACAGAAAATATCTAAGCTTTGTTCTTTAGAATCTTAATTTATTTTTGTTGCTTTTGCACGTGTGAATGAAGGGTTTCTATATTAGAAATTTGGTCAGGTTTTATCACCCCTTAAGTCTTGGGCAATGTTATATAATGCCCCCTGGGTGAAATGTTTCTGAGGTAGGAAGAAAATCAGCTCAGATCACCTATTGCAAGCATTGTTCTTGGATAGCTAACAAATTGAAGAATTAGTTAACTACCGTAGTCTTCTCTTACTGAGCTTTTAAATATGGTTTTCATTATAGCTTTGCTCCAAACTGAGGTTTTTGAAAAATACTGTTACTGAGTGTACACATACACACATACAGTATAAAATTTTTAGTCTGAAGTACATTCTTTTTCATCAGTTCTGTTTTCTTCCCTTTATATTCATCTCTGCTGAGAACATTATGGGAATAAGTTTTAACTTACATAGGGAATAGGAACTGGGAAGGTTTATGAGACCTGACTGTAGAGAAAGATGAAAAAAAGAGATTATCTAGCCTGGGGAAAAAATATCTCAGAGATAATTATGTGTCAGGATATATTTCCTGAATATTTGCATATTGTAATATTGCTCTGGAGTAGATATATTTTATTCTCTGTTGACCGCGAAGAAAAATACTGTCTATGAAAAAAAAAATGTGTATCAAAAACATGCCATACATTTTTCATCGCCTGTCTGTGTTGCTTTACAACACTAATCACACCGAGCTGTCCCAGATCATTTAATTTTGTTTGATGCTTGTTTCCCTCAACCACAGATTTTTCTGTCCTGTCATTTATTCTTCTCTTTTATATTAGGAATATCAAGATTAGAATAAAAGCCAACCAGTTTGTCAGGTGAATGACAGGCAGGAGAAACAATGATGCTGGAATCTTCTCTGGCCTAGGAAAAGGAGCTGGGCTTTTACAGGAAGATGTTGCTCAGAAACTCTGGTGGGTTAACGAAGTAGGGATGCTGAGGAAGATGGGCTGGGAGTGAGATGAAGGGAATAATGATGGCTAGCCCGTGTAGGTATGGTATATTTTAGGAATCCTCTGGGGATTGCACTGGACTGTGTTCTCTCAGGTACCTTCTACTTGAATGATTTGTCTTTTGGCGAGTCCAGCATGCCTTTTGATAGTGCTGCTTTTCTTAATGTATTGTTTCCAGTTTTGCTTTTTCATGCTCTGTTTCTCCTATGACTAGTGCTATCTTTTTACAAGGTGCTCAGTGTCCAATGAGGGCCACCAGTAGAGGGTGACAAATCCATCTCCTCTGTAAAAAGCTGTATGTTCTTTCTTATAAGAAAATGATCATTAAAGTGAACTATCTGAATTGGTCATCTGTTTACTAAATATTTACTCAACACCTACTTTATGCTTAGCCCTGTGCTAAATGTTGATGGCATAAAGATATGGACCCAGTCTTAGATGCAGGGAGATGAGGTAAATAATAGATGTTTACTAACTATAATTCAGTGAAATAGTTGCCCAGTGGGTAGAGGACTCCACGGTGAGTTAGTTTAGTTTGTTCTATAAACAGAAATATTCAGGGATGCCAGAATTGATGGCAGATGTGTTTTGAGAAAGACAGATAGGCTTTGCAAAAAATTCACCATAAAACACGAAAGTGTTTTCTGTTTTTACTTGTCGTTTCCATTACAGAATTGCTCCATGGAGGGGGAAATGTGACTTTCAAAATTAGTTCAAAAATTTTAGGAGGAACAAGTTATTAAGAAAATGCAGGGGAAGTCAGCACAACTGAACAAAATCCCAAAACTAAGAAGTTTCCTGAACACAACCCAAATCTTTGAGGAACAGAATAGCAGGGGCTAGGGTCTGGGGACCATGGTTTCAGGGGCACCTAGGTCAATAGAGACAACAAAGTTTATTAGGAAAATGTTGTACATCCCACTTGGGTGAGGAACATCTAGAGTCTTAAAAGCTTGTGAGAAGCCATCTAAGATGCATCAACTGGTCCTAGCCTTTCTGGAGCAAAGGACAATGAAGAATAACCAAAGACACAAGGAAAATATTAGCCCAAGAGACAAAAAGGCCGCATAGGCCACAGACTCCATCAGTGTGAGACCAGAAGAACTAAATAGTACCTGGCTACCATCAGTGACTGCCTTGACAGGACACACAACAGAGGGTCCATTATGAAGTGGGAGAGAAGTGTGGAGCAGAACTCACATTCACATACAAAGACCATAGGTAATCATCGGACAGAGGCTAGAGGAGCCCCCATATGGCCCTCAGACACTCCGTTAACCCAGAGCTAAAACCATTCTTGAAACCTGCTCTTTAGACAAAGATTAAACTAGACTACAAAACAAAAGGTAACCCTGGTGGCATAATGGTTAAGTGCTATGTCTGCTAACCATCAAATGATACTCATGAAGAGTGTACTTTGTAGTTTAAGCAGATACATGAGACCAAATGGGAAGCTGCTGTATGGAAGCAGGATGAGAAGGCAGGAAGGGGCAGGAACTGGCTGAAAGGACACAAGAAATCTAGTGTGGTGTCGTGAAGTGAACTGTGTTCCCCCGAAAATGTGTATAGCAATTTGTCTGGTATTTTGTGTTTACTCTCCATTTTGTGATTTTCCTATGTTGTAAATCCTAATCTCTGCCTGTGGTTAATTGAGCAAGATTGGATTATGATAAAGAGGATTAGGATAGGACTGTAACACCCTTCCTAAGGTCACTTCTCTTCTCCATTATAATGAGGGTTTCCCTGGAGTGTGGTTTGCACCACATTTTATCCTTTCATCCTACAGGAGATGAAAGGGAAACAAGCGGAAAGTGGGGACCTCATTCCATCAGAAACGCAGCACTGAGAGAAGAGTGTGTCCTTCATACCTGAGGTTCCTGCACGTAGATGCTCTCAGACCAAGGAAATACTGATGCAACACAAGGGCCTTCCTCCAGAGCTGGCAGAGGCAGAAAGCCTTTCCCTAAAACAAAAAAGAAAACCTTCCCCTGGAGCAGGTACCCTGAATTCAAACTTGTAGCTTACTAGACTGTGTAAGACAACATTTTTCTGTGCTAAAGCTGGCCACTTGTGGTATTTCCGTTAGGACAGTACTGAATGATTAGGACAGGTAGAAAGAGAGAGTGTACTGTTACATTATAGGGATTGAAAAGAAAAAAGAGATTACTGTATGTTTGATATACTGTCTGTAGTCTTGGAAATATTTTTGCCTGGGTTTCATAACTTTGCCTTTTATTCCTGGCTTATTTTCTGTCTGATCATGATTCTTATGTACCTGGTACTGCCTTTGTACCTTTCTGTTATAGTCTGGGTATTTTTAGTGTGTGCTATACTGGAGGAAAATCCTGGCATTGTCATGGTTAAGTGCTATGTCTGCTAACCAAAAAGTTGGCCGTTCAAAACCGCTAGGCACTCCTTGGAAACTCTGGGGCAGTTCTGCTCTGTCCTGTAGGGTTACTGTGAGTCCGAATTGACTTGACAGCAGTGGGTTTGGACTGTACTGGAGTCCCAGGGAGGTTAGAAAGGTTGACATGCTTGGCCACTAAGTGAAAGGTAGGAAGTTTGAGGCTACCCAGAGGCACACTGAAAGAAAGACCTGGTGATCTACTTGTCAAAGGTCAGCCATTGGAAACTTCGTGGAGAACATTACAGTCTGATACACCCAGAGTCACCATGAGTTACAATCGACTAGATGGCAACGGTTTTTTTTTTGTTTTGCCCTAGCGTATTTCATTAATAGTAGTTTGTGTTGTTACTGGCTGAAGATTTTGAGTATGCTGTTACACTACAGATTTAACACAAAAAATTGAAAACTGTATAGTAGTGTTTGTTGAGTGAGTATGCTTGAGTGAAGCACAGACTGTTGTCCTTTTATCTTTGAGATGGCAAAGACCTAAGAAGCAGAAAGGGCTAGGGGAAGATGTAAGATCTAAAAGGGATCCTTGATGTCCAGGAAAAACATTTTAGAAAAATTTGCTTGGATTTTTTTCTTCTTGTGCTAAAAATAGGTATAATAAACCATTTGCTGATTGAACCAGTTTTACATTTTCACTTCAGGGACACTGATTGCATTCATCAGTGTAACTAAATTGTTTGTCTTTCTGTTAAGTTGTAGGAGTTTATATATTTTGGATAGTAAATCCTTATCAGATATATGGTTCACCACATATTCTCCTGATCTGTAGGTTGTCTGTTTGCTTTGTTGATAACCATATATACTTGATAGGTTGTTAAAATAATTTTGATATGCTTAGTATCTCCTTTTTTGCATATGGGCATATCTTGAGTTCATTGACTTTTTGACTGCTCTCATCTCTAGCATGATCACCATCATCATCTAGTACACTCTTTGGAGTGTGTTTAAATCCCTCCTTTCTAGAGCCTTTTGTGGGGCTCTCCAGGTTAATGTCTACTTGATGACATGTGAAGCCTCCTCAAATTCTCTCTAGTAGCTGTGGAGGCAGGGTATGTGGGAGTAATGTTTCAGGGTGTATGAGGGATTGGAGAGGACTGACCTTCATTTTAAAAACAGGAGGTAAGGCGTAGTATGAGATGGGTTGGGTAAAATCTGTCCAGGCGTGGTTTAGCTAATATGTGGTGATTATATTGTGCATTCTCAATGAAGTAAAGGGTGACTTTGACCTTAGGAGGAAAAGAAGCTTCTCTGCCTCATTACTTCCCTACTTAGATGTAGAATAAAGCTGAACTAGTCTTAGAAATCAAGCTAGTTATGTCATCTCTTGATTATTATTTTTTTAAGATCAGAGTTATTGAAATCTGTGACAAAGAGCACAGCTGCCAACTGAAAGATGTACAGTTTGAATCCACCAGCTGCTCCTTAAAAACCCTGGGGGACAGTTCCTAGTCCTGTGGCATCGCTGTGAGTTTCAGTCAACTTGCTGCTGACAGATTCTGATTTTTTGGTTTAGTTATTGAGATGTGTTTCATATATCATGTAATTCATCCATTTAAAATATACAATTCAGTATTTTTTTTTAGCATATTCAGTTGTACAACCATCCCATAATAGATTTCTGAACATGTTCATCACCCCAAAAAGAAACCCTGAACCCATTAGCAGTTGCTACTCATGTCACCCAAGCCTCTAAGCTCTAGGCAGTTACTGATTTGCTTTCTTTCTGTATAGGTCTGCTTGGTCTGGATATTTTATATCAATGGAATAATTAACATCTGTTCTTTTGTGACTGGCTTCTTTCATGTAGCATGATGTTTCCAAGATTCCTTCATGTTGTAGCATATGTATTGGTATTTGATTCTTACTTATTGCCAAATCATATTCTAATGTATGAATGCATCATATTTTTTTGTTTATCCATTGTCAGTTGATGGATATTTGGATTGTGTTTTAGTCATCCAGTGCTGCTCTAACAGAAATACCACAGAATGGATGACTTTAACAAGAAAAAGTTTATTCTTACACACTCTGGTAGGCTGTAAGTCCGAAAGCAATGTCAGCTCTAGGGGAAAGGCTTTCCCTCTTTGTCAACTCTAGAAGTTCCTTGTGTTGCATCAGTCTTTGTTCAGGAAGCATCTTGGTGCAGGAACCTCAGATCTGAAGGACTGCTCTACTCCCGTTGCTTCTTTCTTGATGGTGTGAGGTTTCCAGTTCTCTGCTTGCTTTCTTCTCTTTTTATCTCCCACAGGATGAAAGTATAAAAGGTGGTGCAAGCTGTGCTCCAGGAAAACTCCCTGAGCAAGGGTGCTGGCGTCCCACCTGAATCCTCTTTTAACATAATCATTCTATTAGTGACAAGCAGATTAGGACTTATGGTGTTGGAAAATCATAAAATATTGGGAATGATGGCCCAGTCAAATAGCTACACACATTTTTGTGGAGACATAGTTCAGTCCATGACAGATTGTGGATGCTTTTTTGTCTCTTAATAATGCTGCTGTGAACATTTAATGTATAAGCTCTTATGCAGACATGTTTTAATTTCTCATAGGTATATCCCTGAGTGTGAAACTACTGAGTCACTTGGTAACTTTGTTTTTAACCTTTGTGTTTAACTGGGCACATAATAGGTGCTCAGTAAGTATATTGATGTTACTGCTGTTGTGCTTCTGCTGCAGGATCAACAACTGTGTAAAGCAATAGCTGTGCCTTTGGGGTCCTTGTACCTCCAGAACTTACCACAGTCCACAGTACAGAAAAGTTCCTGGTGATATTTGTGAGCTGTGTAAATAAACAGCAGCAAGGATGTGGCTGTCAAAGTAGGTATTTCTTTAGATTAGAAAACCCAAAAGATAATTAGAATTTGCTATTGAAAGTACTACATAATTTTTAAAAAACCATTTGAGTAATGACATTTCAAAAATTGTCTGCTTGCTCGTTTTCTCTAGGGGAAAATAGATGTTATAATTCATTGTCAATGGGCATCTTCAGTCAGGGTTGATCAGTTATAAATTTCCATCTTCTGAGGATTATTGTAAATGAGCTATAAACAGAGAGATTACTTTTTAGTCAAATAGATTAGTTTACTTGAAAAGAGTTAATTATCTTTACTTTCCTGTGTTGAGACTTTGATTACTAGCCCAATGTATATGTGGCTGGGGTTAGTGGTAGAGGAGGAATTTGATACATTAGGTTTTTTTCTTCAGCCTTTTGTATTATGTGAGTATAAAAATACAAGTATTTAATGCCACTGTATTACCTCTGATTTTCTTTCCTTTAGATAAAAATCTGTACAAGTCTTCCATCTGTTTGGGTAGGAGTGTTGACTTTCTAGAACTTTCAAAACTCATGTTGACTATTTTTCCAGTAACATTAGTTTCATTGTTGATGTATTCGTGTTTGGTTGCAGGCTAAGAAGTGATTACCATTTGATTATACCCATGAATATTTATTTCAGTAAATATCTACTACTTGTATTCTTACTGTACTTTTGGTTCAGTTATTTTTTCAGGAAGAAGTATATGAAGGATCTAAACATAATTGGAAAGACTATTCCAAATACTAATGAACATTCAAGGGTTTATGAAACTTGGAATTACTAGAATGTGTAATATTAACTTTTTCTTACCCAATACTGATATATTTCAAGTGATATCTAAAAACTTCTTGTGAGAGTTTACCACTAAAGAATTCCTTGAAGGAATTATTTAAAGAAGATAATAGTATGATAGTAATTCAGTGTGAATTGCACCTCAATGGAAAGAAAACAAATAACCTTATAACTGGACTAATACGCAACATAATTATAAGCCGAAAATACTGAAGTTGTCCAGAATTTCGTTTTACGTGGATCTATAATCAGTACCCATGCAAGCAGCAGTAAAAAAATAACATTATGTATTGGATTGGGCAAAGTGTTACAAAAGACTTTAAAGTGTTAAAAAGCAAAAGCTGTCACTCTGAGGACTTAAGGTGGCCTGACCCAAGGCCTGGTATTTTCAATTACCTCATCTTCATGCAAAACTGTGCAATGAATAAGGAAGTCTTGAGAAGAGCCTCAGCCTTTGAGTTACGGTGTTGGCTAAGAATATTGGCTATGCCGTGGACTAACTCAAGAGTACAAAATCTGTCTTGGAAGCAGTACAGCTGGAATGCCACTCCTTAGACGCACTGATGGTCATGAGGGACCAGTTTCTGGAGAAGGATGTCGTGCTTGGTAAAGCAGAGTGTCAGTGAAAAAGAGGAAGACCCTCGAGGAGACATACTGATACAGTGACTGCAGCATACCAGCGATTGTGAGGATGGCCCATGACCTGGCAGTGTTTTGTTCTGTGGTACACGGGGTTGCCATGACTTAGAACTAACTTGATGGCACCTGAACAACAACAACAAAGGAATCCTTTGGTGCTACCCAGGGTTAATGCATGTGACTATCAACTGAATGGTGTAATGTTTAATTCCATGTCTCCTAAGTTCTCTTAGTTGAAGGTTTTTTTTTTTAAATATTTATTTTTTACTTTGATAGGTAGTTGTTACAGTCATCTTTCTTTGTAAGCATAAAAGTGTCATTTTGAGATTTCTTCATTGCTTACTTTCAGGAGGATTTGGGACAATTAATAGTTAAAAGACTACTTAATTATAAAATAGAAGAGCAAGTGTTTAAAGCAGGCCGAAGAAGTAGCTCTTCCCAGGTGTCCACAAAGAGCAGATGACTACTGTTGAATAGTAAGCTTTACTCCTGGTTTTCTTGCAACTAAACCTAAAATAGAAACAAGATGTTGATATATTTTGTTTTCTAACTACAAGATGCATGACAGATTGTACTTCCTGGAAGTAAACTCAAGAGACCATCTTTTGTCATTTTTATGCTTTAGACCATAGTGTATTGATGAAAATATTGGCAAAATACTCTTATACCCTCTTGGAGATTTTGCCAGTGGTACTTTGTTTTTTGTGTATATGGTTTGTGACATTTGTACTAGCAGTACTTAAATACTTAAGGAATATTTGATTTTAATCTTGGAACAAAATCAGTGTTCTTCTCTTATTTTTAATTACAAACCAGGTTTTTTTTCTGTCATTTTTAATTTCTATTTCAAGAAGACAACTCAAAGCAAATGACTGAGTTTCTTAGAGTTACATGGAGTTATGTGACTAGGCTAAAGTTCCCTTCCTAGTTAGAAACAAAGATGTCGATAGAACAAGTTCCTCGTTAGCTTTACATTTTGGTCCCAGCTTTCTTCCTTCTGGTTGTGCATGCTCTGCCTGAAAACACAAGCCAAGTATACTTTAATACTATAGTTAGCATTTTTCAATTATTAGCTTTTAGAATAACCTGTATAGCGCACAGTGTACAATTTCATGGAAAAATGTTAATATAATGAGGGAAGTTTAAGTCTGTTGTGTTGTGAGATGTTAATTTTCTCCTTTCTTTATAACCTTGCATGAAGCAAACAGAATATTAGGAGTTGTAATTGCCTTTTAATATTATGGAAGATACAATAGTCTGCTCTGATTTTAATTTCCACAGATGACACCTTAAAAAAAAATTCACTACTTCAAAGGTAGAGCTTCTAGAATTGGACCACTTTGAAGTTAATCATTTTGATCAAATTAAAAATAGTAGTAATACAAACTTCACTGAGTACAGACTGAGCAGTGAAACACTTATGATGCTAGTGAAAATTTGAAATATTAGAGCCAAATATTATGGGTATGTAGGGGTTTCAAGAAATGGTCTCGGTACATTGTCTGTGTGCCTGCTTTGAAATGGCCAGAATCATGGGGGAATATAGATTTTGCTGCTTTTAGAGGTGTACAAAAAATTCTTTTGAGACATGGTATGAAAGTAAAGCTCTTTGGAAATATCCTCAAAAGCCTCACTTTTTTTTATTAAATAAAAAATGAAAGTGTGTATATACTCTGTGCTTACAATACTGGGTTAAGAGAGGAGGAGTACACAAGTTGTGTCAAAGTCCCATTAATATTGATCTTCTTAATAATGTGTATTGTCACCAATTTCACCCAACCAAATTTCTAACAACTATCTAATCTAAACCCTCGCCCCTTGCCCTCCTGCCCTCCCACCCTCCCCACCCTTGTATCCATCAGAGTCTTTTCTGTTATGTATGAGCATACTTTTAAGTTTTTATCGTAGGGGTCTCATATAATAATTGTCCTTCTGTCACTGACTAGTTTCCGTCAACATAATATCCTCCAGTGGAGACCAAATTGAGAGATGTTTCCTGCTATCATCGTTGTTCCTTATCAGTGTATAGTACTCCATTGAGTATATATACCAAAGTTTACCCATCCATTCTTCTGTTGTTGGGCATCTGGGTTGATTCCAACTTTTTGCTATCGTGGACTGTGCTGCAGTGAACATTCGTGTGCATGTAGCAGTTGGTGTGAGTGGCCTTGATTTTGTAGGATATATTCCGAGCAGAGGAATTACTGGGTCAAAAAGCCTCACTTTTAACTCTGTGTTAGATGCTTTGGTTGCCATTGTGTTTGCAGACACTTTGTGTAAATACCTCTTATAATCCATACTGGAAACCCTGGTGGCATAGTGGGTTAAATGCTACATCTGCTAACCAAAAAGTCATCAGTTCAAATCTGCCAGGCACTTCTTGGAAACTCTGTGAGGCACTCTAGGGTCACTAAGAGTTGGACCCAACTAGACGGCAGTGAATTTATAGTCCACACCACAGTTTTAGAAGTACTGTTTTTCACAAATAACATGTCTGTGTAAATAACACACCCACACATATAATGCATGTAGCATGCTTTAGAAAATAATGTGTGAGGGGGTTGTATGGTTGGCAAAAAAAATGTAACACGTGTAATGTTTCTGTAAAAATACAGTAGTTACTTATTCCCATTTTATAAATGAGAGGAAATTAATGCTGAGAGGAATTACGAAGTTACACTGCTAGTAAGGAGTGGGTCTTTGACTGCAGATTTTGAACTCTAGAATGCAAACCATTTTCTTTGCTAGATATGGGGACAGTAGACAAGGAAATACCCAAGTAGATGATCTTGTATTCGTGGCTCCAGTGTAGCCAAATGTGTTGTAGTAGTTTCTCTTAAATGGTGAAATGGATTTAAATTGCTTGTGTTTCTCCAAGGGAAGTTATGGGGCCAGTGATTTGTAAGGTCATTCCCTGAAATATTAACTGAAATCTTCTTATTTTGAACTTGAGTCGTTAGAAACATGAAATAAAAGACAGTATGAGTACAGAAAATGAAACCAAACCAATTATTTTCCTAGGTTGCTGCTTTGTGTTAAAGACCACTCACTAGTTAGGTGATACCAAAAGAAAAACAAGAAACCAAAACCCACTGCCGTCAAGTCGATTCTGACTTGTAGTGACCCTGTTGGACAGAGTAGAGCTGCCCCACAGAGTTTCCAGGGAGTGTGTGTTGGGTGTGAACTGACCATCGTTTGGTTAGCAGATGTAGCACTTAACCACTACACCACCAGGGTTGAATCTCTTAATTTTTTTTTATTTAATATGACTGAGTGAAAATGTACATTCCCGTATAAATTTACATGCCCACCTATATGCAGTTTCCACTGCTCTCCCTGTCCGGTGACAGCACACTATTCCTCTCTGCTCCATACATGTCTCATCCTCCCAACAGCCTCCTTTCCCCTCCTCTCCACCCACTCTCCTTCCTCCAGCCAGAGGTCAGCAGGATGACACCCTACAGATGTATAGAACCATAAAACGCATCCAATATATGATCACTCTGCATTGCCAAGTCCAATCCATTCCTGTCCAAAGAGTGGACCTTCATTATAATTTATGTCTTAATTTTTTAAAACTGTTCAAACTGGCATAAATACCACTGTAATACAAAAATGGAAGACTTTTTTGTGTGTTATTGTGGATATTTATGCCAAGGAGAGATTTTTGTTTTGAGCATTTCTCAGTATATTTTATTTGGTTAGTGTGAAAGTAATTGCAAAGCTAGCTTTTATTTGGGATAATCCCCCTTTCACAGCATAGGATTTCATTTGCTCAGAAAATTCCAGGGGGAAACAGGCAAGTGTTTGGTTACATGGTATTAACATTTCTAATGAGTCAAGAGTCTTCTGTTTCAAAGATATTTACAAACATAAAACACATGTAAGGGAAGGTTATTTCTGTGGTCCCTTTGTTTTAAAAATCATATTTAGACTTTAATCACGTAGTTGTGAATTTTTCCATTTAAAAAAATTGTTCTTCTCTGTGGAATTTGTGTTTAAGAACTTGCCTGTTACAGTGTCCAGTGTTCCTCATGTGTCTCCTGTGCCTCAGCTGTGTGAGAACATTTTAAGTTTTCTATTCAGAGAATTGTCTTTAAAACTTATGTTAAGCGTTGAGCACTAAATCAGATGTGCCATCAGCCAGGACTCCCTTTAGCATCTCTAACTGATGCAGTCTTTACCTAATACAGTCTGGCCTTTTCCTCAGTTCATACTTTTTTCTCAAGGCCAAAGGAATTAGCCACAAACTAAATTTCTGTCCTCAAGATATTACTGGGTGTGTGAAAGACTACAAGGGTTTTCAGCTTTCTATAAAGAGCTGCAAAGATACACACTGAACTCGAGGATTACTTCTGATACTCCACCTATATGAACGTGATTCAGGAGACAGGAGGGCCAGCAGGGCTGCCCTGCGCTGCCAGACCCTTTGTCTGGGCCCAGATCCTCAGCAGTGAGCCAGTTACTCCGTTGTGAAGACGGCTGCTGAAGAAGAGATTCAGCTGCTGGTACACTGGGAGACTTCCAGGAGAGCAAGACACATCACTGAGAAAGAGCCCTGTGAACTCTGTATAATAAAGTGCGTTATATGCTTCGCCTCCCACCACCCCTTCATATAAGATTAGAATGCTTTCTGCTAGTGCCAGAGCTGAGAAAATTTGGGAGTCACTAGGATTTCTTGATGTTCTGTATTTATTCTTGGGAGCATCTTTCACTTTGCCTTACAACTGTCCATGTTGTTTTAGGCTGCAGCATATTTTTTCTTCTCAAACCCAAGAACAGAGAGATGGTCCGTTAAATAGCATTCCGTGGTTGGGGTTTGAAGGGCCAATTCATTCCCTTTCCTTTTTTTATTAAAGAGAATGGTCCTCCTCCCCTGCCCCGCTATATCCATACCTGACTTGTTAGTTTGTACACTGGAAAGACAATTAATTTTGCTCAGTTTTTACTTCCTTTCCACATTTCGTTTGCTTAGGCTGGTGTAGAAATTAATTATGGCCCAGTCTTTTTTTGGAAGAGAGGACTTGGCTTGTTATGGTCTGTGACGCACTGTAGCTGGGGCACTGAACACCTAAGAATTTTCTGTAATTTGACACTGTCTTGTAGCACATGGGAGTTGTTATGAGCAAATAATAGGGGATTCCTTTTTTTGTTTGTTTTTCTTTTTAGAGAATGACCTCGAGAATTGTATTTTAATATAAAATAATTACAGTAGTTTTCTTATTGGGAGATCAAACACTGTTTACCTCTATGTGGAGGCCAAAAGAGGTGAAAATTTGGTCAGTTTTCCACTACTTACATCTTTCTAACTTAGATTACTTTTCCTTCAGAAGTCCCTGTTCTGAATGGACTCCTGAGCCAGTTATTTTGCCAACAGAACGTTCTGGCAGTGTATGCAAGGTGCATGTCCAGCAGTTCTCCGCTGCTGTGAGACTGCTGCACTTAGGCCTTTACACACAACTTCTGTCATCTTTCCAGACTTAGCTTCTGTTTGGTGGTTGCACAGGAAAAATAGAACCAAATATTTTTGGGAATAAGGAAACTTACTGTATTTGTTCTCCTTTGCAGTGCTGGAATTGCCTCTACAGCACATCTACCAGGTGTTGCTCCTGATGCTCCTTCAGCACTTCCTGTGACCAGGAACTCCAGGATCCTCAGGGCCCTTCACTGGATTTTGACGAGTTGCTGTTAAAGAGGGGCAAATCTTGTCTAACCATCAGGATTTTTCTGGTAACAGCAGCTGGTCAAAATCCAGTGAAGTGCTGTGAGTTGGCATCGACTTGATGATCATGGGTTAATGTCCATTCAGTATTTCTTGTTTCAGTCTCAGGTTGTTATTGGTGACTGTTGGGTTATTTCTTGTTTATAGTGACCCATGTGTTACAGAGTAGAACTGCTTCATAGGATTTTCTTGGCTATAATCTTAATGGAAACCCTCGGGGTGTAGTGGTTAAGTGGTTAAGTGCTATGTCTGCTACCCAAAAGCTCAGAAGTTCAACTCCACGAAGCACTCCGTGGAAACTATGGGGCAGTTCAGCTCTGTGCTATAGTGTCTCTTTGAGTCAGAATTGACTTGATGGCAGGGGGTTTGGTTTTTTGGTTTCCTAATCTTAACAGAAGCAGATGACCAGGCCTTTTCTTTCACAGTACCACTGAGTAGATTCAAATGGTCCACGTATACATGAGTGGTTGACTATAAATGCATAAAAACAGTTAATTAACAATAATAATAACAAAAATCTTTGGAGCTGCCCTATCCCTGAAAAAGGTGATTTTTTTTTTTTTTCATTAGAGCTGCTAATTAACTCTGGTTTTGTTTTGTTATGGACATTTCTCACTGGTTTTTTTGTCTTTGAAGGTTGGCTTCTTCCAGTTTGTAACCATGTGCTGATTTTTTTTTTTAAAGAGGATATGGAATATGTCCATGAACTCCCTGGTACCCTTGTTTCTCCTGCATCCTTTCCTCTCTCCCTGTTGCCCAAGTTTTCTTTACAGGGGAACCATACCAGGATTCCATTGCTCTGAATCTTTCTCTAAAGAGAAAGGTGGCAACTCTTGAAAGTCTCTCTGGTTGGTCAAATCAGGTACACAGAACTTCTCGTTTGAATTCAATTGAACTTATCTTTGAAAGTTGAGGACTTAATTTCTTCAGTTATATGATATGTAAAAACAGAAACTCCTGGTAAAGATAATCCAAATGTTTAAATAACTTACATTAAGAAATTTATATCATGTATATAAAATAACAAATTATTCAAGTTCTTTGAGTCATCCTGCTGTTTATTTTTCTGAAATTCTGTGTTAAAACTCATTAAAGCCTCTAGTTGGTAGCTCTGGGATGGAGTTGGTTGATAGAAGCAGTTGTTGATAATAGCTAGTGTGTGGTTTGTACTGTTTCCCTCCAAGTATGTGTCAGCTTGGTTAGATACTGATCTTACAGATTGTATGACTATTATTTTATGTGATTTTCGTTGTAAATCCAAATCTCTGCCTGTAGTTAACAGGGCAGGATTGGGTTATGTTAAGGAGGATCAGGGTTGGACTGTAACACCATTACTGAGGTTGCTTCCCTGGTCCAGTGTAAAAGGAGTTTCACTGGGATGTGGCCTGTTCTACTTTTTGTCTTATAACAGATAAAAGGAAAGGGAAACAAACAAAGTTGGAAACCTCATACCACTAAGAAAGCAGTACCAGGAGCAGGGCCAGTCCTTTGAGCCTGAGGTTCCTGTGCTGAGATGCTCCCAGACTAAGGGAAGACTAATGTCTTCTCAAGAACCATCCTCCAGAGCTCACAGAAAGAGAAAGCCTTCCCCTGGAGCTGGCACCCTGCATTTGGACCTCTGGCCTACTGGACTGTGAGAGAAGAAACTTCTCTTAGTTAAAACCATCTACTTGTGATATTTCTGTTACAGTAGCACTGGGTGATTAGGATAGCTAGTGTGTTCATCTGTGGTCTTATACGTCTTGCTTCTGCTCTTGTTATTTTTTCACCAAGAGCACTTTGTATTGTTAGAGATCTTCAGTTGCAAGCAACTGGATAATTTAAGAGGTGAAGGATAATCTGAGATAGTTTAAAAGGTGAAGGATAATCTGAGCAGCTGGGCTTGAGGAATGCAGGAAACAGGGAAATTCTAGTAATCTCATTTGCGCAAGGACTACGGCACAAAGAGCCCTCTCCCAGTTCTAGCTGGAGCCTCACACTGGTTTGACATGCCTTCAGCTGTGCATCTTTTGGTAGTTTGGGGCTCTTTTGTTTTCAGGTACACTGGAAGCCTATGCCTAGTTCTCCTCTTTGTTTTTTGCCACAGCAATACTGATTTCATACAGGTCTTAAAAAGACCCCAAACTGGACCTGTTGCTGTTGAGTTGATTCCTCTTCCTAGTGACACTGTAGGACAGAGGAGAACTGTTCCACGGGGTTTCCAAGACTATAATCTTTACAGCGGCAGGCTGCTACTTCCTTTCCTGCAAAGCAGCTGGTAGGTGTGAACTGCCAAGCTTTCTGTTACAGCCAAATGCGTAGCCACTGTATAACCAGACCACTCTATAGGCCCTAGGCTGTTTCGTTTTTCTTCCTACTCATAGTTTGGGGTTTGTTGTGGATGAGTTCCAGAGATGGGATTTGATGGTTATGTTTTGCTGTTTTACTTTCTGTGACTTTTCATGGGGAGAATTGAGATTAGAACAATTATACCATTTGTTGTTACTTAACTTAAATTTTTTTCTTTTGAATCACTGCTGAACCTTGAGCTGTGTTTCCTATTATTTCCAATATTAATTACTGATACTCTCATTTTTTAAAACAGTCTTGTAAGGAGTTTGTTGATTTCTTTTTGTCTTTTGACTTGTTTATCCTCTCTTGTATCTTTGTTTTCTATTTTGTTAGTTTTGTGCTATTGTGATTTCCTGTATGCTTGCTTTTTTAAATTTAAATTTTGATTTGCATATTTGCTCATTTATAGTCAGCTTTCTTTTTACATAAACATTTAGCTTTGTCTCATAGGTTTTGATATATATTTTCATTATTCAGCCTTAGTGTATTTTCTAATTTCTGTTAGAGTTCTTTGGTCCTTGAATCACATAGAAGTGTGTTCTCAAATTTGCACACATACAAGGTTCATTTCAGTTTTTTTGTTATTGATTTCTAATTTAATTCCTTTCTGACTGAAGAAAGTCTTGGTTCCTTAGGATTTTTGAGGTTGGCTTTGTGGCCTGGTATGTGGTCATGTTTTGCTGATGCCCAATGGGTGCTTGAAGAGAGTGCAGGATCTCTGTATTGCATGAGATCAAACATATTATAGCACTGTTTATTTCTTGTGTATCTGATACATCCTGAAAGGAAGTCTATAATATCATTTCATACTAATAGCCAACATTTGTGTGATAATTATATTGCAGGCATTTTTTTTAAGGGCTTACAGGTATTATTGTGTCTTTACCATTTTTCCTTATAGATCTGTCAACTTATACTTTATGTATTTTGAGCCTTTGTTACTAGATACATAAAACATGGTCAGTGGAATCTTATTGTATGTTGACTTCCTTTATCTCAAATACTATTTTTAACCCTAAAGTTCCCTTTATTTCTAATGTTGATATAGTTACAGGAATTTTGTGTTTTGGTAGTTAACGTATATTCTTTTGTTTGGATTGTGTCTGATGAACAACATGTGTTTACATACTGTTTTATGCAAGAGTGGTGGTATAGTAGTAGGTTAGGAACAAGAATTTTAGGGGCAGATTGCTTAGGGTTGGTTTGTTGTGTGGGGTTTTAATGTTCGGCTACTTGACGTCTGTACTTGAGTGTGAAAGACAATTTGAGTTTGCTTTATTTGGTCTTTTTAACTCCTCCCTATTTTTATGCTGTATACATAACCTTTGCAATCTCAGGTACCTGGTGTGTTCAAGTTCTGATACTCTGTGGCTATCAGAACTTGAACACACTGGGTACCTCTTCTCCTTTCTGTATCACCTGCTTCCTGAGCTATATGGTGTGCTTCATTAGTTACTTTGCACTATGCCACCTACTTTTTTGTTTCCTAAAAACATATGTAAGTATCTCTAAAGTGGCCATAATAAGACTGCTTAGTTTGTAGGGCTGTTAGAGGTTTACTGTGAGTTAATAGATGTAAAGAACTTTGAACAGTGCCTGACACCACAGAAATGCTTTGAACAGTTCTTGTTTTGCCTTTCTTGTCGAATTGATTTTGAGTGTTCTTAGCCATCTTGGAAGTGTCCACATTTTCCTGTGTGGTATTTGTCACTGTTAATTTCACCATTACATTTATAGTTTTATATTTTCTTCTTTTTTTTTAATTGTTACCAGATGAAACAGAATAAAAACTTTTGAGCATCTTAATCCAGTTTGTCTAAAGTAGTAATAGAATTTAGTGGAACTCAAATATTATTCTCCAGCAGGAGTGTATCTTTTTAGTTAGGCTACGCAATAAGACAAAACATAAAATTTTAATATTTGTAGAATATAAAATTCTTTCAACTAGTTGATGGACTGGATTCTGAGTAACATGCAGAGTAACATTTCTATGAAATGAAATTTTTCATCTAAATACAGATCTCTGTTTCAATTAAGTTTCTGTTAAAAATAACAGTTATTATGTAAATGTCTCACATTGATGGTGAAAGAATATTCATCAATGTGAAAATCTGAATTTTAGGGGACCATACATATGGATCAAACAGATTGTATTGGCATTAATATCTTGCTATACTTTTTTCTTCTGTTATATATGAGGTGTGACAATTAAGTTAGCAAACTCATCCTAGAAAAAGTGCTACGTACCTCTTGCTGAAGACCACCGTTGTTACCTTAGAGGTACTCCCTCTGGAAGCAATGCACAGCTACCAGCACCTAGTCCAGCCTTCAGAGCAATTTTGGAACTCTTTTTCTGGAATAGCCATCAGAACTGTAGTCATATTATCTTTGATGTCCTGAATGTCATCAAAATGTCCTCCTTGAAATATTTCCTTTACCTGCAGAAAAGAAGAAGAAAGACATTGGGGGCCAGATCAGGTGAGTAGGGAAGGTGTTCAATACAGTCATTTGTTTACTGGCTAAAAACTCCCTCACAGACAGCTATACAATTAAATTCACAAACCTGCCAGCATGCCACTGTGTGCAATGGCCATTCCAGAAAGAGTTCCAAAAGTGCTTTGAAGGGTGGCCTAGGCTCTGGCATCAGTGCGTACCTTTCCAAGGGGTGTGCTTCAAAGGTGACTGTAGCAATACTTAGCAATGAGTTATGTAGCACTTAGAATAATTAAGTTTGTGGACTTTATTATCAAACGTCATGTAATTTGGACTGATTTCCTAACATGGAATTTATTTTTTTAACAGGAAAGAAAAGCTGCTACGATGTTCTCAATGCCAAGTGGCCAAATACTGCAGTGCCCAGTGTCAGGTGAGACTGTTGAGCTGTATAAGGTGAAACGCTGAAATTTTCTTCTCTTGAGTTTGTCCTGTGCTATGCCTGTTAGCCTATTTCTTTAAAATCTTCAGCTTATTTTAACTTGTTGTTTTCCCTTCATTTAAAAATTAACATATTGAGCTATCAGGACCATTCAAGTGAATCCTGCTTTCATCACCCATTGTATTGTACTTGTCCAAAGGGGCCGAGATTATCCACCTCGGACGCCACCAGTGTCCTGTGATAGTCTGTGCTCCCATTCATTGGGCACTGTGGACCCAAGCTGTTCTATATCAACCTTCTCTGTCTCAAGCCCTACCACCAGGGGCTGGGTCAGTGGGTGCTGTCCCTTTCTCTGTTACTTAGTTCCATAATCTCTTGGATGGACTCAAAAAACCCCAAGGAAGGGGCTGTCTTTAGTAGAAAAAAGTATACAAACACATATAGGAAGATTGGGTACAAAACTCCCATGGTCCCGGGAGACATGCTTACCCTCCTGAGAGCAGATATTCACTCTGTCCACCCAAGAAACTTCACTGAGCCTTTGTCTTCCAAGGCCTTTGTTGGCCTCACCATGTGGTTGTGATAGATGACATTATGTCTGCTGAGGCTTAGTCATACAGGGCACTCAGGTGGTTCTTTTTACTTTTATTTGAATTTTTATTTATTAATTATAGTAAAAGAATAAAATTTTTAACATCTATCAATTATTTCCTCTATGATAAACCTTCACCCTCTCTACTCACCTTGTAGCCAACATAGTTATTTTCTTCTGTGGATAATTCTATTGTTAAGTCCTTATAACATGGGCCTCGTACAATATCTGTCGTTTTGACACTGATTTCACTCAGCATGATCTCTTCCAATTGAAACCATGTTATGAGGTGTTTTCTAAAATCATCATTGTTTTTTATCATAACATAGTGTTCCATTGAGTATATGTATCATAGTTTGTTTATACACTCATCTGTTGATGGGCATCTGGATTGATTCCGTCTTTAGCTATTGTAGACCGTGCTGCAGCAAACATTTGTGTACGTGTGTCTGCTTGTGTGACAACCTTTGTTTCTGAAGGATAAATTGCAAGCAGGGAATTACAGGATCAAATGGTATAGCTATTTCCAGCTTTTTAAGGAAGTGCCAGATTGCTTTCCAAAGAGGTTGTACCAACTTGCAATTCCACCAGCAATGCAGGAGAGTTCCAATCACTCCAGTAACTCCACAGCCTCTCCAACATTTGTTTTTCTGTGTGTTTTGGATCACGGCCAGCCTTGTTGGGGAGAGATGGTATCTCATTGTAGTTTTGATTTGGATTTCTGTGATAGCTAATGATGACGAGCATGTTCTCATGTCGTTTGGCTGCCTGGATGTCCTCTGTAGTGAAGTGTCAGCCCATCTCCTTTGCCTGTCTCTTAATTGGGTTATTTACTTTTTTCTTGTTGATATTTTGCAAAACCTTGTAGATTATGGAGATCAGATGACAGTCCAGCATGCAGTCACCAAATACTTTTTCCCATTCTGTGGGTGGTCTTTTAATTCTTTTGATAAAGTCTTTGGATGAACAAATGTGTTTGATTCTTAGTAGTTCCCATTTATCTATTTTCTCTTCTGTTAATTGTGCTTTGTCAGATTTTGAAGTCTGTCTAAACTTTGTATTACAACATCCATCGTTGATCCTATTTTTTCTTGAATGATTTTTATTGTTTTAGGTTTGATATTTAGGTCCTTAATCCATTTAGAGTTAGTTTTTGTGTAAGGTGTGACATAGGGGTCTTGTTTCAGTTTTTTGGAATGGACATCGAATTCTGCCAGCACTATTTGCTAAAGAGACTGTTTTTACCCTAGTTTACAATCCTAGGGCCTTTGTCGAATATCAACTGTTCATGAGAGGATGGTGGCATCTCTGGGGTCTCCAGTCTATTCTATTGGTCTATATGTCACTTTCTGTACCAGTACCAGGCTGTTTTGACAACTGTGGAAGTGTGATAGTTCCTGAGATTGGGTACTGTGAGGCCTCCCATGGTGGTCCTTTTCTTTAGTAGTGCTTTACTAAGCCAAGGTTTCTTTCCTTTCCAAACAAAGTTGGTGATAAGTTTCTCCATCTCAATACAAAAATGACGCTGGAGTTTGTATTGGGGGTTACATTGTATAAGCATATCACTTTAGGTAAAATAGACATTTTCACAATGTTAAGTGTTCCTGTCCATGAGCTGGGTGGGGTTCTCCAATTTTGTAGGTCTTTTTTGGTTTCTTACAGTAAGGCCTTGTAGTTCTCTCTGTATAGGTCTTTTATTTGTCTAGTTAGATTTATTCCTAGATGTTTTATCTTCTCGGGGGGCTATAGTAAATGGTATTGATGTGGTGATTTCTTCTTTGGTGAACTCTTTGTTGGTATAAAGGAATCCTGCTGATTCACTTATGTTTATCTTGTATCCTGATACTTTGTTAAACACCTCTATTAGTTCCAGTGGTTTTCTTATGGATTCCTTTGGATTCTCTGTATATACAATCATAGCATCTGCAAATAGGGAGATTTTTACTTCTTCATTGCTGATGCAGATGCCCTTTCTTTCTTTGCCTTGTTTAATTGCTCTAGTTAGAACTTCTAGCACAATGTTGACTAGAAGTAGTAAGAGTGGGCATCCTTGTCTAGTTCCCATTCTCAAAGGGAATTCTTTCAGTATTTCACCATTCAGGACAATGAAGGCAGTTGGCTTTGTGTAGATGCTACTGACTGTGTTGAGGAATTCCCCGCTATTCCTATTTTTCTGAGAGTTTTTAGCATGAATGGGTGTTGGACTTTGTCAAATACTTTTTCTGCATCAGTTTGACAAAATCAGATGATTCATTTGTGTTCTTTATGTGGTTGATTACATTAATTGTTTTTCGGACATTGAACCAGCCTTGCATCCCTGAAATGAAACCAACTTGATCATGATGAATTAACTTTTTATATCCTATCGCATTATATTGGCTAGAATTTTGTTGGAGATTTTTGTATCTAGGTTCATGAGTGATAGTGGCCTGTAATACTCCTTTTTTGTGGGATCTTTCCCTGGCTTTGGTATCAGATGGTTCTTGATCTGATCAGACCTAACTTTTTGGCTGTAGCTGTGATCTGGCTCTGAGGAACCAGGATCAAAGGCCTGATTGTTAACTGCAGGGAGTTCCACACCTTTAGTTAATATACGTAGTAAAATAATAATTTTAAATATAACACACACACATCACTAGACTCTAGAATAATATCCCCTCTCTGTCTTCCATTCCCTTGATTTGTGTGATTATTCATAGATAATCCCTGTTAAGCTTCTTGAGTGTCTTTGCAGTGTTTTCTTGTGCAAATACATTCATGTGTCTATAGCCTTTATTTATAAAACAGATATAAGTTACTGTGGTACAGAATCTTATGTATCTTTTGTTTTTTATTTAATATCTCGAGGAACTTGCTGTATCTTCCTATTTCTGCTTACTTCATTCATAATTACAGTTTCCACATTCAAGAATGCTTAAATTGTTTCCAAGTTTTGATATTGCCAACAATGAACCGAGCGTCCTTATTGTGCATTTTTGCACACTTTTTCAAAAATTAATTGTAGGGTAAATCCTCATAACTGGTTCAAATTAATGAAAGGATATGTACATTTTTATTTTTAAAGATGTCACTCAGTTACCTTCTAAGAGTCTAAGTTAGTTTACACCTAATAGCGGTCTGTGAGAGTAACTTCTTCAACATCTTTGATATTCTTTAAAGAAGGTGTAATTAACATTAACGTGACCTTTTATTCTAACCTCATGATCAATCATTTCATAAGAAATGTAGTTACGTTCTCATGAATTAGTTTACATTAGAAATCTAAATGGAGTGTTGGTGCTTGTGTCATTTGTCCCCCCGCCCCGCCATCCTTTTTGCTTCTTTCTTTGGTGTGTTCATGTGCAGTCAGATATGTCCATGCAAAGCTCTGTTCTGTTTTTTTAAATCTAGGTCATGTTTATCTGAGGATTTTTCTACCATTTTATTTTGTCCTGTGAAGTTAATCTCTAGACTACACATAGAGTGATCTTAAAGGAAAAGAAAACAAAATGTAAAAAATAGTTAGGAGCCCAGATGGAGGTGCTAATTCTACCACTGCTGTTGTTAGGTGCCATCAGGTTGGTTCCAGCTCATAGCTACCCAGTGTGTAACAGAACGAGATCCCGTCTAGTCTTACACTGTGCTCACAATCATTGCGGTGCCAGAGCCCATTGTGGCAGCCACTGTGTTAATGCATTCCATTGGGTTCTTCCTCCTGTCACTGACTCTCTGCTCTGCCAAGCATCGTGTCTTTCTCCAGTGAATGATTCCTCCTGATGACGTGTCCACAGTATGTGAGACTTAATCTTGCCATCCTTGCTTCTGTGGAGCACTCTGGTTGTACTTCTTCCAAGACAGGTAGGTTTGTTCTTTTGGCAATCCATGGTATTTTCAGTGTTCTTTTCCAATACCACAATTCAAAAGCATACTCTGTCTTCCTTATTCATTGTTCCCCTTTAGCATGCGTATTTTGTGATTAAAAGTACCATGGCTTGGGTCCGGTGCACCTCAGTCTTCAAGGTGCCGTCTTTGCTTTTTGACCCTTCAAAGAGGTATTTTACACCAGATTTTCACAGTGCAATGTGTCCTTTCATTTCTTGAGTGTGGCTGCCATAGGCATTGATTTTGGATCCAACTAAGATGAAATGCTTGGCAACCTCAGTCTTTTCTCCGTTTATTGTGATGTTGCTTATTGGATCATTTGTGAGGATTTTTGTTTTCTTGCTGTTGAGGTGTAATTCATTAATCCACACTGAAAACTGTGGTCTTCGATCTTCATCAGGAAGTGTTTGAAGTCCTCTTCATTTTCAGGAAAAAGGTTATGTCATCAACCAATGCAAGTTGTTAATGAGAATTTTCCTCCAATCCTGATGCCTCGTTCTTCTTTTCATAGTCCGGCTTTTCAGGTTATTTGCTTGGATTACAGATTGAATAGATTATGATGAAAAGATACATCTCTGATATATACCTGTCCTATTTTTAATCCATACAGTGTCCTCTTGTTTTGTTCGAACAACTGCCTCTTGATTCAGACACAGATTCTTCATGAGCACAATTAAGTGTGCTGGAATTCCTCCTTTCCACAGTGTTATGTGTAGTTTGTTATGAATCACCTAGTTGAGTGCCTTGACATAGTCAATAAAACACAGGCAAACAGCTTTCTGGTAATTCTCGGTTTTCAGCCAAGATCCATCTGACATCAGCAGTGATACCTCTGCTTCCATGTCCTCTTCTGAACCTGGCCTGAATTTCTGGAAGTTTACATTCTGTATACTGCTACGGACACTTTTGAATGATGTTCAGCAAAATTTTACTTTCTTATGATACTAATGATAGTGTTAGATAATTTCTGTATTATTTCTACCATTAGCTAGTTAAATTATCCTGGGAAAAGCACTTATAACCTCTAGGCCTCAATTTCCTAGTCTGTGCTAATAATAATAAGTAGTATTCATTAGGCATCTACTGGGCACTGTTACATTTCATTTACTCTTTAAAAGAACCCTGTGAAGATCAGGTGCCATCACTGATACTCATTTTACTAATAAGAAAACTGAGCTACAGAGTGGAACCTGCTGAGGTTCACATTAGCTAATGAGCACTGGCGTTGGGGAAATGAACCCAGGTAGTCAGGCTCCAAGGAGCCTGGGTGGCACTCACCTCTCAGGGTTGGTGGGTTGAATCCACCTGGTGGCTCTGCAGAAAGGGGTCCTGGTGAACTGCTTCTGTAAAGATGATGGTTCTGCTTTGGGGGCAGCTCAGTGGCCGCTGACAGCAACACCTGAGACTCCAGATTGCTAATTTCTCTTCTCACTTTAGCTCGTGCCCATGCTTTAACAGTCTGATTAGGTCTTGTTTCTTATTATTTATTTTCCTCTTCTTTTTAGATTTTATTTGAAACTAAGAATGGACTCTATCTTCAGGGGACAAACACCAAAAAATTGAAAAAATGAAAGTTACTAATAACACTTCTTTAAGAAAAACAATGAATATTAAATATAATTGAATTATCTTGACCTCATTTTATAAACCAAATAATCTGCCAAATTTAGAAAGCCTTATGTAAGGTCATTATCAACAACAGTGACAAAAAGCAAAAACAAAGCAGATGTATACTTTTCCTATAGGAGGGATTCCAGAAAGCTTGTAGCACTGTTTTAGCTGTCTCGTTCATTGAAGCTGAGCTGTGTGACTCAGAAAATGAAGGAGACTAACTACATGTGGAACTATGTTAGAATTATATTCCTTGCAACACAATCTTTCAGGGCTTCTTTTTTATAATTGGGATTAAGTGAAAGTTTACAATGCAATTCAAATTTGTGTGCCCGCCTATCTGCGGCTCCCTCTATTCTCCTTACCTGTGACAGCACACTCCTCCTCTCCATTCTGTGTATGTCATATCCTCTTAACAATCTCCTGTCCCCTCCTCTGCACATTCTCCACTTCCTTCTAGTAGGAGGCCAGTAGGATGACATCCTGTAGATGCATAGAACCATAAAGGGCACACATGATAAGTCACTCTGTGTTCCCGAGTGCATTCCATTCCTGTCTGAAGAGTTGACCTCACTAATAATCTGTGGTCAGGGGCACCATCAGGTCTAGGGGCCATGCTCTCAGGGGAACTCCCAGGCCTTCAACCATCAACTGAGGTCTTCTGGTGGAGTTTGTAGGGTGCTCTGCTTTTTCTTGTGTTGCCACTGGGACTCAACATTGTGAGCCCCATCTCGGCTACAATACAATCTTTTAAATGAACCTCCTTTCTAATCTTAATAATTTAAACATTTACTTATAAAAAATAAATAGAAATTTTTACTTTTCTTGAATTGTCCTTTTTAATACTACTTCTTTTGTACATATTGAAAGAGGGGAAAAAAACCCTAAAACATGATCTCATTAGAATGAGTAGGGGAGCTGGCGAGTGAGTATGTCATTTTGAATCATTATAGTGTGTATTTTTGAATAAATAGTGTGTATATTTTCTATATGTGTTAGCAGTTTATTAAAGTGTCAATAACAATGGTATCTTCAGATACACTGTGGAAGGTAATGGGAAAATAGCTAGTAAGATTAAATATATCATGTATAACACCGCCTAGTGAGTGTATATGTGTGTGTGTAGTGTGTATTGTGTGTAGAGGTGGGCTGGTAGTCAAAGACTGCCCAGCACATAAGCATTTAAGCTGCTCTGTTTAGCTCAACCTTGAGGTACAGCATTAAACATTGTAATTACTGTGGAGCCCTACAAAGCAGCACAAAATTAAACCGACACACTAAATTATGAACAGGAAGCAAAAGCATTCGGAATGAAATTGATATGGAAGATATGAATTTGTAGCATAAAATTTATAATATGTGTAGTCCAGGGGGAGATAATTTTGATTTGCTACCTTAGCATTTGATGTGAAGGGCTATCACGTCAACTGATTCGTCTGAGAGAGACGGGGGTGGGGTGGGTGGTTGCAGTCCATCATGTCTCTTGTGCATGTAAGAACTGTGTCAGTGCCATTGATTTTCACAGTTCATTTTTAAACATAAGCAACAGAAGAATACATTTATTCTTTAAAAATTAATATAGAATCATATGGAGTAAAAAATGAAACACTTTTTCTAGACTCTTCATATACGTACTTCTATTTTCCTGAAATAATCCTTGGTGTCTCTTTTGATAGTGAAGAATACATACCGTCTTAGCCTGTGATTTATATGTATAGTGTACACATATGCGTGTGTATTTATTGCTATGTATGGTGGTATTGGTTCTGATACTGACCAAAATGTTTCAGCCATCAATTGCTTTGTATTTCTCTGTCTGTACCTTATTATGGAGTCTCATGTAATAGAGGGATTTATGTATGGAAGTGAATTGCATTTCTTTATTGGCACGATCAGAACATAACAATTGATGTTAAGATCACATGGAAAAAGCAAGCTGAGTTTTCTCATGAAAATCATCCTCAAAATAATTTTAAAAAGTTTACAATATCAATATCAAGTCAATAAATTTCAAATCCACCAAGTAAAATTTTACATACTTATGCTGGGTTTAGTGTAATTCATAGTAAGTGCATTTCTAATTGGCTTAATTGCTGAACAAAATAAGCAGCTGGGCACTGCATCAAATTATAGTTTATATACTCTAAAAAATTACTGAATTAGCAGAACTAGGCTCTATTTTATTTTGATAATTACAGATCCTTTAAAAATGTGAGTCATGTATTTGAGTTTACATTTTATGCTTAAGTTATAGAATGATTTATTTTTGATGGGTAGAAAATTAATCTCACATTAGTAAGCCTTTAGTAGAGTGATTTAGTAAGTTGATTTCTGTAATATCATACCCAGAGTAGTGATAATGGAGGAAGCCAAATGCTTTGTTTATTTTCTAAGTAGCTCTGTGCCAAACTTCAGACTGATGTTTAATAGGGCATGCACTGAATGTTCTTCAGAGAAGTCTGCTTTGTATCTAATTGTGACCAAAAAGGGAATACTTCCAAAAGGTAAACACTGTTTCATCACATTTGGTGAAACAAAGGTGTAGGGGCCTGGTGTTTCTCACTTAACATTGGCTTGCTGCTCATCTCATCTACTCTCATGACTTCAAGTGGCATATTATGGAAGAATGATTCTCCAGACTTTCTCTCCACTTTCCTGCTTTCTCTTTAGCACCAGATCTAGATATGCAGCCAGTTAGTGGGCACCTCCACTTGGCTGTTGTACCGGTGTCTCAGATGCCATGTGTCTAAACTCTACCACATTATCTTCCTCCACATCTGCTTTGCAAGTTTTCAACCTTAGTGAGTAGCTTTGCCATGCACTCAGCTGCCGAGATCAATTGGGTGTCACCTGTGATTCCCTTCTTTCTTGGCTGCACATCCAGTTAATCATCAGCTGTTGCTCATTTTACCTCTTGAATATCTTGGTTTACTTCTCTCTAGCTTCTGTGCTAGTAGTACTGTTGTTACCATGATTTCTTTCCTAGATTTTTAACTGCAGACTTTGCTACTGCTTTTGCCAGCTTCTGGATTATTCTAGAATAGAAACTGGATAACTCACTGTTATGGATTGAATTTCTTCTCCCATCCCACCCCAAAATATGTGTTATAAATCCTAACTTCTGTACCTGTGTTTGTAATCTCATCTGGGAATGGATTTTCTTTGTTACGTTAATGAGGCAGGATTAGTGTAGGATGTGCCTTAAATCAGTCTCATTGGAACTATGCAAAGAACAGAATGAACAGGCAACTAGGCAAGCAGAGATGTGAAAACATATATACCGTGCTCCATAAGATTTCCCAGGATCCAAGAAGCGGAGACTAAAAGGGGACAAGGACCTTTCCCTTGAACTGACAGAAAGAGAAAGCCTTCTTCTAGAGTTAGCACCCTAAATTTGGACATCTGGCCTCCTACACTGTGAGAAATAAATTTTTGCCTATTAAAGCCATGTAAGACAGTCATTCGATAGCTTAAAATCCTTCCTCGGCCCTCTTTGTCCTTAGAATGAAATTCATAGTCTCTGATTTGCTGTGTTTTCACTTCTGGGTCTTTGACTTGGTCTCCTCTTAACTGCTGAACTCTTGATTACCTTTTGGGATTCAGATTCAGTGTTACTTTTTCCTACTCCAAGCATCTAAGACTATGTGTATCCTTTATTGTATATAAATTTAATTATTTTAATTATAGGTTTACTTGTCTCTGCAGTTAGAGGATCACTGTGCAGTGCTTACTGCTGAGTCTCCAGATGTAGCATGATTTTTTGAATGAATGAGTGAGTGAATTCATTAGTGGTACTTGTTGGCTTGCAAATTGAAAAAAATTTACAGTATCCATAAATAATATGCTTATAGTAATGTTTCTCAATTCATCAGTGCAGGCGTTGTCTATTGACTTATATTCTGATGGATGAGAGAACTCAGCTCATCTTCACCAACTTCCTATGTCCCTCTCTTCTCTCTTCTTATGTTGTTATGTTAGAATCCTCCATTCAGGGCTCATTAAAAAATTATTAATGAACTTCTGCTAGCCAGGCTCTAGTCTAAGTTCTGGAGGTCAAAGTGGTGGGTGTTTAGCAGTGAACAGGCAAAGAAGGTCCTGGCTTTCGTAAAGCTTGTATGATGGAGTGGGAAGACAGACAGGGACAAATGCTTATGATTATGGATTAAAAGTGATTGGAGTGAATACAAACTTCCCTTTGAGTGAGTAGTTAGGAAAGGGCTTCCAGTGGAGGTCTAAGTGACCAAAAAAAAAAAGTGTAAAAGCAAGAATGAATATGGGGTATTTAAGGAGGGACAATAAGTCCAGTACAGGATAGTATACTTGAGCGGACCGCAAGGAGAGTGGTAGGATGTGAGACTGAAGAGAGAGAAGGGAGCGGGTTTTAAGGCTCTTACATGCTGTGGTTAAGAATTTACGTTTTGTGTTCTGTGTGTGATAGGATCCGAGTGTAGGAGTCTGAGCATGATTGTTTAGGTTTTAGAATGATCTGCTTGGCTGCTGGGGAATTGGATTATAGGTGGACAAGCATAGAGGCCGAGAAGCCAGTTAGGAGGGTATTACATTAGTCTGATCCAGCTGTGGTGGTGGCTAGGACTTGGGTAGTTGCAGTAAAGATAGGGTTGCTTAGCTTTGGGATATCTTTTGAAAGAAGAGGGGGCTGTATTTGCCTGTGGTTAAGACTTTGTTGATACTCAGTATGTACGAGGCACCAATGTGGTCAGGAACTCTGGATAACCTGGATTAGAGTAGTAGCAGTCGAAGTGGTGAGAAATGATTGCATTTGAGATACTTTGAAGATATGTCTGAAGGAATTACCAATAGATGAGATGTAAGAGGTGATGCAAAAAGCGTAGAGATGACTTTTAAGCTTGTGGCCTGGACAACTTTGGGTGATTGTTGGTGAAATTTAGTGAGTTATATAAAGGTGAGGAAAGAATAGATTCAAAGAGAAGAATTCTAATATACAGATTTTGAGTTCATTCCTGTTTAATCTATACATGATTATATTGAATAAGCAACTCTGCTTATGTAGAGTTTAGAGGAGGCCGGAACTAGAGATATAAATATAGGTGGACTGAATGTGGGATGGGGAGAAAAAGAAGAATTAAGAGTGACTGGCATTTGGCTTTAGCATCTGGGTAGGTGAGCATCCCGCTTACTGACATGGGAAACTAAGAAACTCAGTTTTAGGTATGAAAAACTTTGAGATTTGAGGTGACAGTGGAAACTCTGGTGGCATAGTGGTTAAGTGCTGTGGCTGCTGAACAAAAAGGCTGGCAGTTTGAATCTACCGGGTGCTCCTTGGAAAGTCTATGGGGCAGTTCTGCTCTGACCTATAGAGTTGCTATGAGTACGAATCAACTTTATGGTAGTGGGTTTGGGTTTTTTTTTAATTGATATTATACATCCATTAAACTGAATTCCTCAAGTGTCTGTAAGTTTAAACAACATGTGCAAACCTCCATCTTTATCAGTTAAAGAGATTGTCTCTTGATTCCTTGCTTTGTAAGGTAAACTCGTTAGTCTTTTCACTCTTTCGTCCATTTGTTATCCCTCTCTTTTCCGTAATTTGTTAGCTGTACTTTTCTATTGCCAAGGTTGATGCCATTTTTTTTCTGTTCTATAACACAAAGTTAAGTCTTGTCTATTAGAAATTCAGGAAATGTTGGTGGCATAGTGGTAAATTGTTATGGCTACTAATCAATAGATCTGCAATTCGCATCCACCAGATGCTCTTTGGAAACTCTTATGGGGGCAGTTCTGATCCATCCTATAGGGTTGCTATGAGTCAGAATTGACTCAACAGCAGTGGGTTTGGTTTTGGTATTAGAAGTTATAATCAGTAACCAGTCATAATAAGTGATTTTTAAAATATTGAACTATAAATCTGTATAAGCCAAGTGCCGTCTGATTCAATGTAGTTGCATTCAGAAATCCCCCAAATTGATAAGCTGACGAAAACTTATCTTAAAATGCATAGTTAAAATGTATTCAAAGTCCATAAAGGTGAGTGATTTGTTTTGTTCTGCCAGCTAAAATACTTCAGTTAAGCCATTCCATCTTGATAAGATCTCTCAGTAGATTGGCAGTTGGCAAACCTTTTTTGTAAAAGTCCAGATAGTACATATTTTAGGTTTTGTAGACCATAAGGTTTCTGTCATAACTACTCAACTCTGTTCTCACAGCGTGAAACAAATGAGTATAAATGAGGTTGAACATGGCTTTGTACCGGAAAATGTTTGCGAACATAGGTGGCAGGTTGGATTTGGCCTGTGGGCCATAGTTTGCCAAAGCCTAAACTAGGCGATGATTGACTTTGGGGGACTAATGCTGTTGCGTCATATTGTATGATTTCTCAATCAAGAGACCATTACTCCCATTGTCCTAAGAAGTAATAATTAATTTTTGTTTTTTCTGTCAGCTCTATAGCCTATGACAATTATCCTCCATCACTTCTCTCTCTTTTTTTGGATTTGGGCTTATCTATCTAATTAGATTAAGGCTAGTGGGAAGGTGCCCTCGTTCTGCATTTGATACAGCATTCAGTAAGCTTTTACAGTGATAAGTCGTAATGTCTATCACTGTACCACTATAATGCTCTGAGGAGATTTTATGCAAGATTTTAATCAGTACCTGTCAGTCAACTGTAGCTGTTAGACAGCCAGCTTAGTGTTCCAGTTTTCTCTTCCCAGATTCCAGCTTTTCAGATCTGCATGTATATCACAACTTGTAATTTAATATTGGGCTACATTTGGGGCATACAGGAAGATGTGTTTACCTGCTATCGAGCAGTTTGGAAGTGAATGGAAAACTGCCAGGTCTCTTTTCTTCTCTGCAAGTTGCTTAGCAACTCAACTGTCCTAAGTTTGCCCTCAGGAAACCTCTCTAGATTATTGTGAGTACAGTAAGTCATGAATATGTAGGAAAAATTATTTTGACAATATTTCACATAGAAGTTGTTCAATTAATGATAGTTATTAGTCACAGATAGGATTGTTGAATAGGCCAGCTTAACATAATTTGTTTTCTTTTCTACATATTTTAATGCAGAATCTTCATTGAAATGGTTATAAGTCTGAAGAAAGTACTCTTCCAAATTTTCAGTGCTATCTAAGCTTTGGCTGGGCAGGTTTGATGCCTCTTTTGAAATAATTCAGATAAATTTGTTAAGTATGGATATTTTAGAACTATGGAATTTTGTTTTTGGAAGGCTACCTTAGCACTGAATCCAATCCTCTTTGGAATAAATGTTGGGTGAACCCAGGCAACGAATGAGCTGTGTTTCACCTAAACCACACTCAATATGTATGTCCTTTACTGTGCTCCTATCTAAAATAATGATACATGTCTTCCATAAGATTAGGATCTATCCAAACCAAAATCCAATGTTTACATCCAGTGTTTAATAGTATTTAAGTGAAATGTTTGTGGAGGTACAGTGACTTTCTGTTCAAGTAGCAGAGTGAAATGCTGCAGTGATAGTGTTAATAATGCAAAGGCTCTTTTATATAATAAAGAGAAAATTAATAGAATTTCTCTTTTGTTGCAATACCTCATATTGTGCTTTTTTTGTAATCAGCAATCAAGACTACCTCAGATTGGTCAAAGAAAAGATTCTTAAGGAGATTGCTGTTCTTTTTTGTGTGTCTTTGATTTCAAATCATTAGTGATAAAGACATAATAAGTCATATCCCCTAAATGGTACTGGTTTTAGAATAAATCATATGAACAGCATGGATTTTATGGAATGCTTGTTACATATAAGGTGTACTTAATTGGTAGAATATTTATGTAAGAAGATTGGACATAAAGCTAAACTGATAAAACAAATAACTTAGTAAAACAAATTACTGAATGAAAAAGATTTCATCTTTATTAAAAAAGATTCATAAAAATCGGTGCATTTATACTGTGTTTTGAATTCAACCAGATTTTTAAAAATATTAAAAAAGAAACATAAAAGTCTATTAGACAGTAATTTTTGTTTTATAAAACTGTTTCTCCTGGAATCAGTTACTAGTGATAAGAAGGATAATTGTGCTTACTTTCATTTATAAGTGTAATGCTTGCTCTTTGTAGAAAATTTGAACAGTAATTGGAAAAGCTGGAAAAAATTACCAGTTGTTTTGTAGTTAAAACATGTATGTGCATACATTTCTTAGGCTGAAATATAAGCATTTACGTGCCAACAATATATATATTAAAATTTTAGTGTTTGTTACCAATCTTTACATGTAGAAAGATTGAAACAACTTAGAGTTTTATCAGCAAGGCTAGAGAAGTGCATTTTTCCCTCAGTCAGTTGCCATGGTGTCAGTTCTATTTTGATGCACATGGTGTTGAGTGTCTATACCATTAGGTACCTCTGAATATTGTTGCTAATCTAATAGTTTACCTGTGTTATGTTTCTGTTAATATTTCTTAGAGGACGGTGTGCACTTACGTTTATTGGTTTGTCCTTTATTATTTTTGTTTTTTCCTGTAGATAACCTGTATCTCAGCATTATTTTTCAACTTTTTCAAATTTATAGGTTTAGTTATTAAACAAGATAAAAATTTCTTTTACTATTTTTGTAAATGAAGAAAAAAACTATTGTCTTTTTTAGGCACCACACTTTTAAAATAAATCTACTGGAGGGAGTCATTAAGAAAAGATAATGACATATATACTGTATGTCTACTAATTAGCTTTTTTGTTTGTCTATTTTAAGGCATAAATTTTTATTCTTTTCTGTTTTTTATTTGTTTTTGTGCTGGAATAGTCACTCCTTTTCACTATTTGTAGGATTTCTTTGTAAACTGGAGATAGTTAACACTGCAATGATGATTCAGATTTTTTTGTAAGGTTTTTTTAAAAAAATCTAAGATGTGACTTTATCTTTCAGCTTTGTCTATGGTGTTGGATTTTCTTCCTCCTCATATACAAAAGTTATTTTAAAAATGTAATTTAACATATACATTTTAAAAAATTGGTTTCTGGCGTTTATGTACTTCTTAGAAACATCCAGTTTCAGTGTTACAACATGTCCCTTTGAAGAGGATGCTAGTTTGATGGTAATTACAGAGTAATACTTTGTTGTTTTATCTGTCTAGTGTATATAATTGCCTTCCTTGTAAGTTAGTCCAGCCCAGTGGTATTTCAGCCTTAGCTTCATATGGACACCCCTGTAGTGATTAAAGACAATTCACCTGATTCTACTTGTTGGATACTGTAAAAAACTCCCACTGTAAAACTCCCACTACATATTTAAAATATGTATTTGTGTATATTTATACCTTGTTATGTGACTGTAGCTCCTCTTTCACTATTTCTCCTGTCCATTCAGTCAGCTCCTGAGATGCTCTCTCATCTCGCTTCAGCACAAGACCTGTCAAGTTCATCTCCTATGTCTATTTAAGCCGAGAAGCACACTCTTCACCTATATCATTGCTTCAGGAATGGTGTTAATTTTGGGCTGACAGAGAGCCTGAGGGTCATGTTTTCTGGGGACTCTCCTGTCTGTCCAACTATCAGATCTAGTCTTTTTAGTAGAGTTTGAGTTCTGCATCCCACATTTCTCTTGTTCCATCAGGGACATTTTGTTACGTCCCCTGTCAGCGTAGTCGTTGGTGGTAGTTGGGCACCACCTTTTTCTTGCAGCCTCATGCTGATGTAGTCTCTGTTTATGTGGCCTTTTCTGTGTCTTGGGCTCATATTTTCCTTATGTCTTTGATGTTCTTCATTCTTTTTGCCCTGGATGGATTTGGACACATTGATGCTGCTTGCTAGCTTTTAAGACCCCAGAGTTCACTTTACCAAAGTGGGGTGCAGAGTATTTTCTAATAAACTTTGATATGGCAGTTGACCTACATGTTTCCTGAAAACATTATGCCCTGACCCCTACCCATGCTACTCTGTCTCTTGAAGTGTTTGGTTGTATTTATGAAACTTATTAGCATTTGGTTTAGTCCAGTTATGTTGACATCTTCTCTACTGTAAGTTACACCTACCTTTGCCTAAAAGAATTCTTGTCTGTTATCTAATGCAACCCAATGCTTGATGGAATGAAACACTGCTTAGTCCTATGCCTTCTTTATGATTGTTCGTGACTTTAAGTCCATTATCATGGCCCGCGGGTCAGTCCATTTCATTGAGAGTTTTCCTTGCCTCTCCTGGCCCTCCGTCTTGTCAAACCAGGATGTCCTTCTCGAGTGATCATTTTCTCTTGATGGTGCCTTCACAGTATTGTCGAGTCTCAGACAATATTGTATGATATAGAGAGTTTACACTGGCTAATTTTTGAAAGTTTTCACTGGTTAATTATTTTTAGAAGTAGACAAATGGCTATTTCTTCCTCCTCTCTTTTAGTCTGGAAGCTCAACTGAAACCTATTCGCCGTAGGTGAGCCTGCTAGTATCTGAATACTAGTGGCGTGGTTTCCAGCATCAGACCCACACACAAACTGCCACAGCAGGAAAAACTGACAGACACATCTGCTGCAAAAGACCTCTTTAAAGTATTGAAACAAATATGTCACTTTGAAGAGTAAGGCACACCTTACCCAAGCCATGGTGTTTTCAGTCACATTACATGCATAGAAGAGCTAGACAGTGAATAACGAAGCGGAAGAATTGATGCCTTTGAATTGTAGTGTTAGAGAAGAATTTTGAATGTACTGTGGACTGTCAAAAGAACAAATAGATGTTTCTTGGAAGAAGTACAACCAGAGTGTTCCTTAGAAGCAAGGTTGGCGAGACTGGGTCATACATACTTTGGACATGTTGTCAGGGAGAATCAATCCCTGTAGAAGGACATCATGCTTGGTAAAGTGGAAGGTCAGTGAAAAATAAGATGACCTTCAACAAGATGGAGTGACACAGTGGCTGCAACAGTGGGCTTAAGTGTAAAAATAATTGTGCACATGGCGCAAGAGCAGGCGCTGTTTCATTCTGTTGTACGTAGGGTCACTGTGTTGGATCTAGCTTGATGGTACCTATCAACAACATCAACAGATTTTGAAAGTAGATCAGATTAAGACAGATCTTAATCTGGAAGCTCTGCTGACTCTGCTGGCATTTCAGATATTGGTAGCATAGCTTCAAGCATCATAGCAACATGCAAGCTACCACAGTGTAAGAAACTGGCCAACAGGTGGTAGAGGAGTGTTGTAGATCTAGGTTTTTAGCATTTTCAGACCCAGCTCCTTCTTTTTGAAAAAAATGTTTCCAATGCTGTCTCTTCTAGTAATTTTGAGATGAAATTCATGGATAATACAATCTATATATTTTCTAAATATCAATATAATATTCTAACTAGAATGTAAAGGAGAAAGAATTTATAGTAAAAAGCATGCATCTTAATGTGTAAATACTTAAGGCATGAATATGTAATTAAGTCATAACTGCAGCTGTCTATAGACTTATTGTAAGAAGGAAAGGTACAAATTTGGATCAGAAGACATGTTTTATTGGTAATGCAAATGCTGTAGTGATGTAGCCTTCAGTGATGCAATTTTTGAAACACTGAATGACTTTAGGTAAAGTTTTTAAAATACAGTCTTCCCTTGATTGACTTAGATAATTTAGTACTATTAATACTGTTCAAAACAAACAAAAATATACAAAAATGAAACTGTTTTCATATATAAAAGGAAATTTAATTCTAAACTCAGATAATTGTAAACAAGGTTTTCACGTTCATGGAATGTTTGTGTGGTGGTCAGGATTATGTCAACTTGGCTACTACCTATTTGGCTGCTGTATTAAGTGGCAGGGCGGGGCTTGTGGTGGCTCCCTGCCCCTCGGCTCTCATCTCGTGACCCTGGACTACAGCTGCTGATCGCTCACGTGACCAGGAGCTGCTGCTCTCTTGTTCCAGCGTCTGGTTCTGGGACTTGAGCTAGCGGCTGTTGGGCTCATCAGTCCTTACAGTCGGCACGTGAGAGTCCTGCTCCCTGACCTGCCAATCCTGCGCTCGCCAGCCTCTGCTCAGTCCTGCTCCCTGACCTGCCGATCTTGGGTTCTCCAGCCTCTGTCACTTCGCCTCGCCACCAGCTTGGGACCCACCGACCTCCAGCCTCTGTTGCATCGTCTCGCCGCCAGCTTGGGATCCACTGACCCACACAACCGGTGATCTGCAACTCTGGTCTCTGACTTGCTGACCTTGGGTTCCTCAGCTTCCGTGGACACGTGAGGCTTGTGCCAGAGCTTGGGACATTCAGCTTCTGTGATTACGTGAGCTGTTTCCTATATTTGTATCTATCTATCTGTCTATATATATATATTATAAATCTTTCCTAATACCTACACGTGTTACTGGTTTTGCTTCCCTAGAAAACCCAGCCTAAGACAATTTGGTACCGGGAGTGGTTCTAGGGAAACAAAATTGTAAAAATGAATCCTTTCAAGTGGTTCTTGAGTCTAGCAAGTAGTAACACTGTTGCTAACTCTGCTCCTGTCGGTAAAAATCCGTGGGCTGAGGTGGCGGTACATATCCGCAAAATAGCCCCACTGATAGATCAGATATTGGTGAAAGGTGACCCTCAGGGTGAAAACATGTGTGATGACTTTTCGAAATTATGTGTGGATGAGCAGTACAAGGAAGTTGGGTGGCTGGTCCTACTTGCATTAGATAAGCTGGTGAAGGAAAAAGATGAGCTCAGGGCCTCAGAATCAAAGCTCTCGTGTCGTGTAAGAGACCTCAAAGCTGCTGCTTGTGCTTTAAAAGAAAACCTCATTACTTGTAATAGCAGAGCCGAAACTGCTGAAAGCCAAACTCAGATGCTTATCGTTAGAGTGGCGGAATTGCAACGCCAGCTCAATTGCCAATCTCGAGAAGTATCTGAAATTAAAGTGAGGGCATTGATTGGGCAGAAATGGGACCCTGCAACTTGGAATGGAGACATATGGGAGGATGATATGGAAGCTGGGGACGCTGAGCCCCTCACTTCCAGTAAAGCTCTCCTGTCAGCTGAACCACACCCATGTGAAGGGATTACTTCGCCTTTGTCTGCGAAACCACCCCGCCCAGTAAAGCCATTATCCCCTCCGCTCCAACCTAATGAGATTAGCTGCAGCCCCCCTGCCGCTGAAGAGCGCCTGCCAGAGCCATTGCCTGGGGCGCGGCCTAAGGCAGAGGCTTTCCGAGAGCCTGCTGAAGATTCTAAGAACACTTCGGCAGTGCCAATTTTGGCTTCTAGGCCTGTAACTAGACTTAAATCCAAGCAAGCTCCAAAAGGTGAAGTACAAAGTGTGATCCAGGAGGAGATACGCTATACTCCAAAGGAACTACTTGACTTTTCTAACACATACAAACAGAAACCTGGGGAATATGCTTGGGAATGGCTGTTAAGGGTGTGGGATAATGGTGCAAGGAACATAAAGCTGGATCAGTCTGAATTTCTTGATCTGGGTCCACTGAGCACAGACCCTTCATTCAATGTTTCAGCTCGAGAAGTTAGGAGAGGACCTAACAGTTTGTTTGACTGGATTGCTGAAGCATGGCTGATGCGGTGGCCTACATTAAATCAAGTTGAATTGCCAGACTTGTCTTGGGGTACTGTAGAAGAGGGTATCCAAAGACTTAGGGAAATTGGCATGCTAGAGTGGATTTATTCAGTTAGGCCTTCAAATCCACACATAGCATGTCCAGAGGACACAACTTTCACCACAACCGTGAGAAACAAATTTGTGAAGGGAGCTCCGGGATCCTTGAAGACTGCTGTGATTGCCATTTTATGTAAATCAGACATGACAGTGGGAGCTGCCCTAGCTGAATTAAGACACCTAACTACAATGGGGCTAACTGGATCCCGTGGTGGTAAGAGTCAAGTGGCTGCACTCAGTCGACAAAGACGAGGTGGGCGTGTTTACAGTAATGGACAGCAGAGGCAAAATAGTAATCGTGATAATCTGACTCGTGCGGACATGTGGAACTGGCTCCTTAGTCATGGTGTCCCTAGCAGTGCAATAGATGATCAGCCTACTAAGTATTTACGTGATATGTATGAAAGGATGAACTCTCGGTCAGGTGAACAGCAGTCTAACTCAAATCGCCAGAAGAGAGAGTCTCGGTCCCTCAATCAATTCCCAGACTTGAGCGAGTTTAAGGACCCACAGCCCCTTGAATGAAGGGGAGGCCAGGTCCCTTTGAGGAAGAATTCTGATACCCTGCCAAAACTTTACACTGTTAATCTTTCTCCTGCCCTTCCCCAAAGGGATCTACGGCCTTTTACGAGAGTGACTGTTCACTGGGGAAAAGGAAATAATCAGACTTTTCGGGGACTACTGGATACTGGCTCTGAACTGACACTAATTCCAGGAGACCCAAAACGTCATTGTGGCCCACCAGTAAGAGTGGGGGCATATGGAGGTCAGGTTATTGATGGAGTCTTGGCTCATGTTCGTCTCACAGTGGGTCCAGTGGGTCCCCGAACCCATCCTGTAGTAATTTCCCCAGTTCCAGAATGCATAATTGGAATAGATATACTCAGCAATTGGCAGAACTCTCACGTTGGATCCCTGACAAGTGGAGTGAGAGCTATTATGGTGGGAAGAGCCAAATGGAAGCCACTAGAACTGCCACTGCCTAGGAAAATAGTGAACCAAAAGCAATATCGTATTCCTGGAGGAATTGCTGAAATTACTGCCACCATTAAGGACTTGAAGGACTCAGGGGTGGTGATTCCCACCACATCCCCATTCAATTCGCCTATTTGGCCTGTGCGAAAAACAGATGGATCTTGGAGAATGACAGTAGATTATCGCAAACTTAACGAGGTGGTAACCCCCATTGCAGCTGCTGTTCCAGGTGTAGTTTCACTGCTTGAGCAAATTAATACATCTCCTGGTACTTGGTATGCAGCTATTGATCTGGCTAATGCTTTCTTCTCCATACCTGTTTCCAAGGACCACCAGAAGCAGTTTGCATTCACCTGGCAAGGCCAACAATACACTTTCACTTGCCTGCCTCAGGGCTACATTAACTCTCCAGCCCTATGTCATAATATAGTCCGCAGGGACCTTGATTGCTTCTCTCTTCCACAAGATGTGACACTGGTCCATTATATAGATGACATTATGCTGATTGGACCTAGTAAGGAAGAAATATCAGTGACTCTGGACTTACTAGTTCAACATTTGCGTGCTAGAGGGTGGGAAATTAATCCCACAAAAATTCAGGCACCTTCCAACTCAGTGAAATTCCTAGGGGTCCAGTGGTGTGGGGCATGTCGCGATATCCCTTCTAAAGTGAAGGATAAATTATTGCACCTGGCTGCTCCGACAACTAAAAAAGAGGCACAGCGCCTAGTGGGTCTCTTTGGATTTTGGAGGCAACATATTCCTCATTTGGGTGTGCTACTTCGGCCTATTTATCAAGTGACTAGAAAGGCTGCTACTTTTGTGTGGGGCCCAGAACAGGAGAAGGCTCTGCAACAGGTTCAGGCTGCTGTGCAGGCTGCCCTGCCACTTGGGCCATACGATCCAGCTGATCCAATGGTGCTCGAGGTGTCAGTGGCAGATAGAGATGCTGTTTGGAGTCTTTGGCAGGCCCCTATTGGCGAATCACAGCGCAGACCTTTAGGATTTTGGAGCAAAGCTCTGCCATCCTCTGCAGATAACTACTCTCCTTTTGAAAAACAACTTTTGGCTTGTTACTGGGCCTTAGTAGAGACTGAGCGCTTAACCATGGGACACCAGGTCACCATGCGTCCTGAGCTGCCTATCATGAACTGGGTATTGTCTGACCCACAGAGTCATAAAGTTGGACGAGCACAGCAGCACTCCATCATTAAATGGAAGTGGTATATACGAGATCGGGCCCGTGCAGGACCTGAAGGCACAAGTAAATTGCATGAAGAAGTGGCCCAAATGCCCATGGTCTCCACTCCTGTAACATTATCTCCTGTCTCCCAGTTTGCACCTATGGCCTCATGGGGGATTCCTTATGACCAGCTGACCGAGGCAGAGAAAACTCGTGCTTGGTTTACAGATGGTTCTGCGCGGTATGCCGGCACCACTCGAAAGTGGACAGCAGCAGCACTACAGCCCCTTTCTGGGACCTCCCTCAAGGACAGTGGTGAAAGCAAATCCTCCCAGTGGGCAGAACTTCGAGCAGTGCATATGGTTGTTCACTTTGCTTGGAAGGAGAGGTGGCCAGATGTGCGGCTGTATACCGATTCATGGGCTGTGGCCAACGGCTTGGCCAGTTGGTCAGGGACTTGGAAGGAACATGACTGGAAGATTGGAGACAAGGATTTATGGGGGAGAGGTATGTGGATAGACCTCTCTGAATGGGCCAAACAAGTGAAGATATTTGTGTCTCATGTGAATGCTCATCAAAGAGTAACCTCAGCAGAGGATGAGTTTAACAATCAAGTGGATAGGATGACCCGTTCTGTGGGAACCAATCATCCTCTTTCTCCGGCTACCTCTGTCATTGCTCAGTGGGCCCATGAACAAAGTGGTCATGGTGGCAGGGACAGTGCTTATGCATGGGCTCAGCAACATGGGCTCCCGCTCACCAAGGCTGACTTGGCTACAGCCACTGCTGAGTGCCCAATTTGCCAGCAGCAGAGACCAACACTGAGTCCTCGATATGGCACTGTTCCTCGAGGTGATCAGCCGGCAACCTGGTGGCAAGTTGATTACATTGGACCGCTTCCATCATGGAAAGGAAAGCGTTTTGTCCTTACTGGGATAGATACTTACTCTGGATATGGATTTGCCTACCCAGCACGACATGCTTCTGCCAAAACTACCATCCGTGGACTTACAGAATGCCTCATCCACCGTCATGGAATCCCACACAGCATTGCCTCTGATCAAGGGACTCACTTCACAGCAAATGAAGTGCGGCAGTGGGCCCATGCTCACGGAATTCACTGGTCTTACCATGTTCCCCATCATCCTGAAGCAGCTGGCTTGATAGAACGATGGAATGGTCTCCTGAAGACACAATTACGCTGCCAGCTAGGTGGCAGTACCTTGCAGGGTTGGGGAAATGTTCTCCAGGAGGCTGTGTATGCTCTAAACCAGCGTCCAATATACGGTGCTGTTTCTCCTATTGCCAGGATTCATGGGTCCAGGAATCAAGGGGTGGAAACGGGAGTGGCACCACTCACTGTTACCCCTAGTGACCCACTTGCAAGATTTTTGCTTCCTGTCCCCATGACTTTATGTTCTGCAGGACTAAATGTCTTAGTTCCGAAGGGAGGAATGCTGCCGCCTGGAGACACATCAACGATTCCACTGAACTGGAAGCTAAAATTGCCACCAGGCCATTTTGGGCTCCTTGTACCTCTGGATCAACAGACAAAGAAGGGAGTTACAATACTGGCCAGTGTGATTGATCCTGACTATGAAGATGAAATTGGATTGACATTACATAACGGAAGTAAAGAAGAGTATGTTTGGAATGCAGGAGATCCCTTAGGACGCCTCCTAGTACTACCATGTCCTGTGATTAAGGTCAATGGAAAACTACAGCAACCCAACTCCAAAATGAGTGATAATAGCCCAGACCCTTCAGGAATGAAGGTTTGGGTCACCTCACCAGGCAAGGAACCACAACCAGCTGAGGTACTTGCTGAGGGCAAAGGGAATACAGAATGGGTTGTAGAAGAAGGTAGTTCTAAATATCAGTTACGGCCACGTGACCAGTTGCAGAAACGAGGACTGTAATTGCTATGAGTATTCCTGCTTTGTATGTGTGTATTGGATATTTTGTTTACTTATGAAACATAAGATGTAAATGGGTTAATGCATTTTCAGTTGTACATGTGTTAGTTATATCATGTTGACATAAGTATGACTTTGTAACTGTACCCCTTCAGAGACTGTGCATGGTAAGGTGAGATGTGTGCAGATGCCAAGTTGACAAGGGGTGGACTGTGGTGGTCAGGATTATGTCAACTTGGCTACTACCTATTTGGCTGCTGTATTAAGTGGCAGGGCGGGGCTTGTGGTGGCTCCCTGCCCCTCGGCTCTCATCTCGTGACCCTGGACTACAGCTGCTGATCGCTCACGTGACCAGGAGCTGCTGCTCTCTTGTTCCAGCGTCTGGTTCTGGGACTTGAGCTAGCGGCTGTTGGGCTCATCAGTCCTTACAGTCGGCACGTGAGAGTCCTGCTCCCTGACCTGCCAATCCTGCGCTCGCCAGCCTCTGCTCAGTCCTGCTCCCTGACCTGCCGATCTTGGGTTCTCCAGCCTCTGTCACTTCGCCTCGCCACCAGCTTGGGACCCACCGACCTCCAGCCTCTGTTGCATCGTCTCGCCGCCAGCTTGGGATCCACTGACCCACACAACCGGTGATCTGCAACTCTGGTCTCTGACTTGCTGACCTTGGGTTCCTCAGCTTCCGTGGACACGTGAGGCTTGTGCCAGAGCTTGGGACATTCAGCTTCTGTGATTACGTGAGCTGTTTCCTATATTTGTATCTATCTATCTGTCTATATATATATATTATAAATCTTTCCTAATACCTACACGTGTTACTGGTTTTGCTTCCCTAGAAAACCCAGCCTAAGACAGTTTGAGAGGACATTTGGAAGTCAAATGGGATGTGGAACATTTCCTCATTGTATGACACTGGCATAAAATAGGATATCTGGTGTCCCTGCCCACTAAATGCTAGTGGTATCACCAAGCATTGTGACCAAAATAAAAAAAAATCTGACAAATGGCCTGAACAGTCTATAACATTGTTATTACCCCTGTTGAGAAGCACTAGTTCAGTTAAGCATATGTTCTGAATCATTATACACGCTGTAGAACATATAGAAACTTACAGAATCTGAAGATGTTTTTTGAGTAGTGCATGTATCTATATGTAATTGTATCATGGATGTTTTTATTTCCCTCTTGTTTCAGATTTAAAATTCTATTCTCCCTTGATCTTTAACACAATAATTTCCTGTTATTATAATTTTTGTTGTTTAAAAAATATTTCCTATTAAAAACAATTTCATATGTCCTGTTGATATAGTTTCCCGTGTCAATTTACTGTTAAAAAAAATTGTTATTCTTGAGAAAATGCCTGGCAAAATCTACACGAGTTCATTTCCAAATGTGTAGTTAGTGACATTGATTATGTTCAGTTGTGCAACCATTTGCTGTTTTCCTTTCTCAGTTGTTTCTCCCGCTTTAACAGAAACTCACTGCCCCCTAAGTTTTATGTCTAATCTGTCGAGTTGTTCTTGCCGTTTTGATTCCATATGATGTGTTTTAATGCAAATAGTGTGCATCTTCTATGTGTTGGACACGCATGCAGCTCTCTTTGTGAGGTACTTTCATAAGCACTGCTATACCAGCTTTTTTTTTACATGTTGCTGCTAAAAAATTAGCATAGCAGGCTTACAAAAATACGTGGTCAGGGGTGAGAGGTGGGTGCGGTTGACAAACCCACATAGAAAGTGCTTGTTATTTGTGTAAAAATAATGACGGATTTTAAAAGAGCATAATGTTGAAGGCAGACTTTATTAAGTTTAAAGACTATCAAAGGGCACTAGTTTTAGGGGTTCATCCAGCCTCCATGGCTTTGGAAAGTCTAGAGTCCTTAAGAACTTAAAATTCTGTTCTTCATTTTCTCTCCTTTGATTAGGATTCTTCGATAGAATCTTTAATCAAAATGTTCAGTTGGTGGTAGCTGGGCACCATCCAGTTATTCTGGTCTCATGGCTTAGTAGGTAGTTGTTGATGGAGGCAGTTGGCCACACATCCATTATCCTCCTCCTATTCCTGTTGCTCGAGGCCAATAGAAAGAAATTATTATGGTTTAGATGGCTGCTTGCAAGCTTTTAAAACCCCAGCCATTATGCAACAAACTAGGAAGTAGAGCAGAAGCACTAAATACGTTATTAGGCCCAGTGGATTGGATGTCCAGTGAAATCATGACCCTAAACTTCCAAACCATGGAACCAGTTCCTATGAGGAGTTTGGTGCTACATAAACATACTGTTTTTGTCAGTTAGTGTTGCTCTAACAGAAATACCACAGAGTGGATGACTTTAACAACAGAAGGTTTATTCTTATGCTGTCTGGTAGGCTACCAGTCCAAATTCAAGATGTCCGCTCCAGGGGAAGGCTTTCCCCACCATCGATTCTGGAGGAAGTTCTGGTATTGTCAGTCTTTGTCCAGGGAGCTTCTTGGCACAGGAACCTCAGGTCTGAAAGATGCTCTCTTCTCCTGGTGCAGCTTTCTTGGTGGTATGAGGTTTCCAGTTCTCAGCCTGTTTCCCTTTCCTTTTATTTCTTGCAAGCTGAAAGCATTAAGGGTGGGGCAAGCCACACGCCAGGGAAACTCTCTTTACAGTGGAGCCAGGGATGTGACCTTCTGAAGGGATTTACAGTGCCACTCTAATCCTGTAACGTACAGCACAGGAAAATCACAAAATACTGGGCATCATGGCCCAGCTACGTGACTACACATATTTTTGGGGGGACACAATTCAACATGACACAGACTCAGTAGCAACTCCTTTTTTGGTCCTTGTAAATATGTCTGTCACACAACTCTTGCCACTTAAACTTTTTACAGCTGTGTAACTTACAGACTTTACAGTAATTGGCTGTGCAATCCTGCCCTTAATCACTGAGTTTTCTCTCACAGTTATTAACTCCCTTTTTCTTGCCTGGCCAATATACTCTGGTGATACATAATTGAGAGGGGCTCTGGTGGCACACTGGTTAAAGTGCTTGGCTGTCAACCATAAGGTCAGCAGTTTGAACCTACCAGCTACTTCAGAGGAGTAGGATGTCGCAGTCTGTTTCCATAAATATTGCAGCGTTGGAAGCCCTATGGGACAGTGCTATTCTGCCTTATAGGGACACTGAGTTAGCACTGACTTCTTTTTAGCTGTGAGAACAGAAAACATTGTAAGCAAAATCTTACTTATGTCCTATATTTGCAGTGATGGAAAAAGAGGTAAGAGCACGTCAAGGAGATTGTCTTTTGAAACTGATACATTGCGTAAGATTCACGTGGCGTCAAGTTCTATACCAAGCCAGAAGTTCACTGAGTGAGGTGATGTCTGATACTTTTGTACGATTCAGAGATTTGATTTTGTAGTGAATTTGTTTGCATAACTCACTTGCATTCAAAGAAATCAGATGAGAAGAAGCATAGAAGAAAGTATATGGGTATAGGTAGTGTTTACCAATCTACACTTCCCAAATGGTAGCAATGGCAATTGTGGGAAACCCTGAGGTTCAGTAATTTACGAAACTTGCTTTTTTGCAAAGCTTTTGAGAACATTTAGTAAGCTGAAAATATTTTGAAACTCTAAGGAGATTCTACATAGCATACTATGGAACCTTATAGTCCTAGGTGTCTTACATCATGTTGTTGTTGTAAGGTGCCATCAGGAAGGTTCTGACTCACAGCAACCCTGTGGACAACAGAACAAAACATGGTCTGTTCCCGTGCCAGGCCCGCAATTGTTTATATGCTTAAACCCATTGTCGCAACCACTGTGTCTGTCTTGTTGAGGGTCGTCTTCTTTTTCACTGACCCTACGGTGTACCAAGCTTGATGTCCTTCTCCCCAGGGATTGATCCCTCCTGACTACATGTCCAAAGCATGCAAGACATACTCTCTTGCTGTCCTTGCTTCCAAATTGCACTCTGGTTGTACTTCTTCCAGGACAGATCTGTTTGTACTTTTGGCCGTCCATGCTGTATGTAATATTCTTCTCCCACACCGCAGTTGAAAGGCATCAGTTCTTCTGTCTTCCTTATTCACTGTTCAGCTTTCACATGCATATGGTGAAAATACCATGGCTTGGATCAGGAGCACCTTAGTCTTCAAGGTGACATCTTTCCTTTTCAACACCTTAAAGAGATTTTTTTTTTTAACAGCAGATTTTCCCAGTGCTGTGTGTCTTTTGATTTCTTGAGTGATGCTTCCATGGCTGTTGATTATAGAACCAACTAAAATGAAATCCTTGATAACCTCAATCCTTGCTCCGTTTATCATGATGTTGCTTGCTTACTGGTCCGGTTGTGAGGACCAGTCCCTTATACCATATTGCTAATTGCTAGTATAAGATTAATTCCCTGAACAGTAAAAATACTTTGAGTTACATTTTCATATTATGCCGTTTAATGCATGTTCACATTGAAAGTAGCCACTCATACTCATTTGTTGTACACTATTGTTGAAGACATTGTTCAGTATGTTTATCAGTCTTCTTGGAATAAATTTCTGTCAAATTTTAATACTAAGTAAAACTATATATTTTTCTTTTCTGTCAGATGAAAATTATGTAACTTGTCATGCTTTCATTTTTTGCCTTGCCTGTAAGTCAACTCAAATAAATGTAATGTGAAAACTCAGTAATTATTTAGCCTTCATGTTTAGCTTGTTAATGATTTTTACTCTCCTCTGTTATAGACACTTTCCTAGTTAGATCCCAGCTCTTAAGCCTTATTTTCTCCATTTCTAATATAAGAATAGTACCCACCATTTGGATTATTGTGAAAATCAAATGAAGTACCCTTTGTAAATTGGTTAGCTGTTGTGTCCAGCACATTGTAGGTGCTAGCGCTACTCTGCTTTATTTCTCATGATTTTTAATTTTTTTGTTTTTAACTTTATAGCCTGAATTCACACACACCTTTACTGTGACACCAGATAGAAGCACATGAAATATAAATACTATAATTAGGTATGAGACTGTTACAAATATCACCTTAAGAACATTGATCCAGTCTTACATGTATACCTATGACAGCTGAAAGCAGAAATGTGAGGAGACATGTGTATGTATGCCAGTGTTCATTGTAGCACTAGTCATAATAGCCAAAAGATAGAAACAACCAGTTTCCATCAACAAATGAATGGCTGAACAAAATAAGGTACAGATGTACGATGGAATACTCTTTAGTCACGAAGAGAAATGAAGTAGTGATACATGTAGCAATATGGATAATCCTTGAGAACCTTATGCTGAGTGAAATAAGTCAATTTTAAAAGGACAAATATTGTGTAATTTCACTTACATAACAACAGCAGGCAAATGTATCAAGACCAGAGTTTATTAGTGATTAGTAAGGGCAAAGACAGAGAGATCAGAGGGAAGTCAATGTTTAGGAAGAAGTGAATTTTTGTTTTTGATAACGGGAAATTTGACAACAATTATGGATGTGGCCACACATCATGATTAATGCAGTTCCTATCACCGAATTGTACTCTTGCATAATTTTGAACTGGCAAATATTGTGTTGTATATATTTTTACAGCACTTGGAAGAAACCATGTTGAAAGTGAAATAATGAAGTGAGTCAACTGTCTGGGGAACTGATAGAAGTAGTAATGTACCTTTTGTAAACAGTGACCCAGATTTGAGTTCCTAGGAAATAGTAGCAGACAAATCAACCTGTCACTCAACTGTGAAATGTTAGTTTTTCAGAACAAAATTCTGGCTTGAACTTGAATTTGCATCACATTTTCTAAGTGGCTGTAGCGCTTTTGAAATTTTTGTTAATGTGCAAGTGAAAGCTAGCAAGATCCTGACTGGAGGATTCTAGTGGTTCAGAAGCTGGAAAGGAAGTTTACAGTTTCCAAAATGAGAATGAGTGGGAACACTGGCCATTTCAGTGATAGAACTTCTGACTCTCAGTAGGAATAGAGTGGTTGAGTGCTGTGTCTGCCAACCAAAAGATCGACAGTTCAGATCCCAGATGCTCCTTGGAAACTCAATGGAGCAGTTCTTCTCTGATCTATAGGGTCACTATGAGTCAGAATCAAATCAAAGGCAGTGGGTTTTTATTAGTTTTACTAACCAGGGCAAAATATTAGATGCTCTGGATTTTGTTTCTATATGGAAGCAATCCCTTGTCAAGGAATCATGGCATTGCTCATCCAAGACACAGAGGGAGTATGTCCTTACCTTGGGTCCCCTCCTGCCTAGTGCTGCAAGATTCCTGTCTGAATCACTGGTCTCTCTACATACACCAGCACATGGCTAGGATCATGGATTAGAGAACCATATAATTTATCATCCAAACCAGGCGGCATAAACTGGAGTTTGGTTGTCAGTTGCTGTGAGTTGATTCCGCTCACAATAAGAGAACAAAAGGTTGCCCCATCCTCTTTCAGTCTTAGAATTGTTGGTTTGTTTGAGCACATTATTACAGCTACTTGTCCGTCCGTCTCATTGAGGGTCTCCCCTTTTTTTGCTGACCCTCTGCTGTACCAAATGGGATGTCCTTTTCTATTCAAGTGGTAGGTTAGAACCACCGTGTTTTCCTTAGCAGCAAAGCACTTGACCATTTTGTACCACCAGAACTCGAACAGATAAATAGGCCTGGCCAAACTGGGCATTTGGTGGTTTTAACTGATGATCCCTTTCTGTGTTGCCTCTAAAACAAAATGGTTTTATATTTTGAGTATATATTAGCTTTCCTCATATTTCTGTACTTGCTATAGCAGCATAGAAATAAAAAATTGTCTTCCTTTTTTTTTTTTAATTTTCGTGAACCATGAGTTTGTGTAATTTAGGGTGAGATTTTCTTTTTGTGCTCAAAATCATTGTCTTTTATTGAGTGCTATTTAATCAGTTAAAAGATTATCTTACATATTATTAATTAAGCAGTAATGATTCTTTCTGTGGACTCTACCAGCCAGGTAATAATCAGGGATGAATTAAAGGACAGAGGTGAAGTCAAGCCTAATGTCCATGCCTGGTAATTACGTGTCTGGTGAAGACTGGACACTGGATCATTAGCAGCAGTAGGATGTTGCTTTCATTTTCTACTTTGCAGTTACACTTAGGGTGCTGAAATTAAATTACAGTTTGTGACTTTCCGTGTTGAAAACCATTGTTAAGTGAAAGCTAAATTTTAACATGCTGTATGCCCTCCCACTCTTGTCTTAACAGAGGAAAGCTTGGTCAGACCACAAGCGAGAGTGCAAGTGTCTTAAAAGCTGCAAACCCAGATATCCTCCAGACTCTGTCCGACTTCTTGGCAGAGTTGTTTTCAAGCTTGTGAGTATAAAACACATGAAATATGTTGGAGTCCTAATTTAACCAAGCACTTGAAGTTGCATGTATTATTCATATTTAAGGTTGAAATGACACCTAAGTTAAGGCAGAAGATGGGACAATCTGAAGACAAAGAGACTTGTTTTCCTGTTAATCCCAGCATCAGTAGCCGCGATGAAGTCTGCAGTCCCTCTCTAAATGCACTTTGGGAATGGAAACATAATATGGTCCTTTGTTTTGGAAATAAGATGCCAGTAATACCTGTAAAATTGCCTTCACAGCTTTTCTACTATGAACTGACATCCAGGGCAAAGGTGTCATTATTTTGGTTGTCTACATGTTGAGATTTTGATAGAAAAATATTAAACATTACTGTAAAAGTGTTTATATTTTTTTCATAGCTGTGATTCATTGAAATTGTTTCTTCAACTGCTTTACTATGCTGTCAAAATAGCTAGTGGACTCCATTATATTCTGGAATGAACCTTTCTTTTAGAACGGTGTTTTTGTTTTTTTCTGAACTTTGATATGACTGTGTCGTCCCAAATTATTATATGCTCCAGCTCCATTTTGTCCTGTTTATGGATTTTTTTTCTAAATCTAGCAGTTTATAAGTTAGAACACTTTGCAGACTGTAGAAGCATGAAACTACCTGTAAAGGAATTTTACGTCTAGAGACTATACTTGTGGTTAAATTGCAATTTAGACTGTTTTTAAAGTTGTGTGAAACAAAACCAAACCTGTTGCCATTGAGCTGATTCTGACTCATGGCAACCCTATAAAGCAGAGTAGAACTGCTCCATAGGATTTCCAAGGAACAGCTGGTGAAGTCAAACTGCTAACTTTATGGTTAGCAGCAGTAGCTTATCTTAAGAAAGTGATAAAAATAAAGCATATATAGATAAAAAAATTTTAAAGCAAACTTTTGTTTAAATAATTGTACTCAAACTAATATTCATGTATATATTGGACTACTTAAAATTGATTTTTGGTGTTTTTCCCTTCACAGATGGAAGAAACACAGTCTGAATGTGAGAAACTTTACTCATTTTATGATCTGGAGTCAAGTAAGTGATCATCTGTGAACATCCTGAAAAAGAAATACCATTATTTGATGAGCTGGTGAACTGCTTTATTCTCTGTATATTCTGGGTCTTTATTATGTGAGGCAGAAACCTTGGTGGCTTAGTGGTTAAGTACTATATCTGCTAACCAAAAGGTCAGTGGTTCATATCTGCCAGGCACTCCTGGAAACTCTATGGGGCAGTTCTTCTCTGATCTCTAGAGGCTGAGTTGGAATTGACTCAATGACAGTGGGTTTGTTTTGGTATGTGAGGCAAATCTAATAAAACATTGTATACTGCTAACACATTAACTTTTTAAATTAATTCTAGGATAGCGTTGGTCATAAAGGAGTTTGTAAAATGTTATGACAGTGCCAGAATAGGAGGCAGGGGAGTGTAACCCTTAGTCCATTTGACAAAATAATTTGACTTACAATTTTGCCTTCTCTAGAATCCCCCATAAACGGAATCACAGAGTAGGTAGTGTTTTGAACCTGGCTTCTTTGACTTAGCACTTGAGATTCAACTATGTTGCTGTGTGTATCAGTAGCTGGTTTTTTTAATTGATGAGCAGAATTCCATTTCATAGATTCATCACAATTTGTTTATCTAGTCATCAGACCTTTGATTCGTTTCCTGTTTAGGGTGATTATGGATAAAGCTACTATAATCATTTGCATACAGGAAGTTTTTTCTTCTCCTATTCCTTTCTCTTTTCTTTCTTCCTTCTCCCCCTTTTCTTTCCTGGTTCCTTGTTGATATCAGGAAAGTATGAAATAGCAAACAGAGAGTTCCAGGGAAGTGGTAGGTTCACTGGTCCTTTAGATAAGTAGTTCTGGTGGTCCAGTGGTTAAGTTCTCTGCTGCTAAATGAAAGCTTGGTGGCTTGAACCAGCTGCTCTGTAGGAGAAAGAGGGGGCATTCTGCTCCCTTAAAGACTACAGTCTTGCAAGCCCCATGGGGGCAGTTCTGCCGTGTCCTATAAGTGCTATGAGTCAGGATTGAGTCAGTGACAATGGATTTTTTTTTTTTCCTTAATACTCAGACTCTGAAACTGTCCAGTCATCCTAAGTAGCTAGTTAACCTGTGATGGGATTTCAGGAGAGAGAGAGCTCTCAAATGCTGTCTGAGAGCTTAAGTCTTGTTACTGCTACCTCCCTCAGTAAAGGACCAAACCAAAAACTGAAAGTACTCTCTGCTGTGAAGTTGGTTCTGACTCATAGCGACCATGAGGAACAGAATTGAACTGCCTGAAAGAATCTCCAAGGCTGTGTGTAATCTTTATGGGAGCAAGTTGGCACACCTTTTACTTCCGGAAAGCAGCCTAGTGCTTAATTAACCACTAAGCAAATGTAGGTTTATTCTGCTTTCGTCTTGACACAGATCTTCTTCATTGAAGTTGTGAGTGACTCCAGCCTCAAACCGACCAAAGCTTGTGAGGAAATTCATGATACAATTTAATATTTCTGCATGGAGGCAAATAAGATGATGGTGTCATACAGATTTATGGTTATGGGATCGTAAGTGCCAATGCTAATAAACTATCATTTGGGAAATCATTGGTTAATAGTTCTGTTGAACAAGTAATTTAAGGAAAATGTGTAGACTTGACATTGGCTACAATTCTGCCATAATTCACCTTGATATATCTTTGCAAGTTTTAATAGAGAGTTAATTAGTCATATTTTCTTGTTATATTACTGCTAGGTAATTAACATCTTTGATGGTAGACTTTTACTGTTCACATTAGCCTTGCTCAGCAACAGTGTCATACATTCTGCCCTACACGAAATGTTCTTTGGCATTATTAAATGAGTTGTGTATTCTTTGCCCTAATGCCCATTTGGGATATAGTTTAATATAAACTTTTAAGAGAATAATTTTGACTTTGGAACCTTCTCTTTTTGGGTAAGAGAAGCACCGTGTCTTATTCAACCTAGAAATAACTTGAAATTGAGATTTCCTTGATTGATTCATGTTTTTATTGGTTGTTTTACTGTATGTGTAATTTTACCTTATAGAAACTTCTAAACTTTTTACTTTATCTTTTTGCTACTCCTCAGTTAATCATGACTTACTTGTAAATTGTTTAATGAGAAATTCTGCTTACATTGACTGAATCAGAATTTATAGTGTCTCATGTATGTATGTAAAAGATAGTGTAGAAAATCTGGTTTTTCATGTGTATGTCCATTCATTTTTTTAAATTTTTAATTTTGTATTATAGATGAGGAGTGAGCATAACTTAGGTGATAAAATATTACTGTGATTTATACTTGTTAAAAAATAAAAGGGCATGTGTTTGTTTTCTGTCAGAGTAGAATTTAGGATAGGAAATATCTGCCTCAACAGTTGCTATTGGACACCTGAAAATTATCCTTTAAAAGTTCACTTTATTTTTTCTTTTAAAAAAGATATTAACAAGCTAACTGAAGATAAGAAAGAGGGCCTGAGGCAACTTGCAGTGACATTTCAGCATTTCATGAGAGAAGAAATACAGGATGTTTCTCAGTTGCCACCTTCCTTTGACATTTTTGAAGGCTTTGCAAAAGTAAGTGTTAAGTTTTGTATTTTTGCTGGCGCTACAAATCAACCTTTTACTTCTAATTCTGCTGTGAGCTACACAAAAGTCTGGAACCTCCCTGGAAGATGTAGAACTCTTCATATCTTGTCTATTTCTTGCCTCAGTGAGTGGGGAATGTGTTACCCACATTGAAAAGGAGATTGTTTCTTTTTTAACAATATCGTCATTATTGGTCTGAGTACATACCTGAAATTCTCAAGAAAAAGCAGCTTATCCCTTTATTTCTTTCTTGTGGATTTGATACTGCGTTCATTTGGTTTTGTGGTGGTTGTTTCAGTATAGGTTGTTTTTGAGGAGAACAATTTATTTGAATCCATGAGTCACATGGCAACATACCCGCTTCTGATTTAAAAAATCGTTGTCTAAAAATCTGTTTAAATGTTTCAGGTCACTAGAATACTAGGTCAGTAGTAGAAAACAGGCTTCACTTGGTATTTCATCTGTCATTTGTTGATAATGGCCACGTAAAGTACTCTTTTCTGAAAATGGTTTGGAGGGTTTGTCTGGGCCCAGTGGGGGAGCACACCATGGTGGATCCTTGATGTTTATCCTGGGCTACGGATGAAGGATCACATATGCAGCCTCACTGTGGGTATAGCTTGCCTGTCTCTCATGCTGTGGGTTTGTCTGGGCCCAGGGAGAGAGTGCATCATGATTGCTTCTTGATGTTTATCCTGGGCTAGGGATGAAGGATCACATGTGCAGCCTCACTGTGGGTATTGCTTGCCTGTCTTGCATACTGTGGGTTTGGGTTTTGCTATTGATCATATTTTAGCAAGTACAATTTTACATTTGAGGATGATTTTGCCATTTTTTTTGTACTTTTTAAGCACATACTTAATGATGTGTTTATCCCATGAGTATTTTCAAGATATGTTTTTAAATCTATTATCTAAGAATTTACATGTGGCTAGCATGAATGCTAGAGGCTCATCCTTGTTTTTCCCAAATGAATTTTTATTCTTTTAGGTGTGTTTTCAGATCATATCATCTTAGCATTATATTCAAGTTTGTCTGTACACTACAGCTGATTTCAAAATAATTAACTTCTGATGAATCCAAGAAGTTTCTCATGTGTTTATTTCATATGCTTCCAAAATTGCAACATACGTTAGTACTGTTATACAATGCACACAAGCTCTTTTGCCACTAAAGTCAATAAAAAGTAATACCTACTGAGATAAAAATATACTTTAAAAATACATATGTGATTCACACCCACACACATGCACACACCCCCCCCCCCCACATACCCACACACCTATCTTATGAGTTTAATTTCATTCCTGGTGTTAAGTCTATGGCCGATAAAACGTTCAAATGCTAATTACTGGTGTTAATATACATTGAAGTATTTCTAAGTACTTTTACTAAATGTAAAAAGGGGAATTTTATTCATTTTCCTGCTTTTAGCTAGTTTTAATCTTAGGCATTTCAATGAAATTCTTTCCATGCTTCATAGAGGGAAAAGGCTGTCTCTCTGTTTAAGCTGACAAATGTTTAATAATATGCTTTACTCTTTCTCATGTACTTGTATTTATTATTAGTATAAAATGAAATACGTATTTTCAAGATTTTGTTAGGGAACTGGACTCAGAGGTGTGATTTCTACCTTCATGTGTATGTTAACAAGCAGAGGAAAACACTTGAAAGAGAGTGCCCTTTTTTTAAAGGATTAGAATGGTCTTAAAATAAGCTTCCTGACATCCTGCAAATCTCAGGGATGAGCCCCTGAGATCGTGACATTGCAAATGTGAGATAATGCAGATCATGTTGGGCTCACTGGAAGTGATTGGTGTGCACTGGGCAGAGAGTTTTAGCTCCATCTGCTGACCCTTTTACCATTTTAGAAATGGGCACCCCTGGCATACTCCCTACGATCACTGCTTCTGGGTGTACAAACTGTCAGGCTCCGTGCTACACTGTCTTCCTCATCTCAATCAACTAACTTTTGAATTTATGCTTTGAACAAGGCTGGCTTTATCTGGCCGTAATAAACAAGATCTTTATATTCTTTTTTGCTGTTTTTCCTGTTCACATTCAGTGTCTGTCAGGTATTACCCACTGCCATCAAGTCGTGTCTGGCTCATAGTGACCCTAGAGGTCATGTCAGGTATTAGGCATGTATCATGGATTGAATTGTGTCCCCCCAAAAATGTATGTGTTGATTTGATTCAGCTATAAGTCCCAATGTGATGCCATTCCTCACATGTATTATGAATCCTGCCTCTGTGATATTGAAGATGGAGAATGGGCTGCAGTTGTGTTAGTGAGGCAGGTCTAAAGCTACAAGCTGGTGGGATATAGGGGAGAGAAGTTGGGAACCTCACACCACCAAGAAGGCAGCACCGAGAGCAGAGCACATCCTTTGGACCTGAGGTTCCTGTGCCAAGATGTTCTCCTTGAATTTGGACTTAGCCTAGTGGACTGTGATAAATTCTCTCATTGAGTAGACTTGTAGCTTGTTAACGGATTTGTGGCTTACTGGACTGTGACAATGAAATTTCTCTTCATGAAGCCTTCCACTCATGGTAATTTCTGTTACAGCAGTACCAGGTGACTAAGACAGTGTGTTAAACTTATGTTTTAGCTAATTTTGTTGTATTGAGATACATGGAATTCCAAAAGCTTCTTTTCTAAATTTGCTTGTATGTTATTTTTTGCTTTTTTGATTATGGATGTTTTGAAACATACACAGAAGTGGATCCACTGCTGTTAAGTCAATGCTGCTCGCTGGCTTCAGTAATTTTTAAATTTGTTTTATAGCTTAAATATTTAACCCTTGGATTTCATACAGATTTTTTTTTCTCCATTCAGATTTCTAGACATTCATTAGAAGTACTCTTCTGTTACAAAGCATCTTGGGCTCTTGAGAGCTGTTCGTTAGTGAATTCACTTATTAAGTTCAGCAGCCTTTTTTTTTTTCCATGTTTACCATGTGCAAAGCACTCAAGATACAGGATTATAAAAATATGAGATTAATTCTAAATTTCAAGGTTATCTCTCAAGGTACAAAACCTCTGTATGGTTAGAAGTCCTGCTAGAAACTTGCATGTCTTTATCAAGCTTGTGCTTACCCAGAAAGGAAGGGTGTCAGTGGAGGATGAGGATGTTTATAATCCTGGAATATGAGTTGATGGCCTTTTCTAATAGAAGCCCATCATTAGTTCTGAAAAGCTGGCAATTCATGTTATGAACATTGTGGGATTTCTAATGGAAATAAGAGCATGTCTCTCCTATTAGACCAGGTTCTCAGTGCTGAATGTACTGCTGCTGTTGAAGTCTTGGTGTTCCTTGGAAAATTCTCCAAAGGCCTTAACAGTGAAGTCACTTGATGGGTCACAGACCCGGGTTTCTCTCTCCTCTCCTCCATGCACATTCATGTACACAGTGTTTGGCGCCTCCCTGTGCTATTATAGCATGAGGACTGTAGTCTGTGACTGTACAGCAGAATCTCAGATGGTGGCTGGCAGTCATGCCCAGGGCTGATGTCTCTGGTGTTGCTGGTGATTACCTTTCTGGTTGGAAATAAATGTTGCTAACAGGAAATGGTATCTTACTCATTGATTTCAGCCCCTAGCACTTGTGAACAGAAATCCTTTACTGTTGACTGAGTCCATAGCCATCCACGATTTCAGAATGGTTACTGGAGACTTCATGCAGGAAGTGTAAAAATTACTTTGTGTGGTGAATTAAATGTCTCTTGCACATGCATGTTAAAAGGATGAAATTAAAATTATAGCAGTGCTTTAGTTGTTTTATTTGTTCACTGAAATGACATGGAATGTGTGGTAATCTCTATTATGTCCCTCAAATTGTAATTGATATTATTTGCAGTGGTTGTAAATAGCCTTAAACTGAAGTTCAGTAGTTCTGCTTTTTAGCTTATTTTCTATGTACAAAGTTTTTTCTATTTTTAATTAGGGATTGTTGTACAAGATTTTGGAAAACATATTTGTTTTCCTGGACTGATGACTTGCTTTTCTAAAAATGCATTTGGCAGGCCGATTACAAGTGTGATAAGATCTAGAGAATAAAGTAGAAAACAAGCTAGTTACATAAAACAAAAATGGAGTTGCAAGGAACAAGAATGAAAGTGACCTTTCTGACCATAAAATATGTCATTATTAGTGTTTACAGAGCTCTGCAAAGCACCTTGTAACTTCTTGATATTGTGTGACTGCCCTAGAATATTTTTATTAGAATTCTAAATCGGTTTGAGAAGATGCTCCCCTCCCTTTCTTCTTTCAAACAAAATAATAGTTCTCCTGGTAGTGTATTGTGTTTATTCTTTAGGGCACATAGGTGACCTACGGAGCCTTTCCAAAATCTAATTTTTAATGTTGTTAGTGGCAGGTGGTTTTGTAATTTAAACTGTGGTTGTATATAATTAAAACTGAGGGTTTCAGAAGGTGTTCTTTTATACTGTGATCTTGGATTGTACTTTCAGCCAGTTTCGTTCTGAGTTAAATTCCTTCTTAATGGAGACAGAATTCTTTTTTACATGAGGAACACTGAGAATGTGTTAAACTAAGAGTCTTGTTAATTATAAAAGAAACAATGATAAAATATTTTTAAGTGCGATGTTAGAAAAGAACATAAAATGTAACAATGATATTTTATTCAGTATTACATACATCTGCCTGGTGCTTGTCTTTAGATTTAGAGTGTTAGTAAATAAACTTTGATGTTCTGCTCCCAGACTCATAATTTTAATAAGTATGTAAATCACTATGGAGGAAAAATTAGCAAATGAGCCTTTTTTTTGGGTCTTTTGCATTCTCTGAAGAATCTTGTGCTTCAGTAAAAAGCACTAAAAAGTTGGTTCTGATATCTTCAGTTTTTAATCTTTAGTTTTCCGTTCTGTTAGTCTTGCTATACTGGACATACTGGTGGTCTCTTACTTCAGTGTTGCTTGTAAGCTAATTTGTGGGAAGAGTAGTGCATCTGTTATTGTTTTAGAAGGTTGGTAGTGTGCATGTGTGTTTGCCACTTGAGAGTTTCAAGTTCATGTAGAACTAAATTTTAGAGCTTCTTGTTGATGAGCTCAGTTGGATTTTACCACTGCAGCATGCTAGGAAGCAGTAAAGAAGGCAATCTTTTGAATTAATAAAGTGATGAATTATCTAATTACAAAGTTGATGTGAAATGGCAGTATGATAACTTTGCCTGCATTACTGAGTGATCCCATTGACTGATCAGATGTGCTTGAATTCCATTAAGGAAAAATATACTGTTAAATATTTAACACTAACAGCGAGCAGACACACTAGGATTGCTAACCTCCCTTCACTGGGATGAATGTCTGCATGTGCTTTTGGGGGTAGCTCCCAGGTGAGACACCCTTCTTGTCTGTTCAGAACAGCTGCTTTAAGACTTAATTATTGGGATTCTATCTCTTTTTTGATTTTAAGTAAAACAGGTGAACAACCAAGATACTTAACTGCATTCACATCTCATAGTCTCAATTGTGAAATGCTGATGTGATAGGATTTACCTGGGTTTTCTTTGTTGTAAAAGATTAAGTTGATTTGAGAGATGATGATTCTCAAAGATGTTCTCCAACCTTTAAGTAAAGTGACATTATTAGGACACTTAGGCTTTGAAAGCAAGTCATTGTTTAAATTTTTAATGGTAATATTTATCATTTTCTTAATTTTTAAAAACCCTGAAGCTAATATTTTTCTTCAGTTACCTGTAAATAACCTACACTGAGTTCATGTATATTTATCACACAGATGCCCGCTAACTTGTGAAGTTCAAGGATAATTAGTAAATTCTAAATCAGCATTTGGGCTTAGACCTGTATTGGTCAAAGTTAATTGCATGTGTATAGGCTAGAGCTTTGGTTAACACTATTGATGTTTGCCAAGCCTATTGCCTTATCTGAGTGCAGAACTTGCCACTAATTCAGGTAGCGGTAATAAACAACAAACACTATGTCATTGTGAAATAGCAAAGAGTACTTTCATTGCTTTGGCCTTTAATGTCAAAAACTGCTACTAGATTACTTGTTTGCATACTAGAATCTGAATTTCATGGAGTCAGGGATTATATTTAATTTATTTGGAATTTATAGCACCTTTCATATTATGTAGTATATGTTTATAATTGATTGAATGAATGTGTGTGTGAAAGCTGTATCCCTTTTCTACTTTTTGGAGAATAACTTAAATATTTTTCCTTTTGTTCTGTTGCATTTTGTATAAGGTCTAGAAGAACTCTGTATATAATCATTTTGTATTCACCTTTTGATGATTTCAGAAAAGTTTCTTCATCTGGAAAACTCCTTGGATATTTTATTTTTGAGCCTTCTGAAGCCATGGGTGATTTCTTGTATGCTACAAGTGTCTGTTGCTTTTTGGGTCCCATGTGAGTAAGTAAAGGCTCGGAGAGATGCTGTGAGGATGGACTGCGGATGTCTCTCTAGGCTGTCTTAAAATGTAAAACAAAAGGTATCTGACCACTTCCCAAGTCAGTCAGGTTTTCAGGTGTAGAGGTCCTTCTTCCCAAACGGCAAAGTAAGCACCTCTATATCCAACCCCAGATGATAGAAACTAGTTTAAAATACAGCAATGCTACTGCCCTGTTGGACTCTGCTGACAGGGCCCAGCCTTAGACAACAGTGTGTAAAGTACTGCTTTTCTGGTAGAAAAGCACTCTCCTGTGGGCAGGCTGTGGCTCCCAAGCTAAGAAATAGGTCCAGCTGTGGCTGTCGTATCTAAGATGGCATCCTCCACACAGTTGGCAGATAGAGGGGCTAAAGGTGCCAAGAGGTAGTGCTCTGCCTCTGTTGCCGGGTGCAACATAGGTGACACTGTGTAAACTACTACTTTTCTGTCGGAGAGGCACTGGCTCCCAGGATAAGAATTAGGTCCCGCTAAAATCTCTGTATCCAGCATGGCGTCCTGCACACTGGCAGTGTGGTTCTGTACAAACCACGCTGTGGCAGTGGTAAAAAAACAGGCCCAAAGTGGCTAGATGAACATAGTCCTAAGCCTGGCTCTCAAAATATGGGAATTTTGTCTGCCTATCCCCCTAGCAGCGTGTCTGAGTCTAGCCACTAGGCAAGACCCAGCTCCACCTGCCAGCCAAGACAGAGGAAAAAAAAAAGTCAAAATGGTGCGTTTACGTTCAGTCTGTGAGAGCCAGGGCTAGCCACGAGCAGGAGTCAGCGAAAGAGAGGAGGTTTTTCATTCAGTGGTATGAAGTCCAAATTAACAGCCCTGTGCCGTGTCCTGGGGGCTCACTAGGTGACCAGAAGGCTCTGTTTGATGATCAGTTCAAGTCTTGGTTTCCAGAGGGACATAAGGAGACTTGGGCTTAGTCTGCCATCTTGACTCTGCCCCTCGAGAATAACGTAAATATTTTTAAAAACTCAAAAAAAAAAAAAATCATTAATCTTGCTTGAAAGAGTCCAGTCAGAATTCTCCATAGAAGCAAGTATGGTGAGACTTTGTCTCACATACTTTGGATATGTGAACAGGACAGACCAGTCTTTGGAGAAGGACATCGTGTTTGGTGAGGTAGAGAGGGTCAGAAAAAGAGAGGAAGACCCGACTAGATAGATGCGCACAGTGGTTGGAGTGATGTGCTGTGGCATAGTAATGATTGTGAGGATGAGGCTGGACTGGGCAGTGTTCTGTTGCACAGAGGGTGGCTGTGCATCAGAACTGTCTCAGCGGCACCTAAGAAAGCAAAGAAAAATCACTATAAGGCAAAAAGAAATTTGAAGCATTATAGCAAAATTTCTAAGAAGTCACAATGTCCTATGTTGACTGTTGTCTCCTGAGACTTCATGTCTATGTGGAATCTGTGAGAAAACCTTGGTGGCATAATGGTTAAGTGCTGCAGCTCTAGTGGATAAAAACTACAGAAAGTCACCAGTTCAGATCCACCAGTCACTTCCTGGAAACTTCATGGAATAATTCCACCCTGTCCTGTAGGGTCTCTGAAAGTTGGAATTGACAGCAGTGGGTTTGTGGTTTTGGAACCTGTGAATGTGACCATTTTTGGAAGTAGATCTTTGCAGATATGGTTCAGGTGAGGTCGTACTAGGTTAGGATGGTCCAGTAACTGATATCATCGTGGATCCCTGGTGGCACAGTACAGAAGAGCTTGGCTGCTTACCAAAAGATTGGCTGTTTGAATCCACTAGCTGCTCCTTAGAATCCCAGTGAGGCAGTTCTACTGTCTCCTTTAGGGTCACTATCAGTGAAAATCGACCAGACAACAACGGGTTTGGCTTTTTTGGGTTGGTATACTAATAAGAGGGCCAGGCGAAGATACAGAGATGTACCTACACACAGGTAAGGAGGACCATATGATGATGGAAGCAGAGATCAGGGTGAGGCAGCTGTAAGTTGAGGAAGGTAAGCAACCACCGGCAGCTAAGGAAGAGGAAAGAAAGGATTCTTCTCTCAAGCTTTCAGAGGGGGCATGCCCCTGCCAACACCTTGAATTTTGGACTTGTAGTCCCCAGCACTGTGAGAGAATAAATTGCTGCTGTTTTAAGCCTCCTATTTTATGGTGATTTGTTATGGCAGAGCTAGGAAGTTAATGTATTTGCTAAGCTACTTGATAGCTCAGAACCACAGTGGTTACCATTATCCAAAGTTCTTTACAGAATGATGAATCATTGTATTAATTATTCCAGGGGCTGGAAAAGTTTTTCTATGTAGGGCAAGATAGTAAATATTTTAGACATTGCAGGCCAATAGGCAAAAGTGAGTTATAGCTGTACCACAGTGATTTCTAATGGGGGATGAGAGAGCCACTTAGGATCTCTATGGCAACTGCTCTGCTGTGGTATCATGAAATCAACTACAGCAGTGTGTAAGAGAATGGGTGTGCCTGTTCCAATAAAACGTGATTTATGTACACAGAAAATTGATTTTTATGTGGTTTTCATATTCATAGTATTTTTTTTTATTCCCCAGATTTGACCCATGAGCCATTCTTTGCCAACCTGAGCTAGAAGATTTTTGTGAATAGTGGAAAACAGAATCTGCTTTTTAATAAAAAGTAAAAAAGATATGAACTATTTCAGTTGCTACCATCAAACAAGCCATTAATTGTAAAGTTTTGTGCGGTGAGTCACATTTGTGAGCACAGTTGCTGCTATTAGTTGCTGTGGAATCAATTCTGATTTGTGACAATCCCATGTGTGCAGGGAGAGCTGCCCATAGAGGTTTCAAGGCTGTGACCTCTTGGAAACAGATCGCCAGGTCTGTATTCTGAGGTACCTCTGGGTGGATTCAAATCATCAGCCTTTCAGCTGGCATTGGAGCACTTAACCTTGTATGCCATCCAGGTGCTTTAATTTAATTCAGTAACTTTAGAAATGTATCAGTTCAGTACACTGATAAAAGAGAAACAATTAGTTAGCTAAAGACGAAGAAATAGCATTTTCAAATAGAAGAAAAGTATACTTTGTAATGTCTGATGTACTTAAAACTATCTTTTAAAAAATATATAAGTAAGGGTATTGTGTTTTATCATTTTGCCATACAGTGTATTTAAGGTAAAGCCAAATTTTGAGTGGAAATATTTTGGCTTAAGTCACTTGCAGAATGTTTTTGTTTGATTCTTCAGATCTTAGATAATGGATTGTTCCCTTCACAGTTTATATTTGGTTATTTGTGTTATTAATGAGAAGGACCTCTCACAGGAGAAAAAGAAAATATGGTTTAGAAGTCTGGTATTAATAGTGATGAAACATTGCACAATAAACTCGTCTGTTAAATTATATAAAGGGCAGAAAAAGAGTGATACTCTTGATGGCAGACATGAGACATTGCTATTTGCGATGGAAAATGCAGTGACTAATGCATGGTGAATAATGTATAGACAGTCTTGTTGTGTAAGACAAAGTGATTATGGCTTTGTATTTGGAAGAGCTTCATAGTTAGAGTGGTCCAAAGATATGTCAGCCTGCTTTGGTAAATCTTAGAAAAGGTTAGAATCAGGATGGGGTCTCTCTGTTGAGTCTGTAGTAGTGCTAGATGATGTATATACATACAGTGCTCCAGTGATCCCGTGAGTTGGTGGAATTTGTAGTGCGTTGTGGGACAATGTAGGATGTTTTCCCCCATTCTCTCTATCCAAGTCCTGCCTAAGTTTCCATCTTTGGTGACATTCCTGTTGTGAAATGTAGTAGTGATTGGCATTTTTTATGCCAGCCATGTGGCAGCTGTGAAAATTCTGTTTATATTAGCTATGTGTCTTTATTTCTTAGGTTCTCTCTCAGACTGTGAACTTTTTGAGAGTCAGCCTTAAGTACCTAGTTTCTTTCCGTAGGCATGGTTGTTGTACCATGGAGTTGATTCTGACTCATGGCTACACCGTGTGACAGAGTAGAACTGTGCAAATAGGGTTTCACCTGTCGGCTGTAATTTTCGTCCACAGAGCCACTTGCTTGATGGGTTTGAACTGCCCAACGTTCGGTTAGCAGCCAAGCCCCTAACCATTGTGCATCCAGGGCTCTGTTAAAGCATAGTAGAATCGTAACTAATTTTAGAGCTGGAAAAAGTAATAAAAACTATCAGGATCCGTAGCTTCCTCACTCCCTCTTATCTTTCTCCTCCTTTAATACATAATTTGAGGCCCAGAGAAGGTTAGGTAGTCACCCAGACAGTGACTGGACGAAAGCTACAATGTAAGACCTCCATGGTCAGCCTAATGCTGTTTCTCTTGTTGATGCCCAAGTGCTCAAAAACTGCTAAACTGAGTGGAAATGCGATATAGCAGATAGAACTTGACATTACGTACACCGTTTCAGAAGTATCTATTTTATTTGAGGTTATCTGTGTGAAGTTGGAAAATTAAGAATAAGTTATACCTTATGATTTTTTTTTATGAGCATTTGCAAGTAGAGTTGGTTATCTCTCTGTTGATGAATTTCAGTCACAAAGATTCTGTATGGCTCTGTTTAAATGATTTTGGCTTTCCAAACCAGCTGGATGTTCTCCCTTCCCATAAGTTATAAACAAAACTACTGTACTATGTACTTGACGATATGTGGATTTACCTTGTATTCATTGTATTTCTTTGTTCCATACTTGCTAGAAACTCAAGTAAAACAAAAGTGTTTGATGCTAGATAAAGAAAGGGACTGTTGAAGGTCTGACACAAGTTTCCCAGAGCCAGTTACCCAGCTGTATTTTTAGTGTTTTTAATCTGCGAAGGTACTCTGACTTGTAGAATCACGGTGATCTCACACAGCAGCCCTCTGAATTATGGTTATCCTCCCTTTTACAGATGAGGAAGTGCTTAAGGTCTTACTGTTTTCAAGTAAAGGAACCAGAGCTTTAATTTGGCTCCTTTGACTTCAGATTCCATGTTTTCTCCATTCTGCCATACTGCATTCTGTGTTACATTAGTTCTGTGTTGAGGCTCTAGTTATGAACTATTATAAAACCTTAGGATAAAAATACAGAATGACAGAAATGAGAATATTGGATAAGATTCGTATCACAAGCAGTGAAGTATTGCTATAGGCAATGCTCTAAATTATTTCATAAGAGTTCCTGATATTTTTTATACAAGTGATGCATCATGTCTAATGCCCCTCTCTCCCTGATATTTTTCAGTCTAAAGAAGTGCTAATGGGTAGGGGGGTGTGGACTTTGCGTGTCAAATAGCTCTGAACTGAATCAAATAGCTCTGAACTGATAGAGCCACAACACTGTGTGAAAGTGAGATGGAATTTGCATGGAGTTAAGCTACCTTTTAAAATCTAGATTCCACTGCTTATTAAAATGTTAATTATTTGAGAGCTCTCAGCTTAGTACTGTTTTGTTTTCAGGCCATTACTGAATGTGTTTTGTTTTTTTTTTTTTCCCCTAGGATTGTATAACTGCATATGTACAGGCTAGAATATTTCACAGTGTGACATAGCAGGAAAATCCACTTTGGTGTTAATTAGCACCCGTTCTTTTAGAGATATTTATTTGGCCTTAAAATTTAAAAATATTATTTTCGGATAACTCTTGTCAAGTAAAAGAAAAGCTTTGGAATTGCTCGTAACTAGACTTGACAGTTGTGGGCCCTGTTTCAAGTTTTAGTTGACAGTTTGGGTTTTAGTTTTGATGCTTATGGGAGAAAGTCATCAAGGGACTGTCTTTGCAGAGTTGTTTCATTAGGATCACCTGAAAACAGATTAAAAACACATTCTACGATGTCTCCTTTCTTTCGTCTCCAAAGAAAGACCAACACTACTGCCACTGAGTCAATTCCAACTCACAGCAACTCTATAGGACAGAGTAGAACTGCTCCGTAAGGTTTCGAGGAAGTGTCTACCCCTTTAGTCAGCAACATTTTAGTAAAATAGAGCCAACAGAGCTTCTAGAGAGGCCCATGTGACTTGCTGGCTGGTGTGCTAGGTCCTTTTTCATCCTCAGTGTCTTCCAGGGCCTCATGTTTCTTGCAGGTTTAGAGCAGAAGTTGTTAAGGTATGTTATTTTGGTGCCTCAGAAACTTTTAGCAACAGGAGGTGACTGTAGTGTAGCTATTCTTGTTTGCCTTTTGTCCACAATTCTGTAATACCAAACTGCAACCCAATTTGTTGCCACTGAGCTGATTCCAACTCATAGAGACCTTGTAGGACAGAGTAGAATCTGCTACATAGGGTTTCCAATGCTGTAAATCTTGACAGAAGCAGATTTCCACATCTTTCTTCCACAGAGCTGCTGGTGGGTTTGAACTGCCGACCTTTCCGTTAGTGTTCTAGTGCTTAACCGCTGTACCACCAGGGCTTTTTTTCGTTAATACAGTACCTTACTTAAACTTTAAGTGGGCAGATCTTAGGATGTGATGTTGTTCAGTCTCTAGAAATCTTTTAATTGGCTTCTGTGGTGAGACCGGCTTCTCATGCTCCTTCAGCCTATCTTAGCATTTTTTTTTTAAATTATCATTTCTGGTTCTTTTGTTTTTACCTTTTGAATGACAGTACTCCACTGCCATGGTTTTTGGTGTCTGCCTATGTGCTGATAACAGCTGAGGCTTCATCTCCTGCCTTGACTTTTTTTTCTGAGATCTAGTACTGTGTTTTCTAATTATTAATAAAAACTTTCACTTGCATGATCTGTTTTAACTTCTGGACTTGCCATGTCCAAAATGTAACACTTCGTGTTTGTCTCCTGAAGTATACTGCTTCTCTGCCTTTTCTGTGCTCTTGGCATCTCTGTCTCTTGAGTGAGCCAAGCCAGAAACCTTCGGGGTGCTTCTGATTCTTCCTCTCTTTCATACACCATACTTATGCTGCTTGGAAATGTCTCTTAACTCTGTTCTTTTATATTTTTCTGTCACTGTCCTAGTGAAAGCCCTTTTCATTTTGCCTAAGTGACCTCTAATTAATCTCCTTACTCCCACTCTGTCCTTGACTCCCAACCCATTCCTACATACTGCCACTAGAGATATATATTTTGTAAAACAGATCTGACCATGTGAACCATCTGTGAAAAAATGCCTTCTGATTGCCCACTGCCTACATTTCAGGATCCTGCCAGCGTCATTCCGTGCTGCTCTTCTGGAACAGTTCTCCTCTTGGGTCTCTTGAAGGTTGAAACTGTTGTCCTAGCACCTTGCACAGTGACGAGTACTTTGTAGAGTTTCTTCAGTCATTGTTTTTACCTCTTCATGTTGTTGCATATGTTAAGGTGTGTTTTCTTTGAACCACTCAAGCGAAGATAGTCTCTGAGTCATTGTTGGTACGACAGAGCAAATAAATGCAGGCAAGGCTGGAGCGCTCTTTGCATGGGGAGTTATTTTTGGCAGGCCAGCAGGTTTTTGAGCCAATTTTTTATGCTGCCAGAGAATATGAGAATGTGCAAGGTGAAGCCGTCCAAGTTAATGACAAGTCAGCAAGACTCGAATCTGGCAGCTGTGTGTGTGTGTGTGTGTGTGTGTGTGCTAGCAAGGAGGGTGAAAATCGTTGTGTATCTTTGGTTTCTAAGGTAAAGAGCTTATTTGTAAGTCTCCCTGATTTGGTAGAGGAAATTTAACTTGTGAATAATTAACAACCAGCAGCAGTTGAGTGGACTTCTGCTTTGTCAGCACTGTGGAGTTTGATGATTAGGTAATTACAGCGATGGGATCAGATTTGGAAATCCATTCCTGGAAGATACCTGCGTGTGTTTGCTAATGGTTGTCAGGTAGGTTTCTGGCTCTACTTTAGAGTAATAATAATGGCTACAAAGATTTTATTTTTGGTGTTGAAAACATTATCTTCATATTAGTGAAGTTTGGATGGTATTTGTCCCTTTTTACCTCTGTACCAAGTGCAAAGAGAAACTTTCAGAATCCTTTGTATTTCTTAGCAGCAAGGCTGTGTGCTCTGTATAGTTAAAAAAAATTACTATCCTTTAGCTTTTTGGAGAATTTTTCTCACAAAACAACGAATGCTTAAAGTTGAAGGATTTTGATATTTAAAAGCTTTTTTTGAAACCAACTTCTGATTTTCAGTTACAAAATTACATAGTGCTGTCTGGACATGGTTATCCTGACAGGTTACATATTTACTAATTTAATAGTCATCAGCATTAGTTGAGCAGCCTTCAAGACTGCCTAAACCTGTTGCTGTCAAGTTGATTCTGACTCATAGCCACCCTGTAGGACAGAGTAGAGCTGCCCCAAAGGGTTTCGGAGGCTGTCATCTATTGGGGGCAGACTGCCTCACCTAAAGCCTTGCCATTTGTCGTTTTCTCTAACATGCAGAACTGTTTTCCTCATCCCAACCCTTGGAGGTACAATACCATCCATTCTGCCAGGTCAGTTTCTTTTTACCCTGCAACAACCACTTCAAATACCTCCTTTTCTGGGATCTCAGCTCTCCTGGACATGTCCCATTATGATATGGATGGGAAAGTAGAAATATAAAATGTAAGCAGATGAAATGTAAGAGCAGGCATTTCTGTTCAACTCATGGCGACCCTAGGGGCCAGCCATGAGTCTGATCTGACTCGATGGCCCCTGGCTTGGCTGGCTGGCATTTCTTTTATTTCATTCTCCAGCCAGGTGCTATGTCATGAACTGGTCAGGTTTTCACAAAAAGAAATAGTCAGGGCTCTAGTCTGTCAGAGTCAAGTTGCTGCCTGAGATAAACAGCAGTGTTTCCTGTCCAGACACACTTGGAAATCTTTCCTTGCAGTCCATTCACGCCCTTCTCTCTTTTCAGGGTGTCTTGTCCCTGATCAATCTGGTCCTCTAAGAAGAATCAAAGGGTGAAAGGTTTTGAAACAGCACATCTTGTTTATTGAATCTACTAAGTTCCTAATTCTAATTTCGTCTTTAGCAAAATGATATACATAGAGAAGAAATGCTGAGTTATATGTTTGTTCTTTCAAGTCTGGCTTTTAAATTTAACTTTTGTCAACAATGTAATCAGTGAGCTTCCACGAGTTAGGAAAATTTGGAGAGCAAGTTTTTTAGAAGGCTGATGATTTTCTGAGCCGGTTCTATCAGGAATTCTCTTTGTGGAGGTAGAATTAATTTTGTCAGCTCATTCCTGTATTTTAAAAACCTGGGTTTTTATATGTAGTATGTGGTTTTTCCCAAAGCAGTATATATTTGTGATCAGTTAAATCTGTGTTGTTATTTTAATATTTTTCTTGCAGGGTTTGCTTCTCCCTTTAATGGACTTGAAACACTTGGGATCTATTTATTTGTACATTTCTAGAATTGGGTGGGATCTGCCTTACAAAGTTGTAATTAATAGGAAGAGTACTCTGTGATTAGCTCTTAAAGCCTCTTGATTGTGAAGGCCTTGCCTTAGCATGCAGGGCTTATTTTCCAATAACTCATTAGTGTCCCTGGGAACATTGCTATATGAAAGATCTATTTGATGGTCTAGCTTGCTCTTTTCTGTCTGCAATTTCAAAGGCCGTAACTCAAGTAGGTTTTTTAGATTGACCATCATAGACACAGAGCATGTGAGATAAGATAGAATCCTTAAACTTTATACCTGACAGGTAAAGGAAATGACGATACTATTCACACTGCCTTTCATCTTTAGGCAGCCATTTACTTCTGATGTGTTTGATGTATTGGAGCTTTTGGTGGTTTCTGTTTGTGATAAACTGGGCATGTCACTAAACTGGTACCTGGCTGGGGTAGCTTGATAATCAAAGTGGCCTGCTCTTATTTTTTGTCTGCATATGTTTGGTACTTCTCTTTGCCTACTGAGTCATTAAGTTGCTATGAGTTGGAATTGATGGGAGTGGGTTTATTTTTTTTATTTTTTTAATTCATGTCATAATGTGATAACATGGTTTGATACATCCATTGTCTCATTAGAATTTGAGCTTATTCTGTGAAATGGAAAAATCCTTTAAGGATTATAGCCCAGCACACTTGTTAACATTAATTCTTTTGGACAGTTAGAAAAATGCATATCAATTTAGAAATAACTTTGATGTTCTGTCATTATACTAATAGTGAGTGGATATATCTTAAACAATTTTAGTGTAATTAAAATTTTAAAATCAGGCAAATACTCATATTTTTCTAGATGAATAGTAGTTTGGGTGCTTATTGAAATATTTTTTTAAAATTTCGACATCACATCCCTTTATTTTTAAGCGACAGCAGAATCCCACATGTGAGAAAATGTCATTAATTCTCTCACATTGAAATCATTTAATGGTTCTTTGTGTGACAGCTGCTTTCTGCTCAGTATATTGGACATAAAATTCTAGAATGCCTTTGTGCTATCATAAATTTTAAATGTGAACCGGTCTTCCTTGAATGTATCATATGCTATTGCTGTTTTGAATTTGTTAGTCTGGTGGATGGTTTTCCTAGAGATTGCTGCTGTTATTTGCCAAGAGGACATTATTCTGGGATAAAACCCTTTCCCCTACTCTGTATGTCACTAAGATTGAGTATTATTTGTTGGTGAAAATTTGATTTGATTAATTATTTCTAAGCTTTTATTTATAGACCGTATTAAGAAATGCAAAAGAATTTCACCAAAACAAAGCAGTAGACTTCTCGTTTGTTAGAAGGTCAAAAAGGAACAGGGTAATGTATTTCAGTTCAACAAGTTTGTATTTGTGTGTGCACTCAGTGCTATATAGAGAAGGACAATTAAGACTCAGTTCCTGCTGTCTAGTAGGATAAAGAAAAGAAATATATAAATATCTTAAATAGAATTACAATTTTATTGATATTTGCTTGAAAACAAGGCCATGCTTTATACTTTTTCTTAAAAGGTTTGTGTGGCAAACTCAGTATATCCCAGGTTCTCAAAATATCCTAGAGCAGACTGTAGTATCTGTGATAACAGTCCTGAGATGGAGCTTTGGGATAGGGAGGTAACTCGATTTGGTCCTTTAATACAGAAATGAAACATGTTTTAGATGGATGAGATAGCACCAATTTCCTAGTGTACTGAGGCAGTGGTGGTTCAGTAGTGGAATTCTTGGCCTTCCATACACGAGGACCCGGCTTCAGTTTCCAGCCAGCACACCTCATATGTAGCCACAACTCCTCATCAGTAACAGCTTGTGTGTTGCTGTGTTATTGAACAGGTTCCAGCAAAGCTTCCAGACTAAGACAGACAAGGAAGAAAGGCCTGGTGATCTACTTCTGAGAATCAGCCATTGAAAAGCCAATGAATCACTGTGGTCCAGTTCCCAGTTGACCATGGGGGTGGCACAGAACCAGGCAGCCTTTCATTCCCTTGTGCATGGTGTTGCCATGAGTCGAGGCCATCCACAGTGGCTGACATCATAAGCAGCACCCTAGGATTTAGCAGCCACAGATTCAAACTGGCCAATAGGGACAATAAAACTGAGACTTAGACCATTATGATATGGAGGTCAAAGGAGGAAGCATTCACGATGCTTTTTGCCGCTAGTTTTTGGCTGATGGATGGAGCTCTTATTAATTAAAAGCAGTTAAATTTTTTCTTATAAGTTATGCCTGCAGCGATCCCCTAAGACAGACTTCAGCATGCCGCTCACTCTTCCTGATCCTGACAGAAATACCCTAGCCCTCGACAGCAACAGTTTTCAAAAGGGAAATGTGGCTGTAGACTTTATATTTGTTTTTCACTTCTCAGAGTAGACTGAGAAAGATCTTTATAAAGACACAAAGGGAAAAAGTAGCCTCTGATATCTTAGGAGTGGTGCCCTCTGCTTGGGTTCTGTGAAAGAAGTTTCAGGTGCTAAGGGATGGCCAGCACGTGCAAGTACAGAGAAGTGAATGGTGGTACAGTAACAGGTGAATTGAGCAGCTAGAAATTCACTGGTGTTGTTTTTATTATTCATGTGAGCTAGAAATGTGGAGACTTATTTTTTATGTCAGAATAGAAGCAACATGATAAGGCTTCTGTTGTTTTTACCAAAATGAAGTGGGTTCTTCTTTCTCCTTCTTCTGGATAAAGTCCTCCTGCCCCATGTTTGAAAGTAGAAGTTACTGATGTCTGACTTCTTTTCTCAGTTTGTTGGCCTGAAAATAAGCCACTGTTTTTTAGATAAGATTTTAGTGTGCTGTACATGAACATTTACATAGCAAACTAGTTTATAATTTCACAATCCACACACAAATTGTTCTGTGGCACTGGTTGCTGTTCTTTCACTGTATTTCTGCCCTGAACTCTGTTACCATCCTTCTGACTTCTTTGCCCCCCACCTGCCATCTCATATGTGCTTTTGGGCAAGTGTTATTGGTTTAGTCTTGTGTAGTTAATTGTTCTAAGGAGCACATTCCTCATGGTGTTATTGTTAACTTTTTAGGCCAATCTGTTATTTGACTGAAAGGTGACCTCTGGGAGTGACCTCAGTTCCAGGCTAAAACGGTGTTGTCTTAGGATGTCTGTTTTCAGAAGTTCCGCTAGTCTCTATTGTCCCAGTAAGCCTGTCTTTTTTTGTATGAATTTAAATTGTCTCCTGCATTTTTCTCTCATTCTTATGGAGACTTCCTGTTGTGTCCCTGATTGGAGCAGTCAGTAGTGGTACGTGGGTACCATCTAATTCTCCTAGTCCTGCTAGAGGAGGCTGTGGTTTGTCACCTGTTAGTCTTTTGGACTAATGGCTTCCTTGAGTTTTGGTTTCCTTCACTCTGTGTTGCCCTGGATGGGAAGAGTCCACTAGTTGTATCTTGGATGGCCACTTACAGGCTTTTAAGATCCTAGATACTGCTTGCCACGTTGGGATGCAGAACATTGTCTTTATGAGTTACGTTAATGCCAGTTGACTAGATGTCCCCTGACACTGTAGCCTTCAGTCTTCAAGCCCAGTAATGCAGTCCTGTGAGGTGTTTGAATAAGAAGTTTCAATAGCTGTACTCCCAATGTACTTTATTATATATGTGAATATGCATGTAGTATATGCAAATACCCACAACTGTACCCATATGTTCGCTTGCATGTCCTCTCACATGCCCTCCCCATCTATGTAGCGTACACGTGTACATCTGTAACCACTTAAACGTTCTTTGTTATTACTGGTGTTCTTGTAGTACAGTAGTTACTGTAGTTGTCCTTTTCTCCTGCATACCTCTCAGTATCTTCATTTGCCTTGTTTCTTCTGTACTGACATCCCCCATATTGTTTATTGTCTTTTCCTTTGCAAGAATTAACATGTGTCTATTATCTAGTAAGTCATTCTTCTTCCTCTTGCTGTCTCAAGTAACCATCAAAGAATATCACTGTTTGTAAGCCTATTCTTCTTACAGTAGTGGTGTCATGCAGTAATTGTCCTTTTGGGATTGCCTTATTTTACTCAGGATAATGGACTCCAGATTATCTGCGTTATGTTTCACAGACTTATTTTTATTGTTGCATAGTATTCCGTTGTGGGTAAACTACAGTTTATCCATTCATCTGTTAGTGCACATTTGGATTGCTTACATCTTTCTGCTACTGTGAATAATGCAGATATTCCTATGTGCACAGATTATACCTCTTGATGATGTCCTATGTGACTTTTATGCTTTATCCTTTTTTTCTGATTATGCCTCAAATAAGATAGTATGAAGGAATTTGTTCTGTAATTTGCTGATGTCTCTGTTGATTCAGCTGTACTTTTATCTGCTTCTGTTGAGTTATATATTTCTAATAGTTTATAGTTAATTTTCTGGGTTTCTAATTGTTTTTGTGTGGTTTATGATTATCTATTGTGTCATTTTGTTCTTGTATTGTTTTCCTGAATTCTTGTAAGTTTTTGTCCTTGTTTTCCTGATCTATTTGAGGATCCTGTATATCCAAACCCAAACCCACTCTTGCTGAGTTGATTCCACTTCACAGTGACCCTATAGAACAGAGTAGAACTGCCCCATAGAGTACCTGGCGGATTTGAACTGCTGACCTTTCGGTTAGCAGTCATAGCACTTAACCACTATGCTACCAGGGTTTCCGTCCTGTGTCTTTTGAGTTCCTTAGCAAGGTAGTTTTGTCACTGTTTGTTCCTTAGGAAAATTTTCTGCGCTTTACTTTGGTTAGATATTTGAGCCATTGTATCCTGTTCCTAAACCCTGGAGGCGTAGTGGTTAAGTGCTACACTGCTAACCAAAAGGTTGGCAGTTCAGATCCACCAGACACTCCGTGGAAACTCTATGGGGCAGTTCTGCCCTGTCTTATAGGGTCACTGTGAGTCAGATCTGACTCCATGGCAATGGGCTTGGGCTTGGATGCATGATTGTTTATTGTCTGTTGTTTCCAAGTGATTGTTATTTTATTGGTTGGTTGATTGTATGTTTATTTCATCCTTTTTTTTTTTTTTTCTTTAATTTTGATACACTGGGGTCATGGGTTGGGTGTGTTTTGCCAAACTCTTGTATGGTGGCATAGGAGTCCTTACTTCCTGTCTCTTGCTGGGCAGGGCAGTAGTGGGCAGGGCAAGTCTGCATCACAGTTCACTGGGCTTGCCAGATAGATAAGTATGAGGTGGGCAGGCACTGACTGCTGCCTTTTGTTGGTCTAATGGTATGGTAATGTGCACAGCCACTCATCAGGTGAGCTGAGCATTGACTTGAGTGTGGTATTTGGCTGGGAAAGGAAGATAATTCGCCAGGTGAACTGGGTGCTAGTTGAGGGATTTGGTGCTCAACCGGAAGAGTGAGAGCACTTTCCACTATTCGGTGGGTACATGAGTATGTCGGTGGCAAGGCAGGCAACAGAAAGTACAGGAATGCTGTCACAGCACTTAGCAGGTCTGCAGGTTTGGGGCAGGGTGAGTGGCCAGAAGCACAGCAATTCTCTCTGTTGCTTATGGAGTGAGCGGCAGATGGTGAATGGGGCTGGGCTGGGAGGAAAGAGAATGGGCTGCAGGCAGGCGGGATTTTGTGCCATTCATTACTTGGAGGGTGGGAGTAGGGAGAGCATTCTTCTGTAGTCACTGGGTGCAGGTGTCTGGGTACTTCCTGTTGGTTGCAACTAGTGATCAGGGCCTGGTCTCCACCAAGTGTGAGGAAGTGAGGGCTGCCTGTAGCCCAGCTGGGTGGAGGATGTCCTGCTGACTCTCTGTGAATCTGTGAATCACCGATTTGCACTTATCCCATGGTTAGGGATCACTGCTGATAATGCTTGTCAGGGTTGTTTCTCTCTTCCTGCTGTGTAGACACCAAGATCCCTGGAGCCCTTGCCGGCTTTCCTGTACTTTTTCATCTTAGATCTGGTTTATGTCCTGTTCAGCTTGCTTCACTCGAGGGACTTCTGTATAGTTTCTGTCTCCTGTTGGGAATTCCATAAGTTGCTTCCCTGTGGTTCTCCCTCAGGATCACTGCTGGCTTTCTCTTAAGCAGGCTACACTGTGTTGGGCCAGCTGGCAGAGTACCTCTGCTCTGTATCTCTCCCTGTTTGCTGTTTTCAGTCGATGGTGTTTGATCTAATTCTTTGTCCTTTTATTTGATCCTCAGGATTTCAGGATTGCCATCTGTATCTGTTTCACTTGGTTTTCAAGTCTTGGCTGCAGAGGGACAGCATGGTGTGAGCGTGGTGTGTCTGACCAAGCTGCATCTTGGCTTCCCAGCCAGTACATTGTGAGGGATTTCATGAGGACCGACAGGGTCACTGTGCTTGAGAATGTGGTAAACTTGGACTTTCTGTGCTCCGCAGTGAGAGTATCAGCAGTGCAGGAGAAGGGAAATCAAAATTGTCTTATCTAGCAAAAGTTTACTTTAGCCAGCTCCTGTTACACCTTAATGTACAAACTTGATTTTGGAAATATCTGTTGTTGTCTGTTCAGTGAGGACTCATGGGGCTTTTATGTGTTACAGAACAAATTCATGTGTCAGTAGACTCAGGTCCATTGTTGTGACTTTTGTGTCACTCCATGTTATTGAGGAATTCCATGTTTTTGCTGGTCCTCTACTTTACCAAACCTGGAATACTTATAGCTTGGTAAATTAGAGGTATAATTTTTTATGTTGTGTGATCTTTTAAATATCATATGAGAGTATAACCCAATGAGATGCCGTACCAGTTAATGGTTATATCATATGCTGATCAAGTGTTCATTCACCAGCAGGGGAACTAGGAGATGTAAACGAAACTGTGGTGTTTTCAACAGAGAGCTGTTGGGATGGCCATAAATGATTATCTTTGTGGGTAGTGAGTCTTGTTTTATTTATGAGCATTAAAATAGGAAAAATATATCAGCTTAAAAGTTTTTCATAATTTTAAAGTATTTTTAAACAAAAAATAATAGTATAGCTAAAGTAGAGCTTTAAGATACATTCTGTTGATGGTTGTTAACTTAGTCCAGGAATTTGGATAGGCCTTCAGTTTTTATTTGTTGTGAAGGCGGAAGCAGAAAGATACTTTGAAGTGAAGCTTAGACGGTTTAGCAAATCAGCTGGTGAGTATCTGACAGGCCTATCAACTGTAGCTTTTTAGTATCTTGAAGGTAATGAGAACTTTAGTAATTGGATGTCGTCATGGTTGAATGCTGCCATGAAGTGTCAGGAATGTGTTAAAGAGGAGAATTGTGCTGTAAATATCATGCTCTTTTATTAAGACAGCATAATAGCAGAAAAATTACAGAACAGGCTAACTTTGTATGTATTTTAAAAAGAAAATATCCCTTAAACTGTGATGCTTTCCTATTAAATTTGCCAATTAAGAATTCTATGATAATTAATAAAAGTCAGGCTTCTGTTAGACGGTTTCTTCTTTGTGCTATGGAAGCTTACATGTAATTTCAAATTATCTTCAAATGATTTCATTTCTTTTATCCTCCCTCTTTAATATTCATTTCGTAACATATTTATGAGAAAGTAGCCCTTATCTGCATATTATAAAATAGAAGCAGTCTGACTTGACCATTAAATTTTTTTTCTACTGTAATAAAACTGAAATTATTATGACCTCTAATATTTTATGTTAAAAGGACAGTTTTGTGCTATATTGGAGATAACAAGGAAGCTCTTAAACTTAGGCTTGTGCTAAAAGTTTTGTATTTTCTGTTAAATTGTTGTTTGAGTTTAACATTTTTCTGGAGGCAATTTTGTATCTTATAAAATTTTAAATCAAATGTGAGGGTGAATCTTTAATCATTGTTTCACTAAGTGAAATCTGTGCTTCTGAAAATGTGAGCTCTGGTCCCTTTTGGATTCAGCTGTTGTGAGAAATCCAGGGCATTTGTATAAACTTGAAACACCTTCATGAAAAGGAATGATGTTGTTAGGTGATAGGTGTATTTCAGTAAAATTACACATGTTCCTTACTCTATATAATTGTATCAAAATGTAAAAAAAATTAACTGTTGATTTTGAGTTATGGTAACACTATATCAGCACAGAATTAAGCTCCACGTGGCTTTTCAGTGGCTGATTTATCAAAACCGGATTATCAGCTCTTTCTGTTGAGGTCACTGTAGGTGGACTTGAACATGCCACCTTTTCATTAGCAACCGAGTACATCATTATGTGCCAATTTTAGGGTGCGTGCTGTTTTCTGGGTCGGCTACAGCAAGGCTGCTCATAGTGGTAGAGTTAAGGCCATAACATTTTCCAGCAAAGATAAGTTTCATATCTTATAGTGGTGTGATACATACACATACACGCACACACGTAGGTGCATATAGATATAGGCATAGGCAAAGACACAGACATAGCTGTATATAGGGGCCCTGGTGGTGCAGTGGTTAAGAGTTCAAGCCACTACCTAAAAGGTCAATAGTTTTTATCTACCAGCTGCTTGGAAACCCAATGGGGAGTTTTACTGTGTCCTACAAGATCCCTGTAAGTTGAAATTGACTAGACAACAGTATGTTTCTGTGTGTGTGTGTGTACGTGTGTGCATGTGTGTATGGCTGTATACATGTATGTGTATGTATTTAAACAGTCATCACAGGGCTACTTTCCCATCATTTTAAGTATAAATTAAAAAATGTCTAACTCATGGCCAAAAGTAACAGAGCCATTGACAAAACATTAAGTTCAAGCTGAAAGTTACAGATTTATATAGAGACAGGGTAGCAGAATGGTATGCCCAAGGTAATGATGACTGTGTGATTAATGCAATGAATGTTAAGGATGAAGCAAAGTGCGTCTGTTTCAGCAGTGTTAGTAGGTTTTCAGGCTGTGGGGCAGTGATTTACTTTTTTTTTGAAGGATAAAAATCTTCATGATACGTTTTCCTCACTTTTTTCTGCTTGTGATGTGTGTATCAAAGTCTGCTTTTATTAAATTTTCAGTTTTTTTCTGTTGCTCATCATTTACTAATATCCAGTAAAAAATATATATGTATTTATATGCCATGTATGCACAAAGATTACAGCTTTGGATGCCATCTGGGGCAGCTCTCTGTCTTATAGGGTTACTGTGAGTTGAAATCAACTTGATGGAAATGTTTGGCTTTTTTTTTTTGGTTGTGCACATCATATTGGAATTCTCTGAAACTTGTGATTTGACTATATGTAAAATATACTTCTACATGTATTGTGGCTACCACCATGAGAATTTCTTCAAATTTATTGTGCTTTGCTGCCTACTCTCTACAGGTTTTTATTATTTATTTTATGTGCTCTATAGGAATTCATTCAAATTATATTATGTATTATAGTCTTAGTTACTAGAATTATCTGAAATATAGTACCACTACTTGTGCATGTAATACTATGTGTGTGATAGATGTTATTTATTGGTAAAATTGTATGCTTTGTTTCTTGCTAAGTATTTGTTGATACAATATGCTTTAAAAAAAGTCACAAACTGTCACTTTGCATTTTATTTTTAGATGAGTAGACTGTCATTATATATACTAAACTTGTTATTTCCAACCATATTTGAGTTTGTGGTGTATGACTGCAATAATTAATTTCCTCCTACAAAACTACTTTAAAATCACCCTCGATATGTGTATTATAAAGTGAGTTTGTTATAAATTATCTGTCCTGATTGTATTATTGCTGTATTATATAATGATTACTCCTTTATACCTGTATATATTGTATGCCAGGAAATGTGATGTGGTCAAACTGAGTTTTTGTAATCAGAATCCTATTTTAAATGCATCAGAAGAACACACAATTTAGTGGAATCTTGTAATAGTAATCAAAGCACCAGCTGCCAGTGAGTCAGTTTTGACTCATGGTGACACCATTTGTGTTAGAACAAAACTGTGCTTTGTGGAATTTTTGGTGACTGTCTTTTCAGAGACAGCTCACCAAGCTTTTCTCCTTAGGTGTATCTGGGTGGACTGGAGTCTCCAGCCTTTTGGTTAGAAGCCAAGTGCATTATTTGTCTGCCCTGTCTGGGAGTTCTTGTAATAATGATAGCTAATGTTTATTGAGGACTTCCTACGTGTCAGGCTGTGTTCTAAGTGCTTTATTAGCACATGATTTTCTTTTGCTATGTAGCAGTCTGCTAAATCATAGCAGCTTAAAACTATCTGTTTATTATACAGCGAATATAGCAGGGCCCCGAACCTTGGGGACTGTTTTTGAGTTTTGCCAACCACAATAAGTATCAACTCATTTACTCCTTAAAACAACCCTATGTGATTGGTACTATTATTAGCCGTATCTTACCGATCTCAGCTAAAAGTGGAAGAACCTGGATATCAGCTCTAACAGCCTGACTTCAGAGTATAGAGTCTTTGTTTTCATCTACTTAACAACTGTTTATGTAATAGGAGTCTGGCACTAAGAAGAAGACATCGATAGTCTCTACTCTCAGGGAATTTAACTACTGGTGAGGGAAAGAACAAGTAATAAAAATGTTTTACACTGTATTGTGAGATTTCTGTCCCTGGGTGGTGCAAATGGTTAACTTGCTGGGCTGCAAACAGAAAAACTGAAGGTTGGAGTATGCCAGAGACTCTTCAGAAGAGAGGCCTGGAGACCTGTCTCCAAAAACTAGCCGTTGAAAACCCTATAAAGCACAGTTCTACTCTGACACTCGTTGGATTGCTGATTAACTGGTTGGTGAGATTTGTGATAGAAATTAGTACTTGATGGAACATAGAGGTTCAGAGAAGCTGTCTGGGGGAAACCTAGGAGCCAGTATCTGAGCTGTTCTCTGAAATATAAAATGCAGATAATTAACCCTACTTTGCTTGTATTCAAACATTATATATTTTTCTTTTATATTTATGCAAAAAAGATGTATCTATTATCCTTATTTCTCTTCTGTAATACTGAATTTATATTGTTGCCCCCCACCCCCCACCCCAAAGATTCTTTAGGTCATCAGTTATTCCCAGTTAGTATTTTGGACAAACTGAATTGTTTTGATAAGTTTAGCTTTTTAAAATCTCAAAACGGATTGTTTTTATCCAGTGAAGACAAAGAAACCAGACCATATGTACATTCAGGTTATTTTTTAAAGAAGGAATCAGTGATATAAAACTATTTCCAGAATGGTTAGTTGTCCAAATCGCATGTTCAAAATTTCATCTTTATTAATCCAGATCAAAATTTTCATCTATAAAGTGAATATTATTTTAATAAAATCAGAGTTTCTTTCTTTTAAAAGGAAAGTTGTGATTTTTTGTTGTTGTTGTGCTGTGCCATAGCCATTCATTCTTTCACTCTTTCTGTCTGTAGTTGTCTTCCCTTACCCATGGGGGATATATTCCAGACCTCCCGTGAATGCTGAAACCTCAGATGCTGCTAAACCCTATATGTACTGTGTTTTATCCTATAAGTACGTACCTATGGTAAAATTTAATTTATAAATTAGAATAAGATTAATAACAATAGGACAGTTAGAACAATATCCTGTAAACCAGTTATGTGAATGTAGTTCCGTGGCAGGACTGAGCAGGATGGGGTGAGATTTCATCATGCTGCTCATTTAGCATTTTCTGACTGTAGTTGACTGTGAATGAAGGGGAGGGCTAAGCTACTGCTGTGTCTGTAGTTCTATCTCTCTCTCTCTCTCTTTTGTCATGCAGGTTGCCTCACAAGACATACTCACGTGTGTTGTTTAGGAAACCTCTACTTGGGTGTGTTTGTCTTTTACATTGATTTAAATTTACTTTCTCAGCCATCTGTAGTTTCTGTCTCAAGCCAGCTGGCTGCCCACTCAAGTACTAAATCCTGCCCATAGACTTGTTTTATTCTGTCTGTCCGCTGCTGTCAGTTCGTCTTGATACTAATTTCTTGGTAACATTCTTGAAAGCTAGGTTTGGCTTTTTGTTGGAGAACTGTGAGATATTGGCTGCACTGGGCCAATTTCCACATGGTAATAATTGGCTGGACTTGAGGAGCAGCTGCTTACAGAGAGGCACAAACAGTTCTTATTTGTTATACCCAATTTATTAAACAGTTGCCTGTTTTTTTCCAAACTTAATATGCCTTAAACTTCAGTGTGTTTGCTTATCATTCATTCTAACTCAGTAGTCTTAGTTTTCTTACTCTGTTTTATTCTTTACATAATTCATTCTATCCAGAGGCACCCTCCCCATCAAAAACCCACCACATTCTTCAGTAAAGAATCTAAATTCCATCTTTTCATGGAAAGTCTCACAGTTTGAAATGATAGAAGATCCAGCCCAAAGTGACTATAGCAAAAAAGAAATTTGTAGGCCATGAATTGAAAAACAGCTGTCTCTGATGTTGCTAAATCAGGGACTCAAAGGTTATTATTAGGATCTGGTCTCCTTCTATTGTTAGACTCTCTTTCCTAGTAGTTATGTGGATGCTCAGACAGACTCTGTCATCGCAGTAGCAAGACAGTGTGGAGAAGCTCTAGGCTCTGCTTCTGTCACTTCAGTTGTGTTTTTGATTGCCTAACCAAAAGCTTCCAAAATTAGCTGTGATTTAATCTGATTGTTGTGGTTTGGGTCAGTTAGGCATCCTTGAACCCATAACTGTAACCAGGGAATTCAGTATTTCAGTTTTCTAGGTCTAGCTCACGTGCCCACCCCTGGAGCTAGGGGAAAGTCAGCTCCACCAGTAGTAGGAGACAGACAGTGGGGGAAGGGATAATTAGTAGAGGAATATGAAGAGCAAACACTTCATCTTCCATGATTAACCAGAGACCAAACCAGTTGCCATCATGCTGATTCTGACTCATGGCGACCGTATGTGTTGTAGAGAGAACTGTGCTCCATAGGATTTTCAAGGCTGTGACCTTTTTGAAGCAAGTCACCAGGCCTTTCTTCTGAGGAGTGTCTGGATGGATTCTGTCAACCTTTTGGTGAGTAGATGAGTGCTGAAACATTTGCGACACCCAGCAACTCCCCTAACCTGATTACTCTTTGGACATTTTGTGCTTTTCCGCTGTAGACCTCATATACTTTCTAGCAGTGGCACATACAGTGTTCTGCTTTGTGTTACCGCTTGTTTGTTCATTGGCCAGACTCGTATATCATGCCAGTGATGTTGAAGCACTGTGCGAAAGGATGGAAATGCAAAGCTTTAAGAAGACATGCCACTTTCCACTGGAAACCTCATAATCCAGTTTGTACGATTTGTTCCCTAGCTGGATTATAAAGTTTAGGACCTGCCAGAAATATTTTTTCTTACGTTATGTAACAGAATATTCCCCACTGTAGTAGATTCTCAATATCTAGTATAAAATCAGTGTGTGTGGCTTATTAAAGCAGTGTCATTGCTTTAAACTTGCTAGATGAAGGAATGTTAACCTGTCACCATCTTGTTAGTACTTAGACATGAAAAGCGTTCCCACTGTGGCTACACTGTGCTCCTTGCTCTGGCAGGAAGTGTACTATCTCTTTCTTAGAATTCTGTGGAACTTGATAATTCTTCCCAGCTCAAATCTCATTCTGTCTTGTGTCACAGTTGCTTGTTGGTTTGTCTTGGCTCCTATACTAGAACTACATATTCTTGAGAGCAACTGGTTGTGTAATAAATATTTGTCGATTTGAATTTGTTGATGATGGGAATGTCTACACTTTCATCATGAGGACAGTTTCAGTTCTTTTTCAGTATCTATGTTATTGTAGGACATTGCCTAGATTTTCCCTGACGTTCTCTTTTATGTTTAATAGGCACATTGAGGTATGTTCTTCAGTCAGCTTTCCATTTGTAAATTTTGGAACTGGTATTTAGTATTTGTCACGAAGTCAGGTTTGATATTGATAATCAGAGAGGAAATGTATCTGTGGAAAGCTAACATTACCCTTAGCATTGTTATAGAAAGAAAATCAACCGTGCTAGTAGGTTGGAGGATATCCTTGTGGTGTGGTGGTTGAGTGCTATGGCTGCTAACCCGAAGGTTGGCAGATCAAATCTGGCATGCACTCCTTGGAAACTGTTCAGGAAGTTCTACTCTCTCTATAGGGTCACTGCGTGTTGGAGTCGACTCGATGGCAGTGGGTTTGGTTTTTTAATAGGTTGGATGTTTACTATTACCTAGTCTGAAGTTCGTATCCCTTCTTTCTGGTGTGTTGTGGATAAAGTTCAAGTGCTGATCTTCTGAGGTCTTTGTGTTTGTGAATGAAAAAAGAAAATCGGTGTGCTTTGACAAGTGTAAGTAAATGTTAATTGAATATTGGCCACGTGACAGGCACTGTGTCTTATATGCATTATCTTTTAAATCTTCACAGCCATTTTGTGGGGTGGATGCATGTCTTAGTCATCTAGTGTCGCTGTAAATGAAATAGCACAAGTGGATGGCTTTAACAAAAAGAATTTTATTCTCTCATGGTCCAATAGACTACAAGTTTGAATTCAGGGTGCTCCAGGGGAAGCTTTCTCTGTTGTCTCTGGAGGAAGGCACATGTCATCAAGCCTCCCTTAGTCAGAGAGCATCTTAGTGTGGGAACCTCAGGTACCAAGGACGCACACTGCTCCTGGTACTGCTTTCTTGGTAATACAAGGTCTCCAAGTTTCTCTGTTCACTTCTCCCTTATGTCTCAAGAGAGGTTAGGTTAAGATACTAATCTTGTATACCTCATCAGTATAACTGCTGCTAATCCATCTTAGTAAATCATAGTGATAGAATTTACAACACATAGGAAAATCACATCAGATGGCAGACAGTCACACAATATTGGGATTCATGGTCCAATTAAATTGAATCATACATTTTTTAAGAGACATAAGACAGTCTGTGACAGTGTTCTTATTATTCTTGTATTGTAGGATAGAAAACTGAAGCTTGGTTGAAGGATGAAGAAGCTAAACAGTGACAGAACTTGGCCCCTAACACAGGTGTCCCTGCCTCCAAAGCCCATGCTTTAACACCTAGAAAGCACAGAGAATTAACCCCCCAAGTTTATACCCAATAAGTGTTCTCATTCTGGTAGTACGTTAAAAAGTTTGCTTCATTCCTGTTGCCCAGAAGGCAATTTTATGTATCTCTTAATCTCTTCTACAGATAACTCTAGCTATGGATAGCCACTATATTAACTTTAATGTCTCTAAGTATCTTTATTTTTTAATTTAATTTTTTTATTGTGCTGTAGATGAATGTTTACAGAATAAGCTGCTCACTAAACCATTAATACACGTATCATTTTGTGATATTGGTTGCCAACATGCTCCCTTTCTTGACCTTGGGTTCCCTGTTTCCTCTCCCCGCTTATCTTCTTGTTCTGGCCCCTCAGCTGGTCTGCCCATTTAGTCTTGTACTCATTGTTTCAAATCCATTCATTATTGCTCTATGGGCCTGTCTAGTCTTTGGCTGAAGGGTGACTTCAGCACTGAGTAAAAACGATCTGATGGCCATACTGTTGGGTTTCTCCAGTCTCTGTCAGACCAGCAAGTCTGTCTTCTTTTTGTGAATTAGAATTTTGTTTTACATTTTCTCCACCTGTGTCCAGGAAGAACCCTCTTTTCTGATCTCTGTCAGAGCAGTTGGTGGTAGCAGGGCGCGATCTGGTTGTGCTGGACTCAGTCTGGTGGAGGCTGTGGTCACTGGGGACCGCTAAGTCCTCTGGACTGATGTTTTTCCCATGTGTCTTTAGTTGTCTTCATTCACCTTTGCTCCAAATAGGGGAGGAACCAGTGGAGTATTTTTGATGGCTCCTCACAAGCTTTTTTTTTTTTAAGACCATAGATGATTGCTTGCCAAAGTGGAATGTAGAACATTTTCGTTATAAATATGTTATGCTAGGTGAGCTAGGTGTTTCTCAAGATCCCTAAGTATCTTTAAACCTTCAGTAAAAACAAAAGCTGTTGTTGAAAAAACATGCAAATTTGTGTTTTTTTAAAAATTGTGCTAGTAAATTACAACAATTACCTGGAATACTTATCACATTAAACTTTAAAAAAATTGATATTCATTATAAAGATTAAAATAGTAAAGTAACAGGAGAAGGAAAAAGAATGCATGACTGATTGCCTCTGTGAACAACTGCCTCTGTTGCCGTGAGACCATGAGAACTGGATGATGCTTGGCTACCACTGCTGAATGTTTTGATCAAAGGGTGTATAGAAAAATCCTGATCTAAAGTCCGGAGGGAGTGTGTTGAGCCAGAATTTCAGTTTTGCCTGGGATCCAGACTTTCTGGAACCACTGTGTCTAGATAAACCTCTCATATTGTTGCCCTCAGATAATTTTTATAACCAGACACTTTCCCTGAAGTCGTCTTTAAACCAAACAGTGATTTGGTTTAGTAAAGAACATTGTGCTTTTATAAATAATTATGTACATGGGTTCAAACTAGCAACAGCAATGCAGGAAGTTAGGAAGCGTAGGGGGCAGTGAGTTTATGAGGAGGAACAATTAGGAAAAGGAGGGTGAGAATGGTTGCAGAACTTTTGAAGATTGTAGTAGGTGTCAGTTGATTGTATGTGTAGAAATTGTTGCATTGGTATATGTTCTGTGGTGTATGTTTTCAAAAATGAAATTAAAATTATTAAAAGAAAATAATAACTAATGGGAATTCACATACTGCACAGCCCCACTGTTTAGATACTGCCATTGTTAATATTTGTATATCTTTGTCTATATTTAGTCAGCATGGACCTGCATGCACAGGTATACAACTTTCTTTTATATTGCTACTGTTCTAACATAAGGACATGGCTACAGTTAAATTAACCAATACTCTATTAATAGACATTCACATTATTTCCAAAAATTTTTTGTTTGTAAAAAGGGGTATTTAATACTATGATTTTGATGAGAATAAAAATACAAATTATAAAGTTGGATGACAGAAAAAAATGTACAATTAAATGATAGCTGAAACTGCCATTTTTTTAACAGTTGGTTTTAGCAGCTATTTAGATTTTAAAGAACAAGCATGATGAATTTCTTTGTAGAGTCAACCTGTAGTCTCCAAAGACATATTCTGATAGTGTAAGCTTTCAGAACAATTTTTTTAAGTTTTGTTGTGTTTTGGATGAAAGGTCACAGTGCAAATTAGTTTTTCATTAAAAAAATTTATATACAAATTGTTTCGTGACATTAGTTGTAATCCCCACAGTGTGTCAGCATTCTCCCTCTCTCCTTTCCTACCCTGGGTTCCCCATTTCCATTCATCCAGTTTTCCTGTCCCTTTTGGCCTTTTCCTCTTTGCTTGTGGGCAGATGTTGCCCATCGGGTCTGGTAAACTTGAGTAAACTCAGAAGTATGTTCCTCACTTGTGCTGCTGGTTGTTTTATAGGCTTGTCTAATCTTTGGCTGAGAAGTGCGCTTCGGGAATGACTTCATTTCTGAGATAGCATGGTGTCCAGGGACCATAGTCTTGCGGTTCCTCTAGTTTCTGTTAGACCACTAAGTCTGGGCTTTTTTGTGAATTTGAGTTTTGTTCCATGTTTTTCTCCAGCTCCGTCTGGGACCCTCTATTGTGATCTGCGTTGGAGCAATTGGTGGCAGTAGCTATGTGTAGTTCTTCCGGGCTAGGGCTAAGCTGAGGTTCATGTGATCCATTACGCCTTTGGACTAACATTTTCCTTGGGTCTCTAGTTTTCTTTAGCCATTTTTTTTTAAACTGCAGAAAACATCTATCTGTCCATCCATCTAATTTTGTATATTAAAGTGGTTTTATCTGCATAGGAGAAATTAGTAAGAATGAAGTTACTGAAGCAGCTTTTGTGTTTTTAAATGTGTTGCCAAATTGTGCTCCAGTATTTGTGTATTGCCTTGGGAGTTTCTGTGGAAGAGACAGCCCGAGTGCTCCTGGGAGGAAGGATGGTGAACTTCGTCTCATGTATTCTGAACATGTTATCAGGAAGCATCGTCAGTCCCTAGAGAAAGACATCATGCTTGGTAAAGTCAGTGAAAAAGACAAAGACCCACAATGATACGGGTTGACACAGTGGCTCTGACAGTGGGTTCAGATTTAACAGCAGTTGTGAGGACGGCACAGGACTAGGCAGTATTTCTTTCTGTTGTACTAGGAGTTGGAGCTGACTTGATGGCACCTGACCACAACAACCTCTGTACATTATTAATTTATGTGCCACCAACACGGTATGAGAGCATGTTTCCTTTACAACCTTGCTAGCAAGGAATATTATAATTTCTTTGTGTCCTGCCCATCTTTTAAATGATGCCTCTTTGTGATTTTTATTTTATTTTAAAGTTATTAGCCTCTAAATCAAACCAAACCTGGTGCTGTTGCGTCAATTCCAACTCATAGTGACCCTATAGGGCAGAATAGGGTTTCCAAGGAGTATCTGGTAGATTCAAACTGCTGACCTTTAGGTTAGTAGATGTGGCAGTTAACCACTACACCAGTAGGTTTTAAATCTTGAAATTTTGCAGGATAAAAATGTGAGACTTGGATCTTTATTTTCTCCCTGTGAAATTTTTGAGGTCATGGCAATTCAGGCAGATGTAGACACTTTTCTCTGGCTTCTAAGATACAAGTGTTTCTCCCTTTATGTGATGGCATGTAATGCACAGGGAATGTTGAATATTGCTGATGGTCTATCACATCTTTACGTAATGATAGCTTTTTGTACAGCCATGTTTTCAAGCCATTAGGCATAGGAAGTTTTAACTTGATGGAGGTATAGGTTTTACTTTATTAGAACAAATCCCCAGTTTTGTTCATGTTTGTGAAAGAATACTTGGAATCAAGTCTGACAGCTCTTACATCTCAAACTGTATCACAGACACTTAAGAACCCCTTATACTCTTCACTTGATAACTATCTTTTTCATTGAAGTGGCTTGAATTTAAATTAGCCCATTTGTAAGCTTTAATAGTTTTTTGGTCATAGTTGCCACCAGGAAAAAATTAGTATCCCAAATTTAAGTGTCTTTCAACTTGGTGCCTTTATGTATTACTTGATGCTAAAACATAGTCCTGCTTTATTCCCCCTCTTTTCCCTGCTGTAATAACTACTAATTACTATTATTTTTTACCTCAAGTATTTTTGCCTTTTATGAGTACTTAGCCTTTGAGACTTTCTTTCCTGTTTCTGACTGTTGATAAAATTTTCTGTGAACCTGCAGATTTAAATAGACAAAATGTTGTTTAAATAGATAAGATAGACTATATTGTTTCTTTTCTTTCCAGAAGAGGGTGTAGCAAGAGAGGAAAAGAGCAACATGGTGTCCCCATCCCCCTTCTTATTAAGCATCTCAAAAAATTAAAGATGATGGCTTCTTCATCATACTGAGAAACACTCTTACAGTTGTAATTCATAAATAATTTTGGCAGGTAACTCCAAGATGCCCTGTTAACAGGAACCATCAAATAAAGCTGTCTACCTTTAAAATGCAAAGATCACTGTCCTGTGAGCAAAGAATGAATGGAGAGAACACGTGTTTAGGACTAAAATGGAGGTCTTAGAAGGAAAACAAAATCCTTTAATTTAAAAACATTATTAATCCTAGGTAGAATCATAACTTTTTCAGATCAGTGTAGTACATCTACAGTATCTATACCCCAGAAAAAAAAATGAATTTTTGACATTCGTTGCAAGAGAAGGTATTCCTCTGTTTCTAAGAAATTTATACTGCTAGGATTTAAAAAAAAGAGAGAAAGGGTTGCTGCTTGCTAGTTCACGCCCATGATTTTACTTTTTTCTCTCTAAGAACAAAAGCTGCTATTGTTTGTTTGGCTTAAGAAGGGTTGTCATATAAGCCAAAATCATTTACCTTCATTTGTTGAGGATTCCTGACTTTCGTATCAAAGCATAGGATGCATAGTATTTGATGCATTATTTCCACATCTTCACTCATCAGCCCTTTGTGGTTTTCTGCCCCTGCTATGGTATTGAAATGACTTCACTGATATAGCTAGTTATTTCTTAAATTTTGAATCCAATATTTTCTTTCTGATCGATTAATTTGACTTCTCTGAGACCTATGTTGTTGACTGCTCCCCTTTGGAGCCCTTCCTCTTATGACTTTAAAGCCAGCCTTTATTGCCGTGTTTATTTAGCCCCTTCTGACCTTTAAATGTTGTTCTCCATCAAGGTTTATCCTTGTTTCTCTCTTGAGTTCTGTTTCTCACATTGTTTTCCTACGTGATTCCATCTTTTGTAGACTCAGCCGTTGCTTATTAACTAATAACTCTTATATCTTTTTGTATTTCAGTGTGTGCACCTGAGTTTCAAGTCAGAATATCCAACTGCTATTTCCTCTGTATAGTCACTCCATTATCCAGTCTTTTCAGAGCTCGAATGATTATCAAGCACTTGTTTTCAAATCTGTACTCACTCATGTGTTTCTTTGATCATTAGAATGTTGTCATGCGCTAAGTTCCTCAATCTGGAAACTTTGAAAACAGTTGTAACATGTCTAGCTCACCCATGATCTTTAATAATAATACTTAAACAACATTCTTTGCCTATACTAAGTATAGATATTACTTCAGTTAGCATTTTATCTGAATTTAATAAAATGTAAAATACTAATTTTATAAGGTTCCCTAGAATCTTAACTGTGATTTAAAAAGAAAGTATCTTCAGCTTATTCTTTTTTGGGGGCAGCCCAATTCTCTAATTTTGTAATGAAAGTTGAAGGAGAGTTTGACTTGTTATATGGAAAGTTTTATTGCATCTAGTTTTCAGGATTGTCTTTATGAAAATAAAGTTGTTTTTGAATAAGTCTTCAGTGGCCGTATCAGTGAGAAAGAAATTTGTGTTGTCATGAGTGTTGGTATTTTGCTGCAAAGCCCATTTAGTGTAAGCAAAGGGGGTTGGTTATACTTTGCATTCTGGTTGTCTGTGAGGACATCTGACACATGTGTGCCGTTTCGTAAATATATACTGCAAATAAAAGAAGACGTTATATGCCACAGTTAAAGTTGTGGGGAAAATGTTATTATTTCTTGGGTAGTTGTGAAACCACGTACCTGAAATGCTTAAAAGGAGAGAAATTCCATGTCATTTTCGTAGGTGTCACTGAGGCTCTGCTGTGATTGTGTAGGAATTGTCCTTGTCTGCCTCAACATTCTGCGTGTCCAGACTTCAGAATGGCCTAATTAATATCAATACTACCCCCCACTTTTTGCTTTGAATCAATTTATTTTAAATATGTCCTTCTGTGACATTTCCTAGCTAAAAGGAGAAGGTTAAATCATACAAGGATGTCTTAGAGGGCAAACCATACTACCCCTCCATGCACATGCCTGTAAACAGCAAAACAGTATATCAACATGAAAGCTTTGCATTTTCTGTGAGAAATTGAGTCTTCATAATTGAGACTTCCTTTAAGGATTGATTTTGTTCCCTTTTTGACTTTCTTGTTCTATGTCTGTCATCTCAGTTGTTTAACAATTTATTTTCCTTGTTCAGAGAATTGAGCTTTCCAAATCATATGGCTGTATCTTGTACTGGAAGTTGTATTGTAACCTGAGGGTCTCTTGCTGTATATTTAAATCCTGTCGATTGCCTAAAACCAGTCAGTTCTTGGCATTTGGTCCAGCAGATACTTTCATTAAATTTCTTAGCTACATCTAGTTTACTATTTCTTGAGAGAAGTATAACAGAGTACCACCAGCATCATGATGGCAAATAGATTGTTACCATGGCAACCTGACAGTTTTTTTTTTTTTTTTTTTAATATTAGAATTTCTTATTCAAGCAAAACTTATGACATTGGGGACTTTACCCTAACTACAAAAACCTTATGCTGTCTCTTATAGTTGGCATTCACTATGTCCAGTAAGAAAACTGTTATCTTTAGTAAGACAGTTAATTTCAACACTGCTGTGCATGTTTAGCAACCCCTCAGAAGCTATCTTAAGAAGACCTCTCCTTTCTCAATTGTAGTCATCCTCTTTGGTAGTGGATCTTTTACACTGTTAGATGCCAGTGAGATTTGAAAGACAGACACTTAGTGAAGAGACTCAGTTTTGCATCTGATACCAAAGAATTTTGCCACCTATGACCTGATGAGAGCCTCAGTGAGATGGATTGACACTGTGGCTGCAACAGTGGGCTCAGAGTGAGTGATGCTGGTGAGAATGCACCAGGCATTATTTTGTTGTGTTGCACACGGGGTGGATGCGAGTCAAAACTCAACACTTTACATCAGTAACAGTACTGGGATAAATGGTCTTGGGAAAGTGCCTGGGTTGCCTGGGACTGGTTTTAAAAATTGAAAGTAGAGGTATTCATCATAGTCTTATTTGTCTCATGGGTTTATTTTAATAAAGTAATACATGAAATATTTATTACTGCTTTTATTCATGGTGGATAATAGGGATAACTAATATGCACATATCATATTAGATTTATGTATTCTCATTTAATCCCCACATTAACCCTGTGAAATAAATATATTCAATTTATATATGAAGACATTTATAGGAAGAGAGTGCACTTGGTTTGCTCAGATTAGGAAGCTATTAATTGTCCAGGTAGAGTTGGAACCAGAGTTGTCTGTCTTACCATTGCCCACCATAGTGGCTGGTATATACTGGACACTTGATATTTGTTGAATAAGTGAATACTGAGCTGAATGTTTTCATAAAAAAGTAAAAGGTAGTCAGTAAAATGTCTTAACTATAAATAAATTTGGTCAGCCAATGAATTAGAAATTGCTGTGGCTAATTCAGCAGCAGGGTAGGCTCCAGTTAATCCTGTCATTTTCTTTATATCTTTCATTTTTCAGATTTTTAGCATTACTGAGTGTGTACTGTGTGTCAGGGACTTTGAGGTGCATAGATAAGTAAGACAGTCTCTGCTTGCCAGGAACACATGGCCTGGTAGACAGTTTGTGTTGTCAGGTCCTTTGGAAGGCTCATGAACTCCTACAGGCCTGTATAATATTTTATTAAACATTTACTTCATCATCAAGGTAACTTGGTTATTAAAGCCTAGAGATTATTCCATTCTTTGATTCTTCACTAATATTTAAAAACAGCAAGAAGTATGTTATTCTGAAGTTCTGAATAAACACAGTGTGACTTATTTACCTCAGGTGTTTACAGATATAATATCAGATGTCAACTTAAAGCCCAGTTGTTATTCATTCATTTTCCTTTCGTACTGAGTGCACATTATGCTAGCCACTTATAATTGGTTGCAGTCTTTGTGTAAAGATAACAGTTGGTTTGTTTCCTTAAAATATGCACAGTCACAGCACTATTTAGTATTCATGTGGGTTTGCTGCTCTTAGAACACTTGGGGAGGGCATGAAACTCAGGCTGTGGGTTTCTGGGGTGATGTGGGCAGGACAGCACTGCTTAGCGAAGTCTTGAAAGAACACCTCAGTAAAGCTGGGAGAAGGCAGAGGAGGAAGTATATGTCAAGGCACAGATAGAAAATATATTGCTTCTGGGAAATTGCTAAGCAATTGAATATGGCTGAGCAGAACCAGGAGGCAGGAAATTGACAAGAAATGAGGCTAAAGATAGGCAGGGGCCAGGGAGTTGGAACTTATCTTAGAGAACCATTGAAGAAATTTTAATTTGACTAGAGATACAGGATTTTGCCAGTTAGATTTCTGCTTTAGAGAGCTCTTTCTGACCTCAGTTTTGATGATGGTGTAGGAGAGAGTGAAACTGGAACTAGAAGACTACTAATCAGATCAGGAATTTATGCAGGGCTACTGCGGCAAAATCCTGGTGGTGGGCTGGTTAAGTGCTACCACCAGGTATTCTTTGGAAGCTCTGTGGGGGCAGTTCTACTCTGACCTATAGGGTTGTTATGAGTTGGGATCAACTTGACAGCAGTGGGTTTGGTTTTCGGTACTGCAGTGGAAGGTGTGAAGGCAGGGAGAAGTGAATCAGAACGTATTAAGAAGTTAAAATTGCTTGTACTGTCCATTGTGGTGTGATAGAGAGGAAGAAGTCAAGGTCATACCCACGCTTCCAGCTTGTCAAAGGTAGAGAGTGGCTGTTAGTGTCTTTCATAGAGACAACAAGTGCAGGAAGAGGAGTTGGCTTAAATGACCATGGGGAGGAAAGGGAAGTGTGTGTGTAGATGGTGCACTCCATTTTGGACGTGTTGGGTATGAGGCACTTGAGGCACCTCCTAGTGGATATGTTCAGAAGGCAGCTGGATATGTGGGAATGGATCCCGAGAGAGAAATTGCAGCAAGAGGACTGACGATTTAAAAGCATCTAGATGGTAGATGATGCTGTGGAAGTAGAAATAATCTAGGGAGAAGATGCTAAGAAGAACATAGAACCATAGAGGGCACCCTAGGGAATGGGAATATTTAGGAGACAAACTGAAAAAGAGAAGCCATCCAAGATAACTAAGAGGGAGAGAAGTTGACAGAGAACTTGGAGAGAAAGATGTCATGAAAACCAAGGAAGAAAAGCAGGACATCAAGAATGAGATCAGCAGTTAGTTACCATGCCCAAAACAACACTGGCTTTTGGGCAGCAGCTGTTGCTCCTAACCACTACACCACTAGGGTTTCTGTAAGTACTACAGAGAGTACAATTGAAATAGGGACTGGAAAGTATTAATTGAATTCAGTAATAAAGAATCCTTTGGTTAGCTTTGCTAGAATATCTTTGTTAGAGTGATAAAAAATATAAATGAAAATCCACTGCCATTGAATTGGGTCCAACTCATAACTATCCTAGAAGTCAGGGTAGAACTGCCCCATAGAGTTTCCAAGGCACGCTTGGCAGATTTGAACTGCTGACCTTTATGGTTAGCAGACATAGCACTTAAACCACTATACCATCAGGGTTTCTTTGTTAGAGTGGTGGGTACTGATATTTTTAAGAAACTTATCTATGAATGGAGGATCTCTGGGTGGTGGAAGTGATTAAATCACATGGCTGCTAACTAAAAGGTTGGAGGTTCAAGTCGACCCAGAAGTACCTTTCAAGAAAGACTTGGCAATCCACTTCCACAAAGTCGTTGTTTTGTTAATTGCTGTTGAATCTTTTCTGACCTACAGTGACCCTGTGTATGTCAGAGTAGAACTGCCCCATAGGGTTTTCTTTTCTGTGGTCTTTACAGAAGCAGATCATCGGGCGTATCTTCCACAGTGCTCCTGGCTGGGTTTAAATTGTCAGCCTTTGTGTTCACAAACCCTTTGTGCCACCATGTGAAAAATTAGCCATTGAAAACCCTGTGAAGCACAGTGTACTTGGACATATGAAGGATCACCCACAAATTGGAATCCACTCAATAGCAACATTTTGTCTTGCCTAAGAGTGAAACAAAAGAAGAGAATTTCAATTGGAAATGTAGATTTTGTTTGGTTTTATTGTTGTAAAGAGATTTAATTATAAGAACCAAATGAAGATGGAGATTTGAAGATAAGAAGGGAGTTATTAATGATACAGTGAGATTACTAAGCAGGTGAGAGCATAGGAATTAGTTCTGAGTCATAGGATAGTTTTTCTCTGAGATTGTATGATAAGAGGGTTGTGGGTTTGTTCCACTGTGGAAGCTACCGAGTTCCCTTGAGTAGCCTTACCAGTAAGAGGCCCTCCAAGTGCCTCATTCTCAAAAGTGGACATGCATTCATAGGCTCATTTATATGTTATACAAGTTACTCTTTTTTAAGTGACTTTGTAATAATAGTTGTTATGTTGTTAGGAGCCATTGAGTCAGTTCGGACTCATAGAAACCCTGTGTACAACAAAACGAAACACTGCCTGGTCCTGCACTGTCCCTAAAGTGCTGGAGCCCATTGTTGAAGCCACTGTGGCAATCCTTCTTGTTAAGGGGCTTCCTCTTTTTCACTGACTCTCTACTTACTTTGCCAGGGAGTGGTCCCTTCTGATAACATGTCCATAGTAGATGAGATGAAGTCTTGTTGTCCTTGCTTCTAATGAGCGTTTTGGCTTTACTCCTTGGAAAAAGTGTAGCCAGAATGGTCCTTTTAATAATACCTATACCTATGGCTGTGAAGTCGATTCTAACTCATAATGACTATATGCCATATAGGACAGAGTAAAACTGCCTCATAGTGTTTCTAAGGAGCAGTTGGTGGATTCAAACTGCGTACCTTTTGATACGCAGTCGGGGTGTTAAGCATTGAGCTGCAATGGCTCTTCTCTTGTAGTAATAGTTGGTTTAAAATAATTCAAGTTTAATTAAATATATATGTTGACCACACAGTAAAGCATCCCTCTAAAAGCTTCAAGTGCCTTAAGATGTCACTGAATGTTTAAAATACATAGTACCTGACAATATGATGAACTTAATGTCACTGAATTCTTTATGTAAAAAATGTTGAAATGACATTTTGTTACATATATATTTAATACATACTAAAAATGCGTAGTACCTACAGATGAGCTTGAAGAAGCAAAGGGCTTCTTGTACAAGCTGCACAGCCAAACACAGTTCTGAAGTGACGTGCCACGCTTGATTCTTGAAGAAGCCCACTGGAGCACGCAGCCGTCACTTCCTTTAGGAGATGATACGGCACGTGTTAGGGATTCACAGTACCTGTCTGGTGAGGAGCTGTGAACTGTAAGATAATATCTCACATGGTGACGTTTATCTACTGGAGTTTTGTGGTATATATGGAATGAGAAATGTGTTTAGCCACTGAGTGAGAGTTTGAAACGGGATTGTTGTGTTTGTGGTTTTCCTTGATTTTACCTACATCTTTGATTTTACCTACATGCTTTAGTTTGCTATCTTAATGTTTAACACCAACCATGTGATTTAACCATTTGCACCACCCAGAGGTTCCCCACTCATAGATAAGTTTCTTAAATATATCAATATCCATCATTTGAATGAAGATGTTCTAGCACAGCTAACTAAAAGAGTCCTTATTACTGAATTCAGATTATGTTTTTGAAAAAGGTTCTACATGGACTTGGTTTCTTTCTTGCTCTGCACCCCCTGCCTCCTCCTCTTCTGTCATGTCTTGGCTCTTCCTGCCACTTTCTGCTGTAGGCTCACTGTTGCGCTTGGAACGTTCTGCCCCAGAAAGCTCTTGGGTAATGGGTGGCAAATGCATGCGCACAGTACTTTGTTGAAGGGAAACCTATGATGTGGGGTGGCTTTTACTGTGTCACATGGTTTGCTAGATCATATGCCAACAAAAATGATACTGTGCTGTGGTGGAGTGATGGATATGTGAGAGTGGATTTTTATTAGCAATGTATTTGCCCACCCAGTGATCCTGTCTGCTGTAGTTCATGACAGAGTAAGTGTAAGATACATGTATGTTGGATTGCTTGTGAGGGGTGGTAATGATGCCTTTGTTTCTTACCTGTGTGGTAAGCAAATTCATTTTTTTCCCCAAGACCAATATTTTTATCCGTCTATTGTAATTAGCTTCCTCATTCTGCAAGTTAACTAGGATAATAAATACTGGCTACTTGGCATGTTTTCTCAAGTATGAAAATAAAAGCTTATACATAATGTGTAAATTACAGCTGAACATTGGTCCAGACATACGGTTATTAGAATTGCTTAAATCTTTGGGAATTCCTGTCAGCATTGCTACGGATGCTCTCAAGGGACTCTAAATAGCTTTCTTTCCTGTGTAAATGCAATAAATATATTTTTAAGTGCATGAATTTTTAATTTCAGAAATTATTTGGCCCTTTATTTGGAGGTCCACATATAAACAAACAGTAACGGCTAGTGTTGAGTAGTCCAGATGCGTGGGGCTTGCTTAGATGCCTCATGGTCTCTGAACATTTGGTCTAGTGTGTCTGGCCAAAAGCCAGCAGTGAGTTATACTTTCTCTGCAACTCGTAGTTCACTGTTTCCCTTCTCAGAGCATGATCTACAAAACGTACTCATAAGACATCAAATTTGCATTGCAAATTTGTGTGCGAATATTACAAGTAGGAAGGAAACCAAATGGGAATTTTCCTAATTTGTTAGCAAGCTGTACACGTAATTTGTAGCTACTGCTCATCTTGACCATGTGGGATATGGAAGCATCAATATTCTTGCATCTTCCTTGTCTTTAAAATAAACCAAAAGCCCTTTATTAATTTACTTATTTTCAGTTGTCCTTAGAGGTTTATTTAATATCGATGTCACAAGGTAAGAAATAGGGGAAATATACATTATTTTATAGTGTGCAGAATGGCCTCTCTTAAAAAACTATGTAGTCTCAGGAATCTGCTTTTTAATCATTACTTTTTCTTCAACTACATTGTATCTGATAATAAAGTAGTTGATGATGATATTGCCAGTGTGATAAATTACAGTTTGTGTGTATTGTATGTATTTACTTGAGGATAAAGCAATTTTTTTCTCTCTTCTGGGCAAGGGAAGAGAGATTTGATGAGAAAAAAGAGCTTTTTCCCCCTACTTCATTGTGTAAGGTTTTGTTGTTGTGTGCTGTTGACTTGATTTCTGCTCTGAGCAGAGTACAACAGCCCTTTAGAATTTTCTAGGCTGGAGCCTTGACAGGAGCAGATTGCCAGGTCTTTCTGCCCTGGAGCTGCTTACTGAGTTTGAACTTCCAGCCTTGTGATCAGCACCTGAGCACTTAAATGTCATGACACATTAGGTACTTTTATTTCTCTCTTGCCAGTTGTGGTACTGCATGTTGGAGTTGGGTAGCTAAACCCAGACTCTGGAAGGAACACAAGAATAAAGGATCACCAAATGGCTAGGATCGTGGGAGTGTGTTGATGCACCTGAAACACACACTCCAAATTAAAGTCAAGCCTTGAAGCCCATTTCAGGTTGGACAAGTTACTGCTTTCACAGGTGCACTTCATTTAGGAAGAAACTTCCTGTAGAGAAATCGTACCTAAGGCATTTAGAATTTAGGAAATTAATCATGTCTTCTCTTTCTTGATAGCTTTTGCTGGATGGTTTTCAGGCCCTCACTTGAATATTTTTCCTCTCTGTTCACATGCTGGTATAGATGAATTTGCTTTATTGAACCTCATAATTTTCTAAAATCATCCAGATGTTCTCAGAGTGTAGTGGAGCACAGCTGGGGCCAACAAAGAAGTGGCTTCGTTTAGATCAATGTGTGTGGGTTTACTAAATTATTTTTTGTCATAGGCTCACACATTTATTGTGATATACAAATTATTCTCACCATTTATATTGGTTGTCGGGGAATTATTTGAGTAGAGTGTTCCCCTGATTCATAGTACCTGCCGATGGTCCCTTCTGAGGGAGCTTTCAGTATAACTACAGATCTGAATTGGCCCTGGGCTGCTGCTTTGGACTGTACTTGGTCAGTTCATGGCCACTACCAGGGGTGACTGTCCAATAGTCAAAGTAAGCATGGTTCTTACCTTGCTTACCAAATTGTCTGTTGTGAACAATTTCACGTGTTTCACTGTATTGGAAAATGACTACTGCTAATTAGTATGTAAGTATGGGTAAGCCCATGCTTCTGTTGCTTGGTGGGTCATCTGTCCCTGTCAGTGACTGTAAATTTGGAAAGAGGCTTTGATTTCTGTGGGAAGGTGCTATGGGGATGGAAGAGAGACAGATGCCAGCCACACCCAGAAGCAGAACCTTTGGTGTGGTAAAAATAAGTGAATGAATGAATACATAAATAAAGAAGTATAATTGTTCACTACAGATGATCTGGTAAGCAGGGTAGGCACTTTGCTTACTTGTTGGATAGTCTGCCCCTGGCTCCTGCTAACCTGTTGCCATTGAGTCATGGCCTCCACTTGTCAGAGCGTAACTGCTCTATAGGGGTTTCAGTGGCTGGTTTTTTGTAAGAAAATCCACAGGTCGTCTTCAGAGGAGCAACTGAATGAATACTAACCTCCAGCCTTTTGGTAGCAGGCTGGTACGTAGAGTGTTTGCACCACCAGGGGAGTCAGGTGAAAACAACTGTCAGTGCCAGCAGTATGAACACTTTATGAATGATAATTGCTAATGTTTACTGAGTGTTTATTATGTGCTGTGCATTGTGTCAAGCACATGACTTACATTGTAAAATACCCGTTTGAGATTGGTGTCAAGTGGGTGGTAAGTTCACATATTCTATTAGTTTGCAAAGAAAATAGAGTACCAAACTATAATTGTCAAGAAGTTAAAAACATTTCTCAGAAATACAGAATGAAATGAGTGACAGATATATTAACTTATTAATGAGGGAACCAGTGTAAATGTTATTGGTGACTTCAGGGAAGTTTAAAGAATTGAGTGTTTATAGGCGTTTGAAAAGATACGTTAGAATGAGGTTGTTGTGTTGGAAACAAAACTGGTAATGTTCTATAGGCAGTGAAACCATAGCCTGTGGGGTTATTGTTTCTAATGGGCAGCAGTCTGAACACTCACATGTCATTTCAGTGTTTAGACTTGAGTGAAATCGTAGATAACAGTCTAACTTAGGTACACTTTTCTAGAGGATTAAGCCTCAGACATGCTTGCGGAGCAGGGCGCCAGTGTGACATGGGGAGCACATGCGGCTCCCTTACGTTGTCCTCATCATGCTTTGGATAATTTTAATTAACAGTGGCTTGTATACCTCAGCTGCTTTTCTTCCTCAGCCTGGCCTCAGCTGGGATGGGGAGAAGGTGAGATGACAGCTGTGCAGGCCTGGGACAAACTTGGTGGTTCACGGTGCCTGTTTTATCGAGTATAAGCAGAGCAGATCAGCTTCTTTTAGGTAAAGCCTCAACCTCCTTTTCTTCCTCCTTGAGCTCTCCTCAAAGTGGGAACAAGACTGTCAGTTTCTGCCTTAGTGGCTTCTCTAAGCTGCTCCTTGCATGCCCCTTTACCTCTGCTCTTTACAACCCAGTGTACTGAGACCTGCTCCCTCCAGCTGGCCCCATGCTTCTCCTTATAGCGCTCCTTGCTATGCTCACATGTTACACACACGTTACTATAGGGGTCTGGAAGGCCACAGCTGGGTTTCCCTGCGTGTTCTGTGTCGGTTGTGAGTTTGAAACAGATCACAGGTGTGTTGCAGAGCTGTGGTTCTAAATCCAGGCTGCACATTAAAGTCACCTGATGGCATGTGAAAAAACAGTGCTTGGGTGACTCTTCCCACTTGCCTCTCAACCAGTCAGAATCTCTGCAGAGGGGCCCAGGCATTTCAAATGTTACCGAGGCTTCCCGGATGATTCTGATGTGCTTTCTGCTCTAGGAAGCAGGAGGTCGTTGCTGAGGTTCTCCTCCTGTCCCCACTGATGCTTAAGGAATTTAGAAAACATTTTCTCTGGACGGGATTTGGCTTTCAAGAATGTTGTCTTGGTGTGGACTTAAAATACTGGTTTCTGGTATCAAAATTGAACACAGACTTATTCTTTGTATTCCTGTTTCAACAAATCTAAATATCTCCTAGGTAAATGGATGTCTCTGGCAAACTAGAGGCAGAGTCAAGTATCTGAAAGGACAAAAAGGTGAAGCTAATTAATGTATTTCAAGAAATGGTGTTCCCATAATATTGTGTGTGGAGCCTTGGTGACACAGTGGTCAAGAATTTGGCTGCTAACTAAAAGGGTAGTCATTTGAATCCACCTCCTCCTCCTTGGAAGCCCTTTGGGACAGTTCTTCTCTGCTTTATAGGGTCACATGAGTTGGAATTGACTGGACAATAACAGGTTTATAATACAGTGCTGTTATCTGGATCTTCACAGTGTGGTAACTGGAGCAGCAGGAGGGCTAGTGACTTTTACAAGGCCACACAGGAAGTGATGGAGCTGGAATTGACGCCAACTCTGTCTCCAACCATGGTCGGACATGGAGGTCAGTTCTTCTGGCATCCTTATTGAACAGATGGAATGTCAAATGCTGTCATACAAAATATAAACTGTGTATTATGTAGTGATTAGAGTCCTGGGCTTTTACCAAAACATGAGTTTTAAATTTCTTATGCAGTTGCAAAATTAAATTGTTAGCTAATCTCCTCTAATTATTATCCGAAATACTGTTTATATGAGAAAGCATGTTCTAAGTTGAAAACAGCTTTGGACACTTAAAGAAGAGTTTTGAGAACTATGTTTATTAACATTTTATCATCAGTTAATATTTATGATTTTGTAAAAAAAATTGTTACATTTTAAAATGTGATTTCATTGTATCTTCCTTCACTTTTATAATGAAGGTTGAAGGGAGAACATTTCCTATTTGAATTTCAAATTCAGGAGCCTAACTCGGAGATGTTTTTAGAGGCAACAGATCTACTCTTTGGTCAGCAAATACTGAGTCACTAGTTTATTCTGAGGGAGCCCTAGTGGTACCGTGATTAAATATACACCTGAAAATGAAGAGGTCTGTGGTTTGAACTCACCAGCCACTCTGCGAGAGAGAGATCTAACAGTCTGCTTCCATAAAGATTGTAGCCTTGGAACCCCTATGGGGCATTTTGGCTCTGTCCTATAGGGTAGCTGTGAGTCTGAATTATTGGATGTCAGTGTTCCCCCCTCCTTTCTTTTCGTATGTGCCATGCCGTATGGTAGGTGTTGTATATATGTGTAGAGAGGAACAAAACTAGGACTGTGTACACTGAGTTATATTGGTGAATTTTAATACGTAAAAATTTCTAAAATAATTAAAAACACTTTTGTTCATTGCTGAGGGATTTTGTAGAACAAAAGCACTATTTCCTAAGAATTTGAGCACAAAACTTTGCCAATCCTGTGTCATTGCTTGAAAGTTTGCATTGATTGAAACCTTGTAGAAATAATTTCCATGAAAAATTTTCAGTACATTTGAATTTCACTAAGAGGCTGAAAAATACTTGCTTGTAAGAAGGGTTACTGATGGTGCAGAGTAGTGATTCGTGATTGTCAGATTGAAATAAAGAAATTGCAGCGGATGCTGGAAAGCAAGGTTTTATTATTATCCTGCACTAAGGTTTTTGTGAAGGGAGGGCTTGACTTTAGAGCCAGAAATCTCAGAGGGTGACAGTTTTGCTCATATGCTGTATTGTTGGGAGGATTTATCTTGATATAACCTAGTGACCCTTGGAAAATTTTCTGTAACTGCTACAGATGGTCAAAGGGAAACTGAAAGACTTTGGAGTCTGCTGCTTTCTTTGTTCTGCATCTGTAGCACAGTACCAGATACTAGATGTAGAACTGCAGCATTTGACTGATGGGGAAATCTTAATCTAAGAGCTGAAGTAGTGCTGCCTCTGACAGCCACGGATGCCACCTTGCAGCTTGTTCACCAGTCTGCTTGATACTGACTCTGAGGGAGTATTTAAGGTAGCAGGGGACATGAAATTCAGTTCTTGAGCAAGATTTGATTCTAAGAGCAATAGGAATACAGTCTTTTTCATGACATTTAATGTTTATTTTTTCTACTTATTGCCTTCCTATTTTACTTAAATATTAATGGGCTAAATGTAAGCATTGAAAACCAGAAAACCAAAAACAAGCACACAAACAAAAACCCTCACCGCTGTCAAGTCAATTCTGACTCCTAGTGGCCCTCTAGGTAAGGATAGAACTGCCCCATGGAGTTTCCAAGGAGCACCGGCAGATTTGAACTGCCAGCCTTTTGATTAGCAGTTGTAGAATTTAACTACTACACCTCAAAGATTTCCACATAGACACAAAGCTAATGTAAACTCTTTTTCTTGTTATTTTTAAATTAGTTATTAGAGTTGTATTATTACAAAAGGTAGATCCAATGATTATATATAAGTAACAATGGAACTAAACAGTTTTGTCATAGAATATCAACTAATAAATTGTTATGGTCTTTAATTATGACTGTTTAGTCTGATGAGTGAGCAGCCCTGACTTGTCTGTCAGTGGAGGCTTACTTGTTGTTGGGATGTGGGAAGCTATCCCACTGGTATTTAGTCACCAGCAGGGTCAATCATAGTAGCCCAGTTTCAGCTGAGTTTCTAGACTAAGACAGACTAGGAAGAAGGATCTGGCAGTCTACTTCTGAAAGGAATTAACCAGGGAAAACCTTATGAGTAGCAGCCGAACATTGTCAGATATGTTGCCGGAGATCGAGTCCCCAAGGTTGGAAGGTACTCGGAAGACGACTGGGGAAGAGCTGCCTCCTCAAAATTGAGTTGACCTTAATGACATGGATGGAGTAAGGCCTCCAGGATCTTTGTTTGCTGGTATGGCACAACTCAGAAAGAAGAAACTGCTGCAAGCATCCACTAATAATCAGGACATGGAATGTACGAAGTCTGAAACTAGGTAAACTGGAAATTGTAAAAAATGAAATGGAATGCATAAACACTGACATTCTAGTTATTATAGCTGAAATGGATGGACCAGTTTGGGCCATTCTGAATCTGACAATCGTATAGTTTTACTATCCTGGAAACAAAAACTTAGAGAGGAACGGTGTTGTGTTCATCGTCAAAAAGAACATTTCAAGATCTCTCCTAAAGTTCAGTGCTGTCAGTGTACGACTACTATTCAAACACTAACACACCAACCACTGAGGCCAAAGTTGAAGAGGTTGAAGATTTTTACCAGTTTTTGCAGTCTGAAATTGAACGAACATGCAGTTAGGACGCATTGATAGTTACTGGTGACTGGATTGCAGAAGTTGGATACGAAGAAGAAGGATGAGTAGTTGGAAAATATGGCCTTGGTAATAGAAATAATGCCAGAGATTGTGTGATAGAATTTTGGAAGACTAACGACTTTTTGATTGCAAATACCTTTTTTAGCCAACACAAATGCTGACTGTACACATGGACTTCACCAGATGGAATACACAGGAACCAAATTGACTATATCTGTGGAAAAAGATGATGGACAAGCTCCATGTCAGCAGTTGAAACAAGACTAGGTGCTAACTGTGGCACATGTCATCAATTGCTCATATGCAAATTCAAATTGAAACTGAAGAAAATTAGAACAAATCCACAAGAACCAAAGTATGACCTTGAGTATATCCCTCCTGAGTTTAAAGACCATCTCAAGAACAGATTTGATGTGTTGATCGGTAAAGACCAAAGAACAGACGACTTGTAGAATGACATCAAAGATATCAACCATGAAGAAAGCAAGAGGTCAGTAAAAAGACAGGAAGAAAGAAAAGACTAAATTGGATATCAGAAGAGACTCTGAAACTTGCTCTTGAATACTGAACAGCTAAAGCAAAAGAAGGAATGGCGAAGTAAAAGACGTAAAGAGATTTCAAAGAGCAGCTTGAGAGGACAAAAGAAAGTATTATAATGGCACGTGCAAAGAGCTGGAAATGGAAAACCAGAAGGGAAGAACATGTTCAGCATTTCTCAAGCTGAAAGAACTGAAGAAAAAAATTCAAGCCTTGAGTTGCAATAGTGAAGGATTGATTCTGCATGGAAACTATTGTAGCATCAAAAGTAACTCAGGTAGCATGATTCTGCATGGAAACTATTAAGTAACTCAGATGGAAGGAATACACAGAGTCATTATACCGAAAAGAACTGGTTGATGTTCAGCCATTTGAAGACGTAGCATATGATCAGGAACCAATGGTACTGAAGGAAGAAGTCAAAGCTGCATTGAAGGCACTGGCAAAAAACAAGGCTCCAGGACTTGGTGGAATATCAATTGAGACACTTCAACAAACAGATGCAGTGCTGGAAATGCTCACTTATCTATGCCAAGAAATTTGGAGGACAGCTACCTGGCCAACTGATCAGAAGAGATCCATATTTATGCCATTCCAGAGAAGGGTGATCCAACTGAAGGTGGAAATTGCTGAACAGTATCATTGATACCACATGCAAGTAAAATTGTGGTCAAGATCATTCAAAAGTGACTACAATAGTACATTGACAAGGAACTGTAAGAAGTGCAAGCTGGATTCAGAAGAGGATGTGGAACCAGGGATATCATTGCTGATGTCAGATGGATCTTGGCTGAAAGCAAAGAATACCAGCAAGATGTTTACTTGTGTTTCACTGACTATGCAAAAGTATTCGGCTGTGTGGATCATACTAAACTATGGCTAATGTTGCAGACAATGGGAATTCCAGAACACCTAATTGGACTCTTAAGGAATCTGTATATGAATCAAGAGGCAGTTGTGCAAACAGAACAAGGGGACACTGCATGGTTTAAAGTCAGATAACGCATGCATCAGGGTTGTATCCTTACACCATACCTTTTTAATCTGTATGCTGAGCAGATAATCTGAGAAGCTGGATTATATGAAGAAGAACAATGAGGCATCAGGATTGGAAGACAACTCATTAACAACTGTATTATGCAGACGACACCACTTTACTTGCTGGAAATGAAGAAGATTTGAGGCATTTACTGATGAAAATCAAGGACCACAGCCTTCAGTATGGACTGCACCTCAGCATCAGGAAAACAAAAATCCTCACAGCTGGACCAGTACCCAACATTGTCGTAAATGGAGAAAAGATTGAGGCTGTCAAGGATTTCATTTTACTTGGATCCACAATCAACACCCATGGAAGCAGCAGTCAAGAAATCCAAAGGCATTGGGAAAATCTGCTGCAAAGGACCTCTTCAAAGTATTCACCTTGAAGACTAAAATGCACCTGGTCCAAGCCATAGTATTTTTGGTCACATCATATGCATTTGAAAGCTGGACCTTGAACAAAGGAAACAGAAAAAGAATTGGTGCCTTTGAATTGTAGTGTTGGAGAAGAATGTTGAATGTACGATGGACCATCAAAAGAAGCAACAGATCTGCTCTGGAAGAAGTCCAACCAGAGTGCTCCTTGGAAGCAAAGATGGCAAGACTGTGTCTTATGTACTTCAGGTATGTTGTCAGGTAAGATCAGTCCCTGGAGAAGGACACCATGCTTGGTAGAGTGGGGGGTCAGTGAAAAAGAGAAATGCCCTCTTGACGAGATGGAGTGACACAGTGGCTGCAATAATGGGCCTTAAAAATGATTGTGGACATAGTGCAAGACTGGGCTGTTTCATTCTGTTGTTCATAGGATTGCTATGAGTCAGGACTGACTCAGCAACACATAATAACAACAACAGTATGATGAGTGGATTTCTCTGAGTGCAGTACATTCTCTGCACAAATGATCTTGAGTTTTCGATGTTATAGATGTGGCTGTTACGTTTTTTTCTGATCTAACTGAAGCAAGTGTCAATACAAGACCAATAGGGGCAGCATACTTGAAATTCGTGCTATATAGGTTAATTTCAGACCTCTAGTTACCATAATAACAGAAATAATAAAAGAAAGAAAAAATATTGCCATGGTGTAGTTTCTGTGGGGTCCTGTAGTGACCCCACAGGACAGAGTAGAATTGCCCCATAGTGTTTCCAAGACACAGAAATATGTATGGACATGTAAGTATGGATGAGAAAAAGCTTTCCTGTGGTGCTGAGTGTTACCATGAATCGGAGGGGGAAGACGGTGGCCAGGATGTACGCATGTAACAGTGTAGCCCAAGAAAGAACTCTGAGGTCCTTGTGGTTTGTTCAGGTGAGAGTCAAGGGCAAGACTTTAGGAAGAAAGTAGCATAGAGATTGTAGTGATAATGATAATAGCTTATGCTTATTGAATACTTTTGTTCTAGTTAGTAAGCTAAGTTTTTTTGTGTGTAAGTATCAGAGTCTTAAAATTTAGATGATCTGTTTTTAAAGAATAAATGACTTATCTGAGTTTTATATTGCACATCTGTGAGCTGAACCCAATTGGTCTGAATCCATAGCCCAGGAGCTTGACTTCTGCTTTGCTTTTTATGTGAACTGCATGTTCCCTTGGTAGACTAGATTTTTAAGGTGACTGGTGCTGAGCCCCTGGTGATGTAGTAGTTAAATGCTAGAGGTGCTAACCGAAAGCTTGGTGGTTTGAGTCTCCTAGATGCTCCTTGGAAATTCTGTGGGGCCGTTCTCCTCTGTCCTATCAGGTTACTATGAGATGGAATTGATGGCAACAGACAGGATCTTTTTGGTTTGGTTGTTGAACAGAGGAACCATTAGAGCTTTCTGTTGCCTCTGTTTCATGTCCCAGACAAGGCACAGGAGGAGGAGAGTAAATGCCAGTCTCTCTTAAGGAATGATTTTGCTGCAGTAGTTTATTGTACGGTAGGAGGAAGGTATCAACAATCCTGAGAATTTGTGGTTATTCATTCTCTTTGAAGAAAGGGATTGAAATTTAACAACAGTAAGCCAGACTGAATTTTAAATGTTTTATATGCAGTTTCTGTTGACTGCTTAGTTATTTTGGTCATGAATACATTTTTGCCATTTTTTTCTATACCATATGTTGAAGCAGAAGTCTCATCTGCTTGAGGCAATGTTAGAAGTGTTTTCAAAACAATAATGTTGATAAAAAAAGATAATTGTATCCAAACAAAGAAGTTTAACTACTGTACTTCATTTATCTTTATTTGTCTAAGTGGCAGGGAAAGAGATATTGAAAAATAGGAGTAGGTAAGGAAAAATAAGGATAACTAAAGTGGGTTTTTGGAACATGACAGTATATTTAAGCCTTTATGTCAGTTTTTCATGAATTTGTCTCATCTTTGCCAGTGTAGTAATCTATAAATTATAGCTATATATCTGGACCTTCAAAACTGTATTCATAGAGTTCATATCTTACAGAAGTATTTTTCACATCAGTTCATTTTGTACGAATATTTACGAAAACTGAAGTAAATTCTGCCTTTTCTCTTTTCCCTCCTCTTAATAGTTTTTGGGTCTTAATAAAGTCCAGTGACTGTATGTACCACCATTCCCTAATATAGGAGTTGTTTTTATTTGGCTTTCCACTTACTAGTATTAAGCTGTATTTCCACGGCATTCTGTTTACTCATACGAGGTCCAACAGTTAAGTCCATGAAGTTAATTGTTTTAAGTGCTGCATACCTCACTACCGAATGTTACTATGATCACCTCTGGAGTACTGCCTGTTGGAAAGCTATGCACCAATGCCAGCAGGTAGTGCACCCTTCAGAGCAGTTTTGGAACTCTTCTGGAATGGCTGTTACTCATAATGGCTTGGTGGCCAAGTTCACAAACTGAATTGTATAGTTGTCTGTGAGGGAGTTTTTAGCCAGTAAACAAATAACTGTATAGGAACACCCTCTTTACTCACCTGATCTGGCCCTCAGTGACTTTTTTCTTTAATCAAGGGGAAAGGAAATATTGAAAGAGAGACATTTTGATGACATTCAGAATATCAAGGGTAATAAAACAGCAGCTCCGATAGCCATTCCAGAAAAAAAGAATTCTAAAATTGCTTTAAAGGGTGGACTAGGCACTAGTATCAGTTCATAGCTTCCCAAGGGGTGTACTTCCAAGATGACTGTAGTGATATTCAGCAGTGAGGTATGTAGAACTTTTACTAGAATGAGTTTGCAGCTTAATTAGCCGTCCTTGTAGGACTTCTTTTCTTGCTGTAGTTATGTGTGGATGTGTTTTCCAGAATCAAAGCCTTTTTTAATTTAAATCTCTTTTTTACTCCACTACTTCTCAGTGCTTCCCAGGCATTTTTGAGCACCTATTATGTGCCAGGTACTGGCGATAATGCTAGATGCTGGGGATACAGAGATGACAATGACATAATCCCCTATGTTTAACATGTTCCCTGTCTTACAGGGAAGAATCACTGTTAGAGCAGAGCTTTCCTCCCTGCAGTAAGCATACAAAGGTCTATCTTGTGGGTTGCTGTGAATTGTAATTGGGTTGTCCCAATTACAGTAGGGTTGTCCAGTAGAATAAATACAATAGTGTATGGAAAGCACCTACCCACTGTGCCTGGTGTAGGATAGGTTGTCAGTGACAGTCATTATTATTAACAAAGTACAGTAAAGGGATCAGTGTTTCCTGGGCTGATTCACTAACAAATCTCAAGTGACCTTAAGCCAGGGAGGCAGCCTATGTCTCTGACTTTAAGGTAGCCTTGCTTTTTTCTCACCTTTGTGGTATCCAGTCATATCATAGAATTTTACTGTCAAATGTATCTTTTCAATTATAAATGTGTTTGAGTACCCAGAAGGAAGGGTCTGTAATGCTATATATCTTTTCTTCCCTGTGGTGGTTTTTTAGAAAGCTATAAATGTCAGCTGAATGAATTTGTAGAATAAATGGATAGGTTCAAGGATGTACTTCTGTGGAAGTGTGGTTTTAATTTTTAAATCTTTTGCCAATAAAATGGTAACCCTGATGGCTTAGTGGCTAAAGAGTTCAACTGCTGTAACAAAGTTTTTTTTTTAAGAAAATGTTGTGCATTCCATGTTCCACTTTGATGAATGGCACCTGGGGTCTTAAAAGCCATCAAGAAGTCATCTAAGTAGTGTTAGTTGGTCCCAACCCACCTGGAGTAGAGGAGAATGAAAGATATCAAAGACATAAAGAAGACATGAGCCCAAGAGACAGTAAGGGCTGCATAATCCAAAGACTACATCGGTATCAGACCAGAAGAACTAGATCGTACCTGATTACCACCAATTACTGCCCTGACTGGGAATACAAAGAGTCCCTGATATAGTGGGGAAAAATCGGACAACTTGAACTGTGTTAAATAGACCAGACGTGATGGTCTGACGGACTGGAGGGTTCCCAGATGACATGACCCTGGACCCTCTGTTAGCCCAGAACTAAAACCATTCCTGAAGCCAACTTTTTGGACAAAGATTGGACTGGACTATAAGTCGTAAAATGATACTGACAAAGTATACTTCTTGGCTTAAATAGGTACATGAGGCTAACTGGGCAGCTCCTGTCCAGAGGTGAGACGAGAGGGCAGAGGGGGACAGGAACAAGTTGAATGGACACAGGAAATCTGGGGTGGGAAGGAGAAATGTGCTGTCACAATGTGAGCAGAGCAACTTGAGTTACGTAGCAATAAGTGTGTAAGTTTTTGTATTACCAGTTGATTTCGACTGTAAACTTTGACTTCAACCACAATAGAATATTAAAAGGAAAAAAAAACTTCATCTGCTAACCAAAAGGTCTTGCATTCACCAGGCTGTCCTTAGAAACCCTGTGGTACAGTTTTCCTCTGTCCTGTAATGTGGCTGTGAGTCAGAATCAAATTGATGGTAATGGGAATTTTTCTTCTTTTGGAGGAGGGATTTGCAAATAAAATAGCCAAAGTGCTGAGCAAGGTACCCTTTCACTTCTGTTGGGAGCACTAGCCATCTTTTTCCTAAGTTTTGGTGTTTTTATTTTTTTTTAATATTTTATTGAGTGTTTGGTGAACATTTACACAGGAAATTAGATTCTTATTAACAACTTACATATTTTTTCAGTGACTTTGTTTACAATTTTCACAATATTATCATCCCTCGTTATTTCCTTTCTGGTTGTTCTGTTTCCATCAGTCTAGCTTTCATGTCTCCCTTTGGCTTCTCATCTTTAGTCTGTGGTGTTCACCTTTTGATTTAATTTTCAGATGTTTATTTTGAAGAGCAGAATACTTGCAGGTGGTATTTTTTATTTTAAGGGCCAGTCTATCATTTGGCTGAATGGTGCCCTCTAGTAGTGATTTGAAATCCAAGCTTTAAGAGTATCTCAGAGTGATAGTCTTGGGGATTTATGTGGTTTCTATGCGTCTAGTTAGTCTGGCCTTTTGTTTTTTAGGAATTTGATTTTGTTCTGCACTTTTCTGCTATTCTATCCAGGACAATCTAATGATTCCCTGGTTGAAGTGGTTGATAGTAGTAGTTGGGCACTATCTAGTTCTTCCAGTTTCAGTGAAGATGGTGTTCTTGTAAAAACTATTGGTTCTCTAGAGTTTTTGTTTTCTTTGCCTTTTGCTTTGGGTGAGTAGAAACCAATAGCTGTATTTTAGATAACCACTCACAAGCCTTTAAGATTCCAGATGTTACTCACTGAACATGAATGTGGAGCTTTGCCTTTATGGACTAAGTCACAGTTTTGATATTTTTATCAAATGAAGATGCAGCTATAGAATGCAGTGAAGTATTGTTACATCTGATAAATGCAAAAACACAAAAGTTGAGACCAGCACAGGTGGGTTTCATAGCAGCTGAAGTTACTAGCACAATTTTTTTTTTTTTAATTTCAATGTAAGTTAGAATAAGAGAAGACTGAAATATGAAATTCAAATGAAAGCTGTTTTATTTCAAGCTAGGACACAATTGCCAGAAATTCAGGTAGAAATTTAACAATTTTCATGGAAAATGGATTATCAGACAGCAGGTGAATTTTGGAGGATAAACAGTTGAGTCCTTTTTTAACTGACTTAGCAGCATAGGACATTTAGCCAAACTTCTTTCTCTCACTAACTCATTATGTTTTGATGTGTGCTAGTAAAAACCTGGAGGTCTGATGTGTATCCTGTGATCTTAGTTTCTTGGTAGGATTTATAACATAGTAATTTATGCCTCTTTTCCCCACCACACCAAATCCCCATCTGTTGCTGTTGAGTTGATTCCAAGTCATAGTGACCTATAGGACAGAACAGAGCTGCCCACAGGATTTCCAAGTCTGTAATCTTCATAGAAGCACGTTGCCAGATCTTTCTCCCACGGGTCATTGTGAGTCAAATTAACTCCACAGCCCTGAATCTGACCCCCAAAGCTGATTATATAGATAAACTAGCACTAGTTATGGCTTACATGTGAAATGTCAGTACTTCACAGAGTTATATTTTTAATAGGAACCAAAAAATAACCAAACCCGTTGCTGACAAGTAAGTTCTGCCTCATACGGTTTCCAAGGCTGCCATCATTATAGACACAGACTGCCACCTTTTTCTCCCAAGGAGTGGATGGTTGGTTTCAACCACTGAGCTTCGGTTGATGGTCAAGTGCTTTAATCACTGCACTGCTAGGACTCCTTTATAATAAGAAACTAGACATGAAATGACTACTTCCGGACACTAAACTTCAGGTAGAATAACACAGGGCATATGTGTGGTCGCTAGAGGTTATCTTAGTAATTTTGAACTGCTTTTCTCTGTGACCTAAATATATGAGGTTGACATTTACGAAGCTAGACCCCCAAATGCTAATAATACAATGTGTGCCAAAGTTGCAACATTGCAGGCCTGTCTTAATTAGTTAGTGCTCTCAACAGGTAGCCGTTGTCCTGGTGTGGTAACAGACATTTAAAGGTAAGGGCTGCTTTTTACTGACTGTAACTGTCAAACTGAAGATTCTTATATTAAGACTGTAGACAAATTACAAATTACTAGACTTAGAAAATGCTTTAAGGAAGATAAGCTATTTTTTTTGAGAGATTTGTGTGATGTAGCGATGGGCAAGGCTATTGCTAGCCGAGTACTTCAGGCCTCTTACGTTGTTCTTTTCCTATGATACCATCTTGTCCTTTTTTCTTTTCTCTCCATATAGTATGATTGCTTGTTCAGTGTTCTGAGTATTTTAGTTTAGTGCTCAATGTGTTACAGAAGTTAAGAACCTGTCTTTCTCTTATATATCACTTCCTTCTCAACGGTGGAGTAGAACCCCATTCCAATAAAGGCTGGTCACAGCCATCTCCCATCCTGATATTCTTGGCTCGTTTGAGATTGTTAGGAGCAGTGTTTACTAGGGCCACTCAAAGCCAAGCGTGTGTCTCCCCAGGAGAGAGGGGCACTGGTTTTAAGGGAGAGGAGGTAATGTGCTCCCTGAAGTGCTATTAGAAACTGTTGTGAGGTGTACGAACCAGGCACAGCTACACTTGAGGGGCTGGCTGGGCTAATGTGGTCTGTGTTGGTGTTGAGGAGAGAGCAGAGGGTAGCATTGCTTATTGAACTAGGAAGTGGCTGCATGGTCTGACAAACAGATGGCAGTTCTGCCTAGCCCTTATGTTCTGAAAAAGCCTGTTTTATTGGGAACATTAAGTTTTTTCTTTTTAACATTTAAATATTTCCATCTCTGGCTGTCTTAGTTTTCTGCTGTGTGTAACAAATGGCCACAGACAGTGACTTAGAACAGCACATGTTTATTTGATCTCACAGTCTCTGTGGGTCAGGAGTATCTGTACACACAGCTTGGCTGGGTCCTCTACTCAGGGGCTCACCAGGCCACGTTCAGGGTGTCAGCCGGGCTCCCTTCTCTCAGAGGATTGACTCAGGAAAGAAAGAATTTGCTTTTGTGCTCATTCAGGTTGTTGGCAGAATTTTGTTTCCTTTTAGCAGTAGGATGGAAGGCCCCAGCTTCTTGCTGGCTGTTGACGGGAGGAGTCAGCCTGCAGTTCCCAGAGGTCACCCATAATTTCTTGCTATGTAGCCTTTCCCCATGTGGCAGGTCAGCCAACAGAAGCTTGAGAGCAAGTCTGCTACCAAGAAGACTCAGTCTTACAGGGTAATATAGTCTCTGAGTGACACATAAACATTTGTCACCCTCTGTTGATGAGAAGCAAGTCACAGATCCTGCCCATATTCAAGGGGAGTGGATTGTATAAAGCGTGAACAACAGGAGCAAGGATCATGGGTGGCACCTTAGAATCCGGCCACCATAACCAGTATGTTCCCACTATTGGGCTGGAAAAGGAAATCAAAGCCAAGGTGCTAGTGGCCAGAGGCTGGAGATTTGTTTCCGAGTTTTACAGTGGCAGCACCGGGGCCCTCTAGGCTGACCCGAGGCTTGAAAAGCATCCCAGATGGGTGGTCTCTGTGCCGAGCACCTTATGTACTTACCTGTTTGCATTGCTGCTTCCTTTCTCACTTTCCTCTTACCCTTTGGTTTACATCAGTTTTATTGTTTAGGTTGATGAGTGTTAGCAAGTTTATGCTCCATGTAATAGCCACCACTACAATCGAGATACAGAAAATTCCATCCTTTCACATAGTTGCCGTGTGCTTCTTGGGTATTAGTCCGCCCACACCTCCTGCTATAGGCAACCATTGATCTGCTTTCTGTCCATAGGTTGATTTTGTTTGTTCTGGAATTTTATATTAATGGAATCTTACAGTCTTGAGGACTATGCATGTTGTGGTTTGTACCAGTCATTTATTTCATTTTATTCTGGGTAGGTAGTATTCAGCTTTATGGATGTGACACAGTTTGTCTCCAGTGATGATTAGCTGTTATGAATCATGCTGCTTTGAATATTCATGTGCATATCTTTGTGTGGACATGTATTTTACTGCTTTTGGGTAAATACCCAGCAGTTGAATTACCAGGTAATAAGACGTGTGTGTTTCACTTTATAAAGCATTTTGCATTGCTACCGTCAGTGAAGGGCAGTGCCGGTTCTTCAGCGTCCTTGTCCATGTTTACTATTGTCCGTCTTTTTAATTACAGTCCTTCTGAAAGATATGCAGTGGCATCTTACTGTGGTTTTAATTTACAATTTCCTGGTAATGAATAAAGTCAAGCACTTTATTGTGGACTTATTCGCCATTATTTATTTATTTTATTTTTTAATTTTTATTTAACATGACTGAGTGAAAATGTACATTCCCGTATAAATTTACATGCCCACCTATATGCAGCTTCCACTGCTCTCCTGTCCGGTGACAGCACATTATTCCTCTCTGCTCCATACATGTCTCATCCTCCCAACAGCCTCCTTTCCCCTCCTCTCCGTCCACTCCCCTTCCTCCAGCCAGAGGTCAGCAAGATGATATCCTATAGATGTGTAGAACCATAAAGTGCTTCCAATATATGGTCACTCTGCATTGCCAAGTCCAATCCATTCCTGTCCAAAGAGTGGACCTTTGTTATAATAATTTATGGGAAAGGGCAGTGTTTTAGGCTGGGTTTTCTAGGGAAGCAAAACCAGTAACACGTGTAGGTATAAGGAAAGATTTATAATATATATATATAGACAGATAGATAGATAGATACAAATATAGGAAACAGCTCACGTAATCACAGAAGCTGAATGTCCCAAGCTCTGGCACAAGCCTCATGTGTCCATGGAAGCTGAGGAACCCAAGGTCAGCAAGTCAGAGACCAGAGTTGCAGATCACCGGTTGTGTGGGTCAGTGGATCCCAAGCTGGCGGCGAGACGATGCAACAGAGGCTGGAGGTCGGTGGATCCCAAGCTGGTGGCGAGGCGAAGTGACAGAGGCTGGAGAACCCAGGATCGGCAGGTCAGGGAGCAGGACTGAGCAGAGGCTGGCGAGCGCAGGATTGGCAGGTCAGGGAACAGGACTCTCACGTGCCGACTGTAAGGACTGATGAGCCCAACAGCCGCTAGCTCAAGTCCCGGAACCAGACGCTGGAACAAGAGAGCAGGAGCTCCTGGCCACGTGAGCGATCAGCAGCTGTAGTCCAGGGTCACGAGATGAGAGCCGAGGGGCAGGGAGCCACCACAAACCCCGCCCTGCCACTTAATACAGCAGCCAAATAGGTAGTAGCCAAGTTGACATAATCCTGACCACCACAGGCAGCATCAGGGCCGGGGGCCATGCTCTCAGAGGAACCCCAAAACCGCTGGACCATCAGTTGAGGTCTTTTAGTGGAGATCTCCTGATGCACCCCTTTTTATTCTTGTGTTGCCAGTGAGACTCCTCTCTGTGAGCTCCATCGTGTATTCGCCATTTTTATATTGTCTTTTGTGAAATCTTCTTTTGAAATGAGGTGACTCACACTGAGTACATCTTTCTGCTTAAGAGTTCACAAGATACCACCTTTAATACATAACTGCTTACGTTTTAGTGTAACAGACATCTCTTCAGCACTTACTATGTGCTAATCAGCCCCTGTGTGGCATGAAAACCTTGGTGCTCTATTATTGGTTTGCAGTCTGAACCACTGGACATGCCTTGGGAGACAGTCCTGGTGATCTACTTCTGAAAGTCCTTGACTTTTCAGAAGCAGATTCCTACTGACATACCTGGGGTCGCCAGGAGTTGGAATTGACTCAATGGCAACTGACAACAGCTGCAACAAATGTGCTAATCACTCTTCACACATTGCCTTATGCATAATCTTCAGAACTGTCCTGTGAGATTGGTATGTTATCATCTCCATTTTCCAGTTGAAAAACTGAGGCCTAGAGACCTTCAGTAGCTTGCCTGTAGGTATACAACTGGTAAATAACATAGTAATCAAGCTCAGGCATCTGACCTTGGATGCTTGTTCTGGTCCAGAAGTTGTCAGACTACAAGCCAAGGCCCAAACAGCCATGCCTGTTTATTTACATAGCTGTTTTTTGTTGCTACAGTAGCCGACTTGAGTAGCCGTGACAGAGGCCATATGGTCTGCAAAGCCTGTTCTTTATGGGAAGAGTTTGCCAGCCCCTATTCTTGGCCACTGTACGTTGTCCACATTGTGCCCATTGTCTTGTCTGTTTTTAAGAAATATGTCCAACTGACATGAACCAGGCAATAGGGAGGTCACCACCTTCAGATTGCCAGCTGTTAAAGATGTGTGTACGAAAGCAAGTATGAAAACTAATGTAGGCATGTCATCTGCTAGGTGTGCTAGCTACACTAAGCACTGAGTTTTCCATTATATATGTAACAGTGAAGACAAATGCCATAGAATTCTGATCTAAGCTGATAGCAGGAGAGCCAGGCTGGGACCTTATTTATTGGCTTTCTGTGTCATTAGTGAGTAACACTGTATATTGTGTTCCCATGGAATTTGTTTGACTCTCAGACTGCCTGCATTGTGGTGAGGTATTTTATTTGATATGGTTTACTGATTAGTCAAGAATATGTGGATGAAGTTGGATTAGATGGAGGGGCTCTTGGGCAAATTAGTAAAAGTTCTAAGTTACAGAATTTTAAAAAAGTTGCCATACTGCTTTCAGTTTGATACAGTACTTTTAGCTGTTTTAAAGCAGGAAACATAAGTGCACATTAAGAGAATGGAGTTCATAGCCTCCAGCGGAAGTGACTTGAATCAAAAGGCCCAGAATCCAATATTGAGTAAAATGTTAATGTGGTCACGTCAGCTTTTTTTTTTTTCATTGTTATATGACCACATTCTTTCTATAGAAGTCAGGCATTGTAAGAAACCCAGATATGAAACTTAGAATACATCAAAAGTTTGTTAAACTTAGATAATATGGAAGTAATTAGCTATTAGAATTGTATCTTCTCTGACAGTAGTATTGAAACTTCATGTTTTGTGACTCATGAGTTGTAGGAACCATAAAAACAAACATCATGAATATGTTTCTGCAATCACGGAAAGGCCTCAGTCTCTTCTGACTTGAGCACACAGGATTATTACATTATTGATTAAGATTATTTTGGTTAAGATACTGTGATTAAGAATCTGAGGAAAGTGTGACACATTTGGAACATCTAGTCTGAATCATTGTATAAGGAATTTAACATGAAAATTAGCAAGTTTCAATCCAAGAGGATTGTGTGTCTAGGCTTTGAGAAATGAATGGTTGGGTATAAATACGAGGTAGCATAAATAAATGAGCAATTAATAAGTGCATTCATTTATATATAACATTTTGTCTAGATTATGAAGAAAGTTCAGTGGTCATCTCTCTTTGGGAAGAATTGTTGCCGAGTTCTTCTAGGAATCAGTAGAACAGAGTTTTATAAGGGTGCCACTTGAACTTAATGCCTGCTGGTGCTAATCCAATCAAGGTTTGATGAGAATAGGCTAGTCAAAGAGAAAATCTATTTACACCAACCAACTTGATTACTTCCTTAGTTTGAAAATGCTGTGCTTAACATTGTGGGACATACACTCCGGGAACGTTCACAGTTCTTGGACAGGTAGATCTCACACACACAGTCCTTCTGGAAAGATATGACAGAATAAATTCTAAGGTCAGACTGTGCATGGGAGAAAAAGCATGAATTTATAAATGAAATTGATCTGAATTAACAGATTATGGCTCCATTGCTTGTCATAAATTATGTAACTTCTAGAAGTATGTTATCAACCCAACTATAACAGATTGAATTAATTCTTATAAAATGATAACAGAAGCTATTCAATTTAATTACTGAGCTAATATAAGCTATTTTTATGTTATTAGTGTATGTGCTAAGAATTATGGGAGATCTGCAAAAGACACTGTCATTTTAAAGAGTGTGGAGGAAACTGGGAGACTTCATGAATAAGATAGACCTGGCTGTCAAAGAATATATTTTAGATTGGTTGTAATACAGTGGGAATTACTAGCATTTAGTGGAATGGACAAAAAAGGGAGGTTTTGTTCTTAAAAAAGGTTCACACATGCTTGTTGGTCTTTACTGACCCTAAATTAGTAGTGATAACATATGAATTTCTCTTCAACTACTTCACATTAATTTGAATTATCAGGTTAATGCACATGTTTGTAGTCAAGAAAATGGGCCATTTTATTAACAGTGATATAATTCCTAGTTGATAATAGATGCCTTGATAAACTATACTGGCCATAACAGAGAAGCAGAAGCCTCCAATAAACAAAAGAAATCTGAGTGTGTATTATTTTATACATTCCTACACCTGGGAATGAGGGCTGTGTTGGACCTGCCCTGTTACAGGTAAAGACAGAAAGGACCTTGCTTCTCTAGGTATTGAGGGAACCAGGGTAAGACTCTGTGTTTGGACTGGAAGTGGAAGTCTGGTGAAACAAGGAACTGGCATTAGGGTTGAATAAAAGCCTGTTTTCTATTCAGCGAGTGTGGCTGCATAAACAGCTGGATGCTTAGATACCTAGGGTACTATCTCTGCCTTAGCATTACAATCCAGGAAAAATACCTTAAGGACAGTAAGAGAAATTAGTATTACATAATGGTGGTAGAGTTTCTTTTTGGTGTGGTGAAGTTTTAGCAATGGCTACACAACACTGGGAGTGTGGTTAATAACTCTTGTTAGTATAGCAAATTCTATCTATGTTGCATGTATGTTACCATAATTAAAGAGACTCAGTAAAAGTGGTCTGAGGATACGTAATGTCTTGTTGGATATCAGAAGAATTAGGGATGGCTTCAAAGTCTTGTGACGGTGGAGCTTGTCCTTAAGGAATGAGTGAGGTTTCAACAGACTGATGGGCACTGAAGGAGAGATATTACAGGTGAGGCATTCTCATGTGTACACTGAGTTCATGATAAGGTGTCTCTGCTGCTGTAGGCCTGAAACTGTTTGCTGGCATTTAAGAAGTTCAAAGAGTATGTTCAAACAAGAATTTGAAAATGTATCTTCAAAGTATTGTTCATATGAAATTTCAGGGATATGTCTGCCAATTGGGCCCATAATTTGGACTCACAGGTGTCTGTATTCTATATTCTATTCTTAGCATATGTGCTAAGTATCTTACATATTTAACGTACTTTACTTTGTATGTTAATGCAAAATTATTTGCTTTGTAGATTACCTAGGCTATAATTATAATTGTAATCCAGTTTCTCCCTTTGGCCTAGCATGTAATCAATTATCTCTTCACTGATTTATAGTCAGGCTATGCAGATTTATTTTAATATTGCTCTTTTTTGTGTTTAATCAGGCAGGCAAATATTCTGATAAAAAGTGGAAAAGAGAATTTTGTATTAACCAGTTACTAAATACATATTCTGTAACTTTAGGGCAAAATAATTTGTCAGTTTCATAAAACTAGATATAACTATTCATATATGAAATTGCCCTAAGAGAATTTAATAGAACAGAGTTAAGAAACCATGGAAAATGAATGAGAAAAGGGAAGTATTTACTGCAATGTATATGTTTTCTTATGACTATATTCCACTTTGAACTTTTGCTTGAAAATATGTTCTCTTTTTTCTCATTAACCGTTTCACAAAATAGTTAATATTTTCCATAAAAAATAAAGTTATTAGTAGGAATTTAATTAATTAATTTAAGTAAGGAATTTAAGTAATTAAACACTGTGTACCATATACTTTTAAGGCATACAAAGATGAATAAGTGATTTATTTTGTCTTTGTAGATTTGACATGATTTGACATATAAGGAATTTACTGTAGTGAGTGTGTTAAGTATTATAACAGTAATGTGAACAAAGCAGTTTGAGAACACAGGAAGGAACTGTTTATTCTTTTAGAGTGGTTTAGGAAAGACATTTGAACTAGAGAGATGAGTGTAAAGCTACCTGATGGAAACAGAGATGAAGTGGGAAGGGAAGAACATAGAATTCCCAGACGAGTTCCCTCCCTATCCTTAAGAAAAAAAGGCTGAACTTTTTAGAGATCATAGGTTTGGTATTTGTGAGCAAACAAGCTTTTAGGTAACTACTAAAAATAAACTAAAATGGAAGAGTTGCTACGGAGTTGTGTGATGCCCTTTGGAAGTCAGATTTTTTGCCAATAGGAGAGCTGGAAAACATGCTATATTGAAGAGCAGATAATTATAAGCTCAAGATTTTGAGGATGTGGATCAGTTGCATGTACTTTTTTTTGAACAGCAAATATGTGGACCCCAAGTGTTAAAAACGTTTTTGAAAGATGAACTAATATAAAACAGATGTTTCCCAAATCCAATAGCTTTGGACAAAATCCATTTTCTCATTAGCTGGAAGATTGTCAGTGTAAGGGGATGTGAGTGGTTCTCAGTTACCTTAAGATCACTCTATGTAAATATGCAAGCTCTGTGGGAGTATTTTATGTTGATCCTTTGGCTAATCAAGAGACAGCCCTCACAGGAGAAGGCTTACACTAATGGACAACCTCATTTATTCAGATAGGCGATAGTCCCTAAATTCCATGTTTTGGCTTCTTTTTCCTCTTGTTAATTTGCTGGTGTCTCATTGTTATTTCATGTTTATATTGAGACCTGCTGACATGCAAATAGCCCAACAGCTAGTGTCCATGAAAGATGTGCTCTTTAGACTGAGAACTGCAGGCTCTCTGGAGTCTACCTCTCCTCACTTTCTGCTGGTTCCCTTTCCACTAAATGAAAGTTTATTCTAAGAGACAAATGAGTATATTTTGACCAGAAGAATCAGTATGATCCACACTCTAAGTAAAGAAGTACGCAAGAGAAATTACCTGATTCTGAGTTAATGTTTTACAAAATAAGAAAAACAGAAGCTAGCAGAATTGTTGCACTAGGCATGTTTCTCTTCAGATGCATCTTTGATTTAAAAATCACTTCCCTCCGGGCTTTTATTTGTTCAAAATTGTTAGTTGAAAAACTGAAGTTCTTCATCTAATAATGAAGATTGATGATACTATATGCATTACAAAATTCTGAGAATTAAATGACAAATTTCATGAAAACTGTTTAGGACATGGTAAGCACTCAGAGAATGCTAATACAACCAGAGCTGAGGAATTTAAGAAGCCTTTCCAGTTTTTGACTGAGAAGAATTTGGTCCAGACTGCAGGCTCTTAGACTATAGGGTCAGTGCATGTAGTCCTCACAGAATGGTTGTAAAGCACTGTGTTACATTAGACACTATTCCTCATAAATCATGATCTCAGAGGTGTGAGAAAAAGATCATACTCTCAGGTGCAGATATTTTTCATATTTTGTGTTGAGGATAGGCATGTGTCTTAAAGTGATTAGCATGTTACAGTTTGACAACAATTTTTTTTCTCTTAGTGACACATAAATAATAGTGCATCTTAAAATCTGTGGCATCTCAAATTTTGTAAAATAGGATAGATGCTTAAACCTGTGGTACATCCCAAAAAGTATAGTGAGAATCTATAAAAAGATGAACCAAGACAAGAAAGACCTTACTTTGGTGAGGTTTCTGTGCATAACTGGGGTCAAGCACTGTGAACTCATTTGACCCATGTGGCTTCTGTCCATGTTCTGCTGCTGCCCATCCTCACTGCTTCTGTTTCATTTCAGGCCCCTGTTTCTCATCTGGATTACTTCGGTAATCTAACTGATCTCTCTTCTCTATCCATCCTTTGAAATGCTCTATATGTTCTCTTTTAAAACTCTTAGGATCTTGTCATTATTCTCCTCAGAACAACTAAAAATCCCCCTCCCCCCATGTTTTTGGGGGATGGCTATCTCCACAATAAAAGGGACACTTGGTTGACATGGCAGAGCATGGGTATCGCAGGCACAATGTGATCCCTCACATAACTGTGGACAGAATTGTCAGCCAGTCTGAACTTGTTTTCCTGATTCTAGGATTGAAGTGGTGATTCTTTAATTTTTTTTTATTCTGACTGAGTAAAAATGTACATTCCCATATAAATTTACATGCCCACCTGTATGCAGCTTCCATTGCTCTCCCTTCCCTGTGACAGCACACTGTTCCTCTCTGCTCCATATATGTCTCATCCTACCAAAAATCTCCTTTCCCCTACACTCCACCCACTCTCCTTCCTCCAGCCAGAGGTCAGCAGGATGATATCCTATAGATGCACAGAACCATAAAGTGCATCCAATAGATGGTCACTGTGCATTGCCAAGTCCAATCGATTCATGTCTGAAGAGTGGACCTTCATTATGACTTATGGGCAAGGGCAGCATGAGGGCCAGGGGCCATGCTCCCACGGGAACTGGTGATAATTCTTGATCTTAGAAAGTCATGATGTTTACCAGTCACCTTGCAAAGTGTTTGATATGCTTGTTGTTGTTGCTAGGTGTCATTGAGTGGGTTCTGACTGATGGCAACCCTGTGAACAACAGAACGAAACACTGCCTGCTGTTTTGCCATGTCCACAGTTTTTATGCTTAAGCCTATTGCAGCCGCTGTGTTTGATCCAGCTCATCGAGAAGGTCTTCCTCTTTTTCACTCACCCCCTACTCTACCAAGCATGATGTCCTTCTCCAGGGACTGATCTTTCCCAACAACATGTCCGAAGTATGTAAGGTGCAGTCTTGCCATCTTTGCTTCCAAGGAGCATTCTGGTTGGACTTCTTCCAGAGCAAATCTGTTGCTTCTTTTGGTGGTCCATCATACATTCAACATTCTTCTCCAACACTACAATTCAAAGACGTCAATTAATTCTTCTTCTCTTTCCTTTGTTCATGGTCCAGCTTTCAAATGCATGTGATGTGACCAAAAATACCATGGCTTGGACCAGGTGGACTTTAGTCTTTAAGGTGAATACTTTGAAGAGGTCCTTTGTAGCAAATTTTCCCAATGCAATGTACCTTTGGATTTCTTGACTGCTGTTTCCATGGCGTTGATGAAATCCTTGACAACCTCAATCTTTTCTCCATTTATGACAATGTTGGGTACTGGTCCAGCTGTGAGGATTTTTGTTTTCCTGATACTGAGGTGCAATCCATACTGAAGGCTGTGGTCCTTGATTTTCATCAGTAAATGCCTCAAATCTTCTTCATTTCCAGCAAGTAAAGTGCTTGTGCAATACAGTTGTTAATGAGTTGTCTTCCAATCCTGATGCCTCGTTGTTCTTCATATAATCCAGCTTCTCAGATTATCTACTCAGCATACAGATTAAAAAGGTATGGTGTAAGGATACAACCCTGATGCACACCTTATCTGACTTTAAACCATGCAGTGTCCCCTTGTTCTGTTTGCACAACTGCGTCTTGATCCACATACAGATTTCTTAAGAGCCCAATTAGGTGTTCTGGAATTCTTATTCTGTGCAACGTTAGCCATAGTTTAGTGTGATCCACACAGTCAAATGCTTTTGAGTAGTCAGTGAAACACAAGTAAACATCTTGCTGGTATTCTTTGCTTTCAGCCAAGATCCATCTGACATCAGCGATGATATCCCTGGTTCCATGTCCTCTTCTGAACCCAGCTTGCATTTCTGGCCGTTCCTTGTCAATATGTTGTTGTAGTTGCTTTTGAATGATCTTCAGCAGAATTTTGCTTGTGTGTGATATCAGTGATATTGTTTGGTAATTTTAGCATTTGGTTGGATCACCTTTCTTTGGAATGGACATAAATATGGATCTCTTCCAGTCAATTGGCCAGGTAGCTGTCCTCCAAATTTCTTGGCATAGATGAGTGAGCACTTGCAGCGCTGCATCAGTTTGTTGAAGTGTCTCAGTTGAAATTCCATCAATTCCAGGATGCCTTTAATGCAGCTTTGACTTCTTCCTTCAGTACCATTGGTTCCTGATCATATGCTGCCTCTTCAAATGACTGAACATCAACTAGTTCTTTCTGGTGTAATGAGTCTTTGTGTATTCCTTCTGTCTTCTTTTGATACTTTCTGAGTCATTGAATAGTTTCCCTGTAGAGTCCTTCACTGTTGCAACTCAAGGCTTGAATTTTTTTTTTTTAATTATTTCAGTTTGAGAAATGCTCAAATGAGAAATGTTAAAAAAAAAAAAAAAAAAAAAAACCCCACTGCTGTGAAGTTGATTCCAACTCAGTGATCCTATAGGACAGAGTAGAACTGCCCCATAGAGTTTCCAGGGAACTCCTGGAGGATTTCAACTGCTGACCTTTAGATTAGTAACCATAGCACTTAGTTACTACGCTACCAGAGTTTCCATTAATATTCTTATTTGTCTCAGTTTCTTTGTCTGTAAACTGAGGTTGATAATTTCTACCCTGTTCTGATGATTGATGGCAATAATTTATATGAAGCACTTTGTAAACTGTCAAGTGCTCTATCGTTGTAGGAATTATTTCAGTTGAAGCATTCTACACCTTCAGTGATCTGATTCCAAGTTTTTTTCCAGATTAATTTACTGGAGTGCTCTGTCCACCCCATGCTCTAGGCACATACCTGTCTACACACTAAAAACAGAATATGTGAGAAACTTCGACATGTATTTACTTTAATGTGTTTATACCATTTAAGACTTTCATATCTCAGTGTATTCTCTGTTCTCATCCATCAAATTGTAGATCTGATATCTTTTCCTTATCTGAATCTGCTAGAAAGAATTGTTTTTCTCCCAGTTTTCCCTCAGAAGTTTTAGGAGTCTGGCCTATTTGACGTGGATTTTGTTCTAATTTATATTTCTGTAAATTGTTCCATTTATTTTCTTTGTGAAACTGAAAGCTTCTTGAAGGTAGAGACATATTTTCACAAAGTACCTTGTCCATAGAATTTGTAACTTACATTAGAGAAGGAAAGGCAGAAAAGGCGTTTTTGACTTCAGGGTTGGTAGCAGAGAAGGTAATGCACACAGAGGTTGTAGAGCCCAGCTGTACTCATGGAAGAGGTTACTGTGTTTGGCCAACATTGTGAGATACAAGTTTGGAAAGTTAGGGTGGCATCTGTCATGGATTGAATTGTGTTCCCTAAATGTGTCTGTCAACTTGGTCAGGCCATAATTCTTAGCACTGTGTGGTTGTCTTCTATTTTGTGATTGATGTAATTTTCCTATGTGTTATAAATTCTGCCTGTGGTTAATGAGGCAAGATTAGATTATGCAAAAGAATATTAAGGTGGGATGTCACCTCCTTGCTCAGATCACGTCAGTGAGTCAGTGTAAAGGGAGTTTCCCTGGGGTATGACCTGCACCACTTTTTACCTTACAAGAGATAAAAGGACAGGGAAGCCAGCATAGAGTTGGGGGTCTCAAGCTACCAAGAAGCAAGAGCTAGTTATGGGGAAGACTGATGACTAGGGCATTCCTCCAGAGCCAGCGACAGTCTTACCCTGGAGCTGACACCCTGAATATGGACTTCTAGTTTACTGGACTGTGAGAGAATTAACTGCTTATTAAAGCATCCACTGGTGGTATTTCTGTTATAGCAGCACTAGATGACCAAGATAGCATCAGATTGCAGAAGTTTCTGAAATTAGCCAGAGAAGATGAAACCTACTATTTCACAATAGTTATTTTTCAGTTTTTATGTAGCAGCAAAATGTTTTGCTAATTTTTTTTTTTTAAACATAGAACCCCAGTGTTTAAGCAAGTTAAAAATGGAGTTGCATTGGTTGATAGAGACGCAGAATTCCCACCTTCCTGGAATACTTCTTGTCTCCCATTGATATCATTGTAGCGCCTCAGCAGAGCAGCTTGGGTGTTCTGCAGCATGGTTTTAAAGCCACTGTACCACAGGTTATGGAGCTGCGGTAACAGTCACGAGAGATGTGCTTCTGAAAGAAAAAGAAAGATTGAAGAGCAAACTGTTAATTTTTTTTTTTAAGTGTTTGGTTTTCTTTCTGTACTACCTCAGAGTGCAGGCCAGTCTGCAAGGATCATCCTGGTGAGCACTTTTTCCTAACTGCTGCCCCAGCCACATTCCTCCAGAGCAACTGTTTCTGTTTCGCTAAGTCTTCGCTTTTGGTGTGTTGCTCTGACTCCCTGGATGTCTAAATCTATTGTATACCCCTCAGGCTGTTGAAATTTATCACTTCTGCTGACTTAGTGTACTTGTGCTGATCTTGACAATTTTTATAATAGGTGATATTAGTTTTCAGTCTTGCTATAGTTGATGTTTTGTTTATATTACCCCTTGCTCAAAAAGATGCTTACTGTGGGCCTCTGGGAGGAGGACTGTATGGAATTAGTGTATTTACAATAATGTTTATACCAGTTAAAAAAGATGAATATTCAAGTGGTAGATAAACAAGATCTATTGGTTAAATTATAATAGATTTTGCTTCTAAAGGGGAGTTTCTATCCACTTGGCTTCCCCAGAAGCCTGTATTCTAAAGCCTGAGTTTCCTCATACGTATATATAGGTTATAAAGTTTTTAAAAATAATTTTATTTTCTAGTCTATTGAGGCAATACTATCTTTTGGCTAGGATTCAGAAATTAAATCTTGATAAATTTATTAGTTTGTAGACATCTTATATCTAAGTAAGTTGTAGATAAAACACTAATTGTATGCCACCTAATAAACAGCAATGTAGTAATTAGTAATGTAGTAATTTGAAGCAGTGACAGTTTATGTATATATTTTCACTTATGAATATGTAGTTAATGTGATTTTTCCCTTGGGGAATTTTTTTATGTTCAAATTTATTGATGCTCTTTGAGTCTGAGCATGCCTTTGGAAGGAATTGATTGGTATGTTCTTTTTGGAATGAAAATGTGTAATTTGGGGCTGTCAAATCGTAACAGAAGGAAATCAGTAACAGTGTATTGACTACTAGGTTGTATCATAAGCAGTTATTTTGAGCGAATACTGTGAATGTAGGTTCTTAAGATTAAATCTGTTGCTGGCAAACCCATGTGGCACACATTAGATGGTTAGTAATGAGTCATACGTTAGCCTTATTCCCAAGGATTTCCAAGGTTTAGAACAGGAAATTCTTGTGCAGTGTGAAGCTGAGCTTTGCTTGTCTAATCTTTGCATGTCTTTTAAAATTCTGTATCTGAGCTTTGCTCCTAATAATCTAGAGGTTTTTGGACTTTGCAAAGAACACACATACAGAAACAAACCACATACTTCCAGACTTCTGCTCACCTCTGCACCCATGTGTAAGTCGTCTCTTCCTGTTGTATAAAAGAGAAAATCTGCACAAAGTTATTGCTTAGTATTGTCAGATATTTTTACATTTAGATGTTCATTGTAATAACAAGCAAGCATGAGAGATGAGCAAAAGCAACAGAATGACAGTATTGGAAAAATGGGATACAGAAGGAGATCTATTGATATTGAAATTTCAAGAGCTTATTTTTCACTTACTTCTGTATATAATATGGTTCTTACAGTGTTATTGAAAATTTTACCTCATAATTGAGAATCAACCAAACTGAAACCAAGTGCCACCAAATGGGTATGATGCAAGCCCAAAACATTGATGTTTGTGCCAAATACCACAAAGTTGCAAAGAGTTTTTCCTTGATTCCAAACAGGGAGAGAAAAATGATCTAGTCTTTCCGACAACAGTGAGCTGATTTGATTTGCTTTAGTTTCTCGTACTGATTTTGAGATAAATTGTTAGTGTGAAGTATATTAAATGCAACATTGTGTTTTTACTTATTAAAATCAATTCATATTTTAATACTGTATTTAGTGTTTTCTCTGATTTCAGATTGAACCATTTTTTTCTTTGATTTGATGTCTACACTTATCTTGTTTATGATTGCGTAAATTCCATAGGTCAGACTGATGCCTTTTTAAATTTATTGAATGTTTTGTTTGAAGGTTAGTATATCTTTAATACAAGAAAATGAAGCCATTTTATGAAATTGGATTTGAATCATCATTAAAGGGAAACGTGATGTGACTCTAAGGTAGCATTGAAAAGAAGAAAAATCATTAAAACTGCTATTTTCAAGCACATGTTTTGAACTCTTTTTTGGAAATGCTTCTGAGTTAAAATTGAAATGTCAACATAAAATTTAAAATACACGTTGGGTTCAGTATTGCCTTTGCACAGTATTAAATATTAAACATGAATTTATTTCATGCTGCTGGCAGGTCACAATGATTCAGTGTTTAATGAAAGATATTGTCTGCTTAATGACTTCTGTGGTCTGTAATAGAACTGTGTGCTTATTTACTGTAGGTTAACAGGCATATCTGCTAGCATATACTTAAATATGATTTATAAGTCATGTATGACTATCACTATCTCAGAGGTCATCTACAACTGAAATTCACAAATTCTGTATCTAGAGAATCGTGTCTTTTTTTCTGTGGAGGAGATAATTTCAAAAAGATGCCCCTGTCTCATATACTACATTCGTGATAGTGACCAATGCAGGCATCACTGGGATCAGGTGCTTTGCACCCGGTGATGAGTTTAATGTAATGTAGCAAAATGTTGCTATAAATCAGTCTGAAAAGAAGTCTGCTTTAAAGAAAGGAAATGAATGTAAAACAGTAGGATATTGTACTTGGAGCAGAATTAAAACAAAATCTTTAACAGAAAGTAAATTTATTTCATTGTATGTTAGAGTCAGTACAATTATACCTATAAGTTTGTTTGCACCACTCTTTGTAACCTTGAGCAAGTTACTTAATCTGTCTGTGCTTCAGTTTCTTTATCTGTATAATAGGGTTAATGTTAGTATCTAATGTCATAACGTACCTGGATTTGTGCCTGGCATTTTGTTGTTAGTTGCTGTGAAGTCTGCTCTGACTCATGGTGAGCTCATGAAATGTTGCTTGGCCCTGTGCCATCTTCATGATCACTGGTGTGATAGAGTTCATTGTTGTGGTGGTTTGTTGATCCATCCCATTGATAGTTTCCTTAGTTTTCACTGACCCTCTGCTTGACCAAACAGATTGTCCTTTTCTAGCCATTGGTCTGTCTTCATGACATGCCCAAAGTAAGCAAATCAAAGTATTAACATCCTTGTTTCTGGTAACATTCTGGTTGCGTTTCTTCTAAGACTGATTTGTAGGTGTTCTTTTTTATTATCACATGCTATGTTTGATTAGTCCTACAGTAACAGGAACAGGACATACCATTCACAATCCACTGAAGTTGATGTTGGTGCTGTTGAGAAATGCCCTGACCATTCAATGATAACATTCTGTGGAAGGTGTTTTGTATATATAGTTCATCTATAAATACAGTTTCCCAGGGGTAGATACTGCCATTTGAGATCAGTTTACTTTATCAGAAAAAGTTGATCCCATGTGATGTCTGCAGCCCTGCACCAACAACACAAATCAGCCAATACAGCCCAACCTCTCCACCTTAAGCAGACCCTCCTTCACTCAAATGTGTCTTGGTTTTTAATATGAAAAAAATAAAATTTCTTTGTATCAAGAAAATCACATCTGAAACAAGCTTCCAAACCTATAGGTAGGATTGAATGAAACAAATTCATCTTGAGTCTTAAAGTGTTGCCGTGTATTTAATTTTTCAAAAGAGCCTTAGAGAGTTAGCATTTAGAATTTTTATTTCAGTTTATTGATCTTTTAAAGCAATTAACTACTAGTGAGAAGTAGTTGCCTTTTTAAAGTTTGATGAAAGCATTGTCCATAGCCATCTTTACAAGGTGTACATCAAGCTGATTTTTCTTTTGTAGAATCTTAATAATATGAAAATAGCTTTAAGAAATAGAGCTTGAGTTGTAATTTAGTTTCTAACTTGAGGGACACATGATACTGAGCATCCGTTTTGGTAGTGTTGCCTGTTGGCTAATAAGCCAATGATTCTCTTGTGGAGCATTCAAGGTGCTACCTAAGTATAGTGATGCCTACGTAGACTTTTTGTAAAGTTCTGTGTTTGGTTGGTGAAAATTTATTTTAAAATAAAATATTCTCTTTTAAAGTGTGAGCATAATCTGTTTTTACACTTAGCCAAGCCAAAAGCCAAGTGCCGTTGAGTCATGTGAAAAATTGCATTGTGTGTTACAGTTTTGCAACCACTGAAAATAGTGTTCTGAGTTGTTTTTCTGTAAGTAGATGTACCATGACAACCAAGTTTTGTCAAGCAACAGTTGAAGATGAAAGTATTGAACTATGAAAATGAGATTTTGAAGGAATCACAGAGTGAGAATAGATACTGTTACCAGATTTGTAGCAGGGAGTGTTAGAATCAAGGGTCAGTAAGGAGAAGCATTTGAATATAGAGAAACCCACTTTTGAATTTTAGGTTTTGTAATAAAACTTGTAAACAACTTTGCCTGTATCAGAGAAAATGAGAAGGAGTAACACAGAGTTGGTGGAGGCTCGAGGCGGGGGGGGGGAGTGGAGAGGAGGCGAGGGGAGAAGAATGCCTTTGAATTTACCCTGCAAGCTCTTAAAATTATTAACGGGCTCCATAATGGTATCAGCCCAGAAGGCTACTCAGTTTGAAAGTAAGCTAACATGGAACAGACTTGACTGTCTGGGGGAACTGCTCTTAACAGAGAAGGGACACAATTTAATATAAAAAAGGACAAGGTTGTGTATCTGAGGGGAAATAACTTCTGGGTTCATAGAACATTTTATCTAAGCAACAGTCATCTAAGCAGGTATTGGGCAAGGAAAGGTGAGGGCAATAGACTTAATGTGACCTTACTTTATTAAGTGATAAGAAAAGATAGTTTTTTAAAAAATAAATACATATATATGTATATATTAGTTTATCTTAAAAATGCATGTAATTTTAAAGGAGGAAGAGAGGCTGTATTTTTGATGTCTTTAGGAAGACTTGTTTTGTCTTTCTATAACATGCGTCTCAAATATGACTTTAAAAGAAGATTTTAAGGAGCTTGCTTTTCAGAATTTAGTTTCTCCAATGTGGTGAGGAAATTTAAGAAATTAATATACAGAGTATAAGTTATGCTCTTTAATTAAAATGTGAAGTAATTGTTTTATATTTTCTATGTTAATTTTGTGTCTTTTTATGTTGAAATACCAACAGTAGTGGTTAGCATTGCTCTGTGTTTTGATTGCACTTTGTGGTTTCCATATTGTTTTCTTGCTGTTTAGGATTTCAGTGGATCCCCAGGACAGCACTCTGAATCAGGTTGGTAGTTCCTTCATTCTTTAGTTGAGGAAATTGAGACCAGAGAGATTACAGGAGTTGCCAGAGGAAGTGGTCGATATAAGTCTAGAATCCAGACTTTCTCCTGACTGGAGAGTGATTATGTAGGAATGGGGACAGGAGCACAAGAAAGCCCAGGAGCAGCCTTTATTGAGGAAAATAAATATTTAAATACTGATCATTATTTGAGGTTGAAACAGATTACCCAGGCTTGGCTTTATCAGGAAAATCCTGCAGAAGACAAAGCTTTTGTGAACCAGTGAAAGCATGCTTTTAGATCTGAATTGAGCTTGCACTTCCAGCTTACATGAATTAGCTTAGGTATACAGATGTGGCTTAGATTACTTTCGGATAAAAATACTGTCTCTGTGTTTGGAGAAATTTCAGATTGGACTGAAGAGCATTTTGAGATTGACAGGAAGATTTTTTTTTTAATTTTTATTTTTATTTAACATAACTGAGTGAAAATGTACATTCACGTATAAATTTACATGCCCCCCTATATGCAGCTTCCACTGCTCTCCCTGTCCGGTGACTGCACACTATTGACAGGAAGATTTTTAAATATTGCGAAATGTTTTTTGAATCCAAAAGTCAGTCGATTAGAGCTAGCGTCTGTTTTGTGACCAGACGTTTCCTGTATGCATTATATTGGTTAAAGTTGTGATTTGATTACATGGTCAGCAACAGTTTAGGCAAAACTGTTGTATCACCAATTTTTGTCTTATTGGCCCCAGCCTCATTTTTTGTGGATGTTGTTCAGTCCTGTGCAACAGTGTACTCGCCCACCACCTCAATAAATGACTGAATGTTCTCATCTTTAACACTGAAATTTACCCATTTAAGAGAGAACCCCTCTACCATTAACTTTCTTGATTGAAAGCCAAAGCTTAAGTCATCGGAATGAATCTCTTCTAGTGGCTACAGTTTTCAGCAGGGTGGTGGGATGTTGGGGGTGGGAGCGGACAGTAAAAGCAGGAAAGGGTATGTTCCCATGATTCATGAACATGTCCTACCCAGGTAGGGTCTGCTGATGACAGCTGCCCATTCAGGCAGTACCATGCAGATTCCGTTCCTGCCTGGATACTTGTAAGAGGCAAAGACTACTTAATTTTTCAAAGAAAAATTTTAATCCACTGGGAGAATTTGTTTTTGTGAGAAAAATAGATGACAGGTACAAAATAAAGTGTTATTGTAGTTGTTTTTATTTTTTATTTTCCTTAAGAAACATTTTGTTACAAAAAAAGGTCCATGTGTCTAATCAAAATAAACAGAATCTCAGTTGTTAGCATTGTGTATGTAACAGAAAGTTTGAGGTCTGGGGCCTGAGATTTTTCCTTGCAAGCTGCACGCACGTTGAAATGCCATTACCTGCTTGAAGCCAGCATCTGGCAATTTGTTACACTGAGCAGCTAATTTTTCAGTGTTTCTTCTGGGGCTTCGTGCAAAGCTGTGCAACACAACTGACTGTGGAGCAACAGCCGGCATTCACATCCACTGCCATGTGAGTTTATACCTCTGGACCCTTGGTCCCGATAAAGAACCTGTGTACAAAGCAGCATTTGGCCTATTGGTTAACTTAGTAGTTTGGTTTGTAATCTTAGCATTTTAACATATATAACTAACCAAGAAACATGCCAAATATTATTTTTTCCCTAAAAATCATACTGATTATCTGAAAAATTGGAATTTAAATTTTTTTTTACCCCTATAATCATGTCTGTAAACTCTGGTGGTATAGTGGTTAACAAGTTCAGCTACTAATCAAAGGGTCAGCAATTCAAATCCACCAGATGCTCCTTGGAAACCTATGTGACACTTTTACTATGTCTTCTAGAGTCACTGTGAGTTGGAAATCTGCTCAGCAGTAGTGAGTTTGTAATGACATTCAGCAGTGGAAATGTTAGAATCAGACCAGTGGGGTTTTAATTTTTTCAGGAGTGCTGTCTGTTTTGGCATCTTCTCTGTGCCTCAGTTTCCACATCTGTCAAATGAAGATGCTAAAAATAAGCCAAAGCCAAGTGCCATCCAGCCGGATCCGACTCACGGCTAAAAATAGTAACATTGAAATTTGTTGTATGTGTTATATAATACCATGCAGGCATAGCACTAATGCATATAGGAAGATGCCCAATAGGTTGTAGGTGTTTTTTATTAAATTTGATATAGTTTGTTTATGAATATAAAACTTCTGGCTTCTTTGATCATGACAGGTGTATATATGCACAAAATGTGAACAACTTGCTTTTCGTAATTTATACTCACTATAAAATAATGCAAGTATGTTGATAGAATTCTACTTCTCATTAGGAAGGCCTTTTTCCTGCGGTTGGAATCTTGTGTACTGTGACAGGAGTCTTAGCCCTCAAATAGACTCAAACTGTCCAGGTATAAAAATGTGTATTTACATTCCATGTATCTCATTTTAATAACAAGTACAATGTCCATTTCAGTATAACAAGCATATTTCCATGTTTGTGGCTGCAGATTCCAAACCAAGAATCACTGCTGTTGAGTCAGTTCTGTCATAGTGACCCCAGGGGACAGAAAAGAATGGCTCCATAGCGTTTCTGAGGCTGTAAATCTTCATGGAAACAAGCTGCCAGGTCTTCTTCCCTTGCAACTGCCTGTGGGTTCTAACCACTGATGTTTCGGTTAGCAACCAAGTGCTTTAAGCACTGTGCCACCAGGGTGCCTCCTACCCACAAATTAAGATTTATTTATTCAGTACAAAGAACACGAAATTTTGTGCAGTATATGTAAAGTTATGATTTCCTTTGTTTGCATAGTGACTATATTGAACATCTTTACAATGTTATTATTTTTTTAAAATTTTTTATTTAATATAACTGAGTGAAAATGTACATTCCCATATAAATTTACATACCCACCTGTATGCAGCTTCCACTCCTCTCCCTGCCCGGTGACAACACACTATTCCTCTCTGCTCCATACATGTCTCATTCTCCCAACACTCTCTTTTTTCCCTCCTCTCCACCCACTCTCCTTCCTCCAGCCAGAGGTCAGCAGGATGACATCCTATAGATGTATAGAACCATAAAGTGCATCCAATATATGGTCACTGCATCGCCAAGTCCAATCCATTCCTGTCCGAAGCGTGGACCTTCGTTATGATTTATGGTCAAGGGCAGCATCAGGGCGAGTGGCCATGCTCCCAGGGGAACCCGGAAACCACTCGACCATCAGTTGAGGTCTTTTAGTGGCGATCTCAGGGTGCACCCCTTTTTATTCTTGTGTTGCCAGTGAGACTCAATTTAGTGAGCTCCACTGCAGCTATCACTGGTGGTGGCCGGGCACCATCTGGTTCTTCCAGTCCCAAGTCGATGTAGGCACCCACTGATGTGGGTCTCCTTGTCTTCTGGGTTGTCTTTCCCCCATGTGATTTTGGTCCTCAGTGAGCATCCATTCTGCTGAGTTGGGACCATTTGCTGTGCCCTCGGATGGCAGCTTGGCAGCTTTTAAGACCCCAGACGCCTCTCACCAACGTAGGGTGCAGAGAACCCTCTTAGCAAAATGCTAGTTGTGCCAATTGGCCTCGCTTTCGCCTAAGAGCATGGTCCCCCGGTCCCCGCCCCAGCTACTCTATCCTTGCAATATTGGGTTAAGATGGAAGGAGTACTCATGTTATGTTTAAGTCTACTTAATATTGTTCTTGTTTCTAATGTGTGCTATCACCGATTTCACCCAACCAGATACCTAGCAACTATCTAATCTAAAGCCTCCCCCCGCTCCCTCCCCTCCCTTGCAGCTGTCAAAGAGTCTTTTCTTCTCTACACAAGTCTGTTTTTGAGATCTTATCGTAGAGGTCTCATACAATATTTGTCCTTTTGTCGCTGACTACTTTCACTCAACATAATGTCTTCCAGTTGAAACCAGGTCATGAGATGTTTCCTGAAGTCATCGTTGTTCTTTATCATTGCGTAGTGCTCCATTGAGTATATATACCATAGTTTACCTATCCATTCTTCTGTTGTTGGGCATCTGGGTTGATTCCATCTTTTGGCTACCGTGGACTGTGCTGCGATAAACATTCTGGTGCATGTGTCCATTGGTGTCAAAGGCCTTGATTCTGTAAGATATATTCCAAGTAGTGGAGTTACTGAGTCAAATGGTATATCAATATCCATTTTTTTAAGGAAGCGCCAGATTGCTTTCCAAAGAGGCTGGACCATTTTGCAACCCCACCAACAGTGTAGGAGGGTTCCATTTTCTCCACAGCCTCTCCAGCACAATGTTGTTATTTTTATGTAAAAGTTGAAAAATCATAATTGTAAATCAGGAGTTATGAGTTTTAGATGTACTGTTTTGAATCAAGGATTTATGGTTATTAGGAAGTCAGCTTATTTTTGTTAAATCAGTGGGACCCCTTCAAGTTTAATAGCTTCTTGCTGAGTAAAGTCTTATCCCTGACCTTTCCTTATTCTTTACTGGTGGCTGCCTAGTTCTTGGTATGTTACTGTGAGTATACTACACTGAGACAGGAACTACCCTAGGTGCCACTCTTACAGGCCTAAGTTTATTGGAAGGAAGAGTACTCGAAGCCAACATTTTAAAGAATGGACTGGACTCAGGGACACAGAATGATGCATGGGGTGTGTGTACTTTATGTTTTTATCTATCTGTATGTATATGTATACACACACGCACATGCATGTGTGCGCACGCACGCACACATATGTATGAGGCTGTCCTGCTGGTTTCTTTCGAGAGGGGAAAGGTGAAAGGGGAGAGGAGGGGACAAGTGTTGGTTGAGTGGGTACTGGAAGTAAAGTGTGAAAAAGAAGAATGTGCTGTCGCAGAGTGCAGAAATAGGGTGGGTATGGAAAATTGACTTGGATTGTAAACTTTCACTTAATCACAATAAAAAAATTTTAAAAAGTACTAAGAGGATATAAACATAAACCAGAATCTCCATTTCTTATTTCTCAGCCACTTCCATCTGACACCAGCTTCTCAGACAGCACTTCTTTGTTGCTTCAGAAGTTCTGGGGGGGTACCAAACTGGGAGCTTCTATTTCTCAAAAAGGGATACACTGCCCTTTCATGAGTATTAGTGTCTTTCATCAACTGGGAAGTCTGTGGGACTTCTGTGTCCAGAGCCTTTATTGGGGCGTAACTACATAGGCATGATTGTTTGAGTCATGTTCCTTCTCCTGAGGTGGAATTGATAACACAGTTCTGGGTCTTGCTGGACTCACCAGCTCCCACCTCGGAATCATCTTCTTATGAACTCTTAGGTATGGTCTAGAAGCCTGTAGATAACAAAGTATTCTCAATTACTGGGGAAATCCTAAGGTTTTAAGAGTTTATCTCTTAGAAACCCAGGACGAAGACCAGGTTCTTTAGATAAGACTAAAAACTTTAAACCCTAGAAGTAGCTTTGCATGTTTTGTGGCCCATACCTGACTCCCATCTCAATGATTTGTTGGCTTTTTTTTTTTTTTTTTAAGCTATTGGGGAAAATAAATTCCTTTCATTTTAAATCACACTTCTGTCTTGGGTCATCAATATTAATGCTGCAATCAAAGGAGAACACTAAACTGTTGTGTAATTCATACTGGGCACAGGTGGTGACATGATTTTCAAGAAGGTGAGGGCCCTAAATCTCTTAGGTTATTAAAAGGAAAAAGTCTACCATTCCCTAATTATTTGTATTTGTTACCTGCATAGTGAAGAAGACTTTTTTCATTTCACCCTAGTCCCTTATGTTTAATTGTAGTCTCATCACCCAGGTATCTTACCATATATACAGCTGTGCCTTTGACTCTTATGTATTTGGGTAGTAAGTTGGTAAGAAAAGAATAATTGGCTGATGGCTCTCACTTTTCAGTTTCATTGTTTGGGAAACTTTGCAGGCTTTATTGAACTGTTTCTTTCCTTTTTTCTACGTGTCATATCAGTGGTTATTTTCTACGTGGCCTGGATCAACCAGACTTCACAACCACGGAGTTTCTTGGAGTAAAACTTTCACAAGTTGAAGATCAAAAGGAGAGATGGCCATTGTTCTTCTCTTGACAGCATGGTTTCAGTGACGAGTTCAAAACAGAGGGCTTGTATAAATTTTCAGTGAGAAACTGCTCATTCACAAAAACCTTGAATTATGAAATAGAGAATTGCTTATTTGTGATTTAGAAGAAGTTACCACAGAATTCCTTTGAATCAGGAATTATACTGAAATTCTGAAGATACTTCAAGTAATTAGAGAATGAGGAAAAAAGTAAAGAAATACTGAGCGCATCTACCCTGCAGTGTGGTGTGACTGAGATTATTATCCCACAGTTGCTTTTCTTTACTTGATTTTTAGTTAAAAACAGACTCAGAATATTTTTCTTTGGAGTCAGGATGCATGATGTCTTAGTCATCTAGTACTGCTATAACTGAAATACCCCAAGTGGATGTCTTCAACAAACAGAAGTTCGTTCTCTCATGGTCTGGTAGACTGTAAGTCCGAATTCAGGATGCCAGCTCCCGAGGAAGGCTTTTTCTCTCGACGGCTCTGGAGAGCTTGTCATCAGTCTTGTCCTGGTTGAGGAGCTTCTCAGTGTGGGTGCCATATTTCCAAATGCCATGCTGTGCTCTGGGTGCTCCTTTCTTGGTGATGTGAGGTCCCCACCTCTGCTTGCTTCTCTTCTGTATCTCAAACACTATCTGATTTTGTAATTTGAATCCTGCCACATGAGCATAACTGCCACTAATCACATCTCATTAACGTTGTATAGATAGGACTTACAACACAGAAAACTACATCAGATGACAGAATGATAGACAAAGCATGATACTGGGAATCATGGACTATGGGGAGACATGATTAAATCCATAACACATTGTATGGGCTTAGTGAAACTAAAAGCTCCCTCTGAGTGTGTTCATGGATCCATCGTTCTTTAAATTCGTGAAACCAGAGCTAAGTTTTACCCTTTGAACTGTAATAACATCTTGGTCCCATATTCAAGGCCTTTTGCCTTAAATTACCCGCCCAGCAGCAGCTCCTATCCCATGACTTGCCTCTCCTGTATTTTTCCAATGTTAATTAAGAGACTTGGTGTTGAAAGCAGTGGTGATCAACTCTGGCTACTGCTATTAATGTTAGTTGCTCATTGAGTGGGTCCCTGACTCGTGACAACCCCATGCACAATAGGTTTGGACCTTTGTGGGCAATCGGCATTTCACTGGCTGACTTTTTCAGAATTAGTTACCAAACCTTTTTTCTTAGTCTTAGTTTGGAAGCTCTGTTGAAACTTGTTCAGCCTCATAGTAGGGAGGGGGAAAATTCTACCACTGAACCACTGGCTACTTTAAGTAATGAGAGTTAGTTGGCTGGACACTGGAATATTTTATGGAATCAAAGGAATTCCTTGGTAGTCTGATCTTGTGGACTGGCTAACTCTCCAGAATGCTGTCTTGTATGTGACTCTATTAATTCACTTTCTGAGTGTCTCTGTTTCAGATCTCAGTATCCTAGAGTGGAGCCTGTCTGTACCATTTTGGGTTAGCTGTCATGTAGCTCTAGAATGACCAGACACTTCCAGACAAAATTGTTAAACTAGGTGGTTATCTCAAGACGTGTCTTTTCCAAATGAGGCTGCCTGATCTTCATCCCTTTGTTTATGATGTTTTTCTGCTTTTGTCCCCTCTGATAGTCAAAAATTCATCTCAGTGCAGTTCATAGGCTTCCTCTTCCATGATGCTTTTCCTGACCTTTGAGGTAAAATTACAGAATTGGCCTGCTTTCCCACAGGATTCTCTTTATGCCTTTTATGGAGCTTATTTTGAGTTCTGCCTTGTATACTAAGCCTGTACATTTGTGCCTTCACTCCATTATTCTTAGGCTTGTATTGTGCTATGCTCTAGATAGATGATGATAAATGCAGGATTGAACTGAGAATTGGATTAGGTATAAAGGACCATTTATTGACTTTGGTTGTACTCTGGAGTTCTCTAAGGGCTATAGATGACATTCAGATGACTGTAAGACTGTGTGATGTTTGTAACAGGCAAAGAGTACAGGCAGTTTAGGGCAATTACATCATTTATTTCTAGAAAAGGGAAAGATATAGAGGGAAGGGCTTATGGAATGAGGTGTGGGATGTAAGCATGGGGTCCTGGACCTTTTCACATGTATCTCCCCTATTACCTCCCCCTGCTGCAATCGGATACTGAGCATCTCTTCCTATACTGTGATACCAGGGTTGAGAAATGGCTCTGTAGCTGTCACTGCCATGGTGTGACCCAGGAATAGGGAAATGATGTTCAAATGTCCCATTTCAAACTTAAAAATAATACTGCAGATACAATAAGATCAGGGACTGTACCACACAGACAAAGACAAAAGCCAGGTAATAAAAGCAAAAAGAGGAAAAGATGTTATTTTCTGTTCAGAAAAGTCACAGTATTTTAATGTGAACCTTTGTTTTTGACTTTCCTAGCACTGGAGCAAAGGTGAAATTATTGCCTGCTATCAGTCAAGATCTTGTTTTGCCAGAAGAACAAAATACTTGGCTGAACTTAAACCAGTCTTGGTTTTCTATTTAAGTTCTTATTTTCCTCACTCTGATTATCCTTTTGTTGTTGTTGTTTCTTTTTGTCCTGTTGATTTCTGATGTAGTATTTGTGACTTCTCTGTAAGTGTTCTCAACTACTTTACAGAACAAATTGGAGAAAAAAATATAATTGAAGGATGAAATGGAAAACAGATGAACAAATTTGCCAAAAAAAAAAAAAAAAAAGACACTTTTATCATCACTGTCACAACAAACAGATGAATTTCCTGGGCAGGAGAACACGGCTGTGTTAGCAAGTGCTAACTGTGACTCTGGCTTACTGTGTTATCCGTGGTGACCTTCTTATTAAACTTGCATTTAAAAAATTGAAAAAAAAAAAAAAAAAGCTATGCCTTTTCATACTGACTGCAGTATTCACAGCAAAGTATGAGCATGGAAGTGTGTCACTTTTGGAAGATTGAAGAACTAAAATAAGCAAAGCCATTGCTGTCCAGTAGATTCAGACTCACGGTGACACTGTGTGTTGTACTAGGCGCTGCACCGTTGGGTTTTCTTGGCTTTTAATCTTGATGGAGGCAGATTGCCAAGCCTAAGAATGACCTTCCGATGGTTAGTTGGTGTAGGATGGATGTCAGCTCAGAGACTAGGTCTTCAGTGAGCAATGATGCAAAAATGTTATAAGACTTTGTTTTAGAAAAAACATTTCTCAGACATTTAAATTTGAAGTTTTAGTGTTTTTAGATAATAGTGTCAATTTTAGTATCCATTATTTGATGAGGAATTTTAAGTTCTGTTTGTGTTTGTAGACTCTTCATTTCCAGGGACAGAGATTATCCTCAGAGATTAGGTGACTGCTTCGTTTGTAAGATACTGAAAACGGCAACAACCAAACCAGTTGCTGTCACCTTGATTCCGATACACGGTGACCCTGTGGGTGCTGGTGGAGAACTGGGCTCCATAAGGTTTTCATTAATGGATTTTTCAGAAATAGATGTCTCAGCCTTTCTTCCGAGATACCTCTGGGTGGACTCAAACCTTACACGCTTCTTGTTGCGGTGGAGCATGTTAACTGTTTATACCACCTGAGGACTCCCTTCAGGTGGCAGACCTGTGTATTCCAACATGACAGTACTTGTTTTGTCCCACTTTTTATTCTTAGTTTTGAACTTTACTTTGTGGATAAAGCTGAAGCAAGCAGCTGCTTAGTTCCTTCAGTAATTTACATATTCCAGGTTCTTGGTCTGTTTGGTCATAGCAGAATTTGTGAAAATCTAAAACACTAATGATGCCTGAAAGGCAAGCTATCACACAGAGATGAACACGTTGCCTGCTTGAGAACAGAATTCTAGAAACTTGAAAACTCAGCATTTTGAGGATCACTGAGGTATTAGTTTTGTGTGTTCAAAATATTTCATGAACAGTGTTTAGATGGAGTCCATATAAGCCCAGTATGTATTAAAACTAAAACAATTTCTTTCTTCTTCTTTTGTACAGAAAACTGATAGTTACAGGACAGTTAAAAAAAAGAAGTATTAAAATGTTCATACTAGGCAACAGAAAACACTGGAGAAAAAAAAAGAAAACATTGTTAGGAATATTTTCTGTCCCATTTTATAGTACTAGAAAGTGTGAAGCAAAAAGAAGTTTGATTATACTTGCAGATGTGCCCTTCTGGTATATGTTTTATACTTGCCACAAAGGAATGACATAGCATCATTCATTGTCAAGTTCAGTTAGCTGTAGCACCTATCATGAATGGCATTAAAACAATTTTGCCATTAATAATAAGGCATTTTAAAATACTAAAATGATTATAACTGCTTTCAGTTTGCTATTTCACATACATTAAATCCTAATTATAAAATGAACGTTATCCAAAATGAATGAGAGGGAAAGTGATGCAGAAAAATCAAGAGTTTTCTCACATTCCTAAGTGGAAGCCTCATTTTCTCCAATGAAGTGAGTCAGCATTTCAGAAGTAAGCATTCTGATACACAGCAAGAGAATCCGAGGGGGAATTTACAAATGAGATCACTCAAGAAAGTGAAAAGTACAATGAATTTATGTCTCTGTGTCCTTGGACTCTATCAGATATGGAAGATGAGAGATAAACAGCTGATTCATGAACTATAGCTAGCCCCTTTTTATGGGGTGTTTTTAAAGAGTCCAATAAAAAGAGAAGAAAGTGCTTTGTGTTAATGTTTCCCAAGTGTGAGGTAATGATGAAAATAAAATACTGTTATATGGAAACTCATTTAGCAAGACTTTCTTAATATGTATTTTGCTTTTTTCTATAGTTATCCTTCTTCTAAACCACAGGGCTTGGCAACATTTGTCATGGTGGTCTGTTCAGTCTGTGGTTGCTTGGCCACACGTTATAAATTTGACTACCCAAAATATGCATGCACAGAATAGGAAGTGTTTATTAATGGTAGGGTACATAACAGCTCATAATTCACTTTCAGAGTTTGGAAATTGGTTGGTATTTGTACTTTTTGTTCATCTTTTATCCTAAATAAGAGAAAACAACATTAAAAACAAAATCTAAAATGTTTCGTTTTGACTCAGCTGTCATTCTATTGTGTTCTTTGTACATGAACTAAGTCTTTTCTCTACCAGTGTTCCCAAGTAGGAATAAGTTTAAAATTTCTGAAGAATTGCAACATGATTACGAATTTTTTTTTTATTATGACTGAGTGAAAATGTACATTCCCATATAAATTTGCATGCTCACCTGTATGCAGCTTTCACTGGTCTCCCTGCCTGGTGACAGCACAGTCTTCCTCTCTGCTCCATACATGTCTTATCCTCCAAACAATCTCCTGTCCTCTCTCCACCCACTTCCACGCCTCCAGTAAGTGGTCAGCTGGACAACATCCTATGGATGCATAGAACCATCAAGTGCACACATGATATGGTTACTCTATGTCGCCAAGACCAATCCATTCCTGTCTGAAGAGTTGACCTATGTTATGATTTATGGATAGGGGCAGCATCAGGGCCAGGGGCCATGCTCTCAGGGGAACCCTGAGGCCCCTGGCCCATCAATTGTAGTCTTTTAGTGGAGATCTCAGGATGCACCCCTTTTTATTCTTGTGTTGCCAGTGAGACTCAACTTTGTAAGGTCCAGCGTGGCCAACACTGGTGGTAGCCGGGCACCATCTGGTTCTTCCAGTCACAAGTTGATGTAGTCACCCACTCACATGGGTCTGTCTGTCTTCTGGGTTCTCTTTTACCCACGTCGTTTTGGTCCTTGATCATTATCTGTCCCTGCTGAGTTGGGGGACCATTTACTGTACCCTCAGTTGGCAGCTTGGCATGTTTTAAGACCCCAGATGCCGCTCTCCAATATGGGGTGCAGAAGGCTCTCTTTGCAAAATGCTAGTTGTGCCAATTGGCCTTGATTTCCCCTGAAAGCGTGGTCCCTGGCCCCCTGCCTCAGCTTCTTCGTCCTTGCAATATTGGGTTAAGGTGGGAGGAGTAATCATGTTATGTTGAAGTCCAGTTACTGTTGATCTTCTTTCTAATGTATGTTGTCACAGATTTCACCCAACCAAATTTCTGTCGACTGTCTGCCCCTCTCACTCTCCCACCCTCCCTGCCATTACTGCCGTCAAAGTCTTGTCTTCTATGCATGAGACTGTTTTTAAGTTCTTATCGTAGGGGTCTTATACAATATTTGTCCTTTGGTCACTGACTACTGTAAGTCAGCATAATGTCCTCCAATTGAAACCAGGTTATGTTTCCTAAAATCATTGTTGTTCTTTATAATTGCATAGTGTTCCACTGAGTACATATACCATAGTTTACCTATGCATTTCTCTGTTGTAGGGTATCTGGGTTGATTCCATCTTTTTGCTATTGTGGACTGGATTACAAATTTTTTTTTTAAATGTATGGATGAACTAAGAGAATAAGCATAGCCAAAGATGGCTTTTCAAAAGCAAAGTAAAGGAAAGCACTTGGATTATAAAGCAAAAAAGTTTAGTAATGGAAAATTTGGGAAATAAGAGACTTGCAAATTAAGATGTAGGAAGGCTACCATCTTTCTAAACTATTAGAACTAGTCTCTGGAAGCAGAGGCTAGACATAACAGAGGGGAAGAAATAATGCAATGATAAGCGAGTTATTCACAAAGCTGATAAAAGCTATGTAGCCTCTAGATTGAAAATGTTAAAGTAAGATGAATTAAAAGAGTCTAATACTTAGTTATCCCTAGCAGAGAATACCAGAAAGATATTTACCTGTGTTTTATTGACTAGGCAGAGACGTTCGAGTTTGTGCATCGTAACAAATTGTGAATAGCACTGTGAAGAATGGGAGCACTTAATTGTGCTCAGGCAGAACCTGTGCACAGACCAAGAGGCGATCTTTCAAACAGAACAAGGGGATACTCTGTGGTATAAAATCTGGAAAGGGGTGCATTATGGCTGTAGTCTGCCATCACATTTATTCAATCTGTATGTTGAGCAGATAATCTGAGAAGCTAGACTGTAAGAAGAAAAATGTGGCATCAGGATTGGAGGAAGACGCATTACTAATTTGCATTACACAGATGGTACAACCCTGCTTACTAAAGGTGAAGAAGACTTGAAGCAGTCACTAAAGAAGATTAAATACTGCAGCCTTCAATATGGATTACACCTAAATGCAAAGAAAACAAAAATCTTTACAACCAGACACTAAAAGCAGCATCATGATAAATGGAGGAAATACAAGTTATTGAGGATTTCATTTTAGTTAGCTCCACAATCAATGCCTATGGCAGCAGCAGTCAAGAAAACAGATGATGTATTACATTGGGCAAATTGCAAGAGACTCCTTTAAAATGTGTATGAAGATGCCACTTTGAAGACTAAGGTGCACTTGACCCCTTGTAATGGCTTCAGGTACTCTTTTCCCAGTATTCTACTACTTAGAAGTAAGAAATTTGTTCTAGAAATTCAAGTAAATTAGAGGTTCTGTGACAGTGTGAAGGTGTGTGGGACTCTTTGAAGGGAAAGCTCTTTTAGGAAGTAGAGCTACTATGAGCCTGATGTTGCCCATGGGCTGGGCAAGCCTGCCATAGAAAACCCACTGCTGTGAAGTTTATTTTGACTCAGAGCAACACTATAAGGCAGAGTAGACCTGCCTCACATTTCTCAAGGAGCTCCTGGTGGCTTTGAACTGCTGGCCTTTTGGTTAGCAGCCATAGCAGTTAACCACTATGACACCAGGAGCTATAGCTATATCTTCCAGAGTCTTGCTGTTGTCCCACTGAGATCCACAACTGCATTTAATTGACCTTTATGGTCATGTATAGATCTGTACCCCTAACTAGACTGGGAGTAACATGGGAACTGAAAGTGTATTTTGTAATTGCATGTCTTCCATAGTGAAGGACACTTCAGTAATATGTAAGGGAAGAAGAGTGTTATCTGGTTTAAAGGTGGTATGTTATTCACATTTTATTAGAAATTTAGTGTAACTTCCATTTTGGTGAACTGGGAGGTATTAAATATAGGATGATTAGGACAGAAACTAGTATAGGGCGTATGATGTTTTCCAATTACAGTAGATAAAACAGTGCTTCCTATTTTTTTTTTTTTAATCTCTGATTAGGTACCTCTATTTCAGCCTACTTAAATGCAGGTCTATTAATGAGATGCTTGACTTTTAAAGATTTTTTTTTTCCAAGTTAATAGTTCAAAAGAACAACTGTCTGCAAGTAGGAGCCTGGGAACCTACTGGAAAGTAAAATATGTCTATGATGTGTGATCTAATTTTATGTCATGTCTCACTGCAGTCCTGCATACACTACCACCAATTCTCCTTTTCTCCTTTTGAACTGAAACAGTCTCATAGATAATAACCTGATTTTCCTTCCTCATATCAGTTTTAGTCACCTTTTATGTTTCTTTTGTATCTGTTGAAATAAACATTGAATGTAATTCTAATTCCTAATTGTGTCACTTGTATGTATAAATTAGTGGACGTGTTTTAACTGATTTATACATTTCTGTATTTTTAAGTGAACATTTACATTACAACATGACTCACTATGTTAGGTGTTTAGCATTTATTGTTCTGTAGGTTACATGCTGTGTTCTGTTAACATGAAGTATTTTAAGGCACTAAATCTTAAAATATACTGTGGTATGTACAGGCCAATAACCATCACAGTGTGAATTGAAGGAATGCTTTCCCTCTGAATTTTATATGTTCTTTAAAGGAAGCAGCCACTGCTTTTTACCTCATTGTAATTCACGCTGCATCTAACAGTACTGGAGAACTAATGAAAATGCGGGACTATATGGCTTTATGTTACTGTTGAGAATTCTTAGTGGTTACAGTATTATGTGGTGCCTTGTTGGCTTGGTACAGCATTTTTTTAAATAGTGATTTTTATTTTCAGTCCAGTGATCCATTTTATTCATTAACTCACTAACCACTGTCTAAGATTCATGTCACAAAAGAACATCCAAAGGAAGAGACATTCTTGGGTTTATTGTAAAATGTGGATGTTCTTACCACTCCTGAATCTCAATATCCACGTTGTCATGGGCCTTAAAAAAAACTATGCCTTTTCAGTCAAACTCAGAGAGGATCAAAGTGCTGCAGCAGGAGAGTAAATGCTATGTTTCTCTTAGAATATGATCTCGAGCGATCCAGCTGTTGCTGTAGTAAAATTAGGTTAAAGTTAATAAAACCTGCTCAGTGCTCCAAGGAAAAACTGAACTAGAGCGTAAGAACTTATTCTCACTCTTTCTCCTTTCATTTAACTTCCCATTCTTAACACCCACTAAACACTGGGTGGACCTTTCTTTTGAAAAATTGATTCACTCTGGAAAGTTGACTGGTATTGGATCCACGTATGATCTGTACATATTTGTGCCCTAAACAGCAACTGCCGTTCATGCCATGCCTTCATGTGTCAAGTACTGTATCTGGTGTATGTGATGTACATGTACATGACATTGTATCTGATGAACAACTGAAGCCCCAAATAACTAAGGTGGTTTTGGAATATAAGGGATATTATCTCTGGAATATTATGAAATGTCTTGGGATGATATATTTTGCAGCTAATGTTGCCTGGGGTCATAATGGTCGCCTGAGAATCATAAACACTGCAGCCCTTCCCTGCTCTGCTGTAAACTGTCTCTGTGGCACCTTCGAGCCATTATTGGTTCTCATCACATTTGTGACCTACTCTAGCCTTACAGGGAACGCTGTGCGTTACATACCAGCCTAACTCCTGGCTCCCACTTTGCTTTCTCGTTTTCCTTTTGTTAAGATTTCTTCTTGACTTCCTAAAATTTGTGTTAGCACATGTATTTAATGTGTTTGTGCAAGGTACTTTAAATCTTTATGGGACTGGTGTGGATTAGAGTGAAATGTTGCATTCTTTTTCTTCCTACCCTGGTTTTCCTACATGTGAAAAAGGGAAAGGAGGATTGATATTACTAACCCACAGGAGATCCCGGGTAGTGCAGACAGTTAAGTATCAACTATTAGCTAAAAAGTTGGCCATTCAAACTCGGCCAGAGACACCAAAGAAGAAAGCCCTGGCCATCTGCTTCTGAGAGATCATGGCCATTGAAAACCCTCTGGAACACTTTTCTGCTCCACACGCATGGGGTTGCCGTGAGTCAGAATGGACTTGACGGCAACTGGTAACAACAACTTGCAGATCATAGCAGGTGGTGTGAGAATCAATGAATTGGTCATAAGGGACAGTTGGAAAATAGAGGCCATTATATATAGAATAGTGCATAAACCAAACCCCCAAAACAAAACAACAAAAAACCCACTGTTGCCTCCTAGTTGATTTCAGCTCATAGCAACAAGTCCACATCATGTAGCAAAAACAATGGCTCTAGAGAGTCAATGAATTACAAACCTGCACATGTTTGTAGGTTAGTGTTTAAACACTATGATATTGAAATCTGTCAGGTGTTTGGACAGTGGCTATGAAGTTAGTGCTGCACTTTCAGAGTCCACCTGTTTGAACACCTGGGAAAACCTATAAGGCCCAGGTTTCGAGAGTTGACAATGTATATAAGTTCATTGTAGGTGTTCACAGGTGGTTAAATAGTTCCAGTGATGTGTCATTTTCTGGGAAACTCAAAAAACTCTGAAGGTGTGTGAATCAGTTTACAGTCATCTCTGAGATAGATGAGGGTTAGTTGTAATCATTACCTTTCTATGGAGTCCCTGAGTGGTGCAAATGGCTAAGTACTCAGAATTAGCTGTTGAAAGATTGGTGGTTTCAATCCTAGAGGCCCCTTGGAAGAAGGGTGCGGTCATGTCCTTCTGAAAGATCACAGCTACTGAAAACCCTGGGAAGCACAGTTCTGTCTGAAACCTGGCGTTGTTGTGTGTTGGAATTGACTTAATGACTTTGTTTTTCAGTAGAGTGAAAAAATTTTATTTAGCGATTAAGTAGCTTATTAATATTTGTTTTGTGACAGGTAGACTGAAACAATATCTGTTATCACAAACTTATTTTTCAGTAGATTATTACTGATTATTTCATCTAAACTGATGTTAGCCCCATTAATTTTTAGGTAGCAAGACAAGTAGATTTCAGAGAGCTTTAGCAGAATGATAAACTCAGGAACAAAAACCAAATGTAGAATTTCTTAGGAGCAGGACAGTGTACCAGTTGTTGTAAATGAGAAAAGATAATCATGAAACATTTTGGTATCATGTGTTCCCATAATGAGGCTGAATTTTAAGTTAATGAACTACTAATTGAAGTCTTGGGACAGTGTTGTTGTTAGGTGCTGTCCAGTCAGTTCTGACTCATAGTGACCCAGCGGACCACAGAATAAAACACTGCTCTGGTTCTGCATGGTGCTCACAATTGTTGTTAGGCTTGATCCCGTCATTGTAGCCACTGTGTCAATCCATCTCATTGAGGGTCTTCCTCTTTTCTGCTGACCCTCTATTTTACCAAGCTCAATGTCTTTTTCCAGGGGTTGATTCCTCTGGACAACATGTCCAAAGTATTTAAGACATAGTCTTGCCGTCCTTGCTTCTAAAAAGCATTCTGCTTGTACTTCTTCCAAGACAAGTTGGCTTGTTCTTTTGGCAGTCCATGGTGTATTCAGTATTATCCAACACCACAATTCAAAGGTGTCGGTTGTTCTTTGGTCTCCTTTGTTGATACAGTTGAAAATGCCATGGCTTGGGTCAGATGCACTTTAGTCTTCAAAGAGACATCTTTGTTCTTCAACACTTTAAAGAGGTCTTTTGCAGAAGATTTTACCAGTGCAGTGTGTCTTTTGATTTCTTGACAGGTTACTTCCACGGGTGTTGATTGTAGATCCAAGCAAAATGAAATCCTTGACAAACTCAGTCTATTTTCTATTTATGACGATGTTGCCTGCTGGTCCAGTTGTGAGGATTTTTGTTTTCTTGATGTTGAGGTACAATCCTCACTGAAGGCTGTGGTCTTTGGTCTTCATAAATAAAGGCTTCAAGTCTTCTTTACTTTCAGCTGTAAGTCAACCTCGACTCTATGGTGATGTAGTTTAGAACACAAGTCACCATTAACAAATATTAAAAAAATTGGAAATTATTTTTTGTTCCACTTGTGGAAATTCTTTCAGACCAGGCTATTGCTGTTCTTGGTATAAATGAAGTTAATACAGTTTGAAAATTTATCTTAACAATTTAAAGTATCAGGCTCAAAAATCCTACTTCATTCATTCATTTTTTGTTTTGTTATAATTTATCCAAGGTTGATGAGAACAACTAAAAGCAATGGAATCATCCAAAATAACATGTAAGATAGAAGAGAAGACTTTCACATTTTAGCAAAAACATTGACTCTAGATTAATTGTCCTTAAAAAAAAAAAAAGCCAGTTAAATGACTGTATTACTGAAAAAAAACCCTTACCTTTCTTTTCACTGTCTGGCAAACTCATGTATAAAGGGCTGTCAGTTGAATAGAGGTTTTTGATCTTAAACATTGAAACCTATGCACCTACTGGAGCTATTATTTAATCACTGTATCCAGATATTAAAATTCGTGACTATTTGGTTTTATGCTGCCTTCTAGCTGGAACTCTGGTGAAGCTCTGAGACAGGGAAGGATGAGAACAGGTCAAGTATCAACAGCTTGTAGTGAAAAATCACGAGAAAGAATGTGTGGGAATTGACTCAGATGCTTGATTTTCTTATACATTAAAATACTGGATGTTCGATTAGGAGGAATACCACATATTTTAGTCAGTTAGTGTTGCTGTAACAGAAATACCACAAGTGGGTGGCTTTAACAAAGAAAAGTTTATTCTTCCACTGTCCGATAGGCTACAAGTCCAAATTCAGGATGTCTGCTCCAGGGGAGGAGTTTCCACCTTGTCAGCTCTGCAGGAAAGTCTGGTATTGCATCAGTCTTTGTCCAGGGAGCATCTTGACACAGGAACCTCAGATATGAAGGGCACACTCTTCTCCCGGTGCTGCTTTCGTGATGGTGTGAGGCTCTCAATTCTCTGCTTGCTTTCCTTTCCTTTTTATCTCTTGTAGGATGAAAGGATTAAGGATAAGATGAAAGGATTAAGGGTAGGGCAAAACATACTCGAGGGAAACTCCCTTTACAGTGGAGCAGGGAATTGATCTTCTGAAGTGATTTACAGTCCCACCCTAATCTTTACCATACAGCAGAGGAAAATCACAAAATTGAGGACAGTCACAGAATACAGGGAATCGTGGTCCAGCCACATGGCTACACATTATTTTGGGGGGAACACAAATCAATCCATGATACCACATAATCCAATACTTCAGAAACGTTATGTTCTTTTAAAAATGATACAAGCCCAGGAGTCCTGTAAGATAAATTTAATTGTGATTAAACGTGGAAGTCAGTGGAGTTGCTTGGCTTTAGGATCTTCTGAAGTAATGAAATAAGGAAAGTAAGCTGTTATGTAAATGTAAGTAAGATAGCATATGGTGTCAAACCTAATTTATGGATTTATTTATCTTAGATGTTTAGAGCTACACAGGATCTCAGGAGATATATCTGAATAAATCTGTGTAAACTATTTTCATTTTGTACATAAAGGCAAAGGGGATGCAGAGGTTATGTGATCACTCAAATTCAAACCACTAATAAAGTAGCCGAAAGAACCCAGTTCTGTAGCCTGGCTTCTTAGGAGACAACTTCTTTCACTTACAGAATTTGCTTTCTTTAGTCCTACTTGGGACCCTTGAGATCATGAGCTGGAAAGAAAGCATAGAATGATAGAATACGTAACTAGCATTTCCTGCAATAGAAACTTTGTTTGCCAGTACAGCTATCCATGAATTTATATTGTGATTTATTCCGGTGGATCTATTAACCCATTTGTCCTCAGGGTCTACTTTGCCACAAGGTATATAGGGAGTTTGACTGATTCAAATTCCCCATCAATTATTGAAGTATAGAATCTAATGCACCAGTCATCATCACACCAGTTATTAAATATTAATTGTTAATTTTAAAAGGAATTAGGGAGAATTAATAACCTCATTTAATAATCAGATGGTAAACATGATCAAGAATGGATTTTTGAACCCAGAAGGATGAATTATATTATTTATAAAGTCTCCATGGGCTTTAGGAGTCAGTGATGGTGATTACTTGACTCTTTGCTTTAATGTTTTTCGTGTAAAACGTGATACTTTTCTCGAGTACTTTTCTGATGTTTCAGTTAATTCATCTGCCACTACCACCACTCAATTTACCTCCACCACAGTTGGACTCCTTTCTGTCCCTCTGACATACCAAGTTCATTACGATATAGGGGTTTTGCAATTGCAGGTTCCTCTGCCTGGAATGGCTTTAGAGGTCTGGGTCTCAGAGTGGTCTTCCTTGACCCCTCAGTGTGAAAGAGATCCCTATTACATCTGTGATGTAATCTTTACAACATTTAGCATTTTCTAAAACATTGTTGTTCATTTATTTCTTTAGCTATTTATCATCTCTTTGGCCTGTGAAGGCTGAGTCCTTGCTCATCTCATTTACTGTAGTTATTGTGTGCTGTTGAGTGGATTCCTATGCATAACAACCCTATAGGACAGAGCAGAACTGTCCCATAGCTTTACAAGGAGCGGCTGGTGAATTTGAACTGCCACTAGGGCTTCATTCACTCTAGTTAGCAGTATAGAAAAAAACATATATATTGAATGAAAAGATGGTTGAATGAGTGCTCTGGAAAGAAAAAGATTTAAGTCCTTTCACAGATGAGAGGTCTTTACAACCAAAAGGACTTTCCAATTCTTTTCATTTTATAATCAAAACTGATTTTGGAAACAAGTTGAATTCTTAGGAGGTGATTAAGTTTAATGGAATGAAATTATAAAACTTAGCAATTCCAGTGTATTATAATCACTGAAGCTTCCCATGTTTTAAAGGGCCATTCAGAAGATACAGTTCCAACAAATTGTGCTTGTCAGGAGGAGTCCCTGTATGACATGCACTGTTAAGTGCTCACCTACTATCTGAAAGGTTGGTGGTTTGAATATACCTAGAGGTACCTTGGAAGAAAGACCTGGTGATCTGTTTCCCAAAGGTCACAGCCTTCAGAAACCCTGTGGAGCTGGTTCTACTCTGATACACAAGGGATTCTCATGAATTGACTTTATGGCAACTGATGGGTGCTTGTCAGGTAAGATGATACCTTATGGAGGAGAAAGGAAACAGAGAAGGGCAGACCTACTGAAGTGACACTGACGTGAGATCAAACCTTGGAGCATCTTTGATACTATAGCATAGTGGTGGGTCCACAAGAGGCAAGTGGACATCCCCTTTGGTGGCTGTGACTCCATTTTCAGTATTTCAGCCAAGTGATGGAATGAACCTTCTGGTGAAGTGCTGTATATTGCCCTCTCAGAAGCTATACAGAATCAAGAAGCTAAAATGACGAAGATTGAAGAGTGTGAGTTTTACAGAGATGCAGTCTGCATATTTGGTCTGAGAATACTCCCACCTGTACTTCCTAGCAACAATTTTTTCTTTTTTTGCCCACCAAGTTAGATGTGACAGTTGCAGCCATTTGGTTTCTTTATGATTACATTTCTCTTCTTCCCTGTCTACAAGTCTCTTTTTCCTAAAAAGACCTATTTTCCCTCTCCTCCCAGGGCAGTGATAAGAGCTCAGCTGTTAACCAAAAGGTTAGCAGATGGTATCCAACAGCTACTTCTTGGAAACCCTTTGGGGCAGTTCTTCTCAGTCTTCTGGGGTCAGTGTGAGTTGGAATCAACTCAAGAGCAACTGGTACAACCAGGAACCAGAAGAGTTGGACAGAGGGATTCCAGGAAGGAATCTACAGATTACCAATGTTAGACAATCTGTGAATGAAATACAAGGAGCTCTCTGTATGTGACATGGAGTCTGCTCTTTGGGTAGAAAAGATACATATAGATGCCAAGTAGTAGTACTGAAGCATATGTGATTTAGTATCAGATGAATCAGGTTCATTACTATAGTTCTGTCCCTTGTGAATGACTTACCCACTCACTAGATTCTGTCCCCTTTTTTTCAGCCATTCATGAGTTGCTATGGAATATTGAGAGTTCCTTGTAACCTTCAGCTTATATTGTTTCAACTGTAAGTTTTTAGTTTCCCCTAAATTGGAGTCATTTGTGACTCTTTTTGAAAAGACTCAAGATTAAAGTGGTAACTTTTGCTAGTCAACTGAGACTTCATTAATTTTTTTTATTTTTTATTAGTTACAATAAAATAATAAAATTTTTAACATCTATCAATTAACTCAACTATGATAAACCCTCGGCCCCCACCCATGCATGTAGTCCACACAGTCATTTTCTTCTATGGATAATTCTCTTGTTAAGTCTTTTTAGCAGGAGTCTCATACAAAATTTGTCCTTTTGGCAATGATTGATTTCACTCAGCATGATCTCTTCCAAATGAGACCATGTTAAGAAATGCTTTCTAAAGTTGTCGTCTTTTTTTTTTTTATCACAGCATAGTGTTCTATTGAGTATATGTACCACAGTTGACTCATCCGTTCATCTGTTGATGGACATCGGTATTGATTCCAACTTTTGCTATCGTGGACTGTGCTGCAACAAACATTCATGTGTGTGTGTCTGTTCGTGTGAAAACCTTTGTTTCTGAAGGATAAATTCTGAGCAGTGGAATTACAGGATCAAATGGTATATCTATCTCCAGCTTTTTAAGGAAGCACTAGACTGTTTTCCAAAGAGACTGTACCATTTTGCAATCCCACCAGCAGTGTAGGAGAGTTCCAGTTTTTCCACAGCCTCTCCATTATTTGGTATTTTGTGTTTTTTTGGATCATGGCCAGCCGTGTTGGCGTGAGATGATTATCTCATTGTAGTTGTGATTTGGATTTCTTTAATAGCTAATGATCATGAGCAATTCTGCATGTGTTGCTTGGCTACCAGGACATCCTCTTTAGAGAAATGTCTTATGTCTCCTTTGCCCACGCTTAATTGGATTATTCTTTTCTTGTTGATATTTTGTAATACTTTACAGATTATGGAGATCAGACGTCAGTCTAACATAGAATTGCCAAATGTCTTTTTTCCCATGCTGTAGGTGGTCTTTTAATTCTTTTGATGAAGTTATTGGATAAGCAGAAGTGTTTGATTCTTAGTAATTCCCATTTATCTATTTTCTCTTCTGATGAATGTGCTTTGTCAGATTTTGAAGTCTGTCTATGTCATGTATTAAAACTTCCATTGTTGACTCTATTTTATCTTGGATGCGCTTTATCGTTTTAGATTTTATATTTAGGTCTTTTATCCAATTTGAGTTGATTTTTGTATAAGGTGTGAGATACGGGTCTTGTTTCAGTTTTTTGCAGATGGATATCCAATTTTGCCAGCACTATTTGTTAAAGAGACTGTTCTTACCCCAGTTTAAAATCTTACAGCCTTTGTCAAATATCAGCTGTTCACAGGAAGATGGTGTCATCTCTGGGGTCTCTACTCAGTTCCATTGATCTATATATCTCTTTTTGTACCAGTACCAGGCTGTTTTGACAACTGTAGCAGTGTAATAGGTTATAAAGCCAGGTAGTGAGAGGCCTCCCATTGTGGTGTTCCTCTTCAGTAGTGCTTTACTTATCCGGGGCTTCTTCACTTTCCAAACAAAGTTGATAATTTGTTTCTCCATCTCATTGAAAAATGTTGCTGGAATTTGTATTGGGATTGCATTATATAACTAGATTTCTTTGGGCAAAACAGACATTTTTACAATGTTGAGTCTTCCTATCCTTGAGCAGGGCAGATTACTCCATTTATGTTAAGTCTCTTAGTTTCTTGTAGTTCTCTTTGTAAAGATCTCTTATTTCTCTAGTTAGACTTATTCCTAGGTATTTTATCTTCCTAGGGGCTATAGTAAATGGAATTGATTTGGTGATTTCTTCTTTAATAATCTCACTGTTGGTATAAAGGAATCCTACTGATTTAGTTATGTTTATCTTGTATCCCAATACTTTGCTGAACTCTTCTATGTGTTCCAATAGCTTACTTATGGATTCCTTTGGATTCTCTTTATAAACAATCATATCATGTGCAAAGAGGGAGATTTTTGCTTCTTCCTTGCCAGTATGGATGCCCTTTATTTCTTTGTCTTGTCTAATTGCTCTGGCTAGAACTTCTAGCACAATGTTGAATAGAAGTGGTGACAGTGGTCATCCTTGTCTAATTCCCATTCTCAAAGGGAATTCTTTCAGTCTTTTCAGCATTCAGGAAGATGAAGGCAGTTGGCTTTGCATAGATGCTACTGATTACATTGAGGAATTTCCCCTCTATTCCTATTTTTCTGAGAGTTTTAAGCATGAACTGGTGTTGAACTTTGTCAGACGCCTTTTCTACATCAGTTGACAAAATCAGGCGATTCTTATCTTTTGTGTTATTAATGTGGTTTATTACATTAATTGTTCTTCTGTTGTTGAACCAGCCCTGCATCCCTGCAGTGAAACCAGCTTGATCACGATGAATGATTTTTTTATATGCTGTTGAATTCTGTTGGCTAGAATTTTGTTGAAGAATTTTGCACCTAGGTTCATGAGTGATATTGGTCTGTAGTTTTCTTTTTTGTGGGATCTTTACCTGGTTTTGGTATCAGGGTTATGTTGGCTTCATAGATTGAATTTGGGAGTATTTCATCCCTTTCTATGGTGTGAAGTAGCCTCAATAATATTGGAGTTAACTCTTCCCTAAAAGTTTGGTAGACTTCTCCAGTGAAGCCATCTGGGCCAGGACTTTTTTTGGTTGGTAGATTTTTGATGACATTTTCAATCTCTTCCTTTGTGATGGATTTATTAAGTGAATCTACTTCTCCTTGTGATAATCTTGGTGAGTCATATGAATCTAGAAATTTGTCCATTTCCCCTAGGTTTTCAAGTCTGTCGGAGTACAGCCTGTCATAGTATTTTGTTACGATGTTTTTGACTTCAGCTGGGTCTGGTATAACATCTCCCATCTCATTTTTTAATCGGGTTATTTGTATCTTCATTAATTAATTAAGAACTTTCATTAAAGGCTTATTCTCTGGCATGTACTCTTGTTAGAATTTGTATGTATTTGATGTAGTTCTCATAGGAACTGCATGAATTATTATACCTGGTTACATATGAGCAAATGTTTACATCTGAGAAATTCCTTACCTCCTCAAGATACACAGCTAAAAACAGCCACAGATAGATTTAAATCTCAAGTCTGACTTCTTAGTTTTGTGCACTTTTTATGAAATATGTATATCTGTATGCCTTATTCCTTACCTATAGTAATGCAACCACGGTAAAATACCTATAATATTTATTTCATAGAAGTGTGTGGATCAAATGACTATGAATACAATACCTATATAAACTCCACATTCTATTATGATATTCAATAGCATTAAATCAATATTATCAAACTTTTTATTAACTATCCTTTTATGGCTAGACTTCCAAATACTTGATGTAATTCTATGTAGACTTCTATCTTCAACAGTGGATATTTTAATCCTTTGCTAGGCTCCTTGTGGTTATGTTTGGGTTTCTTTGAAAATGAGTTTTACACCCTTCTGATTGTTGGCAAATACTCATACTGGAGAAAAACTACCCATCTGTTCAACCGCTAGCCAAAACATCACAGGCAGTCCAAATAGCAGATTCAACTCTCACATGAATTATGATGAGACAGAGTAACAACATAAGCCACAGCCTTGTTGACAGATGTAGAAAAGGGTATTATCAGTTTGGGAAAATATAAGACTTTCATCATGTAAACTTAAGAATGAATCTAGAGGAACATAATAAACATAATAAATGTTAAAAATTACATTTATAGATAGATACTGTTAAAATTGAAATTAGTGAACAGAAATAGTAGGAGAATAATATCAGTAACTAGGTAGCTTGGAGTCCTGGGTGTGCACCATGAAGAATTTGGATGCTAGCCAGAAAGCTCTACAGTTCAGATCCACTGGCTGCTACTTTAAAACACTGTGGGCAGTGCTACTCTGTTTTGTAGGGTTAGTCTAATTTGGAATTGACTTGACAGCAGTGGATTTGGTTTTGGTTGGCAATTAGGTCTGTCTTTAACCAGTTTAGGTTAAGAATATGTTCGAAATGGGTAGGCATTCAAGGGAGGGTGTTGGTGCTGGTTGGGTGGAGGTCTACTTGAGAAGGTTCATCATTGACTTGCCAGAGGACCTCTTGTATTCTTGACCCTTGGATGTTTTGCTCTGACTTACCTGAATGTTGCTCATTTTTCTGTTTTCCTGAAGACATGCTTGTTGCCTTAAAAACTGGTATAGTTTCATGCTCTTGATCTTGTTTTGCTAAATACTTTTTCATTTGTTTTTATTATCACTGATCACAGGAAAGAATGTCTATGAGAATAAGGCACAAATAACAGCAGAAACAGATACAGTCCCCAAACAGCCTAAAAAATAGAATGTTACTTACTGCCTTTGAAGCTCCAGGTACCCTCTCCTTTATCTCATTTCCCTCCACTCTGTGGAGTAACTGCTATCCTGAATCTTGTGCTATTATTTGTTTTTTTAAAAAAATAATTTTTATGTTTATAATCAAATTATGCATATTCTTCTCCTCCTGCCCCAGTATTTTATTTCTGCGATTCATCCAAGATGTTGCATGTAGCTACACCTCACTCAGTTTCACTGCTATATGGATTTTTTTATTATTATTGAAGTATACCACAAATTTATTTTCATTTTTAACTATGACACACATCGCTGCCATGAGTATTCATCTACTTACCTTTCAGAGAACATATACAAGTTTTTCTGGTGAACATTCTAGAGAACATAATGAATAGTGGAACTGTTGAGTCAGAAGATGCTTGTCTTTCAGCTTCACTAGATAATGTCAAACTGTTTTCTAAAGTGACTATATACATTTGTCCTGAACCATCGATGTATCAGAGTTCATGTTCAAGTCTTCAATAACATTTAACATTGTAGGATTTAAGGATTACTGTCATTTTTAAAACCAGCATTTCTAATTACAGTGGGTACTTTTTGTTGCCAGAAGTATTTTTAGTTTCCTTAGTCATTAAAAAAATTCATTATTTTTGCTTACGTTTTCAATCTATTATTTCTTTAAACATATTAATAAACTTTAAAATCTGCTTGACTATACTAACTTACAAGATCATTGCTTGTATGATTCAGCTATATGTTTTTGTTAAGTCTTTCTCTGTGGTCTCTGTTACCTTATTTGGTTAGTGGATAGTTTTTAACAGTTAAGTTCATGCTCTTTAGAAATCTATCGAGGCCTGAATTAAAGGTGCGTTCACTCAAAGTAAATATATGTTTCTTTCTGATATTTTGGGCACTAATGACCCTGGATCCCTGTAAGATTAATTCGGTGTTTGAGTTTCTTGGATTGCGAAGATAAGGGGAATTTAGGCTGCAAACCTGACCAGATGTTGACGTACGTTCATGCGAGCTCCGGGAAAACACTGTACCCTTCTAACCAGTGCTACGGTCTAGATAGGCAGCTTCCTTGCTGTCTGTGCTGTGGAACACTTGAAGGTTTCTCACATCTATTCAGGAGTTTCCTGTTAAGCTCCATACCCTGAGCTGGCCACAGTCACAGTCTGTAGTGCTTGTGCCTATGTGGCTGTCACAGTGGAAGCTCAGGGAAGTTTAGAGCTAAATGTCTCCAGTGAGAGAGCTGGCTTCTTACTTAACTCCATGGATTTCCTCTTTATTGCAATCATCTGAGAATTTCTTTCTTTCATGTCACATAAATGATGACTTCTGTTTTATTTTACTTTTCAAATTTCTTTTTTATTTTTACTTTTTTAAAGGTTTTATTCAGCTTTTTATTATAAAAAAATTCAAATCATTCAGAAAAGCTGAAGGGATAGAACAGGAAATAATTGTGCATGACCTAAATGTATCAGTTTTTAGCATTTTGTCATACTTGTTTTGTATGTGTGTATTTATTTGTGTATGTGTTTTCCTGAACCATTTGAAAGTAACTTGTAGATATTATGACAGTTTACCCTAAATGCTTTGATAAACATCTTTTGAAATTAAGGACATTAGTTAGCCCAGACCTAAAACCATTTCTGAAGTCAGCTCTTCAGACAAAGTTTAGACTCAATTATAAGACATACAGTGATACTGGTAAACAGTGTACTTCTTGGCTCAAGTAGATACACGATGCCTAGTGGGCAGCTCTTGTCCAGAGGTGAGGTGAGGTGGCAGAAGGGGACAGGCACTAGCTGACTGGACATGGGAAATACAGGATGGAGAGGAGGAGTGTGCTGTTTCATTGTAGGGAGAGAAGCTAGGGTCACATAACAATATGTGTGTAAGTTTTTGTATGACACATTGGCTTGAATTGAAAACTTGTGCTTAAAGCACAGTAAAAAAATAAAAATAATGGCATTATCTTTTATAACCATAGTAATGTATCACACCTTAGGAATTAACAAGAATTCCCTAGTATTTCATCTGTTATCTAGATGGTGTTTACATTTTCCCCAGCTGTCACTATAAAATAGAAGTAGTGGTAGCATTGTCAAAATCAGTCTACCTTCAGGGGGAATAATGAATAAGAACAGCACAGAGCTGATTCCCATGAGGTCGAAGTCAGAAATACTTCTATCCTACAACCTTTTGACCAGTTCTGACACCACTGAGCCCTTCTGGGGTACCGTCTTTTTCTCTCCTGTGCTCACTAATCTATTTTGGTGGTCACACAGAACTCACTGCCCAAACTGAAAGTGGTTTATTAAGGCAGTAACAGGCTACACTCAAGACCGGAGAGGTGTGGACAGTGTCTCCCTTATTGCTTTTAAGATAGCTTTTTCAGCTCCTCTGTGCTCCCTGAGGAGAGGCTTCTCTCAGTTCTGTTTCTGTCACCACTGACTGTGCCACTGGGTGCCTCTGAGCCTCTGAGTACCCTCAGTGTTGCTACCTTTGACCCATGTTACAGGTCTTTTAGAAGCTTCTTTGCTTCAACTCTCTCTCTGCTTCTCTCTTCTTTCTGCTTTTCCTGCTGTTTTTCTGCCTGAAAAGCCTCTGTGGGGTTGTTTGCATATATACACAACTCCTTGTTAATTTCAAGGCATGGCCTCTCCCAACAGGGGCCACAAACTGACTAATCCCTTCTCAATAGGCCACAGATACTTCATTTACATGGGAGGCTACAGGTTACTTCATTTGCATAGTCTATTAACTGATCTCTGCAAGGTCAGTGCCAATCACAGGACAGATTAAAGACCAGATAAAAAGTATCACACTGCCATGTTTACAGTTTGCCTAGGAAATATCAAATCAACCTGAATAAATGTAACAAATCCTCTGGGGTAGAAAACTTGAGAAAAGGTAGCTCTTGGGGGTTTAGGAGAAAAATCTTTCAAGGTTTTTTTTTTCCCCCAGAGAACAAAGGCGCAAAGGCCATGCAAAGAAGCTCATTTAACAAGCACCCCCAGATCTACATATTGATTGGTTGGTTGGTTTTTCCTTAAATGAGAATATAGACAGTGTATTGATGGATTTAAATGACATTTATTTGTCAGGTAAGGCTATTTGGGTTATTTGGTTTATCATACTGTCAGGTATGAAAATAACCTTTGTTATTTTGCTTTTTCTTAAGTCTGTTTTTGATTTTGTTTTTCACGGTAACCCAAGGTGCTCCATCTTTTTCTGTCCATTCACTTTCCTTGTGAGTTGCTGATTATCACCAACATATTTTTTGCATTCTTTTAAAGGAATTATAGCATTGAAAGGGAAGGTTCAAAGGTGGTTAATTCATTAGCCTTCCTCTAAATAGCTGTACGTTTCAGGTTTATCTTAAGTGGATAGATCTCACCCAGGATTCAACCCCAGGACAGCTTCCCCCTCCTGCTGTAAGACGTGTTGTCAGTACAGAAGAGAACCACTTCATCCAAGCTCAGTTCTTTTGGTCCTTTATTATGTCCCATTGTAGTAAGATAGGATGCTGAATGATGATGTCTAAGAGTGATCCAAAGTATTTTATGGAAGAGAGACAGATGGATAAAGATTTCTTCTTAAATTCATAGTGCACCCGATGTTGCTGCTTATTATTGCCAGCTTCCTGTGGGCTTAACCCTTGATAAATTTAGTTGTTGCCTGATATATATATTTAAGAAGGCATACAATTAAAAAAAAAACAACTGCTGAATAATAATAAGCACCAAGTAAGAAATATGGATGCGCTTCTTCTTTCTGACCATCTCAAGGTTATTTGTTTCTAACTACATGTGTGAAGCCACCATATCTTATGTTTCTTTGTTGTAGATTTTACAGCAGCTCAGTAGAGTTTTTCATATTTATGTTTCACACTTTCTTGCACCTGCCCTGTGACAGTATGCGTAGACTGTGCAAACAAAGATATATTTAGTGAAGAGATTGTGAAACCAATTTTTTTACTGTCCTGATCTCCATCGGAAATGAAGCTGCGTTTTCAAATACTGTTCAGGCATGTTATCTAGCAGTTAGTAATTGTGCAGATTATGATCGTGAGCTTCTCTATGACACATGTATGGCTGTTGTGGAAATAACTGGTGAATCATTGCATTTTAATCTGAATGAATAAAAAGCAGAAAACTCAGCAGAAGCATTCCTTAGAAAGGTAGAAATCTTGAAGAAAGAAAATATCAGTTTTAACTTACTGGTACATGGAAAAGTGCACATACCCATTTAGACACTGTGTGTGTCTGTGTGTGTAGACACATACACACATACTTTATATTTTATAGTACTGCTGACATAAATCATGGGCACATACTTTTTTGTGTTCAGCTAGTTTAGCTGAAAAGTAGCTTTTATGCATCCTTTTTTTAATTGAAAAATTATTCTCCTTAATTGACAGGTTATGTTCCAGATTTTAGAGCTGTTCCTAAATGTTCCACTGGCTATCCTTGGAATATTTTTTTGTTTTGTATTAATATTCTCGGTGTCCATTATAGGAAATGTTCAGTAGAAGAGAATCTTCTCTTTCCATGACAAACCCAATGGTCTAAAACAGTTTCTGTCTTAGCCTTACTTCTGAGGAATTGAGGGCACATTTATTGTATATTTATTTGCTTACTTCAGCCTGCTAATTCTTAAAGTCCTTGATTTTTACCTTAAATACCTTCATAATGTGGTTCATCCATCGTGGGATAAATAAGCTGATATAATGAACTTGAACATGTTGATTTCAAACCTCTTGTCTTTGAGATATATATATTTATTTTACCCCATATAGAGTTCATTGAAATTTCTGCCCATTTTTTAATCGTGGCATTTTGCCATGGTCAGTTTACTGTACTAGCAAAGACTGGACACTTTGTAGCTAGATTACTGTGACAGTTCACACTTGTCTCTTTTTGTCTTCAGTCTCATACGCTTTTAGCAAATAATGTTTTAAAAATATTACTTCTCTACTTACTAGTATTTTAGGATAGGAGATCTAATCTCTGACTGTGTTACTTTTTTTAACCTTCTTATCTACAAATTGGTTTTATAAAGACCATGTTCCATTTGGACTAATACCATCACTTCTCAAAAATGAAGAAAAAAAAAAAAAAACATTCTGAAAGATGGGGAAAAGAGAGTATATGTGTTTAATTCAGTGCCTAAGTGATTAAGCCAAGAGTAATGAACCAATTAAATGAAGATACAGCAAGTGTGCAGGAGACAGTTCTTCAGAGCTTTTGATAGCCAGATTCAAAAAAGACACCAAGCTGGGATGGACTGTATGTTCTAATGGAAATGTTATACTTGGAGGTCTTCTGTCTTCTGGAATACAGTTACTGGAATTGGGTCCACTTTCCCAACACTGTCTTGTCTATCTTTGTATGACTTGTGCGTAGTACCTTTTTGTTTAATGGGGAAATGAGAGATAATTCTCTTTACTTTAAATTCTGGGCCTTTATTGTAACCATCCTCTGAAAATAATGACTAGATTTATCAGATGCTTATGGAAATCTATGACTATTGATTCATAGATACTTGTAAAACTTAAGTCTTGTCAGTACTAAAGAGACTACAGAGACTGAAATTGTGAGTTGAAATTTAAAAAATTCTCAGTAGAAGTTTAGATAGGACTGTGATTTTAGTTACTGAGACTTTTTCTAGTTACAAAATGTGCAATATAAAAAACTAGGAAGACACAAAAGGAAGAGTGGAGAAAACAAAAACCACCTTTAATAACTAACATTTTGATATATCTTCCCCTGCTATTTTTATATGCACTTATGTATTAGTTTTTGTTTTTCACTTAAAATTATAAGAATCCTTTCATAAAATAGTCTCAGAAATATTTTAATGGTAATCATCTATCATATTAAGAGGTTGACTGCTCACCAGAAACTCAGCTGTGTGAATCCACCAGGGGCAGTTGGGCTCTGTCTTACAGGTTTGCTGGGAGTTGGAATCAGCCTGACATCATATAGCTGTGCCGTTATTTGTTTAATCATTCCTTTTACATTTGAATTTAAGTTGTTTCAAAATATTTATGATTTTAAATATAGTTCAAATAAGTATCTTTGGCCACCTCCTCTAATTATTTCCTTCAAATGGTTTTGTAGATACACAGTTATAGCTGATTGAAAAAATTTACACATTTTAAAAGGCTTTGGAACATATTGTGGATGTTTTTTTGGAAAGGTCAGTTTAGTTTAGAAGACTGTTGTCTTTTGTAGTGTGTGATAGTGAGTTTATCTCTGCATTTTTACTGAATATGAGTTTTGTCATAGAAGATAAAGGCTTAGGACTCTGATTTATTCATCTAGCCAGTGCTGCAGATATAATCCATGTTAAACTGGAATTTTTGTAATTAAGCAGATGCAAAAGTGATTACATTTGTTTATATGACTGTATCTACTGCTAAATTGTCCAGAGTCACATTTTACTCATGTTTATGTTGCCCATAGAGTTTTGTATGTAGCAAGTGCTCAACAAACAGGAAGACAAATGATCACATCATGCTCATTGTGATAGATTCTACAGCTTACTAACATACTTGTACATAAGCTTTAGGCAAATACCAATTCCCTTATTGGAAAGTGTCACATAAAGTTCCTGAACTCAGTCTTTTTTTACATTAAGAATTCATTCATTGGTAGTACATTTTGAGATCTTTAAAATAGGAATTTTTTTTACTTCCCTCTTCCTTCCCCGGTCCACGTTTTCTACATTTTTTTCTAAAGTGGTGGTGGTGTTTGTATGTTTTTTTATTATGCCAGCCAAGCCAAGTGCCGTCAAGTCGGATCCGACTCATGGTGACAAATAATTTAGTTTGCAAGCAGTGCCTATCTGAAAGTGTTGGGTATTGTGATACCAGAACTACTGAAAAATGTTGCCACTTGTTAGTTTGAATACAATCAAGACATGAGCTTTAACAGAGATGTGAGATGTGCCTTAAACTAGTTTTTGAAAATCGTTAATGTTTTATGGCAATACCGTGTGAATCTGCATTTCTAATGATAATTCATGCTAATGGCTTTCATCTCCCGTGAGGTAGCAGAAATCAGTTCTAAAATGGCAGAATGAAAGGGTACAGCAAACACTCAGTTAGCTGTCCAAGAATTTCTCTTCATCACACAGGTCTGAAAGTACTCTGCTATACTGACCTTTCCCAACTCTTCCCTCCCAGATTCTTCATTCTAATTTAATTGATGATGACTTCTTCCCTAAAGGAAGAATTAGCAAGCATGTTTGGTCAGTGGAAAAGTAGGTATTTGAAAATAATACCTTGGAGTTGTGTTTCAATCTTCAGAAAAATGGTGAAGAGGAAATAACAACATTGATTGCTGTTGCTAAGCAACAGCCTTCACAGCAGATGTGCAAGGGACAGTAGCCATGAAAGCAACAGTGGCAGCATGGTAATACCCTGAGAAATCCGTCAGAGCTTTGTGTTCCTTTCTCCTCACAGTTTCCTGTGATCAATATTTGAGGAGTTAAGATCGTAAGGCTGAGGGTGGACCGGGGGAGTTTTAGAGCATTTTGGAGGGTTTTAGAGAGCTGTGAATAGATTTGGAGAACTAACTACAGGAATGAGAATTTTCTTTTTTTTTTTTTTCTCCAGAAATGCTCCTAATTTTCCCAGTGATGCATTTTTCTGTTCATTCATGTGTATGATCAGACATTGTCTTAGTAACTATTTTTGTTGCTGGGCTGCTCTTCAAGGGCCTGGTATCTCGTGTGTTGCTGACAGGCATGCATGTGGGAAATGAGAGGTGCGACTGCAGCAGTGCAGATGTGATATGGCTGTAAAGCTCTAGACACATGGGAATCGTGAGGGCAGCTTGTTAAAAACATAGGTTTCTTCACCACATTCCTGGAAATCCTGTTACCAGAGGTCTGGAAGGTAGCTAAGCAATATACATTTTAAAGAAGCTCCTTGGGTGATTCAGATAATGGTGATAGGAGGATCGCTTTTGAGAAATAGGAAAGTAGGTGGGATGGTGAAGATTTCAATTATCAGTTACTAGACAAGATGGCACTAGTCAGTTTTAATTCATTAACAGGGAGACTGTGTTTTCTATGATTTTATGTATTTAATCTGTGCCACACCCTGTGCTTGATTCTTCATTGTTCCATCTTGAAATTACTTTTGATTCAGTAGAGATGGACTAGTCTGAATTTCTTCCACAACCAGGCCCCTAAATATCCCTTAGTGGGATGTTGGAGGGCAGCCCAGCATCCCTGCATAAGACTCATCCAGGGTCTAAATAGGGGAGTACATGTATACGATATGGAAGCTCCAGTCCAAGTAAACTGCAGCAGAGACCCCCAAAGACTGAAATCGCTAAGTATCTTTCATTGAAAACAAAACAAATGAACTGGTAAATACCTGAACCAGCCATTCACCTGTGTTTTATCCCAAACCCAGTAACATTTAAGTAGTCTGACAGTTGTGAATCTGGCCAGTTCTTTAATAAAGCCTTGCATGCTAATAAGTACTTACATAAATTAATGATTACTTATACATTTTAAAAATAGAATCGTTTTGTGTACTTTCTCCACTTATGTACTCTTCAGCCACTGTTTTAGTCTTCCATAGACCAAATTTAAGATCTTGGCTTCGTGACATGTAGTAGTATAGCCTGACACATGATTCTTACCAGTTAGTTCATTACCCATTCATCTGCCAAGCTAAATAATTTATAGATGACTTACATATTTAAAACTGTTCATTATTATGGTCTGTAATTTATCATCACTAACATCTCTGACCTTGTTCTTAGTCCCTCACCAGAGTGATGCTCATTAAATGTATACCACACAAATAGGAGGAAAAGTTTCACTAATGACATTACTGGCAAGAGGGAAGAGGCTTAATATGTAGGCAGTAATTAATAGTAGAACTTAATTTATATACTTTATAATGGAGACATTTTTCATCACATTTATATTTTCCAAATTGGTTCCATTTTTTAAATTAGTTGCCCTCATTTTAGACCTTACTCAACAGTGAAATATTTTCTGAATCTAAACCACTGTATATATTGACCTTTAGCCAAATCAAGTGGTAAAGATCAAGAAGAATTATGCTTGAGTGGAAAGGGATTTTAATACTGTTCTGCACTTGTTTTTCCCTGCCCCACATGCTGTTTAGTATTATTAATTCAGCTTGAGTGACAATGAGCTGAAAGATGACTTTAGTTAATGTGCTCTTGGATGTTATAGAAGTGCCTGAAACACCTGAAATGGTTCTGCATAAATAGAAGTGCATTTTTATTTTGTTCACTAGAGAAAATGTAACATAATTGTCTGTAAGCAGCAGAGAACAGGTTTGGAGATGTATGTCTTTCCTTTGGTACAAGTATGCAACTTCTGTTAGCATTAGTAGGGACTGTGTACTTGGCATCCAGGAGTTTAGCACTTAGAAAAGGAGGAGCAACATGTGTTTGAAGAGTTATTACTGAACCTTCTGAATAAGCTGAAAGGCAGCCTGTGCTGTTGTGACCCCTACTCTGAAGTTTTGGAAAATTCTCAGATTAGTCTTATACTCTTCCAAACTGACTTTTTAATATTGTCAGTCTGTCTCTTTACTGGCTTTAGTGTGAAGTTTTAGTTTTTTTCTTTTTAGGATCTCAGCTGTTTTCCTTTACATCTCAAATTGTTTGCTTTTCATAATGTCATCTTAATGTTTCATCTTAATCTTTGCTTTTCTTCTTTTCAAAGTCATGATATTTTTCTATTTCATACAAATGGGTAACTTTCTTAAATGATTCTAATAAATCACTGTGATGGTTATGCATCAACTTGTTTAGGCCTTGAATCTCAGTGATCTGGCAGATACTGTGTAATCATTCTTTCTTTTTGTGATTTAAGTAGCCAATCATTTGAAAGGGCAGTTTTGTTGGCCTTGTGGCCTGCATGCAATATATATGGATATTCTGGCCAAGTTCACTGGCTCTGGATCCTGCATCTGACTTGTCATCCTCTGATTGCTGGTTCTTGGCATGTTAGCCAGCATCCTACCATCTAACCTGCCAGTTTGGTTATTCACCAGCTCTCAACAGCCCTGTTTAACCTGCTGGTTTGAGGTTCAGTAACCCTTATAACTACCGGAATCAGGAGAAGCCTCCAGCCTAATGCCTGAGCCGGGGACTTGGGGCTTGTCAGCTTCCACAACTGTACGAGCCATTTCTCTGAAATAAGTCTCCATCTTTGTATATTTATATAATAAGTGCTTCTCTGGTTTTGCCCTCTAGAGAACCCAGCTTAAGACATTCACTTTCAATGATTTCCTGTGTTCTTTTGGAGGCATGTACATCTTATCTCACAAGCTTGAATTATTTTCATAGACCCATGCTGTGTTCTTACTTTATGTTCATTCTTGCATAAAGGCAAATCTATTCAAACACAGTCCTTTTTATAAAACCAACGAACCAACTAACAACTGGCAAACAGATGTGTAGCTTGCCTTCTGTCCCTTCCCTAATATTTTAAACCAAGAGTGGTGGTTTCATGAAATTCTAACTCATTTTCCCAACACCGTTTTTCTTCTAACGTGACTTTGCTAGAAGGAGGCATATTCTTTTGATCCACTCTTCATTTATTTTTTAAATTAATTTACTTTACATCACCCAAGGAAGTGTGCATGCCTTGTTTACCAGACCACTTAATACAAACCAGTAACGCCCAAAACATACTGCTCTTCAGGCTCAGCATCTCAATCTCAGGCTCAGTCTTGAGACCCCTGAGAAAATCTGAGACTGAGTAATGGAGTTAAAAAATGTCTGTCAAACTAAAAAGAAAATCTGAAATGAGAAAGCTTTCTGAATCATACTTTCCCTGTTCCAGACACTTGACTTATTTTTCTTTTTCCTACATAGAAATGAAAAACATATTTCATGCCCCCTAGTTGTTACTAATGTGTAGACCTTAGACCTTTTTTTTTCCCTTTTGTTGATTTTGCAGCCACTCTTCAGATACCCTTCTGGCTTTTACTCTTTATACACATGTCACTGATAAATGTTTCCATCAGTAACCCTCTTCTCGAGGCCCCATTCCTGTGGTGTGTTTCTCTCATCAGGTTTCTTTGCTAACACCCATACTGTTGCTTCTTCCCATTGCTTGTGCTGCACTTTTGGTGTCTGGGTGGTGCCATGGTTTACACTGACTGCTGACCTCAAGCTTAGTGGTTTAATGCTGCCCAGCTGCACCACAGAAGGAAGGCCTAGTGATCGGCTTCTGTTAAGACTACAGCCAAGAAAACCCTACAGAGCATAGTGGTATTATTGTAGATGACTGAGACTGAAAAATTTTCCTCCCCCCACTCCTTGCTGTTCCCGCACCCGCCTAACTCCCCTTCATAGCAGCTCTCGCCTGACAAGGACACTCTCCTTTGATAAGCCCGGCGCCTGCCTAACACTCCCCTTGCTCCCCTTCAAAGCCTTACACCCGCCTGATAAGATACAGATACTCCCCATCAAAGCCTCACACCGCCTAGCAGGATGCCCCCTCCTCAGAACCCCACCCACTCACCCCATTTGTCTCAACCAAGACATCCTCAAACTGCACTATATCTACCCTCCTGAAACCCGACTCGGGGCCAATTGTTGGAACCTGAGAAGGTCCCGTTGGCCTGCCGGCGTAATAAACAGCTTCTTGCCTCCTCCTGGGTGTCTTTTGCTTCCTCATTTTCCATAACAGTATGCCCCATGTGAGGCTGTTCTGGGGCAGAATTGACATCAAAGGGTTTTCTTTTGTTCTTGTTGTTTGTTTGTCTTCAGCGCTATTTCAGATTGTTTAGATTTAGAATACACAAGACTCAGATGTTACACCCCGGGGCTCTGAGAGAGTTTAAGCCCTAAAAATAGGATTAATGTAATAGCATAGGCCAAGGGTAAGGAACAAAACGTGGAGGAGGTGCAATGTAAGTTTAAAAAACAAACAAAAAACAAAGCTAAAAAAGCACACATTCAGGTAATTAAAAAACAAACACCCAAATTAAAAATCCTGTTGCCATTGAGTTGCTTCTGATGCAAAGGAACCCTAAAGGACAGAGTATAATTGCCCCATATAGTTTCCAAGGAGTGCTTGGGGGATTCAAACTACTGACATTTTGGTTAGCAGCTGTGGTGCTTGACTCACTACACCACTAGGGTTTTCTTCCAGATAATGGATAATGAAAGCATGGTGATGGTGAAGAATATTTTGGAAAGAGAAGCATAAATGTTTCAATGATTTCTCTTTGGAAACTCAGATAATCTGATGTTTTCATGTAACATACAGCCTTTTCATGTATCTCCTGTGTGGCACATAATTGAGATGTAATTTTTATGTCCAATCTCTAATATCTCTGTGGACATGACTTCTTCTTGTGTACATTTAAGGCAGTGTGAAGTCCTAAAACATGCCTATAGTACTGTAACATAGAATGACATTCCCTGCTAATGATCAAAAATGAATTATTTGGGGAGCTCACTTTCGTTTGTTCAAAAGGCTCTGAGTCTGCGAGCATTTCTGACAAATTGTTTCTTCTGTAAAGTGAATAGAAAAATTAATATGGGTTATATTACTCTGATTGTGGCTTTTTATAACTGTTAAATCAGCTCAAATGATATACAGTTTCTAAAACTATTAAAATGTAACATACTCATTTTAAAGTGACTAGAGTGTTAAGGTTTCCTCAGCCTTCTCTGAGTTTTACAAAAGTATTGAACATAGAGTGCTGTCTAGGCCATAGCTGGTTACTTATGTGTTGGTCAGAATGACAAATTTACTTGTCTGAGAAGATGCTGAGTTAGGAGTTCTACTAAGGCAGTGCCCAAAATGCCTTTATGCACTGCATTGGATAAAAATCTAGAAATGGAATTGGTTATTGATTTTGCTTGTTTTGCATTTTTAGCAGGAGAAAAATGATGCTTGTAATCTTGCTTTCAAGCATTAGTGTTCCACACAGAATTTTCTTCTGTTGGATTTTGCATGGCTTTTTGTGTTACGGGAACTGTCCTTATGGCGCTAACCCAATTTGTTTCTTATGCCTTTGTGACATTCAGTGTACCTAAATATCTGACTAGTTTATTCGTCTAATTGGTATCTACTCACAGAATTCATGTTGCTTTTACTTAAGATGTAATTCAGAACTCTTCTTAGAAGAAAATTTTATGGTGAGTATTGTGGAACATTTGATTAAGATATAACTTTCTTCCCCCATTTTGATGTTACCTCGTTGGGACTGAATCGATTCTGACTCTTAGTAAACCTGTAGGACTATGGGTCTAAAGTCCCCTTAGGGTTTCAAGGCTGTAATCTGTATAGAAGCAGACTGCTATATATTTCTCCAGTGTTTTGAGCTTAGTTATGTATTATATTGACTTTTAAAAAAAATTTTACAAGTACGATAGTTGTTTTATATTAGTTTGAGTCAATGATAGTTGTCTGATTTTTCGAGAACATCTGTACCTTACCAAAAAACAAACCTGTTGCTACCGAGTTGATTCCAACTCATGACCATCCCGTATGTTAAGAGGAGAGCTGAGCTGTAAAGGGATTTCTTGGCTGTGATCTTTTTGGAAGCAGTCTACCAGCCCTTTCTTCTGGGGAGCTACTGCGTGAGTCTGAATCACCAACCCTTAGGTTAGCAGCTGATTGCAAACTAATTGCACCAACTCTGTATATTAGGGGTAGATAATTCAAATTTCCCCAAGGCCAAGCAGTTTTTGAAAAAGATAAAATCAGTAGGGTTTTTTGTTTGTTTGTTTGTTTTTGTAGTTTTATAACTCTCTTCTTTGTATCCATTTGAATTTTAAGTTATCTATGATTTTTGTAGAATACATTTTAAAAGTGTTCTACTTTTCCTTTTGTTGTCACATCTGATCAAACTGCCCCAATAATATTGAAGTATATTACTGTGTATGAAATTGTTAGTAGTAAATCTGAACCTTACCATAGATGCCACACCAGGGATTAGCAAGAATAGTCAAATCTGATGTGAAAACTTTAGCTAAGATGGTAATTCTCATATATAGGAGTCTTGTTTCCTTTGTGGAAACTGAAGATATCACAGGTAGGTAATTCATCAGACCTTAACTTAAACTGAGAATTTTCCCAGTGTTCAAGATTACTTTTTTTATAGATGATTGAACATTATCCACCTTGTACAGATGAGAAAAGGGAGTCTTAAAAAGTCAAGTAGCTTGCTTTAACAGGTAGTGGAGCTGGGGTATTTTATTCTGGTTCTATATGATTCCTTTTATTGAGGAATTGAACAGAAGTGGGAAAGTATGAGTGACTACACTATTTCTTACGTGTCCCTTCCTTACCCCACAGAGGAATGTGTTTAGGCTGGTTGTTGTTGGGCTAGATGTATCATGAGAAAGGGTTGAAGGAGAGAAACCCTCCCACCATATGCTGCTCTATTTATAAGGATAGGTATGAGGATGGAGAACACTTGGTTGGGACAGTGAGAGCTTCCTGGTCAAGATTAATTACCTTAATCTAATTTGGAACTGTCAAGCTACTTTCTTATAAGCCTCTGCCTCTCCTTTCTCTCTTCTAATCCCTAAACTTCATGAATTTTAAGTACAGTCTCTTTTACTGTGAGCTTTGTAGAACCCGCCCTCCTGGGTCACTGTGACTGCCCATGACTGAAGAGGTGGGTGATTATGAGGAGGGACACGCCGTCTAGCCCACAGCGGACTCAGGACAGACACTTTCGTGGCACAGCTAGTTGCTCTAGGTGGGGATTAAGTTTGGCTTTCAGGCTAATATAACAGAAGGTAGTCCTGGCCAGATGCGTTCGCTCTACCAATAACGTTCAGTTGGAGTAGCGTACAGATTAAGAACTAGTCAATTCTGAATGAAAACCTGAGAGTTCTTTAACTATTGAAATTAATTAGCATTAGCCATCTATTTTGACAGTTTATGGAATGTTTCTTTACCTCCTGATGTTTGGCTGTGTTCTGAAATGTTGAGCATACAGATACGTGACCTGTGAATAAATGAGACAGGCTTGTATCAGGATTTCTCTCTGAAGAAGTTACATCCTTCCATTTGGGAAAAAAAGGGAGAGTTTAACTGATAGTTACACTCTGCACAAGTACATGACATGCTGAACAAGAACCTGGCCACAGTAATGAAGCAAATAGGTAAGTTAAATAAATAACACAGAATTATTTAAGATAAGATTCTCTAATTTAGAGTTCCTCCAGTGTGCATCTGGAACCCTGGTGGCACAGTGGTTACGTGTTTGAATGCTAACCAGAAGGTTGACAGTTCACATCTACCAGAGCCACTCGTTAACTTCAAAGAGATACACCAGTCGTTTATCCAGTAATCATTGATTGGGTCCACTTTCTTTATGGACACAGCACACTAGATTCAAAGGTCCAATACTTAGCGTCTTCTTTCAGGAACTTACATTTGAGATGGGAGGACAGCAGGTGAACTTTAGTAGTAGGTGTTTCAGTGGAGTGTGGTGGAAGGAACTGGTGCGAAGAAGCCTGATTTCAGGAAGATGAGGAAGGGACAACAAGTTAAGAGATAGGGAACCTTCAAGCCAGCAGCCATAGCTCTTAGGTACTGTCCCAGCAGAGCTCTAAAAGATGATACCCTTTGCTGTCAAGTTCATTCTGACTCCTGATGTCCCTATGGGATGGAATGGAACTGTCCTACAGGATCTCCAAGGAGTGGCTGGTAAATTGGAACAACTAGCCGTTTGATTAACAGCCATAGCTCTTAACTGTTGCACCACCAGGGATCCCGTTATACACCCATTTGACTTGGCCACCTAAAGTTGTCAGTTTTTGCTACCAGCTGTGTAGCTAAGGTTGGCCTTTGTCCCTGTTTCCTGAGAGGTAGCCTCTAACCCTTGGGAATGCCCTGATTGATTTGAATGTCTTTGTTATTCACAGCTGGCCCCGTGGATATTGATGTTGTTAACATGGGGATTCCAAGTACCATGGAATAAAACACTGCTTGTCCTGAGGTCCCACATCATCCCCATGGTCATTGTTGAACAGACCCGTGTGATTCATAGGGTTTTCGTTGGCTGATTTTGGGAATTTTGGATTGCCAGATCTTTCTTCCCAGTCCATCTTAGTCTAGAAATTCTGCTAAAACCTGCTTGGCATGTAGCAGCATTGCAAGCATCCACCAGCAGATGGGTGGTAGCTGAGTACGAGGCCCTTGGGCAGGAATGGAAGCCTCAGATAGCTTATGTTAATAAGATGACCTAACAGGAGGGCTGTCCACTTCAGAAAGACTCCCTGTGTGTTCAGGTTTGGAATTTGGGCCTAGTGTACCTCTAGGGGTGGGGGAGGCTGGAAACTGAGTTCAATCAGGTGACCAGTGAGTCAGTTATTCCTCCTTGAAGTAAGTTTCAAAACTCTAGACGCTGAGCTTCCCTGGTTGACAGGGTTTTGTGCCGTCACACCTTGACATGCTGGGAGCAGGATTTGTTCCTGAGGACAATGGAGACTGTGTTTGTGACATTTTTAAAACTAACCACTAAGTGTAGTGGACTTTTGTAAGTTTTTCCACTGAATTATCAAACCTGATGGGTAGTGAGAAGCCCTGTATTTACATCTAGTTATCAGAAGGGAACCCCAGACTTGTGGCTGTTGTGTGCATTCAAGACAGTCTTCTGGAGGATTGTGCCCGTAACCTTCGAAGTCTGGCCCACTTCTGGATAGTTAGTGTCAGAAGTCGTAAGTCAGCTTGTGGAACTTGGGAAATCTTGCATAAGATCTCTAATAATGGGTTCTCTTGAAAGTCAGAGGAACTGGATACACTGAGCTCTATTTTCATGTGTGCACAAAGTTAGCTGATGGTAGGGAGTGGGTCCCCTGTCTAGATGGGACCTGTGTTCTCCAGTTGTCCACCTGGACTCTCAGTGTTTGGGGCTCCTAGTTCAGTAAAGGAAAGCAACCATATAGGGGAGAGGAGGATATGGTTAGGAGCAGGTTATTGGACTCTTAAATAGGAAAAGGATTTGAGCATGTGTTTACTGAGAAACAAGAGCCAGGACAAGTGGGAGCCTGGGGAATAATGGGGGGTGCAGACACAGCTCGCTCCGTGTGGGCAGAGACCGTGTCTGAGTGCTCCTGGATAAATTCCCAGTATCTTGCACACTTTTGGCTCAAAGCTGAATGAATATTTACCGAATTAATGTAATTGAACCAGTAAGAGGGAAACAAAACCCAGAGGTCAGAGGGATTCATTCACTTTGAACTAGGCAGGGGAACTTGGGGGAGTCCTTAGTTTCCTTTATTTTCCGTGTAGAGTGAGAAGCTGAGAGGAGACTGAGATTTGTTACTTTGGTATCAAATCATATGCTGTCATTAATCATGGAGACTTCAGGTTTGCATATAAGCTCTTACTGAATGGAAAAGGATTTGGAACATTATTTTGTGGAAACAGATAACATGAGGGCAGAAGTCCTTGATGTTGAAAACTGTTTCCAGGAGTGTGTGTCTTTCTGAGATAGATTTAGTGCTTCACTTGTTGATGCCTTGATCAAGGAGGTGGTAGATGGGAAGAAATGAGGAGAGGAGGAAATCTGGGGGGAAGGCTCCATGGAAGAGGAGGGCCGCTATCCAATGCCAGTAGAACCCATGCAGGCAGGATAGAGGCCCAGCCTGGGATCTGCAGCAGCACAGATCCTCTGGTCGAGCTGGAGGAAGAACTCAGCGCCAAGGTATCAGAAAGCTTCATAGCCAGTTGGGGAGGTTAGATATGAAAAATGAAAAACTGGTTAAATATTAATGAGAAGTTTTTTGTTGTTAATTATAAGAAAGTGGATGTACATATTTCTATAGTTTTTCCTGTGTATTTATAAGTACAAATCACTTAAAAATGCTGTTTAATACAGAGAGGAGTGTGAGGGGAGAGATGTGAGAGAGAACTGCTTAGGCCAACATTTCTTGAATTCTTGGCTTGCATTGTGGTGAAGTTAGAGCAGCTGAGATTTTCACAAACAGCTCCATTTCTGGCTTTCATCTGAACATTGTTGTCTTTGTTTTGCTGAGATCTTCTCCTTTACCAAGGTCAGCAGGCCATAACAGCTGGTACTGCCACATTCCTGATGGCCTAATTAAATATCCCAAATGAAATGCATATACCATCTGCTGAGGTTACAGATATAGTGACCCAGATAATAAACTGAATTGCCTGTGTGTTGTTAAGGTGACTCAGAGATGAACACACATTCTCTGCATGGTGGAAGAATGCTGAGCTCGCAGTGGTTTGAAAAAATGTCCCTGCTTCTGACTCCCTGTTAGCAGCACTGACGACTTATCACTAAGGATTGGTGGGTTTTGCTTATGTGTCCCTATTCTCACCTTTTCTCCCATGCTGCTGATACCATATATGTGATTTGATGTAATTCATTAGTGGGGTTTTGGAGCTTGAGGAAATAAGCAAATTCACTAACAGGCTCCAAAGCACTGGATTGTTACCTTGATATCACCATCTTCTATCACTGGCCTTGAAAAATTTAGGTTGACATATAAGCAATTAAAAACAAGTTGATTCTCACTCGTGGAGACCCATGTGTGTCAGAGTAGAACTGTGCTCCACAGGGTTTTCGGGGGCTGATTTGGAGAAGTGGATTGGTAGGACTTTGTTCTGAGGTGCCTCTCTGTGGAGCGGAACCTCCAGCCTTTCACTTAACAGTGGAGCCCTTGAACTGTTTATACTACCCAGGGACTTGATAACTTTCATTGATTGAAAAAGGATTTGGAGTATGTTTTGTGAAATATGTATAGATAATACGAAGGCAAGAAGTCTTCGTCACAACTGCTGTTTTCCGAGAAAACTTGCCTGTCTGAGTCATGCAAGAGTTTAACAGTTTACAGCTTGACACTTTGGTAAGAGACTTCTGTTTCTGTTGAGAGGCAGATAAGAGGGGAAAGACCTAAATTTGATACATATGACTTAAACTTTATGAACTTCAGTTTCAACTCCAGTAAAAGGGGGGTGATAATACCTGCCTGGCACAGTTGTTGGGAGAGTTGTTCATATATGAAAAGAAAAATACTCGTCAGGCCTCCTGATGATGAGCTGGAATTCCCGTCTCCTGCTCTTCCTCCAGCCTGCCGTGTGTCTGTTTAATTGCCTGCCCAGCAGTCATTGCCCCCTCTCCTGGGAGCAGCTCTGCCATGACTGCTTTCGAAAGCTTTTCTTCCACCTTTGAGTGAAGACTTGCTATAAATGCCATTCAGGATCTCCTGGTGAATATGCGACCCAAGTCAGGTGAGGCCAGTCAGTGCTGCCCTTGAGAATCCTGAGCTGTGTGACATAGATTGCAGATGGCTGGTGCTGATTGATCATCAGTGTCCTAAAGGGAAAAATGTCCACATGTTGCTACTGTGTGTAGCCCTGCAGCTGCTTTGGTCCCTTAGAAGAGATTGGCAGGCATTTAAAGAAGAAAAAGATTAGGGTTCATTTTCTCTGGGAGCTCTGAGCTCAGTGGCTTCACAGAAGGCATGTAGTCTCAGAACAGTAGTTCACATGAAGACGTAATCCCAACTTAAATTTAGTATCAGGCATGTTGTTGTTAGTTTTCTCACTCATGGTGACCCTGTGTGTGCAGAGTAGAATTGCTCTGTAGGGTTTTCACTATTGTGAACTTTTGGAAGCAGATTGCCAGGCCTATATTTTGAGTGGCTCCAGGCCCCTTTCGCATAGCAGTTGAGTGTTTAGCCATTTGCACTGCTGAGGGACTTCATGTTATTAGCCCTGTTGTTAGGTGCCATTGAGTCAGTTGTGACTCATAGTGACCCTGTGTATGACAAACCACTGGTCCTGTCCCACTTTCATGATCATTATTACATTAGAGCCCATTGTTGTGGACACTGTGTCAGTCCACTTTGTTGAGGGTCTTCCTCTTTTTTGATGAACCTCTGCTTTACCAAGCTTAATGTTCTTCTTCAGGGACTGAAGTCCAGAGTATGTGAGATGCACTCTTGCCATCTTTGTTTCTAAGGAACATTCTGGTTGTAAATTTACTTATTCCAAGAGAGATTTGTTCATTTGTTTGGCAGTCCGTGGTATATTCAAAATTTTTAATCAGCTCCACAACTTGGAGACTTCAGTTCTTCCTTATTCAGTGTCCAGCTTTTGCATGCATAGAGGCAATTGCAGATATCATGGTTTGTTCCAGGAGCACCTTAGTCTTTGAGGTGACCTCTTTCTTAGTGGTCTTTTTTAGCAGATTTTCCCAGCGCATTGCCTCTTTTGATTTCTTGACTGCTGCATCCTTGGGTATTGATTGTGGACCCAAGTAAAATTAAATCCTTGACAATGTCAGTCTTTTCTGTGTTTGTCGTGATGTTTCTTGTTGATCTTTGATCTTCATCACATGTTTCAAGACTTCTTCACTTTGAGCAAGCAAGGTGTGTCGTCTGTATAATGCAAGTTGTTAATGAGTCTCTGTCCAACCCTGGTGTCCCATTCTTCTTCATATAGTCCAGCGTCTTAGGTTGTTTGCTTGGCATGCAGATTGAGTAAATATGATGAAAGGATACAACCATGACACATACCTTTCTGGACTTTAAACTGTGCATTATCCCCTTGCTTTGTTTGAATACTGCTTGTTGATCTATGTACAGGTTCCTCATGAGCAGCATTAAGTGTTCCTGAATTTCCATTTTCTACAGTGCTGGATATGTTGTCAGGAAGGATCAGTTCCTGGAGAAGAACATCATGCTTGGTAGAGTGGAGGGTCAGTGAAAAAGAGAAAGACCCTCGATGAGATAGACTGACACAGTGGCTGCAACAATGGGCTTAAGCATAAAAACAATTTTGGACATGGCGCAATACCAGATAGTGTTTCATTGTCTTGTGCGTAGGGTCTTTATGAGTCGAAACTGACTTGACAGCACCTAACAACAACAGTCTTATACATAATTTGCTGTATACACATAGTTGAATGCCTTTGCATAGTCAGTAAAACACAGGTGAACATCTTTCTGGTTTTCCCTGCATATAGCCAAGATCTATCTGACACCAGCAATGATATCCCTGGTTCCATGTCCTCTTCTGAATCTGATTTGAATTTCTGACAGTTTCTTGTCAGTCTGTTGTTATAGTCGCCTTTGAATAATCTTCACCAAAATTTTGCTTGTGTATGGTATTAATGATGTTCAATAATTTGCACATTTTGTTGGTCACCTTTCTTGGGAATAGACATAAATAAGACTCCCTTCCAGTTAGCTGGCTTGGTAGCTGTCTCTCAGATTTCTTGGCATAGATGTGTGAGCACTTACAAGACTGCATATGTTTGTTGAAACATCTCAGTTATTCTATCATTTCCTGAAGCCTTGTTCTGGTTGATTATACTGAGTTTTTCCATGTTCTCTTGACACAGATGTAGTTGATTTAATTTCTGTGTATTCCATCTGGTGAGGTCCATGGGAATATTTGCTGTCATATGTTGCTGAAAAAAGGCATTTGCAAAGAAGTCTTTGGTTTTGCAAGATTCTATTTTGCAAATGTCTGGCATCATTTCTGTCACCAAGTCCCTGTTTTTCAACTACTGATCATTCTTTGTTTTCAGCTTTGGTGTTCTAATCACCAGTAATTATCAATATATCTTGATTTCATGTATGTTCAATTTCAGACTGGAAAAGTTCGTAAAAATCTTCAATATCTTAGACCTTTCTCTTAGAGGTTGGTCCCTAAATTTGAGTAATAGTCATATTAACTGGTTTTCCTTGTAGACATATGGACGTAATCTTATCACTAATAACGTTTTACTTCAGGATGGATCTTGAAATGTTCTTTTTGACAATGAATGCAGTGACATTCTTCTTGAAGTTGTCATTTCCCGGTGTACTAGACCATATGATTGTCTGATTTAAAATGACCAAAACTGCCTATTTCAATGATGTTTATGTATTCCATTTGACTTTTGACAATTTCCAGTTTTCCTAGATTTATGCTTTGTACATTATAGGTTCCAAATATTCATAAAATTTTCACTGCCTAATTCTTTTGAGAAGTAGATCCTCAGATTTTTCTTCCTAGTCTGTCTTCATCTGGAATCTCAGCTGAAACCTGTCTTCCAGGGTGACCTTGCTGATATTTGACATACCAGCATATTGTTGTTAGGTGTCCTTAAGTCAGTTGCAACTCCTAGCAACACCATGCAGAACAAAGTGAAACACTGCCTGGTCCTGCACCATGCCCACAATCATTTTTATGCTTAAGGCCATTATTGTAGCTCCTGTGTCAATCCATCTTGTTGAGGGTCGTCTTCTTTGCTGACCCTCTACTTTACCAAGCATGCTGTCCTTTTCCAGGGATTGCTCTCTGCCCTACTTGTCCGTTGGTTTGTGGTACTGTGGGGGCTTGTGTGTTGCTGTGATGCTGGAAGCTATGTTACCAGTATTCAAATAGCAGCAGATTCACCCATGTTGGTCAGGTTTCAGCTGAGCTTCCAGACTAAGACAGACTAGAATAACAGTGAAACATACCAGCATAGTAGCAGTTAATCTAATTCTAAGAAAGGTCATTGAAAAAATTTTTAAATTAAAAACAACCCCTACCACCTAACTTTAATGTGTGTGGTGGTACAGTGGTTAAGCACTTGGTTGCTAACTGAAAGATTAGCAGTTCAAACCTATCAGCTGCTGCATGGCAAAAACATGTGGCACTCTGTTTCTCTAGAGATTAGAGCCTTGGGAACCCCCTGGAGCAGTTCTGCTCTGTCATACAGGGGTGAACGTGGGTCCATATCAATTGGATGGCAAGGGGTTTAGCTAATTATAGTCTCTTAAAAAATACTGATTACTTTTGGACTTTTAATTTCATCTATTTATTCAGGATGGTCAACAAATGGTCCTAATAGTTTTATATGAGAATATATAAATATTTTTTGTAAATTTATAAAAATATATTTGACAGTATATGTGACACTAACATTTTGAATTTGTGATGAAAATTGTGATCTTTGCTTATTCAAAACTAGTAATTTTTTCTCTGTTTTATGTTGCTGTTATAATATTTTTAGTTATAGACTAAGAGCTAATAATTTAGAAGTGCCAGGGGCATTGATGAACCAAGATGACAAGCCTTTCTTTAATGACTATCTTTCATGTTAAAAGCCACTGCAATTGCTGTATGAATATTCATTTCAGACACATTTGTTGGTAGGAAAGAAGTTGTAGACCTTACTGCATGTAAATTTTTTTTTTTTTTTTTAAAGAACAGCATACTTTTTTAAATCCTGGCAATTTTATGTTTTTTTTTTTTTCTTCATTATTTCTATCAAGCTCGTCTTGCTGTGTTTTCATAAAATAAGCTTTGCTTATGGAAGAAAAGTAGGATTTCATTAGCCTGGTCTGGATATTAAAAGTAAATAGGTAGTGCTCTCATCATGTGCCTTTGCTGATCGCTCTAAAAAATCAGTCCTGCACTTTGCTGAGAGGCGCTAGTCACATTGCTAGCCACGTCTGTTCTTGAGGCAGTATGCTAACCTGTGTTGACGGTGAATGGGGAACCAGATCACCTAAAGCCTCCACCCAGTGTTGTTCAGAACAGCACAGAGGCTTGTTCATTGCTAGATCTGGTTATCATGTGCCTAGAAGCTGATGGCTGATTGGACCTTATTGACTTATTTTGTCTTGTTGGGAAAGCAAACATAACATTTAGGGTAACTGAATTCAGGTTGGGCCCATGTTACCTATAAACTATGTATGGGGCAACATACAAGCCCCCCGAGTATGACAAACTGACACATACATGGGAGTCTCACGTCTTAGAATTGTACATTTGTCTGAGTAAATTTCCCTTCATCATTTTTTAAAAGTAATTTTTAATGATTTTACACAAGCAGTACTTTCATGGGTAGGTGTTATGGATGCAACTTTCATAGAACACTATCTGTTTTATAGTGCAGATTAGAATTGGAGATGCAACTAAATTTCAGTCCTTGGAATCCTGCATTGTGCTGGATAGTTACTATTTTAATTAGACAAAACAAACAAACAAACACAAACTGCAGTATCTGCATCGAGAAGTGATTTTTTCAGAGTAATACTAATCAGCATTGCCCAGCCAGAGACAACTGGGAGAGTCAGGTCAGTTGCATCCTAGACAAACATCAGCCCTGACCAGGCCTCCAGATCTACAAAAGATCTGGACTTTTTGTTTATAATTAGTATGAAGTAAAAACTATCTTAGAAATAAATTTTCAGTGCTCTTTCTGTAGAGTGGTCAGAAAAGATATTAATAAAATTTATTTTCACCTACCATTTACAACATGGTTTGTTCCTTGCATGGTAACATATTACACTGAGAAAAAAAGTCTACATTCTTTCAGATGAAGCCAAGTCAGAAAAGCAACCTATTACAGTCAATCTACCATTCCAGCAACTGAGATCAAAAAGGCTCTGAATTCTTTTGTTAAAAAATTCAACAAAAATCAGTTTTCCCTGATTTTTCCAACCTATTATTGAGATATACCAAAAAACCCTTGGCCAGTAATACGAATTCAGGTGTGTGATTCTGCATTCACGTGGGCTACAGGGTAATGGCTTAATGAGGGGTGTTCTTTTTCAGAATGGGGCAAGTCTGAACCACAGAAGGTACAATTGAGAAGAAAGATGAACTATTGTAATATTGTCTCAGTTTATGTATGTGTGTTCAGCAGTACACATATGGTCTAGCAATTCTTTGGCCATTTTGGGCTTTGGAGGATAGGACATAAATATGACTGTGTAACTGGCAGAATGATGGATTACCTTGTAGGTCACTGGAATAGAGTCCAGATGTGCTTAAGCATTTATGAAAATTTACCTATTTTACTGTCACAGCAACATTCATAGTATTGCTGTCAGATGTTAAAGGTAAACCAACCAAAATTGAGCTCCAATTTGGGTGTATGTTATTTATGTGTATTTATCATTGTTTGATAATGATATTGCATTCTTTTTTTATGGTGCCTTAGATGAAGGTGTACAGAGCTCATTAGTTTCTCATTGAACAATTAACACATATACTGATTTCTGACATTGGTTGCCACCACTTTGATATGTCAGCACTGTCCTCTTCTTTACTTTGGGGTTCCCCATAGTAGCTTTTCTTTCCTCTCCTGCCTGCTCATTCTTGCCCCTGAGCTGGTATGCCCATTGAATCTTGCTGTACGTGGCTGTCTAATCTTTGGCTGAAAGGTGAACCTCAGGAGTGATGATGTCACTGTTGAGTTAAGAGGTGTCCGGGGCTGTGCTCTCAGAGGTTTCCCCTGTCTCAGTCAGGCTAGGGCTAGTCAGTCTGCCTTTTTGTGTGTTTGAATTTTGTTCTACATTCTTCTCCAGCTCTGTCTGCAACCCTCTTTTGTGATCCCTGTCAGTACATTGCACTCATTTTTAAAATTGTCAAGTCACACAAAGCTTTTCTGTCCCCAGGGCCCTAAATCTAAACTTCTGGAACGGAAACAGTTCTGGTAACCACTGGCCTGCAAGTTAGACATCATATGGGCTGATGAATTGCTGGGAAACTATAAATTATTTTGTTATGCAATAATTTGGTGTCTTTTTTTGATCCAGTTTTCCCAGCACTCAGAAGAGGTTAGGATGTAGTTGGAGTGCAGGTGTTGAGTTCTCAGCAAGCCAAGTAGAGTGGAGAAAGTATGTCAAGATGAAGACCTGTGAGTAGTTGCAAGAAAGCTCGTGAAGAAGGCTACAGATCTTCAACTGCAGCTTTAATATAAGAGAATTAGTCTTCATTGTACTAGAGGAAATGAATCTAATCCTACAGACATTTCTGTGTAAATCTTCATCAGTGACAAAGGTTTTCAATCAGCATTGTCAGTAGAACTTTCTGTGATGACGGAAAGGTTCTAATTAGTGCTGTCTTACATGGTTGCCACTAGCCCTGTGTGTCTGTTGAACACCTAAAATGTGGCTAATGTGACTAAGGAGCTAAATTTTAAATTCAATTTAATTTTAAATTTATATAACCACGTGTAGCTAATGACCACCCATACTGGATAGTATAGTTCTAGACAGTTGTGTTTGTCATATCTGTTTATGAGATAATGTCATTGAAAGTCTGTGATGTTGTTCTTGAGTTGGTTCCAACTCACAGTGACCTTATGTACCATGGAACGAAACATTGCCCAGTTCTCTACCATCCTCGCCATCATTTCTGTGTTTGAGTCCCGTGTTGCATTCACTGTTTCAGTGAAGGGTCTTCCTTTCTTATCCTAGCCCTCTACTTTACCCAGCGTGATGTCCTTCTCCAGAATCTAGGCCCTCCTTGGTAACATTTACAAAATCTTAATTATCCTTCTCACTTCTAAGGAATATTCTGGCTGTACTTTCTCCAAGACAAATTTGTTTATTCTTCTGGCAGTCCATGGTATATTCAGTAGTCTTTGTGAACACTGTGATTCAACAGCACCAATTCTTCCTTATTCATTGTCTAGTTTTTGCATGTATATGAAACAATTGAGAATACCATGGCTTACGTCAGGAGCATGTTAGTCCTTAGTGACATCTTTTTAACACTTGGAATAGATCTTTTGCAGTAGATTTACCTTATACAGTACGTCATTTGATTTCTTGACTGGTATTTCTATAACTGTTGATTGTGAATCCAAGTGAAATGAAATCTTTTACAACTACAGTATTGTCTCTGTTTTATCATGATGTTGCTTATTGGTTCAGTTTTGAGGACTTTTATTTTCTCTGTGTTGAGATGTAATCCATACTGAAGGCTGTAGTCTTTGATCTTCATTAGTAAGTGCTTCAAGTCCTCTTTGCTTTCAGCAAAGGTTGGATCATGTGTGTATTGTAGGTCATTAATGAATCTCTGTCCAATCCTGATGTCCCATGCTTCTTCATGTAGTCTAGCTTCTTAAATTATTTGCCCAGCATACTGATTGAATAAATATGGTGAAAGAGTGCAAATCTATACATAACTTTTCTCATTTTAAACCATGCAGTATGCCCTTATCTTATTCTAATAATTGCCTCTTTGTCTATGCACAGGTTCCACATGAGCACAGTTAAGTGTTCTGAAATTCCTATTTTTTCAATATTATTCGTTGTCTCTTATGGTCCACATAGTCGAATGCATTTGTATAGTCAATAAAATAGATGTATACATCTTTCTGATGTTTTCTGCCTTTGGTCAAGATCCGTATGACATCAGCAGTTATGTTCCTTGTTCCATGTCCTTTTCTGAATCTGGCTTGAATTTATGACAGCTCGCTATCAGTGTACTCTTGTGTCTGGTTTTGAATTATCTACAGAAAAATTGTACTTGCATTTGATATTGATGATATTTCTTATAATTTTTGCATCTTGTTGGATCACCTTTTTTTGGAATAGACACAGACATGGATCTCTTCCAGTTGGCTGGTCAGGTAACTGTCTTCCAAATTTCTTGGCATACACAAATGAGCATTTCTAGCATTTTGTCTATTTGTTGAAACATTTTAAGTGGTATTCTGTCAGTTCCTGAGCCTTTCCCCCCACCCCATGCCCTCAGTGCAACTTGGACTTCTTCCTTCAGCATCATTAGTTCTTGATCTTATGCTGTCTCCTGGAGTGGTTAAATATTGACTAGTTCTTGTTGGTACAGTGACTGTGTTGCTGCTCATCTTATTTTGCAATTCTTTCATAGTTCATTGTTTTGCCCATAGAATCCCTCATATTTCACCTTGAGGCTTGAATTTTCCTTTGTTCTTTCAGCTTGAGAAATGCTGAGTGTGTTCTTCTCTTTTGGTTTTCTAACTCCAAGTCTTTGCACATTTGATTATAATAGTTTATGTTGTCTTCTTGAGCCACCCTTTGAAATCTTCTGCTCTGCTCTTTTAGTTTATTATTTCTTCCATTCACTTTAGCCACTGTATGTTCAAAAGCAAATTTCAGTCTCTTCTGACATCGATTTTGTTTTTTTTCTTTCTTTTGTATCTTTTAAATGTCCTTTTGTTTCATGTACAATGGCCTTGATGGCACTCTACAATGTGTCTGGTGTCCAGTCATTGCTTTTAAATGCATTACATATATTTTTGAGATAGTCTCTGTATTCAAGTGGAATCTTCTCGAGTTCTTTGACTTCCATAGACTTATTTTTTTTCTTTAGCTTCAGCTTGAATTTGTGTATGATCAATTATGTTCTGTTCTACAGTTTCCCTCTGGCCTTAGTTTTGACTGCTGATATTGAGCTTTTCCATTGTCTTTCCCCACACAGTCTGTTTTGTCCCTGTGTATTCCATCTGGTGAAGTGCATGTGTATAGTTGGCCATGTATGCTTTTGAAAAAAGGCATCTTCAGTGAATAAGTTGTATCATGTAATCTCCCACATCGTTTCCCGTCCAACTATTGTTTCCATCACCAAGGCCATATTTTCCAACGATTGGCCCTTTATCTTTGTTTTCAGCTGTTGCATTCCAATGACCAGAAGTTATTAATCCACCGTAATTGCGTGTTCGACCAAATTCAGATTCCAGACTTTGGTAATAGTCAATTCCTTCATCTTTGACATTAGTGGTTTGAAATTTGAATAGTAATCATATTTACTGGTCATCCTTGTAATCATGTGGATATTAGCCTATCACTGATGGTGTTATACTTCAGGATTGATGTTGAACCTTTTTTTTGACAAAGAATATGACACCTTTCCTCTTCAGTTTGTTATCCCTTGCACAGTATACTATATGAGTGTCTGATTCAAAATGACCCCTGCCAATCTATATCAGCTCAGTGATGCCTAGGGTATAAATTTTTATTTGTTCCATTTCATTTTTTTTTCATTTTATTGTGATTAAGTGAAACCATTTCATTTTTGAGGACTAGTGGTTTTCCTAGATTCATACTTTGTATGTTTCATATTCCAATCACCAATGGATGTTTGTATCATGTAAAAAATACATGATACATTATCATGTGTTCCTTCTTGTTTTGAGTCTTGCCACGTAAGTAAATGATGGTTGTAAAAGCTTTACTCCACCTGCAACATTAAATTGGACAATTTTTAGTGAACAGGTCTCCCTCATTTGTATTTTGAGTCCCTTCCAACCTCGGAGGCTCGTCTCCCAGCACAGTGTCAGACTGTGTTCTACTCTTCAAAAGGTTTTCACTGGTCAGTTTTTTTTACAAGTAGATTGCTAGGCTGTTAGTCTGGAAGCCCTGCTGAAACCTGTCTGTGTGACCCTGCTGTTTCTTCAGATACCAGTGGCATACCCTCCAGCATCACAGCAACAGGCAAACTACTACAGTATGACTGACAGACAGATAATGGTGTGGACTAACAGATGCTTAAAACTATTGTTTTTCTTTAGGGGGAAAAATACTTCCTGTATGATAGTTCCATTTGAATAACAAGCTAAAAGGTAAATCATTTGTGTCAACTCTTCTCATAAAGCACCAGTGTACAAGTGCCTCTTAAATTTTTGATGGAATCAGGAATCTCAGACCTAATGGAACTGCAGAAGAATCATGTGAAGGTGACAGTATCTTTCTGAATTTTGCACTTCACAAAATGGCAGAGAATATAGATGACAATTTCTGTCCTTTTTGCTTCTCAGCATGGGATAAAGTGAACATGATTTAGAATGCTCTCCTACTCTTGCTGTATGTTTTTCCTTTTTGGTTTAAAGGAAACGTTTGAAAGGGACATAGAGGTTGCAGGGAAAGACAAGAAGATCTCGAATTGAGCAAGGTGAAAAAGAACAGGAAGTACCCGAAGCACTGATAAGATGGAGCTTTTTGCAGCTTGAAGGAGCTAATCATAGATATGACAGGGAACATGCTGCCCTATTGTTGGGTGGCTCCCTTCTGAAGCCATCTCTGAGAAGGGAAGAGACAGTGACCAGGACTGTATCATAATCATAGGTCCTCTGGCCCTTTTAGTTAGTGTGGTTAGTGGCTGACTTGAATCTGATTTAGATTGTAGGAAAGAAGGATAGAGAGGAGTGTGTGAAGGACACATCATAGTGGTGGTTGTGCTGCGTGGGGTGATGTTGTCTCTCTACAGTAGTCAAACCACGTAGACCCTGCTGGGGCTGCTCCTTCTCATTCAGGCAGCTCGTTGTTGGTAGTTGCCCTTGAGTGACTGAGACTCACAATGACCGTATATATAACACAATGAAATGTTGCCCCAACTAGATCCAATATATGAGATAGGAAGATAAATATTAGCGAAGGTTATTTCTATTCAGAGGTATTTTTGTTTGTTGTAACATGTTTTATTAATCATAACTAGCGTGTGGAGTGAAAAAACAATCTTAATACTACCTCTTTAGTTTTCTTTGCATAATTTGTTCTTAATTTGGTTCTGCTTATCAGTGTTGTACTCCTCAAAGGAAAGCTTCCTGTAATTACTATATTAAAAGCTTCCATTATCAGTAGAAATGTATCCTTTGTAACCACATTCTTTTTATTTTGACTTCACACTTCACCTTTTTAAAAGCATTGAATGCATTACTTCCACTAAGTGCAAAGATCCCAGTAAGATTTATTTTTTTAAGTCCCCGCAGAGACCTAGTCTTAATTTCATTCTTTAATTTATTAGTAACTAGATTTAAATAATTTTAGTCTAATATTTACTTTTTGATAGAACACATAATCATTATTAGATTTGTTTTCCCTCAGCCTTTTTGAAATTATGATTAAATACTAGTACATTTTAATTTTTGATAGATGGTGTAACTCCAGACTTCATGTTATTTTGTAGTAACATTTATAAAGAAACTGATTAAATGTGAATTTGGCCTTTAAATAAAAATAACATATCTTTACCTGTATTCAGTTGTGTATACATGGAAAGCCTTAAAATCTTAAACAACTGTTGGTTTCTTATTTTTTCCCATAATAATAAACACTTTGTATTACGTCTTACACATATATTATTGAAGTGCCTGACAACTCTAAAAATGAAATATCCTTTTGTGGAAACAGCTTATATGACTTGCTTGTGTCATTACATCTGCTAACCAAAACGGTTGGCAGTTCAATCGGCCAGGTGCCCCTTGGAAACTCTGTGGAGCGGTCCTGCTCTGTCTGATAGCATCGCTGTGAGTTGGAATCGACTTGATAACACTGGTTTTGATTTACTTTTTGTCACTCAGGGTTCATCATGAGAAAGGACAAATCAAACAAAGACCAACCAGCTCTCTGTGAAAATAGCCGTGGATGTTTTCCTTGAATTCCTTATATGGACTTTCTGCTACCATCTGGTGATACGGTTTTTAGATTCCTTGTCCTGTATCATTCCTGCTGTACCTTCATTTGCGGGACCCACAGATAATGATCCTGCCTAGAGCTTTCACTACTAGCTCGAGTGAGATATTACCCGAACACTAGACTAGTGGGCAAAAAAGAAAAATGTCTATTTGTAAACACTTCAGTAGACTGAAAGTGGGAATTCAGGATGCTGGCTCCAGAGGAATGTACTTTCTGTCGACTCTGGAGGAGGGTCCCTGTGTTCCATCAGTGTTTCTATGGTCTGAGAGTGTCTTGGTGCAGGAACCTTGGGTCCAAAGGCCACAGTCTGTTGTCGGCACTGCCCTCCCAGGAGCATGAGATTCCCACTCTCTCTGTGTCTCCCCCTCCTTCCATCTCTTATAGGATAAAAAGTGGTGCAAGCCACACTGCAGGGAAAGTGCCTTTACATTGGAGCAGGGGAGTGACCTTAGAAAGGGTGTTACAGTTCTATGCTAATCCTCTTTAACATAATCCAGTCTATTAAACTACAGGCAGAGATTAGGGTTTACAGCATGGGAAAATCACAAAGTAGAGGGCAATCACACAATATCAGGAATCGTGCCCCAGTCAAATTGTTGCATGCTCTTTTTAGGGGACATGATTCAATCCATGACAAAGAATCTTTCGTTTTGAGAGTCTTCAGGCATAAAAATCAGCTCCGTCTCTGGAAGAGACTGAAACACTTAAATGTATGTTAGAAATAAATGTGAATAATAAATCTTGACACTTAAACAGCTCTGAAATAAATGAGACAAAAATGTCCAAACATATTTGAAATCAGACAAATTTTTGGTTACTGAACTTGTGCCATGAGTGGGGAAACCCAAAAAGGTCTTCATGGGTTTTGTTTCCTGTCCAACCTTTGATTCATTATGTATAGCTGGTCAAAGCACTAATTTCTTTGAGTCTCGGTTTTCTTATCTATCACTAATTTCTTTGGCTAATTGATATATGTGTGCACTTTATAGAGACAGCATAGGCCTATTTAACTGATAATATTAACGTATTAAAAATAATCAGAAGAAGGGTTAGTAGCTTAGTATTAGTTTTAAAAAGTTGAAGGCAGAGAGGTGAATATTCCCAGTGTTTCCTTGGGCATTATCTAAGCCTAGGAGTCCCTGGAGCTGGAACTGGTTCTATGGCACATAGATTCTCTTTGGAGCCAGATGCAGAGACTGTAAGGTCCTTGTGAAGGTTAGGCTTGTGTGTCAACTCGGCTGGGCCATGATTCTCTGTGCTTGCATGTACTAACTTGCATGATTTCGTCTACTGTGAGTAGCCATTCAGTTTAAAGGGAGTTTCCTTGGAGGTGTGTCCTGCATTCATGAATAAGCAGATGTGCTAGCTTTTTGCCTTCCGTGAATCCCGTAGCAGCCTCCTCTTTGCCTGACTTCTGGCTCTGTGGGGCTTGAACTCTCAGCTTATATGCAGATCTTGGAATTCATTGACCCTCACCCTGAGAGTGGGAGCCTGCTGTCTGATCTGATCATCTTGGACTTACCCTTTGGCTTTGTAGATTGAGAGAAGCCTTCATCCTTATCCATGGACTTGGGACATTCCAGCCTCTACAAGTGTGTGAGCTGTTTCTTGGATACCACTCTCTCTCTCTGTGTATTTATATGCTTTACTGGTTTTGCTCTCTGGAAAACCCAGCGTAATACAGTTCTCAGGGCCAGAAATTTGATTTCTCTTGTTTACTGCTGTATTTCCAACTCAATTCAGGGACCTGTTGATGTGTGTTGTTAATTACCATTGTGTCAACTCTGATTTGTGATGATCCAATGTACAGCTGAATGAAATGACGCCTTGTCCTGCTTCATCTTCACCATCATTAATATGTTGGAATCCATTGTTGTAGCCACTGTATTTTCAGCTCCTTGCAATGTAAGGGGCTCATCTTCCAGCACTATATTGAACAGTACTCCCCTGTGATCCACAGGGTTTTCACTGCCTAATTTTGGAAAGTATATCACCAATTCCTTCTTAGTCTTTCTTAGTGTGGAAGCACCAGTGAAACCTGTTCACTGTGGGTGATCCTGCTGATATTGGAAATATCTGTGACATAGCTTCCAGCATCAGAGCAATATGCTAGTTGCCACGGTAGGACAAATTGATAGGTGGTGGAGTAAATGAATAGCATGATGTTGTTCAACATTTTATGTATATGACTTACTGCTCTTGCTATAGTGCCAAATTATAAACAAAATACAGTAGTGTCATAGCTATATATTTTTTATAATTTGGCTTCTTATAGAGGGAGAGAATATGTTGCTAAGAGAATGACTGTCAGACCCTTTTATCAGTTAGTTTTTCTATTTTTAAGTTAACAAGTTGATATTTATTGTGTAGCCTTAAGCATGCTGAAATAAGTTGAAGGTGTACAAGCTGACTACAAGAGTTTAATTATGGCAGCTCATACTTTACATGAAGAACCTTAGGTACAGTTACTGTGTTACGTCTTATCACTGCCATGAGGAAAGCATTTCTTCAGGGCACATACTGGTGTATTTCCATTGATAGATACTCACATGAAATGAACACTTACTTGAGTATTGTTTTGTCTGTTTCTTTCATTTTGCTTGTTTTTATCCATAAGGAATAAGTTCTCGTATTTTTTTTTGTTTGTTTTGTTTAATTCTTAGTGTTCTTTTAAACCATGAGTATAAGCATGTTTGCTTCAAGAAACATGAGTAGAAATTTGGTAGTCAGTCTAGGATTGCAGTCTCACTTAAGAATGAATTAAATATGGAAACATTTTAATTAACACAGTTAAGAGTTTCAAAGCTTATAATTGTAAGGATGTGTTTCGTCTTTTTCTCCATGATGATTCTACTAAAAAAAATTCCTTCAGCTACTTACTTTATTGTTATGTTTTCTGCAAGAATTTTGAGCCTTTTGAGAAAAAAATTGTGCTGATTGAAAAAAATATTGAATCATTGCTTCCCAATCTCTTTATGTTTCGCTTCCTGTGTTTCTCTGCCTAGACACAATACAGGTAGTCCCCAGCTTCTGTTCTGATGACTCCATTGTAGGTCAGTTCTGATGTAAGTCAAATACCTCTTTTTACTTTTTTGGTTTTCATTATTATTGCATTGTATTATCAGTGTGTTTGTAAATCTGATCTTTGAACATTTGGGAGTGAACACCTGAGAATGAGAAACATTAGTACATCACATGCTCTAGCACTGTATGTAGTACATATTACCAAATGAGAAGATATACCCTGTACCCTCAAAAGACAGTTTTAAGTATGGCTTGTAACTCAGGTGTATCATTAGCTGGGGACTACCTGTGCATAATATGAGCAATGCCTTGTAGTGTTTTTGAGCCCTCCTTTTATACTGTTCCTACTCATTGTTACTGTCTTAGCACCATCTTCTGATATCTTAAATATAGATCTTCTGACCACTGCTGAAACTGTAATCAGAATTTAACTTGGTCAATATAGCAACTAGTCATTTAGGATGTAATACCTACTTTGTGTGTTTTGTGTAGCAGAGCAGAGACCATTTTTTCCTCTGATCTTTCCTCATTGTTTATATTGTCCCTTCATTTACAGTGAAAACTTTGTCCTTTTAAACCTCCTTTACATAGACTGTAAGGGGCTTTCATAAAAGACATTTTATTGTGAGCCTGTGGTGTTGTAGAAAGGGTATACAGGACTTGAAATCAAAAGACTTGAGTTTAAATAGAAGCTTTACCATATTTGACAAGGATTCTGAATTTATTACCTTCCTGGGATTGTTGTGAGTATCAAGAGACATCATTCTGGGGCCTGGGCACTGTAAGCTATCACAGTGCTGGGCCAACATGGATAAGAGTCTCTCTGTTTTTATTTGTTGGGATATGAACATAAGCCTTTTGTGTAACATTTTAGAAAGATATCAATTATAACCAGACTTTCTTGGCACACCCACCATGCTGTTCTCGTTTCATAGTACTTGCACATCATAAGAGACTGTCAGGAAAAGTCATGGAATACTTTAAAATGATTAAAAATTAGTGGCTGTTCTCTCTAGCTCAGCCATCTAGGTCATATAGCATTATATTGTCTTTGAGCTGCTTTATAACTTTGTACACTACAGAAGACAGATACTGAGCAAATTCTTTTTTTTTTTCCTTGTGATTAAGTGGAAGTATACAATCCAAATCAGTTTTGCCTGCTTGGCTATCTGCAGCTCTATCTGCTGTCCTTACCCAGTGACAGCACATTCCATCTTTTCACTCTATGCTTCTAGTATCCTCTTCTCCAGCACTTGTCCTCTTCTCCCATCTAGAAGGAGACCAGTAGGATAGCCTCCTATAAATGTATAAAACCATAAAGTACACATAACTGTATGGTCATACTGTATCCCCAAGTCCAGTCCAATCTTGTCTGAAATGTTGACCTCTCTACTGGTTTCTGGGCAGGGCCAGCAGCATGTCTAGGGGCCATGTTCCCAGGGGACCCTCTAGGCTGTTGGACCATCAGTTCTGGTTGTTCGATAGCGTTATTGAGCTGCACACCTCTTTTTATCATGTTGCCTCAAGGACTCTACATTGTGTCCTCCATCACAGCTGCCTTTGGTGGTGAGCAGGCACCATTTGTTTCTTCTGGTCTCATGATGATGCAGTTTCACTTTCATATGGGTCTTTGTGTCTTCTGGGCTCTTTTTTCTTCCTGTCTTTGTTGTTCTCAGTCATCATCTGTTCCGAATGGGTTGGGACCATTTGGTGTACCTCAGATGGCAGTTTGCTAGCTTTTTTTAAATTGTGATTAAATGAGAGTATACAATCCAAATTAAATTTGCATGCCAGCCTATCTGCAGCTCCTGCTGCTCTCCTTCCCCAGTGACAACACACTCCTCCTTTTTGTGCTCTGTCGTATCCTCTTATAACAGTCTCCTGTCTCCTTCTCTCCGCCTTATTCTCTCCCATCTAGAAATAGACCAGTAGGACAGCATCATATAAACGCATAGAACCATAAAGTACACACACCATATGGTCACATTGTGTCCCCGAGTCCAGTCCATTCTTGTCCAAAGAGTTGACCTCAGTAGTGTTTTCTGGTCAGGGGCAGCAGCAGGTCTAGGGACCATGCTCTCAGGGGAACACCCCAGGCTGTTGGACCATCAGTGGCAGTCTTGTAGTAGAGTTCTTAAAGTGCACTCTTCTTTTTCACATGTTGCCACAGGGACTCACCATTGCCTGCCCATCTGGTTCTTCTGCTCATGTGTTGATACAGTCACCCATTCACATGGATCCTTCTGTCTCCTGGGCTTGCTTTTTCTTGTGTCTTTGCTGTCCTCTGTGATCATCTGTTTTGGATGAATTGGGGCCATTTGATGTACCTCAGATGGCAGCTTGCTAGCTGATGTACCCCAGATGTCACTCACCAATATAAGTAGCAATAGACTACTTATGCCAGTTGGCTTTGATGTCCCCTGAGAGCATGGTCCCCACTGCCCACCCCTACTACTCTGTCCTTGTAGTACTGGGTTAAGATTAGTTTTCCGTTTGTGTTGAAGTCAAGTTAAGTTGATCTTCTTTCTACTATGTGCTGTTACTGCCTTCACTTAGCCAAATTTCTATCAACTTTTTAATCTGTGACCAATCCTCTCCTCCCCTCTCCACCTTTGTAGCTGTCATGGAGTCTATTCTTCTGTACTTAAGTCTATTTTTAAGTCCTTGTAGTAGGGGGTCTCATACAGTATTTGTCCTTTTGTTGCTGATTTCACTTAGTATAATGTTCTTCCATTTGAAACCAGGTTATGAGATGCTTCCTAAAATCGTCATTGTTCTTTATCATTGCATAGTGTTCCATTGTGTATGTGCACCATAATTTGTTTATCCGTTCATCTGTTGTTGGCCATCTGAGTTGATTCTGTCTTTTTGCTATTATGGGCTATGGTGCTGCAATAAACATTCATGTGCGTGTATCTGTTCATGTGACAGCTTTTGTTTCTGTAGGATATATTCCAAGCAGTGGGATTACTGGATCAAATGGTATATCTATTTCCAGCTTTTTAAGGAAGCACCAAATTGCTTTCCAAAGAGGTTGGACCATTTTGCAATCCCAGCAGCAGTGTAGAAGAGTTCTGATCTCTCCACAGCCTCTCCAGCATTTCTTGTTTTTTGGGGGGAATCATGGCCAACCTTGTTGGGATGAGTTGATATCTCATTGTAATTTTGATTTGAATTTCTATAATGGCTAATGATTATGAGCGTTTCTTCACATGTCTTTTGGCTGTCTGGATATACTTTTTGGTGACATGTCTGTTGAATTCCTTTGCCCTGAACTAATTGAGTTATTTACCTTTTTCTTGTTGATATTTTGCAGTACCTTGTAGCTTATGCAGCTCAGACGTTGGTCTGACATGCAGTTACCAAACAGTTTTTCCCATTCTATAGGTGGTCTTTTAAGTCTTTTGATAATGTCTTTGGCTGAACAAAAGTGTTTGATTCTCTTAGTAGTTCCCATTTATCTATTTTCTGTTGCTCATGCTTTGTCAGAATTTGAAGTCTGTCTAAGCTGTGTATTAAAACTTCCATTGTTGACACTGTTTTTTCTTGCATGATCTTAATCATTTTAGGCTTGATATTTAGGTTTTTGATCCAAGCTTGCTAGCTTTTAAGGCCCGAGGCACCACTCACCAGTATTGTGTGCAGAAGACTCTTAGCAAAAGACTAGTTATGCCAACCAACCTCTATGCCCCCTGAAAGCATGGTCCCCAGACCCCCATTCTTGCTACCCTATCCTTTGAAATCCTGGGTTGAGTTTAGAAAACCTTTCAGCTTATGGTGTAGTCTAGTTATGTGGATCTGCTCTCTACCTGCATGCTGTCACTGCTTTCACCTAATCCAATTCCCGTTGACTAATCTATGACCAGCTAATTATTCTTATCAATAATAATGCTAGTTATGCTTTGACACTGTAATAGATTATTGCTCTAGGGATAGTGACCAGTCTTGCCAGTTTTGTATCTTTCCAGTGTTCCTGATGCTTATACATTTGTCTTCATGTTGGATTCATCTTTGAACTTGAGGAATTCAAAAAGTAGTTGAATAACTAACTCATTTCCACATTAGTAAGTTAAAATATTTTTATGTGTGCTTATTTTACATTTTTGAAAGTTCATGATTTTACTTTTTGAAAAAAGGTAAAACAGTATAGTAAAAGATTATCAAGTCTTAGAAGAATGTCTGAGACTGAGGGATCTATTTATCCCTCCCTGAGCAAGACACTCACTTTACTGAGGTATGGTTTCCTCATTAAAAATGTAAGGATCACCTAGATTGTCTATAGCCTATGATTCTGGAACTCTCTGCTCCTATTATTTAATATTCTCTAAGGCCAAACAGGTTGCTCTAATAATGTGGATAACTAGCCAATCTGGCATTGAATCAAGGAACAAGCATCTTAATTATATAAAAATTGCAAAAGATGTTCTTTTTTAAGTTTTTTTTAGCATATTTGCCCATGACTTAGCATTATTGAGATTTGCATATTTATATTCCTCCAAAAGGAGTTGTGAAACTAGAATTCCTGTTCATGATTTTCAGTAGTGAATAAAGAAAGGATGAGTTGTCAAATCTACTTTCAGTTAAGAAGAAACATTCGTTTGCCTGTGAAAGTGGTTTCTTGGTTTACAGCACTATCAGTGAGTGTTCTTAGAGTCAGTGGTATGCCTTAACCATTATTTTGTTGAGAAAGCTTTTCTCAAGTACCCAACGTCATGGAACATTCCAAACCAAAACCAAACCTGTTGTCACAGGGTTGATGATGACTCATAGCCACCCTATAGATTAGAGTAGAACTGTCCTGTAGGGATTCCAAAAGCTGTGAATCTTTCCAGAAGCTGACTGCCACATTTTTGCACCGCATAGGGGCTCGTAGATTTGAACCACTGACCTTTTGGTTAGCAGCCGTGAGATTCACAGAGCGTTGCATCAGGAAATGTCAGAAATAAACTCTAAATCTCATTGCTTCTGTTTGGGAAGTCCTTGTTAAATACTGGTACAGCAGATATGATCCTCTTAGAAGCAGAAATACATGTGTAAGTGGCAAATTGAGGACTGTAGGAAGTGGTGTTTCCAGAGAAGGCCTGCTGCATGCCAGTCCTTGAAGAGGCTGATGCGCACAGTGTGAGTGCTGAGTTAGAAGGTGTTCACTGCACTGCCTCATTGCAACTCGTCTCTTCTAATTTTGGGACCATTGTCTTCCGAATATTTTCTAATAGGACAAAAGGTCAGTGCACTCACTCTTCTTTCATTTTGAATATAAAGTCTTAGAATTGTAGCCCATCAAGCAGGACTTCCTTGCGTCCTTTGGATTCTTGCAGTATGCGCGTATAGAAGTATTCCAGAAAGGACAAGTGTTTTATCTTCTCCTAACCCTTAGTTTGTCCACCTAACTGCCTTTATTAATTTGATGCTAGTGGGAATGCTGCCAGTTACAGAATAGAAAAACATAATCTTTTCATGGATTTTGGGGTAGCCTACTTAGTTTAAAATAATCTAGTGTGTACATAGATGAGGTGGTTTTAAATCCTCTGGCCGTGCTGCCTGTCTAGTGCTCTTTCTCATTGCCTATTAAAGCTGTTTTTTTTACTTTGATATATGTCATGTTAGCATGTTGTAAATCCTTTCAATAATATCTTTCTATTACTAAGGTATGAACACTGTTGTTTCTACCCCATTTACTTCCCTCCATGTGTCATTTTTATAGGGCTCTTTAACCTGCTAATGTTCCAGGATATTAATTTAAAACAACCAGAAAAATAGTATAAGCTTCCTCCTCACCTGTGATGAGCTGACCTCTTTTTACCTATTTCCTTTTTAAATTCAGTTTGGAAAGCTCAATTTCCATAATCTTTTGAACAAGTACTTCACTTACTGATGTTTGCAATTTAGTAGCCTTATTACTTTTAAGATTTTACATCAAGAGCACGCACCCAATTTGAAGAGGCTCAGACAAAGTCAAAAACTGTAATTAAAAGATTAATAAAGTGAAAGGAGGTGAGATTATATAACCTGCTAAAAACAAATGTGTGGAGAGATTTAGAATGTATTTTTATAATGTACCTTGTGTTTTCTAATTATGCCCCTTTATGTTTAGGGGTCTGTCTCATGCCTTCTGCATATCAGAGTTTGAAGCCTTTGTACTGTGATTGTGCTTCAATATTGTATTTAGAAATCAAGGACTTACATGAATTTCTTACATTGGGAAAGATCTAGTTTTGACCCGTGGAAAATGGTGTTGCGTATTGCAGTGAATGTCCCAGGGACATAAAATGGCTTCTGAGTGCTGTGGTCAGCTTTGTTTGCTTTTTCTAACCGTGACTCCAAGATGTTCATGTGGTAAGAGGATGCTGAGGGCCTTCAGCTCATTCCTCCAATCCATTTCTTGGGTAAGAGTGGAGAATAGTCCCAGGTAGAAGGGAGTGTGGTGTAGGTGACAGAGCACAGTACTGGAGTCACAGTGCCTGGGGATGAGCCCAGCTTTGTCTAAAACCCACTATTTGACTAGCCTTGAGCCCCTGACACACCCCTTGAGGCCTCGGCGCTGCGTTTTGGCAATGCAGGAACTGGATGAAAAGATCTCTAAGGCCCCCTCCCCACAGTCCTGTGACAGTAGGGGTCAGGTTGATGGTAGAAAGAACAGGCAAAAATAGGTCAAGACGATCCCAGGAGGTGACGGCAGTGCTAGGTGAGGGAGAGATCACTGGGGTGGGAGACAGAGAAATGTAAAGGACAGCTAAAGAGAAGGGCTTGGTCTCAGTGGGGAATGGATGAAAAAGCATGGGGCTACCAGCCATGGATATGTGCTGGTATTTAAGAAAAATTGTTCTCTCTCTCTCTCTTTCAATTGGATTAATTGGGCAGGATTTGAAACAGCTTATTTAAGTTTCTCTTTCTGTTTCCTTCATAATTAGATTACCGTAATATTATTTTGATGATCTCAAAGAGTTCTTTTTGTTATTCAAAAATATCCTTGTTAAATAGAGGTAATTATTTTTATTTTGTAGATGAGAAATGAAAGTGGTTAAGCTTATTAAGTTAAAGACCTTCAGAAAATCAATATGCTAGTGTTAGAATCCAGTTTTTTAAGTCTCTGTCCTTAACTTCTGCTCTGTGAGTTGTGTGAGGGTGTTTAGGTGATGTTGCTGGGCCGCCAGTGCTTCACACACAGGTAACAGAAGTACTTGGTCCTCCTCAGCTCACACAGGAGAAGGGAGGTACAAACCAGTCTCCTAGTTTAACCTTGTCATAATTCAGTAGCTTGAAATTCTACTTCTTATCAGTGAAAGTATACAAATTAAGTAAATTTGCATACTAATGGGGAAGAGAAATTTGGTTTTTGTTTGTATTGCCCGGAGGAGGATGCATCAAATGATATGTAATTCGTAATATTTTCCTCGAATAGGCTGAGCCTTGCAGGTGACAAATCGAATGTTAGATGTATTGCTATTACTGAGCACTCTGCTTGGAGGTGGGAAGGATGTCAGTTGACAGCATGAAATTTTTGGTTAGTGTTGTAAGTGGACAGATTTCTTACGTCACAGCTGAATAGAATTGCAAGGATTTTTTTTTTTTCGCCCCCCTCACTAGAGTGGAGACTGAAGTGTCTAAAGGGATTTGGGGAGACTATAGAAATAAATCTTTTCCTCTGCTGAAGTATTTGGTATCACTTATTTATTTTTTTTTAGTAACTCCAGGTCAGGCATGCATCTGTCTGGCTCACTTGAGCAGCATGCTGCATGCCCGTTTTCCTCTGTGGAATAGAACCTCTGGAAACCAGCTTTCTGTCAGCAAGAGCATTTTGTTTGCACATCACGTAGGCCCCTAGCTACTTCCACTTCTCAGGGATAGCAGTGCATGTGGCGAGATGGATGATAGTAATTTTCATAGCTAAAGTGATCACTCCATCTCTGGGAAACAGAATCCGTGTAACATACCAGTATAGTAAACTGTGTTCCTATGTAGTATCCAGTAGCTTTTAAATCCCATCACATCTCTTTGTTGGTCTTATGTCTCATGATCTGTTTCTGTCAGTTCCTGGGGAGGGTAATTCCCTCATGGCTCTTTGTAGAGCATGCCTGTCAACAGAAACTAGTTAGAGTGACTGCTACCCTCATTTTCTCTGACCTTCTGGACCTTTTTTGGCGATCAATTAATACAAACAAACTAAAAATGTATAGTAAATTGGGGGAAAGGTACATTGTCTGAAGATTTGTTGATATTAAGGAATTATTGTTAATGTGGTTAGGGAATTATAACATTGAAGTTTAAGGCAGTAAATTCCTTAAATGTTGAAATATTTACTGGTGAAGTTGTATGATATCTGGGGTATCAAGATAATACAGGACTGTGAGGTGTGGGGAAAGAAGTAGGTGGGTTATAAATGAAGAAAAATTGGCCATCATTACTAAAGCTGAAAGGTGAATACATGAAATATTCTTTTATGCTTGTGTTTGAGATAATAGCACTTTTTAAATAGGAATTTAGATATGTGGCAAGTCTGGGTATAATGAAAAGGATAATGGGAGAGCAGAAGAAGAGGTAAAGTGCTTAATAGTATCTGATATGTTTTATGTATTGAATACATATTGGCTATTGTTCTTTTCAAGCCATGCATGTAGTCATCCCTCATCCATCTGGTCATTCATTTGTTTAATCAGTCAATATTTATTGAACAAGCAAGTACAAAAATACTTGCCCAAAGCATGTAACAGGAGTAGAGCCCACCATATGCAGGGCTTCTTTTCATCCTGTACTCTTTCTGCAGCATTTTAATTACTTGGAAGTGGCTCTTATGTTAGAGGGTTTAAAATGGTGTGCATGGTGTCATTTCTGAATTCATTCAAATTCATACTTAATACTCAAGGTAGTTTTGACCATCTGTTAGGTCATGAATCATCTTGAATCGTTGAATCATCCAATTCGTGAAAGGTGTGATTGTCATCTACTGGATTCCAGAAGGCCCATCTCTGATTTCTCACGTGGATTAATAAAGTAGCTACCAGTTGAACACCCAGTGCCAGAGTTCAAGTTGATAGCCTGTGGGAAAACTCTCTCCCCCGTCATTTCACCTTTGGAGCTGTTGTTACACTCTGGAAGATTTTCCAATTACTACATCTAATTACAAGGAAGAGCAAATTACTGAAGCAAGTTAAATTATCTTATGTGTCATAACAGTAATTAACATTCAGATAGGAAACTGCTGCCATTTTTATAAACACCACTAAGTGGAGGTAGCACCCCTTTTGAAAGCAGGAAGCACGAGGGTGCTTCCTCCCTGAAGCCTGGTGTGGGGATGATCCTGGGGAGTTCTAGGCTGAATGTGCATGAAATCTGTCTAGGTAAATGTCCTTGGAGAGATTAGTTTTTGAATTGTCCTATTTTAATTCAAATTCTTGTAAATAGCAACTTTTGCATTCATTTCTCATCCTTTATCCTTTCCTTATCCTCCTGTTTTTCTTATCTCTTCTGTATTTCAAGTAGTAAAGGAACCGAATTTGGTCATTTTGCTGGCTACGTGTTTCCTTGGAACACTTTCACAGCTTTTTCTGGTCCTACGTTTTGACAATTCCGTGCCCATTCCTTGGTCTTTTAAATAGACTTGCCTTTGTTCTTCTGCTGTGACAGTGTTATTCTTCTCCCTAATATTAACTTCCTTTGTGATGTTTTGATTTTATGTTTATACCCTTGAACAACTCGGTGAAGTGAACATACTTCTCTAACTCAGCGTAGTGTTTCACCTACATGATCGTATATTTAATAGCAATAATAGTAAAGCCATTGCCATCAAGTTGGTTGTGACTGATAGTGACCCTGTAGGACAGAAAACTGCCCTATACAGTTTCCGAGGAGTGGCTGATGGATTCAAACTGCCAACTTTTTGGTTAGCTGCTGAGCTTTTAACCACTATGGTACAAGGGCCTCATCATCATTTTAGCCTAGTACTGGGTTAAACTCAAAAAGTATGGGAAGAATCACCCTTGTATGTTATAAAGGTACTAAATAGTTTGTAGCTACTTTTATCATCCTTTGACAAGTTGCATGTAGGCAGTCAAAACTCTTCAAGGGTTGGAGGATCGTTTTAATCTGCCATTGGTGGTTGGGATTATGAACTGCTTTTATTTACTCTGTAAAATACTCCAATGTCTCTAATTTATTTAGACAATTGACAGGGCAACTCTGGGTGCCACAGTCTTGAATAATTGTGAATTGTTAAGATTTTTGCTCCTGTTTTTGTTTTAACTTTTTAAACTCTTAAATGTTGTGAGAACTGGAAGCAGTGGAAGTCAGCTTAAGACAGCACTGAAGTTGTAAACTTGCTCACAACCAAAAAGTTGTCCCTGATAAGCGCCTGTGTTCTTCCTTTGAAGAGAACAGCATATTGGCAGAGTGCAGGATGGTTTAAATCATCTTAATGTTTACTGTCATACGTAGGTAGCTCTGGTGTTATTTAAAAGATTTGACCAACTCATGAACACCAGTGTAGACTTCTGTACTCTGAGGTCAAATATGAATCACTTGAGTCTCCATTACATTCAAATAGTAGGCCTAAGAGAGAATACAGATTTCTCTTTATTTCATGTTTCTGTTTCTTTGCACCAGTTTTGGTTCAAGTCTGTAATTTTGTTTATATTATGTATATTGTATATTATATATATTGTATATTTATATTATATATTGTATATTTATATCATGTATATTGTAATTATGTTTATACAATACGCATGTGTTCTTTTAGCTCAAGAGTGAGCAGCCTCACCATCTAAGGGGATGAGCTGGAATTTACCAGCATCACTGACAAAAGGCCAGTAAAGCGGTGTTCTCCTTATTTTGAAAATGTTTTCCCCTTGCTGATGGTTAGACCATATGTGTCGTTTCTGATGTTTTAAAGAACGAAGTGCTGCTTTTTGCTCATGGCATCAGTTCAGTTCAAAATGGTGTTTTCTTTCTAAGAGTTTTTCCTTTCTGTGAAATGTAACCCATAATTGTGGATCCCTTTTTAGAGCTGAACAGCATTGGGAACAAGTATGAGTGGTCATCACACACTGGTGCTCATCAGTAAATGGAACCCGGCTGGTACAGTGGTTAACTGCATGGCTGCTAACTGGAAGAGTGGTGCTTCATACTCAACCAGTGGCTCTACAGGAAAAAGACCTGGTGTTCTGCTTCTTCTGTAAAGATTAAACCCAACCTGTTGCTGTCGAGTCAACACCAGCTCACAGCAGCCCTATAGGAGAAAGGGAAACTGCCTCATAGGGTTTCCCAGCCTGCATTCTTTATGGAAGCAGGCTGCCATGTTTCTTTCCCCTTTAGGAACTTGGTGGGTTCCAACTGCTGACCTTTTGATTATCAGCCAGGCCCTTAACCTCTGTGCCACCAGAACTCCCTGTAGAGATTACACCCTAGGAAACCCTAAGGGAATGGTTCTGTGCTGTCGCTTGGGATTGCTGTGAGTCCTCATCAACTTGATGGCACTTGACAACAACTAACTCATTAATATAGTTGAGGAGTTGCTAATTTTGTCAGCTGAACTCTGATTTCATGACTCTATACTTTGTTTCTGAAACTAAGCATTGCATTGTAAAAACTAGGAATTATTTTGTAGGTACTGGTGAGGGGGGTTGAGTTGGGGCCTGGAAGAGGCAAAGAAAGGAGAATTTGAAAGGGAGTAAAACAGATACATCTTCTGTGATTTTGTATAACATTAGTTTAGACTATGAGACTCAATTCCTGTAGTCTTGCTGCTTTTGAATAAAGACTTAGACTCTGAAAGGACTGTGGAAGGTGTGGCCACTTGGTCAGTACAGATTCCTCTTCATGGAGAATGTGCTTCAGACAGGAAACTTCTTGGAACAAATTACTTTTTTGAAAAAGGTTTTTATTCTGTGTTCCATATAGTACAATACATTTGAAATTCATGGCTAATTTACAGACTTCATTTGCAGTGTATTTAAAAGCCTTCCTAGATGAATGGTTGATAATTAGGTGATTGACATGTTATCCCATGTGACAGTAAATCACCCTCTGTTCTCCAGGAGCACCTTCAATAGATGTTTCAAATTTATCCCAGCAAATGGTGTTCATCAAAATTCTGGGAGACTGAAAGATACTTTATTTACAAATTCAGTGAAGGAACACACCATGGTACCGTCTATCTCCTCTGATGTTTTCTGAAGCATTTCAGATGTTTCATGGGAAGTGTGGTTCAAACTTGAACAGCTAAATGTGACCATTTGTCATTGTTGGTTACCATAGAGCTGATTCAAACTCTTGGTGACACGATGTGTGCAGAGTAGAACTTCTCCATGAGATTTTTGTGACTGATCTTTTAGAAACGGATTGCTAGGCTTGTGTGGAGAGCCGCATTTGGGTAGGTTTGGACGGCCAACCTTTTGGGTCGTAGTTGAGTGTTTAATGACTTGTGAGCATTTAAGTGCTTTAATTCTCAGATTGTTATGGTACCAATAGAGTATAAATGTTGCTTATGGAAATAATAGCTTTTCTTTTAGTAAGTGAGTAGTTAGTGTAAGTCTCAAAAGCCAAAAGTAGTTATTTTATTCAAATATAAGCGCCTGTCAGTGATACTTTACTTTTGGGGGGGAGGGTTGTTTTATCTGTTATATTAGTAGGAAACTTATTGAATTTACTCTCAAAATTTATGGAAAATGATCTTGAAGCTTAATTTTTGGTGCAATAAAGGGATGGTAATTATGCCACTCTACTATGCCATAATATTTTGTACTCAATTGTGATTTTATTTAAAAAAATTCATGCTTATACCTGTATCACCATTATCCTTTCTACATAATTAATAGGTAAGCTATTTGTTGAGCCATAGTAATTTTTCTTTTCTAATGGGCTTCTATTTTTACTGGTGTGCAATTTACACACAATGAAATGTACATATTTAAGTATATAGTTTGATATGTTTTGAATATAGATTTATAAGTAGATATTTATATAACCTAGGCTCCCATCAATATATAAAACATTTTTATGACCTCAGAAAATATAATATTTTAGGTATCACCACTTGACTGTCAGCTGAAAGGTTGCCAGTTCAAGTTCCTTAGTGGTTCTGGGGAAGAAAGACATGACTGTTTGCTCCCATAAAGGTCAAAGCCTAGAAAACCCTTTAAAGGCAGTTCTGCTTTGTCACATGGGGTCACTCTGCAGTGTAAGACACTCAAGGGCACCTAACAACAGTTCTGAAAGTAGCTAAAATCAATGGAGGTGATCAGGAAGATCTAATTTCAGTTTATCTTGTTCTCACCAGGTATGGGTCTGAAGGAACAAGGCCAGATACATTATCATTAATAATAATTCTTGAGACTCTACTGTGTGTTGTGTGTTATTCTAGCCACTAGGTTGGATATACTGTTAGTAGACAAGTACTCTTAAGTACAAGCTGTATATGTGATTTTTTTAAACAAAAGAAGTAACCTAAAATTTAGTGATTAATAGTATAGGCAAAGATAAATCAGACAAGATGAAGACAGGAAAAAAGGAGAGATCACCATATCAACATCATGTAAGTAGAGCTCAAGGTAAAAAGCCTTCTGTAAAATAAACTTCATATCTTTCATAAAGAATATAGTATTTTTTATTTATCCTTGAAGCAGTTATTAAAATTCATTCTTGGTTGTACATCCCAGTCTGTTACCACTGAGTTGATTCTGATGCATAGCCACCCTAAAGGAAAGAGCAGGACTACTCATACAGCTTCCAAGGCTGTAAATATTTATGAAAGAAAACTTGCTTGTACATCAAATCCACTGCCATCGAGTCAATTCCAACTCATAGTGACCCTATAGAGAGAGTAGAACTGCTCCACAGAGTTTCCAAGGAGTTTCTGGCAGATTCTAACTGCCAACCTTTTGGTGAACAGAGGTAGTGCTGAACCACTGTGCCATCAGGACTTCTTGGGTTGTACATAGGCAGTGTCAATTCGGTCCTATTCCTTGCTTAGGAACTAAGAAACTACAGAACTGCTGGATCAAAGTAGAAACCAAAACTCTAGAAAATAAGAAAACCAGAAAACTTAAATAGGCAAAGTTGTGCTGAAAAATTCATGTTAAAGTAGTGATTGCTTGACAGTATACAAAGAAATTGTAGAATATAATTTTTTGATAAAAAAACAATAACAAGGCTGAAGAATGGCTTGGAAAATGCTGTGTATTAAATCATTACTGAGGTCAACTCTTTGGACAGGAATGGATTGGACCTGGGGACACCGAGTGATATATCATATATGAACTTTATGATTCTATGTGTCTATAAGATGTCATCCTACTGACCTCTTATTAGAGGGGAGTTGAGAGGGTGGAGAGGAGGGGACAGGAGATTGTTAAGAGGATATAACATGTATAGAATGGAAAGGAGAAGTGTGCTGTCACCAGACAAGAAGAGCAGAAGGAGTTGCAGATAGGCAGGCATGCAAATTCTAACTGGATTGTACACTTCTACTCAATCACAATACAAAAAGAAAATGCCATGTATCTTGCATGCTTGCATGTCAAGAACTTTGACTGTTTGAATAGTTACAGCTGCAAAACATGATGAAGAGAAGAAAAAGAAGTCTATCAACATTAAGAGATATAGAAGAAAAACTGGAGATAGACCTTGTTTGTAGGTGATAAGACTATGCCTTGTAAAGACAGCTGATCTCTCTAAGCTAAGTATTTTGAGGAACTTTTCTAGGTAATTCTAAAGTTTACTTAGTAGAATGTATTAAACAAGATAGCAAATGATAATATACAGGCCATCCACAAAATAATACACGTGAGCTATAAATATACAAAAAATTATCTTGCTAATAGTTAAAGAGGTAAATAGTGAGATCCAGTTAGCAAAATTAATATGTATGGGGCAGTTAATGTTACTTTGAGTCAACATCAACTGAATGGCACTTTTTTTTTTCATTTTGGTTTATGTCAATCCTCAAATGTTAGCAAGACTTTATTAACACAGCCACTGTCATATATACTACTGTTGGGTGTGTAAATTGATTTATATGTTGCAACAGGGAGAATCTGGAAATATTTAGAGTCTGAAAATATTAATTCATAGCTACCTCTCTTTGGTAGAACTAATGCTTGTGCTATACCAGCAGTGCTCCTATTTTTAATAGCAAAAAGAAAAAAAAAAGTCCAACAGTGTGTAAATGGTTAAATAGATTATATATAAATTTAAAAAATAGTTGCTTGCAACCACATTACACATGAAGGATATTTAATAATATGGGAACGTACCCATGGCACAGTGTTAGTTGAATAATGTAACATCAACCTGATTTTTTAAATTAGAAACCCTGTGGGGCAGTTCTGTCCTGACCTATAGAATCACTCTGAGTCAGAATTGACTTTATGGCAATGGGTTTGGTTTTGGGGGGAGGGAACTATAGTGTGTTAAATTCATTTTAGGATAATACAAAATAGCTACAGTAATACTTATGAAAACTAGGATCTGAGTAAAGTGGAAACCTGTCGGAGAAAGAAAACTAAAATATTTTCCACTAAATCAAACAATAGTAAAGTGGTGAGACTACACCCTGTCAAAGATGGAAAACTTGGAGACCTAGAAATATCAGACAGGTCTGATGAGTCGTAGCTCTCACAGATTTCACTGTATATAATTTTGCCTTTGATAATCAAGAAATGCAACTGGCACAACTAGCATTTTGCTAAGAGGGCTCTCTGCACCCCACATCAGTGAGTGGCATCCAGGGTCTTAAAAGCTGCCAAGCTGCCATCCGAGGGCACAACAAATGATCCCAACTCAGCAGGATCACCAAGCACCAAAATGACATGGGGTAAAGACAACCCAGAAGATAGAGAGACCTACATGAGTGGGTGTCTACACAGACTTGGGACCGGAAGAACGAGATGGTGCTCGGCCACCACCAGTGATAGCCGTGATGGAGCTAACTAAGTTGAGTCTGACTGGCAACACAAGAATAAAAAGGGGTGCACCCTGAGGTCTCCACTAAAAGACCACAGTTAATGGTCCAGCGGCTTTGGGGTTCCCCTAGGAGCATGGCTCCTGGCCCTGATGCTGCCCTTGCCCATAAATCATAATGAAGTTCCACTCTTCAGACACAAATGGATTGGACTTGGGGATGCAGAGTGACCGTATACTGGATGTACTTTATGGTTCTATGCATCTATAGGATATCATCCTACTGACCTCCGGCTGGAGGATGGAGAGTGGGTGGAGAGGAGGGGAAGGAAGGCTGTTGGGAGGATGAGGCATGTATGGAGCAGAGAGGAATAGTGTGCTGTCACTGGGCAGGGAGAGCAGTGGAAGCTGCATATAGGTGCGCATGTAAATTTATATGGGAATGTACATTTTCACCAAGTCATAATAAAAAAAAGAAATGCAACAGAAAGTTATAGTATCTCAGATACCTATTCTATGTTATTCTGTAATTTCTAAATTTTTGTACAGATCAGAGAACAAAAATGATGTCGTACTCAGAATCAAACTGCAGTAAATTCTGATTGTCATCTATATGTGAAAACTCAAATTATTTCCATAATATATGAAATATGAGCTTAGGCGCTGATGATTTTAGACTTCAAGTTCCTTAGTATAGCTTTAGGGCTGGAACTCAAGCAAGAGATTCCCAGTGCTTTGCCTTATTTCATTCTGTGTCTCAGATGTCTTTCTTGAACAAGCAAGAGCATTTTGATGACTAATCCAGGACTTCCATTTATTTTTGTCTTCAGGAATATTTTTATTTTTAAAGAGGAAGCTCATTTATTAAACTTGCCTAGTTCATACACTGTACTATTAGAGGTTTTTTGTTCAGATAATAGAAGTCTTTTGTCCAGTAACAGACTTCCACTTTTTCCTTCTCTCTCCTTGGTATATTAATTTTGGCATTTCTCCTTTTGGTTTACTACTTTGTGACTGCCTCTGCCATCCTATCCATTTGTTCCAATATTGAGAATAAACAAGAACTTACCTATGACACCAACTTCCTTGGCACGTGTCCTTTGTGAAGCTCAGGATTGTTACCTAAGTTAATTAGTATGTCAAGGTTTAAATTAGGGGGAGGGCAGGTCCACTGGGGACAATGGGAAGGACACATACATATGTAGAAAACCCAAGTTCCCTCAAGAATGAAAGTGAAGAGAAGACCTTATTTCTTATTAATGCAATGTAACATGACAGAAAAGAATTGCAGGTGTGAAATTATATATATGTTACAAATTGAAAATTTAATTTGACCAGAACATGTAGTAAGTGACATTGAACCCCTGTCTTGCAAGAACATTTATCAGTTATAGAATAGAATTGAAGCACAGAGGCCTCTGTATGTTGACAGTGGATTGTTGTTATATGTTTTGCTGAATGGGAGTGAACACTGCCTTTTACATACTGTGTGAAGGATAATGAACAGCAACAAGGCAGACTTAGCAGAATGACGCTCATGACTTGAGCAGGTGGACTGCTTGACGTAGTTCCTCTGGGTGCAATGGAATTTATTCTCTGTGCAGAAAGGAGAAGGTCTCTCTCTCTTTTTAAGTAAAATCAAATTTATTACTAAAGCAATATATATCCATTATGGATAACTCTCAATTTAAAAATAAAATATAAAGCTTTACACTTGATTACATAGAAACATGTCAGAGTAATGGAAAAAATGAGAAAAACACTTTAAATCTCATGAGTAGAGATTAGTGATTATAAAGTTTGCTGTACATGTCATACACATACAGTTTTTTTAATGGAAAATGGGTTATATTGCAATATATTTTTAAAATTTTGTTATTGTTGAGAATATATACAGCAAAACATATACATGTCCAGCCATTTTTCCATGTTCACATCAGTGACAGTGATCACATTCAAGTTGTACATCCACTATCTCTTTCCTTTTCTGAGTTTTCCTCCCCTCAGTAACAGAAATTCACTGCCCCGTAAAGTTCTTGTCTAACCTTTTGAGTTGCTGTTGTCACTTTGATCCCATATGGATTTTAAAAGAGTATAGTTCTCAAGGGAGACAGTTTTTACTAGTTGAACTAAACTATAGTTTTAAGAAGACTTGAGGGATGTTTTTGTTTTAAGGTTTAAAGAGCATCTCAGGGCAGTATTTTCAGGGGTTCAACCAACTTTCATGGCTCTAAGAAGTCAGGAGTGTGCGAATTTCAAATTCTGTTCTACATTTTTGCCTTTTGGTGAAAGGAAGACTCTTCTGTAGAATCTTTGAGCAAAATATTCATTAATGGTAGCTGGGCACCGTCCACGTCTTCTGCCTTCATGGAAAGGAGGCATTTGTTGGTGGAGGCAAGTAGGGACACATTTGATATCTTTCCTGTATTCTTGATTTTCCAGAAGGAAGAGAGTTGTGAAACTTCTCAACCATACACTATGATTTATTCTTCTGGCAAATGGTGATAACCAGGTATTTTGAAGAAATCACCGTTATAAAATACAGCAGCCTACAAACTTTATCCATTCTTTATGGTCCCCAGAAATATATGCTGGGGCCAAATATTTGGCCCCTGTTTGGTGTCTGAACTTTATTCCAACCTATCGGTTCTGCCCCATGTGCCACACTGCAAGCATGCTTTTTGCATATTGTTGAAAAGACGTAAAGCCAAGGTGTAATGTAATGATTTGTGTTATTTTCAGAGAGATTTGATTTTATCATGGAGACACAATACTGTGACTTCTCTTATGTTTATTTTACTCTCACACAGCTGAATCTGTCAGTGACTAGCCTGTTTCCCCCATCTCTGTGGGAATATGTATGGACATAATGCAGGTGCTATGTGTACATACTTTGATATTTTTATACACATTTCATGCCTGTTAGTGTGTGCCAGATACTGTTCTATGTATGTTATATTGACTTACTAGATACTACGTATCCGTGAGTTTATTACTATCATGTCTGTCTGATAGGTGAAGGTTTTGTAGCTTAGGGAAGTAAGTAACTTGGTTAGGATCACACAGTATGTGGAAGAGTGGATCCAAGAAGTGTCATTTCAGAGCATAAACTCTTAACTACTCCACTACTTTCTGTTTTGCCTCTCTTCTCCTCAGAGGTCTGTGTTTAGACAGGAGTATTTGAAGTCCTTACTTAAAAAGTTCCAAAAGATACACAGCTCAGTTAAAAATGAGCAAAAGACTTGAAAAGAAATTTTTTCAAAGGAGATATACAAATAAGCAACAAGCTTATGAAAAGATGCTCAGCGTCAGTAATCATTAAAACCAAACCCATTGCAGCTGAGTTGATTCTGACTCTTAGTGATCCTTTTATAGGATAGAGTGGAATTGTCCTATAGAGTTTCCAAGGAGTGCCTGGTAAATTTAAAGTGTCTGTCTTTTGATCAGTAGCCATAGCACTTAACTACTACACCTCCAGGGCTTCTCCATCAATCATCAGTGAATCAAAATCTGAGTGACATAGATACACTTTACACTCTCTGAGATGGCTATAATAAAAAAGTGAAAGAAAAGTATTAAGCGTTGGGGAGAATGAGGTAAAATTGGAATTCTGGTGTACTCTTGGTGGGAATGTAAAATGGTTTAACCTCTATATGAAACAGTCTTAGGGTTTTTGAAAAAGCTAAACATAGAACTACCACATGACCCAGCAATTCACTCCTGGGTATATGTCACAAAGAATTGAAAACTAGTGCTCGAACATATACATAGCAGCACTGCTGAGAGTGGTCAAAAAGTGGAAACAGCCAAAATGTCTCTTTGCAGAGGAATGGATAAATAAAATATGGTACATCTACAAAATGAAGTATTATTCAGGCGTAAAAAGGAGTGAAGTCCTCATACATGCTGTGATGTTAATGAATCTTGAGAACTTTATTCTAAGTAAAAAAAGCCTGACACAAAGGTCATACATTGTATGATCTCATTTATGTGAAGTTCAGAATAGGCAAATCCACACAGATGGAATGCATATGGATAGTTGCCAGGGCCTGGAGAGACAGGAGAACGGTGAGTGACTTCTTAATGGTATGGTGTTACCTTTTGAGGTGATAAAAATGTTTTGGAACTTACTAGAGGTAATGATTTCACAAGTTGTCAATGTACTGTTTTTGTGAGGTGCCGTCACATTGGTTCCAGCTGTAATGACCCTGTGTGTAACAGAAGGGAGCGTTGCTGGCTCCTGCGCCATCCGTACGATCACTTGTGTGCTTGAGGCCATTGTTGCAGCCACTGTGTCAGGCTATGTTGTTGAGGGTCTCTGACCTCTGCTTTACCAAACACGATGTCCTCCAGGGACTGGTCCCTCCTGATAACGTGTTCAAGTCATGTGAGATACTCATGCCATCCTTGCTTCTGGGACTATTCTGGCTGTACATCTTCCAGGAAGAGATTTGTTCAAGTTCTGGCAGTCTGTAGTGTATTCATTATTTGTTGCCAACACCATAATTGAAACGCATCAGTTCTTCTTCAGTCTTCCTTGTTCATTGTCCAGTTTTCACATGCATATGAGGTGATTGAAAATACCATGGCCTGGGTCCAGTACACCTTAGTCCTCAAACTGACATCTTTCAGGACTAAATAAATGTACTAAATAACACCTAATCATTCACTTTAAAATGGTTAATTTTGTTATGTGAATTACACCTTAGCAAAAAATAAAACAGTATCTTAGACTTAGGTGTGTCACTTCACCTAGCCTGCAGTTACTGCCATCAGCAGCAGCTATTTTTAGAGCCCGTTCTCTCAGGTTATGCAGAAAAGTTTAGCAAGTTTGGCGAACACTGTCATCAACAAACATTATCTTGAAAACGTGTGCAGAGCACAGTGACCGGCATGCTTCCCAGAGTCTAGGAACCTGCCATCTCCAAGAACTAACAGGAGGACAGACATAATATGAAGGCTCCATAATCACAGAGCAGACACTTAGTAAACAGAGGGCTTAAATTATGAGTAAGCAAAGGGATGAAATGCCTTTTCACATGGTATGGAGTAAGAAGGGAGTTACCAGGTTTATATACATGCTCAGGCAGCATGACACTGTCTTTCATTTAATTAAAGGTGTGTTTCAGCCATGCATACTGGAACAGATGATTCAGGTAAGAAAAATGCTTGTGAAAGGAACTTACACAAATCGGTTCCTTGTTTTCCTCACGAACATGAAGGCAGCACGGCAGTGTGTGGCTCAGTGCAGTCCAGAAAGGCCTCTGCCCAGAAGAGTCATCCAGTTCAATAAGAGTCATCCCCATTTCCATATAGGCCTTTGATGTGTTTGGGTTCTTTTTAAGTTTTCCAGAAGCATTAAATATACACTGTGTTCATCTCGGAATCCCTGGTAGCATGGTGGTAAACTGCTACATCTGCTAACCAAAAGGTTGGTGGTTCAAATTCCACAGATGCTAGTTGGAAGCTCTGTGGAGCAGTTCTTCTACTCTGTCCTGCAGGGTCACTATGTGTCATAGTGGACTGGATGGCAGTGGGTTTGGTTTGGGTGTGTTCATCTCTGCAGTATCCCTGTGACTTTGACAGAAAACAGATAGTACTTTTCATTTACAAAAGGAAAACTTGAGGCCCAGAAAGGTGAAGCAGTTTGCCTGAAGGCATGTACGGAGGCTCCCAGTCCTGGAGGATGCTCCTTCGTGTGCTGCATTTCTTACCTCTGCTGCCCAGGGTTGTGTGTGTGCGTACCTTTCTTCCACACGGCCTTTGTGCGTCACTGATGTAGATTCAGCAGATCTACATTTCTAGGCTCCTGTCTCCCTTAGAGTGATCAGTGGAAATGTTTACTTTAAAATGTGGGGGTCAGTGTTTTCCCCAGATATTTCCTTACAGCGTTTGCTGTTGTGAGTTGCTGTCACATGGATGCTAACTTGTGGTGACCCCGTGTGTACCAAGTAGCACCGCTCCATAAGGTTTTCAAAGCTGTGAACTTTGGAAAGTGGAGTGACAGACCTGTCTTCTGTGGTTCCTCTGGGTAGGTTTGAACTGCCACCCTTTGGGCTGGAGTAGAGTGCTTAACTGTTTGTAAAACTGTTTTAATAATCCAGCGTAACCTACCTTTCACCACCCCTATTCTATTCACCTTACCAGTTGTTAACTGACCTAATCTATCAGTCCCTGGGGACTTCTTGAGTTTGCTGAGAGTTTTGAGTTGGCCTGAGACCGTTAGACAGAAGATTCTCCCAACTTTTAGCCCTCTACCTCTCCTCTTCTTACCTCTCCGTATGTCAGCGTTTTTCCTTTTTCTCTCCCTCAGTCTACTAGTTATGGCTTGTCTAAGTTCATCTACCCATACTGTCTCTTTTCATCCAATAAATGTGGTGAGCCTCTTTTAAGAAGAAAAGAGTGAAAGAAAAGGAAAGAAGAAAGAGAAATGTGAAGGAGAAAATAGAGAAAATAACATAAACCTCCACGTCTCTTCCTTGACCTGTCTTTGAATCAGTCTCTCCATTTACAGTGAGAATGCTACATCTTAGTCTTCACTTTCATGCTTCCTTTTGACTCACCTTTCTGCTTCAGTCTGGCTTTCAGATCCATAGCTTGGTTGAAATGCTCCAGTTAACATACCCAACAGTTTCCAAGCTGCTAAATCCAGTGGATGCTGGGTCCTTTTTGTATTTTGACTTCTGCATTGCATGTTCCACAAAGCACTTTTCCCTCCTGAAGTACTCCTCCGTGGGCTTCAGTGGTACCACACTCTCTGGTTTTCCTCCTCTTTCACCATGTTCCGTATCTGTAGACTGTTCGTCGAATCTCACTTTATTCTCAAAACATTCTACCTGGGTAATGTCATTAATTTGGATAGCTTAGTTTATTATCTGTATGGGGGTGACTTCAAATTTATCCTGGGTTTTAATGACTATTGTGTACCTTTAGGAACTAACATAGTGTCTCAAGCACAGTATCTGTTCAGTCTTGGTTGAGTAAATGAATAGGCTTGTAATAGACAGAGGGAAAGAGAGATATCTTCTGAATAGCAGTGATCATGCCCCTTAAAATTATTATTATAATTTTTTACCCTTTCAAGAATATAAACTCTGTGTGAGCAGAGACGTCGGCAGTCTTGTTCACTACAAGGACAGCATGCCTGGTACATGACAAGCAGTCATTCAGTATAAGCAAATGAGTGAATGGGACCCTCAGGAAGATTCTGGTTCTAGGAATAGCTCCTCTTTGGGCCTGGCTTCCTCTGTTATTAAAACCTTACTTTTTCCCTTGTTCCTCATGGAGGTGACTGAGGCATCACTGAGAATCAGGCTATTGAACTCTTTCATCACCCTAGATTCATCAGTGCCACCCCTGCTTCGGTTAAGTAGAGAGCTAGAGTCTCTTCCTAGATAGCTTGCTTCTCTCTTCATTCCCTCCTCATTCCTTTATTGGTCATTGGAAAACAAAAGAATTAAGCATAAAGTGTTTCAGTCATTGGGACTGGTCCTCATGAAGTTTGTAAATGTCCTATCTCTAAGGCACCCACTTACCTCATGACAGTGGCCTTGTGTTTATATTGTATCCCTTCTTTCTAACCTGGGTTCACTGTTCAAACCCTTTGCTGGGAGAAACCAGCTCAACGCTTGGTGCACATTTCAACTTTGTGATAAGAATTGTCTCTGCCAGGGTGGAATGGGGGAACAACAGAGGGCTTGAGCTAACCTCTGCACCATGCCTTCTCTTGTGATGTTCCCTTTATTTGGAGGATCTCTTATTCAGACCTCTGAATACTTGGTCTTCCATTCTTGGCGATTCTGGTTTTCCTAGTGCCCTCTGTCAGCCCTTCTCTGTTCTGAGATCCTAAGGCATGGTGCAGTGTGACTCCCCTTGCCTCTTTCTAGTACTACAGGGAGCATCGTTGGTTGTGTACATGAGCCTGGGAGCATCCGCACCTCGCAAGTATTTTCCTTCTGTCCCTGTTTCCCGTTTTTTTTTTTCTTCTTTTCTTTAAATGCGCTTGTTCCTTTTATAAAATGACAGCAGCAAAGAATTTATCAAGATGCTTACATGTCCACTTTTAAAGAGCATCAGAATTAACAAACATGGAACACAGAAAGCTTATCTGAATTTGTCTTTATTGAGCACAACTAATTAAATACAGGCTGGAAAAGAAGAATAAAAAACCAACCAGACCTTCAGTGTTTCTTGCAAAAATCTGTTTCTCAGTATGGTAGGCTGAGATCTGATTGCCTTTATTTTCCATTTCACAGTGATACAGGTAGGTGAATATTAGGATGGTGGTGTTTTAAATAGACACAAACCTATAAAATAAAAGGGTAGATTGGTTAAAGAACAGTAAAATTTCTTTCCCATAAATGTTCAGCAGCATTATGAAGATGTGAACATATTGTTGTATTTTGGTGGGTTCCAGCCTTACTGCTTTATATGCTTAATTATTTTCAAGGTCATTTCTTTTCATAAAATCACCACAAACTGGAAAATGTCAAGCAGCCTACCAGTATAGAATGAACTCCTATTTTCATTGCCATTTTATAGTCATATATCGTTGCAGTTTTGAATTTCCTAGTTACAACCAGTCGCTGGGTGTAAAAGTCACAGTAATTTATAATATTAGGAACATGATGTATATTATCTCTGTAGCCATTAATGTTTCAAGAAGCTTTTCAGATGAAAGCATTGCAAAAAAATAATTGATGTGTTCTGGGAATATGAAGCTCCAGGTTAACAATACAAATGAAATTCGTTAACTGTGCAGTAGGTAGCTAGAACAGGATAAATGTAATTGAGGCATACAGCCAGAGGGATTATATACTTAGCCCTAAGCCACTTACAGTGTATATTAAGTAAGCTGGTTGCACCCTACCATTTCAGCTGAAAATCATTTCTCCTTAAGTAAAGCAAATATCTAGTTGTACAAGATTTTTAAAAAATACTTCATTGAACTTTTGCTGAAGGTTTTTATAGCAAATTAGGTTCCCATTTGACAAGTTTGCACAAATTGTTTAGTGACATATTTATTGTAATGTATCAACATTCTCTAATTGTGTTCTGTGTGTTTTTTTCTCTCTAGTACCCCTGTTTTCCTGCCCCCTTGTCTTCTCCTGTTTGCTTTTGTAATTGTTGACCTTTTGGTCTCAAACTTAAGGTTTTTGAAGTACAGCAACCACGTAACAGGTAATATCCTTTGTCTTGTGTGCCACTCTGTTATTTTGCTAAAAGGCGGTATCAGTAGGTAGGCTCCTTTCTAGATTTAAAGAATGTGTCAGGGCAACCGTCTCATGCAGTCTTCTGTTCCCTGTCTTTCCAGCTTGTCTGTTGTTTTTTTTTTTTTTTCCCCAAATAAGAATTTGAGTCCTGCTCCACGTTTCTGTCCCATTCTTTGCAGGACCATTGACTGCGACCATGGTCATAATAGTCAGTGTTGGTAGCCAGGTACCATCTAGTTTTCTTTTCAAGGTAGATGAGATTGTGGCTCCTACAAAATTGTTTCTTTCAGTTTTTTGTCAGCTTACTGTTTTGGTCCTGTGAGTAGAGACCCGTAGTTGTGTCATAGGTGGCCACTCAAAAGCTTTTAAGACTGAGACACTATTGACTTCACTAGGATGCACGTTAAGACTCTTGAAAACTGTATGTAATGATTAAGATTGTGTGGCAACTTGGTTGGGCGATGATTCTCAGTGGTTTGGCAGTCATACGATGTTGTTATCACTTCTGTATTACGATTTAATATAATGTGAGCACTCCATGATGAGATTTGTTTCGAGTGGCCAGTCATTCAAAAGAGAGTTTCCTTGGGTATGTGGCTTGCAATGAATGTAAGTGGACGATGTGGTAGGGCTTGGGGGCTTTTAGTTACTCTGGATTGTGCAGCTGGCCCCTGCTCATCTGCCCTCCAGTTCTTGGGACTTGACTTAACAGCATATCTGCAATCTAACCTGCTGATCTCAGGGTCTGTCAATCTGTGCAGCCTGTGCGCAACAGCCCTGCTCTTTGATCTGTTGGTCTTTGGTTTGCCAGTGGTTTTGAGTGGCCACCTGCAGTGTGCTGTAACACCCTGTTTTTATTGTGGAGTTTTGTATTTCTTTTTTCATATTAGTTGATATTTGTTTCATGTATTTTTGTGCATTGCTGTTAAGTACGTATAATGGTTATATCTTCTTGCTGAATTGATCCTTTTATCGTTAAGTAATGTCCTTTATCACTTGTAATAGACTGAGTTCAAGTCTATTAATTCTGATACTAGCGTGGCCATCCTGCTCATTTAGTAGCATATGGACTAATTTTCTGCGTTCCTTTTATTTTCAGTCTGTTTGGGTCCTTATGTCTAAGGTGTATTTCTTGTAGAGAACAAAAAAAGGGAGTTTTTTTTTTTAATTAATTATGGCACTCTGACTTTTGTGTGGAGCATTTAGATAATGTATATTTAAGGTTATTATTGAAAATTACATGCATACCTGACTCATTTTTCAATTTATTTTTTGACACACACACACACACACACACACACACACACACACACACACACACACACATATACTCACCAGCTATGTATATACACACACATAGTTTTTTTTTTAAATTCTGGTTTTTCTACTTTTCTTTGTATTTGGCTGCTTTCTTGTGTTGAGTCTTTTCGCTCCTTTAATCCTGAATATTTTTTCTTGGTGATTTCTTAGTAGTTAGAACATGTATTACATCATACACCTTACAGTTGCAACAATATTAAACATATGAACAGCACTTAACTTCCCACCTTCCATAAGAAATCTCCTGATGTGTTCTTCCTCCTTCCATTTCTGCTGATGTGCCTCCATTAACATCAATATTCAAGTTGTATTTGTGCTTATTGCTTAAAAATTTGATATTGCATTGTTGGCAAGATTTACTAGTGATTTCATTCCCTGAAAAATATCATACACTTGATCTTCGCGATTGCCTGTGTTAATTAGATTTTTTGGAGCCTTTTGTTTCTCATTTCTTACTTATTTTTCTTTCCCATGTAGAAATAGAAGTATGTAACCCTCTTGGCTTTCCATTTGGAGTACTCCTTTAAGTGGTGCTTACAAAACTGTCCTACTGCATTGCCACCGAGTTAGTTTTGATTCAGAGCTGATCTGGTAGTGGCATATTCCCAGAACTTCTGTGTATTTGGGAATGTTTTCTTCTTCCCCTTTGTTTTTGAATAACAACCTTGTTGCAAAAGCATTCTTGGTTGGCAGTTATTTTCATTCCATGTTTTATGGATGTCACTTTATTGTCTTCTGGTCTCTGGAGTTTCTGCGGAGAAATTTGCTTTGATTCTTATAAAAGACACTTGGTATGTCGTATTGTGTTTTTCTCTTGGTACTTTCAGAATTCTTTCCTTGTTTTTCAAGAATTTTATTAGGACATGGTGTAAAGTTGATCTTTTTGTATGTCTTTTATTTGGGTTTATACAACTTCCTGTATTTTGAGACCTGATTCTCTGTTCAGATCTGCCAAATTCCCTTTGATTATTTCTTGTAGAATTGTTTCTATGCCTTCATTATTGTCATGGTACCCCGTTACTCCAGTAATTCTAATGTTAGATTTCTTAGTTGAATCAGTGTTTTTCGAGTTTCTTTTTTATTTCTCTTGAGACTTGGTAAGTTCAGTTACTCTGACTTCTAGTTCATTTATTCTGTCTTCTGTCTCTTTGTTTCTCTTCCTTTTTAATTCTGTTGCCTTAGTTCCAGTATTTCTCTCTCTCTTTTTTTTATGTTTTCAGTTTCCTTGTTGAGTGTCTCATTTTTTTCCTCCATTTGTTTCGTGATCTTGGCTAGTTTGTCTTCTGTTGTTTCTTTGAATATATTTAGCACCATAGTCTGAAAATTATTAATTTTTTGTTAGTTTGGTCTCTATAGCATAAATTTCATCTTTTTTGTATCTTTTGACTGGCTCTTCTCTTTTGATTTTGTATGTTTTACTATTTTTTTGGTCCAACTTGGACCATTTTGTTATCTTTTTTAAAATTTGTCTTCTAATTTTGTGGGGAAATTTTCTGATTGGGCATTCTGGAAGTGCAGTAGCCCAGTGCCCAGCTGCCACCTGAAAGACCATAACTTGTACCCACCAGCTGCTCCATGAGAGAAGGATGTGACATCCTGCCTCTGCAGAGGCTGACAGCCCTGGGAACCACACAGGGCAGTTGCACTCTACCCCACATGACTTCTGTGAGTAAAAGTCAACCTAGTGGCAGTGGGCTTGGTGTTATCTTCTGAGAGCCACTAGAAGTCCTCCTATCCTTAAATTTTTTTTTCCCAGTGCTGATTCAGGAGTTCTAAATACTTGATCCCTGGAATTCAGTATTTATGCATGAGAGGGAGGGTGGTTTAGGTGGTCACAGATGCAGATGTTAGCAGTGGGATTTGACTTTCCTGTGGGGTGGATGGGGGCTGTCTGTGTTTTCTTAGGGCTCTCCCACAGTGTCCTGCTGTAGGCAAGGAGCCAGCTGTTTCCCTCTTTGTCAGCTGTCAGTCTGAAGTATTCTCCTTGCTCTGCTGCCACTGCAGTTCTGCCTGGACCTAGTGCCCATCCATCACAGGCCTCGATGAGATTCAGCAGCACTCTCTTGAAGCACAATGACCTTGTTTCACCCTTCCAAGTTGCACAGCTTGTGAACTCCTAAGCCCAATTTGTGCTTCCTTTAAAAAATCGTGCTAGACTGGGGCCATGGTCTTGGGGGACATCTAGTTTAATTGACATAATGTAGCTTATAAAGAAAATGTTCTAGGTTGTATTTTGGTGATAGCATCTGGGATCTTAAAAGCTTGTACACAACCACCTAAAATACTCCACTGGTCCCACCTTGGGCAAGGGAGAATGAAGAAAATGAAAAGACACAAGGGAAAAATTAGTTTATATGACTACTGGACCACAACTACCACAGCCTCTACTAGACTTACACAGCTATATGGTGCCTGGCTCTCACCACCAGCTGCTCTGACAGGAATCGCAATAGATGTTTCCAAACAGATGGGGGGGGTGGGGAGGATGTAGAACAAAATTCTAACTCACATACAAAGAGCAAAATTTCTGGTCTAACAGAGACTGGAGAAGCCTCAAGAACATAACTCCCAGATACCCTTTTAATTCAGTACTGAAGTCATTCCTTAGGTTCACTCTTCAGCCAAAGATTAAACAGTCCCCTAAAATAAAACAAGACTAAATGGGCACACCAGCTCAGGAGTTCAGGTGAGAAGGTAGGAGGGGGCAGGAAAGCTGATAACAGGAAACCCCAGGTTGAGAAGGGGAGACTGTTGTCCTGTCATAGTTTTGGCAGTGAATGTCACAAAACAGTTGTTTAATGAGAAACTAATTTAATGAGAAATTTCATCTCAGTAAAAAAAAAAAATCAGGCTAGAGTTTCCTCAGATTAGCTTTCTATTTGCCTTCCCTGTTTGATGTGTTTTCTAGCCCCATTTGCAAACGGCTGGTTTGAGCGAGTGCTCCTCGGGTTAGTGGGTGGGTTGCTTCTAGCTTCTGTGCCATCCCAGTTACTCCCTTCGGCAGCACTGGGCTCACCCTGGCTTGCCAGCGCCTCGCTTGTGATCTGGAGTTCTGAGATCTCAGCCTGTGCTTGTTTTTCTTCATGTTCAGTGGTTAGTTGCTGGGAGAGCAAATGGGAGCTTCCACTCCTTTCACCCTCTTGCTCTGCCCTTTTGTTTAAGAGCTTCAACTTGTTTATTATTTAGGTATATGGTATAGTTTATATTCTTTTACAGGAATCCTGACATACCAGTACTTCCTATACATCTGGAATAACCCTCACATTGTTCTTGAGGATTTAAGGACTGTACTGTTCTGCAAATAACACCAACCTTCTATATTTGTTTGCCAGCTGCTCCCTCCCCCACAAGGTATTTTTGTAAGTGCCTTTATGTCAATTTCTCTGCATGTTGTGGAAAAAAATATGGCAGTCTTAGGAATATATCTTGCAAGGAGAGGTAGCAATTGACTAACAGATGCAGAAAGTGTGAATATTTGTGTAAAAATGTGGTCATTCTTTAGCTTGCCATCACAGTAAAGCAATCAGATCTCATGCTTAGGAGTTTTTCTGCTACCAGCTGTTAGGCACTGCTTGTTTGTAATGACACCTGAAGGCGATGGATTCCTTAGCTTTGTGCAAATTTGGATTCAGAGGTAACACAAAAATGCCAGATCCGTATAATTTATGAACAGAAGATGAGAATGCAAAATGATTTAGTAGTATTTACACCCATTCTATTACTTTAAAAAGAATGTGCTCTGAATGACAGGAGAGGGCTTTTTTGGGGACAGGATACAGACTTCAACTTCTGAAACTCTCTATATACCTTCAGCTAGTCTGTTTCTGATGCAAATTCCAGCTGTAACTTGTGCTGTGCCCTGACAGTTCTCTTCTTCCAGAAACACTCCTGTATATTCTTTTTTTATTAGCTCAACCTAGTTCTGGAGTATTCTCTTGGAGAAATTGTGATAAGAATCTTCCATCACTTAAGCACTTAAAGATGCTGACTCCAAAGTTGATGGCCCCTTCTGTCTTGCACTGCGTCAACTCTCATGCGTTCTTTTTACTTTAGAGACAGTGCTCTTGCAGACTTGACCTGCACAGTTAGTCCTCTGACAATTTAATCAAGTTAAAAACAAAGTGAGCTTAGCCATCCGGATGTGCTGCAAGTTGTTCACCCTCACTTACTGTGCTGGGAATTCAGATTCCAGCCGGTGTCCTCTTGTGTGTTCCTGAAGCTCGTCTAGCTCCTTCAGGCTGCACATAGGCTCTGCTTTACATGCCCTCTCCCAAAACACACACACACACATACACATACACACATACATTCTCTCTCTCTCCCTCCCCCTCTCCCCCTCTCTCCCCGTCTCCCCTCTATGCCTGGCAAATTCCTTTTCACAAAGAGAACCCACCCTAATCCATATAAACTCACACTGGCAACCTCCCCTTCTTTTTATCCACACTAGGCTAGCCACCTCCCATCACCCCTGCCATTAAATCATTACACCTTCATAGTACCTTTTCTTTTCCATCATGAAACACTTATTACAGTTATAATTGTTAGATATTTACTGATTTGTTTAACTCTGTGGTAACATAATGTTGGTGTTGTTCGCTAGAGTATCCCCAGGCTTTGCATCATGCCTCATGCATGGTAGGCACGTGATAACAATTTGTTAAATGAGAGAATATTAGCAATTCACCAATTAAAGTTTTTATTTTTGGTTTGAAGACTGCTTTGGCTTAACGGGGAAGAGTAATATGAAGGACTGGAGAGAGGCAGGAAGAGTCATACCTTTGTTATGGATTGCATTGTGGTCCCCCCCCATTATGTTGAAGGGCTAACTCCTGTACCTCCAAATATGACCCCTTTTGGAAATAAGACTTTACTTTCGTTATGCTAATGAGGTCATGCTAGAGGAGGAGAAGATGCTGGGATTGATTTTTGAAGGATGCTATGATGATAGCTCTGTGAAAACAGGTGCATTGTGGAAGAGAAGACACTTGAAATGCAGGGAATAGCACGTGTGGAGATGAGAAGCCGTGCAGCAGCGTGGTGGGTAGAGGAACCTTGGGACAGCTGAGGCTTACTCATGCTCAGCGGTGCATTGGGAGCTGCACCAGATGAGACTGGAGTGCAGGCAGACTCCAGATCAGAAGCTCTTTCACAACTAGTTAAATGAGTTTGAACTTGCACTGTAAGCCATGGTGCCCAGAGAAGAAGATGCCTTTTGGGAATCTGCAATGATTCTGGCACTAGGCAGCATGCCACTGAGCTGCATCAGGTGTGCCCTGCTGGCTGTGTTTGCATTCGCAGAGGAGTTGTTCTGAGGTGTGTGGTGGTGCTGGTGATGGTGCTCGTGGTGGTGGCTGCACCGAGGAGTGAATGAGGGTCAGCTAAAGCAATGACTAGAACAGTGGGTGCGTCTGATGTCACTGCCGTGTGTTCTCCGTGAGCCTGGTGTTAAAGTTCAGGGCGAGGCGAGTGAGCCAACAGCCCCACCATCTGTCTGCCACTGCCCTGGTGAATTCCAGAGGAGCCCTGCCTGGTCCTGTGGCATTTCCTTACACGTACTGCCTCCTTTTCATCTTCCCAGGATTTTAAATCACCAAGCGTCATCCCTGACCTTCTTCTCCGCTGTCTGCCTGCAGGACTCATCCACAGAATTCTCGCTTTCAGCTGCTACATCAGAGCTCAGGACAAGTTCTGTGTCAGGTTTGGTGACTATTGCTAGCAATGCTGAAATCATGTGTTGCAGGAAGGTTGACAACAGCCCTTTTTGTAGCTCCCTGCTTTTTCTCTGTTTTTTTTTTTTTTTTTTTTCTAGAGCTCTATTCTTGGACCCCTCAGAAAACTCAATTACCTTTACTTTGTTATGCAGAGCGATTGAACTCTCAAACATCCTCAGGCTCTAGGCCCACCTCTGCAAATCCAGGCACTCATTAATGTTTCACTGCACTGCAGAACTGTGAGAGCTTTGAAATTTCTGTCCTTTCTTTCTTTCTCTCAAGCTATCACGGCAAAAAGCAGTATAGAGATTTATTTTCCCACTAATATGATTTCACACCCCAAACCTCCATATCACAAGGAGATGCAGTTTTATTGTTAAGAGTTACATTTTCTTTCTGGCTGTACGTATAGCTGTTAGTTATCAGGTGCCATTGAGTCAGTTCCAACTTATAGTGACCTCATGTGCTACAGAACAAGACACTGTCCAGTTCTGCGCCGTCCTCAGAATTGTTGTTTGAGCCCCTTGTTGCAGCTACAGTGTCATTGCATCTCACTGAGGGTCTTCTTCTGTCAAGGACTGGCCCCTCTGGTACAATACATATTAGGTAGGCAGAGAATCACATAGATGGGAAGTTACTCTGTCTAGAACTTTGAAATGAATGATGGTATTAAAACAAATAAGGAAACACTTGTCATCATAAATATGTGTGAGTAGGAAAGCAGGTGATAACCAGAATGGGTTTCAAGAAATGAATTCTGTCAGTTCAGTATTCAGAGGCATTGCAGCTTGCAAACAGAGATAGTAGACAGGGGTTAAGTGCATGAATTTAGGAACCAAATCAAGCTGGATTATAATCGTGTTTCCTCTTCTTGCTAAGGCTCTGCATTTAGGTGAGTCACTTAACATGTTGAGATTTTTGCTGCCTTGTTTATAAAATAAAAGTTATACTCTGGGAGTTGGCAGGAGATTTTAATGAGGTAAGGTGTATCCAGCATTTGTCGGGATCATAGTTGTCTGGAGACCAGTGACCCCTCAGTCAGCCCTGGAGGCCTCACTTCCCTTTACAGCATCCCTGGGCTGAGTTGTCTACACTCTAGTCTCCACCATCTTTTTCACAAGGCAAACTGGTTGTCATATCATTGTCCCACCTAGGATGCTTTCCTAGACACTAGTAGCCTCAGGTCAATATCTCTTCACCTTTCCTGCTAACACAGAGTACCAGTTTTAGGGGAGCTATAAAAGGCTCATGTCTTTGGACAGTGGATTTCCCCAGTGGCTTGAAAGTCGGTCTGGAACACAGTTTTGAGCAGATGTAAATGGAGGTATGCTGCGAGGCGCTTCCGAAAAACTGCTCTTTTTCTGATATGAAGAGACTAAGCTGCTCAGGCTTTTACCCTTCACTCTTCTCTGTTTATTTTCACCAGATTCTGACTTAACATTCACCAGTAGAACAACCGTCTTGTAAGCTAGGGAGGAAAGCCACATGACAAAGATGACAAAGGGAAAATCCTAAAGACCTGAGGTCCATGATGGCATTGGGGTGCCCCTGTGAAAAAAGAACACCTTTGTTAGATAAGCCAGTTATTAGGTATTCTTTGTGTGCAGCTGAATTTTGTTACGTGTGCACTTCCCCACCATAGTAAGAATTTTTTTTCCTGTGTCCGGCTCTCACTCATCATTCAGGTCTCAGTTGAACGTGGCCTTCTCAAAGAGCCTCCCTGGCCCTCCCTTCACATTCCTGTGACATCACAGTCACATTATCTGAAATAATCTTATTTATTTATTGACTTCTTGACCCCCGCTCCCCACAAGAAAAGCATCCTTTGCCTTCAAGTTGATTCTGACTCATGGTGACCCTGCAGGATAGAGTACAACTGCTGCTTTGGGTGTCCAGGGGACAGCCGGTGGGTTTGAACTGCTGAGCTTTTAGTTAGCAGCTGAGTCCCTAACCAGAACTACTAGGGTTCTAGCCACGTCTTGAATGAACCGTAAATGTACTGACCTGTTGCCATGGAGTTGACTCCAGTTCCTGGCTGCCCCCTGTATTATAGAGTAGAACTGCCCTCTAGGGTCTTCTTGACTCCAATCTTTGTGGAAGCACTGCCAGGCTTTTTGTCCGTGGCGTCACTGGGTGCGTTTAAACCACCAGCCTTTAGGTTTGCAGCTGACTTTACACTGCTTGTACCTAGAATGAAACAGGGATGTTTTTGACTCAATCAATAGTTTGTTGGGGAGAGGATAAATAAATTGAAGTGGGATTAATGTGTTGATCTGATTATGTATGTATGCCTTTATATTTTCTGTGCTTGTGTGCATATTTATGTGTATATAATAATTTATATCAATAAAATTGAGTGCTTATTATGTGTCAGGAATGTTCTACCTAAACACCTTCGACCTCTGAATGTTTTTCGTAGTTTGTATTTAAAAAAAAATTTTTTTAAATTGTGCTTTGGGTGAAAGTTTATAACTTAACATCTCATCCAAAAATTTACACCTGTATTTTTATGTGACCTTGCTTGCAGTCATTATCATGTAACAGCACACTGCTTGTTTTCATCACGTTTCGTATGTCCATTCAACCACCTCTTGTCCTCCTCTCACTTCTCATCTTGCCTCCCAACAGGTGCCACCCATTAGTCTGGTGTATCTACTTGAGCTAAAAAAGCACACTCTTCATGAATATTATTTCATGATTTATAATCCAGTCTAATCTTTCTCAGAAGACTTGGCTTCTGGAATGGTTTTTGCTGTGGGCTAGCAAAGAGTCTGGAGGCTGTGTCTTTTGGGGTTCTTCTAGCTCAGACCATTAAGTCTGGTCTTTTTTATGTGAATTTGAGTTCTGCACCACACTTTTCTCCTGCATCAAGATGGTCATTGGTGATAGCTGGACACTGTCCAGCTCTTCTGGTCTCAGGCTGATGGAGTCATGGTTTATGTGGCCCTTTCTGTCTCTTGGGCTAATTATTTCTCTTCTATTCGTGGTGTTCTTCTTTGTCCTTTGCTCCAGGTAGACAGAGACCAATTAATGTATCTTAGATGGCTGCTTACAAGCTTTTAAGATCCCAGACACCACTAACCGGAGTGGGATGCAGAACATTTTCTTGATAAACCTTTTTAACCTAGATGTCCTCTGAAACCATGGTCCCTAAACCTTCACCCCTTGCTACTGGGTCCCTTGAAGTATTTGGTTGCACTCAGGAAACTTGTTAGCTTTTGTTTTCTTTGTAGTATGAATATACCATAATTTGGTTTTCCAGTCATATGCTGATCTGCATCTAGAGTGTTTCCATCCTTTTGTTATTATTTACAGTGCTGCAGTGAACATGGGTGTGTGCATGTATCTATTTGTGTGATGGCTCTTATTTCTCTAGGATGTATTCCAAGCAGTGGGGTTGCTGGATTGCATAGTAATTGTATTTCTAGTTTAAGGCAAAATTTAAGAATTTTTACCCTACTTTGCCTTTACTGGTAGGTCTCAAAAAACAAAAACAGAAACAAAGCTAATTGTCTCTTTTAACCATCGTGTATTTGTTTTTCCAATAAACAAAATGAGTTTGAAATGTGTGGTAAACTTTCCAGTAGAACTGCATTTTTGTCCCAGTGGAAAATGCTCTGTCACATACATCTCAGTGACTTCGTGTCAAAATGTACTATTTTATGTGTCAAGACTATCTTCATTCCTTACTGTGCATTTCAAAGGGTGGCAGAGTGGAGAATGAGATTTTCGTGTCAGACACATCAATTACAAACCAACAGAGCTGTTTCATTTTTCAACAATGATGGAGAAAGAGATTCGAGGGAATAAGGAGTCTATTTTTACTTCTTAAAGTAGCAGCATTCAGGAAAAGATGTCTTCACTTAGAAATCAGTCATACCCTCAACTGCAGACCAGCGTGGGCTTTAATAATTCATTCTGAAACCTGCACTTCCCTGGCCTGTGCTCCCTGGCTCTTTACTTATTTAGAGGTCTCTTGGTTTGCACCTGCAGCTGGCCATTCAATCTGCTCTGTGCAACCAGTGGAGACTCAGCCCATTAACTAGAATAATTGAAGCATCTCAGAGTCCTGCAGTCTGCATCCTATTGGGATCTTACTGGCAACTTAATTCTTCGTAAAGCTTGTCTCTAATCTGTGCCACCAGTCCTGCTTGTGGCTCTGTGATACTTGAGGATTTGGAAGCCTTGTAATATTTAGGTAGCATACAGGTTGTAGCAGAATACATAAGAAAGAAAACAAACTATGTGAACAGACAACAAGTGTTACTGTTGTACCAAAGGGAAACTTCTTTGGGATGATCTGCCCTGGAAACCGTGTAACAGGCCTTTTTTATATAACAAAGATATGATTAAGAGAAAAACTTGCAGGGGGTGCCTGCTGTCACTTGTTTCAAAGAGGAGATGGAAGGCTGTCCAAGGCGGGCTGCCCGTGGTGTCCGACCGACCAGCGTCTGCTGTGGGAATTGTTAGTTTATCAGAAGTGCAGCTGTTTCTCACCCAAACCGAGTGAAGAAATGCGGTTAAGAGCACAGACACTGAGGTGAGAAGCCACTTACCTATTGTCGACTCATGAGCAAGCTGTTTGCTTTCTGTCAGCCTCAGTCTCTGTGAGCTGTGTGACCCAGGGCTTCTTGGTGCCCACTTTACTGACAAAGCCAAAGTATAAGTTCAAATAGGCAAAAAAGTGGAGGTGGAGGGTGCCACATGCTAACAGGTAACTCCTGTTTCCTGCAGTGATGTCTAGGGTAGCACTTGTTCTTTGTCACAGACCACAGACTTGATGTCTCAGGTTTGCTGGTACAAAACCTAAATGGAAACTCTCTGCTATTCCAAACAGACTTAAGGCAAAGGTTTAAACTGGAAATAATCTGCATATGGGCTTTCCCTCTTTTATCTCAAATCTGTGATTCCTGTCTTAGTAAAGTGCCTACATTGAGTCTGTCACTCAGATCAGATACTTAAGTTAGTCTGAGCTCCTTTGTGTCACCTGTATCTACTGTCCAATCAGCCGTTAAATCTGATTTGTTCTTTTAAACTATGACCTGTTTAGTGTGGCTAAGTCCTACTCAATCTCCAAATTCAACTCAAACACGACCTCTCTTTTGTTTTTATTTTTTAAAAAAAACCAAAGCCCATTGAGTCAGTTCCAACTCTCTGTGACGGTAAAACTGCCCCATAGAGTTTCTGAGAAGCAGTTGGTAAATTTGAACTGGCAGAGTTGTAGTTAGCAGCTGTAACTCTTAACCACTGAGCCACTAGGGTTTACTGACCTCACTTGGGTAAATTATATGTCACATCTCTTAGCCAGTGTGACTTAGGTGACCCCTTTCTTTGCTTCCCTAAACACCTTGTTTTATATTCTAGCTTAACACTTGTTTCTTTGACCAGAATCTAAAGTCCTTCGGTCTGAGATCAAGGTTTGACTTTATGTGCATAACCCTTGACGTAGTATCTCACAAATAGCAGGCATTTAATGTTTTTGAGAGGTTGTAGTTCAGTGGTAAAATTCTCTCCTTCCATGAGGGGTACTGTGGTATAGAACTTATTTTAATGGGATAATAATGTTCTCATTTTCCAAATAACGGAAGAGTTACAAGCTTTAGAGTATTAGCAGATGACATTCAAAAACTCTCTTTGTGTGGTATGTTGAAACCTTTGGTGCCGTAGTGGTTGAAAGCTACAGCTACTAATGGCAAGGTCACCTGTTTGAATTCACCAGGTACAAGCAGGTGAATTCTGTCCTAAGGGTTGCTGTGAGCTGGAATTGATTCTATGACAATGAGTGGTTTCGTGGTGAGTTTGCTTAATTTCTGCCCTCGTCAGCCAGATCGCAGTTGTTTTCATGTTGTTTTTTCCCACAGTTTTGTAATCTAGTTTTCTAGACTTTTTGGACACATAGGTCTGTGATGACAAAGTATTAGCTCTGTTTATTTGGAATAATGAAATTTTGAGGCCCATGAAAATCTTTTTCTGTGTAGTAGAAACATAGCTTTCAATCTAGGTATCTGAAGTTAACAATCAACGGAAGCCTTCTAGACATTAACATTAATTTTAGAAATCTTTTTCCTAGAGTTAAGGACCTTTAAGATTGCTGAATTTGTAGTTTTTGGTTTAGTCTTTCCCTCTGACTTGAGTCGTCTTAAGGCGCTGACCTGGGTCTTCTCCACTTGTAGATGGCCCGAGTCTGGCACGGCAGTGATTGGTGAACATGAGTCAGTAAACGAATGATGGTATTTCCTCCTCTGCTTACTTGGAGACTATTCAGGATGCTAGAAAGATTTGGCTTGAGAACTGACTTCTTTACTTAGAAGGTAGTTTTGGGTTACTAGAGAGCAAATCTGCTACATGAACTTAAAATTTTATACTGTTCTTTTATCAAAATATTAGAGGACCTTTCCTTGAAGGTGGATGTTTTTGAAACAATAGAATTATGGAGTGAAAGGGATGAAACTTATCTCCTTTGTTTTATTTCCTGGAAAAACTGGAATATTTTTTGGAGAAAAAGCTAAAGATCAAACAGTTATCTTTTCCTTGTTAAAGTATTGCTTGAAATTTAATTTTAAACCATGTATTACTTACTACTTGCCATTATTAAATATTTTATTGCCTTTCAGTATCTTCCTTAGGTGATGACTTGTTCAGGGCAAGGGAATTTGAGAGTCAAGAATACAATTCATTAATTTTGCTAGTTTAGCATAATGTTCTTTTAGGTGATAATTTTATTTAATACATTATCATCATCATACATTACTTATGTGTAGAAACAACAAAGCGAGAGTGCCTTCTGTATTGTGCTTCTTGTTGCCAAATTCACAGAGCTTTTCAGACTTCATGAAATCTTCCTGCATAACTAACTTGAAAATTATAAAATGTTAATTACTTTCCTGTTTTTTTAATAGAAAGCAGAGAACATTATATCTCAGGCTGTATTAAGAGAAAGAATAACTGGGGAAAGGGATGCTGTTGGCTTCAGCTTCTACCGTTGTAACACCATTGGTGAAGCAATGTAGCCTTGTAGTATGTACTGGGATTCATGGAAGGGGACTTTGAGGACTTAACTCTGAATCACTTCACCAGTATAAACAGACTTTAAAGTGAAGCCAGCTACTCACGTGGAACTGCATCGAGTATCATCAGTGAGAACCTAGGTCCCTTGATATCTCTTTTTGCCACGTGAGTCATATACTGAGTAATTCAAACTTTTTAAAAATGCTAGTGGTGATAGAACTGGAGTGGGTAGCACACTGAAACCTGTGGAAGCACCAAGACTCTGATTATTTTCATTGATTTATTCAGTTAACACATACTAGGCACTGTACCATCTGTTTGGAATACAGAAACAAAACCATGCACATTTTTGTCTTTCCCCTTGTGGTGGTGTAGTGAAGCTGCAGAAATCTAAGGGAGCAAAGAATTGAAGCCCTATATCATGGAAAAGTGAAAAAGGATCACACTTCACAGTCTTTTGCATGTTGCTTTTGAGAGATCATTGGAAACCAGAGTAAGAATACCTTTAGTGCTTAATGATACCATAATATACATTATGATACATTGGGAAATTTGGGAAATGGAGACAGCTGGTGTAGAGATTTTTTTCTAGCAGTAGAGATATAGAGTTGTAATTACAAGTGAATGGGGTTAAAAGAGGGTTCTGCTATGCTTTATTTTCGTATGGAAGACTCTTGAGGAGGATTTTGTGCTAAAGGAAACTAGACATGAGGAAAGAGACTGAAGACAATGAAGTAGAAGTTATGATTGCTTTATTCAGATCCCTGAAGGAGCCAGGAAGAGTGAAATGTAGAACACAGATGAACTGTTATTAAATTGGGAGCTGGACTCTCCCTGGAAGCACAGGGCAGGCCGTGTGTTGTTCCTGGGGTTGGGTAGGAGGTTCTGTGACCTCTGGTTTCTTTGTGAAATTTGAAGCCAGATCATCTGCTGTGTGAGAACACGTGTAAAGATTTGGGATTTGAGCAGAGATGGATGCTTGAGAGAGCTTTTGAGTGGATAACTCAGGACCATGTGATGGGGCTACAGGGTCGCATGGAGAGATGAGAGTAAAGTGGACAACGAAAATATGTAGAGGCACCAATCCACAGAGCTCTGCGATTTTCTCTCCGGAAAGCTAGCTGCCTGGGTGTTATGACAAATAGAAATAGTGACCTTTAGTTGGGTATTTACTTTATGCCACCACCTTACCCATGGTAACTGACTTAACCCTCAGAGTGACCCACTGTGTTATTACCGTCCCCATTTTGCAAGTGTGACTGAGGAAAGTGAAGTTACTTAGTGTTCTGCAGTCCATGACAGCCAAGCTGCCATTCAAGTTCAGGCTGTGCTGCTGCGCAGCCTGCTGCCACCCTGTGCTGTCCTGTTGTAGAGCAGAGAGGATGGGCAGTTGCCTGCTCTGTGATGCGTTCTGCCGCCTAGATGGGATGAAAGTACAGAGGGCAAAGGAGAGATCAGAGGATGTTTCAGCAGCTAGGGCTGCTCTAACAGACACCACAAGTGGATGTTTATTCTTACACCGTCCGGTAGGCTACGAGTCCATATTCAGGGTGTCTGCTCCAGGGGAAGGCTTTTCCCCTTGTCAGCTCTGGAGGTAAGTCTGGGATTGCATCAGTCTTTGTCCAGGGCGCAGGAACCTAGGGTCTGAAGGATGCACTCTTCTCCTGGTGCTGCTTTCTTGATGGTGAGGTTCCCAGTTCTCTGCTGCTTCCCTTTCCTTTTATCTCTTGTAGGATTAAAAGATTAAGGGTGGTGTGAGCCATACTCCAGGGAAACTCCCTTTACAATGGAGCAGGGAGTTGATCTGAAGTGATTTACAGTCCCACCCTAATCCTTTAACATACAACACAGCAAAATAACAAAATGGAAGACAATTGTAGAATACAGGGAATCGTATGCTGGGGGGGGGGGGGAATTCAGTCCATGACAGAGGGGATGCAATGATGTCTCACAGGTCTAGGTCTAGGAAGTAGACTTGCAGCAAGGATAGTGACTAGGAGTTGGTGTCCTTGGAGAGCAGGTTGGATCCGTGAAGACTAGACTACATGGGAGATGAGCAGGGTCACAGCAGGCCTGAGGGGTTGAAGCAAGGTTATTCATTCAAGATACATGTTTGGAAATATACTTTTTCCTGAGGTCTTCTATATTCTTTTAAAAATTTTAGCTATATTAGGTGATATTTAGTACAGTTTTTTGACTCATTAGTCTATATACATTTTGTCAGCTGTAAGAAGAAACACTTAATACTAAAGATATTTCCAGTTACACTTAGTCAAAGGGCCACGGACAAAATATAGGCATTAATAGGGAGGTAAACTAGCACTAGCATCATACTACTGGGAAATCAGCAATAAACTGTAAGCAATAAAACTGGTTTGTGCTGTCGGTTGCATAGTAGACTGATGAATTCAGCAAATGCTTTTCTGCCTTCAGAGCCCTCAGGATAAAACTTGTTGGCAGACTTCTTCAGCCACCTGTTAACCACGAGGACGGCCTGCTGAGGAAAATTAAACAGGCTTATATAGGCTTTGAGGGCGTTTCTGTACTGACCAAGACATGCCCAGTTTAAAAACAAAAACACCGCATACCTCACGTATGAAAGGTCTTGGCACAATCAGAGTCAAGGGCTCATTACCAAGCACTTGAGGAAATACTGGAAAACTTGTTAAATGTTTATTATTATTACGGAGATTTAAGAGAATATTGTATCACTTAAGCAAAAGCAGTTATGAATATGAAACATTTAGGAATTTATACATTCTTCTTATGTGATCTTATTGCAGTGGTTGATTATGTGTTAGGCTGTTGAATTTTGACTTCTAGCTGCCTAGACTGTGAGAGAATAAATTTCTGTTTGTGAAAGCCATCCACTTGTGGTATTTATGTTATAGCAGCACTAGACAACCAAGACATTAGACTGGATACTTTCCAAATGTTAGTGTATGGTTTCATCCACCTGGTAGTCTTTTAAGGTAGATTTATTGTTTCTGTTCTACAGATGGGAAAACTGAAACTTAGAGAAATTAAAGCTTTTTGTTTATCATACTGGATTGAAAAAGTAATGGAGCCATTCTTTTTATCTGCCTGCCCCCCCGTCCGCGTACTTTTTTGTTAATCTCAGCTTCACTAAGACTCCTTATGTCCCAAGAACCCCTGTCTCATGTAGAAAGGGCGTACTGATACATGGAAAGAAGAAATTATCTGAATGTACATATATGTATTTCCCAATAAACTGTCAAGTGAGAAAAATCTTCCAATGCCTTTCAAGACAGTAAACTGGTAGGTAGATAAGCCTTTGGGAGTATATGCATGAAAACAGGCACAGTGTTTTTTGTTTGTATTTTCTCTCTCTCTTCCTTACCTCTGGCCGTTTCCTGTGGCCCCACTTCTGCTACCTTTCATGGTTGGATAAAGTCTGCGCTTTCTCGGGCAAACTCTGCAGGGAATGTTATAGAAATCTTTCATTTGGCTCCCAGTTGGGACATGTAAGTTACTCTTATACTTGAGGTAGACAGAAACATTAATATGTCCAGAATTAATAAAACAGTAATAAGTGATTTTAACCAGTAGATGTAAAACATGCTTCATCATGCCTTTTTACCCAGCCTACTTACATGGTGGGATTGGTCTGTTTTCCTTATCTCAGTGGAACCTCAGAACAGCTGCCTTGGTGACAGACAGAAGGATGGAGATGAGACTAAAAGGACATAGAAAATGAAAACCTGGGTGGTTGACTCCTACTTAGAAGAGGTTTAACTACCAATTCACTCATTTATGGAAACCCTGGTTTTGTAGTGGTTCAGTGCTACAGGCTGCTAGCCAAAAAGGTAAGCAGTTTGAATCCATCAGACATGCCTTGGAAACCCAATAGGACAATTCTGCTCTGCCATGTAGGGTCTCTATGAATCAGAATTGGCTCAGTGGCAATGGGTTTGGTGTTTTCTGTTTTTTTTTACTCATTTATGTAATGTTAATATTTATACTGTATTCTGTCATAAATTTGGGGTCTGTTTTGCCAGATTGATGTTCTGTGTTCTAGACTGAATTTTTAGTGAGGTTTTAGAGGGCACTGAGGAGGTGTCCTTGTGGCGCAGTGACTAAAGCACTTGTAAACCTTTAGGGAAGATCCGTCCACCGTTCATATCCACCAGCAAAAGGAAGATGTGGTAGTCTGCTTCCATAAAGACTTATACTCTTTGAAACCCTGTGGGTAGTTCCCCTCTTTCCTGCAGGGTCACTGTGAGTTTGGAGGGTGCTGTACATGGCATGATCATTTGAAGATAGCTGGGACAAGATTTTTGAATAACTTGGAATGAAGTTGTTTTGATCACAAACCTGTAGGAAGATGAGTTGAACTTTTGAAAGTTTAGTTATAGCTACTGCTGTGCTGAACCTGAAATTGGTAATTTAACCTTGTTTTGTTGAGATATTTCCAGCATGATTGAGATATAGCCAAAAGTACAAAATCTTGAAATAAGTGGAATGAAATTCACTCATGAATCTAAGCCACTCCCCTGCAGTGACTTGCTGACTGAGTACTAATACCAAAGCATGATGTCAAGATTGTGGAGGAAGTGTGACAGCCTAATGGCTAAGAAATGTGATTAAAAGAATGGAGGATTATTATATATTCCCTATTTGGATGACATTTACTTCTTTGGACATGCAGACTGAGAAAGAAAGGATTTTGATGTTTTCTTCTGAGACTTAAAAGATTATCACATTTCTATAGCAAATTCATATTTATGATACATATTTCTTTTTTAAAATAAACCCTAGTGAAGTAAGTTTGAATCTGAATTCCTCTTTGTGCAGCTGCGGGTGCTAAAGAGAAGAAAGGTCAAATGAATTTTTCTGTATACGTAGAAGTATGATAAAGAATGTATAGAATCATAAATTTCTAGGACATAGGTTAAATGTTTGAAGGTATAAAGTCATCGTTGGATGTCAGGAGGCTTCAGTGTCTTACAGGTTGTTCTTTCGTTGATTTCTTATTTTCAGGACACTCACAATTTGAACTTAATATTGTGTCTACTTAGTGTATTTTGGATTTTGTCTCTCTGATGTAGTAGAAAAATTCCTAAACAGAATAGTTTTTAAAATATGATTACATTGGATTAGGGCATTGAAGGCATTGCTCATCTCAGTTGTGCTTCCAGCTTCTGAATTCATTAAAATAATAAAAGCTTTTCTTATCTGCCTCATTATTTTTAATGCAGTTCAATCATAGAACAAATTTAATCCCTTTGTTGGTGAAGGTAGTTAAAATTTCTTTCTTTTATTAATTGAATGCCTTTCTCTTTAGGATCTTTTGAAATATCTTAGTGAAAACAAAACCAAGATTGAGTTAACAGTAGCCCCAGAGTGAGGTGTGTGGCATCACTTGGTGGGTTGAGGTATTTGAAGGTCTATGGTGGGAACGGGACCCTGAGTCCTAAATCTAGTCCTCCCCTGCTTAGCTGTGTCTTGACAAGTAGTCACTTAATCTCTCTGAATGGTAGTTTCTTCATCTACAAAACAAGGGCTTTGATTCTTATAAATGCTCTTTTTAGTGCTAATTTTGATTATTTCATTGTCATCCCTGGGCTCTTTTCTAGACCATCCTTATTTCTCAGAGCTCTTTTAAAAGTGTAACAAGTCTGTGAACTTAATTCTTCTAAGTGTTACGTACTGTATTGCTGAATGTCACTACAGTCACCTTTGAAGTACTCCTGTTGGGAAGCTATGCACCACAGCAGTGTCTAGTCCATCCTTCAGAGCAGTTTCAGAACTCTTTCTGGAATAGCCATTGGTACACAGTGGCAAGTTCACAAAAGTGATTGTTTAGTTGTCTATGATGGAGTTTTTGGCCAGTAAACCGATAACCGTGTTGGAGGAGTCTTCCTACCCACCTGATCTGGCCCCTGCTGACTTTTGTCTTTACCTGAAGATAAAGGAAATGCTAAAAGGAAGGCATTTGATGACATTCAGGGCATCAAGGGTAATCTGACAACAGCTCTAATGGCTCTTCTAGAAAATGAGTTCCAAAATTGCTTTGAAGGGTCGCCTAGGCGCTGGCGTCTGTGCAAAGCTTCCCAGGAGGAGTATTTCGAAGTTGACTGTATGCCATTCGCCAGTGAGGTATAGGACACGTTTCTAGGATGAGTTCACAAACTTAATTGGTAGTCCTTGTATTCCACATCCTTCTCCTTCATGTGTCTAGTTTTCTTTTCAGAAACACTTCTCAGAAAGGTTACAGTCCTACTCCTTGTCTCTAAACTTACTTGATCACCCTTTGGTCCCCATCAAACAAACAAGCAAAAAATAACCATTTGCCATTCACTTGATTCTCACTCAGAGCAACCCCATGTGCAACAGACCCCATGTGCTACTCAGTGGGTTTGAAGTGCCAGCCTTTCATTCGGTAGTCAGGTACAAACCGTATGCACCATCTGTTTACCAGATAGGTGTCCACTACTCTAGCCATATGCTTTCCGTCAAGGTGGCCACAATCGCTAAATCTGGTTCTTAGGCATTATTTTACATATCAGCTGCATTTATCTTAGGACCTGCCCTGGGGTGTAGGACTTTCCTTACTACCCGTTGGAGTGCCCTTGGCCAAGATTTCAAGTGCCCTGGGCTGGTCAGAGAGTACAGGAACCTGCCACAGCTTCATCTTGATGGTACAGATGATACATTACTCCCTGGGTGGTGCAGGTAGTTAACACATTTGGCTACTTACTGGAAGGTCAGAGATTCAAGTCCACCCTGAGTGCCTCCAAAGAAAGTCCTGATGATGTACACAGAAGTCAGCCAAGGAAAACCCTGTGGATCACTGTTCTACTCTGACACACATGAGCTTGTCGTCAGGTAAATCGACTCAATGGTTATTACATTAGTAAAGGCTGATCTCAGGAGATTCTTAGAAGCCCAGGAATGGGAATTGTGCTTTTAATTTCAGATATCACTTAGTAGCCTTTTCTTTCAGATGACCTATGTAAAATGCCCAGCACAGTGCTTATCCAGTAGCAGACACTCTATGTCTCAAAGTTTGTTTTTAAACCTTCTCTTCTTTATCTGCCTTCTGAGTCATATGAGTAGCGTGAAATTATTGCCACCGATCACATCCTGATTCACATGGCTTTCAGTATGTAGTAATAAAGGCGTATTCTTCACCAGGCTATTTCCAGCTTTTCTCTTTGGTCTTTTGGCTAAGTGAGAGCTGCCCCCTGGGTGTTACATGCAGCTTATGACGTGAACCCTCTGAGGTCTGGTCTTCCTCAAGCAATAAATCATCAGAGCAGCTGTTGTTCCTGAGGGCAGTCTTTCATAGGCCTAGGGAGTAAAGAGAGCCTAACGCCCTCCCTTCCCTTAGGGTTACTGTGAAAAATGTGCCATGCAGATCCAGCTTTAGCCCAATCAGCAAACACATGGATTCTGATGGAAGCAAAATGGAATATTTTATATGTATCAGGTGCTTCTGCTGCCTAGCAAGGTGGGGAAATTTAATTTTTCATAAATAGGAGGTTTTCTGCCTAGCTCTAACCTCCCTGCATGTGTGCAAATTAACAAGAAAATGGCCTGTGTGTAACTCCAGAAAGCACCCCAGGCTGTCTGCAGGCCTCTTTGCTAGCTTGCTTCACTGAATAGATAGAGAACACCATCATTCTTCACTAAATTAGAAAGAGTTTGGTAGGTGCTTGAAATCAAAAACTGCTTCTTCCTCTTTTCTCTCCCTTCTGTATTTCTTCCTTTTGGCTGCTCAGAATGCATTTTTCTGTCTTGCTAATAACAGGTTGGTTGCTGTGGAAACCCAGGTGGCCTAGTAGGTTAAGTGCTATCTCTGCTAACCAAAAGGTCAGCAGTTCAAATCTTCCTGGCGCTCCTTGGAAACTGTGGGTAGGTCTACCCTGACTAGGGTCTCTATGAGTAGGAATTGACTCGATAGCTGTTTGTGGCTCTGGTCTGTACAGGTGTGCCCAAACCAAACCCATTGCCTTTGAGTTGATTCCACCTCATAGTGACCTAAACAGAGAAGGACAGTCCTGTAGGATTTTTAAGGAGCGGCTGATGGATTTGCATTGCCGATCTTTTGGTTAGTGGCTGAGCTTTTAACCACTGTGCAACTAGGGCATAGGCATTGTAAGCCGTGTTATTTAGACTCCTCAGCCAGTTAATCTCCTTTCTTTTCTCTTCCCTTTCCAGTCTTACTATCTACATCGCTGTTGTTTCCCTTCTAAAGCTCAAACCCCCACTGCCATTGAGTCAATGCCGACTGATAGTGACCCTGTAGGACAGAGTAGAACTGCCCCATCGAGTTTCCAGGAGTGTCTGGTTAGTCTGAACTGGCAGCTCCTTGGTTAGCAGTTGTAACTCTTGACTGCTACACCCCCCAGGATATCTGCTTCCATTCTAGTCCCTTTTATTCTGTCCTTCTCCTTGTTTGCCCTCCGGGTGTGGGCTCATGTCACTGATTTCTGCCTCTCTGTGGTTTTCCATGCCGCAGACCAGTGCACTTTGTGTTCCAACGATGCTATTCACGTTTAAAGTCTGCTTGAATTGCAGAACGGAAGGCTTAGTCTGTGGTGAAGATGGGTGGCACTTTGGGAGGAAGAATGTTTTTTCTGGACCTGGAACTCTTTCTAAAAATCCTTGAGGGTACCCTGCTTGTGCAGTTGTTTGTTTTGTTGACGTCAGACTATGAGGACTTCCCTTGTCTCCGGGACATTTACCCTTCTGTAGCTTGAGTTCTTGAAACTCTTGATATCCTGAGCTGCTGGAAAATTGGTTTACACAATGTCAAAATGTGAGGTAAGGTCAGGAGTTTTACTCCTTGGATTCTTCTAAGAAGTTATGTGCTCATTCTCTGTTCCTCCTATGTGCTGATCCTTTACCAGTTGTCACTGAGTTGATTCCAACTCATAGAGACCCCATATGTGTCAGAGTAGAACTCGGTTTTTCAGTGTCTGATTTTTCACAAAGAGTGCCAGGCCTTTCTTCCGAGATGTGCTGGGTGGACTGGAATCACTGTTTCTACTTGCAGCCAAATGTATTGAATGTTTACAGGGACTCATGGTGATCGCTGTGGGGCAGAAGCAGGTGGTACTTGACTGGATAGGTGGCAGGTGTGGCAGGGGTGCAAGGTGTCATTGCTGGCCAGATGGTGGAAGAGGTGAGTAGGGGCTGGATGCACGTGCGGTAGCACACTGGCCACTTCTTGCTGAGTGGAGGGGGTGAGTGGCGGGCAGCTGAGTATGGGGCAGTGCTGTGCTTATTCCTGGTTTTCTGGTGGGTGGCGTATGAACAGAACTGGGGGAGCAGCAGGGGAAGGGATCAACTTGTATAATGGTCTCCTATCTGATGGAGTGGCTGGGGTGTGAGACCCTTGCCATTTCAGACCAGGAGGGTGGGGTGAGAGGTTATGTGCCACTTGGCCCAGCTGAAACACATGCCCAGGCATTTCCTGACTGTGGCGGCCGACAGTTAGACCGACTCCTCGACATGTACGAGGAGGTGGGAGCCACGAAGAGTCAGTTCAGTGGGGGACCCCCACCTACTTCGATGATCCATTGCCTCACAGGCACCCCCCAGCCCAGAAGTCAGGAAGTACCGCCTGTGGATATACCTGACTCCGGATCCTGGCCTCCTCCCTGCTCTGTGCATGGCAGGTTCTCGGAGGTTCTCATCGGCTTTCTCAGGTTTCTTTCCTTAGATCTGGATCATCTGCTCGCCTTTCTTCTGTTGTCTGTTTCTACACTTTCTCTGTCTCTTACAGGTTTGCTGTAAAGTTGCCTTCCTGTATTCCTCACTGGGGGTTGCTACTGACTTTCTCTCAGAACGGCCTCCTTGAACCAGGACGGTTGGTGGAGCGCTTCCTCTCCTTGTCCCTCCACTGTCACTGCCTTCCTTCCGTTCTTCCATCTGGTATTCAACTCTTTATCCTTCCTTTTGGCTGTTCAGGGTCCAAGGCTGTTAACTGCATCGTTTCTCTTGGCTTCCTCGATCTTGGCCCAGAGGGACACGAGGGTGCGTCTGAGTAAGCTGCCGTCTTCAAGGCTAGCTTTTTATAAAGGGAGTGATGCTACCTAAAAATTATTTTGTAGTCTTTTAGTTCCATGAACATTGCTTTTCTGAAAGAGTGATACACATACAGTTTTTCAAGAGTCACACATACACACACATACATGCAGTGTACCCACACTTTGCTAACTCTGTTTATAACAATAATAATTTTTGTTAAAGAGATTGCCCTCAAAACATTGTCAGGCAAATTAGGGACATATTTTATCTTAAGGACATGAAAACCGACATTTGACTGTGGCTGTCTGCCGCAGAATGGCTGCAGACGTCCTAGTGATCACATAGACGGCTTAGGGTCGGTGGACAGTGTGTCAGCCTCCTATACATCAGGCCCCGTGAGTGAGAGCCAGCTGAGGGGCACCTAACAGCAATAGCTTAGTTCCCATTATGTTTTTATTAAGTAATTGGTCCTTCTTTAATTAAATCTGACAGGTTAACAAAAGGCTCAGTGTCCTGAAATACTTTCCATGGTATTTGCAAACAAAGCCTCATCTCCCAGGTACTCCATATAAGCAGTGCTTACCTGAAGTGGTGGGAAAGTTGGCTTTTTTTTTTCTGTGTGTGTGTGTAGTTTTTCTTATGCAGAGTATGAGTTTTGTGGTTCCAGTATTAGCTATTTATGTACATTGCAGAGAAAATTCTGGATTCCCCAGTGTTCAGTGAAGTGGGACCATGGTAACTAGATCCAAATGCTCTATATCTTTCTATAAAAGTCAGCAGTTTTCCAAGTGTCTTGTTTATGAAGGATATTAGTTATGCAAAGTGGGCCTTTATGGATAGTGCTATGAAATGATTTCAATTAACAAGAAATGTGTGGATTGTGAGTCACTGTCAGCTAATTAAATTATGACAGGTTCCTGTCATTAGCAACGATGCTGACTGGAGAAAAGGAAGAAAAAGATAAAAGCTAATTCTTGGAATTCTTTGATAGGGAGGATCTATTACTCTGTCCATTCTGATGTAATTAGAGGAGGGAAATACCAGATTTCCATTATGGGTTCAAAATAAGGAAGTCTGTTATTACTTTCTTCTAGCATATAATTAATCAATTTCTGCTGCAGTGTATTAGATGTAACAGTGAAATGGAGTTTTATTAGAAACTGTAGTTTAACAACAGGTCGATCAGTCTGACACTATTGTAAACATAAAAATGAGCTTCCATTTCCAAGAACACATTGCCTCTTCTGTATTGCCCTAATGAGAAATGAATTGAGAAGGGGCTAGGTTAGAATTTTAAGGCTGTTGCCATTTCTGGTTGGGAAGGGAGACATTTGAGTCCGCAGGTTTGCACTGAGGAGTGCCAAGGCCGCGGCAGCAGCAGTGTCTCAAATCTCCAGTCGTACTTGAGCTGCTGTCTCCGTGGCCGCCGTCAGCTCTGCAGGGAAGCTGTTGGTCCCAGCGAGGAAAGCCTTCCTGGGCTGCAGTGGGTAGCTCGTGAGTGGAGTCAAAGAATGGAAAAGAAAATCCTCAGCTTTTCTTCCAACTAAAGTTACAGATCTTTAGAGGAGCCATTAGTTTTTTAACCATGTGCTGCTATGTAAGGAAGAAAATGCCTGACTGGAAAGTGTAAGACTGGAAAATTTCTGTTTTCTGCGTTAAATCAAATATTCAGTTCCTTGATCCAGTGACCTTCTAGAGAGTTAGAGAGTCGGGCATTCCTCCAGACATGTGGGATAACTGACTCTCACTTACTCCCTGGGTGGAGGAGTTCAGAAGAAAAGGCCCAAGGGGAGGGACTGAGGAAAGTTCTTATGGAACCTAGGTATAAATGAGCAAGATCTTGAAAATTTAGAATTTAATAATTTAATATCTGTGTTGATTCACATAGGCCTGCTTTGACTTTTGGTTTTTAAAAATTTATCATAAAGAGAACTTTCTTGGAATGCTGTCATATAATCAAGAAAGGAGACTATTTAAACTTACTAAGAAAGACACATATTTTTAAAGCCTTTTGTTAGCATATATTTCATGTAATTAATATGTAACTTAAAATAGTTCCTGTCCTTTAAGCTGTACCTGAACAACTTTCTAATAAGCTGTTTTTTAGTCTTACTTGAGGGTTTGTGTGTGTGTATGTGTTGAATGTACTATAACTGTATGTCCTTTAAAAAGTATATTGCAACTTCTTTACCTGTGAACCCCAATTCATGGGATTTTTCTGTAAACTCCATGGTGGCAATTATTCTTTTGCATACAGTGCCTCTGTTCATGCTCTTATGAGATTAAGATACATTAGTCGCACAGCCAGTATGTTGCCCTTGCATAGAACTTTCTAGCCGAATGTCTGTCTCCATGAAGAAGCCACACAGAGATTAGAACTGCATTCATTAAGTCTTTTCATTTTTTTCTTTACTTTCAACATTGTTTCTGATGTTTTTGCCACTTTGGGTTGTGGGTGTTTGGAAAAGAATGATTTACAAAGAGTCTCAGCTAAGAGCAGGTTTCTACCAATCATTCACAATCACATAGTCATGAAGGCATTGACAGAAAACCAAGAAGTCATAGCTTCACTATGAAGAAAAATACATGTGCCATCCCCCTGCTACTAAGGGAAAGAAGGAAAATGAAAATAGTGGTGCTTAGATTTGAGGTTAACATTTGTGGCTGCTACTTTCCGAACATTTCTTTTGTTTAAAGGTTATTTCTTAAATCAGAGTAAAGAAGAAGGAAAACTTTGAAAAAGCCAAAGAATAGACCTAAGTATAATTTTTCTTGTTTGCTGGCCACTGAGTATGTCCCCTACTGCTTCCAACTAAACTGTTCAACTAGGATATAAACAGGAACTAAAACCCACTGCTGTTGAGTTGATTCTGACTCATAGCGACCCTATGGAATAGAGTACAACTGCTTGCATAGGGGTTTGAAGGAGTACCTGGTGGATATGAACTGCTGACCACGTGTAGCAGTTAACCACTGCACCAACAGGGTTTCCAGACAGCAGCTAGTACTAGTGGTCTTTGCTGTTGAATCCAGGAGAGGTACTTACTGTAGGTAAATGTAAATTTTGAATGTGTTATATATTGGTTTATGAATTCTGGACAGATTGATAAATTTAAATGAAGATTTTAAAACCAGTGTTTTGATCACTTTGAAATTCTGAGTGATTTGCTTTGTAAATTTTGAGTAATTCAGGATGGAAACCCTGTTGGCTCCTGGAGAGAAAGACAAGGCGATTTGCTCCCATGAAGGTTACCAACCAAACCAAACCCACTGTTCTCAAGGCGATTCTGACTCACATCCACCCTATAAGACAGACTAGAACTGCCCCATAGAGTTTCCAAAGAATACCTGGTGGATTCAAACTGCTGATCTTTTGGTTAGCAGCTGTAGCACTTCACCACTGTACCGCCAGGATTTCCTAAAGGTAACTGTTTTCACCCGATTTCAAACTGGGGATCTTTCGTATGTGAGGCAATCGTGATAACCATTACACTACAGGGTTATAGCCTAGAAAACCCCATGGGGGCAGTTGTACCTTGACCCATAGGGTCATGATTCAGAATTGACTCAATGGCATGTAACAACAACAACATGGTTATATATAAAGGATTTACTAGTTTCTAGCCCACTGTACAAGCTTAATAAACATAAGCTGTTTTTAGCTACCATAACTGTGAAACAATAAAAACTTGAAGAAAATCAGTGATTATGCAAGTGTCTTAATGGTTCAGCTCTTCACTAATATACAGCAAGCTTCCAAGCTGCCTGTTCTATCAAGGTATGCCAAAGAAATTCAGATTCTTTTGAATATTAGCATAAACCACACAAAACTGAAGAAATAATTGTTTTACTGCTAGGCCATTCTAGGTTTGTATCTGTGGCCTAGAACCTTGTCAAATATTTGGTCACATGGAATTCAAATCCTAGTAGATCTTTTGTAGAATTTTCATAACCTGTAGTCCAAGTGAGAAGCCCTGGTGATATAGTGGTTAAAGCACTTGGGTGCTAACCAAAAGGTCAGCTGTTCAAACCCAGCTGCTTCTTGGGAGAAAGATATGACAAGTTTGTTCCTTAAAGACTTACAGACTGGAAAGCCCTGTCCTATAGGATCACTATGAATTGTAATCAACTGAAGGGCAGTGAGTTTGGGTTTGGTTTTGGTAGTCCGAATATAGTAGCAACTGAGTCTAGTATGATGTACTAGAGAGAGCGTTCATTCTTGAGCCAGACACTTTGGGGTTCAAGTTACCACTCCCTGTGTGCTAACTGCATGTGCTCATGAGAACTTTAGTTTCTCTTGAACCTTTCTGAGATCTGTGCTTTCTGCCCTCAAGTTGACTTCAGCTCACAGAGACCGTATAGGACAGAGTAGAACTGCCCCATATGGTTTCCAAGGCTATAAGTCTTTAGGGAAGCAGACTGTCACATGTTTCTCCAGCAGAGCATCTGGTGGGTTGGAACCTACCAACAGCTTATTGTTAACAGACTGTTTAACTCTTGTGTTGCCAGGGCTCCTTCTGAGATTTAGTTGCTCTGAAAGAATCAAGAGGTTCAAGAAAAGCCCAGCAGTTGAGGACAGCTAAATGGTAGGCCACCTTGAGCCATCTCACTTGGGTAGCCCCCTGGCAGCATATGTCTGCTGAGAAAGAAGATGTTTAATTATTGATCTTAATGACAACTTTGTATTACCAAAGAAGGTACTCTGTCCTGTCAAGCCAGGCACTGGATGTGTTTAGAGAAAGCACTGCCTTCCAAATGGATGAGATAAAACAGTGTGATGCCTAAAAGCATAGACTTCAGATAATCAGAAAGTAGTCCACTGTGGAGCAGTTCCTTCAGTGGTGATGATAGATACATGAGGCATTACCATTAATACTTTTCAGTTCTCTGTGGAAGCTGATAGTGCTACCACTACTATTGGCGTTAAGAACAGCTAACAATTACTGGGTTATATTTTTTGCTAGAAAGTGTCCTAGGTCCTGTCCATGGGTTATATCTCCTGTAGTCCCACAGAATGGTTGTGTGAGTACTATTATGAATTTTCTAGATAATGACACTTGGCTTTAGCAGATAACGAAACTGAGGCTTAAAGAAAAGTTTCCTTCCCAGGATGGCATACTTTAAATGCATTGGAACTGGCATTTGAAGCCAAGGTACATCTGCAGAGACACCATGCTATGTCAGCAAGCATTCCTGAGCAAACCTGGCACTTGTTCCTCTCGTGTTCGTTCCACATTGGGCTTGGTTGGCACATCTTCTTGTTTTGAATGTATTGTATTCTTGAATCTTCTTTTTTTAAAAAACATCTTTAGTCATTATTCTTCTGTAATTATGAATGCTTTATCCATTCTTGTCTTACTAAAAAAGTACCTGGGCTTACTGAAAGGGAGCACTTCTTCACTGACTGGTGAATACAGGTAGTTTTTCTGTATCTTGGTGAGGCTTGTCCAGGGCATTTTTAAAAGCCTGTATTAGCTACTTTTTATTTCTAGCAAGATTTCTGGGTTCCTCCCCCTATGGAAGATGCTTAAATTTTCAAATTCTTCTGTGTATCAGCTGGTACAAAACAAAATTGTGGAAATAACTTATCCTCAAAGTCTTCTATAATTTTACCATTGTTCTCCATTTTTGATTTTCTGTGCAACATCAGCACATGTCAAGAATTTTGAATTTAAATGTATAGATGGATAATCATAAAATTATTATTTAAGGGCTGTGCTTCACATTCAGCCACTATAATGTTTATGGCCTGTAATTTGATTGGTCTGTTGTGAACTGGCTGTAGGATTTACCATAAGACAGCAAAATAACGTGCCGAGTATTCCAAATGCCTCTTCTGGAGCACAGGAATTTGGCAGCAGAGAAACAAGTGTATGTTTTAATGCTATAAGACACATTTTAAAATAATCATTAAAGGTGTAACAGAATAAACTAATTAGAAATGTTTTAGGTCAGGAGCTAGGTAAACTAGTTTTAGTTCTGTTGTGACCTTGAGCAAAATCTCCTGGCTATTAAATACCCATTTTTGTCTCCTTCTTTTATTGAATGTTTTTTAAACATTTTTTTTTTGTTCCCTTGGGAAAAATGCTTTATAAACGTAAGGTTGAAGGTCAATTTTAGGTCTTTGCCCTATGAAAAATAAAATTATCTTAAGAACTTTAATCAGATATTAGTATAACATCCGCTCAGTCCTCTTGAACCTACGGTGAGTTTTGCGATCACTTCTTATTGATTAGAGTGTGTTGTCTTTTGCTGCTTATGAATTATTTATGGGAAATCTCCTCAGGGTATTCAGGCTTTGTGAAGAAAGAAGATAAAACCTCTTCCTCTAAGTGGCTCTAGCTAGGGGCTTGGTGACTGGGGTGGCTGTGAAGGCCACCACCCCAGGGCCCCTGGTGTCTCAGCTGCTCTCAGCCTACAAAGTCCTGGTTGTTTGGAGGAGACACAAAAGGGATTAGCTTGTGCCTGGCAATGCTGATGGACCTGAGCATCTTGGAAACTACTATTGAAATCATAGGAAAACATGGAAGGCAAATCAAAGCAATCTCATCTAGGAAGTATTTTAAACTTACGTAGTTAAATAGATTTTTCTGTGGTTCATAGGAAGAAGTGTACTGAACAAAGCACATTCTTTATATTACTTAGTGGCTTTTAAATTTTTTTTTTTTGCCATTGTCCCAGAAGCTGAATATTGTAAAAACAATTACTTTGCTTCCTTCGTCCATTGGTGTGTGGGGGTGTATGAGGGAGATGCTTGCTCAGCTGCTGTGTGAGACGTTTGAGAACTGTGCACGGTGCCTGTCCTGTTGGTAAGTGTGGTCTCTCAGGCCATAGGCATAGAATGGGGAAATCAATAAGACTCACATGTTGTTTTTTTTGTTTTTCAGCCTTATGTCATCACCTTAAGGAATGGCTTTGTTTTTCTTTTTTTTAAGGTATTGAGCTTTTTCAAAGAATACAGAGAGCAAAAAATGTGGGGATAAAAGCCTTATGACAAAGTCTCTTGCAATATCTTCTAAAATTCAGGGTAAGAGTAGCCTCGGATAGAAGTTGGTAGGTTTATTTGCCTTAAAATGTGTGTGAAATACCAACAAGCCATCACCAAAACCAAGAGTAGACTCATATATAACATTTAATGGAAGTACCTTATGTGTTGACCTTAAAATGGAAAAGAGACCAATTAAACTTATAACCTACTAGTTCCAATGAGGAATTTGTAGAGAAGTATCTGTGAATTCTTAGAACTTCAGTTTCATTCTGTGGCTTGGAAGAAGAATCAATTTTGATCCAAGACTGTCATTACTGGAATGGATACTTAGTTGTATGCCATCTACTTCTACCATCTTTTGATCGGGCCACTGTATTTGAATGGTTATGATACCCAAACGGGAGGGAAAAAAAAGAGCTTAAAGTTTTGCAACTGAGAAGCCAAGTGATGCTTTAGAAAACTTAATGCACCCTGAAGACTGTTAGTCAGCAATGAAAATAAAAATGCCACATGAAGGAGGTGGAAAAAATTGTTTTCTTTGTACTTCCTGAGCTTTGGCAGTATCTCTTTGGTAGAGAATTGTTCATCCTTTATTGACAGTCTGCTGTGTATATGTGCTTAGGAGGCAGACAAGAAAAGAGAAGTCCATGTGAAGATGAAAGCAATTAATTACAGGGGCCAATGGGAAAGGGGAGGATGGGCAGTGACTGCTATTGAGTAACGAGTTTCTTATTGGGGTAATGAAAATATTCTGGGATTAGATAGTGGTGATGGTGATGCTATTTGGTGAATATTCAACATTTTAGAGTTTTTAATTCTAAAACTTCATTTATCATGTACATATCATGTGTCTCGTCGTCAAAAATAGTGGCTTTAGTTTGCAGTTCTTCCATCTGTTGTAAGGCTTCTGCTGCTTCTATTTTGCCTGCTGCCTGGTTAATCTTCCTAAATGACTTATTTCCTAGAGATTATCTGTTTACTCCAGCTCTTAGATGTTCTCAAGGTAATATTCTGTCTCTTTTATGAAACTTTTGTTTATCATGTAAGGGCCAGTATTTTTGCTTTGTAAGTGGCCAAGAAATAGTAAGATCAGGGATTGAGGACACTGGTAGGTTTGTCCTTTTCAATGTCACAGAGTCTTCCATGGAGTGTCTAAAGTGTCAGCCTTTCTTTGAACTTTCATAGCTAATTGTGTGGGGTCTGTGTATTTGAAATTGATGTTGGATGGCAAACAGCACGGTGAAGAGTGGTTCCTCACCTGCATGGCTGGCTTTGATGCTGTTACAGGGTAGTAACCACAAGTCAAGGAGGACATATATATTTATCAGAGTATGCTTGAGATTTTCCTCTGTATACCATGCTCTATATGTTTGTTCCTTTCACCATACTTTTTCAGTCTGTATACTGAGGAAATAATCCAAGAAGCTGGATTATACAAAGGAGAATGTGGCATCAGGATTGGAAGATGAATTATTAACGGCCTGCATTATGCAGATGACACTACTTGCTGGAAGTGAAGAAGATTTGAAACACTTGCTGATGAAGATCAAGGACCGCAGCCTTCAGTATGGATTGCACCTTGGCATCAAGAAAACAGAAAGCCTCACAACTAGACCAGCAAGCAGCATCATTATAAATGGAGAAAGGATTGAGGTTGTCAAGGATTTCATTTTATTTGGTTTCACTGTCAACGTCCATGAAAACAGCAGTCAAGAAATCAAAAGACACGTTGCATTGAGAAAATCTGCTGCAAAGGATCTCTTTAAGGTATTGGAAAGTGAAGATGTCACCTTAAAGACTAAAGTGCACCTGACCCAAGCTATGATATTTTCAGTGGCATCATGTGCATGTGAAAACTGGACAGTAAACAAGGAAGATAGTAGAAGAATTGATGCTTTTGAATTGTGATGCTGGAGAAGAATATTGAATGTAGTACCATGGACTGCCAAAAGAATGAACAGATCCGTTTTGGAAGAAGTACAATCAGAGTGCTCCTTGGAAAAAAGATGGCAAGACTACATCTTACATACTTTGGACATGTTGTCAGAAAAGATCAGTCCCTGGAGAAGGACATTATGCTGGTAGAGTGGAGGGTCACCAAAAAAGAGGGAGACCCTCAACAAGATGGGTTGACACAGTGGCCGCAACCCCTTGACAGTATGAATTGACACAGTATGAATTGACACAGTGGCCACAACCATGGGCTTAAGCATAAGAATGATTGTGGACCTGGTGCAAGACCAGGCAGTATTTCGTTCTGTTGTGCATAGGGTCGCTATGAGTTGGAACCGATTTGATGATACCTAACAACAACAGCAGTATATGAACTTGAGTCTGTAGGCACTGTGGCGGCTTCTAACTCCTGAAGGATTTCAGGGCATGAATGGCAGAGAAAGCGATGCCGGTGACTGTCTGATCTAACAGCATCAAATATATTGCCAGTGGAGGGCACTCCCAGATTTTAAAACCTTCTTCTTTTATCATGCAGTTTTCTTTTCCTCTTTGTATAAGTGAACATGCTTTTGGAGAGTGTTATGTTTAATAATACATTTTAATCTGGTTGCTGCTGTTTGGTTCTGTCAAGTTGGCCCCTGACGCACAGTGACCTCAGGTGGAATGGAACAAAACACTGGCTTGTTGTGTATCATCGCAATAGTTCGAACTACCAGCCTTTCAGTTAGCAGCCAGGAGTTTAATCACTATGCTATTAGGTCTCCTGTATAACCCTAGAGGCCTCTAAAATCCAGGACAGAAACTTACCTTGAGTGATAAAGGACCAGGTTGACGTTTGAACTGGCTGATTTCTGATCATTTCTTCTACTTCCATAATTTTATATTCTTTATTTAGGATGTCGTTTTGATTTGTGTGTGAAAAGAACTTCAGCTGTTTCTACTCTACACACACAAACTCTCTCTGATCCACAGTGCATTTGCCACTTTGTCACACTGTGGTGGCTTGTGTGTTGCTGTGATGCTCGAAGCTATGCCACCAGCATTTCATATTCCAGCAGGGTCAGCCATAGTGGACAGATTCCAGTGGCGCTTCCAGACTAAGACAGACTAGGAAGAAAGGCTTCATGGTCAACTTCTGAAAATATTGGCTAGGGAAGCCCTTAGACATGGCAGGGGAGCATTGTCTGATACAGTGCTGGAAGGTGAGCCCCTCAGATTGGAAGGCATTTAAAATACAGCTTGGGAAGAGCTCCTTTCTCAAAGCAAAGTTGGTCTTAATATGAAAGTTAGAAGACCTTCAGAAAAATGGATTGAGACAGTGGCTACAGTAACGGGCGGTCGCAGCAACAGTTGTAAGGGTGATACAAGAGCAGCAGTGTTTCCTTATGTTGTACGGATCCTCACAGCGAGGCAGTGCTGACTGGATGACACCTAAACAACAACAACTTGTTGGCAATTGCTGGATTGAATTTTAATTCAGAACCTTCAGAGTGATCGATGTTAGGATTCCTTATCACCTCTCTGTTATAAGAACGTGTTTGTTCTTTATCCAGTTACTTCTGGGTTTATTAGCATAACTGAGAGTGTCTCACTTGTCATGAGAGATGACTGAATGAATGTTACTTGAAGGGACAGTTCCATGGTTGAATTTGACACATGTCCCTAAGATGGTGTACTTTATGACCCTCCATCACTTTAGAACATATTTAAGCTGTTTAAGTTGAGATAGTATCTAAAAGTTCACACTACAGAGTTTAATTGGGTCATTCAGTATTAGTTCATCAAAAGCTTTTTGAATCACCTTGTGCTAGCCAGCACTTTGTCTGACATTAGATATGGAAGAATGGTTAAGACGAAGGACCCTACTCTAAAGCAGCTCATGAGATAATGGGAAAGACAGGCTTGTCAAAGAGGTCTTGCACTGAAAAGCTTTCCAGAAGATTATAAAACTGGCATAGCTCTTCAGCATATTCTAGTGCAAGAAAAATTTACTTCTTGAATTTCTAGGAATACCTGACAGTTTTAAATAAATTAATCATTTTTCAACTGTAAATAGTGGTGTGCTTCTAAGCCACAGAACTCTTCTGTGTTTTTGGTTCTTGCTGTCCCCTCCAGCACATTAACTAAGCAGCCAAATGCCAGCCCCTCCAGCATATGTGCTGAATTTTGTGTTTTGACAAGGAATACTTTCTAAGGGATGTAATTTTTAGGTTGGCATAAAGTGCAAATAAACAGCCTTTGAAACTGGCTATTATTAGTCAGTGATTAAAGGGAAATTAAAAATAAGTCATTAAAAGTAAGTGGGTGGGAAAAGGCAGTTTGGTTAAGCTCTTTCAGCTGTAGGGTCGCTATGAGTCAGGACTGACTCAGTGGCACTGCGTGATTTGGTTTATTTCAGCTACACATAGGTGTAGAAAGTAAATGGAAAGTTACTTGACTGACTTCAGCCCTGTAAAATCAGAGGGCATAGTTTGTCCTGTTGAGAGATGTTTTTTATGCTTAAATAATACATTGGCCAATTTGGAAGGGAGCCAGTGGATCTTAACATTTTTTGGTTCACATATGCTTTTGAGAAACTCAGAAACTAATCAAATGTCTCTAAGCATATGCAATATGCATACACAATACACATATGCATACACAATTGGTGTACAGTTCCCATGGCTCATGTATTTCGAAAGACATCAGTGGTCCCAATTAAAAATAACAAAACATTGCCCTCAAGTCAGTTTGGACTCATAGTGGCCCTATATGACAGATAGAACTGCCCAGTGGAGTTTCCAAGGTAGATTTGATGAGAGCCATAGCTGTTAACCACTGTCCTACCAAGGTTTCATGTAAATGTCATTTACTCATTACTTTTATGAAATTATAGATAATGGAATTAAAATTTTATCTATAAAGTGTATGAATTATCTAGGTAATTTATAAATTATATGAATGATCTGAATCGAGCCCATGTGTGTATGTTTATTAAGTGCTTTGTATAAAAAGCTCCATTTAAAATTATGCCCTAATGGAGTTTGGAGTGTACTCTTAGAATATTCTTTCTGAAGGAGAATATTTCCAAGTAAAGGCTATTCCTCCTGAAATGTCAGTCACATGCTAATTCTGGAAAGGAAGGTGGAAAATAAAAACATTTTTCTTAACATTAGTACAGCAAGCGATAAAGGGAGATGGCATGCTTGTGAAGCTACGTAGGGGATGTGGTTTGTGGAGAGAAATTAGCATGTCGTTTTATCTGAAATATTACTAGTCATTTTCCCAGGGCTATTTCTGCTTGTATATGGAAATGTACTTCTGTGGTCTAAATCTAATGTATTTTCAAAAAATGGATCATAATATGTTTCTTTTGAAGTATTTTTAGTTTATAGATGACAGTGTTTTAATTGTGGTGTTTCAAATGAAAAGTTGGGGTATCTTTTAAATTATAGTAGTACCTCAACAGTGTCCGTTGCTAACTGAAGTGTGGTTAGTATTGAAGTTCTGAAACTTTTAAAGGCAGTTGAGTTTATGGCTCTTCTCTCTCATTACTCTTTCTTTTCTTAAAACCGTGCGCATAAAAAAGAGAAAGTTTTAATTTCCATGAAGGATGTTTTCTCCTGCTGCTCACAGTAAAGCTATAATCCTCCCTCCAGTAATTGCAGCTAATTAAGATGACACGAATCCAGAGTCAGGGTTTACAAGAGGTGACACTTGTAACAGATGGGAATCCTGGGCCTTTCTTTTAGTGCCCATTCTTAACTTTTTGTTGTTTGTTCCTTTGGAGTGCAGCTTGGAGCTGCTCCATCAGGTTTTCTCAGCTGTAATCTTTAACAGAAACAGGTTGCCAGGTCTTTTCTTCCACTGTACTGCTGCATAGGTATGAACTTCAGATTAGCAGTAGAATGCAAACCATTTGTGCCATCCTGGTACCTTAAATTCTTATATGCTGATTACTGTCCAGATGATTGCAACTCATCCCTATCCTATAGAACAGAGGAGAGCTCTGTTATAGGCTTTCTAAGGAGCAGCTGGTGGATTTGAGTTGCCAGCCTTTTAGTTAGTAGCAAATCTTTAAGCCTCTGTATCACCGAGGTACCTTAAATTCTTAATTAAGGAAAGCTAAATTGAAGACTACGGAATGGACAATGAGATAACATTAGATAACAACTTTAATGACTTTCAGGCCTTTTAGAAGTATTTATTTTGCCTTTTTGACTCTTTGCAGCCACTCCATTTAGTATAGAGATTTGCTGTGGAAAATACTCTCATGTTTTCTTGTCTTAGTGGGAATTGGACCTGTTGATGTTTTCAGTAACTTAAAGAGCCTGGTTGTGGAAAGATCATGATATTCTGCTTTTCCTTCACTCATGTCTTGCAAGTTGATTTCAGTGACAGCTAAGGACATTGAAAGACTTCTTTTGGAACATGGTATGTTTTTTCACTGGCCCTAATTCTACCTGGGATTTTGAAGGACCAGGTAAAACATTAAAACACATTTCTGTTTACAAGAGCCACTTGCTGAAATAACCACAGCAGTAAACTCTTGTTGGGCTGAAACAGATTTTATTTTTGTGTTACTGGAAGCTGCTGTGTCTGACTCTAGAAGTTTATACAACCATTTCTGCTTTTTTTTTTTTTTAAATCTTGGGGTGTCAGTGTTGCTATGTGTGCTATAATTGAAATATAGCAACTGTCCTGTCTCTTCTTATCATCAAGATGTTGGCCGTTGGGTGAGATGTAGCAGTGAATTTTCCATTATGAGGACAGCCTCGCCCTGAGGTGAACCGATTGATGTGATTTTAAACCATCACTTACTGGAATGTGGAAATCTTTGTGCACTGGGCCTCATCCCACTTTGTAGGATAGGTCTTATTTCGCAGTCCTAGTGTTTCCAACTGTGCTGGTGAGAGGCAAGGGAAAACAATGGAAGCGTTTTTCCAGCTTCGATAGGAGATAAATTTAATTTATTATTACTGTTATTTTTAATGACACCATCCATACTTACGTTGGTAAAGTCTCTGTTGAAATGAACTCCTGTGTTGTTTTCTTTAAAGTAAAATCTGTCTAAAGGCAATTATCATGGACTTCTTACATCTTCCTTTTTCAGGCTAAATATTTTCCTAATCTAACTGATGCTTGTAGTCTTTCTTGTTATCCTCTTGTGAAAATCTTCTACTACTGTTGTCTGTTTTATTTTATAGTAATATCCAAACATAAAGTATTGACCTCACCAGCACAGAGCACAGGGAAACTGTCAACTTCATTCTTCTCAACTCTGACAGTAGCTCATTTGGGCTTGAGCTTACATGGAAATTGTAGTGAAAACATTCTTTAATCTAATTCAGAATTTGGACAAATACTTGTTTCTGAATGAAATTAAAATTTCAATATTAAGATCATTTTAGGATGTACACAGAGTAAGAAATAATAGAGAAACCCTTCACCCAGTTACCACAGAGGTAAAATCTTGCCAAGCCTGGTGCAGCATCACGACCAGCAACAGTGGTAAGGTGAAGATGGGAGAGCGTTTCCATGACCACAGAGCTCTTCCAGGCTGCCGCTTGATCGTCACCTCACTTCCTTCTCACCTCGACACCATCCTTACCTCGTAGACACCACTCATTTCTTCTCCATTTCTGTAATTTGTTATCTTAAACCTGTTATATAAATGAATCATACAATATTCTTTTGGGATTGGCTTTTTTCACTTATCGTACTCTTCTGAAGATTCATCCAGCAAGTTACACGTATCAGCAGTCCTCTCCCCTTTTTATTGCTGAAGGGTATTCCATGGTATGGGTGTACCACAGTTGGTTTAGCCATTTCCCAGTGAAGGACATTGTGGTTATTTCCAGCTATTTGTTATTACAGATAAAGTTGTTCTAAACATTCATGTACAGGTTTTTGTGTGAATATAAGCTTTCATTTGTGTGGGATAAATGCCCAGGAGTACAATTGTTGGGTTGTGCATAGTTGCATATTTCTTTCTTTTTTAAAGAAATTGTCAAACTCTTTTCCAGGGTAGCTGTACGATTATATGTACCCACCAGCCATGTGGAGGTGATCTGCTTTCTTCTTAACCTTGCCAGAATTTGACTGTGACTGTTTTTTATTTTAGCCTTTCTGATAGGTGTGTAGCAGTATCTCGTTGTGGATTTACTGTGCATTTTTCCCCAATCATTAATGACACTGAACATCTTTTCATGTGTTTGCTTTCCATCTGTGTGTCCCCTTTGGGGAAATATCTCTTCAGGTCTTTTGCCCATTTTCTAATTCAAGTTTTTTAAATATATTTTTGTTGAGTATTGAGAGTTTTTAAAATATGTTTTAGATACTGTTTTTTTGTGAAGTGTGTAGTTTGAAAGTATTTTCTCAGTCTGTAGTGTTTCTTTTCATACTCCTAACCATTCTTTTGAAGAGCAAAAGTTTTTAATTTTGTTGAAGTCTGGGTTATCAGCTTTTCTTTCTGTGGCTTTTACTTTGAATGTAAAATCTAAGACCTCTTTGCCTTGCTCTAATGTTTCTGTACTTTGTGTTCTCTTTCACTGGCCCATGTGTCTGTCTGTCCTTCCCACATCACACAGTTTGGATTACTGTTGTTATATAAGTAATAGCTCTTGAAACTGGGTAAACTGGCAACTCACATTTTATTCTTTTTCAAAATAGTTTTTAACTCCTTTCACTTTTAAAATTCATTTTAGTATAATTTTGTTTATATCTGCAAAAAGTACTTGAATTTTGATAGGAGTTCTGTTAAACTGTGCATCAGTTTTTGGAGTCAAGCCAAGAGTATTGATATCTTTATTGTCTTCCAGTTCATTCAGCACTGTTTTGTACTTTTCAGCATGCAGGTCCAGTACATGTTGTGTTAGATTTACACCTAGATATTTCTGTTTCTTAGGAGCAGGCATAAATGGTATCAAATTTTTAGTTTTGGTATTCCTGAGTTCATTGCAGATATATACAGGAACATTCTCAATTGATTTTTTTTTTAATATGTCTAGTACCCTGCTACCTTGTTCACTTATTAGTTCACGTAGTCTTTCTGTAGGTTACTTGCAGTTTTCTACGTATGCAATCACGTCGTTTGTTAGTAGGGCTAGTTTTATTTATTCTTTTCCTATCGTTTCTTCTGTTTCCTTTTCTTGCCTTGCTGGACTGACTTAAACATCCAATCCTATGCTGAATAGGAGTGGTGACAGTGGACATCATGGCCTCCTTCCCCATCAGAGAGGGAAAGCGTTAGGTCTTCCATGTTATTTATAATGCTGGTTGTTGATTTCCTGTACATGCTCTTTATGATATGAGGAAGTTCTCTTGTATTCCTTTTTTTCCTGAGAGGTTTAATCATGAATAGGTATTGATATATTTTCAAATTGTTTTCTTGCATCAGTATGATCATTTAATTTTTTCTTTAGTCTGTTAACATAGTAGTTTATATTGTTTGGTTTTTGAATACCGAATTAGCTTTGCATCCATATATTATCTCCATTTAGTCATGTTGTACAATTCTTTTTATATTTTGCAGAAAGCTATTTGCTAATGTTGTTAATGATTTTTGTCTCTGTTTTCATGAGGGGCATTGCTCTTTAAGAAGCCCTGGCGGCAGGTGACATTGTTACTTCTGGATGGTGGTGAAAGTCCTGACTCCACTAACCAAAAACCAAACCAAACCCACTGCTGTGGAGTTGATTCTGATTCATGGCAACCCTATAGACTCTCCACTAGGCCTCCTCATAGTGGGAGGGGGAGGAGCCTCTCATTGCTGTTAGGGAGCAGGTAGAAGACCAGTTCTTCCACTCTAATTGAGAGGGGAAAGGACCCATTATCAGTGGTGATGAGGAAAGTCCTAGCTTCCTGCTTGATCTCTGATACCAGTCTGATGGCAAAGATGGAACTGAGGTACCTTGTCACAGCCTGGCATGTGTAGAAGTGCAGACTCCCGATTTAGTCTTTGCTGGCATGGATAAAGATGGGGCTACAGTTTTTTCCCCCACCCCTGTAGTGTTTGGTTGGAGCAGAGCAGATTTGTGTAAAAATGTTCTGTCTTGCTAGGTTGCTCCTTTCCTGGTGGGTTTTTATTTTTTTTTTAAATCAACGTATGTTGCTGTTTTTGGGTTAGTAACTTCTTTAGCTCCATGTTTGGCATATATTGGACCCAAGGAACTCACCACTGGGTTGTTGGTTGTGTCCTGATGTTCCTAGCCACGCGCCTTCTTTCAACCTTTGAGAATCTTGTTTGTTACATAGACAGTTAAGCCGTGTTAGTTGGGCTTAGCAGGAGGAATAGGGAAAAGCACTTCTAGTTTATCTTCCTGAAAGGGGATGTTCTCTAGAATCCGAAATTTAAAATTGATGAATGTAATTTTGTCTGTTTAGGCCTACCTTCTAAGTCGATGGGTTTCTTAAAATACTTTTCTAAATACATAAATCTAATATATTCACTATGTCTGCAAACTTTGTGTCGTCTCTAAATTTTTTTTTTAATGATTAAATGAAAATGTCCACTCCCGTATAAATTTGCATGCCCACCTATATGCAGCTCCCACTGCTCTCCCTGCCTGGTGACAGCACACTCTTCCTCTCTGCCCCATGTGTGTCTTATTCTCCCAACAATCTCCTATTCCCTTCTCTCCTCTCACTACCCTGCTTCCAGTAAGAAGTCAGCAGGATGACATCCTATAGATGCATAGAATCATAAAGTGCACACATGAGAAGATCAGTCTGTGTCGTCAAGTCCAATCCATTCCTGTCTGAAGAGTTGGCCTCCATTATGATTTATGGACAGGGGCAGCATCAGGGCCAGGGGCCATGCTCCCAGAGGAACTGTAAGGCCCCTGGACCATCAGTTGCCATCTTTTAGTGGAGATCTCAGGGTGCACCCCTTTTTATTCTTGTGTTGCCAGTGAGACTCAACTTTGTGAGGTCCATCATGGCTGTCAGTGGTGGTGGCCGCGTACCATCTGGTTCTTCCAGTCACAAGTTGATGTAGTCACCACCCACGTAGGTCTGTCTGTCTTCTGGGTTCTCTTTCCCCTGTGTCGTTTTGGTCCTTGGTAATCATCCATTCCTGCTGAATTGAGACCATTTGCTGTACCCTCAGATGGCAGGTTGGCAGCTTTTAAGACCCCGGATGCCACTCACCAATGTGAGGTGCAGAGGGCTCTCTTAGCAAAATGCTAGTTGTGCCAGTTGGCCTCAATTTCTCCTGAGAGTATGGTCCCTGGCCCCCTGCTGCGGCTACTCTGTCCTTTTAATCATGTTATGTTGAAGTCCAGTTAATATTGATCTTCTTTCTAATGTGTGCTGTCACCGATTTCACCCAACCAAATTTCTATCAACTATTTAAACCCTCCCCCTCTCTTCCCTCACACCCTCCCCACCCTTGCAGCTGTCAAAGAGTCTTTTCTTCTATACATGAGTCTGTTTGTAAGTTCTCATTGTACGGATCTCGTACAATATTTGTCCTTTTGTTGCTGACTACTTTCGCTCACCATAATGTCCCCCACGTGAAACCAGGTTGTAGATGTTTCCTAAAATCATTGTTCTTTATCATTGCATAGTGTTCCATATACCATATACCGTAGTTTACGTATCTTGTCCTCTGCTGTTGGGCATCTGGGTTGATTCCATCTTTTTGCTATTGTGGACTGTGCTGCAATAAACATTCACGTGCATGTATCAGTTGTTGTGAATGGCCTTGATTCTATAGGATATATTCCAAGCAGTGGAATTACTGGGTCAAATGGTATGTCTATATCCAGTTTTTTAAGGAAGCGTGAGATTGCTTTCCAAAGAGGTTGTACCATTTTGCAATCCCACCAACAGTGTGTAGGAGAATTCCAGTTTCTCCACAGCCTCTCCAGCATTTGTTGTTGTGTGTTTTTTGGATCATGGCCAACTTTGTTGGGGTGAGATAGTATATCACTGTAGTTTTGATTTGAATTTCTTTAATAGCTAATGATTGTGAGCATGTCCGCATGTGTTTTTTGGCTACCATCTCTAAATTTGTAAATATAGTTTCTGTAATCCAGTCAAACTGCTTATGGATATATTTAATAAGGTTGTCCCAATTCCAGGATTTAATAGCAGCTGACTAGAGGTAATGCTAAAAGTTACATTTAGAAACTTATTCATCAGACTATACTCTATGGTCACGTTGCAGATGTAACAGGTTCTGTATTTTGTGCAGAGGAGCATCAGGAATTTTTTGGTTAAGCATCCCATCTTCTAACTTTGAGCCTTCTCACATATAAGAAGAGAAATAAATTTATAGACATTTTTAATTACTTTTAATGGAATTATTCTGTCTCCTCTGGGTTGTTGTTTCCATTATATGTGCTCATTATGGATTATTACCCAGTTGTAAAATTTGAGGGGCATTTGTTTCAAACTTAGTCATTATCTTGGAATAAATTATAAAATTTTAGTTCAAACTCTCCCTCTTTGATATATAATCTCTAGAGTCAAGAAGGGTATATTTTAATAGGTGTAAAGCAATTAGCAACAATTATACCTGAAATGTATTTTCTGTGTCACAAAGTACCTTGCATAGTGTTGACAATTTATGACATATCTCAAATCATTTTTAAATGAGTATGAAATAATGAATGTGTTAATTTTTTAGTTGCTGTCCTCATTGTAATGTAGCCATGGTCAGCCGTATGAATAACAACCTGTATGTGAAAGCTCAGGTTCTCCAAAGCCCTGGCTTTGAATTGAAGCATCACCTTTTCTCTTCCACCTTGTTGATTGGCTTTGTGATTGCATTAGTCATTCATTTTTTTTCATTCCAAAAACCACCATGTACATAGTGCTTTACTAGTGCCTCTGGTAATAGTTACCCAAGACAGGATATTTGATCTCATAGACAAGAGGTGAAGAGAGCAGTGCAGGCAACTATGTATAATACTGATCATTATAGAATAACTATCTTTCTAGAAATATAAAACCTGTTTGTGGTGGGAATGCCAAGGAAGGCACAAGTAATTATGACTATGCGGTTAAGGAACATCTTCATGAAAAGAGTGAAAACAAAAGCACAGAACAGGGATGTATGGAATTTTGGTGGCAGGCAGGTGGAGGGGCTGAGCAAGCTGGATGAAGAAAGGCCTAGAGCCCACAGAAAGGACAGTCTGTTCCCAGTCCTGCAACACGGAGTGCATTGGGCTTTTTTGTGGTGTTAAAAACAAACAAACAAAAAAGAAAAACAGTTTCTGGAATAATAATGGATGTTTTAATACACAGCTTAGACTGGCTACAAAATCTTACCAACCATGCACGAATAACAAAAGACAAAATAGATAAATGGAGACTACTAGAAAATCAAGCACTTGTGCTCATCTAAAGACTTTATCAAGTGAGTTAATAAAAGATTGCCTACAAAATTGGGAAGAATATTTGGTAACTAGATTGGAATCTAATTTGCATAATTTACAAGGTACTGCAAAATATCAGGAAAAGACAAGTAGCCAGTTAAACAACGGGCAAAGAACATATTCAGGCAGTCAAAAGACACATGAGGAAATGCTCACGATCACTAGCTATTAGAGAAATCTAAACCCAAACTACAATGAGATACCGTCTTACCCCAGTGAGCTTGGCAAGAATCAAAAAAACACAAAACAACAATGCCGGAGAGACTGTGATGAGATTGAAACTCTTTTGTACTGCTGGTGGGAACACAAAATGGTACAGCCTCTTTGGAAAGCAATTTGGCGCTTTCTTAAAAAGCTAGAAATAGAAATACCGTATGATCCAGCAAGCCTACTGCTTGGAATATATTCTACAGAGATAAGGGCTGTCACATGAACAGCTGCATGTGCACAAATGTTTACTGCATCACAGTCCACAATAGCAAAAAGATGGAATCAATCTAGGTGTCCATCAATAGATGAATAGATAAACAAACTGTGGTATATATACGCAGTGTAACTCTATGCCATGATAAGTAACTGATGATTTTAGGAAGCATCAACTCGAAGACATTATGTTGAGTGAAATCAGCCAACTGCAAAAGGACCATCTTGTATAAGACCACTACTATAAGAACTTAAAAAGGGTTTATGCACAGAACAAAAGACTCTTGGACGTCTACAAGGGTGGGGAGGAGAGAGAGGGTTGGCCATAGATTAGATAGTTGATAGGAATTTGGTTAAGTGAAGGGTGTGCCAGCACTCAGTAGAAAGCAGGTTAGCATAAATGGACTACACTGTAAAAGATTTTCTAAATCTAACCCAACATTTCAAAGGACGGACTAGCAGGAATGGGGGTCTGGGACTTTGTTTTCAGGGTACATCAAGGTCAATTGGCATAACTTCTTAAAGAAGATTCTTTAAGAGAATCTTCTGCACCCCATATTGGTGAGTGGCATCTGGAGTCTCAGAAGCCAGCAAGTTGCCTGCTGTCTGAGGAACATCAATTGGTCCCAATCCACCTGGAATAGATGATGACCGAGAACATCAAAGACATGAGGAAAAACAAGCCCAGGAGACAGCAGGACCCATATGATTGGGAGACTACATCAGCATCAGATCAGAAGAACCAAATGGTGCCCAGCCACCACAAAAGACAGCCGTGATATGGGATGTAACGTAGAGTCCCTGAAGTAACGAAAAAAGAGAGGTGTGCAGATCAAGAACTCGACTAAAAGACCAGAATTGATGATCTGTCAACATGGAGGGTCCCCTGGGAACATGACCCTTAGATTTGCTGCTACCCCAGACCTGAAACCAGTACTGAGGTCAGCACTTCAGACTAAGAATGGACTGGACTCGAAGACACAGAGTTAGCGTGTGATGTGTGTACTTTATGGTTTTATACATTTATAGAAGGCTCTCCTACTGGTTTCCTTCTAGATGGGAGAGGAGAGAGTGGAGAGGAAGGGACAGATGTTCGTTGGGAGCATAGTAGTAGTAAAGAGTGAAAAGGAGGAGTGTGCTGTCACAGGGTGGGGAGAGCAGATAGAGTTGTAGAGGTGCGGGTATGCAAAATTAATTTGGATTGTCTGCTTTCACGTAATCACAATTAAAAAAGCCAGTTGTGTCAAAGCAGCTCAGACTCATAGTGATGCTGTGTGTGTCAGAGTTGAATTGTGCTCCGTAGTGTTTTGAAGGTTGTTATTTTGGAAATAGATTGTCGGACCTTTCTTCTCGTGCCTCTGGATGGACTCAAACTTGCAGCCCCTTGGTTAGCAGGAGAGCATGTTGACCATCTGCACCACCTGGAGACTCCTGTTCTAGTGTTGGGGCCTGGAAACCTGCGATGAAGTTCGATGGTGGAGTTTCACGAATGCGCTGGTAGAAAGCTTGGGCTTTATTCTATAATAAATAGGGAGCTGTGAAAAGTTTTCATGTAGGAGAATAACATGATTATGATGATTTAAAAAGATAATACTGGTAATAGCATGAAAAGATAGATTAGAGAGTCAAGGAACTGGAGGAAAGGAACCCAGTTATCAAGCTGTTGCAGTAGTTCAGACAGGAGAAGTGAAAATGGAAAATTGGTCTCTTGCAGAAAGGTCAGAGCCATCTGAAGTGCAGTGAGTGACACTTAACTACTGCTTTTAATCCAAACATTTGATTTTGCCATTAGAAAGAGATTAAAATTCTCTGCCAGCAATGAGAGTAAAGACTGGATTTTTTGAAATAAAACTGTACTATTTTCTCTTAATGTTTTTAGCCTCTTTTTAAATCAGTATATTATAATTTTCTTTGAGTGATGCAGTTTTTCATTTTGAAAAGACAGTCACTTTATGAGCATCTCTACATCTTTTGCATCAATTAGTCTGTGGGATGCAGACTACCTGGGCTATCTGTTTTATAATTTTAATTTTGAGGGGTCTTGGGAAATAAAAATTGGGCACAATACTTGTGAGTAGTAAGTAGCTCATTTGAGAAGATATCAATTCTTTTTATAAGACTGCTCATATGTCTGGAAACTACATGGAAGGACCAAAAATGCATTGCCATTGAGTTGAATTCCAACTCATAGCAACCCTGTAGCGCAGAGTAGAATTGTCACATAAAGTTTCCAAAGCTATAATCTTTATGGAGGCAGACTGCCACATCTTTACTTGAGTGGTGACTGGTGGGTTCAAACTGCTGATCTTTTGGTAGCATCTGAGTTCTGAATTACTGCACCACCAGGGCTCTTTATATGAAAGGCCTCAAACCCACTGCCATAGAGTAGATTCTGACTCATAGTGACCTAAAGGATAGAGTAGAACTGCCCCACGTGGTTTCCAGGGAGCACCTGGTGGGTTTGAACCACCAGCCTTTTGGTTAGTAGGTGTTGTTCTTAACTGCTATGCCACTAGGGTTTCCATTTTCTTATATAGCCTCATTACTATATGGATGTCAAGAATTTAGTTGGTGAGGTCTTTGCCTTACTTGCTAAGAGGTGCTGTGTTATCCCCATCCTCGCTGTAAAAAAGAAAGAAAATGGTTTATACAAAAATTCCTCAACCTTGATGGAGAAATTATTCGTCTTTTATGAACAGATGAGTCTTCTCCATGACAGTCTATTTTGTGTGACCTCTAGTGAGTCCCCTGATGCATTTTCCTCTCCTTATGTGTATAGGTGTTTTTCTCAGGTTTGCGTAAATGGAGAATAATAGCTTTAGCCTGTCTGTGTCCCCTTTGGTCCAGCTTGAACAGTGAACATGAAGCATGTGGTGCCACAGGTTGGGAGAAAATAGCATGAGTGTCAAAAGGCTAGTGCCTCAAAGGTGAATTGACCAAGTGGGAAGAGGTGAAATGTCACTTTTGAAAGCTGCAGTCAGCCGTGCTCTTCTTTATTCATAATTTTCATTTCTACTACCCGTGATGAATAAGTTTGCTTTTATCTCATGGGACACTTAGGCGCAAGTATTTCTTTGTTTTGAAGGTGCTAACAGTTACTTATTAAAGCTTTCATGATTAGACTATTCAGGTATTCCAAAATACAGCTGTGTTGAGACCTTTTCCATCCCAGTAAAAAAATGGTTTACATTTGAAGGTCCCAGTGAGCACAAGTGGGAACAGCAATGGCTGACTGACCTAGAGATCCCTTTCCTCTGAATGGAGGACATTTGGTTATACTGAGGTTCTGTTGCAGAGACTAATGTGTTTGCATTGGTGTCCCCTTTATTTCTGAGATGAAATTTATAGATGATATAGTCACCTATACAGTTTTTAAATTTAAAACAGTACTATAATTCTTTTGTTTGTATAATTTATAAAATATAAAATATAAATATAACAAATGTATACTAATATAAATATTTATATATAGTGTAAATATATATTGAAAAAGAAAAAAATTAATACATTTTATTACGGAAATCCTTACTCAGGACTATGCGAAGAGATATAATTAAGGAATCAGATATTTGAACCTACTTGTAATAAATAAGTTTGGATTAAAGAGAAGTAAAAGAACATTTAGCTGAGTACTGGCAAAAGCTTTTCTTTATATTTAAAGCTTTGAAGTATACGTTTAAACACATAGAATGACTGTAAATGTAATAATTACATATGCACATTGATTCAGTTTGGTTTTCATAGTAACTTCAACGTGTGGTGGCGTGATTGTCCAAGCTAGTGAACAGTTTTTGGTAAAATACCAAGCAAAACAAGTATAAGCCTTTCTCAATTAACATGCAAGCTTTGTTCCTTGAAAATTCAGTGTATATTAAACTGTACAAGAATTACTTCCTGCCTGTAAGTAAAATGGACTTTGGTTCTAGGTTTAGAGAATTATGAATGTTTTTTTTTGCTTAATGTACAAGTCCAGTGGGACATTTGAAAGACTCGTGTGATGCACGATAAGCCTTTGTCATCTGGGACTTGTCTGTACAGCATCCCTGAGTCTGGCCTACCCAACGTCATTGTGACAATCAGAAGAACCTCAAATAGTCCCTTGGGTGTTGTACCATCTCCACTGAAAATCAGTGGTGTAAAACCTCTCATGTATTGCTTGCGCCCACATGGGTCATGTCCAGGCTGCACACCTCTGTTACTTCTGTAATTAGCTTGGCATCATTGCAGCCCCCTTACTGCCTGGAACTATTCTGCTTGAAACACTTGCCAGATGGCTGGCTGATGCCTTCTGGAGATCTGAAATGCTGCTCAGGTAGCTTCTGGTCCTAAGCCTTGTGTCTTAGACAAATTTTCCAGATTCCTCAAAGGTTATGTGTATAAAAGAGATGCAGTAGATAGATAGTTGTTGTTTCTAGTACCTTCCTGTTTACAGAATTGTTGTTGTTGTTGGAATCTTTTGGGGGGGCTTGGGGCAGGACTTTTCCTCTCTGCTGTTATTAAGTTGGATAACTATGCAGTGCCATTTTTCAAATGCTGTTTGTTCATGGTCTCAGCCACCACTTTGGATCATGGTGATGACCGCTGTTGCTGTTCCCATATCTGTTCTCTTTTGGTTATTTTTCTAGCTCTACCCGTGTGTCTTTTAAGTATGTCACCACCCAATCAAAATAATTCTTTGCGTCCAGCTCATCAATCATGATCCTCAGCTGTTTTAAATTACTGTATACACTGCTGTCACTTCTTTAATATGAAATATGTTTTTAAAATATTTTTACTGTTTTTTTGGGGGGGAGCTATCTGTTCTAGAAGCAATAGAAATGTAAAAGAATTAATTCTAGAAAGCCCAGGTTTCTTGGAGTTCCTAGAAATTCATGAAAGGCAATAAGGCTGTGTTTTACCTTGAAGGTCACTCTGGTGATGTGCCATAGGTGTCTGGGGTGGAGCCTGCATGAGTTAAACAGTTCAGCAGTTCTGAGCTACACATCACACCAGCTGTTTCTTAAATTCCGTTACTTATGTCTTTGTCTAGCACTTCTGTCATCTGCCTTTATAGTTAATAGTTAGGCTTTTACCTATCCATCTTCTCCATGAGAGTGAAAGCTCTAGAGACAGTCGGCTGTGCTTCTGTGCATATGGACATTGCCAGACTCAGTGTCTGGTACTGATAGTGATTGGTCTGTGTTAGGAACTTAACACTACGCAGACTTTACCCTGTTATTTGTGGACAACAGCATCTTGGATTCTTTGCCATTCCTTTAATTATCTCAAAGACTTTTAAGACAGTGATTCAGTTGATACATCGTTTTTTAAAACTCATAGAATTATGCACTGTTATTGCTGGGAAGGAGCGTTGGTGGTGCAGTGGTTAAGAGCTGTGGCTGCTAACTAAAAGGTTAGCTTTTGGAATCCACCAGCCACTCCTTAGAAACCTTACCAGGCATTTCTGTTCTGTCCTGTAGGGTTACTATGAGTCAGATTCAACTTGATGGCAATTAAAAAAAAAAACAACTGCTGGCAAGAGCTTTAAAGTCAAGTAGCCACCTCCATGTTCAACCCATAGGGAAACAGATGCAGAGAGAGGCTAAGTAACTGGCCCCAAATCAATAGCCGAGAATGACAGTACTGAGACTAGAACACAATTTGAGGTAGCTTTCAAAGACATTATTTTTCACTAACTGAAACTGATAATTCCTTTCACGATGACACCCTTAGGCTAATTTATTGTTAATAGAACAAATATTTCTTGAGTTTGTGATACACAGAGTATGGTACTAGGCATTGAGGGCAAGGTGTATACAAAGACACAAGTTTTACTTTGCAGAAGACCTTAAATGGAGAGATTTAAAAATGAAGAAAATGCTAAAAGGAAAATGTGATGTATACTTAGATGAACAGAAGGCAGTGAGGGAGTAGCAGAGGTGACATGCATGAAACACTCATGAAAAAGGGAAGACAGCCACAGATAGAGAACTAGTCGTGTCTTTGCATGCTGGGCTGCTGTTGCTTTGATATTTCCTGTATAAAACCATACACTTCGCAGAATGGGACTGGAAAATTTGATAGTATGCTTTTCTGTGTGATGGTTTAATCAGGCCTTTTCAGCTTCATATAGTAAAACATAATTTTAGTGGCTTTAGTTTTAGGGTAGTTGTTAGGTACTTTTGAGATGATTCTGACTCATAGCTACCCTGTGCACAAGAGAAAGAATTGTTGGCTATTCATTTGGGGCCAGTTACTTAGCCTCTCTCTGCATCTGTTTCCCTATGTGTTAAACATGGAGGTGGCTACTTGACTTTTAAAGCTCTTGCCAGCAGGTTTTTTTTTTTTTTAATTGCCATCAAGTTGAATCTGACTCATAGTAACCCTACAGGACAGAACAGAAATGCCTGGTAAGGTTTCTAAGGAGTGGCTGGTGGATTCAAAAAACTAACCTTTTAGTTAGCAGCCACAGCTCTTAACCACTGCACCATCAAGGCTCCTTCCCAGCAATAACAGTGCATAATTCTGTTGGGTCTTATATAAAGGCCCAACCAAAAGACTGGTAAAGTAAAATTTTGCAGTACAGAAAGAGTTAGGCTGTTGCGTCAGATGGCTCTTCTGTTTGGGCTATGAACTGCCTACAGCATGAAATTCTAATTTTAGATTGCTTTGAGTGATATTTCACTTCAATTATCATTTGGCAGGTGTTTTGGTACTTCAAATTTCTGTAGTTTCTAACTCCATTTTTGACAAAATTTATCCAGTTTTTACTGATAGAGCAAGATAAAAGAATTCTTGTAAAGGATAGTCTCTTATCATCTTGTATCTTTACTTTTAAGTGTATTTCACTGTGTGTTGTAGAGGTAGAGCCCTATGAAAATCAAAGGAGAAACCAGAAAGACTCAAAGCCTGTTTTCCCTTTACATAAACTTCCTCTAACCTACTGTCTTCCAGTTGATGCTGACTCATAGTGACCCTGTAGGACAGAATAGGACTGCCCTATAGAGTTTCCAAGGATCACTTGGCGGATATGAACTGCCAACCTTTTGGTTAGCAGTTGTAGCACTTAACCACTGCACCACCAGGTTTTCTAAACTCCCTCTAGTAGATTTAAAGTCAGTCTTCTTTGGCAGCCATAGTGTTCACATAGTAATTATGACCCTCATTGTTATGTTCTTAGTGCAGACATAAAGACAGTCCCAGGATGGCGAGCAGGGGGCACGTTTGCTTGGTTTCATTGGTGACACCATCAGCTGAGTTTGGCCTGGTTACTACACCTACTGCTACCTTGCTTTTCAATTACTGAACTCCACTTAGGCCATGCAGTCAGACCTAGCAGAATACCCACCATGGACTGAAGTTCAGCAAAACAGGCCCTTTATTCATGTAGCCTTGTCTTTCATGAGTTGGTACATTTTTGAAACTTACTTGGCAAGTAGGCGTATTTCATTAACACCTAATATAATGAACATTTAGTGAATCATTCAGAGAATGCATAACATATGTTTGGAGCCTTACCAGTTTTTCCTTTGGCAGCAAGGTGTTTTCAGAATCCTGAGGTGTCTTCATGTGTAGACTTCTAGATGGCTGTGTGGGTATGCATTCTTAGGATGCGTACACACATATGCTTGAGAGTCTGTCAACTTAACAGAAAATTCGGAATTCCGTATTTATAAATTAGCTTCTGACTGAACCAAATCTGAAAATAATGATTATATTTCAAAATGAAGTTATCGTGTGTAAATTATTATGATGGACAAAGGTCAGCATCTAAGAGAGACTTTTTTTTAAACTCTTTAATTTGGAACAAGCATTTATGACTTGAGGGCAGTGAATTTTGTTTATGAATGACGGCTAATGACAGTTGGGTGGAATAGACAATACTAAGGGAGTGTCAGTTTATCTTTCTTTTGTTCCATGGTAGACAGCCATCACTGGGTTCAAGTAGAACTGAACTGTATATACATTTTCAGTGATAATGTCACTGTTTTTGGCAGTGGTGCCTAAAGCGTGGGATTCTTACTTTAGGAACTGTCAAGATGGTTCCCTGGAATATTGAAGGACAACATAGGAACTTTTATTTATTTTTTTCTTGTTTTGTTATACGTCTTACATTATATTTACTGTCATCACACAAAGTAAATTTATCTAATAAAGAGCCCTGGTGGCACAGCTGTTGGCGCCCACCCCGGGGATCTATGAGAGAAAGACCTGGTGATCTGCTTCTGTAAAGATTATCACCAAGAAAACCTATGGGGTGGTTCTCTGTCACACAGGGTCTCCATGGGTTGAAAATCAACTTGATGGTACCTAGAAACAACAAACAAGAAATTTATATATACATATATGTATGTATGTGTGTATACATGTGCACGGATATGATTGTATGCTGAAGAGGATTGGAAGACTCTTACTGTAAAGCCCTGGTCTTTATCAAATAAATGATAAGCAGGACTGGGATTTGTAAGCAGATTCTTGAGCAATGGTGAGTACAAACGAGAGGCATCCCTGGGAACTGTCCGCTAAGTATAGGTGGATTACTTTGGGGTAGAATTTCCATTCTAAGGAAAAACCAATAGCCACATGCATTCAAACACAAACTGAAAAGCAGTTACTTCAAAGACTGTCAAGTGTTGGGTGGTATAGCAAGGCAGTTTTGGGTGGTTCCTGTGGGGGATGGACAGTGCTTTCCCTTCCCTCCCCCCACATCCTCTTCGTGTCTCATATGAAATGTAAAATGAGAAAGAAGAGGAGGAGAAGAGGAAAGAAAAGTCTTACAAAGGAGGTGGGTAGAGTGGGGTGGGGTTCTCTGGTTTGGTTTTGCACTGTCTTTGAGGAGTAGAGGTTGGAGGCAGAAGTAGATGAACCTTTTCAAGGGGGATTTTTTTGATAATCTGAGTGCAGGAAAACTGTTTGGGGGCCCAGATGCAGATGTGTCACCCAGACCTTTTTCAAAACCTGAAAATGAGGTACTTGAAGAGCTTGCTTCACAGCTGGTGGCAGTTCTGAGGCTTCTCGTGGGAGCTTGACAGGTAGTCATGGGTGAGTCCTGGCCTTGCAGAGGGGACCAGGTGAGGCCTCTCTTGGGGCCTCCCCAAATAACTGGGAGACACAAGTTCTTACTCCTCTATAAGATGGGCTCCACAGCCGCTAGGAATTCAAACCACAACAGGTTATCCAGTGTGTTATGACTGTACTTACATTTTTTAGCTTCTTTAAAAACCATCCTCTTTTGCCATTTTGGAGCTCAAATTTTAGGCAAGTGATTCCCAATGTACTGGCATTTTTGTGTTTTTATTTTTATCTCTCTCTGCCTCCCTCTTTTCCTCTCTTTCCTAAGTATCATGTAAAGTATGTTTATTTTTGAAGATTGAGAGAATAAAAGAATTTCTCTTAAAAATGGAAGCTTTTTTTAAAAATACCGTTCCAGCTCATTGGAGGGATTATGTCTCATAAAACAGAAGATAGATGTTACATTGGCTGGAGTCTTATTTTGAACATGGAAAATTTTAATTAGCTCATGGTATTTTTGTTCAATTAGAAATCTTATAGTGAATCTCTTGTCTGTGTTGTGATGCTCCTGACATGGGTGATGTGCTCTGATGCCATCGTTAATACTGTATTCTTCCTCCCAGAAGGACATCACTGATTACTCATTTGGGGGCCATTTCTCAGGATATCTTCTTCCTTCGTCTTACAGCAGTCATTTTGTAGTTAGTGCCCTGTAAGACAAGTTTTTACCCTTCTGTGAAAAGGTCTGATGTTAGCTGCTATTAAAGATTTTAGAACATGTAAGAAAAATAATTTAAGAATGTTAATTGTACAGGAAGGCACTGAAAATCAAATATCCAGACCAAAAAATACGCTTTGTCTCAGGTCAGATGCTATTTATTGTAACAGATATGTCTAGATGGTTTTTATGCTCTTGCAATTTTTAGAGGTCACAATTAAATGACTAATAATTTAGGATATGAGTTTTTCTTGGTAAAATGGGAGAGATTTCAAAATTCATAGTAATTCTTGAAGATTAAAAAATCAAACAAAAAACATGGAGGAGAGATATCAGTTAGCTGACTCGACGGCACTTGGCTTGGCTCATGGTCTGACTTAGTTTGCAAGAAAATGAATAGCTTCCAAATTGTTCTTTGTTGCTAGATATTTACTAGGTTTTTTTTTGTTGTTGCTGTTGCTTGTTTTTTAATATTGTGGTTTTGGTGAAAGGTTGCATAGCGAGTAGATTCCCATCTGGCTGTTTACACACAGATTGTTCAGTGACAGTAGTTCCATGTTTTACAGTGTGTCAGCGCTCTTGTTAATTGTGTTCTGGTTGTTGTGTTACCAGTATTCTAGGTTCCCTGCCTCCTTATATTCTCATCTCTGCTTTAGAGTAAATGTTGACCTTTTGGCACTAGGTAGGTTTTTAAAATACTGATTGAATAAGAAAAATTATACATTAAGGCAACCAAAAAAAAAAAAAATTAAGATAAAGTCCTAGTAAAAGGTTGTTTTTGTTTTGTCTTTATAAAATTTGCATTATAAGATAATTGCAAACTAATACATAGCAGGAGCTACAGGCTGCAGGCCCAACATAGTGTTCTTTCATAATAGCTGTCTTCATATTTCTAGTTATTACTAGAATGAGCTTTCTAAGAGCAGGGTCTATGTATCATTCATTTTTGTATCCCCACTGCAGCAGTATGCCATGAGCATGAGATGAAACAAAGCCATTCTTCATTTAGACCTCTTTAGCCAGCATTTATTGAGCAAGGTACAGTGCTTAAACCATGTATAGTGCTCCATGCTGGGGGTATAAACTTGCGTTTTACATGGTTCCTGTCCTTCTGGATCTCACCATCCAAGAAGAAAAGCAGATGTGTGAATAACCCTAGCACAGTATTCACTGGAATGTACAGAGTGTTCTAGAAACACATAGGAGGGACAGGTTAGGTTGGGGATGGGGATTTCACAAAACAAGTCACATTTAAGGCTTGGCTGGTCAGCCTGTGAACCATTCTTTATAAATCAAAATATTGGCCCTGTGGTCAACTTCATTGTGAGTCAGGCAGTATGCCAAGCTCTAGGTTTCTAGAGATGAACATAACTCCCTGCCTTCCAGAAGCCCATGGATTTGTAAAAGACAGACATACACAGATGATTCAATCCAACAAGGGAGAACTGTGATTGGAATGCTGGAGGAGGGAGATGACAGAGATAGGAAAGGAGAGCCCCTCTTGGGTTGGGGAAGAGAGGGCCAGCAAAGGCCAGACACAAAGTGACAGTTGAGTTTAGGAGCATTGACGAGGGACTAGGATATTGGTAAGCCAGTATGGAGTGGGCTGGAGTCTAGTTTCAGGCAGAGGAACCTGAGTATGTGAAAACTTGAGACTTGGTGGTAATAGCAGTTAGCATTCTTAGGACAAGCAGTTCAGTGTGTGGCAGGAGACGATGTTGGAAGGACAGTGGGGTCTGGAATTTCCTGTGGGTGATGGAGAGCTGTTGAAGAGTGAGTATAATAGTTAGAACTTGTACTTAGCTGGAAGAGACAACAAGAATGATGTAAGCATACGAGTTTGTATGCTCGTATAAAAGAAGCCTGAAGTTAACCATTTCAGGACTGGTGGAGTAGCAACTTTAAAAAACCCTGAGGAGTCCAAACTCAGTTTGTCTGTTAGCTGGGCTGCACTTGGCTTTCATCTTCAAGGTCCCAAATAGCTGTGGAGGGTCAGCCATTCCCAGGTGTTGAGGAAGGAGGAGGAAAGGAGAAAGGATCAGAGAGGGCATAGGCTTCACATTTTACATAAGCTCTGTGAAAGCCTTACTCAGCATTTCTTTTTGCCACACATCTCATACACACACACAAAGTCTGTTAGCCTAGAAGAAGGGGCAAATGGGTTTTGGAAGCAACTAGCAGTCATGTCCTCTGAAGGAGTGTTGTCAGATTGGGATCTATAAGGATTTCTTAGAGGATAGAGGATTTGTTTGGATGGGATATGAAACTGGCATGAAATTAGCAAAAAAAAAAAGGTCCTCCAGGATTACTTGTATCCTTCCTGCCACGGACATTCTTTGGTAGGCGTGACAGTCTAACATGTTTCATTTTGACCATTGAAATGAATGTGTGCTGTATATCGCATGGTATCTGCATGTATCTGCATCCTTCTCCTGAGGGATGTCTGTATTTAATGTCGACTTCTAGTCCAGGTGGTGCAGACAGTGTTTTAGTGAGCTAGTGCTGCTGTAACAGAAATACCACAGAGTGGATGGCCTTAACAAAGGAAGGTTTATTCTTACACAATCCTGTAGGCTACAAGTCCAAATTCAGGATGCCCACTCCAGGGGAGGGCTTTCTCCTTGTTGGCTCTGGAGGAAAGTCCGATATTGCATCAGTCCTTGTCCAGAGAGCATCTTGGTTCAGGAACCTGAGGTCTGAAGGATGTGCTCTTCTTAATGGTGTGAGGTTCCCAACACTCTGCTTGCTTCCCTTTCCTTTGATCTCTTGTAGGAGGAAAGGATTAAGGGTGGTGCAAGCCATACTCCAGGGAAACTCCCTTTACAGCGGAGCAGGGAGGTAGTTCTATAAAGGGATTTAGAGTTTCATCCTAATCCTTTAACATACAGCATAGAAAAATGACAGAATGGAAGACAGTCATAAAATATTGGGAATCATGGCCCAGCCACATGGGTTCACATGTTTTTTGGGGAACACAATTCAATCCATGACAGACAGTTAAGTGCTTGACTACTAGCCAACAGGTTGGTAGTTCAAACCTACCCAAAGCCATCTTAGACGGCAGACCTGGTGATGGAACTTCAAAAGGTCACAGCATTGAAAACCCTGTGGAGCAGTTCTACTTGGCACACATGGAATCTTCATGAACTGACTTGACTGTGGCAACAGAGACAAGGGCTTCTCCAAGAGTCTTCAGAGCATCTGAGATGAGGGATGGAGTTGAACTGTGTCTCTTGTGATGTTATAAGTTGGAATAAACTCTACAGCAACAGGTTTGGGGTACTCCTTAGGGAAAAAAACTCACTATTTGCTTTTAAATTAATTGTAGTCCTTTGAATAACCTTCAAGGTAACACTTAAATGGTACCTGTGTCTATCCATTTTTCTCTTTTTTTCCCTTCCTAACCGTCAAGCTTTGGAAAAATAAACTAGAAGAAAGACTTACATCTAGCTTCTTTTTTTCCTGCAAACTTGTCCTTTCTTGTATGTTTAAAATACTTATTTGAAAAATGTATAGCCCTTCAGGTAGCAACTTGATATACTTGGTTACTGATAGTATGATTATGAACCACTTATTGTTCTTATAGTCCCTTTAAGAAGTCGTCATCAGAATTACCCAGTCTTATTCACTAAGTGGGAACTTAGACTGTGTGTGCTAACTAGTGACAGTGAAGTATATAGGCATATCATTAACCATGATGTTGTTAACTGTTAGATGGTGAATTGCTAGCAGAAAGAACTCTTGTCCAAAAGAGGATATATATATGACCAGTGGTGAGAAATAATGTTATTGCTTTGTTTTTTAGAATAAAGGAACCCAGTTTCTAAAGTAGCAATGTTTTGGTGAAGTTGCTGACTGTATGCGTGACACAATAGATTCCTCAGTTGCTTCTTAGCAGAATGAAGGAGTGAGAGAGCTGTCTTCTTGTCCCTGGTTTTGCGTAACCTGACACATGGATAAGATTTCAGGTTGCCGAGGCTGTGATTTCGGTTCACCAGTCCTCAGTTCCAGTCTGGCATTTGCATTCTGTTAGCCAGGTTTAAGGACATTTTTGATGTCAGGGTAGTCAGCATCCTGTGTTCCGTTCAAGCAGAAGAGGGCAGCAGAAAAACCAGTAGGAAAACCAACATTCTGGCTGGCTTCCTCCTGATACAAGCCATGGTGCTGTATGAATATACAGGGGGAATTGAAATTAATCTTTTATTTATTTAAACCTGAAAATGATTAGAAAGCAATTTGGAATAGCATGTTTGGAATCTCTTCTTGTGACTTAAGCTCAGTTTTTTAGGTGTTGCAGCGTGGATATAATATTTGTGGCTTTTGTTGTTCTAAGATCTGACAAGCAAATGTAGAGTCAATGATTTAATGCAGCGCAGCTTTCAGCAGGGGCTTCTTTCCCACAGTGTGTGTGTTTGTAGAGAAGCAGATGCTCCAATGAGTTTTTGTGGTTTATTCTAATATGTTTATCCCTTGGAGTTAGAGTTTCTGAGGAAAACCACTTCATTTCTTATTAAAACAAAGGGAAGTTAATGCCTTTTGACTGAATTTTGCTTTTGCAGTCAGCAGCCTAATTTTTGCTTTATTTTTAAAATATAGACTGTGGGAATGTTTTTTCTTTCCTGTTTGTTAAAAGGACTAGGATTTGGTTTCGTTGGCCGATTGGCTTCATTTCCTAGACCTTTGAAAATTTCTAACTAATTGAGATGTTAACTATTTTTGTGTAAAGGATGGGTTAAATCATGTTGATAGATCTTGTTAAGCTTTTTCTTTATTTTACTATATATGAAAACTATTGTTTCTCGTTAATATTCCATGTCCCTTTTTCTGTGATTAAGAACAGTAAAATGACATAGCTTAAGGTTTCTTTCTGAAAGCCTATCTGGTATTGGATGAATTATGAATTAAATAAAAAGAGAACAAAACTTGCTTAGGGTCTAACAAGGTAACTGGTGCCTCTTTCTGGTTGTTTACAATAAAAAGATACCATAAATTTATATAGTATCTTCCATTTGCAGTGAGGATAAAGCTGCAACTTTGTTCTACCTCTATTATGTGTGCTGTTTTATATTGTGGCAAATTTAGTCTATTGATTTGTTAGACTTCTTTTTTATAAGTTGTGAAATAAGTGATGTCTTATGATTTACAAAGTGAGGAATTGACTGTTAGCTGTACTCTGATGGTAAGGGTATGTAACATGGCATAGTGTTTAGCAGCCAGTTTCTCTCTGTGTGTCTCTGTGTCTCTGTGTCTCTGTGTCTGTGTGTGTGTGTGTGTGTGTGTGTGTGTGTGTGTGTGTGTGCATGCACACGTGCGCGTGCGTGTTGCAGTCTGAAGTTTGCTATAGACAGAAGATGATTGTTCATTTTTGCTAGAAGTACTTAGTGGTACATCTAATCTGTTTCCTTTTGATCCTCGTCCTTCTGATGTCTCCCATGTGGTATTATTTTTAAGTGCTAATTGTACAGATACTATACTTGATGTTGACCAAAAGGCACAAAATGGCAGAGCAAACTTGGTGGTATAGCAGTTAAGTGCTACAGCTGCTAACCATGAGGTTGGCAGTTCATATCCATCAGGCACTCCTTGGAAACTCTATAATGCAGTTCCTATGGGTTGCTGTGAGCTGGAATTGACTCAATAGCAATGCATTTGGTTTTGGTTTTTTAGCTGTACAGAGGCATCTTGGTGATGGAGTTGACTTCTTCAAGCAGCAGTTGCCTGTGCTGTCTTCTGTGTGTAGACCCCACCGTGCCCACCTTGCTTGGCATGCATGCAGTGCAAGTGTGCTGCTGTCCATGGAAACCACCCCTCTCTTGCCTCTCACATGTATTTGCTCTTTTTGAAGTTGTACCACAGCTCACTGATGTTCTCTCCAGTTTTTAAAACAATTATTTTTTTCTCTGCTGTTTCATTTTGGATCGTTTGTGTTCAAGTCCACTGATCTTGTTTTCTGCACTGTCTTGTATGTCTGTTCTATCCAGTGTTATTTTTCATCTGAGACAGTGTGGTTTTCATTTTTAGATGCTTGATTTTGAGGTTCTTTTGTGTCTTCCATATCTTTAACTTTTTGAACATATGAATGCAGTTATAATTGCTGTTTTAATATGCTTGTCTACTCATTCTAATGTTATCAGTTGTAGGTGAATTTTGATTAATTTTTCTCTGCGTTTTGGGTGGTAATTTTCTGTTGCTTCTCATGCCTAATTATCTTTTATTGAATGCCAGAGATTGTGAATTTTACCTTTTCAGGGGCTTATCTTAGTTTCCCAGTGTTGCTGTAACATAATTAGATGGCTTTAATGAGTAGAAAGTCATTTTCGTATACTACTGGAGGCTAGTAGTCCAAAGCATGTGTCTCTTTTGTCTCTGGTAGCTGTTGGAAATCCTTAGCATCTCTGGGCTTGTAGATGCATCTGCCTTGGACTTCACATGGCTTCTTCCTCTGCCTGTGTATTTCTCATAAGACACTAGTCAGAAGAGGTGAACTTTAGGGCCCACACTGCCCTGATAAGGCCTCATTAACAGAAAGGGAGAAATAATGTTTTCCAACAGGATCACGTTCGTAGGTGCAGGAACATCTTTTCAGTACATCTTTTCAGGGGACAAGTTAATGCTGAATATTTCTGTAACTACTTTGACTTTTTTTTTTTTTTACCCCTGAAACACAGTTAAGTACTTGGAAACAGTTTGATTTTGGAGTATCTTGCTTTTCAGATTTGTTAGGTGGAACCATGCAATGTTGACATGTACGACAAGTTACTGAGGCAAGACTTCTAGATACTAGATTCACAGTTCATGAATGTTAAGGTTTTCTAGTGTGAGTGATGGGAGCAGTCACTATTCCTGGCCCTGCTTGAGTACCTGACACTTTGACCTCTACTTCCTTCAGTTGAGTTTGTCCTCAGCCTGGGGCAGTATCCTCATGTACTGTGCTGATAAGTACGCTGTTGAATATTTCAGAGTGACCACTGGCAGAGTTTTGGAGTTCTTCTGCAGTTCAGCTCTCTTCACTGGTATTCTGACCCCTCAACTCCAACCTTCTTGGTCTGTCCAGGTTCTACCTGGCTTCCTGTACTCTTTACTGTAGTCTGGAAGCTCTTAAATTTGGTTCTTATTTTTCAGTCATTCTTCTTCTTCTTTGATGTTCAGTGTTTTGTCTAGGTCTTTAGTTGTTTCATATGAAAAAGTAAGCCAGTTAATTCCGATTACTTCATCATGGCTGGTAGCTGAAGTGTCTTGACATATTTTCTTAAAACTGTCCTCTGGCAAATCATCTGAACTTTAGTGCTTTTCCCTCCTCCTGATAACAGGGTTCTGTTAGTAGTGGTACGAATTTCAGTTGAAGACCACCAACCGTGGAAAAACTGCGCTATACTCTTTAGAAATGCCTTCACCTTCTGCCTGGTAGATCTCTCTTCCTTTTGTGGATTCCTGAACAAGTTTATAAGGAATGCTAAGAGAGTGCCCACGTCTCTGCCTGTTGGTGGCACTTTAGCACAAAGTGAATGGTTTGAGAAACAGTGATACAAGGCAGTCATTTCTTTCTTGAAGCATGAGATTATAACTTTTTGAGTCTCCCCATTTGCCAGTCATGACCATGTAGGTTCTACAGATACAGGCTGAATGAGAGGTTGACCTCTCTCCACGTGAGAAGCTCACTGTCTATGAAAGAAACAAATACACAAATAGGAACCATTAGTATAATTATGTGATCAATTGTGACTTTCCCATTTAATGAATTTTAGAAACCAGAGGCATTCTTTTTAATGCCTTGAATCATTTTAACAAAAGCAGAACTGTTCCATTGAGGTGATTTTTCATGGCTACAAATTTCTTGGTGGAAACAAAATTCTCTGTTTGGTAATCAGTCAACAAAGAATCAAAAGGCAAATGAAGAAATATTCAAATATTTCTTCTTACAAAGATTGACTTGATACCCACATGACGCTTTTTGCTAGTATATCTAGTTTGTAGCTTCCAAAATAGAATTTCCTATGTGTTTACATAATTTTTCTTGTTACCAGTGGATTTGGTTCTGTTGAGCAGTGGGAGAGCAATTCCGAGCTTTGGTCCTGAAAATGTGTATTCTGTATAGTACCAATTTTAGTGGAAAACACAGAATTCTTGCTTTTTATTAAATTCTATTTCATTATAAAACAACTGAAAAATTCAGTGTTCATTAATATTTACCAGCAGAATGACCTACCACTGGAGCATTATTAAAAGAACCTTGGTGATGGTACACTGATTGAGTGTCTATGAACGAAAAGCTTGGTGGTTCCAACTGTCACCAGCTCTTTGGGAAAAAGATGTGGTAGTCTGCTTTTGTAAAGATTACCGGCTTGGAAACCCTGCGAGGCAGTTCTGCTCAGTCCTGTAGGGTTACTCTGAGTCGGAATTGACTCCACAGCTCCAAGGTAGCAGTAATAAGTTTATTTTTTTTAAAGTGTAGTTGGAAAAGTGTATTAGTATATGCTATGTTTTATTTTGCTTTGTTTGGGTTTATTTTTATTTTTGTACAAAAACAAAGATTGCTTCTCTAGCCTTGGGTTTTCAAAACACAATGTAATTCTTGGTACAAACTTTTCAATAGCCTTGTTTTTTGTAAGGCATAAAAAAGAAAAACTGGACTCCTTTTTCCCTATTCCTTTTTCTTATAGGATCCACGTATATCTCCAATAGTCTTCTCTGGAAGAAAACCTAATTTAGGAGAATCTTTTAAAGAGTTGGTTTGGGTACAAAAGCAAGTGAAGTAATCTGAATATAGTAACTGTACAGCTAGAGTTTCAAAATGGGTTTGAATATTTGACCACTTTTAAATTCTCCCTAAAATTGATATTTATTGGATTTTTTTTAATACAAGTGAGTGGAAATCTTGAGAAAACAGCATGACTTTTGATAGCTGTGAGAAAATGGAGGTTAGATCCTTTTTCTCCATGGCCATTTATTTTAGCTTTTGGAGAATTAACTCTCAGCTTTTAGGGGTAGCTATAACATGTAGTATAGCCTCAATTTATTGAAAATAAGTAAGTTATTAAATGTATTAAACACTCCAGCAGTAAGTTTGCTTTGAAGTTTGCTAGGTTGACAATGCTTGAGATGCCTGGCTCCTGCAACTAGGCACTTCTACGTGCGTCGGGAGCGTGGATCCACCCCATCAACGTAAATACCTTTACATTAGAAACAGTAGATATCTATCCAAGATTAAGCATAGTGTAATACAAGTCATGTTGCTTGAAAATGAGTTTTTGTGGCGTGTGTCTAGTTTAACAGCTAGTTGATAAGCAGCTTTTGAATGTCTATCGTAAGGTCTCTGTTACAGTCAGACCTACTTCTGACTGTGGTGTTTACCATATGTAATAAAGTAGTCTAGGATAAAGTATTGTCATTGGTTCACACCATAAACTACCAGAATATTGTGGGGTGCAAAGAGAATGGCCACTATTTTGGTGAATATTGGCCAGTCTGAGGCACCCTTGTCAAAAGGAGCCCAGAAAGAGAGATCAGACAGCTTAAGTCATGAACTGCAAAGAGAATTACCATATGAGTCAAATAATCCTTCTGATGTGGAGCAACTTACATATAGAAATGAGAGTTACGTACCTTAAGTAAACATCTTTTTGGGCAAAGACATCCAGGACAAGAGCATTAAGGCAGAGCAAAAGACTTCCTAGGTGTTCCTTGCTTGTGTAACCCTGTTCTTTCTTTCTTTTTTTTTTTAAATCCCAGACTGACCCGTGTGGTCATTCCCATTGAGGTCTTTGTTCGTGATTAAAAATAGGAGAATCTTACATTTGGCAGACATTAGAATAGGTGTGTGGATATTGGTAGAACTGGTTAAAATTAATGGGATCCCTTGGAGAGCATAAATAGTGGAAGCACTTGGATTCTCTTGACTAAGAAAATCTATAACTATGCAAATTGTCTTTTTTGGAAATGAAACTTCCTAATAGGCTATTGAGGGAAGAAAGGAAATGAAATCCCTAGGTGTATTTCTAGGGTAAGAATATTGTGCTGTGTGCAGACACTGTATATGGGACAGAGACTTAATTATCATTTCTCATATATTGTACGTTTTTATCTTTGTGTGTGTGAGGTTTTGGTGATTCACTTATGGACAGTCAAATAGGAAACATCATAATGAAGAGATCTATTTAAAATTAAAGTTGAAAAATATTTAAAATCTTAACTTACTTGCATTTTCATGGTTTAGAACCCTTATGTAGAATCATAGCTCTTTACATCTGGAATCTACCTGGGAGATTGATTGCTCTCAGATTTTACAAATGAAGAGACTGAAGCCTCAAAAGGCTATTCTAACGTATCCAAGGCCATACCTCTAGTTAGTTGCTAAACTAAGACAAGAGCCTCCCTTCTGGCTTGTAGACTTGGGACTCTTACTCAAAGGCATGGAATCCAATGGCATGTTTTTATCACTTGTTTTACCCAGGTCTGTTGCTTGTGGGAGTTTGCCTGTGTTGGATTAGGTGTCCACTGCTGGATGAGAAATAGCTTGGCTGTGTGGCTCCAGACACATCGCCTGTGTGGCTGCAGCTGGGGCCTCAGCTCTATTAACCAGCGTCACCACTTCCTCTTTTGACTCCTAATTCTGCGTTACAGTAACAAACGATGGAGAGGCTTGAAAGCCTGCCAGAAGGGTACTCACTCCTGAGCCTTGCCCAAGTTTCTGCTTCTTTCTCCATGCCACCAGATGGCTAACTGGCATCCTTATGTAAGGCTGGGTGCCTGCTTTCCACCTGAGCAGCCGGTTGGCATGTACTGGCAGCTGTAGGAGGAATTCATTTCAGTGGATGAACCAACTAGGAGGTCGGGGGTCTGCCGTCAGTGGTTTGATAGTGAGTGAAAACTGTCAAGAGAACTCTCTTCAGTTTTTGGTGAGAGCTGGATGTGTGAGGCTGTCATGAAACCTGAATTTTCAGATGCAGGTTTATGACTTTCCTGGAAGCCAGCAAGCAATTGAGGTGTTCTTGTTAATATGTATTTCAAGGGCAGAGGGGATATTTTTGTTTTTTAAATTACTCCTATTCTCAGGACAGAGTGCAGATTTTTTTTCTCACCTGATAAAATCTGACCATAAGCTTAAAAGTAAATTTGTCAGATACCAGTCTTATTTTCTGTTAAGCTAGCTTCCAACCTCAGATGAATTTCAGACTGCAAAGTGACCACTCTAGGCCACCCTTTCGTAGGCTGGTACAATTCATGGGTAGAAAATTCGTTAAAAAAACAAAAAAAACTTACATTCAGGCTGTTAGCAAGACTGTAACACTACTTCTTTATCAGGCCCGGCATAATATTACCTTTGTAACATGGTTCATTCCAGCTTAATAGGCAGTAATTTTCTTTATTAGATTTGCAGTTACAATGGATTAGTAATTCTCTTAGTTCATTCATCACATTTTTATCAAATGTATTCTTTATTGTCAGGCATTGTGCTAGGTTCTGAGAAATGATTAAGAAATAGTATCTTAATTTAAAGAGCTCACAGTCTGTGTAAAGAAAAGACAGAGTTACACCAATATACTGAATACAATTTTAAGACATGTGCACCGTTACAGCAGCAGAAGGTAAGGATTCAGGCAGCTTTGCCTGGAGCCTACCAAGATGACACAGACATTATGTTAGAAGAAAGAGCTGGGCTACACAGACAATATATTAGGAGAAAGAGTGAGAGTCATAGCAAAAGGCCTTCTAAGAAAAGGGAACGGCATGTACAAAAGAGTAGGGGCTTGAGAAAGCGTGCTGAGATCTGTTAATGTCAAGTTCAGCGTGGTTGTCTGAGGTTGCCTATGGGGAATGAAGCCAATATTTGTTTTGCGCGCTGGGCTGAGCTCTGCCAGCTTGTTTGAACTTAGTATCCTATACGTAATGGGAACTACTGAAGATTTTTAGAAAAGGAAGTGAAATCAGATTCTTGTCTGAGAAAAAATATTTAAATAGCTAAATGGTGAATGAAGGGAAGGGTGCAGCCACTGGAAATTGGGATGCTGATTGGCAAACATTTATACCAGAAGGTAGGGTAAATGTTAGGAAGTGGGCAGTGATGGTCATGTCAGTTAGAGTGATTTTTAAGAAGCAGGGCTGAAGCTCAGTAAAAGGCGGCTTTTAGAAGAGGGTAAGTTTGAGAGATTTTTGATGGCTTAGATTGTAGCTAGGGTTATTTTCTGGGACACCTGTGTTCACAGGGTAACTAGTACTCCCCTCAGGAATAGCTTTTCTGCCTTTGCGTTGTAACTGTCAACTTGATATCCCTGGACTATAAAGACATTGAAGTCAGGGACTAGTTTTTTTTCCCTGCAAATCTGTGGCACCTGACACAGTGTGTGTTATGAGTAGGTGCTTGGTAAATGTTTAGATGTTTGGATGGACTCATTAGCCATCTGTGTACTCATCCATTGAATGTTCCCTGTGCCCAAAAGAGACATCGATTTCTTGTCAGAAGCAAGACTACCTCTGAAATTTAGTTACAATTTTCATTGTATAAGCAAGTTTCTCAGGGCTCCCATTTTATAGAAATTACCCAGGGTTATGTTTGACTTTCTCCTTGGTGGCAATGCACTAAAGGTTTTATTTTAGAGCTTAGATGATGAAATGGAGATATATATGACCCCAAAACCCATTGCCTTCCAGTCAATTCCAAATCATAGCAACCCTGTAGGACAGAATAGAACTACCTCACAGGTTTTCCAAGGAGTAGCTGTTGGATTGGAACTGTTTACCTTTTGGTTGGCAGCCATGGCTCTTTACTATTGTGCTACCAGGGCTCTCAAACCAAACTCGTGTGTGCGTGTGTGCGTGCATGTGTGCGTGCGTGTGTTCGTGTGTGCGTGCCTGTGTGCGTGCCTGTGTGCGCGCGTGCATGTGTGTGCGTGTGTGTATATTCCTTTTTTAACTTTTGATAGGTACTATGGTTCAGTAGTATAAACAGCAATTCCTTTTTAGATTTATTTACTTATTTGGAATTTAAAAAAATACTCTGTTTCTGGTCTTGAAAGTTAAATAGATTTATAATTACCATAGGGTCTTCCCATGGCGTCATCACAGCTGGAGGTCTGGTGAACTTTTGTAAATGGCATTTGGAAGAATGATTAGTTTGCCAAAGTATTAGCAATCTTTTGTATTGCTTCCATCTGCTTTTTGTCTAAAGAGGCAAGTGTTGGGATTTTATATATTTAGTGGACCCTGTTAGAATTAGCTGATTTTCCCACCATCTACAATTGTTAAGGGAGAAAATGAACATTTCCTTCAAGGACCTGTCCTGCCTGTTGCCTGCTGGGAGTAGGGTTGTGTGTGTAGAGCAGGGGAGCGGTGAATCAGACACTTCTGCAGCCCTCAAATACGTGGTATTCTGTGGATATCTTTCTGTGATTGAGTTATAAAAAGAATCTGACTGCAGTCTTCCTTGGTTTGGGTATAAAGTCACATATTTAAATAGCAGTCTGCAGTGGAATATGTTGGCTTTATTTTTTGTTTAAGTTTCCTAAAGAAGGGAAAAACAGGTTTGTTTAAAGGCCGAGTTTCTTCTTCTACCCAATTATTGCATATGCTTTCTCTTATTTAACATTTATAGGAACCTGCGTGAGAGCTGCTGTTATTCTTATTCTGCTATTCAGAGTGGTCAGTTATGGATTGCTTAAGGAGTTTATAAAAATCTCTTAACAGTTAGAGGTTTTTCCAAACCCAAGTCTTAGGACAGAAGGCAGAGATTTGTAATCTCCACTGTCCCCAAACCTCCTCGAAATGCTGAAAATGTGGTGGAAGAAAGAGGAAGCTAAGCTCCTGGGCCTCAGGCTGGACGGGGTGACATTTGTGCTGGGGATACCAGCCAGAGTGAGGAAATTTTGGGTCTTCCATGGTGTCCATGGAAATCATACATTGATTGTGGCATCTCAGTATGTTTGAGTGTCTCACTGTAGAAAGCTAACAGGCTTTTGTCATCTTTCCATCAGTGTGCAGTAGGGACACATAATCACTGATTAGCTCAGTCGCTTTGGTACAGACAAGCAGCCATCAGTGTGACTCCCACTACTATTTAAAAATCATGGTAAATTTTGCACTCTTACTGTAAAAGGGATGAGTTCACAAATCACTTGAGAATACTTGTGTTAAACCACAATTTAAGCGATTTCACCTTTAATAAATTTAATGCCTGCCTTTGGCTTTGACCACAATAATCTTAAATGAGATACTTTGTTGCATGCTATTAACCTCAGGGATTCTATCTGCTGCTGTTGCAGACTTTTGAGGAGGATTCTACCATTGCAAAGGAGGCTTGCAATTAATGAATGGCAAGAAGTATCAGTAGTATTTCTAAGTGCTTAAACCCATCTGAGGTTTATTACTTTTCTGGATATGGGTTAACATGGTTCCGTGAATAGGCACAAGGCCTAGAGAGTAGGATTAGGAAGGTTTCCAAGGGCTCTGAACTCATGTCAAGCAAATCTGGCAAGCTAGGCAGCTAACTCAACTGAATAAGGAAAAGACACTGAAGGTGCTTTATCACAGTGTGTAATATTTGTAAATTTTATTCAATTAATTTACAGCTGCAGGGCTCATGAGGCTAAAATTAAAGTTTTGTAAAGTTTTGATAAGGAGGCAGCCAAACAAGTTTGATTAGCAGTGGATGTGTTAGAAATGAGTTTGGCAGTGAGGCAAAAATAGAAGATTTGAATTTCCAGAGCCATGTTGGTATTGCAGTGCCCGTTTGATTAACTGTAGAAATCCCATGCTTTTAACTTGTCATTTCAGGCATTTCTCCTGTATTGCTTCTTTACCACACTGTTCACTAGCATTAAAATAAGCATCCTTAAAAAAAAAAAAAAATTCTGCTGTGAGGATATACAACAAAGCATTTACCATGTCTACCTGTACCGTTCGGTGATACTGTGTTCACCACTGCCCATTTCCAGATCTGTCCATCGTGCTTAACAGCAGCTCAGTCCCCACGACAGACAGTCCCAGCTTCTCTCTCCCCACTGCCAGTAACCACTAGTAGTGAGAACATAGTGCTGACCCTTTGTAACTTACTTGTTTTACTCAGCGTAATCTTCCCAGAGTTCATCCATGTGATAATGTGCGTCATCATCTCTGTGTAGTTGCTGCTGGTTGCCATCACAGTGATTTTGACTTGTGGCAGCTTCATCAGTTACAGTCTAGAACTGCTCCATGGAGTTTTCTTGGCTGTAAATTTGACAGAAGCAGGTCACCAGGCATTTCCTTCCACAGTACCACTCTGTGGCTTTGAACCACAAAGCTGTAGGTTAGCAATTGAGTGCAAGCTTGTTTGCAACACCCAGGAGGCTTGTTTCTCTTTTGGGCGGACTAATAAATTCATTATATGTAACCACGTTTTGTATATCCGTGTGTTGCTGGTGGACACTTGGTTGTTTCCACCTTTTGAGTATTGTGAAGGGTGCTGTAATGAACTTTGGTGTGTCTGTCTGTATTTCTGCTTAAGTATCTTTTATAGTTTAGTCTTATCACTCCAGTGTTCTTAAAAAATCACTCACCTACACAGTGCTTTTTCTTTCTTCATCCTTACACCGTGTTCTGTAATCTGTCTTGTTGAGATGCTCAGCACTGTGTTCCTCCCTCTGGAGGCTGAGACAGCAGGTGTCACTTTACTGGTCCTTCACAGCTGTGAGTCACATCTGAAGAGCCACAGATAGAGGACGTGGTGTACTTTTCACATAATATTAAATGGTAGTCTCAAAAGAACATTTATCATTGTTAATGTTTGGGTTTTTTTGATAGAAAGAAAACTTGTTCTAAACCTAAGAAAATTTTGCAGTATTAAGTAGAACTTAATAATCTATTTCCAGAATCATATTTGAGACTGTTTCTGGAGGGGGAAGGAGGAGGCAGGATTGGGAAAGGACATGGGTGGTTTCAGTTGTATCTGTAATGCTTTATGACTTGGGGAGAAAAAGTCCCAAGTGAACAGGAAAGAAATTGGTTATGACATATGGAGTTTGGTATATTCTTTTTCCTAGTGCTTTTCAAGCTATGTCTGGTTAAAGACTTTCTCCCCCATTTCCAGTCTATCACAAACCAGTATATGTTCTTAGTGTGTCATATAAGTTATTCATCTTTTTCCCCATGTGCCACTTACCATGAAATTGGGCCCAGACTACCCAAGACATTCTTCAGTGATTACACATTTAGGTGTGCCAGCCATGTCAAATGACTACAAAATTTTCCAATTCTTACTCTCAATATAGTGTTTTATCTTGAAGTGGACCTACAGCAAAAAGTTCTCATCAGTGGCATCCTCTTAAGTAGCCTGCACTTTTCTTTGTGTGTCAAAAACCTTTCATGATATAATATAATGTGTATTAATCATTTGGGAAATTGTTGCATGTTTTCAAAGTGTTCATGTTAATTCATGTATTCTGCATATTTGTTCCAATTAGGTCATTCTTTTGTTCCACAGATTATCTTGAACTTGCTATTGTATGAAGATGTTCCTAAAAACTTGATGATTAAGACATCCTTCCTGCCTTTGATCGTTTTTTTTTTTTTCTGTAACAAAGACCTTAATTCATCAAACAATTTTTTGAGCATTTGTTTTACCTCAGGCTTTATCTTAAACAGTGAACAGTCAAATGTGTATAATTCACAAACCTTTCTTTCAAGGAGTTCCTACTTTCTAATGGCGGTGGAGCTGTATTTGGGGTGCCGTAGCAGGCATGTGAACTGAGTGCTGTGGAAACATTGGAAATAGCCATGATATATAACTGGAAAGTTGAAAAGCCTTACAAAAGAGAAGTAGCTCATTTCAACTAGGTCTTCTTGAAGGATGAGTACAGAATTTATAGGCTGATATGGGGGTACGTCAAAGGAGCGGCATGAGCAAAACTGGAGAGTTATAGTGCAGAGTTGTGTGATGAGAAGCGATGAGCAGATGGGTATGATTCTCCAGTGTGTGGGAGGCAGGTAGGGTTAGAAAGTTAGGGGGTGACAAGTCAGTGAAGGGCGTTGAATTTCAGGCTAAGGAACTGAACTTTTTCTTATTCAGATGAGGTTTATTCATTATGTAACACCTAGGATCTTTGGCCTATTTTCTCATACAGACCTTTAACTCTCACTTTTAAACTCCATTTATTCATTCGTTCTTCAATATTTGTTGAAGACTTATCCTGTGAGAAGCACTGGATTATTTGTTGGTAGTGTAAATGTGGGCCATAAAACCTGCCCTCAAGGAGCTCATAATTAAATATAGAGGTGAAGGGGTAGGCACTGAGAGACACAAGGTTAAGCCATGATAGTGTCTGAGCAGGTCTGCGTCTTTAGTCATCTAGTGCTCCTATAACAGAAAGATACCACAAGCGGACAGCTTTAACAAAGAGAAATTTATTTTCTCTTGGACTTGGTTACAAGTCCAAATTCAGGGCATTGAGCTCCAGGGGAAGTCTTCTCTGTTGGCTCTGGAGGCAGATCCTTGTTGTCAGTCTTCTTCTGGATTGGGAGCTTCAAAGGACCCACTGTCCTTCCATCACTGTTTATTTCCGAGTGGTGTGAGGCCACCAACTCTTTGCTTGCTTCCTTTTCCTTCATGTCCCAAAAGATTGCCTTAAGGCACAGTACCATCTTATAGATTGAGTCCTGTTTCACCAACACAATCACAGTCCATCTTCCCTCATTGACATCATGGGGTAGGGTTTACAATATGTAGGAACATTACGTGGTATGGAGAATACCCTGGCATAGCCAAATTGCTGCACACATTTTTTTAGGGTACACAGTTGAATCCATTTCAGTAGGCTCACAGGAGGCAAAGATGATCTTGCTAAGAGTGGGTGGTCATGAAGGGTATTAGAAGAGATGATATTTGAAAATAGCCTCATTTTGAGATCTGACTTGATGACACTAGATTTTTTTTTTTAAAAAAAGAAGTTACAGGGAGAGGTATGCTGAGGTCAGATTCTTGAGCAGCCCAGTATGACATGTGAAAATTTGTGATTAAGGGACAACCATTGAAAGGTTTATGGAAAGAAGTTGCCTGATTCAGTTTAGATTGAGGTAGATTATGCTGCCTGCTGTGTGGACAATGGGGTATGAGGGAGACCCAACTGGGAAATAGTGCAGTGGTTCAGGTGAGAGATGATTGGGATCTGAGCTGCATAGACAGTATGGAGACAGACAGACAAGAGGATTAGCATTTAAAATAGGTTGTAAAATTGGCAGGACCTGGAGATCGATTGAGGCCATGAGAGTGAGAAGGGGTATGGGATGCTACCATTGCTACTAGGAGTGTGGCGCCATGTTGGAAAGAAGACGGCAAGTTCAGCTTTAGACAGCCTGGGTCTGAGGTGCCTGGAGACGTCCAGCAGACAATCAGGTGTGGTTATGCAGTGCTCTGTTGGGGAGTCCAGACCAGAAAGAGGGCACAGGTGTCATCAGCCTGCAGAAGTAGAGGGGGGTTATAGCTGATCTCAGAGACGTTTACACAAGCTGAGCTATGATGAGAATCTCAGGCATCACTGACCTGTTTCCTTCCTTAGCTAAAATTTACTTGCATCTGTAAAAAGTTAGAATTTAGTAACAACTATAAAAAAGCAGGAAGTTATCCAAAGGACTGCTTTTAGGACATTGCGTCAAAGATAATAAGCCAATTCAAGTGCAACTGGCCAATGTTTGTCTTCTGTTTTTCTCTTGGGAAGAGTGCATGCTAGAGAAAAAAGAAACTTCCTTTTCTTTGTGACATACTGATTCCTTGAAGAAATTGAAAAAGCAAACATGAAATACCTGCAGAATAAAAACTAATCTGTATTTTAACATAATTTACATACTATAAAATTCACTGTAGTGAGCAGTTCAATAATTTCCAGGAAATGTAAATAAACCTTATTTTTTAAAGTCTAAAAAGTTACTTATAAGCTAAGCTTTTATGTGCTGTTAAACTTACAGTGAGGCAGTAGATAGGGTTTAAGCAGGGAAATGCACCGCCAGTTTGGGGGATGTGGTGCATGGACATCGGCAGGGCTTTTTGCCATACACTCAGCTGGGATTGTTGTTGGAAGCAGCAGGTTAGTTGGCCCCCAACTCATGACAGCCACATGCATGAGGAAACCAACTACTGCCCTGTCCTGCACCCTGCCCATAGTCTATTGTAAGTTGGACCATTGTGATCCATGAGAGAGAGGGAGAAGTAGGCAGAGGCTGGTAATGTTTTTATCAGTGATCTAAAACAAAAACACAAACAAAAAAACAGGACAATATCCTGTCTTCATTAAGTCACACATATGAATGCCATGTAGTCAGCCAACCCGGAGCGAAGGATTCTGCATCCTTGAATTCAGCCAACCACATATCAAAAATATTCGAGGACAATAAAAGTTCCAAAAGACAAAACTTGAATCAGCATGTGTTGAGCATTATGCTGATTCCAAGCAAATGAAGTAATAGATAAGCATCCCTTTCTGTAGCCTTTCTCCAGCATTCGTTGTTTGAGCATTGTTCAATGTGTACTTTGTCATTATTCCTTAAACAATAGAGTACTGTATAACAGCTATTTTATATTGCAGTTATGTTGTATTATGTGTTGTATGTCATCTAGAGATGACTTCAAGTATACCAGAGGATGTGTGTAGGTTATATGCAAATGCTATGCCATTTTATGTAAGGGACCTCAGCATCCTTGTGGGTTGATACCCAAGGCAATCCGGAAAGCAACCCCCAGAGATACTAAGTGATGACTGTACTATTTGTTTCTGTTTGCTAGTTTGCTGACTTTAGCCCTGAACTGGAAGATAGAGTAACCTCTATACTAGCGTTGTAGTTATATTTGCTTCACAGTCAAATATTATATTGGCTGCCTATGACTGGAAATATAGTTCTAAGAAGAAACAACCCTAGTATCTTTAAAAGCATTTGGCAGAATTTCATGTATGGCAAGGTATCAGTGCTTCTTACTCCATTAAAACAAAAGAATTACTAGCTGTATATTCATTGAAATGATAAATTTTAGCAATTTAGATATTGAATCATTACCTCAGCCTAGTGACCTACAGCACAAGCTAAATGGTAGTTTTTGTTGACCTTGTTTTATATCTGAAAATATGTTCTCCTTCGTGATAATATCTTTGAGAGTGTATGTGGAAAAGGTCCTCATGTGAGCCTGTGTATAGCATCATAAACCAAGGAGCTGTGGAGTTTGAGTCATCCTCCAGGGGTGTGTGTCCATGGCTGTCTGTCCGCATTTTGCTTATAGAGTGCCTTTGCTTCAGACTTCTAGGAGCCATTCAGCTGCTGGAAATGAGACACATACAGCCGTTCTGTGGGTGCTGCATTCCTCTGTGATCCAACTGGACACGTAGGACACTTACACAGCATTGGCAAAGCAGAAGCTGTTGTTACTATTTATAGAGAGAAAAAAGTAAATAGTAACAGACATTCAAAGGAGAAGCACTTAATCTTCCCCCGATTACCATGCCCATTCTCCTGTTGATAGGCGGGCAGGGGTACCATGGTTCAGGTCAGACACAGTGTTCACATCACTGCTGCCACCTTGCTGCTTGAGGGACCTGCACGGCTCCCGAGCCTTCTGCTCTGATGATGTGCCTTGCTGGGCCTCCGTGGCCCTCGTTGCCCACTGGTGTACCCCTGCACAGGATCTCCTAAGACTCTGTTGCTTTGCCCTTCTAATTCTCTGCTGTTGGCTCCAGCCACTCTTCTAGGTCTACAGGGCTTTCCTGATGCCATGTTACTCAGGCCCTTGCTGCCCAGTGGGGGAAGGCATGGAACCTCTGCACAGGGCAAACTCAAGCCTCTCTTGGCCTGCACAAGCAGCACAGCTCTTTTAATTCTGCCAGCAAGCCTCCTTGGGAAGGTGCCGAACTCTCGCTCTGTGGGCCAGGGAAGCCCACCTCTCCTGTCTCTTAACCTTTTCAGTGTTTATTCTTTCTTGTGGGTCTAAGAGGTTCTTAGCTCAGAGACCCCAGGTCCTTGGTCCAAAGACTGCATTGCTGGTAGCAGTGAGGTACCCCTAAACGTGGGATTAGTCTTTTAAGTCTAGCAGGATGACGAAATCAACCAGTCCCCTTGGCCACAGTCACTTTATTTGCACAGTCACAGTAAGCTCTCCAGATCTCTGCATGCATTTTACACTTACGTGTGTAATCCCAACCAATCATTTTGTGGAAGTTAGAAGACCATGGCTTGAAAGACCATAAAAAGCAGTTCCCTGCACTGTAGAGGCATTCAGATTCACTTTCTCAGGGGTCACTGTCCTTGGACAGTGCAAGAAATAAAAGTCCAAGAGAAGAGGATGTGGCAGAGCTGGTGTGTTCACAGTTCAGTGAATGGGTGTCCTCTGTCTTGAACTTTGAGTCACATTTCAGGATGTGCTTATTGGTCCCTTGAGCATTCTGGGAGATGGGAAGACAAAGATAGTTGACAGATCTGTGGAGTGGTGATTTATTGGCATTAGGTGCATGGGTGCCCATCACTCTGAGATATGCTTCCCAGAGAAGTCAGTAGACCTTGCATTGATTGGTCAGTGGGATAATTTAACTGATCACCAAGACAAGCAGTGGCAGCTCACAGGTGACACATGTTTTCTGATTTCTTCAGCACTAACCTGGCTTTTCATGTAACTCAGTAATGTCTTAACATTCCTGTAGTGTTTGTAGAGGGTCTAGAAAAAGACTGTGCTAATTTCAGTATTAACCTTAGTGAAACAATTAGGAAAGGCAAATATGTTAGGTAATTGAACCTACTCTGTCCCGAAGATAGATAGGATTTATTATTTTTACATATCCACTCCAGTTTTTCTTTTCTATTGGCATGGAGAACTGAGAGCTGCTTATCTGAGCTGGGCTGTTGTTGAATACTTCCTCAGCACTGTACTGTTAACGGTTAATTAATGATATAATCAGAAAAGGCTAGCTTTGGATTTCTGATGAGGTAATGAGAAATGGCATTTAACAAGTTAATTGGAATTGGAAAGAGCTGTTAAAAGGCCATGAGAAGGTCTTTCACGAAGAGCTTGAATATGCTTCAGTCTGAAGATCATATTAAATTATGCCAAGGGTGTTTTTTCTTTTCACTTGAAATCATCCATTAGGATCACCTAATCAGCTTCTTGAATGTTGCTGCAAATGAAATTATTATTAACATCATACTTGTTGAGATTTATGTTTCTTTCCCTCCAATTGTCAGTGAATCGTTGTTTAATAGATAATAGAATTTCTTAGCTCCACTGGGACTAAATCTGAATCAGTTTAAATCTTTCTTTATAACTTTTTGAGTTTAAATCTCCATTATTCTGGGTATTGGTGATGGTTTCTACTTCTCAATTTTAGTGATTACTCCATTGAAGGTATGATAGTTTCTGCTTCTTTTTACTTTGTCAGCTTTGCTGTTCCATGTTTTGCATTTAAATCAGTCTGTTACCACGGAGAATCAGATGGGTAGAGGAAGTGGTAATGGTAGGATTTCACTGTCCCTTTTCTAATAAATTAAACAAAGCTGCTTTTTTTCGCAGCCAGCTGTAGAACAGAAGAATTGTTGGTGTCAACATAAATAGCAAATCGCATGTTACTCTGAGGAAATAACTTGCCTACTAGGCTCAAGGGCGTGAGCTGTCAGAACTGTTTTGTGTTTGAGACTTAAGTACTTGTTGGGCTTGGATTTGCAGTTCAGGGCTCTGACGACAAAGGCTCTGACAGCATATTTTCTTAATATCTTACTAAGCAGTGAATGGTGAATATGAATTTTTTTTCAAATTCAGTAAACAGCTTGATTAAGAATTTATCAGACGTTTTGATAAGCATACACTCATTGCCACCTTGGTTAATTTGAGGTTAACCAAATGAAAAGTGCCTATTTTTTTTATCACCTCCCTTCTAAGAAATTGTGAGTATATGCATATCTTTTGTTTATATATATAAAAGTATATACTTATTTTGTTATGAATATTTCTTTGTTTTTTATATATGCAACAAAAGTTTTGCTAATTCAACACTTTTAAAAAAATTTTTTTATTGTGATTAAGCAGAAGTTTACAATCTGTGTCAATTTGCCATATACAGCCTCGAGCACCTGCCTCTGTGTAACTGCTCTCCTCACCTGTGGCAGAAACCAATTAGACAGCCTCATATATGTATTAAACCATAAAGTACGCACACCACCCACGTCACTCTGTGTCCCATAGTCCAGTTCAATCTTTATCTTGAGTGTTGGCTAGTTGATCATTTTTTACAAGTACTGTTCAGTGTCATTGATTACATTTATCAAGTTGTGCTACTATTCCTGCTATTTCCAAATTATTCCACCACCATTAACAGACTCAGTGTCCCGTGAAAGCAATGACTCCATCTTTCTGCCTCCCTAACCACTAACATGCTTCGGTCTCTATTTGCCTACTCTAGGTATTTCATATAAATGGGGTAATACAACCTTTGTCCATTGTGGCTGACTTATTTCGCTAAGCATAGTATTTTCAGGGTTCACTAATGTTGGAGCTTGTATGATGACTTCAGTTTTCTTTAGGGCTGAGGTCCATTGTTTGACAGACATTTAGGCTGTTTTCACCTTCTGGCTGTTGTGAGTAGTGCTGTAGTGAATACTGGCTTAGATGTTCTATTTGCATTTCTGCTTTTAGTTCTTTCAGGTGCATACCTAGGAGTAGGACTAAGGCCTTTGTTAGGAAAGTGAACCTTGACAGCTGTCTCCATAAGCTTTACTGCAGGCACCTGTTTATCTGGCACCTGTTATTCTCAGCTCACCAAGCACCAAAACTGTATTGATTAAACGTGTTAGTTGAAAGTCATTGTAGTTTTTTGTAACTTATTTAAGGATTGAGAGTGGTTGGAAGAGGTTGACTAAGCAAAGGTGAAGAGAAAATAAAATTAGGAAACCTTTGTTTCTTTGGTGATCAGAAATTGTTTGTAGAGATAGCCTGAAAATAGTTTTGCAAAATTGGCATTTTAGATATATTTTGAACTTTTTAAAACATGTTTGTGTATAAGGCTCAAAGAATTGTGACTGTATACATATATCCATGTGAATATGTATGTGCCTATATACAAATATATATACCTGTAACCATATATGAATCACACTTAAGCTCTTATTGGAAACAAGGATGGACTTAAGGGGGGAAAAAAGACAGGAGAGATTGTTGAGCATATCTCTTTGAGAACTGGAGTACTACAGACCTGTTGCTTTTCTGTCTGGCTGTTCGCAGGTCAGTGTAGTCTGCATATGTGCACAGGCATCCATTAGTGATCTTGATTAAATAAGGGAGACATGGCCTGGGAAACAGGAGGGGGTGCTCTCCTTTAAGGCCCTGTGTGAGCTGGCCTGGAATCATCTAGGCACCCAGCTGCTTACCAGTCAGTCTTTCTTCTTCCTTCAGGTATAAGGCTAATCTTACCCAGGATGAAGAGTGGAGCAGGGAATCAATATGTTTTACAACCCACCCCACCCTGTGTGTAGTTGTTATGGGCTGTAGGGGCTGACTAAGAGCATGCTAGTTCATCCCTGCCAGGCACTCCTTAGAAACTCTATGGGGCAGCTCTACTCTGTCTGTAAGGTCGCTGTGAGTGGGAATCAACTCGCTAGCAGTGGGCTTGGTTTTGGTTCTCCCCTACTTCTGCCTAGTGCTCTGTACAAATCAGGGAAAACACTAAATCTAAGAGTCATGGATTGATGTCACCCTTCCCCTGCCCCCAGAGAGAAAATATAAAGAGATCAGAGTGAAGTGTCTTTGAAAAGCTATCTTTTTAATGTGATTTACACATCTTCCAAATATTTAAGAACTCAACAACAAAGGCTTTGTAATGGAAGAACATTCAACTGGCTGAATGAGGCAGCTGTAAATTAGTTGTCTGTGTCTAATACTTGTGAGCCTCATTAGATTCCTGGATTATGAGAAACTTGATGGAACATCTATAAATCAAAGACTTGAAGAAAAATATTCATGCATCAGCACAGAGCCCATCGTTGCCTTGCCTTTGATCAGATGGGAGTTGTGTCTGTCCTTATAAACCACATTTGTTGTCACATAATTGGAAGTAGAGTTCCAGTGATAAACATTTGCAAAAGCCGTGAATCCTTTTGCTCAGCAAAAGCTGGTTGTGATATCCTTTTCACATACGTTGCTGTCTTTAGCTTGTTTGGAGCCTGAGGCTCAGGATTGGGGTGTATTCTCATTAAGTCTTTGTGGTTCCTGCTCCAGAGTATTTGTATTCATCTGGATATCTACAAAGCATGTCTGTTAACGCAGTGGAATGAGGTTGCCAGATGTCTCCTATGGAGCAAAGATTATTGCTCTTCCAAATATTGAGACCACAGATCTTCATTCTCCCACTGTCCCAATTTTCAGAGTGCTGTGGCATTGCAGATCTTGTCCCTGTTTATTCAGTTACACTTCTTGCCAGAGAGGGGCCTGCACAATGGGATAATAAGAGACTGCCTGCACAGAACTTCTGCTGAGCCCACAGTTGGCCACTGGCAAAGACAGCTAAGGGTTTAGTGTTTCATATGGTCCATTCTGCTTGCTCTGAGTTTGATGATGGAAGAAAGCAAATTCTAGACAAGAAGGCTCTTCCTTGAGCTGTAAGAATAAGCAGAATAACATATACATACTCAGTTGTAAGCTCTTCTGTCTTCCTTGTTAACAGTTTTTTTCCTCTTAGAACTGTATTCTGTAGGGTTTTCAATGGCTGAGTTTTTGCAAGTAGTAGACTTTCAGTTGGCAGCTGAGCTCTTAACCCTTTGCACTACCCAGTGATTCCTTGTTCAACAGAGTATGCTTCTGCTTACTTTTCAAATGGTAAAGAAGGTGCTATTTGATATACATAAGTTTTACTTATTCAAGTCTCACAAAATTGTCTTTCCAGTATTCGTATGGGAAAATATTTAATTACCATGAAGGATTATGAAAATTGTATGAATGTCTTATTTAAAGAGAATGTTAATGATGATCCTGACATATGCAAATAGCAGTGGGTCACAGTTGGTACTTCAGTCCGTTCCTCCTGCAGAGGCGGTCAGGTGGGTCATCCCGGCGTGGTCGTTGGTGCAGCTAATTTTCATAGGTGATTTTGATTTCAAGGATATGCCTTTCCTTTGTGCCTTTTTGGTGAAATACTTATGTGTCAGCCCCAGTTCAGACATCCAGACTTCCTTGAAGTCTTCTCAGCTCTTTTAGAGTGATTTGTCTTCCCAATCTGTGCTGGCAAAAAGCCTTGTACTTACTTCATTATTGTGTAACTGTCTTCCATGCCTGGCTCTTCTACCATGTTGTTGTCACTGGATCTTAGTTGTCTCTGTACTTGTAGTGCCTGTACATATTGGATGACATATAGTATAAACTCAGCATTTGTTAAGTCAATTATTAGTTAGCTAAAGCCTAAATGACTAGATGACCAAATACTAAGTGACTCGATAGGGAGGTGCTTCTCTCTTTTTCTAAACACCTTCAGCCTAGTGTTTATTTCTGTTAAGGAAAGACATGTGAAGTTGTATGCTGATTTTCTGCTGCCTAGTAGTAAGCCAGTAGGGAGAGACAACCAATGAAAATACAATGTAGGGTTAGTAGTATGATGATGTGTGTGAGGAGCCTTGGAAGCCTGGGGAAGGTACATCTCGTTCAGCCTGGGGGCTAGAGAAGGCTTGGGGAGGACACCGTACCTCAGTAGCAGAGTATCATTGACTGTAGTGTGGAGAAGACCCTAATGGGAGGAGAGGAGCCGGAATAATGGAGACACTGATGCAGTGCTTGCTGCAGTTACCTGGGCCAAAGGGGAAGAAGATCAAAGGAGGCAGGTGTGGCAAGGAGGAGCCTGACCAGAGAAACGCTCAGAAGCCATCGACAGATTTTGGTGTGTTAGATTTGTGACTGAAATTTCTGGTGTTTCTGGAGGATGACTTGAAATGGCATGTGGCTTGGCTTGCATGGCATGTGACTTTACAGCCCTGAAAGGGAGCCAGAAATAACCCTCTGAATTGCCCTCTGGAAAAGAAAGAACAATGTCTCTTGAGCTTTGAGTCCTTCCTTGCCTGGGTTAGGTAGTGTGATCCTTTGAACTCATACAACCCAAAGGTCTTTAAAAGTCCTGAAAGTTACACACTGTGAGAAGAAAAATTCTCTATAGAGGATCAATCTGGGGAAGCCCTGAGTATTAAGTGCATACTATAATTATACAAATTTTAAACCACGTAGTGTTGTGTGGTGGGTTAAAATACAAAGCCAAGCCAGGTGCCATCAAGTCAAAGACATACCTATATTACGGTTTTTACTGTGTTATTTCTTACTGTGTAAGTTTAGAGAAGTTACTTAACCTGTCAAAGCCTATCTCAGACAGATAGCTATGAATTGTTGGCAGAAAGTTCAGGTCATTTTTATCTGACTTTTTCACTCAGCCTTTTCATTATTTCCAAATAGTAAATTTGGTTAACTGTCCAGTTGGTATGAATTCATAATGACCACTCCCTCTGATACCATAAAAAAGATTGGCAATATAGTTTTGACTCTTGATTTGATTTGATGGAACATTTTTGATTGTGGAGAACTGGCTGACGTCCATTATGCACTTTGACACTTTGTTTCAGGATCCTGTTGGTACACCCATGTTTCATCAGCAGTGATAACACACCCCAAAACATCATCTTGCCACCGAAAGGTCTTGGCCAACTTTGACTCTCCTTTGCTTTTGTTCATCAGTGAGCTCTTGTGGAACCTTTTTTATGCACCTTGCTCATGCCAAGATTGTTAGTTAAGGTTTTCCTAATTGTTTTTCTGTTTACTTGATCTGCTACGCTTCTCACCGTCAGCTGACGATTTTCGCAGAGCTTTCATCAGTTCCGCTTATTACTGCCTGCCCTGACCTCTATTCATCAGTGACACTTTCTCTCCTCTCAGAACAATATTTAATCCACTTCTACATTGCTGTTTTCTTCATGGTATTATCCCCATAAATGTGGACTAACATGTCTCTGATTTCACACCCACTCTTGCCAAGTTTAACTTCTTTGTTGCTGTAATTCAGGCTCCAACATTCTCGAAATGACACACACAAACAGGCAGCGACAATAGTGAATGCCACTCAGCAAGATACTGTCACACATTGACATGAACACAGCTGTGAGACACTGATATCTAAGGTTATGAAACGTTACTGAGTTGTTTGTGCTGTCCATGTAAGTGCACCATGGCAAGTTCACGAATATAAGAACAGACCTTGTATGTAGGAGGGTAGAGCACACACCATACGTACTGCAAGCATACTAGGAATTTGCGTAGGCTGTCTTCATTTTAAAATTGCTTTTGGAGGAGAGGAAGAGTATCATAAGTGAGACTTACCATACATTTTCCATGTACTTTAAAAAGCACAAGGCCCTTTGATACCAGTCTAGAATTTTATCCTCATGCTTATAGGATTTCTATTGGAATTTTAAAAATAAGCTGGAAAATTATTGCTCAAAGATGTTATTTTCTTGTGTAGGAAAGTTTAAAGTTTATAATGTACAGAGTTGTTTTCCCAAAAATGATTCTCCAGTGGTATCACTGTTTCTGATAGGTCAGATGATTTTAAACATAGTGGTTGGTGTTTGTGCTGTGTGGTATAAGAATTTTGAAGCCATTTCAGTATTTTCTTCTCTTTTTTTGAAAAATAATAGACACATAAAGTGACCTTAACCCCCAAACACAAGATCAACCCCACAGTTGTACATTTTAATTAATCAAATTTTATCCTAAGTAGCATAATACCACAAACATGACTTTTAAGTTGTGACTTTTTATGCTTGAAGTTAGATTTGAATGGATAACGTACATAATTAGGACAGAATCTTACATAGCTAAGTAAAAGCTATGTAGAGATATTTGGAAAGGAAAATGATTTTTAATGATTTGAGGATGTATCCATATTTCTGTTTCTGTAATTATTACCAGCTTGGTTCATGAAGAATAATGATAACTTAGTAAAGAGCTGGAGATACAAAACCAAAAAGGAAGAACTTACTCTGCATTTCATAAGCTGAAAAAACTCAAAGCCTCAAGTTGCAATGTTTTTCTTAGGTGCCGTTGAGTTGGTTCCGACTCATAGCAACCCTGTAGGTCAGAGCAGAACTGCCCCATAGAGTTTCCAAAGAGTGCCTGATGGATTTAAGTTCCTTACCTCTTGGTTAGCAGCTGTAGCACTTCAACACTACCACCACCAGGGTTTCCCGAGGTGCAATAGTGAAGGATTTTATAGGGAAAATACTAAATTACTCAGGAAGCATCAAAAGAAGGTGGAAAGAATATACAGAGTCATACCAGAAAGAACTGGTTGACATTCAACCGTTTGAAGAGGTAGCATATGATCAGGAATCAATGGAACTGAAAGAAGTCAAAGCTGTATTGAAGGCACTGAGGAAAAACAAGGCTCAGGATTGATGGATTTTCACCTGAGATGTTTCAGCAAATGGATGCAGTGCTGGAAGTACATACTCATCTGTGCCAAGAAATTTGGGAGACAGCTACCTGGCCAACTGACTGGAAGGGATCCATATTTATGTCTATTCATAAGGAAGGTAATTCAATCAAATGTGGAAGTTATCAAACAATATCATCAACATCACATGCAAAAAGATTTTGCTTAAGCTCCTTTAAAAGCAACTACAACAGTGTATTGACAGGGAACTGCCAGAAATTCAAGCTAGATTCAGAAGGGGATGTAGAACCACAGATATCATTGCTGATGTCAGATGGATCTTGACTAGAAGCAGAAAATACCAGAAAGATGTTTACCTATGTTTCAGTAACTATGCAGAGGCATTCAACTGTGTAGATCATAACAAATTATAAATAAAATTGTGGAGAATAGGAATTCAAGAATACTTAATTGTGCTCATGAGGAATACACATATAGATCAAGAGGCAGTCATGAGAACAAAACAAGAGGACACTGCATGGTGTAAAGTCAGGAAAGATGTGTATCATGGTTGTATCCTTTCACCATATCTTTTCAGTCTGTGTGCCAAGCAAATAATCTGTGAAGCTGGGCTATATGAAGAAGAATGAGGCATTAGGATTGGAGGAAGACTCATTAACAACCTGTATTATGCAGATGACACAACTCTGCTTGCTGGAAGTGAAGAGGATTTGAAACACTTACTAATGAAGATCAAAGACCACAGTCATCAATATGGGTTGCACCTCAACATCAAGAAAAGAAAAATCCTCCCAGCTGGGCCAGTAAGCAATATGATGATAAGTGGAGAAAGGGTTGAGGTTGTCAAGAATTTTGTTTTACTTGGTTCTGCAGTCAATACCCATGAAAGCATCTATCAAGAAATCAAAAGGCACATTGCACTGGGAAAATCTGCTGCAAGTGACCTTTTCAGAGTGTTCACAAGATGTCACCTTGAGGACTAAGGTGTGCCTGATCCAAGCCTTGGTATTTTCAAACTCATCATATGCGTGTGAAAGCTGGTCAATGAACAGGAAGACAGAAGAATTGATGCCTTTGAATTGTGGTGCTGGAGAAGAATATTGAATGTACCGTGGACTTGCAAAGGAACAAACAGATCAGTTCTAGAAGAAATACAACCTGAGTGCTCCTTGGAAACCCAGATGGTGAGACTATACCTTGTGTACTTTGGATGTGTTGTCAGGAAGGATCAGTGTCTGGGGACGGACACCATGCTTGGATGCGTGGTAAAGTAGAGGGTCCATGAAAAAGAGAAAGACCCTCAGCAAGATGGATTGACACATAATGACTTCAACAATGGGCTTAAGCATAAAAATGATCATGGGCATGGTGGAGGACCAGGCAGTGTTTCATTCTGATGTTCATAGGGTTACTATGAGTTGAAACTGACTCCAGAGCACCTAACAAAAACAGTAAAGACACCTGCTTATCTGTTTTGTCTTCCATGCCTGATAGAAAGGTTATAACCATTGTGAAAATCAGTGTTTATGTAAAAATCCTTTGGGATTAAAAGTGAAAGTTGCATTTGAAGCACAAAATTAATATTACTGATGCTGAGTTATCACCAAGCTAATTACTCATGCCTGTTGGCATTATATTTAACTGAATGAGCTCATAGTTTTCCAAGAACTATCAGGATTTCTAGTGAAGCTGCAGTCATACATAGGATCTGTCTAAACCACTGATGTGTGTGTTTAAAAAGAGCTGCCTGTCAGTGTGCAGTGGAGATGCCAAGGCTCCAGTCAATAGCATGTTCTCATTAACTGTCAGAGGAAACAAGCCCAGCCAGATTTAAAGCACATTTTCCCAGTGTGTGTCCAGAACTGATTTCAGATCTTGGCTGATATCAGGATTTTGTTTAGAAAGGGAATGCCATTTTCTGTTTCCCCCATTGCCCATTTAGTGACAGCTTCTCTGTCAGGGAGAGGCTGGAGAGAAGGTCCCTTGTGCGTGCTTCTGTTGGCTTTCCTTCCTGTGTCAGGACACACTGTGTGCCCATGCAAATGCCTGTGTGTTGGTCACTTTTACATTTGTGTATGTCTTTGCAGCATTTTCTCACATCTTTTCTGTTTTACTTCAGTATCTTGTCGATTTGCTGTTTAAACCTGGCTTTGAAACAGTTTCTTCTGTTTGTGTGTTTGGTAAAATATATATATATATATATATATATGTATGTATATGATAAAACCCTTGCCATTTTAATAATATTCACAGGTACAGTTCAGTGACATTAATTATGTTCATCACATTGTCCAGCTGTCACCCTTATCTGTTTCACCTTTCTTTTTTTGTTTGATGGGAAAAGAATTCCTTATCCAGCAATAATGGAATGACTACAGAAGACTCTCTAAGGATAACGATAGCGCCGAGATGATGGAGAGAGAGAAAGAACAGGAAAAAAGCTGACTGCATTTTTCTAGTGTCAGCCGTGGGAAGTTGAAAGAAATCTTCTTTGTACACACATTTCTCACAGTCTGTCCTATTCAAAGCTAATGAATGAATGAATGAAGAGAGAGATATCTTGAATATACAACATCATGGAAACTATGAGCAATTTGCAGGCCGAGAAAATGTGTATGCATGCAGTTGGCATTTGCAGTGGGACCAGGTGGGAACGGTCCACACTCGGTTGTGCCTGCTCACCTCTTGTACTGTTCATAGCTCTCTAAGATTAAGGGGTAGTTTTATTTTTTTCAAAACAAAACAAAACAAAACCAGGGACCTTAGTTTTCATGAGAGCACGAAAAATAATCATGTCTATGTGAAATGGAAATGTTTTTGGAAGCCAGTAACTCCAAGCTTCGTTGAATATTTGAAATGTTTCTTTCTGGAGGTCTTAAAGCAACAGTTTAAATGATTTGGGCTAGCTTTAGTTGGAAACCCTGGTGGCATACTGTTTAAGTCAAAGGGCTGTTAACCCAAAGGTCAACAGTTTGAATCCACCTGGATTTTCTTCCAAACTGTGTGAGGCAGTTCTACTCTGTTTTACAGGGTTGCTATGAGTCGAAATCAACTTAATGGCAGTGGATTTGGTTTTGGTTAAGTGATTCTGGCTAAAAATGGGTGGCATATGCATCACTTCCAAAATGCTTCTATCCCAGGTCTAAAATTTATGGTTAAAGTAGATATTATAAACTACTGTTACCTCCAATTGATTCTTACTCAGTGACCCTAAAGAAAATACAATATCAAGAGTCGTTATTTTATAGACACGGGGAATGTAACAAACTTTAGATGTCTAGTATTTTGGTTCTACAAGAAATAATGTGTTAAGAAAAAGTAGCCTTTATGTATTCCAATTTCAAATAATCAGCACAGGTAATTGCCCACAAAGTACTCACATGATTCAGAGCCTTTGAAACTAAAAGTATAGTTAAAATTCTCCTGGATACATGGATGCGTGTATATGTATGTATAAGGTCTGACAATGAAGTCCGTAAACTTAATTGTTCTAAGTGCTACATACCTCACTGCTAAATATCACTATGGTCACCTTCGAAGTACTACCCTTGGGAAGCTATGGACTGACTCTAGCACCTAGTCCACCCTTTAAAGCAACTTTGAAATTCTTTCTGGAATGGCCGTTACACCTGATTGCATGGTAGCAGGTTGGCAAACTTAATTGTATAGTTGCCTGTTACGGAATTTTTAGCCAGTAAACAAATAACTGTATTGGAACACCTTTCCTACTCACTTCATCTGGCCCCCAGTGACTTTCTTCTTTGCACAAAGATAAAGGAAATGTGGAAAGGAAGACAATTTCAATGACATTCAGGGCATCAAGGGTAATAATAATACAGTGACAGCTCTGATAGCCGCTCCAGCAAAAGAGTTCCCAAATAGCTTTGAAGGGTGGACTAAGCACTGGCATTGGTGGATAACTTCCCAAAGGGATTACTTCAAAGGTGACTGTAGTGATATTGAGCAATGAGATATGTTTACAGGATGAGTTCATGGAGTTATTTGTCAGACTTTGTGTGTGTCTGTGTTTGTAAAGTAAACATGAAATTCATACAGAAATTGTAAGCCTTCCTGAAATTTTAAAAGGAAGGTATAATGTAGGAAGTTTATTGTGGTGTGCATAAAATTGGTTTTTTAAAACAGTTTAGGATGTTTTACTGAGAAGAAAAATGAGCAATAAACCATCTCCTCAGACTTACCCCTCCCCCCGTAAAACAAATTTTGAAGTACCCTATTTTCATGCAATTTCTCTTATTCCTCTTAACTTGTAAATGGATGAGAAGAGAAACAGAGAATTCCTGAACTGTTGCTTCTTTGTGTATGTGTGTGCGTGTATGCATGTGTGTATGAAGTCTGACAGTTGTGTTAGTGAACTCATCCTAGAAAAAGGGCTACATACCTCATTGCTGAATATCACTCCAGTTACCTTAGAAGTACTTTCCTTGTGAAGCTATGCACCCACACCAGTACCTAGTCCACCTTCAAAGTAATTTTGGATGTCTTTCTGGAATGGCCATTGCACACAGTGGCATGGCAAGAAGTTTGCAAACTTAATTGTGTAGTTGTGTGTATGAGGGAGTTTTTAGCAATAAATAACTGTATTGGAACACCCTGCCTTCTCACCTAGTCTGGCTCCCAGTGACTTATTTCTTGACCCAAAGACAAAGGAAATGTTGTAAGGAAGGCATTTTGATGACATTCAGGACATCAAGGATAATATGACGACAGTTCTGATGGCCATTGCAGAAAAAGAGTTCCACAGTTGCTTTGAAGGGTGGACTAGTTTCTGGCATCGGTGCTTCCCAAGGGGAGTACTTCGAAGGTGGCCATTACAACGATTAAATTTGTAAACTTAATTGTTGGAAATCTTGTATCACCCTGTCTTTACCTAGGTTACATTTCTCTGACATTTCTGAACTCTGTTAGGTGGATGTTTCTTGCTGAAAATTTGTGTGTTCCTCCTTAGGTGGGGCCAGTCTACACTGAAAGTTTAAGAAGTTAAATCTTCTGATGTAGAAAGCAGTCTGTAAAGAAACAAGAGCATAGACTTCATTGTTCTAAACCAGGAGTTATTCCAACTGTTTTTAGCTTAACCATGAGACTTGTTTTCCTGATCAAAGATTCCTAAGAAAGCCAGTATACAAACAGATAAGGATGATACTTTATTTTCTAAGTTTAAAGTTAAACACTGACTTGTAAATGTAGTCAGAGTTGAGGTATTGTTTCGATGTACACTTTGAGGGCACTGGGGAATGGGCTTCAGTGATTATAAATCTTCCTGTTGAATTCAGAGTGAAACATATCAAGGACACTTTATCTGAACTTGTAATCATTCCAGTGTTGGAACCCTGTTTTCCCAGACTCAGCTTTTTTGGCTTGTTAAAAATTAAAACTGAGCTAACCTAGGTGGTCCAGTCATGTCATATTTGCAGGTGAGGCTGCTGCTGCTGTGTTTTGGAGGGGGGAGGGCTGTGGAAGTGTCCTGGACAGAACACATTACTGTTTAGAGAAAAGGGTCATGGATGCTGGAGAAAACAACTGTTCTTTACAGCTGAATTTTCTATAAGAACGTCTCTTCCTGAGATTTTTTTCTTTGCCATTGCTTTCCCACTGTTTGAAAAGGAGAAAAGCAGCTCTTGCAGCCCAGAGAAGAAATCAGGAAAGCACATCCAGTTCTCCCTACCTTTTGTTTCCTCATTCAAGAAATAATTTATTTGCTGACTAAACAAAACCCAACCTAGTTGCTGTCAGTTCGATTCTACTCACAGGAACCCCATGCGTGTCAGTAGAACTGTGCACTGTGCGGTTTTCTTTGGTGATTTTTTCCCAAAGCAAATCACCAGGCCTTTCTTCTGAGGCATGATTTGAATCATCAAGCTTTCCATTGGCAGCTAAGCACTTAAATGTTTGCACTCTCCAAAGACTTCTGTTGCCTAACCGGTATGTGTCGTGTGTGCTGAAATGTAGGGATAAACACTTGCTTAAGAAAGACACATGCTAACTTTGTAGAGCTTGTAGTTTAGAGGGAGAAGAAAGATGTTGGATAAGTAATAAAAAGTATCAGAAGATGCTTATTCCCATTTGCTCTGGGGTATGGGATGCATACATTTGTTGGAAATTGTGGGTAAATGGGAAATTTGAATTTGAGGAGTTATGCAAGCCTAAAGTAGTTTTTAGAGAAGAGGAAACTAGGATTTGAAGACATAATTTAGGGCCAGTTGAGATTGGTGTTCATAAACAGTGTAGTGATGCTGAGCTGGTCAGTTGAGTGACTTCTCCTTACCTCCACTCAGAAGTCTGGTAGGCATAGAAAAGGCAGACTTTCTGAGATACGTTTAGTATTCACCCATAAGAGGAACTGATGTTGAGAGTCTCTCCATTTTTATTCATTTGTTATATTTATTCTGGAAAATATGTATGACATTTATTCCTTTAACCATTTGACTCAAAAGATTTTTAATAGCTTGTATTATCAAATAAGTTGTGAAACATAGTTAAAACTGACATTGTGTGCTGTGTAGAAAGCACTGTTTTGGAAAAACACATCTTTTAGTGGAGTCCTGGCTCACAGTCCCTTCCCAAAGAAGCTGAGGAAAATGGTTATTTATCTATCTGAAAAGGAAGTCACAAAAGAAAGCTAATTTAAAATGAAATTAAACAAAAGAAGAAATTTTAATAGCACACAATAAATTTTTCCTTCTTCCTTTAGTTTTTCTGCTTGGTTTTGGCAATTTTGATTGTATGTCTTGGTGACTTTCTTTTGTGATCTATCTTGTGTGGAGTTCAGTGAGCATCTTGGATAGATATCTTTCATGATAAATATCTGGGAAGTTTTCTGCCAACAATTCTTTCTGTATTTTCTGGTATCCTCCCCTGTTTTGGTCCTCTAGTGACTCATAAGTTATTACCTTTGGCAGAGTCCCATGTAGTTCTTAGGGTTTCTTCATCTTTTTAAATTCTTTAATCTGATTTTTAATTCAAATATGTTGATATCAAGTGCTTTATCTTCTGTCTCACTAATTCTGGCTTCCATTGCTGCATTTCTGCTCCTTTGACTTTCTGCTGAATTATCTAATTCGGAAATTATATTGTCTTCTGAATTTCTAGTTACTGTCCCTGTGGATTCTTGGAGTCTGTTCAGTTTATCGTTATGCTGTTCTCTAAACATCTGAAGTTGCTCATGTGTTGCATCGGTGTCTTTCTTGGCTTGTTCTGCATTTTGTCTGATCTCCTTCCTAGTCCTTTGAAACATTTAGTTTATTAGTCTGTTGTATTCTGTATCTGGTGACTCCAGAAAGTTCTCTCTTCATGTGGGAGATTTCTTGATTCCTTATTTTGGGAGCTTTCTGGAGCCCTCATAGTCTGCTGCCTTATGTGATTTGATCTTGACTCTTGTCTTCAAGCCATCAATAGGTTATTGTATTTATATTTGCTTATCATTACTTTAGTTTTTCTGTCCTTTTTTCCCTCTCATATATTATGTGGAACACAGATGAGGTATTTCACATGGAATACAGTAGTAGAATAAATTATGCTATTCTATGCTGAACAGGAATTCTTCAGGTTCCCAGGTGTTCACTTTTTCTTTTTAAAATATAAGAATATAAAGGAAATACTTTGAAACTGAGGAATCGTTATACCTACCCCAGCCAGGGGCAGGTATAATTTTAGTTATGAGTGATTTATTGATTTGGTTTGGGTATACCCAGAACCTCAGTCCCCAGAGGTGCTGATCCTAGGTTAAGGGCAGGGACTGCAAGCAGCTCTTGTAAGCTTTGCTTAGGGTGTTGCCAGTCTTGTTATAGGTTGTCATTGTTACCCCGACAGATGTAAACAAATGTAAGGTTTTCCATTGTTGCTGTTGTTAGCTGCAGTCAAGTTGGCCCCATCTGATGGTGGTCCTACAAACAATGGAGCAAAATGCTGCCCAATTCTCACCATCCTCATAACTAACATGCAGAGTGGACTTGCTGTATCTGTGGAGTTGTTGGCTGATCTAGAGGTTATTTTATCTCCTTAAGCAGTATTTAGTTGTTCCCATAGGGTGAACTGTCTTTAAAAGGGGATCCGTGATAAGCTTGTAGGTTATATCTATGATGCTTTTTTTTTTTTTAAGGATTCCTGCTGGCACAATATTTAAGTGTTTCGCTGCTGTCAGAAAGGTTGGTTGGCAGTTTGAACTCACCTAGCAGCTCCTTGGGAGAAAGACCTGACAGTTTTCTCCTGTAAAGACGGCAGCCTCGACAGCAGTGTGGAGGGGGCATAGGGTTGCTATCAGGTGAATTGACTTGCTGGCACCTAACAACAATATCAGTTGATTATGCACACACATACACATTCGTATTTATTAGTATTGAGTTAGACTTTGTGCCAACATACAATGGAGCTTAATTTACTTGCCGTGATATGGATTATGATGAAAAGTTGCTAAATTTGGATGGATTTTGGTGTATTGCTCCAGAGATATGAAATGTTGGATTATCTTTGCTTTTGAAACAGATCCATGCACACTGCCTTGTGTTTGTAGCTAGTAACATTAAAGAGGGTAAAGAGAAAGGAAGAAATGGTGCTATAGGCACTGTCGTCACCATCTGAGGGAAGGAGAGTAAAACCTCGCAGTGCCTGCATGAAATACAAGTGCATCACCTTTGAAGAGCTTTGATAAATAATCTTGGCAGTTCTTAATTATGCTGTGTTTGAGTCTGTTATTATCCAGCTCAACAAAAGTGTTTCTAAGTCAGAAGTTGATCTGGTTCCCAGAGCTGGAGCTGTTAGATGTTTCATTCATTTTGTCATTGTCATATTGTTGTTTCAGGGACTGAATATTTCATTGTTATTCTTGCTGTACTTATTTCTAAATGTACAGTCCCCTCATACTATTATTTTTTGCATTCAACTTGGTTCCCACGGCTTTCAGATATATGTGTATAGTGAAAAACTATGGTGTTTTCAAGGTGTGTATCCATTGCAAACTGACTTAAACAAATTTATTTGTTACTAGATATTTGAAGGTACATCTGTAGGCTCCTATTAAACGACAAATCAAACATGTTGCTGTCAAGTTGATTCTAACTCATAGTAACCCTGTAGGACACAGTAAAATTTGCTTCATAGGATTTCCAAGGAGCAGCTGGTGGAAGCCAACAGCCAGTCTTTTATTTAGCAGGCATTTGCTTAGGCCCTGTGCCACCGGGGCCCTATATTCCTGTAATTAGAGGCAAATGAGGATTATAGGTCTTCTCACCTTCAAACACAGTTCTAGGCAATGCACTGTAGTGAAGACAAATAGACTGAATCACACACAGATTTATATGTTTATTATCAAGCAGGCACAAAAACCATCCATATTATCTGTTCTGAAACTTATTGGGGCCCCCAGCTCTATGTCCTTTTAGATACAAATACCTTGGACTACAAGAGCCTCTCAAAACAGATGCAACAGTATTTTAGTTGCAAGAGTCAGCTTATCTAGTTACAGTTGATTGACAAAATCCATACAAGATCCATCTTAATACTACGTCTATGTGCTTTTTAGAGTATTGGCTATTGTAGGGTATCATTATAACTTATTTCCCAAACCAGGATACTTTTGAGGTCTAAAGTGGGTACTATAAATAATGGTGCTAGTGTAAATTGAAACTATACCTGGTAAACTGGAACCTGTGGTTATCCTAGCTGTTAGGTATGCTACAGTCTTATGACCCTGTTCACACAAAGGCTTTTAAAAAGCATGTCTACATTCCATCCATGTATCTTACATATTAAAAAACAAAAAATAAAAACATTGCTATTGAGTCAATTCTGACTCATAATGAGCCTATAGGACAGAGTAGAACTGCCTGATAGAGTTTCTAAGGGGTGACTAGTGGATTTTAATTGCTGACCTTCTGGTTAGCAGTGGTAGCACCTAACCACTCTGCTACATATAGCTATCCATATTTCTTAAACATCCTGGTTTCACTGAGTAATTATCACTTCTACTGTCTATAAGCAAAGCAACAAAGTCTTTAAGGTTTATTGGAGGTAGACTGTAAACCCAAACCCATTGCCATCAAGTGAATTCTAGCTTGTAGCAACCCTGTAAGTCAAAGTAGGGTGGCCCCATAGAGTTTCTAAGGAGTGTCTGATGGGTTCCAACTGCTGACCTCTTGGTTAGTCGCCATAGCACTTAATCACTAGGACACCAGGGTTTCTGATTGGTGGTGAAGACAACTGGGAAACTTTTTGTACAGCCCCTAAATTTGTGGCCTATGATGAGAGTCCCTCAGGTGGTAGCTAACTTCCCCTCGGGTAATTCTTCCTTAGGGCACCTGAGATGTTAACTAGTGCCATTAAGGTAGGAAGTAAAGCTAACTAAAATACATACAAATTACACTCTGAAAAGATCTGTATTAGAACATTTAAGCATGATTGCAGAAAATAACAGTTCCTTTTCTGGGGGATAAAATTCAGCAGTTTCTAAAGAGAACATGGCAGTATCCTTTAGGATACACAGCCTTAAATCTGCATTAAAAGGAAAACAGAGATAGATAGAGCATTTAGCAATGGTTTGTGCTTCCTTTCATGTATTTTTATGGGTACTCAGATGATCAAATATTAATATATATCTTTAGGAGTAAAATAATGTGTTTTAAAGAATACTGGTAGTAATCATTTGTAATTGTTAGATTTTTTGAGTAAATAATTCAACATAAGTACTATAGGATCAATATCAGCCTGCTGAAGAATGAATAAAATTGATTTACATTCGCTTATTGCTGCTGGTATGTCAATACTGAATTACCTGTGTTACAGCCCTATAGGCATCAAAAATATATGTTTCCAAACAATAGGAACATAATCCTCCACAACTGCAGAGAGCTCGTGTCGTAAATTATTTGCTTAAGGAATGAGATAATCAGGGTGGTGCAGCTGAATCCAGGAGGACTCAGAGAAGAAGAATATGTATGCTCTGACAGAATATTAGAATAAGGTTGTAAGGTTAGTAGACAAGTTAATATCCTACAGGGCAATAAAACTATAGTCACTGGGGTTATCTTTTCTACCATACAAAAAATCACTGGCCTCTCTGTGGACAAAAATCTGTAAGTAAACTGTAAACTAACAGACTCTGGGTCCTACTAGCTAATAAATAGTGAGTCAAAGATATATTATCCTAAGCTGTTCATCAGCTCTTGGGTAGACCTGTTTAGAAAGTGGTTCAGTATTACATTGGAAAGACATCCCATTGCCCTTTTGATGTATTTCCACATTTTAATACAGTTTTGTGAGGAGCTCCAGTGGTGCATTGGTTAAAGTTCTTGATTACTAACTGAACGGGCAGAAGTTTGAATCCACCAGCCACTCTTCTGAAGAAAGATGTGGCGAAGTATTGTGGTAAAGTGTTGCCACCTTGGAAACCCTACAGAGCAGTTTTCTGTCCCATAAGGTCTTTGTGAGTTGGGACTGATTCAGTAGCAGTGGGTTTGGTTTTTTGGTTTATATAATTTTACATAAGAAAGATCTTCATTTTGACTTTATGTGGATTTATGCGTATGTGATTGCCATAAAAATACCAAATTGTGACCTTTGTATTTTGTTGTTTTGTTTGTTTGGTTTTGGTTTTTGGTTTATTTTTTTGATTCATTTGGACCAAGCGTTGGGACTTGGTAAAGGTTCATAATTTTGATTTATCTGGGATGTAAGCGAGATAAACTATGTTACTGGTTGGGAAGTTTTGTACTGTGTGATTTGGAGGGAGTTGTTAAAGAAATCCAGAAGCTCAGTGTGACCCATAGGCTAATTTGAGAAGTACATCTTTTTTCAATTTTTTTTTTCATTGTGAGGAAGAAGATATATCTCATTTGGAGAGAACACAGTTGTTAGGTGCCGTTGAGTCCATTCCGACTCGTACCAGCTCCGTGGACAACAGAGCAAAACACTGCATGGTCTTGTGCAGTCTTCACAATCCAGTGTTAGAGTTGAGCCCATCGTTTCATCCACTGTGTCAGTTCATCTCATTGAGGGTCTTCCTCTTTTTCATTGACCCTCTACTTTACCAAGCATGATGTCCTTCTGTGGGGACTGGTCCTTACCGATAGTATGTCCAGAGTATGTGAGACTAAGTCTCGCCATTGTTGCTTCTAAGGGGCATCCTAGCCATACTTCTTCTCAGACAGGCTTGCTTGTTCTTCTGGCAGTCCTTGGTATATTTGGTATTCACAATCAGCACCATAATTCAAAGGCATGAATTCGTCTTCATTCTTCCTCATTCGTTGTCCAACTTTGACATGCATGTGAGGCGACTGGAAACCCTGATGGCGTAGTGGTTCAGAGCTACGGCTACTAACCAAAAGGTCAACAATTTGAATCCACCAGGTATTCTTTGGAAACCCTGTGGGGCAGTTCCCACTCTGTCCTGTTGGATTGCAATGAGGTGAAATTGACATATTGGCGAGCATTTTTGGGGATGGTTGTTGTTTGTTTGCTTTTTTTAATTTAGATCATAGTCTTCTTGAGGTGGAACTTGGGAGGACTCATTTTTGTACTTCTGCTTGTTGACACAGTTTTGGCTCTCAGGGGATGTTTCTTGGGTAATGCTGAAGTGTGTTACTCCACAGTTTAGAAACATATTCAGTGAATCCATCTGCTTATCAAATAAGGCCCAAGCTCTTCAGTTTGGCATCAAAAGCTCAGGAACCCTATCCAAATTTACATACCCTGCATTTTTTCTCACAGATTCCACCCCGTGTAACCTGTGAGTCTCAGGTACACTGAGCTGCCCAGCTCTTCCGTCAAATACCCTGCACTCTTCTGACTGCCTGCTTCTTCTACTGTTGGTTCCTCAAGCACATTTCACCCCTGAAATGCATGTCTTGAAGGGCCAACTCTTCCTGATTCTCAAAGTGGAAAAATGTCCCCTTCCTTCCTATTTCCACATGACCAAGCCACGCCAAGTGCCGTCGTGACAGACAGCCTCATTTTATATTCACTGTGCTCATAGTTATCTTACATATTTTACTTACATACAAGGAGATAAGAACTATCATACCTTTCTATCCTTCTATGCCTGGCAAATATTAGTCTGTCACTAAATACTGCTGTACAATAAATGGGTGCAATAAATTCTGGTCTGCTATGCAAAAAAGCATTTTTTTTTCTCCTGCTTTTTACTTCAGTAGAGGGAAGACAATTGGATAATTTACCTGGGCTGACCATGACAAAAGTGACAGAACAATGAAAAAGGAAGATAACTTTCTTCTTGTTTTTATGTGAAGAGAAGTATATTACCCAGAATTGGTCTAAGGACTTGCAGAAGTGTTGGTCAAAGTAAATGCTTTGAAGCTGCAGACCACTTCTTAATTAGTGTGGACCCATGGAGATATCCTTCGGGTGATCAATTTGCCAGTCATTATGCAGTACTTGATTTCTTTTTGGGAAATTGTTCCTGACACTTGGATCTCATAAGGTTGTACAGGAATGGAGTCGTACACTTTACAGATCTCTGCAGCATCTAGCATGATACTTTCCCAGTACCTCTGGCATCTTTGTTACTCAACATTCACTCCTTATGATTAATTCCAGGAGGATGTAACATCTGAAAATCTCAACTAATTTTTAATTGCTGAAATATCATAAGCCTATAGTTTCATACACACATATATTTCATAGAAAGCTGAAATACCCCTTTCATCACTGCCTTCAACCCCTATTCCCTCTCTTCCTATCTTTCTCAAAGGTAACCGCTGTTAGTATTTGGAAATCTGACATTCAAGACTTTATACCTACACACACTCACATAAGAAAAATAGAGCATCATATTGTATAATTTATTTTTTACTTATTAATATGTTCACAGTATCTTTACATGTTCCTTGCATACAAATATACTGCATTTGATATTCTGTATTTTGGTGTTTCTGTATTAAAAAAACCCCAGTGCTGTCGAGTTGGATCCGACTGTATACAGAGTTAATTTCTTTATTGTAATCTCCTTATGAATCCCTTTAACTGATGTTCTTAATTCAACCAGTAAAGCCTCATTGTTTTGTAGCCCACTTACTTGAAATTTGTGGTAATTAGACCAAGAATAGAATTAAAATTTATGGCTGCCAATTTATAACTTAAAAGAATTTTCTTTTCTAATAAGAGATAAATAGCTTTAAAATATGAGCTTAAAATGTTCCAATTACACATAAATTCTTATCTGTTTCATTATCTAGCATAGTTGTAACTTATTCTGTGCATTTCAAAGCAATAAAAGGTTCACACCATTAAAATAGTTCTGTAATCAGATTTGTCACTAATTAGGACTTTGTTTCCATCAATTTAAACACAATTGTTGCCTTCCTACTTGATCCCAGCATTTCCCTTTATTCTGTTGCTTTCTAATTAGAGTGTGGGGAGCTCCCTGGGTAAGGACTTGGCCTCTTGAAGAGTGCTCCCCTAGGATCTGATTCCTGAATAGCTGGGGGAGTGAATTCAGCACATTCTCTTCTGCTGCTCCAGCAGCCTGAAGCTTGTCACCATTTTGGATGTCATTTTCAGGGAATAAAATGAGACATGGTTCATGAAGATAATATTCTACATCCTAGATTGGTGAGTATTGTCTGAGATCTTAAAAACTTGCAAGTGGCCATCTGAGAGGCAACTGTTGATCTCTATGTGTATAGAGCAAAAGACAAGAAAGGAAATCAAAGGCTCCCAGGAGAAACTAGTCCAGGGAACTAATAGCGCACATAAACCACAGCCTCTTCTAACCTGAGACTAGAAGAACTAGATGATACCTGACTACCTTTACTCGCTGTACTGACCAGGGATGCAGTGGAGGGTCCTGGATAGAATGGTTGAGAGACATAGAACAAAACAAATTACTGAAAGTGTCCAGATCCGATAAAGACCAGAGGAATATCCAAGACTGTTGCCCCAAGATAACCTTTGAACTTGAATGTGAAGCAATTTCTGCGAGCCACTTTTCAGCCAAATAACAGATTGGCTTATAAAATAAAAAACATCATCCATGAGTAGTGTACTTCCTTAAGCAGTTAACTGCATGAAACCAAACAGTCAGCATTTACCCAAAAACAAAGATGAGAAGGCAAGAAAAAGAAAGGCAGCTAGGTGAATGGAAACAGAATGAAAATAATGCCAAGATACTGTAAAAATTGTAACCAGTGGCAAAGAACAATTTGTATAAAAATTATTAAGCCAAGCCAAGTGCTAAAGGAAGCTTAATTTGCTGTGTAGTAAAATAGTAGAAGTGAGTGTGAATAAAGAATGTGTCAGAGAAGTAATAATTAAAAGCTCAGTGTTTTGAAGGAGATTCATTTATGAAACCTTTTACAGATCGTAACAAAAATAACCAGATGCACTTCTGGCTACATACCATGAAAGTATAATTGGCCTTGATCAGTGTTAGATACTACCTCTTCATTCTCATCTTTTGAGAATTTATTTGTGGCAGTTTCCCTCATGTTTTATGAAGAGATGAGGTGATGGTATCAGCTCAGCACTCAGAATGGAAAGGGAAAGGAAAAGAAGACCGCAGGACAGAGATGCTGCTGCTTTACTGTGTGGCAGCTACCTGTTCCTACTTTGCTCATTTGCTATATCTTTTGTTGGAAGTCTTTGTGATTCTCTAAGTCCTTTTGACTCTCAGCTCAAAGATAGTGTAGGAAGGGAAGAATGAGCAGCTCTCCAAGCCTAGGTCTTCCCTGTGAGCACAGACTCAGGCTTAAGAAGTACCTACCACATCCACGCTTGGGGTCTTAAAGGGCAGCAAGCTGCCATCTAAGGTCCGAAACTACGTGGAGCACATGAAAACCAGGAACATCAAAGACATGAGGAAAGTATGAACCCAGGAGACCGGAGGGTCCACATGACTGGGAGACTGTATCTGCATGAGACGGAAGAACAGCTGGTGCTCGGCCACCAGCACAGACTGCCCTAACAGGGAACACAGTGTGGAGTCGCTGGTGTAGCAGGAGCGAAAGGGGCATGCAGATCTAGAACTCTATTAAAAGACCAAACTTAACAGTCTGACAACCACAAGGATCTGCTGAGCACACGGCCCCTGGACTTGCTGCTAGCCCGGAGCAGAAACCAGTACTGAAGCCAGCACTTCAGACAAAGATGGCACTGGTCTGTAGGACACAGAGTGATGCAGGTGGTGTGTGTACCCTATGGATTTATATATATATATGAGGCTGTCTGACTGGTTTCAGAGGAGAGGAGAGAGAAGAGAGGAGTTGTCAAATATTAGCTGAGTGGATACTGGAAACACAGAGTGGAAAGGAAGAATGCACTGTCACAGGGCGAGGAGTGCAGATAGAGTTGCATAGAGGTGGGTACTGGGGTTTTATATCTCAGATTGACTTGGACTGTAAACTTCCACTTAATCACAATAAAAAAAGAAGAAGTACCTACCACATCCAAACGCATACTTCATTGTTCTGGTCTTGTTGTAACATCCTACACATAGTGAGGATGTTGAGGAAATGATGGTTTCTGAGGCAGTGCTGTGGTCCGTTGCTCCCTGAGCATCCTCACTGGAGAATGAGCACGGTTCCTGCCCAGCCTCACCCATGTGGAGTTGGCCCTTAGCCGGCGGCTGGAACAGTGACCGCATGCTGTGCGTCTGCTCCAGAGGTGAGCCTGGGGAGAGGGCTGCATCCTCGTCAGTAGAAGCAACGCGGGAGTCCCTGCATACTTTGTGCTTAGACAGAGGTGAGCCTGAAAGCAACATGGAGTGCTTGCAGTGGTATCCTTTGATATAAAAATGCCTCTTTCTCCTTTATGTTGGTTTTGTTTCTTGATTTGGAGTTATGTGTGTCTGTTAGGCTTATTAACATTAAAATATTAACTAGAAATAATGCATCCATTTTGGAACTTGTCTTGGGTTGGGTTTCTAGTGATGGGTCCAGCCACCACCAAAGGCTGCCCTAACAGGGAACACAGTGTAAAGTTGCTGATGTAGCCCAAGAAAAATGGGAGTGCAGATCTGGAACTCTGTTGAAAGACCAGACTTGATGGTCCAACAACCTCAAGGGTCCGCTGAGAACATGGCCCCTGAACTTGCTGTTAGCCCAGAGCCAAAACCGGTACTGAAGCCAACATGTCAGGCAGAGATTGGACTTTGTCTGATTGCAGATAACGCTACGTACAGTGGTCTGTTTGTCAGACAAATATAGGGCATCATTGTTGGTTCGTGGAGTGAGGTCTGCAGTAGACTTGCTATCAAGGTTTTTATCTAATTTAGGGGTATAATTACTGTGATGGCATTCTTTTGTTTAATGTGAATATGTGTTAAGTATTAATGTTGAGTTAAAGATATGAAGCTTTTTTATATAAAAGAAAATTTTTATACTTTTGCAAATTCTTCATGGTTTGTTTTCTGTTGTTACAAATCAAAACATTTTGATTTAGGTTTTCGTGTTTCAAAATTCTCATTTTCAATGCAGAATAATCTGAGAGAGCTACAATGTCATCATTAAAAATTCAGGGTCCAGAGGTACCCTTACAAGCTGTGTCACTTTGGACAGGTTACTTACTGTCTGCCTCAGGTGTGGTATTTTAAAAATAGTGGTGATAATCTAAATGTCATTAGTATCTTTGTCACCGTTTTGTTTTCAGATGGGGGCCATCTTGTTTCCTGTGTAAACAGATCCTAGTTAGTGATTCTTATTTCCATATTGGTCTTGTGTGGTGGTTTTATTTTTGAAAGAGGAGGTGGCGGTGTTTCAGTGGTGGAATTCTTGACTTCCATGTGGGAGGCCTGAGTTTGCATCTGCCCAGTGCATCTGACGTGCAGCTACTACCCGTCTGCCAGTGGAGGTGCTAGTGTTGATACCATGCCAGAAAGGTTCCAGTGGAGATACCAGACTAAGACAGAGTAGGAAAAAAGACCTGTAGGTCTACTTTCTAAAAATCAGCCAGTGAAAACCCTGTGGATGACAATGGAGTAGGCAGTGTTTCATTGCCTTGTACATGGAGGTGACCACGAGTTGGGGACTGAGTCAACAACAGCTAACAACAACAAATGTCGGAAAGGGGGATCATCTTTGGTTTTTAGGCAGATGCAGTGGGAACAACCACACACATTACACATTGGCCCTTTCCTTGCTAAAGCAGACATGTATGTGTAGTGACTTTACAAATGTATAACTGCAAAACTGGCTCACTCGCAAGAGCCATTTAAAAAAACAAAAAAAAAAAATCAAGCCTACTTCAGCTCATAGTGACTGAAAAGAACAGTGTTGAACTGCCTTGTAGGGTTTCAAAGGAGCAGCTGGTGGATTTAAACTGCCAACCTTGTAGTCAGCAGCCATAGGAGAGCTATTTTATAGTGATTCCAAATTGAGGAGATTCTTTGATTTGTTATTAAGAATGCTGGCATTTATTATTATGTGCTTTACTAATGTAATGGTTACAAATGCTTGCATGGACCGTTGTTGTTAGGTGCCGTCAAGTCCATTTTAAGTCACATGACCCTGTATACAGAAGCACAAAAAACTGCATGGTCCTCGGCCATCCTCACAATTGTTGTCATGTGTCTGAGTCCTCTGTTATTCCATGTTGCAGCCACAGTGTCATTCTGTCTTGTCAAGGGCCTTCCTCTTTTTTGCTGACTGTCCGTATTACCAAGCATGACATTCTTCTTGAGGGACTGGTCCCTCCTGATAATTCACTGACAGTACTTGAGAGGAAACCACCCTTGCTTCCGAGGAGCACTCAGACTATACTTCTTCCAGGACAGATTTGTTTGTTCTTCTGGTAGTCCGTACTGTATTCAGTCTTCCATTACTATTAACAGAAGGCTGTACTTTTTGTAGAGCTGAGGAACCTGTGGCCCAGGGATTTGATTGGCTGAAGGATGCTCGGGTATCAAGTGGGGCATGCTCACAGGGCCAGATGCTGTGTGGGATCTGTCTCTGAGGGTCCTGCTCTTCCGCAGTTGCCAGCCTACCTACCAGCCATGTCCCTCTCCTGAGCGTTGCATGAGTCTGCAGATATACTAAAACTACACAGTAGTTTTGTGTTACTCTTACTTTTGATTTTTGTTTTTCAGTTGTCTGTATCAGGATGAATTTTATTATGAAGAAGATCATAAAAGGTAGATTCGAGTAAAGAAAATTCTATTCTTTTAATGAAGGCAGCAGTGAAACAACAGTTGGTTACCTCTTGGGTGTTCTTTTTTGCTGACCTGTAGTTTAATTTTCAGTGTCTAGACTTAATAGTCTGGATTTAAGCACAAGACCTACAAACAAAATCATCTGGAACTTATTCTGTCACACTAAATACTTCTTTCTGATCCTAGTTTCCAAGAGATTCCTTCTTTCAACCACACCTCCAAATGAATATCACCTAATTAACCAAGAAAGATTTAACTACACTTCATTGCTTTTCTAAACAGTCACACATATTGGATTCGCTTACGTTAAGAATTGACTGGCCCATTGCAAACCACAGACTCCGTTTTGCAGACCCTCCACATGGCCTCTGTTCTCCCTAAAGAAGGTCTTGCTAAGGACCAGTTGCTCCTCTTCCAGCAGCACCACTTCCGTGGAGGAAGGAGTGTGTGGCGTTTGGAACTGTTTGTGGTTTTCCTGCCACATGATGCTGACTGAGCGGAACTGCTGCTGGGTGTGCTGCACAGACGGTGACATGTGTCTGAAAGCTCCAGTTTCTTTTCCAGCCTGCTGGTGTGCATATGCTTTTCATTCAAACAAAATAATAGATTTAAATCAAGTCATTTATATGATTATGTGAATAATGAAGAATAATCTTACTTGATAGATTGATGTCCAGGAGCAAGTAGTCTTTATTTTTGGTCTTGAACTCTCCTTGAGAGCCCCAAGGCTGCAGGCTAGGGGAGTATTGGGGGTGGAGGAGGACAATTGCATTATTTGTACCAGGAGGCACAAGTCTGCAGAGCAACATTAAGATTTGGAATTTGAAGAAACTGCAAATCCTGAGACCGGCTGATAAAACCCAGATGTTTTCTTCACCCCCGCTGTTGCTACCCCTGACTCCCTGCTGATGACTGGATTTTTTTTCTCATTTAGCCAAGAGATACGGTAAGAAAAAATAGTTAAAGGGAGTATGAAGATAGAGGAAGGGCTGAGGGAATGCTTAGCAAACCTGCCAATCAGATAACATCAGCCCCAAATACTGTTCTAATTAAGAATAAAATAAGGCTATTCTCCACCACGGACTGACTGGTATTTTGAATAACTATAGAAACCAAATCCCAACCATTGCGATCCAGTTGATTCCAACTCACGGAGATGCTGTAGGACAGAGCAGAACTCCCCACAGAGTTGCCAAGGAATGCCTGATGGATTCGAACTGCTGGCCTTTTGGTTAGCAGTAATAGCTGTTAACTAGTATGCCACCAGGACTTCCTGGATGAGTATGGAGATATGTGAAAATGACTGTCGTAGTAGTGTGCTCAGTTTCAGCACTGATGATAGTCATGATCTTTGCGCATACACAGGTCCTGTTGTTCTTCCAGCTTTGTCTTAATTAAAATAGATTGTCTTTCAATGGCTGTTACAATGATTTCAGAAGGATTCTATCTGCCCTTCTTCAGCAGAACTTTTGCTTTTATTGACGGTCTCTCCAAAAGTTTACTAATTCAATTAAGATTATGCTTACAGAAACAAAGCACTACATTCTGCCATTCTGTTCTCTAATCCCAGACTTCTTCAATTATAAAACCACAGTCACACCAAATAGTAAACCTTAAATATTTAAACATTTTTTCCCAGCAGGGAGACAAAGTACATCAAGCAACATGACAATTACACTAAAAGATTGATTTGTTCCTGACCCAGGGAGCCAGGCATCTGTGCTTTGTGATTATGATCAGCCCTGCCCAGCCTCAGGGGTCTAATGAACTTGTATGAATATCTGTGAGTAGGTTGTGTACACGCAACATGCAAAACAACAAGAAAGAAAAATTTGAACAATTAACGGGAATTTTAAAACACGAGCTACCAGATGTTCAGGGAAGCATTTGCTGACAACTTTAGAACTCGGCTCACATTTTTTTTTAAGCTTTTCCTTCTAGGTCATCATCAAAGTCATTTATAAGGTAGCTTCAGGCTTTGGCTCAGTCCTATCATATTTACTTAGAAGCTGTGATTATTTTGAACCCAAAGTGGCTAAAATTTTCCCTTCTAGTGTTTTGTAAAGTAGGATTTGAAGAAAAAAAAACTAGTAATATAAAAACACATTGAAAGACTATTTCTTAATCTAATGAGAGAAAAAAACATTAAAGATGTTTTCCCCAGTGTCTTGTTTTTATCCAAATGACTTGAAAATTTAAATCATCTCCTAATAATTCATTAAAATTAAACCTGCTAGTGTGTCTATTGAGCTACCTTTTATTAGCTTGACTTGAATTGCTATGTTAATTCTTAAAATAAATGGAATTTCTTTAAAAATTCAAGTCCTTAGTTAATTCATAAAGGGTTTTCATTCAAAAGGCCAAATGAGACTTAGTGTTTATCTCAGGAATATCTCAGCTACCCATGTAATGAGTATCTCTAAATCTTCTTTAAGGTTATTGCTGACTCTACATAGGCTGTAATTCTCTGTGTTCCCTTACCTTTGTAGATTTGTTTTGAATGTTATAAAGCAAACTAATAAATTATTTTCTGTCTAGGAGTTTATAAAACAAAAATGGATATAAAGGGGAAAATAAAAAACTTTGACTAAAGAAAAAGATGTGTGCTGTAGTAATAGCTAGATGTGTTGTTATTGTTAGGTGCTGTCGATTCAGTTCTGAGTCATAGCGACCCTCTGAACAACAGAATGAAACACTGCCCGGTCTTGCATCATGTCCACAATTGTTTTTATGCTTAAGCACGTTGTTGTGGCCACTGTGTTGATCCATCTCCTCAAGAGGGTCTTCCTCTTTTTCGCTGACACTCTACTCTACCAAGCATGATGACCTTCTCCAGAGACTGATCTTTCCTGACAATATGTCCGAAGTATGTAAGATACAGTCTTGCCATCTTTGCTTCTAAGGAGCACTCTGGTTGGACTTCTTCCAGAACAGATCTGTTGGTTCTTTTGGCGGTCCATCATACATTCAACATTCTTCTCCAAGACTGCAATTCAAAGGCATCAATTCTTCTTCTGTCTTCTTTGTTCATAGTCCAGCTTTCGCATGCATATGATGCAATTGAAAATACCATGGCTTGGGTTAGGCACGTTTTAGTCTTCAAGGTGACATCCTTACTTTTGAATACTTTGAAGAAGTCCTTTGCAGCAGACTTCCCAGTGCAGTGCGTCTTTTGATTTTTTGACTGCTGCTTCCAAGGGCATTGATAGCGGACCCAAGTGAAATGAAATCTTTGACAACTTCAATCCTTTCTCCATTTATGACAGTATTGCTTACTGGTCCAGGTGTGAGGATTTTTGTTTTCCTGATGTTGAGGTGGAATCCATACTGAAGGTTGTGGTCCTTGATCCTCATCAGTAGGTGTCTCAAATCTTCATTTCCAGCAAGAAAGGTGGTGTCGTCTGCATAACACAGGTTGTTAATGTGTCTTCCTCCAATCCCGATGCCTCGTTGTTCTTCGTATAATCCAGCTTTTCAGATTATTTCCTCAGCATACAGGTCAAAAAGATACGGTGAAAGGGTACAACCCTGACGCATCCCTTTTCTGACTTTAAACCATGCAGTGTCCGCTTGCCCTATTCGCATGATTGCCTCGTGATCCACGAACACAGATTCCTTAAGAGCATGGTCAGGTGTTCTGGAATTCCCATTCTCCACAACATTAGCCATGGTTTAGTATGATCCACACAGTCAAATGCTTTTCTGTAGTCAATGAAATACAAGTAAACATCTTGCTGATCTTCTTTTCCTTTCAGCCAAGATCCATCTGACATCAGTGATGGTATGTTGGCCAGGTAGCTGTCCTCCAAATTTCTTGGCAAGCTAGATGTGTAACAGTGAGTAAAAAATCAAAAAAGGAAAAGGAATAGAATGAGCTGACTTAGTAAGTAGGCTGTAAGTTTCTTGAGGGTAAGAACTTTGTCTTGATTACACACAATCCCACTTGACGCCTAGCACAGTGTTTTACATGTGGTTCTTGAACTGGGAAAATAGTAACAAATCTTTGAGAACATTCTCACATTTGAAGGGCTAGTAATTTCTGGTGATAACAGTGTTTCAGTATTTTATATTAATTTGATTATTCTGGCTTGTATTTAACTTGAGTTACATTTGCTGGTTGGTGATGGAGCAAATTAAGAGAATTGCTTGTTTATACACAGTAGAATTTGAGGAGCATTTTCTGTGTGTTCACTTAAAAATAACTTCCGTGTATAAAACTGGGATTACAAAGTAGATAAATTTTGGGGCGATTACTCCCTTCATAAAATTCCCTCCCCCATGGCATCTCTTTAAATAGGGAGCATCTTTAGTACATGTAAATTTTGGTTTTATTTACACAACTCATTTTACACATGGCTTTTCAGTAGCACGTTGAACAAAGCAAGGTGCACAGCTGAACTCATTTCTTTGAGCCTTGTTGTTAAGTCTTGTAGAGAAAATTTGGGTGCACCTGTGCTTTCCTTTTATTAGCATGATGTAATTGCATGAAGTTGAGATAAAGAATCAGAAGGAAAATATTTCTCCTTGTGTGTTGCTCTTTATGGTATTTTGTATTCAGACAGGAATGGATTACCAAGAAACTGAGTGATGGCCTTCTCTAGAGAAAAATAGGGTGATGTTTTCATCTCTCTAGGACTGTGTACACATTTGTTTATATTCTGCTTCGTTCCAAAAGGAATTGAAGCTTGAATAAACAACTTCCAAGATTAAAAAAATACATAAATAAAAAGTTAAAGTGAATTAAATAGAATAAGAGGTTAGGAAAAGTAAAGTGAAATCAGAAGTAGAATTTATATCCATTGCATGTTGTGAAAACCAACACATTCACAACAGGAATATCTAATTTCCCTGTTAGTTTTTGAACAAAGTCAGTGCAAAGCACTGATGTCTGTGCCAGAATTGTGTAAGCTTAGTCCTCCCTGAAGGCTGTGAGATGGAGGTAACATTAGGAGAACTCTGCTGAAATATTACATTCCTTTAGTCAGTCATCATATTTACTGAACTGAAACAGTTTGTCTATTGCCAAGCTGGATAATGGGGATACACAGTCCGTGCCCTTAAGGAGCACACAGTTTAGTGCAGGGAAATAAATCAATGAAATAGACTGGGAAAGGGCACTACCCAGAGAACACAGGTGTTGTGGCCCTTCATCTAGTCAGGGAAGGGGAGCAGCTGTAGAGGAACTGGTGCCGCAGAGTCCCTGGGTGCTGCAAATGATGAATATGCGGGTCTGCTTACCTAAAAGGCTGGAGCTTCTAGTTCACCCAGTGGTACCTCAGGAGAAAAGCCTGGTGGTCTGCTTAAAAAAATCAGTCATTGAAATCCCTGTGGAGAGTTCTCCTTTGTCACCCATGGGGCTGCTGTGAGTTGAAGTTGACTCCATGCTAGCTGGTCGTGATGCCTCAACTAAGTTCTAAAGAATACATATTTTTTAACCTAGGCAAAAAGAGAATAGTGTTCCGACTAGAAAGGATAAACAGCCTATACATCGTCCCAAAGGTAAGAAAGAGGAATGCATTCTGAGAGTTGTAAGTTCAGTATGACTGAATCAGGGAGTGTGAAAAGGAAAGTGTTGAGAAATGAGACAAAGGTAACTATAGTTTATGCTGAACACCTGCTTCCTGCTGGGATTCTGGAATTTTGGTATGTGCTAGGCAGAGGCTGCCTGTATGACTAGCTCCTAATGGAAGCACTGGACACTGGGTCTCTAACGAGATTCTCTGTTAGACAACACTTCCCACATTTGGCCACAATTCATTACTTGGGGAATTCAGTGCATCCATACTTGGGAACCCTGGCAGCACAATGACTGTGGAACTTGACTACTAGCCAAAAGATTGACAGTCCAAATCCCCCAGCCGCTTCTGGGAAACCCTGTGGTGGCAGTTCCACTCTGAGTATGAGCTCATACTCCTCTGAGTATGAGCTATTCTACTATGTCCTTTGAATATGAGCTATGAGTTGGAATCGACTTGACAGCAATAGATTTGGTTTATGGGGTTTGTGTGACTTCAGTGTGAGAAGAGCTTTACAAATGTGTGCCTGCTGATGCTATTTTGTTACAGCAGCCCTAGGAAACCAAGGCAGAGCCTTTCCACTGGTGTAAGAGTTGTGTTATAGTAGTCACTTTGGAGAGGTGCCCTAAATTTGTTTGCATGCGAATACTGATATGTATATACATACATTTTCTGCAAAGAAGCTGAGTTATTTAGTCAAATGACAAACTAAAAGGGCATCTAAATAAATGATGAATCATACCTCAACATAAAGGAAACAGAAATCCTCACAACTGGACCAAAAGCAACATCGTGATAAACAGAGAAAAGATTGAAATTGTCAAGGATTTCATTTTCTTTGGATACTTAGATCCACAGTGAACACCCATGGAGGCGGCAGTCAGGAAATCAATGATTTTTGATTTACACAGCATTCAGGAAATCTGCTGCAAAAGTCCTCTTTCTATTTCTAAGAGACAAAAATGTCCCTTTAAGAACTATGGTGCACCTGACCCAAGCCTTGGTATTTTTAATCATCTTATATGCCTGCAGAGACTGGGCAGTGAGTAAGACCGTGGACTACCAAGTGAATGAAAATATTTGTTTCGAACAAAGTAGAGCCAGGATGCTCTTTAGAAGCAGAGATGGTGAGTCTGGAAAAAAAGGGGCATCATGCTTGGTAAAGTGTAGGGTCAGTGAAACAGAAAAACCATCAATGACATGGATTAACACAGTGGCTACAACAATTGGATCAAGCGTAGAAAAGACTGTGAGAATGGCTCAGGACCTGGCTGTGCTTTGTTCTCTTGTACGTAATATGGTACAAACAACACTGTGAGGCAAAACCGACTTGATGGTACCTAACAACAGCCACAGATCAGCCGTTGACCCTTTCACTGTGTATACGGTACACTCTTCGATGATTTTCTTCACTTAAAACAATGAGTAAGGATGGCCTTTGTGTTACCACTAAGTCCATGATGTGAAACACATGTAAATGAATTAAGAATCTGTGCTGCTTATGATTCACAGAGTTAAGGAGCTCCTTCTCGGTTTACTTGCAGAATTTGTTTCTACTGTCATGAGAGTTTTGTCTTGGAGTGACTGAGGCCTACAGAAATACCAGTGAAATAGACCAGTATATCAACTGGTAAAAATCAAGCTACTTTCCTCACTTAGGTTTTTAAATTCTATTATTATGACCCTTTTCCTCCCACAAATAATAATAGTTCACTGTTGGGTTTAAAATAAGCTCAGAGCAGCTCTGCCACATGCTCCGGTAGTGTTTACCTTTGTAATAGAGTGAGTCTGTCAGGTCCATTTAAATTTCATGACCAGTGGATCAAATGATAATACTCAAACCATTAGTTTTCAGGGTATTTTGGGTAGGAACATTTTATTGTGCTTTAGGTAAAAGCTAACACTTTTTTGTGGTGTCGACAGTTTCTTAGTTCTTCCTCTGTTGTCCCTCGTTTTCTGCACTGAGTGCTTTCTGTGCATGGATTTTCTTTTTATTTCCTTTATTGTTGATTTTATACTTACTGAGTCTATGATTTTCTTTCATTTTTGTGAGTAGATTTATTAATTTTCTTTATGGCTTCTCTGAAATCTGCCTTTGCCTTCTTAAGGTTAAAACCGCGTGTTATTTCTTGATATTGCTTGGACTTCCTCTCCATGTGGAAGTTATATAGCGACATCATTTATTCCACTTTGTGTTTTGAAGTTATCGTTTGATTATAAACTGATGCCTCTGGTTCCCTGTTTTCAATTTTGTGCTTTTCTTTTTGAGAGTTCTTTATGTAGATTGGTGTCTGGGTATGTGGTGTTGTGTGTCATGATCTCAGGTTGTTGTCTGATGTTGTTGGTTCTCTGTCCAAAGGACTCCCTTTAGGATTTCTCATAAAGGTGGTCTGATTTTTCACAAAATCTCTTAACTTCTGTTTATTATACAAATGCCCAAGTTTTCATTGTCTTATTTGAGAGGCAGTTTCACTCCAAGTAGCCAAGTGCCATTGAGTCGGATCCAACTCATATGTGATTATTGGTTGGCAGTTCATTGCTTTCAGCATTTTATATATGTCATCCCATTGTCTGCTTACCTGCATGGTTTATCAAAGCTTCTGCATTTTGTCTGAGCTGCTCTCAGGATTCTTTCTTTAGTTTTGGAAAACTTGATTGTCATCTGTCTTGGTGGTGACTTTCTTTTGGGGCTATCCTGTTTGGGATTTGTTGAGATTCTTGGATGGAAACCTTAGCTTTTATGACATTTGGGAATTTTTTACCACCAGATCTTCAAAAGTTCTCTCTGTAATTTTTTGAACTCTTCCTTTTCTTGAGTTCTGATCAAACTTAAGTTATTCCTTTTGATAGTGGCTCACACAGCTGTTAGGCTTTCTTGGTTTTTCTCCACTTCTTTTCCTGATTGTTCCTCAAAAAAAATTAATATCAATGGATTTATCAGTGAGTCTTTCTTCTACTGATTCCGTTCTACTTCTGTGTCCTTCCATTGAGTTATCTATTTCTCATATTTTATTGTTAATCTTAGGGATTTCTAATTGCTGTTTTTTGTGGGGGTTCTAATTGTCTATTTTGTCATTTTGTTCTTGTTCTTTGTTCTATTACCCTTCCTTTTTCAGGAAGATTTTTTGCCCCTTTATTTTTGTCACTTGCTTGAGCCATTTTACCCTGCTTTATGTGACTTCATAGTATCTCTTATTGTCTCTGAGGCATTAAGGTGTTATTTATCGATTATGTGTTTGTTTGCTTCATCCTGATGTTTTTGTTGTATTTTGTTGTGATATATCTGGGCAGGTGGGACAGGTGTGCTCTGTGGTTCCTAGGCTGGCAGAATGTAAACACTGACCACCTCTCTGTTCACTGTTCATGGCTGCCACCTGTGGGAATGGAGCAATGGCACTGGCTGAGTTGGAGCATTGGTAAGCTGGAGGATTGGTGAGCTGGAGCATGGAAGTGCACTTGCCTCCACTTTCCTGGTCACCAGGTAGTGTTAGGTGATGGGTGAGACCTTGCTCTCCACCACTTACTGGATTAGGGGGCAGGGCTGGCAGCAGGTGAGGGTCTGCTTAGGGGTATGCTCACCACCACCTGACAGTTGGGGGATTGGAGGGTGAGGGACAGGCAAGTGATCAACTGAAAGCGTGCTCCCTGCCACTGGCAGTGCTGGGTGGGTGGATGGCAGATTAGTGATCTTGTGGAAATGTGCTTGCCAGGTTGAAGTTAGTTTTCAGATTTTTTGTTATTGGTTCAATTGCATTATTTTACTAAATTTAACATTTTTCACCACCTTATTGATTTTGGTGTGGATTACCATACCATATGTTTGATCCTAAAAGAGCATGGATCAGCATATTTTCACCAGTTGATTTGTTTTTTCTTGAATGGTTATACTGTAACCATCCTCACTCATACGTCTTGTAACTATCTTTCCCTGTTAATTTATCATTATGCATATTGAAAAGTTTAGAACATTTATTTCTAACGAGAGTGAAGACTTGAATAAAATCAAAATTCTATTTGGAATGGCAAAGAAGGAATAGATGCTGAGTAAGGGACCCATGGGAAAAGTAAGCCAGTTTGCATTCCTAATAGCAGTGTGAAGAGTGACCACCTCCACAAGCTTTCAGCTAACTGACCAAAGTAACAAGAGAATAAAATGGATCCTGCGTGGCTTTCCTCATGTGAACTCAGTGATTACATCAGAGCTCAGATCTAGGACTCATTCTGCAGATGGAAGAAAGTAAACTAAAAGTTTGTCTATGTAAGTGATACTTAAAGGAGAAATTATCTTATGCTCAAACGGTAATGACTGAGCAACCATAAAAATTTATTACAAATGAAATAAGAATTATTTTGATTTCTTTTCTCCTTCCTCTTTTTTATTTGTTTGTTATCTACAGAAACCAAGACAGTTATTCTGTGACACCTGGGAATGTCATATCATTTTGTGGTTAAGTAGAAATGTATAGAGTTCACGTATAATTAGGCACAACTTTATAATTTGTTCTCGTATGTAAATAACTCTTTTAAGTCAGCTGGATAAAATGAAATGTAATTACCAAACCACGTCAGTGTATAGTGTGTAGAACAGTGAAAGCAACTGGTAGCAGTACTTCCAGTGATCTCTTGAGTAGCTCTATTCATTAACACTGCCTACTTTAAAATCAGAACTTAAATATTTTGTATGGTCTTCTCTGTACTAACTGTCTTATTAATGCTTAGATGCTTTCTGTTCTTACATAAATTGATTTTGCTTAACAAATATTGCTAGTAATTAAGCTTTTACCAATTTAAGCCAGCTTCTGCAAGCAAGGAACACATTTCTTCTTCATTAGTCTTCCTAATTGAGTTCTAGAAAATGAAATATTATTCCACAAGAATAATTGTATCTTATTTGCCTTTCTATTGAAGCTTCTCTTATGGAAGCATAAGACCTTTCAGAAGGAAAAGAACATTTTTTAATTTTAACCATCCTTCCCTCAGCTTGCAGTCTGATTATTAATTTTTTAATCTTATCTTTTTTTAAATTTATTTCTAAGGTTATTTTTGATAACTTATGGGATACATTGATTTTAATTTTGGTTCTCAAGACTGTGTAGCATTTGGATACTACAAAGGTCTAGTCAAGATACCTGCTGCTAAAATTTGAGTAGAAGTATCCTAATGCTAGTGAAATAACAAGAGATGAAAAAAACCTCCTTTAGGTCAAATCAGCGCTCAGTTTTAGGAACAGTGACCCTGTTGCTGTTCGGTGTCACTGGGTTGGTTCCTATTCATAGCAGCCGTGCGTGCCTGAGTGGCGCACTGCCTGCGGCTACCCTGTCGTCAGAGGTGTCACTGTCTTTGAGCCCACTGCTGTAACCACTGTGTCTTTCCATCTCATTGAAGATTGTCCTCTTTTTCACTATCCTCTACTTTACTAAGCATGATGCCCTACTTCCAGGTCTGGTCCTTCTTAATAAACACGTCCAAAATATGTGAGGTGAAGTCTTACCACCCTCCCGTCAAAGGTGTACTTCTTCTAAGACAGATTGGTTCATTCTTCTGGCAATATGGAGTATATTCAGTATTCTTTGCCAGCACTATAATTAAAAGGCCTCAATTAACTACTTCTAATTTTAAAGTTTGTATGTTATTATAGACTATTACAATAATGTTATTTGATTTTTCCCCTCTAGGGGAATAAGTTTTGTTTTCCCTGATGGTGCTGGTTTGGAAATCTTAGCAACAACATGCCACAGAAGTCAGATAAGCATCATACCCAAAGTGTCTATTCCCTTTCTTATTCATTTTACTCTGATTTGGAGTCGAGTAAAGATGCGGATTTGAGCAGGCAAATGGACACCTTTGTTAACAATAAGAAACATTATCTATACATTTTTTTTATTGCACTAAAGACCCTTTATCATATATGATTTTGAAAATATCTTACGAATTTTTTTTACTGTTACTTCCATAAAAAATGGATTGGCTTTTGTGAGCTGCTACACTGGAAGTTTTCTAGAACAGTAAAATGTTTTATATGGCCCTTCAGGCTGCCAGCTGTTATACTTGGCTGTAAAAAAGACTTCCTCAAGCTTCCTCCTGCTGGGTTTTTCAAAAGGAATCTTCCAAGTTCTTTAGACAGAGTAAGAATTTAATTTCCCTGGAAAGAAAAAAGCAGAGAGAAGACCCGTTTCTACCAAAGAGAAATCAATCATTCATGTTTTCATAAGATAATGTGTTTCTTTGGGGGTTTGCCTCCATCATGCAGAGTTTTATCACACATTTATAATGAGAAAATTGTAACTGAAGAACAGGAACACACTGAAAGAAGAAAGGAAAGGAGTAAAGAAGGAAAGACAACAGAAACACCGGTTAGTCCAAACTGCCCCGATACACAATCTTTTTTGTGTCATTTTTACATGTAATTCTCCCCTTTCTGTACCTAGTTATTAGCTGAAGTGAAAGAAGAAAAAGTCCATATTTATTGAGAATTTAGTATGCCTCCAGGCACTATGTTATGTACTTTCTATTCATCTTTGCATTTAATCACCACAAAAGCCCTTTGAGGTAGACACATTTATAATCTCCATTTTACAGATGAGAAAACTGAGGCAAGAAGACCTCATACCAGGTCACAGAGCCAAAATTTGGGCCCAGGGAAGTGTGACCCTAGAGCCTGTGCTCTTAACCTCTGTGCTAATCTCTTGAGGGCATGGAGTTAAGTAAGGAGAAATTGCCAGAGACAAAAGTTTAAGAAATTGTTTTCAGGAGTGCCTAAATAGGAATGCAGGAACCTGTTTTTCACACATTTCATTTTTACTGATAGTGCATGATTGTCATGGGTTTGCATGTCATCATATCCTCTCATGTAACAGGTCCAACAGTTAAGTCTGTGAGCTTAATTGCTCTAAGTGCTCCATGCCTCATTGCTGAGTATCACTACCGTTACCTTCAAAGTACCTCCCTTGGGAAGTTACGCACCAATGCCAGCACCTACTCCACCCTTCAGAGCAATTTTGGAACTCTTTCTGGAATGGCCATTGGCACACAGTGGCACAGTGGGAAGTTTGCGAACTTAGTTATATAGTTGTCTGTGAGGGAGTTTTTGGCCAGTAAACGAATAACTGTGTTGGAACACCCTCCTTACTCATCAGATCTAGCCCCCAATGACTTCTTTACCTGAAGATAGAGGAAATATTGAAAGGAAGACATTTTCATGGCATTCAGGACATCAAGAGTAATATGATGACTCTTTGATGGCCATTCCAGGAAAAGAGTAGGCGTGACAGCATGAAATAGAAGAACGTTGAGAGGAGAAATAGAAACAATATTCTTGCTAATTTGCTGCTCTTTATTTTGTCATGAACTTTATTGAGCAATAACTTTATGCAATAAAGTGAGTCTACTTAATTGGATAAGTTTTGATGATTATATACACCTGTGAAACTATAGTCACAGTAAAAAATATGTAACACTGTTATTACTTCCAAAAGATTCCCTGTGCCCTTTGTAGTCCATCCCATCCTCCCTTCATTCCCAACTCTAGGCAAATCTTTTTGTCACTGTTTATTCCTTGCATTTTACAGAAGTGGAACCACACTATGTGTACTCCTAAATCTGATTTGTTTTGCTTAGCATCATGATCTCAAGATCCATTCAGGTTGGATGTATCAGTAAGATTTTTTATTTTTCCAAAGTAGTGTTCCATTGTGTAAATAGACTACATGTGGTTTATCTGTTCATCTGTCAATAACATTTACTCTCAATAAATTTGCTATAAATATAGCAAATCTTTGTATAGACGTATGTTTTCATTTCTTTTAGATAAGAACATAGAGGTAGAATGGCTAGATCATATGATAAGTCTTTATGTTTAACTTTATTAAAAAAAAACTGCCAAACCACTTTGTGTAGTGGTTGTATGACTTTGTCCTCCTGCTGGTGGAATATGAGAGTTCCAGTTGTTTTGTGTCCTCTTTAGCACTTAATATTGTCCATTTTATAAATTTCGGTCATTCTGATGTGTGTTTTATAAAGTCCAGTATCAGGCTTTTAATTTTTTTGAATGATGACTTTTGTCCCTTACTTAAGAAATATTTGCCTCTAATAAGTTGCAAAGGTTTTCTCTAAGTCTTCTATGATTTAGCTTTACGTTTAGATTTATGATTCGTATTGTATGATAGTAAGATTGATGTTCATTATTTTTCATGGCACTGTTGTTCTAGCACTATTTTTTGGAGAGCCTTTCCTATCCCCATTGAATTACCTTGACATGTTTGTTGAAAATCATTTGACCATTTCTGGACTTAACTGTTTTGTGTGTACTTTCTCAAATACCACATCTTCTATATTAATGTAGTTTTTTAGTAAGCCTTGAAATCAGGTAATATATGCACTGTAACTTTTTTTCTCCTTGTAAAATTTTATTTTGCTCTTCCAGGTCATTTGCCTTGCACATAAATTTTAGAAGTAGCATACAATTTTTTTTCTTTTTTCTAAAAAAAAAGGCTTCTGGTACTTTCATTGATATGATATTGAATATAAATCATTTAGAGGTATTGATTTGACATTTAAACAACATTAAATATTTGAATTTGTGAACATGGTGTATCTTTTATTTAGGGGCCTTCTTTAATCTTTATTAACTGTGCTTGTGTATTTTGATTGTGATTTAATGTATTCAACACCTCTTCTAGTCTAGGCAGAGTGCAAAGTGCTAATTTGCACTTAATCTCCATAATTATTTCATAAAGTATACACTGTTCTCAATGTATTCTAATGGGACAACTGAAACTCAGAGAGGTTGTCTCTTTTAAAGAGTCACACAATTACCAAATGTTGGAATTGTATTTGAAAATGATCTTCTGACTCCAGAGGTCATACTCTTATTAATCACTAGTGGTCAAAATAACGTCTTGGGGGAACTGCTGAGATATATTTAAAGAAATTACTAGCAGCTGTTGCTTGCCTGTTTCCTACATTCTTCCTCCCTAGCCAAAAACAAACATATAACATATATGAGAGCACAAGTGAATACATGGATCAGTAGTTCAGCATTACAATTTCTTGGTGGAATTGCTTTTTATCAGAAAGTCATGTGGTTCAAAAGTGGGCTCAAACCTAATGGCTGTGAAGATGGCACAGAACTGGGCAGTGTTTCGTTCTGTTGTGCGTAGGGTCACTATGGACCTGTTTATAAATGGCATGTTAGGATTTTTTTCTTTCTTATTTGTATTTCTGCGTACCGTAGAGGAGAAAACCTGTCTTATACTCTCAGTATCACATAGAAAATCATGAATTCCCAGCAGCGATCTAATCACATGCTGTGCCCTTCATGTGATGGCCATCTGACACCCTCATCATACTCTGTGTGTGGTCTCAGAATACAGCCAACTTGGATTTCACTCGTTAAAAGTTGTTTTGGACTTTAGTTGTGCCTAATGGTCTTTTCTTCTCCTTTTAAAAAACAAGAAAAATGAATGGATGTTTTATAACCCCTTTTCAATCCTCTGATCTTCAGACAGAAAAAATGTTTAAAGGCATGGTACAGCTGTTTTATGTTGCAGTTTATAATCTAATTAAAAGTGTTTTATCCAGATCATTATGGACTTCATTAGAGTCGGACTTTTTATAAGAAAAATGATGAGTTAGATTTATGTGGAATAATCTGGACCTTTTAAAGTCTGCAATCGTGCCAGCAGTGTCTGATGAAAAAAAAAATTCAATCCTGCCTGTTTGATTTAGCTGGTCATTTATTTTTGGAAAGCTCTTTAATTTCTCTCACTTTTTCTGTGAGCACACAGTTTCCAGAATGATTAATAACAGAAGTTTATTTCAGAAAGAATACTGTTTGGAAAAGATGCATAGTCTTCTTAGAACCCTGTGTATCATTTGAGCATCCTAGCACATGTGGGAGATCAAACATCTGAAATAATTGGCATAATGTAGGTCAAAGAGAGAGAGGAAGTTTCATGTTGTTTGCTGTGCTTCTTGGATTGTAGAAGAATTTAATTTTGCGGTTTTCAGTTTAATTACTAAATTTTGCCAGGATGAGGGACAAGTATCTAAGGTAGAATAGGATTTGAAAAGGTAAGGTAACTCTTTCTGATCGTAGTTATGTAATTTGAATGTAAAGATTCTGAGACTGTCCTTACTGGAACAGTTTTTGTTAGATACAGTGACCAACTTGTCAGATTCCTTAGTCTGTCATACTGACAAAGAATTTACAGTGACTGTGCTTAACTCGTTTCTCATCCTTCCAAAGAATTGCATTTGGGATTACTTTCTCTTCATAATTTTATATTTTCTGAATCAAAATTTGTCTGTGGCCTTAAGTTTGCCCATTCTTTTGGTTCCCAACAAATAATCCTGATTATATTCATAGCCTTTCCCCACTTGGATAATTTATTCCGTCAGTTACTATGCTGTATCCTAAGTGATCCTGAATTGTTGCTATTCAGTGAGCGATAATCTTAAAATACAGTTTGATGGTTAATATTGAGTTGGTGCATTGGTCTTGCTCAACTACTTTAAAGCCACACAGTTAGCTTCCTGCTGCCTCCCAGTTTGTTTGTATGTGAATATGTGCCCTCATAGTTACACAGGTACACACCAGGCAGCTGGCACAACATTACGGCAAACCTTCAGCAGTCTCTCAGTGTTCACAGCTTTCATTCTGAACTGTTTATAAAGATCCTGTTTGTTGTCTCTGTGCCTGTTTATCCCTGATTGTCCTTGTAGCTGGCTAAAATTACAAGTGACTGTTTTTTGTGTGTATGTTAGCCTGGGCCATCATTATGGGGTTACTAGTTATTGATTAAAAGATAATAGGTTCTAGACATGACCATGGGTTTGGAAATAAACCTTTAGTCGTATGTTGAAGTGAAGAGAACACGGCCCTAATCTTTCTGTTATGAGAAAGGCTGCCGACTGGTTATGTTAATACACTTACTACTTGCTTTCTGACTAACACTAGTTTGTATTGTTTATTGATATTCCCCATTGATTTCTGTTTGGCTTAGCCTACAGTTTACTACTTTTAATCTGAAAATGTGTGTATTTTATCATGGTGATGCCAGTATTTACTAAAGTGGTATCTTAGTCATTTAGTTTTGCTGTAACAGAAATAACCACAAGTGGATGGCTCTAAGAAAGAAAAGTGTATTCTCTGACAGTCCACTGTGCTGGAAATCCAGACGCAGGTGCCAGTTCCAGGGGAAGGCTTTTTGTCTTTCTCTCGGCTGGTGTGGCAGCTCAGCCCCGGAACCTCAGGTCCAGAAGGTGCACTCTGCTCCCAGCACTGCTTTGTTGGTGGTGTGAGGTCCCATTGTCTGCGCAGGCCACAGCCCAGAGACACTCCTTTGATGTCAGAAGTGTGCCTTTAGTAGAGGGTGTTGTAGTCCCGTCCTAATCATCCTTGACATAATCCAGTCTTGCCCCATTAACCGCAGACAGAGATTAGGATTTAAAACACATAGGAGAATTACAGTCACAATATAGAGGAGGACCACTCAGTACTAGGAGTCATGACTCAGCCAACTTGATAGACTCACTGAGGGGGCGGTAGGTGTAATTCAATCCATGACAAGTGGCAATTAATTGTTAGAGCATTTAGGTGGATTGGTTAGTACTTAGCCAAAAGCCAAGTACTTACTACTCCTTAAGTTTGGTAAACTGTTGAGTGTGTGTGAGAAGAACCTCATAGGCTGATTGTTGCATTAAAAAATGGTGATTACAGTGTGCTTGTTTATGTATTCTACTTAACTGTTCTACTTTCTAGCCCTGTGACATCACATGCTCCTTATTTAGTTTTCCAGTGTATGGGTTTATCGTGGGTTTGGTGTCTGGCAAGACAACTCCATTCCTGCTGTTCTTCTCTTTCATGATTTTCTTAATGGTTCTTCTGTATAAATACTATTGCATATGAACTTGAAATCACTTTACCCAGTTAAAGAAGAACAACACCAACACTGGATTCTGACTGGAATATAGTGACATCTATATATTTTAATATAGTAAGCCTACTATTTAAGAATATACGACTATTAGTTCTTAGTTTGTTTTATGTCCTTCAATAATGTAGTTTTAATTTTCTTATTAACATTTTATGTGTTTTTTTGTTGTTATATTTATACTTGTATTGCTACTTTGTGCAGAATATTTTTCACTGGAATTTCTAGCTGTTTGAGTATAGCGAAAATGTAATTGTGTGAGTTTATTTTTGTCTATTTAGCTTTTACGTACACCTCTTATCCAGTTCTCTTTTTCAAGTTTTGATTTTTTTTAATTAGAGTAAGGTTTCAAGGTATGGAGACTTTTGCTGTAAAGTAAAGACAATTGCCTTTTTTCAATGTATACATATTAGAACCTTTGAAACAATGTGGAAAAGAATAAAAGTCATCTTTGTTGGGTTTCTCATTTTAGCAAAAATGGTTTTAACATTTTGCATTTAGTATTTGCTGTTAATTTTGCTATGTTGTGTTTATCATGTTTACGTATTTTCTTTTTCCTTGTTTTAATTTTCTTTAAGTCCACTTATTTGTTGACCCAATTTATTGTTTACATGTTGGTCTCCATAAAGAGCCTTATTACCTCTGTTCTGCAGCCTTGATCAGAGCAGAGAGTTCTTCATCATGAAATTCTGTACTTGGTGTAGAAGCCTGGAAATTAGGTCATGTGATTTTTTTTCCACCTGAGTACCCTGTGTCATCTAGCATCTCTGCTGAGCGTGAGCCAGAGCCTGAGTCATATGTCAGTTAGTCCTGTTGTTAGGTACCCACTCAATTTCTACACCAACACACCCGTTTATATGAGATGCTTTATGTTGATAGAATCATTAACTAGTTTTGCACGTTTCTTTGAAGGTAAAATGGAGAGCTAATTTTAATTCATACTGTATTCTGAATGCTTCAGTGTTCATCCAGAACATGTTTTCATTTTTTGGCTTGTATGGACAAGGGTTTATCTAAGCTATTTTTTTATAAGTTGAACCATTAAAAAAAAAAAAATCTTGTTGCTGTCAAGTAGATTCTAATTCATAGCGATGCTGTGTAACAGAGTAGAACTACTCCATAGAGTTTCCAGAGATTTCTTGGTGGATTTGAACTGCTGACCTTTTGGTTAGTAGCCATAGCACTTAACTACTGTGCTAGCAGGGTTTCCAGTTGAACCATAAGTCATTACAATTTACACCAAAAACTGGACCCAAGTAGTGAATTTTTATTGCGTAATGAAGTTTCCATAATTTAAAAAAACACAGTATGGATCAATTCAAGTTATATCAAATCTGTCTCTGTTGAGTTGATTCTGAGTCATAGTGACCCCATAGGATGGAGTTGAACTGCCACCTAGGGTTTCTAAGGCTGCAATCTTTACAGAAAGCAGATGGCCACATCTTTTTCCTATAGAGTGGCTAGTGGGTTCAAATCTTGTGACCTTTAGGCCGGTAGCTGAGCGCTTAACTAGAGCTGGGATTAATCATTTATCATGCTATTAGAGGAAAAATTAGAGTATATATTTTGTGGAATGATTTTTTTTCTTTTTTTAAAAAATACAAATCTTTGACTAAAGAGGAAGCAACAGGACCTCATTGAGATCTGGGAGAAGAATAAAGCTTCCCAAGACTTGCTGCCTTTCTCACTAGAAACCGGCTGAGGATACTGTAGCCATTACATTTAACCTGGTTTTAGCATCAAGATGCCTGAATCCAAGTGTTGGTCTTGCTTTACCTGGAGATCTCAGGAGTTGCTGGTATGGGTGGTTATTCAGTCCACTCTCTGTGTTCAGGATTCTGCCTTTGGTAGTGTTCTAACCAGACTGTTGCTGAGAAAAGACAAACACACTGTAATAGCTTTGGGATGCTGCCAGGGGAAAAACTACCCCCTTAGATAATTACTTTATATTCTTCACTGCATGTATGTTCCATTATTCATCCTTTTCTAAGCGTTTTCATTATAAATACTGTTTAATCACATTTTGAAGGTAAACAGCGTTTATCAAATTATCATCCGTCATCCGGAGCTTGGCTCCAAGTCAGCATGGATTCTTCACCACAGACCCCTGCTCTGTAGGAGAACACTTGTGTTTATTTTCTGTCCTGTTTTTTGTTGAAAGGCAGAGAGCCCACTTGTGCCCCATTGTGTTATTCCTGCATTTTGGGCCATTCTCCAGATGAAAATCATTGTCTTGTTTTAATAGTGTTATTTCTGTCCCAAGATAAATTTTAGGTATGTACAGTACTTAATTTGGCTTTTATGGACCTTTCAGAATATCTGTGATGTAGTTCAAGCATGTTGCATACAGAATGTATGACTATATCTTAACTGATTTGCATTTGGTGTTTTATGTGTTAGTATGTGCTCAGTGAAAATGTGTTTAATTGAATGGCAGCAGTGCATGGTAACATTCTGGTCAATTATTTGATACTGTGTGGGCTATCAGAAATATTGCATTCTACTTTGCCTGTTTTTGACCTTAAATGCAGTGGATGGTGAATATTATCCATGGAGAAGATAGCATGGATGGTTTATGTTTACATGTATCTGTGTACATATGTGTATGACTTGACATGTATTTATTGTGTGTAAGTGAGGCTAAGAATGGATAACTAGCAAGAAAGGCTAGAAAAAGAAAGTTTTCCCACTTCCTTCTGGATATTGTTTTAGGCCATCGAGGCCATTTCAATCTTCATTTATCGTGTAAGATACATTTGTTAAGAATCTGCAAGAAGAGACATTAAATAGGGGATGGCCTCAGGGAACTTAGTCTAGAAGAAGAGATAGCTGGAAAATATGTGGTTAAGGCTTTGGTAGAGGTAAATGTAAGGTTCCCTGGGGAGGGCAAAGGAGCCCTGGTGGTGCAGTGGTTTTAACTTGGTGCAGTTAGTGCTTGGCTGCTAACTGAAAGGTCCACAGTTTGAGCCCACCAGCTGCTGGTCAAGAAAAAGATGCCATAGGTGGCTTCCGTAAAGATGTGCAGCCTTAGAAACCCTCTGGGACAGTTCTACACCATCCTGAGGTCACTGTTTTAGTCAGCTAGGGCTGCTCTAACAGAAATACACAGAGTGGATGGCTTTAACAAAGAAAGATTTATTCTTACACAGTCCGGTAGGTTGCAAGTCCATATTCACGGTGTCCACTCCAGGGGAAGGCTTTCCCCTTGTCGGCTCTGGAGGAAAGTCCGTTATTGCATCAGTCTTTGTCCAGGGAGCATCCTGACACAAGAACCTCTGGTCTGAAGGATGCGATCTGCTCCCGGTGCTGCTTGCTTGATGGTAGCGAGGTTCTCGAATTGTCCTTTGTTTCTTGAAAGCTAAAAGCATTAAGGGTGGGGCAAGCCGTACTCCAGGGAAACTCCCCCTACAGCAGGAATTTACAGCCCCAACCTAATCCTTTAACATACAGGTTAGCAAACCCACACAATGGAGGACAGTCCCAAGATACTGGGAACCATATCCCAGCCAGGTGGCTGCACACATTTGGGGGGGGACACAATTCCAACCATGACAGTCACTGTGAGTCAGAATCAACTCAGAAGCAGTGCAATTTTAGGTTTTCATAGAGAGCAAAAGAGATTCTCCATATTAGAATAAATTCAAGAAGGCCTTCAAGAAGAAGTGAGTCTTGGGCTTAATCTTGAGGATTAGGAATTAATTTGTCAGAGAACAGAGAGAGAGAGCTCTGTGCAAAGGAGATGGCATATGTGATTGATTGATAAATGTTGTTAGGAGCCACTGAATCCTCCCGATGCCTAGTGACTCCCTGTGACGGAGTAAACTGCTCCATAGGGTGTCCTGTGCCGTGATCTGTATGGGAGGAGATCACAGGTCTTTTTCCTGTGGAGCCACTGGGTGAGTTTGAACTTCCAACTTTTTACTGAGCAGCCCATCACTTAACCAGTGCAGCACCAGGGTTTCTTGACTGATGAATACAGCTTTAATTTGGGGGAGGGGGGGAGGGGAGAAATTTTCGAATTTCAAATTAAGTGTCTGTTTGAGAATTGGTTCATTAATAATGCTAAATTTGTACATAAGGGTGGATATTTAAATGTTTCTGCCACCAGTATAATATGATCACTGAACATTCTGTGGCTGGGAGTGTGTTTCAGTTGACACTGGCATGTTCCTCATTCCTTAATTTGCAATTAGGAATTTATAGACAGTCTGAAAATACAATTCTTAAGTTATGGATATATTTGGATAAATTCCCTCTTCCAATTTTTCTTACATTAATTTGTTTCTAATCTTTATTTTTCCCCATTCTCACAGTATTTCATGTGTCTGTGAATCCATAAGCATCATATAAATATTTATTAGCACTAGAGGGTGTTGGAATTCAAAGGACAATCCACATAAGGAGAGAGCTCTCAAGAAAGCACATTTTCTTTCTAGCTCTGCATTCCAGAATTTACAGATACTCTGCTTCCGCAGACTCCCATAATTGGAAGAACATGAGCTTTGGAAATAGAAGGGCCTGGATTCATATCCACGGAATGTTACTTATCAGTCATATGGCTTAGAACAAATGCCTTCATCTTTCTGGCCCTGAGTTTCTTCAACTATGACAGGAATATAGTACAACTAACCTTTGGTGACGGGGTTCGAGAAAGTATTACAGAGTACCTAATAGAAATCAAGAAACACTGACAATTCCTGTTAGTAGTTTCATTTGGGTATAGTTGAAGCATGTGTATTTGCTCATACCTTTTTTCTAATGAAGATTTCATGTCAGTCTCATGAGCTGAGTGTAGCTCCATCTGAATTCATTTGAAAATGTTATAGCCCCTGTAATTTTCTTCCAGAATCAGAAATTGATTTTTTTTTTTTTTTTTAACATTCTGAGCATATTTGATCACTTTGGCTATAGATGTTTTGTTTCCTCTGCAATTAGGATTACTTGTTTGAAGAGTATAATGATTAGTCAGTTACCCACTAGGCAGATTTAGTACTTGTTGTGTGTATACTTGAGACTGTAGCAACACAGGGCTACATGTGTGGGCACATGTGCATGTATAAGGAGGCGTGCTCTCACACACACACATGCTTACTCTCCTTTCACAAAAAAGATCATTTCAGCTCTGAAGAAGTTAACCAGAAATTTACGATTAGAAAGTTTAGAAAAATACTACTTTTTTTTTTTAAGCATATGCAGAAGTTTTATTTTTGATGTTTAGTTTTATTTTTATTTGATACACACATTTTGGGTAGGGGGAGTGCCAAATTTTTTCACTGCATAAGGACTGTAAAATCTAAACATTTTATTCCCACCCTCAGCATAGTAAGTGTATCTTCATTAGGTGTAGTTACTCCCCAGTAGTTCTTCACCAATTTTTATCTGAGTTGGAAAGAGCACAGACATCTGTATTCCAGTCATTTGTACAATATTTAACATAATTTTCAAATAAAATTCTAAGCAGCATATGTTAAGGTTTAGCGAAGTGTAGAGCATCAATGTTAGTTTGTCATGCGGTGGTGACTTGCATGTTGCCATGATACTGAATGCTGCAACATTGGTTTTTCGAATATCATCAGCATCAGCCATGGCAGACAAGTCTCAGCCTAATCTCCAGACTAAAACTGGAGAAAGAGAGCCTGGCAGTGTGCTCCAGAAACCAGCCAATGAAAACAGCGATGTTGCAGAGCTAGAAGACGAGCCCCATACGTTGGGAGGCTCACAAAATCCACAGGAGCCTGCTGGTGACGGTGAAGCTGGTACGGGCCTAGGCAGCATTTTGATACGCAGGGCCACTGTGAGTTGGTACCACCTCCCTGGCAGCTAACAACAGCATAGAAATGTGGGAATCAGTTAGTACACGAGTCGTCAAAATGTTTTACCTATTTTTAAAAAATCTGTTTTCCCAAAGAAAGCAATTACGAAAAAGTGAGCAAACACAAAAACCAGTTGGCATAGAATCAGTACCAATTCATGATGACTCCATGTGTGTCAGAGTCAAACTGTATTCCTTAAGGTTCACGGTTCTCAATGGCTAATTTTTTTTTGCCAGGCCCTTCTTTCAAAATACCTCTGGGTGGACTTGAACGTCTAGCATTTTGGTTTGTATCTGAGTGCGTTAAGCATTTGCACTACCCAGACACTCCAGAAGATGACTTAGGAGCCCCCTGAGTAACTGAGGTAAAGGCGTAGAGGTGTTTGGTGGAGGAGTGCCAGGAGGGTGCAGAGCGCCAAGAGTCTGGCTTCTCCTTCTTGCTTGTCACGCCTGCCTGCTGGTCTCCAGGAAGGGTCTGTGGAGCAGTTAGTAACTGCTGATTTAGTACAAGCCCCAACTGAGAACGTGAACACCCAGAAAGATTCATCCCAAATTGACAAACTCGGATTGTTTCTGTCTTTGAGGCTGCATTTTGGAGTTACTTGGCAAAAGCGTACCAGAAAAGCATTGTTGAAGATGCAGGGTTAGCTGCTTTACTTGAATATTTGGTCTGGGAGAGGTAAAACACTTCTGAGTCCAAGTTCATATTTGTGTGAGAAGAAGTATAAAACAGCAGCATTTCTGAGATTGGTCATCATGAGGCACAAGTAGTGTGACTTAAGAATAAACTATGATGGTGAGGTGTCAGTGCCAAGAAGTTGTAATGCCTGTAGCGTTTGCCATTTCTTTAACCTCTCAGTTTGGTGATAAATATATTCTCTTCCATTTTCATCTTTCTTTATTAGTAATATTTCAATTGTATGTGTGGTAGAGCAAATAAAAAAAAAAGAAAGAAAAGAAAAAGGTCCCAAATTCGTCCTAAACTGGAATATTAGAATATATCAGTTTGAAAGATGAATCAGTTTCATTATGGGATTTTTTTGTCATTTGAAAAGGAGGTTTGGCAGCTAAAACATTTGAAAACATGGACCCTAGCCAATTCCTGAATTCCTATGAACTGAAACAAAATAAAACTGACCAAACCCATTGTCAAGTCTTGCTGAATTGTGACAACTCCACCATGTAACAAAGTAGATGTGCTCCGTAGGGCTTTCTTAGCTGTGATCTCTATGGGAACAGTACCAGGCCTTTTCTGAGGAGCTGCTGAGTAGATCTGAACCACTGACCATTTGGTTAACAGCTGCTTGCAAACTTCTCATCCCACTGAAGTACCTTTAGAGTTCTAAAAATTTGTGGTTTACACTTCGTTGATTTTACTACATCTTAATATTTGTTCCTTAGAATTTTGTTCCAACTTCGTGTTAACTGTTATACAAATACAGCTTAACTGTTGTTAGGTGCTGTCAAGTTGGTTCAAACTCATAGTGACTATGTATATAACAGAACGAAACACTGCCTGGTCCCGTGCTGTCCCCACAACCCTTTCTGTGTTCGAGCTTGTTACTGCAGCTGCTGTGTCAATCCATGTTGTTGAGGGTCTTTCTCTTATCAACTGACCCTATAATTTACCAAGGTTGATGTTCTTTTCCAGTGATTCGATCCTCCTGCTAACATGTCCAGAGTATATGGGGCAAAATCTTGCCATTTCTCTAAGGGGAATATTGGCCATACTTCTTCCAAGACAGATTGGTTTATTTGTCTGTCAGTCCACGGTCCATTCAGAATTCTTCACCAGCACCATAATTTAGAGACATCAGTTCTTCAGACTTCCTTATGCATTGTTAAGCTTTCACATGCATAGGAAATTAGGTGGGCTTGGTGACTGAAAATACCATGGCTTGGGTCAGCCCCACTGTGGTAGTCAGAGTGGCGTCTTTGCTGTTTAATGCTGTAGAGGTCTTTTGCATCCGATTTGCCCAAGGCAGTATCTCATTTGATTTCTTGACTGCTGCTTCTGTGTGTGTTGGCTGTGGATCCAAGTAAAATGAAACTGTTGGTAACTTCAGTATTTCTCTGTTTATCATAGTGTTGCATATTGGTCTCCAACTTGTGAGGATTTTTGTTTCCTTTATCTTGAAGTGTAATCTATGACGAAGGCTGTGGTCTTTGATCTTCATCAGTAATGCCTCAAGTCCCCTTGGCTTTCAGTAAACAAGGTGGTAACCTCTGCACTTTGGAAGTTGCTGACAAGCCATCCTCCAATTCTGATGTGCAGTACTTCTTCCTAGAGTCCAGCTTCTCCAGTTGTTTGCTTAACATGCAGTCTGAATATGTGTGGTAGAATGATACCGCTGATGCCCAGATTTTCTGATTTTAAACCCCGCAGTTTTCCCGTGTTCTGTTTGAATGACTTGCTTTTGTTCTGTGAACAAGTATGGTATGAGCACAACTAAGTATTTTAAGTTACCCATAATTTGTTACACAACAGTCAAATTGATTACACCTGTGGAAAGACATGATAAAGAAGCTCCAGATCATCAGTCAGAGCAAGGCCAGGGGTTGACTGTGGAACAGACTATCGATTGCTCTGATGCAAATTCATGTTGAAGCTGAAATAAATTAAGTTCACCAAAGCCAAAGTGTGACCTTGAGAATATCCAGCTGAATTTAGATACAATCTCACGAATAGATTGATACTTTGAACACTAATGCAAAGACCAGACAGGTTATTGGATGCCACCAAGTATGTTAGACATGAAGAAAGCAAAAGATCATTGAAAAGATAGGAAAGACCAAAATAGGTGCCAGAAGAGTGTGTAAAACTGCCCTCGAATATAGCATATCAAAAGCAAATGGAAGAAATGATGAAGTGAAAGAGATAAACAGAAGATTTTGAGGGCAGCTGGAGAAGACAAAGGAAGTTATAATGACATGTGCAGAGACCTAAAGACAGAAAACGAGAAGGAGGCGTACACTGGGCATTTCTCAAGCTTAAGTCAATGAAGAAAAAATTCAGGCCCCAACTGCAATATTGAAGAATTCTATGTGCCAAATGTTGAATGATAGAGAAAGCATCAAATGAAGATAGAAGAGATACACAGAGCTACTGTACCAAAAAGAATTGGTTGACTTTCTTTTCAGGAGGTAGAATATGATCAAGAATCAATAATACTGAAGGAAGAAGTCCAAGCTGTGATGAAGGCACTGGCAGAAAGCAAGGCTCCAGGAATTGATAGAATGTCAGCTGAGATATTTCTGCCAATGGATGCAACATTTTAGTGCTCATTCTGTGTAAAGTTGGGAAGAGAGAAACCTGAACAGCTGACTGGAAGAGATCTGTATTTGTACCTATTCCAAAGAAAGGTGACCCAGTAGAATGCTGAAATTATCAAACACTATCATTAATGATACAAATAAAATTTTGCTGAAAACAATGGCAGTAGAACAATGACAGGCAACTGCCAGAAATTCAGCTGGATTCAGAAGAGAATGTAGAGTGAGGGGTATCATTGCCCATGCTGATAGGTCTTGGCTGAAAGCAGAGAATACCAGAAAGATGTTTATAGTTTACCCAAAGAAGTTTCTTAGTTCATTCTGTATAGCCACAGATCATATTGACATTAACCATAATATAAGGCCATGATGCTGACTCACCCTAAGTAAGTTATTTTTCTAGAACTTGGAATAAATTAGGGCTCAGTCACTCAAATCGCTTTCAATCTACTGGTAGGATCTTAAGAACTCTCAGGCCTGGTCTGTGTCTTTGAAATATAATAATGGTAATTGGCAAAGAGACTCTGACCCTGCCTTCCTTCCAACATGACCTAATCAATTGAGGAAATGCTTCTCCAAAGCTTTTCTGTAGAGTGTTCTTATCCCTTTACTACCATGTGACTAATAATTTGTCATCTTGTGACTCTAGTGTCACCAATTACCCTTACCCTTTTAAGTCAAAGTGGTAGCGTCCTTGCACATCAGGTGCTTTGTAAAATTTATTGACTCAGTAAATGGAGACATGAAGTCTCTCACCAGTTTGGAAGTATCGATATTCCTTTGAGGAAGATAGCAATATTATGGTCACATTTCACAGGCTGCCTCAGATCCTCAGAGGCATTGTGCTTCATTTTGAGCTGTGTTCTTCTCCAAAGCCTATGTTTACCTTAGCCCCTTTGGATTTATTGGTTAGCTTTTGTAAATATGCGTATTGTAAGCAGTATAACGAGATGGGGTAAGTGTATGTCTGCATATATCTGTGTTTATAGCTAGATGAATATGTAATAAAATACATGCAAGCATATGCATATATCTGAATAGATTTGTTCTATAGGCAGAGCATTCAGCTACAATTTCAAGGATTATTTTTAAAACTCAACTGAGACATTTCAAATTGCTGTTAGCCATTGCTATTATTACTGTTTAGGATGCAGATCCATGCTGAAATCTCCAAACCTCCACAGTGTATGTTTTGTTCTTTATCCATAAATATATCTGCTTCTCCTTTGCAGGAGAAAGTATGCAAAACTAGTTGTGGACTTCAGTAAACGCCAGTAGAAACATGATTGTCCAATTTTTTTTTTCCCCTTAAGAGAAAAGCCCAACCTGGTTTATGTAAATGACAGGTATTTAAATTGGGAATGTTTTACATTTGCTCTGTCCTTGCTTAAAGAATTTCCCTAAAGATATTTATTTTTAATTTGCAGATGGCAAAAACTAAATTTACCACAAACTAAGGCTAACAGCCCTTAGGCCCCGGAGCAAAATCATTCTAAAACAAACAAACAAACCAAAAAACAATGTGTATCTGAATTGGAAACACTGGCAGATCTTTTAATTACAACAGCAGCAGATGCTGTTTCCATTTCCAGTGGAAAGCGATGTTGGGAATGGAGACATCACTTTGGCTTTGAACTTGGCAGAATGAAAGCTTTTTACAATTTTTATATGAATATGATACAGAAAAATTCCACTTCTGGAGTCCTTCATATCACTATAGAGAAGAGAATTTTTCTGGTCTGGAATCCAGTAGCTGGGAGACACTTGTGGCTTCTCAGAGGTGGTTGGTCATTTCTGCTTCAGACAGGTGCTCACTGTCTTTTATGATACAGTCTTTCATGGAAGTTACTGGTTTTTGTATTGTTTTTTTTTTTTTTTTTTTTAATGAAATGTTGTTAGATGCCATCGGGTTGGGTCTGACTCATAGTGACCCTGTGTACAAAAGAACAAAACACTGCCTGGTCCCACACCATGCCCACGACTGCTGTTACGCATGAGCACATTGCTACAGCAACTGTATCAATCCATCTTGCTGCGGGTCTTCCTCTCTTTTGCTGACCCTCCACTTCACCAAGTATGATGTCCTTTTCCAGGGATCAGTCCCTCCTGATAACATGTCCAAAGTGTGTAACATAGTCTCACCGTCCTTGTTTCTAAGGAGCACTCTGGTTGTGCTTCTTCCAAGACAAATCTCTCTGTTCTTCTGGCAGTCTATGGTATGCTTCATATTCTTCTCCAGCACCACAATTCAAAGGCACCAGTCCCTCTTCTGTCTTCATTATTCATTGCCCAGCTTTTGCATGCATATGATGCAGTTGAAAATACCATAGCTTGGGTCAGGCACACCTTAGTCTTCAAGGTAACGTTTTTGCTTTTCAGAACTTAAAGAGGTTTTCTGCAGAAGGCTTGCACAACATACTGCATCTTTTGATTTTTTGACTGTTGCTTCCATGGTTGTTGGTTGTGAAGCCAAGTAAAATGAAATTTCTAACAACTTCCGTTTTTTCTCCACTTATCATGATGTTGCTTTTTGTTCTGGTTGTGAGCATTTTTGTTTTCTTGATGTTGAGGTGTACTCTACGTTGAAGACTGTAGTCTTTGATTTTCATCACTGTTTCAAATCCTCTTTGAGCAGACAAGACTGTGTCATGTTGTTGAGTCTTCCTCCACTCTTGATGCCCCATTCTTGCTCTTACAGTCGACCTGCACAGATTATTTGCTTGGTATACAGGTTGAACAGGTTGTAGTGAGAAGACACAACCCTGACACAAACCTTTCCTGACTTTAAACTATGCAGTGTCCTCTTGTTCTATTAGAATGACTGCCTCTTTGAGAAGAAGGCAAGGGGGGACAGGTCTTGATCAAAGGGGCACGAGAACTTCCAGATGATAAGGGAGAGTCCGCTGTCACTGGAGGCTGGGGAAGGGAGGGGAGAACAGTTGAGTAGAACAGCGGTGTGAGTTCCAGTTGTTATATGGCAAATTGATATGGATTATATACTTGTACTTAAATTACAATAAAATTTATTAAACAACAACAAAAAGAATGACTTCCTCTTGATCCATATTTGCAGCTTATATCACAGAGAAGGAGTAATTTCACTAATCCAAAGGTCAGAAGGTTACAGCCTGAAGGCCAGATCTGGTCTGCCACGTGTTTTTGTAAATCAAAGCTTATTGGAATGCAGTCCCACTGAGCCGTCTGCATGGTGCCTGTACCTGCTTCACCCTGTGGTGGCAGAGTTGAGTAGCTGCCACACAGACCATGTGGCATGCAAAGCTAAAAATATTTGCTTTCTGGACCTTTACAGAAAAGATTTGCTAATCCTGGCTGTAATGAATAATCACCTCCTACAACTACAAATCAAACATCACAATAATAAGAATATGCAACAGCCCAACAGAAAAATGGACAAAAGATACATGTGTAGTGTCTCAGCAAAATAAAGTAAAACAGCAACAGACAGTTCACCCCAAATGGTTCCAATGAAGAAAGTTAAATGAAGGGGAGGAGACAAGATTAGGAGAAGGGCTAAATGCATCCACTTTTGATTCACCAAATGTACTTCTAGGAATTTAGCCTTCAGATAAGCATTTACATGAAGTGATGTGCATAAACTGCAGTCTTGTTTATCATAGGAAAAGGATGGAAATAACCTAAGTTTCATCAGTAGAGACTGGTTGTATACATTATGCTCCATTTGTTCAGTGGAATACTATGAACCCATACAGAAGTATGAAGAAACTCATTGTTCTTAATATGGAATTAACTCCAAGTTATATCAGTAAGAGAACAGAGAAAATAAAAATAGGATATGTAATATAGGAGCACTGGTGAAAAAAATGGAAAAAATACATAAATATATTTTCTCATACATGCATTTCTTAGTCATCTAGTGCTGCCATTACAAAAATACCAGAAGTAGATAGCTGTAACAAAGAGAAGTTTATTCTCTCACAGTCTAGTAGGCTAGAAGTGTGAATTCAGGGTATTGGTTCCATGGGAAGGCTCTCTGTCTAGGCTCTGAAGGAAGGTCCCTGAGATGCATCAGTCTTGCTTTGGTCTGGGGAGCATCTCAGTGCAGGAACTTTAGGTCCAAAGGACACACTTTGCTCTCAGCACTTCCTTCTTGGTGAGGTCCCTATGTCTGTCTGCTTTCTTCTTGTATATCTCAAAAAAGAATGGCTTCAGATAGCCATTCTTGTAGACGTCATTAGTATAACTGTCACTCATCCATCTGAATAAATTACAGCGCTAGAGTTTAAAACACACAGGAAAATGTCAAATGACAGAAGGTGGCCGATCACACCGTTGTGAGAATCAGGGCCTAATCAAGTTGACCAGTACGTTATGGGAGGAACATGATTCCATCCATGACAATGCCTAAAGTAGAAAGCACACAAGGCAATAAAATAATTGGATGATGTCTCTGGAGATGAAGACTGGAATTGGGGTGACTGGGGGGCCTTTTTATATGGGTTTGAATTTTGGTTTATGTCAGTGTATTACCTGTATAAGAACAAAAGTAGAAATAACCTTGTGAACGAGTTAATTGCAGTCTTAAGTAGACAGTTTTCATCTGAAAATTGAATTAAGTCTATCAGAATTCTAGTTAGTGCTTTGACTTGTTTTTCGAACAAGATCTGAGAAGTTGATGGCAGACCTGGTGTGATATGCTAACTCGGATGCCTTCAGTGAGGAGAGAACCTCATGTCATTTTTGACATGCCCAGAAATCACTAGAGGAAAGCCTTGTGGCACTCTCAATCATAATTGAAACTTGGTCAGTTGGTGTTGGTCCTGGGTACTGCCTCTTAAGTATTTGTTTTGCTGAAGATACTTGAAATCAATAAAACTATTTTAATTTTCTGTCATTGAGACTTTCAACTAATTCAGGCTGTCCTCATTCATTGGTCTACTTTATTGAAAATTATATGGCTGTGTTATTTCACCTTTCACTTGAAATAGATATGTTCTTTAGTTGTCTGAAATTGTGTCATGTGAATATTTATTTTGATGTGGAACAAATGTGGATTATCAACAAGTAAACATTTGGACAATCAGAGGATCAAAATATAGGAACAAATGCGGATTCTCAAATCTGTCTCTTTTTATTTTTTTCTGGGCAAGATTTGCCTGGAGTGGAAAGAACTGAATATGGATGAGCGCATGTTGCAAGCTGATTTTCAGCCATAATTGCTCTGCAGTACGAAACTAGGCAAAGAAAGTAGATTGGGAATATAGGCAATCAAAGATGAGATTCTCACACCTGCCAGATATCATGTGTAGCCCACAAGCATCCACGGAGAAATTGAAATGCAGGTATCCCTTGACAAGAGGCACCAATTAATGTGATTCAGATGCATGTGTTGGTCCGTAGCTCACCTCGTAAAAAGACAGCACCATCCTGATGTTGGAGGCAGTCAAAAGACTCCTTTAAGTGAGTAGCACAGGAGTCATCTTGGGATCTTTGCTGCGGGTTTGTGACCTTCTTTCCTGTCCATTTGCTGCAACTCAGGAATGGCACCTTACAGAGAAATCTCCTAGCAGAAGGCTAGTAACAAGATGGCATTTATACAGTAAGTGCCATTCTGAAAGCACGCGTTCCTCAAACCCAAGGCTCTGTAGAGTAGACGCTTAACAAAACAAATTGCCAAGTTGTGAGCATCGAGATAAAGAGACATCGATTTTATTAATTTGGGCATGAAAAAGATTTGGACCTTGTATGGACCCTTTCAGGTCCTAATTCAGAGGGGGTGTTGGAGCTGGGCTGTGTGAAGAATGTGCGTCCCAGCTCGGTGACCTGGAGGAAGCAGGAGTGGTGGTGCTTGGGATTGAGCCACTAGAGACTCGGCTGCTAATTTTTTTTTTGAGGTCAGATTCCTATGATGTTGTAAACTCTGTGTGTGTTGGTGTGTGGATGTGTGTTCTTCCCTTACTAGTAGAGTGATTTGAAGCTTCTTATAAGCTCATTTATGCAGCAGGGGCTAGAGATCTCCGGGAAAGATGGGGTTACTTTGCAGCATCAGCAGCATGCCAACAGATTGCTGTGGGTCCTTCAGAAAGCCAAGGTGATACTCCAGGTGACCATTCTCCTGGGTGTTGGTGTGGCATTGACATCCAGTTTAGACCTGCCCTTCACTGCCTTCCTGCCACCCCTCGTCTTGTTATACTAATGGTCTGTTCTTCACTTACTTGTTCTCTGGCACTTTTGTGTATAAAACTTCTTAACTAGTTATGATCTCTTGAGCTCATGAGACTAGGTTGTAGTCTTTCCATTTTCTGTCTTTGATCTGGTTTGAGTCAGTTCCAACTCCTGATGACTCTATGTGTTACAGAGTGTAACTGCTCTGTAGGATTTTCTTGTCTGTAATCTTAATGGAAGCAGATCGCCGGGTCTTTCCCTTGTGGTACCACTAGGTGGGCTTGTACTGCTGTCTTTTAGGTTGGCATTTGAGTGTAGATCCTATGCACTACCCAGTAACCTGCAGTGGCTGTACAGAACATGAGAATTGGTTTGGGACCATTATTTTTATATTTTACCTAGTTTTTCCCGGTAGTAACATCTTATAAAAATATAGTACAACATCACAGCCAGGATGTTGGCCTTGACATAGCCAAGACACAGGACATTTCCATCTCCCCAAAGGTCCCTGTGCCACCCTGCCTAGCCACACCCATTTTCTCCTGCTTCCACCCTCACTTCAACTGCTGGAAGCCACTGACCCGTTTCTATACTGTTGTCATTTTGAGAATGTTGTATAAATGGGACCTGATTGTAGGCAACCTTTTGGGATTGGATTTTTTTGTTCAGTCAGTGTAATTCTTTGGGGATTCATACAGGTTGTTGCATGTATCAGTAGTTAATTTTTTCTTTTTAACTACTAAGTAGTGTTCCATGAATTAGAATACCACAGTTTATTTAACCGTCTACTGTTGAAGAGATATAGGTTGTTTCCTGGTTTTGATTCTTAAGAATAAAGCTTTTCTGGAACACTATGCGATAATAAAGAACAATGATGATTTTAGAAAGCATTTCATAACCTGGTTTCAATTGGAAGACATTGTGCTGAGTCAAATCAGTCAGTGTCACAAGGACAAATGTTGTATGAGAACCCCTACTATGAGGTAAACAGACTCATGTACAGAAGAAAAGTCTCTCTGATGGCTTCAAGGGAGGGGAGGGAGGGAGAAGCCTAGTCATAGATTAAACAGTGGATAGCAGTTTCGTTGGATGAAAGCAGTGATAACACACACTAGAAAGAAGATCAACTTAACAGGACTGCAACATAAACTGAAAACTCTTCTACTCTTAACCCAATACTGCATTGATAGTGTAGCGGGGGCAAGGGTCCGGGGACCATGCTCTCAGGGGACATCAAGGCCAGTTGGCATAACTAGCCTATTGCTAAGAGAGTCTTCTGCACCCTATGTTGGTGAATGGCTTCTGGTATCTTAAAAGCTAGCAAGCTGCCATCTGAGGTACACCAGATGGTCCTAACTCAGCCAGAACAGATGATCACCAAGGACAACAAAGACATGAGGGAAAAAGAGCCCAGGAGACAGAAGGACCCATGTGAATGGGTGACTGTATCAACATGTGACTATATCAACATGTATCAAATGATGCCCGGCCACCACCAGTGACAGCTGTCATGGGGCATACGATGCCGAATCCCAACACAAGCAAAAGAGGGGTGCATCTCAAGAACTCCACTAAAATACCACAATTGATGGTCCAAAGGCCTGTGGATTCCCTTGGGAGCATGGCCCATAGACCTACTGCTGCCCCTGACCATAAAACATTATTGAGGTCAACTCTTTGGAAAGGAATGTATTGGACTTAGGGACACAATGGGACCATATGATGTGTATACTTTATGGTTCTATGAATCTACAGAATTCTGTCCTACTGGCCTTTACTAGAAGGGAAAAGAGATGAAAGGAGGAATGAGCTGTCACCAGGCAAGGAGAGGAGAAAGAACTGCAGATAGGTGGGTGTGCAAGTTTAATTTGGATTATATACTTTTACTCAATCACAATAAAAAAGTTTTCCTGAGCATTCGTGCACAGAATTTTGTGTGAAAATAAGTTTTCATTTCTGTAGGATATATACCCAACAGTGCACTTAAATTGAGTCTCGTGGTAATTGCATTGTTAGTGGACAATGTTGATATCTTTTGAACTATATGTTATTTTTTATTATAATTTTATGTTATAATCTTTTTTAAAGATGTGGAAGCTGAAGCTCAGGAGAGTTAGTTGACTTGCCCTAGATTACTTAACTAGTAAGTGCTGAGGGTAAGACTCTAACCAATGTCTCTCTGGCTACCTAGATTCATACCTTTTCCAGCCATGGTCTCTGCCATAGTATGTAACATTTTAAATTTCCCATTGTTTAGAGTGGAAACTGAGAATGCTGGTTTCAGTTGACACCAGATCATTAGAAATAAGAAGGTGACATCAAAGTCCATGACGGACATCAAATTAGGACTCCTGGCATTTCACTACAAAGGCAGTGAGTTTTATGAACTGCTCAGAAGTTAAGGGTCTGGAACCGGCTGTGCAGTGCATCAGGCACCGGCAGGACTCAGCTATGAATGCCTCATCCTCATCCGCATCCTCTTACCTGTGTTGCCATCTCTCAGGCTGGACAGCCTTCAATGCTGGCACAGACCACTGGTGACCGGTGATCCTCAGAAAGCAGATGCCATTAATTACTGTAGTATTTATAGGAAAGATGTGTGTGGGTGAAGGCACGGGGGAGAGAGGGATGACTCCAGGTGCTGGATGATCTGATCACAGCAGATACTGCAATTCAGAGGGAGGTGATGGTTATTAGACGCATTGTGGGAAATTGCCGCCCCTTCCTGTTATCAGAAGGGTTATTTCTGGGTAACCTGTTGACAGAAAGATATCCTGTGGGAGAGGAGTGCTCTCTCAGTGTGCCTGACCTAGAGCTAATTATTAACAACAGTGTAATCTGGACATCTACGATCAGCTATTGATTTTGTATATTCTTTTTCTATAGAGGGGAGAGAGTTTTGCTAAATAGTTGCAGAAAATTGCAGCTACAAAATTGCACATTGCCATGACAGTAAAAGGGTCTTTGAACATCACTTTCCAGCTTCTGTAACGTATTCCGGTAGCGGAAATATCCCTTCTGTTTCAGAGATCTTAAAGACCAGGATGGGTATCACCTGCTTTCTGCAGCCTAAATGATGTTGCTGAATTAAAACGGCTGATTTGAGTTCAGTCCCTGCAGAATATGATGGAGCCAGAATGGAAATGACCTCATGTTGTGTTTATAGCACAAAGTCTTTTGAAGTCAATTTCTGCTGTAACTTAACATTTTTTTAACCTGAAACAATATTTAATTTCCAGAGATCAGTATAGTTTTTATTGTAATAATAAGTTTCTCCAGTTTACCCTTCACTCAGCTTCTTATCTCAATATTTAATAAAGGAATCCATAGATAAAATTTCCAAGTTGCTCTGACTAAGCCTTCACTTCCTTTTTTCTCCACAGATACAGGATTATTCAGTAGGAGCTATTATCATAATTATCATTTGTCGTTTCTTGAGGTATGTGACTTCCTATGAATATACTAGATAACAGAGTCATAAAACAATGCAGAAAGCTTACAGAAAAAGAATCTAACTCAAATCCCTCATTTTATGTGTAAGGAAAGCTGCTCACTTAGCAGGTGACTCAATGTTTAGTTGTGTCTGAAACTGAGAAGCAGGTAGTGCATCTGTGGTTTTCAAGTAATTTTCTGGGGTGGCAGCCCGTGTGCTCCCCACAAACACAAATATTCTCTTGCACCACTCTAAAAACATACACATATTCCCTAATCCCACGCTTACCACATCAAATCACTTTCATTTCTATACTTGGTGGTTTATGTAACATGTTGCATGTTGTAAGGGCTCCACTATAAAAGCTAGTTGAGACATGAGACTTTTTAGGAGTTTCTTCAGTGATACTAGTCAGTTACACCTAATTTGTGGATAGATGTGTATTTGTGATCTTCTCTGTGATATTATAGGGTAATTTCAAGAAGAGTATTTTATAATAATCTTTACAGACTGTTTAAATGGGTTGGCAACCCAGAACACTGTGGAGCGAGCTGTAAGTATGAGCTTGATGTGTGTGCCCCATAGCATTCTGATTTCTGTCTATAGGAACAGTAAAGATGCCATCATCTTGTCTTCTCAATCTGTCTTCTCCCACAGACAAAAAGAAAAAAATACAAATTTCCTTGAAGTGAGTATGTGCTTCCAGGCTCTGTGATTGATCCTATAGACAAGTGGGGAATTACATAGAAGGCACTGGTTTAAATAGCAGTGCTTGACCCAAGAGTTTTTTATGGTCTTTTCTGTACAACTCAGGGAAGCTTAGAAGAGGGTTTATGATTTTACTTTTTTGTTTGTTTTAAGAAAGGGCAGCCTTCTTTCTGGGATGGAACTTTCTTCAGAATACTTGGCGCCCTGGTAGACAGACAGCTTCTCGGTCTTGACGGATTCTACTGCTCCCTGCCAGTAACATCAGCATGTCTCTCCGTGTATGTGCATGTATGTGTCTGTGAATGAAAACCAAACCAAAGCTGTTGCTGTAAGTCGATTTTGACTCATGGTGGCCCCGTGTGTTACAGAGTAGAAATGCTCCCTTGAGTTTTCTTGGCTGTGATCTCTACAGAACCCGGTCCCCACAGCCTTCCTGCAGAGCACTCTGGGTGAGTTCCAGCTGCCTCCCTTTAGGTTAGTAGCCCACTGAGAACTGCCTGGGCCACTAAGGACCAGTATGTTTGTCTATATCATCATCTTTCTCTATCTTTATAAATACTCTGATCATAAATCCACTCAGAGCAGAAGGGGGAAATATATTCACTGTCTTTATTAGGATGACACATTGCCAAAGGAAAGGCCTGACTCCCTCTCCTTCTGAATGCACTTGGTGTTGAAAGTCTGTGTCCTCTTTGTGGTTTAGCCAAGCTTTTTCTGAGTTACAGACTCCTTGCCCTAACACAATTTTATTAATGATTCAATCTGTCAGTTCTCCAGAATCCGACCTTCACAGTCACTGATCCTTCTTTTCTGTTTGTAGAGAGACGTTGGGTGTCTCTTTCTTGGGCACATATTTGGGTGAAGGTGGCAGATCCTCTGTGTTGGGTGCTCTCATGTTCAGTGTGGTCTGTGGGCTCTGTTTCTAATTTTTCCCCTCCTGAACTGGATCTTCTGTGACTTTCTTTCTAAGTCGTGTTCACCTGATACGCCCTTTAACCTTCTGTTCAGGCAGAGATTGCACTAAGTCTTTTCTTTTGGGAGGGTGAGATAAATTTAAGCTATATTGTGTGTATATAACTATTATAAATTCCTGTCTCTTCTCCTACAGATCGTAGTATAGACAGCAGACTCCAATGTAGTATGTTTTGTAAAAATACTATACTGTGATATAAGAGACTTAATTTTAGTTTCACTTTCTTACTCCTAGAGGCCCTGGTAAAGATATGTGACTATCTGAAAAACTAATGATCTCTGTGGTTCCGTATTCTATCTCCTCCTGCCTACCTGGTTGAATTGATTCTGACTCATAGCAAACCTGTATGACAGAGTAGAACTGCCCCATAAGAGTTTCCAAAGACCACCTGGTGGATTCAAATTGCTGACTTACTGTTTAGCAGCCATAGCATTTAACCACTGCACCACAGGGTTTCCTCTACCTATTAGTGTTAGTCAAATAATAATTTGAAGCAGATAATCTGTTATTACTGCCTGTTTATTTTCACTAGATGCTAAGTATTTGCCATCCACACAGGTCTTTCTGGGAAAATAGCTAATAGCTCACTAAGAATATGCTAAGTGCCAGGCACTGTTTTTAAGAACTGTGTGTATATTAATTCCTACTATCCTCAGAACAGTCTCATGACGGGGTTTCTAGTAGCATCTTGATTTAACAGAGGTCACAACTTAGCTTCATTTGTAAGCGGCCATCGAAAGTACACCTGTTGGTCCCATCACATTTAAGGCAAAGGTGAATGAAGAAAACCAGACACAAGAAAACTATTAGTCCAAGGAACTGGTGGTCCTCGTGGACCACAGCCTCCGCCAGCTTGAACCCTGAACAACTAGGTGATGCCTGTGTGCTATCACCCACCCCTCTGACAGGGGTCACAGTAGAGAGTTGCTTACCGGTGGAGAAAAAAAATGTAGAACAAAATTCAAATTTACAAAATAAGACCACACTTACTAGTCTGACAGAAGCTGGAGACTATGAACTTTGGACATCCTGCTAACCCACAATTGCAGCCAGTCCTAAAGTCACCCTTCAGCCCCAAATTAGACATGTCTATAAAATAAACACAGGTGAGGAATGTTCTTCTGGGTTCTGGCAAGCATGGGCAACGCTTGTCTAAAAGCAAAGACCCAAAGGCCAAACAGGACAGAAAGCATGGTGGAATCAACACAGGGAAGCGAGGGTAAAAGAGAGAGAGTACTGACACATTGTGGAGATTATGATCAATGTCACAGAACAATTTATGTATAAATTTTTGAATGAGAAACTTATTTTCACTGTCAACTTTCACCCAAAACAGTTAAAACAACAACAAAAGACAGCTTCAGGGAGGTTAAATAACTTGCCCCAAACTAGAGAGTTGAAAACCAGAGTTTGAACTCATGCAGTTTGTCCCCTGAAATTACTCTGTTGTATGACCCATTGTCCCAAAGTTGAAAGCCATAATTTCAACTTCCAAACAAGGCTAGCATCCAAAATGAAGCCATTCATTCTCAACATCAGCCTATGCACTGAAAAAGTCAAAACATGTATCCCTTTTTCTTTACTGTCCTAAAATACTGGTGTCTTTGAAAAATGACTCAGAACAGCATTTGTCTAATGA